>OY728136.1:2015280424-2025280424 GCA_963277665.1 Viscum album | reverse complement strand
AGTCATTTCACCTTGGGGATAGTTTTTTCATACCAATAATATTAATCACATTAAAAGTATCATATTTATTATTTAAATATAATTTTATCACCACTAAAATTAGGAGGTAATTAAAATTTAATTACGACACATTATATAGACTATACTCAAAATTTACATATGAGTGATGTTTTCATTTTCCAATGAATGGAAATAATGATTTTTTAAAAATAATATAACTTTTAATAATTATAGAAATATAATACATTAAATGTATATATATTTTTATAAAATATATCCATATTTCCATTCATGTTATAAATAACTGAAAAATTATTCACATTGATTTTTGGATGTGCAAGTCCAAGCAAGGTAAGAGCGATGATATCGTTTTAAAAAAATAGTGTTAGAAGGAACAAATTTTATATTTTTATAATCATATCTATGTTTAAAAAATTCATATATATCCATTAAAAACAATATATAACCATCCATGATATGGGTTTAATAAAAATATAATGCAACACTTCATTGAGACTATAGTTCCGAAATACACTTGGAATAAGTTTTTATTTTCCATTACATATAAAGAGATAGAAAAACCTTTTACCATTAACATAAAAACATTTCAACTATATGAATATAAGGATCTCAATAATTTAATTTGGCTATTAAATATTTGGATGGGGATAATTAATAATGATACGTTAAATAGATTTGTAATGATTATTATCTCTTTTTCAGGTATAATCTAATAGATTACACCTTATTCCCTCTTGAGATGGTCTTTGGGTGATACCAGGACCTCTAGGTTGTGCCAAGGAATGTTTGAACTTGATTTATTTAGGGATTTTCATAACTAGAGAGCTCAAATAGTAAGAAAAATTTAGAATAATAGGTTCTATTTTATAATAGTGGTGGGGAGAGAACCTATATATAATTAAAACCATATAATATTTTATATGTATTAGTCATGTAATGTGGATCCAAATTAACATATTATCAAATGTTAGGATTTTAAATTTAAAATATAATATTCCAATTCAATTTAATTAATATATTTTATATATTTTAGAACCTTCCTCTTAGGTTTACTCCTCTTTAAACCCTATCAACCCAAACTATGTTAATGAGATTTCTACAATGATAAATATTTATTTTTTTGATAATAAATCTGTTAACCATTTCATATAATTTTAATTATTTTGATTAAAATTATGTAATCTAGTATAAAAAAATTTATTTCTAATAAGTGTTATAAAATTATTAAATAAAAATATAAAAAAAACTTTTGAATAAAATAATTATTGTGTGAAAATGAATTTTAAATATGTTAAGCCCATGATTCATGAGTAGTGGTATCTGACAAATAAATGTTAGGATTTAATTATTTAATTCATGTTTATTTTACATTAGAACCATTCTATAACAAAATTCCATCATTTATCAACATTATTAATGGTCATTAATCTTAAAAGGTATTTTATTAAAAATGATATACCATAGGTTCAAAAAATGTAATGCTTTGGTTTCCAAATTTAACATAATAGTTTTGAAAGCCTTATTTTACCCATTAGAAATTTATTTGGACAACCCAATGGTTTATCTTATTTTAAGGTCATGATTAAATAATTATTTGGTCATTAATTTTTTTATATTCATAAAAATGTATTTTTCACAATTTATAAAAAAATAACATTTTTAGAAAATCCCTGAGGAAATAACCCTAGTAGAAATTAAACATTATTAATTTAAAAATTAATTTTATTATTCGATTCTTATATTAATAAATTATAAATTTATATTTCAAATAAAACATATATGATATACGATGAAAGTAATATTTTTTAAAAAATATTTTTGTAGAGAAATGAATAATAAATTCAGTATATCTAGTAATGGATTTTATAAATTATGTTTTACTTAATTATCTCATAATATATTTCACATTGTATTATAATTTGGAATTATTCAATTTAGTTTAGTGTTTTTGGCATCATAGTATATCTAACATGTTGAATTTTATAAAGATCCATATATTCAAAAATCTCAAGGTGTTGTGACAACTTACATACTTGTCCCAATAAATATGTCCTCACATTAGCTAGATATTTATACTGTAGTTGAATCCATACTCTTTTGGGTAAATGTTTTAGATTATGAATCTATTAAAAAATCAATAATCAGTGATTCTTTATAATAATTAATACATAATTTGTTATCAATTGGATAATACTTTGTTATAAGTGATGTAGTGATAGTGGAAAACTATACCATGGAAAATAAAATTATAATATAAGAAGTTTTAGAGAAATTACTACCAAATGGGTTGTGATAACAAATAGATGACGAATTAAAATATTTATTCACATCAATAGAGAATTTCATGAAGCCTTATAGGGTATCACAATCTCATTACAAATTTATCTATATAATTACTGCATACATAGTTACTCGGTTACGTTTCCTCACAACTAATATATAATTAGTCAATAGTATTGGGGTTATCATTTGATTTCACATTTTCCATTCTACAAATATTCAAACCATTATATTGTATAAATTTTGTTATTAGTATAATTAAACACAGTATCCTACATTATTTCTTGTTTAACTACTATAACTGGACAAACCACACCATATCCTTTTATTTGTATAAATTTTTCAATTAAATTAAATATTAACCCAATTCCATAATTTTATGTACTTGACTCGGTTTAAACTAGTTTCTTTTGGTTATAATTAATGTCATTTTTTTCCAGAAAAAACAATCAATTATAATGATATATAAATATATAAAGATCATGCCATCATTATTTGGTCAAATGTTATTTTTACCTCATTTGATTAGGATCCTTAAGAAATAACATATCAATTATAGTATCCAAAATTCAGCCTCGTATTTCTTGAGTCATAAAATAGTATTAAATATCAATTCATAAAATATATAGATTTAGTCTAAATAAACATCATTGTTTACTAGAATACTAAAATAATAATCATAATGAAAAGGGGAAAATATGATATCTCTAACTATAAATTTTCAAAGTTGGATTTCTTAAAATGAGTATAAATTTAATTTCGTACACATTCTTCCATATATAATAAAATTCTTTATAGGAATTTCCACAAAAAAAAATCACAAAAAATCGATGAAAAAAATTGAATGTTTTATTGAAATTTATCCTTTATTTTTTATTTTACATTAAAAACATATTTATTATATTTATATTTATCATTAACTTATCTAATATATTCTGTTTGATACTCCACGAGGGGTCTTGCTAAAATATAAAATGTTTGTGGGATTGGATGTCCAATAATTAATACCCCATCATGTATTCTCTCCAGTAGATTTACACATATAACCTAGAGTGGTATATCCTGATTATCCACTTAAAGAGATTAATATTCATTTTAATTTAAAAAAATTCATGTTCCTGACTACACATACACTCTAGTATTACTATATTTTGCAAATTGAACATCACTTATCATCATGGATTCAATTCATCCTCATAATGAACTAATACTCAACATCTTTTTGAAACCCTTCAAAAACAAGAAATAGAACATATTTTGAGTTAAAATTACATAATCTGATTACCCATGTTATTGGCAATATTTTTCATTTTGGATAAATGGGAGATTCAATTTGGTGACTACCTTTTTTACCATGAATCTATAATTTTAAAGGTGAATTGAAATAGATATTTGTCTCATAAAATTTATACAGAGACCCATATATAATACAAATTAATCTAAAATTTAAAATATAGATATTGTACATATTTTGTAAAAATGCATTCAATTATATTGATAGATTATTTAGAGGCTTATAAGGTGATGCATGAATTCCAAAAACAAGGATATAATTCTCTAAAACAATTCATTTAATAGAAATAATACCAAAATTGTAATCATAAATATTAGATAAAAATCTAAATGTGTAGCACTAGATAGTGATTAGGTCATTGAAATTTTGAAAACTCATACCCAGCTATAAGAGATCTCTAAAACCCATAAAGTAAATTACATAAAAACAACGTTTAGACCCATTACCGGGGACCCAAGTAAGAGGTCGTTGAATCTACCATTATATTATCATACTATTGAAATATTCTCGCCAACATCCCTCTTATCATTTCACCATTATTTACATCCATATATGTTATCATATATTAATAAAAAATCAAACAAACATGTTTTTAAGGATAACTCCCTCGGTGGGAAGTTAAGTATGCCTTGTCTCATTTTTTCCTATAGTTCCTACTCTTCATAGGATTATAGATTAAAAAATATAGTCTAATACTCTTGAGGTTCTTCTTAGAAGCCTAATCGAAATATTATGAGGTAACCAAAATGGAATTTCAAATGACTGAGGACCTAATATGGTGAAGAATTATCCCAATAAAATTCCTAATAATGGATGGATTGAGATTCCAATTAATTTTTTTTGTTATTTAAATAATAAATATAAAATAACTTCAAGATTAAAATGGTCCAGATAATAATTATAGTAGGTATATTTTATTTAAAATAAAATACAAAATGGTAATGACCAATACCTCATTAAAACACAGATATTATTTTTACTGTGAAATTATTCAACAAACACCATGGAATTTATATATTTATATATCAATATTAAATTATAACTATTATAGTTTTAATTTTTAAACATAATGTGAAAATAATCAATGAAAAATATTGTGTTGAAACAAATGAATAAGAAACAAATTGTTAAAACTTAGTGAAAAATAGAACAGATAAAGAAAAATATATAAAACAGAAGAAGGAATTTAAAAAAGGGTTTCGTTCCATGCTATAACATACATCTCTATACTCAAATGTAGTATAGTAATAATTATGTTTATTATTAATAAACTAATCTATAACATGTATTGGGGTTCAAGACTACATCTTCACATAGGCAGCCTCTAATTGAAAAATAATCTTTACAGTTATTCTTGGGAAACAAAATTAATGACGCAAATAGAAGTTGTATCTGACTAGCCTTAATTAAAACTTTAGAGAATAGATAAACTTGTATATTAAAAATCCATGTATAACAAAAAATTAGATAATAATAGAGAAACATAGATGTGTTTAACTGTGATGTATTTCATCTTTATATCTGAATGAATTTTAATGATTGTTATAGATATATTCTCATAGGAAGATCATCTAAATGTTATAAAAGAAATGTAGTTATTGATGAAAAAATGGTCTCAAATTTTATAATGTCTTGAAGGGAATAGTTAATTGTGTAGTTGGAATATGGTATGGGACATATTTGTAATTGTTTGTCTTTTTATGTTTAATGCTTCCTGGTATTAGTATAATAATCCACTCCATATAGTAGTTGGAGTGTATTGATCATTTTTACCTCAGATTGAAAATCAAAAACCCATATGACACCTTCATTAAATGAAAAAATGTGTAATTTGATAACATATTCTTGTTAGGTCAATAGTCTAAATTAATACTAGTAATTTCCTCTAACATTAATTAGGATTCTTAGATCTTTAGACCAATCACTATCATATTAGATATTTTTTATCATGAAAGGTATTAAAGGGTTCTTCATGTATTTTATTGAAGGAATAATGTTATAGAACATGGATATTCCCATAATTTCAATTACAGTATCTTTATATACATAGTTTATTAGAATTTTTCTATATTTTCAATGATTTTATTTTTTGTCTGATTCAACACCTATAAAATTTTTACTCTATCTTTCATATTAACTTTTCTAACATACAAGTTAGTTTTTCAATAGTTATGTGGTATATATGATAGTCATTTGGTTTCCTTTTACAATAGAAATCCAATAAATCATTCATATAGTCTCTTGAGTACTCTATAAATTTTAATCTATGGTTGATAATTTCTATATCTGGTAGATCACAAATTTATGTGGTCGATCAAGTCAAACACCATATCGTTCCCACACATTTCACTTTTTAAATCCAAAAACTGTTTTCTAATATAAAACCCAAAACATATTATAATTGGAATGAATATGGGTTTTAATTTTTAGAAAAATAATTACTGTACAAATAGGAAAATATCCCCATTTTTTGTGATAAAAAATCAGGGATATAAAATTTTAAAATTAAAATGAGCATTTCACAAAACAGAAACTATTTAATGTTAGTTTTTAGTAACTTTCACATCATTCTACTTTATATTAAAGATATGTTTGCACCAAATCCCATGGTTCACATAGCGATAAATATAACAAACTTCCTATGGTAGTATCACAATGAACCGCCATCACCCACCATCATTGAATAAGATATCACCTATGCATTATTTCAACTAAATACATCACAAAAAATCACAGTGGTCACCACCACTAATTTCATACTGACGTACCATCTCATCCCACATCCTCATAAGAAATCTTGATCACAATCCCAAGGATTCACATCTTTAATACCATCCTATGAACTATGTTATTATCATAGATAATAAATATAACAATAATGAATTCATAACAAATCCATGAAAAACCCTTACATGGACAATCCAATTATAAAACACACTAGATAACTCCAAAACATCTCTAATGAAAACAAAAATCATGTGTGGATTTTCTTCTCAAATACACACATGACCCAACCGAATCTAAAAAATATCCAAACAAATAAACACACATATATTATTGGAAATATCTAGGGACTACCTATTTTATACATGGATGATTTTGAAACTTGATTATCATTGATTGATTGAATAGTGATATTATGTAATCAAGATATCAAATGAAAATATTTAACATATGGATTTTAGTTAAAACTCACTAAAATAACATTAAATAAAGAAATATAAAATACAAAATATCAATACTTATCCATGATGGCTCCCTATGATAGATAACATGAAAAATAAAAATGATATGGATGAGATCCCACTGAGGGGATAAAGAGAGGATAGGGAAATTGGAAAAATGTTATCTTATGTGGATATGACGAAATTTTCCCCCCAATAATCTACATAAATTATTAATGTAATAAATAAATTTTAAAAAAAAACATAAAAAAGAAGCCGAGAATACATCATGAAATTGGAACCCACCAGAGGCCCATTCATGGTCTACCAATAAAAGTCATAAACACATCACCCATATGATTTTCATGATTTTAATTACAATTTGAAAATGTATGAATATTATCTATAAATATTGTCATATATTGATCATGATAATATATAAAGATCATATTCATTTAATGCATGAATATTTTAGGGGAATTGGTAAGTCTAAATAGAATTTATATAAATTTATAATGACAATACCTCAGACAGAAGGCTTTATTATGTAAATATTATTTTATGAACAACATTTTATGATATCCATAATGATGTTCAATCATTGAAATGTATTTATCTCTACATTGTATGTCAAAAAAATCATCAATATAGGGTATATAATAGTTGTTCCTTATATTGATTATGTTAACAAACTAATAATCCCTGATATTATGCATTCTACTATCATTAATATTAAGAAAAAAATATTAACATCTTGGTGACTCAATAAAGTGTATGAATTCATTTTTTAAACAATAATAGTGAAATTTATTTAATTCCTATAACTCAATAATTTTCACCCTATGTGTGTCCAAATGAATTTTTATGACACTAGATATGAGTTCAATTGAAAAATCATCTTCCAAATTTGAGAAAATACTAAATAAATATTCCTCAAGTACATGAAAATATTCAAAAACAATAATAATTTCATAAATTTTACGCTTCTCCCCAACCATTTGAGATATTTTTGCCACATGAATTGGTAGTAAGACACTTATAATGGATGTAATTTCCAATTGATGTTCTTGTTCATCCTTTCATCTAAAAATATTAATAAGTTTATTTGGAATATAATATGTGATATCCCTTCCTTGTCAATTAATATAGGATATTTATTAATCCAACTAACCCATTCCAAATAAGAAAACAAACTATAAAATAGTGATAATAACAAGGTCTCCATGAAGAACACTCCAGAAAACAACTATCTATGAGTAGTTATAAATTTATAATTTGATCAGCTTACTATTATGGGGTTTGACCATTAATTGAAAATATTTTTTTATTATGACAATATGATACCATTATAAAATTCTATAGATATAAAATAACAGGTTAAACTATAATAAAATTTGAAAATTTTAGTTATATAGTGTATGGTATGCTTACCTTTCACCAATTCGTTCTTTTGACCCACTTCGATGGTTGTGATTATAGGATATTTCCCATACAATATTGTAGAAAGTGCTTATAGAGGTAAAATTTCATCATTAAGCCTTATATTCATTCATTTGTATTCATAATGTAAATAATACTTGAAATAATGCTATTTGGGTATTTCCTGTTCATTCAGTTGATCTTTCTCTCCATTCATTCAATTTTGAATCCTATTCACTAAACATCAACATTAAATTTATTAATTTCCTTCTTTAAAAAACCTAAATCAATTACGAGTCCCTTGATATACATTTCCAAATGATTCTCTATCCTCATTAAATTTAACGTAAGATTAATTATCTTTGTTCCATGGTATTGATTTCTACAATCCACTTGAAGGTCATTCTTTCTGTTCGTAACCTAATGAAATTTGAATAATGGGAGTTTGAATGCATTATTTCCACCTAGAGAGAATATCAAATGAATTCATTATTTCTACTAAATTCTGTTATGGATAATGACTTTCAATGGATCTGATTTAATATTTTGATCTTCTTTTCATTCGAGGCCGATCATAAAACTAGAATCATACGTTTCTAGTTTACTAAAATGTTTCTCAAATTTACTGATGGATTAATCATCAGAATACTTAAGGTCATGTATTTACCTTTCCATTCATTTGTTAAATTTTTGGGAAAATTAAACTTTTAAAATACCCCTATAAAATCTTCCCACTTCAAGGTGTAAATATCTTCCTATATCCTTTAATTCATAATACAATTCCCTCAATGTTCAATTTCACCTACACATCATAAAATAGAAAAGAATAAATTTCCTTGATTCAAGAAATAGAGAGTGTAAAACATATTTATTGTAGTAAAAATCCATTTCATGTTAATTGTGGGGTTGGAGGACCGATTAATGGAATTTAGGTTTTAGTCCTTAATTGAAAAATGGTGTGTTTTCCCTTTATTTGTTAAATTGGATGTTCGAAATTACTTGTATCATGAGACATATCCATTTTAATAACAATAATATTCTATATTCCATATCCAATTCCATTAATTTTTTATGAGGATGGACATTTAATTAATCTTAACATTAATTTTTAACAATATTACTTCTCATTCATGCAATTTAATAAAAATTAAAAACATAGTGTGAGAATCAAATATCATTAATCAGATATAGCACTCATTCAATCATAAAAATAACTCTAGGAGTTATGAAATTTAGAAACATTCATATAAAAATATTTCACATTTGGTTCATCCTCGCATTATTTGAGTTCATTATATGTTTTAATAAGGATTATCCACATTTTCAATATTGAAAAATCTTCCATAAAACTAACACTCCCTTATTACAAACTAAGGTGACCCAAGCCTTACATATATAAACATCACATAATTTTAAAGGAATATTCATAAAATATCACTATTATAAATGTCCTCGAACCACTATGATTTAGTGTCTTTAGATACTGTATAAATAATAAATTTGTTTTATAAATTATTATAAACATATCAAAGAAAATATTTCTCCCATAAAACCCTTATTCGACATACCTAACTTAATACCCTTCTTCGTGAGCTTGGGAAAAGGAAACAGAAAAAAGTGCGAGATCAGATTCTTAGAAATGGTATTAATTGTACATATTAATAAATATTGAAAAGCAAGCATAATATAATATTACCATCATTATAATATGATCATAACTTATGAAAACACCCCCAATATTTCATAGAACAACAATCTTGAGTGATGGCATACGACACTCTCATAAAAAAAGTCAAGAGCCATAATAGGGTGGATTCATCAATAATTAGTGATGATCTTGGAAAGCATATCCAACAAATGGTATATAAATTTATGGCATAAAAATAGTTTTATTTCATAATTTTTTAGGGATCATTTCCAAACAATCATAATTGATATATTCTCAATGTTTATTTTTTTTACTACCCATTTAATTCATTTCAAAAGTCATGGATCACCACCAGGACTATCATATTGGAGTAAATATATCAACATTCTTGTTTCACTCTTTATTCACATTCGAATTTAAAAATGAAATAGAAATATTTACCCAATTGATTTGTATAATATATAATTCTAGGCCTAACCATTACATAATGAATCCATATATTTGTTTTCTACAACATTAAAAATACATTCACTATTTCATCATATTATAATTAACACATTAGAATGAATTAGGTTTCATTAAATCAACATTAAATTATCATCAACATTATTGATCCATAGGATGAATGATGTTATCATAATAAGACTGTATACCCAAACAATAATAAAAATATTAAAATATTTTTGACATTGATGAAAAAAACATTTACAAAATAATTAAAATTACACATTGAAAATAAAAAGAAACCATTCATTTCCTCTAGGTAATATTTAAAAATGAAACTTCCCAAAAAAATTATAATATTCTCTTTATAAAACATTTGAAAATTATAAAATAATGTCCATGTAGATGGAAGGAAATAACATATGGAAAATTAATTCATCTCTTATATGTTAGAATAGATCATTCTTTATACACATTTACAAAAATCAAGAGTGACACAAATGAATGAAAATTTTGAAATTATTCGATTTAATAATTTTTATTGTTATTTATAATTATAGAAAATTTCATTTTAAAAATATATCTAAAAGTAAAAAATTCAACCAAATAATTTGAATAACATGGGTATTGAAGAGAAATATTCCTGACTAAAAATTATAAATAATATTTTCTTTTCATGATAATATTTTCTTAATAAATTTATGAAAAAAGGTTATGAGAATTAATGGAAATCCTAAAAAACACATAAACAAAAAATAGAGATGAAAATGGATGGGATTTAAAATAGAGAGATATATTTAATATATAGTTTCAAAAATAGAAATTTAAGAATGAACAATGTATAATTAAAATGAGGTAGCAAAAAAACCCTTAATACAAGAACTAAATTTCATCACACAATCTATTAAGATATTTTATTCAAAATTATATTTATTATAATATTCATGAGCGCAATATTGATACTTATCTTTCATTTATTATTTCATTATATTGTTAAATTTCCCATTTAATAAAATTTAATTAGAATTGACTTTTTGGTGATAACTATTATGTTTTATTTGAATATTTAAGTTAGATGGTTCAAATTATTTCCATATAGTCATGGTTTCATCATATAAAAAATATCAATAATTTCTTATGTACCATACTTATTCATAATGTGTAATTTAATAAAAATAAATATATAGTGGTGTTGAAAAAGGTAATACTTTACTTCATGGAGATGGTTGGTTGTGCGTACACAAAACTGACGATGTCATTTTCCAAGGAATGGAAAAAATTGAAAGTAAATGATAAATTATCATTATAGAAAACTAATAATATAAATAATTGAATATATATTCATTGACTATATCCACATTACAATCCATGTTATGTAAAACTAAAAATTTTATCTTTTCGCAATGTGATGTTGGTAGTCGACACATATATATGAGCGATGTTATAATTTTCCAATGAATGAGAGGTTTGGAAGGGAGGTATTATTTTTTATCTATAGAATCATAATTAGTTTATTACAATTATATATAACAATTTTTAGTGATTTTTAATCATGTTGAACTCATTGTAAGTATTTCAGGTTATATTTTTGTTATTTAATTATAATTTTTATTATTTAATTATAATCATGAAATATTATAGTCTACCCCCAAAAAATTTATATTTTTATCCAATAATTGTTTTTTTAAATACATGTTTTTTTATTTTCCTGATTTTATGTACTCAATAGACTGGAAGTATGTTTTTAGAAAAAACGGAATTATTTATGTCTTTAATCCAAAACACTTTTTATTTAATATCTATATTTTGTAAAAATTTATTATTGAATATATTTACGATTATCCTATGATTTTTTAAATTAATTTTAACACATGTTTTTACTTATAAAATGTGGCTTTAAATGAATTTTTGTGTGTGTTGAAAATGTTTTACTTTATGACTTTTTAAGAAAAAATGTATGGAAGTAATGCTTTTTAACTCATATGGCATGAATGGATAGTCCTATCACTGTAACAGCATTTTCTATTCAAGATTCCTTCAAAATATTACCTGGTTATTAACAATGAAAAAGTTTTCATTTAATTTTCACTATTTTTTATAGGCCACATCAAAATTGAAAGGTTAGTTTTCTCAAAAATGATTAAATGATATTTTAATTGTTTTTATAATCGCTAATGAAAATATTCCTTGATTTAAATAAAGATTTAATATATATACGACATATGGAAACCATCATTATTTTTTCTCTATATGTTTTACGAATATAATGAATTTTTTTTAATAATTGTGTTTCTTTTACATAGGTTTTTCTATAATGAGATGAAGAAATGTATATGAAACTCATTTACTTTCATAGGGTTTTCTAATGATGATATGTTTATGAAACCCATTTATTCTCATGAGTTTTGTTATGATGAATGATTTATGATAATTTGGAACTCATATGTATGATTTTAATTATGTGATGGATGGGACCTATATCTACCTATAATTCATTAGTAAATGATATATATTACATGAGATAAAAATAACTATAATAGTGTGTGAACCCTACTCTATAAGGGACTCTGTCCACTATGATATTTTTGGAATTGAACTGTGACTACTAGGATTGTGCTTGGATTAAACATCTTCCACTATTATATCATTGTAAATGATCCTTGAATATTAAGGAAATTATTTTCTATGCTTGTGTGAATTTCATAACTCTTTGATTTATGCCAATGTTATTCACTCAAGGATCATGTTCCTTGATTTTATTATTATTCATATTTTATAAACTTCCAATCTATATTCCACGGCTAAATTTTTTTATCTATGATATGTATGGTATGATTTTAAAATTTAAGGACTATTTACTAATACCCTTTTTATCATTTCATGCTTGTATGATCAGTGATATCTCCCTTATTTACCCTTACTAAGCATTTGAGATCAACATTTTTTTATGATTCCTTTAAAAATATTTTGATGAATGATGTTATATATGATATTACTAATAAGGGTTATAGTTATAAATTTATATATGGCTGATGATATAAAACAATTATAAAATAGTTGATTTTTTAATAAATTTTTCTATGATACTAGACAAATATTATTACAGTGTGGGTCGTTATGTTAGGTAATGAATAATCATATTTTAAGATGTAATATATTTGTACAAAACATAAGTGTATCTATAAAAGAATTGGGAGATAGTTATATATGGATCCAAATGGAATGGTTTCATTATAAAAATAGAAGGTATATGTGTATTGATATGTGGAGGAAGCGAGTTTCTTTTATAATGAGAAAAAGAGCACTTTTATGAATACCCTTTATTTTTTAGGTATATCATTACACTTATCAAATATTGATGACTCAAAATGTTATAAATAATGTATTTTTTGTTATATTATCTGTCCTAAAAGGATTTCCACAAGAGTATTAGACATGTTATTAGTTATTTACCATTAGATTTTTATATATTTTACATTTTTAGTTTTACCAGGGTAAAAAGATTTTAACAATTAATTTAAATTTAATAATAAATTTTAGGTAACCCATATTACCCAATTTTGGCGGGATGAACATAAATTAACATCTATTGAATTAAATTAAATTTCCTAAAATAAAAAAACTAATTTAAATAATATATTACAAATAACATATTTTTTTAAAATGATTTTTTTCACAATTATGTGCTCTTAATCATAAATAGTATTAATTAATAAATGAATTTACGTTAATATATTTATTTTTAATCACTGTTGATATAATATTAATTAATTTTATTATATAGAAATTAAAAAATGTAAATATATAATTCTTTAATGAAAATAGTTTTACAATAATCATAGTAATCAACATTCACCCTCATAATCTTATTTTTATAACATAAAATTAAATATACCGTCTTAAATAATTTTGAACTACTGATTATAAATTTGAGATCCATTTTTTTGTCCAATTTATATATGTGGTAGGGATTAATATTAAGATAATAAATGTATATTGTAGTAAACAAAATTTGGGAAATATATTACAAGAGTTCTAAAATATGAATTATAGTTTTAAAAAATATATTCTCTATTTTAAAATGTATAATTATATTTATAGCATACATATTTTTTGAATAAATAGGTTCTATAAATTTATATATTATACTTATTTATTAATGGTTTCATGAAATTCAAATAATTAATAAAAAGAGTATATAGATCTATTCACATATAATTTTTTTTCGAAAAATATAAAAAACATTATTAGTTTAATGTTTTTGTGATAAATCCTAAAATAAAGTTAATTTTTACGAATTTACCCCTTAATTTTTAAAAATTTGTTTTTAATAAAAATTCAGAATGTAGTGGAAACCGGCCTTTATAAGAAGATGACATTTGGTATATTAATTATTCTATTTCTTATATATTAAAAATTATTCTACAGGTGAATTTTTATTAGTACAATCAATATGTCTTGTTATTATTGAGTCATACAAATATTAGTGCTTTAAAATAAAATACCAGTTTTTGGAAAATATTTTCTTTTACAAATTGAGTAAATTTAGGAAAAATGACCTTTTAGAAATTATGTAAATTATTGATAAATATATAAAATAATTTTTTTTTTAAATATTGATAAAATTATAATTTCTACGTAGATAAACCCTTATAATCTATATATATGACCTAAGTATAAAATAATAATTTTTTTAGTTTATGTTGGTGGTTCGATTTCCATAGATCTTTTGGAAATGTTCTTGATCTTGATCTCCCAATGTATAAGGTTTCTCAAAAACATGAATTGCTTGAATTTATCTTGGTCTTGGTCCAGGTAAAACATTAGCGAAGCTACGTCACTTTCAATCTAAAACAAATGGGCTTTATAAAGATGAATTTTGATTCAATATTCCATTTCTTCCTACATTATATATTGATTTTCCAATATGTTCACTTCAATTCAACCTTTCAAATTTAACAACAATTTTTTAAATTTCATATTTAATATTCATAACATATCATTTTTTTAATTTAATTTGATATTATATGTGAATTTTTTTTTAATATGTTATTAATTTAAAGAGAATATACAATGAAATATTGTTTTTCTACAACAATCATATCTTCCTTGTATAATCTCACTTCCTTTGAATGATTAGTAGTTTCCTCTTCAACTAAAGAATATTACACAACATCTTTGAGTTTATTTATAGGATTATATTTATCATTTATCCTAACAGGTTTATTCACTATATAAATTTTTTTTACAACTTCATACACTCATTTACACAAATCATTATTCTGTGGTTCCAATTAACATTCATTATTTTATAAATTATATAGTTCAGATACATTCCATTTCAAGATTTAAAAATTTAATCCGCTTAAAGGATGAGGAAATTTTACACATGAAATATAGAAATCATTTTTGATGTGGAATAGTGTTAATCCTTGAAGAAGGATTACACACTTTATTTATGTGCCTCTGCAGAAACATCTCTAAAATGATTTTCATCCATTATTTAATATATATATATATATATATATATATATTATTTCAGTATATTAATAAAGTAAATGGAAATTTTACAAGTATTTTCAATTGTTTAGAAAACATTATTTAGGGAATAAATTACCAATCTATATACATTTTAAATTTCCACCATGAGTTTGAATTTCCAATCAACTCTTTTGGGGATTTCACATAACATAAAAATATAATGGCCAAATAAATTATAATACTTTCAATCTTAAAACTCACATTTATGAGAAACTTTAAAACATTTTTCTCATTGTTTAATGATAAAATTAACTCTTCTCTATTCATAGATATTCGTATGAAATTTTCTTTTTGATAGAATCATTCTTTAAATTCAAATAAAAATTCTTATCCAAACTCAGATTAAAAGGAAATCAATTTTTACCAAACCATTCATTTCACAGTTATTTTTGAATAAATGTTTAGAATAGTGATTTTTTTTGACTTTAACTATTTATAATTGTTTTATTTATCATGATTTCACATATGGAATATGGGATTCAAGTACCAACTGAATATTTTAGAATATAATTTTATTCAAATAAATTAGATGTGATTGATAGATTTATTTAAACACAACCCTAGTTCTAAATGAATTGTGATATAGTATCCATTATAACCAAGTTGTTGAAAAGGAAGGTTTGAATTGTTATAAAAAATAATTATTATTATGTTTTATTGTTTCAAATAATAATATAATATTTATTAATGTATATTAAATAGGTACAAAATATTTATTAAATTCTTTTTATGCTTCAAATATACGTTTTCCTCAATAAATGATTTCTTTGCATCATGTGCATGAAAATTATAATTAATTATTACTACATTTAGAAATTTTATTTTAATAAATGAATATATTTAATGAAAACATTATTTTAATATTCTCTTAATTTTATTTTTTAGTATTTTTTTAGAAAAAGGTTTAATTTCAATGTATTGTGAAAAAATTTGATTCTTGTAAAAAATATCATTTCTATGTCAAGTAAAATTACAATTATTTTTTGAATTTGAAATTAATCTAATAAAATTATCCATTAATTTTAAATAATATAACTAATTAAAAATGAATATTGATTATACTTTATGTTCATGTAAGTTCTTTTTTGGGCTTAAAACACATTTATCAAAAAACTATTTTTATACCCACAATGTGTTTTTATCTTAATAAATTAAAATAATCTATATTTAATAATGTATTTAATAAATTTTATTGAATATATATATGTATAATATTTTTACATTAATTTTATTGTTTTTAAAGTAAAATTTAGGGATGTAAAAAATTAGTCTTAGAAATATATTTTTCAAAACGGGGTTTTTGTTACTGTTTTCACTGTTAATAAAAATTATAGTCTCACTTAATTAAATTTAATCTTGTGAAATAGATTAAATATTTTGAAACATAATAATTAATTTATTTTAATAGTTTTAATACAAAATATGTGTCATAATGTGTAACATTTTCTATTTTCCTTATATTATTGTCAAATATTATATTGAATTATTTTGAGACCATGTGCGGAGACGACATGTCATTCTGAGGCCCAGTGAGCCCGAAATGGTATGTTGATCATTTTCTTTTGTTATGTGAGTTGGCGTGTGTGTGTGGTTGTGGTAGTTCCCAAATACATTCCCAAATTAAATATTTGAGGGAACTATTGCGTTTGGGATGACCACATTACCTAAGAATGGGTCTAACCTTGACCGGCGTGGGTTGAAGTAAAAAGTTGATTTCCGAGTTTTTTTAGTAAAATAAAATAAAAGAAAGTAATTTAAATATATTTAAATATATATTTTTTTGAAATGTTTACTACCGTGAAATGACGGGGTAGTTGTTTTGATAATTAATGACATGAAATTATGACTCTGAAATAGTAACGCTGACTCATTAATATCACTACGTAACAATGTGCTTAAATATGTTCCCCTATTTTAATAGGATAAATGAATTTTAACCATAGGACAAAGTTGAGTGAAACTCTAGGGAATTCTCATATCCTTGGAGAGAACTCTTGACAAAAATGATGATGAATTAAATGTATGAATCGATGTGCCAACGGAGTTGAATGATCTTGGCGGTGACGGTAGTGTGATTACTTCATCAGCAATCGATCCCTTCTGGGTGTAGGGTCTATGTTTTAATGACGTTTGATTCCCTGTTCTTTGAATTTAACAACGAACGCAGATCAACCCATGAATCAGTTGACCCACGAATCGCCATACTTGTGGGAGGGGTTTATTGGGTCAGGTCATTGGAGTTTTATTGTCATGTTTTGATGTTTTTAAATTTCCCTATTTAAACATTCTAGTGGGAACAGATTAACACCGTGATGAATGAAGGCAGGTGTTCATTCCTTCCATTTTACGTTTTCTTCTTCCTCCACCATGTGTTCTTTACTTCCATCATGGGGAGATGATCAAATGATAATTGTGTGTCTGTTTTGCAACTCAAAGATCCCATATTAGTGATCCAATAATGCGACAACCTAGCAGAGGTGCGATGATGATGGGGGACAAAAAATCATCTCAGATCAGGAGAAAGCATTCTTTGATCATTCTTTGAATGGGTAGATCAACATGAATTTCATAACCAATTAGAGGCCCTAAATCAATGGAAATAACATTGGGATGTTTGGGTGACCTAATCATTCATGTTTTGTGGAAAAAGAATCGTTGGATCGAAGATCAGAGTATCACCGAGGCATGAAGAAGCAGGTTATCATTTCTAGAAATTTCTAGAATGCATGGAATATTTCTTGAAAAACATAACTTGTGGTATTGACTATTTAGGATAGGGTTTGACACTACATGCGATGAAGAACACGGCCTACCTCTAGGGAGACATGTCATGTTAGCCCTACCCAGTGACTTTAGGATTTTTGGGTGTCCAGAAGCACTAACACGACATGTGACCATTGTCACAGGGTGTGCGGATCCTTACATAGACATGGTTTGTATCTACAAAGATACATGGACATGGGGTGGGTACACGACCATGTACTCCGCCACACAGCAAGACTAGGCCGGCTGCACTGGCTAACTCGTGTACCAGTTACATGGGACGACACACATGGGTTGAGACTGCGTACGAGAACAAGGACGCATACATAATGTGAACCCTGGTTACTCCAAAAGGCATGTGGTCCGTTCAACCTGTTGTGTACATAATTTTCTACACGACATGTTCTTTTGAATTGGGTAATTTTACACGGGTAGTACCATGAGTCAAATGACATGTCGTGTGACCCTTATTCACTCCATGTATATCATGTAACATGGATTTAACATTTTTACACCATATCATGGACATTTTTATTTCTATTTATTTCCCCTTTTCATAGTCCTCTTAAGGTGAGGTTTCATTTCCATTTACAGGAGTATGATTCCTTCAGTAGGTCTTTCCCTGATAGAGTCAGGTATCCCTCCGAGTGTCCCAGAGTGTGATCCCCTATCCATTCTTCAACCTAGGTAGAGTCAGGTATCGACATGAATACTCTTATAGGACGCTGATACTCTACTTATTAGGTGAATCCAGATGGGTCACGTTATCCACTAAGGACCTAGCAGTGATCCTTATCTGTGGGTCATGATCTTTATCCACTGAAGAGTGTGTTTTCCCGAAAATATTGTTTCTATCTCTCATGAACTTTCCCAATGAAAAATACTTCTCGGAAAAATTTCATTAGAACCACCATACACTTGAAGTGAGTTCTCCCATATGAGTGCTTCGTGGAACCTTCTAACTGGATCCCTAGTGGTGGTATACAGTTGTGTGACTTTTCTCCAGACTACAGGTCTGATTTTTTAGTATACTTGGACTATATATCTCTTGTTATATGCTCAGTAGACTTATACTAAGAAGATATGATTTTACCTTTACTTTTCATATTGCATTGTGGTTTTTGGGGTCCTCTAATGAGTATTGTTATACTCACCCCTGCACGGGATTTTCCAGCATCTGTCTTGTCTTATGCAGACATGTGGCCTTTTCATAGAGTCTAAGATAGACCATGACTATACGGGATTGTCGGAGTTCCCTACAGGATGAGGTGTTCCTATGGCTATGAGCAGCAGTCCTAATACCTCTTCGTACTTACAGTTTGGATTTTGCAGCTTGTAGACTCTTATTTTTTAGGGCTTGTATTTTGGCCCAATTCCAGTTTTTGTAAATTACTTCAGTTGTACACTTTTAGTTGGGTTTAGTTATTTTCATGAACTCTTTTCCTTAATGATTTTTAAATTTCATCATTTGTGGTCTCGAAGATGTGTGTCGGTGTACAAATACTTAAGCAATTCCTCCCATGCTAGTGATATTCAAACATAGTTCTAGTCACTAACCTTAGGTCTATTAGAGGCAGATTTGGGGTGTCTTAGAATGGGACACACTGGGAAGGGTCGTGAAAGAGTGGTGTTAGAGGCAGTGAAGTCTACATCATGAACAAGAGTCTATGAGTTTTGTTTGGGGCAATAATATTAAGTGTTTTGCCCACAGGTTTCATGCCATAGTCTCCAGTTTTAGTGTGGCCGGCTGACGTATCCGTACACCAGGACTCTAATAACCTACTTTTTGACTCGGTACATGATAACACTAGTTGTAGGGAAGTAAAATAATGGTAAATTCATAATATAGAAATGGGTTTTGTTTTCCATGTCCTTTGTGTCAGCTATCCATATATACTCTTTGACAATGGTACATCTTGTTTCCATACAAAATGCCTCCACAACGCATACCCACTAGGATTCAGTAGCTCGATCATGAGTATTACCCCCTCAGTGACGAGGCTTCGATACAAGGACCAATTTCTCCGGAATTAACTCCATGTGGTGCACCTATTATACCACCACCAATAGAGCAGCATGTGGTACCTACAGTACTAATAGATGAGGTTCGCAAGATGATCACACTCCATGAGTTCTAGATATTGATACCCCTCGGGTTCTGAGGAGATCCCAACCCCCATGCATTTGAGGATTGGATCAAGGCATTGACTAGAGTTTTCCGTCTAGATAGGACACTGGTGGACCAGATGGTGATCCTATGAGTGAGACTTCTTCAGTGTTCATCGGGACATTGGGAGATTATGACCACTTAGACTCATGATGAGGAGACTCATTCATGGAAAGAGTATGATTGACTATTTAGAGTGGAGTTCTCTCTGATTACACTGACAGAGGTGCATATCCACGATATTCTTCAGCTCTAGCAGGGTAGTTTGACAGTGGTAAACTATTCATCGGGGTTCTCCAACCACTCTAGGTACTCAATGGATATGTTAAAGGATTAATACATAAGATCACAGACATTTGATCAAGGTCTACAATGATAAATATGAGATAGTGTCATGACACTATGTATTTCAAGTTATGCTGGAGTGCTCGAGTGTGCCTTGGTGATCGAGTGCTTCTTGGCAGAGAAGAGACAGCCGACGATAGTAAACAGTAGGCACATAGGTGTAGATACCTCGACTATAGAGAGATAATGCCATGTACAAGGATCAAGATGTGGGACAGGTCACAGGAGGACCCCAGACAGGGGATCGATAGTCCATGGCTCTGTGGCTGGATCCAATCAGCCTACAGAGAGGTGATGCTAATCCTACGATGGTAGGAGACATCTAGCTAGAGACTGTCTAACCCGTCAAGCTGCATACAGTGAGGCAGTGGATGGACAACTGAGGTAGAAGCAGAGAGTGGAGAAGATAGACTCGCTAGGTGGCAGACATGGAAGTGGAGCATGGAGAGCTTCAGGTGGTGGAAGACGCTTTGATCTACTCCCACTACCACCCCCAGGAGTTCCACACTAGGCTTAGGGAGCTTGGGATAGAGGCGAGGATAGCTGCATGTGGTCGACGCGTACAACCCAGGGACTCCAGGGATGATCTGTGGTACGATCAATGTTTTTTCTACTTTATCGGCCATACTTATAGACACATGTTGTAGTAATTTCATCCTTACCACATGTCTTGGGAGAATCCATGATATTCTGGTATATTAGTTTACTCAACCCTTACACTTAGATATACCTATGGAAGGAGATTTTCTGATCACACATCATTGTAGATAGTGTGATCTTTCCCTCGGAGGTGATAGTTATGGTTGGAAACACTTTCTTGTAGTGTTGAGGCCTTATGACATCATTCTCAGTATGGATTGGCTATCCTTGGTACATGCCCAGATTGTCTGATTTAGGCAATGTGTGTGGTGTGTCCACAATGATGGGATGAGATTTTCCTTTTTTAGTGAAACGAAAACCCTGGTAGCATGGGATGGGATCATGCATAAGAGATTATAATGGATCACTCATGATTTGGCTAGGATTACTCATAGAGGAGTAGATATTGTGAGCTTCCAGTTCCCAACGGTTTTGGTGGAGTATGTGGATGTCTTTCCCGAAGATGTTCTAGGACTACCTCCCCACCAGGATATTTACTTCTGCATCGACTTTCAACCCAGGATTTGACTGATATCCTCACCAGTATATCAGATGGGTTCGGTAGATTTGCATGATCTGAGAGATCCACTAGAGTATTAACAGAGGAAGGGGTTTGTGAGACATAGTGTTTCACCTTGGTTGGCCCTCGTTTGAGTTTCCAATAGGGAAGATGGGAATTCGAGTTTGTACGTAGATTATCAGCGCCTGAACAAAGTGACGGTGAAGAACAAGTATCCACTGATGGGGATCGACAACCTCTTTAATCAGTTGAGAGAGGCATAGGGGTTCTTGATAGTTTAACGTTTGTCTGGTTACCACCAGTTATGAGTACGAGAAAAGGATATAACGAAAATGGCATTCGGATGCCACAACAGTCACTATGAGTACATGGTTATTCCATTCAGCATAACAAACTCTCCCAAAATGTTCATGGGACTTATGTACCAGATCTTCCAATCGTTTTTATACCGATTCATAGAAGTATTCATCAGAAAAATACATGTGTACTGTGTGTTATAGGAGTAGTGTGAGAGACACATTTGGATGTTTATTGACGTACTCTGAGAGAACCAGCTTTATGGGAAGCTCTCAAAGTGCTAGTTTTGGATTTAGGAGGTCAACATTCTGGGACATGTCATCTCAGTAGATGGAGTAGTTTTCGACCCAACTAAAGTAAAGGAATTGTTAGCATGGGAGCCACCATGGAGTGTAATAGAAGTGTGGAGCTTCCTTGGGTTGGTAGAATATTATCAGAGATTCATTACTGCTTTATCTCGGATATCAGCACTGATTAGAGCATTCACCAGGAAGGTACAACCATTCATGTTGATGGATAAGTTCCAGCAGGCTTTCGAGTAGTCGAGATAGAGTTTGAAGAGCACCCCAATCTTGATATTGCTGATGGAGGGTGTCGAGTACATAATTTTCTACAACATATTAGGAAACTAAATTTATTCTGTTCTCATGCAGTGAATGTTGGTGATTTCTTATAGTTCGTGCCATCTAGGAATGCATGAGAAGAGCTATGCGACCAATGGTCATGACTTGGTGGTGGAAGTCTTCACACGGAATATGTGGAGACACTTCATTATGCCTGAGGGGATTATCATCTACTCTGACCACAAGATCCTCAAATACATCTTCATGCTGAAGGATTTGAATTAGAGACAGAGGCATTAGAGAGAGTTCTTCTAGGACTATGATATCGAGGTCATGTACACTCCTGGGAAGTAGAACAAGGTGGAAGAATCTCTAAGAATAAGGTCAAGCTCGTAGATGTTGAGTGAGGCGATAGAGAAATTGGCGTCATTAAAATTATCCTTCTTAGACAGAGAGGATTCCGCTTACCTTCAGTCTAGGGTTGTCACCCCTCTACTTTTACAGCGATTTAGGGAGGCGAAACTTGGTGATGTATACTGTGAGACTTTATGTTCTCCTTTATCCACATGACATCATTCAGAAGGGTATTCTTAAGGTGGGAAGATCGTTGTTCCTTTCAAGGGATGCATCATAGTTATAGTGTAATTGCATGAGGAGTTCTTGAGGGAGTTTGATACACCCCTTGGTGGTACACCCAAGCATGGATAAGATGTACCAGCATCTCTAATGGAAGTTCTGGTGGTTAGGTATGATGATGGTAGCAGCTGATTTTGTTTCTTGGTGCCTTACATGCCAGCAGGTGAAGGCTGAGCACTAGGTTCCATTAGGGTTAGCTCACCCCTTGGAGGTTCCTGGGTGTAAGTGGTATGTGATATCAATATAAATGATGATGGGAACACCATAAATGTCCATGGGACATGATTCATTCTAGGTGATCATTGATCGACTCACCAAGTCGGCTCACATCCTAGCTATTAGAGAGCAGAGTTCCATAGATATCAGGGGACGCCTCTACATACAAGAGATAATTTGGATTCATGGTGTCCATTCTACAATAGTCCCAAATTGTGATTCTAGTTTTACATACCATTTGTGGAAGGGACTTTAGGAGGCTTTAGGGACTTAACTATGCTTAAGAATGAAATTTCATCCCCATACCGATGGTCAGATGGAGAGGACCATTCAGGTTTTTGAGGATATGTTATGGGCTAATATTTTGGAATTTGGTCGAGGTTGGGAGGACCATATACCACTGGTGGAGTTTTCATAAAATATTATCTACCAATCCACCATTGGAAAGGAATAGTTAGAGGCCTTATACAGTGTTCCCAGCTGGTCACCATATAGTTGGACCGACCCTGGAGAGTCAGCGATCATGGGACCATAGTTCGTAAGAGCTACCGACGAGAAGGTGAAAATCATATAAGAGCAGATAAAGACTGAACAAAGCTAGCAGAAGTCATATGTTGACTAGAGACTGAAACCTCTGGAGTTCGAGATGGGAGTCGATGTCTTCCATTAGGTTACACAATGATAAGGGTTACAAGGATTTGGCCATAGAGGTAAGCTATCATCGAGGTTGATCGGACCTTTCCAGATACTATGCATAGTCGGTGGGGTGGCGTACTTCCTAGATCTACCTCCACAGTTGCACCAGGTACATGATGTCTTCCACATGTCGCAGCTGAAAAGGTGTGTGCATAACCCAACACACATCATCATCTGGGGTGAGATGGACATCGTGGATGGAGTGACCTTTCCTTAGTACCAGGTGGAGATCGAGGATCGCCAATATATGATCCTTCTAGGGCAATCGATTCACATTGTGCATGTCTGGTGGTAGAGTGATAATCTTTAGGAGAGCACGTTGGAACGGGAGGCCCACATATGTGCCCAGTACCCACATCTTTTTTAGTAGACTTGTTTGGAATTTTGGGGATGCAAAGCCCCAAGTTGGGGAGAATTTAACGTCTTAGATTTTCCATGTATTATTTTAAAATATTACATGGAATTATTTTGAGACAAGAGTAGAGACGACCCGTCATTCTGATGCCTAGTAATCCCGGAATGGTAGTTTGAGCTTTTTTTAGTAAAGAGAGTCATCGTGTGTGTGCAGTTGTGGGAGTTTCCAAATGTATTCCTAGGCTAAAAATATGTGTTCACCATCTCGTACGGGACAATAAAATTACCTATGAATGGGCCTATCCTTGACTGGCATGGAACGAGGGAAAAATTTAATTTTGGATCATTTTAAACAAAATAAAATAAAATAAAATAATTTGAGAAGATTATTTTAATTTATTTAGAAACGTTCCCTACAGTGCAATGATAGGGAATCAGTTTCAATTGTTATGTCATGAAATTATAACTCTAAAAAAACACTTACTCAATAATTCCATAGTTTTATAGAACACTGAAATGTGTTCCATCCATTTAATAATATAAATGATTGTTGATCATTGGAAAAATGTTGAAAGAAACTCTGGAGAATTCATAGATCCTTGGATAGAACTCACAACAATGAACGAAGACAAATCCAAGGTACAAATCGTTGCACCAACACAGTTGAAGGATCTTGGCGGTGATGGAAACATGATTTCTTTTTCAGCAATTGAACCCTTCTCGAGGTAGGGGTTAGGTTTTAATTATGTTTTCTTCCCCATTCATTGAATTTAGCAGTGAACATGGATCGACCCACGAACCGGTTGACCCACACATCACCATTCTTACAGGAGTAGTTTATTAGGATTTTTCCAAGGAGTGTGACTGTCAGGTTTTGATGTTTTTGAATATCCTTGTTTAATATTTCTAATGGGAGTAGAAAAACACAGTGACAACGATAGTGGGGTTCATTCCTTCTTGTTGACATTCTCTTCCTCCTCTACCCTTCATTCTTCTCATCCTTCATTGGGTGACGAAAAACATACCATTGGGACTCTATTTCATAATGCAACGATCCTGTATTGGAGATTTGACATCATGATGACCTAGAAAAGGTGTGATGGTGATGGAGGACGAAGAATCAGCTTAGATTCTGAGAATTCGTTCTTCAAGCATTCTTTGCACTGGTGGAACGATACATATTTCAGGACCTATCGGAGGCCCGAAATAAATAGAGACAACTTCAGGATGTCAGGGAGACCATACCCTTCATGGTTCATGGAAAAAAATCATCAAATATAAAATCAGAGCATCATCGAGGTAAGGTGGAGCAGGTTCACATTTCTAGAAATTTTTAGAACACCCGACGTGTATCCCGATGAACCTTCTAAGTGATACTGACGGCGGAGGATAGGGCTTTCATGCTGCATGTGATTAGAAACACAATGTTCCTTTGAGGACACAAAACATGTGGGCCATGTCCAGTGGTGGATGGAGTTCTAGGCATTAGAAAAACTAACACGGCGTGTGAGTCAATACACACACTCAACATGTATCTTGGAAGATACAAGGACATGGGATGGGTGCCCAATTGTTTGCTCCACCACACGTCCATACCATGATTGCTAGATCAGCTTACCCGTGTACCGGTTACACAATATGGCAAACATGGGTTGAAACCATGTATGAGAACACAACCATGTTCATGAAGGGAACCCCATTTACTCAGACACGGCATGTGGTCCATACTACATGTCATGTACTTTCTTTTCTACATGACATGTTCTTCTAACTCAGGTTTTTTAACATAGGTAGTATCCAGAGTTGAGATACATAGTGTGTGAACCTTATACACACCGTTTATATCTTATAACATGGCTTGAACCTCTTATCCACTGTATATTGGACATGTTTCGTTGGGTTTAGTGACCCCTTTCTCAATCCATTGAAGTTCATGTAACGTTTCCATCCATTAGACCTTGATTCCTTCAGCGGGAATTCCTGAAGTAGAGTCAGTTGTCCCTTCGAGAGGCTCGGACCAGGATTCTATATCCATTATTACACTAGGTAGAGTTATTTATCAGTGTGTCTACTCTTACAAGATGTTGATACTCAACATAGTAGGTGAATCCGGATGAGTCGCAGTATCCTCCACGGTCATGGAAATGATCCTCATTTGTGTATCATTATCTTTCCCCACTCAATGGTGTGTTCTCCCAGAATGAGTGTATTTATATCTCATAACTATTACCTATGAATATTACTTGTCGGACATACATCATCAGAATCATCAGACTTGTAGAGTGAGTTCTCCCAAATGTGTTCTTCATAGAACAATCTAACTCAATCCTTAGTGGTGGTATAAAATTGTGTTACTTGTCTCTAGACTAAAGGTCTATGTTTTGAATATATCTGGATTGTGTATCTCTTTTTATATGTTCAGTAGGCATATACTATGTAGAACTGATTGTACCTTTACATTATATATTGCTTTATGGTTTTGGGGTCCTCTACTGAGCGTTGTTATACTCACCCCTACATGGGCTTTCCCAACAGGTGTTGTGTCTTGTACAGACCAGTGGCCTTTTTATGGAATCCATGGAGGACTAGGACGAGACTGATCTATCTGAGTTCCTTATAGGCCGAGGTGTTTCTATGGCTACGAGCAGTAGTACCATTACCTCTTCATACTTACAGGTTGGACATTGTAGTTTTTAGACTCTTGTTTTTGTGGGGTTGTATTCTATACATGTTTTACATTCTACACATTACTTCTGTTGTACTCTATTTCATAGTTTTAGTTGTATGAATTTATTTTTTTTCCTTAGTTGTTTTTACATTTCAGCATTTGTGGGGTGGTCTTGGAGATTTGTTTGTGTGTGTGTGTGTGTGTGTGTCTGTATAGGTACTTAGGAAATGACTCCAAAGTTAGTGATATGCCTACTCGGTGTGAGTCTCCAGCCCCTGGATTATTGGAGGTGAGCTTGGGGAGTCACAATAGAGGCCCCACAAGGAAGATTTGTGACATAGTGAATGGAAATAGTTGTAAAAAAACAACGATATTATGGTTATTGGTGGGTTATAGAGTACGTTAAACCATAAGAAAAAGGTTTTATTTCCCCCTAAAATTATATAATTCCAAGTTATCAATAATATTTTAAACATATAATTTTATACATTTTTATAATTTTTCATTTCTATCAAATTTTCCAAGAATGTATCCATATATCATTGAATTTTTTTTGAGAAATTCCATGTCTATCCCCCCTCATCACTTGTAAAAGGTGAACCTATCCTCCTTCTTTATTGACTCATAATGAGCCTTTAATTCCATAAAATACCTACTCAAAAACCATATTATATTAATTCCATTAAACTTAGTGCAACCGGTTTTATCTTAATAACAATCCCTTAAGGATTACATTGTATGCCAATGGGGCCCACTCAATGAAGAGATATACTCTTAACCAAACACTGTCAATTTTTTTCTTTTTATACCCTATATAATATATTTTTTATATAAAACCATGATTAATAAAATATAATTAATATATTTTTATTTTATTATGATTATAGAATAATATTTTTTTCACCCCTTTTTTTAAAAAATATTTAATGAAATTATCAATCATGTTTAGGTTAGGACTACGCCCTTCACATAGTGATGTAGTTAATTTTCTATCACCATCATTAATCAATTGTTATGATGATGTATTTTAGGTTTATTTATTATATTTTAAACATATCAATTCTTTTATAATTATAATATCATTTCAATCTTCATTCTATTTGATTCATCGATAACTGATAACATTGCTCGAGTGTATGTATATTCTACTACATCCATGAAGCAATGAAATTTTTTTTTTCATATAAGATTTACTCATATTGTTTTAAGGATATACTAAATGAACATATGTTATATTTATGATGTAATTATTATAATATTAAGGTGAATTATTATTTAACATTCTTTTTTCCATCCATTTAAAATTTTAAACATTACTCAAGTGTGTGTACAGTTTATCGTCTCCCGGAAGTGACATATTTAATTTTTCATCATCACTTACTAAGATTGATTATAAATATGTATATAATTAAAATATATTATCATTATTATATGATTTATATTCAAAAAATTTATGAACCATGAACAATTAGTAATGATTCTAACTATCAAACATAAACATACATGAAATTAAAAGTAGTAAACACCTGTAATGATGACATTAATAAAGGATTATTAATAAAATGGTGTTGAAAAGTTATAAGTGGAGAGTAAATGATATTATATGTATGAATATGGTTTTTTCAAAGAGTAATTGTAAATATAAATTTTTATACATGTGTTTATAGGGATTACAAATCCAGTCATACATAATGTAATGATTTCGTCTCAATTTCTCTTCATTGAGACAAGTTTTTATGTTATGCACCAATATCATAATTATATTGTTATTATAAACAAAAAGAATTTATTTTGTCATAATATATAATTTAATGTAAATTATTTATTTAAATAGATTATTTTCAATCATCCAATTACTTTTTATTGAAAAATTACTACAGTCCTATGTGTTGTTCATCTCTATTTTTGTCATTGTGAAACGTTTGTTGTTATGAAAAATTGTATTATTATGAAGTGTATAAATTGATGAATTTAAATGTTAAAACATGAAAATTTATTAATTAATTTTTTATAATGTAACACTATAATTCTTTGCATACAGGGTGTTTTGATTCGATGTTACCAAATTTGTAAGGGTATATCTTATGAAATTGTCTTTTTTGGAACATATGTTATGTTGTAAAAATATATAGTTTAATGAGGTCTATATACTATCAAATATATATATATATATTCATGAATATAATTTTTTCAGGGTATTTAATATCACATTTTATGTTTTCATTTAAAATGTAGTTATGATTCAAATATAACCAATGAATTAAGGGATCTATGTTATAATATCATTTTATCATGATGGGTTATGCTTCATTTTAGATGATGAAATAATATTATAAATCTCTCAAATTTATTATTTATTTTCCTCCCCTATTGTTATTTTTTTATAATACATTGTTTCCTTTTATTTTCATCACCTTCAATACTCAAAATACTGAAAGATTGTTTTTTGAGATAACTGATGTAAAATGTATCTTTGTTCATGAATCATTTCAACCATGTCAATATTTTAATTAAAATGTTTAAAAAAAAATTATTATAAAATTAATTATTAATATCATTTAAACCTATGGTTTATTTTTTATAAAAATTTAAAGGAATATTTTATTGAATTTATGAATGAGGTACTTTAGAATTTCTACTGAAAATTGAATGGAATTATTTAATATACACAACTTAAATGGCTTTCCCTACCATCAGGAATATCCATTTATTTGAGGTTTACCTAATTAGATTCCATAGATTTACTCAGAGAAACTATTTCACTTAATTATATTATTTTATATAAGTAATTTCATAATGAAATTTTTTTTAGTCATGAAATGTTTTGGTGAACATTTAAAAGTATATTTCATCCATATTAACATACAATGACGTTTCTTATGTTTTTTCATATATATGATCAATGATAGTATAATTATTCTTTCTATGGATGTTCTATATTTATGATGATTAAATTTTCATGAAACATGTTCTCTTCCAACATGTTAAGATTTGATATAGTGATAAATACTTTCATGATCTAATGTCGTACATATGAATGATATGTCATTTTGTGAAATGTATTTCGATTATAAACCGTTGATGGGTGGGTCAGTTAAATCCCTCCAATTCATTGTGTATCAATTATGTAATTATTATACTTTTAAAAGTTTAAGGAGTTAATAAACTCTTAATTGATGATAATGGTTATTAAAGGATGTTATTCCTAAGAGAATGATGTAAATGGATATTTATGAATTTCTATTATGAAAATTTTCCATGACCTGACCCACTAGGTTCTAACCCATGACTACCACAAGCCATCCTTCAGTAGGTCAGGGGATGTAGATTAGAGCCCAGTAGGCATATCTAACAAATTGAAGGAATTCGCCTAAAGTACATGTACACAGACACACATATCTAATCCCCAACAATGATGGGACATAAAAAAACTAAAACCAATACATGCATACATCTATGATCCAAAATTAGAGTATGAGAGTAAAGTACTAAAGGTGAAAATGGGCCAAATACTAGCCCAACAAAAAATGTAAATATTCTTTCCTTCTCTAAGTGTGAGGGCTATGATCAAATAAAAAACCTCAAAAAACATCCAGTTCATTCAAACTCATGATATGCTTTACGAACTCCTTTTGCTCCCAGGAGAACGTCAAATGTGTCATCTTTTTTATAATACATGACACATGTGAGAAGATCCCATGTAGGGGTGAGTATAAAAACACCCATTTGGACACTATGAAATCACTAAACACGAAGCATGGAAAATAGTCGTCTCATAATAGTAAAAATATATTTAATATAAACAAGGATGAATAAGATATACTGAAGAAGGAAACCATTCCACTAGGTGGTCGCAACCAAATACATACCACATGATTCTTCTCAAAGAAATAACTTTTTTGTGAGAATCATCTCCACAATATATGATATCCCTAGAGGCACTCATATATTATGTCAATATAACTAGTCTAAGAGACCTTAATACTTGGATAAGGGTCCACAAAGAGGACTTCTGGGGAACACCATGAACCCAATCCGATTTAAACCGCTATGTATGGGATCATGTTACAACGATACCTAAAAACTCAAAATATATGTCTTGCTAGATGGAGGATCAATGTGCTACTCATGGAGATCACAATGATGTAAAAAACCCAACCTATGGAATAAATATGATAGCGGATCACACACCAGTCCTACAGAGGGAGACCCCGAACATTATATGAGAATCATCCTCTAGATGGGATCACAATCTTGATATGTATATTTAATATCACATTTTACTCTGAATTATTGACCAATTGGGAGACCACTCAACCAATAGTGGTTCTGAGCTGAAGAGACGAAGATCTCTATGATTTCTCCAAGGGAGTAAATGCAATGTATGTAAAATACACATCATGCATCTCCCAAGATCTATCTTCTTTTTTGATGTTTTATCACATGGAATTTAATCTATATATACATGTTGTGTAGCTAGACTAATAGGAATGTAGATATCACCTAAGCCCATACCCATGTCTCATGTCCATGCCTATGCACCTTTGGTCATGCCCGCATATATTAGGCCATGTCTGTATCCGGGTACACAGTATGTGTGGGCTTGTGTAATCCTGGTTGTTTTTTTCACCATAGTAGGTACTGACCAATCCATTAGGGTATGTTCAATTGGAATGCGAAAGTTAACTCATCATAGATTCCCTAGGGATACATCTAAGGAGTCTCATGTGACGTGTAACGTTGGTTTACACTCTGTGTAAAACTATAATTTATCTATCCAAGTGGATCTTCCACTACGTCATCTGGTATGTTTTTAGAGCCACCAGTATCATTGGATAATCATAGATCCAGGGCTATCTAACCCTTTCCAACATAGGTCACTAGGATTCGGGTTTTGAACTTCATGAAAAACACCACTATCTTTCCATCTATCCTCAAATGTCAAAACTAGGATGAATGGGAATAGAAAACCCATCCAGATCCTCCTTCAATCATCCTCTACCATTGTCACACATTGATCATATCCTCAACCTTAAACCTCAGCAATGGTATCGATCTATTTCAATGAATAACGGTCATGCAAAAATAAAATTCTTGGTATTATTCAAACCATGGGACAAAGAATTTACGCTGATGAGTGTGTGAATAACAGGAGAGAAATCAATAACCCATCAAATGTGTGGAATTTTTTAATTTGGTCTCAATCCATTGCTGTTGAAATAGATTAAAGAAGAGGATAATAAACACAATTATCAAATTAATCCATATCAATTAAATTGGTCATTGATGGGAAAATAAATTATGTTCGGGTAATTGGTCAACAATCAAACACTATTAATGAAGGGGATGGAATATTAAAAAAATTTACATCATATCTTCTGTTTGGATATACCATTGATGAATAATGGTTTTGAGATTTCATCATTGAAAAGATCCACAAACTCTCTTGGTGTAACGATCCACAATCTGGTTAGGATCTATCATCGTTCTCTAAGAGGGCTCTCCTCCATAGTTTTCTAGGTCTCTATGGTCTAGCGACTAACCTGGAGACAAAATCTATAACTTCATATTTAAATAAGAATCATGATTTTTTGTCATATAAAATAAATTATATCACTATGATAACTTATTTTATTTATTCCACGCCTACAACATCATTTTCACATGTACCATATTTCGATAATGGATATGTCATTTCCAATGTAAAACCCATGTCCAGAACTCAATGGTTCCCTCATATTTATTATATACGTCCCCATTTATGAGTTATTCCACCTTTCAAGAAAAATTCATGTTCATGATATTTAATATATTTCATAAATTTATTCAATGTCCGTTGGACCTCAGAATCTCACTCCATCATAGTGTAAAGTATTTAAAATAATCCATATTATATCCCAAAATAAAATATGGAAAATATTGGACATTAAAGATTCCCCAATTTTCAATTTTCATTCAAAAAAGAGAGAAACCTACACAAACATATGCCATTAGTGGGCTCGTATCCTGGTCTCCGACTTCCATGTTTTCTCCTAAAGAATATGATACTCTATAGGACATGCACTAAAGGAATTGATCACCCATAATGGATCCACTCTTCATAATCCCCGATTTCCACCAGGAACTCAGCTACGGTTGATCCATCATTGATGTCCAGCTCAACCTAGTTGATAACATGTGTTGGGATGTGCATGTACCTTCTCATCTTTGACATTTGGAAGACATCGTGTACCCGATCCAACTACGGTAGTAGAGCTATGCGGTATTCCACCTTGAAAAAACTATGAAATACTTAGAAAGGGCCAATGAATCTTAATGAAATATTTTTACCCATGATAAATCTCTACAATCTACATCATGGTGAGCCCCTCGCGAAACATGGTATTCTTCGTCAGACTCCATAGTCTTTCGCTGGTCCACATAATAATTTTCATTGATCTATGTAGTCCTCATATAGACTAGATGATCCTCACCTTCTTTCTAGTAGATTTCACTAACTCTGGGACTATGAGTTATGACGCATGGATAAGTCCAAAAAAGTGTTGACCTATAAATCTTCTAATACAAGTCCTCTATTGGTGCCATACTAATGGTGGAATGAGATTTATTGTTTTATGACAACTTCAACAAGAGGAGATGATCCTACCAACTATGGTGAATGTCCATCATGAAATCGTACATGATGTCCTGAAGGACATGAATAGTCCACTTAGTACTGACATTAGTTTAGGGTTTAAATGTGTTTCTCAAGCATAATAGATTACCAAGGTCCTCATTAAATCCTCTCCATAATTGTGATGTGAAAAAAGTTTCATTGTATGAATTTATCGTTAATGGAACTTCATAGAGCCAGACAATGTCCTACACAAAGAGGCATCCCAACCAGTCCATCAGAAATTTCGCTTGAATAGATATTATGTGGTCCAGTTTTTCGATTCAGTTTATGATCACCCATATGAGAATGTATCCCATGAACATATATAGTAACCCCATCCCAGATCCCTTGATATCCCCTCCCACATTCACTCTAGAACTATAAGGGGTTGACCTAAACCTGTTGGAACCTATTCCTCAGTCTTTATTTACTGACATGTGAGGGGTATAGAGGAAAATACTATAAAATAACTCTTTGTGCATGGACATAAAAAAATTTCAATGGAGGTCCTTGTACATATATTATATAGTAAGATGTATCTCTAAAGGGGGTGTATGAATCTACCTCATCACCTCCTCCTACAACGCCATGGTACTATAATCCATCAAATGAAAATGATATATTTCTACCTACCTTCATAATATCCATCAGGAGCACATGAAATGGATATCTGAGTACAAAAGGTCGCACAGTCAGAATCTCCATGAAGAACATACCTAACATACTACAAATGAAATGTGGTAACAACCATCAACTGTAGATATTAAGAACAATCATTTTCCACTAAGAACAACATCAATAAGATTATCTTATCTAACACTATAGAAAAAAATTGATAAAAAGATCCATTAGTAAGATAATCTTCTATCATGTTTCCCTTACCATGAGTATAGACAGTCACAAAGTCATAGTTCATGAGAATCAGTATCCATCAACAATCTCTCTAGTAAATATCCTTCTATGTGAAAATATACTTGATACTCTTGTGGTTAGATTATATGATAAACCACTCAAAAATAATGCGGTGTCTCTAAAAGTTTTTTTAAGACTAACTCTACTAACTCAAGATTGTGGGTTAGGTATTTCTACTCATGTGTTCTTAGCTAACATGACCCATAGGAAATAACTTCTTTTCACTGCATTAAAGCACATCCCATCCTGATCTGTGATTCAACAGAGAATAAAATGTACATGGAACCCTTTCCAAGAAATATTGGGATGAGATCCCATGTCATCACCCTCTTTATCTTCTAAAAGAACATGTAGAACCTTTATTCCAGAAAAATGACTTCCCCTTTTAGATCAAATCATTCAATGGAGTTGTAATTCTAGATAAATTGGGTACAAACCCATTATAGTACACTATCCCAAGAAATATCTACACCTTAGTAACACTCTTTGGTGGCTCACAACTAAGAAATGCCTCAAAATTCATCGGGTCCACTTACACAACATCGTCTAATAAAACATGTCCCAGAAAGTGGACCTATCTAATCCAAAACTGAATATTTGAGAGTGTCCCATAAATATTGTTCTCGCGTAGTGTTTCTAGGACCACCATATTGTGTCTCACGTGATCCTTCTTGTATGCCAAGTACAATAATTTTTTTTAAATGAAGACCACCATGAACCAGTGTAAAAAGGGTTGGATGAATCTGTTTAAAAGTCCCATGAACACGGATAGAGACATATCCATACATAATGACATCACCATTTAATCCTAGGGACATTAGAGACATCTAAATGTTGCCTTTGGTATATCAATATCACGTACTTTTAGGTGGTGATAGATAGATCTGAGTTCAATCGTTTAGAACCATCACGGCCCTCTTAACCGATCTAAGAGGTCATTGATCCTTGTTAGTGGATACTTGTTCCTCAAAATCATTAGGTCAATGTTCTAATATTCTAAACATAACCTCATGATCCCATATGGATTCATGGAAAAAACATTGAGCAAACCTGGAGAAAAAACATGGTATCATAAATACCTCCTCATACAAGTCCTCTAACTACACCCTCAACTAATGAATGTCTAAATTATCCATCTTATATTCTAGGACACCTATCGGGGGTCCACAAGGGTGTATGTTAATGAAAATTTATATCTATTGATGGAGAGGTAAACTTGGTGCGTCCTCAATAAGGATTCCCTCATACTCCACCACCACATGAACTGAAATCTAATAGAATCTGTTACCCTGAATTTAATACTAGAACAATTATAAAGTATTTGTTGTCACCTCCTATCAATGTGGTCATATTTATTTTTTGGGGGATCACTACTTATCAAAGGAGGAAAAACCCATCCCAAAAAACTAGATGCACTACTACTATCACTGGTAAAAAAGTCATAGTATTCATAAGTTTCAACCAATCCATACTGAGTAAATCATAATAGGGTATCACTGCCACTATGAAGATATTACAGATGTGTCTATCTCTCCCTATCTTAAAAAAGTAAAGTCATGATGTTAGTGGAAGCCTATAATCATTGATCATCTCTACAGTATCCCCCAATATAATGGTCGAGAAAAAAGGGCACCACTAGTATCACTAGGTCATGAACATGGGATACACTCAGGGAAAATTGGTTCATACCACTCTATGAAAAATACATATGGGGCAGTGAAGACACATAACATAACTTGAATGGATCTCGAATCCAATATGAGGTCTTAATACATGGAAATAATCCTTTCCATATTCTACCAGTTAACCACAACCAACGCTAGCTCTAAAACCTTGAAACACTAGAAATAATTACACACACAAGCCAGTGAAACTCATCCAAAAAGCCTGAACACTATCCACAAGGGGAGGAATTGACTCAGCTGCATTGTTTTGGATCATGTCTCAAGAATACATCTTGGTGGGGGAAAATTTTCCTTCTTCATTTGGTGTATAATGTCACGTCTATCATCACATAATCATAGTTGTACCAATACCGTGATTCAAAAAATAAAAGTATCTCTACCTGGACCACCATATCGAAGGGTTTTTATCCATGTGGGACATTTATACCATGGTATCACACTAGTCCTCCACCACCCGAGAAGGGGTTCTGGACCACCATGTAACATGAGAAATATCTAACTCTGAAGCTCATGATGTGCAATCAATATCGATGTGTCAACATCTTGTACGAATAGATAAAATTGTTGCTCCATGGAGAAAAAGGTACCCGAGTAAAATAATATGATAGGTTGGGATCAACACAGGTCATACACTATGACCACTACCTTATGTCAATCCTCTACCACGCAATGGACAATTGTATTGAGGAACATCAAATATCTCTATCATTGGAACTCAAATAACGCGTGAAGCATGCTTTTGAGGTCATCAAGTACTGCTAGAGCTATCTACTTCATAACATGTAGATGACCATGTTCCCCATCTACAGAAGAATCCAGTCAACACTCAATATGTGGTAGTACATTCTAGTGTCCACTTGGAGTAAAAAACAATTGAATGGGTCCATGAACTATAATCACATCACTAATATTATAATCAATAATTCACTTTCTTAGAATCCAAGCTAGGTTTCATCATAGAGGCATCTTGATTATTATCAATGTGGGCCATGGTCGTGGATATATAAAGGGGTCTGACTCAATAATCACATCGAAACGACAACACATTCATAAGTGATTCATGTACCAATGTTTTCTATGAAACATATTTTTACATGTACCGATTCAAAAGGTAGGTGATCAGAGTATTGGTGTAGGGTTTCTTGAGATGATTAACCCACACTAGAGTCATGTGTCTGAAAGAAGAACATGAAAAAATTAACACTATTCAGCCAAAACAATCACACATACATCAGTCCTATTGTTGAATTAACTCCTTTGATGCCACATTTTCATAACCTGACCCACCAACATTCCACCCATAACTAACCCAATCCCACCTCCAATATGAAAGGGGATTCCAACCAGTGCCGAGTAGGCATATTCCACAAATGGAAGCCATTATCCTAAAGTAAATGTATACATGCACTCATCTCCAAGATGACATAATGATAAAATGTAAAATAACTAAAAATAATGCAATAAAAATAGTCGATCCAAAATCAATGTATGATTTTAAAGTACAAAAAGATAAAATATGTCTAAATACAAGCCTATCTAAAATATTTAAAGAGTTCATCATTCTATAATGGTTATAACTATAGTCAAATGAAAACTCATGGAAAACTATTCAGTCTCTAAATCTCTAGTTATGCTCCACATATTCCATGTCCTCCTAAGACCCCATTAGTTGGGAAATCATATACATAGGACATGACAAGTGATTGAAGAGACCATGTAGTTTTGATTATACAAATACCTAGTAGGACAAACCAAAACACTAAACATGAATGATTAAGATATTCACCACATAACAGTAATATAGTAATGAATAGAAACAATGAAAACCTAGATTTAATAAGGAAGGGAATCATGACATAATGTAGTCATAACCAACTACAACAGATAAGAATATAGTAGATTTAATTATCAATCTAAAAGAATCAACTCCACCAACCATGATATCATCGGAGACAATAATCTATGAGGTCAATATCACTTGTTTCAATTACAATGATACCTAGATATGGGGTCACACGTAGGACTGTTGGTGGACACCCAGAACCCAATTTGGATCAACATGATATGTAGAGGATTTTATTCTGATGATACATGTAAACCCTATGAGTTTGTCCTACTTGTTGGGGGATAAATGACATTCCTAAAGAGGCCATTCCAATTAAAGAAACCCTACTAAAGGTATAATAATGATAGAGTATCACACTCCAGACTCATGAATGAGACTCCATGAACACTATTTATGAATCGTCCTATTTAGTGGATCACAATACATAGATAGATACATAATACAACAATGTACCCTCAAAGTAATGGAAAAAGGGGCAAACCTCTCAACCGACACAAGTCTGAACTGAAGAGATGAAGATTTCCAAGCTACCACTAAGGGATTACATGGTTTTTTAGTAGAATACATAACATGCATCATTCATCCTAGATATTCTCATGTGGTACTACCTCACACAACATATATTATCCATATACATGGTGTGTATGTAGATTACATGAAATGTAGAGATCAATCAACACCCAACCCGTGTACCTATGGTTGTGTCGGTGTACACATGGTTGTGTCTGTGTCATATTACACGGCATGCTTGAGACTATGTAATCATATCCATGTCCATGTACCATTTGAGGTACATTCCAATACTCTAGTTCATGGCCCTATAGTATGTTATAGGATAACAAAGATTGTGATATTTAACGCTTCAATGAAAACCTAGCAACATATCCAAGTGCTCCCACATATTGTGTAACGCCAGTTTACACAATATGAAAAATAAAATTTTCTATATCCCAATGGATTATCTGCAATGTGGTCATGTGCCTACACAAATACATGAATCTCATAGGTGAATCATAGATTGAGGGTCATCCAACCCTTGTCATCATCGATCATTGAGATTCGGGTTCATATCAACATAGAAAACACAACTATCGAGTCATATTTCCCCACCAAATGTGAAAATTATGAATAATGGTAAACCCAATCCCATATAGATCCACCACTAATCATCCCAGTTCATCATTGCACCAATATCGTATCTTCAATAATGAACCCCATACGTAATATAAATCGATTTCCCCAAATAAATGTCACTAAATGATTGAATACCATAAAAATCAAACCATATGCCTAATAATTTTTTTTTTATTTTCATGCAATGAACAGGGGAGAAATACATAAGCCACCTAAAGTTAGGAACCAACCTAGAATTTTTTTTTCATCCTTGGTCCATTATTATAGGAATAGATAATCAAAAAGGATATTCAAAAAAGCATTAAAATTAATCCATCTAAATTAAATATTCTATTGATGCACAAATCAATTCTATTAATGGTTTAAGTATGTGTTCTTTCGAGATAAACGAAGGGGTGAAAATTAAAAAAATCACCATACTTACAGTTTTGGTCAATCATTATGAAGAATGAAATTTAATTTTTATCACTTAGGAGATCCATGAAATCCATTGGTATAACATTCCAAGATCTAGTCCTGATCCAACATCATTTGCAAAGAACTCTCTCCACCATTATCCTCTATGTTTCTAGGGTTTGACAACTAACACAAAAACAAACTCTATAATTGGATATGTCAACTGGGAGGATGTCATTTGGTCAAATAAAATAAATTATGTCATTTAATTACTTTATATTATTATCTATGTACATGTGAGTACATTTTCACATTAACACTATTCTCACAAAACGTATGTCCAATCATGGTTAAAACATGCATTTTGAACTAAATATTTCTCCCATATTTGAAATATGTGCCACTATTTTGGATTTATTTCTATTTTTCTAGAAAACAACATTTTTTGTGATATTTAATATATTAAATATATTTACAAAATTTATTCCAGGCACACTAGACCTCAAGATAGTGTGATGTTCTAACACATGGTCCTAAAACTAATCCATATAATATCCAAAAAATACACATTAAATTCATGTAATTATGGATTTTTCCCAAATCACAGTCTTGGGAGTGATCCTTGACTAAAGAAGTGATTTTATTTTCTTATGTGAAAGCCATAATTTTTATTATTGTTCATATGATATGTTCTCATTTATTAGGATTATTAATGATTCTATAGTCTTATGTATTATGTATAATTATTCAAAAATCTTATGCCTGGATTTATGATTAAATATATTTGACAGATTAAGGGTTATTATTGTAATTTTTTATCACATTATCAATCTGTTATTTATATATTATATTCACTTATAGTCATTTATTAGCATCTATTATGTTACCTTAATTAGGATATAATCTTACTCTATCTTAATCTGTATTTCCTTGGGTTGTGAAGAATGTTTTTAAGTATTCTTGTTCTATGAGTAGTATTTTTTTTAATACATTAATGGGAAATAATGTAGATATTTTATATTCAATTTTTTAAATTTCCAAATTTCAATGGCCACTAGGCCTTTATGATTTTTGGCACGGTTCCTAAGGTTTTATAGGAAATATTCATCAATTAGAATTTTATAATTATGTATGAATGTTTGGGGTCTCTATAGTTGGTATTAAAATAAATGATTATATTTATATGTATATTTAAAACTATGATTATAATACATTAATGAAAACTAATATGATAAGAATATGTGTTGGAAAACATCTTAAGATACAGTGATGAAAGGATTGTGTTCTTTATAAGAAATTACACCTCTATCTAGATACTAAAAGTGCATATTGTTTTTGAATAGATCATTCAATGGGTAATTACCTCAAAATAATTTCTGAGTAAACCCCATACATTATTTATTTTTATGGTGAATAGTCTCTTACTAGGCATCAATTTTACACTCACAGATTATATAATTATGTTAAATTACATTTTATCTATGAATCAATATCATATATTTGGATTGATAATTACCATGGATATTCATGGATAAAAAAGGCTTTTTAGATTGACAATAAGGTGTCCTGATTTATACATATGAGAAAGTATATTCATGAATATTTTATTTAACCAATGATTGTTTTTATTAATAATGTTAATTTTTTCATTTAATTGTCAGAACCTAAAGCAACCATGGTAATTATAAATTTGATGCACATTACAATGAATGTCATAATTGGAAACTAATTGATATTGAAGATAAAATTAAGGAAATTTTGATTATTTTTAACATGATATCTCGTTATATTATTAATAACATGGACATATGTGAGTTTCTAAATGAACCAAATAAGAAAAAAAATTAGTTTCCTAAAAATCATGGAGGAAAGATGATTCATCTTCCTATTTGTAAAAAATTTAAGAAGAAACAACCTTAATATTTTCTTAAAGAAATTAGGAGATGTTTTATGTATATATATGAAGGAAATAAAGAAAATAATTACTTAAGTATAATTAAAAGTTTTATGGAAGCAAATAAATTACATCCCAAAATACCATTTATAGTTTATTGTATTCTATGTGGGGAGATTTTTCACTGTCTAAGTCAATTACATATTCCAATGGATAACTCTTTGACCCAAAAATTTCATATATTATGACCATAATTTAAGTGTATTTATTTATGTTTATATGATTTGGTATTTTAGATTTATGTTGTTTATGTTTTTTTTTTCTAATTATATTGTAGTTAAATCAATCATGTAAAACATATGGATTTCTCATATATAGTTTTTTCATTATGTAATATCATGTATATGTTTAATTGAATTGATAAAGTAGAAAAGTGTTTTAGTGGTAAGGTGATATTTCATGAAAACCCAAGATTGTGGGATGGATAACCATTGATATGTTTCTAATGATGAGATAATAATGTTTAGTTGGATAAAGAGTCAATAGATATTGATAAAGAAAACTGGATAGTATTTTTGAACCTGAATTTGATTAGTAATTTGATGAAAAAAATTATTTATTTTATCGTTGATAAGATTAAATAATTTTTTTATTTTTAAAATATATAGGTTAGTTTTTCAATATTTTAATGAATAAGGTCAACGATGATTTTTAAGTATATTTGTGTATCTTTTGAGGTTTTATAGCAATTCAGGTCATTTTTAGAAAGGAATGCCATTTTTTATGGAATATATCAACATAATATTAACATATATAACATTTGAAATTAACATCTAATTTATGATATTTCGTTAGTAATGTTAGTTAGATTTGATAAATTTAGTATCCCTTTAAAAAATAATTAGTTTTTTGAATTTATTCAAAAAAATTGTATGATTTTTAAGGTAACTATTTATAGAATTGTTTAGGATTCTGTATTGGTGTTATTGTTGACATTTTAGAGATTAATGTTTGTCATTCCATCATTTTAATGTTTAAAAATATTCGATAACATATGAAAACTATTTTGGATTTAGAAAATATATTTTGATAGATGGAAATAATTATCAATCTTCTATGGATTTTATGATCCATTAAAAGGTAAATGTAGTGATGTAGGCATGAAAACTTCATATCGGTCTTTAATCCTTGGAGTATTAACGAAATGTTCTTAGAGAAAACAGAAACGCATAACCAAAGGATGAAATTACGTTTATGGGTCTAAATTAATCATGTTAGTTATTTTTATTATTCCTTATTAAAATAATTCCCCAACACTACAAAAAACTCTATTGAAATGGAATTGTTTTCCCTTTATATATATATTTCTTATAGAGTGATGTTTATTTTTACCCCTTGTGGTTTTCTGGCAATTATCAATATCATTATTATGTTATCCATCACTCAACATGGTTTATTGGACATTATTTATCACCTCTATGTCCATAAATCCACTTCCAACTAATGTTCTTATTATCTATGAACTTTATTAGGTGTTTCTTAAGGTAACCATTTTGTTTCCCACATCCATTTTTCAATGAAGGTTTTATAATTACATTTGATGAAGTTGTTTTTAATAAATTTATTTTTGAATATAGAATCATTGGATACAAAGATAAATATTATTTAAGTATGAATTTCTTTATGTGGGTATAATGTAACACCCCCATTTTAGAATATATTTATCTTTTAATAAATTGCAAGTTTGCAACAACTTACTTTACAGAAACGCTAATTCTAAATGAACCATCATATAGCAACCCATTATAACATTGAGGATTACTTATAAGGTATGAATAATTATAACCATATTATGAATAATATGTAAAATTGTTTTAATTTTTTCAAATTTTTTTATAAAATCATAATAAATATGTACTCAATTTTTATTAATTCCATTTTTTGGATTCAAAAATATGTTTTATTCAAAAAAAATTCTTATATTATGTTGTATGGATGAAAATTATAATTAATAAGTACCGTTTTCAAAAAATTTATATGGATAATATAAAATATTGTTTGAAATCAGCATTTCAATATTTTTATAGGGTGAATGTTTTGATTTTCACTAATATGATTTATTTTTTCAGTAAATATTAGAAAATACAAATTTTATAAAAATATAATCATTAATATTGAAAATAAGTCCCACTATACTTTCAATTTTAGTTTGAAGTCACGTAATTCATATTTAATTATAAATAATCTATCTAATTAAATTTAATCGTGATTATTACTGTTCTTGGTATGAGTTCATTCATGGTCTAAAACAAACATTAAAAAAATTATATGTCTAAATTTTTTTTCTCTTAATTAATTAAATTAATCAATATTTATTATTAGTTTTAATGAAATTTATATATTATATATATTTATTCATATATTTTTACATTTGTTTAATAGTTTTTACATGTAAAAAATTTGATGTATATTATGTTATATTTGTAAAATGTATTTTTTCGAAAATGGACTTTCATTGTGTTTTAAATGAATATTTAAAATTAAATTCTACAACATATAAATAGCGTATCTATTAAAATATATTCCGTATTTATAATAATAACAATTAATATAATTTAATTAGGTCAGATTAATTTCTATTCATTTTGAATTATTAATATAATAATATTTTTAAGCATAGAAAAAGTTATAACGGGCTTAACGGGGGTGGGGTTAAACCAAGAGATAAGGGAAGAATTTCCACCCCAACTAAAATAGTTTTAAATTTTTGAAGGTATTTCATCCTTATATTATCCTTCCTTCAAATACCTATCTATATAGATGCACATTCCCATGAAAGTGGCTTTATATCCTTGAATTTTGTTTCAAAATTTCATGTGGGTCCCTCTCCCCAATTATAATGTGTCAACTAATCGCCTCTATTATTCACACCATTTCATCAAAAATTCTTGGAAAATACCTACTCCAAAACCATCCTAGATTATTTAAATTTATCATATATCTTATGGTTTTCTATTAAGAAAAATCCTTCACGTCTTATCGTTTTATCCAAAGGGGGTCTCTCAAAGAAGTGGTATAAATCATAATCCACCATAATAACTTCTATTTCATCTTAAACTTTTTGCTACCATCTCGTGTGTATTAAAAGTGATTAATATAATATAATAAATATAATTATGTGTTATTATGATGATTTAAAAACCATTTTCATCTCTATAAACATCAAATGGAAAATAAAAGTATCTCTCACGAGTATATGTAGAGTACCGCCTCCATATAGATATATGATTCATTTTCCCTCATAATAATTCATGGGAGGTTATAAATATTAATTTATTATTTTTGTATGATATTCATACCAAAATTATTCCTTAATAATTATAATATCATTCCAACCTACTTTTAATTTGATACAATGGTAAATGATAACATTGATCATGGGTATGTGTAAACAACCACCTCCAAAAAGTGATATGATTTGATTATATTTTATTCTTTATATGGATGGTAATAATGATTGATTTATTGAAAATATAATATATTAATTATATAATCAAAATTTTATAAACATTTATTATCATTTAACTTTATTTTGTTCATCCATTAAAAAATGTAAACATCACTCATTTTGGAATATGGATTACATTCTCTACCAATAGATGTAATTCATTATTAATCACAAATTATTATGAATAGTTATAAATATTAAATATAATAAATTTATATTATTTTTAAATCATGATTAATATTACTTAGATGGAGTTTACATCATCAATGTAACATCCTTTTACTATTTTTATGTATTACTAAAACCATATTTTTATCATGCTTTTATTGGGTATCATTTAAGGGTTCTTCGGGCGAATGATTGGAAATTTTTTACAGTTTTTTTCATAGTTTCGGAATGGTTTTCCTAAACCATGCACCATATTTGTTGAAATTGAGAAAACTATAATATTGGTGGTTTGCATGGCCAGTTCACCGTTTTACAAAATGTGTCCACATCAGGGAGAAACTATGCACCTTGGAAAAAGGGGAACGTGGTTAGGGTACATAGTTTTTCTATTATTGTGCTCCTTCTAGGATAACCATGTGTATGTGGATTAATTAAATCCGAATATAATTTTAAATCCCAAAAACAATTGTTTTATGTTCCTAATAGGTTTGTATGACCCAAATTCATTTTTTTCTTCCATTAAGGCTTCTAATAGTTTATTTTGGCCCCTATATACCCATCTAGAAGCCGACTGAAGCTTGGTGAATGATGTTTGATGTATTCCTGATATGTTTAATCTTTCCATTATCTTTCTCCCACTCTATCCTCTATCCTCGATAGAGTTTAATATATCTCCATGTTTTTAGATTATCTAATCCCCATTGATTTAAATCTATAATCTAGCTTTGATTAGTGAATCTTCAATGTCTATGTTCTTCAATAGTGTTTCCCAGTTAGGGATTTATGTTTTGAGATCCCATGATCTCGAGGTTGTTGGTTTTGTTTATGATGATAGATTTTATTAACCTTAAATTACTTGATTTAAATTAAATTTTTTGACTTAAATGTAATTTACTTTAATAGGTTTATTAAAAAAAATTCTGTTGAATTGGGTATTTGAAATTGGATTTGGCATGAAATTAGAAAAAACCCCAATTCCATTGAATTGGGGTGTGTTTTAAAATTAAATGGATATTTTTAAAATTAATTTTTCTAGTTTAGTTTTGGAATATAAATTGTGAAATTAATTTTATGTAATTTATTTGAATGTTTTAGTTGATGAAAATATATTTAAAATGGTTTTTATAGTAACCTGGTGATTTATATTGGAAAAATGCACAATTTGTTTAAAAACTATTTTTAAGGGAAATTGGAATATTGAATTGGTATGTGGGTTTATTCTTATTTTAATTTTTTGGATATAAATTTTCCATTTTTGAATGTTTCTCAAGAAGATGCAAGACTTGTAAGTTAGTGAGTTATAGGTACAACACTCTTTTGATGATTTAATACTAAAAAAACCTAGTGCAGCGGGTCGCATCCGGATGGGATGGTGATGATTCATCTTTTAACAATGTTTGAGGGACGTATTTATACACATATTGTCATGATTAACCTTTTATTGTGTGTGGATATAATAGCCCTCAACTATTATAAATCTTGGAATATTACCATGTTGATCACTATTTCTATTTAAAATATATTCCTTTGATTATAATTGTTTTAAACATACCTTATGATTTATTTAAAATTAATTTATATAAATTTTTATTAATCTATTATTTGGAAACATTTTTCTACAATTTGAAATATTAATCTATATTTTTTAAAATATTCTTATAAACCTCCATGACTGTTCATTTAAAATTGAACAAATTTTGGGTTGATTAAATGTGCCTTCTTATTATGGAGTCCTTTGTGTGACCCTGCTAGACTTTTTATCTCAGAAACAACATATTCAATCAATAGTCTATAGATTATCTTCTTCCATGTTAGATCTAGGGTATGGAATTGCTTGGTGGTTGTAGTACTTTTTGATCCTTGGGCTTAGAGATTTTTATCCATTAAAAATTAGGTTTTTATCTTGATTTATAGAACATTGGTTGCTATTTGGGATATTTATGGCTGACTGAATACAGTTACAATTAACCATGTGGAGTTTTTATAGTATTCATTATAATTTTTTTCCTTTCTTCTATTGGGTTTTTGGAAAATTTATTCCCATATTCATTTGGTATAATTCCAGATTCTAGTCTCCAACCATGGGGATTCAAAATTCTCGTAGTCCTATATCAGGACCATACTTATTGTCATGGTACTAGATTATATGGGATAGTTCATGATGAAATGGAATATGAGGTATCTATATTTTTATATTTTATTGATCTCATTATGCAGTTGTGTAATATTGTTTGGACTTTTGAGGTATTTGTGATTGGGTGTCTAACCATGTCTCACTGCAATGAGCCTTAAGTAACTAGGGGTGGCTTGGGAAAGTAATATTGAAGATTATATATGTTATTTTCAATAATTATATTTTGAAAGGTTTAAATCCAAATATTTTCAATCAATAAGATGTAATTAATTACCCTTGATGTTCTGCTTGATTGTTAATAAAAAGTATTCAATGTTTTTTTTTTATGCTTTCAAGCAACATTCCTCTAAGAAGATGTGTAAAATGGATCGAGGAGGAATATTTTGATGAAGTACAATGTCAAAATCCTTTAATAGACCCATGTCTGGTTGAGGATATTTTTTTACTATCCAAGGTCCGGGATAAGCCCCACTATGAGTTCCCATTCAGGATCCAAATTTCAAACCTTAGACGGATGTTTTATGGAATCGTGCTCATAATTTCCATTTCCAAAGGACACGTGCATTTAAAGTCTCCAATAAACCTCAATAGGATGAAAAATGGTTGACTGGGATTTATATTTTGTTTGAGTTCATTGTAAAACCTGGTGCATCAAGGTGAAGTTGGACACCTTCATGCTGGAGGAATAATATTAGAGATGGTGGGACACAATGGTGGTGGAAAAGAAACTAGAGTTCTTAGAATGTAGAGGCATAAATTTTAATTTCACCAGAAATTTATGTATATATTTAATGGTGTTGTACAAGGCTATTGATTTTTTCAAAATCACGTAAGATGATAGGAATGTGATAGAATATACAAATATCTTGGTTGAGAATTTTCAGTTTGATCTTTAGATTGTATCAAATAAGAAGATTATGACATGAAAGATAGATATGGGACTTCTATATGAAATTAAATATCAGGTTTTCATTCTGATTCATCCTACTTATAAAAATGTATTGGAAAAATCAATGATGATCGAAATGGAACCAACTGTCATGTCTGTGTTGGTGGGAGTTCCTTTTTATCATAGTGGCAGTTATGTGAATTCCTCCCAGGGTAATAGGAATCGTTATGATTCTCATAGTGTTACTTTATATCATGGATTTTATAGACCTCATGGAATTCCAAGAATATTACCATTTTATTTTCTACTAGTGTTGTACATGAGGGATTTCATATAGGGTTTCCCCTGAGGCACCCAATGTATGTGATTCATGGGGACACTCAGGCCACTTGCAGAAGTTCATCCATGTATCTTCTAATCAGCATAGTAGCATGGGATCAATAGTTACTATAGAAATTCTGTTTTAATTAGATGATTCATAGATTATTTCTTTCTAGCCACATGTATTTGGAATGAAGATACTTAACGATGTGTATGATTCTCCAATGAAATAATATACAAGCCTAACAACTATGAGAGGTAAAATCACTATAGATTTTTCATTAGTTAATGATTTACATTATATGAGTGCATATCTTTCATTTATATATACTCATATTTTATATATAGTAAATCTTCCTTTATAACATTTTACATTTATGGTGGATATTGTTACACCCCTTTGAATGAAGCGATATCAAGCTCTCCAATTTCCCACTTTTGGTTTCTCTCTATCAAATGTTGATTAGGTTTGGGATTTTCTTATTATCCAAATAAAGATGCATGACATCAGAAATGGGATGAATTATCCCATCACGAATAATTCTAGGGTTGATTATTTTCTTTAACGGGTCTCCATTGTTGCACATGACGCAGATTTCCATATATTTCAAGGATAATTGGTCGCAAGGTTGAGTAGAAACATTCATTCTTATCTAGAGATCGAAAAAGTAATATCAATATTTTCTTTTGATCTAATTCAAGAATCTTTTAACTTTTATCTTCTTCTAGTTTTCATCTAATTTCATGATTTTTTCTCTTTTTAACTATCTAGTTTTCCACCAATAAGGGATGTATATTATTATATTGATTTTTTGAGTGGTAGTCAACCAATATCTATTACTTATTACTACATGGAACCAACTAAAATAAAAAAGATTAACTATCAGTTTGATAATCTTATTTAGAAAGTAATTATACACTCTATTGTGTCACCGTGTGTTGCACCGGTTCTCTTTGCTGTGAAATTCGTTGGTTCACATCACATTTCTATGGATTACCAAAAACTCAATCGTGTTATGGTAATGATCATGTATCAATTTCAATAGGTTGGTGACCTGTTTGACCAGTTTAAAGGTGTTATGTAGTTCTTGATGTTTGATCACTGATCTATTTACTATCAATTTAGAAAAAAGTAATATGACATTTAAAAAAATCATTTCATAGTAGGTACTACCCTTATGAGTACCTGGTCATTCCATTTAGTTTGACCAATCCTACTAATATTTTTGGGAATTAATGAACAAGATATTCCATGATTATCTTGATACACATGTGGAAGTATTTTTGGATGAAATGATTGTTTAAAATTTTTTTATGAGGATCATTTAAATTATATGAGTGTAGTTATGAAAATTTTTAGGATCCATCGAATTTTTACCCATATTTCTCAACGTGGTTTTTTGATTCAGAAAGTTATTTTATGTGGACACAAGGTATCAGAACATGGTATTTCAGTTGATCCTGAAATGGTGACATTTTTTAGGACATTAGAATAATCTTGGAATATTTTTGAGATTCCGATCATCTTGAGTTTCGAGGGATAATATCATTGGTTTATTAAGGTGTTCAGAATTTTTATATCCCCAATAACTTCTCTAACTCAAAAGGGAGTAAAGTTTTCATGGGATGGAAAATACTATAGTTAATTTGTTCATATGAAATTTTATATGACTACAGCATTCACGTATACCCATCCAGAGGATGGGAATGTATAAGTGTTCTTCATTGATGCGCCTGGTTCAGGTTTGGGTTTTATTCTTATGTAGGTGATCATGTCGTTTCATATGGATTTCATCATCTTTGTACAATAGATAAGGATTATTATACCCATGGCTGTGAACTGGTAGAATTGATTCACATGCATAATATTTAGTGTAATTACCTCTTTTTGAGAATGGTTTACCTAGTATTCTAACCATAACATCATGAGTTATATATTCTCTCAAAAATAATTTAATCTCCACTAGAGTCATTGGGTAACATTATTATAATCATTAAACATAAAAAACACCAATACCCTAGCGATAGGGAATTTTTTTCATATATACCTTCAATCATAATAATCTAAACTTGGCCACAAAATAATCATCAGTACATTAGAACTTGATTTCTCTTTTTTAATAGTCGCACATTGCAGACCGTAAATTATGGACTGAGGTTTCTTGGTCCATTGTTCAGTTGAAATCCTCCCTTCTCAAGATGATAAAAAATAAAAAAATACAAATGATGAGTTCTATAGAATTAATGACCCACATTATGAATGTAATACCATTGTTGACTGGTCATCCACCCAAGAGGGTATTCGTTGTTTTTAGAATGTACTGATTGTGACATTAGTAGTGAGGAAAGATGTGATTGGGGGTTTCCATAATTCCCAATCGGCTATTCTCCCAGGAACCAAGAATATTTTCAATAACATGTGGAATATATTTTGGTGGAAAATTATGAGATGGGGAAATGATAAATTTTTCTCTTGTTATTGTACATTACAATAGGACATGGTCCAGTAACAGAGACCTTCGAGGTTCTTTCATCCACATCCAATGCTAACATGGAAGTGGGGTGAGACCTCTATGTAATTTATAGTTTTCATTACATGTATCAAAATAAAGAAAAATGTGATATTGTTTTTCATCGAAATAATGACTAAATTGTAACAAATTATATCCATTCATGATATTAACAAAGTTATAGAATTGGGAAATTTATATATATAGAATCTATTGATTTCCATGGAGTTTCATATGCTATAGTCTTTAATAGGGATCATTAGTTCACTTATCATTTTTTTGAGAGGGCTTCAAGAGGCACTGGGATCTTAGTTCTATTTGAGTATGAAATGCCATTTTTAGTAGGATGGATAGAAAGGAAGATATTTATAGACACTTGGGGATACGATCTTCAGTTGTGTTCTTAACATTGGTGGGGCTACAGTAGACCATCTGGGGTAGGTTATCTTTTATTATTAAAATATTTACCAGTCTACTATCAGAATGGCTTCTTTTCAGGACTTCTATAGTCGACCTCGTATATATCTATTGTGTTTATCATAGATAAGTGATTATTCCATGGTTGGACCAATCTTTGATCAAGAGATGAAACAAAAAATTTAGTTTATTCATCAAAGAAATATGATGTCATAGAGACATTATAAGTCATATGATGATCATCATCAATGTCCATTGTAATAATTAGTTGGCAACAATGTGTTCTTGAAATTTTCACCCTATTTGGATCATCAATGTCTTGGGAGGTAAGGGAATATTTCTCCTCATTTTTTGGGACCTTTTGATGTTGTTGAGTATATGGGGGAAGTGTATTACCATTTATCACTAGAACCATAGTCTATATATATACATAACATGTTTCATGTATCTTATTAATAGAATTATCACTCTAATCTATCTCATGTTATGATATGGGGTTATATTGATGTGAATCCTGATTTATATGTGAATAAGTATCAAGTTATAATATTTAATTCAGATACCAAGGTACATTGTAAGAGTATGAAAACTTTTTTTTGATTTCTATTGCAACATAGGTCTGATTCTCATGATATGTTGGAGAGGGAGGAACTGAGGATATAAAAGTAGCATTATCTTTTTAACATGGAAGCTTCCTAAAAGGATTTCTTGGGACATAAAGGTTATACGGTGATGATTTTAAATCATCGTGATGTAGTTTTTAGGTATTCCAAAACCCACCCATTTTATATTTATTTAGTTTTGTTTCATTTAAGGGTTCATTGATTGAAATTTTTGAAATTTTATAATCTTTTTGGGTTTTTAATGGTTTATGCATGGTTTTCCCAAACTGCGCACCATCTTAGTGGAAATTGTTCATTCAAAATAGTTTGGGGTTTTCAGTATAGTGAATAGTTTTTCAAACTGTGCACCCACCAATTAGAAATCATGTCACATGAAAAAAAGGGGTGTATGGTTTTTCTAGACCTGCATCCCTTCCCACCAAATGACGCATATGTGATGTAATTAATATTAAAATAAAACGTAATACCCTAAAACCTGAATTCTATGTTCTTAATGGTCCTGTACAAAAATAGTATGTTTTCTTCCTCCTTGGAGACTCCCATGATGTGATGTTGGACCCTCTATATCCCTCCTTATGTGGATAAAATCTAGGTGAATTACATTTGATCTATTCCTTGTAAGTTTCATCTTTATGTTCTCTTTCTACAACTTTATCTTCTCTCCTACCACTGGTTCAATAGATCATCGTGTTGTTTGAAGATCCCATCACAAAATTTTCCAACCCTGAATCTAGGTTTGATTCTCATTTATTCATTATCAACATTCTTTTTTGGAGTTCCTAAACTAGGGATTTGTATTTAGAGGTCCTGTCATATTGAGGTCAGTGGTTCCATTTATGATATCCAATTTTATTAACCATATATTTATTTAATTAAATTAAACTATATAATTTAACAATAATTGATTTCAATTAGTTTATTAAAAATGAAATTCCATTAAACTGAGGATTTTTCATTGGATTTGGAATGAAATTAGTGGAAACCCATAATTCCATTAAACTGGGTAGTGTTGTGAAATTCAATTGAAATTTTTTAAAATATAATACAGAATTTTTATGGAACTAAAATTTTGAAATTTTTTTGATGAAATTGATTTTAATTTTTTATTTGGTGAAAATTTATTTACATTATTTTTATAAAACCCTGGTTGTTTTATCTGGTGAAATATAATGATTTGATTAAAAACACATGTTTTAGGTTTTAAATTAAAATTGTCATATTGAAATGGTAAATATGATGAATTTTATATTGAATAGTTATGAAATTAATTACCAATTATTTTATTTATAAGAGAACATGAAATCACATATTGTTACTGATTTATAAGGGATGATGTCTTTTGATACATTACAACTGAATAAAAACCCAGTGTAGTAGGTCACATCCCTGATGGGATGGCGATGAATCCTCATTAATAGGTGTCTATCCTGTGGGTGTATAAACATATTGTCATGATTCACCTTTGAGTTTGTGAGGATCCCATTCCTTGGAACAATCATACCTCTTAAAAGATGTCCATTTTTCTCATTTTTGGTATTTTAAATATATTCCATTTTACTGTAATCTATTTTACACATGCTTTATGATTTTATAAGCAATTTTATATAATATTTTTATTAATCCATTATTTATAAATATTTTCTAGAATATAAAATTTAAATCATGATTGTTTTAAATATTGATTTGTACTACCACACCTCTTTATATAAATATGAGTTCTTTATTTTCTTAATTAAATGTGGAATATCATTATGGAATACATAGTGATACCCTACTCAAAATTTAAACCACATCATACATATTCCTTTGGGTGTTTTTAGATTATATTATTCTATGTTTTAGTAAGGGTATGTCACCACATGGAGGTGGTAGTATATTTTGATCCATGGGAATGGAGAGTTATGTCTAGTGGGACATGGGTTTTATGAAATTTTCTAGTTTTTTTGTTTCAATTTTTTGTTATTTATGCCATTTCATCTATTGGTATGGTTCTTCATATGGAGTTTTTCTTGAAATCTTGCTGACTCATTTATCTTTCTTCCATTATGTTTGTGATATATTCATTCCCACTTTCATTTTTTATGATACCAAGCACAATACAAAAATCTGTGGGGATTGGGAATTCCTTTTGATCTATGTAAGGACTAGACTAATTATCTAGGAACCATGGTATCTAGACTGGTTCATGAAAATCAATGTGCAATTATACTAAATTCTGGAACAAAACATACATGAAAATGAAGAAGATATCCCTTGAAATGAAGACATTAATAATGACATTATAATAAATAGGTGTTGAAAATGTATAATTAAATTATATATGATTTTTATATTATAATTGGTTTATAATATATAATTATATTAAAATATCAATTTATTATATAGGAGTTGATAGTTACTAAAAATCAATTCAGTCATTTTGTAAGTTATTTATTCCAATTTCTCTTTATTGAGAAATGTTTTAATCTTATGCAGTAATTTATTATTTTAAGGTGTATATGCTACCAAAAATGTATTTTTGAATTTTTCATGATTTAATTAAATATAGTTTCTTTACTAATGACTTTCAAATAAATAATTACTGTAGCGGTAATTGTATATCTTCTTAATGTTTTTCATCGATAAATGTTTGATGTTATGAAACAATTTATCTTTATGAGGTGTTGATATTTATTCATTGAAATATATAACATGAATAATTATTAATTCAATGTATATAATGTTAAAATTCATATTATTTGATTAAAGGATATTTTATTTGAATTTTACCTAATTGGTATGTGTGTATCTTGTCAAATTGTCTTCTTTGGGACACATGTTCTCTTATACACAAATATAGTTTTACGAGGTGTATCTACTATCAATTTGACATGTTTTATCAGTAATATTCCTATTTTAATGGTATTTAATTATTCATTTGATTTTTTTTTCATTCATGGTGGCTATGATTAAAAAATTAAAGCTCTAAGGGTTTTTTGTTAAAGTATAATTTTTAACAGGAATTTCAATGGTTAAATTTATATTTCGGTGTTATGTAATCTATCTATCATAAATAGTTTTTAGTTTTTATACTATTGTTATTCCTATATATTACTATTATATCCACTTGTTTAGATACCCTGAGAGGTGGGGGTGAATTAGTGTATGGATGATTAAAACAACAACCCCTTGAGATCTTGATTCAGTGTTAGACAAAACTCTTTCCTCTCTCCTTCCCGTTTTAGAGTATTAACAAATATATAAGAATTCACATCTCACAAAAATATTACTTGGTTAACCATCACTAGGCTACGTCTAAGGAGAATACACAGACAATGTCCCAAAGTACTAAATCCACTCTACGTACACTACTGTTTACTAGGTCAAAGAAGACTCATTATCCCTCCTGGTTTACAACCATTCACAAATTTAAAGGTCACTCCTCTCTCAATAGAATTGTGCTCACTTCTTCTTTAGAAGATCCACTCACTCTTTAACAACTTTTAGGATGTTTCATCTACATGAATACATATACCCTCAACCTTAAATAGATGCTCTATTGATGTCTAATTTTCATCCACTGATTAATACCTATTTTCAACTAAACTATGGGAAATATATTTCAACCTATTTTATCAAAGGTCATTTCCTTTACAACGATCATCTTTCAAAAATCTCAAACTATCCTTCACAACCCACCTTCCGTGGACCACAAACTATCCTTCATGAATATCCTTCTTTCCACTTCCTAAAGCTCAAACAAGATGTCACGAAGCTCAAATGATTCAGCTAGATTTTTAGGGCCTTTGCAAAATCCTTACATTCACGATGCTCATAACATTTAGTTGGATTATATACTTCAAGAATTACTTCACATACCACCTTAAAGAACTCTTTTATGAATGAGGATACATATAGAATCATTGGTTCTCCCTTTTTCTTAGAAATGTTTGAAGGGGGTGGCCTTATATTTATAGGCTCAACTCTTCATGATTCTCTACCCCCTAAAACATGTTTTTTGTATCTATCTTCGTGGTGGACCTCTATTAATGAAGATCCATTGAATGTGTCTATTAACAAAGCCTGTCGTAATTTATGAACACTCTTCCTTCATAGCATCTATCAAAATATCAAATCCTTCCGTCAATGACCCCAAATAAATCTATCTCTAATCACGAAGCTCAATTTTCACTGAATCACGAAGCTCATCTCTTTCAAGAAGACATATACCATAATTCATTTCCCCTCTATGGAACACAACTCATAAATCCCATATTCATGAAATTCATGCATTTTCCATTGGTTTATTAGATTATCATGGAAGTCTACATTACACAATGCTCACCAAACCCCAATATTTGGACGTCAAATTTTTTAAAAACACTAGAAAATGGCATCACCTTTTATCTCAAAATTTTTACCTCCTCTAGATATTCAATTACTTTTTCATTTTCATTATAAACATGGATTGAAACTATATCTATGGAACTTGAAACATCACAATGAAAACATTATTTTTCAAAAAACACAACCAACCCAAAAATTCTACAATTATACCTTTGTGAATTTGGGCCCAACAATTACATATTTTACATTCATTTTCCTCTCTTCACCTAATCCTGATTCCAAATTTTTTTAGGAAAACTGACTTAATTTATCATTTGGTCCAAAGATATTTTCTTCCATGTGAACATTTTCATAATGATGATTTCAATATTATTTTTCTTTTTCAGAAATATCTATTAAAGACATTTTTTCCATGTTTTAAATTTTTTTTAAAAGAATTAATGAATCCATTTTTTCCTTTTCTGAATGAGGAACTTTTTTAACAAAAATTTGAATAGAATTTTTGTTTTAACATGCACTACATAAATATATTTCTCCACTATTATGAATAATACATTCCTTGAAGCATACTATATATGATTCCTTATTTTTTAACTAAATGTTTTTCATTAATATTTATTAAATTTATAAATTTTAAATAAGTGACTTAAAATTGAAAAGGGTATTTTACTTAAGGAATGTTCCAGTGTTATTTTTAATGTATTTTTAATCTATAATAAAATCTTATGATGTTTCTTATGCATTACTCAGTGTATGATCCAAAGGAAGAATATTTATTATTTCAATGGAAGTTTTATGTTCATCATGATGAATTTTTTATGAAACCCATTTTTTATTCATGGGTTAAGATTTGATATCATCATAAATGTTATCATGAACTTGCGGAAGACATATAAAGGGATTATGATATTGTGATGGGTAGTTCTATTTTAAACCTAGGATGGTTCTTCGTCTTATAAACCATCGATGGGGTTTCTAATATCTCCATAAAATAAATTATATAATGATTATGATGTAGTGAAACTTCTAAGAGGTTATGGAGTTAATTAATTCCTAAGAGATGATAGAGTTAATTGGATGGAAGTTTCTCCTAAGAGACTGTTGGAAATGACCTTTCAGGAATTCTTATTATTTGATTTTTCCACAATAATTATCTGATAGTGAACCTTGACTAAGGATGTTATTTTATATAGTTATATGAATTCCAAAAAAATATATCTTATAATTATGATATTTTCTCATGGATCGTGATTAATTATTTATCATTAATCAATATTATGTATTATATATTTTGTTAGATAACACTTATTTTTGGATTCATGTTTAATTAATCTGATTGATTGGGTGTGATTATGTTATGTTTGTATCATGTTTTTATCCCCATGTTCTTATCTTATTCTAACTTAGGATCATTGACTGGAACCTATTAAATTTATCATTTATGGTAATCTGACCTCACTCATTCTTATGTTTCCATTCACATGTTATGAAAAAAATTATAAGAATGATATATCAAGGTTGGTTTCTGGTTGTGAATAACTTAATTGTTAATTATATTTTTTTACTGGTCATTAATGTATCCATTTTTTTTGAAACATTAATGTTTTATAGTTTGAGAATGGATCATAACATTTTGTAATGAATAGTAATTAGTTAATATATAATATTTTCTTATGGATGTTTTGGGATTCTGTAATTCAGATTGAAAATATTGAATAAAATAATCGATCTTGGATTAGTCCTATTTGATGAATTAATTTTCATCATCTAGAGAGAAATGCAGCCCTACCTTTTACCACACCATCATCATTATGATTCAAGAGGTTAATGTTTCGAATGGTTCTTAAGTATAAGAGTTTTTGGAAAAGGATGGAACAAATGGATAAAAATTAAGGCTTTCAAGGGTTTCAGATAAACCAATTTTGATTTCAGCCAAGCATAGTTAGATCTTTAAGAGAGTTAATATATGAAAATAAAATAAATCAGTATAAAAACAATTAAAAATTCCACTATGTGAATTTTAAAAGTCGGAAATTTTTGTCACCATAGCATGATTAAATTCATTCTTTTTTGTGATTTGAGTAAAGAGTTTCATGGTCAGTTGAACTAATACAAGCTAACTTTTGGTTCCGTTGATAGTTATGGTAGCTTGAACGATTGTATGAATAATATTTATAGTAGATTATTTTATATAATAACAAGTTACATTTTTGCTACATTTAAACCTAATTAAGATTAATGAATATTTCATCTTTCCTAAGTCATGTCTGAAATAAGTTACACTCTCTAAATTCTATGGGTTTTTATATATTAGAATTTTTTTCACAATAACAATAAATTCATTAGTTATATACCCATATGGAAAATGATCTCTCAAAATGTATCATGTTATTAATTTAATTTTTCCTAGAATCCGGAATAGGATTATTAGAAATGTTAATATAAACTTTATTTTCACAAATTATAGGTATATAATTGAATTTATATCCATTTTCTAGTTTAGTTTCTTATATCCACAAAATCATTGTATTACAACTACCTACATCTATAAACTATTATTTAATAGTGGGAAATGAAATTTAATTTTTCATTTTTCTACAGTATGATAGTATATGCTTTCAAAAAAAGTGAAATAATATATATTTTCATTTTTTTCTATCATACAACCATAAAAATTGGAATTATAATAACTACCTAATTAAAATCCATGTCCTCTATAGTAGAATAAACTAGACTTAGTTGTAATATTGAAGTATTTAAATATTTTTTAACATAATTTAAATAGAAATACCATGGATTCTAGTGAATATGTGAACATATACACACATTGAATGTAAAATACTGTCAACTAGAAGTAATGTATGAAAAAGTAAAAAACCATACATTTATAAAAAAATTAGTCAACTTGATTCTCCATTTAATCCATGTTTAATTTATTGATGGTACTCAATTGAGTGCCAAAACCATTAGTGTAATCTATTTTTTTTAAATACCACCTTTTTATATTCTTCGATATAATATGATTCCTTTTTAAGAAAAATACAAAAATAATTAATGAACTTCAACTCTTCCATTAACAAATAATTTAAAATTATTGTTATGCAAGATTATAAAATTCAATACCCAATGTGTTTCTAGATAAAAACAAAATAATATCATCAATATTGATTTATAGAGCCAAATAAATCATCTCAAATACATTTTAAAAATTGGGAAGGTTCAACTATATCATTTGAAGACCCATTTGAAATCAAAATGATCTGAGCCTATCATACCATGCTCAATGAACTTATTTTAAATGATAATATTCATTAGAATGTTTAAAAACAAGATTTGGTAGTTGGGGATTTTAAATATCAAAGGGTTTATCAGTAAAAACATCCGTAATAATATTACTATCAAAGAATTCACCCTTTATATCCATTTAATGTAGTTTAAAATATTGATAGGTTGCATATGTTATCAATATTACAATGACTTCAAACCTAGATATGGATAAAAGTTTCTCTTCATAATCAATTAATTATTCATTATTATATAATTTTATATCCAATCTATCCTTATTTATAATAATTGTTCTTAATACCAGAGGCTTATTTATAAATAACCATTTAGTCTGAATAGTAAGATAGCAAATAGGTCACTCATCAAATCTTCGTACTTTTTTTCTATCATATTTATTCAATTATTCATGAATTGAAATTTCCAAGCGTGCATACGTAATGGATTCAGTTCCTTTATTAAGATCACCTATAATAACATCCAAAATATGGTTATTTTTAGCCGAAATAATTTTAATAGTTGATTTGCATGGTTCTTCTACGTCTTATTCAAGGATAGAGTGGTCTGATTGGTCTCTACTAGGAGATTTATAATGTAAATCAAAATCATGGTCTGACATATTATTTTTATAATTAATATTTAGATATGACAAATCATCCTTTATGTATTATAAGGAAATTTTATGTTCAAGTGGATATGTCTCATCAATTATGACATGAACATCTTCGCTCACAACTTCAGTTCTTTTATTAAGGATTTGATAATAATTACTAGAGGTTAAATAACCTATAAATATTGTTTCATTTCTATTTGGTGTATAATATAATAGACCATTTTTTATTTAGAATAAGAATTTGTAGCCAAAAACATTAAAGTAATTAAAATATTATTTTCCACCATTCTATAATTCATATGGAGTCCTCTATAAAAAATTTCTTATTTCCTTATTAATTATAAAAAATATATATTGATTTCCTCTTCAATAAAATATATAGTTAAATCATATTCACTAAGCATATTCCTTGTAATTTCAATGATATTTATTTTTCTCCCTTCAATAACTCCTTTTATTGAGGTGTTAGAGTGGTTGAGAAATTATGTCTATATCCATATTTTGAACATAATATCTCAACATAAATATTCAAAAATTCATGACCATAATCACATCTAAATTTCATAATATAATGTTCATAATGGATCTCTATAGAATTTTCATATTTCCAAAACATGGACAAGATAATATTTTTTTAAGATATGAAAAAAACTCAATTTAATCATTAAAATTCATCAATAATATTGTAAACATAATATTTTCCACCAATAATATAAACTATAGATGTTATACAAATTTCCATGTGATCTAGTTATAGTATTTAGAGTTAGATACCTCTTTCATTGGTTTGAAATAAATTTTGTGTTTCATTCCATTTTGAAAGAGATTCCAGAGTATTCATTTTCTAAATAAATGTTTTGGTAGATCCTTGAGTTAACCATTTCTTTATGGTATGTTATGGTAGTTCCCATTATAATGATCATGTCTCCCATTCCACAGTTTTGGTTATTTATGAAAATTAATTAATCAATAAACATTTTGATAATATGAATAATCTAAATCTACAGTGTATGTATTATCATACATCATAATAGTAAAGACTAAGTCATGTTTAGAATAAAACAATTTTCAATAATTAATATCAAATATAACCAGAAACCAATTATCTCATAAATTTGAAATTATTGTAGTGTTGTACATTAATATATAAATATTTAAAAAATTTGTAGTTAGTTTAATTTTAGTGTTCCATATATTTCTAAGATAGATTATTTTACCATTATATTTTTCACTAAACATGAAATTTAAACCATCAACATTACCCAGACTAATGAAGCTCTATTAGATTACATTCATATATAACATTCATTTAACATATACAATAACCATTTTTAGATCACGTAAATATTTTCATCTATAATTAATATAAAAAAATGATTTTTGTGCATACATATTCAATGATATAGAAAATTTATCATATAATGCTTTGGGTACTGGAATATTCATCAAATGATTTCTCGGTTGGAGAGACAATCTCAAGAGAGGGCTGAATTGAGTACTCAATATAGATTTCTATATAAAATTGATTATTTTCTCTTCCCCCAAATATAAAAAATAGCATTTTAATCAAAATAAGTAAAATCATATACATCTTAATCTTTATAAATTATACATTAAAGATTGATTAGGTATGGAAGAGATAATATACCATATTATTAAATATATTGAAATTATTTTAGTGGATCAAAATACTATATGAACAAAAATTAAGAAAAAATATCAATGTATATATATTTTTTATAGTTAAATCGATATTTAGTTTTAAAGTAGAAATAAATTTAAACAAAATTAATGAATACCATGGAAACAATGAATACAAGTGGTTCAGTCTCAAGTCAATTGTTATTCCTTTCCACTTTGTGATCACCCACCAGTAAGTAGTTTATATTAAATAAAATATTTGATCCACAACATGCATCAGTTTTTACAACAATTTTCAACTATCTAATCCACTCACAACCTCTTCTACTATTATTCATAGGAGAATGAAATTAGTTTTCAACATATGAACCTCTACTACTATTATACATGGGAGAAACAAAAATGAAAATATGATGAGAAGATATCTAGTATCATTTAGTTTATAATAGAAGAAATTTTTTGTGATAAACAGAGTATGCACACACACTAGTCCAATGTAATAAATACAAAAACCATAGAGAATTATATATATTGTAGTTTTAAAGTCCTCGTTCAGATTAAATGCATCTTGTGACTCCTGATTTGATTTGAAAATGACTCTTGAGGTAAGTTATCTTGAAAAAATCTAGAAAATTGAGTGGCGTAGACTCTTTTCCGTTGACTGGAGGAAGCCACTAGATATGATTGTGATGATCAGCTTCCCAATCGAATGGAATAGAATAAGATATATTCTTGTTTTTAATCAATTTATTCTGTATGTTTTGTAGGATTGAGTTTTTATATTTTTGTAGGTCCACTCTATCCACTGTTGCAACTCATTCAACTACAACAGTGTGTTCACATCTTTCTACCTAAGGGGGTGTATTACTCATTTATTAGAAACATCATGTTGATTATCTGGATCAGTTTCTTCCTCATACTACACATCTTGAAACAATCTTCAATGCTCTATATGGATCAATTAAAAGGTAATCATTAAAAAGTAACCTCATCACATTTAATAATATAGTCCTTTGATTAATATGATTTCAATATATATGTTTAGAAAATAGTGGTGCTGTCATATTTGGGCGGTCTAACACTGGGGGAATGATACTGGAGGTGTCTTAGACTTAGCCAATTTTCCACTACACTAGTGGCATCTCAACTAGTGGTGTCTTGACTGGTGGTGTGAGGTATGATGATGTCTTAGACATAGTCAAAATTCTGTGTTGGCATTAAGATATCGGAAGTTCCTCATTTGACTATAGATCATACCTACCCTAATTTTCATTTTATCAACATGAAATCCTTACTATATTTTATCTGATAGTTTCTCAAACTTTTTCAATTCTTCAGTCAAATAGTATGAAATTCTGGCATTGTGATATCATAATATTATCTTATACATAGTGTTATTTTGATTATAGTGGTGAGTCTAGGAAAACCATGTCTCGAGTTGGTAGTTCCAACCTTAATGGTGTCTTGTCCTTTATTAATTTCAAAACCTATCTCAAAATATGATATTATTATAGAAAACCTAAAATTCATTAGCCTCATTAGAATTGTTATTTTTTTATCTTTAACTATAATGTCAAAAATTTCCACAATTTTTGGGATATTTAATCATGGAATTAAAATAATATTATAAATCTAAAAATAGGTCATCAAAGGTACAAAAATTGTTTAAACATGATATCCAATGTAAGATCAAAATAAAAAAAAAGGATTCTCATTCATAGTATGCATTGATAAAAATAATGAAAAATAGACAATAAAAGGGAACGTTTTGAAGGTAAGAATCATGAATGGAAATATTAATGATAGATAGTATCAATGATAACATAAAAACAGAACTCAAATTCCATAATGTAATTTAACATTCCATAAAAATTTCCCCCCTTTTGGGATAATAAAAATTGTTAAGAAATTCATTATAAAAAAATATTAACAAAATAATAAATATGAGATGCATTCAAATTTATTGCTAAAAATATATTATAAACCTTGCCCATCAAAGAAAAACTTCCATTTCCAAAAAACAATAGTCAAGTTGGACAAAATGGTTCCATGGATTATTTTATGTTAGCCTTGGATTGATCTTTATCCTTATCCAATGTAGAAAGATCAAATTTAGTTAAAATATAAGGAACACTTGAGGCGATCCTATCTATAGAATGAGGATGGTATTATTAATTCAGAATGTGTTGATGTTTTCTTAAGGCTTCTATATGAGAAATTGAAAATGACTAGAATTAGGTAGAAAATGATGCTAATGGATCCTGAGAAAATATTGGTGTGAGTGAAAACTAAGTATTAATGGTAATAGATTCTGAGGCAACCACTGCATGGACACAAATATGAAGAAACAACTTCATGAGATGGATAAAATCCATTATTATTTGGCCACAACTTTCTATCACCCTAATGAAATCATAATTATCTATGATAAATTAGTGTGACATTGGGTTCATATCATTGAGATGAATCAATTTCTCTTTGCAAGCATCAGTCACAAGATGTATTCTCAAGTTCTCAATATATAATTTGAAGTTGAATTCCAAATCATGATGTGTATAAATCTGATATAGGTAGTACTTAATGACATTGGTTATGGTTTCTCAATCACATTTCATATCATGAGAATCATTGTATAATTATTTTAGAAAGTGTTAAAAATTATATATAATAATACTCCTTGTCTCTTGGGGATGATCAGTGACAATTCTTGATGAACATCCAGATGCATCTTATACGTCATCTATGATAAAAAATACATATCTTATCAACATAAAAAATTATAGGAGGAGGAGATATAGTAGGAATAAATGTATATGAAGAATTATCCTCAATAATTTTATGTACACCTTTCATAGAACCTATAAAATTTGAATTCGTGTCCTCAATAATAGCCTTTAGAAATCCACCACACTTCAAAATATATTAGTTTTAGTATCTATCCTAGATATATGATGCTTCATTTTTTGTTGGATATATGGAATAACCAACTCAAATATTTGTCTTGACCATTTATCATAGATGAAATTCTCTTGAGAAGGTTGATTTTAAATCTTCATTGAAAAATTATACATTATTATTTTTCAAAAATAATCCATGTCACCTTTAGTGACTATAACAAATGAAATAGAAATAAGTGTAGAAGTTGGTTTCGATGTTGGAGTTCTAACATAATAGAAAATTTTCAATATCCCTTCAAAATCAAATTGAGCTATAAAGGACCCCATAGGATCGCCATTTATATGATACTTCTATCTTACAATCATTAGAGTACTTTTAATACACTTTTCCAAATATTCAAGCATGGTATCAAACATTTTTTTTGGGAAATCAGTTGGTATTATAGAAGTGGTAGGGGGACCACAATATAGGTTAAACCACCACAGTGTTTAAATTTGAATTATGTCTTGATACAAACTATAAAATGGATGAATGGATTTATTTTATCAATTGAGAATCCTCTATTTGAGATTCATCACTAAAAAGACTCTCTATATAACTATTTTCCACCAGTAAGAGAATCATTCTTCTGAACACCCACATTATCAAGCACATAAATCATATTGAAATTTAAAACTTCATACTGTTCATCTACAAATTCTTCTTCAATAAGATTCTTTTTATCTTGCTGAAAAACATGTGGTTCCATGAAATCCATCACACCAAACTATTACATTATAGTAAAATATGAAACAGTTTGACCATTGGAAATAGAACTGGCTTCAAATTCATCAACTAGTGGATCTTCATAAAATATTTCAACTGATTGGGATTTTTCTGCCTCAAAATATGTATCTCAATGCTTTAGAGGAATATTCACATCATTTATTTAGATTCATCCACTACCAACATTTTGGCCAAACTATTCATCATCACCATATTCATTTTCATTCAGATCTTATTCGCCCTTTTCACCCTCCTCATTATCATCATCACCATATTCACCTTCATTGGATTTTACGCTTTTATATAGATATTATCCTGAGACATCAGTCTCTTTGTCATAAATTATAACAATGATTTCTCTTTTTGGAAATCATCTAGGTGGGATAGTAGCTCGAAACATAATGGGAGAATCCTAGGGAGAAAAAATCAGGGTCCATTCCTTCAAATATTGATGGGTTGTTTTCTAATTTTTCAATAACAACATCTTCCATATCCTCGTCAGAGTATTCCACTAATTAATCAGGCTACAAGCCCAGACCAACCTCATCTTTATGTCTAGTTGGATAATTTAAGGGATTATTTTCAGCATACAACATAACACACTCTCTAATCCATTTTATTTTCTAAGGGTTCATGCTGATTTTCATTATTGATCATGTTGAACATGTAAGATAAAAACTACCACAGTCAACACTAGATTTCTTATCATCACATACTAGTCCCTTTCCCACCAACATGTAATAAATCATCTCAAGGTAGATCAGATAATTATATCATGGTTATGGATTTGTCACCTCGCACATATGAACAATGATATATCTACTAAAATTCATCGTGTGTCCTTATATCATCATAGAAAAAAATAAACATTGTGGTACCATAGTGTAGTGTAGTCACCATTCAATGGGAAATTCATGTGATTTACAAACATGAAAAAAATCCTACACTATCCATCTAGTAAAAATGTTATATGACTTACGATTTTGTGATATCTTGTCATCACATCAAGATAATCTCTATATGTGAACAAATTAATAGCTTCTGGAAAGCTGCCTTGGTGCCCATTATAGAATCTGTCATGATGAACACCTAAACATTTTTTCCTTTTTCTTGATGAAAATCTAGTCCCATTTCGATTCACACATATTTTAATAAAATCATGCCTATATTTTTCAAAAACAAACACTATATACTGATAAAACTTATGAAACATTTTATGATTGAAAGGACTTTTAGTTTAGGAAAAATAATCTAACCATCCCTAATTCTGAATTACCCTGATAACCATAGGATTCTTGGATTGTGGCCACTTAAATTAAAATTCATTTTTCGGTAAAATAATTTTTTTTAAAATATCTGGACTTACTGGAGCTACTGGACCTATAATACCAGGCTTTGTCATCTCCTTCTATGAATATTTAGATATAGAAGTAAAAATCTCCAGATAATTCTTCATCCATGGAATTCAGATTGTCTCAACATTCTCCATCATGTGTAGGAGAAGATTTTAAACGAGGGAGGGAAAAGGGTTTCACTAGGCTTGAGATAGATATGAGAGTATCGCATGGGAATCAATGTATTTTAGGAATATAAATTATTCAATTTAATATCATTTAGGATGTCAGGTAATATAAAATCAAAATAATTATTTACATATAAATTGAAATCCATAGAAAAAACCCATATTTAGTTTATAAGAAATTACATAAAATGGCAGAGATAAACTGGTAGTTTGAAATACCAAGAAATAGAATAATTGAAAAGTCATGAAAATAATCAGCATGACAAAACAATAGTTTAGAAAAACCAATAGTGTGTCAAGACAGTGGTGTGACACATCAATGGAATGAAAATTCAACGGTGTGACAAACCATTAGCATGAAAAAAAAGTGGTGTTATAAGTTAGGGACTTGTCATCACAATGGTTTGTCAACCCAAAAGGTATGTCACTGAAAATTAAACATAACCAAAATTAATCATTTCTAACACATTTTTGATATAATTAATTCCCTCAAAATTCAATAGATTAGTGAATATATTTACTAACTAATGTTCTGTGCTAATAAATTCATGAGTGATATCTCCTTTGTTAAAGTGATCTCTCATAAATTGATGTCTAATATCAATTTTATTTGTACAATAATGTGAAAAAAGATTCTTAGAAATAATAATGGCACTTGTGTTCTCATTGCTTATAGGGACATGTAATAATTTATATCCATAATCTATAAGAGTGTGTTTCATCCTCAAATTTTTTTATAGTAGGTGCATAAAGCTATTTACTCCCCTATAGATATAGACTGTTAAATAGAATTATACTTTTTACAACACCATGAAAGTAGAGACATGCTTGAAATTTGGCTTGTTCCGGATGTTCTTTTTCAATACAACTTATATCCACTATAATCATCATCAGAATTACTTTCTAAATCAAATGATTTTAATCTTGGGTAAAAAATCCTAAATTGGTAGTATATTATAGTAATTTGAATATTCTTTTAACATCAGATAGGTGTGAATCGTTTTGGTTTTCTTTAAAATGAGCATGCATACCTACAGTAAACATAATATCTTTTTAGATACAAGTAATGTAAAGAATCCTTCAAATGATACCAATGAAACTGCTTTAATAAATATTTTTCCAAGCTTATTCAAGATCTAATTTATAGGTTCTACTCATAGGAGTATCACAACTTTTACCACTATCCATTTTAAAACCTTATATAAGATATTTTGTGTTCTGACATTGATTTAAAATAATTCCTTTATTAATTTGGAAAATATAAAATTGAAGAAATAAATTTAGTTGACCCATTAAAATCATTTCATATTAATTTTACGTCATTTTATAAAAATAAAAAGATAAATAATTTCTTGAAGATCCTAAAATAATATCATAAATATATATTTGTACTACTAATAAATTTTTAAATTCTTTTCCTTCAAAAGGGTAGGATAAACTATATCTTTTCAAAATATTTTTGAAATTAAAAAATAATTGAGCCTATCATAAAAATCTCTAGGAGAATATTTAAAATAATTAAATAATTAGTTAATTTAGAAACATTATTTGAAAAATGGGGGTTTTAGAAATCAAGGTGTGTTCAATAAAATATAGAAAACTATAAAACAATCCAATAATTCTCGCTTGATATTTATCTGATAAATCCCAAATTTTCTTATTATAGCATAATATAATAGGATTATTATATATTCAAGTCTTGAAATAGGTGAAAAGGTTTCTTTGTTGTCAATTCATTTGTAATATAACTTTATGCATAATTCTATACTTGTTTTAAAATATTGTGCATGACTCATCAACTTTGTCCCCAAATACCCATTTAGTTACAATAGTAAATGTGTCATTGGGTTTGTCTATAATTTACCACACATTTTTTCATTCAATATAATTTAATTATTATTACATTTTTATTTTCCAAAAATCTACAATAATAGATTCATTGATGTCCTTTGGTTCCAAATGAGACAAGAAAATTTGATATTCAGCCGGATTTATAACAAAAGATCCAGTTTGATTTCTTAATTTTAGATCACCTATAATAGAAAATAAAATATGTTACTCAATTGGTTTAATAACTCTATGGAAATAGGGACTTTTCACTTATTTATTTTTAGGTTTGGGTTCTGAATATTCTGGAAATTCTTCAAAACTAGATGATTGTTCTAGCTATTTGAAAGAAGAATCTGAATATTTTGAATTTATGATTAAAGAAGAAAAATCATCATCAAGATATTTAATGAGGTTTTAGGATCTTTCTACATTTTTTTATCATATTTTACACTGAATGATTCTTCCACTAATTTGGTCTTCTTATTGAAAACACTACAGGCTTAGCTATAAATTGAATAACGAAGGAAAATTACATCATCACTCTTGGAATCAAATTTTTTTAAGTTATACTTAGTGTTATGAATTGAGTCTTTGAAACCAATAACTATAACGTAATTAACATTAGGTTTCATATTGCTACATATCTCATAAAGTGTCTTCTTACGAAATTTTAGGATTAAAACTCTATTTATGATATGATAGGTTATATTGATAGATTCTTCCCAATAATAGATAGGTAGGTCATACTCATTTAGCATAGTAGAATATATCTCTTGTAAGGTTATATTTATTTTTTAAACAAATCCATTCTCTTGTGGTCTCCAAGAATAAAATAATTTATGGGGGTAGTAATTTTTAGAGAAAAATGGTTCCAAATATTAATTATCAATCTCACTTCCATGATAACATCTTATGGTTTTAATTCTAATCCAATGATATCGTCTACTAACATACCATTCATGGTAAAATACAAGTAGGATTAATATTTGTGAGCTATAAAATATACCCATGTACATGTAAATAATCATATAAAAGAACATAAATATTTTTCTGCCCATTATGACTTGAGATTCTAGAAGGTCCAAACAAATCCATGTGAACCATCTCAAGGGACTGCAAATTTGACACATTGTTCATTAATTTAAAAGAAACTTTGTCTTATTTCCTTTTTGGATAGGGGTTATAGATAGTATCAGTTTGGAACACAAGGATAAGTATATCCCAAAATAACTCTTTCTTGTTTATCTATCTATGTGAGTGAAGGTTTCAATGGCCTAGTCCTATATTTTAAAGCCAATATTCTTTAGTAAAGTAACTTATGCCTAAACCATTTATAAAAATCAATGTATTTCTATCAATAAAAAATTACCATTTCGCAAAGTAGTAAATTCAGAAGAATTTTTAGAATAAATAAAATTGATATCATCATTCCCAAGTTTATCATAACAACCATCATCGCACTAAGAATAACTTTTATGAAGATTATACATTAATCAATCAAAATATAAGAATTTAGATATTAAAACTATTTTTTTTAGAAATCTAGCCTGAGCCGATGATTTTCCTTATCATTATCACCAAAGATGACATTTCAACCATAATACTTTATAATGATATTAGTGAATTAATATTATCATTCCATATGTCTTGAACAACCACTTTCTAAGTACCATATAAACTTACTGGAGGTCTTCATATAATTTTCCAAAAAAATATGTTTTTAACCAGAAATATTCTTGGGTAAAAATTATTATTGGGTTTGGAAATGATAGTTATCAAGGATTTGGGAACCCAAATTTTTCTAATGGGTTTCTTATAAACTAATTTAAATCTTTCAGAAATAAAATTTGTTTTATTATCTTTCAAAAAATGGTTAACTGAAATGATTTCAGGTCAAGATTTAGGAGCATAATTATTTGTAGATATTCTTCTCTGTCCAGTCTCAAATACTATTCCAGTAACATATTTATGGAAAACTGATTTTCTAAATATTTTTGTAAGTTTCTCTCTAATATATGTTATTTTTTATGATCTTTCGTTAATTTATCATTTGAAATGTTATGTTTATATTTTTTGAGAAATAGAGTATTCTTATCTTTTTTTATAGACTGTTCGAATTTAGTATTAATAGTTATATAATGTTGCCTTTGATGGCTATTTTACTTATCCATTAATTCATTAAAGGTATCCTATATCATACTAAAATATTAAAATAATTCTTCATTTGACATATTGTTATCATCATGTTGTTCATTGTTAGAATTATCAGACACATGCATAAGAAATATAAATGAAGGAGAGGTAAATCAGATACCTCATTGGTTTTATTCATGAAAAAACATATTTTATTTTTCTCTTCCATCTTTAAGTGAATAATCTAAATCAATTGGCTATCTTTAGATGCACTACTAGTTTCTTTCACGGAATTTTGTGTCCTATTTCCTTATACTAATATTTTTTTTACATAATTTTTGGACAGTAAGATTTTATGTGACATTTTCATTTACATTAATTTTATAATACTTCTTTAGGGTCATCAACCTTCTTCCAATCTTTCTTCACATTTCCTCTATTTTCATACATTCATTTATAATTTTATTTTCTGAATAACATCTTCTTTCGGTAAAATTTCATAAATCTTCTCAGTAGCTGAGTTATATCCTCATTATAATCCGGAGGTGATTCAATACCACTAGAACTAGAATCATATACATTACCATATTCATTTTACTTTTCTTGTCTATGTATAGTAGTCTTGAAAGATACTGGCTCTATTTTTGGCTCCTCATCTTCTTCAATATTGACCTATAAGTCTTCTTTATACATCCTATGTTTTCTGATCAACTCTTTCACATGAAGTTTATTTTTGTCTCATGATTCCCTAGTTGAAACTGGTGTGCATCTCTATCTTTATACTAGCCAAATCTACAATCTCATAATCTGATCCATGATAGATACTTGTTTTCTAAGAGAGATCATTATTTTTAAAATATAATTAAACATGACACACATGAAAAAAATGGGTTCATCATACTTCATTTAATAATTATTGTATTTAATAGTATAATTATTAATACTCATCTCTTTAATATTTGAAGTCCCCTATTGGGAAATAGACAAGGTGTCTAAAATTTCAAATGCAATTTTATAAGAAGATATTCTATTAAATTTCTCATCTCCTAAATCACAGTACATGAAATTTATTTCCTTACATTTTTTATTATTAGATAATTTGGAATCATCATCCTAACTGATTAAAGAAGTATTATGTATAACATATTCATATTCTAATGAAAATCATATATCAAAACCCATAATTGTTTTATGTATTATCATTTTAAACTCTAGTTTGGATAAATTTTAATGAGTAATGAAAGTTGTTGTACTGGTAGTATAACCTTCATGATTATTTTCCATTTTAAATAGCTGAATTTATAAATGATATAAATTTGATATCATTAAAATAAAACTAAAATCACCATTACAACAATTTGAAAAATATTAACACCAATTAATGAAGAACCCATGTTACCAAATGTTGGTCAGAGTATCTTAATAGTGGGTGAATTGAATACCTAATATAAATTTTTATCTAAAATGGATTATTTTGAAATAAACCAAATATTTAAAAATTGCACAGTTTATCAAAATTAGTATGATATATATCTCAATATTTCTATATATTTTCCTATATATTGATTAGGTCTTAGAAGAATAATATAAAATATTCTTCAATCCATAGAAATTAGTTTACATGAAAAAAATACTATATGAACAGAAATTAAGATATAATATCATAGTATATATTAATTTTTTTGTTAAAATAATTTTCAGTTCAAATATAGAAATAAGGTAAAAAAATTAAAGCACACAGTTCAATGAAGGAGTAAAAGAGGTTCAATATCATGTCAAGACATAGTCCTTTCCACTCAATGATCCCCATCACCTAGTAGTTTTTATAAAATAATCATTCCGATTCACAAGTTGGATCGGGTTTTAAAATAGTTTAAAATTTTCCAGGTCACACATTACCACTTCCACTTTTATTTTTGGGAGAAAGAAACAATAATTCCACACGAGGACCTCTATCACTCTTATCCATGTGATAAAAAATGAAAATACAATGAGAATATATAGTGTATCTTCAAGTTTAGTATATGATATAATGTTCTTTTGATGAACAAATTATGCACACAAACTAATCAAAAGTAATAAATACAAAAAACACTAATAAATCTATAATAGTAGAGTTTAGAAGTCCTCTATCAGATGAAATCCATATTGTGACTCTTGATTTGGTCAATAAATTAATTTTTAGTTGAGTTACATTGAAAACGTTTGGAAAACAATGTGCCTTGGACTCTTTTATAATTACTGGAGGAAGTCACTTGATTTGATATTGCAATTAAGCTTCCCATTTGATTTTATTTGTAGGATAGATCTTCTTTTTTGGAATTAAGTTCATATGTATTCTTTGAAGATTTAAGATTTTACCTTTCAATCTGTCCAATTTGTCCACAAATCTATATATTTCATCTACTATAGTATGTGAACGTTTATCTATAATAGAGAGTGATATACACCTTTATTAGAAACAATAAGTAGAATATCTGGATCAACTGCTTCCATATACTACATGTCATGAAACTCTCTTCAATTCTCAATTTCAATCATTTAGAAATTACCATGGAAATATTAAATGGAATTAACTTCAATAAACATATCAGTTATAGTAATATTATTTAAAAAGATAAGTTGAGAAAACAGTGTCAGTGTCATGGTTTGGTGGTATGACACCGGTAGTATGAAACTACAGTTATAATACTAGTGGTATGATGCTTATGGTATCTTAATATTATCATATTTTCTACTACACAAATGGTGTCTCATCTAGCAGTGTTTTTCTTGTAATGTGAGGTTCTACAATGTCTTAGTCTTAGCTAAACTTCAATATTAGTAGTATGATATTGGAGATGCCTCATCTGGAGGTATATCATAGATAGACAAATTTTTGTTCTTGCGGCATGGCATTCTAACAGTACGTCGACTTAAGGGGTCTTAGACATTGTCAAGTCTTCAATACGATGATATGACATTATGGTGGTGTTATAGCCTAACGGTATATTATACAAGGTTATATTTTGATATTGGGAGTGATTTAGGGGAAACAGTGTCTCTAGTTGGTGGTTCCAGTCTCAATGGAGTCTCATCCTTAGTCAATTTCATAACCTGTCTCAGAATATGATTTTCTTACAGAAAACATAAAACTCATTAAGATCATTAGAATTATGGTTTTTTAATCATAAAAACTATGTTTTCTATAGAATTACTAATATAATAATTAAGTTATATTGAGAAAAAAATCGTCTTAGGTCCAAAGTGGGTTTCTCCATGCCCATAATTTCTCTTAGCTTTGAAAATTATGGTCTTATTATTAAAAATATGATCAAAATAATTTTTCTTAAACTTCCTCTTCTATCCAAATTTTTATTCTATACATGTCCTAGATTTATGTGATTTATTACAAACTAATATAATTTTTAATTTATGCATTACCTAATTAATATTATACTTAAATTTTCTATTTTTTTCATTTTCAAATTCTATATCATTATTTTCTTTTAACAAGTTTTAATTATTTTGTTTTTGTGCTTAAATATCACTTTTATTTATAATAATGAGAGCAATAAACATATTCACATTTTTATATTTATCTTTATGTTCATCCATAGTTTCTTCAATATTATAGATGTACTATTATAATTTAAATTTGGTGATTTTTTATTTTTCTATATATTGTTTTTCATAAAAATTTTAATAAATATTGTGTAACTAAAATGGTGTGGACTGAAAACATAAATTAGATTCTCTGTATAGAACAAACATTCATAAATCACTGAAGATTTCCTTTAAATAACTGTAGATTTCCATTCATCATCATATTCAATATTTTTCTATTTAAGTAATATTTATTTTTTTCATTATCTTAGATTATTCTTTTTTTATATGATGTTTTATTATACATTTATAACACGTAACTTCTCCTACTTAGTTGCCTTTCTTTCAATTTCCCCTATTTTCAAATTTTCCTTTATACTTTGATATTAAGAATAAATTTTACTTTTTTAATAAAAATTATATTTTATGGACAAGTGATCAACATGTAAATACCTTTCAAAATATAATTAAACTCCATGTGTACTTTCTTCTCTAATTACATTATTCAATTGAGATAAAGATGTCATGGATTCTATATATTTCATCATTATTTCATCATCCACATTGTCAAATTTATGTTTTTTATCATATATAGTTTTTTTTATGATTAGTTCATTGAAATCAGACTTATTATGGCCAATAAATTTCTACGACATAAATTTATGTTCTTCTCTATCCATCTGATAGACATCTCAAAAATATTTTCACCCTTGTTTTTCAATAATAGGATATCCAATTGAAATCATTGCACTAATAATATCATTGAAACTATAGTAAATGAATTATTAGAATCATATGATTTCATTTTAAATTAATAATGTTTGTTGGTATATGTGTCCTAGAAAAACCATTTTACATTTTATGTCACTTCATGAGAAATAGAATTGGTATCCCAGATTTAGTATATAGTATCACAAGTTGTAATATGGATAAATTCATCCTTCAATTAATGAGAAAAAAATAGCCATTAATTTTTTTCTATTACAAATATACATTTCAACAATTTCAACATTTCAATTATTTATGGATCCCTTGGTTTATTCATATTTATCTTCAATTTTACACCACGTATCAAACCCAGTTCTTTTAATATAATTTTTTTTATTTCCCAATGGGCCAATTTTGGACCATTAAAGAATAGTGTTTGATTGGGTTCATGTATTTTAAATATATAGGGTTAAATAATGACATAATATTAAATAAACATAAATAAAGATATTTACCTTAGGGGTTGATCATGTTCAAACACAATAAATATAATAAATAGTTAAAAAATGATAGCTCTTAAAAGAAAATTCAATGGTAAAAAAAGTTTTCCCATTGAAATTGTCACAGGATGTGATATGATATTACAATTAAAAATATTTTTCATTTTAATTTTAAATATTTTAAATCCCTTAAATTAAAAAAAACCCAATAAAGAAATAATATTTATATATAATTACTTGTTTCAAAATAAATTATCAAAGGAATAGATCAGAAAATAGTTTACAAAATGACTTCATTTTGACATTGAAATAATTCTACTCGTTCCAATATATATATATCATTTATAAATTACAACACTCGGGGTAATCTTTTTCCAAAAATATTTGAAAATACACAGTGAAAAATATATTAGTAAAAGAAAAAAATATAAAATACATAGTATGAAACTAATCACTAAAAAATATAGCAGTAAAAGAAAATAATATATAAATTGATAAAATTGGAAATAATAGGTCATTTCTATGATGGAACTTAGTAATATCTACATAATAGGTGACAACTATGGAGATACCTTATTTCAAATAAGCTGATCTGAGACATGATTAGGTAAACTAATCCAATAAACTAGATCAGGATACATGAACATAATTAAATAGAGCTAGTTTAGGCTAGACCAATACCCTTCCATAGTTTTTCAATGTAAAAAAAGTAAATTAAAATAAGTATATACTATATGAGTTCTTTTCATTAAAAATTAACAAATTTCTAAATATATTTATATAAAATTCACGTGTAATGAGAAATTAATGATTAAAATATAAGGATTGAAAAGCGTAATGAAGATGAAGTACAATTATATCCTTGATGATATTAATTTAATCATAAAGGTTCTCTTCACCTTTAATTATATTCCAAATATTTCATAGAATTTTTTTGTTAGCTTTGAATATTTTCCTAAGAATTTACATCTTTTTAGAAAACACTTTATCATGGCTATGAATAATGTACATAAATATTCAAACAGTTTATTTCCATATATTTTCAAAAGTGAGCCATCCTTGTTTTTGTAAAACACACTACTCCAAATATATATTATTAAATAATCACAATGGCATCCAAAAATTTATAATTGTACATTCATCTAAAACTGTCCTAAAATTCAAAAAACGTGCCAATTCTGAACTTACACATGGATGGTAAACACTCATAGTTGACTGAGGTAACTAACACTATCTTGTTGTACATTAGTTTGATGTAGTAGATAGTCACTGGTATAGTTGTTCCTCTTGATATTATGGTATATATAATATACCATCATGTAGTTATTTGAATATATCATGTGATAGATCAATGGATTTTTAATATTTTTAGTTGGGATATGTTGAGTACCCTGGTCTGTCGAGATTACATTGTATGGTTGATATTTTTCTCTATGTAATTGATTCATCGCACTGAAATTTGATGAATTCTTATAGAACTATACCATAACACCCCTCCTCATTGGGATGAGAATGTGGGAAGATATTACTTGGGATTTGAGACATCCCTAATATTCCAAAGGCTGTAAAAAATGTGGAGGGATTCATAAAAAGTTGTAGGAAAAATTTTCCCTTTTAAATGAAAACAACCAATCCAATAATACCAAATCTAAAAAACCACTATATGATGCATGATAACACTATAATATGACTCAATGTAATACCAACCTAAAATAAAAATCAAACTATACTGGTGTAAAAATGTAGAAGACTACCAACCTCAATGTATAAATCAGAAGAAAAAACAATAAAGCTCAAAGACTCCAAAGACACCAACACAACCACACCCAACATGCTCCAAGATCCATATCCATATTCCACGACCATGTATCAAGATGAATCCCTAAATAAATGTGATATTTTTCCATTAATTGTTCCCAGATAAACAATATCATCAAATGCACAAGTGTTCCCAAAAAGGGGGTGAGTAATAAAAATCATATTATTTCCCTAAATGACTTCCCTACTCACACCACGATGATTGAACATATTATAATATTTATAGAAATTAATTTTTGTAAAACAGTTTAAATGATTTAAACAGTTTATATCGAAGGAAAATAGTTTCACACAAAAAATAGTTTTCTACCCATAATAGCTTATAAGAATATAAACCAAACCATACGTTAAATTCATTTCACAACATCAATTTTGAAATAATCCATTCTATTCCACATATCCACAAATACAACCATGTAAAAATCCATGGACCTAATTATACTCATGAGTTGTGATCCATCGTGTCACAACTCCTTCACTTGGTGAAATATTTCAAAGTGGTAAAGTTCATACCCTTGTCCATCAAACTTTTGATGGGGAAAAACATCATACCCTTATTCGCCCTGAATTCACATGAACACCCAAACCAATAGGCCAACAACAATGTAAAGACTTGGAAATTTCAAGGAAATTTTTTTTTTCTTAATTTTATTTGGAATTTTAAATGAATGCAGTTTCTGAAGGTGCCTGATTCCGAGGCCCAGTGTGCCCAGAATTAATTTCCGAAGTTAGGCTCGGGTACATTCAGTGAACGAACGAGCGGGATTTTCTAACTTTTGAACCAGTGCTCGGAATCAAATTCTGAGGGCACCGATGAAACCGCAGCGCATGTAATTTCTTAGGAACACCTTTTCCGGAGTTTTGTTTACACGAGGGAAGTTGATAATAATTGAGAAGCTAAAAATAAAACTTTAACTACAATTTTTATTTTTTTTCTAAGTGGATTTAAGCTTTGGGTGGAAGTTGGGTAACTACCCAACATCCCATGAGAGGTTATGAGGGTGGTGGGGCCCACACGAACCCCACCCCTTCTTATTCTTTAACCCCCCTTGATCTTTCCATAACTCCCCATAACCCCATTAAGGCTTCCCTTCATTAATTTGTTAACTCATCTCTTTATTTTTTTTAAAACTCTCCACCTCCCTCTCATTAAGTTTTCCAACTCAATTAATTTATATCCCTATTAATTAAATGACACAACTCTTCTTTTTGAATTAGTTTGAATTGGTTGGATTTTATTTAAAGTGGGAGTAATCAATTTTGATATTTGGATATCAAATAATATTTGTGGGTGAACCTCTGGATAAATAGAAGAGCTCCCTCCTTCCACGAAGAATGGTTCTCTTTCTGACGAATCTTCGACGAACGAAGCTCAATCCGGGAACGAAGGCACTTTACGGGAGTGATGAACGCCAATGATTGTCGACACCTTCATCTCATCCCTTACGACGACGATAATGAACCAAAGTCCGCCTTTTCACGATATCATCAACGAACAACGACCCTTTAGGTAGGGGTTTGGTTTTTATATCGTGAATAATTTTTTTAGACGTTCTTTGATATTAACGGCCAACTGTTATCGAAATAATGGAGGAGGTTGGACCGCACAAACACGGCCGAACCTCCTCCACTTTTTATTTTGGTTGTTTCCTACGTGGCTTGAAATGGAAGCGACGCGGTGCCGTCGCACCGGGCAGAAATTTATAGAATCACGACGAAGAAGCGCGGCATCGTTGCACCACGCCTTTGGGGCCGAACGAATCCGCGGACGGAGTCGTGCCACGACGAAGGGGCACGGCGCCATTGCGTCGCGCCGGAGAACCACGAAGACGGCGCGATTTGTTATTTGACGTGCGGATTGGCGGGCGATGACAAAAGGGCCCACAAGGTATTTTTAAAGCTTCCGCAGTAAAGTTCGAGACCTGATATGAACGCCGGAACAAACGGTTTTGAAAACGGACCACCGGAGAAACTCTAATGGCCCGCGGAAAACTAGGACACGCGGGTCACCGGCGACCGGGGGCGGCGGCCGGAGCCGTCCGGCCGCCAGGAGGCTGCGGCGCCCGAGCACGCTGCCGGAGGAAACAACCGCCGCGGCTTGCCACGGCGGTGTGGCACGGGGGATCCCGCGGCCGCGTGGGTTCTCGGAGGATTGGTGGCGGCGCAAACCGCCGCCGGCTTCAATAAACGATGAGGGGGCCGCGCACCCCCCCCCCCCCCCACTCCGCGGCTTCCGCTCGGCCACGCCGGCCGAGCTGGCCGGGCCAGGCCGATTCGGCCGGGCTGGGCTGCACCCGGAGGCGCCGCACCCGGACCCGGGTCGGGTCGACCCAGTTCGGGCCGACCCAGGGGGGGATTGGGCCGGGCCCAGACCCCCCATTTCAGTTTGTTTCCGTTCAAACACCCATAACGTGGACTACGGAACTCCGATCGATGCACCGTCAGTTGCGATGCGATCCTTGGATCGAGACGGTCGTTTCGATATATCGCACTCAAGGTTTCAGAATACTTTGGGTTTGGCCGAGTTGGTTCGTACACGAAACAAACCAGGCCCTCGGAGCGGGAACGCTCATATCTTGAGCTCCGGACGTCCGATTGACGTGTCCTCGACTTCGTTGAATTCCTCATGATGAGATAGAACTTTTGGCTTACTCCGCTAGAGGTTTGGATGTCGTCGGAGTGTGGTCGGGTAGGTTCGCTCACGAAATCCAACCGGGCCCCTGGAACGAAAAAGCCAATAACTCACAGACCGGGCGCCCGATTGACACGCCGTATGTCTCATTGAATTCCTCTTGATTAGACAGAACTTTTGGAATACTTATCCTGAGTTTTGGTTGCTGTTGAATAGTGGTCGGGCTGGATTGTACCCGAAATCCAACCGGGCCCTTGGAACGGAAAAGATGATATCTTTCAGACCGGACGTCTTTTTGACGAACTGTCAGCGGCGTTGATGATCACGTTGAGAAATGGTCCCTATGAGTATAACCTATGAGAGTTCGTGGTACAGTTTAGATACGGCCAGGTTAGTTCGCTCACGAAACCAACCGGGCCCCTGGAACGAAAAAGCTAATAACTCACAGACCGGGCGTCCGATTGATGTGTCGTCTATTGCGTTGAGACCCCTATGACGAGGCAGTCCTTTGAGATACTTTTTCGTGGGACATTGAGATACTTGGAGTATCATCCTATAGCTCGTGGAGCGGACCCTCCCAGAGATGAGCGTGCGGAGTACGGAGACTGTGTAGCCGACTGAGACCTGACGACTGCTTGACCGACTCGACTTGGAGTGAGTCGACTAGCCCAGTGGACGGAGCACTACATTGTCTGGGTGCAGACCCATTGCGAACGTAGCACTACCTGTGTGACAGTGCAGACCCATGGTACTCGTCCGGAGAGTACCTCAGCAGGCTACTAGGGGGTGTGCACTACTGTGTTTGGGTGACATACCCCAGCGGGAAGCACTACTGTGTTTGGTTGGTTGACCCGCGATACTCTACAGGAGGAGTACCTCAGCATTCTTAGGTTAGTGAGAAGTACCTCGGAGTCATGACATGACCACAGTACACTCCAGAGATGGGGCTCTTCAGCAGTTACGGTTTTGATAATGAAAATCCTGGTTTGAGCTGAGTCTTTGACCTTGTGTTTACCTCATGATTGAGATGGGTCACTTGATAACTTAGGTATATGTATGGGCATATACCTGGGTTGTGGTTATCCGTTGATTTCATGATCTTTGTGTTACCTCATGTTTGAGATGAGTTACTTGATAACATAGGTATTTGTATTGGCAAATACCTAAGTAGAGGTTATCTATTGAGATCTTCTTTTTTGTTATCCTTGTTGGTTTTAGTGAGACCATAAGGGTCTCGGGGACCCTACTGAGTATCGTTATACTCACCCCTGCACGGGCTATTCCTGCACCTCATTGTGTTGGTTGCAGACAATGGGCAGAGCTGACGGAGGCCGAGTGTTCGGGGACTAGACGGTACCCGGAGGTGGACAACACGGCGAGTCAGTATCCATGGTGGACAATCCAGGAGATGCGCTATATGTACCTACCCTTCATGTAGGATCTGTGGTGGATGATCCAGGAGCTGTGCTATCTGTACCTACCCTTCAGGTAGGATCCGAGGAGGATGACCCAGGGGCTGCTTCCTTTCTTCCAGTTATTTGTCTTTTTCTGTTGTACTTTCGTTCAGTAGTAGCTGTACATTCAGTTGGGTTTGTATTCTGGCCCATTTACTTTTCATCACTTTCTTTTGTACTTAGTGTTTTACTTCCTCTTGTACTCTGTGGTGTTTTTTTACTTTTATAAAGGCAATTCCTTCCCAGTTATCGGGATTTACGCCTTTGGTGCTAGTCGCCAGCCCCTGGCCTATGGAAGGCGGGCTTGGGGTAGTCATGGCACGGGCCCCAAGAACAGGTCATGACAATTTGGTATCAAATGATTCGTTTCTACCACAGAACTTATAACTCTGATATTTTTTTTCTATGAAGCAATAGTGTTAAGGGTACCGAGTGCGGTCTTCAGTTCAAGGAGTGCAATGTTGGTGTGGGCGGCCGACGTATCCATACACCAGGACCCTAACAACTAAATTCTGACATTGTGCATGAAAACACTGATTGGGTGTGTGTTTCCTGAAGTTTTATTTAAATATCAGCTCAAACCAGGTCAGTTCACCAGGTATAATCGTTTGACCGTGTCACGATGTTTCCTTCAAGATGCCTTTTCACGGACGACCAGCTAGAGCCCAGAGGGATGTGCGTACTGAGAGCCTGCTGAGCGACAAGGCTTCGGTACAGGGCCCTCTTGCAGTTGAGGCACCAGCGGAGGCACCAGCGGAACTACCATACGTTGGGCCACCGATGCCACCAGCCCCAGTAGTAGGCGATGCACGCCACTTGAGCACGCTGCACGAGTTCCAGCGCCAGAGGCCACCCAGGTTACGGGGAGAGACGGACCCGTAGGCGGTTGAGGATTGGCTGGAGGCAGTGGTGAGAGTCTTCAGGCTAGTGGGGAAGCTTGCAGACTTCATGGTGATCTTTGCTTATAGACTTCTTCAGGTAGCAGCAGGCAGGTGGTGGAGCCACTTGTTCTAGTTTTGCGATGGGATGACCTTTGCATGGGAAGACTTCGAGACCTTCTTCAGGGTGGAGTTTGTGCCAGTATCTCTACACCCCGAGCGTGTTCAGGAGCTGCTCCCTTTGCCGCGTGTTTTTCGATTAGTAGTCGAGTCATCTCTGGGTAGTAGACAGATGATGCAAGGGTCCAGGAGGACCAGACCAGCAGTTGGGTGATCTTGGGTTTTAGGACCGGTGGTGCGGGGCACCCGGTGTGTGGTCAGAGCTAGTCGTACGAGGAGCAAGAAGTGTTATGAATGCGGAAGGAAGGGTCACCTGGCACGTGACTGTCTGACCCCCCACACTGTGGATCCACATGTGTTGGAGGAGCCACAGAGGCAGAAGCAGTGATGAGTGCTTGAGCAATAACCGAGCAGTGGACAAGGCAGTAGAGCTCTGGGAGCAGGTGGACAGGAGCGGAACTAGTGGATACATCCCTTGAACTTCTAGTTCCATATTGTTGTTGTATTCGTGTCTTTGTACTATGAGCTACAATAATAAAAAGACACGTATCTTTGTGATGTTTTCTTTCCTATCCCTTTGTTTGGTTGATACTGAGAGGTCTCGGATAAAACTGTTGACTTGACCCTCACTTTAGAGATTTCTACTAAAGGAGACCCAGTGACCTCACACTGATGCCGACAGTGTGACTCAACCCTTGGAAGAGAGAGTGACAGTTGAATCTCTTGGTAGTTACGTCGAGGCCTTACGACTCATCCATGGCATAAATGCATCCTTTATATCAGGATTGACTGTATTAGGCAATGGGAGTGGTTCATCCAGGGGATGAGACTGAGTTTCTCTTTTCGGCAAAGGAAAAATTTTAGCAGCTCCTCCAGATCATATGAAAATAAGGTGCAGATCATCCAGGAGCGGATGAAGACTACACAGTGCAGTAAGAAACATGAAACTGGCGCCAGTCTTAGAGACTCGATCGTGTTAAATGTTTCATGAAGAGGAAGCATTAAGGAGAGATGAGTCTGCGAAACAGCAGATGTGGAGGCATAGCTAGGAGAGCATCACGAGGTGGTGTACATCTTAACATGCTATAACCACCCGCCTTATTTATCCCCACTAGGCTCAGGGAGTTGGAGGGCAGAGGAAGAGTGCATCTGCATGCGGTCAAGGAGTGTGACCCAATGGCTCTAAAAATGATTCGTGGGACAGTCTGTGTCCACAACTACCTGTTGTAGTAACAGACGTCGATATGAATCATTCCTTTCTTTCACAAATATTGTCCCATACCTAGAGTTTCCGGTAAGCCGTGGACTTGACCCTCACGTATGGAGATACCTTGGAAGGAGACTCGATAATCACACTTATACAGATGGTGTGGTCAGACCCTCGATGCGAGAGTTTCAGTTTGAATCTCTTGGTGGCAGCGTCGAGGCCTTACAAAGTTGGTTTGAGTATGGACTGGGCAATCACAGTTCATACACAAATTGACGGTATTAGGCAAAAAGGTTGTTGTTTAACTACGATGTCGGGATAGGTTTCCCTTGGTCGGCGAAAAGGAAACCCCAGGAATCATAGGATAAACTCATGCACAAGGGGGTGTGACCAATCACTCTTTAGTCGGTCAACCTTACCCTCGTGGAAGCAGTAGTTTTGAGTTTCAGTTCTAGCAGGTATTGGAGACCTCTAGAGTTAGAGGATGACGATCACGACCTTATACGGGTCTCACCTTGACGAGGTTCACAAAGATGTGGCCAAGGCGGTAAGTTGTCTCCGAAGTTCAGTGGACTATTCCTAGGTCCTCAGCTGGGTAGGCAGGATGGTTTACCGCTTGACCCATCCACTCAGTTGCACCAGGTGCAAGATGACTTCCACGTATCTCAACTGAGGAGATATGTGCTCGACCCTTCACATATCATCGACCGTGAGGAACAAGATGATGGCGATGGGGTTCCTTCCACGGAGGTTCCAATGGGGATCGAGGATCGATAGGAGCGGATCCTACGAGGATGGTCGATTCCTTGGGTGCACTTTCTTTGGTAGTACGAGAGCCTCCATGTAATCACATGGGAGCGGAAGGCTCAGATGCATGCTCAATACCACTTTTGTGACCCTAGATTGTGTTGAAGCTTTCCGGGGACGTAAATCCATGAGGTGGGAGTAATGTCAAGACTCAGAAATTTCAAGGAAATATTTTTTTCTTAATTTTCATTGGAATTTTACAAGAACGTAGTTTCTGAAGATGCCTGATTCCATGGCCCGGTGTTCCCAGAATTAATTTTTGAAGTTAGGATCAGGAACGTTCATTGAACAAACGAGCGGGATTTTCTAACTTTTGAACCGGTGCTCGGAATCAAATTTTGAGGGCACCGGTGAAACCGCAGCACCGATAATTGCTTAGGAACACCTTTTCCGGAGTTTCGTTTACACGAGGGAAGTTGATAATAATTGAGAAGATAAAAAAAATTTAACTACAATTTTTATTTTCTCTAAGTGGTTTTAAGCTTTGGGTGGAAGTTGGGTAACTACCCAACTTCCCATGAGAGGTTATGAGGGTGGTGGGGCCCACACGAACTCCACCCCTTCATATTCTTTAACCCCCCTTGATCTTTCCATAACTCCCCTTAACCCCATTAAGGCTTCCTTTCATTAATTTTTTAACTCCTCTCTTTAATTGTTTTTTAAACTCTCCACCTCCCTCTCATTATGTTTGCCACTCAATAAATTAATATCCCTATTAATTAAATGACACAACTCTTCTTTTTGAATTAGTTTGAATTGGTTGGCTTTTCTTTAAAGTGGGGGTAATCTATTTTGATATTTGGATAACAAATATTATTTGTGGGGGAACCTCTGGAGAAATAGAATAGATCCCTCCTTCCACGAAGAACAGTTCTCTTTCCGACAAATCATCGACGAACGATGCTCAAGCCGGGAATGAAGGCACTTTACGGGAGCGATGAACGCCAACGATTATCGACACCTTCCTCTCCTCCCTTACGGCGATGTCAACGAACCGACATCCGCCCTTTCGCAATATCATCAACGAACAACGAACCTTGAGGTAGGGGTTTGGTTTTTATATCGTGAATAATTTTTTTAGACGTTCTTCGATATTAACGGCCAACTGTTATCCATATAATGTAGGAGGTTGGACCGCACAAACACGGCCAAACCTCCTCCCCTTTTTATTTTGGTTGTTTCCTATGTGGATTGAAATGGAAGCGACGTGGTGTCGTTGCACCGTGCGGAAATTTAGAGAATCACGACAAAGAAGCGCGGCGCCATTGCGCTGCGCCTTTGGGGCCGAACGAATCCGTGAACGGAGTCGGGCCACGGTGAAGGGGCGCAGCGCCATCGCGTCGCGCCGGAGAACCATGAAGACAGCGCGATTTGTTATTTGACGTGCGGATTGGCGGGTGACGACAAACGGGGCCACAAGGTATTTTTAAAGCTTCTGTATTAAAGTTCAAGACCTTAGATGAACGCCAGCATAGACGGTTTTGAAAACGGACCACCAGAGCAACTCCGGTGGACCGCGGAAAACTAGGAGGCGCGGGTCGCCGGCGCGGCGCCGCCGTCGACCGGGGACGGCGGCCGGAGCCGTCCGGCCGCCAGGAGGCGGCGGCGCCCGAGCGCGCCGCCGGAGGAAACAATCGTCGCTGGCGGTGCGGCACGGGGGATCCCGTGGCCGCGCGGGGTCCCAGAGGATATGCGGCGGCGCAAACCACCGCCGGCTACAATCAACGGTGAGGGGGCCGCGCACCCCCCCCCCCCCACCGCTCTGTGGCTTCAGCCCGGCCACGCTGGCCGAGCCGCGGCCGGGCAGCGCCGGCCAGGCTGGGCTGCAGCCGGATGGGCCGGACCCGGACCCGGGTCGGGTCGACCCGGTTCGGGCCGGCCCAGGGGGGATTGGGTCGGGGCTAGAACCCCCATTTCAGTTTGTTTTCGTTCGAACACCCATAACCTGGGCTATAAACCTCCGATCGACGAACCATCAGTTGCGATGCGATCCTTGGATCGAGACGGTCATTTCGGTATATCGAACATAAGGTTTCGGAATACTTTGGGTTCGGCCAAGTTGGTTCGTACACGAAACCAGTCGGGCCCTCGGAGCGGAAACGCTCATATCATGAGCTCTGAACGTCGGATTGACGTTCCGTCAACTTCGTTGAATTCCTCTTGATGAGATGGAACTTTTGGCTTACTCAACTCGAGATTTGGATGCCGTCGGAGTGTGGTCGGGTTGGTTCGCTCACGAAATCCATCTGGGCCCCTGGAACGAAAAGGCCAATAACTCGCAGACCAAGCGTCTGATTGACGCGCCGTCTGTCTCGTTGAATTCCTCTTGATTTGACGGAACTTTTGGCATACTTCATCTGAGTTTTGGTTGCTGTTGGATAGTGGCCGGGTTGGATTGTAACTGAAATCCAACCGGGCCCTTGGAACAGAAAAGCTGATATCTTTCAGACCGGACGTCCTTTTGAAGAACAGTCAGCGGCGTTGGTGATCACATTGAGAAACAGTCCTTATGAGTATACCCTATGAGAGTTCGGGGTATAGTTGAGATACAGCCAGGTTGGTTCACTCACGAAACCAACCGGGCCCCTAGGACGAAAAGGCTAATAACTCACATACCAGGTGTCTGATTGACGCGCCGTCTGTTGCGTTGAGACCCCTATGACGAGGAGGTACTTTGAGATACTTATTCATGGGACTTTGAGATAATTGGAGTATTAAACTGTAGCTCGTGGAGCGGACCCTCCCAGAGACGAGCGTACGGAGTACGGAGACCGTGTAGCCGACTGAGACCTGACGACTGCTTGACCAACTCGACTTGGAGTGAGTCGACTAGCCCAGTGGACGGAGCACTACTTTGTTTGGGTGGAGACCCATGGAGGACAGAGAAATACCTATGTGACAGTGCAGACCCGCGGTACTCGTCTGGAGAGTACCTCAGCAGGCTACTAGGGAGTGTGCACTACTGTGTTTGGGTGACATACCCCGGCGGGAAGCACTACTGTGTTTGGGTGGCTGACCCGCGGTACTCGACAGGAGGATTACCTCAGTAGTCTTAGGTTAGTGAGCAATACCTCGGAGTCATGAAAGGACCACTGTACACTCCAGAGACGGGGCTCTTCAGCCGTTACGGTTTCGATAATGAAAATCCTGGTTTGAGCTGAGTCTTTGACCTTGTGTTTACCTCATGATTGAGATGGGTCACTTGATAACTTAGGTATATGTATGGGCATATACCTGGGTAGTGGTTATCTGTTGATTTCATGATCTTTGTGTAACCTCATTTTTGATATGAGTTACTTGATAACTTAGGTATATGTATGGGCATATACCTAAGTAGAGGTTATCTGTTATGATCTTCATTGTGGTTATCCTTGTTGGTTTTAGTGAGACCTTGAGGGTCTCGGGGTCCCTACTGAGTATTTTTATACTCACCCCTGTACGGGCTATGCCCGCACCTCATTGTGTTGGTTGCAGACGACGGGCATAGCTGACGGAGGCCGAGTGTTCGAGGACTAGATGGTACCCGGAGGTGGACCACACGACGAGTTAGTATCCGTGGTGGATGATCCAGGAGCTGCGCTATCTGTACCTACCCTTCATGTAGGATCTGTGGTGGATGATCCAAGAGCAGCACTATCTGTACCTACCCTTCAGGTAGGATCTGAGGGGGACGGCCCAAAAGCTGCTTCCTTTCTTCTAGTTGTTTGTCTTTTTCTGTTGTAATTTCATTCAGTAGTAGGTGTACTTTCAGTTGGGTTTGTATTCTGGCCCATTTACTTTTCAGCACTTTCTTTTGTACTTAGTGTTTTACTTCCGCTTGTACTCTGTGGTGTTTTGTTTACTTTTATAAAGGCAATACCTTCCCAGTTATCGGGATTTACGCCTTTGGTGCTAGTCGCCCTCCCCTGGCGTATGGAAGGCGGGCTTGGGATAGTCACAACACGGGTCCCGAGGATGGGTCATGACAAAAAAATCCAAATAATTGAAAATTTAATTTAATAAAAAAAAAGTTTTTATTGAAAACCATTCCAAAAAATCCATTTTCCATTATTCAAACCAAAAAAATTATTTTAAAATCGTTACATGAAATCTATTCGACAAATAAATTTTCACAATAATTATATAATTCCAAAACCCATCACTAAAGTAGGTTCTACCTATACTTTTACAAAAATATCCCAATAATTTTAAATAATTTTAAAAAATTTGTAATTGGTTCATCATGTTATAATAAGAGGAGTCCAATGTGAATCCACCTACATTGGAAATTATGGATAAAATGAATAATGAAACAAATTCTTCAACAAAACCTAGTTGAAACTCCAAAAAGAATAGTAGATATAATTCCCTAACATAAAAATTGAAAAATATCATAATTATTGGAATAAAAAATATATTTATCCCCAATGGACTAAACCTATAAATCCCAAAAAGGTAATATGAAGAAGCTAATGAAGAAACACCTAGAAGATAGACAATACACAATAATCGTACTTCAACAGACCTGGATCTTCCAACATATCTCTGTTGGATTAAGAGGAATGGTCTATATAGCCTTTGGGATGAGAGGAATTAACGATAGGACTGACCTAGGAAAGTAAATTCAATTTTGGAGAAAATATAAAATACATCCATAGTTTTTAGATATATTGTTTGTTATTTATGGTTGGGTCTCGCAGTTAGGAAACTGTGTGCTAACCATGAAAAATTATGCATCCAAAAATGCATATTTTATCCTTTGTTACTAAATATTTTGGCCAAACTATGTGCCTAATCATGCACCAACCTAGATCCCACTGCCTCACTTTGAATGGTTCTCTATAGTAGTTGTAACTTACTGGTTCTGAAAGCCAACCAGAGGTGCCCAATACCAGGTTGGTCACATGGTCTCAAGTGTATTTCGTCGAATTCTAGAGGCTTCCGACTAGCACCAAGGGACTTGGGTGTGATAGTGGGGAAATAATGATCTCATTGTAAGAGCATAGTGCTGAAGTAATAAATTGATAAACAATAGCGGAACTAGTAAACACACCATATAACAATAAACAACGAAAGATTTAAAGTAAGAAGCAACTGGAGCATATATATAAATGATGCATGATACGTATGTCCAAGAAAGCAAAAAAAACAAATAGTAATGCGAGAATACAAACAGTAAAAAACCAAATAGAAATGAAACATATAACAATTCCACTACATCACAATCCTCTTCTTGGTCCCATGGTCACCAACTCTGAAGTAGTCAAAATCATGAATTAGAAGGGTGATTGCCCTTATCTATACCTGCAGTAATATAATCTGTTTGGGCACAAAAGCATGTCACAAATATGGTGTGAGACTAAATCTTAGTATCCAACCACCACAATATATGTGCGTAAAATTCATTGAATATATGGCAGGGAATAAGCCAAAAAAGGTAGTAAACAAGAATGTACTCAGCAGTAACCAATCCTACAGTTTCAAAGCCTTATGTTCCATATATCATGTAAGTATCTAATCGAAGCAGGAAAACACAATCAGGTAACCCTTTGGAATGTAATCACAGCCTAACCCCTCTGGTCCTACCTAGAAACACAAGCAACCCTCTGGGAAGCTCAACCAATCTACCCCTCTAGTTCAAATTACAAGGATCTAACAAAGACTCCCTGAGGATGAACTCGCAATCAATAAATCATATAGTCTAAAGATAAATAGACTCTCTGAGAAAGCTCACATGATCAATTCCCCTTTTATTCAAAAGTGATAATGACTCCCTGAGGAAGCTCACATGGTCAATTTCCTTTATAGTCTACAACACTTGGTTCTCACGACCCTGTGTAAGTCAAAGGATCATAGCAATGCAATACGGACAAAGTAAACCTCATAAACTACATGGCTAAATAGTTTACAACATATCATGCATGTCAGATAAAATATTCACTCCATCTTATAGTATTAGGTATGGTAAAACATCAAGGAAGTCTAACAGAACAAACTGGACCAAACACCCATAAACAAAACATGCAAGGGAAAACACTTCCAAATATAACAATCAATCATATTCACAGCCAATTAACCTCTACTCATGCATACCATCGTATCTGTAAATTAATAGGGTTAAAACGGAAAACACGCCACACGCCGTTCAACGGTATTGGACAAAATTGCACATATAACTCAAGAACTATCGAAGGAAAGGCAAAACCACATAACTCGGAGTTAGGAGATCGCTATATGGGATCCTCAAGCCTTGGATTGCCTGAGAACACCATAGATCTAAAAAACGTCTAAAATTTTCAACGGTGGATAACTTTAGAAGGATTAGTAATCAGGAAACGAATATATAGAAAAAGGAAGAGATTAACGTGGTGATCCCAATGAAATCGACAGTAGTTGAATTGGAGATCGGATGCTCACTCAGGGGCTCAGAGAAAGATCGTAGCTGTATTGGTGCTCTTTGACAAACTAGGTCGAGAAGTAGACGGTTCTATCCATCACACATGACCCCCATACGTTTAATGAAAAAAAGGTACATGGCATGTACTTTTGAAGCAAATGGCGTGTACTTTCCATTACCGAGCCCCGCTTTAGTCGGCCTCCGGGTCACCACACATGTGTTGGACCCCGGGACACCCTGAGAGGGGAGGGGTGAATCAGGGTGTCAACTTTGTATCCTTAAAGTTATGGATCTTGTTCCCACGTTAGTAGGAACTACTTAAACCTGTATGATGGATATGATCAGCAATGAAACATTCACATGCAAAGAGATAACACATTAATTTTACTTGGCTCACCGTTAAGGGCTACGTCCAAGGAGCATACGCCGAAAAGTTGCTGGTCATACCAAATTCCACTAATCTTCACTAGTTGTGGATTACAATGCTTTGGGCATAGTCACTCTGTCCAAGGCTCACTGCCTTTACAAAGGTTCAGAGATAGCTCACTGCATCCCTCGGGTCACTCCCGTTGAGTCCCCCTGGATCACTGCCATTGGCGAAGTCCCGCTCAGTTTATAGACGTGAAGGTCACTTCAAGAGATTTGCATTGAAGTATTTTTCTCCTGTTCAGCATGATACTTTTCTTTCATCAGGTTTCAGAGTTGATTCTCTTTTTAGTCCAACCTTCTTCTTTAGTGAAAGGACAAAACCACCAGACCCTCTTGTCTCCGTTTGCCTGAATCACAACCACTGATGTGATTACTCAATAAGTGAATCTCAGATTACTTGGAATTCTCAGAATCAGTTCTCCATGTATGCATGTGATCATGCATTTATCATTCATATTTCCTCTATAATCACACTTTTCACCAAAAGGATCATGAAATCTTTCAGCTCTCGTGCATCTCTAGAAAGGCGGGTGCGCTCCAGCAACACCCGACACTCTTTTTCAAGCCTGGCATGCAAGTCCCAATACGACGCGCAAGTCCTCGGTGCGCAGGTCTAAACTTGCGCGCAGGTATCACCAATCCACCTGCATGACACTGCCTTCCTCAACTTCTAACTTGTGTGACTCACTTCCTTTCTCGCCCAAACTGCCTTGGCCACACAACCAACAACCTGCACACAGCTTCAAACACTGGCGCGCAAGTCCACCTACGCGACCACACACTACTTGTGCGACTTCCACACCTACGCTATGGGAGCTCTGATTTTTCTATGTGTTGAACTCCGTGGGAAATGAGGAGTGGTGGTCCAGTATTTATAGGCAATTTGGCCACCCTGCGCGACGGCATGCAAGTCAACCATAGGCATGTAAGTCTTGGCGCGTAGGTCTCTTCCCCTGGTAGTCACTTGCGCGACCAACTTCCAAACTTGCAAAAACCTCTTTCCTTTGCCAAATTTTGACCTTTTGTTCTTGAAAAATCATAGGCGCGCAAGTTTTCGATACTTCTAGGTACTGGCGTGAAAGTCTCTTCACGACGCGCAGGTCACTTGCGCGACCAACCCAACACTTGCGTGACCATACCAAAACATGCGCGACCCTTATCCATTTTCCATATTTTGATGATATGATCTTCAATAACATATGGCGTGCAAGTTTCCTATCCTCCAAGACCTCAGCATGGAAGTCCCTTTTCCATAAACACTTTTCTTTATTTGTCGATTTTCAGGCCCAAAAATTTGGCAAACACGGGGAAACAGCACCACCTTGTATCTGCTCTTTTTGTCCGCCTCCAGATCATCCATTCCTCTGTCGATGTTCCTTGAATAGAACATGGATCATTATCCATAGTCCTTGAACTCGACATTCCACCATGGAATCTCCTTTGTCAAAAAAATTTTATGTCGTTTGTTTGCTTTGTCAACAAGCACGATCACCTCAAAAGCACTTCTTCTTGGTGATATGTATCCTTCAGCAACTCTTCTTCTTTTATCATAAACTCCACTATTGTGATATTTATTCTTTGAAGGAATAAATTTATCATCATAATCATCTATGACAATGTGATGTGCATGGTTATCTCAGAATTTCAATCCCCGCACGACCATCTTAGAATTCCAATTATTTGCACATTGTCTTCTTCATCATCTGTCATGGTCTACTTCATGAAAATCATATGATTCAATTCGTCAAGAAGTCACTTGCATGGTTCTTACTAAATCATGAGTAATTTCATGGTCTTCATAAAAAACCCATGGTTCTCATGCAAAAATGAGGAATTGCATGGTCTTCATCAAAACCCATGGTTCTCATGCAATAAAAAGGAATTGAATGGTCTTCATCCAAAAACCACATTCTTCTTTAATCATCCTCAGATAGATTACACCTCACATTCTTCATTGTTGTAAACAATGTATCACCTTTGACACATGTTCTTTGAACTTATGATCAGTACAAAAATCGTCTGAATTACCATTCCTCTACTTCATCGGAGTACATCATGATCTCTTTCATTTTGATCTTCCATTCCTCCATTTCATTGGAGTACTTCTTGATCTCCTTCATTTTGATCTCCATTGACAACTATTGGCAACAAATACAACCTTATACACAAATTGGTTCCAACAACATGGTCTTGTGAAAGGGTGCTACACATCCAGCAAATGGTTACCCGCGGTAACCGAGTACATGGATTGTACTCATAAAGTACACAGCATGTTCTTAAAAAATTTCTAGAAATTCATCTTTTTCTCAAAAATGACCAGAAAAGGAAAACATACCTAAAAAGAAGATCCGGGTTCTTACAAAATTTCCCCCTTAAATAAATTCATACATGAATTCCCTTATCAGGGCGGCGTAGAAGAAGAAAAACCGAATAGCTCCGGCCAATACGATCGTACATCCACCTCCCTCTCCTTAGTCTATTCATGCACTCATCTGTGTTGTCATAGCTCTCGCAACAGAGGAACAGACCAGCCCCGGAGAACCTTCATTCATTGATTGACAATCCATATAGGTTACTTCTCAAAAGATTCATCCACTTCCAACTCAACCTCCTCGGGTCGGAAGACATGATACGAGTCTGAGAAGTAACATCAAATATGAGAAATGTGGAAGACATTGTGCATAGCCGGTTACCTTGGGGGTAACCACAACAGATAGATAACTGGACGAACTCTTTCCAACACCTCAAATTGCCCGATGTACCTCAGATAAAGCTTACCTTGTCTCCTAATGATTTTTTCCCCAACCTCAGTGTGACATGCAGGAAAACCGGATTCCCAACCTCTAACTCCAGAGGTCATCCCCGCTGATCAGCATAAGATTTCTGTTGCAAATGTGCAGTATCCATCATCTTCCAAATCATCTCCATCTACTCTATGGTCTCCTGAACAAGAGGAGGTCCGAGCATAGCCACCTCTCTTGCCTCCATCCAACATAATAATGATTGATATGGAATAGCGTAAAAAAAGCCTCAGAAGATGTCATCTAAATAGTTTCTTGAAAACTATTATTGTTAGAAAACTCCAGAAGAGGTATGTGCTTCCCCCAAGAACCTCCAAAATCTTGAATGCATGCTCGTATCATGTCCTGAAGCACCTAAATCGTACACTCAGACATGCCATCTGTCTGGGGATGGTAAGCTTTACTAAAAAGTACCTATGTTCCCAACACCATCTGAATCCCCTGCAAGACCTGAGAAGTAAAACGTGCATCTCCTTTTGAAAAAATGGAGTTTTGAAATCCATGTAAATGTACAATATCAATGATATACAACCATCCCAGCTCATTAATAATAAAGGTCTCCTTAATCGGCAAGAAGTGAGTATCCTTTGGGAGTCTGTGAATGACAACCCATACAACATCATTCCTTCAGGGTGATCTCGACAACCTGGTCATGAAATCCATTGCATCATCATTCCACTTCCACTTGAGAATGGGTAACTACTATAGATAACCTGTTGGTCGTTGATGCTCTGCCTTTACTTGCAGATAGGTGGAACACATCATGATGAAACCAGCCACATCTCTCTTTATACTAGGCCATCAACACTAATAGTGTAGATCAAGATACATCTTGGTGACACAAGGATGAAATGCCCAAACTGAGGAATTAAATTCCCACATCAGCACTCCATGTATGTCTACTGGAAACAATACACGCCCATGGAAATGCACAATCTCTTCCTCACATATGGTTCATATAGTAATAGGGTCCTCTCCTGAGACACATTCCCATAGGACTAGGCCTTCAGAATTTGATAGTTGCCTCATTTGCACTCAATTAAGAATAATAGAGGTAACAGCTACAGAAAAAGAAATTTCTTCTCCTATTTGTCATGAACCTCCAAATACATCTAAAGGAATAGAGCCATAAGCTACCACTTACTGTTGTCCTCCTTAACTAAATTTATTTGAGTGCTCCTACTCAAAGCATCAACCACAGCGTTGCCTTTCCCAGGCGTATAGGCTAGGTCAAAGTCAAATGACTGAAGGTACTGAACCCACCATCACTGTCTCAAATTCAGGTCATGTTGAGTGATGATGTACTTGAGGATTTTGTGGTTGGTAAAAACCACAAAATGATCTCCCAACAGGTAATGTCTCTAATATCGTAAAGCATGAACAACATCATCCAACTCAAGATCATGTGTCCATTAGTTCCTCTCATTTTTCATCAACTGCCAAGACCTGTAAGTGACGGATCCTCCCCCCTGCATAAACACGGCTCCAAGAATTACACCAAAAGCATCACACTAAATTGTACAGCTCTTTCCTAGCTCTAGAAAACTTGTATCATTGTTGAAGTCAATCTCCCTTTTAGCACTTGAAAGGATGACTCAAAAGATTCTGACCATGAGAACCGTGCACCCTTCTTAGTCAAACCCGTCAGTAGTACTACTCAACATGAAAAGTCATGTATGAAATGTCTATAGTAACCAGCCAACCCGAGGAAACTCCATCCCTCATAGACGTTCTTTGACTGCTCCCCGTAAATTACTCCTCTAACTTTTATCTGGGTCTACTGATACTTCTTTCTCTGAGAAAACATGACCCAAGAAGTGAATTTGGTCCTTCCAAAAGTGGCATTTTGAGAGAATAACATATCACTGATTATCTCTCAGTGTACTAAGAATGATCTCAATATGGGTAACATGGTCCTGTTGAGTGTGATAGTACACCAAGAAATCATCCATGAAAACCCCCACAAAAGAATCCATTTAGGGATAGAACACTCGGTTAATCAGTTCCATGAAAACTGTATGGCCATTCGTGAGATTGAATGACATAACCATATACTCGTATAGACCATACCTGCTCTAGAAGTCTATGAGAGGTATATCAGATTGTCTAATGTGGAAGTTATGGTAACCGGATCTCAAGTAAATCTTCGAGAACACTCGGGCTCCTCGAAGATGATCAATGAGATCATCAATACCCGGCAAGGGATATTGGTTCTTGAACATAAACTGGTTCATCTTCCAATAATCCACACAAATTCTGAGGGTATCGTCTGAATTCTTCGCAAATAAAAAAGGAAAGCCCCACAGAGAAGTGCTGGGTCAGATGAAACCCTTTTCCTGCAACTCCTCCAACTACTTCTTGAGCTCCGGTAACTCTGTTGTATCCATCCTATAAATAGGAATGGACACTAGTGACACTCCTTGCAAAAGATCAAAATAAGATTCCCCCTCTCTCTCCAGATAGAATCCTAAAAATTCCTCTATAATGACGTCCCTAAAACAATCCACAACGGGAGGAATGTATAATTGTGAAGTACCCTAGTCATCTAGATATTTACTAGAAATCTGGGATGTATCTCTTCCTAAACTATGATGCTTGGGTCCCTCTCTACTCGCCTGGACATCCCATTCTCCCTTATGATGAAATGATCCTCCCTATGGTGATGTGAAACTCACCCTACGATGATAACAGATGAAGAATGTCTAGAAAGGGAACTAACCAACCCATTATGAGAATGACATCAAAGCCTATCATCTCTAGGATATAGATGTATAATAAGAAGTCTCATCTACTAACCTCAAGAGTTTACTCCTTGAACTGAGGTACACTAGCTGTTCTAGTCCATAAAGAAGTGTCTAGCGTCAAGATATCAGTAGAAGATAAGATACAGAGCCCAAGGATCTCCATAATAGCAACAGATATCTAGCTATGGGAATACCCTGTATCAAAAAGATCATAATATAGAGCTAAGGCAACCAGGATCGTACCTTGAACTATAGAGGGTCTGGGATCCTGCTCCTGCTGTGTTTACTCCACCGCAAAAGTCTGACCAACACCGCGGCCATGTGACCCTACCTGAGCACTCTTAGCTGTTGTCATTGAATTCCTGGTGACTAAATAACACATCCATGACCTCCACCTCAGCCTAAATGGCCGGAAGAACACATGTTCACTGACTGAGTAGTAACTGGTGGTGCTTCTCCTGAACGCGGAGTCAAAGAAGAACTACTGTCACTAGCTTCTAGTGAGAAGATCTGACAAAAATTCTGAATATGGACCACCTTTCCATAATATTAGAACTCAACTAGGTCTCTCAGGAAATGTGGACTTGTATGCCCACTCTTCCCACATTGGTATCACACTACCTGGCTACTAGAAGGTGCATCCCGCCTACTCAGATCTCATCATGTAGCCTTCATGCAGTGCTTCCTACTATCGTCCGGAGAAACACTAACCCTGGATGTTGAACTGATATAGCTCAGAGCTCCATAATTACACAGACTATGCTCTGTTATCAGCACCTGGATGACTATAGAGGATATCGAATCACCCTGAAGATGTTCACCTAAGCCCGAATATCCTACCTGACACCATCCTCAAACTTTTGTGTACGGAACAACACATCTCCCCCTAAAAGGGTTTAAAGAAATGCAGCACGGTGAAGTGAGAGGATTAATCTATAATAGAAAGAGTACCCTGGACCAGAATTATGAAATCTCAGGCTCGATCGGCCCTCAAGGTCTCCGGATAGAAGTTATCATAGAAGGTGAGCTAAAACTCATCCCAAGACATATTCTGCTGGTGCCCTGCCTAAGAGAACACATCCCACCACCTCTTGGAGGAGTCTCAAAGCATGTAGGTAGTGATCTTGAATCTCCTATCTGGAGGCATATCTAAATGCTTGAAGATCATCAGTGTGGCTTCTAGCCATGAATCTGCAGCCTGGGGTCCTCTATCCCCAGAGAAAGTGGGAGGATGTTGCTGCTGAATGACTCACTTCAATTGTTTCATTGACGGTGTAGGAGGCGATGCTCCCTAGAGGGTCTGAATCATCATAAAAAATTCCTCTCTGAACTGCACATCATCACCTGTGTCAGGTATAATTTTTTGTGCCAAGACAGGCACAATTAGGGGATCTACCAGCAGTCCCTAATCAGCCATATCCAGTGTTTGGTCACCACCTTGTAACTGGTTTACAACCATAGGACATCACAATGGGATGACTCCTCAAGGTCATGTGCACACCTTAGATCTAGATTGACAGGGGATGAAACCTAGATGTGTATGAATAGAACAAGAGAAATAAAAAATTCAAGGTTTACAAAACATGGATACATGGCGTTTATAATGCCTACACGACGTGTCCACTTAATCCTTTAACATGGTTGTGTAATTCTGTCCACCGAGGTCATGTAACACACCTTACACATGGTTTTTTGTCCAAACACATGATGTGTACATGACTTCTATACCCCTGCCCGAGTAATTCTACATGACTAAGATACACGGTTCTCCAAGAAAAAGATTACACGATGTGTTCTCTCCAGACACGGTGTGTACTAGACGAGCTTCACTGAATCGTGTTGTTAGTGACACGACCAGATACGTGGATCACACTATATGGAATGTTCCAGGAAGACACAACATGTACTAAAGGAGACTCAACCAACCCGTGTTGTTAGTGACACGGCTGGTTACACGGTTCTACAACACAGCGTGTACATCTGGTACACGACGTGTTTCACCAAAACTCCAACCCAGTGTCCTTGCTCACACAGTCTGAGACACAGTTATAGGCTACATTGTGTGTACATGTGGTAGATGACGTTTATGTAAGAAAAACAATTTCATCCCAAAACGAATAACATATACTGTGAATTCAAAACTACATTGTGTGTATTCTTGGTTTTTTTGGATAGTAAACCTCAGAAACCACTCCGGAGCACCGAAAAACACTGAAACAAGCATTGAAAGTGCCAAATTCAGATCCGTGAGGGGCCATACTCTTTGCGAGTCAAAGCTTTGAATATTATACATGTCATATATAAGAAAGAAAAGGCAAAGATCCACTAAATTCCTATCCAAGAGGGCCCATAATACTGTAGGAACAAAAGTTTGGTGATCATTCAAAGAAAGCCTTATGAAAAGAAATACCATATAAAAATAGGTATTCTATAAAGGAATCTATAACAACTACATGTATATATAGCATTACATCTATCACAATAACATGCAACCACTAATTCACCTTAAATGGAATGACAAGAATGTATGGAATGTGATTTCATGAAAGTTCCTATATGATGCATGAGATGGCATACCCTCATCTCATCTAGTTGCAACAGAAATAGAACCTCAATAACATCAACAATAACGACAAAAAACATGTGAATCACCCAATGGTGAAATAAAATCTACTATAAATTTGAAAAACCAAAAAAAATTCAATTACGAGGTAATTTGGATTTTCCCATTACACGGGCTCGTTATTCCCAAACATAGATTATTACCATGTACCTATTCTATCATATCCCTAGCTATAGTCTCCAAATTGAAATTCAAGAAGAATATAATCCTATGATACCACTTTGTAATTTCCTAGTTCCGAAAGTCGTCCAGAGGTGCCCCGTACCCAGTTGAAAAAATGTTCTCAAGTGCATTACACCGAATGCCAGAGGCTGCTGACTAGCACTGAGGGCCTTGGGTGCGATAGTGGGGAAACTATGCCCTTATAGGCAGATCACACAACAGAAGTAATAAACAGATATACAATAGCAGAAGAAGTAAACACGCCATACAACAGTAAATAGAGGAAGACTGAAAGTAAGAAGCAACTAGAACATATATATAAATTATGCATGACACCTATGCCCAAGAAAGAATCCAAACAAACCCCAATGCTTGAATATAAACAGTACAGAACCAACTACAAAGGAAACAAATAAAAATTATTTATAATTTCAAGCCTTATCTTAGTCCCATGCTCAACAACTTTGATGTAGTCAAAATCCTAAAGTAGAAGTGTGCTTCCCCTTATCTATACCTGCAGTAATAAAATTTGTTTGGGCCCAAAAGCATGGCCCAAACAGGGTGTGAGAATAAATCCCAGCAGGCAACCACCAAAATATTTTTGCCTAACTATCAGTTAATATATGCTAGAGAATAAGAAAAATAAGGCAATAAAAAAGGAAGTACTCCACATTATCCAATACTGCAGTTTCAAAGAATTTAGTTCCACATATCACGTAAGTAGCTAATCAAAGCACGAAAACACAAAAATGTAACCCACTAGGAAGTACTCAAAGCCTATCCCCTCTGGTCCTACCAAGAAACACAAGCAACCCTCTTGAAAGCACACACAATCTACCCCTCTCATTCAAGTTACAAGGATATAATAAAGACTCTTTGAGGAAGCACTCACAGTCAATTCCTCTTATAGTATAAAGTTATAATGACTCTTTGAGGAAGATCACACTGTAAATTCCCCTTGTAGTAAAAAATTGATAAAGACTCTCTGAGGAAGATCAGAAGATCAATTCCCCTTATAGTCAAGTACACCAGGTTGTCACGGCCCTTTGTAAGTCAAATGAGCATAACAATTCAATACGGACAGAGTAAACCTCAAGAACTACTTGGATAAAGAGTCTACAGCACATCAAGCATGTCAGATCTAATATTCACTCTATCCTATAGTACTATGCATGGGAAAACATCAAGGAATCCTAACAAGCCAAACATGACCAACCGATCGTAAACAGAACTTGCAAGGGAAAACACTTCCAAATCATAGAAATCAATCCTATTCGCATCCAATTAACCTCTAATTTCACATACTTGCATAGCAGAATTTAATAGGGTTAAAACGGTATACAAGCAACACCTTGTTCAAGTTTATTGGTCAAAATTCCACATATAACTCATAAAAATTCGGCTGAAAGGAACAAACCACCTACCTCAGTGTTACGATATCACTATATGTGAAACTCAAGCATTGAATCGCCCAAGAACACCATAGATCTAAAAAATGTCTAAAACGTTCAATGGATGATAAATTGAGAAGGGTGAGAAATCAAGAGATGAATCTCTAGAAGATGGAAGAGAATACCGAGGTGATCCCTACGCAATAGATGGTGGTAGAATTAGATATTGGATGCTCACTTGGGGTTCAGAGAAAGATCGTGGCTGTACAGGAGATCTCGGATGAACAAGGTCGAGAAGTAGACAGTTTTGTTCGTCAAATGAAACCCGGATACTTTTAAGGAAAAAATTATATAGTGTGTACTTTTGAAGTACATGGCTTGTACTTTCTCTTATCGAGCCCCGCTTTAGGAGGCCTCCAGGTCACCACACATGGCCGTGTGCAAAGCCGCTACATAGCCAGCATACGACGTGTTGTTCAAAAATTTCCAAAATTTCCTTTTTTTCAAAAAAAAGAACAAAAAAGGAAAACATACCTGAAAAGAAGATCCGGGTTCTTACATTAGTTCCATGGTTTTTACTAACCATGATCAAACCGTACACCTATTCAAAAGCCCTAAAAATATTATAAAATTCATTTAAACCCTCCCAAACATCACCCAAGCACATTACATACATAAAAAATTGAGATAAAAGATTTATTACATGAATTTGGATGTTTTAAAGTTTCCCCGTCATTATCCTTTCCGTCCCCAAAATGTATAAAATAACTTTTGGAATGAATAATTTTGGTAATCTTCTCAACCATTTCCTTCTCTATCTCTCCCAGGATTCTTCCAAAATCTAACCATATTTCCAAAAAACCATCGTAGACCAATGATTTTTTCATGAATGATTTTATATATCCTATTGAAAATTTATTCCGAATTTTGAACAAAAAATAATCCCTCTCTAGCTGAACGTGATCCCATCAAATCGCATGGTCCAAATCAGGAGGATAACTTTTCAACTGAGATGCACGGAACACATTTTTCATAGCATGAACTTTGGAGGAAAAAAACAGTATGCCACATAAACAATGCATTCAAATATATCAAAAGGTCAAATATAACTGATATATAACTTTCCATTTTATCAAAAAATCTGATTACCAAGCCTTTGAGATATTGTTAAGAACACATGATTGTTGACCATGAATGACAAAGAATATAGATGATGATTTTCATATGATATATGATGACTCTATGTCATATCTATATATTTCATGATCAAGGTAATCTTATTCATTGTCTTTTAGATAATTCTTGAACCAACTAAGGATGTATCACCTTTTTTCACCAAAAAAAGTGAATGACAACAAGGATACAAATACAATGATTCAAAATGATCCATACATATCAAGGCCCGATAAATATTATTATTTGATAATTCCAGTAATTGTATGAGCTCCCCTTATAAGAAACCAAAATCCACTACATAAGATTGAATCAGGTCTTCTAATGTTTTTATTGTCTTTTCATATTTTATTCCATCTGAGGAAGATATGTCGTACTCATAGTCATTTGATTACGAAGGGATTGCTGTAAGAATTTCTATAAACGTGACATAATTCTCATATACAGATCCAATACTATTGAAATGGTAACATCATGACCCTTTAAGAAATCTTGGATATAGATTATAATAATGTACTTCACTATATGATATTCAAACATATTAATGAAATGAGAGGACATTATTAGTTGATCTACTATCACCCATATGGAATCGTGTTAAGGAAATTCCCTCGGGATATCTATCAAAAGATCCATGGTTATCTTATCCTATTTATAATATGTAATAGGTTAATACTACAACATACCATCTTTTCTTGGGTGCTCTACCGTAACTTACTAATTGGTTAAACATATCGAAACAAACTCAACGACCCTTCAGTTCATTCCAACAAACAAAAATTGTATTTTTAATGAAATCTACAACATCTATATTCCAGAATGAGTAACCCGTCTTGAATGGTTGTATTCATGAATGTGTTATTTCTAAAAATACATCGGAATAACCATTTGATAAAAAAACAAAAAAATAAACTCTGAACCAAATTGCATTCCTCAGTGGTCTCCAAACCCCTGATTTTTTACCTCATATCAACACATTCAGAATAAGATGTATGTGACACATTATGCATATTCACCAAATCAGGAACAGATGAAAATAAAAATTCAACACAACCTCAGTATTCAAAATCCATGTTCATGTTTGCTTTCACTAACATCAACATTCATTGTTCTGAAGCGTCTTTTTTATCATAAATTATGACTTTCTACTTGATGAATCTCAGATTTAATTGTCTTTACTCGGTGTATAAATCAAGTGAAATTAAAACATTTGGAGATTCTCAATCCATATTATTTTTCTGTGATTAAGATACAATTTTCATTATCTATGTTTCAATCTCTTATGATCCATAAAATCTATAAATATAGCACCAAAGAGGTAATTATAAAAAATACTCAATGCATGGACTAAAAAAAACACCAACTTGTGTGTTGGGTAATTATTTTCATGAAACTGTAATTTTACTGAGCCATAGGTAACAACATGATCGCACTACATGATATTAAATCCCAACCTAGATCCAGAAGTTTCAAAATATACTACATAACCATATAGTGATTTCGGAAATACCCAGATTAGTGTTGTGGTATGGGGAACCTTTATCACTTGAAAATACTTATAACATTCATCAATCCATTTAAATGGAAAAATTTCCATTATCAAAGCTATAATAGGTGAATCCAGTGTTTAAAATTCATAAAAAAATTATTACCAACACCAAGCCAATCTAAGGGAAATGTTTATCTCAAAGACATTATTTTTCAGTTTCTAAGAGATAACAACATTTATCTTTTCTAGATCCACAGAAACACATCTTTCAAGATAACTTGTCCAAAGAAATGTACTTCTTTTATCCAAAAATATGAATTTTATAATTTGGAATATATATGATGATACCATACTATTTCCAACATTTTCACCATGTGTCTCACTTTATCAGTCCTTTTTAGTGAATACATAAATATGACTTCCATGAACATGAAAATATAAGAATTCAGATATATTTGAAATATCTAATTAAATAATTCTATAAAGACAGATGGACCATATTTAATACTGAGTGTCATAAAATGATTTTCATAATGTCCATATATTCTTCCTAAATATATTTTTAATATTATTTTTCTGAAACCGAAATTAGTTGTATCCTGATCGCATGTCAATATTAGTGAACTACTAAGCTCCCCTCAAATGATCAAATAGATCATCAATTTTGGATGTAGACATTTATTCTTTATCATAAATTTTTTAAGATTATGATAATCCACATATAACCAAAGAGTTTCATCCACCTCCTCCAAAAACAATATGGGTTCTACTGACAATGACACATCAGAAAAAATGATCCCTTTTATTTATAAGTCTTTCAACTGGAAAATAAATTCATTTAATTCTATTGGTTATATCTAGTAAGAGGGAAGCTAAATAATACTAGTCCCTGAGAGGAGATCCATAATAATCTCCACTTCTCTTGTGGGTGGAATCCATGAAATGTTTCAGGATGCACATTCGAAAATTGATCAACAATAGCAAGAAAACAGGATGTTTCAATCTCATCCCCCACTTAAAAAGTAAACAATGCTAATTTTATGAGATAGTTCCATATTCTAGTTCCAACAATCCTATTTCACCTATATTTATAATCATGTTTCCTATAAATAGATGCTCATTACCAATACTAGTCTTTAAAATAACCCTTTGGGTATAAAAATCGATTTGTTATTTGACCATTGACAACAAATCCATTCCCAGTATTATTCCATATACATCCATCTCAAGCACACATAAATCACATATCATATCTACTACATCAATTATTATAGAACTTGATTTATATTTAATGGATCAATATTCTCTTGGACTAAGAGGGGGTTTATGTTTCAAAACATAAGAAATCATCTCAAAATTTAAACCTATAATATCAACCGAATATGAAGAAAAACTGGGATTCCCTCATATCAAAAACATTATACATAAGGTTATATTTCAAAAAAATTATACCTCTTACCATCATTGGTCCAGATGGATTATCTGCAAAATCTTTCTCCACTCCATATTAGTGTTTACTCACAACACTTTTTTCATTATTACCCTATTGATATTTTCCCAACCTGGGAGTCCTGGTATTCCTAGAATCACCATGGATATCTCCTCTCTACTAAAGAGACTCATCCATCAACCCTTGTCCTATTAAATTATTTGACATCATTGACACATGAGATGTGTCACTAACAACCCAATATGGAGCACTCCGAAAATATCACTAAATATTCCCCATTTAGTTTCAATTATCTCACACTCTAGGTGTTTCCATAATATATTTCTTCATGTTATAAAGAGAAATAGATAAAAAACCCATAATATTTCCATTTAGGATTGGATAAGGATTCAATGATTCAGTCATATGGTTCTGAGTCATCCCACTAACTTAAAAATTAGTGTCCCTCTTCTTCTCCCTCCCATAATTAGAGTTACCACTATTTCTAGTAGGTATCAACATACTCCCTCCACCCATATATCAAGAGATGCTACTTTCTACCATCATCACACTATTGACAATCTATGTAAAATCCCTAATAAAAATCATTGACATATTTAAAGAAATATCTTTCCTCAATAGTGATTAAAAAATCATGACATCAAGGATGCACTTTTAGAACATTCTGGAATATAGTTGACTAAATTAATTAATTTACCCTCATACTTTGTCACTATGATATTCACTTAATTAATGATGATGAAATTTTTTGATCTTTCAATCCTGAATGCTCGAGAATATTACTATTTTTTAAAAACTTATTTAAACTCCTCTCATGTAATTCCTTGGTTTAATTTAGCATGAACAGCTAAATCCCATGACTAGACTGCATTATTCTCAAACATATACATCACCAACATGAATTTATCTCTTCTAGTACGTTTAATAAATCGATGATTTGATTCATCATATTCAAACACACCTATGTATTACTTAGTTTGAATACCTCCAACAAAACTATGCCAGATCATCCTCTTACATTAGTAACACTACCCTAGTAAGTGCCTAATACTTCGTAAAACCCCATATGATTTACCATATTTCATCCTTTATTAGGAGGGAGATAGATATTCCTTACCCTCTTGTGATGGATCTCAATAACGTTGTTGAGACCATGTTCCCCCCATCATAAAATTGACTCAGCTAAGATGAGGTTCCTTATTATTTAATTGATGGAGGGAGATAAAACATAGTTAACCATTTGAGGAAACATATCCATATATTCATGAAAAAATCATAAGGAGGTTTATTTAGGAAATATTATGCACAAAAAAAATTTAACATAAAAATATAATTCAACTCTTTGTTGAAAATGAGGGAGACCCATTTTATAAAACATGGGAAGGGTTTAATGATAATATAAACATGGTACCTTACCTTTGATTTTAAATTCTAGAGTAGGTTTGAATCATTTATAAATGGTTAGGGCTGTGAAAAAAACCAATTCACTAACATGTTTTTTAACTGAACTTAGAAAATGCCTCATATTATGCTTATAGAAATCATGAAGTCCTAACTGAAAAAAAACAAGACTTGGAGAACATCATAACATTATTAGAAGAATCCAAAATATTGTGGTATATACACTCTTAGGGAAGAAAATATCATTGAATCTAAATATACATCTCTCCCTAGGTTGTTTGAGGATATTGATCATAGAAAAATACTTGAAATTGAATCAAACTACCCTATTTTCATTGTTTTTTTCAAATATAACAATTGAACTGATGATTTACCCAACATTATCTCTTAAAATATGTACTTCTTAGGGTGGGGGAACCTTCTAACATCAATTATATCATTTTTAAGACTCCGCAGTACCAAAAACCATTTAATTCTATCTATACTGATCATCAACACATCCATTTGAAGGACAATAAATAACCTAATCAGCCACAAGTTCCAAAACCGTTCCCTCTAAGGAATTTTTCAACCCATACCCAATTTCAATAATAAATGGTTTTATTTAAACATAAATTAGTCAAATTCAAACAAAATATCCCACAAAAAATTAAAATAGTCATCTAATGTCCTAAATATCTTAATGGGACAAAACCAATTAGGTCTATCCCCTATACATTTTGGTTCACCCCAATTACATGAGAAACAATACAATAAATAGAGAGAATACATTTTAATTATTCATCACTAAAACATGAATTGATAACCATTAATACTGTTAATTCACCCATTCTCATGCAATATAAACCTTCCCCAATCCTAATGGGAGAATGTTTTTATATTTAATACTATGTTAAATATTTCAAAGTAATGACATTGTTGGTAAATTATAAAATCATTTAAAAAGATAAACCAACCATTATTAAACAATCTTTGGATTATAACTCTATGATAATTCTATGAATCTCCCATATAATCATATAAATATAATTAGATTATGGAATAATTAGTATATTCCCAAACAATATACCAAGAAACTCCATTCACTCGAATAATAAGAGTAAAATCCAAACTTGAGCTGAAAAATTCATTAAGAAAATATTTTCTCAAGTTATGATCAAAGTTCCCCTTAAAGATGAAATCCAAACCATACCTATATATTACAAGTACCTTAAATAACATTTTACATTCCAAAATATATTTATACAAATAAAACAACATCTTTTTAGCTGTTAATGTGAGATCCTTCATCTAGGGAAACAAGTTTTCTAAATTGAAAACCCATTTATACATTAATCAACTTAGAACTAGGAGAGGGAAATAATTTCATGGTATTGTGTGATCTTATAGATAGTTTTAACCTTATTTCATATGTCGTGTATTTTGAGATGGGGAATGAGGAGATCTAACCCACTTCTCCCACTCTCTAACTCACTAATCATAGTGTTTGGGTTCCTAAGGGTATCATAAAGGTTTCTTTGGAAAAATTTTAAAACTTCCCCTACCCTTGAATCTTCTTTTACTCAAAAAAATATTCTAACTAGGTTTATATAGAACAAACTCTTATCATAATTTTTCATTCTCTTCTGGAAAAAATAAATTCAGTCATCCAAGTCATGAATAAAAACGTGACCATAACAATGGGGGACATGAAACTCAATCTAAACAATTGATACATATGATCACAAATATGGGATAATATTATGGTTCATGTGTTTAGTTGTATAGTGATTATGAAATGAGAACATGAGGGGAATAAAGGAATTTTTTATGGATTTTTATGTTAAGATGATATTGATTTATAATATTCAAATGAGGGAAATTTTTCTCTTTTTCTTGAATATGTTTCATATATATATATATATGATTTGTAAGGATAAATACTCTATAATATATTCTTATAAATAAAACATAACTAGTTTATAACCATTACAAACACTAAATTGAGAAATTTGATCATTGAAACAATCTTTATAACGGAAAAAATTGTTTATGAGGTTAAGGAAAATGAAACAAAGTTATATTAAAATAACCAATATTATTCTAAAAAAAATAACCAACATGATTTGGAATTCAAAGTCTTAATTACCAAACCCATGTATGAATTATTATATGCTTCCAACCCTTCTTATTTAAAATTTTCATTCTCAAATTTATCTTTGATATAATGCCTCGGGAATTATTGAATAGGAATAAGAATGACATCAGATAGACCATTTTTGAAATTATTTGTAATATCCCAATCATCAAGACCCATAGTATTATTCATTAAAATAATTATAATACATTTAACTACACGAAAATAAACTCAATCCTAATGTAATTATAGTGGTAAAATGTACATATGTAAATTGTTGAAAAATTATATTGGGTGTGTTAGGGGACTTATGTTGACATGATAATCTTAAAAACATTCTTGGAGGAAGCCTAGAACCTATATTGATTTTATTATATTTTACATTTTTCCTTTTATTTAAGAAAATATTAAAAATGAGGTTATATTATTAAAAATCAAAAATATAAATAAAATATAAAAATATTTTTCATTATTTAGAAAAAGGGAATCCTGAATTTCTGGAAAAACCATCATATCATTTGAGGCCAGGAGACTCAAATCCATGATTGGAGGTAGTGGGGTAAGAGAACCTAACACTAATTTAAATGTTTTCTTAATTCTATATTCCATCCATTATATAAATATTTAAGATACTTTTTGTATACATATTTTTTTAAAATATGTACTTTTTTATTAATTTGTTCCATGAGAAGGTGTTTTATCTTCAACAAAATAGAGGTGTTTTTTTATTATTTTTGATTTTTTTGTCTTTAGTTAAGCTAACCCATTAGGAATTTCATGGAGTAATAAATTTTATATATGAAAGGTTTAGGGTTATTTAGGTTGACTTATTTATAATAAACCCACTTTCATTATTTACAATACAATTAAACCTCATCCATGAGGTGTCATTGAATGTCATGGGGATTAGGCAATTAATTTTTTATATCATGACGATCAACATTTACATATTAGTATAATTTTTCGCATATTTTTTATAAGAATTATTATAGGAACATATTTCCTCCATTTGGTCCCGCATTATAATATATATTTTTTTCGCACTGCGATTATGGTCATTATATATTGGATGTTTGGAAAGAAAGAATAAAAAATATATGATAATGGAAAAAATTATTTTACCTTTTCTGTGATAATATTATTTGTGAACATTACAACAATATATTAAATAATATAATAGTAGATTATTTTAATTTTATTGGATATTTATGATCATGTGTATGAATTTTAGAAATTTAGGTTTCCCAATGTGATTTTACACTATCAATATATTCATTTATTTATTCAAAATTTCATTATGCATGTTCTTTGGATTTTGGGATATTATATGGGGTTCTTAGGGTTAATATATGTCTAGTTACGTTCTTATGTTTAATATGAGTATTAAAAAAAATAAACTATGTGAATATAAATGATAATAATAATAATTTGTTATAGTCTAATTGATTGATTTAATGGGTGGATTTTGGAACTTGGGGATGGTGGTTCCATATTTTTTTATCCCAATTTTAGGACACATACCACATGTTTTGGTATTTTTATATTTTTATTGATTGAGTTAACTCAAGATGATTTCTGATAATGTGATCAACACATGGTGCCTAATGTTTTCATGTATATAAGTCATCAGTATAGTGTCACTATATCTCATGTTGTGATTGCTCACAATTTTAGTTACCACAGAAAATATATAATTATTTACTCATAATAGGGATAAAATATGATTCTCATATATTGCTTCCAACTATTTTTAATGGAATAAAAATAAACCTCAAATCATTTTGTACCACACAACACATCTTTATTCTTATTTGAAATTTATTTAATATGGTTATTATTTTATAAAAAGGAATGGTCTTTAGATTGTGATATGTTTATAAAAATATCTTTTTATATTATTTTGTAGGTTTTAATGATTTATTCTATATGAGATCATAATAGTATGTAGTGTATATTAAATTTTTTTAAAGGGAATTAAATTTTCATATTTCTGAGATAGAAATTTACTCCAAACTAATAAAACATAATTTGGGCACGTAATTATCCACTGAGAGAGGCTAATATTCATTTTTTATTATATTAAATATATTTTTCACTATTCATAAACACCAAAATTAGTAAATTTTATAATTTAAACACTGATTATCATCATGTTTTTAATTATTTCTAAAAATTAACTAATACTTTAACTATTTTTAAACACCCTATAAAAATATCATTGGCCTTTATTTTTGATTTCAAATTGTAGAATTAGGTTACACATGTTAACTGGGTGATTTTTTCCATTGGGTTCAATCTGAGATTCATTTTGGAGGGGCCTCATTTTGTAACGTGATTCAATACTTTTCTATGAAAATTGAACTAGAAACAATGCCAAAAAAATTATATATATCATTCAAGATACATGCCCAGGAAATATTATAAATCTAAAATATATGTATTAAATCCTTATTAATATTTCATTAAACTATATTTGGGGTTAATTTGGAGGTTTTATAGAAGATCGATGAAGCTCAAATCAAAGATGCAATTATATGTGGGCTTCTGTTGTCCAAAATGATATCTCAATATTTTAATCATTACTAAAAGATGACAACTACAATTGTCCTAATACAATTATATCAGTTATAATAAACATTATTAGTGATTTTATCCTTATAAAATTCTCCCAAATTCGTCAATGTAGAATATCATTTGGAATTTTATGTAGAGGGATCCATCTTACACTAATGTTGGATCAAGGGTGGAAAATATTAAATTCCCCAAACATTCCTCCAACCTATTTCAACCAAAATAAATTTATATGAATAAAATATTGTAGTTCGATCAAAGGATACAAAAATTATTATTTAATATAGTGGTGTTAAATAAATTGGAATTTTTTTTTTCAATTGTAATGATATTTTCTTCCGTTATGAATGTATGTCAATTTTTTTGTATGTTGCTAGATACACTAATATTTTCCAAAAAAAATTTATTCCAATTATCCTTTTATATTATTTTTATTAATATGTTCATATTTTCTACACTTGTTTGGAATTTATTTACAACATAATGTGTGAAATTATTCAAAATTTGAGGGAGTGTTCTTTATTTTATGTTTTTCTATGCCCTTATAACACCACATTATATTGAGATATTTGCATCAACAGATGGTTGTTACTCTTTTGGGTTTATTGAATGAATATTTATAGTGATTGATTTAATGTTATATCATTACTAACAGATTTTTAGTTATTTATTTTTTTATGTACATTCATTTGGTGATTTTATTTCTTCCATATACTTGTTTAATATTATCGCCACACATTTCATATGATAATATGATCCCCTAACTTAAGTACTCATGAAAACAAAAACTCTAGTTTATAGGTGATTAAAATTTGATTTGTGTTTGTATTAGTCTTGTCAGGGGAATTTTTTTGACATTTATTTGATCTTTTTGAAATTAATGAAAATAAAATTTCCACGAAAATGAAATTCATTCAATATATAACATTAATCAAAATAGGATCAATCCATTCTGCTTAGATAATTTTATTTATATATTAGTGTTTTATAATAAAAAAAATCAAATCATACATAATGTTAGTCACATTAGAGTTAAATATCTCTAGATAAATTTAATGTGTATTAGGTTGTTTATTGGGACTCTTTTCCTTTGATAAATCATACTATGCTATATCCGGCCACTTCAACCTGTATGGGTAAATTTTTGAATACCATATCCTGTATGAAACAATATGACATGGGTATTTTAATACTAATATAATTTAATATCTGACTTTCTATAAGGCACCTCATTATATACGTATAATTTCATAATATATCACATTATAAGAAACCACTTCTGAAACTATAACCCAATAATTGTTTTTATATAATCTAAAAAATTGGATAAGTTTTTTAGAAGAAATATTAATTTTTGGAAGAAAATTATATCCAAATAATATTTTATTTACATAACATTATGCATAATCCTATTTAAATTTGTAGCATTGAAAATGATTAATAATTTATAATTAATGGAAAAAATAATAGAGTGTTATCTATTAAACCATAATTGTTTCTCATGCTAAAGATGGATATTGTAACCGATGGGATATTTTGATCCCTTTATTTTTTATGGAGGAATTGGGAGGATTATTGTGGACGGGGAGGGGTGATTGTTGATGAAATCTTTACTGTATGATGAGTTTGTTTCATGGAGCTGTTTTTTATAGTGTAGTTGTCACCCTTGCAGCATAAGGTTGATTCGGTAGCATAGAGTCTTGGGATGATGGGGTTTATTATCTCTTCATATTTTTTAATGGCTATAGTGTGATGGTATCAGGAAATTTCAGGAGTTATTTGATGACTCATTTTGTTCTATAAAAGGAGTGTTGTGGTGTATAGGTCCAAGGTGGTTGGTTTGGATGCCTCTGTTGATTTTTTATATCTATAATGAGGAATATAGGTTTTTTCACAAAAATAACCCATGATTTTAGGGTCTATACAATAACTATAGAATACATTTTTCAGTAGTTTAGACAAAGAACCCTTTGTGACATGGTCTAATTTAATGTTTCATAGTTTTGTGTGGAAAATTATTCATTATGATAGGGCATATTGTGCTACGTCATGGTCCATTAAAAATATACATTACATAAATTCGTAACATCATATGAAGTTATTCATTATTTTAAATTATATCAATATTCATGGGATACCTAAACATTATTTTGGGAGATATTTAATCCATAAATTTGTGGAATTAATTTTCAGTCTTGGGATATTTATAGTTTGTAATACATGGGGATTTATTTCATTTTTTTTCATTTATTTTCTTCTTAGTACCTCATGGATCCTTATTAGGGACTATAGTGGAAACATAATGGAGTTTATCTATTGGAATAAATTTTTAATATTAATGAGGGTTGTTATTTCATGGATTTTTAGAGGTCCTTTGAATGATTCTATCATGGTGATCATCTCTTCCTAATTTAGATCAAGCACCATGATTATTAAAGAATAATTTTGATGTAGTCTCTTTATCTTCTACATCTATGAAATTAGAAAAAAAAATCTTCTTTTGTATTTATAGTAATGAATAACTAAAATAATAATAAAAAATATTTATTAAAATCAACGGGGATAAGATTAAGTCACATGTATTTAATATTTATCTTTTTTCCACATGATCATGGTTTGGATATGAAATTTATTTTTATGTTCATATTGAGGTGATTGTGAATTATGTTCACTTTCTATGAAAAATTGACTTATAACGCCATTGTGAAAAATAATAATCAATTAAATATGGGTATGAACTATTTGTTTGAAACTTTAGAAAGTTATGAGAATGATATTATTTATGTTATTATGAAATAATATAAAAAACATATATAAATGAATATAGTAAAATAGGTTGAAGCTAATATATTATGTCATGTTTTTATAGTGTTAATTTCTATTATCCATGTGTTTGTCTAGATCTTATTGAATTTTTTGATAATTATGTATATTTTTCATGAAATATTAGTTGTGAAATTATGCTATAATTAGTTGAAAAGGATATGTTGAGGGTTGGTCTATGATGGTGTGTTGATGGGTGTCATGTTGTGATGGTTGTTCTATTGTGATGAATTTCTCCTGGGACATAATGTTGTTTCCATTGATACGTTTGGGGTTTTTTGTGATTCCTTGTAATATATTATTATTAATTATGTAATATAGATGATAATGATGATCTTTTAATATCACAGCTTGAAATTAGCTATGGGAATGAGCATATAATATTTTTGTATGAAAAAACAGGTTATTGAATGGGAATGGTTTGACCTTAAATATGAAATTGAATGGTTAAAATAAATTGGACTTGTTTTAGTAATTCTTAAATATAGAAATGGGTGAATCTGTGAGTTAAGAGGGGATTGAAGGAATGTGTTGTGGTTATTTTGTGCGGTGAGTTTCATTATAATGGTGGAATAATTATCTGGTGGATTAAATATAGTGATATGGTGAAATTGTTTTCTATTATATAGTTATTTTTTATGAACCTAATGGTTGGGTTTTATTGTTTATACTATCCCAAAAATTTTAAATTTTTTCTAAATGTTCCCCCACCCAACAAGGATATCCTTACCAACATGAACAAAAATTGGTTCACTGTGTTTTCCCATTCATCTAGGTCAGATAGTGTGGATGGAACTCTATCCCCTCTCCACTACACTCTATTAATATGATGTATATATTGAGTATGGATTAGTTGGTAGGGATGAAAAAAGGTTATGTTTTGGATAGTGGAAATTCATTTCGATGTTGGACTAGCTGTTGGTGACGCATGGTTAGGGTGGATTAGTTGGTGGTGATCCATACTGATGATGAATTATCATTTGGTGTTAGTATTTGATTTGATTTGTGGTGGGGTAATGCATTATAAGAGGATGGAACAAGGATACCTTCTATCATGTTCATCATACCCTACTGACCTATATTTATGATTGGACGATATTAAATGGGTGGGAGAACATTATTTTCGACGTTGGGGTGTAAGAGTGTAAAAACATTATGGAAGTTTTTTTGTGGTGACTTATCTATATTATTTGATATTTTTTACTATATTGGTTGTTTAATTTGATTATTGATCATTTTTATGGTTGTAATATAATTATTTGACTTATTTATGTGCATGTTATTTTTTTATTCATTCACTAAAACATGAGAATTCTATTCTATCATTTTTCTAAGAGACCATGGGTGTTATCCAACATAGTAGCCATGTTATGCACACCAATACAATATAGATAATATTTTTTAATGCTATTTTTATAGTCCTATAATGACATAACTATCTCAGAGGGTGGAGTTGATGTAGATTTACTATTGTAGAATTTTCCCTAGGTACTTTACATTTAGATATTTTTAAATGTATCACATAATAGAAATTTTGGATGAATGTACTTTTATATTTATATCATGATGTTTAATAGTGGTATAATATCATATTAATGGGATTATCGTTGATAATTTTACACATCATCTATTTTGTACCATTAGTGTTAATCCCAAATGAGGGGCCTATTAGAGGTAAGCTTCAAGGTTCAATCCCTCTCTTCATTTCACATTTATGAGGGGTAACTGTGGTGGGGGTTGTTATAGAGTGGTTTCAAATATTTTTGTTAATATTCATGGTGGAGATCAATATTAGGAACTTATAATGCTTTTATATTTTAGTAATGTAATAATAAAATTTTAGCGTAACTCATGATGTCAGAAAGGGGGAATGTCTTATACCCAAGATTTTTTGGGGCCCTATGATCCATCGCATAGACCATAAGATTTATGGATATCGAAATTTAAGTCATTTTGCTTCATAAGTAAAGACCCGTGATATGTTTATGAATACTGAATCGTTTCACTACTGGGTGAATAGAGTAATGTTGGGAAATTAAAAATAACAAGAAAAAATATATCTAAATATATTTTATAATAAGTGTAGGGATTTCTTTGTTTATCGAAATGAATCTCTAGGTCATTGTCTATTTGTGGGTCAAGGAAGAGTGGTTCAAAAATCTGATCAAATATATCATCCAAGGATCAATCTATATTAGTAGCACAACCCACAATAGAAAATAATTCATTATTTCTAGCATTATAGTTTCAAAAAGTAAAAGGGGAGGATCTATATTTTAGAGAGTGTCCACTGGTTGAAGGAGCTATAGATTTCCTTCTTTGTTAATTGAGATCGAGAAGAGTTTTTGACTCCATTGGAAGTGATTCAGATGTGATTGTAATTACATTATTTGTGGATTCTATATCATGAAGAGTGTATGGATGTAAATATTTATATGGTAGATTTCATGAAAAAATGCGTAACTCATATTTTTTTCATTAACTATGATAATGGTGAAGATGAAATAGATTTTATCCTTCCAAAATGGGATATGGATATTATTTGATATTGGAGATTAGATTTATTAAATTCTTCTCTTTTCTATTGAAATTTTTATAAAGGAGTATTCATTAGAATAAAATCTTGATGAGGAGCTATATATAATAAATCACTATAAAGTAATCACAATTATGTTGTGAACATACTTGGAGGTATAGAAAAAGGCATAAGTAATCAAACATATGAATTCTTATTGTAGATTTAATCAAGAAAAAGTATTGTATGGTTTATAAAGGACAATAGATTTATGATGGTGATTGTATATGTTAGGCTAGTAGAGGTTCCAGCCAACAAAAATATGACTAAAACCATCTTGGGATTAAGTGATGTATATGTAGAATTTATTAGGTAGTTCATGGTATCCATTAGTCCTAGTGCCTAACCACAGAGGTATTAAATAATGCATAGGTAGAATTTCCCATTTTCATTTACAGAAAAAATATATTCCCTTGAGGTTATATCAGTAGCACGAGCTTCCAATACATGTTGAGTATTTAGGTCAACATTCTTATGAAAAACCATGGGGAGATGGATATAGTTGGAGTTGTCTCCATGATGCTAATTTTTTTCATTTGTACAAACTAGATCAATATAATAGAGTCCATTGATTTAATTTCGTAGGAGTTGTGCATGAACATATAAATGTTATTGAGGTAATAACGCTGAAGGGGATATATGTTGTCTAATGTATGATCACATTATTATCTACATGATTATATTTATTTCTTGATTTCAGAGCTACATAGGAATTTATTTAACCCACACTATTCTTCATGTTGGGTCAGAATTTGGAAAGAATTTATGTTCCTTTAGTGTAATCCAAACCATTCAGAGATCAGGTTATGATTTTTTATGTTTTTTTGTTATAAAATGATGATCAAGCAATATAACCAAAGTAGTTTTTTTATATTTCTGTAAAAACCATAAAATTTCATCAGTAAAATGGATTCAATTTTTAATATGTCCATAATTGTTCATTACATCAGAGTGGAGTCATGTTTTCTTATATGTAATGCATATAAGTGGCGTTTTTTGAAATTAAGGATTATAAAATTGGAAGAAGAAATGTTGAGCCTACTTTTTCTCTATTGGAAAATTTTTCAATAGGAGATCAACAATTAAATACTCTAAAATGATTTAGTAAGTTTCTATGCATATTACCTTAGGAGGTAATGTATCAACCCCTAACCCCACCACCACACTTGATGTAATATTGATCTTGGAATAGATTTATAGTTGAGTGTATTTTTTCTTTCAGTTGCATGTTATCATATGGTACTCGTAGTGTTGTGTGAGTTGAAAATAAACATAACTTATTTTACATATAAGTTATTATTCTTGACCAATATATATACTTGGGTTGATTTAATGTTATTATCTAAGAATAACGTTCATAGTTTGAGATTGTGTGTGGACTATTGAAGGTTAAACTCTGTGAAGATCAAGAATTGTTATCCCCTTCTATGTAGAGAATATAATTTCATCCTAAAAAAGGAGGACAATAGATTTTCTAGATCAATTTTTTATAGGGATACCATAAAATGATGGTGAAAGGGGATGAAATTTTGAATACTATATTCTATTATAGGTATTAGAACTTTGAAATGAGTTTTGGGCCATTTAGTGTTCTGAATGCACCATCTATGTCTATGGGGCTCATAAACTACATGATCCATGAGTTTCTATTCTAGTTCAACATTGTTAATTAAAGAAACCCTAGTATACATAGAGTTACATGGGGAGGTTACTATGAACCGTAGATTTTTTTCTTCAGGTTTTTCATTACTATAAAATCTATTTGAATCTATTGGAGTGTATATTTTTGGAAATGTGAGGTTTTCATCATTGGTAATTTTGTATCGTAATATAGTTTTTTCTAAGAGCCGTTGATGATTATGCAAATTTCATCTTCGGAAGCACCCAAAAACATATTATAGGTTCACCAATTTCTTGGTAGTATAATATATCATAAAAGGATTGTGTCTATATTTCCTTGTATTGTATCCCAAATAAAGTCTCCAACTAAGAAGGGCTTGGTCTTCATCTTTACTGATCAAAGTTGGAAAGAATTTGACTACATAATGGAGAGGTTGTTTAGTAATATCTTTCTTTATCCACTGGATGTGGGAGTCATATTTGTGGAATTTTGTGACACTTACTATATTATATTTAGAATATTATAGATGTATGAAAGGAAAATGATCTCTTATGGGTCTAGGTACATACATCACCATAAGTGAAACTATTCCACTCATGACTTGGGCTTAGGTATTGAGATTATTTCTATATTGTTTTGGTTACAATACCTCATAGGGGTGGGATTTATAGTGTTTATAGATGACCAAATTACAAGATATGTTTTCTCTTAGTGGATTCTAAACCTATGTCAGTGAAGGTGTATATATATTTTTTGGGACTATTATATTGTGATATAATACACCCTAAGGTAAGGGATGTTGTCGATGATGTGTTGGAAATAATTTCATGATTAGACATTCCAAAATCCAATGATGTATGGAGTTTCGATAGAGGAGTAAGTTTCCCTTAATATTATATGATAGGATGTATATGGTAGGTCATGTATATGAAAAATGGATGTTGTGGGTGGAGGATTCTCAGTATGGAGAGTTTGTAGTGGTGGTGATGTAGGACTTTTTCGACCATGTTGATATGCTGATAGGGTGGTCACAGGATTTCCAAACAAAATTTTTTAGGGGATTTTATATGTTTTTTATCCATACCTGAAATATTTTTCCGTGATTTTAATATCTCATCATAATTTATTAATCAAATTATTAATAATATGTATCATTGATTGAGGATGAAATTTTTTTATCCCAGGATTAAATAGTCTATTTCATAGTTCATGGAAAAGTTCTTAGTTTCTCAATAGTTGAAGATTGAGCACTACATAACTTCAGGGTTGTTGAAACACTTTAATGTCCATGTGTTTCTGTGGGATGTTATATTTATTTATATTTTAACAAGGTTACCCTAGTCTCTCTAAGGATATGATTTTTTTGTTTTTCACAGAATATATAATTGATTCAGTTTTCCTCAATTGATTTAGGTGTTGAGTGTCATTGATGTTATTGAAATTATATATATGGAAAAGTGGTGAGTATTCAAGTGGTTATTAGTAATAATTATATCTGATTTAGACCACATAATCACATAATGACTCTGTAGAGGGTTTCATTATGATTATTTTATCTTAGTTGTGCCTTTTATTCTTTTTCACATACCTAGTCAAAGGAACCCATCTTGATAGTATAGGATATATTACATGATTTCATCTTGGATTTTTATAAATCAGGGATAAATAAATTTTTCTTGGATGATTTTTTCTATGATAGTAGATGCCATTCATCCATTTGGTACTACTATATTGAGGGAATTTTTATGGATGGTTTTTCAGATATCTATAATTCATGACCATTATTATGGATCACTATTCCTTGGTCCATATGTGGTGTAGAGTATGAAGAAGAATATTTTGATGGTTAATGTGTATTCAGTGGTCATGATGGTCTTTTAAATGGATTATGGTAATCATTGTAAGAGAAGTCAAGATTTTGAATCTTAAAACCATGCATTATTGATGTTTCCCTATCATCAGGGGGAGTATACATTTTTTATGGAGTAATATCCCTCCATATTTCATCATGACCTTTTAGCTACTACAAAAAATTAAAAAGGTGGAATATTGTTTGGTTTTTCCTCCATATTTGAACAAATTCCTTTACATTTTCCAAATATCACACTCTCATTGGTATATTCATGATCACTAAAATGTCATTAGCTCGAGATATTTTTTATATCATCAAAGATGCTAAATTCATGGAGTGGCAAGTAGAGATTCATGAAATCAAGAGAAGATGTTTCTTGGGAATTCCACTACCTAGGAATGTGTCTTTTTTATGCATTGTGTATATTCATTTAGTAGTTCTTATAATGAAATTTATATGAATGAAAAGTTACCAAAGTTTTATTTATTTTGTTATTTTTTTTGATATGAATAATAAATTGTTCGTTGTTTATGAAATATGTTGATTCCTTTTATTGGATGTGTTTTATTTGTGGTATTGTTCCATTATTAGAGGTATCCTCGTTATCATTGGGGTTTTGGATACAAGTGTCACATTCTTTAAGAACCTCATTCCTTCATTGTGGTGGACATGTTTTGGTTGTGGGGAGACTCTTGATAGGCATCTTATGAGTCCTTTCTAAACACATTCACATCTTTACCTTAATTTTAGTTTTTTTATACTTAAACACTAGAATATACTAATAGTTATATAATGTAATGGATAGGATCTTCCATCTAGTTACACTATGTATATACAAGTGATGGATCCAACATGAGAAGTATTAAGGAAGGATATGGGTTATTTAAGATGATATCTTTGTTAGAGGAGGTGGGTTATGTAATGGAGTTCTTTTTTTGTATAAACTTATGAGACCTTGCAACATAGGGTGGTCCTATTGAATATAGAATTGTGAATATGGATTGTTTTGGATCATTCAATTTTGGTATCATGATTGTATTGAGGTAATTTGTGGTGTGGATAGGTTGTTTGTGACTCTTTTTTTCATACAATGGAAGCCATTGTTAATTATAGGTCTTGGGTGGATGGTTTTTATAAAGACCCCAAGCTTGACGTACATGGATATTACATTACATTTGTGGAATACTTAGTATATAACAAAACCATACACACAAGGACCGTAATAGTTTAATGTCTTTGGAAACATGGAACGTAATCTTCAAATCATGGTAAAAGATATTCAAAATCTCCCATAAAGATCTTCCCCTTTTTTTCTTACCTAAAACCTTTCTTTATATCCTGGGGAAAATAAAACATAAAAAGGTTGAGCTCAAATGCTCAGTAAGGGTAAGCATGGAGAAAATAAAACAAACCATATACATTTGAACATAAAAGCATGTACATAATGTTTAAACATAGAAATCTTGTGCAATGACATAAAACATGGAAATACGTAATGCATAGATCAAAATAGAACAACAATCATGATAAAATAGCTTGTAAATAAAATGTGAAATTCTGGGAAAACATTAAGCACATGATATGATTTCCATGGTAGCCAAGGCATTGCTGCCAAGACCATCTTAGTGGACAATGTCCCTTTCTGAATCGAGTTCACTCCTCGTTTCAGTCCTGTAACACTGAACCTGATTAACTTATCATTCCAGCCATGTCTATCCCATGATATATAAATCTTTACCCAATGTATTGTAGGGAGATATAGGTCCCACCCATCTTATAATGATACCATTCTTATGTGTGCCACAAAATCATAAATCATACATAATTGCATAACCCATGTAATAAAAAATGGGATTCTTAAACCTCGTGACATCATAAAAAAATTAATATAAGATAAAATAATTAATTAAAATAATTCCATCACAACATAGTCAAATAAATGTAAAAATAGGGTTAGAAATACAACCCTATATTATCTTAGATGGAAAATAATTTTTGATAAAACACTTGAACTCCATTCTTGAGGAAAATATCCTTTCTACTTCAAAACATTTTTCATTCTTAACATACCATACAATTTTATACTAATGATGTTGATTAAAAATAAACTTGAAAACTTTTCAAGGAAGATTCTTGGAAATTATTTTTTAAAAATCCATTCATGCCGTATGTGTTAAAAAACATTCTTCTCATACTTTTTGAAGAAAAGTCAAGAAGTACGTCGTACGAAAAATGATAAAAGATTCCTTTCATATCTTTTACTAAAAACTCACTGAAGGGTAAAATTGGATTTAAAAAATTGTAGGTAGATGGAAATAATATTAAATATTGAGGAAACAAGTATGTGGATGATAAAATACACCCCAATAAATACCAAAGTATAAACAATCTCGGATAAAAATGAGATTGTGATATTTTCCCTTACCTTAGGTTTGATATGCTTCGTACGTATCCAATCCTCCTGTATAATGTTTTAAATATTGTCATTGAATTATTAAAGAATCATATTCATTGTTATTATATCATATATGGTTCACTTATGACGTTATATTACCCATTCTTTTGTAAATTCATGTTAAAGTAGCGTTTTGGGTAAAATCGGTTCATTTGTCGTTCGTGTTTTAACTTGTAATTATTCATATGATTACTTAGATCATGATTACTTATATCAAAAATGTAAAACATGATTTATATATAATATATATTCAGAATATACATATATATAATAGATCGATAAATGGAACTAAATACACCGTTCATGGAGACGGTAGTCCGTACGTACGCATGAATGCTATTTTTGTTTCCTTATTGAATTGAATGGAATGGAATTAAGTAGATGAAATATATATATATATATATATATATATATATATATAAACACATAAATCAAGTAGCATAATTATTTCATATATTTCATTATTATTCATTATAAATACTTTATAATCATTCTTGAATGGTTAATCATGGAAAATGAATCTCATCGCATTCGTGGAGACGGTAGTCCGTACGTACGCACGAGCGACGATATCATTCCCATGATCATAGAATATTATTGAAGTGTATGTATAATATTACAGAATAAATATCACCTTAAAATAACCATATATAGTTATTTATTTACACCATTATACCCATCCATTTAAGGTGGTGGCGGAAAATAGATTACACCACGGCGTGGAGACGGTATTCCGTACGTACGCACGCGCGGTGATTTCATTTTCTGTAGGATGGATAGCTGGTGAAATAGGGTTGTTTCATACTTATAATTACATATCAGTATATGATTGATACTAATTTTATTACTTCATAACAAAACAGCTAAAGAAGAAGATGTGGAAGAAGAAATAAAGTTGAAAGAATCGTTAACAGACATTACCTCTTCTTTGAAGCGCCTCTTTGAGACCTCCTTTTAGGGAACTAAAATTGGTCTTTGAAGAATACCAGGACCTCTAGGATGTTTCTAGGGAAGCATAGAAGAGAATTTGGCAGGGGTTGTCCAAGCTTGAAGGCTCAATGTGGTGTGAGGAAGAGAGGGAGGAGGTGTCCTTTTATAAGGGAGGAGAGGGTCACCTTTGGAAAAACAAAAAATATTATTTTATTATAAAGTCATATTCGGTTTTTTAATAGCTCCAAATTGATTTATTTATAAGATAAGGTGGTTATGGGTCAAAATCCTCTCATCCAATATAATTTAGGCAAATTTAGGTCATTATATTAACCTTATCTTTTAGTTTTAACTCTTTGTTAATTAGATTGACATTTACCATGTCACTTTGTATTTTTATATTATATAGTTAATAAACTAACCATATAAATCTAAGAGACCCACAAGTGGTCCATTAATGATAAAAATATCATTATATAAGCATCTTGGCCGAACCATAGATTTTTAGAAATATAATAACAATTAATAATATAATATTTTTTTAAAAAACTATTTTATGTCAATTTTGACACTATTTAGTAATTGATTTTTTTGAAAATAATAACAGAATGAATCGATCAAAATAAGTTAATTAAATCAAAATTAACATGTCATATTAACATATAAAATTATTGGAATTCATAAAAAGTTTCAAATTACATTTATTTGTGTATTTATAACATCAATTATGTCAATATTTCATTAATATGATAATTACTGTATCATCATTGTGTCATAAATAAATTAAATAATTTTAAGCATAAAAATTACAAATAAACTACAATTATGTGGGAAATCTTTTATATTTCTAATTAATATTTATAGTTGAATTTATCTTATGTATATCCCTATATTAAAAATGATTTACTTATTAAACTTTGATTTTAACTATTTTAACCCTTCATTAAATAAATTAATATTAAATGTCCTAATCTAATCCATGTGGGCCTAAATGGTCATATTTTATTCCTAAGGTTGTTTTTGGTCGAATTACACTTATCCAATAGAATTATGACATGTGTTAGGGTAATAATAATATCATTTTTACCCTTAATTATCCTATTTACTTTTAACATTGGTAAATAAAAGTAAAAAGTTACTATTCAGAAAAAATTATTTTCATTTCATTGAACCACATTTTAGTCCTTTATATTAACCGTGTTTCTCGGATTTTTGAAATTCAATTCACAGAAGTTGTAAAACTTAAATTTAAAATGTCAGTTTTTTAACTACCACTAAGTGGTTTCACTATTCATCGAAAATTGATGTTTTTCAGAAAAAAACCAAAAATTCAGGCTAAGCATTATTTGATATTCTGAATTCAAAATTGATTTCTATTTTGACAAATTAAAAACATAGAAGTGGAATTAATTAATTTTAAAATTAATTCCCGTTATCAAAACAAATAGCGCGTTTTTAAGAAACAATAACTATCAAAAGATTGAAACTTATTTATATCCAATTTCAAAGTGAAATTAATTACAATGACCAACATTGGATTAAAAGGTTAAAATATATTCTAATTAAACATTAAAACCAACTAAAAAGATAATCTAACCATATAAATTATTGTGATGAAAAAAGTTGTTTTTAATTAAAATATAGCGTGTTTCTACTATTCATTGAAATATGAAAGTTATCAGAAAAATATCAAAACATTATCCAAATTAAATTTTATATCCTGAATCCAATGAAGAATTTTATTTTGTCAAATTTAACTTATTAACATGTCAAAAACTAGATTTAAAGTTGGTGTGCCATCAAAAGGCGGCAAAACTACATTTTTTTAAAAATACTTATTTTACCCGAAATATTTATTTTGCTGTCATACCATGTTCTAGAAAATATGTAAGATAAATAATAATGTTATAAAATTCAAAATTTAGATAATACTATTAATAACAGCTAGTCCATTCTAATATTATAACAATATATCATTGTTTTTCTGAAACCCGATATTGCGTACTACAGACGCTATCGACGAAGGTCGCGATTGCATGTAATGAAAGGCAAGATAGGGTTCCGTATACTGTAAGATAATACGGTGTTGCATATAGCGCAAGATAATCTTGGTGTAGCATACAACATAAGACATCAATGAAATTAATAAGAATATTTTTCATAAAATCTCGGGGTGTTACATTCTTCCCCCCTTAAAATGAATTTCGCCCTCGAAATTCATCGGGGTTATAAATGGTTTACAACTCGAATGTTTCTTTAATAGAAACCCACAACATAAATAGGAATACCAAAACCAATATTTAAAAACTAAATTATGAAACGTAAGGGTTACCCAAAGTAACTCATCACTGGGTTTCCATATAAGAGAACATAGGTGAAAATATGGATATGATAGAAAAATCTAAACATCAAGTTATGATGAAGAGTGGAAGAGAACATGGCTATGAAAAAGCCATCAATCACAAAGCTATAGATTTGTGATGATATAAGGTACCATCTGATTCATCGAATATAAGGTCACTAGGACAACATTTTTGGATTTCAAGATCATTTCCCTAATGTTAATGAAATTGTAATTAGAAAAAATACTTTCGTGATTTTGGTAGAGTCTAACCGTTGGTCGTTCTTTGGACAATTTTCACTTCATATCTTAAAGAAATGAAGTTGAATTTGTTATTCGTGAAGTGTTAGCAGATCATGTGATAGAATGATAGGTCATTCCATCTATTTCAAACAAAAGGATATCAAAAGTTATCAAATATACATAAGTCCATCTATGGTGAGGTTAATCATATACGATTCCAAAAATGAATTTATACTTCATATATCATACCGCTTAATATAATAAAACTAGTTTCTTCTAAACAGGGACTTCCTGTAGGCCAGTGGTAGGCGATAAAGGCCAGTCGCACTTCGATTGTAGGTTTGATTCCCACAGCCTTGTTCGACGCGATGGGATGTCTCCCGTCCAGCAGGTTGTCCTTTTTTTTCTAAAAAAACATTATTATAATGTTCCATCAATAATATCAAAAACGTTATAGCCTTAAACCATACTAATTTATGTCCAACATAATCCATTCCAATCTTTAGGCTTATCCAAAATAATTCTGTCCAAGATCATAGTATAAAAAAATGATTACTTGAAATGTCACATAACAATCACATGATTTCCATCATTTATCCCCAATATATCATAAAATATATCTTGTTGGTCAAATTACAAACATGTGAATACCTTAATCATATATTCTCTTGATGAATGAATACCCATTGAGCCTTAGTGAAACCATGAATCTTGTTAAATTTTAACACATTCCACATACCAAAATCCATAAAATTCTATAAACTCAAAACATAATATCACTTAGTCCTTATATCAGTCCTGAGCTCATGAATATAATCAAACATCTCATTATCTTCTTATCCCTTCATTATGCACATATCATCTACTTTCCAAAAAATATCTGAATAACCTTTCATGGTTACCAGTACCATATACATTCAAATACTTTAAGAAAAACAATAGTGTAACAATCCTTAGATGTATCTTTATTCCATAGTACCATTTTATTACTTATACAACATTACACTTGATAAACATATAATCAATCCACTACCTTCTTAAACCATTGACTGAGCTTCAACAATTCTTTCATCTCACTTATCATTTGTAGTCTCTTCATCATCATCAAAATAAATACTACCCATACAACCATACTGATTCTCTTCATGATAATTTTTCTTAGGGATTTTGTCTGCATAATGCCCGTACATTCCACATTTAAAACATTTAACCATTGTTGATGTCGTAGCAATACCATTATCCTCATCCATGGTGTTAACTGCACATTTTCCTTTACACTTACTGGCTTTGTGTCCTTCTTTTCCAGACCCAAAGCATCTTCCGGTTCCTTTGAAACATTCTCCTTGACGCCTCTTCCCACATGATTTACATAGGGGAAATTGAACTTTCTTTCCTCTATGATCATCATGAAACTCCATCTTTCTCTTATTAGCTGAGTTAGGAAACTTACCAAATCTGACTTTATTGATCACATTATGATATTGCTGATTCGGTATAATAATGATGTTTGGACTTACAAATCCCATTACATTTGGTTACTCATGAAAAATATCATTCCATTGTCGATCATATCCTCCATTGTCATGAATCATCTTGTTTCCAGCCATTTTCTAAAACACAAAAAGAGTAGTGTGAGAGAAAAAAATCATGCTAGGGAAAAACAACATAGTAAAGGGGGAGTACCCTCAATATCTAACATCTTAGGTTAAATTCTAATATTGTTACCGTAGTTCTAGGACTATATCCTATACGTATACTTATCTTTAGGGACATACTTAGACATACCGTAGAAATATCTCTAGGGATCTCACTAACGTTTTCACATCCTAGTTTCCAAAGGTTGACTAAACCTTTCCTCTGATACCAACTATAAAGAACCGAAGCTTGACGTACATGGAAATTACATTAATTTTGTGGAATACTTAGTACATAACAAAAACAAACACACAAGGACCGTAATATTTTAGTGTCTTTGAAAACGTGTAACGTAATCTTGTAATCGTGGTGAAAGATTTTCAACATCTTTCATAAAGATCTTCCCCTTTTTTTCTTACCTAAAACCGTTATTTATATCATGGGGAAATGAAAACATAAAAAGGGTGAGCCCAAATGATCAGTAAGGTTAAGCATTGAGAAAATAAAACAAACCATATACATTTGAACATAAAAACAGGTACATAATGTTTAAACATAGAAATCTTGTGCAATGACATAAAACATGGAAATACGTAAGGCATAGATCAAAATAGACATAAATAATGATAAAATAGCTTGTAAATAATACTTGTAATTGTGGAAAAACATTAATAACATGAAATGTTTTCCATGGTAGCCATGTCATTGCATCCAAGACCATCTTAGTAGACAAAGTCCCTTTCTGAATCGAGTTCACTCCTTGTTTCAGTCCTGTAACACTGAACCAGATTAACATACCATTCCAGCCATGTCTATCCCATGAGATATAAATCTTTACCCAATACATTGGAGGGAGATATAGGTCCCACCCATCTCATAATGATACCATTCTTATGTGTGCCACAAAATCATAAATCATACATCATTGCATAACCCATGTAATAAAAATGGGATTCTTAAACATCATGACATCATAAAAAAATTCATATAAGATAAAGGAATTAATAAAAGAAATTCCATCACAACATAATCAAATCAATGTAATAATAGGGATAGAAACAGAACCCTATATTATCTTAGATGGAAAATAAATTTGATAAAACACTTGAACTCCATTCTTGAAAAAAGTATCTTTTCTATTTCAAAAACATTTTCCGTTGTTAACATGGAATACAATTTTAAACTAAAGAAGTTTATTAAATATAAATTTGAAAACATGTAAAGGAATATTCTTGGAAATAATGTTTTAAAAATCCATTCATTCCATATAAGTTAAAAAAACATTCTTCTCATACTTTTGTCGAAAAAGTAAAAAAGTACATCGTCTGAAAAATGACAAAAGATTCCTTTCATATCTGTTACTAAAAACTCGCCGAAGGGTAAAATTGGATTTAAAAAATTTTAGTTGGATGGAAATAATATTACATATTTAGTAAATATGTATGTGGATGATAAAATACACCCCAGTAAATACCAATGTATAAACAATATCGGATAAAAATGAGATTGTGATATTTTTCCTTACCTTAGGTCTGATATGCTTCGTACGTATCCAATACTCTTGTATAATGAATTTAATAATGTCATTGACTTATTATTGAATCATATTCATTGTTATTATATCATATATGGTTCACTTATGACTTTATATTACCCCTTCTTTTGTAAGTTCATGTTAAAGCAGTGTTTTGGGTAAAATTGTTTCATTTGTCATTTGTGTTTTAACTTATAATTATTCATATGATTGCTTAGATCATGATTACTTATATCCAGAATGTAAAACATGATTTATATATAAAATATATTCAGAATATACATATATATATATATAATAGATTGATAAATGGAATGAAATAAACCATTCATGGAGACGGTAGTCTGTACGTAGGAATGAACGCCGTTTTCATTTCCTTATTGAATTGAATGAAATTAAGTAGATAAAATATAAATATATATATATATATATATATATATGTATACATAAATCCAATAGCTCATTATGTCATATATTTCATTTTTATTCATTATATATATTTTATAATCATTCTTTAATGGTTAATCATGGAAAATGAATCTCATCGCCTTCGTGGAGACGGTAGTCCGTACGTACGCACGAGCGATGATATCATTCCCATGATCGTGGAATTTTATTGATGTGTATGTATAATATTATAGAATCAATATCACTTTAAAATAACCTTATATAGTTATTTATTTACACCATTATACTCATCCATGTAAGGTGGTGGCAGAAAATAGATTACACCACGGCGTGGAGACGGTATTCCATATGTACGCACGTGCGGTGATTTCGTTTTTTGTAGAATGGATAGATGGTGAAATAGGGTTGTTTCATAGATATCATAACATATCAGTATATTATTGATACTAATGATATTACTTCATAATGAAACAACTAAACAAGAAGATGTGGAAGAAGAAATAAAGTTGAAAGAATTGTTAACGGACATTACCTCTTCTTTGAAGCGCCTCTTTGAGACCTCCTTTTAGGGAACTAAAATTGATTTTGAAGAAGACAAGGACCTCTAGGATGTTTTTAGGGAAGTGGAGAAGATAATTTTTCAAGGTTTGGCCGAGCTTGAAGGCTCAAAGTGGTGTGATGAAGAGAGGGAGGAGGTTCCCTTTTATAAGGGAGGAGAGGGGCACCTTTGGAAAAACTAAAAATATTATTTTATTATAAAGTCATATTCGGTTTTTAATAGCTCCAAATTGATTTATTTCTAATATAAGGTGAGTATGGGTAGAAATACTCTCATCCAATAGAATTTATACAAGTTTAGGTCATTATATTAACCTTATCTCTTAGTTTTAACTCTTAGTTAATTAGATTGACTTTTACCATGTCACTTTGTATTTTTATATTATATAGTTAATAAACTTACCATATACATCTAAGAGACCCCCAGGTGGTCCCTTAATGATACACATATCATGATATAAGTATCTTGGCCGAACCATAGATTTTTAGAAATATAATAACAATTAATAATATAATATTTGTTTTAAAAACTATTTTATGTCAATTTTGACACTATTTGGTAATTGATTTTTGTGAAAATAATAACAGAATTATTAGTTCAAAAAAAGTTAATTAAATAAATACTAACATGCAATATTAACATATAAAATTATTGTAATTCATAAAAAGTCTCAAATTACAATTATTTGGGTATTTATATCATCAATTATGTCAATATTTCATTGATAAGATAGTTACTGCATCATCATTGTGTCATAAATAAATTAAATTATTTTATGTCTAAAATTTAAAAATAAAATATCATTATGTGGTAAATATTTCTTATCTTTCTAATTAATATTTATAGTCGAATTTATTTTATGTATAACCCTATATTAAATATTATTTACTTATTAAACTTTGATTTTAACTATTTTAACCCTTCTTTAAATAAATTAATATTAAATGTCCTAATCTAATCCAATTGAGCCTAAATGGTCATATTTTATTCCTAAGGTTTTTTTTGGTCGAATTTCACTTATCCAATAGAATTAGGACATGTTTTAGGTTAATAATAATATCATTTTTACCCTTAATTGTCCTATTTACTTTTAACCGTGGTAAATAAAAGTAAAAAGTTACTATTCACCAAAAAATATTTTCATCTCATTGAACAAAATTTTAGTCCTTGATATTAACCATCTCTCTCAGATTTTTTAAATTCAATTCACAGAAGTGGTAAAATTTAAATTAAAAAAGACAATTTTTTAACTACCACTAAGTGGTTTCACTATTCATCGAAAATAAAAGTTTTTTCAGAAAAATAACAAAAATTCAGCCGAATAATTATTTGATATTCCAAATTAAAAATTGATGTATATTTTTCCAAATTCAAAACATAGAAGTGGCATTAATTAATATTAATATTAATTCCCGTTATCAAAACAAATAGCGTGTTTTTAAGAAACAATAACTATCAAAAGATTGATTCTTGTTTATATCCAATTTCAATGTGAAATTAATTCCAATGAACAACATAGGATTAAATGGTTAAAATATATTCTAATTACACTTTAAAACCAAATAAAAAGATAATCTAACCATATAAATTATTGCGGTGAAAAAAGTTGTTTTTAATTAAAATATAGCGTGTTTTTACTATTCGTTAAAATATGACTGTTATCAGAAAAATATCAAAAAATTTTCCAAATTAAATTTTTATATCCTGAATCTAAGTAAGAATTTTATTTTTTCAAATTTAACTTATAAACATGTCAAAAACTAGATTTAATGTGGGTGTGCCATCAAAAAGCTGCAAAACTGCATTTTTTGAAAAATAATTATTTTACCCGAAAAATTTATTTTGTTCTTATACCATGTTCTAGAAAATATATATGATAAATAATAATGTTATAAAATTAAAAATTTAGTTAATAATATTCATAACGGCTAGTCCCTAATAATATTATAACAATATATCGTTGTTTTGTGAAACCCGGTATTGCGTACTACACACGCTATCGAGGAAGGTCACGATTGCGTGTAATGAAATCCAAGTAAGGGTTGCTTCTACTACAAGCTAATACGGTGTTTTGTATAGTGCAATATAATCTTGGTGTATCATACAATATAATACATCAATGAAATTAAAAAGAATATTTTTCATAAAATCTCGGGATGTTACATTCTTCCCCCCTTAAATTGAATTTCGCCCTCAAAATTCATCGGGGTTATAAATGGTTTACTACTCGAAGGTTTCTTTAATAGAAACCCACATCGTAAAGAGGAATACCAAAACCAATATTTAAAAACTAAATTATGAAACGTAACGATTACCCAAAGTAACTCATCACTGGGTTTCCAAATATGAGAACATAGGTGAAAATATGTATTTGGAAGAAAAATCTAAACATCAAGTTCTGTTGAATAGTGGTAGAGAACATGGCTATGAAAAAGGCATAAATCACAAAGCCATAGATTTGTGATGATCTAAGGTACCATCTAATTCATCGGATATAAGGGCACTGGGACAACATTTTTTGTTTTCAAGATCATTTCCCTAAAGTTAATGAAATTGGAATTAGAAGAAATACTTTCGTGATTTTGGAACAGTCTCATCGTTGGTCGTTATTTGGAAAATTTCCACTTCATCTCTTGAAGAAATGAAGTTGAATTTGTTATTCGTGATGTGTTAACAGATCATGTGATAGAATGATGGGTCATTCAATCTATTTCAAACAAAAGGTTATAAAAAGTTATCAAATATACATAAGTCCATCTATGGTGAGGTTAATCATATACGATTCCAAAAATGAATTTATACATCATATATCATACTGCTTAATATAATAAAACTAGTTTCTACTAAACAGAGTCTTCATGTAGGCCAGTGGTAGGCGATAAAGGCTAGTCGCACTTCAGTTGTAGGTTCAATTCCCACAGACATGTCTGACGTGATGGGTTGTCCCCCATCCAACAGGTTGTACTTTTTTTCTAAAAAAACATTATTATAACTTTCCATCAATAATATCGAAAAAGTTCTAGACATAAACCATACTAACTTATGTCCAACATAATCCATTCCAATCTTTAGGCTTATCCAAAATACTTCGATCCAAGATCATAGTATAAAGAAAATGATTACTTGAAATGTCACATAACAATAACATGAATTCCATCATTTATCCCCAACATATCATAAGATATATCTTATTGGTCAAATTACAAACATGTAAATAACTTAATGATATATTCTCTTGAATAATGAATACCCATTGAGCCTTAGTGAAAACATTAATGTTGTTAAACTTTAACACTTTCCACATACCAAAATCCCAAAAATTCTATATACTCAAACCATAATGTCACTTAGTCCTTATATCAGTCATGAGCTCATGAATACAATCAAACATCTCATTATCTTCTTATACCATCATTATGTGTATATCATCTACTTTCTAAAAAATATCTGAATATCCTTTCATGGTTACCGATACCGTATACTTTCAAATAAATTAGGAAAAACAATAGTGTAACAATCCTTAGATGTCTCTTTATTCCATAGTACCATGAGATTACTTATACAACATTACACATGATAAACATATAATCATTCCACTACCTTATTAAACCATTGACCGAGATTTAACAATTCTTTCATCTCACATATCATTTGTAGTCTCTTCATCATCATCAACATAAATACAACCCATATGACCATACTGATTCTCTTCATGAGACTTTTTCTTAGGGCATTGGTTTTAATAATGCCCATATATTACACATTTAAAACATTTAACCATTGTTGATGTTGTAGAAATACCATTATCCTCATCCATGGTGTTAACTGAACCTTTTCCATTTCACTTACTAGCTTTGTGTCCTTTTTTTGCACACCAAATCATCTTCCAATTCCTTTGAAACATTCTTCTTGATACCTCTTCCCACATGATTTACATAGGGGAAATTGAACTTTCTTTCCTCTATGATCATCATGAAACTCCATCTTTCTCTTATTAGGCGAGTCTGGAAACTTACCAAATTTGAGTTTATTGATCATATAATGAGATTGCTGATTCGGCATAATAATGATGTTTGGACTTACAAATCCCATTTCATTTGGATTCTCATAAAAAATATCATTCCATTGTCCATTATATCCTCCATTATCGTGAATCATCTTATTTCCATCCATTTTCAAAAACCCAAAAAGAATAGTGTGAGAGACAAAAATCATGATAGGGAAAATAACATAGTAAAGGGAGAGTACCCTCAATATTTAACATCTTAGGTTAAATTCTAAGATTGTTACCGTAGTTCTAGGACTATATCTCTTACATATACTTATCTTTAGGGACATCCCTAGACATACCTTAGAAATATCTCTAGGGAACTCACTAACGTTTTCGCATCCTTGTTTCCAAAGGTTGACTAAACCTTTCCTCTGATACCAACTATAAAGACCTGAATCTTGACGTACATGGACATTGCATTACTTTTGCGGAATACTTAGTACATAACAAAAACAGACACACAAGTACCGTAATAGTTTAGTGTCTTTGGAATCATGGAACATAATCTTCTAATCATTGTAAAAGATCTTCAACATATCCCATAAAGATCTTCCCCTTTTTTTCTTACCTAAAACGTTTCTTCATATCCTGGGGAAAAGAAAACATAAAAAGGGTGAGCTCAAATTCTTAGTAAGGGTAAACATGGATAAAATAAAACAAACCATATACATTTGAACATAAAATCATGTACATAATGTTTAAACATAGAAATCTTGTGAAATGACATAAAAAATTGAAATATGTAAGGTATAGATCAAAATAGAACATCAATCATGATAAAATATATTGTAAATAAAACTTGTAATTTTGGAAAAACATTAAGCACATGATATGATTTGCATGGTATCCAAGGCATTTCTGGTAAGACCATCTTAGCGGACAATGTCCCTTTCTGAATTGAGTTCACTCCTCGGTTCAGTCCTGTAACACTGAACCAGATTAACTTACCATTCCAACCATGTCTATCCCATGAGATATAAATCTTTACCCAATCCATTGGAGGGAGATATAGGTCTCACCCATCTCATAATGATACCATTCTTATGTGTGCCACAAAATCATAAATCATACATCATTGCATAACCCATGTAATAAAAATGGGATTCTTAAACATCATGACATCATAAAAAAATTCATATAAGATAAAGGAATTAACCAAAATAATTCCATCACAACATAATCAAATCAATGTAATAATAGGGATATAAATAGAACCCTATATTATCTTAGATAGAAAATAATTTTGATAAAACACATGAACTCCATTCTTGAGGAAAATATCCTTTCTACTTCAAAAACATTTTCCTTTCTTAACATGTCATACAATTTTACACTAAAAAAGTTGATTAAAAATAAACTTGAAAACCTGTGAAGGAAGATTCTTGGAAATAATTTTTTAAAAATCCATTCATGCGGTATATGTTAAAAAACATTCTTCTCATACTTTTTTCAGAAAAGTCAAAAAGTACATCGTATGAAAAACGACAAAAGATTCCTTTCATATCTTTTACTAAAAACTCACCGAAGGGTAAAATTGGATTTAAAAAATTGTAGGTTAATGGAAATAATATTACATATTGAGGAAACATGTATTTGGATGATACAATACACCCTAGTAAATACCAAAGTATAAACAATCTTGGATAAAATGTGATTGTGGTATTTTACCTTACCATAGGTCTGATATGCTTCGTACGTATCCAAACCTCTTGTATAATGATTTAAGTAATGTCATTGACTTATTATAGAATCATATTCATTTTTATTATATCATATATGGTTTACTTATGACTTTATATTACCCATTCTTTTGTAAATTCATGTTAAAGTAGCGTTTTTGGTAAAATCGTTTCATTTGTCATTTGTGTTTTAACTTGTAATTATTCATATGATTACTTAGATCATGATTTCATATATCCAGAATGTAAAACATGAGTTATATATAATATATATTCAGAATATACAAATATATAATAGATCGATAAGTGGAAAGAAATACACCATTCATGGAGAAGGTAGTCTGTATGTACGCATGAACGCTGTTTTCGTTTCCTTATTGAATTGAATGGAATTAAGTAGATGATATATATATATATATATGTATAAATAAATCCAGTAGATTCATTATGTCATATATTTCATTATGTATACTTTATAATCATTCTTGAATGGTTAATCATGGAAAATGAATCTCATCGCATTTGTGGAGACGATAGTCCGTATGTACGCACGAGCGATGATATAATTCCCATGATTGTGGAATTTTATTGAAGTGTATGTATAATATTAAAAAATAAATATCACTTTAAAATAACTCTATATAGTTATTTATTTACACCATTATACCCATCCATGTAAGGTGTTGGCGGAAAATAGATTACACCATGGCGTGGAGACGGTATTCCGTACGTACGCACGCGCAATGATTTCATTTTCTATAGGATGGATAGATGGTGAAATAGGGTTTTTTCATACATATAATAACATATCAGTATATTAGTGATAATTACATTATTACTTAATAATGAAACAACTAAATAAGAAGAAGTGGAATAAGAAATAAAGTTGAAATAATCGTTAACGGACATTACCACTTCTTTGAAGCGCCTCTTTGAGACCTCCTTTTAGGGCACTATAATTGTTCTTTGAAGAAGACCAGGACCACTAGGATGTTTCTATGGAAGTGGAGAAGAAAATTTTCTAGGGTTTGGCCGAGCACGAAGGTTCAAAGTGGTGTGAGGAAGAGAGGGAGGAGGTGCCCTTTTATAAGGGAGGAGAGGGGCACCTTTGAAAAAACTAAAAATATTATTTTATTATAAAGTCATATTCTGTTTTTCATAGCTAAAAATTAAATTATTTAGAAGCTAATGTGGTTATGGGTCTAAATCCTCTCATACAATAGAATTTAGTCAAGTTTAGGTCAATATATTATCCTTATATGTTAGTTTTAACTCTTAGTTAATTAGATCGACATTTACCATGTCACTTTTTATTTTTATATTATATAGTTAATAAACTTACCATATACATCCAAGATACCCCCCAAGTGGTCCCTTAATGATACACATATAATTATATAAGTATCTTGGCCGAACCATAGATTTTTAGGAATATAATAACAATTAATAATATAATATTTGTTTTAAAAACTATTTTATGTCAATTTTGACACTATGTGGTAATTGATTTTTGTGAAACTAATAACAGAATTATTAGTTCTCAAAAAGTTAATTAAATCAATGATAACATATCATATTAACATATAAAATTATTGGAATTCATAAAAAGTCTCAAATTACATTTATTTGGGTATTTATAACATCAATTATGTCAATATTTCATTAATAAGATAATTATTGAATCATCATTGTGTCATAAATAAATAAAATTATATTAAGTCTAAACATTACAAATAAAATACCATTATTTGGTAAATATTTTTATCTTTCTAATGAATATTTATAGTCGAATTTATATTATGTATAACCCTATATTAAAAATGATTTACTTATTAAACTTTGATTTCAACTACTATAACTGTTCTTTAAATAAATTAATATTAAATGTCCTAATCTAATACAAGTGGGCCTAAATGGTCATATTTTATTCCTAAGGTTTTTTTGATCGAATTACACTTATCCAATAGAGTTAGGACATGTGTTAGGGTAATAATAATAACATTTTTACCCTTAATTATCCTATTTACTTTTAAGAGTGGTAAATAAAAGTAAAAAGTTACTATTCACCAAAAATTATTTTCATCTAATTGAACCACATTTTAGTCCTTGATATTAACCGTGTATCTCCGATTTCTGAAATTAAATTCACAGAAGTGGAAAAATTTAAATTAAAAAAGTCAGTTTTTTAACTACCACTAAGTGGTTTCACTATTCATCGAAAATTGATGTTTTTCAAAAAAATACAAAAAATTCAGCCTAAGAATTATTTGATATTCTGAATTCAAAATTTATGTCTATTTTTCCAAATTCAAAACATAGAAGTTGCATTAATTAATTTTAAAATTAATTCCCGTTATCAAAAAAATAGCGTGTTTTTAAGAAACAATAACTATCAAAAGATTGATACTTATTTATATCCAATTTCAAAGTGAAATTAAGTCCAATGACCAACATTGGATTAAATGGTTAAAATATATTATAATTAAACTTTAAAACCAATTATAAAGATAATCTATCCATATAAATTATTGCAATGAAAAAAGTATTTTTTAATTAAAATATAGCGTGTTTTTACTATTCATTAAAATATGAAAGTTATCAGAAAAATATCAAAACTTTATCCAAATTAAAGTTTTATATCCTGAATCCAAGGAAGAATTTTATTTTGTCAAATTTAACTTATAAACATGTCAAAAAATATATTTAAAGTGGGTGCACCATCAAAAGGTGGCAAAACTACATTTTTTGAAAAATACTAATTTGACCCGAAAAATTTATTTTGTTCTTATACCATGTTCTAAAAAATATGTAAGATTAATAATAATGTTATAAAATTGAAAATGTAGTTAATACTATTCATAACGGCTAGTCCGTAGTAATATTATTACAATATATGGTCATTTTGTGAAACCCGATATTGCGTACTACACACACTATAAAGGAAGGTCGCGATTGCGTGTAATAAAATCCAAGTTAGGGTTGCGTATAATGCAAGCTAATACAGTGTTCCGTATAGCGCAAGATAATATTGGTGTAGCATAAAATAGAAGACATCAATGAAATTAAGAAGAATATTCTTCATAAATCTCGGTGTGTTACAGTTTTCAGGTCTACACTGATTTAGTATTATTTGTGGTGTAGTTTGAGGGTTTCACAACAATCATACCATGAGATTATAGAATATGGATAATGAATACAAAATTTATTCTTGTTGATTTTCTATAGGGTCACATTTACCAATTTTCCTGGATTGTTGGGATGATGCTTTTAGTAGAAACCAATTCATTACAGTGTGGACCATATTGTTTCACTATGGTCCATTAAAAAAATATTCAGTAAAAATTATGAAATACCATAAAAACTATTCCATCTTATAATTTATCTTTTTATTCTTTCCTGAACGATGGGCTATTTTGGAGGTTTTATGACCTCTTTTTAATTGAATTGACCCTCATCCTCAGTAGAATGATTGTTGGTGATCCATGGTGACTATATTCCCTTTACACCCCCCCTTATTAGGTTCATCTATGTTCCTTTATATTATTGGATAATAGGTGTGTATTGGTATTAATTTAAATAGAATATAGGTGTATTCTTTTTGATTTTTTATTCCATATATTATTGGTGTTGCCTTCAGTGATTTGTCTACAATGATTGTCTCTTCTATTCTTTTATCTTGTGTAGTGACTGTTAAAGATTTTAGTTTTATTACTGGATTTTAAATAAATAAATATTTCATGGATATATGAAATTATCATGATTTTTTCATCCATTTTACGAATTAAAATTACGAAATAAATAATATAGATAATCATAATAAATAAAATTTATGGGGATGGGATAAAATGAAATGTGTATACTAGTTTTAATATTATTTTCAGGTGATCTCTATTTGGAAATTAAAATTTTTTGTGATGCTAATGTTTTGGATATTGGTCATTATGTACTCCTATTATTATTATTGATTCTTTAAAATATCCTTTAATAGAAGGATAATCATATAAATATGGATACAAACCAATTATGTTAAAATATATAAATTCTTTGAGGGAATTTATAGAAGAGAAGATGAAAAAATATAAAAGACATCCTTATAAATAAATTTATGAAGTAATTAAAGATGAAATATTTTATTATGTACTAATTTTGTGCATTTTCATTATCCTTTTGATTACATGGATCATTATTGTTTTTTGTTGTTTGTTTGTTGTTGGTTTGGATGTATAATGTGATTGGCAGTGGGGCTATAGTTTGATGTCTTGGGGTATATGGGGGCATATTTTTTAGTGATTGGTTGATGGTTTTCATTGGGTTATTGTTGGGATGTAGTTATTCCTTTGATATAGTAAGAGATATTGGTTTTTGTGAGGTGAGTTGGTTTATTTTTTGTGAGTAATTTTCTTATTTACAAAGTAGTTTTGGAATATGGATGATATTGACGATATTATAATGGAATATTATAAAATTTCCTAAATAGGGAATTGAACAATAAATTATTATTTTTGAATAAGAATGTATATTTTTATATAGAAATGGGTTTTTATTAAATATGTAATCATATTGATAAATAAGTGGAACTTGGTTGGTAATTCATAAATTTTTAATTTATAAAAATGCATGAATCAAATAATAATGAATGGAATTGTGGTTTGTATTGTTTTTATTTTTTCTAGTGAGATTAATTATAGATGGAAAAGAAATTAGAAGTGGTTTGTGTGGGCTGATATTGTAGTGTTTTTAGTGGAGATATGACTATTTTAAATGAAAACATTGTTTTAGTTTATTTGGGACTTGTATCTAAGAAATTTTATATAATTCATAGTGCACCCCACCCAATTTAAATATTCTACCAAAATTCCAATAAGTTTTCAGTTCCAGGTTCTTTCACCAATATCATTTTCATTGAGATTATATGGATGAGTGTACTATATTCCATGATTTCTCTTCAACATAGGTATATACTAATTATGGATTAGTTCATGGTGATTCATATTGATTATGGTTTAGTTGGTGGAGATGCCAAGTGATGATGGATTATTTGGTGGTGATTCATAACAAGGAAGGTTATGTTAGAGGAGATTCCATGGGATGAAGGATTATCAATAGGTATAATTATTTTATTTTTTGTTTGATGGGTGTTCTGAATTGAAGGAGTTGGCTTTGAGACTAATTTATTTCATTTTAATGCTATCGTACTGGCTAGGATTTGTGATTGTAATATATGGAAGGGATTGGAATTCATTGTGTTTTATATAAGGTAGTGAGATGGGTAAACTAGTAGGCAAGTGGTTTTACGGTTTATTATCAATATTAATTGAAATTATTTTACTACCATGGATGTGTTACATTGTGATTTATCCTAGTGAGGTTATTAATGGGATAGGGTGTCCTTCTTAGGTGCATGTTAGTTTTTTTTATTATTCATTGAGAAATTCTTAGGATATTCTCACAGTTTCGCTAGAGACCATGGGTATGATCCTTCTATGTATGTACGATATTGTCACTCATAATATATAAACTACATTTCATGTTTATATGAGGGTTTTTGAGACAGATATAGACATTACTATCTTAGTATAATTGTTTTTAATTCCTCTAATCATTTGTTTTATACCCTATGTTCATGTGGCCAAACATATCTGTATTGCAGGATCCCTTCAAAGGTCAATACCTCTCTCTATTGACATCTCCTAAGGGGTACCAGTGGAGTTGAAGTCATGAAATAAATGATGTGGTTTTAATAAAACATATGTATCACAAAACAATACTCAGTTAGATATATCTTCATACATTATTAATTATTATAAAATCCCTTTATTCAAGAAATTTAGTGAATCTATGAGACACAGAACATGACGATACTGTATAGGTAAAATCATAATTTATTAATTATATACATAAAGAAAAATTGGGATTAATAAAATCTTTTTATATCATTTAGTAAATAGATTATCACATTACACTAGACTAAACGTTGCATGGAAACACACTCTCTTAGTCTTACTCTATCAAGATTCCAAATTTAATAATCTTAATATTACAGAACAAATCCCATCTTGGTTATGAAAATTCCATAGTATGATATGAAAAATACCCATTCATCTCCTAATTATTTCATCATCGAGTATGGAATACAAATGTATCAATGAATAATGGTCCATATGTAGGGAAATTTTTATCCATTAAGTACTAGTTTTTACTAAAAAACATTCATCCTTTACACACTTATATAATTATGTAGGAAATTTAGTGTAGTTTTATGAAGTGAATCAATTTAGAAAACATGGCATAATTGTGACTTGTGATTGGACTTTTTATCTCTACATAATACCTTTATCACATTAAAATTATTATTTTGTAATAGGTCATGTCATTATATAAGTATTATTAATTATTTCTAACATATTATCATACCTTTTTGTAGTGAAATTTGATTCATATTTCATGTTAAAAATATAAGATTCATGAATGAATGATTCAGTAAAAATTTCAACAAGTATTCAAAATGAATAAATTTGTATATTTAAATAATTTTTTTAAATTAGTTGATATAAAAAATAATAGACTAAATTTTACCTATAAGATTCAATATGACTGCATCCTAATATTTAATTTAATTAAACAAAACGAATCATTTTATTTCATTCCTCATTATTTTCAAAAAAAATTACTAAAACATGTAACAAATAAATCCATATATAACTTCTTTTAAATTTTATAAAAGCAACATCAAAAGTAAATCCACACACTAAACAATATAATGAGATAATATTCTAAATAGTCTACTTGGATAATGTTCATGTTAATATTCTTAATCCTTATGTTCAATATTTGAACTAACCTTCTAAATAATTTTATTTTCAAAATTCAATGTTATGTTCATAAATATATTTTATATTCTAATATTATAACCACTTAGAACTTGTATTTTAATCCTGATTTAAGAATTTGAAATGAAATATTTTTTTGACAACATTCTTCTTGGTGATGTTTTTTCAAACAATATGAAGATATTTCTTTTACAATCAAATCCTTAATTTTTTTAATTACAAGGGATATCTTTTTAGAACACACCAATACTAATAAAACACATGTTTATTGAATAAAATTTAAATAATAATTAATATATTTCACAAAATTGATCATTCTTTAGATTGGGAAAAAAATTATTTAGGTAATTATTTATTAAATTTCTTGAGAAATTGGTTTTCCCTATTAATATAAACCTTTTTATTATATCATAAAATTTTATGTGGAAAATTTCTTAACATGAAATTTTAAATTTCAGTGCTAATCTAATTTGGCTATATTTTATATTCATAACATGTTAATTGGACCAAAAATTTAAAATCATAAAATATTATATGATTTCAATGTCATAATGTATACAAAATAGTGCACATAAACTCACCATTTGGTTTATAAAGTGTATGTCAATACATGGATTAGATAAAAAATTTGATATCTATAAACAAAACTAATTTTGAAAATATAATTCAACTCAAACGTCATTTTATTTTCAAATCAATTCTACAAAAAAATCAGAAATTGATAGAAATTTTTCCACAGAAAAGGGTTGGATTTATTCCCCCACCTCTTAAACAATGCCATCTGTATATATATCATTTCCCAAGACTTAAAAAAATTGATTCCATTAATTCAAATATTTTCTATATGAAATTGGTGGACTTTTTTAGCCCATGTGATGTTTTTTATATCACAAGTTTTTTGTTACCCTATCCCAATGGATTGTGGGTCTTATCCCATCATCATCCCTACCCCTATATATATACTTCATCTTCGTGATATCATAATATTCAATCTATTTTTAAATAATGAATTTTATTCTAAATTCTATCATTTTACTCTTAATTTTAAACTATTTCTGAAATATTATCTTATATAGTATCAATATCCATGTATCCTCTAACCTCTTCAAAAATAGATTCAGTAAACTAAGATTACAGAAGGTGAAATTTTAATTATTCATAGATTGATACAACTATATTATATGAATATGATCATTCTAGAAATAGAAAATATATTTCATCCATGTTCCCAAAAAATATCTCCATTATTCAGAGAAAATTCCACAACATATATGATGTAACAATATCATTTCATGTTATTTAGAATGTTTCACACAGATTTCTTTTTTTTACAATTAAAAACATTGATTCAATGATCGTTAAAAAAATCCATGATTATGTAAATATAAATACGTAGTTTTAATTTCTATTATGTAGTTATTTAATATCTTTTATATCATTTAAATTTAAAAATTTATCATGTTTTTTATACTATATATAATCAATTTATTATTTTTCTATAAATTCATTACCGATAAGACATGATTTATACATTTATTAATTAATTTTTCCTTTTAAATTTATATATCTATTATAAACAATTTTTATTTACACCTTTTAGGAATGAAACAAGATTATATGCCTCATTTTCCTTCATCGACATTATTTCATAATTTTTGGAATTAATCCACATTTAAGATTATGTTCATTCAATGCCTTGGTGGAATTTTATTGTATAATCATACATCACTCCAATTTTATTTTTATTTTACTTTGAAAAAAATTAATCATCCAAAATTTTGTTTCACCACTCTTTATTAGATCTTTATTATGGAATTGGTTCCTTAGGATGTTGATATTATTCATTTTGAACATCCAAAATAGTTTTTTGGATTAATGTTTCTTCATTTGATGATCTTTGTCAAAAATATCTAGGTATATCAGGATGATTGGGGTCAATATAAATATAAATTTGATGATATTCAAAATATTCTTCCAAAAATAATAATAATCATTATCAGATATCCCATCACAAACTAAATATTCCCAAAGAATAAATCATTAATAGCCTCAAAAATAACATCTGTAAGGGGATTACCAAAATTTTATCCACGAATCTATTAGAGTATCTAATAAAGTAACAACTAATAAATCTTAATTTTTTTCCATTTAATTTAGCCTATATGTCCTAACTATATTATACACCCCCAAATGTGTAAGTGGATGGAACTAATAATAATACTAAAACAAGGACCATAAAGGTTTTTTAATGTTTCCATATTTTGTACAATGTTTGGAAATTATATTTGTTTCTTCAAAGAACCTCTGTATAGTTAATCTATTACTATAGGATTAACTATAATACTTATAATTATGTCTTTAGGAAATCTAATTCGTCATTTATCAAGAAATTTGTTATTTTTGTGGTCGTGTAATAGTATTCTATTAGATGATACTATATTCTAATAAGAAATTTCTAAAATTAAACAATATATTGTTCACATGACACATAAAATTTATCTTATTACTCAACACCAATATCATATCTAATAATTTTATTTCTTTTTCATGTCCAATTTTTTAATTTTAGTTTTATCATTTTTGATAACATCTAGTTATTGTGATTTTCATTAATGAGATAAATATTTATATATTTTGAGTAGTCGTCTATAAATAATATGAAATATTATTTAAAATTCCATGAATCTATAGGGAATAGTCCAAAAACATCTTTATGAAAAAGTTCTAATTTCATAGGCATCAAATAAACTAAAATTTATTTCACATTACATAACTAACACATATATCAAAATCAAATAAATTGATAGAGTTAAAAATATCACCAAACACATGTCTATCAATTATTTTCTATTTATGTGACCTAAAATCTACTTCCAAAATTAGCATCAATTCACTATTGTTAATTTACACATAACACCTAGAGTACCGACATGAAATAATGATCAATATTATGTAATACTATATGACAAGTATAAATTGTCCAAAACGATAAATTATCAGATCAAACCTAACTTGAATCTAGAAAATGACTAAATTTTTCAACCCCAAATAATTAATAATATCAATAATTTCAAAATTAGAAAAAAGAAATTAAATTATATATAAAAGCTGGATAGTCAAAAGCTTCATTAAATTCCATATAATTTAATTTCCTATATAATAATCTAAAATTCATTATTTTTTCTTCTTTTATATTTTTTCCATTTCCAATATAGATGTGAAATTCACCATAATTGGGATTTTGAAATTTGAGGCCACTATGTAGAGAAAAACTAATATGATTAATAGCAGCATAATCTATCCCACATGATAGACTAGGTATGGAACATAAATTAACATCATAACATATAAAATTATGAATCAAAAATTTTATTAGAATCCCTATAAGGATACTTATTTCATTTCATAATTTTATTAAATGGGCTAAAAAAGTAACAACTATGTTAATTTTATTCTATTTATTATTTATGTTATAGAGCGTTATATATATTATTTTATCCTTATTGTTTTTGTTACAATTTCATTAGTTTTTAAAGGTACCAACCAAATGAGAACACTCAATATTAATCTATTTTAATATTTTTTCATCCTAAAAAAATTCGATATGAGCTCATTTATATACCATGATTCTTTTTTATAGATATTGATAACATTAAACAAGATGAACTATGTCGGAAGGAAAATTAGAACTAAATAAAAAAAATTATTTTGATAATTGAACCTGAATCCCATGATATTTGTTGCAAGATGACACATTTTCATGATTAATTATTTTATTTTATATATAAAATATCTCAATATGAGATCACTAATTTGTGTCTCGGTTGGTGGCACCATGTTATGTTAGGTTTTCCTCTCCCTAGACAAAATGTTTCTAAAATCCATGAGGGTATAGGGTGTCATGGTGGGCATATAATATCCTTATATCATTGTGAAATATTATTGTAAATAATAAAAATTAGACAAAACTAGATATTGAAATAAACATAAATCATATAATGAACAAATAAATAATCCAAATCCATGTTATATTAAATGGAACATCACACATAACAAGTAATCAAGCATCCCCAAATGTGTTCATACATCCCAATATCCTTAATGAACCAAAAAATTTCAAATACACCAAAAAATATTTTATGACATGGTCTAGTCCCAATATCACATGCTCTATCCTAGATACCAAAATCAAGAATTAGCCATATGGTGCTTTATTTTGTCTTGACCTATAATAATATAGATTTATTTGGTACCAAAAAACATTCAAAAAATGTTTTGAGAATGAAATAGTAGGCCACCATCAATGGATTCAAAATGCATTTCCATTCAATGTAAATAGTTCCTATAGGTGTGAATTATAAAATTAAGGTGAGTCAAAATAAATAAAACCTCTATTAAATCTATAATTCCTTATTGGAAAATAGAATTATCCATACTACTATAAGCTATGATAGGTGTCTATATCCATATTATCTTGTAAACGTTTCATATTTGTTGTGAAATATTAATATCTTCCAATTTATTTCTATAAGAAAAAAATTCATCTAAACCCCATTAAGAATTTATTCTATACATATTACCCATAATTTTTCCTATGGGGTATTTATATTTAGATAGTATGTCATAACATTAAATCTAGAAATAAATTCTGAGGATATCTCAATCTCACATTTATTATAATTAGTGACATCTATGATCATTATCTTTCTCAGTTTGGGCCAGAGTTGATTAAGTAAATTTCAATGGAGTTACCCACAACATATGATGGACTTCTCTTGAAGGTTTCTATATCAGTAGAATGATGATACTTTGAGAGTCTAAAAAATAATTTAAGCATATATAATTCTTTTTTACGTTTTCCCATCATTTGGGTTTATTGAGGTAAAATATGTGTGAAATTTTGTCATGTTTTTATAGTTACCTTAATGATTGGAATGTTTTTATTCCCAAATTGGGGTTGGGGAGGAGTTTTATTAACCCATTCAAGATATTGTTCCCTTTATGGTTTCAATAGAATATTTCATCCTTCTATGGATTTAATTTAGGAATCGAAGGACTATATGGAGTCATGAAGTTTTAGCATGATGGTTTCTTGGGAAAACAATTGAGTATAGGTGGTGGGTAAATCCTGATACGATCAACCTTTCCCATGTCTAGTGATTACATCTGATACAAATCAGCATAAGGTATCTTTCTTGACATGGATCTAGTTGCCACCCCAATAGTAGGAATTATTGATAGTCTTCATCCTTTGGGATAATATACAATAGTTTTTTGAACCCATGTCCAATTTTATAATTAGAATAGGCCTTAAAGGGTTCATTAATTCTCTCAGGTTGAAGAATATCCATATTATGAGATATATTATTATCCTCTTTAATGTTATACTTAGATGAGATATTTCCTATAATTAATTCAATTTTACATCACCTTAGTACCACTAAATTTTCATTATGTGGGTTTAATTTGTCCTGAATGGGGAGAGATTCATTTTTAGCTGGTGGGTGGTGGGATATCATCACATCATCCCCTTTTTCATTAGTAAACACTCACTAAAGAGGTCTTATCTAGGTGTTTTGAAGAGTTCCTAAAATATGAACTTTTTTCTGGAGCGGGGAATGCACACCATTTCATATTTTCAGTGTGAAATCAGTTTTGGAATGAATTCATCATCATGAAATTATACATGAGAACCTTTCTCGAGGTTATCTATTGGGATGAAACTGATGACATTTACTAATGTGAAATACATTATAAGAAAAATGACTTTTTCTAATGGAAAGATGATTGGTCAAATTTTCATTATTTTGCAGGGTATAAAGTTCAATCAACATCATTATTTTCCTTGTTGATGAATCATCTCATCTTATTATCCATTGATGGTTGTTCCTTTTCTTTCTAATTCCATCCTAAAATTAATTTATACAGAGTTATTTTGAGTGAGTCACTAATTATCTTCACCGAACACAACCTTAAATATAAGGACATTTCATGTAGTATAAAATAATATAAAGGATACTCCTATTAACTATCCCATAGTTTATAGAATATGGATTTCCATGGGGGTGAAAATTGGAAATATAAATTACCTTAAATCTTGGATATGGGTTTGGAAAGGTTTTACCACTATCATATATTGGAAAAACATGGGATTTTTTATCTAAGGGGTTGTGGTGCTGGTAAAAATTCCCCTTGGCCTATAGGTTAGGGTTAACCTCATTTTAATCATAATGTATCTATAAAGGCAGTGTTCTTGATTTTTCATGATTTAGACTGAGGATATAAATATATAACACATGTTCCAAGATTGGCTTCATACTATTATTTTTAATTATAGAGTTATGGTCTTTAGTTTCCCTTGATGGTTGAATTTCTCGAAATTCATAATAGCTCATTTTAAAATATGGTTGATATATCATTCATTCCAACAGTGTCACTTTTAGGATTTATAGATTTTGGGATTCTTTGAGATAGACCAGCTGGCTTGTATAGAATCCAATCCTGATACATATCCCAGTGTCATGAGATTTTATGTAATCATTTATGGTGGACTCTTCTAGAAATGGTGCTGGGTAAAATGGATCACACATTTTTCAACCCAACATATGATATATATATGTCAGAAGGATAACTAAGAATCATTTGGTGTGGAATCTTCGATGTTTCTAGGTATGCATGTTGGAGACATTTATTTCAACTTCCCAATAATGGATTTCATACAGCTAAATATTTATCCAACCTGATTTCTTGATAGAGTTAACTTACTTTTATGTTGTTGTTATAATACTCCATGAAATACAAGTATTTCATCTTGATGTTGAAGATATATTTCTATAGATTCATGAGTTTGAAATGGTTTCATTCAACATTCAAGGACTCTATAATATCATACATAGAGGCAGAATAGGGAAAGAACAGAATTGATATATTATCTTTATCTATTATTTTCTAAAAAAATAGAATTATATTCATTTTTTGTTATAGATTCATCCATTTGATCTGACTAGAATGGTCATTTACCAGCTATATTTTTTAGGATGTGGGTTTATTTACAATCTCTTCTATTGTTTTCAAGGGTAAGATATCTAAAGGTGGTATAAATAATTAATGTTTCATTGGAATATCATTTACATTATAAGATATATCCCATATTAGGTATGAGGTACTTTGTATAGTTTTCCTCAATATCTCGAGTGCCTCTCAATATGAAGAAATTTTCAATGTGACATTGACAAGGGGAGGACCTTCTTGTTCAAATGGGATGTCACTATGGGGAGTAACTTCATAGTGAATACCAAGGAGAGGAACCATATGGTCATCTCTATATTCTCCATCATGGTAGGGACATCCATTATAGCTTAATTCCCAACTGTAAGTAGGGCCTCTGCAGCATATTACATAGGGAGGATCTCTGAGTTGGATGAATTAGTTTTCATGGGGAGTACCATCATCGTTATCAATTTTATATTTTTTGGAAATGCGACAAATTTATTTCAAATTTTTCATTCCTCTATGAGGATAATTTTCACATCTCACGATATGAGAAAACATCACATGACTTTTCACTCTACTTCCATGGGTTGGGCATCTATAGAGAACACATTTGGGGGGATCTATAGAGATATTGAATGTAGTACTATGGGGACAACCTGAATGACTATTGGTGACTTCCTCTTCTAATGATAATATATCAGATTCTCAAGATGATATTGAGTTGTATTGAAGGGACATATGAACATAAACATTGATTAGGGAATAAATATCTTCCTGATATGTGGTTGTATGATTCACTTGGTCAAATTAATTATTGTACATCTTTTATTGGGAGGCTATGTTCAGGCACTATGCACAATAATAATCATGGGGGGATCCTCTATGGTGAATCTCATGTACTCATATGAAAATACAGATTGGCTTCTCAATGTTGGGAAATAATATGAGTATGCATAATGATATCTACATGAACATTATAATAAAATCATAAAAATAAGTATAAATATAACTTCACCTCATGTTTTCTCTCATGATATAATGATAGGATTCCTTGACCATAAGACGTGTAAAAATGAAAACCTCATATTAATTTACCACCTAAAATTACCTTTATGTTCCATTGATATTTGAATAGATTTGAGTCTCATCTGAATTGTCTGCTGAGGCATGTAGGTGAACTTCCATCAATATTGGATTATGATCTGGATCCTATACATCATTCCTCATTGGGACATGTGAATTATCCACTGTAATATGATTAAGAATATGGTTTGGATTCTACATAGCCACCCAAATATAAAGATGAGATGTATATGTATTAGTGGGGGTAAGAATATAGTTCCTCTCCATAATGGCTGCTAAAATATTTCAATATACTTCTATCATTGTTATGAGGATATGTTGGATGCTTTATAAGATGTATCAAGGGATAAAAACATTCCCTTGCAGTGTCAATGGGTTGTGAATATGGTATTCTATTGTAAGAACCTAGATATTATCTATCCATTCTATTGGAATTGATATATGGGACCATTATTATCATCCAATTATCATCAATAACGAATATTTTGTTTCATATACATGAGTATGAATATAGGATTTACCACTAGTTCATTCAAAAATATTCTATCGTGATCCTCATTTAATTTTGAAAAGAAAATTATAATATTTTTTAGTATGAGAAGGGATATATGCCTTCTATTTAGAATAACTAAAAATATTATAATGGACTTTATCATGTGGTACATGAATATGGGATTTTCTCTCGTCCAGAAAAATCAATTTCTGAGAGTGGGATATCCTCCTAGTCACCCCATCCTAATTAGTCATGAAAAGTGTTTTAATAAAATTTTAATCAGTGTAATCATAAAAAAATTTGTCTAAAGAACAATTATGATGGATATATCTATTTACACAGGACCTGCTATGTAGCTCTTGGTTAGAACTGAGGTCGTGGTCTACCACCTGATCTGCCTCCCAATGATAAGGTAGGTACATATTGTTGTAAACGGAGGATAGGATTTGAAAATTGTTGAATATGGGGAATTTTTCCACCTTATTCTCCATAGAATCATGTTGACAGGATATATTTCATAATGATTTTTTTAATATCCTCCAATTTGGGGATGGTGTCATTTATTTGATACTCTCAGATTAGCACATTTGTTTCCTAGTGTTTCAAGTGTAATGTAGGTGACATCATTCGTTTAGGATATTATTCTATGGATTTCAAGGATGTTATTTAATATGTATATCTAGGATGTCAATCATTTTTGGGATTATTCTAAAATGCTTCCAAAACATTGTATTGAATGTGTCTATACAACTATTCCCTGAAATACTAAAGGAACATCAAGAAAATACTATAAAACCCATTGATTTTGTTTTACAAGTAACACCTTCTTCAATTGATCTCATTTATAATTAATGGATTCATTTTAGATTCAAAACATTATTTCTGATTCACTTATGTAACCATGACATTTTTGGATGATGTGGACCTAATTACCAAAGGGAAAAAATCATTGGTACATTACTAGAGAGACATTTGAATTCATATGGGTTAATAGGTGGGTGGTTGATCTTATATCACCCTTTATGTAGGAATTATTCCCTTATAAAGTACACTATTATAGATTGATTATGTGCTTTTTAATCCTTCCCAAACCTAATAATGGGACTAGTTACCCCAATTCAATTGATCTAGTCAAAATAATCTCTTTATGTGAACAAATTCATTCATCAAAGGTTCTCCATAAATGGAACAATCTACATTTTTTGAAGGATCCCCATCAAAATTACCATTTTTTCATATTATATGTTCTCCATAATTATTTTGTTAGATTATTATAATATGGTTTAAGGCCACATATCTAGTATATGTATAATTTATCATCATCCAAGAATTCAGTTGTTGTTTATAGTTTTTTGATCAATCCTGTTATAGGGATGTCCTATGTATTCTAATGGATGGAATCATAACACACATAGTTAAGTTCCACATAACATGTCACATCATACATTTCAAGGAAATATAAGAGGTATTAATGTATGTCCTTTTATAGTATTGTAACTATGACATCTCACTCGATACATAAAGTCATTAACATTATACTACTAATATGTATAATCCAAGAAATGGTTGATTTGGGAATTATTCCCAAGAAACCCTTCCTACATCTACTCAAAATAAATATGTCACTTTAAGGAGTATTGGTTCTTTAAGAATATTTCTCTTTGAGGATATGGCCTTAATATGGAATATGGATGTAGGAGGGTATGGTTTAGGATTATACTATGAATATAACCTCGTGGAAATTATTTTTCAGATGTTTTTGTGTTTGAAAATCAAATAGATCTCTTGCATGTCTTATTTAATATGGATAAAATCCCCCATAGATTTATTTATATAGTTTAAGGTCATGTGAATAGGCCATACCTTATATTTTTATATCATGTGGTGAAGACATTATCATGCAGTTTTACATCAAGTGACTATGACATATGAGTCATGAATGTAGAGAAAATATAGAATTAGGTGGGATTTATGCATGAAGCTCTGGTAGGTATGTCTATATCCTATTCATTGATGGTCAGATAGAAATATGCAAAAAATCATGGAGCATATGGAACCATAAGAAATATATTGTGAATTATTGGTTTTTATCTCATCATGTTCTTGGGTCCAATTAGAATTGATGTTGACTATATATATTTTACAAGGAATGTATCCCTCTTAAGGATGTCTTATAGAGAATATATCCATTTGATAATGAGATCTGGGACTTATTCTTCTATTTTATAACCAGATCGTAGAAACAACTTGCATGAATTCATCAAGAATATGAACTTCCTATATGATACATATGAGAAGGAAGTGTGACTTTGGGGAATAGAGCTTTTATGAGGCCTTAGGTTGTCTTTATATATCATTGGTGATTCAAGGGGATGAAATCATAAATGGGAATGTGCTTAGGCTTAAACCCGGTGAGTAATATTAGGCTCATTTGGACCAATAATTGGAATCTGGTTGGCCAACATGACCCTATGGTAGTTAATATAAGAATCATGATCATTTGTATGTATCACTCATATCTGCTTGATATAGTCCATCTTTATAGTGAAAATATATATCATTTATTACTGTATTGATCATTTTTGTTTGGATGGAAAAGCCAGGTGATTCCATTTATAAATATAATACATTATCAATGGAGGGAAAACAACCACTCTTAAAGGAATGATCAAGTATGTCCAATGGTTTTAGAGAATTTCCTAATTTGGATTTTTCAAGCTTTCTACCTTAGAAAAAGTATACAATGTTTTTCATTTGAGTTAATCAAACACTATTGGGTGACTTTAATAAAAGAAAGGGTGTTAAGGAGGTCCAATTCTCAATCTAAGAAGATTATAGAAGAGATTGAATAAACTAAAATATTTGAATTCCTTAGTGCCATTAATTTGAGAAATTGATGACCCCTGAGAGCCTAAATCTCATATAAGAACATGTACTAGAAGTTGAAGAGGGTTTCACATTGGGATTGGTTTAAAAGATCAATATAAAGGGGCCTCTTGCAGGTATACAATTTTCAATGTGCGTCTAAATTCACAAGGGAATCTCCCAATCACAATAGTAACTCCAATTGTTGATGGGGAAATGGGTTTATTAATTAACTATGTCTTTTAGTTCCCTATTTACAAAAAAACAACATCATGAAATAATGACTTGGATCTCATCGAATATTATAGAAGTGTTAAGTCTCTCTCTATGATTTCCAATTAAAATTCACTTATGTGAACATTTTAAGATGAGTATGGGTATATAATGAAATTTTGGAAAACTTATTCCCCAAAAAGGGTTTCTGTAGAGGGATTTCACAAACACATAGTGAATCTGTGAATGATTAAGGATCACAAAGGAAGAATAAGGGGCATAAAATCACTCTTTTATATCCTCATACAACCACAAATTCATGATGTAGCTATGTGGTGGACTCAGAATCATCACTCAAAATCCTAAAATAAAAAATCATTTTTGTAAGATGAAACACGTCTCATTTCATTCATGTGTTTCATGGATGTTTTCATTGTGAACCGTCTGACACTTCATAAACCATGAGGTACTTAAAAAAGAACATTAGATAAATCACATAATCTCTCCATTAAATATTTTCTAATCCAATTTTGATCTTGATTTTGATATTTACCATCATTATAATTTTTTTCAATTATTTCGAACATTATGGGCCAAATAGACTGCCATGGTTTAGTATCAATGGTGAAAAACATGTGGTTTTATTCAATGATGTTAGAAAGAAAATTTATTAATGACTATGGATATAGATTTATTTACAAGAGTTGTTTATTAGGTAATAATGATCCTAATATATTAGAATCAATGAATATTTTGGATTATTTATGTGAAGGGCCAGCTTGACCTAAATTCTTTGAATTTATTGAAGTAATCAGAAGACATATTTTTTATAATGGTGGGGATGAAATTAAAACCATCACTTCTCCGAGGTTTCATAAAATATTATGATGACTCAAATAAATTATTTTTCAGAGATAACTATGAACCTAATATTGTGGTGTATAATTTATATAAGTAATAATATGTGGTCTCACACTTCCAAATTCTTTTCAATCATTTTATTTAGTGAATTTAAAATATATTCTTAATATAAAACATTTCCCAAAAAATTAATTTGGATTATTTTTTGATATTTTATTGAACATTCCAATGAAATAAGAAACACTCATTTCTTGTAGATATAACAACAAATATCTTCAATAAAACCAAACAAACCACACTATAAAATTGTATCTCATTCCAATGATTTTAGTGGGATGGTAGAAATCCTTTAATATCTTGATGGTAAAATCTTATTTAGGGGTACATTAGTTATTTTTAAATTTTTTAGTCACATTTATTACAGGAAAAGTATCACTAAATTCCTGAATCTATGACAACAAATATCCTGAAATACCTAATGTAATCCAAACAAGAAAAAAGACAGTGTTAACCTTAGAATTACAATAAGTTCAAGTAAATATTTTAATATCTATATGGAAAACCCAAGTATGGTTTTATTCATATTTTTCTAAGTAATTTTACTATTTCTAATTTAATAAAAAAAACTCAATTCTATATGATATAAATGAATATGAAGACAAAAAATAGAATCCAAAAAAATAATAAATTTGTAGATGATAATACTGCATCGTCAAATATTTCTAGTATTCACATTATATGTTGAAACAACACTATAACGTTTAACTTATCATTGTATTAAAGTGACATAACATTTAAAATAAATACTAAAAATATAATTAGATCAGTAATAACAAAAAATAAATAATGAAAAAAAAACTACAATTTTAATTATAAAAATATTTCATGGTAATGTTTTCATATTTGGTTTGGAAATAATAATTTTTAAAGTAATAATTCAAAAAAAATATCTTCATTTGTTTATGAAAACTAATATTAATTTTTGACATGATATTTTTTATACATTTATTATGTTATTTAATATTTTATTCCTCTTTTACCTTACTAGTTCATATAACATGGATACATTATATCCCTTCTTATTCATTGATTGGAGTTTTAGTCAGTATGCCATCATTATTTCTTTTGGCCTCTTATAACTTATTCGTATTTCCCATTATTTGTTTATTTATAACATAATATACATTTTATTACTTATAGGATTATGAAATAATATTAAGTAAATCCAAATGAATATATTACTTGTGAATTATTCACGAACGTGAGACATGGGACTACGTCATCTCGTGCCTGTAGTGAGTATATTATATCTAATATTTATCATTTAAAATAAACTAAATTTAATTTCATATTCATTTAATAAAATAAATAAAACCCATATATGAGAAAAACTTTCTATATTAAATGTATTGATTTTAGTTATTAGTAGTCTATTTGAATAGGGATGGTATAGGTGGTATAAAAAAAACCCGAAATGCACAACCATACCTATAACCACCACTAAATAACCCCTCTATCAAACTTTATTTTCCATCAATTAACGTCAAGTCACTATATATGTATCGACCACCATTATTTCACTCTTATTTCATTCAATATATTGTTATTAGATATTATTTTTATATCCCCATGATGGATCCTCATTCTTTATATCATTTTTAACCCACTTCTATGCCAACTTGATTTCTCACTTCTCTAATCTCTCCATAATTTTAATCTCACGCTTATTTTAATTTTTCGTTAAATTATTTGATCATAAATATCATGTTGTTGTTATTTCATATCCTTAACAAGATATAAATCCATTATATCAAACAAAACCATCAAACCCCACCAATCAGATTAAATCATGTATATGTTTACAAGTGTATTAATTTTTATTACAATGATTTTTTTTCATTGGTAATGTGTTATAATTTCTTTCTTATATTGAATTTTCATGGGATTTTTTAATCATTGGCATGGATGTACTCACATTTCTATGTTATGGAACGTCCATACACACATAATGGTAGATTATAATGTATAAAAACAATTTATTTTTAAACACGGTATAAAATATAAAATTTTTATTGTGCTGATAAAAAATGTAGATATATTATTCCTATGCAACCAATATCATGGAGATATGTTAGTCTTAAAATTACAGATAATAAATTAGATAAGATATTGGTATAAAAATTTGTTAAATTGAAATGCACATTTTTATTTTATTATATGAATTAATATTTTACTTTCAAATTCACATTAACAATCCTAATGGTGAATCATTGAGGGATGCATGAATTTCATACTTATGGAGATTATGTAATGAAGATAAATAACAATTCTTAGTTGTCTATGAATTTATACATGTAAGAGAGTTAAATTTTATAATAAAGATAAATTATTTTCCAATTAAAGAGTTATTTTCGATTATTTAATATTTTATGAGTGGTGATTTGAGGGTATTATTCATATATAATGGGTTTTTTAAAAAAAAAATTATAAATTATATTAATACCTTATTTAGTGATGAATTTATTTAAGATTTCTCACAATGATATAAAAAATGATCATATGAAGTATTTTAATACTTTTAGATGAATGAATGTATCAGGGAATAAGGGAACCATGTTTTTTTTTGTGAAACTATTTTTTATTAGGTTTTTTAGGAGATCAGTTGGAAATAATAATGAACATCAGTTTTTATTTATAGTTAAATTTGGTTATGTTTTTTCATCAATATAATATTAATATATCTTTTTTTCCTACATCTAGATTCATTTGTTGTAATATTTGTAGAACATTAAAGGGAGTGTACCGTAAGGGAAAAGTGTTACTATGATATAAAGAAAGAAGACGAGAGTTCTGTTTATTCCGATCCATGGGATAAGATTTTAATTATTATTAAAATTAATTAAAAAGTTAATATTTGTAACTAAATATCTCATTTATATTGTAAAAATGTTCTCTAGTGGACTTTAATGATAAATATGGTGAAAACATCCATCCAATTTATCATTTCTGAAAGGTATAAGAATTTGGGAACATTGGGAGAGCCTCCCATTTATATAGGAATACTATCTTGGCCACCCCATTATAATTAATTAAATCACCTCTACTATTACTCATTATAAAGTGGCTCATGAAAAAGTAGTAGAGTAATAATTCTTTAATTTTAAGTGCATAAAAGAAGTCAAAAGGCCCCCAAGAAGTTCCTAAAATTTATGATAGATTTATGTCGTCCAGTAACACTATATACAAGTTTTTATGATATATTCATATCAATGAGGAACTCATTAAATAAAGAAGTAGGTGGTGAAAATAATAGTCCTAGTGGTGGCTGGGGTTACAACCATCAGAGTTGTGATGGTGATGAAGTTGTGGAAGATGATGATGTAAGTGATAATGTTCTTAAAGAGGGTGATGTTATTGATGACCAAGAAAGTACTAGTTATCATCATGATGATTTCTTGGAGTGGTATATTGATATAATGCACTTATGATTTTTTTTACAAAATATTGAATGTGGTATTTGACTACTTCTGACTAAATCACATTGTATATGTAATAATTTAAATATTAAGTTATTAATTTTATTACTATATAATATATATTAGATGGATTATTTTAAATTTTTTGATTGGTATGGGTGAATTAATTATCTTCTTCATTGTTTTTTATTATCTTTATAGTTAGTGTAGTGTAATAAATAGTATATATATAGTATCTAGTGGGATCCCTTGCCAATAGTTAATAAAAACCCTTTCTATTGGTATATACTAAATGTTTTTAAATTTTTGGTATGATATCCTATAACAGTGGAACTCAAACCCCATTTTATATCCCAATAATAACAATAGTATTCTCAATGGTTTAGAACTATTTTTATAGGATTTTATTATGTTTTTAATGTATATACTAGTGGTAACTTTTTTTGGTATATCTATTATTCCTATAAATTCCATATCCTTTATCAATTTCAAAATATGATATTGTTTATTATCAAAACTCATGATATATGTTCAAAAATACAACATAAAATCATTTTCGAAATTAAAGTAAATAAATAAACACCATTCTTTCAAAATATAAAAAAAATCATAGGACTAGATATACCCTAATAATAATTTATAGGAACTTCAAAAAAATATCAAGATTTCAATCAGAAGAAAAAGTGGAAATAAAAATTAATAAATGGAATTATGTTGCTCTATGGAATCAATATTGATAAACTAAAATATTTACCTTTATATTGAAGATTTTAATTTTTTCCCCTAGAAATTTTCAATGGATAAGTATGTAATCATTAGGGGGAAAACTGGGAGAGTGAAGATCCACTGAAAGGTATCATAATTGAATTCATTGAAGAATTAATCTATGTTACCTTCCATGAATATTATAACACAGAGTATAACTATTCTGATAATGAACCACATTATAAATTTATTATAAATGTTAAGTATATAAAAAAGATAAAAGATTTTTGAGAAGTATACTGGAAGACATATTGGAATTTAAAATTCTAGGGTGATCATTATATGATCATTTAAAATATATGGCTTTCAGAATTATATGATCATAAAGAATATACACTAGTTGGATATAATAGGGATTAATGGGATAAATTATATTGTTATATAGTTATTGAAAATAGTATTAGATACTCAACAAATGTAATCCTGATATTTTTCATTGTTATATAGTCATTGATGTGGTGAGTATTAATAGAAGTGATCAAATTCAAAAATTTACATAAAATAGGGAATTTATGGAATCAATTATTATAATTATTTATTATGAGTCTCATTTTTCTTATATTGGTAATGAGGTTGCGTCACTAATGGTTTCCAGTGAATTATACCAAAACAAACTTCAATAAGTAAACCTCTAGTGAAATCATCTATATGAGAAGTGTAATTTAACAGAAATCACTATGAGATCTATGTTAGTTGATTAAATACTCATGACAACCACCATTTATTGTCTCAATAATTAGTATTATAAAAAGTTAATAAGTATACTTATTATCATAATTAAGGATTCAATGAACACATAATTATTAGTGTTGTAATTTTTTTAACAATTTCCAATTTTAATTATAAATTTTATTTTATGTATTTTTAAAATTATTGTACTCTTATTAAAACAATAACATTTTAAATATGGTTTCAATGAAATTTATTTTATCATATATATATAATATCATTCATATAATAATAATAAAATTTTGTAAAAATTAAAAATAAAATAAATTAATTTTTTGAATGATATTTTTAAAAAAAAATTTAGTTATCAGTTTTTTTATTTATAACTAATTATTAACACATTTGAAAAATTTATTTTATAAAATATATTTCATAATTTATGTTTTAATATTTATATTAATTAATTATTGAGTTCTAATATTTTGTAAAAATATATTTTACAAATGTAAAAAATGTGTTTTATGATAGTAAATGGTAAAATGAGGTGAAACGATAAAATAAGGTGTAATGCAATAAAGTGTTAATAAAATGTTTGAATTAGGGAATTAGTTGCCTATAATCATAGGATTTCCATTTTCTAAAAATTTTCTAGGTAAAATTGCATTCCTCATACAAATTAAGGAATGGGTGTTTACAAATATATCACGCAAAGTCATTTATAAAGGGATGCCTCTTCAACCCACTCCCAATCATATTTAATTTTCAGTTTCCTATCCAATATCATTCAAAAATTTTCCCATAATTTTAATATTTCCTTTTTGGAAGCTTCTTTTCACTAAAAGTGTCTCAATCCCGTCATTTCAAAGATATCTCTTAAGAGAAGAATTAACTCTTCAATGAAACTATTACAATTTATATTAATCATTCTCTATATCATCATCTGCCACCTCTTATTTAATCATATATAAAACATTAAAAAAATAATTTATAACATTATTATTATGAAATAGTGATATTATAATAAAACTAGAAAACTTAATCATTATTTATTTATAATAAATTTTTCTTTGGTTCAACTTAACAACATATATGAATAATTCCATACCATTTTATTCATGAATGAGTGTGAAAATTTAAATATTGTTAATATATTGTATTCATGATTAATTTATGGGTTTTTATAATTTTTTAGTGGTAATATACAATACAATTCATTAATAATGAATATAACTCATTTTGTTATATTAAATAATTCCAATCAGATGAATCATAAATTATTTTAAGTAAATAACAATGTTAATATACATGACATAATAATTGTACTATATAACTGAAAAAATCATATCCATAATCATTACATGATTTTTATGGTGATAAATATATTAATAGAGAATAAGGACGAAAATGACAATATCAATGCAAGCATGGAATAGATGAACCATGGTGATTAATATTAACAATGAATAACTAACAAATTTGTATGAAAAAATATAAATTAATGGTATTTTGTTAAATTTATACTAAGAAATTTATCTCACACACACACACACACACACATATATATATATATATGATTGATAAACATAATTTTATAATACATAGAGATAGAGGGAATTCGAGCAATTGGGAGTCTAATGTAATGGTTTTCTTCAATCAAATGCACTTCGTTGAGTCATATGTTCTCATTATTTATTACATTCCTCTATACTGGTAATATCCAACAGTTTAATTTTCTTATATTGAGTTATCTATTTTATTTTTAAGATATTTTATATCCTTTTCAAAATAAAATTTTTGAAGGTTTCATATCTCATAAATATATTGCATTATAAAGGGTAATTTTCAACCACAATTTTTGGTATTTCTCAATGATATTCATCTTCATTATTAATTTTTCTTAAAACAATCATAATTTAAATATATAATCCCTTTTATATCTCTCATATTTTTATTTTATACTATTCAACGAAAATTAATATCATTTTCATTTATGTGGGTCACTATTAACTATTACAAAAATTAAAAACGGTATTTCATTTTTATTTTCTTCTACTTTATATTATTAAACAATTTTTATTCTTCTTAACATTTATATATTTTCATGGATTCATTATTAATATGATAATCTTTAAAATAATTTTTAATGCCTTTTTCATTCAAAAATTACTTCTAGTGGTCCCTATATATTTGTTATATTGACCACTTTATATACATATTGACAAAATAATTCATGATTCTCATACATTTTACTTTATTCATTAGAGGAAACATAAAATACTGACAATATGTTACATTTTTATTATAAATAGTTCTATTTATTTTGGTTTGTTAATATTAAAGGTATTTTCATATCCAATCTTTTATTATTTCTTAAGTGATACCTTATGAAAATTTTAAATAACTTGTTTTATTTCATTATGTTAGTCAATATATAATGTTTAATGGACGATTGGATTATATCCCATAGAACCCGTATTTATTGATATATGATTATGTGATTGGTATTCCCATAACTATATACCTCTTCGATTCATTGAGCGATGTTTTTTTATCTCATGAGATTACTATGAGAATGGTCTACTGATGCTTAATCCAATATTTTGCAGCACATGGCTACTAGTGCTAAATCCACCATATCATGAGAAATAGATAATGATTCGAAATACACTATGTTATGATATTCTAGGTAAAGATACTAACATTATGTTATGGTATTCTTTGTTTTGGATAATCTTTTTTCTTAATTTTAGTTTCTTTAACTCATTATTTCCATCATATGATTTCACGTTATTATTATTAAGTATATGTAATTCTTGAGACATCATCCTATTATGTTTAAAAGATTATATTATATGATATATGATTATATTATCATTTAACATGATCATTTATTATTGTTCCATGATCTTGTTATATTATTTATTCCAATTATCCCACACATTTGTTCCTCTAATATTTAAGATCTAATGATAGGTTTCCTATGATTCATTGATATGATTTCCCTTTTCAATGCATTTGAGTTTAAAAGTTTTCCATGTTTTAATTTTTTTTATGTAATGATAATGAATATTCTGTTCAATATATATATAATTGGGGAAATTATGAAGTGTTATTTAATAGAAATGTACATTGTATAAAGAAATCTGTTGGTTGTGAAACTAATCTCTAAAGTCTCTAAACTATTAGCCTCGAGTAGTGTGTGTTATTTTTGTAATGTAATGTATAGATTTTTAAATTTATGTTACATATATTTTTTTATGATTGGTTCTTATCAATTAGCATCATAGTGTTATTTAAATAATTTTACGGATTTTTCGAAGAAGTTTAAATAAATAAAACCTTGGCTGAATAGAATGTAACATTAGATGAAATGAAGGTTTCAAGGGATAAGGCATGTCATGATTTATTTTCTATTTTAATTTTAGTGTATAAAATATTTTTTTATATTTTATTACTGTTTATTTCTGTTTTTAACCATTTTCGTTTTATTAAATTGATTAATCATAGAGAAACTAAGTGAATAATGAATTTGATTGAAAATAAGATGATTTTAAAACTGAAAAACTTAATGTGATGGGTGATTATTTGATTAGAATCTTTTATATGATATTTTAGGTTATGAGTAGTAACCTGATCCATTTCAATCAGAGAAATTTCCTAGATAAATAATAAATTATTATTGAGTTCTTCATGTGATAAAATTCACTATCATTTAGTGGATATTTTAATGAATTAATTATTTGGAAATAAATCTACATGATATAAAATTTAGTTCATATAATTTAAGATTTATATCCTAAAAATGTTTTTTAATCATTTGTATGGTGAATAATACCAATGGGATATTTTTAATAAGTAAAAGAGTGAAAAAATATGAAATTAACCCCAAGGAATATGCCGTTTTTATGAAAAGTTTGTTTGAAAATAATTTCCCATAACTAATAATATCTAAATAGTGTGGAAATACCTTAAGTTTGAATAATATGATAAAAATAATATTGGTTACAATAAAAAATCATTCATGAAGCTTACATGGTTTTCTTTAAATTTAATGATTTAGAATGAAATTAAAATTGATTTATTCTGAAAATAATTATTATACTGTGACATTGGTAATGATAACCAAATTATTCAAAATTTACTTAATATAAAATGGTAAATTGGAAATCTCCTTGTTCATATTAATTTTGAAATAATAAATTTAAAATCAAGATTCATGGATATTCAAATAATATAGCTTATAAAAGGAATAAATAATATCTTATGTGTTGAAAAATGTATGAATAGCCCTAGAATTATCTAAATGTAATGGTAAAATGAATTATATGTGGTTGTGTAGGCTATAAAAAAATTTATAAAAAATGGGAATAGGTAAATAAATATAGTGGTTGAAAATAATGTTCCAACAAATACACCACCACCACATAAATTTTTCAAATTTTATTTTTTTGGGAATTATGAAAAATAATTCAAATTAATAGGAGGACGAAGAAAATCAATGTAATCTTCCTAAAAAACCATGGGAAAAGAGCTTACGAAATCACTACTTCATATGAAATTCATAAAAATGAATTTGTTATTCGTAAACCAATTATATACTCTTGAACTATAAATGTAGTAATTTATTATAGTCCTTCACATTCAATCATATATTATATGTTTTATAACATTATTTACTTACCAAATAAAATAGTGAATATTGATTAATCAATTAGAAAACCTAGTGTAGAAATTATTTCAATAATAATATATAACTCCTCTATGATTGAGATTTGTAGGAAAATAATTTCTATAAATCTAGTTATTATCCATTTAGTTTAAATTGAAACAAAATTGGACATGATTTTACAACCTATATATAGAGATCCAATATATTTTTAAGAAAGTTAAATATCATTTCACATAAAAAATCATCTCATGATCATATATAAATGCATGGATAATTATAAATTTAATTTTCAAACTAATTAATTAATATAGATCATAAAAACTAATACTAGAGGATATTTATCTCTAATATTTTTGATAAAATCATCATTAAAGATGTTATGACTGGGAGGGAATATTTTGAATTTTTATGGTACTGTTTTCTAGTATTCCCCTAGATACTACGATTGATTTTTAATTGGACTCATACATGGTATTATTACTTCATCAAAAAGTCCTAATAAATAGAAATTTTCAAATTATAGGAATTAAAAAACTAAAATGGAATTTTGGAAACTATTTTATATTCCCAATTGATTCCATATTGGGTGTACCTGTCTTATTTTTTTAAAAGAATAATTTGTTACTATGACATTAAATTTATTAGCATGATCATGAAAAGAACATCATCATGAACAAGTATCCTATAAAATATATTTTTGACAAGATTTATTAACTTAAAGAAGATAATTATTCCTAATAATGGATATTTATTCCCAATATCATTAAATAATTGTAAAAATGAAATACATACCTCGGAAAACCTTAAATATATGACAACGACACTAAAACATAATAGTGACACCTTTCACACATATAAATTTACTTTTTGTCTTCCTAGATTTTATGAATAGATACATTAGATATAACTAAGAATATTTTTTTATTTTTTTAGTTATATTACTATATAATATGAGAGTAAGGGAGAATATGAAGAGTATTTTAGGATTTTATTAATACCATATCAAGGATAAAATGTATGTCAAACTAAAAAATGGTGAATTTTTCATGTTAAAAATATAGGTTTATTTATATGATCATAATTGAGGGAATATTTTTATATCCGTAAAACAAAACAATGACTTAGGAATTACCTAAACCAAAATTTATGAAATTATTTTTATTTTTTATTTTTGGATGGAAGATATTCAAGGTTTGTGAGAAATTTCTCATGATTTTCAAAATCAATATCCATGTTAAGATTTTAAGGCTGAAGGTGTCTATAAATAGACGAATATGAATAAAACATCAAATTGATTAGGAATATATTTTTCACTACACCTGTACTTCTGAAAATAGAGGAGAACATATTATGATATATGGTGATGCTTCCATTATGTCCTTAGGTTTTGTTCTCATGAAAATTTTAAAGTATGTACCTCGTGACTCATGTTAATTAAAGGTTCATGTGAAAAAATACATAGTACATGATCTACATTTAGCTATGGTTATTCTGATGGAAAATACATACCTGATGTATAATGTTTCTTTACCTATTATATTATAGATCAGATAGAGAATTCAGGTTCATTTAATTATTTCATGAATAAAATAAAAACATGTTCATTTTGATCCATCATAGACCTACTTTCCATAGGCATAAAATATCTAAGGATATTCTAGTGACACTTTAGACACACCTCATTTGAAATTATCGTATGTTGTGCTTATACCAACCTTTAGAGGAAAATTATTACAAACTCTAGGACCCTCTTATAGATTTATGATTTTTTTGTAAATACATGTTGAATCTTATCAAAAGAATGGTTACCACCCTGTATGTTGCCAATAAAAACCATTTTTTAATGTGAATATATATATATATATATATATGTGTGTGTGTTATAGTTTCACCACAATTCTATTAATATATAGTGATAATATATTTTATAGTCAAACAGATAGGTAATCTAGAGTTTGACCCCATTAAGGGAAGTGGTAGATTTTATGGAGTGGGGATCAGGGCCCTAAAATTTGCCTCCTACATATACTTATAAATGGAATAAAATTACATAGAGATTGGTTTCACTGAATTTGACATGACCTACAATTTAAGGTTATGATATAAGAACCATTTTTATAAATTTTGAGCTCATGAATCCATGACCAAGTGAATCTCCAATGATGTTCAGAATTTTAGGACTGAAGATGTGTCAGGATTGAACATAATATAGGCATCCTATAAATCATTGTTAATATGAATAAAAACACCTGTATATTTTCTTTCACAGGTTATTATTTTTTTGATTGGGATAAAATATATAGTTTACAATATTGTTGTATGGATGTATGATATATAGTTTAATGTCCTGTATGTTGGATATTTATTTCATCAATGGGGAAAAAGGGATTAATTCGGTAGTACATATTGAGATAACCATTATAGTCTAATAAGTATATTTGTAACTAAATAATATGGTATATAATTGTGGGTAATCAATAGTGAATGGACTTATTAGGCCACCTATATCATGAAGGTGTTCCAATTGGATATTGATCAAGGAATATTCATGAGATTCCCAAATGTATTATCAATTTTGTTGGTAACTAGATTATATAAGGTATAGTTTTGTATTATACCAAGTAGGACGCCCCGATTAGTTTATTATACTATAAAATTTGAAATAAAATAATACCATATGGGTCTCAACACATGTGTATCCAAAATTTCTTATATATTATGTTTGAATCAAGAAATTATAAGTTATGTTGAGGGATAAAGTCTAGTATAAGGCCCCTTTAGTTCCCTAGTGTCATACATGGGGCACCATTGGGAAACTCATTAGTTATAATGAATGAGATTCCAAAATAGACTATCATGTATCATACTATCTATATTGGAGAAGGTTTTTAATCTTCACACAACAAGTAAGAGTACCTAAGATGATTCTTATATGAGAAAATAGGATTCTGAGTGATTATTACACTGGAGATACCCTAATGGATCATTTTAAATAATGGTAGAAATATAAGAGAATGTATGGTAAGGGTGTACACCTAGTACAAGGCCCTTATGGGACTCTTATTTCATGAAAATGGTAATAAAAAATTACTCGAATGATCTTAGACACAAGCTTTCCTAATGAGTATCCTAGCGGAAGTAATTTAGATAAGGAAAGGAAAGGTATGGATGGGGTTTACACCTAGTAATAAGCCTCGGTGGATGTGTATATTGAAAAATTGGTGATATAATGAGACATAGAGGGTCTTATATAATATCTTACGTAATAGATCATCCTTCATATTTTCATCTTGACAAGCATAAGTATTGTAGGATATTTTTCCTAGTAGGATTCCCTGGTGAGTGGGAACCCGAGTAGATGACCTAAGAGAATAACATTCCTAGGTAGGTGATATAATTAAAGAAGGTTTCCTGATATATGAATTGATTATAGGTTATTAGAAAGAGTGGATATTGGTGAAACATTGGTTTCAAAGTTATAGAAATAGTGTAATGTGAAACACTAGTATAATCCCCAGGTTATGGGGTTCATAGTTAAGTAGACATGGGGAAATTATCACCCTAGTTAGTGTCCTAGTAAAGGTGGCACCTATGTATGGAAATTGCGTGCATTTTCTCCAAAATATGGAGTATATGGTGAACTGGTGAACTATTTGGGTGGCTTGGGATAAGGGTGACCCATATATTGAGTCTTGGTTGAAGGGTTTCCCAAGCATTGAGGCTTGGCTGATGGTTGTCCCATGTATAATGGCTTCATCTAAGGGCCACTAGAATTTTGAGGCATGGGTGAATGTTCAACTATGTACTAAGGATTTGGAATGGGGTCACCCAAGTATAAAGGATTTGAAAAGGATTTAGCTATTTAGCGACTTATGATAAGGCTCATCATAATATAGGCTTCATAGTAAAGGTGCACCCTTATATTGGGGATTGTTTGAAGTAACTCCTTAGTGTAGTACTTATATTATAGATAAGGATGATTGAAGTCTATTTCATCATCCAAAAAATGTATAGGGTGTGGTGTGCTCTAGTGTACAACCCTTAGATTGACAAGGGAAATTTTACTCTAGTATTTTTCTCTCTATGGTTTATCAGGTGTGTGGATCCCTAGTATTATGTCCCCTTCAAATTATTTCCATTATGTTCGGACATCATAATCACCATAAGTGAATAGGGAAGGACTAATAATGTAGATATTATGTGTTGATTCCTATTATGTCAATTTGTTTCTTATAAAATATTTTTTTGAATTGGTTTATTTACAGACCGATGTAGACTAGTGTAAAGAGCTTCACAAAGGGGACCTAGGTAGACAATAAAAGAATTACTGTGTTTTTGTTTCAGGGGGGATGAGAAGAAACATAGTTATACTAGGGAGTATAGAACTGATAATAATGATGAATATTGTATAAGACTATGGTTAGTGTTAAATAGGGTATGTGTGTGGGGTTTACCTTATCATGGAACCTGAAATTTGAAAAAATATATCTGACTCCAAAAGGACAAAACTTCTTATTTGAGTTTTCATTTGTGTACTAAAACTAGTAAATAGATTCCAATAAACTGAACTATTCCCAAATATGTATTTTTTTTTTCAAAAAAGGTGTTTTCTAAGCCTAAAAATTTCCCAGAGGACCCTCTAGTTTTTTTATGGTTTTGATAGTCATATTCATCAGCAATTGATGAAATACATAGACTATTATTGACAATAGGTTCTCACCACAACCACATCAGGATAAGAAATAATTTTAGTGAATCTAGAACCCATGATATCTGACTTTTTTGTGAAAATTGAAGATCTCATTTTTCATCTTCTTTAGGATTAAATAAAACATTATTCATAGAAATGAACAATTTAATTTGAGTGAGGACCATATCAAGGCAGCCATGGAATGGTATATGATACATATTTTTCATTGCCCTCATGTGGTTATATATACTTTAAATATTAATTGGAATTATTTATAATTGGGAAGAGAGATATATATTTTAATAAAAAAATATTAAATTATATACTCACGGATAAACTATTGAACATTATTTATAAAATATGGTTAGAAATGATCATGGATTAGGAATTCTCCATACATTAGCATCTAGGATGGAAACAAGGGTTTTGAGCACAAAAAGTGAACGATAATACTACCTTATACATTATGAAGATTTCGAGATATAAAATATTCATGTACATTCAAATAATGGATATGGATGTAATTATGTAAGGAATAAATCCATCCATTCAAGAATTATTATTCAATCAATAATCTATGTGAAATTAATTAGGTGTATAATAACGATCTATAGAAACTGGTGGAAAATATTTTTGAAATCAACCGTGAAAATGGTAAATTTTTATGATATGGAACATAGATATGTTTCTCATCTATTAAAATGATTAATAAGGAGCTTATGGATGATTCTCATAGCCTATCAGTCCCTTTTAACCTAGAAATCCAAAAACATTTATAAATATTTTGTGGAGAATTTGGGGGGGACAATTAGAATAGTGTGAAAGTGGAGTATAAATCATGATTCATGGTTTTCCAATTATTTATGGATAGATTCATGAACATTAATTAGATTATGTTAAAATTACCAATACCCTTATGAAAATGAAGAAACATGAATGTATATTTTATTATAGGTCTTCCAAAGAACTATAAAAGAAATAATTGCATTTGAGTGGTAGCTGATTTACATAAAAAGATTTCAACCTTAATATATATTCAAGATTATTTCTCACTTAATAACATTGAAAACATATAAATAATGGAAGTGGTATATTTATGGAGTTACACATTCATTTATACATCAATGAGTTTTAGTGTTTACATGAATGTTCTAAGAAATAATTCAACTAGAATTGGATATAGAAAATAACATTAGATATTTTTATCATCCTCAAACTAATGGTCTTTCCAAAATAACCATTTATAAGTTTGATGATATGTCAAGATCATTAATAATGGAATTTAAAGGATACTATGATAATCATCTACCTTTGGTAATGTTATCATATAAAAATAGTTAAAACATAGGTATTGAAGTTGACCTATATGAGACTCTCTATGGAAATATGTGGAGAACTATAACATGGAAGTTTAAATTTTCATAGAGAAATTTATTGGAAATATATTTTACTCAAGAAATAGTGTAAATGTTTTAATCCAAATATAAATATTATAACAACGAAAAATATTGATAAAAGACCTAAATGGATAATCAATGTGATGATTTATATTTTGATGTTGGTTGTAAATTATTTCACCTAATAATACCATGCAAGGGGGTTATGAGATTTATAATGAATAAATAATTTATCCTAAAGAAACATGAGGCCCTTAAATATTCGTTATCATTTAATGATTGTATCCTATCAATTAGTGCATCTAATAAACCAACCAAAAGTTCATTATATGTTCCATTTATCAATTTTAAAAATTATACACTAGATAAATCAATGGTTTTAAACTCATATATTTTATAACTAGATCGTTTTATCTCTTAATAAAAACATCTGCTGGAGATATTGTATTATTGAGATAAAGTAGTATGAAATAATGCCACTTGTATTGTTAGAATTATATGATGAAATAATATTACTGAGGAGGTGATGTGGAAACCCAAATACATAATGGGAGAAAAATATACTTTTCTAATTTATTTGAGTGTTAAATATAATATTATAATAAATAAAAAATGAAACATAATTAGAAAATTTACATGAGAAATAGATCCACAAGTAACTAAAAATACCAAAATAATTAAATATTCAACCTCATGGTATCCTATAAAGATCTTGTGACCATGTATAATTGTTGAAAGAAAGAAAAATATTTAAAATATGATAGAAAATTAAAATATGGAAATATGAATAATTAATTTATATATTTAATCTAGGGAACACATATAAAATGAAACAAGGTAACTATTATATGGTTATTGCTAATATGTAGTTGTTGGGTATATATGGGCATTGGACATATATAGTCGGTCTGTATACAAATTCACTGAATATATGAGTGATTAATGATACAATTTATAGTATTATAAGGATTGATTTATTAATATTTTATTCTCATTTAATGTAATCCTGAGTTGTGATGATTATAATATATTTGTTAATAAGTAAACACATTTTGAACTATTGGTAGAAAAGTTGAAGTTGTGGATTCATGTTTTTGAAGTTTTTCTTATGAGGATAATTTTCTTCATCATGGAGAGTATGTTTCACCATAAGGGTATTCCACTGAAAACAATAATATTAAATTAAAAAAATATGGCTTGAGTACAATCATCTATGATAGATGTTTATGATTGAGTAAATCCATATGATATTTATGCTAACTAAATCACGACCGGAGATTACCACCATTATTAACCTCACTCTTACGGATTTTATAAATTCTATTAGTTCTTTTATAAGTATAATTTTGTTTGTTATTAGCATGTAATTATTAATGTAATATAAATCTATTCTAAAATATATATTATCCATCTAATTATCATGAATTGGAAATAAATAAGAATAATTTCATTAATTTTAAAAAAAAAATTATTTTATACTTTATGATTAAATAAATTCAAATTAATTATTATAAATAATATAAATTAATAAAAAAATTGATATTTTTATTCAATATATTTAAATTCATTCATAATTTCAATTCCATATTTTTTGAAACAAAATTTTATATGGGTAAAAATTGGTTTGCAATGATAAAAGATAAAGTGACATAAAAGAATAAACTAACAATTAATGTGAAAAAATTATCTCTAAAAATAGAAATGAAATCTGTTTTTGGGGTAATTAATTCCCTATCATAATTATTATTCCCTTTTTGATCTACTTGACTTATAAAATTACATTCTGTATACATTATAGCATATGTATTCAGAAATATACAACCAAAACTCATCCATAGAAGTACTCATCCATTGTATATTTAAAAAAACATCTAATTTTTAAATTACTCCAATATCGTTCCAATTTTCCTCTATATTAAGTATCTCTCAATTTTGAGTGATTTTTCTCATATGAATCATTCTCAAATCATTTAATTTAATGATATTCCTTAAGAGGGGACTTATATTTTTAATGTATGTATTTCTTTATCATTTATCATTTTATTTTCTAATTCATTAAAAAATTCTTAAATCATAATGAAATGTTATTTATCAATATATTTATATCATTATTCTTCCATAAATGTTATATAAAAATAATTATACAATATATTCAAACTCATTCATTTATTATAACACATTATTATTTAGTTCAGTTTAGCCAATAACACGAATAATGTTATAACATTATAATCATAAATGTATTTTCAAACTATAAGAAATCAAATATATTGTATTTTTGAGGAATATAATAGTTTATTTTAATTATATTTATGTAAAAATGTAAAAAATAATTTGTTCCCTAAAAAATATTTTAATGGATTAAACAATTTCAGAAAATAAAATAATTACATACAAATCATAATTATAATTTCCTTAAAATAATCACAAGGATTTAAAATTGTTTATAATATGTCTATATCTATTAAATTAATGTTCTATATTGGATGAATATATGATCAAGTATCGTGTAATGAATCTTCCAAATAGAAACAATTGTATAACAAATGGAACGTTTAATCTTGGAAGATTAATAATAAACATTATCGATAATTAAAAGGTAATTATTTTTTATTGAATGTTATTAAGTAAAATAAATATAAATATGTTTGAAATATAGATTTATAAGAATGTTAAGTTGATTATATAGGTATTTAGATTGAATTTTTGTAACAGAATAATTACCATGGTAAAAATAATAATAAATTTTAATGGGGGTGGATGAGGTAAAGGTAACTCCCTCAAAGGATTAATGATTAAAATTCTACCTAATCCGTATATATTAACTTATTTATGGTAGAATGTAAATCTCATATGACTCCAAGACATTTATTATCCTAACTGTCCTTCCTCCCTTATTATCCCGTATTTACTATTTACTGAACATTAGATACCAAGGAAACATCCCACATTTTCACATACAAAAAGAGATCACTTCCACCCATTCAATCATCCCACTATACCCTAAAGATATTGAGCACTAATTACCTCTCATTTTCCATCTTAATATTCCCTCCAATGATTTTCTTAAGGTCCAAGTAGTTTTTCTCAAGATTAAATAAGTAACATTGCATGTACGGGTTGCAAATCCTTCAATTCCATTTTCCTTTTCATCAATTTTATTATAATGTAATTTATAATTATTGTCCATACAAGTACACAGATTATATTTCATGGTATAATCCTCGATTTGATATATTATTAATTATCTATTACTAATTCCCTCCCATTATATCATTTTCTTAATCTGTTATTATGCCAATGTAAGGGTTTCTAACCTATCATCTTCCTTTATTTTTTGATCCTTTCCATATCATTTTTTTAGATAAGAAAAGTTATTATTTTTACTTATTAAAAATTCATTATCATATCATTAATTATATATCTCAATTCCCTCTCATTATAATAGCTTCATTTATATTTATACATACAAAATTCTCTTCCGCCTATAAAAACATCATAAAATTTTTCTAAATTAATTACCGTTTGGTTTTGTAGAAATGAAATCCTTGTTTGTACTTAAACAAGTGGATGGTGGATCAGGAAAAAATTGAGGTTAGTGTAATTATTGAAAAAAATAAGTTGGCTAGAAACTCAATCTTCACTCAATGTACAACTACTGGGCCTAAATACATAGCTAGTTTGATACTTCGATATGATATTATTTGGATTACTTGTGAACTATTCACAAAAAATTATAAATGATTATTTCGTATAGATATAACTACGCTGTGAAAGTACTTTAATTTTTTCATTTCATTGATAAATGTTTTCCATTTAATTTTTAATATTATTTTGTTTCTAAAATGATTACAAGATATTATACAATATAGAAATATTATTTCATTGGATATAGAAATATTAAGAACTAAAATATACATGTTCTTATATTTTAGTATATTTAATACCTATAGATAACATTTTTATGAGTTTACATTGATTACATTATGATATTTAATTTTTTCCATTTCATCATATATGAATGCGATGGACTTAATTAGAAAAAAAACCTCTTAGAAATATACAATCCCCCGGTCAATCTTGAGGTCTCATGAGAAAAACCAGCTTGTGTAATTGTGTGTATGACATAAATGTGTTTGTATGATGTGTTGGAAACATTCCTTAATTATATAATTTAAATTTGAAGGAATTATGCATTCCATCACTATGATATTAGTTATCGATATCTATATATTTATTTATTTATATATTATCTATTGATGTACTATACTAACTAATAAAATTATTCAACATGTTTATTTCTACTCAATTTTTATTCCAGACATATGTGGTGAGAGATTACTTTTTACACTACCCCTTACTATGAATATTTTCTCTGCTCATTATATTATTTTCTAATTTCCCTTGAAAATCATAAATAATTCTACATGTGACATATGAAATATCAATGACAAATAATAAATTATTTAAGTTTCAAAATGATGTTTCTTTTCATTTCAATGTGATGTAAAATAATTTATATATCAAGATTCCTGATTCTAAAAATATTTTCAATCCATTGTATTATGATCAATATATTTTTTTACCAACATAATGAAATAACCACCATCTCTCACTCACTATATTAAGAGTGTTATAGTTTTTATTAGAGAAATTTGAGGTGAATCCTTAGGAACTAAATCATGAATAACATAGTTAGAGAACATAACCCTATGAAAAACTCATATGATATTATAAAAATATTTCAAAATTATATGTCATGAATTTATAATAAATTTCAGAAAATTATATATTATGATTAACAAATCATATTTTTAGTCCTTAGAAAATTAAATAAAAGACATTTGTTTATAAACAGTGCTTTATAGATGGAATATAAACTATGTCCAAAATTGTAATTAGTTGAAAAACACATTTATGGTCAATTAAATGATTTTTGTGTTATATGTGATATGACTATTAATATTTTAGGGTGGTTAAATCATTTTATGAAAAATAACTATTCCAATATTGAAAAAATTGAAGGACATAGTCATTTTGTAACAATATTGGATCCCGTTATGTGGCAAAAAATTCTAACATTCAAGGGGACTGTTAACCTACTATTGTTTAGGAAATGGATCACATTTTTAGAAATTAATTCCTTTATTTAACAAAAGGTGAAATGGAAAAGGTTATCCTCAATATATACTGAATAAAGGGGTTTTTTTCTCAATTATATGTTTTTATTCATAAAAACAATAACTATGAAGAGATTTATGCAATAGAACAAAATAATTATATGTTATATTTCTAGTGAAATATTATTATAATGAGAAATGATCTGACATATAAATTTACATTATTAAATGTTCTATATAAGCAATATGAATGAGAAGTTGAATATGGGGATAATATTGTCATGTTATCAATACATGGTATATATTTTGTACACAAATATGAAAGAAATAGGGTTCACATATTTCATGGATTACAAAAAATCCTTAGAATGGAATTATTATCTAATTTACATTGATTTTATGAGGAGATTGTAGGATTTTATTTTAAGACTAAAAATTAATTCTATAACATTTTTACATTTATATAGAATCTTGAGATGAAATGAATGGATTATCAATTTTTTGAATGGAAGTTAGATATAGAAAATAATTGAAATAAAGAATTACTACATTGAAATCAACATTTGAAGAGGCTCTCTATGACTTACTGGTAGGTAATAAGAGTTTTCTAAAAGCGTGGAGATAAATTCCTTCATGTTCACAATTATAAGGGAAATAAAGAATCTATAGATTTTTTATTATTCAATTACTAGGATATTCATCACTATTAAAACCAATTCCACATGCATCAAGAGAATACACCTTATAACATTCCAATGGTGAAATTCCTATCCTATGATATCACAATAGTATAAGTAGAGGTACCATATGATACCTTATTTAGTACATTTATCATGAACTAAACATTATCTAATACAATATTTGAATCCATATATACGCACTTATTCATATCATAATGCATTTTGAAGAACATTTAATTATCTTGTGATACATTAAAGGAGTTATGAATTAAAACTCCAAATGTAATCCTTGTAGCAATGAAAGTATTTTAGTATTACTTTTTTAAGATTAAATGAGGTTTATTAGTTGAAAACCAAAATATTATACCAATAGTAGAGATTGATATTAACCTATAGATATATTTTATATAAAATAATAATGATAGAATTTATTATTTTCATAACGGTATTAAAGTATCCATGGATAGAATTGAATACCTTTTCGAAAATAGATACTTTATCTCCTCACTGATGTTTAGAAACACCCCAATAGTCTCATCTAAATGAAATTCTGGGAGAATCGAAACCATCAAATTACGAGGGTATCCTTATATCATAGAATATATATATTGTGACCAGATATGTTAATGTATTATCTCAGGACTTTCCATGATATTCACAAGATGATGAAGTTGAATTATCTATTGATATTATCCCTAATACACAAACCATATCTAATCATCCCTATATTATAAAACTTGTGGAGTTAGTGCAATTGAAGAAATAGTTTCAAGAGTTTTGTAATAAGGGATTCAAAATACTCAATGCTTTACCATAGAGATAAATTATATTACTTCTGAAAAATAATGATGTATCTTTGAATTTATGGATCAATTATGGATAATTTGATTCCATTAATATAAGGAACATGTATCATTTACCATGTATTGATGGTCTATTTGATCAACTCTAGGGGGATCAATTTTTCGAAAAAAAATTTATATTTATTCTTATTATAATTAATTAAAAGTCAAGAAGAATGGTATAAAAAATATGGATATTATCACATGGTATTGTAATTAAATGTTCTTAGCAATTCCCTTCAGTTTAACTAATGAACCATTGGTGTCCATGGATTTAATAAATAGTGTTTTGATGGATTATCTTGATAATTTTCTGTTGTATTCATTAATGGTATATTAATATAATCTAGGATAATTGAGAGCCCATTTATCAATATCCTTTTAACAGTCTAAGGAAGATCGATCAATATAGGAAATTTATTAATTTTGAATTTTAGCTTCATCAATTTTATACTATTGGCCATATTATATAAAGGGATAGTGAACTGGAAAACCCTAAAAAGAAAAATGTATCTAAATAATGGACCTTAGCTTTAAATATAAATTATATGTGTAGTTTCTTTATATTAGAGGGTTACTATTGGTGTTTTTTTGGAAACAATTTTTTATTATCTAATCTATTAACCTTATTGAAAAATAAAGGGGTTAAATTGACATGGTCAAAGTAATATGAATAATGATTTAAGGAACTAAATAGGATATTGATAAATGAACCAGTACTAGCCTTAACATTAAGAAATTGTTGATTTTTATACATATTATTGAATTAATGAAATCACTAGGGTGTTTCCTTGTAAAAAGTTATATACTATTTTATGATTCATCAATGCAAATATTTCCCCATTATAAAAACTAAAATACTCAATAAGTTGATTTAGAAAATATAATCATTATATTGAATATGTAGATTAAATAGATTATTGGTGATATATATGACCTATGTATGTATCAAAAAAATTAATGTATATATTCATATTGAACGAGTTCAATATGAAACAAAAAAGATAATGTGTACTATAAAATAACTATGATTGTGCACTACACTATCACCTTGGGGAGGAAATAAATGTGGAGGATCCATTGATAATATTATATCATGGATTTATATCTAGTATTAGGATATATAAGGATATAATATTCCTATATTTTTGTAAACCTATATATAAAAATTATTAATGGGAATTATCTTTCCCATTTCTAAGTAATTTCCCAACTATAATTATTAGAGAGGACAAATAACTATTAAACGATTAAAATAGATTGAAAAAAATGATTAAATCCACAAAATATTTTAAATTAGTAATCATTACCTATGAATTTAGTTTTTTGAACATGGTAGAGAGGTTATGTGTACCATTAATGAATGGGATTAAGATGAAAACAGTGGATGGTGGTCATAGCTCAAATTTATCCATACTTCATATTAGAACAAAAATGTATAGGGTTATATGTTATAAAATTAGGTGGGAAACAATAATCAATAAATTGATTACTAAGAATTAAAATTCATGTAATTTCAATAATTAAAATTAATATTACAACTACAAATATGTGTAATGAAAACTCCCTTATAAAAATGTTTCTGTGGGATAACGTCTTAATGGAATCAATTTATTAGTCAACCTAAGTCCTCTAATATGAATGATATTATAAAAATAATTTTGGATCAACACACCATTTCTAAACCCTTTCTTAATATATGTTAATGTATTACCAATTAATTACTTTCACAAATCTATATCCATGAAGTATTAAGGAATAATGGTGTAGCACAGTTATTTATATCTAATTCTAAATCTCACATCACACATAAATTTTGGAAGAGACTTCAAATGTATTTTAATATTGATATGCACTTGATATCGCCTTACAATCCTCAAATTTGTAGCATGTATAATAAATCAATCCAAAAATTAGATGATATGTTATAGTTATTCTCAATAGAATTCCAAAGAATATTGGACTAGAATATTCCCCTTTGGAAATTTGTGTAAAAAAATAGTTTCAATTCAAAAATAAAAAGGGAAATTTTGTGGACATGAATGGGAAAATATGTCTCACTCCATCCCCTTGGGTTGATGTTGGGGAATGGAGGATTATTGGACCATAAATCATTAAGTATATGACTGAGAAGGTTAAAGATATAAATAAACATACAATGGATTCTTGAAAAAAAAAATCTATGTTGATTATCAGAGTAAGAACATAGAATTCCCAGTGGTTTGTCACGTGATTTTGGAATCATTACCATATACGGGATTTATAATTTTTGTTAAGTATGGTAATATTATATTAAGGTACATTATTATTTTTTATATGTTTGATAGAATTGATGGTGTGGATTATAATTCAGATTTACAACCAAGTATCACTACTGTGGATGGATTATTACATGTCTCATTATTTAATAAGTACATGCCAAACCTTAAACACATTCACATCACTAAATAAATTGATTTGGAACATGACTTGTCTTATAATGAAGTGCTTGTCCAAATTCATTACATGGGATAGAAAGTATTGAAGAATTGGAAAAATCAACTACTGAAAGTACACTGGATGAATCGAAAATTTCAATGAATAAATATTGGAAACTAAGGATGAAATATTGAATAAATAAATTATTTTTTTATGAGAAAAAATATCTCACAAATATCTAGGAGAAAATTTTTAAATGAGGGGAGAATTCAAGACCTGATATTCTTTTATAACATAAAAAAAATGTATCACTAAAACAATTAAACAATAAAAATTTTATTACATTATAATTGTAGTATTATAAAATGATTTTTTATACAAGAATATATTAAAGATTTATATTTCCAAAATTTAAAATTTATCATTTATATAACAGACATCATTTTATGAATATTGAAATTAGCATAAGGTGAATTTTGGGAATTTTTATAATAAAATTGTTTATTTTTAGAGAATTTTTCTTTTGACAATTCTTTATTTTAGCTAAATATATAAAATAATATATTTTATATGATGGATATTATATAATGAAAAATATATATTAACACTCATTTAATTATTATTTTATTTTAAATAAAAAAGCAATTTTCTAAATGTATAAGAAGGCAATTTATAAAAAATCTTTTCATTCCAAATATTATCTTTTAATTTATATGTTAATTTTATAATGAATTAAAATTAATTTATATTGAATATAATAAAAATTTCAAATCATCGCATCAATATTTTTTTTAATATCGGTTATATAATATTTTATGTAAAAGAATAATTATCATCATAAATATATAATAACAGTTAAAGGGTGTAAATTATTTAAGGCGAATTGGCATGAAATGTCGATGAAAAACATTATACATAAAACTTATAGAAGAAATTATTAAGGTAGTAATTTCATACCCACATTTATAAACAACATATATTTACCAAAATATCTAATAATTCCATCATTACCCTTCACCAAAAAATTTTCCCATGTAAATGTCCCTCATTTTCACATATAAAAGGACCTCACTTCCACCCATTCTCCCACCCATATCCACTCAAAACCTATTGATAATTAATTTCAACTATTTTTTTATCTCAAGGGCCACATTAAATAGTTTATAAGGTACTAAAAAATTATTTTCTTTCTTTTAGAATGTACCTTGATTTAAGGGTTTCACATCATCCTCTTCCCTTTTAAATTGCATTTATTTTGTTATACATTCATGTAAAATTCTATAGAATTTACTTATATGATTCTTATTACATGTTATTTTCATCAATTTGTTATATTATTAATGATATATTACTTATACATGTGCATTATTTCTTTTCAGATGTAATTACTATACTATTATAATGGTTTGAAACCTCTTATATGCCTTTATTTTTTCAATATATTAATTTCCTTGACATTTAAATGAAAAAAATATTATGATTCATATATATAAATTCACTAACATTTTATGAGTTAAATATCTCAACTGTCAAACATTATAATAACTTTATTATTTTTAATAATTCACAAACACTCATGTAGCTATAAAGCATCCTAAAATGTTTGTAATGTAAAGAGTGTATGGTTTCTTAAAAAAAATCTCCCTATGGACAAAAAAGTGTATACCTGAATTTCCATAGATTCATATAAATTTAATTACCAAATAAATATGTTGGGGTATTAAATTAACCTTCCCCTAATGAATAACATGTTGGAAAAACCACACACCTAATTAGGCAACATTGGTCTATATTCTTTTGATGGCTCATGCGCTCATTACAAACCAAAATATATGATTATATTGTATTTTTTATCCCTACACCATAAAATTAAACTTAACAACTTCATTTTTTCATTAATATGATAAGGTTACTTTCTATTACATTATAAATTTTCCATTTTTTTCTATGTTGATTGGGGGATATTAACCGACATAACTACAATATTCTATTGAATGGGGAAATACTGAGATCTCATATACCCATGTTTCTGTATGTAAAACTATTGATTTCTCAAATAGTATTTCTGTATCAGTTTCATTTGTGAGGATTATGGTGTTAATTATTTATTCATTCCTTCATATACTGATTGGATTGGACTTAATTAGTGTTTGGTACCATCCAAAATTATATATCTCTTTGATGCAATGGTGGGTCACATGAGACAAACTAGATTTTGTAATTGATCGTAAAACATAACTATTTAATTATGTTGTCTTTCCATGAGGCCTTGAGGATAATACTAGGATTAAAATAAATGTGTACTCCATCACTGGTATATTAGTTATTGACATATTAGTGTTTATTTATTGTTAGGTCATCTAGGTTTATACCATGGTTATATATTGAATTATTGATTTTTTTATTCTATCCATATTATTTGTGCCATTATTATTCTATAATAGCTTCCATTATATGTTACCCCTTATTGATCATCTGATCTCACTCCTTTATATTGTTTGCTATTTTCCCTATGATTATATACTGATTTCTATGTGTGACGAATGTAATTTCAAGGAGAAATAATGATGTTATGATGTTTTAAAATGATTTTTTATGTTGTAAAGGTAATTTAAAGTAAATTTATGTATCATGTTTCTTGGTACTACTAAAAAAATTATCATATGTGTTTTTATTTATGGGTTATGTTTCAATGTAATAAAATAGCCATCACCTATTGGGTACTATAGTCAGAGTGTTTCACCATCTAGTTATTCAGGCCAACACTTCCTCTTCCATTTACTATGGTAACCAAATCCTTTTAATGGAATATTAATGAATAACCCATGTTTTATAAGACATATATTGAAATTAATGTTAAAAAAATACAATCACTACCCAGAGATAACTTAAATATTCTTCTGTGTGTTTTTTATCACTTTTAATTTTTCAATACAATATATACAAATTAATGTTGATTTGGTAATATAATCTTCATCTACACTATGTTGAAAATAAATGTTAAGGAGGGAAACTCATTCCATGCTTTGTAAAATGTAGGGATGAATTAAAATATTTATTCCTTTCCTTCTTGATATCAAATAATTTAAGGGACTATCATTATACAATAATCATCCTTTTTATAAATAAATCTATTACCCATCAACTCTTCCAATTTTCATATGTGATTCATTAAATTTAATGATAGAATGTTGATACCACATGTTATATCAATAATGCTCAATAAATTAACCAAATCTATGTCTCATTGGGCTAAATCTTTGTACAAAACAAGTGTGGATAAATTAGATAAAAGAATTTTCCATTTAGACATATAAAATGATAAAAATTACAGAATTCATTCTTTATGGTGGTACATACATCTTTTTTTAGGATATTTTATAAACCTATACAATCCATGAAAAAATTTAAAAAACATTACTTGTACATTTATTCCCCAATTTAGTTTGATAATCACCCCCTTGATAATCCTATAGAATATGTGTCAAATAAGTGATGGGAGAATAAAAATAATTACCCATTATTAAAATTCTATAGTGTATATCAAGATTCCATTTTTAATAAAAATAATAATAAATACCAGGAATCTTTATTTTCATTAATTTCTCCCCCTCATTGGATGATAACAAAAAATCACTATGGCTATTTCAAAAAATGTATGATTCTATAAAGATATTGATTCCAATTGTGAAATGAATTACATGTTCTATAATCCACCACGATATATCAAAATTACATCATTGATCATTTATTCCTTTTTTAAGATGTACCTTAAATCCCCCATTCATAAAAACATGATCATCAAGATATAGATAAAATGTGGGTCATCCTAGACACTATAGTTAGAAAAATATGGATTATACTTGAATCTCATCTTAAAAACTCATATAATTAAATCTAGAAAATTATTGGACCACTTTGTGGTTTCATTCTCACAAACCTCCATAACTAAAACCCTATTGGATTCACGAAATTCTTTCGATTTTGAATTTTCATCATTGCTAGAACGAGATTCGTTAAATGGTCTTGGAATGAAATCGCAATCATTTATTCCTCCACCATCTAATTATTGGAATGAAAAAATCTATACAGATTTCACCACTTATTGGGGATCATTATTGGGAAATAAACTTCTTATATGTTCTAATATTAACTCTTTATTGTCTAGGATTTTATAGGAAATTTTTTCTATATACATATATGTAATTTTTTCATTTTTTGTGAAATATTTTTATATAAATTCAATTCTACCAAAATACACAATATTGTGGGATTAGTTTTTATATGGTCTATTTTTGGGGTTAAACGTGAGATAATTACAATAACCTTTTGACCTATTAACATTATATATATTAGAGGCTCTATGCCATGGAATTTGCATCCACCATCTTTGACATCGATGGAATAATTTCTTGCTCAAGGGTGTCTCGATTCTCATAACCTCCAGGAAGCACTAGTGCTCATGAATCTAAAAGCTTCGGATACGATTTGAAATGAGGTCAGTTATCATAATCACACCTTTTCTTCCTTCAAAGGTTCGAATGCCGGTATTCATCAGAAAGGGACAATTGCCCATGTCAAAGCTGATATGGATGCTATATCAGAAAGACTGGATATGGGAGCACACTCCATCATTTCTAGACTCATATTGCTGAGAGGCTCTGTACCATGGAAGCTCAAACTTCTAATACAGCACTTAACATATATTTGGGGTTTCGACTCCTGGAAGTGTATCTCTTTAGGGAAAGGGTTCTACCACATCGTATTTCCATCAAAAGACCATAAGATGCGTGCCTGGGGTCACAACTCTATCTATTTCAAGCCTAGAGCACTGCACATCCGGGAATGTGACAGAATGCTAAACTCCCTGGAAATTGGAAACACAGTGGTTCAGAATTGGGTGAAGGTCATTGGCTTAAATTGGATCCTTTTAAATCCTCGTATTCTATATGATATTGCTCTAGCATTGGGAGTTCCAATCAAAATGGATAGGGAAACAGAGGCTGCCCGGTATGAACACTATGCCAGATTCTTAGTTGAAATTGATCTTTGTTCTACAGTAATAGATAAGGTCAATCTCTCTACTGATGTTGATGAATTTGAACTGAAAATAGAATATGAAAACCTCCCCATGTTTTTCCCAGACTGTAAAACTATAGGTCATGATTTTATAAATTGTAGAAGATCACTTGTTTGTGCTTTCTGTGTTATACGTGGGCATGATATACATTCCTGCTTCAAAAAGTAACACCAATAGAAGGTTGAAAACTCTAGTTTAACTACATAGACTTCTGTTTTTAATGGGGATGCCTTTATTTCTATTAATCCTGCTCAGAAGATGTATGTTCTAGATGTCTAATGCGAATTTGAAAATATCCAGGAGAAGGATTTTTCACCTCAGCCTATTTTTGTGCATCATAATCTGGCTGATAACATAACATATTATGTTATGAACCCTTCTAATGTGCATGTACAACCTCAGTTGATCTCTAAACAGCATGGCACTCAGTCTTGGGATAATATTGATGTGCACAGGGGGAATTGTGAGACCCATATTGCTTAGGACCTCACTCAAGTTCCGGCAAAGGTGGGTATCACTGCTCAGATGTCATCCCAGACCCCCCCTGCCCAAGGTTCAAGATGATTCTATTATTGTTAATGTGGTTTCTTCTTCCTCTGCCACACATTTTTGTGTTGATAAAGAACCTGGGAAAATTCCTTTGCATCCAATGCCTGATTGCACTGTCGATGTTCCTCTTGAAGTAGATGTATTTCCCTCAAAGGAGTTCCATCATCCTGAGGGTGATGTTGGGGATTCATCACCCATGGATCCCTCACCTGGAAAGGATGCTCCGAAGTCTTCTTATAATGGGCAGGTAACCACTTCTAATGTTCTTAGTAGTTCTGCAGGTCAGTTGGAGGCTTCAGTAGTTGATCCTCCTCGAAAAGAGGTGGCAATATCGACTGTGATGCTCTCTCCACCAAGGCTGCTGGAACATCAGCAGATGACAGAGGATCCCCCCATGGCAGACTTGGATCCTGCTATAAAAAAGGATGGTGGCTCCTAGAAACATGCTCAGTGAGGACGACCCCCTAGAAATCATGGGTGAGGACGAGGTTGAGAAAACTTGAGTTCAATGCAACATGAAAAACACTCTATGGATTCAAATTCGGATGAAGACATTGAAAGAATTCTTAAAAAATCAAGGAATCTTGAAGTGCTTCACTCCAGGGGTCGGAGATGAGGGCGGGGGCGTGGTTTTGATCAGGGCGCCCTACGGTATGCGGAACAAAAGATTACGGACAAGATACGAAAAAAAATTGGCCTTCGTAATGAGGGTCAATGACTTGTGTGAATTGTACTGCTTCACTCATTTTGTATGCTTGTTTCTATTTTTTTATAAAAATGGCATTGTCCCATTTAAAGAAACATTATATATAAGGGAAAGAGTAAACTCATATGTTTGTGTAGAAACACTTATTCTTCCAATAGATTGTAATGATCTGGCTTGGGTAAATCCCGACTTCTATAGCTTTAGATCTAACTCAATAAATTTCATATCAAGAATGTATTTTTAGAAATAAGGATCTTTCAACCTTTACTTGCTATATTTATTCAAATAACTCATCATATCCTCCTATTCTTGACCTTTCTCAGAAATATAATTTTATTTCCCTCTTATTTTCTTTACATGAACATATTACTAAGAATCATTGAAATTCGAGTAGTGTTAAGGTAATTTAACTAGAGCATAGATAAATTTACCAAAAACACTATAAAAAAACATTAATCCCTAAAAACACTTTTATTTCTTCTCTAAATAAATATATTACTTTTATTGAGCTTAGATAGATTTATCCTTAGCTTCCATATCTTTCATGGGTTCATTTCATCGGCTCATCTATTTAGCTTATTCCACATCCATAAAATATATTTCACTTTAAATATATGAAATAAAATCCTAAATATCCATTATATAAGAATAGATATATATATATTATTATTCTATAGGGTGAATTCTAAAATTTTATTTGATTTGAGAATAAAAAACAATGAGTGGATCATAAAATTTATGTTCCTATTAACATGTGATTCCTTAGTCCAAAGCATTACAATCAATAGATTTTCATAGTTAAAACTTACCAATATAAATACCCTTAGTCAATTTTTATTCCTATTTAATTTTTTTTATTTTCTCATCTTTATTACATAATTTTCAATTTTTTCAAAATATTGTATTAGAATTATATATCTTCAATGACAAAGATGGAAATAAATTATTCAATAAGATTCTCTTTAGAATGTATTTCCAATTTTCATTTCATGTTATCTTATAAAAATAAACATTCTTAAAATTATATATGATTAGAGGGAACTTTGGATTTACTAAAACATCTTATTCTTGGTGGATCAGTTCTCAAAAACTAGAGTGATAGGTTAATCTAGTTTCGTCATCTTTTACCAAATTAAAATTTCTAATTTTTTACCTTATAACTAATTAGGAATTTGAAAATTTGATTCTAGTTAAGATATAAAAAAATTAATATTTAACCAAACATAAACCAATATGTAATTTTAATAATGTACTAAAATAATTAAAATTTATTTTTATATAGATTGACCTCTCCCAAGAATATAACTCATTAATGTGCTTGGGTTATTCAAATAAAACATTCTACACTATAATTATATTATAAATAGAACATTATTTTAGTTAGTCATAAAATTTTTCCAATATCATCATATTACATATATGGGTTATTCATAGTATTCTATAATTAAACATTTTTTGAATCACATAGGTTATTTATAATAGCATTGTACTAGTCATAATTTATTGCATCCTATTGAGGTAGATCCAAAAACATCAAAAGAATTTCCTTGTATTAAAAATATGGTTTCTTTCTTCAATCAGAGTGTCTTTATCTACTATCAATTTTATTATAGCTAAATATTCAACTCAACCTCAAAAAACTTTTCATAATAGAATATATTTTCTATAATTGTTTCCACAAGAATGTTATAACTTGGTCTTCGAGTTGAAAACCTATAGAATTTTATCTTTCATGTATACGATGAATAAAACAACTCTACAATATTTTATGGGGATAAAAACACTAAAATATGAACATTTTATAACTCAGTATTAGTAATCTCTCATAGTTCTACTAATTATCTCTTCTTCTTCTCATAAATATGTAACACTAAGTGTATAAGGGATTTGTTTCATTAAATAACCTTTTTTCCTTCATGGGAACCATATGGTTTCCTAATAAACATTGGATCATAAAATATCTTATTTTAATTCTTCTTCAAGAGACAAATTCTTATATCTATAGGCTCACTCACTTGTAGTGTGAACACATACAACACTCTATATTCACTTCTATATTATTTTTCATGGGAATTCCCATTTCTAATATAGGTCATCACATTATTTTTGGGTATTTTTCATTTTATAAAAATGTAAACTTTCCAAAAATAACATGCATGAAAATTTATTTGTATAAACATAGATTTTATCATTAAAATAATTCTAGATCTATATTCTTTACTATTATCTAAATTAAAATGACAACACTGCCCTTCATTTATTCATTTCATTTTATCTCTCGGTTAATCTGGCCTTCTAAAGAACCCTTCTAGTTGAATCAGGTTTCTATTATTTAAAAATTTTATAATTCATAATATTTAATAATACAATCAAAACTATAAAAAGAACACTACAATAAATCTTGTCGAGTTGACACTCAACTTGAAGAAACAGATATTCCAGGAAACCAGTACATATTCGTTCTTGAATATAATGAACATAAAATAATATCTCATATCTTCCATTATATTTATCCAAGATGAAATCAAACATATTTTTTTATGTGAAGAACATAGAATTATTAGAAAAATATTCATTACATTTGTTTCTCCCCTTCTATTTCCAATATTTATTTTCGATCATTCTCATTTGAAATTCACTAAATATATCAAATAGTTATCCTCTATATTTCATCTCTCTATAATCTAGTTTGAATCATTTATTTCATATATTTATGATGTTTTTATAATTTAATAATGTATTTTTAGTCATCTTATTTAATTTATCGGTTAAAATATTTAATTATCTACTCTCCCCATTTTCTAATAAATTTTCATAAAATCTAGATAGTTGTTAATCCTTACCTTACTTCATGTTGACTCGTTCGATATAAATTATGATATTTCATCATATATTTTATTATTCTTTATTATTTTTATTATTTTTACCTTAAAATTCCTCATATTACACATCATTGTATTCTAGGAAGCCGAAATATACATTTAAAAGTTCTAATTAATGTCTATTACCCTATGAATTACAGTCCTAAACCAGTTTAGGGTTCATACCTTGTATCCTATGGATATCATAAACCGTATAAATGTACTCTTCAACCTTACAGTGATAAGGTTTCAACCATAATATGGAATTTCTAAACCTAATTATCACATGTCTCAACCTTACACTACAGTCATTCAATCTTTATGCAGAAAGAATATACATTGACAAGTTAATTATTTAACCCTTTTAGCATACTTTTAAATCATTATCCCTATTTTTTAGAAACATTTAAGTTATTTTTATATTCCTTACATTTATATGCATCAAATATAAACTTTTTATAACTTTTTCTGGATTCTCATTACCTATTTACATCACTTCAAAAAACTTTTTGGAATATATCAATCAAACTTAGACTTCGTCAGCACCATTACCATGGAATATTGTAGAATATAGACACTCATTAAGCATTTTTCATACAACATCACAAAATATACCTTTTAAAAATAAAATCAATAATTTATTCGTTCATCTAGGGATTTAATTTCACTAATTTTAATAGTAAACATACTAACATACATATTGATCATTTCTCGATTATTTAATCAATATTTCTCTCTCATTTAAACCTATTTAATTCATTTTAACTGTATGTCAAACAATTTTTCTAGATTCAAGTGAAACAACCAATTTCTAACTCAACTTCTTATACATTGAATCATGTTGTATATAGTACTTCTCCACCACCATCACTTGAAATTGACAATAGGATACGTTATCTACTTAACTGGTGTAAGGGCTACTATATGAATCTATCTAGCTAGCTGTCCAAGGGTTTCACTTCCTTATTAATTTATTATGGTAGAAACAATCATTAGGTGGATACTCAATCCATCACCCATGTTTTCCCTGAAAAATAATTATGTACTCATTGAAGAAAATAAAATATCAAACCAAAGGGTACATCACCATATTTCAAATAGTTCTTGTTACCAAATATTTTTCCTTGTTTGGAATCATAATAGTATGAATTAAGGGATTATTAGGTTATACATTGATTTTTTTTAGAATAGGACTTTCATTATTGAATATTATATCATTGTATGTTATTTACAGATAAATTATTTTTTAATGCACTCATACCATGTTACTTGGTATTATGTTTTTCAAGTGTAGTATTGGTGTGTATATAGACTGTATATTATTTTTTCTAATAGAGAATGATAATTCTCTTTGACATATAACATGTCTATACTTCCTTATAGAGTATAGTATTTTGTTTGATCTTAGGTATTTAAATTTCCTTGTGTGATGAAATTATATTTAGGTTGGTATAGCCTTGGATATATTATGATTTTTATATTTTTCACAGGATCTTAGTTTCATTGGTTCCTTCTAGGGACTTGTGTACTAGCTACACATGGAGAAAAATATTAATATATACAAATATTTTATTCCTGTGAGAATATAGTGGGTGTGACACCCTAATGGTCTAAGAATAATCAATATTGTTTCGTTTAAGGGGTTTCATAAGAACTGAAGATTTCCTATATATACAGCATAGGCTTTTAAATGATATTGAATGCATATCTTGTAACCACGATGGGAAAACACCCTCGTTCCTGACTAAATCAACAGTTGAAAATATATAAGAAACATCTACAACCAGTCAACATATAATGAAAAAACCTAATAAAAATTACAAATTCTATAAAAAACTTAAAAGGTTATCATACAAGAATATATCCCTACTAATCTTCCTCTAATATATTCACAAATGCATGATATACAAATGCATAAAATTGTAATTATTATTTACTACTATCCTCATTCAAAATCTCTACCTAGACTCCAAAATCCTTTTATAACATCCAACTGAATAATCTGATATTGGTCCCCTTCCCTACCTGAATATATGATCATGAAGTCTACATGGGTACCAAAGTGTTAGTTATGCCCTAGCTACATGTGAATGAAACCTAGTGGGCCTCCAAAAATGATCTCAATTAAATGACCAATAAAGAAGTTATTCACATTTGATATGATCAAAATAATAAATAAAATTAACAATCAAAATAGAATAATCATTTGTGATCCTAGGGATCAAAGTTGACACATGAAACTGACCATACCAACTTTGGGAAGTACCAGATTGTATCTGATAATGATACACAATCATCAAGAACATAAGGAATTACTTTATCCCCTATATAGAACCATATATCATATTTTACCATGGAACTTGATGGTCATATTTTTTTCCCCAAGACAACATATCTTATATCATCTGTAAAAATGGGGGATACCCACTCCCTAACAAGAAACATATATCACATCATTCAAAATCTATAGGGAACACTCGATCCCCCCCCCAAAATTAAAATCAAGTCATCAGGAATCATAGGATAGTACATGTTTCATGCCTGAAAACATATTCCATATCATTTGTTAGATTGTGAATCACATATATCATCATCCAGAAACATATTATTATACCCACATCCCTCTATGAAATATAATTCACAATTTATTAAAAACATGGGACTAGAAACACCATTCTATGAAATATATTTCATTTCTTGAAATTAGTTCCCAATCTGTAGGTCACTATACACATCATCCCTATAGAGTTTGACCACCCACCCAAACCATTCGAACATATCATGGGATATCCTCTCAAGAACTCAACCTCAAATGATAAGATGAGTCATATCCCACACCTATAAGCATATATTATTGTCCAACATGTCATGATAATTTATTTAACTTGATATTATCCCACTCACACAAGCATATCACATCGAACCCATCGACATTCTCATCATTCCTATAATGGAATCTACTTGGGTGATTTTGACCAAAAAAGTATTTAATCATTGGAACTAAGTCATATTTGACACTCACAGTGTTATATCATCTTATATTCCCCTTCATTATCCTTTCATTAATTGGATAGCCCAATAATAACCCATTATAGGATATAACCATCCTAGAATACATGAACAAACAAAACTATAATAAACATTAAACTAGGGAACCGTATAAGATCCCCTAAGATAAATAATCATCTGGGATCCCCAAAATATATCTCCCTCTTATTTCCAAACCTCGAGCCAAATCTATTAACTCATAAGGAATAAAATCCCTCAACACATCCCTGATCACATCATGGAATATTCATCCTCGTACGCTCTTGAATACTAGAGTTACACTAGAGTAATGAACTGAAGGACATATCCACCTGGTTATTCATTCATTAGTGGGGTATGAGCACTTTTCCCACTCTATGATAAATTATGTTAAAGTCTATAAGGAATCACTTTGTTCTTATTTGTTTGATCACTTATCCACCACTTCTATGTCCATCACTCTCTCCTACATATGGGAATTAAGGTAACATATAAATGTATATTATTTTTTATTCATTCATTTTATTTATACATCCCCATGTTATATGTATATCATGGCTGAAAATTATAGTTAATTATTTTTTTCATCAGTGGTCGAGATATCAAATTAGTGTTCTAGGGTCTATCATGGACAATGGAATTGAAAATAATGAATTTAATTAAATATAAACCACACATACATTGTATGACCACTGATGAAATTCCACATAAAAATATCTATATACCATATATGGATGATTAAGAAACACCTGCCTCATTTGGAATTACTCCCTTTTTCAGGATCAATCATCATAGAAAAATTTCATCTAAGCCTCTCATCTTCTCACAAGCCCATATCTCATGTGACAATATGAAAATTAATTTGTTATAAAAAATTCTAATTATTTTAAAATTTAATTAATACTGATATAATATATAAAAACACTCTAAATTTTATAAGAGTGGTAAAACCATATGTAATGGAATTTTTTACATTCCAAACAGTCCCTCATTCGGGATAAACATAAAATTACCAATTTAATTACTCAAATCAATAGTCAGTTAAACCTAATTTCACTAAAACTCTAGAAAAATATATAGGTATATATACCTTGAATAAAATAGTGATAAATAGTGTCTGATCATCCTTTATAGATTTTCTATAGATACTTTAATAAAAATGTCCATCATAAATCCTAATTACACTACACACTAGTGGAATCAGCTCCAAACCCTATGTGAAAATCCACAAAATTCTACAGCAAACAAATCAAAGGAATAATAAAAGGAGAAATATATTAACTCAACTAGATTAAACATTGAAAATTATAAAAAAAATATCTCCATTCATGGTGGATTTGAATGGAGGTATATAAGGTACAGGAATTGACTAAAATTTCCATCTCTTTATCTTTTTTCAACCTAAAACCAGATACACCAATGAGTTAATTATTAGAATAGACCTATTAAAACATAGGTCCTTAGATCAATTTGGGGTTGAACAAGAAGTTCATGACTCATTTATTCTTCACACAACTACGTTATGTGATGGATCATATATGTCATAGTATGACCACCCAAGTTAGAGGGGTCTTCCCAATTCATTTCACAATCGTGGTGTATCCCATATGGGTGGTGGTGTGATGAATCTAACCCAAGTGTGGAATGAGACTCCAGGGCATGGAATACACTTGTAAATTGTGTAATCATCACACAAATAGCTATAAACCCTTCACAATATTCTATTGTCTCGTGACCTAAGGGTCATGGTATAATTGTATTTTGACCATAAAAACCCCATAGTAAAACCATAAGAGTCCCCACAACCTTTATACGAGTCATCATCGTGGTGTGACACCTCCTTCAAACTGTGACTATTCCATAAAATTCATTCCCTTATAATATCTTACCAAACTACCAAATGTTTCATGAATCCCCTAGTCATAGTGTGACCATCTCCTAATATAGCACACATCATAGCATGACATTCACCTATCGTGGAACGGTGATCTATCTATAGAAAAATTAATTTACGGGGTTACCATGACCATTCTATAAGGATCAATCAATTACCCATCTCAACAATCAATCCTCTATCCAGATATAAAAACATATTCTTTGGAAGTTCTAATGCTTATAATCTCTATAAAAATCCATCTTCTAAAAAGATTCACAACTCTTAGACCAAAATTTAAATTCCCAATGAATTTCACAACTCTTAAAGACAGAAGTATTTACAGCCTCCTCAACATAGAACATCTAATAATTCAGATGTCTTCTTCACTCTTCAAATTTTAATTTCATCCTATCTCAATCATAAATTCTTCACAAAAATTTCATGCCCTATCCCAAAACACCAAATTAGTGTCATCTATGAGTATATGAATAACATGGTGTTTAATTAAACAAAATGAAAGATATATTCTTATTAAAAACACTAATGTTTAGAGATTTCTAAACTAAAACCTTAAATCATGATATATCAAATCATTATCAACAGATAAATCTATAGGATTAAGGTGCCCCTACCATTCGGATCTTTCTAAAAAGGGTGATTCCATGTCATAGATCCCCACCATGCTAATCACCTATTTAAAATACATCCTTAATGTTTCATTGATATACTTGATGTGGTTTCTACCTCACTACACCTTATTACATGAAAAAAAATTATTCTGTTCTCTTATGGACGAACTCTCTCGATAATTCTAAGACACACCGATATATGTGTTTCAACTTCTCCTGATCTCATTATGATAACATAAATACCAAAGGTATCTCGGGGTCATACAAACATTCAGACCAATTTTTGATCCCAACAATCACTATAATTCCATGTTTTTATATTCAACCAATCGACCCAGTATTCAATCTATCATTGTGAGAACTAGGGAATATCTGATCTAACTAACTAAAGAATCACATCCAATCCAATCATGAGTTCGATTCGAACACACAAAATCTATCTAAAAATTCATCTTAAACATAGTATATTATCTATCAATAAAATTTAAAAAATTTGATCCACCTACACATTGATATCCCTATGACATCTCGATCATCCACTAACTTGTTCCTGTTCATCCATGACACAACCCACACAAGTGTTGTTCCTCTATGTCTAGTATTATGCTCTGCATCTTGAGAGTATCATGTTCATCAAACTATTTAAAAACACTAATATCTATGTTCCACATACAATAAAATTTATGGAAAACATTATGTAAGTTATTATTGCACCTTAAACATCTAAACCCTCAACATTAGTGATATTAATCACATTCAAGAATAGATATTTCATGTGTGAACTATGTTTTAGGAATGATGCATGTACACACGCCTCTTATAAATGTACCAATATCCAAAACCCCAATTAAATTTCAAATAAAATCATCATAATTGAATAAATATCTCATGTATAATATGATAAATCTTACAATATTAATCACATATCCCTAGTAATTTAAACATACCACCGAAAGGATATGTTTATGCACCAGTCTTAGGATCTTAATAAGCTCTGATATGTCCCTATTTTCCATCTACCAAATTATTAAATAGTAATACAATGAAAAAGACACTTTGATGGCCCTTTTTAACAGACTCCTTAATGCGGACCACTCACAAGTGTTCTCATTATGGTCAATATAGGGACATCAAGCATTCTTTTATGGATGTTATTGGTTCTTGTCTAATAATGGGGTTCCATATTTTTATCTTATGGAGACTATACAATTATTTCAGAGTGAAAAATGGTGAATAATAACAAAGAAACATCTATAGTAAATAATATTAGTAAGAAAAATAAAAAACAATCATGCTAAAAAAGATAATAATTTCACAAAATCATACATCCCCATAGATTTCACCCTATAGTGATCATATATAAATGATAAACCAAAAAATAATTTTACATTGATGTTATATTACTATCAGTAAGACTCACATCAAACTAGTATCCATGCTCTATCTTAGTTATCTATCCAAATGATATAATCGTGTCCTCCTATCCTACCTACAACTATGATCATGAGGTTTACTCTGGTACCAATGTACTAGAGCTCTATGAGAACAGAATAAGTGAACAGAAATAGGCAACCACCAACTATGTCCATAACATAACCAATAAGGTGGTGTATTCACATCTGTTATTCTCAAAATAATAAAACTAGTGTTTAAGGGTAATGAATTAATAACCACCAATCCTAATGTTCTATATTCATAATCAGGATCAACCGTTACAACTCAGGATAGTCTTGTAGTGTCTCTGAACATCACATAGACATCAGACACCCAAGATCATAACTTCACCTTCTCATGGGAAAATATTTCATATATCATCACGTAACTTAGGGGGTGTACACACTTCCCTCCTGGAAACATATCTCATTTCATCTGAAAACATTAGGTAATTCCCCTCCCTATATGGAATGATATATAACATAATCCAGAAACTCAAGGGTTACCAAGTTCCATTCCGAGAATGATTATTCATTTACATAGGAAACATAGGGTATACACGCTCCCTGGATAGAAATATATTTCATATCATTAAGTAACTAAGGTAGAGTACTTGAATCATGTAAGGAAACACATATCACACTATTTTAAAACAAAATCTTGTACCCACCCTCTTCTTTGAAACATAATTCATATCCTCAAGAAACTCAATGGTATAACCTAATCCCTCCAAAAAAATTACATCTCATAGAATTATAAACCCATGTTTGAATAAATATACCCATCATACATACATGGGTTGCATACACTTCTAAATCCATAACACATTTCTTGTTATGGCCTCCCAAGAACATGTCCTAGACTCATCAAATAAGGTCTATATCATTACAAAATGAATGTCTCATCATCCAACAAACCTTGTTGCAAGATTTCCATCATAAATTTTCTAGTCCAATAATAATATCAGACAAACCCCATTAGAATTATCATCACTCCTCAAGATCATCCACTAGGGCCCTTCAGACCCAATTGAGTCTCTAATCACTAAAACCACACCTTATCCAACACATATGGTGTTTGATCATCTCATAATCCCTTTCTTAGACCTTTACAAAATAGGTAATTCCAATCCTAATACATTCTAGGATATCAACATAATAAACTCCCTACACAAACCCACTACATGGTCAAAATAGAACTGGGGAATACATTTTGATCCCCTCAGTCAATATAATACATGGTTTTCCCACAAGATGTCTCTTTATCATTTCTAACACAATAGAAAAACAATATTAACTTCGAAGGGCCTAATATCACAGAACACTACCATATTTTCATTATAGAATAATATGACTCATATAATGTACTTTATTAAAATTTCTACTGGGGAATAGACCAGATACCATCTTAATTCCAAACTAGACTACATATGTCCGCTCAAACCCAACATTCGCATAGCCACACCTTGGAAATACCCACATATATAAACACATACCAATTTTTAGGGTCACTCTACCCACTATCTAATACATTATACCCACGTATATAACGTATCTCTAGGTTCTAACGTGGCTTATCTCAAGGTATACCAATTCATTTCAATCATTCACCCCTACTTAAGGGAATTAAGGTAACATATTATTGATCACTATGTATCCTTTATTTCATTTGATTTATACCCCTACATAGTTCATGTATCTCAAGGATCACATTTATAGTTAATCTTCTAGCCATCGGTGTATAGGGAATCAAGCTACATCTCAATGGTATGTAGTGGCCCATCACACTATTTTTCTATCCACATGAATTAAGGAAAACACATTTAATTAATGAAAAATCATTTATTCATTTTGATAACACAAATAACAAGATATATTACAATATTCATAAAGTATAGTGAGACTATAAAAGGCCACCTACCCCATATATATTTTCCCCTATTATATAAAATTTATTATCACAACCAAAACTCATCTTAGTCAATCATATTATCCTGATCCATTTACTCATTCCATAACATCAATGTCAATTAATTAGAAAAAATTTTAATTAATTTTTTAATTTAATTCAAACTTAATAATTACCAAAAAAACCGACTTAGTGGAATAAAAATGTTGAAACCATGATCAACAATGCGCAGTCGACTCTGGACATGAACTCAAACCAATGAAAAAAATACCCCATTTAATTACCCATTAAACATAATTTCCCCAAAAAACACTAAAACTATCTATAGTTTGACATACGTCTAATGATATAGTGAGTAATGTTGTGTGGTAATCCTCATAGGTTTCCCTCTTTCCACACATAGAAAATATCCCACCATCCTCACATGATTCCATTGTGATCTAGTGGAATGAGTTCCAAACCCTAAGAGAAAACCATCTTCCTTTAGTAGATACTAGATAGAAAAAAGATTAAAGGTAGAAATAGAGGATCAACCCATTAATTCTATAGAAAATTTTAATAAACCACCCCATCCAAAGGGGATTTGAACAGAGTATGTGGAAAAGGATTGAAAAGTCAATGTAGTTTCCTCATAAGAATTTTTTAACCTATAATCCATGGGGAGAATGAAAAATGATATGTTTATCCATACTAAACAACATGTCGATACCAATAACTTGTAGGAACCATGAGGGTTTCACTGTAATGATGCTTTTCCTAGACAATTAGTAGGATGAACATTATGGGAATCAATCAAACCACCACAAGAAGAGGTAACATCCCAAAACCTATCACCATTGTCATGTATTCCCTATGGGTTATGGAATGACACCTATCACTAGGGGAAGCACAATACCTCTATGGTGTGGCCTCCCCCATAAAACGTAGTTCCTTTTTAATACAAATTGTGGCACCTCTTACAGTTGGCCTTTACTATCAAATTAGCTTCTATATATGAAAATCCAATTGAAGAAATTATAAGAGGCCTCAAAACCTTCATAAGAGTCATACTCGTGGTGTGAAACCACATTTTAATGTGAATCTTTCAGAAGAATATTTTCCTTATCAAAAATCCACCAAATGAACCACCATTTCATGAATCCCTCAGTCGCGATGTGACTTTTTACCTACTCAGCACTCATCGTGGTGAAACCTACAAACGATGCGGAACAATATGATATCTATAGATACAAACATCAAGGGGTTTACCCCACCCTACTCTGACTCTCACCCAAGAAATCAAATAATCAATAAGTCCTTTATACATATCCAATAACATCTCATTAAGTTATCCTAACCCTGAAATGTTTTATCTGGACCTAGTTCACAAAACATCCCATGGTCAGAGACCCAAAATTAAAATTCCCTTTCAATTTCACAATTCGTTAATATGTGAATTCTAACACCCCGATATTTTGTAAATATTTTCTATTTAAATTAATAATATATTGAATATATTTCTCGTCTAGAAACACCAAAAAAAATAATTTGTTTTATAAATTTTTTGGATAAAATATTACCATATAAACATTAATATATTATAAGGATGCATTAAGGAAACAAAAAAGATAATACTTAATTACGATACTTTATTATAAAAATTATATAGTTATCAATCAAATATAATTATTATGTATCTATAAAAATCAAAAACAAATTATTTTTTTATTGGTAAATTTAATTTTTCAAAATTCAAATAATTACACTTATTGGTATTTAAAAACTATTTATTAATATAAAAGTAATTTTTCCCTAGAATTATTTCATGTAAAATATATTATGAATGTTTAATTAATTCTATATAGAAAATTTTAACCAAAGATATTGATAATATTTATCGGAAAATAAATTGACATCCATCCAATAGTTATTACTAAGAAAATAATAAAAAAAGTAATCCATTTTATACTTGAAATGTATTTTTTTAATTCATTTTTATATGATGTGAAATTTTATTTTAGCAAAATAAAAAAATTATGGATTAATCATGGTACGGAATATATTTATATGAATAATGAATTGACAAATTTTTTTTAAATTGGTAAAAAATAGGAATGAAAGTATTCAATATTTGAAAAATACAACTTCCATAAAACTATTTTTTGGAATATCTTATCTTCTTATTTAAATGTTATATTCCAAAATTTTTAAATTTGAATAAATAATTCACCTAATATTTGTATTTAATATTTTGATTTTTTCTTAAGATTCATTTTTTATAATTTTCTAGATTGATTAATTTTCATGTGAATTGAAAAAATATATTATTTTTACAAGTACCATAACATTTATGATTTAAGTATGATATAAAATTAATTAAATATATATGAATCCATATTCATAATGAAATATATATTAAAAAATTAAAATTTTAATTTAATGTATTTATTATTATTTAAAATTATGTTGTTAACATTTTGGAACATTAAATTATTATTTTTAAATTTAATTTTTATCCCTTTTGAAATATAATATTATAAAATGGATTCCAAATTTTGAATCATCAATACCAAATTACATAATATTTTTATTTTATTTTTTAAGGTTAAAAATAATTTACATAGGCTAGAAAATGTGTTCTTATGGTAAATGTAAAATTATGGTCAAAATCCCAACTGAGAAAAAATGCCAAAAAAATATTGAAACCTTATTATTTACTATTATGGAAGTGATATGGATCACACAATACTCTTACCCTCTATATTATTGTTAATTAGTTATTCCCCATTCATATGAATGTGAAATGAAATTAACAAAAAGTTAAGAATATTTACAAAAGTGTCACCTTGTTCACATATAAAAGGTTCCCTTCAACACTCTATATATCTTCACACCTTAAGAATATTGGATCAACCAAAATCATCCCAAAAAATATCCCAAACACTTTAATACATTTCCCTTAGTTCCTTCATGTAGAAATGTGGTGCACGGTTTCAGTGCATCATGTGTTCGTGCACCAGAAACACATTCATGAGAATTTTGGTCAATAGTAGGTGGAAAAGCATCGTGTATAGTTATTAATGGGTCAACTAAAAGAATTATAGATATCATAAGTTATGGTATTCTAATGGAGTCTCAAATTTCTTTAATTTTTTCAAACTCTCTATAAATAATTCTCTCAAATAAAGACTCGATTTTTTTAGAAAAATTCTTTATGGTTAATAGTGTTACGAGTGATCAACAATGACAATTACAAGTAGAGGATATTAATGAATATAGTGTGGGGTTGTGTCTAAATAATCATCTTTAGATTCCAATAAAATGAGTGAGGACCAACCCTGGATTGTAAATTATGGGAATGAATTGTGCATGTGAAAATTATATGGTCACTCAAAAGATTATTGATTTTTAATCATCCTATCAAGAGTTCTTATTGACACCCAAGATATTTTTATATAATTTTTTTTACATATGTTAATATAAAAAGTTTCAGTGTTTCTTCTAATGTACATCAGATAACCCATCTAATGTTTGTTAATAACATGTTTAAATTTACAATTTTTTGAACTTCCATTACTTTTATTGTCAATTATTGAATTTAAATTTTCATTACATGTTTGTAAGATTATTCTATAGTATGTGAAAGATTAAATTTCTCAGGTAAGTAGGTTTTAGTTACATCTAGTAAACCTAGTTGAGGGTGATGTATAAATTTTAATTGAATGACATGGTGATATTCTATTGGTTCCTCCCCATCAAGTTGTATAAAAAGGATGTTAAAATTTCACTATCATATCATATAGGTAATTAAATATATAGAAGATCGAGATTAATAAATTAAATTGATTTGATTTTATCTTATGGAGAATAAAAATTGATTATCATTAGAATCAAAAATATTTTTAAGTTCCATCTTATGGAGTGATGATATTATTAATAGAGAAATTTTAATTGAAAGGTTTAGATTAGAAGTTACTATCCGTAGTAATAATGTCGCCAGAACAAGATTTTTCTTCAAAATTTAAGAGAAAGAGACAACAGTGAATTTTATGATGATTGTGGAATACATGTATGAAAAAAACATCCCAAAAAAATGTTTATATATTGCGATGCTTTCCCAGATTACGGTTTTTAGAATTAAGACCAGTGGAATATCATGTCAATAATTTAAATATAATAAGTGGGAAAATCCAATCTGTAAAGGTAATTTTTTATGATCTATTTCTATTTATGTTTTTATATTTATTACAAATGAGTCAGTATGACAAGGTTATTTTAGTTTGAAATTCAAAAAAATAGATCATGTATTTGATGATATCCAAAACAATTCCCTGACTAATAAATTTGGAAAAGGTATTTTTAGGTACCGACTAGTAGTTCCCTTATTAATTATGGAAGGGGAAGGTCACTCCATCATAAATAAATAAAATGGAATAAATTTCACATGAAGAAACTATGATTAATTCTTTTATTTCTGGAATAATATGATGAAAAAGTGGAACGAAAAGGCCTATCAAGAAGGAAAACAGGAGTTATAATGGGAATATTATAAAGTAATCAATGTTTTATAGTAAAAATATAATTTACACAATAAAATATATGATGTTTTATTTTTTATGTGTAAATACTCTAGTAGAATATTTTTTTATTGACATTATATAGTCTAATCATTAAACTAGTGGAAAAAAGTTATATAGAAAATTATGTATCAATGAGATTTAAGAAATTCCATCTGGTAGATGGTGAACCCCAATAAATTATTGGGAAAGGATAGGTTAATATTTGAATGAATGGTGTGTGATTTTTGAATTTATTAGATGTTTTTAACATCCCTGGTGTATTTATAAATCATATTTCTATTCGAAAAGATGATGAAGAATGTAATATAACTGTATTTAAAAACCAGGAATGGAATGTTACATAAGGATACCTAATATTTTAAATCGGATTTAAGGATGGTTATATTTACTTAACAAAATTCTAGAAAAATTACAATGGTTGGAAGTTTAACTTCTGATGATACAAAATTATGGAACTATATGTATGGTCACCTTAGTGATAAAAATGTGAAAGTATTAAACAGTATAGTATTATTAATTCTGGATAAAAATGAAACAAGAAAGTTTTATTGTTGTTTGATTTGTAATAATAGGATGGTTCCCTTTTATTTATGTGGTCAATAACCTAGGAATCCAATGTTAGAGGATGTACATATAAATGTTTGGGGACCTACTAATGTTTAATCCTATGGTGGTTTCCTATTATGTTTTGACAATTATTGATGATTATATAGGGAATGTATGTATTTAATTCTTGATGTATATGTTTCATTTATTTCATGGGTTTACATGGTGGATATATTTGGTGGAAAGAGAGTTTAGATGGATGTTGAAATGAATCTGAATCGAAAATTATAGTGATTACACTAGAAACTACATTAAAAACATCTTCCATAAAGAGTAAATATGTTATGAAATAATAGTTCCCGTCACATCCATGAATAATGGATTGGAAGATAGAATAAATATTTCTTTGATAGAGATATTTATTTTTGTGATGTTTCACTTGGTAATGCCTAATGATATTTCTGTAGAGACAACCAATATAATTGAATATTAAATCAAAAAATGGTACAATCAATACATTGGTGAGAAATTATAGATGAATTATGGTATATATAATGTATTGAAACTCATAATATTAAATATTTCAGTACATTATAACATATTAATATCATTGAAAATAACATTGATAAACTTAAAAAAAATTCTAAAATGTTTTTCTTACATGGACATGGATATATAAATATTTGATATAAATTGTTTGATTATATATGATAAAAATCATCATAAGTATAGATTATTTTTATAGTAAAAAGGTTTTGTAGAAGGACAATATCTATGCTAGGAAATAAGTTGAAAAATAAACTTTTGAAGTCAGTACAAAAGTACTAAAATGAGAGTTCTCAAATAACTATAAATATATAAGTAAGAATATAATAATAAGGACAAGAAAGTTAAATAGTGGATGTAGATCAATTGATAACATCATCTAAATAGAAAATATATTTTATTTTACTAGATATTTATTTAGCCTAAGAAACAGTATATGCAATCAATTTTTCTCATCCAATACAGTTGTGAAGATAAACCAAAATCAAGACACATGTTCAAATATATGAGTATAATATTAAATTTCTACTCCTGGCTAATATAGGATAACCAAAAAATATTTTGGATGGAGCATCACTATGGAACTATAAAAATTTTGAGTCATTCGTGGATTTTTATATTTCATTATTATAGTTAAAAAATATGGTTGATGGATGATATTCTAAAGTGTAAAAAAGAATATGAAACTATGAGGGTTTTCTCTATTACAGAAGAAGTTTATGGAAAGAAAACATTAAAATAACATCTATTAGTAAGGTTGTTTCAACATAAGGAATGAGATTATTTTTCCAAAACTGATTCAATAGTAGTTAAAAATTTTCCTTCAAAATTGTGTTATATATTATGGAATCCAAAAATATGTATCTAGTGTAGAAGGTTACTAAGATAGCTTTCCATCATAGTGATTATAAGAAGAAATTTACATGAATAGACCAATAGGTATAACGAAAATTGGGGATCAGTATATATTATATAGATTAAATGAAATCTTATATTGACTAAATCAAGAACTATGATAATGGAATTGTAATTTTGACTCATTATGCCAAAATAAGGCTTAATTAAATGTAATGATAATCATTTTTATTGCTGAAATCAATAAAATTATGAGAAATTTATCCTTTTTCATTATCATTTCTATGATATGTTGTTGGTCGGAATGGATTATAAAAATATTTTGACATTGAAGAATAAGATGTATAGAATTTTAGACATGAATGATATTAGGAAAACTGAAAAATAATATCAGGGATCTAGATCAGTAATGATAGGATGACCATAACATTAGTCATATCAGAATAATTATGTCTAGAAAATCATTTAAAGTTTTTTCATGGATGAATAAAAAAGAATCATTACACATCTAGTTAGATACATTAAATTATCTATAGAAAAAGCACCAACAATGTAATATGATCATCTATAAGTGTAAAAGGTACCTTATTCCTCAGTTATTGGTAGTTTAATGTATTAAGTGATTTTTACTCGGCTAGAAAATGAATTTAAAATTGTATTTTTAATTATATGTATGACTACTCTAAAAATAGAAAATTGGGAAGCTATTAATTAGATCCTAAAATTATTTAAAGGATCCAAATATTAGTATATTTGTTTTATAATTTATAATTAATCTATAAGAACCTAATAATTTTGAATTTATTATATATTTAGATAAAAAAATGACCAAAAAAGGGTATTTTTTTAGCTACCTAGGTTGTTTAATTAGTTGGATGTCATGACTACAAGATATTATTACATAAAACACACTAGAATAAAAGTATGAGTAACACCACAATAGATTATGAAACATTTTTTTCAAAAAAAAATTAATTTCTTCTATAGATTATGTTACATGAAATAGTGATTTTAAATGATGTATGTTATATTATCAAATTATATTCATCACCGAAACATCAGATTGGCGGGAATGAATGGGACTAACTAAATTATGAAAACCAAATTGTTTAAACTTGACTAAAACAAATTCACTAGTTATCGATTAATTATAAATTAAAAATAAAAATATATGGATGAAAATAGATATTTTCTAAAAAAATTATGCATAATGTGTATTTATATCTTATCAAATTAAATTAATTACTATTACTGAATGGGTTTAATTAAATATCATACTTTTTATTAAATAATTTTTTTGACATTTATCCGATATTTTTTAGGCATGGGATATGAATAATCCATGTTTTATGCTTCAAAATATATTTTCATAAAAATTTTATTAAATTAAATATTATGTGCTTATTTTTAAAATTAATTTCAATCAGATATAGAAATTTAATTTGATAAATTTATTTAATATTTAGAATAAGGATGTTGTAATTTGGTAAATAGTTCCCCTTAATTTTTGGTCAACATGATTAGTAACTGTGGTAAAATTTTCCATCATAGTAAATGTTAAATCATATTAATCTAGGTAAAACATAACAGGAAAAGATATAATATATCATCTTAATTCCTATAGAGTGATGCTTATTTCAACCTTAACACCTTAGCCTTTAAATTGAGGTGTCTTAATTAAATAATTTTTCATAATTTTACTCTCATGGTGTTAAATATATCTTATGTATCCACATAGAGACAAATTCAAGTTATGAGTGAATATGTGTATCTATATTGAGCTTAAGAAAATTATTTGCATGACAGAAATTTATGCCTAATTTATATTAATTATATAACAACATTAAATTCTTATAAAACATCAAAGTAGTATTTCTCCAATTAATTAAAAATATAATTACTAAATTTTAAAATACTAAAATATATATAATTTGAGTTATTTAGTTTGATTCATTAATTTTTTATAAAACATCAAGCCTTTTTAATCACATTTCAGAAAAATTAAATGAATATTACCTGAATTGTAAGTAATGATATTTGTTGAATCTAATATTTTATGGATTTACTTAACCCCTTAAAATATTTAATGAGTACAATGGGAATAATATATGGTTGAAAATTGCATCCATTTACCATTTACAAGACACATGAAAACATTTTTTTGATAATGAATTTAATATATTTAAATATTTTATGAAATTTCAAGGGTTCCCCCGCACTCAATTACAAATAAGAACCCCATCATTTATCTTCTACACACTACTGTAATCCTTCTAGATCAAATAGACTCTTCCAATTTTACTTCTACAATTACTTATCAAAATTATAAATGTTCTATTCCTCCCAAAATACCAACCCCAAATCCATTAAGAGGATATCTAAAGGAGTTATTTTGAAGAAGAGGTAATCACTTAAGTTGATCATTTTCTTTTTAGTTAATCGTTTATATCCTCTAAATATGTTATATTCTAAATGAAATATTAAATATATCATTAAAAATATATTTTTATGTTTTTATTATTATTAAACACCCATTATTCACCCAATTCCCATCAAATGTGAAGTTAAAATATCGCTCGTGAAAACATATGTTTAACCATCTCACGTAAGTGATATATTTTCTTTATCATCGCCATATTTTTTGGACAGGTATTTTTATGGATTTAAGGAATTTATATAATAATTATTAAATAATTACACTCCAATAATGATAATATCATATCTACCATCTTATCTTCTAATCCATTGTAAAATAATAATGGTTATCTTGTATACGTGTAGAATACCACTTCCACAAAGCAATGTGATTTGTTTATAATTTCTATTTTACATGGATGGTAAAAATGATAGAATTAATTAATATATATTAAATATATAATATAAAAACTATTTTTTCAATGTTATTTTTTATTTAGCTTTCTTTCATTTCATCCATCAAAAAAATAAAAACAGTGTTCATGTGCACGTACATCCTACTATCCCCATGAATGGTGTAATTTATTTCTCTATATATATCTTTTATGATTTCCATTAAACAATTATATAATGAATATATATGATTTTTATTTATTTATTAATATTTTATGTATTATTTAACTACTATAAAATTAAAAAAATAATATTCAACTAAAACATACCTGAAAAATGAGGCAGATATCACCTCAACAATTTAATTTCATAAAAAAGTGATAAAAACTAGTGATGAAAGGTTATGAGTCCATAATATATAGTATTAAATATATTTTTATGGTAATATAACAGACTTATAATAAATATATATTTATATTATAGTAGGTTCCATCACGTTTGATAGAATTTAGACCTAATGTAAGGGATGGTTACCTCACTTTTATTTCTATGGGACATATGCCACATACACCATTTATTATATTATGTTGTATATATACTTAAAGTGAATGTATTTTTTATTATTTTTATTAATTTTATATGTATTTACATTTCAATCCATGTTTCATTATATAAGGTAATTATGATTCAAAAGTCACCAAAACTATAATGTTTTTATTTTACAAAAGCATTATTTATTGGGATTATTTAAGGTTAAGTTATAATGATGAAATGTTATGATATCCCTCATTAGAAACTCAAGTAACTTCATATCCTATTTTTATTTCATGAGAATACATGTTTTAGTTTCATTTTACTCACCTTAATTACTCTAGATACAGAAATTTGTTTTAAGAGAAAACTATTTTATTTCACTCTTTGACTGAAAAAATATTTTTAACACACAAAAAGATTTTATAAAAGAATTTAGAAGAATATTCTTTTATGATTATATAAGTTTTTAAATGATTTATTTCATTATTTTTAACTTAACAAAAAAATTGTAATTTTCTTGTAAATTTCTATACATGTTACTTATTTGAGTTTTTAAAAAAATGTGAAATAATTTTTTTTCTTTTTACATATATAGTGGGAAATTAATTTCCCACATTCATTACCACTAAATGAATTGAATATTACTTTTTATTTTTACAATTATGTTTTCCAATGAAACTATTTCCTTATTAATTGGGATATTTTTATTCTTTTAAAATGTAATTTCAAATTGAAAACGTTATTTTTCCCAATAAATGTTCCAAGAGATCTTCCAAAATCATTTTCACTTTAAGGTGTCACATTGGATGTTAATTATTATTTATTGTGTATATGATCCCATGATACAATTATTAATAATACTCAATAAGATTAATGTTTATATTAAGGATATGTTTACATAACCCATTTATTTTCCCTGGGTTATGCTATAGTGAATTGATGAAATTTGGAAGTAACCTATTTTATTTGAATGGTTATGATGTAATTACATGTTGAATGTTTTATGATCTTTTAGTACACTTTAAAATGGTATTCATTATGTGTTGGTAGTTAATTTATAATCAATGATAGTGGTTTCATTTTAACCAAGGCTAGCGGTTACATTCTAACTAAGGTTGACTATTATGTTATAAAAAATGAAGCGTAACACCTATATCTCCCTCCAATTCATTGCGTAAATATTGATATATCATGAGATAAACAAGAATGAAATGGATAGCCAACTTAGTTTAGTAAGACATTTTTCCACAAATATAGTCGTAGGAGTGAACCATTACTATTATGATGGTTTTGGGAGTGATCCTTTCCTACTATAATGGTTTGGGGAGTGAAAACAATCCATTATGACTATATTGGAAATGATCCTGGATTACTTTGGATATAATTTTCTGTACATATTTGTTTTCCATTATTCCATGTATTGTCCTAATGTTATTCTTACATGGATTATGTTATTTGATTACTTTATGATTCATGACCTATGAATGGTTATGATTTATTTCATGACTCATGATTATGGTTTATTATTTGTTGGATATGATATTTAAATGTTATTATCATGTTCTCATACGCTTATCTTCATATTATTCTCAAGTGTTCATTAATATATCCATTTTAACCTTACTGGGCATCTAAGATCCCCATTCCTTATATTTTCTTTTCCCATTTTATGAAGAAAGGTTATAATTATGATATGTCTAATAATGGAGATTATAATTGCTAATATTATGGGAGAATATTTAGATCTTTTATGAACCAGTTTTTTAGGTGTCTATGTTTCAAAATTCACTTGACATGTACAATTATTGAATGGATCATTATGATTTTATTGAATATTAATCTATTATAATGTTATATCTATCTATGAAAAGTATGGGATGTTATAATTGGTATTATAAAAAGTTTCATTTTTATTTTGGAAAAAAAGATGATAAAAATTTTATGAGAACCTAAAGTATATGTCTATGTATATGATAACATCCTTCAATTTTGGTAATGATCGTCAATAGAATTTGTTAAACAAAAGGTTTCGTAGAATAATGTTTCATTATTTTGATATCATATAAAGTATTTTGATGTATTATGTGATTTCCACAATGAATATTATTTATTACACTATTCATTTTGTTTTTAGTCGGGGGATTTAACCTAAAACAATCTTGTTAATCATATATGTGTCATAAAATTCAATGATTGTCCTCTTGAGAAATTTAATGTCCTGTGTGATGGTATGTAAACTCTTTTTGTGAGGCTTACACAAAATTTTCAATATATGGATCATACTATTATTCTAAATGATAAATTGAGGTAATAATCTTCTATTAAGTCCTTTATGAGGTAATTTACACTATATTTCAGTGGGTCTATTAATATATTAGTTGTTTAGAAATGGATCATTACCATTAAAAGGATATTTTTTAATTCCCAGATCTTGGAATATGAGAATGTTATTTTTGATATTTATTATTTTGAACTGAAATCATATAAATAGTGTACTCTATTAAATAACATGAGGTAAGAGGAAGAAATTGACCCGATGGACAAGGATGATTTAAAAAATATTTTTTTAGTAAGTATATTCCTTCAATTATTTTCATGAAAAAATAGATGTAATTAATTGATAAAAAGTATAAGGATGCTAAATATTTTTTTACATATGAGGAAAATTTTATAATACTTTTGAGGTACGTTTCTATAATTATCATCCAGCGTGAATGAAAGGTTGTTTGATTCATTAGTGGCTTAAAAGCAAGCCAGTGAAGGGAGTTATCTATAAGTTTTTACAATATATTTGAATAAATAGTTTGATGTTACATTAATTTAGAGATAGATAAAGGATTTAACCATAATTATCATGGTATAAACAATAAAAATACACATATTTAAAATACAATTATAAAAACCTCGGAAAAAAATTAGATAATCCTTGATTTATAATCAAATTGTGGAAGAAAAAATTAAAGAAATTATATTAATGGATTTAGTAAATATTTAAATTATGGAACATAAGTTCATCTATGAATTTAATGTCAAAATTATGGGAAGAAGTTATATAATTGTGTGAATAGATATAATACTCCAATTAAATCACCACACACATTCTATTTTTTAAAATTCAAAGAGTATGAGAATATTTTCAACTAGTTCCCAATTATGAAGGTTAATGAAAATGCTAGAAATAAAAAACCACATAATCCTAGATATAAATGTTAATATAATATGATAACTATTGTGAATTAGTTGTATAGTAATGATGTGATGAAAGGTACACTTACCTTCAACTCTAGAACTGGAAATATTTTATTCGATTGTGGAACTACCCAATTTTTTATTTCCAAAGATTTTTTTAAGAGTATCACTACGAAACTTCAATGATTAATTGTTGAGATAGAATTCAAAACCCCCCATGGTATGTTAATTCAGTCTCAAGTCTATGATTCTTTCTAAGGTAGAATTATTTTATAATGTGTTTCCCTAAAATATAGTTATTCTCCCTCTAGTTGAGTTTGATGTAATCCTATGAATTGATTGGATTTATATACATAAATCCCACATCAATTTATAATGAAGTTGTGTCATTTTTGATTTTAGAACCAAAATAGTATCTTTTATTGATTTCATTATAAATATTAACATCTAATGGAAATCTAATCCCTTTTATGTGTCATGATTCATATTCAAAAGGGGATTTTTATCTCAGATGTTCGAGGAGAAACTAAATATCAATGATTTTCATATTAAGTGATATTTTTTTGATCCAGTTATGGAATAATTTCTTCATCCTATAATGAATCATGAATGTAACACCCTGTCAATTTATGAATTATTATTTTCAAAATTAATTTATTCTTTTTGATATTTTTTATTTCACGCAATAAAAAAATGGGTTAATTTATATTAAATAACTATATTTGGATTATGTTATACCCAAAACCATGTCAATCGTGCACTAAAAACAATATAAATTTTATATTTATCTACATAGAACACTTAGCATATAATTAATTACACCCAACAATGACCTTCCTTGAGGGCATGGGTAACACGCAAGACCGAGTTTTATAAAACAATAATATATTATTATTTACTATAATACGATATAACATAGATTTTAGATTAACGATAATGAATAGTATTACCTAAATTATAAAAATCTAGGTTTGAAAAAATTATAAGATGAATTTATCAGTGACCAATTAATTATAAATGAAAATATAAGACTTATTTAATATAAAGGATATATTTTTTATTTTTATTCCCCCAATGGTGTTTTGTATAAATAAATTAAATTACTTAAAATTAGTGAGTGATATTAATTTAATATATATGTTACATTTTCAATAAAATATTTTTAATATTTATCTAATCGATTTGATAGATATTAGATTTGAACAAACCCAATTTTTTGTTTAAAAGCCAATATTCTCATAATGGTAATTTTTACACCTTTTAATGGAAACCCAATATTTAATACAATTTGTGGAATATTAATTAATGAAATATGTCAAAATAGACATCTTATTTTAAATATAATCATAGTAATTAGGTTAGAATAAATATTTCTAATTTTTATGTAAGGAATAATATTTAAATTAATGGTTAAAAATATAGAAATTTAATACAAAAATACTTTTTCATCAAATTTATGTATAAAGATAAATTATATTTTCAATTGTATTAAAAGGTTAATTACATAACTAATTCATCAATTAATCAAATTTTGGTCATTATAATCTATTTCATATTGAAATTTTGTATATGAACATAGCATCCTTTTGAAGTTTTTACTTTTAAAACCAAAAATATCTTCTTGTCTACAAAATTAATTTTAAATTAATTTCATCCAATTCTGTGTTTTTAATTTTTTATAAATGGATTCCATATTTGGAATCTCAATAATTGATAATTTAGCAAAATTTAAAATTAGTTTTTTACCAAAAAAATAGCCAATGCAGTTAAAAGTAATTATTGTTATTGAGGTAAAATAAAGCATAAAAATAAAATAAAATATAAATTAAAGGGATCCAATGACATATAAGCTTTTAAAATACCAATTTTATTGACATATTTATAACATGAACCTTCCATTTTCTGTTTATTTTATTTTTATTACTTTTTTAGGTATAAACATCGGTAAACCTAACTTATTTTAAAAAATTCCATGTGTTTCGTTTCCCTTCTCTATAAAAGGCCACCATCTCTCCCACATCCTCAAACCACTCAAACCACATTGTATATAAAATATCTTCCCAATAGACAACTAAAAACCTTCAATTTCTCCTTGAATAATCCATTTAGTAAAAAATAATTCCAATGAATCTCTTTGGTGAAAACCAAAAAAGTTACACGATGAAGAGATAACACCCTCCCTCAAGCTCCTTTCTTTTGTTTCCATTCTCTTCTCTATAAAATCTTCTGGTTGAATTATTTAATAACAAAACCAGTATCATAAATATAATATGATTGATTTATGTTAATGGGTTTACATACTCTTACACACACTTCCATCTAATGGTCAACAACCATAGTGTTTATATGTATGAAAATCTACTTCCTCATGAAATGATGGTGGTTCATTTTTCCTTTAGTGCCTCTCATGGTGGACATTATGATGGAAAATATACTTATTTATGATACATATAATATTTATAAATTATTTATTCTTCTATAATTTTTACTTTTTAGATACCCTTATTATTTTTATCATGTTTAAATATGATAATTTTGTTTGAGGTAGTCTGGATAATTTCCCCTCAAAGCAATGTGATTCGTTCACACACAACCTGGAATTTATTAAATATATGTTTAGTGAACCAATTTGATTTATAGGAAAAAATAAAATTTATTTGAAGAATATTTTATACATATATACATATAAAAAATTTTCATTTAATTTATTTCTTTTAATACGCCAACAAAACAGAACCAATGTTCATTTGTACGTATGGCTTACCATTTCCATGAATGTTGAATTACATTTCAAAATTATATATTATATAGATTATTATAATAAAAATGTACTTAATATTAATTATATTTTGTCCATTTTTACGTTATTTAAACAATTATATAAATATAGAGACCAATTATAAAATAAATTGTACACAAATGAAAAACAAAGTGAATATTACCTGAATAGTAACCTTAACATGAAATTGTAATCAGGAGGGTAATATAAAGTCATAATAAAAAATATAGGTAATTATATATAATTAAATATTTCTATAAAATATTTATAATAAACATAAATTTATTATATAAGATTTTGAATGATTGTGATGAGATTCGGGACACAATGACAGGGAATTTCGTCTAACTTTTTATTTCTATGAGATATATGGCTTATTCACCACTCGTTATATTATTGGTGTATATAATCCCCATGAATGTATTATATTATTATTATTCATAAATTCATGGGTATTTACATATCCATTATATTCTATTTCTATTCTTTGGATTATGTTTGAAAAGTTTTATAACTGGTAAGATAGTTTTTTCTCCATTTTCCTTCTTGAAGACACATGTTCTGTTATGAAAATAAATTATTTTTTGAGGTGTATATAATTACTTTTTACATGTTATATAATGAATCTCAATATTTTATTGATAATTTAATCTTTTCTTAAATTTCATTTACTTACATGGATGTATTCCCCCAGGTTACCATGTGGTATGATTTTGGTGAAACAATCTCTATGTTTATCATGATTGTCTTTGATTCTACTTCAATTGATGAAATATTTTGTTCCATATCTTGAGAAAAAATCATCAGTTTCCTTGTACAATTTTAATTCATGATACCTCCATGTAATAGTACCATTTTCCACTCTTTGTGAAAAATGATAATTAATAAAATGATTTTAAGGAAAATATGACTTTATTTTTGCTCTTCGGTCAGAAATCTGTATTACATCAAAAACACTGTTTTAAAAAATGGGTTCAAAAATATTTTCAAATTATACATTTAAATAATATTAATGTAACATTAATTTAAATTTTTTTATGGTTTTCAAAATATTTTATTTTTTAAAATGCAGTTTTTATATAAGAAAGGATATTTTCCTCAATAAATGTCTTTAAAATATATTTTAAAATTATTTTCCATATAATATGGCATCCATTGATGATACACATGACCCAAAGTTTCCATACATGTTATCACATTAATATTTTATATTTTAATGGATTTATTCTTATGACACCCATTTCTCTTGAAAATGTTATATGATTTTTAAGACCACTTATTTTCAAAGGATATGCTTTAATGGAATGATTACGAAACCTATATATTTTCATAGGTTATTATGTGATTAAATATTAATGACACCCATTTAATTTCATGGATTATAATTGTTGTTTATAACACCCATCCCTTTTTATTGGTCTTGATATGATGAATGTTTTATTATCTTATGACACATAGATGTATGATTCTATTATGTGGTGGGTGGGACCTATATCACACTCCAATGAATTGCGTAATTATAAATGTAATATGATCTAAAAGGTTACAAGGGTTATTGCACATTCCATTATAGCCCATGCCAAAAAATAATAAGGTATACAGGTTGAAGACCATGCCCGAAAAGAAGAATGTACAAGGGTTCTAGACCAAGCCATAAAATAATATGGTGCATGGGTTGTAGACCAAGAATGAAATTGAGTGGGTTTATGGGTTGTAGAACAATCTCCAAAATAAGATTTTTCATGAGTTTTTATCTCAAGATGAATCATATATATGTTTCGTAACCCAATACAAACATGATATGAAGGTCTTAGTAAGTATCCTTAACATAGGATTTTATATGTATATGTGTATTCCACAATTACATGTCTTATTACTACATTATTCTTTCATTGATTATCCACCTAATTGCATTATGATTCATGTCTTATGAACATAAAATATTTATTTAATGATTCATTTTTATGGTCTTTTTTATGTACAGTATGATCTTCTAATAATCATGACCACATTATCATACCCTTGTTTTCATGATATGCTTATACATTTCCTTTATTTACCCTTGATTAGGATTTGAGCTCCCCCAATACTTATCATTCTTTTCCACAGTTTATGATGAATGTTTTAAGTAGAATTGATAATTGACAATATGTTTGTGGGACACGTTAAAGATATTCCGCTATGTTATAAGGCTTTTGTTCCAAGATTCGAATATCATTAATCTAATTTGGTCTCTAGGCAATTATTATTGAAATGATTTAATTTAATCTGGAAAATTGATTGTATGTCTATCTACATTATCTCTAGGTTATTATAGTTTCTAACAAAGTGAAGGCTAGTTAAACATCAGAAACATAGATAAGAAATAATTAGTGAGACCCCTAGGATATTTCTAATAATATATATTGGGTTTTATATAAGGACAAGTCGATGAATGTTGTAATGTTTATGATAATTTCATGGAGTTTTGGTATATGATAGAGTCAGTGGTTCTAATAAATTCATCCATGTTTGGATTATAAAATTTTACGTGGATATGTAATATTTGTACCTTGGGGTAACACCTCCAATAAGATAAACTGAGCCCAAATCAGGGTAATCTAGTACTTGAGAATGAGCCTTGATGCAGATCTAGTTTGATAGTCTTGGGGAATATTCTTTCAAAAATCATAATATCATCATGAACCATTATAAATAATTTTAACAGAATATTAATATGAATATCCTAGTATAAAACGAAGGTTTCACATATTAAGGATGTTTTCATAACATAAACCTCTAAAAAATGAATTTTCATGATTATATGTTTTATCACTATGATAATCGTTTTTTAATCAATGCTTTCAAGTTTTATCCATTAGAGGGAATCTGAAGGAACATGGTTAGCATTGAATCTGATGAGAAATATGTTGATGATAACACACCTAGAATGGCCAATAGAGTGAAGTATTTTGTGATCATGCATAATTAGTTTTCGAGGAACATGATCTACAACATGTACAATAACCAACTCTAATAATCACCAAAGATTATAAGGAATGAGTTCACTAAAATTTAGGTAATGGAAACCATAGAGGAATGAATATTTTTCTTATTTTTTGTCATTAATGTGGAAGGAATCGCATAATTTATTGTATTATATGAAAAATAATGAGTTTTGACTATGGAATAGGACACAAATAATGTAACTGAAAACTGAAAATAAAGAGTTCATATAACACAATGGATGAGAATGTTTACCTCCCTACAGTATTATAAATTAATGATTTATTTGAATTTGGAAAGTATAGGAATTATGAAAATAAATTTCATATATAGAATCCTCTTGAAGATTATCCTCAAAGTTGTATAGGTAATAGAGTTTATACGGATGATGAAGGTGCCATGAATGACATATGAAAGGAATGTGTTGTTTTAATAGTATTTTTGATAAGGGTGGATAAAATTAGTTTGATAAATGTTAATACATGATTTGTATTTCATATTCCTATAATGTGGTATTAAGGATGAAGTTGATATTGTCCACGTAATTGTTCAATAATTAATTTGGATTATTGAAGTGTATATGTTAGGTAATTCAAAGAATATGTTATATGAATCATGAAATATATAATTATTTTTAGAATAAGTTCTTTTATAATTTGAAACGACATGACGAATGGTTCTTGTGAGGTACAAAAGTTATTTCATGGAAAGGTGATAATTTGAATAAGAGAATGTAACCCGTAATTTTGTTCATTATGTTGATATAATGACATTTTCATAAATATATGTTGGAAGTAGATATATAAATTGAACGATACTAATATCATTGGAATCAATTATGGTTTTTTCACAAGTGGATTATAATATCGTAGATAGAGAATAAAATATTTTTTGGATTGAAGGAATATATCCAATATACTTTGGAATAAGGAAACATGCATGGTGTCAATAAGGATTTAAATTTATTCAGGTCAATACCATGTTTCAAGAGAATATGCGATGGAGATATTCACATGTTTGGAATGTAACAACCAAGAGCTATTTTTGATATATATAGTGGATCAATGTTATATTGATTTTATGACCTTATTTCTACAACTTCGGATTTTCATATTTTAGAAGGGTTATAATGTTAACCATTCCTGAAATGTTTATATTAAACTTTGAAGGTTATATTTATGTATTGAGATTTTGTTTAAGTCCCGGCTTAAAAGGATATTTTGTGATTAAACTTATTTTAAAGAATTCAGTCATATTTTGAAAATTAAATTAGTTTGGTTTCATAAAATTACATCATGTATGTTGGGTGAAAACCAATAAAGAATGACATGGTTGTGGGTCCTAAACTAATGACTGGTGGACGAAAAGGATTTCATGTCAACCAATAGGCTAAATGTTGTCCATGTTACTGTATAATTATTTTTGATTAATAAATATTTTTGATTAATCATTACTGTTACATTTTATGTTCATAGATTAATGTATTAACAATATTGATTTTTAATGATTTTTAGAAACAAATAGTTACACTTTTCATTCTTTTTCAGACCTTAAGAGCTGTTAAAAGTGTATTTTTATGCTTTGGGTATCAAAGTTAATTTCTGGAAATCCCTTTCCAGATGTAATTGATGAATTATAAATAGAGAAATGAGCATCCAAAGAATTAAATTTAATTCATTGCTACATATCAAGTAAGTATATTTCTTAAAGTCATGGTCAATAAGAGCATTACTCAAAGACATGATGATGATAAAAAAATGTGTTTCCAAGATACCCAAATTTTTATTGAACTGCTGGCATTTTAAATCATCATAGATTTTTTACTTTGTGTCCTTCAACCTTTCATTTATCATTAACATGTTTTTTATTAATGACCTCAATTACTCCCTATAAATATTTACAATTTTCCTCAATGTACAATCTTTACTCCCAACCAATGTTCTCTTACATGTAAAGATAATAATATACTACTTTAGGTAATCATTGTGTTTAAAAAATACCCTTTCTACGGGAAGTTTTATTATTAATTTTAATTCTTTGGTTTTTTATGAGATGAATATTCAAGTATTAAACGTTGGATAACATAGATGAAATTTGGGGAAAATTCATCTTATGGGGGGTAGAATTTAACACCCTGAGAATTTTTGAATTATAATTTTTAGAATTAATTTAATCATATTGATATTTTTTTTTCATAAAACAAAAATAATAGTATATTTTTTATTAAATCAATATGTTTTTATTTAGTTATATGAAAAACACAATAATCGTGCTCTACACACAACATAAATTTTAGCTTTCCCTATACAGAACACCTATGATTTCTTTCATTACAAACAATGATGACTTTCCTTAATGGCTTGTATAACATGAAAGACTGAGTTTTACTAAACAATAATATATTATTATTTAATATAATAAGATATAACATATCTTTTAAATTAGTGGTTAGGAACAATATTAACCAAATTATAAATAAATATAGTTCACAAAAAATATATGATGAATTCATAAGTTACCAATTAATTAGAAATTAAAATATAAGAACCAATTGAATATAGAGGATATATTTTCTATTTTTATATCCCCAAATGTGTTTTTTACTAATATATTAAATTAATTAAAAATGGTGAGTGATATTAGGGACATATATATTCCATATATTCACTCAAATATTTTCTATATTCATCTAATATATTTGATCGACATTAGATAATAATAAACCCAATTTTATGCTTAAAAACCAATATTTTTTTAAATGTATTTATACAACCTTTTAATAGAGAACCAATTTTAAATACAATTTTCTAAAATTTTATAGATTTTAAATGTAAAAAAAATTCATATTTGAAATTGAAACATAAAAATTAGGTTAGGATAAATATTTGGAATTTTTCTGTAAGGCTTCATTTTTTAATGAATAGTTAAAAATACTAAATTTTAATTCAAAACATCTTTTTCATCTAATTTATTTATAATAATAAATTATATTTTAAGTTGGATTAAAATTAGAATTAGATAATATTTTTCTCAATTAATAAATTTTTTTCATTATAGTAAATTTTACTTTGAAATTGGGTACAAGATCATAGAAAACATTTAGATGTTATTACTGTTAAAACCTGCATTATCATCCCTTCTGTAGAATTAATTTTAAAATATGTTTTTTCCACATATGTATTTGGAATTTTTAAAATGGATTAAATATTTTTAATATTTTTTTTTTATTTCTAATATTTTTTACTTCGTTATTTACCAATACTATTATTGAATACAGTTAAAATTAATTACAATTATTAAGGTAAAAGTTATCTTAATAATAGAAAAAACCTTAAATTTAATGGGCCAAATGCCCTATAAACCTATCAAAATAACATTTTATGTCCATATTTATGATATAAAGATTATATTTTTATTTTTTATATTTTTTTATGACTTTTTAGATAAAAAAATGGTGCACATAACTTGTTTTCCAAAATGAAAAGTGTATGCTTTCCCTTCCTTATAAAAGTCCACCTCCTCTCCCACTTCCTCACCCTTCTCAAACCACATTGGTTCTACCATGATCTTCCCAATAAACTAATAAAAACCCACCCTTCCTATGTGAATCCTAAATATGGTAATAAATACTTCCATGTAATCCATTTGGTGCAAACTAAATGGAGCTACCTCATTAAGAAGTCACACCCCCCCTCAAGATCCTTCCTTTTATTTCCATTATCCACTACCTAAACTCCTTTTATAACATTTTACAAAAAATAGTATAATAAATATACTAGGAAATTTTTATTCTATATTATCAACCTATACTTACACACACTTCCATCAACTTGGTAACAAACATACAGTTTACGTGTTTGGCCAACCACCACTTCACTAAACGATGATTGTCCGTTTTTCCTTTACTGCCTCTCATGGTAGAAATTATGATGGAAAATATATTTATTTATTTTATATATTATAATTATAATTGATTTATCATTATTTAATTTTTATTTATAACATACCATTATTCTTTCAATCTTTTTTAAATAATATAATTTTATTTAAGGATGTTTTGACTACCACCCACTCAAAACGATGTGATTCATTCACACACTACATTGAATGTATTAATGATATTTTTAGTGAACCTATGAGATATATATGAAATAATAATGATAATTTAATGATATTATATACATAAATATATATATATGAATATATTTCATTTTCTTTCTTTCTTTCAATACGTCAATAAAATGGAAGTGGTGTTCATGCATACATACACCTACCGTATCCTTGAACATTGTATTCAATTTCATACTTATATATTATATAAATTATAATAATAAAATAAAATCAGCATTAATTATATTTATATCTTGGTTTACATTTAGGAAATCATGATATAAGTAAAAGGGCCAAAGATATAACAAATTATGTCCCAAGTGAAAAAGAAAGTGAATATTAACTGAATAGTGACATTAACATGAAATTGTTAACCAAAAGGTAATATAGAGTCACTATAAAAATATACATGGTTTTAGATATAATAATATGGTTCTATAAAATAAGTATAATAATATTTAATCTATTATACATGAGGTTTTAATGAGTACGATGTGTGTCAAAATGAAATATAAGGGAATTTCATCTTACTTTTCAGTTACATGTGGTATATGCCTTATTCACTAATCAAATATATTATGTTATGTATATACAACCAATGAATGTATTATAATATTATTTTTTATAAACTCGTTTATATTTAAAAATAAATTCTATGATATTTGTTTCATGGGTCTTATATTTCAAAAGATACCAAACCGATCAGATAGTTTTTTCTCAATTTTCCTTCCTCGAGACTCATGTTTTGTTATGCAACTAAATTCATTTTTGAGGTGTATTTACTTCTGTTTGACCTATCATATCATGAATATCCTTATATTAATGAAATTTTAATCATTATTAAATTTCATTTACTTGCTTGGAGATCATTATCTCAAGTTTCCATGTGGTATGATTTTGGTGACAGAATCTCATCGTTTATCATGATGGTTAATGACTGCTTCCATTGATGAAATATTATGATCCATATCTCAATTAAAACCCATGATTTTAATTTTCCTATACTTGTTCAAGATACCTCCTTGTATTAGTACCATTTTCCCAATATTTTGTACATAAGATAATTAAAAAAAATATGAAAAATCTAACAGTATTTCTCTCTTCTGTTAGAAGTCTATTTTATTTCCAAAACCATGTCTTCAAAAATATTTGGAAATATATTTTCAAATTAACCATGAAATTAATTTTCAAGGAAAATGTATTTTATAAATGTTTTATTTTTTTCAATTAATTTTTAAAGAAAAAAAATAAAAAAAAATTCAAGGATTATTTATATGTTTTCTAATTATTTTCAAGAAAAATCATTTTCAAATTATTTTCAAATTAATTTATATATGTTTTTCAAAATTTTATTCTGATTGGTTTATATTTTTTAAGGAAATTTTTTTTCAATGTTTTTTCAATCATTCTTTATTTTCTTACAAGTTTATTTTTAAGAATTTTTATTTCAAAATATATTATTTGTTAAAGAAATTTTTTAAAATAAGAAAAGATATTTTCCTCAAGAATTGTTTTTAAAAGTTTTATAAAATTATTTTCAATCTAATATTACACCTATTGATGATTATAATAGTCCAAATATTCCATTTACATTATATTTGTAATGTTTTATGTTTTGATGTAATGATTCTTTAGACACACATTTCTCTTCCGAATGTTATATGATTTTGAATCCCACTACTTTTCAAAGGATATGATTTAATGAAATTATTAAGAAACATAAATATCATCTATAGGTTATGATGTGATGAATTTTTAATGATACCCATTTAATTTCATTTATTATTATTATTATTTATGAGACACAAAATATTTTATGGGTCGTGATAGGATTGTTGTTTTTTTATCCTGTGACACGTGTATAATTGATTTTTTTATATAATAGGTGGGACATATATCTTCCTCCAATGCATTGGGTAATTATAAAATATATATGTTGTCAAACCCTAACCTATTCGTTTAATTTATTTAATTATTTTACTACTATTAAATATTTTTTTGGGGTTTGGGGTGATTCCCAGATGATGTTTTCATGTTTTCAACATAAAGTGTGCATTTTGGGTTTGACATCGTTGGAGGCACGGGCAGAGCGCAACGCCGTAGGGCTTCACCCATGAAACTGTGTGGCCTTTTCGTTAATTTTATTATTATTAAATGATATGAATTCATTTTATTATTATTATTTTATTAAGGTTATTATTATTTTTATTAATATTATTATGAATATTATTATTATTATTTTATCATTATTTATTATTATTAATATTATGATTATTATGATTACTATTATTATTACTATTATTATTATCATTATATTATTATTTTTATTTTTATCTTTGTTTACTTTTACTTTTTTTTATTTCTTCCTCTTTATTCTTCTCTCTTTTTCTCTCTAATTTTTTCATTCCATGCGGTTGTTCCTCTAGCACCACACAAGTTATCTCTGCCTCCCTCATTCTCCCATGTTGCATCGTGCCTCCCTCAACCCACCACCCTTCCAGCATCCTACACCTCACGGCACCATCATCCTCCTCTCCTAACCCTCTACGTCCCGCCCAGCACCTAAAACCCCTGCTTTCATCCCGCTCTTACTCCACCACCCCACGCCCAGAAGCCTGCTGCACCTCCCTCGCCTCACACTACGACATACAACGCAACCCCCTGTGCATCCCTCTTCTTCCGGAGGGTCTCCAAGACGGCGCCCCCTCCTTCCTGCTCCAGCCAGCCGCCTGCTGTGTGTCATCCATACAGAGACACACTGTGTTCCCTCTTGTTGAGCCGCACCAACCCAGCACCCCCCCTGCTGTGTGCGACCCCTCTTACCCATGCTCTGCACGATCAGAGCCCCTGCCGGTAACCCTCTGACCAGTTCGAGATCACCACCAACCGGGTCTATGTCATGCGCCCTACCGTGCCACCCGCGCTCTTCCATGTTTCATCCAGCCATCATATGTGCAGCCTTCCGCCCAATTTTTCCACCTCACATCCATTGTATGGCGTGAGCCCCTTCAGTTGGCCAAGTTAACCCACAGTCGAGCGAACACGCAGCCCTTCTTCCCTATTCAATAACACCCCTAAACCTTTGTCCCCTTGAAGATTTTGTTTCCTTTCTCTGACCGACCAGCAGCGGCGTAGTGCCTCGACGACATCCCACTTCACTGTACTAGAAGAGAGATCCTCCCTCCAGCACTCACCATCCATATCGGCCGTGCACACCTCTGGCTGACACTCCTTCCAGTCGTCGTGTAGCTACGACTAGCTGGTGCCCTCTGGTCGCGTGCCTTCCTTCCTGTTGCAGACCCACCGACCAGTCTTGAACCCATCCAAGCCATGCTCCCCCTATATAGGTGATTTTTTCAATGCTCGGCATCCCCTTGTCGCCCCTCTGGGATGGAACGACTAGCTCTGTCATCTCTTATGTCATCTCTGTTCGTGTGACCAGCCACATACCTTGTTCACAACTAGGAACGCGATGAAGGCCCGCTGCCGAAGGCGAGCGGTTTGGGTTCACCCCTCTTCACCTGAACTAAGGTTTAGGTGAGGTTTTCTTTGTATTTTGTTTGATTTATTTTAAATAATCGTTTCGGTTTTTTAGTTATCTTTACTGTTTCGTCACAATGAAGAGATTTTTCCATGATTTTGCAGTTGTTGGTAAGTTATCCATACTTGTGCGCAGGTGTGAGATGTGTCGCATCATCGTTACCGAGCTGCAAGTCGATGTAGGTCCCATACTGCACTCTTCATTAAAATCATAATTCCTTAATTTATTAATATTTTATTAATTTTAATAAACGGGTAATAAAATAAGATAATTAATTTTTAAGTGACTATTTGGTGTAAAAAAGGTGTTTATTCTATACACGACACATGAAATATTTTCTTGATGAATGGACACCCAATAGTGAAAGAATGCATGTCTTTCCTTTAAACATAATTCGTAGAATTTCAAATGTAGTTCTAGTTTGTTGATAAATGTTTGATTTTTAAGCATGAACAAGTGTTTTGTTTATCTTGAAAAAATGGGATTTTCATTAAAATTTATGCAGGCCCGTTTGGGAATTTGATAAAATAAATTATTTTCGAAAACTCTGTTTGGGGTGTCTCAGGGTATATCGTTGGTGTAAATTGAATTCATGAGTATTGTGTGAAGTTTGTTCTACTTGATTGACTTTGTTGACTCACCCATTTCCTTTTTATTATATTTATTTACATGGGAACCTGGCATAGTAAGTGAATCTTCTGAGAATGATTACTACACTAGTTTATATTACACACAGGCATGTGGCCCATAGTAGAGAGGTATTGTGTTATTAGTACTATGGGATTGGGCCCCTAGGTTAGGCTATGTAGAGAAACACTAGTAGATTGGGTGTTATGACGTCATTGAGTAGGGCAAGCCTTCAGGATGAGTCAGATGTATAGTACGTTCTGTATTGTTCATGAGCTCCTAGGATCAACCCATGTCTCCTTTAGTGTTTATTCATATGTGGCGGTCGACTGAGAGGTCTAGTTCAGTATTTGGCCCCTGTGTGCCACTTTTTCCATTGCCCTTAGTGTGTGTTGCGTGTTGTGTGGTTTTCCATTTTTACTAACAACTAAAATTTGGATTTCTAAATTTTTCACAAAAACATTTTAAATGAAATACACCTGTTCCTTTCAAACATTAAACATGATTTTAAATTAAAAAGGGAAATGGACTGTTACCTGATTTAGAAATGAAAGTGTGTGTAGAAACTGATGTTTCATATACTTTAGTTAAAACCTGGAATAAGTAAATTTCTTTATTTAAAGGTAGTGAATTGGGAATAGTTTTTTGGGCACGCCTACTGAGTTTTAATACTCACGCCTATAGTGTTTTCCTATTTTTACTTTCCATTGCAGGTTTGACTTGAGCTTTCACATCATGGGTGAGAGTTAGTTGTGAGATGGTGAGCGACTCTTGGAGTCATGAGGTGTTTTGGTAGTGGCCAGTTTAGATGGTTGTCACTGATCATTATTTCTTATCTATTTCAATTATTAACTTTGTGTTATTCTACTTTTACCGCTGCTTTATTTATTTTCATTGGGAAAAATCATTCCCACATGATCTATGTTGATGCCTCGGCACTTGTCTCCAACCCGAGAGGATCAAGAACTCCTCTTGGGCCTTGTCTCGGACCGACATGGGTGATCGGTTCAGGGTCAACCCGGGATGGTTCAAGAAAAAATGCTATCAGAGCAGGTCGGCTCTTGAGCGGTCCTTGTTTTTTTAGAGAATCCATTGTTATTTGGGGTTGTCATGGTTGAAGGAGTAAGATTATCAGGACATGAGGTATAGGAATGGGAAGGACGTCATGAACCATTGCTTGTTCCGATCCTCGGTTTACCATGGGATGTTTGGTTTGTCGATGTCTTTTGATTCTTATGGTTTATTTGGTATGGGGAAATGAAATGTGAGTCAGGAAAGTGACCTCCTTGAACATTCATGGTTTGGAATTCCATGTGGAGTCGGCGACTTTAACCTAGAATACTCTCATTGATGGTGGGGTGCCTGGCATATGGACTCCAACCATATGGCTGAGTCACCCATCATCACTAGTTTCCCTCTAGTGAATCATTTGGGTTTTCCTTCATTCTGAAAATCATTGTGAAAAGTGTTAGTCAGGATTTTTAAGTGGTAATAACCATGTTTGACCCATATTTTTTTCCCTTATTCCTTAAGTGTTCGCCCCCATGGAGGTTCAATAGATGCCCAAGGTGCAGCTTCGGGTGGTGCGCCCTTGGGAAATTCTCTATTTTATCAGCCCATAAACATCATCCTCGAGTTCCAGAAGTTGAACCCTCCCCTCTTTTATTGGAAATAATATCCTCTTGAGGTAGAGGAGTGGCTATGAAAGATTGAGAAGATTTTATGTTCTCTCACGCCGACTGAGTCATTAAAGGTGAAATTGGATACCCTTATACTTGATGGTCTAACCTAGATGTGGTGGAAGTCTGTGTCTCGAAGAAAGCCTCGATAATATCTCACATAAGAGTTCATCAAGTTTTCGTTCATCCAGCAATATTTCTCTATGTTGATGAAGCTGAGAAAGAGGATGGATTTGTGCGGTCTTCAGAAAGGTGTTGGATTTGTGTTGGAAAACATCCATCATTTCCTTAACATGGCTCCGTATAAACCAACGTATGTTGGAAATGATCCTATGAAAGATCGACATTTTGAGCTCCGACATCATCTTGAGCTGAAGTCAAACGTGGAAGAGTTCAACCTAATATCTTTCCCTGATGTTGTGAGATAGGCTTTCCTCGCCGAAGCGGAGTTAACATAAGGACTTGAGGTGGTGAGTCCTCATCTATCCTTGTGAAGCAGTATAGAAGATAACGATAAGAATAATGGGAAGTGGCCTGATGCTGGCAGTACTGGTAGATGAATCAAGAGGTCTTCATACCTTCAGTCATCATCCTTATAGCGCAATGACTTGATATATCACTAGTTCGGTAAGTGGGGGCACAAGAGGCCGATTTTCCGAAATGGTGTAAGATCCTGCCACACCTGTGGGCGCCTAGGTCACGTGCATGTCGAGGTGTTTCGAAGAAGTGTGTAGAAACCATACGTATATTATCGAAGGTCATCTCAGCCCGTCAGTAGGGGTAGGACAACGTTTGGGGACCAGTTTGGAGTTTTTCACTTTGTAGTGTTCCTTTGATGTAGTGTTTAACTCTTGTAGCTTTCAGTGGGGTTTCTTTTCCTTCAGTTGTATGAATGGTTCTTATCGAACCAATTTGAACCCTTTTTTCTAATAGATGTGTGTTTGGTAAAATTCTGGTTCATGTGATGTGTTTGGAAATTTTTAAAGCATGACTACGAGGCAGGACATGCTTTAATCAATGGATCTCTAGCCATAGGCCTCGATGTAAAGTTGGCGTATAGTCAATTGAACCCTAGAGGTGTAATAGATGTCGGTATAATGTCTGTATTTAGTGTGGTGTGTCTTTTGTTCATCCAAGAGTGTGATGTCGTTGGATTTGCAGTGGTAGTAGTTTTGATGTTTTATATGTTGGTCCTTCCCTTCTACCCACCCCATAGTGGGGGTTTTTGGACCGTGTGGAAAATATTCAAGCTCGGTTACCCTCTTCAATCCTTATGGTGGGGAGACCCTTCACGAGTCTCGTTGAATTCAGTTTGGCTAGTTTCCTATGGTGGGGAGTCTGTCCCCCCCTGATGTTAGTATCGGAGTTTCATTTTGGGTTTCGTTTTGGTGGTATTTTAAATGTTCTTGTTTTGAGGATATGTTTCATGTTGTGGGGGTTTGGTGTTCGTTTTGATCGATCAACTGGAGGCGCTTAGGCTTTTGGGGGTGAGTGACACTTAAGGAGTTTTATCTGGGGTCTAGGTCTTATTATGGCTTCTTGGGGACGGGAAGCGTTATGGTGGGGAGAATTGTCACACCCCGACCTATGAATTTAATTTATTTAATTATAATTCTACCTTTAAATATTTGTTTGGGGTCTTGGGTGAGTCTCAGACGAAGTTTTTGAGTTTTAAATAAATAGTGTGTGTTTTGGGTTTGATGTCATTGGACGCACGGGTGGAGGGCGACACCGGGCAGCTTTTCCCATTCAACTGTTTGGCCTTTTCATTAATTTTATTATTATTAAAATCATATGAATTCATTTTTTTATTATTTTGTTAAGGTTACTATTATTTTTATTATTATTATTATTTTATATTATTTATAATGATTAAGATTATTATTATTATTATTATTATTATTCTTATCATCATCATTATTATTATTATTTTTATTTTTATTTTTATTATTTTTATCTTTGTTCACTTTTACTTTTTTTCTTTCTTACTATTTCTTCTTCTCTCTCTTTTTCTCTCCTTTGTTCTTTCCATGTGGTTGTTCCCCTAGCGCCACACAAGCTGTCACCACCTCCCTTTTTCTCCCATGTTGCATCGCGCCTCCATGAGCCCACCGCTCTTCCAGCATCTGGCACCTCACGGCACCCTCATCCTCCTATCCTTCCCCTCCGCATCTCGCCCAACACCTGTAGCCCCGGCCTTCTGCCCTCTCCTACTCTGCCACCACGTGCCCTGTATCATGTTCCTCCTCTCTCACCTTACACTACAACGAACAACGCAACCCCTTGTGCAGCCCTCTTCCTCCGGAGGGTCTCCAAGTCAGCGCCACCCTCCTACCTGCTCCGGCCAGCCGCCTGCTATGTGTCCTCCCTACTAAGCTGCACCATGTTCCCTCCTTGCTGATGTGACGCCTCGACCCCAGTTAACCAGAGTTGGAGCATTATTACATAACATTGTCATGATCACAAAATATCATGTCACAAAAGATTGATTATTTTAGTAGCCTTGGAATAATAAGATACATTCACAAAGTTTAGATTACATCATAATATGAAAACTACAACAACATATTGTCCCCACACTCATATCCACTTATACTATCCATGCAGTTCATTCATAAAATACCTCTTCACATCCTGGGAAAAATAAAACATAGAAAGGGGTGAGCTCAAATGCCCATTAAGGATAACAATATAGCAGAAACTTTCATAAATAAGGATAAACATTTAAGGAAATTTATAACTAAAATAAAAGCCTTTTAAACTTGAACATTAGCATAATATAACAAAAATAAAATAAAATAATGTCATATACTTATTCACATGGATATTCTACTAGTCGAATAATCACATGCAATATCAATAACCACTTTCATAATGATGGAATGCATACTGCCAGACTATCATAACCACATAGTCAAGGCCTTGTTCAAATACTAGAAATAAGATTTTGTCAAGGCCTTGTGCCAAGACACTAGTTTATCTCATGAGACATAACGATGCATTTAGGATCTATAGCGGGCTCCACCCGTCACTTATTAAGTCTAATTCATTCCTCATATGAATAGGTTTAAACATAACAGAAACATTCATATTGAAACTAGAATATAAAATGTCAATACTTTATCCATAAACCATGAATGGTATAAAAATAACACATCCATATTCAAACATTCACAAATCCTTCAATAAAATATGTAAGTTTTGAATCATAATAAATCACATTCAAATAATCTTAAAATCCATCAAAAGATGTTGACATAGATGAAATCAAAACTATTTGAGAGAAATATCTGTTTTTTTAAATCATTTAAAAGTAACATAATTATAAAGTAAAACATTTAATTTTAACATATTCTTATAACCTTTAAAGGGAAGCTTCGATGATTTTATAATGGCGGAAAACAGCCACACCTGAAGTATAAGTTAAAAAAGACATTCTTACCATAATTCTGTCGAAAAGGTTAAAAAGGACCTTGTTTGGAAAACGGCAGAAAGATACCTTTATAAAATTGTCATAAAAAGTCAACAAGGGTATAATTTTCATTAACCCATAGTCTGTAAAATATTAATAATGATTTGAAATACATTTTTAAGAATTAATGATGTGGATTATAGAAAGTTCCCAGTAGATAATTACGTATAAACAACCTCAGATAATGAAGAGATTGTGAAATAAACCCTTACCTTGTAATTTTACCTGGTTGTGGGTAGGTTAATCTCCTGTATAATGGTGAAATAATTGTTATTAAATTAAACAATAATCCTATAAATTAATATGATATCATATATGATCTTTTAACATTGATTTATTACTATTATCTTAGTATTATCATTGTTTTCGGTGTTAACAGATTCATTTTCCTTTATATTCATTATTATGGGAGCCATATTTGTTATGGATAGGATGTATATTACTCATATCCAGAATGATATCATGTCTCTAAAATTTATTTTTAATCATCAAATGAAATTTATTCTTGAATGGGTATGATGGGGAATGAATCTCATCACGTTCGTGGAGACGGTAGTCCGTACGTACGCACGAAAGACAATATCATTCTTTTGATATTATAATAAAATATAATTGGATAGTATATCATATATACAGAATCATTATCATGTTATATCTATTATTTACATCAGTTACACATCATTATCATACCCATCGAAATAATAATGTTTTGATTGACAATTACACCACGACGTAGAGACGGTAAGCCATATGTACGCACGTATGGTGACATGTCATTCAATGGATGGATAGAATAATGAATATGGTTGTACCATATTTATAATAACATCACAGCATATAGAATATACTAGAGTTATTATTTTATAATGGAAATAACAAAAAAGAAGAAGTTGAAGAATAAAGGAACTTGAAAGAGGGTGGTGAAAACATTACCTCTTCTTTGGGTTCTTCCTTTTGATTTGATCAAAAGGGATCTTTAGGTAGGCTTTATGATCAAACTAAAGACTCTAGGTTGAATTTAGGGATGTTGAGAGAATATTTGGGCAGGGGTTGGCCAAGTAAAAAGTCCTTGAAGGTGTGAATCATAGAGAAGGTGGAGTGTCCTTTTATAAGTGGGGTGAGGGGCACCTTTGGAAAAGATTCCAATATTATTTTATTATAAATTTATATTCGGTTTCTAATGGCTCCAAACTGATTTATTTCCAGGATACGGTGGGGATGGATTGAAAAAAACTCAACAAATAGGTTTTAGACAGGTTTGGGTCACTTTAGTAACCTTATCTTTTAGTTTTAACTCTTAGTTAATTAGTTTGACATTTACCATGTCTCTTTGTATTTTTATATTATATGGTTAATAAACATACTATAAACTTCTAAGCGACCCCCCAAGTGGTCCATTAATGATACACCTATAATTATATAAGTCATTTGGCCGAACCATATATTTTTAGGAATAGAATATGAATTAATAATATAATATTTGTTTAAAAAACATTTATGTCAATTTTGACACTATTTTGTATTTTGTTTTTTCTAAATTTATAACATCATTATTACTTAGAAATATATTAATCTAACCAACCCTAATATGTTATATTATCCTAGAAAATTATTTTAATTCATCAAAATTCTCAAATTACATTTATTTTGATATTTATAATATCAATTATTTTAATATTTCATTAATTAGGTAATTACTGCATCACCATTATGTCATAAATAAATTAAATTATTCAATGTCTAAAAATTATAAATAAAATATAATTATGTAGAAAATATTTTTAACATTCTAATTAATTCTTATAATCTAATTTATCTTATGAATTACCCTATTTTAAAAATATTTTAGTTATTAAACATTGATTTTAACTCTTTTAACTCTTCTTTGAAATAAATAATAATAAATGACCTAATCTAATCCAAGTGAACCTAAATGATAATATTTTACTCCTAAGGTTTTTTTTCGATATAAACATGTCCAATAGAATTAGGACATGTTTTTGGGTAATATTAATATCATTTTTACCCTTAATCACCCTATTTAATTTTAACTATGGTAAATAAAAGTGAAAGTTACTATACACCAAAAATTATTTTTATCTTATTGAACCTCATTTTACTCCTTGATATTAACCAGGTCTCTCTGATTTTCAAAATTCCACTCATAGAAGTGGTAAAATTCAGTTTTATGTGAATTTCCAAATTCTTCTAAGAGGTGGGTAAAAGACGGTGAAAAGTTCAATAAAATTTGTATATAACTAAAATTATTCTAAACTAATTCCAATGAATTAAATTGAACTTATATATGTATTATGTATCTATTTTTTCCAAAATTAAATTTAAGAAAAATAAATAATTATTTAAATAAAAATTTGGTTTGAAACTATAACTCAGTGTTTTTTCACTATTCATCAAAAATTGAAAGTTTTCATAAAAATACCAAAAATTCACCCTAGGATAATTTAAATATTCTGAATCCAAAAATGAAGTTCATTTTGAAAGATAAAATTTATAAAATTTCAAAAAGTGGGTATTACTATTCATAATGGCTAGTTTGATTGATTGTGGTGTGTGTTATAACTCGAAGTTGCGTACAACACATGATACTGTATTATTCAAAGGGAAGTATACCATAGAAGCTTGGGGTGTTACATTCTCCCCTCCTTCAAAAAAATTCATCCTCATAATTTCTAGAATACTATTGCATGAAAAGACTCGGGTGGTTCTTCAACATAAGTTCCTGAGGTTCCCATGTTGCCTCTTCCATATTATGGTTTCTCCATAGAACATTTACCAGACGAGTCGTCCGGTTTGTCAGAACTTGTTCTCTTGTATCAAGAATCCTAACAGGCACTTCGCAATAAGATAGATCGGTTTCTAGTTCTAATTCCTCATAGGTGAGTACATGCGTTGGGCCAGGCATGTATTTTCAAAATAGTGATATGTGGAACAGATCGTGAACTTTGGAGAGTCTTAGTGGCATTGCCAAATGGTAAGCTACAGCCCAAATTCGTTCTAGAATTTCGAAAGGTTCGATGTACCTGGGACTCAATTTACCCTTCTTAAAGAAACATATAACTCCCTTCCATGGAGATACCTTTAAGAAAAAATGATCTCTTACCTAAAATTACTAATCCTTCCTCTAGTTGTCCACATAGCTATTCTACCTACTTTGAGCTGCTTTGCTGTGGTTTTGGATTACCTTTACCTTTTCCATCGTTTCCTCCACCAGTTCTGGGCCTACAAGTTTTCTTTCACCAACGTCATCCCAACAGGTTGGTGTGAGACATATCTTTCGACATAACGCTTCATATGGTGCCATCCGAATAGATAAATGGAAGTTATTGTTATAGGAAAATTCCACCAGAGGTAAATACTGTTCACACATACCTTGAAAGTCTAGTGAGCATGATCTCAACATGTCTTCTAAGGTTTGAATAGTCCGTTCTGATTGTCCATCAGTTTGTGGGTGGTAGGCAGTGCTCAAAAGAAGTTCAGTATCCAAGGCTTTCTGATGTATTGTCCATAATCTTGAAGTAAAACGTGGATCACGATTAGAAACAATCGATATGGGTACTCCATGAAGTCTCACAACTTCATTAATATATAGTCTTGCTAGATGTTCAAGTGGTAAATCTTCCCTTATAGCAAGAAAATGTGCTGACTTGGTAAGATGATCAAAAATGACCCAAATTGTGTTGTTCCTTCTAGGAGTCTTTGGTAGTCCCATGACAAAGTCCATTTTGATATTATCCAATTTCCACTCAGGTATGGGAAGAGGTTGCATGACTCCTCCAGTCTGTTGCCTTCTAGCTTTCACTTGTTGACAAATCATACATCTTGACAAAAAATCATCAATCTCCCTCTTCATGTTGTCCCACCAAAAATGTTCCTTCAAATCTCTATACAACTTAGTGATATCATGGTGTATAGAGAAATTGGTACTATGAGCATCATCCAACAATTCCCTTTTTATATCAGGTATATTGGGAACACAATGTCTCTTCGAAATTTTCAAAATTCAATCTTCATACACAAAGTCACTCAATCTCCCATCATTAACAACCTTAATCTTCTTTTAAAACTCTTCATCGCTAGTCTGAGAACTCTTTATCCTTTCTAGTAATGATGGTTCGACAGCCATTCGAAAAGTATTGATGTTTCACCTTCCATGGTGATTTCTATATCCATCTTTACTAGATCCATGAAAATAGGATCCCTCTCAACTCTCATCATGTTCAAAACTCAATGATCTTTTCTACTCAAGGCATCTGCAACCTTATTTGCCTTTCCCTGGTTGTAGTGCATCATGAAATCATAATAATTGAGTAGTTCAATCCATCTCTTTTGCCTCATCTTGAGTTCTTTGTGTGATAAAATATACTTCAAACTCTTGCGACCAGTATAAATATCACATTTTTCACCATAGAGATAATGTATCCATATCTTTAAAGTAATGATTACAACAGATAACTCAAGATCTTGAGTAGGATAGTTTTTCTCATGAATTTTTAGCTGTCGTGATGCATAGGCAATAACTCTATCATTCTACATAAGGACACAACCAAGTCCTTTCTTTGATGAATCACTATAAATAACGAACCCATCATTCCCCAATGTTAGAGTCAATATAGGAGAATTGACTAATCTTCTCTTCAGTTCTTCAAAAAATTCTTCACACTCTTTTGTCCAAACAAATTTAACCCCTTGACGCGTGTGCTTCGTTAATGGGTTATCCAATCGGGCAAAATTCTGGAAAAAACACCGATAATAACCTACTAAACCAACAAAACAGCATACCTCAGTTATACTCGCCAATGCTGGCCATTCTTGGATTGCCTTGGTCTTAGATGGATCAACAGAGAATCCATCTTTGGAGACAATATGGCCAAGAAAAGAGATCTCCTGAAGACATAATTCACACTGGCTAAACTTTCCATATAATTCATGTCTTCCCAGAGTCTTCAATATAATGCGCAAGTGAATTTCCTGATCTTCATAGATTTTGTAATAGACCAATATATCATCAATAAATACCACCACAAAATCATCGAGATATTACTTGAAAACTATATTCATTAGATCCATGAATACAGAGGGTGCATTAGTCAATCCAAAAGGGATTACTGTAAACTCGTAATGGTTGTATGTGGTTGGAAATGTTGTCTTCGGAATGTCTTCCTTATTCACACACAACTGATGGTATCCAGATCGAAGTTCAATCTTTGAAAAGAATTGAGCTCCATGTAGTTGGTCATATAAATCATCAATGCGAGGTAGGGGAAACTTGTTCTTTATTGTTATAGCATTGATTTCCCTGTAGTCGATACATAACCTCATGGATCCATATTTCTTCTTAAAAAACACATGGGATCTCCATGGAGAAACACTATGTCGAATAAATCCCTTATTACTCAATTCCTCTAGTTGTTTCTTTAGTTTAACAAATTCCACAGTGGCTATTTTATAAGGGGTCTTTGATATAGGCCTTGAACCAGGAATTAAATCAATGGAAACCTGAATTTCTCATTCTGGAGGATGTCCATGTAAATATTTTGGAAACACATCTAAATATTTTTTCAAAATAGGAGCATCCTCTATTTGAACATTCCTTTCCTTACCCACAGTTATTTCATTATCTTCCTCCCCAGTAATTGAATTTAGTTGAGCAATTGGGGGTGGATCTAGGTAAGAATCAGGTGGTGATGATTCTGCTCTAAAGATAAGGTGTTCTTTATCATCATCATCATCATAAATTGTAACTTCCTTCTTCTTACAATAAATCTTCACATCAAGGTCCGAAAGCCCATCCATACTGAGGATTCTATAAAACTCAATCATAGGTATGACGATGAGATCAGTAGATAAATAACATTTACATGCCCTAATGGGAACGGATCCACAGAAATTTGTAGCAATGATACTTCCCTTAAGAGTTTTAACTGGCAAATCCCTTGTTAAATCAAATTGAAAATATCTAATTTTCTTAGCAAACTGGGAATATATGAAACAATGCGATGATCCGAAATCAAATAATGCATTTTATAAACTTGAGGAAACCAGTAAGTTACCTTCCACCACGTCTTTTGTAGCTTCTACCTCAGCAGTAGTGATAGCATATGTTTGGCCTTGATCCCTTCGCCTATTATGAGGCAAGTTTCCCTGACGCTTAGAAAATTCATTTTCATAATTTCCAATCTCTCTAATGTTTTAGCATTGAACATCTGTAGCTTCTTTATTCACCTTATAATCACGAGTTTGGTTATCTTTTTCACCAAACTTGTAACAGACTCCCATTCCCTTCAAGCAAGTACAAGGGTGTTTCATTCCACATTTACTGCAGGATGGGTATTAAACTTTTCCCTTCTTCCCCTTATTTCCATTTCCAGATTGATCAGCAGATCTCTTGTTTTCTTGCATTTCTTTAATGTCATAAGACTTAGAGAAATGTTTTTCTATCTTGATAGCACATGATACAATATATTCCTACAACGAGAATGATTATGACACTAATGCTCGATGAAGAAATGGTTTTAACCCATCAAAGAAATGATCAATCTTACTTCTTGGGTTACATATATAATCTCCAGCATACCTTTCTAACCTTGTAAAGTTAGCCTCACACTTTGCGACATTCTCATCCTCCATTTGTCTCAGACTCAAAAATTGCCTTTCCATATCGGCTCGATGGTCACGAGGAAATTATTTTTCTAAGAAATTCTCTTTGAACACTCTCCATTCTATATTTGATACTTCATCATCTTTCTTTTTGTTTTGAATCAATGAACACTATTGATCAGCATCTCCAATGAGGCGATAAACTTCCATGATACCTTTTTCCCTTTCACTACTCCCCAAAGCCTGAAATATTTTCTCTAGGGAACTTATCCATTTCTCAGCTACCAATGGATTTGTACTCCCATTGAATGTTGGTGGTTGTGGCCTCACGAAGAGATCTAACATTGATCCTCCCTATTGCGGATTAGGGTTCTCCATACGGGTAAGGTTATTATTCATAACCTGCGTGAATTGTTCCAGTATGGTGATTAGCTGATCCGCACCTGTTGCATCACCAGCTCCACTATAATTATATTGCTTAGGAGGGAAATACCTACATGGAGTGTGTTCATTGATATTGTTTCCATTTATTCCACTAGGCGTCATTTCTATACAATGGAATACACTAGAATACTTTATAAATCGAAGTACATAATTCCAAACATCTAAAACACTTAACATATATTGAACAGTTTATGGATATAATCCAAAATCATAATAATTCTTTATTTGAGGAATTATATACTCATAAAACCTTCATAATTTTTTGCAAAGAAATGAGAATTATCTTAATCATATTCCCGGGGAGTGTCGTAACCATGAGTGCAGCAATGCCCGTTTTCGTTCACCAGTTCTCGTTATAGTCTAGATCATATCGGTGTATTCGGGTTTTACCCCTAGGTATATTTGTGCCAGAGCTGCCTCTACCTGCTCGTATCCAGACAGGGATGTATTGGTCAGAAAACTCACAAAATCTCCACAACACCAAATTCTAGAATGTTCTTATATACTAATCCTCAAATTCCATCGTAGACCTATGTGCTCTAATCAGAGTTTATCGAAATCTAGTTTCCAAGGTGTGTACTAAACTTCCTTTGATACCAACTGTAACACCTCGACCCCAGTTACCCAGAGTCGGTGCATTATTACATAGCATTGGCATGATTACAAAAGATCATGTCTCGAAAGACCGATTAGCTTTGTAGCTTTGGAATAACTAGATACATTCATAAAGTTAACATTACATCATACACTGAAAACTGTAATAACATCTTGTCACAACAATCATATCCCCTTATACTATCCCTGCAGTTCATTCATAAAATACTTCTTCACATCCTGGAAAAAATAAAACATAGAAAGGGGTGACCTCAAAATCCCATTAAGGATAACAATATAGCAGAAACTTTCATAAATAAGGTTAAACATTTAGGGAAATGTATAACAAAAACAAATGACATTGAAACTTGAACTTTAGCATAATATGGGAAAAATAAAATGAAATAATTCCATTTACTAGTTCACATGGATAGTTTACAAGTCGAATAATCACATGAAATATCAATAACCACTTTCATAATGATGTAATGCATAATGCCAGACTATCATAACCACACAGTCAAGGCCTTGTGCCAAGACTACAAATAAGATTTTGTCAAGGCCATGTTCTAAGACACTAGATTGTCTCATGAGACCTACCGATGCATCTAGGAGCTATAGAGGTCTCCACCCTTCACTTATTAAGTCCAATGCATTCTTCATATGAATAGGTTTAAACATAACATAAACATTCATATTAAAACTAGCATAAAAAATGTCAATACTTTATCCATAAACCATGAATGGTATAAAAATAACACATCCAGAGTCAAACATATCACAAAACCTTCAATAAAATATGGATGTTTTGTATCATAATAAATCAAATTCAAATAAGCTTAAAATCCATCAAAGGATGTTGACATAGATGAAATCAAATCTATTTGAGAGAAATATCTCTTTTTTTAAAACATTTAAAAGTCACATAATTATAAAATAAAACAATTACATTGAAAATATTCTTATAATATTTTAAGGGAAGCTTCGCCAATTTTATAATGGTGGAAAATAGCCGCACCCGCCGTATAAGTTAAAAATGACATTCTTACCTTAATTCTGTCGAAAAGGTTAAAAAGGACCTTGTTTGGAAAATGACTGAAAGATTCCTTTATAAACTGATTATAAAAAGTAAAAAAGGGTATAAAAATATTATACCATATTTTGTAAAATAGTTTGAATGATTTGAAATACATATTTATGAAACATGGATGTGGATGATAAAAAGGTCCCAGTAGATAATTACGTATAAACAACCTCGGATAATGAAGTGATTGTGAAAGAAACTGTTACCTTGTACTTTTCATTGGTTGAGGGTAGGTTAATCTCCTATATAATGGTGAAATAATTTTTATTAAATTATACAAGAATAATTTACATTAATATGATATCATATATGATCTTTTAACATTGATTTGTTAATAATATCTTAGTATTATCATCGTTTCGGATGTTAACAGATTCATTTCCCTTTATATTCCTTATTATGTGATCCATATGTTTTGTGGATGGGATGTATATTATTCATATCCAAAATGATATCATGTCTCTAAAAATTATTTTTAATCATAAAATGAAATTTAGTCTTAAATTGATATGATGGGGAATGAATCTCATCGTGTTCGTGGAGACGGTAGTCCATACGTACGCATAAGAGACAATATCATTTTTTGATATTATAATAATATATAATTGGATGGTATATCATATATAAAGAATAATTATCATGGTATATTTATCATTTACATCAATTAAATATCATTATCATACCCATCCAAATAACAATGTTTTGAATAACAATTACACCACGACGTGGAGATGGTAAGCCGTATGTACGCACGTATGGTGACATGTCATTCAATGGATGGATAGAATACTGAATATGGTTTTACCATATTTATAAAAATATCACAGAATATATATGATACTGGATTTATTATTTTATAATGGAAATAACAAATAAAAAAGAATTTGAAGAAGAAAGGAACTTGAAAGAGGGTGGTGAAAACAATACCTCTTCTTCAGGTTCTTCGTTTTCATTTGATCAAAAGGGCTTAATAGGTTGGATTTCTGATCAAACTAAGGCCTCTGGGTTGAAGTGAGGGAGTTTTATAGAATATTTGTGCAGGTTATTCCATGAAAAAGGCTTTTGAGGAGTGAATTAGAGAGAAGGGGGAGTTCGCCTTTATAAGAGGAGTGAGGGGAACCTTTGGAAAAGATAGAAATATTATTTTATAATTAATTCATATTCGGTTTCTAATGGCCAAAAACTGATTTATTTCGAGGATAAGGTGGGGATGGGTCTAAAAAAACTCAAACAATAGGTTTTAGATAGGTTTGTATCACTTTATTAACATTATCTTTTAGTTTTAACTCATAGTTAATTAGTTTGACATTTACCATGTTTCGTTGTATTTTTATATTATATGGTTAATAAACATACTATAAACATCCAAGAGACCCCCAAGTGGTATATTTATGATACACCTATCATTATATAAGTCTATTGGTCGAACCATAGATTTTTAGGAATAGAATATAAATTAATAATATAATATTTGTTTTAAAAATTATTTTATGTCAATTTTGACACTATTTGGTATTTGGTTTTTTGTAAATTCATAACGGCATTATTAATTCGAAAAAAAGTAATCTAGCCAACCCTAATATGTTATATTAACCTATTAAATTATTTTAATTCATAATAAGTCTCATATTACATTTATTTTGATATTTATATTATCAATTATTTTAATTTTTCATTAATTAGGTAATTACTGCATCACCATTATGTCATGAATAAATTAAATTATTCAATGTATAAAATTAAAAAATAAAATATCATTATGTTGGAACTATATTTTCCTTTCTAATTAATATTTATAATCTAATTCATATTATGTATAACCCTATATTAAAAATGTTGTAGTTATTAAACTTTGATTTTAACTCTTTTAACTCTTCTTTGAATTAAATAATAATAAACGTCCTAATCTAATCCAAGTGGACCTAAATGATAATAGTTTATGCCTAAGGTTGTTTTTGGTCGAGATACACTTGTCAAATATAATTATGACATGTGTTAGGGTAATATTAATATCATTTTTACCCTTAATTACCCTATTTACTTTTAATCGTGGTAAATAAAAGTAAAAAGTTACTATTCACCAACATTTATTTTAATATTATTGAACCAAATTTTACTCCTTTATATTAACCATATCTCTCAGATTTTTGAAATTCCACTCACCAAAGCGGTAAAATTATGTTTTATGTGAATTTCAAAATTCTCCTAGGAGGTGGGTAAAAGACGGTGAAAAGTTCAATAAAATTTTTATATATCTAAAATAATTCTAAACTAACTCCAATGAATTAAATTGAACATATATTGGTATTATGTATCTATTTTGACCTAAAATAAATTTAAATAAAATAACTAATTATTTAAATAATAATTCGTTTTTAAACTATAACTCAGTGTTTTTATCACTATTCATCAAAAATTAAATGTTTTCAGAAAAATACAAAAAAAATAACCCTATGCTAATTTTGATATTCTGAATCCAAAAATGAAGTTCATTTTCAAAGATAAAATATAAAAAAATTTAAAAAGTGGGTATTACTATTCATAATGGCTAATTTGATTGATCATGGTGTGTGTTAGAACTTGAAGTTGCGTACAACACACGCTACTATACTATTCAAAGGGAAGTATATCGTGGAAGATTGGGGTGTTACAGTTGAGTCGCACCAACATATATCCCCCCCCCCTGCTATGTGTGAACCCTGTTACCCGTGCTCCAGACGATCAGACTGTAGACCCCCTGCCGACAACCCTCCGACCAGTACGAGATCACCACCAGCCTGCTCAATGTCATGCACCCTGCCACACCACCCACATCCTTCCCTGTTTCATCCAGCCATCATCCGAGCATCATGTTGTCCTCTTTTACCGCCTCACAGTCGTTGTCTTGCGTGATCCCCTCTAGTGGGCCGTGTTAACCCGCAGTCGAGCGGACCCGCAGCCCTTCTTCCCTGGCCAATGGCACCCCTTGACCTTTGTCTCCTTGCAGCATCTCCTTCCTTTCATCGACCAACCAGCAGTGGCGCAACGCTCTGATGACATCCCCCTTTGCTTCATCGGTCGTGGGATCCTCCCGCCATCACCCACTAGCCATCTCAGCTGCGCATGCTTTTTGTTGATCCTCCTTCCGGTTGTCGTGTAGCTCTGACTAGTTGGTGCCCTCTGGTTCCGCACCTTTCATCTTGTCACGGGACCTACAACTGGAGGAACACCCATCCCAGCCTTGCACCCCCTCTATCGGTGACTTATTCAGCACCCTGTAGCCCCTCGCCACCCCTCTGGGTTGGAACGACTAGCTCCATCAGCTCCCTTGTCATTTATTTCCATGTGACCAGTCGTGTGCCTTGTTCGCAATTGGGCGCATGACGAACGCCCTCCACCGATGGTGAGCTGTTTGGGTTCACGCCTCTTCACCTGCACTAAGGTTTAGGTGAGGTCTACATTGATTTTTGTTTGATTTATTTTAAATTATTTTTTATGTGTCTTTAGTTATCTTTAATGTTGCAGCGCATTGGCTAGATTTTTCCATGAATTTGTGGTCATTGGAAAGTTCCGCATACTTGTGTGAAAGTGTGAGATGTGTTGCGTCATTATAACCGAGCTACAAGTCAAGGTAGTTCCCCCACTTCACTCACCTTTAAATTCAGTATTTATTAATTGCTTAATGTTTTATTAATTTTAATAAATGGGAAATAATATAAGATAAATAATTTTTAAGTGAATATTTGGTGTAGAAAGAACCGTTTATTTTATACACGACACTTGAAATATTTTCTTGATGAATGGACACCCTGTAGTGAAAGAATCCCATTTTTCCTATAAATAAAATTCTCAGCATTGCAAATGTAGTTCTAGTTTATTGATAAATTATTTATTTTGAAGCGTGAACAATTGTTTTGGTTCCCATGGAACATAAATAAAATAAATAATTTTGGAAAACTCTCATTTGGGGTGTCTTAGGTGTGATCTTTTGTATACATTGACTGTATCAGTTGTGTGTGATGTTTGTGCTACTTGATTGCCTTTTTTTACTCACTCCTTTCCTTTTTAATTTATGTGTTCTCATGGGAACATGGATTAGTAAGTGAATCTTCTGAGAATGATTGTTTCACTACATTAGATTATGCACTGGCTAGTGGCCCATAGCATAGAGGTACTCTATTATTTGTTCTATGAGATTGGGCCCTTGCTTAGGCCATGTAGGGAAACACTGGATGTTTGGGCATTATGGCGGCATTGAGTAGGGAATGCCTTCAGGATGAGTCAGATTTATAGTACGTTCTGGATTGTTCACGAGATCCTAGGTTTGACCTGTGTTTCCTTTAGTGTTTATTCATATGTGGAGGAAGATAGAGAGGTCTAGTTCGGTAGCTGGTCCATGTGTGCCACTTTTTCCATTTCCCTTAGTGTGTGGTGTGTGGTTTTCCCTTTATATTAACAACTAAAATTTGGATTTCTAAATTGTTTGCAAAAACATTCTAAATGCAATGCACTTGTACAATTCAAACATTAAACATGATTTTAAATTAAAAATAGCAATGTACTGTTACTTGTTTCAGAAATTAGAATGTTTGTGAAAACTAATATTTTATATACTTTAGTTCAAACTTGGAATTAGTAAAAAAAATTATTTAAAGGTAGTGCATTGGGAATAGTTTGTTAGGAACACCTAATAAGTTTTAATAATCATGCCTATAGTTTTTTCCTGTTTTTAGTTTTGGTTGTTTGTTTGAATCGAGTTTTCTCGTCATGGGAAAGAGTTGGTTGTGGGCTGGTGAGCGACTCTCAGAGTCACAAGGAGTTTTGGTCGTGGTCAGGTTAGTTGGTTGTCACAGATCATTCCTTCTTATCAATGCCATTTATTTACATTGCATTGTTCTACTTTTTCTGCTGCTTTATTTATTTTAATTAGGATAAATTGTTCCCAAATTCTCTCAGTTGATGCCCTGGTACTTGTCCCCACCCAGGAGGATCGGGAACGCCTCTCGGGCCATGTCATGGACTGGCTCGGGTGATCGGTGCAGGGTCGACCCGGGTTGGTTCGTGAAATATGTTCTCAAAGGGGCCATGGTTTTTATCACCCCAATCCCAAAAACAATATGGTATATGGGTTATAACTCAGTATTTAATATAACCAAGTTCATAGGTTTTAGTCCATATATGAATGTACAAGGGTTCATGGGTCACTACTGAATCCCAAAAATAAGAGGGTACATGTTTTTTAGACCAATCCCGATGTAGTTACACGGGTTGTAGCTGAAGCATATCATGTTATGAAGGTCTTGGTATGTAGCCTTGGCAAAGGATTTTCTATGTTTAAGTGTATGCCATAATTACATGTCTTATTCCTATGTTTTTCGTTTATATATTTTTCTCTTTATTTCCTCATGATTCATGTATTATGAACTATAAATATTTATTCAATGATTCTTTTTTATGATATTTTTTTGTAGGTTATGATCCTATAATGATCATCATCATGTTTTTATACCCTTATTTTCATGATATCCATACACATTTCCATTATTTACCCTTACTGGGAATTTGAACACACCCATTTATTAGGTTTCCTTTCCCCAGATTATGAATACATTTTTCAAGTATAATTAATTAGGGGTGAGATGTTTTTGGGAAGCATTTATGATATTTATTTGAGATATAAGGTTTATTTTCTATGTTCCCAAATGTACTAAACTTATACAGTCTTTGGGCTTTCATTTTTGTAATGTTTTAAGTATTATGCAAGAGTGATGTAATTTTTATGTATGTTATGATTGGGTTGTTATAATGATATTAAGTTCCAAATAGAACTCATACTTGGTTCTACACCAATTTTAAAGACTCTATATAGAATGGTTGTGATTGAGTAAGAGGAACTAAAGAATAAATAATAAGTGAATCTTGACAAGTGATATGTTCATCCAAGTGTTTCACCATGGGTGCTATAGTTCATTTTGTTAAGAAGATAAATGGGTCAATTTTTCTTTAACTTCATTATATGGAAATTAATAAAATCATTATCAATAAATCGTATTCACTACCCCTAATTGATGACTTATTTGATAAATTTTATGGTTTTCACACTTTTTTAAGATTGGACTTCCTCCAAGATATAATGAATTGAGGATCAAAAAGGATGATATTCTCAAAACATCATTTCATAAAAGGTATCAACATAATGAATTTATAGGGAAAGCATTTGACCAATAAAATTATGCCTCTATATTTTTGGATTTTTTTTAAAAGTCATTAGATATTATATTGATTACTGTTTTTAGTATTTATTGATGATATTCATATATATTCAAAGGGAACGAAAGAGAATAAAGATCACTTGAGAATTATAATAAGGAACCTAAGAGAGGATAATATTTTTGAAAAATTTACCATGTGTGGATTCTAGAAACATATTGTTTCATTTTGGGTTAAATAATTTCAGGTCAGGTTATATCAATAGATCCTTTAAAGCTGGAAGTCATTTATCATTGTCTGAGACCAAGAACTGTTACTGAGATCCATCGATTTCTTGGTTTTTTGGATATTACTGGTTATTTTCCATGAATTCTCATGATTGCATAATCCACACAATATGTCGACTCAGAAGGTATCTATGTTCCTTTAGAAAGATGAATTTAAACAAAATTTCAAGTAACTGAATAAAATTATACTTAGTACAAATGTTATAACATTAACATGTAGTGGAGATGGTTTTTTAATATATTTTGATGAATACAATAAGGTTTTGAGATGTTTTCTCATGTATAATTATATGGTAATAGATTATGCCTCACAAAACTTAAAGGACCACGATAAAAATTACCAAACTCATGATTTGGAGATAGCGATGGTGATTTTTTGTAACGCCTCGGCCCCAGTTACCCAGAGTCGGTGCATTATAACATAACATTGGAATGATCACAAGAAAGATCAAATCTCGAAAGACTGATTAGTTTAGTAGCCTTGGAAACACTAGATATATTCAAAATGTTTTACATTACATCATAAAAATGAAAACTACAACAATATAGTCTCCATATTCTACACTCTTATCCCCTCATAATATCCCTATAGGTCATTCATAATTTAATTCTTCACATCCTGGGAAAAATAAAACATAGAAAAGGGGTGAGCTCAAATGCCCAGTAAGGATAACAACATAGCGGAAACTTTCATAAATAAGAATAAAAATTTAAGGCAATATATAACTAAAACAAAATCCTTTTAAACATGAACTTAAACATAGTATGGAAAAAATAAAATGAAATAATGCCATTTACTTATTCACATGGATATTATACTAATCGAATAATCACATGCAATATCAATAACCACTTTCATAATGATGGAATGCATAATGCCAGATTATCATAACCACATAGCCAAGCCCTCGTGCCAAGAATACAAATAAGATTTTCTCAAGGCCTTGTGCCAAAAAACTAGTTTGTCTCATGAGACCTACCGATGCATCAAGGAGCTATAGAGGGCTCCACCCGTCACATATTAAGTCCAATGCATTTCTCATATGAACAGGTCTAAACATAACATAAACATTTGTATTAAAACTAGCATAAAAAATGACAATACATTCTCCATAAACCATGAATGGTATAAAAATAACACATCCACAGTCAAACATATCACAAAACCTTCAATCCAATATAGAAGTTTTGTATCATAATAAATCAACTTCAAATAAACTTCAAATCCATTAAAGGATGTTTACATAGATGAAATCAATACTATTTGAGAGAAATATCTCTTTTTTTGAAATCATTTAAAAGTCAAATAATTGTAAAAGAAAACATTTACTTTGGAAACATTCTTATAATCTTGTAAAGGAAGCTTCAACAATTTTATAACGGCGGAAAATAGACGCACCCACCGTATAAGTTAAAAAAAATTCTTACCTTAATTCTGTCAAAAAGGATAAAAAGGACATTGTTTAGAAAACAACAGAAATATTCCTTTATAAACCTCTTATAAAATGTCAAAAAGGGTATAAATGACTTTAACCAATATTCTAGTAAACAGTAAATAAATGTTTTTGAAATACATTTTTAAGAAACACGGATGTGGATGATAAAGAAATCTCAGTAGATTATTACGTATAAACATCCTCGGATAATGAAGAGATTGTGAAATAAACCCTTACCTTGTACTTTTCCTTGGTTGAGGGTAGGTTAACCTCATGTATAATGGTGAAATATTTGTTATTTAATTATACAAGAATCATATACATTAATATGATATCATATATTATCTTTTAACATTGCTTTGTTAATAATATTTTAGAATTATCGTTGTTTTGGGTGTTAACTTACTCATTTTCTTTTATATGTTTTGTTACATAAGCCATGTTTGTCATTAATAGGTTGTATCTTAATCATATCCAGAATGATATCATGTCCTTAGATACTATTATTAATCATCAAATTAGAATTATACTTAAATGGATATGATGGAGAATGAATCTCATCGCATTCGTGGAGACGGTAGTCCGTACGTACGCATGAGCGAAAATATCATTTTTTATATTAAAATAATATATAATTGGATTGTATATAATATATACAGAATAATTATAATGTTAAATTTATTATTTACATGAACTAAACTTCATTATTATACCCATCCAAATAATAATTTATTGAATAACAATTACACCATGACGTGGAGACGGTAAGTCGTACGTACGCATGTATGGTGACATGTAATTAAAAGGATGGATAGAATACTGAATATGATTGTACCATATTTATAATAACATCACATTATATATAAGATACAGGATTTATTATTTTATAATGGTAATAACAAAGAAAGAAGAAGTGGAAGAACAAAGGAACTTTGAAAAGGTGTGGTGAAATCATTACCTCTTCTTCGGGTTCTTCCTTTTGATTTGATAAAAAGGGCTCCTTAGGATGGCTTTCTAACTAAAGGAAGGCATCTATAATGACGTGAGGGAAGTTGAGAGATTATTTGGGAAGAGTTTGGCCGAGCCAAATGGCTTTGATGGTGTGATTTAATGAGAAGGGTGAGTGACCTTTTATAAGAGGGGTGAGGGGAACCTTTGGAAAAGCTAGAAATATTATTTTATAATAAATTCATATTCTGTATATAATGGCTCCAAAGTGGATTATTTAAACGTTAAGGTGGGTATGGTTCGAAAACCACTCAAAAAAAATAATTTATACAGGTTTGGGTCATTATATTAACCTTATCATTTAGTTTTAACTCATATTTAATTAGTTTGACACTTACCATGTAACTTTGTATTTTTATATTACATAGTTAACAAACATACTATATACCTCCAAGAGACCCCCAAGTGGACCATTAATTATACACCTATCATTATATAAGTCTCTTGGCCAAACCCTAGATTTTTATAAATTGAATATCAATTAATAATATAATAATTGTTTTAAAAACTCATTTATGTCAATTTTGACACTATTTGGAAACATGATTTTTTTGAAAACCATAACAGAATGATTACTTCAAACAATGTTAATTAAGTCATTATTAATATGTCATATTAACCTATAAAATTAGTTTAATTCATAAAAAGTATCAAATTATATTTATTTGGGTATTTATAATATCAATTATTTTGACTTTTCACTATTATGGTAATTACTGCATCATCATTGTGTCATAAATAAATTAAATTATTTAATGTCTAAAAATTATAAATAAAATATAATTATGTATTAAATATATTTATACTTCTAATGAAAATTTATAATAGAATTTATCTTATGTTTAACCCTATATTTAAAATGTTTTAGGATGGCAGCAGCTGGGGAGGTGCGCGAAAACCCCAATCCTAGGGCTACAGGGGAGCCTTTGGTGGCTGCGTCGACCACAACTGGAAATGCAGTCCCGATTCTGGGCTCCTTCTCTGAATGCATCGGGCATAAGGAGATTTTCTCGGTTGTGAAGAAGCCAGTTGAAGCAACTGATGTCGTTCCTCCAGTGACTGCTGGTTTGAGGAGGAATTTTGCGGATGTTGTCAAGAGTGATTGTGGGCCTGCCTTCTCCTTTGATGCACCTCCGATTGGCCGGGTGATTAAGAAGGGAAGGGTTGCCCATGTGGCGGCTGATCAAGGGGCGGTGGAGGAGAGGGCTAATCTATGTAGGTTCTCCATAATTGCTCGTGTATTGATTCCCAAGGGTGAGAGCCTCTGGAAATTCCATGATTTAACCAAGAGGATTGCGGAGGTGTGGGGTTTTGATGATTGGACCATGACTGTAATGGGAAAGGGGTATTACCATGTGGTTTTCCCTTCGGATGAGTGTAAACGAAAGGCATGGAGCAAGGGTTCCATCCCGCTGAGGCCTGGTTTTTTGAACATTCAGGAATGGGACCGTAATTTTGATCCCATGAATGTCCGGAACACATATGCTCAAATATGGGTTCGGATATTTAGGCTGAACTGGTTCTATTGGAACCCAAGGATTTTATGGGACATTGCTTCTGCTGTGGGTAATACTATTAGACTGGATCAACAGACAATTAATCTGAGGTTTGGGCACTTTGCTCGAGTCTTAGTGGAAGTTGATATGTCAGCTACTCTTGTGGAGGAGGTTGTTCTGACTACACAGGATGACAGTATGAAGTTGGATATTGTTTATGAGCGGAAGCCTAAATTCTGTGTGGGCTGTTTGATTTTTGGTCATCTAATGGCTGAATGTAAAAGAAATAAGGAATGCAGTGTATGTAAGATGAAGGGGCATGATGATGCTACATGCAGGAAAAGGAAAAACAAGGACAAAGTCTTGCATGACCCCCGGAACTCGGATGTGGTAAATCCAAGGGAAAGGGACTCAACTGTGCTCTTGGACCAGAGTTTGAAGGAAGGGAATGGTCCTTGACAGACTGATGAACCTCATGCAGGGCAGGAATCTGGGTTGAGGGAACGGGCTGATTCTGGACAACCTGATGAAGGGCAGGAAACATGTTTGATCAGGGATGCAGTGGTGGTGGATGGGCCTGTGACCCTGGATGGGGTTGATGCTGTTGGTGAGCCTGCTGCTCGGGAGTCTCCTGAAATGCATAACACACATCCGATGGCAGCAAGGTCCAGTGCTGTGGTACAGGATGTGCCTGATAACATTCTATCTGCTGTGACTGCCACACCGGATAACAGAGTTGATGGGTGTGCTGAATCTGATCTAGGGGAAAACTTCACCCAGATTTTGCCCTCTAAAATTGCAAGGAGGAAACCACAAGTGGGCGGTGATCCATCCCACATAAAAGCCCACAACAAATTCTCTCCGCTGAATGGAATTTTATGGTCTGATGAGGTTGATGTGCCTTTACCCTCTATTCATGTGCAGTCTATCAAAGAGGCTGCCACTAGTAATGTACCTCAACAAGTTGAGGACTCTGCACATGGTATTGATGCACATGGGCAGAATGAACCATCAAACACAGGTGCTGAGGAATTTCTGTTGAGAGATGGGGATGCTATTGTTGTGAATGGTGCTGCAAAAGCTGGTTCCAGACCTGCTATGGCAGTGGATCCTTCTGTGGTGAGTGCTCCTGTGCAGCCTATTAAAGAGGCTGCCATTAGGAATGCACCTCAACATTTCGGGGCCTCTGCACATGGTGTGATTGATTCACACAGGCAAGCTAAACCATCCCTCTTAGGGGCTGATGCACATGGTATGAATGCTGCACATGGGAAAAATGACCCATCCAGCACAGGTGCTGAGGCTTTTCTGCTGGGTGATGGGGATGATATCGCTGTGAAGGGTGCTGGAACTCTCTGGACTGATGAGGTTGATGAGACCCACTCGCCTGTCCAATCTGTTTCCAGACCTGCTAGTGCAGCGGATCCATCTGTTGTGTGTGCTCCTGTGCAGCCTTCTCAAGAGGCTCTCATTGGGATGGCACCTCAACAAGTTGAGGTCGCTGGGCATGGTGCGATTACATCACACGGGCAAGCTGAACCACCCTTCTTAGGGGCTGATGCTAATTTGCAGAGTGCTGGGGTTACTGCCCTTGTTGCTGCGAAAGGTGATGGGGCTTTGACCAGCAAGCCCGGTATTCCTGCTGATTTGCAGGGCCCAGGGAAGAAGGGAAAGGGGAGGAAAGGAAAAGGAAAAACGCCTTTGGTCTCACAGGGTGGCCCCCAGACAAGGGGTAAGACTCATCCTCAATGAAAGTTTTCTTTTGGAATTGTCAAGGGCTGGGGAACCCCCAAACGGCCAGAGCCCTTCGACATTATATTATGGCCTATAAGCCTATGCTGGTTGGACTTGCTGAACCGAAACTTCTCTTTGACAAGTGGAATGGTTTTAAATGGGATTCAATGGTATATAAGTTTGTGGCACATGATAAACATGAAATTGGGATGGATCACTTGTGGGTTTTTCGGCATGAGTCCCTATATATTACCTCTTGCTTGGAGAAGTCCCAGAGTATTCTGGTATCTGGAAGTGTTGATGACTTTGCCTTTTCAGTGTCATTTGTTTATGCATCCAACTATTACATTAGAAGGAGAGAGTTATGGGAGGAGTTTAAAGAGGTATCCAGGCGAATGGACCACTCATGGATTTCTGTGGGGGACTTTAACACAGTCTTAAGTCCTGAGGAAAAAACTGGTGGCAATTTCAATAGGGTTGCTGCTTCGGATTTTTTCACTTGCATTGATGAGTGTAATTTGATTGAGGTTCCGATTGTTGGGGCTGAGTTCACTTGGTGTAGATACACCTGTAATGGGAGGCAAGCGAGTAAGCTTGACAGATGTTTTATTCAGATGAGTGATAATAGTGTTGCTCATGGGATCTCTGGATTTACACTTCCTAAGCATCATTCAGATCACAACATAATTATGGTTGACATTTGCACACAATCCAAAAGGTCCAGTCCTCTACCTTTCCGGTTCAATAATGGGTGGATAATGGAACCTGGATGTAGGGAAAGGGTGTTGGAAGTGTGGCGGACAGAACCAATTGGAAGTCCACTTCAGAGGTTTGCACAGAAACTGAAATTTCTCAAGGCCAGTCTTCGGGAGTGGAGCAGAAAGTCTTTCTCTAAACTTGATTCTGACATCAAGGCTGCTGAGGAGATGCTCTCGTCTATTCAGAACTGTGATCAGCAGCAGGATAATCCATCAAGAGAGGAAATTCTGGCTCTTAATAAGCTGGACGATCTTTTAATTACCAAGGAAAGGTTGACTAGGAATCAACTGAATGTTAGATGGTTAAGGGATGGAGACAGGAACTCGAAGTTTTTCAATAGGCTGCACTGGGAGAAAAGAGCACGGCAAAGGGAGAAAGCAATCAGAGTCAATGGCCAGATTTTCACTTCTGAAAATGAGATTACTTTGGCAGTTGTGGAGCATTTCAAAGGGCTGTATTCTGATAATGGACAGGATAATACTCACAAAATGGTGGGAAATATCAACTCGTGCATTGAAGATCATGACAACGAGCTTCTTGTCATGCCCCCTTCCAAGGAGGAAATTAGAACAGCTCTTCTCTCACTAAATATTGATAGTTCCCCTGGTCCTGATGGGTTTACGAATAAATTTTTTGTGTCTTTCTGGGATGTTGTGCAGGATGATCTAACGCTGGCCATCAAGGATTTCTTTACTCACTTTTACTTGCCATATGGGATGAACTCATGCTTTATTGCCTTACTACCTAAGAAAGACAGTGCTCTTGACATTAGAGACTTTAGGCCAGTGGCTATGGGAAATACTATCCCTAAGCTGATCAGTAAGATCCTTATGACTAGGCTGGGTTGAGTGGTTGGTGGCTTGATTACTGAAAATCAATTTGGATTTGTTCCTGGAAGGAATATTCAAGAGTGCCTTGTCACTGCCTCGGAAAGTGTCAATCTCATGAGAAAGAAGGTGAAAGCAGGAAACTTCGCTTTGAAGATTGATATCTCGAAGGCCTTTGACACACTTAAATGGAGCTTTCTTTTGGAAGTCCTTAAAAGATATGGCTTCTCAAATGACTTCATCAAATTGATTAACACCATTCTCTGCTCATCCAGGCTGTCCATTTTGGTTAATGGTACACCCAGGGGTTTCTTTCAGTGTACCAGAGGTGTGCGACAGGGGGACCCACTATCGGGTCTTTTGTTTGCTCTTGCTGAGGATTACCATAGCAGATGTATTAATGATCTGGCACATATGGGCATGTACCAGCGCATTCGGGCCGGAATGAATGATTTTTCTCCATCTCACTTGTTGTATGCTGATGATATTATGTTGTTTGGGCAGGCCTCTAGGAAGACTATCTCTTCTATTAAGGCCCTTTTCCAGCATTATGAGGAAGTGGCTGGTCAAGCGATCAGCTGGGATAAATCCTTCATTGTTTTTGGCAGGGGTGTTACAAATGGGAGGCAGAGCAGGATTGTTAGATCTCTTGGGGTTAAAAAAGGATCCATCCCTTTCCAATATCTTGGCGTTCCCTTATTCTGGGGAAGGGTGAAGAGGCAGTATTTGGAAGGGATTCATTCTGGTATTCTGAACCATCTTGCTAGCTGGAAAGGGAAGGCGATGTCCATGGCTGGGAGGATCTGTCTTGTCAACTCAGTGATAACATCTAAATGTGTTTACTCTTTATCCTTATATCGGTGGCCCATGGGTCTCATTAAAGAGTTGAAAAGTCTGATCAGGAATTTTATCTGGACAGGGTCAATCCATGAGCGCAAACTTATTACTGTTGCCTGGAAGGATTGCATCAAGCCTGTCAATTTTGGGGGTCTTGGGATCAAAGACCTCCGGAACTTTAATTATGGGCTCATTGGGAAGTTCACCTGGGGTCTAATATCCAAAGAATTTTCTGGCGATTTCTTAAGTAACCGTTTCAGAGACAGGCTCTTGAATGGTTACAAATACTACCTTGCTTCATCTGTTTGGGCTGCTATCAAATGTTCTTTTATGCAGATTATGAATGACACGAAATGGTTGGTTTTTCGTGGTTCTAATCTCAATTGTTGGACCACAAACTGGCTTGACAGGCCACTCCAAGACATTATGGACATACCCCCTGGTGTTGGACATTTCTCCATTGCTGAATTTATCTCTAATAAACATCTTTTTGACAATATGATACCTCCTCAGGTGAAGCTGGATCTTCAGGAGTATACTTTCATGGACTCTGACACATTGATATGGCAGTACAATAGGAATGGGCAATTTACCAGTCGGGAGTACTATCAGCTAGCATGTGGGGGCTCTTGTAACCCTCCGGCATGGCTCAAGAAATACAGGTCCTCTTTCATTCGGCCCTCTCGCTTCCTTACTATATGGAGGATTTGGAGGAATCGAATCCCCACTCATTACCAGCTTAAACGGTCTGGATTTTCTTTTGCATCTGCTTGTTACTTATGCATGTGCGCTGAGGAAGATGTTCAACACCTGTTTGTGGAGTGTGATTATGCCAGGCGGTTGTGGGATTATATTGGCGCTTTGATTGGGATACAGGTGCACTGGACAACGGTGTTAGAACTCCTAGAAGGGCTGTCCATTTTCTGTTGTAGTGAGCAAGTGCAGAATTTCCTGCTTGTGGCTGGTGCGGCTGTTGTTGCAGCCATTTGGGCGGCTCGTAATGCTGCAGCTTTTGAAGGCAGGAAGGTGCCAATTCGGGATGGCATGATGGCGATGCATCAGGAGATTTTTGCTGCCTCAAGGGTCCAATCCAGGGTGATGTCCAACACTGTTTCCGACCTGCAGATTATGCGCGCACTTGGGGTTTCTGGGCAGCCGCGGAAACCGAAAATGTGTAGGTATATTCGCTGGATTCCTCCGATCAGTCCGTGGCTTAAAGTTAATGTGGATGGAGCTGCTTCCGGTACACCAGGCCCATCGGGGTGTGGTGGTGTTTTTCGTACGTATCGTGGCTTTGTGAAAGGATGTTTTTATCACTTCACTGGCGTTGGGGTTGCTTTTGAAGCTGAATTATTGTCGATTGTTCATGCGATCAGGTATGCGGTTTTCTATAATTGGAACATGATATGGATTGAATCAGATTCCCAGCTTGCGGTCCAGGCATTACAAACACGAACGCGGAATGTGCCTTGGCGAATACTCCCAATGTGGGTTGATTGCCTCAAACAGGTTAGTCGAATAAATCTGATTGTTTCGCATGCTTATCGAGAGGTCAATCAGGTGGCCGATGCTCTGTCCAAGAAGGCAATCATGGCGGCAGACATGCTATGGTCGTTCACGATTCCTGTGTATTGCTCCTCGCTGGTGGAGGCGGATATGTGTGGTGTTTTTCACTCTCGGTTATGTAATACCCCTTTTGTTTCCTAACTCTTTCGTTTCTTTTGCTTAATAATATTTTTTTGGGACCGGTTTTGGCCGGATCCTGGATTTGCGTGGATAAAATGTTTTAGTTAATAAACATTGATTTTAACTCTTTTAACTCTTCTTTGAATTAAATAATAATAAATGTCCTAATATAATCCAAGTGGACCTAAATGATAATATTTTATTCCTAAGGTTGTCTAGAGTCGAGATACACATGTCCAATATAATTAGGACATATTTTAGGGTAATATTAATATCATTTTTACCCTTAATTACCCTATTTACTTTTAACTGTGGTAAATAAAAGTAAAAAGTAACTATTCACAAAAAATTATTTTCATCTCATTAAACCACATTTATTCTTTGATATTAACTGTGACTCTTGGATTTTTTAAATTCCACTCATAGAAGCGGTAAAATTAAGTTTTATGAAAAAATCAGTTTTTTAACTACCACTTAGTGGTTTCATTATTCATCAAAAATGAATGTTTCCAGAAAAATACCAAAAATTTGGCCTAAGCTATATTTGATATTATAAATTCAAAAATGATGTCTATTTTACCAAATTCAAGACATATCAGTTGCATTAATTAATTTAAAAATTAATTCCCATCGTCAAAACAAATAGTGTGTCTTTAAGAGATAATAACTATAAAAATATTGAGACTTGTTTATGTCGGGTTTAATTGTGAAATTATGTACAATGACCAACATTGTATTAAATGGTAAAAATATATTCTAAATATAATTTAAAACCACTCAAATTCATAATTTATCAATATAAATTATTTTGATTAAAAAAGTTGTTTAAAATTAAAATTTAGTAATTTTCACTATTCATCAAAATATAAATTCTATCCAAAAAGTTTCAAAATTTCACCTTATGCTAAATTCGATACTCATAATACAAAAATGAAGTCCGTTTTGAGAGATAAAATTTATAAAATTTCAATAATTAGGTATTTCTATTCATAACGGCTAGTTTGATTCGTTGTGGTGTGTGTTAGAACTCGAAGTTGCGTACTACACACGCTACTGTATTATTCAAAGGAAAGTGTACCATAGAAGCATGGGATGTTTCATTGTAAATTTTTGATGTCCCCATTCTAAAAAGTAAATTTATTTAGTCAAATTGAATATATAAAAGTTTAAAAGATTGGATTTAAAAAGGGTTCACTATTAAAAGTTGGTAAAAGTGCAATACTGAAAATGAATTTATTCATACATTATGTCTAAGAAACTCATAATATGGATTCTAAAATTATAAGGATTATATAAAGTTTAAAATTTATTTAATACTATTCATAAACGCTTTTGAATGGCTTGTTTGGTAAGTCATAGTGCGCTTGAACTCGGTGTTGCGTGTAGTGCAAGTTATTGAATTATTTTGAAGAAATAACACACTGAAATCTTGGGGGGTGTGTCATTCTCCCCTCCTTCAATAAATTTCATCCTCGCAATTTGAAATTGTTATTTGAAAATAAAAGGTTTAATATAGAAAATATCTTTGTGGGAAACCCCACATCTGAAATTGGGTTGATAAAATTTAGTCTTAATAAGAGGGAAAGAGAAATGAAAGGGTCACCACCAAATTATGATCTCTATTCGGAGAACATTGGTTGAAATTAGAGACATATAATTAGAGGAAAAACGTAAATATTTATAAGTAGTTATTGAGGTCATCAATCACAAACAAGTGTAAAATTTAGGGCCTTAAATTCATCAATCTATGATGATTTAAAATACCATCGGTTCAGCAAAACATATGGTATTAGGATAACACATTTTTTTTTGTTTTAAGATCCCTTCACTAAAGTACAAGAATTAATTTCTTCATTTAATAAGAGAAGAAGAAAAATATATACTTGACAAGTAGAGTCTCAACATTTAACAAAGTTCTACCACAAACTCATCTTTCACTCTAAAAGATAATAGAACATAAAAATAATATTCTATTTATCCTATTCCTGTAAGGTTAAAAAAATGAATTTATAATGCATCTAGAAGAACCATTAAAAAACGAAATTATTCAAACCAGGACATCACGTGGGTCAGTGGTAGGTGATACACCCTTGTCACCCTTTGGTTGTGGGTTCAAGTCTCGCGGCCTTTCCGGACGCGACGGGTTGCCGCCCAACCTCCAGGTTGTCCTTTTAAGGCAATCCAAAATAATCCAAACTAGAACTATCCAAAATACTTCAGTCCAAAATTTATAAGGAAGGTAAACACAATTAAGATCCTTTTTTCATGTAATAACATGTGAACACCTTCTTCATGTATTCTTTTAAAACACTGCATCATCTTGAATTAACATAAAACCTTGTTGATTACATTCATGATCCCTTATTCCTTAAAGAATTATAGATATACTCCTTCAGTCCAAAAATGTTGTAAACCCCATCAATGATGGAATATAAAAATAATTAATTAGTTTCAAGGTAGTCAAGAATATCCAATATAATTTATTCAAATCAATCAGGTATTATTCTAAAATTACTACCTCAGTATTAGAACCATATTATGCTTTATCTTTCTATCAACCATATATTTTCCAAAAAATAAACCATCTATTGAGTCACTTTTCTTTTTTCCAGAAAATCTCAAGTCCTTAATGAAATATTATTGCAGTACAATCCATATATACTCCATAATTATTATAACAAGTACATTGTTGATACAACACTCAAATGACATAATCAACATAAGAACTCTAATCATTCCTCTTCATCTATGGTAGTATCATAACTTGATTATTATCCAATAGCATCATTTGAGGCATAGTCTGATGAATGGGACATAGGTTCACGTAGTGTCCAAAATCCTTGCAAATGAGTCATTGTACATTTCAAACCATTTTCTTACCCTTGCAGTCACGTACTTTGTGCCCTTTTCCTCCAAACTTATAACAAACCCCCATTCCTTTCAGGCAAGTTCCAGGGTGTTTCTTTCCATAGTTATCACATATGAGAAAATTCTTATTTTCCCTCTTCACTTCATCTATCCATCATTTTCTTCTCTTTCTCCCCTTCAAAGTCATAGGACTCAGTAACCTCTTTACTTATCTTATCAACACAAGATATTATTTCCTCATAATATGATAATACCTGAGAGACTATTTCTTTTATAAATTCTGGCATAAGACCATGAAAGATGTGATCCTTCTTTCTATTTGGATCATGTGCATTGCTGGAGTTCTCATTCCTTCTATAGGGCACCATTTCTAAACAATGACATACACTAGATTAGTTTATGAATTGAAATACCTAATCCAAAACTTGTAAAACACATAACATAAATTAAATAGTTTATGGATATAATCCATAATCATAAAAATGTCTCCTTTGAGGAAGTATATACTCATAAAACCTTCATAATGATTTGTAAAGAAAATGAGAATTATCCTAAGCATATCCCCCGGGAGTGTCGTAACCAAGAGTGCAGCAAGGCCCGTTTGTGTGCACTATTTCCCGTTCAAGTCTAGCTCAAAGCGGTGTTTTTAGGTTTTACCCCTAGGTACATCTGTACCAGATCCACCTCTACCTCCTCGTATCCCGACAGGTATGTATTGCTCGGAAAACTCACAAAATTCCTACAATACCAAAATTCTAGGAAGTTCTTCTATACTAATCCTCAAAGTCCATCTTAGATCTATATTCTCTAATTAGAGTTTATCTAAATCTAGATTCCAAGGTTTGTACTAAACTTGATCTGATACCAACTGTAACGCCCCGACCCTAGTTACCCAGAGTTAGTGCATTATTACATAACATTGGCATGATCACAAGAAAGATCAAATCTCCAAATACCGATTAGTTTAGTAGCCTTGGAAACACTAGATATATTCATAAAGTTTTACATAACATCATAAAAATGAAAACTACAACAACATAGTGTCCATAGTTTATACTCTTATCCCCTCATACTATCCCTGCAGGTCATTAATAATTTACTTGTTCACATCTTGGGAAAAATAAAACATAGAAAATGGGTGATCTCAAATTCCCAGTAAGGATAAAAATATAGCGGAAACATTCATAAATAAGAATAAACATTTAAGGCAATGTATAACTAAAACAAAAGACTTTTAAACTTGAACATCAACATAGTATTGAAAAAATAAAATGAAATAATTCCATTTAGTTATTCACATGGATATTCTACTAATCGAATAATCACATGAAATATCAATAACCACTTTCATAATGATGGAATGCATAATGCCAGACTATCATAACCACATAGCCAAGGCCTCGTGCCAAGACTACAAATAAGATTTTGTTAAGGCCTTGTGTCAAGACACTAGTTTGTCTCCTGAGACCTACCGATGCATCGAGGAGCTATAGCGGGCTCCACCCATCACTTATTAACTCCAATGCATTCCTCATATGAAAAGGTTTAAACATAACATAAACATTGATATTAAAACTAGCATACGAAATGTCAAAACATTCTCCATAAACCATGAATGGTATAAAAATAACACATCCACAGTCAAATATATCACAAAACCTTCAATGCAATATGGAAGGTTTGTATCATAATAAATAAACTTCAAATAAACTTAAAATCCATCAAAGGATGTTTACATAGATTAAATCAAAACTATTTGAGAGAAATATCTCTTTTTTGGAAATCATTTAAAAGTCACATAATTTTAAAAGAATACATTAACATTTAAAATATTCTTATAAGCTTGTAAGGGTAGCTTCAACGATTTTACAACGGCAGAAAATAGCCGCACCCGCCGTATAAGTTAAAAAAACATTCTTACCTTAATTCCGTCGAAACGGTTAAAAAGGATCTTGTTTGGAAAACGACAGAAAGATTCCTTTATAAACCTCTTATAAAAAGTCAAAAAGGGTGTAAATGACTTTAACCCATATTATAGTAAATGGTAAAAAAAATTGAAATACATTTCTAACAAACATGGATGTGGATGATAAATAAATCTCAGTAGATTATTACATATAAACAACCTCGGATAATGAAGAGATTGTAAAATAAACCATTACCTTGTAATTTTCCTTGGTTGAGGGTAGGTTAACATCTTGTATAATGGTGAAATATTTTTTATTAAATTAGACAAGAATCATATACATTAATATGATATCATATATGATCTTTTAACATTGCTTTGTTAATAATATTTTAGAATTATCGTTGTTTCAGGTGTTAACTTACTCGTTTTATTTTATATGTTTTGTTACATAAGTCGTGTTTATCATGGATAGGTTGTATCTTAATCATATCCATAATGATATCAAGTCCTTAGATACTATTATTAATCATCAAATGAGAATTATACTTGAATGCATACGATGGAGAATGAATCTCATCGCGTTCGTGGAGACGGTAGTCCGTACATACGCACGAGCAACAATATCATTCTTTTGATATTAAAATAATATATAATTAGATGTTATATCATATATAAAGAATAATTATAATGTTACATTTATTATTTACATGAATTACACATCATTATTATACCCATCCAAATAATAATTTATTGAATAACAATTACACCACGACGTGGAGACGGTAAGCCGTACGTACGCATGTATGGTGACATGTTATTCAAAGGATGGATAAAATACTGAATATGACTGTACCATATTTATAAAAACATCACAATATATATAAGATACTGTAGTTATTATTTTATAATGGTAATAACAAAGAATGAAGAAGTGGAAGAAGAAAGGAACTTGAAAAAGCGTGGTGAAATCATTACCTCTTCTTCGGGTTCTTCATTTTGATTTGATTAAAAGGGCTCCTTAGAATGGATTTATGACTAAAGTATGGCCTCTAGGATTAATTTAGAGAGTATTTGGGCAGATTTTGGCAGAGAAAAATGGCTTTGAAGGTGTGAATTAATGAGAAGGGGGAGTGCCCTTTTATAAGAGGGGTGAGGGGCATCTTTGGAAAAGATGGTAATATTATTTTATAATAAATTCATATTCGGTTTCTAACGGCTCAAAAGTTTATTATTTAAAGGTTAAGGTGAGTATGGGTCGAAAACCACTCATACAATAGAATTTAGACAGGTTTGGGTCATTATATTAACGTTATCTTTTAGTTTTAACACTTAGTTAATTAGTTTGACACTTACCATGTCACTTTGTATTTTTATATTATATAGTTAATAATCTTACTATATACCTCAAAGAGACCCCAAAGTGGTCCATTAATGATACACATATCATGATATAAGTCTCTTGGACTAACCGTAGATTTTTATGAATTGAATATCAATTAATAATATACTATTTTTCTTAAAAACTCTTTTATGTCAATTTTGACATTATTTGGAAAATTGATTTATTTGAAAATCATAAAAGAATTATTACTTAAAAAATAGTTAATTAAATCATTCCTAACATGTCTTATTAACCTATAAAATTATTGTAATTCATAAAAAGTCTCAAATTAGATTTATTTGGGTATTTATAATATCAATTTTTTTAATTTTTTACTATTATGGTAATTAATGAATCATCATTGTGTCATGCATAAATTAAATTATTTAATGTCTAAAAATTATAAATAAAATATAATTATGTATTAAATATATTTATATTTCTAATGAATATTTATAATCTAATTTATCTTATGTGTAACCCTATATTAAAAATGTTTTAGTAAATAAACATTGATTTTAATTCTTTAACTCTTCTTTGAATTAAATAATAATAAATGTCCTAATCTAATCGAAGTGGACCTAAATGATAATATTTTATTCCTAAGGTTGTTTTTGGTCGATATACACTTTTCCAATAAAATTAGGACATGTGTTAGGGTAATATTAATATCATTTTTAACCTTAATTACCCTATTTACTTTTAACCGTGGTAAATAAAAGAAAAAAGTTGCTATTCACCAAATATTATTCTCATCTCATTGAACCACATTTTACTCCTTTATATTAACCATGACTCTCGGATTTTCGAAATTCCACTCATAGAAGCGGAAAATTATGTTTTATGAAAAATTCTGTTTTTTAACTACCACTTAGTGGTTTCACTATTCATCAAAAAATGAAAGTTTCCAGAAAAATACCAAAAATTAGTCCTAAGATATATTTGATATTATGAATTCAAAAATGATGCCTATTTTACCAAATTTAAAACATATCAGTTTCATTAATTAATTTAAAAACTAATTCCCGTCGTCAAAACAAATAGCGTGTTTTTAGAGATAATAACTATCAAAAGATTGACATTTGTTTATGTCTGGTTTAATTGTGAAATTATGTACAATAACCAAAATTGTATTAAATGGTAAAAATATATTCTAAATATAATTTAAAACCACTCAAATTCATCATTTATCAATATAAATTATTTTTATTAAAAAAGTTGTTTTTAATTAAAATTTTGTAATTTTCACTATTCATCAAAATATAAATGTTATCCAAAAAGCTCCAAAATTTCACCTTAGGCTAACTTCGATACTTTGAATACAAAAATGAATTCCATTTTAAATGATATTAATGTATAACATTTCAAAAAGTAGGTATTTCTATTCATAACGACTAGTTTGATTGGTTGTGGTGTGTGTTAGAACTCGAAGTTGTGTACAACACACGCTATTGTATTATTCAAAGGAAAGCGTACCGTGGAAGATTGGGATGTTTCATTGTAAATTTTTTATGTCCCCATTCTAAAAGGTAAATTTATTTAGTCAAATTGAATATATAAAAGTTTAAAATATTGGATTTAAAAATGGTTCACTATTAAAAGTTGGTAAATGTGCAATACGGAAAATGAATTTGGTCGTACATTATGACTAAGAAACTCATAATATGGATTCTAAAATTATAAGGATTATATAAAGTTTAAAATTTAGTTAATACTATTAATAACCTCTTTTTAATGGCTTGTTTGTTATGTCATGGTGCGCTTGAACTTGGGGTTGTGTGTAGTGCAAGTTATTGAATTATTTTGAAGAAATAACACACTATGAAATCTTGGGGTGTTACATTTTTGCGTTATAGTTATGGTAGAATTATATTTATTGATTATAGTGTGATATATATAATTAATGTAAATTTTTGAAGTACACATTTATAGAGAAATATTTGAATATGAACAAGATAAGATGGTGTGATCTGATTGAATATTCAGATAACTCAATACATTCCCACCCTAGGAAAGAAAATAATGTGGAAAATGCTCAAATTCGAGTGGATAATACTAGATTAATTTTAATAAGGACAAAAAAATATCCAATATTTTGTTATTTGAAATGTATTAATCCTGAAATATTTAAGGGGGAATCTTTTATCCTTCCCAAATTTGTTTCAAACAATCAATACAATTGGTGGCTACAACGGTGTCGAAGGACAATATATAACTAAAAAATATGGTGAGAAATGATTTTGAGTTTATCTATCATTGTGATGAGATGATATGTTTTATTAACCATGTATGTGTTGAATCTATATCATATTTAACGAAAGATATATTTGATGAAGCACAAATTTCACCAATCTCTAATTATCATTGAAGTAGAAAGATGTATTAAAATTAGAAGGAGTGTTTTTAGTGGGGCATCATAATGTCTGATATCAGTCTATATGTCACTATGTTCTTGGTATGATGGTAAGTAATGGATAAGGGACAAAATTATAATGGGGTTCTATAGCCATTCTAAATAAAAGAATTGAAATGGGAAAATCATAATGGATTTTTTCAATGGACTCCCCAAAAAATCAAAAGGGAACAATTATAAATGGGTTGTTGTTAATCCCCTTAAGAAGTTAGAACACATAATTTCTATTAGTGAATATTACTCTATGGATCATATTTCCCAAATTTATATCAATAAAATGATAATGTTTTATGGAGTACTATGTTCAATTGTATCTGATTAGGTTCTAAGGTTTACCTCAGTGTTCTGGAGAAGTCTCCGGTAGGATCTAGATATAGAGATGATTTCTACTATAATGTATAATCATATGATATATTTTCAATATACGACGACAATTAAAACCCTATAGTATGTTCTTAAATATTGTTTGATGGATTTAAATGTGGTTTGGGATCAATACCCTCCTACTATTGAGTTTTAATATAATTATAGTATTCATTCCAGTATTTAGATGGATCCTTATAAATCCATATATGGAAGGAAGTGTAGAACTACAACATGCTGGAGTGAGTTTAGATAAATAATGTTATTATCCTCTGTGATAGTTGAGGAAATGATAAATAAATTTAACTTCATTCCATAGCATATCAAGGTGGCTCATGATAAATAGAAAAGTTGTGTTAACAATCATTAGTGTGACATATAATTTAACATTTTTTAGAAGGGTTTTATGAAATATTTTACATTGAATATGTTTTTAAGATGTAGAAATAATTATTTTATAATACCTAGTAATAATATATCTTCAGAGATCCATGATTTAATTGGGATAGTATTTTATCGCTTGGCACATCCACTAAATCTCTTGGAATTTCATGATGTGTTTCATGTATCTTTATTGGGGAAATACATACCAAATCCTTCATATGTACTAAACTCAGTGTTAATTCAACTATTTCATGATTATTATTATGAATAATAACTGGTATAAATCATCGATCATGGTGATAAAGTTCTATGGAACAAGATTACCGGCCTGGTGAAAGTTCTATGATGAAATCAAAAATTAAAAGAAGTTAAATGAGAACACAAGGATGTAATGAAACAATGTATCCAAAGTTTAATATATAATAGTGATTAATTTTGGGGGATAAAAGTATTTTAAGGGGTTTAGAATGTAATGCCCTAGGATTTTATGAAATTTTTTAATTCTAATAAATATAATTTCTCTCATAGCTTGTGTTACATGAAACATTGACTTTAAACATACTATGATATACTATAGAATTATATTTACCACCTAGATTTTATATGGATGGGTATGAATAGAGAAATATTTGTTGTAAAAAAATTATATTTTACATATAAATAAAATTAATTAATTGTTTATAGATTAATTATAAATAAAAGAAATATCATTTGAAAGTAAAAGATATATTTTCTGAAAACTTTTTTTAATGAAAAAAATGTATTTCTATATTAATAAATTTCATTAATAACTATTGGAAAATTATTGTAAATTGATTTATATATTATATATTTAATTGAATTTTTTTAAATAGTTATTATTTTTTCTATGCATTGGATACGAATAAACCATGTTTTATGATTAAAAATATATCTTTCTAAAAACTAGTTTTCATCACATGGTGCACATTTATTTTCAAAATTAAATTATTCCACTTATAGATATTGTAATTATAATATTTCTTTCATATTTAAAATTTGAAGGCTCAAATTTAATAAATATTTTCCATTTAATTTTCTTCAATATGAGGATTAATCGGGGTAAAATAAATAACCTCAGTGAAGGGTTAATTGGATTAATCTATGTTAAAAATAAGTGATATGGCCATAATTTTTCATCCTAATTGTAAATAAAATTAATTTAATTATAACCTTATCACCATAGGATTTATATTCAGTTATTTTATAGGCACATTTCCATGAAAATGGAATAAATAATATATAAATTAAAGAAAGATACAAAATTTTACACTATTTTAAATTTATCTTATGTGTCCACATAAGGTAAAAATAATGTTATGAATGAATATAAGTTTATATTTGGAGATTAATAAAATTATTTGCATGTTTTAATTATTTTTCAGATTTTTTAAGTTATATAATGACTTTAATGATTATGAAATAGTGATGAAGTATTTATCAAATTAATAAAAATAAATAAATGATTTCTAAAATACTAAAGTAATATAATTTTAGTTATTTAATGTGTTCCAATAATTCTGTAGATGAAGATAAAATATTTGTGTTATTTTAAATAACAATATTATAATTCCATATCTCATTATGTCTTTAAATTGAAAATTAATTAATAGCGTCAAAATTAAAAATAATGATATTTTATGAAGCAAATACATTTTTGAATTCATTAAATATAATAAAAAAATTCAAAGAGGACAATCGTTATAATATATAATCTAAATTTCCATAAAATTTTCATTTTTAGATAATTTGGTACTATTTTTATTAATAATGAATTTAATATTTTTCAATGTTTTAATAAATGTCACGAGTCCCCCCCCCCCCCGCCAATTATAAAAGAAAACCCATATATTATCTCATTCACTGCACATTGAGAATTGTTTCTTGACTAAACTATTAAATTTTTAACTATAGACTTACTTATTCACAATATCATAGTTTTTTCTTCCCAAAAAACCAACCCTAGAACCCTTAAGAGGATATATATTGGATTTTTTTCAAAGAAGAAGTAATCTCATTAACCAATAACTTTCATTATAATTTTTATTTTACTTCCTATAAATATAATATATAATTGAAAAAATAAAAAAATAAATTTAATAAATATATAAAAGGTTAATATAATTTTTTTAACACCTTCATGATCTCTTTTTCCATCAAATGGCAAGTGAAAATATCGTATGTATGTACATATAACTTATCATCTCCACGCAGTGATTCAAAGCATTTCTCATCACCATATCTTTTGTATGGGAATTATCATTTTTTTAGTGTTATATATAATACCTATTAAATAATTATACTTATTTAAGGATAATATAATCTCTATCTTAGTACCTTTCAAGTCGTTGGAAAATTATAACATTAATCATGCATAACAATAGAATACTAACTTTGCAAAACGATGTGATTTGTTTTTCATTTATGTTTTACATGGATTGTCATAATGAAGTATTTAATGATCATATATGATATATATTATATAATAATTATTCTTATAGTTATTTATTATTTAAATTTCTTTCCATCCTTCATTAAAAAAAATGAAAACAATGCTCATCTGTACATAGGGTCTACCATCTCCATGAGCTGTAAAATTGATTTTTCTATCTCTATATTTTATGAATGTCCGAAAACTTTTATATATTGAATTTATGTTTTATTTATATCATTAAAAGTATTATTTACATAATGAAACTATGATCAGAGTGCAAGGATCGGGACTGCTAAACCAATATATACATGAAAAATGAAGCATACATCACCCGAAATAGTGAATTCAATAAATATGTATTAAAAATGGATCATAAACAGTCATAAGTAAATAATATATGGTATAATATATATTATTATGGTTATCTAATATATTTTTAATAAATCTTAATTTATTAACTGGACGTTCCAATGCATATAAATGAAGTAGGACCTAAGGTAATGGGTTTTTGTCTCAAGTTTATTTCTGTGGGACACATGCCTTATACACCACTTATTCTTTAATGTGTTTCATATACCTCCGATGAATGTATTTTATTATTGTTCTTATAAATGATATGTTGATTTAAAATTATAATTATGTTTCATTATTTTATGGAAATAATGATTCAATTGTTACCAAAGGGGTAGGGTTTTTATGTTATAATCTAATTATTTATTTGCATTGATTATGATGCATTAATGGTGACTAAATATGTTTATATGTCTCAAAATAAACTCTTGATATTTATTTTACTTTTTTCATGTAAAAAAATAAATTTTTCCCTTTTATTTTCATCACATAATGTACTAAAGATGCTGAAAATATGTATTTAAGGAAAAATCGTTTATATTTCTCTCTTGAGTGAAAAATTAGTTTCCTCACATATCCATGTTTTCTAAATATGTTTTAAAATATGTTTTTTTAATATTCTAAAAAAATTGATTTAATTTTTTCCCATGTTATGTATTTTTTAGAAAATTAAAATAAATCATTTTTTAATTTTCTAAACAATGTACTTTTTCAATTTTTACAAAAATATGTTAAAGGAATTTTTATATATATAATGCATAAACAGAATTTCTCATTACCATAAATGATAATTAATTTGATTTTTAAAATAAAAATATTCAAGTATATTTTAAAATAGTATTTTTTTATTAATATTGGGAAAGAATAGTTTTCATAAGGTTATTTTAAAGTGAAAAGGTTTTTTTAAAGAAATCTTACAACTGATATTTAAAAACAATTTACCATCTAAGATGAAATATTTAATGTAAATTATTAATTACTAGGTATATTAACCAATGATACCATTGTTAGTCATTATTTATAAGGTTAATTTTTATTTTTTGGATATTTTTCTGTAGACCATTTATTTTCCATGGGTTATACTATAGATAATTGATGAAATATTAATGAAACATAATTGTATTTAATGGTATATGATGAGATGATATGATGAATATTTTATGATCTTGTGGAATAAATACGTATGGTGTTAATTATGTGGTGGTTGTTACATTATAACCAAGGAATGTGGATACATTATAACTAAGGATGACGATTAAATTATGACCAATAATAATGGTTATGTTATAACCATGGATATATGGAAACAATATCTTCCTCTAATACATTGGGTAAATATTTATATATCATTACATAAATCATAATTTAATGGGTATTGAACCCAATTTACTAAAGAAATTTTTCTATTATTGTAGTCATGGGAGTGAACCATGTCTACTATAATGGTTTAGAGAGTGAACTGAATCCATGATGATAGTCTTGGGAGTGATCCTTTACGACTATGATGTTTTTTAAAGTGAACCCAATCCACTATGATATTACTATCAATAAAACATGAAAACTAATGAATTTATTTTATATACTTATATGTATTCCACAATTCCTTTTATTATTCTAATGTTATGTTTTTATAAAATATTTTCTTTGATTAAATTATGATTCATGACTTATGAACGTGGAATATTTATTCCTCGACTTAATATTTTGGTTTTTTATGGATGGTATGATTTTTAAATGTTATGCACATGTTCTCATAATATTAAGTTCATGTTAATCTGAAGTGATCATTATTATCATCCTTTTTTAAACTTACTAAGCATTCAATATCACCATTTTTTATGTTTCTTTTCCTTAAGTTATGAAGATAGGTAATAAGTATGATATGTTTAAGAAAGTTTATAGTAATGAATAACTTAGTGCGATATGATTTTTTTTATGACCAAGTTGTTTATGTGTTCATATTTCCAACGACACAAGAACTATATGATTCTAGTGTGGATCCTTATGTTATGAAATGAATATTCATCTATTAAGATGTGATATATTTGTCTAAAATGTATGGTTTGATATAGTAGATATTAGAAAAAAAATTTGGGAAATATATAGTTTTTATAATGGAATAATTGAATTCATTTCAAAAATTCCTTGAAATATGGATTAATTTATATGAAAACCAAAGTCAAATACACTTGACTAAAAAATTGTAATTTAGGAAAGAAAAAATATAATAAAACTAAAGTACCACATCATCATAAACATTCCGTATGGGATAATTTTACATGTTCTAATGATCATTGGTAAAAAAATATAATGAACATGTTCATTAGGTCTTTAGATCAATAAAATTTTATTTAGTATATTACCTCTGTGGGGACTGGGTGAACCTATGAATCTAGTCGAACATTTCCGGAATTAAAAAAAGGGATATAGGGAATATTTTAGTGAGAATTTTCCTTATTAATTTCCATGAAACAAGTCATTAAGTGAGATATTTTTGATATCCAATTCATAGTTTTATAGTATTAAAATAAGTGAACCAAACATACATTCACTAGAATTTTAGTTGGTAGAAAGTTGAAGAGATACTTGTGAAAATAATGGAAACTCAACTAATAAAATAAGGACTGGAAGAATTCTATATCCTATGATAGAGCCTCAAAGATATAAAATGTATTCAAACCCTCTATAATGAATTCTCTCTAATAAAGATTCACTAATTTTATTAATGAAAATTGTTTAGGTAAATCGTTTTTTGGGTGATCTATAGGGATAATTCTATATGTTGTCTATCCATTAATGTGGGATGGAGGTGTGACTGGCATAACCTATTGGTGTTTACTATAAAGGTTGTTTGTACCAATCCTAAATAGTTCATTTGAATCATCAACAGAGCATGTGAAAACTACATAGTGAATCAAAATATTATAGTGTTTTAATCATTCGGAAGTGGGTAATTACTATCTGATTTGTAAGTATCTTATAATATATTCATATCTGGTAATATAAAAAGTTCCAATGTATCCCCCCATGCATGTTTGAAAACTCATCATGTAACATTGATGAACCAAAACTCCTAGATCCAGTTCTGAAAGCATTAGATTTTCATTTATTTATTTGATACTGATAAATGTGAACCAATGTCTTCCTTCCAGACCTTACACCATTAAAATAAAACATTAGATCACTTTCATACCCAAGGACCTTTTGTATTTATAGTTATTAAGAATAAGGAAAAAATCATACAGAAACAACACTCCCAACATTAGGAGAGTATTTCTCCCACTATACGCATGTTTTCATATTCCATATTAAGTCTTCAACATATCCCCAAAAAAATTCCACATAAGAAACCATTCCAGACACAAATAATTTTGCATCATTTTCACATCCTATTCAAAAGGAAACATAATAAGGGTGATATCAAATGATCAGTAAGGGTAAACATAAGAATTATAAACTTAATTTCATCAATGAGACTAACATAAGCATATGGTTTTGATGATATAATCATATTGTATGAGCATTAAAAAGTTAATTCAGACCAAACAGTACCTAGATCAACATTCACGAAACATGTTACAATGATTTACTATAGGATATAATTTATAAGGTTCAATGATCAAGAGAAAAGTGATTTCATCCTCAATTAAATTAAACAATTATAACCCATAAAAAATTAAACAAAAATTGTTGGTACCTTAGGATATCATCATCATAGAAACCTTATATAACCCTTATAATTGGAATAACTATAGACCTTACTTATAATATAATTATTCAGATAACATAATCATTACCAAACTCATTAATTAATCATATACATTCACCCATTATATAAACTACATCATGATCACTTGTGAGATTTAATAGAGATAAATACTTTTCATAATCTATATTGGTCTCACATGTGATCAATAATGGTGGTCAATCATTTTAAAATAGTGATTGAGCAGCATATAATGAATAAAACCCTTGAATAATTCTTTTAAACCTATTTGAAAAACACATTTTGATCTCAAAATATACTTTCATTTAATAATCCATTTTCAAAAAACAAATCATCCAGAAATTGATAAGGAGGGTTTTCATTAAAGAAAACATGAAAACATATAATGTAAGTATAACAATAAATAATATTTATAGTTATGTCCTTGAAATGGTATAAGTTAAAATATATCATTCTATTCATAACATTATTAACCCAGGAAGAAAAAAAGGGTTATATTGAAATCTATTTTAAATAATAGTAATATATCTAGAGAAATAATGTGGATTGTATCACTAAAAAATATCCTCAGTTTATCATAAGTTTAATCAAGGGTTGTTAGTGTTTATGAATGTATGTTCCAAAAAATATCCTTAACAACATTATTTAAAAAAATATCCATTTCAAATTGAAGATCAATTTAAAAAACTAAAATTTTCAAAAAAATATTGACCAAATGTTCATTGAAAATATCCCTAGAAACATATAAAATAATATTCAAATTAAATAATGTTCATGATGGTGGGAAAATGAATTTATATTTTTGATTTCAAAAATAAATACCTATTTCAATCATTTTGTAGAAGGAGTCAAAACTGACCCATTTGAAAAAATGTTATGAAATTTCATTTTAAAAAATTAAAAGTACTCAATGAATCAGGTAAAATATATTTGATAACAAATTTAATCTTATATATTAAATTTTTTTAATAAATATTTGAAAACATTTATATAGAAGATAATTATTCAATATTTAAAAGAAGATACAATATTAGAATCACTTATAAATAAATTTTTTATGTTTCTTTAATGAAAAAGGGGAGAATTAGAAATTAGTCACGTAAAGACATTCATAAAAAATGAGAATATACACATTTGGTTCAATACAATAATAACATATGATCCTTCATCCCCCACAAGGAACCTTAAACATCAATAATCCTAAAAAGAACAAAGAATAGAACATAAAAACTTTTCCATTTTGGTAAGTATTCAATTATAATACCCTAAAATAATAATGTAAAATAATATTTTGAATATAATGAACATAATTTGATTCATGATATATGATCCTAATAAAACAAGTTTTGTTTATAACTTCAACAAATTTTCCAATGAAAGAGAATTTGGTCAATGAACCCTTACAAATATCATATCATTGAATTGATAATTAATCAATTGATAAATTTTTTTAAAAGCTATAAATACAAAAATATCAAGTAGATATATATAATTAATAAATTAAGATATTAATTCACATATAATAATGTAATTAGAAATTCAATTAAGAGTTATAACAAATCCAACGGAAAGCGATTTAAGAAACGTTTTACCACTTGGTGTCATTCAATTAAAATAAACTTGTATAAAATAATTCAAATTACAACATAAAATATCATGAATTATGAATGATTCATTATAAAACATGTAAAATAGATGTATAATAAGAATTCAAGAAAATGGTGTATACCAATAAAATATTCCTTAATAAAAATAAATTGAGACGAAATCCCTTACCCTGAGTCCATACTTTCTATATATATCCTTAACCACTTGTATAATAAACTCATTTCAATGATTTTATTCCTTAATAAAATTTTAATGGATTAATCCCTTATCCATAAACCATGTTTTTCATTTTTTTACAATGATATGTTTAATTACATAATTAGTTAAGTCTATGTCATGTGTTTTGATGATTCTCAATCAATAATTTCAAAACAGCTTTGTATGTTGATTGTGGTCAAAGGGTTCATTTTTTCATTATATCTAGAATAATAATTGTGAAATAATTTAGAAAATTATACATAAATTATACTTTAAAATCCAATAATTAAATATTTTTTAAAACAACAATATTGTATTAATTGATATGGAAAGTTGTACACACGCATGAGTAACATTTCTAGTTTTTAACAAACATTATGTAAAAATGATAAGTATTATTATATATTTTTAGAATGATTATAATAACATAAATATCATATTATTTTATTATGTACACTTATATATATCATCCATGAGATGAGGTTATGAAAATGAAACACATTGCATCACATAGGTGGGAGTCAACACAAACACCCAAATAACACTATCATTTTTCGATGATTGGAAGATTAAGATAAAAAGTTATATATTATAAATAATAAGTGATGAATTTATATTTAATATCAAATATATATATACATTAAAGGAATAATTTTAACTAGTTCTGAGAGGTTGTGATGAAAAAAACTGCATCTCTCAATGTGGTACTAGTCCACCATACACATGACTGGAAGGATTCCATTCCAATTTCCTGGATGTTCGAGATAGATATAGGTTATTCCATTAACATAATAACATATAAGTATATGGTAAAAATGTTTTTTATTTTATAGTCTTCATGAAATAATATATTAATGAAGATAAAGATGAAATAAAACAAAAACCATTGGTTGAGATCAATAACTCTTTTACAGACAACGTCTATAGGTTTACACCAAAATGTTCTCTATGTTTTATTTCTGATCAAACCAGGGCCTGTAAAATGTGAGGATTGATAAAATAATGGTATTTGGGAATTTATTGATTTAATCAACTTTATATTTAGATTATAAGTAAATAGAAGAATATGTTACCATTTATAAGATACGGGAGGGGCAATCGGGGAATTTCTCAACATTTTAAATTAATATAAATTACATTTAAATTCTAAATGGATATAAACTGATTTATTTTGAATATAGGATTAATATGGATCTATATAATATAATTATATAATAATTATTCAAGTTTTTAATATGTTTTGACCATTTAATGTTTTTTAACCCCATATTAACCCCTTACACACTTATCATGACAAGAAGGGTTTTTACTATTGGAGGTCAAGATAGTTATTATGAAGGCCCGAAATTCCTAGAAATTGATCATTGAGTATATTATAAACCATATCATAATATTTTGAAAGAATATATGTTATTTTTTAACTTAATATCATTTAATAAAATATTATTTATTATAAAATATCATTAATGTTATTATTATAATCATTCATTACATTGATTTTAATAACATGAAGAAAAAATAAAATTTAAGCAAAATATTTTATTTCACCCCTAACCTGTTATATTTATATATAAATTAATAGATCAAATTAACTATAAAAAATATAATACTTTTAAAATTTATGAAATCATTTATTTAATTTTTCAATTAATTGAATAATTATAGTCTTCACATTTTGTAATAATTCACGGTAATTATTTCATCATTAAATATTTAAATAAAATATCATGGTGAATATAAATCATTAATTTTTATAATGAATATGTATAACTGAACATATATTTTATTTACTTTAATGTTGAAAAAGTAGTTTCTAAAACCTAGTGTGTGATATTTTTAAATAATGTTAACATAAAATACTTTAATGGCTATAATAACAACCTAATAGAAAAAATTCCATATAATTAAATATTTTTCGTGTATGTATGATATGGAACCATCCAATAAAATTAATGAAAGTGTCTTGGTAAGTTTATAGTCCTTATCATATAACTTTAAACACATATTTACATAATTTTCCCTCTAACATTTTACAAAAACTACGAAGGAAACAATATATATTTGAAAAAAAATAAATGGTGTGAATCTGTGAGACTTTAGTATATATTTCATTTCAAATAAATCCAAACTATTCGTTTTCATGTGATACACACAATCCCAATCCTTATTTACTATAAGTAAAAATTATATTTTAATAAATCAATTATATAATTCCCCTTTTAATTTTTTGTGCCAGAGAAATTTTAATTTTCTAGGATGAATATAAATCATGAATATAATTGTTCAAAATTTTCCATTATTGAATTTTTTAAAATTTCCCCTAGAAATAATATTTAATGTATAATTGAAAATATTTTTTTAGAATTACATGTTTTATTTATAATAATAAATTATAATATGTGTAATTAAAAAATTATTAAATATTAATTTAATATAAATGAATATGAGAACATGTTGTGGTAAAAAGAAATATTTTCAGAATACTATTTATTCTCTATATAAATTATTCTTTTTTAAAAGGAATAATTTCAATCCATTTAAATTTATATATACAATTTTTATAATAAAATAAATATATTACATTAATCGAGTATATATATAACTATATGAATTTATATCCATAGAGTGAATGTTAGTATCCAAATAGTTAAAAAGGATTATATTATGCTTGAAAATTGCATTTCATGAAAAACAATTATTTTATAAAAATTATGGGTTAAATTTAAATTAAATTTAGCCACTTATGTGAGTTGAATTTTATAAAATGGATCCTATATTTTGAATTATCAAAATTAATATTAGCTAATAAGTCAACTTAATTTTTTCCCCTTAATGATTAAAAAGTACATTAAAAATTAATTATGTCGATTAATGTTAAAACATGTTTTTGTGCATTAAAGAACTTATTTTAAAATTAATTTTCCGAATATATTGAATTTTAATTTCAGAAATTTGATTTAATTTCTATAATAAATGGTTCCAATATTTCGAAAAATGTTCATTTAAATTTTATTATTAATGAATAAATTACCATTATTGACGTTGACCCTAGCAATCTAGAACTCGTGCCCGCTTTATTACATTGGGATAAATTTCATTGAATCACATCCCAAAGGGATGATAAATATTATAGTATTATTAACATAGATACATTCATGAGTCTTACATTACATTTCAAAACATAAAATACAACATAATGTTTTTCAAGAATAATATTATTTTTTCAAGAATATCCTTCCACATTAGTCATAGTGCACATCATGGATTCCTAGGGAAAGGAAAAAAATAAACATGAGCTCAAATAATCAATAAGGGTAAGTTATAGTGGATGTAATCATGAATAATTAATAATAATCAAAATGTAATGGTAAATAGTGTAACACACATTCTATTTAAATAATATGACAATAACAATTAGATTGAGAATAATCAATATGTAAAGGTAAATAACTGAACACTCATTCCGTATAACTAACTTAAATAGAAGAATATATAAGGAATAATATATATGGATTGGTAAATAAATTAACACACACTCCAAATAATCAATAATATAATAATAAAATGCATCCAAAGATAATAAAATTGTGAAAATATCTTAAATGATACTAATAATTGAACATAATGTGATTCATATTTATTGGATTCCATTTTCCCCAAGAACATGATACCTTTACGATCAATACCTTTCACAAATTCTTTTTCACATCCTTGGTGAAAAATCACGTAACTATAGATATCCAACTGATTCATCCCATGAGACTACCGATGTATCGTGGGTATTTCTTAAAATAGTCTCCAACCCCTGTATTGCATGTCCAAATCCATCCGCATATATCAAATATTCTATTTAATTTATTAATAATTTTCTTATAATAAATTACTCATATTTCATAAAGGTTACGAATTTATAAATATTTCTATAGATATTAAATAACATTAAATAATGTACATTGTATGTAGAAATTATATAAACTTTAATTAATAAACATATCCATGATAAAAAAATATGGATATTTAGGTGAAATCTAATTTTTAATCATCACTGAAAACTGATAATATCAAGGTAAATTTATTGACCACAAAAATGAATCATGGAATTGAATGTCAATAGTTTGGTTAGTCAAAATGATCATAAAACCCCAGTGGAAGAATAAGGGTAGTATCTATACAATATAACCTTGGGTGGTGCATATGTAAAATAATGGTTTTTTTCCTTGATTAATATATATTCTGTAAAAGTATTATTAAATAAAATTCTGAAGGAAAATGTCATTAAAAAAATATTTTTAAAAGATAATACATTTTATAAATTTGAAAATCATTTTTAATAACCAAACATTTCAAGAATTTTAAGAAAAAATTTTCCTTAAAAATATCCTCATAAAAATAAAAATTAATATTCAATGAAATGAAGATAATGTTGGTGGGTAAATTTTTACATGTTCTAATGAAAATTCCTTTTTCTTCTTAAAAATGTTAGAAATGTGACTTGTTTAGAATGAGATAAGAATTTTTCTGGGAAAAATACGAAATTAGAAAAATGGGTAAAAATATCTTTAGTATATTATTATGTAATTTTAAAATAATTATTGAAATCTTTTTTAGAAAAAAATCCTTTATAAGAAAAAGAATTTCCGACCGAAGAGATAAATGAAGCCAGAATTTCATAAACATATTTTTCTCAACAATTTTAAGTACCGAAGACTGTAAAAATGGTAGTATTATATAAAAATATAACTAATAACCATATGATAATAAAATTAGAAGGGTTTATTTACAAAATTATACAATAACCTTCTTTATTTCGAATTAATGAATAAATTTTCTGGATTATAATGAGATATTTAAAATAACCCTTATATTGATCATAACCTTGAAGTGATAGATAATCAATGAATAAATTATCCGCATAAATTGTAAATACATATAAAATAAGAGAAAATAATACTTTATATAATAAAATTTCATTATAAACATAATCATATAATATCTATTATAATGAAGAAGTAATATATCCCAATTAAAGAAAACTTAATAAAGAAATTCTTTACCACATGGTAACATTTAATTAAAATAACTATAGAATAAATAATTCTTGTAGATACATAAAATACCATGGATAATGAATTATTTATGATATTTCATTTCAAATTTTTTATATACACCATATAAAATAAATTAGGAGCATAACATTACAATAATCCTCAAAGAAATGGAATTTATATAAAATCCCTTACATTAAGGTTCCTTTGGGTATACATGCTTTAACCACCATTATAGTCTTTTAAACATGTTATTAACTTATTAAATAAGAATAATAATTTTTTTAATATCATATATGATCCTTTTATAACATCTTATAACACATTAAATAATAAAATCTTATTATATTCACGGTTTTGGTTTTTATTTTCCTTGTTTTCTCATGCATGTTTTATCATGAAACATCTAGTTCCTAAACATATTATATATTTATATTATTTGTAGAATAATAATCATAATATAATGATCATATTTTTACATCAACTGTAATTTTAAAACCAATAATTAAATATGGTAATGAAAAATAATTTATGTTACGATCATGAAGACGGAAGGCCATACGTAGGCATGAAAAGCATATCTGTTTTTCAATGATCGTTATAGAGTAGTGGTAAGTTATATTTTATCATTCCCACGTTATTATAATATAATATATATCATATTAATTACGTAAATATACACATATATATCATTTGTTTTGGTGATCAAAATATAGTCACGTCATTTCCAGAAGGCCATTGTCCACAAGTACACAAACGAAGTTATCATAGTTTATTTCGTGAAATGTTATGAATGAATATGATATATATACATATATATGTATATACATATATTATTTATATAATTTTAAATATATAATTAATATCATAATTATTTCATTTTTATAACATATAATAATTAAATTTTACCTTATCACCTTCCACACAAAGCGTTAGTGAAAAATGAATTCCATCGCTTCGTGGGGCGGTAGTCCATTGTAAACATGTGCGAACTTTATCGAGTCTCTTATGAAGGGAAAGTAAAAAAATTTATAGAAGATATAATGAATAAGGAGGTTTTAATATTTTATAAATATCATATATAAACATTATATTCTTCATCATACCCAACTTTGAGAGTTGGTAATGGAAAAACGAACGACAATTGTTCCTGAGGCGGTAGTCTGCCATTCTATCAAACAATAATTTCACAACCCATTTTACAGAAGTTGGGATGTTTCTAGGTCATGAACTTTGAATTCAAAATTATAAATATATTTAAGATAATTATTTTATTATATCATAGTGTTTTAATAATAATTGAAGGAGATGTGGGAAGAAATAAAATAAAAACACTCGTTGATGAATGTTACTACTTCTTAGAGAATCCACAATAAGTTTTCATGAAATCATTCATTGATTAGATTTCTGAAAAATAAAATTATTCTAGGATTATAGGAGAAAATTTGGGAAGTTATTGGGTAATTAATTTTTTGAACCCATGTTATTTTAAATAGGGATGTGGATGGGATGGGGGTGTACTTTTATTACTGAGGTGAGTTTCACACTTGTAATGTTTTGAAAAGATTCAATAATACCCATGTTTTTATAATAGAAAAATATTCAAAAATAGGCTGTTATACAAACCATGATTGATATGGTATAAATATGTCTATATAATGGGTTTTTTAAAATTATTTAGGTCATTTGAAAACTAATATTCTTTGTTAAACCCCAAGAAAATCATTTTTTACCATAACCATTGCAAATAATTTTTACTTTTTCCGCTATTCATTTTGGCCAAAAATTATTTTTACCTTATTATACAATATAATTTTATATTATTAAAAATATGGAATCCATTTTTTCAAATTAATTTCAAACAAGTGTTAAATTTTAATTTAAAATTAATCCTGTAGATGTAATGATAAAGTTTCTTTTTTTAAATGTTCAAAACATTAGAAAAATTTAATATCATAATTCATCATAAAAGTGATTAAAATGACATAAATTTAATTAATTGATATAAAATTAAACTAATTTTACTTTTAATAAAATTTAAAATTTTATTTATTAAAATAAATTATTTAAATGAAAAATGTAGTTTTCAAATAAAATTTAGAATTTTCACTATTCAACAAAATATGAAACTTTTTTTAAAAAACCAAAAAAAATAGCCTAAGATAATTCTTATTCTCTGATTTCAAAAATGAAATAAATTTTCCTGATAAATTTTCTATATGTGTAAACTTTTAATAATAAATTATGTGTTCAAAAGAACAGTTAAAAAATCTTTTAAAAAAATATAAAATTGTTATTATTCTTCAGAAGGTTATTATCTTATTAATAATAAATAAATAAATAATAAATGAGATTATAGTATATTTTTTGTAAATTTACTTAATCTTATTCATACTCACCATTCTAATAACAATTATATTAAATAATAATATTAATATTATATTGTTGTTCGGTAAAACTTTTTCTTTCGTGAAACGCAAGATAAACTCAGTTTTGTGCACATTGAATGATATAGAATAGATTGAATTTATTTAAAATATTACATTTTTTATTGTCTTGGTATTTTATATTCACTTATATTCTTTGTGTTTCGTTTCATATACTCTATCGAATACAATGTTCTTATTTTAAAATCTCAAGGTGTTACATTTATCTTACTATAAATAAATTGTAAAATAAAATATTAATCTTGAAATCCATAATTAATGGTCTGATATTTAAAAATTAAATTTTTGAAAAACCCAGATAGAAGAAATGATGATAAGGCATCCTCTTAATAATATAGAAAGGTATTTAAAAAGTTCATGTGGGATAAAGCATAACTAGGATTTCATGTAGGATAAAATTGGTGTCAAGTTAAGATATGGACATGGGGGAAATGAATAAATAATTTTAGAGTTCATTATTCACAAAAAACTGAATAATAAATGGAATATTAAGATCCAAAAAACCATAATTCATTTATGATTTAAAATAATATATGTTTCATCATATGTTAATTTAGTATGAAAAAAACTTTCAAGATCAATTTCTAAAAGATGAAGGAGTCCTTTACTGTCTAAAAATAAATAAAAATGTAATTACATGGTAAATTCCTATTTAATTAGCATAATTTCATCGTTGCATCATGATTATAAAAATATTTTAATTCATAAAATTCTACAAAAAAATTAAAATCCATAAATATTTTTTTATACCTAAAGTACTAAAATTCACATTTAAAGGATCTTAAGATCCATAAAAAGTAAAAAATCATACCATCTATATCTAAATATTTACCAAAACCAATATGGTAAACAAAATATATCCAATAAAATAAATTAATCTCTAAATATCATAAGTAACACCACATTTTCATCATTAATATATATTTTTGAAATCATTTTACTAATGGAAAATTAATCAGGAAATCTTGTTGGGAAGTGGTAGGTGTTAAACCCTTATCATCCTTCAATCATGGGTTCAAGTAGCATAGACTTTCTAGATATGATGGGTTGTCACCAGGCATATGGGTTTTCCTTTTTTTATATCTATATTAGTATGATTAATATAATGTTTATGAAAAAATGTGTTATAAATCCATGAAATAAAATTAATCATTAAATAACATATTTTTTTTTACAATGAATCATAATATAATTTGAATTATATTGCAATTTAATTATTGGTCACGTTTACCCAAAATGCTTAAAATACCTTCAAACTTGTAAAATGTAAAATCATTATTCATCAATTTATATTTCGACTAAAACATATGCTAAACATATGGGTTTTATTTCCATCAATTTATCCCAAAATATCAGAAACCATGGAATACTCCCATCACATACAAAATAAAAAAGGTCGGTTTATGAATTTGAACTTATGATCATTATTAAACTCATAATCCCATGGTGGTATCCAATACACTAATGTTACTCAATACATATATATTTAGGAAATTTATCGTGATCCTTAAATTTTTTAAGATTATTATAACAAAATATAATTACTAAAATACTTCTATAATTTAATTCTTGAATCGCATTATATAAATACAAAATATATTTTATTTCAATATAGATCCTTATTTATTCTAGGTTTTATCCTTTATAATAGGGAAGTGACTCAAACAATTCCCATTTTCATCACATTTCTTGAAATGAACTGTAAATGGATCCATATGATGAGATTTTTTTCATTCCATTATACTCTTCATTTTCCCTTAGTAATTCATTGATATATTTCGTCTTTATTGGAAGATAAGACTTTTCCCATTACATTGAAATGACTTATTTTCAATCAAATACACCAAACTTTTAACCTAGGTCAATCATTTTTACCATGAATTCAAATAATTCATAATTTTTGGTAAATAATATGTGAATTATAATAAGGATATCCCATAATATTATCAAAACAAGTTAATAGTAATTCATATTTTTCTTTCACCATGTGATCACCAGGTCATTACCAATAAACAATTTTAGGAGTTATTAACCCAAGTTATTTCTATTCCAGAACCATATCCACATGTAGTATCCAGAAAGGGATGTATTTCCTAAAAACCCACATAATATCTACCATACCAAAACAATATGACATTATTCAATAATTATCCTCAACGCCTATCATTGGAAAATGTTTTTTAATACATATTATCCTAAATCTTTTTCTTAATGTTTCTACTAAACATGCTCTAATTCCAACTATTGTGATCCCAAACACAGTACCTTAGATTCAGTTTGTGGTTTTTTACATTATTATAGGATACAATAAATCACATCCTGATGAACTGAGAGTGTTTAGTAGTCTTGGTAATGTAGATAACTACTTGAGTCTTATGTTACATTTGAAATCAAAAAGTAAATAAAAAGTTTTTTATAATAAAAGTATTTCATCTATAATATCTTTTAATATAAATCATAAAAAACATCATCGATTCTTATGGGGGAATGAAACAAAATAATGGTGTGATAAAATGATCATTAATGGTTAAGTATAGTGGAATAAATCGTTAATCAATAAGAATAATCAATATGTAGAGGTAAATAACTAAACACACATTCCAGTTAAATAACATGACCATCCCAATCAATTAGAGAACAATCAATATGTAATGTTAAATAACTAAACACACATTCAATTTAAATAAATTTATTTCATGAATAGATAATGGATTATTAATATGGAATGGTAAATAACTAAACTCATAGTTTATAAAATGAATAATCTGATAATGAAATGCATCCAGAGATAATATCATTATGAAAATATAATCTATAATAATAATAATCTTAATTAATTAATTGTTAAATTTTAATACATTATGTTTCCTCGGAAAAAGATTCCTTTTCTATCAAGACCTTTCACAAGATTACTTAAAACACACATGGTTAAAACCCACATAACTAAGTCTAGCTAACTAATTACTCCTATGAGGCTATTGATGCATCAATGTGCAATCTTTAAATGGTCCCCAACCTATTTATTTCATTTACAAAAAATTCCTTAAAAATAAAATAATCTATTTAATTCACAAAATTTGTGTCCTATCATTACTCATATGTATTGAGTAATAGATATATATTAATTAATATTTCCTCATATATCAAATAACAATAAATGTAGTACTCTATTTATAGAAATGATATCTGGTTTAATAGATGAATTTTTTGATGATATATAAAATGGATATTTAGGATAAATTTATTATCCAATGATCCTTGGAAAGTGAAAATTTAACCAGAATTTTATTGATGAAAAAAATGAATTATTGAATGTCAATAATTTCCTTATTCAGAAATAATCACAAAAAATAAAGTGGAAGAATGAGTATTGTATCAATATAACATATAACATAGTATATTATATATAAAATTAATGCTTTTTTATTATTGAATAAAAATACCATAAAAACATTAAAACCATTCTTGAGGAAATTTCCATTTTTATTTTTAAATTCACTTTTTAAAATAGAAAATATGGGGGAAATACTTTTCTTTCAAAATAATTTCAAAACCCAATAATTTATAGAATATAAGGGAAATATTTCTTTAGAATTATCTTTATATACCATAAAAGTATGATATAATGAAAAAATGTCCATGTCGATGGTAATTTTGATCATGTCATAAAGAACATTCCTTTTTCATGGTAAAAAGTTTTAAATAGTTCTTTGTTATGATAGTGGTAAGAATATTCCTTTAAAATTTTACAGAAAAAAACGGGTAAAAAAATATTTGTTAAATATTTTTTTAAGTGAAATTTTGTTTCATGAAACATGTTTTTGGAAAAAAATAGATTTCTAACCCAATAGAGAAATTATGTGGTAATATCCCAAAAAACATTATAAAAAAATTAATTACCCATGAGTGTAAAATAGTAATATTATAAAAAAAATATTAAATAACCATATTATAATAAAATGAAATGTATTTAATTCGATAATGATTATACATTCTCCTTCAACTAAAATTCAACAATATATTATCTTACTAATAATGAGATTGTGAATGAACCCATTACTATGATCATAACATAGAAGTGATAATTAATAAATGAATCAATTATGTTTATCTTGTATAAATACACATAAAAATTTAAAAATAAAAAAATATATAATTAAAATTCATTATACACAAAATAATATAGTATCAACGACAACAAAGAATTAATATATCCCAATGAAAGGAAATTGAGTTATGAAATTTATTACAACTTCGTAACTTTTTATTAAAATTACCATAGATGAAATAATTAAAATAGAAACGTAAAATCCCATAAAAGGGAATTATTTATGAAATTAAATGTAAAATGGGTATTATATGAACAATATAAAATAAATCACATGCATAACATTACTATATGACTCAATGAAATGGAATTTAAATAAAATCCCTTACCTTATTCTTCCTTTGGATGAACACGCTTAAACCTCTTATATAAATGTTTTAGACGTGTTATTAACTTATACTAGAAAAATATAATTATTTATAATTTAATATATTTTATATATTTTATTTTAAAGACATATTATAACCTGTTATATAATAATAATTATTTATTTTTATTGTTTCATGTGTCAATTTTTTTTATTTACTCATTCATGGTTCATCAAAAATGATCTAGCTCTATCGCATATTATATTGGTCTATCATCTCCAAAATAATAATCATTAAATAATTATCATATTTTTACATAAAATATACCTTTAAAACCAATCAATATAAATGGTAACGAATAACTGAGTATGTTTTGATCTTGGATATGATAGGTCCTATGTACGTAAAAGTATCATTTCCTTTTTTCAATGTTCATTTTGGAAATGAGGTAAGTAAAATTTTATCTTTACATACTGATAAAAATATCATATATACTATATTTTTTATTTTAATATATGTCTGTTTGTGTGTGTGTGCATGTATAATGTTATATATATATCATTAAAATGGTATAGTTATGCAAAGAGAGTTGTGTCATTTTATCGAGGCCGAAGTCCACACATACACGAACTATGTTAGCATCTTTCATTTAGTGAAAATATAACAAATAAAATGATATATATTTGTTATATTTATATAATGATAAATATATCCTTAATATAAATCTTATTCCATGAATATAACATATTATCATGAAACTAACACTTCTCATCTTCCATATAAATCATTTGTAAAAGACAAATCACATTGCTTCATGACGTGGTAGTCCACCGTACACACGTGCAATGCTATCATGTACCCTATAGAATGGAATGTAAAAAATTATAACAGTGATATAATTAAATTAAAGGTAAAATAATGTTATAAATATCATATATATATATGAGCTTTTTTCACCATTATACTCAACTTTGAGAAGTGGTAATGGATAAATGAATGTCATCGGTTAAGGAGGTGGTAGACCACCATTCACACAAATGATGATTTAATAACCCATTTGATGGAAGGGGATATGGTTTCATCCCATAAAACTGAAATAAAATCTCTTCAATGTATATAATATACATATTTTATTATATCATCATTGTTAAATAATAAATTAATGATGTGGAGGTAGAAATATAAAAAATTTCGTTGAAGAATGTTAGCTCTTCTTTGGGCATCCTCCTTTGTCTTTTATTAAATCCCTCCTATATAAGATTTAAGACCAATATAAGGATTATAAGCTGATATAATGGAATTTGGTATATTATTTGGCTTTTTATGGTAGAGATAATGTGTTTTTAAGGTGTTATGTGGAGAGGAGAGGGGGAGGCCTTTTATAAGTGAGGATAGTGGAACATGTGTAATGTTTTTGAAAATATTCAAACATACCCATGTTATTATCCATAAAAGCATCCAATGTAGTCAATTATCAAACATAGAAGATATAAAGTCGAAATGGGGTCATACAATTGGTTTTGTAAATAAATCTTTTTCATTTTGAACCCTAATATTTTTTTAACACCTAGGTAAATCATTTTTTACCTTAACCATGGTAAATACTTTTTACTATCTTCACTATTAATTTTGGTCAAAAATAAGTTGACCATTTTATAAATTATAACATATTCATATTCTGGGTATTGAATCAATTTATGGAAATTAAATTTGTATAAGTTGAAAAATACTATTGAAAATTAATCACACAGACATGAAGAGAAAATACGTTTTTAAAGGAAAGATGTTCAAAAGTTTACAACATTTTTATATATAAATTAAATATAAAAATTATTCCAATAACAAAAATTAGATTAATTTATATAAATATGAACTAATTTTACAATATAATTATATAAAAATGTATTTTAACATCATAGATTATTAAAATGAAAAGGCATATTACAATTAAAATTCATTATTTTTAATTATTGTTAAAAATGAAACATTTTAGAAAAAATTTAAAAAATTCACCCCAAGAAAATTGTGATGTCTATTTTGAAAAAAATTAATCTTATTTTATCAAAAAAATATAAAAGTTATAAAAATTGGTTTTAAATTATTTTCGCAAAGCATGACTGACCCAAAATTTTAGAAAAAAATTATATAGTTTTTAATAAATAATTTATTTGTATTTTTAATGATTCATATATTATTTAAAATTATTTAATAACTAATAAATGTGTGAGAAATATATAATTTCCTAATTTATTTAATCATATTCATTCCCACCATTCCAATTTCTTGGAAATAACAATCATATTAAATAATAATATTAATAGTATATTAGTGTTTGGTAAAACTCGGTATTGTGTGTAATGTAAGGTAAACTCATTGTTATGTGTATTGCAAGATATAAATAGATTGAATTTATTTAAAGTAGGAAATATATCATAAAGTATCATGATTTTATATTTAATTCTATTATTTTTGATTTGTTTCATATTCACTATCAAATATAAAGTTCTTATTTTAAAATATTTGGGTGTTACATTGCCTAGGTAAATAAATAGATAAATGTTATTGTGGTGAAACAAAAATAGTAAAATTATGTTTACATAATTAATAAGTAATAACATGATAAAACATATCTTTTTGGTGTATTTATTTGGAAATTATATCATCTCTTCTCTCCACTATTTATCATTTTTTGTGGATGTTGGATGATAGTGACTCCCCATTATTGAATAATTTTGCATATTTACAAAAAATGTAACTCTTCCTCAAATAAAAAATGTTCCTCACACCCCTCACATCATCACACCTCAAAATAAATTTATCTCGAACAAAACCTACTAAAATATATTCAATACCACATTATAAACATTAAATATATTATTTTCTTCAAAAAATATCTTCCATAGTGCCCTTATGAAGTGATCCAAATGTTGTTTTTCTAAGAGAATGTAATCATCTTAAAATGCTCATTATTTTTCATTCTTATTTTTCCATATGAAATTATATCTTAACATTTAAAATATATTAACATGGTTTTTATCCCTATTCATGTTTTTTATTATGTTTTTGTCATAATATTGGTCATTATCCACTTCCATGAAATCGGAAATGGAAACATCGATTATGTGTATGGCAGACTACTGCCTTGTGAACCGTTGTTACTCATTTCCCATCAAGACCTCTCCCAGTTGGATATAATGTTATATTTAATGTACATATAAATATTATTAATTATATAATTATAATTATAGATTTATAATATTATATAAATGTTCTTATATTCCATTTCATTTAAACTATGATAGTGTCACTCATATATAAAGCGGATCACCATCTTGTGAAGCAATGTTATTCATTTTTCTATTACTCTATAAATGAAATTTAATAAGGATGAATTTAGTAAATATATGTGAAATATATGACATAATATTTATTATATAAAATTAATACATCATTCACTTCCTAACCCTTTCGCTCATTAATGGAATGATATTGTGTCTCACTTCTACATACGGTATACCATCTCCTTGAAGTGATGCGAATCATTTTCCATGTAAAATTTTCATCAATGAATATAAAAATTCAAATAATGAGTAAATATATTATTTATATATATAATAACATTGTGGAAATGATTTATCTATATCCTATATAATAGAGTAATAACTTTTATAACAAAACATGCATCAGAGAAAAGGGGAATTAATAACTGAAATAATGAAACAAATGAAATAGTAATAATAAACTAGTGGTAAAATTTTATAAGTGAATAATAAATGATAATATAAATATAAATATGGTTCTTTTATAAATTAATAAAATTCATAAAACTATTATACAAGTTGTTAAATTAATTTCAACCAATGGAAAGTGTGAGGTAAGTGACTTCATCTTAATTTACATTTCATTGAGGCATTTTTGTTAATATAATCCTATTCACTTTTAGGTGGTTTATATACTTCCCCATTGATTAATTTTAAATTAATCTCAATTTATTTATAATTATTAATTTTCATTTTCATTATTATTCATCAAGTGGTTAAAATTAAAAAGATACCAAAGGGGTAAAAAAAATTGTATATTCTTAATTTCATTTGTGATTGTTAACATTCCCTTGAAACAATCAATTTATTATAATTTTTATCCATTGGAAATTAAATTTATCCTACGTATAATTTTTTTTATATTTTTTATGAATATTTATTACATCATATACCATTTTTAAATAATGATTTTTTAATATTATTTTATTATCTAAGGAAATATTGATAAATATGTGTTATATAATCATTATGGATTATTAATGATAAAGAATATCGATTCATTAATTAAATTGATTATTTGATATATTATGGATGATTTGATGATAATGTTATAGTTGAGTCCTGGTTATAGATGGCACCTAGATGCATCAATATGTCTCATGAGAAAACATAGTTAGACAAACCAGACGGGTTTTTTAATTTAGTATTAAAATATCTCTCTAAATGACTTAATAGTAGATGTATCGTGATAATTCAGATCATAAAGTCTAATAATTAAGAACACCCATCATTGAGAATATAGTTAATATTCTTATCCTTGAGATATTCACATTGATATTATATCTAGGTAAATGTCATTCTTAGTTTATTGATAAAATAGATTGTTCTTTCAGTAATTTATCTTTCATTGGAGCATTATCCATGTCCAGCCATTGTATAAGCTATATAGAGATCAACCATGATGTATAACGGGTCTCAACCCTTTTTATAAGCTATATCGGTCTTAATTGTGAGCTATAATGGAAATCATCCCTTCATAAACAATGTTGAAGGGTCATATCATGAATAATGCCCCTCATAATTATTTTAAACTCATATTCAAAATACATTCTGATATCAAAATACCCTTCTCTTTTAAATCCTCATTTTCAAAACTTAAATCACCCGGAATAAGAGAAGGAGGTTTTTATTAAATTAAATATGAACCATTAATATTGAATTAAAACATCAAATAATGGTTACAGAAGATGAAAAAATCATTATTTTTGTATATGTTAAAATAGATCATTAATTTAACTAATTTATTTACCCATGTAAGATAAATGGGTTTAATGAAAATATATTTTAAATAATAATAATCCAACTTTAGAAATAACAAGTATGAAATAATTACATGATAACCCTAGTGGAGTGTAAGTAACATCAAGGTTTATTGGAATTGGTGAATGGAAACACACTTAAAATATCATTACAACAATATTGAGGATAATATAATTTTCACATTGAAAATTACATTAAAATTTTAAGAAATTTAATTTTTTTTAATAACCAGTTTTATATAAATATAATCACTGAATCTTATAAATAAATCTTAAATAAAATATATGGTCATGGCTATGGTAATATATTATCATGTTTTAGATGTTAAAAATAAATATTCTTTTCACACATTTTATGAAAGGAATCAGAATCTGACCATTTAGAAAATCATTAAGAAATTTCAATTTTATAATAGTTTAGACAAATTAAAAAAATCATGTAAAATATCTTTAGGAAATCATTTCTTTTAAAATATAGTTTTTAAAAAAATTTATAAAACATGAATATGGATGAGATTCTAGATCTAAAAGATGACATAAGATCATAATCACTTTTAAATGACATTTATAATGATTCATTAATCAATAATAAAGAAAATGGAAAATTGACTTCTTAACCACATTCATCACCGAATGAGAATAAAATTTATATTGTTCGAGAAAATAAGATCTTAGGACCCCCCCCCCCCAAAGGAACCACTGACATAAACAATATGCAAATGAAAATAGATTGTAACAAAGAACATTTTCTACTTTAATAGCCCTTAAATCTCTATCCCATGAAATTAAAAATTCAAGTGAAAATTTAAATATCATGAGAATAATGATATTCAGGATAGATCATGGAAAATATGTAGTATATTCACCACATAAAACTATTTAGAAACATAACAACAACACATGTCCCAAAAAATTAGAATATTGGATGAATAACCATTACAAAGAACATATCATTGAATTGATAATTAATCAAATGATAGATTATCTATAATAATTTTTACATTATAATAAAACAATTTTGAGATTAACCCACACAGAATCATCTAATAAAAAATAAACTTACAGAGATTTATAACCTAGTTAATGGAAATTGATTTAAGAAAACCTTTACCACTTTGTATCTTTCAAGTCAATACCTTTGGATAAGATAATTCGAATTGGAATATAAAATACAATGATTTATGAGGTATACAAGATGTAAAATTTTAAAAGACATTATATGTGCCAAATAAATTAAATTTTTTGTATAAAAATAAAATATTATATAATGAAAATAAATTCAGATGCAATCATTTACCGCGATTCTATATATTCTATATACTTTCTTCAATACCTCTATAATATACTTAGATAAATTATTTGATTTCAAAGTAATATTTTATATGATTATTACCTTATCCTTAAACCATTTTTTATTTTTGACAAAGTAATATTTAATTACTAAATCTATTAATCCCATGTAAGGTGTTTTGATGACATTCTGTCCATAATTTCAAAACGTCTTCGGTTTGTTGACCGTGGTCAAATGGATAATTATTCCCAAATCTACATAAAATTAATAATGAAATTATTATAATTTTTATACATAAATTATATTTTTAAATCCCAAAAATAAATATGTTTATGGATAATAAACTAGTTACAATCATGGAGACAGTAGGTCATATGTATAAATGAGTAACATTTCCATTTTTTCAATAATGGTTATGTAAATAAAGTAAGTAGTATTATGTCATAAAATAATGGTCATAATATCTGGAATAACATATTACTTCATTAAATATATTTATATATATCCTCAATCTGATTTGGTAACTAAAAATGAAACAAATTGCTTCATGTGAGTGGTTGTCCACACGAAAGAACGAAGGACGTTATCATTTTCTAGTTAATGGAAGGGTAAGAAAATAGGTGTTATATTATCATAAAAAATGATAAATATTTCATTAATATCATATATATATATATATTAAATCCATCATCATAACCACTCGTGATAGTTGGAAATGGGAAATGAATTACATAACTTTGTGATGCGGTAGTGTTCCATACAACTGAATGATAGATTCATTTCCTCTTTATAGTGGTTCAGTTTAGATATAGGTTACAAAAATAACATAATAAAATATCAGTATATTTGATATAATAGTGATATTATATTGTCCGGGATAAATAATATTTTAAATAAGTGTAATAACAAATCAAATGAAATGAACTTGTTAGGAATGACACCTCTACATCGGGAAAACTCTTACAGTTTACACTAAAATCATCCCCTTTGGATGGTCAAAGAAATTCTTTTATGATTTAAGTGATATTTAAGGAAGTAATTTTTTTAGGTATTTGTGGAACTAATTTATTCTTTATGTGTGAACTAAAAATAAGAATGTATGCTATTTTATAAGATATGGAGGTGAATTCTAGTAATTTCTAAAAATATTAAATTAATATATATTTTTCACTTCCAAATATCTCAAAAATAATTTATTTAAAATATAGGATGTGATGGATAATAATCCTCCCATCCAATAAAAATTAAACAAGGTTTTTAATGGTTTTTATTATTATGTTTTGGTTTTAACCCCTCTCACAATTATGATGACTAAAATTCATAGTCATTGTATACATTTAAATATAGCATTCCTTTTTTAACTTTATTATCAAATCGTCAAAATTGGGTTCCAAGAAAATACATTCAAAACCATAATAATCCATCGAGGGAAAAAATTATGATTATAGCATTACAAAATATCCCTATTAGATCATAAGTATCATCTATGGTTGATGGTGTCGATGAATGGATGTACTATTATAATATCATTAAAAAAATTATTGATGAAAATATAATTTTCCCTTTGATAATAAATTTTAAAACCTAAAAAAATTACAAAATATTTTACATTTATTTAGTAAATAATGCTATAATATTATTAAGGAATGTTCCAAGAAATTAAGAGTCATGATGGTCAAAAAACCCATCAATGTTGTAAATGTTAAAAATAAATATTTTTTTCAAATGTTTTGTAAAAAGTGTTAAATGTGACCCATTTAAAAAAAACAAGGAAATTTTATTTAGAAAATAATTTAGAATATATAAAAAAGATTATGTAAAATATATTTAGAAAACAATTTTTCTATAAACTAATATTTTTCATTAATGTTTTGAAAACAGGGATATGGAAGGAAAACGTTAATTATCTAAAAGAAGATAAAATATCATCATCACTTTCAAATGAAATTCTTGATTATTATTTAATCAAAAATGGGGGAAGATGAAGTTAATAATAAAAAAACATTCTTAAATAAATAATAATAAAATAAATATTGTTAATGAAATTAATATATCATCATCCTTTCTACGGATCATTGAACATAAACAATCCTGAAATGAAAAAAGATGGTAACATAAAACCATTACTAGTTAGGTAAGTCTTCAATTGTAATCCAATGAATGAATAATAGAAAATAAAATATTAAAAATAATTTACATAAGGATGTTGATTATATATCATGCTTAAGGAGTAGTATATTAACCTCATAAAATTAGATATGTGCATAAAATCATAATATGTTCCAAAGAAATATAATTTGAGAAAAATAACCCTTAAATATCATATCACGGAAGTGAAAATTTATTATTTGAGGGATTTTTTATCAAATTTATAATAGCACTGGAAGAAATTATTAATATATAATAAATAAATTTATGTATAAATTAATATATAATCTTGGTCAAAAAAATCAATGAATATTTTAACTGAGCAAAAGGAAATAGAGTTAGGAGACCTTTGAGCACTTTGTATCTTTTAATTCGTGTACTATTGGATAAAATAATTGAAATTTAAATGTAAAGTGTCTTGTAAATGGAATTATTCATTATATAACATGTAAAATGTAACTATTTACAACATATAAAAGAAATTATCCATATATGAATAATGTCTACCATAATAAAAAGAAATTCTGACAAAATCTCTTTTCTCGAGTCCATACATGTGACATATATCCTTCAACAACTATATAATAGACTCATAAATATTATTTTATTTCATAAAAACATTGTTTAGTATTATCACCTTATCCATGAACAATTTTTTTCATTTATTACAATTTAATTTTTAATTACATAATCAGCAAAGTCCACATCATGTGTTTTGAGGACATTCGGTCAGTAATTTAAAAACTGCTTCAGTATGATTATTGTGGTACAATGGGTTGTTTCTCCATAATATTATATATAAAAATAATGAAAAATTATAATTTTTATACATTTATTATAATATTAAATCCAACCATTACATATGGTTATGAAAAATGAAGTTTGTATCAATCATAGATATGATAAGCCTAATGTACGCATGAGTTGCATTTTAATTTTTCAATGATTTATATGTAAAGAAGTTATGTGTTATTTTATATTTTGAGAATTATAATAATATCATATGTTTCATTTTATTTATTTAAATAAAATTATATATATATATCAATGTGATGTGGTGATTAAAAATGACTCACACCACTTCGTGTAGGAGACAGTTCGCACGAACGCATGAACAATGTTATTATTTTTTAGTGAATGTTAGGGTAAGATAATTAATGTTATATTATCCATAAAAGATGAAAAATATATCACTAATATCATATATATATATATACATTAAATACATCATTATAACCAATCATGATATGTGGTAACGTAAAATGAAATACATGTGTCCATGAAGCGGTTCCAAATTCAAATCTCATCCACATTCTCTGATTTCTCCTCAGACCCCCAGATTGAAATCAATACTTCCATGAAACTAAATTCCCTTATTACACTTAAGGATAACAGAAAAAAACAAATTTTTAATGATAAATGGATATTTGATTGTTATATAAATACTAATTTCTACAACTATATTCAAAGAATCAAAAATGTTAGTAGGCCCCTTTCCCTTATCAGGACCAATGATGTTCTCATGGACTCAATGGAGGGAATATAAAATCGTGTGGTCTCTTCCTTTGATATTATTTTCAATGGCCCAAAATATCAATAAGGACCTCTTTCTTGAGCTCATTCTGGTTATGGTACATGTGGAAGAAAATATATATCTTCTTATTATGCCTCTTAACCTTGATATAAAAGACAATATCTTCGGTCTTAACCCGGATAGTGCTTTGTGCCTAGATGGCTTCAACAATGGTTTCCTCCAATAATACGAGGATATTATTAACACAGATTTTTTTCAAACCTATTTGATTCTTTCTTTTCTAATGGTAAACTTCCACATGGTCTAAATGCTCAATTCCTTACTCTAATTCAAAAGGTAGACAACACCTCATAAATTCATCTTTTCCAACCTATTTATCTTCTTAATTCAATTTACAAAATCAATACTAAACTGCTTGCTAATATAGTTTCTCCATTATGAAAAAAATGTTGTTTCTTCAAATCCATTTGGTTTCATCAAGGGATAATCAATATAAGATTGCGTCATCCTATCCTCTGAATGTTCCAAAACCCTTAATAAAGTCATTAGAGGGGGCAACATTGCCATTAAGTGTGATATTATGAAGGATTTTGATACCATTGACTGGGGCTTCATTATCAAATTCCTTCAATCCTTAGTTTTAATGACCATTTCATCTATAGTATAAATTCCTTATCAAATCTGGCTTCCATTTATGTCATTGTCAATGGTTCACCGAAGGGTAACATTAAATGAAACAAATAAGTCAGACAAAGTGATCCCCTATCTTCCATTCACTTTTCTATTAAAGAGAATTATCTAAGTAGATTTCTTACCCTCCTTGTGGATCAAAACAATCCCAACCCCATTCAGGTTTCTAGACACTTAACTGTGCCTACTCGTCTTCTATATGTTGATGACATCATTCTATTCGTCAAAAAGGACTACAAGAATATTCAAAACTTGAAAAATACCTTGTCTCTTTACATAGAAATTTCTGGTAAGTCTATAAGTTGGAACAAATCCTATGTTTTATTTGGAAAAAATTTCTCTTCTTCTAGAAAAAATAGTATTATAAATAGTCTAGAAATAAAATATGGATCTTTCCCTTTCACCTAAATTTTTGTTACTATCTTTTGGGAAAGGCCCAAATCCATGTACTTTAATAATCTTGTGGATGAGATCATAAAAAAAACTATCCTCTTGGAAGGGTATGTCCCATTCAATGGATGATTGGATCTGTCTAGTGAAATCTACCCTTGTCTCCATGATGGTCTATTCGTTGATGGTCTACAAATGGCTCGCTGGTCTTTTGAAAAAAATCAACGTTTACATCAAGAATTTTGTTTGGACATGCATCATTCTTGAATGGAAACTAGTAACTGTCCCCTGGGATACTTTCTTCAATCCTCTAGAGAAATGTGGTCTTGGTATTAAAAACCTACATCGTTTAAATGATTCCCTCCAAGAAAGACTCACGTGGAGGATAATCCATAACAATTCAAATTCCATCATTTTTCTAAAAAAAGATTTATTTCAAAGATAATGAATGGAAATTGGAACTACATTAATTCCTTTATATGTACCTCCATTAGGATATACTTTTCTACTGTTATGTCTAATTCTAGATGGATGGTGAGCATGGACTCTACCCTAAAGCTTTGGCTAGATAATTGGTCTAGCACCACCATCATCTCTATGGTAACTTCTAATTCTATTCTAGAAAACACCAACACTAATATAAAAGATGTTATACAATCTCATATCTCCAACTTTCCTAGGAACTTCATTCATATTATTAATAACTATTATTTTGCTAATTCTGAGGATTTCCTCATTTGGGAGACTTCTCAAAATGGTATTATTGATTCTAAAACTTTCTATAAACACAATTTTTCAAATTCTGATCTTGATTTTTGTTGGATGGCATATTTTGACAAAACTGGATTAAACCTTCAAGACATACTCCACTTTGGAAGCTTTCCTATAACCATATACCCACTAAGGATTGTCTACAGTCCATTGGGGTCCAACATTGCTCCATGTGTCATTTGTTCTACCAACATTGAGAAGATATTAGCCATTTTTTCCAATCTTGTGCTACTACCTCGGCCCTTTGGAATTATATTTATGGAATGTTTTACTACATATGGTTTCTCATTGATTATATCATCTAGAAATTAAAATAATGGGTGGATCTAGATTTCTCTAAATAAATCAAAAACCACTTCCTCACTACAATTTATGAACTCCGTTATGTGATCTGGTATGATAGAAATGCAATTACTCACAACAATGACTCATTCAATCTCAATGCAGGTAAGATGTGAATTCTCATTTCCATTAGGGATACCGCTTAGATCCAAAAGGCTTATTGCAACAACAATGTTTGTGTTTTTTAGATCCTATGTCATCGTTGGATTGATGGTCTCTACAAATATCTGAGGCGCACTTTTGCGGTTTCATGGCAAGCACCGCTTCCAAAATGTATCAAAGTGAATGTGGATGGTCCCTCGAAAGTCAATCATGGACCCACGGGATGTGGTTCTATTTTAAGATACTTCCTTGGTCAGTGTCTTGGATTCTTCTTTGGCATTTGCAATACTGTATCGCCTCTAGAAGCATAAATGATGGGTGTGATACATGCCGTCAGTTTTTTCAGGCAAACGGGCTAGAACAATATTTGGATTGAAAGTGACTCAACCGCTATTTTCCATGGTATTTGAGAGGGGGTGGTGCATCTTGACAGGACACTGACCACCCACTGGGTGAACTCCCTTTCATGAAGCAAACATGGTTTCTGATGGTCTAGCTAATAATGGAATCAACCATGGCATAACTTGGAAGGGCGACTTGTCAGACGAGCTTCTCCCCCACTATGATAAATATTTTAATAAGACACCTTATTTCATACTCATGTAGTTCTCCTTTATTTTATCAAATAAATTGGGTCCTGGTCTTTGACTGAGGCACCACATTTTAAAAATATATGTTTCTGCAAGGTGGTAGTCCGGCATTTACAATAACAATTCATTACATTCCCATTTGATAGAGGTTTGGGATAGCTATATGTAATTTAATGATCATAATAACATCCTGGTATATGTTATATACTGATTATATTATATAATATTAGTTAATTAATATATTACTAAAGTGGGGTAATAAATAAAATAAAATCAATTGGTTAATAACAATACCTATTCTTTACAAATATTCTTAAGTTTTACACAAGAAATATTCCCTAAGATGAATTTATAATCAATTAAAGGCCACTAGGATGTGAGTTTAGATGTTAAGGTAGTATTTGGGAAGTCATTTTTTAACCAAATGATCCTTGATTAATGAATTAAATAGAGTAAGATATTTCATTTTATAAGAGAGGGGCGGAATTGGAATTTGAAAAAATATTAAAATAATATAAATTAATTTTCAATTCCAAATGAAACCAAACTTTTAAATTTTCAGTGTTAGATGATTATGGTCTAAATACACTTATAAAATAATAATTATATAGTTTTTTACCTTATTTACCTTTTCATTGGGTTTTAACATCTTGTTTGCCCCATTTAGAATTATTGGGATAACCCATATTCTTACTCATTGAGGACTAAAATAGTCACTCTAAATGGGAAAAGAGAACATAAATAGACCTGGTTTTCCTTTATAAAATATATAATAAAAATGTGGAAGAATATAATATTTTTATAATTTTATATCATTTAAAAGAATATTTATTATTATGAAACATTATTTATCTCAGTTATTAGTATTGTTCATTACAATGACTGTAATAACATCAAGATAAGACATGAAATTTGAAAAAAAATTATTAAAACAGTAAACAATTTTATTAATCTATAAAAATATTGAACAGATAAATTTAATAAATTTATATTTATTAAAAAAAAGTTTATTTTATTATATTTTTAAATTAATTGAATAATTACTGCATTAGAGTTCCATAATAATTTATGGTGATTATTTATTCAATAAAATTTTAAAAACAAATTATCAGGAAGAATATAAATCTGGTATCTTTATAATGAATATTTATAACTAAAAAATGTAATATTTAACCAAATATTAAAAATATTATAGTTATTAAAAAGGAATGTGATATTTTTTACATTTTATTACATTAAATATTATAATGTCCATAATCAAATCCAAATGGAAAAATAATACCATATAACGAAATCTTGTATGAGTATTGGTGAGATGGACCCATCCAATAAAATTAAGGAAAATGTCATGGTCATTTTGTGTTCTTTATCATATTTTTTAACCATTAATTACCAAATTTAATCTTTGACATGGTAAAAAATACTAATTTTACTATATATATTGATCAAAAATAAAAAGATTTAACACCTTGCGACTTTCCGATATATTTATTTTGAAATAAATTCAAAACCATTGATCAAATGATATATATGAAACCCCAAGACTAAATCATGGTATGAAAATGTTATATTGTGGTAAAACTATAATAAAATTCAAATATTTATAATTTTTCACATAAAAATTCTAATTTTCTTAGATGAGTATGAATTTTGAACTTACATGGTCAAAAAAGTATATAATGAAATTTTTAAATATTCCCTTACAAATAAGCTTTTATGTATAATTGAAAATATATTATTTTTATATTACCCCTTTAATTTATAATAATTTATTAATTTATGTTCAATTAAAAATTTATTAACTATTAATTTAATATAAATAAAATATATGAACATTTTGATGTAAAAATATAATATTTTTAAGAAAAAGATTTATTTTTTATGAAACTTATTATACATTAAATTGAATTTATTATATCCATTTTTATTAATTAAAATAATATCTAAATATAAATTACTTATCAATTTTATATCCAAAAATATGAATTTAAATCCATTTATTAATTATTAAATTCAATAAAGTAACTACAATATTAATGTATTCTTAAGAAATTAATTTCCTGAAAAAAGGATTTTGATTGGAAATAATGGTTTATTTTAAATTTACTTTTTCTATTTTTCTGATAAATTTATTAAAATTCATTTAAAATATTTAATCATAATATTTAATATCATGAAATATGTTCAACATAGTTTTTCTACATGGTTGTTATAAAATAAATTAAAATTTGATTACACTGGTTTATGTTAAAAAGGTATTTTATTTTACATGGGATAGTGTTAAAATTAAATTTTCATAGATATAGAAATTTTATTTAATAAATAAAATTTAATATTTATAATAAGTGGGTAAAAATTATACAATATGTTACTTTTTAATTTTATTTTTAATGTAAAAATTACCTAGTAATATAAAAATATATAAGTTACCATGGTGAAAAATAAAGTGGTTAAATTATGTAAACATAAATGAGAATGAATAACATTGTAAAAGATTTCTCTATTGCGGTGGAAGTATTGATTGACCATATCATCCATTAACTATATTTTTTTATCAATTTTATAAGAACATGGTGTGAGATTGACTTCCCATTATTGAATAGTTTTGGGTATTTACAAAAAATTCCACTCTTCTTTAATTATAAAAGGAAACTCGCTCCCATCACTTATTCAACCCTCTCAATCACTTATTATTGACAAAAAATTGAGCACATATCTTCAAAACAAATTAAAAAAATTATAGATTATTATATAGTAAAAATATCATCCATGGTTTCCTTATTAAGGGATCTAAATGAGGTTTGAATATGAGAAGGCAAGCATCTTAACAATGCTCTTTCTTTTTCTTTTTTCTTTTTCTGCATTCAATTATGTATCACACATAAAATATAAAAAAATTAGTATCTAAAATATATTAAGACGTTATTATATTGATGTAATAATATTTACCCATATCCACATCTATAAAATGGGAAAAAATTGTTGATTGTGTGTATGATTGACAACAGCCACACGAATAGAGATAACTTGTTCTACATCAACACCTCTCACAGTTGGGTATAATTATGGATTTAGTGTCTATATATAATATTTATTCTATAATTATACTTATGAAATTATAATATCACATAATCCTTCCTAATTTTCATTCCGTTTAAAATGTGATAATGTCGCTTGTGTGTACAGTGGACCATTGCCTTACAATGAAATGTGATTCATTTATCACTTATGATTTACATTGAAGGTGATAAGTATAAATATGATAAATATATATGATATATATTTCATCAAATTTAATATTTTAAATTAATATATCACCTCTTTCCTTACCCTTTAACCCATTAAGGAAATGATATCATCACATCTGTGTGTGTATACTATATACTATCTCTATGAAGCGATGTGATTAATTTTCCATGTACAACCATAAATATTGATTATAAAGATGAGTCAAATGATTAAATATGACATTTATAATCTTAATATAATTATATATATTATTTATCTATATTTTATGTATACTAACTATAACTTTCATAACAACACAAGCATGATAAAACAAGGAAATTCAAAGCTGAATCATTTGAAATCATAAAATATTGTTAATAAACTGGTGATAAAAATTTATAAAAGGATATATATGATATTATATAAATTTATATGGTTATTTAAAAAATTAATGAAATTATTATAAATATTATAAATTAATTATAGGTCATTCAACTAAATGGAAGTGTGAAGTAAGGGATTTCCTCTCAATTTCCATTTCATTGAGTCTTTTTTTTAATTTTCACTTATTCACTTTTATATTGTTTATATACTTACCCATTTAGATTTTTTAAATGAATTCCGATTTATTCACGATTTATAATGTTTTATTCATGTTTATTCTTCTGGGTGTTAAAATTTAAATGTTTAAAAATAAGTGATAATTATTTTAAATTCTATATTTCTTTGGGAATTATTAACTTTCTCTTGAAATAATCACCATCTTATAAGCGTTTTAAATTGGAACTCATATTTCTATTAAATATACTATTTATTAGAATCATGGATATTATTATTTATTAACCCTTATACAAATTTTACATATAGTTCTTAATTTGGAGGTTTTTAGATTAATTGTCTATGTATAGGTAAATCTATATTATTTACTCAATAAGGATATTTGATAATAAAGAATATTGATTCATGAATTAAATACATTATTCAATATATGAGCAATAATTTAAAAATTATCAATGAGATTTGAATCATTATCAATGGACACATTTATAACCCATAACATGAATAAAGGAAATGTGTTGCCACCTTTGGAAACCATCTTTATAGAAATCTAACAAAAACCTTGCAATGGGAATAAACATATCTTAAACAAACAATATAATTCACTAGAGAACATAATAATTTCCCAATGAATAGGAGGTTTATCTGGGAACTCCCTCCATATAAGAAATATTCAGATCTCATATAATCTATAATGGGGCTTAACCATTTATATAATATGTATTGGGCTCACTTTTGAGTTATTCTGGGGTTCAAGCCCTCTTAAAATATGTCCAAGGACTATATCATGAATAAATCCCTTGAAAAAAAATTATACTCTTGTTCAGAAAAATTTATATATCATTAAACCATTCTATTTTGAAAACCAATTTCTAAAATATAAATATCCGATAATTAGAGAATGGGGTATTTTCTTTAAACAAATCATGAAATATTGTATGGTAAGTCAGAAATCGAATAATTTTTAGTGGGGAGTAAAAATTCATTGATTTTGTATATTATAAAATAGATCATTCGTTTCAAATCTTGATTAACCCTTGGAAGGGAAACAGATTCCATGAAAATCCCATTTAAAGAATAACAGTTCATATTGAAAAAGAATATTGATGGTATCATTAAAAATTATCCCATTGATAGTATTTATAAAATAAATGTTTTTTGGTATTAATGAATGTATGTACCATTAAAATATCATTTAAGAAATTATTGAGGAAAATAAATTTCTCCTATTAAAATCACTTTTAGAAAGTAAATATTTTCCCAATATTTTGAAAAAACATTTTTGAAAAAAATAAACATTGAAACATCTAAAATATAGTTAATATAAAATAATTTCAAGTGTATTTTTAAAATCATTTCAGGTTGTATATGTCAAAAATATATTATTTCAAATAATTTGTTGGATTAAATGGTGTCCCATTTGGAAAAATGTTAAGAAATTTATATTTTAAAACCATTTAGAAGAAGTACAATGATCATTAAATAATAAGTTTTTTTAAATAATTTATTATTATAAAATTTCGTTTTTTTTTTAAAAATTGAAAACATGGGAAAAAGAATATAATTATTCTCAATCTAGAATAAGATAAAAGATTCATATCAATTACAAATGACTTACATAATGATTTATTAATCAATAACGGAGGTAATTGAAAATAACATTATAAACCAATTTCATAAAAATAGAAGAATAAAATAGATGTGGTTTAATAAAATAATATCCTATGATTCCCCCTCCCTCCAAAGGAACCTTGAACAAAAACAATCTCGAAAAGAAAAGAAATTACAGTATAAAACCTTTTCCACTTTGATTTCTCTTCAATCATAATCCCATGAATGATTAACATCAAATAAAAATTTATATATCATTAACATAATTAGATTCATTATATATTATGTAAAAAGGGTATTATACTCACCACATAAAATATTTTTGGTCCATACCGTCAATATATGTCATAATATATTAGAATTTGTGAGGAATAACTAGTACAAAATATCATAACATTTAATTGATAATTTATCAATTAAGCTATTATGTGTAAAATAATAAATAAAAAAGTGGTGTAAATGTATAATAAATTAATTTTTAGATCAATTGAAACAAAATATTGGTATAAAAAATTCAATGAAGAATATTTATATCCCAGTCAATGTAAATTGAGTTAATAAACCCTTTACCACCCAGTATCATTCAAGTAAAATCACATAGGATAAACTAATTCAAATTTAAATGGAAAAAATCATCAGTTATTATTTATTCGTGATATAAAATTTTAAATAGATGTATTTAAAATATATAAAATAAACCATGTGTTCAATAATAAAATATTCCTTAATGAAAATAAGTTGAGATTAAATCCCTTACATTGAGTCCAGACATTCAATATATATCCTTAAACACATATATAATAGACTCATAAAAATTATTTTATTTCTAATGAAAATTTTAGTAGATTAATACCTTATCCTTAATCGACTATTTCATTTTATTTAAAATTAAATATTTAATTACTTAAACACATATGTCCACATCATGGGTTTTGATGATATTCGGTCCAAAATTTCAAAACGGATTTGGTATGTTGTCCGTGGAAAAAGGGTTCATTCATAAATCATATCAATAATAAAAATATGATAAACAATTATAATTTTCATGCATGAATTATAATTTTAAATCCAAATATTTAATTTTGTTTTGAAATATTAACTATGTTGTTATCATGTTGACGGTAGCCTGTACATACATGTGAGTCATGATTCCATTTTTTGACGATCATTATTTAAAGGTGGTAAGTAATATTTTATCTATAAATAATGATCATAATATAATTTATATAATATTTTTTTTATTCAAATATATATATATATATATATATATCATCAATGTGGTTTGGTGATGAAAAATAAATCACATCATTTTGTGTATGTGGTAATCTACACGTAAGCACAAACAACGTTATCATTTTTCTATGAATGGAAGGTTAAGAAAATAGGTGTTATATTATCATTTTAAAATTTTATATATGAAACTAATATCATATATACACATTATATCTATAATTATATGTTTTCTTGATAGGTGGTGAAGGAAAATTAATTACATTACTTTGTTAGGTGGTAGTCTGTTGTACAACCGAATGTTGGATTCCTTTCCGATTTGATGGAGGTTGGAGATGGATTTTGGTAATGAAAATAATGTGTTAAAATATAATTATATGGTAGATAAATATTTTATTATATCACCTTGGATAATGATGATATTATAGAATTGGAATAAGAATTAAAATAAAGACAATCGATTAAGAATCATACACATTCTTCAAGAAACCACTTGTGGGTTACGCAAAAAGCATCCTCGTTTTTTTAATCAGAAACAAATCCTCTATGATGTGAGGAGATATTTCATTAAGATATTTTTTTGGTATTTTATGAAATAAATAATTCTCAACTTATTAATTAATAAAAATTATAGATTCCCTTTTATATTAAAGGGGATAGGAACTCTTGAAATTTCAAAAAATATTAAATTAATATAAATTATTTTTTAATTTTAAATTTATCAAAAATCATTTATATAAAATTAAGTATTAGAATTTATTATAATAATATCATCCAATAAAAATTAAAAATGTTCTTTCTATTTTCACACCCTTATATATTTTTTATCCACTTGTCAACTGCTTTCACACTGATCAGGATAACAATGCTTTTTACTCTTTGAGGGTCATGATCATTACAATAAATCGGAAAATATACCATAAATAGACAATTTTTTATATTATAAACCATATCATAATCTCTGTGATGAATTTAATATTTTTCATAATTTTATATAATTTAATAAATTATTATTTTTTATAAAATAACATTAATGTCAATTTTTATAACTATTCATAAAATTAACATTAATATCATCAAGAAAACTAACAAAATTAAAAAATCTACTACATATTTATATTATTATATTCATATATAAAATTAATGAATAAAATTAATTATCTACCACTATATTACATTAAATAGTTTTAATATCATTTATTTTATTTTTCTATTAATTGAATAATTACTACATCAACTTCATAAAATCATTTAAGGTATTTTTTTCACTAAAAAATAAAAACAAACTATCACAAAGAATATAGATCACATAAATTTAAAAATAAATATTTAAAAATTAATAAATATTTTTTACTCACGTAGAAAATATTATAGTTTTTTTTAAAGACTGATACATTATTGAATTTCGATTATATGAAATTTTATAAAGCTCATTATCACACATAAGGAGAAAAAAATACTATGTCACCGAATCATGGATGAGTATGGTAAATATTGAGAAATAAAATAAAATAATGTTAATTTTTGGGGTCATTTCATAGTCCTTATCATATTATTTTTAACCCTTAATTACTTGATTTACCTTTAACTATAAAAACAAAAAAAATACTAATGTTACTATTAATATTGGCCAAAAATAATAGGGCCCTATTAATCAAATTTTATGAAATAGATTCAATATATGTAATATAATTTTCATAAGTAAAAAAATTAAGTGATATATTTTAATTTAATATTAAATGGAAAAATTGAAAATTAAAACAACTATTTGGAAAATTTTCTTCTCATGTATAAAATGATTTTATGACAAATTAAAGTATAAAATTAATTTAAAACCCATAATTAGATTATTTTAAATAAAAATTTATTAATTATCATTAAAAAATAAACCAAAATAGAATTTTATGTTATAAATACTTTAAAATAAAATACATTTTTCAATAAAAAATTTTATTTTTTACTATTCACTAAAAAACTTCTATACACAATTTCAAAATTTCACCATGGAATGATATTTGATATTATGATTTAAAAAGTGATACATATTTTATGAAATAAAATTTTATTAATTTCCATATAATAATTATATTATTCACTTAATAGAAACTATTCTTTGAAGAAAATATATCTTTTATGAATAAAATGGATTTATAAAAAATTTATGCTTATTTACTAAGAATTAATTAATAAATTTGTTTCAATTATAACCAATATATATATTTAAATAATTATACCATCACATTAATACCCAAAAATATATATTATTGGTTTAATTGTCACATTTAAATAATATTTCTTGATTTTTTAAACTCAGGGTTGTGTGTCGTACATGTTATCAATCACAGTGTCCTTATTTTGAAATGTCAAGATATTACACAACCAAATAACATTAATATCATGTGTTCATTTATTATTATTTTTATATTAAAACTTATTTAATTTATATTTTTAATATTTTTGTATGATTATTCTATGGTATGTTCAGGGTCAACACTCTGTGGGGAGTAGGGTGTCGTGTATTCTTACTTGTGGAACACTTAGTTGTGGGGGGAAGGACAACCATTAGTGGATTAAAAACTGATAATATGTTGTTTATATCAGAACCATAGATCATTCATTAATTGGTTCATCCTTCTCACTTCTCTTATAAAAGGTCTACCCTTAAATGAATAAACTGAATTTGAAGAGGAGTTCTTCCAATGATTATGGTAATATTCCCAATCACCCCCTTTCATTTATATTCCTTAAACATTTAACTACTCCAAATATTATATAACCATGATAAAATAATTACATCAATATTATAATTATAATTACAATTAATTTTATTTATGTTAATGGAATAATATTTTCCTTCCATTCTCCAAACCATTCAAAAAATTAAAACATCGCTCGTAAATAAATAGGGACTACCACCACCATGAATGATGTATTTATTAATTCATCACATAAAATGTGACTGGTTATAAAAATTTATATATTGATAAAATATAATATTTATGAACTAATTATGATTCATTAATTGTAAATCATTACCTATCAATGTTCCCTCATATTCATTTAAAAATGAAAATGTCACTCATGTGTGTTTGTGGACTACTTCCTTCATAAATGAAATGTTTCATATTCATCATTACCCATTATATTAGTAACTAAAATATATTTGATTAATATATATGAGGTTTATGATTAATATATTTCATGATCATGTTTTTTAAATGAATTCAAAAAAATTGATGATAATTATAAATTAATTGATTGATATTGCTAAATTACATGAAACAAGCTTGTCATGGATCTTATTCTCACAAATCAAGACCAAAATATCCCTAATATGTACACAATAATGCATAAATAATTGAATAAAACTATTTCAATGTCCTTTCAAATAAAATATTGATGATCTTGGTATCAAATAATGGTGTCCTCTATTTATATTATGAAACATGTAAGAAATAATCGATTTTACGAAAACCTGATAATGGAAATAAACATTAACATGATAAAGAATATATAATGAATAATTATAATTAAATAATAATAATAATAATATACATGAATAAGTTTATGAAATATATCATGAAGATGTTTATGTTTATTATACAAAATTTTATAGTACATTATTGTTATTTGAGTGTAAATGTTAGGGTTTACCATAACATATTCATTTCATTGAGATATATTAAATATTCACCATTTATTTTATATTATGTTGTGTAAATACTACCATGTAGAAGTTTTTAAGATTTTTTAATGAAATTATATAGATTTAAAAATCAGTCTCATGTTTTTTCTTTCAAGGGGTTTCAATTCAAGAGATACAAATGTTATAAGAGATTTTGATCATTCAAAACTCCTTTCAATGAGTTATAATGCTTATTATTTAAATTACTTATTATATGTTTAAGTTAACCCACCATAATATTTGATTATTAGATATTATCCCTTCATATACAAGGAAAATTATATTTTTAAATCCATTCTTAATTCTTGATAAATTTCTTATTCCAAAAATTCTAAAATTGTTTAGAATAATTTTTATCCCCCCCCCCAACATGTTTTTTCACTTCTATGTACTAGTTCTATATTTTAGCCAATAACCACCTCTCTTTTTTTGAAATACTAATATTAATTATTTATATTTATCATTGTTATTCATTTTACCTATTTTTTTTATGTAATCATCATTACTCTTCTAAACAAAGTTGATATAAACAAGGATTTTTCAAAATACTACTCTGTTTTTTTTCATTATTGAATATTCTATATTTCACTGCAAGTTTACTATGGAAATAATTTTTATATTTTCATGTCTCCAATATTGTAGTTTCTTTTCAAGTGGTATTTTAGAATATTTTCCGTGTTACTATGTTGGAAATTATTTTTTTAATGTGCCTTTTAACTTCAACTTTTTATAATAAGGATAAAAAAGTCATATAAAATCTCTTTTCATTATTTCACTTACATTTTCTTCTTTATATCCAAAATAACTATCTTCTTTGTAGTAAATTTTCATGATCCGCCCTTTATATGTAATTATGAAATACACTTTTTCGGTGCCTGAATTTTTGTATCAACTGGTCTAATTCTTGTGGTCATTTCATGTGATACCTTTTTAAAATGTTATGAAACAAATTTTTTTTCATGTATTCATCATGATATGATATATGGTTGATTTTTATTACATAAACGTGTATATATTATCATTATTTTATGGTCGTTGTCCTACATATCCTTCTAATTCTTTTGTTAATTTTATATCTCATGAGCTCAAAATGACACATGGGATTTTATCAAAAGCCCAATAGTATACTAGTGGTAATCCCAAGATCAAGAACACATAGGTGGTAAGCCGAAGCCCAAGAGCACATATTGGGAAATCCCAATCACTAGGTTAAATGTATATAAATACTAATACCAATAAGGTATAAATTTTTTTATCCTAAGACTATTGATATTATTTGTGGATCTGTTCAGATTTGAACACATCCATAATGTTATAATTCCCAATGATTAGGCTTATTCTTCATTTTTTGTTTCATATGACTATGTTGTTATACGTCGAACATGATTATTGTACCATGTTTCTAAAATATTATGTCACAGTTTGTGTTTGATAATTTTAGATTACATGTATTTATATTATATAGAAAGAAATTATTAGTTCATGTTTTTTAATAAGATATTTCTATCATGATCATTTTTTCCATATTATTATGATAGATCACTTTTAATAACTTGTTGATAAAATATTCCATTACTGAGCATTTAATCTCACCCCTTAATATTTTTTCCATTTGTTAAATTTTGAGGATAACTATAACATAGAATATTTCAAGAAAGGTATCTAGTATTGTGATATTATAGAGAAATGTTCACATGTATTGGAAAATAAGTCATTTATATAGTTAATCTCCAAAGACAAGAAAATAATTTATAAAAATTGTGTAAGATTATAGTAAGATATAATATTAATGTCAAATACATGAAATTTTATAATGGTTCACCTCACTTGGTATTGAATCCAATATAAAAAGAATGTATTATCATCACTAGGCCTTGAATTAAGGGTATGTAGCACCTCTTTGTCCTTAATAAGTGTCCTCTTAGGTGAAGATGATCTATATATAGTTACTCTATAAGAGGAAATGTGTGGCCACCTTAGTCTAGATGATCTATATACAATCCCTCTTTATGAGGAGATGAGTTCCATAATATGTGAGAAAGATATATATATATATATATATCCTCTCTATAAAGAGATGAGTGGCATACTCAATAGGATAATTATGATAAAAAAACATCCATATATATATATTGTCATATATATACATCTGTGTACACTACCTTTTTTAATGTATTTTTTTGGTAGTATTTTATGGATTTCAGGTTACTCCGGGAGTAGGTAAAATAGAATTAGAACAAAACAGTATAGAGAAATATTAGATGTAGTGGTTATAAATTCATGAATTAACCCACTTTTGATCAACTATGATACATAATCTGTTGAATAGATAATAAACATTAGTATATACGTATGTATATGTGTAGAATACACCAATGTATTAACTGTTGAGATGTGAAAATGTGTGTGGTGCGCTACTGAGTATTTATTATAACAACCTAAATGGGCACTTTGTTTCATGTGTAGTTTTTTCTACAATGTTTCTGTTGTATATAGGTTCTAGTATTTGTAAAAAACTATTATTATTTTTCTTTTGTTTTATGGTTTAAGTTAGATCATTTCATTATTTTTTAGCTGAAGGTGTGATAATTAGATATCATGGTTGGAAGATATCCCATTATATTATATTTTTCTTTATCATAGACCCATTTTGTAATATTTTTGTTTATATACAATTGAGATATTATAGATTGTGTTTTCATTGATCTAGTGAGAATTTATAAAGAGTTTTTCGGTGTGTTTATATTTTTTCCCTCCTCTTGTATGATATGTTAAGTATATTATTCTACTTTTTAAAGTCCCAAATTATGAATGATTCATTCAACATTTTGGATGAATTTATTTTATAACCAAATTAGGTAATTATTACCCCAAATATAAACAAATCCCAAGATTTTAGTCCTTAACCCCTAATTATTGGAGATCACTATTGGGGGGGTGGTATCCTACCTTAGAAATAGTTTGAGTATTTAGGTCACTATTGCTACAGAGGTATCAAAGTGGTGTTGGGTTTACTAAAAAATTTACTATTTTTAGACTTGATCGAGTATATTCAATTCTTTTGAAGTAACCCATAAAAAGTTATCACTAACCTATTGATTCTAATAACCTCAACTCTAGTGACCTGGTGCTAGTGGTTACTTTACGATTGGTAAATGATAGAAGAGATTGCATCACATAAGATCAAATAATTTTATAATATTATAACACTATATACATATATGATTGATTTATATATTTGAAACATAAAAATAGCTTACAGAATTCATGAAAACATTATTTTCATTTTTAGTGAATCTATTACATCATTAAAATATCACATCTTGGTAATGTGTGGAAAGGAAATAAAATAAAACTTTTAGAATATATGCTCAATAAGGGTTTTGTACAATAATAACTCTCATGGACATAAAATGTATATACAATATTGTAGAGTGAATAATCAATAAATGTTCAATATAAGGAAAAAATTGAGCATGAAATATATTCATTGATACCCTAGAAATGTAAATAATCACATTGCTAATAATAATAGTTTTCATAGTGATGGAATGAAAAATGTTGGTAATCTTATTCATACCATTAAGGAATAATCCAATACATTATAATTACCTTTAATTCATCATCCATGAAATCATACCCACTATTAAGGCCTCATCTTAGGCATTATCATTTTATGGGATGACATACACCAATTGTCACCCATTCTAGTATTTCTCATGACACATTACCTTATGCATCGATGAGATATATAAATATGGGTCCAAATAATAAATTACACAGCACCAATTTATTATTAATTCATGTAATGATCAATACCATACACAATAAATATCTCTTAGTAATCAATAATTATTCATATTGGAAAACTAGTATAAAAGGATCATTATTTTAATCGATCAGGAAATGTAATAACATAATTATAATCTATCTAAACAAAGAAGGTGGATGGTATAACTATATCCTATAACTAGTTCAGATTAAGAAGAATTTAATTATATTGTCATAGATGAAAAAATACATTAAAAGAGAATTACAAATTTAGGTTGGGAATGAATAACAAATAAGCCATATACACTTTTAAGAAAATATTCTATAAATAAAAGGGAAAATATTTATTTTGGAAAACCATGAAAAAATATGGAATATTATTTTAATGAAAATTTATGAATGTGGTGGGAAAATAATTAATTAGGGAAATATTTAAAAAATATATTCCATAAATTTTATGTAATGATATTAAATGTAAATAGAAAATGAAGTCACAAGTCAATTTTTAATGTTATTTTTAGAAATATGACACGAATACATTTCAAAAAATTTATTTCATAAGAAAAATTTAAAAATATATTCATGAATGGAAATAAAGAAAAATTTAACAAATGTGGAGTGGAAGGAAATATATTTGAACGAGTATAATATTTCAAAATATCTCTATTGAAACACTCATAATTAAAAGATTTATGTGAATTAATTTTGGAAAAGTATTAAAGATAAATATAAATATCACAAGAAATAATACAGGTTTTAACTCCAAAATAAAAAAGGGCAATATTTGTTGGAAATTAAAATGGACATGGAAGAGAATTTTTTCAAACTAATAAAGAAGTGATATTAGAAAATAACCCCTTGGGGCGTTGATAAAATTTGAATCAAAATACCTTTAAATGGAGGTATTGAAAATTAAATATAAATACCAAAAATTTAAAGATAACCATGATATAATATGTCAAATTGGAATTATATATAGAATATAAAATAAAATATATCCACGTCTCTAAGAGGTAAATTTTGAGATGATAAACTCATACCTTTTACTCTTGACATTCATGAAAATTATTTAAACTCTTTTATAATGAACATAAAAATATTAAAAATATATTTCAATACTTTATTCATATATATTTAATTATATACTAAATTATAATCATTAATTACACATATATGTTTTTGAAATGTTTATTTTCATCATTAGATACTAGTAATTTTGATTGTTTTTCATGTGCTTTATGATGGAATTATGATAACCCATTTATTGATAAAAATAACATCATTGTTAGATTATAAAAAGTATTGAAATTATTTTTTACCATTTATTTATTCATATTAATTATCATTTATTGAAATTATGGGTATTTTTTGTCATAATAGAACCCATGACAAGATTGTTTTGGACCATTTACTAATGATAAGGAGTTGTTTTAAAATGATTGTATATTGTTATATTATACTTAAAAAATCATATTCATGACATATACTTCACCTCAATTTGATATATATTAATAAAATATATATTTAGAACCTACCATGTAATGTGGTGACGAAAAATTAGTCATGTCATCCATGGAGGTGGTCATCTACACGTACGATCAGGCGACATATTATTTATTCAATAAAAGGATTGAATTAAAGGTAGAAAATAATTTATATTTATATAATAATTATTATTCTATAAATAAAAATATTTATTCATTTAAAAAATTATTATAATAATAAATTGAAAGGAGTAATTAAAAATGAAACACATTTTCTATAGAGAGGGGTAGTCTACACGTATGAAAGGGAAATGTTTTCATTTTTCCAATGGTTTAAAGGAATTTATAAATTTAATATTCCATATACACTAAAAAAATTATTATACTAATAATAGTAATTTAATTATTTTTTTACTATTAGATTAATTTTTATGGATATATATAAATAATGAAAAGAATAAAAATGAAATGGGTGATTAAGTGTTATCCCATTACTGATTTGGATAAATCCATTATTCTTCTTATATTGGTCATATGGTGATACCACAAACTATATAACATAATAAATATAGTTGGGAAGTGGTTTGGGTTGAATTTAGTTTAGTAAATAAGATTTAAATGTGTAGATTTTTGGGTGGTGATTTGATCCTATTATAATTGAGAGGGGTGAAACGTTTTTAAATCACATAACATTATTTCATAGAAATATCACCTTTAAAGGAAATTTTCCCCAAAAGTGGAAAATAATGGGGAGGGGTAACCATTGGTCAAACCCCCTTTCATCCTAACAGATAAAGAATAGTGAACCATTTTTTAGTTCATTATTTTTATCATAATATGCTAGGAACATATTACATTAATAACATAAATGGACCATTTAATGTTTAGAGTCATGGAAACTGGGTATATAGAACATAATGTACATAGGAAAAAATAAACATAAACATTAATTAATCCAATTGAAAGAGTCATTTATGCTTAAAATATATTTAACAGCACTGTATGTTATTTACTAGGAACATACATCAATAGAAATGGTTGAGCATAAATCCTAGTAAGAGATAAAAAACTGAATTCTCATGCGATAGTAGCACGAGTTAAATTATATTTTTCTTATAATTAACATCATAATAATTCATTATCTATTGTTTCAGTTCTTGAAGCTAAAAAATATTCTTTAATAATCAAGGAGTATACTCATAGGATAAGACTTCTTGGATTCCTGAAGAGAAACCCTATCAACTGACACATATAGTTGTTATGGATGGCTAATGTCGCAGTCATCTTTCTCTCTTCTTCGGGTCAGTTCATGATCATAGAAATAATAGGGGAAGTCTATAGTCTCTTATTCTAGTTTTTATATGCTATATGTGATACTCAATGTTGGGAGTCTCTTTGATGGGTACTTGGATCTTTAAATTTGGAAGAAAATATAAGTATGGTGGGTGATGAATTAAATATAGAAAGGGTTCAGAGGAGAAGAATGGTATTTTTCACTTCATTAGGAGAGCTAGTCAAGACTTTTTATAGTTCAGGGCTTGCAACCGACTAATGGATGTGGGTTAAGATAGATATTAGTTGACATAGGGTAACAAAAAAATAGGGGGATCAAACATTGGTTCTTCTCAATTGGTTCCTAGTTAACAAGTTTTCAATACCTTTACTTACCACCATTAATATCTCCCATAAATCACACATCTAATCAGACTACTATAATTTTCATATTTCCTTGAAATTCAAAAATGCTATAGTGGAGGATTTTTAGTATTCTTAGATGTGGGTAGAGGACTCATATTTCAATAGGATTGTGAGGGATTCATGGAATAATCCATATAGGGTACACCCTTGGATAATTTTTCATTATAAGTTGGAGAAGAATCCCCCCTGACACTAATTGAAAATATCTAGAGGTGATCAGCTTATCCATAGATCATATGGATGGTATATTGGAGAATAAATGGGATGTATCTCTATTCAGTGAGTTCAGAGATAAGAATAATATTTTGGCTGATATTCTCTTGAGTAAATAATGTATATCTCATAAAAAATCATTGAAAAAATAGCTTAGGGAAGCTGATTGTAACATCAGATACTTTACATGCAATAATAAAAGAACAAAGTAAGATCACGAGTCCCAATATACTCATAGAGGATAGACTATTCTTGAATGATTAGGATGTGGTGATGGAAATGGAGGATGAACACATTAAATCACTACTAGTTGTACCAAATTCATATATGATGGAAGGATATTTGAGGGGCCGAGAAGATCTCTTTGACTTCATTCCTCACTTGGTGTTTGAGAGTAATACTGATAATTTGAGGGAATTTATAGATGACGGAGAGGTTCATGACGTAGTATGGAATCTTAATCCATAATGTGTGCTTGGCCCTAATAGTATCCCTGGATATTTCTAAAGGGCCTCATAGGAGGTGGTGAATAGGGATCTGGTGCAGGTAGTGTGTGACTACCTTCTATGTGGAAATATTCTGTGTATTGTATATTCCACAAAGATTGTAATGGTTTGAGAGATGAATCATCTATAGTACCTGAATTATAATTTTACAATATATGTGTGTAATGTTCCATATAAGATGTTTTAATGTATACTAAATGAGATAATTTTAGTATACCATTGATTACCGAAGAACAACTTGGATACATAAAAGGTTGAATGATCCAAGGTACGATTGTAGTGGCATAAGAGATTATTAGTAAGATTAATCAGAATATCTATGGGATCAACATAGCCATTAATATAGACATAAATATGGATTATAATAGGGTCGAATGGAATTTCATTATAAGGGTCCTTTCTGAAAATGGGTTCTCTCCTTTGGTAATTTTTTTTTCTGGTTTCCATGTTTCAGCTTGGCATGGTAATCTTCATCTTTCATGGAAAATAATTTCAAAATTTTCAAGATTTTTAGGTTCTATGACAAGGGGAACCTCTCTAACCTACATTATTTTTTCTTTCCTAGGATGTGTAAATCTAGTATATCAAAAAAGAAAAAAGTTTGGGTAGAATCTTCCCCTTCCGTAATAGGTATCTAGTAATGGGTATCTCTCACCTGATGTTTAATGATGATACAATCATTTTTGTTAATGGATGTATTAGATCAGTCTAAGGGATCCAAATATTTACAAAATATTATTTTACATGGATTGGGAAAGTGTTAAATCTATATAAGAGCAACTTCTATACTGCATGAAAATGCTCAGACATGAGGGTTAAGACCCTATAAAGTTGTTTAGATATGGGTTGATGTACTTTCCTGATAGATTATTTGGGTTTCTATGAGTCCAATAAAATCAAATTCATCACATTAAATTTATAATTAATACAATCACAATGAAAATATAATATTATAATAATAGTTTCTTATCATTTAGAGTAAGTATTACCCTTTTGAACAGTGTACTCTATTATATTCCAATGCATGTAATCTCTACATTGAAACTACTAAATAGGGTGATATCCAACATAGATAGAATGATGGTTTAATTCATATTTTATGGAAAAATGGATGAAAAACACCACTGGGAATCATGTAATATATTGGTGAGGCCCATCACAGTGGTGGGTATCAACATCAAGAGAGTCTGTGGGATTATAAGGGGAATGAAAGCTAAGTCAGCATGTGAGGTTATTAAGGGGAGTCATTATGGGGAAATCACATGAAGGAAAATTATGGGGTTGATGTGACCATGCAGAGATAAGTTCCTTTGATCATTTTTAAAAATATTCATCCTTACATTGGTTTTATACAATAGAATACTTGTTGTATTATTGGAAAGGGGTACATTAATTTATATCAGTATAATTGGGTGTGGGATAAACTATGGTTTCCAATATGTCCAACTCTAGTCATCACATTCATAGAAGCAGGTGACCAACCCCTATTATTTCATGCTATCCTAGATGAGAACCAACATGACATGTTGGATTGAATTTTGTTAAACATTGATCTCGAAAAGTGCACCTTCATTGGTTTTTCTTTGTGACCATTCTTAGTAAAAGTTTTTCATATATTATAAATGGACCCAAAAGATTAAGATACTTGGTGGAGGAATTTTTTTGCAAGGATATTCTAATGATAGTAATTTTTTTCATATTTCATGTAAGTAAAAATAATCTAGGAACTGAGGATAATGACAAATTTATGGTCTTATGTCTAGCCTCTAGGTGTTGATGTCTTAAGAAACCAAAGACTAAAAAAATCAGTCACCTATTTTTGAAAGTGAATGTGAATTCTCAGTGTGGTGAGCATTTTAGGAATTATCTGGGTGGACTATACAAGAAGAACCGCATGAGACCTTCCTTACTCAATTGTTTCAATGTGTAGAAATCCTCGACTCTGAGAAAAAAGCTAGGAACATTTTTCTCTCCGTGGTATGTTTTTGTATCTAGATATCAATAAATGGTGCACAATATAATGGTTAAACTGATATAATAATATTTATGAACATTAACACCAATAACATTTTAATGGATTTCATCATGATGTGTAGGGATTGTGACATATCCCCCTCTCTAAGACCTATCAAAGCCTTATGATTCTCCACCAATATGGTCATCAGCCCATGGTTGGGGAAGGGGTGTTGGGTTTGGTGTAAATACCATCCTCAATGTCTCAAACATAAAACTAATGGGTCATCCCACATTTGTATCATGTGAGGAAGATGAGCAATCATGTATATGTGGGGCTTGATTATAGTTTATTTTTCTCCTTACTATTGAAGAGGTGACTCTCTTCAAGGTGACGATCAGGCTATGTTCGTGGGAAAAATTCTATAAAAACAAGATTAATATGAACCTTGGATAAGTTCTATCTGAATTCTTTATTTTCAAAAATTCTCTTAAATATAATTTTTCCATTCATTGGGCTATAGTGTACACAATAAGAAAGAGGACTGGTCTCATATACAATCACATGGAAATATTACATATATGGAATGAAGGGAATATAGTTTCTAAATTCTTAGAATCCTAGGTGTCACAAATTGACAGGATCTACTAAATTTATATCCTTGGGTCCTTTCCTTAAAATGGGGTCAATTTGGTAAGAGAAGAGTCTCTAGGTCTTCACTATTTCAGATGTCCATGATTTGTTTCTCCCTTTGTGTTTCGTCCTTTTACTTTTTACTGGTAATATTAGTGGTAAATAGAAAATGGAAGTATCTCATTAATAAAAAATCATTTGGATAGGAATGTATTGATTATATTTCCATTAGGAAAAAAACATTTAAATTATAAGATTAACATAAAAGGAAGTACTTTGAAAAAAAAGGGAGAAGAAGAGAATATCTTTCCTTAAATTATAGCTTCATAGAGCTTGAAGAGATATTATTAGAACCATAGAAACTCGTTTGAAATGATCTGTATAGGGAAAATGAGGGAGAAAAGGTAATTATTTTTCTAGGAATTATTTATATTGGGTGGAGATGTGGAAATTTATAGAAAATGTGAGGGTATTATTCCTTAATATCTAAATACAGGCCATGGAAATCAAGTTTATTGAAAATAAAAAACCATTAGATTAACCATGGTTTAAGAAAATAGAATATGAAATTAAGAAGGTGTTTTGTGACATATTTTTATTTCATGACCAAAAAATAAATATTTTATACAACACTTTCCATGTGAAAATAATTTTTTAAGAAAAATATGTTTTAAATCCTAAATGCCCATTTTAGTCATTGAAATGTTATTTATATGGTGGTATTTTTTTCAATTCATTAAAATAAAAATATTTATAAAATAAATTATTTTAGTTAATTTATTATATTTTATTAATTATTACATCAATATTACATCATAATTACATATTTTTTATGTCATTTAACTTATTGAAATACCAAAACAATTTTTTTTAACTATTCACTAAAAATGTTTTCTGGAAAATTATAAAATTTTAATCATAACCTAATTTCATTGTGATGATTTAAAATATTATATTTATTTCATTAAAATAACTTTCTAGATATGATCATTTTATCTTACAATTAAAAATACATATCTATTAAAAACAATAATTCTTTTAAATGATCAACATTCTGACCCATATAAAAATTTTGTGGGACATTATAAAATTATACTATCATTTATACATAAAAAATAGTTCTTAATAAGTGTATTTAATGAAAATTAATTTCTTTATGAATAATTGAATATATCATAAAATTATATTTTAATTATATACATTCTCAAAATAAATTACATGTATCAAATAATCTAATTATTATATTCATCTTATATTTATGTGTATTTCATTAAATAAAATAATAATAATAAATTAATATATGAATCGCTGTTTTATTTCATAGAATAAAATTAATATTTTATTATATTAAGGTATAGATACATAACCCCATATTGCACAAAAATATTATCTAAGCATATGGTGCATGGTGGTGGTAATTTAATGGTGTTTCTAAGATGTCATTGTTCTAGTGGTGATCTCCTCCAATATAAACATCTCTCATAGTCTATTTTGGTCATGTCTTACTTGATGGATCTCTGATTAGTATTGATTATGGAAAAACTCCAATGACACTATCTTCCTCTAAAGTTATAATATATGGGATTCAAAAGTAATGATCTTGTTTCTTGAGTCCATCATTTCCCTGTTATGAATACATTTTCTCTTTTCATTACTTACATTATAAACTAATTCCAATGGTCATAATTTTCAGTGATCATATTGAACATTAGTCATAATTAATGATGATCATCTAATGTTCAAATCCTAATAGTCATATTTTCCAATACACACACACTATATATATACTCAATCATTCTCATATGTCATCATTCTATACATCAATTATAAATTATCTATATTTACCTTCATAATTTCTTTCATATTTCTAAATTTTTTATTTATTATTTATTTTTATAGTAGGATTGATCATCATTAGAGAGTTTAAACCTGTGTAGTTAATATTAGTGTGTGAATTTTCCTTTTGTTATCTATCTGAATTTTTTATAGGTGTTATAGTGGTTATAAATTAATGATATGTAATGACACTTAAATTCATTTTATTTTATTTCAATTTAAAACACCCAAAAAATTGTCATTATCATACAATATTTATTTTATTAAAGAGATATTTGGGTCATTATATCCCTCCCCCCATTATGAAATTTCACCCTCAAAATTTGTGTCCATCCTTAAATTAAATGGGGGTATTTTTCTTTCATCACTTATTCAGGCTCCCAGGTTTCTTCTCTAAACATGTTATTTATCTATAAGACATTCAAAAGTTGGGTTGTATTACTCCTAAAAAAAATCCATTTCATCAAGAATATGGAATGGTTTTTCTTTATATGATAGTTCATGTCCCAATATCATTCCAATTTTGTTTACTATGTGTGTTTGATCAAAAATATACTTTCATAATTTGGGTAAGTAAAATACATCAAGGAAATTAAAAATATTTTTAGGTAGTGTTAATATATACAAAACTACTCTAACACACACTAGAATCTAAAATGTTCTATTATAAAATATACTCAGTTTTCCCTTCATTAAAAATATCATGACCACTTGCCATTGTGATATTTTGAGGAATACATGATCTATTACATGAGACTCTATATACTTACATCAACTGTTAGCATAACTCTTTTTTGAGATTGATCAACCTTGATATGTTTCTGGATCACAAGTAACATCTATATAGTATATTTTACCATTTTGTGTCCCAACAGTTTTCCTTCTCCCACTTCCTCCCATCATGTTAGAGTTTTACACCTCTTCCCCAACAGTTCTTCATAACGATCTATTTGAATTGTTGATTGAAAAATATTTTTATTGGTTAATTAAAAAATAGTAATATTTTAGTCCATACAACCATTAAAATAAAGTGATTTATCCCTTAACGTGTATTTCAATATTTGAATAGTTCTATCAAAATACCCATAAATTTTTTAAAGATGATATATGTTGTGTTTTATATCCCTATTCATGTCCTTTTAATGGATCCTCCAGAACATAGAAGTAAATAATATATCATGGTCTACAAAAACTCACATTGGTTCCATAGGAAGTCTCACAAAATCATGAATATAAATATAAACAAGGTTCTCAAGGGGAAAATATTCTCAAATTCTAAAAAAATGGGAACATTTTTTTAATTTATCAATGATTACCCATGTGAAATTTTCCTTTGGATGTATTTGATGTTCAAGTAAAAAATCCTATAGTGATTTTATCCCGCATACATATAGGTATGGGTAGGGGTTTCAGAACTTATTTGGGTAGTTATCACTCTATTTTCACCTTCAACATACCAAACATCTTGAAGTATAGTCAATAATATCCATTTTCATATTATTACAATAATAATGATCTCACTTATTTCTATATATTTTGGTGTTTCCATGATGTATGGATAACATAGTGTTTTGAGCCACATACATTATATCATTCATTAACTGTATAATATAGGGGATATATAGACATGTACCAACCATAAATACTTTCTATTTCTAAAAATTGAATTTGGTAAAATATACATTTTTCACTGATTTTATCTTCTTTTGTAACTCAGGATCATCTATTGTTTTCTTAATATACTATAGTAATGATGTTTAGGAAATAATTTAGGATAGGATTGATCATTCCCCATATACTATGACTTCTTTTTCTATATTTACCTTTTCATTGATCAATGAGTATTCATTAATCCGTATAATTTAAAAAACATGATGGTGTTTCATACTCAATGTATCTGCATCATTGGCTCCATTTCTAGGGAGGTAATGGATAGAACAATCATTTTCCTTAAGAAGTACCAATCATCTCCTTTGTCTCATTCGTGGTACCTTTTTTGAATATATACTTTAGACTTTGGTTGATAGTGTTTATATCAAACTTTTCCCCATAAATATAGTGTCTCCATATCATTATTGGAAAGATAAATAAATATAACTACAAACGTTGTGTTGGATAATTCTTTTCATGGGGATTTTACTATCACGATGCATAGAGAGTTACTTTTCCATTTTCTTAAGTAAATGTCCAATCCCACTTAATGATGCATCACTATAAAATAAATATTATTCCTTAATAAAGGGTAATGTTATCATAAGTGTACTAACCAGCCTCTTCTTTAATTCATATAAACTTTGTTCGCATTTTTTTTCAAGATAAACATAACCATATTTCAAGTTAACTAAGTTATTTGATTTTAAATTTATGAAATTTTTTCCATGAACATGACTTGTTGTAAACAAAACTGATATTTTTTTAATTTACCAAAAGATTCACCTTCCTCATTTTTTGTTACACGACCCTAAGATAATCCCCATTCTCCAAAAAAATTGAAAATATATAAAAATATCCTCAAAAAAGACCACAATAAAATTATCATGTTATTCCTTAAATATTATATTCATCAGATTCAAAATTACATTTAGGGAATAATAAACTGAAAGGAAAAAATAAAAAATTCATAATGTCCATATCTAGTTCTGGAGGTAGTCTTTGAGATATATTCTTTGTATACTCTCAACTAATGATACCCCGATTGGAGGTAAATCATAGAGAATAATTGATCCCATTAAAGATAGTCGAATAAATCATAAATATGTGGAATAATGTATTTTATCTTCACTATTGTCCCCTTAAGTTTGTTATATTCAATGCATAACTACCTTCATATATCCTTCTTCTTCATAAATAGAATAAGTTACCCCTAAGGAGAAAGACTTTTTCTATTAAAACACTTCTCCAAAAGATCTTGAAGTTTCTTCTAAAATTCTTCTAACTCCACATATTCCATTCATTATGGGGTTATCAATATTTTCTCAAAACTAGGTATGAGTTCAATTGATAATTCTACCTCTTTTTATGGGGTATTTCTAGGTAAATTTTCAATAAAAGAATTAATATGTTACCAAAAAATGGGTATATCTCTTGGTTTTATATTTTCACTTTCTTCCCCTTATTCAATAATATTTTACATAATGAAATAAAATGGAAGTGGTTCTCGATATGACTTGGTTGAGATATATCCATATTGAATATAATTATAGGTTTTCCCTTTAATAAAACTAATATTTCCATTCATATATGTTAAACATGGCATTATAATTTGACTACCAATCTATCGCTATTATTATGTCAAATTCTACAATTGGAATTTCCATTTGGATTATATATAGTTTGTTCTCAAAAATTTTAATAGGGTAATCCCAACATATCATTGATTCTTGAATATTTCCACCAAATTTTTTAATCAAAAATACTACTAATTGCAGTTCCTTATTTAAGATGATGTCATTTGAAAACCTGAATAAAATAAAGAATGTGTTGGTTCAGAATCAATCATGGTACTTTCTAGATTTGAGTGTAGGATTATTGTACATTCCAAAACATTATTTAGAGACTCAACATTATCCATAATTATTAACAAATAATTAAGTTACTCTTTTATACTTAGTTGGTTTTTATTATAGTTTCCCTCCACTATATTTTGATATTAAAATTTATTTTAAAAATATATATTCTCCCCAAACATGAAGCAGTGTACTACACATGTTACTTGAACAATATTAAATTTTTCATTGTCATTAAAATGTTTATAATTTACATATCTACAATATTTTTTTGCAATATGAATATTTCCTACACACTTGTAACACTTGGAGAAAGTTCATAGGATATTTCAACCCACAACTATTGTGCATGGGTATTTTTTTTCTATTTACTTCCCTTTCATGGTCTAAATTCATTTTAAATTTTTCTTCAAACTTTTCTTCTAATTACTCAATCAATGAGACCAGTGATAATTTTTGAACTCTATTTCTTCTAATATATAACATCATACTATTCCATCATAACTCATAAAGTCGCTAATTTACAGATATTTCAAGAAATTATGTCTTATTCCAATAAATAATCATTTTCCCATCATAATAAAGGAAACTTTTTGATGATTATCATGAAATCCATATAATGATCATCTCATAAACTTCCGTCGAGTCATTTTTCTCTTTCTTCAACACCAATAGTTCCCTCTCCATCTTGGTTTGGAGGGTTTATGGAAAAAAATTATGAGATATAATTTTTTGAATCCTTCCAAATATATAGATTAACAAAATCATCCTTTAGCTTCGTGTTCCTATGTAGTGTTTAACACCGATCGGATTCCACCTCTCAATGATGTACTACCAATAAAACATTTGCGTGCTAAGAAAAATGGATTACATAAAATGTTTATTATATAGTTATGATTCATTTTTTCGTGATTACTATATAGTAGGTTCCACTAAAAATAGGCGATCATTGACACATGAAGCATTAAAATTCTAGTGGTTCTTTCCTTGGTGAATCCTGAAGGTCAAGACTATTTTTATTGTTTTACATGACCTAAGTAAATAAATTCATCATTATCATAATGTTTTTTACAATAAGTTCATTCATATTAGTAATTTCATTGTTTCATTATCTATTACATCCTTTATTTACAAGAATATTTCTATTTCCAACAACTTTTATAGATAACAAAAACATAAGTGAGGAGTTTGTTTCAATTAGAAAACTTATAATAATAATTATAAAAGTAAAAAAAATTTAAAAAAACATATAATATCAATATTTTATGCAGATATTTATCTAATTTCATTATCTATATGTATTTTATAATGGTTCTTCAAAATCAAGTGAATAACCACATAATACCACCTAAGTGTTTCAAAATAGTTGTGCAGTTTGACCCCTTTATCACACACCAGGTATAGGTTGAGTTAATAGAGAATTATCCCTTTATAGACACTCATCAATAGAAATAGTAATCATAAAGACCAATAAGGGATAAATAAAACCAATATAACACGAGCGATCATGTGGATAAAACATAAGGCATAACGTGAGATAATAATCAAAAGTATATGATATATTTTACTAGTAAATGTGGCTATAACATAAAAATGATATGTTAAAAAGCATATCACCAATGGTCATTCCTATGGTCACATAAAACATATTACTAAGGTAATTCACATAGGTATCGTAAACATGTCATCTCTAGAGATAAATTATTTACTAACTAAGTTGGAGTGTTATCATGGTTGAGGTTTCAAATATCATAATTCATGTTCACTTGATAGATTATATTTAATAGTAAACCACTTCAACAATAACGAATAGAGAATAAATATTGGGTATTTTAACCTCTCTAACTCAGAATCCTCTAAGTCGATGCCATGATCTAAGTTGCCACATGGCCTGAAACATGCCTCCTCATACTCAAGAGGTTGCTCACTAGTAGAGAGGGTTTTGTAGATATTGTGGGGAGATTATACCATCTATACTAGTGTAATCCACAAATGATAAAATATAAAACAAATAAAAAACTAGAAATAAACCATAAACCCAAATTTCTAACCAATTCCCAAACATGGTATGACCACAACCAAATAATAAATATGCCTTATCATGCTAACTATGCCAAAATTGAAGGAAAAAATAAAGATGAACAACTAAAACCCCAAAACAATTCCTAACTACATTTATGGATCCTTAAACATGTACATCCCAACGCTAACTCAACTCCCTATCATAGGGCCTTTACCCTTGTCCGAACCTTTAACCATGAAATTTTCTTGGGTACCTAGTGGCGGCCCGAGCATGGTGTGAGTACTACTCAGTAATCCACTACCAATGGTGTATACAATATATGTAGTCTACAAAGGTAGTGAAATAAAGTGAAAAATAAATTCTAAGATTAAAAAAGTTAACTTTGGTTCCATTAATAAATAATATTCACTTTAACCATTTTCATCAATTTTTCCTTGGGTAAAGCGTTTATATCATTTACTCTATAGCATAATCCCTTAAATTACCATACATAAGGTAATAATTCAAGTTTACTATCTCACTAGGGGTAAACATTTCCTAATCAACACATGACACATACCATGGAGCCTTTTTCTAGGCAGTCTCATCAAATGAAACCATTATGGGCATATAGCTTGAGTCCCTTTCCCAAATCCATACCTTATAGGTGTGGTGTTTAGAGACTCTGTCTAACCAAGCACTTGGGCATATATTTTCATGTCGAATATTCCACACTAAAAATCTATGTGAACATGCTTATATACGAATTTAGCACATATACCATATCATAAACCATTCACAACTAATATACATTTCATTCAACCTATAAATAATCATCAAGAATTAAATCATTAGAACATTTACCATTTACGTATCATAGCCCCTTCAACCCATTTACCTTTTAATACCATATCCCATTTACTATATCAAAAATTATCATACATTATCTTATTTACATACTCATAAATTCATATTCCTAAATCAATTATGAATTTCTATTTCAAATCCATAATCCATTTGACAAATTAAAATTAATATATTTAACTCTTTTTGAAATCATGCCAAACAATCCATTATTACATTGTCAAATACAAGAAAAACTACCATTGGTTCCTATTTTTTTCAAACTAACTTGAAAAAATATTTTTTATCGTATCTACTTCATCCTAAGTAAATACTAGGTTTAACATCACAATTCTCCATGTTGAAGAATGTTGGTACAGCACATGGGTGTCCCTAAACTAGTCTAATTAATCTCAATGGATCATTTGTGGATCCTAAGGGGTTTAAATAAATATTTAGATAACCAATTTACCAAATCTTACTAATGGAATCAATTACATATCCAAAGGGATGAAATATTACAACTACACATGAACAAATCAACAACATGACTACTGGATAAAACTTTTAGACCCCTACTCTGATTCTGAAGATGAACAATCACTTAACCTTAAACTTACGTCTAGATTCTAAAACCCTTTAAATCACCTACAAACGATCATCTATAAAAGGAGTGTTTTATTGATTTGAAAAAATAAAAATGAAACCACAATACTAATATAGAAAAGAGAAGAAGAAATACAATTAGACTTATTTGGATCTTCGATCTACACCCAAAGACACTCCAAATGAACTATAAATTAAGGATATCAACCCGTGGGAATATTTGGGAGCATAGGTTCATCACTAGTACTGGATGATTAATAGTGTTGAATGAAATTGGGAGAATCACATAAAATCACTAGGGGAAATGGAAAAATAAACATTTAATGAGGCTCATGGTTTGACTGGACAGTTTTTAAATCCATATGCCAATAATGAAACAACCTCTATCCAAGAGCAGTCCTGGTCATATAATTACTTTGGGATCATGAATTTTTCGATAAACTATGTTCCAACTATTTAGAATGCCATTATCACAAACCACATTGTTTTCATTTCCACCTTGCACACCATACATAATCATGAACCCCTCTTCCTGCCTTGCACGGTTTGGGTGCATGACTATACCCAATTGTGCGATAATTGTGCGACATGCACATGATGGTCTAATTTCCTCTTTATATTGTTTCATGAACCCCTAAAACACCACAAGATTCCTCATACACTCGAAAAAAAATTTAATTATCAAATTTTAGGGGATTCAAACCAAAATTTAATCAATAATGTACCTTCATAAAGTCCGAGATCGTACAACCTCTCCACCTTATAATAGATTGTCCTCAATCCTCACTTCCCAGCATCACTACACCTTCATAGAATGTAGATTTTGACACTAATATAACATATCCTCCTCTGTCTGCCATGATTCATCCTGAACATTACCATAAAACCACAAAAATCGATCTAAAGGTATAGCTTTTCTTCACAAGTATTTCATAATACAATTCACAATAAGAATTGGATTTATTCGTAGTATGAATCATCATCAAGATCAAAATAATTAAAATCAATTTAACGAGATAGGTTAGGGTGATAATGATGAAGTTGTGACATATGAAAAACATATTTCTTACCACTATACCATATTGGAAGATCTAATCAATATGCCACTAGTCTGGTCCTCTCCACTATCTCAAATGGTCCCATGTACCTGGGTTCCATCTTACCCTATTTTTGAATCCTACAGTGATAAAAAAACCATGGTGACACTAGAAGAAACACATGATCACCCACCATAAACTCAATAGCTCGATGACGCCAATCCACATATGACTTTTTTCCTCTATAGATCACCTCATATGGTACCTTATAAATTTTATCATAGTCACTATTTTTTGGTAAAATTAAACTAGTTCTAGAAGATTTTCCAATGATCCACCGAATTCTAGGACACATTACCTAAAAATTTCTTCTAGTACCAAGATATTACACTCTGATTTCATGCCTGTCTGTGGCTGAAATTTTGTATTAAAAAACACTTGGGTATTAAGAACCCTATGAAATCCATAGAATAAGTGAAATGTGAAACATGCATAATTATCTGAATATACAGTCTGATGTGCCTCATCAAAATTCACTATCATTGGAACATGAAACTCACCCAACTGATCAATGGTCAATGCCTCTCTCATTAGCATGAAATGAGACATATTTGTCAATTTATCCACAACTATAGAGATTGTATCATTCTAAAAAGGTTTTTTTATGCGACCCACAATGAGATCCATCATCACATCATCCCATTTAAATTCTAGAATGGGAAATGGATGCAACAAATCACCCAACTATAGATGCTCAAACATCTCATGTTGGAAGGTAAGGAATCATAACAAAAAATATGTAACCACTTTCTTCATCCCTGACCACCTATACTGACTACGATGATCATGGTAAATTTTGGTCAAACAATAATTCACTTCGCACTTTGGTGTAAGAAACATGTGCATCATCTCTTCTCATATGCATGTTAGGGAAACAACATGGTCATGAACATAAGTGATCTCATCATCACCAGAAATCTAACCATAAGGTGAAACTCCACCTTTAAGATAATTTCTCATATCGAAGCACTATAGATCCACATAAATCTTCTCTCCTTGGTCCAGATTAGAATTATGGATTCATTTTTCATGGATTCAAGGTTCATCTTTTCTAGGTCATCCTACTCTTTTGGATGCATCTTTTTATACAATTATATAAGTCTATACTCGAAAATAGATTTCTGAACCACCTAATTTTGAGTCATTTGGCTCATAGAATCTATAAATTTTCCCCCCTTTCCCAGTGTGAAACCCAGTACAATGTCAAAAGATGACATTTAATCATCTGTAGGGTAATTTCATTCATCAGAACTCAATTTTCATCACCCATACACCACTAATCAATCATCTGGCATCAACACTACCCATGCCCAACACCAGACGCAACACAGAACAACGATACTCTTTACCAGGCTCAGGTATGTTCAGAATCAGTACGGTTTTCAACTAGTTCTTCAACTATTTGAAAGTGTTCTAAAATTCTTCATACTATTCAATATTGAATACCTTCTTGGTTAATCCGTGAAGTGGTTTGTCCAAATGGTAATAGTATTTAATGAACCTTCTGTAATAGCCTACCAAAACCAGAAAACTCTGAACATCAGAGTCATTCATGGGATTCTCACAAGACAGAACTACCTACAAATTCTACATGTCCAAATCCCTGCCTTACTCTTAGATTATTTGATCTATGAAATAAACCATATCGATCTATAAATGACACTTATATAGATTTCCATATCCTTTATAATATCCCAGTGCACTCAGGGTGATTTTTATATGTTTATCAGGATCATTATGAGTATTACAGTACACCAATATTTCATCAAAAAATAAAACAACAATCATATTCTGTTAAGGGAGAAATATTTGGTTCATTATGCCCATAAACATTTTCGGTGAACTGGTCAACCAGAATGTAGTCACACCAAAAACTTACAACCCATTGCAACTTCTGAAGGAATTTCACAATACAATAGATTGTCTCACCCTTAACTGATGATTACATAGCCTCATATCAATTTTAGAGAACACTAATTCACCTTATAGCTAGTCAGAAATATTATCATTTTGAGGAAGAGTTTATGGGTTAATAACCGATATCTTATTTGGATTTATATAATTGACATATAATCGTAATGATATATTATCCTTAATAAAAAAACATTATTGATCCCCATGTTCACATAATAGGATGAATAAACACCTTATCCTTCAATTATTCCAACTATGGTTTATATTACTATAGTTTTTTCATAGTGATTCTATATGGAGGAATGGAAACTAGTTATGCTCCTAAGAATAACTCAATGGTGAACTCAACATCTCACTTGGGTAGAAACCCCAAGAAGTCCTCATGAAAAACGCCCTTAAACAGATCCAACACTAGAGGAAATACAGTCTAGTCTATTCCTCTATAATTAATCATAATATAAGACAATTAGGTTAAGATTTCACCCAACTATTGGAAAACCAGTCCTGCATAGCCTGACCGGACATCTGACTCTACACAGTGAACATAAGTGTCTCCCTAGAGGGATGTGAATGTTACCCTATGATGAAAACATTAAATATGGTCTTGGTATAACAATATCCAATCCATAACTAAAATCAAATCAAAACCTGACATCTCATGAAAAAAAAGTACCATAGAAAATGGTACCCACCAAACTCAAGAGAACACCCCTTACATAGCCTACTACTTTATGCTCACATCCCTAACAGTGTATCAACTGATATAGACCCACAGAAACACTCCACTTCTATACCCAAAATAATCACAAATTGAGTCTAATTAAAATAAACTGAGGAACCCATATAGAATAAAGAAAGAGTGAGCGGCGAAGATAAAAGGATAGTACCTTGAATAGTCTATGGCCTAGACTCACCACCTCTTGGTCTAGACTGATCTATATGAAGTTGACCTTCCCCATTTCCCTATTCCCCAGTTTGAATTTTGGTGTTTCATGACCCTACTGGTATATAATCACTCGTCCCAATGTATTATGCCATGTACCCCGTGGTACAGCCAGTAGAGCTCCAACTGCATTCTGGTTATAGGGTTACTAACCCCTTCCTGCACTCGACATCAGATTTGATCCTCCATTAGTGCCCAGCTACTGAAGGTTCCTACAGAACCTATTCTTATGACCTATCCTATTGTACACTCTACATTAAACTAGTGGGTGGGGTCACTAAACTCACACATGCCTTGTCATGCCACATTGATTGAAAAACAACAGTTCAACACCATGAGAGGTTGATCCTCTCTTATGACTATTCTACACACCACATATCTAGTGAATAATCTTAAAATTGAACAACATTCCCTTATAAGTAACACCATTGGTCTTTACTACATGAACCAAATGTCCACCACCAGAATCCACTCTTAATTTTTCTTCTGAAATAAGGACCTAATATACCACTTCATCAAACCACTAAAGAGGAATGATTTTCACCTGGGACATTATCTCTTGTCTATGTCCATCCTAAAAAAGTCTCTTAATCAAGGCCTCGCACCTCTCTAACATAGGAAAAAAAGTTGAAATTCTATGAAAATTTCCACACAATCCACTAGTGACATGGTACCCTATGTCATCCTCCTAAACTATAAATCCCACTATTTCCTGAAGGTCTCCAGATAAAAGTGTTCCTGGATCATTTCTTATAATTATTTCTATATCATATCATCATCATACTTCTTCTAAATCAAGATATCCAAACTATTCTATTCTGGTCCCCACAACATGTATGCTTCAAATGTGACTCTTTTTTTCCACTGGAGTATCCAAGTGATCAAGAATCATCTAGATGGAATCTATACAGATCAATGCAACCACAGGTAAATCCTCTATGGAAAACTTATAAGGGTGTTGAAACTAAGACTCTTTGGTCAAATCAAACATACTTGGTAGGACCCACCCTTGGTCGTGCTCTATCAACTGAATAAAATGAGTGAATTTGTCCTAAAACATCCCATCTCCTTGGGTATTTGGACCATTGAGTTTTCTTTCTCTGATATTGGTGGTAAATTCTAGGCAATATCCTCTTTTTCCCTACTGGAACCCATCATCATGGTGTCATTTATCTACATTACCAAACACGAGTCATAGAACACATAACATAAAGCTTCCATAATATCTGTAAAATATGAATCTTCACTAGCCATAAACAACCATTTTCAGATAAACTATTCCAGAAGGTATTGTTATATCTTAAACAGTACCATTAACCATCCCTACCATGGGTCCAAGAAATCTTATGGTAAACCAACATTCACTATTACAATTATTTCATTAGACACCATCTTAAATCCTTTCCACTTAATAAACAAAAGGCATTCTCTTTTAGGAAGGTTTCCTATTTCACATCTTGTTGCAAGAAACAATTTAAATCATTTTTAACTTTTCATTAATCATATTCCTTTAACTATTCTTTCAAATTATTCCATTTTTTCCATTTATAGCATCATTATTGGGCACCATTTTTTTCAAATTTTCTAGGAAGTAAAATGAATCCAACAATTGGTGTTCAACACAAACAACCCATAAGTTCCTACCATAATGCATTTTGTCTACATACCTAGGTGCCTACAATGAATTGTGAATGAAAAACCTCATGCCTTTTAATTCATGATAAATCTATCAAAAACGGTCACAATACATGAAATGTGTATCACCCAATAGTGAGATACCATACAACAATAAAAACACACATCAAGAAAATAATCCCACCAAAGTTACTTGGGTTTTCCTCATAGATGGGTTATCTACTACCATGAATGAGCTCATTAATAAGGCACAACACTTTCTAATCTGTTGTCTACCACTCCCAAATAGAAAAAAAAGAAAAAAAACTCCCCTAATACCACTTGGTAACATCCCTTTCCCAGAATCCACTATTCTGGTGCCCCAATCTGGGTCGCCACATGTCCTCTAGATCACCTCCCCATATGTCAGAGGATTCAAACTAGCAGTGAGGATCTGGTAAATCATGTTGGGATAATATTCCCTATTAACTATGTTAATCCTATAAGATAAAATAAAAAATAAAAGAACAATAATTTTTAAAATAGAAACATGCATTTCCAACCAATTCACAGATTGGGTACAACCACAACCAAATAATAAAAATTTTATATCATGATAACGGTGCCAAAAGTGAAGGAAAATAAAAAATAATGATCAATAGTTGAAACACAAAAACAAGTCCTAGCGCTATGTCAGGATAATCAACAATGCACATCCCAAGCCTATCTCAACTCTCTATATATGGCCTTTACCCAATTCCTGACTTAAAAACATGACATTTTCTCGGGTACTCAATAGAGGCTTGATCAAGATGTGAGTAAAACTCAGTATACCCCCACAAATAGTGTCTACAGAATATCTAGTCTAAAAATCTACATCACCTATGTGAATAAACTAATGATGAGGTACAAATCAACTTGGGTTCCATTAGTTAACAATATTAACTTTAACCATTTTTATCACTTTTAAAATGGTTTAAGCATTTATATTATTTACTCTACGACCTAAGCTGGTCAATTACCATGCATATTGTACAGTCCCAAAGCTTGACGTACATGGAAATTACATTACTTTTCAGAATACTTAATACATAACAAAAACAGATACCAAAGGACCATAATAGTTTAGTGTCTTTGGAAACTCTGAATATAATCTTCTAATCTTGGTGAAAGATCTTCAACATCTCCCATAATGATCTTCCCCTTTTTTCATACCTAAAACCATTCTCTATATCATGGGGAAAAGAAAACATAAAAAGGGTTAGATAAAATTATCATGTAGGGTAAGCACGGAGAAAATAAAACAAACCATATACATTTGAACATAAAAACATTAACATAATGTTTAAACATCGAAATCTTGAGCAATGACATAAAACAAGGTAGTACGTAAGGAATAGATCATAATAGAACATCAATAATGATAAAATAGCTTGGAAATAAAAAATTTTATTATGGAAAAACATTAATCACATGATATGATTTCCATAGTAGCCAAGGCATTGCTTCTAAGACCATCTTAGTGGACAATGTCCCTTTCTGAATCGAGTTCACTCCTCATTTCATTCCTGAAACACTGAACCCGATTAACTTAACATTCTAGCCATGTATATCTCATGAGATATAAATCTTTACCCAATGCATTGGAGGAAGACATAGGTCCCACCCATCTCACAATTAAATCATTCTTACTTGTTCCATAACATAAACATAAATCATTCATCATAACCCAAAGAATAAAAAAATGGGTTTCATAAACATCATCCCATCATAACATAATCCATATAAAACAAATGGATATTTCATCATAAGAAAAGTGAAACCATGTAAATCATCGAGACATTTTACTTGAAACATACACATATAAAATAATGTCATCTTAGATGGAAAATGGATTTGATAAAACAGTTGAAATGAATTCTTGAGGAAAATATCCTTTTTCTTCAAAATATTTTTCTTTTCCCAAAATGACATTCAATATTAAAAGAAAAGTATTTTTTTGAAAATAATCATAAAATCCTGTAGAGTAAGCTTCATGAAAATGAGGCGTTATGAAATCGTAAAAATCTGTTCATGTCGTATAAGTTAGAAATAACATTCATCTTGTACTTTTGTCGGAAAAGTCAAAAAGATTCTCATGTGGTAAACAAAAGTAAGATTCCTTTCATAACATGTGGTAAAATTCAGAAATGGTTAAAAAAGAAATTAAACAAACATAGAAACATTCTTTGAAAACATGGACATGGATGATAACAAGACCCCCAGTAAATACATAAGAATAAACAATCTCGGATAAGAGCGAGATTGGAATAGTTATCCATTACCTTATATCTGATATGATTCGTATGTATCTGAACCTCCTTTATAATGATTTATATAATGTCATTGACTTATTATAGAATCATATTCATTGTTAGGATATCATATATGGTTTACTTATGACTTTATATTACCCATTCTTTTGTAAATTGGATGTAAAACCAGAGATTTGGTAAAATCCTTTCATTTATTGTACGTGTTTTGACTTTTAGTTCTTGATATTATTACTTATATCCTGATTTAAATAATTCCAGAATTTAAAACATGATTTATATATAATATAGATTCATCATATACATATATATATGATTGATCGATAAATGGAATGAAATACACCGTTCATGGAGACGGTAGGTCGTACGTACGCATGAACGCTATTTTCGTTTCCTTATTGAATTGAATGGAATTAAGTAGATGGAATACATACATATATTCATAAATCCAGTATCATTATTATGTCATATATATCATTATTATTCATTATATATACTTTATAATCATTCATGAATGGTTAACATGGAGAATGAATCTCATCGCATCGTGTAGACGGTAGTCCGTATGTACGCACGAGCGATGATATCATTCCCATTATCATGGAATTGTATATAAGTGTATAATATTTCATAATAAATATCACTTTACAATAATCATATATAGTTATTTATTTACACCATTATACCCATCCATGTAAGGTGGTGGTCGAAAACATACTACACCACGGCGTGGAGACGGTGTTTCGTACGTACGCACGCGCGGTGATTTCGTTTTCCGTAGGATGGATAGAAGGTGAAATAGGGATGTTTCATATTTATAATAACATATCAGTATATAATTAATACTGATGTTATTACTTTATAATGATTCAACTAAAGAATAAGAAGTAGAAGAAGAAATAAACTTCAGATAATTGGAAGAAGAGATTACCTCTTCTTCGACGCACCTCTTTTAAGCTTCCACTTAAGGAAGTAGAGTTGGTATTTTGAAATCCCAGAGCCTCCAGAATGTTTCTAGGAAAGTCTATAAGAGATATTTGTAGGGGTTGGCCGAGCTTCAAGTCTCAAAAGGGTGTGAAGAGAAGAGGGAAGGGGTGCCGTTTTTATAAGGGAGGAGAGGGGCACCTTTGGAAAAACTTAATATATTATTTTATAATAAAGTCATATTCGGTTTATAATAGCTCCACATTGATTTATTTCGAAGCTAAAGTTGGGATGGGTCGAAATCCTCTCAACCAATAGGTTTTAGACAAGTTTAGGTTACTATTTTAACCTTATCATTTAGATTTAACTCTAAGTTAAATAATTTATCTTTTACCGTCTATTTTTGTTTTCTTTCACTATATGGTTAATAAACTTACTATAACATGGAAAATGAACCCGAAGTGGTTAATTATTAATATATATAACCTTATCTAAGTCATTTGGTCGAACCCTAGATTTTTAAGAATAAAATAATAATTAATAATATAATATTTGTTTTAAAAATTATTTTATGTCAATTTTGAAACTATTTGGTACTTGATTTTTGTGAAAATCATAAAAGCATGTTTAGTTCAAAAAAAGTTAATTACATAAATACTAACATGTCATATTAACCTATAAAATTATTTTAATTCATAAAAAGTCTTAAATTACATTTATTTGGATATTTATAACATCGGTTATGTTAATTTTTCATTAATATGGTAAATACTACATCATCATTGTGTAATAAATAAATTAAATTATTTAATTTCTAAAAATTTTAAATAAAATACCATTATGTTGTAAATATTTTTAACTTTCTAATTAATATTTATAGTTGAATTTATCTTATGTATATCCCTATATTAAAAATGTTTTAGTTATTAAACTTTAATTTTAACTATTTTAACCCTTCTTTAAATAAAATAATAATAAATGTCCTAATCTAATCCAAGTGGACCTAAAGGGTAATATTTTATTCTTAAGTTTTTTTTTCTCGAATTACACTTATCCAATAGAATTAGAACATCTTTTAGGATAATAGTAATATCATTTTTACCCTTAATTACCCAATTTTATTTTAACCTTGGTAAATAAAAGTAAAAAGTTACTCTTCACCAAAACATATTTTTATCATATTGAACCAAATTTTACTCCTTGATATTAACCATGTCTCTAAGATTTCCAAAATTCCACTCATAGAAGCGGTAAAATTGTTTTTTATTTAAAATTTCAAATTCTCCTAGGAGGAGGGTAAAAGACAGTGAAAAGTTCAATAAATTTTTATTTATCTAAAATTATTATAAAATGACATCAATGAATTACATTGAACTAATATAGGTATTATGTATCAATTTTGACCTAGAATAAATTTAAATAAAATAAATAATTATTTAAATAAAAAGTCGGTTTTAAAATAGTAACCCAGTGTTTTCACTATTCATCAAAAACTGACAGTTTTCAGAAAAATAAAAAAAATTCACCCTATGGTAATTTCGATATTTTGAATCCAAAAATGAAGTCCATTTTGGAAAATAAAATTTAAAAAATTTCAAAAAGTGTGTATTACTATTCATAACGGCTTTTTTATATAATATTTTAATAACATATCATTGTTTAGAGAAATGTGGTATTGCATACGACACACGCTATCATGGAAGGTCGTGATTGCGTATAATGCAAGCCAAGTCAGGGTTGCGTGTAGTAAAATATTCCTTTGTGGTTGTGTATAATAGAATCCAACCATATTTCATTTATACTTTGAAAGTATATATATATACTCAATGTTGCATAGAATAACATCTATCAAACGAACTTAAAATTATGTGTAACACGAGCCAAGAATAGTGTTGCATATACTGCAAGCTAATACGGTGTTGCGTATAGTACAATCCAATCTTGGTGTAGCGTAAAATAGAATACATCAAAGAAATTGAAAGGAATATATCTCATAAAATCATTGGGTGTTACATTCTACCCCACTTAAAATGAATTTCTCCATCGAAATTCATCGGGGTTATAATTGGTTTTCTACTTGAAATTTTCTTTCATAGAAACCCACATCTTAAAAAAAAGAATACCAAAACTGAACTTTAAAAACAAAAGTATGAAACATAACGGTTACCCAAATTAACTAATCATTGGGTTTCCAAATAGGAGAACATATGTGAAAATATGGATATAAAAGAGAAATATAACCATCAAGTTCTGATGGAGAGTGGTAGAGAACATGGCTATGAAAAATCCAACAATCACAAAGCCATAAATTTGTGATGATTTAATGTACCATCCGATTCAACGGATATAAGGACACTAGGACATCATTTTTTGTTTTCAATATCATTTCCCTAATGTTGAAAATTTTGAATTAAAAGAAATACTTACTTGATTTTGGTACAATCTCACTGTTGTTTGTGCCTTGAACAATTTCTACTTCATCTCTTAATGAAATGAAGTTGAATTTGTCTTCTGTGAAGTGTTAGCAGATCAGGCGATAGAATGATAGGGCATTCTATCTATCTCAGACATAAGGTTAGCAAAAGTTATATACATAAGTCCATCTATGGTGAGATTAATCGTATATAGTTCCTAAAATGGACGTATACTTCGTATATCATACCACATAATAAATTTAAACTAATTTATACTAACCAGGGACTTCCTGTAGGCCAGTGGTAGGCGATAAAGGCATGTCGCACTTTAGTTGTGGGATTGATTCCCACAACCATGTCTGACGCGATGGGTTGTCTCTCATCCTGCAGGTTGTCCATTTTTCTAAAACTACATTATAATAACATTACTACAATAAAATAGAAAAAAATACTATCTTATGTCTAACTTAATTCATTCCAATCATCAGGCTTATAAAAAATACTTCTGTCTAAGCTCATAGTATAAAGAAAACAATTACTATAAGTTCCATCTACTAAGCATTGAATACCCTCATTTATCCCCCATATATCATACGTAATATCTTGTTGGTCACATTCCAAACATGTGAATACCTTAATCATGTATTCTCTTGAATCGTAGTGAAAACATGAATGTTGTCACAAGTTAACTCTTTCCATATACCAAAATCCCAAAAAATCTATATACTCAAACCAAGATATCACTTTGTACTTATATCAGTCATGAGCTCATTAATACTATCAAACAATTCATTATCTCTTTATATCTTCTTTATGCGCATATTAGGTGCTTTCCAAAAATATTTGAATAACCTTTCATGGTTACCGATACCATTCAACATATACATTCAAATACTTTAGGAAAATAAATAGTGTAACAATCCTTAGATGTGTCTTTATTCCATAGTACCATTACTTATACAACATAACTCTTGATACACATAAATCATTCCACTACCTTCTTAAACCATTGACCAAGCTTCAACACTTCTTTCATCTCATAAATCATTTGTAGTCTCCTCATCATCATCCACATAAATACTACCAATATAACCATGTTGATTCTCTTCGTGATATTTTTCCTTAGGGAATTGGTTTGCATAATGCCTATACATTCCACATTTAAAACATCTTGTCATTTTTGATGTCGTAGAAATACCATTATCCTTCTACATGGTGTTAACTAAACCTTTTACTTTGCACTTACTGGATTTGTGTCCTTCTTTTCTGCACCCAAAGTATCTAGTAGTTCCTTTTAAACATTCTCCCTAATGCCTCTTCCCACATGATTTACATGAGGTAAATTGAACTTTCATTCCTCTATGATCATCATGGAACTCCATCTTTCTCTTATTAGCTTAGTCAGGAAGCTTACCAAAGTTGAGATTATTGATCATATTATGAGATTTCTAATTAGGCATAATAACGATATGTGGACTTCTAGATCCAATTTCATTTGGTTCCTCATGAAGAATATCATTCCATTCTCCATCATATCCTCCATTATCGTGAATCTTCCTGTTTTCGACCATTTTCTGAAACCCAAAATGAATAGTGTGAGAGACCAAAATCGTAATTAAAGGGGAGTAACTTCAATATCTAACATCATAGGTTTAATTCTAATATCGTTAACATAATTCTACGACTATAACCTATATGTATACTTATCCTTAGGGACATCCCTAGACATACCCTTGAAATATCTTTAGGGATTTCACTAACGTTTTCGCATCCTAGTTTCCAAAGGTTAACTAAACCTTTCATATGATACCAACTGTAGAAACCCAAATCCTGACGTACATGGACATTACATTACTTTTGCGGAATACTTAACACGTAATAAAAATAGACACCAAAGGACCGTAATAGTTTACTGTCATTGGAAAGTCAGAATACAATCTCTTAGTCTTGGTGAAAGTTCATCAACATCTCCCATAAAGATCTTCCCCTTTTTTCATACCTAAAACCTTTCTTTATATCCTGGGGAAAAGAAAACATAAAAAGGGTGAACTCAAATTCTCAATAAGGGTAAGCATGGAAAAAATAAAACAAACCAAATACATTTGAACATAACAACATGAACATAATGTTTAAACATCGAAATCTTGAGCAATGACATAAAATAAGGTAGTGTGTAAGGAAAAGATCATAATAGAACATCAATCATGATAAAATACCTTGGAAAGAAAACTTGTAATTGTGGAAAAACATTAAGCACATGATATTATTTCCATAGTTTCCAAGGCATTGCTTCCAAGACCATCTTAGTGGACATTGTCCCTTTCTAAATCGAGTTCACTCCACGTTCCAGTCCTGTAACACTGAACCAGATTAACTTACCATTCCAGCCATGTCTATCTCATGAGATATAAATCTTTACCTAATTAAATAGAGGTAGATATAGGTCCCATCCATCTCATAATGAAATCATTCTTACTTGTGCCACAACATAAACAAAAACCATTCATCATAAACAAAAAGAATAAAAAAATGGGTTTCATAAACAGCATACCATCATAACATAATCCATATAAATCAAATGGATATTTCATCATAATACAAGTGAAACCATGTAAATCATAGATACATTATACTTGAAACATCCACATATGAAATAATTTCATCTTAGACGGAAAATGGTTTTCATAAAAAACATGAAATGAATTCTTGAGGAAAATATCCTTTCTTCTTCAAAATCATTTTCTTTTCAAAAAATGCCTTGAAATTTTAAAATAAGAGTATTTTGTTGAAAATATTTATAAAATCTTGTATATTAAGCTTCATGAAAATTAGGCGTTATGAAACCGTAAAAATCTGTTCACGCCGTATAAGTTAAAAATAACAATCTTCTCTTACTTTTGTGAGAAAAGTCAAAAAGTTTCTCCTGTCATAAACAAAAGTAAGATTCCCGTCATAACATGTGGTATAATTCAAAAATGGGTAAAAAGAAAATTAAACATACATGAAAACATTTTTAGAAAACATGGACATGGATGATAACAAAAACCCCAGTAAATACTTACGAATAAACAATCTTGGATAAGAGTGAGATTTGAATAGTTATCCATTATCTTATGTCTGATATGCTTCATATATATCTGAAACTCTTTTATAATGATTTAAATAATGTCATTGACTTATTACAGAATCATATTCATTGTTATGATATCATATATGGTTTACTTATGACTTTATATGACCCGTTCTTTTGTAAATTTGATGTAAAAGCACCGATTTGGGTAAAATCGTTTCATTTATTGTACGTGTTTCGACTTGTTGTTCATGAAATTATTACTTATATCCTGATTTATGTAATTCCAGAATGTAAAACATGATTTATATATAATATATATTCATCATATACATATATATATGATAGATCGATAAATGGAATGAAATACATCGTTCATGGAGACGGTAGGTCGTCCGTATGCATGAACGCAGTTTTCCTTTCCTTATTGAATTGAATGGAATTAAGTAGATGACATAAATATATATATAAATAAATACTGTATCATTATTATGTCATATATATCATTATTATTCAATATATATACTTTATAATCATTCATGAATGGTTAACATGGAGAATGAATCTCATCGCGTCGTGGAGACGGTAGTCCGTACATACACACGAGCGATGATACCATTCCCATGATCATGGAATTTTATTTAAGTGTATAATATTTCAGAGTCAATATCAATTTACAATAATCATATATAGTTATTTATTTTCACCATTATACCCATCCATGTAAGGTGGTGGTCGAAAACAGATTACACCACGACGTAGTGGCGGTGTTTCGTACGTACGCACGCGCGGTGATTTCGATTACCATTGGATAGATAAAAGGTGAAATAGGGTTTTTTCAGATTTATAATAACATATTAGTATATAAGTAATACTAATGTTATTACTTTATAATGATAAATCTTACGAAGAAGATGTATAAGATGAAAGAAACTTGAGAGAATTGGAAGAATATATTACCTCTTCTTCGACACACCTCCGTTAAGCTTCCACCTAAAGAAGTAGAGTTGGTCTTTTGAGAAGACCAGAGCCTCCAGAATGTTTCTAGGAAAGTTTAGAAGATAAATGGGCAGGGGTTGGCCGAGCATCAAGGATCAAAAGGTTGTGAAGAGAAGAGGTAAGGGGTTTCCTTTTTATAAGGGTGGAGAGGGGCACCTTTGGAAAAACTTAAAATATTATTTTATAATAAAGTAATATTCGGCTTATAATAGCTCCAAATTGATTTATTTCGAAGATAAAGTTGGGATGGGTCTAAATCATTTCATCCAATATGTTTTAGACAAGTTTAGGTTACTATTTTAACCATATCATTTAGATTTAACTCTAAGTTAAATAATTTAACTTTTACCGTGTCTTTTTGCTTTCTTTCACTATATGCTTAACAAACATACTATGACAAGAAAAAAAAACCCCAAGTGGTTCATTATTAATATATATAACCTTATATAATTCATTTTGCCGAACCGTAGATTTTTAGGAATAAAATAACAATTAATAATATAATATTTGTTTTAAAAACTATTTTATGTCAATTTTGACACTATTTGGTACTTGATTTTTGTAAAACTCATAAAAGCATGTTTAGTTCAAAAAAATATAATTACATCAATACTAACATGTCATATTAACCTATAAAATTATTGTAATTCATAAAAAGTCTCAAATAACATTTATTTGGGTATTCATAACATCACTTATGTTAATATTTCATTAATAAGGTAATTACTGCATCATCATTGGGTAATAAATAAATTAACTTATATAATGTCTAAAAATTATAAATAAAATACCATTATGTAGGAAATATTTTTAAATTTCTAATGAATATTTATAGTATAATTTATCTTATGTATAACCCTATATTAAAAAAATATTTAGTTATTTAACATTGATTTTAACTATTTTATCCCTTCTTTAAATAAAATAAAAATAAATGTCCTAATATAATCCATGTAGACCTAAAGGGTAATATTGTATTATTATGTTTTTTTTTTGGTCGAATTACAGTTATCCAATAGAATTAGGACATTTTTTAGGGTAATATTAATATCATTTTTACCCTTAATTACCCTATTTACTTTTAACCGTGGTAAATAAAAGTAAAAAATTACTATTCACCAAATATTGTTTTTATCTTATTGAACCAAATTTTACTCCTTGATATTACCCATATCTCTCGGATTTTTAAAATTCACTCACTGAAGCGGTAAAATTGTGTTTTATGTAAAATTTCAAATTCTCCTAGGAGGTGGGTAAAAGACGGTGAAAAGTTCAATAAAATTTTTATATATCTAAAATTATTATAAAATGACATCATTGAATTACATTGAACTTATATAGGTATTATGTATCAATTTTTACCTAAAATACATTTTAATAAAATAAATAATTATTTAAATAAAAAGTCTGTTTTTAAATAGTAACCCAGTGTTTTAACTATTCATTAAAAATTGAAAGTTTTTAGAAAAATACAAAAAATTCACCCTATACTAATATCGATATTCTGAATCCAAAAATGAAGTCCATTTTGAAAAATAAAATTTCAAAAATTTCAAAAATTGGGTATTACTATTCATAACGGCTAGTTTATATAATATTTTAATTACATATCGTTGTTTTGTGAAATACGGTATTGCGTACGACACCTGCTATCGTGGAAGATCGCGATTGCGTGTAATGCAAGCCAAGTCAGGGTTGCATGTAGTGCAATATTCCTTTGTTGTTGTGTATAATAGAATCCAACCATATTTCTTTTATACATTGAATGTATATATATATATACTCAATGTTGCATAGAATAACTTCTATCAAACGAACTTGAAATTGTGTGTAACACGACCCAAGAATAGTGTTGCATATACTGCAAGCTAATACGGTGTTGCGTATAGTACAAGCCAATCTTTGTGTAGAATACAATAGAATAAATCAAAGAAATTAAAAAGAATATATCTCATAAAATCATGGGGTGTTACACATACGATAATAATTCATGTTCCCAATCTCACTAGGGGTAAAAATTTCTTAATAAATATTTCACACATACCTAGGAACCTTGATCTTGGAAGTCTCATCAAATGCAATATTTATGGGCATAGAGCCTCATTCCCCTTCTTTTAATTTAGCATTATAAGGGTGGGGTTTAGAGCCACGATCTAACCCAACAAATGGACATAGATCCTCAAGTCCAATACCCAACACTACTAATCCATGTGTACATGCTTATTTAAATATTTACCACATATACCATATCACAAACCATTAACATTCAAAACACATAACATTTACAATTCACATTTCATTAAACATATAAATCATCATCAAGCCTCGACCCATTATCACATTTACCATTTTCTTATCATAGCCCATTTAACCCATTTCCATTTTCACACCTTAACACATTTTTCATATTAAACAATTCACATACAATAGAATATTTAAATACTCATTAATTCCTAGGCCTTATTCCATTTTAGAATTTAAATTATAAATCAATATGAAATTTGACACATTAACACTAATAGATTTAAGCCTTTTTGATATCATACAAAACAATCCCTTATGCCATTTTCAACAGCTTGACACAACTAACTTTGGTTCCTCTATATATTTCAAACTAAAATGTCAACATAATTATTAGGGGATATACATTATATAAAGAAAAATCTAGGCTTAAAATCACAATTATCCTTGTTCAGGAATGTTGGAACACCACATGGATGGCCTTAAACTGGTCTAATCAATTTCAACGCATCCCACATGGATCATGAGGAGTCTAAATCATAATTTAGCATTGAATTTTACCAAATGTTACTAAAATAACCAATTTTATATAAAGAGGGAAGTAATATCAATACTAAATGTGTACAAATTGATAACAAGGATATGAGCTATAACTTGTAGACCACCTACCTGAATTTTGATGACGAACTCTCACTTAACCTTAGTATTAGATCCAGATTCATGAAACCTTTGAATCCCCAACTTAATATCTACTCGTGAAATAGTATTTTTGGGATTTTAAAAAAATAATACCTAAACTACATACCCTAATCTTTAAAAGAGAATCAAGAGGAGTGTTGGAATTACCTGGATTTTGATATGCACTGAACGACACTCCAGATGGAAAAGAAATTAATGAGGTAGACCCATGGGTAGATTTGGGAGAATATGATCATCATTAGATCTCGAGAAGGATGAAAGAGAAATATAATTGGGTGAAACACATAAAATACAAAGGGAAAATATGGTAAAATCAGAAATTTAAAGTGGTATGTGGTTAGGATGCACAGTTTTCCAAATTGTGCACCAGTAGTGCACCAACCCTTATCTAAGAGTGGTCCAAGCCACATGTTGACTTTGGTATCACACATGATTTTAAAAACAATTCACTAATTTTGAAAAATTCCTCAGTCCAAAACTAAGTTATTTGGATTTCCTCCTTCCATGTCTTACTTAATCATGCACCCCTCCTCCTAGAAAGCATAGTTTGGTTGCATGGTTACACAAGAACTATTCATCGACTGTGAAACATGCACAAGATGGCATGATTTCCTTTTTATCTAATTTTCCAAACCCATGGAATTCCTCCAATATTATTTATACTCCTAGTAAAAATTTAATTATCCATATTTAAAGTATTAATACCAAAATATAAACAATAACATACCTCAACAAAATCAGGGATCTTACTAGTATCATATACAATCTTTGAGTTTATAAATGTTTAAATACATGAATGTTTCATCAATTTTAATCCATGAGAAGTGAATTTGTGTTTCATATATAGTAATTCTCAATAAATGAAGTATAATTATATATATATGTATTAATTCCATTTAAATAAATTAGTGATGGGTATTCCCAAAATAAAAGGAGACATGAGAAATCAAGGAATTTTTTCGAAAGCATAACGGGTATACAAAATGGTTTATTAAATGGGCATAATGTAATAAAATGGAAGTCTTTAATTGATAGAAAATTATTTAGATCATTATGGAATGATAATAAGTGAATTGGAACATAATAACTTTTAATTTAGAAGACTAATTATAAAGGATGTACATTGATAAAAAGGGTTAGGAAGATAATCACTTACCTTATAGGAAAGAATCATAAATCTTGAGGAGAGTTTCCTAAAACTATAGATTCCCTTTATAAGGTCTATAAAGAAATAAAATGAGGGGGCCACTGTACTTAATGGTTTTACAATAAATTAAATGTGGTTTATAGGTTGGTATTTATAGAAAATATGGAATATTTTTTTTCTAAAAATGGGCCTTGAAATCTACATTGTGGAAAATAAAAAACCATTAAAATACTCATGGTTTTGTTTCATGCTTTATGATATTATAAATCTTTTTTCTAAATATTTACGTTTTAGAAACTAATTTTAATATTTTATATTTTTTTTGGCATGGGAAAATAATTTTCTGACAAGATCAAGCCTTTAAAACATTAATTTCCATTTTAGACTTCGGGAAGTTATCTATAGGTTTTGAAATTCATTCTAATTCATTATAATAATCTATATTAATGAAATAAATTTTTTTAAATTTTCTAATTAGATTTATTAATTATTAAATAATTATATAAAATTTATAAATTTATAAAACTTATTGAAATCTTTAATCAATAGTTGTACAATTAACGAAAAAATAAAATATTTCAGAAAATTATAATAAATTTACCGAAACCTAAATTTCATATCTTGATTAAAAATATAATATATAATTTTTCAAAATATATTTCCAAATATGAGTTATTATTTTTAAATATAAAATTATTTTTATTTAAAAATATAATTTTTATGATATAGTCAACATTATAACACTTATAATTATTATATTAAATTTATATTATCATTATAATTTAATAAAATATTGTTTTATTATATTAATTTGTGATGTTAAAATTTAATAAATACTTGAATTTATCTTAAAATTGATTTTTAATAATATACTTTCAAAAAATATAATTATGTTTTATTTTTATAAAAAAATCTATTTATTATATTAATCTTATAGTAATTTTTATTTTATAAAATAATAAATAATAAAACAAGAATTGATGACCCCTTAATTTTATTTCTATGAATAAAATTACACTTTTATAATACTAATGTCAAAATACATAGCAATTTATTACAATAGAATATGTCCAAAGGGAATGGTGTGTGATAGTGGTACTTTCCTTTGGTGGGTAATCTAAAATTGATCTCATAGTTTTCTCTAATAACATAAATTTCTTCTATAGTTGATGCCATTAAACTATTACTTACCCTCCCATGGTCTAATATATTTTCATTAAAATACATGATCACATGATTTGGGGAAATCATTTTCTCCTTTTGTATCGATTATATCTCATTATTACTCTTAATATAAACTAATTACAATGGTAATAATTACCCATTTTAATATAGACCAATAGATATAATGACCAACATTCATGTAATTGTAAGATACTAATTTTCATGTTACCCATTACATGATATATATATATATACTCCATCATTCTTATATATCACCATCCGCTACTTTACATATAATGGTTATATACTTCCCTTAATTATTTCTATAATATTACTAACCCTTTTATTTATTTTAACTATTTTTATTGCAGTTCCTAACTTCATATATGATTTCAATCCTGTGGATGTTTTATTAATTTTCAAAAATTTCTTGATTTATTATCTCCTCGTTTTATTTTTTACTGTTATTTTCAATAGTAATTTATGAAATGTAATATTAACTCTATGTACTCCTATTGTAAAACGTAATAAAAATAGTGATTATGAAACATTAGTTCTTTTATTAAGTAATTTTTTGTCATTAAATGATGGATAAGTTTTATTATATTTCAGGCATTTCCCTTTAATTTATTTTTTACCATAATTTACTTCTACCACAGTAACTAGTCTACTACTTTAGTAAACAATTTTTTTATTGAAAAAAATAACCATTTTATATAATTCATATATGATGATTCAAAATATGAAACCATTTTTATCATGTTCAATTTCTAGAGGTGTAAAAATTTAATTTTAATAAAATTATGATTAACAAACCAATTTTTTATAAAAAATATATATTATAAGATTGTAAATGAAATTACATAAAAATCATGTATTTTAATGATTCCTGAGAATTTTTTTGGCTTATTTGTAAAAAAATTGTTTTACATGCCATTAAAATTAATCTAAAACCAAATGGTTAATGGTAGTATATAATAAATAAAAAAGATAAAATATAGTTGTTTTATCTCAATAAAATGTCACATTGTTTTAAAACTGTCAACATGGATTTATAAAAACAATATAATATTTTAAAATGATTTATATTAATTCGTAAATATATATTATTTACTGAAAAAAATCGCAATCTTAGAATTTATTTGAATATCATGACGAGGTCATAAAAGTGATAGTATTTGAAAAATTATATTTTTCACTATTCACCCACTAATCAACCATTAAATAAAAACCCAAAAAATACCCTAATATAATATTAAAATTTCGAATTGAAAAAATAAAAACAATTTCATAAAATTCAAAATTAAAAAATTATAAATTTATCTATTAAATGAAAATAAAAAATATATATTGAGAAATCAACCTTTACAAAAAAGGGTTTTTTAACTTGAAGTGTCCTTAATATTATTCTATATCAATTGTTAATTAAATATATATATATATATATATATATATTAGTTTATACACTAAAATATTAAATATTATTATAATAACCTTTAAAAAGTGATCGATTTAATTTATTGTGATTAAATACATACAGATTTTAAGAGATGGTTTTTTAAAAACAATCCTTTTAAACATTAAATTATATTAATTATGTTTCCTCTAATTGTATAATAATTAATTGATTAAAATTTTTATTTAATAGATTTTTAATTAACTTTATAATTTCCAAAATAACATTCATCTAATATTTCACAGCACATTTTAGTTCATTGTTGTAGGTGAAACAAGTTATCAATCATAGTATTTATTTAATGTATAATTTTATATTGAAATATCTAGTAGTTTCATTCTCCCCCCCCCCCACATACACAAAAATAAATAAATTGAATCCTAATAATGTTATTTTTATTTTACCAAAATGAATGTATCATGAAGTAGGTATAATCCCAAATGTATATTTATTGTGATAACTAAATTCTATGTTATGACTTTTAAAATTATTATTTCCAATTAAATATTTCCAAAACCATGTATGTATCATTATATGACTCACAATGAAATATCACAATAATACCTTCATAACTAAAAGTTGTTTTACACATAAGACTAGATATATATATATATCTTCCAATTTCTTGAGGTTGATGAATTGTCTTACCATTAATATAGAGAATATAAGGAAATATACTCACTTGATTTCATTGTATTCTATAAGAATAATTTCATACATTGGTTCCGTTTCAATCAATTTTCAACCACTACTTCATCAACTAATCTAAATAAGGAATAACCATTATGAATTTTTCCTTCCCAAATCAATAAAATAAAATTTTATTAGTTCATAATATCCAAAAAGGAATGAAACTTTATTCATCTTATCTTTATCCATTTACAAAAACCCAAAAAAAATCATAAGATAATAAAATATCAAATATGATTATTCCCTTAAGTAAATAAGTAATACATTAATCCATAAAACCAAAAAGTAAACCCAAATTTTTATCCAACTTTATTACAAAAATTATTAAAACCTAAAACTCTAAAAAACTGTTAGAAAAAATTCATAACCCATAAATCCAATGGATTGAGACAAAATCAACCGTAGTTATAAGAACAATGTTTTCAACTAGGAAATATTTTTGTTTCTTAACTGAGAACACTGGATACATTCTCCTTACAATGAGATTCCCACAATTTGTCTAGATTAAAAACTCATTCCTCATACTTTTAGGGGATGATTCGATATTCTGAGTAGATATGAAAGAGTACGTAGATCCATAATAAAATTAGACAATACCTAATATTGAATTTATATTCATATTAACTATTATCATTTCATTTAGGAATTCAAAATTTATCCATAGTATCCATATCAAACACATAAATTTAACCTTCCACCTTATTCATTTTTAGAGTTACTTTTTCATGATGTTTGGGAGATTTTTAATAATAACACCAATATTTTGAGAAGAAATGTGGATATTATTTTATTCTTTTTTCCCCTTCATTCTTGGACTAGATGGCTGTTATAAACACCCTTGTAAGAAACTCACATTCCCTTTATGGAGGTACCTTGTAGTTTCTTTACATAATTATCACATCTTGGATGTTCCGCTATTTTATTCTTCACCACCTCCACATTTCATTTTCCTTTGTTATCATCCATCTTGTTTTTTATGATTTCATCTGAATATATAAGAATAAGATAAAAATTCCTTATTTTGATGGAACTTTATACTATATTTCCCTATGATAAAATATTTTGACACAGTAGTTCCCTTTGTAGGCTCGAATTAATCCCATTAAAGGAATGTTAAATCTAGATTTCCAATTCATCATAACATCCTATTACTATTTTCATGTATTCCTAAACCCATTCTTTTGAACATTATTCTATTGGGTCTCATTTGGGGTTACATTGAGTGAATTGTAATGTTTTTGGATTTTTTTGGGAATGTTCATGGTTGGCTCATGGTTGGCATGTGGTTTGAAAAACTACGCACCTTTCAATGGATAAATGGATGATTTTGGATAGTGGGCTTCACACAGCTTGCACACAGTTTACCCAAATGTGTGTCCTCTCTAGAGAAACCATGTGACCCATTTAAAACTAGTGCATTCGTTGAACATAGTTTTACTATATGGTTGGGCTCTTCTCTATGAGGATGAGTTTGGGATATGTATAACACTGGGAGGGGGTGAATCAGTATTGGGGACTTTTTTAACTAATTGTAACTTTTTATCCCTTTACCTCATTGGCCTGTTAGGATCTCGATTCTCTTGTTCTCTTTTCCATATTTCATGAAATTATATGAAAGAAGTAAATATAACACATGATATTTTTACAAGGTTCAATACTCAATAACAGTATCTAGTCCATGGAATGGTATGGAAATAATCATGAACACACAACCACTAGAAAAAAATCCTTTGAATTTGGTTACAATGAGCAGGATATACCGTTACACTCGTGTGACACTATGAAAAAAATATAACAACGCATGTTTTACATAACATAGTTGGATCTTTATACTACCTCCCAATATAGTATTCTCTATGTTATATGTTTGTAACACTAATTAAATATTCCACCTATTGAGACCTATGGAATTCTATTGTAATTTTTTGAAATTCCCCTCTCTATTTGTTACTTTCTTAGCATCATGAAAGTAACTCTTTTTACCTCTTCCCAGTAGAAAAATAAATGCTGCATAATATTATTCTTCTATAAGTAACACTAATTTTAATGTTTTGTTGACTGATGATCACTCAAAATTATCTAACAAAAATTATATTAAACTTATATCAATTTTGTCACCATATCTTCTTCTCTTCTTCTTACTTTCTCCTTCAGTACAAAACCAACTGCATTGAGATATCTTCTTCTTCTTCATGAAGGATTCAGAAAATTCCTTTGTGGTTATTAATTCTATGATGATTATAATATCTTAACATCATCAAAAAATTTAGGTCTTGAATAACTGAATATATATTTTCCACAAGATTCTTCTTCCCTATTTTTTCTTACTTGGTGCAGATATGAGTTTAGGTGCATGTTTGGTTCTTCTTCACACAAAAAAACTGTGTGATCTTTCACTTATCTATCCTATGTGTATCAATTGTGTACACACAAATTTTCACTTTTCAAAACACAGTGGGGGTATTTTACCAAAGCACGGGTTAACCGAACCATTCTTCAATAATCACTACAAAAGTATGAGTTTAGCATGTATCCAGTGCCCTCAGATCATCTTCTTCACAACACACGATGAGGGTGTAAACACCTATCTCATGTACATGGTATTTACCTTTCATGAAATGTCCAATTTTTACCATGTACTGAGTTTCACCACATGGGTCAAGTGTTTCACTAATAGCCTTCCCTTCCATGAACTATCTTTACTTCAAAGACAACCAATGCCTTACATCCTCTTGATGCTTCTACGAACACCCATGCTCTTCCAATAACCTATTCTTCATGGTTCTCCTTTCCTTTTTCATACCACATCTTTGTTCTTGCAATGCCTCTAATACCAAGAAAAAAATAATCCTTTGTGGAATCTTCCCTCCGAAAACTACATCCCTTCATATAATACTTCATCGCGAACACTTTCAGACATAGCGAAATTCTTCTAGTAGAGATGCTTTTTTCTAGTAAAATTTACCCACTAACAAAATGATTGTATTAGGTTCATTTATATAAGAAAAATAAACCATAAAATCCCACTAATTTGATTCACCTAAATTTTCAATGTGGTATAGCATTCACCGAAGACTGTGCTCCTTTAGCGAATTATTCTTCCCTTTGCATTTGTATAGTTATTTTCATCCATTATGACTACCAATTCTATCCGCAAACAAATTAGAACCTATAATACTCAAATTATTAACCTCTTACAAACTTAAATCCTTCCACTTATTGTAATGCTTCTGAGAACTATTTTTCCTTGTGAGGTCAGCATACCATGCTTCGTGGTCCGCATATCAATGATATTAAAAACTACTTCCCTTTCTGATCTTTCATCAACGTTATTCATACCTTTTATCTAGTCCATGACATGACCTTCATGGTAAACAAGCTATTATTTGAGTAAATCATTCCATTTTCAAAAAACCAACTCTTGATTTTTATGCCCAAAAAATTGGCAAACACTAGGAAACAACACAACCGTAAAAACCGTCTTCACTAAACTCAAACCATAACAATTCACAATAATCTAACTTTTATCATGAACCTTATCTATCCTGATTTCTAATCCTTGATCTATCTCCATTTCCATCATCACGTTTTCACCAGAACGTATGTTAACTTCCTTTTCTTCTAACAACATCATTCTTTCCTATCAAACCTCAATACAATTGGAAACACCTTTACTCCTCCTATCATTTATAAGTCTTGCATCACAAGTTCTCCAAGAAACTTTTGATATTGGTGAAATAACATTCATCAATGAATATTCATATTTATTAGGAGAATTATTCCACCATGACATCCAATTTCTTCAAATTAATCCATTATAATTCTCCAAAAATCACCAAGAAAATGAAAGACTTCCACCCAATCACATGTTTCTTGAAATATCAAGACATGGGGACTTCATCCAAGCTCCATTAACTTTGTAACCACTCCATACTATTGACAATGATGAGATATTTATTTCTCATTGATCACTATAGACAACCAATGACTATCATTTTGAAAAAAAATACAATCCATACAAAAATTTGTCTCTTAAAACAATCCTATTGTATTTGTTGGAAATACCTTCAATGTTATTTCCCAATGATTGTTTCAATATATTGAACTATTATCTTCTCTCTCACCTTTACCTTTCAAACATTAATTTCACTTTGTCTCCCCATTATTAACAAGAAATACAAATATCATGGGAAAAAGGGTATCATCACATATATAAGTAATGTTCCATCCATCATTTCACTATAAGTCTACTTGAGCTGTACTAGGTGTAAAAAACAAGATGATATGATTTAGATAACAATGTTTTCCATAACCAACTGATCATGATACCTTATGAAATTATAAATCACATACATGTCTTCATGGATTATCGACTTTCATTTGAGGCCAAAATTACTAAATGTGAGATGAAAATATTTATGAATAATCAACCTGAAACTCTTGCACTCACTTCAACAAATAGATCCAAAACATTCAAGTGAAATAGTTAGGATTACTGACCATGGGGAATATCCATTATTCTTATCTCACTGAATAATTCAATTTCTCCCCCTTTGTGATTTTTTTATTTTTGATAACAAGGGAATATTGATTAAGAGGCATACCATTTCCAATGACATGATTTCATGAAATTTAAAGAATAATCATATTTTATACTAATTGAAATTATAATTTTGGAAGGATCTTCATTTTTCTCCACCTAAAGGGAAACACATCTCATCATCTTCAAAATGGTTGATCTCATCGGGAATGTATTTCATGAAATTATAGTATAGAGATTACACTATAATGGGTCTTCAACTTTTGATATTCCATATTGGACATGTTTTATAGCTTCACCAAAGATGATGTTTTATAACATTTTTTCTTTATAATATCATGAAATAAGATCAAACCAATATGAAATATTCTTTATCTTGGATATCCATAATAGGATATATAATTTTTTATCTTCATCATATATGATCCATCATAGTATTAGTATTTATTTATCAATTGAGGAATCATTCAAGGATATTAAATTCTTCATCATAGATATTAAGAATTGGCTGAACTCAATACTTATCAAGATCTCCCCCTAAGAACTTTATTCACTTTCAATTTCCTACATTATAAACATAAATATAAAACATAATAACTTAAGTAAATAAGGTGGATCATATTTTCTTTATTAACATGAACAGAATGGTTAAGATGATTTTTTAAAACAAGATGCTCCATTTACTCGAATCCTCATGAATTAAAATTTGAAAATTTGTTCTGATTTATGTTGAGGCAGAATGTATCTCTTCACATCCTATTCTTCTTTGGGTGGAAAATTTTTCTTTATAAAATCATCTATAAGAGATACCTTATTACTCATTTTGAAAATAGCTTCTTTATATGGTAGTATGGTTAAAAAAATTTCAATGTGACCATATTTTTTACATCTCTCACACAAAACATATTTAACACAAGAGTTTTCTTTTTTTCAACCTGTCATTCAATTGTTATTCATCATTTTTAATATTTTCATTTCTTCTCACACTAGCCTTAGCTTGTGCATATTCATGTTTCTTCATTCATTATAGGTCTTGAATGAAAATAAATAAAACTGCATTAGTAACCATGATAGAATGTTTTGATCTTCCACAAGGGTTCTTTAGAGTTTCATTCCACTTGGTAGTTCTATTGGATGCACCACCCCTCAACATATTGGATTTAGAATCCAATGTCTTCTCACTATTCTTCTTGGTACCTTCCTGGGGTGATTTCTATTCACAACATTCTTTAGATATATTCCCATTGATTATTCATCATTAAAATTTCGATTTTGGGAAATTATTTTCTTATCATCATTGTAAACATGTTGAGATGGGAATTTACTATCCTTTTGACCACTTTCATTTCATACATCACATATGTTATCTAGTATTACAAATCTATTTATAGTATATAGAGGCCTCTATACCTATGTATGTTGCTTCTTATTCTCTATATTTCTCCCCCTTTATATATACTTCCATTATGCTTTTATATTTGGAGGATTTTACCAACAATTTATTGCACAGTTACAAAATTTGTTATAACACCAACATTGACCCACAAATCTTGATTTCTTGATATCTTATGTTTAGTTTTGTTGGTTATTATTCCCGATATGTGGTGTTTTCTATGGGGATTATCTTTTTAACTTCCCCCTATCCATCCTAGTCATGGTGGTAGGTTTATTCTCACCTTTATTCATCCATAATTATTTAGAATTTTTTGACAACATGCCCTATTCATAATAAAATATTTAAAGAGATTAGTTCTAGATTTTATGTGTGGTAAATTTTACTTCTTAGCTTCTTATGATATATTTTTGAATGAATTCATGATCTTATTATCAAATGTTGGAGTTCATTTGATAGTTTAATCCTCTAATGAAGATTGAGAATTAGTAGAAAATATTTCCTTATTTTTTGAACACTCGATATAGTCTTAACAAAATTAGCCAAAAAACATTCCAATTATAGACTTTTCACATTGAGGATTATTTTATGATTTTCAAACCTAATCAACTACACTTTATAGACCTTCTTTACTCTTTTAAATTCATCTTTTGTTAGCTTAAATTTGTTATGAATCACAGAGTCATGTTAAATGATCGTATTGGATATTTTTTCTTTTTTTAAACCCTTGACATCATGTTTATTTTTCAATTTCTATTCAAGTGCATGGATATTTTCTTCTAGAGTTTGTTACTATATCTTTATCTCCCCATTCATTTTCATGTACGTCATTATCTTGGAATATATATAATTTTTCTTAGAGGTAACTAAATCTTTCTTAAAATAGAAATTTATTGTTGGAATAGGAATGAGACTCATAACTTCAAAACAGAATAGCTTCACCATATAGAATCTAATATTGGTTAACCTTATCTCTGATAAAAATTGTGAGGACAAGTTTGGGAGATTTCAAAAACTCATAGGGTTGAATCAGTGTTGGGGAATTTGTTATCTAATTTTATCATTTTATCCCTGTAACTATTTGAACTTTTATAAACATGATTCTTTTATTCCCTTTTCTCTATCACATGTAAGTACCTGAAAAAAGTAAATATATTACATTATATTTTTACAAATTTCACTACTTAATAAGATTACTTAGTCCTTGGAATTGTATGGAAATAATCCTGACTACACAACCACTAGAAAATAATCCTTTGAATGTGAATATAATGAGTAAGATATACCCTTACACTCATGTGGCACAATGAAAATTGTTCAATACCACATGTTATACAGCACTTCGTTGGACCATTATACTTCCTCAAAATACATTCTTGTCCTTGTTAATGGTTTGTGACACCAATAAATTCTTCCACCTGTTGAGAACTATTTTTTTATATAGTACTGGTTTTATCTTTTTCTCTTCACTTGTTACTTATTTATTAGCATGAAAGTAACTCTTCTTACCTCTTTCTAGTAGAAAAATAAAAGTTTCACAATATTATTCTTCTCTCAATAACAACAATATGATTTTTATGTGGACTGATGAACACTGATGTTTCAATAACCCAAATTTTATTCAAATCATGTCAATTTGGTCACCAAATATTCTACACTTCTTCTCAATTTCTCCTTCAATGAAAAACCAATGGCTCTCATATCTATTATTCTTCACCATTTTTTGGAATCAAAAATTCATTTTTTGATTATTAAATCAATGAATATCATCATTTATTAGCATATTCACAAGTCATATTTCATGAATAACCAGATATAAATTGGTCAATAAATTATTCTTCCCACTTTCTTCTTACTTGGTGGAGATTTGAGCTTCGGTGCATTTTTTATTCTTATGAATACAAAAAAACTATGTGTAATACGCCAAGATTTCATACCATGTTATCTCATTAATGTAATTCAATAGCTTGCACTACTTGCAACACCGAGTTCGAGCGCACAGCAACTTACCAACCTAGCCATTCAAAAAGCGTTTGTGATTACTATTAACTCCTTTTGGAATCTTATATACGCTTTATATTTTTAATATCAATTTTATGTGTATCTTTTATATAATATATGAAAGATTAATTTTTTTATAAAAGAAGTACTTTTCAACAAAATTGCAATTTCCCCGCATTTTAATGGTGAACCCTCTTTAAAACCAATATTTGAAACTTTTATATATTCAATTTAATGAAATTAAAATCTTCTTTAGAAGAAGGACATAAAAAATTAGTTAGGAAAAATTTTTGGTACTTTTCTGATAACTTTCATATTTGGATGAATAGTGAACAAAAACTGTTTTTAATTGAAAACAACATTTTTAATTGATATAATTTATAGTGCTAAATTATGAATTTGAATGGTTTTGAAGTATATTTATATTATATATTTATCATTTAATACAATTTAGGTCATTATAAGTAATTTCACATTTAAATTTAACATATGCATGTGTTAATCTTTTGATAGTTTTTACTTTTTAAAAACCTGTTTTTTGATTTTAACAACGAGAATTAATTTTAAATTAATTAATGAAACTTATATGTTTTTAATTTGGTAAAATGGATTTCATTTTTGAATTCATAATATCAAAATTATCATAGGGTGAATTTTCAATATTATTCTGAAAACATTCAATTTTTGATAAATAGTGAAAAACATTGTGTTATTGTTTAAAACCGACTATTTATTTAAAAACATTATTTACTTTAATTAAATTTATTTTAAGTGAAAATAGATATATAATACCTATATTTTTTCAATGTAATTTATTGGGGTCATTTTATAATAAAATTGGATGTATAATTTTTTTTGAACTTTTCAAAGTCTTTTAACCACCTTCTAGAAGAATTTTCATATTTTCATAAAACATAAATTTACTACTTCTATGAGTTGAATTTAAAAAATCCAAGATACATGGTTGATATAATTTAGTAATTTATGGTTCAATAATATGAAAATAATTTTTGATGAATAGTAACTGTTGACTTTTATTTACCGCGGTTAAATATAAATAGGGTAATTAAAGGTAAAAATGATATTATTATTACACTGACACATGTCCTAATTATATTTAATAAGTTTATTTAGACCTAAAAACCCTTAGGAATAAAATATTATCCTTTAGGTCCACTTTAATTAGATTAGGACATTTATTATTATTTTATTTAAAGAAGAGTTAAAAGTGTTAAATTCAAAGTTTAATAACTAATCCATTTTTCATATAGGGTTACACACTATATATATTCGGTTATAAATATTCATTAGAATTATAAATAGATTTAGTACATAATGTTATTTTATTTGTAATTTGTAGACATTAAATAATTTATTTTATTTTTGACACAATGATGATGCAGTAATTACCCTATTGGTGAAATAATCAAATAAATTATATTATAAATATAAAAATAAATATAATTTAAACGTTTTCATGAAATAAACAATTTTTTAAGTTAATATGACATTTTAGTGTTGATTAAATGTATATTTTTAGATTTTATCATGTTGTGATGACTTTTATCAAAACCAAATACCAAATAATGTCAAAATTGACATATATTAATTTTTAAAACAAATACTATATTATTGGTTGATATAAAATTTCTAAAAATATAATGTTCATCCAAAGGTATTAAATAATATTATATATTTAATTAATGAACCACTTTTGGTTCTCTAGGAAGTTTATAGTATGTTTATTAACCATATAGTGTGAGAATACAAGAAGACACGGTAAAAGATAAAATATTTAACTAAGAGTTAAATATAAATGATAGGGTTAATATGATGACCTAAACCAGTCTAAAACCTATTGGTTGAGATTTTTTAGACTAATACCCACCTTATCCTCTAAATAATTCATTTTTGAGCCATTATAAACAGAAAATTATGCTATTATAAAATAATATTTCAAGCTTTTCTTAATGTGACCCTCACTTATCTTATAGAAGGGCACTCCCACTTCTCTTAATTTCACACATCCAAAGCCATTTAGCTCTGCCAAACCCTACCCAAATATCCTTCCAACTCCCCTCAAATAAACCTAGAGTCCCTACATTTATCCTAAATCCATCATAAGGATCCATTTTGATCTAATCAAATAGAAGAACCCAGAGAAGAGGCAAATATTTCATCACCTCTTTCAAGTTCTTTTCTTCTTACACTTCCTCTAACTTTGTTGTTTCCATTATAAAATAATAACATCTGTAAATTATATATACATTGAGGTTATTATGAAAAATGTTATATCAATATTCATTATTCTATCCATCATATTAATGACAAATTCTTCGTACGTGCGTACGTACAGCTTACCGTCTCCACATCATTGTGTAGTTTGTTATTCAAACACTTCATTATTTGGATGGGTATAATAATGGGTATAACTGATGTAGATAATAAATATAACATGTTAATTATTCTGTATATATAATATACCATCAAATTACATATTATTTCACCATCAATATAATGATATTATCGCCTGTGCATACGTACAGATTATGGTCTCCACGACGTGATGAGATCCATTCTCACGTTCACTATTCAACGATGATTATAAAAAAATATATTAATAATAAGTATGTAATATATGACATAATAATACTATTGGAGAGATATATATATATATGTTTGTTTTTTTACTTACATATATGTTATTGACTGACTTCCGTTCAATAGGATATGAAAACGGAAACAACGTTTATGCGTAAGTACGGCCTACCGTCTCCATAAACGGTGCCTTCCATTTCATATATCTATATATTATAAATATTTATATTCTAAATATATATGATATATAAATTAATTTTTATATTTTTGAAGTACTTAAATAATTATCTAAATGATATGATCAGGAATAACAAGTTAAAATATGTATGATAAAGAAAGCGATTATTATCCAAAATGTAAATTAAACATGGAAATCATTATTAAATGGATAGTATAAAGTCATAAATGAATCATGTATGATATAATAAATATTAATATGGTTCTGTTATAATTTAATAACATACTATAGTAATTATACATGAGGTTAAACAGACCCTCGACTGAAGGAAAGTACAAGGCAGGGGTTAATTTCACAATCTCTTTACTATTCGAGGTTGTTTTTACGTGAGTATCTACAGGGACATATTTATTATCCATAACCATATTTCATAAAAATATTTTCAAACGTATTATTTTAAAGTTACTCCTTTAATAAAACATCATTTTAAATGTTTTAATGATTTATTCTTCTAAACATTTCACATTAATGTCCATGTTTTCAAAATGGTCTTAAGGATTTATTTATATGGACATGAATATTTTAAAATATTAATTCCCTTTAAAAGTTTAAAAGTGGTATGGGACACTTTTATTCAAAACTATATTTTAAATGACTTACTTTATAGATTTTGTGACTTTTAAATGATTTCATGAAAAAGGGATATCTCTTTCAAAGAGTTTTAAAAATAAGTTTCATATATTTCAACATCATTTGATAAATTTTAAAATTGTTTGAAGTTGATTTATTATGATACTAATCTTACTTATTGTATAGAAGGTTTTGCGATATGTTTGACTATGAATGTGTTATTTTTATACCATTCATTGTGTATTGTTAAAGTATTGACATTTCGTATTCTGTTTATAATAAAAATGTTTATGTTATATTTCATCATTTTCATATGAGGAATGTATTGGACATAGTAAGTGACGGGTGGATCAGGTTATAGCTTTTGGATGCATCTATAGGTCTCATGAGATAATTAGATGTGGAATTGGTCGAGGCCTATCCCAATTTGATATATGGTTTTGGTCGAGTCCTTAAACATTTTTAGACATATAGGTCGGGGCCTTGACAAAATGATTCAGAATGTCTGGCATTATACATTCCCTCATTATGAAAATAATATTGAAGGTTCATGTGTTTATTTGACAAGTATAATATCCATGACTATGTTTTATTATGGCATTATTTACTCATCTCATATATCTTCCATAAATTGTTCATGTCTATTATTTGTAAAGGCGTGTGTTTTCAATTATTCACTATGCCTATTGTTTATGTTATCTTCTACTAAATTGTTTACCTTTACTTAGCATATGAGCTCAGCCCTTTCTTATGATTTATTTCCCTAGGATTTCCAAGAATTGTATTATGATTGAAATGTAGGATTAAGATAAATGTAAATAATGGATTTCTCAAATAACTATCTATGTTGTATTTTATGTTTCAAATTGTAATGTGAATTTGATGTTTGTAATCTATTTCTAAAACTTCTAAACTGATCAGTTTTTTGTGCCATTATTTCCATGTTTCATACCAATGTATTAAAATAATGCACCGACACAGGGTAACTAGGGTTGGGGAATTACACTATGTGTTATTTCTCTTCTCTGACTATTGTGTATCGAACGAGTACACATAAGGTTTTACTTTCCAAAACATGTTGGGGTATTATATCTAAGAACTAGTTTATAGAACTATTCTATCAGAATCACTACAGAAGGATGAGTTTATCATGTGCCGAGTTCCCTCAAATCATCTTCTTCAAAACACATTATGAGGGTGTAAACACCTATCACATGTATGTGTTATTTAACCTTCCTAAACTATCATGTTTTCAACATGAATTGAATTTCACTCTGGGATGAAAGTGCTTTGTGGATAGCCTTCCCTTCTATGTACTGCCTTTGTTCATGGAAAACTGATTCCATGTGTACTTTTAATGCTTCTGTGGACTACCCCTACTCTGCATGTGACTTTTTTTTCATACGCCACCTTTCCTTTGGCATACCACTTCTTCCTCTATGGAAAGCCTCTGATTTTGCAAACAACATCTTCCTTCATGGAATCTTTCCTCCACGAACAACTTCCATTCATAAAATATTCAATCACAAACTCTTTTGGACTTAGTCGAATTCTTCGTGCAGTGATGATTTATTCTAATAAAATTTTCTCACTATATAAATGAATGGATTAGGGACCTTTATATAGGAAAATAAATCCAAAAATCCAGCTATTCTAATTCAACAAAAATTTTAATGTGCTACAGTCTTCACTGCGGACTCAACTCCTCCTACGAATTATTTTTCTCTCCGCGGTCTGCATAGTTTTTTCTTTAATTATGATTGCCAATTCCATCCAAAAATGAATCACCACCTATAATCCAAAAAAGGTGTGCCTCTCATGAACATTAAGAATTCCATGTACTTTGATCCTCCTGTGAAATATTTTTTCATACATGGTCCATGTATAGCACTTTGTGGTCCAAATAGTGTTATTATACAGAACTTCTTCTTCAGCTGATTTTTCATTTCCATTCAATGTACCTTTTATCTGGTTCGTGAACAATCCTTCGTGATCTGCGAACTATGCTTTCAGAAAATATTTCCATTTCCAAAATTAAAACTCATGATTTTATGTCCCAAAAATTTAGAAAACACTTAGAAATAGCACTACCTTAAAAACATGCTTTGGAAAACTCAAACCATACTAATTCTCTGTCATATGGATTTTATCACGAACCTTATATATCAGTATTTATAAAAGATGATTGATAACCAATAGCGTTATCATATTTTCAAAGGAATTTACTTTTACTTCCCTATGTTTTGGAAACATCATTATTTCCAATAAAACCTAAATATAATTGGAATTCCCTTTACTCATAATTTCATTTCTAATGATTTCATCAAAAGTTCTCTAAAATACTTATGATATTTTAGAAATAAAAATCAGAAAATTTGTTTATCCCTTCCTCAGAGCTATCAAGTATGATTTTCCCCCTCATATCCCTCTTAGATATGATCTGAAACATGGGGAACACTCTTCAACATTCTCACAGTTTGTTTTCACATTGTGATTCTAGTTCCCCACAGACTCTATTCTAATATATATGGTTCCATGGACCCCCATATCGAATTATGGATCTAATAACCACTATTTCAGCATTTTGAATGTAGGTTTTATCCTTGTTTCTAGGAATTCAATTTTTTTCTTCCTTAGAAAATCCGAATTATGGTTTGACGCTTCGAGACCTAGAGACTCCACTGTAGGTGCTTTCATTACGATTCCCAGTTTATCATAAGCTTAAATTTATATTTGAAATTCAATTGATGATTTAAATTTAATATTTTGATTTGTGATAATTTTATTTTAATGGTCTGATTAAAAACACAATTCCAATGTACTGGGGTTTTTGGAAAAAAAAACTTTTTGGCATGAAATTGGAAAACCCAAAATTTCCTTTAATTGGGATGTCTTTACGGACATTGTGAAATTTAAATTGTTTAATTTTATTTTTTTATTTGATTCAATTAGATTAGATTAATTTTTGGTATTTAATAGATGAATTGTTTTGATGGAAAATTGTGAAAGAAAACTACAATTCCAATGGATTAGGGGATTGTTATGAAACTAAATTATTCAATTTAATTTTTGGAATTGATTTGTGAAATTGTATTGTCAAATGATATAGAATACCTATTTGTGAAAATGGATTAAAAATGTTTTTGATAGAAACCCAGTGTTTTTATTGTGGAAATGCAGGTTTTTTGATTAAAATCCTATTATTGGTTTTACTGATAAAATTTTCATATTGTAAATGGATAATGGGATTTAAAGGTATTAAAATTAATTCCTTTAATTTTTTTACATCACCACATTAATGAATTAGGTATTTATTGATTTATTTTGGGAGGTATTTTATGAAATACAATGTTATAAAACTTCATATCAGCACATAACATCACATAGGTGATGGGGATGAGTCTCGTATTCCTTAAGACCAAAGGGGTGTATATAAATATTTTTTGATTCACGGTGTCGGGACCCTATAGACTAGACCTATCATACCTATTTAGAACATGACCATATTTCTCACTTTTTTTTATTTGACAAGATATATGTCATTGTTTTTGTAAATTATTTTACAAGCCTTGTGAATTTATATAATCAATTTAATGTAATACACAATTTTTAAGCCAGTTGTGTCAAGTTAAATTAATTTAAAAATATTTCATCAATTGTATAGTGATTATTTTGTTTAAAACCCTTTTCTATCATTTTGAAATGTGAATCATCCATTTCTACTGAAATATCCATCATTTAAATTGTAATGCATGATTGGGTAAATATTATCTTTCTACCAAACCAATTTATTTTAAATTATAAGAATTTTATTAGATAATTTGATATTAGAATCTTGTTTATGGATAATTTGGCTGAAGTCCCACTAGTAATTGTTTCACACCCTACTTATGCCTTTGGGTTTTTGTAGATTATATCCTTCTATGATCGAGCAAGGGGAATGTAACTTTAGGAGGCTATTCTAGCTATCAAGTTATGTCCTTGGTGAGTTGCGACCTTGTTTTAACTTTGGTAGTTTTCTTATTTTGGTAATTTCATTATATTAATTTTTCTTCTTTATGACTTTTTTTATTCTATTAGAATGATCCTAGTGGTATTTCCTTTGATATGAATATTGTATTGTATTTTTAATTCAGTACTGTTAGCGAAAAAATAATTTCCACTTTCATGTTTTATGATGCCATGTGATATTCACCAACCTTTGGGGATCAAGAATTCCCTTATAGATATGTTAGGAATTTCTTACATATATGGTTACCACAGTACCCTAGCTAGTTCGTGACAAAGTGGTATCATTGAAAGTTGAGTTTTTTTGTTTTAAATTCAATATGAATTGTGAAATCTTGTTGGGACATAAAAGGCAGTTGAGAATGAGTTTCTGAAGATCTCTTACCATAATGAACATTAATTATCCGGGGTTGGATAGGGAATAACATCTTCTGGATTAGTTCAAGTTTCTTCCCTATTTTGATTTGGATATATTGTAATCCAAATCTCGCATATTCTATCTATAGGGATTAATTCCCTATGATTTAATGTTTTATATAAAATATAATGTTTTCCTTTTTTCTAATGAGGTTGTGTTGCATCATACATATGAGAATACATATGAATAAGATCCATGAGGAATCTACTAATGAACTTCATCAAGTGAATCCTATTTTAGTCCTAAATCTAGTTAAGGTGATTTTGTGCACTATCCAAGCTTGGGGACCAGACACTGCGAAAAATAATAATATTTATATACACCCCTTTGTGCCTATGGAAAAGGGTTGTATGTGTACATTTTCCATTTTATAGTGTCAGGTCCCTGTATCCTAAAACTATCACACCTATTTGGAATATGACCATGTTTCTCAATTGTTTGTATTTAAAATTATATGTTCCATTTTTTTATAAACTTTTTAACTTGAATTGTAAATTTCTATAAATTTTTATATATAAAATTGTTTATTTATGACATTTTTTTCAAGTTCCATTATTTTATAAATATTCCGTATGTTTTATTTTGATGATTCTGATGAAAAACATTTTTTCCATAATTTTGAAATGTGAATCATTAATTTCTAAAGTGTTTCCATATTTAAAATTATAAATGTTTGATTTTTGAAATATTCTCTTCATGTGAAACTTGTTTATTTTAAATTGAAATAATTTATTTGGTTAATTTTATATTTTCATATTGTTATGAATCCTTTATGTGAAATATTTTTGGGCTCTAAATCTTACCCTACTTGGGCCTTTGAGTGATTGTAGATTACCTTTTTCCAAGATCAAGAAAGGGGAAATGACCTTTTGAGGTTGTTCAAGCTATTGACTTGTGGTCTTGGATAGTTGGGTCCTTGTTAGGACATGAGAAATTTTGTTATTTTTGTACTTTAATTGTAGTAATTTGGGATAATTTGTGCCTATATTTCATTGGTTACATTGCTCATAATGGGTTTTACATTGATATCTATAATGTATTGTTCTTTTACATCTTCATTTTTAGTGGAAAAATAATTACCACTTTCATGTTGTCTGATTCCAAGTTCAAGTCACCAACTTGAGGGGATTGGGAATTCCCATAGGGCTATGTTGTTAAGGCTTGGTGATTGAGTTCCTAGCGTACCCAAGATGGTTTGTGACAAATTAGTATTATATCAGGTTGAGATTCATTTTTGAAGTTATTATGCATCATGAAATATATTGGGGTCTTAGGTAGTAGTTGTAATTGAGTTCTTAGGAAGTTCTCAGCGCAATAAACCTTATGTCTCTATGGGTGGTTAAGTAAAGGCTTATTTTCAATTGGTTCTATTATTTTCCCTTTTTTATTTGTATTGATTGAAATATGAATCTCATTTGTTCTATCTATTAGGATAAATTTCCTTGTTACTCTATTTGAGTGTAAATCTAATGTATCCCTTCTTATCTGCTGATGTTGTATAGTATCATTCATATAATAAGATGTGAAATTCAATTCTAGGAGGAATATTGTACTAAACATTATTGAGAAAATAATATATATAACCTAAATCATGTTGAGGTGATTATGTGCACTATTCAAGCTCTGGGATAGGAACCCCCTCCATTTCTCGTTCATGCTTCAGTTGTAGAACCTCATAGAAACATTCTCAATATTTTTTCTCAAGAGTTCCTTCACCGGAATCCAAAATCATTCAATGAAACAAATGAACTTCAAGAGGATTAAGAGTGGTTGAGTAGAATGGAGTGATTTTTTGGGGTTTTGGACACTCCTGATGAAATCAATTTTAAGTGTGCAACCTTTTTCTGGATGTTTCGAGAATGAGATAGTTGGACACAATGGTGATGGTGATGAAACATAACGGACTAGAGTGGGAATAATTTAAATTTATTTTCACTGTCTAGTTTCATCCAGAATCAGTGTTTTTGTCTATGTCTATAGATTATTTCAAACTCAAAAATGTTAACATTTATATGATAGTGTATGGAAACCATTTTGTTAGGTCCATGCATTTTTCACTTGAGATAGTATCGAATGGGAGGATAAAGGATGGAGTGTTTTAGTTTGGTATTATTCAGGATAGTCATTCATAGGTTTTAAACTAAATATTGATTCTTATTCTAAGGTATTGGATATATCACTTGTGGTTGAAATGGACATGCCTGGCATGTCAGGGTTATTAGGAGCATATTTCTCTCCTAGTGGTAGAGTGATATCCCTCAATGGAAATCATAAGAGAAGTGATTATTATATAATTTTTTGATAGTATGTTCATTTTATACCTCATGTAGTACCTGGTAGTGGTTATTTGGTATTCTACCAGTGTGGTAAGATAGGAAATTTGATGAGGGTCTTCTGTGAGGAACCTAAGAATTTTGGACCTAGTGGTATTTTTGGGAAATTTCAATGATACTACTATATTTATTCAACATCAGAAGAGTATATAGGGGAATCATATATAGGTCCAATGACCGTGAGTGGTACCATTACTACATCTTTGTCATTATTTACTACTCTATTTGATACTTGTGCATCTCATTCATTTATTTCAACCTATATTTTTAATCCTCTAAATCATTCTATATAGATTTTATCTTGTTCCATGGATATTAATACACCCCTGGAATGAAGAGAGATTTGGGTCTCTATAGTCCCTCTTGTGTTTTCTCTGTATCTAATGATGAAAATTATTGGACTTTTCTATTGTATGCATGAAATCTATTCATGTCATTTTTAGGATGGATTAGATCATTTCTAATAAATCTTTTATTGATTTTTCTCTTTGAAGGGTCTTCAACGCTATTCCAGTGGTCTGTGCCATGTATTTCTTGGAGAATGGGACCCATGTTCTAATAGAGTCTTACATTATTATCTAGATTTGGGGAATGTGATATCAGTATTTTCCATTGATCTAGAGTGGGAATATTTGAGTGGTGATCTCCCTCCAATCATTGTTTAGTTGTTTTGAAGTTTTTTCATCTAGTTTATCTTGTTTTTCTCAAGTAAGAGAGGATGATTTTTCTATTGACTTGATTTCTGGTAATCGACCAGTTTCTATTACTTTTTACATCATGGAACCAATCACGATGAAAGAGTTGAATTCCAAGTTGGATGACCTTCCTGAGAAAGGTTATAAACGCCCAAATGTGTCACCTTGGGTGGAACTTGTTCTCTTTGCTAAGAAAGTTGATGGTTCACATCGTATGTGTGTTGATTATTGGAATCCAAATCGAGTTACGATAAATAAAAATTATTTATTAACATGGATTGGTGATTTTTTTTATAGGATAAATGGGGAAAATTGATTCCCAATGATCAAACATCAATACGGTTACCATCAGTTTATGATTAAATAATCTGACATTTAGAAGAATGCCTTTCTGAGATTGTATAACCATCATGAGTACCTTTTAAAGACCATCTATCTAAAAAATTCTCCATTATTTTTCATGGAATTAATGAATATAATTTTCCATGAGTATATAGATACTTTTTTGGTTCCATTTCAAGATGAAATTCTTTTTTACTCTAAGACCAATTAGGATCATTCTTATTATCTTAGAATAGTTCATATTTTGCTGAGAAATTGCGAACGTTATGTCAAGTGTTTGAAATGTGATTTTGGGATCCAGTAAGTGATGTTATTGGGACATGTAATGTAGGAATAGGGAATATAAATTTACCCTATGAAGTTGAAGGCTATTACGAATATAGAGTAACCACCAAATGTCTTTAAGATTTAGAGCTTCTTAGGATTGGCTGGATATTATTAATGGATCATAAAGGACTTCTCGAAGTTGTATTATACGATACATTTACTCACTCATAAGGGAGTAAATATTGTTTGGGTTGAAAAATGCAATAATTACTTTGTTGGGCTAAAACATATTTTGACAACTATGTTGGTGTTGACTCTTCTAATGATTTGGCATGGATATGTGTTCTTTTGTGATGCATTGGGTTTAGGCATGGGATTTATTCCTAATATGGGTGATCAGGTAGTTTCTTATAACTCTTATAAGCTAATTCCACATGAAAAAAATTACACAACTCATGACATTGAACATGAAGATATGATGCATATGCTTAAGTGTTTTTTTAATTACCATTATGGATAAAGTTTTACCATGTTTTCATACCATAATAGTTTGAGTTATTTCTTATCTCAAAAAGATTGAAATCTCCACTAGAGGATTTCGGTAGAATACCTACACTATTTCTATTTTCAAATAACCTTTACCCTGGGGAATATTAATGTCATTTCACATGCATTGAGTAGGAATCATATGGCCAATATAGTGAAAGAATTTTTGGAAGATTGGAACGTGATGGATCTTATTTCACAGTTGCATATTGGAGTTCATGAGATAGGGGTCGAGGTTTCTTTGGCCAGTGTTCAGTAGACATATAATATTGTTGAATTGATTTATCATGAACAACATATTAATGATGAGTTTAAAATAATTATAGACTCTCTAATTGGTGGGGGTTCATTCTTGATAGGTCTTTAACCAAAGAGGTCATTAAAATCTTTTAGAACCATTTTTTTGGTACCGTCTTCAGTAAAGAAATTTTTGATGGGGGGTTACCACAGTTCCCAATATGATGTTAATCCCGAAGCCAAAATTATGTTCTATGACATTCATAAGTAGTTCTATTGGCCATATATGAGATGAAGAATTGTTGATTTTGATTCTCATTTCTATATATGACAATAGTTGAAGGACATAAATGAGAATCCTTTAGGTTTATTTAGCCACATCCACACCCTACTTGGAAGTGGTATGGGATATCGTTGGAATTTATTCTTAGGTTTCCACATAACTATAGATATAATAATATGATATGGGTTGTGATGGAGAGGGTGATTAAATCACACACTTTATACTCATTCAAGAAACATCAAAAATTGAAGAGTTTGGAAATCACTATGTGAATGTTATTGTCCATTTGAATGGTGTTCAATCTTCTATTTTATCTAATAGGGATCCTTAGTTCACATCTCATTATTTGAGAGGCCTTAAGGAGGCACTAGGATATAATTTTTTTTTGTCTATGACATACCATATACAGTTAGATGGCAATATAGAAAGAGCTATACAAATTCTTGAGTATATGCTTTGTGGTTATTTTAATGACTTTGGTTGGGCTTCGGATGATCAGTTTGGGTTGGTTGAGTTCTCATATAACAAAATTTACCATTCTATGCTCAGAGTGGATTCTTTTAAGTAATTGTATGGTCATCCTTGCAAATATAAATTGTTTTGGTCATAGGTTAGTGAAACTTCCTTTGTTAGACCAAGCCCTGTCCAAGAGACTACCACAAAAATTCAAATGATACATTAAAAAAATGGTGATGGTACAGAGTCAACATAAATATTATCATGATCTTAATCAAAGACCTTTGGAGTTCTCAGTTGGTGACCAAGTGTTCTTGATGATTTCACCTCAGTTTTGTCATCGATGACTTAGGAGGTAAGGTAATATTTCTCCTCATTTTATTAAACCTTTTGAGCATGTTGAGAAGGTGGATAAGGTTTCATATTATTTAGAACTACCACCAGAACTGACATTAATTCATAAAATGTTTCATGTATCTCGTATTTTAATGTATCAATATGATCTATCTTATGTTCTATGTTGGAGTGATCTTGGAATTGAATCTGAATTATCCATGTATAAAAGGCCAGTCAGGATAGTTCATTCAAAAAACAATGTACATTATAGGAGGGAGATAACATTGGTGAATCTTATATGGCACCATAGTTTTGATATTCATGAGACATGGGATATGGATTGACTGAAGAGATAGTAGTGGCCTCATATTTTTTATATTAAATCTTATTTGTATAATTTATAGGGATAGAAAGTTTCTATGGTCAGGTGGATGTAACATATTCTTTCTATTTTCATGTATTCATAAACCCCTTCTTTTGAACATTATTTAGTGGGGTCTCATTTGGTGTTTCCTTAGGTAAATTTTAATGATTTTTAATGTTTCTAGGAAGTGAAAAGTTAGAACACGACTAGTTCACAGGTTGACAAACTATGCTCCTTACTATTAGAAAATGGAAGATATTGGATAATGGGGTTCACATGGATTGAAAATGATTTTCCAAACCAAGTGTCCTATCAAATGCAACCATGAAACCCATTTATTACTAGAACATAGATTTTTCAGGATTTGACTAAATTGTGTCCTTGTTCCCAGGACACTATGTGAACTGGTTTTAACATAATCTGGATTTTGATTAAAAATTAGTAATCCCTCTTTTATGTCTTGAAGATACCTCATTTGACCCAAAATAGTTTCTCCCTTACTCAATCATCCAAATGATGATTCATGGACCCTCAAATCCCTCCAAGAAGTTATCTAAATCTTGATGAATACCCTCCGATAATCTTTTGGTTAGTTTCTTCATCCTAATCTCATTCCCCAATGGTCTCCCTTATTCCCTATAGGGTTCCATGGATCCCTGTGTTTAATTGTGTATATAATACCCACTATTTTGGGGTATTAATCCTAGGTTTCATACTCATTTATATATATTTCATTCTTGTTGTTATCCATTATAAAATCCCAATTAGGGTTTGATGATTTGAGATTTGAAGACTCTAAGGTAGTTGGGTCTGTTAGGATGCCCAATTTATCTTAGCATTAAATTTCTGTTTTAAATTCGATTTATTCTATAAATAAAATTGTTTAATTTTTTATTTTTATTTCTATGGGTTGAATCAAAATACAATTCCAATTAATTTTATATTTTCGAAAAATGGATTTTTGGCAAAAAAAATTTATAAAACCCCCAATTCTATTGAATTGGGGTGTGTTTATGGAAATTTTGAAATTTAAATTCACAAATCTAAATTGTTTATTTTATGTAAATAGATTTGATTAAATTGTTCAATGTAATTGAAGAAATGTTTTGATGTAAAATTTTTGAAAACCCCTAATTCTTGTGAATTGAGGGTTTGTTATAAATTTGATGGAATTTGTATAAAGTTAAATTGTGTAATTTATTTTATGGAATTGATATCTGAAATTGTATTATGAAATTATTTGAATTATATAATTTAAAAAATCGATTAAAATGGTTTTGATAAAAACCCATTAGTTTTATTATGAAAATGAATGTTTTTAATTAAAATACTATTATGGTTATGAAAAATAAAGTTGACATATTGGAATTGGATAATGGAATTAAATTTTATTTTCAGAAGTCCTAAAATAAACTGTCCATCATTATTTTTACTTGAGCATATGAAACCCTTGGGTAAGTAGTGAGTTATTTTGGGAGGAACATTATGACATAGAACTTCCTTAAACATTATATCAGCACATAAAAACCCTTAGAAAGATGTGATGATTCCCCTTCTCTTTATGCCCAAAGGGGAGTATGTGAATATATTTCATTTCATAGTGTCATGTCCCTATATTGTGGAACTATGATACATATTTAGCACTTGACCATATTGCTAGTTTCTTTTTATTTGAAATGATTAATTCAATTATTGTTGTAAATTATTTTACATTCTAAGTTTATTTATATAAATTGTCTGTTAAATAAATTTTTGACATGTTTTATTTTTTAATATATTCCATCAATTAAATTGGGAGGATTTTGTTTAAAAGATTTTTCCATAATTTTTAAAATTGAAGGATGAATTTCTAAAGTATTTTTGTCTTTTAAATTTTAAAGCATGATTTTTGAAATATTTTCTTGATGAAAAACCATTTTATATTAAATTGTAATAAATTGTTTATTTAATTAAATATTAGCATCTTGTTATGGAACCTTTGGGTGAAATCCTACTAGTCTTTGGATCACACACAATGTGTTCCTTAAGGTGTTTGTAGATTACGTCTATTATATATTGAGCAAGGGGAAAAGAACTTTTTTGGGATATTCTTGGAATTTATCTATGTTCTTGGGGAGTTGATTCCATGTTGGGGCTTGGGATTTTTGGTTATTTTGGAACATTCAATGTAGAAATTAGGGATTGTTTATGTCTGTTTGTATTCGGGTACATTACTCCCAGTGGTGTTTTCTTCATTATTCATACTATATTTTTTCTTTAACTTTAGCATTTTTAGTGGAAAAATTGTTCCCACATTCAAGTTATGTTATTCCAGGTTCTAGTCACCGGCTTGTGTGGATCATGAATGCCCTTTGACCAATATTTGGATTGGATCAGTTATTGGGTTATTATGGTACCTAGGTTGGTTCATGAAATTTATATATATAGGCTACATCATGAATTACTGATATGGTAAAGATATCCTCACATGTAGTGTAAATTTTCAATTAAATTTTTAATTAAGAAATCTCTTTTATATATCTACATATTACACTTGAAACAATATTTCCCAATGAATATCACCTAAAAGTTTTTCCATTAGATTCCATCTATCTCATTCTCTTCCATAATATTTTGACCTAATGTGCACTAATGATAAGCATCTCCATTTAGATAAAATAATTCTACAATAACCTTCCGACATTCATTACTCCCAAAAGATATAAATATATTATTAAAGGACAAGATACGTTTTTCATCTAGAAATTAATTAGTAGTTATATTTAAGCGTATAGATTTCTGATGTATTAATTTGTCCAAAATCATTTCAGAAGGTTCTATAAAACGTTTTGTTCCATTTGTGAATTTTTTTGGATATAACGTATGTCAGGTTCACTAATATAGCCATAATATGCCCATCTTCAACAATAATCGTGAAGAATTTCTCTAGAGGAAAATTTATACATTCATTGTGGGTGTTGATAAATTTATCATTCCTTCCATAAATATCCATATATAAACACATTAATTCACTAAATTATCTCACATCATCAAAAATATTGGGTCATAGATTAAAAATTTCCATGAATGTAAATGTTATTAAGAATTCTAATGTTTTATCATAATATTAATGCAATTTATGATTTATTAAAATATTTTTATTCATGTTCCCACCAAAATTTCTCTAACACCAACTATGAAAGCCCAAAATCATGTAACTTAAGTTTAGTTATTAATATAATACATTGGTAAAAGATAAAATATATAGCATCACACAGGATTTAAAATTTCATTTGTCTTGGGAGGCTAGATACAAACAATATTACTATATTACATAGAAAACTTAAACCCCATCTATAAAAAATACATGATAAAAAATAATATTCCTTTTATTAAATCCTTGAATCCATTATAATATCTCATTATTGTACCATAAGTAATGGAAAATAAAAAATGGGTGAGAATTTTTATTTGGTAAGGGGTTTCATAGAGTAGAATCAATCATGGGTACAAAAGGAATAAAAATAGTATAGTTTATAATAAATAAACGTTGAATATAATCAGTTACTTAAGCATTAATTAAATCCATTCATGTCATAGAGATTTAGATAATCATATAAATAACAATAATTTTTTTATAGAGAGATGGAATACATGATTTCAAACATCTTAATATCACTCTAAAATCCTCACAAAATACATCATACTTACCCTCAATGCCTTATCCTCGACTTCATACATCTTAAATGTCTCAACCAAGACATTATTTATTTATGAGATGGAATAAACCAAGTGATAATCATTATAGTATTGATAATGTGGCCTTACCCAATTAGTTGAGAGAATATATAATTTTTTATACCTCTTTGACGTACACGTGTAAAATTAATTCTTCTTATATTTAATTATCAATCAATTAATAAACCAATATTCCATTGTAATCAGTTAAAATTTGTATTATAAAACTAGATTGTTAAGTGTTAATATTTTCCATAGTAAAAAAGTTCAATAATAGGATCATAATACATCAATGGAAATAAATATGATGGTATCATTACAGCATATCCCCAATGTGGTATAAGAAAACTTTATGCATGTTTTTGTAGATAAAAACAACTTTAAAAGAAAGTTAAAAATTAACTTATTGAAATAATAAGATATAACATTTATATTTTAGATACCATTTTATGATAATTTATTTTTTATAAAATGGATTTGAAATTTATTTGGAAAACAATTAAAACTATCGGATAATATTTCTTAAATAAAATAGACAAATTTTGTGGAAAATTCATTAATATGAAAAACATTTAAATGAATATTAATTTCACATTTTGAAATGTAAGTCAAAGCTAATTGAAAATGAATTTGAAAGTAACTATTAACTATTATTTTAAATAAATTACCAAATTTATTTTTAAAAATTTATTTCAAAATATAAATATAAAAAAAGAAATCCAAAAAAATTATTCATCTACAACTTTGGATTGGATGATAAAATTATGAACATGAAAAATATTTCAAACTATCATTGTTAAAACCCACATCGTTAAAAAAGTTTTATGAAGTGTTTTTTAAAATAGGTAAAGATAAATATGAATATCCAGTAAAAATAAAAAAAATATTTCATATTGATAAATGACGTCATTATAATGAATAAGAATATCGATATGGAAGATAACGATACTTGCCCAAAATGAAGTGTGATTAGAAAAGAACCCCCTTGTGGACCCATTAACATTTAAATAAAACTACCTTGATAGAAAATAAATTAAAATCACATAAAATTAAAAAAAAAATTAAAAGAAACATTTTATATTATATAAAATGGTTTGTATATACACTGTATAAAATAAAATTAGTGCTTAATATGAAGTATATCTCAAAGAAGGATATTTGGAGATGTCAAACACTTACCTTTTACTCATGTATTTTATGAAATATCTCAAATAATATTAAAAATAAACATAACCACCTTAATAAATTATTTCATAAAGTTATTAAAATATAATACTTTTATATTATTTTGTTATAACAATTTACTACACATATATTTTTAGTTAATGTTAATTTCCATCATCACATGTCAGTAAAATTTATTTCTATTTACATATTTGATAGTGGAAATATAGGACCCCATTAATTGATATAAAGTTCATCATTAATATATTATAAAATAAATTTAAAATAAATTTGTATCAATTATTTATTTATATCAATTTTCATATTATGGAAATTATCGGTATGGTTCATAATAATAGTAACCATGATGAGCTTGTTTCGTGTAATTTGCTGATAATAAAGGGTAACATTATAATGATTATTAATTATAGTTTTCTACATATAGAATCATATTTATTACGTATTTTTTTCATTAACATTATTTATAACAATAAAATAAATTTTTATAAACATCCATTTAAATTGGTGTTTAAAATTGAAACACATCATCCATTAAGGCAGTTGTATGCACATATGCACGAGCGACATTTATGTTTTTCAATTGGAAAAAGTATGGAAAATATATTTTTATTTCCTTTTTATATATAATATTTATTTAATAAAAATAATATTTATTTATCAAATAAATCCTTATAACTATCTATGTATATATGTGTTTAAAAACAAAACTTTTCATTCATGGAGGTGTTAGTTGGTATGTAGGCACGGGTGACATTTTCTTTTTTCAAATTGTTTAGAGAATGGTAGAAAATGATTATACCCTAAAAATTATAAAATAGAAATTTGATAAGTATACTGATGTAAATATATTTTTATGGATATAATATACTTAGTGGAGGTTTAAAAAAACTAAAGCGAATAGAAGTGAAAGAGTGATTATGAGTTATCACCTTACACCTTGGGATAACTCCTTGAGTATTCATAGACTAGTCTTTTATTGATGATAGAAACTATAGAACATATGAAGGAGAGTTATGAATGTTTTTTGGATGAATTTGGTTTATCCAAGTGTATTTATATGTTTCCACAATTTGGGTGGTCAATAGATCCTTTTATAAGTGATATGGGCTACACTTTTAAAAATCATATCTTTATTATAAATACATGTCCTTTTTAAAGGACCAAGGCTCAAAAAGTTGAAAATAATTTATTTTTTAACCCTTTATTGATCCAACTCTATTAAGAATAAATAGTGAATAATATTTTTGGTATTTTATTCTTTTTTACTTAATTTATCCATTTAGCATACTATACTTTGGTAGTGGTAACTAATTCTTTTACATCAATAATTTATTTTTATGCCCACAAATAAAATTAGCATTATTATATAATTTTTATTTGTTCATAAAAAAATATCAAAAAAATATTTTCATATTCAATTAAATTGGGTCATCAAAAATTAATTATTTTTCATGTTCACTTAACACAACCAAAATAGTTAGAATAAAATCTTTTTAAGATTAAAAATAAACTTACATAAAAATCATATATAGTGTTGATTACCATGATATTTATTTTTTAATAGACAAAAATGTGATTATTTTTAATTTAAAACCATTCTGAAATGGAATGTACAGTTATAATTAAAAAATTAATTTAAAGGGTAAAAATTATTTTTTATAAGAATAAAACATCACTGAAGTTCAAAATAGAAATTCATAGATTTATAAATAGAAAATAATATTTATAAGTTCTTTATATCAATTATTTAGATTATATATGGTTTTAAAAAATGATTAAATTTATTTTATGAAATTATTATATCATGATGATTTCATAAAATTGATAATATTTTAAAATTTTAATGGTTCATTATTCAGTTAAAAACAGCCATTTTAGATAAATCTCAAAAACTCACCTTAATTAATTTAAATATGATTAATTAAAATTATACATTAATTTCATTAAATTAAAATTCAAATATTAATAATTTTTTCTTTGAAATTAAAATAAAAAATATTAAGAAAATTTATTTTATAAAAAAATGACTATTTAAACAATATGTGTTCTTAATCTTATTTAAAATAAATTGGTAATTAAATAAATTTTAATGTTTTAGTTAAAAAAATTAAGTATTACATATTTTATTAATAATTTTTTGAATTTTTCAAAAGTGACTTAATTTTATTAAATACACTACACTTTTAGTAAAAATATTTATTTGAAAAACTATTTTTTAAACTTAAATTATATTAGTTATCTTCCCTATGAATAATGGAATTTATAATTTATTAATATATTTTATTAACATTAGTATTTATTATTTTTATTGATTTACTAATAATATTCATCTAATAATTCAAAAATCATTTTAGTTTGGTGTTTTGTTTGAAAAAAGTTTTTGAACCCAGTAATTTTGTAAAAGACAATTACATATTGAAATATCATGGTGTTAAATTTATAGTGTAAGATCATGTTTCTAGGGAAAGTTATGGTACTCTATAGGAATACTAGGTTTTAGTGATTATTTCTTTTAACCATATCAACTATAATGGAGTGTAACTTGATAAGTGTGCATAGGGATCATCCTAGAGCTAACCTCCCTATTGGTCCATACATCAAAAATAGAGTTCTATAGGTATAATGTATATCTAAAAATAAAAAGTTATGTGATTGATTCTATTTTTTTATATATAATATTTAAAATAAATTGGTTATTTTTTCAATTAAATCATGAGAGGAAAATAAAGAATTTTCTCTTAAAAAATGTATTAGTGAAAATTGGTTAAATTTTAACCAATAATTGATTCCGTTTATTGAGATATCTCAACTTATTCTTACTATATTTCTTATTCAGGGTTTCACTAATTATCAATCTCTTTGTTTTATGTCGGTATTCTATTTTTTTATTTTTTTTCAATTTATCTTCTAAATATTATAATGGTATTTTTTGGTAATATCATTTGATTGTGATCCTTGTTTCTAATTTCATTTTATTATAATGAATGTAATTTTCTGACTCAGTAATTATCCTATAATAAAGTATATTTTTCATTTTTTATTGAAAAATTTTCCGAATTGGTTATGTAAATGAAAAACATGATCAATCAAATCACTACATATTTTTTAATTCAAAATAAATCATGTATATCTAAGTGTTGTCAATTATAAATATTATGAATGATTTTCCTAGTAAAGTAAACTATTTCCTAATTAAATATTTTATGAATTGAATAAAATGAAACGATCCAAATGTGTTTAAAACCAAAATTGTATTTTATAGATGTTTTTAAGTAAAATATGATCCTCTAAAATATAATTTTCATATTGGTTAGTTTTACTAAAAACATGTTGGTTTGAATGTATATTTTTAGTTACAAAAAAAGGAACAATGAAAATTAATTTTCTTCAATTAGTTGTCCATTAAATAATGACTTCAGAATATAATAGTATTTGGGAAACAATTGATTTTGAAGTTTTTTTCAATTATTATTCAAAAATAAAATATAATTCTATATATGAATGGTTTATAATCTATGTTTTAAGGAATATGTATCTTTAAAAGGTAGAATTGAGTTTTACAATGGATTTATTGAGTAGAATATGGTATTATGGAAATTAGTTTATTTGTGACTTATGAATTGAAAAATGATTATATATAATACTTTTGATAAGTGAATGATGAACTCGATTTGTGTGTACATTTAAACATACTTTATTGAAAATAAAATCATTTCTTCAGCAATTACTTACTGAATGGTGGAAAATACTCTGATTTTGGTGATCTAGTTCATTTTCAAGAGATTTATGTCCAAATACACAAAATGGGGGAGAACTGAAAAAAAAAATTTAAAAACTACACGGTGTGTACATATAAACATGCTATGTACATTCATACTTAAACATGGATTAACTTGGACAAGTACATGACCAAGTAAACAGAATCTAGTACATGTCGTTTTCACCCTCTACATGTCGTGTATACCCTTCTAGAAGCAGTTGGTGGATGAGAAGAAGTCTACATGCCCATGGGGCGGCCTCGCACACCATGTTCGTGTACATGGCGTGTCTATTAGGTTCATTCTATGTACCCCATTTCTTTCGGCCAGCCCATGCCTTTCACTTCACATGGCCATTTACCCTTTGTTATTGAACACGTCATGATGTCCTCTCACATGGCATGTCCTGTATTTGTTAGAACTGCTTAAACAGTGGCTGTGTCTTTTCCAACACATGACCAGGACAACGTTGGACGAACACGGAATATATGTTCGGTACACTCCATGTATCCTTCCCTGGTCCATTTCATGTTTTCTCCGCATGTCTTTCCAAATAACACAAGATTCTACCCCGATTTCACTACACGCTGTGTACTTTGGATACACATGTCGTGCACATTTTTATTTTTTTGTTTTCTAACATTTTCTTCTTTTCCCTTTTCATTTATTTTTCTTCTTTAGGGTTTTCATTCTTTTTCAAGGTATGGAAGACAGATACCATCGAAGGGGGAAGTGTCCTACCTCCGTCACAGAGGGAGAGAGGCCCATTTTTCATCGTATCCGACTCTGGCTCACGACGTCACCAGATCCGGACTCTGTAGTGTACCAGCCTCCTATGTTGGCCATCCTTCCACTATCCTCTTTTTCTGCAGAGGCTAGTCCTAATATCGCCACACCTCTACCATCCTGTGCTGAGCCTACGAGCACCACCCTTACTTCCCAACTAAAAGCCACACCATGTGAGCTCTCCTCATTCGCAGCCGATCTATAATCAACTGCCCCATCCAGCGAGCCTCTGCCTACTACAGTCACCCCTCCCCTAGAGCCAGATCCTGCTACTACACCTCTACCTGGGTCGAGACCCGCCAGTGTCCCCTACCCTGGCATGGTGTTCCCGGTCACCTATTTGGAACATGACAGGGTTTATAGTTTCTCTCACCATCATATCCCGTTGATTAGCCGCTTTCTTGACAGCAGCATCCCTCAACATCTTTGTATCTAGGGCGAGTTTAAGGATCTTCTCGGGCACACTCTATTACTCATGATCTTCTAGTGGTCCAGTTCCTACTAGGAAGACGACCCTTTTCCCTTAATATGGTCATGTTTGGCCGAGGGTGTGGTTTCTATCCTCATCCCATCACCCCACCCGCTGTCTCCACCTTGACCTGACCCGAGCACTCTGAGCTCGTTGTTATGTTGCGGGAGATTTTTGGGCCTAACCACCACTATAACCTTACATCCCATAAGAGTACCCTCATCACTAACCTTATCCATCACTTCAACCACCGGTGCTTTAGTGCCATCCTACCCCCACCACCTACCTCTATCTCGGTTCCTGGCCCTTCTTCCGCAGCGCCACTGCCCTTTACTGCACTAGCCACAGATTTAGTTCCCCTATCCACTACAGGCCTAGCTGCTGCCACTACTACTTCCAGTCTAGGGATTTATGTGGAGCTTCATATTCTGAGTCCTACTCATGTGGCTCCTACATCTACAGCTTCTCTTCCGAGTACAAATTCTGAACCACCAGTTTAAATGGCTCCTGATCCTTCTCTACTGGCTATTTTGGTACCAGATGAGACCTCATCTGAGGCAACCCCCTAACTAGATATTCGAGACATTTTTTTCATTATATGTCTATTTTTGGTATCTTGTGCATGTTTACATTATGTATGCTTTCACTTTTCTCTTTCTACGACCATCAGAGCTACTTTGGCACGCTATGGACTAGCCTTCACCATCAGTGCTCGTTTATCTTCGCGTAGACACAAGGGAAGTGTTGTTTTTAAATGTTTTTCCTTTGTTTTCATTCCTTACTTGGTTTACATATTTCCTTATATCCCCTTTTTCTGATCCACTGTTGTGCCCCCACATTCCCTTATTCACTTTATGTAGCACTTGGTGGACAATGTGTGAAATAAAGCACGGGGGTGTCTCTCGACCACATTAGTCTTTGCCCTTATCATCATTCTAGGAGAAATAATTATTGGAATATATATTTGAAAATGTGAAGACATTTTGGTTAATCGTATTTATAAATTATAAAACAGAAAGTGGGAAATTTTGAGAAGTCTCATGCTTATTTTGGTTCATAAGTGTTTTAAAATGATTGATGATATAGTTTAAATTATAACTTGTAAGCCTTAGATAATTACATCGATTAGACTAATCAATTATATGAAAGTCATGACCTGATTGTATATTTATTTTTTTCCCACTCCTGATAAGTATTGTAAACCCTTTTTCATATTCTTTCTAATACCCTCTTTCTTGATGGATTCTTAGGATATACATAACTAGTAGAATTTGAAGGTTTTCTTTTCGAAACATGATGAATTTTTGAATTACATTAAAATGATTGAGGCATTACATTGTTTAAACCCCTTTATGTTGAGACTTACCCAACATCTTATCTTCATAAATCCCCTATAAACCATGAATATCCTTTATAGGAATCCATATTACAACCCCATTTCCCTTCCTACCCTAATTCTTTTAGTATTTTTTCTTGATTATTCACTTGAGCATAAAAGAAGGGATTCAAAACACCTGGCATATTTTTGTGAATTGTCATGAAATTATGTATGGGGGATAGCCTCTTGATCATTTGGGGCACAAGGTGTTCCAAACCCTTTTTCATGGAAATTCTAAAAGGATATCTCTGTTCTATTAAAAAAATGGTACAAACAAAGGAACTGTATACTCACTTGTTGGTTTGTGAACCCTACCTACCTAACTGAACAAGATGGTAGTGATGAGGTCATTTGATAAAGCTTGATGTGGATACTTTTTACATTGAGCTCAGCTTTGAATATCATGCACTGTTATTTAAGAATTTACGCTCCCTTTCCAAGCCTCAAAGTTATTTTTCACATCTCTACCTACCAACCTTTATCTACCGAAATAACTGATCCTTATTAAAAAGTCTTCATGATTTTTTTAAATCAATTTTTTGAAGTAGACAACAAGATTTCTTGAAAACCTATGGATAGAGTGTATATATATTTTATTGTGCATAACTTTAATTTAAAATATCTTGAGTGTTAAGTATATTATTGGCAAGGTAGATCATCAAGTGTCTTTCTTATTTTTGAGGGTTTGAAACATGTGTTTAAAGGAAGATGAAAGTAGTTAGTTGAATTGTATATGAGGCATGATTAGAATATCTCTTGAATTGAAACTGTTTTGTTACTTTTCAAAATTTTCTACTGTGACTTATTATTTATATTTATGATTAACATAATTCTTCCCTTTTAAAATATAGACACTCTTAATTAGATGTTGAGATTTTCTCAAGGGCAAGAAAATGAATATGTATGGGGTTATTTGATGCACCCGATTTGTGTATACATTTTCACATACTTTATTTAATAAAAGACAAGTTTTCAGAAATTACATGCCGCTTAGTGGAAAAATACTTTGATTTTGGTGATCTTGTTCATTTTCAATAGATTTATGGACAAATACACAAAACAAGGGAGAACTGAGAAAAATATAAAAACTACACGGTGTGTCCATATACACACGCCATGTACATTTAGACTCAGACACAGATTAAAAATGACAAGTACATCCCCAAGGAAACAGAATCTGGTACATGTCACGTTCTCCTTATACACGTCGTGTATACCCTTCTAGAAGCTGTTGGCGAATGAGAAGAAGTCTACACGCCCATGTAGCTGGCTGATAGGGACACGCCATGCTTAACCTATACATGCCCTGTAAATCTTTATAGAAGTGGTTAGTGGCTGAAAAATGAGACTACACGCCATGTATGGTGGCGCTACATGCCTTGTATATCTACCTATTAGGCATCGCCATTTTTCAAGTCAAATACGGCATGTCAGGCTTCCTATCAGTGGAGAAAACAAGGACAAATGAATGTTGACAAAAATACAGGCCGTGTACTTTTTCCACCCACCTTGTAGTTCTATTTTTTATAAATAGTGTCATTGGCCTCTAGTTCAAAGAGGATAGAACAGGTGGAGAGAAAGGATTGATGGTCTAATGGAAAGAAGCAATTTTTCAATTCTACCACCATCCATCTACTTCGTCATTCTACAGTTCTACCCAAGAGTCACTCCCTCCTCTAAGTTTCCAGCAATGATCAAATCAGGCATCAAGGGATTTCTGATTATCTTTACCTCTATCTGTAAATAAATAACCAGTGTGTTGAGGTTGTGGGAGATGTAAGAATATAATATAGATTAGTTTCTTTGAATGTGTTTATTCTAATAACTTCTTCTAATTATTCTTAAATCACTTCATCTTATCACGGAAAATCCTGAACCAGACCAACGGCCAAATTTTCAACGATTCAAGATAAGAATAACAATGAATATTTTCATGATCATTGGAAATATTCATTGACTCAAAAAAATTAGACTAAGACATATAAATAACTATGAAACACTAACTACTGGACCAAGGTGTTAGTTTATTCTGCATTAAATTTAAGCTTACCGGACCAAGGAAACATTGTTACAAATTGAAACCCCGAGTGTTGGGTTATCATGAACAACACAACTTCATAAGTAATTTTATTTAATAAACTACCTCTTAAGAATCCACAACCCCAACTCATTTCTCTCCTTATTTGCATTAAAACTAATTTTCCCTTATTTATCTTTATTCATTAAGAAATTTATTAAATAAACTTAAAACAAATTATTCTTTTCATCCAAACATAAAAAATCAACTCTAAATTCGGCACAAATCACTGAAACAAAAATACAAACTACATAATCCAAGAAAAAAATAACTTTTTCCTTATGGATCGACCCCTTACTAGTAATATACTTCTTAGGGTAAAAACAATTTGGGACACCGATAACATAACATCGGTGAAATGACTCGCCAGTGAATATTTGTGATAATGTATAATTCAATGGAAATAAAGGAACATTAAATTCAAAGTGGATTCAAATGGTGGGAAGCACCTAAACATGTATTTTCACTAGTTATTGGTATTTAGGTAATTGGAAGTTTGTATTTAAACTCTTTATTGTTGATACCTTTACTTAATTGGTGCTTCACATAGGTTTTAGGAGACATAAATTAGGATTTTGATATGTAATTAGAATATAAAATGGTCTGATAGTTTTGGATATTATAAGTCTTTGGTGATTTAGATTCTGGATTGAATATGGGAATAGTAACATGATGTGAGGTTTATATTTTATGATATTTCTTAAGACTTTTATAGGAAAAATGATCATGGTATGGTGGTTATTAGTGATATTTTATTTTATTTTTATACTTGATAAAACTGGTACAATGTAGTTTAGTGCATCATTTTATTATCATCTGTTATTTAATAACTAACATTTATAATATTTTTATCATTGATTATCAAATAATCAATGTCAAAAGGACGATTCTATTAATTTTATCATCAATTTTTTTTTAAATGTCCTTATAAGTGTAAATTATAATGTAAGATATTAAAAAATATATATGAAAGTATGAAGTGGGATTTTTTTAAGATTTTCATTAGGGATTTTCATTTTCTCACATCAAGATATTGAATCATTTGTCTTCCCACCTAAAAATATATATAGTTGACCAATATTATTCATTTTTCTATTATTTATTTAACTCAAATAATTCATTTAACTAGAATTATAAATTATAAATCTACTCTTACGTCACCTTTATATTATTCAAAGTTGAAATCTGTCCTTATTTTATATATATTGATAATTTTTTCATAATATCTATATTTTTAACTAGTTTATTTTATCTTCAATGAATATGAATTTTTCAAATAGATTATTGGAGATTAAATATATACATGTGATCTTCCAACCAAAGTTCAAAATGAAACATTATTTTTTTCATGAATCAAATAAAGTTCACAATGCCTCTTGGGTTATTCATTTTTAAGTAAATTAAAATAACGAAATTATACATAAATTCATAGTACATTTCCAAAAGTTCGGATAATTATATGAAACATTGATTCATATTTTTACATTGGTTTATAAGATTTTTGGTAGCATAACATGTCTATAATTAAATTAATCGATGTATAAAGGTACCTATAACATCATTTATTTGTTTAATCAATGTTAAGAAATCATTTACACAATTTAAAAATATATATATATATATATATTAATAAGTACCCTTTCACATTGGTTATAAAAATAAATGATGTTATAAACACATTTCCAGGTAATTTATTAGAAAATAATGTGGAATTTTATTCACCCAGATTTTTTCAAACAGCTGTTTAAATGTATTTTCAACATCATTAGTAATAAAATCATTTCAACTGACATTAAAATATATATAAAAGTGATGATTAAATTTTAATTCTATACTATTATAGGGGTGTTAGTATTTAGTTAATAATCCTCTAGAATTTATCAGGGGTGAAAACTCCATTGGTGGGGGGGATGTAAAGATATATGTTTTTAGTGATCCAAATTAAGAAAAAGTGTTATTATTTTTTGTGAATTTGATCTATAAAAATGATGGACTATTTAAATATTTTCTTCCATAATTTGAGGATTTGGATTTGGTTTTATAAATTTGATGATGAATTATATAGTGGTTTATAATATGGTTTTATGTACCATTGGTGGTTATAAAGATTTTTCATTTATAGAAGGTCATTCAAACTATAGTTTAGAACTAGATGTTACATCTGGTTCCCAATATTGGGGACTCATGTAATTTTTGTATCACACAATGTTTCAAGTTGTCTATGTGTGCCACCAGGTACTCAGTATTCCCAGGATTTATTTTTTCATAAGAGATATCAAGTATTTTTCCTTGAAACCCTTTTAATTACCTTTCTTTCTTCCTTAAAATCCCACTTCTTCCTCCTAGTTTAGAGGCCCCCACTGATTCTCGTATCAATTTTATTCCTCAACTTTTATGTGATTCCATGATGGTCTAAGGGTATTTCTTGGATTAATATTTCAGAAAACATCCCTTATCCTCTCTTTTTTCATCTTCATAACTTATACTCTAATTTACATTTATTGGATTTTATATTTTATTATTAATTCCATTTTTTCTTATTGGTGTTCATCCAAGATCTTTGTTGGCTTAACTGGATGTTTTGTAAACCTTCTATCATTGTTTTTTGGAAGGATAATGTGGTGTTTTTTCGGGTTTTCATGACTTAGTATGGAAATAAAAGAAATTATTGGGTGATATTTTTCAACTGGATTTTATATTTTTAGATGAATTTTTTTGTCGGTCACATTGTTTTTTTGTGCTTGTGTTTTTTCACTATAATGGTGATTATGTAATCGGGGTGTCTTATTCATGGAAATTGGTTTTTTGAGTATAAAGTTTATCCTGGAGGGTCTTTAGAGTTGAAATTATCACTGGTGGTTATGGGATGTAAGATCATCCCTCCGAGTTATTCTCAATCTATGTCTATGACATGTCGACTAATTGTTTTAAAAAAAATTAACAAATATTGTCGAATATTTTGGAAAAAATAACATATTAATTTCAAGTTATATTTTAGTTTAAAATTTTAAATTTTATAAATGGGATCGTGATCTATTTTATATGCATGACTTGTCCTTTCATTTTCATTAGAGAAACTTGACTTAAATATCCACATATAGTAGATCCATTTATATAATTTTTTCTTTATATTAAATTTTTATTTAAAGTGAGTGATGTGTATTAAATATTTGGTTATTTTGTAGGATTTTATTAAAATAAGATATTGTAGAATTTTATTTGATATAAAAATGGTATGAAATAGATTGCTTCAATGTGAATCTTTCATCACACAACTGGAGGAAGACTAGAAAATCAAAATTAATTTATTAATAAAAAAACTCATTATTCTATTTTAGTAAGGATAAATTGAACATTTTATGTCTTTCCGGTGCTCAAAAAGTGTTGATCAGCTACTCCCATCTAATCCTGAATGAATTATATGTCAAGGAACAACACGTATCCATTGTTTAAGAAGGTTCTTCGATGACGATATAATTTATTGGTTGGTCAAATGGAAAAAAGTGAGTTAACATAAAATCTTCATGGTTTCAAAATTTAATAAATATTTTAAATAAAGTAAAACCAACTATCTTCTTGAGTAGTTTGAGATGGGATGAATATATTTTGAATGGACTTATTCATTATATGGTTTTTATTGAGTCACTTTCTTGAGTGGATTCCAAAATTCTCTAAAAAAATTATTTAAACATTATTTTGAAAACATGACTCTTTATCTATCGTTTTAAAAATGGTTACATAAATATGAAATTTTGAATGATTAAAATGTACTATGAATTGTGGTAATGATATTAAATATCATTTTTATTATGAAAATTATTAACCATTATAGTGTCTCATCAGAACATTGAGTATCATATGCGTTTTCCTTTAGTCTAAAAGAATATATTAAATCAATTGATGGTGTTACAACTCATAATAATACTTTAAAAATAATGATGGATCATTTCTCAAATCTATATAAATTAATTTTGGAGTTTATAAATATGTACTAATTTTTTATAAGTTATTTCATTCCTATATTTATTTTACCAACACTACAACCAGCATGTTCCCATTAGTTCCTCATTTGTCTTGTTTATAAGATGTATAAAAGTTTTACAAATTCTTGGTATATATCCTATTTTTGAAAACCAACTAGTATGTATTGGGGATCAATAATGTTATACATTGAAGTTTTTTGGGCTTAGATGGGAATGATTCATCATTAAATAATTGTACTTTTTTAATAAATATCCTCTTAGTTTCTTCATGTTTATATATAGTAATAGTTGTCATAAAATTAGCCTTATATTTTAATGGTGTATATTGAACATGTGTATTATAATTTCCTATATGGAATATTTATTTTACTTAACATAGAAAACATCTATTGATTCCTTATATAGAATGGTTTCTTCTTTGATGATGATCATGTGAATTGTTTTGATGTAAAGATTGCCTATTTTTTGGTATATCCTTGTTTGTGATATGTTTTTTTATATTTGTGAATTTGAATCTTGTTTTATTGGTCACATAATAAATCTTAGGTTCTAATACTCGTTCTGACATATACATATAGAGAGAGAGATTTCTTTCTTATGAAAATATGTGTTTCCTCCTGGGTGAGGATTATTTCTATATAATTCCTCCATACAAGGATATAAGTGGCCACCTACGTGAGGATGATGTATATATAGTTCCTTGTTATGAGGATGAGTGACCTCCCAATGAGGATGATTATAGAACAAAAATATATATATATTCATTAATGTATATATTTGAATATGTGAACATTGAATTGTAATAAAGACAACACTGATAGTATTCCATAGATTCCATATTAGTTTTGAATTTGGTAAATCGATTATGGATCCACCTTGTGTTGTGAGTTATTAGTTTAAATGGTTACAAAGTCATATATTACCTCACTATGGATATTTAGTTGTACTTTTATATTGACTACCAAAACTACTTTTTAATTTGTGTGTGTGTGAATTAGTAGTCATGTTATTATAAAAAGCTTATTATTCACTTTGTGTGTTGAGTTATCATTGGTGGTTCCCTATAAAGAATTTATTTACGCCCCATGCATGAGAACATTGGTGGACATGCGGGTTTACTTATTGAACTTCAAGTTTATATAGGTATTCCAATAACAATTAAGGTTTATAGTCTATATTTCATGTATTATATGGGGTGGGTTTGACACCATTACCATATTGGAGCTGGTGGTGTGTTCATTAAAGGTCATGTTCGACACAAAACCCATTTTTTATTTTTTTTCATTACATAGGAATTATTTGGCCTCGTCGTTATTTATAGACAATTTACATATTTCCATGACATATGTTGATTCATCTAATGTATATTCATATATTTGTTTGTAGTGTGTTAATATTATTTTCTTTTATTATATGGAATGTTTAGTATTTCATCCTATTTTTAGAATGTCTAGTTTAGGGATGAGTCATAGCATACATTCAGTAGAAGGCATCCATAACATATTTTTATAAACAATGGGGATAGATCATTCCAAAATAATAAATCAATACATTTTATGGTAATATAATGTCATTGGGAGTCAGGGAGCTCTCCTAAGTTGGTAGAATCCCTTATAAATTATTGTTTTATATTGGGGTAAATGTCACTACAATTAAAATATAAAATAAATTTTATATGTTATATAAATGATACATAAATACTATAATTTCAAGTGGAATAAAATGAAAGGTAATTAAAAATTATGAAATCATGAAGTATTCATCCCCATTATCATCTAGGGAGATTATAAAATCAAATATTACAATGGAAAAAAAGGAATAACATTAGAAATACTATAGAAAATTTGACATATGATAATTTTTGACTGCTTTTAGAGATGTATGTGAGGTGATATATATGAATTTAAAAGTGTAATATGAAAATTTTAGGATCATTATATGATATTTTCATTGATATATCTTTTTAATATATTCATTTATATAATGGGTATAAAAAGTAATCACATTTTGAAATTTATGTTGAAAGATAATAGATATGTCATCAAGTAGTAGAATTCATCTATATGATGCTAATAATTCTTATAATCAAAAGAATGTAAAATAAACATCATTTCACTCGATCAAACCCAAGATTAACTATATTGAGAATTCCTAGAGTGAAATATTCTATGTGAGAAGTTCATGCTTGTGGATATCACTATGATACGCATTCCATCTCAATCATCACCCATGATTACCACTATTTATAATATCAACCTCTATAAATTGGTATAGGTATTAAATATTTATATAAATAGAATTTATTGTGTTATCGATATGTATTTCTTCATGTTAAAAATGATATTTTTAGAAATTTATTTCATTATTAATATTATTATTTATATTTTTATATGTTATGTTTTTTTAAATATTTTCCATTTAAAGAATTAGGTTTATAAAAATTTATTTTATATATACATATAAATGTATTAATATTTATATAATTTTTTTAATTGGTATAAAATATTATTAGAATCTCATATTGTTTATAATAAGGTTTTTGAAATAAATGCTGGATTTTGAATTTTTTTTAAAATTTAAAATTTTTCAATTTCAAAAATGTAATGAAATAAAAAGGACTCTATACTTTGAAAAAAAGTCCAAATTAGTTGTGGGGGTCAAATTAGATTTTTGGAACAAAAATAATTTACATAGGAAAAAATTCACTTACGACGGTAAGTGGTAAAATGATGTAGTTAAAATAATAAGAAATGTGATGAAATATATCAAAATATTATCTTTGATTTGTTTTTATGGTGTATTTCATTGCTTATACACATCCGTTTTTTATTTTGGAATCACTTTATTTGAAAAATTAAATTCTTTACACATTGAGGAATTGGTAATTTTATGAATTCCACAAAAAGTCATCTAAAAATGACACCTTCCTCCACCGATTACAAAAAAACCATCTTGTATTGTTTTTTTAAAAATACCAAACAAAATACCTTAAATACCTAGATTCAATCACATTTATATGAACCTAGTCTCAAGAAGGATACCCAAATCATTCAAAACTAAAAAAAGGATTCCAAATTTGGTTGTGTTTCTAGTTAGTAAGTTACAAATTCATTTATTCGTTTTCCTTTTATCTTATCATCCTCCACATTATTGAATTTTATTTACCTATATGATATCATAAATATATATAATATCATTATCATAATTTTATAATGATTCTATAATATAATTTTTTTATATTCATCCATTAAATTATATCTTCTAATTGTTTGGGTCAGTATAACCATATAAATTCTCAATTTTTTAATGTATTCATTATGGATGATTACAAAAATATAAATTCTAATGATATATATTATTACTTTTTTAATTTTTTTTTAATTTTGAAAATTTTTAATTTTAATATATATGATTATAATTATTAATAAAATTAATTATTTTTAATGATTCAATAATCAAAAAATGCAGAAATTTCTAAAGATTATTTTTGAGTCATTAAAGTAACCTACACAAAATAATCATGGAAATCATGAACTGTATAAAAAATATGTATATCATTTTTTATGACCTTTTTTGAGGTTATGAATACATGATAAAAATCATAAGGACAAATATTAATGTACAAAAGTAAGCGTCGAACAAATAAAACAATTAACACCTGATGATTAACGTTGACTATGAATTGTTAAAAATAGGTAATTTACTCATATAAAAGAAATATGTAATGTAAAATACTCATAAATAATTTTATCATAAATATTAATAAAAATTCTATGTTTATAATACATTTATTTTGACTTTTTTCAGCAAAGGAGGAATCTAAGGTAATGGATTTTTTTATTCAACTTCCTTTTATTGAGTCATACTCCTTCCTTTTTAACAATATTTTTTTTGTTTTTTTCTGTTCTACCTATTTATTTTATATATAACTACAATTTATTTTGATATTAAATTTTTTTATTTATTCTCAAATATAAAAAATATGGTTTTGTAAATGATAATTTCAGCTCTCTATTTTAGATATTTCCCTTCCATATCCATTTATTTTCGATAAAAAATTTCCATTTTTCTTATACGAAAATAAAATATATATTTTATTCATTATGATGCAACCCTGACCTAATTATGCCATTACTAATGTCTTCTTTACTAAATTGGTATAATATACAAGTAATTCAACCCTAAAAGAACAAATTGTTTAGTAATTTTGTTAAATAATATACAAAAATGAGACTTGTATTATATTTGAATATACAAACATCAACAAATTTTTTTCAAGAACAAAATTATTCCCTATAGACTATACATTCATATTCATCTTATTAAACATCATGTATTCCTAAGAAAGGCAAAAAAATAAGGGTGTTCTAAAATGCCCAGTTAGGGTTATGTACAGCAGAAGCAATCATGAATCATTAAGAATAATCAGTATGGATTGGTAAATTACTGAATACACATTCTATGTAATAAATAAACTAAGAGATAACTGCATCCATATATAATATCAATGCATAAAAACTCATGGATAATATTCAATATGGTATGTTAAATAACTGAAAACACATTACATTTAATCAATACATGACTATCATAATTGGATAATGCCTAATTATTATGGATAGATAAATAACTGAAAACACAATCCATTTAATCAATAAATTCACAATGAAATGCATTTAGATATAATATCATTTTTTAAATATCATGGATAATATTAAATAAATTATAAATGAAGGAAATAATTAATTATTGCATTTCATGATCTAAGGCATCATGATACCTATAGGAGTAATACTTTTTATAAGACGTTTTAAACTATAATTAAAAATCAATTTAATGTCACCTTAATTATTCCCCTCATTAGACTATTCATGCATCAAGGGGATATATAGTACTGGGCCCCACCCATCAGTACTTGTCCAAAGCATTCCTTATATATTTAAGAATAAATTTAATTTTTGATTTAATATGACTTTTCAACAAATATCTATATTGGGTAAGGAATATGGATTTAGCAGTATTTCCCTAGATGAAAAATTAACATTCAAAGTATAAAATTTTATATAAAAATTATGTATGGTTTATGAAATAAAAAAATAATGATAAAAAATATGGATATTTAGAAGAAATTTATTGTTCAATGATCATAATAATGTGATCAATTTAGAGGGAAGTTAATGAGTACAATAATGAAATAAATATGTGAATATCAATACTATCCTTGGTAAAAATAATTATAAATCATCCAATGTAATTATAAGAATTGTATTATTACAAAATATCTTAGGTGGAGTATAAGTTAAATAATGTTTTTCCGTTAAAAAATATAAATACCACAAAAGGCCTTTAAAAATCATTAGGAAAATATATTTTTTATTTTTACAATCACTTTTTGAAACATAAAATTACTTTTTAATAAATTTCACAGAAAACCACATTAAAAATTAAGAAATTAAAAAAAATTAGTAAAAATAATTATTTCAAAATATACTTTCAAACTTTAAATGGATGATTCAAATAATTTATGCTTATAATGGTGGGAAATTCCAAAATTGTTTTATAAGTTAAAAGAACATTACCTTTTCACTATAAAAAGGCTAGAAAAGTTACATTTTTTTATAAGGAAAATAATATTCCTTTAAAAATTGCAAAAAATTGTTTAAAAATGACTTTAATAAATCATTTTGAAGAGGTTTTAAATTTTTTTGAGGAAATTTTTATAAAACATTATTTGGAAAGAAAATGTATTTCTGACTGAAAAGAGAAATAAAGTCAGATTCTCTTAAATATATTCTACTAATGAGTGGTAAAATGGTAATATTATTTTAAAATATAATAAAAAAACTATAGGAGGAGGAAATGAAATGGGTTTATTAGATAATTAGAAAATAATTGTATTCAATGTAAATATAAGTATTAACATCTCAATAATAATAGCATTGTGAAATAAACCCGTACAAAGAATATAAGATTAAGGTGAGAATTAATTAGTGAAACTATATTTTGAATAAACTATATATACATATTAAAAACTGTAAATACAACATAATAGGATTTATGGAGATGGGGAATTAAATAAACCCTTGAAACTATGATCGTGGAAGAACATTGCCAAATCTTTGGGTATCCTCTATAGGTTTGCACAAAAATTGATCCTCAGTTTGATTTACAGACAAAATAAGGCTTATAATATGATATTAGGGAAGTTTTGAACTTATTTGGGTTTTTTTTGTATGATAAATTTTTTTTAATGTGTAAAGAAGATATGAGAGGGGTGACCTTTTATATGTGAGGTGAGTGGAACACTAGTCATTATTTTGAAAATATTCAATCATAAAAATGTTTTTATCATTTAGAATTGTTCCAAAATTATCCGTACTCATACCTAGAAAATAAAATAAAAAAATGGATATATATTTGGTTTATTAGATGTTTATATTTCATTTTTAACCATTATATTCTTAGTTCAACCCTCGCATAATTCCATTTTTACAATAATTGCAATAAATACATTTTAGGTATTTTTATATTAATTTTGATAAAAAATAAAGTTGAAATTTTTATATATTCAAAATTATTATAATTCTTAATATTTAATCCATTCTTCAAAATTCAATTCACAAAATTTTTTATATTTATTTTAAAGTTAATCCTTTGTACGTGATGAGAAATCATATTTTCAAAGATAAAATATTAAAAAATACATAAATGTTTATATATAAAAATTCCACATGATAATGATTAAAATGACCCATATTGAATTAATTGATATGAAATTTAATTATTTTTACGTTATAACCAATTAAAAATATAATTTAACATTATAAATTATTTAAATGAAAATTTGGTTTTAAATTAAAATTCCATATCTTTCATTATTCATCAAAAATTGAAATATTCAAGAAAAATCCCAAAATATTCACCCTAAGATAACATGGATTTTATGATTTAAAAAAATAATTTTATTTTGAAAAATAATTTTCTTTATATGTGTTAAAAAATAATTTTAAATTACATTGACAAGTAGCGATTGAACTATTTAAAAAACAGTTGTTTAGAAAACCATCATTTTATTTCAAGTGATTTTTATTTTATTTTTAATACAAATAGATCCAATAAATTTTTTTACATGTAGAAACCATATAAATTTAATTAGATATTTATTATTATTTATACCTACATATCTAACGGCTATGTTATAAGGGTATAATATATTATGATTCATTTAAACTCAAGGTTGCGTGTTCTGCAAGCTATCAAATGGGTTAAATTTAAGAGATATTTTCTAGGTGTTTTTTTCCCATTATTTTTAATCACATACACTATCAAATAAAATGTTATTATTTTATATTTTTTGGGACTTATATTCTCCCCACCTTAAATAAATTTCTTCTTTTCAATTTAAACATGAACTTGGTAATCAACGGTTTGATTTTGAAAATTATTTTCTAAAACCGATATCAAAAAAAGGGTTTGTAAAAAATCATCTTAATAAGAGAGAAATGGAATTAAAAATTTCTTATGAGATAACTCATAACTAGTTTTATAAGCACAAGAGCATTGGTGGACTGTCAATATATGGATTTAAAGAAAATAATAAAAAATTAGAGTGAGTGAGTATATTAATCACAAGAAAGTGAATTGTCTATTTAATGTTATGGGCCTCAAAGCCATAAATATTTTATGATTTAAAATACCATATGATTCATTTGATGTAAATTTTATTGTATTTTATTTTCGTTTCAAGATCCTTATCATAATGTTGAGGAATTATTCTACTATCTGATGTGCCCAAATTAGTGTGAATCCCTAAGAGGGGGAGAGGTTGAACTAGTGATCCCTTAAAATACTTTTACTAATTGATTATTTTCAATTAAACCTACATGGATGGTGAAAGCCTTTATCCACTCATTGTAGGTCCCTCAACCTTACCTCTTATGATTTAGTAAATGTAAATGTAATAAACAAAATGATTTACAAGTTTCGGTTCGAATACCTACTCCTTGTTGTGTTGGTTATTCTCCCCAACACAGATTCCTCATTTTAATTCAGTGAGTAATTACAATGTTCAATATAGAGTTTTATTGTATCTCTCCTAAGTCCCCTAGGAGGATCTTTATGCTGCTTCCCACAGTGTTTCCAGAGTCCCACTAGCCTTCTTCGAAGTCCCACTGAAGACTTCTTCCTCCGGGATTTCACAAGAGATGCTTCTAAATTTATTGTAGATGGATCTTCTAATCATCCCTCATGATCTTATTGAATCACACTTTCTCGTGAATATCTTCAAGATTCTTCAGCATCCATTAGTGAGATCTGTTGGCATGGCTCAATAACATTAATCACTTTTGTTGATCAGTTCTCAGTTTCACTATTCTCAGGAAATTATTTCTTCTTCTGATGAAGACAAGGCCTAACTTATATGAGTGTAAGTGGTGCACAAAACCTCGTTAAGAATTAAATAGTGATTCATCACAATATCGGCTCAGTCTACCTTCTTGGACTCTCAATTACTGAATACTTAGATAGAAGAACTTCTTTAATTATGTCAATATCTAGTTTCCGAACTCACAATCTTCATTAATGGATTGCATTGGATCCAATACCTCCTGTATCAAGATATCACAATCAATTACGTGTAATGCATGAGTTTCATGGAGTTTCTTCTTCTTGTTTACACACGTACATGCACAATATTGATTCTTCCTTTAAGTTTCTTCATGTGTGGATGTGCTTGCAACCATGCATGCACTCTTCCTTTAGTTCTTCCTTGTTTGAAAAACATTATGGGTAAAATAATTTGAGCACACACACATTCTATTATATTTGTTTTTTATATTTCTCTTATTCCCTTTTGGTTATTATCACACACACATTTGTTCTGATAATTTGGATTTAATTTTAGGGTTTTATGTCTATGTTCACTTCAACCCCGAATGGGTGTTGTTCAATGTTTGGCTTGATCTTGCACACTCGGATGTCTCAAATCATGCAGATGATTTTCAAGTGCATCATTCTTGAATTTTCCACCTTTTCTTTTCGAACAAAATCCCTTGTTTTTCTTGACCACACAACCCAATTGGGTATAACAAGGGTATGTGTGGGTTTGTCTTCTTCTTCAAGGGTAGTGTATATGTACATTATCCTTTATGCAACACCTTCTTTTAAACACAAACCCCTACAAACAAAAACATGAAATATATATATATATTGATAGAAGGGTATTCTAGCTCTCTTTATGAAACATTGGGGGCTCATGGGTTATTCTTCATAGAACCAAGGATGGTTTTTGGATCTGTCTTCAAAATGTATAGCATGGGTGAAAGTGCATGTATTTCTTAATTGCAGGATTCTCCTCAAGAAACACAAGTTATGGTTCAATAGAACCTATCACGTGTTTGTGTTTCTTCTTCAAACCAGATGTTTCCTCTCTTCTTATTCACACTTGGGATGTGTGGGGCTCCTTTGCATAGCAAGGATAGATGGAAACCTCTACTCCTTCGCCTAGAAAATAGATATGATGTTCTCTATTTTGGAGAAACAATAACACCCGAACCGATGTGAATAAAAGCAGCATCTTCACATCTTGGGATCCTCATTTTATATATAAGGAGCGTGTTTAAAATAGCGGGGTTCAAAGCATTGAACACCTGAGATATACGGCATTTTAATATCTTCAAACATGGATCAAAATATGGTTGTACGACTCAGTTTATTTCTATTCAACGTAAACTCTTTATTTCATGGTGCAATACTCATGTGCATGAATTTTTGAATTCATGATAATCTTTTCCATGAACATTGAATGACTAGTTCAGCCTTGGAAACATCATTTTATTCCGGCTCCATCAAATTTTTTTGTTTCATTGCATGCATGAAACTTTTAATGAATGCTTGATATCATGTTGATCAGACAATCATCATACACGAGATTTCAACATTAAAAGTGGTCGAGAGCTCGATCTCAATGAATCGGCGGTGGTGATAGCAAGCCATGGGGTTGAGTGGCTCTCCATGCAGTAAGAGGTTGAAGATGATTCCACAGCCATTGGATCATCTCAGATTAGTCACGAACTATAGTGATTATATTGTGGGGCATGGGATTGAGCATGCGATCAAAATATCACACGTGATCAGATGAGTGTCGAAGATTACCTCTGTGTTTTTAAATCCCATCCCACATCGAAATGGAGACATAGATATGGATCATTTATAATACATGCTTATACAACCACAACTCCAAATTCTCCTCCTCCCCTCATAGTATTTCCCTATACCGTGTTCAAACTATGAGCATGCTCATAGCGCCCATTCTCCCTCCTCTGAGCACACTCCTAGGGCCCACTATGCATGCTCATTGCATGGGTTCACCATTGTGAGTGCATTTGTGGGCTTATACATGGCATGTTCTCTCCTGCCTCATGCGGGGTTAACCTTGAGGGCTTCCCTCAGGAGCGGTTGATCCTCGGGTCCTGTATGTGCTTGAGGTTGAGGTCCTCAACTGGCTTCCATGGTTGGCCCTAATATTTTTGGAAATGTCATATGCCATAAACTTAGTGTAAAAACCAATTATGAATTCATCCTTAAAATGAAAAACCCCCATTCCACTTTTCTTCTTCTTCTATTATCTTTGTAATTAGAGTTCCAAAGATCTTATCCAAAACATAATCACTCTTTTCTTAAGATCATGAATCCCAAATATCTTCAATACGTTCCTTTGATCCCATCATGGATGATGCATGGATCATTTCTTCCTTCCACATGCATTAAGGCATAATGCATGGTCTTAAATTTTGTATTGAGTGATGTGTTCTCTTTAAAACACATGTCTTCTTCCTTGAGGATTGACACAAAAAATCATTTGATTTCTAAACATCATCCATTTATATTCAATGGATGGATCTTCAACACTTCATCCATTTAGTGACTGTGAATGGATGTTTACTTACTTCCTCATGCAATTTAGTATTGCATGGACTTCTTCCAATGTTGAAACAATGTGTCATCTAGGGAAAAAAATTTGAACATAGGATTGATTCTACAATTATCAGATTTAATGTAAATAATGTCCAATCATAACATCCAATGTAAAATATTTATTCTCCGAATATCAGGGGAATTTTTTTTGGAACAACGTTAACTCATCAATCATCATCCCTAACACATTACCGTACAAATATTAACACTTGACACCTTATTGAAAATAAATGAAAAATCATGATCAACAATCTCCCCCTTTGTATTTTGTTTTCAATATCACTTGATCACACTTTTTATGCATCAATATGTGTGCCAATATTTTCTCCACCTTATTGGAAGCCAACTACAGAGGTGTAGTGGGGTCTGTTCAAAAACAAATCCTCCTACTTTTAGGTAATATCTTCAAGAATATTTCTGAGAGAGGGATGATGTCACAAGGATCACATAGTATGGAGCCTTTAGTAAATCAATTGTAAGTCAACTTGGGCTATCACGGTGTAGAAAATAATAGAGATATAACCATGGTATTCAATGTTGTCCATAAACAATCATACATGTGAAATCATGCTCTGAGTGTATAAACTCTTTTCCCACGGGTAAGAAATATTTAGATTTATCATTGACATGAAAAATCTTACACATACTTCACCTAACTTATTTTAATGTTCATGTGAAAACATAAAGGTCCCCCTTTTATCCCATCTTGGCATCAATCCAGAACTCCTCCTTAATTGACATGATAAATAAAATTATGAAAAATGGATGAATGTGAGATTGGATACATCAACTTAAACTTCTTGAAATGATATTAATTTCAAGTATTGTCTTGACATAATCCATGCAATCAACTATTTATTTATTTCTCCCCCGCAAGGGGTTTACTTCCTTTGAATTACCATCTTGGATAATATCATCAAATAAGATTGAATATGTGCATGTTGATAACCTTCCATAGTGGATCACTTTATGTAATTATCAAATCATGAATAATGTGTCCAACTTTTAGTTATCCACTTTTCTCATCCAATTTTCATATTGAGGATGACATTCACCTTTAATTCCATTCAACTTGGGTGGAATGATTTCCTTTTCTCTTTCTAGTAGTAAAGAAGCTTCCACTGGTGCATAATTTTCAATTTTCATCATCTTTATTTGGGCTGGTAAAATAGTTATACACTTTTTTTCATGATGTCTACCTTTCTTAAACCTTCCACATAGTTTTTGTGAGACACTAGGGTTATCATGTGATAACAACCTCTCTTGAAATTTGAATTCTTTTTCATGTGTAATAACCTATTTCCATTTTTTACATTACTTTAGATAGTACATCCTCTTCATCTCTTTGCAATTATCTTGAAATTTTCAATTGTTTAGGCTAGATAACTAAACACTTCTTTATAACATTTTCTGATTCGGAGCATCCACTTGGATTCATCAATTCTTTCAAGTAACCTTTATTAGAAAACATATTATGATTATCTTCAAGAATGTCTTCAGTTAATCCCATATTCCGCTGGATTGATTCTCCTTTTAGATTATTCTTTATTCTATTCATTTCCATGGTGGTTTGCAGTGATCAATGGTATGACCTTTATTTCCACAATAGAAGAATCTTTTCTTGGTTGATATTACATTCTTGAAACCCATCTTGAACTTCTTCTTGGAATAGTTTCTTTCACTATTTAATTGACTTCATTGTTTTGCATATTCCCAGTGGAAGGCTTTGTAACTACTTTTTCTTTCTCTTTCCATTGATACGGTCTATGATTTTTATAAAAATATTCATGAGGCATGGTTGGACTAAACCATCACTCATCATAACTATGAACACTTATGTTGCAATTATTACAGAAGTCTTTAAGATGCCGAAATCTATCCTTGAGAGATAGATTCCTCTTTATATATGTTTTCTTACTTAGTATTGTAGGTTAGTTCATTTCTTTACATCTACTTTACATAAATGTAGGCCTTTCTTAATTTTTGTATGTTGGCATCTTATTATATAAATCATTGGCCTGATTTCCAAAATTATAGTAACAATAACAGTAGAAAAGAATTATAATTTCTTTTCAAGTAGTATTTCTAGGGATAAATTCAGTGCTTTATTGTTTCTGGAATTGTATTTCATTTTTTGGAGATTCCATATGGGATTTATTCTTTTCAATCATCCCAATATCCATCCTTTAAATTTTGATGTATGTATTAACATTTTTATCAATGCACTTCTTCCCAACAGTGAACTTTTATCCTCTACTTTCAAATGGAAATGAATTAGTAGAAAAAGAAATAAATGGATTATGGGATACCTTTTTCATAGAAGATGTTGCCACTGGATTAGAGTATAATTTTATATTCCTCATGGAATCATATTCCTCAATGAAAACATGAATGGTAGAATCTCTTCTTCTAGGTGACTGGGAATTTTTATCTTGGGGTGAATGCTGATTTTCCAATATCACCTCCAATTCTAAAAATTTCATGTTGAGAGAGTTCTTCTCATTCTCAACTGATATCAGCTTACATTCCTAATTATCCTTCTTCTTTTTTATTTGTTCTTCATGCACATATCATAATTTTTGAAATGATATTTCATGGTCCTTTAGCTTTTTGTCTTCGTCTTCTAGTTGAGCAGATTTCACAACCATAGAAACTTTGTGAAAATTTTCGAATGCATGGATGGTTTTTAAAAATACTATTTGAAAGAATTCTTTCTCACAGATACTTCCCTATAATATTTCAGTGAATTCATCGTATCTGTCATTACAAAGAGAAATCATTTCTTCCTTCACCTTCAAATATTTTTTGAGAGTGTTGGATAGACCAACCCTTTTATCCAATGCCACTTCGATGGAATTAGCTTCTTCTTCCAGCTATAATTTTTCATATTGAATAGAACTAATACTTGCAACAATGTGTCTTGATACATATCTAAAGACTTTCTTCAAATGATCTTTGATTGCAGTCTAAATATCACTAATTGATCTATCATCATCACAGCTTGAACATTCCTCATCAGAATAATCATAATAATAAAAATAATTATCACATGTAATACCTTTCAGATTACCTTTAGTAGAAGGTGTCTCCTGATCAGTAGTAAGCTTCCTCTTTATCTTCCATTCTTGTTTCTTCTTTTCATTTTTCCGATTCTCGGAAGAAATCTCCCTTTATGGTTTCTCACTCATCTCCTAAAATCTTCACTTCATAATGAATCCTTTGGATCTTTTAGAGGGAACCTTTCTCTGACACCAATTGAAGTTCCTAGATCAGTGTAAATCACTGAGAGGGGGAGGGTGAATCAGTGATCCATTTAAATCTTTTTACTAATTGATTATTTTCAATTAATCATCTATGGTTTGTTAGAGCCTTAATCCCCGCTTCTTGTGTCTCTCAGTCATACCATGACTTGTGCAGTAAATGTAATGGCACTGAACAAAAGGATTTAAAATGATTGGTTCAAATACCTACTCCTTGTTGTTTATGTTATTCACCCCAACATATATTCTCCACTATAATTTTGTGAGTAAAGACAATGGTTGATATAGAGTCTCAATGTATCTATCTTGAGTCCCACAGGAGGTTATTTATTCTGCTTCCAATAGGGTTACTAGAGTCCCACCGGAATGCTTCAGAGTCCCACTTAAGACTTCTTCCTCCAAGCTTTCACAAGAGATGCTTCTTGATTCAATGTGGATGGATCTTCATATCTTCCCTCCAGAGCACTCTGAATCACACTAGATCATGAATCTCTTCAAGAATCTTGAAAAGCATTTGTTAAGGTCTGTTGGCCTTGCTTAGTAACTTTGATCACTTTTCCTGATTAGTTCTCAATTTCACAATGATTAAGAAATTATTTCTTATTCTGATAAAGACCTGGTCTCACATATATGTGTGCAAGTGGGGCACACAACCTCTTCAAGAATGAAATATTCATTCTTCACAATATCATCTCAGTATGCCATATTGGACCCTCAATTACAGAAATCTCAAATATAAGAACTTCGTAAATTATGTCTATCTCTAATTTAAAAACACACTTTCATCATGCATGGATTGCATGGAATCCAATACCTCTTGTATCTGGATATCTCAATCAATTATGCTTCATGCATGAGTTGCAGGGCATTGATTCTTCTTGTTTACACATGTTCACTCACTATCATTATTATTCTTCTATGTGTCTTCACGTGTGCATGTGCATGCATGCATGCATGAAATATACCTTTTGTTCTTCTTTTTGTGAAAACCGATATGGGTAAAATACTTTGAGAACAGACACATTATATTCTCTTTCTCTTTTTATCTTTCTCTTCCTCTATTTTGGTTCTTACTGTACACACATTTGTTCTTTTAATTTGGATTCAATGTAAGTCTGTTATGCTTGTGTTCACTTAAAACCCAAATGGGTGTAGTTAAATGTTTGGATTGTTCTTTCACACTCAGATGTCTCAACTCATGATCATGATTTTCAAGTCCATCATGCATGAATTCTCCAACTTTTCTTTTCACACACAACCCCTTACTTTTCTTGACCACACAACCCAAATGGGTATTACATGGGTATTTATGGGTTGTTTATCTTCTTCAAGGGCAGTGTATATGTACATTCTCTTTTATGAAACACCTTCTTCTAAACAAGAACCCTTACAAATAAAAATAGCATATATATATATATATATTTATAAAAGGGGTTTCTTTATCTCTTCGTGAAACCTTAGGGGATCAAGGGTTCTTCTTCACAGAACCAATGATGGTCATGGCTCTGTCTTCATTAAAAAGAACAGGGGTGCAAGTGAACCTATTACGTACTAGTGGGATTACCCTAAAGAAAAACAGGTGAGGGTTCAATAGAACCTATCATGTGTTTGTGTTTTTTCTACAAACCCAAGTGATTCCCTCTTATTTTTCATGCATGGTATGCGTAGAACACCTTCATGTTGCAAGGCTTCACGGTAAACTCTTCTCCTTCACGTAACAAAACTAATATAGCATGATTTATTTCTGAGAAACATAGACACCCTAAGAGATGTGAATAGAAATATCCTTCTCATTGTTTAGGCTCCACCTTCTATAGTTGAGGAGCGTGTTCAAACCTGCGGCGTTCAAATCATTGAATTCTTGAGATATACGGAGTTTTGAAAACATCAAACACAGATCTATATATGGTCGTAAGACTTATTTTCTTTCTATTTAGTGTATAATCCTTATTTATTGGTGCAGTACTCATGTTAATGCATTTTTTAATGCATGAAAATCTTCTCTTTGTACAATGAATGTCCAGTTCAACCTTAGTAACTTCGTTTTCCTTGGGCTCCTTCAATTCTAATTGTTTTGTTGCATGCATCCAAATTTTTTTGCATGCATGATATTTTGTTCATTAGGTGATCATCATGTAGTATATTTCACCATAAATAGTGGTCGGGAACTTGATCTTGGTGGATCAGTAGTGGGGATGGTGAGCAGCAGTGTTGGGTGGCTCTCCATGAAGTCAGAGGTTGAAGAAGACGTCTCGACCAATGGATTAGCTTGGATTAATCATGTATGGTGGTGATTAGATCCTGGGACATGGGATGGAGCGTGTGTTCTAGATATCAGATGAGATAAAATGAGAACCTAGGATTACGTCCACATTTTTTAAACTAGTAACACATCAAAACAGAGACACGAACGTAGCTCATTTATAATACAAGCCTCTGCAACCAAAACTTTTATTTCTCCTCCTCCCCTCACGGTACCACCCCGTACTGTGTTCACCTTGCCAGTTCACTCTTAGCGCCCACTCTTCCTCCTCCGTACATGTTCCTACCACCCACTATGCATGATAGCCCATAGGTTCACCACCGTGTGTGAACCTATGGGCTTATACATTTCCCTTGCTCTCCTACCTCATGTAGGGTTGTCCTTGAGGGCTTCCCTCATGCATGGTTGACCATTGGGTCCTGCATGTGCTTGAGGTTGAGGTCCTCAACTAGCCTCCATGGTTAGCCATAATATTTTTGGTAAACGCATATGTTAAGTACTTAGTATAAAAATCAAGTATGAATTCATCCTTAAAATTATAAACCACCATTCCACTTTTCTTTTCCTTCTATTCTCTTTGTAATGAGAGTTCCAAAGATCTTATCCAAGACATCATCACTCTTTTCTTAATATCATGAATCCCAAAGATCTCTGATATGTTCTCTTGATCCAATCAAGGATTATGCATGCATCATTTCTTCATTCATCATGCATTAAGGCATAATTCATGGTCTTCAATGTCATAATGTGTGATGTGTTCTCCTTAAAACACATGTCTTTTTCATTGAGGATCTTCACTAACAATCATAAGATTTTAAAACATCAATCATTTATATTCAATGGATTTATCTTCAACTCTTCATCCACATAGTGACTATGGATGGATCTTTACATCTTTCCTCATGAAATTGATTTTTGCATGGACTTCTTCCAATGTTGTAACAAAGCGTCTTCCGGTGATACTTGTCTTGGAACTTAGGATCACTTCTACAATCATCGGATTTAATGTGGAGAATTTCCAATCATGACATCCAATGTTAAATAGTGATTCTCCAAATATCAGGGGAATTTACTTTGGAACAAGTTCTACTCTTCAATCATCTTCACCGCCACTTTTCCATACACATATTGAGAGTTAACATCTTATTGAAATTTTATTGACAACAAATGAAGCACCATGATCAACACTATCAGGAAATATAATGAATACAATTATTTTTACATTTATATTTAATAAGAATAATTTCATCCTTTTGTTGTGCTTCAATCAATTTCCAATTCATAATGAATAACCAAAAATTTTATTTTTTATAACTACATCCCTAAAATTCACTTTTAATGAAACATAAGACTCATAAAAGAGTGAAATGTATTTCTATATGTCTCCAACTATATTAAAAACCCAATATTGACATTTTATGTTACCAAATATAATAAATTAATATCTAAAATTCAACAGAAACGCCACTAGTTCATTATTAATTTTTATTTTTATAATGGATTAAGTAAAAACAATGACATATTAACCAGGATTTTGTGTAGGACTGTGGTATGTGTTAAACCCTTATCATATTTCGTTCACTATTTTACCCCCCCAGATCCTTTCAAAACATGATGGGTTGTCACCTGGCATGTGGGATATCATTTTCCAAAACCATAATAATATAATTTCTATAAAATTCTCAAAAAAAGATGATGGACATCCATGAAATAAAATTAATTATTAAATAACCTTTTTACAATGGTTTTCAATATAATTTGATTATTTTTTTCATAAAGTATAATAATCTTATTTGACTATTATTATAATGTAATTAATGATCATATTAACCCTAATGTCTATTAATACCTTTAAAATTATTTCTATAAAATGTAAAATAATTATTACTCATATAAATTTTTCTATAAAACCTAAGAATTCAATAAATGACTTGAAAATGACCATAATATTGGTAGACACTCATAACATATAACCTAAAAGGTGTGTTTATAACTTTTAACTTATGATCAATGTTAAATTGATAAATCCAAGTTGGTATCCATAACAATTAAGTTAATGAAGAAATATGATCCTATAAAATTTAACACAATTCGTTGATGTTTCATTACTCTTTAACAAAAAAATATCAATCATAAACATACTTCCACAATTTAATTATTGAATCACAAAACAAGAATACTTCATCTATTTTATTTCTACATAGGTCTCTCATTGTTCAAGGAGTTAACCTTTAGGTGAGGTAATTGACTCGGATAATTATTTGGTTCACCACATTTAAGAAAAATAAATATAAATGTATCCCTATAATGATATCTATCTATTTCCATCATACTCTTCATTTTTTTCTTATAAATTCATTTCGTTATTCACTTGTTTTTCACACATAAAACATTTTTCCATTACTTTTAGACACCTTTAGTATTAAATATGTCATCCATTATCATCATTTTTTTCAAATACTTTTAACGTTTTGTAAAGAAAATGGGATTTATTATAAGAATATCCCCCAAGAGTGTCAAACCAGCTGTGAAGTAAGGATTATTTTCATGCACTATGTGACAATCGGTTTAAGAAAAATGGAACCTTTTGAAGTTATTACCCCAAGGTATATCTCTTCCAAAACTGATTCCACTTGTGGTATCCTAAAAAGGATATATATTAAACAAAACCACATCATATATACATTACCAAAACATTCATATGCTATTCTATACTTATCCTCAAACTCTACCATAAAATTATGATAATTAATCTTTGTTTTCCATAATCTAGTTCACATGGTTTTTAATAAACTTTATCTGATATAAACTATCATACCACTAACCCATGTATCCCATAGTTAGTGTATTCTTTCTTATATTGGAATAAGATATGAGCAATCGCATCCTGATGGTCCAAATATTTCATTAGCATTGGTAAACTAGATTCATATGTGAGTCTTTCTTTACATCTGAATATAAATATTTCAACACATTTTTTTGTGTGAATAAAATTATCCTCTACAAAACATTCTTGAATATCAACCATAATAAACACTATAGATTCCTAGTAAATGAAAAAACAGGTGATCAAAAATGGTTAGTTAGTATTAATTAGAGTGGAAAAATTAATGAATCAACGAGGATAATCAATATTCCAAATCAAATAACTGATCACACATTCTATGTATTCAAAAAACTAGGATATAAGTTCATATATAGATATATCAATGTTAAAATATCAAGGATAATAATCAATATGGCAAGGTAAAAAAACTAAAAACACATTCTATTTAATCATTACATGACTATAATTACTAGATAACACATAACCAATATGGCATGGTAAATAACTAAAAAAAATCTATTTAATCAATAAATTGATAATTAAATACATCCAAAGATAATATCCATTTGAAAATATCATGGATAATATTAAATGAATTATAAATTATGGAAGTACATAATTATAATTTTCCATGATCTCAACCATCATGATACATATTTTTCATGAACATTCACAATATGGTTTAAACAATAGGTTAATGATACCTTACTTATTCGCCTCATGAGACTACCAATTCATTGAGAACCTATATAATATTATAAACCAACCATAACTTCAGGTCAAAATCATTTCTCATTTATTAAAAAATCTAATTTATTCTTGTATAAATATTAATTTTCAACAAATATCCATATTGAGTAAAAAAATGCAGATTTACCAATATTCCCCAAGTGAACAAATAACCGTTATAGTGAAAAAATGTATGTATAAATTTTATATAATTTATGAAATAAACATATCTAGGAAAATTAATATGGATATTTAGGTGAAATGTATTATTTAATGATCAAATTAAAGTAAATAACTGAAGGGGAAGTTAATGATTACATAAATGCAATATGGAAGTGGATGCCAATATTTTCATTGGAAAAAATATTCATAAATAATCTAGATTTAGAATAAGGATTGTATAAATAAAATATGTAGTATAAGTGAAATAAATTTGTATTGTATTTTTTGAATAGAAATACCATAAAATATCTTTTCAACCCTTCTAGAAGAAAATAATATTTTTATTTTAAAATAAATATTTAAAACATAAACAATTTTGAAAAAATATTTCATTAAAAATAACTTTTAAAAACTAATAATTTCCTGAATTTTGGGAAAAAAATTTGTGAAAATATACTTGAAAACATTAAAAAGATGATTCTAAGATATGATAGTCATGATTTCATGTAATTATGAACATTCCGTATTAGTTAAAAGAACAATCGATTTACACTATAAAAAGGATATAAATGCGTGTTCATGGGAAAATGAAAATAATATTTATTTAAAACATTTTTTAAAAAGTAAAAAATGGTAAAAATTTATTTAACTAATCATTTGTAAGAGGTTAATAAATTTATGAAAAAATTAGAAAACATTGTTTGGGATGAAAAATGTATTTCTAACCGAAAGGTGAAATTAAGTCGGATTCACTTTAAAATATTTCCTCAATAATTTTAAGTACCAAATTGTGGAAAAATAGTACCATTACTTTAAAATATAATGTATAAATAGAGGAGGATAAAATTAAATGGTTTAAGTATAAACTGATTAAATAAATTTCTTCTATGGAAATATAATTATGAAGAATATTGATGAGAATGATATTGTGAAATAAATTCTCACAAATATCATAATTTTTATATGACTATTAAGAAATGAAATTATTATATGTATCAATTATAAATCGACATAAGAAAAATTCAAATAAAATATTATATGATCAAAATCCATTATACGCAAAATATTAGAATATCAAAGATAATGTCGAAGTAATATACCCTAATGAAATTAAATTGAGTTATTAAATTCTTCACCACATGGTAAAACAATTTTCAAATGTACTTTGATTAAATAATTAAAATTAAAACTTAAAATATCAGTAATAATGGATTATATATGATATTACATGGAAAATATGAATTATATACACCTTTTAAAATAAATTAGTTGTATAATTTTACAATATTCCTTAATGAAATTAAACTGATATGAAATCTCATACCTCAAGCTTCATTTTGGTTGAAAATGATTTAACCTCATTTATAGGAGTTTTAAACAACTTTTTAACTTATTAAAAAACCATATTAATATTTATATTACCATATATGATCCTTTCATAACATCTTATTTCTCATTCGTTTATAATATTTTATTATTTTCACTGTTTTGGGTGTTAATTGCCTTGTTTTTATGAGTGTTTTTTCATGAAAGATCTGGTTGTTGTGAAGTTTCATCATATACATAATAATAAAAATTAGTTTTTTATCATATCTATTAATCAATAATAGTTTTAATACTAATCCTTAAATATTTATTTTATAAATGATGTATGTTATGATCGTATAGATGGTATACCATTTATATGCATGAGTAACATTTCCATTTTCCAATGATAATTATTTAATAATGGTAAGTGAAATACTATCTTTATATAATGATAATAAAATCATAAATATCATAAATACCATATTGTATAATTATATATTTCATAATTTTGTGTTTTATTGAAAATAGAGTCACGTTACTTAGTGAAGGTGGTAGTCCATATGTACACGAATGATGTTATAAAATTAAGTGAGTGAAAAAGGTAAGAAAGAAAATGATATATTATATTTTAATAATGATAAATATTTAATTAATATAATATTTATTTCATGTATATCACATATAATAATTAACTTTATCCTTATAACCTACCCTGTAAAGCATTAGTGAAGGAAGAATCACACCGCTTCGTAAGACGGTAGTCCACCATACACACGATCAACGTTATCGAATCCCACAATGAATAAAAATTAAAAAAACATTATATATGATATAATGAATACATATGTATAATTCGGTAATAAATATCATATATATACTTTTTATACATCATTTTACGTATATTTGATAGGTGGTAGTGGAAAAAATTGAATGGCATCAGTTTACAAGTTGGTAGTCAGGTATAAACACGATTATTGATTTCGTAACCCACTAGATTGAAGTGGAGAGGGTTGAAGGTCATTACCATATCATAAAAACATATTATTATATTAAAGGTACTTAAATTATTATATAACCATGATTTAATAATTATCATTGTAGGCGGATGATGAAATAAAATAAAGACGCTAATTTAAGAATGTTACCGCTTCTTCGGGTATCGTCCTTCTGTTTTCACCAAAATCCTTACTAAGTTGGATTTATTACAAAAATATTCCTTTAAAGAGGAGTAGAACGAATTTATTATGTTATTTGGGTAGTTTTTTGGATTAATACATATATATATATTTGAATGTGTTAATAAAACAAGATCTGTAGTGGAATTTTATAAGTGAGGTGAATGGCACACATATAAGTTTTTTAAATGATTCAATCATTATAACATTTTTAGAATTAAAAATTATGCTCTAAAGGTCCATTCTCTAACATTGAATATATATGTTCAAAATATGGCCCTAAAATATATATTTTTTTTTTAAATTAGGTTATTGTTAACCCTTATCTTCTTAGAGTAACCCCTGGTAAATCCATTTTTATCTTAACCATAGTAAATAATTTTTACTCTTTTCACTATTAATTTTGATCAAAAATTAGGTTTACCTTATTATAAATCATAATTTATTTGAATTAGAAATATGGAATCAAATATTTCAAATTCAATTCAATAAGTAGAAAATTTTAATTTAAAATTAATCTTGTGGGTGTGATGAAAAAGAAGGTTTTCAAATAGAAAATATTCAATAGTTTATAATGTTTTTAAATAAAAATTCAACATGAAAATGATTACAATGAACAATATTGGATAATTAGATATATAATTTTACTAATTTTACTTTAAAACCATTTCAAAATATAATTTAAAATTATAAATTATTTAAATGAAAATGTTATTATCAATTAAAATTCAATATTTTTCACTACACATAAAAAATGAAATATCTTAAAAAATTCCAAAAAAGTCACCCTAATATAATTTTTAAATTATGACTTCCAAAACGAATATTTTTTTTCAAATAAATTATCTAAATTTGGAAAATATAATTTTAAATTATGTGTGCAAAGTGCAACAAACCCATCTTTTTTAAAAAATACATTTTTTCTGAAAATTATTCTTTTTCTTTCAAATGATTCTAATTTTATTCATTATAAATATATAGCCAATAAATTTTATTTATATTTTTAAACCATATAAAATTAAATAATTATACAGTACTATTTATTCCCACAAATTTAATCTATTTTTTATTATGGTATGTCATGTTACAGTTCATTTAGACTCAGGGTTGCATGTTCTGTAAGATATATTAGGGATTAAATTTTATTTAATATATTTCATGGGTTCTTTAAGATCTGTGTTTCGTGTCACATATACTAATAAATAAAATTTTTGGCTATTATAATTTAATTTTATTAAACTTTACATCTCATATTTCCCTATTAATTCAATGTAACTTGTTATTTTAAATCTCATTCTTCAATGTAGGTGGCATAAAACTATTAAAATTGATAAAAAAATATTTATTTCAAATAGCATACCATTTATTATCTTTATCTACATATTTCACAAAATTATTTATTATATTCATGGTCTATTACGATGTTTTCTTGTTGTGTGATAACATATTATGATTCTATGATCCAATTCCATTAATAGTGACATTTATCTCTTGTTAAAATATCTCACATGTATATGATCCAAGGATAAACCCTATATAACACATTAATATTTTTTCCCCCTACAAAGAAATATATCTCAACCTTTTATTGTTCATATCATTTCCCAACTTAATGAATAATAATATAGTATAAAATATATCTAAAAGGGAATCAATTGTGAGTAAATTTTATTGATGAAATGTATTTTGTGTTTTAAAATTAAATGATTAAGTTAATAATCTCCAAATAAACAAAATAATTAGGCTCGAGTTGTGTTATTTAATCGTGAAAAAATATGTAAAACATATGTATGTTTTGTATGGGTCATCTAAAATAAAATTACTATATTATCTATTTTAATTCTATCATCACATGATAATAATATAGCATCACCATCATGTAAAGTGGTACCACACAAAATTAATATCATCATTGGATTATATAATTAAAATAAACCCAATATGTTATTCAATAAAACATTTAATAAATTATTTATGATATTATAATTAACTGAATAAATTTTTAAATATATATTTAATATCACAGAGTCATTAACATGTCATATAAATGTACATATGAAAAATTATTTAGGCACCTAGGCATTCATTGCATGTTATGCCCAGAGAACGAAAACTCATAGACATTATATTTTCTAAAATTATTAAAACATAAATAGAAAAAATAAATAAGGTTAATCGTACAACCCTAGTAAGTTGGATTTTTACTTTACAAGTTCCAAACATGAATGAGAAATTCTTCCAACCAATATTTTGATGAAACAATATCCAATTACTAGTCCAAAAATAATTAATTTACCAAAATATTTACTTTGATATAATTTGTAACATCCATAACCCATCTGACGTAAACATATGTGTGTCGAGTTATCAAATAACCTTATAAGTATCTCCCTATATGATAAAGGATGAAAACTAGTGGTAAGGTTCTATTTAATATAATGTGGATATTATACACTCAATATCATAACCAAAAAAATAATAAATAATGATTAAATCTTAATATATACCTCAATGTATAAAATAGGATTATAGTTTAATAAAAATCACAACTATAAATCAATGTATACTATAAAAAATAAACCCATACTAATTATAAATTATCCATTAATATATAGGATAGGCTTAATTTGGACAATCATAAACATGTAATGAATGAAAATAACTAATTAAAAATCAATAAATATTCCTTCTTATAAGGACCTTGACCTTACCTCAAAACCAACTATGCACAATTTTCAGTATATTCCAGATAAAATTCATATCAATGAATCCTTTCCCTAACCTATATCTCGAACACAATGGATACACACCCACCTAGATCTATGTGTTGGGTGTTGGTACCAAACATACTAGGTTACCACCAATAGAGAACCTAATATATTCCATAATGAAGATATTTTAATGCATGTATGGAATAATATAAAAATATGAAAAATTAATCATTAAATACATAAGATGATATATTGAGTTCTAATTTGTCTACTATGATGCTCGGAACACATGCTTGAACCAGTGATGTTGAAATGTACAAATTTTACTAAATTCATTCCGTAGTGGGACATCTCACTCAATAATAGTCTATAAAACTAGATATTATAATTTCGAAAAAATAAGAGGTGTAAGAGATCCATATTCCCTATAAGTGTATCACTTGTTTGGGTATCTCCATCATAACTAGTATGCAACACTCTTGTGTTTCGATTTTTTTATTATTTTATAATAATTTATGTTATTGTAAGGTTTATTAGATTTTGAGAGATTTTTATCGTTTATTGTTGAGATTTGGTTGGTGTTTGTATGTCGTTTATTGTATAGATAGTTAGTAGTAATCGCGTGGTAACCATGTGATTGTGTTTCATTTCATGACAGTGATATTTTCATTATTAGTTAACCATTCTCCAAGTCATGCATGTTCTTACAGTTAACTAAAAAACCATTTTGTTCTTGGGGTGACGTGTATGGTTATTACATGGTTTAGAATAATTTTTTTTTCAAACCATTCTATTTCTATATTCTTTTTTGGTGTATGTTTATGGTCAGTACACATTTTTTTAAATTGTGTTCAAAAACCATCTGAATTTTCAATCTTTATTTTTAATAGTGAAATTAACATTATATCACACCCCTTGGATTTTAAGTTACATTCCCCTAATTCTCTACCATCTCAATTTTCCAACCACATTAGTTCCCTATGGTTAATTTATCTTCTATCTCCCTTCTATTATGGATTTATTACACCAAATTTTATGTGCTTTTAATATAAATATCTCAGTCTCCACCGCTTTTTCTATTCTCAGGCACACCAACTCCTACTCCCCCTTGGTTATTCCTTCTATGAAAACCCAATGTCATATTGAAATCTTGGGTTTGGGTTCAGGATGATTTAAACCGAGGGTTTTGATTTTTTGAGCAAAATAGAGTGTGTTACCCTGCTCTTTTTAGTGTTCTCCAAGGAATGACACTTGTTTCAATGTATTTATAGTTATTTTACAGTAGGTGTTTCTTTAAAATTAATTTAAATTAAATTTCACATGGAACATGTGATTAATAATAAATATTAATTAAATTATTCTTATATATGATTACCATTCATGATTCATAAATTATTTCTATGATAATTTTTTAAAAAAATACTCTTTTTTCATTAAGAAATTAATGTTTTTTATGGTAAATTAATGTTTTTTTCTGTAAAGCATTTTTTAAGTACCTAAGAAGTTTTTATGATGATTAAATTATATAAACAACTAGAACTAATGTTGATTAAATTTTATAAGGGAGGAAATATTTTTTATATAATGTATTTTAAAATAAAAAGATAGTGTTTACTAAATTATTTTGTATAAGATTTCAAGAAATCATAAGTCAATAAATTAAAATGGATCGACACCTCAAATCCTATTGATTTTATGAAAAGTTTGGGGCATTCAAAAAATATTCTATAATTTTTTCCCTCATTGATTCATGTTATTCTTCTTTACCCCTTGAGTGGTTGTGTTTGATAGTGTGATTAATACATGATACAGAAAGGGGATATTATGTGTGAGGGTGATAGAGGGGAGGAATATTTATTACTTATTCCTTATTTATAGAATATGGCTTGATTTTTTGATCAAATCCATAGTATATTTATCATGGTAACCAAGGTTTGTAAGTGTCTGGCCTTAAAACATGTTTTACTAGTTTGTAAACATGCTACTGGGGTCCCCCTAGTTGTTCTATAATCCATAGATACTAGGTAGGATTCATTATTATGAGGCTGGTGTGGGATTATTAGGTGTCTTGTGTTATTGTTAGAAATAACATAGACTACCTATTGCTTTATTTTGTCATAGCACTATGAGGATCATATCACATTTGGGCCTATTGTGTTTCCCATGACACATAATGTTTAATTAATGGTTCTATATATAGTATTTTGTTTCATGATTTTATGTATACCCATTTCTTATTAGACTAGTTGATCAAATTGTATTTTTTTATTTTCATTTATTTTTTTCCATGGTATCATGGTGCTGCTTCATTTGTTATTTACTTCTATATAGGGGAGTTTGATCCTTTAAAAAAATTAAATGTTATTTTTATATTTTTTTCTAAATCAAATCAGGGATATTTGAGTATAGAAGAGTTTTTTTAAACTCTTTGAAATAAATTTCATAATGGGGTTGTAGAATTTTCATAAAATTGAAGGATTGTGTTTTACCTTTCAAATCATATTCAATATATTCATGTAAAAATGGAAATTTTGAATTTATATAAAGAAGGGGTGATGTTTTATTTTGGTTTATGCTATTAAAAATGGAAATCAATATTTTAACTAGTTTTTTCAAACTCGAATTCATGGCCATTTTATTTAATGGAAGAGAATGGAATCCATGGTGAGATCCAACTGGGTTGGTTTTACCAAACCCTTCATACACGCTCTTATGTTTGTATATAGATATTATGATTTATATAAGTTCTAAGATTAATTTTTCATTTCTTATTATTCCTTTGTGTCTGTGATAGTTTATATTGGATGTGGTGAGAAACCATGGGTTCAAGGGAGATAACCTTATAGTTCGGATTCAGTTTTGGTTTTTATATTCATATGTGGTTGAATCATCCATGACAACCTCTATTTTTTTAGTTTCCATATATTATTCCATTTTTTATCTATTTTTTATGATGTATTCATGTTGTAAAAAATGAGTTAAATCATGTTTTATTTGTTATATATCATTTCCCCCCTTCATATTTGTATATATTTTTTTCATTTTGATATGAATCTAAGATATATATGACTCCTTCAGATTTCCAGTAAATAATATCTCACCAATTACTCATATTTGAGGGAGAAACCATTACTAAAATGATTTAGTTTATTCCTAGGAACTATATTCTATCTCGAGGGGATCAGGAACACCCTTCAAGAATAATGGTGAGCTGAGTTAGATGAAATGTCATGTTAGCCCACGAATATTCATTATAAATAATATCAGAGATTATTTTCATTTTAAGGGCCTTAGTTCTAGAGATTTCCCTCACATTATTTAGTGATTTTCCTTGGTAGAAAATAGATAAGGAAATCAAAACATGAGAGTTAAGTGCGGGATGATTCTACCAAGATATTTCTCATTTATATCCTTGATTATCCATGGGTAGTTGTAATTTTAATCTTCTATTTTGGGTTTTTATACAATTATTATATTGTATTTTGATTTTGAAAAATTATTTATGAATCCCCAATGAGTTATGTGAGTGCTAGTGTGGGTTATCTTATGATCTAAGGTGGAAATATGAATAGAAATGGGGTTTCATGGTTATCCTACATAGTCTATAAAACCATGTGGAGCCCATGTTTATGGTTTTATGTACTTATCATAGGTGGTCATATAGTTATCACAGGACCTTGAAAATTGGGGGCCAAACCATACATTGTCCTACATCCACCAATTTCTATTATATTGACTCCATTTGGTATTGTATTACTAAAAATTTGCTTCTCACTTGAATTAAAGGGTGATTTAATAAGATTTAATTTATTAAAGTGTGATTTAATAAGATTTAATTTATTTTAAATGGAATTTAATGGATGTGTTGTATTATGTTTTATTGTGTGGGGTGTCTTGAAGGTTGATTTGGTTGGAAAGAAAAAAATTTATTTTTAATTTTAGGTTTTTTTTGTTGAGATTTTTGGTATTAAATTTTTATGGGTGTTGTTCACTTTTTTGTGTGTGTGAAGGATGTATTTTTATAAAGAAAATGTTTTTGGATTTACGTGAAAACTAATGGATTTATTATAAATTTTATTTGATTTTATCCAACAATTTAGAGAAGTTTTTATTAAAATAATATTAGTTTTTAAATTGAAATTTAAAAATTCTTTGAAAAAAAAAGATTTTATGGAAAGTTCTAGTTTTCTGCTAAAATAGACTATTTTGGAATTAAAGGGGGAGTACATTATAAAATTTATTTTGGAACCCTGTAGGTGGTGGGTTATCAAAATAAAAACTTAATAGTAGTTTTAATAAATATTGGACTAAAATATTTAATAGGATGGGGTTTTTTTAAAAATTAGATAACTTATAGAGTGGTATCCATGTATTAAAATAAAACATTGGTCCCTAAGGATAGTATGATTATATTAAAAATATTATGTGTCTTGAAATTTAAACATGGATTTTAATTTTTAATGGGATTGTAAAATGATTCTTTATGTGGTTTTTTGGAATAAGGTAAAGTTTTTTAAAACAATTATCCTTTTTTAAATGTGTGTTTGATATTAAAATGATTTTTTATTCCCTTATTAAGGAAAATGTTTTATTTAAAATGTCCAAATTATTTTAAAATGGGTGTTTAAAATAATTTCACTTATGGAGGGTTCTTTTTTATTTTTCTAATGATTGATTATTGGAACGTTTCATTTTATTTATGAAATATTAATTGGTGTGGCCCATGTTTCATGTTTTTTAGGTATATCTCGTAGAAATTTCTTAATAAATGGTAGGGTGTTTGTATTTATGAGTGATATATCTAGTTCATAGCTATTTATATTTGATTAAAACAATATTATGAATGATGTTTATGATATATTTGTTTCTTTTTAGTGGTGTAGTTGTATGTCTTCAATTCACTTAGAATATTGTGCATGGAGATTAGTGGTTTATACTAGATGAGCCTTTGTTGGATTATTAGATTTCTAAATATTTGTATTCTTCATTTTTAATAGTCTCTCATGGGATGATGAGTTTTATGTAAGGATTTTATTTATGGTTTCCCTTTGTGAATTCAGGTTGGATTATGATTTTAAGGTAATTATTGATATATGTTTTCTCTGTTTATCTATTGAATCATTTTTTAGGATGTTGGTGATGGAAATTTTGTTTATTTTTACTTGTGGAATTCTATTTATTAAGGTTTTGTCTTATGATTTCAATTGTTATGAGGGTGGATATTTGATAGATTTCACATAGAATTCATTTTTGTACCTTCTTTGTTATCTAGGGAAGCTTTTTATTTTTGATAAGAATATAGGGGTGATAGTTTTATTCATAGGATCATTATGATATGGAATTATGTCGTTGGGACCCTAGTTTAACCTTTGAAAGTGTGGTGGCCTAGGTCTAGAAATTTTTTTGGTTTTAGTGAGTAGTTTATGTTTTTTACATCATTGACTAAATTTTATAGGGTGGGGGTATTTTGGTGATGGTTTTTATTTATAAATTACACATTTTTAATTGATTTTTCTATGGATTTTTATCCTAAGTAAGATATGATTATTTTACTTTCAATGGTAAATTTTTTTGATGTATAGTTTCATTGATGCATATTTTATAGAGGTTAAGGGGATTATTTGGTTGTGGTGTCCACATAAGAGTGTTATACTTTTGCTTCTCCATGTTAGACATATTTTTAAATTATTGGGGGACCTATAATGGGTCACCGTCATTTTATTTCTTTAGTTGAAATTATTATGGATTTGTCTACTCTTGGATATTTGTGTGTTTTTTAATGATTTTTGGCTATTATTTTTTATGATGGATCATGTTGAAAAATTTTTTCTTAGTAATATCATCTCTAGTGGTATCTGACCAACCAAACCCATGCTTTGAGGTTTGTAGGTTCTTGTTCTTGTTTCCATATATTTTGACCAATGAAATTCTTGGGGAAGAAAGTAGAATGGTGGGGATATATTTAACAACAACCATGATATTTTTGTTTATAATATTTTATTATTTATGATACGATTGGGTATATTATATTTTTAACAATTTTGAAAATTTAATTTTAAAATTTTGGATATTTTTTTGATTTTTTATATTTTTTTAACTATTAGTAGTAACCATGTGGTAACCATGTGAATGTATTTTAATTCATTACAAAGTGATTTTTAATGATCTCTTCATGGTTTCCCAGATCATGTGAGGCCATATAGGTTATTGTGCAACCCATTCTCTTATTGGGGTGACTTGCATGGTTCTTTCATGGTTATAAATGACCATACAGTCAATCCATTAAGTTTCCTAGTTCCTGTCCTATTGAAGCATCGTGGTTGTTATGTGGTTTACCCAACCATTCATCCAAACCATTCATGTTATATGGTTTTTATTTAGAAGGATAATTTAACCTTATGTATCCATCTATTTTTAACATTCCTTCCCTTCCTCCCCTCCTATCTCAATAATACAACTACCTTAGATCCGTATGGGTAATTACACTTTCAACCCCCTTTGATTTTGGATTCATTCCACTAGATTTAGACCATATTTGAGGTAAATCTATCCATATTACTCCTCATGTCTCTTATCCTTCCCTCCCTCCCTAATTTCTCAATGTTTTAATCTTATACCAAAACCCTAAATAATTTTCAAAGTTGTGGTTTGGGTATGGTATTATTATAAACTAGAATTATGACTATCTAGGACCTATAGAGGGTGGTTCCATCCTGGTTTATGTGTTCTCCATAAAAAAATACACATTGAGATTGATTTCATTAAATTTTGTAGTAGGTGTTATTATGTCATACCATTATTTTTAAATTCACAAGGTTCATTGGTATAATAAAAAAATAAATTAATTTATTCCAATGTATGACTTCTATGTTTGATTCATAAATTATTTCCCTGAAATTGGGGAATGCAATAAAATGATTTATTTATGAAATTCATGATTTTATTTGGTAAGTTATCATTTTTCGTATGAAATGCATTCAATAAGTACATATATGGATGTTAAGATGGTTTTGGATGTAGTGATGGTGATTTTTCTTTTTTTTTTTTAAATTTTGTAGGAAGGTACTATATATTAAATAGTTATTTTGATAATTAAAATGTTTTTTTTTACAAAATGGTTTTCATAATGGGTTTTTAGGACTTTATATTTCTAGAGATTGAAATTTATTAACATCCCATGTCAAATTTATTTTAACAACCCATTTTTTACTATAAAAAAATAAATTCCTCCATTCATATGTTACCCTCATTAATTTCCCCTGTTCTTGTTTACCCCGTTAGGAGTTTTTCTAATTTATTTCATGTTGTAATGATATCATAAGAGTTCATTCTATGTGAGGGTGATGGAGGTGAGGTACAGTTATTTCGTAAGCCTTTTTTACTAATCTTGTCTTGATTATTTACTCACCTTTATAGTAGGTTGTTCATTTAAATATGGGTTTCTAGGTTATAGGTATCAATTTATGCCACCCTAGTTGGTATACACTCAACTAGGGTTCTCATTCTTATTCTATAATATAGGAATAGTGTGTAGGTTACATTATGATAAAGTCTGTGTGGGATAATTAGGTGGATTGTACAGTTTTTTAAGATAACATTGGTCACTTTTTGGTATGTGTCGTTATAATGCTACAAATATTATTTTAGTTTTGGACCTAGGGTGTCACCCATGAAATTTAATCTTTGATTAGTGGTTATATATAAGGGATTTTGATTCCATGATTTTTTTTATTTTATATTTCTATTGGACTAGCGGGTCTATTTATATTTGTTTCATTTTCTTTCATTGTACAATATGATCCCATGACACCTCTTAATTTTGTTATTCCACTAATCTATGGGTGGGTATGTTCGTTTAAAATGATATAAATTTTTATTTTAAAATTTTATTTAAAATTAAAACATTAATGTTTGGTTATGAATGAGTTTTTATGAAAACAACTTAAATGAATTTAAAATCAAGGGTTTACAGATTTCTAAAAAGTGAAGGATTATGTTTTTAATTTAAAATAACTTTCAATCAGTTCATATAAAAATGAAACATTTACTTTATATATAATATTTGGCTTTTTTAAAATTAATTTAAAATGTAATTATGTTTTTTATTTTTTTTAAAACTATCATTAATGACCTATTTATTTAAAGGAATTTCATGAAATCCTTGGCGATATCCAACTAGACGTTTTTTTATCACACCCTACATGCACACATTTATGTGTGTATGTAGTTATTATGCTTTCTATTGGTTCCATGTTTCATTTTAGATTACTTATCATTCCTTTGGTGGGTGATGAATGGGTTGGGGTGTGGTGGGGATTGATGGTTTTCATAGACACAACCCCATAATTTGATTCGAGATTTAGTTTTTAATTTTTTTATATAAGTGAATCATCAAAGATGATCTCTCTTTAATCTATTTTTAGTTTCTAATTGTTGTTACATGTTTTTTATTTATTTTTGATGGTGTGTTCAAGTTGGTATAGATGAGTTAAATGACATGATTTTAGTTAGCACTCATTTTTATACCTTTTCTTATGTGTCTATAATTATTTATTTTTTCATGGGTGGCCAAAGTATGGATAAAAAATGTCATATTTGTGGTAAATGATTCACTATGGGTTACTTTAATTTTAGGGAGAAATTTTCCCCAATGTGAATTCATTTCTTCTTAGGCATTAGATTACATCCAATGGGATCAGGAAATCCCTTCATTCTTAATGGGAGGTCATATTAGATGAAGTGTCATGTCACCGTATTATAGTTTGTTACATGGTAACCTATTATCTAAACAACATTTTGAGATGAATATGGGTCATGGATGGGTGTGACACAACCATTTACCATATGGAAAAAATCATATTAGGGTGTATGAAGGTCCCCATCATCACTTTTATCATATCGTTCCCATCAAGAAGAACAACCAAAATATAAAAGATGAGTAATCTATCTATTTCATGTAAGAATAACCACACTATGTATTACCATGATAATAAAAGTCATGTCTTTTATAATATGTAACAATCAAAAATAATCCTGACCGTGAGTTTCTTGGGAATAATCATTAGCCCTTAAAATCAAATTTGAATCAAGAAATGATTTCTTAATGGGTACTATGATGTCTTAGTAAATTTTGAGCATCTGACACACATTGGGAGAATAAAATAAACCACCAAGAATCATGTATCCCAAACATAATCATCACTTATAAACTCATGCATCTTTCATATATCATAACCTAATATAAAAATCCATAGTACTTAGTCAATAATTAATCTGATGAGTCCCATTGTTGAATTCACTGATTCCAATCTTGGCCCACATAATCACAGCTCATTATACTCTACAATCATCTCTCAAATGATTACCTATCTCATACGTTAAAGCCTATCATTTCCACACCTTGACTCTCAAGTCACCAAAGGGTGATGATATTTCATAGATCCCACCCAGTATGGGTTATCACACTCAATCATAAAGGTTCATAATAAGTTTTATATCATGTTCCATATCACCTTATGAGTGATCAAAAGATGGTATGAACCAACTACAACCCCATTTTCATAGTAATCCTCTAAGAGATCCATTCACATGTTGATTCACACACTATTACACCCTTATGGACTATGAACATTATTCAAAATCACCCTCACTTGGACTCTAAATATCTCATCGTTACTCAACTTGAGATTCACCCTAGGGTTAAATACAATGTTATTTATATCCAATTAATCTTTTCTTTAAACATATCCTTTATGGGGTCCCATCATCGAAAAATAAATCACATGATCCACTATAGGTATGCCCTCTCATATAATTCCACAAGACCTTCCTTGGTCCCTCACACATTATTATACTCTTGGAAATCCTTTAAGAGTAACATAACCATCATGGCCCAAGGATCACAAGGTGAAATAATCATTAAGTTATCATGACCAATCACATACTAATGAAGGTTACCTATTTTACCCCATTTTATTGAATCCTCTCAATCATGTGATAAATACCCTTTAATTCATTTTTTAAAAATTTTATATCACATTACAAAAAATAATAATAAATCATGGAACCATAAATCGGTAACCACCTACATATTTCATAAAGAAAAACCCATTAAGTCATCCTTATCTAAACCAATTATAAAATACAACCTTATACCCCTAATATTATATCTTATTACAATATGGATCAATAATTAGTTATAAAATTTTATAACTAAATTTTTAAAAATTATTATAATCATTATAATTCAAGAAAAATCTTCCCATAACATGGTAATTCTGAAACCATGACCATAAATACTCCCATGGTCTATAGGGTGCTCTCAGTACTCCTATGGTAAAACTCCCCAATTTTTCTTTTCAATTTAATAATCAATTTTATCCAATATTTAGGAAAATCTATTGAAAAAAATAAATATGTTGACTTACCAACATGAAAATTGTGTGTGATCGGTTGTAGTCATCATATCCTAACCTCCTCTAACTACCACTCAAAAAATCCCATTTTTTGGAGTGAGTTAATGATTAAAAAGTGAAATAAAATCTAGAATTTCAAATCAAACTGAGTATAAAATTATTATTGGAAGGAAAGAATAAATGTGTGAATCATTACCATAAACTTGTGTGAAGACCATTCATGAATCCCCTTAGATTAATAAATGATAATTAGGGATTAAAGAAAGAAAGTGGGATCGCATCCTTATCATTCTACTATACCCTAAAAAAGGAACCCTACAGTTTTATATGAAATTCCCCTAAAATCCAAAAAACATCCTATTAAAATAAATCGATGTGGTCACCACTAAGTACCTCATGGGTATTATCTTAGTACCTAGTGGTCACTGACCACCAGTTCCAAAGCCATCGTTTAGTTAGCGGATCACCCAATTTTTCTTATAACAACTAATTGGTATCCAATGCCTCTCCATTAGTCACATTGTGGTTTTTATAATAATATAATAGAAAAACCCCTTGTGATCACCCATAAATACCAATGGATAACTCCAAATTTTATAAACATTTTTTAAATCATACTAAGTATATTTTTTTAATCATATTACTTTTTAAAAAACCATCTATAATTTCATGGATGGTGAACTTTATTAGCTTTAAAACATTTTATATCCATTTTTATCTTTATCATGTAAAAATATATATTTATAAGCATGAAGATAACTCTATCAATAACCACATTTTCGTATAGATAAAATATTCTTCTATAAGCCCAATTTTCTTTTATAATGTAGTAGTTTACCCACCTCATTATGTTGATATTGATTAATATAACAGTAGATTAATTGTGGAGGAAACAAAATGTAAGGTTTTTCTATTATTATGAAATTATATTTATAAAAAAGAAGGTCCTTCTAGGTTTTATTTTCAATGTCAACTTCCCCAATTTTCATAGATTTTATTTTATTTACCAAATCCATTGTTACAAGTTCCCATCCTAATTTAGGGTTCAAAATTATTGAGTTTTCAAAAAAATTGACACCAACCAATATCATTGCATCTTTTACAATGGACTATATATACTGTATATTTTATCGCCTGGGTAATATAGTCACTTCATCCTTCTCAAGGATAGTAAACATCACTTCTGGATTTTCTAATTATAGACTAGTGTTCCTAAGTTTAGTTTCTATTCATTGAAAATATTCTCTTGTGTATTGAAAATTTTATTAATTAATAATCATCAATAATTGGTCAATTAGTGACATCATTCAAATTTTTTAACTCATTAATTATTCCTCCCCTCAATATAATTGAAATAATTTTCATAGGTTGGTAATACTATTTTCCTAGTAAGTCAACATATTTGTATAATTAATCAGTACATAATACCATGAATTCTACCTTTAAAAAATATTTTTCTTAATAAATCTAGCTATAATATCATTAAATCGATGGATGAAATATTAAAAAATGAATATTAATAAGTAGGTTGTGTGGTAATATAATAAGGAATAAATAATCAATGTTCCCCATGCAATACCTTAAAAAGGTTATGTAATGAATTATTTAATTAAATAATGATTATGTAATTTGTAGTGACCAAAACCATCAGTTTCAAGTGGAACTGAGAAAGAGTCATAGCCTTTGGAAAATATAGTTTGGGTGAATTTTAAAATTTTATATTTGGATTTGTAGAGTGCGGTTATTGAAATATTTATAATGTATAAATTGGAGTTAGAGAGGAGAAAACATGTGCAATTATCCTAGGTGTATATTTTTGTTTTATGAAAATAAAAGGATCCTTGAGTGTCAGTGTTAGATCCACCATGTACCAAGTATAATACCATTGTCTATCCATTAGAATTCCTATGGTAATATCCCCCAAGGAAGGACATTGGTTAGTTGGTGGTTTATCATAGAGTAGTCAATGGGCCACTTTGTCTAAGGGGTAGGCCCATCATGTACATGGTGGGATCCATATAAATTCTTTATATATGGGATTTTTAAAAAAATAAAGAACCACCAATGTGTTTTTTAAAGTCAGCTAACAGAAGGGGAGGCCCCATCTTTGTTCTCATAATCCCTGTGGTTCTAAGTTATTTGTGATCATTCAATTCATCATTAAATTAAATATCCTTCCCTCCATCTCCTCTTCCTTATTCCCTGAAATTATCCTGTAATATTTTTTATATATCCCAATAGATATTTGATTTTTAATTCCATAAATCTATGGCAGAATCAAAACACAATTACTAGGATTTTGTATGAAATATTTAATGGAGGCTTTTGAGTGAAAAACATAAGTAGATTATCACAATTTAAAATAAAGAATATAACCCAATTAATTATTATTTGGTTTATTGTGATTAAGGGTGAAATTTATTGAAAAATAAGAATTGGTAATAATGAATTTTTCCCATAGATGGATTAGGGGTCTTCAATGATCATTTTATGCCTTTATACTGTGTGTTATGGATAGGTAGCACCTTTGGATGAGTTTATTAGAATTAGGATGATTATGAATTAAATATTAACATTATATATATATATATATATATATATTAATTTAAGTTTGCCTTTGGATCATATAGGGGCACATATATATGCATGAGGGTTGTTGTGGTCTTGGATGGGATGTAATGTACAAGATGTAAGGGGATAAATGCAAGAAGAAAAATGTGGACCTAAATTTCAAAAAAATGTAATTTTATGGGATGTGTTTTACACTAATGGGGGTAATTTGATGTGTCCAACCCAAGTCAGCTTTGGTGGGCCTTTAAGAAATGTTGTAAAATATGTGTAACCAATTCAGGACATGGTGTTTATTTTGTACATTTTTCATTTTAAATTAATCTAGTTTGAAACCCATGTTATTTAATAGAATAGGGAATAATTAGAATGAAACCCTATAAAGTGTTTACAAATTTAATCTAAGACTATAATGATATAGGGATATACTATAAGATGGTGTAAAACATTTCCCATAGAGTGGTTATATAAATGTGTGTCAATAATGGGTTTATACCATATCTAAATTTGAAATTTATCTATCTGGTGATTAGTTCAAATGGGGGTTGGTGTATGATATGTGTTATAGATAAACCTTATGGATTAATTCACCATATGATATGTAAATTATTATTTAAATAAATTCAAAAATAAAAAAATCCACTGTGGTATTGTATAGTTATGATTTTGGAACTACCAAGAGTAGGGAACTGTGTAGTTAAAAAAAATCGATTCTACTCCGTGAACATAGGTAAGAGAATGTTCGATTCATAGCTTTAGTGTTGTATCATAAAACATGGATCATTATTATGAATTAAAGGATGATCCTATTATAAAGGTTTCTTATTTTAAATACATTAGGATCATCGATACATTTAAGGTGGTCATTGATATTATCCAAGGGATAAGATAGTGATATATTAAGATTTTTCTACATGAGGTTCAATGGGATGTTAACTGAGGGATATCGTTTGGAAGTGTATTTTTTTTGATTTTGGTGGTGTTGACTATTAATGATCTTGTTTGATAATGTTATTCATCCATTTTTTTAAATATGGTAGTGTTAATTTTTGGATTATTATTCGATAATAATCTAAATAGTGGATACACATATTTCTCCTATGATGATATTTATTATTTCCATGTTAGGAAAGATTCAAACCTATAACTTGAGAGATATTTTAAGGTATATATTCTCTACCACCTTATTACTCATGATATGATTTACAATTTGTGTGATCTTACAAATAATAACTCAAGTGGTGTTTTATAATTTGATCACTAAATCAATAGATAATATATTCGATAATTTCAATGTGGGGTGAACTACCCCATGTAATATTATGTGTATCTATAGGTTGGAGGTACTTACATTAGAAAGTGGGTGAGAATTTCCATGTCTAACATGATACTATCTAATGTAATAATGAGGTACATTTTTGGCTTATACTATCAACCAAACAGTGGTAAGAGGTTGATTTTAGGTTAAATAAACCTCCAACCTATAGTGAGAGACAAGTTTTTAATATGTATACAATCATCGATTAAGATAGTAAAATGAGACTTTGGAAGTAACATTATATATACTTTAGGAAAATTGTTCCCATATGGTGGGTTATCCATTTTAGGATGATCCATCCATATTTTGAGATTATAAATTATAAAATTTATTCCTAAATAATGAAACTATTATATGTTGGTATGGGTAGATAATCATATGATGGAAAAATATTATATATATATGTGTGTGTGTCACATTAATTTCATAACATATATTTAGGAACATATATTATTTTATATATTTGGTACATTATTTATGGTGGGTTTTAAATTTTTATTCTCACACTCTTCACATGCACCTCTGTGATCATGAAAAAATTTATATTTGGATTGTATGTAAGGGAAATAGAATTATAAAATGAATTTGTGATAGAGTATCCCATGGGGGGAGAAATAATTAGTTCTAATTAAAGGTAGGAAACTCATAGTGTCTCCTTTATAATTTAATTTTTTTTCCATTATGAACTATATAATCAAACCTTTAGGAAGTATTTTTGATAGGGATAAATAGTGTGTTATCACAAAGGTTTCGTTTGGTATTAAATGGTGTCTTTTATTTACCATGGTTTCCTTCTATTTCTAATCCATTGGTAGTACTCTTATGATAAATTTGATTATGGTGATTTAAATTTTTTTCATTTTTATAGTATATTATAACACTAAGGGTAGAATATTACAATGATATTTACTTAACCCTCATCTCTTGTTAGAAACCTATAACATATGGGGAGGTTCACCTGAGGTGATTTGGATTCCTCTCTCAGGCTGGTGGATGGTGACCTGGCTAGGTATATTGAATATATATATATATATGATAATTGATTTTAATACAATTATAATTTGGGATATATTATATAGTATAATAAATGTATAGAATGCTAGGTGGGATTCATATTTATGTCCATCTAATGCATATATGTTTATAAATCCAAGTTACCATTAAGTTAATATTTTATTTATTGATTTTTACTATCAATGTTTATCAAATTTTTATAAATTTATAATTTTTATGGTTATGATTTATTATTTAAGGTTGTATAAAGCTAGTTAGATGAATGCATACATATATCATACCTTGGAATATTTGTTAAAAAAAATTATATTTTTAAGTGATTGAGAAAATTTTTTTGTTCATAAAAAGAACTCAGTTTTCTTAATTAAAATATCAGCAATAACATATCTTTTATTTTCCAAAATAAATTTTTTTAGTATAATACATAACTAAATTTTACCATGAAAAATAATGAGATATAAATTTCTTAGTACATATAGCTTCAATTTCCCCATTGATGTAATGATGACTTACCCTAGAATGAGTGATATGGTGTTTATAAATAAAATAAGAATAAGATTTATACGATGGGGTATTAGATTATAATATTTCCTTGAGAATTTTAAGTGCAATCATATAATTTCATACATGAGTAATGAACTAGATAGGGTGATAAGTCCACATACTTGGTGGGGATCATAAGAGAGGGGTTATTCTAGAAACATTCATTCCTTTGATAAGTAACCACTGGTAAATATTTCACATAGATTATAATGTGATGGTGATGTTTGATTGATTGATTGGTATATGTATATAGATTACCTTAAGTATGTTTGGAAAAACACCATAAATAGTATATTGTTTGAGAAATATATTGGACATGAATGATAGGAATAGTTAGTTGATTCCATACTCATATATTCATAGAACCGATGGGATATTACTTAGGGCTATGTGGGTTGAGTTGAAAGGATGGGGAATATGAACATGTATTCCTATTTTCAAAATGAATTCAATATAAAATGGTGGATGTTAACAATAGTTATAGTGGTTATTTTAACACTCTCTTTCCATAGGGGTAAATAGAATGTGTATTCACACTGCATATATGGTATGTAAGATGGAAATTCTAGGTATCAACCATGTGATAATGATCATAGAGATTAGTTAGGAATTAATATCTTGGATGACATGTTGGAAAGATCAAATGGAGAATGGTAGAGAACCTTTTGGTGGTGCAATTGGGGTAGGGACGTAGACTTTTTAGATTAATATATCATCTTGGAACTAAGACATGGGATTCCAGTGAAAATTGATGTGTTATCACACTTTAGGTGTGATTCGGGTATGTAGTAAGTGTTAATTTGTGAAAGACACATCATATTGAATAGTAATTTAATAAAGGGTTATCCTTCAATGAAACATCATGTGTGAGTCATAATAGTAGTATATTTTTGTATCATCAAATGTGGAATGATCAGTGTGATAATTTAAATTATGATATTATTAGTTTCCAATATTACATATTTATAATGCTATTGTGAGACTATCAAGGGCTCATAAGGATAATGGTTATTTTGGGATAGAAAATTCTTATGGGTACTGAGGACAGACCTCTTGATAAATGTAAAGGGTGGTGACAAGGTTGATGGTTCTACAAAATATATATATAAACAGAGTTTCTATATTTTATTATTTAGAAAAATAGAGCTTACCACCAATATAGTAGGTGGGATACCAATTGATATTGGGAGTGTGAAGTCTCGGACCCAGAATCCACTTAGATTTTCCTCGAGCCTTGTTCACTACATGGCCTTAAGCGTATCTCCCAGAACTGCAGAGGCTGCCAACTAGTATTGATGGACTGGGGATTGTCTTGGGTGATACTATTCACTCATTACTAGAGTGTATCATAGTGTATGAATATAATATAACAATATATAAGTATAGTAAGTAATGTATTAAACAAATGAAACAATAGAATCTGACTGAAGTACTAAACAACAGAACAACTAATAAAAATATACAAAAGTTGATGATGATATATGCCATGTAACTACAAATATGGAAAACATTAATACTAAGTATAATGAATAACATTCTATAAAAAAGTATAAAACATAAATGAAAACCATCCAAAACATCTTGAGATCCATCTTGGTCATCTGCTACCAACATTATCCTATGAAATAATGTGTTTAAATCAACATGCTTCCATTCTTGACACATGCATACATATAATCTTCCTGAGTTCTAATGGAGTCTTGGGTAGGGTGTGAGATAACTCTAATTAGTCCCCCACAAATGGCATCTATAACATCCATTTTTTGCAATATAAACTGAAATAGTATGAAAGCATGTGTGTGTATATATATATGAGTAAAGTGGTACTGTAATGTAAATACCCAAGTACCTACTTAACCCACAACTTGTGTCTAAACATGGAACTAGTTTATTAATTTTTTAAGTTCTATTTTATATATTTAAGTAATTTAATTCATAGCCAGTGCTGATATCACTTCGTGATATTTAGATTAAAGGTTCCAAGATCTAACAAGGCAACCTATTAGATGTTAATAATGAAATGGGTCCAATGTAACAACCAAGGTATCAAAGACCACAAGAGTTACAAACTCAGTAGTAACTGCAGCTTGGCTCAAGTGTAAGAGTGTAATCCATGAAGCAGCATCCAAGAATTTCCACATTATTGATTACCTAACTAAGTCCAAAGAAAACATCCAACGTAAAATGAGATAATCTATGGCAAGGACCAAGGATATATCCATGCAAGCTCATGTCCATAGAATCCATGTTAGATCCAAGTGGTGTATCCAATGTGTCATGTACTAGTAGAGAAGAGATCATATAGTTTCACACTAATCATCCACTAGTTGATGAGTATAGGGTTCCAAGGTGGGTATCGACTAAGGCAATCAACATCCTATAATCAAAATGGAATTCACTAGTTCTCAAGGAATTAGCATAGGATTCCGAAAGCTAAATTCATTCTGACCACTACAATAATTAGGTTATGGTTCATATATAATTAGGTACCTTAAAATATATTAACATAATAATTTATCCCATGTAATTAATAATATCATTTAACAATATGAAGGTTCAATCCATTTCTTTCATTAGTGTGACAAGACCAAGGGGAATGAATCCATTATATTAATTCATTTAAGTCATAATCATTACACTTGGTTCATTCATTTAACTTTCAAAAGTAGTGGAACGAGGTGATATGGCATGAAACCTAACATTGGATTACATCAATTAGCCAAATTAATTACAATACAATAAACTTTCCATTAACATTTAATTTCCATTAAATAATTTCAACACTTACCTTCGGTAGCTGAAGTGAAAGGTATACTCTAGGGCTAGTCAATCCAATTAAATAATTAAATATTCATCTAGTCAAGAAGACTTACATTTAGCAAGGATAATTTAAGGCACACCAGAATGGTGTTGCAGTCACGTAGGTAAAAATACTAAAAAATATATTGAGAATACCCTACATGGGGAAATAGGAATTGTAGACGTAACCACCAACAAATAAGAGCATTTATGGAAAAATTAATAGAACATGGTTATAACAAATATAAGAAATGAATATTAATTAAATAGCAGATGCTTGATGAAATTTTCATTCCCACGTAGAAATTTATTAAATGATGATACTTGATGGATGATTTATGGACTACCTACCTTGTACTTGTACAATCTCCCTATACATTATCAGCCTCTATTTTGGCCTAGATTGGATGAGATCTAATGAATGAATCAATTCCATGAAATTGGGGGATATGATCCAAAATAAAAAAAAATTCATCTATAGGAAGAATAGTAATGAATGATTAAAATGGAATTATTAACATACTGATGCTAATACAATGATATGGATGGTGATCAAATTGGAGTTTGAATGGTGAACTAGGATCAAGTCCAATATTAGGTCTTCCAAGAACATCAAGAGAGTGACAATCGGAGGGGTTGTCTGTTGGAATGAAAACCCAATGGAAGGGTTGGTTTAAAACATATTTTTTTTATAAAATTGCTAATTAATCCAAAACTATCCTTTGTATGGTTTGGAAAAAAAAAATTTAAACCATGCACCAATCATGCATGAATAGCTGTAAGAAGGGGGAACTCACATGGTTATGGAAATTTCTCTCCAATCGGGAAAAAATACCTTTTCAATTTGGAATAAAGTTTTTTCATTATAGTGTGTCCCAAATTTCATGGTTAGGGAAAAATATTTTCCCTCGAGGTCCTCATTTTCCATCCCCACATAGTTAAAACAAATCTTGTGACCCATCTGGCATGGTTTCATATAACCGTGCAACATGCCAATTTCTCTCAAAGGGATGGATTTTGAGCTCTAAACAATCCCTAGGCACCCCTGATACCTTTATTATCTCATTAGACTTCGAAATTAATTCTATAAAAGTGGGATATACCAAAATTAAAAGTATCCATTCATGAGTTAGAAACTAGACTCTTACAGTGAAACTCACTAAATAAATATAGTTTTTCTATGGCTAGTAAATATATGAGAGTTCTATATGAGTAAATATTATCACTAATTTTTTGAACTGGTAAATAATGATTGATTCTAATTTTATATCATAATAAAACCTAGGATGTCTATCCATTTAAAACTAGGATCATCCCATGATATACCTGATGTGTGTTATCGATTTACCCCAGTTGAGAACAAGTTCTAGGGTATTTGAACATAACTATTGGGAATTATTTCACCCTTGTATTAAAATAAATACAAATTTCAAAAGATTGTAAGAATAAGGGTACATTCCATAAACTGAACAAGAAAGAGAAGAAGAATCACATACATAAACTAAGGAATCAAAAAGAAAAAAACTGAACTAGATATGGGTCGTAGGCTGAAAACAATGCATTTTAAAATAAATGAAATATGATCCCAACCAAACTAGTACCAAGATCTCCATCTGATGCTTCTTTGTTGTCCACATACTGATTCAACTATCAATATGATCAAACCAGTGGGAAGAATACCAATACAATACACCGATAAATAAATCCATAAAAACAACATATATAGAATGATGTTGGTAAGGTGTTTGAAAAACTGATCTTAGTAGCTCAGAAAAATAGAGATTCTGAAATTCATTACATTAAACATTTCATTTTAAACTAGTTTAAAATCTAATATGAAAATAGAAATTTTAAGTCATATTGAAGACTATATTCACATTCATCAACTTCTATAAAGGTCTTTTTAATATTTTATTTAAATGAATAGAATCACTTGAAAAACCTTTTATCAGGCCTTAACCCATTTTAACCAAAATATACAATTTAAAATCATTGTTTTATGTCTCCTTTTTAAAACCACATTTGAAACCCTCTTGTGAAACATTATTAAAATAACCAACCAAACAATATATATTTATATAATAAAACTCTAGGGAATCCTACCACAATAAAATTGTAAAAGTAATTGGACTACATGGTTCCATGTGTTCCAATAAAACAAGGGAATAAAAGGAAAATTTCTACCAAAAATATAATTTTCAAGTGAACATGGGAAATTTCTAAAAATCTCATGAGGTGACCTGAGATGTACATGTGTCCTAACCATATGCACAATTATTGATACATTTTTTTTATTGATAACTAACCATATTCTCTCAACTATGCTCACTCATGGAAATACCTAATTTCTTATGTATATACATCCCTATAGAGGATCTAGTCCTTATAATAGGTACTATATTGTAAATGTATCTCATTGATAAATAATATTATTAGTATCCCCATGTATGTCAATGAAAGTGAGGTGTGAAATATCATGAAATAATAAATTTAAAAGAAATAAATAATATCTCACCTCCTATAAACTAGAAATAAATATCCCCTTTCATATATCGTTCATATCAAGAAAATATACAACATGCCCATCAGGCCAAAATTCTTATCAAATCATTCAATAATATAACCCTCATTTTTATAATTAAATAAGGCTGTGAAGAGGTACTCACACACACAAAACCCATTTATAAGTCATTTCAATGATTCAAATAAGGAATCATTCATAACGACTAGGGAATCAAATTTATTCTTTAATTGTATGAAATCTCATTTGAAACCATTATTTATAATCAAAAAATTTAAATTCATTAAAAACATTTTTCCAATACAAACAACTTTAATCCATTTTAATATTCATTAACTAATAAACAAAATTTCATTAAATAATCCTCAAAATTCTCAAACACTACTTTTAAATTAGATTCCTTATCGAAATGAGGTCAAAAAAATTTCATACATCAAACTTTTCATAAAAAAATTCTTTCAGAATTTTATAAATTCATGAAATTTAAAGAACCAATTGACCCATTAACATATTTATGAAATTTAAAAATATCATTCAAACCATTAATAAAAAATTTCAGCTATCACACATAGGAATAATTAATTAAATAATAAATGTTGATAACCTAATCATCTAATGAATTCAATTTTATGAATTTATACAAAAACACCCAACTTGGTTCAACGATGTTCAAGCCGGATGATTCCTCCAATGACATATAATGGTCCAAAAATCCTAAATATATCCTCTATAAGACATAAAAAATCCCCCACCCCCATGAATCAAAACCCTAAACCCTATATTCAACCCAAAAAACCCAAGGATTCATGGGAGATAAAGGGACCTAGGGAAAATATAAAGGGGAATAAGGGGAAGAAGGGGAAGAGAAAAAAATAAGTTAAGAGGATCTTAAATTGTGAAATTAACATGAAATCAAAGAAATATGGATTATATCAAAGGGGGTGAGGGAGGGACACCCTTATTTTATCATAGTCTTGGAGAAGGATTGTAATGATTAAAAGAGGGGAAAACCTTTTAAAATTGGGTAAGGGGAATAGGGATAAACCCAAAAAATAAACACAAAGGAATCTCACATGGTTTTAACCCGCTATTTGTTAAATGATATGACAACCATATGGGGGATATATAAAAAACCTTGGTACTGTTTGGTTTCATGGTTACTCTTACCCATAAAACTACTTTGCACTAACTAACTCTTACATAACTATAAGCTTCACAGTTTCTCTTAGGTTTTTTGAAAACAATGTGCTAACTATGAAAATCATTCCATACAAATTCAACAATTAATACTCATAAGGGTAGTAAATGTCCATATAAAGGCCTTCTTTATGTTTTTACAAAACTATGGGTATTAAACCATGTGCAGAAAAACCTCTGTATAAGGTTCATCCTTATTATTTCTATTAACCATGTAGTGACCCTTAAAATCTAATGCACATACCAAAGAATTATTAAACATTTAAATTTTAAATAAAAATATAAAAAAATTAAATTTCACAAAACATAATTTAAAAAATAAATATAAATTGATTATAATGTGACATGGGGAGTTACATATTATATTTATCTTCAATATCATTATTTTCAGTTATAACTATTTTCAAGTAATTTATTTCTTTGAATAGATTTTGAGAGTGTTTTAATATATTTTGAGAAATATGATAAAGATTGAATCTATAAAAGAATTAAAAGTATTTCATTAAAAGGATAAATATAAATGTGATTAAGCATTATATGTGATCATCCCAGTTTCAAGTAGTGGAAAATAATTGAACCAAAATTACATCCTGCTATGTATAATTTAATTCATTATTCAATAGAAACATAAGATCAAAAAAAATTATTAAATATTCATCTAGGGTTGATTTGAAATTTCAACGACATTTGTATTTGAGGCTTGGTCCTATGTATGATTGATTATAATAATTCATTACTTGTGTATGAGGTATTGGAATATGATATTTTATATATGTGTGGGTGGAATTAAATTATAGGTATTATTCCAAATATTATGGGAAAATTTTCAAGGAGATTTAATGGGGTCACTTAGAATTTTTTATTGAATATTAAAAAAATGGTTTTTATATTTAGATTTTGAATATAAATTTTTTAGATATTTGAAATGAATAACTGAATGGATTTTATTAATGAATTTTTTCCCTATTATTTTATGGAAGTTCTTAAAAAATGATATTATATGAATTAATAAATAGAATAAAATGTGATTATCATTGGCACATTTGGGAAGGGATATTTTACTTGAGATGAATGTAGTTTTTTGAAATATGAAGATTTTTTAGGAGTTAATAATTATGAAAATAAATATTATTTGGATTATATGTTGTAGTGAATACACCAATGTTTTCTTGTAATCATTTTGAAGTTTCTAATGAAATTTCACAAGAATGTGAGTACATTATTAAAAGTTCTCCTTAAAAATGTGTTTGAAGAGAGGAAGGAAGATTTTATACTAGAAATTAACATACAATAAATAATCTTATAATTTTTTTGATCCAAAACTTGGATTTCCGCATCTTTAATACGGTAGTCATAACAATTTTTGTGATTGTGGGAATACCATTACATCCTTGAGTTTGTAAACATTGGTTGTATCTCATTTGGGTGAACCATGTATGTTTTATATTTTCATTGTGTTATCTATTTTATTTTGTGATTTATATAGATGAGAATTACTGTCAACTATATATTCTTTTAAAGGGTAAAAATATCTATAACAAAATGAAAATCTTTGGTAGACTGATTTACTCCCCCACCACCAATTAGGGTATTTTATGATGTTTTTAGAACTGATTAGTGTTTTTAAATTCACAAGATTTTATCATGGTGTGTCGATCATAGGATACTATAGTGAATCTAATTAATTGAAAATGTATTCCCATTTTAGATTGTCTTAAATATAAAATCAATAAAATCATAATGAAGTTTCATTTGAGATTATTTGGGCTTAAGGTTCAGGGAGATAATATTTATGGTATTCCAATAATTGATCCTACTAAATTGGATTAGAATGAATTATCCAATAATATTATAAATTAATATGATATGGTAAAATTTATTTTGTTATAAATGTGGTCCCAACCAAAATAAAAAATAAAAAGGGTGTTTCAAAGGATCATATCTCACAATATCCAAGGTTAGCCACAAAACATGATCAGCTCCGCTAGGTCTAGCTATGATCTTCCAAATCCAACTCCACCAAGATCCCCACCAATCTGTATAACATCTACATGAGACACAATTCATATGGGTGAATCCCATTCATGGTTGAGTATATACATACCGATAATGATTCCTCCAAAACTAATAAGGAATGATCAAATGATATAATAGTCATCTAAATAAAAAATCAAGAGGGAAAATGAAAACCATGTTTAGATTCTCATATATGAAAATAAGTGAGGGAGAAAGTGGATCTCCATCCTGTCATAAAAACTAAGAAAGATGAGTATACATATAGTTCCAAATGTTTTAATTCCTAGTATCATGTGCAAATCCATAAGAATCTATGGGGAGGACCCGCACATCACCGCTACGGTCCACCACTTAGGGGGAGAAATATTAAATTGAGGACATGATCCCCACCAGTTCTCAATCACTAGGTCTTACACTCCATAGATAGAGGATCGAGGCCCTATATAGTATGTGGGTTTCTAACTTTACCTATGTATGGAGTATGGGGGACCCACACCCTTGTGTGATAGGGGGTTTTTGACCCCATAATATCCTTGATAAACTATATTGGTCACTAGTATCATCCAAGATTTTATGGAAGAATATTAATATACATAACACTTCAACTTATATCATTGATTCCAAAATTAAGTCTTCCATAAATTCCTACATAGAGAACTATGCATCATAGGATAATCCCAGGCCCAAATATGAGCCCCAAATAAAAAGATGCAAGATGTAGAAGATTCATAGGGTGGTATCCAATGTGTACGAAGGGTCACACGACATATGACCTCGCTTGGATACATGTACATGTCCTCACCTGCACATAAATTATCTGGCCATGTGGAACTGCATGGAACATACAGGTGGTACGTTGTGTGTCTGGTCAATTCAGGTAATTCATGTATCCTTCCACCTTATTTCTGTGTACTTCATCTCATGTCCAAGTACACTGGTCATTCTCATCTACACTGTTCAATCTTGTGTGCACAATTCATGTAGAGGTACAATGGTTGTATCCATGTATATGGTTATTCATGTGTACATTGGTTGTTCCCATGTTCCTGGAACTTTTCATACCCATCTACCCCTAGGGTATATGTCGAGACACCAACACCATGTCACTCGGTGTGTATGGTTCATAAATGGAATAAGATCTTTATATTTTCCTAAAACTGTCGCTATAGTAGTCAGGGGACTATATGGTTTGATTGTATAGACTATTTCCATATATGTTGGGATTTTCATGGATCCTATGAAGTTCTCACATGTCTTTCTCTAGCCTTAGACACTGCCTCTTCATCCTGATTCATGTTAGGGAACTTGAATCTACGTATTTCTATGCCTAATCCACCAGCGATGGCTAGATTAAAATATCATAAACCCCATGCGGTTCATCCCATCAAACCCCACCTCTCCCATGGACGAAGAACCAAGAACATGCCTCTAATTTAGGTTATCAACAACTACGACCCACATCATATCACATACATATATAACACATTTATCCATTTTTTATATATCCTATAATGATACAGGTGTTCGAATGTTCTCGAATCCAACCTAGAAATATCATACAACAAGACCATGGGTCAATGGAGAACAATATGAATAATAGTGGTGGGATGTAAATGAACATACTGATAACAACAATTATCCTATTTGATCCTGAACAATGATCATAATGTATGTTAAGTAGGGATGATGCATGACCTAATGAATGTATGAATAATTCTAGATCTCAAAATGGTAATATCTGTTTCATTTAATTCATGTGATTCAAGACAAATTAAGCATATATTTCTAATCCATTCTCAATAATAAACAATGAAAGAAAACCATAAATAATGGGCCCTGCCTCAATTTGTATTGATCGTTGGTGAAGAACGTCTCTTATAGTGATGAATACAAAGATCATGCTATGTATTTCATCCTCCTCATGATTCACCTTGATCTATCTTTCATCAATATTTGATCTCTGCCTTCCAATAATGAATATTTACCCCTTCTCTCTAATTTCATAGTATTATTCTACTATCCCTATATATTTAATATTAAATCACATTTATTTTTTATATATTATGTTTTATACGGTTTGTATAATTGGGAATAAAATTAAGAATACTTTGTTCCAAATTTCAATTCATCCATACATGAATATGTTATACACCATGTTTTTATCATATGGTGTACTTAATACCCATTTAAAATTTTATATTATGATTATCTCATTCTTCATGGGTTTTAATGTTCTATTTTAAATTATATCATTCATGATATTTTGATTAAGGTGTTACCTATCTCATCATAATTCCCAAAATTAAAAAAAATTAGAATATAAATATGGTATGGTTTTCCTAGAAATTATATCCACGTATAAATTCTGATAAGTGGATAATAATATGGAAAATATGAACATATCGATAATCACCTTTAAAAAGTTTGGTTATGTATCATCTCAATATTCACTCCTTGAATGATGATTAGGCGTAATACTTCACACCTAGAAAGATACTCTTAGGGGGTATTCTTCAAATAATTCAGATGATCATTACAAAGCTTAATGAATTATTTTTCTACCATTTCTTCGGTATTATACCATTGAAATATACCAAAATCAATTACTATATTGTTTTAAAACCCAAAAATTTTAATGTTACCTCTTTACCAACTTATCCTTATTTATATGCAGATTTTATTTCTTATTAACTTGATAATACCCTATATTTTCTATGTCATCTTGATTAACAAACTTATATTATTGAAAATATAAGGGTAACTCCCCAAACTACCCTATAAAAGGGGTGCATTGTCACCACTTAAAAACTCAACTACCATTATAATTTCTCATTGAATGCCTACATTATTTCACTATCTAGAACACTCTCTAAAATTAAACTTATTTTTTTCCACCATTAGTTCGCATAAGGTATTCATTTTTAAGGAAACTTTCAAAGAAAATTCAAGTCCCCAACATTAGTATTGTCAACAAATTAGATATATCCTTAATTATATTATTCAAAATTTATTTAATAAATACTAATATGATGATATTAGTATCATTTATACACTAAAATTTTACTCTATATTTATTTATTTATATACTCCATCCATTAACAGAAACAAAGATTTTGTTCGTTCGTTGGGCAGACTACTACCTCCACAACATGACATGATTTTTTTCTATCGTCTTCTTAAAATATTAAAGTTAAATATGGTATGAAATGATAAATTTGAAATTTAGTATATAATAGGAACCTATTAATAAAATGATAATTGAATTATAATCATTAATTTTATCATTTTAAATAAGCATAATGAGATGATAACAATTTATTCAAATAGTGTATTGTTTTCATATCTCCTCATATTCTTAAAAATTCTTATAACTATAATATACAACACTAATATAAACTAAATAAGATAATTAATCGTTTGATATAATGATATTTAAACAATATCGTCTCATAATAATTCATTAAATCAGGGTATGCACATGTCCTAGTCGGTTTAGCCACATAATTGAGCAATAATTTGAATTTACATCATGATGTCTAGGGGAACATAATTACTAGTATAATATGATATTAATGTGTAAATAATGATTTATTTTTTTACTCTATATTAATATTTTATTTATTAATTAATAAAACGCCCATCGATTTTCTAAAATCCCCAAATCTTGCTTATTATTGATTTCACCTTCAAGGATAAAGACTAAAAATCACATGAATAGAATTTAAAAAAATCATAAATAATTATTAATAATCCCTAATATTAACTTTAATGAACTATTAATTATGAACTTATAAATAGTAATAAACATCAATGTCGCTATTAATAAATGATTAAAAATATTCAAAACTACAAACACATGAAGTGATAAATTAGAAGAATTAATATAGACAATGTATATTTATGAAAAGTATGAATGAAAGTGAATAATAGTATGGTTTTTAATTAGATTATTGATATATATATATATATTTATGTAATTATATTTTTATGTACGTTCATGAAATTTAGGATAAGTGGTGAGGGATTTTCCTATCAAATTCCTCTTGTTAGGACATGTAAAATTCCATCTTTTTCAGGTATATCCCTCTTTGAGTTTTTCATTTGAGCCTTGGTGGTAAAGTCTTTTTCGAATATGGAGAGACTTTTTTGGGGGAAATGACCTAATGCACGAGGATGTATGTTTTTTTTGATTTAATGGTGTCCAGCTATAAATGTGGTAAATGGGTTTACAAGGGTTTTCCAGGCTTTATATAGTATCAGAGGTGCTTCAGGTTCTTTCCCTGGGAAATAGGATAAAGGGTGTCTATAGAGAAATTAAACTCCATTTAATGTAGTTAAAGGGTGTTTAATTATTTCTAGGAACAAGAAGTGATCCTATTTTATGATGTAAAATGAACACGTTCCATGAAGGAATTACATTTCATATAATGTTCAGGTTGTGTTAAAAATCACCCGAGGTGATCTATTTTTTGGAATATCACCCTAAAATTTAATACATGATGTCTAACTGAATTACAAGAAATTTAATTTCCCTATAATATTTTTAAAATGTTTCATGGATTATATTTATCTCATTCCCTCACATTTTGATTCCTCCTCTTGACCACAGGGTAGCATCCAAGATATTTTGGAGCACTACTCTTGAGTCTAAATGTTCTGATCCTAAATCCAACCCCTGGTGATTATTTTTGGATAGGCAATCCATTATATCCATTTTTTATCCATCTTTTTAGTGTAATATATTAACTTTAATAACTTTGGGATTTGATCTTTATTGATAATTATCTTGGGACATTATTGTGATCATCTATGCCTTCGTTCTTATGTTGAATTGTACTAGAAGTGTTGGTTGATCTTCAGTTAAAGGTAGGGGTATAAACATTAACCCTTTGATTTGATAATTGTCAAGTTTGTGAAATATTTCAATTGAACCAATATATAATCTATCAAATATATTAAATGATGATTTTTTTTATTCATTTGAATCCCTTTGGATCCAATTGGTTATTGACCCGGATTGTGGAGATTGTTCGGGTGAGTAAATCCTTAACTATAAAGAAATTATTTATTAACATAAAATGTGTTTTTCATGACATGGGACTTGGTTTTTTTATTGATATATATGAAACGTGGTTTGGCCTGATTATTGAAATGATTGTCTTGTTGTTAGTTTATGACCAAAGGATAAATGAAATGTGTAATTTAAAGATAAATGGAAATTCTCGTAATTAAGAATTGAGCATTATGATGTGATATTGTTATATCTTTATTTATATTACATGTGTTGTGATTTATATGTTGTAATACTTTAATGGAGCATTGGAGCAGATTGATTATTATAATTATTCTATGGTTGTTTTCCCAGTTTACTTGCTAAAATGCTTATATATCGGGATATTCCCTAAGCCCTGATGAAATACATATATAAAGGAACATGCCGAATGACACATTTTGAACTGATTATATACCTTTCTTGTTCATGACACAATCTAAAATGCATATATACCGGGCTTGGCCCTGACACATGTTGGTGTTCTTATATACCGAGATCGTCCCTGATTGATTTCTGAAATTATTATATTGAGTTTTTTTACCCATATTTATGTGATTTATATATTAGGTATATGGTTATGGTGGGCATGGTAGTGAGGAATGCCCAACGAAATTCCCTCATAAAAGTTAGGTAAGTTATGTTATTACTTAGTTATAAGTTTTTTGTTGTAATGGCTGGAAGAAATGCTCAGAAACATTTTTGTATAGTGCTGATGAAGGTTGATACAGTATTAATTTAATTATTTATTAAATTAATACACCTATTTATTGAATTATTTCATGAAATTATTATTGGACCAGTTATGTTTAGACATGGTGTTTTCTACCTTCTAATTTATACTCACATCCCATTAGAGATTCAATTTGGTACTAGAAAAAATTACTTGAATGAAATATTGGGAAAGGGAAAATACCTTTTTTTGTTGTTTTCTTAATGGATGTGATGAAGGTAAGAGATGGACCACTATGGGGTTTAGGGCGAAAGATTTTTTTAGTTCTTATTGAGTTTTCTATTATTTGATATTGAATTAATTCTAGAATGAAAGTTAGTTACATCAAAAAAATGATATCACCTTATTAATTTATTATTTATTTGATTATTCATTTGTATTTTACAGTTTCGTTTTCAACTATATTATATCGTTTACACTATTTCTACACTCAGATATTTATTTATTAATGTTTTATGATTATTCTGATTTGTTGTAACTCTATAATCTGGGGTATAGTATCCCCAATATACATATCACATCCCTTATTCTATTCAAAAGACTTAGGTATATGGGGAGGTTCACTTGAGGTCTCATAACCAACATGGTTTGTCCACGTGAGAGAGTGTCATATAGGGGGGGATACAAATTAGTATCAGATCCAGGTTTCTTTTCTATTTCTCTCCAATTTGGGAAATATATAAATGATACTAATATGTGTTAGGACTTGGTAATGATCTTTTGCATAGAAGTATCTCACTATGGACCAGGGAAATTCCAAGTTCCCATGGAAGATTATTGTTTATTCTATTTTATTGTTACAGTAGATGTTATTTCACCCTGAATGATTCATGTTTTGTGTTTTGGTTATTATTTCATGATTTTATTGGATCTTCATATTTATACTCAAGGCTCGATATGAAATAAGATGAGTATGCATGAATTATGATATGAAAAAAGGGATATACATTGATATGCATTGTTCATGATAGAGACATATTTATTGAATGTGATATATAATTTCCTGTTTTAAATATGATATATAACATATGTTATGTCTTCTAAAGGAAATGAAATAAATAAACTAATATGTCATGATAAAACACTTGTAATCCATGTTTAGAGATACTAAAAGTCATTGGATCTCTATTATTGTCACCTTTTGAGGTTGAGTATTTTTTAGCCAGTGTTCTAAGGAGTGTGTTACTCTTGAATATGAATTATTTCCTCATCATCTTTGATTTTAGCATCAGGAGAGTATAAAATAGAATTCTCCTAATGTAGTAAATATGGTGAAACCATGGATGGATGCTCATAGCTGTTGAGGATCAAATGGATGTTCATATTCATGACTACTTCTTGAGGGTCATGTTACACATTGAAAGAGAGACTGTTTTCACCATACCTTTGAGGTTTGAGTTTATGAGTGATTTCTAGGTGTATCATCTTATTGTATTAACTAGGGAGGGATCCTCCATGTTAGCTGAGTTATAGATCGATTTATTTCATAGGATCTTTCAAATTCATGAAAAACCAACAAATAAGAGGGTAAATCAAGAAGAAGACATGCTTCATGGACCAGCCAAACATTGGTGGAATATTCTAGATAAGGAAGGGAAACATATGGAGTTATCTTGGATGAATATTGAGATAATGTTACTTAACCACTTCTATCCCGAGACATTGAGGAATGAGATGGCTCGAGAGTTCACACACCTGACATAGGAGGGAATGTTAGTGTCAGACTACACTGAACCATTCACTAACCTACAACACTTTTTTCAATATTTGGCAGGTGATGAGATCTCTATGGAGAGATGTTTTTATGATGGTCTTAAAGATGAGATTAGTTTGTAGGTGAACATGATCCATCTAAATATTTTTGTAGACATGATGAATTAGGAACTCATAATAGAAGGGAATCTAATAGAGGACCCAATCAATGGCTAGGCTATTTTAGCATGGAACATTATGAGCTCTTCTTCTAGTAGAAATAATTGTCACTATTGTAGTTTATACTAAGGTATCAATTATTAGATCAGTCAATGCAGTAAGAATCCATTTCAAGATCATTTCCCATTATAGTGCAATCTTTGTAGTAATATGGGACACAAATGGCCTCAATGAATCTACCACACTTAAGAGTGTCATTCTTGAGGAATATTGGTCCATCTATAGAGTTTATGCAAGGGAATGTAGTAGCAGTTTAGTGTTAGGGGTCGGGATAAGAACCATTGTCTATGAAGGACATAACTACTCTTCATCAAGAAGGTAGCTATAGAACCAAAGGACATTTTGGTAAGGTAATGGGATGTGGTACCCCTATGCAGGAACTATAGTTCTAAAAAGAGGGTATATCTATGGGGAGTTAGGATGGAGACTAGGGTAGGGGCTAGTCAGTTGTACATTATAGAGACTACCCTGCCTAGTATGGGTGTTGGACCATCTATACTCATATGCATGACTCTTATTTCATATACTCTTACTTGTGTTTTTTTATACAAGAGAATCACATTCCTTTTACCCTATTATTTTTTAAATTGTTTAGTTTTGGTTGTGGAATTATTGGATGGTGTTTTGACCATCGACAGACCATTGGGAGTGTGGTCAGAGAATATCAAATGTCGTAAGGTGTTTTGTCAAGAAATTGGTGGTTACCATTTCTTTTGGGAACTGATTGTGTTGGAAAATATAGGCTTCAATTTCATTCTTGGAAGGGATTGGTTAGTTTTATACAAGGCTTATATTGATAGTTACTGGAGTAGAGGTACCTTTTATCTCTATATGGATTCAGATATTCCCAGTATGGTGAATGGGATCTTCATGATAGTTATGTAGGAAAAAGTCATTGTTGATTGGATTATCTAATGGATCTTATACTAGATCATTCTCAAGATGATGGTAGAATGTAATAAGATTATTTTACTCCAACGGTATACTATTTCAGGATGTCATTCCTGAAGAATCCTTTGACATTCCACCTAAACAAGAGATCGAGTTTATGATTTAGTTGGTGGTGGGAACAGATCTAGTTTTTATCCCACCATATATAATAGAACCAATAGATGTTTGAGAGATTCAATTTTAGTTAGAATATACAGAAACTAATGGTTTGGTATACCCTTTTACATATTCTTGGGGTTATTCGGTTCTCTTCACTAAGAATGTTGATGATAATTTTCACTTTTATTGGATTAACGGGGATTTAACAAGATGACAATCAGGAACTGGTATCCTCTTTTTTTCATCAGCAATCTCTTAGATCAGTATTAGGGTATTAAGATCTTACCTATGATTGATTTGGGATTATGATACCATAATTTGAGGGTGAGATCATTAGACATACCTCAAACTAATTTTATGATTAGTTATGGATTGTATGAATTCATTGTGAAGCCATTTGATTTTACCAATTCACTGTCTGTATTCATGGCCTTGATGAATAGGATCCTTTATCCTCTTCTAGGCTAGTTTGTTTTGTTTTGGTCAATAGAATCATAGTTTACTCCTCATCTATAGATTATCATGATGAACATAATTATATCATCTTTAGTGCATTGATAGAGTATCAACTTTACTCCGAGATAATTAAATTTAGTTTCTATATTGATAAAGTGAACTTCATGGGCCATGACATCTCAGAGGCTGGAGTGTCATTGGACCAAGTTATTTAGTCATCTATGGTATCCTAGAATAATCTTAATAATTTAATTTAAATTATTAGTTTTTTGGTTTATCAAGTTATTATTGGTGCCTTATCTAGGGATTCTCTTGTTTGGAACCACTGACGTTAGGGCTAACCAAGAAAGGGGTAAAGTTTGTTTGATCTGAGTCTTTAATAAAGGATTTCCATGATCTAAAAGGAAGGATGTCCTCATCACATATACTCACTTTTCCTGTTCTATGTAAATTATATACCATCTATATTGATACATCTAGAATTTTACTTTGATCATTATTGATGTAGGAGGATCGAGTGGTTTCTTGTTGCTCAAGTCAGATATGACTACATGAGAAGAATTGCCCTACTCATGATCTGTAGTTAATAGTAATGGAACATGTCCCGATATTCTAAAGTAATTATCTCATGGGTGAGAGTTTTGTGATATAGATGTACCATAAGATCCTCAAGTACATATTTAATCAGAAGGACCTGAACCTTCGGTAGAGGAGTTCGTTCAAGTATCTCTAGTCTTTCAACATCAAGAATGATTATACACCGAGAAATGTAAACAAAATTCCAAATACATTAACCTAAAATAGACAGGAATAAGATGTATAGGAGTCATGTTATGAGAGGTGGGTTATGGAACTCCTTTAAGACATGCATCTATATTTCCAAGTGTCTCATGGAGAAGCATCTCTAGATTCCACATCTATTATACATGTGATTTTTGACCGGATAAAGATCGAGTAGTTAACTAATCTGGAGGGATTAAATCTGAGAGACATCTTTTATAGTGGGTAGACACAATCAGGATGGTTTCTTGGTAATGGAAATTCTATATTTTTTGTGGATATGTATGGGTTTCTATGGGCTTGTTGGAGGAGATGATGAGGGAGTTTCATGATTCTAAATAAGCAGTATATCTTGGTTTGAAAAAGATGTATCATGATATATATATAGAAGTTAATAGTTCTCTAGAATGAAGAAGGATTTAATAGGATTTGTGGTAATATGTTTCACATGTTAGCAGGTGAAAGTGGTTTATCAGATGCCATCTGGGATTTTGCGTCCTTTACCCATTCTAAAGCAAAAATGGGATGATGCCAATATGGATTTTGTGTAGGATTACCTAGTACAATCCATAACAATGATGTTGTATGGGGTATTATAGACTAAATGATGAATGTATCCCACATTTTCCATTCAGGGATACCTTTAGAGCAGATTATTTGGGTAGTCTTTATATGAAAGTGGTAGTTTAGCTGCATGGTGTTCTGAGGAGTACCATTTCACATAGAGATCCTTGCATCACATTGCAGTTCTGGAGGGGTCTTCCAAATGATCTAGGATCACAGTTTCATTTGAGTACATCCTATCATCCTCATATTTATTTTCAATTTGAGAGGACAATTCATGTTATGGTGGATATGATATGAACCTATGTTTTGGATTTCAGTGGTTCATTGGAGAACTATATGGAAATTATGGTGTTCTCCTATAAGAACATCTTCAATGAATATATTAAAATCAAAACTTTTGAGGCCTTGAATAGAATTCGGGGTCCAAAACTTCTTTATTTTTTGGAGGTAGGTTAGTCAGTGTGTAGAGACCCAATGATTAACATACAAATACATTACATTACTTTTGAAGAATACTTAATACATAACAAGAACCAACACAGGAGGACTGTAATAGTTTAGTGTCTTTGGAAACTCAGAACATAATATTCCAATCGTAGTGAAAGATCTTCAAAATCTCCCATAAAGATCTTCCCTTTTTTTCTTACCTAAAACCTTTCTTTAAATCCTGGGGAAAAGAAAACATATAAAAGGGTGATCTCAAATTCTCAGTAAGGGTAAGCATGGAGAAAATAAAACAATTCATATACATTTGAACTTAAAAACAGGAACATAATGATTAAACAACAAGATCTTGAGAAATGACATAAAACATGGAAGTACGTAAGGAATAGATAATAGAAAAGAATTAATCATGATAAAATATAATGGGAATAAAACATGTAATTGTGGAAACCATTAAGCACATGTTATGATTTTTGTAGTAGTTAAAGAATCGCTGCCAAGACCATCTTAGTGGACAAAGTCCCTTTCTTAATCGAGTTCACTCCTCGTTCCAGTCCTATATCACTAAACCAGATTAACTTACCATTCCATCCATGTCTATCTCATGAGATATAAATCAATAACCAATGCATTGGAGGTAAATATAGGTCCCACCCATCTCATAATGAAATTGTTCTTACTTGTTCTAAAACATAAACATAAATCATTCATCATAACCCAAAGAATCAAATGGGTTTCATAAACATCATCCAATCATAACATAATCCATATAAAACAAATGGATATCATTTAATCATAAGAGATGTGAAACCATGTAAATCATAGAGACATTATAATTGAAACATACACATATGAAATAATGTCATCTTAGATGGAAAATGGTTTTGATAAAACACTTGAAATGAATTCTTGAGGAAAATATCCTTTCTTCTTCAAAATAATTTTCTTTTCACAATATGCCATGAAATTTTAAAAGAAAAGGATTTTTTTGAAAATAGCCATGAAATCTTGTAGAGTAAGAATCATGTAAATAAGGCGTTATGAAACCGTAAAAATCTGTTCATGCCGTATAAGTTAAAAATAACATTCTTCTCGTACTTTTGTCAGAAATGTAAAAAAGTACCTTGTATGGTAATAAAAAGAAAGATTCCTTACATAGCATGTAGTAAAAGTAAAATATGCGTAAAAATGACTTTAAAGATACATGAAACCATTTTTAGGAAAAAGGTACATGGATAATTAATACAACCCTAGTAAATACTTATGAATAAACAATCTCGGATTAAAACGAGATTGGAAATGTTATCCCTTACCTTATGTTCGATATGTTTCGTATGTATCTGAACCTCCTATATAATAATTTAAATAATTTCATTGAATTATTAAATAATCATATTAATTTTTATGATATCATATATGGTTCACTTATGACTTTATATTACCCGTTCTTTTGTAAATTCTATGTTAAAGCAGTGTTTTGGGTAAAATCGTTTCATTTATTATATGTCTTTTGACTTGTTGTTCTTTATATTATTACTTATATCCTGATTTACAAAATTCCATAATGTAAAACATGATTTATATATAATACATATTCATCATATACATATATATATTATAGATCGATAAATGGAATGAAATACACTATTCATGGAGATGGTAGGTCGTACGTACGCATGAACGCTGTTTTCGTTTCCTTATTGAATTGAATGGAATTAAGTCAATGAAATACATATATATATATATATAAATAAATCCAGTATCATTATTATGTCATATATTTAATTATTATTCATTATATATACATTATAATAATTCATGAATGGTTAACATGGAGAAAGAATCTCATCGTGCCGTGGAGACAGTAGTCCGTATGTACGCACGAGCGATGATATCATTCCCATGATCATGGAATTGTATTCAAGTGTATGTATAATATTTCATAATAAATATTACTTTAAAATAATAATATATAGTTATTTATTTTCACCATTTTACCCATCCAAGTAAGGTGATGGTCGAAAACAGATTACACCATGGCGTGGTGATGGTATTTCGTACGTACGCACGCGCTGTTATTTCATTTTCCGTAGGAAGGATAGAGGGTGAAATAGAATTGTTTCATATCTATAATAATATATCGGTATATTATTGATATTTATGTTATTAATTTATATTGAAACAACTAAAGGAGAAGAAGTAGAAGAAGAAAGAAACTTGATAGAATCGGAAGAAAAGATTACCTCTTCTTCGACGCACTTCTTTTAAGCATCTTCTTAAAGAAATAGAGTTGGACTTTTCAGAAGACCAGAACCTACATAATGTTTCTAGGGAAGTGTATAAGAGAAATGGGGAAGGTTTTTCTGAGATTCAAGTCTCAAAAGGGTGTGAAGAGAAGAGGAAAGTACTGCCCTTTTTATAAGGGAGGAGAGGGGCACCTTTAGAAAAACATAAAATATTATTTTATAATAAAGTCATATTCAGTTTATAATGGTTAAAAAGTGACTTATTTAGAAGCTAAAGTGGGTATGGGTCGAAATACAATCAATATTAAGTTACTATTTTAACCTTATCATTTAGATTTATCTCTAAGTTAAATAATTTATCTTTTACCGTGTCTTCTTGTTTTCTTACACTATATGGTTAATAAAAATACTATAACAAGCCAAACGAACCCCAATTGGTTCATTATTAATATATATAACTTTATCTAGGTCATTTGGACGAACCTTATATTTTAGGGATAGAATAACAATTAAAAATATAATATTTGTCTTAAAAACTATTTTATGTCAATTTTGACACTATTTGGTAATTGATTTTTTGTGAAAGTCATAAAAACATGATTAGTTCAAAAAAAGTTATTTGAATAAAAAATAAAATGTCCTATTAACCTAGAAGATTAGTTTAATTCATAAAAAGTCTCAAATTACATTTATTTGGGTATTTATAACATCAATTATGTTAATATTTTATTAATAAGGTAATTACTGCATCACTATTGTGTCATAAATAATTTAATTTATATGATGTATAAAAATTATAAAAAAATACCATCATGTAGGAAATCGTTCTATCTTTCAAATGAACATTTATAGTTGAAAATATAATTTATATAACCCCATATAAAAATTAATTACTAAAAGATTTTTGTTAATGTCAATTTTGTCTTTACATTAAATTAATTAATCCAAATTGTCATTATCACTACCAAGTGGCTCAATGGGGTCCCAAAATCGACCCATGGATGCCCATGGTCATCCAATACTCATACAATATGGTTAGGACAAGTGTTAAGATAATTTTGAATTATTATAATATTCATTTAACCTTGAATTACCCTATTTACCTTTAACTGCAGTAAATAAAATTCAAAAGATACTATTCACCAAAAATTATTTTCATTTTATTGAACCAAATTTTACATCTTTATAACAACCATGTATGTTTGTATTTTGAAATTATATTCACAGAAGTGTTAAATTTTCATTTAAATGAAAGAGTCGGTTTTTTTAACTAACAATAAGTTGTTTCACTATTCATCAAAAATTGAAGTTTTTCCAGATAAATACCAAAAATTCAGCCTAAGAAATATTTGATATTCTGAAATCAAAAATGATTTCTATTTTTCCAAATTCAAAACATAGAAGTGTCGTTAATTAATTTTAAAATTATTTCCCGTTATCAAAATAAATAGCGTGTTTTTAAGAAACAATAACTACCAAAAGATCGACAATTGTTTATGTCCAATTTCAAAGTGAAATTAATTACAATGACCAATATTGGATTAAATGGTAAAAATATATTATAATTACACTCTAAAACCAATTAAAAATATATTCTAACCATAAAAATTATTTCGATGAAAAAATTAGTTTTTAAATAAAATATAGCGTGTTTTTACTATTCATTGAAATATGAAAGTTATCAGAATAATATGAAACATTTATCCAAATTAAATTTTTATATCCTTATTCCAAGGAATAATTTTATTTTTTCAAATTGAACTTATAAACATGTCAAAAACTAGATTTATGGTGGGTGCACCATCAAAAGGCAGCTAAACTGCATTTTTTGAAAAATACTTATTTTACCCAAAAAATTTATTTTGTTCTCATACCATGTTCTAGAATATGTGTAAGATGAATAATAATTTTATAAATTTCAAAATTTAGTTTATACTATTCATAAAGGCTTGTTCATAATAATATTATAACCATATATCATTGTTTAGTGAAACCTGGTACTGCGTACAACACACGACATCAATGAAATTAAAAACAATATTTTTTTATAAAATATCAGGGTGTTACATTATACCCCCATTAAAATGAATTTCGCCCTAGATATTCCTTGGGGTTATAAATGGTTTACTACTCGAAAGTTTCTTTTATAGAAACCCACATCGTAAAAAGAAATACTGAAACTTATCATTAAAAACTAAAGTATGAAACGTAATGGTTAACCAAATTAACTAATCTCTGGGTTTCCACATAGGAGAACATAGGTGAAAATATGTATATTGAAGAGAAATATAACCATCATGTTCTTATGGAGAGTGGTATAGAACATGGATTTGAAAATTCGAACAATCATAAAGCCATAAATTTGTGATGATCTAAGGTACCATCTAATTCATAGGATATAAGGGCACTAGGACAACATTTTTGGTTTTCATGATCATTTCCCTAAAGTTTAATAATTTGAATTAGAAGAAATACTTACTTTATTTTGGTAGAATCTCACCATTGTTTGTGCCCTGAACAATTTCCACTTCATCTCTGAAAGAAATAAAGTTGAATTTTTCATTCGTGAGGTGTTAGCAAATCATGCGATAGAATGATGGTCCATTCCATATGTCTCAAGAAAAAGGTTGGAAAACGTTATCAAATATACATAAGTCCATATATGGTGAGGTTAATCATATATGATTCCAAAAATGGACTTATACTTCATCTATCATACCACTTAATAAAACTAGTTTCTACTAACCAGGGACTTCTTGTAGGCCAGTGGTAGGCGATAAAGGCCTCTCACACTTCGATTGTGGGTTCGATTCCCGCAAACTGGTCCGATGTGACAGGTTGTTGCCCATCCTAGAGGATGTCATTTTTCTAAAACTATATTGTTATAACATCCCATCAATAATATCGAAAAAAAGTTCTATCCTTAAATAATAATATCTAATGTCCGACAAAATCCATTCCAATCATTAGACTAATCCAAAATAAATCTATCCAATCTCATAGTATAAAGAAAAAAATTACTGGAATGGTCACATAACAAGCATGTGAATACAATAACTTATCCCTCATATATCACAATATATATCTTGTTGGTCACATTCCAAACATGTAAATACCTTAATCATGTATTCTCTTGAAAAATGACTACCCATTGAGCCTTAGTTAAAACATGAGTGTTGTCAAATGTTAACTCGTTCCACATACCAAAATCCCAAAATTTCGATATAATCAAACCATGATATCATGTTTTCCTTATATCACTAATGAGCTCATGAATAGTATCGAACAATTTATTTTCTCTTTATCCCTTCATTATGCGCATATCATCTGCATTCCAAAATATATGAATCACTTTTCATGGATATCGGTACCATATTTTTATATAAAACCACAATGGACCAATACACAGATATTTCAGTATACTATAAAATTACCTCAACAACATTATTATTCAATTCCAATACATAAGCCATTCAATCCATCCTCTTCAATGATTGTCATGGAATAGGTCCTTCCTCGATTTAGAAGTAACTTCTTAGGTCAGGGCATTGAGTTGGGTAATGCCCATGTTCTCTGTAGATAAGACATTGGACTCCATAATAGTCAGTCACTCTATGACCCTTTTCTCCACATAGATAACATATTCCCCTCTATTTAATGTATTCCTAAATCTTCTTTTTCCCTTCTTTATAAATCTCAATCTTTCTTTCTCTATGCTCCTTACCATGCGAACAAGCATAAAATTCCATCTTCCTCTTATTTGATGACTTAAGAATACATCTAAAGTTCACCTTCTTAATCATATATCGAGATGCCTGATTCGGCATAATCACAATATCTTTCTCTCCAGGCGTTACATAATTTCATTGATCATAGTCACCAATTTTTCCATTAGAATCAATGTTAACTAAATTTTTTCTCATTCCTTCCATTGACTAAGACCAGAAACCATAGTGTAAGAAATAGTTAAAATAACGAGGAACCACATAACCATAAAAAGTCACTTATGGGATGTCTAACCTATCAAAATTTCTTTAATCCATGACACCTAAGGTTCGCCCTAGGTTATTCATGATCTTTAACATAATTCTAGGACTCTAACCTATACGTATACTTAACCTTAGGGACATCCCTAGACATTTCTTAGAAATATCTCTAGGGATATCACTAAGGTTTTCGCATCCTACTTTCCAAAGGTTAACTAATCCTTTCCTCTGATTCCAACTGTAGAAACCCAAAGCTTGACATACATGGAGATTAAATAACTTTTTCAGAATACTTAATACATAACAAGAACCAACACTCAAGGACCGTAATATTTTAGTGTCTTTGAAAACTCAGAACATAATCTTCTAATCGTGGTGAAATATCTTCAACATCTCCCATAAAGATCATCCCCTTTTTTTCTTACCTAAAACCTTTCTTTAAATCCTAGGAAAAGTAAAACATATAAAAGGGTGAGCTCAAATTCTCGGTAAGGTCAAGCATTGCGAAAATAAAACAAATCATATACATTTGAACTTAAAAACATGAACATAATGTTTAAACATAAAGATCTTGATCAATGACATAAAACATGAAAGTACATAAGGAATATATCATGAAGAAACATTAATCATGATAAAATAGCATGGGAATAAAACATTTAATTTTGGAAACCACTAATCACATGTTACGATTACCATAGTAGTAGAGGCATTTCTTCCAAGACCATCTTAGTGGACAAAGTCCCTTTCAGAATCGAGTTCACTCCTCGTTCTAGTCTTGTATCACTGAACCGGATTAACTTACCATTCCATCCATGTCTATCTCATGAGATAAAAATCTTTACCCAATGCATTGGAGTGAGATATAGGTCCCACCCATCTCATAATGAAATCATTCTTACTTGTGCCACAACATAAACATAAATCATTCATTATAAACCAAAGAATCAAATGGGTTTCATAAACATCATCCAGTCGTAACATAATCCATACAAAACAAATTGATATCATTTCATCATAAGAGAAGTTAAACCATGTATATCATAGATACATTATACTTGAGACATACACTTATGAAATAATTTTATCTTGGATGGAAAATGGTTTTGATAAAACACTTTAAATGAATTCTTGAGTAAAATATCCTTTCTTCTTCAAAATCATTTTCTTATCACAATATTCCATTAAATTTTAAAATAAAAGGATTTTGTTGAAAATAGTCATGAAATATTATAGAGTAAGCTTCATGAAAATAATGCGTCATGAATCCGTAAAAAATTTTCATGTCGTATAAGTTAAAAATAACATTCTTCTCGTACTTTTGTTGGAAAAGTCAAAAAGTACCTTTTATGGTAATCAAAAGAAAGATTCCTTACATACCATGTAGTAAAGGTCAAAATGGCTAACATAACTTTAAACATACATGAATCCATTTTTTGAAAACAGGTACATGAATAATAAATATAACCCCATTAAATACTTACGAATAAACAATCTCGGATAAAAACGAAATTGGAAAAGTTTTCTGTTACCTTATGTCTGATATGCATCGTATGTATCTGAACCTCTTGTATAATTATTAAAATAAATTCATTGACTTATTAAAAAATCATATTAATTGTTATGATATCATATATGGTTCACTTATGACTTTATATTACCCGTTCCTTTGTAAATTCCATGTTAAAGCACTGTTTTGGGTAAAATCGTTTCATTTATCATACTTGTTTCGACTTGTTTTTTTTGATATTATTACTTATATACAGATTTACTTAATCCTAGAATTTAAAAAATGATTTATATATAATATATATTCATCATATACATGTATATATATATGATAGATCGATAAATGGAATGAAATACACCATTCATGGAGACGGTAGGCCGTACGTACGCATGAACGATGTTTTCATTTCCTTATTGAATTGAATGGAATTAAGTAGATGACATATATGTATATATATACATAAATATAGTATCATTATTATGTCATATATTTAATTATTATTCATTATATATACTTTATAATCATTAATGAATGGTTAACATGGAGAATGAATCTCATCACGTCGTGGAGACGGTAGTCTGTACATACGCACGAGCGATGATATCATTCCCATGATCATGGAATTGTATTGACATGTATGTATAATATTTCAGAATCCATATCACTTTAAAATTATCATGTATAGTTATTTATTTTCATCATTATAGCCATCCAAGTAAGGTGGTGGTCAAAAACAGATTACACCACGGTGTGGAGACGGTATTCCGTACGTATGCACAAGCGGTGATTTCATTTTCCGTAGGAAGGATATAAGGTGAAATAGGGTTGCTTAATATTTATAATAGTATATAAGTATATTATTTATACTGATGTTATTAATTTATAGTGAAACAACTAAAGAAGAAGAATTAGAAGAAGAAAAAAAATTGAAAGAATCAGAAGAAAAGATTACCTCTTTTTCGACGCACCTCCTTTAAGTTTCCTATTAAGAAAGTAGAGTTGGTATTTTGAGAAGACATGAACATCCAGAATGTTTCTAGAAAAGTGTATAAGAGAAATGGGCAGGTTTTGGCCAAGCTTCAAGGCTCAAAATGGTGTGAAGAGAAGAGGGAAGGGGTTCCCTTTTTATAAGGGAGGAGAAGGGAACCTTTGGAAAAACTTAAAATATTATTTTATAATAATGTCATATTCGGTTAATAAAGGTTCCAAAGTGGCTTATTTCGAAGCTAAAGTGTGGATGTGTTTCAATCCTCTCAACCAATAGGTTTTAGACATGTTTATGTTACTATTTTAACCTTATCAATTAGATTTAACTCTAAGTTAAATAATTTAACGTTTACCGTGTCTTCTTGTTTTCTTACACTATATGGTTAATAAACATTCTATAACAAGTCAAAATAACCCCAAGTGGTTCATTATTAATAAATATAACTTTATCTAATTCATTTTTCTGAACCGTAGATTTTTAGGAATAGAATAACAATTAATAATATGATATTTGTTTTAAAAACAATTTTATGTCAATTTTGAAAATATGTGGAAATTGAATTTTTTAAGTCCTAACAACATGATTAGTCCTACAAACGTTAATTTAATCAATAATAACATGTCATATTAACCTATAAAATTATGGTAATTAATAAAAAGGCTCAAATTACATTTATTTGGGTATTTATAACATCAATTATGTTAATATTTTATTAATAAGGTGATTATTGCATCATTATTGTGTCATATATAATTTAATTAATTTGATGTCTAAAAATTATAAAACAAATACCACCTTGTAGGAAATATTTTTATCTTTCCAATTCATATTTGTAGTCTAAAATATAATTTATATAACCCCTTATAAAAAATTATTACTAAAAGATTTTTGTTATTGTCAAATTTGTCTTTACATTAAATTAATTATTCCAAATTATCATTATCACTACCAAGTGGCTAAATGGGGTCCCTAAATAGACCCAAGGATTCCCATGGTCGTCCACTACTCATCCAATAAGATTAGGACAAGTTTTAAGGTAATTTTTAATTATTATAATATTCTTTTAACCTTGAATTACCCTATTTACCTTTAATCGCGGTAAATAAAAGTCAAAAGCTACTATTCATCAAAAATTATTTTCATCTTATTGAACCACATTTTACTTCTGGAAAACAACCATGTATGTCTAATTTTTGAAATTCAATTCATAGAAGTGGTAAAATTTCATTTAAATGAAAGAGTCGGTTTTTTTAACTACCACTAAGTGGTTTCACTATTCATCAAAAATTTAAGTTTTTCAGAAAAATACCAAAACGTCAGCCTAAGATATATCTGATATTATGAATTCAAAAATGATGTCTAATTTTCCAAATTCAAAATATATAAGTGGTGTTAATTAATTATAAAATTAACTCCATTTATCAAAACAAATAGCGTGTTTTTAAGAAACAATAACTATCAAAAGATCGACACTTGTTTATGTCCAATTTCAAAGAGAAATTAATTACAATGTCCAACATTGGATTAAATGGTAAAAATATATTATAATTAAACTTTAAAACCAATTAAAAGGACAATCTAACCATACAAATTATTGCGATGAAAATTTTTGTTTTTAATTAAAATATAGTGTGTTTTTACTATTCATTGTAAAATGAAAGTTATCAAAATAATATGAAACATTTATCCAAATTAAATTTTTATATCCTGATTACAAGTAATATTTTTATTTTGTCAAATTTAACTTATAAACATGTCAAAAACTAGATTTAAAGTGGGTGCGCCATCAAAAGGCGGAAAAACTGCATTTTTAAAAAAATACATATTTTACCCAAAAATATTATTTTGTTCTCATACCATGTTCTAGAAAATGTGAAAGATGAATAATAATGTTATAAAATTCAAAATTTAGTTGATACTATTCATAACAGCTAGTTCATAATAATATTATAACCATATATCATTGTTTACTGAAACCTAGTACTACGTACAACACATGACATCAATGAAATTAAAAAGAATATTTTTTAGAAAATCTCGGGGTGTTAAACAGTTCTTGTTGAGCCTAGTTTCATGTAGGAGACATCTGAGCAGTTTCAGTTGATCGACCAGTAGTTGGTGACCACATAGAGTAGGAAGAAATCATAAACTAACCATCAGAGATGAAATGTATCGTTTAAGGTTGTTTATCATGTATTTTATTGGGTGTATACTAGGTTGGAGAAACACCATATTAGTAATCATGGAAATATTGTTCGTAGGTTTTTCATGATGTTTGAGATAGTGGAAAATGTTGGTCTAGTGGTGTACGGGTTATCACTTCCATAGTGACATAGTTCTATGCATGATGTGTTTCATGTGTAATAGCTTAGAAGATATTATTTAGAAGCTTATCATATGATATATATATATATATCATACATCGAGCTTAGTGATAATGTATCCTTCGAGAAGAATCTGATACATATACTAGACTATAGTGAGAATTATCTCTACGGTAGACTGATTCCTTTAGATCAAATATAGTGGATGAATGGGTAACATTAGAAGGAGACATATGACATGGAGTCAAGTATGTGAGTACAATGCCCAAAATTCTTCAGTGAGACCTCATAGGGATACTTTTAGTAGCTCAAAGATGAGTTTCTATATGGTGGTGAGGTTGTAAGATCACATTTTATTATGGGTACATCCCTATTTGAATTGTTTGTTCGAGCCTTGTGGGATGTGTCTTGTTCAGATATGAAGGTCCTTTGTTTGGAAAAACTTCATAAAGTCCAGGTTTGTATTTTTATTTTTATTTATATAGTTTGGGTATAAATTTAATTTGTTTTTTTGCAAGGTTTTTCCATTATTTGTATGTCAATAGAGGTGGTTCAGATTATTTCCCTGGGAAATAGGATGAAGGCTGCCTATAGAGAAATTAAACATTTTGTAATGAAGTTACACAATCTATACTATTTTTAGGAACAATTCATAATCCTAGTTCATGACTTCAAATGAATACACATTGGGATGGAATTAAACATCGTGTAATATTTGAGATGTTTTAGAAATTACTTGAGGTGACACATTTTTCAGCGTATCCATCTAAAAATATTTTTACAATGTGTAACTGAATTACACACCATGTAATTTCCCAAGAATAGTTTCAAAATATTCCTTTCATGAGATTGACTTCATTCATTCACATGTATATTCTTCCTCTTTACCCTATGGTATCATTTTGGCAATTTTTGAGCACCTCTCTTGATTCTGAATGTTCCAATCACACATATGATCCCTAGTAAGTGTTTTTTGTTAGGTTTTTCCTTCTCTACCTTTGTTCTTCATCTGCTATGATGTAATATCTTGACCATTATCATTGTTGTATTTTATAATGTTAAATTATGATCTAGGAACATTCTTTCCTTCATCTATACCTTAGTTCTTGTGGAAAATCATGATGGAAGCATTTTTTGATCATCTGTTAAAGGTAGGGGTTTAAATAATAACCCTATGGTTTGAAAGTTATTAGTTATGTACAATATTGAAATTGATCCAATATATCATTCAATAAATAAATTAAATGATGAATTTTATTATTCCATGGAATCTCTTTGGATCAAGTTGATTATTAACCTGGCTTGTGGTTGTTTTTTGGGTGAGTTAACCCTTGACTCTAATGGAATTTTTTAAAATCCTAAAATGGGTTTTTCTTGAAATAGGATTTTTTTTCTTGATTTATAAAGCTTCACCTTGGTTTAGATAGATTATTTAAATTATTGTCTTGTTGTGGGTTTATGACAAAAGGATAAAAGAAATGTGTAATTGAATAATAAATTTTATTTCGCATAGTGAACCACTGAGCCTTATTATGTGATGTTGTGATATCGTTATTTCTATGACATGTGTTTTTATTTCAATGTTTTAATGATTATATGGGTTATTTTCCTAGTTTGATTATTTTATTGGTTATATGGTCATTGGCCTAGTTTACATGATGAAATTATTATATACTAGGCTATTTCTTGAGACATATTGAAATACTTATATAGTGGGTTATTCATAATTATACTTGATAAAATGATTATATTTCAGTCTTGGCCAGGAGATATGAAGAAATTATTATATACTATGTTTGGACCTAACGCACGTTGAAATGCTTACATACTGGGCTCGACCTGGATTGATTTATGAAATGCTATATATAAATTTTTGACCCAGATTACTGTGATTTACACCTTGGAAATAAGGTTATGGTTGGCATCGTTGTTTTTCAATCCTAGAGACATTTCGTATTGGATCTATGGGATATTGTATTATTTTTTTGTTATAAGGTTTTGGTTGGAATTATTTTGATCCATTCTTATAGAAATTACTACATGGTGCTGGTTCATGTTGATATGGTATTAATTTTATTGTTTTTATTAATTAATACACCTATTAATTTCATTATTACACACAATTCATATTAGACTTGTTATGTTTAGAAGTGTTGGTGTTTACCTACTAATTTATACTCACAAATTATTTACAAAACCATTTTTACCCAATAAGATTACTTGGATGATAGAATAGACAAGGTAAAGGGACCTTATTGTTGACTGATTTCTTATTGGATGGTATGGAGTTTGGAGACAGACCAACATGGGGTTTTGAACCTTGGAAATTTTATTCTTTATTGAGTCTTCTAGTATTTTATTTTTTATTACATATATAATAAAATTATGTTATATTATAGAATGACATTTAATTATTCTTTTATTATTTATCAGAATATTTATTTTTATTTACTATTTAGTTTTCTGTTTTATTATATCATTTCCACTATATCTGCACACTGGTATTTATTTACTAGTGTTGGATAATTATTCTTATATGTTGTAACACTGTAACCATGGGGTATAGTATCCCCCCATTATATATCACATCCCCACTATGATTTGGCCAACTCTAGTGTATGTGGAGGTGTGTTTGAGCTCTCATAACTTACTTGTTTTTCCCATGTGAGAGAGTGTCGGATCAAGGGATGTTATAAGACATATTTGGTATTATGAAAATAATTTCATTTATGTGTTTTGTGTATTGAATATTTCAAATATAATATCATGAATTATATTTTTATGACATTATTTAAAGTTCAATCATAATACAACTATTCCCATTGGTTATTATTTGAAATTTTTTAATGTTGTATGATTTTTCTTTGTCTCAATTTTATTTCTTTGAGACATAATGCATTTTCTGGACCATATTTTCTTGGTATTTTGTATTCAATTACCATGGATATATTTTTATCATAAAAATAATATTTCATAATATTTAACATAAATATAATGATACTTTATTCATGTGGCTATTTATTTGATTGTTAACCCTGTAGTACAAATTGTTTTTGACTGAACTTTCATTAAATGAGTTGCGGTCATTCTCTAGAAATTATTTTATATATGTTATTTACATTATGCAATGTGATTATATTATGTTGTATTCTATCAATATTTTTGAGTGATATATATTCATACCAATTAAAACCATTCAATAATACTTCACACTTCTTGGGATATGTTCTTTAGAAACCATATACATTATTTCTCTCGATTGATTTTTATCATTTTATTTTTGTATTGAATTAAAAATATAATCATTTATATATATAGTGTGAAAAAAAATTCATAATTTACATCAGAAGATGTTCACCTATAATAATTTTATTACATTGTTATGTTGAATAGTGTTGACCTTATTTATTTTATTCCAATATAGATTATTATTGGAAAGCTAAATATATATTGTTTGGACATCACCCTTCTTTATCAGAATTTTATTTAATCATTTTATTACTTTTATTATAATGGGAAAAAGTATTGGAAAACTATATATTGTAAGTATAATATGAATGATTTTTGGAAAGTTGACTATATTATTTTGATTACCCATCTTATTTCTCAGGATGGGTTATGATCATGGTATCCCTTTATTAACATGGGAAATACTATTGAAATTATTTATTATTATTGTCTACTATCGTAGGTTGATCATGTATTGATATTTTATATTATTCATTATATATATATATCCATGTTTTTTTATTAATCCAAAAGTTTCGTAAGTAATGGAATGAAAAGTATTATTGACTCTAATTGTGAATACATTGAACTTATTCAGATTAAGATGGGGTTCATAATAATATATCCCATCAATGTAGTGATATGTCCCATGAGACAAAAAGGATTTGGGTATTTGGTGTACGTATTCCCAATTTAGAAAGATTTTTTCATTACAGTGTCAATGATATGTAAAGTGTCATAAAACAAGGCCCTGAATGTATTTTTTGTACAGTGTTATGAATTCCATCAATATGAGGTTTTTATTATTTATATCCCTGTTTTTATTTATTTTCATAGATATAGAATGCTCCCAGTTTCAAGTTGATTTTGGACTCATGTGGTTTATCAATTCATTCCATAATATTTATTCCACGATTTATTTAGTTATACATTTCCCTTACTAAGATTTTGAGCTCACCCCTTTCTTAATAATTCAATCATCGAGTTATAAAGAAAAGTATTACACCTAGATTATTTATAAGGATAAAACATGTGGATGAATTGACAGGAGTTTTTAAAAACATATCATGAAATAAGTAGTTTCTTGTATGTAATGGATAAAAAGTTCCATTAGTTGAGAATGACATCATCATTATTATATTGTGATGGGTCTTAATTATCTAAATCTCCAAAACATAAATTTACCTTCGAATGCAAGAGAAGAAATAATTATTATTTATTTTATAATTATGGATGGTTATATACCGGATTTTATAGCTGGTATCTAAATACGTATGTAATGTATGTGTTTATGGAACCAAATTCAAGATATTTGGTCCTAGGCATCACAGTTGGTATCAAATTAAATGTCTAGAAATATTTGGATATTAACGTCAATGTTGAGGATAATTTAAGTGTTGATAAGTGAAGGTTTATCATAATAGATAAACCTTTGGGGTAATTGTATTATTTAATGTTTAGGAAATAATGAAACATTTTATTTGGGTATTTGGATAATAAAACATCTATGAAGACCCTAAGAATAAGTCTAAGTATTGGATAACATTATTATGTTTTAGTAAGGTATATAATCTATGGTTATTTCTAGTAGTACACCCTTGTCTGGATACTAGAAATTGGATGCAGTTATGGAAGAGATGAAAATAGGTGCAATCACCCTAAAAAGGGTTGGTTGCATATTGAATCAATCATAAATATAATGAACAATGATTGGGCCTAAGACTACACACCTATAGAAACACACCTTGGGTATATCCTTTGGTTTGTAAAATTATTTTTATAAACCACTATATAGGATATAATAATGATTTTACCTAAATTTGTTAGATAACATCATAGAAAAATGACCATGGACAACCTAGGATTGAATAAAGAGAGTTGTAGGTTGATTTGAAAGTATCATGTGTTAAAAATAAAGTTGTTAAAAGGAAAGAACTATTTGGATTGATGTTTTTATAAACATATTTTGCATATTACCATAAACAGTTTGGATTTAGTATTTCATTTATAGAGTATCACCGAAATGAATCTAAGAAATTTTTGTATCTACAAACCACTATGTCATATAACTAAATAATGGATCATAATTAAATGTCTGATAATCATATTATATGATTATTATGATGGGAAAGGTAAGATTCATAGTCTTACCTATTTAATTTAGGTTGACATCATAATATAAATTATTTCTTGATACTCTTATACATTTTCACTAGTGAGTGATATTTATCAATGATATTTTGGTATATTATAAATTTTTTTAGGATTATGTGAATCATATAAGGATTATTATTTAGTTGTTTTAATTTAAAGTTATGGACACATATATTAGTTTATATTAATAATCATGAAAATTAATTTTACTACAAGGTTATATTTTTGGGGATTACTATTGGAAAACTCAGGATTATGGTATGGATAACTCTTAGGTTTAATATACGTTTGATGTTCAGATAATAAATGGTGGTTTTTTAATGAATAAGTGTGTAAGACGGTATCAGTAACCTTGGGATTGATAATTTATTCATGATATTTTTTTAAATCTTAATGAATTTTTGGGACTATGATATATATTAATTAGAGTAATACCTTATGAACTAGTGGTTAATACCATTTATTGGTTTAAGATAGAGTTTATTTTTGAATAATATATAATATTATTGTGGTTTAATGTCTTAGATATTCAAATAAGGTTAGTTAAAGTTATGTTAATTAGATTATATTATTAAGGTAAATAAATAATTTTGTATATGATCACAAGAATGTATAATGTTGTTTGAGGAAGGGTAAGTTTGATTTTTGAGTGCACAATTTCAATGATTATGGGGTTTAGAATATTTATGATATTTCATGGTAATTTTGGATCTATATTTTAATGTTTAGGTATATATGTATGGTAGAACCCAACTCAATGTAACCTTGATTTAAACAATAATGATATATGTTAAAATAAGATTGATATAGGTTAAAATAAGTCTAAATTAAGTTGATTTATAAGCACTATTGGATAAAATTATTTTTTTATAAAGTAATACATATTGAGGTAAAATATTCATGTGGTTATTTATGGTATTTTTCTATAATGTACTCATTTCATGTTAATCCTATCGAATTTAGTAATGTCTGATGCCTGAAGTACAAAGTTAGCAATGGATTTCATGGACAGTACAGAAAATATACCAATTAACAACCTAATGGTATAAGAGCTGGAGGGATAAATAATTCAATTATACCAAATTGGATATCAATAATTTTGATTAATAATGTGAACATTGTTTATTTACCAAACAAACTAATGAATATCATGATTGAGTCTTAGAGAAATTTAGGGAAACAAGATGTTAAAGGAAAGAAGATTTAATTTCCTATATGTCATAAATATTGGATGAATCATGGGATTCAGTTAGATAAGTGTAGTGAGGAAGTTCATTTGACATTTATGTGTAATAGAAATATAAAAACAAAAAAAAAATATGTTGCTTTAATAGCAATATTTTTGGGAATTATGTAGTTTAATATCCCAATATAATGGACAAAAAGCGAGAGAGTCACTAAAAACCTTGTGAACTGAAAAAAATCATATGAAACTACTAATAAAAAATAGGATAGTGAGGTTTTAATATATGTTTTATAATTTCCTATATCATGTATGTTTTCATTAACTAATCTATATTGATTTATAAATAAAAACCCCAAGTGTTATGATTACCATATAAATCATTTTCATTGTTTGTGGGAATTTATTAATTAGTGATCCAAGTCTAAATCCCACTATAGAATTTTATGAAAATTTAAGAATGGGATCACTCTCATTATAAAGGTATTATAATTTTTTTTCATATACATAAATCTCATTCTGCAATCTAGATAAATCCATCACCATCTAGTGGAGTCTAGATAATTATGAGTTCCCTAGAGAAATTACTTTGGTCATCTGAGTCAAATTATGTTGTTGTAATTTATTTAAGGGGGTATTGTTTAACACAAGAAAAATTCTAATATATGATTACCTTTAAATAATTCAATGTGTTTAATAGGTTTCTCATCATGTAACACGGAACTTAAATGAGTCTGTGATATAATTAGATAAAATATAAATATGTAATAATGACCATTAAAAATCTATTCATCGAATTGGTGGGAATTAGTTGGAGTAATATATTTATGGATTATATTTATATATAAACTAAAAGATAATTTTATAAAAATTAAATTCAATTATATTATCGAAAATGACACAAAAATTAATTTATTTTTTATATAATTATTTTTATAAAAATTTATTTTTTATGATATATGCATTTATTTTTCAAGAAATATGTGGTTAATTTTGAAAAATTATTTTTGACATTAATCATTGGTTATCACCAATTTAAGTGATAAATTATATAAAATGAAAATAATAAAAATAAATATTTGAAAATGTCATTTTCCAATAAAAATTATTTTTCATTATATTTTAAGGTTTTGTTTAAAAATGTAATTTTTAAAATTTGGAATTTGAAATTAATATAAACAGAAATTATTTAGTTATTTAATTATATCAAAATTTCCTTATTGTATTTTTTTTATCTTTTTTTCAAATGGTGGGATTTTAGTCAAAAAAGATTTTTTGAAAAACATTTAATTTTTATGAATTTATCTTTAAGTAAGAATGATCTATAAGACTATAAAACATTTCATATGATAAATTTTAAATATATGATATAAAATTATGAATTTTAGAATATTATTTGAGATTATAAATCCTATCTCAAAAAAATTTAGAACTAATTAAAATGTTTCTTTAATAAAAAAAATTATTTTGATATTTTAATTGAATCAAGTGTTTTCAAGTAACATTATGTTTTTACGTTTCTAGGAAAACTCATATTTTCTTGTTTTTTTATAAAAAAAATTTATTTAATTAAAATATTTATCCAAAGTAATTTTATATTATATCGAAATTTAAATATTTAAAACGTTTTTTCTCTATAAAACATTTCTACGTGATTAAGTGAATCAATTTAAAAATTAACCTTTCACACAATTATAAATATAACTTTATATAATGATTTTCAATTTTTTAGTTTTATCTATAAAATTTGGTAAAAAGATCAATCTTAATCTTTTTCATTAAAATTATTTACTATTTGTTTAATTAATTGCCAATGTAAAAGTAAATTTGGGTCAAAGTAAAAAAGTAAAAACAAAATACCCTAAAATGGACAATGTTTTCAAAAACAGATTGTTTGAGGTTATTTTTTAACCAAAATAATTTTTATTTACTCTATTTTCCATTTTTTGGATTTTTTTACTTGAATACTAACCTTATATTATTGAAAATGTAAGGGTTACTTCCAAAACTACCATTCCCTTTACTTATAAAAGGGTAACATCTACACCACTTCAAGACACACCTATATTTCTCATTTATCCTTGAAAATATTCAAAATTTATCCTCTAATAACCATATACCAGTTTACAAAATCTTTTATTTAAAATTAGATATTGTAGGTTCATCATTTACAATGATAGTTTCAAGGAAAATTCAAGTCCCCGATATGATTATAATCAACTACTTATCATTTCTCTTTAATTGTATTCATTAAAATTTATGTTATAAACACTAATATAATTATATTATTATAATTTATAAACATTAATTTTATCATATTAGGGTTATTATCATTGTTTATTCACATACCACATCCATTAAGAAAATCAAAATCATTGTTCAAGCATTGTGAAGACTACCACCTCCACGATGTGACTTGTTTTGTTTTCCATCACTGCCTTATGGTTATGGATAAAAGTATGGTATTAATGGATAAATATTACGTTTATGATATCATAAATTTTATGTATTTGAAAATTTAGGAAACTATTAATTATATGATCAATAAACAATCATCATTAATTTAATCATTTTAAAAAAGCATAACAATTGGACGATATTTTTTTCAAATTTGGTAATTTTTTAGATATACAATAATTATTCTTATAAATATATATAATTCTTATATATAACCCTAATAAAAACTAAATAATATCATTATACTTTTGTTATAATTATATACCAATAAAACCACCTCATTATCATTCATTAAATCTCGGAATGTTCATGCTAGGGTCAGTTTGACCACCTAATTGAATGATACTATAAATTTAAATCATGAATTAATATGGGAACATAAGTAATGGTTAAGAATTATATAAATTTTTAAATTATGTTTTATTTTGTTTTGGGATAACTTATATAAATATTTAATTCTTGAATTAGGAAAACACTATTCGATTTTCATAAATCCTTGAAACATTCTTATCATCGATTTCTTCTTCAATGATAATGAATAAAATGCCCATGAAAGGAATTTGAATCATCATAAATAATTATAAATCATCACATAAATTAAATTTAAAGATATATAAATAATTTAATTCTAAAAAATAATAAACAAGGAAACAGTTATTATGGAACATTTACAAACAATCCAAACTGCAAACACCTGATGTGGAAAGTATGACGAATTAATGTACAGAATGACTATTTATGAAAATTATGAAAGAAAATGGATATTATTAAGGTTATAAATTGGTTGATTTAATTATATATATTTATGATATAGAAGGTTTACGTATGTACATGGAATTCATGATAATAACTAAGTGTTTTCCTTCTCTAATTACTCTCATTGAGATATATTTGTTATTATGAATCTAATTTAATTTATATTGATTATATAATGAATAATTAATATATAATATCATCAATAATATATTAATCATGGTATTTTAATTTTAATTACAATTATTTCTTTTTAATTGGTATTTATTTAAATTTTTCTAAAGTTTTAATGGTTTTCTTGGCCTCAATTTTGATTCTTTGAGACATAATACATTTTTTGAACCATGTTTTCTTCATATAGTGTATTCAAATCACATGCATATTTTTTAACTATAATTTTACTATTACTTTAGAATCAATGGAAAAATAATGTTCCCTTATTCAAGTGCCTCTTTATTTCTTTATTTCCATGGTATTAAAGACTTTCGGTAACTCAACTTTCATTAATTGAGTTGTGATATTTCACTTGAAATTAATTTATAGAAGTTTGGTATATTTTTTCATTTGATTATATTTTGTGTTATTATCTAAATTTTGTTTTTTATATAGATTCCTACCACAAAATCTAGCTGAAAAATACTTTACACTTCTTGGGATATTTTCTTTTAAAACCATCCACATTATTTCTCTGGTTGGATTACGATCATTTTATTAAGGTATTGACTAATTAGTATACTCATTAATCATTATGATGTGAACATCACAATTTACATAAATCATATAGGTTTATTTTAAACTATAAACAATGTTTTTTGATGCCATAGGGAAATGTATTGTCATTTTGTTTGTTTTTATTCCAATAAGGATGATTATCAGCAAGTTGACTATGTAATATTTGACCATCCACCAAATTTATTTGGATGTATTATGATCATTTTATCCATTTTATTAATATTGGGAAAACTATTGTCATATTGTATACTATTACTCAAATATGGATGATTATTATCAAGTGTACTATGTATTCTTTTGACCATCCACCTTCTTTCTCAATATGGGTTGTGATCGTGTAATCCCTTCATTTTCATGGGGAATTTTATTGAAATTCTTGATGATTATTAGTGGAAAATTTAATTTCATATTTTATTGATGCATTTTATTCTTCATTATATAGATAAAAATGTTTTTTTATTTAGCTAATGTTTCTTTATAGAATGTTATATAAGTTCTTATTGAAACTTACGGTGGATTCATTAGACTTAATCAGTATATGTGTGAGGAATTTAATTATATATCCCCAATCAACACCAATAGGTATCATAAACCCAAATAGGTTGGGTATTTGGTGTATTCCTACATAATTTAACAAAATGTCTCTACTATCATCTAAAAAAATAACATATCATAGAAGAAGACCATGAAAGCATGTTTTTAATGTTAGTAATTATGAATTCCATCAGTATAAGAAAATTATTATAGATAAACATGTATTAATTTGTTTTCATGGATATAGAAAGATTATATTTTCAAGTAGATTATGGATTCATATTTTTTACTTATTCCTACCATAATATTCATATCATGTTTATGTCATGATTTCTTAAGTTATATTCCCTTATAAATAATTTGGCATCACCTCTATCTTATTTTTACATTCCCCATGTTATAAATAATATTATTACACATGATAGGTTTAGAAGTATTGAACTTGTGGAATAATTCATTGTAGATATTGATGATTATCATGAATTAAGTAGTTTTTTGTATATAATGTAAACAATTTCAATTATTTGAGTCTGACTTGGGATTTATTAGTCTATACTGTATCTTAATTCTCTAAATATCTAAACATGAAATGGACCTTCAAATGTAAGAGGTGAAATATTAATTATTTATTTTAAAATGATAGATGGTTATATCAAATATTTTATATCAGGTATCCATGTGTGTATGTGACGTATGTATTTATTACACTAGATCTGGGAGAGTTGGTTTGAGATATCATAGTTGGTATTAATTTAAAGTATTAGATAACTTTAATTATTTGGATATTTGTTGATGATAATTTAAGATATGATATGTTATGGTTTATAAAAATAAATAACCCTTTGGGACAAGTATTTTCTTTAATTTTCAGTCAATAATTCACATTTCAATTGGGGATTTGAATACTAAAATATCATTGAAAACCCTAGGAATAGTTATATGTATGGAATAACATCCTGATATTTTGGTAATGTAAATATTATATGTTTTTGAAAGAAATAAATATTTTACAATATATAGTAAAGGGTTTGTAGTAAAGGCATGGATTCACCTAGATGTAATCACCCTAAAAAGTGTTGGTTGAGAATTAAATCAACCATCAATCTGATGGATGCAGAGTGGGCCTAAAACTACACACAAAGAGAGACACGCCTATGTGTTATTATTTGGTTAATAATATTATATTTTTAAACCATTATTAATTATTTACTAATAATATTAACTAAAATGGTTGTAAAACCTAATAAAAATGATCATGGATAACCAAGGACTAAATGTAGAGGGCCATAGGTTTATTAGAGATATTTTATGTTAAAAACAAATGTGAGATAAGTTAATTACTATCCATACTGATATTTTTATATGCATATTTTTTATATTATCATAATTACTTAGTATTTAGTATTATTTAAAATAGGATCCCTGAAATGAAACTGAGAAATGCATGTACCTAGAAACCATAATCTCTTGTAATAGAATAAGAGGGAATAATTACATTATGGAGATTCTTGTTATATAATTTTTAGGAATTACATAGTAAAATACCATATTTTACCTAGGGAATTAAGGTTTCCATCATAATAAAAATTAATCATTGACTCTCTAAGCTATTTTCACAAGTCAGTGATATTTATTCATGACATTTTGGTATATTCTAAATATTCTTGAAGATTATGGGAAACATCTAAGGATTTTTCTTTAGTAGTATTACTTTTAAGGTATATAAATATATATTAAATGATATTTATAACCTTGAAAATTAATTTTATAAAAAGTTTACATTTTATAGGATAACTATTTAATAATATATGATTGGGGTATGGATAACTCTTATGTTTAATATACACTTGATGTTTGTATTTGAAAGGGTGTTTCGATTTTGAATATGTAAGTTGGATAGTATTGGTAACCTTGGAATGTATAATTCATTCAAGATATTTTTTATGATGTTCATATAATTATTGGGACTATGATATATATTAACTTGTGTGTGATGTTATGAACAAGTGGTTAGTTAGATTTGAGGGTGAAAGAAAGCGTTAATTTTTAGAGGAATATATAATCTTTTTTAATGTGTTGGTGATTCAAATAGTTTTTTTGGTAAAGGTATGTTATTGAGTGTATATTATTATGATATATATATAGTTGACTATATGATTATAAGAATGACTAATGTTGATTTATTAAGGATTAGATGGACTTTAAGAGACTAATTTCAATGATTATTGGGTTTTGAAATATTTTAAAAAAGTTTATGGTAACATAGGATCTTTATTTTAAATATTAGATTAATAAGTTTGATAGAACCCAAATCAATTTAACATTGGTTATAACAAGAATGATATATATTAAACAAAGAGTGATATAGGTTGAATTGAGTCTGATATAAGTACAGTTATAAGGACTATAGGCCAATATAATACAGTTATAAAGTGATACATATAGATGTTAAAAAATTTTGTTTTTATTTATGATAATTTTGTTATAATGATAACCAATATTGTAAACTATCTTTATTTTAGTGAAGGATGAAGCCGAGAGGAATCAAGTTAATATCAACTTCTATAAACAATGCAGAAACTATACAAATGAAAAAACTAATAGTAAAAGGGCTCGTGTGATAAATCATTTAATTATGAAAATTTTTCTATTAAGAACTATAATTAAAAATTTGAAAATAGTAGGCATCCTAAATACACAAAACAAGATAATTATTGAATATTATATAAATTCAAGAGACCAAGATGAAAACGTAAAGAAAATTTAATTTCTTACATGTCAAAAATATGGTCAGAAAGACTGGAGTAAATTCGATAACTGTGAAGATAAAGGTCATTAGATTTACATGTGTAAGAAAAATAGAGAAGCAATAATAATATTTTTCATCAATTTATGGAGAGTTGGGAATTATTTGTATCAATAACCCAATCGAAGGGCCAACAAGTGAGACAGTCACCAACAAACCTTATGACTAGGAAAATAATATGAAACTACTAATAATAAATGGTATAGTGATTTTTAAATCTATATTTTCCAACATTTGGTTTCATTTATGTTTTCACCAACTACTGAATATTGAGTTATTAATAAATACACTTAGTGGTATGATTTTCATATAAATCATTTTTAAGGCCTGTGGGAATTTATTCCTTAGGGGTATAGATATAAATTCCTTAGTATAATTATCTGTGAAATTTGGAATGGGTTAGATCTCTATATAAAGAAATTATAATGACTTTTCATATAGATAAATCTCATTCTACATCCTAAATAATCTCATGATCATCTACTGGTGTCCGGTTAATTACGAGTTCCCTATAGAAACGACCCTGGTTTTATAATTGAAATTAGAAAGACAAAATTTATTTAATGGGGGAAAAGTAAAAAACCAAAAATTATAATATATAACTACTTTTAAATAATTCAGTGTGTTTGATATCATCATCTACGTGCAACACTGAACTTAAACAATACCATGATATATTTGGATAAAATATAAATATTTATTTAAGACCATTTAAAACATATCCTTTATATTATTGATAATCAATAGTGGGAATGGATTATTTAATTATATGCATATTTAAAGTATAGGCAACATTTATATAAACGAAATTCAATTAGTTTACCTAAAATTAAAAATAAGATAATTTATTTCATAGAAAATTTTGTTTTAAAAAAACACTTTTTTGCAATATTCGTTTCTATTTCAAGAAACAAATGATTAATGAAAATAAATTATGTTTTATAATAATAATATGTTAAAATAAATTTTACTAGTAAATTATATTGAATTATAATAATAAAAATTAATATTTGAACATTTCATTTTCTAATAAAAATAGATTACAATTATATTTTATGATTTTACTCAAAAATTTAATTTATAAATATTGAAATTTTAAATTAATAAAAATGAAATTTATTTTTTAATTACATATATCAAAAATTGACTTATTATTGAATTTTTTATACATTTTTAAAAATTTTGTTTTTTAGTAAAAAAATATAGTTTTCAAGAAACATGAAATTATTATGAATTTATCATTTTATTAGAATGATATATAAGATTTTAAATGCTTTTAGGTGGTAAAATATGATTCTATGATATAAAATTACTCCTTTTAAAATATTATTTGATCTTATAAATATTATGACCAATACATTCATAACAAATTAAAATCTTATTTTAATAAAAAAAATACATTCATTTTTTTCATTGAATCATTTATTTTCATGGGGGATTCGGTTTTACATAGAATTGGTCACCTCGTATCCCTATTTTCTATAATAAATCAATTCAATTCATCAATATAAATATCCAAAATTAATTTATCTTATACATAAAATTAATGATTAAAATTATATTTTTTATAGAACTCTCTCCCATGATCGAAAGATTATGGTCACCAATAGCAAGCATAAGGCCTTCATTTCCAATGAGACATTCAGAGAATATTCAAGTCTCTCATATGAGTATTACAAACTTTTTATCATTTCTCTTTAATTATATTCTTTCAAATGTATACTAGTAACAAAAATATAATTCTATTATTTTCATTTATATACTTTAACATTACCATATTAATAATATTATCATTTTTTATTCATAACCCCCATCAATTGAGAAAAATAAAATCGATTATAGTGCATTGTGTGGAAAACCACCTCCACGACATGACGTGTCTAATTTTTTATCACCACATATATTCAAGTCTCCCACATGTTATTCTTGTGTGGACTAAGTCCTATACTCATTTATCTACACAGTGTTAACATAAAATTTAAAATAATTCACATTGGATATCATTCTCATATAAAGAATTTTATTCTATTAACATAGGGAAAATTATCGTCAATATATATGTTGTTCTTCCAATATGGATGATTATCAGCAAGTTGACTATGTATAGTTTGACCATCCACCTTATTTTTTTACGGGTTATGATATTTTATAGATTTTATTTTAATGGGGATTAGTATTTGTGAAAAATATATTGATTTTTCAATAAATTTTATTATTATAATTTTTACTATATATTCTTTGATCATCTGTTGTCTTTCTCAATATGGTTTATGATCATGGAATACCTTTATTGACATTAGGAAAAGTATTGAAAATTTTATGATAATTGGTTTCTAACATTGGTTGATCATGTATTGATATTTTTTATTATTTTTTATATGGATAACCATGTTTTTTTAATAATTAAATGGTTCATTTGGGAATGGTATGAAAGGTATTATTGAATCTTCTAGTTAATGAATTAGACTTAATCAAGTGATGTGGGAACCTAGAATTATACACACCCTCAAAGCATCGACATGTCTCATGAGAGAAGACATGTTTAGGTATTTGGTGGATTCTTATCCAATTAAGTATGATATTTGTATTATAGTCTTGATGAATAGCAAAGTGTCTTTGAACAAGGCATTCATATCCAGTTTTTGGTGTGTGGCATCATGTATTCCATAAAAATGAGTTCAGAATTATTGATGTTAGTGTTTTTATTTATTATCATGAATATATAACTCTCCTAGTTTCACGTTGATTATGGATTCTTGTTGTTTTCATATTGAAGCCATAATATTTATGCAATGTTTCTTCCATGATTACTTCAGTTATATATTTCTCTTACTGAGAATTTGAGCTCACCACTTTCTTAATATTCCACTCCCCATGTTATCATGAAAATTATTACACATTACATTGTAGAGAGATATAAAGGGTAGCATAATTTATTAGTTGCATTGAAGACTTATCATGAATTATTTATTTTATTATATATAATGGAAAAAATGTCCATTAGTTGAAAAATAGATGGGATTTTTTATTTTATGATGTGTCTTAATTATTTAATTGTCAAAACCTAAAAATATTATTTTGATGTAAGATATGCATTAATAATTTTTTTATTTTTTTAATTAAGAATGTTTTCATACAATATTTAAAATCTTGTATCAAAGCGTGTTTGTAATGTTCTTGTTTATGGAATTGAATCCAGTGATCGGGTCCAATGCATCACAAATGATTTCCAATTATAAATGATAAATCATGTTTACATAGCATTATTGAAATTTGTGAGATTAAAATTTGATTTTTTTGAAATATGAAAATTCAAACATTCATAACAAATAGAAGTATTACAAGGACATTAGTATATATTATTATTGGAATATTAACTTTATTTATTTGTTATCTACTAATTCTACTATGTTTAATTATATAAATTGTTATTTTTAACATACTCTCATAGAAAATCCACATGAATATTAATGTATGATAAGTTAAAGTTAAATACAAGTAAACTATTTTATGGAAATGTTGCATTGAACAAATTTGATGTAGTTAGGTGGAATCAAATTTGTAACTATTCGTTGAAAAAGATAATATGAAATTGATAATACTTTAATGGTTTTTTATATAAATAAACTATATAAATAGAGTTTTTAAAGGATCATTTCTCATATTAGAGAGATTTTGTCAAAACAAGTGTCAAGGATACTCAAACATTATTATGCTTAACTCTTTCAAAATCATCACTGTAACACTCTCAATAAAACTCCATCATTATAAACCTTTTCTACTAGAGTGGTTTGGGTGACTCAACATTTATATCCTCATATTTTATGTTCAGTTTATATTATCAATAATTATTTCTATATTCTGTGTTAATGATTCTTTTTTTAGTCGATTTCATACAGAATTATGAACTATGTTTCTAATTTATACTACCCCTTACAAAAGGTATATTAGGATTTTTCATATCCGCTATGAAGAATGGGATCTCAATTGTTCCTTATTCCAAATAAAAGAGTGGTTAGATCATTCTCCAATTCAAAAGGAAGGATATGGATTTTATCTCTAGGTGATAAAAAATCAGAATAGGGTATGTTCCTCTAGGTGTAAGGAAGGAAATGTAGAAGGTTTTAAATCCTTTAGAAATCCACTTCACTTATATATTGTGTGAGATACTATCACATTATGAGTTTGGAGATTATGCATAGGATAATGTTAATATAAAATTATTTGAAAATATTAGTTTACATATTTTATATTCCACTATATAATTTATTTAACTCTGATAAGTAGTTAAAATTTTATAAAAAGACAGTTCACCCCATGACCATATGGTCATCTCGCATACTAGAAAATTGGAAATTAGCAATAGAAAGTCTCTTATAATGAAAAAACATAAACTTGAAAGGGATAATAACTTTTATAAATTTGGAATAATCTATTGGTGAGGAATGATGACAATAAAATCCAAAAGGATTGATTGATGGGACTAGTCAACAATGGAATATCCATATGTAATATTTTTTATATAAATAATATTTTGATGATACAATTATTTTAGAGTAATTTTTTCACTTAGTAAGTATTGATGGTGTTTGAATACATTTAGAGACTTTTAAAATATTATAAATATGTGTAGTATTGAAATGTATTTTTCAAGGTTAATGTATGATTGAGATGAATCTATGTAGATTTACTTGGATGTTTGGAATTGAAATATATCATTGATCTAAAAACATAATTGGAAACATATGATTTAAATAAATACTCACCTTGTTATACAACAATGAACAGAAATTTTAATGGGTCTTGTATGATTGATTTTAATTTTCAAATTTTCATCAATAAGAGACCTAGTTCTATTAAAGATTTATCATAATGATTAATTACTCATGTATGAGTTATTTGAAGAAGAAAAATTTATGTAAATATAGATTGAATGAAATTGTGATAATTATTCAAAAAATATTCATGGTTTTGTTTTAAGTCTACTAAAAATAAAAGAAATAGAGAGAAATTGAATAAAATATTTGTTGAAGTTTCATGGATGATTAAATTATGATATTTTTCAAATTTTATGTTTGAATATATATGATTTGAAGAGATTTGAACTAGATAATATGGATGTATTTTAACACATTATTAATTTTAAAATTTTAAAATTAAAATCATAACAAAATATATTTGTAGAATTTTATGGAGATAAATATAGATAAAGTTTTATCGACATTTGAGAGTTGATAATTGAATCTAGAAAAATAATTTCTTCTAGAATATTGATATTATTTAAGACTGAATAATTATTAACATAAACATCATCTAGTTGTTTCAGTAAAGAAAAAACCATGTCATCTATTTTATTAATATTTTTTATCGATATTATTTTAACACATGACCGGATTCTAGGAATATCTTCTCAACATGATTAGTGTATATTGTATTAGAGGGTGAAACTTTGGAAAAGATTATAAAAGTACAAAACTTGTAAAGGTAGTGATCCATGGACTAGACTATCCTTTACGGAATATGGTGATCATATTAATGTTAGTTTTTATTATTGTACTAGTACTTAAATGTGTGCATTATGTTTGGATGTATCCTATTTGGGTGAACCATGTAAATATAGTGTGTATTTTTATTTGTTACTCTATTTTATTTTTTATCTAGTTTGAAGGAAAATATTTATCACAGTAATTATTTCTAAAAAGGTGATAAGATACATCGTGAAAGGAAAATTATTAATACCCTATGTAAACCCTCTCACCCAACCCTATCAGGATATCCAATGGGACATTGGAATCAATACTAAACATAATGTACATCTATGATGACTGAGAGTTGTAGCAAAAAATAAATAAAGATCCTCTCCATTTCAATTAAGGTATGTTTCCCTGTAAATTATTATTTTAAGTTTATCAATTTAGTGTAAAATTTATTAATTAATGAAAATAAGGAATTTTTTTAACTCATTGAGGTATCATGAGTCATATATAAGTATTATACACCCCATTGCATGGATTTTCAAAATTTTGATTCCACTTGGTGAGTTTATCAAAATTTGATTTTATATGAATTAAATATTAATGTTAATTATACAAGCTGGAAAATTAAATTAATTGGTTCCATGACATAAATGGAGGCTCATGGAAATGACTGAGGGTCTGCACAGGCTTGTATGGGAATGAATGGATATGAAACAGGTGGATAAATTTATTTTTATCTAGGTAGACCTTAATTCTGCTACTTTTATATTTGTTTGTATCTGATCTTTGATATGCTAGTGTGGGAAAGTGGGTGTGACCATCCTGAGTGAATGTCTATGGTACTTAAATAGATGTGGGAAAATAGTTATTCCCTACTCAGGTGTAACATCCCATCCTGACTCCTTACAAATAATAAGATGACTGGTTATCTACATGACCTCAAGCATGCTTCCTCATATTCCAAGACCTTCTGACTAGTGGTGGGGGTCTAGGATGGTTCTGTGGGGAAGATATAACCTCTATATGATAGTATCAATAACATATATAAATAACCAATAATCATATGATTTCTATAACTATAAGAGTACACATATAAATATTTAATGAAAAATGATATCATAAATCAATTACTAATATACAGAATACAATATGGACCACCCACTAGGATGGTCTCAAGTACAAATAAGGGAAAATTAATATAACAAATAAATTAATAAACCACACCCGATCCTAGAATATGTGACCTCAATTGGCTATACCTACTTCACCAATTTTTTGAATTCCTCAAATATTATTGTGATTACCATGATAACCAATATAAAAAATGGAGGATCATTCCCCCTATTATATAAATAATAACCTGGGGTCCTAATCCACCATGATGTACATTATAATGATCTATGTGATACAATAACCTGGGAATATAGTGATAACAACCTAGGGAATGCTCTGTCCAAGATTAGAAACTAGGGGAATGCTCTATCCCAGTGTAAAATTGATCTCCCCATCAAATCCCTTGTAGTGTAAGAGACTCAACCATTCCCACTAAATATCCCACATTCCTTATACAGCTATAATGTTCAAGGAACTCTCTCATATCCCTAGAATCAATAATATAATCTCTAAATTCACAGAATCCCATCCAATTGTATCATTTTCCTTCATAATAGTGGAGTTATTTTAGTTTCAAAAACCACCCTACAATGATAATTTTATTTATAAGTCATCATGACCAACCTAAGGGTGTATTACATCTATAATAAAACACATCCCCTTGTTTATTTTTGGTTTCATCATCATAAGTATAACAAAAAATTATAATATCTCAAAAACCCAAGGTAATTCCACCCGTGTTCTCACAAAAGAACAGCAAACACCATAGGGAATCCACCCACCCCAATCCACCTAACTCTTTTAAATTTTCAATCCCATAAATTATTCAATTTACCATTTAAATTTTTATTTCATTATTTGTCTATTTATTTTAATTATTATATGTCTCAAAGGATTTAAAATTCCATATCAGGTTCCAAGGTGTCACCCAGAATCATTTCTAATTATTATATATGCACTCACATAGGATTGAGTAAAACCTAAGGAATGTGCTCAGGTACCATTGGTCTAATTTATATTAATACCTTGAAAAGGTTTTATTTAACTCAAAAAAGATATGAAAATCATTCAAAATAATTGTACACCTCTAACTATGGGTAATTTATGTAACATATACAAAGTTAAATTCAATTCACTACATTCAATTTACACCCCTTTGGGGGTTTATACAACTCAGGGAATGAATTTATAATCAAGGCATCGACCATCAGTGGATAAGGAATCATGTTGGAGCACAAGGTACTTATAGCCTTGACCTATTTCTCATTCTATAAACACTACATTTTAACGAAATAAAAAAAATATTTTTATCATCATGAATATTTTTAATTTTAATGGGCTTACTTTAATTAACATGTTTATTTTAATTTAAAAATGTTGATGGATAATGGGTTAAGACATTACGCATCACAAGATACATAAAATTATGTGTAAACCATAGGTCATAAAAAGAGACCACCAACCACATTTCAATTTGTCCCATTTAGTTATCTAAGAGAACAACCTTTCCTAGGATCACTAATCCTATACCAGGGTCCACACAAAACAAGGCTTTCTATGTAAATTCATACCTCTCAACAAACCACCCAAAATAGTTAATTATAGCATTTATATGTAATTAATGAAATTAATTTAAACTATGAATATTTTCCCGAAACACACTAGGCACTACAGTGTCACATTAACCTTGACCGATATCACCTAGAGGGTTAACAACACACCCTCAAAACCAAAATAAGATAAATCACTAACCATTAACACATAGTAATTAACAAAATTAATTTTATAAAATCAAAAAATATTAAAAAAAAATAAATATAGATACAAATATAATCTAAATAGTATGTAAATACATGTGAAATTTTTCTTGGGATACCATCTTAATAGGCTACATGAAATCCCCATCATATCCGGAGAAATCCATTATGATCTGGTGGAATCATCCATAATCCATAATCTTAAAAAATAATAAATCATGAGAAACTAAAGATAAATATTTAGTATGAATTTTTGAGTGAATCTCACAATGAAAACTAAGAAACCACCACCAAAACCCCCCAAATATATTTGGAATAATGAATAAATTAGTTGGGGGTGTATGGTAGGTTCTACATCTGGAGGAGGAGAACAAAGTGGGGTATCCCCTCTTATAATTTGAGAGGTAAAACTATCATTGAACACATTTAATGAGTCTCATGGTTCAGATTCATTGTTTTAAAAACCTTGTGCCAAAAATGACATAGGAACAATACAAGTAGTCCTGTTATTGCAAAGTTAGGCCACATAGTTTACCATAACAAGTACCAATCATGAAAATTGGCACAACCTCAGTCTGTAATATTTCAAAATATTTTTATAAATCAGTGCACAAATAATGAACCAAAACCCAAGTCTAGTATAATCCCACGTTATTTTTTTTGAATCCTTCATGTGTAACCCTACCTAAGTCCACAATCACACCAACCTATATATTTCTATAAAAATTAAACTAAAAATATCCCAATGCTCTAGGTGCCACATGGTTTCTCATAAACCATGCACACCAAACTTTGAACCCTATGGGGAAACCATAGAAAAACAACTAAAACTTTACATAAATATCCTAATGATTTTCTAAGAATATAAGGTATCTCTAAGACCCCTAAAACATATCCAAAAAATAACATTAAAATTTTAAAACTATTGGAATTCTATTCTGAATCTTGAATCACAAAACAATCCAACTACCAACTCAAAAAAAACAAATTCCATATGAATTTCATGACTCATAATAGAATGGGTTTTTTAAATTCCCCACTAAAACACTTATCATCTTCATGAATCCTCAATTACCACTCAATAATATAACAAGACCTATGTTGGTCATCTATTAAAATTCAAATTGTCTCATTCCATTTTTCATCACCAACCATAAATTCAATGTGTATTTCCAAAATAAGACACTCATTCCACTTAAACACATTTAATTTATTAAAAATCAGTACAATAACCCTCATATAGTGCTCACTCATTGTCATTTCTCTAGAGTAATATGGTGTTATAGAATTAATCATCCAACCTGTGGTTTTCCCCACCAAAGTACCCTACAAAAAGAGCCTAATTCCAAGTTTTGGTTCCCTCTAACATTATAATTTAATATTAAATAATGATATCAGTGTTCTAAAAATTACCCAGATATAGTTTAAAATACCTTCTTCTGAACATAAGTGAAATCACTAGTCCAACTCTTATACAACTATGCATTCTTCATTCTAAACTGAATCAATAAGTCTCTATAATCCATGAATAATCCATAGTATTCTTGTCTTTCCCAGGGTCATATCTGATCCATGAACACTATAGTCTTATATTTAATGATTCTACAAGAATTATTTCCATACCATAATTTCCAATTGTACAAAAAACCACTAGTAGGACTTCATTCGGATTACTTCCCTAAATAATTCTTGATATCATGCACTGATGAACACTGATGAAACTAATCATGATTCCTTAAATCCAAAATTAATTTGGTGGTCATCTGAACATGATCATTGAAACTCATAGCTGAATATTGATTAAATTCCACAGAAAAACAACAACTAGAAAAAAAATCATCATTTTCCCACTCAATCACTAGCACATCTCTAATACAACACATTTTTTTCATCATAAACTATCCTGAGACAAATTCCCATTCTCTAACTCCACCCACTATCATCTATATGTAATTATACCTGTAATTAATGAATTAATCTATTAGGATTCAAAACAATTTACTCACAAGAATTCAAATTCCAAAAAAAACATTTAACATCCATTTTCACACACCCATGATCTATCTCACACATGGGTCATATCACTATGATTGAAATCCAACTCTCCACCATAGGAATTTCGTTATCATCACCTCACTAAGTTAAAACACTAATTTTTACATCCCATATCCCATACAAATAAAAATTCAATGGTCCTAACTAACCAAAAATTCTCTTAAATAAGCACTAAAAAGAAACATCAATTTACTACATTTTCTCTCCTCATGTAAATTCCATCATTCAGGATTTACCGAAAATCCATCAAAAATGATATTTTCACCTCTCAACAGTATATGTTTCACTCCCCACATTATATATTCCCTTATACTACTCCTCGATATTTGACCCAAACATGTACTTCCATCAACACATGTGTGTTTCTCATTCTATGACATTCTTATCACTTTTAATCCCTAATATCACATAATCCATTATGTCACATTCATCACAAGGGTATCATTTCCATTCTTATCAAAATTCTTGGTCCACTAGGCCTACTAGGGATTCACTAAATTCCATAAATCATAGAATGAATCATGGTCATCACTAATACATAATCCATCTACCACCACGTGTAACCAATGGGTACTAAATCTATCTAGTGAAAACTAATCAATAAAACATGTAAGATTCCATTTTTTGGATGAGTTGAGAAATTATAAAGGAAATATTTTCCATTTTGTGGATGGGATTAATATTAAAAAGATACTTGGAATGAAATTTTTAAATTTTTAACACTTAATCATGTTTTTCTTTAATAGGTTTTAAGGATCAAAAATTATCTCAGGATTTCAGATAACTTTCAGAAGCATCAGGATTAGAATGACCTTTTTTTCAAGAAATATAAGGGGAGGAAAATGGTTAGCATAAAATTAGTTCTAATCATGCACCCAAATTATGTATCCCTATAGTGGTGTCACATATTTTTGAAAAACCATTCACCGGAGGCAAAACGATCTCGCGAGAATATTAGTAAATTACAGAGGTCAAGAACATAAGTTGGTCATGGTTTTTTTACTATTCTCTTATCCATATGATGGGGAGAGTTTTTTGGATAGTCTCACTACACCGGATGCATATATTTTTTCAAACCATGTTCATAGTTGTGCATGTTTGTGTGCCTTAGGATAATGGGTGATCATGGTTATCCAAATAGTGAAACCAAACCGTGATCTCCTTTAAAATATTTGAACAAATGATTTTACCCCTACATTCTTTAACCATTAATCCACCCCTTTTCTTCCACTTTCACATGAATCGTCTTTCCAAGAGCTCTCAATTTTTTATCCTTTTTAATTTGATAGATCACCTTCCTTTGAGATCCAAATCAATTATCATCAGCAAATTTGGATCCCACCAGATAATTATAAGACTCATATTTTTTCTTATCTCATTTTATCTCATTATCTTGGATGTTATTTCCAGGAAAGAAGCCATGCCCTATTTTGAAAATTTTTTCTAGTTCCCTAATTTCTCTCATTCCATCCAAAATCAAAGGCTAATAATGGATCAGTGGATACTCAAAAGACTATGGTAGGTGGTCTATATTTTTTTCCTTAAATTGTCATAATTTATAATATGCATCTTTGTGTGACGTGATATACTTTCTGTGTATCACTAATAAAATGAGTAACTCTTTAATTTAATTTTCTAGACAACGATCTAAGACCCTTGTTATACCCATTGACATTGAAAGATGGTTTTGACCTAATCTTTGATCACCCCTTGGGGTGTCTCCTATTTTGTACCTTCATTATCTATTTCTTTTATTTGACCAATACACCACTTAGGTGTGTTTGGTTGACTCTTTTGAAGGGGAAGGATTAAATAAGAGTAAATGAACTGATTGAATTACAATAGGGTATTTGCACTTACTTGAACTTCCATCACTTGTGTGTGATATGGATAATGAAAGTAAATTATTATATGAATGTAATGGATATGTACATTATTTATTCCAAACTAGAAGGTTATTCCATTCTTTATCAAATAAAAACCATTAGGGTTTGTTAGAATTTGAACTTATGAATGAAGTGTCAGTAATAGATTATACAGTGGACAAACAACCTGTGCTTATTTATATATTGATAATTTGTATAGATATTTCCTCATATTAGTGGAAGATGAATTATAAATATATGAAGTGTTAAATGGTTGATTACCATCCCTAAAACTTTTCCCGCATAAATTAATTGGTTGATAGAATCAATTTAATGGTATTAAAAATGGAGTAATATATTGAATCATTATAATTATAAATTGTCATGGATATTTTTGTTGTGGACTATGCTTAATATTTAGATAAAATCTGTATGTTTTCATTATTATTCCATGACTGATACTTGGATTATGATATATAATTCATTTTATGGGTGCATAAGGAACATTGATTTGAATGAATTATAAACAGTTAAGGAATTTTGGAAATGGCACCCAAAATAATTCGTTATTGTAATATTGGGATATTATGTTCCTCATCATTGGAAGAGAAATTCCTCATTATTTATTCATAATAAAAGGTCATTTTATTATTCATCATGGTACATGATATTCCAAATTATTTATTTGGAATCATAGGAAATGATGTTCCTCATAATTTATTGTAAGTAGTTTTACATGGTGCTTCTTGTATATTATCAGGGATGGTTGGGCATGAAATTCCACATACCATTGGATTAAATTCTTGATTGGGTGCCCCTTGTTTCAAAATATGATACCACTATTATTTATAAAACATAATGTTTTACATCGAGATTACCAAGAGAATGTACTCAGACAAAGTGGTTAATACTAGAATAGAATGGTAAGGGTTCTCCCCTTGGATAACATTCAGATACATAGAGATAGACTAATTTATTTTTATGAGTTCGCTCATACTATTAAGGTCTAGGATGCCTTTATTTGACCTTGGGTTCTCTTTTATTGTTATACATTATGACTTTGAATACATCACATGGTTTCCAAAGTGAATTTTTTTTCCTATGTTCATTGATCTATGGATTAAGCCAAAGTAAGTGTAATCGGATTGGTATCCAAGAGGATCCTATTATTGACAAGGTTTATATTTCTTTATTTCATTATAATTTTTTATTATTATACATGAACAATATTTTATTTTATAATCTTGGAAAATAAATTCAGTATACATCATTTTTTGTGGCCTACTAAGTGTTACTCAAACCCCTTTAGGAACTCTATTGGCTACCCAGACATATCTCATGGATTTAGGTCAGTGTCGTGGATTGTGTTTCATGTTATTACTCTTCATGTACTAGGATTGACGTGGGAGCTAAGAACCAATCCTCTAACTAGACTAGATACTAGAGTTAGTTCTTTTGTATAATACTTTTTCAGTCTAGTTTTATAATATGTATTACCTATTGTATATTGACTACAATGTATTTATGTATTAGAATGTTCATGCATGGACTAATTTTATTGTCACTAGCCTAGTTGTATATTTATTATTAATTTATGTTTCGGTTTCTTTATCTGCCTTAATTTATGATTCCATGATATTTTTTATTGATTGAGAGGTTATGTTCTCCCCAATGTATCAAATTTAGACCCTCTATACTGTTCGGCAGCTTATTGCGTATTGGGAGGCATGCATGAGGCTTTGTCACTAACTATTCTAGTTGTTATTCAAAGATTCAACTGGGTTGGAATACAAAAAATTGGTATCAAAAGTTTATTTTATAATTATTTCAGGATGGTAAACAATATACTATTAATATTTCATCACGTGGAAAATAGATCATGTCTAGGAATGGGAAACCCATGCATGAGGGGAGATCAAGTTTATAGGGATGGGACTATTGTTCATGTTGTCTATTATTACAACAGATTATTATTTCACCTTGAGTGATTTCTATCTTTACATTAGTGATTTATTAATTATATTTAACTCTTTCACCAATATAAAATGAGATGAGATGTGTTCATGCATCATTTGTAGGTACACAGGATTCACTTGATATTAGCATGCTTATTTGTATATCATATTATATGATTATTTAGGAATTATATATTTATACCACATATAGGTGTTTATTTTTAATGATTATATATATGAAATTATTATGTAATTAAATTACTTTTATGCCTATATTCCTTCATAAAATGATATATTTCCTAAATATAGTTACGGTTTATGGTGAGTTATATAAAGTGTTTGTATTAACCAAATAGTGTTTTCCAATAAATATTGATTGTGACATCCTATTTAATAATTCTAAAGTAAATTAAAGGAATGAAATGGTTTTAAAATGGTTAATAAACTATCTGTAATGGTATTTATAAACATTATAGAATTGAATTTTTTTGGACATTTCAATTCATTGTTTATGGTTGTTGGTAAAATAGGATGCCAATTGTAACTTATGGAGCAGTTGCCTCCATAAATTGGGAATGGATTTCCATATTAAAAAATCCTAGCACAGTATAAATGATTCATTTAGGTCAATCATAATAATATATTTCTAAATATCGACCTTTTAATGGTTTAAAGTAATTATATATTTTTTTCTAAAATCAAAATGTTATGTTATGGTTCTCAGATATGTGGTATTTCAATTGCAACATATAAAGTCATGTACCTCTATAACTTGAGAATTATTACCCATATAACTATATATTTGTGCTTGGCCTGACATGAGTAGTTTATTTGTGTTATGTTACGATTATGAGATAATATTGACTTGACCAGAGTAGGTCAGTAATGTAATGTTGTGCTTAGGATATAAACCCACTAAGGTTGTGACTAAACTTTTATATACCAACATTATTGGGATACACTTAAATGGGATTCGAATTCTAATTTTCAGAGTGATGAATATTTAAATTGTGAATGGTTTCCTATATAACTATTCCCATGTTGAAATGACTTGACATTTGTAGTTCAACTATATCTTATATACCTTAGTGTTAAACCCCATGGGGGTATGTTATGTGAAATGGGGGTGGTTTTTTAAACTATTTGTAACTAATAATATATTGTTTTTCATATAAATGTATGGTGTAATATTACCTAAAAATACCCTTAAATTGATATGAGACATTTTGATTACTTTGAAGCTTTGTTGATATGAGGCATTAGTTAGTTAAAATCTTAGTTATATCAAAATGGTGTGTTTTCCTCTATTGCTTTAGTGTGGTATTTTATTTAACTATTCTAGATATGAAAAATTATGAAAAATTTAATTCTTATAAAGAAATTATGAGTTAATTTCCATGAACATCTATGGTAATTAATCTAAATTAAGTGGTAAGTATAGTTTAAAATATATTTCCATTTATAACTTGTACTTGACCTTTCAAATATTTGATCCCCTCTAATGTTTATAATAAATGTGAATTAATGTAATGTTTTATGTTAAACCTTTCAGTGGTGTTGATCATGAGGTACCCTAATGTAGGTGTTGGATATAATATTACCTTGAGAGTTACCTTGAATGTGAATTTGGATGTGTCCAATAGGTTTTCACAGGCCTTCTTTTTTTAAACCTAGAGGTTATGAGGTATATCTTAATGACCTTTTTTATGACTCTAGTTATAAAATTTGATGCTCTATATGAATGAGGTGTTATACTATTGTGGTATAACCCTTGTAGAAAGTAAGCTAGTGGATTTTTACATCAGGTTCCTAGGTATGGTAAGTTCCATTTGACCACTTGTGGTGGGTAGGATTCTTAGTGATAAAACAAAACCATTAGGAAATCAGGTGGTTGTATGGTATGTTAATCCTTAAGGGTGTATAACCTAATATAGATACACAGTGACTATAATAACATTATCCTTTTATGTTTTCACTGTGACCCTCTAAGTATCACTCCTCTATGAGGATACATGGTGAGGATCATGTCCTGGTAGGCCTAAGATTGGTAGGTGATGTAGTTACGCCTACGTTGATAGGATGTGAACCTTACGGGTCAATGATTTATTTAACTAATTCAATTTTAACTCTTTTTGAAAGATTTTATAGTGACATGGGATTTCATGTAATATATATTGTTAAGTGGAATTTAGCTATCATTCAAGAGACCTTATGGCTAGGTGGATGGACCTAATAGCCCTGTTTTGAAACATTATTGGTAAGGCTATGTGGGATGCCTAGAGGTCCTTTTTTACTCAAGTCCTAGTGGGTTAGTGGAGTTTATTTTGAGTGAGGGATACCTAATAGAGAGGTTTTCCTAGGGTTTAAGGATTTCTTAGAGGTGTTGTACTTGGTTTTATGATCATTTTGATACTTATGCATGATAGGTGCTCGAGTTTTGCGATATAGGCATGATTATACCTTTGTTTTTATGAAAAATCACCTTGAGTTCTACATAACAAGACTATACTAGTTAGAAAATATTGTTTGACTATCTGTCCTTATTGACCAGTGGCTTTTTTGTTGATGCTTTAATTTCTAAAACAACTTCATGTAACGAGGAGTGGTTTAATAAATCATGGATAATTTTATTGCCCAATTTTTATGAGTTTCAAGGGATCTTATGAAGTTTTATAAACTAACATTACATGTATTATGGACAAAATTTTCTCTCTTAATGGATATCTCGTGGAATCACGATACAGGTTTTGAATCAGGTGGTATGGATGTACACCCATTGGTTATGAAAAGTTTAGTTAATTTTGGTTGTGCATGGGAACTATTTGATATGGAACATCAGTGAGTAGCTATGTGCGAGAAAAGGATAAATGGAATTAAAAATTATTTTTTTGATCATGGAGGCTCATAGAATTATGTAAATTAAAAGGAATCTCATGTGACAAGTTTTATCTTGGAAATGTACCGGCTAATGTTAGATTATTGACCCATGGGGGAACCTTGACATGCATTTTTGGGAGACATGGTGTTAGCATTTGATTAAAGGCATATATAGCCTATTTTTATGTGAGTGTGGATCAGGGAGATAGAAACATAAATATAAATATTATAATAGTGTAATCTTAATTTTGAGATGATTATTCCCAAAATCTTAAAATCTTCCTATGTATGCAAAAAGATCATTGACTATACATAGAGCTATATAAAATTCTTTCTTTGTTTGAAAAAAGGGACTCCTTGGGAGTTTCACATGAGAATTGATTAAACATAATCCATATGGTTCAGATCATAACATTTTATATCGAGGGTGGGGATCCTAATTGTGTTATTGAACACCAATAAAACCATGGGAACCATTATGTAGAAGTGGGAACATGTGATGGGTTATGTTTGTGTTAGCACTTGGGAATGATCTAGTTCTTAGTCATTCTAGTTTTTATTTCATAGGAGTGGACTATAATAATCATGAAATTTTTTTATTGGTGTGATGATAAGGATTCTCTTAAGGTGCGGAGTGGTAGGTCAGATACTGGTGGGAGAACATCATTTGAGAAGAGTGTGTGACTTTGAGACTGGTTGTTAGATAGTCATTAGTTTATTTTATTACACTAGATAAATTAGACAAAGTAATACTAGATTTCTTGGTAAATTCTAGGTACAAGTATGAATACGGACTTGGATTAAGTACATATGTGGGTGTCAAACCCAAGATAGCTTGCGACAATCCAAGGATACTAGATTGTGAATAGACATGTGTTTATATGGTGAAATGATAATGGAAATGGTCTAGGGAGGTTATTTCTGGGAGACATCAACAAAATTTTGTTACGGGATTCGATGAGTGATATAGTAATGATATCAATGTTCAATACAATAGGGGTATTGGAGTTTGGTTTTGGATGAATCATACGTATCACTGAAAATTATGCTGAAATAGTTGTCTGAAGGTAGTGTGACTTTAATTCTATTTGGAAATTTTCTATGGATGGTGGGGAACTACATCGGGCACATAATTTGGATGAAACTACTGTGGTTTAAAGGTAATCAAATAATTTTCATAGAAAATATGGTGTGACTAGGATATGTTACAACAATTTGTATTAAACTGTTGAGATTAGGGACCGAGAGAAGATTCCTTATGGTTTTTTGGGTGGTTTAGGTTTAGAAATGTTTCAGGAAAGTCTCTTGGACACTGAGGACATTATTTAGTATTCACTCTGAATGGTGGGAGTATTGTGACACAGAATTTTTGGTTAAAGGATAGAATGTGAATTGGGGAACTCGAAAGGCCCCTTGATTAATGATGTGATTATGTGATTATGAATCGAGTTAAATGGGAATGAGTAATAATTTTATTTACATTTTGTTAATTGTTATGAGTATTGGATCATGTTTTGAGAAAAATAATTATTTTATACTTAAAGTGATTATTGGAGGAACATTGGGAATTTGGAGATGTTATGCAGCCATTTTAATATGAAATTCATGACCCATATAGGTCAGGTGATGTTTCCATTATCACATAAGGATTATCAAGGTTGAAAAGATACAAGGTGTGAAGGTTTTAATATCCTATCTTTCAAACAGGTCGAGAAATTATAATGGAAATTCAGATTTTCATTTAGTGGATGGGAAGCATCATAAACTAAGATCTAGAATGAATTTTTATGAGTTAAAACACATAAAATATTTCTTTTTTGTATGGATTTAAGAACTAAGACATCTATTGAGAGTCTGGGTGACATTCAGGAATATAGATATTTGAAATATTGGTTTATTGGAAGATATGGGTTTGTTCATTGTTATCACCTAATAAGTACTAACAATCCACCCAAATGGTGCGGTCTTTTTAGGGTGTCACATTGTATGAAAAAACAAACACAATAGGCAACAAAGTCATAAAATAATATTACATAAATTACATAGGCGAATATCACGGGATGTTTTTTGTTTTCCTAACCATGTTCCTTGCCATGTGAAGGGGTGGGTCATTTGGATTGTGTTACCACGAGGGATGTGTGTGGGTCTCAAAAGTGTGCACCTATACATGTATGTCCATGTGCCTTAGGGATATGGGTGAACATAGTTAGTGCATAGTTATCCAAACCATATGTTCAAACATTCCTCCCATTTAAAAAAACTAGAAATAATGGTTTCGACCCTACCCCCTTTAACCCGTAATCTTTTCTTAATCCTCCTCTTTCACATGAAGTAGACACCTGATGGATCCCCATTTTCTATCCTTTCAGATTTGAAAGATCTCATCCATTCGAGCTTTGAAAAAAAAATCTTGCATTGGATCCCTCTCAATAAGTCTAATAATCCAATTTATTCTTATTTCATTTTCTCTCACTATATTGGTATTATCTCCCTAGGAGTTCTTATGCCCTATTTTTAGGTTTTTTTACTAGTTATTTGATGTCTCTCATTATATATAAATTAAACTGGTGATAATGGATGGTTGAAGCCTCGTAATCACGATTAAAGTGTTGTGGATGATTTCTCTTAAATAATTTTTATTTATAAAATGTGTTGTTGTTCTGCACAGTAGATTTTCCATGTGTCACTACTAAAGTGAGTAACTCTTTAATTTAAATTTCTATATTGTGAACTAGACCCTTTTTAGACCCGTTGACATTGTGGGAGGGTTATGACTTCATATTGAATCACCCCTTTGGGTGTTTACTATAATATACCTTCATTGGACACTACTTTTGTTTGACCAAATCAATACTTATGTATGCTTGTGTTGACTCTTTAAAATTTAATGGATTAAATGTTAATGAATGAATTTATTGAATTAAAATTGGGCATGTGTACTAAATTTTCCTTCAATCACTTGTGGGTGAGATGAATCCTGAACATGAAATTATTATAATAACAGAATAATGGTTTACTTAAATTATACTAAACTATAAGGCTTTGACTTTCTTATACAAATATGACACCCTTATGGTGAATTTCAATTATCACATACTAACAAAGCATCGGTAATCTATTATGTAGATGAAAATTTTTTGGTGATATTTTATATTGACAATTTTTTTAGATAGTTTTCATTCTTATGGAATCTAGAATTGAAATAAATTAAGTGTTAAATGGTTGATAACCATTTATGGGACATTTTTTTCTTATAAATGAATTGTCTAATAGAATCGATCGAATGATATTATAAATGGAGTAATGGATTGAATAATAATAACTATAAATTGTAATTGATATTTTTTCATGGCCTGTGTTTAATAATTTGTTGAAATGTGCCCATTTAATAAGTATGCCTTCCATGATACATAGGATTTGATGTAGAATACCTAGGACAAGCCCATATAGCATATTGATTTGAATGAATTATTAATCAGTAATCAATGTTGGACATGACACCCCAAATCATTTATTCTTGTAATATTGGGACAAGACATTACTCATCATAAGAAATAGCATTCCAAGTTATTTATTTGGAATTATAGTACACGATGTTCCTCATAATAGGACATAAAGTTCTTAATTTTTTATTTAGAATCATAGGATATGAATTTCATCACCATTATTATAAGTGGTTGGACTTTCTTCTTCTTATCCTTTATTGGGAATGGTTGGACATCATGATTTATGTCCACTTCTCAGAGATTCTTGAGAATATTCTCATTATTTTAAAATATGATACACTATTGATTTCTGGCTCAAATATTTACCCCATGATTACCCAGATCATGTACTCACACTCGATGGTTCTTACTAGAATGGAATAAAAATGGTTCACCTATTTTTTCAAAATCAAACCCAGAGATCATGGTTAATATATTTTTTTGAGTTGGCTCGGCCTCCTAAGGGAGAGGATTCCTTGAATTCACCTTGGGTTCTCTATTATTGTTATTATAGATGAGGACCATGAGTATGACCATTTGTTTCATGACTGAATTATCAGGTCATGTGTTTGGAGACTTCTTGATTAAGTCAAAGAAGGTATTCTTGGATAGGTATCTATAAAGAACATTATCCCGATATAGAAAACATTGAATTATTTTATTATACTAGATTATTATTATACCAACACACTTCTACATTTTATATTCATATATTGGATATGAATTAGACATTATTGTTGGTGGCCTACTATATTTTACACACACCCCATTCAAGTCACCGTTGTGTACCCAAAAAGGTTACATAGATGTAGCTTAGGATCTTTGATCGTGTTTCAGGTTGTTACTCTTTATAGACCAGGACTTGACATGGGAGCAAGGGACTGACTCTGTAATCTGGATTCCAACTGTCCTTGTTTTTTTTATTTATTTATTTATCCAGTATGGTCTTGTTATATATACTACCTTATGTATGTTTACTTCTATCTAGTTAAGGATTATTATGTTCATGAATAGATGGATTATATTGGCACTATACTGATTTTCAACATAATAATAATTTTCTATTATGTTAATATTCCACTTACTTTCATTATTTTTTATTCCTCTACAGTTTTTACTAATATTGATGGGAGATTATATCCATTAGGCCTTCTTTAGACCCTCCCTTATTCTCAGATACCTCTCGTGTATATGAAAGTGCACTTAAGTAATTTTCAACAATTGTTCTAGTTATTATTCACATAGTGAACAATGTTGGAATGTAATAACACACTCCCATTGAAACCAATTATGAAACCTAATTCATGACTTTTTAAGTACATCGTCATCAAATAAAGGCTCAAATGCCAATAATGATGACCATGCTCAAGGTTATTTTAGTCTCATATAACCAAAGAACCCTTGGAACTATACTTCAAAATAGGGATTATCTCCTTTGCCAATATTCCCAATAGGTTTAGTCACAATACATCACCAAATGAATTCCAAAAGCATCAACCCATAATTTTATTATGCCTTTAAAGAACACATAGGATCAATGGGTCTAGGAAATAAATAGTTCATGCCCTCAAAAAACTATCCTCACTACAAAAAACACAAGTAATTGAGGTTTTTTACTCACAATATTATTTAATTCATCCAACCTTCCTTTTTCTCAAAACCCTATAATGGTGTTCACAATCATTTTCAGTAAATTATTGATATAAACACATCCCCAGGAACGCCCCCTATATCAATTTCCCTCAAGTTCATTCCATTCTTCAACCACATATCCAACAACAAATCCCATACATTGGTCTCAAACAGAATCATTTAACAAAGGTCCCCACCTCTAGGTCATGAATAAGTATTAGATAACCCCTCCCATGAAATTACATATAATTTCTCATGTTTGTATGTGATTTTTATATTCAAGGAAACTATTTATTTTCAGAAATAGTGGATTGGTCAGTTTTTATTCCCAGATTTGGAATTGAATATAGAATACTGGGACCCCTCAAATGAGGTATTTTGGATGGAGTTTAGTTTCTAATTGGTGATGGTTTGTATCATGTTTTCATTGAATAAATATTAATAAATTTTGGCTACTACTATCATGACCTGATGCAATGGTGCTCGAGTCGCAACTTCCCCTAGCCCGACTCCATAGGCAATTGGTTGGAGACAAGAGCTGAAATAAATAACTAATTTGGGAGGAATTTTCTTAATGTACATGTGCACACACACAAAACCACATTAATGAAGAAGTGACGATTAATAAATAAAAAATATGATACATCTAGAGAATAATCCATTCATTTAACATCTCTAGAGAATACAAAGTGTATTCTAGTGTAAAATAAAATTTATTGGGGGAAATAAACACCCAACTAGAAATATTTTCCAACCTATAGAGTCTATAAAAGCAAAGTGCCGAGAGTGCCCAGCTCCAGGTCCCCAATCCTCGCACACCATACATAGTCAAATGCACTATGTATACTTATGCTCCATTGTAATTGATGTTGACCTAACTGTCATCTGTATTAGACAAAATACATGTTGGAAAATCCCATACGGGGTTGAGTATATACATACCCAGTAAGACACCTCATAAGTTTAGGGTAAATCACTATGAGACACAATAGGGATATACTTCTCAAACCATAGAGAGTATCAAAATAAAATAACATAGATAATGATATATATATTCTCAAAATATTAATCATAGTCAATAGATTAATGGGATATCCTTCTCACATCCCATTCTAGAAAAAAGTTCCATCAGTTCCAATAGGTTCATCAAAAATGCCCTTCATCTCAGGCATCTATACGAAAAAAATATCTAACACAAGCCATACCTCTCCACTATGTTTTACTATTGATTGGACACAATATATAGGTATAGGACCCATTCCCTAGTAAAATAGGAGGGTTTCACTCAATAGATAAAGGACTCATGACCAATTCCACATGTGGGTTCCAATATAATGGTCGAGAAACCATGACCTTCCTGTCAGGAGGGTGCCACTCTAATGGTCAAGAAACCATGTCTTACCCAGCATGAGGGTTCAACTCAGATAGTAGATAAATTATAATACCTTGGATTTTTTATTGACCTTTTTCTCAAAAAATGAAAATTTTCATTTATATCTTGCAATGCACTAAGTCAAACATTCCTTTCACACTAAACCGACTTGTCGTATGTTACATGCAGCCCTGAGTTGGCGTACAATACACGCAACACTGATTATATATTTTGTTCATTTTATAAAGGAACTATCTTTGGAATATTTTATAAAAAATCAAAGGAATATTTCACTACACGCAACACTGACTTGGCTTACGTTACATGCAAGAGCAACCTTCCTCGATAGCTTGTGTCGTACGCCTTACAAAGATTCTCTAAACAATGATATATTATTAAAATATTATTATTTAATGGGATATAAACTAGACTTTATGACTATTATTAATCAAAGTTTTAATTTTATATATCATAAACATTCATCTTATGTATTTTCAAGACATGATATAAAAAAAAATTCAATTTTTTGGATAAAAGAAGTATTTTTCAAAAAATCCAGTTTTGCCGCCTTTTGATAGAACACAGATTTTAAATATAGTTTTTGACACTTTTTATATTATATTAGACAAAATAAAATTCTTATTTTGGTGTGGAATATGAAAATATACTTTGGTTTAATTTTTAGTATTTTTTGATAAGTTTCATTTTTGATGAATAGTAAAAATGCTAATTTTTTGTATTTTAAAGACATTAAATTGTAATTTTTTGTTTTTGATTAGTTTTAAATTTTAATTAGTTCATTTTTATTCCATAATGGTTTTAAAAAATGATTTTATTCATGAATTTATTATAAAAACATTTTCCATTTTAAAAATGGGAATTTTTCCAAAAAAACTACTTTTCGTGACATTTTAATAGTTTTATTTTAAATTTAATTCTGAAACATCTGTGTATTCAATTTGGATAAATAGATTTCAAATTTTGATTCAGTTGGTCCAAATTTGGTACGTATTTTCCTTTTTTTACCAATATGAAGAGTAACCATGGTAAATTTTATTACCACGGTAAAGGGTAAATTAGGTAATTAAGGTTAAAAATAAAATTATAATGACTATTAAATGACCAAAACAAATAAAAAAATTATTTGATGAATTTATTTTGACCCTTAACACTTAAGGATCTAAATTATTTCATTTAATAGACACTTATCAATGAAAATGACTTAAATAATATTTAAATTAAAGAAAGTCACAAAGTGTCGTTTTCTTGGCCTTTAATATCTATATGTATCCACATATGGAAAATGGGTGGTATCAACAAATATAAATTTTAATTTTCAACTTAATAAATATATTTCCTTGAAATAGATTTATTTTTGATGTTTTGGAGCCATTGGGAGATATTATGGAATTTATAATATTCTATTTAATGAAAATTTATAGATGTCACATTAATGTTTTAAATAATTTATAATTTTTAGAATAAATTTATACAGAAGATAAATTCAACTATAAATACTTATTTTAAATATAATTTTTTTTATATTTATCATAATAATTTATTTTTCATTTTATGGAAATAAATAATTACATTACAGTTTTATATATTGATGGTGCAGATATTATTTATTTGATAAAAATCAATAAACTAATTTTTATTAAAATAATAATAACCATTAAAGGGTCAAAAACATTATGAAATTATATTTTTCCAGTATATTTAGAGCATAATCATCAAAAGGTAGAGTTGTGGACTATTTGGTTCCATAAGTAAAAGATTAAGGCAATTATTTTATTTTATTAAAAGTAAGGCTAAAATTGTCACATTCATACTTTAATAACATTAAAATTTTGAATGTTGTATTTTCATGAATATAAATAAGACAAAATATAATATTATGAATTAAAGTAAATATATATTCATAATATTATTTTATATTTTAATTTTATTCATCAAATAAATATATTAATAATCACACAATATTGACGTAGTAATTTTTTTATTGAGGGAAATATCAAATAAATGATAATAAAAATATTAAATGAAATATAATTTAGGATAATTAATATGTCCAATAAATTTTATAGATAACCATGACCTCATATAAATATAATAAAATAGTTTTTTTGAAGTTAACTTGTTATCTTTGTATTTGTAAAAATCAATAAATTGAATAGTGTCAAAATTGACACTATTGATTTTTTATCAAAATAGTGATTTATTAAATTATATAAATATCATAAAACATATTTAAAAATATATAATAATTATTATATGATAAAAATGTTCTAAATTATATATTTATGACCTATTTTACATAAAATAATTAAATATTTTACCCTTTTAATATTAGAATATACGTTTCCCTGGTAAACAATTAAATAGAATAACAAAGCGCTAATTAAAATGATAATGCTTAAATTGACATTTAAACTTGTCTAAAATTTATTTCTTTATTATATTACAACAATATATAATATGATATTATAAATTGAGAAATTTTGTGGGTTTTCAATTGGGGTTTAATTTTATTATAAATTTATATTTTTGAGGTTTCCAAAAGTTCCTCTATCCTCAATTATAAAAGGGCACATCTCCTTCCATTTTAATAACGCCTTCATAGCCCTTTGGATCGGCCAAAAACTTCCGAAATATCCTCCCAAAGTCTCTAAATTCATCCTAGAGTCCACACTTTTTGAATAAATCCATCTTAAGGATTCCTTTTGGGCATACCAAAAGGAGATACCCGAAAAGGAGGTAATTTTTTTGTCAACTCTTTTAAAACACTTTTCTTCTTCTACTTCCAGTTCTTATATTTTTTCCATAATATAGTAATAAATATAGTATAATATACATTATTAGAAGTTAATATAGTAATGTTACAATATTATACCTCCATTTATCCATCCTATAATTAACAAAATCACCATGTGTGTGTGCGTACGTCTAACCGTCTCCACGTCAAGGTGTAATCTCTTAATCAACAATAATTTATTAGGATGGGTATAATTATGGGTATAATGAATTTAAATAATGAATATAACATTATTATTATTGTTTATAATTAATATATCATCCAATTAAAATCCATTTAACCATCAAATGGAATGATATCGTCGCTCGGACATACGTATGGCCTACCGTCTCCACGACGCGGTGAGATTCATTATCCACATTAAAAAATAATGAATGATTATAAAATTCATATGATGAGTAAAAATAAAAATATAAAATATGAATTTAATTTAATTATTTAAATGAATAAAATACATCCTAATAATATCAAACATGACTTACCTGGAAACACAGGAATGGGAAAATGAAGGAGTTAACACCCGAAATAATGGAAATATTGAAACACTATTAACAAAATGATATAATAGGATTATATATGATATAATAAATATTAATATAGTTATATTATAATTTAATAATATATATTAACCATTATACATTATTTTCGGATACATACAAAGGATATCGGACCTAATGTAAGGGATAATTTCTTAATCCCATTATTTTTCGAGATTATTTATACGTAAGTATTTACTAGGGTATAATTATCATCCAAATCCATGTTTACTAAGTATATAATATTATTTATAATCTAATAATATTGTTTGAATTCAATTTTACTAATTTTTTAATTTTTATTAAACATCATTGAAGGATTCTTTCATTAATTTTCCATATAAGTTACTTTTTGACTTTTTTGGTAAGAGTACAAGAAGTATGTTTTTTTAAATTATACGACATGAAAGGATTTTTACATCTTCATAATGCCTTATTTATTTTAAGCTTCCTATAAAATATTTTATGTTTATATTAAACAAAATTCGTTTCTTTTAAAATTTTCTGGAATTTTTATAATAGAAAACTTTTTTTAAGAAAAAATGATATTTTCCTCAAGAATTTAGCTCAAGTGTATTATCAAAATTATTTTCAATTTAATATGACATAGGGTTACGTTTATATACCTATTATTAAATTGATTTTTTTTTGTTTTTATGATGGAATTATTTTTATGAAATCCATTTCTCTATGGATTACGTTATGATGGAATGATGTTTAATAAACCGGTTTTATTTCTTAGGTTATGTTGTGATGACTGATTTATGTTTTTATGGCACATGTAAGAATGATTTCATTATGAGATAGGTGGGGCCAATATCACCCTTCAATTAATTAGGTAATGATTTATATCTCATGAGATATACATGACTAGTAAATTTGGATTAATAATATAGGGTTGGAACATAAATTAAATCCGGTTTAGTAATACAGGGCTAGAATGGAAAGTAAATCTGGTTCAGTAATATATGGCTAGAATGGAAAGTAAACCTGGTATAGTAATAGAAATTTTCCACTATGATGTTCTTGGAAGAAATTCCTTGGGTACTATGGAAATAATATTATGCGCTAATTTTTTTACCACAATTCCATGTTTTATTCCAATGCTATTTTATCATGGTTAATGTTTTTTAGGATCTATGCCTTATGAACTTACATGTTTTATTTCATGACTCATGATTTTGTTATTTAAAATTTATGTTCATGTTTTTACATTATTATGTTTATGGTTTGTTTTATATTCTCAATGTTTACCCTTACTCAGCATTTGAGCTCACCCTTTTATGTTTTACTTTCCCTGTGATATAAAGAAAGGTTTTAGGTAATAAAACAAAAGAGGAAGATCCTTTTGGGAGATTTTAAAGATATTCCACCAAGTTTGAAGATTATTTTCCATGTTTCTAAAGACACTAAACTAATATGGTCTTTATGTGTCTATTTATATCATGTATTAAGTATTATTCAAAATAAATGTAATGTACATATACATAAATCTTGGGTCTCTAGATAAAGGACTCATTCCCTTCCAAGTAAGGGGGTGGCACTCTAATGGTAGATAGAGGATTCATTCTTCACATAGTAGGAGGGTGACACTCTAATAGTCGATTGAGAACTCATTCATTTCCCAGTGGGTGGGTACCACTCTAATGGTCAATAGAGAACACATGCCCTTTCAAGTAGGATAGTACCACTCTAATAGCATATATATGACTCATTATATGTCCAGTAAGAGGGTTCCACTCAAATATCTATGACAATTTTGGTCAATCACTACCATTACTGACCATAAAAAAAATAATACAAGTGCCTATATCATCTCGCATGGTATCTTAGAATCCACTATAAAGGCCACTAATTCATTCTATGTAGAAAAACACTCAGGATAGTCTACTCATGGTCAAAATTCAGAGTCCAACCAAAGGATATATGAGAGGTAGAATTTTCCTCAAAAGAAGAGGGTATAAACATATAAGTGGACCCACTCAACGTGTCATACCACCCAATAGCATGGTCATGTACCTTCCGGTACATGGTACACTACCCATGTTGCTCTACATGGCATGTATGGTGACTACATGGAATGACTCAGCCACCTGAGGTCCTACCCATTCTCTTAGTTGTGTCTATGTAATCTTTATTGTGACCATGTACTCTAATACATGGTGTGTCCTCATTTACAAGGTCCCACTTCTATCCTTCGAGTTATTTTCATGTATCTTGTCAGTGTACTAGTACATGGAATGTTCCTATTTTTTCTCATGTTTTTGTACTTCCATATTATAGGTTGGTTTTAGAGCACCGAGTCACATGATGTCATGACCCCTCCCTACAAAGATGCCCCTCCTAAGATGGAAATAAAGTAAGAGAGATAATGACCCCTGAGTCCTACCTCTAGTAGGCCCCGAGGTGGAAACTATAACCAAGGGTATAGGATCTCATGAAATTGTAGGTATTAACCTTTTTATAAGAAAACAATATCGATAGATATGATTGTCCATCCCAAAAAACTCTATGATATATATATATAGTAAATATAGAACCATCCCACATGCATGATTAAAATATAACTTCTATAAATACAATAAACAAATATTTAATTACCAAAAGAACAAAGTTATGTAGTGACACATCAACTGTCCCCACATCCGAGCTAGTAAAGTCAGCCACAGTCCAAGTAATCCTTAGGGAAACTAGAAAGCAATATAATAAGATTGGGTGAGGATACAACTATACTCATAAATAAAACCAAAGACTCTCATGCACAAGTGGGAGAATATTACTAATGCTCTTGATATAAAATAGAATAACCAACTATATCAATACATAATAAGATATAAGCATATTTTTCATATTTACTATTGTTCAATAGAAGACCATCAACAAACATTCACAATACATCAAAGGTGCACAAAAAATGACCACCAGTGGCCATGATTTTCAGTAGGCATACATCCCATACTACTCACAATATCAATACAAATTATTATATAAGAATGTGTCACTTTTCTCCATCCCTTATTTATTAGTTTAAAGCAGATTCAATTATCTTTATTATATTTCAATGAAACTACCTTCACCTGGGAATAATTCGTACACCAAACCCACATGATACACAGTTTAGAGGGACAAAGGGATACCTACATCAAGAAATATAAGATCATCACATTCTCCTTAGGCCAAAAAGGGGGAGCTCAAGGCTCTTGGAAAATGCGATAAAAGGGTGAAACACAGACTCATGAATCCTCAGGGAAGAAATTTTTCTGGGTTGATCGGTAGAAAGAGTAAACAGAAAATGCACAAGAGATAAAAGATCTCAGCTTTAGAAAATCCATATCCTATATAAATGGGAAAAACAGTTTCAAAATCCCTTAAAGTTAGATCAAGATCAATACCACATGTTTTGATTATCGAAGGTTCTGATGAGAATTAGGGATTTAAATATATATTTTGATTCCTTTTAAATGGATTTAAAAACACGTAAACATGGTTTTAAAATCATTTTAAATAAAATAAAATGTTAAAGGGGAGAAGGTGAATTTTTTTGCAAAAACCGTAAATTTGAAAAACAATCAAAAATGAATCGTCATTGGGTGAGTCACTATTGTGAGTCACGGATAGGTGAGTCACCGGTGTGAGCTTCCAGTGACAAGGTACCAATGACGAGTCACTGTTTGGTGAGTCACCATTTGGCGAGTCACCGTTTGGTGAGTCGCTAATTTGGTGAGTCACAATTCGTCAAGTCACCATTTGGTGATTCATTATTATTTGAGATATCATTTGGTGAGTTAATGTTTAGTGAGTCACCGTTTCGTGATTCAAAATTAAGTTCACCGTTTAGACTCACCATCAGCGACTCACCATTGTGAGTCACCATTATTAATCAAGGACGAGACTCACTATTAGCGAGTCACATTTTTTCATCACTATTTCGAGTCACCAACATGACTCACCATTGGGATGACCTACCATTACCACCTACCTGTGTAAAACTCACTATTCGACAATTTACCTATATAAAAACCGGATTGTTGTAAAACTCTTGAAATTAGTCACTGTTGCCTCCCAGAACACCTCAAATATTAGATTTTTTCAATGTAATGGACCTGGTAGGTCTGATCCATTACATCATATACCTCTCAAACTATTTCGATAATTGAGAATCCAAACCCAAAATCATAAGGAAAATGGTGTTCAAACATCCGCCTTGTGAGATACCTCTTAAGGATCTTTCTACACTTGAAACACCACTACAATCATCAACATTAAATGATAAACCATGCTATGTTGTTCAAAATTTGGAGTGAAACCTCAATATCCAAGAACACCTCATCCAACATCTACTACCCCAAATGACCACAATACACCCCACACAAGAACTAAAAGCCACACCATTTGGACATATGTATCATGGAATTACGTCCTGCATATAAATATATTATCCGCTATGGGTGGCACTTACTCACCTGCATGGGTTTAATCACATCTCAATTAATGCATCTCGAAAAGGAATCAAGTCCTTCCCTTACATCATTTCAATAATTAACTACACATTCCACCACACTCATCACAAAATAAGGAGGACATATCATCATATAAAACAAATCTCAAGAATCACATCACAAGGAAATACATAACAAGACAACACTTAGAACAAATCTAGGGAATGGCCATGCATCTGCATCTCCCTTTCCCAAGAACTCTCTTCTAGGCCACCATGCCTCCACAACACACAAATCAAGGGAATAGTCCATCCACGTAGCACCTTTTCCTGTTGATTCTGAATATCTACTTTTTCTTACTTGAACATTGGTCATCTTCAATGTAAAATTGTCCCCATTCAATGACTTGGGATTCATCATGAAGAAACCAATGAAGTTGATAGATATGAAAGACATCATATACCTTCTCCAACTATAGGGGTAGTTCCAACTAGTATGCCACCTCCTTAACTCACCCTAATACCTCAAAGGGTCTGATGAACTTGGATGTAATCTTGATACCTCTTATAAACCTCTATTTCCCTTGCCGAGGGGAAACCATCAAGAAAACGAGGTCCCAAACCTTGAACTCCGAGGGCTTCCTCCTATAATCGACATATGACTTATGTCAGTATTGTGCTACTTTAATCCTCTCACGGACAAGATAAACCTTCTCATTCATTCTATGTACAACCTTGGGATCAAGTGCAGCTATCTACCCAACCTTTTTCCATCATAAAGGTGAACCACATGGTCTTCCATACAAGGATTCGAATGGAACCATGTCAATGGAAGAGTGGTAGCTATTATCGTAAGAGAACTCTACCAAGGGAAGGTGTCACACCCAAGATCCACCATAGTCCACGATGAATTCTCGCAATATTTCCTCCAACGTCTAGATGGTCTGCTCTGTCTGTCCATCTTTCAAAGGGTGGAAAGAAGTGTTGAGGCGTAACTGAGTGCCAAAAGCATTTTTCAATCCCCTCAAAAATCATGTGTTAAAATTTTTATCCAGATCTGAAACAATGGATCTCAGAACTCCATGAATCTGCACCACCTCATCCAGATACCGCTTGGCCAAGGAATCCACTCCGCTCGACTCCTTAATCACTAAGAAGTCAGCCGATTTCTTTAACTGGACTACTACTACCCAGATCACTTCATAGACTCCCTGGTTCCTGGTTTACCATGTGATGAAATCCATCGTGATGTCATACCATTTCCACTCTACGAATTCTAGGGGCTACAACAAACCACCAGGAACACGGTTTCTAGCCTTAACATGTTGGCATACTTAGTACTTCTCCAAAAACCTTTTCACTTCCCATTTCATCTCGGACCTCCAAAACTACTCTTTCATTCCATGGTACATCTTATAAACTCAAGGGAGTACCACTAAAGGTGACCTATGAAATTAATGGAGAACTCTCTCATGCCTAGCCACAATAAATAACAACCTTCCATGGAATATAATCAAATTCATATCATATTTTTTCCACCCCTCTAAAGTATCACCCCAGTCAATCTGATAATCCACCACATTTACCTCTGAGTCTTCCCATTTAGAATCCTCCACCTACTACATCAAATTATACCACACCATTATCAGAAACAAAAATCCTCTATCTCTTTTCATTCATTAATCTATGTGAAAGTCATCCAACTCCTCCATCTCCTTCCAAACATCTGCAGATTTCTAAACAATCTCTTTGTGTTACATCTTATTCATGGAATTATCCAAGATCATTCACTTTCATGAGGTGTAAGAGATCTAAAAATCATAGTCCTAGAGAAACTTCATCCACCTTCATTATTTTAAGTTAAGATCTCACTTGGAAAATATATACATCAATATCTTTTATTCCCTGAAGACCACAATGTTCTCCCCAGTGAGGTAATGCCACCACAAATTTAATGTAAATACCACCACTGATACCGCTAGATAATGGGTGGAATAATGATATTCATGGGGATATAACTTCCTAGACACATAAGAGATCACTCCTTGTTGTTGCATCAGCACACATCCCTAGCCCAGAAGGGAAGCATCACAAAATGCCTCGAATATCCCCCCTTCCTCTAGAAACTGAAACACTAGAGAACTTACCAACTTCAACTTCAGATAACTAAATGCTTCCTAGAACTACTCAATCCACACAAAAGGCTGGTATTTTCTAGTAAGATCATTCAACGGAGCTAAAATTGAAGATAAATCAGGTACAAACATTTAGTAATAGCCTTCTAAATTGAAAAAATTGTGAACATCTGTAACATTATTGTGCTATAAACAAGAAACAACTTATGTTGGTTGGAGTGGATACCCAAGAGGGGGGTGAATTGAGTTCCTATTAAAATTTATGTTTAAAATATTTATATTGAAATCTCCCAATTCATAAAAAAAGTTAAACTGTAGTGAATTTATAAAGATTTTAGGTGTTCAATTAGTTTCTCAAAGATTAATTATTAATCTGTTAACCTAATCTGAAGATTAAGTTAGCTTTTGAAACTAACTTAATAGTTCACAATAATTACAAACACTTTCTAGTTCAACTATCAGAGTTAATTTTAAAACAGATTTGAATTTCAAAGTAATTATCAGCGTAATATTGAAAATTGTTTAAACTAAAATAAGATGCAAAGTAGTTTTAACCAAGAGGTTCAGTATCAAGCTGAGACTTATTCCTCTCAAACAGTTTATATGAAACATTGATCCACACTCTAGATCGGGGTTTACAACAGTACTCAGACTGTACAGGTCCTCATACCTCTACCACAGTTCTACGTGGGAAAGCAGCAACAACATCACACAGGCTGTCAAGATCATCCGACCTCTACCACAGTTATACGCGGGATGCATAAAGGTATAAAAAGATTTATGTGAGGATTTCAGTATCCTTCAGTTCATCTTAGGATTTAGTGTGTGTCCAAACATACATAAGCACACACACTGCTCCTACTTTTGTAAAAATGATCATAGCAGAGCAATAATATGGAGATGAGTTTAGAATGCTCTTGTGTGATGTTAATGCAGCTCTAGACTCCTTTGGATTGAACCAGGTGATGCTTTGAGTCCTTCTCTGTATGTTTTTTGGAAAACATAGTGTCATAATTTTGTTCCTTCACTTCAAGTATAGGTGTTCAACTTGAATGTGAGATTATTTGTTGTAGCACTTGAACCTCCTCTTTTAACTTCTGTTCTTGATGTGTATGAGTGTTCTTCACTTTCATTGTGTGTTCTTATTGTACGTGTCAATTTTTTAATTCTCTATGTCACTCACTTTTTACGTAGCTTTGATCTTTCATTTATAGCACTTGATGTGGTTCGACATAAGTCATGATTATTGTTTCGGTGCGGATGTGCGTCGGGTTACGCTGTTCCGCCAGGACGCGTTCGCGCGTGCACCCGTCAACCCGAGGGGATGGGCGTGCGGCTTGTGGTCCCGCAGTCCCGCTTTCCAAGGGCGGGCGGCATTCGTCCCTTATTCAGGGGCGTCTGCTCCTTGATCGAAACCGGGATGATGGGATGTCGGCTCCTCCTTCCGCGGACGTCTCCTCGGAACTCGTCGCCTAATCCGGGTCTCCCTCATAGATTTAAGAATGTTCGTGAATCTCGTTCCCGGCGCCATGTCTCCATGGACACCGGTTAATTACGATGCTTCCGCCCGGACGCTCCAAGGAGTCTGGTCGGGGCAGCAACCTACGGTGAGGAGACCGGGTGGCTCTGGGTGTTGGGGGCGTGTCTTAACACTGCGCCTCTGCATGTCTGCCTTCCGTCCCAAATAGGGCTTCTCGAAGGCGTGATGGCCTGAGGCATCCCGCACTGGGTGCGGGGAACTGTGTTACCTGAGGTTTTCCTCAGCTTCCCATGTTTAACACGGGGTATGCCGCGAGTTTAACGTCCAGCGGGGACGGCATCGGACTGATCAACACGAGGAGTGGATCAGATGTCAGAACCCCTTGCGGGGAACCTCCGACGCTGGGGCCAGCACATGGGCGGCTTCCCGAGTGAAGTGGAGTGGAATGAAATGGCATGACCCCACCGGGATGTGGCGGCCCGGGTAAGGATCAGGATGGATGATGGAGTGAAGAGCTTGGACCCCGTAGGGGCTTCCTACGTACCACGTGTTAGCGCGGATCAAAGTCAGCGTAGTTCGGATATACAGTTTAACGTCATGTTGGACGTCGGCAAGCCGACTCACGAAGAGGTCGAGGCCGCCGGGCAGAGGATTGAACCGAACCACCTCGCACAGAGGGGGATGGAACGGCCGGGTGGATCACAGTTTTACGTCATGCTGGACGTTGGCAAGCCAACTCATGAAGAGATCGAGGCTTCCTGGAGAAGGATTGAACCGAACCACCTCGCACAGAGGGGGATGGAACGGCCGGGTGGATCACAGTTTTACGTCATGCTGGACGTTGGCAAGCCGACTCATGAAGAGTTCGAGGCAGTGGGGAAGCACAATGGAGATACACACGTGCAGTCCCCCACAGAGGCGGATTCATAGGTGAATCAACGCAAGTGTGAACCCGGGAGGGGTCCACTGATGGACGAACAGACGTAAATACGACCGGGACGACCAGGTGGTGGGCTTGAACCTCGGAGAGGCTTCCTACGTACCCTGTTTAGAAGACAGGGATCAAATTCCACGTAGTTCGTTCTGTTTGCAACACTCTACACCCGTGGGCGAAGGCCACTTCAATCCCGACATCCCTGCAGAGACGAGCGAGTGGGGGCCACATCCAAACCGGGAGGACCCTGCGTGCGAGGCACGGGATCGGGTGAAGCGGACGGTTTAACGTCTTGCCGGACGAAGTACAGTTTAACATCGTGTGTTGAGGACGAAGCGGACGGTTTAACGTCTTGCCGGACGAAGTACAGTTTAACGTCGTGTGTTGAGGACGAAGCGGACGGTTTAACGTCTTGCCGGACGAAGTACAGTTTAACGTCGTGTGTTGAGGACGAAGATGCTTGGCAGTTTAACGTCTTGCAGCACGGACGATGGGGGCTAGGCAGTTTAACGTCATGCAGCTTGGACGTATGCAGTTTAACGTCGTGCAGGACGTGGTGCAGTTTAGCGTCATGCAGGACGAATTACAGTTTAACGTCGTGCAGGACGAAGCGGGCGGTTTAACGTCTTGCCGGACGAAGTACAGTTTAACGTCGTGTGTTGAGGACGAAGATGCTTGGCAGTTTAACGTCTTGCAGCACGGACGATGGGGGCTAGGCAGTTTAACGTCATGCAGCTTGGACGTATGCAGTTTAACGTCATGCAGGACGTGGTGCAGTTTAGCGTCATGCAGGACGAGTTACAATTTAACGTCGTGCAGGACGAATAGCGTACAGTTTAACGTCTTGTAGCTGGGACGAAGTGCAGTTTAACATCATGCGGGACATATGCAGTTTAACGTCGTGCAGGACGTATGCAGTTTAACGTCGTGCAGGACGTTGAAGCCGCCGATAGGTCTGTGTCACTTCGCGCAAGCCTGGAGGGCCGCACGGGAAGACAATGCACGGTGCGGGCACCCGGGATGAGGGTCGTCGGGCGCCACGCAGGCGGGTACCCAAAGGGGGTCAAAGGGGGCGACCCTGGTGGTTTGCGCCCAAAAGAGGAGCTTTGCGCGCAATACCGCGGGTCGGCGCGCAAATGGACGGGCTGGCGCACAATTGGGCCAGCACTTTGCGCACGAATGATAGAGATTGCGCGCACCGGGCTTCGGATAGCGCACGGGGGCAACGGATCATTCTCTAATGAATGGACACTTTGAAGAAGGGGGGGGTGCGCGCAATCGGGCTGGATTGCGCGCACCCCGGGGGCAATTGCGCGCAAGAGGCTTCTTTTGTGCGCGAATGCCTTTGGGTGAATATTTATTCAAAGGAAAGGAGCCAAAGGGATTGCGCGCGAAGGCGAACCCCAAGGCTTTCTTGCGCGAAAGAAAAGAGGTTACCTGAAGATCGGCAATGCGCGCGGAAGGGGTTGGATTGCGCGCACGAGAGACCTTTCGAATTCCGGCAACCTTTAAACCGTCGGGGGTCGCCTTATATTTATAGGCAACCCCGGGCGCGGAATCCAGTTCGCGGGCGCGAAATTCTCTTCGCGGGCGCGGAATTCTCTTCGCGGGCACGGAATTCTCTTCGCGGGCGCGGAATCGGGCCCGGCGCGCAAGGGAGTCGCGTGGTCCACTGGCGCGCAAAATTGCGCGCCGGCCCGGCGCATTGCGCGCATCCCGGGAGGTTTGCGCGCGACTCATCAACTTTGCGCGCGTGTCTCCAAAATTCCGCGCAAGGCCTCCGGGCCCTCCGAAACATGCCTCCGACTCCAAATATGACCTCGCTTTCCGCATCCGGAGTTTTTTTTGGGAACAACGGACTTTTCCGGTGTCTACAAACGCCCCCCCTCGGAATCTGATCGGCGAGAGGTCGCAACGATCGGGTTCCGAGGGAGACGCCGGAATGCCGAAGTCCTGGGTGGCGCGGGACTGTGGCGCGCAAAAAAGGGCGTCGGGCGCGAAATTTGCTGTCGCGGTCGCGCAAAGCGCTTTCCGCGCAGCGCGGACCCGGGCCTCGCCTATAAATAGGGGCCCTGGGTCCCCCGCACCGTACACTGGCCTTCCGCGCGATAAGCCTCTAAGCTCTCGTGCGCGAAATTGCCTTTTCCGGCGCGGAATTCGCCCGCTCGTCGCGCAAACCTGTCCGGAATTCGGCCTGCTTTTGCGCGAACACCCGGGGTTTTACGCGACGGACTTCCCGATTGCGCGCCGTCCACTAGGATTGCGCGCCAACTCTCAAACTTCTCTACCAGCCTCGTCCGCTCCCGCACGCTTCATCCCTTCACCCGCATGACTCCCGAAGCTTCTGAGATGGCCGCGAATCAAGTAAATGAGGGGGATGCCGCCACTCGCAGAGCTGAGATGGCGACTAACGAGGAGGTCTACGGAGCCAAGGAGATTGTTTCCAACAATCAATCCTTGTTCGACTTGCTGACGCCGGCCCAGAAGACATATCCACTGTCGGACAACCTACCGCTCTGGAACTTCGGCATCCTAGATGAGGTTCCGGTGCCAGGGTTCGAGGTTGATGCGCCACGGACCTGGGTGACACGGGAGGATGAGCTTCCCCGCTATAACATCACCAACAATGGGCATCCTGTCAGGGAGACCAGACACTTAGATGTCTATGTCCTGAACCCGAGGACGCGAACCATCGTCGGAAGTGAGCCTACTGCGGAGAACTCTCCAGCCCTCTACTCGAGCATATATCGCCAGAGTGTCACCGACGACACCAAGGGCTGGCTGAAGGACTGGGACTTGCGATCTGGGGGAAATTTCACCAGTGAGTGGGCTTGGGCGTTCTGGATACGCCACACTTGCGATCACTTCACGGAGGAGCTTCGGTACATCGGTCTGTTTGAGGCGGTGTGGACGTCGCAGTTCCACTTCTACCAGCAGTCCGAGCTCGGGTCGGAGCTGTTCACCCGCTGGTCCCCGGATACCAACACCTTCCATCTTCACCATGGGGAGGTCGGCATCGGTCTCTGGGACATCCACTGCATCGGAGGTATCCCGCTGGAGGGTTACCAGTACGATGAGTTCCTGCCTCCGAAGAACACCAGGGAAGACAGGTCACGGACTCCCATTCTGACCTGGCATCTGCTTGACCTGGCTACGCAGCGGCTCGGGATCAAGGACTTCCAGAAGGACATAGCCTACAAGGAGTGGTTCGGCCAGTTCTTGGAGCATGACCCGGCGGTCAAGATGCCAGGCAGGGGGAAGCGGTGCCCGACCGCGGCTCAGAGGAGCCGGAACGGGTCGTACTGGCAGGTCCTGGAGACGGGCGACTACCGCTCATGGGGGTACCGCGTCATCGAGGCCCGGGACCCAAATGTCCAGTACGCGGCGTTCCTGGCCGCCTTTCTGAGTGGGTGGCTCCTGCTAGTGTGGGACGCGAGAATGGGCGTTCGCCCGGCGACACTGGCGATGGCGGGCGCTATGGCCGCCAACAAAAGATACAACCTCGGGGTCCCAGTGTTGGCTAAGCTGTACCCCATCCTGGGACGCATCTCACAAGGGGGGTCGCCACGAAGGATCTGTGGGCCCTTCCAATTCTTCCACGGCTGGGTGGCTGCTCACCTTGGTGGGTACACGTTTCCGAACGCCATCATTCCTCCGGGCAACGGCCTGCGACCCTCCCTGCTGAACATTGCGGGGGTCGCTCCGATGACCCTAAGTGAAGAGGGCGTGAGGATTCGGATTGGAAATCATGCCAATTTCAACTTCAGCCCATTCCCCACTCCCGTTGGCCAAATGATCGACAACGGGCAGGGTCCGCTGGAGCAGCACGAGTACTTCCTGAACATGTGGTGCGGGGTGCTCGTGGCTCGGATCGACGGGAAGGTGATCTACGAGCCCTACGTGCCAACCCGGTTCGCCAGGCAGTTCGGGTGCCTTCAACGGATGCCGAAGAGGGTATTCACTGCTGTCCGGGAGGAGACGAACCCTGGCGTCCTTCGCCAGATGTGGCTGATGTTCGTCGCCTTTGGCTCTGGCGACGTCATCACTCTCCCTCCTACCGGGGTCGACACAGGCTTGGCAACCGAGTACGCCGAACACTGGGCCATCGCGTACCCCGAGGGGCTTTTACGGAAGCCAGTTCGGCGGCTCGAAGTCACCCGTGCGGAGACCGGGCGTCAAGGAAGGAGGCGAGGCGCCGCCACACGGGGGAGAACGGAGGCGCGCCAAGCAGCGGAGCCGGCGCGGGCAGGGACTTCGGCGGCGGGCACATCGCAAGCTGCCGCCACGACTTCAGCGCCCGGAGAGGGGGCACATGCGGTGGTCGGGGAGCAGCCCGGGAAGCAGGTAAGGAGTCTGCTCGAACCCTCCCATGATGCAGTCTTCCCGGCGCTGTGGTCGGCCTGGATGACCCTGCGGCAGTCACTGGGGACCGACGCCATCTGGCGAAAGATACTTAGAGAAGGAATCCATCTGCCAGAGGTCGGGCGCCTCCATATCGCCGACAGGGTGGACTTCAACCGGCAGTATGTGTATCTGATGGCCATGGACGAGTACGCGCGCCAACGTGGTCAGCGTGCGGAGCCATCCCTTCTGGTGAAGGTGATGCTCGGTCTAGAACCCGCTCCAGAACAGATGCCGCCGGCGGAAGATGACAGTAGCAACGACTCCGAGGAAGAGGAGGATATGGGGGAGGATGAAGGCTCCGAGGGAAGATCCCATCAGGGGAGCCCGCGGGAGAGCGGCGAGGTGGCCGGCTCTGACAATGTTGATGTCACTGAGCTCCTCGAGGTCCGCTTCTATCCCTACTCAACCTGCTTCATCCATTCTCTTATGCAGCTTCTAACCCATTTCTCCATCTTTCTCAGGAGCACACAGATGTTGGTCAGGCGTCCTTAGCAGGAGTAGGAGAGGCGCCAGCAGGACAAGGCGGGGGCCAGGCACCCATTATCGAATTGACAAGCGCGGAAGGGTCCCCTGCTACAACTGTTCCTGCGGCGGCCGGGATAGCGGAAGATGACGCTCTGAACTCCCGTAAGTCTCCTTACTTTACTGCTGGTGCTTGCCGTTGACGATCCGTGACTAACCACGGCATGCCTTGCGTAGTGATCTCAGGACTGGAGGCTCGTCGGGCTACCGAACCTGGGCCATCTACGAGTGGACCAGTGGCAGACATGCCGCCTGCTCCGGAACAGACTTCCTACACCGAGCCGGCCCCACCAACTGCTGATCAAGGGTCTACGGACGTCGGCGGTGCTGACATCGGAGAGAGGTCGGGGGCTAACGAGGGTGTCAACGCCGCTGGGGAGAGAGAAGAAGGTCGCCCAGATGTTGGGGAACCTATCCCCCATGAGGACATCCCAGGGGCGGACCCTGCAGCAGACCTGCTGGCTGCCTTCCCTGCCTACCGGCCTGCCGACCCCGAGGAGATGGATGACTCGGACGCGGAGGCGGTCGAGGAGAGCCGGATAGCGCGCCGAAGGGGGTGGAAGTGCATCCAGCGCTTCCTCAAGCGAGACCCATCGGAGTGGCTGGGGCGCATGGGATCACTCCAAACCTGGCTGCGCTTCCTGTGTATCGGGGGAGCTGATGCTCAACGCCTCCATCTGACGGTCCGTGATTTCATGGACGAAAAGATGCGAGAGAGCCGCCGGCGTGCCGACGTCGCACAATGTCGGGACATGTCGGAGAGCACGCGGGCGCTCCTCGTGGCGGAGCAGGAAGTCCGGCGTCTCGAAGGGCAGGCGGCAGAGAAGGAGGCCTTCGTCGCAACGTGCACCGAGCTTGTGGAGCAACTAGCAGCCCAGCTGGTTGATGCCCAGGTACAGCTGACGGAGGCGGGCCAACAGATGGTCACAATTCAAGTCGAGCGGGAGCGTGCACAGGCCAGAATCGACGAACTGCGTGCTGCGACCGCCGACGAGGAGAGGGCACGCAGAGAGCGAGAAGCAGCTCTGGAGGCCGCCAGTCAAAGGGTAGCGGCATTAGAAAGACTTATCCAGCACGCTAATCCCTAGGGGCTTTGTTTTTGCCACTCCCAGAACATTTGCTTCCGCTACTCAATATTTTGATCCATTTGTATGAATCACCATATTTATCTGCATCTTTTGGTTTTACATACTCAACCACAATCCATTGTCTCGCGGGAGCGTTAACCAAGCTTCAGGCATCCACAATTGGGCCTGGATTTCTAAAGAAGAGAGGGAGGTCATTCTTAGGAAAGGAGACCTCAGACCTAATCAATGTATCATCCCCCCAACTTGTTCCGACACACGAGTGGGACAATGCTAGGGGCATTGAGATTTTATCTGAACATAGGGAAATGAGAAAGGGTGAATCGCGTGTCCCGAATTCAGAAATCCACAACGGTCGGTCTTCCAGGAAATGCCCAAAACGGCAAGCGGACAATGGATCAATCGACCATACTACTGCGATAGACGGACCGAAGGTCATCATCCATATTGCAGGAGGCGGATCACATGTCATCATCAATGCCGCTTTGGGGGTTCTTTCAGGCACAAGGGTGGAAATCCAGATCAACAGGGCATGCGAAGCGTGGGGCGAAGTGACGATTTGTTCGGATAGAATCCAACGCTCTCAAAATTGCGCCACCGTGGGGAAAGCGTATTAGGTGGATGCACTAATCTGGCCGTGAATCACCCCAATTCTCAGACAGAACCTCTTTGACGAGGAAACCGTCGCTTCCCATCATTGCGATGGGGCATCCTGAGCTGAATCGGGGAGAATATCATAACTGCACCACTTTACCCGAAGTCAGGCCAGACGGCCGGCGACGAGGAGGGGCGGGACTTGGCGATCCCTGAGGCTGGACCCGAGTCGAAATGCCCGGGCGTTCCTACGTACTCCATCAGGCTGGAGATCAAGCCATACGTAGTTCTGCGAGTGCAGTTTAACGTCATGCAGGACGCAGAACCCCGTTTGGGGAGATCTTAGTTTAGGGTCGTAGAGCTCGGACCATAGGGGCATATCTTAGTTTAAGGTCTTAGAGCTCGGACCATAAGGGTAGATCTTAGTTTAAGGTCATAGAGCTCGGACCATAAGGGTAGATCTTAGTTTAAGTTCTTAGAGCTCGGGCCATAAGAACCTCAAAGTACGCCGCATCGTGGTCCTATCCCCTGGATATGCGAAGATGCACTGGGGGATAGTGTCAAGAGTGTCGAGATTTTGCCTGGTCAGAATGGGAGGTGGAAAATGTGATGTGAATCATGCGGCCATTCACTCAAGGACTGGGGGCACCGGCGTAACGATATGGGAGTACTGCCAACCGTGGCGGAAAAGAAGCATCAATATCGCACTAACCGTTGATGGAATGAGGCAGCAAACGAGCATAGACCGCTCAATCGCAGGATTCATATCGATTTGCTGCCCGAGGCCATTGGGGGCACCAGCCCGAGTCGGTGGGAGAGCACTGAGGCATTGTGTCCAAACCATTCACGGGGGCTCCACCCAGGGCGTAGGCGATGGGTCCGAATGAAAGGGAGCACGAAGCCTGAAAATGGAAGGAACCTGACCAAGCTAAACCTGACCCTCCTGGCAATAAACCAGAGTACTCTTGACACCAGTGGACCACTGCAAGGGGTCGAGGGACACGCCTTGAGGGTGGCCTGAAGGCGGCAGACTCCCCAGAGAAGGGGGAATCTTTAAGAGGTGGGGGCTGGACCCGAGGTTTCAAACATCCGGGCGTTCCTACGTATCCCATGAGGATGGGAATCAAGACACACGTAGTTCTTGAAGCGCGGCGCAACACAATCGGGCACCAGCACGGGGAAGGGTGCGGGTCTGACCCTCGCACACAGAAGAAGCGGTATTTGATATTTCTTGTTTGTCCTTAAAGATGGATGGTTTTTCGTGCAGCGACATGCCTGTGATTAAGGAATCCCTGGCGTCGCCACAATAATCAAGCCATGAAAGGCATTGATGAATGGCGTGGTTATTAACCAGCGCCCAACGTGAGTGTCCCCTCAGGAGAACATCACGATGCAGTGCCGTTTCTCGTCGGGCGGCCAAGACGATCACAGTTTACGGTCGTGTGGTAGGACCAGACAACACAGTTTAAGGTCCTGTGGTTCGGACCATGGAGGAATCCGCTTATCGCGATACGGCGGACTCAGCGGAGGTGGGAACATACCCATCCCTGCGGTCATGCACGATTCCAGGAGAAGGATCCTGGGATAGGGGCCTGCGTATGTCCATCACCCGAGGGGCAGAGATGCTAGCCTCCAGATATACTGGGCCCAAAACGCGATTGTTCGGGCGACTCCTTCCTCCTTATGGGGACGAGGGTCCAGCTATACACGGCCCTTAGGGAGGACATCAGCATATATCCTTGGTGCTCAGATCGTGGGAGCCTCGATAGACACCATTACCCTGGTTGGCCTGCCTAACGTGTAAAGGTGTACTGAAGGTCAGTATGAAGAGAGTGTCGAGATTCCACTACAACGCACAAAGGCGGAGTGTGATGAGGACCGTGCAACCAATGTTCGGAGCCTAAAAGAGTCGACATGGCGATTAAGGATGTCGCTGACCATATTCGCAACACAACATCCGATCGCGTCCGCCCAGAACTGGGCAAGCAAACGAGCATCAACCGCTCAATCGCAGGATTCATATCGATTTGCGGCCCAGGACCCGCTGGTAACTCGACCCGGAGCGGTAGGAGAGCACTGAGGCATCGTACCCAAACCGCTAACGAGGATCCCTTTGAGTGAAGGCTCGAACAAGAGGAAGCGCACGGCCCGACAAGCAACACGGGACTTGCCGGGATTGCATCCGACACTACGGGTCATAGACCAAAGTACCCCAAACATGTTAACAGATCACCAGAAAGGGTTGGAGGACTCACCCTGAGAGCAACCAAAAGACGGTATATCCCCGTGATCAACCAAGAGACGGGGCTGGACCTGAGACACAAGCGTCCAGGCGGTCCTACGTATCCCATAAGGATGGGAATCATGCCGCACGTAGTTCTTGAAGTGCAGTTTAACGTCATGCAGGACGAAAAAGAGAGAAAAAAAGGAGGGAGAAGAAGGAATCCCAAAACGTGGGGGCGTACAGCGTGGCGAGAAAACCGACGTGAATGAGGGCATAGCCCCACGTTCACACCATACGCCACATACCCAGAGGCAACTGGGCCAAGGGCCCGAGATGGGATGGAAATTCCCGAAGGATGGGGCTGGGCCTGAAACATGAACGTTCAGGCGGTCCTACGTATCCCATAAGGATGGGAATCAAGCCGCACGTAGTTCTTGAGAGGCAGTTTAACGTCATGCAGGACGAATGTTGAACAGTTTAACGTCTTGTAGCTCGGACATAGTATAGTTTAACGTCGTGTTGGACGAATGCTAAACAGTTTAACGTCTTGTATCTTGGATGAGGTACAGTTTAACGTCATGTTGGACGAAACACTTGGCAGTTTAACGTCTTGCAGCGCGGACGATATGCTAGGTAGTTTAACGTCGTGCAGCTTGGACGTATGCAGTTTAATGTCGTGAAGGACGTAGTACACTCAGACGAAGTACTGCTTGAGGAACCTAGCATTGGTGGGAGGAGTGACACGCTCACCATCCGTAGTCGCTAGGGAGTACGCGCCATTGGGATAAACTTTGTGGACGACAAGAGGTCCCTCCCACATGGGCTCCAACTTGGGTGGCTTCCTGCCGGGGATCATTGGCGCTCTTAGGGCTAGCACTAGGTCACCCTGCAGGAAGGAGCGGAGGCGAACCTTCTTATTGAAAGCTCGAGCCATTCTGCTTTGATGCCTCTCCAAGTTGTGCAAGGGGCGAAGTCTATTCTCATCCAGTGCTTCCAACTCGACTAGACGGGCTTCAGCAGCTCTGTCCGGCGCTTGCCGGTCGTAGACCGCAGTGCGCAAGGACGGTAACTGGATCTCGATGGGCAGGACGGCCTCAGCTCCATACACCAGGGAATAAGGGGTCATCTGGGTGGAATTGCGAGTCGTCGTCCGATAAGCCCAGAGGGCGTTGGGGAGCTTGTCCGGCCAACTCTTCTTGTTCTGACCAACCATCTTTTGCAGAATGTTAGAGAGGGTTTTGTTAAACGCCTCGATCTGCCCATTTGCCTGCACATGATAGCGAGATGTATGGTTCGAGCGAATGTTGTATTTGGCTTACAACTTCTTCAACTCGGCTGCTCGGAAATTGGCTCCGTTATCCGTGAGGATAGCGTGAGGCACTCCAAATCGATGAATGATGTTGGAGGTCACGAAGTCAGCGATCGAACAGGATTTGACCTCTCTGAGCGGAATCGCCTCTGCCCAATTGGAGAAGAAGTCCGTGGCGGTCAGAATGAACCGGCACTGGCGAGCCGTCGCCGGCGGGTAAGGTCCCACAACGTCCATCCCCCAGACTGCAAAGGGCCAAGAATACCTGGTGGTATGGAGAGGCTCTGGCAGCCGATGCACAAAGTTCGCATGAACCTGGCACGCATGGCACCTCCTGGCATACTCGATGCAGTCATGGATCATGGAGGGCCAGAAGTATCCCAACCTCCGAATCTGGTGGGACAGCTTCGGCCCGGTCTGATGGGCACCGCATGAACTAGCATGAACCTCTCGCATGACTCGTGGGATCTCAACTCCCTGAAGGCAACGGAGGAGAACACCATCAAATCCGCGTCTATAGAGGATCTGCTCCAGGCCGGGACTGCTCTGGAGGACAAACTGCGATGCGCGGCGTCGAACTCGCTCGCGCTCAGCCCGATCCGGCGGGAGAATGCCATGTTGGAGGTACTCAACCAAAGGCGTCCTCCAATCAGGGGCTGGTTCGACTGCCATATCTGGGGTACTCGGGGCTCCGGGCACAGGGGCAACCGTGGTGAGATTACTTACCGACGGGTCGCGATCTCCCTCCGGGACAACGGGAGCGATGAGCCTGCGGCGCGTCACGCGGACGGTCAGGTTATCCTATTCAGGCTCCGCAAGTGACGCAGCAAGGCTGGCCAAAGCATCTTCTCGACCGTTCTGCGACCGGGGAATATGGACAATCTCTGGCTGAGAAGGGAACCGGGCCATCAGAAGGAGGGTGCACTCCAGCAATGGCACAAGTTCCGGCTTCCTGACAACATAGTCGCCATTGATCTTCTTAACAACTAGCTCGGAGTCCCCTTTCACACACAGATGGGGCACGTCGATCTCGAGAGCTAACTCGAGGCCGGTGATGAGGGCATGGTATTCCGCCTCATTGTTGGTACAGCCCTCTGACAACTGGAAAGAGTATGGAAGTACGGCTTGCTCCGGGGTAATGAAGACGATACCCAAGCCCACTCTGTTGAGCTTAGCATTATCGAGTCTTCTACTGGTGGGGCTCCGGGAGGCACCGTCAAAGTGCATCTGCCAGCATCGACCGGCATGATCAACCGAGAGAATGGCCTCATCAGGAAAGCCTAGATCCAGCGGCTGATCCGCGGAGGTTGGGTGAGCAGCCATAAAGTCTGACAATGCTTGCCCTTTGATGGCCTTCTGAGACACATACCTGATGTCGAACTGCTGGAGAATCACAGCCCACCGCGCTAGACGGCCAGTCAACATAGGCCGGCTCAGGATATATTTCAACGGGTCTACCCGAGAAACCAACTGTACCTCATGGTGCTGCAAGTAGTGCCGTAATTTCTGTACGGCAAATACGAGCGGCAGGCAGCTCTTCTCGATGGGGGAATACCTAACTTCCGCATCGAGGAGCATGCGACTGAGGTAATAGAGGCTATTCTCTGTTCCCTCGTTGTTCTTCTGGGCGAGAAGGGCACCCAGGGACCGTTCCAGGGCGGTCACATAGAGGACCAGCGGCTTCCCGGATACAGGCGGCATCAGAACCGGAGGTTGCAGCAGGTACTGCTTGATTTCCTCGAAAGCGGTCTGACACTCTTTATCCCATACATAGGTGGCACCTTTCTTCATGAGCCGAGAAAAGGGCTTACACTTGCCGGCCAGATTCGCGATGAATCGGCGTATATAGGCTAAGGGGCCTTGGAACCCCTGCAGTTCCCGGATGTTACCTGGGGGATGCATCTGGCTAATCGCCCTGATCTTCTCTGGGTCGATCTCAATACCCCGATATCTTACCACAAATCCAAGGAACTTTCCGGAGGTGACCCCGAAGGCACACTTCAACGGGTTCATCTTCAGGCAGCGAGACCAGAGGAAGCCGAACACTTTCTCAAGATCTTTGATATGGTCCTGACGCTGGCGCGCTTTGACTACCAAGTCGTCGACGTAGCATTCCACCAGTGTGCCTAGGATTGGCTTGAATATGCGGTGCATCGCCCGTTGATAGGTGGCACCTGCATTCTTTAGGCCGAAAGGCATAACCCGGTAACAAAAGGTACCTTGGGGGGCCGTGAAGGCAGTGAACTCTTCATCCTCAGGGGCCATCCGAATTTGGTTATATCCGGAGTATCCATCCATGAAGGATAGGGCTTGGAACCCTGTCGTGGCGTCAATCAACAGCTCTGTCACTGGAAGGGGAAAATCATCCTTCGGACAGTGGCGGTTGAGATCGCGGAAGTCGATGCAGACTCTGATCTGCCCGTTCTTCTTCCTGACCGGCACAATGTTGGCCAGCCATTTGGGGTACTGAACATCCCTCACGAAGTTGGCTTTGATAAGCTTGTCAACTTCGGCCTCAACCATGGCACCGTGGAATGGGTGCATCTTCCTGGGAGGCTGCTTGAACCCGCGATGGTTCGCTGGGAGACCAAGGCGGTGGACGGCTACCTGAGGATCTAGCCCCGGCATCTCGTCATAGCCCCAAGCGAACACATCACGGTGCTGCCTGAGAAAGTCCATGTACTGCTGCCGCTCCTCAGAGGGCATGGCGGCACTGACCAATGTGGGTCTTGGATCTGCTTCGGTTCCAAGGTTCACTTGTACTAACTCATCGACCGTGGCGGAGACGCCCTCCTCAAAGGCTGGGGGTGCATCTTCCACGTCCTCTCCACTCGGGAGGGGATCGTCCACGGGAGAGACTGCGTTGGCAACTGCATTGGGGCTACCAGATCCTGCTGGGCCGCTGGTACTGGCACGGGCGGTCGCGTTCATCTCATCAGGAGACTCACAAGCCGTCGAGACCATGGCTACGTCCAACCGTTGAATCGGGAGGACATAAGCGTCATCCAAACTTGCCCAGGGATCACTTGCAACAGCGACAGGCTCGACCTCACCTGCCAGGATCTGCTTATCCTTGATCTTGTAATAGTCCGCGTCCAGATAGCGGGCTTCACATGAGGCAAAAGGAGAGGCATCTCCCTGAAGCACGCCTACTCGACCATTAAGGGAGTATTTGAGGCATTTGTGGTATGACGAGGGAACCGCCGCATGAAGGTGGAGCCATGGCCTGCCCATCAATGCGTTGTACGCAGTGTCTTGAGAGACTACCATGAATTCGGTGTTGGCAACCAAGTCACCGAACTGGGTCTTCAAACGTATCTTGCCGACCGGGGTTTGCTTGGTGCGGTCGTACCCCTGGATCCTGAGGTCGGAGGGAATCAAGTCATCCTCAGACAACCACAATCTCTGGAGCGTCCGAGTGGGAATCAGGTTAATCCCGGACCCCGTGTCGACAAGACAGCGCCGGACTTCAAGGCCATTGAACTGGCCGGTAACATACAGTGGACGAATGTGCCCCTGTATAGGAGGGTCTTCATCCTTACCAGAAAACGAGATAACTGCCTGACATTCGGCGTCCTCAATCGTTTCGGCATGAAAGGCCTCTGCAGCTGCAACCTCTGTCTCAAACTGGAGGGGGCTCTTCAGGGCTTCAGCGAGTGCCTCACGCATCTCAGATGACATGTGCAGAGCCTCAAGGATGGAGAGTCTCGCTGGGATGTCGGCCAAGTGCTTCAGGACATCATACTTTTTTGCCAAGCGCGAGCCCCTGGTTGCAGGAGGTTGCTCTGCGGTTGGAAGCATGACGGGCCTTGCCGGTTGGGCCGGCGGCCGACTGGTGCTTGGCGCATCTCGTTGTTCATTGGTTGAAGCCCGGGAAATGGTCACCGTACTGGGGTCAGGAGGCCGGGATGGACTCGTGGCAGGGCGGAGCTGATCGCGACGCGGCTGAGAAGGTTCTACCTGATCCCATACCACAAACAGTGGCGGAGGTGAATCCGTCATCCCCGGATGGGGGGGCTGTGCACGCTGAGCTCGGTTTTGAGCCCGCTGCCTGGTCTCAGTGGCGTGCACGGCCTGGCTGGAGGTACCAACTGCTGTGCCCCGGCGACTCCTGTTGTTGCGGCTCCTCCGACGGTGGCGACGACCGGGGACACTAGAGAGGTCCACCTGGTGTTCTTCAACGTCGGGAACCGAAAAGGGATTTACCAGCTCGACGGTATTAACCGAAGCGTACCCAATACTGTCATCGGACGAATCATTCACCATTGGGCGGATCCGAGGAGGGATCCCCATCTCCGGGGGCATGAAATCGCCGAGAGTGCGGGATAGTGGCGGAACTGGCGGGGCGCGTTCTTCCTTCTTGCGCCGCCGCCGTTTGCTCTTCTTGGAAGAGGCAAGCTGGGACGACGATGCCGAAGCAGCACCCGCAGATTCTGGGGGCTCAGGCTGATTCAAGCGCACACGGATGATTCCATGGGCGCGAATGATCGTCTTGCGGGCCATCCAGTTTTTATACTTCTGGGATCCGCGGTCGGAGACCAGCTGTCATTCGTCCTCATTGCCGCTATCATCATCTGATCCCACGAACACGCCCGCCACTTGTGCCGGAGCTGGGCCCAACCTGATTACATTGTTGTTAATCTGGTCTTGGAGCCAATCCTTAAACACATAGCACCGCTAGATGGTGTGCCCCGGGGCCCGATGGTAGGGGCAGTAGCGGGGGTTATCCGTGAGATGTGCCTCCTCCGGCCTCCAACACTCAGGCAGTCGCACAATCCTCTGCTCCAGGGCGCTCCGGAAATAACCGGGGACCTGATCCTCGTGAAATGAGTAGGTCAGGTATCGCGGGCCCCTGGGAGCGTGGTCTTGACGAGGGGCTGGAGGGGCCTGCCGAGGAGGTGGACCCTGATTATCTTGCCTGGGTTGTGGCGGTACATTACGCGGAGGGGCCGGCCGGTTCTGAGGCTGCAGCTGCTGGGCCGGGAACTGAGCCCGTGGAGGTGGATTCCTGTGAGGCTGTGGAGCTGGTCTCACCGGCAGCAGCTCCAACGGCCTGGGAGCCTCTATCTGGGTGACAGCAGCGGGCTCAGCCCTGCTGGCTCTCCTTGCAGGAATCATAGGAGGCAACGGGTGTGCCTGGCTGGCCTGTTGCAGGGCTTCCTCAAGACGTTGAGCTTTGTCTGAGAAGTCCCTGAACCCTCCGGGGTAATTCTGAGTGATCAAGGAAGGGACCAGCTCGGTCTTGACGTTCCCGACGCACATTGTCAGCAACTGCTCCTGAGTCAATGGCATGTCAAGGGAATACGTGAGACCCTTCCATCGGGAGACGAAGTCCGCGACTCGCTCATAAGGCCTCTGCTTGCACTTGAAGAGGTCTGCGATACTCGTCTTCCGGGTCGTGGAACTGAACTGGTAGAGGAACTGTCTACGAAGGTCCTCCCAGCTAGTTATCGACCCGACGGGGAGCTGGCTGTACCAGACAAATGCTGGCCCTTCCAGTGTCTGGACAAAGCAGCGAAGCTTAGCGGCCTCTTGCTGCGCCGGAGTCCCCAACATAGGCCCGCACCTCGAGTTGAAATGGGCCAAATGCTGTGGCGGATCTCCAGTCCCGTTGAAGGGGGCAAAAGTGGGATTCCCGAATCCCGGAGGCGCCGGCATGTCATCCACCCATGCTGGGTATGGCTTGCCGTCCGATGGGATCGCCACTTGCCGAGTCTCCAAGGCTTCCAAGCGGGCGATGAGTGCCGCCATCGGATCGTCCGGAAATGGGTTCCAGTCCTGGAGAGGATCTCTAACCACGAGCGCATTGCATGACCCTTCAATCGGGTCGTCGACCGGGTCGTCGAACTCGGCAGCTCGTGGGATGGCGGGCGGAGCGGCCCTTGGGGCAGTGGGAGGAATCCGAGCGGGGTCTCTCGGGTAGTCACGCCGCTCGGGAGGGTGTGGTGAAACATACCGTGCCCTCTTGCCATAGGCGATGGCCTCTCTCCTGTCGGCGAACACGGCATAATCACGGTTGCCCGGGAGAGCCTCATCGAGGGGTGGTTGTTCCTGTCCCTGCTGTCCTGGCCTAGGATCACCGTAGTCAGGCCGCTGCTCTGCAACGCGCTCGGCGAGGAGCTGGTCAACCAGCTTCTTCTGCTCGGCGAGCTGTTGACGTAGCATAGCCTTCTTGGGATCCACATCCGCCCTCTGCGTGGAGGCAGATGGGTCGGCGGGCTTCATAGCCTCGCCGTGCTCTTTACCTTTACTGACGTTTCGGCTCAACGTCAGTTCTTCAGTGGGTGCGGGGAGACCCAGGAGGCTCCTCTGGTGATGAGTAACTCTCGCCGATGGATCCAAAAATGGCTTGTCTTCGGGGGGAGAGCCCCCGTCGAGAAGTTTCAAACTGTTCCCCTCCCCCGACAGGTCAGCCATATTGACTGTTTCCGTCCCTGGGGATGTACCCTCAGGGCCACCCAGTGAATCGGGCTGTCGGCGAATCGCACTGAAGCGTAGGGCAGCGTACTGCCCCCATCCACGGATATACACGTGGGGAGTGGCTTCCTCGATAACCTTGCGGAGTACTTGAAAACACTCAACTCATCGTTGTTGGAGGGCCTCGTGGTGCCCAAATGACCCGGGGTGCCGAACCGCGGGGAGCGTGGCCAGGTCAATTTGACGGCACTGCTCACCAATATCCTCCAGGTGCACTTGACTCCCGGGATATGGTATTTGTAAGCGGTGAAGACGGGAGTGAGTCTCCCGGAGAGTTCGGCGGAAGCATTCGAACTCATCCGGGGTGAGCGATTAGGGTGCATCAAAGTCCGGTCCTGCGACTGGCCAAAACTTCTCAGGGAAGTGGCCCTCTGCAAGGACGGTCCAGAAACTCCATGACTCAAACTCGGGACCCAGGTCTCCTTGGTTCTCTTCAACGACTGGGAATGGACGGGGAACCGGAAGTGGTGCCGAGGCGGGCCGCTGGGCCGACGGGCTGGCCGACGGTGAATACGGCGAGCAGGCCGATTGGCCTCCATATCCCGGGCCGCCCTCTGAGGGTGGCGGTGCCCTGGCTACCACATCACGATAGGACGGGCCGGCGAGCGAACATCCTGCCGTAGCGTCGGTGCTCGCCGAGGGTGCACTAGATCGTGGTTCGACCGTCGGTCCCCAGAAAAGGTCTCCGGCTTCTCCGATCGAGGAAGAAGGCGCTTCCAGAGGGGCCGGTACCAACCGCAAGCTTGATCCTTGGGGGTCTACCAGGCCCTCGCTACTCCGGATATACCTTCGGAGAGAAGCGGGGATCATATCGATCTCGCTCTCGGGAAGTACGAGGCTGACGTGCCGCATTCCTACCCCTGCCCCTGACAGGTGGGATTGGGGGGAGGGCTCTGTCGCCGAATCGTACTCCGCCTCTGTATCAGAGAAACGAACCGGTCGTATCTCTGTCCGGAATTCCGTAACATTCTTCCCTCGGCATCGACGCCTCGCCCTCCTGCCCCTGGGTGGTTCTTCGGGGCATGGCTGATCTCTATCCTGGCGTCCTCCGGCCGCACTGGTGCTGGGGCCAAGAGGACTGGAAACCAAGGTGCGAGGGGCACCGGGACAGATATCAAAGGGGATGCGGGGAGAGATGATTCTGGGCAGGCCTCCGGGCCGGGATCGGAAGGCGGGGTGACCCATGCCTCTTGGATCGGCCACACGGAGTAGACCCTGTTGGCGAATAGCACTACCGCGAGGTGGTCCGCGGTGGCCATTGTCTGTACCAGCAACCGGGAGAGTCAACCCAACCTGCCTTTGGGGCGGTCGGGGCCTCGATCCGGGTCGGGCATAGAAGTGCCCCTGCTCAGGATGCGCAGGGGCCTGGCGACTGGAGCCAGCAGTGGCTTGAGCCAACGCGGCCGCTGTTGCTAGGGCCCCAAGGTGGGAATCCTCTTCCGCTCGCGCCTGACGTTGGCGTCGGGACAGACGAGTCGGGATGAGCGGCGCGGGCAGGTGGAGAGCCCGTTCTTCGACTTGAGAGGCCTGGCGGCGATGTCGTCGTGGCCTGACAGGAGCCCTCATCGCGGATCCCTGGGGCGAATCCAGGATAGGGTGGTCCCGGGCATCTTCCACCACATCCGCATAGGGGAAGGAGTTGTCGGAGCGCTCTGGGGACAAACTCCCAAAGCGGTTGGACGTCGAGGTAGGCAGCAGTGCCTCCCTGCGCGGCCCTCGGGGGCGGCGTTGGTGGCGAGGTGCAGCTCCCTCGAGGTCTAGGCGAGCCATGTCCCTGGTGGGGATGACTCCCTCTTCCTCATATCTCCGCACCAAGTTGTTGATCACCCTTCTTTGGATGACCTCCGAGGGGGAGAGAGGGCGTGGTTGCCCCGCAGCTGCGGCTGCTGGAACGGCTGTGGAACGGGCGGGACCGCGCGGAGTATCCGCATCGGTGTTTCCTCTACCCCTGCGCCAGTGGGCGGGTGGCGATCGGGCACTGGATTGGGCGACCTGATTTCTGAAAGCAGGGAGAAGAACCCATTAACACTGACAAGAAAAGGAATCGACAACCAACCATTAGTGCCACGACGCCTTCCGTGGGGGGGACCCAGGCCCTCGACGTCGCGAGACGGAGTGCCCGAGTTCCCTTCCTCAGCCCCTGGCGGGTAAAACTGAATGCTCGGTCGAGCAGCATGCTGGTCTTCCAACACCTATGAAAGCCATCGGTCTTCGTATTGAGGAGAAGAGATTCACGTCGGGTTCACCATTTTTCTGTTTCGGTGCGGATGTGCGTCGGGTTACGCTGTTCCGCCAGGACGCGTTCGCGCGTGCACCCGTCAACCCGAGGGGATGGGCGTGCGGCTTGTGGTCCCGCAGTCCTGCTTTCCAAGGGCGGGCGGAATTCGTCCCTTATTCAGGGGCGTCTGCTCCTTGATCGAAACCGGGATGATGGGATGTCGGCTCCTCCTTCCGCGGACGTCTCCTCGGAACTCGTCGCCTAATCCGGGTCTCCCTCATAGATTTAAGAATGTTCGTGAATCTCGTTCCCGGCGCCATGTCTCCATGGACACCGGTTAATTACGTTGCTTCCGCCCGGACTCTATAAGGAGTCTGGTCGGGGCAGCAACCTACGGTGAGGAGACCGGGTGGCTCTGGGTGTTGGGGGCGTGTCTTAACACTGCGCCTCTGCATGTCTGCCTTCTGTCCCTAATAGGTCTTCTCGAAGGCGTGATGGCCTGAGGCATCCCGCACTGGGTGCGGGGAACTGTGTTACCTGAGGTTTTCCTCAGCTTCCCATGTTTAACATGGGGTATGCCGCGAGTTTAACGTCCAGCGGGGACGGCATCGGACTGATCAACACGAGGAGTGGATCAGATGTCAGAACCCCTTGCGGGGAACCTCCGACGCTGGGGCCAGCACATGGGCGGCTTCCCGAGTGAAGTGGAGTGGAATGAAATGGCATGACCCCACCGGGATGTGGCGGCCCGGGTAAGGATCAGGATGGATGATGGAGTGAAGAGCTTGGACCCCGTAGGGGCTTCCTACGTACCGCGCGTTAGCGCGGATCAAAGTTAGCGTAGTTCGGATATACAGTTTAACGTCATGTTGGACGTCGGCAAGCCGACTCACGAAGAGGTCGAGGCCGCCGGGCAGAGGATTGAACCGAACCACCCCGCACAGAGGGGGATGGAACGGCCGGGTGGATCACAGTTTTACGTCATGCTGGACGTTGGCAAGCCGACTCATGAAGAGATCGAGGCTGCCTGGAGAAGGATTGAACCGAACCACCTCGCACAGAGGGGGATGGAACGGCCGGGTGGATCACAGTTTTACGTCATGCTGGACGTTGGCAAGCCGACTCACGAAGAGATCGAGGAAGTGGGGAAGCACAATGGAGATACACACGTGCAGTCCCCCACAGAGGCGGATTCATAGGTGAATCAACGCAAGTGTGAACCCGGGAGGGGTCCACTGATGGACGAACCGACGTAAATACGACCGGGACGACCAGGTGGTGGGCTTGAACCTCGGAGAGGCTTCCTACGTACCCTGTTTAGAAGACAGGGATCAAAGTCCACGTAGTTCGTTCTGTTTGCAACACTCTACCCCCGTGGGCGAAGGCCACTCCAATCCCGACAACCCTGCAGAGACGAGCGGGTGGGGGCCACATCCAAACCGGGAGGACCCTGCGTGCGAGGCACGGGATCGGGTGAAGCGGACGGTTTAACGTCTTGCCGGATGAAGTACAGTTTAACGTCATGTGTTGAGGACGAAGTGGACGGTTTAACGTCTTGCCGGACGAAGTACAGTTTAACGTCGTGTGTTGAGGACGAAGCGGACGGTTTAACGTCTTGCCGGACGAAGTACAGTTTAACGGCGTGTGTTGAGGACGAAGATGCTTGGCAGTTTAACGTCTTGCAGCACGGACGATGGGGGCTAGGCAGTTTAACGTCATGCAGCTTGGACGTATGCAGTTTAACGTCGTGCAGGACGTGGTGCAGTTTAGCGTCATGCAGGACGAATTACAGTTTAACGTCGTGCAGGACGAAGCGGACGGTTTAACGTCTTGCCGGACGAAGTACAGTTTAACGTCGTGTGTTGAGGACGAAGATGCTTGGCAGTTTAACGTCTTGTAGCACGGACGATGGGGGCTAGGCAGTTTAACGTCATGCAGCTTGGACGTATGCAGTTTAACGTCGTGCAGGACGTGGTGCAGTTTAGCGTCATGCAGGACGAGTTACAGTTTAACGTCGTGCAGGACGAATAGCGTACAGTTTAACGTCTTGTAGCTGGGACGAAGTGCAGTTTAACGTCGTGCGGGACGTATACAGTTTAACATCGTGCAGGACGTATGCAGTTTAACGTCGTGCAGGACATATGCAGTTTAACGTCGTGCAGGACGTTGAAGCCGCCGATAGGTCCGTGTCACTTCGCGCAAGCCTGGAGGGCCGCACGGGAAGACAACGCATGGTGCGGGCACCCGGGATGAGGGTCGTCGGGCGCCACGCAGGCGGGTACCCAAAGGGGGTCAAAGGGGGCGACCCTGGCGGTTTGCGCGCAAAATAGGAGCTTTGCGCGCAATACCGCGAGTCGGCGCGCAAATGGACGGGCTGGCGTGCAATTGGGCCAGCACTTTGCGCGCGAATGATAGAGATTGCGCGCACCGGGCTTCGGATAGCGCACGGGGGCAACGGCTCATTCTCTAATGAATGGCCACTTTGAAGAAGGGGGGGGGTGCGCGCAATCGGGCTGGATTGCGCGGACCCCGGGGGAAATTGCGCACAAGAGGCTTCTTTTGCGCGAGAATGCCTTTGGGTGAATATTTATTCAAAGGAAAGGAGCCAAAGGGATTGCGCGCGAAGGCGAACCCCAAGGCTTTCTTGCGTGAAAGAAAAGAGGTTACCTGAAGATCGGCATTGCGCGCGGAAGGGGTTGGATTGCGCGCACGAGAGACCTTTCGAATTCCGGCAACCTTTAAACCGTCGGGGGTCGCCTTATATTTATAGGAAACCCCGGGCGCGGAATCCAGTTCGCGGGCGCGAAATTCTCTTCGCGGGCGCGGAATTCTCTTCGCGGGCGCGGAATTCTCTTCGCGGGCGCAGAATCGGGCCCGGCGTGCAAGGGAGTCGCGCGGGCCACTGGGGCGCAAAATTGCGCGCCGGCCCGGCGCATTGCGCGCATCCCGGGAGGTTTGCGTGCGACTCATCAACTTTGCGCGCGTGTCTCCAAAATTCTGCGCAAGGCCTCCGGGCCCTCCGAAACATGCCTCCGACTCCAAATATGACCTCGCTTTCCGCATCCGGAGTTTTGTTTGGGAACAACGGACTTTTCTGGCGTCTACAATTACTTCTGCAGGTATAGGTATGATTCCTAACATCCAACAAACATCATTAATTAATTTCAGACATAAGGCATGATTACTTTTGTAGGTATGAGGTACGGTTCCATGACATCCATCAAACATCATTAATTAATATAATATTCATTAAAATCACAAAATATGACAATTGCTAATAAATAAACAGAGAGATAGAGTTCAGAGAAATAGTGATTGGTTTCCATTGGTAGCTCTTTGTATCAGTAAACATGTAACAGTGGACTTGTAACCGTAGGTCTTGAATCGATAGTTGTTACTATCTATAACGGTAGCTTGCTTGTATCGGTAGCTGCCTATGTAGCGGAAGCTCCTTGTATTGGTAGCTCCATGTATCGGTATCTCTTCATAAGGGTAAAGATTTGTCAGTAGCTCTTCCTAGATATCAGTAGCTATTAACATCAATAGCAGTAGCTCTCTCTATCAGTTTCTTCCTCTATCGGTAGCTCCATTCTACCAGTATCTTGTATTAGTGACCTTGTATGTCAGTAGAATTAGTCTATCAGTGACCTTTTCTTATCAGTAGCTCTATCTGTATCAGTGACTTTGAAACTTGAATGCTTATAAAGTATCTATTCTATGAAATTCATTTCCAAATTGAGCTAGTTATCAAGATTAATCATTGGTAAACTTTTATAATCATAAATACACAATGAATAACTTATTCCAATGATATGATATGATCATTTTGATATTCACATAAACTACTTAGTATGATGACATAACTTGAAGGTATAATTAATATATATATATATATACATTATTTAGGATTATCAAAGTATATCTAAACGTAATTGAGATTATCAAAACAGGTTAGTCCAACAATCTCCCCCTTTTTGATAATCACAAATTATGGCATTATAATCCAAAATAATATTTAATGAATCAGAGTAAAATACATCTAATGGAATTTCTCAGTGTGTTTAGATCATAACTATCAAATGTTTCACAGTTATACTATGGAAAAACATAACATTAAAAAGAAATAGAATATATATTTTCCCCAAAAATACATATTATAATTTTCTCCCACATAGTGTAATTTCTACGAAATAGATACTTTCCCCAAAGGTACATATTATAATTTTATCCCCATTAGTGTAATTTATCCCCATATTATAATTTTTCTCCCCCCTTGTGATTAGGAAAAAGGGAAAAAACAATGGTTTAGAGTATAAAAGAAGAGTGAAAACAAATATTTTCAATTCAAATTATAAAAGTTCCTGAGATAGTAAAAATGAAATACAATAGGTACAATGATTCCTATCAAATGTCCTAGCCACTAATCAATCAACCTCATCAATAGGTAATTTGGATTTGTTTTTGGGATCAGAAGAGGATTCAGGCTTGGTAGGCATAGGTGAATGCTTGGGAACCCCAGTGATGATCAAAGGTGGTTGAGATACTGAAACATTGTCGGGCCTGTAATGGGTACTCCTTTGTGTGATCATAGGAGTAAGACCTCTGATAGATTGAGCTGGAGTAAACTGAGGTGTATAAGAAGACTGACCAGAGTTAGGTTGGGCTGGTGGTACAATAATTGGGGTACTGTCCACATGCAGAAAGGGCAGTAAGAGATTCCTGAAATCCATGATAATACCTCCCCCTCTCTCCATGGAAGAGATGAAATCATCCTTGTTCTCCATAAATTTTTTCAAAGAAGGGGTCAACTCCCTGATCTTACTGACTTGTTCTTTGAAGGCTTGAGAAACTAGAGGCAGTTTCAGATTTTCAAACAGCAGCTTGAAATGATTGGTTAGCTGATGCTTGGTGTAAACTCTCTAAAAATAGTAATCAATTTTGACTTTGATTTCCATCTGGGCTATAGCAGCATCTCTCATATAGTCCTAAACGATTTTTCTGATATCTCTGGTGGTAGTAATCACCTATGAATCAGATGATCTACTATCACTAACTTGAGCAAGTTCTTCCTTCAGCACAGATTAAAATTTTTCAACATCAACTGAAACTTTAGAGGTACCAAGAGGTTTTACAGTAAAGGCTATTGTTTCATTGAAGGATTGTGTCAAACTACTTATCAAATTTTTCACTACAAGATCCTGAGTACTAACATGCGTTTTTACGGTCTTCTTAAAATCTTCAAACACATCCACAAATAGTTTCACTACACCTCGAATGTAGTTGATGTCAGTATTAACTTGAGATTTAGAAATCATGAAGGTTTCAAATGAAGCAAAAGATTACTTCAAATAATCAACATCCTATGTCAAACTTTTAACTTGATTTTGAAATTATTTTACTTAATCCATCACTTATGTCACAGCACATTACATAACACTTCAAAGAGAAGATACCAAAGAAAATTCCATATTACTTATCTCTTCAAAAAAACAGGTTTTCAATTCAGATTTCAGTGCCTCAAGATCCCATTTTCTCACAATATCTTCAGGTAGAGCTAGTGGAGCTACTGGTTGAGTAGTAAATTCTTCTGAGAAAATATCATACGACATAGTATGTATTCTAATGGGAGTAACATCATCAGAATTAGTATATTCTAGTCCCAATACAACAAAACATAGATCCATAGACCAATCTTCCACTTCATATGTCACTGAAACTGGTCATATCCTTACAAGTTTCCCTCCCTCAACCTGAGCTTCCATCACTATATCTGTAGTAGCAGTAGTTGTAGCCTCATTGGATAGTTACTCTTCATAAGAGTCATCTACAACCAAATTCATATCCAAGATAGGTTGCACAAGCTGGGGTATGTCAGCAACAGGTATTGGTCTGTCTACTTCAAGAATCTCCACAACATGCATAATAGAGTTCTCAATCAGAGGACTGAGACTCAAACAGGTACTTCCATTCTCAGAAAATTATTCCTCTTCATCATCACTATTATTGGTATCTGGATCAGTCTCCCTATGATCTGATCTAGGTAGGTCTTCCTCATTTATAGATATTTCTTCAATAGTTTCTCCTTGAACTTCTTCCTTTCTATGTAAGGTCACAGGTGAACATTCCTTTTCACATTATACCTTTTTAGTAGCTGGTCTTGGAGGAAAATCAGGATCCTCTCCATCTTCTATAAAGGTATCCTCCTCAACATCATCATCATTGTATTGAAGTTCTTCCTCATCAGGTCCTAGATGTGGATCTCTCTTATCTATTGGCCAATTGGGATGCTCAACAGGGTTAAATTTATCATAAATTCTCTCATAATCATTTACCTATTCCCTTTTCCATGGGTTCCATCCAATCTTCATGTACTTACAAACTATTTTTGTAATAAAAAGGTTTTCTCTTACAAACATTGTCTCATCCTGAGACTCAACCACACCTTTTACCTTGATCATCAAAGAGACCAGCTTTGAAAAGAATAGAGCATTTGTTTTTTATTTTGGCCTTGTCATATTTTCAATTTGAATCATTAAAAGCCTGCACAAATTTACTTTCACACCATGCCTTTGCAGATACAACACAAACCTATCTTGGAATCTGAGTTTTGAAAAATATCCTCTTCTGGGACATAACACATGTTGGATAAATTTGAACAGCAACTTGTTTTCTCTATCCATTTCTGTAGAAACTACATTTCTTGGTGTGAAATCTCCAATGAGCACTTCCAAAGTAGCTTCATACTAAAAAATGTCACTAGTGGGAGGTACTAACTTTGAGAAATATCAAAATTCACCCTTGTGTGGAACTTTCAAGAATTCATCCCAGTCAATGGAAAAAAAGATATTATCTTGTCATTCACTACTGATACCATTTTGTTCTCACTTTCAGATTTCTAAAAAAGAACAAACTCATATAATTCCTTTACCAATTTCAGATAATAAGGACCATTGTTATTCTCAAAACATTCGATCCACCATTGTTCCTCCAAAATCATTAGAATCTGAGATTTTCTAGGCAGGAGCCATCCTGCACAGAGTTCTTTCTCGATTACTATTTCCCTTTTCATGAGATGTGGTCTTACAGGTTTCTTCACTCCACTATCACTACTAGACTCTCCTTTGAGTCTCTTGGCTTTTGGCTCATCACCCTCTTTACTGACATTCGATCTCTTCACTTGTGCCATTCTTAAAATCGTGAGGTATAGGGTTTGGGATAAACAATGGTTTGGGAGCTAATGTTTGAAGGTAAAGGGTTCGAGGTGGATTGAAATGAGGTTAAGACTAATGTTTTATCATTTATGAATCAAGAAATAAATAAATAAAACATAATAAACATAATACAAATCCTACATATTCTGGCGGCTCAAAAAACACGAATTTAAAAATAGTGCAAACTAGCAGTAACATACACCGGTGAGGATTCCTAACGGTGAGGTCCACTAACAGTGAGGTTATAACGGTGAGCTCTATACTAGTGTGGTATAACGGTCAGGTTTATCTATCAGTGAGGATTTTCTATTGGTGAGGTTTCTACTAATGGTGTGGATTTTCTATCAGTGAGGTTTCTATAACAGTGAGGATTTTTTATCGGTGAGGTTTCTACTAATGGAGAGGATTTTCTATCAGTGAGGTTTCTCTAACAGTGGGATTTCAATAATGGTGAGGTTTCACTGAAAGTGTGGTTTAAGGAATGTTTTTCATTCCTAACTCATGTCTAATGTATCTTAGCCTTTCTGAACATAAATCCTTGGTGAATATGTCAGCTAATTGATGTTTAGTGCCTATAAATTCAAGAGTAATATCACCCTTTTGATAATGATCCCTCAAAAAGTGATGTATTACATCAATGTGTTTAGTCCTAGAGTGAGATATAGGATTTTTAGAGATATGGATCACACTAGTATTATCACAGTTTATAGTTACATGCCTAAATTGGTATCCATAATCCAATAAAGTTTGTTTCATCCACGGAATTTGTGCACAACAACTACCAGCAGCTATGTACTCTGTTTCAGCAGTAAAAAATGCAACAGAATTCTTTTTTTTACTACACCATGATACTAATTACTTACCTAGAATGTGACATGTTCCAGAATTACTCCTCTTATCTAACTTTCAACCAAAAAAGTCAGCATCTGATTAGCTTGTTAAATCGAATGATTGTCTTTTTGGATAAAATAATCCTAAATTAGTAGTATGTTTAAGATATTTGAAAATCATTTTAACAGCATGAAAGTGTGACTCTTTTATATTATCATGAAATCTTTCACACATACACACACTAAACATAATATCCGTTCAACTAGCAGTAAGGTAAAGTAAACTCCCATTCATACCTCTATAACGTGTTTGATCCACTGGTTTCCCAGTTTCATCTGCATCCAATTTGCAAGTTGTACTCATAGGTGTATCACTTTCTTTATTACTATCCTAGACAAAATGTTTTAAAATATCTTTTTTATATTTACTTTGATTTAAAACAATACCATTTTCATTTTTAAAAAATTGAAATCCAAGAAAATTCTTGAGTTCTCTCATTACACTCATTTCAAATTCACTTTGCATACACATTGAAAAATCAATACATAAATCATTTTTATAAGATATAAAAATAATATCATCAACATGGATTTGTACTATCAAAACATCTTTATAAATACTTTTGATAAAAAGAGTTAGATCAGCAATCCCTTTAATAAAACCTTTTGAAATAAGAAAATTACTAAGTCTATCATACCATGCTCCTGGAGCTTGCTTTAAACCATAAAATGTAATGTCCTGGATTTTTCCATGTACTATTATTAATATTATAGAGGAATTATTTAGAGACCAGGCTTTGAGACGACGCATAGTTCCGAGGCCCGGTGAACCCGGAACAAATGTTTGAATTTAACTAAATAATTAAATAACATGCGTGTGTGGTTTTCCTGAAAAAGTGTAATAAATCCTGAACGGGTGATCGGATCGGAAATCTGAGGGAACCATTACGTCCAGAGAAGCGGGTTTACCCTAGGGGAGACCTAACATCAGCTGTCATAGGTCGGTGGTGAAATCCAATTTTTGGATGCAACCATAATAAAATATTTAATTAAAATATTTTTATTAAATTTTGTTGCAGTGAATATCTTTTATCCTTTTTAAATAAAGTCTTGCGTAGGGGTCCAGGGATATAGACCTCATAACCCTGAAACCCCTGGAGGCTCTGGGAAAGCTCTGGGGGAAACCCCTAACGCGGTGACGGCGTTCTTGACGAATTTCATCGGCGACGACAACATGGCGACCGGATCTTCGCCAACGTACGCCATGGATCCAGGTAGGGTATTTGATCTCTTTGTGATTCTTTCCCGTTCTTGATTCCTAAGACGAATGCGGACTAATCCACGAACATATTAGCCTGTGGAATGATCATATTTTCCGGGAAGGGCGTTTTGTAGGAATTTGGGTATTTGATTCTTGAGTTATTTTGGTTTCGTTCAACCTTCTTATGGTGGAAAACCAAGATCAACACGAACATCGATCGAGGTTCGTCCCTCTCAATTTTTTGTGTTTTTATTACCCAAATTCTCACGTTCTTCGTGTGTGTTCTACGCTTTCTTTGAGGAGTTTTGAACGACGGATCTTTGCGCATCCGTTGTGAGACGTAACGATCCCAAAATGAAGATCTATCATCGGGACAACCCCACAAAGGTGCGGCAATGGTGGCGACGGACAGATCGAAGTGGATCGGAAGATATAGTTCTTTGAACGATTTCTGCACTGATGACTGGAATCGTATTTTGGAGTCGATCAAAGGTATAAATCCCACATATTCGGCCTCACGATGACGGGGTGGCCCATAATCCTGAGTTTTGCGGCAAACGGACAAGAGAAACACGATACGTAGATCCGGCCGAGGCGTGAGGAGGAAGACGATGCTTCTGGAAATTTCCCAACTGCACAGCATGTTTTATGGCTACACGGTGTGTGTTCATCGGTGGGCCACCTGGCATGTACTTTGAGAGTGAACATACATGGGAGGGGTACACGGCCAAGGGCACGACATGTATACCCTTCCCCAGCCAGACCCATCCAGATACACGGGATACCCCGTGTACTAGTATACAGGCAGGAAACACAAATGTACACCATGTACGGGCATACGGCCAGGGTACACAGGTGTTTCCCAGTTGACAGGACACGGTGTGTTCTTCTACTTACAGGCTGTGTATATTATTTTCTACACGACTTCGATTCCAGACATGGTCCGTTTACACGGGCAGTACCCGGAGTCAAGGAACACGGCGTGTGATCCTTTTACATGCCGTGTAGTTGAGTTTTACACAACTTGGACGGATGACACGGGCCATTACATGGGCACTACTTGGGGTCAAGAAACACGGCGTGTAACCATACTACACACCGTGTAACCTGTTTTACATGGCTTGAGCCAGTTTCTTTCTGTGACTTGGACTAGTTTCCATAGGATTCGTCCCCTTGGTCTTTCTCCTGAAGGTTTTCGGTTTCATTTCCTATATACAAAAGTATGATCCCTTCAGCAGGACTTCCTGAATAGTGTTTTTGGAATCCCCTCTGTGAGACTTGGAGCCGGATCCTCTATTCCTTCCTGGTACCCTAGGTAGAGTTCTTGGTATCGATGTGACCAACTTTACCCAGGCGCTGATCATCTGCTTAGCTGATTAGTTCATATTGAGTTGTTGGAATCACCCCATAGCTATTGGTTGTGATCCTCATCTGAACATCGTATTCTCAAGTACTCGTGGAGTGTGTTCTCTCAGAACGAGTACTTAATATCTCTCTGTTTATACATAGGAGTGTGTTCTCCTTATTATGTGCTTAGTGGAATCTTCGAGCAGGATCTTAATGATGGTTTCACAATGGTCTTTTGTGTATGAGTATATCAGGATATTCTTGTTATATGTTTTGTAGACAAATACTATGTAGAGATGACTATTTATTTCCTTTGTGTTATTTTCCCTTGTTATATTCCTTTGTGGTTTCGGGGTGTCCTATTGGGTATTGTTATACTCACCCGTGCATGGGCTTTGCCTTCACGTGTTGTGTCTTGTGTAGACGAGCGTGCCTTTGAATGAATTCTATGATGACTAGGACCGGACGGTGCTCAGTGAGATCAGATATGCCAATGTGTGTTCCTACGGCTACAGATTGCAGTCCCAGTACCTTTCTTTACAGGTTGGACTTTGCTACAAACTCTCTTTTAGTGGGCTTGTACTTTTGGCCTAGGGTTTTACATTACTTTACTTTACTTTCCAGTATCAATCTGTTGGTTGGGAGTTTAGTGTATGCATGCAATTCCATTTTTATTAGTTTTTGCATTTCAGCTTTGTGGGCTTGGATATGTGTGTGTTTGTACAGGTTTATAGGCAATGCCTCCCATGTTAGTGACATGCCTACTCGGTGCTATTCACCATCCCCTAACCTATTGGAGGCGGCCTTGGGGAGTTGTGGAATGGGACCCACTTGGACGGGTCGTGACAGAGTGGTATCAGAGGGGGTCGGTTCTACCTTAGGCCGAGAGTCTGTGAGTTCATTTGGGTCAACAGTGTTAAGTGTTTCGAGTTCAGATTTCAGGCTAGGGACCCCAGTGTTGGTGCGGACGACCGACGTATCCATACACCAGGACTCTGATAACTTTCTTTTCGACTCGGAACACGAGAACACTAGTTGGAGGAGAAATTAATGGTACATTCATCATATAGGAATGGGTTGTGGTTTCCATGTCCTTCTTGAGTCAGATATCCAGATATACTCACTGACTGAGATACATCATGTTTCTTTATAGGATGCCTCCACGACGTGCACCCGCTGGGATCCAGCAGCTCGATCAAGAGGATAACCCCCTCAGTGAAGAAGCTTCAATACAGGGACTAGATCCCCCAGCTTTACCTTCGGGTGGTGTTCCAGTTGTTCCACCACCTGTGGATCAGTGTATAGTGCCTGCTGTACCAGTGGAGGAGGAGCGCAGGATAAGCGTACTACACGAGTTTTAGATACAGAGACCACTCAGGATTCGATGTGAGCCTAACCCTCAGGTAGCATAGGACTAGCTTGAGGCAGTGGCCAGAGTCTTCCATTTGTTCAGGACACCAGTAGACCAGATGGTAATCCTAGCAGCGAGCCTTCGGTAGGGCTCGGTAGGACGATGGTGGAGTTTGGTTATCCAGACCCATGATGAGGTGACTCTTGCGTGGTCAGAGTTTGAGCATCTCTTCAGAGAGGATTTTTCACCCGTTACCCTGAGAGTAGTACGTATAAAAGATCTTATTCAGCTCTAGTAGGGAACCATGATGGTGGATGACTATTCATCGAGGTTTACTGACCTCTCATAGTACTCGATGGATATGGTCAAGGATCAGTACATTAGTTCTCGGAAATTTGAGAGGGGCTTGTGCAGAGACATCCGAGCTAGCATCATTCCTACGATAATTCCTACTTATGCTAGGGTGCTAGAGCGGGCTTTGGTGGTCGACAGCTTCTTGGCAGAGCAAACTCAACCAGTAGCTGTCAGTGGTGAGTGAGCTAGAGCAGAGACCATGGAAGTAGGGAGCAGACGTTAGGGACCCAGGCGTGGGAGATGTATTAAGAGGAGATCCCAGGACAGAGGATCTGTCGTACAGGGTTCGCAGGGCACATCCAACCATCCTCGAGAGAGGCGATGCTACTATTGTGATGGTAGAGGACATCTCACTCGAGAATGTCCGACCCTCCGTACTACTGACATGGGAGCAGTGCATGGACCACCGAGGTAGAGGCAACGTGTGGAGAAGACAGATCCGTGGGGCGGCGGACGTGGTAGAGGAGCTGGTAGAGCAGCTGGAGGTGGTCGGCGGTTTGACCATTTACAACCACCACCCCTGGGAGGTCCACCCCAGGATCAGAAATCTAGTGGATAGAGGCAAGTACAACTGCAGGCAGTGGAGGCTTATTACCTAGGTACTCCCGGAATGATTATAGGTACAGTCTGTGTCTTTTCTACTTTGGTTACCGTACGGATAGACACAGGTTCTAGTCATTCTTTTCTGGTTTCTTATCTTGTTCGAGACCTTGAGATTCCAGTTGAGCCATTGACTCGACCCTTACTCTTAGAAACACCGACTGGAGAAGATTCAACGATCACACACCTTTTCAGACAGTGTGACCTGACCCTTGGAGGTGAGAGTTTCTGTTGGAACCTCTTGGTGGTATCGTCGAGGCCTTATGATGTCATTCATGGTATGGATTGGATATCCACAGTTCATGCACAGATTGATTGTTTAGGCGAAGGTTGCGATGTGTCTGCATTGATGGAACGAGGTTCTCCATCATCAGTGAAAAGGATAACCAAGAAGCGCAGGATGGACTCATGCATAGGAAGGCATAGCCGATTTCACATCAGTTGGCTAGCCTATCCCTTGGCGTAACAGACGATACGAGTTTCCAGTTTCCAGCAGTAGTTGTTGAGTACAAGGATGTCCTTCCAGAGGATTTCCCCAGACTACCTCCCCATCGGGAGATAGATTTCTGCATTGAGTTTCAACCCAGGACAACACCGATATCAGCACAAGCATATCGGATGGTTCCTGCGGATATTCATGAGATGAGAGTGTAGCTGGAAGACTTGCAAAGGAAGGGATTTGTGAGACCCAGTGTTTCACCCTGGGAGGCCCCAGTTTTGTTTGCCAAGAAGGCATATGGGAGCTTGAGGCTGTATTTGTATTAACGACGCTTGAATCAGGTGACCGTGAAGAACCGGTATCCACTACCGAGGATCGATGACCTCCTCGGCCAATTAAGAGGGGAATGATGGTTCTCAAAGGTTTATCTACAATCAGGCTATCACCAGTTGCGAGCACGAGATAAGGATATACCAAAGACGGATTTCAGATGTCGCTATGGTCACTATCAGTACTTGGTGATTCCCTTCGGCATGACGAACGCCCTGGCAGTGTTTATGGGACTCATGAACCTGATCTTTCAGACCTATCTAGACCGGTTCGTAGTGGTCTCCATCAATGATATCCTGGTGTACTCTATGTCCGAGGAGGAGAACGTGGGGCACTTGAGGATGGTTCTGGATACACATTGGGAGCACCAGTTGTATAGGAAACTCTCAAAGTGTCAATTCTGGATACAGGAGGTCCACATTATGGGACACATTATCTCAGCAGATGGTGTAGCAGTGGACCCATCCAAGGTAGAGGTAGTGTTAGCATAGGATCCACCCCTGGAGCTTGACAGAGGTTCGGAGCTTCCTTGGGTTGGCAGGCTACTATCGGATATTCATTCCGGATTTTTCTAGAATTTAAGAACCCATGACAGCTTTGACCCGAAAGGGGCAGCCTTTCATGTGGACCGAGAGATGCCAGCAGGATTTTCAGCAGTTGAGACAGAGTCTGACGAGCGACCCGATCTTGGGATTACCGGAGGAGGGTGTCGAGTACGTAGTGTTCTGCGATGGATCAGGAACCGATCTTGGTTGTGTCCTGATGTAGAGGCATGTGGTGATTTCTTATGGATCACATCAGTTGAGGACACACGAGCAGAACTACGCGACCCATGATCTTGAGTTGGCAGTGGTATTCTTCGTGTTGAAGATGTGGCAGCACTACCTGATGGGTGATCCGTTTATCATCTACTCAGGTCACAAGAGTCTCAGTTATATCTTTTCTCAAAATTATCTGAAATTGAGACAGAGGCGATGGATTGAGTTCCTCCATGATTACAACTTTGAGATCGTTTATATTCCTAGGAAGGGAACATTGTGGAAAATGATTTTCGCAAGAGATCCAGTTTTTAGTTTCTAGATGAGGCAACGAGGCATTTGGCCTCTTTACAGTTATCCTTAGTTGATAGAGATGAGGGAGCATACCTTCAGTTGATGGTTGTTACCCCTCCACTATTAAAGCGAGTCAGGGAAGCGTAACTCGAGGATGATAGCAACGAGACTTTATGTGCTCAAGTATTCACATGTGATGCTGCTAATGGATATTCAAAAGTTGGGGAGCACGTTGTTCTTTTCAGAAGGCGCATAGTAGTACCAGTGACGTTGTGGGAGGAGGTTCTGAGGGAGTTCCATACATATCCATTGGTGGTGCATCCAAGCGTGGAAAGGATGTACCAGGACCTCTGACGCCAGTTCTAGTGGCCTGGAATGAAGAAGAGTGTGGCAGAGGTTGTTTCTCATTGCCTTACTTGTCAGCAACTAAAGGCTGATCACCAGGTTCCAGCAGGTTTGACTCAGCCCCTTGAGGTTCCAGAGTGGAAGTGGGATGGGATATCCATGGTCTTTGTGATGGGTTTACCATGTACGTCATAGGGACACGATTCCATCTGGGTGATCGTTTACCGACTCACCAAGTCGGCCCACTTCCTAGCCATACGGGAGCAGAGTTGGTAGAAAGCTTGGGACGCCTCTATGTGCAGGAGATAGTTCGGCTTCATGGAGTTCCATCCTTGATCATCTCATATCGTGATGCTCATTTCACATCTCGGTTGTGGAAGGGATTAAAGGAATATTTTGGGACACAGTTACGCTTGAGCTAAGCATTCCATCCTTAGTCTGATGGTCAGACAGAGCAGACCATCCAGATTCTAGAGGATATGCTACAACCTTGCGTACGTGACTTTGGTCATAGCTGGGAGGATCACCTACCACTGGTAGAATTTTCTTATAACAATAGTTATCATTCCACTATTGGTATGGAACCATTCGAGGCTTTGTACGGACGACCTTTCATGTCACCACTTTGCTGGACTGACCCCGGAGAGTCAGCACTCATGGGCCCAGAGATGGTGCGAGCTACTACAGAGAAGGTGCAGGTCATCCAAGAGTGTATGTAGACTGCATAGAGTAATAATAATTCTTATTCCGACCAAAGACAGAGTCCCTTGGAGTTCGAGGCGGGAGACCATGTGTTTCTTCAGGTCTTACCTCGAAGGGGATTGCAGAGATTTGGACGAGGTGGAAAGCTATCTCTGAGGTTCATCGGACCTTTTCAGATTTTGAGTAGAGTTGGCGAGGTGGCATACTGCATAGCTCTACCTCCTTAGATGGACCGGGTACACAACATCTTCCATGTGTCGCAGCAGCGGAGGTACGTGCACGATCCATCGCAAGTTATCGACTGGGGTGAGCTCGACATCGATGATGGAGAGAACATTGCTGAGTACCTAGTGGAGATCAAGGATATGTAGGGAAAGATCCTTCATGGGAAAGATATTCCCTTGGTGCATGTCTGGTGGCAGCACGGGAATCTCCAGGAGAGTACGTGGGAGCGGGAGGTTCAGATTCGTGTGTAGTACCCACATCTTTTTTAGTATCCCTTGTTTTGGATTTTCAGGGACGTAAAAGCCCTATGGTGGGTGTCATGTAATGCCCCTGATTTTACCATGTATTATTTTTAATATTATATGGGAATTATTTCGAGGCCATGCTTTGAGACGGCTCGCAGTTCCGAGGCCTGGTGAGCCAGGAACAAATGATTGAATTTCACTAAATAATTAAATAACACCCATGTGTGGTTTTCCTAAAAAAGTGGAATAACTCATGAACGGGTGCTCGGATCGGAAATCCGAGGGCACCATTGCGTCCATATTAGCGGGTTAACCCTAGGGGAGACCTAACATCAGCTGACACAGGTCGGTGGAGAAATCCAGTTTTTGGACGCAACTGTAATAAAATATTTAATTAAAATATTTTTATTAAATGTTGTTGTAGAAAATATCTTTTATCCATTTTAAATAAAAGCTGGTGCAGGGGTCCAGGGTTACAGACCTCATAAACCTGAAACCCCTAGAGGCTCTGGCAAGCTCTGGAGGAAACCCCAACACGACGACGATGTGCTTGGCGAATTTCGTCGGCGACGACGACGTGGTGACCGGAACTTTGCCAACGAACGTCGTGGATCTAGGTAAGGCATTTGATCTCTTTGTGATTCATTCACATTCTTGATTCCTATGACAAACGCGGACTAATCCACGAATAGATTAGCCTGCAGATCGATCGTATTTTGTGGGATGGGATTTTTGCGGGAATTTGGGGATTTGATTCATGAGTTATTTTGGTTTCGTTCAACCTTCTAACGGTGACGAACCAAGATCGACATGAATATCGATCGTGGTTTGTCCCTCTCGATTTTTTGTCTTTTTCTTCCCCAAATTCTCTCATTCTTCATGTGTGTTCTATGCGTTCTTCGTGGAGGTTTGAATGATGGATCATTTTTCATCCGTTGTGCGATGCAACGATCCCAAAATTATGATCTAGCATTGGGAAAACCCCACGGAGGTGAGACGGCGGTGCCGATGGACGGATCAAAGAGGATCAGATGATATCGTTCTTCGAACGATTTCTGCATGGATGACCGGAATCGGATTTTGGAGCCGATCAATGTTCTGAAACCCACGGATTCAGCATCACGATGATGGGGAGGCCTATAATCTTGAGTTTCGAGGAAAATGGACAAGAGAAAAACGGTCCGAAGATCTGGACGAGGTGTGAGGAGGAATAAGATGCTTCTAAAAATTTCCCGACTACATAGCGTGTAGTATGGCTACACGGCGTGTGTTCGTCGGTCGGCCACCTGGTGTGTACTCTGGGAGTACATGGACACAGGTTGCGTACATGCCCAAGGACACGGCGTGTATAGCTTTCCCCGGCCAAACCCAACTAGGTACATGGGATACCCCATGTACTGGTATATGGGAAGGAAACATAGGCAGACACCATGTACGGACATACAGCCAGGGTACACGGGTGTTTTCCAGTTGACAGGACATGGCGTGTGCTTCGACTTAAACATCGTGTATATTATTTCCTACATGACTTCGATTCTAGACACGGCCCTTTTACGCGTTCAGTACCTGGAGTCAAGGAACACGGCGTGTGATCCTTCTACACGCCGTGTAGTTGAGTTTTACACTACTTGGATGGATGACACTGGATGTTACACATGCAATACCCGGGGTCAAGAAACATGGTGTGTAACAATAATACACACCGTGTAACCTGTTTTGCATGGCTTGAGCTAGTTTCTTTCTATGACATGTACTAGTTTCCTTAGGGTCCATCCCCTTGGTCTTTCCCTTGAAGGTTTCTGGTATCATTTCCTACATACAAGAGTATGATCCATTCAGCAGGATTTCCTGAATAGAGTTTTTGGAATCCCCTCTGTGAGACTTGGAGCTAGATCCTCTATTCCTTCCCGGTACCCTAGGTAGAGTTCTTGGTAGTGACGTGACCAACCTTACCCAGGCGCTGATCCTCTTCTTAGCGGATTAGTTTAGACTGAGTTGTTGGAATCACCCCATAGCTATTGGTTGTGATTCTCATCTGAACATCGTACTCTCAAGTATTCGTGGAGTGTGTTCTCCCAGAATGAGTACATCATATCTCTATCTTCAGACTTAGGAGTGTGTTATCCTTGTTACATGCTTAGTAGAATCTTCGAGCAGAATCTTAGTGATGGTTTTGCGATGGTCGTTTGTGTATGAGTATATCTGGATATTATTATTATATGTTCTGTAGACATATACTGTGTAGAGATAATTGTATATTTCCTTCTTGGTATTTTCCCTTGTTATATTCTTTTGTGGTTTCGTGGTGTCCTACTTGGTATTGTTATACTCACCCCTACATGGGCTTTGCCCGCATGTGTCGTGTCTTGTGCAGACGAGCGATCCTTTGAAAGGATTCTAGGTGGACCAGGACCGGACGGTGCTTAGTGAGATCAGACAGGCCTGTGTGTGTTCCTACGGCTACAGATTGTATTCCCGGTACCTTTCTTTATAGGCTGGGCTTTGTTACAGACTCTCTTTTAGTGGGCTTGTACTTTTGGCCCAGGGTTTTACATTACTGTACTTTACTTTCCTGTCATACTCTATTGGTTGGGATTTTAGTGTATGCATGCAATTCCATTTTTAGTAGTTTTTAATTTTTAGATTTTTGGGATTTGAGATGTGTGCGTGTGTGTGTACATGTTTATAGGTAATGCCTCCCTTGTTAGTGACATGCCTACTCGGTGCTAGTCACCAGCCCCTAGCCTATTGGAGGCGAGCTAGGGGAGTTGCGGCATGGGCCTCACTAGGACGGTTCGTGACATTAAAAGCTTTATAAAGTTTGAAAAATTGATTTGGAAATTGAGGATTAGTAAATCCAGGTGGTTGTTCAACAAAAACATCTTCAATTATAAAACCATTTTGAAAATCACTTTTAATCTCCATTTGATATAACATGAAATTCAGATGAGAAACATTTTCATGTAGAATTCTAATAGCTTCTAACCTAGATACTGGTGAAAAGGTTTCCTCATAGACTATTCCTTCTTCTTGACTATGTCCTTGTGCAACTATCATAGCTTTGTTTCTAACTATATTTCCACATTCATCAACTTTATTTCTAAAAACTCATTTAGTGCCTATGGTAAAGGTTTCCTTAGGTTTGTCTACTAATTCTTAGACTTTTCTTCTTTAAAATTGATTTAACATGTCCTTCATAGCTATTACCCAAAAATTCATTATTGATAGCATCATTGATATTTTTAGGTTGTGACTATGAAAGGAAGGCTTGATGTTCAACCTGATTTCTTAGTGAAGCTCTAATTTGTATTCCTCTATATAAATCTACTAAAACACCATCTAAAAGATGGTTTTTTAAGGGTCTTAGTTGGTCTAGAAAAGGCAGAGATAGAAATTTTAGTTTCATTTACAAATTCGGGTTCAATAGAAACAGGTTCTGGAAAATTTCTAGAACCGATTGTCTTAACAATAGGTTCACTGTTTTTGTCATTATGGTTTAAAATTGACATATCTTCTTCAAGATTTTCAAGAGGGGTCTTAGGTTCATGTGGATCTGTTTCATAAAATTTGATGCGTACAGATTCTTCCACACATTTGGCCCTCTTCTTAAATACTCTATAATCTTTTCTAGATATTGAATAAACTAGAAACATTCCTTCATCACTTTCGGAGGAAAACTTATCAAGATTATCTTTATTATTTAGAATAAAAACATTGCTACCAAAAACTCTAAAGAAACTAACATTAGGCTTCCTATTATTCCACAGTTCATAAGGGGTCTTTTTAAGAACAGGTCTAATAAAGACTCTATTTATAATATAACAAGTTGTATTTACAGCTTCAGCCCAAAAGTAAACAGGTAAGTCATACTCATTGAGCATAGTTCTTGAAATTTCTTGAAGGGTTTCATTTCTTCTTTCTATTACACTATTCTGTTGAGGTCTCCTAGGGGCATAGAAGTTGTGACTGTAGCCATTGTGTGAGAAATAGGTTTCAAAGTCATGATTTTAAAACTCACGACCATGATCACTTCTCAGGGTCTTAATCATAAGTCCACTAAGGTTCTCTACAAACATGAATTATTTAATGAAATAGGAACAAGCTTCACTTTTGTGAGGAAGAAAGTATACACAAGTGTATCTAGAAAAGTAATATACTAGAAAATATGCATTGTTCTTTCCATTTAAACTAGAAACTCTATATGGTCCAAATAAATCCATATGAACCAACTCAAGAGGTTGAGAGGTTGAAACTTCTTTATTTTATTTGAAAGAAACTTTATGTTGCTTTCCCTTTTGACAGGGATTACAAACTTTGTCTGTTGGGAATTTTAGTTTGGGTAGGTCTCTAACTAAACCTTCCTAGTCAGTTTATTATGTGAATGAACATTTTAGTGTCCTAATCTTCTATGTCATAGCCAAGATTCTTTATGAAAGTAATTTAAACAAGTAACCGTTTGTTTCGATAATAAATTTAAATCTAAAGCATATACATTTTCATCTCTTAAAGCAGTAAATACAAAAACATTTTTTGAATCAAATACATTACATGAATCACTATCAAATTTCACATTGAAACCATCATCGCACAACTGAGAAATGCTTAACAGTTTGTATTTTAGTCCATCAACAAACAATACTTTAGAAATTAAAATTGAATCATTGCTACCAATCTGGCCTAAGATGATGATCTTTCCTTTTGAGTTATCACCAAAGGTGACATGTCCTCCATAAACATTGATTAATCTTTTAAAGCATGAGTATTTTCCTGTCATAATCCTTGAACTTCCACTGGCCAAGTACCATATCTTCCTGCTGGAACTTTTCAAGCACGTTTCCTATAAAACAGATTTAGACAGAAGATAACTTTGGTACCCAAATTTTCTTGGGTCCAGAATGGTTAGAAAGTAAAACTTTAGACACCCATGTTTTTCTAATGGGTTTCCTATAATTAACAGATTCAAACATTTTTTATAAATAAACTTTTTTGGTCTATAAGAATTTGAAGCATAAGATTTTCCAGAACATGAACAAGCAGCATACTGTCCAGATTTTGGAATTAATTTACTCTTAACAGTTTTTCTCTATCCAGGTTGGTATCCTAAACCAGTAGTATACATTGGTACAACTTATTTTCCAAGAATTTTAGTGAGAGTATTCATTCCATTTGTGAACTTATCTATGTATTTTCTAAGTTTCACATTAGACAATTTATGTTCAGTATTCTCCATTAACAGTTGATCATTGTTTTACTTTTCTATACTAAGATCAGATTTAACAGTACTAGTCAAGGCATATTGTTTCTTCAATGATATGTACTTATCTTTAATCTCATTAAACGTATCTTCCAACATATTATATTATTCAAATATTTCATCTTTAGACATATTATCATCATTATTTGAATCAATTTCAGTCCTAGAATAATAAACATTGTGCATAGAGGAATTAAGTGTCACCTTAGATGTTTCATTCATGAAACACATATTGGAATGATTCTTTTCCTCAGAATCAGAAGCTTCAGATCCACTTGAGTTGTCTTTAGAAGCACTTCATGTAACTTTCATAGAATTCTTATATTTCTTTTCCTTGAAATCATATTTCTTCTTAAACATCAATTTTGGACATTCAGCCTTAACGCATCCTTTACTTTTACATTCCCAACAGACTATCTCATCAACTTTATCAACTTTCATTCAATCTCTCTTCCAATTACCACATTAGTCATACTTACCCTTATAATTTGATTTTCTGAAAATTTTCTTCTTCCTATAGAATTTCTTGAATCTCCTGGCTATATGAGCCATCTATTCATCACTATCTGAATATGAACCTTCACTTGTTGAGATTTCAATAGGTATATGAACATTATACTTATCTTAAGTCTTTGTAGCAGTAGACTTAAATGCCACTGACTTCTTCTTAGGTTCATAATCTTCCTCTTTGTTTACCTTTAGTTCTTCTTCATACATAATCAACTTACCAATCAGCTCCTTGATAGGTAGCTTTCCAATGTCCCTTGATTCTCTTATAGAGACAGAGGTTCCTCTCCATCGGCCTGGTAGGAATCTTAGTATCCTCATGATTTTCTCCTTTGCTGGAACAACTTTTCCCAGTGAGCTCATTGTATTGACTATCTCAATAAACTTGAGATATATATCCGAAATAGAATCATCGGATTTCATTTTAAAATTATCCTAATTAATAGTGTGTTTATTTAGTCTCATTTCTTTAACATTGGTTGTTCCCTCATGGGAAACAACCAGAGTATCAAATATTTCATATGCAGTCTTACAAGCAGATATTTGATTAAATTATTCATCTCCTAAAGCACAATACAGAGCATTAATTTCTTTACAATTATTATTGTAAGCAACTTTCGTAGGTTCATCCCAAGTAGTTCTAACAGTTTCTGGAATCTTATACTGAGTCTCTATAGCAGTCTAGATGTCAAATCCCATAATTTCTAAGTGAAGTTTCATTTTTATTTTCCATTGGGCATAATTAACACCATTAAAGAAAGGTGTCATGTTGTTATCTACAACTTCTAATATGTTATATATAAAAACTATGTTTCAAAAAGATGTATAAAGATATAAAAATTTTGAATTAATAGAAATTTTGAGATCTTTGAGATACAACTAATGTCATAGTTGAAAACTTTTCACAAAAAAACAGATTGGGAAAAGAAACATTTATCTACTCCTTTAATACCAAATGTGGGTCGTAGTGGATACTCAAGAGGAGGGTGAATTGAGTTCCTATTAAAATTTATTTTTAAAATATTTATATTGAAATCCCCCAATTCATAAAACATGTTAAACTATAGTGAATTTATAAATATTGTAAGTGTTCAATTATTTGCTCAATGATTGATTATTTCTCAGTTAACTTAATATGAAGATTAAGTTAGCTTTTGAAACTAACTTACTGGTTCACAATGATAAAAAAACACTTTCTAGTTCAACTATCATAGTTACTTTTAAAACAGATCTTATTTTCAATGTTATTAGCAGCGGAATATTGAAAATAGTTTAAACTAAAATAATATGCACAAAAATTTTAACCAAGAGGTTCAGTATCAAGCTGAGACTTATTCCTCTCAAACAGTTTATATGAAACATTGATCCACACTCTAGATCGGGGTTTAAAACAGTACTCAGACTGTCCAGGTCCTCAGACCTCCACCACAGTTCTACATGTGAGAGCAGAAACAACAGCACATAGGCTGTCCAGGTCCTCAGACCTCTACCACAGTTCTACATGGGATACACAAACATATTAAAAGTTTGGGGTACGGATTTCAGTATCCTCCAGTTCATCTTAAAAGTCATTGTGTGTCCAAATAGACATAAGCACACACACTACTCTTAATTTAGTAAAAATGATCACAGGAGAGCAATAATATGGATATGAGTTTATAATTCTCTTGTGTGATGTCAATGCAGCTCTGGACTCCATTGTATTGAAGTAGGTGAAGCTTTGAGTCCTTCTCTGGAAGTTTTTTGGAAAAGAGTGTGTCGTAATTTTGTTCCTTCACTAACAGTACAGGTGTTCATCTTTAATGTGAGAGTATTCTTTATAGCACTTGAACCTCCTATTTTAACTTTTATTCTTGATGTGTATGAGTGATCTTTGATTTCTTCCTGTGTTCTTCTTGTACGTGTCACTTTTTTCATTCTTTATGTCACTCTTTTTTTATACAGCTTTGATCTTCCTTTCATTGCTCATGTTGTGGTTCAACATAAGTTATGATTACTTCTGCAGGTACGAGGTATGGTTTCCTGACATCCAACAAAAATCATTAATTAATTTTAGACATAAGGCGTGATTACTTCTGTAAGTATGAGGTACGGTTTTCTAACATCCAACAAACCTCATTACTTAATATAAGTTGCATTAGAATCACAAAATAAGACTATTTCTAATAAACAAACAGAGAAATAGAGTATAGAGAAATAGTGACTGGTTTCCATCGGTAGCTCTTTGTATCAGTAAACTTTTAGTGGTGGACTTGTAACGGTAGGTCTTGCAACGGTAGTTGTTACCCTCTGTAACGGTAGCTTTCTTGTATTGGTTACTGTCTATGTAGCAATAGATCCTTGTATCAGTAGCTCCATGTATCGGTAGCACTTCATAATGGTGAAGATCTATTTGTAGCTCTTCCTAGCTATTAGTAGTTGTTAACATCGATAGCGGTAGCTCTCTATATGAGTAGCTTCCTCTATCGGTAGCTCCATTCTACTGGTAGCTTGTATCAGTGACCTTTTCTATCCATAGACTCTGTCTATCGGTGACCTTTGCTTATCGGTAGCCCTATATGTATCAGTGACTTTAAAACATGAATGCTTATAAAGTATCTATTCAATGCAATTCATTTCCAGATTGAGTTAGTTATCAAGATTAATCGTCGGTAAACATTTATAATCATAAATACACATTGAATAACATATTCCAATGATATGATATGATCAATTTGATATTCATATCAACTTTTTAGTATCATTAAATAACTTGAAAGTATAATTAATATATAGATAATCATTATTTGGGATTATCAAAGTATGTCTAAACATAATTGAGATTATCAAAACTGGTGAGTCCAACAACTTCCTTGACCTTTGATGGGTCCACTTATAAAAACTAAAACAACACTATATGTCTAAGTAAATTCACCTCTCATGTCTAGAACATACACTTGGATAGCATTTTGCAGAGATAGTGGAATCGAAGAACCTCCAAGATAGTCCTAATATGCTCGGTATTCTCCTCCTATGACTTTGAGTAAATAATAATTTCATCAATGAATACAATGATGAACATATCCAACAACTAACTAAAAATGGAGTTCATGATCCCCATGAACACTTCAGGTGCATTTGTAACACAAAATAAAATAACCATGAACTCGAAGTGCTCATAATTTCACCTCAAAGTAGTCTTTGATATATCACCCTCTTTCACCCTTAGATAGTGATATATAGATCGAGGAACAATCTTAGAGAACCAAATTTCTCCCCTCAGCTGGTTGAAAAGATCATCAACTCTCTGGAGATGGTAATGGTTCTTTGTTGTTACATGCTTCAACCTTCGGTAGCCAATACACAACCTCAGACCACTATATTCCATTTTCACAAACAAGACTGGAGCACCCCACGGCGGCACACTGGACAAGGTAAAACCCTTCCTCATTAGATCATCTATCTAAATCCTCAACTCCCAAGGATTTGAATGAGCCATCCGATAAGGATCCATCAAGATCATAGAGTCACTGAGCAATAAGTCTGTCCTGAAGTCAACATCATGTCACGGGGGGTAGAGTCACAACCTCCTCATAAATAAACATCTAAAAACTCCCCAACAACTCTAGGAACCTCCTCTATCAAATCATCCACTAATTCCACTGACAGCTTAGCCAATAAGGAAAGATAAGTCTCTATATGATGACTTCCCACATGACATCTCCACTCACTAACAAAGGCTACACGTTGACCATCTATGTATAAAAACACAACTCTTCTTCAGAATTAGTAGATAATAGAATACACAAAGTATACCCAATTTATAGAAAGTATGAAATCATATGGTTGCATCTATAATAGGTACAAGATCACCATGGGACTAATGTGGTCCCACCATTAGCCTACATCCCCAGCACACATCAAAAAAGCTAGTGTGACCTCCGACTAGAATGATCAACACCAGGAGAATAGTAATCCTCTCTAAATCTAGCCTCGTAGCATGGTCTATACTGGTGTAGTAAAGGAGTGTGAAGATCATGAATCAATCAAATATCAAGAAAGAGTACTGAAAAAACTGATCTTACCTCAAATGATCTCTAGACCTACTAGGACTGATACCTTTATGGTGTGTAACTGACCACACCAAGCTCACTTGCCTCTCTACTGAAAACTGCCTCCTTGACCACACCTAGGTTGAGTTCCCTGAGGAGAACCCTATGATCGTCCTCTACCTACGTTGTCTCCCCTCAGTGTAGATGAGGGTGATGTCCCTGTAGATGAAACTTCCCTACTAGAAAGTATTTCTAAGGGAGATGTTGAACCTACCCAACTCCACCATACTAATCTTGAACATCCTTTTGTCACTAACTCTGAAGATTCCCATAGGATCTACAAGAAAAAAAACAGCAATTCCAAGTTCACGGGAAAAGCATGAGGACCTGAAGGCTGATATAGGAACTTATAAGGTAGGATCCCTACTGGTCAAAACCTCAAAGGACCTAGCATTTGATACCAAATACTCGTAACCCTGCCTCTAAAAGAACTCTATTGGCTCCCCTCTCATGGTAGACCTCCTCACGATTGAATCAGCTCGACTACCTTCCCTTTCTTCTGAACCACCAATCAAGTTAGTAAGGTGAATGGAGTAAAAACATACTAGAGAGAAGGATGATGTGCCTCTTTTAGACCTCTCGCATGAGTCTCCTCGTACGAAAAGTGATCCGGAGAAAAATAAAGGAGTTAAATGAACTTGATCCCCATATCCCACACCAACATACTCCCTACTGGAGGGAGAGTAACTCCTGCCTCTTCTCAGTCTTCATGGTTGAAGAAAGGAATTTCGCTTGGAACTACTTTTTGAAATTGACCCACAAAACAAAAAACTCCTCCCTATCCTCCAGGTACAGTATCCACCATAAATGCACATATCCCCTCATCTAAATCACTTCCAAAGGATCCCAGTACTCTGTCATAGCTCGGATCATGCTGAGGGTGATCACAAGTTCCTCAATCCAAATCTCCTTATCCATTTCTGAAACACTACCCTCATTTTATCCCAGTGCTTATCATTGTAAATCACATTGCATCTTCTAACATTAATAATCCTCCTCTACTCGGTCAAAACTCTATCAATCGACCAGGTCAGCCTACTGACCCTCCACTACATTCACTACATGTAGATGACAACTAGGTGTTGTAGCTAAAATAGGAAAACTAGGAATTCTTACGCCCAGGTAGTATGGAATTATATTTAATATTTTTTTCAATTCATTTAACACATTTCGTTATACATTTAAAATTTCCCAAAGGCAACCTATAATTAAATAGGAACATAAGTCATTATGATGCACATACCATTCATCATGTCTCTACCCTAAAAACATTCTAGCATTACTTTGTTGTCTAGTAGGCTCAATGTCCATTAATCAGATCACAGGGGCCCTACAATCATGTGCCATGGCTGGTATTCCCTACCCTATGCCATGTAACATGTTCACTTAACACTATTTCCCCACCAACCCATGCAATCATCACTATATCAAACTACAAACTCCATCATATCTCTCAATTGTCACCTTTTATATCATTCATTCATGACCCCCTCCCTCCAAAGATGCCCCTCCTAAGCTGGAAATGAAGGAAGAAAGATAATGACCGCCGAGTCCCACCTCTAATAGGCCCTGATGTGGCATCCAGCACCACGGGTATAGGTCCTCATGAAATGGGAGGCATTACCATTTTTATAAGAGAACAATATCGGGATATAAGATGGTTCATCCCAAAACAACTCCAAGACATATATATATATAATAAATTCCAACCCATCCCACATGTATGTATAATATAGAACTAAAAAAATTATAATAAACTCCAATGTAAGTACAAAAAGAACACAGCTAAGTAGTGACCTAGAAAATTTTTCCATGTATGAACTTGTAAAGTCCAGAATGGTCCACATAATCCTACTAGAAACCTGAATGTATTTTATAACGTAGGGTGATAATACAAGTATACTCAGTAGGAAAACCAAAGTCTCTCATGAACAAGTGAGAGAAGCATACTAATGATCGTGTGAGAAAACAAAAGAACCAATAGTTCCTAATAAGGCATTTTATCCATCCCCACATCACTAAGGCATGCTCACCAAGTTACATAAGTCAGGTAAAGTAATACAATAAGAACATCGATGTTTGGTTTCCCTACACCACTTCCCACGCGTTAACTACACGTACCCCAACAGAAAACATTCGGCTGCTTCCAGACTCTTCCTCAGGCCCCACGTCATGAATCTTCTACACACAACTGGGCCTCATATCAAGTCCTAAAACCTAGGTATACGAAGCTCATGACTTCCCACCCTCTCACACCTGGTCCACAACCATACCATGTATTGCCCGCATACACCCAAACCACATTCATACCTCATCTTGAGGACACCTAGGAATTACACAACATCTCATCACATAGACACCTAAAAAAGAATACCTCGCCCGCACACACCTAGTCCTCACAACCGCACCACAACCTTCCTAAAGAATCTTGGGATACCAATGACTATAAGAGGTAGTAGGGAAGATACAATAACCATCCATCCATCCCCACACCAAGTTATTGGGAAAATTTACCCTCCCCATGAAAATGGGGGTGTTCATCACATAGTGTTCAATAAGGGTGGGGTGCATATAGACAACATAAGAAAAATAAAGGTATATTTATTTAATATAAAATGCTCAATCCCATCCTATGGGTTTTTTCAAACAAACAACCATCACACCAAACAACCTTTCCTGCAACCTCTAAATACACAACTACACAATAAACCATAAACCCAACCATACCCCCAACCAATTCATTTAACCAGTTCTCATTATTTATTAAACAATTCATTTTTCCATTCCATCCCTACCTGGGTGGCTACCAACCATACCATGAAAAAATCCATACAGCATAAACTACATAGAGGAAAAGAACCACAGTAAAGTAACTCACTTCATATTTATACTCTGTTTAACACCCATACCATCCACTTCCATCATCCTTCTTCAAATACATTTCACCAAATCCATCATCTCACAAAAGAAAACCCCCAACTCATAAAAAAACTTATCAACACATCTCATCATGACCAAACCCAACAACCCTGTTGTATAACAACACCACCCTTATCAGACCCTACAACATAAACATAGCACAACCCAAACCTGTATCTCAGCTTCTGAAACACTTCTCATCCATTCCAAAATCAATCAATCTATTATCATGAGATTCCATTAAACCACTTTTATCACCCCACCTTACGTTAATGCTCTCAACCCCACCACCACATTACCACATAGGGCACAATACAGAACAAAACTACACATAGGACACAGCCACACCAAACAAGGCATTGTGTATTACAATTTAGCAAATAGTTTTTTTTTAATTCCACTTTAACAATTTAGGTATTATCAAAGAGAAATTTTGATCCTGATGAAACCATTTATTTAACTGGGTATATGTATTTATCAATATTTTTTTATATTTAGAGTCATTCAATAGAGTATTGTCAATAGACATTCACAACACATTATAGTTGTGAAAATAGGGACCACCAACTGCCATGATTTTTAGTAGGCATACAACCCATACAACTCACAATGTCAATAAACAATAAGATATAAGAATTCGTAACTTTTCCCCATACCCTGTTTATTAGATTAATGTAGATTCAATTATATTTATTAGTTTTGGAATCAACTACCTTAACATGGGAAACATTCTTACACTCACCCCACATGATACATAATTATGACAGGAAAATGGATCTCAACCTCAATAAATATATGGTCAGCACCTTCTCCTTGTGCCAAATAGGGGTACGTAAGGCTCCAGGGAAATGTGATCTAAGTGTTCAACACATACACATGGATCCTTAGGGAAAAAGGTTTTGGGGATGCTCAGTATCAGGAGTAAAAATAAAACACACAAGATAGAATGGATATTAACTTTCAAAAGGCCAAATCCTATATCAATGGGAGAAATGGTTTCAAAATCCATTGAAGATGGATCACGATCAAGACCATGCATTTTGACTATATAAGGGCCTCCCAAGAATTATGTATTTAAAGATATATTTTACATCCATTGAAATTGCTTCAAAAACAAATAGACATGGTTTTAAACTCATTTTATTTCAAATAAAACAATAAATGGGTGAGACCGGAAAAACTGGGAAGAATTTTTTTTTGAAAAACTATCAGAAATGACGCATTGTTGGCTGAATCCCCATTATGAGTCATGAAGGTATGATTCACCAATGCAAGATACCAGTGATGAGATATTGATGGTTATTCAACATTATTTGAGTCACCATTCAGTGAGTAACTAGTTGGTGAATCACCGTTTAGTTCACCATCATGACTCACCATCAGTGACTCATCGTTGTGAGTCGCCATTGTGATTCACTGACGTGAGTCACCATCAGCAAGTCAATGTTGAGTGCCACTACTGTGAGTCTCTATTTTGATTCAATAAAGATACTCACTCTTTGTATGACCTACAATCTCCACCTACTATTGGACGACACACCATCAGATGAGCTACCATTGGAAAAACTAGATTTTGAAAAACTCTTGAAATGAGTAACCATTGCCTCCCAAAACACCTCAAACATCTTATTTTCTAAACTTAATGGACCGTGGAGGTCTAGTCCATTACACATGGTGTGTGTGGGTCCAACACAACATGTTATATTTAACCCTCCTGAAACTCTATTCGCCACATCTTGGGGGATACACATCACCTGTTCTTTGGAACTACACAATGTGTAGTTGGTATTTTTACAAAACCTACAGAATCCTCACATGGTTCCAGATCCATCTCCCCCATTTCATAGTTTTCCATTTGACACCCTAAAATAGTGTAATATTCTTTTAATGGTCAATTCCATCCCTCTTGTGTCCTAAAATCAAATCTAGGTCCCTTCCCGCACAAAGGCCTTTGTGGCATTGTACCCCATGGAACCACTTATTTTAAAACTAGTATTCCAATCCACAGATTAGTCTCTCACATCCTAAAAAACATCAAAATCTATCCTCAAAATATTTATCTAAGTAATTCTCATGAATATACCATGAATTTAGGGGTCTAATCACACTAGATCTCTCCGAGCATTAATCAAATCATGGCTTCATGCTCCAATGATGAGGAACGTGAAGAGCAGAGGGAGAAATCACAATAAAGAGATGTTTAATAATAATTTTCTAAGAATTATTGGCTATAAAATACAAATGAGGATATTCAGGGTGAGAAAAAAATGTCATTAAATGAATTAATCAAATAAAATAATTGAATCTAACATCTGGGTGAATGCAAGGTCTCATAATTAACATGGGTTAAGGGAAAAAGAATTTCCATTCAAAATTTTCTAATAATGTGGGGAAGAAATCACAATTGACTATTAGAACCTTTATTTGGATATTTTAATTAGGAATAACATGATTTCCAACAGAGAGAATTCATTATGTTCATTGTGCCTCTATTCTCTTGGATACGGAGGCTCATTGTCATCTGATCTCTATTCACCAATGGAGAGTGGAATAAATATCCTCCCAATGGTCCATATGTTATGTGGATAACCCTAGATATCCTACATAATGTTTCTTTTATATTTGAGGTTATGTATATATAATTTAATTAAATAAATAAAATTATTTATTTATTTTAATTAAACATACTATACAATAACTGATTTATACTAACGTCCTAAACCGACCCATTTTAGGTCACCCCATGGGTGAACATCATGTTCTATATTCAATTGTCGTCTCATAATTTTGATATGATACTATTTTTTGGAGACATCAAATCTTCTTGAGGAAATTGTTCATGAGTTATATAAAATATATTAAAAAAATTATACAATTAATTCCAGACACGGAGCCTCAAACTCCTGCAGTGTCTCATAGAATAGCTATGAAAATATTTTGTATATATTCCATGGTATTATAGGGAAATAATAGGGTTTCTTAAATTAAAATAAAATCTATAGTAGCCACTAACATGATTTTTGGGATTGCAGTTTCCAGGGTGTCACTACAGGGGTCATCAAAAAGATGGTGGGAGCCTATATGATTCATTTATGAGGTAAAATATAGAAATTTTACATGATAAACCCTTGTGTTTTTTCAGGGAAAATTGGGTATGGGGATGCTATTTTGTTGATCCACCTCATTCTCTTAGTTCCTTTTATCCCCTTTCAATGGGGATGAATTTTAGAGTTTTGTAGTGGTGATCAAATGTAGATTCCTCCATATTTTCTCTATCATTGGATTCCCCCCTATTCTTTATGATGTCACTTATTTTAACTTAGGGTTTATTGAGATGATTTCACCGAAGAATGTTTATATCATATAGAAATGAATAGCTATTTGTTATAATGAATAATAGGTTGTCCTGAGAAAATGTCTAGGGGTGGTTAGTCTTCATTTCCTAAAAGGTGTGTTTTCATGTATGATTTTCAAGGGGTTTCATTGAAAATTAGGTTAAATTTAGAATTTATTTAGAGTGATTTGTTGGGAATTTTACTAAGTGTGGGTATCAGGTTGTGATTTATCCCATGTGGTTCCATTGGATATGGTTTATATTCGGTGATGTTATTTAGTGGTTAATTTGGAATTATACCTTTTGTTTTTTTTATAGAATTAAGTTGGGAGTGGTTAAATATTATGTTTCTTTGTAGTTAATTTGTTTTTATGTGTTGGTATGAGGTAGGTCTTATGGTTTATGGAATGTATTAGAAATGCATTGTAAATAACTTTTGGCCTTAATAAATAAAGAGGAAGGCCTCTAAAAATTTGGTTTGTGTCCCTTTAAGTAAAAACATAGGCATGCCATACTTTTATAGTAATTTTATGTGATTTCATGTTGGTCCTACCATGAATTGATCAAGTATAAATTAAATTTTTAGAAATGGATTCATTTTATATTAAATTCCCTTAAATATGTCATTTTTTAAATGAAGGTTCATCCCAAGAGAGATTTCCTACTAATAAATGGAATGTGGTTTTTGGAAATAGGATTTGTGAAATGATACCTTGAATTGGTATTTTTATAAAGGGAATTGGAATGGTATTCTAGAAATGGTGTTTTAGAATCGGGAATTGAAAATTTTAAAGGTTATAATGTGAGTTTTGTAACATGTTTTAAATGATGTATAAAATAGGTTAATTTGGTTGGAACACTTTTGTTAAAGAAAAAACATTCTCTTTACACGAAATAAAAATTCACGATTGAGGTGTTTGTATTTTAAATTATTTTTATTTGAAATAAAAAAAAGTGAAATCATAAATGTTGAAAAATAAAAAGAGGACTTTTATTATGAAATGGAAAAAAATTGGATAATATAAGTGTTAAATAATCCCTTATTAATTGATTGTTTATTTTGGTGTTATGGAATTAATGTTATGTTTTAAAATCTTATTTTAAAGTAAATAAATTGTTTTCTCTTGGTTGTTAAAACTAGGGTGAAAATGGACCTCAGGTGGACACTTGGTTGTGATGGTTAAACATAGGGTTAACACGACACCCCAGTGGATGCTTAGTTATGATATTTAAAGCTAGGGTTAACACATCCCCTGGTGGAAACTTCTTTATAATGGTTAAACCCAGGGTGAACATGGCCCTGGGTGGATTCTTAGTTGTGACGATTAAAAATGGGGTGAGAATATCCCCCAAGTAGATACTAGATTAGGGTTAAACATGGGGTGAACATGGCCCTTGGGTGGACACTTCTTAATGTTTAAAACATGGGTGAACATAAACCTTAGGTAGATGTTGGTCCCCCAAGTATGGGTATATTACACATAGCTTTGCGATTATTAGTTAGGGATGAGTATATTACCCCTAGAAGGAGGTAGTTTGTATTCTTATCTTGATATGATCTGATACACCCTGGAACTAGACAAAGAAGGTATGTACCATTCCTAGGGTGTACCCGACCTCAAGTAAAGTGTTTATTTTATGCATTTAGTTTAATATCTTTTAAAAGGATGTGTTATAACTATTGGTTGGATCATTTATTCACTCACGTTATACAAACTGGTTATTTTAGGGATTCTATTAGTTGTTAAATAATATGTTATATACTCACACCCTACTTAGGATGCCATTGAACATGGGTACCCAAGAATCTCTTTCATAGTTATTGTTGAAACAAGTTTTGGTTAAGACCTAGGATAGAATGGTCGAACTGGATGGCTTGGATATGGTAAAAAAATTGGATAAGATCGGGCTTTATGTAGTTTTAGAGTCAATATTTTTAATGTACTTAGTACTATTTTGTATATGTGACCAAACCAACTGGTGGTCGTCTATTGATTATCTGGAATGGTTGTTTAGTACTTACTATATTTCATTTATAATCAGTATTGTTTATATTTTTTTCTCCGTCATTCAATTTATTATAATGGACTTAATTTAATTATTTATTGTTCTATTTTATATTCTAATAAAAGGGGTATAGCCTCTTAATGGTAGCTACGTGGATGCTGGTATTATTTTTAAAGCTCTTACAATTAGAGTGGTGTGCATAAGGTCACATGGAACAACTTTTATAGTTACTGTTCATAATGATTCAATATGGGATGCTATAAAGTTGTATCAGAGCATTGTTATATTTTATCTTACTACTTCAGGATTTAGTGTACTGGAGATTCAGGATTTTTTTGGATGCTCTTATGGATATCAAACTTGTTCACAGAGAACACAAGATTTGATGACAATACTAGGTTACCAGGGCATGGATTTCTATTATTGATATTACATGTTATAATTGTATACACTTTTCACCTTGAGTGGACCACATGGATGTTTGAGGTTATTGATTTATTATAGAATTCAATCTCTTTGCCCATTATAAAGAGCCTAATGATTAGATTTGACTCTAGGATTGTAGAGGCAAGAAGTTTCTCCTGCATCATATCATGATTGTAGGATTCACATGAAATATAGTCCTTCTTGTGTGATATTTCACTTTTTATAGAGTCTAAGTTATTTTATGTCTCAATGAATACTCATAAATAATTTTTCCCATGTAATTACATAATAGAATTCAACTCATCTATACTAACTTGTATAGTTATATTCATCTAATGGAATGTTATTTGAATTTATTAAAAGAAACCTGATGATAAAAATGATGATGTGGTCTTTGTGGGAAGGATGTTTAGTGGCCCTAGGGGGTAGTATGGCACTAGATGTATAACTATGTAATCTCGTTGTGTGTCATCATTGTTTAGGTTTGGTTTTATAAAGTTCCAATAATATCGTATATGGGGTTTTCCTATATAGATCGGAATGTAATTATACTTAACTAGACTATTTAGAAATAATTTTTTTATACCATTCATAAATGGGATGTCGGTGTACATATAATTGTTAACTGATGAGATATTGATTCTACAGGGGCAGTCTTATGTATGGATTCTCATGATAATTGGTGTCTCGTGGGTGGATTCTTTCGGTATGCGATGTCAATTTGGATATGATTCTACTAAAATAGTGTTGGAATATTTGATGTCATGTGGATTGGGGATGGGAACTATGTGGTGTTTCCAGCATTTGTGACCCTAATGAAACCATGATGTGGGCTAAGTGGTTAGGCTATGTGACCCTAACATGACACAGATAGACTATATGGTAAAACCTAATAAACTCAAAGATGAGGATCTTGGTGAGTCTATAATAGAAATTCTAATGGAAATTGATATTTTCATTTAGTGGATGGGATGGATCATAAAATAAGATCTAGAATGAATTTTTATGAGTAAAATCACTTAACCATTTTCTTTTTTGGATGGGTTTAAGAACTGTGATGTCTATTCAGAGTCTAGGTGACTTTCAGGAATATAGATCTTTGAAAGATTGGTTTATTGGAAGATATGGGGTTGTTCATGGTCATCACATGATAAGTACTAATTTTACACCCAAACAATGCGGTCCTTTCAGGGTGTCACATGGTATGAAAAAACATACACCATAGGCTACAAAGTCATAATATTGTATTACATAAATTACATAGGCGAATATCACAGGATATTTGTGGTTTATCTAACCATGTTTCTAGCCATGTGAGGGGGTGCGTCAATTGGATTGTGTTACCACAAGGGATGTGTGTGGGTCATAAAATTTTACACCTATCCATTTATGTCCATGAGCCTTAGGGATATGGGTGAATGTAGTTAGTGCCTAGTTATCCTAACCATATGTCCAAACTGTCCTCCCATTTAAAATACAAGAAATAATGGTTTCGACCCTACCTCCTTTAACCCTTATGCTTCCCTTTATCCTCCTCTTTCATATCAAGTAGACACCTGATGGCTCCCCATTTCCTATCCTTTTGGATTGTAATGGTCATATCAATTCATGCTCAGAAAAAAAAATGTCTTGCATTGGATCCCTCTCAATAAGTCTAATAATCCACTTTCTTCTTATCTCATTTTCTCTCACTATATTGGTACTATCTCCCTACGAGTTCATATACCCTATTTTTAGGTTTTTTGACAATTTATTTGATGTGTCTCATTATATATCAAATAAAAGGATGATAATGGATGATTGAATCCTCCTAATCATGATTTTAGTGTTTTACATGTTTTCTTATAAATAATTTTCATTTATAAAATGTGTTGTTGTTATGTACACTGGATTTTCCATGTGTCACTACTAAAGAGAGTAACTCTTTAATTTAAATTTATATACTATGAACTAGACCCTTATTAGACCCGCTAACATTGTGGGGGGGGGGGGGGGTTATGACCTCATCTTGAATCACCCCTTTGGGTGTATCCTATTATATAACATCATTGGGAACTACTTTTGTTTGACCTAATCACTACATAGGTATGCTTTGGTTGAATCTTTAAAATTTAATGGATTAAATGGTAAAGAATGAATTGATTGAATTAAAATAGCGCATGTGTAATTACATTTCCTTCAATCACTTGTGGGTGATAAGAATCATGAGCAGGAAATTCTTATAATAATAGAATAAAGGTTTACTTAAATTATGCTAAAATAGAAGGCTATGACTTTCTTATACAAATATGACACCCTTGTGGTGAATTAGAAATATCACGTACTAACAAAGCATCGGTAATCGATTATGTAGCTGAAAAATTGTGGGTGCTATATCATATTGACAATTTTTGTAGATATTTTTCTTTCTTATGGAATCTAGAATTGAAATAAATTATTTGTTAAATGGTTGATAACCATCTATGGGTAATTTTGTTATTATAAATGAATTTTCTAATATAATCAATTGAATGATATTATAAATGGAGTAATGGATTGAATAATAATAATTATAAATTGATATTGATATTTTTTCATGGCCTATGTTTAATAATTTGTTGAAATATTCCTATTTAATTAAGTATGCCTTTTGTGATACATAGAATTTGATATAGAATACCATGGACAAGCCCATATAACATATTGATTTGAATGAATTATTAATCGATAATAAATGTTGTACATGCCACCCCAAATCATTTATTATTGTAATATTAGGACATAATGTTACTCATCATAAGAAAGAGCATTCCAAGTTATTTATTTGGAATCATAGTACATGTTGTTCCTCATCATTGGACATTAATTTCTTCATTTTTTATTTAAAATCATAGGATATGAATTTCCTTTCCATTAATTACAAGTTGTTGGCCTTTGTTCTTATTATCCTTTATTGGGAATGGATGGGCATCATGATTTATTTCCACTTCCCAAAGATTCTTGGAAATATTTCCATTGTTTTATAATGTGATATGCTATTTATTTCTGGCTCAAACATTTACCCCATGATTACCTAGAGCATGTACTCACACATCATGGTTCTTACTAGAATAGAACATAAATGGTTCACCTATTTTATAACATTCCAACCCATAGACCATGATTAAGATATTTTTTTGAGTTTGCTCGGCCTCCTAATGTATAGAATTCCTTGAATTCTCCTTGGGTTCTCTATTATTATTATTATACATGAGAACCATGAATATGACCATTTGTTTCATGACTGAATTATCAGGTAATGTGTTTAGAGACTTTTGGATTAGGTCGAAGAAGGTATTGTTGGATAGTTATCTGTAAAGAACATTGTCCCGATAAAAAAACATTGATTTATTTTATTATACTAGATTATTCTTATACCAACACACTTCTTCATTTTATATTCATATACTAGATAAGAATTAGACACTATTGTTGGTGGCCTACTATGTTTTACTCACACCCCATTTATGTCACCGTTGGGTACCCAAAAATGTTACATAGATGTAGCTGAGGATCTCGGACTGTGCTTCATGTTGTTACTCTTTATAGACTAGGAATTGACATGGGTGTAAGGGACTGAACCTGTAATTAGAATTCCAACTGTCCTTGGTTATTTTATTTATTTATTTATTCAGTCTAGTCTTGTTATATATATTACCTGATGTATGTTTACTTCCATATAGTTAAGGATTATTATGTTCATGAATGGATGGATTATATTGGAACTATACAAATTTTCAACTTAATAATAATGTTTTTATGATTATATTACACTTCCTTTAATTATTTTTTATTCCTCTATATATTTTATTAATATTGATGGTATAGTTTATCCATTAGACCACCTTTAGACCCTCACTTATTCTCAGATACCTCTGGTGTATAAGGAGGTGCACTTGAGTCATTTTCAACAACTGGTCTAGTTATTATTCACATAGTGAACCATGTTGGAATGTAATAACACACTCCCATTGAAACCAATTATGAAACCTGATTCACGACATTTTAAGTACATCAACTTCAAATAAAGGCTCAAATTCCAATAATGATGACCATGCTCAAGGTCGTATTAGTCTCATATAACCAAAGAACCCTTGGAACTATACTTCAAAATAGGGATTATCCCCTTTACCCAGATTCTCAGTAGGTTTAGCAACAATCTATCACCAATCAATTACCACAAGCATCAACCCATGATTATATTGTGATTCTAAAGCACACACAGGATCAATGGGTCTAGGAAATAAATAGGTCATGTCGTCAAAAAACTATCTTCACTCCCAAAAACACAAGTAATTGAGGTTTTTTTTTCACAATATTGTTTAATTCATCAAACCTTCCTTTTTCTCCAAACCCTATAATGGTGTTCACATTCATTGTTAGTAAATTATTGATCTAAACACATCCCCCAGGAACACCACCTATATCAATTTCCCTCATGTCCTTTTCATTCTTCAACCACATATCCAACAACACATCCCATACATTGGTCTCAATCAGAAGCATTTAACAAAGTTCCTCACCTCTAGGTCATGAATAAGTATTGGATAACCCCTCCCATGAAATTACCTATAATTACTCATGTCTATATGTGATTTTTAAATTCATGTAAATTATTTATTTTTAGAAATAGTGGATAGGTTAGTTTTTATACCTAGATTTGGAATTGAATATAGAATATCAGGACCCCTAAAATGAGGTATTTCGGATGAAGTTTAGTTTCTAATTGGTGATGGTTTCTATAACTTTTTCATTGATGGAATATTAATAAATTTTGGCTACTACTATCTTGACCCGATCCAATGGGGCTTGAGTCACAACTTCCCTTAGCCCGACTCCATATGCAATTGGTTGGAGACAAGAGCTGAAATAAGTAACTAATATGGGAGGCATTTTCCTAATGTACATGGACACACACACCTAAACACATCAATGAATAGGTGAAGATTAATAAAATAAAAAGATGATACATCAACAGAATAATCCATTCATGTAACACCTTTAGAGAATACAAAGAGAATGCCAGTGTAAACTAAAATATAAGGGGGGAAATAAACACCCAACTCGAAATATTTTCCAACCTAAATAAACTATAAAAGTAAAGTGATGAGAGTGTCCAGCTCTAGATCCCCAAGCCCCGCCCACCGTACATAGTCAAATGCACCAAGTATCCTTATGCTCCATTGTGATTGATGTTGAACTATCTGTCATCTGTATTAGACAAAACACGTGTGGGAAAATCTCATATGGGGTTGAGTATATACATACCCAGTAAGACACCTCATAAGTTGAGGGTAAATCACTATGAGACACAATAGGGATAAACTACTCAAACCATATAAAGATAGTAACAAAATCCAATAACCTGGATAATGATATATATATTCTCAAAAAAACCATAGTCAATAGATAAATGGGATATCCTTCTCACATCCCATTCTATAAAAAAGTTTCATCAGTTCCAAGAAATCCATCAACAATGCCCTTCATCTTAGGAATCTATCCGATAAAAAAAATACATGTCAAGCCATACCTCTCCAATATTTTTCACTATTTAGTGGTCATTATATCAAGGAATAGGACCCATTCCCTGGTAAAAAAGGAGGGTTTCACTCAGTAGATAAAATACCCATGACCAATTCTATAGGAGGGTTCCAATATAATGGTCGAGGACCCATGACCTTCCTATCAATAGTGTACCACTCTAATGGTCAAGAAACCCTGTCTTACCCAGCAAGAGGGTTCCACTCAGATTGTAGATAAATTGTAATACCCCAGCTTTTTATTGACCTTTTTTTCAAAGAAATGAAAATTTTCATTTATATCTTTCAATGCACTATGTCAAACATTCCCTTCACACTAAACTGGCATGTTGTATGTTACATACAACCCCGAGTTGGCGTACAGTATAGGAAACATTGAGTATATATTTTGTTCAATCTATAAAATAACTAGGTTTGGAATATGTTATAAAAATACCAAATGAAGATTTTACTACAAACACCACTAACTTGGATTGCGTTACATGCAAGAGCAACCTTTCTCAATAGCTTTTGTTGTACGCCTTATGGAGATTCTCTAAACAATGATATATTATTAAAATATTATTATTTAATGGGATATAAACTAGAATTTATGAATATTATTAATCAAATTTTGAATTTTATATGACATTAACATTCATCTTTTGTATTTTCTAGACATTATATAAGAACAAATTCAATTTTTCTGATAAAAGATGTATTTTTCAAAAAATACAGTTTTCCCGCCTTATGATGGCGCACCGGTTTAAAATATAGTTTTTGACACTTTTAATATTATATTAATCAAAATAAACTTCTTATTTTAGTGTGGAATATAAAAATTTACTTTCGTTGAATTTTTAGTATTTTTCTGATAAGTTTCATTTTTTGATGAATCGTGAAAATGCTATTTTTTTTATTTTAAAGTCATTAAATTATAAATTTATGTTTTTGATTATTTTAAAATTTTAATTACTTCATTTTTATTCAATTATGGTTTTTGAAAATTATTTTATTCATGAATTTATTATGAAAACATTTTCCATTTAAAAAATGGGTATTTTTCCAAAAAAACTAATTTTCGTGACATTTTAACTGATTTATTTTAAATTTAATTCTGAAACTTCGATGTATTGAATTTTGAAAAATGGATTTTAAATATTTACTCATGAGGTCCAAATTTGGTATATATTTTCCTTTTTCTACAAATATGAATAGTAAACATGGAAAATTTTATTAACATAGTAAAGGGTAAATTAGCTAATTTAGGTTAAAAATAATATTATAATGATTATAAAATGACCAAAACAATTGAAAAAAATTATTTGATAAATTTAATTTGACCATTAACACTTAAGGATCTAAATTATGTCATTTAGTGGACACATATCAATGAAAATGACTTAAATGATATTTAAATTAAAGAAAGTCACAAAGTGTAATTTTCTTGGTCTTTAATATCAATTATGTATCCACATATGAAAAAATGGGTGGTATCAACAAATATAAATTGTAATTTTAAACTTAATAAATATATTTCCCTGAAATAAATTTATATTTTATGTTTTGGGGCAATTTTAGAGAAATTATGGTATTTATAATATTCTATTTAATGAAAATTTATAGATGACATGTTAATTATTTAAATAATATATAATTTTTAAAATAAGGTTATACAGAGAATAAATTCAACTACAAATAATTATTTAAAATCTAATTTTTTTTATATTTATCATGATAATTTATTTTTAAGATTATGGAAATAAATAATTACATTACTGGTTTATATATGGATAGTGTATAAATTATTTGTTTGATAAAAATCAGTAAACTAATTTTTATCAAAATAATAATTACCATTAAGGGGCCAAAAAAACTTCACCAAATTATATTTTTCAATTATATATTGGCCATAATCATCAAAATGAAGAGTTATGGACCATTTGGAGCCATATGTAACAGATTAAAAAAATTATATTATTTTATTTAAAGTAAGGTTAAAATTGACACATTCATACTTTAATAACTATAAAATTTTGAATGTTGTATTTTCATGAACATATATTAGAATACATATAATATTATGAATTATATTAAATATATATTCATAATAGTATTTTAGTTTTAAATTTTATTCATCAAATAAATATATTAATAATTACACAATATTAACGTAGAATTTTTTTTATTAAGGGAAATATCAAATAAATGATACTAAAAATATTAAAATAAATATAATTTAGGATAATTAATATGTCCAATAAATTTTATAGACAACCTTGACCTCATAGAAATATAATAAAATAGTTTCTTTGAAGTTAACTTGTTATCTTTATATTTGTAAAAATCAATAAATTGAATAGTGTCAAAATTGACACTATTGATTGTTTATCAAAATAGTGATTTATTAAATTATATAAATATCATAAAACATATTTAAAAATATATAATAATTATTATATAATAAAAAATGTTCTAGATTATTTATTTAGGACCTAATTTAGATCAAATAATTAAATATTTTACCCTTTTAATATTGAAATATTAGTTTCCCTCGTAAACAATTAAATAGAATAACTAAGTGTTAATTAAAATGATAATGATTAAATTGGCATTAACACTTTCCAAAAATCTATTTGTTAATTATATTACAACCCTATATAATATAATATTATAAATTAGGACATTTCAGAGGTTTTTAATTGGGTCTGATTATATTATAAATTTATATTTTTGAGATTTCCAAAAGTGCCCCTCGCCTCAATTATAAAAGGGAACATCACCTTCCCCTTTAATAACACATCCATAGCACTTTGGCTTTTCCAAAACCTTCCATACACTCCTCAAAACGTCCCTCAATTCATCCTAGAGTCCACACTTTGGGAATAAATCCATCTTAAGGATTCCTTTTGGGCATACCAAAAGGAGATACCTGAAAAGGAGGGAATTGTTTTGTCAACTCTTTCAAAACTCTTTTCTTCTTCTACTTCCTGTTCTTATATTTTGTCCTTAATAAAGTAATAAATATAGTATATTATACATTATTAGATGTTAATATAGTAATATTGAAACCTTATACATCCTTTAATCTATCCTACTAATAACAATATCACCATGTGTGTGTGCATACATCTTATTGTCTCCACGTCATTGTGTAATCTCTTATTCAACAATAATTTATTAGGATGGGTATAATTATGGGTATAATGGATTTAAATAATTAATTTAACATTATTACTATTACTTATAATTAATATAACATACAATTCTAAACCATTTAACCATCAAAGGGAATGATATCATCGCTCGTGCATACATACGGCCTACCATCTCCACAACGTGATGAGATTCATTCTCCACATTAAAAATTCAAGAATAATTATAAAATTTATATGATGAGTAAAAATAAAAATTATGAATTTAATTTCATTTTTTAAATGAATAAAATACTTCCTAATAATAACAAAAATGACTTACCTGGAAACACAAGAATGGGAAATCGAAACAGTTAACACCTGAAATAATGGAAATATTGAAACACTATTAACAAAATGATATAATAGGTTCATATATGATTTCATAAATATTAATATTTTTATATTATAAATTATTAATATACATTAAAAATTATACATTATGTTCGGATACATACAAAGGATATCGGACCTAATGTAAGGGATAATTTCGCAATCTCATTATTTTTCGAGATTATTTATATGTAAGTATTTACTAGGGTATATTTATCATCCACATCCATATTTACTAAGTATATTATATTATTTATAATCTAATACTATTGTTTTAATTCAATTTTACCAATTTTTTAATTTTTATTAAACATTCTCGAAGGGTTATTTCTTTCATTTTCTATACAAGGTACTTTTTCACTTTTTTGGTAAGAGTACAAGAAGTATGTTTTTTAACTTATACGAAATGAAAGTATTTTTACATATTCATAATACCTTATTTATTTGAAACTTCCTCTAAAATATTTTATGTTTAATTTAATCAAAATTTGTTTCTTTTAAAATTTCCTGGAATTTTGATAATAGAAAAAAAATTGCAGAAAAAATGATATTTTCCTCAAGAATTAAGCTCAATTGTTTTATCAAAATTATATTCAATTTAATATGACATAAGTATATGTTTATATCCCTATTATTACTTTGATTTTTTGTTTTTATGATGCAATTATTTTTATGAAATCAATTTATCAGATTTGGATTATGTTATGATGGAATTATGTTTATGAAACCCATTTTATTTCATAGGTTATTCTATTATAATGATTTATGTTTTTGTGGAACATGTAAGAATGATTTCATTATGAGATGGGTGTGACCTATATCTCCCTTAAATTAATTAGGTAGTGATTTATATCTCATTAGATAGAAATGACTAGATTGAAAAGTAAATCTTGTTTAGTAATACAGGGTTGGAACAGAAAGTAAATCTGGTTTAGTAATACAGGGCTTGAACAAAAAACAAATCTGGTTCAGTAATATATAGAAAGAATGTAATGTAAAACTGGTTTAGTAATCGAAATTTTCCACTATGATTTTCTTGGAAGAAATTCCTTGGGTACTATGGAAATAATATTATGTGATTATTTTTTTACCACAATTCCATGTTTTATGCCAATGCTATTTTATTGTGATTAATGTTCTTTTATGATCTATACCTTATGTACTTACATGTTTTATTTCATGAATCATGATTGTGATATTTAAAATTTATTTTCATGATTTTACATTATTATGTTTATGGTTTCTTTTAAATTCTCAATGTTTACAATTACTCATCATGTAACGACCCGAATCCAGAGCCCCTCCACTGGTGAACCATACCCAGTTCGCCACATGACCTCAAGAGTGTTTCCCCAAATTCCAAAGACTATCGACTAGCAGCATGGGCCTTGGTGAGTTAGTGGGGAAACTATGCCCTCATTCGGTAAAGTATACAGCGGAAAAACAACCAGACACAATAGTAGAAACAATCAACAACATACAACAATTGAAGTGAGCAGTGGAAGCAATGGATACATAATAATGATGCAACATCATACATATGTCTATGGAAAGCAGTAAAAAAACCAACATGCTGAAGTACAACTGAAAACAAAGTGAAAAAAAAGTAAACTTCTTAGCATCGCAAGCCTCGGCTCGGTCCCATGATCTCAAGCTCCAGTGAATCAATAACCCGAAGTAGAAGGGTTCTTGCCCTTATCTATACCTACAGCAACATAGTCTGCTTGGGCCCAAAATCATGGCCCAAACAGGGTGTGAGATACAATCCCAATAGACAATCACCCAAAGATCTGTTCCTAACAGTCAATTAATACATGGTAGTAAAAAACAAGAAGCAGTAAATAGGAACACAAGCAGCTACAATCTACAGTTCTAACAAAAGAAGTACACAAGTAAACAGCCAGCAAAAAAGTAAAAAGGTAACCCTCTGGGTATCTCTCACTTCCTAACCCTTATGGTTCAACCTATAAGTAGTAGAAACCCTCTTGGTGGCAGACACAGCCTCACCCCTCTGGTTCACCTATGAAATTAGTAGACTCTCTGAGGAAGCACTCACCGTCAATTCCCCCTATAGTCTGGTATCGTACTAAAGGCTCTTTGGGGAAGCACTCAACTTCTCATTCCCCTTGTGGCCCACGTCGAGGAACTACGGACTCTCTGAGGAAGCACTCATCGTCAATTCCCCTTGTGGTCTTGCATCGTATTCAAAGAAACTCTGGATAATACCTTACATCAATTCTCCCTTTGGTCTGCTACTCTAGGTTCTCACAGCCCTAAGTGAAAAATAAACATGCATATCATGCATGTATCATCCAATTAAACCTCAAGTAATACATTTCTACCATTCTAAGGCTCAGCAGTAATAATGTATCAGTTCCACTATCCTACGGCTAGGCATGACAACTGGAAAAAAGCCAAACAGGCAGAACAAACATGCAAATCATCCAGAGAACAAAATAAATTACTCTATATATAAGCATAAACCACTACTAGAGCAATCAAACAGAGAAGGAAAACAGCAGGGGCAAAACAGGAAACCCATAATTCCCCACCCAAGGGAATTTGTGGAATTTGCACAACATAATCATCGACTTTCAACATAAAGGCACAAACCACCTACCTCGATCCTAGGAGATCGATATATGTGAATCACGATGATTGATTTCCCTTAGAACTTTGTAGATTTGAGAAATGCACAAAACGCTCAACCCACGATAACTCAGGAATGAAGAGGAATCAGAAAATGAAGCTTAATTAGAAGGAATATCTTACCGCTGTGATTCCAATGCAGTCGACTATGCTCGAATCGGAGAACAGATGAAGGGGTAAGATCTCATCAAATATTCAGTCGTACGGGTTGCTCCCGGACGAATGGGACCTAGAAGGAGGTGTTTCTATACGTCACGCGCAACCCCAGTTCATTTAGTAAAAAAAAGTACACGACGTTCACTTTTAGATTACACGGTGTGTACTAGGTCTTTTCCGTACTTCTCCAAAATCGGCCTCCACGTCACCCCTACACATCGTGTGTGTGGTCCGAGCACGGCCAGCACACGGATTTGAGCCAGGAAAGAGTACATGGAGAGTACTCAGAAACTACTCGGCGTGTACTATAAAAATTTCCATAAAGTTCATTTTTCATAAAAACTCCAGAAAAAGGAAAAACATACCTGAAAAAAAGATTCGGGTTCTTAAAAACATCCCCCCTTAAAGAAATTAATCCCCAAATTTCCCTAACGTGGCGTAGAAGAAGGATCCCCAAACAGCTCTGGCCACTGTGATCGTACATCGGTCTCCCTTTCCCATGCCTCGTCCTGTACTCGCATGTGCTGCCATAGCACCCGTACCAGAGGAACATATCGCTCGTGGAGAACCTTCGTACTAAGATCAACAATCCGGATAGGATGATCCTCAAATGACGCATCCACTTAAAGTTCAACCTCCTCAGGCTGAATGACATGATATGGGTCCGAAAAGTAACATCGGAGCTAATAGACATGGAAGACGTTGTGCATGGACTGATACCTCTGAGGTAGCTGCAACCGATAGGTGACTGGCCCTACTCTCTTGAAGACCTCAAACGGCCCGACGTACCACGGTGAAAGCTTACCCTATCTTCGAATCCTCTTGTGTCCCAACCTCAGTGCGACACGCAGAAAAACATAATCCTCGACCTTGAACTCCAGAGGTCAACTCCGCTGATCAGCATAAGACTTCTGTCGAGACTGTGGTATAGCCATCCTCTTCTAGATCAGCTTTATCTGTTCTGAGGTCTCCTGAACGAGATGAGGTCCCAGCAAAGCTGCCTCTCCTGCCGCCATCTAACATAAGAGTGATCGACATGTCCTACCGTGCAAAGCCTCGTATGGTTCCATCTGAATGGTCATGTGGAAACTGTTCTTGTAGGAAAAATCCACCAGAGGAATATGCTTCTCCCAAGAACCGCCAAAGTCTAGAATGTAGTCTCAGATCATATCCTCAAGCACCTGGATCATGCGCTTGGAATGACCATCAGTATGGGGATGGTATGCTATACTAAAAAGTACCTAGGTGCCCAAGGCCTTCTGAAGTCCCTACCAGAACTGAGAGGTAACACGCACATCCCTATCTGAAACAATGGAGGGTGGAACTCCATACAGACGAACGATCTCTCGGATGTAAAGTCATCCCAGATCATCAACACTGATGGTATCCTTGATCAGAAAGAAGTGAGAAACCTTTATGAGCATGTCGATGACAACCCAAACATCATCGTTTCCTCGAGGCATCCTCGGAAATCCGGTCATGAAGTCCATTGCGACATAATTCCACTTCCACTCCGGAATGGGTAACTGTTGTAAAAGGCCTGCCAATCGATGATGCTCTTCTTTCACCTACTGACAAGTAGAACATCTCATGACAAAACTAGAAACATCTTTCTTTATACATAGCCACCAGTACGGGCGATGAAGATCCTGATACATCTTGGTGATTCGAGGATGAACTGCCCAAACAAAGGAATAAAAATCCCACATCTTCTCCTCGCGTATGTCTTCTGGCACCCATACGCATCCCTAGAAACACAAGATCTCATCCTCACCCACTTTCCATCTAGGAAGAGGGTTATTTCCTGACACACCCTCGTGCATGACTAAGCCTTCTGATTCTGATAGCTGCCTCATTCGTACTCGATTGGGATGTGTAGACGTAACAGCTATAGAAGATAGGAAAGTCTGTCCCTATCTGTCGTGAACCTCAAAATGCATCTCAGAGAACAGATTCATGAGCTTCCACTCACTGTTGGCCTCCTGAGCTGCCTAAATCTGTGTTCTCCTAGTCAATGCGTCTGCCACTGCGTTTCCCTTTCCCGGCGTATAGGCAAGCTCGAAATCAAAAGACTGAAGATACTCGACCCACCTGTGCTGCCTCAGATTCAGATCACGCTGAGTGAAGATGTACTTGAGACTCTTGTGGTCGGTGAAGACCACAAAGTTCTCTCCAAATAGATAGTGTCTCCAACAGCGTAAGGCATGAACAACAGCTGCCAACTCCAGATCCTTTGTTGGGTAGTTCCTCTCATGTGGCCTCAACCGCCTAGATCTGTACGCAATGACTCCATCTCCCTGCATAAGCACAGCTCCTAGCCCGATACCTGAAGCATCACAGTAAACAGTGTAGCTCTTGCCTGGATCTGGAAAGACTAGTATCAGCGATGACGTCAACCTCCCTTTCAGCTACTGAAAGGCTGACTTGAAAGAATCTGAACATAAGAACTTCGACCCCTTCTTGGTCAGATCTTTAAATGGTGATTCTAGACGAGAAAAGTCCTAAATGAAGTGTCTGTAGTATCCATCCATCCCAAGAAAACTCCGTACCTAAAAGACGTTCTTCAGCTGCTCCCAGGAAACTACAGATCTCACTTTCTCTAGGTCCACAGATACTCCTGCCTTTGAGATGACGTGACCCAAGAAGTGAATCTGATCCATCTAGAAGTGGCACTTTGATAGTTTATCAAAAGGTCGATGCTCTATCAGTGTAATCAAAACGATCTCAAAGTGTGTGGCATGGTCGTGTTGAGTGTGAGAGTACACCAAGATATCGTCCACAAAGACCACGACGAAAGATTCCAAGTAAGGGTGGAACACTCGGTTCATCAGTGCCATGAAAACTTCGGGTGCGTTCGTGAGACTGAACGGCATAACTGTATACCCGTATAGACCATACCTGATCCTGAAGGTTGTCAGAGATATATCTAATGGTCTAACGTGCAACTAATGATAGTCGGACCTCAAATCGATCTTCGATAACACTCGGGCTTCTCGAAGCTGATCAAAAAGTTCATCGATCCTCAGCAAAAGATATCGGTTCTTGACCGTCAACTGGTTCAGCTTCCGATAATCCACACAAAGCCAAAGGGTATCGTCTTCCTTCATTGCAAAAAGGATAGGCGAACCCCAAGGAGAAGTACTGGGACAGATAAATCCCTTAGCCTGAAACTCTTCCAACTGCTTCTTGAGCTCCTGCAACTCAGAAGTAGCTATCCTATAAGGAGGAATGGACACCAATGCCGGTCTTGGAATGAGCTCAATAGAAAAGTCTACCTCATGCTCCGGAGGAAAACTTGAGAAGTCCTCTGGAAAGACATCCCTGAAGCGATCCACCACTGGAGGAAATTCCAACTGTGGAGTCCCCTGATCATCTAGATAAAGACTAGAAATCCGGGCTATCACCCTTCATAGCCCATGATGCTCGAGTCCTACTCGACTCGCCTGAACAACCCATTCACCTCTATGAAGAAAGGATTCACCCTCTAGAGAAATGAAACTCACTCTGCGATGGTAACAGTTAATGACTGGCTGGAAGGGAACCAACCAGTCCATCATGAGGATGAAATCATAGCCTATCATCTCTATGACATATATATCCGATAATAAACGATACAATGCAACCTCAAGAGGGAACTCTCTACACTGGCGTACACTATATGTCCTCATCCCCAAAGGTGTGTCTAGTGTCAACAAGTCATCAGAAGAAAAGATGCAGAGCCCCAGGCTCTCCCCAACAGCAACAGAGATAAAGCTTTGTGTAGCGCCAGTATCGAAAAGGGATGAAGATAAATATGAGGATACTAAAATTGTACCTTTAACTGTAGAAGGGTCGGGATCTTTCTCCTGATAGGTATGCTCTATGGCGAAATACTGGCCTGCACAGCGGCCCTGCGCCCCTGACTGACCACTCTGAGCTGAACCTCCCTACTGGTGTTGAGGGACTGGTGGCTGACCGCCACGGTCTCGACCTCCACCTCGGCCCGAACGGCCGGAAGAACTCCAGTTCCCCAATTGGTGAGAGACTGGTTGGGCTACTCCTGAATGAGGAGTCATGGAAGAACCCCGGTCCCTAGCTACTGGTGAGAAAACCTGACAGAAACGCTGAAGGTGACCCATCTTGCCGCAAGATCGGCACTCCACGGGGTCCCTCTGGCACTGCGGTCTCGTGTTCCCTGGCCAGCCACACTGGTAGCATGTCACCTGGCTTCCTGACGATGCATCACGCTTCCTCGGGTAACCACGCGTAGACTCTCTATGGCGCTTCTTGCTGTCATATGGAGGAAGACTAGCTCGGGAAGTAGAATCGCCCTGGTTCGCAGCTCCAGAGTATCTTAGATTGCGTTCCGCAATCAGTGCCTAGATGATGATGGAAGTGATGTATGTCGGCTGGATGATGTTCACTTGTGAGTAGATCTCCCTCCTAAGGTCATCCTCAAACTTCCTTGCTAAGAACACCCCACTTCCATCCCGGAGGGGTGTGAAACGCTACAGCTCGGTGAAGTGAGAGGAATACTCTATGATAGAAAGAGTACCCTGCTCTAATCTCATGACCTCCCGGGCTCGATCGGCCCTCAGGGTATTTGGGTAGAAGTAGTCATAGAACACGTGCTAGAACTCCTCCCAAGCCATATCCTGTTGTTGATTCGCCTCTGAGATCACATCCCACCACCTCTTGGTGGAGTCTCAGAGCATGTATGTGGAGAGCTTGACCTGCCTCTCTAGAGGTGTCTCTATATGGTCGAAAATGGTAAGCATGGCTCCCAGCCATGACTCTGCAGACTGAGGTCCTCCTTCCCCTGAGAACGTGGGAGGATGATGCTGCTGAAAAACTCGCGTGAGGTCTTCCATAGTCATGGAAGGAGGCGGCGCTCCCTGGAAGGCCTGCATCATCCTCATGAAACCTTCCCTGAACTGCACATCAGCACCTACAACTGGTATAACAGACGGTGCCAAGGCTGGCCCGACTGGAGGATTGACAAGAAGTCCCTGATCATCCCTATATGGCGTCTAATCACTTCCTGAAGACAGATGTACGACCAGAGGACGTCTCATAGGCATAGCTCTGAAAAATCAAAAGTACACCCTAGATCAGGAAAACAAGTACAGAGAACACAAGAGTACAAAATCAAAACAGGGGACGGAAAACACACAAGTTTACAAAACTCGACTACACGGCGTGTATAAAAACTACAGGGCGTGTTTTCTTAAGCCACTGACATGGGCGTTTACTCCTTCCCTACAAGTCGTGTACACCTAAAACTACACGGCGTGTTGCACCCACACACGACGTGTACTTGAAAATTATTCCCCTTCCCCAGTCCCTTACATGGCTAAACCACACGGTTTTCTTAAACTAAGACAACATGGCGTGTTCCCTACGGACACGACATGTAGTGGACAAGGCTTTGGCGGGATGTGTTGTTAAACACACGACCGTCTACACGCCTGAACCTTACACGGCGTGCTCCGAACAAACACGACGTGTATAGGCAAGGAGACACCATCCCATGTTTTTTGTGACACGGCCGGGTACCTGGCAAGACTACACGGCATGATCTAAGAGAAACACGGAATGTCTGAGAAAAGGTCACGTTGACCCGTGTTGTTCGTGACACGGTCGGGTGCCTGGAAGGGACCACATGGCATGTTCCGTTACAACACGACATGTGCTACTCGAGATTCCCCGACCCATGTTGTTAGTGACACGGCAGGGTACATGGATCATTACTACACGGAGTGTACCTACCATACACGACATGTTCCTAAAGTTACATTCACGACACCGTGTTCTGCTCACACGATCAGTAACATGGCCTAAAAACTACATGACATGTATCCAAAAATTACACGCCGTGTATTCTGGGTTTTTTTGGGTAGTAGCTCAGTAACTTCACAGAACCCCAGAAACACTAAAAACAAGGGAAAGAGGTCCCAATTTTTGATTCGTGAGGGACCATACTCCCTACGAATCAAAGCATGGCATCTCCTATAGTCACATACAAGGGAAAACAACATCTTTCTAATATAACAGCATGGATTCTATCAAGAATCTATCACAACAGCATGCATAATCTACACAAAGCCTATCACAACAGCATGCAATCCCTAATGCACCCTATATGGAATGGAAAGAATGCATGGAGTGTGATTTCTAGGAGTTACTATATGATACATGAGATGGCATACCCTCATCGCATCGGGTTGCGACATAAATAGAACCAAAATATCAAAACAATAACCATACAAGTCATGTGAATCACTCTAGGTGAAAACTTATCAACGATAAAAAATCAAAACCAGCAAACTACAATTAACGAGGTAGTATGACTTTTCCCTGTACACAGGTTAGCTAATCCTGATCATAGCTTAATACCAAGTACTGAGTTCATCCTATCCCTGGATAAAGTCTCCAAACAATAAGCAAGAGAAAAGAACTCCTCTGATACCACTTTGTAACAACCCGAATCTGGAGCCCCTCCACTAGTGCCTCGTACCGGGTTCGCCACATGACCTCAAGTGCATTTACCCAAATGCCAGAGGCTACCGACTAGCAGCAAGGGCATTGGTGAGCTGGTGGGGAAACTATGACGTCATTCGGTAAAGTATACAGCAGAAAAACAACCAGACACAGTAGCAGAAACAATCAACAGCATACAACAATTGAAGTGAGCAGCGGAAGCAATGGATATATAATAATGATTCAACATGGTACATATGTCTATGGAAAGCAGTAAACAAACCAACATGTTGAGGTATAAATGAAAAAAAAAGTGCAAAAGAAAACAAAGTAAACTCCTCAGCATCATAGGCCTCGGCTCGGTCCCATGCTCTCCAGCTCCAATGAATCAAGAACCCGAAGTAAAAGGGCACTTGCCCTTATCTATACCTGCAGCAACATAGTCTGCTTGGGCCCAAAAGCATGGCCCAAACAGGGTGGGAGATACAATCTCAGTAGGAAATCACCCAAAGATCTGTGCCTCACAGGCAATGAATACATGGCAGTAATAAAACAAGAAGCAGTAAATAGGAACACAAGGAGCTACAATCTACAGTTCTAATAGAAGAAGTACACAAGTAAACATCCAGCAAAAAAGGAAAAAAGGTAACCCTTTGGGTAGCTCTCACAGCCTAACCGCTATGGTTCAACCTATAAGTACTAGCAACCCTCTAGGTGGCACACACAGTCTCACCCCTCTGGTTCAGCTATGAAATTAACAGACTCTCTAAGGAAGAACTCACCGTCAATTCCCCCTATAGTCTCGTATCATACTAAAGGCTCTCTGGGGAATCACTCAACGTCTCATTCCCCATGTGGACCATGTCATGGAACTACAGACTCTCTAAGGAAGCACTCATCGTCAATTCCTCTTGTGGTCTCGCATCGTATTCAAAGACACTCTGGAGAATCCCTTACGTCAATTCTCCCTTTGGTATACTACTCTAGGTTCTCACAGTCCTGAGAGAAAAATAAACATGCATAGCGTGCATTTATCGTCCAAGTAAACCTCAAGAACTACTTGGCTACCATTCTAAGGCTCAACAGTAATAAAGTAGCAGTTATACTATCCTACGGCTAGACATGGAAACTGAAAAAAAAATCCAAACAGGCAGAACAAACATGGAAAAGCATCCTGAGCACAAAATAAATTACTCTACTTATAAGCATAAACCTCTACTATAGCAATCAAGAAAATCAGGCAAACAGCAGGGGGAAAACAAGAAACCCATAATTCCCCACCCAAGGGAATTTTTGGAATTTGCTCAAAATACTCATCGACTTTCAACAGAAAGTCACAAACCACCTACCTCAATTCTAGGAGATCAATATATGTGAATCACGACTATTGATTACCCTTAGAACATCGTAGATCTGAGAAAATTCACAAAACACTCAGCCCACGATAGATTGGAAACGAAGAGGAATCAGAAAATGAAGTTCAATCAGGAGGAAGATCTTACCGCTATGATTCCAACACAATCGATCGTTCTTGAATCGGAGAACAGACGAAGGGGCGGGAGCTCGTCGAAGATTCGGCTGTACGGGTCACTCTCAGACAAACGGGACCTAGAAGGAGGTGTTTCTGTGCATCTGGCGCGATACCGTTTCATTTAGTAAAATAAAAGAAGTACACGGTGTGTACTTTTAGAGTACACGGTGTGTACTCGGTCTTTTCGGTACTCCGCCAAAATTGGCCTCCACGTCACCCCTACACACCGTGTGTGTGGCCCGGGCACATCCAGCACACAGCTTTGAGCCGGGAAATAGTACACGGCATGTACTCATAAAGTACACGGCGTGTACTTTGAGAATTTCCAAAAAGTTCATTTTTCATAAAAACCCCAGAAAAAGGAAAAACATACATGAAAAGAAGATCCGGGTTCTTACATAGCATTTGAGCTCACCCTTTTTATGTTTTCTATTCCCCGTGATATAAAGAAAGGTTTTAGGTAGAAAAACAAAAGAGGAAGATCTTTATGGGGGGTTTTAAAGATATTTCACCAAGTTTGAAGATTATATTCCATGTTTTTAAAGACACTAAACTAATATGGTCTTTAGGTGTCTATTTGTATCATGTATTAAGTATTCTTCCAAATAAATGTAATGTCCATGTATGTAAATCTTGGGTTGATTGATAAAGGACTCATTCCCTTCCACGTAAGAGGGTTCCACTCTAATGGTAGATAAACGATGCATTCCTCGCCCAGTAGGAGGGTGACACTCTAATAGTCGATAGAGGACTCATTCCTTCTCCAGTTGGAGGGTACCACTCTAACGATCAATAGAGGAAACATTCCCTTCTCAGTACGATAGTACCACTCTAATAGAATATATATGACTCATTTTATGTCCATTAAGAGGGTTCCATGAAAATATCTATGATTATATTGTTCTATCACTACCATTACTGACCATCTAAAAAAGAAAACATGTGCCTATATCATCTCACATTGTATCTTAGAAGCCACTAAGAAGACCAATATTGCATTCTACGTAGAAAACCACTCAGGATAGGATACTCATGGTCAAAATTCAGAGTCCAACCAAAGGATATATGAGTGGTAGAATTTTCCTCAAAATAAGAGGGTATAAACTTATAAGGGGATCCACTAGACATGTCATACCACCCAACTGCATGATCATGTCCCTTCCAGTACATGGCACACTACCCATGTAGCCTTACATGGCATGTATGGTGACTACATGGAACGACTCAGCCACCTGAGGTCCTAACCATTCTCTTGGTTGTGTCCATGTAATCCTTCTTATGACCATGTACACGAATACATGGTGTGTCCTCATTTACGGGGTCCCACTCATATCCTTCGGGTTATGTTCGTGTATCTTGTCAGTGTACCGGTACATGGAATGTGCCTATTTGTCCTCATGATTTTTTACTCCCATATTATAGGTTGGTTTTAGAGCACCGAGTAACATGGTGTCACGACCTCTCTCTACAAAGATTCCCCTCTTAAGATGGAAATAAAGGAAGAGATACAATGACCCTTGAGTCCCGCCTCCCGTAGGCCCTGAGGTGGTGACTAGCACCAAGGGTACAAGATCTCATGAAATGGGAGGCATTAACCTTTTTATAAGAAGACAATATCGATATATAAGATTGTTCATCCCAAAAAACTCCAAGATATATATATATATATATCAAAAAAAATCCATAACCATCCCACATGCATGTTTAAAATATAACTACTATAAATACAATAAAGTCAGATGTATGTACCAAAAGAACAAAGCTATGTTGTGATACAGTAACTGTCCCCACATCCGAGCTAGTAAAGTCCCCCACATTCCACGTAATCATCATGGATACCAGAAAGAAATATTATAACATTGGGTGAGCATAAAAATATACTCATAAAGAAAACCAAATCCTCTCATGCACAAGTGGGAGAAGAATACTAATGCTCATGTTATAAAATAGATTAACCAACAATATCAATACACATTAAGATATAAGCATATTTTTTTTGTTTACTGTTGTTCAACAGAAGACCATCAACTAACATTCACAGTATATCAAAGGTGCACAAAAAATGACCACCAATGGCCATGATTTTCGTGTAGGCATACAACCCATACTACTTACAATATCAAATATACATTATGATATAAGAATGCGTCAATTTTCTCTATCCCCTATTTATTACTTTAAAGCAGATTCAATTATCTTTATTAAATTTCAATGCAAATGTCTTCACATGTGAACCATTTGTACACTAACCCCACATAATACACAATTAAGAGGGACAAAGGGGTACCTGCCTCAAGAAATAGAAGATCATCACCTTCTCCTTAGTCCAAAGCAGGGGCACTCAAGGCTCTAGGGAAATGCAATCCAATACTAAAACACAGACACATGACTCCTTAGGGAATAAAGTTTTTTGGGATGATCGGTAGAAAGAGTAAAGAGAAGATTCACAAGAGATAAAGGATCTTAGATTTAGAAAACCCAGATCTTATATAAATGTGACAAATAGTTTTAAAATCCATTAAAGTCATATCAAGATCAATACCACACGTTTTGAATATCTAAGGGCCTACTGAGAAATAGGAAATTAAATTAATATTTTAATTCCTTTTAAATGGATTTAAAAACACATAAACATGGTTTTAAACTCAATTTAAATAATATAAAATGTTAAAGGGGTGAAGGTGAAAAATTTGGGAAAACTGGAAATTTGAAAAAAAAAATCGAAAATGAATCGTCATTGGGTCGGTCACTATTGTGAGTCACCGATAGGTGAGTCCCCAATGTGAGCTTCAATTGACAAGTTAACAATGACGAGTCACTATTTGGTGAGTCACCATTTGGTGAGTCACCATTCAGCGAGTCACCAATTTGGTGAGCCACCATTCGTCAAGTCACCATTCGGTGATTCATTGTTAGTTGAGCTATCGTTTGGCGAGCTACCGTTTGGTGAGTCTGTGTTTGGTGATTCTCCCTTCAGTTGACCATCGAGACTCACCATCAGAGCCTCACCATTGTGAGTCACCATTATGAGGCACGGATGAGACTCACCATTATCAAGTAACCTTTTTTCATCACTGTTTTGAGTCACCAATGTGACTCACCATTGGGATGACCTACCATTACCACCTACTGGTGTACAACTCACCATTCGACAATTTACCTTCAGAAAAACTAAACTGTTGTAAAACTCTTGAAATGAGTCCCTATTGCCTTCTAGAACACCTCAAACATTATATTTTTGCTAAGAAATGGACCAGGGAGTTCTGAGCCATTAAATCAGATACCTCTAAAAATATTTTGATAATTTGGAATCCAAAACCAATCTCATTAGGAAAAAGGGGTCTGAACAACCACCCTATGAGATACATCTCAAGGATCTCGCTACACTTGAAACACCACTACAGTCATCAAAATTAAATGATAAGCAACCCTATGTTGTTCAAAATTTGGAGTGAAACCTCAACATCCAAGAACACCCCCTCCAACATCTACTACCCCAAATAACCACAAGACACCCCGCACAAGAACCAAAATCCACACCAATTGGACATATGTATCATGGAATTCTTTCCTCCATGTCAAGATATTATACCTTATGGGAGGCACTAAGTCGCCCACATGGGTTTAATCACATCTCAATTAATGCATCTCAAAAAGGAATCACGTCCTTCCCTTTCTTCATGTTAAGAATTAACTACACATTCTACCACACACATCACAAAATAAGGATGACATATCATCATATAAAACAAGGCTCAAGCATCACATCACAAGGCAATACATACCAAGACAACACTCAGGAAAACTATGGGTACTAGCCACGCATTTGCATCTCCCTTTCCCCAGAACCCTCTTCCAGGCCACCATGCCTCGACAACACACAAATCAAGGGAATAGTCCATCCACGCAGCACCTTTTCGTGATGATCCTGAATATCTACTGGTCATTACATGAACATTGGTCATCTTCAATGTAAAACTATCCCCAGTCAATGACATGGGATTCATCCTAAAGAAACCAATGAAGTTGAGAGATATGAAATACATCATATACCTTCTCCAACTATAGTGGTAGTGCCAACAGGTATGCCACCTCTCCAACTCACCCCAATACCTCAAAGGGTCTGATGAACATGGATGTAAGCTTTCTGCCTCTTCTAAACCTCTATTTCCCTTATCGAGGAGAAACCATCAAGAGAACATGGTCCCTAACCATGAACTCCAAGGGTATCCTTATATGATCATCATATGATTTCTGTCAATCTTCTGCTGCTTTAATCCTCTCACAGACAAGATAAACCTTCTTGGTCATGCTCTGCACAACCTTGGGATAAAGTGCAGCTATCTACACAACCTTTTTCCATCATAAAGGTGAACGACATGGTCTTCCATACAAGGATTCGTATGGAACCATGTCAATCGAAGAGTGATAGCTATTATTGTAAGAGAAATTTACCAAGGGAAAGTGTCACACCCATGATCCACCAAAGTCCAAGATGTATTCCTGCAACATGTCTTCCATCTTTTAGATGGTCTACTATGTCTATCCATCTTTCAAAGGGTGGAAAGAAGTATTGAGGCATAACTGAGTGCCAAAAGCATTTTTCAATGCCCTCCAAAATCATGAGTTAAAATTTTTATCCCGATCTGAAACAATGGATCTCAGAACTCCATGAATCTTTACCACCTCATCCACATACCTATTGGCCAAGGAATCCATTGTGCTGAACTCCTTAATCACTAAGAAGTCAGCTGATTTCTTTAACTGGACTACTACTACCCAGATCACTTCATAGCCTCCCCGTTTACTAGATAACCATGTGATGAAATCCATCATGATGTCATCCAATTTCCTCTCTAGGAAATCTAGGGTCTCCATCAAACCACTAGGAACATGGTGCCTAGCCTTCACATGTTGGAATACTTAGAACTTCTCCAAAAACTCTTTCACTACCCATTTCATCTCGGTCCTCCAAAACTACTCTCTCATTCCATGGTACATCTTCTAAACTCCTGTGAGTAACACTATATGTGATCTATGAAATTCATGGATATATCCCTCATGCCTTGCCACAAAAAAACATCCTTCCATGGAATAGCATCTGATTCTGATCATATTCTGTCCATCCCTCTAAAGCATCACCCCAGACAATGTGATAATGCACCACATCTACCTCTATGTCTCCCCATTCAGAATCCTCCATCTACTGCATCAAATAAGACCACACCATTATCTAAAACAAAAATCCTCTGTCTCCTTTCATTCTTTAATCGAAGTGCAAGTCGTCCGAATCCTCCATCGCCTTCCAAGCATCTGCAGATTTCTGAACAATCTCTTTATGTGACATCTTATTCAAGGCATCATCCAAGATCTTTCACATTCATGAGGTGTAAGAGATCTCAAAGTCATAGTACTAGAGAAACTTCATCCACCTCCATTATTTGATGTTAAGATCTCACCTAGAAAAGATATACATCAATCTATACTAATCCCTAAAGACCACAAAGTTCTCCCCGGTGAGGTAATGCCACCACAACTGCTATCTAAATACGACCACTGATAGTACTAGATCATGGATGGAATAATGATGTTTGTGGGGACATAACCTCCTAGACACATAAGAGATCACTCCTTGTTGTTGCATCATCACACATCCCTAGCCCAGGAGGGAAGCATTACAAAATGCCTCGATCATCCCCCCTTCCTCTAGAAACAAAAGCACTGGAGAAATGACCAACTTCCCCTTCAGATAACCCAACACATCCAAGAACTACTCAATCCACACAAAAGGTTGGTCTTTTCTAGTAAGAGAATTCAATGGGGCTGTAACTGAAGAGAAATTGGGTACAAACCTTTAGTAATAGCCTTCTAGATCAAGAATATTGTGAACATCTGTAACATTATTGGGTTATTAATAAGAAACAACTTCCTTGACCTTTGATGGATCTACTTATAAAACCTATTACAACACCATATGTCTATGTAAATTCACCTCTCATGTCCAGAACATACACTTGGACAGCTTTCTGCAGAGATAATGGCATTGAAGAACTTCCAAGACAGTCTTAAAATGCTCAGTATTCTCCTCCTATGACTTTGAGTAAATCATGACGTCATCAATGAATACAATGATGAACATATCTAGGAAATCAATATAAACAGAGTTCATGAGCCCCATGAACACTTCAGGTGTATTTGTTACACTAAATAGAATATCCATGAACTTGAAGTGCTCATAACTGCACCTGAAAGTAGTCTTCGATATATCACCCACTTTCACCCTTAGCTAGTGATATCTAGACTGAGGATCAATCATAGAGAACCAAATTCTTCCCCTCACATGATCCAAAAGATCATCAATTCTCTGGAGAGGTTAATGGTTCTTTACTGTTACCTACTTCAACCTTTAGTAGCATATACACAACCTCACACCACTATATTCCATTTTTACAAACAAGACTAGAGAACCCCACGGCAACACACTGGACTAGGTAAAACCCTTCCTCATTAGATCATCTATCTGAATCCTCAAATCCCACGGCTGTGAATGTGCCATCCGATAAGGATCCATCATGATTAGAGAATCATTGAGCTATAAGTCTGTCCTGAACTCAACATCACGTCACGGGGGGTAGAGTCGCAATCTCCTCGTGAAAAACATCCAAAAACACCCCAAAAAATAATGGATCCTCCTCCATCTCATCATCCACTAATTCCACAAACAGCTCGGCCAACAAGGATAGATGAGTATCTACATGTTGAATTCACACCTGACAGCTCCACTCACTGACAAAGGCCACACGTTGAGCATATACGTCTTAAAACACAACTATTCTCAAGAATTTGTAGATAATAGTATACAAAAATTGTAACCAATTGATAGAAATAATGACGTCATATGGTTGAATCTATAACTGGGAGAAGATCACCATGGGAGTAATGTGGTCCCATCATTAGCTGACATCCCCAGCACACATCAAATAAGCTAGTCTGACCTCCAACTATTACTCTCAACACCAGGGGAATAGGAATCCTCTCTAAATCTAGCCTCATAGCATGGTCTAGACCGGGTGAAATAAAGGAGGGTGAATCTCATAAATCAAACAAAGATTAAGAAAGAGTATTGGATAAACTGATCATACCCCGAACGATCTCTAGACCTGATAGGACCGCTACCATTATTGTGTGTAACTGACCACTCCTAGCTCATCTGCCTCTCTGCTGACAACTGCCTCCTTGACCACACCCGGGTTGAGTTCCCGGAGGAGCACCCTATGATCATCCTCTACCTACTTTGTCTCCCCTCGGTATAGATGAGGGTGATGTCCTTGTGGATTAAACTTCCCTACTGGAAACTATTGTTGAGGCAGATGCTGAACCTACTCAGCTCCACCATACTGAGCTCAAACATCCATTGGTCACTAATTTTGAATATTCTCCCAGGCACCACAAGAAAAAAACAACATTTCCAAGTTCATGGGAAAAGAATGAAGACCTGAATACTAATATTGGAACTACTGAGGTTGGCTCGCTACTGATCAAAACCTCTAAGGCCCTATCTCTTGTGACCTACTTCTAGTAACCCTGATTCTCAAAGAACTATATTGGATCCTCTCTCATGGTAAAACTCTTCACGATTGAATCAGCTCAACTACCTTCCCTTTCTTCTTAACCTCCAAGTACATTAGTATGGTGAAGGGAGTAACAACAAACTAGAGAGAAGGATGATGTGCCTCCTGTAGACATCTCACACGAGCCTCCTCATCGGAAAAGCAATATGAAGAAAAATAAAGGAGTTACATGAACTTGATCCCCATATCCCACACCGACATACTCCCTACTAAAGGGAGAGTAACTCTTGCCTCTTCTCAGCCTTCGTGATTGAAGAAAATAATTTCGCTTGCAACTAATTTTAAAAAATGACCCACAAAACATAAAACTCATCCCAATCCCCAAGGTATAGTATCCACCAAAAATGCACATATCCCCTCATTTAATCACTTCCAAAGGAACCTGGTACTCTGTCGGAGCTCGGATCATACTGAGGGTGATCACAAGTTCCTCAATCCAACTCTCCTTATCCGTGTTTGAAACACCACCCTCGTACTTTCCAATATCATATAGTTGGAAATCACATTGCATATTCTAACACTGATCATTCTCCTCTTCTCGGTCAACCCTTTATCGATCGACCAGGTTGGCCTACTAAACCTCCACTGTATTCACTACATGCAGATGAAAACTGTGTGTTGTAGTTGAAAAAGGAAAACTAGGAATTCTTAAACCCAAGTAGTATGGAATTATATTTAATATTTGTTTCAATTCATTTAACACATTTCATTATACATTTAAAATTTCCTAAAGACTACCTATATTTAAATAGGAACATAAGTCATTATGATTCATATACCATTCCTCATGTCTCTACCCTAAAAAAATCTAGCATTACTTCGTCATCGAGTAGGCTCAAAGTCCTTGGATCGGATCACAGGGGCCCTAAAATCATTTTCCATAGCTTGTATTCCCTAGCCTATGTCGTGTACCATGATCACTTACCACTATTTCCCCACCAACCCATGCAATCCTCACCATACCTAACTCCAAACTCCATTATATCTCTCAACCGTCAACTTTGATATCATTCAGTCATGACCCCCTCCCTCCAAATATTCCCCTCCTGAGATGGAAATGAAGGAAGAGAGATAATGGCCACCGAGTCCCACATCTAGTAGGCCCTGAGGTGGCATCCACACCACGAGTATAGGACCTCATGAAATGGGAGGCATTACCATTTTTATAAGAGAACCATTTTGGGAGATAAGATGGTTCATCCCAAAACAACTCCAAGACATATATATATAATAAATCCTAAACCATCCCACCTGTATGTATAATATATAACTAAAAAATTATAATAAACTCTAATGTAAGTACAAAAAGAACAAAGCTATGTAGTGGTATAGAAAATTTCCCCACGTATGAACTTGTAATGTCCAGAATGGTCCACGTAATCCTACTAGAAACCTAAATGTTTTTTTATAACGTAGGGTTATAATACAAGTATACTCAGTAGGAAAACCAAAGTCTCTCATGAACAAGTGAGAGAAGCATACTAATGATCGTCTGAAAAAACAAAAGAACCAATAGTTCTTAATAAGGCATTCTAACCATCCCCACATCATCAAGTCATTCTCACTAAGTAACATAAGTCCAGTAAAGTAATACAATAAGCACATCAATGTTAGGTTACCTCACACCACTTCCCACTGGTTAACTACTCGTACCCCAACATAAAACGTCTGAGTTCTTCCACACTCTTCCTCAAGCCCCATGTCATGACTCTCCTTCATACAACTAGGCCTTCGAGCAAGTCTTGAAACCTGGGAATATGAAGCCCATCACATCCTACCCTCTCACACCCAGTCCACAACCATACCACGTACTGCCCGCATAGACCCCAACCACAACAATACCTCATCTTGAGGACACCTAGGAATTACACAACATATCATCTCATCGACACCTAGGAAATAATACCTCGCCCGCAGACCCCTTGACCTCACAACCACACCACAACCTGCCTGAATAATCTTTGGATACCAATTCCTATAAGAGGTAGCAGGAAAGTTCCAATAACCATCCATCCATCCTCGAACCAAGTTATTGGGAAAATTCACCCTCCCAATGACAATGGGGGTGTTCATCACATAGTGATCAAAAAGGGTGGGGTTTGTATAGACAACATAAGAAAAATAAAGGTATATATATTTAATATAAAATACTCAATCCCATCCTATGGGTTTTTTCAAACAAACATCCATCACACCAAACCGCCTTTGATGCTAACTCTAAATGCAAAACTACACAATAAATCATAAACCCAACTATACCCCCATCTAATTCATTTAACCAGTTATCATTGTTTATTAAACAATTCATTTTTCCCTTCCATCCCTATCTTGGTGGATACCAACCATAGCATGCAACAATCCACACAACATAAACCACATAGAGGAAAAGAACCCCAATAAAGTAACTCATCTCATATTTCTACTATGTTTAACACCTATAGCAACGACTTCCATCATCATTCCTCATAGAAATTCCACCCAATCTATCATCTCGCCAAATAAAACCAACAAATCATAGAAAAAATTATCAACACATCTCATCATGACCAAACCTTACAACCCTGTTGTATAACAACAACACCCTTATCACACCGAGTAACTTGAACATAGCACAACCCAAACATGTATCCATGCTTCTCAAACACTGCTCATACATTTCAAAATCAATCATTCTACCATCCTGATATTCCCTTACACCTCTTGTATCACCCCACCTTACATTAATTCTCTCAACCCCAGCACCACATAACCAGATAAGGCACAATACATAACAAAAAAACACATAAGATATAGTAACAACAAACAAGGCAGTGTGTATTATGATTTAGAAAACACTTGTTCTTTAATTACACTTTTAAAATTTTGGTATTATCAAAGTGAAAGTTTGATCCTGATGAAACCATTTACTTAACCGGGTACATGTATTTGTCAATATTTTTTATATTTACAGTCGTTCAATAGAGTGATATCAACAAATATTCACAAGACATCATAGGTTTGAAAATAGGGACCACTAACTACCATGATTTTTAGTAGGCATACATCCCATAGAACTCACAATATCAATAAACAATAAGATATAAAAATTCAAAACTTTTTCACATACCCTGTTTATTAGTTTAAAGTATATTCCATTATATTTATTAAATTTGGATTCAAGTGCCTTCACATGGGAAACATTCATACACCCACCCTGCATAATACATAATTATCATAGACAAGGGGATATCTACCTCAATAAATAGATGATCAACGCTGTCTCCTTGGGCCATATTGGGGTACATAAGGCTCTAGGGAAATGTAATCTAAGTGTTCAACACAGAGACATGGCTCCTTAGGGAAAAAGGTTTTGGGGATTCTCAATAGCAATAGTAAAAATAAAAACTCACAAGATATAAAGGATATTAACTTTAGAAAGGCCAAATCTTATATCAATGGGAGAAATGGTTTCAAAATCTATTAAAGATGGATCATGATCAAGACCATGCTTTTTGACTATATAAGGGCCTCCCAAGCATAATGGATTTAACGATATATTTTACTTCCAATGAAATGGCTTCAAAAACAAATAAACATTGTTTTAAAACTCATTTTACATCAAATAAAACATTAAATGGGAGAGACAGGAAAAACTGGGAAGAACTAAAAATTTGAAAAACTATTAGAAATGACTCACTATTGGGTGAGTCCCCTTTATGAGTCACCGAGGGATGATTCACCGGCACATGATACCAGTGATGAGATACCGATGGTGAATCTCCATTCTGTGAGTCACCGTTCAGTGAGTTACTATGTGGTGAGTCACCGTTCAGTTCACCATCATGACTCACTATCAGCGACTCGTTGTTGTGAGTCACCATTGCGAGTCACTGACGTGGGTCACCGTCAGTGAGTCACTGTTGAGAGCCACTATTGTGAGTCTCCATTTTGATTCACTAACTTGAATCACTATTGGGATGACCTACCATATCCACCTACTAGTGGACGACTCACCATTAGATGAGACTAGATTTTGAAAAACTCTTGAAATGAGTCACCATTGCCTCCCAAAACACCTATAACATCTTATTTTCAGAAAGTAATGGACCATGAAGGTATGGGCCATTACACATGGTGTGTGGGGGTCCCACATAACATGTGATATTTAACTCTCCTGAAACCCTTTCAGCCACATATTGGGGGATACACATCGTCTGTTCTTTGGAACTACACAATGTGTATTTGGGATTTTTATAGAAACTGCAGAATCCTCACTCAGTTCCATATCCATCTCCCCCATTTCCTAATTTTCCATTTGACACCCTAAAATATTGGAAACTTCCTCTGATGGTCTATTCCATCCCTCTAGTGTCTGGAAATCAAATATAGGCCCCTTCTCACACAAAGGAGTTTGTGGCATCGTACCCCATGTCACCTCTTATTTCTTAACTAGTATTACAATCTGCAGATTAGTCTCTCACATCCCTCAAAAAATCACAATATATCCTCAAAATATTGATCTAATCAATAACCTTTAATATACCATGAATTCATAGGTCTAATCACACTAGATCTCCCCAAGCATTAATCAAATCATGACTTCATGTTCCAATGATGAGGAACATGAAGAGCAGAGGGGGAAATCACAATAAAAAGGTGTTAAATGATAATTTTCCAAGAATTATTGGCCATAAAAAACATTTGAGGATATTCAGGATGAGAAAAAATTTCATAAAAAGGATTAATTAAATAAAATAATTGAATCTAACATCTGGGTGAATGCAAAGTCTCAGAATAGACACAGATTAAGGGAATAATAATTACCATTCAGAATATTTTAATAATGTGGGAAATAATTCACAATTGACTATTAGAAACTTTATTTGGATCTTTTTATTATGAAGAAAAATATTTCCAACAAATGATAGAATTAATTGTGTTCGTTGCACCTCTATTCTCTTCGATACAGAGGCTCATTGTCATCTGATATCTATTCACCAATGGAGAGTGGAATAAATATTTTCCCAATGGTCCCAATGTTATGTGGTTAACACTAGAGATCGGACATAATGTTTCTTTTATAGATGACATTATGTATATTTAATTTAATTAAATAAATAAATTTATTTATTTATTTTAATTAAGCTTACAAGACAATAACTACTTTATCCTAACATCCTATACAGACCCATTTTAGGTCACTCCTTGGGTGAACATCATGTTCTAGATTCAATTTTAGTCTCATAATTTTGATATGATACTATGTTTAGCAGATATCAAATCTTCTTGAAGAAATTTTTCATGAGTGATATAAAATATATTTAAAAAATTATACAATTAATTCAAGACACGGATCCTAAAAATCATTTAGTGTCTCATATAATAGCTATGAAAATATTTTGGATATATTCCATGGTCTTATAGGGAAATAATAGGGTCTCTTCAATTAAAATAAAAAACTATAGTAGCCACTAATAGGATTGCTGGGATTTCAATTTCCAGGGTGCCACTACAGGTGTCACTAAAAAGCTGGTTGGAGCCTATGTGATTCATTTATGTGGGGAAATATAGAAAATTTACACGATCAACCATTGTGTTTTTTAGAGAAAATATGGTATGGGGATGATATTTGGTTGATCCACCTCCTTCTTTTGGTTCCTTTTTCCCCCTTCAATGGGGATGGTTTTTGGAGTTTTGTAGTGGTGATAAAATGTATATTCCTCCATCTATGCACTATCCATGGTTTCTCCCCTCTTCTTTATGATGTCACTTATTTTCACATAGTGGTTATTGAGATGATTTCACCTAAGAATGTTTAAATCATATAGAAATGAATAGGTATTTTTTATACTGAAGAAGTGGTTGTCCTAGGATAATGTCAAGGTGTTGTTAGTATTCATTTCCTAAAATTTATGTTTTCATGTATAGTTTTCAAGGGGTTTCCATGAAAATTAATCCAAATTTAGATTTGATTTAGAATCATTTGTTGGGAATTTTACTAAGTGTTGGTATTGGGTTGTGAGTTATCCCATGTGGTGGCATTGGATATGGTTTATATGTAGTGATGTTATTTTGTGATTAATTTGGAATTATACCTAATTTATTTTTTATAGAATTAAGTTAAGAGTGGTAAAATGTTATGTTTCTTTGTAGTTAACTGGTTTTTGTGTGTTGGTGTGAGGTAGGGCCTATAGTTTATGGAAGGTCTTAGACATGCATTGTAATTAACTTTTGGCCCTTATAAATAAAGATTCAGGCCTTTAAAATTTTTGTTTGTGTCCCTTTAAGTAAAAAACATAAACTTGCCATAATTTTTTAGTAATTTTATGTGATGACATGTTGGTCCTACATTGAGTTGATCATGTATAAATTAAATTTTTAGAAATGGCTTCGTTGTATATTTAATTCCCTTAAATATGTCATTTTTTGAAATAAATGGTGATCCAAAGTGCGATTGCATGCTAATAAATGGAATGTGGTTTTTCAAAATAGGAATTGTGAAATGATACCATGAATTGGTATTTTTAAATGGGAATTAGAATGGTATTCTCGAAATGGTATTTTAGAATCAGGAATTGAAAATTTTAAAGGTTTTAATGTGAGTTTTGTAACATGTCTTAAATGATTTATAAAATAGGTTAATTTGGTTGCAACACTTGTGTTATAGAAAAAACATTCTCTTTACACGAAATGAAAATTCACCATTGAGGTGTTTGTATTTTAAATCATTTGTATTTTAAATAGAAAAAAGTGAAATCATAAATGTTGAAAACTAAAAAGGGGACTTTTCATATGAATTAGAAAAAAAATTGGATAATATAAGTGTTAAATGATCCCTATTAGTTTATTTTTTATTTTGGTGTTATGGAATTAATGTTCTATTTTACACTCTTCATTTAAATTCAATAAATTGGTTTCTTTGGGTTCTTAAAACTACGGTGAAAATAGACCCCAGGTGGACACTTGGTTGTGATGGTCAAACATAGGGTGAACATGACACCCCGGTGGATGCTTAGTTATGATAGTTAAATCTAGGGTTAACACATCCCCTAGTGGAAACTTCTTTATAATGGTTAAACCCAGGGTGAACGTGGCTCGGGGTGGATACTTAGTTGTAATGGCTAAACATGGGGTGAGAATATCCCCCAAGTAAATGCTAGTTTATGGTTAAACATGGTGTGAACATGGATCTTGGGTGGCCACGGGTTATTGAATAAAACATAGGTGAACACAACCCTTAGGTGGATGTTGGACCACCAAGTATGGGTATATTACACTTAGCTTAAGGATTATTGGTTAGGGATGGGTATATTACCCCTAGAAAAAGATAGTTTGTATCCTCATCTTGATATGATCTAAGACACCCTGGAATTGAAAAAAAAGGTATTTACCATTCCTAGGGTGAACCAGACCTCAAGTAAAGTGTTTATTTTATTCATTTAGTTTAATATGTTTTAGAAGGATGTATTATAACTATTGGTTGGATCATTTATTCACTCACTTTATATAAACTGGTTATTTTAGGGATTCTGTTAGTGGTTAAATAATATGTTATATACTCACAAAAAACTTAGGATTCCATTGAACATGGTTTCCTAAGAATCTCTCACATAGTTATTGTTGGAACAAGTTTGGGTTGAGACCTAGGATAGAATGGTCGAACTGGATGGCTTGGATATGGTAAAAAATTGGGATAATATCAGGCTTTATGTAGTTTTAGATTCAATATTTTTAATGTATTTATTACTATTATGTATATGTGACCATCCCAACTAGTGGTCATCAATTGATTATCTATAATGGGTTTTTAGTACTTAATATATTTCATTTAAAATCAGTATTGTTTTTATTTTTTTCGCCTTCCTTCAATTTATTATAATGGACTTCATTTAATTATTTATTTTCCTATTGTACATTCTAATAAAAGGGGTATATTCTCTTAATGGTAGCAACTTGGATGCTGGTATTATTTGGAAATCTCTTGGAATTAGAGTGGTGTACATTAGGTCACATGGAACAACTTGTCTAGTTACCGTTCATAATGATTCAATATGGGATGATATAAAGTTGTATCAATGCATTGTTTTATTTTATATTAATATTTCAGGATTTATTGTACTGTAGATTGAGGAATTTTTTGGAGGCTCTTATGGATTTCAAACTTTTTCATAGAAAACACAAGATTCAGTGAGAATACTAGGTTACAAGGGCTTAGATTTCTATTATTGATATTACATGTTATAATTGTATACACTTTTCAACATGAGTGGCCCACATGGATGTTTGAGGTTCTAGATTTATTATGGAATTCAATCTCTTGGACCATTATAAAGATCCTAGTGATTATATTTGACTCTAGGATTTTAGAGGTAAGAAGTGTCTCATTCATCATATCATGATTACAGGATTCACATGAAATATAGTCATTCTAGTGTGATATTTCACTGTTTATAGAGTTTAAGTTGTTTTATGTCTCAATGAATACTCATATATAATTTTTCCCATATAAGTACATAATGGAATTCAACTCATCTGTACTAACTTGTATGGTTATATTCATCTAATGGTATGTTATTTGAATTTATGAAAAGAAAATTTATGATAAAAATGATGATGCAGTCTTTGTGCGAAGGATGTTTAGTGGCCCTAGGGGGTAGTATGACACTAGATGTCTAACAATGTAATCTCCTTGTGTGCCATCATTTTTTAGGTTTGGTTTTATAAAGTTCCAATAACAATATATATGATGTTTTTCTATATAGATTGGAATGTAATTCTTCTTAAATAGACTATTTAGCTATTTTTTTGATACCATTCATAAATGGGATGTCATTGTACATATAATTTTTAACTGATGTGATATTGATTCTATAGGGGTAGTCCTATACGTGGATTATCATGAGAATTGGTGTCTCATTGGGTGATTCTTTTGGTAAGCGATGTCAATTTGTATATGATTCTACTGAAATGGTGTTGGAATTTGAGATGTCATGTGGATTGAGGATGGGAACTATGTAGTGTTTCCAATATTTGTGACCCTAATGAAACCATGATGTGGGATAGGTGGTTAGACTATGTGACCCTAACATGACACCTATAGACTATATGGGAAACCCTAATGACCTCAAAGATGAGGATCTTGGTGAGTCTATGAGAGAAATTCTAATGGAAATTGATCTTTTCATTTAGTGGATGGGATGAATCATAAACTATGATCTGGGATGAATTTTTATGAGTAAAAACTCTTAGACTGTTTCTTTTTTGGATGGGTTTAAGAACTGAGACGTCTATTGAGAGTTTGGGTGATGTTTAGGAGTATAGATCTTTAAAAGACTGGTTTATTGGAATATATGGGGTTGTTCATGTTTATCAGATGATAAGTACTAACAGTACACCCAAACGGTGTCGTCCTTTCGGGGTGTCACAAGGTATGAAAAAACAAACACCATAGGCCACATAGTCATAAAATAATATTACATAAATTACATAGGCAAATCTCACGGGGTGTTTTTTGTTTATCTAACCATGTTCCTAGCCATGTGAGGGGGTGCGTCATTTGGATTGTGTTACCACAAAGGATGTGTGGGGGTTTTAAAATTTTGCACATATCCATATATGTCCTTGTGCCTTAAGGATATTGGTGAATGTAGTTAGTGCATAGTTATCCAAACCATATGTCCAAACTATCCTCCCATTTAAAATACTAGAAACAATGTTTTTGACCATACCTTCTTTAACCCTTAAGATTCCCTTTATCCTCCTCTTTCACATGAAGTATACAGCTGATGGCTCCCCATTTCTTATCCTTTCTGATTTGAATGATCACATCCATTCAAGCTCTAAAAAAATGTCTTGCATTGGATCCCTCTCAATAAGTATAATAATCCACTTTCTTCTTATCTCATTTTCTCTCACTATATTGGTATTATCTCCCTATGAGTACCTATTCCCTATTTTTAAGTTTTTTGACTCGTTATTTGATGTCTCTCATTATATATCAAATCAAAGGATGATAATGGATTATTGAAGCCTCCTAGTTATGATTTAAGTGTTTCACAAGTTTTCTCTTAAATAATTTTCATTTATAAATTGTTTTTTTGTTTTCACACTAGATTTTCCATGTGTCACTACTATAGTGAGTAACTCTTTAAATTAAATTTCTAGACTATGAACTAGACCCTTATTAGACCCGTTGACATTGTCAGAGGGTTATGGCCTCATCTTGAATCATCCCTTTGGGTGTGTCCTATTATATACCTTTGTTGGACACTAATATTATTTGACCAAATCACTACTTAGGTATGCTTTGGTTGAATCATTAAAATTGAATGTATTAAATTGTAATGAATGAATTGATTGAATTACAATAGGGCGTGTGTACTTACTTTTCCATCAATCACTTGTGGGTGAGACGAATCATGAACAAGAAATTCTTATAATAATAGAATAAAGTTTTACTTAGGTTATGCTAAACTAGAAGGATATGACTTTCTTATACAAATATGACAACCTTGTGGTGAATTATAATTATCATGTACTAACAAAGCATCCGTAAACGATTATGTAGATGAAAATTTGTGGGTGATATTTTATATTAATAATTTTTGTAGATCTTTTTCTTTATTATGGAATCTAGAATTGAAATAAATTAAGTGTTAAATGGTTGATAAGCATATATGGGCCATTTTGTTCTTATAAATAAATTGTCTAATAGAATCAATTGAATGATATTATAAATGGAGTAATGGATTGAATAATAATAACTATAAACTGTAATTGATATTTTTTTTCATGGTCTATGTTTAATAATATGTTGAAATGTGCCTATTTAATTAAGTTTGCCTTCCGTGATACTTAGGATTTGATATAGAATATCTTGGACAAGCCCATATAGCATATTGATTTGATTGAATTATTAATTAATAATCAATGTCGGACATGCCACCCCAATTTATTATTGTAATATTGGGACATGACGCTAATCATCATAAGAAATAGCATTCCAAGTTATTTATTTGGAACTATAGTACATGATGTTCCTCATCATAGGACATGAAGTTCTTCATTATTTATTTAAAATCATACGATGTGAATTTCCTCACCATTTATTATAACTGGTTGGAATTTGTTCTTATTATCCTTTATTGGGAATGGTTGGACATCATGATTTATGTCCACTTCCCAAAGATGCTTGGGAATATTCCCATTGTTTTAAAATGTTATACACTATTGATTTCTGGATCAAACATTTACCCCATGATTACCTAGATCATGTAATCACACTCTATGGTTTTTACTAGAATGGAACGAAAATGGTTCACCTATTTTTTGACAATCAAACCCATAGATCATGATTAATAAATTTTTTTCAGTTGGCTCGGCCTCTTAATGGAGAGGATTCCTTGAATTCACCTTGGGTTCTTTATTATTATTATTATACATGAGGACTATGAATATGACCATTTGTTTCATGACTGAATTTTCTGGTAATGTGTTTAGAGACTTCTGGATTATGTCAAAGAAGGTATTTTTGGATAGGTATCTATAAAGAACATTACCCCGATAAGGAAAACATTGATTAATTATATTATACTAGATTATTATTATACAAACACACTACTTTATTTTATATTCAAATACTAGATATGAATTAGACTCTATTGTTGGTGGCCTACTATGTTTTACTCACACCCCATTCAGGTCACCGTTGTGTACCGAAGAAGGTTACATTTATGTAGCTTAGGTTCTTGGACTGTGATTCATGTTGTTACTCTTTATATACAAGGACTTGACATGGGAACATGGGATGGACCATCTAACCAGGATTCCAAATATCCTTTATTTATTTATTTAGTGTAGTCTTGTTATATATATTACCTGATGTATGTTTACTTCCATCTAGTTAAGGATTATTATGTTCATGAATGGATGGATTATATTGGAACTATACTAATTTTCAACTTAATAATAATTTTATATTATGATTATATTCCACTTCCTTTAATTATTTTTATTCCTTTAAATTTTTTACTAATATTGATGGTATAGTCTATCCATTATACCACCTTTATACCCTCACTTCTTCTCAGATACTTCTTTTCTATAAGGAGGTGCACATGAGTAATTTTCAACAACTGGTCTAGTTATTATTCAAAAAGTGGACCATGTAAGAATGTAATAACACACTCCCATTGAAACCAATTATGAAACCGGGTTCATGACTTTTTAAGTACATAATCATTAAATAAAGGCTCAAATTCCAATAATAATGAACATTCTCAAGGTTGTTTTAGTCTCATATAACCAAATAACCCTTTGAACTATACTTCAAAATAGGGATTATCTTTTTTTCCAGGATTCTCAAGAGGCTTATCCACAATCCATCACTAAACGAATATCAAAAGCATCAACCCATGATTGTATTTTTCTTCTAAATCACACACAGGATCAATGGGTCTAGGAAATAAATAGGTCATGCCTTCAAAAAACTATCCTCACTACCAAAAACACAAGTAATTGAGGTTTTTTCCTCACAATATTGTTTAATTCGTCCACCCTTCCTTTTTCTCAAAACCCTATAATGGTGTTCACATTAACTGTTAGTAAAATCTTGATATAAACACATCCTCCAAGAACACCCCCTGTATTAATTTCCCTCAAGTCCTTTCCATTCTTCAACCACATATCCAACAACACATCCCATACATTGGTATCAAACAGAATCATTTAACAAAGGTCCCAACCTCTAGGTCATTAATAAGTATTGGATAACCCCTCCCATGATATTACCTATAATTACTCATGTCTGTATGTGATTTTTGAATTCAAGGAAATTATATATTTTTAGAAATAGTGGACAGGTCAGTTTTTATTCTGAGATTTGGAATTGAATATAGAATATCAGGACCCCACAAATGAGGTATTTTGGATGGAGTTTAAATTATAATTGGTGATGGTTGGGATCATGTTTTCATTTAATAAATATTAAAAAATTTTGTCTAATACTTTCATGAATTGATGCAATGGGTCTCGAGTCACAACTCCCTCTAGCCCGACTCCATAGGCAATTGGTTAGAGATAATAGCTGAAATGAATAACTAATAAGGGAGGCCTTTTCCTAATGAACATGTACACACACATGTAACCACATCAATGAAGAAGTGGATATTTATAAAAGAAAAATATGATACATCTGGAGAATAATCCATTCATGTAACATCTGTAGAGAATACAAAGAGTATGCCAGTGTGAACTAAAATATAAGGGGGTAAATAAACACCCAACCAGAAATATTTTCCAACCTAAATAAACTATAAAAGTAAAGTTCTGAGTGTGCCCAGCTCCAGATCCTCATGCCCCGCCCACCATACATAGTCAAATGCACCAAGTATCCTTATGCTCCATTGTAATTGATGTTGACCTATCTGTCATCTGTATTAGACAAAACACATGTGGGGAAATCCCATACAGGGTTGTGTATATACATACTCATTAATACACCTCATAAGTTGAGGGTAAATCACGATGACACACGATGGGGATAGACTTCTAAAACCATAGAAAGAGAGTAACAAAATCCAATATCATAGATAATGATATATATATATATTCTAAAAAAAATAATCACAATCAATAGATAAATGGGATTTCCTTCTCACATCCCATTTTAGAAAAATGTCCCATCAGTTCCAAGAGGTCCATCAACAATGCCCTTCATCTCAGGCATCTATCTGAAAAAAAAACATCCACGTCAAGCCATACCTCTCCACTATGTTTCACTATTCATTAGACACAATATCAAGGTATATGACCCATTCCCTTGTAAAATAGGAGGGTTTCACTCAATAGATAAAGGACCCATGACCAATTCTGTAACACCCCGAGATTTTATGAAAAATATTATTTTAATTTCATTAATGTCTTATGTTGTATTCTACACCAAGATTACCTTGCGCTATACGCAACACCGTATTAGCTTGCAGTATACGCAACACTATTCTTGGATCGTGTTACACACAATTTTGATAATAGTTATTCTACGCAACAATGAGTATATATATATATATATATATATTAAATGTATAAATGAAATATGGATGGATTCTGTTATAAGAAACAACGAAGGATTCTTTCACAACACGCAACCCTGACTTGGCTTGCATTACACGCAATCACGACCTTCCTCGATAGCGTGTGTTGTACGCAATACCGGGTTTTAATAAACAATGTTATATTATTATAATATTGTCATGAACTAGCCGTTATGAATAGTATTAACTAAATTTTGAATTTTATAACATTATTATTCATCTTACACATTTCTAGAACATGGTATAAGAACAAAATAAATTTTTCGGGTAAAATAAGTATTTTTTTAAAAATGCAGTTTTACCGCCTTTTGATGGCGCACCCACTTTAAATCTGGTTTTTGACATGTTTATATGTTCAATTTGACAAAATAATATTCTTCTTTTGAATCAGGATGTAAAAATTTACATTAGATAAAGTTTTGATATTTTTCCGACAACTTTCATATTTTAATGAATAGTAAAAACACGCTATATTTTAATTAAAAACAACTTTTTTCATCATAATATATTATGTGGTTAAATTATAATATTGAATGGTTTTAAAGTATATTTAGAATATATTTTTACCACTTAATATAATGTTGGTCATTGGACACAATTTTACAATTAAACCGAACATAAACAAGTGTCAATCTTTTGATAGTTATTATCTCTTAAAAACACGCTTTTTGTTTTGACAGCGGGAATTAATTTTAAATTAATTTCTGCCACTTCTGTGTTTTGAATTTAGAAAAATGGATTCCATATTTGGAATCAGGATGTTCAAATTGTGTAAATAGATAACTTTTATTTTTAGACATTTTGAATAATTACTGCGGTAAATATTTTATTTACCATGGTTAAGGGTAAATCTGGTAAATAAGGGTTAAAAAATAATATTATAATAATATTAAATTACCCTAAAACGTGTCTTAACCCCATTGGTTGATACATGGTCGACCATGGGCATCTTTGGGTCGATTTTGGGACCCCATTGATCCACTTGTAAGTGATAATGACACTTTATTTTAATTAAGTTAAAATGAATACAAAATTGACACAAGCATATATCTTTTAGCAAAACAATTGTTACATAGGGTTATATATGTTGGATTTTAGATTATAAATATTCATTAGAAAGATAAATGGATTTCCTACATAATGGTATTTTATTGGTAATTTTTAGACTTTAAATAATTTAATTTATTTATGACACAATGATGATGCAGTAATTATCTTATTAATGAAATATTGACATAATTGATGTTATAAACACCAAAATAAATGTAATTTGAGACTTTTTATGAATTACACTAATTTTCTAGGTTACTATGAAATATAATGTTGATTTAATTAACTTGGTTCGAACATTTAATTATGTTATGACTCTCACAAAAATCATATATCAAATAGTGCCAAAATTGACACAAAATAGTTTTTAAATCAAATATTATATTATTAATTGTTATTTTATTCCTAAAAATCTAAGGTTCGGCCAAATGACTTAGATAAGGATATATATATTAATAATAAACAATTTGGGGTTTTTTTGGCATGTTATAGTAAGTTTATTAACCATATAGTGAAAGAAAACAAAAAGACATGGTAAAAGTTAAATTATTTAACTTAGAGTTAAATCTAATTGATAAGGTTAAAATAATATCCTAAACTTGTCTAAATTCTATTGGTTGATAGGATTTCGACCCATACCCACTTTAGATTCGAAATAAGACCCTTTGGAACCATTATAAACCGATTTTGACTTTAATATAAAATAATATTTTGAGATATTCCTATGGTGCCCCTCTCCTCCCTTATAAAAGGACACCTCCTCTCCCTCCTCCTCACACCAATTTGAGCACTCAAGCTCGGACAACCCCTGCCAAAATCTCTTCTCCACTTCCCTAGCAACATCCTAGAGGTTCTGGTCTTCCTCAAAGACCAATTCTAGTGCCCTAAGAGGAGGTCTCAAAGAGGCGCTTCAAAGAAGAGGAGGTTCGAACACATACGAAGCAAATCGGACCTAAGGATATAAAGAAAGGTTTTAGGTAAAAAAAAGGGATGACCTTTATGGGAGATATTGAAGAACTTTCACCACGATTAGAAGATTACGTTCCGAGTTTCCAAAGACACTAAACTATTACGATCCTTTAGTGTGTGTTTTTGTTATGTACTAAGTATTCCGCAAAAGTAATGTAATGTCCATGTACGATAAGCTTCGGGTCTCTACAGTTGGTATCAGAGGAAAGGTTTAGTCAACCTTTGGAAACTAGGATGCGAAAACATTAGTGAGATCCCTAGAGATATTTCTAAGGTATGTCTAGGGATGTCCCTAGGGATAAGTATACGTATAGGTTATAGTACTAGAATTACGCTAACGATCATAGAATTAAACCTAAGTTGTTGGATATTGAAGGTACTCCCCCTTTATTATGTTGTTTTCTCTAGCATGATTTTTTCCTCTCAATGAATTCTTTTTGTGTTTTAGTTAATGGAGGGAGCCAGACGGAATTCGGTTAACATTGAATCCAATGGACAAATTGGTGACTATAAGCAACAAAATTATGTAATGCCTAGAGAGAAAGATATTGTGATTATGCCGAATCAGTCATCGCGATATATGATTAACAAGGTGAAATTTAGTGGTATACCTAATTCATCAAAGAAGAGGAAGATAGACTATTATGCATGTTCGCATGTTGAGCAGCATAAAGAAAGGAAGATTGAGATTTCTAAAGAAGGGAAGAAGAACCTTGAGGAATACCTCAAATGGAGGGACCGATGTTATCTATGTGGAGAAAAGGGTCATAGAGTGACAGACTGTTATGGAGTTCAATGTCTTATATGTGGAGAACATGGGCATTACCCAACTCAATGCCCTGACCTAAAAAGTTACTTCTAAATCAAGGAAGGACATATTCCAGGACAATCATTGAAGTGGATGGACTGAAGTGTTTATGTATTGGTATTCAAGAATAATGTTATTGAGGTACTTTTATGGTGTATTGAAATATTTATGTATTGGTCTATTGTGGTTTTCAATAATTTTAAGGTGCCGGTAACCATGAAAAGTGATTCAAATATTTTGGAAAGTAGATGATATGCGCATAATGAAGGGATAAGGAGAAAATTAAATGTTTGACAGTATTCATGAGCTCATGATTGATATAAGGACTAAGTGATATCATGGTTTGAGTATATAGAATTTTGAGGATTTTGGTATGTGGAAAGTGTTAACTTTTAACTGCATTCAAGTTTTCACTAAGGTTCAATGGGTATTCAAGAGAATACATGATTAAGGACTTTGAATGTTTGGAATGTGACCAACAAAACATATCTTATGATATATGGGGATCAACGATGGTATTAAATATCTGGTAATCGTTTTCACTATGTTATGAGAATGGACTGCAGTATTATGGATAAGCCTAAAGATTGGAATGGATTATGTTGGACATAAGTTAGTATTGTTTAAGGATAGAAGTTTTTTCGATATTATTGATGGGATGTTATAGTAATATAGTTTTAGAAAAAGGACAACATGCAGGACGGGCGACAGCCCATCGCGTCGGACAAGGCTGTAGGAATCGAACCCACAACCGAAGTGCGACTGGCCTTTATCGCCTACCACTGGCCTACAGGAAGTCCCTGTTTAGTAGAAACTAGTTTTATTATATTAAGCAGTATGATATATGAAGTATAAGTCCATTTTAGGAACCATATGTGATTAATCTCACTATAGATCGACTTATGTATATAATTTTTGTTTGAGACAGATGGAATGACCCGTCATTCTATCACATGATCTGCTAACACTTCAAGAATAACAAATTCAACTTCATTTATTTAAGAGATGAAGTGGAAATTGTTCAAGGCATGAAAAACAGTGAGATTGTACCAAAATAAAGGAAGTATTTATTCTAATTCAAATTTTCAACTTTAGGGAAATGATCTTGAAAACCAAAAATGTTGTCCTAGTGATCTTATATCTGATGAATCAGATGGTACCCTAGATCATCACAAATTTATGGCTTTGTGATTGTTGGCTTTTTCATAGCCATGTCCTCTACCACTATCCATCAGAACATGATGGTTAGATTTCTCTTCCATATCCATATTTTCACCTATGTGGAAACCCAGTGATTAGTTTATCTGGGTAATCGTTAAGTTTCATACTTTTGTTTTTAAAGATAAGTTTTGGTATTCCTTTTTACGATGTGGGTTTCTGTCAAAGAAACTTTCAAATAGTAAACCATTTATAACCCCGATGAATTTCGAGGGCGAAATTCATTTTAAGGGGGGTAGAATGTAACACCCTGAGATTTTATGAAAAATATTATTTTAATTTCATTAATGTCTTATGTTGTATTCTACACCAAGATTACCTTGCGCTATACGCAACACCGTATTAGCTTGCAGTATACGCAACACTATTCTTGGATCGTGTTACACACAATTTTGATAATAGTTATTCTACGCAACAATGAGTATATATATATATATATATTTTAAATGTATAAATGAAATATGGATGGATTCTGTTATACGAAACAACGAAGGATTCTTTCACAACACGCAACCCTGACTTGGCTTGCATTACACGCAATCACGACCTTCCTCGATAGCGTGTGTTGTACGCAATACCGGGTTTTAATAAACAATGTTATATTATTATAATATTGTCATGAACTAGCCGTTATGAATAGTATTAACTAAATTTTGAATTTTATAACATTATTATTCATCTTACACATTTCTAGAACATGGTATAAGAACAAAATAAATTTTTCGGGTAAAATAAGTATTTTTCAAAAAATGCAGTTTTACCGCCTTTTGATGGCGCACCCACTTTAAATCTGGTTTTTGACATGTTTATATGTTCAATTTAACAAAATAATATTCTTCTTTTGAATCAGGATGTAAAAATTTACATTAGATAAAGTTTTGATATTTTTCCGACAACTTTCATATTTTAATGAATAGTAAAAACACGCTATATTTTAATTAAAAACAACTTTTTTCATCATAATATATTATGTAGTTAAATTATAATATTGAATGGTTTTAAAGTATATTTAGAATATATTTTTACCACTTAATATAATGTTGGTCATTGGACACAATTTTACAATTAAACCGAACATAAACAAGTGTCAATCTTTTGATAGTTATTATCTCTTAAAAACACGCTTTTTGTTTTGACAGCGGGAATTAATTTTAAATTAATTTCTGCCACTTCTGTGTTTTGAATTTAGAAAAATGGATTCCATATTTGGAATCAGGATGTTTAAATTGTGTAAATAGATAACTTTTATTTTTAGACATTTTGAATAATTACTGCGGTAAATATTTTATTTTCCATGGTTAAGGGTAAATCCGGTAAATAAGGGTTAAAAAATAATATTATAATAATATTAAATTACCCTAAAACGTGTCTTAACCCCATTGGTTGATACATGGTCGACCATGGGCATCTTTGGGTCGATTTTGGGACCCCATTGATCTACTTGTAAGTGATAATGACACTTTATTTTAATTAAGTTAAAATGAATACAAAATTGACACAAGCATATATCTTTTAGCAAAACAATTGTTACATAGGGTTATATATGTTGGATTTTAGATTATAAATATTCATTAGAAAGATAAAACGATTTCCTACATAATGGTATTTTATTGGTAATTTTTAGACTTTAAATAATTTAATTTATTTATGACACAATGATGATGCAGTAATTATCTTATTAATGAAATATTGACATAATTGATGTTATAAACACCAAAATAAATGTAATTTGAGACTTTTTATGAATTACACTAATTTTCTAGGTTACTATGAAATATTAATGTTGATTTAATTAACTTGGTTCGAGCATTTAATTCTGTTATGACTCTCACAAAAATCATATATCAAATAGTGCCAAAATTGACACAAAATAGTTTTTAAATCAAATATTATATTATTAATTGTTATTTTATTCCTAAAAATCTAAGGTTCGGCCAAATGACTTAGATAAGGATATATATATTAATAATAAACAATTTGGGGTTCGTTTGGCATGTTATAGTAAGTTTATTAACCATATAGTGAAAGAAAACAAAAAGACATGGTAAAAGTTAAATTATTTAACTTAGAGTTAAATCTAATTGATAAGGTTAAAATAATATCCTAAACTTGTCTAAATTCTATTGGTTGATAGGATTTCGACCCATACCCACTTTAGATTCGAAATAAGACCCTTTGGAACCATTATAAACCGATTTTGACTTTAATATAAAATAATATTTTGAGATATTCCTATGGTGCCCCTCTCCTCCCTTATAAAAGGACACCTCCTCTCCCTCCTCCTCACACCAATTTGAGCACTCAAGCTCGGCCAAACCCTGCCAAAATCTCTTCTCCACTTCCCTAGCAACATCCTAGAGGTTCTGGTCTTCCTCAAAGACCAATTCTAGTGCCCTAAGAGGAGGTCTCAAAGAGGCGCTTCAAAGAAGAGGAGGTTCGGACACATACGAAGCAAATCGGACCTAAGGATATAAAGAAAGGTTTTAGGTAAAAAAAAAGGGATGACCTTTATGGGAGATATTGAAGAACTTTCACCACGATTAGAAGATTACGTTCCGAGTTTCCAAAGACACTAAACTATTACGATCCTTTAGTGTGTGTTTTTGTTATGTACTAAGTATTCCGCAAAAGTAATGTAATGTCCATGTACGATAAGCTTCGGGTCTCTACAAATTCCATAGGAGGGTTCCAATATAATGGTCGAGGACCCACGACCTTCCTATTAGGAGGGTTCTAGTCTAATGGTAACGAAACCATAACTTGCACAGAAGGAGGTATCCAATCAAATAGTAGATAAATTGCAATACCCCAGCATTTTTAATGAACTTTTTTAAAAAAATGAAAATTTTCATTTATATCTTGCTATGTACTAAGTCAAACATTCATTTCACACTAAACCGACTTGTCTTATATTACATGAAACCCCGAGTTGGCGTACAATACACACAACACTTAGTATATATTTTGTTCAATGTATAAAAGAACGAGGTTTGGAATACCAAAGGAAGACTTCACTACATGCAACACTAACTTGGCTCGTGTTACATGTAAGAGCAACCTTCCTCGATAGCTTGCGTTGTACGCCTTACTAAGATTCTCTAAACAATGATATATTATTAAAATATTATTATTTAATGGCATATAAAATAGACTTTATGAATATTATTAATCAAATTTTTAATTTTATATAACATTAAAATTCATCTTATGTATTTTCTAGACATGATATAAGAACAAATTCAAATTTTCTGATAAAATAAGTATTTTTCAAAAAATACAGTTTTGTCGCCTTTTGATGGTGCACCGATTTTAAATAAAGTTTTTAACACTTTTTATGTTCTATTAAATAGAATAAACTTCTTATTTTAGTGTGGAATATAAAAATTTTCTTTGGTTGAATTTTTAGTATTTTTCTAATAAGTTTCATTTTTTGATTAATAGTGAAAATGCTAATTTTTTAATTTTAAAGTCATTAAATTGTAAATTTATGTTTTTTATTAGTTTTAAATATTAGTTAGTTCATTTTTATTCAATTATGGTTTTTGAAGATTATTTTATTCATGAATTGTTTATAAAAACATTTTCCATTTAAAAAATGGGTATTTTTCCAAAAAAACTAATTTTTGTGACATTTTAATAGTTTTATTTTAAATTTTATTCTGAAACTTCTATGTATTGATTTTTAAAAAATGGATTTTAAATTCTGATTCATGAGGTCTAAATTTTCTACGTATTTTCCATTTTTACCAATATGAATAGTAACCATGGTAAATTTTATTACCATGTTTGAGGGTAAATTAGTTAATTTAGGTTAAAAATAAAATTATAATGACTATAAAATGACCAAAACAAATGAAAAAAAATTATTTAATGAATTTAATTTGACCCTTCACACTAAAGGATCTAAATTATGTCATTTAATGGACACTTATCAATGAAAATCAATTAAATAATATTTAAATTAAAGAAAGTCACAAAGTGTCATTTCGTTGGTCTTTAATATCTATTATGTATCCACATATGAAAAAATGGGTGGTATCAGCAAATATAAATTGTAATTTTCAACTTAATAAATATATTTCCCTGAAATAAATTTATTTTTTATGTTTTGGGGCCATTTGAGAGATATTATGGTATTTATAATATTCTATTAAATGAAACTTTATAGATGTCATGTTAATGTTTAAAATAATATATAAGTTTTAAAATAAGTTTGTACAGAATATAAATTCAACTATAAATACTTATTTGAAATCTAAAAATTTTTATATTTATCATGTTTATTTATTTTAAATTTTATGGAAAGAAATAATTACATTACAGTTTTATATATGGATGGTGCAGAAATTATTTATTTGATAAAAATCAATAAACTAATTTTTATTAAAATAATAATAACCATTAAATAGCCAGAAAACATTACCAAAAATATATTTTTATAGTATATATCCACCATAATCATCAAAAGGAATAGTTATTGACCATTTGGAGACATATGTAATAGATTAAGACAATTATATTATTTTACATAAAGTATAGTTTAAATTGTCACATTTATACTTTAATAAATATAAAATTTTGAATGTTGTATTTTCATGAATATAAATCAGACTACATAAAATATAATGAATTATAGTAAATATATATTCATAATAGATTTTTTTTTAAATTTTATTCATTAAATAAATATGCTAATAATTAGACAATATTGACGTAGTATTTTTTTATTAAGGGAAATATCAAATAAATGATATAAAAAATTTTAAAATAAATATAATTTAGGATAGTTAATATATCCATTAAATTTTATAGACAACCTTAACCTCATAGAAATATAATAAAATAGTTAGTTTTAAAATAACTTGTTATCTTTATATTTGTAAAAATCAATAAATTGAGTAGTGTCAAAATTGACACTATTGATTGTTTATCAAAATAGTGATTTATTAAATCATATAAATATCATAAAACATATTGAAAAATATATAATTATTATTATATGATAAAAAATGTTCTAAACTATTTCTTTATGACCTTATTTTCTTCAAATAATTAAATATTTTACCCTTATAATATTGAAATATTATTTTCCCTCGTAAACAATTAAATAGAATAACAAATTGTTAATTAAAATGATAATTCTTAAATTGACATTAAAACTTATCTAAAACTTATTGGTTGATTATATTACAACCCTATATAATATTATATTATAAATTGGGACATTTGTGAGGTTTCTAATTGGGGTTTGATTTTATTATAAATTTATATTCTTGAGGTCTCCAAAAGTGCCCCTCACCTCAATTATAAAAGGGCACATCTCCTTCCCTTTTAATAACACCTTGATAGCACTTTGGCTCATCCAAAATCTTCCAAAATCTCCTCCCAACGTCCCTAAATTCATCATAGAGTCCACCCTTTAGGAATAAATCCATCTTACGGATTCCTTTTGGGCATACCAAAAGGAGATACCCGAAAAGGAGGTAATTGTTTTGTCAACTCTTTCAAAACACTTTTCTTCTTCTACTTCCTGTTCTTAAATTTTTTCCATAATAAAGTAATAAATATAGTATATTATACATTATGATATGTTAATATAGTAATGTTACAATATTATAATTCCTTTTATCCATCCTTTAAATAACAATATCACCATGTGGGTGTGTGTACGTCTTACCGTCTCCACGTCGCGGTGTAATCTCTTATTCAATAATAATTTATTAGGATGGGTATAATGATGGGTATAATGTATTTAAATAATTAATATAAAATTATTATTATTATTTATAATTAATATACCATCCAATTACAAACCCTTTAATGATCAAATGGAATGATATCGTCGCTCGTGCATACGTATGGCCTAATGTCTCCACGATGTAGTGAGATTCATTCTCCACATTAAAAATTCAAGAATGATTATAAGATTTATATGATGAGTAAAAATAGATATTATGAATTTAATTTTATTTTATTATTTAAATTAATAAAATGAATCCTAATAATAACTAACATGACTTACCTGGAAACACAGGACTGGGAAAACGAAGCAATTAACACCCGAAATAATGGCAATATTGAAACACTGTTAACAAAATGATATAATAGGAGCATATATGATATCATAAATATTAATATTGTTATATTATAATTTAATAATATAAATTAACCATTATACATGAGGTTTGGATACATACAAATGATATCAGACCTAATATAAGGGATAATTTCGCAATCTCATTATTTTTCGAGATTATTTATATGTAAGTATTTACTAGGGTATATTTATCATCCACATACATGTTTACTAAGTATATAATATTATTTATAATCTAATACTATTGTTTTAATTCAATTTTATCGATTGTTTAATTTTTATTAAACATTATCGAAGGAATAATTCCTTCATTTTCCATATAAGGTACTTTTTGACTTTTTTGGTAAGAGCACAAGAAGTATGTTTTTTAACTTATAAGACATGAAATTATTTTTACGTCTTCATAATGCCTTATTTATTTGAATATTTATCTAAACTATTTTCTTTTTATTTTATACAAAAAAAAATTCTTTTAAATTTTCTGAAATTTTGATAATATAAAACCTTTTTCAAGAAAAAATGATATTTTTCTCAAGAATTAAGCCCAAGTGTTTTATCATAATTATTTTCAATTTAGGATGACATAAGGTTATGTTTATATCCTTATTATTACTTTGATTTTTTTGTTTTTTGATGGAATAATTTTTATGAAATCCATTTATCTTATATGGATTATGTTATGATGGAATGATGTTTAAGAAGCCCATTTTATTTCTTAGGTTATTCTATGAAGAATGATTTATATTTTTGTGGAACATGTAATAATGATTTAATTATGATATGGGTTGGACCTATATCTCCCTTAAATTAATTTGGTAATGATTTATATCTCATGAGATAGACATGACTAGAAGGAAAAGTAAATCTGGATTAGTAAAACAAGGTTGGAACAGAAAGTAAATATGGTTTAGTAACATAGGGCTAGAACAGAAAGTAAATATGGTTAGGTAATATATGGCTAGAATGGAAAGTAAACCCGGTTTAGTAATGTAAATTTTCCACTACAATGTTCTTGGAAGAAATTCCTTGGGTACTATGGAAATAATATTGTGTGCTTATTTTTTTTTACCACAATTCCATGTTTTATGCCAATGCTATTTTATCATGGTTAATGTTCTTTTATGATCTATACCTTACGTACTTACAGGTTTTATTTCATGACTCATGATTTTGATATTTAAAATTTATGTTCATGTTTTTACATTATTATGTTTATGGTTTGTTTTATATTCACAATGTTTACCCTTACTCAACATTTGATCTCACCCTTTTTATGTTTTCTTTTCCCCGTGATATAAATAAAGGTTATAGGTAGGAAAAAAAGAGGAAGATCCTTATGGGAGATTTTAAAGATATTTCACCATGTTTGAATATTATGTTCCATGTTTCTAAAGACACTAAACTAATACAGACTTTAGGTGTCTATTTGTGTCATGTATTAAGTATTCTTAAAAATAAATGTAATGTAAATGTACGTAAAGCTTGGGTCTCTAGATAAAGGACTCAATCCCCTCCAAGTAAGAGGGTGCCACTCTAATGGAAGATAGAGGATGAATTCCTCACCTCGAAAGAGGGTGACACTCTAATAGTCAATAGAGGAATCGTTCCTTTCCATGTGGAGGGCACATGCCCTTCTCAGTATGAGAGTACCACTCTAATAGAATATATATGGCTCATTATATGTCCAGTAAGAGGGTTCCACTCAAATATCTATGATGATATTGGTCGATCACTACCATCACAGACCATTGAAAAAAGAATACATGTGCCTATATCATCTCGCATTTTATCATAGAAGCCGCTATTAAATCCACTAATGTGTTCTGTGTAGAAAAACACTCAGTATAGGCTACTCATGGTCAAAATTCTGAGTCCAACCAAAGGATATATGAGAGGTAGAATTTTCCTCAAAATAAGAGGGAATAAACCTATAAGGGGGCCCACTCGACGTGTCATACCACACAGCTTCATGGTCATGTCCCTTCTGGTACACTGTACACTACCCATGTAGCTTTATATGGCATGTATGGTGACTACATGGAATGACTCAGCCACCTACGGTCATACCCATTCTCTTGGATGATTCCATGTAATCATTCTTGTGACCCTTTACTCTAATACATGGTGTGTCCTCATTTACAAGGTCCCACTTCTATCCTTCAGGATATGTTCGTGTATCTTGTCAGTATAGCAGTACATGGCATGGGCCTATTTGTTCTCATGTTTTTGTAATACCATATTATAGGTTGGTTATAGTGCACCGAGTCACATAGTTTCATGACCCCTACCTACAAAGATTCCCATCCTAAGATGGAAATAAAGGAAGGGAGATAATGACCCCTGAGTCCCGCCTCCAGTAGGCCCCGAGGTAGTGACTAGCACCAAGGGCATAGGATCTCATGAAATGGGAGGTGTTAACATTTTTATAAGAAAACAATATCGGTAGATAAGATTGTTCGTCCCAAAAAACTCCAAGATATATATATATAATAAATACAGAACCATCCCACATGCATGTTTAAAATATAACTGCTATAAATAAAATAAACTCAAATGTAAGTACCAAAAGAAAAAAGCTATGTAGTGATACAACAATTGTCCCCACATATATTCTAGTAAAGTCCCCCACAGTCCACATAATCCTCATAGAAAACTGAAATAAATTTTATAACATTGGGTGAGAATACAACTATAATCAAAAAGAAAACCAAAGCCTCTGATGCACAAGTGGGAGATGAATACAAATGTTCATGTTATAAAATAGAAGAACCAACAATATCAATACACATTAAGATATAAGCATATTTTTCATATTTACTGTTGTTCAACAGAATACCTTCAACAAACATTCACAGTATGTCAAAGGTGCACAAAAAATGACCCCCAATGGCCATGATTTTCTGTAGGCATACAACCTATACTACTCACAATATCAATACACATTATGATATAAGCATGTCTCACTTTTCTCCATCCCCTATTTATTAGTTTAAAGAAGAATAAATTATCTTTATTAAATTTTAATGAAACTTCATTCACATGGGAAACATTTGTACAACAACCTCACATGATACACAATTAAGAGGGACAAAGGGATCCCTACCTAGAGAAATAGAAGATCATCACCTTCTCCTTAGGCCTAATAGGGGGTACTCAAGGCTCTTGGGAAATGAAATCCAAGAGTGAAACACAGACACATGACTCCTTAGGGAAGAATGTTTTCTAGGATTATCGGTATAAAGAGTAAAGAGAAAATGCACAAGAGATAGAGGATCTAAGCTTTAGAAAAACCAGATCCTATATGAATTGGAGAAATAGTTTCAAAATCCATTAAAGTCAGATCAAGATCAACACCACACGTTTCGAATATCTAAGGGCCAGCTGAGCATTAGAGATTTAAATATATATTTTATTTCCTTTTAAATGGATTTAAAAACATGTAAACATGGTTTTAAACTCATTTTAATTAAAATAAAATGTTAAAGGGGTGAAGGTGAAAAATTTGGGAAAACTAGAAATTTGAAAAAAAAATTGAAAATGAATTGTTATTGGGTGAGTCACTATCGTGAGTAACTGATGGGTGAGTAGCTGGTGTGAGCTTCTAGTGACAAGCTACCAATGATGAGTTGCTGTTTTGTGAGTCACCATTTGGAGAGTCACCATTCAAGGAGTCACCAATTTGGTGAGTCGCCATTATTCAAGCCACCATTCGGTGATTCATTGTTAGTTGAGCTATCATTTTTTGAGTTAAAATTTGGTGAGTTACCGTTTGGTGATTCACCATTCAGTTCACTGTCGCAACCCACCATCAATGACTCACCATTTTGAGTCACCATTATGAGTCATGGATGAGACTCACCATTAGAGAGTCACCTTTTTAGTCATTGTTTTGAGTCACCAACGTGACTCACCATTGGGAAGACCTACCATTACTACCTACAAGTGTAAAACTCACCATTCGACAATTTACCTTTATAAAAACTAGATTGTTGTAAAACTCTTGAAATGAGTCACTGTTTCCTCCCAGAACACCTCAAACAATAGATTTTTTCAAATTAATGTACCAGGGAGGTCTGACCCTTTACATCAGATACCTCTCAAAATATTTTGATAATTGAGAATCCAAAACCGAACTCATAAGGAAAAAGGTGTCTGAACAACCACCCTATGAGATACCTCTTAAGGATCTTTCTACACTTGAAACACCACTACAATCATCAACATCAAATGATAAACCACCATATGTTGTTAAAAATTTGGAGTGAAACCTAAACATCTATGAACACCTCCTCCAACATCTACTACCCCAAATGACCACAAGACACCCCACACAAGAACCAAAATCCACACTATTTGGGCATATGTATCATGGAATTCCTTCCTCCATGTCAAGATATTATCTTCTCTAGGAGACACTAACTCGCCCGCATGGGTTTAATCACATATCAATTAATGCATCTCAAAAAGGAATCAAGTCTTTCCCATTATCCATGTCAAGAATTAACTACACATCAAAAAATAAGGAGGACATCTCATCATATAAAATAAGGCTCAAGCATTACATAACGATGTAATACATAACAAGACAGCACCCAGAACAACTCTGGGTACTGTCCATGCATCTGCGTCTTTCTTTCCCAAGAACTCTCTTTCAGGCCACCATGCTTCCACAACACACAAATCAAGGAAATAGTCCATCCACGCAACACCTTTTCTTGATGATCCAAAATATCTACTGGTCATTACTTGATCATTGTTCATATTCATTGTAAAACTATCCCCAGTCAATGACATGAGATTCATCATGAAGAAACCAATGAAGTTGAGAGATATGAAATACATCATATACCTTCTCCAACTATAGTGGTCATGCCAAATGGTATGACACCTCTCCAACTCGCCCCAATACCTAAAAGGGTCTGATGAACATGGATGTAAGATTTATACCTATTCTAAACCTCTATTTACCTTGTTGAGGGGAAACCATCAAGAAAACGTGGTCCCCAACCTCAAACTCTAAGGGAATCCTCTTATGATCGGAATATTACTTCTATCAATCTTGTGCTGTTTTAATCCTCTCACAGACAAGATAAACCTTCTATGTCATGCTCTGCACAACCTTAGGACCATGTGCAGCTGTCTACCCTACCTTTTTATATTATAAAGAGAATGAAATGGTCTTCCATACAAGGATTTGAATGGAACCATGTCAATGGAAGAGTGATAGGTATTATTGTAAGAGAACTCTACCAAGGGAAAGTTTCATACCCAAGATCCACCAATGTCCAAGATACATTCCCGCAACATGTCCTCCAATGTCTAGATGGTCTGCTCTATCTGACCTTTCAAAGGGTGGAAAGAAGTGTTGAGGCATAATTGAGTGCCAAAAGAATTTTTCAATCCCCTCCTAAATCATGAGTTAAATTTTTTATCCCGATCTGAAACAATGGATCTTATAACTCAATGAATTTGCACCACCTCATCCACATACCTCCTAGCCAAGGCATCCACTGCATTCGACTCCTTAATCACTAAGAAGTCGGTCGATTTCTTTAACTGGACTTCTACTACCCAGATCACTTCATGGCCTCCCCGGTTTCGAGGTAACCATGTGATGAAATCCATCATGATGTTATCCCATTTCCACTCTAGGAAATCTAGGGGCTGCAACAAACCACCACGAACACGGTGCCTAGACTTTCCATGTTGTCATACTAAGCACTTCTCCAAAAACATTGTCCTTGCCCATTTCATCTTATGTCTCCAAAACTACTCTCTCATGCCATGGTACATATTCTAAACTCATGGGAGAACCACTAAAGGCTATCTGTAAAATTCATGGGGAACTCCCTCATGCCATGCCACAAGAAAAAATATTATTCCATGGAATTGCATCTGATTCTGATCATATTATGTCCATCCCTCTAAAGCATCACCCCAGTGAATGTGATGATGCACCACATTTACCTCTCAGTCTCTCCATTTATAATCCTCCACCTACTACATCAAATTAGACCACACCATTATCTGAAACAAAAAACCTCTGTCTGCTTTCATTCCTTAATCTATGTGAATGCCAGCCAACTTGTCCATCACCTTCCATGCATATGCATATTTCTAAACTATCTCTTTATGTTACATCCTATTCATGGAATAATCAAAGATCTTTCACTTTCATGAGGTGTAAGAGATCTCAAAGTCATAGTCCAAGAGAAACTTCCTCAACCTCCATTTTTTAAGTTAAGATACCACTTGGAAATGATATAATTCAATCTCTTCTAATATCTGAAGACCACAACGTTCTCCCTGATGAGGTAATACCACCACAACTGCAATGTAAATATGACCACTAATAGCACTAGATCACGGGTGGAATAATGTTGTTCATGGGGACATAACTTCCTAGACCCATAAGAGATCACTCCTTGTTGTTGCATCAGCACACATCCCTAACCCATGAGGGAAGCATCACAAAATGCCTCGAACATCCCCCCTTCCTCATGAAACCAAAGCACTGGAGAACTGACCAACCTCTACTTCAGATAACCAAATGCTTCCTAGCACTGCTCAATCCACAAAAAAGGTTGGTCCTTTATAGTAAGAGAATTCAATGGGGCTACAACTGAAGAAAAATTGGGTACAGACCTTCAGTAATGGAATTCCATATTGAAAAAATTGTGAACATATGTAACATTATTGGGTTATTAACAAGAAACAACTACCTTGAATATTAATGGGTCCACGTCTAAAACTTACTGCAACACCATATGTCTAAGTAAATTCACCTCTCATTTCTAGAACATACACTTGGACAGCTTTCTGTAGAGATAGTGGCATCGAAGAACCTCCAAGACAGTCCTAAGATTCTCGGTATTCTCCTCTTATGACTTTGAGTAAATCATGATGTCATCAATGAATACAATGACGAAAATATCCAGGAACACACTAAAAATAGAGTTCATAAGTCCCATGAACACTTCTGGTGTGTTTGTAACACTAAATAAAATAACCTCAAACTCGAAGTGCCCATAACTACACCTAAAAGTAGTCTTAGATATATCACCCTCTTTCACCCATAGCTAGTGATGTCTAGACTGAGGATCAATCTTAGAGAACCAACTTTCTCCCCTCAACTGGTCGAAAAGATCATCAATTCTCTATAGAGGGTAATGGTACTTTACTGTTACCTTCTTCAACCTTCAGTAGCATATACACAAACTCAGACCACCATATTCCATTTTCAGAAACAAGACCAGAGCACCCCACAGTGGCACACTAGACTAGGTAAAACCCTTCCTCATTAGATCATGTATCTAAATCCTCAACTCCAGCAACTGTGAATGTGCCATCCGATAAGGATCCATCGAGATCAGAGAATCACTGAGCTATAACTCTGTCATGAACTCAACATCATGTCGAGGGGGTAGAGTCACAAACTCCTCATTAAAAACATCCAAAAACTCCCCCACGAACTCTAGGAAGCTCCTCCATCTCATCATCCACTAATTCCATTGGCAGCTCGTCCAACAAGGAAAGATGAGTCTCTACATGTTGTTTTCCCACCAAACAGCTCCACTCACTGACGAAGGCCACAAGTTGTCCATCTACGTCTGAAAACACAACTCTTTTCTAGAATTAGTAGACAATTGTATAAAAAACGTATAACTAATTGATATAAATGATGAAATCATATGATTTCATCTATAATATGGAGAAGATCACCATGGGACTAATGTGGTACCATATTTATCCTACATCCCCAGCACACATCAAACAAGCTAGTCTGACCTCCGGCTGGCATGGTCAACACCAGGGGAATAGGAATCCTCTCTAAATATAGCATCGTAGCATGGTCTAGACTGGCTGAAATAAACGAGTGTGAAGCTCGTGAATCAAAAAATGATCACGAAAGAGTACTGAACAAACTGATCAAACCTCGAACGATCTCTAGACCAAATGGGACTACTACCTTTATGGTGTGTAACTGACCACGCCTAGCTTCTCTACCTCTCTGCTGACGAATTCCTCCTTGACGAATCCCAGGTTGAGTTCCTTGAGGAGCACCCTATGATCGTCTTCTACTTACTCTATCTCCCCTCAGTGTAGATGAAGGTGATATCCATATAGATGAAACTTCCCTATTGGAAACTATTGTTGAGGAAGATGTTGAACCTACCCATCTCTACCATACTGAGCTCGAACATCCTTTGGTCACTAAATCTGAAGATTCACACAGGTTCCACAAGAAAAAAACAGCAGTTCCAAGTTCCCGGGAAAAGCATGAGGACATGAAGGCTTATATAGGAACTACTAAGGTTGTATCTCTACTGGTAAAAACCTCTAAGGCCCTAGCTTTTGAGACCTACTACTACTAAACTTGCATCTCAAAGAACTATATTGGATACCCTCTCATTGTAGATTTCATCGCGATTTAATTATCTCAACTACCTTCCCTTTCTTATGAACCTCCAAGTATGTTAGTAAGGTGAAGGGAGTAACAACATACTAGAGAGATGGATGACGTGCCTCTTGTAGACGTCTCACATGAGTCTGCTCATCCAAAAAGTGATCCAGAGAAAAATGAAGGAGTTACATGGACTTCATCCCCATATCCCACACTGACATACTCCTTACTGGAGGGAGAGTAACTCCTACCTCTTCTCCACCCCCACAGTTGAAGAAAGTAATTCCGCTCGAAACTAATTTTGGAAATCAACCCACAAAACATAAAACTCCTCCCAATGCCCCAGGTATAGAATCCACCACTAATTCACATATCCCCTCATCTAAATCACATCCAAAGGAACCCAGTACTCTATTAGAGCTCAGATCATGATGAGGGTGATCACAAGTTCCTCAATCCAACTCTCCTTATCCATGTTTGAAACACTACCCTCATACATTCCCAAAGATTATCGTTGGAAATCACATTGTATATTCTAACACTGATCATCCTCCTCTACTCAGTCAACCCTCTATTGATTGAACAGGTCATCATATAGAACCTCCACTACATTCACTACATACAGACGACCACTAGGTGCTGTAGGTGAAAAAGGAAAACTAGGAATTATTAATCCCAAGTAGTATGGAATTATATTTAATATTTGTTTCAATTAATTTAACTCATTTCATTATAAATTTAATATTTCCCAAATACAACCTATATTTAAATAGGATCATAAGTCATTATGATGCATATACCATTCCTCTGGTCTTTACCCTAAAAAAACTAGCATTACATCATCATCTAGTAGGATCAAAGTCCTTGCATCGGATCACAGGGGCCCTAAAATCATGTTCCATAGCTGGTATTCCCTTGTCTATGCCATGTACCATGATCACTTAACACTATTTCCCCATAAACCCATGAAATACTCATTGTTTCTAACTCCAAACTATATCATATCTCTCAATTGTCACCTTTGATACCATTCATTCACGACCCCCTCCCTCCAAAGATGCCCCTCGTGAGCGGGAAATGAAGGAAGAGAGATAATGACTACTGAGTCCTGCCACTAGTAGTCCCTTAGGTAGAATCCAGCACCATGGATGTAGGACCTCATGAAATGGGAGGCATTACCCTTTTTATAAGAGAACAATATCGGGAGATAAGATGGTTCATCCCAAAACAAATCCAAGAAATATATATATATATATATATATATATAATAAATCAAAAACCATCCCCTTGTATGTATAATATATAACTAAAAAAATAATAATAAACTCCAATGTAATTATAAAATGAACAAAGATAAGTAGTGACATAGAAAATGTCCAAATGTATTAACTTGGAAAGTCTAGCATGGTCTACGAAATCCTACTAGAAACCTGAAAGTTTTTTTATAACATAGGGTGATAATACAAGTATACTACATAGGAAAACCAAAGTCTCTCATGAAAAAGTGAGAGAAGTGTACTAATGATCCTGTGAGAAAACAAAAAACCAATAGTTCCTTATAAGGCATTCTAACCATCATCACATCACCAAGGCATGCTCACCAAGTAACATAAGTCAAGTAAAGTAATATAATAAGCACATCGATTTTTGGTTACCCCGCACCACTTCCCATTGGTTAACTACTCGTACCCCAATAGAAAACATCAGGGTTCTTCTACACTCTTCCTCAAGCCCCACTTCATGACTCTCCTGCACACAACTGGGCCTTAGAGAAAGTCTCGAGACATGGGAATACGAAGCTCATCACATCCTACCCTCTCACACCTAGTCCACAACCATACCACGTACTACCCGCATACACCCCAACAACAACCATACCTCATCTTCAAGACACCTAGTAATTACACCACATCTCATCTCGTAGACACCTAGGAAATAATACCTCACCCGAAGACACCTGGACCTCACAACCACACCATAACATGCCTAAAGAATATTTGGATACCAATGCATATAAGAGGTAGTAGGGAAGATCCAATAACCATCCATCCATCCTCGCACCGAGTTATTGGGAAAACTCATCCTCCCCATGATAATGGGGGATTTCATCACATAGTGTTCAACAAGGGTGGAGTACGTATAAAAAAAATAAGAAAAATAAAGGTATATATATTTAATATAAAATACTCAATCCCATCATATGGGTTTTTTCAAACAAACAACTATCACACAAAACTGACTTTGCTTCTACCCTTAAACGCACAACTACAAAATAAACCATAAACCCAACCATGTCGTCGTCCAATTCATTTAACCAGTTCTCATTATTTATTAAACAATTCATTTTTCCATTCCATCCCTATCTGGGTGGCTACCAACCATAGAATGCAACAATCCACACAACATAAACCACATGGAGGAAAAGAACCATAGTAAAGTAACTCACTTAATATTTCTACTCTGTTTAACAGCCATACCAACCACTCTCACCATCATTCTTCAAAGCCATCCCACCCTATCCATCATCTCACCAAAGAAAACCCCCAACTCATAGACAAACTTATAAAAACATCTCATCACGACCAAACCCAACAACCCCGCTGTATAACAACACCACCCTTATCACACATAGCAACATAAATATAGCACAACCCAATCATGTATCTCAGCTTCTCAAACACTACTCATCCATTCCAAAATCACTCAATCTATCATCCTGAGATTTCATTACACCACATGTATCAACCCACCTTACATTCATGCCCTCAAACCCAGCACCACATAACCACATAAGGAACAATACATAACAAAACTACCCATATGACAAAACCACACCAAAAAAGGCAGTGTGTATTATGATTTAGCAAACACTTGTTCTTTAATTGCACTTTAAAGATTTAGGTATTTTCAAAGAGAATGTATGATCCTGATGAAACCATTTATTTAACTAGGGATATGTATTTATCAAGATTTTTTTATATTTACAGTTGTTCAATAGAGTACTATCAACAAACATTCACAAGACACATAGGTGTGCAAATAGGGACCACCAACTGTCATGATTTTTAGTAGGAATATAGCCCATAGAACTCATAATATCAATAAACAATAAGATATAAGAATTAGTTACTTTTCCCCATACCTTGTTTATTAGTTTAATGTATATTAAATTATATTTATTAAATTTGGATTCAACTTCCTTCACATGGGATTCATTCATACACCCACCCCTCATGATAAATAATTATGTCAGACATAGGGATCCCTACATCAAGAAATAGATGATATGCACCTTCTCCTTGTGCCATATAGTGGAACGTAAGGCTCCAGGGAAATGTGATATAAGTGTTCAACACAGACACATGGCTCCTTAGGGAACAAGGTTTTCTGGAAGATCAGTAGAAAGAGTAAAAATAAAATGCACAAGATAGAAAGGATGTTAACTTTAGAAAGGCCAGGTCCTATATCAATGTGAGAAACGGTTTCAAAATCCATTAAAGGTGGGTCACGATCAAGACCATGAATTTTGACTATATAAGGGAATCCCAAGGATTATGGATTTAAAGATATATTTTACTTCCATTTAAACGGCTTAAAAATCAAATAAACATGGTTTTAAACTCATCTTACGTCAAATAAAACATTAAATGGGTGAGACTGGAAAAACTGGGAAGAACTTAAAATTTGAAAAACTATCAAAAATGATTCATTGTTGGGTGAGTCCCCTTTATGAGTGACCAGTGGGTGATTCACTGGTGTAAGATACCAGTGATGAGATACCGATGGCGAGTCACCATTCTGTGAGTCACCGTTCGATGAGTTACTATTTGGTGAGTCACTATTCAGTTCACCATCATGAATCACCATCAGCGAATCATCGTTGTGAGTTGCCATTGCGAGTCACTGATGTGAGTCACATTCAGTCAATCACTATTGAAAGCCACTATTGTGAGTTTCTATTTTGATTCACTAATATGACTCACTATTGGGATGACCTACCATCTCCACCTACTGGTGGACGACTCACCATCAGATGAGCTACCATTGGAAAACTGGATTGTGAAAAACTCTTGAAATGAGTCACCATTGCCTCACAAAACACCTCAAACATCCTATTTTCTCAAAGTAACAGATCATGTAGGTTTGGGCCATTACAAATGTTTTGTGGTGGTCCCACACAACATTTGATATATAACTCTCATGAAACCCTATCCACAACATCTAGGGGATACACATCATCTGTTCTTTGGAACTACACAATGTGTAGTTTGGATTTTTACAAAAACCTGCAGAATCCTCACTCCTTTCCCGATCCAGCTCCCCCATTGCCAAATTTTCCATTTGACACCCTAAAATAGTGGAATCTTCCTAGGATAGTCGATTCCATCCCTCTAGTGTCTGGAAATAAAATCTAGGTCCCTTTCCGCACAAAAGCGTTTGTGGCATCGTACCCCATGGCACCTCTTATTTTCTAATTAGTATTCCAATCTGCGTATTAGTCTCTCACATCCTACCAAACATCACAATCTATCCTCAAAATATTTATCTAATCAATTCCCATGAATATACCATGAATTCAGAGGTCTAATCACACTAGATCTCTCCAAACATTAATCAAATCATGACTTCATGTTCCAATGACGAGGAATGTAAAGAGAAGAGGGGGAAGTCACAATAAAAATATGTTAAATAATAATTTTCCAATAATTCATGGCCATAAAATAAAATTTAGTATATTCAGGGTGAGAAAAAATATCATAAAATTGATTAATCAGATAAAAGAATTGAATCTAACATCTGGATGAATGAAATGTCTCAGAATTGACACATATTGAGGGAATAAGAAATACCATTCAAAATATTTTAATAATGTGGGGAAGACTTCACAATTGAATATTAGAAAAATATTTGAATCTTTTGATTATGAAGAACAAGATTTCCAAAAAAGTATAGAATTCATTGTGTTTGTTGTGCCTCTATTCTCTTGGATACGGAGGGTCATTCATCCAATGGCCCGAAGGCCTTCATTTTTATATTGATTTTGATAATCCACCTTTCAAGGGGTGATGTGGAAACCTTACAAGGAACATTTTTTTAAGTATTACATGGAATTTAGGCCTTAAAGGAATTCATTTTTCTGTAGGCTTCAAACATTATATACAACCCAGACTCACTACATGGAACTGCTCCCCCCCCAGCATCTTCATCATGAAATCAGATCTCCACCTTCGCATGGCTATTTGGCTAGGCATTCCCATGCATGAAAAGGCTTGTCCCAATGGAAGGTGTCATACCCTCTCATTCTTGCAATCTGTTTAGCTTCTTCTATGGTGAAAGCTTCTTGATCATCCTCCTTATAGAGCTTGTTTCTCACAAGTTGTCTGGTTTGCATCTGTACATAAGGTGGCCTGAAGGCCTTGAGGTGGCCCGAAGGCCTTACTGACCCGAAGGTCTAGGTGGACTGAAGGTCTTAAAGGACTCGGGGACTAAAATGGTGGCCCGAAGGCCCAAACAGGGGCATATTCATGGCTGCTACAGTGCCAAACAGTACCTGCTGCAATACTGCTACAGTGCCCGAAAATAATATCTCCACCTATATTTGATCCCGAGTCTCCCAGATGCACTTACAGAGTCCTTACCAACTGAGCTATGGCTCATGTGCTATATGGAGGATCATTTTCATCTAATATCCATTCACCAATGGAGAGTGGAATAAATCTCCTCTCAATGGTCCCAATGTTATGTGTATTACCCTAGAGATCCGACATAATGTTTCTTTTATAGATGTGGTTATATATATGTAATTTAATGAACTAAATAAAATTATCTATTTATTTTAATTAAACATACAAGCCAACAACTTCTTTATCCTAAAGTCCCATACCAACCAATTTTTGGTCGCTCCATGGGTGAACATCATGTTCTAGATTCAATTATAGCCTCATAATTTTGATATGATACTATGTTTAGGAGATATCCAATCTTCTTGAAGAAATTATTCATGAGTGACATAAAATATATTAAAAAAATTTATACAATTAATTCCAGACACTGAGCCTCAAAATCATGCAGTGTCTCGTAGAATATCTATGAAAATATTTTTGGATATATTCCATGGTCTTGTAGGGAAATAATATGGTATCTGCAATTAAAATAAAAACTATAGTAGCTACTAACTGGATTGTTGGGATTGAAGTTTCTAGGGTTCCACTGCAGGTGTCATCGAAAAGCTAGTGGGAGATTATGTGATTCATTTATGAGGGGAAATATAGAAATTTTACATGATAAACCCTTTTGTTTTTCAGAGAAAAATGGGTATGGGTATTCTATTTGGTTGATCCACCTCATTCCCTTGTTTCCTTTTATCCTCCTTCAATGGGGATGATTTTTGGAGTTTTTCAGTAGTGATAAAATGTAGATTCATCAATCTATGCTCTATCCTTGGTTTCTCCCCCTCTTCTTGATGATGTCACTTCTTTTCACATAGGGGTTATTGAGATGATTTCACCAAATAATGTTTAAATCATATAGAAATGAATAGGTATTTGTTATACTAAAAAAGAGGTTGTCTTGAGATAATTTCAAGGTGCAGTTAGACTTCATTTCCTAAAAGGTTTGTTTTCATGTATAATTTTTAAGGGGTTTCCTTGAAAATTAAGCTAAATTTAGAATTGATTTAGAATCATTTGTTGGTAATTTTACTAAGTGTAGGTATCGGGTTGTGAGTTAGCCCATGTGGTCACATTGGATATGGTTTATATGAAGTGATGTTATTTAGTGATTAATTTGGAATTATACTTAATTAATTTTTTATAGAATTAAGTTAGGAGTGATTAAATATTATGTTTCTTTTTACTTAATTAGTTTTTATGAGTTGGTGTGAGGTAGGGATTATCGTTTATGTAAAGTCTTAGACATGCATTATAAATAACTTTTGGCCCTTATAAATAAAGAGGAAGGACTCTAAAAATTTGGTTTGTGTCCCTTTAAGAAAACACATAGATTTTCCATAAATTTTTAGTAATTTTATGTGATGTCATGTTGGTCCTACCATGAATTGATCAAGTACAAATTAAATTTTTGGAAATGGTTTCATTGTATATTGAATTTCATTAAATATGTCATTTTTTGAAATGAAGGGTGATCCCGAGTGCAATTTCATGCCAATAAATGGAATGTGGTTTTTTGAAATAGTAATTCTGAAATGATACCTTGAATTGGTTTTTTATAATGGGAATTAAAATGGTATTCTAGAAATGGTGTTTTAGAATCAGGAATTGAAAATTTTAATGGTTATAATGTGTGTTTTGTAACAAGTTCTAAATGATTTATACAATTGGTTAATTTGGTTGGAACACTTGTGTTATATAAAAAATATTCACTTTACATGAAATGAAAATTCACCATTAAGGTGTTTTTATTTTAAATTATTTGTATTTGAAATAAAAAAAAGTGAAATAATAAATGATGAAAAATAAAAAAGGAACTTTTCTTATGCATTGGAAAAAAGTTGGATAATATAAGTGTTAAATGATCCCTTATTAATTGATTGTTTATTTTGATGTTATGGAATTAATGTTATGTTTTACACTATTCTTTTAAATTAAATAAATTGGTTTCTTTTGGTTGTTATAACTAGGGTGAAAATGGACACCAGGTGGACACTTGATTGTGATGGTTAAACAGAGGGTGAACACAAAACCCCGTTAGATGCTTAGTTATGATAGTTAAATCTAGGGTTAACACATCCCATGTTGGAAACTTCTTTACAATGGTTAAAACGAGGGTGAACATGGCCCTGGGTGGATTCTGAGTTGTGATGGTTAAACATGGGGTGAGGATAACCCTCATGTAGATGTTAGTTTATGGTTAAACATGGGGAGAACATGGTCGTTGGGTGGCCACTGGTTAATGTTTCAAACTTGGGTGAACACAACCCTTAGGTGGATGTTGGTCCCCCCATGTATGGGTATATTACACTTAGCTTTGGAATTATTTGTTAGGGATGGGTATATTACCCCTAGAAGGAGATAGTTTGTATGCTCATCTTGATATGATCTGAGATACCCTACAATTGGACAAAGATGGTATGTACCAATCCTAGGGGGAACCTGACCTCAAGTAAAGTGTTTATTTTATGCATTTAGTTTAATATGTTTTAAATGTATGTATTATAACTATTGGTTAGATCATTTATTCACTCACTTTCTAGAAACAGGTTGTTTTAGGGATTCTATTAGTGGTTAAATAATATGTTATATACTCAAACCCTATATAGGATTCCATTTAACATGGGTACACAAGCATCTATCACATGGTTATTATTGGAACAAGTTTTGGTTGAGACCTATGATTGAATGGTCGAATTGGATGGATTGGATATGGTAAAAAAATGGGATAAGATGAGGCTTTATGTAGTTTTAGATTTAATATTTTTAATGTATTTTGTACTATTATGTATATGTGACCAGCCCAACTGGTGGCTGTCTATTGATTATCTCGAATGGTTGTTTAGTACTTACTATATTTCATTTATAATCAGTATTGTTTATATTTTTTTCTCCTTCCTTCAATTTATTATAATGGACTTCATTTAATTATTTATTGTTCTATTGTATATTATAATAAATGGGGTATAGCCTCTTAGTGGTAGCTACTTGGATGCCGGTATTATTTGGAAATCTCTTTCAATTATAGTGGTGTACATAAGGTCACATAGAAAAACTTGTCTAGTTATTGTTCATAATGATTCAATATGGGATGCTATAAAGTTGTATCAGATCATTGTTTTATTTTATCTTATTATTTTATGATTTATTGTACTAGAGATTGAGGAATTTTTTGGAGCCTCTTTTGGATATCAAACTTGTTCATAGAGAACAAAATATTTGGTGAGAATACTAGGTTACCGGGGCTTGGAGTTCTATTATTGATATTACATGTTATCATTGTATACACTTTTCACCATGAGTGGACCACATAGATGATTGAGGTTCTTATTTATTATGGAATTCAATCTTTTGGCCCATTATAAAGAGCGTAGTGATTATATTTGACTCTAAGATTTTAGAGGCAAGAAGTGTCTCATGCATCATATCATGATTGCAGGATTCACATGAAATATAGTCCTTCTAGTGTGATATTTCATTGTTTATAATGTATAAGTTATTTGATGTCTCAATGAATACTCATTCATAATTTTTCCCATATAAGTACATAATGGAATTCAACTAATTTTTACTAACTTGTATAGTTATATTCATCTAATGGTATATTTGAATTTCTGAAAATAAACTTGATGATAAAAATGATGATGCAGTCTTTGTGTGAAGGATGTTTAGTGGCCCTAGGGGGTAGTATGACACTAGATGTCTAACAATATAATCTCCTTGTGTGTCATCATTGTTTGGGTTTGGTTTTATAATGTTCCAATAACATCATATATGGTGTTTTCCTATATATATTGGGATGTAATTCTACAAAACTAGACTATTTAGCTATATTTTTTTTGATGTCGTTCAAAAAAGGGATGTCGTTGTACATATAATTTTTATCCGATGAGATTTTGATTCTACAGGGGTAGTCCTATGTGTGGATTATCATGAGAATTGGTGTCTCGTGAGGTGATTCTTTTAGTCAGTGATGTCAATTTTTATATGATTCTACTGAAATAGTGTTGGAATATGAGATGTCGTGTGGATTGGGGATGGGAACTATGTGGTATTTCCAAGATTTGTGACCCTAATGAAACCATGATGTGGGCTAGGTTGTTAGACTCAGAGACCTTAACATGACATTTATAGACTATATGGGAACCCCTAATGACCTCAAAGATGAGGATCTTGGTGAGTCTATGAGAGATTGTACATAAGGATAACATGAGTGAGGCATTTTTCAAGTTGTATTTTTTCTTAAAGATAGAAACCATGGGTGGAATATTCAAGATATTAATGGTGCATGTGATTTCTTATTCGATATGCGTTAAGAATGGGGATGTCTTGAGGATGATCATGTGAGTTTAATAGGCCCAACTCAGATTTTGGTTTGAGTATAAGGGTGAATAGAGTATTAGAATAACCATAGATGGGTTTTATGAGAGGTTTGGACTGTTGCTTATACCATATGAAGATGAAGAACATAATGTGTTTTAGATTGGTATTGAAACTGGAATGTGAGGGTAGGACTGGTTAGGTACCTGACCCAATGGATTCTAGAAGTTCTTTTGAAGAGCTGGTTGAGAATAAGAATATTCTTTAGGCCTTGGAAAGGCACTGGGTGGAGGATACACATTTTGGATGACATTAACATGACTTGGGGAATGCATAGGAGATTTTTATGATGGTATAATTCTAGTTTCTAGGAATCCATTTAATAAAACATGGCACTGTATAGTGGTCAATTTTGGAGTGGAGTTCGTAGGTGGAACATAGTATGGTGGGATTGACATTCTTGAGGAAAAAGTTTAGTATTTTTGGTATATCATCCTATTTATGATATATTTTGAATCATAGGAATGTTATTCAGGTTCTAGGATAGGGAAGTATGAGACCGTAAACCCATCATGTTTAAAGGGATCTAGGTAATTCATATGGTTCACACATGGTACCTATTTAATTTTGAATTGGTGATGGTTTTGAGGGGGTTGAAGACTGACGGGTCTTAGTATAATATTATTTTCCTAATATTCTAGGAGTCTAGTGTGTGTGGATCATGAGGAGTGTCGTGAATGATTGGGGATAGAACTGGTTGATGGTGTAAACAATCATTATGAGTGTGAATTTAGTGGTGGCAAAGGAAGACCTTACCATGGGTTCTGAATGGGTGGTTGTTTTTTATTCAAGTTTTTCACTTAGAATGAGTGGTTTTACCAATGTCCGACCATATTGATTGATGAAGCATAGGATATGGTCTATGATGATCAATGATTTTACCCTAGTATGTGATGACAAGGACCCCAATATAGTGGGATCAGGACATCATCAGTGATGATAAAACACTCATTCTAGAGGGATGGGGATGTGTGAAAATTTATCATTGTATGATTTTTTTTGAATTTTGATACAAGTAAATAACAGAACCCAAGTACGTTTTGATTCCTTAATGAATTCAAGGTACAATTTGAGTATGATATCTGGTGGAGTCCAAACATGGGTTTTGGGTTAGGATGGTCTATGATGATATAGATGTGCCAGATCAGGAAGGAATCAATGCTCATGGTAAAGACAATACAGGTTCATTGGAATGTTTATCCTTTCATGGTGATCACATTTATTATTATATATGGATTTCGGTATCGGTACATGGAAGATCACATAGTTCCTCTAGTGTTACGAGAAACATGATATTGTAATCTGGTAATGTTTCGGGTTATAGATATGAGTATTTTTAAGAAGGGTCGGCATGAGGAGGTTTGGTAGGTTTTTTTTTAGAAATTGAATGTGTTGAGCCATAGACCTCATCAAGTATGTAATATCAGGTGCAGAATGTGTATTTTAGGTTTGGTTGGGTCATTCTGGGGGATGATTCTGTGATTAGGGATTTTGTGTATGGGTTGGGAGATTCATTAGTTCTTCCTGAAAATTTGAAATGAGGAGTACTTCCAAATTAATATTTTAATTTTCATCATTTTTTGGTCTTGGTTAGTTGTTAATCACATTGTGACCATCGTTGGAATATGGGTATATAGTTTTGATGAAAAATCATGATGTCAAATGAATCATAGCATTGGAAATTGATGTTATGAGCTAAATTCTATAGTGGGGACCACCGTAGGTTATATGATCAATTGGAATATGATGAGGTCATGTTTTGGGATTGAAGAGCTCATGAAATCATCTTCTCAATGTTTTTTAATAGTTATGAGTGTAGGTTCATGGTTCATTAATATAAGGGTCGTGTTTTTGATGTTTTGATTTAACTTTTTGTTTGGAATTTCAAGATAGAACATGAATGGTTGATGATGAATTGAAATTACAAGTACGTTAGGTTGTATAATTATATGACCATTGGGACTTCTCAATGATGAGAAGTGTTATGGTGTGGATTTTTTACTGCCTCATACATGTATGGGATTTTGAAATTCACAGAAAAATTAAATTTTTAGAAATATTGGCAATGACGGTTTTTTGAATTGAGAATCAAAATTGAATTACAATGGTTAGGACCCCTCAAATTAGATATTTGGGATGAGTTTCTCGGTTTAATTAATGATAACATGTCTTGGGTGGTCACTAGAGGAAGATTTAGGATGTCAGTTTACTGTAGTGAAAACTACAGTAGCCTCCAGCTGGCCAGTTCCAACCCACTGGTGAGCTGGTGGGGATAAAAGTGGCTAGGGTTCCCTAGTAGGTTCCACTAACTAGCCAGTGGGAATCCAGGTAATTTCTTATGAGGGAGTAGGTTTTTAATTTTTACCTCATATAACCTTGAGTTAATTATAGAAAAGGGGTATATAGGGATTCCATTTTCTAATACCCCCCTTTCCCCCTTTTATCCCTCTTCAATGGGGATTATTTTCAGAGGTTTAACATGGTGATACAAGGTACTTTATGGTATATTTTATCCATCCCTAGTTTCTCCCAATATTCTCATTGATCTCCCTTCTTTTCACTTAGGGTTTTTAGATGATTCCACCAAATCTGGGAATAATCAACCTGAAATGAATGGGCATTCATTTTATCTAGGAAGTGGCCATCCTAAGATTATTTCCATTTAGTGTCATTCTCCATTTTGTAAATAGTTCATTTCCAATTGTTTTATGGGATTTAATTTTAGATTATGTTAAATTTCTAATTCATTTTGAATTTTTTTTGTGATTTCATTTAGAGTAGGTCCAATTATGAAAGATGATCCCATAGGGTGCTATTGGATTTGGATTTAGTGTGGTGATGGTGTTTAGTGGGTAATTTTAAAATATGAGTAATTTTAATTTTTTTGGTAAATAGTTTATGAGTGGGAAAATATTATAATTGGTTGTAGTGAATTTGTTTCATCATGTTGGAGTGAGGTAGGGCCTTCAGCTAATGGATGACCTTAGAAATGAGTTGGATACTACTACTGGACCATAGAAATAATCAAGAATACTTATAAAAATATAGAATGTGGTCCCATAAAATTGACCAATAGTATCATTTTGAGTTTTTAGTGATTTACTGTGCCTTTGTTCTAAACTTTTCATATATTGATCTATTTTAAATTTAATATTTAAAAATGGATTCATCATATCTCAAATTCACTTAAATATTCCTTTTGTCCAAGTAAAGGGAAATTCCACGTAGGGTACCTTGGAGATAAATGGAAGATTGGTTTTTAAAATAATAATTGTGAGAGGATGCCTAGAATTGTAATTTTAAATAATTGGAATAAGAATGATATTTTAGAAATGGTTTTTTAGAAATTTTAACTAAAAATAGTCAAGGATAATGGTGAGTTTTGTAGGGTTTTTTTAATGATTTTTTAAAATGGGTAAATTTGGTTGGAATCCTTGTGTTATTAAAAAAAGATTCACATTGAATGAAAAGTCCCCATTAAAGTGTTATTTTTTAAAGGATTTGTATTTAAAATAGAAAAAATTGAAATTGAAGTTTTTCACATATAAAAAATTTACTTATCTTGTGTATTGATAATGGTGTTTTTGGAGAATGTAAATGTTAAATGATCCCTTATTCCTTGTTTATTTACATTTTTCTTATGGATTTGAGGCTATGTTTTAAATTTTTCTTTCAAATTATATAAATTGGTTGTATGTAATGGTTTAACTCAGGGTGAACATGGCCCACAAGTGGATTCTTTGTAGTGATGGTTAAACATGTGGTGAACACATCCCCTAGGTGAATTCTTATCTGTGATGGTTAAACATTAGTTGAACAAAACCCCTTGGTGGAACCTTGGTTTTGATGGTTAAAGCCATGGTAAGCACAAATCCCATGTGGAAATTTTTTACTGATTAAAATCATGGTGAACATAATCCCAAGTGGGATGTTGGTATATGGTTAAAAATGGGTTGAACACATCTCTCAGGTTGATTCTAGGGCCCTAGGGATGGGTATATTACACTCAGGTGCTAGATTGTTGGTTGGGGTTTGGTATATTACACTCAGTGGGAAAGGGTTGGCATGTTAACTGATAATCCAAATTAAAATATATCTTTTGGATATATTTATTTAATGTTTAATAATTTTTATATGATAGTACACCGGGGTTAGATTTGTTTTTTCAAGGAATCTTAATTCAAGAATCAAAGTAGGACATGGTGAAAAATCATAAAATTCATCACTACACATTGTGAATATAAATTACATGATGTATACTTCTCAGAAAGAACACGTTCCAGTTGACTTAAAATCCATGAGTCCTAAACACTAGGCCTGAACTAAGTACATGAATAATATCAAGAGTACGTCTAGTAAAATACTCTAACATCTAACCCAATGAAGATTCATGACATGAGCTCATTACATAATGTGAAAAAAATCAAAAACCTTATTTTCATCAAAGATTCAAGGTGAAAAATCCATAGATCCATCATCAATGAAAAAATTTTAGGATCTAAAGTACAAGAAATGAAATCTAATTACATATCATGAAATTTACATTCCATATTTCACTTAAAAAATGTTCATTATGTGAACTGGTTACACATCATGAATCACTTGAGGTCAATAAATATGCAGGGACCCTAATGTGCAAAAAATATGTTGAATTCCCAAATCTTATTTTCATCCTTCCTCTTTGTTTCTTTCCCATTTTAATTACCATTTGTTTCTATTAAATTATTTTATTATTTTAGTAATTATTTTTTTACTTTCAATTCCGAGACATTTTTTTTGCTTGTTTTCTATTATCGGGTCTGAATCATATCCTGTTTTCCAAGAAACTTCAACTTCCAATACATTCCCCATTGTTTCTTCCTTAATGTTAGTTATTAATTTATTTTACATGGTTTAAATTATGTATTTATTTTGTCTATTTTGTTTATTTTTCATGTCAATAATATTTCAATCTGTTTCTATGATTTTTTCTAATATTGCCATGTGTGGCTAATCCTCGTAGGGATAGGGTTCAATATTGGTGGTGTCTTAAAACGTAATGAATCTATAACTAAATAATTGTATCCCTCTAGCTAATAATTAAGTTTCAGAAAATATCTCTAATTCTTTTATAATTACCCTGACCATCAAAGGTGAAAAATGAAGGATCCCTTGCCTAATTGAAGTTGAGAAATCTAGAATCAATAGAATGTGATTAATTCTTCCTAGAATCTAAGATTCTTTCACTTTGTTTATCAACTATATCTACATAAAATATTAGTTTTTAGCTCTGGTAGATCAAATTGGTTGGACTAAGATCAATTGGTGACTTTTTCCCTAATTTTCGCCTAATACATATGTCTATCCCAAGCTAGATTTATGATTATATTTTCCATATACACTGAAATTGAACTCGAACCCTATATTTAAATTTATATTAATCCATATATAGTTAGTTTTAGAAAACCCAAACCTGAGAGAGATCATGTGCACTCCTAAAAAAATTCTTACCACTAGATTTATTTCTTATAAGTTATCCATGGGGTTTTTACCTATAATGACACTTTAATATAGCTTATTAGCTTAGTCTAGTTTGGGAAATATAAATTTTAATCAAATCAATGCTCGTTCATAATCAATGTAATCTTGTGGGGGAGTCTTTATTGAGCATTATTGTTGATACGCTTTGAGTTTTTCTAGATTTCACTTGTCTATGATACATTTTCCATTGAAAGCATGATTTACCTTGAAATCTCATTACACCCATTTAAATAAAATAAAATGTTTTGAGGGAGATAATTGAAATCCATATTTATTCATGTGTATAATTTTATAATAATTACTAATTTTAATAATTTTATTCTAATTCAATATTGTGGAAACTAATTTTGAGAGACTTATTAATAGATACAATGCCTTGAGTTATTCCTAGTTATTTTATATTCTAATTCCCAAGGGGATTCTAGACCTACTTTGTCATATTATTTTTTTAGAATATTTCTTGAGAGATACTAGAGGCATGTAAACCTATCAAAACTTTTATAAGATTCTTATTGAGTCTATGATTGAACAAATAAACTATAAAAATGATTGATAGAGTCTTTTTTGAGTAATTTTTCATGAGACCCATGTATAAATATTTCATTATTTTACTCATAGAATCCCTGAATAACCTTATTATGATGGAGCTATTTCAAGTCTATTAACCCATACAACCCTAATCTTGGTACTATTCATGATTTTATTTTGAATAAGTTTGTGGAATTTTTACTCTCTTCCATACATGGTATGTTGATACTAAAGAGATCTTGGATGACAATTTCAATAGATTTATTATGACATGGTTTATGATTACCTTCAGCATTTTCAATGCATACCCTATTCCCCTGAAATAAAATGTTTATGTATTAGGAAAGTAAAAAATCATCATTTGAAGATCGATGAATATTATTATGGATAATATGTGTTTAGGTGATGGATGTAAGATCTATCCTTAACATGACTTTGGAAAAATAAGTAAAATAAAAAAGAGAAAGGAACACAAAACATTCTTTCTACTTTCATGAGATATTCATAGCCCACATTTAGATTTTTGGAGCATTGAAAAAAAATTTCTAGGATAATTTATTTCATTCCATTGTTCATAGTTATCATGAATTAGAGATGAAATTTTACACTCCTATTTTAGATTTACATTTATTCTCTACCCACCATCCCTAAGCCTAACAGACATTCAAACTTTTTTTAAACCCTCAAGATTAATTTTTTATTAGTATTCACAAAGTGAAGATGTCAGATTTAATGAATTATTTTGGTTAAGAACATGAATTAAAGGTATGATAATAACTCTAGTTTTATTTTACCTTGATTGATGATATAAAATTAAATATCAGGTAAATTGAAAAAAGGTTATTGCTTCTGAGGAACAGTTATGAAATTTTATTTAATGGAAGAAAGTGTCTGAATAAAGAACTTTACTATGATCCATGACTAGCATTCTCTGCAGGATTAATTTTGGATGACTTTCTTTGTCCACAATCAATTAGTTTTATTTTACTAATTGTGATGAAAATTTCCAATTTAAATTTTTATTTATTTTAAATCCCTGTCGAAATTAATTTTTCATGAGGATAATAAATTTTTCAAGCAGAGTGGAATTTAATAATATAAATTAATGTATATCTTTTGGACACATTTCTTTAATTTTTTATCATTCTTTATTTTATAATAAAATGGGTTTGTATTTTTTTCAAGTATTAATAATTAAAGAATAAAAAAGTGACATGATGAAAAATAAAAAAAAATCATCATTACACATCATGAACCTAAAGTACACAACATATACTCCTTGAAAATATCACCTGCCAGCTGGATTACAAGCTATGAGTCCCGTGTAAAAGGAATGAACCATAGAAATGATGTGAATCCATTATACACATCATGGAAAAATTGAACTTCAAACTAGATGAAGATACATGGTGTGATCTCAATACATGATGTGAAAATCTTGAAAACCTTATTGCTACTGAAGATTGAAGTTGTGAAATCCGGAGATCCAAGACCATTAAAGTATTTTAATGATCCTTAGTACATGATGTGAAAGAAAATTACACACTACGAAATCCATGATGTACATTTTCACATAATTAATGTTCAATATTTAAACCAGTTACAAATCATGAAATGCTCGGGGTCTATATTTATAAAACAACCTCATTGGGAATAAAAAAGGCTAGATTGTAAATATTATTTTCTTCAGTCTTATTCATTTATCCCCTATTTCCCTTCCTGTTTGTTTTTATTGATTTATTTTATTATTTTAGTCATTCTATTATTGATTTTTCGATTATAAGACTCGTTCATTTATTGTTTTCTATTCCATCATTTGAATCCAATCTCATTTGTTGTAAATCAACAACTACCTTTGCAATCTTTATTTTTTCATCATTCAAGTTAGTTTTTAATTGATTTTACATTATTCTAATTGTTTATTTCTTTGATTTAAGTTGTTTATTTGTCATGTAAAGTTTGTTTTCATCAATTTATCTTCTTTTGTATAATACCATCATGCATGGATAGTTTACTTAAGGTTAAGGGTCGATGGAAGGGGTGGATTAAAATGTAATGAATCTATAAATAAAAACATGGTAGTCCAAGGACTAGTAATTATATTAAAATTAATTGTAAAATATCATTGTTTTATAACTACCCTGGCCATTATAGGTGAGAAATGAAGGATCCTTATCCTAATTACAATTGATCAAGCTTGTCTATGTAGCTTGTGATCCTTTTTTCCTAGAAGCTAAGATTCAAGTACGTAGTTTTTCAACTATATTTTGACCAATGAGTAGTATCCATCTCAGTTAGATCCAATTATTTGGACTAATATCAATGGGTTACTTTTTACTATTTTACACACAAATCTGTAGTTCAATTATAAGCTATATTAAGGATTTTATTTTTCTTATACCTAAAAATTGACCCTGAACCCTTCCTTTTAATTTGAATTAATCCAAATATAATTAGTTTTTGAAAACCCAAACCTAGGATAGATCATGAAGACTCCTATAAAAAGGTTCTTACCACTGGGTTACCTGACTTTGATATGTCTATGTGGGTTTAACCTCAGACATTTACATTATTATTCCTAAGTAGATGAGTGTAGTTTGCGAAATAGAAATTTTATTCTGATCAATGCCCATGTATAATCAACGAAGTCAAGTGGGCGAGTTTTTCATCATGATGTTCTCAAAGAAACTATGACACTAACTATTGAAGGTTTTTACTATTCCTACTATGAACCCATCCCCTGGGTCCATTTTTTTATGAATTTATTTTTTCATGTTTCGAATGGTTTCTTTATGACTATTGTTTATCACTTCAATATGCACTTCATATAGACTAATTATTTTAGGGAATGTATTGGTGATTTTCTATTGTGTTATGTACTGACACCCCACTTGGTTTTCTATTTCACATGGGTAATCAAGTATCTCTCACTTGGTTATCATAGGCATAGGTTTAAGAAAAGTCTTGAAATAGAATCTTCAAGCAGGATGACTCAGATGAGGTTGTAGATCAAGATGAGATGAGGTGAGATGTAGTTATGAATATTGTGTCTTTAATTTATTTAGTACTGGTATGTTTATGTGGTGGTCCATGTGATAGAACAACGATTGTAAGTATGGAAAGGCTATTCAGAAATTACTTCATTTCATTTCTTATTATTCATATTTATATTTATTACTTCTTCCTCAAATTTCTTATGATGGATGTTATTTAGTTATTTATTACTCTATTTCACACTCTGATATACATGGTATATCATCCCCAAAATATCCCATTGGACCCCCACCACTAGTCAGTTGCCTCTGTAATTTTGGGATCTAGGTCTAATGTTATTTGGATCTACTTTTTTTGTTGTCCTTTAGAGTGATTCAGTTCAGGATGTTACATACCCTCATGTGAAATTATTCATTGAATCACTATAATTGAGTCGTGAGTCAAAATTAGAATGCTCCGATGCACTAAATCCTATGTTACATATAAGGGAAACTATATCCTCCCACCTAGTCAAAAAATAAGAGGTCTCATATAGGTCAAAACCCATGAAACGTTATGTATGAAATTATCTCAAACATCATTGGAACTCGTATTGCCACACATCATTCCCAGTGTCTCACAATATATAACCAAAAATATGTTCTAATGATACCACCCTCTCTTAGAGAACTGACCCTCTCAAAGAATCTACACATCAGACTACTCCCTGGAGTATTTGGTCACATCACATAGGTATACACATACAATAGGCATTGCCATATGATGATATGTATCAAGTGAATCATTGTCTCATGGTTCAGTTACGTATAATTTCATTCCAAGATATATGAGAAAACCCCATATATATTGTTATTAAAACATTAATTAACCAAACATAAACACTAACAAACCAAAACTAGTTTATCCTAAGAGAATTTAATGCACACATTGTCCTACTAGGGTCACAACACATTACATGCACATGGGACTGCATCATAATCCTCATCATTGAGCCTATCAATGTAGATCCAATTGACCTATTTTCAAAATAATATATATAAATATTAGGGTTTTTTCAAATCAATATAATTTCATTAATAACCGATATGTTAAAAGGTCATAAGATCTATTTTTTACACTTTAAATTTTTTACCATTTGTCTTAAGTGACAATAATCACAGTAGTAGGCCCCAACATTTTATGTGAATCCCACTTTCTGAATCATAATGCATGAGATGCCTCTTTCCACAACATTCCATGAACCAAAATCCATAATAAATCAAAAATCGTAAATCCAAATATCATTCCCATCGTATGAGGTGAAATCATCTAACCATTAATAGAGAATACCAAGAATAAAAATCCCACCTCTGGTAACCTATATTTCCCATCAATGATGGTGTTCATGATGAACCATCCCAACATACATCACAGGCTTTAAACATTCATATTTATTTTTCTTACCATACCCTTAATATAAATATAAATATAAATTCTATAGTTAAAACTTTGTAATATCTCTTATCAGATCACAATGAAGAGTAACTAGACTAGTAGAAGTACATAACCTCAGCTACACCACCACAAATTCCTTAGGTTTCTGAATATTAGTGGTGGACCAGGATTGTAATGTGAGGAGAATTTACCCATTGTATTAGAGTATCAATAGTAGATATAAAAAACCATATATCATACAAGTTCCATAACCACAAGAGTACTTAGATAAGTAGCTAACATAAAAATGAGATGAAAAATGAAATAATGATATAAAATCATATAAATGGATTTCCCACTGGGCCAATCATAAGTAATAAATGAGGTAAAATAGAACAAAATAATTAAATGAATAAATCACTATCGATCCTCATGTCTATGACCTTAATCGACTATACATGATTTGTCTAGTGTTGGAGTGTCATTGACCACATTGTGATGACTATTATAACCAATATAAATACCATGGTTTCTTTCACCCTAGTCTATAGATATCTACTTAGGGTCTTGATTCATATTGATATACATTATAATGACATGGGGGATAAACCAGCCTTTTATATGATGATAAAATCCTAAGGAACACTCTATTCTAGAATAATAACACATATAATTCTTTATCCATGTGTATAATGGTTTCTAGTAGTGGATCCCCAATAGTAAATGAGACTCGACCACACCCACAAAATACCCCACAATACCCCAACACTTAGAAATTAGTGGTAACTCTCTCCTATTCATAAAATAAATAATCTATTCACTAAACCCGAGAAAAACATGCCATTAGTATCACAAACCTCTAAACTATGGGATTTTTTTGTATCACAGACTAACCTAAAATGGGATATCTATTTATAACACATCATACTTAACCCCATGACATATTCCATTCATAATAAAATACATACCAAGGGTATTTATCAATTTCATCTTGAAAAATATAATAAAAAAGATAATATTTTAAGAACTTGGGGTATATAAACCCCCATTCTAACAAAATATTGATGAACACCCAAGGGTATCCACCCACCTCGGGCCTCCTGTATCTTTTATATTTACCATCCCAAACATTATTGAATTTAAAATTTCAATCACTATGTAATTTATTATTCATATTATTATAATTATTATATGTCCCCAAAATTTGAAACCTTACATTTCCCTTTTTTTTATTCTGAATTATTAATGAAATATACCTTGTATAAATTAAAACAACAATCATTTAATACATTTTCAAAATCCCAATATCCATAATTTAAAAAGTTCCAAAAATATGAAATCAATTAAAATATTTCAATCATACAGTTACTCAAGCAATTAGGTTTTAGTTCATTAATAAAATAAGTATATGTTTTATAAAGATCCCTATAGCCTGTAAAACAATTCATCATGAACTCTGAAAACATACTATAATATAAAATAACATCTCTAAGAAAATATCTCTCTTAGAAAAATTGTTTCAAACAAATATCTTAAAAATTATAAAGGAACCCCCCCCCCCCATAGATTGAAAATCAAACATTATTCCTAGTATTTAAAGTAATCAATGAGAGAGATAATTATTTATTAAACCAAAAAAAATATTATTAAATTATTAAAGTTATATTCCCTACAAAATATTCTTCTTTCCCATTTTCCAAAATTAATTTATGTCTATTCATGTCTAGAAATTATTGTAATTTTTTATATGATATATTCTTTGCCAAAAATGGAATAAATAAATGATTTCCATAAAAATATATCTCAAGGAATAACAATAATAGTGTCATATGATTCAAAATAGATAATATATTTATTCTATTTAATTTTTAAAAATATCACACTTAATGTTATATAATATATAACGAAAATAAATATATATTTACTAAATATAGAAAACTAAAATAATTTAAAATACATCACCATATTTCTCTTTAGTATCATTGATTGGGTTATCCTCAACATTCTTGTTTCCCTTTGTTATGAGTGAAATGAGGTTAATATATTACATTATTTTCTCATTAAAAAACAACAAATTTTTTATTATGTTCAGTATAATACTCAACATCAATAATATTAGACTGTATATGAGAGGGATATTTCACAATAACAGCCAAAGAAGTATAAAATGAGGATCAAGATCTTTCCATGGGTCTGTTAGCGTTATAAATGGGTTGATGAACATTTTCATTGCTATAAAAGGCTCTCAAATATCCACAGTCACTATTTATTTCCTCTTTCTATTGATATTCACACCCTCTTTAGAAATATTCTTCGTGAAAATAATTTTTTCTTTAAATTTTTCTTAGATTCATATTTCTTATCATCTTCCTTATTTTATATTTGTTTCATTATTTTTATTCATTTTATTTTCCAACTTACATTTCACATTTGTAATAAAATATTTTATGGTGTTCATTTCTATATTAATTTGAGGATAAAAATTATAAATAAAAAGAATATTGTTTATCTCAACTTGGGGTGTTACCTCAACTGATGAAGGTTGTATGGCCAAAGTGTTAACAAACATCTAAAAATGTGATGTTGTAGTAAATATTACATATCAGTATTCTCATTTTCTATATTAGGTGATGGAATCCCATATTTAGGAAAAAAGGTGGAATCGTATTAGTATGTAGTGAAACATCTATTTTATTCACCATAAGTATGCTTATATATAATTTATATATCTATATATATGTCAAGTAATTAAACATGGCCACAAGTTTGGACAAATTTAGAGAATATTATAATATAAGAGTTTTCCATTGAGGCGGTGTAGTACTCCTTCCCTAGGATGGTCCATAAATATTAAAAGTAAGAACCTATGATTTTTCCTCTTAATGAAACTAATCCCTTTGCATTGGATCTATTAGAAATTTCCATTTTTCAAACATGAAAATAATAAAAATCTATTATTGAGTTTGAAAATCATTTAACTAAACCTTATCTGGTGATTTAATGGGATGTAATCTCACTAAAATCTATATCTCCATGGATATTGTCATAATTAAGTTCCCTCTATTATTTTACCTTTGTTATGTGTGATTTCATAAAAGAGTGAACTAAGAGGTACAATATTTTTGAAGTAGTTACCTAATGAGCTGGGTAAAATATCTACACATATATTTTATTTTTAACACTTTTTCTATCCATTATGGGTATCCAAGAGGTCATAATTACTCATTAAATTATCATCACAATAGGATTAATTAATTGTAATCTTTTAAACATAACATATTTTAACATCTAAGATGTTATAAAAATGTACTTAACATGATTGTAAGACAATCAGGTGTCGATATGAAATTTAGAATAATTAAATATATCCTCCAATATAGAAAATCATGTGGCTATGAAATAATTTTGTGACACATCAGTCATTTAAGAAGGAGGAAAGGTGATTGTATATAGAAGAAAGACTTTATGTGTCCAACACAATCATTTTTAGTGTCATGACTTAATTCCATTTTTTGTTTTGTGAAATATATGCCACCAATATGTCACTCATGTTGGTAAGGTAATTTTTCTATATTACCACATTTATTTTAATGGATGATCATTGTTTATGTCCAAAAGACAAGGATTACATGTATCCAAACATGTTTTGTGTGGCCAAAATAATTGTATTTCATAGATAATGAACTGTTGGATATTTCTTACAATCCCCCCCCCCCCACATGAATTTCAAAACCTTTCATATTTACAACACATAAAGCCATATAGATTATAAAATTTTCAAGAAAGCCTTTGAAATTAAGGTTTTCAAATAACAATTCTCTCATATAGAATTAAAATTAATGTCCAAAATAATATGGGTCCTCCTACATAATTTGTTAATGGAAATTTCCTCTCCAAATAAAAACATCATGTTCTAGTCCACAAAAAGCCTTCATGAAGGATTTTATATCTCCTATATAAATCTTACATGGATGAATTCTAATGAATAAAACATAAGTTGTGACCATCCTTAAACCTTCATACCCTATTTATACTCCCATCCATTCACATAAAAACTAAATTATATGCAAATATGAGTCTTCTTGTAGTATTTGTTTCTTTATTTCTATTGTTTTATCTTTTCAAAAGATATATCCTAAGATAACTCTTGTCATTAAATATCCTTTCAATGATTTATTATAAGTTCACCCAATCCTCTTTATAATGGGCTCACACCTAGCCTTTATGACTAAACCCAAATATTTTCCTCCTCAATTACCTACCTAGGCTAAATTCAATCCTTTCTCCATAATGTACCTAGAGAATATTTTGGCACCCTCTCACCTAGTTAAAGACCATAAAAGGCTTCCTTCATATATGCCTCCACTATGGAAACCCGATATACATAATCAGGTTAATGAAAAAAATTGTTCACCATTTTGATCTTGTATTCCATTAATAATGGGAATATTTATAATTTTTCTCCCTAACCATTAGGGTACTGAGAATAAATTAAATCATATATTCCTTAAATAATGGGGTTATATACTCTCAGGTTACTTATACAACCTCTATTATCTCAAGAAACTAATATTGGATGCTCTAAACTATTATTCATATCTCCAAAGTATCTATTTATCTTCCTTGTATTTAATTAATGATCCATCCATACAAATAAAGTTTTTGATATGGTGTAAGCCCCATTTCTCCTTTCACTATTTCACACCACCCATTTTTCATAGTTATCATGAATTAGAGATGAAATTTTACACTCCTATTTTAGATTTACATTTATTCTCTACCCACCATCCCTAAGCCTAACAGAAATTCAAACTTTTTTTAATCCCTCAAGATTAATTTTTTATTAGTATTCACAAAGTGAAGATGTCAGATTTAATGAATTAATTTGGTTAAGAACATGAATTAAAGGTATGATAATAACACTAGTTTTATTTTACCTTGATTGATGATATAAAATTAAATATCAGGTAAATTGCAAAAAGGTTATTGCTTCTGAGGAACAGTTATGAAATTTTATTTAATGGAAGAAAGTGTCTGAATAAAGAACTTTACTATGATCCATGACTAGCATTCTCTGCAGGATTAATTTTGGATGACTTTCTTTGTCCACAATCAATTAGTTTTATTTTACTAGTTGTAATGAAAATTTCCAATTTAATTTATTTTTTATTTTAAATCCCTGTCGAAATTCGTTTTTCATGAGGATAATAAATTGTTCAAGCAGAGTGGAATTTAATAATATAAATTAATGTATATCTTTTGGATACATTTCTTTAATTTTTTATCATTCTTTATTTTATAATACAACGGGTTTGTATTTTTTTCAAGTATTAATAATTCAAGAATAAAAAAGTGACATGATGAAAAATAAAAAAAAATCATCCATACACATCATGAACCTAAAGTACACAACATATACTCCTTGAAAATATCACCTTCCAGCTGGATTACAAGCTATGAGTCCCGTGTAAAAGGAATGAACCATAGAAATGATGTGAATCCATTATACACATCATGGAAAAATTGAACTTCAAACTAGATGAAGATACATGGTGTGATCTCAATACATGATGTGAAAATTAGTTTGTGGAAAACTCATCAGGCACTTCCACATCATGATTACCTTGACTAACTACTCCAAGAGGGTATGTACCACACCCTTGAAACTAAACCAAGAAAACTTCATAACCACCATCACTCAGTATTTTCAAAAATTAGTTTAATTTAAACTAAAAAACTTATAAAATCACTATTGAAACATAAATCATCAAAATAATACATGAATACATTAGGATTTCATCTAGGGTCAGACACTCACTTGGTTTCATGAAATCACAGTCATATCTGGATGATTCCACCATTATTTAGTAGAATCTTCCATGAACCAAAATCCATTGAAACTAAAATGAATAGAAACTAGAGAGAAAGATTAAAATTGGAAGGAAGAGGGTGAATCTCACCATAAACCCCCATGAAAATTTTATCAAAATTCTCTAAATGCGAGTAGGAACAAAGGCAGAAGAAGGGGGGATTCAGATGGGTCATGAATGGGGAGGAGAAGAACAAAGAGGGGTCACCAATAAAAAAATTTAATAATGAAAAACTATTATTCATCGCATTTAATGAGATACATGGTTTTCTGATACATGCACTAATCGTGTGGTGGGAAATATCTATGTATACCCCCTTCAAACAGTTGGGCCACATTATTTACCAAACCATAAACCAACCTCAAAAATTGGTGCTTCCCTACTTTGAAAAATTACACACATCTTTTCAATAACTATGCACAAATTAGGAACCAAGCCCCATGTATAATAAAATCCCACACTATCTCCATTGAAATCTACATGGTTAACTCATAACTATGCTCTAAACATTCTAACAATCCATGTGTTATACAAATTTAACTTAAAACGTACTTATGCTCAGGGATCCATATGTTATCTCTTAAACTCTATACACCAAATAGTGAATACTATGTAAAATATATCCAAAAACATTAGAAACATTACCCAAAGATCCCAAGACTCATATGAGCACCCAAGGTACCTCTTAGACCTGAACCCATGTATAAAACATCACTTTATGGTGTTCTATCTCTCATAATAATATTTTTAATATCTTCTCAATATTAACTTACCACCATCTCAAAAAGTAAAAATTCTTTTAAAATTTAATATCTCATAAAATCACGGGGTTTTAAATAAATTGTTATTGGATATTTTAAAAATGTTCCCATTGAAACTGAGTGAGTATAAAATTCATGTTAGGTGTCCAACTTAAGAATACAGAGGAATGTGAACCCATGAAGCGTTTCTGGAGCTTAACAACTACTCTATTAACCTGGGGAGGTCCTAGAATATAAAATATGACATTTCTCCTTGAGTAGTGAGCTAAGGGTGGGTGAAGAATATATTATTTAGAAACCCCATTTGATATTTTTTGTAAAATAGTGGTGGATATTCTTCTTGAATTACTATCATTGAATAAATCCATATAATAGATAATTTAATTTTCATATATGTTCTAAAAAGTGTATAATAGCACGTTAACTTCCCTATAATCAGTTCACTTTGGGGGTATTTTGTGTATATGACATGTTGGATGTAAACCTTAAGTTATAAGTCACCTTATAAGAGGTGAATTATGAGATAAAAATGTTAAAAGAGTATTTAATAGGTAAGACTTGTATCATTATTAGTGAGTTTCTACTGATAGTAGAGTATCATGTGTTTAACTGATAATGGGTCTACTTCATGTCCTTGGGAATTGGAAATTTGATTCATGGCCTCATAGTTGTATCACTAGATATGGGAGATTACAGTGAGTGGGTGGTTGAGATCGAAATGGTGTATATCTATATTAAGTATATTAGAATACATAAGACACATGAAGTGATAATTGATATTAGTTGGGGGCTAAGAGAGGGATATGTCTAGTTATATCGATACAATATAAATTGGTTTGTTATAAAAGGGATACAGTTGGGTATTTTTTTACATTATCATGATTTTAATAATTTTTGACATTATTTATTTGATATGCCAATTATTCATGGGATTGTATCGATAATTTCAATCATGTTATTCAATAATATATTGATCAATAAATAAGAGGATTCCACTTATTATGCATGTGATTATTTTAAGTTTTGGAAGCAGGAAAAATTTTATCATAACAAATATTTACAAGGTATTGTTTTCTTCTAAAATATGACTCAACGGATGATTTCTAGGTTTTATGTTGTACTAATTTGTGACATGAGAGGTGTTTTTTAGGTTTTTTACTCTATCAACCTATTATCTATTTGAGTATTCCCGAGTAGGATTCACTTCCACCTATAGCCACATGATTATATCTTGGTGAGTTTCACATACTCATGAGAGAGAGAGAGAATTTATAAGTAGAATTCACTACCAACATATTCAATAGTAGGGTATTTCTACGTTAATAACTCTTTCAATATGTGACCATATCATGATTCTTGATTGGGCACAAAACTATGGTCAAAGATAAGTTTATAATTTTTGAACTATTTTGGACTAAGGTAGTGAGATAAGAAATATTTGGGAAAATTTTCAAACCATTAAGAAACATTATCCCATATATAGGTAAAATCATTACATATAGGTCGTTTTCTTTTATGATATCAATCCACATAAGTTTTTATACCATGCATTCTTATTAACTGTAGTAGGAATGGTTTGACCATCAGGGTAGATCTTCAAGAACCTTATTGAAGGACTAATATTTTGAATTTTTTGTGTATTTATTCCATTTCATATAGTATATCCACGAATTTATATATCATGGTTAATATTATAAACATCATCAGTGGTGAAAATTTAAGTTTTATGGTAAAACCCTACACGTAAACCATGGTGGATGTGTATATTTTTGTTTGGCATGTTGATTAAAACTAAGGACCTAACATGGGTAGTTGATATGGTCATTCTCAGTGAGCCGGAGGAAACAATTTTAAGGTGAGGATCCAGTAACAATGTTTGATTTGTTGTTTTTTTGTAATTTTGTTATGTTTGTACTGTTTGATCGACCTATCGGTTGATATCTTTGAGATATATGACCTATATGTTATGACATGGATCCCATTTTTATTGCTTGGTGTATATTATTAATTATGGTTCCCATCCATTATAAAAAATTTTATATTACTCTGATATTATAGCTTTATGTCTATTTTCTTACATTTCATAGAATACTATGACAGTATGGATATATTCATCCCATTATATTTACTCAACTCTCACTACTAGTTTCCAGTTTCTAGAAAACATATAGGCATGTCAAAGGTGATGTGATGGCCTGACATGGGGTTGTAAATGATGAACAGGTTGGGGACATTACAACATGTAATCCTTATGATATTTTTTTCATTATTATGGTTTCTTATATATATATATATATATATATTTAGTTTTAAACTATTTTTTTATATTTAACAAAAAAAACAACATCGATGATAAATTATCCCAAATAATGAAAACCAAATGTATATGTTATCATTTACAATATCATGATACCAAATATAAAATAAATAACTAGTTAATAATAGGTGATATCAGTAAGTAGTAGAATTTGGGTTTTACTTTAATTTAACTATTTAAAATTGAAATCATATTAAATATAGATTGTAAAGTATTGTGAAGGAACCAAATGAGACGCTAAAAAATGACTATTATGGATATTAACTCCAATATAGTGTACTTATTCCTCATTGAAGATCTGAAATTAAATAGATTATATAATGTGATCAATTAATTTGGCAACAAATGTTAAGTAACAACCCGTAACTTCCTAGGAACTCTATCTATGTAACTAGAAATTTCTAATGATAAATTATATACCTATATATAATTCTCAATCAATGTAATTAGGTTCTATAGGTATATAATTTATATATTACCACATTAAACATGGAAAATATTATTCCTTGGGTGGTTGTGTTCAAAATCCTTTTGCATGTGTTTGAATTACAAAATGGTTACACCATTCACACCATTGGACATTGACTAATTGATCAGATAAATATTTCATAAAGAATAATAAAATAAAATCATTTCTTCACAATAAGAAACAAACAAATAATATTGATTAACTAGATTAAATAATATCTTTGCATAACATTTCTAGTTCATGTTTAAACAAAAACCCTATCATAATTCAAATTTAAAAAAATTTAAAATAAATCCTAGTTAATGTGACCTAGAATCCAATGGAACCCTTGTATTGATTATTTTTAATGTTTCTCTAACACATTTATTCTTCTTGGAGTATTCTACTAGATCAACCATTGATCTTCAAGTTCATCATGTATACTATTTGTTTTCAAGTCAAAAAATCTGGTTCAAATCCTCATCTTTCTCATCCTGATATTCATTATAAATAATTTAAATAATATTGATTTATGTTTTATCAAAATAAAAATGAATATTTAACCCTTTTAGAATATATTTCATCAAGTAAAATCACTCTGTTTGGAATCTAGACAATTTTTTGGTTGTCACAGCAATGATTGAGAGTAAATTTCTCATGATTAGTATTTTTCATGCATGAAATATATGTATACCATATTTCCCAATATTACTATAATATTCAAATATAATTTTATCTCATTAAAGAATTTAAATTATCTAAACCTGTATGATATAGTTTTCCTTACACATTTCCTTCTAGTGACTTTCAAATACTTAAATTTCATAACCCTTTAAAAAAATAGGTAAATTTAATAAAAATAAACAGTAACCACAAATTCCTTTGTTTTTTCCATTTTCTCACTTTAAATTTTCATAAAATTTATTATCATGGTGCATGAGTTTGGTATCTATAATCATTAAGAAATATAAACATCTATATGTTGGAACTATGCATGGTCATTACTTAATAACACCATTTAAAACCATATAAAGTATTATATTCATTCCTCTTGATGTTGTAGATTTATCACTACCAATTATGGAACATTGATCACTCTTGTATTCATTGGTTGTTTCTGAATATATAATGAATATTTTAAAACAATGATTTTATTTTTTATTACATGGATATTTCTTCCTACAATAATAATGTCATTATTGTTTCTTAACCATTTTTTAGTTAATTCCACTTCATAGATAATGAAGTTTTTTAAAAACTCTTAAGATACTACAAGAATAATGCATATTTTTTATTTTTCATTATTTCATAAATAAGTCGTCACAACATGTCTCTGTGTACTACTTTTTATTTATTATATAAGTCACTATGTTGGGATCATTCATTTTATTACTCTCATGAACTATGTTTTGGCCACCTAAAAAAATATATGTTCTACTATAAACTCATTCTTTGTTTACCAATGAGTATAGAGATTACCCTGTGGATAAAGAGTAAAAATATACCCTTCAATGTAAAAATTATAGTATTAATATAGTGCTTCAATATTCTCTTTCTAATGCATAATAAATAAAACATAAAAATAGAAATTTCTTCAAGTATGAAATTATCTATCTAGTGATCAAATATAAAACAAAGAACTAATATAAGTGGTCAAACCAGAGTACATAACATTTATTCTACCGCATGAATCATTAGTAACAATTACTGTAATGTATCTTTATTGTCTCTGAAAATCAATCTTGGTCGATGATTGAGACATTATCTTTGGATTTTTTTATATTGAGTTTCATAGGAGAATATGTTATATTGAACAAATAAAGAATATATGTACTAAATTATTCAATAAATCCTTATAAATAAAATTTTAAATATTAAATCACTTCTCATTATGTATAAAATATCACCATTCAATAGTTTTATGACTTTTTTTTGTTCACTTTATCATAATTCTGGATTTAATTATAGATTATAACTACTAGGATGAATATTTTACATTGCAAGTGATAAAATTGGTTTATATAATAATATCACAAGGCATTAATGCTACAATAAAGGGTTCATTTTAATACCATTCTGAAAAAGTTTAATTTCTTATGTATCTTTGAAAAAATTGTTTTTATGAAGAATCATTGTTTAATTGTTTTATAAAACCTATATGGATCATTCTTGATAACTTTAGTTATTGTAAGTTATCATCTCAATCATATTTTTCTATAACAATACTTAATGAATGAATTTTTGTGTTCATTCATTTTTTGTTATAGTTTTAACATTATATGCCAATAACTCAGTGACCTTATCTATTTTCTTCTTATAAAATTTTCAATGTAATATCACAATTTCTAGTAAATTTTTTAGAACTCTCCCAAAAGATAAAATGGTCATTGTTTTACACTTGAATAGAAACTAGACTATTTGGTCATCATTTCTATTATTGGTCAATCATTTACATTATATATGAATGGTCATCTCTACAAAAGTTCTTAAATATTAAAGTTTTTTGTAGCTGGTCAGGGACCATTAGTGTTTCACATGGTGAGTTCTATTGAATCTTAGGATTAGTCATATTACATGTTCAAGATTGACTTCACTCATTCAAGGAAACATTTAAATAAATCTACACTACACACAAATAAAAATTCATAAATATGAGTTTCAAATATCATTATATTTCTATTTTCTTAGAAAAATATTCACTAAAACATAAACCATGATGTGATGTGAGCCACCACACTTTGGTTTTTTTATCACAAGGTTCTTATTATATATAATAGTTATCATAATGAATGATAAAATATATAATTTATCAACCTATATAGTGTAATGTATCCATGTGATAGATTTTTGTAAATAGTTCACCACTCAACTATCTAATAATCATATATGATATGATTGGAATGATGGAGTACCAAAATAGTTTTTCAATAAGGGAAATTATAAAGAAAAGTGTAGTGAAATTTTTATCTTGGTTCACTAAATAGATTTGATGTATCAGGTCATCATTTTTTGGGAGAGTAAATTATATATAAATTATTATTAAAATTTTATAAAACAAGATACTCACCCAAACATGTTACTTGTTTTAGATAGTGTCATGAATCTTGAACATCATTTTAAAATTTCTTATAGGTTGGACCAATATTTTAATAGATTAGTATATAAGTTTAAGTAGTATTTTTAGAGAGAATCATTCTGATCATATAGACATGATTGATATAGAAAATCATTTTCTATAATTCTACTTCATGGGTATTGGATACCAGGTGTGAATCACACATTATTTTTAATAAACAAAAAATTATAATTAAAAGAAAACTGATTAAAATGTAAATATATCTATACATTGTAAATGAGGAAAATTTTCAATATTATATGTTAAAAAATGTAATATAAGTAAACTTTGTGAATTAATTATGGAATGGGATAACTTTTTCAATATTCTATTAATAAATAAAAATATGATTTCTTTATCTTGTTTACACATGAAATGGTATTTATTTAGGATTAATAGTAAGTGTGTGTATATATATATATGAATAAATTGTTTTATGGTATATTGAATATGAATATTCTTTATACATTATAGACATGGATAATGAATACTATAATATTGAAGATAAGAATTTTGAGGTTAATTTTAGAAAAACTCTTCATTCACATTATTTCCTTAAGAATATAAATTAGAAACACGTCCAAACAATAAATGGATATATATTTTTGGATTCAATAAAATAATAATATTTTTTTAATTGAAAATATTGTTTATTAGGAATAATATACAAATAACCATTTGGTTAAAAATTGGAGAGGTCCAATAGAGTGTTAATTTTAATAAATAGTGACATACATGTACCAATGAGTAATTAAGAAAAGAGTGTGTATAAGTACTTAATAAGCTATAATAATGAATTTAGTTGGTATGATTATATTTTTTTGATAATATATATGTTTAAAACTTTTGAAAATTTCATGGTTTCAAGAAACAATTAGAGAATCATCTTGGAAAATTTATTACAATTACTTAATAAGGATAGGGTAGTGAATACTTGAGCCAATTTTTTTATAATCATCTAAAATATTTTAGAATTATTAAATAGTTAATTCCTCAGTAAATACTAAAGTGGAACAGTCTATCTATGGTAAAAAATTATATATTTTTGTGCATGGTTTGAATGATGAATAGTTGGTGTGACCATACTATATCATTATATGGATATGATCTTAAGAAAACATAAATTATACTAAATATTATTTCATATAAGAAATCTATAACAAATGATATATGATATGGACTAGAAAGAGACCCAATTTATCATTTGTAAGAATTTTAGTTGTGAATATTATGTAATACATTTGCCTTCAGAATAACTTATCCCTAAATAAAATAAATTTCTTTTATTGGTTATCCCAAGGAAACAATGGGATGTTATTTCTTGAATAATACTCTATAAAGAATGTTGAGGTATTGATTATATATATTTGTTGAGAATAATAACATAAATATATGTGTCATTGGGAGGGAAATTAAACATGATGAAATTTAAAACAAATACATTGAAATGTTTCTTAAGATAGAAAATGAATTGATTATATAAGTTTTTATCAAAACAAAATTGAATCAAGTAACACAAGAACATTGAAATTCTATTAGGATTTTATAGGATCTTTAGAGAAATGTATTTGTTATTTAAAATTATTATGAATTAATTTTTATAGGTTATAAACACACTGCCTATTAAGAGTCCATTGAGTGTTTTGATTCCAAAATTTTTTTAGAGGGAATGATATCTTTCATAGAATTAATGTGCACTAACCATGTTTGTAACTTATTATATGCCACTAAATATATGATACCCTTATATTGAAAGTGGATTTTATATAAGAAATCTAACATGGATAGTATAATATCAACCTATAACTCTCGCTTTGTGGAAAAGGGTTATAAACATTTCATGGAATTATATTTTAAGAGACCCTTTCACCCATAGTGATAATAATTTACATTTAAATATTATTTACTATAAAGATATATATGATTATGAGATATATTCAATAAATATGAAGTCCACTTCCCTTAATGGGAATTTAGTTTATTATAGTTTTTTATACAACCTGAAGGTTTTAAAGTGTAAAATAATCCCATTAAGGTGTATAAGTTTGAATAAAATATTTTTGGATTAAACCAATATTATTTTAGTTAAAACATATAGTTTGATAATATAATCAATTATTCTGACTACATTCCAAATTTTTATGATTCTTGTTTATACAAGTTGGTTATTGGGAGTTATGAGGTTTTTCATTTCTTGTATGTGGATTACATACTACTCATCAAAAATTATATCCTAGATTTACATCTTATTATGTTATTGTTGGTAAAATATTTCTCAATTAAACATATAAGTAAAGCATCCTATATACTATGTATGAATATCTATAAAGATAAATCAAAAATGATTCTTGTACCATGATATAGAACTTATATTACTAAGATGAAAAATTGGTTTAGCATAGAGAAATCCTTAGAGTGGTATTTACCAGAGTTTCATATCAAGAGTCTTATGAACAATCAATGCATGTCTAAAGATATAGATATGATAAACCTATATAATATTACATATATGTTCTTAATCGGATCTATCATTTTTTAATTTTGTGTACTTAACCTAATTTAAATTATTATTTGATCATAATAAGTATATGCTGATACAATCCTGATCTGAGTCACAAGATTGATGTGACGAATATCCTTAAGTACATGAGAATAACTAAGGATGTGATCTTTGTCTTTTTAGGTGATCATATTCTCATTGTAATGGGTAACATATATGTTATCATTAAAACCTACAAGGATGATATGAGATCTCAATTTTATTCTTTGTTTTACCACAATTGTGGATACATTAGTTAGAAGATTTATAATAAACATTCCATAGTGGAATAGACTATAGAGGTAGACTAAATAATTATATAAAATATTGATCAAGAACTTCATCATATAATATTGGGTGATTTCTTGTATTTTGGGAGTAATTGAGATTTACTACAACAATAGTGGTTATATTTTATAGGCTAAGGGAACCTGGTCTCACTGAAGTATAAAATACATCCTTTAAAAATACCATATCATTTGATAAATCATTTATAGGGTTAATGTAAATATATATTAGGAAGATACATAGGATAATGTTGAACTTATGTTGATAAAATCAGTAACATAATTGAATCATGATGGCTATGTAAAGTCTTTGGATATTAGATTCGGGAGAGGCTGGATGTAATAATTTTTTTCAATACTAACATATCATGGTTTTTTATTATGTATAGTTCATAAGTTATTCATATTACATGGAATACCTAAATAATTGATTCAGGAGTTCACATCCTTAAATCATCAATCGTTGCATCCTCATTTTATGATATAATTTCGATTACATCCTTCACCATAGAACACAATATAAAGGAAAATAATTTCAATAACCACATAGTCTTGAAGACTTAAAAATAGTAACTACAACAAATTTATTCTTGATATTATGATTATTAGTCACCTTCGAATTATAGGTAATTTTCAACCTCCTTTTGGAACATTTTAAGTAATCTGGACTCTTTCATTCATAGGATTGATCAAATGAAATACAGCTGGTCATCAAGAGAAAATCTAGGACCTTCGGGCATTAAATAAGTTTTCAAAAATCATAATGGTGGTGTAATGGTATGTATCTATAGAATAAAAAAATTACCACATCTCTTAATGTTAAAATTCTTTCCATGGTCAATACTGTTGAAATAGAAAAACAACATGGTAGGTGAAATCTGTGGTTGGAATGTGACTCTTCCACCATGGTGAAAATTATTAGAAATTGTATTATTAATATTTCATAGAAGATAACTACTATATTCATTAAATTCATTGAGATTACCTCATCCATGAGATACATCGTCACACATACATATCATAAAGACAACATTCTGGCTAGTTGTTAAAAAATAATGGGGTGAATGGTAGTGATCTAATATGGTTCAATTGTTAACATATAGAATTGATTTCTTTATGGAAAATAAATTCTCATAAAATTAATTACTTAAGAATTTTTTAACCTTGTTCTTATTCAATAATAGATTCTTTTCCATCTAGGAAAGTGATCATCATTATTTCATAAAAAATGTATAATATGTATTTTAAAAGAATATTGTACTGATTAAGCCCCCTGAAAGTAATACTTTGGCTTATACCCAATTGATAATCATCATGGGGTATTAGAGCTTAAAATGATATGTTAATATTTTCACAAGTATAAAATTATATATGACACATTCTAGACATATTATATTTTTAGTGGAGACTTATTATTTAGACTAACCCTCCAAAGTAAATCATACAGAATGTAATTTGGAAATTTATTTACCAAGGGATGTATACTACCTAAGAATAATAGTTACCTAATGTTTTAATGATACTTATAATGTTAAACTTAATCCATTGAAATGTTTCTTACATTATCCTTGATATATAACTAATAAGGGGTTGGATGGGTATATTATTGATCATGGATTCAATAGATTTTAGCTGATATGGGATTTTTCATCTTTTGTGGAAAGTATGAAATTTAACCCCATTGTTGAATTAGATATAAAAATATATTCTCATGATTAATTTAGTGACATATTATGCGTTAAACTATTTAGATGAATTTCATGTGATGATTCATTCAATATGGTCATTATACTTTTTAGAATCATGAACATATGATATGGATTATACTATATTGGCATGTTCTATATATATTGGTCACTCAATGTCTGGGACTTAAACGAATTCATATGATTTTAAATTTAAATGTTGTTGTGGACAGGTTCATATAGAAATTTTAGTGTGTTTGATCAATATCATTCCAGATCCCTTCATAGTTTGAGTTTCAATGACATTTTTTTGAATCCACTCTTTGCTTACAATTATGGATTGGGGAATTAATTTTTTTAGTGATAAAATAGATCATGGGTTCACATTGTATTCCATGGAATGATGAATATTTTTCAAATAAATTATTTTCCTAAGACAATTTTAGGGTTTTTATGATAATAATATTGAAATAAATTTGGATGGATTCACAGAAAATTAAGGAGTTTTCATAATGTTTTTGAAGACATAGTGAAATTTTAGATTATTAAAAAAATAATCTATTTAATTAACTAAAAAGTGGTGAGATTCACTATGTTATGGTTTGTGTTATCTCATGGTTCTTGATTCCACTCCATATTGGTTATGATGAATGATTTTAGATATCATTTAATAAACTATGCTATATTGATTATCAAGTTTTATTTTACCTATGTAACATTATATAATGATGTGAGGATTTAATGAATATTAAAAGGAATTTTACCAAGTAACTTAATTAATTAGGTTTCTATTATAAATTTTATAAAATTTGAAATCTCTAAATAGGTTATTTCATAACATATGAAATATCAAAACTCTAACATGCTCCTTTATTTAATGAAGGATCGCTATATAATGGAATTTAGGGCCCTCTTTTGATGCAATTGTAGTTCATTATATGAAATTTGACATTCTATCAAATTCTATTCACTATATTTTCTTTTATAGAGGAGGTTATAGAACATATTTGAAAGATAATTGATCCTAATGATGATTTTAGTAATTTTAGTGGTAAGTTGACACATTTAGATAAAAGAACCTGTTGGTTAATACTAAGCTATCTTAATCAAATTCATTATTATATGGGATTAATCATAGAAATTGGGGTATGGTTTTCTTATGGGATTCCATCCATTTTATATATTTTTCTCTTAATAGATCTTTTTCACGTGTTTGGTGTTCTATTAAATTTCATGGGCTTCAATATTTCCTAAAAACCCCATCATTTTGTTATTCAATTAATATAAAATTTTAATGAAAGTTAATATTTATATACATAATTGAAAATAAAATCAGAGACCCTAAAATGATATTAGAAAATTCTATGGTTATTTTGATAAATTACTAAAATTATCAATATAACCGAAAAGTATATGAAACTCATAAAACAATTATCATTAAGGAAATTTTAATTTTTAAGTACCAAAAACAATTGTAAAATCATTTTAGTATAATGTAAAAAACTTAATTTCGACCATTTTATTAAACAATTATTCATTAAATAAATAAATAACACTTGAATCCCCCACTGAGGTCATCTTTGATCCCAATCCAGTGGTCCAAAGATAAATAACCTAAGACTCACAGAATAACACAAATTAATTTTAAAATTATATCAATGATATTAGGTTACTCTTACAACTAATGTCATGGATAATGAGAATTCCCACTGTAAGAGAAGAATCTTATATCAATAAATTCTTTAATATTTAGGATATATAGCACTCAAACATAAAATGAAACTCATAAAATTATTAATTTATTAAATTTTAATCATATCTTGACATTTTTTATCCCAGAATAGAGTCATTGATCACCTAATTAATTATCTAAAACAATTTATGCCTAATTATTGATTGAATGATGTCAAAATAAATTTTATATAAAATAGGCAGTTTAAATACTGTTATAGGTTTTCATTTAAAAATAGAAATCCTTCATGCATGTGAAAAAATCACTTCAATAATAGATGGGTGTTTAAATAATTTATTAATCATGAAAATATTTTTTTTTGGATTTTCCAAAATTCTTATAATTATAGGAAAATAAGAATTCTACTTAGTAAAAACATTAATTCCATCCAATGGCCCGAAGGCCTTCATTTTTTTATTGATTTTGATAATACACTTTCAAGGGGGAGGTGGAACCCTTAAAATTACCATAGGTGTCAGTATTACATGGCTCATAGGCCTTAGAGAAATTCATTGCCCGTAGGCTTCAAACATTACATAAAACCCATACTAACTACTTGGAATTGCTCCTCCCCGGCATCTTTATTGTGAAATCAGATCTCCAGCTTCGCATGGCTATTATGCTAGGATATCCCATACACGCACATTCTTATTTCGATGGTACCTTCTATACCCTCTCATTCTTCCAATTTGTGTAGCTTTTTCTATAGCGAAAGTTCATTGCTCATCTTTCTATAGAGCTCATTCCTTGTAGGTTGTCTGGTTTGCATCAGCACTTATGGTGGCCCGAAGGCCTTGAGGTGGCCCGAAGGCCTTACTAGCCCGAAGGCTTGGGTGGCCTGAAGGCCTTCAAGGACTCAGGGACCAAATCAGTGTCCCGAAGGCCCAAAGGGGGAAAATTCTTGGCTGCTAAAATTCCAAAAAGCGCCCACTACAGTTCCAGCTACAGTACCTACTATAGTATTGCACAGTTCCCGCTATAGTGCTACTACAGTACTACAATAGGCCCTGGAAATTGTGCCTCCACCTAGATTTGATTGAGGTAAATTTTTATTAACATGATTTTGATTTTATTTCATATGCCATTGAATAAGTCCAAGAATAAAGTAATTAACTAAAAACTAAATTCTATAAATATTAAAATGCTAGATTCAGGGTTATTCCACGAATAAAAATGAAAAGAAGTAATAGTGTATATAACCTCAAGGGGAAGGATAATTTAAAACCATACTTTGAATTTAAATGAGGAATATTGTATTGTTATTCCCCGAGATCTTAATTAAGATAGGGAAGGAAGAATATATAAATAAATATTTTTTAGTGGTATGATAGAATCATTTAATGAAGGGGTAATTCGTCTCTTTTATAATTTAACTTTTTAAAATTAATTATTATTATTATTATTTATGTATCTTATTAAATCTATAGTTAATAGTTCTTTTATATCTATTTACCTTTTTGTAACATACCTATATTTATGTAAATATTCATTTTATAATAGTTAGATAATTAGTTTAATACTATGTATTCTCAGAGGTGGTATAATTTTTTAGAAATAATTTATTAGAAACATGACTTCTAGGGAAAAAAATTACATATTTTTGGTATTATTATTTGAAAAAAAAATTCTTGGAAACACCATTATCAAACTGTTCACAATAATCATGTTTTTTAATAAACTCAATATTTTAAATTTTTAATCCCTGGTGAAATTAATATTTTAATAATTTTATTTTCTAAAATAATTTTTTACAACATAGAATGTAATTTACTAAAATATAATTTTTTTTGTTTTCATATATTCTTTTGTAATGTAATAACAAGGTTGAAAAAATGAATTTATAAACTAAAACCATGAAATGGTAGTTTTTTTTTATTTTATCCAAAATTCCTTTACTATACGTTATCATTATATCAAATTTCAAACACATTACCTTTTATTTATCCCAAAGAAAACATCTCAATAATAATCCCAAACAAAACATATTTTCGTCGGGAAAACCTTTTAATACATCATGAAAATAAACATGGTTTTATAACTAATGGTTTTTAAATTAAAAATTAATGTACTTTTAACTAATTAATTCACAAATAATAATGATAATCATGTGATATAATAAACTCTTATCTAATTTATATCATGATAATTGATAATAATAACCATTATTATTGTTTAAGAAAAGTATAAATCTGCATCTCAATCCATACTTATGTATAAGCGCAAAATAGTTCTTATGTTTTATTTTTATTTTAATTTTATTCATTTTTCAATGAAATTTATTTTTTTATTAAAGTTTATACCCATAAATATTTTATTATTCGATCACCACATAACACTAATTGTAATTTTTATAACATGTTATTTTAATGAGTGTAAATGGTCATTAATGAAATCCAAAACATCCGTATAAGGTAAACCAAGTATAGAACCTAAATCCCTTGCTAAATATTTTCTTTAGACTCTTGTAATAGTTAAGAAAATAATATAATGGTTGATAGACTTAGGAAAATCCAAGGTAATTTCAAAATTTGAAACCTTACATTTCCCTTTTTTTATTCTGAATTATTAATGAAATTTACCTTGTATAAATTAAAACAACAATCATTTAATACATTTTCAAAAATCCCAATATCCATAATTTAAAAAGTTCCAAAAATATGTAATCAATTAAAATATTTCAATCATACAGTTACTTAAGCAATTAGGTTTTAGTTCATTTATAAAATAAGTATATGTTTTATTAAAGATCCCTATAGCCTGTAAAACAATTCATCATGAACTCTGAAAACATACTATAATATAAAATAACATCTCTAAGAAAATATCTCTCTTAGAAAAATTGTTTCAAAAAAATATCTTAAAAATTATAAAGGACCCCCCCCCCATAGATTTAAAATCAAACATTATTTCTAGTATTTAAAGTAATCAACGAGAGAGATAATTATTTACTAAACCAAAAAAATATTATTAAATTATTAAAGTTATATTCCCTACAAAATATTCTTCTTTCCCATTTTCCAAAATTAATTTATGTCTATTCATGTCTAAAAATTATTGTAATTTTTTATATGATATATTCTTCGCAAAAAATGGAATAAATAAATGATTTCCATAAAAATATATCTCAATGAATAACAATAATAGTGTCATATGATTCAAAATAGATAATATATTTATTCTATTTAATTTTTAAAAAGATCACACTTAATGTTATATAATATATAACGAAAATAAATATATATTTCCTAAATATAGAAAACTAAAATAATTTAAAATACATCACCATATTTCTCTTTAGTATCATTGATTGGGTTATCCTCAACATTCTTATTTCCCTTCGTTATGAGTGAAATGAGGTTAATATATTACATTATTTTCTCATTAAAAAACAAAAAAAATTATTATGTTCAGTATAATAGTCAACATCAATAATATTAGACTGTATATGAGAGGGATATTTCACAATAACTGCCAAAGAAGTAAAAAATGAGGACCAAGATCTTTCCATGGGTCTGTTAGCGTTATAAATGGGTTGATGAACATTTTCATTGCTATAAAAGGCTCTCAAATATCCACAGTCACTATTTATTTCCTCTTTCGATTGATATTCACACCCTCTTTAGAAATATTCTTTGTGAAAATAATTTTTTCTTTAAATTTTTCTTAGATTCATATTTCTTATCATTTTCCTTATTTTATATTTATTTCATTATTTTTATTATTTTTATTTTCCAACTTACATTTCATATTTGTAATAAAATATTTTATGGTGTTCATTTCTATATTAATTTGAGGATAAAAATTATAAATAAAAAGAATATTGTTTATCTCAACTTGGGGTGTTACCTCAACTAATGAAGGTTGTATGGCCAAAGTGTTAACAAACATCTCAAAATGTGATGTTGTAGTAAATATTACATATCAGTATTCTCATTTTCTATATTAGGTGATGGAATCCCATATTTAGGAAAAAAAGGGGGAATCGTATTAGTATGTAGTGAAACATCTATTTTATTCACCATAAGTATGCTTATATATAATTTATATATCTATATATATGTCAAGTAATTAAACATGGCCACAAGTTTGGACAAATTTTGAGAATATTATAATATAAGAGTTTTCCATTGAGGTGGTGTAGTACTCCTTCCCTAGGATGGTCCATAAATATTAAAAGTAAGAACCTATGATTTTTCCTCTTAATGAAACTAATCCCTTTACATTGGATCTATTAGAAATTTCCACTTTTTCAAACATGAAAACAATAAAAATATATTATTGAGTTTGAAAATCATTTAACTAAACCTTATCTGGTGATTTAATGGGATGTAATCTCACAAAAATCTATATCTCCATGGATATTGTCATAATTAAGTTCCCTCTATTATTTTACCTTTGTTATGTGTGATTTCATAAAATAGTGAACTAAGAGGTACAATATTTTTGAAGTAGTTACCTAATGAGATGGGTAAAATATCTACACATATATTTTATTTTTAACACTTTTTCTATCCATTATGGGTATCCAAGAGGTCATAATTACTCATTAAATTATCATCACAATAGTATTAATTAATTGGAAGCTTTTAAACATAACATATTTTAACATCCAAGATGTTATAAAAATGTACATAACATGATTGTAAGACAATCAGGTGTAGATATGAAATTTAGAATAATTAAATATATCCTCCAATATAGAAAATCATGTGGCTATGAAATAATTTTGTGACACATCAGTCATTTAAGAAGGAGGAAAGGTGATTGTATATAGAAGAAAGACTTTATGTGTCCAACACAATCATTTTTAGTGTCATGACTTAATTCCATTTTTTGTTTTGTGAAATATATGCCACCAATATGTCATTCATGTTGGTAAGGTAATTTTTCTATATTACCACATTTATTTTAATGGATGATCATTGTTTATGTCCAAAAGACAAGGATTCCATGTATCCAAACATGTTTTGTGTGGCCAAAATAATTATATTTCACAGATAATGAACTGTTGGATATTTCTTATAATTGCCCCCCCCCACATGAATTTCAAAACCTTTCATATTTACAACACATAAAGCCATATAAATTATAAAATTTTCAAGAAAACATTTGAAATTAAGGTTTTCAAATAACAATTATCTCATATAGAATTAAAATTAATGTCCAAAATAATATGGGTCCTCCTACATAATATGTTAATGGAAATTTCCTCTCCAAATAAAAACATCATGTTCTAGTCCACAAAAAGACTTCATGAAGGATTTTATATCTCCTATATAAATCTTACATGGATGAATTCTAATGAATAAAACATAAGTTGTGACCATCCTTAAACCTTCATACCCTATTTATACTCCCATCCATTCACATAAAAACTAAATTTTATGCAAATATGAGTCTTCTTGTAGTATTTGTTTCTTTATTTCTATTGTTTTATCTTTTCAAAAGATATATCCTTAGATAACTCTTGTCATTAAATATCATTTCAATGATTTGTTATAAGTTCACCCAATCCTCTTTATAATGGGCTCACACCTAGCCTTTATGACTAAACCCAAATATTTTCCTCCTCAATTACCTACCTAGACTAAATTCAATCCCTTCTCCATAGTGTACCTAGAGAATATTTTGGCACCCTCTCACCTAGTTAAAGACCATAAAGGGCTTCATTCATATATGCCTCCACTATGGACACCCGATATACATAATCAGGTTAGTGAAAAAAATTGTTCACCATTTTGATCTTGTATTCCATTAATAATGTGAATATTTATAATTTTCCTCCCTAACCATTAGGGTACTGAGAATAAATTAAATCATATATTCCTTAAATAATGAGGTTATTTACTCTCAGGTTACTTATACAACCTCTATTATCTTGAGAAACTAATATTTGATGCTCTAAACTATTATTCATATCTCCAAAGTATCTATTTAGCTTCCTTGTATTTAATTAATGATCCATCCATACAAATAATGTTTTCGATATGGTGTAAGCCCCATTTCTCCTTTCACTATTTCACACCACCCATTTTTCAGTTATCTCTCCCTCATGGATAAATACAGATAATAAGTAAATGAATACAAAATTTACTCCAACCAAGTGTATTCCATTATATTAATTTCTCCATAATTATATTTTATGTTAAATAAAAAAAGTTCATTCATGTGTAAGTACTATACAAAACCATTTCTAGGAACTCACACTAAGTGGTCCATTTTTTATAACATTAAATTTCTCTAAATAAGACTTATTCATACAACCTTAAACTACAATACATTATGGTATCGGTTCCATGATCATGGAAGGTACATTAATTATCTCGATTGAGCATCCTTAAAAGGAACACCATTGGTCATGGTTGAATAACTTTAAAAGTCACCACAATGTTCCTTATAACACAAAACTTAAAAGTATGATGTTTCTTATTAAATAGAATGGAACGTCATGTGTTCTAATTCCCCTCATAAGAATATCTTGGAATCCACATTTCAAGGGTGTAATCTCAACTCCACAACACCTTCCATATCCATGTATTGAGATACATTATAGTGTTCCTTTTTATGATGAACTATACTATAGTGTAATGGGTTATCCAATGAGGGAAAAAGATAGAGAACCTATCATAAATAAACTATTTTAAATGAATTCATGTTATTAATAGATCACTTTAATAATATATGTAACTTGAATTATTATCATGAATTATTGTATGAAATTTTATTAAATATATGATAAAGTCTCATAGTATAAAACAATATCCTTTATTTGATGATTCATCCTCCCATCCACTTAGTTTTGAAGAACACAACCCTAATTTTAATTGACTCATATTTACAAACACATAGCATTAGAAAGAGGGTCTATAAATTTATAATCATGCCATAATCAAAAACACATAATTGTGAACCCAATGTGAAATATTTTCTTTTTGAAAGAGATTAAAAAATATTATTCCTAATTTATAATGCTTCGTTGATGGGATCCATGTTTGTGTTTTATATCAAGGATATCCCTTAATATAAAAAAGGATTCATTGGTGATCACACCACAGGGAATAAATTTCCTTACCTAGGTTAGGGGAACCCATGGGAAAAAATTTATGGATACACCTCACTACTCTATACTATCGTGGACTTATCATGGTGTAACATTGACTTTTATTAGCACCATAGACTTGATGGATATTATCTCTAACCTAATTCCCTCAGCATCATGTTGTTAATTCCATATTCAAGGAATACCTATATAGTTGCATCATCCCAACACATGATATTGGTTTTTCAGTTATCCATATGTTAAATCCTTTTCATTTGTCACATCAATGACTATCCAACATGGGGTAGGCAGCCCCCACCACTAATTTGAAACACTTTGTAATCTTATACCTAGGGTTAGGTAATAACTAAATTCCTTATATTAAGGATTTAGATGAGGAAATCCAGTAGGTCTTGATGGCTACCCATAAGACACCTAGAAGGGCTCCTAAAAACCCAACTTTCACCACTATTTTTGGGACTCAATACCTCAGCAGACCTTAGAAACTTTTTTTGTTTCCCCTATCTTCTAAACTGAGGCACAAAAGAGAAGTGAATGTTGAGGGTCAACTCCTGTCAAGAACGTAGAGTATGTCCCTACCTATAAGGTCCTAAATGTCCATAATACCCATTATCATATCATTAAGATAACTTAGGTATGGTTCTATGTCCCGATTGTAAGTAATATACATATCTTATTGAGGTGGGAATCAATTTTTATTCCAATTAACCCCTCTTCATTTGGGGGGAAAATAAAGCATTAGGTGTTCCCCTCAATAGTGATATATGAAGAAATTATGTAGGTCCTCCAAAAAAATTTAATTGATTTTCGCATCATGTTAATTTGGATCGCAACTATATAGGTTATACTCATCATAACTACTAACAAATAAATAGTCATGGAGGTCTTCCCTAAGATCATTCACAAAAGGAAAACTCTGGAGTTCATTTCCAGAATCCTAATTACATAGTTAATCCCTAAAAAATATATGAAAACTGGTTATAGAGTTCCTTCCTATAGGGAGTCTCAATATAGGGATCACTAATTTCATCCTTATTAGGTGAATTTTTGGGTCCACTTAATGGAATAATAACCACCTGATAATAACCACATAAAAATTTATTAGTGGAAAAAAATTAGAGTTCCTTCTTAGGGTATCTATCATAAATATTCCCCACATATTGAAACAATAATTCAATGTGTAGGTCTTCTACATGCCTAGAAAAAAAAATCAACATATTTATAGGTCTTCCCTATAGTGATCAAGAAAACAGAGGACATGGAGTTCCTCCCTATTTTAGCGATAAAAAAATCACAAATCATGGAGGTCTTAACCGTTGTATTAGTCAAAAAGGTCCCCGTCAAGATATTACATTCCATTGGAAAAAATGTTTTCTCAAGTCAAGTTAATATCAAATAATCCGTTTTAAAAATATGTGCTTCAAAATTTGAGGTCAATTTCCTCAAACATGCCCCCATAAACTAGCATTGATCCATCCAAATTAATGAGTGAGTACAATAAACATTTTTTCTATCTCTTAATCAGATTATGTAAGTATAAAAGTAGTTGAATACAGTCAGAATTTTTTTCTCACTCAATAAGGCATTGGGAAATTTTATATGGGGTCAATATGTGTTGAAAAAGAATTTGATGAAGATGAGGATGATTCCAAAATTATATGGAAGTCAAAGTCCAAAGACAATAGATAATTTCTCTTCTAGACTGAATTCAAATCCTAGTAGGTTTTATTTAATACCCTAAAAGAGGAATACCTACCCTATATTAATTGAAATTTTAAATGAATTTAAATTGACTCAAATATCAATACCTTCCTAACAAGGTATATTTTAGTCATGTTATAACAATGGAAATTTAGTGTCTCTATGTTGTTTTAGAAACTCTATTAGTTATTTGGAACCTCAAGTAATTCAAACAATGTGAGCTCATTAAATAGTATAATATAAGTGGCTAAATGATGCTCTTCCAAATCATTCAAGAGGATTCTCCCCCAAGTAATTATTAGATGATGATTTGAATTTGGGGTATTTCATTTCACTACACTAAATAAGAAATAAGGTCATCTGAAAAAAGTTCCCAACAATTTCATCACCTAAATACATACCCTAAATCCATGATTTGTGTCTTCTAGTTATTTAATTCAATGAAATATTATATTATAATGGTACATAGAGATGTACTAATGAGTATAGAGATATTTATAGCCTTCTATATCAAGAATCCAAAAAAGTGAATCATGTTAAAAACAAGGGATGATAAAACTCTATAAAAGTATAGACGCATCCAATAGATGATATTTGTCACCTATAATATCTAGAGAATACATTTCACTCAACTAATGAAATTTTAATAGCCTATATTACTAATAGGAATGAAATATTATTTGCAACAAAAAATACAAGGGTAACCCTATCCCACTTAGATATGGGATTTTTTACCTCAACCACCACCATAAGATTCATCAAGAATATAAATATAAAATAATATTGTCACTATAACATAGAATAAAACCATCCCATAGGGTTAGTGGAATTTTTTTCCTTTTATGGCTAGTTTTGTGTCCTTTGGACTTGTGGAAGTCACATAAGAATTACCTCCATAGAAAGTTCCAATTGAAATGCATGACTATACCCCTCTACAGGAGTAATTTTTAGTATAAGTTATAAGATAATTTCTATAAATAAATGTATATGAGAACATTCAAATATCATCTCAATGAGAGAATAAAAAATATAATTCAAAACTTCACAAATTAATAAAAAAAACCCCTAGAATTGAAATACAAGGTATGATTATTAGTTTTTCCTTGAGGGAAGCTCTAAATTTTATGAGGCACCATATTAATCCAATGTTAATGAGGATATGATTCCTATAATAGGATTCATGTTAGTAAATGTTATAAATATAAACCCTATCTATATTTTGGATAAGGTCATAGACATATAGGTGAAATAAAAATAAGAGAAATCCACTCATATATCATATGCACTGAAGTGAAAAAAGAGGATGCATGTACCCAAGTATTATCCAATTGATTATTGGTGTTAGTGTTGGATTTAATTCAATACAAGTTGGTTGTTTTTATTTAATTTTTTTATCAAAAATGGATATAGTTAAAGATGTGAAGTTGTGATGATATTATTTACCAAGTAATTAAATATGGAATAATTATGAAGACTAGTTTTTTATAAATTTTATTGTCATGGAAGTTAATTTGAAATAAGAAATAAAGTTTTTATAGAAGTTGATATACTTTATAAATAATTAATGTTTTCAATTTTTTGTTCTATAAGTTATTTTATAAGAGGAGAAATCTGTACAAAACATGATTTAGAAGAAAAACTAGTTTTTCTCAAAAGTGGATAAAAATTCCTAGAAGTACTAGAAGCATCATTCTAGAAGGGGAATTAATCATTTTAGTTGACTGGAGAACATACATGATATAATATAATTTGAAAGTAAATGGAAAATTTATACATAAGATATTGAGTAGGTAGAATAGAAAAGTATCATAGAAGCATCAGAGTTATACATAATATCCTTTAAAATGATCTGTAATACATTTGATCTGATGTATTATATATAAATATATATATATATATAATATATTCTAGCAAGTTGAAATTTGGATAAGGTAAAACCCTCATATTGATACATGATATATTTATCAATATACATAAGATTTTATGGGATGTGGAAGAATTTAGAAAAGTTAAAACACTAATCATGATGCATAAGATCTTCTAAAGGATGAGTAATATATAAGGATCACACTTAATATCATATAAAGTGTTTAAATTTTGAAAATAAAACACTCCATAGAATATGTAATATGATTTAGTTGACACATAATATCATTTAATTTGGAAAAAATTCAAATGTTTTGAACTACACTAGAAAATGAAACGGTTGATCTTAAGAATATATAAGAGTAATTAGGATGGAAAAGGTGATATGTGATGGTTACTCAATTTTCTATATTCAATCATAAAATATGATAGATCATGTGGTCAGTTATAGTTTATGATTTACATTATATAATAAGATACAATTATTAATGTGAGTTAGTCATTAATGTGTTCATTACATGGGGAGGATGACCAATATATAAAGAGGCATAGACAGATTTTATGGATCTATATATATTGGATATTTCCTTTCCATAGAATTTTTTTTACTATGGTGAATTTTTATGAAAAGGTTGATATTCTTGGAGTCCAAGAAACTACATCATGATGGGAAGAGTTACACCATGGTGCACTAGTCAAAGTACAATCCCTATATTTTTTCCGTGATATGTTTTGTGGTTTGTGAGCTATGAAAGTAGTTTTTTATTACATGTTTCAAAGGATAGTATAATGCCATGGATGTTTATATAAAGTTATATGTTCAGGTTAATAGTTTCAGAAAGAGTTCTGTTCCATTTCATGGTGTTAGTGAACATGACATGAAAAATATGAGTCAGTAGGTTGACATATTTTGAATATTCAACCTTTTTTAATGTAAATATAAGAATTGAATAATTTAATTTTACTGGGATTTAAATAAGATTGTTGGAATATTTTTCTCACCGTACTTAGCGGGAATTGTATATCTTTGATAAAGGAAACATGTAGAATTTATCTTGGAGTAGAGAAAATGGAATTATGGAAGGGGATTAATGGATATATATATATAATTAATAATGGTTACTAATATAAAAAAAGTGATAAAATAATGTAAAAATTTTAAATATTGGAGAGTGAATAGAATTACAAGAAGGAAATATAATAAAATGGAGATTTGGAACTTTTTGAAGATCCTTCTAAAGAAGGAAGGTGGAGTTTCTAAGACCACTCATAGAAGGTGATAATAATTTTATGATGAATTTCAATGATTTCCTGTAATGGATTAGTATTTATATATCAAGTATTTCCTAACTATAATCAACACAAAAACAATAATGGTGATATTGTTTTGTGTTGGATTTCATGCTAAGGTGTTTTTCATTCTAAAGTAGTAAGTAAAGATGAGTGAGGTACTGACCCTAGGGTTGTGTGTACCATACCAAACTTTTGGAAAGGGGGATAACCCCAATCATGGAGTTCTGTAGAAAAAAACTCTCCATAAAATATTGAGTTGAGTGGATTTTACTACATTAGCGCAAATTTATTATATGATACATGTATTATCCTATAGAGGGTGAACTAAGTAAATTATTATATCTTGTGTGCATGTTTTATTTTGTTATTCAGGTCATAATTTATTAACAGTGGTTTAATAAATCATTGATTAACTTTATAAATGAAAATACCAGAAAAATAAAAAATGTATAATAATCTAAATGAGAACTTAAGAATAACCCTATCAATAATGAGAGAAATAAAACTTTGGGTGGTGAGAGTTTGATAATTATTTTTTATATTTGAACAAGTTTCATACCCTAATCCCCCCCCATATTGTATCTATCAAAAAATACCATTATAGTTATAACAAGTTGTATCATAGAATATGATTTTTGGTTGGGTTTTTTTGTTCTTTATGTATTCAATATTTTTATAGGAGTAAATATTTATTATACCCCTAAATTAATTTGGTGACATATAAAAGGTAAAGAATATAGATATCAGGAAGAAATATGATGTTTCCTTCACTGATGCATGTTTTCTACATCACTTTTGGTTGTATTTTAGTTTTTTTTGTGATTTATATATGATTTAATTGATAATATTTTTTAACTTTATTCTCTTGTTATTTAGAATTCATATCATTTAAAATCATGATATGTGTTTCTTTGGGTTCTTAATTCATAAAATTTTCTATGATTATAAATTTCTATATGGTTTTATGAAAAAAACCATTCAATGATTTTAATGAAATTACCATTGAAGAATTATTTTTGAATTATTTTTTATATCTTTGTAACCTTGAAATTATTTAATTTTATAATATAATATGATTAATGAGAATAAAAATTTGATACAATTTTATATTCAAAATGTATGAATTCATTATTTTATTCTTTCTATTAATTTATTTTAATGTTTTAATTATAAAAATATCACAGTTTGTTAAATTTTTTGAAATAAATTTTGTGGAAAAATAAAGTGATTGTGAGAACACTAATGTAAATATATTATGCTTAAAATTACCCTGATATCATGAAATAATGAAATGGTTCTATTCTATTACCCTGAAGTCCTTTTCAAAGGTACGTTATGGCCATGATTCTAGCTTTCAAGACCATTTGATTGGACACCTGATTAATTTCGACTGACCTTCAATTGAAATGTACCATGAAAAATTTTGATCCAACATGAGGCTACTTAAATCAACCATGAATGGGGTTAGATTCAATTTGGTTGTTATATTAAGCTACTATGAAGTTCTAAATGAAACATCATTCAACTATTCAAAGGAATCCTAATTTTGGGCTTGCAGAATCCCAATTGGGATTCGAAGAGGGGATTTCTAGTAAAATCAAATTTGTCTTCCAAAATGTTCAAGATGATGATCCTTGAAATACTTCAAAGAATATTATGTTCAATCTTATTTCTTGGTTTGGGGAATTTTATTTATATAAACAAACTTATACATTCTATTATAATCCATGAATTTGGAATATCCATAGGAGAGAAATTAATATAATTGCTATTATCTAAATCATATTGAATATGAGGTCAAAGAGCATTTTTCATGATAAACAAGTATTGGTTAATTAAAAAAATCCATTGAAGGGGATGATGAAAATCCAACTGATAAGGTTCAGGAAGACATCAACCAAGACTGGTTACAGATCATTTAATTCTTATTCAGTAATATAATCAATGCTGATGAAATTTATCAAGATTAAACCAAGTTGATGAGTCTATAATTTTAAATTTAGGGTAATGTCATGTTCATGAGGATTTAATGAGTTAAAATTGGATAAATACAAGGTAACTATTCATAAAATAGGGATGGAGTTATCTCCTGTGGGATCACAATAAATTTTTTAATGAGTATGGATGATTTAAATGGAGTATCTAAAGCATAAATGATTCATGGAGAATATTGGGTTTCATCTACATCACTATTAAAAGATTCCCTAGAATATATTTTTTATTAGTTGGAGGATTGAAAATTGTGGAATTTCTAAATTTAATCAGATTTAATGATGTGTTATACACCGGTTTTAGTGATTCATTTTAGGAGTTAAAAAAAGAAGGGTTCTTGTTGTGTTCTAATGTTACGGCTGCAAACTTGAATAGAAGTTCATTAAAAGTGATTGATAAAATTCATTTGTGTGATTCCAATATTTTTCCTATTTGAAGCCTTGAAAATGATTTGTTTCTAATAATGGACTGATTCTAGGGTGTTCTTGTAGAAGTTAAAATCTTGTTGGAATGAGGATTCAAGAAAAAAAAATTGTTTAAGTTGTCGAATCAAATAAGAAATTAGGAATATTGAATTGGTATGTAATTAATATCAAGGAACATCCAAAATAGAGTTCGCATGATCTATTTAATTTAGTTTTATGGTTTCTTCTTATGTCACATGGAGGGGATAAAAGGAAGTAACAAATACCATGTGGGGGTAAAATAGGTTAACTCATAAGCAAATTCAGTGCTTGAATACTTTAACCATGATAGAAAGAAATAAAATAAAAAATAAGTGATCTAAATGTTTTAGTGGGGGATTGGAACATCAATAATTGTTTTTAGGCAAGATGGGGCTCTCCACTAACACAATAGCTCCAGAGTAGAGGGTAAGAGAAGAAGTAATAGTCCACACCTAAGATAAAAATGAATATATGGATTTATATAGGAGTATAAATACATAAATTAAAGGGAATGATTCATCTTATCCTCAATCCGTTCTTTAGGAATTTTTATTATCTACTCATTTTTTCACTATCATGAATTAAAATTAAATTTTTTAGGAATGGAAATCATTTTTTTAAATCATTCATGATCTTATTTTCATCATAAAATATATAATTTGTTCTTTTATTCCTTTAATAATTTGATTCGGTATTTTATTTTATTTCGATATTGTAGAGATGAAAGTAAATTTAAGGTTGTTTCAGAATAAATTTCTCATTTAAAAATAATGATATTTTTCGTATTTAAGCTCAGAAAATTGGTATTCACAAGTAAATGAGGGTTTTTCCTATGACTGATGCATTCTATTTGTGGATCTTATTTATTTAATTTCTTAATCATTATATCTTTAACAAGTCCAAAAATTTTATTTCTAATCCTATATGTTTTCATGTCTCTTTGCCTTAACATTTTTAGTAGGTTCTATATTTTACTCTTCTAACACAGCTCATCTCACCTTCAACATCTTTTCCATATTTTTACTTTTTACTTCATTCAAACATTTATTATATTAATTTTATCATTTTACTCTTATGTTTCAATACTTTTATGTTAAAATAATTACTTATAGGATCTATCTCACCATCCTTGTGGATTGACCCTAATCACAAATATTTAGTGAATATAGGTGTTTAAAATTGTAATTTTGAGAGCATGTCAATGACCACACCCATAAAAAATTTTGGGTTATTTAAAAGGAGATCTTAGAACAAGTGTTTAAGGATTAAAAAAATAGATAAAAAATTAATCTTCCACTATTGAAACTATTTTTTTGTTAGGTTCAAAATTTGACTGCATCTATATGTACGATAGATCTGATTCACTAGTTCCATGATATTGTGGTTTCGGTTGTTATTACTATTTAAAAAAATTATTATGAATTTCAATTATTTGGTTGGTTTTTGGGGGTGGAATAATTCTAGTGAGTTATTTGTGTATTTCGTGGATCTAATAAGAACACTAACTTGAATTGTGTTTATAGTCAACCATGATAGAATAATTACTTTTAGTAAAACCAAATTTTTTATAATTCAAAAATCTAAATCAATCATACATGAAAAAAATGTTAATGAAATTTAATTTGAGGCTTGGCCAGAACCTAAAATATCAAAATAAAATTCACTAAGAAAGTTCCCAATAATTTGAACACTTATTTGAAAAGATAAAAGATTAATTAATGGATTTATAAGAAATTTTTTAAAATAAAAATAAATTGAGATAAGTAATTGATAAAATGAATTTGTAGATTTTGAGGATGAGAGGGAAGTTATGAGTGAGGGTAAAATTAATAAACAAACCAATGATTTTGAAGTCTGTAAATCTAATGAGAAACAAAAAAACCTCAATGGTAAAAACAATAAATGAACTAAATCAGTCCCAAAATATTTAGATCATAATTATCAGAAAAAGCCGTATATAACTTGAGGATTAATTGAATATTCTTCTCATGGTTTCTATATTTCAAAGGGTTTACTATTATAGGATCTTCAACAATATTATATCTTGGGTTGAGGAAAATCATTAAATTGAGGTTTTAAAATATAAAAAACCGTCAAATTTTTTACTAAAATAATATGAAATGAAATTGAACTAAAGTTTTAAGAAAATTTAATGGAGAAAAAAATAAAAAATCACTAATTTGGATGATTTCTATACTGTTGTTAAATTTGATCTTCCTAATTTTGAAAGTGTGAAAGCAAAAAATATTTATGTTGGTGCATGATGAAATAGATGAGGGAGTGGTTTTTGAAGAAAATTTTATTGGTTATTTTTAATTTCATTATCATTTCACAAAATATTATTCAAATGATTTTTCTAAATAAATTGAAACCTGTGTGGATAAACTTTGAGAAAATCATTTGAGTCCTAAATTTTTTTAATCTATTTTTCATGGAATTAATTGATTAATTTTTTACTTAAAATTGAATTGAAATAGTCTACTATGTTTTATTTCGATGATGAACTTAAATAAAGTGTACTTTAGAGAATTAATTAGTGCACTATAGATTTATTTAGCATTATTATTTATTCAAAAGTAATGATTGTTGTGTTTCCTAATAATATAATGGAATCTAAATCCAAATATGAGAATAAATTAAATGTTTTAATTTTCTTAATGCCTTTATCATCTTATTTGGTAGTCAAATACCTTTCAGTATATGATAATTATTTATTAGAGGAACTAATTTTTGAGTTTCATTGATTATAGATTTGGTTAGAAAACATTTTATATTCCTATTTTTGAGCCTATTTTTTAAAAATAATCCCCCTTTACCCCTAATTTTATTGATTATGTGGTTAAAAATGAGTTTAGATACTGTTAAGAGTATGTTACATCATTAGGAACACCCATAATTCCAATTTCTACTTAAAAATATTGTGTGGATTATATTTTCTGGTTTATAAACTTATGGGGTATTTTTAAAAGCATAATTGAGTACCAGTTTTACACCTAAGCCTAATTTCTTAAAGACCACATAGTATGTTGAATTTTATATTTTTTTATATTAAATTAGGAATCTTTTTCAGGAAGTAACTTCAAGATAAAGGTTGTTTCCAATGGATTTGTACTATTTTAAGCGGAAATGAGTGTTCTCTTAAATATCTTGGTGCCTATATAATTTTCATTACACCTAAAAATAAATAGAAAAAATCATGTGTCAATTTATGTATATGAAACCATATCCACTTGGGGTTTATGGTTTATTTTTTAAGAGACTTCGGTTGGGGGCTTAAAACCAAGTTCTACATGACATATGACACATGGTCCAATAAATTTCCATTTATTTTGTTTTTTTCTTTTCATTTCAATAAAAATATCTCTTCATATTTCATATAGAAACATTATCTGACCTCCTTTTCTATTTTTGTTACTTAATGTTTCACTATAACATCCTCTCAGATTTTCACTTGTTTTATTTAATTTTATCTAGAATGATTATATGTAATGTAAATCTATTTTTACTTTGTAAGTTATTAATGTTAAAAGACCATGTGTACCTTTAAAAAAATTAATATTTTTTACAATATTATTGATCATACGGTAGCAACACATCCTATAGAGAGAGTATATTATTTTCCCATTGGAAAAGTATCATATTAGTCACTTGAAGACCAGACCAAAACACAAATGGGTGAATCAAATGTACTAAAAGTTGAATAACCATAGTGGTTTTCACTCAAGAAAAGAGGGAATAATTTTGGTTTTAACATTCATGAGAAAAACTTATTAAATCTCAAGGGATACTTATTTTTCATTCTTCTTTGAAAGAATTTGTTCTGAATCTTCATTCATACATTCTTAATTGCGTTATTTTGTTAAAACTGACTTAGAATGTGAAATTAACTGGGGTGGATTTACCCTACTATTTGAAATTATAATTAAATTGTGTTTTTTTAATTCATGGTTGTTAGTTCTGGATTAATTCTTTATCATTTAAATTTTTTATTAGTCTTCTTTGAAATGTAATTTTAACACCCTAAAACTATCTGAATAACCTAAAAACATTTGTGTATATTTTTGTTATGTTGATTCTTACTGAATTCAATGCTTAACATGTTATGTCTTTATATGATTTTAGAATTTATGTGTCAATAAATAAAGTAAAAAATGAATGTTCATTTCAAATTCAATATAATTCACTAATTATAAATTTTGTAAATATTTTTTTGAATATTTTTGTTACCCTTAAACATGTCCTTGAACTAATTTTTAAAAATATTCTTCAGGTTAACTAAATATTTTTTCTCCACACCTTGAGAATAAATATTATGGATAATATAGGATTTTGCGTTTGGGGGAGGGGACATATTTATAAAGAGTTTTATGTAAATGTATAACTCATCAAAAACCACAAAAAAATAAAAAATTATTTTATTTCAAGGTTGAAAATTTTAATTTAATGATTATTCTAATGTTTGAGAGTTTTTTTACCAATTTTATAAGGTTAATTTTTTTTCATTCTCAAGGATTTAACTAGGTTTAAAATTTTCTATGATATCTCTAATTTTATTTATTTATTTTAAATATATCGGAGTATGATTTATAATCATTATTGGTTTTAATGCATTTGATAGGGTTTTAAACTTTTAAGCTATAAATTTAAATAATCTATGGAACAAAAACCAATATCTAGTTCGAACTTATTATTATTTATTATTTTTTATTGAATATTTTATTTATTCTCAGATTATATTTATTTTCACATTCCCATTCATTGGTGTGTCTATTTATTATAGATTCTGAATTATGTGTGTCAATTGTTCTAGAGGTAAACATATATTTTGATTTCATAGATAAATTAAAAATGGTGATTATTTAAAAACTTTTAAAAAGTTCTATACCATTAATTTTATAAATAAAATAACCAAATTTTGACCAATCCACCTATTTTTAAGTGATCAATCACATTTTCTTCTAAAAAGATTCCATAGGGGATAAATATTTTTAAAAACTGACTTTTACTAAAACTTAAGTTTTTTACTCTTTATAATTATTTTATTCTAATGAATTTGTTAAAATTGGTTTTTTAAATTCAATAAATATGATATGTTTGGATGAATTTTATGTGTCCATAATTGAATATTGTTTTTCAAATCACTTTTAGTGGAATTTTTCTTTTTTATGTGCTTTATGTGTTTGTTAATTGATAATATTTTAGTCTTTTTTTCTATTATGATTGTAAATGAATGTTTTTCAATATCTTGATAAAAATGTGTGCTTTTGGATTCTTAATTGATATAATGTTCTATGCATAAATATTTCAATATGATTTTATGAACAACATTTATTGGATGATTGTATAGAAATTTTCATTAAAGAATGTTTTTTGAATTGTTTTTTATATCTTTGTTACCGTGAAATTAATTTGTTTTATATTTTATTATTATTAATGGGGATATATAATTTATGAAATATATTTTACAAAATTCATGGAATCATTATTCTATTCTTTATAGAAATTTATTTTATAGTTTTAATGAGAAAATTATCATTGTTCATTAAATTTATTGTAATAAAAGGTTTAGAAAACTAAAGTGACCGTGAGCACACCCATGTGAATCTATCATGCTTAGAAGTACACTAATATTATGTAATCTTGAAAATGTTCGCTTTTATGATATTTAATTCCTGCACTAAGTTACTAAATGACTAGGGTTTTAAATACCTTGATCATTAGACTAATTACATGAGAAATTTTGACTATGATTCAAATGAAATATACTATCTGAAATTATAATCAACCATAAGGATACTTCAATATACCATACTTGGGGATCGATTGGTCATTGTTTTTATATTAATATTCTATTAAATACTATTGTAAAACAAATTATTCCATTAAAAGTAGTCCTATTATCAAGATTATAGAATCCAAATTGAGATTCGGAGAGGGGATTTCAATAAAACCTGAATTAGGGTTCAGACATGTTCAAGTCGATGATCCTAATAACACTCCAAAGAACATAATGATCAATATTATTTCTCGATTTATATGATTAAATTAACAAAAATAACTAGTGAACATAATTATGATATAAGAATTTGGATTGTCTATAGGGTTTAAAACAATATATGTTCTCATTATGAGTATCATGTAGATCCTAAGACCAAATAACATGTTTTGTGATCAACTATTATTGATGAACTATACAAACCTACTGAAAGGTATGAATTCATCAAATCTTATTATGTTCAAGAACACAAAAACCAAGCCCATATTAATCCCATATGATTATTGTTGAGTAATATGATCTAAATTCTATAGGATAGATCGGGGTAGAATAAAGTTGATGAGTTATTAATTTTGATGTTTGGGTAATGTTTAGCTTAGGAGGATTTGTTTGTATTCTAAGAGTATTAATATGAGGTCAAGAATTATTACATGTGGATGGTGATTCCAAATTTGAGATCATATTATAATTTTGAATGATGGTAGATGATGTCAACTATGTATCTTGAGAATATATTGTTGATGAAAATGATAGGGTTTCATCATTGCCATAGTTAGGAGATGAGTCAGACTCATTTTTATCTTAGTATGAGGATTATATATAATGTAATATTTAAATTTTGTTATATTTTATGATGATTTTTTTCATTTTATTTAGTGATTCATTAAATTTTTTTTAATAATAAGAAGAAGAAGATGAAGGGGGATGGTTTTGTATCAATTTTTTAGCTATATACTCAAAGGGTGGTGCACTGTAATTGATCGATAAAATGATTTAGTGAGGTTTTCATCTTGTTCCTAGATAATTATTTGTAAAAGTATTTTTATTGATAATTTGTTTAGTTTAGGTTATTACTGAAGAAGTTTAAATACGATTGGAATTATTATTCAGGAACAAACCTACTATTTAATATTTCAATTTTTAGAAGACATTAAAAAGAATAAATCAGGCTACATTTCATATCCCGATTCATTAAAAACATAGTGCGTGTGATTTATTTAATTTTTTTTAAGGGATATTATTATGTCACATACAAGGGAAAAATTATAGTTACCAATGACATGTGGACGTTGAAGAGGTGTATTCATAAGATAATTTGATTCTTGAATACTATAACCACATTATAATGAAATGAAATAAAATAAAAGCAATCAAGTCTTTTTGATGGGGGGATTATAAATTCACCAAATGATCTTTGACCAAACTATTCTCTCCAATAATAAAAAATATCCATAGTGTAGGGAAAGATCATGAGGCGTATTACATAACTTAGAGATAATGAAATCTTCAAATGGTGAAAAGAGAATACATACATCCATGATATGAAAGGATTCATCTTCTTCTCTATCTATTTCTCATTGTATTTGTATTACCTACTCATACCTTCTTTTTTCTTTAATCATGCACTATATTTAATGTTTTAAATTGGGGAACTTTTTTTCGTTTGTTAATTCATTCAAGCTCTTATTTTCATTTTCAAATATATAATTTGTTCTTCTTGAACTTATTTTTATTATGTATTTTTTTATTTATTTCTGATTTGACAGATGAAAGTAAATTTAGGGATATTTAAAAATAATTTTCTCATTAGAAAATAACAATATTTTGAGTAGGTAATATTGGGGAATGGACATTCATATATAAACGAGAGTATGCCTTATGAGTGACCCTTTCTCTTTTCTAATCATTTCACTTCCATTTCATTAGCATTATATCTTCAAATGGTCATAACATTTTCATTTTTTAATATATTTTTGAATATTTTATTTCCTTAACCATGGTAGTAGGTTCTAACATTTTATCTTATAACACATCTCATCTCACCATCACTGTCTTGTACAATTCTATACTTTTTACATTATTCAAACATATATTCCATCAATTTCATCATCTTCCACTTCTATTTATATATTTTTTGGTTGAAATAATTCATTAGAAAATATATCCTTATTTTTCTACGAATTGACCTATCTTTTCACTATTCTAGTGAGATATAAAATTTTAAACCGTAATTTTGAGAGTACGTCAATGACCGTACCCATCAAACTCAAAGGTAATTCGATATAATTGAACTTTTTTTTAGAAAAAGTGTTATTTAGAAAAAAAACATTCCAATATATTTTGAAAGGAATATATGACTGATTCTACTTATGAATCTATTAATTTATTCAATGATGTTATAATATTGGATTAGTAGTATGATATCCCAAGTGAATTTAAATCCATAGAAGATGAAGAAATATCAAAAAAATAATGTTAGAAACTATAGACTTATTTTAAAATAAATATTATGTTCTATAGGAAGTAAATAATTTGTTTAGATTGAAGAATAAGTTTAAAGAAATCCATGTTAGGGTACTAAAGATTTAGGTTTAAATTTTCATAATCATAAATAGATTTTTTTTAAGAATTTATTCATCTAAGGTAAATTAATGGTTCTTTGACTGAGGAATTAAGGAAGATGTCTTAAAATTAGTATAATCGTAATGTTAGTTTTATGTAGAATATCCTTGAATTAAAATAATTTAAAAACATAAAGTCTAATAAGGATGAACTTTTTGGGCACATTTCAAAAAAATTAATGAGACTCAAAGGAAAAAAAGAGAAGGTAAAACTTAAATATTCAATGATTGGATGAATAGAAAAATAAAATAAAAATTTGTCACATTGGATAAACTCTCTCGTGAATTAAATAATGGAATTTGTAAAGTAAAGGTACTTAAGGAATACATGAATTATAAAATTGAGGCATAAATAATAAATATAAATCGACTTAAAGAGCATTTAATATTTTTTTAGAAATATATGGAATAAAAAATTAAATTGTAATTTTATTTTAAAATATTATTTAAATTTTTTATTTGAATATCCATTAGTAGGTGATATTGAGAAGAAAATAAAGTATGTTATGTCATAGGATAACCATGGAATAATAATTTGGTCATAATAGCCATGTTCTATTGGAAAATCTGGGCATGCCCATAATGAAACCCATCTGAGGCATGAGATGAAGAGAATAATGGGAATTCCAAATAGAATGTAAAATAGTGGAAGCATTTAAAACACACTCAAGATGGTACCTACAAGAGGTAAGAACAAAATTTTGAAAATAAGGTATGGATACATGTGTGTTTATTATGTAATGAATAGATATATTTCTGCATTTTTTTATAAATTGTTGTAATATATTTATTATTGTGAAGTTGAAGGATGTTTTTCAAATTTTAGTTACAACCATAGTAATGAACTCATAGATTTTACTCTAACAATTCATACCACGCTAACCATGTCTCTAATATATATATTTGGAGAAAATATGTTGAAATGAAAGAATAAAACTAGCATACATTCAATGAAACGTCTATTATTTTGAGAAAGATAATTCATGGTATATTTAAATAATATATCTATTCGTAAAGTGGTTTTAAAGTACTTCCTAATTATTCCCAAAAGAAAATTTTCTTTGGAATGAAAAGAATAATATTTAGAAAAAAGGAAAAATTAAATGTGTAGGGAAAACTAATAAATATCATGTAAAATAATAATCCTAAGTAAAGTTGTGTTTTTAAAAAACTAATGATTCTTTTAGGTATATATAAGGAAGCCAGGATTGGAAAACAAAATTACATTTAGTGATGTTCTAAGAGATCTATCTCAAAAATGGTACCCAAGGAAAAAAATATTGTATTTGGTCCATAAATAAAATTATAAATCCAAGGAAAGTGAAGCAAAGTTGGATTTTATAATGACTTATTCATAACTAACTATGGATTCAAAATTGAATGATAAAGGAAAATAGGTAGTCCATATTGACATAGTTTCTTCCTCAACATGATGAAATTAAAGGATCCCCTATCCCCTACTATTTAATTTGTATAATGTTTGTTTAATTATTATAGGTTTTGAGGAAGATGTCATATATGATAAGATTACATTAAAAGATGAAATTGATGTTGTGACCTGATCCTAAGTACTAATTACTATTGGATTAGAATCAGTGGTATCTTATTTAATATAGAATTAAATGTTCATGACTGAAGCAACATACATCATAGAAATCAAAAATTATTATCAAGGTAAAATTGAAGTGTTATTGTCAAGTGTAGATAATAATTCATTGTCATTAGACCTTCAATATATAAGGATATACCATGATGGAGAATGATAAATAAAAAAAGTTATGATTTATTTATTTTAATCAAAAATTTGATACCATCTTATTGTTCTTAGGATATAGAAATTAGTTATAGATAGGTGAATCACATATTTAATATTAATCCAATATTCTTTAATGAAGTTAAGAAATTCACATGGATTTTAGATATAAATATCTGAAAGGTGGTGTCCTTCTCAAATAATGAAAAACACTTAATAGAGGAATGAAGAAATATATTTAGTGTCTAGAGATTATTTAAATAAATAAATAATGTTAGAATCACACACTTTGTGATTATGGTTTATTTAATAATGGATTTTTGAATGTGTGATTAAGATCACAAGAGAGTTCCTTGGTAGAAGATTAATATTGTGATTACATGTAACTTATATAAGTGGGTGGGTGTAATGTAAAACAATGATGTTTTTAACTTAATCCATTGTATCCTATACTGAGTTCTGACTCATTAGGCTTAGAGGTTTTTTTGTGTCTCTTTTCTATGTTCTATGATCACTCATAGAAAATATTTTAAGATGATGATATAGTTTTTCTGCATGAAAGTAGAATATAGAATTATGTTAAATAAGTAAATATTTAACTATAAATTTTAGGATCTCATAATTTTATTAAAAATTTAAATTCTAGTTTCGCTAATTTGTTGAAAATATTATATTTTTAAATAGGGTAAATTTCTATCAATGATTCCCCTATTCTCATCCTCAATATATTAGAATATTATTATAATTTATTAAAAAATTAGTATCTAAATTTTTTGAACACTCATTAAATAATACAAAAGTGATGTAAAAGGATTACAACTTGTACTATATGAAATCCAGAAGATGGGGGTATAATGATATTAAAGCTGAATGGTAATACCCTTGTCTCTCATGGTAAATTCTTTTCAATTTTTTTATATTTGTGTGTTTTGAATGAGTCTTGGATTTGGTTTTTATGTTAAAGTGGGGAAGAGAACATCATGAATCTAAATGAATTAGAAATGGAAACATCATTTATATTGAAATGTGTATGATTAGTACCATAATAATTTTTTTTGTTTTGGATAAATTATTGTGTTTCCTACAAATCTAAAGGGGTCATTGTTACCATCTAATTAAGAATCGGTGTTGGAGTTGGATTTTTTCATCATATGTTAGTTTTTAGTGATGGATGGATATGTTTTGAGTACATGTTATTTATTGGTGAGGGATTTTATAGAAATATATGGATTCATAGAAGTATTGTTGTTGACAGAGTTGTTTCTGATCATATCATTGGAGTTAGACTAAATAAAAATCCTATTTTTTGAATTTTTTGTTCCAGAAGATATTTGATAAATGTATATAATATTTATATTGACATGGATATGTTATTTAAGTGTTAATGTTCCAAAATTTATATTGTTCCAGTTTTTATTATGGAATAGGTGGTATGAAAATATAGCATGCTCCATAAGAAAAACCATTTGTTTTGGAAAGTAAATAAAGTTGCCTAAGAGGTTTAGAACATAATTCCATAAGTTGAATATATTGTAATTTTTATAGAAAGTTAAAAGTGATATATATGATATTAACTAGGTGAAACGTGAAATTTACTAGAATGGTATCATAGTGATATGTATGATCCTTTTAAAGGATTATCCAAATCTATTTTTTATTTAAGAATATACTTATTTTAGAGGGAGTGGAAAAAAATATTCATTCACTAGATACCATACCAACACCAAAAACATTACGATAACAAAAATCAAAATTATAGGAAAAAAAATTTTAAATTCAAAATTCAAACTCCCTATAAGATCCCATGGAAAATACAAGAAGTGGATATATGGATCACATGACCCAGAAAAAGAAGCACCCTTTACACCAGGTCATATTGTTATTGTCTCACTCATCATTCCTGATATGGATTCCTCCCCACTGAGAATCCAATTACAATAGAAAACACCATCATTTTCAAACTATAGTCAATTCATATGTACTGGGAACCACTAAACCTTCACCAATCCATGATAAACCATATATCGAAAAACATTAAATAGAACACAAATATCAAAACACTAATCAAATTCATAATGTTAATCAATCAAATAATGAATGAATACTAAACCTATAAAATTAAAATAGATCCATCATATCCATTTGGATGGAGTTGAAAAAGAACCTCACCTCTAGAAATGGCTAGCGATACCATTATCATCTATGTAGCCACCTCAACAACCAGACCAGAATATAAAGAGACTAAAACACCATAACACACCATGAAACACTAAGAATACTATATTTGAGACACTAGGATGGTAACACTGGGAAAATATGAAACAAAATAATAAAACCTACCACTTAGAAGAATGAAATAAAATACTAAATGTGTCACACTAACACATCCAAACAAATGAACCCTATAACAATCCATTAAGTTCCTTTGAAAGGATATGTAATATATTTGAGATGATAGAGAAGATTTTTGGATTATACATAATATATTCTAGGATATGGAAATTTATAAAAGTAAAACCACTCGTGATGATACATAATATATTATATATTCATATATATGATATATTGAGAAGTAATATAATAAAAAAAGGTAAAACACTCACTAGAATTTGTAAGATCTTTCAAAGCATGTGTAATATATTTGGATAATACATTATATTCTCTAGAGTGTTGAAATTTCTTAATAAAAAACACTTCATAGAATAAGTAATATATTTTTGTAGATACATAATATCCTATAGATATAAAAAAAATTAAAAAATATGGAACTACACTAAAATGAAAAAGAGTTAGTCAGTAGCATATATAAGAGTAATTAGGATGGAAAATATTATACGTACGATTACTTAATTATACATTATAAAACATATTATATGATTAATAATGTAGAAATCTATAATTTATGATATAAAATATATTTTATGATATGATTGATAATGTGTCTAGCTATAAATATTGTCACGCCATATAAAGGGTGTAGATGTCATGACAAGTCATAAGAATAATTTAGTGTATCTACCTATTTAGAGATGTTAATACTATGGAAGAATTTTATGTCATACTGATTCAATATGAAAGAGTTGATATTATTAGAGATTAAGAGAATACATCAGGATGAGAAGAGTATCACCATAGTTCACTAGTCAAAGGAAAATCATAATGTTTTATCCATGAAATGTTTTAAACTGTGAAATATTGGAAATTCAATGGTTTCAAATTAAACATAAAAAATGATAGGTTCTCAATATATAGGTGTCTATGAAGGTTAGCTTTTAGGTTCAAAATTTCAAAAGGAGCTAAATATAACATTTTGGTTTCAGTACCCATGTTGTAATGAAGAAAAATTAAAAGGTTACCTTATTAAAATATCTTATATTTTGGGTGGGAAATTTGAGAATTCAATGATAAAATTTGAGTAATATTTTTTGAATAATTTCCCCATCATACTTTTGGTGAATTATAAATCATTAAATGTGGGAACATGGATATTTTACCTTATAATAGAGAAAATAGGTTTTTTTGATGAAAAACATTAGAGATATATATCTCTAAAAATATTACTAGATGTCATTTTGAAATGAATGAGAGTTAAGAATCAATTTAATTAAAATATCAAGTGGAAAAATAATTCAAATAATTAAATAATATTGAAAGAATAATTTGAAATATTTGAATATCTTACCGAATAATGAAGGTTTATATTCAATGATTACTCATGGAAGGTGATCCTTGTAATAACCTAGACATTTGAAACCAGAATTCTATGGTCATATTACATTTTTTGTATATAATACATTAGTTATTAAAGGATTCAATATTATATTATTCTTGGAATACTTTATACATACATATATTTCATATTAAACTTTACAATTTAAAGTAAATCATGAAAACTCCATGAGAACCTTATTATATATACTAGAAGATCCTGGAAATTTACACATAGTTATCCTCTAGATTTTATAGAAAACAATTAGGGTGATCAAAAATTATCAATGATGTGTAGCATAAATTGGAATCTATCATAAACTAATCATGAAAAAAAATGTATGGATAAAATAAATGATCATAATAATTCCATAATCAAATGAAACTTGAGGGAATATAATATCTATGGTAAAAAAATAAAAAACATGGTTAATAATTACTGATCACGTGCAGATTTAATATATAATATTGAACAACATAAACATTCCATAAAGGCCTCATACCAAGAAATTGAACATAAATGTGTAATTAATATTCAAATTCTTTAGCTAGTATGTCTCATGGGACCTAATGATGAATCGAGGGGATATCCCTGAAAATTTATAATTAAGCCCAATGCATTCATCGTATGAGTTAATAAGACATTTCAAAACATTAACTGAGGAACTTATTACCTAATCATAAAAAAACAGAATAATGGTAATATTTATGATGTAAATATAAAAAAAAATACACAATCAATAAAATAATGTTCCTATCTATGAGAATATCTTAAAAAATAAAAAATGAAACTATGGCGTATTGTACAAGCAATAGGAAGTACCCTTTTCACAAAAATAAATTTAATGTGGTAGAGAGGATAAATTCAAATTTTTGAGTTATAAATAGAATATAATACTTTATTTCATTATTTTTCAATGGTATTAGACCAAAGAAATGTTATAAAAAGTCTTTATTATGGTTCATAAATATCATGGGAATAATATGAAGCATATCCCCCTAGAGTGTCTTGCCCGGTGTGCAGTCTTAGTCACCCTCATCATGCACAAGGTGAATATTTATATGATACTCAATCATCCTTTTTCATAGTGATTACCCATAGGTTAATCTAGGCTACATCCACATCCACTTTCAAGTATCTAGATAGCGATGTAATTTTCCAGAAAACCACAAACACCTGACTTTTAAAAATTAAATATTGGTGGGAATTATGATGACTTAGATAAAATATCAATCAAAATAAAGTGTTTGATAGAATTTAAAATAAAACATTAAATAACATGAATAAGTAAATATTCATGATATAAACTATAAAAGGGGTTGTAATTACACTATACAATAGAAAACATGGTGTAGGACATAGTCATGTCGCATGGAATTGAAATTTGAGATAGATAATCCTTACTTATATTCACACTTAACTGAAAGTGATCCAAAACCCTATAAAACATAAATTCTTATATTACTCCCCTATTTTAGAACCTTGTTCATACCTATAATTTTTTTAAATTTTTTATATTTATTCTCTATATGTACATTAGTTATTTGTTATCTATTTTCAATATTATGTGTGAGTAATATTGATCCTTTTGAACTACTTATGTAATAGTTGTGTTGTTATATATTATTATCCAAAATATCATCATTAACAAGTCATAAAATGTAATGAAAACGATGATTTATAATTATTTATAATCATAAAATTTTATTCTATGGGAGTTTTGGTTATGATATTTAAATATTAAATTGATAATGATCATGTTTCAGTGATTTTTAACAAATGGACATTGGTATCTTAACCAAGGAGTTTAATATTAACGTTATCATCCAAAAACTAAAATAAAATCATTATTTAATTATTTATATAATATATCCAAATCATTAATGTAACATTAAAATAAACCAAACCCCCTTTCCAACCATATATCCTCCATCACTTTCCATTCTAATAATAAGTTCTAAGAATAAAAAATTGATTTCATCAAAGTATGTAACTAATTTATATAGATTATTTATTCATCAAATTATTTCGAATTTTGAAACAATAAATTGATAATCAATAAATAAGGTCATTATACTTTGAATATAATGATATTAAAAATAAATCAATTCATAATTTTCCATTAATTATGGTATGTTTTAATTTGGGTTGGTTTAACCATGTACTTGAATAATGCTATAAATTTCTATCATGGATATTGATTTTATAGACATTTTAATTTAATGAAGCTATTTATTGCTCATATTTTTAAAAATATTTTAAATTTTGTCTTTATAAAACCTTAATAATTTAATAAAATAATATTTCTCCATTAAATTCATTCTCATTACCATCCATGAATGGAGATGATGAAATGAATAAGAGAAACAAATTGTTTCATGGAGGTGGTAGTCCTCACATACATATGTTTTGCGATTTTGTTTCCCACATAATGGTAGAAATGTATATATTTTTTTAAAATTTAATAATATAAAATATGTTATAAATATCATACTAATTTATTAAATTCAAAATTGGAGTCAACCGTTTATGATGGTTAAGGAAACAAATCTTGAAGCCTTGAAGAGTTGGTAGTCCGCCCACACATAAATGTAATTTTGGTTTTCCTTAAAGGAAAAAAGGGGAAACATGGTTAATATTTATTTCGATAGAATAAAAACATTAATTATAAAAAATAATTACTTCATTATATAGTAATGAGAAAAAATATAGTTTTTGTTGGAATATAGAAAAGTATATAAATTTGGGAAATTTGGTACTCATGTTGAGGAATTCGGTTTTCATTTGGAGGAATCCTTTAAAAGGGGGCATTAGACTAATCTCTTGTGACCAAAATCATAGTACGGTCAAATATGATTCTAGGGGGTGTAATAAAAAAATATTATAAATTTGAAATAGAATTTTTGAGAGCTACTGATGGGGTGTCAAGAGGCCCCTTTTATAAGTGGTGAAAATGACATTTTTGTAAATATTTCAACTTATTTTAAATATGAAACATTCTTGGTATGTCATGTGGATCAAAAATTAAAAAATAATTGAGTATGGGATAATATAAGTTCAATAATATCTCAACCACTCAATTATAGACATGTTTTTAACATGTTTCATGTCTTCTACGCCTAGATTTATTACTCAAACCATATTCAATTTTACCATGGTAAATTGTTTTTAGCTAATTAAATAATTTTAAAATAATAAAACGAAAATGAAAAATATTAACTAATTTATAAATATTTATTTAAAATATGAAATATTTTTTTTGTATAAAATTTATTTGTTTAAGAATAAATAATTTTAACAATTGCATGTGTCGCTTGTAAAAAACTCATTTTTAGAAAAATTGTATTTTCAAGATTAAAATTTATGTATAGGATAAAATTATCAATATAATTAATTTTAATGATATAAATTAGTTTCTTATATAACATTAAAAAATACATTCAAATTAAGAAAAAACCAAATTTTACCAAGATAATATTTAATTAAAAAAGTTTTTATTGGAAAATTTTACATAAAGTTATAAAAAGTTAAACACAGGTTTCAGAAATTTAGAATTATATTTAAAAATGAATATTCTTACTCTTAATTTCATATTTTATCAATTAAAAGGTTTTATAAATTTATAGGTATTTATAATATAATAATTAATTAATAAGAGGTATAGTTGTGATAAAAACTATATTTTTCATGATTCACCTAAAAATAAACTATTTCATAAAAATACTTAAAATTAATATTCAACTAATTTTAACATTATAAATCCAAAAGTGAACTTAACATTGTAAAATTAAAATTAACATTTAACATTTAAATAACTTCATTAATGAAGGACCTATAGAGTGTGCATTATGTAATAGTTTTTTGATGTCTTGTTTAACTACTATAGTAGGGCCCTGGGTATTACATTCACCATCCCTTAAGTATTTTCATCCTAAAAATTGGTTAAATCTCAGATAATAAAAACATATGGGTATTGCATCTTCATTTCTTCATCCGGCTCCCATGTTTCCTACTCTAGTTCGAGATTTCACCAAAGGACTTTCACAAATCAAGTTATCTTATTCCACAACACTCTCTCTCAAGATTCATGAATCTAGACTGGATCTTCATTATAATAAAAGAAAGTTTCCAACTATATTACCTAATATGTGATTTTAAGAGTTGATAATAGTATTCATTTCCTCAATAATTAAATATAGAATATGTAATGTTCTTTTCTGGAGTTGGATGGAATATCCAATTATTAAACTACAGATCCAATTCACTCTAGATTTCAAAAGGCCCAATGTGCAGAGGGAGTAAATTCCCCTTTTCTCAAATCATACAACACCATTCCATGGTTCACCTTTAAGAATATATGATCACCCACTTCAAATTATACGTCATTACTTTGACTATTTCTATAAAACTTTCTTTACTTTGAGATGCATTGATATGAACCTGAATAGTCTATACATTCACAATTTTATCCTCCATAAGTTTTGGTCCTTATCCAACTTTTTTCTAACAAGTGGGAGTATAACATCTATTCCCAAAAAATTCCTCATATAGTTCCATATGTACGATTGAATGAAAACTTTTCGGGTCTGAAAATTATACCGGAGGTAGATACTGGTCACATGCTCTATGGAATTCAAGGAAACATGATATCTTTATGTCTTATAGTGTTTGGATAGTCCTTTTATACTTACCATCAATGTTTAGATACCTTTTAATCCTCTAAAATTATTTTTATGTGATCCTAGGATCATGATTAGTTATAATTGATAGTAGTCCCCCATGAAGTCTCATGAGTTTATTTATATAAAAATAGGAAAGGTACTCAAGGGGTAAGTCATCACTTACTTCTATGAAATGTGAAGACTTAGTAAGTTGATCAATGATGACTGATACAACATTGTTATTATGTGAATTTTTTCAGAAGGTCAGTGAAAAATTCTATTGTAATATTATCCCACTTCTATATAGACACTCTGAGAAGTTTCACGATTCCCTTAGGATGTTGTATTTTAGACATTACCTGGTATTATAATAATCATCTAGATAGATAAACCAAACTTTTCTACTCCAAACCATCCCAGAAGAAATGTTCTCATAAATCCCTATACATCATTGTTCTACTAGGGTGTATATAAAAATTTGAACTATTTTCATCCTATACAATCTCCCTCTTTAGATTAGCTATGAATAAAACATGTAATCTCTTTCCAAACATTAACACTCCATATTTCTAAATGATTTTTATAAATTTTTTATCATTCATAGATTTAATCATTATTTTTTATATATTAATCATCCTAATGGGGAATTTCTATCTTCTCTAGTAAAAATGGTTTAGCAATTTCTTAGAGAAAGAATAATGGATCCCCTTTCCTAGAAATTACCATCACTATATTTACTAGATATTTCCAAATAGGATCCTAATTAATCCTCTTCAAGGAAAGAAATCCATGATAACTCCTACTCAATGCATCAGTCACATTTTTCTCCTTCCAGAAGTGCTTTTGTATTGAGATATCATAGTCATTGAGCAGCTCTAACCATCTTAATTTCCTTATGTTTTTCTCTTTCTAAGAGAAAATATTCTTTAGAATTTTTTTGGTTCATATATATGTCGCATCTTTCTCCAAAGAGATAGGGCCTTCATATATTTTATGAAAGTATCACCCTTAAAAATATAAGGTCATTATTTGGATATTTATTCTTATGAATATTCAATTACTTAAATGCCTAAGAATCCACTCTATCATTCTACATAATGACACAGCCCATTCCTTTCTTTGATATGTCACTATATATTACACATCATTCCTTTCCGAATATTAAAGTAAATACTAGTGAATTAAACAAACTCCTATTCAAATCTTTAAAATTTTCATCACATTCACTATACTATGTGAATTTAACACCTTTATATGTCAACTTGGTTCATAGGTTGAAAACTCAACCAAAATTTTGAAAAAAATGCCTATAATAACCCACTAAATCAAGGAAACTATATATCTTGGTTTTAGTTTTCAGTGTAGGAAATTAATTAACTAATTTTTTATTTGAAGGATCAATATATATTTGATACTTAGTGATAATGTAGTCAATAAAATATAATTCATGGAGTCGATACTCACCCATAATCAAATTCTAATATAATTCCTTTTATCTAAGAGTACTAAGATTTACTTGTATGTGGTTCTCATACTAACCATAGATTTTAGAGTATATTAATACATCATCAGTGAATAATACCAGAAGGTTATCAAGATATTACTTTAATAAACTATTCATCCTATCTATAAAAAATAAAAGTTTCATTAGTCAATAAAAATGGAGTTACTATAAAATCATTATTTTCATACCTCATAATAAATTTCATCTTTGGTATATCGAGATTCCTCACCCTTAATTTATGATAACTAGAGTGTAGATATATCTTATAAAAATATTAATATCCTTGAAGTTGATAAAATAATTCATCAATGTTTAATAAACAATACTTATTCATTATAGTAATTTTATTGATATCATTATAATAAATGCACAATATAATAGATATATCCTTATTTTTTTTAATAAAGCATGGGATCCTCATGGTGAAACACTAGGGCATATAAATATCTTATAACACAACTCTTGTAGTTGTTTCGTCAACTCTAATAACTCCAATATTTCCAATATATAAAGTTATTTAGATATGGATATTGAGTTAGAAATGAGTTCAATAGATAACTCAACTTCACAACCAGGTGTATGACCACATAATTCCTCTGAATAGGCATTAACGTATTTTTGTAAGGTGTGTACGTGAACTATTATTAGTATGTTTATACCATCAATAGATAGTGTTTTCTCTTCCTTCTATCCCATAATTTCATTAAGGTGAACTACTAGAGGTAGATCTTGAAAATAATCAGGAGGTAAAGTCTCTACCTTGATAATAATGGATAATATAACCCCTTCAAAAAGAAATATCATTGAACTGTTCAGGATGAATATATCTACATTGACTACTAGTGTTGATATAATTCTCATTACTTCTATTAGTAATCATCTATAAACAATGGAATATACAAAATTAGCTGAAGATATTGAATTATAAAAATTAATACCTCTTAGGTAATCTAGGGAAAAATTCCTTAAAATCATAAGGATTTTACATATTAATAGTAATATCTACCTAGGTTACCTCTAAATTTATCCTCCCATGTTTTTACTAAACATACATTAAAATGAACTATAACAAACCAGACTCCCTAAAATTTAATTTTTAGTAATATTATATTATTTGTAGGAATATAAGAGTTCATGAAGGATCTAATTTCTTAGAAGATTTTGAAGATGATATATATACACAATTTTAATATGACACTTGAGAACATAAATTATAGCATAAAAACTTGATGATAACATTATTATCTCTTTTATCAAATCCTTAAATATTATTCATAGTTCTCTTGTAGGTTTCAGATATAAATGAATCAAAATAAGTTTGAGTGTAATTAATTAGAAAGGTGTAGCATACAGTATAAGTTATCATAACATAAGCATGGAATAAATGGTATGGAAAAAACTATCAGGGAATAATATTCCATAATCAATTCAAACTGATGGAATACTATATCCATGACAAAAAATGAAAAAATGAATAATAATTGTTGATCTCAAAATAATTTAAATCATAATTATAAAAAATATATATTTTGAGGCATTAAACCAAGACATCAAACATAAATGAGTAAGGTATAATAAAATACCCTAGCTAGTTTTTCTCATTCAATGGAAGAATGTATCTATCTAAAATAATCATCCCAATAAATCAACATATAAACTATTGGGTATTGTCTATATAATAAGAATTCCCCTTTTTAAATAAATAAACATAAGGTGGTGTAGAATGTAATTTCAAAGTGTTGGGTTATAGATAATAGATAGTAATTAGGTCTAGTAGTTTTTAATGGTATAAGACCAAAGAAATGTCTGAAAAATACTTTTTTATGGTTTATAAAGATCATGTGAATTGTCTAAAGCATATCCCTTTGGAGTCCCTTTCCATGTGTGTGGTATTAGGCTCGCTCATCATGAACTGAGTGAATAATGATTTGATACTCAACCACCCATTTTCAAGGTCATTATCCCTAGGTATATTTATTACACATCCTCATCTTCTTTCTAGTATCTAAATAAGAAAGTAATTTTCAACATAACCACACAAACGTTTTTTAAAAAATTTAATATTTTTGGACATTATAATGGCTTATGTAACATCTCAGTCAAAATACCTTGAAGGATATAATTTCAAATAGAAAATTAAATATCATTAATAATAATATAGTCATGATATAAAATATCAAATTGGTTGTATGTACACAAAAAAAATATAAATCATGGTTTATGACATATTTATATATGATGTAAATGAAATTTATGGAAAAGAATCCTTAACTTTCTTCCCACTCATTTGATTGTGCTCTAATACCCTCTATAAAAAAATAACTTTCTTGATCACCTATTTCATAAAATTATTCATACCTATGACCATTTTTTAACTTATTTTATATCTATTATATATATGTATGTTAGTTAGTTATTATCTATTTTCAATATTGGGTGTGATTAATCTTGATCATTTTTAATTAGTTTCGTAACAGTGATGTTGATTTCTTATATAAAAATTAATCATTCCAAAATAATAAGATGTACTATAATTTATTATTTATAATAATTTATAATGTTATGATTTTTTTCTATGTGAGTAATTGTTCCAATCCATAAATATGAAATTAGCGATGAGCATGTATTAGTGATTTTTGACAAATAGTCATTGGTATGTTAACTAATCAGTTTCATATTTATGTCCCTATATTAGAACTAAAAACAAAGTCATTATTTCCATAATTTTATCACATATTACTAGAAATTAAATTCTTATACTCATCCATGATATAAATTTATAGCAATGTTCAACTATGTGGTTACACCAACCTAAATAAGAACAAACCATAATTAATGGATGATTATGAATTGATTTTGTTATAATATTAATATACCAGAAGCATAATGACATTATTTATTTTTTATTAGTGTTTCATATAAAAATTGAAAACAATTAGAATAATAAGATAAACTATATAAAGTTATTACATATTATGAAGACAAGAAAAATGATAATCAGTTTAAGTCAGGTGATGCGATTGAGCAATCCTTGGAGTTTCTCCTGAGCTCAGGTGAAGAAACGGTTGAACATGTTCTATTTCTCAATTCCATTGAATAAGAATCATTGAAAATGAGGGAGATATCATTGAAGGTGACTCTAAATGAGGAGAAATATACATGGATTGACAATTATAACCTAATATTAGTTGGGGTTTCAATAATGGGATGATCAACCTTGAGGAGTACATCCATTCTTGGGGCAAGATGTCCTTTTGGGTCAAATATTTTCTAATTTACCCAATATTTATCACTTTTAAATTAAAAGTTTTTGGAAAATAAAAATTTAATTTTCATTCAGTCGAACTTAGAATTAACTTTTGGATGGTTGAATTTTTCAAAGTTGTTTATTACTCATATTGTTAATTGGTTGTCTAGTTTTCATTTCCTTTACCTTAATAATTTTATATTATTTATACATTAAACTCATTCTCATGAACATCCAAGACATTTGGTGATACAGAAGGAAATAAATCGTTCCATAGAGGCAGTTCACCACACATACATATGGTTGAAGATTTTTTCCATATAATGGGAGAAATATATTATATGTTTTATAATTTTAGATTATAAAATATATAATATTATTAATAGAATGGAAAAATTACATTTACAAAACCAGAATCATGTAATAAATATAATATTTATTCATTAAATCAATTTTTAAAAACATCCATGTATGGTGGTGGTGAAAAACAAAATTTGTTATTCATTGATGCAGTAGTCTGCATGTAACATTAGTGATGTATCCATTTTTAGGTGGGTTAAATGGAGGTAGATAATATTTGGTCCATCAACTTATTAAAATATTATAATACTAATGATACAGATGCTATTATATTAGTATGGTTACAATATGTTTTCATGAGGTAAAAGAATAAATAAACTTGAAATAACTTGGTTAAGAACAAATTCCTTTTATATCCTACTTTAAACAACTCCTTAAGCCTTATTATATTAGTCTTTTAAGGAGAATAGAACCTCTAGTATGTGGTAATGAGGGATGGGGAGAGGTTTGGGTAGATTTTTTTCAATCTAGGAAGCATTTTTTTTCTAGTATAAGTGGAGTTGTGAAGGTTTCATTTTATAATTGATGGGGCTATAATTTTTATAAATATAATTTATTAACAAAAAAGGGAATACATTTTCATGTAATGTGGATCCAAAATGGACAAACAATAACAAGGGATGAGTATTAGGTTAATAAAGCCTCTATCCAGCCATTTAATAATAAAATTGTGTGATATTTTTGGGCATTTTCTCATAATTTAACACCTTTTAATCACTTTAACCTTTACCAAGGATATTTGATTCTTCTATGATAGCTTATTTTTATGACCTAAAGAACACTTAACAAGACAAAGATATTTTCAGAAAAAAATAATTTTAGGTATAAAAATGAATTTAGACAAAAATTATGAACACTATTTATTCACATGATATTCATTGGTTTATTTTTAATCCAAATAACGTTTGGTACTTTAAAAGAAAAAACAAACTAAATGGTACATTTTAAATACTTAATTATAGGAAAATATATATATATTAGGTTTCAAAATGTGAAACATAGATATCTAAATTCAAAATAATATTCTAAATGAATAAGTTTAATTAAATAAATATATTTTTGGTTGAAAAAAGGTTTCATAAATTTTTTATTCATGTTTATATCATGATTATTTCGTAATATTCATGGTAGTTGTAAAAACTATATGTTTAGTAATATCTGAAAATCAATAATTTTATAAAAATTCCAAAAATTCACCCAAATATAATTTTGATGTGTCAGATCCAAAAAATATATACATTTATTCATGTAAAAACTATAAAATTTAGATATATTTATTTCAAATATATTCTTGAATAATTCTTTTTTTATTGAAATATAATGATGAGATAATAGAATGTGAATTGTGTTATTATTAAGAGATTTAGTGATTACTAATTGTTTTAAAATATTAGGAATTACAATGTTTTCAATTAAATAAGTTTATCTTAGAAATTTGGGATATATGTCATTTTTGAAAAATGTTGGGTAATTCTTTATCATTTTTTAATTGGGTTCCCATGTTATTTCCTCTATCTCGTGATTCCTCAAAAATAATATCACCAACCGAGATTACTAATTCATAAAAACTTGATATCTAGTGTCAATAATATGGATAGGCTCATTATTATAATAAAATTTTTGTTCCAAATATATTTTTTCAGTGGTGAGTACATTTTTTGGGTCTGGAATGTACTTCCTCATCAACGAAACATGGAATAAATCATAAAATTTAGAGATTTTGGGTGAAATATCTAAATTGTAATCCATGGTTCCAATTTTATCTAAAACTTAAAATGGATTCATCTACCTAATACATAGTTTCCAATTCAGTAAAAACCTTATAACTCCCTTCCATGGAGATATATCTAAGAATACATGATCCCCCAATTGAAATTCTATGTCCTTTGAAAATTTAAATACCTTTTTGTCTACTTTGAACTGTATTAATATGGTTCTAAATAGATCTCACTTTAATAGAAGTATCTTCAGTAAGATACGAGCCTACTAGCTTCCTCTCTCTAACATCATCCCAAAAAGTTGTAGTATGAAATATCTTCTTATACAATGATTCATATATTTCCATATGAATTATTAATTGGAAACTATTATTATATGAAAATTCTCTCAAAGGTAGTTATCAGTCCCACATTCCATGAAATTCAATTGTGAATGATCTCAAAATTTCTTCTATGTTTTGAATATTACTTTCATACTTCCTATAAATTTGAATAAAATAAAAAATTATCAAATGTAGCTTTTTATAGAAATACTATTTAAGACTCCTTTAAAATTTATATATAAATTGAGGGTTATGGTTAGATAAAATTTATAGAAGTGCATGTGAAGTATCAATACATTATGAATATTGAATAGTTCAAGGAATTTAAGGGGCATATAATCCCTTATTTATATGAAATTTTAAAATTTGGTGAGGTGATCAACAGTTACCCATAGGGAACCATTCCTTCAAATAATATTTTTTATTCCATTAAAAAAATACATTATAACATTATCTCACTTCCACACTAGTATAGGGAGAGATTTCATGACTCCCTTAGGATGTGGTCTCTCAAGATTTACCTACTATCACCCCATGCATCTAGATATATTTTATGAAATTTTCCACTTAATTTTATCCCAAAAAAAAATTTATCTCAAATCCATGTACTTTTTTGTTCCACCAATGTGTATATAGATATATGATATATGTCTTGTAATTATATCATTAGATTGGGTATAAATAAAACACTTAGACTTCTTCTAAACATAAAATTCTATATTCATAGATGAATTTTAACAATCTACCATTATTCATTGATTCAATATTCTTTTAAAAACGCTTATCATCTTTCTTGGACATCTTTATGTTCTCCAGTAAAATATTATTTGGAAATTTTATAGGAAATGAATGATGGTTCCACTTCCTTAATATTTACTATTTTAAAATTTAATAAATCTGTAAATATAGTATCCTTTTTTATTCTCATAATAGTCATAAATTCATATTCATTGCTACTCAATGCATCATTCACCCTTTTTCCCTTCCCATGATGGTAGTGTATTGATAAATCATAGTCCTTGAGAAGTTCTAGCGATCCACATTATCTCATATTGAGCTATTTCTAAGAGAATATGAACATAAAAATTTTATGATCAATATATATGTTTCACATATTTCACCATAGATATATTTTATCTATATATTTAAGGAAATAATTATAGCTTCTGACTCAAGAACATTAGTTATATATTTTGTTCATGAATATTTAATTTATTTGATACATAAACTACCACTCAATCATTTTTCATGAGTAAACACCCTAATTATTTCTATATGAATCACTAAATATATAAAATAAATTCTTTATAAAGGCTAAAGTGGATGTTGGTGAAATTAAAATTTTCGTCTTTATCTACAAAAAATATTTTTTTCAATCCTTTGACCATTTAAATTTGACCCCACAATGCATTAACCTGGTTGATGCATTGGCTAATCAGGAAACATTTTATAAAATTCACCCTCAGTTCCCTATTAAACTAGGGAAACTATATATCTTAGTTGTATGCATCAATATATGGCATTTCTTAATTTCCTTCTTCTTTTAAGTATCAACAAATATTTTATCCTTGTACACAATATGGCCATAGAAATAAATTTCCTTGATCCAAAATTTAAACTTACAAAATTTTACATATAATTCATATTCATTATGTGTCTTAAAAATGACTCAAAAATAATTCTCATAAGCCTCTTATATTTTATAGTATAAAAATATATCATCAAAAAATAATACAATGAATATATCAAGATAATCATTGAAAACTCTATTCATTAAATCCATAAACACAGAAGGTGAATTAGTTATTCTAAAGGGCATTACCATAAAATATCCATGTCCATAACTCATATAAAATGTTTTCTTTAGCATATAATTCATTTTCACCCTGAATTAATGATAACTAGATTGAACATTGATCTTTTAAAAATATCGAACTACCTATATTTTATCAAATGTGTCATCAATGTGTGCAAAAGGATACTTATTCTTTACAGTAATGTAATTGTTTTCCTTGTAATCAATATACAACCTCATAGACCCAATATTATTTTTCAAAAAATAGGATTGGGGATTCCTAGGTTGAAACACTAGGTTTTATAAATCCCTTGTCACACTACTCATGTGGTTGTTTCTTCAACTCCACCTATTCCATTGGGGCCCTTTTATAGAGAGTCTTAAATATGGGTTTTCCATCAGGGATAAATTTAATATAAAACATACCTTCAACCTTTGGTGGATGTATATATAATTATTATAAAGATACATAAATTTATTCTAATAAAAAAGGTATATACTCTGTTATTAGGTTGATATTCTCATATATATAGATATATATATATATTTCTTTCTTTCTTTTCGGTTTCTCTAATAATTTTGTTAATATGAGCTACTAGATTTGGATCCAAAAAAGACTCAAATGATGAGGTACCCTATAAAAATTAGGAATTATATGAATCCATTAAAAAATACTAATATCCTTCTCTTAGTAATAAATTATTACATTACATATTGAGATCCAATCAATACTAATGTTTATATAAAATTTAACCGTAGGTATAACAATCAGGTTTGCAACTAGGGAATACCTATGCATCATAATAGATACTACCTTATATATATATATGAAAATAAAATTTCCACAAGGTTTATTGACTAGAAATTAAATTCTCAGAGTGTTGGGGGAAGATTGAATTTTCTTAGAAAATATGTTATATATAATAAAAATTTTATATCTAGAATTAAATAAATAATTATCTAAATTTTACTTTATGATCAAAGTACCTTCAATGACATTATTTAGAACATCATACCCAGTAATAGTAATTTTGTAAGCTATGACTTTCTTCCTTCTTTTCTTCTTAGATAAATTACTTTTATTCTAGTGAAATTAGTTTGAATAGTTCCCCAACTCCTTAGAGTTAATGTATTGATCTTTGGTGGTTTCTCCCCTGCCTTGGGATTCATTAGTATGATGGATTTTTATCTAAACATTAAGAAAACCCTCATTCCCTTAAACCATGTATTAGGGTTATTCTTTACAACACTATTACATGACAGAAATTTTACCCTTAACTTCATACCCTTTCCCACATTTTTCTTTATAGGGTTCCAAATCAACCTCTTATTTTATTTATTTCACTTTAAAAATAATTATTCCTATGACATGATAACACATTATGTTATATTATCATATTCTAAAAATGTTTGAGAGACTAATTCCTATAGAAGATTATGATTTAGAACATAAAATAAGTTATCAATATTAATTCTTGGATTACATACAAAATAAACATAAGGAGTTACAAAAACCTCATAATGTTATGTTAATATTAGGAAACATTTTACTCTTAACCAATATTAAAAATTTATATATTCAAAAAAAATTAAGAAATAAGTGGGAAACTAAATAATTAATAACATTCCCAGCTCAATCTATAAAATAATCCATAGAGCCATTCCAGAAAATTTTAAAAGAGTTATAATTATTGTCCCTATAAAGACTCCAAACAATATATGTTACCTCAATGTATGATTATGTTTTGATAAAGTCTTAAAAGATTCCATCCATATTATCCCTTGTCTGGATGTACTCCTCTGATTTTATTTTCCCCTAACTAATTGCTAATGACAAAATATGATCTTGTTTTCCAATCCAAAATATTATCCCATTATTCACATCAAATCTAAGAGTCCTTATATGAATTCTCTAAGCCCGTATTTTTTACATTGATAATGAATTCTCCTCAAATAATTCTTCTTTTTAGTGTAGGTGGAGACCCCATAGTTCCTCTATTTCATATTTATCACATCCATCCTTATCTTTAACACCACAAGTTACCTCCCTTTCCAACAATGACGTGGGGTCCTTCAACTTTCCATCATGATAATTCTCAACCACATCACTAGGAGTTGTAGCTTACTCATTCGACTTACCAATGTTCTATATCACATATTTAACTCAAGACTTTCCAACCAAACTTACCTCTACCCCAGATTTATCTACATTAATTAATTATCAAGTTACCATGGTTTTAGGTATATTAGAGTAATCATTCTGTGTCCTTATTTAAAAATTCCAAAAACTATGTTACATTTTTTTAATTTCTTGATTTATACCCTACATTCATGATCATATGAGGGTATTTAATTTTATTTATAGTAATATTATAATCTTACTTTTGTCTTATGTTGAAAATGTTTCTTTCAATGTCATCTAATTTCTAAAAAGTAAATTGATTTTAAAATAATATTACCTTAAATATATTCCATTATATTCCCTCTAACTCCTACACCTCCTTAATATTTTGAATAAATAACCCCTATTTAATAGTATCTCCCTTTAGATGATAAATCACCATGATAGAATTCTCCCTTTAAATACTTTCCTATGTGAAAAATATCTTCCTTGGGGACTTGATACATTGATTGTATTCTAATCGATTGGTAGTTTCACTTATTGAAATAAGTTTTTATCATTTAAAATAGTCCAGCATTGTTGAACCGTGTTGTGGATCCATAGGTTTCTTCATATGGGCAAGGTTATTGGTCATAACATGAGTCAATTACCCTAATATAATTATAATTTTCTTAGATCTACCAACATCATCATTTAATTAATTGACCTCCTCATGTGGAAAAAACCATATATAAATTATGGGTGTTGATACGGTTTACAGTCCATCCACTAGGAACCATTTTTAAATAATGGAATACACTATATTATCTAAAAACATTATGAATATTGAATCATAGAATATTATTTCACTGAAAGTAAAATTTTATATAAAATTTTCTTAAATATCAAAATGTTTTATCATAATTTACTTTAATATAACTATATTCTTCTAGATTTAGTTACAATTATTTCTACTAAACATTCACTCGTATTGATTACAACAACTTTGAATTTAGTATCCTAGAGTCAATGGTTACAATATTACACTGATGCAGAATAAAAATTTTCACATCAAAGGGGATATATCAATTTAGTAGTGTTGAGAGACTGTATACATACACGATTCCCACATTACATTTGAAAACATTTAATAAAATATAAAATTATAGTAAGAAAATTATTATTTCATCCATTATATCCTTCAAATAAATCATAGACCACTTCAAGAAACCCTAAGTATAGGAAACAAAATTAATGGGTGAGACTAGATACTCGATAAGGGAAATCATATTTCCAAAACCTCCATAGAATAAATAATTCAGGAATAATATAGAAAATAAAAATAAAAATAAAATATTTCATATAACTAATATCATGAAAGAGTAATATATCTATTAATTACATAACAACATAAAAATCACATGGATAATAATAACTAGTTTCATGGGGATAAAATGAATAATTTCGAACATTTTAATCTCATCATCAATGATTCATTTCAGGACATCCTACATAATTAGGTTTGATATATTCCAAATACACTTGCTATTTTATATCATGAGATATTATGGGGCATCAAGGGGCTATATAATTCAAAGTCCCACCCATCACTAAATAATTTCAATGCATTAAATATATTAAATTAATGAATAAATAATACAATACATAATCAACATGTTGTAGTTATCAATAAAAATCAATATTGGAAAAATAGAATAAGAAATGACAATATTTTGCTTAGTTAAAAGTGGAAAAACAGTTCATAGGTCTTCCAGTGAATGAAGGTGGATGGTATTATTAGATTATATCCATAAATAATAATAAGAACCTCTAAATTGTGTTTATAAATATGAAAAACACCTTTATAAATACATAAATTATTTTCTTTGAAAATAACAATAAATTTCCTTTTCTTTTGGAAACATTAATATAAATGAAAAATTCACTGAAAATGGGAATAATATTTTCTTTGAAAAAACATGGTAACATGAAAATGAATATTATTAATGATGATTTTTTATAATGATGGGAAAAGATGATTGTGTGGAAAATGTAAAAAATCATTCTCCTTGCACTTTTTTAAATAGATTTAAAAATGAATCTTACAAAAAATGACAAAAATATTACTTTAAAAACATTTTAATGAAAAGAAAAATTTAATAGAAAATGAAATTTAACATTGGATTTTTTAGAAGGAAATTCTTCAAATAATTTAAATAATATGGAAATGGAGGAATAAGATTCTCAACTGAAAAGAAATACAAGGTTTGTTCCACATTTAGGAATCCTTTCTATTGAATCAATAACCAAAGGTAATTTAAATAGTAATATGACATATAAGACCCATAAAAATAAATATAAAATAAAATGGATGAGATTTTAGAGACAAATAAAAATAAATACCCTCAATTAAAAAAATTTATATAATGAATCCCAAATTCAAAGTGATATTGGTAAAGTAACCCTTACCTTGGACTTTCTCTTTCTCTGATGCACTATACATCTATGTATAATACATGTAACATTGTTATTAATTTAAATATTGACCTTATTAATATTTATTCTTCTTTATGTAATCCATTTATTATTATTTATTACCTATATATCAATTGGTATCACTAAATAATTATTATTCAGGTGTTTGTTGTTTTGTTCCCTTTACATGCTTCGATTTGGAGGTTTCAGTCCTTACTTCTGGTTCATGGTTTAATCATCTATAGAATTTTCATGCTGTGTTAATTCATTTTAATGATATTATTTTTGAGTCACATAGTTATTTAATGGGAATTATGCTGATGGTTCCCCTGAAATTCCTAAAAATACTCTTTTCTATTCATTTCTGAATATTGAAGGAATTGTATTTTTGGTTTATTTTTATATTGAACCTTGCCATTATAGAATTATAAAAACATATTAAATTAAAAATTATTATATATTGATTAAAATATTTAATTTTTATTAGTCATTTATGTGATATATGCTATAACTATGTTCATTTATTTGTCAAAAACCAACCAAAACAAGAAAATATTATAATGATTAAATGAGGTAGAACATGATATCTAATAGTGATAATATAAATTTTATAAATACATAGTGGTTTAAAAAAATTGAATTCATAAAGAAAATTATATTAGGGGTATATGATGAATATAAAATAGAGATAATGGTAATATTTTATTACTTACAAAGTGTTTTGTTGTTCTAAGTTTTGGATGTTAAATTTAAAAATCACCATTTATCATTAAAATTATTAATAGAGTGTAAAAAATCCTGTTAATAAGATTATTTTTGTTATAAATATCATATTTATTCATTAAATACATTCATATAACAAGTCATGTAAGGCAGTGATGAAAAAAGAAAAATTCCATTCATGGAGGTAGTAATCCACACAAAACACGGGCAACATTTCCATTTTCTAATTGATAGAAGAAAGGTTTATAACAGTTATTACAACAACCTGATAAAAATTAATTATAAAAATTATACTAATTTAATTATATTATTATGGTTATAATATATTTTTATAATGTTAAACAAGAATTAAACATGATACAACTGGGTAAAGACAATTACCTCTTCCTTTAATATCCTCATTTAAACGACTCATTAAGAATTATTTTATTAGTATTTTGTGGTGAAAAAAACCTATTTTATTTTTTAAATATGTTTGGGTAAAAGTTTTGTCATATTCTAGTTTATATATGGTTATTTAGGTGTGAGGATAATTTGGGTGGTTAAAGGGTCCTTTTATAGGTGAGGGGTGACATTTTAGAAAATATAATCTTTCATATAAAAAGGATAGTCGTATTCATGGATAGTGGATTGAAAATGAATAAAAATTGACAAGGGATAAGTGGTATGTTGAAAAATACTCTATAAAACCTTTTAAATATAACCCTTTTTGATATTTTTTGGTTTTATCCCTTAATTTAACCCCTTTTAATCATTTTAACAGTTGCATAGGTGACTGACTTTTACTAGGGTAATTTATTTTTATAACAAAAACTTAATTAGAACTTATTAATGAATTTTAATATGATGATTACAAATTTAAAAAACACTTTAAAAGTTTCAATTTCGATAGAAGGTAAAAATTAATTTTAACAAAAGTAATCATAATGCAATAAATATAATAAATGATATATTTCAAGCATTAAAATTAATTTTGGTTAAAATTATGAATATTATTGATTCTTCTAAAATTAAATAGTTTATAACTAAAAACACTGATTTATTTTACTTTAAAATCAATCCAAAACTAAGTGGCACCATGTAAATAATTAATTAAATGAAAAGAATCAAAAATATATATCTTATGTTCCAAAATGTCAAAAATTGATTTCTAAATGAAACATAATATTTTAAATGAATTATTTTACTTTATAAAATATATTTTTTCTTAAGAATAATATTTCATAAATTTTAAAATCATTCTTCTCTCATGATGATGTCATATAATTCATGGTATTTGTAAAAAAAATTTATTATTCACCAAAATTCAACATTTTTTGAAAAAAAAAATTAACTCTAAGAAAATTTTGACATGTTGAATCCAATAATTAAATTGAGTAAAATTAAAACTATAAAATATATGAATCTTTATTTTAAATATATTCTTGAATATAGCCATTTTTATTATATTTTAATGATGATATAAAAGATTCAATATTATGTTTTACTTTTGGGATGTGGTGATTACCTATTATTATATAATCTCAGTTATTTCATTGGGGTTACATTTGAGAGATTCTGGAGAAATTGTTTTAGGGTTCTATCTATATTTTAGGATAATAATATTTTTTAAATTGGAAAAAATTCCACTTCATAGAAAAATAAGGATTCATCCTCAAGAATTTATTTATAATAAGGGAATCAATTTTAATAAATATCGGGTAGATATCATTCGTCATATTCTATATCAAAATGTTTTTAAATAATTAAACATATTCATATGACATACAGAATTATATAGTGGATTCATTGTGAACTTCATATCTATTGTATAAACCCTTTGTGATGTTCTTGTAAAAATTGTTCTTTTTTTAAGACTAAAAGTTTTTATGAATCCTTCTCAACTATAAATTCATGTATAATTTATACACCCATCATGAAATATCATAATAAGACCCATAATTTTGAAATCTTGTGTGATTTAAGTTACTTTGATGTAAGATATTTAACAAAAAAATACATAAAAAACTCTATTTATCATTTTATGTGATAAAATCATTAAATGAGGCATAAATCAACTACACCACCATGGAAAACGAATTTTTTTTATATTTTATTTACCATAAATAATAGTAGATCTTATCTCATAAGATCCCCCAAAAATATTTCACTTATCATTTAGCATTGAAATACATATTCGAAGAGAAATATATAGATATATTAGGTTGTTATTTATCTTGTATGAAATTGACACAATAATAAAGGATAAAAGTGTGTTGAAATTATGGTAGATTTACACATTTTAGGTGGTAATTAAAATTTAATTCATCCTATATTTTTTATCCTAATAATTTATTGATGAGAATCTCAATTCTATGAGGGATATCCCATGGTATGCTGATATAATAAACAATTTTCTAATAATAATTATTCCCAAATTCAAATTAACTCAAGATAAGAAGAAATTCATTTATAATGTAAAATAATATGTTTCTAATAATACCTACCTCTACAATTTTTCCCCAATCAAGTAATTATGAGATGTGTTCTTGAGTAAAAGAAATATTCTATTATTAATTTTTCTTTAGGATGGCATGTTAAGGCCATTATTAAATAAATAAAACTACTACAAAGGTTCACAAAAGTTGTTTATCTTATCCAAACCTTGATAGAGATTTCTATAAATTCTATCAAAGATGGAATTGGTGCTAAAAACTAGGTTCGGTTATTGGAAGGAAAAAATCATTTTAATCCCATTCATATTGGATATATATTTAGAAAAATCATTTTATGGTACCCTTGATAGACTCTAGGGGATATATCTATATCGTTATAGTTTTTAATTATGTTTTTAAATTGTTTTAGGCCTTTCCCATCAATTTTAATGGTCATTAGGTTGGGATTCTATTCCTCAAAGAAAACATCTTTTCTAGATTCATAATTACTAGGTCTATCATTAGTGAACATGGAACCAATTTCTCAAATCGTAACTTCTAAAAACTCATGTCATTATATGGGATCTCTCAAAAAGTTTCCACTACCTTCCACCCTCAAGAAAAGTGTCAATATTAGTTATAAAATAGGTAAATAAAGAAAATTATTTAAAAAACTAACAACCCCTCTAGGAAATATTGGTCCATAAAGATCATGGATCAACATTGGGAATATCAAAACCACATACAAACATATCCTATAAATGACACCATATATATTAATTTGTGGAAAATATTTCCATTTTTTAGTTGATATTAAGAAAGAATCCTTTTTGATAATAAAATATCTGAATTTTGGTATTTCCTTGGAAGGAACAAAGAGGAAATTAAACCTTGATGAACTTGAGGAACTTTGAATATAATATTATGAGAATTCAAGATCAAAACAACTAAATTTAAAGACTAATAATCCATGAATATTAAAGAAAAATAATTTGAAATGATAGAATTCATACTCTTTTATACTTCTAAACCTCAGTTTCATTTAGGTAATTTAAGATCAAGGTTGTCATGAAGTTACACTGTGTAGAACCTTTGAGATTCAAAATCCCACTCATGGTTACATATTTATAGCCATAGGTTAAATCCATTAATATATATATATATATATAATTTAAGAGTAATTGAATGGTTAAATGTATGAATGAGGAAGTATTTCATAAGTTTAAGGATCCATATTGATCTAACTAATTTAAACTGGGCACTTTATGGGAGTAAAACTGGAATTTTTTTAGTTTTTTCATTTTTTTTATATTTTTTCTTCACATAATATGATAAAAAAATTAAAAAAATGTTTTTTTTAATATTTAATTTTTTTATTTGGTTTAGTAAAGGGAACCCTTTAGAGTTTCTATGGTTCTCTGATGTTGTTTGTCTGTGAAATTTATGATTCAGAGAAGATGATTATTCTCACTTAAACCTAATACCCTCCAGGTTTAAAACATAATATTTAATCATCTATGAGGATTCTATATGTTACATGGAACCCAAATGATTAATTTCTTGCTGGTAGGTTTTATCTTTTGACCAGGTGGTTTTTTTCCATGATTTTATTCTCATAATTCTCTCCCCCACGTTCTTTCTAATTATAAATTCTCACTTCTCTTCTATTTTTACACTGAGGAAAGTTCCATTTTATATTTGGTTATAAATATAATATTTTATGGTTAAAATATGAGATTTTATGGTAAATTTTATTTATTTATCCTTTCATGTGATAATTTACTTCGTTAAACATGAAAACTGAATTTTTAATTACTTTTTATGAGATGATTTTGATCGTTATGTCTGTTAAAATTTATGAGCATAAATTTTCGTAATCATGGTCATATGATATTATTTTTCACCATCTACATTTTAATCAATTTAATCAGAATTTTACAATTAATGACCTTAGGTATTTTATGTCTGAGTTTGATTTCTTAGGGTCTATTTTTTATAGTATAGGATTCTGGATTACATTTTGTTTAATTTGAGAATCCAAAAAATTGAAAAAATTAAAATAAATGATAATTTTGATTAATCGTTTCACATGATGTGTGGAATTATCACTTGGGGATACTGAAACAGTATTTTTATTTCCCATAGATAAGCTTTATAACTATATTATAGAGCGTTTAATTAATATAACATATGAAATTTGAAGCTTTGGGATAGAGACTCCATAGTTTTCATTACAAAATTTAGTATTTTATCTCAATTTTAGTAAAAAAACTAGCAAGAAAATATATGTTCATCTTATAGTTGAAATGAGATTTCCACCTAGAAATTTCATCTTTTCTCATTGAACAAAAATGAACCCCCATTTAATTTGTGGTACAAAACACATCTTTATGCTTGAATGGAATTGGATAAAGGGTAGTAGTGAATTTAGAAAGAGTAATGTGATTATGATTGGGTTATTCATATGTATTTGAATTGTCTTAAAGTATATTTATGAGATTCATGATTTTTTTTAACTGAGTTCATTATGAAGAATATTGTATGTTAATGTTTTTTTGGAGATATCGATTGAATTTTGATATTTTTGGGCTAGTAATTTTCTAGGGAATGGAAATTATCCTATTTTGTGGGTATGATTAACCACTAAAAATGAATTATTTTTATTAAATTTTTAATATAATTGTTTTTAACAATTTTTCACAAATGACATGGTTAATTTGTTTTACAATTTAAACTTAATTTCTCATTATTTGTGTAATTCATGGTTAAAATGTATTAATCTAGGCCCACTTAATCATTAGCTTTTTGAATGATCTATCTTGATTATTTAAATCTAAAATTTCAAGATTAGGTTACTCGATTTGTACAGAACATTTTATTCTTATAGATTGGTAGATGATTCAAAAATGAAGATGAATATATTGGGACTCAAATGAATAAATTTTGGTGTAAGGAATGTTGAAACTTGGGCCATTCAATATATGTGTATACCATAATATATGTCCAAGGAAGATGAAATTCTTTTTTAATATAAAGTAAATCATGATGAATATTTCATTAAACTTTGTCCAAGAACAATTCAGTCTTGTTAAAGGTGATCTGGGATGCCCAATTTAATGTTTAAATTCTAGTCTATATTTCATTACCAGAACATCATCCCATAATTTCTATCATAGCTTCAAAAATTCTTATATACTTTGGATTAAATTATACTATATATTAGAATAAAAAAACATCAAACACACTTTTTCTATGAACTATCCTAATTCTTTCACCTTTAAGGTCATTATGGTGAATCCACACTAGTTGGGTGTAATTATTAGGTTGAAGAGTTCATGCCTCCTAAATTTGGCCATCTTCAATATGGGGATATTTCTTGACCAACAATACTAAAATCATGAATATGTTAAACTTAAGATGGAATTAACATTTACATCTAATTTTACTGACATTTTATTGTCATTAGTTCCCTCAAATTAGGAAACAATAATCACTAGTATAAGAAAGTCAGCGTAGACTATACCAAGATATTTATAAACTATAGGTGCAAGAAATAAATCAATATTAAGAATATAAAAACATTCCTTCTCAAATTTTATCTCAATGGTTAATACCACAAAAGAATTGTGAGTCTATTACTTCTTGGATGGAATCAAGTGAATTCCACCATGCACTGGTGTTTCATGAGATATAATCATACCCTAAGTGATATTTGACTCCTCCTATGCCTAACAATGAAAATCAAAGCTTCTCTAAATTCAATAGAATGGGAGACCTAGAGAAATACATTACAAAATTTTTATCTTACTATGGTTTTATATTAGGATTAGCAAAGCATAAGTAAGTGACAAATAATAGATGTTTGGTTGATTTTTTAAAGGAACATATGTTTTTTTGGTATATAAATATACCATCCCAATCCATAACTAATTTTGGAGGATCTTTGATGATATTTCCTTTACTAAATATTCTTTACATTTATGAATACATGAATTCATAACCAATCAAATATTAAGCAACATGAGAATGATACGGTCACAAAATTTCATTTTTATGTGGAAAGGTTTAACCTATTCCCAACATATGAAACATTCATTGGATCTATTGTAGGAGTTTTTTATATAGAATATCTATAATTATCAATAAATATTATCCATTATTTTATAAAATAATTGTTTCATCTGAGAGTTTTTGTAAAAGTACAATAGTTGGAATATTACATTAGTAAATCTAAATTCAGTTCTTGAATAACATTGTTAACATAGGATATGGAGTCTATAGAAGATAAAATCATATATTTCACTCTCAAAATAGAATTATTTCCATCTATAATCCCTAAAAGTAATAAATATAAAATTGGTTTTCTTTGTGGAAAATATACATAATCAAAATATCCAAATAAAAATACATAGTATGCAAAGAAACATAGGAACCACCAAAACATTCAAAATATGAAGAATATAGTATATTCCTTATAAATTGAACAAGTATTAGGATATTTTATTGATTCCTAGGAGAATAAACTTTTTACACTATTCATGATAAGAAATATTGACAAGGTGTATTTGAATGATCGTTTTAAACATTTCCCCTACTATCAGATGTTGGGGCATTATATCCAAGATTTATTCATCTTGAAGACTTCATCCTAATAATGGTATATATAAATTGGATAACCCTATATAGTCCCATAAAAAGTAGGAATTATATTTTTTCTTCACTATCTAAATATGAAAGATAATTTTATTAATTATCAAGTAAAAATACACAAAATTTTGAAAAATATTTGACTGAAATTCAGTTAATCATGCCCATAAAATCATCGATTCATAACTAAATTAATCATTCACGACACTAATTCTCTCTACATATCATGTGATAACATAATCCACCATATAATATTACAAAAATCAGTACAACTACCATTGGTGATAGTCTTTATAATAAGAGGATACCCCATGGGTATTTAAACCAGTTCAGAACAACCTATACTTCCTTTTCCAATCATTGAGGAAATGAAAAACACCACAGTAAATATAAATTTCCTCTGATGGGGATTCATAATGTTGTAATGTCAATTTTTTTCACCACATAGTCTCATTATCTAATGAATAAAACACTTATAAAGTAAATTTCTCCGCCATCCAAAGTGGAGAGGTATATAGAGATGAAGAAAGACACATCCAAGGTAGACCCTCAAGGTTCAGTTTTTGTTCCCATCAAAACCTAACATGGGGATAAAACTAGAAGGTATGCACATTAAAAACCCTAGTAGGATCACTATTATAATCCTAAATCCTTTATATCTCATTAAACTAATCTCAAGATATTATATCTATTTTCATGGTTATAACCATATCATCAGTCCATAGATTTGGGATGGTCAACTCATCCAAGCATGAAAATAAAAAAATATCCCCCCAATTCAGATTCAAGTAGGGTATGATAATCACATAAAATTTAGTATATCATAACCTAGTATAGAAAATATCATCATAGAAGAAGTAATAAGCCTCTGTATCATAAGTATGATGTGTTGAAGCATCTCTCCATCATTCCAGTGTAGATTCAATCTAGTTTTCCCTTCATCTATCCAAAGAACATAGAGATTCCCTCATTAAAGATTCTCAATCCCTCAAGAGTTTGACATTGAAGTGGATATTTCAAAACAAAATGTGTAAAAATAGGTTCCACTGAATTTTACATAGTCATATCCTTTACATGAAATGATCAGGAATCCACCATATAGGGGAACATCGATCCCTTATATGTGTTTTGAAAACTTGGCAATGATAACCTTCACCAAGCCTACTATATAGTGGTTCGTGAATCAATTTCATCCTACTTCCAAGTTTACAATATTTATTATATAAATAATATGACCAATTCCTTTATAATTTGACATTCTAGGGGTATGATAATAGTGAATAGAAACCAATCGAAAAAATTAGACTAAAAACTCAATTTTGGGACCTAATTTATAATTAAGAGTTTGTGGTTTTTCATTAAGATATAACCTTCCAAACATTGTTTTAAAGACTATAAATTCACATTAATTTATTATATTTATTCTGAAAAAAAAATTTCTTCCACAACTGAATCTGATAAGTGAGATTTCGAGTCAATGTTTACATAATATTCTGTCTAAATAAATGATTCATCGAAAGAATGAGCCATCGATATCGACATATCTGAGATCTCAAAATGTTCGGGAGTTCCTCTATTCCATCCTTATCCTTCTTTTTGTTGCTGTCTATCTAGTTCGTACACATCTTATCTTTGTTTCTCGATCCTCTGAGTTACAGACAGAGTTCGAAAAGGTCAAATCTTTGATGATTCCATCATTGATGATGGAGTTGCAAAAACTTCTGGATAGGTATCCTACATTTGAACTGAATTCTTTTAGGTTCAAAAAAATCATTCTAGTTATTTTGGAAAAATTAAGAGATTCATGTCTTACTCGGGTATATGAATGACATGACCAATCAATCGAAATACTCCAACACATCAGCACCTTTGTCATATATTCCACCATACATCCAATACGATGCACTTTTAAGATTCCTTGGTAGTGAAATGGTAGACACGCGAGACTCAAAATCTCTCAAAATAGCGGAAGAAAAATTGAAGAAAGCTGAAGGGAAGAGACAAATTATCGAGGAAAATCTATCTCTAAGATGATTGAGGATATGATTTGAGGCTATAATGTAATGTATCGTAACTATTTTACCTAATTCCAAATTTCTATGGTACAAAAATAGAAGGAATGGACAAGGAATCAAGAAAAAACCCACCGATTCATGAAATACGAATAGAAAAAATAGTGGGCTAACTATTTACCAACCATTTCTTAAAATTCCCCCTTTGAATCTCTTGAATCTTGATAATTCAATATAACATACTAAAATAGGAGTGGAATTGGATTTTTGTTAATGATGAAACACAATTAACTATCCCCAATGGATCATAAAGAGTTATGATTAATACTTGGAATGGTCTAGATAATGATTTTATACTCCATATAATTCTTAAAGATAAGTGGAATTATTATTAAATAGTTTTTTCTTATGGTGGTTACTAGATGTAGTTCAGTCGATTTCTATAAAACATCATCAGTATATTGAGCATTCTTGAATGTGTTAAAAAATAAATTTTTAATATCCATAATTTTATAAGTTTAGGTGTTTTATTATTATATGAGAAAAAAATTAATATATTTATATAGTTATTTCGAAAAGAGACTCAAATTGATAAAGGTTCCTCAACATGTTCATTTAAAGAACATAAGTTTACTATGGTCAATTATTATAGATAACACTTTTAGTATATCAAATATTATATTTATAAAATATCAAATAATATATTTATAGAATATTAGTACTTTTCTAAATACAATTTTATACATTAAACACATTTTTAAATTCATCCATGTTAAGTGGTGAAGAAAAATAGAGCACAATGTTCATGAAGTCACTAGTTTGTACGTATTCATAATAACATCTTCATTTTTTGAATGGTTGTGTTTGAGGTTATGAAATAGATATTTAATTAGTATAAAAAATATAATATTATTTAAAATAATTAGGTTATCATACTTACATGGATATAATATTTTTAATTGGGTATAAGATTAAAATTAGTAAGAGAGTTCAGTTGAAAACATTACCTCCCCCTTTTGATGTTCTCCCTTGGGTAACACCTTAAGGCTCCATAACTTGGTATTTTGGAAATATAAAGGAATATAAGACATGGGTATAGGTTTGAGAAGAGACTATGGTGTTTTTTTGGTAGATCTAAATCTTTTATATGGATGGATAAATGTGGTGGAAGTGATCCCCTATTGTAAGTGAAGAAAATAGAAATTTTTTAAATACCCATTACTTTTTCAATGATAGAATGCCACTTTTCGAGATTAGATGGAACAAAAATTATAAAATAATGAATATTGTGGTTATATAAGGTTTATAAAACCTAGATCATTCATTTTCACCCAAATTTTAAAAAAATCATGTCTTTTACCACTAGACTTACATTTTATCATTTTGGTTTTTACCTTTCTAAGTAGTATTTACCCAAGTAGTTTATATTTTATTAAAAATATATGGTAACCCATATTAGAAAAATTTTATTTTATGAACATGAATATAATTTCCATATAATATAATTAAATTTATAAATAAGATAAAATTATATTTTAAATTTTATCATTTAATATATAGAAATATTATTTTGTAGAAAACTGTTGTTTTTACCATTACATGTTCTTAATATTATTTAGTATATAGAAAAACAATTGAATTAGTGTCAATATATTTATATATGGTTTTAATAATTATATTAGATTAATTTTTGATAATATAATGATTTATTTGATTTGATAAATATTTACAATGTTAACAAAACAACTCAATGAAAATAAAAGTTATACCATTATCACGGTAATTAACTTTAATCTTAGTAATCATACATATATGAAAAAAATTAAATTATTACATAATATGAACATGGTTAAATAAACTATTAAATCAAATTTTTTAGTTTTAAATTATAAAAGTGATGAAAACTAATTTTTAATATAAGAAAATAAAAAAATAGAACAAAATATTATTGAAGATTCAAAAATGTTAACCATGGGTTTTATAATATCAACATAGTATTTTTAAAAGTTTTATTTTATTTTATAAATATATATTTCTATATAAAAAAGGTTTCTAAAAATTTTAAATCATCATTGTGTTATGATAATTTCATAAAAGCGACGTTGTTAAGATAATATTTTTCTTTTCACCATTCACTTAGAAATCAGTTATTTTAGAAACAAATATAAGAAATTACTCTTAACTAATAATGAAATGCTGAAGCCAAAAATGAAGTTAATTTATTTAAATTTAAAATTTATAAATTTATAAATTTTATTTGGAAGGAAAATAAAATATATAAAGAAACCCCACTTTTATCAAAAAATTTCCTTTAAAACTTTAAGTATTCTTAATCCTTTTTTGTATGTGTTTCAAATTGATTAAAATGTTTTTATCTAATATTGGTTTTATTATTACTTAATTTTATTAATAATAATAATCTAATATGTTGAATCTCATTTTAGTTTAGTTTTTCATATGAAATAATATCTCTATATAATTTTTATTTGAAGAAAAATATATTCCAAAATCTCTCGGTGTTATACTTCAGGAAAGTGTGACCTTAATTGGGATGAGAAAACCCCTCCACTTTCACCCATATCTCAAAGTGAAATTTTTTCATCCACCCTTGATAATATCATGGAAGAATATCTCAAAGATTTTCCACCAACATTCTAGGACGGTAGCTCTAAAGGTTATGGTTATAGCAGAAGCACCTTTAGTGGTTGATACGTTAAAAAATTAACCAATAGTATCCTAAAACCTAATATAGGATCTTTTTATGTTAAATTTATAATTATTTAATTTAAAACTATGATAAATAGTAAACTCATATAAATAACTTTAACCGACAATGATATTGATTTTACAAAAAAACCTTATCGAATTACCTATATTTCATTAGCAGGATACAAGTATAGAATCCCTCTAATAATGATCCACATGTTCCCCTTTGATATCTGAGTGATGTAAATTGATTTATGGGTGCAAGTGTGGTGAATCAATTGTCGTGTACTATTCATGTTAATCTCTTTTCATTATTTAGAACATGAAGTAATCCCTCTAACACTTCTCATTCTAAAGAGGAATAGAGGAGGAGTAATGGAAAGAGTATTTTCTTGTGTGAAAGAATTATCAAATATCGATTAAACCAACATAATAGATATAACCATCAATTTATAGAGTTAGGTTTTATGATATAATATTATTTAATATCATACCAACCCGTAAATAATATAACAATCCTTATTAAATACCATTCCATGTATTATTATTATTGGTATTATTATTATTTTATAGCATGTGCTAACACACACAGTGATTAATATTATTTATCAGTTTTCAAATAAACATTCATCAATGGAAATGACATTGGTCTACTCCAATTTAACTTCTTTTTTGAATACATGAATAAATATTTATTTAAACACTTTATTTATTAAGAAATAAAATAAATATTTTTATTCACAACCCAATGAAAAAATATTTTCTTAAATATTTATGTAATAAAATAAATTATTTATTAATTAATAGATAATTTTTTATTACCTTGTGAATATTACTGATCAATAAAATAAGAATAAAATTATTAATCAGTCTTGAGAATAATATTTTTCCAATAATTATATTCAAATATAATTTATACATAATAAATGGAAACACTTAGTTTGTGACCCTTTAAGATTATTTCTCATTGGAATTTAGTAAACATGTCTAAAGTCCAGTATTACTATCTAGAAATGGATCAAGAAACCCAAAAGAAAGAACTTAATTTCATAGTTTTGACAACCACATTTGAACTATCACTCTGTAAAATAATCCCTTTGAAACAATATATAATCAAAAAGGTTTTACATCTGTTTCATCAACCTATATGTTTGATACATTATTCTTTGAATATCTAAAATAAATGCATCGTTACACCATGTCCATGGAATTTAATGTGATTATTCTATTCAAATAAAAGGGAAAAGATGTTAACTTCCATAATGATGTAATGAACAAATACCTCCTCAAATTATTATTAATAACATGTTATTTTTTATGAAACCAACATATCTAACTTCTACATGAACTCCTATCATCATGGTTTATGAAATACATCTAAGTGAATGAGTTATAATATGTATTAATAATAATTATAAAGTATAAGAAATATTATAAATGCTTACAGATAGAAATATCTGATGACACCAAAACATCCAGAATTCATAATGCCATGTTTGTTCTCATAATATCATATCTTGGATATTACTAAGTGAAATATTCATAAGAAGAATCCTCATTTTTTATGATTACTTCCACCTAACAGTCTATGTACTATATTACCTATCATAGTACATTTTCCGAATATAAGACTATATTTAATAGATATCATCAAAGAATATTAGGATTATTATCATATAGGGGACATAATATGACCTTATTAAATGGATTGATATTATAGAACATTATCACATAAATATTATGTCGAAATAAAATCAATATGTGATAATATATTTATATCAATATTCACTTCATTGAATATTTATGTAATCCAAATTACAAAATATTTGGTTCTTGGGAGGTAAGTCCAAGAAACTCCCACAATAACTATATCTATATTCTAATTATTATTTCTTCCTCATATGTTAAACAGGATTATAATTGGTATGGTTACAATTACTAGGATTTCCATATTTTCATGGATAGGTTTGTTTAATCTACATGTCTTTATGGAAAATATCTTGACATAAACCTTATTATCTTAAAAAATCCCTCAAGTATTAATATAACTGAGTGTCTATATTTAATTCCGATGTCAATGTTTTGACATCATCACTAATTCCATAGTTAAATATTACCATAAAAAATAAATAATCCTTCTTTTGGTATATCCCAAAATCAAAATAGGGTGTTTCTAAACCATTACATACATTATTTAGAATCCTCAACATACTCAAATATCATATATATCAAAATCTCTAGTTGTAATAAGTATTTATTATATATTACCTTATCCTCTTCTATGATACTACATAAAATTTATCTAAGTGTATAAAAGTGTTTAATTACCTTTATTACTAGTATTCTCACTTTTGTAGACACTAAGAAGTCATCCAGTTTTACTTTTCAATGTACTATCGAATACTTCTAACTACAATTTGATAAAATTATATTGGATTTTTTTAATATTAACGGATTGTTATTTATGAATCAATAATATCAAATTTAAATTCATTTCATAGAATATGAGATGAGCTCATAGCACTTAATCTTGTAAAATTAATTTAGTCTTCATAACCCTTTCTTATACCCATTCATGTTTTACTGGAAGGATTATATGCCATCAAAAACTTTTTATTAGGTTGTTTCAACTTGTATTATTCAATAATATAGTAATATATGTAATATAACAATATTTAAAAACCCATGTTTCTATTTTTTAGATATTTTTCCTTATAACACGGTTTTTATTTGATGTTGTAATTAAGGAAATTTCATTCCTTAGTCCTAACAAGCTTATAAGACACAAAATTTGTTTTCTATATGTTATTAAGATATTTATATTTAAAACATATAGTGCTCCCAATAACCTATTAGAGACACATTTCGCTCATTTATTTCTAAAAAATATTCTAGGATTACTATGTATGATTTATTCATAAATAAGTTTTTGTAATCAGCATGTCTTATTAGAATTTTTGTATAAAACCAACCCCTTCTAGTTATGTATAGTAGATATATACCATAGGGTCTCATTTTTTCACATCAGATATACATATTTTGTAATTATTCCACTAAATGATGTGGCCTTAATAGTCACTAGCCCAATATAATGATCATAGAAACAAATTTTGACAAGTAAAATTCAAAAATGTTTTTAGTTATGATGAGTGGGAAATAAGTTTTTCCCTAGACTAAACCAATAAATAATATATCTTGTTATATTGGTACCCTCATATATCATCCATTTCCACTTTCTTTTTAATAATAACTGAAAAATTAAAAATACGTTCCCCGAATCTTGATACATGGGCTCTATTACTTGAATTTATACAAAATTTTCAACCTTAGAATATTAACATTTAATAATTCTTTATAGTATTATTAATTCTGAAAGAATAATATATGTATCACCCACTATAGTGAACATAAACCACCTCTTTTTTATATATTCCCACACATTATTTTCCTTTGGGACTACTCCCCCTCCCCCCACTAAATTTAGGAGAGTCTAATTTTCCTATGCCACCTCATTTGAATCCAAACCCATAACCCATTGAATTTAAGTCTACTCCAAATATCTTTGTATATAGGCCTAATTTATGGAAATATAGTCAATCCTGACTAGATGATAATATCCTTAGTTATAATAGGATCATTAACATGGATTTACCTTAGTGTTTTAATGTTCATTTGTAGCTACGGTTATATATTAACAAATGGTTTTTAATAAACACTTATGGAAGTGTCCTAATAGATTATTATCATATCATAATTTATATGATATCTATTTCACAATATAGTATTCATATGTCTAGTTGTTTCAATTCTATTAAAAAATATATCTTGGATGGTATAATGGTATAATTTCAATATATATAAGACTAATAATTGATATTCCTTTTACTACCATCATACAAATTATATATATAAGGAAGTGTGAGTTATGGATAAAATTACTTCATATAAATGATCAATAATTACTTAGATAATATACTTTTCCAACAAAAAAACTCATAGATTCTATAATATTTACCAAATGAACACATTTACTTTATTATGAATTTTTTAATTTTCTTAAATTAATCTTATAACGTATATGTTGTCACCTTTTTCTTTATAATAGTTCACATGGTCAATTTTAACTAACCTTAAAAGTTTTTTGATGTAATTTTACTTATAAGGGCTTATTTATCTAAAACACGATATGTATTTTGTTTCTATATCTAATATCTTAGCTCAATTTAGACAAAAAAACTATTAAATTGATAAACAAGTCCACTACTTTCAATTTTATTTTAATAATTATTATCTTTCCATAATTTGGTAAAATAATTATATTTTATATTCATCACTCGTCGTAATGGATATTTTCTATTCAAGAGTTACTGAACTATTAGTTTAGTATTAAATAACCATAACAAAATTTATTCTAAAAATGAAATAATTTCTCATTTTTTTGATCTATTTGTTTAGATAAATGTTTTTGTAACACTTTCTACAAACATGAATCAGTCTATTTAGAAATTAGAAATTATGATCTCCCCTTGGTTGACATAGGAATAACCCTTTCTTATCTCCTTTTGAGTTAACTTTATAACCTTTCTACTATTTTACATTTACTATTTTCAAATATATGTATGTTATAAGAATTTTGTATTTAATAAACAATTGGTTAATAAAAACATGATTAATATCCCTAAAGTGTATGAAACTTCTTACTTCTTTAATTCATTTCAATTTCATTTCCACTGTCCATTCGTTCACATAAAAACAAAATAGTCTTAGGTTCATTCTTCTATCTTTAAATATTTTGTATATTTAAAAGGCTACATAAAGGATACATTTGATTTAGATTATCCATGGGATATTCATCCTTGTTTTCAAACTTTTCACTAAAATTGGATGGTGAAACAGATTTCAACCAATACTTATCCTCCTGGTGATGTATGGAAAAAAGTTTCATGCAGGAGTTATCCATTTCATTTATTTAAACTTGGAAAAGGAAGGATAATATTGGCAATAAGGATAATAATATAATATTAATGGATAATTTATTATCCTAGTGGAATCATAATTTCCAAAACCAATCATTATACCCCCTCATTTTGATAGAAATATTACTATAAATATTTCCTTCTTCTAGTTTACATAGATATAGTTTATTGACAATATTATTTTTTTCTATGAGAATTATGCATCCTCAATCATTGGGAATTATGACTCTCCCATCTCCCTTATAGTTATTTCTATTTCCTCCATGGAATGGATCTTCTCTTCTTGGATTATTTTGTGGAACCTTGAGGTTTGATCTGATCTCTAGATCCTTACCATTAGATCGGGTGGAAGCTGCATGCACAAACCCTATCGAAAGTCTTCTCCCATTTTATATATCTTTGCTGAATCGAGTGTCATACTCATCAAGTTCTTAATATATTAAGAATCCTTTATAGCTTTAATCTTCCCTAATATGGTACATATATGGTCTCCCCTAGTATATATTGATTCTCGTGTGAAGAGTTTTGGATCTTTCAAGCATCTATGATTCAAATTTTTGGTGGTGGTGGCCCATTGGGTGAAAAATGTTTGGATATTATCCTAGGAAGCAATGTTTGCAAGACAAGTGGTGGATCGGCTTCCAACAAGTGGCAATGATTGGTGTCCAATAAGTGATGTTTAAATTTTAGTCAGTGGGGGTCATGTGTTCCATAATGTAGTGTGACCAAAGGATAATGGTTAGGGTTTGTGTGGTGGGTGGTTTGTTGGACTGGGACCCTAGTGGTCCTCTGATCAATGGTGTTTTCTTGGTTAGGTTAATGGTTTTCATCGTGGAAATTATTATTATTTGGTTTCCTATACATTTTTTTCCATATTAGTATTCTACTCAGTGGCTGGAGAATGATTTCTCTTTTTCTGGCTGATGTTTGTGCATTTTTGTCATGGGACTAGCTATTTGATGGGATGCAGAAGTCATTAAGAGTACTCATTTTTTGTTTTATTTCATTTTTAAGTCAGTTCTTCTCTTTTAAAGTATCACCGAGTGGGTTTCCTATAAAGAGGTATGTTTTTTATGGCACCCACCATTCATCCATCTGTCATTATTTTTTGTGGATGGATGGGCACCCACTCATTCAATATTTTGTGGTGATTTTAGTATGTTTTTTTGGCACATCATGTTGATAGTGCAAAAAACCATCATGTGATCCTCCTCCCATATGAATTTTTGGGATGGATGGGTGATATTTTATGTTATTTTGACTAGAATAGTGTAATTTTGGAAGGTTTGGTGTATCGTTTTTTATAAGAATTGTTGTTTCATTGCCTCACAAGAGGGGAGATGAAACTTATGACTGGTATTTTTCATGATGTATGTTTCCTCTTGTGAATTTGGGAACATGTTAGTACCATTAGGAATATATATTTTAGTATGTTTTAAATATGTATCATATAATGGGTTCTCCATTTTCCTAATTTAGAAGGTGTTCTCTCTCTTTTGTAATGTTCAGTAAAGGGGGTTGACCCCCCAACCTTTAAAAAAATATTATTTATTTTTATCATTTCATTATCTTTATAAAGAGAATAGAAATTATATATTATGGTGTAAGAATCCTTGTATTTATATTGTATCTTAGAGACTCCGAACATAGTTGACAATATAATACAATAGGAATAGGAGGCATCCTTAACAAATCGTTGGTAGGTATCTTTTCACCTTCTATCACTTACCGGGGCGGCATAATAGGAATAGAGGATTCCTACACATAATAAAAACATATTAATAATGATGCATCCAATAAATGATTGTTCCATATCTATAAATTTTTTATTTTTAATCACATACCAAAAGTTAAGGAATGATATCACTATATTGATGTATTTTCTTACCATTTTCTTTAATAATTAAAATAGATGATTGGTTATTTACTTGATTACTAATTATGAGATAAAAAATTAATATTATTATGCCTCACACTATTTTATCAAGCCTAAATTTCCCTTACCATTGAAATCATAATTTTCTATCACATAAGACATTCTAGTTCAAAGGATCTATATGTACCTTCTTGATGAACAATGCTTTGGCCAACAAAACCATAAGAAGGTATTTAGGTAGGTGGTCTTTCCAACTACAGACTTGTAGATCCTTGGTCCATTGAGTGGACTTTTGAATCTAGAAATCTTGAATCGAATTTCCTCAACACCTACATATAAAGTTTTATTTAATAGAATGTGGCCATTAAATTCAACACAATTTGTTTAAGTCAACCCAAAAACCTCATGATAACTCCTTAATAAAATAAAGTGCCCAAACTTTGGCCATGTAAACAATTTGTCATATAGTTTCATTCCCAATAAATTGGTAGAATTAAAAGTGTGAATTTATATATATATGAGGTATTTTAATTTATTATTTATATTTTTTATCATTTTTTATCCTTTACATGTCTTTTTAATATTAATGGGATTTTACATAATTAATTAACAATGTTGGAAAAATATTTAATACAACACCCCAATATTTTGAAATAAGAAAATTATATTTGATAGTTTATTTGAAACACAACACCAAGTTTAGAATAAAATATAAACCCTTAAGAATTTACAATATATTTATTTCAAAATAAATTCATCTTGTTTAGTAGCTTTCATTTAGTTTATCTCATGTCACATGCAACACTGATATTAAATAAAATGTGGAATATTATTAAAATATTATTATTTAATATAATAGTTATTACTTATCCATTAAATTGGAGGGTATGAATAGTAATAACTAAATTATAAAAAAAATCTATTAATTATAAATAAATAATGAATCATTTTAAATAAATAGAAATGTTTTTGGAAAAACAGTATTTTTTCTAAAACACAGTTTAGTCATGATTAGTGTATATAATTTAAAATAAATTTTTAACACCTTTAGATAAAAATTGATAAAATTAATTTCATTTTTGAAATCAAAATATCAAAATTATCTTAGGGTGAATTTTTTAGATTATTCTAATATATTTTATTTTTTTATAAAAAGTGAATAATACTGAATTTTAATTTAAAAATACCTTTCCATTTAAATAATTTGAAATGTTAAATTATATTATGAATTTATTTTAAAGAAAAATTATTTAAATTATATATTTATTAATAAAATTTAGTTCATTAGTATAAATTTATTATTCAATTTTGATATAGATATTTTGTAAACTTTTAATCATTTTCACTTTGAAAACTCACTTTCTCTTTCAGTCTATGGAATTAATTTCAAATTTAAATTTTCCAATTATGTGAATTAAATTTGTAAAAATGGATTTAATATTTGTATTTGACATAATTTATAATTTTAATAAGTTAAAATTAATTGTTTACGATTATAAATAGTGAAAATAATAAAAATTAATTATCGCAGTTAAGATAAAAATGGATTTACTGTGGGGTTAAAATAAGAAGATAAGAGTTAAAATGACTTAAAAACTTGAAAAAATACTATTTTATGCCCAAATTTATATATTATCATTCCCATTTTCTAATATATGGCCATTATAAAATAATTTCATGTCAATAACTTTAACATATTTTATTTTTTTGGGAAATTTCCATGTAATTTCCAAAAAGGGTTCTTTTTCCCCACTTATAAAAGGGAACTACCTCCCCTCAATTCATCACAACTCCAAAGAACTTTGTCTATAAAAAATCCATAAAAATTCTCTCTAAAAAATACTTATTCAAATTATAGATCTTCCAGTTCTCCCAAAAGATAATACCTAGTTTTTTTAAGAGGAGTTCCAAAGGAGGTTTCGATTAGAGAAAGTAATTATCTTATTAAATATCTTTCATTTTACTTATTATTTTTACACATTAAATTAATTCATAAAACTTAATATGTAATTAAACAATTATATAATATGTACCGATATGTTATTATATTTATGAAATAATAATTATCTATCTCCACTTCAATCAAATTGGTTCTGAAGTCATTATTCATGTGTATGATAGACCACCGCCTCGAGAAACGATGTCATTCATTTTTTCCTTACCACCTATAATGGTTGGATATAACAATGGATTTACTATGTGTATATTTTATTTATCATATTATTATATTTTTGAAATTTTAATATCTTATTTACTTTCTTACATTACTTGCCTTTTAAAATACAATAATGTCGCTCGTGTGTACAACAAACTACCACCTCATGAAGTTATGTGATTCATTTTTCAACTACTCTTTACATTGAATATAATATGGAATAAATTAATGAATATATGTTATATATATGAGATTTTATTGATTTTTTAAATTTAATATATTACCCACTTTCTTACCCTTTCAGTCATTAAGGGAATTATATCATAACTCGTGTGTACATACGTACAACCGTCTCCACGAAGCCATGTGAATATTTTTCTATATTAAACATTAATAAATGGTTATAATAATGAATATAATGAGTAAATATTATATTAATAACATAAATATAATTATTTATAGGATATATATTATATGAAAATTAATAGGAACATCCATGAAAAATTTGCATGAGAAAACAAGGCAATTATCACCCTAAATAATGAAAATAATTAAATATTATTAATAAACATATAGTAAAATGTAATAAAAGGATCATATATGATATTATAAGTTTTAATATGGATTTTTTAAAAATTAATAACATTACTTTAACCATTATATAGGAGGGTAAATCACATTCATCCAAAAGTATGTGTGATGTAACAGATTTCGTCTCAATTTATATTCTATTGAGACTTGTTATTATACACAAATTCAATTTTATATGGTCCATGTACTGAAAATTTAACATCTAATAACATTATTAATTCATATTTCATGGTATTTTAAGTTTCACTTTGAATTATTTCATCCAAGGGGATTTGACATGAAATTTTCTAAATGGTTAAAGTCGTTGTGCAATCTCAATTTCTTTTGTGATTATTATCTTTCTCTTAAAAGAATCATTTTCTGGTGATAATTTTATATTATATATTACATATCAATTAAATATCTATATTATTGTTTTATTTATATTATTCTTTTATAAACCATATATAATTTTAACATATGGTTTTTAATTTGAAAATTATTTGATTAACTGGGTAAATATTTTGAAAAATTTATAACATTAAATCAATAGGGATATTTGATGATAAGACACATTCTTTATGAATTAAATAAATTATTAGATATAGGATGAATTATTTGTATGTGAAAAAAATGGGTTGGGTCCATTTATAGAAATCCCCTTGATGCATTAGTAGTTTATTGAGAATAATTGGTTGGCCAAATCAGATGGGTTTTACCCAATAGTTTTAAATTATCTTGTGAAAGGTATTAACGGTAAAGGTAACATATTCCTGGGAAACATGACTTCCAATAATTAAAATTTTCATTCATTTATATTATTTTTATTATCCATTATATCTTCACAATGATATTATCACTCGATACATTTCATTCTCAAATTATTGATTATATGACATGTGTGTGTTCAGTTTTTTAGCTTCTCATATGGATTATTCTTTATCTATACATGAAGTCAAATTATATAAATTTATTATGTTTTTAGTTATTTACTTTTCCATATTGATTATTCTTTATTAATTGATGATATATCCTATTGTACTTAACCCTTACTGAGAATATGAGATCACCCTTATTTGCTTTCCTTTCTCTAGAATCCATGAAATGTACTAGGAATGATATGAAAGTATATGCAAGAAGAAATAAATTTATTCTTGAAAAAAAATATTTTATAATTTGTGAATTCAAATGTAATGTATGACCCAAATATATATCTAGTTTACTAAGACTACTAAATTATTCGGTCCTTTGAGATGCAATTCCTTGTATCTGATGCCAATGTAATAAAGGATGCATCAAATCCAAGCTAATAGGGTCGGGGTTTCTATAGTAAGTATCAAATTAATTTTAGTAGAAACATTGGTAACTAGATTAAGGAAACAAAGATTAGGAAATATAAACCTATCATAGACTTTGAGTATGAGTGTAGAAGAACATCATAATGTTTTTTTAGGTAGATACTATATAGTTTTTCTGAAAAATGAACCCTCATATCGATACTAAAAGTGAATGTGGTTCTAGAACATAGGTTTCTATGATTAATAAATCTGAAAAAGAGCACATTGGGAATTACTAGATCATCCCTTAGTGCATGATAGTGGGCCTTATTATTCACCTGGTTTGACACTCAGGGGGGATATTTTTAGGATAATTCATATTTTCTTTACAAAATATTATGAAGGATTTTCATAGACAATGAAAAATAATGATATAGGTTAAAATATATACCAATAAAGCACCTATGTTGAAATAAAACATATGAAGTATTTTTGTATTGGGATTAAATATTTAAATTAAAGATTTATTTTTAGCAATTTTATTTGGAAATAAAAATTATGGAACATCTAAGAATGAATTTAATTTTAAAATAATTTGTTTCTTTATTAACATAAGGAGTATGGATAACATATTAGGTGCATGAGTTAATTATTTATCATAAGTTCAAATTCTTAAACACACATTTTCAAATAAATTATGGTATGAATGTCACAAGATTAAGGGTGTCTGGGGAGAAATTTGAAACAAATATACATTTTAGTGGATATTTTATTTGAAGGATGATTTCATTCAATTTTTTAGACATAATTTTAAAGGTATTAATAACCTTTAGGGTTAATATCTTCATTAATGAAAATGTAATAATAGTAAAATAAGATTATTACAATTTGTAAAAAATGGTTTGTATTGAAACCCTTTGTAAAAAGATTATTTAGTAATTAATTTTATTCGAATGTTTTTCATCATTTTTGGGGAACATTATAAGAACTATATTAATATTCTTTTGAAAAAGGACAACTCATCATGTCCCAAAAGGTTGCCGGTCTTAAACCCATGAGAAAATAATGATAAGGGATTAGTGCATACCACTGGCCAACGTGATTTCATTGTTAATATGTGTTTGTTTTCAGTTAATTGACTTCAAAAAAATATTAATGATGAATTTGTAGTGTTAATTTAATTTTTATTGATTAATTTATTATTTTAGATAACTTTTTCTAGCAATATTTATTTAGAAAATATTTAGAGATAGAAATAATGAAATGTCACTCTTTTATGGATCTTATGATCTCTTGAAAGTGAATTTTAGTGCTTTGGGCCTAAAAAATGAATCTTTGGATATTTAGTTCCTGGAGTAAGGGATGAATTTGAAATTGATCAGTTCACAAAAAAGGATGAAATTTTTGTAATGAATTAGAAAAATATCAAGTATGTATATTTCCTTATATTCTTAGATAGTAAAATCATTCCTCGACTTTAGAAAAAGGATATTGAAACAAAGAAACTTTATCTTATTACATTCATATATGATGAATCAGATAATATTTTAAATCATCACAATTTTTTAGTTTTAGGTCCCTTGACATTCCATTGATCAGTGACGTTATTATGATCAATGACCTCAATAACTCTCTAAAATTTTTTAAGTTTTTATTTATGTCCATATCATCACATGCCATCAATTGTTTCTTACTTAGAAACCTAGTTATGTGTTATTCTATATATCCTTGGTACTTCCATTTCTCTGTTATCTAAGGGATATTTTATTAATAGTTTTTACGATGTGGTTTTTCCAAAAATGGTATTTACAAATATCAACCCTTTGATTACGAAGATCAATTTTTAAATTATGATGATGTAATTTATTAAAGGTGGGGAGAATGTAACACTATGATATTTTAAAAAAAGAACATTATATTAGATAGCATAATACAAATGAAACACAAATCATAGAAGAAAATATAACACCACAAGACTTTAAAATATATTTAATTTTAAATAAATTCAGCTTCTTCCATACCTTGCATTACATGCAACGCTGAGTTTAGTTTGGATTACATGTAATACTGAGTTTAAACAAAATGTGAAATATTATTAAACTATTAGTATTTAAAATAATAGTTAACACCTAGAGATTAAATTGGACAGTGTGAATAGTACTAACTAAATGTTTGAATTATGGTTATCTATTAATTAAAAATAAATTAAAAATAAATTAAAAAAATAAATGTTTTCTAAACAACAGTATTTTTACTAAAAGAAGGTTTAGTCACGCTTTTCACACTTAATATAAAATTAATTTTTAACACTTTGAGAAAATTTGATTGATAAAATTAACATTATTTTATAAATAAAAATATAAAATTATATTACGCTTAATTTTTGAGATTTTTCTTAAATATTTTATTTCTGATGAATAGTGAAAATACAAAATTTTAATTTAATGTTTCCTTTTTGTTTAAATAATTTATATTTTTAAATTAATATTTTGAATTGGTTTTAAAGTAAAATTATTTCAATTAAATATATATTAATCTAATTTAGATCATTTTTATAATATTCATATTGAATTTTTATATAAAAACATTGTAAACTTTTAATCTTTTTCTCTTTGAAAACATGCTTTCTCATTCCGTCTGCGGGATTAATTTTAAATTAGATACTTCTTCTTATTTGAATAGAATTTAGAAAAATGGGCTCAATATTTAGAATCAGAATAATTTATATTATCTTATAAGGTCAATATGTTGTCTTACCAGAATTAATAGTGAAAACAGTAAATATTAATTAGCAAAGTTAAGGTAAAAAATATCAATTGTGTGGTTCAACTAAGAAGATAAGAAATAAAATAACCTTAAAACTTGTGAAAATCCAATTCTATAAACATATTTACATATTATACTTGAAAATTTAGAATATATATCCATTTGTAAGAATTTTTAATGTGAATGAATTTTACATTTAAGATTCTTTTGGGAGATTTCCATATAATTTCCAAGAGGGTTCCCTTTCCCCACTTATAAAAGGGAAATATCTCCATTCACTTATTCAAGCCTCCTAAAACCGTTGGATTTATAAAAACCTAACCAATTCTCTCACTAAAATCCTTAGTTACATTTTAGAGATATTTTTCTCTCAAAATACCATACCTAGGGTCCTTAAGGGAAGATTCGAAGGAGGTTTCTCTTAGAGAAGGTAATTATTTTAACAAAGCTCTTTCATTTTCTTTCTTATTTTTGAAACTTAAATTATTTCATAAAACTTACAATATAATAACATAAGTATCTTCAATGTATTTATATGTTATTATTTTTTGTGACATAATAATTACTCATCTCCACTTCCACCAAATGGGTTATAAAATCATCACCCGTGTGTACATCAGACTACAACCTTGTGAATAGATGTCAATCGTTTTTTCATTACCTCATCTAATAGATGTATATAATGATAGATTTATCACATTTATATTATTATTTTCATATTATTATAATTTTTAAATTTTAATATAACATATTAATTTTTATTTTCCATGTTTTTTAAAATATTATAATATCACTCACATGTACGGTGGACTACCACCTCATGAAGTGATGTGATTCATTTTTCAATTACTCTTTACATGGAATGTAATTTGGTTAAATTAATTAATATATGTGATATATTTTATATGATAATGATTCTTTAAACTTAATATAACACCCACTTACTTATCCCATCACACATTAATGAAATGATATTATCGCTCATGTGTATGTAGTACATATCATCTCCATGAAGCGATGCAACTAATTTTCCATGTTCAACTTTTATAAATGATTATTATAATGAATATGTGGAGTAAATATTATATTAATAAAATAAATATCATTATTTAGATTATGTATATATATTATTTTCATATGAATAGTAATATTCTTGGAAAAACACGCATGAGAAAATTGGGAAATTAAAACCCAAAATAATGATAATAATGAAATATTATTAACAAATGGGTTGAAAATGTAATAAAAGGATCATATATGATATTATAAGTATAAATATGGTTCTGGTATAAATTTATAATATTACTAAAACCATTATACAGGATGATAAATCACCTTCAACCAAAATGAAGCATGAGGTAAGGGATTTCCTATAAATTTACATTCCATTGAGGCTTATGTTTTATTAAGAATAAATTCAATTTTATATGGGGTATAAACTACCCCATTGAAATATAATATCTAGATTCATTCATAATTCATGTTATGTTAATTTTTACTTTGAATTATTTTTTCTAAGGGGATTTGACTGAAAAAATTCCAAGTGGTAAATGTTATTGTGCAATATCACTTTCTATTGTGATTCTTAACATTCTATTGAAACAATCAATTTATTAAGATAATTTTCCATTGGAAATTATATTTATCTTAAATATCCAAATTCTTGTGTCATGTATATTATCATTTCCTAAAACATATACTATTTTACATATGGTATTGTCACTGAATATTATTTTATTAATTGAAGAAATATTGATAAATCTGTATCATTTACTCAATACAGAGTCCTGATGATAAGTCACATTTTTCATGAACTAAATTGATTATTTGATATATGAGAAATGATTTGGAAATGAAAAATGTGGGTTGAGGATCATTTATTGAAATCCCCTTTATGAATCGGTAGTCTAAAAATATGAATCAGTTGGCCAAATCATATGGGTTATTACCTAGTTGTTCGAAACTATCTTGTGAAAAGGTCCTGACGGTAAAGGTATCTCGTTCCTAGGAAACATGATGTAAAAAAAATTAATAATTTCTTTCATATCAATTTTTATTATTTTCCATTATATTTTTTTAATGATATTATCTATGGATGAATTTCATTCTTATATTACTGATCGAATGGAATGTGTGTATAGTTATTCATATTATCATATTGATTATGCCTTATCTATTCATGCATTCAGGTTATTTAAATTAATTAGAGTGTATTTATTTACTTTTTCATATTTATTATTCTTTTTTTATTCATGATAGATTCCATTTTAATTAACCCTTACTAATCATTTTATCTCAACCTTATTTTTTTTTCTTTCCCCAAGATATATAGAAGACATCTTTGAATGAGTTTTCAATGATAAATTTTATTTGTTGTTGTTATATATTATGTTTTTTTACTCCCAATGTAAAATGTATATTATGTATGTATATGTTTCTAAAAAACTACAAAACTATTCAGTCCTTTGAGTCATGATTCCTTGTATCTTATTCGAATTTTATAATGAAGACCCCAACTCTGGGCTACTGGGTTTGGGTTTGGTACATTTACAAATAAAAACATTATTTAAATTTCATCATTGCACATTAATTCATTTATTTATGAGATCATGGTATTGCATCCATAAAATAAATAATTCATAATATAGAAATAATTAAATAAATAAATGATTTTATCCTAAGACTACATAATGGTGTATATATTGAGAAGACAGCAAATCAACCTTTGACCAAGGGGAAATAACCCAATTTTCAAGTCTTGGCATGAGTTGGGGAATTCCACATGTCCACCAATGTAATGAGTGGGTTGGTAACATATTAGCTTCATCTTGAACCAACTCCACACACCTTCGGGGAACCAAAGGATTTGGTACGTAGAAGAAATAAATAGCCTTGGACTCGCATGTCCTACATAACAATGTAGGGAGAGATGTCTCACAATCCATCATATTTAATTTAATAATTAATAATTTTAAACCCATTTAATAAATTAAATAAAATAAATCCAACATATACACATGTCTTGTTCAATATCATAAATAGTGATACAAATTCAATTAATATGAAAAGGTAAAACTAGATTACATTCATTTATTATTTGTTATTTATTATTAATATAAACACACTTAAATTAATTAATTAATTAATCAATCAGTCAATTCCATTTTATCTTAATGACCATCTGAATTCACATGGAGATACCAATAATGAATAATTCATGGAAAATAAATTCTATGAGAAATAATTATAACTAATTACAATAAATCAAATGAGAATTTAATAATTCCTTAAAAGCATTATTAAATTGTAAAACACAATAGGTTATAATAAATATAATAATGTTTCAATGTAAAAGTTATAAGTGTAATTTAATTTTAGTTTTTTCCTTTATTTGGGGACTACATGGTTTGTACTTATGATCAACACATCATGTATCTCAATTTTCACGTACATAGGATACATTCCTAGGGTTTCAGCTTATTCCTTGGTTGGACCACACAATTTTTAAAATATAGCTACATGTTTTGTATCACTCCTACTATGTGTCTTATTAACCCATCGAAAGACTCATCATGTTCTTCAGATAAAAAACCACACGACATGTATTCTAGTTACATGTCATGGGTTATTCTTTCTGTGTGTCTTCTTCTCTCTCCGAATAGATGGAAAGTATTTTCGATGTAGGAAATAATGAATTAGGATTTTTTCGAGACTACTACATGAATTTTAGATCTTTATTAATCTAGCATATCAGTCTCATGTGGCTTTTATTGTGTTTATGACCACATGGGATAAAAAAATTCACTTCTAATCCTTGACAACTACATGATGGTTATTCTAACTACATGCCATGTAATCAAACAAGTTGTGTGTCTGGTTGGATAGGTCCAAATATGGTGTGAAATAAATGCACCATATGTAGTAACTATTTTTCATGTCACATATCTTACGAATCATCAAGATATTGTGAACATGGGTACACAATTATTATTCCATCTACCCGCCATGTAACCAAGTGTAACCAAAAATAAATATTAGAACATCAAATTGGAATCTATGGTTGTTCTTAATCTATTATTATAGTTTTAATAAAATTAAATCATGAATGATGAGCATTAAAATATTGATAACATGCTAATTAAAATATAATTAATGAACCAATAATATTGTAATGAAATATCAGGTCACTAATACATATGTAGATCATCAATTAAATAAATAGTTATAAATTTGAAACACGGCCCCTTTGATACCACTTATAGGTTTTGAACACAGTAGAATCCTATTTTTTGGTTGATATATTAAAATTTATTTTGACATAGAGTTTCCCAAACCCCAATAGAGGATCTTTACACATTAAATTTATAATTAATTTATTTAAGATCTGGATAAATGGTTACCTTTTTTTCGGAACTTTCTCCGATGATGATATTGATCTTAAAAAACATTCTTGGATTTCCTTTATTGCATTATGTGGATACATTTTTAGAATCCCTCTAATAGTGATCCACATGTGCTCTTTTTATCTCCAAGAAACTCTAATTTATTTCCAGGTTCTAGCACAGTGAATCAATTATCATGCATTGTTCATATTGATTATTTGTCATTCATTAGAGATTAGAGGTATCACTCTATTGCTTCTCATTCTTGAGAGGAAGAGATGAGTAGGAATATAGATAGAATTATGTTGTGTGCAGTGATTCTAAAATCTTGATTAACCCTGCACAATAGACAAAACCATATATTTATAGTTCTAGGGTTTAGGTTATAAGATTATTTAATTGCGTAAATTTCCTTAAATAATATAATAATCATTGTTAAAACTCATTCAATATATTATTATTATCATTATTTTACATCATTCACTGACATGAAAAGTGATGAATATTATCTACGTGATGGAAAACAAATATTCATCTCTGAACATTGACTTGGTCCACTCCAATTCTTTAACTATATTGAAAACCTAATTAAATATGTAATTAAATATTTTCTTCATAAATAAATAAAATAAGTATTTTATTCACAATATAAAAAGTAAATTTTAATTAAATTTTAATGGATGAAATTAAATTATTTGTTAATTAATAATTAATTATTAATTATATTGTAAATATTAGTGATCGGTAAAACATGAATAAAATAATTCCTCAACCTTGAGAATAATATTTATTCTAATGATTAAATTCAAGTAGAAATTAAAATAAGACCAATTGAGACACTTAGTGTGTGAAACTCTATAATTTTTTCTCTTTTTCAATAGGTACACTTAGTTAAAGTCCAATATTTCAATCTAGCAATTGGTTAAGTCACCCAATAGAAAGAACTTAATATCACAACATTTACAACAATGTATTAATACTCACTATGTAATATAATATCTTTGATATAATATTTCATCAATAAGTTTTCACATTTGTATCATCAACCTACATGTTTGATATGTATTTCTTTGACTATCTGAAATAAATATGTCATTAAACCATAATCATAGAATTTAATGTTTCAATTATATTCCAATAAATGGGACAAGTTTTCAATTTCCATAAATATAGAAGGGACAAATCCTTCATAGACTTGTTATTAATAACTTGAAATTCACAATGCACAAAACATATCCAACTTCACCATGAAATGTTATAATCATGGTTTATAAAATACAACTAAGTGTTCAAGACATAACATGTATTGATAATAATCTTAAAAGCCTGAGGACCATTACAGATGCTAATAGATATAAATATCTAATGACACTAAAACATGTGAAATTCCATCTGGAAGTTATGTTCTCATAATATCCCAAATTAGAGATTACTAAGTGAATACCTCATGAGAAGAATCATCATCCACTTATGAGTACTATCACAGAACAGTCTATGTAATCAGTACCATATCATATTACATTATCTAACTATAGAACTATATTTAATATATATCATCATAGAATCTCAAGGTTCCCCTCATATCATATAATTTCTATGACCTCATCAATTTGATAGATATTTTCGGACATTATTACATCAATTTTATGAAAAAGGATAATCAATTTGTGATAAGATATTTATGTTCATAATCATATCTTGGAATATTAATGTAATTGAAAGTAAAAAATTAGATTGTTCAAGGGAACCAACCCCAATAGGTTCAATAAATGTAAATGAACTCAAGAAGGTAAATATGGGTAAAAGGGAATTTCCATGATCCACATTGATTACTACATACATGGATCCTAAAGAGAAAGAAGAAGAAAATAATTTTTCTCAAATAGAACTATGACATGTTCACATGTAATTACACAAAAAATATCAAACTATAACCCCTAATAGTTGTTCATAACTTAGTTTTATCAGAAGAACACCATATTACAAATATGTTGTGAGAAGTGTATATCCATATCATGGTTCCAAAGATAAATATAAGGTCAAAATTTTAATCAAATAAAACATTATTAGAAATGTACAATATCCTAACTGGATATACAATACTATCCTTATTAAAAAAATAATGGAAAATCATAATTATCATTGATTTTATGGATTTAAACCACCATTTTCACAAGGATAAATATCCAGCCCCAAACATAGAGATTTTGATTGATGAAAGTACTATTTTTCAATCCCTCACATTCATAGAAGAGTATCTAGTCTATAAATTTTTTTAATTCCTCCTGAGGAGGAGTAATCCAGTGCCTTTAGGGAACCCCATTGAAGATTTTTTTATCTACTTATTCCTTTCTTCTTAAATAATGATGAAATTTCTTACCAGTATTTTCTGCAGCATATCCTAAAGTCCTTTTTGTTGAAGATAATGTAATTTTATATATATAATCTAGTAATAAAGTTTTACTAAAATTATGATCACCTTCCTAACCTTCAAGCAGTTTTCTCTAAATTATGATAGTACATTTCAATGATAAACCTGCTAAAATTTTCATTCGTTGTGACAACATGGTAATTTTTTAGTTTCATGGTCCATTATCATAGTGTTCATGTAAAACTCAAGAAATATATGGAAATACTTGAAATTACCCCACATAAAAATTCTTTATAGTTGAGATAACATCATCCTATCCTTTCTCACATCTGGTTTTTATTGATTAACTCACTAAAAAATGTTTTCCATTCATGAAATTAATTAATAAAGGATAAACATATTAGTTTTAATAAAACGTTCATATGGATTTTGATATCCTTAAGTAATATCTTTCATGCCCGTCAGTTCTAATTCGACATATGGAAAGGGATCCTCAAATCCTCAATATTGAAACCATAGAGAGATACCTTAATGCCATCCTTACCCATAAAATTGATATAGGAAAGGAAAAAATCTATATTTTCTTAGAACAATGATATTGGAAGCTGAAAACTGGTAAACTGACATCGAGAAGAATTACCTCACACTGATCTTTTCGATGAAAATTTTATGTTATTATTTACAAGATCATCCACATGGTCTCCCATGTGTATCCACCCAAATATATATATAGGCACCCTAAATTGACAATATGATTGTAAAGATAGTCTCTCATCTTATAATAATTTTAAATACATTTTTTATCCCACAATGCAACAAATGGAAAAGTATTAGTATATTTTTTACTAGTACACCCATCCCTAGAGGAGTCACATATGGTCATGGAACTCCCATATGAAGAGGTTTTCTGTGTATTTGAAACTACAAAAAATAGGATATTTATTTTGATTGTTATTCTAGGATACTAACTTGTAAAATGAAAAAAGATCCAAAACACAATCGGGTTATTCTCAAGATTATATTCAATTCTTCAAAGAAGTCACCTTATCCCTAATAATTCCTCTTTTTTAATGGGTGCACCAATAATGAGGTAGAGTATGAGGATATCATAATAGGTTTGGAGTGGATTTATAGATATTAATTACCTAACCAAACATCAACATTGATTCATAACTGGTAATTGCATAACTAAATAGAGATTACCCCATCAAGAATGTGGACTTAATACCCCATATATGATTATATTTTGGATTTGATATAACGATTTCCTTTAAAATTGATGTTGTCTCACATTTATCACTCATAAAACACTCAGAAAAATTCATTATTCAATTGGGAAACCAATATTACAAATTTAAATCAGAATGATATAATAATTCATTTCACACATCAAAGAGCTGACTCTCCATTTTTCAAAGTATATTTAGAGTAAATTAAGGAACTTTGTATCATTATGGGTCAAGGTGATTACCTATCATTTCTAGATGACACAAAAAATCTACTATATGTTTTCTATATTGGAGTATGTTCATAATGGTAATCTATATTAAGATCTATCCAAAAATGAATAAAACTCAATAATGGGAAGAAAATGTTATCCATTCTGACTTCTTAAATTCATATAAATTCTTCTAAAATGAGTCTTTTATGGGTTCTTCTTTAGATACATGGATGGATGAGACACACTCTCTATCATATACGAAGTCCATTTTGGGTGTTCATAAATCAAGAACCAAACTCTTCCAATAATATAGAAGTATTGGGTGTTTCTCTCAGTTAATGTTGTATGGTTATATAGAATTCACAAAAATAATTCACACATGTTATATATATGATAATTTCACTCATAAAACCCTGTATGTTTTGTGCACCTCAATGTAATCCATGATATTTTTCATTTGGGGATAGATTTCATGGGTCCCTACCCTCTAACCATTATCAAGTAGTTAAATTTATTCATTATTGCTACTAACTTATTCATCAAATGCATTGAATCTATGACCTTAAAATATGTTTTACAAAAGATTTTGATAAATGTCATTATTTTTGAATCATTATAATTTTTGGATTTAGTTATATTATTTTGATATATAATGGCACTAATTTTTCTGTGTTCAAGCTAATGAAGTTGTATTTAGATAATAAAATTCATCTCAATCAATCATATCACTATTATGTCACTAAAATGGATAGATATATAAATTCAATATGACCTTATAAAATATAATTTTGAATATGGTGGATAGGGATAAAAATTATTGGCTAAATAAACTCATTATTGCTTTATGGGATTATCATACAACCACTTGTAATTCCATAAAAGAAACCTCGTATTCACTAGTTTATTAGATATGATCAGTATTTACAATTGAAGTTTAGTTTATTTTACCTTGAATAGATATTTTAAACAATTAAATAAAGATAAATGACCTTAAGTTCTTATTAATGAGTTAGAGACTCTTGTGAGAAAATGGTTCATACCTTTCATAACCTTAAGGTCCACTAAATGTTTGTTGTATGTGCATTCCACAATAATCTATTCCACTTATCATTCATCTAAGTGAAATTGGTATTGGACCTAAGAATATTAATGACACATGGTAAGAAGACTTAAAAGGTGAAATAAAAATGAGAATTACCTTTTATTATCCATATGTTCTACCATAATATATTATACTCCTAGAGTAGGAGTGATGGAGAGTGTATCACTACTCCAACCAATAAAAGGATCCTCGATAAATACTCTGTATAACCCCATGTTGGGTTTATGTAGTTCCTTATCACATTATCCTGATCTTCATGACACCATATTCCTCATTTCATGACTTTAAACAATACATTACCAAATCCCTTGTTGTGAGACATTAAACTGCATGATATAAATGTCCTCACCATATGACCTGCAAACTATTTCATATATGGTTTATCTCATAGAAACCATAACTTTATTCTAGTTTTATATTCTATTGGAAATGATATCATTACATGATATCAAGATCCATATAATATATTTTGGTGTATGACATTCCTACCTATAATGGATTTTCTTTAATCATCATGCACTATGATAAAAATTACACGTATTCCATGAACTATGTGTAGATTGATTCCTATTTTTATAGGATACATATTAATACTCAAACCACCCATAATGGGATCTGTCTCAATTATTTATTTATAGAACATCCCTAATTTAACCTCAGTCCTAAAACATCTACCAATTCACATTGGTTGTCATCATTTCCCCTCTCACTAAGGCACCTATTAATACATTGTTATTCCCCTCATACACATAATCCATATCTTTATAGAGGCCTTATATATTATAACTATATGTTGCTTGATTCTTGTTTTTACAAGATTCATAGTGGTACTATAATCTCATATATTATTCCCAATCAAAAATGAGTTCATTTTAATTCCCCTCATCATCCTAGTGTTTGATCTTTAACAATTCATGTTAGGTATTCTCCAACAACTCTACACTAGGATAGGACCATTTCATTCCCTTCCTGTACATGATTAAAATAAATATAGAGGATTACCCATGAACTATATGTGTATTGTTTCTTGCATTCATATGATATATAATTATGTCTAGATTTCATATCTCAGGCCTTGTCACAAAATTATCATCATCTAAACCCTCTCAGTGTGGTGGTATCCTATTTCATGTGAGCATTTCACTGGGACATTATATGATGGAACATAGACCCCCTATCCTATATGTAATGTTAAATATCATCCAATGATTTGGGAATTTAAAAATTTATGTTTGATATTATTTAGAAACCCTATTCTAAGAAAAAAATAACATTCCATCGTGAATAATTCATATCTACATAGGTAAATTTTCCAAGAACTACATGTGGTTTGATTCTTATTAAAGGGTACATAGTAATTCCTAAGAGTATTATCTTAGACCTCACACACATCTATTTTTCAATCATCCCCACCATCCAAGTGTACGGTCACTTCATTATCATTGGGTTATCCCACATTGGCACCACACTATGATGAAACAGATTATCTATGAACTATGAATGGATTTATTCATGGTATTATAGAATGTTTAGTGACATATGGGACACATTTCTTGGACCCAAAAATAAACCCTAGCCCAATTACATTCCCCTTATACACATTGTGACAATACATGTTTTCTCATCTTAAAATTTTAGTGTTTAAATTAAATTTAAAAAATTATCATTATAAATACCATAGTTATTACTTTATGTATCTCGAACACTAAAAACATTCCTTGGATTATGGTAATGAGTATAACTGGTCCCAAAGGACCAAAGTTTCTTGGTGATTTCATATGTTCCACCTATATGGCCCATTTATAACCGACCAAAATCATGTACATGTACAAGGGAAAATATCATCAAATCTAAAATTCATTCAATATCATTATAGTGGAAACCATTATTCAAATGTGTTAAATGGTCATACTTGGTATACTTGTTTAATTTTGTCATAATAGACCCATTATTAAAACATGTTAAGAAGTATTCATCATCTATAATTCAAGTTACTCAATTTATAATTGACAACATCCATTATCCCTTATTCAATGGTGTTAAATTGATTTTTATTCTTAAACCTCCAATTGGTTTATGTAATTACTCTCACTTCCAATAAAACATACTAATGTTACCTAAATTTATGTTGAGCCAAATATGATCATTGGATAGATGACCCTTGTTTCCATCACTATTTTTTCATGTTGCATGAGCATAAAATATGTGAAAATTTGGTCCAAGTATTGTGACCATAAACAATGTACATACTCCCTATGTGAGGTTTATTATACCAATTTTAGTTTTCACTTAAATTTATATGTAACTCACTATATTGACTTAATATATGAACATGGATTTGATAAGTTCTTTATAAGACCTCAGGAATGCCTCCCCGTATACCAGAGGTTGCTGACTAGTAGTGGCGGTCTAGGGTAGTACTATGGGGAGACTATACCCACGGATCATAGTGTTTAGTAACAAATAAATTTCCAAATATCATACATCGATAATAAACATTAAAGTATATAGGATAAATTAAACAACCCAAACAATAATAATTTGCAATGTGGAAGTAGTGCAGTGATGCAAACATGATCGCCCATCGGGATGATCACGAATGAAAATAAATAAAAAATAATGCAAAGGTGCTAGAGTCTCATATACATCCCCAAGACTCTCAAAAAACATAGTATCTGGTATAAACATATGATTCATCTTTCTCAACCAACCCAGAGCCTCATCCCATCATGTAATTTCAACCAAGTGAATGTTTGCTTAGGTACCTAGGTGCAGTGGCTTCTTGAGAATGTTTTGAGTACAAAACATATAAGGGAACCACCAACACAATCTCGAAGAAACTATAAATATAGTAATAAGTGAATGTTACATGATCAGTTATAATAAAGGATTACTTTCAAAAAATAAATAACAACACAATCATCAATCCTAAGGTTTTTTACTTTGATGGATCACATTAGTTTATGCTAGTGACAGAGTTTCTCTAAGCATATATCGATGATCATGTGCCCCAAGTAACATGAGATATCTAAATCCATGTTAACATCATCTTGTCCTCATGACCTTGAGGGTTCATCCCATGAAAATTCAAACATCTTAAACCCAAATCATGGTAGCCCCAACACTAAGCTCTATATCTATAGCATCTCCAACTATATCCTCATGACTCTAGGGTCTCATCTATAGAATTCCAAACATACATGACCCAAATACATGTAATCCCTAATATATATAATGATATCCTAATCCAAAATAGCTCGAAACACATACCAAGCTCTTATTCCATGGTAGCACCAACTGTATACCAATCTCCTAATCCAAGGTAGCTCCTATCAACAAGTTCCATGTCCAGGAATCTCCCATCTATATTCAAATCCAAATCATAGCATCCAAACCACACACCTATCTCCATATAAATTTCATCATAGACATATCACATCTTTCCCAAGGTATCATTCTATAACCCACTACAAAATAAAGAAAACACAAGGGTTTTCAAAATACCCATTCCCAAAACCACTAACCACCACCCATTGGGCTTACCAATCTAGTACAAATTCCATGGTGACACTTTTTACCATATCATATATGCCATCTCAGGATTTTTCTTTCAGCAAGGGGCCCATTGGGTCCCCTTAGTCTCATTATAGTAGAAGCACCCTCTATTGGGTCCTTAGTCTCAATCGCAATCTTGGGTTAACACTCATTGCTCAAGGATGTTGTATCACTTGATGTCATAAGAAAAGTAACACATCCTCATCAGCTACATGGGTTATTTCCACATTGGACACAGTCATGATATGGCACAGAGACCATTTCAATCCTTAAGGTCACTCTAGGTTGATCCACTCACCCAACCTAATCTTAGTCTACATAAGGTCTATCCACCTAGGCTCGGTCACCATAGTTGGGAGAGTATGACTCATCCTACACTTTTACCACCTATCCTAACTATTTTGGAAGCATAAAAGGAGGTCTATAAAGGCATACACGTCATGTGATCCCAAGTTTACCCTCACCTCTAACTTAGATGTGTCACAAACCCCAATACATGGGGGAAAAGATCTCATTGGGTCCATCATCACCTCTCAATAGGTCTAGAGCCCACCAAGTATCTCAAAAGTCCTAACCATAACCATCATTTTTTGAGACACCAAGATAGTTCAAAAGTGTTTTTCAGGGCCCCTAGAGCTCATTCATTTGAAACATTCAGTTTAAATTAAATTAAACTTTTTTAATAATGGTAATTTCTTGAAGTGGTGATCCCTCGTATCATATTATTCATAATCAAAAAAATAAATGCATAGAGAAAGTATGTAAGACCAATTAACTTATCTAGGATTTAAAAATTATTTACCAAGGGTCAATAGCTATTGGTATGTCCAATGAAAGTCTGTCTAGAATCTTCTACTATCAAATGGGATTGTCTCAGTGTCCTAATATCCTTACTCAATCCAAACATCCATAATTAATTAATTATAACATTTATAATTAATTAATAAATTGAAGCCCAACTTAATAGAAATGGTAAAACTCACCACTTCATTACACCATACCGAAATAGGATCCAATTTCCTATATAAGGCCTACATAGAACTTCCAAAAGCATTCCTAGAAAAAATATCTATAATGAAATGACAATAAAACTGTAAATTTAACATAAAATTTAGGGAAACCCCTTATGTGTAATGCCCTGACCCCAGTTACCCAGAGTTGGTGCATTATTGCGTAACATTGGCATTATCACAAAAGATCACGTCTCGAATGACCGATTAGTTTAGTATCCTTTGAAGCACTAGATACATTCATAATGTTTTACATTACATCATAAAGTAAAACAAACCTACAACAACATCTTGTCTTCATATCCCCTCATACTATCCCTACAGGTCATTCATAATATACTTTTTCACATCCTAGAAAAATTAAAACAATGGATGGGGTGACCTCAGATGCTCAGTAAGGATAACAATATAGCGGAAGATTTCATAAATAAACATTAACATTTAAGGTAATGTATAACTAAAACAAAAGCCTTTTAAACTTGAACTTCAGCATAATATGGAAAAAATAAAATGAAATAATGTCATTTACTTATTCACATGGATATTCTACTAGTCAAATAATCACATGGAATATCACTAACCACTTTCATAATGATGGAATGCATAATTCCAGACTATCATAACCACGTAGCCAAGGCCTCGTGCCAAGACTACAAATAAGATTTTGTCAAGGCCTAGTGCCAAGACACTAGTTTGTCTCAGGAGACCTACCGATGCATTGAGGAGCTATATCGGGCTCCACCCGTCACATATTAAGTCCAATTCATTCCTCATATGAACAGGTTTAAACATATCATAAAACATAACATAATCGTTTCACATAAAAAATGCCTAAAGGAAACATAACATTTCCACATTTCAATCACAAGATATCAATACAACACATTGATATAATACAAACATTATCAAAACCATTTTCAATACCAAAATAAAAGAAAAGTAAAACATGGTATTTATTTTTCTTTTTTTTAAAAAAAATTATGGCTTGTAGAGGAATCCGAAACTCAAATAATGGTCACGACGACGGATAAGTCATTGTCACCAAATACGTACAACAAAAAAACATTCCGTTTTGTCGTTTAGTAAAATGCTTCACATAAATAGATTCCTTTTGAATAAAAGTCAAATTAAATGGGTTTTATACACCGTAAAAAAGAAAGTTTTGTATAAAATAAAATATGCCTCAATGAAAGGAGATTGAGACGCATTCCCTTACCTCGTGTCCGACTTGACTCGACCATTCTTTAACCTCCTGAATAATAAACTAGAGTTAATTTATAATTGCTTAAGAACCTTTTTAATGTTTATTATTCCTTTTATATCACTTATTACCTTGTTATGAACATTATGTAATTATTTATGTTAATAACGGTCGTTTTGTCGATCTTTGGTACTTGAGTCAAAAATAAACTTCTTATAATTACAAGTTGTTCATATGGTAAAATATCCATTATATCCATAATTATATTCATGATTTATATATCATATATATCATATATATCCATTATATACATTCATTCATAATATTACGTAACATTTAGAGGTAAGAAATGAAATGCACCGTTCATGGAGACGGTAAGCAGTACGTACGCATGAACGCTACATTCATTTCTATTTCATATTTAATGGAATGAAATCATAATGATATAAAGTTGTATTATAATTCCAGTATAATACCATATATAATATCATTTACTCCATCCTTGAAACATCCCACATATGGCACTAACGATTCAAATCACTTTGAGGGGGCGGTAGTCCGCACTTCCTAAAATGAAATTATCGCATTTACCCATAATGGATATCATAAAGGTATGCCATAAATGAGAAACACAGAAGCATAATGAAAACATAAAAATAATATATATATCAAATATGAAAATATTGTCATCATAATGGCCACCATGAGAGGTGTTAAAAGAAGATTCAACAATCATCGTTTCGTGAGGCAGTAATTCACCACCCACAGAAACAGTATGTTCTTTAACCATTAGACGAAGGTATGTGTAAGTTTAAATAAAATAATTCTCATCAAAACATCCTAGTATATTTTATATACTGGTGTTTTTACAAAATAAAGGAATAAAAAGAGTTTAAGGGGTTGGAGAAGCAAAATAAAACAAAAGAATATAAGAGAAGACATTACCTTAAAATCGGGTAACTCTTTTTGATTTGAGCCAAAGGATTCCTTGGGAAGACTTCTGCCCAAAGTGAGGCTTCTATGAGTAATAAAGGGATTTTGAGAGAGTATTTGGGTAGAGTTTGGATGATCCAAATGGATTTAAAGGTGTGAATAAGGTGGTAGAGGTGGGGGCCTTTTATAAGAGGAGAGGAGGGGCACTCCTGGAAAGTCATGAAATGTTACATTATCATTAAGTGATTTTCAGATTTAAAAGGTCCCAAAATTATATATTTCTATGATAAGTTGATAAGGGTTCAAAATATACTCATACAATAGGTTTTTGACAAGTGTAAGTCCTAGATTTTACATTAGCGTTTCATTTTATTTAAATCGTTAATTAATGAGGTAATCGATGCATCATCATAGTGTTATAAAAAATTTAATTTATATAATGTCTAAAAATTACAAAAAAAATATCATGATGTAGGAAATATTTTTATATTTCCAATGAATATTTATAGTCAAAAATGTAACTTATATAACCCCATGTAATAATTGTTTTAGTAAAATAACACATGTTTGTGACAATTTTATTTGTACTTTAAATAAATAGTTATTAATGTCATTTTCTTACCCAAGTGGCTCCATGGGGTCCCCAAGTTGACCCATGGATTGTCATGGTCGGCCATGAATCATCCAATAAGGGTAGGACAAGTGTAAAGGTAATTTCATATTATTATAACAATATATTTACCTTAAATTACACTAATTACCTTTAATCGCGATTAATAGAACTTAAAAGTTACTATTCACCAAAAATTATTTTAATCCCATTGAACCACATTTTACTTCATAATGACACGGATTTATGTTGGGTTTTTGAAATTCAAATCACATAGGTGGTAAATTTTCATTTAATTGAAAAATCAGTTTTTTAACTACCACTTAGTGGTTTCACTATTCATAAAAAATTGATGTTTTTCAGAAAAATACCAAAAATTCACCCTAAGAAATAATTGATATTCCGAATTCAAAAATGATGTCTATTTTAAAAAATTACAAACATATAAGTTTCATTAATTAATTTTATAATTAATTCCCGTTGTTAAAACAAATAGCGTGTTTTTAAGAAACAATATCAATCAAAAGATTGACAATTGTTTGTTTCCAATTTCAAAGTGAAATTAATTCTAATGACCACCATTGGATAAAATAGTAAAATTATATTCTAATTATACTTTAAAACCACTAAATAGTATAATTTATCACAATAAATTATTTTGATTAAAAAAAAAATTTATGTATTTTTTACTATTCAGTGAAAATTGGAAGTTCTCAGAAAAATACCAAAATTTCAACATAGGCTAATTTTGATATTCTGAATCCCAAAATGAAGTCCATTTTGAAAGATAAAATTTATAAAATTTCAAAAATTAGTTATTACTAGTCATAACGTCTAGTTTGATTGGTTGTGGTGTGTGTTAGAACTCGAAGTTGTGTACAACACACGCTACTGTATTATTCAAAGAGAAGCGTACCGTGGAAGCTTGGGGTGTTACATTCTCTCGTCCTTCAATAAATTGCATCCTCGCAATTTGAAAATGTTCTTTGAAAATAAAAGGTTGAAAATAGAAAATACCTTTGTGGAAAACCCATATCGGAAATAGGGTTAATAAAATTTATCCTTAATTAGAGGGAAAGGGAAATGAAAAAGTCACCACGAAATTATGATCTCGATTAAGAGAAAATTGGTGGAAATTAAAGACATATAATTGGAGGAAAAATGTAAATATTTGTAGGGATTTATTGAGGTCATCAATCACAAACAAGTGTAAAATTGAGGTCCTCAAAGTCATCAATCTGTGATGATTTAGAATATCATCTGTTCAACAAAACATAAGGAATTAGGATAACACATTTTTTGTTTTAATATCCATTTCCTAAAGTTTAAGAATTAATTTATTCATAGAACAAGAGATAGGTATATATATATACTTAACAAGTGGAGTTTCAACATTCAATTAATTTCTACCACAAACTCATCTTTCACTCAAAAAGATAATAGAACTCAAAAATATTACATTTATCCTAATCGTACAAGGTTCAAAATATTAACACATACCATTTATATTAGGAAAACTATTTTGTAACAACCAGGGACTTCCTGTAGGCTAGTGGTAGGTAGTAAATGCATGTTGCACTATGGTTGTGCGTTTGATTCCTACAGCTTTGTCTGACGCGACGGGTTATCCCCTGACCTGCAGGTTGTCCTTTTCCTAAAACTATATTATTATAATATTCCAAAATTAATCTTCAGAAATATTTTAACCATAAACAATACTATCCAAAGTTCAACTTAATCCATTCTAACCTTTATAGTTATCCAAAATACCTCTTTCCAGACTCCCTCTAAAAGGTCTCTAAATTCCAAAATCAATTGTAACATCGGATTTCCCAAACAAAGTATAGTTTATATTATTCTCACATACTAAAAATATGATTACCTTCATCATATTAAAACCTTAATGAAAACAACAAGTACTAAAATAAAATCCTTATATATATCACAATATTATTATAACCAGAATATAATCCTTGAGTCCAAAATCACCAATACATTAATTATTCCACTTCAACTGTAGTAACAGTATAAGATTGGCCTTGATCCCTTGGCCTTTTCTGAAGTAAGTTTCCCTGAATCTTAGGTCATTCATTTTTATAATGCCCCATTTCCCTAAAATTGTAGCATTCAACATTGATATCCTCTTTATTTTCCTTTCAATCACGATCCTGGTGACCTTTTTCTCCACATTTATAAGAAACTCCCATTCCTTTTAGGAAAGTACCGGGGTGATTCTTCCCACAATTATCGCATAATGGAAAATCCTTCCTTCCCTTTTCCCTTTTATCTATGTCTTGTTCCACAGTTCTATTCTTCTCTTACTTTACTTTATTTTCATAAAATTTAGAGAATTATTTTTTAGTCATGATAGAACACGAGACTATATCTTCGTACGTTGAGAAAGATTGTGATACTAATGCTCGAAAAATAAATGGTTTTAATCCATCAAAGAAATGATCAATATGGCTTCTTGGGTTACGTATATAATCTAGAGCATGCCTCGCTAACCTTGTAATGTTAGCCTCATACTTTGTGACATTCTCATCCTTCTTCTACCTCTGACTCAGAAATTGCCTTTCCATATCTGCTCGATGGTCATGTGGAAAGTATTTTTCTAAGAAAATTTCCTTAAACTCCCTCCATTCCATACTTGATACTTCTCCATCTTCCTTTTTGTTTTGAATCAGCGACCACCATTGATCGACATCTTCAGTGAGGCGGTAAACTACCATGACAACTTTCTCCCTTTCACTACTCCCCAAGGCATGGAATATTTTCTCTAAGGAGCTTATCCATTTTTCAGCTACTAATGGATTTGTACTCCCATTGAATGTTGGCGGCTGTTGACTCATGAAATGATATAACATTGACCCTCCATGTTGCGGATCAGGGTGCTCCATACGAGTAAAGCTATTATTCATAACCTGAGTGAGTTGTCTCTGTAGAGTGATAAGTTGATCAGCACCAGTTGTATCACTAGCTCCATTATAATTATCATGATCAGGAGGACAATCCCTACATGGAGTGCGTGCATTGATATGGTTTCAATTCCTTCCACTAGGATCCATTTCTAAACAATGGTATAAACTAGATTAGTTTATGAATCAAAATATATAATTCCATACTTGTAAAACACTTAACATAAATTGAACTATAATCATAAAAAGGTTTTCTTTGAGGAAGTATATACTCATAAACCCTTCATAATGGGTTGTAAAGAAATTGAGAATTATCCTAAGAATATCTCCTAGGAGTGCCATAACCAAGAGTGCAGCAAGGCCCGTTTTCGTGCACCAGTTCCCATTCGAGTCTAGCTCAAAGCGGTGTTTTCGGGGTTTACCCCTAGGTACATTTGTGCCAGAGCTACCTCTACCTGCCCGTATCCAGATAGGGATGTATTTCTTGGAAAACTCACAAAATATCTACAATAAAAAAATTCTAGGAATTTCTTCTATACTAATCCTCAATGTCTATCTTTGGGCTATGTTCTTTAATCAGAGTTTATCAAAATCTTGCTTCCAAGGTTAGTAATAAACTATCTCGGATACGAACTGTAACACCCTGACACCAGTTATCCAAGGTTGGTGCATTATTGCATAACATTTACATGATCAAAAAAGATCAAGTCTCGAAAGACCGATTAGTTTAGTAGCCTTGGAAGCACTAGATACATTCATAAAGTCTTACATTACATCATAAAGTAAAAAAACTACAACAACATCTTTTCTTCATATCCCCTCATATTATCCCTACAGGTCAGTCATAATATACTTCTTCACATCCTAGAAAAATTAAAACATCGAAAGGGGTGAGCTCAGATGCTCAGTAAGGATAACAATATAGTGGAAGCTTTCATAAAAAAACATTAACATTTAAGGCAATGTATAATTAAAACAAAAGCCTTTTAAACTTGAACTTCAGCATAATAAGGAAAAAATAAAATGAAATAATGCCATTTACTTATTCACATGGATATTCTACTAGTCAAATAATAACATGAAATATCAATAACCACTTTCATAATGATGGAATAGAAAATTCCAGACTATCATAACCACGTAGCCAAGGCCTCGTGCCAACACTACAAATAAGATTTTGTCAAGGCCTCGTTCCAAGACACTAGTTTGTCTCATGAGACCTACCGATGAATCGAGGAGATATAGCGGGCTCCAACTGTTACTTATTAATTCTAAGGCATTCCTCATATGAATAGGTTTAAACATATCATAAAACATAACATAATCGTTTCACATAAAACATACATAAAGGAAACATAACATTTCCACATTTCAATCACAAGATATAAATACAACACATTGATATAATACAAACATTATCAAAACCATTTTCAATACCAAAATAAAAGAAAAGTAAATCATGGTATTTATTTTTCATTTTTTTTAAAAACTTATGGCTTTTAGAGGAAGCCGAAACTCAAATAATGGTCACAGCGGCGGAAAAGTCATTGCCGCCGCATACGTACGAAAAAAAACATTCCCTTTTGTCGTTTAGTAAAACGCTTCATATAAAAATATTTCTTTTGAATAAAAGTAAAATTAAAAGGGGTTTATACACCGTATAAAAGAAATTTGTGTATAAAATAAAATATGCCTCAATGAAATGAGATTGAGACGAATTCCCTTACCTCGTGTCCGACTTGACTCGACCGTTATTTAACCTCCTAAATAATAAACTATAGTTAATTTATAATTGCTTAAGAACATTTTTCAAGTTTATTATTCCTTTTATATCACTTATTACCATGTTATTAACATTATGTAATTATTTATGTTAATAACGGTCGTTTTGTCGATCTTTGGTACTTGAGTCAAAAATAAACTTCTTATAATTACAAGTTGTTCATGTGGTAAAATATCCATTATATCCAGAATTATATTCATGATGTATATATCATATATATTCATTATATAAATTCATTCCTAATATTACGTAACATTTAGAGGTAAAAATGAAATGCACCGTTCATAGAGACGGTAAGCAGTACGTATGCATTAACGCTACTTTCATTTATATTTCGTATTTAATGGAATGAAATCATAATGATATAAATGTGTATTATAATTCCAGTATAATATCATATATAATATCATTTACTCCATCCTTTATACGTCCCACATATGGCATTAACGATTCAAATCACTTTGAGGGGGCGGTAGTCCGCACTTCCTAAAATGAAATTATCGCGTTTACCCATAATGGAAATCATAAAGGTACACCATAAATGAGAAAAAAAGAAGAATAAGGAAAACATAAAAATAATATATATTTCATATATGAAAATAGTTTCATCATAATGGACACCATGAGAGGTGTTAAAAGAAGATTCAACAATCATCGTTTTGTGAGGCAGTAATTCACCACCCATAGAAACAGTATGTTCATTAACCATTAGACGAAGGTATGTGTAAGTGTAAATAAAATCCTTCTCATTAAAACATCCTAGTATATTTTAGATACTGGGTTTGTTATAAAATAATGGAATAAAAAGAGTTTAAGGGGTTGGAGAAGCAAAATAAAACAAGAGAACATAAGAGAAGACATTATCTTAAAATCGGGTAACTCTTTTTGATTTGAGCCAAAGGATTCCTTGGGAAGACTTATGCCCAAAGTGAGGCTTCTAAGAGTAAGATAGGGAAGTTGAGAGAGTATTTGGTCTAATTTTGGCCGATCCAAATGGCTTTGACGGTGTGAATAAGGTGGTAGAGGTGGGGGCCTTTTATAAGAGGAGAGGAGGGGCACTCTTGGAAAGTCATGAAATGTTACATTATCATGAAATGTTTTTCGGATTTCAAAGGTCCCAAAATTATATATTTCTAGGATAAGGTGATAAGGGTTCTAAATCTACTCTTCCAATAGGTTTTTTACAAGTTTATGTCTTAGATTTTACATTATCTTTTCATTTTATTTAAATCCTTAATTAATGAGGTAATCGCTGCATCGTCATGGTGTCATAAAAAATTTAATTTATTTAATGTCTAAAAATTATGAAAAAAATATCATGATGTAGGAAATCTATTTATATTTCCAATTAATATTTATAGTCAAAAATTTATATAACCCCATGTAATAATTGTTTTAGTAAAACAACACATGTTTGTGACAATTTTATTTTTACTTTAAATAAATAGTTATTAATGTCATTTTCTTACCCAAGTGGATCCATGGGGTCCCCACGATGACCCATGGATTGTCTTGGTAGGAAATGACTCATCCAATAAGGGTAGGACAATTGTAAAGGTAATTTCATATTATTATAACATTATATTTACCTTAAATTACACTAATTACCTTTAATCGCGATTAATAGAACTTAAAAGTTACTATTCACCAAAAAATATTTTAATCCCATTGAACCACATTTTTCTTCATAATTACAATGATGTATGTCGGATTTTTGAAATTCAAATCATAGAGGTGGTAAATTTTCATTTTAATGAAAAATCAGTTTTTTAACTACCACTTAGTTGTTTCACTATTCATCAAAAATTGATGTTTTTCATAAAAATACCAAAAATTCACCCAAATATATAATTGATATTCCGAATTCAAAAATGATTTCTATTTTAAAAAATTCCATACATATCAGTTTCATTAATTAATTTTATAATTAATTCCCATTGTTAAAACAAATAGTGTGTTTTTAAGAAACAATATCAATCAAAAGATTGACAATTGTTTGTGTCAAATCTCAAAGTGAAATTAATTCTAATGACCACCATTTGATAAAATGGTAAAATTATATTCTTATTATACTTTAAAACCACTCAATAGTATAATTTATCACTATAAATTATTTTTATTAAAAAATTTGTTTTTATGTATTTTTTACTATTCATTGAAAATTGAATGTTCCCAGAAATATACCAAAATTTCAACATAGGCTAATTTTGATATTATGAATCCAAAAATTAAGCCCATTTTGAAAGATAAAATTTAAAAAAAATCAAAAAGTAGGTATTACTAGTCATAACGGCTAGTTTGATTGGTTGTGGTGTGTGTTAGAACTCGAAGTTGCGTACAACACACGCTATTGTATTATTCAAAGAGAAATGTACCATGGAAGCTTGGGGTGTTACATTATAAAATTTAAAAAGGTGACATACCTTATCAAAATGACATGAATCCACATGCAGATTCCATCACAGGACGTCCCATATACAATCAGAGTAAAATTCTTGACGGGTGATGCCATTTTAATAGGAATTTTATGTTAAATTGAATAAGAACCTACAAAAAATCAAGGTGGTGAAATAACTAAATTTAAATGAGGTTTGATAGTAGTCAATGTCACCATAGGATCCCTTCTATAACATCCAGACAAATTTCCCTTGAAGAATAGTTGATTTTACCATGTTTTGTTAGAATTGGCACCTAACCCTAAGCTGAGAGAAACTAAAATTAGAGAAAAATAGAGGAATAAGAAATTTAGAGATTAATAGAGTTAAGGTAATACCTATAGTCACTATAAAAAATCCTTGTAACCTTACCCATATTAAGGGGGGAGGAAGGAGAACAGGGAAGGACCCCCTAGTCCACATTGATCGAACATAAGGAGAATAGGGGCCTCACACTTAAGAAATTATGAGGTAAAATTCATAATTTTACCACATTAATGAGCTTCATAGTGTTATCTAATAGTTTTATAAACCATATTCGAACCATTGTGTAAACTCTACCTCTAATCTATCCACCAAGCATGGCTTGGTTTCATATTTAACCAAACCATGTGCCATTTATGTGGGTGTCTCTACAAACATGCACGGCTACCCTCTCAAAACTCACTTGGTTGACCTTAACCATGATATAACCATGTAATGAAACCATGATCCTAACAAAATGAACTAAAATTTCATTGAGGTTATGGATGTTGCACGGTTTCTCTTAAACTATGCTCCCCAAACAATACTCTCTATGTAAACCCCTCCAAAACTACTAAAACCTTCCCTACATCTCCTAAGGATATCCCAAGCATCTAAGACACCTTCCAAGCCTAGTAAAAAATCTAAAAAAATACTTTTAGGAATTATAACCTTAAAAATTCGATTCTGAATCCTCGGTCAAAATTTAACCCATCCAATAAATGAAAAAATCAAATTCATTATGTAATTTTTCAACTCATATAGCAAAACTAATTACAATATCCACTCCATAACACTTATAATCCTCAATAATATTAAATTTTCATCCAATTGAACATCTCAACATATCCTGGTCATGAATTCTATTTCCAACAGTCATGTTCCATTTCTGAATGCCCAAATCTCATCTATGGAACAACCTCCAGCTTAAGGTTCCCAAAAAAATAAAGCACAAGACAATGTTTTTTATCACCTCTAAAACATAAATATAATTCATAAAAAAGATAATATAACTAGAAAAATGATCACATAATTTTCCAATTAATCATTAGGACCATAATACTCACCCCCATGGGACTTATCTCAAAAGATAAATTTTGATGTAATAACCTTTCCACCCTCAAAATTTCATATTGAAATAGATCCTCATTGTTCAAATGATACCTCTATTTGTTTCTTGAAACACACACCCAAACATGATTGAAATATTTATCCAATATTGGTTCAATTAACTTCTCTCAATTCATTCCCAAGTCTCTGACTCCTCATATCCAAACACAATATGAGCATGTTGGTTCTTCCTTTAAATGACCTAACAAACTAACAAAATTATATAACTAATGTGATTTCTAGCTCAAAAAAATTAATTATATATGGGAATGGTGATCAATCCTCCTTATAACAAATCATCTAAAAAGCACATGGCTTCAACCACAAATGTTTTTCCAAACACCTGATCTTGGTGCCCCTACTCCAGGAGACACCCCTTGATCATTCAAACATAATCATCGAATTTTACATCTAAATGTTTGTGTAATTACACCTTTATATCCTTAATCCACTAATATTTCATTGGATATTTCTATATGCATCAACACGCCTCTAATCAGAAACTCACTCGGATTTTCATAATCCATATTGAGACTGATGCCCAGGCTTAGACTCCACCCAATTTCATACCCAAATTATATCTAGAATTTATCAAGGAATCCAATAGTAGTCAGGTATATTTATGATATGGTGTCAAAATTCTAAATTAATAATCCAATAATTCATCCCACTCTCATATCCCTTTTCGTGTGAGGGTCACACACTCATGGCTAAAATCCTAATACACAATATAGGAGAATCCTTTCCATTGAAATACTGAAAAATGTTCCTCATTACAACATACCTCCCCCACCCATTAATGGATATAATGAATCTCATGGAAAAAACCACTCATTCCAAATCCCCAACTCATAAAATAAATTCACATACCTTTCCAATCCCAAGGGAATGTCACTTATCACCCTCTATCAGCTCAGGGAAATGGAAAGCCAAAATTTCCATCAGTCCTCAGCCCTCTCATGGTCATCGCAAATTACAAACTTTAATGACACCATGTGTAACCAGTTTTTCTACCTTTATCTCCCAAAACATAGTAATACTATTCTCCCACACCACCCAAATGAAAAAATTTACTCATGCTCCAATGCTTCATGCACCACCAAGTCCATTCATACAATGCTCAATAGAACATCAGTCTCACCACGCTAGGGTCTCTCGTAGAACTCCTCATCAAAATTAAGAACTCTACCAATGTCATGACCACTCATATGACTACTTTACTAATATAATAGTTCTCAAATTGTGGGTTCCCATCCTTTTTTAAGTCATTTGAACCTCATCCACACTCTCAGTTACCACCGAACATCATTTCAGTCATGACAGGCCATCCTTGGTCAAACCATTCCACTGAAAGTTCTCCCAAAACATACCATTCCATATGTCACACAAGAAATCAAGGTTAATTTCTCCACAAAACACCAAGTAATCATAATTTCTAGTTCACATGCCTGGTGGAATCTCACGTGAACCAATATCACCTTAAAGCACCTATATATTCTTATTTTCTCTATGTAAATCTCCATCCTGGTCTTACCCTTCTAATAAGTAACCCTTGGTTATACAATTCACTAACTCACTATGTTCTGAGTTTCATCTCAATAGCCAATATAGTATCCCTCCCAACACTAATATTCCTCTAAAATCTCATACAGGGTCACTTTGTCTGACCACCAAGACCAGGGGTCAAGCCTCTCACCAAAGACACATGTCATGGGATGTCCCACATGCTCCTATCTCAACCCATGGCATCCACATGCCAAACCTCTACTCGCAACTAGGGAACCTATATTCTCTGAGCATATTCACCTCAAACTGCTCCCTAGAGTATCATAACTCTATAGTTGACTCTTAACACAACCATGTAATTATCCTAGAAAATATGTACAGAGAGAAACACAAACACATGGTTTGATTTAGTAGAATGACATTCCAATCTATGTGGGAAAAATTATATAGTTTGTTACTAAAAATTTAAATAACTAAACCTAAACAGCAACAACAACAACAACCAAGAATGGGTGCATCATTAGGAATTTAATTCCATACTAGCCCACCAGGTTCATTGTACCTTATGTGAAAATGGTTTGTACCATCATCATCATCAATAATCTCATTATAGATTCAAACGACCTTCCATCAAAAGGAAGTATAATTAAAATTAGGACAATTTATGTAGAATTCCACCAAAAGATTATATGGGAAAACACTATATGTGTAGTTATTGACACATTAAACAATTGAGGGTTGGTCATCTATGAAATTTAAAACTAAAAGGCCTTTATTTCATGTGAATCCTATATTCTTTATATGATGCATGATATTCCTCTAACCTCTATAGGAAAAAATTTAAAATCAAATCAATAACCTCTTACAATAGGACAAAATCCAAAAATCCATAATGAATAATAAAATTCTAAATGTATATGTGCATATCTCAAGGAGAAAATAATATACAACCATAAAATCAAAAAATAGAATAGAAAAACTAGACCAAGTAACCTGAAATTCCTATTAGAATAGGTTTTCTCAACACACCGACCTGATATTCATCACAGGCTCTAAAACATTCTTAATCTCCAGCCTCCCATATACTAAAACTGTATGGAAAGGATAAAATATCTCTGATAAAACTTTTTATCACCGCAACCTAGCTCACTCTATGAATAGTAACAAGACTAATTCCTCACAATACCTTAGGTGTGCCTCTCTATATGTTAAATGCAACCGACTAGCTATATATATCTGGGGTTCTAATATGAGGAGACTATACCCCATGATCAGAGTGCATGTTAATAAATAAATAACCAATTATCATAAATAAAAAATAAAAAACATTGTATGCTGGATAAATAATACAACCCAAATAGTAATAATGTGAAATAAGAAAGTAGTACAGTTACACAAACATGATCTCCTATTAGGATGATCACATATACAAATAAAGATAGAATAAGATAAAGTATTGAAGGATGTTCTATATCCATGAGCCTCTCCTCAAACCCATTATCCAATGTACATGTCTTATTCGTCCCTCTTGATTGGCATGGGCCACATCTCAGCATGTACTTACAACCAATTGAATGTATGCTCAAGTACCCAAGTGCAGCGATGTCCCGAGTAGGGTGTGCGTAATAAAATTCAATAGGGCACCACCAATGATTTCTTTTACTAACCAGTAATGTAGTGATATGTTTATATGAAATTCCTTCATATAATAAAGGATGATTATCAAAAATAAATAATAACAAAAACATCTATCCTTAGGTCTATGTCCCTGATCAACCATACTAGCATTGGAAAGTTCTAGAGTTTCTCTGAGTATGTCTCATTAAACATGCATCATAAGTAATTTGTAATCTCTAGATCTATTTAATACTCATCCAATCGTTATGACTCTAGGTTCCCACTCCATGATGGTCCAAGAATATAGGCCCTAAATCCTAGTAGTCCCAACTTCAAGATAAAAATCCATGGATCCTCCAACTATATCATCATAACTCAGGGGTCTCATATCATGGTAGTCCAAACATTTAATAACCTAATCCATGATAGCCTCAACCCTTATACCTATATCCCAATCTAAGGAATCTCCAAACTCATAGTGAGATCCTAATATGATATCCTAATCTAAAGAATCTCTTATCACTAATATCTACGTCTATGGAAGTTCCCATTGATATATGGCACCAAATCAAGGTATCACAACCATATAACTGAATCCATATATATTGAAACACTACTGAAAACCCAAATACATATACATTTCATCCCAAACACAATTCATCTACACTAAGGATTCATTCTATAACCCTTCATAAAAAAACAGGAAACATGAGGGTTGGCTGAAGGCCCACACCCAAAAGTATTTTCCACCACCCCTCGGGCTTGCCAATCTAGTACGAATTTCATGGTGACAATCATTACCACATTTTTTCAGGTTAATATGTAGATAATTCACCCATTGGGTCCACTTGATCTCAATACTATAAAGGCACTCTCATTTACACCTCAATCTCGATCCCAAACTGAGTTCAACACCCATCTCTCAAAGAAATCACATCACTCAATATCATAAATGTAGTATCATGGAATTGAAATCTATATAGGGTCTCACTACATTGGAAACAGTCAAAAGAAGGACCGCAACCCATCTCAGTCCTCAGGGTCCCTCTAGTTCAGTCCACTCACCCAGCTAAATCTTGGTCTCTAAAATTTCTATCCATCATGAACTAATCACTAGATATGGGAGACGGTCGCTAATCTTACACATTTCATAATGATCCCAAACAGTTCAGAATCACAAAACGAGGGATACTAAGGCCTTCACGTCATGGGATCCCAAGTTTGGCCTCACCTCTAGCTTAGAGGTGTCACAAGACCCTATGCATAGGAAAAATGTCTCATTGGGTCCATACTCACCTATAAAGAGGTCCAGCGTCCACCTAATATATTAATAGTCCTAGCTATGTCCATCATTGGTTGAGATGCTAAGTTAGTGAATGGGGGTTGTATGTGCCATCAGGACCTCATTCATTTTAAACAATCAATTTAAATTAACTAAAACTTTTTTAATAAGGGGCATAACCTGAAGTGGAAAACCCAAACATAACATGCCACATAATCAACATCATAAAAGTCATAGGTCAATTATGTGGGACCACATACCGCATTTGGGAATTCCACTTTAATTCCAAAGGTCCAACAATATCTTTTAAGGTTGATGCATGCCTATCCAGCATCCTTCAAGGTAAACTAAACTCATCTCAGTGACTTAAACTCCTAACTCCATCCAAAAATCCATAATTAATTAAATATAACATTTATAATTAATTAATTAATTGAAACCCAACTCCGTTAAAACGGTGAAACTCATAGGGTCATTACACCATGTCGTGACTAATGTCAACTTCCTACAAAAGGTCTTCTAGGAAATCTTGACACCATTCCCAGGGAAATCCCTATCACATGATTATAATATAAACCATTATTTTAATTTAAATTTAATTCCACAAAATAAAAGAAAATTACAATCAATACCATACTTTATCAAAATAATAAATCAGAGGAAAATGTCATCTCAGGACATCCCCTATGAAGAAAATAAATATACCCAACTGGAAATTCCAATTAAAAAGGAATTTAAATTTAAATTTAACCAAAAACCTATAAGGATCATGATGGTTAATTACTTCCATCCAAAAATTGTGTGACACTGGGAAAACATCATCACGGGAACCCCTCTATGTAAGCCATAAAAAATCCCCAAGAAAATGGTTGATTCCACTATGTTCAATTAGAAAAAGTTCAAAACCCAAAGCAGAGAGAAAAAAAAGTAGATAAAAATATATGAGGAATAAATTAGGGACCAACATATCCAATTTATACCTAAAATCACTATAAAAACACCTTTGAATTCACCCCCATCAAGGGGTAGGTGGAAGGATGAGGAAGGACCCCTTAGTCTGTGCTAATAGAATATTAGGATAAGATGGGTTTCACAGTTAATAATTCAAGAGGTAAATCATAAATTTCTCTATTTAATGAGTCACATGGTTTTTTAACATGGCCTTCCAAATATTTCACCAACTGTGTGGTTGGAAATTTCTCCAAGTCACCCACCTCACCTGGCATGGTATCATGGTATACCAAACCATATTCTAACCATACGGGTGGCTCTATAACCTTTCACAGTTTCTCTATACAACCTCGCATGGATTTAACTTAACCATGATCTAACAATGAAATCTATCTATTCTCCTTAAAAAACTAAAAAAAACTATTAAGGTAAGGGGTGTGGTATGGTTTCCCCAAAACTGTGCACCATAAACCATGCTCTCGATGAAAAATACTCTAAAAATACCAAAACCTACCCCATTTTTCTAGATTCTTAACCAAACACCCAATATACCTTTTTATCCTCATTAAAAATCAAAAACATAACATTGAGGAATTCTAACACACTGAATTTCATTCTGAGCCCCGATCAAACTTTGATCCACCTACTAAATGAAAAACTTAATTTCCTTCTAGAATTTTCAACTCAAACAGAATGAAATATTGTGTCATTTCATGTCACTTTTTTCAATCCTTTTATAGGTCAACTCAAAATATTTTAAATTTTTTTAAAAAACTTAAAACTTATTCAATTTCTGATAAATTTGTACTCCTTAAAACATTATCGCCCTATGTTCTGACTAGAAAGACTAGAAACTTCCTAAGAAAAGAGGCATGGTACTCATCAGGTTGAAACCGCAAAGGGAATGTAGGTAAAAAAATCAAGTCTCTAATCACTAATCCTTCCCCTTAATGTATTATGAAAAAAAATATCATTTAAAATGAAAAGAAACAAACCTCAAAAAGGTTTATATTTAACCCAAGAAAAATTCAGGTTGGACTGTATAGGTCCTTAAATGTAGGAAACATTTATAGTTTCATTAAGTATCAAATATATTTTATTTTGAATAGTTTTTTTGAATGAAAATTGATATAATATTTGTGTAATTGAAAACATTATTTGTTGTTAATATACCCATAAAAACCACCTTAATGATTTTTATTTTACTAAGTTATTAACTCTCTCATAACCAAATAGAAAAAACATGGTTCATAGTGATGGAACATGTGATTAAAATCCATATTTCTTATATTCATATAATAGAACAAGTCTAAGAGGAAATCAAACCACTTATATATTTTATTTAATAGTTTAACCTTATATTATAGTTATGAAACATTCACTGTGTATTCATCCCGTCAATATCCATCCAAGAGAATAATCCTTAGAGGATAATTTCTTGATCAAAACATTTTTTATTGACTAAAGTGTTGTGAAATTATGATTTATGATATTCTAATTTTAAAAAATATTCAAATGTATTTGATTACTTTGTAATTTATCTTTATATAATTTTTCATGCTATCTAAATCTAATTTTCAAGTTAATAGAAGTTTAAAAATCATTATTGAGGAATCTATATTCTCTTTTGGGAAAATAATTTTTTCATTAGGTGAGAAGAGGGGGAGAGGAGCATCCACATTTTAGAGTATTTCCTTGTAATTAAATAAGAAAAAATAATATGAGTGATGCTATTTACAAACTATGTTTTCTTAATTCTTGAATATTATCTATGGATTTTTCTTATGCATCATAAAATTATCAAATTTTTATCAACACTATAGTTTAAACCTCCTTGTTAGATTATATCCTCTATGTTTATGTAGAATCATTTTATTCTACTTCCCAATACTCTTTAAATAGGATATGATTCTATATCATTATTCCTTAAAAAATTGTTATCTATTTTAAAAGGATATTTACCAGGGTTTTCTTTTTCTTAGTTAATTGTTATTATTTCTCCACAACCCATATATAGTGATATTTTTCCTAGAGTACTATATCCCTAGGATCTGTAGTGTGGTATAATAATTTATCTCTAGATAGATTTAGTTATAACATTTGTTCCATATCCTACTCATGGATAATCTCTTTCATAGTAGCATGGATGGTATTGGTGCCAAACCCACCATACCCTAATATGTGGAATATATTGTGAAGCTTATATATATTTTTGTATAGGCCCTCCATAATATTTTTGTAGATCATCTTACAAATTCCTCCCCACACTCATTATTATGATATTCACAAAACATAAATATCCAAAGGTTATTAATTAATGTCTCTATTAGATAACAATATGAATGCTAGGACAAACTATCTTAGTGGGACCATGTGATTGGTGCTTCCCAGTCATTCTAAAACATAGAAAAACATTTCCTCTATTATTTATGGTTATTCTAGAGTTAGAGAAGTAGCCTTAAGAAATATTATTGTTTTCAAATGTGTTATTGCAATCAATATACAACACCCATATTAAGAAATAAATATGTTAATTAAAGAATAAACCCATTGATATTTTCCTTCAATTTTTGTAATGTTAGTATCTCTCATCACCACTAGTTTCTAGGTTTATATGGATGAAAAGTATTCTTGAAGTAAACCCCATGTAGGATAATTGGGAGACACATACACCCTTAAAATAATAGTACCCATGGGAATCATCGCTTACTTGAAAAGTAAATTTTTTTCTTGGTATAATCTGGTCAATATAAAATAGATCAACCCACAAAAAGTAAAATTAGTATTGATCAACAAAATTATTAAAGGGTGAATATGTCGAAATTAGTGATTTTGAAATAACATGATATCTTTTATAATTTTACTAGATAAGTAAATAGTTACTTTTGGAAGTTAAAATTAATATTTAACATCCATCCTATGATTATATTCTTGGTATAGTTGTATTTTCATGCTAGTTAGCACATTCAAGTCTATGATTGACTCCAACATTTCCTGTAAAATGTTGGTTGATGCCATTATTGGTTTCCCCTAGTAAAAATTAGGAACTTCTTACTCCCAAATACCTAAGGGATCTATTTCTAAATATCTTATCTCACTATGTAATGAAATCAAATATTTTAGCACAAAAGGCTAAAGAGACTCAAAAATTGATATACAATTCTTAGATTTCACCTGTCTACCTTGGGCAGAGACTGGGATACAATATATTTTCTTTCTCCTATTGACTGATCTCCTATTTGGAAAATTATATGTGTAGATTAACTAGAGGTGTAACTATAAACACCATTAGTGGTTTAGATTACATGTATCATAGTTATTCCATGTGTGAAATTAATGTACATTCTTTAACCCTATCATAGAAGTAAGCATCAGGACCAACCAGCATCCCTCCTGGTGAGTATTCTAGTGACCTGGTGGGTAAATAAACCATCTAATATTCTTAAAAGATATAAAGGTAATATAATTGATAGTTTTGATGACAACATTCCATTTATTAATTGATATTACCTCCCTCCAATAAGATCTCTATTTGGTCTATACTACATCAGTTGCACCATTTACTTTCATGGTTTCATCATTACCACCATAATTATCAAAATCATCATCACATCCAATTTCATAACCCATAAATCTAAGTAATCAATGTAAATATTGGTCTTGATCATTAAAATCATAAAATATAACCTTTAATTCTTTAATATTTGCTTCAACATTGCCAGTATGATTCTCAAATGAGATGTTGTATGGTGCGATGATCTGAACTAGATTCATCAAAATAACCTCTTGCACCTATATATCATCATATATTCTCTTTATAGATACAAATAACCTCTAATCATAACACTCTTACCATGCTTGTTTGAATTTTTAATCGATATTGAATGTCAATTTGAGAGCTTCTCTATTAATGGAGAGAGAAGGATCCACTTGCCTCAGTTACTTCCCATGAATTTAACAAACCAAGTGATTTCATGATGTTTTATTTTATAAAAAATTCATAGATTCATTTCCAATGGGTTATCATGCTCGACTTCACCCTCAGTTGGTGGTGGTCCATTAATATACACCACTAAATCATTCTGCATGACACTAGGGTAGTACCTAATCCAAGCCTCATTGTCATGAACCATCCCTCAGGGCCCGTGTCATGACTACCCCAATCCCACCTTCAATAGGCCAGGGAAAGGCAACTAGCATCGGAAAGGCATATCCCTAAAATAGGAAGGCATTGCCTTTTTAACCTGTATAGACACACATTTCTGAATGAAACAATATGCAATCACGAAGTAAACTGCTATAGTAAAAAAGAGTGCTAAAAGTAAAGGGGTTAGAATACATGCCCAAATGAAAGTACAAGTACAAATGGAAGGTACAATACAACTAAAAAGGGGAAAACAGCTCCTAGATCTTCCACCGAGGATCCTACCTGAAGGGTAGTAATACCTCATGATCAGTATTCCATTCGTCACGTCACACCAAATAGTACACCTCTGAGTACTGTCTAGTCCTGGATCGCTCAACCTCAACCAAATTTTTCTGTCGTCTGCATAATACACAACATGGTGCGGGCGTAGCCCATGAAGGGGTGAGTATAATGAGACTCAGTAGGTACCCCGAGACCCCCATATGAATCCTATAGTTCTACAAAAGAAAAATCACAAAGCAAGACCTCAATCTCAAAGCACGAAGCAATAGACAATCAACTCTACTTAGGTATATTTTTTTAAAAAAAAGGTTTCGGTTGAAGCATTAATTTTATTATTAAAGAAAAGACCTCTTTATACCGGGTAGAGGGAGACCCATAACATAGCCCAAAGGTCCAAGGCCAAGTGTCCTGCATACAGGGCTAGAAAGCTCATTTTTTGGCCCAAAGGACCCCTCGGTGAATAGTACTGCTACAGTACCCGCGCAGCTACAGTAGCCTGCTACAGTCCCTCCTACCGCTACAGTGTTGCTGCTGCTACAGTCCACCGCTGCTATAGTACTACTACAGTGACCTGCTACAGTACTGCTATAGTACCCTTCTATAGTACTCGGGAATTCTCCCCTACCCGGATTTGATCCTGGGTCTTTTGGATGCCAAGCAGGAGCCTAAACCACTAGGGTACAGGCTCATTGTCTCTACTTAGTTATATGCCCATACATATACGTAAGTTATCAAGACATAATCATCTCATACATGAGAGAGTAATACCACAAAGGTAACACCATAAAGGTAGAAGTACCCCAAAGGTAACACCACAAAGATATAAGTACCACACAGGTTACACCATGATACAACACCACGAAGGTAGATATACCACACAGGTAACACCCTGAAGGTAGAATTACCTCAGAGGTAACACCATGAAGTTAGAAGTACAACATAGGTAACACCACAAAGAAAGAAGACACATCTCACAATTAGGTACAACAAAATTACATAAGTACAGATGATTATTTGTAAGTTAGATCATCTTATTATGTTATGTATTAATGATTCTGACCCACACAGGATCGATAGGTAACTAACCCCCAATGACCCACACAGGATCTGACCCACACAGGATCGGTATGCACTAACCCACACCGGATCACTGAGCGCTGACCCACATAGGATCTAACCCACATAGGATCGGTATACGTTGACCCACATAGGATTTTTGAGTGTTGAACCACATAGGATCGATGTTCTACCTTCACGTTATAGTCTGCCAAAGGATTCCTCGCACCCAGTGCGCTCGAGTTACGTAAATATTATTCTCGAGATATTGGTCATACCTTGACCACCAATAAGCTCCAAAAATGAGTAAACCAAAGGACCACCATGTCATAAGGGTACCAACTTGACAGACGGTGCGTCAATCGGACACTCGTCCTGTGAGTTTTAAGCATTTTAGTTACGAGGGCCCGGTTGGATTCAGGTTCGATCCAACCCAACCATACACAAACAATGTCCAAAACTCAAGTTGGGTATACCAAACGGATCTTCTTGCTCCTAGGGTCCCATCGCCATATACGGTTCATCAAACGGACACACGGATTTCAAGATATGACTTCTTTAGTGTTTCTGGGCCCGGTTGGGCCCGGGTCAAGTCTGGACCCATCAGACCAACCCGACCCTACCTGGTCTAGGCTGGGCCGCGGTGGGCTCAGCCCACTGGTCTGAGTTCTAGCCCATCCTATAATTCCCTGACCCTAGTTACCCGGAGTCGGTGCATTTTTACATAACATTGTCATGATCACAAAAAGATCAAGTCCTGAAGGTCCGATTAGTTTAGTATCCTTTGAAACACTAGATACATACATAAGTCTTACATTACATCATAAAGTAAAAAACTACAACAACATAGTCTTCATAGTCCACACTCATGTCCCCTCAGACTATCTCTACAGGTCAATCATAAAATAATTCTTCATATCCTTGGAAAAATAAAACATAGAAAGGGGTGATCTTAGATGCTCAGTAAGGATAACAGTATAGCAGAAACATTCATAAATAAGCTTAAACATTTAAGGCAATGTATGACTAAAACAAAAGCCTTTAAACTTGAACTTCCGCATAATATGGAAGAAATAATATGAAATAATTCCATTTAATTATACACATGGATATTCTACTAGTCGAATAATCACATTCAATATCAATAACCACTTTCATAATGATGGAATGTATAATGCCAGACTATCATAACCACATATTCAAGGCCTTGTGCCAAGACTACAAATAAGATTTTGTCAAGGCCATGTGCCAAGACACTATTTTATCTTATTAGACCTACCGATTCATCGAGGACCTATAGCGGGCTCCACCCATCACTTATTAAGTCCAATACATTGCTCATATGAACAGGTTTAAACATAACATAAACATTCGTTTTAAAACTAGCATAAGAAATGTCAATAATTTCTCCATAAACCATGAATGGTACAAAAATAACACATCCATAGTCAAAAATATCACAAAACCTTCAATACAATATGTTAGTTTTGTATCATAATAAATCAACTTCAAATAAGCTTAAAATCCATCAAAGGATGTTGACATAGATGAAATCAAAACTATTTGAGAGAAATTTCTATTTTTTTTTAAATAATTTAAAATTCACATAATTATAAAAGAAAAAATTTACTTTGAAAATCTTCTTATAAGCTTGTAAGGGAAGCTTTGACAATTTTATAATGGTGCAAAATAGCCGCAACCGCTATATAAGTGAAAAAAAGACATTCTTACCTTAATTCTGTCGAAAAGATTAAAAAGGACCTTGTTTGGAAAACGAAGGAAAGATTCCTTTATTAAAATCTTATAAAAATTCAACAAGGCTATAAATGACTTTAACCCATAGTTTATAAAATATTAATAATGATTTGAAATACATTTTTAAGAAACATGGATGTGGATGACAAAGAGGTCATAGTGCATAATTACGTATAAACAACCTCGGATAATGAAGAGATTGTGAAATAAACCCTTAACTTGTACTTTTCCTTGGTTGAGGGTAGGTTAACCTTATGTATAATGGTGAAATAATTGTTTTTAAATTATACAATAATCATATACATTAATATTATATCATATATGATCTTTTAACATTGTATTGTTAATAATATCTTAGTATTACCGTCGTTTCGGGTGTTAACTTACTCATTTTATTTTATATGTTTTGTTACATAATTCATGTTTGTTATGGACAGGTTGTATATTATTCATATACTGAATAATATCAAGTCCTTAAACATTATTTTTAATCATCAAATGATAATTATACTTTAATTGATACAATGGGGAATGAATCGCATCGCGTTCGTGGAGATGGTAGTCTGTACGTATGAATGAGCGACAGTATCATTCTTTTGAAATTAAAATAATATATAATTGGATGTTATATCATATATATAGAATCATTATCATGTTATATTTATTATTTACATCAATTACACATCATTATCATACCCATCCAAATAATAATGTTTTGAATAACAATTACACCACGACGTGGAGACGGTAAGCCATACGTACGCACGTATGGGGACATGTCATTCAAAGGATGGATAGAATACTGAATATGGTTGTAAAATATTTATAATAAAATCACAGTATATATAATATACTGGATTTATTATTTTAAAATGGAAATAGTAAAGAAAGAAGAAGTTGAAAAAGAAAGGAACTTGAAAGAGGGTGGGGAAAACATAAACTCTTCTTCGGGTTCTTCCTTTTGATTTGAGAAAAAGGGCTCCTTAGGTTGGATTTCTGATCACGCTAAGGCCTCCACGTTGAAGTGAGGGAAGTTGAGAGAATATTTGGGTAGGGTTTGGCCAAGCCAAAAGGCTTTGATGTTGTAAATTAGAGGGAAGTCGAAGTGCCCTTTTATAAGAGGGGTGAGGGTCACCTTAGGAAAAGATAGAAATATTATTTTATAATAAATTCATATTCAGTTTCTAATGTCTTAAAGGTGGATTATTTAAAGGTTAATGTAGATATAGGTCTAAAAAAACTCAACCAAGATGTTTTAGACAGGTTTTGGTCACTTTATTAACCTTATTTTTTAGTATTAACTCATAGTTAATTAGTTTGGCATTTACCATGTCTCCTTGTATTTTTATATTATATGGTTAATAAACCAACTATAAACTTTCAAGAGACCCCAAAGTGGTCCATTAATAATACACCTATCATTATATAAGTCCTTTGTCTGAACCTTATAATTTTAGGAATATAATATCACTTAATAATATAATATTTGTTTAAAAACTCCTTTATGTCAATTTTTTACACTATTTAATAATTGATTTTTGTTAAAGTCTTAAAAACTTTATTAATTCAAACCAAATTAATTTAAGAAATCCTAACATTTCATATTAACCAATAAAAGTTTTTTTATGTCATAAAAAATTTCCAATTATATTTATTTTAACATTTATAATACTAATTATTTGATTATTTCATTCATAAGGAAAATACTGCATCATTAATGTGTCATAAATAAATATAATTATTCAATGTCTAAAAATTATAAATAAAATACCATTATGTAAAAAATATTTTTAGATTTATAATTAATATTTTAGTCGAAAATATAACATATATAACCCTAGGTAAAAAAAATCTAAAAGATATATGCTTGTGTCATTTTTGTATTTACTTTAACTTAATTAATATAAAGTGTCATAATCACTTACAAATAGATCCATGGGCTCCCAAAATAGACCCAAATATTACCATGGTCGGGAATGTATCAACCAATAGGTGTAGGACAGGTTTTAGGGTAATTTATTATTATTATAATATTATTTTTTACACTTATTTACCAGATTTACCCTTTAACCATGGTAAATAAAATATTTACCAAAGTAATTATTCAAAATGTCTCAAAATAAAAGTTACCTATTTACACAATTTGGACCTATTGGTTCTAAATATGGAATAAATTTTTCTAAATTCAAAACATATAAGTGGCAGAAATTAATTTCAAATTAATTTCTGTTGTTAAAACAAAAAGCGTGTTTTTAAGAGATAATAACTATCAAAAGATTGGCACTTGCTTATGTCCAGTTTAAATATGAAATTTTTCCCAATGACCAAAATTGGATTAAATGTTAATAATATAATAAAATTGTAATCAAAATTCACTCAAATTCATAATTTATCACAATTAATTATTTCGATTAAAAAAGTTTTTTAAAATTAAAATTTAGTAATTTTCACTATTCATCAAAATATGAAAGTTATCCGAAAAGTAACAAAAATTCCCCCTAAGCTAATTTCGATATTAGGAATCCAAAAAATAATTCCATTTTGAAAGATAAAATGTATAAAATTTTAAAAAGTGGGTATTACTATTCAAAATGACTAGTTTGATTGGTTGTGGTGTGTTTTAGAACTCGAAGTTGCGTACAACACATGATACTACATTATTCAAAGAGAAGCGTACCGTGGAAGTGTGGGGTGTTACATTCTCCCCTCCTTCAATAAATTTTGTCCATGCAACTTAAAATTATTTTTAAAAAATAGAAGGTTTAAAATAGAAAATACCTTTGGGAAAACACACATCAGAAATTAGGTTTATAAAATTTAGTTTAAATAAGAGGAAAAGGGAAATGAAAGGTTCACCACAAAATTATGATCTCGATTAGGAAAACATTGGTGGAAATTAGAGACATATAATTGGAGTAAAAACATAAATATTTATAGGTAGTGATTGAGGTCATCAATCACAAACAAGTTTAAAATTGAGGGCCTTAAATTCATCAATCTATGATGATTTAAAATACCATCATTTCAACAAAACATATGGTATTAGGATAACACATTTTTGGTTTTAATATCCCTCCACTAAAGTATAAGAATTAATTTCTTCATAGAATAAGAGAAGATGAAAAATATTTACTTAACAAGTAGAGTTCCATCCTTTAAATAATTTCTACCACAAACTCATCTTTCACTCTAAAAGATAATAGAACATAAAAATAATATTCTATTTATCATATTCGTATAGGGTTCAAAAAATTAATTTATAATTAATCTATGAGAATTTAAAAAAAAGACTACATTATTCAATCTAGGATGTCACATGGGCCAGTGGTAGGTGATACACCCATGTCGCCCTTCAGTTGTGGGTTCTAGTCTCACAGCCTTTCCAAACACGACAAGTTGCTGCCTGAACTCCGGGTTGTCCTTTTATGGAAATCCAAAAATAATCTCAAACTAGAATTATCGAAAATACTTTTGTCTAAACTCACAGACCAAAATTTATAAGGAAGTTAAACACAATGAAGATTCTTTTTGCTGCCAAATAACATGTATTCTTATAAAACACTACAACATCCTGAATTACCATAGAACCTTATTGACTACATTCATGATCCCTTCTTCCTTATAGAATACAGTATATACTCCTTCTATCAAAAATTGTTGTAAACTCCAACAATGGTAGAATATAAAAATCATTAATCAGTTTCAAAGTAGTCAAGAATATCTAATATAATTTATCCAAATCAATCATGTATTATTCCAAAATCACTACCTCAGTATCAGAACCATATTATGGTTTATCTTTCTCCCAACCATATATTTTCGAAAAATTTAACCTGCTATTGAGTCACTTTTCTTGGTTCCACACAATCTCAAGTCCTTAATGAAATAGTATGATAATACAATACTTATATACTCCATAATTATTATAACCATAACATTGTTGATACATCACTAAAATGACATAATTCTCTAATAACAACATAAGAACTCTAACCATTTTTGTACGTATATGCGGATGGAAGATGTAGGAATTCTTGGTACTATGATGTTCTCTCCTCATCGGTTATGTTTTCTTGTTTTCTTCATGGTCAAAACAGGCAGGGTCATTGTCTTCTCCTGGGACAATACGTGGTTGTAGAGGGCGACATCAGGAAAGCTCAGTGATTGAGCAATTTCTTCACTTGTTCTCCCCTTTTTCGTTGTTTGGCCCTTTGGGGTTGTGTTTTTGTGTTCCAGGTCTTGATAACTTCATTTGATGATTCTTCTCTGCTCTTTTGGCCTTTCCCTTGGTGCACGCCCCCACTTTGGGCTGGTTCCAATGTTTCTTTGGAAAATTGGGATGGTGTTGGAGGATATGATGATGACGTTTCTGATCATGGATGATCTTGAGTTCAGTTCTCACTTAGCCACAAAGTGATGGCCTTGCAGGTTTTGTTGTGTGTTTTTTTATGGGTTTGGTCCTAGATAGGGTTCTTTTCCCAGATCGTTTACGGTTCCTTGTGATGATATGCTGGTTCTCACTTGGCCTCAAAGTGATTTGTATTGTGGGTTCTCACTTAACCAAAAAGAGTTTCAAAAATTAAAAAAAATGGATTTTCAATCAACATAAGAGCTCTAATCATTCCTCCTCATCTGTGGTAGTATCATAACTTGATTATTATCCAATATCATCATTTGGGGAATACTTTATTGATTTGTAAATTAGTTCGTGTAGTGTCCCAACTCCTTGCAGATGAAGTATTGTACATTTGAAACCTTTTTCTTACCCTTACAATCATGAGCTAGGTGGCCTTTTTCACCACACATGTAACAGACTCTCATTCCTTTCAAGAAATTATCAGGGTGTTTCTTCCCACATTTACTGCAGTATGGATAATCAACTTTTCCCTTATTCCCCTTATTTCCATTTCTAGAGTGATCAACAGATCTCTTCTTCTCTTGCTTTGCTTTAAAGTCGTAACACTTAGAGAATTCTTTTTCTGTCTTGATAGAGCATGAGACAATATCTTCGTACAATGATAAGGTTTGTGAGACTAAATCTCAAAAAAGAAATGGTTTTAACCCATAAAATAAACGATCAATATTGCTTCTTGGGTTATGTATATAATCTGCAGCATACCTCGCTAACCTTGTAAAGTTATCCTCATACTTTGCGACATTCTCATCCTCCTTTTTCCTCAGACTCAGAAATTTCATTTCCATATCTGCTTGATGTTCATGAGGAAAGTATTTTTCTAAGAAAATCTCTTTAAAATCCCTCCATTCCATATTTTATACTTCACCATCTTCCTTTTTGTCTTGAATCAATGACAACAATTGATCAGCATCTCTAGTAACATGGTAAACTTCCATGATAACATTTTTCCTTTCACTACTCCCCAAGGCATGGAATATTTTCTCTAAGGAATTTATCCATTGCTCATCCACTAATGGATTTTTACTCCCATTTAATGTCGATGGTTGTTTCCTCACGAAGATATCTAACATTGATCCTCCACGTTGTGGATCTAAGTGCTTCATACGAGTAAATTTATTATTCATAACTTGAGTGAGTTGTACCTGTATAGTGATTAGCTGATTAGCACCAGTTGCATCACCAGCTCCACAATAATTATCTTGAGCAGGAGGAAAATCCCTATATGGAGTGTGATCATTGATACGGTTTCCATTTCTTCCACTAGGCGACATTTATAAACAATGGCATACACAAGACTAGTTTATGAATCGCAATAAATAAATCCAAACTTTTAAAACATTTAACATAAATTGAACTGTTTATGGATATAATCCATAATCATAAAAATGTTTTCATTGAGGAAATATATACTCATAAACCCTTCATAATGGTTTGTAAAGAAAATGAGAACTATCCTAAGCATATCCCTCAGGAGTGTCGTAACCAAGAGTGCAGCAAGGCCCGTTGTCGTGCACCAACTCCCGTTTGGGTCTAGCTCAAAGTGGTGTTTTCAGATTTTACCCCTAGGTACATCTGTGCCAGAGCCACCTCTACCTAATCGTATCCAAATAGTGATGTATTGCTCGGAAAACTCACAAAATATCTACAATACCATAATTCTAGGAAGTTATTCTATACTAATCATCAAAGTCTATCTTAAGGCTATGCGCTCTAATCAGAGTTTATCTAAATCTAGCTTCCAAGGATTTTACTAAACTTTCTCTGATACCAACTGTAATGCCCCGACCCTAGTTTCACAGAGTCTGTCCATTATTAGATAACATTGTCATTATCACAAAAAATTAAGTCCTGAAGGACCGATTAGTTTAGAATCTTGCGAAACACTAGATACATACATATGTCTTACATTAAATCATTGAGTGAGAAACTACAACAACATAGTACCCATAGTCCACACTCATATCCCCTCAGACTATCCCTACAGGTCAGTTATAAAATAATTCTCCACATCCTGGGAAAAATAAAACATAGAAAGGGGTGAACTCAGATGCTCAGTAAGGATAACAATATAGCAGAAACTTTCATAAATAAGCATAAACATTTATGGAAATATATAACTAAAACAAAAGCCTTTTAAACTTGAAATTCAGCATAATATGGCAGAAATAAAATGAAATAATTCCATTTACTTATTCACATGGATATTCTACTAGTATAGCAATCACATTCAATATCAATAACCACTTTCATAAGGATGGAATGCATAATGTTAGACTATCATAACCACATAGTCAAGGCCTTGTGCCAAAACTAAAAATAAGATTTTTTTCAAGGCCTTGTGCCAAGACACTAGTTTGTCTCATGAGACCTACTGATGCATCAAGGAGCTATATCGGGCTCCACCCATTACTTATTAATTCCAATGTTTTCCTTATATGAACAGGTTTAAACATAACATAAACATTCGTATTAAAACTAGCATATGAAATGTCAGTACTTTCTTTATTAACCATGAATGGTATAAAAATAACACATCCATAGTCAAATGTATCGCAAAACCTTCAATACAATATAGAAGTTTTGTATCATAATAAATCAACTTCAAATGAGGTTAAAATCCATCAAAGGATGTTGACATAGATGAAATCAAAACTATTTGAGAGAAATATATCTTTTTTTTAAATCATTTAAAAGTCATATAATTATAAAATAAAGCATTTACTTTGAAAATATTCTTATAATCTTTTAATGGAAGCTTAGATGATTTTATAACGGTGGAAAATAGCCGCACCCACTGTATAAGTTAAAAAAAAGACATTCTTACCTTAATTCTGTCGAAAAGGTAAAAAGGACCTTGTTTGGAAAATGACAGAAAGATTCCTTTATAAACATCTTATAAAAAGTCAACAAGGGTATAAATTACTTTAACCCATAGTCTATAAAATTGTAATAATTATTTGAAATACATTTTTTAGAAACATGGATGTGGATGATAAAGAGGTCCTAGTAGATAATTATGTATAAATAACCTCGGATAATTATGAGATTGTGAAATAAACCCTTTCCTTGTACTTTTCCTTGTTTGAGGGTAGTTTAACCGCCTGTATAATGGTGAAATTATTTTTATTAAATTATAAAATAATCATATACATTAATATGATATCATATATGGTATTTTAACATTTCTTTGTAAATAATATCTTAGTATTATCGTCGTTTCGGGTGTTAACTTACAAGTTTTATTTTATATGTTTTGTTACATAAGTTGTGTTTCTTATGGATAGGTTGCATATTATTCATATAAATAATAATATCAAGTACTTAAGCATTATTTTTAATCATCAAATGAGAATTAGACTTGAATGGATACGATGGGGAATGAATCTCATCGCGTTCGTGGAGACGGTAGTTTGTACGTACGCACGAGCGACAATATCATTATTTTGATATTAAAATAATATATAATTGGATGTTATATCATATATACAGAATCATTATCATGTTATATTTATTATTTACATAAATTACACATCATTATCATACCCATCCAAATAATAATGTTTTGAATATCAATTACACCATGGCATGGAGACGGTAAGTCGTATGTACGGACGTATGGTGACCTGTCATTCAAAGGATGGATAGAATACTGAATATGGTAGTAACATATTTATAAAAACATAACAGTATATATAAGATACTGGAGTTATTATTTTATAATGGAAAAAACAAAGAAATAAGAAGTAGAGGAAGAAATGAACATGAAAGAAGGTGGTGAAAACATTACCTATTCTTCAGGTTATTCCTTTTGATTTGATCAAAAGAGCTTCTTAAGTTGGCTTTATGATCAATCTAAGGCCTCTAGGTTTAATTTAGGGAAGTCGAGAGAATATTTGGGAAGGTTTTGGCCGAGAAAAAAGGCTTTGAAATTGTGAATTAGAGGGAAGCGTAGGTTCCCTTTTATAAGAGGGGTGAGGGGCGCCTTAGGAAAAGCTAGAAATATTATTTTATAATAAATTCATATTCGGTTTCTAATGGCTCCAAAGTGGATTATTTAAAGTTTAAGGTGGGGATAGGTAGAAAGAAACTCAACCAATAGGTTTTATATTGGTTTGGGTCACTTTATTAACCTTATCTTTTAGTTTTAACTCATAGTTAATTAGTTTGACATTTACCATGTCTTTTTTTATTTTTATATTATATAGTTAATAAACATACTATAAACTTCCAAGAGACACCCAAGTGGTCTATTAATAATAAATATATCATTATATATGTCTTTTGGCCAAACCTTATATTTTTAGTAATAGAATATCAATTAATAGTATAATATTTGTTTTAAAAACCCATTTATGTCAATTTTGACACTATTTAATAATTGATTTTTGTTAAAGTCTTAACAACTTTATTAATTCAAACCAAATTCATTTAAGAAATCCTAACATGTCATATTAACCAATAAATTTTTTTTTATGTCATCAAAAATTTCCAATTATATTCATTTTAACATTTATAATATTAATTATTTCATTATTTCATTAATAAGGAAAATACTGCATCATTATTGTGTCATAAATAAATTTAATTATTCAATTTCTATAAATTATAAATAAATAACCATTATGTAGGAAATATTTTTAGATTTATAATTAATATTTATAGTCGAAAATATAACATATATAACCCTATGTAAAAATTGTTTTTCTAAAAGATATATGATTGTGTCATTTTTGTATTTATTTTAACTTAATTAATATAAAGTGTCTTTATCACTTACAAATGGATCCATGGGCCCCCAAAATAGACCTAAAGATGTCTCTGTTCAGACATGTATCAACCAATAGGGTTAGGACACGTTTTAGGGTAATTTATTATTATTATAATATTATTGTTTACATTTATTTACCGGATTTACCCTTTAATCATGGTAAATAAAATATTTACCGAAGTAATTATTCAAAATGTCTAAAAATAAAAGTTACCTATTTACACAATTTGGACCTCCTGATTCTAAATATGGAATTCATTTTTCTAAATTCAAAACACAGAAGTGTAAGAAATTAATTTAAAATTAATTCTCGTTGTAAAAATAAAAAACATGTTTTTAAGAGATAATAACTATCAAAAGATTGGCACTTGCTTATGTCTAGTTTAAATGTGAAATTATGCCCAATGACCAAAATTAGATTAAATGTTAAAAATATAATATAATTATTCTATAAACTAACTCAAATTCATAATTTATCACTATTAATTATTTTTGATTAAAAAAGTTGTTTTTAATTAAAATTTAGTAATTTTCACTATTCATAAAAATATGAAAGTTATTCGAAAAGTACCAAAAATTCAGCCTAAGATAATTTCGATATTAAGAATCCAAAAATGAAGTCCATTTTCAATGATAAATTGTATAAAATTTCAAAAAGTTGGTATTACTATTCATAACGGCTAGTTTGATTAGTTGTGGTGTTTGTTAGAACTTGATGTTGCGTACAACACACACTACTGCATTATTCAAAGAGATGCGTGTCGTGGAAGCTTGGGGTGTTTCATTCTCCCATCCATCAATAAATTGTGTCCTCGCAATTTGAAATTATTTTTCAAAAATAAATGGTTGAAAATAGAAAATTCCTTTGGGAAAACCCATGTCAGAAATTAGGTTAATAAAATTGGGTCTTAATAAGAGGAAAAGGGAAATGAATGGGTCACCCCCAAATTATGATCTCGATTAGGAGAACATTGGTGGAAATTAGAGTCATATAATTAGATGAAAAACATAAATATTTATAGGTAGTTATTGAGTTCATCAATCACAAACAAGTGGAAAATTGAGGGCCTTAAATTCATCAATCTATGACGATTTAAAATACCATCGGTTCAACAAAACATATGGTATTAGGATAACACATTTTTGGTTTTAAGACCCCTTAACTAAAGTATAAGAATTAATTTTTTCATAGAATAAGAGCAGAGGAAAAATATATACTTGACAATTAGAGTCCCATCCTTTAACTAACTTCTACCACAAACTCATCTTTCACTCTAAAAGATAATAGAACTTAAAAATAATATTCTATTTATCCTATTCATATAGGGTTCAAAAAAAATTAATTTATAATTCATCTACCAGAATTTTTTTTAAAGACTACATTATTCAATCCAGTACATCACGTGGGCTAGTGGTAGGTGATACACCCTTGTCACCCTTCGGTTGTGGGTTCAAGTCCCGCGGCCTTGCCGGACGCGACGGGTTGCCGCCCGACCTCCGGGTTGTCCTTTTATGGCAATCCAAAAATAATCTCAAACTAGAATTATCCAAAATGCTTCTGTCTAAACTCATAGTTAAAAAATTATAAGGAATGTAAACACAATGAAGATCCTTTCTTCCACTTAATAACAGGTGAACACCTTCATCATGTATTCTTTTAAAACACTACAAAATCTTGAATTACCATAAAACCTTATTAATTACATTCATGATCCCTTATTCCTTATAGAATACTGGATATACTCCTTCTATTAAAAAATGATGTAAACTTGAAAAATGATGGAATATACAAATCATTAATCAGTTTCGAGGTAGTCAAGAATATCCAATATAATTTATCCAAATTAATCATGTATTATTCCAAAATCACTACCTCGGTATCAGAACCATATAACGGTTTATCTTTCTCCCAACCATATATTTTTTAAAAATTTAACCCGCTATTGAGTCACATTTCTTGGTTCCACACAATCTCAAGTCCTTAATGAAATAGTACTACAGTACAATACTTATATACTCTATAATTATTATAACCAGTACATTGTTGATACAACACTCAAATGACATAATTCTTTAATAACAACATAAGAACTCAAATCATTCCTCCTCATATGTGGTAGTATCATAACTTGATTACTATCCAATAGCATCATTTGGGGCATACTCTGATGATTTGGACTTTGGTTCTCGTAGTGTCCCAACTCCTTAGAAATGAAGAATTGTGCATTTCAAACCTTTTTCTTACCCTTGAAATCATGAACTTGGTGGCCTTTTTCACCACACTTATAACAGACTCACATTCCTTTCAAGAAAGTACCGGGGTTTTTCTTCCCATATTTACTACTGGATGGATAATCAACTTTTCCCTTCTTCCCCTTATTTCCATTTCAAGAGTGATCAGCAGATCTCTTCTTCTCTTCCTTTTCTTTAAAGTCATAAGACATAGAGAATTATTTTTCTGTCTTGATAGTGCATGAGACAATATCTTCATAAAACGAGATGCTTTGTGAGACTAATGCTCGACGGAGAAATGGTTTTAACCCAACAAAGAAATGACCAATCTTACTTCTTGGGTTACGTATATAATTTGCAGCATATCTCGCTAACCTTGTTATGTTATCCTCATACTTTGCGACATTCTCATCCTCCTTTTGCCTTAGAATCAGAAATTGCCTTTCAATATCTTCTTGATGGTCATGAGGAAATTATTTTTCTAAGAAAATATCTTTTAACTCCCTCCATTCCATATTTGATACTTCATCATCTTCCTTTGTGTTTTGAATCAATGACCACCATTGATCAGCATCTCTAGTGAGGTTGTAACCTTCCATGATAACTTTTTCCCTTTCACTACTCCCCAAGGCATGGAATATTTTCTCTAAGGAATTTATCCATTTCTCAGCCACTAATGGATTTGTACTCCCATTTAATATCAGTTTTTGTTGCCTCATTAAGCGATCTAACATTGATGCTTCATGCTGTGGATATGGGTACTCCATACGAGTAAGGTTATTATTCATAACCTGGGTGAGTTTTCCCAGTATGGTGATTAGATGATTAGCACCAGTTGCATCACCAGCTCCACTATAATTATATTGATCAGGAGGGAAATCCCTACATGGAGTGTGTTCATTGATACAGTTCCCATTTCTTCCACTAGGTTCCATTTCTAAACAATGGTATACACTATATTAGTTTATGAATTGCAATACATAAATCCAATCTTGTAAAACACTTAAGAAAAATTGAACAGTTTATGGATATAATCCATAATCATAAAAGAAATATTTGAGGAATTATATACTAATAAACCCTTCATAATGGTTTGTAAAGAAAATGAGAATTATCATAATCATATCCCCCAGGAGTTTCATAACCAAGAGTGCAGCAAGACCCATTGTCATGCACTAGTTCTCGTTCGAATCTAGCTCAAAGCGGTGTTTTTGGGTTTTACCCTTAGGTACATCTGTGCCAGAGCTGCCTCTACCTTCTAGTATCTAGACAGATATTTATTGCTCGGAAAACTCACAAAATCTCTAAAATACCAAAATTCTAGGAAGTTCTTATATACTAATCCTCAAAGACTATCTTTGGGCTATGTGCTCTAATCAGAGTTTAACTAAATATAGCTTCCAAGGTTTGTAATAAACTTCCTCTGATACCAATTTTAATGCCCCTACCCCAGTTACCCAGAGTTGGTTTATTATTACACAACATTTTCATGATCACAAAAGATCAAGTCTCTAAGGACCAATTAGTTTAGTAGCCTTGGAAACACTAAATACATACATAAGTCTTACATTACATCATAAAGTGAAAAAATACAACAACATAGTCTCCATAGTCCACACTCATATACCCTAAGACTATCCCTGCATGTCAGTCATAAAATACTTCTTCACATATTGGGAAAAATAAAACATATAAAGGGGTGAGCTCAGATGCTCGGTAAGGATAACAATATAGCGAAAACTTTCATAAATAAGAATAAATATTTAAGGAAATGTATTACTAAAACAAAAGCCTTTTAAACTTGAACTTCAGCATAATATGGCACTAATAAAATGAAATAATGCTATTTAATTATTCACATGGATATTCTACTAGTCAAATAATCACATGCAATATCAATAACCACATTCATAATGATGGAATGCATAATGCTAGACTATCATAACCACATAGTCAAGGCCTTGTGCCAAGACTACAAATAAGATTTTTTCAATGCCTTGTTCCAAGAAACTGGTTTGTCTCATTATACCTACCGATGCATCGAGGATCTAGAGAGGGATTCATCCATCACTTATTAAGTCCAATTCATTCCTCATATGAACAGGTTTAAACATAACATAAACATTTGTATTAAAACTAGCATACGAAATGTCAATACTTTCTCCATAAACCATGAATGGTATAAAAATAATGCATCCACAGTAAAACATATCACAAAACCTTCAATACAATATGTATGTTTTTTTATCATAATAAATCAACTTCGAATAATCTTAAAATCCATAAAAAGATGATTACATAGATGAAATCAAAACTATTTAAGAGAAATATCTCTTTTTTTTAAATCATTTAAAAGTCACATAATTATAAAATAAAACATTTACTTTGAAAATATTCTTATAATCTTATAATTGAAGCTTCTAAGATTTTATAATGGTGGAAAATAGCCACACCCACCGTATAAGTTAAAAAAAGACATTCTTACCTTAATTTTGTCGAAACGGTTAAAAAAGACCTTGTTTGAAAAATGACGGAAAGATTACATTACAAACATCTTATAAAAAGTAAGCAAGGGTATAAATGGCTTTAACCCATAGTCTATAAAATAGTAAAAATGATTTGAAATACATTTTTAAGAAACATATATGTGGGTGATAAAGAGGCCCCAGTAGATAATTACGTATAAACAACCTCGGATAATGAAGAGATTGTGAAATAAACCCTTACCTTGTACTTTTCCTTGGTTGAGGTTAGGTTAACCTCCTATATAATGGTGAAATAATTTTTATTAAATTATACAAGAATCATATATATTAATATGATATCATATATGATATTTTATCATTTCTTTTTTAATAATATCTTAGTATTATCGTCGTTTCAGGTGTTAACTTACTCGTTTTCTTTTATACGTTTTGTTACATAAGTCGTGTTTGTTATGGATAGGTTATATATTATTCATATACAAAATAATATCAAGTCCTTAAACATTATTTATAATCATCAAATGAGAATTAGACTTGAATGGATACGATTTTATATCATATATACAGAATAATTATCATGTTATATTTATTATTTACATCAATTACACATCATTATCATACCCATCCAAATATTAATGTTTTGAATAACAATTACACCACGACGTGAAGATGGTAAGCCGTACGTACGCACGTATGGTGGCATGTCATTCAAAGGATGGATAGAAAACTGAATATGGTTGTAACATTTTTATAATAACATCACAGTATATAGACGATACTGGAGTTATTATTTAATAATGTAAATAAAAAATAAAGAAGAAGTTGAAGAAGAAAGGAACTTGAAAGAGGGTGGTGAAAACATTACCTCTTCTTCGGGTTCTTCCTTTTGATTTGATCAAAATGGCTCCTTCGGTTGGCTTTCTAATCAAACTAATGCCTCTAGGTTGAAGTGAGAGAAGTTGAAATAATATTTGGACAGGGGTTGTTTGAGACAAAAGGCTTTTAAGGTGTGAATTAGAGAGAAGGGGAAGTGTCATTTTATAAGAGGGGTGAGGGGCACCTTAGGACAAGCTAGAAATATTAATTTATAATAAATTCATCTTCGGTTGATAATGGCTCCAAAGTGTATTATTTAAACTTGGGTATATGTCTAAAAAAACTCAACCAATAGGTTTTAGACTTTTTTGGGTCACTTTATTAACCTTATCTTTTAGTTTTTACTCATAGTTAATTAGTTTGACATTTACCATGTCTCTTTGTACTTTTAAATTATATGGTTAATAAACTTAATATAAACTTCAAAGAGGCCCCCAAGTGGTCCATAAATAATACACCTATCATTATATAAGATCTTTGGCAGAACCTTTGATTTTTAGGAATTGAATATCAATTAATAATATAATATTTGTTTTAAAAACTCCTTTATGTCAATTTTGACACTATTTAATAATTGATTTTTTTTAAGTCCTAAAAACTTTATTAATTCTAAAAAAATTCATTTCAGCAATCATAACATGTCATATTAACCAATAAAATTTTATTATGTCATCATAACTTTCCAATTATATTTATTTTAACATTCATAATACTAATTATTTGATTATTTCATTAATAAGGAAAATACTGCGTCATTATTGTCTCATAAATAAATTTAATTATTAAATATCTAAAAATTATAAATAAAATACTATTATGTAGGAAATATTCTTATCTTTCTAATGAATATTTATAGTCGAAAATATAACATATATAACCTTATGTAAAAATTGTTTTTCTAAAAAATATATGCTTATGTCATTTTTGTATTTACTTTAACTTAGTTAATATAAAGTGTCATTATCACTTATGAGTGGAACCATGGGGTCCCAAAATCAACCCAAAGATGCCCATGGTCGGACATGTATTTACCAATAGGGTTATGAATTTTTTTATTATAATTTATTATTATTATTATTATATTATTTTTTAACCTTATTTAACGGATTTACCCTTTAACCATGGTTAATAAAATATTTACCGAAGTAATTATTCAAAATGTCTAAAAATAAAAGTTACCTATTTACAAAATTTGGACCTCATGATTCTAAATATGGAATCTACTTTTCTAAATTCAAAACACAAAATTGGCATCAATGAATTTAAAATTAATTCACGTTGTTAAAACAAAAAGTGTGTTTTTAAGAGATAATAGCTATCAAAAGATTGGCACTTGCTTATGTCCAGTTTAAATGTGAAATTATTCCCAATGAACAAAATTTGATTAAATTTTAAAACTTTATTCTAATTATACTCTAAAATCACTCAAATTCATAATTTATGACTATTAATTATTTCTATTAAAAAAATTTAATCAAAATTTAGTAATTTTCACTATTCATCAAAATATGAAAGTTATCTGAAAAGTACCAAAAATTCACCCTAATATAATTTCGATATTAAGAATCAAAATATGAAGTCCACTTTGAAATATAAAATATATAAAATTTCAAAAAGTGGGTATTACTATTTATAACGGCAAGTTTGATTGGTTGTGGTGTGTGTTAGAACTCGAAGTTTCATACAACACACGCTACTACATTATTCAAAGAGAAGCATACCGTGGAAACTTGGGGTGTTACATTATCCGCTCATTCACTAAATTTTTTCCTCATAATTTGAAATTATTTTTCAAAAATAAAAGGTTGAAAATAGAAAATACCTTTGGGAAAACCCACATTGGAAATTAGGTTAATAAATTTTAGTCTTAATAAGAGGAAAGGGGAAATGAAAGGGTCATCACCAAATTATGATATTGATTAGGAGAACATTGGTGGAAATTAGAGACATATAATTAGAGGAAAATGTAAATATTTATAGGTAGTGATTGAGGTCATCAATCCCAAACAATTGTAAAATTAAGGGCCTTAAATTCATCAATCTATGATGATTTAAAATACCACCGGTTCAAAAAAACATATGGTATTAGGATAACACATTTTGGGTTTTAATATACCTTCACTAAAGTATAAGAATTAATTTATTCATAGAATAATAGAAGAATAAAAATATATACTTGACAAGTTGAGTCCCAACTTTTTACTAATTTCTACCACAAACTCATCTTTCACTCTAAAAGATAATAGAACTTAAAAATAATAATCTATTTATCCTATTCATATATGGTTCAAAAAAATGAATTCATAATTAATATACCAGAATTTTTTTTTAAAATACTACATTATTCAATCCAGGACATCATGTGGGCCAATGGTAGGTGACATACCCTTGTCACCCTTCGGTTGTGGGTTCAAGTCTCGCGGCCTTGCCAGACGTGACGGGTTGTCGCCTGACCTCCAGGTTTTCCTTTTATGGAAATCCAAAAATAATCTGAAACTACAATTATCCAAAATACTTCTGTCCAAACTCACAGTCAAAAATTTATAAGGAAGTTAAACATAATGAAGATTCTTTTTTCCATTTAATAACATGTGAACACCTTCATCATGTATTCTTTTAAAACACTACAACATCCTGAATTACCATAAAACCTTATTGATTACATTCATGATCCCTTATTCCTTATAGAATACTGTATATAATCCTTCTATCAAAAAATTTTGTAAACTCCAACAATGATGGAATATACAAATCATTAATCAGTTTTAATGTATTCAAGAATATCCAATATAATTTATCCAAATCAATCATGTATTATTCCAAAATCGCTACCTCAGTATCAGAACCATATTATGGTATATCCTTCTCTCAGGCATATATTTTCCAAAAATTTAACCTGTTATTGAGTCTCTTTTCTTGATTCCACACAATCTCAAGTCCTTAATGAAATAGTACTGCAGTAAAATTGTTATATACTCCAAAATTATTATAACCAGCACATTGTTGATACAACACTCAAATGACATAATTCTCTAATAACATCAAAAGAACTCTAATCATTCCTCCTCATCTGTGGTAGTATCATAACTTGATTATTATCCAATAGCATCATTTTGGGCATACTCTGAGGATTTTTACATTGGTTCGCGTAGTGTCCCAACTCATTTCAGATGAAACATTGTACATTTGAAACCTTTTTCTTACCCTTACAATCTTGAGTTTGGTGGCCATTTTCACCACACTTGTAACAGACTCTCATTCCTTTCAAGAAAGTACCGGGGTGTTTCTTCCCACATTTACTACAAGATGGATAATCAAATTTTTCCTTCTTCCCCATATTACCATTTCTAGAGTGATCAACACATCTTTTCTTCTCTTTCTTTGCTTTAAAGTCATAAGAATTAGAGAATTATTTTTCTATCTTGATAGCGCATGAGACAATATCTTCGTACAACGAGAAGGTTTGTAAGACTAATGCCCGATGGAGAAACGGTTTTAACCCATAAAAGAAATGATCAATCTTACTTCTTTGGTTACATATATAATCTGTAGCATACCTCGCTAACCTTGTAAAGTTAGCCTCATACTTTGCGACATTCACATCCTCCTTTTGCCTCAGACTCAGAAATTGTATTACCATATCTGATCAATGGTCACGAGGAAATTATTTTTCTAAAAAAATATCTTTTAACTCCCTCCATTCCATATTTTATACTTCATCATCTTACTTTGTGTTTTGATTCAATGGCCACCATTGATCAGAATCTCCAGTGAGGTGGTAAACTGCCATGATAACTTTTTCCCTTTAACTACTCCCCAAGGCATGGAATATGTTCTCTAATGAATTTATCCATTGCTCAGCCACTAATGGAATTGTACTCCCATTGAATATCGGTGGTTTTTTCCTCATGAAGCGATCTAACATTGATCCTCCACATTGTGGATCTGGGTGCTCCATACGAGTAAGGTTATTATTCATAACCTCAGTGAGTTGTCCCAGTGTGGGGATTAGCTGATCAGCACCAGTTTCATCACCAGCTCCACTATAATTATCTTGAGCAGGAGGGAAATCCCTACATGGAGTGCATGCATTGATACAGTTTCCATTTCTTCCACTAGGGACCATTTCTAAATAATGGCATACACTAGATTAGTTTATGAATTGCAATATATAAACCCAATCTTCTAAAACACTTACCATAAATTGAACAGTTTATGGATATAATCCATAATCATAAAAATGTTTTCTTTGAGGAATTATATACTCATAAACCCTTCATAATTGTTTGTAAATAAAATGAGAATTATCCTAAGCATATCCCCCGGGAGTGTCGTAACCAAGAGTGTAGCAAGGCCCATTTTTGTTCACCAGTTCCAGTTCGAGTCTAGGTCAATGCAGTGTTTTCAGGTTTTACCCCTAGGTACATCTGTGCTAGAGCCGCCTCGACCTACTCATATCCAGACAGGGATGTATTGATCGGAAAACTCACAAAATCTCTACAATACCAAAATTCTAGGAAGTTCTTCTATACTAATCCTCAAAGTCTATCTTAGGGCTATGTGCTCTAATCGGAGTATATCTAAATCTAGCTTCCAAAGTTTTTACTAAAATTCCTCTGATACCAATTGTAATTCCCCAACCCTAGTTACCTAGAGTCGGTGCATTATTACATAACATTTTCATGATCACAAAAGATCATTTCCCTAAGGACCTATTAGTTTAGTAGCCTTGGAAACACTAGATACATACATAAGTCTTACATTACATCATAATGTGAAAAACTACAACAACATAGTCTCCATAGTCCACACTCACATCCCCTCAGACTATCCCTGCAGGTCAGTCATAAAATACATCTTCACATCTTGGGAAAAATAAAACATATAAAGGGTTGAGCTCAGATGCTCAGTAAGTATAACAATATAGAGGAAACTTTCATAAATAAGCATAAACATTTAAGGCAATCAATAACTAAATCAAAACCCATTTAAACTTGAACTTTAGCAAAATATGGAACAAATAAAATGAAATAATTCAATTTACATATTCACATGGATATTCTACTAGTCGAATAATCACATCCAACATCAATAACCACTTTCATAATGATGGAATGCATAATGCTAGACTATCATAACCATGTATTCAAGGCCTTATGCCAAGACTACAAATAAGATTTTGTCAAGGAATTATTCCAATAAACTAGTTTGTCTCATTAGACCTACTGATACATCGAGGAGCTATATCGGGCTCCACCCATCACTTAGTAAGTCCAATGAATTCCTCATATGAACAGCTTTAAACATAACATAAACATTTGTATTAAAACTAGCATACGAAATGTCAATACATTCTCCATAAACCATGAATCGTATAAAAATAACACATTCATAGTCAAACATATCACAAAACCTTCAATAAAATATGGAAGTTTTGTATCATAATAAATCAACTTCAAATAAGCTTAAAATCCATCAAAGGATGTTGACATAGATGAAATAAAAACTATTTGAGAGAAATATCTTTTTTTAAAATCATTTAAAAGTTACATAATTATGAAAGAAAACATTTACTTTGAAAAATATTCTTATAATTTTGTAAGGGAAGCTTCGGCAATTTTATAACGGCAGAAAATAGTCACACCTGCCGTATAAGTTAAAAAAGACATTATTACCTTAATTCTGTCGAAAAGGTTAAAAAGGACCTTGTTTGGAAAACGACAGAAAGAATCCTTTATAAAAATCTTATAAAAAGTCAACAAGAGTATAAATGACTTTAACCCATAGTCTATAAAATATTAATAATGATTTTAAATACATTTTTATGAAACATGGATGTTGATGATAAAGAGGTCCGAGTAGATAATTACGTATAAACAACCTCAGCTAATGAAGAGATTGTGAAATAAACCCTTACCTTGTAATTTTCCTGGTTGAGGGTAGGTTAACCTCTTATATAATGGTAAAATAATTGTTATTAATTATAAAATAATCATATACATTAATATGATATCATATATGATCTTTTAACATTGCTTTGTTAATAATATCTTAGTATTATCAGCGTTTCGGGTGTTAACTTACTCATTTTATTTTATATGTTTTGTTACATAAGTCGTGTTTGTTATGGATAGGTTGTATATTATTCATATAAATAATTATATAATGTCCTTAAAAATTATTTTTAATCATTAAATGAGAATTAGACTTGAATGGATACAGATGGGAATGAATCTCATCGTGTTCGTGGAGACGGTAGTCCGTACGTACGCACGAGCGACAATGTCATTATTTTGATATTAAAATAATATATAATTGAATTTTATATAATATATACAGAATGATTATCATTTTATATTTATTATTTACATCAATTACACATCATTATCATACCCATCCAAATAATAATGTTTTTAATAACAATTACACCATGATGTGGAGACGGTAAGCCGTATGTACACACGTATTGTGACATTTCATTAAACGGATGGATAGAATACTGAATATGGTTTTAAAATATTTATAATAACATAAAAGTATATAGAAGATATGGGATTTATTATTTTAGAATGGAAATAAGAAATAAAGAAGAAGTTAAAGAAGAAAAGAACTTGAAAGAGGGTGGTGAAAACATTACATTTTCTTCGGGTTCTTCATTTTGATTTGATCAAAAGGGCTCCTTAGGTTGGCTTTATTATCAAAATAAGGCCTCTAGATTGAATTGAGGTAATCTGAGAGAATATTTGGGTAGGGTTTGGCCAAGCAAAAAGGCTTTGAAGTTGTGAATTATAGGGAAGGGGAAGTTCTCTTTTATAAGAGGGGTGAGGGGCGCCTTAGGAAAAGCTAGAAATATTATTTTATAATAAATTCATATTCAGTTTCTAATGGCTAAAAAGAGTATTATTTAATGTTTAAGGTGGGGATAGGTCGAAAAAAACTCAACAAATAGGTTTTAGATACGTTTGGGTCACTTTATTAACCTTAATTTTTAGTTTTTAACTCATAGTTAATTAGTTTGATATTTAACATGTCTCTTTGTATTTTTATATTATATGGTTAATAAAATTACTATAAACTTCCAAGCGACCCCCAAGCGGTCCATTAATAATAAACCTATCATTATATAAGTTTTTTGGCCAATCCTTAGATTTTGAGGAAAAGAATATCAATTAATAATATAATATTTGTTTTAAAAGCTCCTTTACGTCAATTTTGACACTATTTAATAATTTATTTTTGTTAAAGTCTTAAAAACTTTATTAATTCAAAATAAATTCATTTAAGAAATAATAACATGTCATATTAACCAATAAAGTTCTTGGATCTCATCAAAACTTTCAAATTATATTTATTTTAACATTTATAATACTAATTATTTGATTATTTCATTAATAAGGAAAATACTGCATCATTATTGTGTCATGAATAAATTTAATTATTAAATGTCTGAAAATTATAAATAAAATAAAATTATTTATTAAATCTTTTTATCATTCTAATGAATATTTATAGTCGAAAATATAACATATAGATACTTATGTAAAAAAAATTTTGCTAAAAGATATATGCTAATGTCATTTTTGTATTTACTTTATCTTAATTAATATAAAGTGTCATTATCACTTACAAGTGGATCTATGGGGTCCCAAAATCAACCCAAAGATGACCATGGTCGGACATGTATCACCCAATAGGGTTAGGATAGGTTTTAGGGTAATTTATTATTATTATAATATTATTTTTTACCCTTATTTACCGGATTTACCCTTTAACCATGATAAATAAAATATTTACCAAAGTAATTATTCAAAATGTCTAAAAATAAAATTTTCCTATTTAAACAATTAGGACCTCCTGATTCTAAATATGTAATCCATTTTTATAAATTCAAAACACTGAAGTGGCAGAAATTATTTTAAAATTAATTCTCGTTGTTAAAACAAAAAGCATGTTTTTAAGAGATAATAACTATCAAAAGATTGGCACTTGCTTATGTCCAGTTTAAATGTGAAATTATTCCCAATGACCAAAATTGGATTAATTGGTAAAAATATAATCTAATTTTAATCTGAAATCACTCAAATTCAAAATTTATCACTATTAATTATTTCTATTAAAAAAGTTGTTTTTAATTAAAATTTAGTAATTTTCACTATTCACCAAAATATGAAAATTATCCGAAAAGTACCAAAAATTCACCCTAAGCTTATTTAGATATTAAGAATCCAACAATGAAGTCCATTTTCTAAGATAAAATGTATAAAATTTCAAAAAGTGGGTATTACTATTCATAATGGCTAGTTCGATTGGTTGTGGTGTGTGTTAGAACTTGAAGTTGCGTACAACTCACGCTACTGCATTATTCAAAGAGAAGCGTACCATGGAATCTTGGGGTGTTACATTCTACCCTCCTTAAATAAATTGTGTCCTCACTATTTTAATTTATTTTTCAGAAATAAAAGGTTGAAAATAAAAATAACTTTGGTAAAACCCGCATCGGAAACTAGGTTAACAAAATTTAGTCTTAATAAGAGGAAAAGGGAAATGAAAGGGTCACGACAAAATTATGATCTCGATTAGGAGAACATTGGAGGAAATTAGAGACATATAATTAGAGGAGAAACATAAATATTTTTAGGTAGTGATTGGGGTCATCAATCACAAACAAGTGTAAAATTGGGAGCCTTAAATTCATCAATCTATGATGATTTAAAATACCATTGATTCAACAAAACATATGGTATTTGGATAATACATTTTTTGTTAAAAGATCCCTTCACTAAAGTATAAGAATTAATTTCTTCATACAATAATAGATGAAGAAAAATATATACTTGACAAGTAGAGTCCCATCCTTTAACAAATTTCTACCAAAAACTCATCTTTCACTCTAAAAGATAATAGAACTTTAAAATAATATTCCATTTATCCTATTCATATAGGGTTCAAAAAAAATGAATTGATAATTCATCTACCAGAATTTTTTAAAAAAAGACTACATTATTCAATCCAGGACATCATGTTGGTCAGTGGTAGGTGACACACCCTTGTCGCCCTTCAGTTGCGGGTTCAAGTCTCGTGGCCTTGCCGGACGCGATGGGTTTCTGCCTGACCTCCAGGTTGTCCTTTTATGGCAATCCAAAAATAATATAAAACTATAATTATCCAAAATACTTCTGTCCAAACTCAGAGTCCAAAATTTATAAGGAAGGTAAACACAACTAAGATCCTTTTTTCCACTTAATAACATTTGAACACCTTCATCATGTATTCTTTTAAAACACTACAACATCTTGAATTACCATAAAACCTTATTGATTACATTCATGATCCCTTATTCCCTATAGAATACTGGATATACTCCTTCTATCAAAAAATGTTGTAAACTCCAACAATGATGGAATATACAAATCATTAATCAGTTTCAAGGTAGCCAAGAATATCCAACATAATTTATCCAAATCAATCATGTATTATTCCAAAATCACATCCTCGGTATCAGAACCATATTATGGTTTATCTTTCTCTCAACCATATATTTTCCAAAAATTTAACCTAATATTGAGTCACTTTTCTGGGTTCCACACAATCTCAAGTCCTTCATGAAATAGTACTACAGTACAATACTTATATACTACATAATTATTATAACCAGTACATTGTTGATACAACACTGAAGTGACATAATTGTCTAATAACAACATAAGAACACTAATCATTCCTCCTCATATGTGGTAGTATCATAACTTGATTATTATCCAATAGAATCATTTGGGGAATACTCTAATGATTTGGAAATTGGTTCACGTAGTGTCTCAACTCCTTGTAGATGAAGCATTGTACATTTGAAACCTTTTTCTTACCCTTGCAATCGTGAGCTTGGTGGCCTTTTTCACCACACTTGTAACAGACTCTCATTCCTTTCAATCAAGTTCCGGGGTGTTTCTTCCCACATTTACTGCAGGATGGATAATCAAATTTTTCCTTCTTCCCCTTATTTCCATTTCCAGAGTGATCAGAAGATCTCTTCTTCTCTTTCTTTTCTATAAAGTCATAAGACATAGAGAATTATTTTTTTGTCTTGATAGCGTATGAGACAATATCTTCATACAACGAGAAGGCTTGTGAGACTAATGCTCGACGGAAAAACAGTTTTAACCCATCAAATAAATGATCAATCTTACATATTGGGTTACGTATATAATATGCAATATACCTCGCCAACCTTGTAAAGTTAGCCTCAAACTTTGTGACATTCTCATCCTCCTTTTGCCTCAGAATCAGAAATTGCCTTTTCATATCTGTTCGATGGTCATTTGGAAATTATTTTTCTAAGAAAATATCATTGAAATCCCTACATTCCATATTTGATACTTCATCATCATCCTTTTTGTTTTGAATCAATGATCACCATTGATCAGCATCTCCAGTGAGGAGGTAAACTTCCCTGATAACTTTTTCCCTTTCACTACTCCCTTAGGCATGGAATATTTTCTCTAAGGAATTTATCCATTGCTCATCCACTAATGGATTTGTACTCCCATTTAATTTCGGTGGTTGTTGCCTCATGAAGCGATCTAACATTATTCCTCCATGTTGTGGATCTAGGTGCTCCATACGAGTAAGGTTATTATTCATAACCTGAGTGAGTTGTCTCAGTATAGTGATTAGCTGATCAGCACCAGTTGCATCACTAGCTCCTCTATAATTATCTTGAGCAGGATGGAAATCCCAACATGGAGTGCCTGCATTGATATGGTTTTCATTTCATCCACTAGGAGCCATTTCTAAACAATGGCATACACTAGATTAGTTTATGAATCGCAATACATAAATCCAATCTTTTAAAACTCTTAACATAAATTGAACAGTTTATGGATATAATCCATAATCATAAAAATGTTTTCTTTAAGGAAGTATATACTCATAAACCCTTCATAATGGTTTCTAATGAAAATGAGAATTATACTAAGCATATCCCCTGGGAGTGTCGTAACCAAGAGTACAGCAAGGCCCATTGTCGTGCACTAGTTCTCGTTCAAGTCTAGCTCAAAGATGTGTTTTCAGGTTTTACCCCTAGGTACAACTGTGCCAGATCCGCCTCTACCTGCTCGTATCTAGACAGGGATGTATTGCTCGGTAAACTCACAAAATCTCTACAATAACAAAATTCTAGTAAGTTCTTCTATACTAAACCTCAAAGTCTATCTTAGGTCTATGTGCTCTAATCAGAGTTTATCTAAATCTAGCTTCTAAGGTTTTTACTAAAATTCCTTTGATACCAACAATAACGCTCGGCTCCAGTTTCCCAAAGTCGGTGCATTATTATATAACAGTGTCATGATCACAAAAGGTCAAGTCCCGATGGATGGATTAGTTTAGTAGCCTTGGAAACACTAGATACATATATAAGTCTTACATTACATCATAAAGTGAAAGACTACAACAACATAGTCTCCATAGTCCACACTCATATCCCCTCAGACTATCCCTATAGGTCAGTCATAAAATACTTCATCACATCCTAGGAAAAATAAAACATAGAAAGGGGTGAGCTCATATTCTCAGTAAGGATAACAATATAGAGGAAACTTTCATAAATAAGCATAAACCTTTAAGGAAATGTATAACTAAAAAAATCCATTTAAACATGAACTTTAGCATAATATGGTAGAAATACAATGAAATAATTTCATTTACTTATTCACATGGATATTCTACTAGTCGAGTAATCACATGCAATATCAATAACCACTTTCATAATGATGGAATGCATAATGCCAGACTATCATAACCACATATTCAAGGCCTTGTGCCATGACTAAAAATAAGATTTTGTCAAGGCCTTGTGCCAAGACACTAGTTTGTCTCATGAGACCTATCGATGCATCGAGGAGCTATAGCGGGCTCCATCTGTCACTTATTAAGTCCAATTCATTCCTCTTTTGAACAGGTTTAAACATAACATAAATATTCGTATTAAAACTAGCATATGAAATGGCAATACTTTCTCCATAAACCATGAATGGTATAAAAATAACACAACCACAGTAAAACATATCACAAAACCTTAAATACAATATGTAAGTTTTTTATCATAATAAATCGACTTCAAATAATCTTAAAATCCATCAAATAATGTTGACATAGATGAAATCAAAAATATTTGAGAGAAATATCTCTTTTTTCAAATAATTTAAAAGTCACATATTTATTAAAGAAAAAATTTACTTTGAAAATATTATTATAAGATTTTAATTGAAGATTTGACAATTTTATAATGGCAGAAAATAGCTGCACCCACTGTATAAAGTTAAAAAAAAGGAATTCTTACCTCAATTCTGTCAAAAAGGTTAAAAAGGACCTTGTTTGGAAAATGACGGAAAGATTCAATTATAAACATATTATAAAAATTAAACAAGGGTATAAATAAATTTAACCCATAGTATATAAAATAGTAATAATGATTTGAAATATATTTTTAAGAAACATGGATGTGGATGATAAAGAGGTCCCAGTAAATAATTACGTATAAACAACCTCGGATAATGAAGAGATTGTGAAATAAACTCTTACCTTGTACTTTTCCTTGGTTGAGGGTAGGTTAAACTTTTATATAATGGTGAAATAATTATTATTAAATTATACAAGATTCATATACATTAATATTATATCATATATGATCTTTTAACATTGCTTTGTTAATAATATCTTAATATTATCGTCCTTTCGGGTGTTAACTTACTCGTTTTCTTTTATATGTTTTGTTACATAAGTCGTGTTTGTTATTGATAGGTTGTATCTTATTCATATAAATAATAATATCAAGTCATTAAACATTATTTTTAATCATAAAATGATAATTAGACTTGAATGGATACGATGGAGAATGAATCTTATCGCGTTCGTGCAGACGGTAGTCCGTACGTACGCACGAGCGACAATATCATTATTTTTATATTAAAATAATATATAATTGGATGGTATATCATATATAAAGAATCATTATCATGTTATATTTATTATTTACATCAATTATACATCATTATCATACCCATCCAAATAATAATGTTTTGAATAACAATTACACCATAATGTGGTGACGGTAAGCAGAACGTACGCACGTATGGTGACATGTAATTCAAAGGATGGATAGAATAGTGAATATGGTTGTAAAATATTTATAATAACATCACAGTATATATAATATACTGGAGTTATTATTTTAGAACATAAATAACAAAGAAAAAATAAGTTTATGAAGAAAGGAACTTGAAAGACGGTGGTGAAAACATTGCATCTTCTTCGGGTTCTTCCTTTTGATTTGATCAAAAGGGATCTTTAGGTTGGATTTCTAGTAAATATAATGCCTCTAGGTTGAATTGGGGGAATTTGAGAGAATATTTGGGTAGGGTTTGGCCGAGCCAAAAGGCTTTGAAGGTGTGAATTAGAGGGAAGGGAAAGTTCCCTTTTATAAGAGGGGTGAGGGGCACCTTAAGAAAAGATAGAAATATTATTTCATAATAACTTTATATTTGGTTTCTAATTGCTCCAAAGTGTATTATTTAAAGTTTAATGTGGGTATAGGTCAAATAAAACTCAACCAATAGGTTTTATACAGGATTGGGTCACTTTATTAACCATGTCTTTTACTTTTAACTCATAGTTAATTAGTTTGACATTTACCATGTCTCTTTGTATTTTTATATTGTATGGTTAATAAACATACTATAAACTTCCAAGAGACCCCAAATTGGTCCATTAATAACACACCTATAATTTTTATAAATTCAAAGCACATAAGTGGTAGAAATTAATTTAAAATTAATTCATGTTGTTAAAACAAAAATCGTGTTTTTAAGAGATAATAACTATCAAAAGATTGGAACTTTCTTATGTCCAGTTTACATGTGAAATTATTCCCAATGAACAACATTGGATTAAATGATAAAAAAATAATATAATTATACTCTAAAATCACTCAAATTCATAATTTATCACTATTAATTATTTTGATTAAAAAATTTGTTTCTAATTAAAATTTAGTAATTTTCATTATTCATCAAAATATGAAAGTTATCCAAAAAGTACCAAAAATTAACCCTGAGATAATTTCGATATTAAAAATCCAAAAATGAAGTCCATTTTGAAAGATAAAATGTATAAAATTTCGAAAAGTGTGCATTATTATTCATAACAGCTAGTTTTATTGGTTGTGGTGTGTGTTAGAACTCGAAGTTGCATAAAACACACGCTTTTGTATTATTCAAAGAGAAGTGTACCCTGAATGTCTGGGGTGTTACATTCTCCCCACCTTCAATAAATTGTGTCCTCGCAATTTGAAATTATTTTTCAATAATAAAAGTTTGAAAATAGAAAATAAATTTGGGAAAACCCACATCGGAAATTAGGTTAATAAAATTTAGTCTTAATAAGAGGAAAAGGGGAATGAAAGGGTCACCACCAAATTATGATCTCGATTAGGAGAACATTGGTGGAAATTGAAGACATATAATTGGAGGAACAACATAAATATTTATAGGTAGTTATTGAGGTCATCAATCACAATCAAGTGTAAAATTGAGGGCTTAAATTCATCAATCTATGATGATTTAAAATACCATCGGTTCAACAAAACCTATGGTATTAGGATAACACATTTTTTGTTTTAATTTCCCTTCACTAAAGTATAAGAATTAATTTCTTCATAGAATAATAGAATAAGAAAAATATATACTTGATAAGTAGAGTCCCATCCTTTAACTAATTTCTACCACAAACTCATCTTTCACTCTAAAAGATAATAGAACTTAAAAATAATATTCTATTTATCCTATTCACATAGGGTTCAAAAAAATGAATTTAAAATTCATCTACCAGAATTTTTTTTTAAAAGACTACATTATTCAATCCAGGACATCACGTGGGCCAGTGGAAGGTGATACACCCTTGTTACCCTTCGATTGCATGTTCAAGTCTCACGGACTTGTCGGACGTGATGGGTTGTCACGCGACCTCCGGGTTTTCCTTTTATGGAAATAAAAAAATAATCTCAAACTAGAATTATCCAAAATACTTGTGTCCAAAGTCACAGTACATAATTTATAAGGAAGTTAAACACAATTAAGATCATTTCTTCCTCTTAATAACATGTGAACACCTTCATCATGTATTCTTTTAAAACACTACAAAATCCTGAATTACCATAAAACCTTATTGATTACATCCATGATCCCTTATTCCTTATAGAATACTTGATATACTCCTTCTATCAAAAAATGTTGTAAACTCCAACAATGATAGAATATACAAATCATTAATCAATTTCAAGGTAGTCAAGAATATCCAATATAATTTATCCAAATCAATCATGTGTTATTCCAAAATCACTACATCGCTCTCAGAACCATGTTATGGTTTATCTTTCTCTCAACCATATATTTTCCAAAAAATTAACCTGCTATTGAGTCACTTTTCTTGGTTCCACACAATCTCAAGTCCTTAATGAAATAGTACTACCGTACAATCCTTATATACTCCATAATTATTATAACCATTACATTGTTGATATAGCACTCAAATGACATAATTCCCTAATAACAACATAAGAACTCCAATCATTCCTCCTCTTCTATGGTAGTATCATCACTTGATTATTATCCAATAGCATCATTTGAGTCATACTATGATGATTTGGACATTGCTTTACTTAGTGTCCCAACACCTTGCAGATGAAGCAGTGTACTTTTGAAACCTTTTTCTTACCCTTGAAACCATGAGCTTGGTGGACTTTTTCACCACACTTGTAATAGACTCTCATTCCTTTCTAGAAAGTTATGGAGTGTTTCTTACCACATTTATTGGAGGATGGATAATCAATTTTTCCCTTATTCCCCTTATTTCCATTTCCAGAGTGATTAGCAGGTCTCTTCTTCTCTTGCTTTTCTTTAAATTCGTAAGACTTATAGAATTCTTTTTCTATCCTGATAGCGCATGAGACAATATCTTCATACAACGAGCAGGTTTTTTATACTAATTCTCGATGGAGAAATGGTTTTAACCCATAAAATAAATTATCAATCTTAATTCTTGGGTTATGTATATAATCTGCAGCATCCCTCGCTAACCTTGTAAAGTTAGCCTCATACTTTGCGACATTCTCATCCTCCTTTTGCCTCAGACTCAGAAATTTCCTTTCCATATCTTCTCGATGGTGACAAAGAAATTATTTTTCTAATAAAATATCTTTGAACTCCATCAATTCCATATTTGATATTTCATTATCTTCCTTTGTGTTTTGAATCAATGACCACCATTGATCAGCATCTCTAGTGAGGCGGTAAACTGTCGTGATAACTTTTTCCCTTTCACTACTCCCCAAGGCATGGAATATTTTCTCTAAGGAATTTATCCATTACTCAGCCACTAATTGATTTTTACTCCCATTGAATGTTGGTGTTTTTTTCCTCATGAAGCGATCTAACATTGATCCTCCATGCTGTGGATCTGGGTTCTCCATACGAGTAAGGTTATTATTCATAACCTGAGTGAGTTGTCCCAATATGGTGATTAGCTGATCAACACTAGTTGCATCACCATCTCCACAATAATTATATTGAGCAGGAGGTCAATCCCTATATGGAGTTCATGTATTGATATGGTTTCCATTTCGTCCACTAGGTGCCATTTCTAAACAATGGCATACACTAGATTATTTTATGAATCGCAATACATAAATCCAATATTGTAAAATAGTTAACATTAATTGAACAGTTTATGGATATAATCCATAATCATAAAAATGTTTTCTATGAGGAAGTATATACTCCTAATCCCTTCATAATGGTTTTTAATGAAAATTAGAATTATCCTAAGCATATCCCCCAGGAGTGTCATAACCAAGAGTGCAGCAAGGCACATTGTCGTGAATTAGTTCCTGTTCGAGTCTAGCTCAATGTGGTGTTTTTGGGTTTTACCCCTGGGTGAATCTGTTTCAGAGCCTCCTCTACCTGCTCGTATCCAGACAGGGATTTATTACTCGGAAAACTCACAAAATCTCTACAATACCAAAATTCTTGGAAGTTCTTCTATACTAATCCTCAAAGCCTATCTTAGGGCTTTGTGCTCTAATTGTAGTTTATCTAAATTTAGATTCCAAGGTTTTTACTAAACATCCAATGATACCAACTATAATGACCTGAACACAGTTACCCAGAGTCAGTGCATTATTACATAACATTGCCGTGATCACAAAAGATCAAGTATCGACTGACCTATTATTTTAGTAGCCTCGGAAACACTAGATACATACATAAGTCATACATTACATCATAAAGTGAAAAACTAAAACAACATAGTCTCTATAGTTCACAATCATATCCCCTCAGACTATCCCTGCAGTTCATTCATAAAATAATTCTTCCCATCCTGGGAAAAATAAAACATATAAAGGGGTGAGCTCAGATGCTCAGTAAGGATAACAATATAGAGGAAACTTTCACAATTAAGCATAAACATTTAAGGAAATGTATAACTAAAACAAAAGCCTTTTAAACTTGAACATCAGCATAATATGGCAGAAATAAAATGAAATAATGTCATTTACTTATTCACATGGATATTCTACTAGTATAACAATCACATGAAATATCAATAACCACTTTCAAAATGATTGAATTCATAATGCCAGACAATCATAACCACATAGTCAAGGACTTTTTCCAAGACTACAAAAAAAAATTTGTCAAGGACTTGTGCCAAGACACTATTTTATCTCATTAGACCTACCGATGCATCTTGAAGTTATAGCGGGCACCACCCTTAACTTATTAAGTCCAATGCATTCCTCATATGAACAGTTTTAAACATAACATAAATATTCGTATTAAAACTAGCATACGAAATGTCAATACTTTCTCCATAAACCTTAAATGGTACAAAAATAACACATCCACAGTCAAACATATCACAAAACCTTCAATACAATATGGTAGTTTTGTATCATAATAAATCAACTTCAAATAAGTTTAAAATCCATCAAAGGATGTTGACATAGATGAAATCAAAACTATTTGAGAGAAATATCTATTTTTTTTAATCATTTAAAATTCACATAATTATAAAAGAAAAAATTTAATTTGAAGATATTCTTATATGTTTTTAGGGAAGCTTCGACGATTCTATAATAGTGTAAATAGTCTCACCCTCCATATAAGTTAAAAAAAGACATTCTTACCTTAATTCTGTCGAAAAGGTTAAAAAGGACCTTGTTCTGAAAACGATGGAAAGATTACTTTATAAACATCTTATAAAAAGTCAAAAAGGGTATAAATTAATTTAACCCATAGTCTATAAAATAGTAATAATGATTTGAAATACATTTTTAAGAAACATGTATGTGGATGATAAAGAGGTCCCAGTAGATAATTACGTATAAACAATCTCGGATAATGAAGAGATTGTGAAATAAACCCTTAACTTGTACTTTTCCTTGGTTGAGTGTAGGTTAACCTCCTTTATAATGGTGAAATAATTGTTATTAAATTATACAATAATCATATACATTAATATGATATCATATATGATCTTTTAACATTACTTTGTTAATAATATCTTAGTATTATCGTCGTTTAGAGTGTTAACTTACTTGTTTTCTTTTAAATGTTTTTTTACATAAGTCGTGTTTGATTTAGATAGGTTGTATCTTATTTATATAGAGAATAATATCAAGTCCTTAAAAATTATTTTTAATCATCAAATGAGAATTATACTTGAATGGATACGATGGGGAATGAATCTCATCTTGTTCGTGGAGACGGTAGTCCGTACGTACGAATGAGTGACAATATCATTCTTTTGATATTAAAATAATATATAATTGGATGGTATATCATATATATACAGAATAAATATCATGTTATATTTATTATTTACATCAATTTCACATCATTATCAAACCCATCCAAATAATAATGTTTTGAATAACAATTACACCACGACGTAGAGACGGTAAGCCATACGTACGCACTTATGGTGACATGTCATTCAAAGGATCGATGGAATACTGAATATGGTTGTAAAATATTTATAATAACATCATAGAATATTGAATAAAATGGATTTATTATTTTATAATGGAAATAACAAAGAAATAATAAGTTGAAGAAGAATAGAACTTGAAAGAGGGTGGTGAAAACATTACCTCTTCTTCAGGTTCTCCCTTTTGATTTGATCAAAAGGGCTCCTTAGGTTGGCTTTATGATCAAAATAAGACCTCTAGGTTTAAGTGAGGGAAGTTGAAAGAATATTTGGGCAGGGTTTGGCCGAGCCAAAAGGCATTTAAGGTGTGAATTAGAGGGAAGGGTAAGTGCCCTTTTATAAGAGGGGTGAGGGCACCTTAGGACAAGCTAGAAATATTATTTTATAATAAATTCATACTCAGTTTTTAATGGATCCAAAGTGGATTATTAAACTTTTAAGGTGTAAAATGGTTGAAAACCACTCAAAAAATAGGTTTTAGATAGGTTTGGGTCACTTTATTAACCTTATCTTTTAGTTTTAACTCATAGTTAATTAGTTTGACATTTACAATGGCTCTTTTTATTTTTATATTATATGGTTAATTAAATTACTATAAACATCTAAGAGACCCCAGAGTAGTCCATTAATAATAAACCTATCATTATATAAGTCATTTGGACGAACCTTATATTTTTACAAATAGAATATCAATTAATAATATAATATTTGTTTTAAAAACGTCTTTATGTCAATTTTGACACTATTTAATAATTGTTTTTTTAAAGGCTTAACAACTTTATTAATTCGAACCAAATTCATTTAATCAATACTAACACGTCATATTAACCAATAAAATCTTTTTATTTCATCAATACTTTCCAATTATATTTATTTTAACATTTATAATACTAATTATTTGATTATTTCATTAATAAAGAAAATATTGTATCATTGTTGTGTCATAAATAAATTTAATTATTCAATGTCTAAAATTTATAAATAAAATACCATTATGTATGAAATATTTTTATATTTCTAATTAATATTTATAGTATAAAATATAACATATATAAACCTATGTAAAAAAATTTTTTCTAAAAGATTTATGCTTAGGTCATTTTTGTATTTACTTTAACTTAATTAATATAAAGTGTCATTATCACTTAAAAGTGGATCCATGGGGTCCCAAATTCGACCCAAATATGGCCATGGTCAGACATGTATCAACCAATAGGGTTAAGATAGGTTTTAGGGTAATTTATTATTATTATAATATTATTTTTTACCCTTATTTACTGGATTTACCCTTTAACCATGGTAAATAAAATATTTACCGAAGTATTTATTCAAAATTTCTAAAAATAAAAGTTACCTATTTACAAAATTTGGACCTCCTGATTCTAAATATGAAATCCATTTTTCTAAATTCAAAACATAGAAGTGGATGAAATTAATTAAAAATTAATTCCCGTTGTTAAAACAGAAAGCGTGTTTTTAAGAGATAATAACTATCAAAAGATTGGCACTTGCTTATGTTCAGTTTAAATGTGAAATTATTCCCAATGACCAAAATTGGATTAAATGGTAAAAATATAATCTAACTATACTCTAAAATCACTCAAATTTATAATTTTTCACTATTAATTATTTTGATTAAAAAAGTTATTTTTAATTAAAATTTAGTAATTTTCACTATTCATCAAAATATGAATGTTATCTGAAAAGTACCAAAAATTCACCCTAAGATAATTTTGATATTACGAATCCAAAAATGAAGTCTATTTTGAAATATAAAATGTATAAAATTTCAAAAAGTGGGAATTACTATTCATAACGGTTAGTATGATTGGTTGTGGTGTGTGTTAGAACTCGAAGTTGCATAAAACACATGCTAATGCATTATTCAAAGAGAAGCATACCGTGGAAGCTTGGGGTGTTTCACAGCCCACAAGAGGAGGCCCGCAAGAGTGGCATCCCAGTGGGAAGCATCCCACAAGGGGACCTCCCGCTGGGTGGCGGGCCGCTGGGCAGGCGCCCCACTAGGCAAGCGGCCCGCTAGGCTGGGGCCCACTGGGCGGTGGCCCACTGGGCAGGCGGCCCAAAACGGAGGCGGCCTGCGGTCTTCCTGAGCTAGAACGAGGGGGGTCCCCATTTCAGAAGCCTAATCGGCAGCGTTTAATGGCGGTTCCATGTCGTCGTGGGACCTGTTGTGGGTCCTGCAGCCATGGTTGACGAGTCGCAGCCCACACCTACTGGCGGTGCACTGGCCACACTACCCTCTACTTCTACGGCCGGCCAGTGTGTCATCCCCCTTCTACGACCATCATGGATGATGAGTCGTGGCCGGTTCCTCCAGTGGTGTGGGTGCGCCGTCTTCTCCCTCACGGTCATATGGTGTCAGTCACCACCGTCACCCGCCGCGGCCTTCCCTATTGGCGGTGCACGATGGTGCACCTCTATCTCCTTCGTGGCCGGTCATTTCCGACCATCGTCGTCACCCGGCGTTCTGAGTTCCGTGCATCCCAAATTGACTTTCATGTGAAGAATACATCAATCCAAACAAAAGGCGGAGGGTTCGGGCCTCATTTGTTTGGATCGTGCCCTCCACGTTAGATTGGTAAGATGAGGTAGTATAAATGGTCCATCAATCACTAGAAAATTAAAAAAAATAAGCCCCTACCTCAGAAACAATGGAGAAATGCCCACAGTTGAGGAAGTGGATCGGTGTTCACCGTCCCCCCCCCCAACAATCCTCCAATGATGTCGCTTGATCATCGATCTTCGGTTCGGGGTTTTGGTGTCGCTCGTCATCGCTCGCTGGAACCGGCTCTACCTCTAATGGTTTGGTGTCTTGGCACTTGGTCAGCACTTCGTTGCTTGGAGAAGCAATGTCGATACCCCTCCCCAAGCTCCATATAAATAGGAGTGGGGGAGGGTAAGTAATGACGTTGGGAATTAATGGTGTCTCATTAATTAGAAAGCTTTCTAATTCATCAATGTTATTGTTACATAGAATAAAGGGTCAAGCCATTTAATGTCTTGACACATCATTGGCCCCACACTCCTCTTTTCTGTTAGAGGATAGAATGAAAATAAAATAATAAAATAATTTTATTTTATTTCTTTTAAAATGTCAAAAAACATAACATTTTCTCCAGACCTACTACGGTCAAAGTAAAGTCTCTATTAAGTGAATCCCGGCGTTGCGGATTCAAAGGTGCTCTTAGATTTTTAATCCGATCACTGGTTCAAAAGTTATAAAACACCACACACGTGTTTACTAAACGTACCTTAAAGAAAAGTTCAGAACTTAATTCTGGGCACACCAGGCCTCATAATCACGCACTGTCAATTTCAGTAGACTTGTAATAATTCCATATAATTAAAAAAATACATGGAAAATAAGGGTCTTTACATTCTCCCCACCATAGGGATTTTTGTTCCCAAAAGTCACATCATAGACTAAGAATGAAAATGGGGGTACAACCACGAATCTAATTATCCCGCTCCCAAGTGCCCTCTGGGAGGTTCTTGTGCTGCAAGAGAACGCGCACCAGAGGTATTGACCACACACGAAGAACTTGCTCCGGTCAATCATCAATCTCTACTGGAACCTCCATAAACGTTTCCCCATTCTCAATGACTAGATCATCATGGTTGATGATGTGAGATGGGTCATGCATGTATCTCCTCAGCTGGGATACATGGAAGAAATCGTGCACCCTCTCCAGCTATGGTGGAAGTTCCAAGCAGTATGCCACCTCACTAATCCTCCAATGTTTCAGAAATAATTCGATAAACCTCAGTGATAACTTGTCGCCTAGGACAAATCTCTGTAAACCCCATTGAGGTGAGACCCATAGGAAGACATGGTATCCCTCCTCGAACTCCAAAGGTCTCCTCCTCCTGTCAGCATAAGACTTTTTTCTTCTATGTGCAGTCTTCATATGCTCTTGTATGATCTGCACCTTCTCAGTGGTATCCCGTACCAACTCTGAACCCATATGTACTGATTCCCCTAGGTCTGTCTAGCATAGATGTGATCTTCAAGTCAACTGTATAGGGCCTCGAATGGTTTCATACCAATGGTGGAGTGATAACTATTGTTTTATTATAACTCCACCAATGGAAATTGATCCTCCCAACTACAGCCAAAATCTAGGACGCAAGCACGTAGCATGTCCGCCAGCGTCTGAATGGTCTGCTTCATCTGACCATATTTCTATGGATGTAAGGTAGTGCACAAACACAACTATGTCCTAAACGCCTCCAATAATCCATTCCACAACTGGGATGTAAAATGTATGTCACGATCGGAGACTATCGTTGATGGAACTCCATGAAGTCGCACGATCTCTTGTATGTAGATTCATCCCATGCCCTCTACTGATCTCTGCTCTCAGATAGGTAGGAAGTGGGATGACTTGGTGAGTCGTTCAATGATCACCTAGAAAGAATCATGTCCCCTAGACCTACATGGAAGACCTGTCACAAAGTCCATGGATATTTCATCCCACTTCCACTCGGGCACCTCTAGTGGTTGTGCTAAGCCTGCTAGAACCTGATGCTTGACCTTCACTTGCTGACAAGTGAGGCATCAATAAACAAACTATGCCACTACATTCTCCATCCATGGCCATCAGTACTGATGCCAGAGGTCCTGGTACATCTTTTCCACACTCAGATGTACCGCCAGAGGGGACATATGGAACTCCCTCAACACCTCCTCCTATAGCGCCACTAATACCATGGCATGTCCTTTGAAGAGGATGACGTGCTCCCCACATTCAGAAAATCTCTTAGGTGCCTGTCCTGAGGATATCTGAGCACATCGAGCCTTGCATTCGAAGTCCCCAAGTTGTGCCTCCCTGACTCGCTGAAGGAGTAGGGGAGTGATTGTCATATACTGAAGCTATGCAGCTCCATCTCTATCTACAAAGGATATCTTCAACATGGCTAGATGTTATGTTGCCTCACTTAGCAATTGTAGACCAGACCTCCTGCTGAGTGCATCTGCTACCACTTTCTCCTTACCAGGAGTATAGACTATCTCAAAGTCATAGTCCTGGAGTAACTCCAGCCATTGTTGTTGTATCAAGTTTAGATCCTTATGATATAAGATGTGCCTTATACTCTTGTGATCATAGTATACTGTAAAACATTCCCCCATCAAGTAATGTCTCCACATATTCAAGGAGAAGACCACTGTTGTTATCTCTAGGTCATGGGTAGTGTAGTTCTTCTCATGTTGTCTTAGCTATCCTAAACCATAAGTGATCACTGCTCGCTCCTACATTAGGACACACCCATGTCCAGTCCTGATGCGTCATAGTAGACTATATACCCAACTCCCTCTTCTAGTAACCTCAATATGGGGGCACTCATCAGTCTCTTCCTTAGCTCTTGAAAACTCTACTGGAATCTCTCCATCCATATGAATTGTTGTTCCTTCTTCGTCAATACTGACAAGGGTGCTGCAATTCTGGAAAAGTTAGGCATGAATCTCCGGTAGTATTCAGCCAAAACGGGGAAACTCTACACTTCAGTCACACTTCTAGGTGGCTCCCAAGAAAGTACAGCCTCTATCTTTGCTGGATCCACAACAACTCCAGACTCTGAGATAATGTTTCCCAGAAAGAGTACCTCTCGTATCTAGAACTGGCACTTTGAGAGAATACCAAAAGGCTGGTTCTCTCAGAGTGTATCCAGAACTATCTAGAGATGACAGGCATGCTCCTCCTATGACGTCGATTATATCAAGATTTCATCAATGAAGACCACCACAAAGCGATTGAAGTATGGCTAAAAGATACTATTCATGAGTCCTATGAACACTTTTGGGGCATTGGTCACACCAAAGGGCATAATCAAGAACTCATAGTGGCCATACCAACATCTAAAGGCCATATTATTTACATCCTCATCTAATACATTAAGCTGATGATAGCCTGATCTGAGTTCTATCTTCAAAAACCAACGATCTCCCATCAGCTGATCAAAAAGATCATCAATCCTTGGAAGTGGATACTTGTTCTTCACGATCACCTAGTTCAGGAGCCGATAGTCCACACAGAGTCTCAAACTCCCATCTTCTTTCTTGGAAAACAAAATCAAGGCTTCCCAGGGAGAAACGATGGGCCTTATGAACCCCTTTCTCTACAAGTCCTCCAACTATACCCGCAACTCACAAAGCTCTGTGGGATCCATCCAATATGCTGGTGTAGATATCAGTGTCATCTTGGGGTATAAGTTGATGTAAATTCCTACCTCTCTTTGTGGAGGTAGTCCCAAAACATCATTAGGAAAGACATTGGCATACTGGTCCACCACTATAGGATAGCTTGGACTCTCAACATCTATTGCTCCATGGGTAAGGCTACCCAACTGGTGTGCGATTGGCTGCACCCTCCTCTAGTTAAGTCTATCATGTGCTACGATGGTTCCATTCTCTCTAGTTAAGGAAAACATGGTCTCATCCTCATGGACACACCACACATTGTGCCTAATACAGTCAATTTGAGCATGTACTATGAATAACCAGTCCATACCCAAGATGATGTCATAAGGCTTCAACGCTACTACTAGAAGATCCCAGCCGAAGCTATCGCCTTCTAGAGTAATCTCACACAACTGGAACTAGTGTGTAATAATTGAATCCTCTCTTATAGAAGTCTCTAGATATAAGGATCAAGACAACGGCTCCACTGGAATCTCCAAGCTCTGAACGAGGGATGTGGCAATAAAAGAGTGACTGGAACCTGTGTTTATAAGTACTGTAGATAAGGTGGAGTAGACACAAAGTGTACCTCTAATCATCTTCAGAGCACTGTGGTCATAGGCCTCAGCTACCCAGAGATGAATTCATCCATGTCCACCTGCTCCCTGTGGTCGGGGTGGACCACTTGGAGGTGGTGGCGGTAGAACCTTAAATCGTCACCCACTGCCTACTGTATGGCCAGCTCCACTGCCACGTCCGCCTACTATCTTCTGATCTCCCCGATCGAATCTCTTTCTGTGCCTCGGTGGTCCCTTGACCATTTTTTGTTCATATGTACAGTCGGTTGGGCAGTCATGATCCATGTGACCCTACCCGCCACATGTGTAGCACTGCCTTCTCCTCAACTATCATCCTCTGTCCCATGATCCATTTACCACCGTCCCTATATCATGAGGTCATCCACCAGAAGGCATAGCCTACTTGGGCCCCTAAGTCATCCATTTATTTCTTGCCACAGGTTACTCCACTACGTGACATCTGGTGGTGGCTCTCGCTTAGAATCTCTCAATCAAGAGCACTCGCTCTAGCACCCCAGCCTGTGTCGGAATGTTGAGCAATATCATTGATGCTATGATCTCCCATTGGAGACCCTACTCAATGGTATGTGCCTGGAAGTAAGGGTCATACACCCTGTTGGTGGAGTAGTGGGAGAGATCAGTGAACCTCGCTGAGTACTGGGCCACAGTCATGCTGCCCGGTTGTAGGTGAAGCAACTCCTATATACGCACAGAGTATAAGGTTGTTGGGATAAACTCCACCCTAAAAAGGCTCTCGAAGTCTACCCAGATGAGGGTCACCTCGTCGTGTATCTAGATCATCATGCTCCACAATCTCCTAGCTACTCTCTAGAAGAGATTGACTACTAAGATCACTATAAGGTCAGCTGGTGTCCCAACTAAAAGAAAAACTATGGCCACAACCACCATCCAATCCTCAACCGCCTGTGGTTCAGTCTCACCTCGGATCCTCGGAGGCCTCTATCGTTGAAATTAATGCAACGTTATCAGTTAGCGTGCACCCTATACTAGTGGGGTTGGTGGAAGTAGCTTCCCAACGGGTAGTGGTGCTGCTGTTACACCACCCAAAGGTGCTAACACCATAAGAGGGCCCTACACCGAGGCCTCATCACTTGGTGGGCCATCATCGCGTACTCTCTCAGGAATACTGGATGGTTGTCTATGTGGTGACATCCGGAAAGAAAAAAGGTGTGCCACCATCAATAAGTTATACTTGTTGAGATGGCTCAAGATATTATAAGGAAAACTTTCCAAAACACACGCAATCAGTGTTTTCGTGCACTGAGTCAGAATTTAGAAGTCAGGGACCTTATGTATGGATACGTCGGCCGCCGCACCAACACTTTATTCCCCAAACTAAAAAACACACTCATAATACTTAAAACTATTGCCACATATAAAATATTAAAGTCTTAGTTCTTCAATAGACCCAACTCCTCTGATACCACTTTGTCACGACCCATCCCTCGGGGCCCGTTCCATGACTACCCCGAGCCCGGCTTCCATAGGCCAGGGGCTGGCGACTAGAACCGGAAAATTGTATCCCTAAAATGGAAAGAAATTTCCTTTTTACCTTGTACAGACACATAGTCTAGAAAACAACAAGATTCAACGATGAAGTAAACTGTTGTATTAAAAAAAGTGTTGAAAGTAAAGGGGCGGAAATACAAGCCCAATTAAAAGTACAAGTACAACTGGAAAGTAAAATACAACTGAAAAGGGGAAAACATCACCTGGATCATCTACCGAGGATCCTACCTAAAGGGTAGGTATATCTCATGATCAGTAGTCCCTACGTCACATCACACCAAATAGTCCATCTCCAAATATCATCCTGTCCTAGCTCCCTCAGCCTCAATAAATATTGTATGTCATCTGCACAAGACATAGCAAGGTGCGGGCATATCCCGTGTAGGGGTGAGTATAATGATACTCAGTAGGGACCCCGAGATCCCCGTAAGTCTCCTATAGTTTTACAAAGTAAAAACAACAAATCAAGACCTCAATCTCAAAACACGAAGAAATAGACAATCAACTCTACTTAGGTATATTCCCATACATATACCTTAGTTATCAAGACATACTCATCTCATACATGAGGGAAGAATACCACAAAATTAACACCATAAAGGTAGAAGTAACACGTAGGTAACACCACGAAGATCGAAGTACCACACAGGTATCACCATGAGACAACACCATGAAGGTAGAAGTACCACACAGGTAACACCACGAAGCTAGAATTACCACACAGGTAACACCACGAAGGTAGAAGTACCACACAGGTAACACCACGAAGATAGAAGACACATCTCACAATTAGGTATAACTTAAGTACATAAGTACAAATGATTTTTTCTAAGCTAGATCATCTTATTCTGTTAAGTAACACTGCTTCTGACCCACATAGGATCGATAGGTAACTAACCCCCACTCACCCACACAGGATCTAACCCACATAGGATCGGTATGCTCTGAACCATACAGGATCACTGACCGCAGACCCACACAGGATATGACCTACACAGGATCAGTATATGCTGACCCACATAGGATCTCTGACCACTGACCCACACATGATCGATGTTATTCCTTCACGTTACAGCCTACCATATGATTCCTCGCACCTGGTACGCTCGAGTTTCATAAAATCTACCTCTTGAGATATCTTTCGTACCTAGATAGCCACTATGCTCCACAATGGAGTAACCCAAAGTACCACCATTTCATAAGGGTTCCAACGCGATAGACGGTGTGTCAATCAGACGTCTGGTCTGTAAGTTATAAGCAATTTAGTCTTGAGGGCTTGGTTGGATTCGGGTTCAATCCAACCCAGACATACTCCAATAGTTTCCAAAACTCAAGTGGATTATACCAAAAGGACCGTCTCATTCCAAGGGTCCCAACTCCATAGACGGTTTGTTAAATGGTTGCCCAGATTTCAAGATATGACTCTTTTAGTGTCTATGGGTCTGGTCGGGCCTGGGTCCGGTCCAACCCAGTCGGACGGACCTGACCCACACATCAGACTGACCCGTAATTGGGCAGACCGAAACATGGTGGCCCGCAAGGGGGGAAACCCGAGGGGCAAGTGGCCTGGCCACATGATGCACGGCCCGCAAGGGAGGCGGCATGCGGTCCGCCCGAGCTAGAAATGGGAGGGGGTTCTCCTATTCGGGAGTTGAAGCGGCAGCGCCTAAGGGCGCTGCCATGTCACTGCGGGACCCGCTATGGGTCCCACCACCATGGTTGATGAGTTGCGTCCCGCACCCACCGACAGCGCACTGGTCGTGCTGCCCTCTGCTTCTGCGGCCAGCCGGTGTGTCAGCTGCCTTCTCTGACTGTCGTGGCAGATGGGCCATGGCTAGTTCCTCTAGTAGTACAGGTGCACCTCCTTCTCCTTCGCAGTCGACCGGTGTTGGCCACCGCCTTCACCTGTCATGGATATGGACGCAGCCTTCTCTGTTGCCGGTGTGCAACAGCGCGCCGCTATCTCCTTCACGTCCATTAATTGATGGCTACCATTGTTACATAGATTTCTGAGTTCTGTCTATCCCAAATTGACTTGCCTGCAAAGAACACATTAATCCAAACAAAAGGTGGAGGGTTCGGGCCTTGTTTGTTTGTCCCGCGCCCTCCGCGTTAGCTTAGTAACATGGGGGAGGATAAAGGGTTCATAAATCACTTGAAAATTAACAAAAATAAGACCCAACATCTGGAACGATGGAGGAATTATCATGGTTGAAGAATTGTATCGGTGTTCGTAGTCCCCAACAACTAGCCTCCAATGACGTTTCTTGATCGTCGATCTTCAGTTTGGGGTTTCGGGTCACTCATCACCGCTCGCCACAACCTTCTCCGTCCTCTAAGGGTTTGGCATCTCGGCACTTGGTCAGCACATTCTTGCATGGTGAAGCAGTGCTGATACCCCTCCCCAGCCTCCATATAAATAAGAGAGAGGGAGGGTAAGTAACAACGTTGAGAATTAATGGTGGCTCATTAATTAGGAATCTTCTTAATTCCAGAACATTTTTGTTACTTAGATTGAAGGGTGAAGCCATTTAATGTCTTGACACATCGATGGCCCCACACTTCGCTTGTCCGTTGGAGGATAGAATGAAAATAAAATAATAAAATTATTTTATTTTATTTCTTTTAAAAAGTCACAAAACATACCTTTTTCTCCAGACCTACAACATTTAAAGTGAAGTCTCCCTTAAGCGAATCTTGGTGCTGTGGATTCAACGGTGCCCTCAAATTTTTAATCCAAGTACCAGTTCAAAAGTTAAAAAATTCTGCTCACACATTTACTGAATGTACTTTAAAAAAAGTTCAGAAAATAATTCCAGGAACACTGGGCCTCGAAATCATACATTGAAAATTTTCACAGACCCGTAATAATTATATATAATTAAAAAAATTATATGGAAAATCCGGGTCTTTACACTCATGATAAGTGATGAGTAGCCCGATGTGAGTTTTATTCTATGGGAAAATGACTTGCATGTATGTATCCACTCACGTGAGCATCTACCAAAATTGGCATTCACTCATTGGATATCAATCATTTCATACATTGTGAGGATGAGTATGGAATATTCTATGTAAAAAATAAAAGTTGCGGGAAAATGTACAGGTCATATGTACCTATGGATGGTCTCATTGTAATGACGTGAACTTTTATAAATTAAATTCACCTTTTGAATAAATAAATTCATTATTATGTAATATAGTTATAGAAAACCCTTACAATACTTTTTTTATTTTGGATAGATATAGTTTTTTGGGTTTAAAAGACCATTAAGAATCATAACCATTAATAATATAGTCATTGTATAGTGACTATTAAGAATATTATATTGAGGGTTATGATAAAGATCAATAACCATTGATAAAAGGAGCGATAACCTCAAATAGTAGGTTTATACCCTATGAAGACCATTTATCATAGATTTCGAGGGAGACAACATCACTGGGCTTTGACCCAGACCAAACCCAAGCCTGAATTCAATAACTAATGTATAAGATAAACCATTTACAGGAGAAGTTCAATCTCATCAATATCATGGCCCAAACCATGTGCATAAAACCACCCCATCAAGATCTCACCATCACAGACCTTAAACTTAGAGAATTAGAAAGTGTAATAATGGGATATGTATCTAGACCCTAAAAGTATGAATTTGTATTTTTTTCCTTTTTCATAAAATAATGATAATATTTATAGCATTTTAATATTAATTATTAAATTATTAAATAATTTTTTTGATAGAAATTATATTTTGATATGACAAAACAAATATTGTATTTTTGGAAAATACATAGTTTCAATCAAGATAGGCTTTTTGATTAAATTAATAGTTTTTTAAATAAAATATATTTTAAAAAAACATTTTCATTAAATAATATTTATTAAATATAAATGGTTATTTTTTATTTAAAGGTAAAATTATCATATTTAAATATTATTTTTAAAATAATCATGTCGAAATTATCCAACGGTGAATTTTTCATAATTTTCTTTGATACTCAATTTTTTGTGTAAAAATAAAATACGATATAATTCTACGATATAAATTATGAAATCATAAAAGTAAAAAAGTGGTCTAATAAATACAATAAATATTATGAATTACCAAATTTATGTTTTCCCTTTAAAATAACATGTATTTTATGTAATTTTATTAATTTTATAAACCCATAATGAATCCTCCAAAACCTATATCATATTTTAAGGTTTTAAAATTAATTCTGTGTAAACATGATTCACTTCCACATCACCAATGTAATTATTTTAATGTGTTCGGTTCATAGCCTTATGAAATAGTAAAATCACTCCTCTTTGGTAGAAACCATGGGTAAAACCCATGGGAAGGTTTTTGGTTTTGATTACTATATCATATAGAGTCCAAAACCTAAGATTGAAAATTAATAAAGACTTATTCTATATTTTTCAATATAAACCCACCCAACCTCCAATTACTCATTAATCAAAACCCTTATATAATTAAATTACTCTATATTTCCCCTTATATAGTTCTCCTAAGGTTCCCCCATACTCTTAACTATCCCCTCCCATGCTTTTATAAGTATCCTCTCAAGGTAGCAGATCCTCTACTTCTCCTCATTATTCAAGAACCTTCATTATGTTAGGCCTTTTCATTTATAGTTGTTCAAGTTGGGATATGTTTTTAAACATCAAAATTACTATCCTTATGATTTTTGAGTAATGAGATACCCCTTTATCTCTCATTAACCCATTTTATAATCATTTATGTACACGTGTTATGCTTATGAAATTTTCTTTCATTTTTTCATGCCAAACATTTGTGTAGTGAATACCCAAATCCATTTCCATTCAAGTGAATTTACCTAGTTTTACCTCTCTATAATTTATTTGGGATTTACATTTATGTAACCCCACTTCTTAATTGTCGAGTTATAATTGATGAAATACATTTTTATGTTGTATGATTTTTTTGGCATGATTATGCAAGTACATGATATGAAAGTGATGGGTGGACCCAAAATTATAGATCCCTCTAATGAATTGGGTAATGCTTTATGTCATGATATTCCATATATGGTGCATGTGAGGTTATTCTAAGCACAGTATGTTATTATGTGTTTTCATTTATCCTTGGCTTATTTTTATGATGTTATGTTTTATTTTGTAGACATGTTTCAATGTTTCCTTTTTATTATCATGTTATATCTTGACTCATTATTATAGATTATGATTCTCACACCTCTTATGTTACCTTGATATGCCTCTTGGATCATATATACTACTTTAACTTATGTTATTCCTTCTTTATTCCCTTATTGGTCTTTGTATATCACCCTTTCTTATGTATGTCCCTAGGTTATCCCATGTAGTTCTAGAATATACAAGGAATATAATCACATGTTATGGAGTTTTTAAATAATTTTTTATATTTATATTGAAATTTCTAATATTATGTTCCTAATTACCAAAATAAACTAGACCTCTTGATCTTATGGTATTGAATAATGTGTATCTTATTTAATAAATCATGAAATAAAGTGTATTAAATATAAGGGTTGTCATAGTTGGTATTAAAGGAAATTCTAGTTATTTTTGGAATTATAATTATAAAACCCTAGTAAAATCATTATGGATAAGACTATACATAGGAAGACATCCCTAAATTTTTTTAAAGAATAAATTAATTTGTTATCAATAAAATAAATCCATGTCTAGATACTACAAGTTGATGTGGATAGAGCACAGAGGTACTTAGGTGTAATAACCTCAAAAATGTGTTTTGATCTGGACTCAATCATCACCCACTTCATGATAATGGGTCTTGGTACACACCTAGTTTTAAACTTCCTAGGTATAGGATTTGGTAAATTTAAAATCTCATTAAAACCCATTATTAGGGGAACATATGTTCCCAATAAATTTTATTTTGGAAAATAGATCATGAAAAACATATAATGAAAACTATAAATTCATGGGATAAATAATATATATCATTGATCATTTATCCCTTCAATGTTTTTATATTCCCTTTTATATGTTTAGTAGTTTGAAAATTCTCATCTCGGAGTCTATTTTAGGGAAATTAGATGATTAGAACCAGAATACTATTGTGAAATTAATGCATTTCATCTAATCATGAACTTCAATTGTCATATATGACTATAGTTCTACATATTATTTAATATCATTAATTATTAGTAGAACTATTCAAACTCCACCTAAAAACATAGAAGTTAAGTTATCAGAAAATATATAAAATGTGTTATTTGTTGCGTCATAAGCATATAACTCATCCCCTATCCAAATTTATATGCTAAAGTTCCTAAAAAAACCTTTTGATACTACCCTTAGTATAATTTGACTCTATTATGGGCATGGATTTGATTTTCTTATATAGAGAAAATATAAATTTCTTAGAGAATTAAATCATCATCCGTATCTCAAATCACCCTTTGGTTTAATAAATGTGAAGGGAGGAGGATGGGTCTTCTTTGGTACCAACATCATAACCATGGAAATTATTACCTTAAGAGAAAGTGTATCTAACCCAAATGATTGAGACAGATGAAAAGATCATTCTTGATTCCATGCCCATTATAAGAGGATTTTCTGATGTGTTTTTTCAATAATATATAGGTCCTTATCATATCAAAGTGTTTGAGTTCTCAATTAAAATTATACCCAAATAATTTCCAATATCCAAGAATCCATATAAAATGGACATTACTGAACTTGAGAAGCTAAAGAAGAAACTACAATATTATCTAGATAAAGGGTTTATATTCCCAAGTGTTTCATTATGGGGTGCTCTAATATTCTTAGTCAATAATAAGGATGGTTCAATACACATCTACATTGATTATCATGAACTTGACAAGATCATGATAAAAAACAAGTATCCTTTATCATGGAATTATTACTTTTTCAATCATCTACCTAGATCTGAGTGCTTATCTAAGGCGGATTTTAATTAAAGATATTATCAAGTAATGGTGAATAAGGATGATATCCCCAAGACTTATTTTTGTATAAGTTATAGACCCTAAGAGTTCATAGTGATGTCATTTGGACTCCCCAATGCTCTTAAAATTTTCATGGACTAAATGAATAGAGTATGTAGGTATTACCATGACAAATTTGTGGTAATATTTACAGATGATATTATTATCTACTCTAAAATCAAGGAGGAACATGAATAGAATTAAAATACTATATTAAATACCATGAAGAAGTAAAATTTATATGAAAACTATAGTAAATGTGAGTTTTGGTTGGAAAAATTAAATTTATTGGGGAATGTTATTACTAATAAAGGGATATATTTGGATCCATTAAAAATAGCGGAAATTTAAGGATGAATCAGACAAACATTTATGATGGGAATCCATAGATTCTTTAGATTATTTTTGTATTATTGTTGATTTTTGAGAAACATATCATGTTTTTAAATCCCACTAACCAACCTTAAACATAATGGAGTCATGTTTTTCTAAACTAATGAATGCGAAAATATATTCAAGGAGATGAATAAGAGGCTAATCACTCCACATGTTCTTACATTACCCACCATTGGGGAAGGATTTAAGATCTACAGTGATGTGTTCAAAAATTTCTTTGGTTGTGTAATCATGTAATATGAAAATCTTATAGCCTATGCCCCCAACAAATTAAATATCCATAAGTAGAACTACCCAACACAAGATCTAGAATTGGTAATAGTGATATTCACATTGAATATTTTCTAATAATATCTCTGTATAGAAAAGTGTGAATGATATACATATCATAAAATCCTCAAGTATATATTCACAAAAAAAAGATTAATATGCATAAAATAAGGTGTTAGAAGATAATCAACGATTGTGATTTTTAATTCCATTACCATAGTGATAAGGAAAACAAGGTGGAAGATACTCTTAGAAGAAAGGTTCATCAAAACCTATCCATGATGAGGATTAAAAGAGATCCAATATAATTGGATAGGAAAATTATAGAAATGGAAACAATAAAAGGATATTCATATTACATTTCTAAAATAACTACTTAACAATTTATTGCTAAGAGGATCAAGGATGCCCAGAAATATGATGAGTTACTATAGAATAAAGTAGAAAATATTCCAAATTTTAACTTTGATAAAGATGGATTTATAATGTTTGGACCCCTGATATTTGGCTCCTAAAAACCAAAAATAAAGATGGAACTTATGTGTGATGTTTATATCACATCCTTCTCTACTCATCCAGGAATCACTAAGATTTATAAATATTTGAAGAAAACCATCTAGTAGGATAAAATGAAGTGGGAGATTATGAAGTTTGTATCTCAATGATTGGTATTCCAAAAAGTCAAGGTAGAACAGTAGAAGTCTAAGGGTAAACTTCAATAAATTATCATACCATAATGGAAATGGGAAAACATGACCATGGATTTCATCATAGGATTCATCAGGATTCCCAAAGGTAATAACGCCATCTAGGTGGAAGTCGATCACCGTATCAAGTCAATGCATTTCATTGTTATCAAAGATGATTTCACTCTTTTCCAACATTCCAATATATAGATAAGGTAAGTGGTAAGACAACAGTGAGTTCCACTCTCTATTTTATCTGATTGAGATATATGTGTTACCTCATGGTTTTGGAGAATCCTTCAGTAGGTACAAGATATAAAACTAATATTCAATAGTTCTTATCACCCTAAAATGAATGTTTAATCTGAAAGAACCATTAAAAATCTTGAGGATAAGATGAGATCATTTTTGAAGGATCTATAAGGATGTTGGGACCAGAACCATACCCTTTTATATTTCTCATATAACACCAATAACCATTCTATAACTAAAATTTAACCTTATGAGGATCTGTATTGGAACAGGTTTTAGACTCTGATATACCGGGATGAAGTTGGAGAGTGGCAGATAATGGGACATAATCCTATCCAAGAGATGATATATAATGTTTAAACCATTCATTATCATATGAAATCCACTAAAATTCTATATAAAATCTAGGTAGATAATCATTGATGAGACTGATAGTTCGAGGTTAGAGATAAAGTACTCATTTATATTTCAACGTGGAAGAAATTCATGATCTTTGGGAAAAAGTGAGAGCATAGTCTGTGATACATCAGCCCCTTTTACATCCTTTATCACATTAGGGTAGTGGCCTATCGACAATCACTCCAACCTAGCCTATCTCAAGTATATGGTGTGTTCCATATATCACTCTTGAGTAAGTACATACCTAACCCCTCACATATACTAAATCCAGAGGAGGTACCATTAGAGAATGATTATTCATACGACTTATAGATGATGAAAATCTTAGATCATAGAGACAAAGCTTTATTAAACAAGACAACTCACATGGTCAAAGTGTTGTGGCGGAACCAAAATTTCGAGGAAGTAACATGGGAACCAGAAGAGGAAATGAAAAAAAAGTACCCTCCACTATTTTAGTGTATGAAATGAAAATTTTAATGGTAAAATTTCAAAAATTTAAAAATATAACAACCCAAACATTTATAAAAGAAATTCCCCTTTTGAATGAATAAATTCATTATCATGTAATCTAGTTATACAAAACACATGCACTATATTGGTTATTTTAGAAAATTATAGTCTATTAGATTTAAAAGACCATTAATCATCATAAACTTCGATAATACAATCATTGAATGGTGACCATTAATATAAGTATGTTAAGGGTTGTGATAAATTTCAATCGACACGAGAAGGAGTGATGGCCTCAACCAGTAAAAATATACCCTATAAATCCCATTTATCTAAGATTACGATGGATATAGGATCATGTGATTTTACCTAAACCAAAACCAAGTAGATATTAAAAAACAAAATCGTGAGAGAAATCATTTATGGGATAAGTTCAATCTCATTGATATCATGGCCCAAACCATGTACGTCGAACCACCCTAATAAAATTTTACCATCACAAATCATACCCTTAGGGAATTCACTTGTGTAATAAAGGGATATGTATCTAGACCATAAAAATATGAATTTTTATATTTGATTTATAATAAAAAAATTATTATATTTATCTCATTTTAATATTACTTATTAAATTATTAAATTATGATTTTTATAAAAAATAGATTTTGATATGGTGAAACACCAATTTTATTTTTAGGAAATATATAGTTTCAATCAATAAAATATTTCTTATGAATTCAATGATTTTATTAAAAATATTATACTTTAATAAAATATTATTTTTAAATAATATTATTAAATATAAATTATATTATAATTTCTTAATGTAAAATGTAATTTTTATAAGGGTCAGAGTACTGATTGACTGAAAATTATCTTTTTATTTGATTTTCAAAATGGTGGGATATAGCAATGGTGAGCCAAATTCAAAATAGAAGAATAAAAAATACAACAACACAAAATGAGGATATGTGAAATATGCTCGCATCAATTGAAGTCATGAAAAAGTTTCCTGCCATCGACTGACACACCAGTCATCTCATCGTCGATCATCATCGTCGAACACATCGTCATTGTCCTCGATTTATAACCATGTCATCATCATCACCACATCAGAATACCGATGGAAACTAATCACCAGAAAACATATCACCACCAATAAAAACCATAATCGAACACCACAAAAATAGTGAAAAACCACAAAATCCAGAAAATATCTTCCTATTGGGAAACCCTCTTACGAATCAATCTGCTTTGAACCATCCGAAACTTCTCCAAAAATGTAGTTGATGCCAAAATAGAACACCACCAATATCGAAGGACTCACTCCTATAGAAACGGACACCTTGAATCCCTTCTAACACTAAACCAAAAATCCCAAAACCTCGTAGTAACCACTGCACTAGATCTGACATGGAGAGGTGCATAGGAACTTGGGGTCATAGCAGGTTGAGCGAGAAAGGAGTTCATCAGCATAACCATCGTCGTGCCCAAGTAGATTCTAGAAAGAAGTCGGCGCCAACATGAAGGGGAACCAGAGTGCCATCCCCAAGAAGACACGAGGATCAAGAGCAAAAAGATATAAAACCAGAACCAACGTGGAAAAGCAGAACACCACAGACACAATAAACCTCAAACCAGAAAGACAGAATCCCCAAACCAATGAACCACCAACACCATCCCAAGATGTCCATCGAAACCATCGCACTAGAATAATATGTGTTCTAGCCTGATAGGGAAGACGAAAAGGTCAGTGGAGGAGGGAGATTGAAGCTTAGGTCCTGGAACACCATGAAAGAAGACGCAATGAAATAAACCCTAAAAGGTGAAAGGAATAATAGAGAAAAGGGAGAGAGGTGAGCCTAGAAAAGTTGGATAATGACTCGTGCATAGGAGGATCCACCACCTCTGCTAGAGGATTCAGGGGAAAACCCTAGTTTTTGCTGAGAGAACCGAGAGGGTGCTCCCTAGAGAATGTGGATCCATCCAGCAATGGTCCGAGTATTATTATCATAAAAAACTATTATTTTTCAATAAATGGGTATTTTTTATTTAAATGTGTAAATAATAATATTTATAGAATTGTTTTTTATAATAAAAGTTATCATTGAAATCATCACATCAAAATTATACAATGGGTAATTTTTCATAATTTTCTAAAACAGTCTATTTTTTAGGTAAAAATTAAATACGGTATAATTGAACATTATGTATTATAACATCATAAAATATCAAAATTGATGTAATAAATATAATAAAGAGTGTCCATGACCAAAATTATGTTTTCCCTTTAAAATAATGTGTTATTAGTGTTATTTTATTAATTTTATAAACCATTAATGAATCCTCCAAAACCTATATTATATTTTAAGGTTTTAAAATCAATTATTTATAAACATGACTCACATCCACATAACCAAGGGAATTATTTCAATGGATTATTTAATTATCCATATAAAATAATTAAACCCACTCTTATTTGTTAGAAACCATGTGAAAAAACTTGGGAAGATTTTTTATTTTTCTTACTTTATCATATAGAGTCTAAAACCTATGTTTTGGATATTTGTAAATAATTATACTCTCTTTTTATATATAAACCCACAAAACATCCCATTAATCTACACTAAAAATCCTTATAGTATGAAATATTTCTTCTTTTATCTCTCTATATTCCTCCCAATTTTCTCATATGTTCTTAAGAAGCTCCGTCAATGCTTTCAGAAGTGTCCTCTCAAGGTAAGGGATCTTCTCCTTCTCCTCTTTATTCAAGCACCTTCTTTATTCCATGCATTTTTATTTCCAATTTTTCAAGTTAGTATTTGTTTTTACACATCCCTGTTACTTTAATTATGATTCCAAAATAATGAGATAACCATTTTTCTCACATTCACTCATTCTATAAACCTTTATGTCTATTTCTTATGAAACCAAAATTATCCTATGATTTTCTATGCCAAAAATTTGTGTAGTGAATACCCATATCCATTTCCACTAAAAGGTATTCACATATTTGTGCCTATAATTCATTGATTGGGGATTTATATTCATGTAATCATCGCTCCTTAATCATGGGGTTAAATTTGATAAAATAAACCCTTATTTTGAATGATTTATGTGGTACACTTATGCATGTGCATGATATGAATGTCATGGGTAGGACTAGAATTATATAGTTCTCCAACGAACTAGGTAAAGTTTTTATCTACTAAGATTCCATGTATATTTCACAGAATTTTATCATAAGAAAACAATGTTATAATTTTTTGGTGGTTATCCTTGACTTATGTTTATGATGTCATGTTTTATGTTGTTTCCACATTCATATATTTCCCTTATGTTATCATGTTATATCATTCCCACTCTTTCAAGATTATGATTATCACCCCATATTGTGTTACCTTGATATTCCTCTTGTCTGATATGTACTAAATTAACTTATGATGTGAATTTTTTATTCCCTAAATGGTCTTTATAGCTCACACTATTCTGATATACATCCCTAAGTTATCCCATACTATTTTAGAAGAACCAAGGAATATAATCGCATGTTATAGTGTTTTTAAATAATTAATCTATATTTAAATTTAATTTTGTTTTGAAATTTATGTAATTAATAAAATAAAATATTCTTCATGGCCTTATGGGATTATATAATGTGCACCTTTATGTAATAAATCATGAAGTAAAGTTTATTAAAGTTATGGTTTGTTATACTCTCCATTGATCCTAGCTACCAGCAGAACCTCTCTTAATTCTATGAGTAATGATCAGTGTTCATGTATGCCTATTTTTTCATGATGATCATTGCAATTGGGGATTAGTATAGTTTAAAGATTAATTTGTTTTAGAAGTTATGAATAATAGAAAAATCATATTTGCCCAAAGATATTGGTTGAACCCTAATGATACTTTATAGGTAAGCCCTAAATTGGGAACCATGGATAGACATTGGGTTGATGAAATCATAGCCCAAAAAAAGAGCTATTATAAAACCTCAAAACAATTGAAAAGAGCTGAAATTTATTAACGAGCTCATCCCCCTACTTATGTGTCCAAGAAACTGATATAACCTAGCCAATGCTGAAACATCCATATTGATTTTCAGCCCACTTTCCAATTCATTCATCATCATGAATGTATTGTTCCTCTATCTATTGTTTGACTCATGAACTAGGATAATATATCCACTTATGAATATGGAAAATAATTCTTTTGAGTGGATTTATGGGTTGACTTCTGAAACCTACCCCCATCCCCAGCCATTATATTTTGCATCTTCCAAATCTAGCTAATATTCACCCACAACTCCATGGGTCTTGTGGTTCAGGAAACTTTATGGTATCATTTTCCATGGTTATTATACATTAGGCATAATTAAATGACCATCCAAATAAAAAAATATAACTTCATTGAATTTATAGAGATATTATTCTATGGTCTATCTTTTTAGCTCTAGTAAGATTTTCTTCAATTGAGGTGTCCAGACAACATAATATCATGTAGATATAGAGGGGTTATCATACATGTATTGTAATATTGGATATCAACTAATCATATGATTTTTCTAGAATCTTATTCCAACCTCTTATTTCATTAGGTAAAATGTGTTGGTGTCAAGGATCTATATGGTGGTCAGGTCAGGTATGATCTTTATATTGAGATAAGAGAAAAAATATGTGATCCAACCCACCTCATATAATCCCATACCCTTTATTTCTCTCTCAAACTCCACATAGATTTGTAGAGCCTAATAAGGTCACCCCATTCTATCTCAAATACACCTCTAAGGTACAAATCCTTATTAGAGATCCACCCTTATCATTGATCGGTGTCTTACTTTCAGAAGATATATGGGTAGTTGTGATTTTTGGGTTCCACTTCCTAGGATTGATCAATAAGAATTAATTTAATATACCAAAGGACCTAACCCACTCCAAAATAACCATCTTCATTAAATACCCAACCAATGAAACATCCTAGACCCGGATTCCACTCAATAGTTCCCCAAGACCGGTTGGCTACATGACCTCAAGTGCATCTCCCCAAATGGAAGAGGTTGACGACTAGAAAAAATGGATTAGGTGTGTCCTTGGGGAGAATATTATTTCATCATCAGACTAAAACATAGTAGAAATACAATAATAGTCAATATAATAATCAAATACAACAAGAAGACAAATAATAAATAAATACGACATGAATATATAAACAAATCTAGAAGAAATCTCATATATAGATAATAATGATGTTACATGTATTATTTTTAGTAAATCATCCAAACCCAGTTCATAGTAGTACATTAAAAAACATGTATACAAAATAACAAAATAAAAAAAGTTCTATCAGTGAATAGAATCATGATCCCCAACTCGGTCTCGAGCTCCCCTAGTCCTAGCATGGCACAAAGAAAATCAACTCTAGAATAGTGAGTGCTTGCTCCAGTCACTACCTTCATCCAAATAGTCTGTTCAAGTACCCAATGGTGTCCTAAATAGGGTGTGAGATACAATAATAATAGTTAACCACCAAAAATTATATACTAATCTAGGATATACAATATAAAAGGATAATCAGTTTTCAGAAAAACAACTAAGTAGTAAAAGAAAGTAAAGATGCCCATGGAATGTAATCTACTAAACCAGTAACAATAAAATAGACTCTAAATTATCCATACACAATATGGTCAAGATACTATATCAATGAATCTAGAATAAATTCACAAATAAACAACACGACTTTTTCATTCATCCAAACATGTGATGTCAACCACAACCTCATTGTATAGTGAAGTTTTAGAGTCACCACGGTCTAGCTGTAAAATCGCAGTTTCAGACCAAGAAGGGCTAGATCCAAGTTATGGAATACCAATTCATCCTCGTCTAGTCCCAACAGAATATCAATGTAAAACCTATTAGGCACTGGTTTGAGTCCTAGGAACATGTCTATCGAACATGTCCTACATGATTCCAAGAATAACGGATCTAAGGGGTAGAAAGGTCAAAGGAATCCCATAGAATTAAGACCCAATGATAAATCATTATCCAATTCATCCACTACCATGTCAAGATCCAAGGAGAACATCCAAGGAATATAAAAAAATCCAATCCATTTAAAATTTTATAAGTATCTATCTTCCATTTCAAACCATTTTATTTTACCCAATAAAACAACCATTTATATCAAAGTGTATTCAATGAGTACTCATACTCATTTAAATAATAATATTTATAGGAATATCATGAGTATACACACTCATATATCAAAATTACATAACCAAAATCTAATGATGAGTACACCAACTCATTTAAGAAAAACCATTCACCACTCAACAAAGAAGAACATATAACACATGTCAAAGGAGGTAGAACATTCCCTAATCAGGGAAACTAAGATTTGTTTAACTACAATAAGGATTTATATGTCTTGTAAATCATGATCACACACTCCTTAGGTGGTTCAACCAAGGCTTAAAAAGTTATAATTCATAAGACACACCCCATGGGTGGCCATGGTTCAGGAAATGACTACCAAAGCATTACAACAGAACCTATGTCCATCCCTAATTGGTCTGATTACATCAAATTCAATTAAAAAATTCAATTTTGTGGTCGCACCAAAAAATCCTATTGATGGACCAATGGAAAGTTTCCAAATAAATAACCAAAACCAACATGAAAATTATAGAACACCTACCTTAGCTCGGTAGTCGAGTGCTCATCTAGTATTGACTCCCGATATGACTTAGATTATGAGAAAATAGAGAACCTAAAATTAGGGAATGTGATCCAAAATCCAAATATCACATCCAATAGAAAGAAGAATGAGGAATGGAAAAAAATTAATTGATTTCTTACCATTATGGATCCAAAGACATGAACAACCTTCAATTCAGAGCTCAGGTGGTATACTTACATCAAATACAAAGATAGATCTCCAAGGGGGGCTTTAAAATGACCCCTTTGCAGTGAGGGAGAAAAAACTCAATTTAGTTTTATAATAGATTTTATTTTAATTTAAAATCATTAAATTTCTAAAAATAATAGGGGTATCATGGTTTAGGTGCATAGTTTGAAAAACCATGCATGAAGCCTCATAATCTATTGTAGAATAAGGGGCACCTAAACAGTTTCCTTGCATGGTTTGATAAACCACGAGAAAACCATGTAAAAAACCTATATTAAAATTGTAGAGGTTTTCATATGGTCATGTGGACCAAGTCACATGGTATGGCTTAACTATCCAACCTTCCTCTACTCTCTTCCCACCACTCGCACAGTTTATCAAACTATGGGGCCTACCCCACATGGTTGTACAGACCATATTGTAGACAATTTTTAGCCCACAAACCAGGTTACGGGCTCCAAAAAAAGCCCAAACACCTCTGATACACCTATGAACTCAAAGGGGATTTATATTAGGCCATATTTAAATATTAAAACTAAAATTTAAAAGGATCTAAAACTTATAAAAAATTGGGTTCTTACAATCTTAGTAACATCCAAGACTCAAATTCCACACAATAGTTCCCCAATATCGGTTGGTTACATGGCCTCAAGTGCATCTCCCTAACCACCAAAGCCTATAGACTAGTAGTGAGGTCCTAAGTGTGTCCTTTGGGAGGCTTTCCCATCATCCCCAGACTGTACCATAGTGTAAATACAATAACAATCAATAAATGAAGTAGATAGGACAAGCGACAACTGATAAATAAATAGGACATGAATATGTTAAGAAATCCAGACGAAATATCATATACATATGATAATTTTGATACATGTATTATGTATATTAAATCATAAACAAACATACATAGTAGTACAATACAATACACATATCCAAAATACCAAAAAAAAACAAAAGTGTTATCTCTGAATAGAATAGTGAGCATCATCTCAGTCCTGTGATCCCCTATTCCAAGCCTGGAACAAAGATAATCTACTATAGAACTGTGAGATATTTACCTTATCACTACCTACATCCAAATAGTCTATTTGGGTACTCAACGGAGGCCTTAATAGGGTGTGAGATAAAATACCAGTAGGTAACCACCCAAAGCTCTATATTAATCCATGTTGTGCAATATAATTAGATAAGTAGCATGTAGGAAAAAAATTAATCTGTAAAATAAAGTAAACATTCCCATGGCTTGTAATATACTAAACTAGTAACACTGAAATAGCCTCTCAAGGCTCCCTACACAATATGGTCAATATTCTATATCAAGGAAACTACAACTAATGCAAAAATAAACAACACGTCCTTATTGTTCATCCAAACATGTCATGTCAACCATATCCATGCCATATAGTGAAGTCTAAGAGTCACCATGACCGAGCTATAAATCAAATTTTCAGAACACAAAGCGACATATCCAAGGTTTGGAAGACCAAGGCATCCTCATCGATCCCCAAGATCATCTCAATGGAAACTCAGTTAGAAATTGGTTGGATTTCTATGAAAATGTCTACCAAACATGTCATATGTAATTCCAAGCATGTCGGATCCAAGGGGTATCAAGGCTTGAAGAATCCCACCGAATTAAGACCCAAGGAGAATCCTCCATCCAAGGCATCCACTACTGTTTCAATAACCAAGGATAACATCCAAGTAATCTAACTTGCATTCAATCCATTTAGAATTCTATAAGTATCCAATATCAATTTCAAACCATTTTATTTTATCCACTCAAACAAAAATTTATATCAAATTGCATTCAATGAGTTCCCATACTCATTTAACCATTTACATTCAGATAAATCTAATGAGTATACCCACTCATGTTTCGAAATTACACAACCAAAATCTAATGATGAGTATATGAACTCATTTAAGAAAAACTATTCACCACTCAACAAGGAAGAACATATAATACATGTCAAAGGAAGCAGCACATATCCTAATCATGAAACTCAAATTGGTTTAACTGAAATAAGGCTTCCTACATCTAATAAATCATGATCACACATCCCTCGGGTGGTTAAACCAAGGCTGAACAATTTAGAGTTCCTAAGTCGCATCTCATGGGTGTCCATGTTTTGGGAAACAACTACCAACACATTACAATAGAACTTAAGGGTATCCCAGACTAGTTTGATTACATCCAATTCAATTAATCAATTTAATTTTTACGTCGCATTAAAAAATTTGACAAATGTAACAGTGGCAGGTAGCCAAATAAAGCACCAAAACCAATGGAAGATATCATATATCACCTACCTTACCTCGGTAATCGAGTTCTCATCCAGTACCAACTCTTGATTTGACTCGACTTTGGATAAAAATGTATAATGAATGAAGAAATTTAAATTAGGACATATGAACCAAAATCCAAATAGCACAACTGGTAGCTACAAGAATGAGGAATGACTAAAATGTAATCGAGGTGATACCATTATGGATCTAACAAGATGAACGACCTTCTATTAGGATCTTGGATGGAAGTGTTCCCTAAAATCCAAGGATAGATCTCCAGGGAGTGATTTAAAATGAACCCATTGCTGTGTGGGAGAAGAAACTCAATTTAAGTTTATAGATATATTTTATTTTAATTTAAAATCATTAAATTTCCCAAAATAATAGAGTTTTCACATTTTAGAAGAACGGATTGAGAAAACTGTGAACCAAACCATACAGTATATTATAGGAGAATGGGAACCCACATGGTTTCCTCACATAGTTTAACTAAATGAGAAGAAACTATGAAAAAACACTCTGTTAAAATTTTAGATGTTTCCAGATGGTCGTGCAGCCCAAGTCACATGGTCTGGCCTAACTATGCAGCCTTATCCTGCTCTCTTCCCACCACTCACACAATTTATCAAACCGTGCATCCTACCCCACATGGTTTGTACTAACCATGCGCTAGGAATTTTTTAGTCCAGAAACAAGGTTTCGGGCTCCAAAGATTCCCCAAACACCTCTGATACACCTGTGGACTCAAAAGGTATTTTCATTAGGCCATAATTATACATTGAAACTAAAAATAAAATAATATATACCTTATATGAAAACTCGTGTTCTTAGAATCCTCCCCCCTTAAAGAAATTCGTCCACAAATTACCCTCTAAATGGTGGTTAAGATTCGTCTAAGAAAAACTCTGGCCACTAATCACATACATCGGCCTCCTTCTCCAAAGATTTATCCTATAGAAGGTCGTGTTTCCATTTCACTCGTACTAGAGGAACTAATCAACCTCAGAAAACCTCTATGCTCTTGTCAATGATTCGAAGCGGATGCTCCTCAAAGGATGCATCAACTGGTAGATCAACCTCCTTGTGATGAAAATCATGAGATGGGTCCAAGTGATAGTGTCATAGCTAAGATACATGGAATATGTCCTGCATGACTTGGTACCTTTGAGGTAACTACAACTAATAAGACACTGACCCAACTCCCTTTATAATCTCAAATGACCTAACATATCGTATTGAGATATTACCCTATATCATAATACATATGTGTCTCAGCCTTAGTGAAACACGCTAAAAAAATGATCCCCAACCACAAACTATAGAGGTTTTCTGTGGTGATTGGAATAAGATTTCTATTCAGACTTTGCAGTATCCATCTGCTTCTGAAACAACCGGACCTACTGAAAAGTCTCCTACATGAGTTGTGGCCTCAGTATAGGTGTTTAACCTACCGCTAACCTGCATAGGGGTAATCATAAGGTTCTACCGTATAAATCCGCATGGGGTTCCATATGTATCTTTGCCTTATAATTGTTATTGTAGGAGAATTCATCCATGGGAATATGTGTCTCCCAAGATCCCACAAAGTACAGGATGCACGCTCACAATATGTCCTCCTGTACCTGTATTGTAAGCTCTGACTATCTATCAGTCTGAGGGTGGTATGTTGTGCTCTAAATCACCTATGTTCCTATATCCCACTGAAAAATATTCCAGAAATTATTCGTAAATTGGGAATCCATATTAGAAATGATAGTGTGTGGGACACTGTGAAGTCATACTATCTTCTGGATATACAACTTCCCAATCTCATCCACACTAAAGGTCTCCTTGATCGGCAAGAAATGATCAACCTTCATGATCCTATCAAAAATAACCCACACAACATTTTTATATCGAGGTGACTCAGTAAACAGGTCCTGAAATCCATTATAACATCATCCCATTTCCACTCAAGAATTAGTAACTATTGTAAAAGTTTGTATGGTTTTTTATGTTCTGCCTTAACATGCTGACAGGAACACCTCATAATAAAACCAACTACCTCTATTTTCATACCTGGCTACCCGTACTAAAGTCACGAGTCATGGTACATCTTGTTGACTCCGGGATGGATTTCCCAAGCTGAGGCATGAAATTCCCACATTACCTCCTTATGTATGTCTGTTGGAACCCATACTTGACCATGGATATGTAGGTTCTCATCCTCACCTACCATCCAACTTGGGGGTGGGTTCTCATCTTCCACACTCTCCCACAAGACTAGGCCCTCCAAATCTAATAGATTCCTCTTTATCACTCAATCTAGTATGGTAGAGGTCATAATTAAGGATGACAAATATGTCTTCCCATGGCTGTCTTTCACCTCCAAGTTCATCTCAAAGAACAAATCCATGAGCTTCCACTCTCTGCTGGACTATTGAACTACCTTTGTATGAGTCATCCTTCTTAGGTTAGCTGCCATTGCATTACCTTTACCATTCATGTAGTAAAGATCGAAGTCCAAATACTAAAGGTAATCAACCCACAATCATTGCCTAAAATTAAAATCACACTATGTAAATATGTACTTGGGGCTTTGTTGGTCCATGTAAACCACACAACACTCTCCTAGTAAATAGTTTCTCCAATAGTGAAAAGCATGAATGAATGTATCAAACTTGAGATCATGCATTAGGTAGTTTCTCTCGTGTGGCCTTAGTTTCCAAGATGTGTATTCCATGACTCTATCCCTCAGCTTCAGCACTTCTACAAAACTGATATATGATGTATCACAATACACAGTGTAGCTCTTGCCCTACTTCTGCAGTATCAAAACAGGTGATGAAGTTAATATCCCTTTCAACTCCTGAAAGTTTTTCTCTCATAAATAAAACCATAAAAAATCACATGCTTCCTATTAAATCTCATAAGTGGAGCTACTAAGTGTTAGAAGTCGTGTATGAAACTCTTCTAGTAAACATCTATCCCTACGAAACTCTGTATGTCAAAAAAAACTTCAGATGTTCCCAAGAAACTATATCTCTTACCTTCTCTGGGTTTATTAATACTCTTGTCTCTGAGATGATGTGACCCAAGAAGTGATTTTGATCCATCCAGAAGTGTCACTTTGTAAACTTAGCATATAACTGATGCAATCTCAGTGTATCCAAAATGATATCAAGTTGTTTTTCATGTTCATGTCTATTTTGAGAATAAACCAAGATATCATCCACAAAAACCACTATAAAATAGTCCAGGTAGTGATGTAACACTCATTTCATTAGCGCCATGAAAACCACTGGTGCATTCATGAGACCAAACGACATAACTAGATACTGGTATATAAAATACCTACTAATAATGGTTTTATGAGGTATTTCTACAAGTTGAACATGTACCTAGTGATCTAAAGACCTCAAATCAACTTTATAGAACACCCAAAATCCTCCAAACTGATCAAATAGGTCATATATCCATGGAAACGGATACCGGTTCTTAACCATTAGTTGGTTTAGTTTTTGAGAATCCACACATAGACTAGGATTTCCATCATCATTTTTCACAAAAAAGGACTAGAAAACCCCATGGTGAAGTATTGGTTCGAATAAACCCTTTTGTCTCCAAATCCTCAAGCTTCCTCTAGAGCTCCTACAACTCCATTATAGACATCCTATAAAGAGGAATGAATATCGGTGTATCTCATAGCACTAGATAAATGGATAATTCCACCTCTATCTCAGGAGGTAAATAGAAATTTATTCCAGGAAGATTTCCCTAAAATGATCAATCAATGGAGGAAGGTTTGACTTATGCGCTCCTTGATCATCCAGATACAAGAAAGTGATCTAGGTTGTCATTCCACACTTCTCATGATGTTTTGGTCTGGATCAGCTTTCCTAGACATCCCATTCACCCTTTTCAATATAAAATTCACCCTCCAGTGATGTGAAATTCACCCTCTAGTGATAATAGTCAATGTAAAATTAATAAGCTACTAGCCATTCCATCCGGAGTATAACATCAAACCCTAATATCTTGAGGACAGAAAGATCCCAGACAAAGTGACGCCCACCAACCTCAAGGGGAAACTCACTGCACTAATGAACACCCTCTATTATGATTCCTAATGGAGTTTCCATCATCATAATTCTCTCATAATATAGGATAACAATCCCAAGTCTATTCACTATTGGTGCATATATGAAACTATGAGATACAATTATATCTAAAAGAGAATATGAAATAGTAGAGATTACTAAGATCATATCTCTAACTATAGATGGTCTAGAACCCTTCTCCTTAGGGGTAGGTTGTACTGAATAGATTTAGCATATTCCACAACCCTACGATACAACCTCACTTATTAGAGTAGGTCCACTCTGATTTCTCTATTTAACTGGTGTCTGGATTTCATGGCCATGACCACTACTACCTCGACCAGGTCGATCATCCTTATTCTAACTCCCTCTCTAACATGGATATGTGGAACCTTCTCCAAAACCAAGTGTTAGAGCTAACCCCCTACCACTCACATATTGAGGAAAGATACTATAGAAAATCTATAGGTGTCCCATCCTATAGCAAGATCAGCACCCGACTATGTCACAGTCACATTGATTCTTCATGTAGCCTCACCTTCCACACAGATGAAAAAACACTGAGCTACCAGTACTCATAGCCGGACAGGAACACATTTCTCTATAATCCTCAAAACGGTTCTTCCAACCTGAATATGTTGAACCATTGGGTTGAGAAATATAACTTCCTTACTATGCGCCCCCATCTTCCCTTAGGTTCCATTTTATAATCTACACCTGGTTCACAATTTTAGTGATATATTTCAATATAAACACATTGACTTGATATCTGATAGAATATCAGATACATTCCTCTAAATTTCTGTCTCTAGATAAATCATCAGTAAGGTACATCGGTGTAAAACATTGCAACTCCGTAAATAATTATTAGTACTCAATAACTATCATAGTGCCCTACTTTAGATGCATGAATTATTTAGCCCACACATCTTGTAGATTCTCAAGGTAAAATTAGTCATAGAATGGGGTTTGTAAATCATCCCAACCCATATCTCACAGCTTTTCATCCTGGTTTAGTATATCCCACCAGTGCTTTGTTGCCCCATGTAACATATATTTTGTGAGCTTTACCCTCCTCTCATGTGGTGTATCAAGATGATCGAAGATATCTAGCATAGTATCTAGCTATAGCTCAGTAGACTATGGACCACTATCCCGTGAAAAGGTGGGAGGATTCTACTACTAGAAAACCTCCATCAGCTTATCCATAGACAAGGAAAGTTGTGGTGCTCCCTAAAAAGTCTACATGAGGCTGTAAAATCCCTCACAGAACTATGCCTCAAAACCTGTGTCCAGGACAACAGTTGATGTCATAGATGAAACTAAAGGAGTATCCACCGGTAGCCCACAACCCACTACCTCTAGATTATGGTCATTTCCTCCCTCTTGGAATACAAATGGAGGTCGTCATAGGGGCATGCCTCTAAAATTCCAAATACACACCTCAGAAAAGAACGATATAAAAGTTCACAGCTCAAAAGAGTAGTACATATCAACACCATCCTAAAACCCAAGTCATACCATAGAACCTACTCTTAAATCTAGGACTATAAAAATTATATTCACAAACACCACTAGAAAAAACACCTCATTCCCACTCAAAATTTGGGTCTAGGTCAATTCTCTATTATAAACCATTCAGTTTATATTTTATTTTCACTTTAATTCACTTTCACTTTTCATTTTATTCCTTACTCATTCACTAAAATTATTTAACCAATGGTTCGCCAAATCCAATTCCATGAGGTCCCATAACACCACATGAACCCAAAATTTAGTTCCCATTTATTCCATACCATGTAAAATTTATTTTAAATAATTGAAACAAAAAGTGAATCACTTTCCAATCCATAAGGGCCCATAAACCTCATGAACAGAAATATGGAATCACTTTCTCTATAAACTACACAAAAATCTGTCAAAATAGTAGGTACATTTATCATATCGCCTATCACAATAGTGTTTAATAAGTAATGCATCCTAAATAGAATGGCCTAATGTGTGGCATGTGATTTATAACAAGTTCTTATATGATGAAAGATATTGAATACCCTTATCTAATTGGGTTTCAACACAATGAAACCCAAATTCATATCAATAATAACAACATAAATCAAGTGTGTCACCCAATGGTGGAATTAAATCAGCTGTAATACTGAAAATCCAAGAAAACTACAATTTATTTAGAGGAAATTTGGATTTTTCCTGTACAGGGGTCAACTTCTCCCAGGAACAAATCATTTGAAAATTCCATTTCCTTCTTATCCCTTTATACTATCTTCAAATAATAAATCAAACAAGAAAATAATTTCTCTAATACCACTTTGTAACATCTCATACCTGGATGCCACTCAATTGTGCCCTGGTCCCAGTTGGCTACATGGCCTCATGCGCATCTCCCTAAATTCCAGAGGTTATCGACTAGTAGTGAGGGTCTAGGTGTGTTTTTGGGGAGACTATAACCTCATCACCATAGTTTAAAATAGTGTAAATAAAATAAAAATTCAATAGAAAAAGTAGATACAATAATCAAACAACTAATAAATTAATAGGATAGGAATATGTAAACAAATCCTGAAGCAATCTCATATATAGATGATGATGATGATACATGTCATAGGTATATTAAAGTATCCAAAATAGGTATATTTAATTAAATTAAAATACTTTTATCCAAAATACCAATAACAAAAAAAGTGTTATATCTGAATAGAATCATGGGTCTCAGCTCAGTCTCGTTCTCCCCTGCTCTTAGCATGGAACAAAGAAAATCAACTCTAGAACTTTGATCACTTTCCTCTATCACTATATGTATCCAAATAGTCTTTTCAGGTACCCACCGATGGCCTAAACAGGGTGTGATATAGAATCCGAGTAGGTAACAACCCAAATTTATATACTAATCCAGGTTGTGCAATATAATAGGATAAGCAGTGTGCAGGAAAAACATTAAGTTGTAAAATAAAGTAAAGTTGATCATGGAATGTAATGTATTAAAATTGTAACACTAAAATATCCTATCAACACTCCCTACACAAGATATTCAAGATCTTATATAAATTAATCTACAAACAATTCACAAATAAACAACACATTCTTGTCGTTTATCCAAACACTTAATGTGAACCATAGACTCATTATATAGTGAAGTGTTAGAGTCACCACAGTTGATCCATAAAATCAAAGTGTCAGAATACAAAGGGTTAGATACAAGGTGTGGAAGACTAAGACATCTGCATTGATTCCCAATATAATATCATTGGAAACCTAGATAAGAACTGGTTGTAGTCCAAGGAACATGCATATTGAACAAGTCCTATGTGAGTCTAAGTATTCCAAATCCATGGGGTAGCAAGGTTAGATACATCCCATGGATTCAAGACCCAACTATAAGACTCTATCCAAGGTGCCCTCTACCATTTCAAGATATAAAGAGAATGTCCAATTTAATTAACAAGCTTCCAATACATTTAACATTCTACAAGTATCTAATTTCCATTTCAAACCATTTCTGTTTACCCACTCAAATGACTTTTTATATCAGAGTCATTTAATGAGTAGTCATACTAATTTAACCATTTATATTCAGAGGAATCTCATGAGTATACCCACTCATGTATCAATATTCCACAACCAAAAGCTAATGATGAGTATACCCACTCATTTAAGAAAAACCATTCACCACTCAACAAGGAAGAACATATAACACATGTCAAAGGAGGTAGTACATATCCTAATCAGGAAACTCAAATTGGTTTAATAGCAATAAGGCTTCCTAAATCTAGGAAATTATGAGAAAACACCCCTCAAGTGTTTCTACCAAGTATTAACAAGTTATAATTCATAAGGCACACCCCATGGGTGGCCATGGTTTGGACAATGACTACCAACACATTACAACATAACCTAAGGGCATCTCTAGTAGGTCTGATTACATCCAATTCAATTTCAAAGCCATGTTAGAAAGTCTGAAGGATGGAACAATATAAGGTATCCTAATAAAAGACCAAACCCAATGAGAAAATCATATAACACCTACCATATCTCTACAATCGAGTGCTCGTCTAGTATCAAATTCTGATTCGACTCAGATCAGGAGAAAAATGAAGAACTGAAGAAGAACCTGAAATTATGGAAAATGATCCTAAATCCAAATAGCATAACCAATATCCCTGAAAATGATAAATGGATAAAAATCCATCAAGGTATTACCATTACAGATCCAATTAGATGGATGGACTTTGATTCGGAGTTCAGACAGAAGAGTTACCTCAAATCCAATGATATATCTCTAAGGAGAGATTCAAAATGACCCCTTTGTTGTACAGGCTTAGAAACTCAATTTAGGATTATAATAGATTTTATTTTAATTTAAAATCATTAAGTTTCACAAAATAATAGGGGTTTCATGGTTTAGGTGCATAGTTTAACAAACCGTGAACCAAACTACATGTTCTAGTGTAGGATAAGGGGCACCCACATGGTTTCCTAACATGATTTTACTATCCATGATAAAACCATTCAAAAATACTCTATTAAAATTAAAAAAAATTTCACATGGCCATATGGCCCAAGGCACATGGTCTGGCCTAACTCTGTGGCCTTCCCCACACAGTTTGTATTAACCATGCACCAGGAATATTTGAGCCCAGAAACTAGTTTCTAGCCTCTGAACAAGACCCTTACACCTCTGATACACCCATAACCTCAAATTTGATTCACATTTGTCCATATTTAAGAATTTAAACTAAAAATAAAATTATTTATACCTTATATGAAAACCAAGGATCATATAGCTTAGGTATGATCTAAATGTCGAGTGACACAATATTTTGGATGGTTACAACTTTGTAGAAGGATGGGTGCAACACCCAGTAATCCATACCCATAAAGGGGTAGTATGTCTGATATAAAATATCACCTCAGGTTTTCTTCCATAATCTCTATGATAAGTTTGTGATTTGGTTTAATAATCCATTAATGGATGGAACTGATGTTATTCTAACACCTTCTATATTTCAAGGTGTGAATTATTTTCAATTTTCTCTAATCCTCATGTAATTTGATAGTTTATGGGTGTTCAAGGTGTTTTGATGGGATTAGAGATATATTTCAAGAATTTGGTTCTAGTTTTAGGGCATCTATCTTGAAGAAAGAATCCATCGGGTACCCATTAGACTAGTACTAGGTACCTTATTTTTCCTAATAAATGGGAAGTAGCTTTGAGAAGGTCATTAGGTGGCTAGTGACCCTAGTGTAGGTACTTGGGTTGTTTTTAAAAAAAAATATTAAAGTATTTAATTAAATATTAAAAAAATATTAAAAACATAGCCCTACCCATTTTTCCTCACCTAGTCATGGACCCTAAACCTTTTCTCTTAATCATCTCCCTCTCTAATGTTGGATTTCTTTTATTTGAGCTTGTATATTCATTATTTATATCAGAATTAGTTTCCTCAGGTAATGATATATGACAACCCTTGTCTTTATTATACATTAATTCTTGATTTATTACATAACATTTCACTTAATATAAACCAAAATATCACAAGGTATAGTGTATTTGGGGGTTTATGTACATAACATAACATCATAAAACTGGGATATAATGACATTTTTGAAAACATCCTTAACATGCTCTTAAATTTTCACCACACTTCTAAAACTACCTAGGATAACCTGGGGAAATACATAAGAATGGTGTGAGCTATAAAGAATAGTAATGTAATAAAAACATAACTTGATGAAAGTATTATATGTTTGTCAATAGTAATTCTATGGGATATAACAGTGGTTATAATCATAATCTTGAACAATGTGGCATGATACATCATGATAGCATAAAGGTAGCATGGGATGTAGAAACAACATTAAACATGACATCATAACCATAATTCAAGTTTAACCAACATAATGTGCATATTATAGCCTCTTTTACACCATACATGGAATATCATGAGACCAAAACATTACCTAGTTCATTGGAGTGCTATCTCGGCACACCCATCATAATCATATTGTGTACATGCACAATTTTTTCACATAGATCATTCAAAATAGGATTATATTTCATCATATTTAATCCCATTATTAGGTAATGTGGTTTAAATAAGTAGAATTCCAAAATAAATTAAGTATATTTACAAGTATTTTAATACCCTTGAGTGTAAATGGGTTTGGGTACACACTTTACAAATGTTTAGCATGGAAAATCGTAGGACAATTTTGGCAGCCTAATGAGGGACCATAAATGTTCATGGGAGGGATTAATGAGAGTGAAATGGCTTCCTAATAACATTTTAATAATAATAGAAGTAATAGTTATATGTAATAATTTAATCCCAAATGATAATTTTACATTTAAATGGCATAAGACAAAAAGGGTGATTGAATAACAGTTTGGAATATAAAATTATCCGGATAATTTCGACAGCATAATGAGGGAACATAAAGGTTCATGGTAGGGATTAATGACAGTTAAAGGTGTCTATAATTGATTTTAAAACATAATTTAAGTAATATTTATGTGTGATAACATAACCCCAACATTAACAAATGGAAAACAAAAAGCATAACATAAAAGAGGTGCTTGAATAAAGAGGAGAATGAGAGGATCTCTTACCTTTAGAGGTTTGTTTTGAAAATATTAGGAGGGGATTATTGAGAGATTGGGGGAACATTGGGAGGGATATATATATATATATGTAATTTAATTTTAATCACATTACAAAAGGTTTTAAAGTTAAGATAAATGGTATCTTGGGTGGTTTTATATAGGAAAAAAGATGGGAGTTGTTTCTTATTTCCCAAACATAGGTTTTTAAATCTATACAATAAAGTAATTAAATAACTTTTACATGGTTGTTTACCCAGGGTTTCTTCCAAATAGGATTTTTTCATTATTTTACAATTCAGAAAACCAAATTCCTTAAAATATTACCCTTGGTGTTGTATAAGTCGTGTTCATAAAGAATAGATCTTAGATCCTTAATATATAGTATAGGTTTTGGAGTGTTCATAAAGGATTTATAATATTAATAAAATAACCTAAAAACACATTATATTAAAATTTATATATTTACTTGGTAATGGATACCATTTATGTAATATATTAAATAACTTTTGGGTCATTATGAGGTCATAATACACACTGTATATTTATACCGTATTTAATTTTTACCTGAAAATTGGACAGTGTCATAAAATTATGAATAATTCACTATTGGATAACTTCTATGATATAATTCAAAAAATAATATTTATTTTATCAAAATAATTCTTCAAATATAATAATTTACAATTTTTAATTAAAATATTCATTTATTAAAAAAAGAATTTTTTTGACCATAATATTTTTCTGACCCTTATAAAAATTACATTTTCAATTCATAAAATTTTATTATAATTTATATTTATAATATAAAATTTAATAAAATTATTTTATTAAAATATCATTTATTTCAAAAATTTCTGAATTCATAAAAAGTAATTTCTTAATTGAAATTCCATATTACCTGAAAATATAATTTTTATTTTATTGTATCCAAATCAAAATTTTATTAAAATCATTTCTTAAATTTTTATAAAGTAAAAAATAAGGAAAAAATATAATCATTATTTTATTAAAAAAATATAAATATTCATACTTTTTGGGTTGAGATATATATCCCATTATTACACTATAAAACACCCTAAGGGTAAGGTGTTTAATGGTGATATTTTCATTGGGGGTTTGGAGAACATGGTTTGGTATGTGATCTCGATGAGCTTGTACTTCTTCCATAAACAATATTGATCATGCTTTAGTTTTTTAATATCATCTTGGAATTAGTCGAGGTAAAATCTCATAGATTCTATCTCTTATTAATCTCTAATAAAAGGGCTTCATAGGGTAGGATCCTACGGGTCAAGGTCATCACTTCCATTGTCTGCATCAATTGGATTTTTCAAAACCATAATATATAATAATCAAAATATCTCTATTAAATATATATATTTTCAATGGTTATGATTCTTAACAGTATTTTAAATCAAATAAGATATAATATTCCCAAAAAACTAAATAATTTCTTATGTTTTCTATAACTTCATTAATTAATAAGGTATTTAATTTAACCATAAAGGGAATTTAATTTATAAAAGTTCAGGTCATTATATTATTCCTCCCATTTTCCTTAAAAAAATTATTTCATACACTAAAATTTATGAGGGTAATTCAGTTTCATCACTTTAACCTATTCTAAAGTCACTTCCTCGAACTTTTTGCTACACCACAACACTTTGAAAGGGTGAGTTGTCTTGTTTTGTAGTAATTTGTCTCGATGATCTAAGATCTTCACCAGTTGCTCCTCATATAAAATATCATTCTCCAATGGTACCACCTCTAAATTTACTACATGTGAGGGGTCTGCTATGTAATTTTTCAAGATGTATACGTGGAACACATCATGTACTTGATATAGGATAATTGGAATTTATATTTAATAATAAACCAATCTAATGCGATCAAGGATATGAAAGGGGGTGATGTATTTTGGACTAATATTTCCCTTATTCCTAAACCTCATGAATTTACTTTATGGTAATATATGAAGGAAAACTTTTTCATCAACCTCAAAATCTTGGTCTCACCGAGGATTGTCTTCATATCTTTTATATCAACTTTTTTTGGATTTCATATTATGTTAAATGGTTTGAATGTTCTCTATATTCTCTTGGATAAGATCTAGTCTCATCATCTCCCACTCTAAATCGCCATCCTAGAATTTTAGAGTCTAACACCTCTTTCTATACATAGCGTCATAAGGTTCCATTTGAATACTATAATGGAAACCGTTATTATATGAGAACTCCACTAGGGGAATTTGTTGATCCCAACATCATGGGAAATCAATTGAAAATGATCTCAGTATATATTCAAGGGTTTGAATTCTCCTTTCTAACTGACTATCCATCTATGTGTGATAAGTAGTGCTAAATATCAATTTTATTTTTAACACTTGTTGAAGTATTCTCAGAAAGATTAATATAAACCTCATTTATCGATCAGATATAATAGAGGGTTACACTACATGAAATCTTTCCACTAATCTTATGCATTTCCTGGTGAGTTCTTCAAGAAATAAATCTTTATTTATATTAATGAAATGCATTAATTTAGTAAGGTGGTCTAATATCACCTAGATGGAGTTATTTCCTTTAGGTGTCCAAGGGATTTCTATAATAAAATCCATGGTTTCATTTTCCCATTTTCATAATGGTATGGGAAATTGATGCATCATACCTTTATACATCTGTTATTTTAATATGACTTGTTGGCATACCAAGCATCATGAAACAAACTCAAAAATATATCACTTCATTTTATCCCACCAAAAAAATTTATACAAATCTCTATACATCTGAGTGCATCCTTGATGAATAGATAAGGATGAGATATGTGAAACAATGAGAAGTTACCTATTCAAATATATATTTTATGGGATATATACCTGGGTTCCAAATCTTTTAGTTCCATATTTAGAAAAGTTTAACTCCATAATATCTTATACCTTCTTCTATATCAACTTATCATCTTTTTGAGCCTCCATGATCCGCTTGAGAATGGATGGTTAAGAATTTACTTGAGAAATGTAGGATAGATATCATTTTTTGATTATCACATCTATCCTTTTTATTTCTAGGAAGATTATACCCCTTGTAATCCTAATCATAGATAGATAATGAGATCATTTCTACTCGTAGAATCTGAAACTTTGTTTGCTTTCCCAGGATGGTAATGGATTGAACAATCATAATATTTTATAAACTCTAAAAACCTACATTTAAACATATGAAGATCCTTTTTGTGAATATATACATGATAATTTTATGGTCCATACATATATCACACTTCTCCCTATATAGATAATGCCACCAAATTTTTTAATAAAAATATTACTAATGACAATTCAAGATCATCAGGGGGGTATCTTTGCTCATGGATCTTTAGTTAGTAGGAGGCACAGTCTATTAATTTTTCATTTTTCATGGTTACATAACCCAATACTTTTTATATGCATCATTTTTGATCAAAAATAATTTCACATTGATGGGTAATGTGAGAAAAAGTGTAATGATAAGCCTCTTATTAGTATCTTTAAAACTATCCTCGCATTCATCATTCTATAAAAACATGAATCCTTTACAATTAATCTTGGTTAGGGAGATTTAAATTCCTGATTATTTTATCAAAAATAGAATATAGTAAAAAGCTCATCCAAGGAAACTACATATTTATATCATAGAATTTGGTCTTGGCCACCCTTCAATTGTCTCTTTTTTTAAGGATCCATATATATCCCTTTTTTAGTGATTACATTCCTGAGTAAAGTTACTTTATCCAACCAAAACTCACATTTACTATATATTTCATACATATTTTCTTTCTATAAGGTCCTAAATATAGTATTAAAACTCTAATAATGTTCCTCCATGATTTTGGAGTGAATAAGAATATTATCAATAAATACTACCACAAATTTTTTGAGGTAATCCCTAAATACACTATTCATAAAATCTGTGAATATTTCTACAAAATTAGTGATTCAAAATCGAATTAATATAAACTCATAGTTCCAATACATTGTAGGAAAAGCAGTCTTGGGGATATACACCTTCTTCACCTTTACTTGATAATATCTCTACCGAAGATCTATCTTAGAGAAATATTATAGTCCTTGTAGATTATCGAATAAGTCATCAATATTTGGAAGAGGATAATTTTTCTTTATCATGATCCTTTTGAGATCATGATAATCAACAAAAAAAACACATCAACCCTTCCTTCATCTTAGTGAACATAACTGGTTCACCCCACAATGAATCACTCATGCATATAAACCCTTTATCGAAATTTTCATATAGTCATTTATTCAGTTCCTCAATTTAAACAATAGAGATTTTATATAGACTATCAGATATTATAAAATCTATTTGTATATGATTTATTAAAAATTCAACCTATCTACTAGGATTAAGACCATAAAATTACTCAAGAAACTCATAAACGTATTTCCTCACAATGGGAATGTCTTAAAAGTTGATCTTTTCTTTAAAATATATAATTTTACAAAGATATGGTTTCTCATTGGGAAATTATATCCATGCTTGATATTATTATACCAAATAATATTAATCCTCCTACTTAAACTTGTATATAATCATAGGGTGATTTGTGATATACAGGGTTATTTCCTTCTCTCATAAATTTATGTTGTCTTTATAAATGAAAAACCATTCCCTAACTAGGATACCATCAAATTCCACTACAGGGATATTGATAAGATTTTCGAGAAGAACATACCCAAAAATTAAACTTGTGATAAAATAATCATATGTTTTTTCCCCAATGATATAAAATCATTTTGGGTGTTGAATCTAGGATCTTGGAAAACATACATTATATGTTAATCTGACATGATTTGAATTACAACGTTACATAAAAACTATGCAGTAGATGTTCCATGTACTTCAGTCATTGTGACCCATCTCATCATGGGACTTTACTTCTTCCCTAGGTATTGGAGATTATTGGTTCTCATTATGCTAATTAGCCCTTGGAATAGAGCATTGTCTTGGATAATTCCCGAATTCTACACATTAATGACATAGAATTGTATATGGTACCATAGATTGAAATTTATTTCCATTCATCACATTATTCATATTTACCTGAAATTTCTCTAATTTATGAACTATTTTTTTACACTTAAAAGATCTCCTAGTTCATTTGTGAAATTTCACTTGGTGCCTCTTTCCACATTTTTTTACAAATTTAATTTGGTCTTCTTTCCCTTATCACTTTTATCATATGAACTTTCTTCATATATCATCCTCCTCTTATTTTACAAGTTTTAACATTTTACTATATTCCCTTAATTGTGATTTCTATAGCTATTTTTTCGTAACCACAAGATGTATTACTTGAGATCCCATTAATTTAGGAATCTCATTTCAGTAGACAACACATTTCCCATCACATTGGTTATAGACTAAGTTCTTTATATTCTCATCCATTGACTAGAATAAATAGAAAATTAGGGATGAGTATTTTTAAACCACTAAACACATAAAAAGTAAACTATGAACATTAAAGGGTTAAATTTTATATTCCTTAACCTATAAATTTTTATGCTTTATTATAAGTTATCTATGATCTATTTCATAATATAAAATATTATGGGAAATTTTGTTGCATTAATAATTTTTCATAATGAACGTGTGAATTCTCCAAGTCATATCCCCTAAGAGTTTCAAGATAGGTGTGTATCAAGGCCCATTTTCATCCATTATTTCTTGATTGAGTCTTTCTCAATACACTTTTTTTGGGGTTATTACCCCCATGTACACCTGTTCTAGGGCCATATTCACTTGTAGTAACTTGAAATGCTCTTAAATGTTCACCACACTTCTAAAACTCTACAAGATAACCTAGGGGCATACATAATAATGGGGTGAGATATAAATCCCAGTAAGGAAATAAAAAAAAGAATAATATGATAAAGGTATTACATGTTAGTAAATAGTAATTTCAATGGGACATAAAAGGGGTGAGAATCATACTCTTTAACAATGAGTTATGATAAAACATGATAGCATAAAGAAAACATGGGAATGTGGAAACAATATTAAACATGTCATTATAAGCATAAGTCAAAGTTAACAACAAAGAAATCATAACATAATGTGCCTAGGATGACCTCCCATACACCATACATGAAATATTATGAGACTAAAACATTACCCAATTAATTGGAATTATATATGGGTTCACCCATCATAATCATATCACATACATGCATAAGTTTTACATATAGATCATTCAACATAGGATCATATTCGATCACATTTAATACCAAAATTAAGTAATGCGGTTAAAATAAATAGATGTACCTAATAAAATAAGTATATTTATAACTTGGTGAATACCCTTTAGTATAAATAGGTATGGGTATACACTTCACAAATGTTTAGCATGGAAAATCACATGACCATTTTGGTAGCATAATGGGGGAACATAAAGGTTCATGGGAGTTATTAATGAGAGTGAAAGGGGTATATCATAACTTATTAATAATAAGGTAATTAATAGAGATATATAATAACATACTCCAATATGAAAATTTTGTAATTAAAAGGAATGATACAAAAGGGCTTCTTGAATAAACACTTTTCATGGAAAAATCAGAGGATAATTTTTTCAGAAAAATAATGTATCATAATGGTTCATAAGAGGGTTTAAAGAGAGTTAAATTTGTATATCATAACTTTGAAAGAATAATATAAGTAATAAGGACGTTTTATAACATAACCCAATATGAGAAAATGGAAAAAAAATGTCATTACACAAAGCAGGTTCTTGAATGAATAGGAGAAGGAGAGGATCCCTTACCTTGAGAGGGTGTTTACAAAAGCATGGGAGGAGATTATTGGGATATTGGGGAAACTTTTTAGGGCTCCAGAGAGGTAATTTCCGAGTAATTATGTGAAACAAGGTTTTTTAGTCAAGGTAAATGAGATCTTGAATGTGTTTACATAGGAAAATATAGGGAAGTCATTTATTATTTCCCAAACTTAGGTTTTGGAATCTATACAATAAAGTAATTAAAAACACAAACCATACCATGGTTTTTTACCCATTGTTTTTTCCAAATAAGAGTAGTTTTAATGATCTTATTTTTTGAAGAATATAACTCATTAAAGTATTACCCTTTGTAATTTAGAAGTGAGTCATGTTCATAAGGAATTGATTTCAAAACCTTAATATATAGTATAGGTATGGGAGGGTTCATAAAGGCTTTATAAAATTAATAAAATAACCTAAAAGAGTTATTTTAAATGGTAAATATAGATTTGTTCTTGGATACATTTTATGGAATATATTACATAACTTTTTGTTCATTATGATGTCATAATACACATTGTATATTTATACTATATTCAAATTTTACTCAGAATTTTGACTATCTCATAAAAATATGAAAAATAAACCATTGGATAATTTCAACATGATGATTCCAAAAATAATATTTAATTTATCAAAATAATTATAGAAATATTAGAATTCAAACTTTTAAATTAAAATCCATCTTTATTGAAAAACACAGGTTTTTTTATAATACCGGTTTTATATCCCTTATAAAAATTACATTTTCACTTCATAAAATTATATTATCATTTATATTTTATTTATAATATTTAATAATAATATTGTATTAAAATATCATTTATTTAAAAAAATCGTGAATTCATAAAAAAGTAATGTCTCAATTGTAATTACATATTACCCAAAAATATAATTTGGGTTTTATCATATCAAAATCTAATTTTTATCAAAATTATTTATTAATTATTCATAAAGTAAAAATAATAAAAAATAAATATATTCATTATTTTATTTAAAATAAAATATAAATATTAATACTGTTATGGTCAAGATACATAACCTCTTATTATACCAACAAACTTCTTAAGGGTAAGGTGTGTGATGGTGAGATTTTCTTGGGTTGGTTCAGTGAACATGATTTTAGAAATGATCTCAATCAGCTTAAAATTATCTTATAAATGGTTTCAATTGTGATTTAGTTTTTGAATCTATTCTTGGGATTAGTCAAGGTAAAATCCTATAGATTTTATCTCCCTTATAATCTCCAATAAATGGGTTTCATTGGGTACGATCCAACTAATCGAGGTCATCACTTATTTTGTGTATTTCAGTTAGATTTTTCATAACCCTTAATATATAATAATCGTAAGATCACTTTTCAATGCCTATATTATCAATATTTATGATGCTTAACAGTCTTATGAATTTGATAGGATATAATATTTTCAAAAAACGAAAGAAGTGAATGTGTTTTCTATAACTTCATTACTTCATAAGGAATTAAATTTAACCACTAAGGGAATTTTATTTAAAAAGTTCGCGTAATTGAAAGATATCCCACCTTTTAGTTATAACTAGTGGTTTTATCATTATTAGAGTTTTTTGTTGGAATGTCATAATTTCATGTCTTCTTTTGATATTAAATAATATTCAAATTGCAGCTAAATCATCCAGTGATATTCAATTATAAGGGATCTATTAAGACATGTTAGATGGTCCTTAAGAATTTAAATTAGTATATAAGAGTTTTGTGTTTATTATATGAGATATGGGAGGAACCCTTGTGTGTATTCCCTAAATATTTTTTAAAAAAATCTTACAGTAAAATAGAAACCACTGGAGACATGAATAGTCATTTTTAGAGTTTTTTCATGCCACACACTAATACTCAAAATCGGGTATTGAGGTTATCATGTTTTTATTTTTCATTTTATAGGTAATTTTTATAGTTGGGGGAGTTTTTTACTTTTGGGTAGTAGCATGAGTCCATCTAGTAGCTAGTGGAAAAAACTAGATAGCTGGTGCAAGCTAGAAGAACACATGCATTGTTGAAGGTGCCACTATCTAGTTGTTGGAGATCCTGGTGGTACCGTAATTCTACCTATAACCACCATCCATAAAGTGGGAGGGATATTGGTATATGAATTTTTCCTTTACCCAATGTCTAGCAGGTGAGGCCCAACAGCTAGTAAGTGATACCACTAGGTGTGTGATTTATTAAGGTTTAAATTTTCATTTTCACATGAAATAATGTTTTATTCACTCTAATACTTCTCCCTTAACACTAATATTGTTTTTCATGGTGTATAGGTTCCTTGGTGACTTTATTAGCTCTCTCCTTCTCCTATGTGGAGAATCTTGATGCTAATTTGAAGATTAGAACTATGTTTAGTGTAATTCATTGTGTGGATCATTTCCAATCCATTTTATTAACTTATTCTCCATTTTTTATGTATAGTGATACTATATCATTGGATATATAATGTACATATATATGTGATATTCTTTTTATCAGATCTAGGTACTTAGGAATCTGATCTCTTCTACTCCCATCACCGGTTAAGAAGGTAATAACATTTTCATCAATCTTGTGGTAGGTTCATTAATCATATAGTATATCCCTAGGAATTACTTATGTTATTATTGTTATTTCCTTTGGTTTTGAATATTTAAATTGTTTTTTATATTTGGGGTCAATGTAAAGGGGTTTTAAAAAAAATCAAAACTGGATTTTATGTACTTTAAGTGTCTGGTGAAATTCCTCAAAGATTTTTTTAAAAGAGAAATGGTTTTTTAATAAAGGTAAAAATTTCATATTACAAAGAAATGTTTTTATGAAAATGGTCATGGTTTTGAAATGGATTTTTCCTTATATAATGTTTATGAAACATATCTTTTTTTCTTTGAAAGTAATGATAATGTAATAACACATTGGGATACCTTGGGGTGTGGGGGAAACTAAACATGGATGAGCCCTAGTAGAGTTACTTATCATTTGGAGAGGTTCCATGGATTATATGGGGTATCCTTTCAAAGGTAACAAAGTTATAATAATTTAGGAGTCACATATTTTAGCAAGAGTTCCTTTTTTTGTCTTGTTGGTTTTGTTTTGTACACCCTCATATCATATATTTCCCTCTTTGGTTGATTCAAATTTCATTATTTGAATTTTTATATTGATATGATTATTTTTACACTTGATTGTGATATAAATATTGATGCATGAAAACTATTTTACTTATTTTTTTTATGTCATTATATATGTGATATGTAATACTACTCTATTTATTTTATTATGACATGGTTTTTAAAGGAATGTCTTGTTTCTGAAAAGTAAATAAAAGGATTATTTTTATATGGAAAATTATTTCTTTTAAATGTGTTTTAAATATATATTTTAAAGAAATACTAATATATGTATGTGGATCGGAATTTTATATATTCTTGGTGATATTATACTAGGACTTGAGCTCAATCCCTAATTTTTCCTTTAGGATTTGTATCCTTTTTTACATGATATGAGTAAAAGAAAGAGTATCACGTATAGGATGAATTCATCTTATATTGTGTTTCTTTTCTGATGGGTTCATATGGTGGTGACATGTGGTCACATAAAGATTGACTCAGGGGTTGATTTGGGGTTTTATTATTGGTATTCTTGTTATTTATTTATAAATTGTAATCCATTTATTGGATGTTACCATTTTGGTTTTTAGTTTAAACATATAAGGTGTTGTGATGTCTGATGTAATACTCTAATTGTTTTTATCCTAAAATATGTCCATTAGAGGGTGTAATCATTCCCATGTTTATTTTTATGGTACCTTGGTGATTTTCCCTAACCCATGGTGATCAAGAACACACTATGTGTATTATGATAGTCTAGTTTAGGAGACATTATGGGTTAACCTAGATTGGTCTATTAAAAATTGGTATCAAAGCCTCAAGTTGCATTAAATATTTTTTCTTTCTTTCTCATGTATCACCCTCTGTTGTTTAAGGGTGGTCGATAGACTAAAGGTAGGATGATTTAAATTTGATAGGTAGTTATGTAGTGTGCATTACTATATCATTTCATGAAAAAACCTTGAGTTACCATGGGAAGTATGGGGTTTTCTATTGTTCTTACTTAAGGTTTTTTCATTTGGATTTAGTAAATTAAATTTATTTTATATTAAATGAATAAAATTATATTCTAAATGTTTTTTCCTCTTATTTTATATTTTATGGATACTAAAAGATGAATAACCTGTAATTATATATAGTAAGTTATGGAGAAGGCCTCATAGGTGAATCCTATAGTTAACCCATTTCTGGTGGAAACTATCATCTGAACAATTTATCCTATAGTCCAAATTTACATTATTAAACTATCATGAAATGTGGAAAATGGTTTATAATAAACTAATTAGAATCCATTAATATTTAATGGTCAAAAGGTTCTATAGTATTCATGAGAATTGATTGAAAATATTGATAATATTTTTTCCACCATTTAAAAACTCTAAAAGAATCCAAGGTTGTCTTCTCTACATATATGATTGAAGGGTCGGGAAGGAAGTTATGGGAATATATTTTGAAATCCAAGTTTCATGAATACCTCACATATAATAACTTTAATAAATACTTAAATAAATATTTTTATCCTCATACACTAAGAGTGGTTAAGGAATTGGATTCTTCCACTTTAGAGTAGGGAGGTCGTTCTATCATACAGAATGCTACTCGGTTTTCCAAGTTGGTTTGCATGTATTCGAATCTTGTTTCCAATGATTATCTCAAGGAATAGAGTTTCTAAATGTATTTTAGGGTATATATTAAATATATTTTAATTATTATGTTCCTAACAACTTATATAAAGGTTGTGGACAAGGAATCTATAGATGAAGTGGACATAGCTGGGAAGATAGGACTCTTTGGAGCATCAATGATAGTAAGAGGAAGCCAAAGTTCAATTTATTATTAGAAAATAATGTGAGGAGGTCAATATCAAGGTGGTTTAAGGGGTACATAGTTAACATTAGGATATAGTTAGGCGGTCTTTTACTAGTGTGGGAAAAAGGGAAACCCCATACCTAATTATAATGTGTCACCCAAGGTGTGTCACGCATGTGGGAAATTTGGTCATCATCAATGCCTCTATTAGAGTCCATCACAAGGTAGTAGAGATAGATTCACCTTCACCAATGGCACATTGTTTAGATATGATGCAGAAAAAGGCGTGGGATCTCAACCTCATTCCAACAAGGATTCTCATGTGGAAAATAAATGGTGGGATAAATATATACATAAGTATGCAATGGATTTGAAATCATAATAGGCGGAGGTAGAACCAGTTTTCATAAGAGGTATGGGGTTTATTAAATATTGTATAGTTATTAATTGTTTTATATAAGTTCACATTCTTAATTTATATCATCCAATATTTTCTATATTTTGGGATTTCATTATGAGATTATGTGTTTCTTGATGACTCTTCCCACTCTTTTAGGAAAGAAGTTGGAGTAGGGATTTAAATTTCATGAATGTTGGGTGATGATTTCAAACTATGAAACTATATGAGACTTTTTAGTTCTTAATATTGAAATATTTGAACTTATAATTAGACTATATTATATTATTATCTATAATTTCAATATTGATTTATATTATCATCAAGTATAGTTTCTCTCTCTCAATGGAGTTTCTCGTGTATTTCGGGGTGAGTGGGATCCCAAATCGGGGAGATCAAGATTCGTTATTCCTAGTGTTGATATGATTCCATACTAGTTTTTAGATTTTTTTATTAATTATGTTGATCCACATCTTATAATACCTCTTCATATGGTGGTGTGTGAGTATCCTTATGATTTCCAGATGATTTATCTATGTTACCATATCATAATTAATTTGATTGCCTACTAGAATTTATTCAATGGATAAGAACCATTTTCATACCTTTTTAAAATATATAACCCACTAAATTGAAATAATTAAAGTTTTATCTTGAAGATTGTGAGGATAAGTTATTTATTCATTATAGCATTTCACCGTGGGTTTAGCCAATGGTCTTTGAAAAGAAGTCAGGAGGGAGTCTCCAACATTGTGTTGATTACTGGAAACTCAACCAAATGATTGTAAAGAAAAATAATCCCTTTCCAATTATTGATGAACTTTTTAATTAGATTGGGGGGTTCAGTGGTTTTCAAAATTTTATTTGAGAATTGGGTATTATTAATTGGGGGTTTGAGAGGAAGATAAACCTTATATGGAACTCAGGATCAAATATAGGCTTTATGAGTATTTGCATATTCCATTTTCCCATACCAATACTACTACATTTTTTATGGATTAAATAAATCAAATATTCCATTGGTTATTGGATTCTTATGTGGTTTTTTCAGGGATGATATCCTTGTTTATTCATGATCGGAGTGGGATCATGTAAATCATTTGAATATCCTCCTTGGAATACTAAGAGGACATCATATATATATAAATCTATACAAATGACAGTTCTGGATTCAAGAGGTGAAATTTATGGTCCCTTTTGATTTCTAATAGGGGTGTATCAGTGGACCATGAGAAGATCCAGGTTGTGATGTCATAGGGTATGTAAAGACCCGTAAAATTCAAGGGAAATTTTTTTCTTAAATTTCTTTAGAATTTTACAAGAGCGCGGTTTCAGACGGCACCTGATTCCGAGGTCCGGAGTGCCCGGAATTAATTTCCGAAGTTTGGCTCGGGTACGTTCAGTGAACGAACGAGCGGGAATTCCTAACTTTTGATCCGGTGCTCGGAATTGAAATCCGAGGGCACCGATGAACTCGCAGCGCCGATTTTCGCTTAAAGAGACCTTTTCGGGAGTTGCGTTTGTTGCGAGTTGAAAGTTATGTTTTGGGGTTTTTCAGTTAAGTTAAGTAAAATTTGTGTAAGACAAATTTTATTTTAACTTATTTAAAAACCTATCAAAAGAGGTTGGGAGTGGGACCCACACCCACTTAACCTCCCTTGGGAGGATTAAGTGTGGTGGGGCCCACACGAACCCCTTTTCTTTTCAAATTCTCTCAACGTACTAAACCCCCTTTTATTGGCTTAGGTTACTCTTAATTAATTTTGGGAGTCAACTCTTTTGAATTTCAAACATTTGAAATCCTTTGAGTTATGTGTTAATAAAATAAGATGTAATCTTATTTGTTTATGGGTTGTTAGTTTGTTCCCTTGAGAGCTTTTGAGAGCATTCCTCTTCATCTTCAACTCTGACGAAGAACGAAGAACGAAGAACGCTCAAACTCTGACGAAGAACGAAGAACGACGCCTCTCTTCTTCGTCCTCGGTGTCAACGAGAGGGAACGCTGCTTCCTCCTCGGACCATCTTCGTCGGCGTACAAGATTCGCCAACGTCGTGTCTCTTCGGGCATAACACTTCGTCAACGGATTTGACGAACGACGACCGCGACGCCCGACCTCCGCGACACCGTCTTCCGCGGAACGTAGACGATTCTTCGAATCTTGAACCCGAGGTAGGGGTTGTTGGTTCTTTATTTCTTTATTCTTTTCCTTGAACGTGGATCTCGCATGTCTAACTTGATGCTTGATTGTTTAAGTTGCGTTATTAATTTAACGTGAGGGGGGGCGGACCGTACGAACACGGCCGAACCCCCTCCATCGTTCTTGTTTTATTCATGCGGGTGGAAGCAAGTAGCGTGGTGTCGTCGCACCACGCGGATGATCGTACAATTAATTTACGCGGCGCCGTCGCGCCACGTCGAGGGAAAATCTTCAAGAACGCGACGCCGTCGCGCCGCGTTGAAAAGAATCGAAGCACGGCGAAGGGGCGCGGTGCCGACGCACCGCGCCGGATGACGAACGCCGCGGCCGGTTCCGGGCCGCGGCGGAACGAGGAGACCGCGGCCGGTTCCGGGCCGCGGCGGAAGGGAAGACCGGCGGCCGGGCCGCCGGCGTCGGAAGTCGAAGAGGGGACCGGAAATTCCGGTCCCGTTGGAGAAAACCGGCCGGCCGGTTGGCCGGCCGGATGCCGTTAAACCGGGGAATTAATTCCCCGGCCAACTGGCAAAACCCCCCTCTTAAAGAGGGGGGCGGTTTTTTTTAAAGGGAGGGGGCCGGCTGCCCCCTCGGTTCCGCTCCAGCAGGCCCCCCACGTGGGGGGGGGGGGGGGGCGCTTGTTAAAAAAAAACAACGGCGCGGCTGATTGTCGCGCCGCCCTCCAGCAAAGCGGGAGCTTTGCTCCCCGCTAGCCGACCGCGGCCCGCCGCCACCGCGGCCCGCCGCCGCCGCCACCGCGGCCCGCCGCCACCGCGGCCCGCCGCCGCCGCCGCCACCGCGCCGCCGCCGCCAGGCCGCCGCGCCGCCACCCGCCGCCGCGCCGCCGCCGTCCGCCGCCGCCGGCCGCCGCCGCCGGCCACCGCGCCGCCCAGGGGGGGTCGGGCCGGGTCGGCCCGGACCCGGACCCCCCGTTTCGTACCAGATTTGGTTTTTAGCCCATAACTTGAGCCTCGGACCTCCGAATGACGAACCGTCTGCGGCAACGCGATCCTTGGATCGAGACGGTCGTTTCGGTATATCGCACTCAAGGTTTCGGATTACTTTGAGTTCGGCCGGGTTGGTTCGTTCACGGAACCAACCGGGACTTCGGAGCGGAAACGCTCATATCTTGAGCCACGAACGTCCGATTGACGCGCCGTCAGTCGCGTTGCGTTCCTCTTAATGAGACGGATCTTTTGGCATACTCCGCCCGAGGTTTGGACGCAGGTGGAGTGCGGTCGGGTTGGTTTTGCCTTAAAAACCAACCGGGCCCCGGAGACGAAAAAGCCAATAACTCACAGACCGGGCGTCCGATTGACGCGCCGTCTGTTTCGTTGACTTCCTTTTGATGAGACGGAACTTTTGGCATACTCCGCCCGAGTTTTGGATGCAGTCGGAGTATGGCCGGGTTGGAGTGTACCCGAAATCCAACCGGGCCCCTGGAACGGAAAAGCTGATATCTTGCAGACAGGACGACCGCTTGACGAGCCGTCAGCGGCGTTGGTGGTTACGTTGAGTAACGGTCCCTTTGAGTTTACCCTATGGGAGTTCGGGGTACAGTTGAGATACCGCCGGGATTGGTTTCGCTCTCGAAACCAACCGGGCCCCTGGGACGAAAAGGCTAATAACTCACAGACCGGGCGTCCGATCGACGCGCCGTCTGTTGCGTTGTGACCCCTGTGACGAGATGGTCCTTTGACATACTTCTTCGTGGGACTTTGTGATACTTGGAGTATCGACCAGTAGCTCGTGGAGCGGACCCTCCAGGAGACGAGCGTGCAGAGTACGGAGACCGTGTAGCCGGCTGAGACCTGACGACTGCTTGACCGACTCGACTTGGAGTGAGTCGACTAGCCCAGTGGACGGAGCGCCCGGTACTTGGCGGCAGACCCACGGCGGACGGAGCGCCTGGTAGTTGGCAGCAGACCCGCGGTACTCGACAGGAGGAGTACCTCAGTAGGCTATCTGGGTAGCGCCCGGTATTTGGCGACAGACCCTCAGCGGACGGAGCGCCAGGTAGTTGGCCGCAATCCCGCAGTACTCGACAGGAGGAGTACTTCAGCAGTCCTAGGTTAGTGAGCGGCAGCCTCGGAGTCGTGACAGGACCACTGTACACTCTAGAGACGGAGCTCTTCAGCAGTTACGGTTTCGATAATGAAAATCCTGGTTTGAGCTGAGACTTTTGACCTTGTGTTTACTTCATGATTGAGATGGATCACTTGCTAACTTTGGTATATGTATGGGCATATACCCGGGTAGTGGTTATCCGTCGTTTTCACAATACTTGTGTTTCCTCATGATTGAGATGGGTTACTTGATAACTTAGGTATATGTATGGGCATATACCTAAGTAGAGTTTATCTGTTGAGATCTTCTTGTGTTTATCCTTGTTGGTTTTAGTGAGACCTTGAGGGTCTCGGGGTCCCTACTGAGTATCGTTATACTCACCCCTGCACGGGCTATGCCCGCACCTCGTTGTGTTGGTTGCAGACGACGGACAGTGCTGACAGAAGCCGAAGGTTCGAGGACTGGACGGTACCTGGAGGTGGACTATACGACGAGGCGGTACCCGGAGGTGGACCACTGGGCGGGACATACTCGGAGCGGATGGCGGGACCCGAGGAGCAGAGGAGCTATCTGTACCCACCCTTCAGGTGGGATTTCCAGTGGACATCTCAGCGTAGCAGCTATTCTTTTCAGTCGCTGTTTTCCCTTTCGAGTTGTACTTTACAGTTGGGCTTGTATTTCCGGCCCCTTTTTACTTTTAGTTCTTCTTTGTACTTAGTGTTTTACTTCCGCTTGTACTCTGTGGTGCTTGTTTTCTTTATAAAGGCAATGCCTTCCCACTTATCGGGATTTTACGCCTTTGGTGCTAGTCGCCAGCCCCTGGCCTATGGAAGGCGGGCTTGGGGTAGTCACGGCACGGGCCCCGAGGACGGGTCGTGACAAATTGGTATCAGAGCGGTCGGTTCTACCGCGGACTCTGATCTTTCTTTCTGTGAAGCAATAGTGTTAAGGGTACTGAGTGTGGTTTTCAGTTCAGGGAGTCCAGTGTTGGTGCGGGCGGCCGACGTATCCATACACCAGGACCCTGACAACTGATTTCCGACTTTGTGCACGAAAACACTGATTGCGTGTGTGTTTACAAAAGTTTTTCCCCTTAAAACAGCTCAAACCAGGTCAGCTCACCAGGTGTAATCGTTTGATCGTGTTACGTTGTTTCTTTCAGGATGGCCCCACGACGGCAGCCAGCTAGGGTTCCGAGAATCGAACGTGACGACAGCCCACCGAGCGACGAGGCCTCGGTGCAGGGTCCTTTGTCAGCAGTGGCACCGGCGGTAGCTCTACCCGCTGAGCCCCCGATGCTTCCAGCAGCAGCCGCTGACGATGCACGTCGCCTCAGCGCACTGCATGAGTTTCAGTGCCAGCGACCGCCCCGGTTTCGCGGGGAGACGGATCCCCAGGCTGCAGAGGACTGGCTGGAGGCAGTAGTACGAGTGTTTAGGCTAGTGAGGACACCAGCAGACCTCATGGTGATCCTCGCTGCGAGCCTACTACACGCAGCAGCAGGACGATGGTGGAGCTTGATTCTCCAGGTGCACGATGAGGCATCTCTACTTTGGACGGACTTTGAGAGCCTCTTCCGCTCGGAGTTCGTCCCGGCCACCCTCCGAGCGGTGCGCATCCAGGAACTTCTACAGCTGCGGCAGGGCAGCATGACGGTCGCTCAGTACTCGGCGAGATTTACCGATCTCTCGCGCTACTCGACCGACATGGTACGGGACCCATTCTTCCGGGCCCGGACCTTCGAGCAGGGTTTGAGACACGAGATCAGGGCATCGCTGATCTCCCTCAGCTTACCGACTCAGACAGGAGTACTAGAGCGGGCTCTTCTGATTGAGAGCTTCCTTGCTGAGTCTTCACCAGCGCAGCGACCCACCGCAGGGCGGCACGTAGCGGAGTCTTCGGTAGCAGGTAGCTGACAGATGACTCAGGGGTCCAGACAGACCAGACCTTCAGGCAGACAATCTCAGGGCACTGGCTCAGCAGTGCAGGGCACACAGCGCGAAGTCAGTCTTTTGAGTGGAAGACAGTGCTTTGCATGCGGCGGGCAAGGCCACATGGCTCGTGACTGCCCGACCCGCCATGCGGAGGAGCAGCAGACGGTTGAGGAACCACCTAGGCAGAGGCAGAGGTTCGACCGTGGCGGTCCGCAGGGAGGAGGCGGACGAGGCAGAGGAGCTGGCCGAGCAACAGGTGGTGGACGACGCTTTGAGGCTCTGCCACCACCACCACCAGGAGGTCCACCCCGACCACAGGGAGTAGGTGGACATGCGAGAGCACAGCTTCAGGCAGCTGAAGCTTACGATCATGGAGATCTGGGAGCAGGTGGACAGGGAAGGAACTAGTGGTTACGTCTTTTGTACTTCTGGTTCATTGTTGCTTTTGTGTAGCGTCTTGTATTACGAGCTGCAATAATAAAAGACGCATACCTTGTGATGTTTTCGTTCCTGTCCTCTTTTGTGATGTTACTAAGAGGTTCCAGTTGACTGTTGACTTGACCCTCACTTGCGAGACATCTACTGGAGGAGACCAGTTACCACACACTGATGCCGACAGTGTGACTCAACCCTTGGAGGCGAGAGTAACAGTTGGATCTCTTAGTAGTAGCGTCGAGGCCTTACGACGTCATCCTTGGTATGGATTAGTATCATCCATGTTAGGATTGACTGTTTTAGGCAAAGAATGTGGTTCATCCAGGGGATGAGACCAGGTTTCTCTTATCGGCAAAGAAGAAATCTTGCAGCTCATGTGGGACCAGAGATGGTCCGGGCCACGTCAGAGGAGGTCCATGTCATCCAGGAGCGGGTAAGGACAGCACAGAGCCGGCAGAAGTCATACGCTGACAGGAGGCGGAGGCCACTAGAATTCGAGGATGGTGACCACGTCTTCTTGCGGGTCTCACCTCGACGTGGTATTCGGAGATTTGGCCGAGGCGGCAAGATATCTTCGTGCTTTATCAGACCCTTCCAGGTCCTCAGCAAGGTTGGCGAGGTGGCTTATCGCCTGGCTCTACCACCTCAGTTGCACCGGGTGCACGACGTCTTCCACATATCTCAGCTGAGGAGATACGTGCACGACCCGACGCACATCATTGACCATGGGGAACTTAACGTTGACGATGGGGTGACTTTTACGGAGGTCCCAGTGGAGATAGAGGACCGTCAGGAGCGGGTCCTACTTGGGCGATCGATTCCTCTTGTGTGCAACTGATGGCGGCACGGGAATCTCCAAGAGAGCACATGGGAGCGGGAGGCTCAGATGCGTGCTCAGTACCCTCTTTCGTTTCCCTAGTTTTTGTTGTATCTTTACGGGGACGTAAAGCCCTGAGGTGGGAGTAATGTAAAGACCCGTAAAATTCAAGGGAATTTTTTTTCTTAAATTTCTTTAGAATTTTACAAGAGCGCGGTTTCAGACGGCACCTGATTCCGAGGTCCGGAGTGCCCGGAATTAATTTCCGAAGTTTGGCTCGGGTACGTTCAGTGAACGAACGAGCGGGAATTCCTAACTTTTGATCCGGTGCTCGGAATTGAAATCTGAGGGCACCGATGAACTCGCAGCGCCGATTTTCTCTTAAAGAGACCTTTTCGGGAGTTGCGTTTGTTGCGAGTTGAAAGTTACGTTTTGGGGTTTTTCAGTTAAGTTAAGTAAAATTTGTGTAAGACAAATTTTATTTTAACTTATTTAAAAACCTATCAAAAGAGGTTGGGAGTGGGACCCACACCCACTTAACCTCCCTTGGGAGGATTAAGTGTGGTGGGGCCCACACGAACCCCTTTTCTTTTCAAATTCTCTCAACGTACTAAACCCCCTCTTTATTGGCTTAGGTTACTCTTAATTAATTTTGGGAGTCAACTCTTTTGAATTTCAAACATTTGAAATCCTTTGAGTTATGTGTTAATAAAATAAGATGTAATCTTATTTGTTTATGGGTTGTTCGTTTGTTCCCTTGAGAGCTTTTGAGAGCATTCCTCTTCATCTTCAACTCTGACGAAGAACGAAGAACGAAGAACGCTCAAACTCTGACGAAGAACGAAGAACGACGCCTCTCTTCTTCGTCCTCGGTGTCAACGAGAGGGAACGCCGCTTCCTCCTCGGACCATCTTCGTCGGCGTACAAGATTCGCCAACGTCGTGTCTCTTCGGGCATAACACTTCGTCAACGGATTTGACGAACGACGACCGCGACGCCCGACCTCCGCGACACCGTCTTCCGCGGAACGTAGACGATTCTTCGAATCTTGAACCCGAGGTAGGGGTTGTTGGTTCTTTATTTCTTTATTCTTTTCCTTGAACGTGGATCTCGCATGTCTAACTTGATGCTTGATTGTTTAAGTTGCGTTATTAATTTAACGTGAGGGGGGCCGGACCGTACGAACACGGCCGAACCCCCTCCATCGTTCTTGTTTTATTCATGCGGGTGGAAGCAAGTAGCGTGGTGCCGTCGCACCACGCGGATGATCGTACAATTAATTTACGCGGCGCCGTCGCGCCACGTCGAGGGAAAATCTTCAAGAACGCGACGCCGTCGCGCCGCGTTGAAAAGAATCGAAGCACGGCGAAGGGGCGCGGTGCCGACGCACCGCGCCGGATGACGAACGCCGCGGCCGGTTCCGGGCCGCGGCGGAACGAGGAGACCGCGGCCGGTTCCGGGCCGCGGCGGAAGGGAAGACCGGCGGCCGGGCCGCCGGCGTCGGAAGCCGAAGAGGGGACCGGAAATTCCGGTCCCGTCGGAGAAAACCGGCCGGCCGGTTGGCCGGCCGGATACCGTTAAACCGGGGAATTAATTCCCCGGCCAACTGGCAAAACCCCCCTCTTAAAGAGGGGGGCGGTTTTTTTTAAAGGGAGGGGGCCGGCTGCCCCCTCGGTTCCGCTCCAGCAGGCCCCCCACGTGGGGGGGGGGGGGGGGGGGCGCTTGTTAAAAAAAAACAACGGCGCGGCTGATTGCCGCGCCGCCCTCCAGCAAAGCGGGAGCTTTGCTCCCCGCTAGCCGACTGCGGCCCGCCGCCACCGCGGCCCGCCGCCACCGCGGCCCGCCGCCGCCGCCACCGCGGCCCGCCGCCGCCGCCACCGCGGCCCGCCGCCACCGCGGCCCGCCGCCGCCGCCACCGCGGCCCGCCGCCGCCGCCACCGCGCCGCCGCCGCCAGGCCGCCACCCGCCGCCGCGCCGCCGCCGCCGGCCACCGCGCCGCCCAGGGGGGGTCGGGCCGGGTCGGCCCGGACCCGGACCCCCCGTTTCGTACCAGATTTGGTTTTTAGCCCATAACTTGAGCCTCGGACCTCCGAATGACGAACCGTCTGCGGCAACGCGATCCTTGGATCGAGACGGTCGTTTCGGTATATCGCACTCAAGGTTTCGGATTACTTTGAGTTCGGCCGGGTTGGTTCGTTCACGGAACCAACCGGGACTTCGGAGCGGAAACGCTCATATCTTGAGCCACGAACGTCCGATTGACGCGCCGTCAGTCGCGTTGCGTTCCTCTTAATGAGACGGATCTTTTGGAATACTCCGCCTGAGGTTTGGACGCAGGTGGAGTGCGGTCGGGTTGGTTTTGCCTTAAAAACCAACCGGGCCCCGGAGACGAAAAAGCCAATAACTCACAGACCGGGCGTCCGATTGACGCGCCGTCTGTTTCGTTGACTTCCTTTTGATGAGACGGAACTTTTGGCATACTCCGCCCGAGTTTTGGATGCAGTCGGAGTATGGCCGGGTTGGATTGTACCCGAAATCCAACCGGGCCCCTGGAACGGAAAAGCTGATATCTTGCAGACAGGACGACCGCTTGACGAGCCGTCAGCGGCGTTGGTGGTTACGTTGAGTAACGGTCCCTTTGAGTTTACCCTATGGGAGTTCGGGGTACAGTTGAGATACCGCCGGGATTGGTTTCGCTCTCGAAACCAACCGGGCCCCTGGGACGAAAAGGCTAATAACTCACAGACCGGGCGTCCGATCGACGCGCCGTCTGTTGCGTTGTGACCCCTGTGACGAGATGGTCCTTTGACATACTTCTTCGTGGGACTTTGTGATACTTGGAGTATCGACCAGTAGCTCGTGGAGCGGACCCTCCAGGAGACGAGCGTGCAGAGTACGGAGACCGTGTAGCCGGCTGAGACCTGACGACTGCTTGACCGACTCGACTTGGAGTGAGTCGACTAGCCCAGTGGACGGAGCGCCCGGTACTTGGCGGCAGACCCACGGCGGACGGAGCGCCTGGTAGTTGGCAGCAGACCCGCGGTACTCGACAGGAGGAGTACCTCAGTAGGCTATCTGGGTAGCGCCCGGTATTTGGCGACAGACCCTCAGCGGACGGAGCGCCAGGTAGTTGGCCGCAAACCCGCAGTACTCGACAGGAGGAGTACTTCAGCAGTCCTAGGTTAGTGAGCGGCAGCCTCGGAGTCGTGACAGGACCACTGTACACTCTAGAGACGGAGCTCTTCAGCAGTTACGGTTTCGATAATGAAAATCCTGGTTTGAGCTGAGACTTTTGACCTTGTGTTTACTTCATGATTGAGATGGATCACTTGCTAACTTTGGTATATGTATGGGCATATACCCGGGTAGTGGTTATCCGTCGTTTTCACAATACTTGTGTTTCCTCATGATTGAGATGGGTTACTTGATAACTTAGGTATATGTATGGGCATATACCTAAGTAGAGTTTATCTGTTGAGATCTTCTTGTGTTTATCCTTGTTGGTTTTAGTGAGACCTTGAGGGTCTCGGGGTCCCTACTGAGTATCGTTATACTCACCCCTGCACGGGCTATGCCCGCACCTCGTTGTGTTGGTTGCAGACGACGGACAGTGCTGACAGAAGCCGAAGGTTCGAGGACTGGACGGTACCTGGAGGTGGACTATACGACGAGGCGGTACCCGGAGGTGGACCACTGGGCGGGACATACTCGGAGCGGATGGCGGGACCCGAGGAGCAGAGGAGCTATCTGTACCCACCCTTCAGGTGGGATTTCCAGTGGACATCTCAGCGTAGCAGCTATTCTTTTCAGTCGCTGTTTTCCCTTTCGAGTTGTACTTTACAGTTGGGCTTGTATTTCCGGCCCCTTTTTACTTTTAGTTCTTCTTTGTACTTAGTGTTTTACTTCCGCTTGTACTCTGTGGTGCTTGTTTTCTTTATAAAGGCAATGCCTTCCCACTTATCGGGATTTTACGCCTTTGGTGCTAGTCGCCAGCCCCTGGCCTATGGAAGGCGGGCTTGGGGTAGTCACGGCACGGGCCCCGAGGACGGGTCGTGACAAATTGGTATCAGAGCGGTCGGTTCTACCGCGGACTCTGATCTTTCTTTCTGTGAAGCAATAGTGTTAAGGGTACCGAGTGTGGTTTTCAGTTCAGGGAGTCCAGTGTTGGTGCGGGCGGCCGACGTATCCATACACCAGGACCCTGACAACTGATTTCCGACTTTGTGCACGAAAACACTGATTGCGTGTGTGTTTACAAAAGTTTTTCCCCTTAAAACAGCTCAAACCAGGTCAGCTCACCAGGTGTAATCGTTTGATCGTGTTACGTTGTTTCTTTCAGGATGTCCCCACGACGGCAGCCAGCTAGGGTTCCGAGAATCGAACGTGACGACAGCCCACCGAGCGACGAGGCCTCGGTGCAGGGTCCTTTGTCAGCAGTGGCACCGGCGGTAGCTCTACCCGCCGAGCCCCCGATGCTTCCAGCAGCAGCCGCTGACGATGCACGTCGCCTCAGCGCACTGCATGAGTTTCAGTGCCAGCGACCGCCCGGGTTTCGCGGGGAGACGGATCCCCAGGCTGCAGAGGACTGGCTGGAGGCAGTAGTACGAGTGTTTAGGCTAGTGAGGACACCAGCAGACCTCATGGTGATCCTCGCTGCGAGCCTACTACACGCAGCAGCAGGACGATGGTGGAGCTTGATGCTCCAGGTGCACGATGAGGCATCTCTACTTTGGACGGACTTTGAGAGCCTCTTCCGCTCGGAGTTCGTCCCGGCCACCCTCCGAGCGGTGCGCATCCAGGAACTTCTACAGCTGCGGCAGGGCAACATGACGGTCGCTCAGTACTCGGCGAGATTTACCGATCTCTCGCGCTACTCGACCGACATGGTACGGGACCCATTCTTCCGGGCCCGGACCTTCGAGCAGGGTTTGAGACACGAGATCAGGGCATCGCCGATCTCCCTCAGCTTACCGACTCAGACAGGAGTACTAGAGCGGGCTCTTCTGATTGAGAGCTTCCTTGCTGAGTCTTCACCAGCGCAGCGACCCACCGCAGGGCGGCACGTAGCGGAGTCTTCGGTAGCAGGTAGCCGACAGATGACTCAGGGGTCCAGACAGACCAGACCTTCAGGCAGACAATCTCAGGGCACTGGCTCAGCAGTGCAGGGCACACAGCGCGAAGTCAGTCTTTTGAGTGGAAGACAGTGCTTTGCATGCGGCGGGCAAGGCCACATGGCTCGTGACTGCCCGACCCGCCATGCGGAGGAGCAGCAGACGGTTGAGGAACCACCTAGGCAGAGGCAGAGGTTCGACCGTGGCGGTCCGCAGGGAGGAGGCGGACGAGGCAGAGGAGCTGGCCGAGCAACAGGTGGTGGACGACGCTTTGAGGCTCTGCCACCACCACCACCAGGAGGTCCACCCCGACCACAGGGAGTAGGTGGACATGCGAGAGCACAGCTTCAGGCAGCTGAAGCTTACGATCATGGAGATCTGGGAGCAGGTGGACAGGGAAGGAACTAGTGGTTACGTCTTTTGTACTTCTGGTTCATTGTTGCTTTTGTGTAGCGTCTTGTATTACGAGCTGCAATAATAAAAGACGCATACCTTGTGATGTTTTCGTTCCTGTCCTCTTTTGTGATGTTACTAAGAGGTTCCAGTTGACTGTTGACTTGACCCTCACTTGCGAGACATCTACTGGAGGAGACCAGTTACCACACACTGATGCCGACAGTGTGACTCAACCCTTGGAGGCGAGAGTAACAGTTGGATCTCTTAGTAGTAGCGTCGAGGCCTTACGACGTCATCCTTGGTATGGATTAGTATCATCCATGTTAGGATTGACTGTTTTAGGCAAAGAATGTGGTTCATCCAGGGGATGAGACCAGGTTTCTCTTATCGGCAAAGAAGAAATCTTGCAGCTCATGTGGGACCAGAGATGGTCCGGGCCACGTCAGAGGAGGTCCATGTCATCCAGGAGCGGGTAAGGACAGCACAGAGCCGGCAGAAGTCATACGCTGACAGGAGGCGGAGGCCACTAGAATTCGAGGATGGTGACCACGTCTTCTTGCGGGTCTCACCTCGACGTGGTATTCGGAGATTTGGCCGAGGCGGCAAGATATCTTCGTGCTTTATCAGACCCTTCCAGGTCCTCAGCAAGGTTGGCGAGGTGGCTTATCGCCTGGCTCTACCACCTCAGTTGCACCGGGTGCACGACGTCTTCCACATATCTCAGCTGAGGAGATACGTGCACGACCCGACGCACATCATTGACCATGGGGAACTTAACGTTGACGATGGGGTGACTTTTACGGAGGTCCCAGTGGAGATAGAGGACCGTCAGGAGCGGGTCCTACTTGGGCGATCGATTCCTCTTGTGTGCAACTGATGGCGGCACGGGAATCTCCAAGAGAGCACATGGGAGCGGGAGGCTCAGATGCGTGCTCAGTACCCTCTTTCGTTTCCCTAGTTTTTGTTGTATCTTTACGGGGACGTAAAGCCCTGAGGTGGGAGTAATGTAAAGACCCGTAAAATTCAAGGGAATTTTTTTTCTTAAATTTCTTTAGAATTTTACAAGAGCGCGGTTTCAGACGGCACCTGATTCCGAGGTCCGGAGTGCCCGGAATTAATTTCCGAAGTTTGGCTCGGGTACGTTCAGTGAACGAACGAGCGGGAATTCCTAACTTTTGATCCGGTGCTCGGAATTGAAATCTGAGGGCACCGATGAACTCGCAGCGCCGATTTTCTCTTAAAGAGACCTTTTCGGGAGTTGCGTTTGTTGCGAGTTGAAAGTTACGTTTTGGGGTTTTTCAGTTAAGTTAAGTAAAATTTGTGTAAGACAAATTTTATTTTAACTTATTTAAAAACCTATCAAAAGAGGTTGGGAGTGGGACCCACACCCACTTAACCTCCCTTGGGAGGATTAAGTGTGGTGGGGCCCACACGAACCCCTTTTCTTTTCAAATTCTCTCAACGTACTAAACCCCCTCTTTATTGGCTTAGGTTACTCTTAATTAATTTTGGGAGTCAACTCTTTTGAATTTCAAACATTTGAAATCCTTTGAGTTATGTGTTAATAAAATAAGATGTAATCTTATTTGTTTATGGGTTGTTCGTTTGTTCCCTTGAGAGCTTTTGAGAGCATTCCTCTTCATCTTCAACTCTGACGAAGAACGAAGAACGCTCAAACTCTGACGAAGAACGAAGAACGACGCCTCTCTTCTTCGTCCTCGGTGTCAACGAGAGGGAACGCCGCTTCCTCCTCGGACCATCTTCGTCGGCGTACAAGATTCGCCAACGTCGTGTCTCTTCGGGCATAACACTTCGTCAACGGATTTGACGAACGACGACCGCGACGCCCGACCTCCGCGACACCGTCTTCCGCGGAACGTAGACGATTCTTCGAATCTTGAACCCGAGGTAGGGGTTGTTGGTTCTTTATTTCTTTATTCTTTTCCTTGAACGTGGATCTCGCATGTCTAACTTGATGCTTGATTGTTTAAGTTGCGTTATTAATTTAACGTGAGGGGGGCCGGACCGTACGAACACGGCCGAACCCCCTCCATCGTTCTTGTTTTATTCATGCGGGTGGAAGCAAGTAGCGTGGTGCCGTCGCACCACGCGGATGATCGTACAATTAATTTACGCGGCGCCGTCGCGCCACGTCGAGGGAAAATCTTCAAGAACGCGACGCCGTCGCGCCGCGTTGAAAAGAATCGAAGCACGGCGAAGGGGCGCGGTGCCGACGCACCGCGCCGGATGACGAACGCCGCGGCCGGTTCCGGGCCGCGGCGGAACGAGGAGACCGCGGCCGGTTCCGGGCCGCGGCGGAAGGGAAGACCGGCGGCCGGGCCGCCGGCGTCGGAAGCCGAAGAGGGGACCGGAAATTCCGGTCCCGTCGGAGAAAACCGGCCGGCCGGTTGGCCGGCCGGATACCGTTAAACCGGGGAATTAATTCCCCGGCCAACTGGCAAAACCCCCCTCTTAAAGAGGGGGGCGGTTTTTTTTAAAGGGAGGGGGCCGGCTGCCCCCTCGGTTCCGCTCCAGCAGGCCCCCCACGTGGGGGGGGGGGGGCGCTTGTTAAAAAAAAACAACGGCGCGGCTGATTGCCGCGCCGCCCTCCAGCAAAGCGGGAGCTTTGCTCCCCGCTAGCCGACCGCGGCCCGCCGCCACCGCGGCCCGCCGCCACCGCGGCCCGCCGCCGCCGCCACCGCGGCCCGCCGCCACCGCGGCCCGCCGCCGCCGCCCCCGCGGCCCGCCGCCGCCGCCACCGCGCCGCCGCCGCCAGGCCGCCGCGCCGCCACCCGCCGCCGCGCCGCCGCCGCCGGCCACCGCGCCGCCCAGGGGGGGTCGGGCCGGGTCGGCCCGGACCCGGACCCCCCGTTTCGTACCAGATTTGGTTTTTAGCCCATAACTTGAGCCTCGGACCTCCGAATGACGAACCGTCTGCGGCAACGCGATCCTTGGATCGAGACGGTCGTTTCGGTATATCGCACTCAAGGTTTCGGATTACTTTGAGTTCGGCCGGGTTGGTTCGTTCACGGAACCAACCGGGACTTCGGAGCGGAAACGCTCATATCTTGAGCCACGAACGTCCGATTGACGCGCCGTCAGTCGCGTTGCGTTCCTCTTAATGAGACGGATCTTTTGGAATACTCCGCCTGAGGTTTGGACGCAGGTGGAGTGCGGTCGGGTTGGTTTTGCCTTAAAAACCAACCGGGCCCCGGAGACGAAAAAGCCAATAACTCACAGACCGGGCGTCCGATTGACGCGCCGTCTGTTTCGTTGACTTCCTTTTGATGAGACGGAACTTTTGGCATACTCCGCCCGAGTTTTGGATGCAGTCGGAGTATGGCCGGGTTGGATTGTACCCGAAATCCAACCGGGCCCCTGGAACGGAAAAGCTGATATCTTGCAGACAGGACGACCGCTTGACGAGCCGTCAGCGGCGTTGGTGGTTACGTTGAGTAACGGTCCCTTTGAGTTTACCCTATGGGAGTTCGGGGTACAGTTGAGATACCGCCGGGATTGGTTTCGCTCTCGAAACCAACCGGGCCCCTGGGACGAAAAGGCTAATAACTCACAGACCGGGCGTCCGATCGACGCGCCGTCTGTTGCGTTGTGACCCCTGTGACGAGATGGTCCTTTGACATACTTCTTCATGGGACTTTGTGATACTTGGAGTATCGACCAGTAGCTCGTGGAGCGGACCCTCCAGGAGACGAGCGTGCAGAGTACGGAGACCGTGTAGCCGGCTGAGACCTGACGACTGCTTGACCGACTCGACTTGGAGTGAGTCGACTAGCCCAGTGGACGGAGCGCCCGGTACTTGGCGGCAGACCCACGGCGGACGGAGCGCCTGGTAGTTGGCAGCAGACCCGCGGTACTCGACAGGAGGAGTACCTCAGTAGGCTATCTGGGTAGCGCCCGGTATTTGGCGACAGACCCTCAGCAGACGGAGCGCCAGGTAGTTGGCCGCAAACCCGCAGTACTCGACAGGAGGAGTACTTCAGCAGTCCTAGGTTAGTGAGCGGCAGCCTCGGAGTCGTGACAGGACCACTGTACACTCTAGAGACGGAGCTCTTCAGCAGTTACGGTTTCGATAATGAAAATCCTGGTTTGAGCTGAGACTTTTGACCTTGTGTTTACTTCATGATTGAGATGGATCACTTGCTAACTTTGGTATATGTATGGGCATATACCCGGGTAGTGGTTATCCGTCGTTTTCACAATACTTGTGTTTCCTCATGATTGAGATGGGTTACTTGATAACTTAGGTATATGTATGGGCATATACCTAAGTAGAGTTTATCTGTTGAGATCTTCTTGTGTTTATCCTTGTTGGTTTTAGTGAGACCTTGAGGGTCTCGGGGTCCCTACTGAGTATCGTTATACTCACCCCTGCACGGGCTATGCCCGCACCTCGTTGTGTTGGTTGCAGACGACGGACAGTGCTGACAGAAGCCGAAGGTTCGAGGACTGGACGGTACCTGGAGGTGGACTATACGACGAGGCGGTACCCGGAGGTGGACCACTGGGCGGGACATACTCGGAGCGGATGGCGGGACCCGAGGAGCAGAGGAGCTATCTGTACCCACCCTTCAGGTGGGATTTCCAGTGGACATCTCAGCGTAGCAGCTATTCTTTTCAGTCGCTGTTTTCCCTTTCGAGTTGTACTTTACAGTTGGGCTTGTATTTCCGGCCCCTTTTTACTTTTAGTTCTTCTTTGTACTTAGTGTTTTACTTCCGCTTGTACTCTGTGGTGCTTGTTTTCTTTATAAAGGCAATGCCTTCCCACTTATCGGGATTTTACGCCTTTGGTGCTAGTCGCCAGCCCCTGGCCTATGGAAGGCGGGCTTGGGGTAGTCACGGCACGGGCCCTGAGGACGGGTCGTGACAGGGTAGACCTAAAAATGTGTTTGAAATATAGAGTTTCATGGGATTAGATTTTTATTATAAAAACTTTATTTCAGACTTCTCCAAGTTTATATCCCCTATGAAGATCCAGTCTTGATTCTTCCTAAGATGTGAGTTAGTTATGATGTTTACTAAGATTCCTTATGTATGGTTTTGGGTTGTATTCTGATACAGGGGAGATTGGTGGTAGCATATGGATCTCATCAGTTATTATGTCATTAGAATAATTATCCCATTCATGATCTTGAGTTAATAGTAGTGATTCTTGAACTTATGAATTGGGGTCACTACATCTTCTAGGATCAGTTTATAGTGTATTCAGACACTAAGATTTTGAAGTATATCTTCACTCAGAGAGATATGAATTTGAGGAAAATACATAGGTGAAATACCTCCAAAACTTTAATTTTGATATTTCATAAACCCTCAGAAATGGGAATGTTGATGTGGAAGATTTCAATAGAAAATTTCTGACTTAGGAAGTAAAGGAATTAGTAGATGTGTAGTATTTTATTATCTTTTTTTCTGGGATGTGATTAGATGAAGGGAGGGTTGATTGAAAAGTATATCAACCTTGTACTTAGGTAGGATCATATATATGCGATCATATTTTACTTGGATAGGATGAGGATTTATGTTTTTAGTGATTTATAGGAATATTTATACTAGGGAGACCTTGGGTAAGTGGTCTCAATATCCCAGTGGATTTTATCACTTCTATGGTAGGATGATTATTTTGATGGACTTGAGGCAAGTTTTGATGGATAATGGAGACTGATCAAGTTGGTTTATACACATCAAAGATATTAATATGTACCATGACTTGATATATCATTATTGATATCCAGGAATGAGATAATTGATTATAGTTTTTGAGCATTGATGCCTTACATGTTAGATAATTGAGGCCTAACATCAAAGGAATGATGGGTTCATACAACCTTTACCCATTATAGTGTGGAAATTGGATAAGATATCCTGGTACTTTTTTATTTGTAAACCTTAGACTCATAGTTGTAAGAATGTGACATGGTTGGTTATTGATCGACTTTCCAAATCAACACATTTCCTACCAATAAAAAAATTAAAAGGTAAAGGATCTAGAAAACTTGTTTATGTGGGAGGTTTTCAAACTTTATGGACTGAAATTAGCCATAGTCTCTTATTGGAACACTCTCTTAAAATATTGATTTTGTATTTTATTTCTTAAAGTGATGGATTCTCAGTTGAAGTTGAGCATAGCTTTTCATCCATATATGGATGGCTAGACTGAGTGATCCATTCAGATACTTAAAGACATGATTATGCATGTGTTCTTGAATTTAGTAGTTCATAGGAGAAACTTTTTCCCTTATTGTAATTTTAATACAATAATAGTTATTAGTCTTCATTCCGAATGAAGCTAATTGAGTAATTGTATGGGATACCTTGAATATCACATATTTGTTAGGCATAGGTTAGATAATGTCCCTTAGTTATATTGAGAATCATTCAAGATACATAAAATATCATTAAATTAGTCACGAAGATGTTAGAAACAACTCAAAGTTACCAAAAAACTTCTCCCAATTAGAATCATTGTCAATTCGACTTTGAGGAATGTGATCTGGTTTTTCTCAAAAAAAATCTTTATTTATAACATAGACATTTGGGGAAGTGAGGTAAGTTAAAACCTTTTTATTTCATCCCATTTAAATTTAGAGTGGCTAGTGATGTTTTCTTATCATTTAGACTTACATAATCATTTAAATTCTATCCATATTGTGGTTTATGATTCCTAATAGAAGAATTATAATGTGGATATGTCCCATGTACTTGAGTGGGGGATGTTGAGATTGAACCCAACACACCAGTGGTTGAAATACCTATTTAGATAGTTGAAGAATAGGATAAGGTGTTCAATGAATGATGATTCTATTAGATCAATTGAGATAGTACTATGGTAGGTACATCCATGAGATATGGGAGAATTAGGCCTTCATGTTGCAACAATGTACTTATAATTTCTCAGGTTCATGACATAAACCTTTCTAGGGATAGAAATATTTAATGTTGGGGAGAATTTTAAAACCTCTATAATCAAAAATAGGTATGGATGATCTAATATTTTTTATTTTTTGTTTACCTTGTTGTTTTTTAATTTGGGGGAGTTTTTTCTTTATTGGAGGTATTAGGAGACCATCAGCAAGCAAATAGAGAGAACCAGCTAGCATGTGCAGGCTGGAAGAACACCATCATATCTGTAGGTTCCACTGGACAACTAGTGGGAATCTATTAGCTGACCAGTAGAGTGATTTGAGGTAAAATAATTATTTATATACCCACCATCTAACTAGTTTGTTTCATGGGGTACAATAATACTGCTTGTACCCACCATCCAATCGATGATGCCCAATGGCTAGCCGGTGACGCCACTGGGCATGTAATTTAGTAAGTTTGAAAATGAAATTTTCACCCAAACTATTTTTTTAATATATATAATCCATCCACTTCAACTCTAATCTAGTTTATCTTAGTTTATAGGATCCATAGTGACTTTCTAGGATCTCTCCTTCTCCCTGGTGGTGAATCTTAGTTCCAATTGGAGGCTTGAATCTCCATTGAGTGTAATTTAATAAGTAGATCCATTCTAATCCATGTTCTTCTATTCCTCTCCATTATTTTGATTTATTATAAAATTGTATCACTATATATATCAAAAACATGAAGAATTAATTTTTATTACATCAAATCTAGTTTATTGAGAATCAGATCTCTTCTACTCTCATCACAGGTTAAGAAGGAAACATCATTTTCATCATTTTTAAGGTATCTTTCTCTATCCCAATTTCTAAACCTTGAATATAATTATGTTCATTTGATGCTTTCCATTGGTTTTGAATATTGAAATTGGTTTTAATATTTGGGGTGATAGAAAGGGGTTTTAAAAATGGTTTTCATTGAAAACTAGATTTTATGAACTTTATGTGTTTGAAGAAATTCCTCAAATATGGTTTTGAAATGGAAATGTTTTTTCAAGTGTGGGAGTTGTATGTTATCTCTATATAATTTTTTTATGAAAAAAATCATGGATTTGAAATGGATTTTTTCTAGAAAATTATTTCTAAAATATGTTTTTGTTTTCTTTGAATGTAATAATAATATAATATCACATTGGGATACCTTGTGTTATGGGGGAAAATTAAACATATATGAGACCTAGTGGAGTTAGATATCTCTTTGGGATGTTACCATAATTCCATTGATGTCAGGGGTAGAATTTATAAGGGATTAAGGTTTCAAAAATTTAGTAATCACAAATTTTATCTAGTATTCCTTTGTGTGTCTTAGTGGTTTAGTTGTGTACACCCTCGTGTCGTGGATTTCCCTCTTTGTATGCTTTAGATTACATTATGTGCATGTTTATATTGATATTATTTTTTCCTAGTCAATCATGATATGGATATCGATTCTTGAAAACTATTTTACTTATCTTTTTACACCAATGGATATATGATATTTCATACTACTCTTCTTATTTGATTATTAAATGATTTAAAAAGTAATGGAATGTTTTTTAGAATAAAACTAAGGGATGATTTTTTATGGAAAATGATTTCTTTTAAAAGTGTTTTATAAATATGTTTTCAACAATAACTAATGGATGCATGTGGATAGACATTGTATAGATTCTTTGTGGTATAATATTGGGATCTTGAGGTCACACCATTCATTTTTCCTTTGGGAATTTGTATCCTTAGTTATTCAGAATATAGATAAATGAAATAATAACATATAGAGTATGTATATCTCCTATGTCATGTTTCATTTCAGGTGGGTTAGGATGGTTGGGACTTATGGTCACATGGAGATAGGCTCAGGGGTTCTTTATGTTCCTTATTCATAGACTCCCTATTGTTTCTTTAGACCTTATTATCCATATTTTGGGTGTTACCTTTTTTGTTTTTTTTTTGACATATGATTTATTATGCATGTATGTTTTAATACTAAAAATGTTTTTATCATGCCATATATTTTTTGTAGGGTCAAATAATCCCCATGTTTCTTTTTATGATACATTGGTGCCACTATTCAACCCATTGGGATTAGGAAAGAGATTGGGGTCTCATGGTGGTCAAGTTAAGGTGAAATTATGGGATGACCTGGGTTGTTCTGTTACATTTATTGACTCTATAGTCCTCAAAAAATAATGCATCTTAGATGAAGTTTTAGGGAAAGGTAAATTAGGGCCTATGTCGAGTGTTTATGTCTGAGTGTTATGTCCATAGGATCTTGGGATGTGTCTTATACCATCCATTATATGAATAAATATTGAGCGTATTCTAGGATAATGTGGATATATCCTTTTATTAATAAATTTCTTGAATAGTGATAAATCATTCACCTCAAATTATAGACTAGTTATACCTCATTCACTTAAATGATTTAATTGATAGTGCATTGTTTATTTCCTTTTGTTGTATGATATAGATAAATTTTTCACCAATGATTCCTGATTATTGATCTAATGACAATACTAGTTGGTGAATTTGAAATTTTTTTGGGGGTGTCTTGTATTCCTTTGTGATTATAAGGGTGGAATAATATCCACTTTGTAATATTTATTTTGAGATGGATTGTTCTCAATAGAGACATTCCAAGGTGGTAGATCATCCACATGAAGGTAATTGTACAGTGATATATCATTCAATTATACTATATTTCATAATTATTCATCATTCTCTAGGTGAAATATACTTCTCCACAATCATTGTGATGGTGATACATTATTCACTGAGGTCATGTGATAGTGATACACCATTCATTGAAGTTATGTGAAGGTGATATATTGTTCACTAAGGATATATAGTGATGATACTCTTTTCACCAAGTAGATGTGATGATTATGTATCATTCATCATGAGTTATGAAATAATATATTATAGATCATTATCCCTCAGGGGTTGTCCAAACCATGGGTGCATCATGCTATTCTGGCACTGGCCAATGAAGGTATCATCACATGTGGTTAGTTGTTGAGCACGTCATGATGAGACAGATTATTTTTTATCTATTTTATTAGTATTTAATATTGAAAATTATCATTCATTATAACAATACAAAGTCTCATACATGTATTATTGAATGATTTGTAACATCAAAATCTGTAAAAAAAAACCTAAGAATCTAGCAACCTAGTGTCTTTGGAAGACTAAATTCATAATGTATTAAATTAAAAAACTAAAACAAAATTATTTAAAAATAAATAATGTGCTTCTTAATCCAATAAAACTTTTATTACTATATATGATACCTTTTGGACATAAAGAAAATGGATAGGTATAAATCCTAATAAGGGAACAAACATGATTATGAAGTAATGTATATAACTCAAGAGGCATAATATTATATAATTAATCACATGAAAAAATTTCATAAATAATATGATATCATAATATCATGGAATCATAATAATGTGGAAACAACATAAATTATGGCATCCTAAGGATAAGTCATGATGCACTGCCAAGATAATATAACATAGTGTGCTAGGCATATTTTTTATTCACTATACAAGGTATCTCATGAGATGGAAACATTGATCAAAAGTATTAGGCGGATATATAATTATAGGAACACCCATAATATAATAATGTGTGAATTAATATCTATTCCACATAAGTAAAATCAATCGTACATAAATCATACACATAACAAGCCCCATGATAATAAAATGGATTATATAATCATGTCTCAAAGAATAACCAAGTGGTATATTATAATGATTAATAATAAAATAAGATATGAAATCATTTTGGATATTCTTAATTGCATAAATAATCAAAGTTTCTGAATAAGGAATTTAGGTGAAGAAAATTCTTAACAAGTGGATAAGTAATTATATAAATGGACCTCTTAAACGATGTTTTAAGGAATGAGTAATGAAACTTTAAAGAAGGTAAGTGCATGGTTATTTATGGAAACCAAATATGAACTAGAATAGTTTTCCATAAAATATATATTATTTGGTAAAATTTTCAGAAACAAATACTTTAAATTTTTGAACCATGAAATGGATTGATGAAAAGAAATGTTCCCATTAAATTTGATTTTCTTTAATGAAAATAGTGAGAACGGTACTTGAAAAAATTATATATCATAATAAAATTAAGGTAAGATAAATAGTTTCATAGGTAAAGAACATATATATAGAATATATAACAATTAAATGTGAATAATAGAGATAGATAGATAAATAGTTGTAAAGGGATTGAAATCATAACCTATAATAAAATAGGGAGCTTTGGGTGTTCCCTTACCTTAGTTAATGAGTGGATCGATACATGCATCTAGCCTCATGAATAATAAAAATTAAATTTGTTAAATTTTCAGTTAATGTCCAAGTTCATGTATATTTTATTTTTAAATTTCTATTTATTATCATAAGTCAATCATTTATTATTTAGTTGTTGCTCACATTAACCACTTGGGGTTTTTCTTTCAAATTATATGAAACCTCTTTGGTATGTTGATCATAGTCAAAGGTTTTATCAAATAGTTCCATGATATCCAAAATTATAGTGGTTTATATTATTTATTAATTTAGTAAAACAAAATTTGTACAATTGAACAGATGGTATAAAATATTTTAAAATTTTGAGAACTATACCAGTACATTCATTTTATATGGTTAAAAATACCATGATAATTTATTATTAATATCATCTATATAATGATCAGTTAAACATTCTAGAATATTAATAATTTCAAAGATATTATATTTATTCATTAAATAAATTTTAAAACCAACCATGTAAGGTAGTAATAGATAATTTATAACATTATCCATATAGGCAGTTAAGACCAGTCGTGAAGGGGTGAGTATTATAAAGAACTATAAATATGGACTATATTAATTATATGATGATATAATTTATAATAAAGTAGCATTATATTATTAATTATATGAAAAAAAAATATGTTTATGATAATTTTAATGAAGATGGAAGAGTAATAAGGAAAGGAAATTGAAAGGTGTAATATATAGAAAACTTACTTTAGCACTTTGATGTGGCTCCATTACACTACACCTTAAGCCTTCATAGATTGGTCATTTGGTGAGATAAGAACTTATAGGATGTGTATAAGATATTTGTGGGTATTTAGGTTGATTTTGGAAAAGTAAATGTGTTTTAAAAGTGATAATAAATAGGTGGAGGAAGGTGGTATTTATAAGTGTGGTGAGTGGAATTTCATGGAATAAAGTAATGAATATTATATTTTCCCATTTTCTTAACCACTCCACTACCCCTATAGTGTCATACCAACCTTAGTGCTCCACTATATTTTTTAGTGACAAAATTTTTCAAATAGAACTACCATTATCAATTTCAGTCAATCTAACATATATATGATGTCAAAAGTACCATATTTTACCATATTCTATCATTTTTAACCGTAATTTACTATTTTTCCAAATATTAAAAAATTTCAACAAATTATAATTTTGATATTTGGATTCAAAATATTCAATCCGTTTTTGAAAAAAAATATAAATATTTGAAATCTACGTTTTAAATAAAATCCTTATTTATTGAAAAATACTAATCTGTATGAAACAGCCAAACTTCTTATCATTAGATAAATTAATTATAATTTTATAATATTATTTTATCATTTATATAAAAAAATATTTTTTTAAAACTATTTTATAGAAATAATATTTTATTTAAAATTTTAAATTTTTTTATAAAAATGTATTTTAATAAAATTATACATATATGTTTTCTAAAAATACAATTGTGGTTTAATTATGTAAAATATTTATTTTTTTATATTTAAAACTATTTATTAGTTTTATTATGGTATAAATTACTTAAATTTTTATATCATAAGATACCCAAATATTATTTTATTATTCTAATGGCTAGTTTATTATTCTTCATGGTCAAGTTACTATTCCAATGGTCATATTTCTAATGGTCATATTAGTTATATACTTCATATAAATACCACATATTTCTTTCATTCCTGGTTCATTTAAATTTTAATCATGTTTATATTCTACATTTTTAAAATTTCAATTGCATTATTAATTTTTTTTCTTCATTTTTACTGTGTTTTTTGTGGGTGTAATTAATCTAGGAGACCAAAGCTCTCCAATTTTTTCTATTCGAAACTTTTTTTGTGTTTATTATCCCATTTTATTATTATCAATTTTATTGTGTATATTTATCCTGTAAATGTAATGTTATAAATCAATATAATAAATTATTATTTTTTTTATTATGTGGGGCATGTGTTTTATTCTATACTATATTATTAAATACGACCTAAATAATTATTCATAAGGCAAATTCCATAAAATTGTAGATCATTGCAATCTTCTCCTCTTTAGAAAAAGTTTACGTGATTTTTTTCCAAGAACTAAGATGAAATGGGTGAGGGTACTTTTGTTTCATTTCTTCCTTCAGTTTCCATGTTTCTTCTACATACTTGTGTTTTCACAAAAATTAATTTAACATTGTGTGTTGTCTTATTACATGGAACTTTTTCTCTACAATCCAATATCATCATCGGATACTCTTATTAAATGAGATCATTCTTAAAATTTTCCATCTATGAATTTATTACTTGTGATGGATCTTGTATATACCTTCTCAAGAGTGATACGTGGAACATGTCAAGCACTTGAGCCAGGTATGATGAGAGTTCTAGTAGATAGGTCGTAGCTCAAATGAGATCAAGAATCTCAAATTGGTTCTTTTATTTGGGAATTATATTTCCATTCATCTCAAACCTCGTAACTATATTCCATGGAGATATGAAAAGAAGCATCTTATCTCTAACATCAAAATCTAGGAATTTTTTATGATTGCCATTATAGCTCTTTTTTCGAATCTATGGTGCTCTGATTTTTTTTTGAATGGTTTTGACATTATATTTTGTTTATTCAACTATTTTATGACCCAATACATTACATTCTCAAAATTTATCCCAATATGTTGTAGTTATACATTTATTCTCATATATAGTATCATAAGGGGCCATCTGAATGCTTGATTTGAAGTTATTGTTTTTTGAGAACTCAAAAAAATAAATATGTTGATACCAGACTCCTTTGAAGTCCATAGAATGGTCTCTTAGCATGTATTCTATATTTTAAATGGTTATTTCCAATTGACCAAATATTTGAGGATAATATTACGAAAAAAAATATCTATGTTTAAGGCTTGTTAAATGTTTTTCCATTACTTTTTGATGAACCTTGGATCTCAATAAGATACAATTGATAGTGGTGTTTCATGTAACCTCACCACTTATCTGATGTATATCTTTTCTATATTATTGTATAAAAATTAATCTCTAATAGATATTAAGTAAGTAATATTTGTTATATGATCCACCACCAGCCATATGTAATTTTTCCCTTTGGATTTCTTTAGTATACCCATGAGAAAATCAATGGTGATGTTCTCTAGTTTCAATATAGGTATGGGTAATGGTTGTACAATCCCCTTAGAATTTGGCCTCCATGACTTCAATTTTTTCATACCAATAACTTTTATGTGTATTTATAAATCTTATTATTCATATTTTACCACTGTTAGTGATCATATAGATCTCCATATATCTTTTTTCTCCTAGATTAAATAGATAATGTTGACCTATGAGCACCATATAATAAATCTTTCTTTATTTTAGGCTTCAATTGTATACATAATCATGTCTCAAATATCAAAAATAATTATTTATAAATGTTGAAATCCAAGTATTTCCTTTTTCTTATTTGATCCACCTTATATTATATCTCAATATCCTTACTATGATCTTTCTTGATCTTCTCCAAAATGGATGGTTGATAAATCATTAAATAAAGTTATTATTATTTTTATTTATGATTCCCATGTCCATAATTTTCATGTCTAAGAATATAGGATCCATCTAAATCCTCATCGTGGATAAGGTTACAATATATTTCTTACTTAGAGCATCCTTCAATGTACTCTCCTTCCAAGGATGGTAATGGATTGAGTAGTCATACTCTTTAATCTTATATAAACATCTTCATTAGATAATGTTGATCTCATTCCATGTGAAGCACATGCCTCATACACCCCACAACCCCTAAATTTCAACTTTTCTACCATCTCTCATTAGTGATTTTGATGGTGCTCCACTGGATCCTTCATGATCAGTTTCAGATCTACCTCCTTTTGTGGGTGGTGATTAACGACTTTTATTGGGGTACTTTATGTTATTTTCCGAGGTCTACTTCGACCTCATTTTGTGGTTTCTTAGGCTTCCATCATATCTAGTTTTCCCTTGTAGACATCCTGACTTGGTGCCTTGGGTATCCAGGCTTTGGCTCTAACTTCCTCAAAATTATTGGTGACTAGATAGATTCTCTTAGCTTCTCATCCCTCTCTTCTAAAGGTTCCTCTTATCTCTATGGATTTGAAGGAATGGGAATTGGTGGAAGGTTTCCCATCCATCTCGATTTAATGGGGATAACTTGATAAATCTTATCCATATCACTATTAGTCTCTTATTGTGAAGTTCAGGTACAATCATCCTTCTCTTGAAAGTTTTTTCTTGTTTTACTAACTCCTGGGATATCTTTAGTTGTGAGGCAGTTTCCATCCTATACAAGAAGCCTTTTTAGTCTAATTATTCTTGTAATTTTTATCATTTGGGTCTATGAATGAGAGGTGCGATCTAATGGTAATTAGAGGTTTATTTTTCTTTGTAGATCACTCGATGCTCATTGAGGCAAGGATTTCTAATTGGTGGCAATATGGATCATTCTCCCTCGGACCCCTCTTCCATTTTAGATTTTTTTATCCTAAAATCTATTGAAAATACACTTGGATGGTTTCTCTATACTAATGAATAAAATCTTTGGATAAAACACACAACGGTGGCTTGTATCTATGTGGATATTAATCTAGCCTCTCCTCTCCCACACAAAATCCTTCTTCATATAGGGACTGGTCTTTATATTTGTAAAATCATTATGTTCCCATAATCTCCTAGCCTTTTTTCTCACTACTCTCTTCAAGGAAATTTTTAATCCTCCCATGGGAACCAAGGCCTATAAAATGAGTCTCAAGGTGAGATCATGTCTCAAGCATGTGTTAATTCTAAAAAGGGTTCTTCTTTGAATCAATATCCTATGGCTTCTGGGAATTCAATTGAAGAATTAATTTCTCCAAGAGATTCTTGGAGTTGGAAATATAGATAAAGTGTGTGATCTAGTATCAGATCCCTTATATTGAATCCATTATCTTATTGAGTTCATTTCCCTGTTATTTTCTCAAGATCCCTCATGTGATATTCTCACTTATTGATCTCTAGCAACTGGATCTTTTGAAATTCCTTTGAGAAGTCCCCCTACATCCCCAAACCTAGTTCTTCCATAGGTCTTACCACTTTCTATTTCTAGAGGCTCTAGATCCAAGCCTTTAGTAGAATAGTCTCCTAGTAATCAAAACTATTTAGAGGATCCTAATACTTAAATTTAACATATTTTGAACTATATTTATTCATGACTTCCCTTATCAGTTGTTTCTTCCACTCCTAATTTGAAGGACCCATTGGTTTCCTCCCCAGACCTAGTTCTTATAGTGGTGATACCTCTATTTATCTATGATGGCTACGAACCCAAGCCTTTGCTCGATCAGCCTCCTAGAAATAATAAATAATCTTTTTATGATCCTACTATTTTATTTCATCTTAGTCTGAACTAGTTTTATTATAGTCTTCCCCAAGCTATGGCTTCTCTCCTCCCTTAAAATATCTCTCATGGGTATCCTTCCCTATATGATTCTACCCCTACTCATAATTACTTCCACGTGCTGGAAGATATATCTGAAGTTTTAATCTAACTATCACCGAATCAAGGTGTTATTATGTTGGTTAAATATAAACTACCTCCCAACAGCATTGAGACATGATCTAGAAACAAATTAGCTAAAAATGGACTATATTTTACTTTTCAACTCGAATTAGTCTTGAAAGTTGAATATATTCTTTCTTAATGATTTATTCCATCATATGGAATGCTAGGGGTGTGGGAAACTTACCTAAAATATAGTTCATATTGAATGTGATTTGTTAGAAGAATATTCCCTTATTGGACATCCTAGCACAAAAACTTAAACCTAATCCCATCAAGTTCATTACTCTAAGTCTACACTATAGTCAGTTTATTCATGGAAATCTGGTTAACAGACACATCTTTCTTTTCTAGAATGATCAAATCCAAATTGAGTTATTAGAGTTATCTATTTAACACATATTAATTTAATTCAATAATAATGATAGTTAATTTATTATGTATATTATTTAGGCCAAATTTGACCTTACACAGAGAAAATATCTTTTGGATTCTCTATCTGCCTTCAACACTGGCTTGGCTGAATGGATTGTTGTTAGTGATTTCAACACCATTCTTGAATATTTTCTGAATAAGGGGGTATTTATCCAAATAATGATATCCAAGACATTAAATCCTTTATATAATTCAATCATCTCTTGGAACTAGGTTATTCAGGTGATTCTTATACCTAGTGAAGCAATCAAAGGGGAAGTAGCAGAATTTTGAGTAAACTTGATAGATGTATAGAAAATATTCAGGCCATATCTAACTTATTTAGGTCCACTATGACTCACATTTACAGGTCTTTATGTGACCACTTACTACTCCTTATTCATGTGCATTATTCTAGGGATGTGAAATTGGGTTTCTTTTATACCAGTATTTGTATACAGCTAGATGGTTTTAGAGAAATGGTTCCATTTCATACATTTTTCCAATTTAGGGTATTTATTTTATAGATCTTTAGAATAAGAAAAGAAGGCTGAGGAATGACATTATATATTAGATAAATTTTCTCACCATCCTAGATTTTAATTTATAAAATATATAAGAAGATATCAATTAACTAGACCTTCGGTTATAAATTTAATGTGATGATAACACTTACATGATCTTATCCAATAAAAAATTAAGCTAAAAATTTTTTAATTGATCATGAGAAATCTATCAGATAGAGGTCAAAAGTAAAATGGATCAAGTGAGGGGAAAAATACATCCTAATTCCATGCATTTATTAGATATAAATTTTTAAATGGAAGGATCAATCATCCTCATGTAGATGATTCTCACACTAGTGATATAAGTATTGCAGGCCCATTGGTAGTGGAAAATTTTGCTAAATCCCTTTATAATCAGGTTCAAGTCTAAGGGGGGCCTTATAAATAATGAATAACTTACAAATATTTCATTGATAATATTACATGTTCTATTAATTACTTTTAAAACCAAAGGTTGGGTTCACTCTTGGATGAAAAATAGATTCTTTATTCCATTAAGACACTCTATACTAAGAGTTGTTAGTCCAAGATGGTTTTCTACGTTCTTTCTATTCAGATTTATAAAACATGATCAAAGGGTATACGGTGTGTGACGGGTTTAATTGTTTTAGGGGTGTACCTTTAATAATAGTTACCTTAGAAACCTTATTGTATATTATTCTTAAATTTAATAAGCCCAACAGTTTTTGGAAATTACTACTATATAGCATGTAAAATATTTAATATAAAGTTTTAGACACCATTCTCAATAAAATATTGTCCCTTAACCTTACAATTTAGGTCTCAAAGGAACAACATGTTTTTATCAAAGGGAGAGTAATTTAGGGATCTATTGGTATTTCATGGGAAATGATTTATGATCTTGACAAGAGAGTGATGAGAACCAATTTGATGATCATGATTAATTTTTAAAAGACCTGTGATGGGATGGAAAGTTATTTTACCATAAAATATATCAGAATGTGTGTTTATTTAGAGTGGTTTTGTGACATTCATTATGTTCTTATACTCTTCTCAGTTCACTATTTCTTTTATGGGGAAAATATTTGGTTTCATCAAATCCAAAAGGGGTTTGAAAAAAGGTGACCCTATCTCCCTGAGCCTTTTCATTTTTCCTAGGATTTCCTCAATAGAAATATCAATAATATTCTTGAAGAATATTTGATTCATACTTTTAAATAGAGTTATATATTCTCTGGAATTTATCATATTTTATTTGTGGGTGACATGATTTTTTTCCTCAACGGTAGTGAAACTTATATTCAAAATTTCAGGTTGACTCTCTATGATTATTGCAAAAAAAATCAGATCAATGTGTTAATACCAATAAAAATAGTGTTCTCATCTCAAAAAAAAGTTCTATTATATGATATACATGCTTATTCTATATATAATTGGTATTGATAAATTATTATTTCATTTAGATTACTTTGGTTCTCCATTATCTAATGGGAGGGTAAAAATTCATCATTATGATAACATTGTGAAAAGGATAATGGGAAGGATCCAAAACTTGAAAATTCACTTTCTTTCCTTTATAGGATGTATTAATTCGGTTAATAGTGTTATCGATTCCATCATTGTGCATGTTTTATTTTTGTTAACACCCCCCCAAAGTAGTGTTTGATAAAATTGAAAGGCAATTAAATCTTTTAATTTGGTATTCTGACCATGAAGGTCATCAAAATTGGGAAATTTTTTATAGACTTTCACGAACTTCTCAGGAATGGGTGTAAATCTCAAATTTATTGAAAAAAGTGTTTGTTTTTGTAATATAAACTTTTGTGGGAGTTCATCTTAAAGGAATATCTATAGTCATATCTTATTAATAGGAATTATGGTGTGTTTCCCCTCAATTGGGATATCAATCTCAATGGATCCCATATTAGGATTATTATAGAAAGATTTGTGAAAACAACTTTGGAGACATATTGGTGGATCATTGGGTGTGGTGACATTTCATTTGAGAAACACAATTAGGATGGATGTATCTTTTTATTTCCTAGTTATCAATATATGGACATCAGTTTTATACTACCATGTTCTCATCCATGGCTCATAGATGTAGTGCTTAATGTGTATCAAAAGAAAGTGTTGTGTAGCATTAATTTTTCTAAGGATCGTGACCAGTGTTTCATCACTTCTTCCCTTACTATGAAATTGGCCTTCTATAATTTTCAAAGTATGTTTCACTCCTCTTCTAACTTGGATGGTATGGGTACAAGAATATGGTGCAATGAAATCTCCCATAAATTTAATTTTCTTATTTTTAGAATTATCAAATTTGTCATCCCCACTAATTTTAATATTCAATACATTTATATTCCTCATACATATAAATAAAAATGTGGTTCTAATTCTCAAACAGAATTTATTTCCCACCTTTTATTTAATATAGAATAGATTTTACATTTATGGATTCATGTTTTACCCCTTCCATTTTATTAATCCATGGTTATATCTATAGAATATTTCATTCTGGAAAGCTGAGACTTACAGTTGATGAACCACACATAGGCCAAAGGGTGGACCATATTCACTGTCATTTCTTGTTGAACCATCTAGGAAACACAGAATTCTATTTTTCATCAGGTTCATTGGATGAATCTATAATACATCAAGTTCAAATTTTTATACATTCTTCAATCTATTGTGTAGAAATTTATGGTCATTATTCTACCCTTGGTTCTATATTCCATCATCGCACTAATGTTTTCTTAGGGTGTGGCTTCACATGGGCAAAGGGGTCTCCAATTTTAGGTTAAATGTAATTCTCCCTATCATGGTTGTAAGTTAAATATTGATAAATCATGTGTGTAAGGTATCATGCATGGTGGTGGTGGTGTTCGTGATTTATAGGGATTGATCATCCTGTCTTTTTTAGTATACTTTCAGGATGTTACTTTAGTGCTAGCTGAGGCCTTGGTAATGCTTCAAGGGATTTAAATCTATAAGTCTAATTTCATCCCTTTATCTAAAGTGGAATCAGACTCCACCATTGTTTTTAATTCCATTAAAGGTCATTTTTCTTGTCCTTATAATATCATTTATCATATCATAACTTATATTTTAATTCTCCATCTGAATATAGAGGTTTTTCACACATAAAGTAAAGGTAATATGTTGTCAGATCTTCTTGCTTCCAAATGTAACCAGGACAAAAGGCTATAATGTTCTCTAATATTGGTTGTATGCCTTTTTAATATGTTAATATTACCATAGGTTATTCCCTAAGCCTTCATCATTTTCTCCCTCCATGATATCCTTTGTTTTCTTGTATTCTTATATTCTTGAATTTTTTTTCCTATTTTCAAATATTAATTTTCATAAAGGATATAAATTGTTAGTGAGTGAATATTACTAAAGAAAACTCTAGATTATACATTGAGTAATTTTTCTCATCAACCATTATCCATCTTGAAGAATAGACTATTACTTTATCATTTTTTAGTGATTAGCCTCTTCTTCAAATACTTGAAGATATCTTCATATTCATTGACCTTTAAAAACATATCTCTTGTTCGAATTAACATGGTTATTGGGTTTTATAATCATGATAAGTTCCATTCAAATCATAAATAGTACCCAGATAATCTAAAGAGACTATGGATCTATGTTATAGATATTGGTATGGGTCATTCCTCAATTGGATTTATCTTTGATGGATCCACATATATCCCTTTGATTTTGATAACATGACCCAATAATGTTACTTGCTTCATCCAGAAGCCACATTTACAACACTTTGCATATAAATTATTATTTCTCAAAGTCTTTATCATAGTACTAAATAATCCTCATATTCTAAATTTATTTTTGAGTATATGACAATATCAATTACAAATACCACCAAAAAATGTTAGGTATTCTATAAATACTATTCATAATGTCTTTGAAAAGTGCTGGATCATTTTTGAATCGGAATAGAATCACTCTAAAATAATTTTCTTCATACACTATACAAAATGAAGTCTTGGGGATATCCTCCATCATCACCTTCAATTTATGATTTCATATCAAAAGATCTACTTTATAGAAGTTTTGATCCCTTCATATTTGACCAAACAAGTCATCAATATATTGTACGAGATACTTTTTCTTTATAATGATCTTGTTGAGTTCATTATAAATAATGAAACGACACATTGACCCATCCTTCTTATTGACAAAGAGGATCAGAGCACCTTATAGTGAAGCACTTGGGTGTATGAAACCCTTTTCAAGATTCTTTTATAGTTTCCTATTCAATTATTCAAGTTAAATGGGGTATGTTATATATGTAATTTGGGATATGGGTATATCTATGAGTATAGTTTTAGTTGAGAACTCAACATGTCGATTAGGATGAAGACTAGAAAACACTCCATGGAATACTTTAAAATGTCCCCTTAAAATGGTAAAGTCTTCAATGATGATACTATATTTAATCTCAATAATTTGATCTAGATATAATTTATTATAAGGGAAAAATAAATGATCTAGAGAAATATTTTTTTCAAATTAGATTCACCATTCTACTTTCAATTTTATAGAATCAAAGGATTATTCAGATATAAAAAGTGATTTCCTTCTCTTGGTATTTAATGTTTGATAAATATAAATATATTCAAGACATTACCAATATAGAATATAATTCTAATAAATGGGGTAAAAAAGGTTTTCTAGGACATTATTCACATAAATTATATCCAGGTAATAGTTATATACTTGAGATGAAATAATTTCACCACTTTTTTCTTTCATCGATAACTCAACTTCCATGTATTGACGTGGTGTTTGAATATTTCTATTAAAATTCCATGATATGAAAGAATATGTCAAACCATAATAAAATAGGACATTCACTATTCATGAAAGAATAAAAAGTGTAATGATAAATACTTCATTTTCATGATTTGTATCAATAATAGTGGTATAATAATATTGTACTTTCTCATTGGCCTTAGAGTTTTTTTATTTAGTTATATTTGATGAACCATGGATTATTACACTTACTATAATATTTTTCATGTTCATTATAGTTAAAAAAATTAACCATAATTAGAGGATTTATTGGAACTATCCTTTATTCCATCGTATTAGTTGGATTCTTCATCTTTCTTTGACAATCAATAGTTTGATGACCCTCTTTTACAGACTTGAAACATCTCCTTATTCCCTTGAGGTAATTTCCTGAATTCTTATTTCCGCACTTACAACATGTTGGTATGTAACACCCCAACCCCAATTACCCAGAGTCAGTGCATTATTTTATTACATTGGAATGATCATAATAAAATAAAATCCCAAAGGGCCAATCAATTTAATATCCTTGGAAAAAACAAGATATAATCATAAATTTTATATTACATCTTGAAATTAAAAATAATGTAGTGTCTCTTTTGAATAAACTCATATCCCTTATATCATCCCTACAAGTGAATCAAAATATACTTTTTCACATCCTAGGGAAAAAATGAAACATAATAAATTGTGATCTCTGATTCTGAGTAAGAATAAACAATATAGCATAAGCTATCATAAATAAGAATAAACATTTAAGGTAAGGTATAAGAATAAAACAAAATCCTTTTAAACAAAATTTTCATAATAATATGGAAATAATAAATAAGATAATACAATTTAAAAATTTACATATATATTCTACTATTAGAATAATTCCATGCAATATCAATAACTAAACTCATAATGAGGAAATGCATAATGTTAGACATCATAACCATAACATCAAAGCCTCGTGCTAAGACCCTAAATAATCATACTGTCAAGACCTTGTATTAAGACACTAGTTTGTCTCATGAGACCTACTGATGATTCAAGGGGCTATAGAGCCCCCCCCCCCCCATAACTTACTAAGTCCAATGAATTCCTCTTATGAAAGGGGTAAAACATAACATAAACATTTGTATTAAAATTTTCATAGAAAATGTTAATAATTTAACCATAAACCATGAATGGTATCAAAATAGAAAATCCATAGTCAAATATATCATAAACCCCTTAATAAAATATTTAATATTTTATCATAATAAATCAACCTCAATTAATAATAAAATCCAACAAAGGATGTTACATAGAACAAAATAATCTCATAAATTCATTAAAACTCTTTGAGAGAAATATACCTTTTTACTTTGAAATCATTTAGAAAACGCGCAATTATAAAGGAAAAAATTTCTTCTGAAAATAACCTTGTAATATTTTAAGGGAAGATTCAAAATATTAAGGCATTATAATTGTGTAAAATATCAGGTCATGCTGTATAAGTTAAAAAATGTTCTTTCCCTAATTTTTTAAAAAGGTCATAAAATACCTTGTCTGGAAAATGACATTTTATAAAAAGTAAAACATGGGTAAAAATTTATATAAACAATTTTTTATAATATTTTGAAATAAATTTTAAGAAACATGTAAATTGATGATGAATATGTCTCGGTAGATACTTATATATAAAACACCTCGAATAATAATGATATTGTGAAAATAACCCTTACCTTGTACATTATTTTAGTCGAGGGTGAGTTGACATCCTGTATAATGGTAAATTATTTTATTAAATTATACCAAAACCATATCCATATTAATTATATTATATATTATCTTCTTATATCATCTTGTCAATAATATTTTATTATTACCATTGTTTTGGGCGTTAACTGCTTCGTTTTCCCATACCGGTTTTGTTACGTAAGTCATGTTTGTTATGAATATGATATATTTTATTCATATATATAATTATATTAAGTTCATAAAAATTATATTTACTCATCATAAGAGTTCTATTATCATTATTTAATGCTTAACGTAGAAAATGAATCTCATTGTGTTGTGGAGACATTAGGTCGTACATACGTGCAAGCGACGATATCATTCCCTTAATGGATAAATGGTATGAAATTGGATGGTATATTAATTATAAAAAATAATTATCACGTTATATTCATTATTCATATCCATTATACTCATCATTATACCCATCTAATTAATTTAGTATTGAATAACAAATTACACCACGGCGTGGAGACGGTAAGTCATACGTACGCGTGTACGATGATATTTTTGTTTGTATGATGAATAAAATGAGAAACATGGTTGTCCCATGATTATAATAACATCATAGTATATTAATTATATTTTATTTCTTATTTTTATATGGAAACAACATATAAAAAAGATGTATTAGAAGAAAATAACATCGAAAGAGGTGATAAAACAATACCCACTTTTTCAGGTATCTCCTTTTGGTTTGTACAAAAGGACTCCATAGAATAACTCTCTACCCAAAATATGGACTCTAGGATGTATTTAGGGAATTTTTTAGTAGAATTGGGATGGTTTTTTTTATCCAAAGTGCTTTATATGTGTTAATTAAAGAGAAGGAGAATTGCCCTTTTATAGGAAAGGTGTGGGGCACTTTTAGAATAACTTAAAATATTAATTTATTATAGATTTATTTTTGATTTAAAATATATCCAAAGTGATTTATTTAGATTATAATATGAGTATGGGTCTAAATACTCTTAAAAAATTATTTTTAGATAAGTGAGTTTACAAACGTAACCTTGTATTTTGGGATTAAACCTCAGTTAAACAGTTTAACTCTTATCGTGTCTTCTTCTATTTTTATATTATAGGGTAAATATAGTTACTATAAAATGTCAAAAGAACCCCAATTGGATCATTTATTAAATATTTAACACTAACCTATTTATTTGGATGAAACTTATATTTTTATGAGTTTTATTACATTTAATAAAATATTAGTTATTTTAAAGTATCATTTATATCAATTTTGATACTATTCACACTTTTCATTTTTAAATATATCAAAACAAAATTATAACTTCAAAACAATACTTCCAACATGTAACTTATATTTCTATGTTATTTATAAATTTATTTATTTCATTAATTAATTAAAATTATTTTAATTTTAATATTTTTTAAAATCATTTAATTGATTCTTCCTTTAATAATTAAATTACTTCATCATTATTTTGTCACCATTTAATTTAATTATTTATTTAATAAAATTATAAATAAATTACTATTATGTAGATAATACGTTTACCTTTCAAAATACTACTTATAGTCGACCATATCACTTATATATCCTCATAATAAAAATGATATATTTATTAAAATTTGAATATGTCATTTTTAACTCTCCTTTAAATAAAATATAATAAATGTATTAATCTAACACAAGTGGCTTAAAGAGGATAAAATTTTACACCTCAGTTTTATTTTGGTTGAAAACAGTTATCCAATAAAATTAGGACAAGAGTTAGGGTTATATTATAGTATTATAATATTATTTTTACCTTTAGTTATCCTATTTACCTTTAACCGTAGTAAATAAAATTCAAAAGTTATTATTCAAAAAAAAATTATTTTGATCCTATTAGACCACATTTTTCATACTTATTACAGTCATTTATATCCATTTTTTTAAATTCAATTATAAAAAGTCGTAAAATTTCATTTAATGTTAATCCACAGATGTGGTAAGAAGGTAGAAAAAAGAGATGTTCCAAAAGTTTAATAAAATTTTTATATCTAATTCTATAATAAAAATTATTTATGTAACCTAAATTGGACTAATATATTTATTATATATCTATTGTGACTTTAAAATAAATTTAAAATAAAATAATTATTTAAATGAAATTTTTGGTTTTTTAACAATAACGTAGTATTTTTCACTATTCATCAAAAATTGAAACTTTTTTAGAAAAATTCAAAAAATTCACCACAAGATAATTTTAATATTATGAATTCTGAAATGAAGTCTATTTTTAAAAATAAATTTTATAAATTTTATAATTTGGTTAATAATATTTATAACTGCTTTTTAAATGGCTTGTTTGATAGGTCATGGTGCACTCGAACTTGATGTTGCGTGCAGTGTAATCTATTGATTTATTTAAAAGCAAGCATATAGTGGAATCTTGGGTTGTTTCATTCTTCCTTCAAATAATTTCATCCACCAAATTTCTAGAATATCACTTCATAAAAATATTTGGGTGGTTCTTCATCATAATTTCTTCAGGTTCCCACGTCGCCTCTTCCATTTTATGGTATCTCTAAAAAACCTTTACCAGATGAGTCGTCCAATTTCTCAACACTTGTTCTTTGGTATCAAGAATATTTGTAGGCTCTTCACAATAAGACATATCGAGTTCTAGTTCTATTTTTTCATAGGTGGGTACATGTGTTGGGTCTGGAAAATATTTCCTTAACATTGATACGCAGAGCACATCATGAACATTAAAGAGACTTAGCGGCATTGTCAAACGGTAATTTATAGCTACAATTTGTTCCAGAGTCTTAAAAGTTATGATGTACCTGGGACTTAATTTATGTTTTTTACCAAATCATGTAACACCCTTTCATGGAGATACCTTCATGAAAACATGATCTCCCACTTGAAATTCCAAATCTTTCCCTAGGTTATGAACATAAGTCTTTTTCTACATTGAGCTATTCTGATATGGGTTTAAATAGTTATTACCTTTTCTATTGTTTCCTCAACAAGTTCTGGGCCTATGAGTTTTCTTTTATCAACATCATCCCAGCAAGTCAGTGTATGATATATATTTCCATATAACACTTCATATGGTGCCATCTGAATACTTGAATGGAAGGTATTGTTATTGTAGAATTCTACCAAAGGTAAATAATGATCCCACATACCTTGAAAGTCAAGTGAGAAAGATCTCAACATGTATTATAAGGTTTTAATAGTACTTTCTGATTTTCCATCAGTTTGAGTGTGGTAGGCAGTGCCCAAGAATAGCTCAATATCTAGGGCCTCTTGAATACTTTTCCATAATATTGATGTTAAACCAGGATCACGGTCAGAAATAATCAATAGGAGTGCACCATAAAGTCTTACAACATCATTAATATATATTCTTGTTAAATGTTCAAGTGGTAATACTTCTCTTATAGAAATAAAATGTGCTGATTTTGTAAGACGATCAACAATAACCCATATCACATCATTTTTTCTAGGATTCTTTGGTATCCCCATGAAAAATTCCATTGTAATATCATCCCATTTCCACACATTTATAGGAATAGGTTTCATGAATTCTCTAGGATGTTGTCTTCCAGCCTTCACCTATTGAAAAACTAAACATCTTGACACATAATCAGAAATATCTCTATTCGTGTTGTCCCACCAAAATTTTTCTTTCCAATATATGTACATCTTAGTGAAACCAGGATGTATAGAGAAATTGGAGCAATGAGAATCATCCAATAATTCATTTTTTAGCTCAAGTATTGTCAGAACACAAATCATATTCCCAAATTTCAAAATACAACCTTCAAATATGAAGTCGATTAGTCTCCCATCATTCAAAAATTTAATTTTCTTTTTAAACTCCTCATCATTAGACTAAGAAATTTGTATCCTTTACAGTAAAGAATGTTTTGAAATCATTTGAAAAATTAGTGATGTTTCACCTTCTAGGATAATTCTCATTTCTATATTTACTATATCTATGAACATAGGATCCTTTTTAACTCTCATTTTGTTTAGAAATAAATGGTATTTTATACTCAAAGAATCCTCCACCTTCTTTTCCCTCACTGTGTGGTAGTGTATTGTGAAATAATAATCCTTAATTAGATCAATCCATCTCCTTCGTCTCATGTTGAGTTCTATCTATGAGAAAAATATATTTCAAACTCCTGTGATCAGTACATATCTCACATTTATCATTATAGAAATAGTTTCTCTATATCTTCAGAGAAAATATTATTACTGTTAACTCCATAACATGAGTTGGGTAGTTTTGTTCATTAATTTTTAATTTCTTTTATGCATAAGTAATAACTATATCATTCTGCATAAGGATACAACCAAGTCCTTTCTTTGATACATCACTATAAATCACAAACCAGCCATTTCCAGATGGTAAATTCAAGAAGGAATCATTGAATAATCTTCTCTTCAATTCTTAAAAACATTCTTTACACTCTTTTGTCAAAACTAATTTAACCCCCTTATGTGTGATATTGGTTAATGGGTTTTTCAATCGGGGAAAATATTGGACAAAGCATCGATAGTAACCTTATAAACTAATAAAACTATGTACCTCAGTTATACTGATTGGTGTTGGCCATTCTTGGATTTTTGTTGTCTTTTCAGGATCAACATTGATTCCATCCTTGGAGACAATATGGACAAGAAAATAAATTTCCTAAATCCATAATTCACATTTGTTAAACTTCCCTTATAGTTCATTTCTTATAAGAGTATTCAGAACAATCCACAAGTGGATTTCATGATCTTCATATATTTTGGATTATACCAAGTTATCATCAATAAATACTATTATAAAATCATCAAGATATTCCCGAAACACTCTATTCATTAGATCCATGAAAACATAGGGTGCATTAGTCAGTACAAATGGAATTACTATAAATTCACAATGATCGTACCTCATTCAGAATGTTGTCTTTTGAATATCTTCCCTTTTTACACATAATTAATGATATCCAGAATGAAGCTAAATCTTTGAAAAATATTGTTCTCCATGAATTTGATCAAAAAATCATCAATGCAAGGAAAAGGATACTTGTTATTTATTGTAATATCATTCATTTCTCTACAGTCAATGCACAACCTTATTGACCCATCTTTCTTCTTAACAAAAATAACTGGGGCTCCCCATAGAGAAACACTAGGGTGAATAAATCCATTATTACTCAAATTCTCCAGTTTTTTTCAACTCTACTAATTCCATAGTGATCATTATATAGGGAATTTTTTATATTGGACTTGCATTAGTGATTAAATCAATAGTAAACTCAACTTTCTGCTCTAGAGGATGTCCAGTAAAATCCTCTATAAATACATCAATATATTCTCATATAATATATACATACTCAATTTGTATATTTATTTCTCTATCCCTAGATATTATTTCATCTTCCTCACCAAGAATCACATTTAGTAAATCTAATGGGATGGATTCTGATAATAATCAGGTGATGAAGTTTCTACTCTAAAGATAGTGGATTCTATATCTTCCTCACAAATTGTAACTTCTTTCTTCATACAATAAATTTCTCATCATATTTTGATATTCAGTCCATGTTGAAGATTATATTAGAGTCAACCAGTGGTATAATGATAAATTCATTAGATAATGCATGTCTATATTCCATAATGGGAACTTCCTAACACATCTTTGTTACAATGAGACTTCCCTTAGGGGTTCTGAATGAAAACTCCATTGTTAATTTTAATTGGAAATATTTAATTTTATTAAAAATGGGAATATATAAAGGAATTAGAGGATCTAAACTAAAATAAATCTTTTTCTAAACTTAAGGAAATGACTAAATTACTTTCCACCACATCATTAGTAACTTCTACCTCAATAATTGTGATCACAAAATCTTGGCCTTACTCCATTGTCCTTTTCTAGGGAAAGTTTCCTTGACTCTTAGGACAATAATTTTCATAATGTCTCATCTCTTTACAATTGTAGCATTGAACGTTGATAGCTTCTTTCTGCCCCTTATAATCACGATCTTGGTGGCCTTTTCTACACACTTGTAAAAAAACTCCAATCCTCTTTAGCCAAGTACCAAGGGGTTTCTTCCCACAATTATTTCAGGGTGGAAAGTCAATATTTCCCTTATTTATCTTATTTCCTTTTACAGGGTGTTTGGTATCCCTCTTCTAGTATTTATTTACTTTAAAGTGATAAGACTTAGAGAATTCATTTTATGTCTTGATAGTACATGAGATAATATCTTTCTACAATGATAAAGATTGTGATACTAGTGCTCATCAAAGGAATGGTTTTAGCCCATAAAAGAATCGATCAATCTTACTTCTTGGGTTATGTTAGTTGTCTGCAACATGAATTTATAACCTTGTGAAGTTAGATTCATAATTTGCAACATTCTCATCCTCTTTCTACCTCAGACATAGAAATTTCATCTCTATATCTGATCGCAAAACATGAGGAATGTATTTTTATAGGAAGAGATCTTTAAATTCCCTTTGTTATATATTTTTAACCTCTCCATCCTTCTTCGTGTTTTGAATTAATGTCCACTATTTATATGAATATTCTGATAGAATATATACTTCTATAACAACTTATTCCCTTTCATTACTCCCCAAAGAAAGAAATATTTTCTCTAAATAACATATCCACTACTCAACTAAAAAAGTATTTGTAGTCCCATTGAATTTTGGGTGTTGTTTCCTCATGAAATGGTCAAACATTGATCCTCTTCATTGTGAATTAGGCTGCTCTATATGGGTAAAGTTATTATTCATAACCTGAGCCATTTTCCTAATATGGTTATAAGTTATTCAGAACTAGTTGTATCACCAACTCCACTATAATTATCTTTCATAGGAGGAAAATCCCTACATGGATTATGTGTGTTAATACAATTTCTATTCCTTCCACTGGGTTCTATTTATAAACAATAGAATACACTAGATTGGGTTATGAATTATAATTAATAATTCCAAACTAGTAAAATATTAAACATAAATTGAAAAAAAACATATCTAATCCATAATAATAAAAATGTTTTCTTGGAGACATATTCACTCTTAAATCCTTCATAATGGTTTGTAATGAAAATGTGAATTATCCTAAGTGTATCCCCTGGGAGTGTCAAACTAGGAGTGTAGTAAGGCTCGTTATTGTGTACCAAGTTACCCCTAGTCAAGCCCGGAACACCTTGTCAGAGTTTTTACTCCTAGGTATATATTTTCTAGAACCATGTCCACTTGTAGTATCCAAACAATAATTAATTTTCAAGGAATACCCACATAATCTCTATGTTATAAAAATTATATTATGTTCTTTTATGCTTATCCTCAAATTCTGTCTTAGGGTAATGTTCTCTAATCATGGTTTTTTTCTAAATCTAGTTTCCATGGTTTTTACTAAAATTCCATTGAAACCAACTATGATTCCCCAACCCTAGTTACCCAGAGTCAGTTCATTATTTTATTACATAGGAATGATCCTAAGAAAATAAAATCACAAATAACTAATCAGTTTATTAGCCTTGGAAAAACTAGATATAAACATAAATTTTACATTACATATTGAAATAAAAAACTACATAGTGTCTCCTTTGAATACACTCATATCCCTTAGATTATCCTTATAGGTCAATCAAAATATACTTCTTTACATCCCATGGAAAAATGAAACATAAGAAAGTTCTAAGCTCAGATGCTTAGTAAGGATAAATAATATTGTGGAAGCTATCATAAATAAGAATAAACTATTAAGGTAAGTTATAAAAGTAAAACACAAGCCTCTTAAACAAAATATTCAGCATAATATGGAAAACATAAATAAAATAATTTCATTAAAACATTCACATGGATATTATACTAGTTGAATAATCACATACAATATCAATAACTAAACTCGTAATGAGTAAATGAACAATGTTGGACATCATGACCATAATGTCAAGGCCTCATGCCAAGACCATAAATAATAATAACATCAAGGCCTTGTGCCAAGATACTAGTTTGTCTCATGAGACCTACCGATGCATCGAGGGGCTATAGTGGGCTCTGACAGTCAATTACTAAGTCTAATACATTCCACTTATGAAAGTGGTAAAACATAACATAAACATTCGCATTAAAACTATCATACAAAATTTTTAATACTTTAACCATAAACCATGAGTGGTATAAAAATATCACATCTATAGTCAAATATATCATAAACCCTTCAATACAATTCGGAATATTTTCTCATAATAAATCAACTTCAATTAGGCATAAAATCTAACAAAGGATGTTGACATAGATGAAAATAATCAAATAAGTTCATTAAAACTCTTTAAAAAAATATCCCTTTTTACATTGAAATCATTCAGAAGGTGTAAAATTATAAAAGAAATCATTTCTTATGAAAATAAACTTTTAATATTTTAAGGGAAGATTCAAAATGTTAAGTTTTAATAATGGTGTAAAATAACTACTTGTGTCATATAAGTTAAAAATTGTTATTTCCTTAATTTGTCAAAAATGTCATAAAATACCTTGTTTGGAAAACGATTGAATGATTCCTTTTAAAAAAATTATAAAAATTTAAACATGGGTAAAAATTTCTTTAAAAAAATTAGGATAATATTTTGAAATACATTTTAAGAAATATGGACATGGATGCTAAATATGTCTCAACAGATATTTACGTATTAACAACTTCTAATAATAATGAGATTGTGAAATTAACCCTTACCTTGAACTTTATTTTAGTAGAGGGTGAGTTAACCTCATGTATAATGGTTAATGTATGTTATTAAATTATATCATAATCATGTATATATTTATGATATCATATATGATCCTCTTATATTGTCTTGTAATAATATTTCCCTGTTACCACTGTTTCAGTTGTTAACTGCTTCATTTTCTGATTACAATTTTGTCATGTAAGTCATCTTTGTTATGAGTAGAGTATATTTTATTCATATACAGAATGATATTAAGTTCATAAAAATTATATTTACTCATAATAAGAATTTATAATAATACATGAATGGTTAGCATGGATAATGAATCACATCGCACCGTGGAGACGGTAGGCCGTATGTACGCATGAGCGACGACATCATTCCCTTGATGGTTAAATGGTATGGAATTAGATAGTATATTAATTATAAAAAATAATTATAATGTTATATTCATTATTTATATACACTATAATAATAATTATACCAATCCAATTAATCTATTATTGAATAACAAATTACACCACGACATGGAGACGATAAGCCATACGTACGCACACATGGTGATATTGTTATTTGTATGATGAATAAAATGAAGAATATGATAGTCCCATGGTTATAATAGCATATCTGTATATGGAAAATACTGTATTTATTATTTTTATATGGAAACAACATATAAGTAAGAAGTAAAAGAAGAAAATATCTTTGAAAGAGGTGATAAAACAATTACCTCTTTTCAGGTATCTCATTTTGGTTTGTATAAAAGGACTCCATAGAATGGATTTCTTCCCAAAGTATAGAATATATGATTTAGTGAAAGAAATTATTAGAAGAATTTTTCATGGTTTTTATGAGCCAAATGGAATTAATGGTGTGAATTAAAGATAATGAGAAGTGCGCTATTATAAGAGAGGTGAGGGGCACTTTTGGAAGATCTTAAAGTATTAATTTATTATAAATTTATTTTCGATTTAAAATAGATTAAAAGTAATTTATTTAGAGGATAATATGAGGATGGGTCTAAATTATCTTATAAAATTATTTTTATACAAGTTTAGGTCACAAAAGAAACCTTATCTTTTGGTTTTAATCCTTAGTTAAACAGTTTAACTATTATCGTGTCTTCTTGTATTTTTACACTATAGGGTTAATATAGTTACTATAAAATTCCAAACGAACCCCAATTGTATAATTTATGACATATTTAACACTATATTATTTATTTGGACAAACCTAGTATTTTTATGAATTTTATAACATTTAATAAAATATTATTTATTTTAAAGTATCATTTATGTCAATTTTGATACTATTCAAAATTATCATTTTTAAAAATATCAAACCAACCTGATAACTTTGAAAAAATACTTCCAATATTTTTCTAAAATTTCTGTGTTATCTATATAATTATTTTATATCATTAATTAAGTCAAATTATTTTTATTTCATATTTTTAATATCATTTAATTGATTCTTCCTTTAATAATTCAATTAGTGCATCATTATTATGTCACCATTTTATTTAACTATTTTTCCCTTAAATTATAAATAAATTACCATTATGTAGATAATAATTTTTCATTATAAATACTATTTATAGTTGGCCATATAAATTATATATCCAAATATTAAAAATAAAATAGTTATTAAAATTTGAATATGATATTTTCTTACTTTCCTTTTAATAAAATATAATAAATGTCCTAATCTAATAAAAGTGTATTAAAAAGGATCATATTTTAGACCTAATGTTTATTTTGTTAAAACAAATATGTATCCAATGAAATAATGACAATTTTTAGGTTAATATTATAATATTATAATATTATTTTTACCTTTAATTACCCTTTTTACCTTTAACCATGGTAAATAAAATTAAAAAGTTACCATTCACCAAAAAATATTTTGATCCTATTAGACAAAATTTTTCATACTTATTACAACCATTTATATATTTTTTTTTTTTGAAATTCAATTTACATAAGTGGTAAAATAACGTTTAATGCTAATCTACATATGTGGTTAGAATGTGGGTAAAAGAGACATTCAAAAGTTTAATAAAATTTTATATCTAATTTTATTATAAAAAATGATTACTATGACCTAAATTTGTCTAATATATTCATTATTTATCTATTGGGATTTTAAAAAAATTAAAATAAAATAAATATTTAAATGAAAATTTTGGTTTTTTTACAATAACTCAGTATTTTTCACTATTCATCAAAAATTGAAACATTTTAAAAAAATACTAATAATTCACCATATGCTAATTTTGATATTCCAAGTTTTAAAATGAATCCTATTTTGAAAAAAAATTACAAATTTTATAATTTGCTTATACTATTCATAACCGCTTTTTAAAAGGCTAGTTTGATATGTTATGGTGCGTTCATACTCAATGATGCATGTATCAAAAGCTATTGAATTATTTAAAATGAAGCATACCATGGAAGCATGGGGTGTTATAGTGTAGTTGGATTTTTTTCCCTCAATGAAATTAATCAATTGGTCTTTGAGAACTAAACTCTTATCTCCTATTTTTATCTATAGCCCCTTAAGACTGTAGAGAATCAAAAATATCAATCTCATCATTTAAGGGTACATATGGATATTTCCTCATAAGTATCGAAGGCTAAAATTGCTAAATATTTTCAAAGATTCATCGTATTTTTACTAAATAAGTGATCAACCTTGCTTTTAGGGTCAATAAGAAATCTATAAGGATACCATTCATGCCCTGTAATGTTTTCTTTATATGAACTGATTGATTTATCCTCCAATTTATTGAGTCCAACAAACTTATTATCCATTTTGAGATGAAGAATATAAGGAAATTATTTATTGAAAAATATTTTATTGATTTAATCCCACTCCATTGATTTGATTTCTTCCACTAGTTTTTTATTCTTGATCAGCTTACACAACTGATTGACTTTCCCCTATAAGTGATAGATGACCAATATAACATTCACATTCATAAAGTTTTTTTTTGAAAGTTAATATCTTATTGATGTAATTAGTCCATTTTTCTACAATTTTTGGGATTTTAAGATTCATTTGAAGTTGCCATTATTTGTATCATAAAATAATAAACCAAAACTTATTATGTCCTAGGATAAAGAGGGTGTTTCATATGATTCAATCTATTATTCATAACTTTAGTCAGTTGTAAAAGTACCATCACAAGATTCTGAACTTCTACTCTCATCATATTAGGTATCTCATTTTGGAAATAATTACATTCACCATCACAGTGGTTGTTGATATGGTTTCACTTATTTAAATCCATTTACTAAAACAAGGCAAAATTAGGGATGAGAAAACTCAAATTAATAAACATAAAAAAATAAAACTATAAACTTATAAGGAATAAATCATAAATGACATTTATATACTAACTTATGAATTTTTATATTTCAACATAAGTTATTCATGGTCTATTTATTATTATATTCTCTATCCTAATCCCTAAATATAATTAGACCATTACTTGGATAACAACTATAACAACCTAAAGTCTCATATATATTTTATTACATAATTGTTAACATCAAAATATATAGAAAACAACCTAGAAATCTAGATATATAGTGTATTTGGAAGAATAGATATGTAATAAATATACTGAAAAAATAAACTACATCATATTTATTTCAATATCCATAATGTTCTTCTAAATCCCATTTAATTCCTATTATTTCATAGGATACCCTAGGGATATAAAGGAAAAGGGTGATCTATAAATCCTAGTAAGGGAACAAACCTGATCATGTAGTAATAAAAATTATTCAAGAGGAATAACATGCTATCCTATATTCAATCATATAGAATAATGGAATAAATAATATGATATAAAAAGATCATGGCATGATAAGAATGTGGAAAAATTATAAAACATGATATCATAAGAATAAGTCAAGGATCTCTATCAAGACAACAAAACATAGTGTTATAGGATTATTTCCTACGCACCAAAAATGGTATCTCATGAGATGGAAACATTACCCAATAAATTTTTGGGTGTGTAAGGGCTTGGGGTGGTAAGGGCTTGGGGGGTGCATGGCAGGTCATTGGCTCAAGTCCCCGGGCTTGGGATTTACATGTAATTTTCTTCCTTGTGTGTGTGTCGCTTTCGCGGTTGTACCCAAATTTGTATAATTTTGATCACACCATTCATATCATAATGTGTACATGAATTTGTTTTACCCAAAAGGAAAATAAATCAAACATAAAATAAAATATTGATAAATCCCATGAGAATGAAATGGGTTACATAATCACATATCCAAGAATAACCAAGTGATATGTCATAATAATTCTCTAGAAAATAGAGGATTAAGTAATTTTGTATGTTCATAATTGTGTAAATAATTTTATTTCATGAATAATGAGTTCAATTCAAGAAAATCCTTAAGAATGTAGTGGAGAAGGTGGTATAGAAATGAACCTCTTAAATGATGATTTAAAGAATGAGTAATGAACCTTTAAAGAAGTTAAGTGCATACTATTTTAATTAAAACTAGAAATGAATCAGAGTAGTTTTACATAAAATAGACACTATTCTGAAAATTTTTTAAGGTGAAAAGACTTTAAAATATTAATTCATGAAATATGTTAACGAATAGAAAAGTTCCCTTTAAATCTGGTTTTCTTTAGAGAAAAGAGTGAGAAGGGAACTTGAAAAACTTATACATCCATATAAAATAAAGGGAATATAAAATAGGCATATATGTAATGAATATATATATATATATATAATATTATAATTAAACATGAATAATATATAGATAAAAAGAGTTAAAGAGATAGAAATCATAACCCAAAATAAAATTGGTGGGTCCTAGATCACTTGGGGAGTACATCTAAATTCTTGAATAATAAAATTAAATTTATTAATTAATTTCTTTAGAACCTTTTTTAGGTATATTTTATTTTTTAAATTGTATTTTTCTCATATGTCATATATTGATTGTATATTTATTTCTTGCATTGGCTACATGGGGGTGTCCGATCAACTTCTCCAAAACTAATTTGGTATGTTGATCATAGTAAAAGGTGTAATAAAATAGTTCCATGAAATAAATAATTTTATGGGTTTATATTATTTATAATTTTATTATAATAAAAGTTATACAGTTCAATATATGGTCTAAAATAGTTTCAGATTCTAAAAAGGACCACATTAAATTCATTTTAGTCTGTTAAAATTACGATAATAATTTTTTCTTAATATCATTGATATAATGGTCAATTCATACTTAAAAAAAGTTAATAATTTCATAAATACTATATTTATTCATTAAATATATTTTTAAAACTATCCATGTATGGAGGTAATAGGTGTTTTATAACATCAACCATATATGTTGTTAAAACATTCCATGAAGGGATGAGTGTTATAAATAACTATAAAAATGGATGGTATGAATTATATAATGATATAATTAATATTATAATATAATTATATACTTAATTATATAATAAAATTAATTTTTATGATAAATATAAATATTATGTGGTCAAATTAAGGAAATGAAATTGAAAGGTGTAAAAAATATAAAACTTACTTCATAACATTGATATGGCTCTCTTAGAATACACCTTAATCATTCATAGATTGGTATTTTAGTGAGATAATAACTTATAGGAAATGGATAAGATATTTTGGTAGTAATTTAGGTGGAGTTTTTGTAATGAAATGTGTTTTGAAAGTGTATGGAAATTCATGGAGGAGAGTGGTATTTAAAAGTGTGGTGAGAGGAATTTCATGGAATAAATTAATGAATATTCTATTTTTTCATTTACTTAAGTACTTCACTACCCTCATAGTGAATAATCACCTACATAAGTTATAAGATATAATTTTTAGACACAAAGTTTAGTAAATATAACTACTTTGTTCCAATTTAGTCACACTTATATAAATATGATTTCATATTTACCGTATTTCACTCTAATTCACCATTTTTTATAGTATTTTACTATTTTTACCAAAAATTACCAAATTTTACCCCTTATATAATTTAAACATAATGATTCTAAATATTCAATCCATTTTATCAAAATAATTTTATAAATATAATAAATTTAACTTTTAAATAAAATCTTTATTTATTGAAAATTACTAATTTTTATAACCCCGTCAAATTTCGGACCCTTAAGAAAAGTACTTATGATTGAATAAAATTATATTATCATTTATATACAAAAAAAATATTTTTTTAAAACCACTTTATAAAGATAAAATTTATTTCAATTTTAAAAAATTACCATAAGAATGTGTTTTAATAGAAATTAAACATATATGTTTTCTAAAAATATAATTTTGGTTTCTCTTTGTCAAATGTTTATTTTATCATTAACACTATTATTTAATTTTATTATAATATAAATTAATTATATTTTTATTTCATAATATATCCAAATATTATTTTACTATTCTAAAATCTATTTTATTATTCCAAATGTTTAGGTTACTATTCCAATGGTCATATAGGTTTTATACTTCCTATAAATATGTATTGTTACATTAATTCATCGTTATCTTCAATTTATCTCAAGTTTATATTATTTATTTTCAAAAACAAATTACATCACTAATGTTTTTTTCTTCTTTTTTACAGTGTTTTTCATGGCTGTGATTATTCTATAAGACTAAATTGGTCCAAATTTTCTTATTCTAGTCATTTTATTTTCTATGTTTATTGTCTCTTTTTATTACTGACAATTTTATTAGGAATATTTCCCCTCTAAATGAAATGTTCTAAATTAATATAATGAATTATTTTTTGTTGTTATTATGTGTTTCATGTGTTTTACACTATATTATATACTTCAAAATTACAAACATGTATATTCATAAGGATGATTTTATAAAAGTAAGAGTCATTACATGCATTTATTGGATTTGTATAGGGACATTGTTGGTGGTGACCTACTAAATTGTTCTCGCAACCTTCTCAGGGGTCTTGATAACTAAGTATATATCATGGTTTAAATCATGAGTAATGAAAAGGTACCTACATTAGATGGGTGAGCAAGTATAGTTTGGTTAGAGTTGGGAGATGGGCATGAGTGAGGATCCAGGACCTAGTTTTTCTATAATCTCTTTTATTTTGATTATTTTTATACTACTTTATATATGTTCGACTCTAGGGTGGTCTTATTTTTATTAAAAGATCTTGTGAAATTACAGTTTAGTTCATTTTTTTATAGCACATGTTTACTACTTATTAATGGTTGACCTATGGTTATAATTCTATGTTATGCTATTATTTTTATTAATAGTTATTATGATGTGATATATGGCTATCTAGTAAATATTATAGCCTCCCTAAAAGTTTCTCATTGACTTTTATTGTTAGTAATTAACCTCTGGAATATGTGGAGGTGTACCTCAGGTCACATAAAACCACCATATATGATCATTTTTTGGGTGATCCAGGTTAGGGATATTGCAAAGTCATATCAGAGACTTGTTTATTTTTTCATGTTATTTGGGATATGGTAAATAGGAGATAGGATTTTGATGGAAGTTTAGTTAAAACTTATTCCTAGGAGTAATTAACCCACATATAAGGATGGTATAGGATTTCATATATGGATTATTTTTCACAATTTTTGAGTATGATAGTTTCATGGATTTTATGGAATATGATATGTTATTTATGGTTTATTATTTTACTATTGTCCTAGGGTGGAAAGAGGGTTCATGTTCATACATTATATTCAACACAAAGGATTCACATGATATTTTTATGCTTGTATGTGTTTTATTTCTTGGTTAATATATGAGGGTTAGGTAAATTAAAGTGTTAACATTAAATTATATAGTGTTTTTCTATATAATTTATTAGTATCACGTTACTTTACTAACCCATGGTTGATAGGTTTTTCCTTCAATATATGATGATTAATCATGTGGACCTATGTGTGATTATATCTGGCCCAAGAGTGGATAAGTTAGGCTAGACTTGTGTTGATTTGTATGGAACTCTTATATCATAGGTTGTATCTGTATAAGGTAACAAAGTGTATTTTCAATTAATGCTTTACCTAAACTATGATATCAATATTTTTTATAGTTATATACTGAGATATTCATCTGTAATTTCATTGATATGACACCATAAAGGCCTCTCATTGAGAACCTAGAGAGTGGGGATGATATTCCCCGCTAGTAGTAGAGTTTTTGACTCAAGTTACACATGTGTCTCCTATTGATCAATAACACTGAGAGATTTTTCTTCAAGTCATATAGTCCATGGGAGATGGGGTGCCAAGAGTTGGGTATCCCATGTTAGACATATCTTAAGAGTTCCTACTACATCACCAACCTCTCTTATGGGGTGAGGATGGGTCATCAATTACTGATATTTGGATTAAATATTTCTAGAGAACTTTTTACTAGATCGAGACATCCATAGAGTGGGGGGTGAATCTTTCTACCAATATGTTCTATGGATTTTAGCTTCTTTTTTTCAATAAATATTTTCCTAAGACTATGAGGTCATATATATCTATATATTTTATACATATCATATAGGGGGTATATCAATTATGGATTATTCATCCTATTTTACCAATATCTTATGGTTAGAACCCATATTGGTTAGTGATAATGTCACGACCCATCCCTGAGAGTCTCATTCCATGACTGCCGCAATCCCACCTCCAATAGTCTATGGGATAGTGACAAGAACCGAGTTAGGATATCCTAAAAATTTGAGGCATTATCATAAAGTACTTGTACGCACAAACACGTCTCCAATCCACAAAACATCAAGTAAAAAATACATGCAACCCACTATATCCCACAACCAGAGTACAACAGTGAAAGTAATGGAAGGTAAATAGGGCCAAATACAAACCCAAAAAAAGTGTTTATAACCACAAGTCTAGACTATTAGAAAAGAGGTATTGGGACTTCTGTTTGAAAAGCCACAAGAACACACCTTGGTCTATTTGGTCTAACAAATCACTTCCTAGTCCTGGTCTGCCTAGGACTCCATTGAAAGGTCAATCATCTACATAGGACATGACTTATGTTGGAAAATACCATTCATGTGTGATTATAAAAATACTTAGTAGGAACCCCCAAAACCACAATGTAATACCACAAAAAAAAGTATAATCATCTCTATACATGTATATGTCTATAGCACATATAATAAGAACATCTTGATATACTCAATACAAGACACAGAGTCTAGAGGTAATCTATAACCAATTACCAGCCACCGGATTCTGCTCAAAGAACAATATTTCTAGGATAACTCACTCATTAAGCCATGATACCATCAAAGACACTCAAGAAGAGTTCTAGCTCATTTAGGCCCCACCCAAAGAGAATGAATTGGTCAAGGAAGAATATTATACACAGAGAGAGAATCCAACCCGACACACTGTGGTAGACCACAAATGTAATCTGGATCAACCCATAATTTAGAGGATCCTTCCTAGAAACACTGGGGAATACCACTGACCCTACTGATGTGGCCCGCTAGATAGAGGACCAAAACCCTACTCTTGGTGGATACGTAAATTCCAAATAACTCTACTGGGGTTGATATAGGATCGCAATCGAGTTCCACATAGGTATACCATACTCTATCTAGGATTCAACCTATAAAAGTGATTACAATCTAGTGATGTGGATGTAATTTTGTATTGAACCCTTAGGGAATGGACCAAGGGAAATATCTCAACCTATACTAGTCCAAACTAAAAACTCACCACTTTTCTCAAAAGGATCGTCTCAATGTTAGGGTCTCAATTCCATAGATAATTCATCGATTGGATGTTCTGTTTAGAAGTTATGGTCATTTTATGATTTAAAGGAGGTAAATGGGCCTATGGAAAGACCGCACTGTCAGTCAACCACCCCAAGGACTGGTCACCATGGACCGAATATGGTGGGTAGCCCGCATATCATGGTTGTGGTAGGGCTCTGCCTCGATCAACACGAGTCTGGACCAGGTCCAACCCTATCCCTCTTGGTCTAACCCGACCCATTCAATTGACCCAAACTGATCATGTGTGGGCCACCATTCCCATCCCATTCACTCATCCTAGTCCACAAGGTCATCAGTTTCATCCCATGTGGCTATCGTAGTAGTGTCATGTGTCGCAATTTCATGCACCACAGTCAGCCGCTGGTCACTGGTTCCATGCTGGTGGTCCCTTCTAAAGACCCCTACACCTCTTATGATACCCAAAACATGAAATTATCACATATTTGATCTCTTTAGGACTTAATTTACATACATCCGGCCTCTTTTTTTATTTTTCTTCAATTTGGGGGTTTGATCGCATTCGAGGCCACCCAGAAAGTTCAAGCCATGACCACAGGGATACAATGGTGAATAACGGAGGGAGAAAAGAAAAAAAGAGAAACTATAAGGAATGAAACTCTGTCTTTGATCATTTTTTGTCTCAATATGTTTATATTAGAATGATAAATGAAGAGTAATAAGGATCAATCTCCCAATAATCTTGTAGATAATATCTCATCCCACAAAAATGATTAATCTGCAGACTAATATGTTTGTTGATTGGTCCACGTTCATCATAGAGTTAAATAATTGGGAAAACAACTCAAAAAACACACCTTACCTTGATTTGGTTCGATTTATAATGAATAAAAAATCATCATTGTTGTTATTTGCAAGGTTCGTCGAATCTAAGGTGTGGCGATCGATCGATCCATCTTCATCCGCCAACGGTTTCTCCAGAGGTTATTTCCTAACACCTCTATATAAATTCTAGGGTTATGATGTTGAACATTAATTTCCTAACAAAGAATTAATAAAAAGAAATTTGTTGTGTTAAAATGACCTCTTTATTAAATAATTTTATTTATGATTAGGTCCTATGTGACTTTTTCTACAGACGTCATGTGGGGACTAAACATAGGTCGCACCCAATGTAAATCCTCTATTATAATCTTAACAGTTCCCTCAGATTTCGGATTCGGGCACCCATTTAAGAGTTATTCCACTTTTTTATGAAAACCATTCTTGTGTAGTATTAAAAAGGTTTAATATTTTTAAAACATTTTTTCTAGGCACATCGGGCCTCATAATCACACTTCATCTCAGCGCCTAGTCTCAAAAACAATTCATATAATATCTAAAAATAATACATGGATAATTTGACATGTTACATTCTCCACTCCTTGGGGATTTACATCCTTGAAATCTAAAACAAGGTCTACTCAAATAGATGAGAGTACTAAGCCTGAATCTGATCCTCACGCTCCCTTCTGATCTCCTGAAGATTCTTGTGCTGCCACCAGATACGCACTAAAGGAATCGCTCGTTGATGAAGGATCCTCTCCTATTGATCCTCGATCTCCACTGGATACTTAGTAAAAAATTTGATCCATCTTCAATGTTCATATCTCCTCATTCGATGATGATTGATGGGTCATACAGGTACCTCCTTATCTACGACATGTCGAAGAAGTCATGTACCCTCTCTAACTACTGATGTTGAGTCAAGCGGCACACCACCTTGCCAACTGTAAGAAAATGGTTTTTCTCTTGGGTATGTATTCTTTAATTTTCTGTCTAAATATTTAATTTGGACATTATATGGATGACTAATGAGTTATAAAATGTCTCATGGGTGTTTGGGGAAAGTTCGGATCCCATAACCCATCTTTTGGGGGGAATTGGACAAGTCACACAGTTGGCGCGTTGTTTGCCTAACCGTGCGGATAGTGTTTTCTGGATAGATCCACCTTGCATGGTTGGTGCACAGTCTTTCATACTAACCATGAAAGTACCCCTTCTTCCTAGGTAACCATGCACATTATGAACATGGTTTTTCAAAAAGTGCAGACAAACCATGCACAGGCTATTTTTCTGGGTAATTTTACAAATTTTCCCTTAATGATCTAATTATCCCCTCCTTATTTTTTAATACAATTTTATGTAGGATTTCCCTCTATATATCTCATTTTGGGGGTTTTTTAAGGAAAAATTCGTAATCAATATATCTTCTTCATTCGGGATCTGATCGAGCTTTCGTTCATCACGTTGAATGCGCAACGGTAAGTACTCGAGTCTGTTTAATCCTTTATTCCCCTCTTTTACTCTTGACCTAGTTATCAGGGTATGAGTGTTTTTCTACTTTTCATATATCTAATCCAATCCAAGACAAATCAAGTGACAATACCATAGGAAGATATTCTTACAAGCCTAAGGTGGGTTGTTTATAACTCATCCCTAAAGTTCATTGATTTTTGAAATTGTTGTGTGAGGCCCACTGATTTCATCGATTGTATTTTATAGAATTTATATGCCATTAATATAATCATTAGAACTATATGGTTATTATAATTCCAAATATATGATTAATTTCTAGTGGTTACACCCATTACTCCATTCATCCCATGTATGATGTTGTGCCATAATTGGGTTTTTAGTGTTTTGACACATTTGAGCCACCATTTGGGTGTGCCTTGGCTTGACCATTTTAAGGTTAACTATTTTTGTATTAAATGTATTGTTTACAATGAGAATTTTATATTGGAAAGTACCATGTATTCTCACCACTTGACCTGCCAAAGGTAAGTGCTTCATAAAATGTAAAATGTTATTTGGAAAGTATACTAAGTATATGACTTGGCCTTAAATGTAAATAAATCATAGGTTTTATATCCATATCATCCCTTACCACATTAATGGAAGGTATAGGAATGATCCTTGAATATAGAATATGATTTAAATGGATTAAATTAATGGTTTCATGCTAATTGGAATTGTCGCGCTAATGAAAGGCAAGGCTTGAACCAAATGACTTGATTAAAATGTTGCATACTACTCAGCCTTATCACACTAATGAAAGTCAATGATTGAACCAAATGACTTGATTAAAAGGTTTCATGCAACTTGAACTTGTCATAATAGTGAAATGAATGGCTTGAACCAAATGAATGTTACATGACTTCATAATTAAATATGAGTTTCCTGACTCGAGATCACCTTTGATTATGATCGTAGAAGGCCATGAGCACTCAAGAACCCCATTTAGATACAAGGATTCAGATTTCTTAGGTCGATACCCACCTAGATCCTGATCTTTTTCTGTTCTTGGATTCCTGGTATGACACCATATGGTCCCTTCATATTATTACAAGATTCCTTGGATACACTCCTTGGATCCAGCATTGAAAAGTATGTTCTAGGGTTATAGCCCATAGGGACCTACCTCTACTTTGCCCAGTTTTACCTTGGACGATATCCTTAGATTCAATAGGAAACTTATTTTGGAATGACTTGTAATTTTCTCCTTGGATTACACTCTTATCACATGTCATTCTATATTTATTACTGATTTGGCGACCCTTGAGGTCTACATCACCTTGGTTATTACCTTGGGACTTCACTATTAAATATCATTACAGGTTACCTTTTCATAACATGTAATCTTCACATTTATTAACATGTGACATATTATAAACTGGTAAAAATAAAATAATGAATTGGTTACATGTTCAAACACTAGCCAAGGGATGAAGTGGGTACTTGGGTATTTAGTTACATTGTATTCTTTACTTTATATATGCATGGTTACATACTGTTACATTTCCATTACACGGGCCGGATGTTATAGGCACCATTGGTTCTGTCCCACTGATATTTATCTCATACCCTCTCTAAGTGTCGTTTTATACCCAAAGTAAATTACATGGTTGCAGATGTTGAAAAATTAAAGCATACGAATTCAAACAATTGATTTCTTACTGTTTAGTATGGATCTTGATAGAGGATGACTGAGTTAGAGCTCATGATGCTTGGGATAGTTTTTCCTTTACTATATACTATGTAGAACATGTTATTCTTGTTGTCTTGTATCTATGTTTTACATATTTCTAGTGACATGACATATCATCAGTGGTTGAATTCTATTCCAGTTGTTTCATTTATTTTTAATGTTGTCCCAATTTTTTGTTGTTCCTTCTATTTACTTATATCGCTTCTACTATTTTCCATTGTTTATACATTCATTTGGGGTGATACCCTTTGGTAATGAGGGTATATTATCCCTTCAAACCCACCGTATGGCCTCTCTCCTAGTCATTATCCTCTAGCATTTAGGGAGATGTACTTGAGGCCATGTGGCCCACTAGGCTTGGGGCACCTGTTAAGTGGAATCCGGGTCCGAGACGTCACAAAGTGGTATCAGAAGAGTTTTCTTTCCTGATTTACTATTTTGATACAATAGATTAGAGATTATTAATTCTTGGTACTTGGTCATAAGTCATGATTGGGTGTCGCGAACCCATGTTTGGGGTAAATTCAAGTTTCCTAAATTATAACTGTTGTTCTTCTTTTTTCTATTACATTTGATTTTATTTTTCCATTGGGTGATGCACATGTTGTGTGGTGTTCTTGATTATTACTCTAATTGATGATTTTACTTCACCATTGGCCTGATGATATGAGGGAAAGGATAATTGTTACATTCATTATTATAGGCACCTAGAATTGCCATGTCATGCATATTTACAATCTATATAGGTGAATTTCACTACCTTGCATTGATTGATATGCTTGTGATTGTTGAGTGATGTTGTGATAGTTAGTTTATGATTGTATTACTCTTGGTTGCGATTGAGTGATTTCCTATCTCAATCCAAGAGGTGTATGGGACCTCATGGGTTGAGATGAGTAATTTATCAAGTTGGGCCATTATGTTATAAATAAATGGGGGTCATTTCTAGTGATAGGTGTGTTTCCGACGCTTTCGCCGGGGCGCGCGCGCATCCATCCGTCCGCGGAGGAGGACGCGCTGCGCTTGTTGCCCCGCGTTCCCTCTTTCCAAAGGCGGGCGGAATTCGTTCCTTGTTCAGGTGCGTCTGCTCCTTGATCAAAACGGGATGATGGGATGTCGGTTCTTCCTTCTGTGGATTCCTCCTCAGAACTCATCACCTATTCCGGGTCTCCCTCATTGATTTAATACGTAGTTCGTGAAACTCTTCCCAGTGCCATGTTTCCATGGACGCCGGTTAATTACACTGCTTCTATCGGGACATTCCAAAGGGTCCAGTCAGGGCAGCAACCTTCAGTCGGGGGAGTAGTCACGTTGAGGCATCAGTAGCGTGTCTGGATGCTGGGGAACCTTGCATGTCTGTCTATTATCCCTGGTCACAGGGCTTCTCGAGGGCGTGGAAGCCCGAGGCATCCCACATCGAAAGCGGGGAATTATATGCCATAGACACATATCTGAGGTTTTCCTCAGCTTCTCGTGTTTAACACAAGGTACTCCGTGAGTTTAACGTCCAGCGGAGACGGATCAACCCGATCAGAGTATTAGCTAGGAATAGATCGGATTGAGGGATTTCCCTTGAAGGGATGCCGATACCGGGACCGGCCCATGGGCGGCTATGAAGAGGGGCGTATCGACATGGTCTCACCGAGATATGGCGGTCTGGGCGAGAATCGGGATGGGTGATAGGTGGATGAATGGAGTGGAGGGGGAGTGAAATGGGACCATCGTAGGGGCGACGGTGAAGTTGGGCTTGAGCCTTGAAGAGGCTTCCTACGTATCCCCGTGGCATGGAATCAATGTCCGCGTAGTTCAGGATGGTGACAGTAAACCGATGTGAAGGTGGACCTTGGTCCGATGAATGTCGTCAGCGAACCAACGTGAAGGTGGACCTTGGTCCGATGGGCATCGTCAGCGTACCGACGTGAAGGTGGACCTTGGTCCGATGGGCATCGTCAGCATACCGACGTGAAGGTGGACCTTGGTCCGATGAATGTCGTCAGCGAACCAACGTGAAGGTGGACCTTGGTCCGATGAAAGATGGGCTTGAACCTCAGGAAGGATTCCTACGTACCATGCCTTGACACGGATCAAAGTCCTCGTAGTTCGGGTTTCATCGGTGAACCGACGTGAAAGTAGACCCGTGGGTCCACCAGTGGTGGGATTGAACCTTGGGAAGGTTTCCTACGTACCATGCCTTGACATGGATCAAAGTCCTCATAGTTCAAAGGATTGATGTAATACAGTTTAACGTCATGCGGGACGATAGTGAACCCTGACGTGAATAAATGACGGGTGGTGGGTGTCGACAAACCGACATAAATTAGGGACCTTGGTCCGATGGGAGATGGGCTTGAACCTCTGGGAGGATTCCTACGTACCATGACTTGACATGGATCAAAGTCCTCATAGTTCAGGTTGAAAATGGGGACTTGGCACACCGACAAGGAGACGGTCTGGGCCAATGATTTTTGGGCTTGAACCTTGGGGAGACTTCCTACGTACCATGCCTTGACACGGATCAAAGCCCTCGTAGTTCAGGTAGTGGTGTACAGTTTAATGTCATGTGGGACTGGGGTGAACCGACGTGAATGAGGTCGGAACGACCGGATGGTGAGTTTGAACCTCGTAGAGGCTTCCTACGTACCATGCCTTGACATGGATCAAAGACCTCGTAGTTAGGGTTAGTCACAACGGCTTTCCGTCGGACTAGGATGCAGTTTAAAGTCATGCTCGATGAAGGTAGAACTCGACGTGAATGATGATGGGTGGGCTTGAACCTTAGGAAGGATTCCTACGTATCATGCCTTGACATGGATCAAAGACCTCGTAGTTCATATGGGGGATTTGCCGGCGAACCGACGTGAAGGTGGACCTTGGTCCAATGAGTGGTGGGATTGAACCTATGGAAGGCTTCCTACATACCATGCCTTGACATGGATCAAAGACCTCATAGTTCGGGTAGTGGTGGGTGTGCAGTTTAATGTCATGCGGGACAAGGGGGCATACAGTATAACGTCATACTGGACGAGGGCGAAACTCGACGTGAATGAACGACCGAGTAATGTGGCTTGAACCTCATGGAGGATTCCTACGTACCATGCCTTGACATGGATCAAAGATCTCGTAGTTCTCTATGGGTGGGGGTCAGGGTCGGTGCTTACTCTATGCCCATGTGAGTCATGCTTGGTGTGAGAAACAAGAGGTTGCAAGGACCTGACAATCACGTCGCAAAGGATGCGTCCGTGAGAAGCGAAGAGGGGCTTACGCGTTAGACGGCCCATGGTGCTGGGACTTACTCCAAGATGTTGGCCCAGAGAGCGGCGAAGCACAATGAAAGAGGGATTTGGGACCACTGATGGGAGGTGCCTCGTTCCCTATCACGCCCTCCACGGACCTTGGTAGTGGGGAAGTACGGAGATGCAGAGGTGCAGTCATCCGTTGGGGAACTAGGGTCACCCTTCTCCTATGAAAATATGCCACTCCAATAAGGAGGATATCATACCTTGTGGATGGGTGATTCCATTCCTCTGGAGACGAGTGGTGTAAAGAATGTTCGAGCTGGGGGGAACCTTCATGAGAGGCACGAGGTCGGGTCACAGTTTAACGTCATCTGTTAAGGACGTGGTGCTTGGCAGTTTAACGTCCTGTAGCTCGGACGAGGTGGGTTCACTCCACACCCGTAGGACTTATATAACCGGTACCCTCTGGTCCTTGGGGAAGGGAAGGTACCAGTAAGGCCATGGTCAAGGGGGGTGTGGAAAGAACCATCAAAGGGTCCACGTTAGTGTGGCTATGCGAAGAAGAAATAGCTGTTAGCGTGCCTATGTGAAGAAGCATTAGGCGAAGCAACGCTACGGGTGGTATTGTCCATGGGACTTTGAAATCACATCGTGCAAACCTGGAGGGTCGCACGGGAGGAGTAATTTCTAAGCAAAGGAGTGTGCTTCGTGAAGTGGAGTGCCTTGGCCTTAGCATGGGGCATAGCTGTGAGTGTAAGGTGCTTTGCGAAGTGGAATAGTGTTCGTGGAGCACTGCCTCGTGAAGAAGGGGTGCCTCGCGAAGCAGGGTGCTGCGAAGCAGTGTGCTTCACGACGTGGAGCGATCCTGCCTTAGCATAGAGATCACTAGTACAGGTTGGGTGTTTCGCAAAGCATAAACGCTCCGCGGCTGCCCGGGTTCCCTTGGGAATCCCCTTCCCTCGCGAATTCCCTTGAGCTTCGTGAAGGGCATCCCTCTCGGAAGAGGGGCTCAAAACGAGACAAAGCAAAGGCATCTCGCGAAGTAGAAGTACCTCGCGGAGCTCATGATTCCCAGGGAAAAGAGTGCTTCGCGATTCGGGAGAGGAGAATCCGAAAGGTCGGATTGTCAGTCCTCGGGGCTCAGGGGTACTCCAGTATTTATAGGGAAGGGGCGCCGTGAAGCAGAACTCCCGCGCCGCCTCAGGTGCTTCGCGGCGGGCTCGCGAACGTCAACGTCGTCCGCGGAGGGTTACCGCCTCTAGAGCTTCACGGCGGGCATGCGAATGTCAAATGCGTTCGCGGAGGATTACCGCCTCTGGAGCTTCACGGCGGGTTTGCGAACGTCAAATTCGTTCACGGAGGATTACCACCTATGGAGCTTCGCGGCGGGCTCGCGAACGTCAAATGCATTCACGGAGGATTACCGCCTATGGAGCTTCGCGGCGGGCTCGCGAATGTCAAATGCGTTCGCGGAGGATTACCGCCTCTGGAGCTTCTCGGAGGGCTCGCGCACGTCAAATGCATTCGCGGAGGCTTACCACCTCTGGAGCTTCGCGGCGGTCTCGCGAATGTCAAATGCGTTCGCGGAGGATTACCGCCTCTAGAGCTTCGCGAGGCTGCGATGATCGAGGCGCTTCGCGTCGGTGCTTTGTGAGGCAGTGCGCCAGCCGTCTTTTTCGTTCCTCCCTTTCGGGCCCTATTTTGGTGCCAACAAATGCCCCCCCTCAGACTTGGAGCCATGGAGGGTGGAGGGTCGAAGTCTGAGGGAAAATCGCCAAAATTGTCGGTGGTTCGCGATGCGGCTATGCGAAGGGGCCCCGCGGTGCACACCGGGGCCACGGATCCAGACACGCCGCGATGCTCCGCGCGGGTGAGGCGCGACGCGATGCTCCGGGGTCGCCGCCTATAAATAGGGGGGCGACCTCCTTTTTCTTCACGTGACTTCCTTGTCTTTTTGTGCTCTCGACTTCGTGAAGCTCCGCGTACTCCGCGACAGCCCTCCGCGAATCGAGCTTCGCGGCGAACCGTGGGTCTCCGACTCCACGTCCTCACCAAGTGAACTTCTGCTTGTCGGCCTTGGCCAGACTTCACGGCTTGGTCTCGCGACTGATCTTCGCGATCCGGCTTCACAATTCAGCTTCACGGTCGAGCTTCGCGATCCAGCTGAAAAAATTCTTTTCTGAGGGCCGGAATCGAAATGGCCCATCAAGAGGCTGTATTGGGGGTGCTTGCAGATACTGCTCGTCGGGATGAGATGGACAACTGTCCAGGCCTGGGGGAGATGGTCTGAAGCCACTCGGACCACACTTCTTTGACAGATATGCTATCGGAGGGTCAGAAGAATTATCCACAGTGCAAGAAACTGTCATTGTACGGCTTCGGGCTGAGGGATGACGTCTTCATCCCTGAGGTGAGTAGGGACGAACCAGCTTGCTGGTTCAGGAGAATACCATGCCAGCACCAATGGTTCAGGGCGGATGATGGTCACGCACAAGAGAACTTCACACCCGTCACCGAGGACTATCTCTACAACCATGTGAACAACATTGACGGGAAACCTCTGCAACCGGAGACGTCCCCTCCTCTCTACCATACCACGCTGAAGGCGGCTTTGCAGGATTCGAAGAAGGGATGGTCTGATGAGTGGGACCTGCGCCAGGGCGGCAACTTTACTGATGACTGGGACTGGGCCTACTGGGTAGGCGCCTCATGCGAGGAGTTTGGGGCCGAGCTGAGGAGAGTGGGGTTGTATGAGGCAGCATGGGCCTCCCAATTCCACATTTACCAACCCAAGCAACTGATGCCAGAATTGATGAGCAGATGGTCGTCTAGGACCAATACCTTTCACCTGCATCATAGGGAGGTGGGCATCAGCCTGTGGGATGTCCACCATATTTCTGGGGTCCCGATCTTGGGGGCCATGTATGATGAGTTCCTCCCCGTCATCAGCGCGTGGGAGGATACGGAACAAATGTCGCGACTGGCATTAGCGCTGATGGCACTCGTCCCTGGAGAGGACAAGGAGGCAGTGAGGGATGTCCACTTTAGGAGATGGTTCAAATGCTTCCTGAATTTCCCAGAGAATCGACGGTTCCCTCCGAGGCCTCAAACTTGTCCAAGGGCGGCCCAACGGGGCAAGGGGTACTCGTATTGGCGGGTCTTGGAGGACAGCCAATGGAAGACTTGGGGTTTCAGTGTCAGCATTGAACAACAGCCGATAGTCAGGCTGGCGGCGTTCATCGCGGCTCTCATCTGTGGTTGGATCCTACCGGTGAGGGATACAAGCATGGGGGTATGGCCCATCTCATTTATTATGGCATCCATGTTGGCCATGGGGCAGCGGATCAATCTGGGGATTTCGATGCTCACCAAACTGTACAGAATGCTGCGGCACATTAGCGAGGGAAAGAAGCCGCCAAGGATATATGGGACCTTCCACCTCCTGTATGGGTGGATCGCAGCGCATATCAGGGGGATTTACGAGTATCCAAACCCCATTTCGCCGCCGGGATCAAACTTCCGCCCCTCCATCCTGAACGCGGTCGGGATATTCCCGTTCAAACTAGCCGTTCCGATGGTGCTGAATCGGGTGTGGAGGGCGGATGAGTTTAATTTCCTCCCCGTCCCATTGCCGACGGGGATACTTACTGATGACGGGTGGGGAACGGAAGAACATCGGGCTTACCTCCTGGCCTTTCGAGGTGGAGTTTTGGTGGCATGAATAGATCTTGAGCCACTCTACGAACCGTACACCCCACATCGGTTTGCGAGGCAGTTCTGGTGCCTCCAGCGGCTGACCCCGCAGGTCTACTGGGAGGTGCGTCATGAGGAGCACCCTTGTGTGATGAGGTAGTTGTGGCTCATGTTCATGCGGGAATATGGGAAGATGCGGATTGCATTGCCTCCATCCACCACCGCTTTTGGATTGGTGAGGGAGTACGCCATTAGTTGGGAGGCTGGTTACCCAGGGGATATGTTGAAGCAACCAACTATTCGGGTCAGTGACGGTGGGCCTCCCCTATCCCGAGGTTGGGGTCGGAGGGCAGCTAGGGCCGCTCGTGGAAGCATGGTTTCCATGGCGGCGAGACCCGCACCGGCTGAGGGTATGGCAGCAGCGGTGGATCCGGTGATTCTGGAAGAGCGGGGCCATCCGGAGGGGCAGCCACCGAGGGGATTTCGTAGGATATCTACTCAGGCTCTGGGGAAGCACCTGCGTCATATCGACATGGCAGAGGATTCCATCTTCCCGGAAGCTTGGGAAATTTGGGATGTCAACCAGAAATTCCTCAGCCCACCTGAGATATGGGCCCACCTGAATCGCCTCGGGATGGAATTACCAGGCATAGGCCCAGTTCGGTCTGGATTCATGGCATCTCCGGCAGAGGCAGAACAATACCTAGACGAGCTGGAGGATTACATCCACTCCAGTGGTGTCCCTCGCCTAATGACAGACCAGTTGAGGGTACTGTTGAATCAGACGACCCCCCTACAGTTATCGGCTTCCGACCTGAGGGAGCACTTCCCCCTGCCGGAAGAATCAGAGGACTCCTCTCGGGAGGATGAGGCTGGAGGAGGGAGCCCGTTGGAGGAGGGTGAGGTCGGAGACCGAGGCTCAAATTCCGACGAATTTGCAGAGGCTCTCGAGGTAGCATTCCGAACTTCTTTCCTTATGATCTGTCCTTGGGTCACTATGAACTTCTCACCAATGTTTGAGCCATGCAGGAGGAACTTGTTCGCATGCCTCGTTCTCACCCCTTGGCGGGTGATGATGCGGGACCTTCAGAACTCGCGCCTATGGCTGCGTCCAGTTCCGCATCTGGTGGGACCAGAGCACCCGAGGTGGCTCTTCCGGAATCTCCAGACCTTCCTACAGTATACGGAGGGCCTCGCCTCGGGGTCCCGTCAGTACTGGCTCAAGAGAAGCACCAGGAGGTCGATCTCCGTAAGTCTCCTTTACCGGTTCCCCTGTCGTCATATGTAAACTATGCCCGCCAACTAATGTTTATATCCCTCTCTGTCGTACAGTTCTCCGACTGGCATGGGCTGCTGCGGCAAGACTGGTCGGGATGTCTGGTGGCGTCCCTCCTAGGGGCATGCCGGTGATGGTGGCGATAGTCCCCCCATATCCTCAAGCTGCAACGCACATCATCACTGGCAGGACCACCAGCAGGGTCGTACCCGAAGTCATTGAGGTGGACTCTGAGGAAGAGGATCAACCGGTCGGTCCCAGTCCTGTCACGCCTGCTTCGGCGCCAGGTTTCATACTGGATTCAACACCAGATATAGATCCTGTCGAGGATTTCGTGTGGGCGTATCCCGTGTACGAGCCTGCCAAATGCGCGGACTGGGACGAAACGGCCTCCGATGAGGAAGACAGCAGCATAGTCCGCCACCGGTCGTGGAAGCTGATCACACGCTTTATCAAGGACACCCCCCAAGCGCAATGGCTGGCCGAAATGGATAGAATCCACTCGCGGTTGCGCGAACTATGCGCTGGGGGAGTAGATGCCCAACGTCCTCACGCACTCATCCGAGATCTTATGGCTGAGAAGATCCGGGAGCATGATCGCGGGCTCAGCGTGGGCTGGCAGCGGAGGAAGGCGACCAACATCAAGAAGATCCAGGAGGATGAAGGCGAGGTTCAACAGATGCAGACCTGGGCAGATGAGCTTTCAGCCTCTCTTGATGCACAATCTGAGCTGGTTTCACAGTTGAAGGTTCAGCTGGTAGAGGCAGAAGAGCATATGAGGCAGACCTCTAGAAAGATGGCTGTCGTTGAAGCTAGCGTAGAGAGGGCCAAAGCTAGGACTGACGAACTGCGCCCCACCGCTGCTGAGGAGGAGCGGGAGCTAAGTCAGCGGCAGCAAGCCTTGGATGCCAGAAGCCAACGGGTGGCGGAGCTGCAACGCTCTTTTGACGGGGTCAACTCGTCCATGGGGGGAGTCGACCCCCGGGTATTGTAACAAACCCAAAAACCTTTTATTGGAACTTTTGTGCTTCAATTTCCTTTCTTTGTTTTGAATGCCGTAGCGCCACGATTTCCATTTTTTGAATTGCCTTGTTACATCCCTACAATGTTTGTGGGACGTTCGGCGACAATTCTCCAAGCCCACGTGGGTCGAGCCCGATGTGAGAAACAGGAGATAGTTGCCCTCTCATCCCACCTAATATAGGAGTGGGGGTCATGCTCCGGGCATCCGGGATTCGGATTACCAGTCCGTATTTCTGAAAGACGGGATAGTCTTGATCAGAGAAGGAACTTTCAGGATAGCCAAATTACCGTTTCTTCAGCGTGCTCTTATGCACGAACGGGGAAACTCCAGGGGCACTGAAATCGGTCCAAACAGATGAAAATGGGAAGTTTGAATCACGATACCCAAGATTCGGAACACTGTGGGGATGGCGTGACAATAAGGGAAAACTGTTAACCTTGGCGGAGAAGCGGTATCCTTACTGCGTTAGCCTGCAATGGGGACAACAAATGGGGGTCGACTGTTGACCATGTTCGAAACACGGGACCATGTCACAAGTGTTGTCGATAAATCCTTCGGGACGTTGGCCCAGGATAGTTGGCGGACCATAGGTCAAACATCCATATTGTTAGGGGGTCCTTCCAGACATGACCCATCTTTCGGAACGTTAGCCCAGGACGGTAGGTGTTCCGATGCGACATGGGACCAGGCCGTTAGGGGGTCCCGTGAGACATGAAAGGGGACGAGGGTCCGAATAAGGGGCACGCAAAGCGTGGAATATGGAGTGATGGTTTGTCCAAACAGAATCCAACACTTAGGTAGTTACACCACCATGGTGGGAGTACACCATATGGGCGCATTGGTTTGATCATGGATCATTTCTTCTTTCAGACAGGGCCTCTCTGGCGAGGGGATCTGTCACTTCCCAATGGGATCTTGGGGCATGTTGAACTTGTTCAGGGTAGAACCGCAGTTTAGTGTCATGCGTTGAGGACACATGAACTCATGTAGTTTAACGTCATACGATAGGACGCGGAATAAAAGGGAAGATTCCAGGGAACGTGTGGTTCGGTAGATACGAAACTGACGTGAATGAGGACTTGGAGTCCAAATCACACCACGTACTCCTGGAGGAAACTCTTCAGGTCGAGGGACCAAGAGTGAGGATTAAGCTGAGCCCGAAGAAGAGTGGTCGGGCGTTCCTACATACCCCATGAGAATGGGAATCAAGCCATACGTAGTTCTGGAAGCGTAGTTTAACGTCATGCGGGACGATGAGAAGCCTGGCCGTGTTGGTACATATCCTTCCAAAACTACTAAGCCCACGTGAGTCGTGCTCGGTGTGGGAAACAAGCAGTAGTGGTGGGAATTTCCCGACACAGAAAGGGGAAGGTTAGGGCAAAGGGATGCTCGGCGAATACCGGCCCAATGACACTAACACGATCATTTAGAGCACCTAGATGCGCGAAGAGAAAGAGCCGAGTATGATGTAATTACACTTGAACATGAGGAAGTGGATATGTGTGAATCATGGTGCTCGAGATTTAGATCACAATGATGGCAGCGTGACGATGGAGGATAACTGTTGACCATGGCAGAAACCCAGCATCCATATCGCATTAGCCTAGAATGGGGACAAACAAATGAAGGTTAATCGTTGACCATGTTCGAAACATGGGACCATGTCACAAATGTTGCCAGAGATCCGTAGGGACGTTGGCCCGAAACAGTTGGAGGGCCCTTAGGTCCAGCATTCATGGAGATCCCTTAAGCCTAGTATCCATGTCATCCGAGGGTCCTTTTGGATGTGGAAGAGGATGAGGATCCAAATAGCGAGCTCACGAATCTTGGTCGTGGGACGAAGGGAATGTCCGTATGAAAGTACCACACTTTGGGCTCTTTGTCGAAACACATATGAATACGACAACGAGGTGTATTAGATAGAGGGAGAAGATTCCTTTCCCATAGGGAGATCTTAGTTTAGGGTCGTAGAATTTGGACCATGGATGGGAGAAGACATAAGAGACACATGGTGCGACGAACAACCTGATGTGAATGAGGACGTAATCCCATATCACATCGCACGACCTCCTTGGGAGAGGCTTTAGGTCAAGGGACCAAAAGCGAAAGTTAGGCCGGGACCGGGGGGAAGTGTCTGGGCACTCCTACGTATCTCATAAGGATGAGAATCAAGCCTCACGTAGTTCTTGATGGACCTTAGACCATAAATGGGTAAAAGGAACAGGGGACGCATGGCATCAAGACCCGCCGTGAAGGAGGACCTAATCCCTACTTACCATGCATTCTCTGAGGAAATGCTCGAGTCGGGGGACCGAACACAAAGGTTAGGCTGGGCCCGCGGGGAAGTGCCTAGGTGCTCCTACGTATCTCATAAGGGTGATAATCAAGCCATACGTAGTTCTGGAGGGTGACATGGTAAATACCAGTGCCGGGGGAAAAGGGGAGTGCGGGCGTGGCCCTTGTGCTAAAAGAAGCGAAATTTGATGAATCTTGTTTGTTCTTTAAGGTGAATGTTTTTTTTTGTGAAGCGACAGGCCTAGAATAGTAGGCCGTGATGTCGCCACAAGGATCAAGCCGTGATGGGCGTTGACAAATGGCATGGCACGTGACCAATACCCAACGTGATGTCCTCTACAACGAGGTCACCACAATGTAGTTTCGTTTTTCTTCATGCGGCCAGGACGATAATGTCACAGTTTAGGGTCATATGATAGGACCAAGCATGCATTTTATCGTCATGCAGCGCAGACGTAGCAGAGACGATGCTAGGCGGGAAATGTGCGCAGTGTTATAAAACACAATTGACGGAGACATGATCCCACATAAATTTGTACGCCAATCGGAGAGGGTGACCTTAGGCCAAGGGGCCTATATAGAGGTAAGAGGTAAAACAGGGGGAGAGACTGGTTCCCTAAATGGGTTTTACCCGAAGACAGGGCGTCTGGGCGGTCCTATGTATCCCATGAAGATGGGAATCAAGCCACATGTAGTTCTGAAGGGTGCCTTTTTAATGTCATGCTGGACAAGGAATAGGAGGGCTAAATCTCAGAATGGGGGTGTGCGTGGTGCAGCTATTTCAAACCTGACGTGAATGAGGACATAATCCCGCACTACGCCACGCGGTCCCGTAGTTGGGGTCCTGAAGGCAGGACCAGAGAAGTGAATTTTCTGAACTCAAGGTGGACCCACAGAAAAGGGGTCTGGGCATTCCTACGTATCCCATTAATATGGGAATCAAGATGAACATAGTTCCAGATGAGAATCTTAGTTTATGGTCTTAGAGCTCGGACCGTGAATGGTGACAACTTCCCGAGTAAGCACATATGTCAACCCGATTCCTAAGCCCACGTGAGTTAAACTCGGCGTGGGAAACAAGGGGGGTATCCTCATCGCAATACTTGGGGTGAGTCAAACGGGAGTTGGTAGAGAGCCCCAAAGGACACCTTCGACACGGATTATTTCCCCAACATGCATATGTGCATGGAGGAAAATTACCAAGAGTTTCAAAACTCTACTTGGACACGATGAAGTGATGAAGGGTGTGAATTGTGTACCCGACATTTTTGGCTTAATGGGTTGGCGTGGAGATAGAGGAAAACTATTAACCATAGTGGAAACACAGTGTCCATATCACGTTATCCTGAGGTGGGAATAACAAACGAGCATCAACCGCTGACCATATTCGCAATGCGGGATTTTACCGATTTGTTGTCCAAAACCCTCGGGAGCGTTGGCCCGTAACGGTAGGAGAGCCCTTGTGCATAGTATCCAGGCCGTTCTTGGGGGTCCCTCCGGGTCTGAAAGATGATGGAAGCCCTGGTGCAGGGATACACAAAGCCTGGAAATCGGGTGCGGACGTGTCCGAGTAAAGCTTGGCATTCCAGGTAATAAACCAGAGTACTCTTAGGCACATTGGTGAACCGCCGAAAAGGGATCGACGAAACAGCTCAGTAGGGAGAGTTACATGTCGTGGTCATTACGGGACCGACATGAATGAGGACATAGTCCCGCACTACACCATATAATCCCCTCATAGAGGAAATATATGCCAAGGGGACAAGATGGGATGAAGATTCCCGAGAGATGGGGCTGGACCCGAATCCTAGACATTCAGGTGGTCCTACGTATCCTATGAGGATGGGAATCAAGCCACACGTAGTTCTCTAAATTTATTTTAACGTCATACGGGACGAGAAGGGGAGTAATATACCCCTAAACAAGGGAGGTGTGCGGTATGGCGAAGAAGCCGACGTGAATGAGGACATAGTCCCACAACACACCGTACACTCCTATAAGAGAGGACCTGGGTCGTGGCCTGAAAAGGCCAAGGTCCCTGATGGTTCAGCATTGGTCAGGAAGGCCTGACCTTCTTGTAGTTTAACGTCTTGTAATGAGGACGAGGGTTGGGGACCCGAGGAGGCCAAGGGGTCTGAGGCTGGTCCTCGTAAGGGAAGGCGTACGGCATGGTACATGATCCCAACGTGAATGAGGACGTAGTCCTACACCACACCGTACACCCCGGGTAAGAGGTTGGGCGGAGGGGCCCGAGAAGTCCAAGGGGCCTAAGGTCAGGTGTCAGTCAGGAAGGCCTGACGGGTCTTCAGTTTAATGTCTTACATGAGGACGGGGGTCGGGGACCCGAGGAGGCCAAGGGGCCTGAGGCTGGGCCTCGTAAGGGAAGGTGTACGGAATGGTACATGATCCCGACGTGAATGAGGACATGGTCCTACACCACACTGTACACCCCTATGGGGAATCAGGGCCATGGGCCCGATCGCTAACACCACCTGGGGGGAATTTTTTCACCTCAGGATGGGGCATAACGAATCACTACACTCGATGTCTGGGACATCTCGGGGTGGACCCGAAGATCCAGGACACTGTTGACCATGTTCGAAACACAGCGTTCCTATGGTGACTTGATATGGGAGCAAAAAATGAGCGTCGACCGCTGACCAAATTCGCAACGCAGGACTTGTATCAGCTTGTTGCTTGAAAACCCTAGGGGGAGTTGGCCCGTAACGGTAGGAGAGCCCTTGGGCATTGTATCTAGGCTGTTCTTGGGGGTCCCTCTGGGTGTGAAAAATGATGGAATCCCAGTCAAGGAGTGGGTGAATCATAGCTGTATCCATCCATGAAAGAGGTAAACATCTCCAGGGGGGATGTGCAGCCGGGTTGAGGCTTGCTCGATGTGAGTTGGGGCAAAAGTGTGCACCCTGCCATGTCTTGACCCGAGGGGAAGATTTTGGCTTTTGGGCTGGGCCAACGGATGAAATGTCTGGGCATTCCTACGTATCTCATGAGGATGAGAATCAAGCCATACGTAGTTCTTGAAGGCCATGCAGTTTAGCGTCGTGCGGTGAGGACGTGGGAGGATAGAAGAATGGGAGTGGGCACATGTTGTGACCCTTACGATCCTTGTGTGAGCGGGGTTGTATGAGCGGGGATAAGAAAGCCTACTCCCTGCTACACAAATATCCTCCAAGGAAACTATTCCCAGAGGGGATAGTGGAAGATAAAATCTTGGGGCTGGGCTCAGGACGAGGCGTCCGAGCGTTCCTACGTATCCCATGAAGATGGGAATCAAGCCACACATAGTTCTTAAGATGCAGTTTAACGTCATGCGGGACGAGGATGCATCTCATTTGAGGATGTGTAAGGTACGACAAGTAATCTGACGTGAATGAGGACGTAATCCCACATCATACCGTACAATCCCGCAAGAGGGTAAGTCGGGGAAAACCAAGGGGCCTGGGGCCGGACCGCGGTCAGGGGGACCTGACCAGCTTGCGGTTTAACGTCTCGCGGTGAAGGCGGGGGGCCAGGGGCCCAAGGAGGCCAAGGGGCCTGAGGCTGAGCCTCGTTCAGGAAGGCCTGACTGTCTTGCAGTTTAATGTCTTGTAGTAAGGACGAAGATGCAGTTTAAGGTCGTGCGGGACCATAATGTGCAGTTTAAGGTCATGAGGGACCGTTTCACAGTTTATCATCTTGCAAGATGAAGATGCAGTTTAAGGTCGTGCGGGACCATAATGTGTAGTTTATGGTCATGCGGGACTGTTTCACAGTTTATCGTCTTGCAGGATGAAGATGCAGTTTAAGGTCATGCGGGACCATCTTGCAGTTTAGGGTCATGCAGGACCCTTTTTCCCTAGGCAAAGTATCGCTTGAGGAATTTGGCATTGGTGGGAGGGGTTATACGCTCTCCATCCGTGGTCACCAAGGAGTATGCTCCATTGGGGTAAAACTTATGGATGATATAAGGCCCTTCCCATTTGGGTTCTAATTTGGGCGGTTTCCTACCAGGAATCATTGGCGCTCGAAGGGCCAGTACCAGGTCGCCCTATAGAAAAGATCGGAGACGAACCTTCTTGTTGAAGGACCTCGCTATCTTATCCTGATGCCTTTCCAGATTATGCAGGGCACAAAGCCGGTTCTCGTCCAGTGCTTCTAATTCAGCTAGACGGATCTCGGCTACCTCATCTGATGTCTGGTGATCATAAACTGCAGTGCGTAACGATGGCAGCTGGATCTCAATGGTTAGGACGGCCTCAGCTCCATACACCAGGGAATATGGGGTCACCTGGGTAGAGTTGCGAGTCGTCGTCTGATAATCCCAGAGGGTGTTGGGGAGCTTGTCCGGCCAAATTTTCTTGTTCTGACCAACCATCTTCTGTAGAATGTTAGAGAGGGTTTTGTTGAATGCCTTGATCTGTCCATTTTCCTGCGCGTAGTAGCGGGAGGTATGGTTCGACTGGATGTCATACTTGGCATACAATTTCTTCAGTTCAGCCGCTCGGAAGTTGGTGCCATTATCGGTGAGGACGGCGTGATGGACCCCAAACCGGTGGATAATGTTGGAGCTCACAAATTCAACGATGGAACGGGCCTTGACCTCTTTGAGAGGAACTGCCTCTGCCCACTTGGAGAATAAATCTGTAGCAGTCGGGATGAACTTATACTGGAGGGCTGTTTCTGGTGGATATGGTCCCACCACATCAAGTCCCCATACCGCAAATGGCCAAGAGTACTTGGTGGGGTGGAGGGGCTCCGGCGGCCGATGTAGGAAGTTGGCGTGAACTTGGCATGCGTGGCATCTCTTGGCATACCCAATACAATCGTGGATCATAGAGGGCCAGAAGTACCCCAATCTCCGGATTTGATGGGACAGCTTCGGCCCAGCTTGATGGGCGCTACAGGAACCAGCGTGAACCTCTTGCATAACTTGAGGTATCTCTACTCATTGGATGCAATGGAGGAGGACACCATCGAAACTCTGCTTATAAAGGATCTGTTCAAGACTGGGACCGCTCTGGAGGGTAAATTGCAGCGCGCGGCGTCGGATTCGCTCGCGCTCAGCCCGGTCATCCGGGAGGCAACCATTTTGGAGGTACTCGAAAAAAGGTGCCCTCCAGTCGGGAGTGGCTTCAACCACTGTGCCTGACGAACCCGGGACCCCTGACGTGGAGGGTCCGGCGGTGAGATGACCTACCCGCAGGCCATCATTGTCCTCTTGGGTGAAGGGGGTAATGACTCTTCGGTGTGCCACATGTATGATCAAATCATCTTTCTCGGGTTCTGCGAGCGATGCGGCCAAGCCAACCAAGGTGTCTGCTTGACCGTTCTATGACCGTGGGACATGGGTAACCTCTGGTCGAGAAGAGAACTGGGCCATTAGGTGGAGGGTGTACTCCAGCAACGGTGCAAGCTCCGGCTTCCTGACGACATAGTCGCCATTAACCTGTTTGATTACCATCTCGGAATCTCCCTTCACATGTAGATGGGACACCTGGATCTATAGGGCCAACTCGAGGCTGGTGATGAGAGCCTGGTACTCTGCCTCGTTGTTCATACAGCCTTCTGACAATAGGAACGAGTATGGCAGGACGGCCTGCTCCGGGGTAATGAAGACAATACCCAGGCCCACTCTGTTGAGCTTGGGATCGTTGATCCTCCTACCGGTGGGGCTCCGGGAGGCGCCGTCGAAATGCATTTGCCAACACGGGACGGCATGATCGACTGAGAGGATCGTCTCATCAGGGAAATCCAGGTCTAGGGATTAATCCGCGGAGGTTGGATGGGCAGCTAAAAATTATGCCAATGCCTGTCCCTTAATGGACTTCTGAGGTATGAACCTGATATCAAACTTCTGGAGAATCACTGCCCACTGTGCTAGTCGGCCAGTCAGCATGGGGCGGTTCAGGATGTACTTCAGTGGGTCTACCCGGGAGACCAATTTCACCTCTTGGTGCTGTAGGTAATGTCGCAACTTCTGCACGGCGAAGATGAGCGCAAGGCAGCTCTTTTCGATAGGGGAGTATCTGACCTCCGTATCGAGAAGCATGCGGCTGAGATAGTAGAGAATGTTCTCAGTAGCCTCGTTATTCTTCTGGACGAGCAGCGCACCGAGGGATCTCTCCAGGGCGGTCACATAAAGGACCAGTGGCTTTCTGAAGACGGGTGGCATCAAGACCGGAGGTTGGAGAAGACACTACTTGATTTCCTCGAAGGCGGTCTGACACTCCTCATCTCATTCGTAGGCGGCGCCCTTCTTCATGATCTGGGAAAAGGGCTTACACTTTCCGGCCAGATTCGCGATGAATCGGCGTATATAGGCTAAGTGGCCTTGAAGGCCTCGAAGCTCCTGAATGTTGCTCGGGGGAGGCATTTGGCTGATGGCCTTGATCATCTCCGGGTCGATCTCGATACCTCGGTATCTGACAACAAAGCCCAGAAACTTCCCAGAGGTGACCCCAAAGGCACACTTCAACGGGTTCATCTTTAGGTGACGGGAACAGAGGAAACTGAACACTTTCTCAAGGTCTTTGAGATGTTCCTGGCGCTGACATGATTTGACTACGAGGTCATACACGTAGCATTCCACCAATGTCCCGAGGATCGGTTTGAATATGCGATGCATGGCCCTCTGATAAGTGGCACCTGCATTCTTCAAACCGAATGGCATAACCTGGTAGCAAAAGGTACCTTGGGGAGCCCTGAAGGCAGTGGACTCCTCGTCTTCGGGGGCCATCCGGATCTGGTTGTACCCGGAATACCCATCCATGAAAGAGAGGGATTGGAACCCAGCCGTGGCGTCAATCAATAACTCTATCACCGGGAGTGGGAAGTCATCCTTTGGGCAGTGGCGATTAAGATCGCGGAAGTCGATGCAGACTCTGATCTGCCCATTCTTCTTCCTGACTGGCACAATGTTGGCAAGCCACTTGGGGTACTGGACTTCCTTAATGAAGTTGGCTTTGATAAGCTTGTCAACTTTGGCCTCAACCATAGCACCATGAGAAGGGTGCATTTTCCTGGGGGGCTTCTTAAACCCACGGTGTTTTGCTGGGAGGCCCAGACGGTGAACAACTACCTAGGGATCTAGCCCTAGCATATCGTTGTAACTCCAGGAAAACACGTCATGGTTTTGTTTGAGGAAGTCTATATACTACTGCCGCTCCTCAGGGGACATGGCTGCACTGATAAATGTGGGTTTCGGATCTGCCTCGCTACCAAGGTTCACCTGTACCAGTTCATCAACTGTGGTAGAGACGCCTTCTTCAAAGGAGGGGGGAGCATCCTCCAGGTCTTCCTCCCCACCCGTGGGGGGACTTCCCGCGACGGGAGAAACTTCTGGGCTATCAAAACCGGAGGGGCAGCTGGTGTCATCTTGGGCAGCAGCGGTCATCACATCGGGAGACTCACTCGCCATTGAGACTATAGCAATGAAGGCAGTCGACCCTATCCCATCTGGACTTCGGTCTAAGGGGCCACGTTTGATGATATCAAAGCAGTGGTGACGTGTCGGCCTGAGTCGGTGGATTCCAGCCCGGCGGAAGAGACAAGTATGGCATACCGCCGTTGTCATAAGCTTGACATTCCGGTACCGTACAGGGGTAGGAGGTTCCGGGATGACCTGATCCTGGTTGATGTAGGAGTACGAGGTGATTTTCCGTCGTCGCTTGGACACGGGAACATGCCTTCCCTGCGTACCCGAAACAACAAAACATTTCCCCATGTCGGGGGTCGTGGCCTCCAATCAGTGGATCGGGAGGATGTAGGCGTCATCCATGCTTGCCCAGGGATCACTTGTGACCGGGGCGGGTTCATCCTCACTTACTAGGATTTTCTTATCCGTACTTTTGTAATAACCTGCATCCAGATAGTGGGCCTCACAAGAAGCGAAAGGGGACGCATCTCCTTGGAGCACGCCTACTCAACCGTTGAGTGAGTATTTGAGGCACTGGTGATACGACGAAGGGACCGTTGCATGCAGATGGATCCATGGCCTACCCATCAATGCATTGTAGTTGGTGTCCTGAGAGACGACCATGAACTCGGTGCTGGCAATTAAGCCACCGAACTGAGTCTTCAGGCGGATCTTACCGACCAGGGTTTGCTCGGTCCTGTCATACCCCTGGATTCTGAGGTCAGAGGGAGTTAAATCACCTTCAGACAGACCCAGCTTTTGCAACGTCCGAGTCGGAATTAGGTTGATTCTGGAACCCGTGTCAACGAGGCAACGGCGGACTTCCACACCATTGAAGTGGCCAGTGATGTACAGCGGGCGAATGTGCCCCTGTATAGGAGGGTCCTCATCTTCATCGGAGAACGAGATAACCACCTGACATTCGGCGTTTTCAATCGTCTCGGTATGGAAGGCTTCTGTATCTTCTACCTCCGTCTCAAACTGGAGGGGGCTCCTTAGGGCCTCGGCAAGTGCCTCGCGCATTTCGGATGACAGGAGAAGGGCCTCAAGGATAGAAAGCCTCACCGGAATTCCGGCCAGGTGCTTCAGGACATCATACTTTCGTGCCAAACGCAAACCTCTGCTTACAGGAGGTCGTTCGGCATTTGGAGGCATAGCGGGTCCTGCCGGTTGTACCGGCGATCGGCTAGTACTGGGTACATCCTGCTACCTACTAGTTGAAGCCTGGAGAGTAGTCGCCAGACTAGGATTGAACAGAGGAGGCTGGCCTGTAGCCGGGAATGACTGAATGTGACACGAACGAGGCAGCTCTCCCTGGTCTAGTAGCACGAACGACGGTGGAGGTAGAGCCGAGAGCGTTAGATGGGGTACCGCGTGCTGAGCTCTGCGCTGAGCCTACTGTCTGGTCTCAGTAGCGTGCACGGATTGGCCAAAAGTTCCCTCTGATGTACCTCGATAACCGGCACGGTTGCGATTCCGCTGACGTTGACGTCGGCTAGGAACGTTGGGGAGGTTCGCCTGGTGTTCCCCCTCGTCGGGGGTCATATAAGGCTTTACCATCTCCACGGTGTTAACCGAAGCGTACCCCTGGCTGTCGCTCGAGGAGTCATCCACCACTGGGCGGATTCTGGGAGGAATCCCCATTTCAGGGGGCATAAAGTCACCGAGAGTACGGGATGACGACGGCACCGGCGGTGCACGTTGCTTCTTCTTGCGTCGCCGCTGCTTGCCCTTTTGGGAAGAGGTCGACTGTGAAGACGATGCGGAGGCACCGGCTACTTCTTCGGAAGGTTCCGACTACTTCAGGCATGCCTGGATGATACCATGGGCACGGAAAATGGTTTTTCGAGCCATCCAGTCATCGTATTTCTGGGATCCGCGGCTGGGGACCTGCTGCCACTCGCCTTTGCTGTCACTGCCGATCTCTGATCCTTCAAAGACACCTGCCACTTGTGCTGGTGCCGGGCCCAACTTGACTATGTTGTTGTTGACCTGGTCTTTAAGACAGTCTTTAAACACATAGCATTGCTTGAGGGTGTTCCCCAGAATCCGATGATAAGGGCAGTAGTTGGGGTGATCGGTGAGATTCACCTCTGTCGGCCTTCTGCACTCAGGCAGACGCACAATCCCTTGTTCTAGAGCACTTCGGAAGTAGCTAGGGACCTTATTTTTGTTGAACCAATAAGTCTGGTGCCTTATTTCTGGATAGGGGGCCCTGGGGGCCTGGCCCTGACGAGGGGCCGGAGGGGCCTGCCGAGGAGGCGGTGCGTGATTGTCTCGCCTAGGTGGCGGTGGCGCATTGCGCGGGGGAACCTGTCGGTTCTGAGGCGGTCACTGCTGGGCAGGAGCATGTTCTTGAGGTGGAGGACCTCTACGGGGTTGCAGGGATGGTGCCGCTAGCAGTAACTCCAGCTGCCTCTGGGCTTCTATTTGGGCCACCGCGACGGGTTTAGCCCTGGCGGTCTTCCTGGCTGGGATCATAGGGGGCAACAAACATGCCTGACTAGCCAGTTGCACGGCTTCCTCAAGGCGTTGAGCCTTATCCGAGAAATCTCTGAACCCTCCAGGGTAGTTCTGGGTAATCAGGGAGGGTACCAGCTTCGTTTTTACATTCCCCACACACATTGTCGGTAATTTCTTCTGAGTCAGTGGCATATCGAGGGAATACGTAAGTCCCTTCCACCGGGCGATGAAATCTGCAACCCGCTCATCAGGCCTCTGCTTGCACTTGAAGAGGTCTGCAATGCTGGTCTTCTGCGTGGTGGAGCTGAACTGGTACATGAACTGCCGGCGGAGGTCCTCCCAACCGGTCACCGATCCGATAGGGAGATGGTTGTACCAGACGAATGCTGGACCTTCCAATGTCTGTACGAAACATCAGAGCTTGGCGGCTTCTTGCTGAGCCGGGGTCCCCAGCATGGGGCCACACCTGGAAGAAAAATGAGCCAAGTGCTACGGCGGGTCCCATGTCCCATTGAAGGGTGAGAAAGTGGGGTTCCCAAAACCCGGGGGTGCGGGCATATTATCTACCCACGCGGGATATGACTTGCCATCCGGTGGGACCGCCACCTGCCGCGTTTCCAATGCTTCGAGGCGGGCTGTGAGTGCCGCAATAAGATCATCCGGGTGGGGGTCCCTGTCTTGACGGGGATCCCTAACCAAAAGTGCATTTCCATGTTCTTCAACACGGTTGATGGCTTTGGCCGCTCGTTGATCAACTGGTGGAACGACCTGCGGGGCGACTGGGGGAACCCGGACTGGGTTCTTCAGATTGCCCCATCGCTCGGGGGGGTTTGGCGAGACGTATCGCACCCTCTTGCCATACGTTCCGGCTTCTGCCCTGTCTACGGCAGTAGCATGATCAGGGTTGCCCGGAGGCATCTCACCGGGGGGAAATTGTTCCTGCCCCTGCTGCCCCGGCCTGGGATTACCATAGTCGGGTCGCCGCTCTGCGGCGCGCTCAGCCAAAAGTTCGTCAACCAGCCTCTTCTGCTCAGCAAGCTGCTAGCATAACGTGGCCTTCTCGGGATCTTCATCTGTTTTCTGCACAGAGGCGGACGGGTCAGAGTGCTTGACAGTTCCGACGTGCTCCTTACCCTTGCCGGTGTTTCGACCGAGTACCAGTGACTTGGTGGGTATGGGGAGGCCTATCAGGTTCCTCTGCTGATGGGTAACCCTCACAGATGGGTCCAGCAGTGGCGGTACGCCCTTGGGGGGTAAGTCTCCATCAAGGAATTCAAGCTCGTCTTCCTTTTCCACTACGTCAGCCATGTGGACCGCGACCCCTCTCGAGGGCATGTCCTCGATGTCACACAATGAATCGGGCTGCCGTCGGATAGGGTCGAAGAGGAGAACAGCATAGTGTCCCCAACCACGGACTTGCACATGTGGGGTGGCTTCCCTGACGATCCTGCGGAGTACTTTGAAACTCTGGACGCATTTCTGTTGAAGGGTGCCCTGGCGGCCTGGCGACTCGGAGTGCTGGGCCACAAGGAGTGTGGCTGCATCGATCAGGCGGCACTGCTCGCTGATTTCTTCGAAGTGCTCTCGACTTCTGGGGTACACCACCCATTCGTAACGAAGGCGGAAGTGTGTCTCCCATAGGGTTTGACAAAAGTACCCCACTTCTTCAGGGGTAAGAGACTCTGGTACGCGAAAATTCAGCGCCGCCGTCGGCCAGAACTTCTCCGGGAAGTAATCCACTGCAAGAATACTCCAGAAGCTCCTGGGCTCGGACTCAGAGTCTAGCCCTGTGTTGCCCCACTCGTCAACCGGGGGCGGCTGAGGGACCGGTAGCGGTACCGAGGCGGACCTCTGGGATAGTAAACTCGGCGGCGGAGAATACGGTGAGCGAGCTGACTGGCCGCCGAATTCCGGGCCATCCTCCAAAGAGTAAGGTGACCTGGCCACGATGTTACGATACGATGGGCTGATAGCCACAACTTCCGGCACATGAATCGCAGCTACCGGCGACCGGTCATGTCGTCGCTCTGCCGTCGTTGGCCCCCAAAATAGCTCTTCATGATCTCTGGTAGAGGTAGAGGGTGTTCTTGGTGACAATGGTGGTGATTGCGCGGTCGAGACCTGCGGAATTCCCAAGCTTTCTTCCTCCTGGATGTACCTGCTGAGAGAGATGGGAATCTGGTGGACCTCATATTCCGGGAGAATGAGGCTAACACGTCTGGTTCCTGCCCCAGTCCTTGATACGGAAGAGTGGGGAGAAGGTTCCATGGCCGAGTCGCATTCCGCTTCAGAGTCGGAGAAGCGGGCAGGTTTGATCTCCACCAGGTCCTTCCCAGCATTCTTCTTGTGGCGGCGACGACCCGCTCTCCTGCCCCGGGGTGGTTCTTTGGGACAGGGTTGATCCCTATCATGCAGTCTCGGGGCGGCGCTGGCGCCGTGGCGGAGAGGGCCCCCACTCGAGATAGCCGAGGTGTGAGGGGCACCATGGAAAATGTCGAAGGGTACATGGGGAGGACCTCCATGAACAGCACCCATGTAGGCGGAGCCTCTGTTGGAATCGACAGGAGCATGGGGAGGACCTCCATGGTCGATGCAGGCGGAGCGAAGCTGACCTTCACTCCTCGAGTTGCTGGGGCAAGGAGGACCTTCGCCGGTTGCAGAGAGGATGTAGGGAGGGCGCCCACGTTAGAGAAGGACCAGATGGAAGGTGCCTTCAGATCGGTGGTCGGGGGCAGGAGGATAGACTCCATACCCTGTATAGTGGGCGCGGGAAAGGTTTCCGCGCCGAGTGTCACTGCCGCGGGGCGGGTCTTCCTTCGGGATGGGGGTAGCACGAGGCATACCTCCATGAAGAACTTCGGAGTAGGGAAGGCCCACGTTCTGTGGAGTAGTGGTACGAGGAGGGCCTCCGTACGGGGTGACATCACCGCGGGTTAGTTCGCGGCGATCACCACTTGGGCCTGCAACCCGGAGAGTCAACCCAGCCTGCCCGTGGGGCGGTTGGGGTCTCAATCTTGGTTGGGTGAAGGAGTGCCCCTGCTCAGTGTATGCAGGGGCCTCATGATGCACGTCGGTGGTGGCTCGGGTCACTATAGCTATCGACGTCGACGCGCCTGGGCGAGCGTCCTCAGCCCGGGCCCGGCGCTGACGTCGGGTCAGGCGAGCTGGTGCAAGCGGTGCAGGGGCATGGCCTGCCTGCTCTTCCTGCGGAGTCGGACGGTGGCGTTGACGCAGCCGGACGGGAGCTCTCTCCTGGGGCCCTTGGGTCGGGACCCTGAGCGGGCTGAGCCGGACGACGCCCGCCTCTTCAGCGTAAGGCGAGGAGTCATCAAGTCATTCCAGGGACAGGCTCTCGAAATGGTTGAACGTTTGGGTGGGGAGCAGGGGCTCCCTGCGTGGCCTATTAGGGTGGCGTTGACGGCGGGGCCTGGAGGCCTCCAGGTCCAAGTGGGCCATATCCCTAGTTGGGATGACCCCTTCCTCCTCGTACCTGCGCACGAGGTTTTTGATCACCCTTCGCTGGATGACCTCAGATGGGGAAAGGGGACGTGGGCGCCCCATATTCCGCGATGTGGCAGCCGTCGTGATGGTAGCGGCGCCATGTGGGGTGGTTGTGGGGATGTTGCCCCTGCCCCTGCATAGGCTAGCGGGCGGTGATCGCGTCTCTGTAACAACAACCTGGTTCCTGAGAAACGAAGGGATCAACTCATCAGCACTGAGAGGAAAAGGATTGAAAACCATTGCCCCAGCGTCCTTCCATTATCCACGTCTGTAAGAAGGATCCATGCCAACACGCTGCAGAACGGAGTGCCCCACGTCCTACTGCCCTGAATTTCGGTGAGTTTCACAACAGGCCCGCTATTTGCTTGGCGGGACCAGGCACCGGATATCTGGATCCGGTGACATGTCAATCTACTGGTGTCTCGAACGCTACTAATCTCCATATTGAGGAGAAGAATTTCACGTCGGGTTCACCATTTCTGTTTCTGACGCTTTCTTCGGGGCGTGCGCGCATCCGTCCATCCACGGAGGAGGACGCACTGCGCTTGTTTCCCCGCATTCCCACTTTCCAAAGGTGGGCGGCATTCATTCCTTGTTCAGGTGCATCTGCTCCTTGATCGAAACGAGATGATGGGATGTCGGTTCTTCCTTCTATGGATTCCTCCTCAGAACTCGTCAACTAGTCTGGGTCTCCCTCATAGATTTAATATGTAGTTCGTGAAACTCTTCCCAGTGTCATGTTTCCATGGATGCCGGTTAATTACACTACTTCTATCGGGACATTCCAAAGGGTCCGGTCAGGGCAGCAACCTTCAGTCGGGGGAGTAGTCACGTTGAGGCATCAGTAGCGTGTCTGGGTGCTGGGGACCCTGGCATGTCTGTCTATTATCCCTGGTCATAGGGCTTCTCGAGGGCGTGGAAGCCGGATGCATCCCACATCGAACGCGGGGAATTATATTCCATAGACACATATCTGAGGTTTTCCTCAGCTTCCCGTGTTTAACACAGGGTACGTCGCGAGTTTAACATCCAGCGGAGATGGATCAACCCGATTAGAGTATTAGCTAGGAATAGATCGGATTGAGGGATTTCCCTTGAAGGGATGTCAATACCGGGACCGGCCCATGGGCGGCTGTGAAGAGGGGAGTATCGACATGGTCTCACCGAGATATGGCGGTCTGGCCGAGAATCGGGATGGGTGATAGGTGGATGAATGGAGTGGAGGGGGAGTGAAATGGGACCATCGCAGGGGCGACGGTGAAGTTGGGCTTGAGCCTTGAAGAGGCTTCCTACGTATCCCCGTGGAAGGGAATCAAAGTCCGCGTAGTTCGGGATGGTGTCGGTAAACTGACGTGAAGGTGGACCTTGGTCCGATGAATGTCGTCAGCGAACCAACGTGAAGGTGGACCTTGGTCCAATGGGCATCGTCAGCGTACCGATGTGAAGGTGGACCATGGTCCGATGGGCATCGTCAGCATACCGACGTGAAGGTGGACCTTGGTCTGATGAATGTCTTCAGCGAACCAATGTGAAGGTGGACCTTGGTCCAATGAAAGATGGGATTGAACCTTGGGGAGGATTCCTACGTACCATGCCTTGACATGGATCAAAGTCCTCGTAGTTCGGGTTTCATCGGTGAACCGACGTGAAAGTAGACCCGTGGGTCCACCAGTGGTGGGCTTGAACCTTGGGAAGGTTTCCTACGTACCATGCCTTGACATGGATCAATGTCCTCGTAGTTCAAAGGATTGATGGAATACAGTTTAACGTCATGCGGGATGATAGTGAACCCTGACGTGAATAAACGACGGGCGGTGGGTGTCGGCGAACTGACGTAAATGAGGGACCTTGGTCTGATGGGAGATGGGCTTGAACCTCTGGGATGATTCCTACGTACCGTGCATTGACATGGATCAAAGTCCTCGTAGTTCAGGTTCACAATGGGTACTTGGCACACTGAAAAGGAGACGGTCTGGGCCAATGATTGTTGGGCTTGAACCTCGGGGAGGCTTCCTACATACCATGCCTTGACACAGATCAAATTCCTCGTAGTTCAGGTAGTGGTGTATAGTTGAACGTCATGCGGGACGGGGGTGAACCAATGTGAATGAGGTCGGAATGACCGGATGGTGGGTTTGAACCTCGTAGAGGCTTTCTACGTACCATACCTTGACATGGATCAAAGACCTCGTAGTTCGGGTTAGTCACAACAGCTTGTCGTCGGACTAGGATGCAATTTAAAGTCATGCTGGATGAAGGTAGAACTCGATGTGAATGATGATGGGTGGGCTTGAACCTCAAGAAGGCTTCCTATGTACCATGCCTTGACATGGATCAAAGACCTCGTAGTTCATATGGGGGATTTGTCGGCGAACCGACGTGAAGGTGGACCTTGGTCCAATGAGTGGTGGGATTGAACCTCTGGAAGGCTTCCTACGTACCATGCCATGACATGGATCAATGACCTCGTAGTTCAGGTAGTGGTGGGTGTGCAGTTTAATGTCATGCGGGACAAGGGGGTGATACAGTTTAACGTCATGCTGGACGAGGATGAAACTCGATGTGAATGAACGACCGAGTAATGTGGCTTGAACCTCATGGAGGCTTCCTACGTACCATGCCTTGACAAGGATCAAAGACCTCGTAGTTCTCTATGGGTGGGGTTCAGGGTCGGTGCTCACTCTAAGCCCACGTGAGTCATGCTCGGTGTGAGAAAAAAGAGGTTTCAAGGACCTGACGATCACGTCGTGAAGGATGCGTCCGTGAGAAGCGAAGAGGGGCTTACGCGTTAGACGGCCCATGGTGCTGGGACTTACTCTAGGATGGAGGCCCAGAGTGCGGAGAAGCGCAGCGAAAGAGGGATTTGGGACCACTGATGGGAGGTGCCTCGTTCCCTATCACGCCCTCCACTGACCTTGGTAGTGGGGAAGTACGGAGATGCAGAGGTGCAGTCATCCGTTGGGGAACTAGGGTCTCCCTTCTCCTATGAACATACGCCACTCCAATAAGGAGGATATAATCCCTTGTGGATGGGTGATTCCATTCCTGTGGAGACGAGTGGTGTAAAGAATGTTCGAGCTGGGGGGACCCTTCGTGAGAGGCACGAGGCCGGCTCATAGTTTAACGACATGTGTTGAGGACATGGTGCTTGGCAATTTAACGTCATGCATCTCGGACGAGGTGGGTTCACTCCGCACCCCTAGGACTTACATAACCGGTACCCTCTGGTCCTTGGGGAAGGGAAGGTACCAGTAAGGCCATGGTCAAGGGGGGTGTGGAATGAACCATCAAGGGGTCCACGTTAGCGTGGCTATGCGAAGAAGCAATAGCCGTTAGCGTGCCTATGCGAAGAAGCATTAGGCGAAGCAACGCTACGGGTGGTATTGTCCATGGGACTTTGAAATCACATCGTGCAAACCCGGAGGGTCACACGGGAGGAGGAATTGCTAAGCAAAGGAGTGTGCTTCGCGAAGTGGAGTGCCTTGGCCTTATCATGGGGAATAGGTATGAGTGGAAGGTGCTTTGTGAAGTGGAACAGTGTTCGCGGAGCACTGCCTCGCGAAGAAGGGGTGCCTCGCGAAGCAGGGTGCTGTGAAGCAGTGTGCTTCGCGACGTGGAGTGATCCTGCCTTAGTATAGAGATCACTAGTACAGGTTGGGTGTTTCACGAAGCATAAACGCTCTGCGGCTGCCCGGGTTCCCTTGGGAATCCCCTTCCCTCGTGAATGCCCTTGAGCTTCGCGAAGGGCATCCCTCTCGGAAGAGGGGCTCAAAACGAGACAAAGTAAAGGCGTCTCATGAAGTAGAAGTACCTCGCGGAGCTCATCATTTTCGGGGAAAAGAGTGCTTCGTGATTCGGGAGAGGAGAAGCCGAAAGGTCGGATTGTCCATCCTCGGGACTCAGGGGGAGTCCAGTATTTATAGGGAAGGGGCGCCGTGAAGCATAACTCCCGCGCCGCCTCAGGTGCTTCGCGGCGGGCTCGCGAACGTCAACGTCATCCGCGGAGGGTTACCGCCTCTAGAGCTTCGCGGCGGGCTCACGCACGTCAAATGCGTTTGCGGAGGATTACTGCCTCTGGAGCTTCGCGGTGGGCTCGCAAACGTCAAATGCGTTTGCGGAGGATTACCGCCTCTGGAGCTTCGCGAGGCCGCGATGATCGGGGCGCTTCGCTTCGGTGCTTCGCGAGGCAGCGCGCCAGCTGTCTTTTTCGTTCCTCCCTTTCGGGCCATATTGTGGCACTAACAAGGTGTATGGGCACTCATTCACCAAAAATAAATATCCATTATAAAGTGAATCATGTCATCTAAAATTAATTGGTTGTGCATACTTATGTTGCCTTATCATGTTTATGAAAGGTAAAGGTGTGAACCTATAAGTTAAATGTAAAATAAAATCAAACTTATACTTGAACACTTACCGATACTTGGTCGTCTAAGTGAGTTGTTGGGGTAGTATGCCTTGGGTAGTGTGTTTTCCAACGTTATACTTCCTCTAGTTATGTTATCATTATGCTTAAGCTTGTTTTGGGGTGGATTCTAGGAAATTTTAGACCAATGCCGCCATGAAATCCTCATATCATGCACTAGGAGGGTGTCGACGACCATGCTCCAAATGTGGTGGGCCCTGAGCCTCTAGTCTTACCTCTAGGAGTGCCACTCGAGGCACTACCTATTGTACCTGATCTGGGAACTGATTCCCAAGTTCATGATAGTTTCCTACATCTAATGTAGTCCATTCATGGTTCTATATGGATTTCACCTACTATGGATGATCTGATTCGTGAGTTCCAGCAGCAGCAACATCCTACTTTCTCAAGGGATGGTGGTCTGTAGGCTGTTGAGTCTTGGATAGAATCCCACCTATCTATATTTGAGTATATGGAGACTCCTCTAGAGTGGAGATTAAATATTTCCACATACATGATTTGAGATTCAGCCAAGTCCGGGTGGGATATGATTACCCAGGTGGATAGTCATTAGGGCATGTTATGGGTCCATTTACATACTTCCTTCTAGGATAATTCATTTATTCATATAATAAGAGCTAACAAATATAGATATTTTATACATCCTGAGTAGGGTTCTATGTCATTCATGGAGTATTCAATGTGTTTCATAGAGTTGCAGCACTTTGCACCGCTTTTAGTCGGTTATGGCATTTCACAATCTAGACGCTTAGAGGATGGGATCCAGTATGCCATCTGTATATAGGTGAATGTCTCTCACCTGCCTAAATTTTCTTAAATAGTCAATCAGGCTCTTAGCACTGAGTGCTACTAGAGAGATGGTAATAGTACTAGGTATAGAGGATCAGTGTCGGGGCATACTAGTAGTTCTTCTAATGGAAGGAAACGTTAACTTGAGGTTTCTTGTCAACGAAGTGACAACCAGAGTGCTCGTTATGATAGATCTAAAGTATGTCATCAGTGTGGGAGATGGAGGCATTTCAAACCTTAGTGTGATAGAAACACCATGGAATGCTGAGCTTGTGGTTGTATGGGGCATCTTCAGTGTTTTTTTAGTACTGTTCTACCAGCTTCTAGTGGAAAAGGATCAGCACTAGCTCCACCTTCAAGAGAAAGTTCTTTTACACCACATCAATTGGGGAGTTGGAATAGCACCAATAGGTCTGGATGAGGAGGAGGTCATAGTCATGGTAGCCAAAACCCTGATCACTAGTAGCACCAAAAGATCTGTTATGATCATGGAAGTCCATATATTACAAAGGGTCATGGATCTGGTCAGTTTCATGCACTACTACCAATACCTGAGGATCGGGCTACGTGACCATCTATAGAATGAGGTATTATTCTAGTAGCCTCTACTATAGTATCTACTTTATTTGATACAGATGCTTCAAAATCTTTTATCTCTCTATCTATTATGGAAATTATCATACTGGAGATACATTATTACTATGGTTTAATGACCCCTGATATGCTGTTAAGGGTACGAACAGAGGGAATATGCTAATACATGGATTGTCCACTTGAGGTAGGCAGTTATCATTTCTTATGAAACTTCTTTTTTCTTGGGATGATGAGATTCGATGTCATTCTCAGGATTGATTGGTTGGTTCAATATCAAGATTTTATAGAATTCTACCATTTCAATCTATCTTTTACATCACTAGAGGGTAGAATTTATCTACATAAGGGTGAGTGGAACCATAGAGAAACCATAGGATCATGGGATAAGTGGAGTGACCAACCAGATTTCAAATCTCTTCATGGAGGATCAGAGTTTATGTAAGGCTGATTTTCCTCCAATAGTGGATCATTACAAGGATGTCTTTCCTGATGATTTTTCTATCTTACCTCGAGAGAGATAGGTATATTTTACAATTGAGCATGTTTCAGGAGTATCTTCGATGTCCATTACTCTATATAGGATGGCATGTATAGAGCTTCAGGAGCTCAAGACAAAGTTAGAGGATTTAGCGGCCAAAGGTTTTATACGGCCTAGTACATCCTCTTAGGGTTTTCCTGTGCTTTTTACCAAGAAGGATTTTGGAACCTTATGTCTATGTGTGGATTATAGATGGCTTAACCAACTTATAGTCAATAACTGATATCCACTTCCTCAAATAGATGATCTCTTTAAATATCTCTAAGGAGAAAAGGTATTCTCTAGGATCGTCCTAAGATCAGGTTATCATCCTATATGAGTCATACCATCAAGCATACCTCATATATCTTTTTTTAATAGGTATAGTCTATATGAGTACCTTGTTATATCATTCATTCTTACGAATTCACCCGCCATTTTCATGGCTCTGATGAATAGGGTTTTCCACCCCTATTTTCACTCTTTTATCGTATTCTTTGTGGACAACATCTTGGTATATTCTCACACTCATAGAAAACATTACAAATATCTTAAGATCATTTTCAATACACTAATAGAGCATCAAATCTGTGCCAATCTTTCTAAGTTCCACTTTTGGATAAAAAAAATTCCACTTCTTAGGTCATATAATATCAGAATCATGAGTATCTATTGACCCTAAAAAGGTTAGTGCTATGGTTTCTTAGAAGAAACCCAAGAATGTATTTTATATAAAGTGTTTCTTTGAGATATATGAATATTACAGGAATTTTATACAAGAATTTACATTCCTTAATTCACCTCTTACAGGTCTTACGAAGAAGGGTGTCAATTTCATATGGTTAGAAGCATGTGAGAAAGCCTTTCAAGGGCTGAAACGGAGGCATGTATCAGCACCTATTCTGACTCTTCTGAAGCCACATATAGGTTATACCATCTTTTGTGATGCATCAGGCATCATCCTTAGAGTAGTTCTAATGCATGAGGAAAATTTTTTTGTATACAGATCTCGGCAGTTGAGGCCTCATGAGAGGAATTACCCGACGCACGACCTTGATATAGTAGTATTTTTCATGTATTATGTTTCTGGAGACATTATCTTTTGGGTGAGCACTTTTTGGTGTACACAGACCACAAGATCCTCAAATATATCTCTTCTCAAAAGGGCATTAACAACATATAGTGAAGATTGGTCAAATATCTACAATCCTTTTATTTTGAGCTTGCTAATATGCCTGGAAAGGGAAATGGAGTTACAGATGTGCTATAATGAAAAACTCAAACACAGGCCGTATGGGAATCCAGTGATGAATGGAAGTTAATTTCCCTCTTATTTGAGTTGAATATGGAGTTTTACAATATTCACAAGAAGTATTACCTCTCATCCTTGATTGTTACCTCTTCTCTACTTGAGAAGGTGAAGAGTAAACAATTTTCATATCCTGAAGGCTTGGGACTTTGTGAGAGTATATTAGGAGATAACCCACCTTCTGATTTTTTTGTAGATAAAGACAACTTCATGTGTCTATATGGAAATATCTGTGATCTTAAAGATATGATAGAGGAGTTGATTCGTGAGTCCCATACATCTCATTGGGTAGTTCATCTAGGAATCTCGAAGACGTATCGAGACATGCACTGCTAATATTGGTGGCCTAGGAAGAAATTTTAGATAGAAGGTTTTATCCCTAGGTGATCCACTTGTCAGCAGGTGAAGACAGAGCACCAGAGACCTATGGGGTTGCTATAGTAGCTTCCAGTCCCGGAATAAAAATGGGAAGATGTTTCCATGGATTTTGTAGTCGGATTACATAGGTCGTCTATGGGTAGAGATACTATATGGGTAATAATTGACCGACCAATGGAATAATGCCACTTCATTCCTATTTAGGAGACTTTCTCAATTGATGAGTTGGGAAAATTGTATGTCCGTGAAATCATACGACTATATTGGGTTCCTCGTACTATCATTCTGTATCGGGATTCTCATTTCACTTCATGGTTCTAGCAGAGTTTTCCAAGTGATATGGGAACACAGGTTCTTCTAATCACATATTTTCACCCTCATACCAATAGAAAATCTGAACAGATGATACACGTTCTAGAGGATATGCTTTGAGCATGTGTTATTGATTTCAAAATTTTATGGTAAAATCATATCCCTCTCTCAAGTTCACCTATAATAATAGCTTTCAGGCAACGATTCAGATGGTTCCTTTTGAGGCCTTGTTTGGTAGGTCATTTCACTTGCCCTTGTTCTAGCTATAGGTAGGTGAGGTATCCCTACTATGTCCTCATCTCATTTAGGAGACTTTGCATAAAGTTTAACTAATCAGAAAACATATGACTACTGCTCAGTCTAGACAAAAATCTTATGTCAATCATCATCGATGACCTCCTGATTTCAAGGTCAGAAATCATGTTTTTCATTGGGTATCACCTAGGCTAAGTCATAGACGGTTACAAAAGTATGGAAAGTTTCCCCCTCATTACGTAGGGCTATTTTAGATTCTAGAGAGAGTCATGTCGATAGCCTATCAGTTCCTACTACCTTAGAGGTATCATGAATGAATGGATTCTTCCATGCCTTACAGCTTCACCAATATCATGTTGATCTATCTCATACTTTTGATCCTGAGGAAGTTGATTTATATTTTGATGCTACCTTTGAGGAGTATCCAATAGGCATCATTGACTGGAGCATGAAGGCTCTATGATGCCGGTTTGTCCCTCTAGTATAGGTGATGTGGCAGCATAGCTGCATGTAGGATGATACCTTGGAGAGGGAGGCTGATGTACGTTCCCAATCCGGAATTGTTCTTGGATAGTGTTTCTACACCCTTGGAAGGTGAACTCGGGGATGAGTTCTTTTAAGGGGGAAGACTATAAGAAAGAATCCAGTTTTTCACTCAGTTATAGATCATTTAATTTTCAGTATAAATCATTGATTTGAGCCTTATATGGATTCCAAATGAGTTAGAAAAGGTTTTAGGGGTGTTCGGGGAAATTTTGTAACTCTGAACCCATCTTTTTGGGGAAACTGTTAAAGTCGCACAATTGGCGTACGATTTGCATAACCATACAGATGATGTTTTTTTAGAAAGAGCCACCTCACATAGTTGGCACAGAACCATGCATCCCAATCGTGAAATTCCCCTTCTTCCTAGGTAATCATGCATAGTTTTCACATGGTTTTCAAATTGTGCACGAGCTATTTTCTAGGTAATTTTACAAATATTCCCTTAATGATCTAATTATCCCCCCTCCTTCTCTAATCTGAGTTTATGCAGGATTTTCCTCCATCACTCTAATTTTGGATATTTTCAAAGTCCAAAGGTAGGAATCAAGATATATCTTTTTTAAGGATCTAATCGAGCTTTTGTTCATTATGTTGGATGTGCGACGGTAAGTACTCGAGTCTGTTTAAGGATTTCTTATCCTCTCTTACCCTCGACCTAGTTATCGAGGTATGACCATTTTTCTCCTTTTCTTATATATACTCTAATCTGATCCAAATCAAGGGCCAATACTAGAGGAGGAGTTTTGTACAATCCTAATGTGGGTGGTTTATAACTCAATCCTAAAGTTTGTTTATTTTTGAAATTGTTGTGTAGGGCCCACCGATTTCATCAGGTGTTGTTTATATAATTTATATGCCATTCTTATAATCATTAGAACCATATAGTTATTATCTTTAAAATTATGTGATTAATTGTTAGTGGTTACTCCCATAACTATATTCATTCCATGTCGGATGTTATGCCATAATTTGTTTTTTAGTGTTTTGACACATTTAAGCCACAGTTTGGGTGTGCCTTGTCTTAGCCATTATAAGGGTAAGCATTTCAATATTAAATGGATTGTTTACAATGGGAATTGAATTATGTAAAGTACCATGTATCCTTGCAACTTGACCCTCCTAAGGTAAGTTCTTCAATTCAACAATAAAATGTGGAATGTGAATTAGAATGTATACTAAGTATATGACTTGGCCTTAAATGTAAATGAATAGTAGGTCACATATTTGTAGCACCCTTTAAAACATTAATTGAAGGTATAGGAATGAACCTTGAATATGGAATATTCCTTAAATGTATTAAATGAAAGTTTTCATGCTACTTCACCTTGTCACACTAATGAAAGGTAAGGTTTGAACCAAATTACTTGATTAAAAGGTTGCATGCTACTTGGCCTTGTCAGACTAATGAAAGGCAAGGCTTGAACCAAATGACTTGATTAAAAGGTTTCATGCTACATGAACTTATCACACTAATGAAAGGAAAGGCTTGAACCAAATTAATTATTACATGACTTCATAATTAAATAGGAGTACCCTGAATTGAGCTCACCATGGATTCTGATCAGAGATTGTCATGAGCACTCAGGAACCCCATTCTGATTCATGGATTTAGCTTGCTTAAGATACCCACCTATATCCTTATCATTTTCTACTATTGGATTTCTGGTATAACACTCTAGGATCCCCTCATATTATTACATGATGCCTTGGATACATTCCTTGGATCCAACATTGACACGTAGGTTCCATGGTTATAGCCCATAGGGCCCTGTCTCTGCTTAGCCCTATTTTACCTTAGACAATCACCTTGGATTTGTTAGGAAACTTATTATGGAATGACTTGGAATGTTCTCCTTGTATTACACACTTACACCATGCTAGGATATATATATTATTGAGTTGGTGATCCTTAATGTCTAAGTCACCTGGTTTATTACCTTGGGACTTCACTATTAAATGTCATTAAAGGTTGTCTTGTCATAACTTGGAACCTTCACATTTATTAACATGTGACATGATATAAATTAGTAATAATCTAATAATTAATTGGTTACATGTTCAGACACCATTCAAGGGCTGATGTAGGTTCTTTGGTATTTAGTTACATTGTACTATTTTCCTTTATATATCCATGCTTCCACACTGTTACATTTCCATTACATGGGCCGGATTTTATAGAAACCGTTGGTGGTGGCCCACTGATATTTATCTTACACCCTCTTCGGGCATCGTTTGGTACCCGGAGTACCTTACATGGTTTCAAGTGTTGTAAAAGGGAAGCATACATATACAAACACTTGATTTCTTACTGTTTAGTATGGAGCTTGATATCATACGATTTAGCCGGAGCTCAGGATGCTTGGGATAGTCTTTCATTTCCTTTATGCTTTTAGAACATGTTATGCCTACTATCTTGTATCCATGTTTTACAATTTTCTAGTGACATGACATATCATCAGTTGTTAAAAAGTATTCTAGTTGTTTCAATTATTTTTATTGTTGTCTCTATTTCCCGTTGTTCCTTCTATTTACTTATATTTCTTATACTATTTACCTCTAATTATACATTCATCCATTGTGATACACTTTGGTAATGAGGTCATAGTCTCCCCATGACCACACCCTAGTCCCTCAATGCTAGTCTTCAACCTCTAGAGTTTGAGGATATGTGCTTGAGGCCATTTGGACCACTAGGCTTGGGGCACCCGATAAGTGGCATCTTGGTCCAAGACGTCACACCAACTCTATGTAGTATTTGTAAAGGACTGATAAACCTTAGAGATAGCTTGTCGCCCTATCCAAATATTTATAATCCCCATCAATGTGAACCCCAAAAGAAGACATTGTCTCTTTCCTAAAACTCCAAAGGTCTCTATTGCTTATCATCATAAGGCTTATGATATCTCTATGTAGTATTAATCCGCTCTTGGATGATCTTATTCTTCTATATAGTAGTTTGTACCAATTCTGGGCCCATGAGTGTTGACTCTCCTAGGTCATTATGGAAAAGGGGTGACTTGTAGGTTCATCCATAAAAGGCCTCGAATGGTGTCATACCAATAGTGTAATGTTAGTTTTTATTTTTTAAAAACTCTACCAATGTTGGGTGATCCTCCCAAATATGGCCAAAGTATAACATGCAAGCCCGTAGCATGTCCTCCAGAACTTGAATCCTCTGCTCATTTTTTCCATATGTCTATGTGTGGAATGATGTTCCCAAGCATAACTAGTTTCAAAACACTTCATGCAATCCCTTCCATAACCAAGATGTAAATCGAGAATTATGATTTGAAACTATCATCGATGGGACTCCATAGAGTCGAACTATCTTCAGTACGTAGAGAAATCCCAAGCTCTTTACTGAACTCTGCTCTTTGATAGATAGGAAGTGGGTCGACTTGGTGAGTTGGTCAATGATCACCTAGATGGTATCATTTCCCATGGATGTATGTGATAAACCCATTATTAAGTACATCAATATCCAATCCCACTTCCATTATGAAACCTTGGGGGTTGAGATAAACTCGCAGGAACCCAGTGCTCAGCCTTCACTTGTTGAAAAGTAAGGAATCGAAAGACAAACTATGAAAATACCTTCATTCCAGGCCACCAAAACTGATGTCAGAGATCTTGATACAAATTTTCCACACCTGTATGTAATTTATAAGAGGATGTATGAAACTACTTCAGAACCTCCTCCTGCAATTCCAATGGTACTAATGTATGTCCTCTTAGAATAATGACATGCTCCCCACCCTTAAAATATCCATCAAGATCGTGCCCTTTGGGAATATGATCATGTAAGGTCTAGTAGTTAGTATCCCCAAGATGTGCCTTATTGACTCATTGTAAGAGTATAGGGGTGACAACCATCAACTGGAGGTAAGTTTCTCCATCTCCATCTATAAAGGATAACTACAAGGAGGATAATTTCTCTTATGCCTCATTCAGAAACTGTGAACTAGATATTCTACTAATATCATCTTTCACCACATTCCCATTCCCAGGAGTATAGAAAATCTCAAATTCATAGTCCTAGAGAAACTCTATCCATCACCTCTATCTCATATTCATATCCTTCCAAGAGAAGAAATACTTGAGACTCTTGTGATCAGAGTATATGATAAACCACTCACCCATTAGGTAGTTTCACCAAATATTCAATGCGAAGACTACCACTGCTAACTCAATATCAAGGGTCATGTAGTTCTTCTTGTGTGGTCTCAACTGATATATACAATAGGCAATCACTGCTTGCCTCTACATTAGGAGACAACCGAGTTTAGTTCTTGATGCATCCCATAACACTACATACACATCACCCTCTAGAAATCACAAGATATAAGATCTCTTCAGTCTCTACCTCAACTACTGAAAATTATCCTAGAACTTTTCTATCCACATAAAAGGTTTCCCCTTTCATGTAAAAACTATCAATAATGATTCTACCTTAGATAATTTGAGTACAAACCTCTGATAGTACCCTGCCAAACCATGGAAACTTTGTACCTTGGTAACACTCTTGGATGGATCCAAAGCAAGAACTGCCTCAATCTTCACTGGATCCACTACAAATCTAGCCTCTAAAATAACGTATCCCAAAAAATGGTCTTCTCAAATATAGAAATAGCACTTTGTGATAATCCTATAAAGATGGTGCTCTTGTAGTGTTTCCAGGACCGTCCTCAAGTGTCTCGTGTGCTCCTCCTAGGATGTCAAGTACACTAGGATGTCATAAAAGAATACCACCACGAACTGGTCTAAGTAAGGATAAAAGATATGGTTCATGAGTCCCATGAATACTATTGGGGAATTTTTCATACCAAATGGAAACACCAATTACTCATAGTGTCCATAACAACATCTGAAGTTCGTGTTTGGTATATCCCAATATTGTACTTGTAGCTGGTGATATCCATATCTGAGTTCAATCTTTGAGAACCATCGCGCCCCTTTCAGTTGATTAAATAGTACATCAATACTTCGCAGTGGATACTTATTCCTCATGGTCACATTGTTTAAGCACCATAAATACACACATAACATCAAGCTATCATATACCTTCTTGGAAAACAAAACTAGGGCTTCCCAGAGTGAAACAATAGGTCTCATGAAGCCCTTCCTTTATAAGTCCCCTAATTTTACCCTCATCTCATGAAGCTATATGGGAGCTATATGATATGAAGATGTATATATCAGTGTCGTCTTGGGGTATATATCATTGTAGAATTCTATCTCCCTATGGTGAGGTAAACCTGGAACATCCTTAGGAAATATTTTTTCATACTCCGCCACCACTGTAAAAAACTGAGGAATCGTATCATCCACTACACTAATGGTCATGCTAGAAAACTAATGAGTGATTGGATTTACCCTCCTATGTGTGAGTCTTTCTTATGGTTTTTATGCTTCCTTTCCACCAACAATAGAAAACATGTTTCCATCACTGGGGAGACACTGCACTCTATGCCTAAAACAGTCAATCTAATCATGAGATACGGATAACCATTCCATACCAAGAATGGTGGCATAGGGCCTCGATGATACTACCAAGAGATCCCAACGGAAACTCTCACATCCATGGGTCAGTTCACACTTTCATCACCAGTGTATGATCATTGAATCTCCTCTTATATGATTCCCAAAGAATAAGGATCGAGTCAATGGTTCACCCAAATAATATGAGTCTCAAACATGATTCCTGGAAAGAAATTAATGACTATAACATGTGTCTATAAAAACTACATATAAGGTGGAAAATAAAAATATCATACCTTGTATCATCCGTAGAGCCTCGAGGTCATAAGCCTCTATTTCCTGCAACTGGCATCACCTCTATTTACCTGCTCCCTGAACTTAGTGTGGACCAACTGAGGGTGGTGGTGGTAATAGGTCAAACCTTTAACCACCTCCTACTAACCTACTTGCTCCTCTACTATGTTCGCTACCATATTGACCAAATTGATCCTATCTCTGCCTCTGCCTCTGCCATCTTTCAACCGTCTCTCAATCATCTATACGATTGTTTGGGAAGTCTCATTCTAGATTTCCCCGACCACCACATGAGTAACATATTTTATCCCTTGGTTGATTCAAGCTGCCCTGAGAGCCTTGCACCACTTAACTTAATTCATGGGATCACCTCTTGAAGTGCCTAAACTGCTTGGATCCCTGTGACTACCATCGGCTACCTACTACCGAGGTATCATCTACACAGTGTCTACTGCTAGCTCCCACTATCGATGCCTTCACTTCTAGAAATATCTACACTATAAGGTCTCGATAAAGTACTATAACATAGGTAGGGATGCTAAGGGATACCATTGATGCCCTGATTCCCTAGAGTAAGCCCAGTTCAAAGGTCTGAGCCCTTGAGAACTGGTCTCATACCATATCCAAGGAGTAGCGTGAAAGATTAGTAAACTTCACCGAATACTATGCCATGGTCGTACTTCCCTACTTCATATGTAGAAGCTTAGGTATGTACACTAATAGTAATGTGGCCAGATAGAAATAAACTCTAAAGAGACGCTCGAATTCTGTCTAAGAGAGAGTTTTTGCGTCGTGTATCTGAGTCACTAATCTTCATCATCAGCCCGCAGATCCCTGAAGAAGACTCGTATAAAGGATTTTTATATGATCAGCAGGCATTCTAAAAAGGTGGAAAACATGTGTGACTACCTCTAGCCAATCATCATCCATCTATGGGTCTAGTTCACCCTGAAACTAGGGAGGTCGCTGCCTCTGAAACCTGTGTAACATACTCATCCTGCATACATCCTCAACTGATAGTGATGGAATTAGCTGATGCTCAACGGGTGGTGGTATAGCTGGTAAACCACCCTGAAGAGATATCTCTAGTACATGCCCTTATATCGATGCCTTATCACTAGGCAGATCATCCACGTGATCACACAGTGGAATCCTAGATGGTTTTCTACGTGGAGGAATCCTATAATAAAACAATATGTACCACAGTAAATAGAGTATATCTAGAGAGTTGACTTAATAAGGGCATGGAAATCCTAACCATTTTATATGATTCATGTACCATTGTTTTTCCCTGAAACCATTGTTTTCATGAACCAAGTTTAAAAGTAGGTTATTAGAGACCTAGTGTATGGATTTGTCGGCCCCCACACCAAAACTAGATTCCATGGCCTGAAATACGAACACGAAAAACTTAACACTGTTTCCCCAAACCAATATCACAGACTCTTTATCCTAAAGTAAAATTGATCGCTCTGATACCACTCTATCACAACCCAATCATAGAGGGGAATGTTCTGTGACTACCCCAATCTTTCCCCAAATAGGCCAGGGGATGGTGACTAGAACTAAGTAGGCATATCTCACAAATGGGAGGAATTATCCAAAAGTACATGTACGCATGCACACATCTCCAATACACAAATGATGAAATTTAAAAACGCTAAGTAAACAATGCATAAAAACCATTATATGCCCCAAATAGAGTAAAACAATGAAAGTACTAAAAATTAAATAGGGGAAAATACAGTCCCACCAAAAAAGTCTGTAACCACAAGCCCAACCTATAAGAAAAGAGGTAATGGGACTACAGTCTGAAAAGCTGTAGGAACACCCCTCGGTCAGTATGGTCTCGCTAAGCACCGTTTAGTCCTAGTCTTCCTAGGAATCCATCGGAAGGTTGATTGTTTTCATAAGATAGACACATGTGGGAAAACCCCATGCAGGGGTGAGTATAACAATACTCAGTAGGACACCCCAAAACCACAAAGGAATACCAGAAAGAAAAGTACAGTCATCTTCACATACATATAGGTCTACAACACATATAACCAGAACATCTAGGTATACTCAATCCAACTCACAAATTTTATAAGTATTCCACAACCAATTACCAGCCATAAGACTCTGCTCAAAACACACTCATTCCAAGATAACTCACTCCTTGAGCCATGATATCATCAGAGACACTCATGAAGAGGTATAGCTCATTTAGGCCCTTCCCAAAGAGAAGGAATTGGTCAATGAATATTATTATACATTTAGAGGGGATCCTTATTAAACACACTATGTAATACCATGTACCCAATATGGATCAACCCGAAACATAGCAGATCCTACCAAGATACACTAGGGAATACCTCTGACCCTACTAATGTTTCCTGCTAGATTGAAGACCAATGCTCAACTCTTGGTGGTTACATCAATTACACAAAACTACACTATGTTTGATAGAGGATATCGCTCTATTCCTATAGAGGGATACTATACTCAATATAGGAATCAGCCTCTATAGAGGATTATAATCTAGTGATGTGGATGTAATGTTGTATTAAACCCTCGAGGAAAGGACTAAGGGAACACTCTCAACCTATAATTTTATAAACTAAAAACTATCCACTTGTCTCAAAAGGACCATCCCAATGACATGGTCTCAATGTCAAAGACGACTCATTGATTGGAGACTCCTTTTAGAAGTTATGGTCTTTTAATGTTTTAAAGGGGGTGATTGGGCCTATGGACTGACTGCATGGTTAGTCAACCACTCATGGGGGTAGACCACCCATCATATCGGTCGATTTTGACTGACTGTGGTAGTTGGTCCACCTACTACAGTCGATCGACCATGAAGGTTGACCTTTACTGTGCAGCCGCTACACCCGCGGCAGTTGGAGCTGTCGTAGATCATGTTTGACCCTGGTGTGGCTCTGCCCCGGTCACCCTAAGTCCAAACTGGCCTTCTTGGGATGACCCGAATGACTTTTCCAAACCTAGATTGCTCGGCCCAGTCCATACAGTCCCCATCTTCATCCCAGGTGGTGCCGCTGCCAGCCTCCATTCACTAGTATCATGTCGGTCATCCCTTCTATGGACCATTGTTCCTCCTACGATGCCCAAAACGTGAAATGATCACAAATCCAAGATCTATGGATCCTGATCTACACTTATCCATCCTATTTTGTCGATTTTTCTCTAATATGGGGGTTTGATCACATTCAGAGCTACCCAGAATGGTCGACCGGTGACCATTGTGATCAAACGGCGAAGAATGTAAATAAAAGAGGGAGAAAATCCCAAAGAAAAACACTAAGGAACAAACCTTGACCTTTATTCATGTTGGACTCAATATATTTCCATTATAATGATAAATGATGAGGTATAAAGATCAATCTTCCAAAAATCCCACACATAATATCCTATCCTAAAACAACGATCAATCTGTGGGCCAATTTGTATGTTGATTAGCCCGTATATGTTATAGAATTAAAGAACGGGGAAAACAAATCAAAACAACATTCCCTACCTTGATTTAGTTTGATCACTAATAAAGCATGAAGTGTTGTTGTCATCATTGGAAAGTTTCTTCGAATTCGAGGTGCAGTTTTCAGTCGATTCATCTTTGTCCGCCAATGGTTTCTCTATAGGTTCTTTCTTCATGCCTCTAGATAAATTCTAGGGTTATGATTATAACATTTAATTTAATGAAAAATACTTAATAAAAAAATATACTTTGTATCAAAATAATATCTTTATTATATTATTTTATTTACGGTTACATCCTCTAGAAATTTTTCTATAGATGACCCATGTCGACTAAAGTTAAGTCGTGCCTAGGTTAAAGAAGCCATTATAAACTCAACGGTGCCCTCGGATTTCTGATCTGGGAACCCGTTTAAGATTTATTCTACTTTTTCAGGAAAAATGTCTGTACATGCTATTAAAAAGTTTAATATTTTTCGAACATTTTTTCTGGGCACACCAGGCCTCGGAATCGCATTCCATCTCAACGCCTAGTCTCGAAATCAATCCATATAATATATAAAAATAATACATGGAAAATCCAAGATGTTAGAGATGTGACTAATAGATTCATTTTTTCAGGATTTCATGAGGTATTTTGATCACAAGTGAACATTTTTTACCTAACATAATTTTTAAGGTGGTGAACCAAGCCCTCATTTATGAGAGGAACCTGATATAGGTTAGATTATTTAGGTATTATTTTTTCTTTATCTTGGATGAGAGTGGGTTTTTAAGAAATATAAATCAATGGGATAGAGATTCTCTCTAATGTTATGATAGGCATACCTATTATGAAAAGGTTTTATCTCTTCCTCTAATAGGGTGAGCCTCAATCGGGAACTACTTGTGTGGGAAGTTATGTTATATTCTTATTTATGGGGAGTTAGGAATATTTTATGGAATTTATATAATTTCACCTTAAGTAGTTTTTGGGCATAGATCTAGGTATACTCGAGGTTTAGGAGTGGGGCTAGGAGTGACCTAATAATTAGTTAATTGATGTTGTTCTAGACAATTAGGTTCTAGAGTAGGATATGGTTCCTATATTAAGGGTTGAAAATTTCTATAGGGTGATTCCGCTCAGAGAAGACTAGAGAACGGATCCTAGGTTTAGTGCTCAGGCCATCACCACTCCATTAAGAAAACTCTTATTAATTAAGCTGAAGGGACATTTATATCTTGAGGTACGATTCTTATGGAATCTAAAATAATATCTATTTAATTTGATATAGGTGAATCACACTCATTTAAATCATCTTAGTTGGTTGATGATCTAGAGTTGGTGATATAGTGTATATATGGGGTGAGGTTTATTGATACACACTTATAGGTGTGATCTAATTTCATTTTGTAGTGTTCAAAGTTCTTTATCATGATCAAAGTGTGTAGTATTCTTTAGGAATTTTTCATGTTAGAGATTCACTGTTTTATATTGATCCTCAAAATGGATTGTATAAGTCATAATCGATCTCACATCGAATATTATCACCAATGAGTTTATTTCACATCCATGAATGGAGATTGTTTTACCCATGTCTAATAGTGTGTTTTTTTAGGTTTTACATTCAATACCTAACCATCAATGGATGGGGGAAATCTTAACCAACCTTTCTAGCATTGTTTTTTGTAGATTAAAAGACTTAAAAATAGGTATTTCATCTTATTATCAATCATTTTTTAGACATCATTCCAAATTTTTTCTATAGTTTCCACCCAAGAGAGAGAAACTGAGCTTATAATCAAGCTGATACCAAGTATGAAGTTCATATCCATTATTTTATATAGGATGGATCATATGGATCTTAGAGAGCTGAAGATTTAGCTAGAGGACCTTGAAGTTTTTATACTACTGATTTTTTTTCAATATATTACATGTGATTTATATTTTTATGATCTAAAAACGCTTCATATGTTTCTAATGATTCTATTTTTAAGTGCTTTATCAGGTTGTAATCCTATTTAAGAAACTTTTGTTGTAATCTATAGTTCTATTGAAGTTTACTAAAAATTGGATAAGTCTATAAAATTGGATATGTGTGGAATTTATCTATATGGATTTTGGTTACACTCATCAATTGGTGACATAAGTCGATTGTGTGATAGAAACTCTTTTGTGAATCGACTATGTCATAGAATCGGCTACATGAGAACTGGCTATGTACATGAATCAACTATTTGAGAAATAGTTATGTCGATGAAGTGGATACATTGAATCATTTATATAGATTAATCAACAGTGTGATTTGGATCTACCAAATATTTGGCTATGTGGTTCCAATCAGATAGATAATTCATTCAGCTTTGTAAATTTTGGCTATGTGGTCAAGATAGATATGTAATTTGGATATGTGGAAAAGTATCATACATGAATAATGGATATTTGGATCAATCCATATCTATGGATTCAGATATGTGGATTTCAGCTATGTGGTGATCCAGAATCAGCTATGTTGTTCTACAACTCAGGTATTTATTACCATTGGATTATTTCAAGTGAAAAAATAATTTAGATTTCAATACATTATAAAAACATACTACCCCTTTATATAAAAAATAATTTTCAACTTTTTTAAGTGTTGAGAAAATAATTAGTGGAGATTATATTATTTCTTAGTGATTATTACAAAGGTAATTTTTAGAAAATTCCATCTTGAGTTTTTTCCAAGGAATGATTGTTTTTATAAATCTTATTTTGTGGAATAATTTGAGAAAATATACAGTATCATTTGAACAAGAACAGAATAAAAAAATATCTCTCTCCCAAATATTTATCTACTACTTATCTGTTCTAAGAAGAAGAAGAATAAAAATCAAGTTTTCTATATTTTATCTTTTAAAATTAATCTTTTTTATGTTTTGAATACTCTTATTAATATTTACATAAATCTTATTCTCTATCTTAGAGATCTCTTCCCATATTTCAGATTTATATTTCAATTGTGTGATTCATTTAATAATATATCATTATTCTATCTTATTTCTAGAAATAATTACTCCTTATACAGAGTGTTAAAGGTTTTTTTCATAAAACCTTATAGGATCTTAGGAAAGGACCTATATTTGAATCAAGTGATTCCAATTATATCTCAGTAGGGAAGTCCCTTGGAAAATGATATGTTCTTTTGAAATTCCCAAGATCTAGAAGTTGAGAGTTGGTGGAGTGGAATAGTGTATATTTTGTGACCTGAACCACAATTAATTTTTTTTTGATAATTTATTTACTATTATTCTTTCTATTTCATTCTTATGATAAAAAAATATAAGAATATATCATAACATAAAATAAGGTGGTTCGAAGTGAAGAAATATTCAAGAACTTAATTCACCCCCCCCCCCACTTGGGTCTTTGTAAATTCTTTATCTGACCAATAATTAGTATTAGAGGGTGGGGATCTTGAGTTCTCAACTTTAAAAGGTTGATGTCTTAAATTTCATCTTCAAATTTCTGATATGGATGACGATAGAGAAAGTATGTCTATAGTAAGATCATGATATTTCAATGGAGAAAATTATGGATTTTGGAAGGAAAGGTTGATTGTTTAGTTGAAGAACCTTAACTCAAAGGTTTACATGAATGTAGTTAATCCATACAAAATTTTTAAAGGATATTTATAAAAATAGGATACTACTATAGAATAGTATTATCTAGAATCCAAATCCATTAATGTTATTATCTTTTTACTTGTCTTGGATCAGTTCAATAGACTTTATCAATGTTCTATAACACATGAGATGTGGAAAATTGTTTCAATGTCTTGTAAAGGTACTAGTAATGTGTGATTACTCAAGTAAAACACTTCTATGTTGAAGTTTCACACATTTATAATGATTTATGGAGAAATAATAACATAAATGAATGAGAGTTAAATAGAAATTGTGAATGATGTTTCTTCACTAGGAGCATCAATTCCTAAACTCAATCAAGATCTAAAAATTCTCAATACTTTCCAACTAGAGTGGAATTTCAGATACTATTAGGAAATCCACTGATGTGAAAGATCTCAAAATAAAAAATATCATTGGAACACTCATGTTGTATGAGGAAGAAATGGAATCTAAATCTAGTGAGCATAAAAAGACTAAAATTTAAAATACTTCTTTGAAAGTTTCTACTTAAAATTATGATAAGAAGTGCAAAGCTATAAAAATTATTGAATCATTTGATGACGATACTTTAAATAGTTCTAATTTTGATAGTGAGTTTTCAAAAAAATTCAAGAACATATAAAGGTTCTATAATTAGAGAATATGGACCAATAAATCCTTTAATATGTAAAAAAATGATGGAATTACTAAAAAATTTATATTTTATGAGTGTAATAATATTGTACATATCGAACCTAATTATCCACAGCTTCAAGAAAAAATGAAATCTAATAAGAAAAACGAATGGAAACTAAAATTCAAGAAAAAGTTGTAAAGGAGCTATGAATTCCATGTGGAATTATTCTGAGGATTTAAGTGATGACAATTATTCTAAATCAGAAGAAAAAATATCAAATCAAGAGGCCAGTATGTGCTTTATGGAACAATCTGATAAGGTACACTCATTTTACTCTATAGAGAATGAATCTGGGTCTAAAGCTAAAAATTAATCTTTTGATAAATTGAATAAATATTGTACCATAATAGAAACTAAATTTGAATTATTAAAAAATAATAAAATCCCTAAAAATTCTTATGATATTGTTGTATGTGAAAAAGAGGGATTAAATAAATAAATTTTTGACCTAAAACTTAAGCTGAAAAATTTTATAGCTTCTTTTGACGAACATTGTAATAATATTAAAAGCTTGAAAAAATAAATTAAATACTTTGAAATATGTATCTACTATTTTTTAAAAAGTTGAAAATTACCTAAATAAAATCCTTGGTAAAATTAAAATCTATAGGGATAATATTATAAAGAAAATATGAAAAACCAAAGTTATACAAAAATTATTTTATGTCTAGTTCAATAAAAAAACATGTCTAAAGTTATTTGTTTTCATTGAGGAAAACCTGTACAATATGATTATGGTTATAGAATAATAAACCCTATGTTTTTTATTGTTAATCATGATTTTATTTCGACAAATTTTTCAAAATTTAGTGATGTAATTTCTATATATCACAAGAAAATTTGGATTCCCAAATCATTGACTGCTAATATTTTAGGACCCACGAGAATATGGGTACTAAAACAATTTCTTATTTGATTTGTCTTGTAGGTTAAAATTTATAGGAGTTTCATGGGGAAATGTTATATGGATTGTGGATTCTCATGGAATATCAGTGGATATTTCTCGAATTTTAATTTTTTATCCAAAATTGATGGCGGCTATGTAACATTTTGTAAAAATGAGTGGGGTAAAATTATTAGATTTGGTTCAGTTAGAAATAAAATCTTATTTATGATCAAAAAAGTTCTTTATATAGAAGTATTAAAACAAAACCTGATAAGTAACACTCAAATTTATGATGAAGGTTACTCTATAGATTTTTCAAATAATGAATGTTATCTTTCATAGCAAAAATACATAAGTTTAAGGCAACTATAACTAAGAAATTTTATACTTTAGATCATAGTTCCTTATGTAGAAAAAAATTGAACTATTTAAATTCTAAAAAAATGAATCTTGTATTAGGAATAGAACACTTGTAAATTGTAATGTTTACTCATTGTAAAAAATTTCTATGAAAAATTTAATTTCATATTTACCTCAACATAAATTGAATAGTTAGAAAATATTTGATGCATGCCAAATTAGTAAGTAATGTAAGTCATATTTTAAATCAATTAAATAGGTCTCTATATATAAACCTCTAGAACTTATCCACAAGGAATTTTTTAGACCATCTAGAACAACAAGTCTAAGAGGAAAATATCTTGTTTATATGTTTATCGGTTATATTTCTATATTTAATTATTTTTTATTTTTAAGTATTAAAATTGATGCTTATTATATTTTTATAGGTTTTTATAAATTGGTTCAAGAATAGAAATATTAAAAAATTATTACTTTGAGAAGTGACCATGGGGGAGAATTTAAAAACCATGAAATAAATTATTATTATTCAAAACATGGTATCAAATATACTTTTTCTTCCACAAGACACCTCAACATATGAGTGCTTTTGGAAGGATTAATTGGACCTTTTAAGAAATTTCTTGGACTATGTTATGTGAATATAACCTTCCAACTCAATTTCGTACTGAAGCTATGAATACAACAATTTATTTAATTACAAGTGTTATAATTAGGCCTATTTTGATTATAATTACCTATAAACTATGGAATAATATAATACCAAAAGTTGGATTCATTAAAGTGTTTGGATTCAAAGTTTATATTTTGAAAACTAAGGAAAATCATGGTTAATTTGATCTGAAGGATGAGGAAGGAATTTTTCTAGGTTATTCTATTACTTCTAAGGCTTATAGAGTTTTTAACAAACGTTCAAAGTTTATTGAAAAATAAACTCATGTGGAATTTTATGTAAGTGATCCATTTGCAAAAAAATGACTCAAGTTGATAAATTAAGCAATTTTTTTAAAACATGAGACCTAAAACTCTCTTTGACAATAGAAAGAATGATTATTTATAGGTTCAATTTTCTAAAACCAATCCTAAAAGGATGGATATCAATGAACATGAAATTTTTCTACCTAGATAGTAGAGAACCCTAAAAATAATCCTTTAGATATGGTTATAGTAAACTTAAATAAAGGATTTATGACTATAATAAGTGTAGGAAACCTTGTATAATGTTCTTTTTTATCCCAAATGGAACCTAAAACATTGGAAGAATCTTTTTATAATTAAATATGGGTTTTATCTATGTAAAAATATTTTAAATATCTCAAATGGAATAGGGTATGGGAATTAGTTGATAGTTCGTTTGATTATCCTGTTATAGAAAGAAAATTGAGTTTTAAAAATAAATAGGATGGTTGTGGTATGATCACTAAAAATAAGGATATATTAGTGACTAAATGGTACAAAAATAGGAAGGAATATACTATGAATAAACCTTTTTACCCATATATAGATTATATTCCATTATAATTATCTATGCATCTCATATGGATTTCAAATTATATCATATGGATGTTAAATCTACAATTCTAAATGTTTTTATTACAGAGGAATTCTATGATGAACAACCTCCTAGTTTTGAAAATAATCACTTTCCAAATTCAATTTTCAAAATTACTAAAGATATTTATTGTCTTAAAAAATTACCTATATCTTGTTATGGGCGTTTGATTTATTTTATTTCAACAAATAGATTTTTAGTAGGAGTGGAATATCCTGCCATTTTTAAGAAATAATTATCTTTAGATATTTTTTTTGTTAAAATATATGTTGATAATGTTATTTTTTGTTCTACAAATAAATTATTATGTAATTATTTTTCCAAACATATAAAAAAATTAAATGAGTATGATGAGTGAGTTAAATTTATTTATAAGATTTATAATTTTTTAAAACTATTTTGGTAATTTTTTGAATAAAATAAAATACATACTTGACTTACTTTAGAGTTTTGGGAATGAAAACATTAATATATAAAAAAATCTATGATTTATAATGATAATATTGATTTTTATTAAACTGGTAAACTAGTTGACAACAAGTTGTATAGATAAATAATTTTGAGTCTATTATATATGACTGTAAGTAGACCAGACATTATATTTTTAGTATGATTATTTGCTGGTTCTATAGAAATACCAAGTAATCACATTTAAAATATGAAAAAATAATTTTAGGTTATTTGAAAGTAAAAATTTCTATTTCTTTACATTCTAAAAAAACCTCTGATTTTAATTTGACTCCATACTCAGATGTTGACATTGGTTGGTGTATGCTAGATAAGAATAGTGCCTCAGTAACCTCTCACATTCTCTATAAATCTCTAGTATCCTGGTCTAGTAATAATCAAAACTCTGTTGCATTATATACTACTGAAACATAGTACATCATTGCTGGTAGTTTTTGTGTACAAGTGTTGTGGGTGAAACACATCTTTATGGATTTTGGATACAATTTTAATCCAGTTTCAATAAAATTTTATAACACTAGTGATATCAACATTTCCAATAATCAAATAAATCATTTGAGAACGAATAATATAGATATATGGAATTATTTATTGAGATATCATTATTATATTGGTGATATCTTTCTTGAATTTATCTCTTCTAAAAATTAATTAGAAAATATTTTTTATAAACCACTTGTGAGAATTTTGATTTTATTAAGTGAGAATTGGGGTTTTTATAATTCAAATGAATTTAATATATTTTATTTCCATTTACTTTATTTATATATCAAATTTTACACTTTTTGTTAATTTATTAATATGTTAATGCATTTTAAAATTTAAATGAATTGTAATCTATATTAATTTATTTTCAAAATCTGATTTTCTTTTATATTTATTATTGTCTTATTTTTATTTTAAAAAAAAATTACTCCTGTATAAAAAGGGATTTTTTGTTTTTCTTGTTTTCATATATTTTATTCTTTATTTAAATTCATATTTAACCCTAAAACCTAATCTCCCACATATACTTTTCCTAAATTGGGTATGTGACCAAACTCTAAATTATACCCCTTATTTACGCCCCATTTGGCTATGTCCTTTCTCTCTTGAAATTGAATCTTCACTCCATTGAGTCTCTTGAAATTTAATCGAACTCTATAATATAGGGAATTCTAATCATGGAGATTATAGGATTTCTTGATCTTCGAAGAAATATAATGTTGGTTGTGTGTCACACTGAGTGCTTATAGAGAAAGCCATGGATATGGAATGGTTGAAAGGAATGGAGATGTTACTAAAGAAAGTATTCCAGTTCCATAGCTAAGAGTTTTTTTATGAGAAGAATTTTGGATTCCTATTTTAATATTAGTTCAATGATTTTGTATTGAATATATATTTTTATTTTAGAGAAATAGAGTATGTGAAATTGAAAAACATAAAAGGAAAAACTTTTTAATTTTATTCTGTAGGGATGGAAAATATCATACATTGCACTCAAAAAGGAAAGTATAGTTTAATTCATAACCTATATATAATAAGCTCAGTAATACACTATAATGTGTTTATGTTTCTTTTTAGGACATATGATTTTGAGTATAAAGGATTAAAGGATTTAGATGCTGAGTCGAAGGTGTTGTGAAAATTCATTCAGACTATAATTTCTCAGAGTGTTGGAAAAATAGAGAAGGTATTTTTTCAAGACATTTATCACATATATGTCATGATCAATATTTGATTTTGAATCTCCAAAATTACATAATGAGGTTCAAGACCTATTGGTTCTAGGGAAAGGGGAATCTATTTTATTACATATATGGAAGAATTGTATATCTAATATTGACAAATCAAAAAGTGTACATGAATGAATGAGGTGAAGTTAAGTTTGTAATAACCCAAAATTTCATTAATGGAAATTCCTCTTGATATAATTAAATGTATTATTATGGTTATATAAAATGTGAACTTCATTGGTTTTATGTATCTGAATTTTAAAATACCATTATGAATTGTGATTGTAGCTAATATAGTCATTGAACAGTGATCAAAGGATTAGTATAAATATAGAGATTTAATAAATTTAAATTTACTCAGACAAAGGAAGTGATGGCCTCATCTAGTAGAATTTCCTCCTATGGAGCCCATTTTTTTGAGCTCATAAAGGAGGTGGCATCATTGGGCTTCACTCTTGTCCAAGCCCAATCCGAGCTTGAATATGTTAATCTTGAGTGGAACCACCTACGAGAGAAGTGGAAGTTGATAAAGATTACCACTCGAGCAATGTTATCTAAGCCACCCCAAGAGTTTATCACCATCGCACACCTTACCCTAAGGTCTTATGTGGGTCTTTTAAGGTGTTATGTAATGAGAAAATAGCACTATGACTATGTACATTATTCTTGTATAGATAATATTCATACTTTTTATTGTTACCTTGCAAATAGTTTTTAAAGCACAAATAGTATTTTTAGTTAATATTCAAATAAGAAATATATTTTGATGAATTAATGGATTTTTTAATTAATTGATATTTTGATAAACTATTATTATTATTATTATTGAATTATTTTTTATTAAATATTAATTATCGTATAATTTTATGAATGTAATTGTAATTTTTATTAAGGTTTGAAAGAAGTTTTTGTCAAAACCCATGAATTTTGGATAAAAGTTGGTTTTTATTTTAAAAGTAAAAATTCACATATTTAGAAAATTATTTAGATAAAATAAATATTATTTTTGGAATCAGGATGTCAAAATTATCTAATGGTGAATTTTTTATAATTTTCTGAGACAATCGAATTTTTGGGTAAAAATTAAATAATGTTTAAATATAGAATGTGTTTTATGACATCATAATAACCCAATAGTGATGTAATAAAATACTATAAACATTATTTTAGTCCAATATATGTTTAACCATTAAAATAATGTGATTTTGGGTTTTTTTATTTATTTTACAAAGCTTTAGTGGACCCTTCAAGGCTTATAAAAAATTTTATCTTTTAAAATTGTTTTCCTTGAGAGTGTGACTCACCTCCACATAAGCAACCCTATTACATTAGGAAGTTTGGTCATTGGACATATAAAATATTATTTTCCACTTTTATTTTCAAAAAACCATGGGCAAAAACTATTGGTTGGTTTGTGGTTTTGATTAGTTTAATATGAGGTATCCCAAATCTAAATAATAAAGAATTCCCTCTCTTTTCTTATATAATCCCACCCATGATCCCACTTCCTCTTCACTAAAAGCCTTTAAAGTTATTCTAACCTCTTCCCTCATCTCTCTAGAATCCTCCCAAGGTTCCCCAAGAACCCAATAATCCTCTCTCAAGCCTCTCCCAAGCTTTTGGGATCGCACTTCCAAGTAAGGGATTTCTTCCTTTCTCATTTTTGTCCAATTTTCATTAAGTTGTTATGCCCTTTTGTTTTCAATAACCAATGCTGGGGTATGATTTTTCACCTATCCCATACCTCCCTCTTTATTTTTGGATGATGGGATACCCCTTTCTCTCTCATTAATGCCTCACATGTACACCTGTTACCATGCTGAAATTCCGTGAGGGATTTCTCTCTACTCTTTTACATCCAAGTAATTCTTTTGTATTATTCATCTAAATTCCATTACATTTGTTGGTACATGTATCTATAGGACTCCCTTACTATCCATTTCGTGTCAATATTATGATACACCCCTTTCTCTCTCATCAACCATTTTCATGAATCCTTATGTGACGTTGTTATGCTGTTGAAATTGCACCATATTTTTTAAAGCCAAAGTCATTGTGTAGTGAATACCATTCCCATTTATCTATCAAGGGTATTAACCTCTATACACATTTACTTATTGTTTATAGGGTTTCATGTATTTATTCCACATTCCTTTATCTTTGAATTAATGATTATTTTTAATGAATCCATGTTTTATGATCCATTTGGCACACTTATGCATGAAATGAAATGTTTAAAGAGGGTGTGCCATGATAGTGCTCCAATGCATTGGGTAAAGTATAGTATCAGGATACGTCATGTGCAATGAGTGTTGAATCATGCTAATTCAAATGCAATGAGGTTTTACTCCTGCTTCATGTGTAATGAGGATTTACTCATGCTCCATGTGCAATGAGCCTTGGCTCATGCTAAATTCCATGTTAAGTGTTGTTTCCACATTTCCATGTTATGATTATCATTCTTTATCATGACTTTATGTTCATGTTTTTATTGTGCTCCACTGATATGCCTATTATCTAACATTTATTTTATTCCTTGTATTATTCCATGTGTATTCCCTTACTGGGATTTATATCTCACCATTTTCTTATGTATTCCCTCAGGTTCTCCCATGCAATGCTAAGTATGAGGGAATGTAGTGGTCATGTAAAGGAAGTTTTCAATAAAGATGTTGTATTTCATGTTTTAAGTTGTTATGTAATGTACCTAATCTCCAAAGACAGTAGACCTCTCAATCTTCTATATTGTATCAAATGATGTTTATGTAATAAATCATGTTTAAGTGTGTAATAATGCTAAAGGTTTTTATAGTTGGTATCAGAGGATAGGATTAGCTATTTTTGGGATTTGGATTAGAAAACCCTAGAGAAGCCTTTGAGAAAATACTAAGTATAATAAAAACATCCCTCTGTTTTGGTGGGTATTGAGTAAATGTTTTATCAAGAAAATACATCCATGTCTGGATACAAGTAGGTAGAGGCAGCTCTGGCACAGAAGTACCTAAGGGTGAAAACCCCGACAAGAAGTTTCGAGCTTGACCTGGGGTATCCTGGTACACGACAACGGGCTTTGCTGCACTCTTGGTTATGACAATACTAGGGGATATGAATTGGTAAATGCACAATTTTAGTATGAACCATTATTAATGGAATAAAAAATTGTCCCCTAATAATATATTATAGAGATTATATCATGGATAACATGGATTTAATCCAATAAATTAATACGTTAAGTAAATAAAAGTAATTTATAATTCATCCCTTTTTGTCTTTGGATTCCCCTTTATGTGTTTAATATTTATCTTCCCTAATTTTGTTATGTATAAAGTAAATGAGTAGAACCAAAATCAAAAAGTGAAAGGTAGGGTTATCATCCATAGTTCTATGCATTCTTTTATATCATAAAAGTTTAGTAAATCAATCCCAACACCACCACAAATCATTGAAGTAAAGATATCGGTGAGTACAACAAATGGAGAAATCATTGCATCCCAGGAGTATAACTCCTCCCCTTTCATAATCGGTGGATTGAACTTCCCGATGAATCTCATCATACCCCCTATGGTGTAATTTGATGCAATTATTAGTATGAATTTTCATTTCTTATAAGGATCCAATATGAATTGCTGTGAGAGGGAAATCACTCTTCATGTGGAAAATCAATGCCTGATTCTATATAAGTGAAAAGAGGAAGATGAATCTTCTTTAGCTCCATCATCTCAAGCATGGATATTACTGCCCTATGAACATGTATATCTGGCTCAGATTATTGAAAATAAAGAGGAAACCTTCCTTGAAGACATGCCTATTGTGAGGGAATTCACTGAAGTGTTTCCCAAAGAATTTTTTGGTCTTCCTCCAAGAAGAGATGTTGAGTTCTCAATTGAACTTATACCTGGGGCACTACCAATATCCAAGACTCCATATAGAATTCCTATTAAAAAGCATGAGGAGCTAATGAAACAACTACAGGAGAATCTGGATAAAGGTTTTATACACCCAAGTGCTTCACCATGGGGTGCACCAGTCCTCTTCATCAAGAATAAGGATGGGTCAATGCACCTTTGCATTGATTATCGTGAGCTTAACAAAATCACAATAAAGAACAAGTATCCTCTCCCATGAATTGATGACTTGTTAAATCAGTTGCATGGTGCACAATACTTTTACAATGTAGATTTTCGGTTGGTATATTATCAAGTAAGGGTGAAGAAGGAATATATTACCAAGACTTCTTTTTTTACGAGATACAGGCACTATGAATTCATTTTAATGACTTTTAGACTCACTAATGCTCCAGAACATTTCATATACTTGATGAATAGAGTGTTTAGATATTACCTCAACCAATTTGTGGTAGTCTTTAAAGATGATATTCTAATATAATCCAAAACCAAGGAGGTTCATGAGGAGCATCTAAGAACTATACTAGAGACCTTGCGAAAGGAGAAGCTCTATGAAAAGTACATCAAGTATGAGTTCTAGTTGAAGGAGGTCTCATTCGTAGTCCATATCATCATAAGCAAAGGGATATATGTGGATCCCTCCAAGGCAGCTGAAATAGAGGGATGTCTGAGGCCAACATCAGTAACAGATATTCGTAGCTTCTTGGGGTTAGCTAGATATTATCCACAATTTGTGAAATATTTCTCATGATTTTTCAACCCTCTTACCAAGCTAACTTAGAAGGGTGTAAAGTTTTCTTGGAGTGATGAATGTGAAGAAATCTTCAAGGAGTTGATAAGGAAGCTTATCACTTCGCCCCTACTCACTTTACCCAAAAGTGGAGAACTTTTTGTGGTATTTAGTGATTCTTCAAAGAAGGTCATGGGTTGTGTGTTGATGAAAAATGACAAATTCATTGCCTATGCTTCAAGGAAATTGAAATTTCATGAGAAGAATTATCCAACACATGATTTGGAGTTGGCTGAGGTGATCTTCTCTTTAAAAATTTTGTGGAATTATCTCTTTGGACAAAAGTGTGAAATATATACGGACCACAAAAGCCTCAAGTATATATTCACATAGAAAGAGTTGAACATGCGCCAAAGAAGTGTTTATAGCTGATCAAAAACTATGACTGATCAATCTATTACCACCCTATGAAAGCGAACAAGGTGGAGGATGCTCTATGTAGAAAGGACCCAGTGGTTCTATTATTGATGACAATTGAAAAGGATACAATCTTATTAGATTTGAGGAAGATAGACATGGGAATCATAAATAAGGGGACATCATCAATCTTTTCAAAAATTATTGATCAACCGTCTCTTTTGGAAAGGTTAAAGGATGCTCAAAAGGATGATGTGGGAATTCAGAAGAAAGTGAAAGCTATCAGAAAAGGGAAATCCTTGGAGTTTAATGTTAATGAAGAAGTAATTGTTAGATTTGGTAAAATACTATGTGTTCCGTCAAGTCCAAAGCTGTAGAAGGAACTTTTGGATGATTCACATAGTTTAAATTTCTATATTCACCTAGGAAACACAAAGATGTATCGAGATCTCAGAGAGCATTATTGGTTGGTTAATATGAAGAATGAGATTGCTGAGTACACATCAAAGTGTCTGGTGTGTCAGTAAGTGAAGTCAGAGAGGCAGAAGTCTAAGGGGATGATGAAACCATTGCCCATACCAACATGGAAATGGGAGAACATCACCATGGACTTGGTCACTGATCTTCCGAAGACATACAAAGGCAATAATGAAACCTGGGTTTTTGTGGATCGTCTTACAAAATATGCACACTTCATTGAAATTTGGGAGGATTTCTCATTTAATAAACTAGCACAGATATACATCAAGGAAGTGGTAAGGATTCATGGAGTACCACTATCTATTGTATCTGATTGAGATCCAAGATTCAACTTTAAGTTTTGGAAGAGTCTTCAACATGCATTGCATACTGAACTAAACTTCAGTGCGGCCTATAATCCTCAAACTTATTGCCAATCTGAGTGAACTATTCAGACACTGGAAGATATGTTAAGATCATGTTCAAGGGAATTTAAAGGAGTTTGGGATCAACATCTTCCTCTGGTTGAATTCTCCTATAATAATAGTTTTCACTCAAGCATCTGAATGGCACCTTATGATGCCCTATATGGGAAGATGTGAAAAACAACGGCATGTTGGGATGAAGTCGGTGAGTGTAAGCTAGTAGGACTAGAAATGGTTGAAGAAATGGTGGAGAAGGTGAAAACCATTCAGTAGCATATCAAGGCATCCTAGAGTCGACATAAGAGTTATGTAGAAAACCGTCAATGAGACCTTGATTTTAAAGTTGGGTACATGGTATTTCTATGCATATATCTATGGAAGAAGGTCATGAGGTTTGTAAATAAAGGGAAGTTAAGTCATAGGTACATCAGCCCCATTGAGATTCTTGATCATGTCGGGGTTGTGTCCTATCGACTAGAACTTCCACCTACCATGGCCAAATTACATGATGTATTTCATGTATCCCTCTTAAGGAATTACATACCAGACCCTTCACATGTACTTTATTCAGAGGTTGTACAACTAGAGGATGATCTTTCTTATGAGGAGAAACCAGGGAAGATCTTAGATCGTAGAGAAAAAGTTCTATGAAATAAGACAATGCCCCTCATCAAGGTATTGTGGAAAACCCACAAGTTTAAAGAAGCGACGTGGGAATCAAAGGAAGTGATGAATCATAGTTACCTGCATTTTTTTAGAGTGGGAAAAAGAAATTTATAGGGTGAAATTTCTTAATGGGGGAGGATTGTAATGACCCAAACTTTCATTAATGAAAATTCCTCTTGATCTAATTAAATGTCTTATTATGGTTATATAAAATGTGAACTTAATTGGTTTTATGTTTTTGGATTTTAAATTTCCATTATGAATTGTGATTGTTGCTAATATATTCGTTGAATAGTGATCACATGATTAGTATAAATATAGGGCTTTAACAAATCCAATTTACTCAGACAAAGGAAGTGATGGCCTCATCCAGTAGACTTTCCCCGTACAAAGCCCATTTTTTGGAGTTCAAAAAGGAGGTGGCATCATTGAAATTATCTCCTAACCAATCCCAAGCCGAGCTTGAATACGTTAAGCTCGAGCAAAACCACCTATGATAGAAGTGGAAGTTGATAAAGATTACCACTCGAGCAATGTTATCTGAGCCACCCTAAGAGTTTGTCACCATCGCACACCTTACCCTAAGGTCTTATGCTGGTGTTTTAAGGGGTTATGTAAAGAGACCCTAGAACTATGACAATGTACATTATTCTTTTATAGAGAATATACATTCTTTTTTTTATTACCTTGTAAATAGTTTTTAAAGCACAAATAGTATTTTTAGTTAATATTCAACTAATAAATCTATTTTGATGAATTAATGGATTTTTTAATTAAATAATATTTTAATAAATTATTATTATTATTATAAAATTACTTTTTATTAAATAAAAATTATTGTATAATTTTATGAATGCAATTTTAATTTTTTTTAAGGTTTGAAAGTTTTTTTGTCAAAACCCATGAATTTTTTATAAATGTTAGTTTTTATTTTAAAAGTAAAAATTCACATTTTTAGAAAATTATTTAGATAAAATTAATATTATTTTTGGAATCAGGACATTAAAATTATCCAATGGTGAATTTTTCATACTTTTCTGGGATAGTCGATTTTTTGGGTAAAAATCAAATGTCGTTTAAATACATAATGTGTTTTATGACATCATAATGACCCAATAGTGATGTAATAAAATACTATAAACATAATTTTCGGCCAATATATGTTTTAACATTAAAATAATGTGATTTTTTTGCTTTATTTATTTTACAAAGCTTTAGTGGACCCTTCAAGGCTTATAAAACATTTTACCTTTTTAAATTGTTTTCCTTGAGAGTGTGACTCACCTCTACATAAGAAACCCTTTTATTTTAAGAAGTTCCACCATTGGCCTTATAAAATATTTTTTTCTACTCTCCTTTGGAAAAAATCATGAGAAAAAACCATGGGATGGTTTGTGGTTTTGATTAGTTTAATGTGAGGTGTCCAAAACCTAAATAATAAAGAATTCCCTCTCCTTTCCTATATAAACCCACCCAATCTCCAACTTCCTCTTCACTCAAAGCCTTTGGAGTTCGTCTAACCTCTGCCCTCCTCTATCTAGAATCCTCCCAAGGTTCCACAATCTCCCAAGAATCCTCTCTCAAGCCTCTCCCAAGATTTTGGGATCGCACTTCTAAGTAAGGGATTTCTTCCTTTCTCATTTTTGTCCAATTGTTTTTAGTTGTTATGCCCTTTTGTTTTCAATTAAAAATGTTTGGGTATGATTTAACACCTCCCCCATACTTCCCTATTTATGTTTGGATTATGGTAGACCCCTTTATATCTTATTAATTCCTCCCATGTACACCCGTTACCATGTTGAAATTCTGTGAGGTATTTCTCTCTCCTCTTTTACATCCTAGTAATTATTTTGTATTATGCATCTAAATTCCATTAAATTTTTTGGTACATGCATCTATATGACCCCTTAATTTCCATTTCATGTAAATATGATGAGACACCCCTTTCTCTCTCATCAAAATTTTTTATTAATCCTTATGTCACGTTGTTATGCTGCTGAAATTGCACCGCATTTTTTCAAGCCAAAGTCATTGTGTAATGAATACCATCCCCATTTCTCTATTAAGGATATTCACCTTTATTCACATTTACTTATTGATTATATATTTTCATGTATGAATTATACATTCCTTTATCGTGGAATAAATGATTATTTTTAATGAATCCATATTTTATGATCCATGTGGCACACTTATGCATGAAATGAAATTTTTAAAGAGGGTGCCCCCTGATAGCGCTCTAATGCATTGGGTGCAATATAGTATCATGATAAATCATGTGAAATTAGTGCTGACTCGCGCTAATTCAAGTAAAAAGAGGGTTTACTCATGCTTCATGTGCAATGATTATTTACTCATGTTCCATGTGCAATGATCCTTGGCTCATGATAAATTCCATGTTAAGTGTTGTTGCCACATTTCCATGTTATGATTATCATGCTTCATCATGCCTTTATGTTCATGTTTCTCTTTTCCTCCATTTATATTCCTATTGTCTAACATATATTATATTCATCATGTTATTCCATGTTTATTACCTTACTGGGCTTTATAGATCAACCTTTTCTTAGGCATGTCCTCGGGTTATCCCATGCAATGCTAAGTATGAGGGAATATAGTGGTCATGTAAAGGAAGTTTTCAATAAAGATGTTTTATTTCATGTTTTATGTTTTTATTTAATTGTTCTAAGCCCCAGAGACACTAGACCTCTCTATCTTCTATGTTGTATCAAGTGAAGTTTATGTAAGAAATAATGTTTAAGAGTGTAATAAATCTCAGGGTTGTTATAAAGTTTCACAAGATCAATTCCTTCTCTATAGTGTAATAACCTAAGTTTTTTTTTAAGATGAAAATTATATTAAATAGCATAAAGTACACATCACACTGAGCTTAAACGATCCACGATATATATAACTATTATAACCTAGCTATTAAATTAAAAGATATGAATATTACTAAATAAATTAGGAAAATTATATGGTTTAAAAATAAATAAAATGGATATCTATAATAAGAAACAAAATAATTTTTATTTAAAATAAAGGGGATTTTTTTTTGAAAAACTGTATTTTTATAAAAGATGGTTTAATCGTGCTTTGTGAACACGATTTAAAATTAATTTTTACCAAATTTAGAAAATTTAATAGAAAAAAATCAAACTCATTTTTGAAATATGAATACCAAAATTATCTTAGGGTGTTTTTTTTATTTTTATGAAAAGTATCATTTTTTGATAAATAGTGAAAAATACTGATGTTTTAATTGAAAAATACATTTTTGTTTAAATAATTATAATATTAAATTATTTTTTGAAATGGTTTTAATGTAATATTAGATCAATTTAATATCAATTAGTTAAATTTATTTCATTGTAATCATTCTAATTTTTAATTTTGATATAAAATCATAATAAATTTTTGAACATTTTTGCTTTCAAAACCAGTTTTCTCGTCGCATCTGCGGGATTAATTCTAAATTAAAATTTTCTGCTTCTATGAATTGAATTTATAAAAAATTTATTCTATATTTTTAATCAAAATAATTTATAATGTCTAATTAGTTCAATATTTTTTTTTTTTCAAAATGAATAGTGAAAATAATAAACAAAAATTATCATTATTAAAGTAAAAATGGATTTACTGGGGGTTAAACTAAAATGATAATAATATAAATGAAATAAAATATTATCCAAATATATTTTTATGAGTCTATTTATAACTTTCAAATTAAATTCTCAAAATTATGGAAATTTCATCCCACTTCCCTTTGAATATGACCCATATAATTAGTTAATTAAAGAAAACGATAAAAAAGGGCCTTCCTTGCTTTTAATATCTATAAAGATTTAAAATGGGGAAAGACAACATATGTTTGGTTATTTAATTTATTTTTAAATATAAATGAGTATTTTTTTCATAATAATTTTTATTTAATTTTTATAGATGAAATAATTACTTAAATTTCTTAGGAAATGACAACATTGTAATTATTTACTTAATAATAAAATAAAATAAATAAAACTAAAATTATTAAAATTAAAGTAAATTTAATGAATTATTATGTTCCATTAATGTTTTATATGAATGTAACATAGTTATTCACAAGATATATTTGAATTATATCATTGTATTGATAGTTTTTATATTCCAATTAAATAAATAATGTCAAAATTGACATTAATGTTATTTAATAATAAATGATATATTATTAAATGATTTTAAATTACCAAAAATCCCATGTTCTTACAAGTGACTTGAAAAAGTTTAAAAATATAAACTATAGTACATTCACACTCCAATTTTTCTTTTATAGTGGTTATATTTACCCCTAAATAGTAAAAACTTTGTTAGCATTGTGAAGGTTAAAACGATGTTTTTGTGCATTACATGCAGTAGTGTTAAAATTAATTTTCAAAACACATGAGAGTTTTCATTTGATAAATTGGATTTAATATTTATAATAATTGGGTCAAAATTATATAATAAGGATTATTTTTTTTATTCTTAAAAGATAAATTACCTAGGTTAGAGAACTAGTTACCGTGGTGAAAAACCAAAAAAGTTAAAATAAGGAAACTTAGAAGTTAAGGAACAAAATGTTTAAAATATGTTTCTAATTATATTATGGAGGTGTGTATCGACCATATAATACCAAAAACCCTTTAATTATCAATTTTATATCTGATTGAGGTAAGTTCGAACCCCCAATAGTGAATACTTTTGGGTATTTACAAAAATGTCACTCTACAACTATGGAAGGGCACTCGCTCCCCACACTTCATCACACTTATAAAGACATTTTAATTATAAAAATAACCACCCGAATCACTTCCCAACTCCCATGTACTCATCCTATAATTCTTATTTTGTTCATAAATCTAACCTATGAAGGATTTAGTGTAATCCTAAGGAGGATACCTAATGAATATGTAATGTTCTTCAATGAGCATTTTTGTTTTATTTATTTCTCCACCCTCTTTCTTTATACTTATAACATGACGATATAAAAATATAATTATATTAAATATTCTTATTTTATTTTATGTTTATTTTATTACCTACAACCACAAACACTTCCATCAAATGGGTTATGAAATCATTATTCGTTTGTACGGTGAACTACCACCTCACGAAATGATGTCATTTGTTTTTTCATTACCACCTCTCACGATTGGGTATGATGATGGGTCTAAAGTTTATATATGATATTTAAAATATTATTATACATATTTAGTCATTATATCATATAAGTTATTTTAATTTTCATTATTTAATGGATATGATAATTTCGATTGTGTGTACGGTGGATTACCGCCTCACGAAGTGATGTGATTCGTTTTTCACTAATGTGTTATGTGGAAGGTAATAAGGGTAATGATAATAAATATATGTGATATACAAGACATATTTATGATATTAATGACGTTTTTATCATTATTAAAATATAATATATCATTTTACTTTTACATATTCTTTCACCAAAAAAATGATAACATCGTTCATGGACGTGTGGACTACCGTCTCCTCAAAGAAATGTGATTATTTTATTCACCCCCAAATCACAAGAATAAAATATATTTTTATATATAATTAAATAATTTGGTATTTATTATATTTTTATCATTTTGGGAAGATAAATTTTACTTACCTTCTTTTCATAATGATCATTGAAAAATGGAAAGGTTACTCATGCATATGCACGTCCTACCGTCTCCATGATTGTAACTTTGTTTCATTTTTCATAACCATATTTCCAGATTAGTTTTAAAATTATAATATATGTATAAATTTGGTAATTATTTTTTGATTATTGTTCTTGATATGTTTAAATAATTACCTCTTTGACTATTGTTATCATACCAAAGTCATTTTTGATTCATAAGCCGGATATAGTCAAAACATCCGACTTAAACTTAATTGATTAAGTAACTGTATATAAATTTTTAATAAGTGAAATAAAAGTAATAATAAACTTGAAAATGTTATTATAAAATTAAATATTTAATATATGTTTATTATTCATGAAGATAAATAATAATATAATGAATTGAACTCGAGGTATGGGTTTTCTCATTTCATTTTAATTTTAATGACATATATTCCATATTCACCACTTATTTTTTGTGGTGTATATACTTACCTTTAATGTATTATATAATTAATATTCTTAAATTTATGGGGATCAACATATCCATTTGATGGTATATCATTGATGGGGTTTACAATTTCAAAGTTACCAAAGAGGTAAGGGATTTTTGTCTCAATTTTCCTTCTTTGAGACATATGTTTTGTTCTACATCTATCTTCTATTATGAGGTTTATATACTGATACTTAGATATGTTATATAATTAATCTCCTTATTTTCAGGATATTATTATTTTCATTTAATTTTATTCTTTCATGGGTCTTAAAATTAAAAGTTACCAAATTGGTAAAAGTTTCATGTTATAATCTCATTGTTTATTAGGATTATTAGTGATTATGCTTATAATGATGAAATCCTATGATATATCTCTATAAAAACTCATAAGTTTATTATCCTATGGTTATTTTATCAAATTAAATTATTTATCATCATTTTCATCTCTTTATATGCTCAAGAGCTCAAAATAATGTTGTTATTAAAAACGATCTTTCTGGTTAAAAACTCTTTTTCTTCCGAAAACTTTTTTTCTAAAAAAGTGTTCAAAAAAATTTAATTTTTTTTTTCAAATAGTAAATGATAATTTCTTCAAGAAATGTTTAAAATGATTTTTAAATATTATTTTATATGTTTTCAATTTTATTTTCAAGGAAAATTATTTTGAAAATTATTTATGTTTTAAAATAATTTTCAAAATGAAATGAGATTTTCCTCAAAATGTATTTAATGATATTTTAATGGTATTTTGATTCATCAGTATAAAAAACACTTATTTTTACTTATGATGAAAAGGGGGTATTTTTTAGTGATACCATCCTCATTATTTATCTGGATGGATTAAGATAGTTTCGAAGAGATTTTAATGGAACATGTTTCATTTCCACGGGTTAACCAGGTTTCCAAGAGATTTATATGGAACCCTTTTCTTTCCAGGGGTTAATAATATTTCAAAGATATTTAAATGAAACCCATTTCATTTCCATAGGTTAATAATGTTATAAAAGGTATAATGATTGTTTCTATGAGTTTTATGATGAAATGAAAGGTTTATGTGCTTTATTTGTGTTTCTTGGACATCTTATACGATGGGTCGAACCAGATTTCATCGAGTGATCCCATTACAGATTATATGATGGGGTGGTATAAATATATCCATGTTATCCCATTACAGCTTATATGATGGGGTGTCCCATATAGCATCGAGTGAACCTGTTATATCTTATATAGTTGTTATGCACAGATAGTTCTCTAATGCATTAGGTAATGTGCATTGTCTTGAGGGATATAAAGGAGGGAGTTGCCTGAGGATTTCTCTTATATATTTAACTAGTCTCTAGTTATTTATAACATAATTTTAACATGGGTTATGAAGAAAAATATTCCAAGATACCAACATTTTTTTGTTATGATTTCTATGGGTTTATAATATTTCTTATGACAAATATTCATATCACATGGATCATGATTATTGATTCTAATGAATCTTTCATTTATCATTTTTTTCATATTTGATGATCCAGGTATTGATGGTTATGATTTTCTTTATAATTATCTCATGCACTCTGATTAATTCTTCATACCCTTAAGATCATTGATGAAATTCAATTGTTAATTCTTATGTTTACCCTTACTAAGAATTTGATCTCACCCTTATTATGATTCCTTTTCCCCCAATTTATAAAGAATGAATCTGAGCAAATTATTTCTAGAAGGGATTTTATATTGATAATTATGATTCCTTAATGTGAAATAATAAAATCTTGTTTAATTAGTAAAATTTGTTGGATCGTAATATAGATATATATATATTATATGAAACAATACAAGAGGTGGTGAATTGTAGGTTTAAAATATTTTCATTTAAATACTTAATAAAGAACATAGTTTAAGAGGTATTAAACTAATACAATTCACAATCAATATAATTGACCATTTAGGTCTTGGATATGATAGATATGATATGATGTAATACTATAATTAATGTAAAACAATTGTATTTGAATTGAATACAATGATCAGAGTAATACAAATGTAAATTATTTAACCATATATCATATAGAATCTATTAATACAATATGTAATGAATGAATTGTAATTGAAACAATTATAATAGAAAAGAAGCCGAATAGAAAGAATAAACAATGTGATTCCCTTTCTATTTCAAATAGTAGTGAAAAGGAAAGGCACTACAATTCTTTTATCCTAATGATTAGGGTATCCTTTCACCTAGTATAAAAGGTCTATATTACCACCGCCTTGGTAAGCCCTTGATATGATGATCAACATCACATATTTCTATCCTTGGAATCCCTCGATTAATAAGGTAATCGGAACCTCTTTCTTTAAAGCAGTTAAAAGCCCTTGATACGATTATTGGCATAATTTATTTTAACCCCTAGAATCCCTTGATCGTTATCACAATGATCAGTTGCACAAAGTAGAAACAAAGCACTTATAGAAATACAAGAACACGGAACAAGTTGTTCAATTCTTATATCTTAAAGGTTTTCGCATGAAGTACGAGATAATTCACATCATCTCTCTCTAGAACTTGATAGAACAAAAAGTTTTGTATTCTAGTTTGAAAGGCCTCCTATTTATAGGACTCGGGTTATAATGGTCATATATCCTCTAATGGTCATATTTCTCTGAAAAAACTTCGAGGGACTTGGACACCTGGCATTACAATGGTCAAAACAAATAGAATACATGATGTTGTTTGGATTGGTAAAAAAACATACTCAATGACATCATTTTAGGTTAGAAAATAGTAAGTTTAAAGGAATGAAACAATTAGTATGAGCTACATTAAATTGGTATTGAAGTTATGATAAGAGTGTAATGTATTTCAAAAGTACAATAAATAACTTGTTTCCTAGGATTATCATGATAACAATGCATATCGTGATTACAATTTATAACCTGGTTATGATTCTTAATATGGTTAATATGCACGATATTTTGACTAGTTGTAATACTTGAATACAATGCATAAATAAGAATACAATACATAACCTAGTAATAAGTCATGACTACGATACAATACTTAACCTGGTTATGATGCATAATTATGATGTGGTATTTATCCTGGTCATAATGTACATGGTTACAATGCATGATCTGGTTATGATATATCTGATTAAGATACATGACCTGGTTACGATATATGTGGTTATGATGCAGGTGATTATGATCCAATACTTATCCAGGTTACAATTCATAATTATAGTGCAATACATAATCTGGTTATGATTCTTGATTATAATGAAATACATAATCTGGTTACGATTGTGAAACAAGATATATAATTAAGATTGAAAACAATCAACATATAATTATGATGTAAAATCAACATCAAGTAGTTATGATGAAAAACAAAGTGTGATTATGATTATAAAATAATGTATCTGGTTACGTTGTAAAATAACATATAAAACAATGTGAGTGAACAACACAAATGATTTTGATAAGAATTCAAAAAATATGAAAAACAAAATATATGTGATTATGATAGGTGTGATTTGTGATTTCCAAAACAAATGATTAATGGGAAAGTAGAAACACATTTTGACTCAACAATATCCCCCTTCTTGGAAATCACAAAACCAAACAAAAGAAATAATAAATACTTATCTCCCCCTGAGTTTAATAACTCTTCTGAAAGTAATAGTTAATATGAATAATTCCACCCTTGGTTTACACCAAAACACTAGGGATCATATTCTCGTAACTTTTACATGATTTTTCCCCTTTAATAAGTTACTCATCAAATTCTTCTTTTCAAAACCATTCTCCCCTTTGTGATTTACTAAAAGAATAAGGGAAAGTATTTATCTTCTACAAAATATTACAGAAACAACATATGAAACAATAATTGTTACTTGAAACACAATTTTATTACAACAAGAGTTCAAACATCATTCTTTCCCCTTTTGTTTTTCTAAAATATTAAACATTTAGAGCTTTATATTTTTGAAATCCTTTCTATCTTCCATGAGTTTTTCAAGATCTTCTTGCTGAGACTTCAAATTCTCATCCCCGTTTAGAAATAATATTTTCTTTATTTTGGAGCCTATCTTTATGAAGCTTATTAATTGATTCTTGAGCCTTAAGTCTTGCTTCCTAGTTATTGAAATCATCCAACCTGAGTTTGTAGGATTTTTATAAGATAACAACTCTATTTGAGAGTAAAAAATATCATTACTCTCATTTTATAACTTTTTCTTTAAACTCTCAAGATCTTATGAGGCAACTCCTTTTATGGTAACGGGTCATTGAATGTCTTCAAGCTTTTCATTCAAATCACCAATCAACTTTATATTGAGAGAGTTGAGTTTATTTACTCGATGTACCAATTCATCATGCTTGTCCAGATGGTTCTTGAAGTTATCATCAACATTGTAAGACCACTTCACAACCTTATTTCAATTGTTACTATGCTCAGTAGCACATTACTTGAAAATATTGAAATCAACTTAAACACCTAGAAACTTGTCCATCAGAACCTTGACAGAATTTGTTCTATCATTATGGGAATTTGACATAATTTCTATCATAGCTTCAAATTTTGGAATGAATGGTAATAACTTCTCTAATCTATTCAAATCATGTTCAATGTATTGAATTCCTTTCATAGTAATTTTTCTTTCAGAATCCATGTCTTCAGTGTATTGTGGGAGATCACCGAAATGAGTCTTAGTGTCGATCACCTGAGATAGCTGATTGCGATTCATATCTGATTCTTCGTCCTCTTCTTCTCCTTCTTTGTCAAAAATCTTGATGAACTTTTTAGAAGAAACCTTTTGAGAGAATTTCTTTGAGGGATGAGGATCTGGAGATGGATATATTAATGATGGTACTTTAGATGACTTTGTGGTATGACTTATTTTGTTTGCATCTTCTTTCTCTTTGAATTTTATTTCCTATTGTCCTTATTATTCTTACCTTTCTTCTTCTTTATCATGTTCTTCTTCTTCTTCATATTCTTGAGAAGGAGATTGTGTGGTCGATTGTTCAGAAACTTGTTTCTTCTTTCCTTTCTCTGCTAGAACGGATTGAGTCTTAACAGATGGATCCCTTATTTCAATTTTTTTTAGTTGCTTAGGTATTTTGAGAAGACTATCAATGTCAATAGCTTCAGCCTTTCTCTTCTTCAATCTCTTATTTCTCTTCTCTTCTTTCAAGGTTTCTTATGACCTTACTTTCAATGCCAAGGCTTCATCAGGATCCAATCGAAACTGAGGATCCCCTTCTTTACTTTCTTTATTTTTCTTTCTCCATTCACCAACAACATTATTGGATACAGACTTTTTATTCTTTGATGGATTTGAGGTTATATCCTTAACTACCTTTATTTTATTTGAAGTTGTCTTGGATGGCTTAGAAAGTTGGTTACTACCTTATACTACTTCCTTTTCTTTATCAACATCCGAATCTTTCTCAAACTTTTTTGATTCAGGATTAAATCATAACTTGATTCTATTTATCATATCCTTAATAATTAAGGGATCCTTGAAGGAAGTCAGATCTGACTTGATTGAAATATTACACTAGCTCAAGCATTAGTTCATAAACTTACTGATAATGGTGGGAAACATGATCTTCTGTGATATTATACAACTATATTTGAGCTTCTTGATTCTCAGGAAGATAAACCCCATAAGGTTAAACTTTCTCATGTTTACCAAATAATCAAGAACATACACATCTGAAACTTTCAAAGTTTCCTTGTCACCCTTTCTCGGCACCAAAAACCCTTGCATCCAGAGGGATATAAATATATTATCTCCTGATAAATGACTTAATTTTTTCTTGTCCTCATGAATATCAAAAAGGTTTTCGTCATCTTTAGACTTATCAAAGATTCCATCATAATCCAGTAATTTATGGAAAGGACATAATGCTTCACCCTCAAATAGAACACCTAAAAACATAGCTGGTTGATTTATGGAGGTTGTATACTTCTTTTTGTACATCGTAAAAGAAATTTTAAGATCCTTTTCTATCTCTACTTATTCATAAAACTACAACACCTCATCATGATACACATAATCTTGATTATAATTCATTCTTTCCACATAAATTGATTCACCACCTTGAAAACATATAATTCTTTTCAAAGATGAATCAAAAGACTTGTAAAAGTCTTAAGAGACCAAAATTTCACCTCAAAAGGACATGGAAGATAATTACATTGGAGCCATTTATTTTGTAGATGAAGTAGTAGACTCAGTCATGAAAGATTAACTCAAAACCTAAAGATCCTCCTGATTATGAATGCTGATTAGATCTTGGATTACGAAAGTTGAGGTACAAACCTATTTCAAACAATGCTGACTATTTATAGAGCAGCTAGTCTTGAGAGAAAAACAGATGAGATCGATGTGGGATATATTCTTTTAAAATAATTTGATGGTCAATAATAGATTTGAAAGAACTAGTGGCCAAGAATTATTTCTAACTATTGAGGTTTTCCTTAAAATAAAATCATATTCAAACTGAAACGATTATGAATTTAAAGAATGAATTGAGAAAAAACTATTGAAACAACCAAAATAAGACTTTAGAAAATGTACCTATTATATTACTGGGATAGATGTGTTGGTTTAAATATATTGTTCTTATGAAAACAATACAAAAAATAAAAAATGTAAAATGGATAAAAAAAATTTAAAACTGATAAAATGAAATAGGCTGGTACTGATTATTTAGAACTAATAGAATAATCCACAACCAATAGTACAGTACCATAAATGTAATCCAACACAGATAATCTGGTAACAATAAAGTATTTTAATGTCGATAGTTTAGTACCGATAAATTATTACAATACTGATAGTCAAATCTAATAATGAAAATTATGAAACTGGTAAAAACATAAAACTGATAAAATCGTGAAACCGATAAACTCATGAAAATGATATAGTCAATACCAATAAAATGAAAAACAAAAGATTAAAATAGATTATAATGAAACCTATTGTAGTAAAACTGAAAAATATATAAGGTAAAACCAATAAAGAAAATCCAATAAAACAAACCTGATACATGTAAAAGAAATAAAACTAAAAGGAGTAAAATCGATAAACATAAAAATTGAAAGGTGAAACCGATAAAATTATGTATACTCCCCCCTTTGAAAAAAAAGAAACTCAATGTATGGAGATGGGTTAAATAAGAAATATATTTAAATGATTAATTTATAGTGATCATTCCTAGTTTCTGTTTAATAAATTCCAATCTATTGGAAGATAATGGTTTTGTGAAAATATCATCAAGTTTTTCATGTATTCTGATGAATTGTAAAATAATATCTTCTTTTTGTGTGTGATCCCTAAGAAAGTGATTCCTCATATCTATGTGTTTTTCATGTGAGTGGTGTGCAAGGTTTTTACTAATAGAAATGGTGCTAGTATTGTCACATAGAATTTGAGTTTTGGAAAAACTCATGCCATAGTCAGTGAGTGTGTGTTGCATCCATAACACCTAATCACAACAACTCTAAGTGGCTACATATTCAGATTCAGCAGTGGAAAGTGATACTGAATGTTTCTTCTTTCATGACCAAGAAACCCAATAATCACATAAGAAATGACATATTCCAGATGTACTCTTTCTATCCATTATACAACCACCAAAGTCATTATATGAAAAACTTTTCAAAACAAAATCATTTTCATAAGAATAAAATAGTCCTAAATCCATAGTTCCCTTTAAGAAGTGAAAAATTATTTTCACTACATTTAAATGAGATTATTTTGGATTATATTTGTATCTTGCACATAATAATACCAGAAACATTAAGTCTGGATGAGTCTCTATCAAGTATAACAAACTTCTTATCATTCCTCTAAAATTTGTTTGATCCACTAGTTTCCCAGCTTCATAAAGATCAAGTGTATTTGAGGTACCTATTGTAGTTCTAATACTTTTAGTTTTGTCATATCCATAATTTTTGAGTAATTCATTGATATAATTATTCTATGATATATAGGTTCCTTCTGGTTTTTGAGATGTTTGAAAACCTAAAAATAATGTTAACTCGCCCATAATACTCATTTCAAACTCATATTTCATTATACTCACAAAAGAATCTGTTAAGGATTACTGAGTTGAGCCAAATATAATTTCATCAACATAGATTTGAATAATCAAAACATCTTTGTTTACATTTTTATTAAAAGATTTGGTTCAGTAGTACCTTTTACATAATTGTTTGGTAAAATAAATTATGTGAGTCTATCATACCATGTTCTAGGGGCTTATTTAAGTCCATACAAATCTTTGGTAAGTTTAAAAACATGATCAGGATGTTTTGAATCTATAAAACCATTATGTTTCTCTACAAAAACTTCTTCTTGTACAAAACCATTAAGAAAAGAACATTTTACGTCCATTTGAAAAAGTTTGAAATTGAAGTATGCTGCAAAGGATAATAGAATTTTAATATATTCAAGTATAGATACTAAATCTTAGGTTTCTTCATAGTCTATTACCTCTTTTGGATTATAACCCTTAGCAATAAGTCTTTCTTTCTTATAATGACTCCATTTTCATTCCATTTATTTTTGAAAACACATTTTACACTAATTAAAGTTGTTTCTATAGGTCTTTCAACCAAGGTCCAAACTTGAATATTTTCTAATTCATTTAATTCATCTTGCATTTCTTTAATCCAATATTCATCACCTAAGGCCTCATTAGAAGTTTTAGGTTCAAATTGAGATAGAAAAGAAAGATGTTCAATTTCATTTCTCAGGGAATTTCTTGTTCTAATAGGTTGATTTATATCACCAATGATATTATCACTGGTATGATTCCTAAGAAACAATTGATTTGGGTTTCTTAAAACATGTTCATCTACATAAGATAGAAAGTCTGTTGGGGTAAATGTTTCAGAAATATTTTCTTTAATATTTCCCTTTTTTGAAGAGTTTTAAATCAAATATTGATAAGAAGTTTATGAAAACACATCATTTGGTGTAGGTAAGTATTTTTTAAAAACAAAGGGGTCAGTTTTATCAAATTTGAAATGCATTGTTTCCTCGACAGTACAAGAGTTTTTATTGAAAACCTTATAAGCTTTAAAAGTTATGGAATAACCTTGAAATATTTCATCATCATATTTGGGTTTCAAATAATATAAATTCTATTTTGTATTCAATATGAATACTTTGCATCCAAACACTCTGAAGTAAGAAACTTTAGGATTCTAGCCAGTCCACAATTGATAAGGTGTTTTGTTAAGAGAATGTCTAGTTAAAACATTATTTATAGTATAACATGCAGTAATAATAGCTTCAGCCCAAAAATGCTTAGCAATTGATTATTCACTCAACATGGTTCTTGTCATTTATTGAAGAATACAATTTCTTCTCTCAAAAACACCATTTTTTTAGGGGTTCTTAGAGATAAAAAGTTGTGAGTAATACCTTTCTTACTATAATAGTTTTAAAAATCTATATTTTAAAATTCTCTACCATGATCACACGGAATAGTTATCAACGGTAGGTTTTTCTCATTTTTAACTTGGGCTTTAAAAGTTTTTAAATAGAAAAAGGCTTTATATTTCTTCTCTAGAAAATATACCCATTTGAATGTATTGTAGTCATCAACTAAAACAAATACATAGTACTTGTATCCAATGCTTCCAGTTTGTGTTGGACTGAAAAGATCCATGTGTACTAACTATAATGCATTAGAAGTTGAAACTTCACTGATTGATTTGAACCTAGTTTAATGTTTCTTTCCATATAGACAAAAATCAAAAACTTTTGAAGAATCCTACCTTAGATCTCGTAGATCCTTAACAAGTCTTTTCATTGAGATTTTATAAAGGTTCCTAAGATTGCAGTGTCCTAACCTTCTATTCCCTAACTAGTATTGGTCTTCCATTACACTTAATCATCATAGATATTGGCTCCTAAGATCTTCTAAGTTTATTGTTTTTACATTCTCTTGCCTATGGGTAGAAAGAATGAATTCATCCTTGGAATTGTGAACTAAACATTTATCATTCCTAAAATTCACAAGGCAACCTTCATCACATAAATGACTTATTCTTATAAGGTTGTGCTTAAGACCATTGACAAAAAAAACATTTAAAATTAAAACCTTTCCTAAAATAACAGTATTACATATACCAATGATCTTTCCCTGAGCATTATCTCTGAAGTTCACTCTTCCACCTTTCATTTCAATAATCTTTTCAAATAAATATTTTTTTCCCATCATTTGTCGATAACAACCACTATCCATGTACCAAATTTTCTTGTTGTTGGTATACTTCTTGTTTTCCTGAAAAAGATAAAATTAGTTTTTCAGAACCCAAATTTGCTTGGATTTGAAAATATTAAATAAAAGAATTTTCAGAATCCACATTTTTTTTGAAAAATGAGCATTATGAAATCCAAAATATTGAGTTTTATTAAGAGAACAATTTTGTTCCCAATTTCCACCACATTATTTCCTTCCAATAGTAAATTTTGATAAATGTTTATTAAGAAAAAATATTTTATATTTTATTCTAATGACTAAATTATCATTCTCACAAGAAATTGTTTTGGGATTTTTTTTAGTTTCAAAAACAATTTCTTTAAAACATGTTGTTCAGAGTCCATAGAAATTTTATCCTTCTCAGAATTTACTTCTATAAGTGTTTTTGATATATTTTCAAAATCAAGAGTTTTCTTATCAAGATCTTTTTAAATATTTGATATTTCTTTTGTAAGAATAGATATTCTAGAATTTTCTTTATCAAGATTCTTCTTGAGTTTGGAATTTTCATTCTCAATTAATTTGAAAAATATGGATACTTATTTAAATGAATGTGAATTGTTCTCTATTGGGGAAGATTCTTCATCGAAAGAGTAAGAATGTTTCTTATCAGGGTAAATAGAATTTAAAGATACATTTGTAAGACATTTAGCATTGTGTACCTTAGATATGAAACAATGATTTTCAATGGGTAGTCTCACTATGAGTCCAATATTATTCTATCTGGAAGATTCATATTCTAAGGATTCTTCTAATGAATCACCAACACTTTCACTCCAAGTATCATTTTATTTCAAGAATTTTTTTTCTTTGAATTGTAATACTTTTTCTTGTTTCTTTCGGAATGTTTATCCTTCTTATCTTTTCTTTTTAGTAAAGGACAATCTGGTCTAATATGACCTGATCTTTTATATTTATAACATGTTACTTTTGAGTCTTTCTTGTACTTCTATCTTTCTTTTTGAATTTGTATTGAAAGTCTTTCTTTCCAACAATCTTTTTCTTCCTTTGAGAAAGATTGGATAACTCATTCTCTGAATGATCACTATCACTTGATTCTGATATAACAATAGCTTTATTATCTTTGGATCTAGTTATCCTTTTCGGTGTCTTATCTTTGGATGTAGTAGTAAAATATACACTCCCATTACCACTATTTTTCTTATTGAAATTATCATCTTTTTCACTCTCATCTTGTTCTGAAGAAGAGTTCCAAATAACACATCAAGAGTGATTTGAGTAACTTTCCTACTTTCAACAATACTTGTCCTTTTCTATTCCTATTCATTGGGCATTATATCAATTATATTTTCCAAAAGTGGTTCATCATCAAGACCATTTTCACCCATAGATATTAGACTTTTTAATTTTGTCATAAATCTTTGTTGCGCCTTTTATATTGGTTCTCTATAAGGAAAAAAACCCATGATATTCTGCTCGAAGCATTACTCATCTTGTTTTTATAACTTTGGATGTATCAAAATGTGTGACTTACAATTTCTTCCAGATACAATTGGTTGCTTCACATGATGATATTTGACTATATATATTACTGTTCGTGGATCACAACAAAGTATTTCATAACTTTTAGTTCAGTTGATATTCTTGTTTCTCTTGTTTGGTGAAGGTACTGATTTAATTGTCTGGGATTTTGTACTCACCAGTAATCATGAAAAAGTTGTCCACTCCAGTATTAATAACCAATGTCTTAATTGTATATCTCTAGTACTCATAATCATTCCCATTAAAAATAGGTGGTTTATTTGGATTTAGGTTGTTAATTGATCCAATATTCATTCATTCCATCTTATAAAAAAATACTTTTCCACTACACATGTTAGTTTAGTATGTAGTTATAAACAAAAAAATTGTAAAAGTAATGAAATTGAGATAAAAATAAAGTAAAAAAATAGTGGAAATCCCCTCTGATACCAATTGTTGGATCATAATATAGATGCATATATATATATTAGATGGCACAATATAAGAGGGGTGAATTTTAGGTTTAAAATATTTGTATTTAAACACATAAAAAAGAACTTAGTTGAAGAGGTCTTAAACTAATACAATTCCCAATATTTACAATTTACCATATAGGTCTAGGATCCGATGGATATGATATGATGTATTACTATAAGTAATGTAAAACAATTGTATTTAAATTGAATACAGTGATCAGAGTAATAAAAATGTAATTATTCTACCATATAGTGTATAGAATCTATTAATAAAATATGTAATGATTGAATCATAATTGAAACAATTACAATAGAAAAGAAACTGAATAGAATGAAAAAACAATGTTATTCTCTTTCTATTTCAAATAGCAGCAGAAATTAAATGTATTACAATTCTTTTTATCCCAAAGATTTGGGTATCCTTTCACCTAGGATAAAATTTTTGTCTTACCCCCACCTTGGTAAGTCCTCGATAAGATGATCGGTAGCACGTCTTCCTATCCCTAGAATCCCTTAATTAAGAAGGTAATCAGAACCTTTGTCTTTCAAGTAATTTAAATCCCCCAATACTATTATCGCCATCATGTCTTCCTATCCCCGGAAGCCCTAAATCATTATCACAATGATAGTTTACACAAAGAATAAACAAATCACTTATAGAAATACAAGAACATGGAACAATTTTTTCACCTCTTGTATCTTAAAGTATTTCGCATGAAGAAAGAAGTCACAACATCTCCCTCTAGAACTTGACAGAAGAAAAATTTGTGTATTCTGGTTTGAAAGACCTCGTTTTTATAGGTCTCAGGTTCCAACAACCATATTTTCTCCAAGGGTCATATTTATATGAAAAACTCAGAGGGACTTAGACACCTGGAATTACAACAGTCAAAACAAAAATAATACACGACATCGTTTTGATTAGTAAACAACCAACTCAATGACATTGTTTTAGGTTAGAAAATAATAAGATCAAAGGAATGAAACAATGAGTATGATATACATGAAATCGGTATTGGAGTTATGGTAAGAGTGTAATTAATTTCAAAAGTACAATACATAACATTTTTACTAGTATTATCATGATAACAATGCATATCATGAATACAATTTATAACCTGGTTACGAATCTTAACGTGGTTATGATGCATAATATTTAAAATGGTTACAATACTTGAATACAATCCATAAATTTGAATAAAATACATAACCTGGTGATGATTCATGACTAAGATACAATACTTAACCTGGTTATGATGTATAATTATGATATGGTACTTAGCCTGGTCATAATGCACATGGTTACGATGCATTATCTAGTTATGATAAAAAAAAATTAAATGACCTCACTTCTTGCATTAGAACCCCACTTAATATTGATCAAAGAACTTTGAATGCAGAACTAGGTATGTTTTCCAGGATTCTTATTGAGATCAACTTATAAACTAAGACACCTCAGTCCATTACTTTTAGTGTAAAATATTAAAAAAGTATGGTTAAGCTTTTTTATGAGAGGCTTCCTCCCATCTATGACTATTTCAAGATATTCGGACATTCAATTCTTAACTGTAGAGTTGTCCATAGGAACTCATATCAACAGAATTCCTCTGAATGGAAAAAAGTTAAGAAGTATATTAAATACAAATCCCTCCCCCACCCCCACCCCCGACAAAGCGAGTACTTCTAAACAACCATCTAAAAGTGGGTTTTTAAATCTAATGCTAAATTTTGTGTCTCATGGGATGATCAGGTGGAGGAGCTTGACAATTAAATTGATGAAAAAATTCTTAAACACAACATAGAGAATGAGGTTCTTCTTATTCCCAAACAACCTCAATCTAACTTGGAGACCCCTTATAAATCAAATATAGTGTCCTCACTTGTTATAGGGAATGGAAACATTCATGAGCCTACATCTCTGAGCCCTACCTCGCAACCTGTGCTAGCTAAGAATGGGGATCTATTGATCCAGAATGTTGTTGTATCTGCTTCTCCTACCCCCCACCTCCTAACACTTCTTTTACAAAAAACCCTCCAATTGTGCATGGGGTTTTTCCTTCTGGAAATCCTCCTCTAAATCTGGGAAAGCAGGATGTGCAATCCATCTTAACAACATCTAAAATTAATCATATCTCCTCTGTTCCTACTTCCCCTAATGACAATTATGATGCACTCATCTGCTCTGAACACTCCCCTAAAGAGAATAAATAGTCAGGCACTGTGACCTACCTCCCCCCTTCCACCACTTAGTCTAACACCTCACCGAAGATAGGGGATCAAGACTCTATCTCCCAGAATGATACACGCTTGGCCCCTTGTTACTCTGTTATAGGCTTATAACCTATAACATTTTCCACCCATAGTCTGGAGACTGACAGTAGCCTTCTTCCCCTAATACTGAAGGCCAAGGTGGGGGATTTTTCTCTAGATATTTCTCCTGCTTTAAACAACCTGGAGAAAACTTGTACTCCTTGCAAGGAGATCTCTCCTAGAAAAACCAGAGAGAAAAGTTATGAAAATAAAAAGAAATGGGCTGAAACCCCTAAAAATAAGTCTTAATTCATATTTTATTTTGTAACTATCATGGTATTGTGAACCCTGAAACCCTTAATGTTTTAAAAAGACTTATTAGTGTTCATCGCCCTAAAATCCTTGCTATTGCTGAACTGAAAGTTAACTTTTCTCTCATATTTCTACACCTCTGTAATCTGGGATTCTCTTTCTTAGGCGCCTGTAACAATGATAATGTTGTTGAAAACCTCTGGATTTTCTTTCACTTGTCTCTTCAAAATGTGAAACTCTTGAGTGTTACTGATCAATCTCTGACATGTGACTATTTCTTAGATTACAATCAAATTTTCAATACTTTGGTCTATGCTAAAAATAATTATCAAGATAGAAGACCCCTTTGGAATGAACTCTCCCATATTAACACCAAAATACAGGACCCCTGGATTTCGGTTGGGGACTTTAATGCCATTCTTTCCCCCATAGAAAAACACGGTCACACTTACTCCAACATCTCTTTAAAGGATTTTAAAGCCTCCATAGATGCCAACAATCTGATTGAAGTGAATCTCACATGTTCCAAATTCACTTGTTTTAGACATCATTACAATAGGGTTTTAGCTAGTAAACTTGATAGAGCTTTTACTAATGATGAAACTCTTGATAAATGGGATTACATTTTGAGTATCTATTTTCCTAAACTTGCTTCAAACCACCATCCTATTTTGGTCAGTATCCCTCAATCCCATCAAAGACCCTATCTTCCTTTTAGGTTTAATTTGGCCTGGTCCTCTAGCCCTAATTATTTTTCTTTAATTAACAAATCTTGGGAGAACATGTGGAATCACAATGATCCCTTTGATTTCATCACTAAATTAAAGAATCTTAATCTTATTCTCAAAAATTGGTGTAAAACCAAATCTGATTCAATTGATAGAGAAATTAAACACTTAGAAAAAGATCATTCTCTATTCCAAAATAACAACTCTGCCTCTAGATTCACTCATGATGTCCAAAATTAAATTAATATCTCTACTAAACTAATATCTTTGCTCAACTTCAAATACAGTATCAAAAAAAATTTAAAGCCAAATGGCACAATTATGGAGATAGAAACACCAAATTATACAACTCCCTTCAAAGAGCTAGAAAAGATAATAGGACCCTCTAATATTTAAGGGAGGATGGAAGCCTCATTGACTCAGATGAAGGGATTTCTAATCATGTTGTTTCTTATTTTGGTAACACCTTCAATGGTCCTAATATCAACAAAGATCTTTTTCCAAATGTCATTCTAAACTTGGTTACAATTGAGGATAACCGTTTACTTAATTGTATTCCTCTTGATTTTGAAATCAAGGACACTGTTTTTTGTATTAACCCTGATAGTGCCCCCGGGCCTGATGGATTTAATAATGGTTTTTATCAAAAACATTGGGATGTCATTAAAAATGATGTATGTAGTTTGTTTGGAACTTTTTTTGACAAAGGTATTATTCCTCATGGATTAAACTCTCAGTTCCTTACTCTTATACCCAATGTTTACAATGCTGATAAAATCCATCAATTCATACCCATTGGCCTTTTAAATTTACTCTTTAAAATCATTAATAAGATTATTTCTAATAGTCTATCTGTTATCAATAACATAATTTTCACCTAGAATCAGTTTGGTTTTATAAAAGGAAGATCCATACAAGATTGTATTTGTCTTGCCTCTGAATCCACCAATTTATTGAATAGAAACTCTAAAGGATGGAATTTTGTGATAAAACTAGATATCACTAAATATTTTGATACCATTGAATGGAAATTTATCTTTAAAGTGCTTTCTAGATTTGGTTTTAATGAAAATTTTCTCAATAGAATTAAAACTATTTCCAACTCAACTCATATTTCTATTCTGGTTAATGGTTCTCCTAGAGGTTACTTTTAATATAGTAAGGGTGTCAGACAGGGTGACCCTCTTTCTGCCATCCTTATCTCCATTACAGAGGATTATCTGAGCAGATTGCTTACTCTAGTTGTTGATCAAGGTAAGATCAAACCTATTCTTGCCTTTAGGAATTTAAATGCCCCATCTCATCTTCTTTAGGCCAATGATATTATTTTATTCCTACAGGGAGACAATAAAAATATTAATAACTTTAAATCTATTATTACACATTATGATGATGTGTCTGTCCAATGTGTCAATCAGAATAAATCGTTTATCTACTTTGGAAAAATATTTCCCCTTAATCGAAAAGGTCATATCATTGATACTTTAGGGGTCAAAGAGGGTTCCCTCCCATTTACTTATCTTGGTGTCCCCATCTTCTAGGTTTGACCTAAATCATTATATTTCCATCACATTGTTGATCAAATTCATAGACAACTTTTTTCATGGAAGGATAAAACTCCTTAAACAGATGGAAGAGTCTGTCTTGTCAAATCCACCATTGTCTCTAAGATGGTTTACTCTATGATGGTTTATAAATGGGTTGTGGGTCTCTTAAAATGACTGAATATTACTATAAGGAACTTCATTTGGTGTGAAGTACTCTTGATAGGAAACCGGTCACTATCCCCTGATCTACCTGTTGTAAACCTATTGAGCAAGGAGGCATTGGCATTAAGAATCTTAAGATTTTTAATGAAGATCTCCAAACCAGACTCATGTGGTCTTTTATAAATAATGAATCCCACTCAACGGGTTTTCTTAGGACTTGATTTATTGATAAGCTCAAGGTTGGTAAGCTTCATTATATGACTTCTTCTATTTGGCCTTCTATCAAATCTTCTTATTCCTCAATTTTACCCAATTCCCAATGGATTGTCAGTAAGGAATATACTTTAAACTTTTGGTTGGAAAAATGGACTGGCTCCCCCCTTATTTCTAATATTCCCAATACTTTCACTCTTTTTCCCACTAATTGCACCATTAGGGACATGATCAATGTGAAAATTCTTGACTTAACTGATAATATCAAAGAGGTGGTTGATAATTATTTCTTCACAACTAATGATGATCTTTTAGTTTGGGAACCTTCTCAAAATATCATGCTTGATTCTAAGAGCTACTACAAACACTGATTTTCTAATTCTGATGAAAATCTATGTTGGATAAATAACTTCAACAAAGCTTGGATAAAACCATCTCGTTTCACTCTTATTTTGAGAATAGTGCACCAAAAAATTCCCATTGAGTGTTGTCTTAAATCTTATGGTTTTAATCTTTGCACTAAATGTAGAATGTGTAATCAGCATCGGGAAGACATAAATCATCTTTTTTATCCTATTACACTGCTACTGCTCTTTGGAATTACATTTTTTATCTTTTTGAGTGCAGATAGATTTTGGACAATTTCATGTTTTCTCAACTTAAAAGGAAGGTAGAGTTCCAGAGATCCCTGCAGATTAGAAACTTATTTCTCATTGTTGTTGTAGAGATACTCCATGTCCTTTGGTATGGTATAAATTATTACATTTTTAACAATAACTCATTTAGATTAAATGTAGGTAAAATGATTATTCTTCTTTCCATTAAAGAGGCCGCTTTGATCTAAAAGAATCACCGCAACAACTCTGTCAAAGATCCTAAGATGCTTCACCGTATTAGAGTTGATGTAATCTATCTAAAGATGAACTACACTATTGTGGTTTTTTGGAAAGCTCCTCCTCCTGGCTGGATCAAAGTCAATGTTGACGGAGCATCAAAGGGAAACCCAGGCCTTTCGGGCTGTGGTGGTGTCTTTAGAGACCATCTTGATCAGATCTTAGGATGTTTCTATGGAAGTTGCGGCATTGCATCGGCCTTAGAGGTGGAAATTATGTGTGTTATCCATGTCGTCTCTTTTACCAAGAAATTCGACTAGAGAACCATTTGGATAAAAAGTGACTCGACTACTATTGTGAAATCTATATGGAGTGGTGTTACTCACCTTGTGTGGTCCCTCACCCCTAGATGAATGGACTGCATGCACTCTCTCAGAATCCTCAATTTCATTGTCACACACACTTATCACGAAGCCAACAAGATCGTTCATGGTCTTGACAATAAGTTAGTTCCTCATGATGTCATCTGGAGGGATGACCTCCCTCCGGATCTGCTCCCCTTTTTTATTAGAGATACCAAAAAACTACCTTCATTTCATCTTATGTAATCTTGTTATGTACTCTTTTTTTATTTAATAAATTTTAGTGTTCTGGTCTTTGACCAGAACACAACCATTAAAAAAATAGTTATGATACATGTGATTACAAAGCATGACCTAGTTACAATATATTTGGTTACGATGCAGGTGATTATGATCTGATACTTATCTTGGTTATGATTTCTGATTATAATGAAATACATAATATGGTTACAATTTCTAATTATAATTCAATACATAATCTGGTTACGACTATGAAACAATATATGTCATTACAATTGAAAAAAATCAGCATACGATTATGATGTAAAATTAACATCAAGTAGTTATGATGAAAAAAAAGTGTGTGATTATGATTATAAAATAACATATCTGGTTCTATTGTAAAATAAAATATAAAATAATGTGAGTTAACAACATATATGGTTATGATAAGAATGAAACAAATATAAAAAAGTATATATGTTATTGCGATAAGTGTGATTTGTGATGTCCAAAACAAATGATTGATGGGAAAGTCAAAACACATTTTTAATCAACAAAAGTGCTCATTTAAAAACATGGGTATTGTTTATGTGAGAGTTTTTCCTAATTCTCTAAAAGTAAAAACCAAAAATTTCCTTGATAAATTAAGTGATCTTGTTTTTCCTTTTGATTTTGTAAGGTTTTTATTGGAAAAAAATCAGTCACAATTATCGCTATCAAATCTAGATATGTAAATTTTAAGATTTAAGTAATGGATCTGGGAGTATAGGTTTTGGGATATTATAGTTGGTATCATAGGAATGGTTTAGATCACTTTGGAGATTAGGATTTCATGAGGTTATATTAAGATATATGGATACCTTCATAGGTATATAAACTTAAGGATGACCATAAGATCAAAGTCTTAGACACCCCTTTTATTTTTTAAGCGTTGAGATCTTAATGTGATTAATGAAATTTAAGGATATGTTTTAATAGTTTGAAGTATTTTTAAATATATGGTATAACATGAAGTATGCATTAATTTTTTTTTGGAAATGAGATTTAATGTATTTATAGATTTTAAGATTTATATTATCTTGTATATTGAGAACACAGGTTTTATCAGATAGATAAACATATGATTGAAATTTTATTTGGTGACTAAGTGATTAATGTTACATCAAAAGAATATCACTATATTTTTTGGAATGAAATATGAAAGGTATGAAATAACATTTTAGGTTAAAACACTATTTAATTTGGAGGTTATTTTTTTTTATTTGGAATTTAGGTTTATGGTTTGATTTTGTTTCATATTTGGGTATTACTATTGAATTTTTTAAGATTAATGTATCAAAAGATGGTTTATTCATTTTGGGTATTATCTTATAATGTTCTAACCATTTTGGTTTTGGTTAATTTCTAAATACATGAGGAATATCTTTTTATATTTTTTTGGAATATGTGGTCCTTTAAAAGTTTATTTTTAGTTCATCATGCTAGAAAATTCATCTTGAATACTCATTGTTTTGAGAAAAGATGAGATTCTGGAGGAAATTGGAAAAATGATGAAATTATATTTGAAAAGTAAGTATATTCAACTATGTTTTTAGTATTTATGGTTAAATAATTCCTTAAATCTAGTAATAGTATCTTAAAACAAAAAAAATTATTGTATTACATTCATATCTGCTGAATTAGATGGTTTTTTGGATCATCGCATATTTATGATTTTGAGGCCCTTAACTTTCTATTGATCATTAACATGATTGTGATCAATGACCATAATCACTATCTATAATTATTTATGTTTTTTTTCATCACCACCTATTTCATCCTATTTAGAAACCTAGTTATGTTTTATTCCATATGACATTTTTACTTCCCATTCTCTCTTATTAAGAGGATGCTTTATTAACACTTGTTATGATGTGTATTTAAAAAAAATATCTTCAAATGTACATACTTTGATTATCAAGATAAAATTAAAATCTTTAGGATTCAATTTATTAAATATTGGAGGATTTAGGAACCCAAGTTTTTTAAAAATAAAGAAAATTATATTCTATAGCATAAAGGACACAAAAAACCATGATTAAATGACCCAAGATATATATAACCATTATAACCTAGCCATTAAATTGGATAATTTAAAAATTAATATATGGTTTACACATAAATAAAATTTATATCTATTTATTATGAATAAAATAATAACTATTTAAAATAAAAAGGACTGCTTTTTGGAAAAAAAATATTTTCCTAAAAAATGGTTTAATCACGCTTTGCACACATAATTTAAAATTAATTTTTACCATTTTTAGAAAAAATATTTTAAAAAATAAACTTCGTTTTTGAAATTGGAATAAAAAACTTTTCTTAGGGTTAATTTTTATGTATCTTTCTAAAAAGTTTCATTTTTTGATGAATAGTGAAAATTACTGAATTTTAATTGAAAACTGCATTTTCATTTAAATAATTTATAATGTTAAATTATATTTTGAATTAAATTTAACAAAATAATAGATCAATTTTATATCAATTAATCAAACTTATTTCATTTTAATAATTCTCATTTTTTATTTTTATATAAAAACATTATAAACTTTTGAACATTTCCATTTTAAAAACCTACTTTCTCATCACATTTGTGGGATTAATTTTAAATTAAATTTTTCAATTAGGTAATATGAATTTAGAAAAATGGATTCCATATCTATAATCAGAATAATTTATAATTTCTAATAATTTTAACTTAACTTTTGACCAAAATGAATAGTGAAAAGGGTAAAAAATAGTTACCATTGTTAAGATAAAAATGGATTTATCGATGGTTAAATTAAAATTATTAGAGTATAAATGACATAAATTTTATATAAATATATTTTTATGAGTCTATTTAGACCTTATAGATAAAATTATCTAAAATATGGAAATATCTTTCCACTTACCTTTGAATATGACCCATATAATAAGTTAAATAAAGAAAAGACAAAAAAAACTTCCTTACTTTTCATATCTGTAAAGATTTGAGATGGGGGAAAAACATAGGTTTAGTTATAGATTTTATTTTGAAATATAAATGAGTCTTTTTTTCATAATAATTTTTATTTAATTTTATATATGAAATAATTAATTGAAATTCTTAAGAAATTTCAACGCATCAATTATTTTATTATTAATTAAATAAAATAATTGATAATAAAATTATTAAAATTGAAGTAAATTGAATGAATTATTGTGTTTAATTAATTTTTTAGATTAATATATCATGTTACATAGTTTTTAACATGATATATTCTAATTATATCATTGTATTGACATTTTATAAATTCAAATTAAATGAATATTGTTAAAATTGGCATTAATGTTATTTTATAATAAATGATATTTTATTAAATTATTTAAATTTCATAGAAATATCATATTATGAAAATTTATTTTTAAATTTTTAAAAATATAAACTATGGTCCATTAAAATTCCACTTGTTCTTCTATATTGATTATATTAACCCTTAAATAATAAAAACCCTATTATCATTGTTAAGGTTAAAATGATGTTTTTGTGCATTACATGCGCTTGTGTTAAAATTAATTTTCCACACACATGAGATTTTTTATTTAATAAATTGGATTTAATATTTATAATTATTGGGTACAAATTATATGATAAGGATCATTATATTCTATTCTTAAAAGATAAATTAGCTAGTTTAGAAAACTTATTACCGTGGTGAAAACCCAAAATAGTAAAAATAAGGAAACCTTGAAGTTATGGGAAAATGTGTTTAAAACATGTGTTTTTTTAGGTTTTTATAGACCATATAATCCCTCAAAAACATTAATTATATATTTTTGAGCCACTTTATGTATTATTGACCTCCCAATAGTGAATAATTTTGGGTATTTTCAAAAAATCTACTCCTCTCCAATATAAAAGGGCACTCACTCCCCTCACTTCTTCACACCTCTCAAGCAATTTGGATTAGCTAGGACCTACCTAAATAACTTCCCAAATTCAATAAACTAATCCTAGAAGTCTTATTTTGAGTATAAATCCAACATATGAATAATTTTGAGCAAACCTAAGGATGATACCTAAAGAATAGGTAAATTCTTCCACAAGAGTTTTTGTTTTATTTCTTTCTATACCCTATTAATTTCTTATTAAAACATGATGATATAATAACCATAGTATCTTCCATATACTTAGATGATTTTATGTTATGTTTTATACCTAAAAACACCAAAAATTCTATCAAATGGTTTATGAATTCATCATTCGTGTTCATGGAGGATTACCGCCTCACGAAATGATGTCATTCATTTTTTCATTACCACCTCTCACTGTTGGGTATGATGATGGATCTAAAGTTTATATATGAAATTTATAACATAATTATAATTTTTTATACATTATATCATATATACTCTTTTATATTTCATTCCTTAAGGGATATGATAACGTTGCTCGTGTATACGGCGGACTACCGTCTCCCGAAGTGAGGTGATTCATTTTTAACTAATGCGTTACGTGGAAGGTAATAAGGATAAATATAATAAATATATGTGATATAAATGAAATATTTATTATATTAATGACATTCTTCATCATTGTATAAATATAATATATCATTTTTTACCTTTTTCACTCACTAAAAAATTATAGTGTCGTTCATGGACATGTAGACTACTGCCTCCTCGAAGCGATGTGATATTTTTTCACCACCACATCACAAGAATTATATATATATATATATATATATAATTAAATAATATAAAATTTATGATATTATCATTATTATAAAAATATAAATGTTACTTAACTTATTTCTATAGTGATCATTGAAAAATGAAAACGTTGCTCTTGCATAGGTACAACCTATTATCTCCATGATCATAAAGTTAGTTAATTTTTCATAACCATAGTTCATGATTGGTTTTAAAAATATAATTAATTTATAAATATGATAATTATTTCATTATTATTATTTTTTTATATTTAAAATAATTACCTCTTTGACAAAAGTCAACCAACCAAAGTCATTTTTTTGACACATTAGATGAATATGGTCAAAACATTTAATTAATATTAATTGATTAAGTAATTATATATAAATTGTTAATAATTGAAATAAAAGTAATAATAAGCTTGAAAATTTTTCTCAAGAAATTAAAAAATAAACGTAAGTTTATTATTCAAGAATGTAAATAACAAGCATGACAAATCAAACTCTAGATAAGGGTTTTCTCATCTCACTTTTATTTCTGTGAGATATATGTCATCTTCACAACCTATTTTTATTGTGTTGTGTGTGTAATACCTATGAATGTATTTTATTATTATTATAATTAATTTTTTTGGGATCTAAAAATATGTTTTATGATCTCCCTTTCACAGGGTTTATGATTTGAAAGTTACCAAAGCGGTAAGGTATTTTTGTCTCAATTTACCTTCTTTGAGATACATGTTATGTTATACACCTATATTTTTTTATAAGGTATATATAATGATCCTTTGACATATTATATTACTAATATACTTATTTTTATTATATTACGAGTTTCATTTAATTTTATTCTTTCATGTTTCTTACGACTAAAAGTTACCAAAGTTGTAATAGTTTTTGTTACAATATCATCATATATCATGATTGTTTATGATTATGCTTACAGTGCTGAAATATTATGATTTATATCTCTAAAAAATCAGTAACTTTATTCTCTTATGGTTATCTCCTAAGAAAGCCTGTTTTCCCTTCATTTTCCCCTCTTTATGTACTCAATATTTAAAATGAATGTTTTTATTAAAAAAATTCTTTTCGATCAAAAACTCTTTTTCTTCCAAAACAATGTTTTCTAAAAAAATTAAAAATTAAAAAAAAAATCATATCCAAATGGATATTTTCCTTAATAAAATTTTTAAATTATTTTTAAAGATTATTTTATATGTTTTTAAGATTGTTTTAAAAGAAAAGTATGTTCAAAATTTTTTGTATTTTAAAAATTGATTTTCAAAATGAAAGGATATTTTCATTAAAATGTATTTAATGATATTTTAATGTCATTTAAATTCATCATTGTTAACAACCATTTTTGTAACTTATGATCTAATGGGTATATTTTTTAGTGATACCATCCTAATTCTTTCTCTGGATGGGTTAATATTTTTTCAAATATATTTTTATGGAACATGTTTCTTTTCCATGGGTTAACTAGGTTTCAAAGAGATTTCTTTGGAACTCATTTCTTTTCCACAATTTAATCATGTTTCAAATATATTTACCTGAAAATAATTTCTTTTCCATGGTTTAATCGAGTTATAAAAGAAATAATGATCGTTTTTATGAGTTTTATAATTAAATGAAAGCTCTATGTACTTTATTTTTGTTTCTTGGACATATTATATGATGGGTGGCCCAAATAGCATCAGGTGAGCCCATTAAAGCTTATACGATGGGGAGACCTAGATAGCGTCAGATGATCCCATTATAGGTTATATGATGGGGCAACCCAAACCACACCAGGTGTGCCCTTTATAGATTATATTATGGATTTCCCTAGATAGTTCTCCAATGCATTGGGTAATGTACATTATCTTGAGAGTCAAGAAGGAGGGAGTTACCTGAGGGATTCTCATATTGATTTAACTAGTCTCTTATTATTTATGAAATCGTTTTAACATGGGTTATAAAGAATAATGTTCCAAGATACCAAAACGTTTCTTATTCTTGATATGTGTTTTTATTTTTTATTATGATCAATATTTATATCACATGGCTCATGATTATTGATTTTGATGACTCTTTCCTTTCCATGTTTTCATATTTGATGATCTATATATTAATGGGTATGATTTCTTTTATGATTCATTAATTCTCTATAATTATATCATCAAACACTTATGCACTTATTATGCTCATTGATGACATTCAATTGTTAAAGATTATGTTTACTCTTTCTGAACATTTGAGATCACCCTTCTTGTGTTTCCTTTTCTCCCAAGTTATAAAGATTTAAGTTACATGAATAATGTCTAGAAGGGATTTAAAATGGATTATGATGATGAATTAATGTGAAATAAGAAAACATGGGTATATTTTGGGAAGTTCTTATTTAGTGACATAGGTATTGTTCATGTAGAAGTTTATCTTAATTATCTAAAACTCTAAACCTAAAAAGTCCTTGAGAAAGTAAGTGATTGTTTTTTCCTTTTTATGTTGTAAGTATTGTATGGGAAAAAATTGGGTCAAAATTATCAATATCCAATATGGAAATTTAAATTTTATGATTTTAGCACTGGATCTAGAAGTGCAGGTTCTGGGTTGTTTATACATTTCTTTTTAAGACTTTTGGATACAACTGGGATACTACCTCTAACACCTTGATACCTTTTGGATAGTATATTGATGCTCATGTGGTTGTATCACCTCATATACAAAATAAAGATGAGCATTATAGGACCTCACCTCTAAGGTATGTTTCACCTTCTAAGATGGTTCCTGCTAGTGATGTTGAGGAGATGGTTATTACCATATCAAAGCCTATAATGATAGAATTCATAACATTATTAGAAGATGCTCAGGTTTAGAAACATTTAACTACTAGTGTTGTTGAGTTAGTTTGTCATGAAGTTCTTTTTGTTGAGATAGCTTATAGATCTCAAGTGGAGTGGCCAGTTGATATTATGCCTAGTTTTATAGATGTTCGATATAAAGTGGAGTCTAATGCTAAGAACACAATGGTTGATCCACTCCCTGGATCACTTTTTACTGATAGAGATAAAAGTGGTAATGTGATCATGGAAAATGTTATGTTATTTCACATACCCCCATATTATATTCAATCTTCTCTATATTTTCAAGAGGAAACTATTTTAGTGAGTAAAATTTTAGAGGAATCTAGAGTTGAGATACACTTATAGACTTTTACATCTGTATTTATGATTAAGTTTGATAATATCAAGGGAGACTATGATGAGTGGAATATATATTTGATCTCTTCCAATGATAATATTATATATTTGAAGGATACCTCTGTGTCTCAGGATGATTATGATAAGTTTTTTTTATGATGGATTCCCAGACCAACTTGATCATGAAAATTCAACTATTGCAATTGGTTGATTTTTGGGTAAATGAAGAGGGGTTTGTGGATGTAAGAGGAAATATAATTGAACTTCAAATTTCATATTCCAATATTTCAGAGGTGGATGAACATGGAATTTTAATGGCCTCATATAGATACATGATTTAGAACCTATCAGTGGTCTAATCAGGATTTTATAAGGAAACACTTGATGAAATTAAGAGTTTTAAATTAAAAATGAAAGGGAGATTATATAATTTGAAAATTATGGTGGTGATCTAATTTGATTTCATCCAGATATATCAGCTAAGTGGTAATACTAATTTATATCCTTCTTTGATTCCAATTATCTAGGAACACTTTGACCAACTCTTTATAGTTTTGAATTTAATTTCATCTCGGATTCAATCATTTCAATGTGAAAAGTTCACTCTTATGCTTATGCATGATTTATGGAATGATATATTAGCTGAGTTTAAGGATACCAAATATGTTTTTCAAAGACAAGGTATTTTTACTTATGTTTCATTGAATGTGATAATTGTATTTCTCAAGGAATCTATTCCTTTGGTTGATTCTAATATGGATGAAACTATGGGGTTATCTAAGAAAATTAGGCATATTATTTCATATTCTATTAGACCAATCACCAAAAAACATAAAAAATTTCCCACATGATAGAAAATAACTATGAATAAGTTTTAGATATTTAGTCATAGTATTCTGAAGAGGATTCTTATTCTTCATAGTCTAAAGAATATCATGTTGTACCATATATAGATAAAGACAAATATTTTGTTATGTATAGGACAATCATACATGTTACTCATATGCTAGCTTCTACTAGTTATTCAGTTCCTCAATATCCATACAACAATTTCCATGAGTTTTAATAGGTCATTTTAGATAAATTACTCAAATTGGATTCAAATTTCACCTTATTATAAGGGAGGCTGGACAAATTACAATTCTCTATAGATCAGATTTATGCCAAATTATTTTCTGAACCCCCTACAACTCCTTCCAATACTCATCTAGTTATTATGGTTAGTACTACTACAAGTATTTTTTTCTAGATAGGTTAGATACATTAAAGGATTTGTAAACAAATATCATCAAATTTTGGATCAGATTCATCACCAAGTTTGTACAGTTTTTCTAGACTTCTATAAGATGTACATTATAAACTAGATCCATATGTGTGCTTATTCACTTTACTCTCTTAGAGGAAGAAGATCAATTAGCCCAAAACCTCTTGATAGTTATAAGGAATCTCATCAAAATTTGGACTCAGTTTTTGATCTAGCCTATACTTATAAGAGAGATCAATCAAGATATCTTATTTTTACTACTACTTAACTTGAAAAAATAGAAGCACAATCTTCAGTTCCTTCTAAGAAGATAGCTTCTGTAAACTTTGGTTCCTATGATTTAAGCATTACTTTAGATAACCTATACAAATTCTTGATCATTATTAACCAATTTACTATATATGGATCTAGTTTTTGAGCTAAATAAAGTATTTTTAACTGATATGTGAAGAGTAGTCCTTCCTCTAGTGTTTGACCCACCTACTACCACTTCCTACCCTTTGTACTTTAAGAAACCTCCACCTAAACCTCCATCTGATTTTGATCTCATCTATAATCTCAGGTTTTCTATCTAATAACTGTATATGTATTTTTGTATGTTGGGTATTTTTATTTTTATTTAATTGTTCATGTTTAATGAAATTCCTATTTATCTCTTTGTTTTTTGGTCAATAGACGATTTTCATTTAATTTTTTTCATCTTTTTGAATGTTTTACATGCTATAATTTTTTAATTTCATTCTTATGTTATTCAAATTTAATTTCACCATTATATTATAAATTTTTATAACTCAATGTGCTATAATAAATGTGTTTTTTTCACCTTACCATTCCTTTTTAATGTCATGAAGCAGGGGAGAATATAGATAAAGGGGGATAGAAAAGAATAAACACAAAATTTTATAATCATTATATATTATTATTTTTCTAAAAAACACTTTAAACTAGTTAAAATTTAATTTTTAATATTTAATTGGTTTTTTATCATAAAATTTTGAAGATATAATTAGAATAATGATGTTGTTCCAATATATCCCATGTTATTTAAGTTTTAATGATATCTAAAACCATTAATTTGTTTCTAATGACTATTTCTAACTTTATTTATCTATTTTTAATCTTATTTAAATAAATTATTCTATAATCTATAATTCTGTTGAATTTTTCTGAAAATTGGCTAAGTGTGGAAAATTGGCTACATGAGGACTTTGGCTATGTGGGTTTTGGATGCATCGAGAAATTAGATATGTCAATATGATACATGATAGAATTTCCTATGTGAATTATCTATAACACATAATTATATATTTTAAAATCATATATGTATATGAATTGTCTACATGATAAATAACTACATAGATGAAATGGCTATGTCGAATCGGTAACATGGAGTAATCATCTATGTGATTTGGATCAGTGGTATATTTTTCTATACGGTTCCAATCACCTATATGATTCATTTGGATTCTAAAATTTAGTCTACGTTATTAAGAAGGTTATATAATTTGGTTATATGGAAAATTCACCTACATAAATAATGGATACATGGATTAATTCAGCTATGTGAATTTATATACAAGGATTTTGGTTATATGGTGATCTATAATCATCCACTGAAACTTGGGTATTTATTATCATTGGACTATTTCAAGTAAAACTTAATGCTGATATTTATGTATTAAAACAAAATTATACCACTTTATGGGAAAAGATATTTTTAAAGGCTTTAAATACCAAGAAAATAAAAAGGAAAGATTATTATTTTACTCGGTACTTTTTTATATGGTAATTTTTAGAAAAGGACATCTAGATTTTTACCATGAGGCATGATTTTTGTTTGGATTTTACGATTTGAAATAGAGTGGGAAGATATAAAATAGCATTAAAACATTAAAAAAATCAAAAACTCACATTATCTCTCAAAGCCTTCTTTATAACTTCTCTATGCTAAGAAGAAGAAAAAGAAAAAGAAGAATCAATTTTTCCACAGTTTTTATTTCATGATTACTCTTGTTGTGTTTTGAAGACTCTCCTAAAGCTATAATTTATTCTTATTCTCTCTCTTAGAGAATTCTTCTCTTCTGTCAGTTTTATATTTCAATTGTGTGCTTCATTTGGTAATATCTCATTATTTTCTCTCATTACTGGATGTGAACACTCCTTGTACTGAGTGTTGAAGGTTCTGGTTTTTTTAAATTTTAATGTCTTGGTTTTTTTCATGTAAATATTTGAAATATAACTAGTTATATTTATTTAGATAGGTTCTGAGACAATTCCATATTTCAAGGTCGGGTGATACTATAATTGATATTTTAAAAATATTAAATTTTTTAATACCACAGATGAGTATTTCTACTAAAAAAGTGGAATAACTCCCAAATAGAGTCATGGGTCATAAATATGATGTCACTATTGAGTTTATAATGTGGTCTATACCCTATGTGAAACATAATCTTTATCGGTGTTGAGTGTTTGTGGAAAAAATTTCAAAGGTATAAATAAATAAATAAATGATTAATTTTATTTAAAATGATGCAGTGACCTAATATTCCTCTATTTAAGCGCATTTTTGAATAAATCCTATGGTTAGCCACATAACCCTGATAATTGAGAGAGAGCATTGGATTATGGATTTTTGAATGATGACAATCAAGGATATCACCAATGACAACTATACGGATTAGTTATTCATCGGAAATCAATACACATCAAGGTAGGACATTTAATTTATGTGGATTTATCCCTATTTTCTTATCTTATGATGAATTTGAATTGATCAACTAGAGTATTGATTTATGGATTGATCGTATTATGGGTATGGGATTATCATACTAGGAATTTGGGGATTTCTTTTGTTGTTTAATTTGTATCTATTCATTCTTCAATCCAGCAGCGAAGAATCAAGGCTAACACAAACATTATCGGAGGTTCATTCTTGATTTTTTTCACATTTCTTTCCCATTCTTCATTCATTCATCATTAGTGTTTGTTTTTTTAGTGGTTAAAAAATACCTATTTATCAATCGTTCAGTACCTATTTCTTGGTGAAATTGGTTGATACTATAGATCCATGTTTAGATTAATTATGGGATCGATATGCGATTGAGATAATATTAGATTGAGTTCAGATTTTGGGATCCCTAATTGTGTTTTTAGTATGCAATGGTGGAATTAATTGACGATGAAGGTTTCTCGGTCGATTTGGATGTCTATAAATCATATCTATAGAGGTCATCAATTTTGGTTGACTTAGTTACCTAGCTTGTGGAATGTTTCATAGAATAAATAGGTGCATTGGTGGTGGAGGAATCTATGTGAATATCTACATATTATGGAAATTCATGCACTACACAATGAGTGATGGAAGAAAACATGTCATGTGTGGGGAACTGGCTGTATTACTAGGGTACCTCATGAATTTAAATATCACACGATGTGTGAAATTTTTCATATGCCATGTAAACCTTACCTAGAAGATCAGTGTGTATCTCAAAGGATACACAGACATGGACACAACTAGGTACATGACACAGACAGAGTACATGGGCTGAGATGTGTACTAATACATGGCCTGGTACATAGACACAGCTAAGTACATAAACATAGCCAAGTGTTCATGAGCACATAGATGTAAATGGCCTATGATACATGGATAAACATGGTGTTGATGGTAAATTCCATGTATTTATAATACATGAAATGTAATTCATCAATGATTTATTATATTCTTTATGCCCCTTATCATGGATGAGTTTCCTTAAGGTTGTGTTCCCTTGATCTATCCTTGTAAGGGTATAGTATGGAATTACATCCTAGAAAGGATTTTGATCCTACCTAAGGGATTAGTTTGGGATAGAGTTGTGGGAATCTCACCCAGATGTCAGGATGAAATTCTCTATCATATTTTTCTCTAGTTGGGGTTCTTAGAATCAATGTGACCTACTGTACATGGGCATTGATCTCCTACTTAGCAGTTTAATCCAAATTGGGTTAGTTGGTATTACTTCATAGCCCTATGTGTGATCCACATCTATGTATCAATATATTTATACATCCAATGTGTACTTCCTTAGGTCGAGACTCAATGATCATGACATTTTGGATGGACTTCATTAGTACTATCAGACTCGCAGAGTGTGTTCTCTTGAGAGAGTGTGGTTACAAACTCTTGAGTAGAATATTAGGTTGGCAATGCGGTTGTGACCATACCATGAGACTTACTGTAAACTATGATTATATCCGGATGTTTTATTGTATTTCTTGTATTATTATTGACATATCTAGTGATGATCTAACTACTCTTTATTCTTTATGCTTAGTTATTTTGGGGTTTCCTATTGGGTATTGTTATAATCACCCCTCCATGGGTGGTTCTTTCATGTGTCATGTCTTATAAAGATGATCAAATATTAAATGGGGTTCTCAAATTGTCCAAGAGTATATAGATCTTATATTTTTGATAGACATACCATGATTCATTCTAGGAGTTTCATTTGACCATAGTTCCCTCTTACTATCAAGTTATACTTATTTATAGTTTGGGGGGTTTGCCCGTATTTTTTTCCAGTATTTTTTTACTTTGATTGTGGGATTTAAATGTATGGATGAATTTTGTATTAGTTATATAATACATTTAAGCATTGTGTGGGCTTGAATATTTTTGTGTGTTTGTGTGTATAGGTATCATAGGCTAAGGCTTCCCATGTGAGTGTTATGCCTACTCGACACTAGTTGTCTACCCCTAGCCTATTGGAGGTGGTCTTGGGGTATTAGTTTGGGTATTATAGAAATAGTGTTAACTATTTTGAGTTTGGATTTTAAGACAGGGACTCCATTATTGGTAAAACATATGATGTATTCATATAACAAGACTTTGATCACCTGCCTTTTGACTTGGTACATGTAGACATTGGTTGTAGGGAAAACATTAGTACATGCATCATATAAGAATGGGTTGGGTTTCTTTTTCCTTCTTGAGTCATCTCATATATATACTCATGGATTGTGGTATATTTTTTATATTTTAGGATGCCTCCATAATGATTTCAAACTAGCATTTAGAATTAGGATCGTAAGGATGATCCCCTCAGTGATAAGGATTTTAGGCAAGGACCCATTCTGAAGGTAGTTCCTTCAGATAGTTTTCCAATCATACCTACAGCCATCGAGAAAAAGATGGTACATGTTGTACCAGTAGATGAGGTGTGTAGGCTAAGCGTGCTTCATAGGTTTTAGCATCAAGGACCCCTTAAGAGAAGGGGTGAGCAATAATTACATGAAACTAAGGATTTTCTTGAGGTGGTTACTCTCATATCTTTCCTCGTTAGGATTCCTATAAACCATATGATTGTCCTGGCGGCGAGCCATCTCTATGGCTCTGCTGGAAGTTGCTGGAGCTTGGTTGTTCTATTATAAGATCAGGTGAATCTTTCATGGATAGAGTTTTTTCATCTCTTCAAGGAGTATTACTCTCCATCTATAATGTTATTAGTGCACATCCAGGATATTTTACAGCTACAGCAGGGTGGCTTGACTGGGGATGAGTATTCATCTAGGTTTACCAACCTCATGTGATACTCTATGGATATGGTTTGGGATCAATTATTTTGGGTGAAAAACTTTGATCGAGATCTATATAGAGACATATGATCCAGTGTGATACCTCAATTTATTCCTGCTTATGCTAGAGTTCTAGAGTATGCATTAGTGAAAGAGAGATTTTAGGCAGAGTAGACACCGATAGTGGGTGAAAGTAGTGGGAACATAGGGAATGAGACCTAGGAAATAAGTAATTCATACAAGATTTGAATGTGTGGGACATTTTATAAGGTATTCTTATGAGTAAGGGTCTATAGTTCAGGGCTCTCGGGATGATTCTAGTAAGACTACCGAGATGTGATGATATTATTGTGTCTGTTAGGGATGTATCAAATAGGATTTCCCAACCCACCATATGGATGATAGAGAGACAATGGATGGGATACCTAGGTATAGGTAGTGATAGGAGTAGGGAGATTTGCATCATAGTAGATGTGGACGACAAGTAGGGAGAGCGGTAGGTGGTGGAGGATACTTTAAAATGTTTCCACCACCACCCCTAGGTGGTCCCAACCAGGCTCAGGGTACTAGTAGATGGGGGATAGAAAAGATGCAGGTCATAGAGGACTATGATCCAGAGGATTTGATAAAGATATGAGATATGATATTTTTCTTATATACCATGGCTATAATTTTGATAGACATAGGCCTGATCTACACTTTTCAAGCTATATCCCTTTTTTGAGACCGAGAGGTTCTGGTTGATCCCTTAGATTGACCCTTATGCTTGGAGACTCCTACCATAGATAAAACAGTGATCAGGAACTTTTGACAATAGTGTGATCTGATTCTTGGAGGAGAAATTTTCTCATGGTATTCTCCTTATGGTAGCGATGAGTCTGTAGGATGCCATCTTTGTCATGGACTTTATATACACCATAAATTTATTTTTTTAGGTGCATGATGGGGTGTTTCTATATTGATTGGATTATTTTTTCCTTAATGGGTGAGAAAGAGACTCAGGAAGAGTAGGATGGACTCATACATAGGAGGGTGCAGCTGATTACTCACTAGTTGGATAGCATGACTCCTGGAGTAGTGGATTTTATGGGCTATCAGTTTCCTGTAGTGGTGGATTAGTACAAAGTTGTATTTCCTAAACATATGTTAGGTTTACCTCCCCATCTATATATGTACTTATAAATTGAATTACACATAAGGATGACTTATATATATGTGCCAGAATATCATATGGATCCCATAGAGATTCATGAGCTAAGAGTGCAATCGAAGGATTTGAAAAGGAATTTTTGAGACCCAGTGTTTACCCTTTGGTAGACCCAGTGTTGTTTTCCAAGAATTAATATGGAAGCTTGAGGTTATGTGTGGATTACTATCACATGAACCTAGTAACCATGAGGAATAAATATCCACTACTAAGGATTGGAGAACTATTTAATCAGTTGAGAGGGGTACCATGGTTCTTGAAGATTGACCTCAGATCATTATATCACCAGTTGTGAGTACGAGGTGAGGATATATTGAACATGGAATTATGATATTTTTGTTGTCACTATGAGTACTTTTTGATACCCTTTAGTTTGGAGAATTTCCCATAATTGTTCATGGGATTCATGAAGTAGATCTTTTATCCTTTCTTAGACCTGTTTTTGGTGGTCTTCATTGATGATATCCTAGTGTACTTGGCGTCTGAGGAGGATCATGTGAGACATTTGATGTTGTTTCTAGACACACTTCAAGAGAACCAAATTTATGGGAAGCTTTTGAAGCATCATTTTCAGATTCAGGAGGTCCAATTTTTAGGTCATGTTATCTCAGCTGATGGTATAGAAATGGACATGGAAAATGTTAAGGCAATGTTATATTGGGGATCAACCAAGAGTGTGATGGAGGTGCGTAGCTTCCTTGGGTTGGTAGGCTACTACATGATATTTTTGACCGATTTCTCCAAGATGTCAGTACCTTTGACTAATTTGACCCATAAGGGGAATCCTTTCATGTGGATGGAAATTTTCCATTATGATTTTGAGGAATTGATGTAGAAGTTGATGATCACCCTCATCTTGAGGTTTCTAGAGGAGGGTGTCAAGTACATATTGTTTTTCAATGATTTGGGGATCGAACATGGTTGTGTTCTGATGTAGTGACAAGATGTGATTTCTTATGGGTCTTATCAGTTGAGAATACATGAGAATAACTACATGATATAAGATCTTTAGTTGGTAGTGATATTAATCACCCTAAAGATGTAGATACGCTACATCATGGGTGAGTGATTTATTGTCTACTCTGACCACAAGAGTCTCAAGTATATTATCTCTCAGAAGGATATTAATTTGGGATAGAGGTGATGGATAGAGTACCTCCGGGACTATGACTTTGAGATAGTTTGTACTCCTGATAATGGGAACATGGTAGAAAATGTGCTCAGTAGGAGATCCCATTCTCAGTTTTTGGCCAAGGCATCAGAGTAGTTAGCCTCATTTCAGTTTCCTTAGTGGATAGGGATGGTGATTCATATATTCTTTTTATGTTTGTTACCCAATCAATTTTATAGTGTGTTAGGGAATATCATCATGGACATACTAATTCTGATACCCTACATACTCATATATCTATTGGACCATCACCTAATGTTTTTTCTAAAGTTGGGGAGCGTGTTATCCTTTTCAGAGGAAGAGCGATGGTACCAGTAATGTTGTGAGAGGTGGTGATTAGGGAGTTTCATACATACCCTTGGTGTGGCGAAGATATACTATGACCTCAGGCCTCAATTTTGGTTTCCATGCATGAAGAAGGGTGTAGTGGAGTTTGTCTCTTGATGCCTCACTTGTCAAAAATTGAAGGTTGAGAACCCGGTTCCAACAAGTGTTAGATCAACCCATTTAGGTTTCATAGTGGTTGTGGGATAGAATATCTATGAACATAGTGATGGGGTTTCCATGTACTTGTGGAGGACATGATTCTATCTGGTTGATTGTAGACTGAACCACCAAGTCTGCCCACTTCCTAGCTATTCATGAGAAGAGTTCAGTAAAGATATTGGGACACCTTTACATGGAGGAGATATTTTGGCTCCATAGAGTTCCCTTGATGATAATTTTAGACCATGATACTTGATTGGAATCACAATTATGGAGAGTTTTGAGGGAGGATTTTGGGACTTAGTTTCATTTTAGAATAGTTTTTCATCCCCAAACTGATTGCTAGACCAAGTAGGTTATTCAAGCTCTGGAGGACATGTTGCGGTCTTACATGTTGAACCATGTCCATAGTTGGGAGGATCACATACCCTTAGTGAATTTTAAATTCAATAAAAGATATCATTTCACCATTGGTATGGCATCATTCGAGGCCTTGTATGGGAGACCCTATAGGTCACCACTTTGTTGGATTGATCTAGGTGAGTCAGCACTCATGGGTTTAGAGTCGGTTAGATCTATAACAAAAAAATGTGTAGATCATCCAAGAGTGGATGAGGACTATTCAGAGCCGTCAAAAGTCCTATGTGAACTAATGATGGAGGCCTTTGGTGTTTGAGGAGGTATACAATGTATTCTTAAAGTCCTCGCGTCAACTTGGATTATGAATCTTTTTTGGGGGCATCAATCTATCTCTAAGATTCATTGGCCTTTCTAGATACTGCATAGAGTCAGAAAGGTGGAATACCTCTTGGATCTACCACCATATTAAGATTGGGTACACGATGTCTTTCACATGTTGTGGTTGAGGAGATACATCCATGAACCATCACATGTTATCAACTAGGGTGGTCTGGACATTGAGGATGGAGCTACCTTTGTAGAGTACCCGGTGGAGATTGAGGATTAGTTGTACAAGATCCTTCATGAGCAATCGATTCCTTTGGGATGTGTCCAGTTGAATCATGATAATCTTCATGAGAGAGCCTGGGATAGGAAGACCCAGATGTGGGCTTAGTACCCACATCTTTTCGAGTAGTCCCTTTTTTCTTTCCAGGACGAAAATATCTAAGGTAGGGATAATTTAATGTCTCTTTTTTCAAGTAAATATTTGAAATATAACTAGAAACATTTTTGGATATAGGTTCTAATATATTGTAATATTCCATGGCCCGGTGAACTAAGAATTCATATTTGAAAAATATTAAATTTATTCATATAACATGTAATTAGTTTTCCTAAAAAAGTAAAATAACTCCTAAATAGAATCTTGGATCATAAATTTGAGACCACCTTGGTGCTCATAATGTTGTCTATACCCTAGACATGACATAATATTTGTCTACATTAGGTGTTTGTGAAAACGTTTTTGTGGACATAAATAATAAATTGATTAAATAATTAATTAAATTTATTTAAAATGATTCAGTGACCTAATATTACTCTACTTAAGTAATATTATTAATAATTACCAGGGTTATTAACATAAACCTAATAATTGAGAGAGGGATTTAGAAGAATTCTTAGTGAATGGTGATAATGGAAAGTGAGGATCTCGTCAGCAATAACAATGCAGATTCATTATTCATCAGTGATCGATCCATCTCAAGGTAGGATGTTTGTTTTATGTGGATTTATACCTATTTTCTTATCCTATGAAAAACATTAATCAATCAACTAATATATTGATTCTTAGATCGATCGTATTTCATGTATGAGATTATCATGCTGGGAATTTGGGGATTTCTTTTTTTGCTTAATTTTCATCTCTTTGTTTGTCATCCCAAAAATAGTGAATCGAGGAAAACAAGAACATTGATCAAGGTTTTTTCCTCATGTCTGTGTTTTGTTAATTTCTCCACCCATTCTTCATTTGTTCATAACTGGTTTTCTTTTTGTCCGGTGGTTCAAAAAATACCTGGTGATCGATCATTATGCACACATTTCTTGGTGCAATGGAGTGATATCATAGATTCAAGTTTATATTGATGATGGAATTGAGATATAATGGAAATGATAGAAAAGTGGGTTCATATTTTTGGATCCCTAGTTGTTGTTTCATCATGTGATGGTGGAACTAATTAATGGCATTGGTTTTTTATCAATTTGGAAGGCTGGTAATCGGATCTCCAGTGGTGATCAAGTTCGGTTGACTCAGATACATGTATTGTGGAAAGTTTCACATAGGAAATCATTGTGGTATTGGTGAATGAGGAATCTATATAAAGATAAAAATATTCTATAATTTTCCACACTACACAGCATGTAAAGGAAGAACATATATTGTTTGTGGGGGAATATCTATGGTGGTAGAGTTTCGCATAATGTTAAACATCACATGTCATATGACACGTGTCACATGTCAAGTCACCATTACCTGAAATACTAGTGTGTATATGGAAGGATAAATAGACATTGAAATGGCCAGGTATACAACACATCTATAGTACATGTTCTGATGTGTGTACTCGAACATGGACCGATACACAGACACAACCAAGTACATAGACATGGTTAAGAGTACAGGGGCATGCATACGCTCACATTCCATAATAAATGGGTAGAAATGGTGCCAAAGGGATGAATTTTATACTGATAGTACATTCCATGTACTTGATCAATGATGTTATAGAGACCTTATTCCCATCATCATGGGATATTTTTCTTAGTGGTGTGTTCCCTAAATCTATCCTTGAGAGAGCATAGTATGGAATTACCTCTTGAAAAAAGGATTGTGATCCACTCTATGGGATTATTTTTTGATAGAGTCATAGAAAATTCTCCCAAATGGTAGAATGATACCCTTTATTATATTTTTACCTAGGTTTATTTATCATAATTTTCATGAGTAACTGTTGTAGGGTCCCAAAAATTAAGCAAAGGGAAGAAAAATACTCCCAAAATTTTAGTAAAGAAGACATATGCATGTTTGATTGAAACATAGTGAAGAAAATTGAAGAAATAAAATTGTGTAAAGGAATTAAGCCTGGCCACATACCAATTACTGGGAAAGGTTAACTGAAGGCATAAACTGTGAACAATTAATACACAGATGGTCCATGACGCACTAGCCCGCGAGGCGTTGGCCAGTGAATGAAGCTGTTCTCAGTGAATTTCCACCTATGAACCAAATCCATCACAAACTATTTTCACGGGTGAGAATCCTATAGTGTTATGCCCTACACACCATCCCTAAAAATGATGTTTTTCAAAAATTAGGAGAACCTGGTGTCATCCCACACCTCCACAAATCTTGGTTGACCAAGTCATCCATGGGCCAGATTTCCTCTATGGGCTTCCACATAAGGTGTCACACGAATCACATATATAGATTCCTCAGCACTCTATAAGAGGGAGATGAGGAGAATGAAAAAGGGGGGATAACATAGAGGGTGTAGGAGAAATTTCTCCCAGACGCTAAGTAGTTCGCGGATTCCATCCCACAAACCATATGCACTTCATGGAACTCCTTTTCACGAACCGTATTCAGAAGACCCACTGAAGCCAACCAGAAAACCAATAAAAATATATAATAAAATGGTTTGAGGATTCCCATATGTGGAAGACAGTACATAGACACCCATATGTGGAACCCAGTATGTAGACGTTCCTTGGCAGCCAGCTCTTCCACGTACCATCCTACGTGGCCAACTACTTGGTGAACAGAGAGTTTCGGCCAGCTCCTACACGAATAACCTTATGCAAAAAACCTTTTTCACCCACTGGTTCATGCCATGAGGGTTGTTCCCCCACACCCCCACTTGGGGCCAGTGTCAGGCTGCGGTCCCAGTCCTCCGGGTCGGTCCCTTTGCTTCCATCACTAACCCCCATGAAAATGGAGAGTTGCACCACAAACTTTTCTGGTCGGGTCGACGAAATTTTCCATTACTCCCTTATGCTTCCCAAACATCCATCCTTTAAATACCATGAGAAGATACATTCCTCATGAACCTCCTTAAAACCCTATCACCTGCATCTTATGCCACGTTGACCCAGAACTCTATGGAAAATCACATCCTGAATGTTTTTTAAATGCCCGGACACATCCTTTACATCCATCAAACTCTGTGTCTCTGGTGATTCCAGTTCCTCATAAACCTCCACGTCCATCATAAGGGGAAGGCCAATGTCCTGAAGACACCTCTTCTTGACTATTAACATCATGCCCTGGTGGCTCTGCATATGTTGCCCACAAAAATGGCCATCGACCAAAGGAAAATTCATCCTCAGGAGAGTCATTTCCTACCTCTATACGCCTCAATGGATTTCATTCCCCATATCATTTATTCTGATATAATAATACCTAAATTCACTGTTTACACTTTCCTTCCCTCTCATGTTCAAGGCATGTTAGAACATCCCAGCCTGATTATCCTACAGCTAATCATGTATTCAATAATGAACGTTCCAAACTCTATGACCTTAAACTATGAGCTATCATCCTAACCACATGATTTTAAACTATATGGAATTAGTCCATGAAACATGACATTAAAATCTGATTCCATCATCCAAGCTATATGAATTTAAACTGTAGTATACATGGTAATTTTAGATCTTCATAAACCTCCCCATCCATCAGAAATAGAAGGTTAGTGTCCTGAGGACACCTCCGCTTGACTATGCACATCATGCCATGATGGCTCTGCATATATTGCCCAAAAAAATTTCATGTCAAAAGGAGAAAAATTAATCATTAGGAGAGGCATATCCTACCTCTGTACGACTCAATGGCTTCCATGCCTCATATCATTTCTCCTGATATGAGATCCTCCATAATCATGGTTTTCACATTCCTTCCCTATCATGCTCAAGGTATTTTGGAACATCCCAAGATGATTATCCCCTAGTTAATCATCATCTAAGCTATATGACTTTAAACTGTAGTATACCGGATGATTTTGGATCTTCATAAACCTCCCCGACCACCAAAAATGGAAGGTCAGTGTCCTGAGGACACCTCTGCTTGACTATGCACATCATGCCTCGATGGATTTGAATATGTTTCCCACAAAAATGGACCATCAATAAGAGAAAAAAATTTATTCAGGAGAGCCATGTCCTACCTCTATATGCCTCAAAGGATTCTAAGCCTCAAATAATTTCTCCAGATCTGGGATCCTCCATAATCAAGGTTTACACATTTCATCCCTCTCATGTTCAAGGCATGTTGGAATATCCAAACATGATTTTCCTCTAGTTAATCATATATTATATAACAAGTGGTCCTCATCGCGTGACCCTAAACTAAAAGACCCAAAATAGTCATATCCACATAAGACTAAACTATGATTCCATCATCCAAGCTATATGACTTTAAACTGTAGTATACCCCATTTGAAATCTCTAGGTCACTCCTGTTGAGGTAAGTCCGCAATATTCTAAGGCCAACCCACATGACCATTAATGTCATTTCACATTGAAAGGCTCATCGCTCCACGCCCTCACCCACCATCACCCTAACCTCTTCTGCCATAGGCTCTCCATCTCCCAATAGCAGGAGAGGAATCATTTGGTTGGTTGGATCTCTCACATCCTCGTGTTTCTCAGACCGAGCATGACTCATGTGGGCTTAGAGATTTGTGATAATTAAAACATCCACACAATTCTGAACTATGATAACTATGATTCAAGATCAAACCAATATACATAGGATGCCTACTTGAAGTCATGATCTCAAAAGGGTGCCCTCCCAAAAAATTTCACCCAATCATGTTCCCCCCAAATGGGAAGCCTCCACACGTAAGCCCCACACATATTTGAACTACGAGAAATTTGATTTTTTTTATCAAACCAGGATGCATAGGATGCCTACTTAAAGGCCCGAGCTCAAAAGGGTTCCCTTTCAGAAGGGCTCACCCAATAATGTCCCCCCAAATGGGCAGCTTCCATGCGTAAGCCCCAACCATTCTGAAATACATGGGTTCTGATTATTCTCCTAAGGATACGTAGGAAACCCACTATATGGGTTTTATCCTAACATTAATTCACCTTTTATACCCCCTGGATGACGATAAACTCCAGATTTCTTTATTGTATGGCTCAAGTCAGCAATACCTCTCTAACATCAAACTCATGTATTCCTATAACGATCCTACAACCCATGGATATCCCATGGGCACACTCTTCGGTAATGAACCAAGGATTCATGAACATATGAATGCAACTTAAATCTATAAGGGAGTCCTATAATATGCAATAATCCTCCACCAAAAGGGTGAGGTGAGCCTAAATTCTCATCCTCTCGACCAATGGAGTCCTTAATTGTCATTGTCTAAATTATCAACCAATGAGTGCCTGCATTTGGAAAGTAGGTCCATGAATCATGGATACCAATACCTTTGGGTGTTTCTAGCTCCACAAATAAACCCGTTGGAGACCATCCAATGAAGGTATATCCTAGGAGGCCTGATTGCACAAGTACATGACCCTCTTCAATCACCTGCTGGGACCATTTGACTTTGATATCTCCTTAGCAATACAGAAGGGGTAAACGACCCACTCGCTATGGGGTTAATCAAACCTTCATTTAAAGGATAAGGATGTATAATGATTCGAAACAAAGTAAATGGTGAACTTGACAAGATACCATCTCTAGAAAAAGCGACAGGTGATGATTCTTATCGGACCATTTCACCATCACCTGAAATGTGCCACCTCAAAGGAGAAACAACTATAAATGGGCATCGATCTCCTACTTAGTAGGTTAATCCATATTGGGTTAGTCAGTATTACCCCATGGCCTAGGGTATAATCCCCATCTATGTATTTATCTCTTCATACTTCTTATATATACTTCCATATAGAGAGACCCGGTGACCATGACATCTCAGATGGAATCCATCGTTACTTTTTATATGTTTTACTAGGTGAGTGTGGTTATAAACTCTTGAGAAGAATCTTACGTCAGAAATGTGGTTGTGATCATACCTTGAGACTTAGTGTCTAATGTGAGTATATATAAATATTTTATTGTATGTCTCATATTATAATTGGCATATCAAGTTATGAGATGAATACTCTTGATGCTTTATGATTAGTGATTTTGGGGTGTCCTATTTGGAATTGTTATACTCATCCATACATGGGATATGTCCACACATGTCATGTCTTATGTTGATAATGGACAATTTTATGGGGTTCTTGATGGACTTAGAGTAGAATGAGCTTAGATTTTGGAAAGAAATACCATGGTTTCTTCTAGGAGTAATATTTGACTGTATTACCCTCTTAATATTTGTTTAGACTTCTTTAAATTTTTTGTGGGCTTTTTTTCTTCTGTTATTGCTTCCTCGTATTTTTGATTTACTCAAATTGTGAGATTTAGATGTATGTATTCCTTTGGTATCGGTTTTATTTTACATTTAAGCATTGTATGGGATTGGAGATGTGTTTTTTCATATAGTTACCATAGGTTAAGGACTTACATGTGAGTGTTACGCCTACTCGGTGCTAGTAACTAGCCCCATACCTATTGGAAGCAGTCTTGGGGTAGTGACAATCAGCTTATCATCGGAAAGGAAATCCATGATGGGTTGGGTCATGACATAAAACCATATAGAAACCTGAAAAAACTCTTGAATTTGTACCAATTGATAGTTACTTTCACTCAGTTGGGTAGTCCCTAGGAAAATGACTAGTTCTACTAAAATCACCAAGCTCTAAGAGTTGAGTATTGGTGGAGTGGACTAGTGGATATATATGCCTCAAACACTAAATCCTATAGGTTTTATATTTTTCATAAAATTTGTATTTATATTTATTTCTTATGATAATAAATTACTAGAGTTAATCATACCTTAAAACAAGGTATTTTTAAGTGAATAAATCATCAAAAACTCAATTCACCCCCCTCTTGAGTCTTTGTGCATCTCTTCTCCGACCAATAGAAGTGAAGAGGCTTATTCACCCGAGCCTATCCCTTTGGGGGGATCCCATGTTATTCATTGATAAATAAGATGTTTCTCCATGGTTTTGTGTGGATTACCAAAGTTTAAACCAAATGATAGTCAAGAACCAATATTGTCTTCCATATATCAATATTCTAATAACCAATCAAATAGAGCAATGGAGTTTTTGAATATTTACTTGAGGTTAGGTTATCATCAATTATTGGTGATACATTATGATATTCCTCATTCTAATTTTATAATAAAGTATGAAATATAATAGAATCTTATAAATTTTATTATATTGACAAAGGAACTAGTTGTGTTTATGGAACTGATTAATAGGTTTTCCCGTCTATATTTGGGTTCCTTTATGATTATGTATGTTGATGATATTATGGTGTGGTCATAGTTAATGGTGGACCATGCTCTCTATCTAGATATTATATTAAGCACACTAAGAGAAACTTTTTTATGAAAAAATATCAAAAAGTGTTAGTTATAGATCATTGTGGTTTTATTCTTGGGGTATGTGATATCAGAGGAGGGAATATATATAAAAACTAAGAAATTTGAGTTTGTGATTTCTTGGGAGTGTCCCAATAAAAACTTTGAGATCTATAATTTCCTAGGATTTTAGGTCACTCTCAAAGGTTTATTCAGGACCTGTCCTAATTGTCAACACAAATTATGGCACTGTCCAAGAAGGGGGAGTTCAAGTAGTCTAATTTTTGTGATAAATCCATTTAAGATATGAAGGGTAAGTTGAAGTTTTTGTAGATCCAAACCTTACTCGATATGGGTAAGTATTATACATTGTATTGTGATAAATAAGGGGTTTTTCATGGATCTATTATCATGAAGGATGGGAGATTAGTTGCTTATGGGCCTAGGAAGATGATTCCACATGAGCAGAACTACCCAATAAAATATCTAGAGGTGGTGTTAATAGTGCATGAACTAAAGTGATGGAATAACTACCTATTTAATGAGAGTTTATTGGTTTATACTAACTATAATATCCTAAATTATATCATTTCATAGTGATACACAAACTTTCAGTAGAGAAGTTGGGTCAAGTAACTCTTGTCATTTGACATTGAGATGGCATATACCTCAGAGAAGGGGAATGTCCTAGTCAATGCACTGAGTATGAAGGTTCAAGATCAGGTGGTGAAAGAGGCTTGTATCAAGTTGTAGCTAATAAAAACATTCACTAATATGCACCTCGACATCTAGGAGTATATGTATAGGGTTTTTCTCACTTCTTTGTGTATTTCCTCCCCAATCCTTAATAGATTAAAGGAGATACAGTTATCTAATTTATATTATATCATGATGAGGGACATTATATATGGTGGGGAGATTGCATATGATTATTCCATGGATTCTTATGAGATTATTTATGTATGAGGTCGATTGGTAGTCCATGTGTGCTTATACAAAGAGATAATGTGGGACCTTCATGCCTTGAGGTAGTAGGTTCACCCAAGTTATACCAATATGTATCATCCACATGAAATATTGGTGACCAAGTATGAATAATAACATAATAGGGTTCATCTCATAATGTTTCAGCTATCTATGGCTTAACATTGAGCATCTTCAACCCATAGTCCTTTAGTCAATGTCCATTCTATATTTTAAATGGTATGATGTGATAACGAACTTTGTGATAGGTTTTCCAAGGTTACATCATGGAAGTCATGCGATAAGAATAATTATTAATAGATTAAATAAGTTTATTAATTTCGTACTAATTTATGAGAGTTATTCCATCAATGATATGGGGAAGACATATATTCAAGAGATATTACCTCTTTATGCGGTTCTTAAAAGCATCATATTCAATTGAGAATCTTGTTTTATGTCATGAGGAGACCCAGGTAAATTTGAGAACTACTTATCTTCATAAATCACTTGATACCCAGGTGAATTTGAGAAATACTTATCTTCTCAAGACATACAGATAGTTTTAAGAGACAATCAATGTATTAGAGGACATACTGTAGGAATATTTCCTTAACTTTTGGGATTCCTAATAAAACAATCTCATGGTTGTGGATTTAACCTATAAAAATATTTATCATGTATCTATTTAGATTCTCCCTTTTGAATCCTTTCATATAATTCCATATCAATTACCTTTATACTGGATAGAGTTAAGGGGGTCTTCAATTTTTAGGTTGTGTATCATGCAAGAGACATAGGAGCATATTTGGATTATAAATAAATGATTAAGGACTACTCAGATAAAACAATGATCTTATTCAAACTAAGGATTTCATCTAATCAAGTTTTGACGATAGAGACTGGGTATTCTTACAAGTATCACCTTAATTGGGAAATTGGTGTATTTGATGGTAAAGCAAGTTGGTTCCCATGTTTGTTGGCTTATTCAAGTTTTTCAAGAGGATTATTATCATGGTGTATAACATATAACTTACTAGGAGATATAGTGATATTTCTGATTTGTTCCTTGTATCTCATCTTCAAAGATACCATTCTCTCTCTTTTAATGTGATCAGCATCAACAGAATTGAATGGGAATTTGGATTTTTTGGAATAAGGAGATTTCTTTGGATGTGGTCTTGGTAGGGGATCAATTTATTGCCACAAAATTATTAAAAGGTTTGGAGAGATTCTTTGTTTCCCATGTTTATGGAAGTTGTGACGCACAGGTCAGAAAACGGTTATGGCAAGAGCTTGGCTCCTTCGATCAGGAGGATCTCCTGTGGTTTGTGGTAGGGGATTTTAATGTCATATCCAATCCTGATGAAAGGAGAGGAAGAGGTGATTTTCCTAATCAGGCCATCTTGGAGTTTGTTCAGTTTATAGCGATCTCGGGGCTTCTAGATATGGGTTATATTGGTGATCGCTTCACGTGGAGCAATAACCAGTGAGAAAGAAGGTGATACTGGAGCCATCTCGATCGGTGTCTGGATAACATCAATACGATCAGTTCATTTCCAAATTCCAAGGTGAAACATTTGGCTCACATCATCTCAGATCACTCCATGTTGCTTGTTTCTTTGCTTCCTATGCTGGATATGAAGGAGAATTTTAGATTCTACCATCAGTGGGACTGAAATCCTAACTACAAGAGAGTGGTTCGTGACCTGTGGGAAAGACTGATTCAGGGGTACTCGTGGGTTTTTCTTCACAATAAGCTTCAGAGGAAGAAGTAGGGACTCTATTCATTTTCCAGGAACTTAAATCTAGCCGATCGGAGCATGGAAGAGCTGAAACAGAGCATCGACATCTTGGAAGCTAACCTGGAGGAGGAATAGAGTGACATGTTGTTCGAGGAGTTAATGGACAAGAGGAATAGTTGGGCTGAGCTACTTCTTAAAAAGTAACGGATTGCACAAGATTGATTCTGTGTGAAATGGTTGAAAGATAGTGACAAAAACACGGAATTTTTTCACGCATGTATTCAAGAAAGAAGAGGGTTGATCCAACCCAACATTTTACTTGAGGATAGAACCTACACGAATGATAGAGACACTGTGGGAAGTATGGCGCATTAGTTCTTCAAATATCTCCTCAGTAGTCCTAATCTGAGGATGCCTAGGGGATATCCAAGTGGAGCTATAGACATCTGGGAGGTGATTCCCAATTCTGTGTCGGCTCAAGATAATAAAGGCCTGGAAGAGGCCTCAACAAGGAAGAGATCCATATAGCGATGATGCATCTCAACCCCGAGAGTGCACTCGTACCAAACATCTTTTCCATGAGTGTTTTATAGATGGGTGTGGGATGTGGTTAAGGGAGACATCATTGATGTTATCCAAGATTACTTTCAGGGTGGGATCCTCCCTCGGGTATCTTGTGCTACAGGCCTTGTTCTCATCCCAAAGGTCAAGCATCCTTCTTTTATTTTACACTATCATCCAGTTAGCTTGTTCAATTTTCCATACAAGATCCTTGCATGTATTATTAACCTGAGGTTGTCCAAACTCTTACCCTAGTGGATCTTGATTGAGCAGCACGATTTTGTGAGAGGTCGCTCTTTTTAGGGAGAAATTTCTTTGGTGTGGGAGGTTATTCGGGACATCAATTTTAAAACCCATGGATCCAACTTGGATATCCAAATTGACATGAATAAGGCTAATGATAGGATCGAATAGAGATTTATTAATAGAGTCCTTGCAGTCATGGGTTTCTCACCAAGGTCTATGGATTTACACTTCTTTTGTTTCATCTCATCTTGGCTGGATCTTTATTTTTTGGGAAAGTCCCATGGCTTCTTCAAGGCTACAAGAGGTCTCCGGTAGAGGGACCCGATCTCCCTGAGTATCTTCATCCTTTCTCAGGATGCTCTCAACTGCCTTATCAACCAGGGATAGTCTAATGGAGTTTTTCTTACATATAGAAGTAAACATAATCTTCCTTCAATCTCCCACCTGATGTTCATGTAAGACACTATCATCTTCATCAATGAGGGCAGAGGATCTATTCTTCGTATCAATATGATCCTTGACGAGTACTTCTACTAGAGCAGGTAGGTAATTAGATGTTCTAAAATTAATATTTTCTTTAATTAGAAGAGTGCTCCCAGTTGTGTAGCTTCTATGTGTCATTACACGGACATATGGTGTGGATCCTTCCCAATGGAGTATCTAGACACGCCTATTGCATCAGGAAGGCTTTGGTTTTGGGACTTCGACCATGTTATTAATAAGATCATGTATCATATCTTTAAATGGAAGAACTGATATTTATCTTTTGGGGGTCATATTGCATCAGTTAACAGTGTATTATCTGCCATGTCAATCCACGCTTTGGAATCTGTCAATGCTCCATAGGGGGTCATCAGAAATATTGACAAGGTTTTGTGTAGATTTACCTCGGATGCTCTGTCTAAGGGTAAATGACATTGGGCCTCATGGGAAAGGCGAGTGACACCTATTCATAAAGGAGGGATTAAGGTGTGCAGCCTTCATAACATGATTCATTGTTCATAGGCCAAGATCATGTGGGATGTTCTTGAGTAATTCACTTTATGGGGTAAGTCAATGTCTCTCAGCTATGGGGGTAATGAGGAGTATATGTGTGGTTCTACCTCCCCCTTCTGGACAAAATTCTCTCCTCTTATTCAAGTCCTCGAGAATCATTCTCGATGTATTGTTGGAAAAGGTAATATCTATTTCTGGTACCGAAATTTGGGAGGCTCTATTCTCGATTTTCCTGGATGTTCGGCTCCTATGATCACCCTTAAAGAGGCATGGAATCATCCCAGGTGTATTTCGGTGGTTTTGGACAACGAGAAATATACATCTCTTGAGTCTATTTTGATTACTTCTAAACCTGATCGGTGTGTGTTTACACCCTCTACCTCTGGCGCTTTCACCTACAGGGATTTCCACATACTCTCTTCTTCTCAGGATCAATAGGATAACTTGGATGAATTCTTGTGGTGTAACAGAATCCCATAAAAATATAACTTCATCATTTGGTGCATCAGGAACTTTGTTATTACTACAGATGATAACATCAAAAAACTGGGTATAAGATTTGCCTTGAGGTGCCATTATTGTATCTTCAGGTGGGAGGAGATCACTAATCACCTATTATTTTAAGGTGATTGGTCTATTTTGATTTGGTTGTTCTTTGGAGACTTCATGGATCTCACACCGTACGAATAGAGGGATAATGTTTGTTTGCATTGGTGGTTCCATGGTGCTCATGACCCCAGTATGGAGAGGATGGCTCGAGCATTGATTCTCAGTTCTGGGTGTTGGAGGTTATGGCATGCTAGAAACCAATCTAGTTTTGAGGGGTATCTTCCCTCAGTGAGGTCCATCATTTAGAGAACTCATTTCCTATGGGAAAACTTGGTTTTTCTTTTCCAAAATTGGAACGACACTCCTTCTTTAAGCTTTTTTCAAGTCAGTAATTCATTGTATCAAACCTTCATGCACAGTGTGCAGGAGAGGTGGGTTCGTTGGTGACCTTCTGGTAGTGGTTTAAAGCTGAACATTGATGGACCCAACATTATGGGAAACATGAAAGGAGGGGGAGTGGTGTGTGTCATTGAAGGGAATGTGGTTCTTTCTTTCACTTCATCATTTGGCAGTGGAAACTCTCTTATGGTCAAGGCCAAAGAAATGCTTATCGGGCTCACTCTTTGTACTCATAAGAACATTTCCATCTCTCATGCGGATACCGACTCTTTGATTCTTCATGACTCCCTACATGGTAAAGGATCCATTCCCTGGTCCATTACCTACATTGTCAGACAATGTAAATCCATCCTATGCAACAACTTCTAAGTGACTCATACGTGGGATGAGGGAAATAAGGTTGTGGATTACCTGGCTTCTTTGGCAGAACATATTTCCATCAACACTCGTCTCCTTAATCCTAACTTCATAAATCCAAAGGGTGTTAATTTGATCAGAGGGGATTCCCTTAGTTTGCATTATTTTAGGACCCCCTAAATCTTTTACGTCCTTGTTTAAATTTTTCTCTATTTTAATAAAAAATTTATTTTGATGGATAGAATGGGAGTCTGATACATCATTCATAGAATGAATAGTTTTTTTCATGGATTAGAGAAATAAGATCCTTCAGGTAAATATAGACCCTACATTGTGTGTTAAATGGAATAATAAGAATATCTAGTATGATACATTGGACTCAGAGTCTGATATGTGACCTCAATGGTTAGTGATTTTTCTTGATGACCCACGGTGGTGCTCGATGACAAAAACCTGGAATGAGTTTCTATATGGGTGAAAATTTATAACCCCATATATATTTTTAGATATAAATTCATTTAAAATATTTACAAAAAACAAGTAATTTGATGGTCTCTATGTGTTGGACATTTTAGAAGGGGTTTGGGGGTCGATTGTGAAATGTTGGTTCCAGTTTTGAGACTTATATCTTGAAAAAAGAAGTCACTAAGTAATTGATAAACTAGTATTGAGTACCCAGTGTGTCCAGTAGAAGGGGAAGTATCCCTTAAAGGGTAATCATGTGTTTGGTGGCCCTGTGGTGGGTTATCAGGTACCCAGTAGTGGGTGTTCTGGTACCTGATGGGTACCTGGGTGGTTTTTAAAAAAATTATATAATTAAATGTTAAAAATTTATTAATTCCTCACCCATATTCATTTATCCATCACCAAGTTGAACACCCCACCTCCTATTCTCTTGATCTTCTCTATCTATAAGTTTGGATTCCCTCTATTTGATCATATATCTTTATGTCATCTGTCTAGTCAGTCTCCTCAGATAATGCTATCTCTATTATTCCTTTGAATCTCTATTTTTCTTTCATTAATAGTATTTTCCATTGAAAATACCTAATTATAATGATTTTTTCATATTTATAGGATTCTCTTAATTAGAGCTAAATTGTCCATTTATATTCAATGGTAAGGGATCTACTAATCTGATCAAAGTTATTCTTAATCTTCCCTGTTAGTATTTATGAGTTTCTCATGTGTCGTATAAGATGTGAGAAGCTCCAACCTTGTGTGCATGACCTAAAACTATTTTAAAATATTTTATTAATTTTCTATTATGTGAGTGCGAACCAATGGGGTCATGAGTCGTCCTTTGTGAGTTATGTCTCAAGTCCATGGTTGTTGAAGACCATGTATCTAACATGAAGAGTTACCCAAATTTTAATTAAGAATCATGTTTGGTGTCTATAAATGAGAGTTCTGAAAGTAAGAGCCTGGAAAGTATCCCAAACCATCTCTTATGGAAGGAAACCATGAATGTGAATTGGAATAAGGTTTATATGGCCTTTTCTTGTTACCTGATTGACTAGTGATTAATCATTCACCTTAAATGCTAGACCAGTGATATATCATTCACTTAACTGATTTTACTGATGATGTATTATTAATTATCTCTCATTATATAGTGTTGATAATTCTTTCACCGAATATGCTTAATTATTGGTGTATCGACAACACCAATTGATGATCTTGAAATTTTTTCAGCAGTTCCTCATCCAATTTCTTGATTTTATCAGTGGAATTTCATCCATCAGGTAATGTTGATTCAACGATGGATCATTCACTAAGGAGACATTTCATGGTGATAGATAATCCAATTGGAGGTCATGGTTTAGTGATATATCATTAAATTTTAAATTGTTTTATAGTAGTACATCATTCACTAAGGGAAATATTATGACATCCTCAAACCCATACTCCCAGATCTTGTCCTAAAAACATAATCTTTATATTTATATCTTTTATATTCATAAACATGAACCAATTTTAGCCATCCAAAACATATAACATAAAACTAAAATATTGGATCCCTTATATATGTGAGGACCTTTTAGGTTTATAGTTTTATATAATTAGGAAAAATGCTTTCAAAGTGAAAATTTCTACATAGTATCCATTTTCCCCATAAAAAAGTTCATTATAAAACATGATTACTTAGTTCAAGGAAACTTCCATATCTGGAACTCTGGATTTATTAATTTTTCTACTAATACTAAAGTCCTGTGAAAACTCATTTGAAATTTTTGGATAATAAAAACAAGGCACAATAATGGATATATAAAATAGAATAAAGAAACGCATTACTCCATTTCAAAACCAAAAGATAATAAAAGAAAGTTTTTCCTTTAATATAATAATATTAGGGCTCAAATAATCATTTACTTACACATTAAATCAGATTTAATACCCAAATATTTTTATAAAAAAACTTTATAATAAAACATAAATGAAAAATCATAATCATGGGGGTTTATCAGAAAACATGATAACCCTAGAAAAACATTTTCTTAAAAATATACCTTTTTACCCAAATGGGGTATAATCATTGCTTTGAAGTAAAATATCTTTATAATAACTTATAAAATCAAAATATATCCATTAAAACTAATTAAAAATCATAGATAAGTCATGTAGGTAATTTGGGACATATTTTTCATATCACTATTACAATCACTCTTATAAATGGAATAACCTACCTAGTAAATTCCAATAATATTTTAGGAGAAACCTATAACTTGTTAACTTCATCCCTTTACCAAATGCATTAGAGAGATATATTGAGCTCACCCATCATCATGAATTATATCAGGATCACCCATAATCATAACAAATTTCCAAGAACCATAACATAATCATAACTCATAAAATATTTCATTTTCATTATCATACTCATAAAAATATGATTTTGATCCCATAAGCGAATAATTTTTAGATATTGATATATCTCTTTCCTTTAAAATCCAATTTTCAAAATTATATTACTAAAAATTAAGTTAATAAGGGTTTTTATTTAATTAAAACATTGAATCTGATAATGTAATCTAAATATAAAATAATTATGATGGTAGTGGAAATATTCAATAATGTGTATACATTAAAAAACATTCCTTTCATACTATGAAAAACATTATGTATGAAATATGAAAAAAAATCCTTTAAAAAACAAATTATAAAATTAAAAGTATGAGTAAATTTTTTTTCATAAATAATTTATTTAAATATCTAAACATCCATAGAAAAATATGGGAAAATATTTTAAAATAAATATTTAAAACATTTAAAATGAGGCTTTAAAAGTAAAATATCTCTTACATTTAGTCTAAATTTTCACATATGTTTTCTATATTCTATATAAAAATATTTTACTAATTAATTTCATTAAAAAAATAGGTTTAATACCTTATAATTAAAAGATTTATTCTATTTATTTTAATGACATTTTTAATTTCTTAATCGGTTAAGTCTGCGTTTGGTGTTTTGAGGATGCTTGGTTCATAATTTCAAAACAACTTTGGTATGTCAACTGTGGTTAAATATAAAATTATTCCATCATATATAGAATTATAATCATGAAATAATTATAATTTTTACACATTAATTACACTTTTATAACCAACTATTTAATATGGTTATGATAAATTAATTGTTTTGCAATCATAGAGATGGTAGGTTATACGCATGCATGAGTAACGTTTCCATTTTTTAACCAATATGAGGGAAATAAGGTAGGTAACATATAATCTTTATATAATTATGATTATATAATAAATATCATATTATATCTTTAAATAAAATTATATATTCCATCTATGTGAGACGATGACAAAAAATAAATCACATCACTTCATGGAGGTGGTAATCCACACGTATGCACGAACAATGTTATCATTTTTTAATGGATGTAATGGTAATAAAATAGATGATATATTATCTTTAAATAAATATAATTATTTTATTAATATAATATATATACTTTAACTCTATAATTACAACCAGTTGTGAGAGGTGGTGATTGAAAATTAATTACATCAGTTCATGATTTGGTAGTCTTCCCAACACATGAAGGATGGTTTTGTTTCTTAATAGATGAATAATTATGTAAATTGAAGTTAATAAATCAAAAAAATAACATATAAGTATATTTTATATACCAATGTTCTTATATCAAAAATTTTATAAGATTTTTGAAGGAGTATAAGAAAAAATAAAACAAAAATATTTGATGAAATGTTATACCTCTTCTTTAGAAAAATTATTTTTCTTAACACCTTAATCCATATAAGGTTAGTATTTTGACCAAAATAAAATTATTTTTCATGTAAAATATTTCCAAATTTATATATTTAGAATATAGGATGTTTATGAGTCTAAATCCTCCCATAAAATAAATGATTTAAAAGTTTATGTGATATTTTCACCCTTATCTATTTGTTTTAACCCCAGTTAACCCTTTTCATAATTACCATCATATCAAAAAAATTTAATCCTAGGGGTCAAAAAAGTTACTATAAAAGTAAAAGTAACCCATAAATGGAGAATTTGTAATATTATAAACTGTATAAAATTATGTGGGCCAAATATAGTATTTTTATGAATTTCAAATAATGTAATAAAATAATTTTTATTATAAAATATCATTAATTCCATTTTCTTTACTATTCAATTAATTTGACTTTAAAGTCATAAATATAATAATTAAATTTTAATATAATCAATTTTAATATAAATAATAATTTATTTTTAACTATAAAAAAATTCTCCATAATTCATCCAAAATATATTACTTTTAATGTTTTTAAAATGATTTACTTTGATGTTTCCACTGCTTGCACAAGCATTGTGCCAACATTGTATAAGGTTTTAAGGTAATTATATAATCACTAAAAATTATAAATAAATTACCATTATAATAAATTTCATTATGATCAAAATAAAATTTAAAATTCTTTCACAATTTATTTGTATCTATGTGTGAACATATAAGAGAAATTTAAAATCAAGATAGTGACATCTTGTATATTTATTTACTGAAAATATTATATAGGTAATTATCAAAGAAAAAATGATACTAGTGGAAATAAATTATAAAATTATATGATGATGGATAGACTGCACCCATACAATAGGTTAAAATAATGTGTTAGGTATATTTTAAATCCTTTTTACATTAATTTTAACATTAATTAACCTGATGTACCCATTACTTTGGATGAAACTATTTACCATAGTTACAATTCATAATTACCATAAATAAAATAGAATTATTTACAAAATATCAAATATTTTTATTCCAAAAATGAAATAAATTTTTTCAAATTTAGTTCAGAGAAGTTTTTTAATTTAATTTAAAATTAAACCCAAAAACACGATGAATAACTATTTTCCAAAAACAATGTCTTATTAAATATAAAAGGTTTCTATACCAAAATCAAGCATAAAATTGACTCAAATGAACTTAATTATATTTTTAATAATATTAATGAACTAATTTTACTTTAAAACCGTTTTAAAATAAAATTAAACTTCGTAAATGATTGAAATGAAAAGGAAATTTTCAATAAAAATCAGTATTTTTTACTATTCACAGAAAAATTGAACTTTTCAAAAACAAGTACTAAAAATAATCCTAATATAATTTTGATATTTTTATTTCAAAAATTATTTTTTTTATCAAATAAAATTTATAAAATTAATATAAATTAATTATAATATTCTCTCACAAAAAGAAACAAAAATCATTTTTGAATAAAACATATTTTTGAATAATAAAATGATTTTACAAAAAATTAACTACATAGTTCCTAAGAATGGATCAATAATTTTTCATTGAGTAGGACCATTATATATATATAAATATTAAAATTTAGTTACTTCTATTCATACCTTTCAATTAAATGGCTAGGTTATAATGTTCATATTTAAAATTATATTAGTGTGTGGTTCATTTAAGCTCAATGTTATGTGTATTATACGAATTGAGAGGGTATGGCGCACCCATTGGTATCATGCCTGTGCATTCTTGCACGGGACTATTTGCTGAGCAGCCATGCTTTGGTGGAGGTGTTCCATAATTATATTGATGCTAGTTTGAGGCAATCCCTCATAGTTTTGTTATGGGTTGCAACCCCTTGGTTCTCATTTTTTTAATGTCCGGATGTCCTTGAAGTCTTGATTTCTCCCCCCTTTACCCTTAAAAGGGGGCTTATCTAATATCAATAAAAATTTTGTCCTTCGGGCCATTCAGTCAGTTATTTGTATTATACACTATGGAACATAGTTTTATTTTTAAAATCTTGGGGTATTACAAATACTGTTTACCACTATCAGTATTATGGTGATACATTTTTCATTCGGGTTATGTGATGTAGATACATCATTTTACGAGGTCATGTGATGGTGATTCACCATCCACCGAGGTTTTTTAAAGGTGATACATCATTCACTGCATCTATATAGTGGTGATACTTTGTTCACTTAGGCGATGTGATGGTGATGGATCATTATTCATGATTTATAATACAAGGAATGGTGGATTTTTTTCCATCAAGGTGTATTTAGACCACGGGTTCGTCATCCCATTTCAATACTAGTTTAAGTAAGTATGGTCACATGTGTTTGGATGTCAAGAACTCCAATATGTGATAGATTATTTACTTATTTATTTTATTAGAATTTTATATCATCCATGAACTTACATTTAGTAGATTTATTTAGGGACATTGGTACTAGTGGCCTATAATGCCATACTCACACCCTACTCGGGTTCCTTAGTACCCGAGAAGATCTTATAGTCATGGGAATAGGAAAGGGAAAATGCCTTACATTGGATGGGTGAGAAAATATAGCTTAGTTAGAGTTGGTATATAGGAATAATCTTGGGATTTGGGCCAAATTTTTCTATAGTCTATTTTATTTTTCTTATTTTTTGGTTTTCTTGTGTATCTTGAAACCATGGGAAATTTTACCTTTATTTTATACTCATGTCAAATTGCATTGAAGTTCATTTTATTGTAGAACATGTTAATAACTTATTCATGGTCGACCTGAAGTTATAATCTCATGTTATATTTTTATTATTATTGATGGTTGTTATTATTTATTCTGTAATTTATGGTTATTGGATAAAGGTTATATCCTCCTTGTGAGTTTACCATCAACCCTCATGGATAGTTAATGGTATGTGATGTATCGAGGGCATGTCTGAGGTTATGTGGTACCACCTGATTTGATCATGGTCGAGGTGATATGATAATTGGATATTATAGATTTTATCCATGGTAATCCAACTCCTAGTAAAATATTGAGCAACACATTTCGATTACATTTCTATAAGAAAATGAATAATAAAATTTGAATGTTTAGATAGCCTGAAAAAATGATTTTATAGGTAGAAGGCCACATAATATTTTAAAAAGAAAAATTTTGACATAAAACATAAGTAATGGAAAGTCAATATAAGTTTTATAATGAGATAGAAATGCTACATGGAATGTTTATGTTGTAAGGTATTCCACTTAAATCTTATGTGGGAAATTTTTCAATGCATACATCAACTAAATTTTATACAGTTCAGATTTATATGGTGTATTTTGAATGTGGAAGTTAACTTTATCTAGAAAGATATCCTCTTCTAAAATCCATTTATGGATAATTATGGTCCCCGTGGAACCCTATTTATAGGGTTGTTGGGTACCATTAATCTATCCATTTTTTGAATAAAGTAATTTATATGAAATTACTTATATCTTAATGAAATTTAATCCCTTTTTCTTCAAATGGATCAAATTTGAATGGAGGGAAATTGTTTACCTCCAAAAAATGATAAAAAATAGTGGAAAGGATTAAAAGATAATCTATAAAAATAAAAAATTTATCCTAAATAAATATGGATTCATGCATAAAAATTACATGATTTTGAAATAATTGTATGGTGTACCAGTAGTTTTAATTAGAGGGACAAGGATTCTTTATGGAAATAAGATTTTTACAACCACCTCCATTGATTTTAGTGCCCTGGAGGACTTCACTTTGTGAATAAATGAAATTTATATGGTTGATATGTCTTTTATGATAGAGAGTTGAATCTTCTATGAGCAAAAATTCCTTTCTTTGTATGGACATCATTTATGGCCTCAATACTGTGATTCTATATAGCCAAAAATATTATATGCATCCTAAATCCCCTTATTTCATGGACTATAGACCATATTTTGTTTCCTATAAATAGGCTCCTGATATTAATTTCAAAAGGTTGGATATTTTTAAAGTATGAAACCTACGAAATAATGTCATCTGTGGGAAAACATTTGGAACAAATGTTTTTGAAGTAAAATTCCCTCAGGTATATTATTGCTTAAAAACATTTTAGTGGTCACTACACTACCTCCCTATAAATTCATGGATAAAATATCACATTCACTAGGAGTTAACCTTTTCATATTTACAAAAAAATTAGTTTTAATTCAAAAACAAATTCTACTTATGGTGAGAATTTGACTGATGTATGAGGTTTGTATTCAAGTATGATACCAAGTAACACAAAAGCAGGTATGATACAAACAAGAAATTTTGAGGAGGATATGGTCACATAAACGATAAATATAAGGTTTATAGAATAAATGAGATTTTGTGGGGATGTTGGGATTTATTTTATTGCTTCATATTTCCCATGCATGAATTCATCAATTCTTCTCTATCACAATCACTCAATTCTTCTGATCATTCTCTCAAAGAACTTTTCAAATACTTGCTACAATCATAGGTATATGTAAGTTTCCATTTGATAATTTTACTAATAGAATTAATTTATTTTTGGTCTATAATTTTATTGTACCTTAGGATCTTAGAACACCCTCATACTTCAGAGAGTTAAGTTCATACTTCATGTGTGTGGATTGGCTTTCAACTCTCATTTCTTCTCACAATCCCATAAGTTAATATAATTGGTGATAAAGATAGAAAATAAATAAGAAAAAAAGAATAAAACTAAGATAATAATGTTATAATTTATTCAATATTTAATAATTAATCAAAAAATACACCTCACCCAAACACCAATAGGCTTCCAACCTCGCATATTCATTATAGAAAATTAAAAACATAATTTGAAAGAGATTATTCTCTATAGTGATAGATGAGTAAAGTTATTATGATTTATTTTTCCTCAAATATCTAATATCTAATTTGACTCTCCAAGTCTAGGAACTTTAAACCCAAATTATAAAACACCTCCTCCTATGCATTGGATATTCTTTTTGGGTTTCTTTTAAATCTACATGATCATTGCACATGGATAAGTAAGTTTTATGATCATGACACATGGAACAAAACTTTTATTTCACTTTGGTTATGTTTAACAACCTTTCCCACATGTACTTACTTCAAAATCCATTATATTTTATTCCATATGAACAAATTGTTTCTATATTTCTCAATTTGGTTAGATGGTTTTATATAGGGATTACTTTACTCCCTACAAGTATTGTATATAATCCACATAGCTACTAACTTAATCAGTGGATCCTAAAGATAGATATACTTTCCTTTCAATTAAATTAATAATTTATATTTTTTTCAATTTATTTGGGTAGTATAAGAACTTCTGGATACTTCTGATACTTCTCAAATCAATTTTTTCAAAAAATCGGAGCCTTAATCATCTATTTGAGAAAATAGATCTTAAATTATATTCCTATATTACATTGGACTAGAAACATAGTCTCAATATTTATCCCTCTGTATTACAATAGATTGTTGGTAGATAGTTATTTGTAGACTGTAATTTCATTGGATCTTACACATATTTTCAGGATGTAATGTAGGCTACGTTCTTTTGGACATAGCCTCATCATTTTACATGAGTTGTGTTATCTTTTGAATGTAGTATTGTTTTATAGAATTTTTGGAGTCCCAGGGTCACAATTATTATTTGGTTGGCTCAAGTTTTTAATGTTTATTGTCCATCGATGTTACATTGGGAAGCTAGTAGTTTCTATATTGGATTCTATAAGGAAGAATTGGTGTCAATTAAATCTTATGTTTTTTCCCACACAATGTAGCTATTGGAATAGTTCAAGTAATTTTTACTACCATATATTTATGCAATTTCATATCCACATGGGGAAGAATTTGGGATGTCATTGGAGTTATATTTTACTCTCAATCATAGATTAAAGTCTCATTTGTCCATGTTGTGCTCTCAAAATCACTTCAGGCACATTATGTTGGCCTTAAATGATGCCTAGGGTTGTCTGTGATACTAAATTGGTGTCCTACTGCCATCTCAATTTTTAGTTCAAGATGGTGTTTTATGTTGGGTGTATCCCTAAGTTTCTTATGGCATCATATGTTTTCTTACAACATAATATCAACCCTAAAATGTGAATTTTTTGAAACTTTCATCATCTTATGTTTCTTTATTACTATCTTATTTCATTACATCCAAACACATCCAAAATTAAGTGAATGACATTAAAATGTTTCAAATATATCTTGAATGAATGAAAATAGATGCATGAATGTTAAAAAATAAGATATTATTCCCAAAAACTACCAAAATTCTACAAACTACCAAAAATTAATAAAAATAACAGAAAAACGCACCAAAAAAATAGAAAAAATAAGTAATAATAATTAAAAAATTTACAATAAACATTCCCCTAAACTTGAGTGGTTACTTAAACTCATGTAATTTCTCTCAACATGATTTACAAAGAATAATTTCAATTTTAATTTTCAAGTCATTAAAGGTCAAATGAAATAGAATTTAATGGAAACATTTTTCTAACATGCATCCCCAAAAAAATATCTTTCCTTTAAGTTACTCTTCAAATGTTTGGTTTCTCAATTCCTTAATAAAAATTTAATAAAAATATTATTATTCAATTTGTCCTTATTCATCTTGTTTCAATATTACCCTCACTATCTATTCCTGTGTAGACTAATAACACTCATTAGCTATGCTCACATATCCATTCTTATTAATGGATTCACATAGGGTTACTTCAAGTGTTCTAGAGGTGTGAGGCAAGGTGAACCTCTCTTTTCCATCATTTTTGAAATTGTAGAGGACTACCTTAGTAGACTTCTTCTTCACATGACGTGCACGGGTGAACTTAGGACAATCAGAGCAGCAAGAGGCATCTATTATACTTATCACCTTCTTTTTTCTAATGATATCATCATTTTCACTCAGGGTGAAAGGAAAAACATCCAAAGTATCAGGAATTTTATTCTCCATTATAAACGTGTCTTAGGATAGGAGGTGAACTGGAGAAAGTACTTTATTTATTTTGAGAAAAATATCTATGCCTCAAGGAAATCATGGATGATGAGTGATCTTAGAATTCAGGAAGGTACTCTTCCCTTCACATAACTTAGAGTCCCTATGTTTTTTGGCAGACCTTACCCTTCACATTTTTTAGAAGTTGTGAGCTAAGTCAGAAGGACCCTCTCCTCCTGGAAGGGAAAGTCTCTTTCAATGATAGACAGGATTTGCTTAGTTAAACATGTTGTCATCTCAAAACCGATCTACTCCTTTATAGTTTACTCATGACATGCCTCGGTTATCAATACTTTAAACTCTATTATGAGAAACTTTGTATGGAGTGGAAGTATCCAAGAACATAAATCTATCACTGCTTCTTGGAAGAAATGTTTTATTCCCCATGTGAAAGGAAGACTTGGAGTCAAGAACCTTGAGATCTTTAATCAATCCTTACAGGCCTAGTTCATTTGGAGCATCATCAATGATAAGGCATAATATTTTACTTCCTCAGATCCAAACTAATCAAAAGACTAATTGATGTGAATATGTCCTATAATCAATCTTAAATCTAGCCTGGTCTAAAAATAATTTTCCAGAATGTCAATAGTCACTCTCACTGGATGGTCAGTGCTCAATCCTCTCTCAAATTCTGTAAGCACAAATAGAATGGTGCTCTACTTATTGAAAATATTAGCACTACTGATCTGGACACTGATTATGATTCCTCCATTAAAAACTAGATTGAGCATGGTAATGCACTACCATCTCACATTGCTCACATAGTTAATAATTATGACTTTATGGATAGTAATGACTTACTTTTTAGGGAACTAATCTCAAATGTACTGCCAGACTCTTAAGGTTACTATGATCACCTCATCCATGGTGAGATTATAGGGATGGAAGATTTCAACAAAAAATGGTTGATGCCATCCTATTTTACTTTTATATGGCACCTCCATCTTAATAAGCTTCATGTTGAAGTGAACATGCAATGGTTAGGCATCACCTTGTGCTCCATATGCGCTCCATTCCACCAACACCGAGAGGATGTAAATCACATTTTTCTTGCTTGCAACACATCTGCATCCCTATGTAATTCTGTGTTAGAACTCTTTGATCTTCACTACCCGTAAACTGTTGTTATTTCATAGTTCTTACTAGACCTACTTTCATTCCAACTTTTTAAGCAGGTTTGTATTATTTTTCTAGTCTCTTGTGCAGAGGTTATACACACTATTTGGAATAGCATAAATAAATACATGCATGGTGAAACTATCTTCAACCACAAATAATCTCTCTCTTCCATCATGCATATGGTTCAACAGGCCAATACATTACCTGATGAATGTTGCGATAACTCAGTCAAGGACCTTGCTGTATTGAGAAATCTCTACCTTCAAGTTAACTTCCCCAAACCCCTTGGCACCATTGATGTTTTCTGGTTTCCTCCTTTTGTAGGATGGATAAAATTCAATACGTATGGATCCTCGAGAGGAAACCCCGGACCCGATGGCTATGGATTTTCTTTCAGGGATCACAATGGTTATTTTTTAGAGGGGGAACATGGTATATGTGGTCATGATACATCTCTTAAAGAAGAAATGTAGGGTCTAATTAAAGTAGTGGAAATTTCTCAGCAAAGAAACTAGAATTTTGTCTAGTTTGAGAGTGATTTAACTATAATTGTTTAAGTAGTTAGGCTGGGTCAAATTCACCTTTCTTGGAAGCTCACAACCAAATGGAACGACTTCCTAGGAACTCTTGCTTCAATGAACTACATAATCACACACATCTATCATAACACAAACCAACTTGTTGACATTATGTCTAACAAAGGATCCTCGAAAAGGAATTGAAAACACTACTCCAGTATACCTGGTGAGTTTATGCATATCCTTCAATGTGATAGATGTAAATTTCCCTCCTTCTGACTCTTGTAACTCTTCTTTTAATAATATTATGCCTTATTTCTTGCATTTCAAAAAAAAGTAGGATAGTGGAATCTAGATATCATAATGGAATTTCACAATTATCTATTCCCTTTGATACATACACCATGATCCTAATCATCTTAGAAAATTCATGTAGGATCTCAATTACCCATTTTACTCTAATTCAAAGGAATTGTATGATTGTATTTTAAGTTTTCTCCTTAAGGTTTTGATTAATTTCAAAATAAAATTCACCCAAATTCAAGTTCAATAATTTATTTTATACAATTAAGATGATGATCCCCTATGTGATATGTCTATGTGATTTGTATCCTATCGACTCAAAGTATTAAAAATTATTTTCCTCCTAGAGAACAAATAGACATAATTCTTAAGTGCTATTCTCAAATAGTTCGCACACAACCTTGACCCACACTTGGTTTTTTCTTATAATTCAAAATATAAATATAAAAGGATTTAAAAGTATGATATAACAATGAGTTTAAAGTAATAAAAAAGGTAAATTGAATAGTGACCTTATTTGAATGCATTTATTGTGTGGTTTATTTATTTCATTTCTATTTTATCTATATTTTTCTATCCATCTTGGATGATAAAAGCTACACACTTAGTGGGTGAAAATATTTTTATTTAAAATCAAAAAAAAATATTAAAAAACTTTGGTTTCCTCCCAAGAGTTCTTGGTGTATATTTATTAGCTAGAATCTTTATCTATTCAATCAAAAATTAGAATACTAGTGTATTTTTTACCTTTCCTAATTTAAATTATAGTTTCTCCCTCTATTAATTAATAATTAATATCTCTCTATTACCTCCAATAATATTCAAAACTCTATTTGGGTTCACTTTAAGTGTGTTGAATGGTCTAATCCACCTAGAAATAAGCTTCCTAGGATATAGCTCCATCCTTCAATTGAACAGAATGACCAGTTATCATTCCTTAAAGTCCTTACTTTGTATCATTCTATCATGAAATTGATCATCCTTCTCTTCCAAAATTCTATAATTCTAATATTATTATCTTGTGATTTAACTATTTCATTTAGACCAAGCATCCTCTTCTCAACAATACCCATGTAATCTATGTTGACGACCTTCAAATCCTAGAATACCTTGTGTTTAATTTCCATTGAAATATGAAAATTATTCCCAACAATAAATATAAAAGTATATATATTAATAAGTGTTTTTTAAGTAGTTCAGTATTCCAAAAGAGCATCCTCCAGCTTATAATCCCATAATTTCCTTGAGTAACTTACTGTCTTTTCCAAAATTCTCTTCAAAGAATTATTTGACACTTCAACTTGTCTACTAGTTTATGGATGGTAGGTTATTCCAATATTGTATCAACAACTATACTTCTTCATTATAAATCTAGATTAATGATCCTAAAATTTCACACCATTTTCACTTATAATGGACCTTGAAACTCTATATTGGAAAAAAATGTTTTCCCTCACAAATCTCACAACAAACGATCTCCATTTTTTATAAGCTGAATAGATTGAATCTATTTTGATACATAATCAACTAAAACTGATATATAATCATTAACATGATATTTTTGTAATGGATATATAAATTAAAACCCCTAAACATAAAAAATTTCAACTTCCAAAACTCTACCCCAAGTAATCTCTTGCCTTCTTCCCAAATTTACTACCCTCCAGAAACTATCATAGTTCTTAAAAAACTCTCTAGTATCTTTGAAAATGGTTGGTGAATAAAAACACCATTAGAGATCCTTACCAGTTGTTTTCAATTTACCCTAATATCCACCATATGGTATGGTGTTGTAGTGATTGAGATTAGATAAAACCTCCATATCTAGAATACACCTTCTAAGAATTACACCAGTACCATATTTGTAAATGATTTGATCCTACCATAAGTAGTACTTCACATTTAATAAAAATATCTTCTTCTAAATTCATGTCACCCCATATGTCATTCTCCTATTAGATAATTAATTTTCAATTTTAGAATACCATGTCACAATTCACTTTTTATATAATGAGGAGGAACTTCCTTTGTTTCCTAAATTCTAGAAAAGTAATAAAATATTTGATTATTAGCTCCATTTTTATCTTTAATCTACACATCAAACTCTTGTTTAATTAATACCCATAAAATTAGTTCAGTCTTAGCTTGTTTATTTGATAATATAAATTTCAATGTTGAATGGTTTTTATATACAGTCACATTTCTTTCAATGAAATATGGATTTAATTTATCCATACTAGGAAACAATATTATAATTTATTTCTCAATTGTGGTATAATTTAATTTTTCTCCATTTAATAGATTACTTGACTAGTATATCACATATTTATTCCTTTATATTTTCTATCCAATAACAACTCCAAAAAAAAATTCACTATCAACACACATTATTTCTCTACACCAATACCCTTTTAAAGTAGTGAACACAATGGATGAGTTATTTTTTAATAGACTTTTATAAACCTTTTATAAAACCCATCATGTATAAGGAAACTAATCACAACATTAACTAATATTGGCGGAGGTAGTAATTAAATAACCTTAATTTTATCTTTATCTGCTTCAATTCCATCCTTTTATATTTTATGTCCTAATATAATACCTTCTTTAATCATGAACTAAAATTTCTCCCAATTGAATACTAACTTGGTCTCTTCACATCTAGTAAGAACTTTTTATAGATACTCTATGAAATATCAAAATAATAATACAATGATATAAAATTCATTTATAAAAACTTGAATGATTTTTTTAAACCATGTCTAATAAAATGGCCACCATGTATAACAATAATGTGGTAGGTGATCCACATAATTTGAATTTAATAATCCTATATGTAAATATGACATAATTACATGTGAAATTTTTTCTCTTTTGATAAGTAGGATCAATTGAAACTTAGTTGTATCTTGAATATCCATATAAAAGGAAAAAATTAAATTATCATGTAATCCTTTCAGGTATTATATCAATGAATAGAAGAGTTAAATAATATTTCCTTATGGCCTACACAAACTCTCAAACCAATTATAGTATTTGTTGAAATTTATGCATTCCTTTCATTTGTGACCATTGTCAACCAACCCTTTTAGGTACCACATATATAGTGATCACCTATACACTTTCATAAATGGGATAGATTATCCCTACATCGAGAAACTTTATTAAATTATCCTTGAAAACTTATTTAATATTAATATTGAGTATTATTTTTCATTTAAAAATTTTATTAAACTCATCCTCCATGAGAATATTGTGAATATAAATGGTTGGGATAAACCCCTTATGTAAAATATATTATAATAAGGATTTATTTTATTCCTTCTAAACACTGTAAAAATTTTACTTTTTTTGAGACTCAAATTAGGCTAAGATAATAATAGGAAATTTCTCTTTTGCACCATGATAGGAAAATTTTAACCAGGAATAAAATGCCTTCAATTGCAGACTAGATGGTTTTTGGGAAGGTGGATGAGTAATAAGTATATAGATGTATATCCCCTCTTTAGAATTTCAAAATTCATCAATATGAAATCTATATTCACTAATCATGATAAATTTCTTAAGATCCATGGTTATGTCTACCTTATTTTTAGTGAATTCCTCCAATTGATCCTGCTTATAGTCAATTTGAATTTGTAAGTCTACTTTCAAATCTTGGTTAATGATATCCATAGAAAATAAATCATCCAAGAAATATATATTATTTAAAAATTGAAATAAATTTAACATTTATTTATCCTCTACCACTTAAAATGTGATTTTTCCTTTAGGAACAATAATTAAATCACATATAGTGGCTATGAATGGTATTTCCAATATCATTAGAACCTCTTTATCACTTTCAATATCTAACACCAAGAAATCATCTAGTAAGATAAACTTAAAAAATCACACCAGTAAGTCTTAAATAACACCATATTGATATTTTAGTGATTTATTAGAAAATTTTAACACTATAGTTGTGGGTTTAATCTTGAGAGTCCCAGTGGACCATGCAGACACACCTAATAGGGGTGAATCATATATTGTCAAGTAATTTTACCAAAACCATTTATTTTTTTAAACAAAACAAATTTGTTATTTTAACCTCTAATATTAGTTGATAAGAATGGATTCTTTAATTATTTAACCTATCATACACTAATATGTGATGCATATAAAGTAGTAAATAGACATATGTGTTTTTACAAGGATTTGTCCCAATGTGAACCCGCTCCTTATCATAGAAGGTTATTATCCAGGGATATAGATTTTACATTATTAATATTAGTATAAATATTAATTTAATTGGTATTTTAAAATCATAACCCACACTCTCTACATATTACCTAGGTGTGTAAGTTCACAATATTACACATGTAAACCAAGATGCATCCCACAGCTTCTATTCAAGTTTTCATTTCACCAACTAAATTGTTCATCACTTACTTTCTTTTTAAATAGATCACTATGTTCTTTATGAAAATGATTATACACCCAATAATATTATATCCATCCTCAAACCAAAAAATAACTATGACTTCCTTAAAGTCTTCAATAAAATCACATGCCACTTGGCCTTTGAATTTTTATAGTTTCTTATTCTTCAGAATCTATAGAATCATCCTCAAACTCAAAATTCTAGTGAAATATAAATAATAAATAGATTATTCAGATTCACATAAAATTATATATAATAACTTATTATTCTTTATTCTTTTTCTTAAATTTTAACTAACCAGCACTGCAAATTGGCACACTCAACTTCCACTCCTTCTCTAACATCAAAATCTATCAGGTCCCCAGATTCATCATAGATTGGTTTCACTTCTTCTTCTTAACCATATCATGAAATGTATTCTCCTATTTATTATTCCTAGGGAGTCTCTTTTTCTCTATGATTCTTCTTTAAGAGACTTCGGTTCTCTTTTCTATAGTACAAAGCTCCTGGTAGTCATGGATACTCCCACAGCAGTAGCAACTCTTCCTTCTTCTTTTCTTTTCTTTATACTTTATATCCCCATACTATTACATGCATAGGGGTGCTATGTTAAATTTCATATTTCATTTTTTATTACCTAAAATTTTATTATAAGAAGACTTACCAACTTCCATACAAAATCAAAATAATTAAAATAACCAGTTTTGGGTTCCCATTATATTTCATGCACTCATTTTCAACTGAAATGATATTCTAAGAATATACTAATTTAATTAACCTCACTTTGAAGAAAATTAGAACATATTTTTTCTTCTATTATTCTATGGGATCATATATATATTTTTTCTTAAACTGATCTTCCCATCACCCACAATTCAATACTCAAAGCTATGTATATAAAAATATTCATCAAATATTTTGTGGAATGGGAATTTTATTATGTGGTGTGGAGTTTTCGTCATATGGCATGAAGTAGTTTCTTAGGGTGAAATAAGTTTGGAAAATGGAATGGATAAATTTTTTTTTAGGTTACTGGTTTAAAATTATGCAAATAATATGATAACATTTTAGGTTCAATGTGAGTTCTCTATATAAGAATAGTTTTAGTAAATTATAGTTAATGGTAATTATGTAAGAATCACATTAAAAGATAGACTATTTTTTGATCAATTGGAAATAAAGTGACATAAACTAATAAGTAAAGGCTTAATTCATTCATTTATGTCTTCTATGATCAAATTTTTATTAGAAAAACTCATAAATAACCCTTATGATATATCTATTTATGTAAATCTCGTTGAATTTATCTATAAAAGGGAACTTACTCCACAATTTTCTATAAAAACAACATTTAGTTTTGTATCTATATCATACCTATCTTTTCTTCTCCTGGAATCATTCTCACACCCTTTAATTTTTTTATTGTAAGGGGGGGGTTCTAAATATTTCTTTTAAAATAAATCCTTTAGTGAAGATTATATTATACAAAGTAGTAGATCGCGTATGAGGGTATTTAGTAAACAAGATAAGTGGTTTTTATTTTAATAATTTACTTTAAAATATTTTTAAAATATTTTTATCAACTCAATCTCTCTTTAATTTTTTTTTAAATTCTCTTCCTTGTATTCTTATTAACCTTTATAAATATTTTATGCTTTTCTTTCATTTTTCTATCAATGAATAATTAGTTATATCATTATTTTAAAATCATTTTATTTTAGAGGTTAACTAAAAATTATTGTGTTTATAGTCTTAAATTTATGTTTTTATGATTTTTACTCATCTAAGTGAAATGTAATTCCCTATGTGTTTTATTCATGGTTCTTGTACATTATAAATGATAAAAAGTGGGACAAATACAACCCTCAAATGACTTGGGTAATTCTTAATATATCATGAGATCACAATAAATATTATAGTACTTGATATCTTCATCCATAATGTAATTTTTGAACATGATTCTAGATTTTTTCACATTCTATGCATTGAACCTTGTTCACATTCAATGTGAAGATTTTGTCCATAATGTTATGTGATATCCTAAGAATCATTCATGGATACTTTTTTATTTCTTATAAGTTTTATTTATAGAGGTTTTTGAGAAAATAATATGATTTCATGTTTGAAATTATACTTATGTTCTTTTATATCCATAAATATATTTATTTAAAAGAAATTGTTTTTCATGGTTTTTCATGTTTTTCAAAGGCGTAATGGGTTTTTCTTTATTTTATTCCCCTTACTAGGATTTATATTCTCGTCCCACATTTTAAAATTATTTTTATAGGGCATAAAATTATTATAAATGATTATAAATTTAGGTTTCAATTATGTGTTTTTAGCCTTTAACAAGGAAGGTGTACCATTTAAAGTGTCTAGTTTAGTGGAAGAAATGTCCATTTGGTGGAGAGTATGGGTTTTTTTATTTAAATTTATTACCAATTCTATGAAACTCTAAACTTAAAATATCTTGGGTATTTATGTGATTTAATATTTTCTATAAATCATCTAATTAGGGGCTGATTATGTTCATAAATTTGTAGATAATTTCATTGAAAATCATAAATCCCATTTGAATCATATATTACAAATATCACAGCATTGAGATACTAATATATAATAAAATATGATATGTGTAGGTAGTTATACTATGATATCACAATATCATAATAAATGAAATTATATGCATGACATATTTCTTAGATATAATCACATAACACATCTCTATATCATAACTTATGATATAAGATAACATCTATCGTATAAATATTATGATTTAGGGTATAAAACCACTAATCTTCCACTTATACTAAAGACTCATGAAATTTTTGTCTTTTCACATTATATTGTTTCATTTGAAATAACTTATGAAATCATATCCAAAACTCCTTTTGGATATCTTCCAAAACACTTATGGAAATATTTTAACAAATTAATCATGTATTATATCATATGAAATACCTTATGAAAATATATCCAAAACTCCTTTTGGATAAACACTAAAACAATTTTAAATTATCTCTTTGAGTTTCATAAAAATTAATCCCCATTTATTTAACCATAAAGTGTGATCTCAGAGGACATTAAATCATTTAAACCAAATATAAATTCTGAAATCCACAAATATAAAAAAAGAGCATCCTCTAGAAAAGAATCAATGTTACTCAAGCTACAAAGGGGTCTAGCTTGATCTCTATCAGACACATGTATATCTATACATGTGTCAACCAGCTTTATCATATAGAATCATGCATTTTTATCTTATCCCTTTTCTCAAGACATAGATTACCCATAAGATATGGAGTTTTTAAATCCTCTATAGTTACTCATACATTCTAAATTCTCCAACTATGGATTTACTAGGTTGATGAATACAATACATGGCATTCATCTAAGTGAATAATAACAACATATTCCCCATGTCCAATAGATAATCACATCAATATCTCTTATCTATGTACAATGGTATACACTTTTGATCTATATCAATCAAGGTTCCAGATTTTGTACTCATTATGTGAGAGGAAAAGCCCCATCCTAGTTAAGTTTCAACCAACAACACGATCAACAACATACCGAACCACCCCCTGATTAGTTCATCTTCAAGGATTATTGGATAAATATATCAAATTATAAAGGTTATCATGATAGTTGAATCACTACCACTAGGTATTGGTTAAATCTTAATATAAAACATGCTCCCCTAGTTCACCAGTGTGGTATACTTAGGGGGTTATCTAGTGTGCACCCATTTTTTCCCTCATGAGCATATTTTATATCTCTCTAAAAAATCCTACACACACTAAACGTAAACTTTTATCACAACCTATAATGATTTATTATGAACATTGGTTAGGGATAACTAGAATTCATAATTTGATAGTTCAATTATCATTTAACTTTAGGTAATACATGAATCCAGTGTCAAAGAATGATATCATTGGTGACTAGTTTTTATATAACATGATACAATTTATATTATTAAACTCTTTTAATAACACTAAAAAACATAAATAATAAACCATCTAATTATATCACATATTATTGACCATAATATTTGTCTTATGTTTTCTAAACTTGTTAGGTTTTGTTAAATTCACTATATCTCTATGTATTTCCTACAAAAGTTAAATGTGACCATCTAGAAAAACACTATAAATAAAATATTTTAGTAATGGATATGAGGTAAGTATGTTGGAATAATAGTGAGACCTATAAATCATATTCCTAATGTTAAAATCTTTAAACTTAATATCCAAACTTCCTAACTTCACAAAATCAAATGTTACAATGTTATTAACTTCAACTATCTACTTAGAACTCATTATAAGTTCATTATCATCATCATCATTCTTGGAACCCTTTCCATCAAAAATTTTCCTTAATATAATTTTTATAACAATATGAAACTCTTTACATTATTTCTTTACCAACACATCCTAAAATATTTTAGGATAAAGCCTCATTCACTTCATTATGGTCACAAAATATAACACTTTATATTTATCTTTATTGATATTCTCTAAACTCTTTAAGGATATAAAGTGAAATTCATTTTTAATTTTTAATGGGATAAAAAAATTTGTTATATTTTAAATTTTCCAAGTTCAAAAATACTCCCATTAATCACTTAGAAACAATATTCTCTTAAAAATATCTTTCTAAGGTACACAAACTCTTTTGTGTTAGGAAATAACTCCTATTTATTTTTAATAGGAATATTTAAGAAATAAATTATTGTATCTATATCTTATATGGTATTTTATTTTCTTTGATCAATATTTTGGAAATAATATTTTATTCTTCAAAATATACCCTTTATGATTGGTGGGATAATATCTCTTATATTTTAAAAAAATGTATAGATAAAATATTTTTTCCTAGATAAAACATTTTTATCTTTATATTATTTTTAAAAACATTATATAATCTAAGAAATCTTATACCATGGGTATTAAATACATCGTATAGTATTGTTCACAAAAATTATTTTTTAATAAATAACATCCCTTATTATATAAGAGAAATATGATGAAAATACACATCCTTTATACTGATCCATCTAAACTTGATATTTTCCTCTGCATTCAAATCATTGATTTAGAAACCCCTTTCTTCATCATGAATCCCCAACCCCTTATTTCATTAATATAATGAAAAATAAAATCTTGATAAGTTATATACTTTATTTTAAACTTCTATATATTTAATATTTTGTAAAATATATATTTTTTATCATATAATTTCTAAATAAATAATTTATTTCTATAACATTGATACTTAATATGGACTTTCAATGGATTTTCTTAAACCACTCTAGGTATTCCAAAAAACCCATCCTATAAAACCAATTTCTTTCCTTTTAGATGCCTCATTTAGGATTCATTAAACAGGGATAACTATTGGATAAGTCCAATCTTCTTTATCTAGATCAAAACTTTGCCCTTCAATTCTTCCAACACGGTATCAGAACCTAAACATCACATGCTCATTTAATTGAATCATGAAACTTTGAGAAAATATTATAAACATTTCTTAAACTCATTGAAATTGTATAAACTTTTCCAGTGATGAATACAAAATTAATTATATAGCATGAACAAGCCGTAAAATTGATTTTTATTCTCACCAAGTCATAAACTTACTAAATCATATTGATTAAAAGAGTAGAGAATAATTTCTCTTTATTTATATTACATATAATGTCTTTAAAACCTTTATGTTCATCTATTATTCTCATAATCATCTATATTCACTTGTAAAACAACTTCAATAGTTGGTTAATCAAGTAAGGGTTTTCTTTAACATAGAATTATTCACTCATTCTTAAGAGAAATTATTAAGTTCTATACCAATATATGAAATTTATAACATTAAGATCCTTATTTATAGATATTATTCTCAAATTCAAGTTAGATAATGATGATTCCATTAATATATAATAAATTATTTTAACATATGAGTATCATGTTTGAAAAACATTTAATAAGCGATTTTATTAAATGTACTCCCACAAAAATGATGACCCCTTTTAGACTCATGATATCTATTCGTGGCCCAAGATCTATATTTTCACAGATAAATGACCCTACCATGGTATTAAACTCTTCACTTTAGCTATTTATGTCTTCCATTATGACAATCATATCGTATATAAATCTCTGATGGTTAAACAGGAAAATAGTTTCCCAATCCATCATATATATAAAGTCAATATTGTTCCTCTTTTATCCTAACTATTAAGGTTTTCCAACTAAGTTTAACCCAAATAAAACATTAAAAACAAGACACCTAGAACTAAGGGATACCTAATTACATTCATTCCTTACACAAGGTAATTCATGGGAACCATTCTTTGGAGGAACCTACCTAGTTAAATGATCCAGATCTTGATAAGTGTTCGCTTTGGAAGGAATCTGACACATAATATATTTAAATGGGATTTAATCTCCTCATATTAGCTCAGATTATTCCCTTAACATATATCTATGCTAATAATGATTTATTTTGGAATATTATTCCTTCCACCAAATCAATATCTTTAAACTATATTGATGTGTAACTCTTTACACAAACCATATATTTTGTTATTAACCCAAATTAAAATATAGTTATATTTATAAAAATCCAAATTCATCTTAGATATAAGGATTATAAAACTCTTTCATGTAAAGTCTTATAATCGTATGAAATAAATAATCCTTATAATAGTAATCTTAGAGCTATAGATATCCAACCCTAAATTTTCTAGAAAATGCATAATACTCCAGGACAATGAGAAATCCAACAAAAATCCCCACTACCCAAGGTTACTTTACTCAATAGAGTCCTAAATTCCATCACAATAATAACATTAAATATTTATAAAATCTAATTAAATTATAAATTAATGCTCATAACCTAGTACAAGCTAAACTCTAAGTATAAGAAAACTAAATCAATTATCACACCAGGCATGTAACTCCTTAGATGCTTGTATAATAATTTATTGAATAAGTTTAACACTTTAAAATAAAAAATTACTCATAATATAAAAATTAAATTAATAAATAAATTATGGAATAAAATAAATAATTTATTTATTTATATATTTAAATATGAAATAATTCATTTATTAAAAAATATGGGGGGTCTTGGTTCTAAGGATAATGATCCCAGTATGTAAGGCCTCTAGGCCCTTTTTAGGTGTGTATGTGTGTGGTACCCCTTGGGGTGGGTCACCTTTAGAGGGGGTTGGTGGTTTAGTACAATTGGGAAGGTTTTGTGTGTCATTTTGTGTTCCTATACCCCCAAATAGAATAATTAGATTAATTAATTTACCAATAATTTATAAATTAAAAAAAATATCACAAAATTGCATCTTCCTAAATTTATAAACAATATAATTCAATTCATAATTGAAATAAGAAAATTTAATTTTTATCTCTTCATATATTATATTTTACAATATACCATATATCGTAAGGTGAGATATGCTTCATTATAAATCATATTTTATGATTGATAATTGTTAGTTACAATAAGACATTTAATGCCTTACTATAACCTCTTATGATATGTTATGATTTCCTTCATAACATTATCCTAGCAGCACAGCTATGTCACATTTTATGACAGAGGAAAATGGTAGTATGCATAATATTAACCATTCCCTACCTAGAAATCATACTCTATGATTAGAATTATAATCTATTAAGTGATATGATACTCTATTTTTTGGATTTACTTCAGTACCATCATATGTTATGATTGGTAATATCATATTCTATGATATGTCAAAATATTAAATTATTTCTCTAAATTTCCTGCTATGACATCACAGATTGTTTAAGGTGACTATATCATAGCTTAAGACATTGAACATCAAAAAGACCATCCATAGTTGAAATTCTATATAATTTTTTATGATATCCAATATTACTTCAAAATAATATCAAATTTTATTTATTTTACAACATGACTTTGAGAATCATGAAGCATAGTAAGGCTCTAATACCACTAATGAGTTTTAAAGGGTCAAACAACACTTTTTTAAATAAATGGAAGGAATTATAAACCTTTAATTACTGAGATCACCATGCATGAAACTAAAACCATGTACCAATAGAAAATGAAGAACATTGTGTTCCTTGCACCGATTTGCCTCTGGTACTATTTCAAATATTCATTTGATGATGATCACTGAGTGGTATCCAATAGATTACCTTCCACAAATTGAGTGAATCTCTCAATTTAAGGGTGGTATGATACTCATATCCTAGATATGCTAGTATATATCAGAATTTAAGGAAGGAGTTAGAATATAGATTCATGAAGAATCAGTAGGTGACTCAAAAAACATTGGCCACCATCTCAATGGAATCAACCTCTTTATATATCCCTTAGGGACACTACTTGAGCATATTTATCATTTACTCAAATGTTATGAAACATTTGAGTAATGATACATTTATAAATACTTATAAATTTCATCCAAATTAATTATCCCCAATGTTTCATCATATGAAATGTTAGTATTAATGATATCCAATAGTGGAAGAGTCTAAATGTTAATTATTATTTCCATTTCTAATCATAAATCTAATGATAATCATACATTACAAATATCATAGAAATATAATGTTAGTTCCACCAGGATAGATACCCTGAGAGGGGGTTGAATCAGGGTATGAAAAATTAAAACAACTACCCCTTGGGATCTTGTTTTGTTATTAGACAAAACACTCGTCTCTCTCTCCTTCTCATTGCATAGTATGAATGAATCTTAAAGAATGCACAGGACACAACAATTTTACTTCGTTCACCATCATTGGGATTCATACAAAGAGAATACAATGGCGATGTGCGGATGTACCAAATCCACTATAAGCGTACAGTTGTTTACAAGTTTGAAGTGGACTCACTATCCCTCCTGGTTTACAACCATTCACAATTTGAGAACTCACTGATCTCTCGACTGAAATGAGCTCACTTCTTCTTTAAAATATCCACTCATAGTTTAAAGACTTGTAAGGTCCCTTAACTATCACAAATTAATGCATCTTCTTCTATATGTAGATGCTATTTTTAAGTTTCACTTTCATTCACCAATGAATACCCCTTTACCACAGGTGTACTTGGAAATATTCCAACTTTTGCGCAACCCTAGAATGGTTGGAATGCTTCTCCAAGATTGGTGCGCAAGTGTCACCAAACCACTTGTGCGACACTCCCTTCTTTAACTCAAAACTCGGGCGACTCACACACTTTTATGCCCAAACCAGTATTGGTGTGAAACTATCAACTGGAACGCAACTTATGAAAAACTTTATACTTGTGTGTCCAAACCACCACTTGCATGCCCAAACCACTTGTGTGACCAGAACTCAAAAATTCTCTAAGTTTTGATCTTCGTGAAAAATGAGGATTGGTAGCCCAATATTTATAGGCATTTTGGGAACCCTGTGCTCTGCGCGCAAGTTTCCTCTCAGTGCGCAAGTAAAACTGCCTGAGCCTTTGTCCCCCTAATTACCTTACATACCCAAATCAAAACTTGGGTGCCCCTCTATCCTTTTCCATATTTTGATTTTATGAACTTGAAAAAAATAGGGCGCGCAAATTTCCAAGCCTCCAAGAAACTGGCACATAATTCCCTTTTCTAAAAACACTTTTCTCTATTTGTCGATTTCGAGGCCCAAAAATTTGGAAAACACTGGAAAATGGTGCCACCTTATATCTACTCTTTTTGTACCACCTCCAGATCATCCATTCCTTTGATGAGGTTCTTCTATCAATCATGGATTGTCAAAAACATCTCTTGAAACCAAAAAATCACCATGGATTCCCCTTATTTCAACAAACTGAACTTAGAAACCCACCTTGTCAACAAACAAAATATTGAGGCCCACTTTGTCAACAAACACAACCAAACCAAAAATGATTCAATGCTACCTTGGGAGATTTTTCCCAACAATATCCCCATTTGGGTTTGTTGAAAACTCTTCGATAAAATGATACCACATTAATTCTTCAGCTGCCATTGGCCTCTTGCGATTATGATAATGATCAAAGATTTGATCATCTCATACTCTAATCCCACATTAGTAATGATCGGTGTGAGAAACAAGAGTAAATGAAATTTTAATCAATTAATCACTTCATTTCTAACACCAAATATTGATACCAAACTGATACCAATTTCTAATTGCTAAAAACCTTCTGACACCATTCCAACACCACTCTTCTTCTTTTATCACGATACTTAACTGTTGTGATATCTATTCTTTGATCGATTACTTCTAGAATCATCAGATTTAATACTATCATTATTCACTTCTTGGGTTCTTTTTTTGTCTAAGCTAATCTATGGATGATCACTTCTAACACCAAATAAACACATACTTTCATCCCAAAAATCTCCCCATATCAGCTTCTTCACCTATTTTTATTAACTCCCCCTATCCCACTACTCCACCTGTCAGCTTCTCCCCGTGTCTTTGAAAAAGAAATTGTCTCCCCCTTGAATAATACACTTTATCCCCCTTTGTCAACGAACCCAAAGGTCACTCCTTTATGGGCTGCAACAGGGTAAAAACACATATCAGTACATTAGGGAAAAAATCATCATACATTGGGGAGAGGGGTTCCCACATCCACACATTTTCAAGTGCGGAGAGTTGACTGGACTCCCAGAGTAAGCTGATGCCTCTCAAATGCATCCTTGGGTAAGGTATTTTTCAGAATTTCTACAACCTGTAACTCTGTAGGCATATATACCAACTTCACAATTCCCTACTCAACCTTCTCCTTGATAAAATGATATTTATCTAAATGTTCTTTGTCTGTGAGTGATGGATAGGATTTTTTGTGAGATTTATAACACTTGAGTTATCTCACTGGATTCTCATCGGAGACTTCACTTAAACTCCCATATCATCAAGTTGTTGATTTATCAATAATAATTGTGTGCAGGATTGTGTGGCTTCAATATACTCAGCTTATACGGTACTAAAATAATTGAAATATTTTTTCTTACTCAACCAAGAGATACACAATCCACCAAGATAAAAATCACCTCCTAATGTTGATTTCATGTTGTCTATTGAACTGTCCCAATCTGCATTTGTATATCCCAAAAGCTCTAGTTGATATTTTTCATTATACATCAAACCAAAATCCATTGTTCCTTTGATATACCAAAGTATCCTTTTTACTGCATAAATGTGTCTTTCCTTGTGGTTACATTGATATCATTCTTCTTGGCATGTGGTAAAAACAATATCAGTTCCCGTCGTTGTTAGGTATAGTAAACTCCCAATAATCTGCATGTATTCTATGATATTAATTGCCTTACCATCATCATCTTTCGATAATTTAATCTGTGTAGCAACCAGAGTCTTCATATCCTTGTAATTTTCCATTCTAAATATTATAATAACCTCCTTGTCATATTTTTATTGAGAAATTAAAGTGTCATTCCTTCCTTGTGACACCTGTAAACCAAGGAAAAATGTCATCTCTTCAATCATTAACATTTCAAACTCACTTTTCGTGAATTTGGAAAACCATCTGCACTGAGCTTTATCTGATCCAAAAAATATTATATCATAAACATAAACCATCACCATAATCCTTTGATTACTATCATTATTGAAATAGAGATTGTAATCAACTCCATCATGCTAGAAACCATGCTTCTTCAAATACTGATCAATCCTTGAGTACTATGGTCCGGGTGCTTGTTTCAGCCCATATAACACCATCTTTAGCTGAAAAACCTTTTTATCATCCTCATGAATAATAAAACAATATGTTTTCTTGATATACACTTATTCCTCTAGAACCTCATTCAAGAATGCATATTTGATATCCATCTGGAACACTTTGAACTTCCGTTGCACTACAATGGCTAGGAATAATCTAATTGTTTCCAACCTTGTAACCAGTGAAAATTTCTCATCAACATCTATTCCCTCTATCTGTAGGTATCCTTTTCACACTAGTTGTTCTTTGTTTTGAATCATTGTTTCATCTTCATTCATCTTTTTTCGATAGACCTATTTAGTCTCGATGACATTCTTATCTTCTGGCCTCGAAACAATATCCCACCTCTAGTTCTTCTCAATCTGATCTAGCTCTTTATTCATATCCTGAACCCAGTTTTCATCTTCAGATGCATCAGAAAAGAATTTATGCTCTACCTGGGATATGAAAGATGTATTCTTTAGTGATTTCATTCTACTTTTCTGAACTAGAGCTGATTGATCACTAATTATATTCTTCATATCAATTTCAGCTCGAATCCTTGGATTCTGTATAGATACGGATTTTACTTCCTCATTCCAGTCATCAGTATCTTCTTCTAAATCAGCATAGGCCACTTTTTCTCCTCCTGTGTTACTTTCCTCTTAATCACTTTGATCAATAAACTGTTCACTTTTTTGTTGATTATTCTCTTCATTTTCCAAAATAATGACATCATTGCTCTCAACTACTTTTCTCAACCTCTTGTTAAATCATTTGTATGCTTTTATTTTTCTTGAGTAGCCAAGTAATATCCCATCATCTCCACGTGAGTCAAATTTCCTATGTTTCTCCTTGTTGAGGATAAAGAACTTATAAAGATTTGAAATTATTTAACTATTGGATTATTTCCATAACACATCCCATATGAAATCTTTCTTTCCTTCGAACCCAAGAGATATCTGTTAGAAATGTAGACTGATGTCAGCACTGCTTCCTTCTAGAACTTCTCTGGAAGGTCTTTTTCTATAAGCATCGTTCTGGCCATGTTCTTGATGATCTGATTTCTCCTTCAAACCAGTCCATTCTGTTGGGGAGTTCCCACTAAGGAAACTTGATTCCTTGTCCCTTGTTTCTTCATATAGTATTATACCTGACTGTTTGTGAAATATATACCATTATCAGTACAAAACTTCAGAATGTTTTTGTCCAAGAATCCTTTTTCACTCCCTATGGTACTACTTTAAGCATCTAAACACATCAGAATTATGGGAAATAAAAAATACCCATGTCATTATGCTATAGTAATCAATGAAAAGAATGTAGTACCACTTTTTGTCAATTTATCTTAGTGTGATAGGACCACAAACATCATCATTCACCTATTTGTGCACTCTTGTTGACTTCTTTTCCTTTTCCTCAAACGACTTTCTAATGATATTCTCTTATTGTCATGCATCACATGTATGAGTACAATCTTGTGATACCTTAGGGAGGTATTTAGATGCATCACACTTTACCAAAACTTCTAGGGATGGCTGGAATATATAACCAATTCATTTATGCCACAAATTTTTTTCTTCCTCTCTGGATAAAAAACACATATCTTCTTCTCCACTTACTAGGTAGAGATTCCCCTTTGTTATTTTTTCCTGTAATATCATTATACCATATCTTACCTTAATGACACACATATTATTGGTAAACTGTATTGAATTCCCTGAGTCACATAGTTTACTGACACTGATCAAACTATGACTGAGACCTTCTACAACCAAGACATCAGCACATCTTATTTCTTTTCCTCCAAACCCGACCATTCCTGATCCAATTATCTTCAGGTATTTACCATTTCCAAACTTGAAAAATCCTTCTTTGTCATATTTTATGCTTGTAACCATATCTTAATTGCCTTTCATGTGACATGTGAAACCACTAGAAAGGATCTACACACCAGAATGGTCTGATGCTTTGAGAGAAATTTCAGAAACTACTTCCTTCTCTTGTCTCTTTTTCTTGGTCCATATTTTTGTCTTCACACTTGGCATAGATTGAGACTTCTGATATTTCCCAAAGTATGATGTAAAAAATTTATCTTTCAAATCCACAAATATATTTTTCATTTTCCACTCACTTATTGGTTCATTGGTCTGTTGCTTGTGAACATTTTGATTCTTCTTTGGCACATTCCTCTGTATGGTTAATGTGCAGTATCTAGCCATGTGCCCAAATCCTCTACACCAAAAACAGTGTCCTTAAAAATATGTTCTAGATAACTATTCTATGTTTAGTTACCACCTTTTTCTTGTGCCCTTCGGTATCTCCTGGTTATATAACACACATTCTGTGAGTGTCCCATCTTTCCACAGAAATAACACCTGATGAAAGGTGTATGCCTGTGTGTCTCTTCTGTACTGCCAGTTATCCCTTGGGTTCTTTGAATTTCATGATTCTTATTTTTACCCACATCAATTTTCATCCTCAGAACAGATGCATCTGGTTTGACTTCAACCATGACTACTTTCTACTTTTGATCGAGCCCCAAATCAGCCTTAACATCTAATATCGATTGCTTCTTCTTTCCTATTGAACTACTAGTATCCTCTTTCATCTTTTCAGTATTCTAGATGATATTCTTTCCCAATAATGTTCTGAGAATCAGAATTTTTTCTTGGTCCTTAATTTTTTTTCATAGACTGATAACATCCTATTCAATCTCTTCTATATGCTTGACATGAACTTTCACTGTGTTATTCAAGCCATCAATCTCCCTCTTCTTCTCTTCAACCTTGATTTAATACTCACTTACCAATTTTGAGTTCTTTGGTGCTAATGACTTGAGTTTCTCAATTTCTTTCATTAGCTCAAACTTTTCTTCTTCTTGGTCCAACATGTAGAGTTTGGTGTCACAAACAAATTTGTTAACTTTTTTTGTTTTGGCTCTCCAAAAATATATCTCTTCGAGAGTGGCTTCTAACTCATCTTGCATATCAATTATTCCTTTAAATTCTTCTTCTTCATCAGTTTTGACTTCTTTATTTTCCTAAGAACTACCGACAACAGGCACCATATCATTTTCTCCACAATATCTACAGTTTTCAATATCTTTAACCTCAAACTCATCTGAACTGTAAAATTATTATGAAAGAAGATACTTCTTCTTGAATAAATTTCTATTGAACTGTTTCTTCACTTTCACATATGTTGAATACTTCTTGGGAATTTCAACTTCATCATCATCATTATCGTCATCTTGAAACTTTTTGGGGCACCTTGCTAGAAGATGATTAACCTTTCCAAATCTAAAGCATGCTAGTGGAAGTTTCCATTTAAACTTTCCTTTTCATCTTTTTATATTTGAAGAAAGGAATGACATCACCTCATCCATATCTTCTTATTCCTGAGTATCTTCAATGGTGAGCTTCTTCATGTCCTTGAATGACACCTCTTGGAATTTTCTCTTTTCCACAGCCTCGTTATCATCATTCCTCATTTCATATGCAACCAAGGTACTGTGTAGATTTTCTAGTGTCAGCTCTTTTAGATCTTTATCTTCTAGTACTAAAACATTCGGATTGAACCGAGGTGAAATTTTTCTCAAGATGCGCTTCACGATTTTTATGTCTTCAATGACTTCTCCAAGACCTCTCATATCTTCCACAATAATATTTACTCTGTCAAAGAATTCATAAACAGACTCATTCGGGTTCATTTTCATATCTTCATACTTATTCCACAACACTTGTAGCTTTTCCTCTCTGACCTTTGTATCTCCTTCATATATGTTCAACATATTTTCCCGCATAGCATGTGATGTTTTACATGACATCACCTTCATATAAATATCATTGGATAGAGATCCCCCTAAAGCGTTAATTCCCTTAGCATCAGTATCCAATTCTATTCTCTCAACTTCTAATAAAGCTTCACTATTGATGTCAGCTGAGATACCATGCATTGCTACTATAAACACATCCATTACCAAAGATCAAAAGTAGTGTTTCATCCAATTATTCCATAGCTTAAATTTATTTCTGTCAAAGATTGGAATTCCCTTGTGATTGGTGACCTCCATCGAGAGAGAAACACTGATATCAACCTTTCCCTATAATACCAATTGTTAGGTCCACTAGGCTAGATACCCTAAGAGTGGGGTGAATTAGGGTATGAAAAATTAAAACAACTTCCCCTTTTGATCTTGTTTTGTTGTTAGACAAAACTCTCTTCTCTCTCTCCTTCCTGTTGTAGAGTATGAATGAATCTTAAATCATGCACATGACACAACAATTCTACTTGGTTCACCATCACTGGGCTATGTCCAAGGAGCATACAATGGCAATGTGTCGATATACCAAATTCACTATAAGTGGACTGCTGTTTACAAGTTCAAAGTAGACTCATTGTCCCTCTAGGTTTACAACCATTCACAATTTGAGAACTCACATCTCTCTCAACTGAAGTAATCTCACTACTTCTTCAGAATATCCACTCACAATTTAAAGACTTGTAGGTCCCTTCATTATCACAAATGAATGAATCTTCTTCTGTATGTAGATTCTATATTGAAGTTCCACTTTCATTCACCAATGAATACCCCTTTACCGCAGGTGTACTGGGAAATCATCCAACTTTCGTAGAACTCTAGAATGATTGGCACTCTTCTCTAAGCCTAGAGTGCAAGTGTCACCAAACCACTTTCATGACACTGTCTTCTTCAACTCAAAACTTGGGAAAATCACACTCTTTTATACCCAAACCAATATTGGTGTGCAACTATTTACTAGCATGAAACTTATGAAAAAATTTATACTTTTGTACCCAAACCACCACATGCACACCCAAACCACCTGCATGACCGAAACTCAAAAATTCTCTAAGTTTTGAGATTCTTGCAAAATGAGGAGGGGTCGACCTCTATTTATAGGAATTTTGGGCACCTTGAGCATCGTGCGCAAGTTTCCTCTTGGTGCGCAAGTCCAACCGCCTGAGCCTCTGTCGCCCTAGTCACCTTGAGTGCCCAAATTAAAACTTGGGCGCCCCTCTTTATTTTTCCATATTTTGTTGTTATGATCTTGAAAAAATTATGGCACACAAATTTTCAAGCCTCCAAGAAACTGGAGAGCAAGTCCCTTTTCCAAAAACACATCTCTCCTTTTTCCGATTTTCAAGCCCAAAAATTTAACAAACACTAGAAAACAGTGTCACCTTGTATCTACTATTTTTGTACCGCTTCTAGATTTTATATTCCTTTATTGAGGTTATTCTATATATCATTTATTTTCAACAACATCTCTTGAACCCAAAAAATCACCATGGATGCCCCTTTTTCAACTAATTGAACTTAGAAACCCACCTTGTCAACAAACAAAACATCAAGGCCCTCTTTGTCAACAAACACAACCAACCCAAAAATACTTCAATGCTTACTTGGGGGATTTTGTCCCAAAATATGATATCAATATATTATACATCATGATATGTTTGGGTAGTGGTGTTATGATATCACCATATTATAATAAATGATATAGCCATAAAAGGTATATACATTGGATATTATCACATACAACATCCTTATATTAAAAAAATTTATATAGGAATTTTTATATCAAATAACTATTAGGATTTAGGGTATATCTCTATTATCCAACTCCATAATATCTCCATAAATTTTTCACAAGAATCAAAAGTTTATTCCCCACCTTTTGGGAAAAATCATCATGTTTATCATCATCACAATATTCAATAGTGGTAAGTTCCTATTAAGAAACATTTTTATAGAATCCCATATCCCGATTCACCTACACCATGACCGAACCAGTGGAACTACATACCTCAAACATGCCTCCCCATATTCCCAAATTTTTTATAAGAAGAAAGGTCTAATGTATCAAGTGATGAGACTATACACTCTAGTGAAGATAGTTGTAAATCATGATGAAATAAGTATTAAACATAAAATATAATAATGGAAAAATATATAATCATGGTTATAGACTAGACATGAGTAAATAAATTGACACATATTATAACAATATGTGCTAAACTACAGTTTCATACAAGAACAAAATAAAAGTAGGGCCTCTTGTGGGTCGACCATATGAAAAACAATACAAGAAACTAAATAAAATAGATTGATATAGAAAAGGGTTTTGATTCTCTTCATAGTCCCTTCTTATAACACTTAACATGATATAAAATCTCACTCATCAATTATAGGGTCCTTACCCTTATCCATACCTACAACTGTGATATATGGTCGGGTACCAAGTCACGTGAGTAGTATGTGAGTACAACTTAGTAGGCCACCACCAATGGTGTCCCTAATAAGTCTAATAAATATAGGTGTAGGTATATTGTAATATACTCATAAGTAAATAATATAGTATAACATAAATAATAAGTAAATCACAGCCAAGGGTGTTACACAATCACCCATGTGAAACTATACCAACTTTAACTATTGTTTATGTGTCTCTAAACATATTACATGTATACTGATAGGACATCATGACCTTAGTCGTGAGCATGGGTATAACATCTTCTCAAACTATGGTAGAAAATTCATGATTAATATATCCCAATAATAAATTCATATTAGTGGATGTGATTTCATGGTAATAATGGGATTAAAGTAGGAAAATATTCTCCAAGAAATATGATAACAGAGGGTCTCACGTCCCAAAATTAATATCCATAAAGATCAAAAATATCTCTATCCATGAAATAACCACAAGAGGGCATGGCATCCCTAGTCATAGGGAATATCATGAAATATGGTTTCACATCCCATGATCAACCATTCGCATATGGGAATCTCATTGTATTCCTTAGAATAATCACACCATGGTGGTGAGTCCCATTTATAAAGTTAATATCACGTAATCGAGAATTCTTTCTTGTCCCTATTACTTCCAAGGCCATATGGTGTTAATTTTTACAACCTGGTGGAAATTATGTACTCTGATATTGGAATAGTGTCAAAATCATAATAACACCATAAAATGGGTATGGGATACCTCATCATAAATGATATATAGTAAATGGGTATTTCATCCTAACTATATCTATCAATAATAAATATGGAAATTTTTCCCACTTGTATAATAAAAATCATATAATAGTTTAATAATAACTCAAGTAAATTGGTATAAAAAATATAAAAAAAATTGTGGAATTGCATAAAATACATGGTAATCAAACTAGTATGTCACTCACATGCCCAAACCATTTCTAAAACCTAACCAAGGTAATCCTACTTGAATATATACAAGCTGGTGGGAGAGGAATGCTCACCCCAACACCAATTTAATTATCCCTACTAGGCAATGCTGATTTTTATCATGAGGAAATTCTCACACATTTTCCTATCACATTTTAAAACAATACCATTAAGGATATATAATAGGCACCTATAAAGGTTATTTAGGTCATAAATAAACCAAGGATACCCCATATGGTTTCCAACTCGAACAATCGATGGTACTTTAATTTTGGTGCCTATTAACTAGTGTTCATGGATTCAAACACAACAGATGGGAATAAAATCATGGACCCATTAATCATAATTAATTATCAAATGATAATATATAATCCTTTTAATTTAAATTTTATCAAGCTTGCATGTTTGGTGTGAGACACACATCACACATTCATGAAAACTGGTATAAACCATAAGGAAAACTTAGGCATTGCCTACCTTGATGTTTTAGGATCCCAATCATTTAAAATTGATGTAAAATATATCCTCAAATGATAATAATCACAATCCCTAACAAAACCACAAAAAAATAAGATAAACTAGTGAAGATCATATGGAAAGAGAAATCATTTTTTAAGAGAATAGAAAGGTTAAAATTATTTTTGGATTATAATCACTACTAAAGAAACTTAATTTAGATAATAATTAAGGTGGGAGGAGGTAAATTTTCCAAAAAAATAGAGGTAGTTAAATTTTGGGTATTACATGAAAATATAGGCTATGAAATAGCTTAAAAGGGGTCAAAATCATCTAAGGGAAATTCTATTTAGACTTAAAATTGAGGATTCTAGACTCCCACTAGAACTTTGATGGGGTGGATAGTGGCACTTCCCACTACTAAAGTTCAATTTGTTTCTAGTGGACCTCCATCTAAATTTAAATGGTATGGTAAGTAGTACACCACGCTACATAGGTCTACCAAAAGCTTAGTGGACCCCCACTGGGCTTCTGGTGGGAAATCCTCTTTAGATAATATTTCCACATTCCCCATATCTTAAAAATTAAACTTGAACATCCCACAAACCCTTATATATCCAAAATTGATCAAAATTAAACTGGATTATTAAAATAAAATCTAAAAAATCTCTTATACACCCAAGAGTCATTAAAACCTTCACACCATAGGGTAGCTCATCCCCAAAATGTGTCACTGAGAATCATCATTAAATAACTCTGACCACTATACTCATATATCATCCAACCACAAACATGTATCTTTCTAGATATGCTTAAGATTCCAATGCACTCATATCAGAGGGATTTTTTTCCTATGAAGAACTTTCTCACTCTTTCCCATGATACGAATCGGCCATTCCTCAAATGATGCATCAGGGTCCAACTCAATATCATTGATGTTGATCACATGATATGGTTTAGGGTAGTATCTCAAGGGATGAGATACATGAAACATTTCATGTGATGAACTATACTTCTAAATAAGTACTAACCTATAATATATGGTACTTATCCTCTTAAAACCCTCAAGTAAACCTACTTACCTAGGTTCCAACTTCCCCTCTTTATAAAAATGAATATGTCTCAACTGAGACACCCTACATAAAACTCATACACCCACATAAAACTCAAGAGTATAGTGGTTCCAGTCTATATAGTATTATTTCCTACTCTGGGTGGTTTCCACTAAATATTATCCAAAGTATCCTAAATAAGACTCAACCATAAAATTGAAGATTCCCCTACCTCTAACCAATAAATATTTGATGATAATGAACTTCCATACAATGAAGTAAAATGTTCCATCTAAATAGATGCTTTATAAACATTTTTATTAAAAAACTCTAATAGGGTATGATGTTTCTCCCAAGAATCACTAGAATTATTAATTCATTCCCAAGTCATTCCCTTTAATATTTGAATGGTGAGATCATTTTTCTTCTCTATCTAAGGATTTTAAGCAATTATATGACTCGCCTTTGTATTCAACACCTTCTATAATCCATTCCATAAGAGAGATATAAAATTGAAACCCTAAAAAAATGATACTCCTAGGTACACCATGTAGATTAACTATCTCATTAACATAAAACTTTCATATACTATCAGTATAATAGTTCTATCTTGTCAATATAAAGTGTGTGACCTAGATTAACCAGTTTATAATAACTCACACCTCATCAAAGATCTTAGGAAACATTGATAATTACATCATTAAATCATTATACTACCAATCAGCAATAGGAATGTAATGGATAACACCTATGGGCCACTAGTTCTCATCCTTAATCCTCTAATAGGTCAAGTATCATGAGACAAAACTTGAAATATCCTTCATCATTCTAGGCCTCCATCACTACCTATTAATTTCATGATACATATTTGAAATCCTTGGGAGAACTACCTGTATCAAAGTGTGTTAATCCTATATCATATCCTCATGAATACTCATATGGACTACCACATGATCCCATACGTGAAGAATATCATCAAAATCTAGGGACCAATTAGGGATTGGCTCCCCAATATATATATTATCTCTCATAGCTAGATAATCTAAATAAAAAAACTAGTTATCCTTCACCCAATCAAGAACCGAGGAGGTAATGACCATAAAAATAGAATTTCACTATCCTAATACTCTTTTATGTTGATATATATATTTATTAATAGTCTCATAATTATCCACTCACTTCATGCATCCTACTCCACCTATTGTTAAGTATTTCTACTCAAACAATAAAGTATGACATTTCATTTTTTAGGGGTATATAACATCTCAAAATCGAATGAGTATAGGTATTCAACCCATATTCTCTAATAAAGGTTTATGTTACTCTGTGATAATATATATCATATTCTCTTGTGGTTATTATACACTACAAACCTCTCACACAACAATAAGTGATGTTAATGCCTCAGTCTATGCACTATCGCCGCCAACTCCAAATCATGAGTTAGATAATTCCTTTAATGTTTTTTAAACTACCTAGATAAATAAGAAACTACCTGGCCATACTACTTCATAATTTCTCCAAAACCTATGATCAGTGAAATATAATATAGGGTATACTCTTTTCATGGCTTGGGTATGGTCAAGATCTGTATAGATGTCAATTTTCCCTTTAAATTCTAAAAATATCACTCACAATAATCGGATCACCTAAACATTGATCCCTTCATGATCAAGGTCATCATCTATGCTTACAATTAGAATATTTTCTAAATTAATCTCTTATAGTTAACTACCAAACCTAGGATGTAACACCCCGAGCTTCCATGATACGCTTCTCATTCAATAATGCAATAGCTTGCATTGTACGCAACTTCGAGTTTTAAAACACCGCGACTAATCAAAGTAGACGTTATGAATAGTAATAACCACTTTTTAAAATTATAGAAATTTTATATTTCAAAATGGACTTCATTTTTGGATTCGGAATATCGAAATTAGCCTATGTTGAATTTTTGGTATTTTTCTGAGAACTTCTAATTTTTTATGAATAGTGAAAAATACTTAAAACAACTTTTTAATCAAAATAATTTATTGTGATAAATTATAGTATTTATTGGTTTTAAGGTATAATTAGAATATATTTTTACCATTTTATCCAATGGTGGTCATTATAATTAATTTAACATTGAAATTGGACATAAACAATTGCCAATCTTTTGATGTAAATTGTTTCTTAAAAACACGCTATTTGTCGTAACAGCGGGAATTAATTATAAAATTAATTAACGCAAATTATATGTTTGGAATTTTGTAAAATAGACATCATTTTTGAATTCGGAATATCAATTATAGCTTAGGGTGAAATTTTGGCCTTGTTCTGAAAAACTTCAATTTTTGATGAATAGTGAAACCACTAAGTAGTAGTTAAATAACTGATTTTTCGTTTAAATGAAATATTACCACTTCTGTGATTTGATTTTCAAAAATCCGACATAAATGGTTGTAATTAATAAGTAAAATGTGGTTCAATGAGATTAAAATAATTTTTTGGTGAATAGTAACTTTTAAGTTCTTAATCGCGATTAGAGGTAATTAGTGTAGTTTAAGGAACAAATAATGTTTTAATAATATGATATGAGATTGACACTTGTCCTACTCCTATTGGATGAGTCATGGCCGACCAAGACAACCCATGGGTCAACTTAGGGACCCCATGGAGCCACTTTAGTTGGAAAATGACATTAATATATATTTATTTAATGTTAAAATTAAATTGACACAAACATGAGTTATTTTACTAAAACAGTTTTTAAGTGGGGTTAAACAAGTCCAAATTTTGACTATAAATATTCATTAGAAAGATAAAAAGATTTAATAAATCATAGTATTTTTTTATAATTTTTAGATGTTAAATAAATTAAATTATTTATGACATAATTATGATGCAGCGATGACCTCATTATTTAACGATTTTAATAAAATGAAAAGATAATGTAAAATCCAAGGCTTAAACTTGTCCAAAGACTATTGGATGGGTATATTTCGAACCCTTATCACCTTATCCACTAATTATATAAGTTTGGGACCTTTAGAATCCGAAAATCATTGTGTAATAATGTAACATTTCAATCTTTCCAAAAGAGCCCCTCCTCTCCACTTATAAAAGGCCCCCACCTCTCCCACCTTATTCACACCTTCAAGCCATTTGGATCGGCCAACCTCTGCCCAAATACTCTCCCAACTTCCCCCTCTTACTCCTAGAAGCCTCACTTTGGGCAGAACTCTTCCCAAGGAAGCCTTTGGCTCAAATCAAAAAGAGTTACCCAATTTTGAGGTAATGTCTTCTCTAATGTTTTTTTGTTTTATTTTTCTTCTCCAACCCCATAAACTCTTTTTATTCATTTCTTTTATAACAACACCAGTATCCTCAATATACTAGGATGTTTTTATAATAAGTATTCGAGATTCACTTACACACACCTACATCTAATGGTTAAAGGACATACGGTTTCTGTGGATGGAAAATTTCTGCCTCACGAAACGATGATTGTTCAACACTCATATAACACCTTCAAAGGTGGCCATTAAGATGTCACTATATTTATATATTATATATAATATGTTTATGTCGTACTTATGCTTCTGTATTTCTCATTTATGGCATACTTTATGATTTCCATTATGGGTAAAACGCGATAATTTCATTTTAGGAAGTGCGGACTACCGCCCCCTCAAAGTGATTTGAATCGTTAATGCCATATGTGGGATGTATAAAGGATGGATTAAATGGTATTATACAATATATTATACTGTAATTATATTATAAATTTATATCATTATGATTTCATTCCATTAAATACGAAATAGAAATGAAAGTAGCGTTCATGCGTACGTACGGCTTACCGTCTCCATGAACGGTGCATTTCATTTCTTACCTCTAAATGTTACGTGACATTATGAATGAATGTATATACTGGATATATATCATATATATGATATCTATATCATGAATATAATTCTGGATATAATGGATATTTCACCACATGAACAACTTGAAATTATAGGAAGTTTATTTTTGACTCAAGTACCAAAGATCGACAAAACGACCGTTATTAACTTAAATAATTAAATAATGTTCATAACATGGTAATAAGGGATATAAAAGGAATAATTAACATGAAAAAGGTTCTTAAGTAAATAGAAATTAACTCTAGTTTATTATTCAGGAGGTTAAAGAACGGTCGATTCAGGACAAGACGCAAGGTGAGGGAACTTCTTAACCCAATTTCTATTCTTTGGGTTAATCTCCCACTTTCAAATTATGTCATGATATTATTATGTATTATTTTGTATTTTCACTTTATTTATGTGTACCTATAGTGAATACACATAATATATCTATCTTATTTTAAAAATGATCTTTGTAAGGACTTCGTCTCAAATCTCCTTTCATTGAGGCATATTTGGTTTTATACACAATTTTCTTTTATACGGTGTATAAACCACTTTGACTTTTACGTTTATTCAAAAGGAATTCTTTTTATACGAAGCGTTTACTAAACGACAAAAGGGAATGTTTTTGTCATACGTATGCGGAAACAACTACTTCTCCACCGCCATGACCACTATTTGAGTTTCGGCTTCCTCTACAAGCCATACCCTTTTTTTAATGAAAAATAAATACCATGTTATACTTTTCTTTTATTTTGGTATTGAAAATGGTTTTGAAAGCGTTTTTATTATATCAATGTGTTGTATTGATATCTTGTGATTGAAATGTGGAAATGTTATGTTTCCTTTATGCCTGTTTTATGTGATACGATTATGTTATGGTTTATGAGATGTTTAAACCTGTTCATATGAGGAATGTATTGGACTTAATAAGTGACGGGTGGAGCCCGCTATAGCTCCTCGATGCATCGGAAGGTCTCATGAGACAACTAGACGTGGAATTGGCCGAGGCCCTTTCCCAATTTGATTTATGGTTTTGGCCGAGGCCTTAATCATTTTAGACGTCTTGGCTGAGGCCTTGACAAAATGTTTCAGAATGTCTGGCATTATACATTCCCTCATTATGAAAGTGGTTATTGATATTGCATGTGATTATTTGACTAGTAGAATATCCATGTGAGTAAGTAAATGGCATTATTTAATTTTATTTTTGCCATATTATGTTGAAGTTAAAGTTTAAAAAGGCTTTTGTTTTAGTTATACATTGCCTTAAATGTTAATGTTTATTTATGAAAGCTTCCGCAATATTGTTATCCTTACTGAGCATCTGAGCTCACCCCTTTCAATGTTTTAATATTTTCCAGGATGTGAAGAAGTATTTTATGAATGACCTGCAGGGATAGTCAGAAGAGGATATGAGTGTGGACTATGAAGACTTTGTTATTAGTTTTTCACTTTATGATGTAATGTAAGATTTATGAATGTATCTAGTGTTTCCAAGGCTACTAAACTAATCGGTCTTTCAAGACTTGATCTTTTGTGATCATGCCAATGTTACGAAGTAATGCACCGGCTCTGGGTAGCTGGGGTCGGGGCGTTACAGTTGGTATCAGAGGCAGTTTATTACTAACCTTGGAAGCTAGATTTAGATAAACTATGATTAGAGCACATAGCCTGAAGATAGACTTTGAGGATTAGTATAGAAGAACTTCCTAGAATTTTGTTATTGTAGAGATTTTGTGAGTTTTCCGAGAAATACATCCCTGTCTAGATACGAGCAAGTAGAGGTGGCTCTGGCACAGATGTACCTAGGGGTAAAACCCGAAAACACCGCTTTGAGCTAGACTCGAACGGGAACTGGTGCACGACAACGGGCCTTGCTGCACTCTTGGTTACGACACTCCCGGGGGATATGCTTTGGATGATTCTCATTTTCTTTATAAACCACTATGAAGGGTTATGAGTATATACTTCCTCAAAGAAAACATTTTTATAGATTATATCCATAAATTGTTCAATTTATGTTAAGTATTTTACAAGTATGGAATTATGTATTTTTATTCATAAACTAATCTAGTTTATGCCATTGTTTAGAAATGGCGCCTAGTGGAAGGAATGGAAACCGTATCAATGCACGCACTCCGTGTAGGGATTGCCCTCCTGCTCAAGATAATTATGGTGGAGCTAGTGAAACAACTGGTGCTGATCAGCTTCTCACCGTACTGGGACAACTCACGCAGGTTATGAATAATAACCTTACTCGTATGGAGCACCCTGATCCGCAACGTGGAGGATCAATGTTAGACCGCTTCATGAGGCAACAACCACCAACCTTCAATGGGAGTACAAATCCAATACTAGCTGAGCAATGGATAAATTCCTTAGAGAAAATATTCCATGCCTTGGGGAGTAGTGAAAGGGAGAAGGTTATCATGGCAGTTTACCGCCTCACTGGAGATGCCGATCAGTGGTGGTCGCTAATTCAAAACACAAAGGAAGATGATGACGTATCGAATATGGAATGGAGGGAGTTCAAAGAGCTTTTCTTAGAAAAATACTTTCCACGTGACCATCGAGCAGATATGGAAAGGCAATTTCTGAGTCTGAGGCAGAAGGAGGATGAGAATGTCGCAAAGTATGAGGATAACTTTACAAGGTTAGTGAGGCATGCTGCCGATTATATACGTAACCCAAGGAGTAATATTTATTGTTTCTTTGATGGGTTAAAACCATTTCTCCGTCGAGATTTAGTATCACAATCCTTCTCATCATACGAAGATATTGTCTCGTGTGCTGTCAAGACAGAAAAGGAATTCTCTAAGTCTTATGACAACAAAGTAAAGCAAGAGAAGAAGAGAATGGTGGAACAAGAGACAGATAAAGGGAAAAATGGAAAGAAATATTTTCCATTATGTGATAATTGTGGGAAGAATCACCCTGGTACTTGCCTAAAAGGAATGGGAGTTTGTTATAAATGTGGAGAGAAGGGTCACCAGGCTCGTGATTGCAAGGGAAAGAAAGAGGCTATCAAAGTTTAATGCTACAATTGTAGAGAAATGGGTCATTATGCAAATGAATGTCCTAAGCGTCAGGGAAAATTACCTCAGAAAAGGCCAAGGGATCAAGGACAATCTTATGCTGTTACTACAGTTGAAGCAGAATAACTAATGTATTTGTGCTTTTGGACTCATGGATTATATTCTGGTTATTAGAATAATGTGATATATATATAAGGATTGTACTGCAGTACTTGTTGATTTCAATAAGGTTTTAATTTGATGAAGGTAATTATATTTTTAGTATGTGACAATAAGAGAAACTTTACTTTGTTTGGGGAATCTGATAAATTGATTTTGGAATTAAGAGACCTTTTAGAGAAAGTCTGGACGGAGGTATTTTGGATAACTATTAAGGTTGGAATGGATTAAGTTGAACCATGGATAGTATTGTTTAAGGTTAAAGCATTTCTGAAGATTATTTTTGGAATATTATAATACTATAGTTTTAGGAAAAGGACAACCTGCAGGGTGGGGAATAACCCGTCGCGTCGGACAAAGCTGCAGGAATCGAACCCACAACCATAGTGCGACAAGCCTTTATTTCCTACCACTAGCCTACAGGAAGTCCCTGGTTATTAAAAAATAGTTTTACTAATCTAAATGGTATGTGTTAACATTTGGAACCTTATACAATTAGGATAAATAGAATATTTTTGAGTTCCGTTACCATTTGGAGTAAAAGTTGGGTTTGTGGTAAAAATTTATTAACGAATGAAAGTATAAATAACAAGTATGTATATTCCCTTACGTTCTTAGTAAATCTCCTAAATAAATTCCTCAACATTATAAAAGGTAACTTAAAACAAAAATGTTGTCGGTTAACTTTTCCAACTGGGGATTCAATGACCGTTTAACCAATCACAAGTTTGTGATTTTCTTGTGGTTAAACTTTCTCCTAATCCTGTTTTCTATAACTCTCCATCAGACCTTGATGGTTTGTTTCTCCTCCATATCCATATTTTCATAGAATCCTAGAATGGGCTATATCGGGTGACCTTTGTACTTATCTTGCTTTCTTTTAATGTTATATATTTATTAACCTTATTTCCGATGTGGGTTTTCCTCAAAAATATTTTCTCTTTTCAACATTTTATTTTCAAAGAAAAATTTCAAATTGTGAGGATGCAATTTATTGAAGGAGGGGAGAATGTAACACCCCTAGCTTCCATGATACGCTTCTCATTCAATAATGCAATAGCTTGCATTGTACGCAACTTCGAGTTTTAAAACACCGCGACTAATCAAAGTAGACGTTATGAATAGTAATAACCACTTTTTAAAATTATAGAAATTTTATATTTCAAAATGGACTTCATTTTTGGATTCAGAATATCGAAATTAGCCTATGTTGAATTTTTGGTATTTTTCTGAGAACTTCTAATTTTTTATGAATAGTGAAAAATACTTAAAACAACTTTTTAATCAAAATAATTTATTTTGATAAATTATAGTATTTAGTGGTTTTAAGGTATAATTAGAATATATTTTTACCATTTTATCCAATGGTGGTCATTAGAATTAATTTAACATTGAAATTGGACATAAACAATTGCCAATCTTTTGATGTAAATTGTTTCTTAAAAACACGCTATTTGTCGTAACAGCGGGAATTAATTATAAAATTAATTAATGTAACTTATATGTTTGTAATTTTGTAAAATAGACATCATTTTTGAATTCGGAATATCAATTATAGCTTAGGGTGAAATTTTTGCCTTGTTCTGAAAAACTTCAATTTTTGATGAATAGTGAAACCACTAAGTGGTAGTTAAATAACTGATTTTTCGTTTAAATGAAATATTACCACTTCTGTGATTTGATTTTCAAAAATCCAACATCAATGGTTGTCATTAAGAAGTAAAATGTGGTTCAATGAGATTAAAATAATTTTTTGGTGAATAGTAACTTTTAAGTTCTTAATCGCGATTAGAGGTAATTAGTGTAGTTTAAGGTACAAATAATGTTTTAATAATATGATATGAGATTGAAACTTGTCCTACTCCTATTGGATGAGTCATGGCCGACCAATAAAACCCATGGGTCAACTTGGGGACCCCATGGAGCCACTTTAGTTGGAAAATTACATTAATATATATTTATTTAATGTTAAAATTAAATTGACACAAACATGAGTTATTTTACTAAAACAGTTTTTAAGTGGGGTTACACAAGTCCAAATTTTGACTATAAATATTCATTAGAAAGATAAAAAGATTTACTACATCATAGTATTTGGTTTATAATTTTTAGACATTAAATAAATTAAATTATTTATGACATCATTATGATGCAGCGATGACCTCATTATTTAACGATTTTAATAAAATGAAAAGATAATGTAAAATCCAAGGCTTAAACTTGTCCAAAGACTATTGGATGGGTAGATTTAGAACCATTATCACCTTAGCCACGAATTATATAAGTGTGGGACCTTTAGAATCCGAAAAGCATTGTGTAATAATGTAACATTTCAATCTTTCCAAAAGAGCCCCTCCTCTCCACTTATAAAAGGCCCCCACCTCTCCCACCTTATTCACACCTTCAAGACATTTGGATCGTCCAACCTCTGCCCAAATACTCTCCCAACTTCCCCCTATTACTCCTAGAAGCCTCACTTTGTGCAGAACTCTTCCCAAGGAAGCCTTTGGCTCAAATCAAAAAGAGTTACCCGATTTTGAGGTAATGTCTTCTCTAATGTTGTTTTGTTTTATTTTTCTTCTCCAACCCCATAAACTCTTTTTATTCATTTATTTTGTAACAACACCAGTATCCTAAATATAGTAGGATGTTGTTATAAGAAGTATTCGAGCTACACTTACACACACCTACATCTAATGGTTAAAGAACATACGGTTTCTGTGGATGGCGAATTTCTGCCTCACGAAACGATGATTGTTCAACACTCATATAACACCTTCAAAGGTGGCCATTAAGATGTAACTATATTTATATATTATATATAATATGTTTATGTCTTACTTATTCTTCTGTATTTCTCATTTATGGCATACTTTATGATTTCCATTATGGGTAAAACGCGATAATTTCATTTTAGGAAGTGCAGACTACCGCCCCCTCAAAGTGATTTGAATCGTTAATGCCATATGTGGGATGTATAAAGGATGGATTAAATGGTGTTATACAATATATTATACTGTAATTATATTATAAATTTATATCATTATGATTTCATTCCATTAAATACGAAATAGAAATGAAAGTAGCGTTCATGCGTACGTACGGCTTACCGTCTCCATGAACGGTGCATTTCATTTCTTACCTCTAAATGTTACGTGACATTATGAATGAATGTATATACTGGATATATATCATATATATGATATATACATCATGAATATAATTCTGGATATAATGTATATTTCACCACATGAACAACTTGAAATTATAGGAAGTTTATTTTTGACTCAAGTACCAAAGATCGACAAAACGACCGTTATTAACTTAAATAATTAAATAATGTTCATAACATGGTAATAAGGGATATAAAAGGAATAATTAACATGAAAAAGGTTCTTAAGTAAATAGAAATTAACTCTAGTTTATTATTCAGGAGGTTAAAGAACGGTCGAGTCAGGACAAGACGCAAGGTAAGGGAACTTCTTAACCCAATTTCTATTCTTTGGGTTAATCTCCTACTTTCAAATTATGTCATGATATTATTATGTCTTATTTTGTATTTTCACTTTCTTTATGTGTACCTATAGTGAATACACATAATATATCTATCTTATTTTAAAAATGATCTTTGTAAGGACTTCGTCTCAAATCTCCTTTCATTGAGGCATATTTGGTTTTATACACAATTTTCTTTTATACGGTGTATAAACCACTTTGACTTTTACGTTTATTCAAAAGGAATTCTTTTTATACGAATCGTTTACTAAACGACAAAAGGGAATGTTTTTGTCGTACGTATGCGGCGACAACGACTTCTCCACCGCCATGACCACTATTTGAGTTTCGGCTTCCTCTACAAGCCATACCCTTTTTTTTAATGAAAAATAAATACCATGTTATACTTTTCTTTTATTTTGGTATTGAAAATGGTTTTGAAAGCGTTTTTATTATATCAATGTGTTGTATAGATATCTTGTGATTGAAATGTGGAAATGTTATGTTTCCTTTATGCCTGTTTTATGTGATACGATTATGTTATGGTTTATGAGATGTTTAAACCTGTTCATATGAGGAATGTATTGGACTTAATAAGTGACGGGTGGAGCCCGCTATATCTCCTCGATGCATCGGTAGGTCTCATGAGACAACTAGACATGGAATTGGCCGAGGACCTTTCCCAATTTGATTTATGGTTTTGGCCGAGGCCTTAATCGTTTTAGACGTCTTGGCTGAGGCCTTGACAAAATGTTTCAGAATGTCTGGCATTATATATTCCCTCATTATGAAAGTGGTTATTGATATTGCATGTGATTATTCGACTAGTAGAATATCCATGTGAGTAAGTAAATGGCATTATTTAATTTTATTTTTGTCATATTATGCTGAAGTTAAAGTTTAAAAAGGCTTTTGTTTTAGTTATACATTGCCTTAAATGTTAATGTTTATTTATGAAAGCTTCCGCAATATTGTTATCCTTACTGAGCATCTGAGCTCACCCCTTTCAATGTTTTAATATTTTCCAGGATGTGAAGAAGTATTTTATGAATGACCTGCAGGGATAGTCAGAAGAGGATATGAGTGTGGACTATGAAGACTTTGTTATTAGTTTTTCACTTTATGATGTAATGTAAGATTTATGAATGTATCTAGTGTTTCCAAGGCTACTAAACTAATCGGTCTTTCGAGACTTGATCTTTTGTGATCATTCCAATGTTACGAAGTAATGCACCGGCTCTGGGTAGCTGGGGTCGGGGCGTTACATAGGAAACTAAGAATCACAAAAACATATTTGGGTCACTCCTAAGAAATCACACCCTCAACCTTCTTTGGGTCCACTAATATTCTTTCCATTTATTTTTCATTCCCCAAGAAGCAAAACTCATTGATTCTATTATAATACTTTAAGATTTTGGTATAAATTCAATGCAATATTAGTGTTCCCAAAAAAATATCATATGGAAAGCATGATACTCCCATGACTTGGAGTATAGTGAAATTTCATGGATAAATACTACCAAAAAATAATCTATATATTGATTAAAACTTGATTCATTCGGGATATAAACTTTGATGGATTTTTTTAATATAAACAAGATAATAATATAATCACATTGACCATACATGCTCCTGAAATTAGTTTAAGGAATATCAAAATTCCTCACCCACAACTGATGATAGCCCTATCTCAAATCAATATTAGATAACTACATTGTTACCTTTACCTGGTCAAATAGATCATCTATACAAGGAAGAGGGTACTGATTCTTAACTTTCACTTTGTACATCCTTTAGTAATATACACATAATAACAAAAAAAATCATCACCATTTTTTTTGAAAAAATAGGTTAACCCCAAGGTTATTTGTTACTCAAGATCCTATAGCTAGATGTTTAACTCTCAAATCTCAGAAGGATACATCCTATATGGTGGAATGGATATGGTATTTGTACCTATCATGATCTCAATTATAAACCAAACCCTTTATATTATGTGGTAACTCTAATAAGTTTTCAATAAATATTTCTAGGAACTGATCAAACACTAGAGTAAAGACCATATGAAACATCTCCTCATCATCCAAAATAACACTAGAAAACTTGCCTAAAATCATCCATAGATACCACGGGTTAGGTCTAGAATGGTCTAATTTCAAATAATACTCTCTGAAATAGGTAAAAAAAATAACTCAATGGATTTGAATGATAATTTCTAGCAATATAAATCCTTTTGGGATCAATGATGAGTCAAAAAATTCATTACATGGATCACATAAAAGTTATGCATCACTAATATGAATAAATCCTAGATATTCTCATAGCCATTGATTAGGATGTTTCATCTTGAACACATATTAATACCCCTATATCACAACCCTAAGGGTGTATCTATAGAAATAATCCTATAAAGGCACTCAATGAATAATCCTAGGTCACCATCCAAAAGAACAGATATAAATAGGTGTGAAGCGCCCGTATTAAATAAAATTTATACTTGGATATATGTTACTAAAATCATACCTAGAATGGTAAATAACACCCATTTATTAGTCACTAAAATTGTCTAATATTCATTATTAATATCTTTATATTCATTGTCCCAAAGTCCATAAACATTGTTTTTAGTGCATTATATAAATAGAACTTCATTTCTAATCTTAAATACAATTAATGTTTAAAATGAAAATTTGGGCCCAATAATTCATCTATTTTTGCACAGCATTATATTCATTTTATGAATTTGATATTTTGGGATATTATTTATCACTTTGTTTAGAACATTTTATCTTTTAGGTCCGATGGATTAATCTCATGGGAAGATGGATATTTTTGTGCCTGAATGCAGAAAGTTGCTGGAGAAAACATAATGGGCCTAAGGCCCATCAAACAAATGTGGGGCCCACAAACCAAGACCAATGAAGCTAATATTTTTACAGTAGAAAGGGAAAAATATAAGTATCATTTTATTCAAATGTGGTTAGAGCTAATTCAGAATATTTCAATGAGATACAAGGGGATGAAGTTTAGCATTAAAATGGTGGGCCATAGCAGAATGCTCATAAAAACAGCCCACCCTTTTGAACATAACTCAAAAACGGATAAACCAAATGACCTAAAATTTTGAGAACTTCTAGAATACACATGGAAGAAGATATTCCCTGTTTATGATACCTTAAGGTTCTTCTTTATGAAGTGTCAAACGCACACTTCAAAATGGAAGATGAATCTGGCTGGTTTTGTGGTCAACTTTGTAACGTTAATTTCCTTTTGATTCTTCACCCTCCTTTTACTCTCTTAATTGTTTGGGGGTGAATTTATTGTTGGATGTGGACCTAAGGATTATAATATGCATATATAATGAGCTGGTGGTGATTGAAATAATCATCTAACATTTTTCTTTGAATCCAAGTTTTTTCTTTCGTCCATTGTATTTATTTCAATTGTAATTTCCCGCTTTCGTTTTGTAATGGAATCCTCAATTTCCCTAATGTAATTTCTTCTTTCACATTTAGTATTTTAATAAAATTTATTCTTATTATTTACTTTTTCTTTTCTTTTTATTCAAACTTTGATACCGCTGAGTCAATGTGTGAATTTATTCACACCAGCACTTGTGAATTCAATCACACAACAGTGGAGTGTTCATTTTTCAATAATTTTCTTCTTCTTCAATTCTGCCCCCATAAGTCTAAATTCCACTTCCATTGGTAGAATAGAATCAATGGAGGTTTAACCACTTAAAGGTTGATCCAAGGGAGTAGCAAGGTCCGGGATTGGATGTTATTTCATATACATTAATTTTTAAATCTGTTTGTTATTTTAAGATTTCCATTCGATGGGTTATGTTCTTCTTCGTCTTTGCCAAGTTTAACGACGACACATTTTAAGTGCTAGTACGATCTATCTCCTTTGAGTGCTCAGTAAAGTGATCCTCAAATTGAATTAGTGATTGTCCTTGGAATTGTGTAGGGATTAAATTGGTGAATGATTTGGGAGAATTATCTTGTTGTTTGGATACATCTTTAATTAAAGACATGAAATTTTTAAGAAAATAAATTCATCCAATCCACCCCAAGGAAAACCCTAAGTTCAACACACCATCAATGATTTTTTAGTTCACATAATTTTTATTATATGTTATTTAAATTATATCTTTAGTTCTCTAATTAAAATCCACCTCAAAGTTGGACACTTAATAGCCAATCCATCAACAAATCATAGTGTCTCAAGGTTTCTTCTTCGGTCCCTATGGATTTGATCTCTACTTGTACTTCAACGACCACTTTTACTGGTAGGGTAAATTTGGGAGCAACCAAATTTTGGCACCGTTTCCAGGGACCCAAGTAAGTTTTCTTAGACACCCACCTTCTATTCTCACCTAAATTCTCTTTTCTCACCATTATTCGTCTTCTCTTTTCCCCTTTCTGTTTTTGTGTGTCCAAAAAAAATCAAAATCCAAATTTCATTCAACTCCAATGGACTATCATCAACAATTTCCTTTCATAAACTTGGGCTGAAATCAAATAGAAAATCAAAAATGGGAATCCCCTCACATAGAAAATTACTTTTATCAACACTTGAATGATTGCACCACACCAGATGAGATGCACAATCAATGGGATGTTGATTGTTTAAAAGATCAATTTCCATACCTCTCTAGGATGATTGAAGAGATAAAACTTAATTAATTTCATGATATCCCAACATCTATAAATCCTAATTCTAAAAAAAATCTTGAACATTTGTGTGAAAAATGGTTATAATGAATTCAGAAGTTTCAAATTTGAGATTAGAAGTACAAAGAATTAAGACTTTTGAGGAACCCGTTCCCACTCAAGATGTCCTTTCCACATCAATGATAGATGAATCCTTTATCCCAAAAACCATTCATGAATTTAAAAAATAACTAACATTTGAATATGGGATAACTGAAGAAGATCAAGGAAATGTTGAAGGGTATTTAAATCAGGAAGGAATTAATTTTTTGGATTCACAAGGTGAAAATTTGTCTTCATGGATTGAGTGTCCAGAATATTTCTCCAATAATGATTTGTTAGAATCACCTATCATTGAACCATTGGGAGAGATAACAAATATTGAGTCTATACCCACTCCTGACATTCAACTGGAAAATATTCAGAAGGAACCACAATTTCAAAATGAACAGATTATTTCTAAAGAAGAAAGTTATTTTTCAAATTTCCAATCTTTTTTAGGAAAATTAAATCAACCCAACCTCAAAATTATGAACCTTTCATCCCCACTAAATTATCCCTTTATAGGGTACAAACAAGACCTTTTAGTTTTCATTCATCCATATCATGAAATCAATAATGTAGGAATGATCCTTGGTGTCTTAAGCAGGACTATAGAAACAAATCGATCAACCATTTTAGATATTCCTTGGATTTTACCAATCATTGTAGAAAATAGGATTTCATACGAAACAAATTTCAAAAAAACAATCAATATAAATCTTTTTGAAGTGGAGAAATATGGGTTAATTAAAATTTTGAAAGTTAGAATTGGATAAGTTGGGGGGTTCAAGTCGAGCTACTGACGTTAAAAAAAATCACTACATGGGAGGCAACCCATGGTTTTCATGTTTATAATCATTTTGAATCATTTTATTTTTCATATAATAAATTATCATAGAATGTTGACCTGTTCTTATTTTATGAGTAAGTATGGGTATGAAAGGGGACCTTCATATTCATCTGTGTCACGTGGTGTGATCTCTGAGTAATACCTTACCTAGAAAATTAAAAAGAAGATAATGTATCATCAGTTTATTTTGTTTTGTTTTATTTTTATATTTTTATAGGTTAAAAAAATAAAAGGAAATGCTGTAAGTCATAAGGAAAATCCATTCACAACCGTCCAAGCTGCTGAGACTCAAATCTAGGATTGAAGGGAGACTTTGGCATGATCTTTCATCATCAACCACCTGGTGACTTCATTCCATGATTAGAGTTTTAAATTTCCTCTTTGAAAAACTCTCCCATACCCCCTTCTATGTTTTATTTAAACACTGGGGATAGTGTTATTCTATGTTTGGGGGAGATGAAACAACAAATGATTTTTTTATAAGAACGTGTCTGGAAAAAAAATTACATTAAAATTGAACATGATAACACACATTTCAAACTCTGAAATTGGATATCAAATAATTTTGTATGCCTTGATTCTGATTTTAATGAAAGTTTAAGTTCATGAGAATAGATTTTGGAAAGTGTGGTTATCCGATGTGATTTTTCAAAGTTTAAATTTTCACTCTCTTAATAAAAATGCAACAATGCACGTCTACTGGATTGTGGGTGTAAATTTGAGTTCTTGGGTCCCATTCATTATAGCATAGGGTTATGGGGTCACTTTTAGTTTAATTTGAGTGTCAAAAAAAACAAAAAACAAAAAAAAATTGAAAAATAATGACCACATAGAGCAATTTTTTGTCCAAATGTGTGGTGTCCGGCACTTGGGGATCGTGACTCCATAGTTTTCTTGCCCAGAGTTAGGCTTTATATCTCTATTGTAGAGAATGTAATTGACAATATGTGTGGCGTCCGACACTTGGGGATCGCAACTCCATAGTTTTCTTGCCCAGAGTTAGTCTTTTCATATCTATTTTAGTTAAAAAATAAAAAAACAAAGAAAAAAAATCAAAAAAAATGGATACTCATCTTAAGTTTTAATGTGATTCCCACCTAGCGCTTCCATTTTTTCTCCTTGAACAATAAAATGGGCCCCATATCTTTTGTGATGCACAACACTTTATCATGCTTAATTGAAATTGGATGAAATGTAGCGATGAATTTGAACAAAGGAATGGTCTTGGTATTGGGATATGTTTATGGACCTAGCTTGTTTTAAATAATTTTTATGGGTTTCATATTTTTTTTTTGGTATGAGGTCTTTGGGTGAGCAATGTGTATTAAAATGTTTTTGGAAAAGGGGATTTTAATTTCATATTTGTAATATATTTTCCTCGGGACTATCAAAACTCAAGTTGGGGGGTGTGATTAGTCACTAAAAGTGGCTAATATTCATTTTTAATATCTTTATATTCATTTTCCCAAAGTCCATAAACATTTTTTTTAGTACATTATATAAATAGAACTTCATTTCTAATCTTAAATACAATTCATGTTTAAAATGAAAATTTGGGCCCAATCATTCATCTATTTGTGGACAGCATTATATTCATTTTCTGAATTTTATATTTTGGGATATGATTTATCACTTTGTTTAAAACATTCTATCTTTTAGGTCCGATGGATGAATCCCATGGGAATATGGAGATTTTTGCGCCTGAATGCAGAAAGTTGCTGGAGAAAGCATAATGGGCCTAAGGCCCATCAAACAAATGTGGGGCCCACAAACCAAGCCCAATGAAGCTCAAATTTTTACATTAGAAAGATAAAAATATAAGGATAATTTTATTCAACTGTGGTCAGAGCTAATTCAGAATATTTCAATGAGATACAAGGGGGTGAATTTTAGAATTAAAATGGTGGGCCATAGCAGAATGCTCATAAAAACAGCCCACCATTTTGAACATAACACCAAAACGGATAAACCAAATCACCTTAATTTTTTATAACTTCTAGAAGACACATGTTCTAAGATATTTTCTATTTATGACACCTTCAGGTTATACCGTATGAAGTGTCAAATGCACGCACCAAATGGAGGATGAATATGGCTGGTTTTGTGGTCAACTTTGTAACGTTAATTTCCTTTTGATTCTTCACCCTCCTTTTGACTCTCTAAATTGTTGGGGGTGAATTTATTGGTGGGGGTGAACCTAAGGCTCCTAATATTCCTATATAAGGAGCTTGTGGTGAAGGGAATAATCATCTAACATTTTTCTTTGAATCCAAGTTTTTTCTTACGTCCATTGTATTTCATTCAATTGTAATTTCCCACTTTCGTTTTGTAATGGCATCGTCAATTTCCCTAATGTAATTTTTTCTTTCACATTTAGTATTTTAATAAAATTTATTCTTCTTATTTACTTTTTCTTTTAATTTTATTTACATGTTGATACCATTGAATCAAGGTGTGAATTTATTCACACCAGCACTTGTGAATTCAATCACACAATGGTGGAGTGTTCATTTTTCAATAATTTTATTCTTCTTCAATTCCACCCCCATAAGTCTACATCCCGCTTCCATTGGTATAATAGCATCAATGGAGGGTTAACCACTTAAGGGTTGATCCAAGGGAGTAGCAAGGTCATGGATTGGATGTTATTTCATATACATTAATTTTTAAATCTATTTGTTATTTTAAGATTTCCATTCGATGAGTTATATTATTCTTCGTCTTTGAAAAGTTTAACGATGGCACATTTTAAGTGCTAGTATGATCTATTTCCTTTGAGTGCTCAGTAAAGTGATCCTCAAAGAGAATTAGTGATTGGCCTTGGAATTATATAGGGATTAAATTGGTGAATGATTTGGGAGAATTATCTTGTTGTTTGGATACATCTTCAATTAAATACATAAAATTTTTAACAAAAGAAATTCATCCAATCCACCCAAAGAAAAACCCTAAGATCAACCCACCATCACTAATTGTTTAGTTCAAATAATTTTTATTATATGTTATTTAAATTATATCTTTATTTCTCCAATTAAAATATACCTCAAAGTTGGCCACTTCATAGCCAATCCATCAACAAATCATAGTGGCTCAAGGTTTCTTCTTCAGTCCCTATGGATTCGATCCCTACTTGTACTTCAACGACCGCTTTTACCGGTAGGGTAAATTTGGGCACAACCACCAATCATGTAAAAAAGGAACCATATCGATAGTGTATAGTTTTCTAAGTTCTGGGTTTCAACCCTGGTCTCTAACCGATGAACTACTTTGAGGAGATCCACCCTACTACATCAGCTTTTTAGAACCAATACTTCTTCTCCATCCTAATAAATTATAATAACTCCATTAACTAACCTATTTTATAGAATATAATATAAATTTGGATCCTTGATCCAATACATCATTATGTGAACTATCTATTAGAGAATAACTTAGATAGAAATATTGTATCCACATCTATCTATATGAACAAAATTCCATAGGTTTTAGTGGAATTGTGATCAAGTATAACCTAACCTACAACAATAATAAGAAATTGGATGAGATATCCCAATTTCAGAAATAGATGAATCACATCCCTAACCAGATTACTTTTTTTCCTTTAGTAAGAACTATCAATTTGATGTTTTCATCGACCTGAATATCCACCCCCAGACCCAATGTAAAATCTAGACTGGCTAAGGCCTACCCTTAACCTAGTTCCTCTTAGTAAAGAGGGTCTGGTTCATGGCCTTAGAAAAATAAATTTTTCAAAATATATCTACTTTATACTAAATATGATACCTCAAACTATATTCAAAACAGTGAATCATGGTGGTTTCATCACTCAACGGTGAAGTTGAAAACCTAAGAAACTCGATATATTGAGTTTCATTATCCATTAATGACATGCTCCCCTAAACCATATACATGAACACCCATACCCTACCATATCTTAGTGTCTTAAGGAATAAATTATTGAAGAATTGAGCCTAAAATTCCTTCCAGTATATCCCCATGTATTGATATTCCTAGACTAGGAAATTACACCAATGCCTCACTGGACCTCAAAGCATATTTGTAAGCTTCACTCACCTCTCAAAAAGTGTATTTAGATGAACTAAGATAGCCTGAAGAGACCCAACCTATATCTCATTGACTTAGGTACTCCCTCACAAATAAATATAGGGGGTTCTATATCTAAAACTACCAGATTAGATCTAACATGGATGGATCACCTCTCAGAGCCTCGTGTCTAGTATATAGGATCACATCACAAAAAATCTCACTAAGACAATATTCAATAGGAGGAACAGGTACAATAGGGGTTTATAGATCAACAAACAGTGTGGAATTATTATCTTAGCCCTCTTGGATCTCAACTTGATCCCATCATGGCAACATGTCACTATAATGCCAAACACACAGCTCAAAATACAATTTCATCATAACCTAAATATAAAATTTTAGGATAAGAAGTAACATGTAGCATGTCCCACTACATTTTATGCATACCTATCAAGATAAGGGTCTCTCACATAACCTTGGGTGATCTCTCACTAGCCTAGATTATGCCCTATTAGGTGTATAGTCATATATAAAGAGGATTCACATCATTAAATATTAAATAGTTGTAACATAATCAAATTTTAACAACCAAAACATATATCATAATTAGGGTCATCAACCATAAACAAGAACACACTTTTTATTTGAATCTGGCATGCTAAGAACTATGTATGAACACACACCCACCTATCACCCTTATTCAAGAGGAAAGTCCATAAATTATAAATAAGTGATAATATTTCATCATATTTGAAAAAAATAAGAAATATAATATTAAAAATCAAGAACATAAATCTCATACCAGGTAACCTATACTTTTCCAATACATGGGTTAGCTACTCTAAGGAATAAATTACATCTCAGGTTCTAGATATGTCCTATCTTCTATCTACCATACAAAAATAGTAATGAAAAAAAAAAAGAAAAAAACTTTGGTGTGATTTTTTAATGTCCCCTATCCAAATTCACCACCACCATGACTAAATTGGTCGTACAACATGTCATGACCAGACCCAATCCGGGGCTCAATACACAACTACCCCAATCCCACCTCTATAGTCCAGGGGGTGGCGACTAGCACCGAAGTAATATCAAAACTTAGGGAGGCCTTTTCCTAAGTACCTATATGCACACACACATCCATATCGATGCAAATGTGGAGATGGAAAGAGAAAAATATGCATATGTATAAAGTAAACCAAGAATGAATAACCTCTAGGGTGTATAAGAGTATGATAGTATAAATTGAAAAGTAAAGGGGTAAAATACAAGCCCAACCATAATGATGAACCAAAAAAACAAAACTGGAAAGTAAAATGCTAAGATATCCCAGCTCCTGATCTCCAAGCTATGACCACCATACACGATCCAAAGTACTAGGTATCCCTAAGCTCCTCTGAAGTCATCACCTACCTATCTATCACATAAGACACTATACATGTGGGAAAATACCATATAGGGGTGAGTATATACATATCCAGTAGGACACCTTGAAATCTAAAGGGGGGTAGTAAGAGGTACAATAGGAATGGAAATACAGTGGATGAAAGATATTGTCAAAGATAATAGCTCAACCCAAAGAAAGAGTGAAAGTAACCACATAAAAGCATAAGGGGATTGACAAGATCAGTAGATGAACTACACATCAAGTCTTAACCACCTATAGTAGAATAGTAGACTCATCCAACCATGATAAGCTAAACATAGAAATCACGTGGCATACCCCACTCGTCTTTGACTCTCATGGAAATATAGTTTTTTTAAAGGTTGGGGATGAAGCCTCATTTATTATTAAAGAAAATCAAAGACCTCCTTTCACTAGGTCTAATGAGACCTATTACATATCTCGAAGGTATATTGGGCATGTATCCCATTACATGGATTGTAGGCCCTTTTTTCCCAAATCTCATTCTGTGAATAGTACTGCTACGGTACTTGTGCTGCTACAGTCCGCACAGTACCTACTGCTGCTACAGTGTCCTACTGCTGCTATAGTTCTCTTAGTTGAAATAGTTCCTTTGTTACTACATTACTTCTATAGTGCCTATTCCCAATGGGTTTTGAACCCCCATTTTTTATGTAAGATTACGGGGTGCTTACCATTAAGCCAAACCCCAACTACTCTAATAGAAATATAGTAACCAAATACAATGTGTGGATATATATAAAATTATATGTGTGTGTGTGTGTATATATATATATACTCAGTCAAAATAAGATCAAATGAGAGAGTAAGGGGGTCTCCATCTCACAACTCATCCCAAGAAGAAGAGTATCAAACAGTTCCAAAAGTCCATCATCAATTCCCAGCATCTCACGTGCCTACCTATAAGTCACCATAAAATTCAAACCATGCCTCGTCTCTATGTTTCACAGTCAAGGGGACACAAACATGAAGTATAAGACCCATTCCCTAGTAAGTTAGGGGAGTTCCACTCTGTATGTATCCGTAGAGGACTCGCGGCCATGTTTTTGGGGGTTCCACTCTATAATTATCCATAGGGGAACCACTCCCATGCTGACGGGGAATTCCACTCTATAAATATTTTTATAGGCCCCACACCCAATCCAATAAAGTATTATTCTTGGTAGGTATATGAATCACTCCTAAACTGATGGGTTGTTCCACTCTATAGGTCGAGGACCTGCACCCTAGTGTGATAGTGGTTCTACTCTAGTCATCAAGGACCCATGCCCTATCTGATAGGGGGTTCCACCTAGAAGTCAAGGACCTAAACCCTAGTACTGTATGGGGTTCCACTCAGAAGGTAGTTTTAGAGGACTCATTACCATGTTTATGGGGGGTTCCACTCTATAAGAAGCGTTATTCATCCTGATCACTATCATCGTCAAGCATCACCTAAATAAGATTCATGATCAGAACATTTCACATCATACCTATAAAGAAACAATTGAGGACACCAACAATGTTCTACATAGAAAAACACTCTGGATAGACTAATCACAGGGAAAATCAGAGTCCAAATGAAGGAGATACAAAACATCAAAGTTTACTTAAAAGGAAACAAGGGGTACACAGTGTGTGAGGGGACCCACATGGGGTTTGGTCCTACTCAACTGCCTGGTTGTGTCCCTGGACGTCACATGGATCTCTATCCATATTGTATTACATTCCATGTAGGTGGACTACATGTCATTTCTAGACTAACTGGATTGGGTCGTGTCCTACTGGTCGTGTCTGTGTACTTTGGTACATTGTGTACTTCCTCAAACGGGGAGTTTCCCCTATGACCTGGCCATGTTTGTGTACACATCCGTGTACTTGGTCATGTACTTCCATATGGGATCCTGCCTGTGTGGTCCTCCACATGGGTTTCCCATCTGAGGAAGGGGTACAAAACAATTAGGAGGGATACACATTATTCCATCCTTACGATTTATCAAATCCCTAAGCACCGCACTTAAGGGGATACATGTTGTGTGTTCATCCCTATACACAACATGTAGTTGGGTTTTCTTTAGAATCTCATATCCACTAACCGAACCTTGAATCAGGTCATTCTGTCATATATGCCACCTTGAATCCATATAAGATGAGTGGATATGGTCTTGATTCATGTTTTTCAGCTGTCGTTCATTGGAAATCAGTCCATGGTTGTCCACGAGAGGTTTTCATTCAACCCAAATGCAACGCACCTCCTGTCGGTGATAATTCATTTTTTGATCATTGAAATGATCAACCAAAACATCAAATCATCCTAGATATATCTATAATTCATTGATCCATCCCTTGTTTTTGAAATTATTTCAATTTTGTGGGTCCGATCGGGCTTTGTACCCACCAACAAAGTCAAACCAAGACTGCAGGGTCTAATAGATGAAGAACGCAAAGAAAACTAGAGGGAAAGAAAAAAAAATTAAACATCATTGGCCAAGTTTTCGTTTCCAATTATTAAAAACGAGAATCCAAGGTTAGAAAACACTAAAACAATCAATTTAAATCAATACTCAAGTGCATGATTAGGCCACAATTGGTGCAGATTGATAAAAGGGGTCAATCTGATCAATTGATTTGATAAAAAGGGTGTAAATCACTGAATCAATGAGTCTTACCTAAATATTGGATCATTCTTCATCAAATAATGCATTTTACAATGATCGAGAGGATTCATTTCATTCACTGCAACTTGATATGCTCTAATCTAGAATTCCATCATTGCTTGATGAGATTCACCAATGGAGGAGGAAGAAGGATCTCTAGAATTATCCTAGGTTTTATATAGATAACCCTGGAGAATTTTTCATAGTATTATTCATATAGAACGTTTCTCTGTGTCAAAATGAAATAATTAATTAATTAAATTATTAATTATTTCACTAAACATACCATCAATGAGTGAAGATTCTGAACACCCCACACCAACCCATTTTAGTTCATGCCTAGGGTAAACTCTGCATTTTGGACAAAATTTTGCCTCAGATTTATGATTTGAGCTTCTATTTAAGAGTTATCCCATTTTATTTAAAAATCTATTCATACTCTATATAAATATATTTAATATTTTTTTAAAATTAAATCTAGGCACACTGGGTCATGGAATCGTGTGTCGTCTCATCTCCTAACTCTGGAAATATATATAGAAAAATTTCAAAGTCTTATAGGGAAAAAATTGGGTCTCTAAATAATTACTTCCTTAAAAATTTGCATACCTAAAAATAAAAACTAAGAAAAAAACATGGGATACTGAGCCTTCACCTTCTTCCCCCACTCTCAGGAACTCTCCTTCACATTCTCGTAATAAAACAACATGTGAACCAAGGGAATGGTCTATCTATGCAAGGTATTCTTCGGTCAATCCTCGATCACCATTGGGTGATCTGTAGAGTTGGATCCATACTCAATTTCCATATCTCCCCAGTCAATGATGTGTGTATATTCATGCATTTCGTACACCTTATACATTTATGGGGGTGGGGTGAGGTGATAAACAACCTTATCAACACTCTGCACAATCTCAAATGGCCTGATGGACCTTGAGGATAGCTTGTATCCCTAGACTAACCTCTACAATCCTCATCATAGATAGACTCTCATAAAGATGTGGTCTCCTTGCTTGAACTCCTAGGGCCTATGACATAAATATGTGTAAGATTTATATATGCTCTGGGCTATCCCATCTGCTCACAGATAACCTAGACCTTCTCTATCATTTCCTTCACTAACTCTAGACCCATAATAGATGTCTCTCTAATCTATGTCCATCACAAGGGTGACATGTAGGTTCTCCCATAAGGGGCCTCAAAAGGTTCCATTCTAATGGTAGAGTGGTAGTTTTTTGTTGTACACAAACTCTATCAAGGGTAGTTGATCCTCCCAACTCTAGCCAAAGTCTCACACGCAAGCCCTTAGCATATCCTCCAACACCTGGATAGTGTGTTCAATTTTCCCCTTTTTATGGGGGTGAAAGATTATAATCATCCTCATTTGGGTCTCTAATGCCTCCTTCAGGGCTCTCCACAATCATGATGTAAACCATGGATCACGATCGAAGATAATTATCAAGGGAACCCCATAAAGGTGAATGATCTCCCATATGTACAGCTTCCCCAAACTCTCCACAGAACTATGTTCCAAGATAAAAAGGAAGTGTTCTGAATTCATGAGTCGTTCAAATATTACTCAGATGGAATCATGTCCCTTCATTGTATGTGGAAGCCATATTACAAAGTACATGGATATACCATACCACTTCCACTCCAGGATCTCAATAGGTTAAAACAAACCTACCAGAACTTGGTTCTTATCCTTTACCTGCTGAAAGGTGAGGCACCAGGAGATGAATTAAAATATGTTCCATCTCATTTTGGAGCACCAAAACTACTACTGAAGGTCTCTTTACATCTTCCCTACACTGGGATGTATAGCTAAGGGAGAAGTGTGGAACTCTCACATCGCCTCCTCTTGCATTATGACTAGAACCACTATTCATCCCGAGAAGATGATGACGTGACTCCCTCCTTCAGAATATCCATATTGTAAGTTTCCTATTGATATCCGATCACACAAGACCTCACAACAAATGTCTCTCTGTTGGGTCTCCCTTATAAGTTTGAGAAGTGGAGGAGTCAACACCATCGACTGTAGAAAATTTATACCCTCCTGGTCCACCAAGGTCAGTTGTAGGGAGGCTAACCACTCTAAATCATCCTATACTAAACGATCCATGTAATTCCTACTAAGGGAATATTATACTACATTTCCCTTCCTAGGAGTATAGACTATCTCAAAGTCATAGGCCTACAGGAACTCTAACCAGCATTGTTGTCTCAGGTTCAAGTCTCTATACATGAAGACATACCTAAGACTCTAATGTTCTGTGTAAACCACAAAGAACTCTCCTAGAAGGGATTACCTTCACATACTTAGGGTAAATACTACTATTTCCATCTCTAGGTAATTAGTATTATAGTTCTACTTGTGGGGTCTCAATTGCCTCAACCCTTATGAGATAACTACCTACTTCTGGATCAACATGCATTTGATCCTAGATCCTGAGGCATCACAATACACTACAAAATCCACATCTTCGTCTAGTAGTCTCAACACTATATCACTCTTCATCCTCATACTCAACTCCTCAAAGTTTCTCTAGCACTTCTTAGACTTGGTAAACGGTTTCCCTTTCTGCATCTGGGTGGCCAAAGGGGATGCAATTCTAGATAAGTCTACCACCAACCTCATGTAGTACCACTTCAAAAAAATAAATCTATACACCTCTAAAATTATCTTGGGTAGATGCTATGAAAGCACTGCATTGATATTCACTGGTTCCATGGATAAAACATTCTTATAAATGACATGCCCTGGAAAGTGAACCTTGTGAATCTAGAACTGGCACTTCAAAAGCTTCACATAAAGTCGGTTCTCTCAAAGAGAATATAGAACCATCCTAAAGTGTTCTTCATGTTCATTTTCTAATTAATAGTAGATGAGTATGTCATCGAGTATGAAAACCACAAACTAGTCCAAATAAAGATGGAAGACCGGGTTCATCAAATCCATAAACATGGTGGGGGCATTTTTTACACCAAAGGGCATCACTATAAACTCATAGTGTCCATAGAAACATCATAATTAATACATTGGAATATCAACCTCATGAACCCTCAACTATTAGTATATATACCTGATATCAATCTTCAATAACCATTTCATTCCTTGAAACTGGTCAAATAGTTCATCAATACTCAATAAGGGGTACTTTTTATTTATCGTGACCTGGTTCAGGCAATGATAATCCATGCAAAGCCACAAGATCCCATCTTCCTTTTTCATGAACAAAACTAGAGATTCCTAGAAGGACACACTGGGTATGATTAAACCTTTCTTTCGAAGGTCCTCTAACTACAAATGAAGCTCTTGAATCTCGGTAGGGGTCATCCAATATTCCTAAAAAGATATAGGAGTGATGTTGGTATGCAAGTCAATGAAAAACTACATCTCTCTCCTCAGAGGTAGTATTGGTATTTACTTGTAGAAGATGTCCATATAATCCTCTAAAACTGAAGGAACCTAGATTCCCTAAGATCTTGTTGTACCAAGGTCTACACTCACTAATTGATGGGTGATGGACTGCAACCTCCTTGAATAACCCACTTTTCCTGCTATGAGATCTCTCTCATCAGAATATGAAAATCTCATCTCATCAGTGCGTAGACATTTGACTTTCCTGTAGTGATAGTCAATATGGTCTTAGAACATGGAAAACCAATCCATACCCAAGATTACATCATAGGGTTCCATTGTGATAACCAAAAGGTCCCACGTGAACCTCTCTCCTCCAAGAGATAGCTCTCACTACCGACAAGTAAAAGATACAGAATAAGAATTCTCTATAGAAACCTAAAGGCTAAGGTGTTGGGATTACACCTAAACTAAGAGATATAGATCTCATACCAGGAGTAAAGATAAGAATGAATGAATGGAACTTGTGTCTACTAACATTGAATCAATACTATAAAACACAAGATCATACCTCGGATCATATCATTCACTACGGGATTATAAACCTCCAAAGCATGAAGTTGTCTGTGGCCTTGGCCGCCAGCTCCCTAAGACTAAAATGGTCCACCTGGGGGTGGTGGTTTAAGGATATCATAGCATCATCCACTCCCATGGATCCTCCTAATATTCCACCTCTTCCTCCCTAGGGATCACCCTTCCCTCTCCTGGGAGATCCCTGATCATAGTGTTGCCTCTGTCGTGGCAGTCCATCATCTATCTATCTGCACTACTCAGCACGTATGTTTAGGCAGTCTCACTCTATATGACCTCTCTCATCACAAGAAAATAACCACCCCTATCTAGGATACCCTAGACCTATGTTCTTCACCTAACCACGTGCATGAGACTGATCGTGGGGAGGTCTCATGTTCTATGATCTCGTCATACGGTGACTGCTATCCATTACAGAAAACTCATCCGTATGACACCCACTTCCAGCTCTAGCTACCTAGAGTACCTATGAAAGAAATATATCTGAAATAAATTCCAACTCCAACACTGTGGAATAGGTGGGGATGCACAAGGGGACCACACTAGCATGGATCTCTCTATAGATTCTCTGCTCAAACATTCATTCTTGAATGTAGCTATCCTGGATCATGTCAAGGGAGTAGTAGGTAAGGTCTATAAACCTCATTTCATACTCATACACTACCATCCCTCTCTTTTGAAGCTCCAGAAGCTTCTAAAGTAGAATCAAGCACAAAAAAGAGGGGTAGTACTCCTCGTAGAATAGATTTTAGAATTCAGGCCACGAGAGTGTAGCCTCATCATGTGTCTGGGTAACAAGAGTCCACCAACGCCTAAATGCTCTATGGAAAAGGCTATTTTCTAGTACAAACACCAAATATATTGTTGTATGGATCAGCCCAAATACATAAATCACTGACTCTATCCAATCCTCTAGTACCTAAGGATCTATCTCTCCATGAAACATCAGAGGCCTCTGACACTAGAACTCACGGAGTGCGCTAAGCCTGTGTGCATTCTCAGCCTGCACTGTTGGGATGATCTGCTACTCAACAGGTGTAGGTACTTCTACCTACCCACCTAGAGGAAGGGGATTATATGATGGACCCTAAATTGAGGGTTCATCACTCATCGGATCATCATCATGGGATGGAACTGGTATCCTGGCTAGCTGTCATCGTGGAACCATCCTGAGATTTATCAAGACGTACCACAATCAGATTAGAAAATATATATCAATAGAAATGGGGACATGAATTAAGAAGTACAGTCAAAGACTCAATCATATATGATACATGTACCTTTGGTCCCTAAAACAAATGTCTTGATATGACGAGTCGAAAAGCAGGTAGTCAGGGTTCTGGTGAATGGATACATCGATCGCTCACACCATCAATAGACTCCCTAGCTTGAGAGCCTCATTTGAGGCACTTTGAAACTATTTCCATAAACCCAACCAAATACTCTTAAGGGTAATAGTCTTAAAAACATCCCAAGGATCGAACCACCTCTGATACCACTCTATTAAAACCCGACCCAGGCCAGGGCTCGGGCCGCAACTATCCCAAGCCTACCTCTATAGGCCAAGGGTTGAGACCAGCACTAAAGGCATATCTAAACTCAGAGAGGCATTTTCCTAAGTACCTATACGCAAACACACACATCCATATTGATGAAAACATGTAGAGGGAAAGGGTAAAAGATGAAACACAGCTATAAAGTAAACCAACTATGTATAAGATCTAGGGTGTATAAGAGTACGACTGTGTAAACTGAAAAATAAACGGGAAAAATACATGCCAAACCAAAAATATTTCCCAACCTGAAAAAAACTAGAAATTAAAATGTTGAAAGAGCCCAACTCTTGATCTCTAAGATACAACCACCATATGCGGTCCAAAGTACCAGGTATCTCTAAGCTCCTCTGAAGTCACCACCAACCTGTCTGTCATATGCATAAGACACGACACATGCGGGAAAATCCCATTAAAGGTTGAGTATATTCATACATATTAGGACACCCCAAAAGAAAAAGGGGGATCATTAAGAGATACAACAGGAATAGAAAATAGTATATGTAATATACAGTCAAAGAGAATATCTCAACCCAAACCAAGAGTGAAAGTAAACTCATCCAAGTACAAGGGTCTCGACACGGTGAGTACATGAACTACACATAGATTATTCGACATCTATAACATGAGAGTAGACTCATACAACCATGAGAATCTAAACATTAAAACTACATGGCATGCCCCATGCCTCTTCACCTATCATGGAAAAAGTGTAACGAAATACAAGGTGTGAATACAGAAGAATGTATATATATATTCTTAGTAAAAATAATCCCAAATAGAAGAGTAAGGATATCTCCATCTCACATCTCAACCCAAGAATAAGTGTAGCCAATGGTTCCAAAATCCCATAAATGATGCCTAATATCTCGCACACCAGCCTAGAAGCAATTTTACAAGTCAAACCACATCTCATCACTGTGTCGTATGGTCGAGGGGCCACAAACATAAAGTAAAGGAACATCACCCTAGTATATTAGAGGGGTTAAACTCTATAAGTATCCATAGAGGACCCATTCTCATTCTAATGGGGGCTTATACTCTATAACCATTCTTATAGGACCTACCCCTATGCTGATAGTAGGTTCCACTCTATAAGTATCTGTATAGGACTTTTTCCTGTGTGGATGGGCAGTTACACTCTATAAGTATATGTAGAGGACCCACTCCCTATCTTATAGGGGGTTCCACTTGGTAGGTAGAGGACCCACACCTAAACTGATGGGGGATTCCACTCTATAGGTCGAGTACCCACACCCTGGTGTGATAGGGGTTCCACTCTAGTCATTGAGAACCCACTCCCTATCTAATAGGGGGTTTCCACTTGGAAGTTGAGGACCCATGCCCTAGTACACTAGTGGGTTCCACTCATAAGGTGAGAGGAATTGCTTCCATTTTAATGGGGGTTCCACTCTTTAAGAATCCTTTGGTGATTTTTTTATAATCACTGATATCATTGAGAATCTCCTAAATAAGTGTTGTGCCTGGAAAAATTCACATCATACCTCGAAATACATGACCAATGGTACCATCGTATTACACTCAGGAATGGCTACTCATGGGATAAAATCTATGCCCAAACAAAGGAAATATGAAACATTGAAGTTTTATTAAAAGGAAACAAGGGATACATGGTTTGTGAGGAGGCCCACACATCATGTGTTCTCACTCCACCACCCAGTTGTGTCCCTGTTTGGCACATATATCTGAAACCATGTAGTAGTACACATCGTATAGGTGGAATACATAGTGTTTCTAGACTAACCATGATCGGGTCATGTCCTACTGATCATGTTTTTGTACTTCGGTACACAACATGCTGCCTCACACGGGGTGTCGCCCGTGTGACCTAGTCGTGTTCGTGTAATAGGGTACAAAACCATGTACTTATCTATGTACTTCTACACAGGATCCCACTTGTGTGATCCACCACATAGATTTCCCATCTAGGGGAGGGTTACACAATGTGTAGGATGGCTACACATCATTCCATCATTACGATTTCTCAAAACCCTAGTCGCCACACTTAAGAAGATACACATTGTGTGCTTATCCCTGTATACAGCGTGTAGTCAGGTTTTCTCCAGAATCTTATATCCCATAACTGCTCATTTAATCATTCCATTATTCCATAGATCCCACAATGAATTTTTTTGAGATTAGTGGATCTATCTATGATTCACGGTTTCCTTTTTTCATTCATCATAAATCGGTCTCCAGTGGTTCATGGGAGTTTGTTGTTAAACCTGCACATATAGAACCTTTCATCATTCCATTGGTCCCTGAAATAATCAACCAAAACCTGCAATCATCTCAGATCTGTCCATACTTCATCAATATGTCCCTTGTTCACAAAACTGTTGTGATTATGAGGGTTCGATTGAGTTTGGTACCACTTGGAAAAGTCGAACTGGGACCATGGGGTCCAACCTGTGATGAATGTGAAGAGAACAAGTGGGAAAAAACAACTAAAAAGTTTTAAACATTTTTTTCTAATATTTCTTAGACAACGATCGAGAACAGATATCTGGGGTTAGAAAACATTGAAATAATCAATTTAAATTGATATTTATGTTCATGATTAGGACACAGTTTTCATAGATCAATATAAGGGTTTGATATGATCAATTAATTTAATCAAAAGTTCTTAAATTTTAAAATTTATGAGACCTGATAATAGATTGGATCTTTCATCATTGAAGAACACATCTGACAATGATCGAGAGGATTTGTTGCGTTTGCTTCATCCTGGTCTGCTCTGATCTAGAATTTTGTCATTGTACTATGAGATTTTCCAACAAAAGAGGAAGAAGGTGGTTTGGAATTCTCCTAGGGGTTATGTAGATAATCCTATATAATTTTTCATTGCAGTATTCTTATGGAACATTTCACTACGTCAAAATGAAATATTTAATTAATTAATTAATTAATTCACTAAATGTACCTCCAACGATCGAGGATTTCAAACGCCCTACACCGACCCATTTTAGGTAATTACTAGGGTTAAAACCATGTTATAGACTCAATTGTGGCCTCATATTTCTGATCCAAGTTACCATTTAAGAGTTTTCATATTTTATTTAAGATTATGTGTGCATGAAATATAAATATATTTAAGATTTTTATAAAATTAATTCTCGGTACACCAGTCCTTGGAATCTTGTTTCTTCTCTGTGGTTAGCTCTGGAAAAATATATATATATATATATATATATATTAAAGTCTTATAAGTAAAAAATTGGTTCTTTACACAACATTCCTCAAGCATGTATTCCCATACACTAAAGGCTACCGACTAGCAGTAAGGGTTGATTTATAAAATAGGGGTCAACGAGCCCGTACCCGAGTGGTAAGGGCTCCTGATTGGCATCCAAGAGACCCAGGTTCAAAACCGGGTGGAGGTGAATTTCTGGTTACTGTAGCAGTACTATAGCAGTACTGTAGCAGTACTATAGCAGTTATTGTTCAGTACTGTAGCAGCTGGAACTATTCACCTGATTTGGGCCTACGGGTCTCCAGGGCCTTCGGGTCATCAAAGGCCTTCGGGTCTCAGGGCCTTTGGGTCACGTAGACCATGGATTAGCCCAGTTCACATAGAACATGTCCCAGAAGAGGATCAGAGAAACAGGAGTAGCAGCCACCAGATACAGAGCTAACCAGATTGGAAGAATGAGAGGGTATGGCAGCCGCCATCAGGACCAGGCACCGTACAGCTTTGTATGGGGCAATGCTAGCCGATCAGCAATGCAAGGTGGGGAGCTAAGGAGATAAATGATGCAAGACGTTGGGGAGGGGAAGTTCTAGTGGGCTGGGCCTACGAGTCATGTAATGGGCATGGTATGCCTCTGGGCCTTCGGGTCATGTATTGTGGGTCATGTTGGGCCTTGTGCCTTGGGCCTACGGGTCATGTACGAGTTCCCCTTAAACCCTTAAAAGGTGGATTATCTATAATAAAATAAAAATAAGGCCTTCAAGCCATTCAGAGGTAAAATAGGGAAAATATACCCTCTAATATAGATATCCATAAATCATAGTGGAAGCAATTTAATACATTAAATATAATAATAACATAATCTAGAATCATGTTACAGACCAACCACAAGTAAATAAACCAAAAAATTCTATAATAATATGAGCTAAACTACAATTTCAGGTAGGCACACAATAATGGTTGGGTCTCTCATGGGCTTCCCGTATATAAAATATTCTAAGAAACCAAATAAAAGATACTAATATAAAAGGTGGTTTTATTATATGCTTGGTCCCATATCTTAACACCAACCATGCTCTTTTATCTCACCCAATAATTTCATGGTCCTTTCCCTTATATATACCTATAACCATAATATTTTCCAAATTATTAATGTGATCAAGTAGGATATGAGTGCAAGTTAGTAGGTCACTACCAAAGGTATCACTGATAAGTCTAGTAAATATAGTTTCATGTACAATTTGATATTCTTGATAGTAAATAACAAAAAATGGTTGAAATAATAAATAAGTCATAGTCATGGGTGCTACACAGCCACTCAAGTAAAACTATACCTACTTCATCCAATGTTATAATTTCTATAAACATGTCACTGGTATACTGATCAGGTATGTAATCCTTATTCATAGTCATGTTCATAATGTCCCATCATAATATAGTAGACAAATCATGGGTTGTATATCCCAATAATCAAGTCATATTAGTGGGTATGATATCCCAGTAATAATAATTTTGAAATGGTCATAGCATCTAGAAGTAATATGATAATATCAAGCCTTGTATCATAGCATGAGTATCCATAAAGTGAAAAATATCCCTATCCATGTCATAATAACATGAGGGCATGGTGATCATAGTCTTAGTTCATATCATCAAAGAGAGTGTCACATCCTATAAGTAACCATTCACATATGTTCATCTCATACTCTTCCTTGGAATCATCACACCATGATATTACATCCCACATCTAAAGTTAATAGAAAGTAAACATGTATATCTTATCATCCCCATTATTACTAAGGCAATGTGGCATTTTGTTTCACAGAATGGTGTGCATTACATCCCATAACAATAAAATGATGTCTTGGTCATAATGATACAATAAAATTGTCATGGAATCCCTCATTATAAATAAAATATAATAAATGGGTATTTCATCCTGAATATATCCTTCAATAATAAATAGGTCGAGTCATCCCATGTGTATTACTAAAATAATATCATAACACAATAATGATTCAAGGGACAAGATCTAAATAACTCACAAAAAAATGGTGGCATAGTGTCCAGCACATGTAAGTCAATCTAGGTTGACCCTAACATACCAAAACCCATTTCCAAGAACCAATTAAGTTAGTTATACCTAAATTCATGCAAGCTCGTAGGGGAGTAACACTCATCCCAACACCAATTGAACGATACAAGGCTACAAGGCAATTCTAATTTTTAGAAGAAATAAAGTTTCCCACACTATCCTCTCACATTATAAAATCCTCCCATAAAGGATGGATAATGGGAACCTATCATGGTTCTTTGTGTCATAAATAAAACTAGTGTACCCATTATGGGTTTCAACTCCAACCATTGATGGTGCTTTAATTTTGGTGCATGGCCACTAATGGTCGTGAAATCAAACACAATAGTGGGGAAACCACTAATGGACCCAATAATCATAATTAATTCTCAAATGACATATAAAATAAGTTTTTAATTTAAATTAGGTTCAACCATGCATGATCAATGTGACTTACACATAACACATGCATAAAAAATGGTATATATAAACCATCATGAAAGCTTAGGGACCACTTTCCTTAACATTGTTGGATCCCACTCATTGAATATCAATAGAAAATTCGAACTCAAAGGGTAAGAATTACAATCCCTAAAATCCAAAAAAAACTATAGTGAACCAGAAAAGAATATAAAAATGGTGAGAGAAACATGATTTAAGTAAATAGGGAAGGTTAGACATACCTATAGCTTCTAATAACAATTAATGGTACTCAATTTAAACAAGAATTTAGGTGGGAAGATCTAAAATCACCAAGAAATAAGATTTCCAGTTAGGGTCTATGTGGGGTGTGATATGCCAAAAAAATTGCTTAAAGGGGGTTTTAATCATCAAATGATGATTCTGATCTGACTTAAAATTACGGTTCCTAAGATTCCATGAGAACTCTAGTGGTGTGGACAGTGGAAAATCCCACTGCTCAAGTCCAATGAAGTTCCATTTAACCTCTATCAGAACTTTGGTGGGGTGGTAAATGGTATACCCCACTACCCAAGTCCACCTTAAGTCATTTTCACCCAAATAAAATCAAAACACACACATATACACCCAAGGTTTCATATAGTTTTGGTTGACATGTCTCAGGTAGTGATGGATTCAAATCATATGCTCTTTAACCAATCTTTTTCATGATCTTTTAATTATAAAGGGAATGATCTCAACAACATTCTATATCTTGAGGCACTATTATGCTTCAATATATCATGCATCTCTATAAAAATTTTAAATAGAAATGTAGGTCTTCATAATTCATGATGCTAAATTATATAATATTTTGAATCATTTGAATCATTTTTAGTCTGGTATCAAAATTATTAACTCGAATTAGAGTCTTATACTTGATGTATCTCCATAAATAAATGATAAAATTTAGTTCATAATGGTATTAACTCTTGATTGGATCCACATTTTGAATTTATTTATTAATAATGTTTCTAGAAAAGTTTGGATGTATTTCATGGGGTAATTCTATCTTTATACTTGTTGATTGCTAGTGTCTCAATCATGGGATCATGGTAAAAGGGTTTATTAGTAAATGCATTCATTAATTGAGTAACATTTGTGTGGATCATACTCCTAGTAAGTACAAAGAAAAAGAAAATAATACTATTTACGTTTAAAGGAATAAAAGGTATAAATATAAATATGTATGGAAATTTTTGGTTTTATAAATTAGTAAAATAAAAAATATATAGTTTACCAGTTTTTGAAAATGGAACTAAAAACTTTTTCTTCCCACAAACAACATATATTCCTCTAGGAGAAGGTAAAAGTTTAGATATTATTTACTCTTTTCCAAAACTAAAAACTACAAAAGATTATTATAAAATATGTTCAATGTTAATCCACAAAGAACACTATAAATCTTATAATATTTCTTTCACCAATTAATAGACCTAATCACAACTTTTAAAATAGTGAGAATATGGTTATCATTGCTGAATTAAAAAAAAATATTTTAAGAAACTAGTAATGAAATAATAAGTAATAAATCAATTTCAAAATATGGTTCTTTCATAAAATAGATATTATCTCATTCATTCATAGCTTAATTGAATAAATTTGTTGCAATTTTATCTAAAGTTGTTAATTTTAATATAATAAAATCCATTAATGCTAATTAAATAAATTTAGTTATTTTATTCAAGTAATATATTATTGAAATATTTTTTAATTTAAAACCTTATTATTAATATATAAAACCAAATTAATTTCCAAAATTTAATTCACTCTTCCATATTGGATGTTTTGTTCCACCTAGATTGGTGTAAACACACTAAGAGGGTGTGAATCAATAAAGGTGACGTTTTCCCAATTTATGCCTTTTATTTTTACCTCTTCGCCTATTTGGTGAAGGTATATAACTCCCCCTTATCTCAACTTTAGTTTTCATGAAAGTAATATAAGAAGGAAATCAAAATAATAAATCATACAAGAGTTTTTCAACAAGGTTCGCCTCCAAGATGGATGGCTACATCCCCAGAGTATAGTGATTTTTATCCCACTCACACACCGCTTATCTTTTATTATCAATATGAATCACGAGTGAGGTTATATCCTTAAACCTATTCTCCTAGAACCAACTAGGTTATATATATAACACCAACCAAAAAAATTCACCCAATTGATATCTTCATACTCTGGAAGCAACCAGGTTTTCCTCTTTGAATGCTAAATTTGGATAGATCCTTTTGAAGTTTAATCTATAGGTAAGAACAAATATTCTCTTGATAAGATAATTTTGATATATTTCTGCAAAATGAAATAATCATGAAGGTTTCCTGTGATACAAAAATCTTGAACAGTTTTCTCAATATCTCCTTCAATCCTAATGATATAAATATATCATAGGTTAGTCCTCACACAATCAATCAATGCTTGAGATATTCCATAACACCATCATTAGATTATTTAAATTATCTTATTATTCATCATAAACACAAAAGGATAATTTCTCAAATAATTTCATTGGATCTCTCTTTATTTCTTCAACTCACAGAATAATTAGAATAGTAATAGGTTAATATTCTCTTTTAATCAATTTCTTTGATTCCCCAAATATAAACGAAATGCAGTATCAGTTTCATCTAATTCTATCTCAATACATTTTTTATTCTTCCCCTCCCCTTATTATATTTTGACACAATAAAATGAATATTATTTCCTTATTTTTAATATTTAAATTCCATGATATTTGGTACTATAATCTTCTATATATTATCTTTTAACTTCTCAATAAAATCTCGTAGGAATTCTCTCCAGGATATTGAATTATTATTATTTTTATAACATCTTTCCTCAACTTTTATTTTAAAAGTAACTATAAATTCTCATTTAAACTAGTCAAAATATATTTCTTGATAATTCCTCTAGGTTTTATCTCTATAAATGATTTGAAATATTTACATTTGAAATCCTATAATTATTTTGTGAAGATTATCTCTATTCTTCTCATGTATTACTCCTTCTAACTCAGTTTGAATCAAGGATCAATATCCATCAACATAATAATATTTAATAATTTAAGACTCAAATAATTGTTACATATAATCTAACTTTCGAATAATTATTCTGAAAATTTTATATCTTTACAAATAGAAAAAAAATATTACGTATTATCGGAAGAATCAAACATAACTTATATATACATAAAATCATCTTCTTCATCTTCAAAGAAATATTATATATTCTCACAGTGAATTTTTTTCCTTTCCCAAATCTCAAAATTCTCACATATTTCCAAACATCAAAATCTTATATAAAAAATAAATATCCTACATGTCACAATATTAATCTCAAGTACATTTCCAAATTTTTCTATGGAATAATCTTATATATCACCCTAAAGGATATTATGTACTGACGATAATATATTACATATTATAGTTCACTCATGACTTTACACCATTTTATTTTGATCCTCAAGAAATACCTTTCATATGCACTGAATTATATTACATATGATTTCAAATATTATGAATCACTTGAATAACATTACATATGATTTTTAGATTATTATGTTTCAACATCAAGATCTTATGTATCACTATGGTTCCCAATATTTTTTCATTTTTTTAATCCTTGTTTTTTGGAAATATAATATATAAATTATTATGTATCTTACATGTTATTTTGAAATTCCTCTAGTTAATCTGATGTGGGGTCATATTTAATATGACATGACTATGAATCTTCTAAAATTAATATGATTTAAGGTTGATTCATTCATCCATAGCACCTCGGATCTTTTATTCATAACACCTAATTATTCCAATGAAGATTGATTTTCACCTGTTTAATCCTATATGATATGGTTTCTATGGGTTTAATCTCAAATTGTATTTAATAATTTATTATTCAACTCCTTAACCATAAAATAACTCATACATATTTTCAAAAAATATAACTTAATCTTATAGAAACTATGAAAAAAAATTATTATCACATATGAATTAAGCTTTTCATAATGAATATCTAAAAATTTTATATCAACTTCAAACCTTTTAAACTCGTCTCCAAGTATTCTTAACCACCTATAATCACTTCATATTACTTTGGAATTACTTAAAATCATCTTTAATTATCAAAAATAATAATTTTAAATCTCATCTGTACATGTCTCATATCATCCTCTTCAATATTTGTGATCATATAAGTGATACTTACATAAATTGAATCACCCTTAATATTTGATAATCATAAGGATATATCTTCATCAAAATATCATTCATATTCTCAACTTCTTCATAGAATCATAATATCCATCAATATTAATACTCTATATAACTCTTCACATAACAATAATATTTTCCAAATGTGAATAGATTTCCAAAAATATATCCAATGTAAACACCTCGTATATTTCTTTTTTATACTTTTATAAATGAACTCACTTTAAACTATAATCTTCGAGGTGTTCATCAATCAGCATCCAATATTCACAACTCAATGTATATTGACACCTTTCATGGGTACATCACTCAATATTATCATCACACATACTTGGGTAGTCTGGATACCTTCCAAGTTTCTATTCTAAACACATATTGAATTCATGATTATTAAAACATATATAACTCAACACTAATGGGTTCAAAAATATTCCCTTTTAGATTTGTTGTTGATACACATAAATAAAATGTATGCCAATATGTCTTCTTCCATCATATTCTCTCTCCAATTATTAATAATAAATACAAAGGGTCTTCAAAGAGGGTATAATTATTTCACTTAAGGTCATGTTCCATTAATTATTTCACTCTATGTATATGTGATCAATGCTTGATGTAAAAAATAAGTGGGATTAACTTAGATAACAAAGTTGTCCATAACCAAACCAGAATATGATACCAACTCAAAATTATTTTTTCAATGGCCATTTAAATAGATTTTCAAGATGATACCAATTATTGAATATATTATAAATATATTTTCAACTTGAGTTTATATAATCATCAAAAAATAGATTAAAAAAATACAAAATAACCACAAGGTTTAGTTTTATAAATCAACACTTAAATTTCTCAGAATATATTCATTTTTAATCTTGAAAACTCAACCAATTCTCCCCCTTAAATTTAGAATAGATACAAAAAATAGTGTTGGTATAGTGGTAATTATACCTCAAAATGGTAATTTTTTTATTACTTTCTATAATTATAGATTTTTATAGAAACCATATTCAGGTATCTTACTCAAACTTCTCTCAAATTTTCTTCCCCTAATGGGAACATCCCATCATCATCTTCATTAAGGATTATCAATTCATAAAAGAATATTTGAAGTACTAATAATTGGGATCACTCCAAGATAGATACTACTTTCACAGTCATCTCATAATTCCATCTATAATAGCCCAATATTTTATTTTAAAAAGAATACTATTTTAGATTGTGTATACCACACACAATATTGAGCTTAAAACAAACTGTGATATAATATTAAAATATTATTATTCAAATGTGATCATCATAATTTACCCATTGGTTTGGTTGGTATGAATAGGAGTATCCAAATTATGGAATATATTTAGGGAAGATTAATTTAATACATATGTACTGATTAATACCAAGGAAATAAGAATTCAAATTTTTTAAATATCGTATAAGATTAAAGGAGATATTTTTTAGAAAACTATTTTTATGTCAATAATGAATTTTTATCGAAGTAAATTAAGTTAAAAAATATGGATTAATAGTTTTAATGAAATTTATAGTTCATATATTTAATAAAATAAATTAATATTTATATAATGGTGTTTACTTGATAAGGAATGTGTATACATTAATTTTATAATTCAAAAATAAATTTCTTGAAAAATTGTCTTTACTACAATTTGTACACAGATATTGTGATTAATATATACCACTTATAGAAATTTTATTTGATAAAATGGAAATAATTTTTGAAATAGGAAAATAAAAATAATCTTCAGATAATTCTTTGATATTTTTATGAAAATGTTTATTTTTGGTGAATAGTGAAAAATACAAATTATTTAAAAAACTGCCATTTTTTATATTTTCATCAAATAAATATCAATGTTTCGTTTGGATTTGGATTTTTTTAAAATTGAATAATTTCATTTTATTAAAAATAATTCAACTAATGTTATATAAATCAATATTATACATTATTTTGGTATAAAATCGTTTTTATGCTTAAAATGAGTATTTTTCTAAAAGTAGTTTTTCATTATGTTTTGCGAACTTATAATAAAGGTATTTTCTAAAAAAATTGAATACTTAAAAATTTATTTAATGTTTTTAATTAGGAGGTTTAAATTTTTTAATGAGGTAATTTTCATTTTTTTCATAATAAATAGTACCTTAGTAAAAAGTTTTCATTGTGTTAAAGGGTGAAATTTGTCAATTAAGGTTAAAATTTTATGATAAGTTCACAAAATATCATATTAATTATTACAGGATTAAATGATTTTGAACCTTATCATTTTATATTTTAAAATAGGTCATTTTTGTGACACTTTACTTTGATTTAATCCTTTATATTATTTTAAGTTAAGTGTAATTACAAAATATCACCCTCCCTCACTTATTATGTTGTCATGATATGGATTTAGATCAAAATGATATATTAATAGATATAAATATTAAAATTGAGTAATAATAAACTCTATTTATTATATTAACTTCATATTAATTTTCATTTATTGTATAATTAATTTAAATTCTTATGCAAAGTTGATGCAACACTTGTGCAAGTAGTTGAAAAAACAGGTAAATTATATTAAAAAATTTAACAGTAATATGTTTTGGATCAATTTTTGTTCTTTAAAAATTTATTAGAAAATTATAATGTATACTTTTTGTTGAACGAGTTTATATTATAATTAAATTTGTATCTTTATGTATATAGATTCAAATTTTTTGAATAGTTCTGAAAATGAATTTAAATGGAATTTAATGTTTAAAAATTATTTTAAATCATTATAAAATCATAAAAACTGTATTAAATAAAATGAAAGTTAAATTTTTGATACTATCATTAATGGATCATTTATGTTTCACTTTTAATTTTTAAAATTAATTTCATGACCCTTAAATATTGAAAAAAATTATAATGGTTAAGGTTAAATGGGGTTGACAAGAGGGTTAAAACAAAAGATAAGATTTAAAATGATACTTAATCTAGTAAAAAATTAGATTTATTTAATCTTTATCCTCCTTATATTTGAATATTTGGCACTTTTAATCCATTTTAGATGATTTAGACACGTTTTGTATATTAATATTTCATTTATTTATAATATTTTCACCCACCACACTTACAAAAGGGAACCTCCTCTCCTCTATTACTCACACATATTGAGTCATTTATCTTGACCAATCTCTTCCAAAATCCATTCCAAACCTTCCTGACCATTTTATAATGGTTCTTTTCTCACCAAAATGATAACCTATAATTCTTATGGTATAATCCAAATGTGGTTTCTCAAAGAAGAAGTATAACTCTTAACTGGGAGTTCATGTTTATTTCTTCTTCTACCTCCTATAAATATTATAAAACCTTGTTGAAATAATAAAATAAGTATACTCTATATAATAAAATGTTTTTATATTTATTAAAAAACATTTTTTCATCTCCTTTTCTATCCTATAGTGAATGAAAACATCGCTCATGCATGTGTGTGAACTACCACCTCCAAGAAGCGATGTGTTTCATTTTTCATCATAGACTCTTATTGATGGTAAAAATGATTCATCAAATGAATATATATAATATTTTTTACATAATTATGATTTTATAAATATAATATATTACTTACCTTCTTTTACTTCCATCTTTTGAATAATGATAATGTCACGTGTGGACTACCACCACCACAAAGCGATTTGATTCATTTTTTCAAGTATACCTTCTATGAATGGTTACAAAAATGTTTTTAATACATAAAAATAATAATTTTTTATGATTAATATTATATATGTGATGTGGCCAAGATCCCTTTTTCTATATTCAACCTATCTAATTCATTTTGGACTTTTGAATCGAACATCCTCAAAACATCTAACATGAACTTAACTGAGTTATTAATGAAGTAAAACATGGTAAAAATGAATAATTATAAAGTAATTAACATGGAAAGTTTATAAATAAAGTAAAAAAACTAATATAATTTTATTATTTAAGATTTATAGAATTTTCAATGATATGTGGGACTTTAGGGAAGGGATTTTTCTTTAAAAGAATTTTTTTTAATGTATTCCTTTCAAATATTATTCCTTTACATAAATTTTATTTTAAATTTTTTAAGAATGTTAGTTTTTTAGACTTAAAATTTGGTTAAAGGAAATTTTTAACTAATTTTTTCTATTATTGGTCCATAATTAGGTTTGAAGTGTATTTTTTGACAAGTTTACTTTTTGATAATATGAGTTTTTCTTGGTGAAATTTTATAATTGTGTAAGGGGTTTTTGCTAAATGAAAATAGTTAAATAAAATGGATATGTGATAAAATAAGGTACATTGCCAAAATGGTTACATGAAATGGATACATTTGAAAATCATATATATGGATAAAATGACTGCATGAAATGGATATGTTAACAAATCATATATGTGTCCATAATAGCTATGATAATCAGGTATGTGGCTAGAACAGTTTCATGAATCGACTATATAGTAACATCAGCTATGTGAGAAAATTAGGTATATGAACATCCTATGAAATTGGAAACTTTGACATTCATAAATATTGATATCATATACATGGTTTTTTGGCTCTATGGACTCAATTACGTTGCAACATGGCTATGTTAATTTGGCTATATAGACCATACATGATTACATGATGAGGTTTTATGATCCCTTACTTCTAGAAAATGAATAAATTTGTGTGGTTATCTATATTTAGAGGGTTAGTCACATTAAATGGTTGTTTTATGATCTTGATTCCATAAATTTATTTTAATCTAAAGATATTTATTAGGGTGTAGTTAATATTTGTTTTACCATATTTTATATAAATATGCACTGTGCGGGTGGAGATGTTCTAAGGTAGTTATTTCCTTTAGAAATATCCATGAAGATTACAACCCGATATCTATAGAGAAATTTAATTGTCCTTTAAGTATATTAAAATATAATTTACATCACATGTGATAATCACGGTATAATATTATAATATTTATATCACATGAGACATTTCTTGGAATAAAAAATAGAAATAGGGGGAGACATTCTCTGATTATCAAGAGGAAGTTTTTCCAGATCTCACCTGGAAGGTTAGAGTTCAAAGAAGATGTTATTCTAGGAGACAAATTCTCTCTGGAAATCAATATTATATTTTCTTAAAAGAAACATCATCCTTGGCTCATGTCTATATTATCTTCATGTGAAGAATAAAATACTTGACAAATGGAGCAGTGATTTCCTTGTTGAAGGTGAGTTGTGAGATCTTCAATTGTTCATAGTAGTGAACCAAGTGGGTCAGTGATACCACTCTAAAATTATAAACATAAATTAGATATATTTAGTGAATTTTGTTCATAATAATATTTCTTCCATGTTCCTTGGACTAGTCTAGTTTGGGTGAACCAAGTAAAAAACCTCCATTTTATTTACTTATTTCATTACTCATTGAGGGGAAAGGCGTAGAGAATTTAAAGTGTTCCTAAAGGTTAGAGGAAAATATATTTATGAAATGAATAATTGTTTTTAACTTATATACCCTAATTCATCCCCCCCCCCAGGGTTTAACAAGTGGTATCAATGGGGTGTTTATTATTCTCCTCTATTGGAATCATGAGAATGGTAGTCAACCATAAAGGTATACCCATATTTTAATAAATTAATTTTCAATTGTTTAAAATTCAAAAGAAAATTTATTTCAGATTTTTATCCATGGATTTTTATATAATGGACATCTATGGAATCACTAATAATATTGAAAGTGGATCCTTGATGATGATATATCATCGAGAATCGGATACAGATGCCAAATCCATAAATTCCTTGGGTAGTGCTCTCACTAATACCATTTTTACAAAGGTAATTTCCTATAAAACCTCTCATGTTATGTGGGAAAATATTCTAAATATCTATGAAGTATATTCTAAGGTTTGGGAGAAAAATTTGTAGGTTATGTGGAAAAAATATAAATATTTGATAATGAAATCAAATTATATGGTTGATGCCATTTTTGAACATCTAAATTTTCTTATTGAAGTTGTGTGAGGCCTAGGTGAAGATATTAAAGATGAAAAGTTCATAAAGAGTATCATGATAAGTATACCTATTTATTTCAATGAAAAATGTTCTATTATAGAAGAAAAATATCTGAAATATATTTCTATTGATATTTTTCACAGTACTCTTGTGTCCTATAAAATGAGAAGCGAAGATAATTAGTCAATAATGAAGGAAAGTGCTCAAAAAGTGACCTTTAATTCCATGAATAAACTCTCAATAAATGAGAATCAAAAATTTGGTTAAGTTTATGATGTTATGTCATTTCCATCCTCTAATCTTAATATAGGGAGAGGAATATTTAAGGGTAAGATTCCTCTTGATTACTTTAAATGTGGAAAAGTGGGACATCTTGTGTCCAAATGTCCCAAAAACTTTTAGGAAAGTAATAATTAATATAAACAACCTTAGAAGATGACAAAGGGCTTAAAAAATAATTCTCATTGTAGGTCTTTTGAAATAAAAAATTTCCTTTTTAAAGAAGAATATAGTTCTTGAGAAAGTGAAGTGGAAGAAGTTTAGAACTTTGAGGGTGAAGGTGTGTTGATGGTTATTACAAATATTTAAAGAGATGGTGATAGTAAAGATGAGATTAATAGACTTATTATAAGGGCTGATTTATAAGAAATTAAGGAGGCCCTTGAAGAACTTTATTTTTGGAGAGAAAAGAATAAAAATGAAAATACAGTGGTACATGATTCCAAGCTCTACATACAACAACAATAAGAAGAAAAATCAGAACTGATGTATGAGATTGAAAAAATAAAAATTGTAATTTTATAAAATTAGGGAGATGAATTTGGGCTAAAACTTAAAGTTAAAGAACAATATTGAAACATTGATAGACTAGATTGAATTATCAATGACAGTGTTAAGATAATTTATGATCTATAATAAGAAGTTATGAATTGAAATTGGAGGTGTCAAGATTAAGAATGATTATTTACATATGGTAGGATAGAAATGAATTCAAAGTAATCATTATCAGGTAAATACAAATAAATTACTTAGGAAACACACATACTTATTCCTCAAGTTCAGTAGTTCATAGATAAAGGAAAATATATTATAGTTTCAAAACCTCAAGATCAAAATCCCCAGAAAAAGATATATCTTTACAATACTAGAAAGTAAAGTAACCATATGATCAAGGAAAAGTTTAATGCTTCAAGTGTTAGATTTTTTTTATATGGAAAGTTGGGATATAATTACAATGTGTTCTCTATTTCTAGGAGAAAATTCCAAGAGAAACACCAATCCAATAGGAAAGTAGAACTTATAACCATTATTTTTATTTTAATGGATACTTTTCTTGTTGTGAAGGAATTAAGTATAAGGAAATAAATTTTGCATCAATAATGCTAAAAATCATAAAAATGTCTTGAAATAGAAGAAAGTATAAGTTTGAACCATTATCCAAAATAATAGAGAATCTATAAAGATTTTATTTTCATTGGGAAGAATTTTTCATGGATCCAAATATTTAGGAGGCACATTTTTCACCAGCATGGGTAATAAAAGGTGGTTTGGAGAGGTCTAATGTTGTATAGATTTCATTAATGGAAATAGAAAAGTTAAGTATGTGGATATTGGACAGCGGATTCATATCACATATGAATGGAAATAAATATATCATTATTAATGTTAATCATAATATATATAGAACCATTAATTTTTTAAATAATGAGTATCTTAATATTGTTGGGTATATAAATTTTGTGATTAGAGGAAAAGATCTCAGGTGGACTGATTTTCTCTTATTTGATGGCCTAAGACACAATCTTCTGAGTTTCATCCAATTATTTGATCATGTAAATGTTTTGTAGTTGAATGAAAATATATATAATGACAAATGAAAATATGTTTTACGTATACTATAGGTAAAAATAAACAAGGGAAATTTATATCTTATCAGAGAAGAACATTTCAATATTCTATCCAAATATGAGGATAATTGATTGTGGCATAGGCGCCTTGGTCATTTAATCCAAACATATATGCAGAGGTTAGTAAAGATTAATGGATCATTTGATATTCCCCAAATCACATATGATCACACACATATATTTGATTCATGTCAAAAAGGTAATATTATCCCGAAATATATAATCCAAATAAGATGAAGGCATTGAGGCTACATGATCTTTTAAACATGGGAATTTTTGGGATGATATCACCCAAATAAATATATAGAGAAAGGTATTATGTGTTATTTTTTGATGATTTCAACAAGATGGTGTGGATTATTCCTATTATGCACAATAATGAGGTGTAAAAATGTATCTCTCTATATCATAGGAGAGATGAAAAGATTCTTGGTGTGAAGATTCAAAAATTATGAATTGATAATGAGATCAAATTTACAAATCCTCAAACTAAAAATATATGAAGAACCATGGAATACAACATCATATCTTAGCTATTAGAACACCCTAAAAAATGGGATAGTGTAAAGAAGACATTAGATAATAAAAAACATGGCCCAAATAAAGTTGATTGAGAAGACACTTTCAGAAGGATACAGGGAGGATTCTATTCTTATAGCGATGTACATCTCCAATAGATCATTTTTATGTGAAAACAAAGAGATAAAGACATATTAAATTTAGCATGGAAATAATCCCACACTCAAGTAATTCCATGAACATGGAAGTAAGTTCTTTATACTTGATATGGTTAAGAGAAGAAAATTCAAAGATTGAGGAGATGAAGGAAAATTTCTTGGATACTCATCAAAGAGTAAATAATATAATTTTTCCCACAAGATACTTGAAAATATGATTGGGAGAAATGATGTTGTAGTGGTTGAAAGTGGGAAAATGACAGGATACAATGAGAAATTTTCACACACAAAAACCAATTCTTGAATCTATAGGTGATGAAGAAGCAAAACATTCATGGGAGTTATATGGAATGCAAATAATTATAAAAAAGACTCAAACTATGAATAAAGTGAATAAATTATATCAGTATCATGGAGATAAACAAGAAGTGATGAAAACACTAAAAGAAATATTTTTAGAGACTATAAAACCTATAATTAACCAACCAAGGGTTATGGGCCCAAATTTTGACCCAGGATGGTTCATTAAAAAATGGTATCAGTTCATGAACATGAGTCATGGTGCTCATTTAGAAGTAGTTTAAGTAAATCCTTATGGTGGGGAGTGCACCATAGGCTATTGGAGGTTGGGAACCTCATATTAAGTGGTTTTTTTAGCATAGATATTGTGGGTTTTGTGCTATCACTAAAGGGTGAGTGTTTTGGACATGTGTATCCATTAAATTTGGTGATGGATGTAGTATGGTTGATGTGGTTTCCTATTGGGAAGTGGGGTGGTGATTATAATACTCCTATGGTAGGGAGCATCAGATCAGTTGTGAGTGGATTCCTCTCATGTTGGGGGATAGTTGTGAATGTTGTAATACTAATCATTAGATGGTTGATATAGTATTGAATATACCAATTCTTGGGGGAGATCAGGGCTTCTATTTGTCCATCAATGCTTCTCAAGGGGCGAGGATCATTTGTGTTGGGGAGTTTGTGACGATCCGCATCATCATGGGATGTGAAAATCTTGGGAAATTTGAACCTTTTTGTTCCTAAGAGTGTTCATGGAAAAATATTAAATTATCATAGAATGTGTTCGCAGAAAATTTCTCAGGATACTCTATTGGTCATGTAATATGGTGTTTACTCTAGGACATAAGTTGGTGGAAATACGCGTCATTTGAATTTTTACAGAATATTTAATATTTATTTAATTATATATTAATTTATTAACATGTTTTAGTTTAGTTATATCTTTAAAATAGAGCATCATTTGTATACTTTTTATCCACAGTTAAGTCCAAAATATGGGATTTATCTTAGGCAAGGAAAAACCTTACATCAGGTGCTGAGGCTCGGCCCAAAACCCTTTTCTTTACTTTTTATATTTCTTCTTTTCTTCCCATTTTCCTGTTTTTTTTTCTTTTTATTATTTCTTTTCTGCCTTGAATTTATACATAAACCCCCGTGGGATTCCCCCTTTAGTGTTGTCATCTGAGAGAGGGAGAGGGAGAGAAGATGGAGAGGGAAGGAGGAGGTGTCGCATAGGAGCTTGTTCGGAGGTAGATTGAGGCTTGGTAGGTGTACGACATGGATTCACTGTGAAGCATCTACAGTTTCCACCCAAAGGTAGCACCTTTTATGTTTTTTACTTAAAATACCCATAATTTAAGTTTTTTAAGTTTTAATTACTTATATGGGTTGTTGGGGACCCTTTCGGGGTTGATCTATGGCTTTTGGGAAGAAATTGGGAATTTCGGGCTATTTAGAGGGTTTTCCATTTGGGAAAACCCATGCACATGCCATATAGTTCAGATAAGACATGTCATGTGTTCTTCCTATTAGGGTAAGATGATTTTTTGGGACTAAACTCCATATACTGGGGGTATAATCCTTATAGTTTCAACTTGGGGTGTGTCGAGGGAACATGGTCACATAGGGTACACAGCTAGGACCTATGTGAGGTACATGGACATTGGCCATGTATTATGTTTGGCTGGACCCCATGGGGGGTACATGGATAGGTACATTAATGGTGTAATATATCATATTTTCTAGGTATTTCTCTCTTGAATTTTGGTTTAAACTATTTTCATTTGGTTTTTTCTTCTTCTTTAAACCTTGGTAGCCGAGCCTTTTCTTTAGGTATGGGGAGTTTTTTTTAGGGAAAATGACCTAATTTTTTAGGATGTATGTTAGTTAGAATTAATGGAGCCCTGGTATAAATGTTTTAAAGGAATTAGAGGGTTATCCATGGGTTTGGAATGCTTAGAAAGTGGTTTGGGGTTTTTCTTCATAATATGGGTTGTGATCTGTCTACTAGACACTTTCACATCGTGAATGGGTTATATAATGTGAACATGTTACTGGGTAGATTCCATGAACTGGTTCAAATCATGAAACATTAACAAACCTTAAAACTTGTTCACATCATCAAAAGGTCTATGAGGGTTATTTTAACTCTACGTGATGTATTTTTCAACATATACACAACATGGGACATTCAAATCATGAATTGAGTATTAACATCAAGAATTCCTCAGTAGCAGTAGGATTTTGTATGGTGATTCCTAAAAAACATTTGCTTCACCGTGAAACCTCTTCTCTAAAACCATAGGGTGACACCATGTGATTTTTTGGGAGATTCATTCCCTCATGGACATCTTAGTTTATCATTTTATCTCTATTGAGTTCCTTCACTTTTTTTTCTCCTTTGTTCAGTTATCCTCCATTATAGAGGTGTAATCTCTTGACCACTATTGAATAATTTCTTGATCTTAATGTTTGTAAGATCTAGGTTTTCCTTGGTATATCCTTTGTCATTGGTATTTGATGGAATTATAAGTTGAGAGTATTTATTTGAACACTAGATAAAGGTAGGTGGCCTAGAACAAATCCAAGTGGTCTTTTTCTTATTATTTAAGTGTGTTCAATACTATGCGATCATGCCAACACAACATGCATGTTAGCTAACAGATTAATGGGTGATAATAATCATGTTTTTGAAAAATCCTTATATCCCTTTGGATCTAACAATGTTGAGACCCTATTTTTAGCCACCCGTAGGGTGATGATACCCTTGAACAATAATGAACTAGATATTGGATTAAAACATGAATTAGAATGACATGATACCTTAGGTGATTTCTTGTGACAATATCACTTTGGAAAATGGATTAATTTTTTATTTAAATGACTGTAAAAACTTTGACATGATATGAATGTGTACACTATCATGATAATGTTTTAAGATATAACTTGATGAATGAAAGGGAATTGAAATATAAAAGTTAATTAGATGAATTGACCTTTTTGGTTTATGATGTAATGTCACATTCTTATTTCCATTATGACTTGTGTTATATCTTATGATTTTATGCTTATAGGTATTGGATTGGTTATGATGTAAGGGTTATAGGTCTTGTCTTGGTTATTCTATAGTGCTTATAGTTCTTGGACTAGTTTTTTTGATATATTTATATAGATTTCTTGGCTCGGTTATGATATAATTCATATAGGGGTTCTACTAGTTATACTATAATGCTTATAGGAATTGTACCTATTATTCTCTAATGATTATAAGGCTTGGCCCGGTTATACTGAAATGATTATACAAATGGATTTTACCAATTATGTGATTGTTTTATGGACTTCTGGTTATATTTGGCATTGTAATGATACATGGTCATAGATATTCTTGTATGGTGTTGAATAAGGTTGATTATTATACTATCTTAGTTGATTAATTAGTACTCTTATTTATCACATTATAATATTCACTTACTATCATACTGGTTTTTTTAAACATGGTGGTGTCAACCTACTGAGTTATACTCACACTCTATCATAGAAACCATTTTCTACTCAAGAATATTACATGGATATAGGTTTTTATAAGGACAAAGGACCTTATTGTTGATTATTACTTATGGAATAGGTTAGAACTTGGAGACGAGACCGTCATGGGGATCATAATCAAGGTATTTGTTGTCTTCCTTGAGTTTTTTTATTATTTATCTATTTTACATTCATCTTTACACTTAGATACATTGCATACTATGATTACATCATTTTTTTATTATTAGTTTGATCAATTTCCCTCACTATTTGGTTTATCTGTTGTTTTTGTTGTTACAGTATCTCTTTTATTTCTATTACTCTAATATTATTTATGTTGTTATTATAATTCTATACTAGGGGGTATAGTCTCTACACTATGTTCTTTACACCCCTAATGATAGTTTTAAACCTCCTTAATACGGGGAGTAATGCTTTAGGTCTAGTAACTAACTTGGTTTGGCCACGTGATAGAGTTTCAGGCCAGGGGACATTATAAAGTGGTATCAGATCTTTTAGGTCTTTCTTTTATATTGATTTACTATTTGATAAATGTGGAAATAATATTAGAAACATCTCATGACTTGGTAATGATCTTGTTCATGGGATTAGTTAACCCATGTGTAAGGGAAAGGATGAGTACCCAAGGATGGGATTGTTGTTCATGATTTTCACTTGTTTCAATTAATATTATTTCACCTTGGGTGATTCACATGTTGCATGGTGTTATTATTTCTTGAGATTTATACTTGTGGCTTGGTATGGAATGAGATTATTATGCATGAATCATGATAGGCATGTAGTTATATGGATTGACATGCATTTTTCATGATAGGGACATATTTATTACATGTGATATATTTTCCTATATTAAATATGAAATGAGATCCCTATTATATCTAATAAATGAAATGAAATAATTGTTATGTCATTCTAATTAACCTATTAATCCATGTTCAGAGAGACCATGAGCTAGTGGTTATATATTTTTGTCACCTGTTGAGGTTAACCTTGATATTATCTAGTGTTTTAAGGAGTGAATTTATCTTTTAGGGAAAATTCCTCCTCATCATCTTTTGATTGAGCATTTGAAGAGCATAAATCAGCACACTCATAATGCTACTGAACTAAAGATTCATGTAGCTTATAAGGATCCTATGAATGTTCATAATTTTGATATATTCATGAGGGTCATGTGATCCTTGCAAAGTGATGTTTTTTTCATTATACGTTATATGTATGAGATGATGAGAGTGTTTTATCTACAGTGTCCACCTACATTCACTGGGGAGGTAAGCCCTTGGGAAGCTGATTTCTATATTGAGTCAATCCAGATGATCTTTAAGAAACTCAAGAAATCCATATATAGGAGGTTGAAGCTTTCTTCATACATGATTTTTGGACCTTATAAGCATTAATGGGACTTCTATAGAAATCTGTGTAGCAAGAGTTATCCTGTAAGTAATTGAAGGAAAAATTTCTAAGTCATTTATATCCTAAAATATTGTGGGATGAGAAGAATTGAGAGTTCATGCACTTTAACTATAAGGAAATTTTAGTGATGAACTATATTTGATATTTCACTGACTTGTGTTTATTTACACCATCTTTAGCAGCTGATGATATTTCTAGGGTGATTTGTTTCTGGTATGGGATTCGGTATGAGATCGGGTCACCGATGAATTTATTTCACTTGAGTAACATTTCAGAAATAATGAATCAGGATCTTATCATAGAAGATAATATGAGAGAGGACCTGAGTAGTATCTATTCTATTTTAGTAGGGTGAACTGGGAGATCTTCTTCTGGTGGAAAAAACATATCCATGATAGATATCACCAAGTAAATAGTTGGTAGAGAAGTCAGGGCATTCAAAATCCATATTAGAAATTTGATTCATTGTAGTTATATCAGTGTGGAATGTTTGGTAACAAGTGGCCTCAGTGTCTTTACCCTTCTTTGGAGTGTTGTTCTTGTGGTAGGTTCGGCCACCTACAGAGGTTTTTTAGGGGCATGCAGTAGTAGAGTGGTGGAAGGGGATCAAGATAGGTACCAGAGTCTGGGAAAGGCTCATCTATCCCTCAGGAGATTGGTATATGGAGTAATAATGGACATTAAAGTCATGGTAGGGAATGTGGTACCCCAGTGTGGAGAAGCAGTACCATCTAGAGGGAGAAACATATGGGAGTCATACTGGAGCCTAGATAATATGGGAAATTTTTTTGCATGCTATGCAGTCTACTATGGCTAGTTTGGATGCAGGACCTTGTACCACCAGAGGTATGATTCTTGTATCATATACCCTCGATTATGTTTTGTATGATATAGAAAAATTGTATTCTTTTATATCTGATCGTTTTTCTAATGGTTTGGGCTTGGTTGTGGAAATATTGGATGGTTTCTTAACCATTGACATACCATTAGGAGTGTGATCATAGAATATCAAATGTTTTAAGGCATGTTCTCTAGAAATTGGTGGTTACTATTTCTTTTGGAAATTTTTTGTTCTAGAAATGAAAAGGATTCGATTTGATTCTATTTATAGATTGGTTAGTTTTGTACCAGGATCACATCAAATGTTACCAAAGGAGAGTTACCTTTCTATCTCCATAATGATTTAACAATTTTCACTAGGGTGGGTCGGATCTTTAGGTTGTTCATGGAGGAATAATTTAGTACATATTAGGTTTTCTCATGAATCAAATAGTAGTTCTTGATCAAGATGATAGTGAAATGTAGCATGATACTTTTCCTCTAGTGGTATACCATTTTTAGGATTTTTTTCCTAACGATTTCTATAGATTACCACCTAAGTGGGATATCAACTTCACAATAAATTTGGTTCTAGGAATAAATCCAATTTCTATCCCTCCTTACAGGATGGAACCAACGGAGCTTCAGAAATTAAAATTTTAGTTGGAATATCTAGAAGTTAAGGGTTTTATATGACCTAGTACATCACCATGGGGTTCTCCCATTATTTTCACCAATAAGGATTATGGGACTTTACAATTGTGTGTAGACTATTGGGGATTGAACCATATGATGATCAAGAAATGGTATCCCCCTTCCATTCATATACAATATCTTCAATTGGTTGAGAGGTTCCTAGATTTTCTCTAAGATCTACTTGAGATCAGGGTATCATCAGTTGAGAGTGAGACCATCACACATACCCTGAACTATTTTTAGGAGAAGGTATAGATTATATGAGTTTATAGTTATGTCATTCGGTCTTACAAATTCACTAGTGGTATGCATGGCCTTGATGAATTTGATCTTTCATCCTATCCTATATTGATTTTTGGTAATTTTTTTCAATGACATATTAGTGTACTCCCAATCAATAGAAGATCATGTCCAACATCTTGCCATTGTCTTGAGTACATTGATAGAGAATTGGATTTGAGCCAAGCTATCCAAATGTAGTTTTTTTATTGAGAAAGTCCAATTTTTGGTCATTTCATCTTAGAGGATAGTGTATCAGTGGAACCAAATAAGGTTTCAGTCGTGGTATTTTGGGAGTGGCCCAATAATGTCTTCGATATTCTGATATTTCTAGGTTTAGTAGGCTATTATTGGCATTTCATCCATGAATTATCTCATCCGGTATCACCAATGTCTGGGATGGACAAGAAAGGGGTGAAGTTTTTTTGGTCATATACTTGCAAGAAATATTTTCAGAAGCTAAAGGGTAGGATGAACTTATCACTAATCCTCACCTTACCTATGCTGGGTAATGCATATACCGTGTACTATAACACATCCAGAGTTAGAATTGGAGTAGTTCTGATACAGGAAGACCAATTGGTTGCTTATGGATCCATATAGTAGAAATCTCATGATAGAAAATATCCAACTCATGATCTAGAGTTATTATAAGTGGTACGTTCCTTAATATTATAAAGTTGATATATTTTGGGTGAGAGGTTTGCGGTGTACATGGACCAAAATAGCGTCAGGTATATCTTTTCTTGGCAGGACCTGAAACTTTGGCAAAGAAGGTGGGTCGAGTATCTTCAGTCTTTAGACTTAGAGATGTCTTATACATTGGGAAAAGGAAACATCATTATTGATTCCTTGAGCTAAAATACATAGATGGAGGTAGTTTGGGAGTCTTGAGATGAGTGGAGGATGATGGAACTCTTTGAAAATATGAATCTATATGTTCTGGAGTCTCAGGTACAAGTAGCTCTAACTTCAATATCTGTTATACCCATGCTTTTCAAATGGATCAAGACCAATCAGATATCTGATACATAGGAATTATCTTTAAGTTATAGATTATATAGTGTTGAACCATCATCTATATGGTCTCTTGGTAGGGGAAATTATCTTTTTTACTATGTCTAAGTATGGGTTCTTATGATCTTATGTGCAGAGTAGATGAGGGAGTTTCATGATTATATATGGGAGGTGCACCCAGGTCTGAAAAAGATGTATCATGATCTTAGTAGATAGTACTAGTATACAGGAATGAAGAAAGTAATAATGGGCTTCATGGCCAGATTCATCACCTATCAGTAGGTGAAGGTCGAGCATCAAAGTCCTGATGGGATATTGCATCCTCTTACCTTTACTGAATAGAAATGGATGGTGTTCCTATAGAATTCATAACGGGATTACCCAAGACACCTCATAAGAAAGATGTAGTATGGGTGATTTTAGATTGATTGAAAAAGGTATCCCACTTCTTGACCATCAGGGAGACCTTCAATATTGATGATCTAGGTAGTCTCTATATGTAAAAGATAGTTTTACTGCATGGTGTTCTGATAAATATTGTTCCATATAGAGATCCTCATTTCACATCTCAGATCTAGGAGGGTCTTTAGAAGGCTCTAGGATCATAGTTTCTTTTGAGTACATCCTATCATCCACATATTGATGGCCAATATGAATGTATGATTCAGATTTTGAAGGATATATTATGATCCTTTGTTCTTGATTTTAGTAGTTTATGGGAGAAGCATATGGAACTGGTAGAGTTTTCATATAATTACACCTTCAAGGAATGGATCTAGATGAAAAAAACTTTTCATTATCCATGAAACCACTTCTCTTAACCCCTAGGGTGACTCAAGGACTTTTTTGTGTGATTCCTTCCCTAATATACATCTTGTTCTGGATTTTGATCTCAAATGATTTCCTTCGCTTTGGTTTTCTCCTTTATTATTTTATCCTTTGTTATACCGGTGTGATATCTTGACCATCATTGAATTGTGTTTTGAACTTGATGTTTGTGTGATTGAGGTTTTCCTTGTGATCTAATTATCCTTCATTATTCATTAGAGTTTCCTATTGAGAGTGTTTCTTTGATCACCGGATAAAGTTAGGTGGTCAAGAACAAAGAACTATGGTTTATTTCTAATTGTTTAAGTGTGTGCAGTACTATGCAATCATGATAACACAAAGTGTGTGTTAACTAATGGATTAATGGGTGATGATAATCATGTATTTGGACCACACCTTACATCCCTTTGGATTCAATAGTGTCAAGACCTGTCTTACATTCAACTGTAGGGTGAGCCAGCCCTTGAACAATAATGAAATGGATATTGGATTAAAACATGAATTAGCATGACATTAAAGCTTAGTTGATTTCTTGTGATAGTATAAATTTGGAAAATAGATTACTTTTTTATTGAAATGATTGGTGATACCTGGATATGATATGGTTTTATACACTAACATGATAATGGTTTAAGATATACCTTTATGAATGAAAGGAAATTGAAAGATAAAAGGTAATTTTTCTAAATTGACCTTTGTGTTTTATGATGTAATGTTTCATCTTTATTTCCATTATGACTTGTGTTGTATCTTATACTATAATACTTATAGGTCTTGGCCCAGTTATATTGTAATGATTATAGTCTTATACCAGTTATGTTTTAATTATTATAGGGCTTGACCTTTTTATACTTAAATGATTATATAGAGAGATTAGTCCAGTTATGCTGTAATTATTATAGGGATTGGCCTGGTTATGTTGTAGTGAATATAGGTCTTGGCCTAGTTATGTTGTAATTCTTATAGGTATTTTCCTAATTATTCTAAAATTCTTATATAGAGGGATTTAAACAGTTATGTTATTATGTCATAGACTTGTGTCTATGGTTGGAATGGTAATGCTACATGCTCAGAGATATTATGACAGGGTTCCAAATAAGATTGATTATTATACTATATTAATTGATTAATTAATACTCTTGTTTATCACTTTATTTCATGAACTTACTATCAGAATGGTTTTTCTTATACACAGTGGTGTCAACCTACTGAGTTATACTCACACCCTATTCAGTCTTCCATTTTGTGCTCAATCATATTACATGGATACAGGTTTGTACAAGTCCAAAGGACCTTGTTGTTAATTGTTGCTCATAAGATGGGTTGTATCTTGGATATGAGACCGATATGAGGATCGGGACTAGGTTCATTGGTGTCTTCCTTGATTTTTTTCATTTATCTATTTTACATTCATCTTAATACTAAAATAAATTCTATCTTTTCATTACATCGTTTTTCATATTATTGGTTTGTCAGTTACATTCACCATTTGGTTTATCTTCTCTTGTTGGACTATTTTCACTATTTATGTTAGTCTGGTATTATTTCTGCTATTATTTATGCTATTATTATAACTTTATACCAAGGTTATAGTCTCCCCACTATGTTATTTACACACCCACTACTAGTTGACAGCCTCTGGAGTACGAGTAGTCATGCTTGAGTTCTAATAACAAACCATGTTTGGCCACGTGAGAAAGTGTCAGGATGGGGGATGTTATAGTTGATCACCTAATATGGGGTACACTCTATGTATGAGGTGGTACATACTATGAACTCAATAATTATACACATTTATTGGGGGTTGTGGTACACTAGTAGATACCCATGTGGGGGTACAAGTTGTGTATAGGGCCCACATGCCATGTAATTTGGAAACATGCATGCTGAGTGGCTTGGAGCACACATCTAGGGAGGACCTTTGTGTACTGGTAGTACACACTATGTACTTTTCTTACCTTGGTCTATTTTTTTCCTTTTTTCACCCTGGTGTTAGAATTGGACTTTTGAGTAGTCCATTCTAAGTGTTTTTTCATGTAGATCACGGTGGTGTAATCCTTTCAACATTTAGAGTTTATTATGATGGTTTTTTCTATGGGAAAGCATTTACAAGAGGATTTCCTTAAGGATTGGTTTTATAATCCTCTAATGCATTGATCTGTGAGCTGGGAGGCCCAGGTGAGGGTTTTAAACTCATATATCATCCTATATTGAGTGTTTCATATAGATTTATTTAAGGTTATTTATATATCTTCTAGAAGACATGAGCAAATAGTGTATCTAAGGAGATCTTGGTTTATCCTTATATATCAAGACTAGTTTTTTGAGGTTAGAAAAGTTAAGTTTTAGTTCTTGGGCTTGAGGAGACTAGATATATTAGATCCTTTAGGCCAAATTTAAGTTGTGGAATGGCGGTTATAGTTTGGTTACATTGAGATATTGATATGAGTCTAAGGGAATCCTAAGGATTCCTTAGTAGGCTGGTTACTGATCAAGAAATCCATGGTTTTTATAGTAATATATTGAGGATGCTCAGGTGATGTAGTTTGGATTCCCTTCTAGGTAATTTGGTACCCATGGGTGACTTTTTTTCTTGGAAGGTCGGATAAGGTTTTCTTATAGAAAGTGTTTCTCCAAGGTTTATCTTATTTTTAGGATCCCTTATAGGGTACAGCTATTGAGGTGTTCTCAAGGACATTTTTGAACTCCTTGGTTGGTGTGATTTTCTTTTGGATGTTATTTGGGCACTTTATTGATCTAGGATTAGTTGGAGACTACTGAGGGATGTTTGGGATGTTTCTATATTGGGCATGACCCATGATTTTAGATGAGAGAGAGAAATCCCACATAGTTTTTCCTTCTATTTTTGTTTCATTTGGTCCATTTGGTCTATTGGTCATGTTTACTTGAGTGTGTCCTGAGATCTTAGCTATAGTAGGGGAGTCCCTAGTTGGGTTTCTCTTTATAATGTGACCCTAGAGACCATGGGAGTATTGAGTTTTTCTTATCCATGAGGTGGGTCATTGAGAGAATATGGTGGTTGTTTGTCGGATGTTGAGATATAGGGTTCCATGAGAGGACCCATTATTTTTAGGATGATAATGGATCATCACTACTAGTTCAGCTGTTTGGATGGTGGGTTCAAGGTGGATCATCCAACATTTGGTTGGCCTTTGTCTGTGTCATTTGAGGTAGTTTTTTCTTAGGAATTTATTCTGAGGAGGAGACCCTTGAGATTTCTTAGATCATGAATTTTCCCTGATTTTTGGTCTTGTTATCTTCCTTACTGATTTTCTATTGTTATAAGGTCTTAGGGAACTAATGGGAAATCTGGATGAGTGAAACCCCCATATAGTTTAGTGTGACACCATAACTAGTGTGTCTTTGGGCTCATGTGGTGTCAAAGAACTCGCGGAGTGGGTTTTGTGTACAGTGGATTTCATTATTCTCTCAGGGCTATGGATGATATGAAAAACTAATTATGGTACGGATCCCACCTTGTTGGTTCCATAGATAATGCTTGATTCATTCTACAGGACCATCAAGACTAGTGGTTTCTATAGTTGTGTCAGCTTGGATGTTCATTTCACCAGTTCAAATTGTGTTATTGGATTATTAGATCCTGGTAGATTCATTGTTCATGTCAATGCCTATAGTTACACTCTACGGTCTAGAATTAATTTATATTTCATTTATACATCTTGGAGATCATTTTTGGATCTTTAAGATGCATTGGTTTTCATGTGGAAGGGTGATCTACATATTGTAAATCCTCAAGTGGGGTCCAGAGAAAGGGTAGATTTACCTCAGGTGTCAAGATAGAACCCATGGTTACCTATTTTTATTTTTGTTTTTACCCATTCTTTTATAAAGTTGTTCTTATATTCCAACTTTTATCAGTCATTATCTAGGTTGTGAAAATCATGTGTGCATGCACTTGTTATGAAATTAGATTATAGGTCCACCGTTGTGGGTGGCCAACTAAGATTTATTTCTCACCCTATGTAAGTGAACCTAGGCGTGGGTGTAGACCTGATGTCTAATTTTAGGATGGGTAATAGGTTGTGTGATGGATGGGGTCGAGGACCAGTGATACTTAATCAAGATAATCCACTCGTTTATAGTCTCAAGATCGGGCTGGTGCAGCTCAAGAATCATGGAGATTAGGTATGTTTGTATCAATGTAGGTAGTAGAGCATGTTGTATTTATTTTCAATTTGTTTATTTTGTATATGTGCTTGGACCAATGGTAGACTAGTTGATATATGTTTCATATTCTTCAATTCTATATGAATTTATGTTTCATTTCAATTATTATAGCATGCTTTTATTTTAGTTTTTCTATTATGAATGCAATAATTTCTATTTGTGTGTATGAGTTTAGTTATTTTATACTAGTATTTCACTCTGAATATAGGTTATAGTCTCCCCATTTCATATTTTAGGCCCTAAAAACTGGTTGTAATCCTCTAGTATTTGGGTAGGAATGTTTGAGGCCTATTGGAGATCCAGATTGGGTGACGTATCAGGTTGACCTAGGCTGGTTCATTACAAAATGGTATCAGAGCACATGGCTCACCCTAGAAAAGTGAGAATTAAATATTTAAATGTTATTACCCATGTAAAAAAGGTGGACCTTTCTTTTTATAATCTTACCTGATTATAAATCCATATTTAAGCATGATCATCCTAAATTAGTGGTCATGGGTGAAATTTTGGGAAGTTTCTCAAGGTGTGTGTGAATAAGTACAAAGTACAATGAAAGAACATGTGTTGGCCTATGGGGATAGTCATTAGTTAGATAAGTTACCTTAATAGGTAATAGAATTTGGTGTGTAGTGAAGGAAACCAAGGTATTATAGGAGACCAAATGAGTTAGATGACCAATTTTACATCCTAGGGAGGTCAGTTCTTGAAAAATGGTATCATATATAATTCTCATCTGAAAGTGAAGAAGAACTACATGGTTTTGATTTTTGGGGTCCAAAATGAGGGTTTTGTTCTTTGAATGGGTGGAGAGTGTAACAACTCAGGAAAGTGAGGTTTAAAAGGCTAAATATTACTAACCATTTCAACAATGTGTACCTTTCTTTTTGGAAGCCTATCTGATTAGAGCTCTATAGTTAAGCATGCTTGTCTTGGAGTAGTTATCGGGATAGGTGACCTCCCAGGAAGTTACCCAGGGTGTGTGTGAGTGAGGACAAAGAACACTGAAAAATAACATGTGTTGGCCTATGGTTATATTCATTAGTTAGATAAGTAACCCTAATAGGTAATAGCAAGTGGTGTTCTGGGAAGGTAACCAATGTATTACAGGATACCCATGGGGTCAGATGACCAGGTTCATGCCCTGGATAGGTTGGGTCATGACACATCCCCAGTCCAAACTAGAAGAATGAAATATCAATAGTAGGTATCTTTATTACCATTGATGGAACTAAAATATTTCAAATAACCTACAAATGATGAGAGTTAAGTCAAGTATATATATGAAGAACTTGACCAAATAGAGAAAAACGACACATGGGAAGTTTTTCAAAGGCCAATTGACAAGAATTTCAATGAAACCAAGTTTTTGTTCCAAAATAAATATAGTGAATAAGGTAATTTAATTTGGAATAAGGCATGGCTTTTGTGAAAGGGGTATTCCCAAATTGAATGAATTGGTGTGGACGAGACGTGTGATCCAGTATCTCAACTTGAAACTATTCAGTTATTTTTATCCCTATAAATTGAAAAGGGTTTCACAGTGTATCAAATGGACATCAAATATACCTTTTATAATGATTTCCTTGAATAAGAAGTTTATATTGATCAAAATGATGGGTTTCTCATTGATGAAGATGAAGTAAAATACTATCGACCAGATAAGGCTTTATATGGCCTAAAATAAGCACTAGGAGCATGGTATTTTAGGTTATATCAATGTTTAAAGAATCTCAGTATCTATAGAGGATGAGTTGATCATGTAACGTCCAAAAATTTTATAAATTAAATTATCTTTTTGAATGAATAAATTTATTACCAAGTAATCTAGTTATAGAAAACACATTCACTACTTTGAATATTTTAGAAAGTTATAGTATATTGGATTTAAAATACTGTTAAGTGACATAATCATTGATAATATAGTTTTTATATAGTAACCATTAAGATTTTTATATTAAGAGTTATGGGAAATTCAAATTGACATAGATAGAAGAACTGATGGCCTCAACTAGTAGGATCATACCTTATGAAGCCCATTTATTAGAGCTTTTAAGATAGATATCATCAATAAATGTTTCTCTTGACCAATTCCAAGATTATATTAAACAACTAAAGCACAAAAAAACTATTTATAATATAATTTCAAGCTCATTGAAGTCACGGACCAAACCATGTATGCCTAACTACCTAAAGAAAATCTCAACATCACACACCTTTCCCTTATAGAATTCACTAGTGTAATAAAGGGATATCTATCTATACCCTAATTGTATGAATTGTTATATATTATAATTTTAAAAAAAATTAATTAGTTTGACAAAAACTATATTTTGATATGATGAAACACAAATTATATTTTTGGGAAATATATAGTTTCAATTAAGACACTATTTTTAATGAATTAAATAATTTTTGAAATAAATGATATTTTAATAAAATATTATTATTAAAAATATTTATTTCATATTAATGATAATATGAATTTAAAAATTCAAAAATAACTTTTATAAGGGTTAGAAAATTGTTATTTTCAACAAAACCATTATTTTTCAATAAATATGGATTTTTTATTTTAAAGTGTAAATCCTCATATTTAGAGAATTTTTTCGATAAAAAAAATATATTTTTGAAATTGAAATGTCTAAATTATCCAATTATTTTTTTTTCATAATTTTTTGTGATAGATGAATTTTTTGGTAAAAATTAAATGCAATATAAATATACAGTGTGTATTATGACAAAATAATGACCCAAAAGTGATGTAATATATTCCATAAAAGGTATAAAAATATATATATTTTTTAACTATAAATTATTTTATTTTGAGGTTATTTGATTAATTTTATAAACACTTAATGTATCCTCCAAAACATATACTATATTTTAAGGTTTTAAAATCAATTCTTCATAAGCATGAATCACTTACACATAACTAAGGGTGTTATTTTAATGATGTCAGTTATTAAACTCATAAAATATTGAAAAAAAATTAATTTACTAGAAACCATTTGAAAAATACATGTTAAGGTTTTTGGTTTTGATTACTTTATCATATAGAGTCCAAAACCTATGTTTGGAAATTAATAAAGAATTATCTTCTCTTTTGCTATATAAACCAACCAAAAATCCCATTACTCTTCACTAAAAACCCTTAGAGCGTGAAATTAATCTACTCTTACCTCTATATAGTCCTCTAAAGGTTCCCCTAATATCTTAATAATCTCATCACAATCTTTTAGAAGCATCCTCTCAAGGTAAGGGATCCTCTCCTCCTCTTTATTCAAGAACGTTATTTATGATATGTCTTTTGATTCCAAATTATTAATGTTGAGATATGTTTTCAAAAATACCTCCTAATTTAATTATTATTTACAAGTGATTATATACCACATTAAATCTCATTCACCTATCCCATGAAACATTTATATACCCCTGTTATGCTGCCAAAATTTTCCTATGAATTTCCATTCCAAACATTTGTATAGTGAATACCCATACTCATTTACACTCAAGGGTATTAACCTATATTTACTTATACTTTATTTATTTTTGAATCCCATTTATATAACCCACACTCTTTAATCATTGGATTAAATGTGATGAAATTAGATCTTATGTTGAATGATCTATGTGGAACACTTATACATGTACATGATATGAATGTGAAAGGTGGGCCTAGATTTATATAGTCCTACAATGAATTGGGTAATGTTTTAATCTCATTATATTACATGTATAGTGTGTGGGAGTTTATCCTAATCACACTATGTGATGTTGACTTTACAGTTATCCTTGACTTGTGTTTATGATTCCATGTCTTAAGTTGTTTCCACATTCCTATGTTTCCTTTATGCTATTATGTTATAACATGCCTCATTGTTCAAGATTATGATGCTCACCCCTCTTATGTTACCTTGATATTCATATTTTATCACATTTACTATTATACCTTGTGATATTATTTATTTATTCTCTTACTTGGATTTATATATCACCCCTTTCTTATGTACGTCCCTAGGTTATCCCATGCAGTTTTATAAGAATAGTGGAATTTTAGAAGCATTTTAAGTAATTTTTCAATAATTTTATTATATTCCTATTGAAATTTTTTATTCAATAGTAAGAATGGTGGGATTTTTTATTCGATATACCTAATTTCACAAAGATACTAGGCTTCAAAATCTTTTTGTATAGTATTATGTGTACCTTTAAGTAATTAATCATGAATTGAGGTGTATAAAATATATGGGTTTCCATAGTTTGTATCTGAGAAGAGTTTAGTTTTTTTTAGGATTAGGATTAGAAAACTCTAGTGAAATCCTTAAGGATAAGTATAAATATAAGAAAACATCCATAAATTTTTTTAAAGTATAGAGTAAGTGGTTTCAAGAAAATCCATCCCTGTCTCAATACTTTAAGTGGATGTGGATCTAGCATAGAGGTACCCAAGGTTAATAACCTCTAAAATGGTGCATTGAGATACACTCAATTGTCACTTTGTGCACAAAAATGGGACTTGATACAAACCTGTTTTTACACTCTAAAGTTATATGCATTGGTAAATTCATAATCTCCTTACAAACCATTATTAAGGGAACAAAAAATCCCATAAGATTTCATGTTAGGAAATAGATCATGGATAATTTAGGTTTAAACCTAGAAATTCAAAGTTTAAAAAATATATGAAAATTATGAGTTATCCATTAAATTTTCATAGTTTCCCTTTTATGTGTTTTGTATAAAAATAATCATCCCTAGTTTTACCTTTATTTTTTTTAGTCAATGGTCATAAATATGAGAAATCAAGCCAAAAATCAATGTGAGGGGCAATGTGATGACTATCCAAATGAGATGCTCAACCCGATGGTCATAGGAATCATGAACTTTCTGAAAATACTTTCTCAGTTAACTCAAGTTTTGAACTGAAACTTAAATCAGGAGGAATGACCAAATCCCCCAAATAAATATCAAGTTGCAATTGATAACTTCATGTGACAAAGGCCTCTGAATTTTAGTGGATCTTCTGATCCCTTAATCATGGAGCAATGGATCAACTCCATTGAAAATATATTCTATTTCCTTCAATTATATGAGATAAAGAAGGTCATGTTGGATGTTAATCATATGGAGGGATAACATGATCAATGGTCTATTTCTTTCTAAAATATTAAGTCTAAGGAGGATATCGAAGTGATAAAGTTGAATGAATTTCTAAAGATGTTTTTAATAAATATTTTCCTCACACTCTCCGAATTAAAATAGAGGGGGATTTTCTTAGCCTTAATAAAAAGGATTAAAAATACATCATATAATACAAGTAAAAGTTCACAAGACTTTCATGATATGACTCTAGCTTTTTTATTACCTATAAAAGTAAATTTGACTGGTTATTTAGTGGGATAAAGCTGAGTCTACAAAGAGACTTAGCTATTTGGGACTTTGATAGTTACTAGAAAACTTTCTAATGTTCCCTCAAAGTCAAAATGAAGATCAATGAATCTCAAGGTTCTAAAGGGTATAATAAGTGTAAAATGGAGTTTAATTCTAGTGGTACAATAGATAAATATAATAGTTTTAATAAATTACAACATCCCACTTGTCAAAAGTGTAGTAAGAAACATCCTTATAATTTTCTGATGGGGAAATGAAATACTTTAGGTGTGGGGAAGAAGGGTACTTAGCTAGTAATTACCAAGGGGAAACCCACCAATGATATTGAAGAAATGAATTCCCTAGTCAACCCTTAGTTTATAGTCAAATGTTACAACTGTAAGGAACAAGGACACTATTTGAATTAATTCCATAAAACAAGGGTTATTGACAACAACAGCCTCCAAGGCCTAGAGAGAAAGGGAAATTGTATTCCATCACAACTGATGATGTGGATACTAAAAATAAAGTGGTGAAAGGTACACTAATTATTCATTCAATATTATTGAATAATATTTTTTATTATGGTTCTACACATTCTTTCATATCATGAAAATTTAGTAGAACTATTCAAACACAACCTTAAAACATGGAAGTTGAGTTATCATTGAAGATGGAAAATGGTGGAATTATTATATCCCAAATATATAACTCATCCCCTATCTAGATTTCCGGGATTAATTTCATGGTAAACCTTGTGATACTCCCCTTAGTATAATTTTATGCAATTTTGGGCATGGATTAGCTTTCCTTATATAGATCCAACATAAATTATCAAGGTAAGGAAATCATCCTTCATATCAAAAACTACCCTCCAATTAAATATAATTGAAAGGAGGAGGATGAATCTTCTTTAGTACCAAAATATAAATTATAGATATTATTTTCTTGAGAGAAAGTGTATCTAGTAAAAATGATTGATATTAAAGAAAATATCATCCTTGATTACATGCCCATTATAATGGAATTTGTTGATGTGTTTCCCAAATAATTTTCTAGTCTTCCCCCTAGGTGTGATGTTGAGTTCTCAATTGAGATCATAATCAGATATTTTACAATATTCAAGACTCCATATAGAATGGGCATTATTGAACTTGAGGAGCTGAATAAATAGTTATAGGAGAATCTGGATAAAGGTTTTATACACCCAAGTTCTTCACTATGGGGTGCATCGGTCCCCTTCGTCAAGAAGAAGAATGGGTCAATTCACCTTTACATTAATTATCATGAGCTCAACAAGATCATTATAAATAAAAAGTATCATCTTCCATGGATTAATGACTTATTTGATCAGCTACATGGATCCTATTACTTATCTAACATGGATATTTGATTAGAATATTATAAAGTAAAGGTTAAGGATGATATCCCCTAGACTAATTTTCATATAATTTACAGGAACTATGAGTCCATAGTGACGCCATTTGGACTCACAAATGCTCCATATATCTTCATGGACTTAATGAATAAAGACTGTATAGATTAGCTTGACAAATTTTTGGTAGTCTTTATAGATCATATTCTTATCTACTCCAAAAGTTAGGAGGAACATGAGGATAATTTAAATAATATACTTAATACATTGTGAAATTAAATGTTATATGTAAATTATAATAAATGTGAGTTTTTGTTGGAGAAAGTAACTTTCTTAGGGTATTTTATCACCAATAAATGGATATATATGGATCTTTCAAAATTATAGGTAAGTGAAGGTTATCCCAAACTAACATTTGTGATGAAAATCAATAGTTTTCATGGATTTTCTAGATACTATTATTTATTTTTGAGAAACTTATCTTATTTTTCATCCCACTAACCAATATCACTCAGAAGGGAGTCATGTTTTTTTAGACTGACGAATGTGAAGAAAAATTTAAAGAGCTGAAGAAGAGGCTAATCACTACTCATGTCCTCACATTACCTACTAGTGGGGAAGGATTTATGATCTATATTAATGTGTACAAAATGGATTGTGTTGTGTACTCATTAAATATGACAAAGTGATAGCCTATTCTTCCCACCAATTAAATATCCATGAGTAAAACTATCCAAATCATGATCCAAAATTTCTTACAATGATCTTCTCATTAAATAAATGGTGGCATTACCTCTGTTGAGAAAAGTGTGACATATATACAGATAATAAAATTCTCAAGTATATATTCACACAAAATCAACTTGATATGCACCAAATAATATGGTTAGTGCTAATTAAGGATTATTATTATTCAATATATTAACATCCTGGGAAAGAAAACAAAGTGGAAGATTCTCTAAGTAGAAACGATCCTACAACTCTATCCATGAAAAGTATTATAAGGGATACAATATTCATGGACATGTAAAGGATATACATGGGAATAATTAAATGATCTTTATCCTACCTTAATCAAATTACTTCCCAATATTCTATTATTGAGAGGATCAAGGAGGCCCAAAAATATGATGATTTGTTATAGAGGAAGGTAGCGAATATTACAAAGTTCAATTTTTCTGAAGATAGAGTAATAAGGTTTAGAATCCGGATTTGTGTCCCATCAAAACTATAACTGAGGAGGTAACTTCTAGATGATATATATAGATCATCCTCCTCTATTCATTCAGGAATAACTAAGATGTATAGATATTTATATCAAAACTTATGGTGGATTAACATAAAGATGGAGACTGTAGAGTTTGTATCTCGGTTCTTGGTATTCCAACAAGTAAATTTGGAATGAAAAAATTCTAATGGTATGGTTCCCCCAATCTCTTAAGAAGATCCTCCCAATATTTTAGAAGCATCCTCTCAATGTAAGGGATCCTCTTCCTCACCTATTTATTCAAGAACCTTATTTACATTATGCCTTTTAATTCCCAATTATTCATGTTGGGATATGTTTTCACACATTACTCCTACTTTAATTATGATTTATAAGTTACTATAGACCCTTTTCACTCTCATTCACCCATCCTATAAAATCTTTATACACCCCAATTATGCTGCTGAAATTTTTCTTCTAATTTATAGGAAAAACATTTGTATAGTAAAAACCCATCCTCATTTCCACTTAAAGGTATTCATCTAGATGTACTTATCCTGAATTTATTGGTTAATACCATGTATTTATTCCACATACATTAATCATGGGATTATATGTGATGAAATATGATCCTATTTTGAATGATCTATGTGGCACACTTATGCATGTACATGATATGAATGTAATGGGTGGGCCCAAAATTATATAGCCCTCCAATGAATTGAGTAATGTTATAATATCATGAGATTCCATGTAGGGTGAATGAGAGGATATCCTAAGCACGCTATATTATGTTTTTTTGGATCTTATCCTTTACTTTTGTTTATGATTCCATTTTTTAAGTTGTTTTCACATTACTATGTTTCCTTTTTTCTATCATGTTATACCATGCCTCATTGTTCAATATTATGATTCTCACCCCTCTTATGTTACCTTGATATGCCTCTTGGCTCACATGTAATACTCTAACTTATGTTATGCTTTTTTTATTTCCTTATTTGTATTTATATCTCACCTATTTATTTTGTACATCCCTAGGGTATCCCATATAGTTTAAGAAGAATGATGGAATTTTAGGAACATGTTAAAGAAGTTTTCAATAATGTCATTATATTTCTGTTGCAAGTTGTTATGATATATACTTAATTTCCCAAATACACTAGGCTTCATGATATTTTGTGATTGAAATCTGTGTACCTTTATGTAATAAATCATGAATTAAGGCGTATTAAAGATATGGTTTTTCATAGTTGATATTAGAGAAAAATATAGTTATTTTTTATATTAGGATTATAAAAGTCAAGTGAAATCCTGAGGGATATAACTAAATAAAGGAAAACATCCCCAACTTTTGGTAAATTATAAAGTAAGTAGTTTCCAAGAAAATATATCCATTTTTGGATACTACAAGTGGATTTTTATCTAGCACAAAGGTACCTAGGGATAATAACCCTAAAAAGGGTGCATTTAGCTGGACTCAATCATCACTTAGTGCATGAAAATAGGACTTTATAAACACCTAGTTTGACACTCCCAGGGTAAATTCTTTGAAAAATTCATAAGCTCCTTATAAACAATTATTAAGGAAATAAAAATTTTGATAATATTTTATGTTAGAAAATAGATCATGGATAACTTAGATTGAAACATAGAAATTTATAGGCTAAATAATATATATCAATTATGTGTTATCACTCCAATGTTCATTTTTTCTATTTTATGTGTTTAATATTCTAAAAATACTCATCCATTTTTTTCCATTTTTTTATTCAATGGCTATAAATATAAAAAAATCAATCCAATAATCAATTTTAGGGTCAATGTGATGACTTCCCAAATGAGATTCCCAACTTTATGGGAGTAGGAATCAAAAAATTTGTGATAATAATTTCTCATTTAACTAAATTTTTGAATTGAAACTTGTAATGGGAGTAATTCCCAAATACCCCATAAGAAATAGAAAGTTTCAATTGATACATTTACATAAAAAATGTCTTTTATTTTAAGTGGATCTTTTGATCCCTTAATCATAAAGCAACGGATCAACTCCTTTGAAAAGATCTTCTCCATACTTAAATTCTCTGAGAAAGAAAAGTTCATAATTTTGGTTTATAATATGGAGGGATAATATGATAAATGGTGGAATTTAGTAAAAAACATGAAGCCTAAGGAAGAGATCAAAGTAATGGAGTGGGAGGAATTTCAGAAAAAAAATTCAAAAAATATTTTCCTTACACTCTCTGAACTAAAAAAAAAGATGGATTTACTTGTCCTCAAGAAAAAGGATAATTAATCCATTGGGAGTATGAGTAAAACTTAAAAATAAATTCATGATACACCTATGTATTTTTTATTACCTCCAAAATTAAATTTTACCGCTTATTTGGTGAGCTAAAGCTGAATCTGTGAAGAACCTTAGCCATTCGGGGCTTTGACAGCTATGAGGAAATTCTCTGATGTGACCTCAAATTCAATATGGAGATAAGTGAATCTCAAGGGTCTCATGGGGAAAATAATTATAAAATTAAGTTTAATTCTGTTGGTATGATGGAGAAATATAATGGTGGTAAGAAATTCCAACATCCCACCTATCAAAAGTGTGATAAGAAACATCTCGGGAATTGCCTAGGGGGAGAGGAAATTATTTAGGTGTGGGAAGGAAGGGAACCTAACTAGAAATTATCGATGGGAGAAACCCACCAATATGATGGAAGAAATGAATTCTATGGTCAACCCTTAGCCTATTGTATAATGTTTCAACTACAAGGAAAAAGAACACTATGAGAATCAATTCCCTATGACAAGTATTTTTTATGAAAACTGATGATAACAACATCCAAGGCATATAGAGCAAGGGAGAGTATATTCCATCATAACTATTGAGGTGTATCCCAATAACAAATTGGTGACAGGTACACTAGTTATTCATTCCAGAATAGTGAATATACTATTTGATTCTATTTATACACATTCTTTCATATCAAGAAAGTTTAGTAGAACTATTTAAACACCGCTTTAAAACATGGAAGTCGAGTTATCGATGAAGATAGAAAATGGGGGAATTATTTCATCCCAAGTATATAACTCATACCCTATACAAATTAGTGGGATTAATTTCTTATAAAACCTTATGATACTCCAATTAGTGGAATTTGATGTAGTTTTGGTCATGGACTGGATTTCCTTATATAGATCCAACATAAATTGTCAAGAGAAGATAATCCACTATATCAAAAATCACCCTCTGAATCTATAGAAGTTAAAGGAGGAGGATGAATCTTATTTGGTACCAAAATATTAAAAATGGATGTTATTTCCTTGAAAGTAAGTATATCTATCCCAAATGATTGATACTAAAGAAAATATCATCTTTTATAACATTCCCAATGCAAGGGAATTCACTGATGTGTTTCCTAAAGAATTTACTAGTCTTCCCCCTAGTCAGGATGTTGATTTCTCGATCAATCTCATACCCAAATCTTTTCCAATATCGAAAACTCAATATAAAATGTTCATTGTTGAACTTTTGAGGATGAAGAAACAATTACAAGAGAATCTAGATAAAGATTTTATATGCACATGTTCTTCACTATGGGGTGCACTAATCCTCCTCATCAAAAAGAAGGATGGTTCAATGTACCACTACATTGATTATCATAAGCTCAACAAGATCATGATAAAGAGTCTATAACACATATCTAACTGAAACTGTAGAAGTACAACCTACTCCATTGGTGATGAAGAATTAAAAGGTATGCTCTCAATAAACACCTTGGTCCCAGCTCCAGCTATGCTCCACCTACTCTTGGTCCACCTAGGACACCATCCAAAAGGGTCATCGTCTGCACAAGACTAGACACATGTGGGAAAATCCTGTGTATGGTTGAGTGTAACAATACTCAGTTGGATACCATGAAAAAACTAAACATGAAGCACTATGTATAGTTAGCTCAATACAAGATATAACAATATATCTAAAACAAATACCAAGAGGAAAAATCTAGATATACTCAGGAGACACACCACACCATTAGGAAGTCATAACCAATAGCCAGCCACAAGATTCTATTCAAAGCAACACTCATTCTAGAAGATCCCATCCATGAGTCATGTTATCATTGGAGGCACTCGATGAATAGGTATATCTCATTTGGACCCTGTCCAAAGAGAATGTACTGGTTTGAGAAGACTATGATACACAGAGAGGGGGTCATGCCCAGAACCACTGGGGGACACCACGAACCTGATCTGGATCAACCCACTACGTAGGGGATCATATTATAATGGTTCCAAAAAACTATACTAATGCGGCCCGTTAGAAATAGGATCAACATCCGACTCAAATAGGTCATGCTAATTCCACAAACTCCACTAGGGATGATAGAGGATCGCACTCCAGTCTCACAAAAGGACACCAAAACTCTATAGGAGACTCAACCTCTAGAGGGGATTACAATCCAGTGATTTGGATTTAATTCCACACTATACCCTCAAGAGAAAGGAAAAAGGGAATGTACTCAACCTATACTGGTCCAAACTAGGAAAACTAAGATCCTCAAGCCCTCTTGAAGGGAGTACATGGCATGTCCCATGAGGTACATGGTGTGTCTATCTATCCCAAGCCTTGCCCATGTGGAATAACCTCAAACGGAATGTAGTCTCCATATACATGGCATGTAGTATGATTACATGGTGTGTAGAGAGACATAGTTTCTTACCCGTGTTTTCTAGTTGTTTTTGTGTAGTGAAGTTGTGTCCATGTACCAGTTTGTGTATACCAAGTCGTGTCCATGTGGGAGTACACGGAGTGTTCATGCTTGTGTACTCCAACTCATGTTTGTGTACTTCCTAAATTCACATTTAGTCATCCGAGTAGGGTCACATTCCATGTGATAAAAGTCACATTTCGTGTGCTCCTTAACTTTGGAAAAACCCTAGAGCCACATCTAGGGCACCCCACACACCGTGTAATCTCAAATTACACACTATGTGGATCACGATTTTCCAGAATCATTGTTCTACCTCTACGCATCTCAGTTGATGCTCCTCCTTTGATCAGCTAATCTATTTTCCATGAAATCAAAGATCCAAGGTCATCAATGTCTTTTCATTGTCTAAAAATGTGTCCCATCATCATATCTTCTCACAAAACGGATCAAATATTCGTTCTTCATCGTTCACCAAAGAACATGAAATTGGGAATCGTTCATTTTCTGATTCATTCCATCTCCATTGACACACCTCTATCAAGCCATGTTGATCCTAGATCTAAAATATTAGATCATTTCACCAAGAAATGTGTGTACGATAATCAATTGATTAGGAATAGTCGAGTTGCGGTCCAAATGAAGAATGCATGTGACAAACAATGAATCGGGGGAGAAAAGCATAAAAACAAATGATAGGAATGAACCTCTATCATTTTTTATGTCAATATCAATTCTTTACATAAGATAATAAATGAAGATATTTAGAAATAATTCTCCCGAATTACCCCATAATATATACATCCCTGAAATATGCACGATCCAAGGATAAATCTATTGGTTGATTGGTCCGCATTCATCATAGGAATCAAGAATGGGGAAGAATCCGCATAAAAACATCCTACCTAGTGTTTGGATCGATCATTTATGAGGAACAGTTGCATTGTCACTGTTGACACGATGATCCACAATCTGATCCTGATCTATTATCATCCACCAAGAATTATCTCCTCTAATGGAGTCTAGGTCTCTGGGGTTTAGCAGCTAAAACTAATTCAAAAATCTTTTTCCATATATTTATATATGAATGATGCCACTGCACTGAAGAAAATAAAATAAATATTTAAGTTAATTTATTTTATTAATTTCACACCCACGACAAATTTTTCATAGATGACCCACAATGACCAATGTTAGATTATGCCAAGTGTAAATCCACTATTATGAATCCAATAGTGCTCACAGATTTATGATCTAGGATTCCTTTTATATTTTATTACACTTTTTCAGGAAAACTATATGCACGTGCTATTTAATATTTTAATTTTTTTCAAACATTTATTCTAGGAACACCGGGCCTTAGAATCGCATGCCGTATTAATTCCTATTCTCAAAAATAATCCATATAATATCTAAAAATAATATACAGAAAATCTAAGATGTTACATTCACCACACCTTGGGGCTTTACGTCTCTGAAAATCCAAAACAAAGACTACTCAAACAGATGACGGTACTGAGCACCAATCTAAGCCTCCTACTCCCATGTGTTGTCCTGGAGATTCCCATGCTACCACCAAACATGAAACAATGGAATTGATCACCCATGAAGGATCCTCTCCTACTAATCCTTGATCTCCATTGGGTACTCAGCAAAATTCGCTCCATCCTCGATGTCCAGTTCACCCCAATCGATGACGTGTGATGGGTTATGCATGTACCTTCTCAGCTATGACATATGGAAGAAATCGTGTACCTGGTATAACTACACAGTTAGAGTCAAACAATAAACCACCTCACCAACTCTACATAGTATCTGTAAAGGGTCTATGAACCTCTAAGATATCTTGTTTACCCAGCCAAATATTTATAATGCATGTCGAGGTGAAACCCAAAGAAACACATGGCCTCCTTCTTCAAACTTCAAAGGACTCTATCACCTGTAATCATAAGACTTATGATGGATCTCTATAGTCTTCATCCACTCTTGTATGATATGCACATTTTCTGTAGTAGCTCGCACTAACTCCAGGCCCATGAGTGCTAACTCTCCTGGGTCAGTCCAGTAAAGTGGAGACCTGTAGGGTCACCCGTAAAAAGTCTCGAATGGTTCCATATCAATGGTATAATGGTAAATGTTACTATATGAAAACTCCACCAGTGGTAGGTGATACTACCAACTATATAAAAATTATAACATGCAAGATCACAACATTTCCTCTAGAACCTCAAATGGTCTGCTCATTCTGGTTGTCCGTCTTTGGGTGAAATGTTGTGCTCAAGCATAACTAGGTCCCAAATGCCTCTTATAAGACCTTCCATAAATGGGATGTAAAGTGATCATCATGATCAGAAACATTCATTGATGGAACTCCATGGAGTTGAACTACCTCCTGAACATAGAGGTTTCCCAATCTCTCTACTAAACTTTGTTCTCAGATAGCTAGTAAGTGGTCCAACTTGGTGAATCGGTCAATGATCACCCATTTGGAATTGTTTCCCCTAGATGTAAGCTATAAACCCATCATTAATTCCATCGATATCCTATCCCACTTCCATTTTGGCACCTCAAGGGGTTGAGCTAAACCTATTGGAACCTAGTGCTCAGCTTTCACTTGATGATAAGTAAGGCATCGAGAAACAAACTATGCGACTACTTTCTTCATCTCTGACCACAAAAAATGATGTCGTAGGTCCTAGTAAATCTTCTCCATGCCTTGATGTATGTTAGGTCTACTAGGTCAAATACCCTGAGAGGGGGTGAATCAGGGTATGACAGATTAAAACTTTTTCTTGTTCGGATCTTATTTTTTTGTTAGACAAAACTCAACTCTTTCTTCCTCTCATGGCAATATAGGAATAGATGTTAAATCATGAACAGAAAATAGTGATTTTTACTTGTTTGACCCTCATTGGACTACGTCCATAGATTATACAATGGCGATGTGCCGATGTACCAAATTCACTAAGGATCACAGCCAATAATGAGTACAAATTTTGGGCTAGATATTATATGCCCATTATCACTACCTTTACAAGGTTTAAGGTCTGCTCACTACATTCCCAAGGGTCACTCCATATGCCTCTTTCTCTAGCTCACTACCGGTGGAAAGGGTCACCATCTTATTCTTCCTTCGCCCAATGCTATTGGGGAGGAATCCACCCACAGTTTATGGACTTGTAGGTCAAACATAGTTTATTGACATGTAGTTCCCTTCATTTACATGAATTCCTGCATCCTTGACTATAGGTAGATGCTATTTTGAAGTTCCTTTGTCACCCACAAATGAATTCCACCTTCCCGGATATTGTTAGATACTGGAAAAATACTTTTGTAAACTGATTATAATATTTTTCAAGCTCCCTAATGTGTTTTGAGAACCACATGCCTCATCCATGTACTGTGTACCGGGAAAGGTATGTAGACCACCCACTCCACGTACATCTTCCTCTTTCACAAACTAATATCGACTTCGCGTACTGATTCCCTCATTCTACCTTTGCAAACTACCCTCTATCCATGAACTATTCTATATTCACGAATTGCCTTTGCTTTCGCGTACCAGAGCTCCCCCTCTGTGTACCACTTAAGGAACTCTCCCTCTCATGTATTGTAGATTCCTCTTCCACATACTGAGTCAACTCCTTCTACATACCGATATTCTTCCACTATGTACAGGACTTTCTTTTCAGATTAAGAATCCCCGCAAACACCTTCAGCGGAATTACTTCTATGTGAACCACTTCAGCCTTTGCGAACCTCCCTTCGCAAACTTCCTTCGGTATTTACCAAAATACCAAATAAAAAATATGCTCTCTAATGATATTCAATCTCCACAATAATTGGTGGAATTATAAATTCTTATATAGTCAAATATATCTTCAAAATTTGCTAACCCAAGATTTTCCAAATATTTGATCCAGCCTCTACCACCTACCGATCCTCCTACCACTGCGAACTGCAATCCTTCCAGCAAACTACCGCCATGAACCGAAATCCACCCACAAACCATTTTTTATACATGGTCCATGTACCGTCTTTTCTCCTATGTTATTAACTTCCTCCATCGACATCAAGCCATCTGCGTAGCACATCTCTTTCTACCGAAAACCGTTTTCAGTTTTTCGAACCGCACCTGTGTACCATTCCTACTGCCTGGTATGCGGCCACGTACTCTTCCCGAACATGTTACATGATCCATGTCCTAGGATCCTCATTTATCTTACTTTTCTGACTTCATTCTTCATTCTTCACACTAATTTCCAATTTTGAGACCCCAAATTTTTGCAAACACTGGGAAACTATGCCATCTCAAAAACTTATCTTCATAAAACACTAATAATTCTCATTCGCGATCATATGGCTTTGTCAACAAACACAATCACACCCAAAACAAACAGAGAGGACACCTTGGGGGATTTTTTTTCCAACAGTGTGCCACCAAAGGGGATGTATGAAACTCTCTCAAAACCTCCTCCCACAATATTATTGGTACCATCATGCATCCTTTGAAAAGAACTATGTGCTCCCCAACTTTTGAAAATACTTTAGGAGCATGACCTATGGATATCTGAGCATGTAGGGTCTCACAATCGGTATCCCCAAGTTGTGCCTCCCTAACTCACTATAAGAGTGGAGGGGTGACAACCATAAACTGGAGGTAATATCCTCCATATTCATCCATAGAGGATAACTACAATGAGTTCATCTGCTCTGATGTTGCATTAATCAATTTCAAACTAGATCTTCTACTGAGAGAATATGCTACCATGTTCCCCTTCCCATGAGTATAGACAATTTCAATGTCATAGTCCTAGAGGAAGCCTATCTATCGCCTATATCTCAAGTTTAGATTCTTATAAGAAAAGATATACTTTGGAATCTTTTGGTCAAAGTAGATGATGAATCACTCACCCATTAGGTAGTGTCACCACATCTTCAAAACAAAGACTACTGATGCTAACTCAAGGTAATGGGTCATGTAGTTCTTCTCATGTGATATCAACTAGTGTGAACCATAGGCAATCCCTTCTTGCCTCTTCATTAGGACACAACCATGCTCGGTTCCTGATGAATCCTAGAATACAATTTACTCAAAACCTTCCCCTAGTAACCTCAATATGGGAGCACTCATCAACCTCTGCCTCAACTCCTGAAAGAACTAATGGTACTTTTCCATCCACACGAAAGGATACCCCTTTAGTTTCATATAATTAAAGGGTTATTCCACTCTAGAGAAGTCAAGTACAAACATTTTATAGTACCTTGTCAATCTAAAGAAACTCCACACCTCAGTAACACTCTTAGGTGGATCCCAAGAAATCACCCCCTCAACCTTCACTGGATACATTGCAACTCTAGCCTCCAAAATTATGTGTCCTATAAAATGGAACTCTCGGATCCAAAGCTGGCACTTAGAGAGATTTCTATAAATTTTTTACTATAGGGGTGTGTCTAGGACTATCCTCAAATGTCTTTTGTGCTCCTCCTCAAATGATGAATACACTAGTATGCCATCAATGAAGACTAACATGAACTGGTCTAAGAATGGTTGAAATATCTGGTTCATGAGTCCCATGAACACTTTTGGGAGTTCATCATGCCAAACGGAATCACCAAGTACACATAGTGACCGTAACAAAATATGAAGGTCATATTCAGTATATCCTCGTCCCGTACTCATAGCTATTGATAGCTTGATCTAAGTTCAATCTTTGAGAACCATATCATCCCTTTCAACTGATAAAAGAGGTCATCGAACCACGGTAGTAGATACTTTTTCTTCACAGTCACTTGGTTCAAGCACCAAAAATCCACACATAACCTCAAACTCCCATCTACCTTCTTGGAAAACAACACTAGGGATGCCCAAGGTGAAACATTGGTTCTCATGAATCCCTTCTTCTGAAAGTCCTCCAACTATAATCTCAACTCATGAAGCTTTGTAGGATCCATCCAATATGCTGGCATTGATATCAATTTCATCCCGGGGTGTAGATCAATGCAAAATTATATCTACTAGTGGGGAGTTAAACCTAGAACATCCTCAAGAAATATGTCATCATACTCTTCTAACACTTCAGGAAAATGAGGACTCATAACATCTACTACACCAAGGCTCAAGGTATCCAGTTGATGAGTAAATGGATGCACCCTCCTATGCATGAGTCTGTCCTACACTACCTAAATTTTATTTTCACCAATAAAGGAAAACTTGGTCCCATCACTACAGACATACCATACTCTTCTCCTAAAATAGTCAATCTAAGCCTGAACTGTGGATAACCAGTCCATACCAAGAATGATTCCATAAGGAATTGACATCACTATCAAGATATCCTTATCGAAACTATCATCTCCAATAGTTAGGTCACATTGTCTCACTATTAAATGACCATTAAGTCTCCTCCAATAGGAGTCTCCAAGCATGAGGGTCAAGTCAACTGTCCAATCAAAATCTCTGAGTCTCAAACAAGATTGGTGGAAAGAAAATAATGACTAGAACTTGTGTTAATAAATGATATATCTAAGGTTTAAAAGACACATTTCATACCTCTAATAATTCCTATATCCCCTGTGTCATAAGCCTTGACAGCTTTCAGTTATCCTCACCCTTGTCCTTCAGCTCCTTGAGCCTAGTACGGACCACCTGGGGGTGGTGGTGGTAACATGTTAAAATGTTGACCACCTCCTACTGCTCTTCTAGATACTCTACCACATCTTCCACCTTGATGATATACCTTCTCTTTCCACCTTATATGTCTCGGTGGTCCATCAATAATCTCTCTATCAATTGTACGGTGGGTCGGAAAATCTTGAGTGAGATTTCCACTATCATCACATGAGAAACACCACCTATCCCTTAGCTGATTCAAGCCACCATGAGAGCCCTACACCACCGACCTTGAGTCTTGGGATTACCTCTTAAAGTGTATGACCTTCTTGGATCCCTTTGACTATCTTCAGCTACCTACTTTCTAGGTTTCAGCTACTGGCTGCCCACTACTACCTCCCACAACTGGTGTATGTTCTGCTAGAAAACATTCTACCAACAGGGCTCGCTCAAGTACCCCAGAATAGGTATAAATTCTAAGGGATACCACTATTGCCCTGATGTCCTAGTGCAAGGCCTATTAGAAGGTATGGGACCTGAAGAACTGGTTGCATACCATATCCAAAGAGTAGCATGAGAAATCTGTAAACTTTGTTGAATACTCCACCATGTTTATACAACCATATTATAGATGTAGAAGATTCTATATGCATATTGATCACAACATGTCTGGATATAACTCATCTCTTAAGATATTCTTTAATTCTATATAGGATAGAGTTTTCTCGTCATGTGACTGAGTCACCAAGCTCCACCATCACCTTGTAGATCCCTAAATAAGACTCGCAGAAAGAATGTTCATCTAGTCAGTAGGTGACCTCACAAGGAGGAAAACATAGGTGAATACCTCTAGAAAATACTCATCCATCTGGGGGTATGTATTATCGTAAAACTTAGAAGTCCACTAACTATGAAACTCATGCAATGCACTCATCTTGCGGGCATCCTCAGCTGGTAGTGCTGGTACTAACTGCTTCTCAACTAGTGGTGGTATAGCTAGTAAACCACTAGGAGGTTCTATCTATGGTATAGGCCTATATACTTATGCCATTTCACTAGGTGGATCATCCTCATTATCATGTGGTATAATCCTTGATGGTTGTCTGTGTGGAGGCATCTTGAAATAAAACAAGATGTGCCATGGTCAATAGAGTATATCTGGGGAGATGACTCAAGAAAGACATGGAAAACACAAACATTCCTATATAACGCATGTACCATTTTTTCCTACAACTATTGTTATCATGTACTGAGTCAAAAAGCAGGTGATCAGAGTCCTTATGTATGGATATGTCAGTCACCACACCAATACTGGATTTTCTGGCCTAAAATTTGAACTCGAAACACTTAACATTATTTCCTCAAACCAATCTCTTAGACTCCCAATCCTAAAGTATAACTGACCTCCCTCTGATACCACTCTTTCACAACTTTTCCCAGAGGTTCCCATGTTGTGACTACCCCAAGACCACCTCAAATAGGCCAGGGGCTAGTGACTAGCATCGAGTAGGCATATCCCACAAATGGGATGCATTAGCCTAAAGTACATGTACACACACACATCTCCAAGCTATAAAATACTAAAATTTAAAACAACTAATATAATTCATGAATACAACTAAGATCCCACAACCAGAGTTCGACATAAAGTAAAGGAAAAGTAAATAGGTCCAAATACAATCCCACCACAAAGAGTTTGTAACACAAGTCTAACTAAAACTATAGAATTCCAACATGCTCTAAGGGAGAGGAATAAGTAAAAGGTACACTCCTGGTAAACACATTGGTATACCCAGCTCTAGCTATGGTCCACCCACTTTTGATCCTCCTAAGACACCATAAAAAAAGGGACATTGTCTACATAAGACACGACACATGTGAGAAAATCCTGTGTAGGGGTGAGTATAACAATACTCAGCAGGATGCCCCCGAAAACATTAAACATGAAGCACCAAGTATAGACAACTCAATACAAGATATAAAAATCTGTGTATAATAGATACTGAGAGAGAGAAACCTAGATATACTCAGGAGATACACCACACCATTAGTCGGTCATAACCAACTTCCAACCATAGGATTTTATTCAAAGAAACACTCATTCTAGGATATCTCACTCCACGAGTCATGTTATCATCGAAGACACTCAATGAAGGGTTCTAGATCATTTGGGCCCCACCCAAAGAGAATGTACTGGTCTGAGAAGACTATGATACACAAATATTTGGTCACACCCAAACCCATTGGGGGACACCACAAACCCAATCTAGATCAACCCACTATGTAGGGGATCATATATTAATGATTCCACAAACCCTACGGATGTGGCTCACTAGATAAAGGATCAATGTCCTACATATGGAGGTTATGATGATTCCATGAACTCCACTAGGGATGATAGAGGATCGCACTTCAGTCTCACAGAGGGACACCACAACTCTATCTGAGACTCATCCTCTAGAGAGGATTAAAATCTAGTGATGTGGACGTGATTCTACACTGTACCCTCAAGGAAAAGGACCAAGGGAACTTACTCAACCTATAAAGGTCCAAACTAGGAAAAAAATAGCCTCAATAACTCTTTAATGTAGTAAACTTCATGTCCTAGGGGGTACACAGCGTGTCCAGAAATCCCAAATCTTTCCTATGTGGAAAAACCCCACACAGCATGTAGTATCCATATACATAGTGTGTAGTATGATTACAAAGCATGTACAGACACATGGTTTACTACCTATTTCATCTGTTCGTGTCTATGTATCGAAGTCATGTTTGTGTTCCGATCTGTGTATGTTAAGCCGTGTCTGTGTGGAAGTACATAGTGTGTCTGTGCCCGTGTACTCCAACCCATGTCTGTGCAATTATGAAGTACACACCAAGTAATCTGGGGAGGGTCACACACCATGTGATAGGGGTCACATTCCATGTACTCCCTAACTCTGAAAAACCCATATAACCATATCAAGGGGGGGCCACACACTGTGTAATCCAAGATTACATGCCGTGTGGATCACGATTTTCCAGAATCAACGTTCTTCCTCTGCACATCCCAGATGATGCTCCACCTTCGATCTAGTAATATTTTCTCCACAAAATTGAATATCCAAGGTCTTTCATTCCTTTTCATCACTAAACAATATGTCCCATTGTTATATCTTCTCGCAAAACAGATCAAATCATCGTTATTCATCGCCTGTTGAAGAACGTGAAATCAGAAATTATCCTTTATATGATTCATTTTGTCTCCATCATCGCACCTACATTATGCATTATTGATCCCAGATCTACAATATTGGATAATTGTGCCAAGAAACAAATGTGCAATAATCAATTGATTAGGAATTTTCGAGTCACGGGCCAAACGAAGAACACCCATTACGAACAATGAATCAGAGGAGAAAAGAATAGAAAAATATTAAAGGAATGAATCTTGATCAATGTCTGTTTCGATCTCAATTAGTTTTGTAAGATAATAAACAAATATATTTAGAAATAATTCTCCCAAATTTCTCCATAATATACCCATCCTACAAATACAAATGATCCACAGATCAATCCATTGTTCGATTGATCCATGTTCATCATAGGAATCAAGAATAGGGAAAATACACATAAAACAAACATCCTACCTTGATTTTGGATTGATAGTTGATGAGGAACATTTACATTTTCACTATTGATGAGATCAAACAACTCTTCCGGCATGACGATCCACGATTCAATCCTTGTCTGGTGTAGTCTTCCAAGAATGATATCCTCCAATAGATTCTAGGTATCTAGGGTTTAGAGTCTAACCCTGAGACAAATTCTATAGTCGTATATTTATAGAGGAATAAGATCGCTACGATAAATAAAATGAAATAAATCTTTAAGTTAATTTATTTTATTAATTTCATGCCTGCGAAAACTTTTTCACATACTACCCACGCCGACCAATTTTAGGTTGCCCTTAGGGTAAATCCACTATTCTAAATCCAATAGTTCCCTCATATTTTTGATCTAGGAACCCGTTTATAAGTTATTCCACTTTTTCAGGAAAACCACACGTGATTTATATTTAATATTTTAATATTTTTTAAACATTTATTCAGGGAACATCGGGCCTTGGAATCACATGTCATCTTAGCGATTGGTCTAAAAAATAATTCATATAATATCTAAAAATAATACATGAAAGATATGAGATGTTACAAGAGTGGTCTTCACATTAAAGATATGGCGACACTACCTTTATGGATAAAAATGTTACATATATACAGATCCTAAAATCCTCTAGTATATATCAACACAAAAGGGGATTAATATATTCCAATAAAGGTGGTTAAAGATAATCAAGGACTATGATAGTTCAATCCATTGCCATCTTGGGAAAGAAAACAAAGTGAAATATGCTCTAAGTAGAAATGATCCCATAACCCTATCCATGATAAGGATTATAAGGGATTCAATCTTCATGGACATGCAAAGGATGGACATGGAAATAATAAAAGGATATTAATATTACCTTTCTCAAATAACTGTTAAACCATCTATTATTGAGAAGATCAAGGGGGACCAAAAAGATAATGAGTTTCTACAAAAGAAGGTAGAAAATATTATGGAGTTCAACTTTGTTGAAGATGGAGTTATAAGGTTTTGAACCTAGATTTTTGTCCCATTAAAACTGAAACTAAAGAGGGAAACTCTAGATTATTCACATAGATCATCCCTCTCTATTCATCTAGGAATCACTAAGATATATAGATATTTTAAATAAAAATTCTGGTGGGATAGCATGAATAGGGAGATTGAGGATTTTGTATCTTGATGCTTAGTATGCCAATAATTTAAGGAGGAATGAAATAAGTCTAAGGGTATAATGAAAACATTACCCATACCAATATGGAAATGGGAGAACATAACCATGGATTTTGTTGAAGGAATCCCCATGACACCTAAAGGAAATAATTCCATCTGGGTGGTAATTGATCACCTTAAAAATTTGGAACATTTATTATTATTAGGGAGGATTTATATCTTAATAAACTCTCTAATATATACATAAGGGAAGTGGTAATACTAAATGGAGTTCCACTCTCTATTGTATCTGATTGAGATCAGAGGCTTACCTTGAGGTTCTGGAGAAGCTTTCATTAAGCTTTGGATACAAAATTAATCTTCAACACTACTTATCACCCTTATATGTATGGTTATTCTGAAATAACCATTAAAACTCTATAGGATATTCTATGATCATGTTCAAAGGGGTTCTAAGGATTTTGGTATAAAAACCTTCTCTTAGAAGAGTTCTTATATAACAAAAATTTCTATTATAGCATTCAAATAGAACCTTATGAGGCCCTGTATGGGAAGAGGTATCAGACTATGACATGTTGGTATGAAGTTAGAGAGATAAAGCTAATGGAAACTAATTTTATCCAACAGATGACAGATAATTCTCAAACCATTTAGTATCATATGAAATCCACTCAAATTCAACAGAACATCTATGCATAAAATCGTCAACAAGACCTGGAATTTGAGATCAGAGATAAATTGTTCCATTTTATATCACCATGTAATAATGTCTGGAGGATTGGTAAGATGTGGAATCTTAATCCTAGATACATCAGCCACTTTGAGATCCTTGATCTCATTGAAGTGGTGGCATGTCGACTAGCACTCCCACCTAACCAATTTCAAGTATATTATGTGTTCCATGTATCCCTCTTAAGTGAGTACATACTAGTACCCTCACATGAACTGAATATAGAGGTGGTACCATTATAAAATTATCTTTCATATGAGGTGCATCTATTTAAGATCTTATATCATAGATACAAGGTTCTATGAAACAAGACATCTCACCTGGTAAAAGTGTTATGGTGGGACCACAAGTTTGAGGAAGCAACATGAGAACCGGAAGAGGTGATGAAACATAAGTACCCTCATCTATTTTACTGTATGAAAATTTCAAGGGTGAAATTTCAAAATGGGGTAATAATGTAATTTACTGACCTTTTATAAATGAAATTCCCTTTTTTAATGAATAAATTCCTTATCAAGTAATATAGTTACAAAAAACACATGAACTAATTTGGTTATTTTGGATATTTAAACTCTGTTGGATTTAATGGAAAATTAATCATCAAAATAATTGATAATGTAGCTATTATATAGTGACCATTAAGATTAGTGTATTAAGGGTTATGATAAAGTTTAATTGACACATATGGAAGAAGTGATGGCCTCAACTAGTTGGATTATACCCTATGAAGCCCAATTATCGTAGATTCTGAGGGATATAAAATCATTGGGATTTTACCTTGACTAATCCCAGGACAAGATTCAATAACTAAAGCATGAATAAAACCATTTATGGGATAATTTCAAGATCATCAAGATCATGGCCCAAACTATGTATGCCTAACCACCCCAAGAAAATCTCGTCATCACAGACCATACCCTTAGGGAATTCACTAGTGTAATAAAGGGCTATATATCTATACCCTAACTATATGATTTTTTTATTCATTATTTTTAATAAAAAAATGATTATATTTATAATATAACTTTTAAAATTATTAAATAATTAGTTTGATAAAAATTAGATTTTGATATGATGAAACGCAAATTCTATTTTTAGGAAATATAAAGTTTCAATCATGTCACTTTTTTAATGAATTCAAGAATTTTTTAAATAAATGATATTTTAATAAAATATTATTATTAAATAATATTTCTTATATATAAATGATAATATAATTTTAAAAGTTAAAAAAATTATATGGGTCATAAAACTGTTATTGTCCAAAAAACCAATATTTTTCAGTAAATGTGGATTTTTAATTTAAACATGTAAATTTTCATAATTAGATAATTATTTTGATAAAATAAATATTATTTTTTAAATGAGAATGTAAAAATTATCCAATGATTATTATTTCATAATTTTATGAGATGGTTGAATTTTCAGTTAAAAATTAAATACAATACGAATATACGATGTGTATTATGACATCATAATGAACCAAGAGTGATTTAATATATGATGTAAAAGGTTTAAATGACCAAATATATATTTCCCTTTAAAATTTAGTTTTTTTATGTTATTTTATTAATCTTATGAACCCTTAATGATTCCTCTAAAACATATACTATTTTAAAGGTTTTTAAATCAATTCTTTATAAACATGACTCACTACCACATCACCTAGATTATTTTTTAAATAATATGGGTTTTAAAATTTTAAAATAATTAAAACCACTTAAATTTGGAAGAAAACATGGGAAAACCCATGTGAATTTTTGTGTTTTTTATTACTTTATCATATATGGTCCAAAACCTAAGTTCACAAATTAATAAAGAATTTTACTCTATTTTGTTATATAAACCCACCCAAACTCTCATTACTCTTCACTAAAAACCATTTTATCAGTAAATTAATGTTCTATTAATTCTATATAACTATACCAAGGTTCCCCTAAGATCTAAGAGGCTCCTCCGAAGCTTTTAGAAGAGTCCTCTCAAGTTAAGGGATCCTCTCCTTCTCCCCTTTATTCAAGAAAATTCTTTATGTTATGCCTTTTATTCCCAATTATTCATGTCAATATATGTTTTCGCACATCCATACTACTATCCTTATGATTTAAAAGTGATTATAGAACCCTTTCAGTCTAATCCACCCCTCCTATAAAACCTTTATGTACCCCTATTATATTGTTGAAATTGTCCAGTGAATTTCCATGCCAAACATTTATGTACTGAATACCCATCCTCATTTCCACTCAAGGGTATTGATGTAGATTTAATTATCCTTTATTTATTGGGGACCCCCCATGTATGTAACCCACATTTCTTAATATTTTTATTAAATTTTATGAGATGTAATCCTATGTTGAATGATCTATGTGGCACACTTATTCATGTACATGATATAAATGTGACAGGTGGGCCCAGAATTATATATCCCTATAATGCATTGGGTAATGTTTTAATATCATGAGATTCCATGGATGGTGCATGGGAGGTTATCCTAAGAATGCTAATTTATGTTTTCTTGGCTGGTTTCCTTGACTTATGTTTATAATTCTATGTTTTAATTTGTTTCCACATTCCTATGTTTTTGTTTCTCTATCATGTTATATCATGCCTCATTGATCAAGATTATGATGCTCACCCCTCTTATATAACCTTAATATGCCTCTTGGATAAAATATACTAATTTAACTTTTGATATGATTTGTTTATTCCATTATTGGTATTTATATATCACCCCTTTCTTATATATTTCCCCAGGTTATCTTGTATGATTTTAGAAGAACAATAGAATTTTAGGAGCATGTTAAGGAAGTTTTAAATAATAAAATTGTATTCTTGTTGCAATTTTTTATTATATGTACCTAATTTCTCAAATAAACTAGGCTTCACAGTCTTTTTTGATTGTGTTATGTGTACCTTTATTTAATAAATCATGAATTAAGGTGTATAAAATATATGGATTTTCATAGATTAAAACCTCTACATAAATATGGAAAATGAGTAGATAATGATGGTGTTTATATATATTAACGATATGATTTTTTTAGACCTAAATGAAAACCAATGCAATCAGTTTTTAAAACTCATGAGTTGCGAATTTGAGATGTCTATAATAGGTGAAATGTCCTTTTTCCTTGTCTTGTGGGTTATTCAAAGAGGGGATAAGATATTTATCACCAAAAATAAATATATGAAGGAAGTTTTAAGAAGATTACAAATAGAGGATTCAAGTCCCATGGAAACTCTAGTGGAGATGAAAATAAAATTATCAAAATATAAATAGGAAAACAAGGTCAATGTGACCACATATCAAAAAATCATTGATAGTTTACTCTACTTGACTTCCACTCGTTCGGTTATTCTATTTTTCACTTGTCAAGATGCTTATTTTTAGAGTGATCCTAAGGAAATCCACATGAAATTTATGAAAATAAAACCTCAATATATCCATCACATGAAGGAGTATGTTTTGTTATATCACAATGATTCATAATAGAAATTGTTGGGATTTACTTATGCAGATTGGGATGGATCGGTAGATGACTAAAATTCATCTTCATGTGGTTTTTTTTATCTTGGGAGTTCCTATTTATTATAGAAAAGAAAGAAGAAATAGTGTATATCTTTGATCACCATGGAGGCCAAATGTATTATTTTCACTCAATAATGAACCCAATTTCTATGGATGAAATAGAAAATTGATGATGTGGGTGTTGAGGTAATTTCACCAATTCCAATTATGTGTGATAACTCAAGTGTGATCAATCTTAGAAAAAATACCATCCAAAATTCACATACCAAGAACGTTAAGATCAAATATCAATTTATAAAGGAGAAGGTGGGGCAAGGTGTTGTTTTTATGAAGTATGGGTCAAATAAAGATCAATTTACTAATATTTTAACAAAGGAACTACCCAAAGTAGTGTTTAAGAAGCATCATTTGGCTCTTGGAGTTCAACCATTTATGTCCACTTAGTTGTTTATGGGATGAATGCTCACTACCCAAGTTGATTTCATGAACAAGGTATGTTTTATCACTTCACTTTGGTAGGGTAGAAGTGTTTGAAATGGATAGTGTTTGTCAATTGAAAATCATGGACAGATGTGAGTTACACGGATAGCCTTATCGATTCTATATAAGGATCTTGTTTCCAACATCGATCCCAAACTCATTAGGATTAGAGAATTAATTGACATCTCAAGTTCTAAGTGGTGATTTTTTATCACTGGGTAACCCCTTTTAGTTCATTGAAAATTTTAGGGAGAAGTTAAAATGAAAGTTTTAAGATTTTATTATCAAGAAAATATTGGAAGCGAAAATGGTGGTTTCAAGGTGTTATTGTCAAGTGGTTGTTGGATATTTCCAAAATATACAAGGTGTTGTTTTCAAGAGGATGTTAGGGGTGAAATTAGAGTATTAAAGGCGGTATTATCAAGTGGATTTTGAATATTGTAAACTAAATAAAAGGAGGGTATTATTGGACTAGAATTAGGTTGGAAGTATATTTTTTGAAATTGGATTTTTTGACAATATGAGTTTTTTTTTGTGAAACTTTGGAACTGATTAAAGGGTTTTTTCAGAAGGAATAAAGTTGTGTAAAATAGGTACATGAAAAAATTGGGTATGTGGAAAAAACATATACATGAAATAGCTATGTGTGAAAATTATGTACGTGGATTAAATGGATATGTGAGAAAATTGAGTACGTGGAAAAATGACTATGAGAATCGTGTATGTGGAAAAAATAGTTATGTGGATCACCTATGTAGAAACATAATCTATGTGGGAAAAGTGTCTATGTGACCATCCTCTAAAATTGGCTATATAAAAATTTAGGAACATTGAGTTTAGCTACATGGTTGTTCAGCTCTATAGATCCAGCTACATTGTATTATGGCTATGTGAATTTGGATACGTAGACCATGCATGATTGTAGGAGGAGGTTATATGGTCCCTTACTTCAATAAAATTCATAAATGTGTTTAGTTATCTATATCTATAAGGTCAACATCATTTGATGGTGGTTTGATGGTCATGGGGCCATAAAGAGTTTTAAATCTGAAGATCGTGATCATGGTGCAGTAAATATTTGGTTTTCCATATTTTATAGAAATGCACACTGTGTAAGTGGAGATATTATTAGGGAGTTATTTTCTTTAAAAATATATGTGTATATTACAACCTAATATATGTGGATAAATTTAAGATTCCTTTATGTATCCTAAAAAGGAAGTTGCGTCACATTTGATAATCATGTTATAAGATTAGAAGATTTGTATCACATGAGATATCTCTTGGAAGAAAAACAAAGAGAAATAGGGGGTGGAATTATGGGAGGATTAGGATGAAGTTTTTCTAGATCTCATATAGAATTTTGAAGGTCAAATAAGGTGTTATTCTAGGATCCCAATTCTCTCTATAAATCAAAACTATATATTCGTAAGTGATATGGCATCCTTAGTGAATTTATACATTATCTTTATGTTAATAAGAAAAGGCTCAATAGATGGAGTAGTGAGTTTTTTGTTGAAGGAGAGCATGGAGTTCTCTAATAATTTGTGGGTTCGGTGAGAATGATCCAAAATATACACAAAAATTAGTAATATTTAGTGAATTTCGTGCGTAGGTAGATTGTTGTATATGCTACTTGGATTATCCCAATGTGAGAAAACTAAGTAAAAACTCTCATGTTATTTAATGATTTTATTAATAATTTTTAGGAATTTAGATAGAATTTGAAGTGTTCCTCAAGGAGAGAGAACAAGTTCCTCATAAAATTAAGAATTTTTTTTATCTTCTATACCCCAATTCACCCCCCCCCCCAAACCCTTAGGGTGTAATCCTCTTTAAGAATCTAAAAACTTTCTTTAAAAAAAATTTAAAATAGAAAATTTTTAACATTTACTATGTGGGTCACATTTTGAATCTTTTTACCAAAGTGAAAATGAATTTTTTTTAGCATATATGACATGACTGTAATTTCTCACTATCATGAATGTTATTCTTTAAGAAGATTACTCTACAAGTTTTCATGGTTTTTTAAATAATATCTTATTTTCTATTCTTCTAGGAATTTTATGTATTGATATTTTTCAAAGGAAATAATATTTTTATCCTTATTTTTATGTGAATCCCAGAAGTGCTTCTACATATGTGTTAAATAGGATAATTTATGAGATTTTGTGATATAAATGCAATATTCCATATAATTTATTAATGTTATGGTCCTTGGAAATTTTTTATGATGATGGGAAAGCCCAATATATCTTAGAATAATAGGTGATCTTGATATATCTCTCCAATTAATTGCATAAAGTGATAGAGTAAATGGTAATTAATTACTCCTAAGGTATATGTTCTAATTAAAATTGATGGTTATTCCTTTGTAATTGGGATTGCAAGGATAATTTAACAAGGTTGCTACATGAATTTTCAATTTTATAAAATTATTTTTCATGAATATTTTTTTATTTCATAATTTAGGCTAATGAGATTATTTTTAAATGAAATTTTATGACTGTTTTAAGGGTGAAAATTATTATTTTTTTAAATATTTCCATGAGTACTTATGTTTTATAAGAAATCCTCAAGATTATTATTTTTCCATTGTGATTTCTTATGAGATACTTTTTGAAATATTGGTCGAATAAGTTGATTTTTTTGGTAAGTAAATAATTATTTGAGCTAAAATTTTATTATAAAAAAGGAAAACTTTCTTATGGTTTTTTATGAATTTTAAATAGAATAATGGGTTTCCTTTAATTTTATATCCCTAACTGAGCTTTCTTTTCCTCATCTAACATTTTCAAATATTTTTCACTGGGATTAAGTATGAGTAGTAACTATATCAATGTCTATCTTAACATTGTGGATTTGAATTAAAAAATCAAAAAAAATTAATGGAATATTATTTTGAATTCAAGAATCCTATTTTTTAAAAATGGGCATTGAGTGTAAGTTTCTAGTTTTTATTATAATGGTTTGATATGTAGGAGTTTTTTTTAATTCTCTAAAAATATAAACCTAAAAGATCATGGGAATATAACAAAATTGAATCCTTCTTATTAAACATGTAATTATGGTTTGATTAAGGTATGGGTCATTATATTTTGTATCAAAGAAAGGGTTTAGATAATTTTAGAGGTTATGGAGTTATCAAGGATAATTTATGGGTTTTAGATACTATTATGTGTTAATAAGTTCAATGTTTATCGTAAGTTTAAAGATATAGATATCCCTTATAAGTTTTTATGTGATGGGAGTACTTTGGGGAACATTTATTGAGTTTTAATAAATGTTTGAGATATATGTATAAGGAATCATCCTTAAAACATCACATATTATTGAGTTTTTTGGAAATAATTCACTTTATTAAATTCCTAGAGAACTGTTAGGTTTAGAGTTTTGTAGAATTATATTATCACAATTACATGAAAAACCTATATATGAAAAATTGGATACTTCCACTTGGTATCCATTTTCCCATACAATAAAACATTTAAAATGAAAAATATTTTCTTTTCATGATAGATCTTCATGAATTTAAACTTGATTTATTCTTTGTTCCTACTCATAATAAAACCCTGTAAAAAAATTTGAAAACATGGGAATAGAATAAAAAGATCAGTAAGGGATATAAAAGAAATAAATTTGTTAGGAAAATGAAAAACATGAAAACCGAATTTTTTTTTTACCTTTTTCACATTATTCTTTAATTATATTAAATAAATCATATACACATGGGGAGAACACTTTTTTCTTAAATAAAATCTTTAAACGCAATAGAAAGAAAATTAAAACCCTTGTATGAATTTTAAAAAAATTATATCTACAACTCATATTCACTCATGTTATAAATAACTGGATCCTAATTAAATCCATCAGAGAAAGATTCTAAGTTAACTCCCTCTTTCTTTCCTTTGAAGAGAATGATTTTTACATAATGCATTAGAGGGAGATATCATGATCACCCGTCGTATAAGTTTTATTGGGATCACCAATCGTATAAGTTGTATTGAGCTCACCCGTCATTATATATAATGATCAATTACCATATTATGAAATCTTGAAACTTTTCATAACAAAGTCCTTGAAACACTCTTTTTTACCCATAATAAAAACACTTTTAATTGTCTCATAAAGATGAGAAAAAGTGTTTGTTTCCCTATAAAAACTTTGTAAAATTAAAAATTCCAAAAATATTTAGAAAAAAAATATTTGAAAATAACTATGTAAACTTATAAACAAATATTTATAATGAATAATTTCTATAATTGTGGGAAAAATTGAATAATTCATATACATTAAAAAACATTCTTTTTATACTTTTATAAAAATTTAAAAGTAAATCATTCAGAAAACATTGAAAATATTACATTTAAAAAAATATATAAAGTAAAATACATTAAAAAACCTTTAACAACCATTTAAGAATAAATAAAAACATTATTAAAACATTTAAAAGAACATGGATATATAGGATAAAGGTTTTAAAATATTTTCAACAATTTTGTAAAGGAAAATACTTTACCTTAATTATCATCTATCTTTATACATTCTCTAACTCCTAAATAAAAAAATTACATTAGTTTTATACTATCTTAATAACCTTTTTCATTTTAATTTCATTATTATTATTCCTTTTATTTCATTTATTACCATTTTTTATTTTGTTAATAAAATGGTTAAGTTCTCGTTGTACATTTTGGGGTTGTTTGGTTTATAACCTCAAAACCATATCGATGCATTGAACATGGTCAAAGAGGTTATGTTTAAATTATCTACATAATCTTAAACATGTTATATTTATCATATTTATGAATTTTAAGAATTTTAAAACCAACCATGTAAAGAATTCATGAAAAATAAAACATGTCATTTCATAGAGATGGTAGTCCCTATGAACACATGAACAAAGTTTTAATTTTTTCTAATAGATGGGAAATAACTAAATTAGATAATATTTTATGAATTTTATAAATATGTTATGAATTTCATATTTATTTATTATTTCCATCTATATGACCATCCTTATATGGTGAAAATTAAAAATGAATCACATCGCTTCCTAGAGGTGTATTCCACATGTACATACGAATGACATTATTATTTTTCAATGGATGGAAAGGTAAGAAAATAAATTATATTATATATATATATATAATTAAAATTATTTAATTAATATCATATATATTCATTTTTATCATTTTAACCCTCCATATGATCTGGATATGAAAAATTAGACACATCACTTTATGGAGATGAAAGTGCACACATACACATGAGTGTTGTTTACATTTTCCATAAGATGGAAAAGGAGATGAAAAGGTGTATATAATAAACATAATAAAATTTATTTATATGGAATATATTGATGTTATTTGATTAAAATGTTTTTGATAGTTTTGAAAGAGGTAAAATAAGAAACAAAAAAAGAAAAAACTTGATGGGGAATTATACCTCTTCTTCAGATAACCTTCTTTTTTTATACCTAAAACCTTCTTAGTATGGTATTATGATCAAATAAATACCTATATAACATGATGAGGGATATTAATAATTGATTTGGTAATGTATTGGACAATATAAGAGGCTATTTATGTGTGTAGAATAGAGGATATGTGGTTTCCATTTATAAGTGAGGGAGAGGACACACCTAGAATTTTTCAAATGATTAAAATATATTAATGTCTTACTCGAGACAAATACACGAGAGACTCAGCACTATCTGTGAGAACTTGGAAAGTGAATCTAAGAGGCCTGAGATCAAATTAGGGTAGAGACATAATTTTTAGGGGGTATTGTAGCAGGTCTGTAGTAGGTACTATACTATCCACTATATAAGGTACTAGCAGCCGAAACTATTCATCTGTTTGGGATTTTGGGCCACCGGTTTGGTCCTCGGGTCCTTCAAGTCCTTCCGGCCACCCAAGTCCTTCAATCGAGTAAGGATTTTGGGCCACCTCAAGGCCTTTAGGCCAACTGAAGGCATTCAGGTAACCTCAAGGATTTTAGTCCACATGAAAATTATGATTAATGGACCAGAAAAATTGTACTAGGAGTATACTCTAAATGAAGATTCAGAGCATGCATATTCACCTGAGAATAAGCTGAAAATTTTGGAATAAAGATAGGATATGGAATTTCTATCAGGACCAGAATGTGCTTACATGGGAAGCCTAGCCTAACATCCATGTTAAGGTGGAGATCTGACATCATGATGTTGAAGCTAGGGAGGAGCAGTTACAAGTAGTTATGGTCTAGATGAATTCATCTAAGACCTATGGGTTATGTAATGTCACGAAGCCTACGGTCCATGTATGGGTTTCCATTCAACCCTTAAAATGGGTATTAACAAAAATGAATAAAAATAGAAGTCCTTCGGTTCATTCAGAGTCTTACTCAAGCCAAATGGATCCAAAATGACTCAAATTCAAATAATATATTATAGCGGCCCTTCTATTTCTTACATTACTATTACATCATTTTAAAGATATAAAATATAATAGTGTTACAAAACCAAGATTTTAAGGTTTAATATCTTGTGAAAATTAGGACCAAACATAAAATTTACATAATAAAATATAAACTTTATTTAATTCCTTCTTCTATAGCTTCTTGTTGTCCCTCATGTACTCCTTGGTATAACTAGTCACCTAAGTATATACATCAAAGAAAGGGGTGAGCTAAAAGTCCAATAAGAGGATAGATAAGAACATGAATCAATATAACATGGGTGAGCATAATCATCATCATCATAACATAATTATGGGATCATCATCATAATCATGATAGGAATAATTAGATAAAGGCATAGAATTTTTTAATGGATAAAAATGAAACATCATGTCTACTGGTAAAATACTACACATAGTTGTGAACAAAACTATCATCATGTTCATACATAAAATACGCGCATAATCATAAAATCATCATTGTGAACAAATATATTATAATTTTCACACATATTTAAACTTATCTCATTAGATACTTCACATTACCCAATGCATTATAGTGCTATATAATTTTGGGAACACCTGTCACGTCATAACATTTACATAATCATTTTTGACACATAGAACGTATATCAATCATAAAATAAAACTAACCATGGAAAAGGAATAGGTTTAATTGATTATATTCATGAATAAAAAAAATTATTCCAAAATTATAAAGGTAAAAACATATTTTTTTATTATATTCATCATTCTTGAGTGAATAAGAAACAACTTAAGAGGATTCAAAATGTGTTTTGGAAAGAAGATTTCTTTTAGAAAATATTTTTATTTTTCATAAAACCATATTAGAAACATGTATATCCCAGAAAATAAAATTTAATAACAATTAAATTATATTTTAGGAGTATTATATGCACATCCACACTGAAAATTGGTACAAAAGAGGAATAACCCAAAGAAAAGAAATTGTGTTCAAGAATCCCCTTACCTTATGTTAGAATGCTTTATTCACTTTAATATCCTAGATAATCAAATTATATCCATTAATTAATAAATATAGAACCAATTATACATTTATTTTATTTATTATAACTTTATTAACTTCATTTATGGCCATTATGATGAGTTATAGAGTTCAATTATGTCATTTCTAGAGTTTTTATTTCTTGGTTTTCATGATTGTTTCGCTTGTATATAAGTATAGAAGTTCATGTAAGATGATAATAATTCACCAGAATTTAAATTATATGTTATTAGTGAAATTAAATAATTTTAATTGGTCTTATATATTATAATTTTCTAGATATTAACATGATTCATTAGATAAAATGTGAATGATAATCGTTTATATTAATTTTGGTGGTTTTCAATCACAATGAACTTGTTTTATTTTATTATTTAATATTATATATATATATATATATGTTAGTTCCAAAACATAAAAAAAGTTATAACATAAATTTTAAAATCTTTTTCAACTATTATAATGGTTTTATGACAAGCCTTGAATGTAGTAAATGAAAATAAAAACTTTTCATCCTCGAAGGTGATAAATCAACACATCATGGACGACGTTTTCACTTTTATAATGAAAGGAATTGTAGAAAATGTTTTAAGATGGATTATTTCATTAACATAATAAAATTTCTATATATATAAGGTACTAGAGTTATAATTTCACTTGTATGAGGTGAGGTGAGATAATATTAAAATAAAATAACTTGAAAATAAATTAAAAGAAAATGGAAGAGGATTTTTCCTCCTGAACTTATTCTCCTAGAGAACCTCCTTTAGAAAATTTTAATTGGTATTTTTTTTAGACCAAAAGCTCTTAGACTTTATAAAGAGGCTTGGGAAAAGTATTGGGAATAATTTTTACAAGCTTAAAATATTGGAATATGAGAGGGGAAGAGGTGGTGAGGAGTGGTATTTATAGGGGAGGAGAGGATAGTTTTTTCATTATTTTATTCATTATTTTATTATTTTGGATCAAGACAATAAATAGTTTGAACCTTATCACTAAATATATTAAATAATGAAGTATAGTTTGAGATTATGTGATTAAATAATCCATAAATCATATATGACTCAATAATTCATGTATTTTTTAAATACAGTAAATTATTATATTTCATTATTCACCAAAAATTAAACTATTTTAGAAAAATCCCAAAAATTAACCATAACCATTTTTTGACATGTAGAATTAAAAATTGAAATCCATTTTATGGAAATAATTTTAAAAATATGTAAAATTTAATATTTAATTAATATCATCATTTATTCAAAAAATACTAGTTTTAAAATTATAACTGATTTTATGAAACTTTGAAAAATTACTTAAGGTCTCATAAAATTATCTTATAATCATAAGAAAACAAAATATTAATTTATGAATACATTTTATGAAAATAAATTTTCTTTTAAATCATTATATTCATGATAAAATTGTAAATAAACATTTATGTTTTATAAAAATACCAACACTTAATTCATAATTTTAAAAACATTTATTTACTTATACTATGATATAATTATATCATATTTTCATTTATAAGATGACTAAATTTTATTTATAATTTCATAAATAAGGTGACTATTCTATTGTTCAGATTACTATTCCTAATGGTCATGTTACTATTCCAAGGGTCAAGTTATTATTTCATCGGTATATGTTCTTTAATTTCTATAAATATTTATTATTTCATTCTTAATTTATGAGAATGATGTTTTTATTGGGATATCCATGTTATTTATGTGTTTTATACTATATAACATAATTATAAAATGGGAAATAATTCCATTGACAAAATTTTGGGTCGTTACATTCTTCCCCCATTTTGAAATTTCACCCTCGAAATTTTGTTTTACATAAACAGGTGAGGGTATTTCTCCATATCTTCCTCTAGTTCCCATGTTACCTCTTCATACTTATGGTTCTTCTATAGTACTTTGACCATATGAGTAGTCTTGGTGTGTAGAACTTTATCTCTACGGTCCAAAATCTTTACTGACTACTCTTCGTAAGAGAGATAATTTTCCAATTGTACCACCTCTAGATTAAGTACATGTGAGGGATTTGATATGTACTTCCTCAAGAGGGGTATGTGGGATACATCATTTACTTGAGACATGGTGGGTGGAAGTTCTATTTGATAGGCCATAGCTCTGACATGATTGAGAATCTTGAAGGGGTCAATGTATCTAGGACTAAGATTTCCTTTCTTCCTAAATCTCATGATCCTATTCCAAAGAGATATGTATAGGAATATCATATCTCCAACCTCAAACTCTAGGTCCCTTCGATGATTATCTGTATAGTTCTTCTATCAGCTTTGGTCTTCCTTGATGTTATGCTGAATTGTTTTCACTTTTTCCACAATTTCTTCAACCATTTCAGGTCTAATTAGCTTACATTCACTGATTTCATCCCATCATGTCGGTTTTGTTCATAATTTCCCATAAAGGGATTCATATGGATCCATGTGGATGCTCGAGTAGAATTTTTTTTTGTAAGAGAACTCAACTAAAGGTAGATGTTTGTTTCATCCTCTTTTGAAGTCTATAGAACATTCTCTCAATATGTATTCAATTTTCTAAATAGTCTATTTAGATTGGTCATCAGTTTAAAGATGGTAAGTGATACTTAAGTTTATCTCGGTGTTTAGAGCATGTTGAAGACTTTTCTTGAACTTGGAGGTTAATCTCAGATCTCGAACATATGAAATCGATAGTGGTACTCCATACATCCATACCACTTATCTAATGTATATCTGTACAAGTTTATTCAGTGATAAATACTCTCAAATTGTGATAAAGTGAGTTGTATTTGTAATAAGGTCCACAACAACCCATATAGCGTTGTTTCCTCATGATTTATTCGGAAGTATGGTGAAAAATTCCATGCTGATATTTTACCATTTCCATGATGGTATGGGTAATGGTTTCATCATCCCCTTAGAATTTTTTTTCATCCTTCACTTGCTAACATACTAGGCACTTTGATGTATATTCTATGATCTGTTTCTTCATATTCTCCCACCAATAGTGCTCTCGGAGATCTCAATACATCTTTGTGCTCCCTGGGTGAATGGAGAAGGTTGAGATATGTGCATAATTCAGAATATATTTCTTTATCTATGAATTGGATGGTACACATAACCATGAACCAAATATTATGACTCCTTCCTCATTAATTTTGAACTCTGAGGATTTCCCATTTATGATAGCTTCCACCTTTTTATAAATTTCCTCATCATCTCTTTGAGCATCCTTTATTTTCTCCATAAGGGATGGTTGAGCAATCATTTGAGAAAGTATTGATGGTGATCCTTCTTAAATGATTCTTATGTACATCCTTTTAAGGTCTATAAATATTGGATCCTTCTCAATTATAAACATTGATAATGTTATGGAATCATTTATACTTATAGCATTTTCCACTTTATTCACTTTTCCATGATGGTAGTGGATTAAGAATTCATAATAATTTATGAGATATAACCATATTTATTAGTTCATATTATGATCCTTCTATGTGAATATATATTTTAGGATCTTATGATCAGTATATATTTTACACTTCTCCCCATAAACATAATATCGCCATGTTTTCAATGCAAAGATCATACCTGCCAACTCTACATCATGTGTGGGATAGTTTTTCTCATGAATTCCCAACTAACTTGAGGTGATGGTTATCACTTTATCATTTTTTATTAGTACACAGCATTAACTCTACTTTGAATCATCACTGTATACCATAAAGAGTTTTCCACTTATTGAAATTATTAGTATTGACATGGTGATAAGCCTGTTTTTTAACTCTTTGAAGTAGTCTTCAAATTCACTGGTCCAGACAAAAAAAATTCCCTTTCGAGAAATCTTGATTAGTGGATTTTAAATTCATGATAATTTTCTCAAAATTCATCAGTAATACCCAGCTAGACCAAGTAAACTATAGATCCTCATTACATATATTGTCCCGGGCCACTCTTTGATTGCCTTTGTCTTAGAAGGGTCCACAGATATTCCTTTACTGATAAAATTCCACAATAATGATACTTCCTCCATCTAGAAATAACATTTATTGTACTTTTCATAAATTTTCTCCCTTATAAAAGTATTTAGCATAGTATTAAAATTATTCACATGTTCCCCATTTCTCTTGAATTATATTATAATATAATATATAAATATTACCACAAATTTTTCAAGGTAATCTCTAAAGACTCTATTCATTAATTCCATGGATATTTATGGAGCATTGGTGAGTATGAAGGGAATCACTATGAACTCATGGTGTTCATAGCTTATTTGAAAGGAAGTCTTGGGAATATCTTCCTTCTCTTCCATTAATTAGTGATATCCTAACTAAAGGTACACCTTAGAGAAATAATTAGAACAACATAGTTGATAAAACAAATCATCTATCTGTGGTAAAGGATACTTGTTATTTATCATGATTTTTTTGATATTATGATAATCAATGAAAAGGTGCATCGATTCGTCCTTATTCTTGATGAATAATACTAGTTCACCCCATGGATAAGCACTCGGGAATATAAAACCCTTATCCATATTCTCTTGTAACTACTTCTTCGGTTATTACAACTCAATGGTGGTTATTCTATAAGGAGTCTTCAGTATTGGTATAGATCTAAGAATAATTTCAATTGATAACTCAACCTCTCAGTTAGGAGGAAGATCATGAAACTCTTTAGGCAACAAATTTATGTATTCCCTCATAATGGGCATGCCATCGAGCATGATTCTGTCCTTTTTCTCGATAATTTAAGCTATATATTCTTTCTCATAATGAAATAATATACACAATTGAGATGATAAATCTGAAGGATATTCATCCTTCTCCTTACACTTGTACAAAATTGGAGGATGCCTTGGGATGTGAAGAGTGATCTCTCTTTCCCCAAAATTGATATTGGATTTGTATAAAGATATAAATTACATGCCTAATATGGAATCAAACTACCCCAAAGGAAGTAATAGATGATTTACTAGGAGGTTCAGTCCAAAAACATTAACCTAGGAGTATTTATATACTTTGGATGCAATAAATTCACCATTTTCTATTCTCACAAATATCTCAACCTCCATATTTTGAGGTGGTGTTTGAATAGTTCTACTAAACTTGAAAGATATGAAAGAATGTGTAGAACCATAATCAAATAGTACATTATCTATTCTTGAATGAATAACTAATGTACCTATCACCACATCACTATCTGGATCCAACTCAGCAGTATTTATGGCACAATATTTCCTTTGCTCGTTTGGATTTGGTGGTTTCCGATGTTGATTACCCTCAAGGAGTCAAGGTTTAGTGCATTGGATTTCATATTTTCCTTTTCCACTATAGTTGAAACATTGATCCAGGGGTTTTGATCTCATTTCCTATTCCACATTGTCCTACTTCCTCATGTCTCTTTGAAATTTAAGAGCTTAGTGATCTTCTCTCCCACACTTGAAGCATTTTTTTCTCCCTATAAGGAAATTCCCATGATGATTCTTCCTAAATTTTTGACATGTGAGTGGTTGAGTTTTCTTTACACCTTTTTTATTAGATCATATAGCTTGAAATTCCATATTTTGTTTCTTATCACTATATCCATGGGACCACTCTCCAAACTCTATCTCCACTTTGAGATAACATCAAACAAATTCTTCATAAATCCCAAAGTCTCTAATTTATAGATCCTTTTGAAGGTGTGGTTTTAAACTACTAAAGAATCTATATATTTTTCTATCATTATTGATAAAAAACTTGAGTTGTTCCTTTAAATCCTTGTGAAATTTGATTCATAAGATATAATAGATTCACCTTCCTTTTGCTTCAACTCAATAAATTCTCAGTCTTTCTTTTTATAAAGAGTTCGATGGAAATACTTGTTAAGAAATATTTTCTTAAATTCTTCCAAATCCATCAATTCAATTTAATCCTTCAGCTTGGTGTCCTTAATCAATTCCTTCTAATGATTGGCCTCTCCATCTAAATGATAAGTGGACATAGTCACCTTCTCCATCTCAGAACAATGATGCACAAAAAATATCTTTTCCATTGAGTTGACACACTATTTCGCAACAAGTGGATCAGAAGATCCACTAAACATTGATGGTTATTACTTCATAAAAGACTTAATATCTAGTTTATCCCTCTTAGGGGAAGGTGTACTTTCCTCGTTATTTAGGTTATTGGTCATAGCCTAAGAAATTTGGGTAAGCATCACCATAAAATTTTGAACTCCACCTCCCCAGGCATTGGGGATATCATTCAGGCAATCATTACATTATTCCCCGCATGGGTTTTTGGCCTGCTTTCTCTTAGTCCCATAATTTTTTAAAATAGTAAAGTTTTTAACAAAACATAAGTCAACCAGTCATGAATAAATAATTTATTCCATTTCACAATTAACTTTAAAGGCATATCTTGTGGGATCCCTATGTTTATAATTTTTATAAAACAAATCTTCTTAGGTGATTATATATACTTAGTCTCATACTAAGGGTTTTCACTAATGTTTTATAATCCTAATTCCCAAATTAACTAAATTTTTCTTTAATACCAACTATAGTGACCCTATTTTTTCTTACATTACTATTACATAATTTTAAAGATAAACAATATAATAGTGTTACAAAACCAAGATCCAAAGGTTTATTGTATTCAGAAAATTATGAATAAACATAAAATTTAAATAATAAAACATAAACATTATTTAATTTTTTCTTATCTTGCTTCTTAGTGGCCCTCATTTACTTATTTATATAAGTAGTCACCTTAGGATATACAACAAAGAAAGGGGTGAGATAAAAGCCCACTAAAAAGATAGATAAGAACATGAATCAAAATAACATGGGTGAGAATAATCATCATCTTCATAACATAAATTATGGGATCATCATCATAATCATGATAAGAACAATCATATAAAGGCATGAAATGTGGAAATTCATAAAAATGAAACATCATGTCTTAGTGGTAAAATAACACACATAGTTGTGGAAAAAGATAGCATCGTGTTCACACATAACATATGTCCATAATCATAAAATTTTCATAATGAACGAATCTAGAAAAATGTTCACTCATATTACACATCATCTCATGAGATGCATCACATTACCCAATGCATTGGATTGCTATATAATTACAGGAACACCCATCACATCATAACATTTACATAATCATGCTTACCACATAGAACGTATATCAATCATAAACATAAAATAACCTATGGAAAATAAATGGGTTTCATTTAATACATTCATGAGTAAACTATAGGGATTCCCAAATGAGAAATGGAAAAAACATATTTTGTATTAGATTTATCATTCTTGAGCGAAGAAGAAACAACTCATGAGGAGTCAAAATGTGTTTGGAAAGAAGATTTATTTTAGAAAATATTTGTATTTTTCATAAAACCATATTAAAAACATATATATCCCAGAAAATAAAATTTAAGAACAATGAAATTATATTTTAGGAGTATTAAATGCACATCCACACTAAATTTTTTATGAAATATGAATAACCTAAAGAAAGTAAATTGGGTTCGAGAATCTCCTTACCTTATATCTGAATGGTTTCTTCACTTTAATATCATGAATAATCAAATTAGATTCATTAATTGATAAATAAATAAACTATTATACATGTATTTAATTTATTATAAATTTATTAAGTTCATTTATGTCCATTATTATGAGTTATAGTGTTCAATTTTTTCGTTCTGAGAGTGTTTGTTTCTTGGTTTTCATGATCAGTTCACATCTATACAAGTATAGAAGTTCATGTAAGATGGGAATAATTCTCCATAATTGAAATTATATATTATTAGAAAACTTAAATAAGTTTAATTGGTCTTATATATTATTATTTTTAGATATTAGGATGATTAATTAGATAAAATGTTAATGATAATTGTTTAGATTAATTTTGGTAGTTTTCAATCACAACAAGATCATTTTGTTTTGTTATTTAACATTATGTATATATGTTAGTTCCAGATCATAAAAAAAATTATAACATACATTTTAAAATATTTTTCAACCATTATAATGGTTTTATGACCATCCTTGAAGTCATTAAATGAAAATGAAAACTTTTCACCCTCAAAGGCGATAAATCAACAACTCATGGACGACATTTTCATTTTTAGAATAAAAGGAAGAGGAGAAGAGGTTTTATGATGGATTATTACATTAACATAATAAAATTATAGTATATATAAGATAATATAGTTATAATTACACTTTTTTTATGGGAGGTGAGATAATTAGAAAAGAAAATAATTTGAAAAAAAAATAAAAGAAAACGGTAGAGTATTTTACCTTTGGAACTTCTTCTCTTTGAGAACCTCGTTTGAGAAATTGGATTTAGTCTTTTCTTGATATAAAAGGATCTTAGAGGTGGGGAAGCATCTTAGTAAGAGGATAGGTTATAATTTGTACAAGATTCAAATCTTGTAAGTTGTGAAGAGAATAGGTGGTGATGGGTGGTATTTATAGGGGAGGAGAGGGGTGTTTTTCATTATTTTATTCATTATTTTATTATTTTGGATCAAGACTATCAATAGTTTTAACCTCATCATGAAGTATATTAAATAATAAATTATATTTTGATATTATGGGATTACATTATTCATACATCATCTATGACTCAATAATTCATGTATTTGTTAAATACTATAAATTATTGTATTTCACTATTCCCCAAAAAATCAACTATTTTAGAAAAATCCCAAAAATTAACCATAAACATTTTTCAACATGTAGAATTTAAAAATGAAATAAATTTTATGGAAATAATTTTATAAATATTATAAATGTAATTTTAAAATAAAATCATCATTTATTCGAAAAAATATTGGTTTTAAAATTATTACTAATGTGATGACACTTGGAGGAATTACTTAAGGTCTCATAAAATTATCCTATAATCATAAGAAAAAAAAATATTAATTTATGAATAAATTTTTTGAAAATAAATTTTCTTTTAAATCATTTTATTCCTGATAAAATTTTAAATAAACATTTATGTTTTATGAAAATACCAACACTTAATTTATCGTTTTTGAAACATTTATTTACATATAATGTGATATAATTAAATCATATTTTCATTTATAAGATTCCTAAATTTTATTTATAATTTAATAAGTGTGGTTACTATTTTATTTGATAGATTACTATTCTTAATGGTCATGTTACTATTCCAAGGGTCAAGTTACTATTCCATCGGTATATGTACCATAATTTCTATGAATATTACTCATTTCATTCTTCATTTATGAGAATGGTTTTTTTATTGTGCCATCCATTCTATGTATGTGTTTTATACTATATAACATAATTATAATAAGGGAAAATAAATTGAAAAAAATTGGGTCCTTACATATATGATATAGGGTCCAAATATTACCAGGCAATGAGATTTAGAGAATTTTTTAGGTCATTTTAACCATTATAATTTTAGTTTTAACCCTTTTATCATGTTTTAACTATTACCATGGTAACTGAAATTTTTAGAAAAGTTACAATTTAAAGTGACTAAAAATGAAAGTGGCCTTATTGAAAGAAATTGACATATTTATTCCAAATATGGATTCCATTTTACCAAGTTCAATTCTTATAGGTGGTATATATTAATTTTAAAATAAACCTGTAAAATGTAATGAAAAACAGTTTTCCAAAAAATCATTTTTAAGTATAAAATGATTTTATACCAAAAAAGTGTAATATTGATTCAAATAACATTTATTGTATTATTCTTAATCAAATTAAACTAATGAAATTTTAAAATTAATCTAAAATATAATGTGACTTTGACAATACATGAAATAGAAGACAGTTTTTTTTAAATTGGTATTTTCTATTATTCACCCAAAATCAATTTTTTCAGAAAATTATCAAAAAATAACTCTAAGATAATTTTTAATTTATGATATAAAAAATGATATCATAAAAAATTTAATACATGTAAAAAAGTTTATTAAGAATAAAACTATTTTCTTTTTTATTGAAAAAATCACTTAATATTTTTATAATGAATATAACTCTATAAAATATAATTCATGAATATTAATAAGGCATGAAATTTATTTTATATAAACATTACCTAGATTGTTACATTATTCCCCCATTTTGAAAAAAAATCTCATGATTATATTCATTACTTGAACAAATGGAGATATTTTCCCTTCTTAGCATTTTCTTATTCTCATGTGGTTTCTTCAACCATATGGGTTTTCCATAAAATCTTAACTTAATAAATAGCCTTATTCTGTAACAAATTCTCTCTATGATCATGAACCCAAACCAGATGTTCCTCATATGAAATATTTTCTTCTAAATATACTACCTTATGGATCAAAACATGTGATTTTTTAGAACATATTCCCTAAATAATAAAACAGGAAATGCATCATGTACCTAGGATAAACTCATAGGAAAGGCCACTTAGTAAGAAAATGATCCAACTTTCTCTATAATTTTATATTTTCCAATGATTCAAAAACCTAACTTTACCTTTATACCAAAATTCATAACATTTTTCCATGGATATACTTTAAGAAAAACATGATCACCTACCTTTAATGAAAGATCATTCATCCATTTTTCTACATAACTATTTTTCCCTACTCTAAGCTACTCTCATGTGATGTTGAATAATATTTTAATTCTAAACCATGTCCTCTATCAACTTTGGTCCCAACAAATTCCTTTCACCTAATTCATCCCAACAAGCTAGAGTTCAACCCCACTTTCCATATAATGTCTCAAAATGTATCATCTATATACTTGAATAAAAACTATTATTATAATAAAACTCAGCTAATGAAAGATTATGATCTCAACTTCCATAGTAATCCATTGAATAAGCTCAAATAATTTATTCCAAAGTCTGAATTATTCACTCTTAGTGTCCATATGATTGAGGATAAAAAAATTTACTAAAATTAAATTTAGTACCCAATGAATTCTAAATGTCATTCTAAATATAATAAGTAAATCTAGGATCAAGTTTGGATGCAATGGAGAGATAAAATCCATGTAACCTAACTATATCCTTGATATACATTCAATAAATCTGATCTAGAGACATATTATCTAAAATAGGAAGGAATTGTATATATTTATTCCATTGATCAACAATAACCCAAACTTCATTATTACCTTGATATTTTTTTGGTAATACCACCATGAAATCCATAGATATATTTTCCCATTTCCACTATGGAACTAGAAAAGGATGAATCATCCTTTTCAGTAATTTTCACTCAGAATTAAACCATTGAAAAGTCAAAAATTTCATGGTAAACTCTAAAATATATTTCTTCATTATATCCCACAACTAATACTCTCAAAGGAATATATACAAATTAATACAATAAGTATGAAAAAAAAGGTAGAGTTGTGAGATTCACACAATAATTCTTCTTTCAACTGGGAGATAGTTGAAACAAACAACCTTTTTTTAAATCTCAAAACTCCTTCCTTGTCAATGTTAAATTTAGGAAAATTGCCTTTCTTTATCAGTTTCTATTTTTAATAAAAATCATGGTCTTCCTTCTAAGATTTATTAATTCTATCTGAAAATAATGATTTTACTAACACCTAAAACAAAATATATGAATTTTTTTTATTCATAATTTCTATTCCAACATTCATCAAATCATTTATCAAAGGATCATGTTCCAAACATATCATGGTTAATGATGTGTTATCTTTTTAACTCAATGCATCAACTACTTTTTTTTATTTTCCTAGATAGTAATGAATTAGGAAATCATAATCCTTTATTTTTTTGAGTGATCTTCTCTACCTCATGTTAAACTCTTTCTGAGTGAATATATACTTCAAAATTCTATGATCAATATATATTTCACATTTTACTCTATATAAATGGGTTCTATATATTTTTAAATCCGAAGTTACAACACCCAATTCCAGATCATGTTTAGGATAATTTAGCTCATGAAGTTTCAATTGATATAAATCATAATCAATTAATTGATCATTTGAAATCATAACACAATAAAGTCCCTTAAAATAAGAATTTTTGTTGATAAAAAACTCACTATTTACAGAGGGTAGGAAAAAATTAGAGTATTCTCTAATTTTATTTTCAGTTCCTAGAAATATTCATCACACTCTTTCATCTAAATGAATTTAACTCCCTTTTGAGTTAACTTAGTGGGATAGATATCCAAGAAATGTTTTCAAGAAACCACCAATAATAACCTTATTATCAAAGAAAATTATAAATATCTATTATATTTTTAGGTCTTGGACATTCTAAGGACTCTTTAGTTTTAATAGGGTCAACATTTATGCCATCTTTAGAAATAATATTCCTATGGAATGAAATCTATTGCAACCAAAATTCTCATTTACTAAAATTTTCATATAAATTATTTTATTTCAAGGCTTTAAAAAAATACTTAGGTTTCTTTCATGATCCTTGTTACTTTTAGAATATACCAAAATATCATCAATAAAAACAACCACAAACTTATCCAAATAGTTATAGAAAACTATATTCTTAAGATCACTGAATAAAGTTAGTGCGTTAGAAAACCCAAATGGCGTAACCACAAAATCATAAGGCCCATATATAGTTTAAAATTTAGTCTTTAAAATATATTCTTACTTCACTTTCAATAGATGGTATCCTGACTAGATATAAATATTTGAAAAATATTTTTCTCCCTAAATCTGATCAAACAAATCATCGATATGAGGTAAAGGATACTTGTTTTTAGCAGTGATGTTATTCAAGGATATCTAATAAATACAAATCCTCATTGAACCATATTTTTTTTTAATAAATAAAACAATATCACCCCATGGAAAAGTGATAGGATGAATGTGACCTTTATCAAAAATTCCCTCAACTTATTTTTCATTTCTATAAATTTTACTTGATCCATTTGATAAGGGGGTTTTGAAATTGTATTATCATCATAAATTAAGTCAAAGTAAACTCAACATCCCAATCAGAAATAAAACTAGGAAAATCATTAGAAAATACATCCATATATTCATTCACTACTAGAACATCACTATTTTGAACAGTTTCTTTATTTGCAAAAATATGAGTTAGGTAACTTTCACTACCACCTTTAATCAATTTATCAGCTTCTTGATATGTTATAAAAGTAATATAATCATATAATATAACTTTATTATATCTATAATCTATCTTGACATGGTAAACTAAATGTCATTCCATACCCAGAATAACATCAAATTCTACTATGGTGAGTTTAATAAGATTTTCAGGAAAACCATATCACTAATAACAATAGGAAGATTCCAATAAATATTTATTACTTTAATACATCCACCATGAGTTTTTACCAAAAGTTCTATCTTATTTTCATGAGGATATATTCCCATTTTACATGAAAAATTCTTATAAATAAAGGAATGAAAAAATCTAGAGACAAACAAGGCATCAGTATCATTTGAATAAAAAAGTAACATACATTTCACCAATTCATTAAACAACCCAACATCAATCAGAGTAGTAGAAAATGATTTTCACACACCATTCTATTTTTAGTCTTGATGATTTACACCCTAAGTAACTAACTTCAGACACACATTAGTATAATTACCCAACTCATTATAATTAAAACATCTCACTATTGGTTGACTATCTATTACCCTATTCTTAGATTGATCAAGACACATTTCTTTGAATTTATGATCCATATGACCAAACTTACCACCCCAGTAAAACTTTCAAGATCCTATAAAACATTCCCTGAAATGATTTTTACCAAACTTGGAACATATTAGAGGATTAACTCCAGATTTATTAGTCAAATTCTTCCCCATTATTTCCACCTTGAACGTTATATATTCTTATAATCACGAGGCATGTAAGTGTTAAAAAAATCCATATAAACTTTCTCAGAAAAATGAATAACTTTCTCATTAGTCTTAAATTTTTATAAGTCCAATTCTCTTTATAAACTTGGTTTCAATATTGAGTGAAATCTATTAATTTTATTATTAATGTTTTGAATACAATTAGGTGTGTACTTGAACAGTCTTGTAAAATTTACTTCATACAAGGCTACTAAATCCTCCTCCTTTTACCTCAATTCCAAGAATTTTTTCTCCATTTTTATTTAAATAGCCTTATTGAAATATTTCTCTAGTAAAAGTTTCTTAAATTTATCTCATTCCATGGAATCAATCTCATATTTATCTCTCTCTGGTATTCCTAACCAGTGACCACCATTGATTAACTTCACCTTAAAAATGATAAATAGAAAGGGATTCCTTTTTCTATTGTGAATATCCCATGAGTTTGAATATATTTTCCAGACCATTGATCCATCCTTTAGTTACCACTGGATTTGAGGTTCCACCCAAATCTAAAGGTAATTGTTTCAAGAAATTCTCAACTATCGACATGTTTCTTTACGGTAAATATGGTTTCTCTCTGACATGGATTCCATCAATATTTATAACCCATATCAATTAATCCATTACTATAACAAATTTCTTAGTTCCAATTCCAACTAATTTGGAAGGATGTTATCCTCTTTAGTCCTTCTTGGCTTTAGCTTCCTTGTTTCGTCTATAGAAAACCATTATGAACAGATATAGATTAGATGAAGCAATATAGTAATCTTCAAATGTTATATCATGCCAATATAACCATAAAGTAGAATATCCCAAGGTTATTCTATTAACGTTATCTTAACCACTAAATTTAACTAAACCATTACTCTGATACAAACTATAAGGACCCAGTATTAAAATATTACATATTCTTGAGTTTTTAAACAAAAAATATCTTTCATGAATTCCCAAAGATCTTTTAGGTTTATATTTTTATAGAATTACATCATCATAATTACATTAAAAAACTACATATTAAAAAGTGTACACTTTTACTCAATATCCATTTTTTCCAAAAAAAACAATACTTTTAAAATGATTCATGTATTCTTTTCATGAAAAATATTTATGACTTTCAACTTTATTTCTTGTATGTTCCTACTCATCCTTAAACACTATGAAAAACATTTTAAAATGTGAGATGATAACAAAAAGCTCAATAAAGGATATAAAATAATGAAATCTATTAGTCCAGTGAAAAAAATAAAAACCTATAAAATATTTACCTTTTTAAAATTATTTTTTTAGTGTATAAAATAAATCATACCCACATGTGTAATACACTTTTTTATTAAAGAAACAATTTAAACCCCATAGAAAGAAAATTAAAACCCTTATAGGAATTTTAGATAATAATATTCATAACCTTTGTTCACATGTGTTGGAAATAACAAAATCCTAATTAAATCCATAATGGAAACCTCCCTTTTTGATTTGTTTCTTTACTTTGAAGATAAGGAACATTACCCAATGTATTAGAGAGCTATAGTAGGCTCACCCGTCATATAAGCTATATAGGGATGACCCATTATATAAGTTGTATCAGGCTCACCTTTCATTATCTATAATGATAATGTACCATGTCATGAACAAATATTTTTAATATTTTGAATTTTCATCATAAATCCCTTGAAAAAAAACACATCACTCCATGGAGGTGGTAGTTCACACGTACGCATGAGCGATGTTTATATTTCCAAAAATAAAGGAGATGAAAAATGGTTATAACATAAACATAATAAAATTTTAGTATATTTGAGATATTTATGTTATTATATCACAATTCTTAGGATATTTTTAAAATAGTTTGAAAAATAAATAAAGAAAGAAAAACTTGGTTACATTTTATGCCTCTTCTCCAAAAAAACATCCTTATTTTTATACTTAAAACCTTATTATAATGGTATTTTGATCAAACCATGACCTTTAAGACATAGGTTTGGGTTTTAAGAAAGGATTTGGCTAGATATTGGCTGAGATAAGATAATATTTAAGTATAGATAATAGATGAGAGAGGATGTCCTTTTATAATTGAGGGTGTAAGATCTTGAATTTTTAATATTAGGTATAGATCTTTTAAATTTTAATAAACCCTCATTAAGTTTTTTTTTGGATTAAACCCGATAACCACACCTTTAGGGTGGTCAATTTTTTTTGGGAATAAGGTAACAGAGGGGTGGAGCCTATCTGTAGAACAAAATCACAACGTGAATTCAATTCACGACATGAATTACTCTGGAAAGACCCCATTAATTTAATTTAGGGTGTAATTTTTTTCCTAAGATAATAAATTCATGACTTTAATCTTATTTACATCCTAAATATGTCATGGACCTTTTTTTAAAAAGGGTTGGAATCCCTTATTTTATGTGAACCTTACTTCTTCTGCATGGGATTTGCACATGGAGAGTTCCTCTTCTCCTTACACATAGGTTCCTTTAGTTCTCCATCATCTGAAGTCCAATCAAGACACCATTTTTCTCATTAGATTTCCCCTAGTAAGATATTTGATCCATTACCTTCTTTTCTTGTTTTATCTTTCCTTATTTTAATTTATTTCAGTGAAAGCTAATATGACCTATTTTTAGGTTGTTTTCAGGTTTGCATATTTCTTATATTCTAGGTCGAATCAGTAGATGATATTGGACAAGTACTCCTCTAATAATATAAGTTTGGTGTTCTAGTAACTATCTCTCAAGTATTGTTGCTTTATATTATGCATCATGATTTGTCAGGCCATATTTTCCATTTGTTTCCATAAAAATATAGTTTTCCCTAAAATAAATTGTTATCCTTGATAAAAATAACTTTGTGCCTTCTTATTATTGTTGGAATAGGTCCCCATCAACTAATGTCACCCTGTGAGGTGTGATTATGGAATTGTACCTTGATATTATGAATTATTATGTGGCCAAACCACCACCTGAGTGGTTTTTAATTGGAATCTAGATTAAATTACTATAATGAATTAAATGTAAAGTGAGTGGTATGATCACCTCATGTGTTTTTATATAATAAATGGTTACGCCCTTGTTTAAGTAGAACGCTAATGAATTATAAACCATTTATCATCTCATAATAAAGCCTATTTGACTTCTTAGTCCCTATGATACTTAGGAATGACATCCCTACTAATATGATACTTGGTCATGGGATCCCTATTGATATGATATTTTGGAATGGCATCCCTACTGATATGATACTCAGTAATGGTGTCCCTACTGATATGATACTCATGCATGGCATCCCTACTTATATGATACTCGAGAATGGAGTCCTTTTTGATATGATACTCGGGAATATAATCTTTACTGGTATGATACTCAGACATGGTGTACCTACTGACATGATACAAAATCATGGCATCCCTTACTACTTTATATGACACTATAAACTAGACATGGACGTCTTAGTTACACCTTGGGTCCTATATAACACTATGTATATATATATATGGATATAAATTTCATTATGTATATAGTGTGAGTGTGTGTGTGTGTGTTTATATGTTCATTATGGCATCTTTTTAGAGGTTTCCTGATATAGGTAGAAGCAGGTAGTCTCAACTTGGTCTCCTTCAGGAATTAGAGCTGACCCCTTATATTATACATTACTGCTTATTCATTACTATATCTGCAAATTTCTCATATTATATGCACTAGATAGATAATTTTAGACATCATTGGTTGTGGCCTACTGAGTATATCTCACATCCTATTTGGGACACCATTTGGTACCTGAACAGACTTTATGGATGCAGGTAGGGATAAGGGAAAGTGCCCGGTCTTGTATGCTTGATTGAGTAAATCAGGGAGCTTAGGAGTGCGGGACAGATCCTTGCCCCATAATGCTATTGGAAAACCTTTTTGGTATTTTATTCATTTTTATATACTTTTATATAATTATTCCTAAATTTTTTATAACTCCATGACATACTCATCATTTTTATATGGTTCCACTTTTGGCGTGATGTACTATTACTATTTGGATGATTTACCTATTCTACGCTATTTATTGTTTGTTATTATGATTATTCTGCTTATTTCATCTATTATAAATATGTTCTACTCTTACATAATAGGGTATAGTATCCTCAATATATTTTCATAGACCCTTGCTGCTAATCGGCAGCCTCTGACATTTGGGTAGGCGCGCTTAAGGTCTTGTGGTCACAGTTTCGGGTACTATTATCAGGTGAGTCAGGCCAGGATGTCACAAAGTGGTATCAGAGGTTTATTTTCTTTACCTTATTATTTTGGGGTGTTAAAAAGATGTTTAGAGTGCCTAAATTTGGTAATGAGAACATTTTTGGGAGTATTTAACCCATGTATAGAGAAAATATAAATTACCAAGGATGGGAATTGCTATTTTTGGATTCCATTTATTATAGTTGTTTTGATTTCACAATTGGGTGACACACACGATATGAAATTTTTATTATTATGATTGTGGATTCCATTTTACCCATGACCCAGTGTGTCATGGAATTTTTGACTCAATCATCATCATAGGCACGTAGAGATTCACTTGTCATGCCATATTCCATGTCATATAGGTGCATCTCATTACTTGTATTTTTTATGGTTTCTATGAGTGTATGTTTCTATGAGTGTATATACTACTATATATGGAATTGTGATAACATGTCATGACCCCCTCCCACCAAAGATACCCCTCCTGAGCTGGAAATGGTGAAAGGGAGATAATGACCCCCGAGTCCCGCCTCCAGTAGGCCCCTGGGTGGCGACTAGCACCAAGGGTATGAGTTTTCACAAATATGGGAGGCATTACCCTTTTATTATTATTTAGGATCGGGAAATAGGACAAGTCAACCACCAAAAAGGAAAAGAACAAGTGTATAGAAATAAACCCAAACCAAGCCCACGTGCGTGTTTAAACAATTTTATAACAAGGTGCAAGTACAAGAAAGATCAAAGTACAATACCAAAAAGAAACAAGTGTACAGCAACTACAACAACTCCAACTGTCTAACTAGTAGGGTCCCACACGGCCCTGGTAGTCCTCCTAGAAACCTGAAAGTAAACGTAGGGTGATCATACAAGTATACTCAGTAGGGAAACCTAAAGCTCTCGTGCACAAGTGGGGAGACATCCTAATGTCCCATGAGAACAACAGAAGAAACCTAGCAAGGAATTCTATCCACCCAACCTCACCAGCCACACTCACCAAAAACACAATCACAACAGGTAGTAGTATATAAGAACAAGAGTATTGGGTACCCCGCACCATTTCCCTTTAGTTAGCTGCTCTTCCTAATGGTGAACGTCCTAACACTGCCACACTCTCCCCACCCGCACACACCTGGGCCTCACAACCACGTATCCCGCCCACACACACCTGGGCCTCACAACCATGTATCCCACCCGCACACACCTGGGCCTCACAATCACGTATCCCGGCCACACACACCTGGGCCTCATCCTGAATATTCTTGGGAAATAGTAGAACCTGCCCGAAGAGTCTTGGGATAAAACCACCCCAATCAAAACCTACCTGAAGAGTCTGAGGTGTAAGGTCGCCTCAATCCATCACAGCCTAGGGGAGAAGGAGCAGGAAGGAGCTAGTAACTAAGGGAAAAACACCCTCTCCCATGAAATGGGAGTGTTCGGCACTAAGTGCTCAACATGGGTGGGGTGCGATAAAACAAAAAAGATATATATATATATATGTGTGTGTGTGTGTGTGTGTGTGTATGTATACCAAACACATAGCCCAACCTATGGCTTCTAAACATAGAAACTGAGCACGTGCCTCAGCACTGCTACTACGAAGCATGCATACAGCAAAAAACCTCAACCCCATTTAGGTTTTCAAGTTTCAGCAGAATTAGTTTATTTAGTTTCTTAACTACTGGGAAACTATCCACAACCAACCACATCAATCATTCGTAAAAAATATCCCTGCCATCCACAAATCAAGTTAGGAAAACACAAGAAACACAACCAATTCCTTCTTATCAACCAACCAACCCATTGATTATTAATCCCGTTCTATTACCATGACCCACCATTTATTAACTCTTCCACTTTTTATTTATTATTCACAACCCACCGTTCGTTCACAATCAAGCCCATCCCTGCAGCCCCGCTGCCAAACACCATAACCACAATCACACCAAAACTCGTACATCAATATCCCTTTAATACCATTTATTGCAGCCCCACTGCCCATTACCAACACAACATTCACACCAACCCACAACCAAGTCAACCGCAGCCCCGCTGCTCACCCGATCAATGACAACCCACAACACACCCCCATCACATGCCACGTATCCAAGCCAACACCCACATGTTCATTATTCCATTTTGTTTAACCGGGGTGATCACACAAGGGTTCCAGATTTTAAACAGCCAACTTTACGTGATTAACCAAGTTCCAAATTCAATAAATTTTCAAACACAAAAACGGTTTAGAAGATAGGGAAACATTTAATTGTGCAAGCAAAGGCCCCCAATGACCGTGATTTTCAGTAGTTATAAGTCTATTCAATTCACAACATATCAAAATGATAAACAAAGATAAACATAACAACTTTCCCATACCCATTCTTTATTTAATGGTTCAACTATTTCTCATGAAAACAAGAGGATACCCACCCCACATGATGTAAAAATTAGATAGACAAAGGTAAGATCCCTACCTCAACAGGTTCTGATCACAGCGCTCCCCCGGATCAACTTTAGAAGACGTCCGTCGGCGTCCGTCACTTCTGTCGGGTCCCAGAAAAACCTCCTCGGGTGGAAGTCGGAAAGGAAAGGCTGAATGAAATACAACGGACCTAGTCTCGGAAGTTCCGCCTCGTCGTTACGATCCCGTGGCTGCTAACGGATCATAAATCAGAGCTCGGATGAAGAAGTTGTGGAAGAAAGAGCCTTCGAGTCTCTTGGGAGAACTCTGCTCAGAGGAAAGGGGAGGAGAGGGGTGAGTTGAAAAGGAGGAGAAGACCCCTCCTTTTATAGGCGAGAAAAGAAAAATTACACGGCGTGTAATTTATGGTACACGGCGTGTACTCGGTTATTTCACACGGTCTCCACGCGGCTTCCAACACGACTCTGCGGCCGTTGACTGGTCAACACACGGTTTGAGGGTAACACATACGCGGGGAAGGACTACACGGCGTGTAGTTTGGTCACACGGCGTGTACCCATTTATTTCACACTGAAAAGACACGACTCAAACACGGTACACGGCCGTTGACTGGTAACGCGTACGTGGGGAAGGACTACACGGTGTGTAGTACTGGACACACGGCATGCACCCATTATTTCACACAGCAAGGACACGGCCTTCAACACGGGGTATACTCGGCAAGGTGGTACACGGTGTGTAGTATGGACACACGGCATGTACCCACTTATTTCACACTGCAAGGAAATGGCCTTCAACACGGGGTATACCCGGTGAGGGGGTACACGGCGTGTAATCACACTACACGGCGTGTAGTTTCAAAATTCTGGAAAGTGTGGGAAAAATCCATTTTACCCTCCAGAACACTTCGTGACCTTATTTTTGACTAAGGAATGGGCCGGAGAGGTCCGGGCCATTACATAACATTTCATGTATGTGAATGAGAAACATAATTGGTAACTTAAATTTCTTGCATCATCCTAACAGTGTTTTCCAACATAGCTTGATGTTAACACCTAAAGTGGTCAATTATGAAATGTTAAGTCACAGAACACCAGACGCATGAACTTGACACTTTCTATGCTGGGGACCTAGATTATAGCATAGAACTTGACCTTGACCCAGCCTCAGTAGTGGGTAGTAGGTAGTATCTCCTACATTTCTTATGATCTTTATGTTGACCAGACCTAACTTTAGGATCAAGCATAGGGGTGTGACTTTTATATAGAAAGGATTTGTGCCTATTATGTTATTATTATCATGGATTATTCCATTAACAAATATTTTCTTGAGGTGTGTGTTTGGAAATTGTAGAGTTGTGCCACCATGATATCCTCAAGTCGAGTTCTAGGAAGGTAGCAATGACCATGTTCCAGAGATGGTGGGACCTAACTCGTCAATAGTGCAACCTATGGTACCTCCTATTATACCTGACTTGAGAACTGATTCCTAGTTTTGATAGGGATTCATGAGGCTAATGAAAACCATGTATGGAGCCCTGTGGTATGGCCCTACTATAGAAACGTTTGCACAATAATTTTAGTTGCAGCATCTACCCACATTTTCGGGGGATAGTATCCACTGGGTAGCAAAGTCGTGGCTAGAGGCCATGCTGACTATCTTGGAACACCTTGAGACACCTCTTGAGAGGATATTGAATATTTCTATGTATATTACTTGAGATTTGTCGAAGTGATGGTGGGATTTTATTACCTAGTAATATCGTCATCAAGGTATGTCCTGGCCAAGCTTTCAAACATTCTTTTATGGTTTTTTCTTTCCCCAGATGCTTAGAGAAGACCAAGATAGATATTTTATGCATCTATAGTAAGGTAATATGACTGTGATGGGATATTATTCTTGGTTAATGAATTTATAGTGATTTACACCAACTCTTGTTGGTGATGAGTTTGAGATAGTGATACGTTTTGAGGATGGACTCAAGTATGCCATATGACCTCTAGTGAATGTCTTTCAGTTGACTACCATTTTGGAAATAGTGAACTAGGCCCTCGTTACTAAATAGAACCTAAGGTAAGATGATGGTGTGTGATAGGGTGGTTTATAATTGAGATAGGGAAGTGTTTTGAATAGTGCCCAGAAGCATCACTTTAAGACTGCATGTGGGGAATAGAAACCAAATGACACCCACTAATAGTTATGTGGTTTTTCATCGGTGTGGAAAGCTAGGGCATAAGAAGCCATGATGTCCCAAATACCCTGTCAAGTGTCGAGGCTATGGAAGGTTGTGGAATATTCCATGTTTTTGATGGACCTTCCCATTTGTGCCTAGTGGGAGAGGATCAATGTCATCTCTTCATTTAGGAGTGTGATTACTAGCACCTCACCAGGAAGGTAGATGGATTACTACTGGTCATTCAGGTAGAGGAGTAGTTCAGGACCGAGGTAGCTAGGCTTTAGATGTATATTTCCAGCAATGTGGACCTACTCAAGGCAGTTAGGTTGTATCTCTAGGCCATGCATCTGTCCATTTATATGCAGCGTAGCCTTTTCTAGAGGAGTAAAGCATCGTTCCATCTACATTTTGAGGTACTATTCTAGTATTCCCAACTTTAGTTTTTTCCTTGTTAGAAGCTCGTGCTTCTCATTAATTCATATTTTTGGAAATTGTGGAAAGTATCATACTTTAAATATAATACCTTAGTAGGGTGATGACCCTTGAAACTCTTTTGGGTATATGTTCAAAGGGTATACTCCAGTGTAAGGAGTTCCCCCTTGAGATAGGCATCCATCATTTTCTATGAAACCTCTTCATTCTCGTGATGGTTTTTTTTTGACATCATTATCGGGATATACTAGTTGGTTATTTACCATGAATACATGGATTTATATCATCGAAGTTCATCCTTTAAATCACCAAAATGTGGTAGTTATATACTTAAGGGTGAATGGGATTTCCAGGCGATCCGAGCTAGACCAAAGCATTGTGGACTAAGTAGAGTGAGAGTCCAGATTGTTATCCTTTTTCTAAATGATTAGGATGTACGTCAAGTTGATTTTCCTTTGGTATTTGATCTCTTAAGAGAAATATTTCCTAATGAATTTTCTATACTACCACCTGAGAGAGAGGTAGAGTTTTCAATTAAGATAGTTCTAGGAGCTGTACCGGTATCCATTCTTCCTTATAGGATGGATAATACTAAGTTACAAGAGCTCAATAGGTAGTTAAATTATTTAGATGATGAGGGTTTTATATGACCAATAACTTCACGAAGGGGTTCACCTTTCCTTTTCTCCAAGATGGTGGATAGTACCCTCAGGATTTTCATGGATTATTATTATTTGAACCAGCTTACGATTAAGAACTGGTATCCACTTCCTCATATCGAATACCTATTTGACTCTCTCTAAGGAGAAAGGGTTTTCTCCAATATCGATTTGAGGTTAGGCTACAATAATTTATGATTAAAACATTTTTATATACAATGTATGTCTTTCTAGAGTTGGTATGATTTATATGAGTAATTGGGAATGTCGTTTAGTCTCACAAATGAGCCTGCAATCTTTATAGACTTCATGAATTGGGTTTTCCACCCATATCTGGATTCATTTATAATAGTTTCCATAGATGATATCTTAGTGCATTTACATACTTGAAAAGACCACGCCAAATGTAACGTCCCGAATCCGGGTACCACTCCACGGGTGCCCCGAACCCAGTTCACCATGTGACCTCAAGCGCATTTCCCCAAATGCCAGAGGCTGCCGACTAGCAGCGAGGGCCCAGGTCTGATAGTGGGGAAACAATTCCCTCATTTGTCAAAGTGTAGCGTAGCGGAATACAAATAAAAATACAGCAATAGTGGAAGTAGTAAACCATACACAACTGAGATAAACAACTGCAGTAGATATAACCAACTAGTATATAAAATGGTTCAACATGCCTCGAATTCTAAGAAAGCAGCCAGAACATGTTACACAACAATACAGTGTAGTACAAGTATAGGAAAGAAAAACAGAACAAAATAGCTGGTAGCATCGTGAGCCTAATCCCGGTCCCATGCTCCCCTACTTCTCAGCAACAATCAAGTACCTATAAAGGGACTCTTTCCCCTATCCACACCTATATAAACGTAATCTGTTTGGGCCGAAAAGCATGACCCAAACAGGGTGTGAGAAATAAATCCCAGTAGGCACCCACCAAAGGCTCGTGCCCAACTGTGTGTAAACATGAAACAATAGTGTGTAGTAGAAAAATGAAATAAAGTAAGCAGTACTGAAAGTAACTAACTTAACCAGTTATATTTCCATTTTAATATCCATTCAATCATTTAATTTAAAATATCACCATAGTGAATATTCTAAGTAAACAGCCAATGTCCACAGGCACGTAAACTTCTACCCTCGGGTAAAGAGAAACCAACCACAAGAATCTTCCCATAGGCATATGGATATTTCCCATAGGCATAGAAAGTGTCACCCATAGGCACAGAATCAACTACCCACAGGCACGAAAGAAGTTACCCACAGGCTAAGCAGTACAATTCCCACAGGCTAATCACAACACCGCCCTCAGGCTAAACCGGTAACAGGGCCAATCCCAACATGTAAACAAGTAGTAAACAAGCAATTCCTCTCAAGGAAATTCCACAATCATTACTTTAAAGGCATAATATAACAAGGCATACCCTCGGGTATCCTGGCCAAATGGCTAAACAGAGGAATGCACCCCCGGGGTGGTCCTCGATCCAAGCGGCGATCCCAAACAAAATTTTTATATCACATTCAATTACCTATTCAATTCTAGGTATTTAAAATAGCCATGGCCTCAGCCACAGGACACCCCAAATATGGGTTCTTAGCTTTAAACACACACAAAACACACGACAGTTGGAAAATAAACACCAAGCCACCAACCTTAAACGCCAACGAACGATACACGTGAACATCAATTCCAGAAACTCACAAAGACGTTGTAGATCTGAGGTAAAAGAATTATCGATTAAATGTAAATAACTTTCATTAGAGGAATAATTGGCAAGAAACACACCATAAGATGATAGGGCTTACCCGCGCGGTTCCAACGAGATCGACGGAGGTGGAATCGGATTCCCGACGTGCACTCGGCGGATCCTCGAAGATCTGGCCTTCCTCTCCTGAGCTCTCTTCCCGTTCTAAGCCTTCCCTATGAACAGGGGAGGCTACTACCCATTTTAAGTGAAAAAAACAAAGTACACGGTATGTACTTCAAAGTACATGGCATGTACTTCCCATTTTTTAACTGTTCCTATGGCGTCTTCCTGCCAGCGTGGCACCGTTAATCTGCCGACATGACTACACGACGTGTCTCCCTGAGTACACAGCGTGTTTTATCACACAGCTGGCCACTGCCTTACTATTCTCCTACCGACTGACTACACAGAGTGTAAGGGACCACTACACGGTGTGTATTCGGTTCCTACACCCTTCATTTACAACATGGGTACACACCCTGTGTACTCATCCCACACGGCCAAAAGTACACGGCATGTGGAAAAAGTACATGGCGTGTACTTTCAAAATTTGGGATTTTTCCCCATTTTCCATATTTTCTCAAAAACACTTAAGGAAAAGAGAAAAAAAGAAGCATGTACCTCAAAACTAAGAACCGGGTTCTTACAAACTTCCCCCCTTAGAGCAATTCATCCCCGAATTGCCCTTCCAAGGGTGGTGAAGATAAGCCGTAAATAACTCCGGCCACTGAGCACATACATTGGCCTCCCGCTCCCAGGTTTCGTTCTGTACTCGGCCATCTTGCCATAGCACCCGTACGAGAAGAACTGACCGACCTTGGAGAACCTTCATTCTCCTATCAACGATACGAATCGGATGCTCCTCAAAGGACACATCTGCCTCAAGCTCAACCTCCTTGGGCTGAAAGACGTAAGACGGGTCTAAATGATAGCGGCGCAACTGAGATACATGGAAGACATCGTGCATGGCTCGGTACCTCTGAGGTAACTACAATCGATAGGCAACCGGACCGACTCTCTCTAGAATCTCAAATGGCCCCACATACCTCGGTGAAAGTTTACCCTGTCTCCTGATCCGTCTGTGTCCCAACCTCGGCGAAACACGCAAGAAAACCTGATCCCCAACCACGAACTCTAAGGGTCGTCTGCGGCGATCATCATAAGATTTTTGATGAGACTGCACGGTATCCATCCGCTTCTGAATCAACTGGACATGCTCAGAAGTCTCCTGCATGATACGTGGTCCCAGTAAAGCTGCCTAACCTACCTCTAACCAGCACAAAGGTGATCGGCATGGCCTACCATATAAAGCCTCTTATGGTTCCATCTCAATAGTTGCTGGAAAGCTGTTATTATAGGTAAACTCGACTAAGGGTACATGCTTCTCCCAAGAGCCCCCAAAGTCTAAGACGCATGCACACAGCATGTCCTCAAGCACCTGTATCATATGCTCTGACTGGCCATCGGTCTGAGGGTGGTAAGTTCTGCTCAGAAGCACCTGCGTACCTAGTGCCCTTTGAAAACTCTACCAAAAACGAGATGTAAAATGGGTTTCCCTATCTGAAATGATAGAACAAGGGACCCCATGAAGACGTACGATCTCTCGGATATACAACTTCTTGATCTCGTCAACACCGAAGGTCTCCTTGATCGGCAAGAAGTGAGATACCTTCGTGAGTCTGTCCACAACAACCCACGCGACATCATTTCCTTGAGGTAACCTCAGAAACCACGTCACAAAGTCCATCATGACATCATCCGATTTCCACTCTAGAATGGGTAACTACTGTAACAGTTCGGCTGGCCTCTAATGCTCCGCCTTCACCTGCTGACAGGTGGAACACTTCATAACAAAACCAGCTACATCTCTCTTCATACCTGGCCAACAGTACTGACGTCTCAAGTCACGGTACATCTTGGTAACCCCGGGATGAACTGCCCAAGCTGAAGCATGAAACTCCCACATCAGCTCCTCGCATATATCCCCTAGGAACCACACTCGTCAATGGAAACTCAATACTTCATCATTACCTATCGTCCACCCAGGAGGAGGGTCCTCACTTACCACCGACTCCCATAGGACTAGGCCTTCTGAATCATATAGTTGTCTCATCCTCACTCTATCTAGGAGGGTAGAAGTCACAGTTAAGGATGAAAGATAAGTCTTCCCCTGACTCTTTTGCACCTTCAAATGCATCTCAGAGAACAAAGCCATGAGCTGCCACTCACCACTGGCCTCCTGCATAGCCTGTATCTGAGTCTTCCTACTCATTGAATCAGATACTGAATTAACCTTACCAGGTGTATAGGCAAGCTTGAAGTCGAAGGACTAAAGGTATTCAACCCACCTTCGTTGTCTCAGATTCAAGTCACGCTGAGTAAAGATTTACTTGAGACTTTTGTGGTCGGTGAAAATCACAAAACGTTCTCCCAAGAGATAATGTCTCCAACAGCACAACGCATGCACAACTACAGCCAACTCGAGATCATGCGTTGGGTAATTCCTCTCATGTGGCCTCAACTACCGAGACCCGTACGCAATAACTCGTTTTCCCTGCATCAACACTGATCCTAGCCCAATACCTTATGCATCACATTAAACTGTATAGCTCTTCCCTTGCTCCGGGAGTATCAGGATCGATGATGATTTCAACCTTCTCTTCAGGTCCTGAAGGGCTGTCTTGCAAGCTTCCGATCATACGAACTTCACACCCTTCTTAGTCAGACCCGTCAACGGCGCTGCTAAGCAGGAGAAGTCCTGGATGAAATGCCTATAGTAACCATCTATCCCCAAGAAACTTTGTATCTCAAACATGTTCTTAGGATGCTCCAAGTAAACTACTTCTCTCACCTTCTCTGGGTTTACCGAAACTCCTGCCTCTAGGATGATGTGACCCAGTAAGTGAATCTGGTCCATCCAAAAGTGGCACTTTGAGAGCTTAGCATATAGTCGATGCTCTATCAGTGTAATCAATACGATCTCAAGATGGGTTGCATGGTCATGTTGAGTGTGAGAGTACACCAAGATATCAACCACAAATACTACCACAAAAGAGTCTAGATAAGGATGGAACACATCATTCATCAGAGCCATGAAAACTGCTAGCGTGTTCGTGAGTCCGAACAGCATAACCATATACTTGTATAGACCATACCTTCTCCTGAAAGCTATGAGAGGTATATCAGATGGTCTAATGTGCAGCTGATGATATCCTGGTCTCAAGTCAATCTTCGATAACACTCGTGCTCTACGAAGTTGGTCAAAAAGATCATCAATCCTCAGCAAGGGATATCGATTCTTAACCGTCAACTGGTTTAGCTTCCAATAATCCACACAAAGTCTGAGGGTACTATCCACCTTCTTCGCAAAGAGGACCAGAGAACCCCATGGAGAAGTACTGGGTCGGATGAAACCCTTTTCATGTAACTCCTCTAACTGCCTCTTGAGCTTCTGAAACTCAGGAGTGGCCATCCTATAAGGAGGAATGGACACCGATGCTACTCCTGGAACAAGCTCAATAGAGAAATCCACCTCACACTTCAGAGGAAGACCTGAAAATTTGTCCGGGAAGACATCCCTGAAATGATCAACCACTGGAGGGAAATCCTTTTGACAAGTCCCCTGGTCGCCCAGATATAAACTCTCAATCTAGGCTTTCACTCATCCTCGCCCACGATGCTCTGGTCCATCTCGACTCGCCTGAACATCCCATTCGCCCTTGTATAGAAACTATCCTCCCTCTGGTGATGTGAAACTCACCCTACGATGATAGAAATCTACAAAGGCTCGAAAGGGAACCAACCAGTCCATCCCGAGAATGACATCATAGCTCGTCATCTCCAAGACATAGAGGTCCCAAAGGAAGTGACACCCACCAACTTCAAGGGGGAACTCTTTGCACTAACGCACACCAGCCGTTCTAGTCCCCAACGGAGTGTCTAGCTTCATGATATCAGAAGAAGTAGAAACACAGAGCCCAAGGATCTCCATAATGGGCACATATATAAAACTATGTGTAGCACCCATATCAAAAAGTACTGAAGATAAAACAGAATCTACTAGAATAGTACTTCTGACAGTAGAAGGTCTGGGATCCTGCTCATGCTGGGTCTGTTGCACCACATATGTCTGCCCAGTACTGCGGCCCTGCAACACAGCCTGACTACCCTGAGTTTTCCTGCTCTGCTGCCTCTGAGATCCTGGTGTCTGGATACCACAGCCACGACCACCATCTCTGCCTGCACGCCCTAACGTATTCCAGTTTCCTAACTGGTAAGAAGCCACTGATCCTACTCCCACATGTGGAGTCTGCACAGAAACCCTCTCACTAGCCATCGGTGGAAATGCCCTGCAAAAGCGCTGCAGATGACCCATCCTGCCGCAAGCTCGGCACTCCACTGGGTCTCGTGGACATTGTGGACTCTTGTGCCCCTCTCTACTACACTGGTAGCACATGACCTGGCCACCTGAAGCATTATTCTAGCTGGTACTACCACCCTAAGAGAAGTCCATCTGTCTCTTCATCTTGCTAGTAAAAATAGTACCAGTAACTGGTGTTGAACCGCCCTGCCCCACACCACTAGATTCCCACAGGTTCCTCTCTGTGATCAGCGCCTGGTTCACAATAGCATGTACTGAAGGCAACCTGAAAACATTCACCAGTGCCCGAATGTCATACCAAAGACCATCCTCAAAGCACCTGGCTCTCAGCGTCTCATCACCCACCAGGACAGGTGAAAAACGCTGAATCTCGGTGAAACGAGTAGAATAGTCCATAACCGACATAGCGCCCTATTGCAAATTCATGAACTCTCGAGCTCTATCTTCCCTCAGCGTCTCTGGGAAGAAGAAGTCATAGAAGACTGCCTGAAAATATTCCCACGCCATATCTATGTGATGCTCTGAATGGGGGGTAACATCCCACCACCTCTTGGAGAAATCACGCCGCATGTAAGTCGCGGGCTTGACCCTCCACCCTGGAGTCGTCTCAAGATGCTCGAAAATAGTCTGCATCGATCCTAGCCAAGACTCTACAGCCTGTGGTCCTCCATCCCCTGATAACGTAGGCAGATGCTGCTGCTGGAAGATATGTGTCAGCTCGGCCATAGATGTGGCAGCCTGCGGTGGTCCCTGCATGGTCTGCATGAACCGTATAAAGCCTTCACAGAACTGTGCATTCGCGCGTGTGTCCGGTATAACGGCTGGCGCCGCATATGGCTCTATTGGAGGATCAATTGGTAGCCCATGGCCCACCATCTCTGGAGTATAGTCACCACCTCTCTCTAGGCGAACAACGTGCGGTCATCTTGGCGGCATGACACTACAAGGTCAAATGCACGCCTTAGAACAAGATTATTAAAGACCGAAAACGAAGAAACCCAAAAGGGAACAGGAGGAAGAAGGAATTAAAAATTTTCAAAACAAGATTGCATGGCGTGTATACTGACTACACGGCATGTACTTGACTTCCCTTCCCCCGCCCGGGTCCTTCTGTATGGCTAAGACACACGGCTCCCGTTTGAACAAAACTACACAGCATGTATATCATCTACACGGGCGTGTATGGTGTTATTTCCAACTACCCATGTCGCTTGTGACATGGCTGACTACTCGGCTTGACACTACACGGCATGTTACACCTGCACACGGCGTGTCAATAACCCTGTTTCCCCATCACACAGCTAAGTCCACACGGTCTTTCCTCGGACCAGACTACACGGTGTGTCCCACAGGTACACGGAGTGTACTAAACGAGCTCCGTCGACCTGTGTTGTTAGTTATACGGCCGGACACACGGCTCACACTACACAGCATGTTTAATATACACACGGCATGTACACGAAGGATTTCACCGACCTGTGTTATTAGTTACATGGCCAGGTCCCCAGGTCGCACCACACGGAATGTTCTTCATTGACACGGCGTGTTCAAGAAATGACTACATTGGCCCCTGTTTTTTAGTTACACGGCCGGGTCTCCAGGTCAACACTACACGGAGTGTACATCCGGTACATGGCGTGTTCACCCCAAGCTCTTCCCTTCCCCGTGTCGCCGCCCACATGGTTTGTGACATGGGTAGAGACTACACGGCGTGTACTCAGGGTACACGGCGTGTAATCAAAAACTTTATTTTTCTTCCCAAACAGAAGAACATACACGGAGTGTTTAAATACTACATGGTGTGTATACTGGGTTTCCGGACAATATGCCTCAGAACTTCCCTGGAACCCAGAAAACACTTAAAAACAACACCTAAGTGCCAAATTCCGATCCGTGAGGGCCCATACTCCCCACTAATCATGGTTCGACATCTTATCTGTGTTATAACAAAATAAACAGTCAATGATCCACCAAATTCCGGTAAATGGGGGCCCATACTCCCCAAAAACTGAATTTTGGCGTCCATTATTTCCACAAGTTTATACAGAAATACCCTATCACATAGCAAGTATTTATCAAAGCAGCTATCACAAAAACATGTTTTTCTAGCACAATAACTATCACAACAACATGAAATTTCTAATGCACCTACATGGCATGGAACTATGCATGGCATGTGATTTATAGAATGTGCCTAAATGATGCATGAGATGGAATACCCTCATCTCATCAGGTTGCAACTAAATAGAACCCAAGGATAAAATATCAACAGCACAATACAAGTGTGTCACCCTTCGGTGAAAATCAATTCAACCGTAAAACTGCAAAATCAGAAAAATTACAACACGAGGTAAATTGGATTTTCCCTGTACACGGGTTAGCTATGCCCGGGCACAGCTTATTACCAACTACCGTTCTCATCCTATCCCTAACTAAGGCTACAAATAGTAAGTCAAAGAAAGGAACCCCTCTGATACCACTTTGTAACATCCCGGATCCGGGTACCACTCCACAGGTGCCCCGAACCCAGTTTGCCACGTGACCTCAAGCACATTTCCCCAAACGCCAGAGGCTTCCGACTAGCAGAAAGGGCCCAAGTCTGATAGTGGGGAAACTATGCCTTTATTTTTCAAAGTGTAGCGCAGCAGAATATAAATAAACAGACAGCAACAGCGGAAGAAGTAAACCATACACAACTGAGATAAACAACTGCAGTAGATATAACCAACCAGTATATAAAATGGTGTAACATGCCTCAAATTATAAGAAAGCATCCAAACATATTACACAACAATATAGTGCAGTACAAGTACAGGAAAGCAAAACAGAACAAAACAGCTGGTAGCATCGCGAGCCTAAGCCCAGTCTCATGCTCCCCTACTTCTCAGCAGCAATCAAGTACCTGTAAAGGGACTCTTTCCCCTATCCACACCTACAGAAACGTAATCTGTTTGGGCCAAAAGCATGGCCCAAATAGGGTGTGATAAATAAATCCCAGTAGGTACCCACCAAAGGCCCATGCCCAACTATGTGTAAACATGAAACAACAGTGTGTAGTAGAAAAATGAAATAAAGTAAGCAGTACTGAAAGTAACTAACTTAACCAGTTATATTTCCATTTTAATATCCATTCAATCATTTAATTTAAAATATCACCACAATGAATATTCTAAGTAAACAGCCAATGTCCACAGACACTTAAACTCCTACCCTCGGGTAAAGAGAAACCAACCACAAGAATCTACCCACAGGCATACGGATATTTCCCACATGCGTAGGAAGTGTTTCCCATAGGCATAGAATCAACTACCCATAGACACGGAAGAAGTTTCCCACAGGCTAAGTAGTACAATGCCCACAGGCTAATCACAACACCGCCATCAGGCTAAACAGGTTACCAGGTCAATCACAACATGTAAACAAGCATTAAACAAGAAATTCATCTCAAGAAAATTCCATAATCATTACTTTAAAGGCATAATATAACAAGTCATACCCTCGGGTATCTTGGCCAAACGGCTAAATAGAAAAACGCACCCTCAGGGTGGTCCTAGATCCAAGCAGCGATCCCAAACAGAATTTTTATATCACATTCAATTACCTATTCAATTATAGGTATTTAAAATATCCATGGCCTCATCCACATGACACCCCAAATATGGGTTCGTAGCTTTAAACACACAAAAAATGCACGACAGATGGAAAATAAACACCAAGCCACCTACCTTAAACGCCAATGAATGATACATGTGAACGTCGATTCTAGAAATGACCAAAGACATCGTAGATCTGGGGTAAAACAATTTTATCTTAAACGCAAATAACTTCCATTAGAAAAATAATTGGCAAGAGACACACCAGTAGATGAGAGGGCTTATCTGTGCGGTTCCAACGAGATCGACGGAGGCAGAATCGGATTCCTGATGTGCACTCAGTGGATCCTCGAAGCTCTGGCCTTTCTCTCCTGAGCTCTCTTCCCGTTCTAAGCCTTCCCTGTGAACAGGGGAGGCTACTGCCCATTTTAAGCAAAAAAAACAAAGTGCACGGCGTGTACTTCAAAGTACATGGCGTGTACTTCCCATTTTTTAACTGTTCCTCTGGCGGCTTCCCACCAGCGTGGCACTGTTCATCACCAACATGACTACACGGCGTGTCTCCCTAAGTACACGGTGTGTTCTATCGCACAGCTGGCCATTTCCTTACTATTCTCCTGCCGATTGACTACACGGCGTGTACGGGACCACTACATGGCATGTAGTCGGTTCCTACACCCTTCATTTCCAACATGGGTGCACGCCCTGTGTACTCATCCCACATGGCCAAAAGTACACGGCGTGTGGAAAAAGTACATGGCGTGTACTTTCAAAATTTGGGATTTTTCCCCATTTTCCATATTTTCTCAAAAACACTTAAGGAAAAGAGAAAAGAAGAAGCCCATACATCAAAACTAAGAACTGGGTTCTTACACCAAACCTCTCGATATCACATTGAATACACTGATAGAGAACCAACTATATGTTAAGCCCACTAAATTCCACTTTGATATCGATAAAGTTCACTTTTTAGGTCACATTATCTCATAGATAAGAGTATCAGTTGACCCATAAAATTTTATTGTTGTTGTTTCTTGGAAGCATCCTAAGAAAATATTTTACATAAATAGTTTATTAGGGATATATAGATATTACAGGTTCTTTATATAGGACTTATAAAACCTTATATCACCTCTTATCAGCTTTACTAAAAAGGGTATGAAGTTATTTTGGTTTGAGGAATGTGAGAATTCCTTTCATGATCTAAAAGGAATATTGACTCCAGCACCGATCATGATTCTTCCAAAGCTGAGAAAAGGCTATATAGTGTTTTGTAATGCATTAGGTATTGGAATAGGAATAGTTTTGATGCTATAGGACTGAGTCATTATGTACGGGTCTTGTCAATTGAGGCCTCAAAAGAGGAATTACCTAACACATGATATCAAGCTAGCAGTATTCATTCATGCCTTGCATTGTTGGATACATAACTTGTTGGGAGATAGATTTTTGGTGTTTATGAACCAAAAAATACTCAAATTTATATTTTTATATAATTAATTGAACCTAATACATAGATTGTGGGTTGAATACCTTTAGTTATTCAACTTCTATATTTCATATACACTTGGAAAGGGAAATGCAATTGTTGATGCTCTGATCCGGAAGACTTAGACTCAAGTTGTTTAGGAAGCCTATGATGAATGGAGGTTGATGGAGCTTCTTTTTTATATGCATCTGGAGGTTTAAAATATTCATGATTAGACTTTCCTTATGACCTTAATGGTTACCTTTTCACTTATGGATATAGTGAATAAGAGGTTGTTCTATGATCTTGAGGGCTTATTCATAAGGGAGAGAATTTCAGTTGGGGATACACCATTGGGTTGGGCTATTAATGGATATGAGATCCTAATTTTTCATGGGCACTTCTGGGTTTCTAGAGACATGTGATAGGAACTGATGCAAGAATTTACACCTAGGGATTTATAAGATGTACTGAGATATGTTCTGCCAATATTGGTGGTCTGGGATAAAACACTAGAATACAGGTTTTATCACAAGGTGTTCCACCTATTAGTAGGTTAAGATGGATCACCAGTGGCCTACTATATTTTTACATATGTTATTGATCATAGCGATGCAGTTTGGTTAGTCGTGGATAGGCTGACAAAGTTCACCCATTTTCTTCCAATCAGGGAGACCTTCTCTATGGATGATCTTGGGATAATATACATCTATAATATTATATGAATATATAGGGTCCCTCATAAAATTGTTTTAGATAGGGATGCTCATTTTATGTTGAGGTTTTTTTAGGGATTATAGATGGATCTCAGGACATAGGGGTTTTTTACCATAGCCTTTCACCCATAGACTGACGTCCAGTCAAAACAGATGATACAAGTACTATAGGACATTATCTGGGCATGTTTTCTTGATTTCATAGTTTCTTGGGATAAATTTATACCTATCGTTGAGTTTTCCTATATTAAAATCTTTCAAAGTACTGTACAAATTGATCCTTATGAGGCTCTATATGATAGGCCATGTCATTCACCCATGTACTAGTAGATCCAATAGAGGTAGTGATATTGGGACCTTATCTTGTTTAGGAGACTTCAGATAAAGTATATCTTGTTGGAAAGTGTATTTTTTTAACTCAATCTATAAATAAGTATTATTATGACCAATATTGCCAACCTATGGAGTTCAAGGTGGGGGATCAGGTTTTCTTTTTTGTTTCTCCTAGACTATGGAATAGATAGATTCAGAGACATAGAAAGATATCATCTCATTATGTTGGGCCTTTTGAGATATTGGATAGATTTGGACAAGTAGCCTATCAGATAGCTCTTCCTCATAGGTACTGACCCATTCATGACATCTTTCATATATCACAACTTTGTTAATATCATGCTAAACCATCTCATACTTTCAATCCTAAGGATTTTTAATTAGATTCTGATGCTTTCTTCAAGGAGTATCTTATTTGTATCATCGATAAAATCGTGAAGTCTCTTTGAGGTAGTTCTTTCTCTCTAGTATGGGTGTGATGGATTCACATTCATGTACAGGACGAGATTTGGGAGAGAGAGACCAACATATGCACTTAGTGGTTGGAGTTATTATCAGGTGAATCTTTACCACCTTTGGAAGGAAAACTTAGAGATCCGTTCTTTTAAGGGGGGATATAGTAAGGTCCTAGATTTTTCATATGAGGTATGGATCCTTTTAGATTTTGGTAAACCCTCATTATGTTTTCTTTTTGGATTAGACCTGGTAACCATGCATTTAGGTCAATCAGTTTTTTTGGGAAGAAGATAGAAGGGTGTTTTAGCTTAGCTACATAACCAATTCACGACATGAATTCTATTCATGACATGAATACCATTCACGATGTGAATTTCTCTGGACAGACCCCATGAATTTAATTCAGTGCATGATTTTTTTCCTGGCCCATGGAATTCACGATGTGAATTCTATTTACATCATGAACCCTATTCACGTTGTGAATATGTTTTGGAACTTTTTTTAAAATGGGAATAACCCCTTATTTTATGTGAACCTTCCTTCTTATATAAAGGAGATATGCATGGAGAGTTTATCTTCTCCTTCCACCTAGGTTCCTTAGGTTCTCCCTCATTCAGACTCTGATCGAGCCACTATCTTTCTCATTGGATTCCCCTCAGAAAGTTCTCTGATCAGTTACCTTATTTTCTCATTTTATCTTGCCTTATTTGAAGTTATTTTAGCTTAAGCTAATATTCCATATTTTTAAGGAAATTGTATAGTTTTCTGATTTATTTTGTTATTGGCCAAATCAGAAGTCGATATTGGATGAGTAATCCTTTACCACTATAAGGTAGGTGTTCTAGTAACTATCCCTCGAGTCTTGTTGCTTTATATTATGCGTCATGATATCACATGATATATTTTCTATGTGTTTTTATAAAAATACAATTTTACCTTAAATAAAATGTTATCCTTGATAGAAATGACATTGTGCCTTCTTAATATTATTGGAATAGGTCTCTATCAACTAATTCCACCCCATGAGGTGTCATTATGGAATTGAACCTTTATATATTGAATTCTTATGTGACCAAACCACCTATTAAGTTTTTTTGTCTTGGTATCTAGATGAAATGACTATAATGAATTAAATGGGGGAATGGTATGACCACATCATGGGTTTTTATATAAATAGTGGTTGTGTCCTTGTTTAAGTGGAACACTGATGAATTATAAACCATTTATTAAATCATACTAAGGCCTATTTTACTACTTATTACCTATATTACTAAGGAATGGAATACCTACTAATATGATACTTGGTCATGGAATCTATATTGATATGATACTTGGGTATGGCAACCCTACTGATATGATACTTGAGCATGGCATCCATACTGATATGATACTCGGGCATGGAATCCCTACTAATATGATGCTCGAGCATGGTGTTCCTATTGATATAATACTAATGTATAGAATCCCTAATGATATGATACTTAAGGATGGAATCCCTACTGACATGATACATGGTCATGGTATCCATTACTACTTTATATGACTCTAGTGAATATACATGGACACATGAGTTACGCCTCGGGTCCTGGCTTGCACTATGTGTGTGTGTGTGGATATAAACATAATTAAATATATAATGAATATATGTATCTATATGTGTTCATGGTGACATCTTCTCAGAGGTTTCTCGGTGCTGGCTGAAGTAGGTAGTGTTAGCCTGGTGTCCTTTAGGAACTAGATTCGACCCTTTATAGTTTACATTACTGCTTATTCATTACTATATATACACTCTACTCATATTATATGCATTTTCTAGATAGTTTTAAACATCATTGGTAGTGGCCTACTGATTTTATATCACATCCCATTCGGGCCACCATTTAGTACTCGAACAGACTTTATAGATGTAGGTGGGGACAAGGGAAATCACCCTGTCTTAGATGCTATAGAATGGGAGCTTGGGATCATGGGACCAAGCCTTTCCTTATGATGTTGTTGGAAATCATTTTTGGTCTTTTATTCATTTTTATATACCTGTAAGTACATATTCCTTTATTTTTTATAGCTTCATGAGATAATCATCATTTTTTATATGGTGACACTTTTGGCTTGATGTACTATTACTGTTTGGAAGATTTAACTATTTAACTTTGTTTCTTATTTATTATTATTACTTCACTACTTATGTCATATATTATATCATTGTGCTACTCTGACAGAAGAGGGTATAGTATCCTCACTATATCTTCATAGACCCTTACTGCTAGTAGGAATCCTTTGTTATTCAGGGAGTAATACTGGAGGTCATGTGACCACTAGTTCAGCTACTGTCATTAAGTGAGTTGGGCTAGGATGTCATAGAGGGATAGGAAGCACTTGGAATTTTTTAAAATATTAAACTATTTTAATTTCTTACTCAATAAAAATAGATCCAAGAAGACTAATATTTTAATATTAGATGTTATATGGTAGAAATATGATCATGAAATAGTATTTAGACAAGATTTATGTCATTTTAACCCTCATAAGTTTAGTTTATCCCTTTTATCCCATTTTAAATCTTACCCTGGTAACTGAATTTTTACCAAAGTAAATGTTCATAGTGACAAAAAATGAAAGTGGAAATATTACTAAATTTGGGAATGCTGATTCCAAATAAGAATTCCATTTTATCAAATTTAATTCCTTTAAGTAGTAGAAATTACTTTTAAAATAAATCTGTAAAATGAGATGAAAAACAGTTTTCAAAAAAATGTATTTTTAATTATAAATATGATTTTATACAAAAATCAAGTGTAATATTGATTCCAATGAAATTTTTTGGATTATTTTTAATCTAAAGGAACTAATTTTTTTAAAATTAAATCCAAAATATAATTTTACTTTGTAAATACATGAAAGAAAAGATATTTTACTTTAAAATAATTATTTTTTAATTATTCACCCAAAAATCAAATTTTTAAAAAAAAAATATGAAAAAATAAAATTAAAACTAATTTCAAATTTCTGATAGAAAAATGATATCATTTTTCTCAAATTAAAATTATAAAATTTTTAAATTAATCATTTAAATAAAACCATATAATACATGTAAACAAATTTAGTAAGAATAAAACTATTTCCTTTTTTATTGACAACACCGCTACTCAAATTTGGGTAAGGGTGTATGGGTTAAATTGGATACTTTAGAAACCCAAAATATTATATGAGATTGCTCTATCTATAGGAATACCAATTAAAATTGACAAGGAAATGAAAGTGGCTCGATTGGGTCACTTTACTAGGTTTTTAGTTGAGGTGGAACTAGGATCGAATCTTGTCGACAAGGTAATGCTTGCAACTGATGATGATATTATTTAGATGAAGATTATTTATGAAAAAATGACTAAATTCTTCAAGGAATGCAATTTTATTGATCATTAATCATCTATTTTCCAACGCCCCACAGTTTGTAGCTTCTGTGCTCTGTGTAGTCATGACGTGAAAAATTGCCTCAATAAAAGAAAAAGTGAATCTTCTCAAAAAAATGATTTTTCTCTCTAGTTATTGTAGAATGAGGATGGAAAAGATCTTTTTAAGAGTGAATCTGGTCTAGGCATTTCTATAGATAATTTTGAGCAGAAGAAGGAGGTGAAAGGTGATACTTCTTGGTAGGCATCCAACCCAATAGTTGATGAGAAGGGTGACCACCCAAGTGACTTACTTAATGTCCATGCTTCCACCTCTAAGAAAAAGAAAAAGTCTTGGGCTTAAATTTTTTCTAAAGAGGAAAATGTTCACAATGATGACAACAAAAAAATAAATTCTATTGTATAACAGCAAAATCAATCTTGTTCGACTGCTAAAGATGATGACTCAATAGATGAACAAGTGTTTCAAGAGTAAATACAACTTGAGGTGTACCATCAACTCTCACAAAAAAGGATGACTACCTCATGTAGCAGAAAAGTTAAGAAAATTTTAGAATATGAATCTCCAATCATTTCTCAAACTTTTCATACTTCTAAAAAGTCTATTGTGGATAACAATGGATTTAAGATTGTCTCCTATAAGAAGATAGTCTCTAGAGGTTTCTACAGTGGTGGTTGAGAAATCAATTATAGGTGACACTGTTTATCACTCTGATTAGAATATTGATGGCCCCCTTGAGATATAGGATTCAATCCAAAGCTCTTCTGATGAGAAAAATAATTATGAGACTTTGGATCTAGCTGAATAAAGGGTGGTTGAGGGGATGATAACACCAGTGATAGGAGACTACTCTCTTGGAAAATTTAAGGAAAGATTGTAGGGTAGCTCTGATTATGAAAGCACTAGTGTTGAGATGCTTAATGAGAGACTTCAATATCTTCCTCCAATTTGGGGGAGACTGAGGGGTCAAGGACATGTCTATGGAAGGGATGACTGGAATGCAATCCAAGAAGAATAAATGAGGCTCACTAAACAACTGTTGAAAAAGATTAACAAATGGTTTTTTCTCTGGGGCTTTTCCTTGTATTCCCGTACTATTCTCAGTTCCTATATTTTTCTTTCTTTTAATAAAATATTCTCATCCTCTGTATTTCTCTAAAAAAATTATTGGATAATGTGGGATTTTATATGAGGAATAAATTTTGAATTAAATTTTAGAAGCATATATAATTTTATTATGGATTTTTAGTGATTTTGGTTATTTATGGAAAAGATTACCAAATTTTGAAGATTATATGATTAGGGCATAGACATTTTTGGTATGTGACTTTATGAGTGATTAATATTATTTTAAGATAAATTTTAAGTTTATTTTGAAAGAATGAGAGGGTATGGTCATGCCATCGATACCAGCCTGTGCTTGCACAGGAATCCTATCCAGACGGTCATGCAAAGGTGGAGATCTACTATCAGGATATAGATGCTGGGGAGGGGTAGTTCCTTGTATATAGTCTAGTTGAATTCCCTAATACCTTCAGGTCATGTAATCTTCTAAGCCTACGAGCCATGTAATCTATAATCCTACGGTCCTTGTAAGGGTTCCCCCTCATCCCTTTAAAGGGGGGTTATCAAAAAATCAATAAAAATGAAGGCCTTCGGGCCATTCAGACATCTTGAAAGAATATGTGATCAAATCATTCTAATATTTAGGATTCTGTTAGGGTCTGAAATATTTTGTGGATATTTAAGGTTATTTATTTATTTAATGATTTTAGTTGAACTTTGGGTGTTATTTTTGAGGCTTTGAGACTAAAGTAGTATTTATTTATATTGGATATTATCTTCAATTCTACTAACCTTTTTTTTGGGTTGATGGATAAAAATAGTAGGAATAAATTTTCATACTTGTATGGATCTTGTGATTCATTTAATGTTAATTTTAGTGCTTCATTTATGAGAAATTCATTTTATATATTCATCTCTTGGAATAAGATATGAGATAGAAGTGGAAATTTATTGAAGCACAAGAAAAGGATGAGATTTCACTTATGAAGAGGAAAGAAATCAAGTACGTATATTTTATTAAAATATCTGTCTCAATGGTAAAATAATTTATTAAATCTATTAATTCTTATGTAGAAAGTAACACTCAACTATTAAAGTGTAATTTTAGAAAATCAACTAAAAGTATGAGTCATATAGTGGTATATTTTTTATGAAATAATAAGTTTCATGGTATTAAACAAGAAATTAAAGTTCATGATAAAATCTATATCTGATTTAATTACCATCTTTTGATAAATTCATTTTGAGATAATAAAATTAAAATTATGAGGATGTAATTTATTTAAGGAGGGGAGAATATAACACCTCAATATTTTAGTTTAAAAATAATACTATATCATATTGTGTGTACCACATGCAATAATAAGCTTAAAACAAACTGCAATATACTATTAAAATATTATTATTTAAATATAAATTTTATAACCTAGTCATTAGTTTAGCGGTGATGAACAGGAGTAACCACATTATGAAATATATATAGAGAATTTTTATTTAATGAAAATCTAATAATTAATTCCTATGAAATAATAATTTAATTTTTTTTAAAGATCATAAAAGATTAAAGAAGATATTTTTTATAAAACTATTTTATGTTTATAAAGAATTTGTTATGAAAGTAAATTAAGTCAGTCACTATAGATTAATAAATTTATTGAAATTTATATGTCATATATTTAATAAAATATATTAACATTCATATAATGGTGTTTATTAGATAAATAATTATCATAAATTCATTTTATACTTCAAAAATATATTTTCTTCAAAAATGGTTTTTATTGCATTTTATATAAGGGTATTATGATTAATTTCTTCCACTTTTAGAAATTCTATTTGATAAAATGGAAATAATTTTTTAAATAATAATGTAAAAATAATCTTAAGATAATTTTTTGATATATATTTGAAAAGTTTTATTTTTGGGTGAATAATGAAAAATACCAATTTTGCAAAAACTATCATTTCTTATATTTTAATCGAATTAATATTAATGATTCATTTGGTTTTTGATTTGTTTTAAAGTAACATTATTTTAATTATATTAAACATAATTTAACTAATGATATTTAAATCAACATTATACATGATTTTGATATAAAACCATTTTTAAGCTTAAAATGGGTATTTTTTTAAAGTAGTTTTTTGTTACCTTTTGTGAACTTATAATTAAATTAATTTCCACAACTTGTAGAAATTTAATATTTAAAAATTTATTTCATATTTTTATTCATGAGGTTCAAATTTTTTAATGAGGTTTATTTCATTTTTTTCACAATTAATAGTAACCATGGTAAAAAGGTATCACCACGATAAAGGGTAAAATAGGTTAATTATTGTTAACACTTTGTGATAAGGTAAAAAAATATAATCTTAATTATTATTAAGTTATTTTAATTATAAATTTATCATCCTATATTCTAAAATATTTCATTTTTGTTCCACTTTTCTTTGATTACAACCTTTATATTATTTTATGTTAATAGTAATTACAAAATGTCACTCTCTCTCACTTATTATGTTGTCACGATATGGATATAGATAATATATATATATATATATATATTAATGAATATAGATGATAAAATATATGAATAATAAACTATATTTATGATATTAATTTAATTTAAATTTTAATTGATGGTATAATCACCTTGAATGCTTACACCATACTAATGTGGTGCATGTGCAAACAATAGAAAAAAAACAAGTAAATTATATTAAAAAAATTAAAAGTAATATGTTTTGGATTAATTTTAATGTTACAATAATTTATTGGATAATTATAATTTATAATTAATGGTTAAAGATTTTATATTTTAATTCCATTTTTCTCTTAATGTCATTAAAGTCAAATTTTGTGAATAGTCCTAAAAATGACATTAAATGGTATTTGATGTTTAAAAATTATTTTTAAATCACTATAAAATCATAAAAATAATATCTTAAATAAATGAATGTAAAATTTTTTAGACTATAATTAATATTTCATGTATTTGAAACTTTTAATTTTTAAAATTACTTGCATGACCCTTTTGAAAAATCTATTACAATGGTTAAGGTGAGATGGGATTAACGAGGGGTTAGACTAAAATATCAGGTTTAAAATAACATTAAAAATTTTCTAAATTGTATTTTTTAAATTAATTTATACCTTTAACTCCTTATATGATAATATATAAAACTTTAGAACCATTTTACATGGTTTAGACACATGTTATATATTAATATTTCATGTATTTATAAGATTGACACCTACCTCAATTATAAAAGGGAACCTCCTATCCTCTTATACCCACACATATTGAGTCATTTGGATTGAAAAATATCTTACCAAATCCATTATAAACCTTCATATACATTCAATAAAAGGTTTTTTCTCAATAACATACCATCCTAGAAGACTTAAGGTGTAATCCAAATGAGTTTTTTCATAGAAGAGGTATAACTCTTAAGAGTGTGTTTTCATGTTTATTTCTTCTCCCACCTCCTCTAAATATTCTATGAACATGATAATATAATAAAATCTATATATTACATATAATTAAATTTTATTATATTAATTACACAACCCTTTTTCATATTCTTTTCTGTCACGACCCGACCCTACCCGGGCTCGAGCCGCAACTACACAAGCCCACCTCCATAGGCTAGGGGCTGGCGACAAGCGCCGAAGGTTAAAAAACTCGGGGATTCCTTTTCCTGAGTACCTATACACACACACACGCAGCACACTCAATGCAAAAGTGTAGAGTAAAAGAAAAGACAAGTAAAGAAAAGGGAAACTGTTATATATAAACCACAATAGTGCATTGACCTCTAAACAGTACAAGCAAGTGCAGAGGTAAACTGAAAAGAAAAGGGGGAAAACACACGCCCAACCAGAAAAGGTGCCATAACCTGGCAATAGTTAAACAAAATAAAACAGCTGGAAGGGTCCCCCACCTGGAACCTAACTCCGACCACCACACACGGTCCAAGCTCCTGAACTCCAAAGCTCCGCTGAAGTCAGGGACAACATGTTCGTCGTCTGCAAGGGCACACCAAGTGCGGGCAAAGCCCAAGCAGGGGTGAGTATAAAAATACTCAGTAGGATACCCCGAAAGCTCGAGGGAGCAACAAAGGAGGTACCAAAGGGTGAGCAGTAGAGAGAACAGAAAACGTAAAGGAGTACAACCGAGAGTGCAGTAAAGAGTAACAGTAGAGAGTCCAACTCAACCCAACAAGAGGAAAAAAGGTAGATTCATCCAGACATAAGGAGCTGGAAACGGTGAGAGGATGAACTTCCCATCGAGTCTTCGCTACCTATAGCTGGAGAGTAGACTCTTCTAACCACGAGAAGCTAGACACGGAAAGCACATGGCATACCCCGCGCGTCTTCGCCTCTCCTGGAAGGAGAGTAACCAAACCCAAGAAGTGGGTACTAGAACAAGGTATATACATATACATATTCCCAACAAGAAGCCAGAACAAGGTCGTAAGTGGATCTCCATCCCATAGCTCAGCCCAAGAAAGTGATTAGCCAACAGTCCCAAAAGGTAACACCATCGATGCCCAGCATCCCGCACGTCTGCCCCGAACTGCAAGTCAAGGGGTCAAATCACCACACCTCGAAACTATCCACTTTGGGCAGCACTGACTCACCCACACGGTTTTAGGTCACGTCGCAAGGATGCATCTCGGTGGGGAAAGTGCCCCTCGTACTTGAGAGTTCTGGGTTAAGTCAAACCACACCTCGTCACTGCCCCACCGTCGAAAGGTCTCCTCAAAGTCAAGGTAATTCCATCACTAACACGTACAACCAAGGGTCCCTCTCTGGTAATCACTGAGGAAAGCCACATACTAGCCTAATAGAAAGGACTGAGTCTGGAATGTCAATGGGTGACCCACTGCCCAGCCCTGCTGAAGGGTAAACCCTAACCAGATATCGGGGTGACCCACTGCCCTGCCCTACTGAAGGGTAAACCCTAATACATCATCAAGTGACCCACTACTCCGCCCTACGGAAGGGTAAAACCTAATACATCATTAGTCGACCCACTGCCCAGCCCCGCTGGAGGGTAAACCCTAATACATCATCAGGAGACCCACTGCCCAGCCCCGCTCGAGGGTAAACATGGAATAAGTCGACAGGCGACCCACTGCCCAGCCTTGCTAGAGGGTAGACCTGGAACTATACGACGGGCAACCCACTGTCCAGCCCTGCCGGAGGGTAGAACCTAAGAGGTCATTGGGTGACCCACTTCCCAGTCTCTGCTGGAGGGTAGACCCTAAGAGTTTCGGGTGACCCACTTCCCAGTCTCTGCTGGAGGGTAAATCCAAGAAGTCAGTGAGCAACCCACTACCCAGTATCTACTGGAGGTTAAACCCAACGAAGTCGATGAGCAACCCACTACTCAGCCCCGCTGGAGGGTAAGCCCAAAACTGCTCCGGCCATCTCCACTGGATGGTACTGCTAGCGAGCCATGTTCAAAACAACCTCAACCCTACTGCAAACAACCTCAGAATAGGACCAGGGGAAAACTCAACCCTTCTGGTCAAAAAACAAGAACAGGGGAACCCTCCACGTCGCGAGAGGTCAAAAGTACGTAAAGCAGAACACGGCACGCACATGGGGCCCACACGATGTGTGGCCCCAAGTCAACCCCAACCGAACGTACAAACTTTCTCAGGTACAAACAACCACATGTACCTCCAAGCATTCTCGTATACTCCCAGAGTATACCACGTTCCAGCCCAAAGGATATCGTGAACACGGCACCCAACGTCAACGCGAAGGCGTAACGTAACAACTCAAACCTGCCACCTCAACGGCTGAGGCACATCCAACCACATCTCTTTAAACACCAACCTCACTCTCCCAGGAGTGCATGTGATCACACGCCAAAGGTCCGCTACAAACACAGTAAAAGAACCGCCACCGGGGCACCTTTCATATTTCCACATTTAATAAGATCGCGTATGAGGCCTTGCTCGCCTAAACAGATTACACCGTTTTAATCCCCGTGCAAAAACACACGAGATAGACTACTTACTCGCCTGAAATGGCCAACCAATGAAAAAGGTATTATTCACCGTAACCAACTCGTGTGGGGACCACACCCCAACTCCGATACTCGTCGGGAAAATTGCGCTATCGTGATGCTCTCAAAAAAAATGCGAAAACGACTACTCGAACGCCCCAAACGGGTGTCGGGTGAAAAAGTGGTGTTTCACCGTAAAACGTGCGAACTAGGCCCTATGGGGCCTACACCTCGTCTCCAACCCGAACACTCTGGAAAGCTCCTCAAAAATTCTGCACGAGGACTGGGATCACGCTGCTACTGACGGCGCGTCAATCGGACATCCCAAACAGGAGTTAGGTCCGATGCAGCAATTAATTAATTAATCAAAGAATTAATTAATCGTTCGTATAAAGTGTTTCGTACCACCGAGAAATGAAACCAAACCGCAGGGGCTCCGAACTAACTTTGGAAGGTTCATCTCAGCTTCGAGGCCATAGCGCCTCTGACGGCGCTTCAAACGGACGTCCGGATGCAGAGCCACGTTCGTCGCAACATTAATAATAAATTTAATATTATTAAATTAAAGCCCCTCAGGTAACCCATCCTTGGGTGCGCAACCGAAAACCCCCTAAACTTACTTTAATAGTTCTACCACCTCGATACGATCCCCTAGCCGTAGACGGCGTGTCAAACAGACGCATCGTTTAGGAGTTACATCCCCCGAACGCAGGGGGGCCCAAAATGGGCCGGTCCAGACCGGACGGCCCGGTCCAGACAGCTGGCCCGCGGCCTGGCCGCGGGTCTAGTCTAACCCGCTGCGGCCCACTGGCCATGGCCTGCTTCAAACCGTTAGACCCAAGCGGGTCCGGTCTCCTCAAACGACTGGCCATGTGGCCGGTCCTCTTTGACGTCGCGGCAGGACCCACGATATGCGGGTCCTTGTCCACGCCTCACACCCCGAGGCACGACCTCAGGGTCCTCCTCCGCCGACCGCGCCCGGACGGCGCTGGAGCCTCACCTCTCACAACACAGACGCCGCGCCTCATCGCAACCCTGCCGCCCAGGCCACTGCCGCCCAGGCTGCTGCCGCCCAGGGTCCCCCTCACTCCGCCTCCGACCTCAACCAGCCGAGGTCGCCGCCTCCTTCCATCGGGCGCTCCGCCGCACGTTGTCCTGCCGAAATCTGCGGATGCCTCAACCCGCGCCGCCGCAACCTCCGACCGCCGGAAACACCCAACACACCCCAAATCCGGCCGAGAAGCTCCAAAAACCCGCAAATTTCGGCGAACAACCGCGATCACCTCCGAACTCGGATTTTCAATCCGAAAGATGCGTTGTGAAGCTTAGGAAACGTACTATGCATACGTGGGATTTTCTCAACTAAATAGAAACAATTAGACACTATATTTTGGGTTCAAAGGAGGCTCAAGAATTAAAAACGAAACAATAACCGCCTACCTCGATGGGCTTCGCCCGAAGCTTCGCAAGGGTTCGCCGGAGCTGTCGCGCCTCGCCGGAGCTATCGCACCTCACCGGAGAGTTAGAGGAGAGGATGATAGGTTGAGGGGTTTCTACAGGGGAGAAAAAGGGGAGGAAAGTGATGGAGAAGGGTTTAAATAAAAAAAGAATTAATTAAAATTTTAATTAATTTAAACCCATAATTTAACCCGCATCTGAAACTCTCGACAGGGTCGAGGTTAAGCCTCCCCTAGGGTAAACACCACCTCCCGAGAACAATGGTTGTCTCTGAATTTTAATCCAAGGTCCCGTTCAAAAGTTATTAAACTCAACGCCCGTGGCTGCCAAATTACGAAAATGCCCCTGGGGCCATTTTTCACAGACGGCCCGCGCCCGCGAAACTTATACCCCTCCTAGGATAAATGGCACGCTCCGAACTCAATGGTGCCCTCATTTTTCCAATTTGAGCCACTGTTTAGAAGATACATGAGTTTAACCATGAAACGAATAAATTAATTAATTAATTTACCCGTTTAATGTTCCATAAGCGAGCGAGGGGTCCAAACGCCCCGCGCCGACATGTTTTATGTCGTTCCTAGGGTAAAAACCTCATTCCGAACTCATCAGTTCACTCAGATCTCTGATCTAAAGCTCCGTTTAGGAGTTAACCCATTTATTTGGCGTTCTCAGTGTGAACGCACTGAAAATTTAATTCTGGCCACTCCAGGGCTTGGAATTGTGCTCCGTCTGAGGGCGCTGCTCTGGAATATCATCAAGGATATTCCAAAGTTTTTCTTAGAAAAAACCATGTTCTTACATCATTCCCTCCTTCAAGCTTTTTGTCCCCGAAAAGCAAAACCAGGGAACAACTTAGGGTACCGAGCCCGCACCTGGCTCTCCCGTACCCAGAAGAACTCTTGCAAAACTCTACGCCACTGCACACAGACCAAAGGATTTGATCTGTTCACGCGAGGTTGGCCCTTGCCGATGACGTGCATAGGGGCATGCACGCATCTCCTCAGGTAAGCCACGCGGGATACGTCGTGCACCCACTTCTGACCTTGGGGTTAGGGCAAGGTAGTAGAGAACCTCGCCATCCCTTTTCACGGTCTCAAACGGCCCAAAGGCCCTTGGGGGTAGCTCACCTCCCCGATTGAACCTATATGCCGCACGCTACGACTAGAATCACCGCCCGCACCTGAAACAAGGCCCAGTGATTCCCTCCTTCAAAATATACATATGGTGAAACACCCAAGGATATTAGGTCACACAAGATTACATAATCGATGTCTCTCAACCAAGACTCTCTTACATGCTCGGAGGGCGATGGAGTCGACGCCATCGACTAAAGAGGAAGGTTACACACCTTCTACTCTACCAACACAGGGTTACACCCGACGCCCTGCGTCACCCTGGTAACACCTCAAACAAGGAGTAGGGAGAAAATCATTTCACACGCAGAGCCTAACAATTCTACTGCAAAAAGTAGATGAGATGTAGAGCGTACCTCTTATCACCTCATGCTCTGCACAATCGTAGACATCCAAAGCTCGCGGCTGTCCGTGGTCCCAACTGTCAGCTCTCGGAGCCTGACGTGGACCGCCTAGTTGTGATGGGAAGACCTCGTAAGGTCATCCTCCACTTTCAGCTCCTCCTTCTCCTCTGATAGCACCATCTCTCTGGGTACTACTCTGATCATGGTGATGCCTTCATCATGGTGGTTCACCTGCTGTCTGCCCGAAGCTCTCTGCATGTCTAGTCGGGCAGTCCCGTGCCAGGTGACCTCTCCCATCGCAAGCATAGCACCGACTCTCTCTGGACTGCACTAGTGCCCTCCGACACCACTGTGGTGTATGACCACGCTCCTGAGTTTGGTTTTCAGAAATCCACCTGCGTCGAGGTTCTGCTTTTCGGCGCCCGCTAGCTACGGCAGACGTCTCGGCTCCAACGTGCCTGCTGCCACCACCAACTCTAGAACGTGACAGGAAGCTCTCTGTCACCAGCGCCTGCTCTACGACCCTGGCATATATGGAAATTCCCAAGGTTACCATGACAGCACGAATCTCTCGGCGGAGACCCTGCTCAAACTTTCGCGCTCGGATGTTGTCGTCATGGACCAAGTCCAGGTAAAAGCGTGCACGGTCTGTAAAACTAGCCGCGTACTCAGCCACCGTCATCCCTCCCTGCTGAAACTGAAGGATCTCCTGAATCCGAATGGAGTGCAAGCAGGAGGGGAAAAACTCCTCAAGAAACAACAACTGAAAGTCGCCCCATGAAAGCGACGACTCGTCAAGAAACTGAGTCTCTAGACTCCACCAACGCCAAGATGCTCCACGAAAAAGGTTGGATGCCAAAGCCACTCTCTGATCTATTGGCGTCTGAACAAGCCTGAAAAGGTGGACTACTGCCTCGATTCAAACCTCTGCTTCCTGAGGGTCTGGCTCACCACTGAACCTCAGCGGTCTCTGCTGCTGGAACTCACGGAGCGCGCTCAACCTGCGCTCAAGCTCAGCATGCTCTGCTAAAACTATCTGCTGCTCACCAGGTGGGGGTGCTGCTACCAACCCACCCAGAGAAAGGGGATCGCATGATGGGTCCTGGACTATGGCCTCGTAGCTCACAGGGTCATTGTCACGAACCAAATCCGGTATCCTAGATGGTTGTCTTTGCGGAGACATCCTGAATATTATCAAGGAGTTCCACGGTCAGATGAGCATATATGTATATACCAATATCAATGATGGGGAGATGACTCAAGAAGTACAGTCAAAGAATCAATCCTATGTGATGCATAAACCAATTTCCCTACAACGAGTGTCTCAGCATGCCGAGTTGACAAGCAGGTTATCAAGGTCCTGGTGAATGGATACGTCGGTCGTCGCGCCATCACTGGACTCCCTGGCCTGAGATCCGCTCTCAAGACACATTAACATTGTTTCCCTAAATCCCAACCAATTCCTTTTTACTTTAGGGATGTCCGAACAATGTTCTAAGGAACGAACCACCTCTTATACCACTTTGTCATGACCCGACCCTACCCGGGCTCGAGCCGAAACTACCCCAAGCCTGCCTCTATAGGCCAGGGGATAGCGACAAGCGCTGGAGGCTAAAAAACTTGGGGAGGACTTTGCCTGAGTACATATAAACACACACACACAGCACACTCAATAAAAAAGTGCAGAGTAAAAGAAAAGACAAGTAAAGAAAAAGGGAAACTGCTATATATAAACTACAATAGTTCATAGACCTCTAAACAGTACAAGCAAGTGCTGAGGTAAACTGAAAAGAAAAGGGGAAAAACACGCATCCAACTAGAAAAGGTGCCACAACCCTACAACAGGTAAACAAAATAAAATAGCTGGAAGGGTCCCCCACCTGGAACCCAAATCCGACCACCGCACACGGTCCAAGATCCTAAACTCCTAAGCTCCACTGAAGTCATGTCCAACCTGTTTGTCGTCTGCAAGGTCACACCAAGTGTGGGCAAAGCCAATGTAGGGGTGAGTATAAAAATACTCAGTAGGATACCTTGAAGGCTCGAGGGAGCAACAAAGGAGGTACCAAAGGGTGAGAAGTAGAGCGAAAAGGAAAAGTAAAGGAGTACAACCGAGAGTGTAGTAAAGAGTAACAGTAGAGAGTCTAGCTCAACCCAATAAGAGGAAAGAAGGTAGACTCGTCCAGACACAAGGAGCTGGAAAGGGTGAGAAGATGAACTTCCCGTCGAGTCTTCGCTACCTATAGAAGGAGAGTAGACTCGTCCAACCATGAGAATCTAGACATGGAAAGCACGTGGCATACCCCACGCGTCTTCGCCTCTCCTGGAAGGAGAGTAACCAAACCCAAGAAGTGGGTACTAGAACAAGGTATATACATATACATATTCCCAACAAGAAGCCCGAACAAGGTCATAAGGGGATCTCCATCCCGTAGCTCAGCCCAAGAATGTGAGTAGCCAACAGTCCCAGAAGGTAACACCATCGATGCCCAGCATCTCGCACGTCTTCCCCGAACTGCAAGTCAAGGGGTCAAATCACCGCACCTCGAAACTATCCGCTTTGGGCGGCACTGACTCACCTGTACGGTTTTAGGTCACGTCGCAAGGATGTGTCTCGGTGGGTAAAGTTTCCCTCGTACTTGAGAGTTTCAGGTTAAGTCAAACCACACCTCTTCACTGCCCCGCAGTCGAGAGGTCTCCTCAAAGTCAAGGTCGTTTCATCACTGACCCGTACAACCAAGGGTCACGCTCCGGTAATCACAGAGGAAAGCCACAAACTAGCCTAGTAGAAAGGACTGAGTCTGGAATGTCAACGGGTGACCCACTGCCCAGCCCTGCTGAAGGGTAAACCTTAACCAGATATCGGGTGACCCACTGCCCATTCCTACTAGAGGGTAAACCCTAATACATCATCAGGTGACCCACTACCCCACCCTGCGGAAGGGTAAACCTTGATACATCATCAGGAAACCCACTGCCCAGCCCTGCTGGAGGGTAAACCCTAATACATCATCAGGCGACCCACTGCCCAGCCCCGCTGGAGGGTAAACCTGGAATAAGTCGACAGGCGACCCACTGCCCAGCCTTACTGGAGGGTAGACCTGGAACTAGACGATGGGCGACCCACTGCCCATCCCTACTGGAGGGTAAACCCTAAGAGGTCGTTGGGTGACCCACTTCCCAGTCTCTGCTGGAGTGTAGACCCTAAGAGTGTCGGGTGACCCACTGCCCAGTCTCTACTGGAGGGTAAACCCTAGAAGTCAGTGACCAACCCACTGCCCAGTATCTACTGGAGGGTAAACCCGAAGAAGTCAATGAGCAACCCACTACCCAGCCCCGCTAGAGGGTAAGCACAGAACTGCTCTGGCCATCTCCACTGGATGGTACTGCTAGCAAGCCATTCTCGAAACAACCTCAGCCCTTCTGGAAAAAACCTCAGAACAGGACCAGGGGAAAACTCAAACCTTCTGGTCAACAAACAAGAACAGGAGAACCCTCTAGGTTGTGAGAGGTCAAAAGTACGTAAAGCAGAACATGGCACGCACATGGGGCCCACACGACGTGTGGCCCCAGGACAACCCCAACCGAACGCACAAACGTTCTCAGGTACAAACTACCACATGTTCCTCCAAGAGTTCCCGTATACTCCCAGAGTATACCACGTTCTAGCCCAAAAGATATCATGCACACGGCACCCAACGTCAACGCGAAGGCGTAACATAACAACTCCAACCTGTCACCTCAACGGCTAAGGCACAGCCAACCACAACTCTTTAAACACCAACCTCACTCTCCTAGGAGTGCAAGCGATCACACACCAAAGGTCCGCTACAAACACGGTAGAAGAACCGCCACCAGGGCACCTTTCATATTTCCACATTTAATAAGATAGCGTATGAGGCCCTGCTCGCCCGAACAGATTACACCATTGTAATCCCCACGGAAAAACACGCGAGATAGACTACTAACTCACCTGAAATGGTCAACCAGTGAAAAAGGTACTATTCACCGTAACCAACTCGTGTGGGGCCCGCACCCCAACTCCGATACTCGTCAGGTTATCTGCGCCATCGCAATTCTCTCAGAAAAACACGCAGAAACGACTACTCGAACGCCCCAAATGGATGTCGGGTGAAAAAGTGGCGTTTCACCGTAAAAAGTGCGAACTAGGCCCTGTGTGGCCCACGCCTCATCTCCAACCCGAACGCTCTGTAAAGCTCTTCAAAATCTCTACACGAGGACGGGTATCACGCTGCCGCCGACGGCGCGTCAATCAGACATCCCAAGCGGGAGTTAGGTCTGATGCAGCAATTAATTAATTAATTAAAGAATTAATTAATCATTCGTATAAAGCATTTCGTGCCACCGAGCAATGAAACCAAACTTTAGGGGCTCCGAACCAACTTTGGAAGGGTCGGATCAGCTCTGGGGCCACTGTGCCTCTGACGGCACTTCAAACGGACGTTCGGATGCAGAGCCACGTCCGTCGCAACATTAATAATAAATTTAATATTATTAAATTAAAGCCCCTCAGGTCACCCGTCCTAGGGTGCGCAACCAAAAAACCCCTAAACTTACTTTAATAGGGCCGTCATGTCGATACGGTCCCCCAACCACAGACGGCGCATCAAACGGACACGTCGTTTAGGAGTTACGGCCCCCGAACGCAGGGGGCCCAAAATGGGCCGGTCCAGACCGACCGGCCCAGCCGCGGGTCCGGTCCAACCCACCGAGGCCCACTAGCCGCGGCCCGCTTCAAACCGCCAGAACCGAGCGGGTCTGGTCTCCTCAATGGACCGGCCATGCGGCCGGTCCTCTTTGACTTCGCGGCAGGACCCGCGATATGTGGGTCCTTGTCCACGCTGCACACCCCGAGGCACGACCACGGGGTCCTCCTTCGCCGACCGCGCCCAGATGGCGCTGGCGCCTCACCTCCCGCAGCACAGACGCCGCACCTCACCGCGGCCCTGTCGCCCAGGCCATTGCCACCCAGGCTGCTTCCGCCCAGGGTCCCCCGCGCTCCGCCTCCAACCTCGACCAGCCAAGGTCGCCGCCTCCTTCCGTCGGACGCTCCGCCGCACACTGTCCCTCCGAAAGCCACAGACGCCTCAGCCCACACCGCCACGACCTCCGACCTCCTTATCCCACGCCGCCGCAACCTCCGACCACCGAAAACACCCAACACACCCCAAATCCGGCCGAGAAGCTCCAAAAACCCGCAAATTTCGGCGAACAACTGCGATCACCTCCGAACTCGGATTTTCAATCCGAAAGATGCATCGTGAAGCTTAGGAAACGTACTACGCGTACATGGGATTTTATTTAAGAAATAGTAACAATTCTACACTATAGTTGGGGTTCAAAGGAGGATCGGGAATTAAAAACGAAACAATAACTGCCTACCTCGATGGGCTTCGCCCGAAGCCTCGCAAGGGTTCGTCAGAGCTGCCGCACCTCGCCGGAGTTATCGCACCTCGTCGGAGAGGTGGAGGAGAGGAGGAGAGGTTGAGGGGTTTCTCCAGGGGAGAAAAAGGGGAGGAAGGGGATGGAGAAGGGTTTTAATAAAAAAAGAATTAATTAAAATTTTAATTAATTTAAACCCATAATTTAACCCGCATCTGAAACTCTCGACGGGGTCGAGGTTAAGCCTCCCCTAGAGTAAACACCACCTCCCGAGCACAACGGCAGTCTTGGAATTTTAATCTGAGTCCCCATTCAAAAGCTATTAAACTCAACGCCCGTGGCTTCCAAATTACAAAAACGCCCCTGGGGCCATTTTTCACAGACGGCCCACGCCCGCGAAACTTATCCCCCTACTAGGATAAATGGCATGCTCCGAACTCAATGGTGCCCTCAGTTTTCCAATCTGATCCACCGTTTATGAGATACCTGAGTTTAACCATGAAACGAATAAATTAATTAATTAATTTACCTGTTTAACGTTCCGGAAGCGAGCGAGGGGTCCAAACGTCCCGCGCCGACATGTTTTATGTCGTTACTAGGGTAAACACCCCATTATGGACTCATTCGTGCACTCAGATCTCTGATTTGAAGCTCTGTTTAGGAGTTAACCCATTTATTTGGCGTTCTCAGTGTGAACGCAGTGAAAATTTAATTTCGTTCACTCCGGGGCTCGGAATTGCACACCGTCTGAGGGCACTGCTCTGGAATATTATCAAGGATATTCCAAATATTTTTGTAGGAAAAACCAGGTTCTTAAATTTTCCTTCCTATAGGAAATGAAAACATAGTCATGCGTATGTGTGGACTACCATCTCCACAAAGCGATGTGTTTCGTCTTTCATCGCTAGTTCATATGAATGGTTAATATGATGGATAAAATGAATATATATAATATTTATGACATGATTATTATTTTATAAAGATAATATATTACTTACCTTATTACCCTTAATCTATTGAAAAATGATAATGTCACTTGTGTGTACATGTGGACTACCACTTCCACAAAGTGATGTGATTTATTTTTCATGCCCACCTTCCATGGATGGTTCTAAAAAAATTAATGTATAAAAATAATATTCTTTTCATGATTTAGATTATATAGATGATAGAACCATGATTCCTATGACCATATTCAACCTACCAAAGTCATTTTGGACTTATGAACCAAACATCCTCAAAACGTATGATATGAACTTAACTAATTTAGTAACTAATTAAAATTTGATTAAAAAGGAATAATGATAAATGAATGAACATGAAAAATATTATTAAGTAATTATAAAAAAAATAACTTTATTATTCATGAATTATAGAACATATGAATCTATATGGGACTTAAGGTTAGGTTTTTTCTTCAAAAACATGTTTTAAAGTATTCCTTTCAAATATTATTATTTCATTTCAAGGTTATTTTAAATGTTTTATGGATGTTTATTTTTATAATTAAATTTTTTTTAAAGGAAATTTTAATATAATTTTGCTTTATTTAAAAAAATTGAAAAATTAATATTTTTAACGTTTATCATATGGGTAACTTTTTGACTCTTTTTAGTGAAGTGAAAAATAATATTTTTTAGATATATATAATGAGTGTAATTTCTTTAAGTCATAATTTTTATTCTTTAATAAGATTTATATAAATTTTTTTATGGTTCTTAAAAATAATATCCAACTTCCTATTCTTCAAGGAATTTTATGTCTTAAGAGTTTTCAAAGGAAAAAATATTTTTAACCTTATTTTTATGTGAAGCCCAAAATTGATTTTTTATATGTGTTAAATGGGATAATTTAAAAGATTTTATTATAGAAATGTAAGATTATATATTTTTTATTTATGTCATGTTCCTTGTAAATTGTTTATGGTGATGGGTGATTCGGATATAAATTATGATAACAGGTGAGCCTGATATAGATCTCCAGTACATTGGGTAAAGTGACTGAATTAATAGAAATTATACTACTTCTAAGGGATATATTGGAATTAACTATGATGTTCATTACATTGTAAGGTTGATTGTAAGGATAATTTACCAAGGTTCCTAAATGACTTTTCTATTCTTTCAAATGATTTTTCATGGAATTTTTTTATTTTATAAGTTAAGATAATAATTTTATGTTTAAAGGAAATTTTATTCCCCATTTAAGGGTGAAAAGTATGTTTTTAAGAAAAAAAATCATGATTACTCATGTTTTACAAGAAACCCGCATGATTAATATTTTTCCTTTATGATTTCTTATGTGATGTTTTATGAAAATTTGGGAAGATAAATTTATATCTTAGGTAATTAAATAATTATTTTTTCTTGAAGTTTATTATGAAAAGTGAAAACTTACTTTTGGGTTATCATGAAATTACTGGTTTCCTTTATTTTTATATCCCTTACTAATCATTATTTTATTCATTAAAAATTTCCAAAAAATATTCATTGGGATTAAGGATGATTAGGAACTATAAAAATGGATATCTTTATATTATATGGATTTAACTTAAAATAATCAAAAATGTTTTTAATGGAATAGGATTTTAATTTCAAGGACCATGTTTTGTGAAAAAAAAAGGTAATTGACTAGAATTTTCAATATTGTATTGTAAAGGTTTTATATGTAAGTGTTGTCCTTAATTATCTAAAATTATAAACCTAAAAGATCATGGGAAATTATGAAAAATCAATCCTTTCTATTAAACTCAAAATTATGGGTTAATTAAGGTGTGGGTCATTGCACTGGATCTCCCTTCATGTAAATCACCTTAAATTCCTTATAGAAAGAAAAAAACACAAAATGTAGGTAATATGGTGGTTCTCAAAAGCTCCTTAAGGAGATTAACAAAGTTAAGAATTGTTTTTAAACCAAGATGCTCATTTATTTTTAACTCCATTATTGAGGGATCTCTTCATGATTTCTTTTTAGTTTTTTCTAACGTGAATTCCCCTTTGGTAGCATGGTCTTATTTCCTTTTTTAAATACCTCATTGTGTGGGTATTTTTTCTTTACATTGTCCAAAAAATCACATGCATATCCTGGTGCATGTTGTGTGATGACCTGAGATTTTGGAATATATTTTTCTCTAAATTAATATTATCTTCAATAGCTTGTGTCACAAGCAACACCTGACTAAAATGGACCAAGACATATTAAAATCACATGAATAATATAATTATTAGTATATAAAAATATCATAATCAATTAAAATAAATACATGTTATTATTTTTTATTAAAAAGGAATGATGTATTTTAAAGAACCATTTAAAAAATGGGTATTGTATCTCACCTTAATAAATTAAATTTATCATAGTTAAAACTATATTATAATAGGCAATGTTTTTATTTATAAACTATTATATCAAAATTCAATTATTTAAAAAATTATATGAAATAATATTAAAAACACTTGAAGTTTAAAAAGTCATTTTTCAATGAAAAATATTTTTATTTATAGTTTTTATTCTCATTTAAATAATTAAATATAAAAATTTTATAATTTTAATTTTATAAAAAGAACTTGATTTTGGAATTTAAAATATCAAAATTGTATTATGGTTAATTTTTTATATTTTTTTGAAATAATTTATTTTTAGATGGATAGTTAAAAATATAGTTTTTAATACAATTGTAGCATTTATGACTATATTAAGAAGTAATTATAACTTAAAAAAATTAATGATTAAATATGTACTTAAATAGTAAAACTGTAAATTTCAAAATACTATTATGAATTTATAAAACCTATGTTTAACAACTTAAGTAATGTTTTACAATAAAAACTATTTTTGATCTTTTACTTTAATTAAATATTGTTTATTTAGTTCATTTTTTGGCTTTATTTCGAAGCCACATAAATTTTATTTGTTTTATAATAGACCAATTTTTATCTTGAAAATAAATGGCATTGATAATTTTACCCTACACATAAATTTTAATCTTAAAAATAAACATTTCTAAAAATAATTTTTTACACATTACAAGCACTGATGTTAAAATTGAGTTTTCTTACACATATAAATTATAACATCTTGGCCTAGGTGCCACTAAATCGGTGCCCCAAGATAGGTTTACACATAAACTCAAGCACGCCTCCTTGTACGCCAAAGGATGATGACTAGCAATCGGGGTCTAAAGAGGAACTATGAGGAGACTATACCCCCATATTAGAGTGCCCAACCAGAAGTAAATAACCAAATATCATACAAATTATAGTAAGAGAAAGGAATAAATAAACTGAAATGTGCTATAATAAAATGAAATACAATAAATGGCTAAATGGACATGTCATAGATACAACCCACTACCCACTAGGTTGGTTACATAATATACTAAGATAAAATAAACTATAAAAAGGCTTCATGACATCACTGAGCCAAACCCCTCTAATCACTTGATACCACTCAATAAATCCTACCTAACCAAGCAATACTCAACATGGGCCACATCCCCAAATATGTTCTTGTAATAACTATGTGAGAGATTCTCAGTTACCCAAGTGCAATGGTGGCTCGAGCAGGGTGTGAGTAAAACTTAGTAGACCACCACCAATGCTGTCTAAAAGAAATATCAGTCAGTGCAATAGTGCATGTAAGAAAAGAAAATAATTGTAGAGAAATAGGTAAATAAAATAAGTTTCATTATTTAAAAAAATTTAATTTAATCTCTTTTAATATTTAATCCAAAAGTTACCCATTTCCATTAAAAATGCCTCAACCTAATCTGGTCATCTGAGCCATACATTATATGGGACACTAGTTGGCAATCAAGGAGCCTCGGTCCAAGAATCCAACTGGGGTCTGGTATGCCATGTACGGCCATCCCAACCACTAGGTCACAAGTTAGAAAACATAGAGTATCAGTCCATGAATCTAACTGAGATTCAGAATTCCATGTCTAACCATCCCAACCTTAATGTGAAACACCATGTCTATACCCTTGGGTTCAGAAGTGTCATCCATTTCCCTAAAAAAACTACAATACAATGGGTCACCTAGAGAATTAGTTTGTCCCACCCAAAACCAGGTAGTAGAGCATAGGTAAAACATACCAAAACCAATAGTCATATGTTGGAAAACATAGAGCATCAGTCCATGAATCCAATCGGGATTTGGCACATCACATCTGACTATCCCCAACCATTACATTAACAATTATTACCATTTCATTCAATATTCCCACAATCCACTAATTCCATCATATAAAAACAATTCCACAATCAAACCATTTCATCCTTTACTCAAATACACATTCTTTAAATGTTCTCCAACCCATTTAATAATAAAAGAAACCATTTTAACCATTTTTATTTCCTTTCTAAATCACAACATTTATCATGGTCCTAATAGACCTTTAAATCAACACATGTATCAATAAAATCCAACCCTTTTCACGTGTCATAAAACACAAAACAAACACCATTTACAACACTTGGAATCCACCCCTTTAAAAGATGGTTCTTACCCTATGAAAACCCAAACAAGGTCCATGACCTCCATTTTACATGAAAACCATTTAAAGATTCATCAAAACATTTTCATCGAAAAAGGGAACTACACACTCATTTCAATTAAAAATTTAAAATCTATTTAAAACCCTTTTCTTATAACCCGAATCAATTCCAACACTTCAATTCAAACAAGATTCATTTCAAAACATAAATTTCCCCCCTTTTCCCATCCAAAACCAGTAAAAATCCAATACACCCATTTAAACCACTTCAAAATCCTCATAGTCATTTTCATAAATACTTTACACATAAAACATTCTAATTCCAATGATTAGAACACCCCATGGGTGGCCATATGTCTGATATCACCTCACTAAAGATCCAATGGGACTCTTTGAAGGTCTAGGGTATCCATTTAAAGCTAAAAAAAATCTTAAATCAAGGGGTAAATAATATCATGCATGGGATCTAAGGCATGTACCACACACACATATAAGGTAATTACTAATATTATGGGCAAAGATCTTAGACCACCTACATCATTAAGGAATATTTCCAAAACATTTTCTATGCACGATAACCTTACTAAATCCCATCCAAGAATTATCTAAACCCATCGACACCCAACCAAGATCATCACGATCACCCTAGCCTTAACCTCACAAAAAAATAAAAATTAATTAATTGTAACATTTTTTATTAATTAATTAACAAAACCCCAACTTATCATAATTCTAGAAAACTCACCTGGTCATTTTGCCACACTGAAACTGAAGCCAACCTCTCACCGAAGACCCATGACTTCACCCCGTCAACATTTTAGGACAAATACCTAAGAGGCGGTACGAAATCGACAATTAAATAAAATATTTTATTTGTAAAAACCTAATAAAATTCACCATGGTCACATACCTTGAATAAATTCCATGAAATGACGTATGAAATCCATCTTGGGATCTCCACTACCCAAACCGACCAAAAAATCCCCATGGAAAATAGATGATTCCACCATGTTCTAGTGGAATTTCCAACAAAACCTAAACTGGAGAACCCCAAAATTCAAGTGAATAAGACTAGGAATAAAATAAACCACCAGAGAAGTATAAATCACTATAAACACCAAGAAATATCTATGAAAACACCCCCAAAATAAAGGGTGATAAGAGGAAGAAGAGGTTTGGGAACCCCCTAGTTTGTGCACCTAGAATGGGGGAGAAAGGGGGTGGAGAGGCTAAAAACTATGAGGGGTTATTTTGGTAAAATACCCCTTTTAATGATATCTAGTAAGTCGCATGGTTTGGTCGACCAATTTTCCAAACCATGCACCAACTATGTGGTTGGCTCTATCCAAGGCCACCACTCACACGGTTTGTTCACATGGTTGGAAAAACTATGTGCCAACTGTGCTCACCCCTACTTTCTGACACCTCTATCTTTTCACGGTTGTTCCACATGGTTTGAAAAACCATGTTCCAACTATTCTATCAACAACTCCTCCCTTCTGTAATAAGTTTCATGGTTTTTCTGAAACCATGTGCAACCCATGCTCCATTCTACAAGCCCTTCCCAACCTCATAAGATTTTTCATTTTTCCTAACATAGTTTACCCAAAACTATTACCTAAACATATAAATCAAACATGATTAGTTAAAAATGAACTAAAAACCTCCTGATCATGATGGTTTCACACAGTTTCTCCTAAACCATTCACACCAAACCATGCACCCTTGTCAGAGAACTCCAAAACTTCTGAAACATAACATGAAGCCTCCAATGCTCAACCAAAAACCTTGGATACCTTCCAAGCCTCATTCCTTGAATTAAAATAAAATTTTGAAGCATTAAATCTATCATAATCTCATTCTAAGTCTTAATTCAATACTTGACCCATCTGGTAATGAAAATTCAAATTCCTTCAAAAAAATTGATCCATTCGATCGTGGGATTTTACAACTTCCCCACCATAATACTTATCATCCTTAATAAGACTCAATGGTCATCCATCTGCACCACCAAACCTATGTTGGTCTCTAGATTTTAACCAATATCCTTATTCAACTTCTGATAGCTGAAACACTACCAAGACAAAACCTCCAACTCAAGGCCCTAAACCAACCTAAAACCTGAGTTAAGGCCTATTACCAAAACCAAACACCATGATAGAGCTTAAATAATCCCATCCAACTAAAATTTCAATTAAAATATCATATGATTAGTCATCATACTATAGTGATCCCCACCATAAGTTCCAACTTATAACCACTAACTCTCGATGCTTGGCACATTCACCATTGTAAAGGCTAACAAAACCTCAAACTCATGCTACCACCAAGTGCCTGGCATGGTTCTCAACTCACCTAACCCAACACCCATAAGAATGTCAATCATCATTGGAACACATCCTTGTCATCAAAAAACAACTGAATAGGATGCATACCCACCATCTATACATGAAATAAGGATAACTTGTATTTCCTAAAAGGCCCAAATCAACCCAAAACACAACCATAATTCCCAAAAAAACCACACCAAACATAGCTTGAAACCTTATGCACCCACACCATGTGCTAACTCCATTTATACTATCCCTAGCCAACTCATCCCCAAATCATCCATCACTATCTTTCAGTCCATCACAATATCACCTGATCATAATGCCCTCACCCCTAGAGGCATTTCAAAACCACCCAAACATACCTACTAAATTCCATACCCTAATCACTTTCCAGAACCAGCTTGATCCCAAAGATAATGATTGTCTTGATCATTCGTCACTGCTGATCTCCCATTAGCATTCCCTACGGATCTAATCACACACATCTTGTTCTTTACTAGCATCACAATGTCACCATAACCGATCCACGGCCAGTTCCACGCATCCTATACCCATCTAGCATAAGTTTTGTATCTCCACAACTCATAAATCACTCCCCACTATAGGAGTTTCATCATTAGTGATTCACCCAAAAAAACGCAACAGCTTCGATCCATGCTCTAACCACTACTAACTAAAGAATTGGATGTGTTCATCTCAATATCACCTGAGCAACCAAACTAAACCTCAAATATTTCCCATTATCAGCATCTGATAATGGCACTCATGGTATTCTTTAACATTTTGTCCACCCTATGAACCTCACACATAACATTCGGTGGTGCACATCCCACCATACATCTCTATATACATCTATCTAATAGAGTGACCTCCATAAGTCTTGATATCCCACCAAAGACATTAAGGTAGATAGGTGTATAGTCATTTCCATCTCCGCATATCTAAGATGATTTCAAGATATTGGGCATGATCATCACTGCTAAAATCATGATGAGATGTTTTCAACGAATACCACCACTACTCACCCATCTCCAAAGTCACCCTTCTCTATAGGGACATGTCAAACTCATGCAAAGGTCCTTATCCACGCTTCTTGTAAGCGTCTTATCACATTCATAGTGTTCCTCATCCTACTCATGGTTTCCTTCTCTACTCAACACCTCAATCATATACTCTTATAATGTTTGATCCATAAACCAAATGACATGGTTCATTACCATACGCTCATGCCTTGAAGATCCCATTAATATATAACTGTCACCCACACTCTCATGTGACCCCACCACAGAACCTGATTCCGACTCTATGAGTATGGTGTTACGAAACCTCAGCTCACAAGCCCTATCCAATGGCCATGCATATTATGCATTCCCATGTCACCCAATGAAGGTAACCCTTGGTGATTTCCAAAACCAAAAGAAACTCATTGAACTGCAACCACTTTCCCAGTCACTCAATACCTAAGCATCGTTCTGAGAATTCCCTAATGACCATTTAAGATCTCACGACATTCTCGAAGACACATTTAGATATAACTAATCCTAGAACTAACCAATCCTACCCTCAAAACCACATGTGCACCCACCACACTAGTACTCTAGGTATTTCCCATCTCAAGAAAATTGGACACCTCCATTTTCCTCATACCCAAAAAAACTCACACGCGTAGTCTCCACCTAAAGAAAACTCATCCACATGAACCCACATTTCCTCGAGCACCTCTTATGCTCCTGATCCAACTCATAACCACTAGGAAAAACCCATATATACAAGAATTACCTACTATAGGAACCAGAATGAACCTTACCCTATATAAACTAATCACAAGGATAAACATAAGAACTTAAGTTTTCTTTCTCAAAACCAAAGGCATCCCATATTCCAAAACCTCAAACCCGACTACACCCTCTGTGTACTATTGTCAAAATTATAAAACATAAAACTATTCCCCTCACATCCAAAGCACACATAACTTTCTTGACCACTCTCAGGGGTCACCCTCAAAATCCACACGATATCAACTCCCAAAACTAGAGTCATATCAATAAGGTCATTAGGTCCAACCACCCAAGTTCTACACCATCCCATAGAGAGCCACAACCCATAGGGAACAAAACATACACCTGTATCATTTTCACATGACATAATTAAGTTAAAAAAACCCTCATATAGGGTGTCACACCATAAAGGTGTCATATATATACCAACTTCCCACAACTAGGGCATCCATCCTCTCTAAGAATATTCATATCAGACCACTCCCTAGAGGACCTGATCATACTACCAACCTCAAAAAAAACCATCCACAAGGGTCCAAAGATCCTATACTCATGCCATACTAACCCACCAGGGTTGCTGCACCAATAGTACATAAGGACTACACCAGAATATTCATTGAGAATATCAGCATAGATCAACACAACCTACCATCAGAAAGAAATCCATGAAGTCACACACTAGAAAGCCTATAACATGTGGATCCTAAATTCCTATCATGATGCATGAGATGCCTCTTGACTTTGTAGACCAAGAGTAAAAACCAAACCAAAAGATTCTTTTAAATGGGACAAGATCTAGGAATCCATACTAAATCATCAAATCCAAACATGTGCATCACACGAAGCAAAAAATAATATACAACTGTAATATCACAAATCTAGGACATCAATCCCAGCCCCTGGTAACTTGGAATTCCAACCGAAATAGGTGTTTGTGACGCGCCATCCTATAATACATCATAATCCCTAACACATTCCTATATATCTAGTCTACCAAACCCCAAATAGTAAATTAATAGAAAAGTAAACACCTCTGATACCACATTGTAACTTATCAGACTACGTTTTAATAAATCGGTGCCCTAAGACAGTTCTCCACATGACCTCAAGTGTTCTTCCTCATATTCTAGAGGTTTCTAACTTGCAGCGGGGGTCTAAAGAGAAACTATGAAGAGACTATACTATCATATCAGAGTGCACAACCATAATTAAATAATAAAATATCATACAAATCAAATTAAGTGGAAGGAATAGATAAATTTAATCATTCTATAATAAAATTAAATACAATAAAGGCCCAAACGGACATTTCATACATACAACCCACCACCCAATGGGCCGGTTACATAAAATACCAAGATAAAAGAAACTATAAAAATACTCTATAGAATAACCAAACCAAACCCCTTTAGTCCCATGATACCACTCAAGAAATCCTACCCAACCAAGTAATACTCAACATGGGCCTCAACCCCAAACATATTCCTACAATAACCATGTAAGATTTTCTCGGGTACCTAATTGAAATGGTGTCTAGATAAGGGTGTGAGTAAAACTCAGTTGGCCACCACTAATGGTGTCTAGAGAAAATACCAATTAGTGTAGCAATGCATTCATGAAAAGGAAATAACTATAGAAAATAGGTAAATAAAATAGGTTTCAATATTTAATTTTTTTTTAATTTAATCTCTTTTAATCTTTAATCCAAAAGTTAGACATTTCCATCAAAAATTCCTCATCCTAAGTTGGTCATATAATCCATAAATCATAGGGTTAATTGATTTTTAATCAAGAAGCCTCAGTCCAAGAATCCAATCGGGGTCTGATATTCCATGTCCGACCATCCTAACCACTAGGTTAAAAATCAAAAAACATGGAGTATCAGTCCAAGAATATAACCCAGACTTGGAATTCCTTGTTTGACCATCCCAACCTTGATATGGAATTCAATGTATATACTTATGGATTAAGGAGCATCAGTCCTTTCCCCAAAAAACTATGGTGCACCAGGATGCCTGGAGCATCAATCTGGGCAACCCAAAATTGGGGAGTGGAACGTTGATCCATCATCCCAAAACTGTTAGCCACAGTTTGGAAAACATAGAGCATTGGTCCATGAATCCAATCAGAATTTAGAACGTCACGTCTGATCATCCCCAACCATTCCATTAACAATTATTACCATTTCATTCAATATTCCTATGGTCCATTAATTCCATCATATAAAACCAATTTCACAATCAAACCATTTCATCCTTTACTAAAATACACATTTGTTAAATGTTATTCAAACCATTTAACAATCAAACACACCCTTTTAACCATTTCAATTTCCTTTATAAATCAAAAAATATATCATGGTCCAACAGACCTTTAAATCAACACATGTCTCAATAAAAACTAACCCTTTTTCACATGTCATAAAACAAAAAACAAACACCCTTGACAACACTTAGAAGCCACCCCTTTAAAACATGGGTATTCCTCTTTGAAAACACAAACAAGGTCTATGACCTCCATTTTCTATGAAAACAATTTAAAGATTCATAAAAAATCATTGAAAAGGGAACAACACACTCATTTTAATTCAACACTTAAATCTATTTAAAACCTTTTTCTTATAACCCACTTTGAGGCCAACACCTCAATTCAAAACCAATTGGACCCATGGAAGGTCCAAGGTATCCAAATAAAGCCAAAACCAATTTCTCAAATCAAGGGAGTAAGAATATCATGCATGGGATATAAGAAATATACCAAAAAAATTTATAAGTAAATTACTAAGACTATGAGTAAATCTCTTATGCCACCTACTTCATTAATGAAGCTTCCTAAAACATTTCCCAAGCATAGAGGCCTTACCAAGGCCTGTCCAAGCATCGTCCAAACCCCTCAGCACCCAAATGAGCTCAATATGATCACACAATCCTTAACATCACATAAAACAACAATAATTAATTAATTTTAACATTTATAATTAATTAATTAACCAAAACCCAACTTGTTATAATTCTAAAAAACTCATCGAGTCATCATGTCGCACCAAAACTGAGGCCAACCTCTCACCGAGGACCCGCGGCATCACCCCAGCTACATTATAGACCAAATCCCTAAGAGAAAGTAATAAAGTGACAATTAAATAAAATAACTCATTTGAAAAAACCTAATAAAATTAACCACAATCACATACCTTGAAGAAACACCACACAACAATGTCCAGAATCCATCTCGGAATCTCCTCTACCCAAACTGACCAAAATCCCCATGGAAAACAGATGATTTCACCATGATCAGGTAGAATAATCAATAAAAACTAAACTGGATGCCACCAAAATTATATAGAGAAAGAAAAGAAATAAATTAAACCACCGGAGAAGGATAAATCACCTCAAACACCAATAAATATCCATGAAAACACCCCCAAAATCAAGGGAGAGAAGAGGATGAAGGTATTTGTGAACCCCCTGGTTAATGAACCTAGAATGGGGGAGAAAGGGGGTGTAGAGGCTGAAATTTTCAATGGTTAATTTTGGTAAAATCCTCATTTTTAATGAAATTTTGGAAACCACATGGTTTGGTTTCATGGTTTTCCAAACCTTGCGCCAACCGTACGGTTGGATCTATCAAAGGCCACCACTTGCATGATTTGTCTTCGTGGTTGTAAAAACCATGAGTTAACCATGCTCACCCCTAATATCCATCACCCTCAGCTTCACATGGTTATTTCACATGGTTTGAAAAACCATGAGTCAACTGTGTTGTCAGCACTTCCTCTCTTTGAAATAAGGTGCATGGTTTGTCTGAAACCATACGTAAACCATGATCCATGCCTTAAGCCCTTCCTAACCTCACATGATTTCTCCTTTTGACTCACATGGTTTTCCAAAAAAAATTCCCTAACCATGAAACTCAACCATATTTATTAAAAAATTAACTAAAAACCTCTTAATCATCGAGGTGTCGCATGGTTTCTCCTAAATTGTACATACCAAATTGTGCACCCTTGTCATAGAAATTCAGAACACTCAAAAGTTAACCCAAAGCCTCAAAAGATCAACCAAACACATGAGATACCTTTTGGTACTCATTTATATACTCAGAAAAATACTTTGAGTCATTCCAACTCTCATAATCTCATTCTGAGTTTTAATTCAGGATTTGATCTGTTCAATAATGAAAATTAAAATTCCTTCAAAAAAATTCGATTCATATGGTCACGGGATTTTATAGAAATTTTATCTAATAAAATAGATTTAATATTTAGAATAAATAGGTCCTAAATTATTTAATAAGTTACATTTTATTTTTAATCATAAATAGGATTTTCATAGGTAAAAACTAGTTACCATGATAAAACCAAAAATGGTTAGTGTGAAAATTCTAAGAGTAATGGATTTAAAAACAAGTCTAAAACATGTGTGAAAATGAATGGTTGAGGAATTATAGACCTTATCTCACATCTCACTCCATTATTATCAATTTTTATTCTTCTTTACATGTTAAACATGTGCTCTCATTATATTAAGTTGAAATATTTACAAAAATGTCATTCTCACCACTTAAAAAGGAGGTTTTTCACCGCCCCTTCAAGACCACCATAAAAAATTAGTTTTAATATTTAAAATATAACATTTTTTACTTACCCTAGAATATTATTCCCTTTTTCTAATGCCTATTTTCATAATAAATTATCTTAAGACCTCCATTTCTATGAATCTTCTAAGGAAATTGCAATGATTTCAACGTGAGTCCTCATTTTTACTAACTTATTTTCCTTTCTAACTTATGTTTTCAATTCTAATTTTATAATTCATGTATAATTAAATAATTATTTTTTGTATAATAAATTTTATCATGATAATGAAATAAAAATTAACCACATTTCCTCTTTTCTATTAATAAAAATTAAATCATCATTTGTGCGAAGTACCACCTCAACGAAATGAAAACTTCCAATTTTTCACCACTGCCTATTTTCATTGGTTATAAGCATGAAATTGAAGAATAAATGTGACATATATAATATAATTATTATTATTAAGAGATAAATTATAATCCACCTTCTTTACCTTTAATTTTTTTTTTGAAATGAAAACGTTAATCCTGCATTGTGCGGACTACCATCTCTATGAAGTAACATATCTCATTTTTCATCTAGTTTATTTATTATTTATTAAAACTAATTAAAATATGATTCAAAAAATTAAAATTATCTAAATAATATAATTATTATTCTTTAATAATTATATTATTTCCAAAATAAATAACTTTTATAATCATAATCATCCATTAAATTATGGTATGTTCTTGTTTGGGTCGGTTTGATCACCCACTTGAACCATGATATAAAATAATATCATGGATAACTATGAGAACTTAAATAAAAATAAAATATGATATAAATAATTAAATAATGATTATATTTTGGTTCTGTAATGGTAATAATAAAATTAAACTCATTTACTAAGATATGTCTGCTCGTTTGTTAAAAATCTTCAAAAAAATGTATGTCACTGAGTTCATCTTCAAGGACCATAACTAAAACTCAAAAAAAATATCATTATAAATAGTGAAAAAGGATAAATTAAATTAAAATTGATTATATTATAATTATTAACTTTTTTAGAAGAATGAATATTGACAACGCTCTTAGGAAACTACTTCAAAATGATCAAGATTACTCACACTTGATATTGAAAATAGATAATAACTAATTATTATACATATAAAAATGATTATAAATGAGGATTATAAATGGAAATAGTTTTGAATAAGGTTATGAAATAATTTATTAAGAAATTTATGTTTGTTATATATTATTTTATAGTGTGTTCAAGGAAATCAATATAAAAGTTAAAGGTTTATTGACTCAAATTTTTTCCCCTTGAGACGTATTTCTTATTATACATCATGTTTTATTTAGAATGGTATATCTACTAAACCTTTAATATTTTTTATCATTATAATATCATTATTCATGGTATTTAATGTTTCATTTTAAATCATATCCTTCAAGGGTTTTTTACTCAAATATTTCTAAGGTTGTAATGGTTTTTTGTCACAAATTCCTTTCTTTGAGATATAATTGTATTATGAAGATAATTTTGTTTATATGGTGTAAATCCTAACCATTTTATTCATTAAAAAATTAAATAAATTTAAATTTTGGTATTATAAGTTAAATTTAAATCTCTCTCTCAATCATAGGGTTTCGATTTAAATGTTACTCGAGCCGTAACAGTTTTATCGACTCAATTTCTTTCTCCTTGGGTCATAAATTATCTACTTGGTTATGATCTTTTATACCCATTTTATCCTTAAAATTCCATTTTATTTATGTTGTTTTATATTTTTATATATTTAAGTTACTTATTTTAATTGATATCAACTTCCTTGATAAAATACCTTCTTAAATAAAAGCTTTACATTAGAGAGAATAACTCTCAATCTTTCCAATGAACTTTTTCCTCCATGTCCACATTTAACCTCCCACCAAAGTTTTACTCTATTTTTGGGAACTATAATATGGATTATTTTATATTATCTTTAAAATTATATTTATCTCTTTTTAAAAGTAAAATCTAATACTCTTTCTATGATGTGGGTTTCCAAACAAAGGTATTTCAAAATATTAGAAAAAAGGGTTTTCATCCTTTCAAAAGAAAATGTTTTATCTTCGACCCCACATTTCTTTCAAAAACCTTTATGTATTTTCAAGTATATATTATTGATGATTATTTTTCAAAATTAAATTTTTGCCAATGTTTTCACTTTAAATTTTTTAAAATAATTTTTGAAAGTGACCTGTAACTCATTCTTCTTATGAATATGTTAAAAATGTCTTCTAAAATATGTTTTTAACACTTTTAAAATGAACACATATTTCCACCACCTTTATCATTTTATATAAAACTTTATCTCTAGGTTTTCATGGTTTCTAAAATAAATTATTTTTCTATTATTTTTATAAAATATTTCTTTTAAAATGGTTTTAAAATATCATGGATATTTCTTACTTCCAATATGATTTTTCTAAAACTCTTAAAAAATTGATTTTCATCAAGGTCGTTGTCCTTTGATATATCTTATGATTGATCAAGAATATTCATAAAATTATACCATCCACATTATTTCTCTAGATTTCTTATGTAATGTTCTTTTTCTATCAAAGATATGATTTATCTCTTCCTTTGCCTTACCTAATGATCCATTGTGAATAGGCATAACCTTTCATCCAATGTCTTTTCTTTGTGAATACCCCATTTTCCATTTCTTTGATTTAAGGGTTTTCACCTAGATTTTATACATCAATTGATTGTGGAAATTATTGACTTAACAGTATAACCTTTATTTATATGGTGTATATACCATATGCTTTATTATCTTGATTGAAGGGTATTCACCTAGAAAGTTATTGAATATCTTTTGATACCCATTTGTTTTATATGGGTTTATCTTGTTATTATTATTGATTTAATTATGAATTATTTCTATATATGAAACAATTTAAAAAGGATATAAAACCCATTTTCATTCCATGGGTTATTTATGGTGTGTTGAATGAAACCCAATTTCTTTACATGAGTTCTTTATGATAAGATGATTGATTGATTTCTTATATAACCCTCCAATACATTGGTTAAGGATTTATATCTCATGATAAAACTTTTTTTGAGTACATTTTAGTTTCTTGTAAACATGGTCACTAAATGTGTGGCTCATGAAAGTAATGTTTCTCAATAGTAATTTATGTTCCATATTTGAAAGATATCCCACATTATTATATTATGCTCTCATGATGTGGCTCATGAAAGTAATGTTCCCCATACTAATGTTTTTTCCATACTTATAAGGTATCATATTGTTATTCTCTCATTTCTCATGTTTATTTGTTAATGTTTCCACACTCTTTTGATTTGTAACATTTTCTTTATGATGTTATTTATGATCAATGATTTATTATGCATAAATTTCTTATGTATCCTAATTATACCCATATGATATATTATACTCACTTATGATATTTTATTATTATCGCATATCTTTACCCTTACTGATTATCTTAACTTAACCCTTTCTTATGTTTCCATTTCCACAAGTCATGAAGATGATTATATCCCATGAGAATCCTAGAAGGGGGTATAGTATTGTTAAATTATGTAGAAATGTTCGCAAGTTTTATAAAATAAATCTGATATGTAACTGGTCCTCAAATACAGTAAACCAAAAGTTTCTTTGATTTGTGTGCCATTATTGTGAGATGTATTACTAATGTAAAGTTTCTTGAAGTTTATATTGAATAATTTAACTTGGTATCAAAGTTAATTTATAAAAGCATGTGTTTCTATAATTGGCCCTAGGAGTGTGGGTATGGGGTGCCTCAATTGATATCAAAGGAGGGTTAAGTTATTTTTGGGATTAGTTTAGATATATTTAGTGAAAACCATTTGGGATAAGTCTAAGGAATAAGTCTAAGTATGGGATAACATCCCAATGTTTGGGTAAAGTATAGATTGTGTGGTTTTCCAAGAAATAAAATCCATTTCTGGATAGTACAATTGGATGTAGGATCTAACACAGATGTACATAGGGGTAATAACCCAAAATAAGGTGTGTTGGGTATTAAATCAATCTTCACTTAGTGTAAAAAAGATGGCTAACTAAAAACTTGGTTCGACACACTTAGTGGATATTCTTTGGTAATCACTTTATATTTATGAATTATTATGAAGGATTTATTTCCTAATTACTTTAAGGGGGTATTTTTAGAATTATAATAGAACACTACTTAAAGTAACCTAGGTTGAACCAATAGAGTTATAGGATGATCCAAGTATGGCATAGTATCACAAGTTAAAATGAAGGTGTCGTTGGATAATAATTCTTAGGTTTGAGCTTTCATATTAATATACTTTGATTATTTTGTATATTAGCATAACAATTTTGGTTTTATTATTTGGTTGAAATGGGATCATAGAAATGAATCTAAGAAAGGTACATATCAAGAAACTATGATGTCTTATAACTAAATAATATAGCATATTTAAATAGTTTACAATCTTATTATATGTTTGTTATGATAGAAAGGGTAAGTTTTCTAGTCATACCTAAGGTCGTGAGGTTGATATATTAATAGAAATTAAATATTGATACTCTTATCTATTTTCATTAGTGGGTGATATTTATTGATGATATTCTGGTATATTTAAAAATTTATGAGGATTATGTAAAACATATAATGATTTTTATTCAGTAGTTTTGATTTAAAGGTTTGGAAACATATATTAAATGGTATCAATAAACTTTAAAATTGGTTTTATAATAAGGTTATATTTTTTGGGATAACGATTTTAGAACACATGATTGGGGGATGGATAACTCTTAGGTTTAATATATTCTTGATGTTGTGGTAATAAAGGGTCAATTGATTTTGAGAAAATTGAGTTTGATAGTATTTATATAATTGTAATTGATAATTGATCCATGATATTTTTGGTGATGTTTATCTCATTTTTTTGGGTTATGATATATATTGACTAGTGTGTAACCTTATGAGCTAGTGGTTAATACCATATAAGGGTTAAAGATATATTTAATTTTTGAAATAATATATAATTTTTTGTTTAATATCTTGGATATTCTTATGGTTTTGGGAAGGTTTTTTTGTGTATAATATATGATTGGGGTATATACATACCTGAGTACATGATTGTTTTAAAGATTAGTGTTGTTTGAGGATAGATAAGTAACTTGATATTGCCTAAGAGAGTAAGGTGGATGTCATGTTGTAAGTTATATATTAAATGATGAATATGTTAATAATTATCTCACCTACATTCATTAGTGAGTAATAATTTAAATTGCAAGGATGAAATTTATTTAACAGGTTAGAATGTAACGACTATAGATTTTGGAATATTTTTTTCTCAAAATTAATATTATCTTTAATAGATTGTGTCATGCCTAACACCAAACTAATGCAACACCAAAATAAAAAGAACCAAAAATATTAAAATTAAATTAATAATATAATCTTTAGTAGATAAAAAATATAATAATCAATTAAAATAAATAAATATTATTATTTTACTTTGAAAAAATAGATGTCTTTCGAAGAACCCTATTAAAAAGGGTATTGTGTTTTACCTTAATTAATTAAATTGATCATATTTAAAATTATATTATAATATATAATATTTATATTTATGAACTATTATATCAACATTCAATTATTTATAAATTTATATGAAATTATATTAAAGACAATTGAAGTTTAAAAGGTCATTTTTCAATAAAAATAGTTTTTCATTATATTTTTTGTTTTAATTTAAATAAATAAATATAAAAATTTGATAATTTTAATTTTATAGAAATAAATTTATTTTTGAATTTATAATATCAAAATTATCTTAGGGTTAATTTGTTATATTTTTCTGAAATAATTGATTTTTAGGGGAAAAGTTAAAAATACAGTTTTTACTATAAACGTGAAATTTACAACTATATCAAGAAGTATATATTAAAAACTTAAAAATCATGATTTTTATTTAAGGAGTAAAATTTTACATTTCAAAATACTATTATGAATTAAGAAAACTTATTTTTAACAACTTAAGTAATATTTTCCAACAAAAACTATTTTTGGTCTTTTCTTTTAATTAAATATTATTTTTATAAAATTTGGTTTTGAATTTCATTGAATGACACATAACATTCATTTATTTTATAATAAACTCATTTTTATCATTAAAATCAAAAATTATATAATTTTATCTTATATATAAATTGTAAGCTTAGAAATACACTTTTTCTAATATTGAGTTTTTGCGTGTTGCATGCGCTAATGTTAAAATTGAGTTTGCTTAAAAATAGAAATTTTATATGATAAAATGGATTTAATATTTTAAATAATTAGGTATAAAATCATGTAATAAGATTCATTTTATTTTTAGGCATAAAAATTGACTTTCTTAGGTAAAAACAAGTTACCACGATAAAACTAAAAATGGTAAAAGTAAAAATTATAAGAGTAAAGGACTTAAAAACATGTGTGAAGATGAATGTTTGAGGTATTATAAAAATTATCCCATACATAACTCCATTATTATCCATTTTTTAGTCTTATTGAAATGTGAAACATGTGAACTCATTATATTAAGTTGAAATATTTACAAAAATGTCATTGTCACCACTTATAAAAGGGACCTATCACCACCCCCAATAACACCACCTTAAAATTTTGGATAACTATTTAATATATAATATTTTTACTTCCCCTATATTTATATTCATTTTACTTGAGCCTATGGTCAAAATAAATTATCTTAACATCTCCATTTATGAGGAATCCTCTAAGGAAAACACAAAGATTTCAACGCGAGTACTCATTTTTTCTAAATTATTTTTTATTTTTAACATACATTTTCAATTATAATATTAAAATTCCTATATAATTACATTATTATTTTTTATAAAATAAATTTTTACTATGATATGGAAATGACCATTAACTTTATTTCTCCCTTTCTATTATGAAAAATGTAATTATCATTCATGTGTTGTGTAGACTATGGCCTCAACGAAGTGACGACTTCCATTATTTCATCATCACCTATCTTCACTGGTTATAAGGGTTAAATTTAAGAATAAATATAAAATATATAATATAATTATGGTTATTAAAATACAAATTATAATCTATATTGTTTCCCTCTCATTTTTTTAGAAATAAAAATGTTAATTATGTGTTGTTCGGACTACCACCTCTATGAAGTATAGTATCTCATTTTTAATCTAGTTTCTTTATTATTTATCAAAAACTATTCAAATATATTTAAGAACATTAAAATTATCTAAATAATATCATTATTATTTTTTAATAATGATATTATTCCCAAAATAAACCACTTTCATAATCATAATCATCCAATAAATTATGGTATTTTCTTGTTTGGGTCAGTTTGACCACCCACTTGAGCATTTTATAAAATAATATCATGGGTGAATATAATAAATTTAATATTTATAATATATGATATAAATAATGAAATGATTTTTTGATTTTTTTTAATGGTAATACTAAAATTAAACTCATTCACTATGACATCACTACTTGTTCGTTAAAAACCCCCCAAAAATTGTTCATTGTTGAGTTCATCTTCAATGATTGTAACCAAAACTCCCATAAAATGAAATTATATAATTATAAATAGTTATAAAAAATAAATTTCAGTACCTTTAATGATCTTATAATGATGAATTTTTTATAATAATGAATACTAACAAAGCTATCATGAAACTAATTCAAAATGATCAAGATTACTCCCACCCGATATTGAAAATAGATAATGAATAATTATCATATATATAAATAATGATTTTAAATTAGGATTATAAATAGTAATAGTTTTGAATAAGGTTCTAAAAAATGTGATTAATATAGTTATGTATGTTATACATTACGTTAGATCACATTTTAGGAAATCAAGATAAAAGGTACGAGTTTCTTATCTCAAATTTTTACCCCTTGAGATATATTTATTATTATACAACATGTTTTATTTGAAATGTTATTTACTAACCCTTTTATATTTTTTATCATGGTCCTCTAATTATTCATGGTATTTAATTTTTTATTTTAAATCATATCCTTAAATGGTTTTTGACTCGAATGTTTCTAAGGTTGTAAGGGTTTATTGTCTTAAATTATTTTCTTTGATATACATTTGTATTATGCACCTAATTTTGTTTATATGGGGTATATTTTGAATATTGGATTAATTACACCATGAAATATATTTCATTCATGGTATTACCAATTTAGTTTCAATCACTCTCTCATTAAATGGGTTTTTATGTAAATGTTACTTGAGCCATAACAGTTTTCTCGACTTAAATTTCTTCTCCTTAAGTCATAAATTATCAACTTGGTTATGATATTATAAGACCCTTTTATCCTTATAATTACATTTATATATGGTATTTTCTATTTATCTCTAGGGAAGTTATTTATTTTCATTTATATCATCTTCATTGATAAAATTCCTTCTCAAATAAAAGTATGACATTAAAAAGAATAACACTCATTTTTTTCAATTGATCATTTCCTCCATGTCCATATTTTACTTTCTGAAAAATTTCTCCTCTCTTTTTTGGAACTATAATATGGATTATTTTCTATAATAATTTTAATTTTAGTTACCTAATTTTAAAATAAAAAATATAGTACTCATTTTATGATGTGTGTTTTTAAATAGTGGTATTTTAAAATATTAAAAAAATAGTTTTCTATACTTTAAATGTCAAATATTTTATATTCCACCCTATATTACTTTTGATAACCTTTATTTATTTTCAAGGATATATAACCAAATTTTATTTTAAAAAATTAAATTTTTTCCAAAGTTTTCACTTTAATTTTTTTAAAATAACTTTTGTAAGTGACTCATAACTTTTTATTTTAACGAATATGTTAAAAATGTATTAAAAAATATATTTTTAATGCTTTCCATGTTTATACATATTTCCACCACATTTTTCATTTTGTATGAAACTTTATCTCTATGTTTTCATGATTTCTAAAATAAATTATTTTTACTTTTACTTTTATAAAATATTTATTTTAAAATGATTTCAAAATATAGAAGATATTTCTCACTTAAAAATTAATTTTTATAAAACTCTTAAAAAAATTTCATATAAGTCATTATCATTTGATATATCTTATACATGATCAAGGATATTAATTAAATTATATCATCCACATTTTTTATTTGTATGGATTATGTAATGTTTTTTACTACCAAATATATGATCCACTACTACCTTTGCCTTACCTGAACATCCATTATGAATAGTCATAACCTTTATTCTAATGCCTTTGCTTTGTGAATACTCTATTTTACATTTATTTGATTGAAGGGTGTTCACTTAGATTTTATACATCAATTTATTGGGGAAATTATTGACTTAACCATATACCCTTTATGTATATGGTGTAAATACCATATGATTTATTATCTTGATTAAAGGTTATTTACCTAAAAAGTTATTGAAGTTTTTTGGATACCCATTTATTTTCCATGGGCTTATCATGTTATTATTATTTGTGGTATTATGAATTATTTACTTATGTTAATATACTTGAAAGGGATATGAACCTATTTTATTTCTATGAGTTCTTTATGATGTGTTGAATAAAACTCATTTTCTTTACTTAGGTTCTTTTTGATATGATGAATGATTGATTTATTATGGAACAAGTATGAATGAATGATGGTTTGGGTCATATATCACCCTCTAATGCATTGGTTATGGATTTATATCTCATGAGAAAATTATTTTAAAGTAAATTTTATTTCCTTTTGATCATGGGAACTAATGGTGTGGCTCAAGAAAGTAAAGTATACCTATACTAATGTATGTGAAATATTTAAAAGATTTTTTGTATTCTTATATTTTTCTCTCATGGGGTGTCTCATGAAGTTAATGTTTCCTATACTAAAGTTTTTTCCACACTTCAAAGGTATCTGAATGTTATGCTCTTGTGGATTACGTTTATTGGATAATATTTCCACTCTTTTTATTCACGAATATATACTTATGTCATGATTTATTAATTATTATTTTTTGGGTATAACATTCTTATATATCCTAGTTGTATCCATATTCTCATATTATTATCACTTTTAATATTTGATTTTTATCATCTATGTTTACCCTTATTGAGAATCTAATATCAACCTTTTCTTGTGTTCTCTTTTTCTCAAGTTATGAAGATGATTTAAACCTATGAGAATCCTAGAAGGGTGTCTAGTATGGTTTGATTATGGATAAATATTCACAAGTTTTTAAAAATATGTTTCCTATATAATTGGTCCTCAAAGAAACTAAATCAATAGGTTATCTGAGTTGTGTGATATTATTATGATATGCAATACTAATGTGAGGTTTGGGTAAGTTTATCTTGGATCATATCACTTTGTATCAAATTTATTTTGTAATAGCATGTGTTTCTATCACAGGACCTGGGAGTGCAGGTATGGGGTGTCTCAGTTGGTATCAAAGGAGGGTTTAGTTATTTTAGGGATTAGTTTAGATAACTTTAGTGAAAAACCTTGGGATAAGTATAAGGAATAAGTCTAAGTATATGATAAAATCCTAAGGTTTTTTTAATTAGATACTATATGGTTTTCCTGGAAATAAAATTCTTGTATCAATACTATAAGTAGATGCAGAATCTAGACAGATATACCTAGGGTTAATAATCCTAAAAATGGAATTTTGGGTATAAACTCAATTGTTACCTGGTGCAAGAAAAAGAGGCCTAACTAAACACCTAGTTTGACACAACTAGGGGATATTCTTTGGTTAATCACATTCTATTTATGAACCATTATGAAGGATTTTATTTATAATTACTTTAAGTTATTAGGTTAATATGTATGATAGAATGAAAATTAAAGTAACCTAGGTTTAACCAAGAGAGTTATAGAATGAACTAATTATGATATAATATTATAGGGTGAAATGAAGGTGGCATTGGAGACGACATCTTAAGATTTAGCTTTCATATTCAAATACTATAATTATTTTAGATTTTATCATAACTATTTTAGTTTTAGTATTTGGTTGAAATAGGATCACGTAAATGAAGCTAATAATGGTATGTATCTAGAAACAACTATGTATTATAACCAAATAAGTGAGTATAATTAAATGGATAAGAATCATATTATATGTATATTATAATGAAAATGGTAAGTTTCTTAGTTTTACCTAAGGTGATGAGGTTGATATATTAATAGAAATTAAATCTTTATACTATTATATACTTTCATTAGTGATTGATATTTATAAATGATTTTCTAATATATTCTAAAAGTTATGAGAATTATGTAAAACATTTATAGACTACTATTCAGTAGTTTTTTTTTAAGTTTTGGAAGCATATATTAAATGGTATAAATAATTTTGAAAAGTGATTTTATGATAAGGTTCTATTTTTATGGATAACTATTTGAGAACACATGATTTAGGGATGGATATATCTTAGGTTTAATATATTCTTGATGTTTAGATAATAATGGTTTGATTGATTTTGAGAAAATATTATTAGATGGTATTGATAGCCTTGGAATTTATTATTGATTAATGATAATTTTGGTGATGTTTTTCTCAATTTTGGGGTTATGATATATATATTGATTAGTGTGTGACCTTATAAACTAGTGGTTAATTCCATTTATAGTTTAATGATAGAGTAAATTTTTTGGAAGAATATATGATTTTGTTGGGGTTTAATCTCTTTTAGATTCAAATTATTTTGAGCAATGTATGTTATAGAGAATATATGAATAGTATATATGTACATAATTGGGTATATGATTTTATGAATGGTTAATGTTGTTTGAGGAAAGATAAGTAACTTGATATAGCCTAAGAGAGTAAGGTAGGTGTCATATTAGAAGTTATATCCTGAATGATGAGTATGTTAAGAATAATATCACCTATATTCATCAATAATTAATAATTAAAATTATAAGGATGTAATTTATTTAAGGGGGTACAATGTAACCACCCAAGATTTTGGAATATATTATTCTCTAAATTAGTTATATCTTCAATATCATGTGTCACATGCAACACCAAACTAACACAACACCTGACTAAAATTAACCACAAAATATTAAAATTACCTAAATAATATAATCATTAGTATATAAAAATATAATAATCAATTAAAATAAATACATATTATTATTTTACTTTGAAAAAAGGTATGTCTTTTGAAGAACTATTTTAAAATGGGAGTATAGTATTTTACCTTAATAAATTAAATTGACCATGCTTAAAATTTTATTATAATAGGTAATATTTATATTTATAAACTATTATGTTAAAATTAAATAATTTAGAAATTTATATGAAATAATATTAAAGATAATTAAAGTTTAAAAGGTTATTTTTCAATAAAAATATTTTTTTTTGTATTTTGTATTTTCATTTAAATAAGTAAATATATAAATTTTATACTTTTAATTTTATAAAAATAACTTCATTTTTTGAATTTAAAATATCAAAATTATCTTAGGGTTAATATTTGATATTTTTCTGAAATAAATTATTTTTATGTGAATGGTAAAAAATACAGTTTTTACTATAATCACAACGTTTATAACTATATCAAGAAGTTAGTATAACTTAAAAACGTATAAAAAAATTTCATGATAAAATATTCTTTTAAGGAGTAAAACTATATAATTAAAAAAACTATTGTGAATTTATAAAACCTATGTTTAATAAATTAAGTAATATTTTCCGATAAAAAATATTTTTGGTCTTTTCTTTTAACTAAATATTATTTTTATAAAATTCAATTTTGGGTTGATTTTAAAGAAAAATAAATTTTATTTATTTTATAATAAAATAATTTTTATAATTAAAATAAAATACATTGATTCTTTTACCCTACACATAAATTTTAAGATTAAAAATACACTTTTCTTAAAATGGGTTTTTACGCATTACATGTGCTAATGTTAAAATTGAGTTTTATTACACATAAAAATTTTATTTAATAAAATGGATTTAATATTTATAATCAGTAGATAAAAAATTATTTAATAAGGTTCAATGTATCTTTATGCATAAAAAATTATTTGCTTAGGAAAAAACTAGCTACCACGGTAAAACCAAAAATGGTAAAAGTGAAAATTCTAAGAATAATGGACTTAAAAAACATGTTTAAAACATGTGTGAAAATGAATGTTTGAGGTATTATCAACCTTATATCATCACCCAATCCATTATTATCCATTTTTCAGTTTTATTGACATGTGAAACATGTGATGTCATTATATTAAGTTGAAATATTTACAAAAATGTTATTCTCGCCACTTATAAAAGGGTCCTCTCACCACCCCTTCAATAACATCCTAAAAATTTGTATTCCTCTTGAAAAAATACCCTTTTTAATTCCCCTATAATATTATCTATTTTCCTTGAGCCTATGGTCATAAGAAATTTTCTTAATACCTCTATTTCTGAGGAATCTTTTAAGGAAAATGCAAATATTTCAATGTGAGTACTCATTTTTCCTAACTTCTATTACTTTCTAACATAAATTTTCAATTATAATTTTTTAATTTCTATATAATGAAATAATTATTCTTTTTATATTTAATATTATTATTATAAGGTAAAAAATATTAATTGTCTTTCCCATTTTTTATTAATAGAAATGAAATCGTTATTCATGCGTTGTATGGACTACTGCCTCCATGAAGTGACAAATTCTATGTTCTCACCATCACCTTTATTCACTGGTTATAAGGGTGAAATTTAAGAATAAATTTTATATATATAGTATTATTATTATTATTATTAATAAAAATTATAATCCACTTTCTTTCCCTCACATTTTTTGAGAAATGAAAACATTGATTATGTGTTGTACGCACTACCGCCTCCACATAGTAACCTAATTCATTTTTCATCTAGTTTATTTCTTATTTATTAAAACCTTATAAAATAAGATTCAATGCATTAAAATTATCTAAATAATATCATTATTATTTTTTAATAATTATATTATTCCCAAAATAAACTACTTACATAATTATAATCATCCATTGAATTATGGTATGTTCTTGTTTGGGTCGGTTTGACTATCCACTTAAACCATAATATAAAATAATATATTGGTGATTATGATAACTTTAATATTTATAATATACTATATAAATAAGGAAATGATGTTTTGATTTTGGTTTTTTAATGGTAATACCAAAATTAAACTCATTCATTAAGATATCACTGCACTTTTGTTAAAAATCTATGAAACATGCTCATCGTCGAGTTCATCTTCAAATATCATAATTGAAACTTCTATATAATGAAATTATATCATTATAAATATTTATTGTTGTTTTTAAAGTATTTTAAAAGAATAAATAGGGGGAAATGATTTCTTAAAAATTTCTTCTCGTAGAAAACCACATTCTTTAGAAACAACTAACTTTCTATTCCTTCCATATCACAGCCAGTAACGAAAAATAAAATAAAAAGTAAAATAAATATACATAGATATTTATAGTGGTTTGGGGAATAGAAGACTCCAATTCCACTCCACCAACCGTCTTCTCCATGAGTTTGGTGATTTTCCCAAGACCAATCCTTTTTGGGGGTACTGTCAGTCCTTTTGTTAGGGATTTCCAGTCCTTTTCCCAGGGACTACATGACTGAGTAAAATAAGTAGACACTTTTTAAAAAATCTCAAGAGCCTTAAAATGGGATATATCAAGACTTTAAAAACTATAATTACAGGTAACCTTTACAAAAAAAGATAATGAAACATAGTGTATACAAGTGCAGTACATAGTTGTAAGATACAACTAATAGAAGGAAGAAATCTTCAGGAGAGATGATAAGAAAAGAATGTATCTCTAGAAGAGTATTCTAAATAACAGAACTGATGGATGTTTTTTCATAACTATATAATATGAATCATATTCTTATTTTTATGAAAAACATAGTAGTGTATAAGTGCTTCTCTTCTTCTCTGTATATCAATTATTTTTCACATGAGAACTCTTCAGTACTCTACAATCAAACACGTTATTTTAAATTCATGAAAAAACTTATCTTTTATTTTCACAACACATGATATATAAAATATGGTATCTGATACATGTATTTTCCTTTAAAATAACTCATCAATAATAAATGAAAATAAATTATCCTTGTACTTGTCTCCTATCTTGGTACTTGGATCTTATTATAATTGATTTAACTATAAAGACATAATCCAACATTTAAAGATCTTATGACTTTATTAAAATCTCACTCAAGTTCTTCAAAAGTAATAAATAAAAAATGTATCATGACATAACTGATTGCATATTATCACGTAGCTTATTATTAATTTTGAATCCATATAGATGATTTTAATTACATATCCAAAATAAATCACATAGGCTTTTTACTTACATAACTGAAACTAATGTAATTGTTTCGAATGATGTGGATGATTTCACTGTATATCTAATTCATGTATATGATTACTTCATGTAACTATTTTATGTAGTTGATTTATATACATAGTTGAATGCTCATGTATGATATCTCATTGACATAGGTGATTTCCACATAGGTGAATCATTTACATAGTCAATTTACATAGCTAAATTTTCACATAGATCTTTCTCTACATATCCAAAAGCCCCAAGTAGGATATTGGTCCAGAATTAGTATATTTTCAGAAAAAACATCCAGAATTCATACTTAATGAAATTAATGGCCAAAACACTTCGAAATAAGATAAAACCCGATTAAAACACTTAAAAACATCATTAATAAATTATGAAGGATATTTGAGATCATAAAAACCTAAAGTTCATGGGATATGTTGGAAAATGTTATTATTCCAACAATCTCCCCCATTTTTGATGATCACAAAACCAGTTTGAAATTAAACATGAAATTTAAAAAAAAAATTAATCATGATTTTTCACAAAATGATATATATAATATATTTCTTTTTAAAATTTAGGTTTTATCCTTTATTTATCCCCCTTAATGTGGTACTTCTCCCATGTTTGAGAAAACTTCTTGCCCTTTTTGTAAAAAGGTGAAAAAATTATCCCCCTTTGATTAACCTTATGGTAAAGCATATATATAACTTATCCTCCTTTTATGTCATTAAAAATGAAGGGTATATAGAGGAAAAACACATTTAATGTAGCACATTGAGAGTTTTGAACCATTTAATTATTATGATAAAACTGAATAGTGAATAATGGAAAGAATAGAATTCATTAAAGAATCACTAATAAATAACATCAAATGAAAACAATCACTAATAGAAAAATAATAAAAGAATAAAGAAGTATTTTATTAAGCATAATCATGTACAAATATACACCCATTCAAAAACCAAAAAATAAAAATACAATATATTATCTATAAGACATGAGATTATGAATGGGTTCAAATATCTATGGTTGTTTGGGTGGAGGTATCTTGATAGTAGGTTCTGTTATGGAGGTTGTTGGAGTAGACATTACTGATGGCATCATTTTCTTCTCCACTACCAAAATAGCTCCACTTCCTTATTTAATAGAAACTTTTACATAGGTCACTGAATAGGATATTTAAGATTATTTTGTAGATTACCTTGACCTATACTGAATTCATAGGTTCCAGCATCTTGAAAAGGGGCTTTCTTAAAATGTTCAGAAAAATAGGGTTCTCCCTAAGAACACTCGACACCTAAAGCAACATCATACTTTTTTTTCAATTTATTATATAAATATGATGGATCATAAACCACTTCAATTATATGTCTAGAAGCTTGATGAGATTCAGGAGGACCATGACCAGGAGTTCTCCTTCTTCTCATTTGAAATAAATATTCATCACACATATCGATTATAAGAATAATATATGAATTTTATAATTCCATAAGAATGATAGAGTCTTGCTTGTGCATCATAGAAACTAAAGACAAACTACTCCTGAGAATCCCCTTAAAAGATTCAAGTTGACCTGATGTAAAACTAGAATGAGAACTAACTTCTTAAGACCTAAGAAAAAAAGAAATGTCTATGGCTGATTTGGAGGGATGGCAACATCGGGAGGGACCTTGCTTGCATGGGATCGCCGAGTGTCCCGCATAGGGATGGTGGTTGTTTTTGTTTCTTGAATGAGGTAGATCTTGTTTCTTTCTGTTTTTTGTTCGGGGTTGTTTGGGTGTTTTGCTGGACCCTATGGTTTCTCACTTTTCCCACAAAATTTTTTTCTTTAATAAAAAATAATTTTCAAGTCAAGTCTATAGTAGTGAGATCTTATGCCATGTCCATGAAAAGTTTCTTCAAAATATGATCTATGAAACTCTACATGTTAATCATTCTTCCATTGACTGATTGAAACTTTATTTCAATGATCTTTACTTTCCCTATCAAACTCTGAACAACTTCTTTCATGGTCCTAATAGAAGATTCAAAAACTTGACCACTAACAGCAGGAGGTTCATGTTCAACTCAAACTAATACCACAGAAATAAGAGAAACTGATTCCAAAAAAGGAATTATCCTTGGTTGTTTGTGAATAATAAACTCCCTTCCTGTAACTATAACTAGTGGTTTTGGAGCTTCCTCTAATTTTGAAATTCAATTTTCCTCTAAAGAATCTGAATACAGATCCACAACTGCTAAAAATATTTTTTTTAGCCACTTGAAAATAATTTAAGTATTTTTATTAATTGGTTCAATGGAGAAGGAAAATATATCTTTTATTTTCTTAAAAACTCTCAAGTTTTCTTATAACATTGATCTAATAGATTCCTTGAGATAACCAACGTGGTCACTTAAGCACATATTAATTCCAGCACTATGATTTCTAACATCTTCCTTGTTGTATTGGAATTAACCCAATAGATATTTCTTCAACTATTGCAACATTCCATGTGAAAGTAGATCACACTAAAGACATTGGATATGTGTGGATACTAAACTTAATTCAGACATAACTTGATCAAATACTATTTAAAAGTTAGGAATAGTATACTATTTTTATAGAGAAATATTAGTATTAGATTATAACTTCTTTATAAATTTGAACATGCTTATCACCACACTTTTCAAAGTGTGTAATGTTTCCTTCATCTCAATCTGAAAATACTTCAATTCATCAAGAACTTCTTGAGATAAACATGGTTGCATTAAATGAAAATTTTAAAACACATCTCTTTAATATGTAACCATAGTACTGAGATCATTAAATTCAGCCTTAGTAGGACAAAAAAATAAACCCTTTCACCAGATATTTCATCTCTTCTAGTTCCTTAGAACTAACCTCAGAACTAATACCAGATTGAATAGGAGGAACACATTTCATATTATTTATTAGTTCTATCTGGATAGCTAATAAACCAACTAGCATATTAAAATTAGATTTAGAAATAAAGGACTCTTTGATTTCTATGATCTCATCTTTTCACATAACAATTTCCACCTTAAAATCATAATAATCTGATATAAAATTATCCAACTCCATTACAGCATAAGAAAAAGATATATTTCCTAAGCTATCTAAGCTCTTACTATTAGAGGGAACATCCTCATGATCCACTGAAGGTGGCGATGGTGTAGGAGGTGTATAAGAATACTTAGTAGATCTCATGGATACATTATCATCTGGATCTCCACTTAAAGGTGATCCAAGAAGAATTTGATCCATTGTCTCGACTTCTATCTCAGACTTATACATTTTTTGAATATCAGGAATTACAGGCACTAATTCAGCTGGCCTTTAATTAGAAATAGAATTGATTTTCTCAAAAAATGGTTCCTCAACATATAGAAATTCTTCAGCAAACTTAGCAACTCAACTCTGAGTATCCTCTTCTTAACTTTTAATAGGCTCAATCATGGTAGTACTTACTCTTGGAACCTAAGGTTTAGTTCTAGTCGGTAATGACTCCTCCACTCTCTTGTCAAGAGCCGTATTGGAAGGTGATGCATTCATAGGTAGTGAGGTCTAAGATTGATCACATTGATCCATAACTTATTGGCCAACTGCCTTCAATAATCTTGAAGAAGAATCCCAAAAATAACCAATTATCTTCAACAAGATAGAAGATGAAGTTTTAATCTTGTGGCACTTTACTACATACCATTCATTGAGATCCACTTATTTTCTATTTAAAACTAAGGAAATCAACCTTCCACAAGGTTAGTAATTAATATTACCATTTCCTTTTCAATAATGATGCATAAAATGCATCATGTACCTTGAAATATTCAATTTCAAATTATTTATCAGAATGAACAACAAATACATATCCTAAAAAATAAATTTCTTTATCTCACCACACCATTGGTCTATTTCAGTCTGCATTAACTTAAAAAACACCTTCCATTCTACTAGAAAATATTTTATAGGTTTCTTTTCAAAAGAGAGGTGTTGAACAAAAACTTAAACATTTATGATGGCCCAACTAAGCCTATTCAAATAAGAGTTTAGTTGAAACTAAAATCCTCTTTATGGGGAAAATGGAACATCTTGTCCATTTAAACTAATGAAAACATCACTAGATTTACATTAAAATTTGAAGAAACTATATCCTCTAATTGGTTAAATTGAAACTCTTCATTACTCATAAACTCTTAAACTTATTCCTCAAATAGAAAATTAGGATAATTCTCATCAAATACAAACTCCAAACCTTGAAAGTAAATTACTTTATTTAGAAACATCTCAATTGACTTCATCCATGTCATATCAATTAATTTCATATAAAGTATTCTTCGATGCTATTGGATTTCTTAGAAGATCCATAACTTCATTCATCTTCATGTTTTGGAATTCCCATAACTAACAGGGTCAATTAAGGTGTGATAGAGAGAGAGATAGGAATAAAAATATTTGATATTCATGTATTTGGTTTGGATTCAGGAAGAAGATACATATTTGAATGGAGAATGGGTCAAGTTTCATTTGTATTTTAGGTCATAGAACTGAATACCTAAATGCTTACATACCTGAATAGGTTTTTGGATTGATTACATCTAATGAATAAATAAAAAAACTAAAACATATATATTTTTAATTCTAAATGAAAACATTTAAACATAAAATAAAATATTTATAAGATATTAAAATAAAGGGCATAAAATAAAATTCATCTAAAATAGAGAAAACCCAATTCTCTTTTAATGAAATCAAAACGTTCAAATGCAACAGGTTTAGTAAAAATATATACTAACTGATTTTCTATAGAGATAAAATCAAGAGTAATATTACCTTTTTGAGTTTTATCTCTCAAAAAATGATTCCTTAAATCTATATGATTGGTTCTCTAATGATTTATCGTATTTTAGAAATGTTGATAGCACTAGTGTTATCACATTTAATTGGAATTTAATTATAATTGAATCCAAAATCTATAAAGGTGTGTTTCAACTACAATACCTCTATACAACAACTACTGGTAACAATATATTCTACTTTAGTAATAGACAATTCAAAAGAGTGTTGTTTCTTACTAGACCAGGATACCAGGGATTTTTCTATAAAATGAAATTTTCCTGAGGTACTCTTCCTATATAGTCTAAAAACACAAAATTAGGCATTTAAATATGAAGTGAAATTGAAATAATAAGTTTTTAGAAAAATTAAGGAAGGATAAATTGTTCCTTTTAAACACCTTAAAATTATTTTGGTATCTTTTAAATGAGATTCTTTAGGGGGTTTTCTAAAATCTAGCACAAAGGCATAATAGAAACATAATGTTTGGTCTACTAGAAGTTAAATACAATAAAATTCTAATTATTCCTCTATAAATCTTGTTTTCAACTAGTTTTATAGCTTTATCCAAATCAATATTTTCATTAGAACTCATAGAAGTTTCATATACTTTTCCAATTTCAAGTCCAAACCTTTTAAGTAAGTTTAGTATATATTTTATTTGATTTAACACATTCCCAAAGTCTTTTCTATAAATTTGAAAACCTATAAAATAATTTAATTCACCCATAATTCTCGTTTCAAATTCTTTTTTCATGAGTTTTGAAAATTCATTGCATAATTTTTTATTTTTAGAACCAAATATCACATCATAGATATATATGTGTACTAAAAAATTTCAAAAGATAAAGTTTTCTTAAATAAAGTAGGATCTTAATTACCTACTAAAAACCCATTTGATAAAATAAAAGAACTTAAATGTTCATAACAATCTCTAGATGCTTATTTAAGTCCATAAAGATCTTTGGTAAGATTAAAAATGAAATTTGGAAAAGAAGGATTTTTAAAACTAGGAGGTTATTCAACATAGACTTAATCCATGAGAAAACCATTTAGAAAAGAAAATTGTACATACATATGAAATAACTTGAAATTCATATATGATGCATAGGATAGGAGATCCTAATATATTCTAATCTAGATATAGTTACAAAGGTCTCTTAATAATATATACTTTCTCCTTGATTGTAACATTTAGCTACTATCCTATCATTATTCATTTTGATCGCACCATTATCATCCTATTTATTACTAAAAATTCATTTTTTCCTATAAAAGGATAGTCAAAGAGTCTATCAATTAATTATTAAACATTGTTCCTCTTGAACTTGTTTAATTCCCCTTACATTGGTTCAACCCAAATCTCATATTTTAAGTCTACTTTTATAGAATTAGTTTCTACGTGAGATAAAAAGGTATAAAACTCTACAATTTTTTATAAACACTTTCTAGTTATAATTCCTTCATCTAGGATTCCTATAACTATTTCTAAGGGGTGGTTCTTAAGGGTTATATACTTTCCAGGCAGCACACTTTCTGATTCACTGGTATCAAACCTTTCAAGATGTGGTTCCATAAAATCAAGTTCTAAATCATCATCTTTTTCACTTTCATAGAGTGGTTCATGTCTCATGTTTTCAAAATAATCACTTAGCTCGTCAACCTAAGTCACTTTTTGATCAAAAGGATCACTTTCACCAAATTTCACATGAGTCGATTCTTTAATAATATTTTACTTTTTATTGAAAACTTTATATGCCTTAGAGGTATTATAATATCCAATAAATATCCATTAATTATCTTTTTGATCAAATTTTCTAAGATTATCCTTATTGTTTAAAATATAAACCTTGAATCCAAAAACCATAAAGTATCCAACTTTTGGATTTCTATTATTCCATTATTCATATAATTTTTTTCTTAAAAATAGGTCTAATTAGAAATATTTTTATGACATAACATGTTGTATTCAGAGCTTTATCCTAGAAATGAGTAGGCTGGTTATATTCACATAACATTGTTCTTGTAATTTCTTATAAATTCCTATTTATCCTCTCAAAAACATCATTTTTTTCAGGTGTCCTGGGGGAATAAAAAGTATGTTTGATACCATGTTTTTAATAATAGGCATTAAACTCATGGTTTTCAAATTCTCCTGCATGGTCACTTCTTAAAGTAATAATTTTGGCATCTTTCTCTTTTTGAGCCAGTTTTCAAAAACTTATAAAAACAGAACAAGATTCACTCTTAAAACTTAAAAAGAAAACACAATTAAATCTAGAAAATAATCAACTAAAACATAAACAAATGATTTTCCTATTAGTATTGAAACTATATATATATATCAAAAAATCCATATTAATTAATTCTATGGGTTTTTAAGTATAAACCTATTTAATTGGTTTAAAAGATGACTTGTGTTTACCATTTTCTATGCATCACACAACTTTCTTTTATTCAATTTAAGTTGAGGTAAATATAAAAATAAATTACATTTAGATAATTTTCTCAAATAATAAACATTATAATGACCCAATGTTCTATTCTATATCCAGGATTTATCCATTTCAACATTTAAACAATTCACTTTTTATCTACTAAAAAAATTAAAATCTAGAGTATAAACATTCTTTATTCTAGGTTCTATAAATTTAAAAATATTATCTTTAAAATTTTAAAAGGAATTATTTGAAAAATAAATGAAATAACCTTTATCACAAAGTTGTGAAATACTTATTAGGTTATTCATTAATCCTTACACATAAAGAACTTTGTTGATGAGGAATGATCTTGGATTACCAATATATCCAACACACATGTTTTTCCTTTATCATCATCATTGAAAGTGACATAACCACCATTAACTTTTGATAAGGAGTGTAAATAAGAGAAATCACCACTCATAAGTCTTGAATATCCACTATCCATATGCCTTTAATAATTTATTCACTTGTACCTTTTTTCCTATAAAAAAATCAAGAAAGAAATTTTTTGGTACCCATATTTTCTTAGGTTAAACAATGTTAGAAACAAAATATTTGAGAACCCAAATCTGTTTATGATTTCTAGAAATTCCATCACTAACTTTGAAAAGTTCTTTGAAAGAAAATAATTTTTAATTTGATAAAAATGAGGTTTTTTCAAATCACATTTTTTATCATAATGTCCTAACTCTCCATAATGAAAACAAGTAATTTTAAAGAGGTCCTTATTTTTAGAACTATGAACAAAATATTTTTTATAAAATTTTAGCTTCTCACCTTAGATTCCTACACCAAATTTATTTTTATGATCCTTATTATTTCCAAGAATTTGGTTTAAATAATTTCCTCCTTTTGTGAAGACACTCACATTATCATTAAAATCTTGAACTTCCTTTTGCAATTGTTCAATCTTACTACTATGTTCAACACATGGTGCAGTAGAATTTTCAAGCTTGGTTTTAAATTCTGAAAATTTTTTATTCAATTCCTCTTTTTCATTAGCCCTTTCAATATTGAACTTTTCAAGAGATTTGTTTTTATTTTTTAAATGATCATATATATTTTCCATAATGGTACAATATTCATTTAATTCTTCATAAGAGAAATTCTAATTTTCATATTTAGCTTTATGATTAGAAGAATAATTTGAATGTGCCCCATTAGAGTGTTCTATAAAGCACATGTTGCCTTATAATTAGAGTGTTCAACTTATGATTCTAAAGATGAAACATCACTAGAATCCTCATAAGTACTCCATGTTTCATTCATGTATTTATTGTATTTCTTTTTGTAACCAACCTTTTTGAAATACTTTTTCACTTAATTATTATTGTCTTGTAGCTATGGGAAATCTCGTTTAATGTATTCAAGCTTCTTGTATTCGTAGAATCTTACTTATTTTGATTTTACTTTAGAATTATTGTACTTATTAAAGGGTTTGTTAAAAAATATTCTCTTATTATATAACTTTTTGAATTTTCTAGAAAAGTGAAAAATCTCATTGTCTGAATCATAATTTTTTAATAACCTTCATCAGAAGATTTAGCTATTTGAATTTCCTTTCACTTCTTATCATCTTTTTAATTAGGGACTTTTAAAGAATCATTATCATTCTTAACTAACCTATGATCTCTAGCTTTATATTCTATCTCTATCTCATACATCATAAGAGTTCCAATTAGATATTTTATTTTGAATTTCTTGACCTCTATAGATTTTCTAATAGTAGTAGAAATTCCACTCCACTTAAGTGGTAAATGTAATGACCCACCAATTCTCATAGGCTTGAGAGTACCACGAGTCATTACTTGCCCTTAAGAGACATCCCCAAGATGATATATACTAGAAATAAATATTGAAGGGATTCAAATACAAGTGGGGGATGATTTACCCTTTTATAAATAAACCAACAAACCATAACCAAACCATTCACTAAATAATGCATGAAACAAAGAAAGACAACTAAACAACTTCATGTATCTCAAAACCATATCAAAGTGTGAAACAGTGGAAGACCAAAAAAATATCAAAGTAAAAAATATATAAACAACTAAAGACTCTCAAGAGACCACAAGACTCCATGCTTCACAAGCTCCAAGCTCCACAATCACCGAACATCCCAAGTATCATGAGGTGGTGCTAAAAACATGTGAAACATTACCTTTTCCCCTATCCCGGAAGATAGAATTTGTAAAATCACCAAAGTGCCAAAGCAGAGGTGAGTATAAAAATCATTATGTTTTTTCCAATGACTTACCTACTCATTACACTAGGATATAAAAGTTAGCCAAATTTATATAAAATAGTATATATAAAACAATTTACCAAAACATTTTATAACCAAATATAAACAAGTTCCAAAAACTGTTGGAAACCAAGTGAAAACAAAACTAAATGAAAACAATTTCTAGAATGTTATTTTTTTTTAAAAAAATAACTAATAAAAACTTAAAACCAATTCTTATTATTATTTGGAATACTAATTCCATATTTTACAACACACTCACACATGCATGCTTCATTTGACAATTTCATAATCATGAGCGGTCTCTCATCCAATTACCTTGTGTCCCAATGAAACACGCCCCTAATACAGGGTCACGGTTCTTGTACCCCAATGGTACTCATATCTTATTAAGGGATATTTAAGCATGAACTCACACTAACACCATTTATTCCAAATATTCCCATTACCAAAATAACCCACTTCAATAAAACTGAACTTTTATTGAAAACCAAAGAACAACCAATTTAAAAGAAACATTTAATTTCAATAAAACTTTACCTTTTATTGAAAAAATATAATCCCATTAATGTCCTAACAATCCATGAAAATCCCCTTTTTAAAATTCACATTTTAAAACCAAGAACCAAAGCACCCATTCAAAATCCCCAATTTTCTAGATTTCACAAACTTCCACTCAAGAAGGTTTCCAACAAGTGTTATAGAAACCAAATCATGATAAATTAAGCATAATAAATTCAATTTTAAATCATTAAAATCAGTTCTAATAATTGGGTTCAATAAGGAATCCTCCTACCTCAAAGGTTTTGATGAAAACCCCAACGAACAAAGAACGCACAAGAAAACCAGGTTGATTCTCCAAGAACCCGACTTAGATCTCTTCTCCTAGCAAGATAAAGACTAAATATCATCATATTTGGAATACAAACACCTATATATACCCAAAAAGGGTGTGTATATAATAAACCAAGAGAATATGAGAATTATATCAAAGTATATCTAAGAAACTGATCAAGAACGAAGAAGATCGATTGCATACCTCAAGAATCTGGCTTCGATTCACCAAGGGAAGCCTTCAGATCACCTTCGGACCAATGGGAGAACCTTATTTAGCCTTAGGAAAATCAAAATCCTGAGTTAGGGATATTTTGGGTCAAAAATTATGGAGTTATTTCAAAAACGAGTGAGATTCTATTTTTAAGGATCTCATTCTGACTACTCGCACAGTTTGACTTCACGGTTAGGAAAACTGTGAACTAACCATGTAGTAGCCAGTTCCCACATGGATTCCCTTTACACAGTCTCCCAAATCATGCTCCAACTATTCTGGATCTATTTCTTCAAGAGGACCACCGTTCATGGTTTGGCCACACGGTTAGGAAAATCGTGTGCCGCCCGTGCGACTTCCCTTTAGCCCCAAAATACTTCCAAAGTTCTCCCAACTCTCCCAAATATCACCCTTACACTTTATAACCATAAAAATCATCAAGTAAGGGTTACATACCAGAAACTAGGGGTACTAAATTCTCCCCACCATTGGTCTCTCCGTCCTCAAAAAGTAGAAAACATTTTCTGCCCTAAAAGAGTTATGGCCACTGCTCTTTCATTTCCTTCTCATGTTCCCAAGTCTCTTCCTGAATCTAACCATGCTTCCATAAAACCCATACTAGACTGATGATTTTTCCATGAAAGACTTTCCCTTTCTTATCCACAATCCTCACTGGGATATGTACCAATGACACATCTGGCTCTAGGTCGACGTGATCCCATCTGGTCACATGGTTAGGATCAGGCTGATACTTTTTCAACTGAGATACATAGAACACATTATGTAGCAAACTGAACCATGGTGGTAATTCTAACTAATATTCCACCCCTCCAACCCATTCTAGTATCTAAAAAGGGCCATTTTATCTAGGATATAACTTTCCATACTTCCCTAAACAATGATGTCCACGTCTTGGAGAGATCCTCAAGAACACATGATCACCCACAGTGAATGACAATGGTCTTTGACGGTGATCTTCATATGAATACTGATGACTCTGAGCTGTCTCCATCCTATTTCTAATCAACTGGATCTTATCCATTGTTTCTTAGACAAGGCTCAGTCCAACTAGTGAAGTCTCACCTTTTTTCACCTAACACAGTGGAGAATGACAAGGATGCCTATACAATGCTTCAAACGGAGCCATATGTATCAAATCCTGATAGATGTTATTATATAAGAACTCCACTAAGGGTAGATGCGCCTCCCATAAGCCACTAAAATTCATTACAAAAGCCTAAAAAATGTCTTTCAATGTTTGTATCGTCCACTCAGATTTCCCATCCATCTGAGGATGATACACCGTGCTCATATTCAACTGAGTACCAAGGTCTTTCTGTAAGGATTTCCAGAATCGAGATTTCAACCTCAGATCTCTATCTGAGACTATTGAAACTGGTATGCCATTACTTTTTACCACTTCTTGGATATAGTTTTTGTAAAAATCCTCCACCGTATGAGTTTCACAAATTAGAATGAAATGGACCGACTTGGTAAGCCAATCCACTATCACCCAAATGGGATCATGTTTCTGGACCGTTCTTGGAAGACCTGTAACAAAATCCATCGCTATATACTCCCATTTCCATACTATGATAGGTAAATATTGTAACATTATCACTGTTCTATGATGTTCTACTTTAACCTACTGACAAGTTAAGCATTGCGAGACAAACTCATCCACCTTTCTTTTCATGTTGCTCCACAAAAACTGTTCCTTTAGCACCTTATACATCTTTTGTGTACCTAGATGTATAGCCTATATCAAATGGTGGTAAGCATGAAGGAGTTTTTCTTGAAAATCCATAGGTACAGCCATCTGATCTCTAAAACACAAAACTGAACTCCCATCAAGTTCTTAGCCCTCAATGGTCTCCCCGTTATTTAGTTTTGAACTCAAAACCAGACATTTTTCATTAGATGTTTGTGCCTATTTGATCTTTTTTACCAAATCAGGAACAATCATAGATGAAAAGAAAACTGCAACATCACCTCGGTCTTCACATTTCACATGCATGTCGGATAGGACCGACATCAACTTCCATTCATCTGAAGCTTCTTTCACCAACTAAGAATATGAATTTCTACTCAATGCATCAGCCACTAAATTCCATTTTCTTAGTGTGTGCATTAAGTCAAATTCAAACATTTAGAGGTATTTTATCCATATCCTTTGCCTCAGATTCAAATCTCGATGTGAGAAAATGTGTTTCAAGCTTTTGTGGTCCGTGAACATAGTGAATTTCTCACTAAAGAGATAGTTTCTCCATGTTTTCAAAGCATGGAAGACTACAACTAACTCCAAATCGTGTGATGGGTAATTCTTCTCATGCACCCTCAACTTCCTTGAACCATAAGCCACCACATGGTATCCTTACATGAGAACACAGCCTATCCCAGATCCCTAAGTATCACAATACACCACATACCCCTATCTTTATTCTGGAAAAATCAAGATAGGTGCCAATGTAAAACGAACTTTCAGTTCTTGGAAAGACTTATGTAATTCCTCTATCCATTGGAATGGAGCATTCTTATTTGTCAGAGCAGTCATTGGCGAAGCTAGTTGTGAGAAATCACGCACAAAGCGTCGGTAGTAACCAGTTAGGCCAAGAAAACTTCGTATCTCGAAGACATTCTTTGTTGGTTTCCACAAGATATCAACTTATATATTTTCATGATCAATATAAACGCCTTTTTCAGAAATAATGTGGACAAGAAAGTGTACCTCTTGTATCCAAAAATCACACTTTGATAGTTTGGCATATAAACAGTGATCTCGCAAGATTTTGAACATTGTTTCTAGGTGTTCTTCATGGTCAGACCTTGTCTTTGAATACACAAATATGTCATCCAAAAACACCATAAAAAAGAGTCTAAATATCTCTGAAATATCCAATTCATCAAATCTATAAAGACCATGGCTGCATTCATGAGACTGAAAGGCATAACTTCATATTTGTAGTGGCCATATCTGCTTTTGAAATGTGCCTTTGGAATATCTTCCTTCTGAACTCTCAATTGATGATATCTTGATCACAAGTCAATCTTGGAGAACCAATGAAATCCCTTTAATTGATCTAAAAGATCATAAATGCGTGGAATTAGGTGCCTTTTCTTTATCATAACTTGGTTAAGCTTACAATAATCAACACACAACTGAATAGTTCTATCTTATTTCTTCATGAACAAGACCAGTGCTGCCCACGGAGACGTACTTGGCTAGATGAAACCCTTTCTTTCTAGTTCCTCCAACTGTACTTTCAATTCACGTAACTCTATTAGTTCTATCCTATAAGACAGAAGGTAAATAGGATTGGTCCCCAAAAAGAGATCAATCATAAACTCCACTTACCTTATAGGTGGTAACCCTGAGAAGTTTTTTGGAAAGTCATATGGAAATTTATCAACAAATATTGGAAAACTATTTTCCTTAGTCTCTTCCATTGATGCCAAAGTCAGTGCCGCCAAATAATAAGATATCATTCCCACCATTAGTTACAACAATATCTTTTCACCTTTCTTTACCATCCTCTCTCCTCTGAAGATATGTTCGATGTCATACTCATTCATAAAACTAACTATTCTCCTATAACAGTCGATGTAAGCCCTGAACGTTTTCAACCAATCCATACCAATGATTACATCATAAACATACATGTTCAACATCGAGAATTCACATTTTAGCTCAACTCCATAAACGGTTATAGTACATTCTCTACACATAAAGGCTTGACATTCTCTTTTCCCAAGAAGAGTTTGAAGTTTTAAAATAGAAGGCATCATTTCAAACTTTAAACATCGAAAATAAATAGTACGAGAAGCAATGAAAGAATGCAATGCACCAGTATCGAAGAGAACTTGCACAAGGGTAGAATTAAAAAGAATTGTACCTATCACCATAGATGGTCCAACCTGATCATTGACAATCATCTGCTCAACTCCATACAATTGCTTCTTCGATGTACTATTCTCCTTATTTCCTTGATAATATTTCCCAGTTTGAGGAGTTGTGGTGTTTCTTCAATATCTATACTCTCTTGACAAGAATTATTCTGATGTCCTTACCCTGTCAAAGCATACAATGCTTGTTATGCCTGAGAAGTATCCCGAGAACCTGAACTTGGAGCATTGTGACAATAACACTAAAGATGCCCCATCTGTTTGTAGTTATGATATGATCTAGGTTGTGTCGTACACTCTCACTTTATGTGGTCAAGCAAACCACATTCAAAGAAAAATACTTTGCTCTGGGGTCATGGAGCAAGGTTCACTGATCCAATCGTCTTGTTCTGAATTCCACTTCCCCCTTGGAAATAGTTGTCCCTTTTCCTCTTGTTCCCAGTGGTTGAGTTACCACCATTCCCTGTAGGTATCATCATACCTCCTCCCATAGATCCTGAGATATCACGTTCAGCCACAATCACTCTTCTCACCATCTTTGTATAATCCATAATACAGAGCACCAAAATATTCGATCGAATCTCCTACCGTAGTCCTAATTCAAATATGTGTGCCTTCAAAGATTCACTTGCTGCAACCTTTAGTGAAAAACACACTAAATTCATGAATTTGTCTACATACTCTATGACAGAGATATTTTCTTGTTTTAGGCTAAAGAATTCTGTCATTTTATGGATCTTGAACATGTGAGGATAGAATTTTTTGATGAACAATTCCTTAAAATCCTCCCATGTAAGACCTTCATCTAATTTAGCCTACACCGCTAAATCCCACCACTATATTGAAAGATCCTTGAGAATATATGACTCCAACTTGACCTTTAACTCCATTATTGTACCGATGAACTCAAATATAAGATTCATCTTACTGGGCCACACCTTCTCCTTATTAGGTTCAGAATCACCTCATAAGTTAGGTGGATTCTGCTTCATGAAATAGATGGTATGATCTACGTGCCTTGTCTCATTCCTCTGGTCCCCCGTATCCACAGCTTAAAAATCTTGGACAATACTATGAACCCGCTCTTGGTTCACTCGTGTTTCATGTGAAACCACATTCTCTTCAGCTTCTTCAGGTTAGTTTCAATGATGCCTACTGGGTTTCATTTTCTAAACCAACAAAAATTTGTCAATCTCACTCTCTAGTAATTGATGTCTTGTCATTTCAAATTCTATCACATCAACTATCAAAACATTTTTTTCCAAAAAAACCTTTTTTTATTTCAACCATTTTTTTGAAACATTCATTCATGATTTTGAAAACCAAACCATTTTCAAAATACACCACATGTCCTCTTTTCAAAATCCTTCATTTGAAAACAAATTCTGAATTTTTTAAAACTTTACAACTTGCACAAAATCATAAATCCTTACTCCAAATGAAATATGAAATCCTAGTGGAAATTAATTCCTCTATAATGTATTTCATGCTCATCTCATTGACTAAACCCATAAAAATGAGATTCTTGAATCCTAGAAGTGTCTCCAAACACTTATGTACCCAACTCCCTGGTAACTTGAAGTTCATCATAAAAGGGTTAGCTACGTCCTTTTATACTATACATTTCAAGTTACAACAATCCTACTCCTGTCTAAGATTTCATCCCAAAGAATAGATAAGAAGGAATTTCAATTCCAAGACCAATAACATTGATGACTACTTGTTAGGAAAGGACTGAACAAGCTAATAGAATTTGTACCATAAAGGAAGGACCGGGCTGATACCGTTTGTAATGACCCACCAATTATCATGGTCTTGAGAGTACCATGAGTCATTAATTGGACTTAAGAAACATCCCCAAGATGCTAAAGGTTGTCAATAAATGCAGAAGGGTTTCAAATACAAGTGGGGGACAATTTAACCTTTTATAAATAAACCAATAAACCAACAAACCATAACCAAACCATTCACTAAATGATACATGAACCAAAGAAAGAAAACTAAACAACTTCATGTTTCTCAAAACCATATCAAAGTGTGCAACAGCAGAAGACCAAATAAGTATCAAAGTAAATAGTGGATAAATAACTAAAGACTCTCAAGAGACCACAAGACTCTATTCTCCTCAATCTCTAAGCTCCATAATCACCGAACAGCCCATGTATCACAAGGTAGTGCTAAAAATGTGTGAAACATTACCTTTTCCCCTGTCTCGGAAGATATAATATGCAAAAGCACCAAAATTTCAAATTAGGGGTGAGTATAAAACTCATTAGGTTTTCCCCAATGACTTCCCTACTCACGCCACTAGGATAGAAAAGTTATCCACATTTATATAAAACATTTTATATAAAACAATTTACCAAAACAATTTATAACCAAATATAAACAAGTTCCAAAAATCGTTAGCAACCAAGTGAAAACAAAACTAAATGAAACCAATTTATAGAAAGTTATTTTTCTAGAAAAATAACTAATCAAATCTTAAAACCAATTCTTATTATCATTTGGCATACCCATTTCATAGTTCACAACACACCCACACATGCATGCTTCGTTTGACAGTTCCATACTCATGAGAGGTCTCTCATCCAATTACCTTATGTCCCAATGACACACACCCCCGATCTAGGGTCACGTCCCTTGTACCCCAATGTTACTCATCCCTTATTAAGGTCCCGTTAATCATGAACTCACACCAACACCATTTATTCCAAATATTTCCATTACAAAAATAACTCACTTTAATAAAACTGAACTTTTATTGAAAACCAAAGCACAACCAATTTAAAAACAATATTTAATTTCAATAAAACATTCAATTTTATTGAAAAAATCTAATCCCATTCATGTGCCAACGATCTAGGAAAATCCCCTTTTTAAAATCCACATTTTAAAACCAAGAACCAAAGCACTCATTCGAAATCCCCAATTTTCCAGATTTCACAAACCGTCACTCAAGAAGGTTTCCAACAAGTGTTATAAAAACAAAATCATAATCAATTAAAAACAATAAATTCGAATTCTAATTAGTTCTACTAATTTTATTCAATAAGGAAGCCTCTTACCTTGAAGGTTTTGACGAAAACCCCAACGAATGAAGAACTCACAAGAAAACCGGGTCAATTATCCAAGGACCCACCTTAGATCTCTTCTCATAAAAAGATAAAGACAAAATATCATCATATTTGTCATCCACACACCTTTATCTACCCACAATGGGTGTAGATATAAGAAACTAATAGAATAGAAGAAGTATACCTAAGTAGATATAAGAAACTGATCACGAACAAAGAAGAATGATCACATACCTCAAGAATTCATCTTTGATTCACAAAAGGAAGACTTTGGATCACCTTCAGACCAATGGGAGAACCTTCTTTGGACTTAGGAAAAGAAAAATCATGATTTAGAGCCGGTTTGGATCAAAAACAAGGGAGTTATGGCAAAAACGAGTGAGATCCTATTTTTAAGGATCTCATTCTGACTACTCACATGGTTTGACCGCACGGTTAGGCAAACTGTGTGCTAACCGTGAGGTAGACACTACCCGCACATCTTACCCTTACACGGTCTCCCAAACTGTTCTCTAACCATTCTGGAGCTACATCCTCAAGAGGACCACCATGCACGGTTTGGCCGCATGATTTGGCCATGCGGTTAGGCAAACCGTGTGCAGCCCCATGCGACTTCTCTTTAGCCCCAAAAATACTTCCAAAGTTCTCACAACTATCACCATTACACTTTATAACCATAAAAATCATCAAGTAAAGGTTACATACTTGAAATTGGGGGTACTATAGTAAAAATCTTAATACTTTCAAGCCTTGATCTGGCTCAATAATAGGCATTCCTAGAGAAACTATATTATTTACAATATTTGTAAGCCTTATATTTAATTAGGTGATTTTATCACCTTAAATCATTATAAATGTATCAAAATTAAGTTTAGTTGTATTATATTTGATAGATCATTGTTTATTTGTACCTTCATAAGCAACTGAAATGGTAGTTCTCATTTTTTGGGTTTTTTGGAATTGTGATACTCTCTTAAACTCATCCAAGACTATTCCTTGTATTATATAATTCATTAATTTATAATTTAAATCATAACTAGATTCAATATCAGAATCCCAAGTTTCTATTTTTGATTTTTTAATTTCATATCACTTCATAGCTTTTAGATAAACCTTTAGACTAGGGTTCTTTAGATAAATGATCATTCATGCCTTCCAGCAACCTTAATTTTCACCATTAAAATAAGGTTTCCTTACCATTAACATACCTTATATATTTCCAGTCATATCATCCATTATTAAAATATCTTTATACTTCAATGGATGATAGCTGAGAACTCAAAATTCAAAACCTCTAATTCTAATTATTGGCCTAAAAGGCTTGAAAAAGACTCAAGAGGGGGTTGAATTGAGTTCATAAAAATTTCCTCTTTTAGAAAACCATCCTCTTTATAAAAAACTAAATTTTTATTCATTTTTTATCACAATAAGTAGTAGAAAATAAAAGAATAAGGAAAATAAATAGACGTGTATATTTGTAGTGGTTCGGGGAATAGAATTCCCCTAGTCCATTTCACTAACCATCTTCTCCAGGAGTTTGGTGATTTCACTAGACCAGCCCTTTTTTTCGAGGAATTCTAGTACTTTTTCTAGGTACTTCATGACTAAGTTCTAGTAAATGACACTTATTACAAAATAATGGTAGATGTCAACTGGGCTCCAATTAGACTTTACAAACCAGCCCTTAGGTTCTTTTATTAGGATCCTTTATAGTAAAAGATAATAAAACATAGTGTTTATAGGTGTAGCACATAGTTGTAAGATACAACTAATAGAAGGAATAGAGGAGATGATAATAAAATAATAATTCTAAAGGATATTTTTCTAAATGATATCAAATATGGAAGTTGTTTCATAGCTATAGAATATAAAGCTTCTTCTTCTTTTTCATGAAAAATAGGGTAGCATACTAGAGCTTCCCTTCTTCTTTATATATCTCTTATTTTTTACATGATAGCTCTTCTGTAATCTAACAACCATGTACTCTATTTGAAATTCATGAAAAAAATCTCTTTTATTTGTACCATATGTAATCCATAGAATCTGGGTTCTAATATACATCTTTTCCTTTAAAATAACTTGGCAATAGTAAAGATAAATAAATTATCCTTATACTTTTCTTCTGTCATGATAATAGGATATTATTAAAATCAATTTAACTATAAAGAGATAATCTAGTATTTAAAGATCATATGGATACATTAAAATCTCACTCAAGTGCTTCAATGTTAATAAATACAGATTTTAGCATGACGTATCTGATTTTATATTATCACGTAGCCAATTTTTGCTTTTGAATTCACATAGTCGATTTGAATTATGTAGGAAACATGAATCATGTAGAATTTTTATTTACATAGATGAAACTGATATAGCCATTTTGAATGGAGTAGACAATTTCACCATGTATCTGATTCACATAGCTGATTACTTCACATAATAGTTTTACATAGCTGGATGATCTACATAGTCAAATGGTCACATAGGCGATCTCATCAATGTAGGGGATTTCCACATAGGTTAATCCTTCACATAGGTTAATCCTTCACAAAGTTGATTTACGTATCCAAATTCTCACATATATTTTTCTCTACATATCCAAAAGCCTCACGTGAGAGATTGTTCCAAATATAAGAAATTTTCAACAAAAATTTCATTAGTGCATACTAAATAAAATTAATAGCCAAAACACTTATAAATAAGATAAAAACTGATGAACACACTTAAAAACAACATCATCAGAAAATTTTGAAGGGTATTTGAGATCATAAAAACCTAAATTACATGGGATATGTTGGAAAAACATTAGTAGTCAAACAGTTATAAATAATAAATTTAAATACCTTGAATGATCTCATAATAATGAACTTTTGGATAAGAATGAGTACCACAGCACTATCATGAAACTAGTTCAAAATGATCAAGATTACTCACACTTGATATTGAAAATAGATAATGAATAATTATTATACATATAAATAATGATTATAAATGAGGAGTATAAATGGTAATAGTTATGAATAAGGTTCTAAAATAAGTGATTAAGATAGATATGTTTTTTATACAGAAGTTTAGTGCAAATTTTAGGAAATCAAGATAAAAGGTAAGGGTTTCTTGTCTAAAATTTTCACCCCTTGAGACATATTTCTTATTATACACCATTTTTTCTTTGGAATGGTGTATCTACTACCCATTTAATATTTTTTATCATGATACTCTCATTATTCATGGTATTTAATGTTTAATTTTAAATCATATACTTTAATAGGTTTTAAATCAAATATTTCTAAGTTTGTAAAGGTTTGTTGTCTCAAATTATTTTCTTTGATATATGTTTATATTATGCACCTATTTTTTTATATAGTGTATATTGTGTATTATTTTAGTCACTTCACTTCACTTGTTTAAAAACCATGAAACTAATTGATTTAACTAAATTATATTATTTTATATATGATTTTTTCAGTATATAAAACTATTTAAGAAGAATATGTTGACTTAGAAGTTCTACTTCTTACTTTTCCATTCCTTTTGTTTTGGAAATCACAAACACCTTCTTAAAAATATGTTTACTAAATTTTTATGTCCTAAGTGTTTTAGAATGTTTTTGTAGTAAACATTATGTTTAACCATACATATAAAAATTTCTAATAGTAATATAAATATAAACTTTACATCCTTCATTACGATTATTATAATGAGTATTTGTTCGATAAAAATCATACTCACTATTATCATATCATGTGTTATAATTTTTTCCTTTTCTATCATACTAAAAAAGTATTAACCATCGGACAGATACCAGTACCGATAACATTGGATTGATACACATAAATATTATTGTAATGACAATTGTAAGGAAGTCCATCATACCTACTAAGTTTATAATCGAAATATAAAAGACTTATTTCTAATTTAAGGAATATCTTTTACACTGTAATGGTGTTAACCAATATGATTTCATACAATTAGTTACAATAGATCCATTGAGTTCTAGGTTTCCAAGTCATTGTGACAAACTTGAAGAAATATGACCATTGGAATATCAATATTACCGTTGGAGGGATACCTATAAATATCAGCCCATTCAAATATTTTTAAGCGGATTACTAATTGATTCATTTACATTTTATCATTTTGTGAGAGATCTGAAAATTACATAGCATCGACATCTTTTTCTTAGTCATTGTAATTGTTTAGAGTTATTTTAAAGAAAACTTTTTCGGTTATATCCTGTAGAACTATTGCATTGTAATCTGCATCTAATCATCATAATAATCGAGGGCTTCTAGGGATAAGAATATTGAGAATCTGATCTAGCAGATCGAGGGATATCGAGGCTAGGTATACTGATAATATGATCTTAGTATTGAGGGATTTTGGGGATTGGAAGATAGAGCCATTCTAATATTTGTATCAAGGGATTCCCTGGTAAGGGAATATATACTTTCTTATAAGTATAAAATAAGGGATACCTTTAGTATGGGTTATATACTACCTTTCTATTAAGGTTAAAAGAGGTTTATTCTTTCAATAGATTATAATTCATTCTTATATTTTTTATCTATTCTATTAATTTTTTCTTACAAGTTTTATTTTTTCTTCACTTTTTAATAGAAAGTTAAACATCATATTCATCTTTTTATTAAATTTTTTTTATCTGTATTAATCTTATTACAATAATAATAATACATTTTAATTAATTGTATCCATCATATTGAATCTGATATTTTATACTTTGATTTAATCATATTGATTGTGATTATGATTATGTAACTTTTTTTATTGAAGTAAGGGTTGAGTATGATTATCTTACTAAAGAGGCTTGTGTATTGTTTAGTTTAATTCTTATAAACTAAGTTTTTAAAACTAAAATGCATCCCCTCTCTTTTAATTTTTCCATTATAAACATATTCTTACGATCCTAATCCGTATATTTCTATATATTGATCCAACAATTAGTATCAAATCAGTTTTACACTACTCACATACTTTTTAAAGCTTTTAATTTATTTAATATTGCAAGTTGTTGAAGTTGTGTTGTAAATTTTTTGTTTATAAACATTGTTACAATAATGTGTATTATGGAAAAGAATATTTTTATTTGTTTTAAGATGGAAGGAATGAATATCATATCAATTTATAACCTAAATCCGAACAGACCACATATCTTTGATAGTTCTCATTATGAGTACTCTAGGGATAGGATGAAGAATTTTTTTATTAACATAGGAGTTGATAATTTTTTTACATTGACTGGAGATTATAAAATTCCTGATAAGGAAGTTATAGCCTTTACTCATTAAGAAAAGAAATAATATCACTTAAACTATAGAGTTATAAATACCTTGTTATGTTTAATGACAAGAAATATTTATAGTTAAATTTCATCTTGTGAAGCCTCCAACAATATTTGGAAAAATATTACTCATTTTTTAACATCAATGGTTGTTGAGATTATGAGAGCTATGTTAAGAGCATATTATCAAGCCTTCGATTTTCTACCAGGTGAATCGGTTGCTAAGATGAACCAGAGATTTATAATGGTTATTAAAAATTTACAATATATTGGTGAGAAATATCTTGATGATGATATCCTTACTGAGAATATAATACATATTATGCCCAATGAATGGGAATCAAATAGAATTGTTGTTGATGAGATAAGGAAGTTGAATAATCTTATTTTGTATGATCTTATTGGAACCCTTATACAATATGAGGGAAGATTAAAAAGAGATACTAAGAAATATAAAAAGAAAATTGGTTTTTTTTCCTTCGTTATAATATCTACCTTACCTCCTAAAGTTCAGTATATAGAGAAATTTGTTAGATCTTCAAGAAAGAAGAAATTAGTAGTTCAATCCGATTAAAGTGTTCCCGAACATTCTTAGAATGTGCTAGCTAACTTGTCTAGAAGAATTAATAAGATATTCGATAATAAATATTTATAATATCATTATAATAAAGTTCATAAGGGAGAAATTGATAAGAAAGATGGATTTATTTGTTACGAATGTAAGAAATCTGGTCACATCAGACCAGATTTTCCAAATATACAAAGGAAATACAGAAGGAATATAAATTATGAAAGGAATTCCAAAACATATTATAAATATAAAGTTAATAAAGTTCTAAAAGATGATGACACTTTGAGTGATAGTGGTGGTGATTCTATATAAAGTTTTACTAATAATGAAAGTTTCAAGTAGAGGAAAAAAGATCTTTATGATAATGTACCCCTTTTAAATCAATGTTTGATGGCTAAGGTATAAACTACTAAAAACCTTAACAATATGTCTTTAAGTGAAAATTATCCTGATGAGAAGGATTTACCATATTCAGATGAAGAATCTTCCTTAGCTAGTGAAGTTAATATTCTTCCTTATTATGATTAAGTTTCTCGTTTTTCAAAACTTTTTGAAAATGAAAATTGTAAAATTTGTAAAAAAAACTTGATAATGCTAAATAAAAAATTTTTAAGGCTGATTAGAGGATTGATTATTTAACAAAATAAATATCATATCTTTCAAAATATCTTGATGAGACTATTTCTGAGAAATAAACTATTTCTAAACATTTTGAAAAAGCATATTCTGAGAAAAATGTTTTATAAACTAAACTTACTTCTAAAACTAATATTACTAAGGATAAATATTTAGTTGTAAAACTAAAATCAGAAATCTTGAGTTTGAGAAAACTTTTATCAAATTTTACGACTGGTAAGCAATGTTTTGATAAAATGCATCAACAAATATTTCCTCATGGTAATGTCTCTAGAATGGGTTATACGTATAAAAACCCATTTTTTAGTAACAATTTCTTTATTCCTAAAAATTACCCTTTTTGAACTAAATGTCAAAGAAGTGGTCTTTGGAAAAAGAATTATTCCTTAAACAAAGTTAAATCCCTAGGATTTCACAAAGTCTATTTTTTTTAAATAAATGTGGATTCCTAAAGTTTTCTTTTCTAACTTTACCAAACCCAAGAAGGTTTGGGTTCCGAAAAGATAATCTTTTTATTTTTGGGAAAACAAAGAAAGTACCAACAACAAAAATATATGGTACATGGATAGTGGATGTTCCAGAAATATGATTGGTAACAAATAATTATTCTAGAATATTATTAAGATAAGAGGTGGAAAATTTGCTTTCATAGATAATGTTCAATGAGAGATTATCAGAATAGGTAACATAGTTCTTCTTGGTAAACCTTTAATTTCAAATGTTTTGTTTATTAAACGTCTTAAGAATAATATTATAAGAATAATCCAATTATGTGATGAATGTTACCTTGAGAACTTTAGGAATGATAAATGTTTATTACAGATTTCCAAGGATGAATTAATTATTTCTACCAATCGGCATGAGAATGTTTATGCTCTTAACTTATAGGGCATTAGGATCCAAGACTTACCTTCCCTTAGTGAAATAAAAGATCAATATTGGTCATGGAATAAAAGGTTAGGACATTGTAATCTTGGAAACTTATCCAAGTTGACTAAGAAATGAATTGTTAAGGATATATCAGAACTTAGGTTTGACTCTTCAAAATTCTATAACCCTTGTCAATACGGTAATCAACATAAGTCAAGTTTTAAATCTATTAGTGAAGTCTCAAATTCTTATGCTTTATATTTAGTGCACATGGACTTATTTGGCCCTACAAAAACTAGAATTATTGGTGGGAAATAATATGTATATGTCATTGTTTATGATTACACTAGATATACATGGGTTTATTTTCTCATAAATAAATATAAAGCCTTTTTTTCTTTTAAAAATTTTGTATCCAAAGTTAAAAATGAGAAAAGGCTTCCCTTGACAACTATTTATATTGAACATGGTGTATAATTTTTAAATTATGAGTTTGAAAAAAAATAGTAAGAAAGGTATAGAACATGACTTTTTAGTACCTATAACTTCTCTACAAAATGGTGTAGTTGAAAGAAGAAATAAAATTCTTTAAGAAATAACTATAACCATATTGAGTGAATACTCAATTTCAAAAAAAAATGGGCTGAAGCGGTTAGTACTTCCTCCTATACTATAAATCAATTTTTAATTAGACCCTTTCTTAATATAACTCCTTATGAGTTGTGGATAGGAAGAAAACCAAAAGTTTCTTACTTCAAAGTTTTTTGTTGCAAATCATTCATCATGAATATGAAAGATAACTTATATAAATTTGTACCTAAATTTAATAAAGGAATACTTTTAGGTCATTCCACTACTTCTAAGGCATATAGAGTTTTTAATAAAAATTATTGTAATGTTGAAGAAATAGTACATATTAAGTTTGATGAAATCGGACCTTTTTTTTAAACAAACTCAACCTACATCTTCATATGTTATTTCTAAAAATAATTTTCAAACTTTGTTAAAAGAATCTTATCATAAAGAAACAACGCAAGAATTAGTTTCTAAAGTTATTTATAAAGAATATTTTCTATCTAATGTTTAATAATGGACTTTTTAAATACCAAGAAATCAGTTTTTTCTAAGGAATCATCCTAGTGAGAGTATCATTGATGATGTAGATCAATTGGTTAGGACTAGAAGTTCCTTGAGAAATGAAATTGAATATCTAGCTTTCTTATACCAATTTGAACCTAAGAATACTATTGAGGATTTAGGTGATAAGGATTAGATTAAGGTAATTCAAGATGAGCTTAATGAATTTGAGAGGAACAAAGAATATACTTCAGTTAAATGACCTAAATAAAATTATATAATTTGTGTAAATGGGTTTTTAGAAACAAATGTGATTAAAATGGAATAATTATTAAAAATAAAGTTAGACTTTTAATAAGGATTATGATCAATAAGAAGGAATAGACTATGAAGAAACATATACACCAATAGCTAGAATTGAATCTATTAATATACTTATAGCCTTTTTAGCATTATTTAATCTAAAACTTTTTCAAATGGATGTAAAGTTTGATTTATTTAATAGATACATTCAGGAGGAAGTTTATGTTGAACAACCCCCTAGTTTTGAAAATACAAAACATCTTGAACACGTTTATAAACTTACCAAATATTTATATGGACTTAAACAAGCTCCTAGAGCTTGGTATGATATGCTAACTGGATTTTTGTTACAAAAAAAATTTGTTAAGGGATATGCGGATACTTGCCTTTTTATAAAATAAGTTAACAAAAATATTGTGATTTTTCAAATCTGTGTTGATGAAATTATATTTGTATCAACTCAAAAATCCTTACCATATTCCTTTGTGTATCTTATGAAATATGAGTTTGAAATGAGTATGATGGGTGAGTTAACATATTTTATTAGTTTTCAAATTTCATAAAAAAACATAAGGAACTTTTATATCTCAATATAAGAATATAAAAAATATTCTTAAAAAATTTGGTTATGAAAATACTAAAAGTATTATTACTCCTATAGGTACCTCAAATACCCTTGATATTAATGAGGTTGGGCAACCAATTGATCAAAATACTTTTAGAGGTATGATAGTAAATTTAATTTACTTAACTACTATTCATCCAGATTTAATGTTTTCTATATGCTTATGTGCATAATATTAAGAAAATATAAAGGAATCCCATCTTAAAGCTATAAAATGAATTTTTTGTTATCTTAAGGGAATTATGGATTTATGACCCTTCTATTCTTCTGGAAATGTTTTTGAACAATTTTTTTTTTCCAATGATGAATTTAGTGGTTATATAATGAATAGGAAAAGAACATCTAGAAATTTTCATTTATTATGAGATTCTTTAGTTTCTTGTTCTTGTAAGAAACAAAACTCAATAAAACTTTCCACTACTGAAGCTGAATATGTGGCAGATGAAAGTTGTTGTGCTCAACTGTTGTGGATGAAACACACACTCATTGACTATGAATTGAGTTTTAAAAAAACTCAAATACTTTTTTATAATAAAAGTGTAATTTCCTTATATAAAACACATCACATCACTCACATGCTAAGAACATAGAGATAAGACATCGTTTCCTTTGATATCACACACTTCAAGGAGATATCATTTTACAATTCATCGGAACGCATGATAAACTTTATAATGTTTTTAAAAAACCTCTTCCTTATAATAGATTTGAATATATTAAATAGAATCTAGTAATGATCAACATAAAGTAATCATTAAATTTACTTCTTGTTGACCCATCTCCTTACATTAAGTTACTCCTTTTTATAGGTGGAGTACATGTGTTTATTATTTTTCAAAAACATTTAGTTTTCTTAAAAAAATTATCATAATGACTTTTCCATAATCATAATGAGTTTTTATTACTAAACACTAAAAATGATAAAAAATTAGACTCAAGTTTTGATACAAAGGTTTTGGATACAAAAAATATAATAATAAGGCTTTCTAATAAAACTATTACAATTAGTTTTCTTAAATAAAAGATTCGTAATTAGTTTTCTTTTAGAAAAAACTATTTTAATTATATTTTTTTCAAAACTTTAATAATAAAAACTATCATAATTGATTTTGTTTAAAAAAACAAGAAGAAAAGTCTATTCATACTGATAGAACTCTTCACAATAAAAGTTACTTATTTATTCTTTTTAGTTTTATAGTATTATATTATGATTACTTTATATTATTTTTGTTTTTAAGTTTTATAAAAATTTATTTTGTTTTAATTTTCCTAATTAGATTCAACCTAAATTCGATAAATGTTTTAAAAAACCTTTAGAGTTTAAAATATTTAAAAAAAAACTTTCTTTGGATGATTTTTAACTATCATATCGTATTGGTTTTATTCTCAACTATTGGATTTATTTTGAAATTTGAAATGAAACCCCGAACACATATATAAGGAGGGATCCCCCTATGTCCCACATCAATTATATATATTTTCTTATCCTAAGTTGTTTTTTCCTTCAAGTTTCTCTATCTGATTAATTTACTTTTTGTCTGTTTCAACGGAACTAGTCTCAGTATGATGGAGACCAAGGAGGTTTTTTTTAAATGTTATGTTTTTAAAGAAATATTTTTAGAAAAATATTTCTATGAAAAGTACAATTCTAATTTGAAAAATACTATTGATTTTCAAGGTTGGGATTCCATCTGTGTTGAGAAAGTTGATTAGGAATTTTATTTGTATTACCTTGATCTTATTCATGATTTTTATGCATTTGTTAAGTTTTTAAAAGAAGAAGGGAAACAAAAATTATCTTTTTCAATTTATGGAAATAGTTACAAGATATCATATAAGAAAGCAGATGGTCTTGTGGAAATTCCTTCAGATGGAGAATCCCACCTCCCATCTCACAAGTTTCTCGATAGTCTTGGATCGTTCAAAAAAACTAGAGCTAAAGATTTCTTGTTTTCGGAGTATGAAAAGACAAGGAAAATATCCCATCTCACATTAGAAAATTTTGTATTCTCCCTGTGGATGTAAGGGTTTCTTATACTGAAAAAAGTAGATCATGATACACTCAAAGGATCAAATGTTTTTTTATTGGATTTTCTCATTAACATGTGGAAGATAGATCTTTCTAGAATGATATTTCTAACCATCAAAAACATCAAGACCAGTTCTATAAAATATAAACTCATAATGTTTTTGGAATTCATTACAAATTGGTGGTGTGTGAAATTTTTCAAGATTGTAAATAAGATTCATCTAATGAGGGATAATATTTCATTCATTAGTGAGGATACGATGAACCGTATGAGATTTTTCTTTGATGGAAAAACTGAGAAGTTTATGTAAAAACTTGATAGAGCCACATCAGAACCAGAACTATCAAGTAAAGATGATAAAGGTGATAAGTAGAAGAAGGGGAAGGTTGAGACCTACCCACTGAATAAGGAAAATAAACAAAAGAAATTTCTTAATGATGTTTTTGAGGAATAGGTAAAAAATAAATAAAAAAAACAAGGAGATCCTCATTTCATAATTGACCCTACTAAGGCTAAGACCTTGAAAATTCATGTTGTTAATACATTAAAAAATAATAAAAGAAAATAAATCAAAATAAAAGTTTGATATATGCTCAACATTTTCAGAATATTTTTAAGGGAGTTGAGAGATATTTCAAGAAAGTAGTTCTACCAACTTCTCATACAAATCAAATTTTACCAAAATCAATTCTAGTATTTCAAGAAAAATTAGTTTTATATGATGAGAGTACATGTCTGGCTGATAAAGGAAAAAAAAGGAAAGGTTGGTGAGAAAGAATTAAAACCATCATCAGCAGAAAAAGAAGATATTAGAACTATGAGGCAATTAGAAAAGGAACTTGAAAATGATCTTGTAAAATAATTTCAAGCGGAAAATTTTTAACGAGAGAATATTGATTAAAAATAAGGAAAATAAAATGATGGTGATAAAGACTAAGAAGAAGAATACACTTAAATTAAATAATAAGTTAAGGAAGAGGAAGAGAAAGAATAATAAGAAAATTAAAAAGAATAAAATGAAGAAGTTGAGAATAAAGAGGAATATTTCAATAAAAAAATAAATCTGATAAACAATCATCAGAATCATATTAATCATAATTTCCATCCAATGCTGATAAAGAAATTAAAAATAAAAGTTCTAAAGAAGAATCATAATCATCAATAGAAGATAACTTCTCTTCAAATCAATAAGATGATTATAATTCAAAAACTAAAGTTGATGATAAAGTTGAAACTAATAATGATGTTAAGATCCTTGAATTATCTGATGATAAGGAAGTAAATGATAAATTATATAAATAAGTTAAAAAGGGTTTTTTAAATAAATAAAGGAGGAAATGAAAAAAATTGGAAGTTGTTACAATCTGAATTAAACCTTCTAAGATTCATAAATGTCAATAGAATTCAGTAGAAATAATAGTTATGCAAGGAATTGATTATATTGTTCATGCTTTGAAAATAATCCAAGGAACAATTCCATATTTTCCTAGGATTAAATCAAGTGGATAATTAATTCAAGATATCCTTAGTCGGAAGTCATAGTAAATAAAACTTCTAATGAAATCATTTATTCATATTGAGAAAGAATTAAAAACTCTTCAAGAAAGTTCTCAAACTCATAAAAGAGATTATAATCAAATGGTGAAATGGTGTCATCAAGTTGATGTTAATATCAGGTGAATGATGAGAATTTTTATGATGTGAAGAAGATCATGAATGAATTGGTAGATTCATTCAGTCAATTATCAAAATACATGGATGATAGAGTCAAGTTTTTGGAAGACTTCAAAGATTCACCTAATAATATCACTAAGGAAGTAAATGTTCTAAATGGAAAGATCAAATATATGTAGTTAGATTTGACTAGACTCAAATCTTATGAAAATGAAATGAACATTTTGAGGAATGAGAACAAATAATTTTCTAAGATAGTTTGGAGTAAAGAAGAAAGACTAATGAAGTTATAGCAGGACCTTAAGAAATTAAAGAATATGAAGTCTCTTGTAAAAACCTTGATAAAGAAATACTATATTTTTTTAATCTCTTTGTATCTATTTTGGAAAAACATTTGGAAATATTTTTAATGTATGAATTTACTTTTTTATCTAATTCTAATTTGTTTGAATGTTCTCCAATTCTAATTGGTTGAATGTTCTTTCATATTTTTGGGGATGATTAGTTAGTTCATTATATTGTTTCATACGTCTGTTTCTATAACATTTTAAGAAACTTAAAATCCTTTCCCCATTCATTTTTGAAAATAACAGAGGGATAATTTTATATAAATGTGGTTTTCTTAAATGAAGTGAATATTTTACAAAGGGGGATAAATTATTATCAAAGGAAATTTTCTTAATAAAGGGGGATAAAGTTTGATAAAAGAGGAGAATTCTCTTTAAAGGGGATAATACAATTCTTAGGGAGAGATATTATCTTAAGGGGAAGTTAATATTATTCAACTTTGTATTATTAATTGTATCCAAATGAGTTATAAACTTAGGAGGAGTTAAGGATTAATGGTTAACTCTGAATACAAATTACTTAAAATAAATAGACTGTATGTTTTTCAAATTTATTTTTTCATTTAAGTTTTGGGGTTTGTGTTTTCCAAAAAGGTGTATATTGTTGATCCAGAAGTTCAACTTCTTACTTTTACATTCCTTTTGTTTTTTAAATCATAAAAGCCCTCTTAAAAATATGTTTACAAACTTTTTACATCCTAAGTGTTTTAGAATGTTTTTGTAGAAAACATTATATTTTACCATACTTAGAATAAGTTATAAAAGTAATTCAAATATAAACATTATATCCTTAATTGAAATTATCATAAGGAGTATGTGTATGATAAACATCAGACTCACTATTATCATATCAGGTGTTAGACTTTATGTCATTTCTATCGTACTGAAAAAGTATTAAATATCGGACTGATACTAGTACTGATAACATCAGACTGATACTCATAAAAATTATCATAATGAAAATTGTAAGGAAGTCCATCAGATTGACTAAGTTTATAATCAAAATACGAAAGTCTTATTTCTAATGTATGAAAAATATTTTACACTATAATGGTGTAAACCAATACGACATCATACAATCAGTTATAATAGAGATGTTGAGTGCCAAGTGTCCAAGTCGTTGTGAAGAACTCGGAGAAATGTGACTATTGGAAGATCAAGATGATCATTGGAGAGATGCCTATAAATATCAGGTCATTTGAAGAGTTTGAATAATATTTCTAATTGATTCATTTTCATTTTATCATTTTGTGAGAGAGATATAAATTTAATATCATGGACATATTTTTCTTAGTCTTTGTAATTGTTTAGAGTCATTCTAAGGAAACCTTATCAGGTTTTCTCCTTTAGAACTATTGCACTGTAATCTACGTTTAGCCATCATAACGATCGAGAGTTTTTGGGGATAGGAAGATAGTGAATCTAATCCATTATATTGAGGGATATTGGGGATAGGTAAATAGAGTATTTGATATTTATATCGAGGTCTTTTGAGGATAGGAAGAAAAATCCATTCTGATCTTCGATTCGAGTTCTTCCCTAGTAAGGGAAGACATACTTTCTTGTAAGTATGAAAAAATGGATACCTTTAGTTTGGGTTATAGACTACCTTTCTATTAAGTTTAAAATAGTTTTATCCTTTCAATAGATTATAATTCATTCTTATATTTGTTATCTATTATATTACTTGTTGCTTATAAGTTTTATTTCAACTATAATTTTTAATAGAAATTGAATCGTCGTATTCATATTTCTATTCTATTTATTTTATCTTTATTAATATGATTACGATAATAATAATAAATTTTAATTAATTTTATTCATCATGACTGCGATTCTTATATTATGATTAATTGGATCCATATTAATCTGATCTTTTACACTCTAATTTATTCGTATTGATTGTGATTATGATTCTGTGACTTTATTCATTAGATTAAGGTTTGAGTCTGATTATCTTACTTAAAGAGTCTTGTGTATTGTTTAGTTTAATTCTTTTAAACTAAGTTTTTAAAACTACAATTCACCCCCCCCCCCCCTCTTGTAATTTTTTCATTATAAACATATTCTTATGATCCTAATCAGTATATTTCTATATATTGATCCAATAGAATGATGATAATTTATGGTTTTATTAAAACCCAATGGTCTAAGGATTTTTCAAAATCTAATAATCTTAGGAATGTTGAAATATCAATAGTTTATGATCTTAATAAATTAAATATATAAATTAGTTTTTTTAATTCAAACAACTGAATTATTGTATCAGTGTTGAACTAAACTATCAGTAGATATGGAAAACGTTACATCCATAATTATATGAATAAGAAAGACGTTACTGATACCATTGAAACTTCCCCTATAATTTTCATAATATAACCATTTAAAGGTTTCTTATAAATATAGTAAAACCTCCTTGATTAGAAGAATAGTGCATAAGTACAAAATTATGAGAGTATTCTAAAATTTGGTGATCATTTTGAAACTTTTCAATTTATTATTTCTTGAGTTCTTCTGTTCAGTGTAAACTTTTTCTTTATGAGTGTTTCTACTCAAAGATATTTCTATGTGAGTTTTTTCTTATAAATCACTTGGTATTTAAATTATATTTGTTCTAATTGAGATACCAGTTAAGTAGTGGTTTAACCAAGCTACCGATTAAAGTAGTGGAAGACATTGAGCTACTGGTTGTTGTAGAGAAAGTGTCAAGCTACCGGTCTAAGTAGCAGGAGAACTGAGTTACCAGTTGTAGTAGAGGGAAAATTATGATCGAGCTGATAAAAGGCTTCCAGGGTAAGGATTAAAAATCCAATCTTCAGGATTTAAGAAGAGGATACCTTATGAAAGGTTTAAATTCAAGGAAACCTAGATCAAGTTTACAGATCTACCATAAACTTTGGTTTAAAAATGATAATTTTATAATAATTTGTAGGGTTATTTAATTGGTAAATCTATAATCCATTTTTTATTTTTAATTCCATTATGTTAACTATTTAATCGGTAGTTTATAATACTAATTGTTTTAATAATTATATTATTCATGTTAATTCTATCAGTAATTATGAAATACAGATTTATAAATATTGTTACTCTAATTTTATCATGTGGTTTTATCAGATTATTGTAATTATAATTATTTTTCTTTTGATGAGGACAAAAATATATAGTTGATTTCAAACTAAAATTCATCCCCCCCCCCTCTTGTAGTATACTTACCACACTATTTTAATCCTATATTTGGTATCATGGGTGGTTTCTACATCAGAAACTAAATCTGATTTTTCTATTTCCTGATATTCAGTTACTCTATCAGATTTTCATATTTCAGTTTCCTTACACCTAACCAGTGTGTAGATAATTTTTTTTAGTATGAAAGGTTTACATGTTAGATCCATTGATAATCTAAATTAAAATATACTACCTATATTTTATGTCAATGACTATGAATACTAGAGAGATAAAATTTAAACTTATATTATTAACATTGGAGTTGAAAATTTTTTCATGCTTACTAGAAAATATAAAGTTCTTGAAAATGAATTTTCTTATTTTACAAGAGAATAAATAATTTAATTGCATTGAAATTTAAGAGTCAGAAATACTTTATTTTATTATATTTAAAGGAATATATAAAGTCAAATTTCTTCTTTTTGAACTACATGTGCTATATGGAAAAATCTTAAAGTTTCTCATTTCATACCTTCAAAAGTTCATGAAACTAAAATAGTTATGATGATAGAATATTATCAAGCTATTGATTTTCTTTCTATTGAATTGTTTTCTCAAATGCATAAAGTATTCTTGATAATAGTTAATAGTCTAAATTCCCTTACTGAAAAAGAGTTATATAATGATTAACTTTTTGAAAAATTTATTAACATTGTTATAAAATAATGGGAATCCAAAAGGATTTTTATTAATGATACTAATCATATCAAAAATATCAGAATAGATGACCATATAACAGCATTAATTTAGTATAAAAATCACTTGAAAAGATATGAATAAAATGAGAAAAATAAAAATTGAGTTGATTTTACAAAAACTGAAACTTCAAATACTGGAAAATATAAAACAATCACTTATAAGAAAATTTTGAGAAAAAATTATGAAGAAAACGAGAATGAACCAACTAATGGTGAACTTGATAATATAGAAATAATAATGTTAAAGAAAAATAACTTTATAATAAATTATTATAGATAAATAAAAGAGAATAATGACTCTTCATAACCCATTTTCTATAAATATAGAAATAAAGGATATATTAGACCCTACTGTACTAAGTTAAAGAACAAAGAAAGGAAATATTCTAGAAATTATTTAAATAAGAGATATAAGAAAACAATGAAATCAATTGATAGTAGGATTGAAATTCAAAGTGGTTCTAATTTGGAAAGTTCATCTAAATAAAGTGAAAATAGAAGAAAAATCACTAGATTATATAAAAATATTCCAAAATATAAAAAAAAATTATGGGAAAATTAACTACTGAATCCCTTATAAATATATCCCAAGATTCAAAATTGTTTTATGCTTCAGATAGTGAAAATTACATTGATGGTGAGAATTGTTCTTGTTCATATGATGAAAGATCTTAGAAAACCTTGAAGAAATGTGAGCCTATGTGTTAGAAACTATTCAATAAATACACTGATCTTAATTTAGAATCATCTAAAATAAAAATATATCTTTATAAAATTTGAGTATTATGGAATCCTGCCTTTTATTACATAACTTTTCATTACATTTTACAAACAGGGGATCTTTAAAGTCTAGTGTCTTGGAAATCAGGAACATAATACATGAAAACAACATAAAAAATTCTTTTAAACCACTTATAAGTATTAATAATAGGTTCATATTATGTACAATTACTACATCTAATATCCTGGAGACATACATCAAAGGAAAGGGTGAGTAGAAGGCCTAGTAAGGGTAAACAAGGGAATCAGTTTACTTGTGATATCAATAAGAACTTGATAAAAACATAAAGACATGAGAAATAGAATTATAGGCATATAATAATTAAAATAACTTGAAACATAACTTGAATATGTGTCTAGAACACTTAATTTAGACATTCATGAACATATCACCAAGTTTCATCCCCAAGGTGTCATAAAAATTACCACAGTTATTCACCAAGGTATCATGAAACTTGTCATATCTAGAGATTAAATTATTTACCCAATGCATTAGAGCGCTATCAGGTTTCACCCTTAATATGTATTTATTTTCATGTGATCCACATAGATCATGATCAAACATTTCATAAATAACCCATAGATAATAAAAGAAATGGGTTTCATTTCAAAATCATGACGTTTTAAAAGTTCTTAAAAACTTGATCATTATGCCATTTATAACCCATGGAAAGGGAGTGAAGGTTATATGTATGTAGATTATAGAATCAAATATATCATTTTTTTTATTTATGAACACCCATATAAATGAAATAGTTCTGGTTATTCACATAAATAAAACAAGATTATTTTTTGAGATAAAGAGAGAGAAATTTTGATATGAAATTTCTAAAGCATAACGGCTATATAACATGGTTTTAGAAAACATTGAAAAGAGAGGGGACAAGAGTAACCCACTCATAAATAACTCATTATACATTAGGGGTGCATAATAAAAATAAATAATATCTTTGTATGTATATTTTAAGGAAATACCATATGAAAATGAAACTCTAAGGAAAAGAGAAGATGCGATTTCTTTTACAAAAATTCTGCAGCCTGATAGCGTCACTTAAAAATTCAGAAAATCATTTGATGAGAGCAGAAAGGGTATCTCATAAATTGGAAATTAAATGGACATTAAGAATAATATAGAAGAACATTCCTTCACATAATAAAATGGAACTATAAGACATAACATAAAATAAGTCATTACTTAAAAGAGGAGGGTGAAAGTTTCCCTTGCCGTGAAGAGTAACTTTGAAATATTGAAGGTTGGGACCTTGGGGGGGCTTGAGGGAACCGTGGGAGGACTCCTTGGGAAGTAAAAAGACTATAAATTCTTTGAGGAGGATTTTGGAATGAAATGAATGAGGGAATGGCTTGGTATTTATAGGAAAAGTGAGGGAATAAATTATTAATTTCCAAGGGACACCTCATTGGTGGTATTTGAAAAACCATGGGCTTTCCCATGGTATTTGTCCATGGTATTGGACACTTAGAACACCTAATATCATATATTAATATTCATAAGTCAACCAGAATTATTACATCATTATTACATCATTAATGATGTCAATAAACACCTCAAACTCAAAACTGTATTTTTACTATTCACCAAAAATTCAACTATTTCAGAAAAATACCAAAAAATCAATCTAACCTAATATCGATGCTTTGAATTCAGAAATGAACTCCATTTTATGAAAATAATTTTTTAAATATTTTTTATTTAACTTTTCAATAAAATCATTATTTATTCAAAAAAAACTCTAAAACTATAAATCGTTTTGTAACACCTTAAGTAATCAAGGTCCCATAAAATTATCATATAACCATAATACAATAAAGTAAAAATTTATGATTACATTTTATGAAAATAAATTTCCATTTTAAATTATTAAATTAATTATAAAAATGTAAATAAAATATTTATTACATAAAAAAAATACCAAACTTATACTATGATCGTTTTTCACTTTTAAGATGTCTAAATTGTATTTATACATTCATGGGTGAAGTTTCTTTTTTTTTTTGGACAATTTACTATTCATTACTATTAATTACTATTCATAAGGGTATATTACTATTCATACTTTACTATTCACTAAAAATTAAGTTTATCTTATTAGACTCTAAATTTTTTACTGGTCACAACTGTAGAAGACCATTTTTTGAAAATAATTTTACATTATTAATTATTTAAAGTTTACATAAATATTTTAAAATACCCTTTTTTTCAAAATTCAATAATAATATGGAACTATAAATTCATCCTACATTTATCCATATATTTGAAATTCAGCAAATTTTTATAATAAGAAATAACAATTTTATTTATACAAAAGGTTTATATAATTAACTAAGGTCACATTACATAGCCCCTTATAACACCTGTATAGGACCTAAGTGTAAGGTGTGTTGTGGTGATAGAATCTTGGGGTGGCTCAGACAACATTTCCCGAGTGATGATTTCTATCAACTTGAACTTATCCCTTAAGCGATTTTGTTCAAGCTTCACATGTTGAAGTTCGGCTTGGGCTTGGTTCAGAGCAAAGCCCAGTGATGCAACCTCCTTCCCAAGCTCCAATAGATGGGTTTTGTATGGCCTGAGTCTACTGGATGAGGCCATTGACTCTTCTTTTTGTATTAATTAACCAAGATCACTTGTATTTATAAACAATAATTGTAATGTTAAGAGTTTAGTTTCCAACGGTCATATTGACCAATGGTCATATAACAGTCAAAACCCAACAGTCTCATTTAATTATACTCAATTAATTAAAGAATATATTTTTTTGAGTATAAAATAAAATAACAAAAATATTATTAAAAATTCCAGGTTGTTACAAGGATAAGCTAACTAAAATAAGAAATGGAAATGGAAAGATTATTTTAGAATTAGAAAAATCAAAGGATAAATTTACAAAACTTTGTGTTGATCTGAAAGGAAAGGTTAAAGTTAAATAATATAAAGATACAAAGTCATAAAACCTAAATAATATAAAAGAAAAATCTAAAAGTGGGAATTTTTCTCAAGATAATATTGAGATTGTTAAACTGAAGAATAAGATCAAAAGTTTAAATAAATTGTTAACTAAGTTTACAATAGGAAAAATGGAGTTTGAAAATATGTATAGATAGATAAGACCAAAAAAACTACATCCATATTAGGTTGTATGACCCATGAAAATTTAGTCCACTGTTCAAGTTATTATATTCCAAGAAAAGCACATTTCTATACCCAATTTCAACAAGGAGGAAATTAGAGGAAAAATTGTTCCCTCAACCAAGTTCAATATTTTATATAACATAGATATTTCATATCATTGGAACTTTCTGTATATGAACGTAAAATATATACTCAAATATGGGTTTTAAATATTCTATTTTTAAATACATTTAGACCAAAAGAGGTCTATTTTATAAAGAAATAATTCTGAATATCTAAATTTTTTTACATCAGTTGTTGAATACCTATCATTGATGCCCTTGGTATTTTTAAACCATTTTTTTTTCAAAATCAGTTACTTTTAGTATTTCTTATTTACAGTTTTGTAAATATGTTACTTTAAGTTAACTTACAATGCATTCATTCATTTTATTAAGATAAAGTAACAGTTATTTATTTCTATCCAACAGTAAAAAAAATAAACTATCTAAATAACTCAAACTTTATAGAACCATATTCAATATATTAATATCAATTTTTTCTTTAATAGAATATAACTTCCAAATTTGTTATGATAACATTTTTAGTTCATTGTATTTTTAGCAAGTGTTATATGTTTACCATATTTTCAAAAAAAACTATTTATTTTACTGAATTTAATTTCTACCTAAATTTAAATATTTATTTCTATCTAAATTTTAAAATATTTTTAGTTTACTTGAATTGTAAAATTATATTAAAATTATTAAATAATTATTAATTTTAAAAAAATAAATACTTAAAAATATATAAGGCATCATGCATTTTTGGTAGGATTCGATCTAACCATTAGATTAACTGAATCAATGGTGAATATAGATATTACAAAAATTACTTTATAAATAGGTGGGACCATAATTAGTTATTTATATTCACTATGATTAGAAGTAAAGCCCTTGGAGTTTTCAGAAATATTTTTTTCCAACTTCTAAATTCTTATGTTCATATTCTGATTAGAAAATGGAATCAACTGAAGAACATGTGACTAGAGAGATTCTTTAAGAAATATTAATTGACTCTGATCTACTAGAAAATTATTATTTCATGTTATAATATATTATTACCTTTCATGTTTGGAAGGAAAAGGTTTTAAATACAAAATAGAACAAGTTATATTATCCATTTTTTTCCAAGAGTTTTATGATTCAGCCAAGTTTTATGAAGAAGAAGGTACTAAAAAGGTAAATTTTAATATTTTTTATGGAAGTTATCTATTATTTTAGAAAAGTTTTATGAGCTACTATAAGTTTCATTTGAAGGAAAAGTGATATTTATTTCCCCAAAATGTTTCAAATTTTGTGGAGATTTTTTAAAATCTAGATCTAAAAATAACTTGTTCACGATCAATGAGAAATTTCAAAAAATGAGACACCTATTATCAGAAGTTAGGATTATATTATAGTGGATATTATAATTTCTTTTACTAAGAAAAGGATACAAAGATATGATAGAGATTCAAGATGTTTATCTATTGGATTTTCTAGTGAGATTCAGAAAGATAAATATAGAAAAATCCATCTGTTCATATATCGAAGAAATCAGAAATGGTATAGTTAAGATGAAAATATTACTGTATAGGAGACTTCTAAATAAGGGTCTTATGAAATTACTAGAGGATAAAGATGTTGAAAATGAATCTCATTTGAAAATATATAAGGAGAATCCTGTTAATATAGATACAATCTTAAGAATTAGGTTAATGTATGATTATAAAGATAATACTTTTATAGAAAATTCATCTATAGTTTCTTCTATAGATATTCAAAAATCATATAAAGGATATTTTCTTAAATAATAAGTTTGAATTTTAAGAAAAAGTAAAGCATTTAAAGTTTCTACTTCAGATAAGTCTCTTGAAAATAAGCTTAAAACTATTGAGAAATTTGAAACTGAGAAAGTTTTTATACCTCTGAAGAAATAGAAAGAAAATAAATCTGAATAAAAAGGTTGGAAATTTTCTTAAAAAAAATATCGCATAAGATAACCTAATAAAGAATTTGATCGATACCCATAGTGAGTTCCTAAAAAATAAAACTAATAAATAAAATAAAAATAAAGAAGAAAGAGTGGTTAGAAACCTGCTTTTTGGTTTGGATAAACTGGGGATATATCCTTAAGGGAAGATATGGAATAGGAGTTAGTATAGAAGAAGAATAAAAAGTACACCCTGAAGATAAAGTGATCCAAAATCGCTAAATCTATCATACTAGGAGTTACAATTAAGGAACATGTGGTTCCTGAAATTTCATTAAAAAAATTAGACTTCGAAGGGGAAGGAAAATGTGTTTCTACTGAAGTTCTGATAAAAATATTCATCCTTATCCTCACTCTACTAAATAACTAGAATCCCAACTGAGAAGAGATCTAAAATAAAACCTTCAGTTTTTTAGACAACTGGAGTTCATCCAGTATAAGTTCAAACATTAGATGTTTAACCATCTAAATTTCAAGTTTATCCTCCTACTATTCAAGCATAAGTTCTAACAATATTAGCTTTTTCGAAGGAAATTTAAGTTGAAAATAAAATTGAAGCTCCATCTAAGAAGATTGAATTATAAGATTTATCATCATTGGAATCTTCACTGCACACCTCTAATGTAGTTATATCCTTACACTCTAAGAAAAATCTCCCAAAAACAATCTAATCTAAAAAAAGCTCAAGATCAAGTTCTTACTCATCAAGTTATTTAGAGATAAACCTTGATGGTAGAAATGAAGTAAATGATGATCTTATTGATATCAAAAATTCTTATCCTAAAATATCATCTGATTTTCTATAAGGAAAATAAGAAGAATAAATAAAGTTCATCATAGTCTACAACATTAGTAACAAGTCAATCCTTTGATCAAAAGTTATATGTATTACTAATCATATAAATAAGGATGACTCTTAACATCAAAATGGTACTGAGCTTAGTGAAATAATGTGAATTCTTCAAAATCATATGCTTTATATTCAGAATCTTGATGCTCAAATTCAATTCATCGATTAAATTGAAAAAGTAAAGGAAAATGTGAAGGAATATAGAAAAGAAAAAAACTCTATGAACGGAAGTTAAAGAATTTAATGAAGTGATTCAAATCTCAATTTAAGGATGTTAATGTTATTGTAGATTACACAATATATCTGCATCCAAATTATGAAATTATTTATGAGAAATTAATAGTTCTTGAATATGTTTTTAAAGATATAGAAATTAAAGTTTATGGAATTTCATCTTTATTTGAATACCAAGAGAATCTTTCAGTAATTAGGAACCAATAGTTTGTGGACTAGAATCTGAAAATCATTGAGATGAATGAAAAACCAGAAGAGTGGTCTCTAAAGTTTCTTTATTTTAAAGAAAAATATATATAGCAGAATCATAAATTAAAATATCAAGAAGAGAAAATTTTAGATAAAGTTACTGAGTTCGAAAAAAAAATTTAATTTCCAGGATAAAATGTTGATTGAGCAATGGAAATATATCAAGAAGGTAAAGCACATTATAAAAAAATCAATTAAAAAGGAATGATTTTTTTGATTGATTGTAACCATAAACTATGATTTTTAAACTTTTAACCAATAATATATTAATGATGATGTTTCAATAAATATACTTGTTTTAACATTGGTCTTTATAAGAATATTATCAAATGAAATATTTATCAATTAAATAATTTTTCCAACATTTTTTTCTTTATTTTTTTATATAAGAAGAAAACTTAATTTCTAAAAGTTTATCAAAAAAATCATCCTACCTTATTTTCAAAAACCACAAAGGGTGAGAATTTTTTAAAAATTAGAATCTTTCAAATTCGACACAAAGGGGGATAATTTTTCCCAAAAGGGGGAGATATTTTTGTTTTATGAAGGGGGGAATGTTTTTAAATTTTTTTAAGGGTAGAACTATAGAGATAAATTTTTAATGAAGAAAATATAGATCTCTACATCTGAAGATATAAAATGAGTAATATGGGAAAAAATTAGTTTATTTTAAATTTTCATTATGTATATGTGTTTTTCAAGAAGGGGAAGATTGTTGAGTCTTTGACTCACTTCACTTCACCTGTTTTGAAAACCATGAAACCCTTCATTTAGTGATTTATCTAACTTAAGTTTTTTGTTTTATATTTGATGTTTTCAGTATATAAAATTGTTTGAGAAAAATACCAATAATTTAAGGTTTTATAAAATAATGATGATCAAAGGATTTTTAAAAATATGATGATCTTAGGAATCTCAAAATACTGATAGTTTATGGCCTTTATAAACTAAATACTTAAATTAATATATTTACTTCAAACAACTGAAGAAATGTAGTGGTGATGAACAAACCTATCAGTATATATGGAAAAATGTTGCATCCATTGAAATATGAACAAGAAAGATGTTATTAATACCATTACCACTGACCCTAAGATATTTATAATCTTTCCATTATAGTATTTCTTATAAATATAGTTTCACCTTATATATCATAATAATATTACATAATTACAAAATTATGAGACCATTCTGAAAGTTTTATTATTATTTTGAAGCTTTGAAATTTCTTATTGCTAATGCGCTTTCATTCAATGTAATCTTTTTCTTTATAAGTATTTATGATAAGACCTACCATTGTATGGGGTTTTCCTTGCAAATATCTTAGTATTTTATTTGTATTTATTCTAATCAAGCTACTAGTTATGTGGTGGGATAACCGAGCTATAGATTAATGTAGTGGGGGATACCAAGCTACTGATTATTGTAACAGAAGTACCGAGTTACTGGTCTAAGTAGCAGGTGAACCAATATACCAGTTATAGTAGTAGGGAAATTCTAATAGAACTGATTAAACACTTCCAGGGTAAGGAATATAGATCCAAGCTTCAAGCTTTAAGAAGCAGATACCTTATGATAGGTTTAAATTCAAGGATATCTCATATCTGTATTATAGATATACCATCCAATTTTGATTAAAATCGGGATTTTATAATAATTTTTAGGGGTATTTGATTAATAATTATATACACCATTTTTTGTTTTTAATTATTTTGTGTTAACTATTTCATTGGTACTTTAAAATACCAATTATTTTAATAATTATAGTGTTCGTGTTAAGTCTATCAGTAATTATGAAATACCAATTATTAAATAAAGTTACTTTGATTTTATCTTGTGAATTTATCAAATTTTACTTTGATTTTATCTTGTGAATTTATCAAATTTTTGTAATTATGATTCTTTTTTATTTTGAGGATAAAAAAATATATTTGATTTCAAACTAAAATTTACCCCACTCTTGTAGTGTACTTACCATACTATGTTGATACTATATATATACTACCTATTTAAGTCATTGCACCATGGAATCCTTTTCATCCATGGTATTATGAGTTCAATTTCAAGCTCTCTATCATTCAAAGGGTTTCGATTTAAATGTTACTCAATTCATAATAGTTTTTTTAACTCAAATTCTTTCTCCTATAGTCATAAATTATCTACTTTTTTATGATCTTCTAAGAGCATTTTATCCTTTGAATTCCATTTATTTATGATATTTTTTATTGTTATTAGGTAAGTTACTTATCTTCATCAATATCATCTTCCTTAATTAAATATCTTCTCAAATAAATGTTTGTAATTGTAAAGAATAAATCACATTCTTTAAAATGGATCATTTTCTCAATGTCTATATTTTCCTTCCCTCCAAAGTTATCCACTATTTTTTGGGAACACTAATATGGATTATTTTATATGATCCATATAATTATCATTACCTTCTTTTAAAATGAAAATCCAATACTCTTTCTATGATGTGGGTTTTCAAACAAAGATATTTCAAAATATTAAAAAATGGGTTTTCCATCCTTTCAAAATAAAATGATTTATCTTGCACCCCACATTTATTTTAATAAACTTTATATCTTTCCAAGGATATATAATTGAAGTTTATTTTCAAAATTAAATGTTTTCCAGAGTTTTAAATTCACTTTTTTTAAAATAACTTTTGAAAGTCACCCATAAATTTTTCTTTTTATGAATATGTTAAAAATGTTTTCTAAAATATATTTTTAATTATTTCTATGTGAACACATATTTCATCAACCATTGTCATTTTATATGAAACTTTATCTCTATGTTTTCATAGTTTTTAAAATAAATTATTTTTCCTCTATTTTGTAAAATATTTCTTTTGAAAAAATTCAAAATATAAAGGATATTTCTTACTTAAATAGAGATTTTTCTAAAACTCCTAAAAAATTGTTTTTTATAAAATTAGTTAGCCTTTGATATATATTATACTCGATCAAATAAATTCATCAAATAATATCATCCACCTTCTTTCTCTGAATGGATCATGTAATGTTATAATCCATCAAGGATATGATCTATCGCTATCTTTGTCTTTTCTAACCATGCGCCATGAATAGAAATAACCTTTCTTCCAGTGTATTTTCTTTGTGAGTACCTTGTTTTCAATTTATTTGATTGAATTTTGTTCACATAGATTTCATACATTGATTGATTAGGGAAATTATTAACTTAACTAGATTCCCTTTATCTATGTAGTGTAAATACCATATACTTTCTCATCTTGATTGAAGGGTATTTACCTAGAAAGTTACTAAATATCTTTGGATACCAATTTATTTTCCTTATTTTTATCATGTTATGATTATTGATGTAATTATGAATGATTTATCTATGAGAATCCATTTAAAAGGGATATAAAACCCATTTTCTTTCCATGGGTTATTTTTGAGATAATGAATGATTGATTTGTTATGGCACATGTAAGTCTAGATTAATGGTGGGTGGGGTCCTATATAACTCTCTAATTAATTAGTTAAGGATTTATATCTCACAATAAAAGTATATATGAGTATGTTTTAGTTGCTCATAAGCATAGGAATTGATGGTGTGGCTCATGAAATTAATATTTCCTGATACTAATGTATGTTCCATATTTGAAATATGTTCTAAATTATTATCTTATGATCTCATGGTGTGGATCATAAAAGTAATGTTCCCTATACTGATATATGTTCCACACTTATAAGGTATCCTTATGTTATGATATCATGGATAATGTTTACACACTCTTTTAATTCATGAATTTTTCATTATGTCATGATTTATGATTTATGCATTGTTGGGTATAATTTTCTAATATATCTTGATTATACTAACATGATTGTATTATGGTCACTTGTAATATTTGATTTTTATCACCTATTTTTACCCTTACTATGAATCTGAACTCACCCCTTACTTATTTTTCCATGTCCCTAGGTTATTAATATGAGTGTAACTTATTAGAATCCTAGAATGGTGTTTGATATGATTCGATTATGGAGAAATGTTCAAAAAAATTGTAAAATGTGTTTCCTAGGTAACCGGTCTTCAAAGACACTAAAAAAAGATTCTATGAGTTGTGTGAGATTATTATGATATGTAATACTAATATGAAGTTCTTGAATTCTTACTTAGATCATCTCTCTTTATATCAAAGTTAATTTGTAAAAGCATGTGTTTCTATCATCGGACCGAGGAGTGTGGGTTTGGGGTGCCTCATGTTTCATCATCTTTAAAATCTCCACTTGGGATGGTGGTATGATCATAAAATCCTTGGAATTATTTCTAGTATTCTTACACATTCCACACAACTCCTCATAAACTCTTAGGTCATCACTTTTTACAACCGCTCATGAAATTAAAGTTCTTTTTCATGTGGATTTTTTTTATTGTGTTTTTTCATTTTTATTTCCATTTCTAATGGTGCCTAACAAATAATCATGCATTTTTTAGGAACATGTTCAGCTTACAATGATATAAAAATGAGTTATATCCATGGATATATATCCATGGGAGAGATGACCTATGGCTATAGAGGGAAGTGGTTATGGGGAAAAACTTAGGAATTGTGTGGGAATTGAAAAAAAAATATGTCAGAAAGGACCCTATAGCCATAGGTTCTAAATTATCATGATTATAGCCTTCAAACCAAGAACTTATATCCATAGTACATCAATGAATATGAATATATATTTCAAACCAACACTTTATATTCAATGGTAAATATCCATGGATATAGCCTTATAGGTTGTTTCCATACCATTTTGTGCCACGATGGTAATGCTTGTGACTATAACCACTTTTTGTACTTGTGTTGCTTAAATTTTTTCAAATGGTTTCTTAGAATTTACTTTAACCAAATCAATCCTTTTATTTAATTCATGGATTTACTTACTTATTTGTTGCTTAATATTTATTAAATCAACACAAACACTCTTGGATTGTTTGTAAAAAAATTAGTGTGTCATTTCCTTCTATAATAAAATTATCTTCTTCATGTTTTTGGTGAAGCGTCCTTCTTAGGATTCTTGGGTTTGTTTTTCTTAACACTTTTATTTTTCTTATAACCCTAGGGTAACTCATATTTATTATCTTATTTATTTTCCATTGGATTTTTTTGTATTTTATTCTCAATTTATTTTGGATCTTACTTGGTCGATTTGGACTGGAATGCTTCTTCGTTGTAACCAATTTGATTGTAAATGCCATAATGATTTTACAAGATTCCAGATTTTTTAAATAAAAACATATTATTATCCTTAATTTGTATATTTTTCCTCACTTTAGTTTTATCCCCCTTGATGTAAGTTTTATTTTATTTACAAAGGTTGAAATATCATGACAATAGTTAAGTGCATTATGCTCAAATATTTCACAAAGCCACCAATAGCCAACAAACCTTATTATTCTCCTTTTAAAACAAGCCAATAAAGATTTTTTCCATTCTATTTTTATATAAAATCACACTTTTTATCACTTTTTTTGGAACTATCATTCTTACACATACTCTCATCCACCCTTGATGTAATATTGGGTTCTTCACCAATTTTTTTCATTCATATTTATCTAGATTTTGATTCGAAACCTATTTTTTCATGAAAATGAAATTAACAAAATCATGATTTTTTATATTGGATAGTAACTATTTATTTGTTCTTGTATTTGGTTTATCATAGAATGATTTTAGTTCCCTTATTACAGGGGTTAGAGATATTTTAACAAAAAGTTCATCCTTAAAACTTTTAATTATGACCAGACTTTGCTTAGAAGCTTATGAGGACTCAGCTTATGTCACTTCTAGATTTGTTAATTTGATTTTCCATCTTTAGACACTTCATGTTGAGGTTATTTTTCTCATCCTTAGATTATATCACCTTTTCTTCAAACACTCTTCTTATTTTATCAATATTACTTTCATGCATATAGTTCTTCTCATACAAGTAAATATCAATATTCTTAATCATATTAGATTTGATCTTCAATTGACCATATTTGATAGCAATTAATCATTATAATGTATGGATATTTTCTTCAATACCTTTATTGGATTCATACTTTTCTTGGATTTCATTAATCCACCATTCTCTAATATGGTTCACCTTTCTTCAATTTCCACATTCATAGAACTTATGGATCCTACTTTATTGGAGATTTTTATGTAGGATGACACTTTTTTATCCAAAACCATCTCTATCCTTTCGTAGTCATTTTTAAATTGGGTAATATCCTTATGTATGATTCTAAAAGATCCACAAATAAAAGTGATTGTTTATTTGGTATAATTATTCAAGATATCCTTTAAAATAGAAATTTATTAATCTTGTGAATCATTAAATATGTAATGTTCCTCACTTTTTATTGGTTATTTAATATGATAGTTTTGGAAAGAGAATCCTATTACCACATCATCATGTAAAATATTTGAATCTTTATAGGTTAATTTTTTATGTCTTCACAATGGAATAATTCACCAATGGATCTTCTTTTTCCATTAAAAGTTTATGTTCATCGAGATAACAACATTTAGAAACAAATTTCTATTTCTATTTTCATAATAGGTATGCCTTATTCATCTTTTTTATCTCATTTTTCCTTTTATTATTCAGATAATTGGAAGAGGTGGAATTATAATTAGAAATAGATACATATGTTCCCAGTTTTCACTTCATCGTGAATTCAAAAAGAGAAACTGAAAACTTAAAAATCATAAAATCTTCAATTTAATGATAATCCAATAAAAATTGGAATTATATCCCTAACACTAGTTTTTATTTCACCAATATTAGTGAAACCACATTGAGAGGGTGTGAATTGGTATGGGTAAATTTTTACTAATTTAATCCTTTTCTTTTTTACTTATACACCTATACGGTGAATGGATATCACTCTCTCTAAACTCACCTTTGGTTTTCATACAATTAATATAAATAGAAAAACAAAGAAATAAGGCACACAGGAGTTTTTTAATGAGGTTCACCTCCAAGATAGATGACTACATCTTCAATGTATGGTGTTTATTATCCCACTCACACACCAATTATCTTTTATTATCAATAAGATTCATAGGAAAGGGTAGATCCTTGAACCTATATTTTTTACACCACCCAAGTTACATGCACGAGACTAATTAGCAAAGAAAGTATCCACTTATTATCTTCAGAATCTGGAACCAACCAACTTTTACTCTTTGAATACCATATTTGGATGGATCCTTTTAAAGTGTGATCAATAGGTAAGCATGGGTCTTCTCTTGATAAGATAATTCTGATCTCCTTAGAATACAGAAATTGCTAAAGATAAATCAAGTACAAAAATCTTGAATGTTTGTCTCAATATCTCCTCTAGTACTTATGATATAGATATATTGTAGTCTAGTCCTAACACTATTCCTAGATGCATGATATATTCTATAGAAGCAGCATGATCCCATTTTCATTATCTTCTTCTTCTTCTTCAACACAAAAGTATAATCTTTAACACAACTATGTTAGATATCTCTTTATTTCTTTAACTCGTAGAATAATCATAATAGTATCATATCAATATTCTCTTTTAATCAATTTCTTCGACACACCAAATATCATGGAATTGGAGTATCAAATTATTTTACTTCTATCTGAACCCACTTTTTTCTTCTTATTACCTTCTTATATATTCATATAATCACATGAATATTATATATATATTTAAAATATGGAAATTCCATGATATTTGGAATCATGATCTTCTTGATATTTTCTTTTATCTTCTCAATAGAATCACATATTAATTCTCTCCATGATATCAAAATATTATTTTTCTTATAAAGACAACTCTCAGTTGATATTCAAAAAATACCCATAGCTTCTCATTCAAACTAGTCAAAGTTATTTCCAACAATCCTTGAACTTTGACCTTTATAAATGATTTCAAATATTTATACTTTAAATCACAAAAAAATTATGAAAATATCCTCCTAATTCATTCTCATTTAATACTTATATTAACTTGTCTTAAATAGAGGTCTAATCTCTATCATCATCATGATATTTAAGACTTTAAGACTAGTAAATCATCATCACATTTAATCCTCCTTCTAAATACTTCTAGAAATCTCATATTTTTATAAATAGAAAAAAACTCATGTATTCTTAGAAGAATAAAACATATCTTATGTATGCTTCAGATCATCTCCCACATCATCAAAGAAAAATTACATATGTGCCTAGTGAATTTGTTTCCTTTTCCATATCTCAAAATTCTCACATCTTTCAAAATAGATTAAACTAGAATTAGAAATAAATATCTTACATATCACAATAGCCAGTTCAAGTACTTTTCCAAATTCCACTCCGTCAAAATCTTACATATCACCCTAAAGGATCTTATGTATCTACTTTAATATATTACATATTATAGTGAAATCATGCCTTTTCTATAATTAGTCTAATCCTTAAGACATATCTTCTATATGAAATGAATTGTCTTACATGTGATTTGAAAATCATATGCATCACTTGAAGAATATTACATATCATTTGTAGAATCTTATTTTTCATCTTCAAGATCTTATATATCATTGTTATTCCCAATAATTTGACATTTTTTATTCTATATGTTTTAGAAATATCTTATGTGACTTTTGATGTATCTTACATGATCTTTAAAAGCTCCTTTAATTAATATGATTTGGGATTATGTTTAATATGAAGTGGATCTAGATCTTCTAAAATTAATCTAACATGGTCTATGATCATTCATATGTTGTGATTCATTATTCATAAGGGTTTGAAGTGAGAGATGGCGCTACGGGCTGTGGGCGTGGGTTCTCCCTTCCGCTTCTATGGATTTTAGGGTTTTTGTTCGGCCATGGTGATCCCATTCTTCCTTGGCTTCGATCGCCTTTCTCCTCCTGGCAGCGTGGCATCGGCGGCTCCCTCCTTGATGTCTGCTCATGATCCTCAGCTCTCAGAAGATGCTTGCAACCCCACGGTTGAGATGAAGTCGATTTTTTCGACCGATATTTATGTGACTTCGAAGCCTTTCTCTAGATCTACAACAGCATCACAACCACCTCATGCGACCATGAAGATTAATGCGAGGCGAGGAACTTACAAATTTCATCTAATCAGGAGAAGGTTGAAGCGGCTGCGGCTCCTGTTGAGGTGTTGATGCGGGATCATATTCCTACCCGAGGTGATGTTTTTCCTGGTTCTAATTCCTATTCTGATGTTATGAAAAAATCAAATTCTGGGTTGAAATTGGATGGAGTCTGTTCATTTTTTATGTTTAAGGACTCAGGTCCTAGTAAAATTCTTCATAAGGGTTTATCAGCTCACGTTGAAGCTAATCCTGTAGCGCTTGATGAGAGAATGTCAATTGGAAAAAAAATCATTGATTGCTCGAATTGTTCTTCCTAAAGGTGCACAACTATAGACACTTGCTGATTTGATCCATAGAACCTCGCATTTGTGGGGTTTCTTTGATTGGAAATGTGTTTCTCTTGGTCAAGGATTTTTTCACTGCCTTTTTCTGTCTGATGATTTGATGCTTCGAGCATGGAGCATGGGAACCTTGTTCCTGAAACCTGGATGGCTTCATTTACATGAATGGTCATTGTATTTTAATGTCTCATGTGCAAGAAATGATTTTTCTCAACTATGGATTCGTCTTCATGGACTCAATTAGGTTCTCTGGTATCCAAAACTCCTGCATGATATTGGCATGGTAATTGGGACTCTGATTCAGCTTTACAAAGAGACCGAGGATGTTTGGTTTGGTCATTTTGCTAGGATGTTGGTGGAGGTTGATCTTAGCACCACTCATATTGACAAGGTAACCCTTTCCACTCCTTCTTATAACATTAAAATTGATGTTGAGTATGAAAAAAACCCCTTTTCTGCAATGAATGTATGGTTGTTGGACATTTATTAGAGTTATGTCGGAGGAATGTTTCTTGTGGGGAATGTGGGGTGCGAGGACATTTAGAAGATCTCTATCGTAGGAAGTCAAAGGGGAAGGATTCGATGTTGCCAAAATCTACTGCTCATGATGGTGATTCACTTAGCGAGCCAGTTCCCACTATTCTTGATGGACTAGATACTAGTAAAGGGTTGTTAATTGATGTATCTCCGAAGAAGGCCCATAGTGGCCCCTCTACGACTCAGTTTGATTTGGTTAAAGAGGTTACTCCAGTTGTGGACCCTAACACCTCCCAGGTTGACGTCTCCAAGAAGAATTATGTGCAACAAAATGTTGATTGCCAACAGGAAATACAGAATATTTTCCAAGTTTCCGAATTACCTGATAAATGGGGGAACGTTTCTGAGGGAGAACAGGAGAATGTGGGTACCCCGATTAGGGTCTTGGGCAGTGGAGGACATGCCTCTTACAAGGATGAAATCTTAAGTGGCAATAAAAAGAGTGCTACTATTGAGGGTTTCACCTCTATTCCCTCAAAGCGGAGACCATGCAAGGATTATTCTAATGTTCCTAGAAAGATGTCTACCAGATCGTCATCTAAGGTGTCAAGGAAAGTGGATACAAATATTTTGAAAATCTTAAATCGGGATAAGTCTCAATCAGAGTGGGAGACATCTAGTGACTCTGATTATGGAAATGATATGTCGTACTATGATCTCTAGACCTTTTTTTGGTGGATGAGGGCATTTCTGTTTGTGTGACCCCATATGCCGCTCTTATGTTCCTATTTTTTTTATTTTTAATAAATGGTCAGAAGATTTTCTTCTGGGTGGACTTGTCTGGGTATTCATAAATTTATCAATTTTCACTTATTTAATAATATGTGAGTTTTTTTCTATGGGTTTAATCTCATGTGGGTTTGAATAGATTCTTACATACCCCCTTCACCATGGCATGACTCATACATGGATTCTAAAAATCCAAGTTATTCATACATGAACTATGAAAAACTTTTTGTAATATATACCCAGACATTTCAGATCAACTCTAAACCTTTTAAACTCAACTCCAAGTAATCTCAACCACCTAATATTACTTTAAATTACTTTGGAATAACTTTAAATAATCTTCAATCATCGCTAGAATAATTCCAAAGCTTAACAATTCATGTCTCGCCTCAGCCTCTTTAATCATCACCATCATCTAAGTGATACTTCCATAAAATTTAGTAGCCTTCATAAATTATAATCACAAGAATGGTTACTCATAAAAATACCATCCATATTCTTAGTTTCATCATAGAGTCATAATATCTAGTAATATTAATATTTCATGGAATACTTTACATAACAAGTATCTTTTCCAACTATGAATGGATCCCAAAAAATATATACAATGGAATCATCTCATATATATCACTTGAAAACATATATAAATAATGATAGAAACTCAATTTAAACTTCAAGATCCAATTTTTTCATCAATATTCATAAAACATTCACAACTCAATATATATTGACACCTTACTTGGGAAATTAACTCAATATCCTCATCAGACATGCTTGGTTACTCAAGACTCATACTTTTAGCTTCCTAAAACATGTTAACAACATGATTATTGATAATAAATAAAAATCATCACCAATGGGTTCAATAGGATTTCCTCCAATAATATCTCTCTTTGTCAAAAAATTACCAAGGAATGAAATATTGATTAATTCACAAGACAATACTCAATCAAAATAACTTACTTGTGAATGAACTTGATAAAATGATTAGGCACTAGTCCTTATACTCTCAACACCTTACATCCCATAATACTTAGTCCCTCATGACTGGATTATCTTCAAGAAACAGTGGTTCAATAAAACAAATTAATAATTAAACTAAAGTAACCAAATAAATGTTCATAAATTAAATATTTATTAAAATTCAAGAACAAAAGTTTAAAAATATTTCATCTTGATTTTAATATTATGGAATAAGTTTCTGAAATCCAAAAACTCACCTAATAATCGATTAAATTGCACTTATTTATAGGCTCCAAAAAAACATTTTGTGATGGTATAAACCAAGATATAGTGACTCTATTGAAGGTTTTGGGTGTAGCAGAAGCATCAGTTAACACTATACCTAGCATGATTTTTTTTTAATTCAATGATTAATCTACAAGAACATAATGAAGATTCATCATGTATAATGAATGTACCCAAAGAAACTAGATAAATAATCCTATAATTGATAATTAGAGGATATTTCATGTTAAATATACAATAAATTTAATAGTAATACAATACCTCAGTCTTAAGATATATCTTCGGTGTAGATGTTGATCGATTGAACCTCATTCGAGTTGTAACATCGTTGTTCATAGAGTATCTAAAGTAAAATCCATCTATTAGTATCTACACATGCTCTTTGATCTCCAAATGATGTTGATGGAACTATGGGTGCTAGAATGGATGATCTGATCACCTTATATTGTTCATCTTGATCGAAACACAATCCTTCAGGATAGAAGGATCATCTATTTAGTTTTATCGATATTGAGAGGGGAGGAAGGTGGTGGTTGAATTCTTTTAGTCTTTATAGATTACCTAGAGATGTTATTCATTGAGATAATTCACTGGGAGAGGATGTTTTGCACAAACACAAATGAATTCATCACCAAATGTATGACAAACCTGCTTTTTATTACAACTTAAACATGATTTATTACATAAAACATCACTTGATAAAATAAAGAAGATCTAGAGGTTTAGTGTCTTTGGGTCTTAGGATCATTATATAAAAACTTAAAACATGAAATACAATATCTTTATTGAAAACTTCATTTACATTACCACTACATTCCTTCATACTTAGCATTGCATGGGATAACCTGAGGACATGCATAAGAAAACGGTGAGCTATAAAGCCCAGTAAGGGAATACACATGGAATAACATGAGGAGTACAATACATGTTAGGAAATAGTCATATCAATAGAGAATAAGAGGAACATGAACATAAATTCATGATAAAGCATGATAATCATAACATGGAAATGTGGCAACAACACTTAACATGGAATTAGCATGAGCTAAGGCTCATTGCACATGGAGCATGAGTAAATCCTCATTGCACATAAAGCATGAGTAAACCCTCGTTGCACTTGAATTAGCATTATTCAACACTCATTGCACTTGATGTATCATGATACTATACTTTACCCAATGCATTAGAGCACTATAAGGGTGCACCCTTCTTAAACATTTCATTTCATGCATAAGTGTGCCACATGGATCATAAAACATGGATTAATAAGAAATAATCATTTATTCCATGATAAAAGAATGTGTAATTCATACATGAAACTTTATAATCAATAATTAAATGTTAATAAAGTTTAATACCCTTGATGGAGAAATGGGCATGGCATTCACTACACAATGACACTGGTTTAGAAAATCGGTGCGATTTCGACAGCGTAACGGCGTGACATAAGAATTCATAAAAATGGTTGATGAGAGAGAAAGGGGTTCCTCATCATATTTAAATGTAATTGAAAGTAAGTAGGTCATATATATACATGTCCCAACAATTTTATTGTAATTTAGATTCATGATACAAAAGTATTTCTTGAATGTAAAAGAGGAGAGAGAAGTTCCTTTCGGAATTTCAGCATAGTAATGGGTGTACAAGGGAGGCATTTAATGAGAGATAAATGGGTCTCCCATAATTAAAAAATAAATAGGTAAGTATGATGGAGGTTAAAAACCATACCCCAACATTCATAATTGAAATTAAAAGGGCAAAATAACTTAAAGAAAATTGGACAAAAATGAGAAAGGAATAAAAAACCCTTACTTGGAAGTGTGCTTCCAAAGGCTAGAGAGAGGCTTGTGAGAGGCTTCTTGGGAGCTTGGGGAACCTTGGGAGGATTATATAGAGAGTAGGTCAGAGGTTGGACTAACTCCAAAGGCTTTGAGTGAGGAGGGAGTGGGATCTTGAGTGGGTTTATATAGGAAAGGTGAGAAAATTCTTTATTATTTAGGTTTGGGACCCCTTATATTAAATTAATCCAAACCACAAACCATCCCATGGTTTTTGCCCATGATTTTTGGAAAAGGGAAGAGTAAAACATTATTTTATAAGTCCAAAGTCATAAATTCTTAAAATATTAGGGTTACTTATGTGTAGGTGAGTCATACTCCCATGGAAATTAATTTAAAAAGACAAGGTGTTTAATAAGTCTTGAGGGGTCCATTAATGCTTTTAAAAGTAATCCAAACAAACCTAAAATCACATTATTTAAATGGTAAAACATATATTGGCCGAACATAAAGATTATAGTATTTTATTACATCACTATTGGGTCATTATGATGTCATAAAACACATTATATATTTAAACGGTATTTAATTTTTACCCAAAAATTTGACTGTCTCAGAAAATTATGAAAAATTCACCGTTGGATAATTTCGACATCCTGATTCCAAAAATAACATTTATTTTATCTAAATAATTTTCTAAATATGTTAATTTTCACTTTTAAAATAAAAACCTACATTTATCAAAAATTCACGGGTTTTGACCAAAATGGCTTTCAAACCTCAATAAAAATTATAATTACATTCATACAATTATATGATCATTTATATATAATAAAATTAATCTAATAATAATAAAATTTTATTAAAATATTATTCAATTCAAAAAAATCCTTTAATTTAATAAAATAGATTTCTTAATTAAATAATAACTAAAAACACTATTTGTACTTTAAAAGCTATTTACAATGTATCAATAATGAAAAGAAATTATATTCATTATTATATACAAAAATAATAATTTACATGAACATAGTATTAGAGATTTGTTACATAACCCCTTAAAATAGTCGCATAAGACCTAAGGGTAAGGTGTGCGATGGTGACGGACTCTTGGGGTGGCTCGGATAACATCGCTCGAGTGGTAATTTCTATCTACATTCACTTCTCCCGTAGACGGTCTCGTTCGAGCTTGACATGGTGAAGCTCAGCTTGGGCTTGGTCAAGAGCAAAGCCCAAGGACGCCACATCTTTTCCAAGCTCCGATAAATGAGTTTCGTATGGGGCAATTCTACTGGATGAGGTCATCGCTTCCTTTGTCTAAGTAAAATTGGATGTGTTAAAGACCTATATTTATACTAATCATGCGATCACTGTTCAACGGCTATAAAAGTAACAGTCACAATTATTATCATAAAACCAATGAAGTTGACATTTTATAAAAACATTTTATATAAAGAGACATTTAATAAGATCAAGAGGGATTTTCCATTAATGAAACTTTGGGTCATTACAATATTCCCCCCTTAAGAAATTTCACCCTCGAAATTTTCCTTTTCCCACACTAAAACAGATGTGGGTAACTCAGCTTCATCATTTCCTCCAATTCCCAAGTCACTTCTTCAAACTTGTGGTTTCTCCACAACACCTTGATGAGGGGCATTGTCTTATTTCGTAGAAATTTTTCTCTATGATCTAAGATCTTCACTGGTTGCTCCTCATAAGAAAGATCATCTTCCAATTGTACCACCTCAGAAGAGAGTACATGTGAAGGGTCTGGTATGTACTTCCTGAAGAGGGATACATGAAAGACATCATGTACTTTGGCCATAGTAGGTGGAAGTGCTAGTCTATAGGCCACAGCCCCAACACGATCAAGAATCTCGAAGGGGCCGATGTACCTTGGACTTAACTTCCCTTTCTTTCCAAACCTCATGACCTTCTTCCATGGAGATATGCATAGAAAAACCATGTCTCCAACTTTAAACTCAAGGTCTCGTCGACGATTATCTGCATAACTCTTCTGTTGACTTTGGGCTGCCTTGATATGTTGTTGAATGTTTTTCACCTTCTTCACCATTTCCTCGACCATTTCTGGTTCAAGAAGCTTACGTTCACCGACCTCATACCAACAAGTCAGTGTTATGCACCTTTTCCCATATAGGGCTTCATATGGTGCCATTTGGATGCTCGAGTGGAAATTTTTATTATAAGAAAACTCAACCATAGGAAGATGTTGATCCCATTCTCCTTTAAAGTCCATTGAGCACGCTCTCAACATATCCTCAAGTGTTTGGATAGTCCGCTTGGATTGGAAATTAGTTTGAGAATGATAGGCCGTACTGAAGTTCAGTTCAGTATTCAGAGCATGTTGAAGACTCTTCCAAAACTTAGAGGTGAATCTTGGATCTCGGTCAGACACAATAGATAGTGGTACTCCATGAAACCTTACCACTTCCCTGATATATATTTGTGCCAGTTGATCCAATGAGAAATCCTCCCAAATAGCAATGAAGTGTGCAGTCTTTGTAATATGATCCACAACAACCCAGATTGCATTGTTTCCTTTGGATGTCCTTGGAAGTCCAGTGACAAAGTCCATGGTGATGTTCTCCCATTTCCATTCTGGTATGGGAAATGGTTGCATCATCCCCTTAGACTTATGCCTCTCTGTCTTCACTTGCTAACACACCAGGAACTTTGATGTATATTCAGCGATCTCCTTCTTCATATTATCCCATCAAAAGTTTTCTTGGATATCTCGATACATCTTTGTGCTCCCTGGGTGAATAGAGAAATTTGAACTATGTGCACCATCCAAAAGTTCCTTCTTCAGCTCCGGACTTTATGGAACACATAGTCTTTTCCCAAACTGCACTATTCCTTCTTCATTAACATTAAACTCTGAGGATTTCCCTTTTTCGATAGCTTCCACTTTTTCTTGAATTCTCACATCATCCTTTTGATCATCCTTTAACCTTTCCAAAAGAGACGGTTGAGCAATCATTTGTGAAAGGATTGATGATGTTCCCTTCTCTATAATTCCCATGTCCATCTTCATCAAGTCTAAGAAGATTGGATCCTTCTCAATTCTCATCATTGATAGAATCGTTGGATCCTTTCTACTTAGGGCATCTGCCACCTTGTTCGATTTCCCAGGGTGGTAATGGATTAAACATTCATAATCCTTGATGAGATCTATCCATCTTATCCGGCGCATATTAATATATTTCTGTGTGAATATATATTTAAGACTCTTGTAGTCAGTATATATCTCACATTTCTCCCCATAGAGATAATGCCGCCAGATTTTCAAGGCAAAGATCACTGCTTCCAACTCCAGATCATGTGTTGGATAGTTTCGCTCGTGTATTTTTAACTGCCTTGAGGCATAGGATATCACTTTATCATTCTACATCAGAACACAACCTAAGCCCTTCTTTGAAGCATCACTGAATACCACAAAAAGTTCCCCACTTGTGGGTAAAGTGAGCACGGGTGCAGTGATAAGCCTCCTTTTCAACTCCTTGAAGCTTTCTTCACATTAATAACTTTAAGCAAACTTTACTCCCTTTCGAGTTATCTTGGTAAGAGGGTTGGAAAATCGTGAGAAATTTCTCACAAATCGTCGATAATATCCAGCTAACCCCAAGAAGCTACGGATATCTGTTACCGATGTTGGCCTCGATCATCCCTCAATTGCATCTGTTTTGGAGGGATCCACAGATATCTCATTGCTTGTGATGATATGGCCCAAGAATGAGACTTCCTTCAACCAGAACTCACACTTTTTATACTTTTCATAGACCTTCTCCTTGCATAAAGTCTCAAGTACAGTTCTTAAATGCTTCTCATGATCCTCCTTGGTTTTGGAGTATATTATAATATCATCTATAAAGACTACCACAAATTTGTCTAGGTAATCTCTAAAGACTCTATTCATCAATTCATTGAAGATTTCGGGAGCATTGGTGAGTCTGAAAGGCATTACTATGAATTCATAGTGCCCGTATCTTGTATGAAAAGCAGTCTTGGGGACATCTTCCTTCTTCACCCTTACTTGATAATATCCCGACCGCAAATCTACCTTAGAGAAGTATTGTGCTCCACGCAACTGATCGAACAAGTCATCAATTCTTGGGAGAGTATACTTATTCTTTATTGTGATTTTGTTAAGTTCACGATAATCGATGCAAATCCACATTGACCCATCCTTCTTCTTGACGAAGAGTACTAGTGCACCCCACGGTGAAGCACTTGGGCGTATAAACCCATTATCCAGATTCTCCTATAGTTGTTTCTTCAGCTCTTCAAGCTCTACAACATCTATTCTATATGGAGTCTTGGATATTGGTAAAGCCATGGGTATAAGTTCAATTGAGAATTCAACATCTCTTCTAGGAGGAAGACCAGGCAGTTCCTCGGGAAACACTTCAACGAATTCCCTCACAATAGGCATTTCTTCAAGGATGGTTTCTTCTTTGGACTCAATCATTTGAGCCAGATACGTGTGCTTATAAGGCAGTAATATCCACACTTGAGATGATGGAGCTAAAGGAGATTCATCTTCCTCCTTACACTTGTAAAGAATCGGGGGTCGATTCTCCATATGGAGTGTGATTTCCCTCTCCCGACAATTTATGTTGGCTCTATATAAGGAAAGTCAATACATGCCAAGAATTGCATCAAATTCTACCAGAGGGAGTATGATGAGGTTCACCAGGAAATTCAATCCACAGATTATAACAGGGAAGGACTTATATTCATGGGATGCAATGATTTCCCCATTTTCCATACTCACTGACATCTTCACTTCCATGATTTGTGGTGATGTTGGGATTGTTCTACTAAATCTTTCGAGATATAAAAGAATGCGTAGAACCTCAATCAAAAAGTAAATTTGCTATTCTTGAATGAATAACTAGCATACCTGTCACCACTTCGTTTTCGGGGTTCACTTTGGCAGAAGTGATGGCAAAAGCTCTTCCTTGATGCCTTGGAGGTTGTTGTTTGTCTCCGAAAACCCTTGGATTAGGGCACTAATTTGCAAAATGACCCAGTTCTTTGCATTTGTAGCATTGAACAATGCGTTGAGGTTCGAACGGAGCGTTCCTCTCCTCTGTCACAGCCGTGGGTCTTTATTGCCGACAGTTAATAGCTAGGTGCCCTTCCCTTCCACACTTGAAGCATTTCCTCATCCCCTTAAGGCAATTTCCAGGGTGCTTCTTTCCGCACTTTTGTCAAGTGGGGTGTTGGATCTTCTTAGCACTGTTGGATTTATCTATAGGCCCACCAGCATTGAATTCCACCTTACGCTTCTTATCCTCATGATACCCATGTGATTCCCCGATCTCCATTTCGACCTTGAGGGCACATCGGACAATTTCCTCATAGCTGTCGAAGTCACGGATCGCCAATGCTTTCCGCGGGCTAGGCTTCATCCCACCAAAGAAGCGGTCAACTTTGCATTCTGGGGTAACGACAAAGCCGGAAGCGTATCGTGCAATCCTTGTGAAGTTTTCCTCGTACGCTCCAACAGATTCTTCATCTTTTTTCTTGAGGGAAAGGAAGTCCCTTTCCATCTTAAGCCGGAGGGTGCGCGGAAAATATTTATCGAAAAACATCTTCCGGAAATCCTTCCATTCCAACGCCTCGATCTCCTCCTCAGGCTTCGTATTTTTTATCAACGTCCACCATTGATCATCTTCACCTTCCATATGATAAGCCGCCAGGAGGACCTTCTCTTTTTCATAACATTAAAGGATGGAGAAGATCTTTTCAATGGAGTTGATCCATTGTTCAGCGATTGTGGGATCGGATGATCCACTAAAAGTAGGAGGCCTTTGTCTCATGAAGCTCTCGATAGCGACTTGTTCTTTCTTAGGGGGGTTTGGAAGTTCCTCTTGACCCGTGTTTCTATTCAAAACTTGAGTTAGTTGAGAGAGAAGCGTGACAAATTTCGCGATTCCCGCTCCCATTGGATTGGGCATCTTATTAGTACAGTCATCACACTAATCTTCACAATGGTTGTTAGCCCAAGTCCTCCTATTACCGGCCATTGTCTGGAATAAAAGGAAAGTTAGGGGTAACACATAAAGGGTAATCCAAAGACAAAAGTTGATGACTTATAAATAAACTTTCATTTCCTTAACTCATGAGTCTATAGGCTTCAATCTAGGCTTTTCATGATCTACTTTCTAACATATATTCTTAGGGTCATTTTTTAATTCCCTTAATAAGGGTTCATACTAAGCTTGTGAATTTACCAAAGAATATCCCCTGGGAGTGTCGTAACCAAGAGTGCAGCAAGGCCCATTGTCGTTCACCAGTTCCTGTTCGAGTCTAGCTCAAAGCGGTGTTTTCGGGTTTTACCCCTAGGATACATCTGTGCCAGAGCCGCCTCTACCTGCTCGTATCCAGACAGGGGTGTATTTTCTTGATAACCCACTTACTCAATACTCACCAAAACTTAGGGACGTTTTTATTTTACTTAGTCTTGTATCTAAGGCTTTACTAGGGTTTTCTAATCCTAATCCCAAAAATAACCAAACCTATCCTCTGATACCAACTATGACAACCCTGCTTTTATTACAACTTAAACATGATTTATTACATAAAACACCACTTGATAAAACAAAGAAGATCGAGAGGTTTAGTTTCTTTGGGGCTTAGTATCATTACATAAAAACTTAAAACATGAAATACAACATCTTTATTGAAAACTTCCTTTACATGACCACTACATTCCTTCGTACTTAGCATTGCATGGGATAACCTGAGGACATGCATAAGAAAAGGGTGAGCTATAAAGCCCAGTAAGGGAATACACATGGAATAACATGAGGAGTAGAATACATGTTAGGAAATATGCATATCAATAGAGCATAAGAGTAACATGAGCATAAATGCATGATAAGGCATGATAATCATAACATGGAAATGTGGCAACAACACTTAACATAGAATTAGCATGAGCCAAGGCTCATTACACATAGAGCATGAGTAAATCCTCATTGCACATAAAGCATGAGTAAACCCTCATTTCACTTGAATTAGCATGATTCAACACTCATTTCACATGACGTATCATGATACTATACTTTACCCAATGCATTGTAGGGCTATAAGGGCGCACCCTTCTTAAACATTTCATTTCATGCATAAGTGTGCCACATGGATCATAAAACATGAATTCATAAAAAATAATCATTTATTCCATGATAAAGGAATGTTTAATTCATACATGAAACTTTATAATCAATAAGTAAATGTTAATAAAGTTGAATACCCTTGATGGAGAATTGGGCATGGTATTCACTACACAATGACATTGGCTTAGAAAATCGGTGTGATTTCGGCAGCGTAACGGCGTGACATAAGAATTCATAAAAATGGTTGATGAGAGATAAATGGGTTCCTCATCATATTTACATGTAATGTAAAGTAATGAGGTCATATAGATACATGTCCCAACAATTTTAGTGGAATTTAGATTCATGATACAAAAGTATTTCTTGAATGTAAAAGAGGAGAGAGAAGTTCCTTTCAGAATTTCAGCATAGTAACGGTTGTACAAGGGAGGCATTTAATGAGAGATAAATGGGTCTCCCATCATTAAAAAATAAATATGGAAGTATGAGGGAGGTTCTAAACCATACCCCAACCTTCATAATTGAAATTAAAAGGTCAAAACAACTTAAATAAAATTGGACAAAAATGAGAAAGGAAGAAAAACCCTTACTTGGAAGTGTGCTTCCAAAGGCTAGAGAGAGGCTTGTGAGAGGCTTCTTGGGAGATTGGGGAACCTTGGGAGGATTCTAGATAGAGTAGGGTAGAGTTTTGAAGAACTCAAAAGGCTTTGAGTGAGGAGGGAGTGGGAGCTTGGGTGCGTTTATATAGGAAAGGTGAGGGAATTCTTTATTATTTAGGTTTGGGACCCCTTATATTAAATTAATCCAAACCACAAACCATCCCATGGTTTTTGCCCATGGTTTTTGGAAAAGGGAAGAGTAAAACATTATTTTATAAGGCCAAAGTCCTAAATTATTAAAATATTAGGGTTGCTTATGTAGAGGTGAGTCATACTCCCATGGAAATTAATTTAAAAAGGCAAGGTGTTTAATAAGTCTTGAGGGGTCCATTAATTCTTTGAAAAGTAATCCAAACAAACCCAAAATCACATTCTTTTAATGGTAAAACATATATTGTCCGAACATAAATATTATAGTATTTTATTACATCACTATTGGGTCATTATGATGTCATAAAACACATTATATATTTAAACGGTATTTAATTTTTACCCAAAAATTTGACTGTCTCAGAAAATTATAAAAAATTCACTGTTGGATAATTTAGACATCCTGATTCCAAAAATAACATTTATTTTATCTAAATAATTTTCTAAATATGTTAATTTTCACTTTTAAAATAAAAATTGACATTTATCGAAAATTCACGGGTTTTGACAAAAATGGCTTTCAAACATCAATAAAAATTATAATTGCATTCATACAATTATATGATCATTTATATATAATAAAAGTAATCAAATAATAATAATATTTTATTAAAATATTATTTAATTAAAAAAATCCCTTAATTTAATAAAATAGATTTCTTAATTAAATAATAACTAAAAACACCATTTGTACTTTAAAAACTATTTACAATGTATCAATAATGACAAGAAATTATATTCATTATTATATATATAAAAAATAATGTACATGAACATAGTATTAGCGATTTTTTACATAACCCCTTAAAACAGCCTCATAAGACCTAAGGGTAAGGTGTGCGATGGTGACGGACTCTTGGGGTGGCTCGGATAACATCGCTCGAGTGGTAATTTCTATCTACTTCCACTTCTCCCGTAGATGGTCCCGTTCGAGCTTGACATGGTGAAGCTTAGCTTGGGATTGGTAAAGAGCGAAGCCCAAGGACTCCACCTCTTTTCCGAGCTCCAATAAATGAGCTTCGTATGGGGAAATTCTACTGGATGAGGTCATCGCTTCCTTTGTCTAAGTAAAATTGGATGTGTTAAAGCCCTATATTTATACTAATCATGTGATCACTGTTCAACGGATATAAAAGTAACTGTCACAATTATTATCATAAAACCAATGAAGTTGACATTTTATAAAAACATTTTATATAAAGAGATATTTAATAAGATCAAGAGGGATTGTCCATTAATGAAACTTTGGGTCGTTACAAAATGAATCCATACACATATAACATGGGAATATATACCTAGGGTTTATTATTGAAAATTGTATAAAGTCCATTTGTCTAATAATAAATAAAATATGTTCCACATACCAATTATTATTATTATTATTATTATTATTATATCATGGCATGTGCCGACTTGCACAAACTAAATATCATTTTATTAAATAAAAAATATATTATTTATTTAGATGATATTTATAATTATATAATTTCTATTATTAGGAAGATAACCCATCCCTTCCACCTTCCTCAACATTTACCAAACCATGAATAATAAGTAAATATCATTCATTTGATAAATAAATAAACTTTATATCCATGATCTTGTGAATAAATATTTATTTAATATCCACATAACTAAAAAATATATTTATTTAATAAATAAATATTATTTATTATCTTGGGAACAACACAATATATAAAAAATAATGTCCTTGTAAATAAATCTTTATTTAATGTTCAACTCATATATATATATCCTAATTTGAATATAACCGGTGGTTGAATACTTTTAATCAGAAAATCCTAAATAAGCATCATTCCTCATACTTGAGAATAACATTTATTTCAACTGTTAAATTAAAATATAATTCAACTAAGATCAATGGATGCACTAAGTGTGTGACCCTCTAGGCCTCTTCCTTGGTGGCATTAGGTGGGCTTTCCTAAAGTCCAAGATCAGTATCTAGTATCATGTCGAGACACTCATAGAGGAAGAAATTAATATCATAATAGAATCCACCACATACAAATGACCATTATGTAATATAATCCCTTCATATTAATATATCATCAAGTAGGTTGCATACTCATTTCATCAACCTATAAGCTCGATATATCTTTCTTTGACTTCCTAAAATGAACTTGTCAGTCGCCATGGCCATGGAATTTAGTTGGTCTTCACCATTTTTCTTTGAATATTCTAAATCTTCATCCATATTTTAGAGAAAAAATGACAAAATTTATGTCTTCATATCAAATTATATCTTCTAACCACAATGTAGTAAAATGAATTTATAACTAAAACTCATGACTTAGTAATTATTTTCTAGTTATGGTTTCATCCTTATACTTTACTATTCCAATCCTTTTAGGTTGACTTCAGTCTTCATTTTCTCTTATACACATGAAACAAAATGTAATTTATATCCATACACATCATGTATTCCAAAATTCTAAAAAATTTAATTGATGATTAATGGGCCTTAGACCCTTCAATGTCCCACATTTTAAAAGGACTTAAATAGACATAGGAAAAAAGCTCACCGACTCAAGCGGAATGGTCTCTACATATACAGGTCATCTCATGAATAAATAATGTTTTTTCTTATCTTATATTTTAATGTTATTTCAATTTAATGTATCTTTTTTTATTATATACATATGTATTTTTTATTTATTTTATGAATATACATGAATATGCACATACATTCATGCATATACATACATAATTAGAGTTGATTACCTACAAACTTATATATGCTTTATGATTACATGTATTAATTGTTTTTAATATTAATAAATCTATTATCACATCATAATTTTTCTTATATATTACATATTATGTGATAATTTCCTAAGGGTAATGGTCACACTGAAAGGTCATAACAGTTCTCCACAATGATAAGAACCTAAAAGTGTCATGAAAATATTCTTAAATACATGTTCTATAGTTGGATGATATCAATTGATTGGTTGAAAATGATACATACTATTAGGGGTGGATACTCATATAACTTTGACACACTTTCTTATAGTTTAAGCCCTTGGTAATTTTCATAGCATGATATTATGAGAACATGGCCCACCAGTAGGAAATCCAAATTTATATGTTTCATTGGATGTTCCAACTTGTGTACATGTGTAATGATCCTTATAATTTAATATTATTATTACTGTATGTTATGATTCATGTACTTTGATATATTTATGAAAAATATAATGACATATGATCATGGTAAGGTAGAATACGTTGGGTGTGTCATGAGTGAAATTTAATTGATGAATAATGTGAGAAAGGATTTGTCCCTTATGTTCTTTAATGGAAGTTGATATCTGAGACCCTTTAATTAGTGGAAATGATTAATTAAGTCCATGGTCATAGATTTATATTGTAAAGTTCATTTCCATAAAGTTAAAGAAAGATAAATTGATCACATTAGTTGATGACCCCAATATGAAACCTGCTTTATTAAAGATATCATGATAAAGGGACTATATTACATAGTTTATGTTCATATGTGGATATTGTTGTTGTAGAATTTAACTTCTTTCTCTATCAATTCCTTTGTGTGTTTCTATACGTTAACCTTGGACTTTAGTTGTAACAACATAATACCACTGAGAAAGAGGCCTAGTGGGTCACACCCTAAGTGTATTAAAAACCTCAAATAACTTTTATTTGAATTTGACATATTAAATAAATATTATTCCCATGCATGGTTTAATAATTATTCATGTATGATCAATCTCAAATATTCAGTCCCCGGTTATTCAAGAGAATATATATGAGTTTAATATTTAATAAATATGTATTCATCATTTTAGTCAATATAATATTTATTTATTTATTGGTCAATAATGTAATGGTATTTATTTATTTAAATAAATAGTCATTATTCAAGGTCTGATAAATATTAAGGTTATAGGCTAAGTTAATAGCTCAATGAGAAATGATATATTACATATTATTTGAATAAATATTGATTTATTTATTCAGGAAAAATAATATTTATTTTATCCGAGAGTATATAGGATGTTAAGTAAAAAATATTATTATTATTATTTTAGACATGAGGTTCATTGGGGATTTAGAGAATAATAATGTCTCAGGTGTAATTATTATTTTTCTAACCCTATATCTATATAAACTAGGTTATTTCATTTCAAAACCAAATTTTGGTTATGCACAATAGAAGTATAGAGAGAAATCTCTCAAGCCCTAGAGATCTCTTCTCCTAGAACGCTCTCAAGAATTGAGAGTGATCCTCCTCCACAAACCTCTCAAGACTAAAGAGATCAAGAAGATTCATTCCACTCAAAGTGATTTATTTGGTGATCATCAATTAATGACACAACATCAAAATCATTTATGATAACACCCATGGATTTCTATGGGGAATTTTAGAGGTTCATGGTGCATGTGTGGATCACTTATAGAGATATTATACACTTGAATCATGTTGCTGCAAATATGGAATGATAAGAAGTGGTCTCAAAAATCCATCAATGAAGAAATAATTTTACCATAAGGTATTTCTTTATGAAAATAAATTTATTATAAATTATATGTTATGATCCTGCCTGTTTGGTTTCATCTTTCATATTAATTAAATATAAAATAAATTTTTTTGGTCGTGACATTCTTCATCAAGTATGTCTTGAGTTATTCATTGATTTTAGTAAAAAATAATTTGGCTACGACCCAAAAGGAAATTTCACTATGCCTGAAAACTTCAAGTGGCATCATAGCAATCACATAATTAATTTATAAATATTTATTAATGTTAATCCTACTAGGTTAAATACTCTGAGAGGGGGTGAATTAGGGTATGATAGATTAAAACAACTACCCCTTAGGATCTTGTTTCATTGTTCAAAAAAACTCTCTTCTCTCTCTTTCTCGTAGCAATGTATGAACAGAAATTAAAGAATGCATGAGACACAACAATTTTACTTGGTTCACCTTCATTGGGCTACATCCAAGGAGCATACAATGGCAATGTGCTGATGTACCAAATCCACTAAAAGTGCACTGTCACGCCCGGACTTCGTTTTGAGGTATGACCTTAATTTTAAATTTTTATTTCATGAGTTTAATCGTCTGCTTATTTAATTACTGGTTTTAAGTGCGGGCTGAACTGGAAATGAGGCCTTTGTTGTGGCGCTGATAAGTGCGCATCAGCTCTACACCACTCGGTGCATGGGCAGAGCACGGGCGTAGCCACGTGACCTTGCCTTTTTAACATGCGGCGCTCGCTACACGAACGTTCTTTCGCCGGGAGATTGAATTTAGTTTCAAAGTATTATTATTATTATATTATTGTTATTGTTATTATCATTATTATTTTTATTGTTATGCTATTATTATTATTATTACCATTATTATTATTATTATTATTATTATGTTATTATTATTATTATTATTATTATTATTGATGCTAATAATATCATTATTTTTATTGATTATTATGTTATTAGTATTATTATTACTATTGATATTATTATTATTATTATTATTATTATTATATTAATATCATTAATTTGTTTTAATGTATTTTGTTTAACTCCCCCCCCCCCCCCCCGAAACCCTAGCCGCCACCCTTCACTCCCATTTTTTTTCTTTTTTTTTCTTTTCTTCCTCCCCACGTATCTCTCCCCTTTTTTCCTCTTCACCCACGCGCTCCCCTTCCCCGGGCTCACCCGCACCGCCTCATCTCTCCTTCTTCTTTTTTCTTCCTTCTCCCTTCTCTTCTCTTCCACTGCGCCCCCCTGTTCGGCCGCACCTTCCACCAGTAGACCGGCGCACCTCCCTCCAGCTTACCAGCGCCCAAGCTGCCCTCCACCAGCAGACCGCCGCACACCCTCCTCCCCTGCTCCGCTGGACAGCGCCGCCACGCCTCCCTGTTCGGCCTCCCTCCCTTCTCCCATGGCCGGCGCACCTCTCCGCTCAGCCACACCTCCCTGCTCGGCTTCTCTCCGTCGCACCTCCCCACTCGGTCGGCCTCCCCTTCTCTTCTGCTCGCCTCGTTTTCTTTTTTTTATTATTTTATTTTATTATTTTGTTTTATCTAATAACATATTAACATTTCATTCTGTTAGTAATATTATTATTATATTATTATTATGGTTATCATTAGGTTATTATTATTATTATTATAATGTTAAAGTTATTATATTATTGCTATATTATTATTATTATTATTATTGTGTTATGCTATTATTATTATTTTGATATTATTATTATTTTTATGTTATTATTATTATTATTATGTTATTATTGTGGTTATTATGATAATATTATTATTATTATAATATTGATATTACTATTATTATTATTTTTATGTTATTATTATTATTGTTATTATTATTATTATTATTATGTTAACATTATTATTGAACCTGTTTAACGGTCTGCTGTTTTAGGACCTGTTTGACGGCTCAATACGGTGCGACCGTGGCGCAACGGGAGTTTTGCACCGTGTCATTTCCCGTACCTATTTGAGGTAGGTGGTTCCGCACACGAGTATTAATTTACAATCATTTACTTGCTTATTTAATTAATTTAATGCTTTTATATATTTGTTTACATGCTTTGGAATTGTCTTTGACTGAGAGTTATTGTGCGTTTATTTAGTTAGAGCTATGTTCAAGTGATTCTGGTTGATTTTATTGTGAAAACTCACTTTGGGCCGTTTATTATTGTTTCCAAACTGTGCAGAGGGTGTGTTAGGGAAATGTGGTTGGTGTAGTTATGTTTTGGCGTAGTATTAAAAATTTGGTTGTCTTGGAAAATATTTTGAGTGACTTTTTCCCTTTGAATATTTTGCAACATGTTTCAAAACTGCTTAATTATTTAAATGGTTTGCCTGGTTATAAAAAGTGTTTTTTTATTAAACTATGCAGCTGGTTTAATTTAATGTGCTAGCGGCGCAGGCTAAGTTTTAAAACGTTTTGGTGTGCGTGTGGTTTTCAAAAAAGGATATCAATGTGCGAGTGACATGTTATGTGAACTTTTAATTTAGGTGAGCACAAGGAGGGAAGCCGGGGTATTAGGTGGGGAGACTAGGACTAGTGAGCTAGTGTTCCGGAGATAAATCGGCCCGGTTTCACTAGAAGGATTGACGATTTCAACACTAACTAAACATATGATATCTGAGGGTCGTGGCCTTCTAAGCCATGTGTTCTGAGGGTTGTGGCCTTCTAATCCACGTTATCTGAGGGTCGTGGCCACCTAAGCCATGTTTCACCGAGACACGACGTTCTAGGGTCCCACATGTTTCTAGTACCCATAGGGCCTCTCCCATCCTTTGGTGCTACCGGTTACTTTGCGCGCACAATGATACGTGATATGTCACTTGAATTACTACCCTAGTTTGTTTATCTTGAACTGTCTCTCTTTGAAGTCGTTTTATGAAAACCTTTTCTTTTCTTTTGCACCTTTTTCTTTTTTTTTTAGCATTGCAAATGGTTTGTCTTTTGATATTTGTGTGTGGAATCTTTTCTTGGTGATATCCTGCTGGGCAATTTCTCACACCCTACTTACACCCTTGGGTGTAAGTATATTTGTTTACTTCTGATACAGGTAAGGGTCCATCTTTTGGGAGCAGTGGTTCAGGTTGTTAGCAGGCCTATCTACATGGCGTTTTGGTGGTGGCTTAGGGGTGGTGTCCTCACACCGGGTGACAGTTCTTAGGTTGGTTTTTGGTCACCTTGTTTTTAGTGTTATTTGGATTTTGAATACTTGTGACTCAAAAACCTATTTTGGTTGAATTCACATCTGGCTTCCACTTTTACTTTTTTTTGGTTTATTTTGGCTGGCTGCTTTATTTTGTTACTCAGGTAAATCGTTCCCAAAGTTAAAATGGATACTCAGGCACTTGTGCCAGCCCGTGGGGATCGGGGACGCCCTTCAGGCCTTGCCGCAGTTCGGGTCGGGCGTCGAGTTGATGGCGACCCAATTTGGTTCATGACAAAATGGTATCAAAGGAAGGTTGTTCGTGGTTTATGTTATTTGGGATGAGTTGGATTATACAGGAGTTGGGTCTGTCAAGGCTCAGAATTCATGTTGCGAGCAGGGTATCTGGCCAGCACGCCTCGTGATAGATACTGAGTCACCATGGGATGTCAGGGTGCTTGTTTGACTTCTTTCCTAGGTGGGATGTACAGGCTGCAGACTGTACGTGGACACCAGGTAAGAAAGTAGAGTTTTGCACGAAGTCATTTTTTCATGTTTGGTTTACTGATGATTATTTATCTTGTTGAAAAAAAATAGTTCCTTTTGAGATATGTGATATTGATGGTATCCCTTCTTGATTGTTTCCCTTTGCAGTAATATGCCTCCCCGGAGAGCTCCCTTGCACCCACAGGAGGAAGCCGGAGAGAGTTCTCCCACGCCGCTTGATCAGAGATTGGTAGAGGCTATGGTCCGAGCCGTTCAGGCTTTGGGACAAGGGGCGACTCCTTCCCCCACCCATGTTCCAGCTAGAGGGGAAGAATTTGGCTCCAGGAAGGATAGAGCTTAGGAGTTTCTGAGGAAAAAACCTCCTTCTTTCTGAGGCAGTTCAGAACCTCAGGAGGCAGAGGAGTGGCTCGAAAAGATAGAATGTATGTTCGAATTCCTTGACACACCCGAGGAAGTTAGGGTGAAGTGTGCCTCGTTCTAGCTAGAGGGTTCCAGTCGTAAATGGTGGGAATCCGTGATCCAGGCTGGGAAGCACGAGCACATGAGTTGGAAAGATTTCAAGGTGATCTTAAATGAGCGATATTGTCCAGAGTTCCTTGCCTACGCTAGATCTCGAGAGTTCATGGACCTTTCGCAAGGGAATATGATAGTGATGGAGTATGCGAACCGCTTTGCTGAACTGGTACGGTATGCACCTGAGATAGTTTTGAGCGAATTCTTGAAAGCTCGGAGGTTTGAGAAGGGCCTTCGACCAGAAATCCACTCCCAGGTTTTCTTATTCAAGCTGAAGACTTATGCTGAGGTGGTCGATCGTGCTTGTATGGTCGAGATTGACCAGAAGGGAAAGTCGAGGTTTTCTGGATCAGTGTCGGGGCTTGGCAGTGGAAGTTCATCTGATAAGAAGAGGAAGTGTGATGAGCAATGGAAGAAGAGTGATGGAAGCTCAGGTCATCCTCCCAGGTAGTTTTCATCTGGAGCTTCTGGTGCAGGGTCCGTAGTGTGCCATCAGTGCGAAAGTTAGGGCACATCCGACCTGTTTTTCCATACCCTCCCAGACCATGCCATGGATGTGGAGTTGTGGGACATCTTTAGTGCTTCTGCAGGATTGCACGCCCTTACCAAAGTGGGGCTGGATCGGTGGCTTCCAGAGGGGTATCAGTTCAGTCAGAGCTGACCAAAATGACAGGATCTCGGTTCAGTGGCCATGGTGGTAGGACCGGATCGTCTTCAGGGCAGAGCCAGATCAGGGCAGAGCCTCAGGTGAGCGGTCGTTCTCAGACAGGGACCAGGAAACTGCATGTTGTGGATCAGGCACCAGTGGGATCTGATGCAGGGCCTTCGACGGTTCGAGGTACTATTCTAGTTGCATCTTCTATAGCTGTAGATTTATTTGATACTGGTGCTTCAGTTTCTTTTATATCTGCTCGTTTTGTGAATCTTCTGAACCTACCAACCGAGCTGTTATCGTTTGCTATGGAGTTAGTAACACCGCTGTGGAAAAAGAGGGAGCAAGGCCTTAGGTGCCCATCAAGCGCACTCTTTGTGTCGGGAGTCGAGATGGAATGGTATTTCTTGGTCCTTGACATGGACCTATTTGATGTGATCCTTGGTATGGACTGGATAGTGTGTTTTCAGGCGCACATTGATTGCTATCAGCGCCGAGTCAGTTTTACGGCACCAGATGGGGCTCCCCAGTTATTTCACGGAGAATGGGATCCTCGGTCGGGACGCACGGGACCTCCACTCCCTGAGTTGGGAAATCTTGCTTATCAGTTGTCATCGCTCGTGCTAGAGGACGATGGTGGTGTTTTACAGGGCGGGTTACCTCGTGTAGTGGATGAGTTCCCAGAGGTCTTCCAAGATGATTTTTCTGGCTTACCCCCATAGTGGGACGTGGAGTTCTCGATTGAGTTGGCGCCGGGAACACAGCCTATATCTCTAACCTCATATCGCATGGCCCCCACTGAATTGAGGGAATTAAAGATACAGCTAGACGATTTGGAATCCAAAGGATTCATTCACCCGAGCGTCTCTCCTTGGGCCGCCCCGGTTTTATTTGCAAAGAAGGCCGATGGAACCCTTTGATTGTGCATTGATTACCGGAAATTGAACAAGGTGACCATCAAGAATAAATACCCTTTGCCTTAAATTGATGATTTGTTCGACCAGCTAAATGGGGCAAAGTGGTTCTCCAAGATTGATTTGCGTTCGGGATACCACCAGCTCAGGGTGAGAGAAGCAGATATTCCGAAGACGGCTTTCCAAAGTAGGTACGGTCACTTCGAGTACTTGGTCATGCCTTTCAGACTGACGAATGATCCTGTAGTTTTCATGGCACTCATGAATAGAGTGTTCCACCAATATCTTGACTCATTTGTCATGGTATTCGTGGATGACATCCTGGTTTATTCTGGATCTGAGGAGGAGCATGAGCATCACTTGTGCGTTGTTTTGGGCACTTTGCGGGATCACCGCATGTATGCCAAACTCTCGAAGTGCACTTTCTGGATTAGGGAAGTGAAGTTTCTGGGGTATGTCGTCTCAGAAAAAGGGGTTTTAGTGGATCCCGAAAAGATCAGGGCAGTTATGTCATGGGAGCAGTCGAGAAATGTGTTTGAGATCAGGAGTTTTCTGGGCTTGGCTGGTCATTACAGGCACTTTGTCCGGGACTTCTCGCGGCTTGCCTCCCCCATGACCACACTCACCCGGAAAGGGGTGAAGTTTGAGTGGATCCCTCAGTGCCAAGAATCTTTTGAGGAATTGAAGCGGCGGTTGACCATTGAACCTATGTTGACCTTACCAGAATCGGGAAAGGGCTATGTGGTTTACTGTGATGCTTCAGGTACGGGCCTCGGATGTGTGCTCATGCAGGATGACCATGTTGTGGCTTATAGTTCTCGCCAACTCCGGCCGCATGAGAATAATTATCCGACTCACAACTTAGAGTTGGAGGCGGTGATGCATGCTTTGAAGATGTGGAGCCACTATCTTTTTGGGGAGAAGTTTGTGGTCTATTCTGACCATAAGAGCTTGGCCTACATTTTCTCTCAGAAGGATCTCAATTTGAGGCAGCGCCACTGGGTTGAGTACCTGCAGGGTTTTGATTTTGATATTATCTATACCCCTAGAAAGGGTAATGTGATAGCTGACGCTTTGAGCAGAAAAGTACCAGTGCAGGCATTGAGGAAGTCCAGCGATGAGTGGACTTTGATGGGGCTCTTCGCCTAGATGCACTTGGAGAGTAGGGAGCATAGTGGAGGTACTTTCTTGGCTAGCATCCAGTTGACTCCTGCTCTTCTAGAGTTGATTCAGCGGGAGAAGCCTGGGGATGAGCTGTGTCGGCGATCTATGTAGTTTCTTCATGGTGGGGAGACTCCTTCTGATTGGTCTTTGTCTTCCCAGAGGGTCTTATGCTGCAAGGGCCGTGTTGTAGTGCCGTTGTATCTGCGGAAGGTGGTGATGCAGGATAGACACCAATCTCAGTGGGTCGTCCATCCTGGTACCACCAAGATGTACTACGATGTTCACCCTCAGTTCTGGAGTCCAGGTATGAGACAGGACATAGCCGACTTTGTATCCAGATGCTATACTTTCCAGCAGGTAAAAGCAGAGTATCAGAGACCATCTGGCCTACTCCATCCATTACCCATTCCTACCTAGAAGTGGGATGAGGTCACCATGGACTTCATTATTGGGTTTCCTCATACACCTCGGGGAAGGAATGCTATCTGGGTGGTGATTGACCGCTTGACCAAGTCATCTCACTTTATTCCGATCAGAGATACAGCGAAGGTAGAGGAGCTGGGTCGCTTGTATGTTCAGGAGGTAGTCAGACTTCATGGTGTGCCGTCGGCAGTTGTTTCTGACAGGGACCCCCGCTTTACATCTCGATTTTGGGAAGGCCTCTAGAAGGATTTGGGTTGCATATTAAGATGAGAACGGCATACCATCCTCAGACCGATGGCCAGATGGAGTGAGCGAATCAGATCCTGGAAGACATGCTCTGAGCCTGTGTGTTAGATTTTGGAGGCTCATGGGATAGACATTTGGGATTGGTCAAGTTTTCCTATAATAACAGTTACCAGTCTTCCATCAGAATGGCACCCTTTGAGGCGCTCTATGGCTAACCCTGTCGGTCTCCTATGTGTTGGGATGAGGTAGGAGAGGCCTCACTCTTGGGACCGAGCCTTGTTCAGAAGACGTCGGAGAAGATCAAGCTGGTTAGGCAGCGATTGTTGACAGCTCAGAGTCGCCACAAGTCTTATGCAGATCAAAGGCGGTGGGATATCGAGTTTTCAGTTGGGGATAGAGTGTTCCTGAAAGTGGCCCCTCGCTTGGGTCACCGTCGTTTGGGGAAGCAGGGGAAGCTGACACCGAGATATGTCGGACCCTTCGAGATTCTTGAACGGATTGGCAAGGTGGCATACAGGTTAGCTTTGCCCTTGCAGTTGACGTCGATTCACGACGTATTTCATGTCTCCCAACTAAAGAAGTACAACCCCAATCCGTCGCATGTGCTGAATTGGGAGGAGCTGGAGATAGAGTCTGACTTATCTGTGGTTGAGCGACCAGTGCATATAGTGGATTCTCAAGAAAAGGTGTTGCATGGAAAGTCCATTCCTCTAGTCCGTATCCTTTGGAATCACGGGAGTGATGAACACGAGACTTGGGAGCAGAAGTCGTGGGTTGAGCAGGAGTACCCTTTTCTATTCTCTGATCAGGCATTGAGCTGACTTTCTGAGGGCGGAAATTTTTCATGGTGGGGAGAATTGTCACGCCCGGACTTCGCTTTGAGGTATGAACTTAATTTTAAATTTTTATTTCATGAGTTTAATCACCTGCTTATTTAATTACTAGTTTTAAGTGCGGGCTGAACCATAAATGAGGCCTTTGTTGTGGCACTGATAAGTGCGCATCAGCTCTACACCGCTCGGTGCATGGGCAGAGCACAGGCGTAGCCATGTGACCTTGCCTTTTTAACATGCGGCGCTCGCTACGCGGACGTTATTTTGCTGGGCGATTGACTTTAGTTTCAAAGTATTATTATTATTATATTATTTTTATTGTTATTATGATTATTATTTTTATTGTTATGATATTATTATTATTATTATTACCATTATTATTATTATTATTATTATTATTATTATTATTATTATGTTATTATTATTATTATTATTATTGCTAATAATATCATTATTTTTATTGATTATTATGTTATTAGTATTATTATTACTATTGATATTATTATTATTATTATTATTATATTAATATCATTAATTTGTTTTAATGTATTTTGTTTAACTCTCCCCACCCCCCACCCCCCGAAACCCTAGCCGCCACCCTTCACTCCCATTTTTTTTTCTTTTATTTTTCTTTTCTTCCTCCCTACGTATCTCTCCCCTTTTTTCCTCTTCACCTGCGCGCTCCCCTTCCTCGGGCTCACCTGCACCGCCTCATCTCTTCTTCTTATTTTTTCTTCCTTCTCCCTTCTCTTCTCTTCCGCTGCGCCCCCCTGTTCGGCCGCACCTTCCACCAGCATACCGGCGCACCTCCCTCCAGCTTACCAGCGCCCAAGCTGCCCTCCACCAGCAGACCGCCGCACCCCGCTGTCCTGTTCGGCCATGCCCACCACCAGAAGACCACTGTACACCCTCCTCCCCTGCTCTGCTGGACAGCACCGCCACGCCTCCCTGTTCGGCCGCCCTCCCTACTCCCACGGCCGGTGCACCTCTCCGCTCAGCCACACCTCCATGCTCAGCTGCTCTCCGCCGCACCTCCCCACTCGGTCGGCCTCCCCTTCTCCTCTGCTCGCCTCATTTTCTTTTTATTTTATTTTATTTTATTATTTTGTTTTATCTAATAACATATTAACATTTCATTCTATTATTAATATTATTATTATATTATTATTATGGTTATCATTAGGTTATTATTATTATTATTATTATGTTAAAGTTATTATATTATTTCTATATTATTATTATTATTATTGTGTTATGCTATTATTATTATTTTGATATTATTATTATTTTTATGTTATTATTATTATTATTATTATGTTATTATTGTGGTTATTATGATAATATTATTATTATTATATTATTGATATTACTATTATTATTATTTTTTACGTTATTATTATTGTTATTATTATTATTATTATTATGTTAACATTATTATTGAACCTGTTTAACGGTCTGCTGTTTTAGGACCTGTTTGACGGCTCAATATGGTGCGACCGTGGCGCAACGAGAGTTTTGCGCCATGTCATTTCCCGTTCCTATTTGAGGTAGGTGGTTCCGCACACGAGTATTAATTTACAATCATTTTCTTGCTTATTTAATTAATTTAATGCTTTTATCTATTTGTTTACATGCTTTGGAATTGTCTTTGACTGAGAGTTATTGTGCGTTTATTTAGTTAGAGCTATTTTCAAGTGATTATGGTTGATTTTATTGTGAAAACTCACTTTGGGCCGTTTATTATTGTTTGCAAACTGTGCAGCGGGTGTGTTAGGGAAATGTGGTTGGTGTAGTTATGTTTTGGCATAGTATTAAAAATGTAGTTGTCTTGGAAAATATTTTGAGTGACTTTTTCCCTTTGAATATTTTTCAACATGTTTCAAAACTACTTAATTATTTAAATGGTTTGCCTGGTTATAAAAAGTGTTTTTTTATTAAACTATGCAGCTGGTTTAATTTAATGTGCTAGCAGCACAGGCTAAGTTTTAAAACGTTTTGGTGTGCGTGTGGTTTTCAAAAAAGGATATCAATGTGCAAGTGACATGTTATGTGAACTTTTAATTTAGGTGAGCACAAGGAGGGAAGTCGGGGTATTAGGTGGGGAGACTAGGACTAGTGAGCTAGTGTTCCGGAGATGACTCGGCCCGGTTTCACTGGCAGGATTGACGATTTCAACACTAACTAAACATATGATATCTGAGGGTCGTGGCCTTCTAAGCCACGTGTTCTGAGGGTCGTGGCCTTCTAAGCCATGTTATCTGAGGGTCGTGGCCACCTAAGCCACGTTTCACCGAGACACGACGTTCTAGGGTCCCACATGTTTCTAGTACCCATAGGGCCTCTCCCATCCTTTGGTGCTACCGGTTAATTTGCGCGCACAATGATACGTGATATGTCACTTGAATTACTACCCTAGTGTGTTTATCTTGAACTGTATCTCTTTGAAGTCGTTTTATGAAAACCTTTTCTTTTTTTTTGCACCTTTTTCTTTCTTTCTTTTTAGCATTGCAAATGTTTTGTATTTTGATATTTGTGTGTGGAATCTTTTCTTGGTGATATCCTGCTGGGAAATTGCTCACACCCTACTTACACCCTTGGGTGTAAGTAGATTTGTTTACTTCTGATACAGGTAAGGGTCCAGCTTTTGGGAGCAGTGGTTCAGGTTGTTAGCAGGCCTATCTACGTGGCGTTTTGGTGGTGGCTTAGGGGAGGTGTCCTCACACCGGGTGAAAGTTCTAAGGTTGGTTTTTGGTCACCTTGTTTTTAGTGTTATTTGGATTTTGAATACTTATGACTCAAAAACCTATTTTGGTTGAATTCACATCTGGCTGCCACTTTTACTTTTGTTTGGTTTATTTTGGATGTCTGCTTTATTTTGTTACTCGGGTAAATCGTTCCCAAAGTTAAAATGGATACCTGGGCACTTGTGCCATCCCATGGGGATCGGGGACGCCCTTCGGGCCTTGCCACGGGTCGGGTCGGGTGTCGAGTTGATGGCGACCCGATTCGATTCGTGACATGCACAGTTGTTTACAAAGTTCAAAGTGGACTCACTGTCCCTCTAGGTTAACAAACATTCACAATTTGAAATCGCATTTCTCTCTCAACTAAATTTTTCTCACTAATTATTCAAAATATCCTCTTTTGATTTCTTGAATAAATATGTTTTACAGCTCATTTATTACATCATTGAGTTCCATTTCCATCCACTTGATGAATATTGTTTTACCACAGAATAACTAGGCAACTACAATCTTTCACACAACCTTTTGGGTGACTTGTGCACAAATTTAATGTCTTATATGAAACATTTAAGTTTTTTGGGAAAAACATCTTGTGCATAACTCCCTTCTTACATGAAACTCCCTTCTTATGTGCAACTCCCTTCTTACGTGAAACTCCCTTTGCATGCAATTCTTACGTGATTCAGAGCCTCTGATTTCTCCAAGGGTTGAGCTACTGAAATGAGGGGGTAGACACCTATTTATAGACCTGAATGACCCTACATGTAATATCATTATGCTTATTCCTCTGTGTGCATAATATCCTCTCTAAGCACATAAAATCACATTTGACATCACATTGGGCATGTAATCCTTTTTCATGCAAACTCATCTTTTGTGAAAATTCAAATATTTTGTGCTCTTTGTGACTTTGACATATTTTGATAGAGTAATCCCAAAACATTAATTACATGAAACATTCCAAACCACCTTCAATATTGTGTGTAACTTCCTTTTCCAAAAACATCTTTCTCCATTCTCCCAATTTTGAGGCCCAAAAATTTGGTGAACATTGGGAAATAACGCCACCTTGTATATGATCTTTTTGAACCACCTCTAGACCATGCATTCCTTTGACTTGGATCTTTATCAAAATAGATTGTAAAAAATCTCTATGTATATCTCCAACTGATCATGAAAACCTGTTTTGTCAAAAAAACACAATCAACCATTAAATGATTCAATGTAACCTTGATGGATTATTCCCAACAATATCTCCCTTTGGGTTTTCTAACAACTCTTCATATTTTGATACTTTAAAGCTTTTGTCATCTTCTACCACCATTCGCTTCTTGCGATTCAGAAAATGATCAAATACTTATTCAACACACACTCTAAGCCTGCATGATCCATGATCGACATAAGAAACAAGAGTACCATGAAAAGTTAATCAATGAAACACTTCATTCTGAAACCATTCAACTGCTTTCATCACAAACTCCAACTGTTGTGATATGTATCCTTTAATCGATCACTTTTAGCATCGTCATATTTAAAACTCCCCCTACTTCACTATTTGAGTTCTCGTGCTATTCATAATTCTTAAAGATGGCCAAGATAATATCTGATAGATATGACCATGAACTATTTCCTCATAACACTGAATTCTCATTGTGTCATAGATGTCTAAGATAAGCTCTCGTAGACACTTCCATGAACTATTTCCTTATAACACTGAATTCTTATCATATCACAAATGTCCAAGATAAGATCTGGTAGACATTACCATGAACTGTTTCCTCATAACACCGAATTCGTATCATGTCATGGAATCATTGAATTCACCTTACATCACTCCCCTATCAGCTTCCCCCCCCCCCGTCTTTTTAAGATAGTTTCTCCCCTTTAAAAGCCAAAATTTCTCCCCCTTTGTCAACAAACCCAAAGGTCACTTCTTTATAGTCTACAACAGGGTAAAAATATATATCAATACATCAATGAAAAATAAACCATACCTCAGAGATAAGGGATCCCACATCCACACTTTTTCAAGTGCTAGAAGTTGAATGATCTCCCAGAGCTAGTCGATATTGTTCAAATGAGTCTTTGGGTAAGGCCTTTGTCAAAATTTATGCAACCTATAGTTCTGTAGGCACATATTCCAACTTCACAAGACCATGCTCCACCTTTTCCTTGATAAAATGATATTTTATTTCAATGTGATTTATCCTTGATTGATGGACTGTATTTTTTCTAAGATTTATATAACTTGAATTATCATAATGGATTCTGATTGAAGACTTCACTTCAACTCCCATATCATCAAGATGTTGTTACATCCAAAATAACTGCATGCACTCTTGAGTAGACACAATATATTCATCTTCTACAGTGATCAATGAAATTAAATCTTGTTTCTTTCTTATCCAAAAAATACACAATCCACCAAGATAGAATGCACCACCTGATGTTGATTTTCTATCATCCACTGAACTGATCCAATCTATATCTGTATAGTCCAATAACTCTTGTTGAGATTTTTCATTATACAGAAAACCAAAATCCATTGTGCCAATGATATATTGAAGTATTATTTTATTATAAGAAAGTGATTTTCCTTAGGATTTATTTGATAATGCGCTTCTTGGTATGTGGAAAAAATAATATCAGGTTTTTTCGTTGTTAAGTACAATAAAATGTAAATGATTTGTCTATATTTTGTGATATTAACTGCATTGCCTTCATCATCCCGTGACAGTTTCATCCGGGTAGCCACTGGAGTCATCATCTTCTTGGAATTATCCATTCCAAATCTTCTTAAAACCTTCCTGGAATATTTATATTAATAAATTAATGTACCATTTTTTCCTTGTTTCACCTGTAAACCAAGGAAAAATGTCAGTTCACCAATCATTGACATTTTGAACTCAATTTTCATAAATTCGTTGAACTGTATGCACTGTGCTTCATCTGATTCAACAAAAATTATGTCATCAACATATACCAGCACCATCATCCTTTGATTACTACCATTTTTTACATACAGATTGTAATAAAATCCACCATGCTAAAAACCGAGCTTCTTTAAATACCGATGTAGTTTTGAATACCATGCTCTTTGTGCTCACTTCAACCTATATAGAACATTCTTTAGTAGAAAAACTATGTTCTTATCTTCATTAATGATAAAAACATTTGGCAACTCAATGTAAACTTCTTCTTCTAGAACCCCATTCAGAAATTTCAACTTGAAATCCATCTGGAAAACTTTGAACTTCCTTTTCACTGTTATGGTCAAGAATAATCTTATTGTATCTAGCCTTGTAATAGGTGAAAATATTTCATTAGAATCGATACCATCTATTTGGGAGTACCCTTTCACACTAGTCGTGCTTTTTTTGAATCATTTCTCCATCTTTATTCATATTATTGTGAAAGACCCATTTATTTCCAATGAAATTCTTATCTGATATTCTCGAAACAATCTCCCATGTTTAATTCTTATGAATTTGGTTAATATAATCATTTCTATCCTAAACCCAATTATAATCCCTAGCTACTTTATCAAAACATTTAGGCCCTTCCTGCAATAGTAAGAATGTATATAGTAATGACCTGTAATGACTTCATTCTTCTTTTTTAAACTGGCATTTTCTGATCACCAATGATATTTTGCCTGTCAATTTTAGATCGAATCTTTTTCTTATACATATATATAGATTTGATTTCCTTCTTTTCAATGTTAGTATCTTCTTCTGAGTCGTCATTTTTTACTTCTTCTCCCCCTACACTACTTACCGCATCATCGCTTTCATCGGGGAATTATCCATTGTGTTGTTGAATATTCTATTATTTTCCAATATACTGACATATTTTCTTTCAATTACTTTTCCCAACCTCTTATTAAATCATTTATACACTTTTCTTTTTCCTTAGTAGCCAAGTAATATCCCCTCATCTTCACATGGCTCAAATTTCCCATGTTTCTATTTATTGAGAATGGAGCACTTACTTCCAAAGATTTGAAAGTATTTCAATGTTGGATTTTTTCCATACCACATATCATATAGAGTCTTTTATTCCTTCAAACATAACAGAGCCTTATTATATATGTAAACCAATTTCAAGATAGCTTCCTTCTAGAATTTCTCTGGTGGATCTTTTTCAATAAGTATCGTCATATCCATATTATTGATAATTAAATTTCTCCTCTCAACCACTCCATTTTGTTGAGGAGTTCTCACATAAGAAACTATATTATTTATCCTAAGTTTATCAAGATAACCTTCCACTTGGATATTTGTAAATTTCATACCATTATTAGCACAAAACTTAAGAATTTTTTTTTCAAGCATCCTTTATAATTCCCTTTGATATTATTTTATGCAACTGAACACATTGGTCTTATGGGAAATGAAAAATACACATGCCATCTTGCTAAAATCGTTAATTAAAAGAATTTACTACCACTTTCCATAAATGGATCTTGGTGAGATAGGACCACATAGATCTGTATGCACCAACTCAATCACTATGGTTGACTTTTATTTCTTTGCCTTGTACATCTTTCTGATGATTTTCCCTTGTTGACAAGTATCACATGTATGATTATGATCATGTGATATCTTAGGGAGGTCTATAGATGTATAAAATTTTACCAGATCTTCCAGGTATGGTTGGAATAGATGACCAAGTCGTTTATGCCTCAACTTATTTTCTTCCTCTCTAGATAAAAATCACATATCTTCTTCCCTTCTTACAAGGTATAGATTCCCCTTTATTATTTTTTACTGCAAAATAATTGTACCATATCTTCATTTGAAGATACAAATATTCTTATTAAATCTTATATCATGCCCTGAGTCACATAGTTAACTAACACTTATCAAGTTGTGACTGAGACCTTCAACGACTAAGACATCAGCACGTCTCATTTCTTTGCCCACAAACTTAGATTTCCCCGAGCCAATTATCTTCATGAATTCATCATTTCCAAATTTGAAAACACATTCATTGTAATATTTTATGCTTTTAATAAGATCCTTATTACCCATTATATGGGATGTGCATCCACAATCAAGGATCCATACACTAAAACAATCTGGTGCTTTAAGGGAAATTTCCACAACCACTTCCTTCTCGGCTATTTTCTTTCTAATCCATGTTTTTGACTTCATACTCAGTATAGATTGATAATATTGATCTTCTTCAGATTATGATTGACTAGAATCATATTGAAAATCTAAAAATTGATTTTGCATTTTCAGCTCACCTGATGATTCATTGATTTGTTGCTTGTAATCACTTTGGATCTTCTTTAGAGAATTCCTCTGCATGGTTGATGTACAATATCTATCCATGTTTCCAAATCCTCTACACCAAAAATAACATCCCTAAAAATATATTCTATAGTATTGTGATTTGTTTGGATACCTTTTTCGTTCTTGTGCCCTTTAGTATCTCTTAGATATGGAGCACACATTTTGTGAGTGTCTCATCTTTCCACAGTAATAACACCTGATGTATGGTGCATTCCTACATGTTTCTTCTAGACCACTGGTTGTCCCTTGGAATCTCTAAATCTTCTGATTTGGATTTTTACCCAAATCAATATTCAATATCAGTGCGAGTGCTTGTAATCTGACATTATTCATCACAGATTTTTGTTTTTTGGTCAATCCCCATATCATTTGAACTTGATGGTTGCTTATTTTCTATTGGACCTCTATGATACACTTCTCTCTTTTCTGCCACCTGAATGATCTGATTTCCCAATAAAATACTAGGAGTTAGTAGTTTTTCTTGATCATCAACTTTACATTGTAGGCCAATGACTTCCTCTTTAAGTTATCCAATGTGTTTGATTTGTTATTTTGTTGTGTGATTCAAACCATCGATCACCCTTTTATGTTCTTCAACTTTGAGTTTATTCCCACTAACCATTTCTAATTCCTTTGGAAATGAAGAATTGAGATTCTCAATTTCTTCTATTAACTCAGACTTCTATTCTTCATGATGTTGTATATATATTTTGGCATCACAAACCACTTTGTTGTCTTTATTCATTTTGGATCTCCAAACATCTATCTCTTCAAGAGAGGATTTTAATTAAGCCTATATATTGACTCTCCCTTCAACCTCTTATTCATCACTGTCATTTTATTCCTTTTTCTGGGAGTTACCTATGACTTCCACCATAGAATTATCTCCATGATATTTTCATTTCTCTACCTCTTCAACCTCAGATTCATATGAACTTTCATTTTCTTATGTAATAAGATTCTTCTTTTTGAATAAATTTATCTTGAACTATTTCTTACCTTTCACATAGGTTGAAGACTTGTTCATGGGAATTTCAAATTCATTCTCATCATATTCTTGGAACTTATTGGGGAACCTTATTATAATATGAATTACCTTTACACATTGAAATCATGATATTATAAGTTTCCCTTTTAACATTCTTTTTCCTCTTTGTAGATTTGAAGAAAGAAATTATATCACCTCATCTGTCTCTTCTTCTTCCTAACAATCTTCAATTGTGAGATTCTTAATGGCATTGAATGCTACCTCTTTGTAATTCCCTTTTTCCATAGACTCAATGTCCTTATTTCTCATCTCATATGTGATAAGAGTACTATGAAAGCTATCCAATGACATCTCCTTTGGATATTTATCCTCCAGTATAAGAACTTTCAGATTGAACCGGGGTGGAAATATTCTCAAGATTCGCTTGATGATCTTTAAATCTTCAATAATTTCTCCAAGACCACACATGTTGTCCACCACAACATTTACCCTATCAAATAATTCTTCAATATATTCATTGGGGTTCATTCTCAAATCCTCGTATTTTCTCCAGAGAACTTTTAGTTTTTCTTCTCTGACTTTTGAATCACCTTCATAGATATTCAGCAGCTTTTCCCACATGGCATGAGTAGAGTTACATGAAATCACCTTTATATAGATTTCATTTGATAATGATATACCTAATTCATTTATTCCTCTGGTGTCAGCATCTAATTCCCTTCAGTTAGCTTCTTATAAGGCACCACTATCAATATTGGCTGAGATTCTATGCATCGCTGTTGTAAATACATCCATTCCTAATGATCAAAAGTAGTGTTTCATCTGATTATTCCATAATTAAAAATTATTCCCATCAAATATTGGAATACATTTGTGATTAAAAACTTCCATTTATTTTACTTAGAGAGAACCAATGACTTTAAACCTTTCGCTCTGATACCAATTGTTAGTCCCGCTAGGTTAAATACCCTAAGAGGGGGTGAATTAGAGTATAACAAATTAAAACAACTACCCCTTCAGATCTTGTTTTTTTGTTAAACAAAACTCTCTTATCTCTCTTTCCTATAGAAATTTATGAATAGAAATTAAATCATGCATGAGATACAATAATTTTACTTGGTTCACCCTCACTAGGCTACGTATAAGGAGCATACAACGACAATGTGTCAATGTACCAAATTCACTAAAATCACATTATTGTTTACAAATTTTGGAGAGGACTCAATGTCCCTCCTGGTTAACAATCATTCACAATTTGAAATATCACTACTCTCTAAATTGAAGTGTGTTCGCTACTTCTTCATAATATTCTCCTTTGATTTCTTGAATCAATATGTTTTACACCTAGTTTAGTGTATCATTGAGTTCCACTTTCATCTACTTGATGAATACCGCTTTACCACAGAATAACTGGGAAAATGTAATCTTTCATGAAACCTTTTGGATGAATTTCATGAAACTTTAATGTCTTGTGTGAAACATTTAGGTTTTTTCATGGAAAACCTCTTAAGCACAACTCCATTCTTATTCACAACTCCCTTATTACGTGCAACTCCCTTTTTCCTGCAATTCTTAAGTGATTCAAAGCCTCAGATTTCTCTAAGGGTTGAGCTAAAGAAATGAGGGGGTAGCCACATATTTATAGACCTAACTAACCTTGTGTATAAGATCCTAACATGTATTTATTTGTGCATATAATATCCTCTCCAATCATGTAAAACCGCATTTGACATCACATTGGGTGCGTAAGCCTTTTTCATGCAAACTCATCTTTCGCAAAAATTTAAATATTTCACGCTATTTGTGCCTTTTACATATTTTTATGGAGTTATCCCAAAACATGACTTGGGCACAAATTTCCAAACTACCTTCAATCTTTCACGCAACTTCCTTTCCAAAAACATCTTTCTCCATTCTCCTGATTTTGAGGCACAAAAATTTGGCAAACATTGGGAAACGACGCCACCTTGTATGTGATCTTTTTGAACCACCTCCAAATCATCCATTCCTTTGAATTGGATATTTATCAACATAACTTGTGAATAATATATTTATATCTCCCCAACTAGTCATGGAAACCTTCTTTTTTAACAAACACAATCAACCCAAAAATTATTCAATGTTACCTTGAGAGATTTTAGACTAGTAATTAATCATTGATTGATGATAAGAATTTTTTATTAGTTTTCACTTATGTATTATAAATTATTTGAATCTAGAAATAAAAATATTATCTTGTCCTACTTTGTTCTCAATCATATAACCAAGAACATGTTAGAAAATATGTGAAGAACATTCAGATACTTCATCAGTAGGTTCCAAGAGTTCTAGATAGATAACACAAGATTTCATGGCATGTAGCCTATTGGTACACATCATGTACTCGTGTTTATTGCACTAGGATATACAATAAGAAATATGGGTCACCGTATAATAATTCCACACAAAATGATTTAAATTCTCACCATGTGTTGACCAATCCAAGTTAGCACATAGTTTCCCAAACTACACATCATGTAACTAGCTTACATGCCATGTAATCCACACATTTTCCAGATATAAAATGCAGGGTCAAAGTCATGTTGTGCATTTATTACATTCCAAAGAGACTGACCAAATGTGCAACATCAAATTCACGCAACATGTATCTAGTTTTCACACTGTATACCTCATAAATGTTAGTAGTCGACAAACAAACCTAGTCATTAGGCATGTGTTGTAGACATGGGAAGAAGACATTACACGGTATATGGACCTAGTACACATCATGTAACCCATTATACCTCATATTATTAATCTAAAAAGGAAAGAAAATTAATGATATAATTAAACCTAATCAACATTTGTTCATGTGTCATTTATCAATAGTACCCACCATGTGATATAATTATTAATTATGTATTAAATTGATTTTTGTATTTAATTTTGAACTGCAAGTTATGTATGCTCATTACTTTTAGTGAACTCCATGTGCCTTAATAGTGTTACATATATCATATTTTACATATTTCTATGTGTCATTTATTGATAGTACACACCGTGTAATTATGTGTCATGCCATGTCGAATAGTTTGGATGGGTACATGTTGTTGCCACCAAGTACACATGTGTAATTTATTAATTTTAAATAAAATTAATTTATTTAATTTATTTAAAATTATGGATGTTGAAAATTTTCAGGTGGGTTTGGATGGAATTAAGATAAATTAAATTAATTTATTAATAGGATAATTAATTAGATTAATTCGAGGCATTTCATCTTAATCAAAGAACAAATAAAATTGAATTCTAGATATATTGAAAATGTATATTTTCTCATATGTGTTGATGATCATGAACTTAGACAATACCTATGTATGTGAATGGTTTCTTTAATTTATTATTATTTTATGGTTTTTTAATGATTTATTAAATTAAATGATGGAATGTGTGTCATCCTTTCCTCTTGTTATGTAAGGGTCTGTGTGGCCATAGTTTCTTCTATATAAACCCCTAAACCAATTCATTGTTTTCCCTCACCTGCGTGTGAGTAATGATTATGTAATAGATAGAGCTCTCATATGGGTGGAGGTGGTTCATGTTCGGATCCAAGGTGAAACTATTCTAAGAGATGCATAGTAAGACAGGTGGAATGTTGTAGCACGAACCAAGTCATGGTTCAAGGTGTCATTCCCCTAGGTTTGAGGGTTAATTTATCATATGCTAGATAAAAAACCATTATAAAATATCATGATCATAACACTTTTATTATTTTATTTCTATAAAGTTGAATGGTTAATTTATTTATGGATACTTTTTCATGATCGCATAATTTAATAAATTAATAAGCATATAACATGGAATTAAAATAAATTGAATTATATATAAATTTTATTGAAGAATGGTTAATCACTTAAGTAAAATCCACTTAATATTAACAAGATGTTAGATCTAATGGATTGTTTGACTACTCTGATAGGGGTGAATCATTGTAGACTTTTATTTTTACTATTTATTATTAGTCTTGAAATAGACCTCTTTAGTTAGATCATGACACTCTCACATGAATATTATGCTTTCATCCTTACATGATAATTTAGAAAATAAATAGAACATGGAACATAACAATTTTTACAAGGTTCTGTTATAATTTTTGATCCCACTTCTTAATGAATTCAGTAATCACCCTAGCTATATATTTTCTTCTATAAGTCAATCACTAACTTACAATGGGTAGATAGGAATCACCCTTTACCTAATGTTTCATAGAATCTCATTGCTACTATCACACAAAATCTTGATTTTCATAATCATTATCCTGCTTGTTACAATGGGTTGGAACAAATGAGAAAGATCACTTGAAGCTTTGGGTTACTTTGGAAATAGATGAAGATATTCTCCATGGGCCATCAAGATATTCAAGATAGCATACTCACTTGTTGTAGTATCTGATGTGAATTTTCTTCTCTATTCTAATCCTTAAATCTCTTTAATTGGATTCTTGAGTCAGAGTAGATAATGATAATAATATATAAACATCACACACCAGTCTCTCTTCTTCTTCTTGATATTTTTCTCACTTATTCACAAAGTTCTTAGATAACAACACATATTTTCTTATTCTCACTCATGTTATTTTCTTAGCACTGATTTTCTTAAAAATAATTCAATTTAAGATCATTAAATGTATCCTATATAATTTTCCATAAAAGGAAAATCAGTAAGTCTTTAAGTTTTCCAGCAAAAAGTATGATTATAGAATTATCATTTTTAGTTTCCCACTAATTTCTTGGAACTTCCCAAAAAAAGTAGTCCACATGAAGTCACCTTTCACAATGATTTGACTCAATTGAAAAAAAAAATTACTTTACATGCATATATCTGATACAAAAACTTTTTCTTACTAATCGTGATACTATAGAACAAGTACACAAACTCATATTCTTCATTTGTTGCTTTTTGACTCAACTGGATTAGTCTTAATATTCCATTTTCTTCAATCAGATCACATGATGATAGATATTTCTTAGGATTATTTTAAAAAACATCTAAACAACTCATCTTACATCACTACTTGATTAGAAAGTTATTTTGGATCTTAATAATAGCACAACATCCTCCCAATTAAATTCTAGATTTAATATTTGGATCTTCTTCACCAACATACTCATATTCAACTTGGTTCATCCTCATTCAGTTGATCTCATATCATATCATGTTCTTCATCATATGGGTATCATGGATTATTTATATTGTTTGAATAACAATCGATTTGTGAGGTTTTAATCACTAAAGAAGAGATTTGGCATTGTCTAGTTTTATTTTCATCAAAATATTCGAATTCTTGACACTCAATTTTTCACCCAGTAGAATTTCAAAAAATTCACGTGTTTAAGTCTTAAATTGGGCATTAAAAGGCTTATATTGAATGAATAATTATGATAAAAATCTTATTGGGGCTTAATGAATTACATTTGGTGCATCAAATACTTATTCTTAGAGACTTATGTTCAGCGACAAAGGATTGCACTCATATATAAAGTCTTATAAGATGAAAAGGATTATGTTTGATGAAATATTACAATGAAATCTAATGTTGGTGAGTAATATTCTCGATAAAAAGTCATACATCCAGTGACTTTTCCATTTCTCTTGCCTTATCCCAAAGTCGTGCAATGAATTAAGTCCTACAATAATGAATTATGTTGGTATCCAAAGGCTTGTGTTAGAGACTTTATCAAATTTCTTAGGTTATCCAATATCTATAGATTTTTAGAATGACTTCAAAACTTCTCCAAACTATCTCTAGTCATCTAAAAACTAATCCAATAAATTAAAACATCATATCATTATCCTCTAGTGATTATCAGCAATGGTTATAAATAAATTAAAACCTTCAATAACTTCATCAAAAAATCCAAGTACACAACAAAATCCCCCTTTTGGATTTATTGGAAATAACATTCAACTCTTCCAAATAATCTCATGATAATAATCAAATTATATACTTTATCTAATGATAAGTGTCTAACACCACACTACTTGATAAGTTAATGGTTTTGAGAGAATTGCATCCCTCGGTAACAAGCATGTGTGTCTAAGTTACTTAAATGAACTTTATTTCCCACTTCCAAAAATCTCCCCCATATGTCAATATCCACAACTTTAGATGACCAAGTAGTGAACACATGTCATTCAAGAGTTGTTTCATAATTTATCCTCCTTTTTCAACAAAATTAAAATCCCAGATGTGGTGTTTTTTGAAATACCTTTAGGTGAAGGAGGAAGGTTTAACATGAAGTTTCGGCCTCAATTCATTAAATTTATCCTTTGGAAATGCTTTGGTAAAAATGTATGCAACTTGGTCCTTGGTACCAATAAAATCAAGTAATACATCATCATTTATCACCTTTTATTTTATAAAATGATACATGAGATCAATGTGTTTAGATCTTGAGATTTTATCTAGATTCATAGAAAGATCTATAACACTTTTATTTTCATATTATATCTATAGTGATATGTTAAATTTAACTCTTAAATATGTCAGTTGAACATGCATCCAAATAATCTATGTATAGGCCAATGTGGTAGTAATGTACTCAACTTTAGTAGTGATTAATTACATTGAATAATTCTTTTTTATACACCATTCCATAAAGCTCCCACCAAGAAAAAAGGTGCCACTTAAGGTGCATTTCCTATCAACACGGTCACTAGCCTAATCGATATCAGCAAAACTCTGCAATGTAAAGTCTGAATTGGATGTTTACAATAAACCAAAAAACAATGTACTACTGATGTATATAAGGATTCACTTATTTTCTAGTAGATGGGACTCTTTGGGGTCACTCTAAAATTTGGCACACAATGTCACAACAAATACAATGTCAGGTCTAGAATTTTTAAGGTAGATAAGGATACCAACCCATTTTCTATAGTTACTTTGATTTAAACTTGTTCTAGCCTCTTCCTTGGTCAATTTGGTTCCAATATCCATAGGAGTAGAGATCATTTTACATTATTTCTTTACAAATCACTTCATTAAATCTATTGGAACTGAAATCTTCTTTAAGGCCTCAAACAACCAATTTTGGGAAAAATGAGCATGCACCCCAAGCCGAAGAACAATTTCAGGGATGATGAGTAGGGTGCGTGAAATTTTCACTAAATGCATGCAAGAACCATATTTTTTGAGCAAAGGCATTATGTTACAATGGAGATAAGATTTTTTGTTCCTTACACCAATTCAAATAGGCTTGCCAAGGCAAGCACACGCAAGAAAGAAGGCTTGCATACAAGAAATAAAGGGCTCATGCAACAGTCCTCTTTGTGTGACAAAGGTGATGTCAAACCAGACCCTTTTCATGCTAAATATCCAGTGTAAAAGGAAGTCATTATGTGCAAACCCATTTTTCTTCCAAGTAATTTCTGGCCCACCTCCAAAAAAATCGTCTATAAATAGAATCTCACCCCCTATCATATGAGAGGCTCTCTGAAAGACAAAGTGCCACTCCCATGCACACAAGTACTCTTCTTCTGGAACAGCGCGCAACATGGAAAATTCAAGGTAGATAATATTTCATGATATAAATTTTATGGGCCCAAACATGACTTGGTCTACTGTAGAGTGATCCTCACACACAACTACCTCAAAGGTTTGTCGAGTGCATGCAAAGAACCTACCTTCTCGTAACCCTGATCATGCACGAAACTCCCAAACTTGAGTGCAACCCTGATCTTTCATGAAACTCCCAAACTTGTGTGCACTTATTCCATCATTTTCCTTTGTTCTAGAGCACCCAACTCAAAAAACACTCTAAACTTTCATGCAACAACTTCTTGGTACCCCACTTTATGTCCCTTATGCCTCTAGTGCATCCTTACCTATTGATTCTAAGCATTGGTATCATAACCATTATTGATTCTAGGAATAGGTATCATAACATGGATCACGTGACTAGACACTCCTCCATGGTAGTTTCAATTCCATATCCCTCTCAAAGGCTCATAGTCAGTGGTCACATAAGCCCAAGGGGTGAGAAGTAAGTCCCCTAACATCCAATATACGTGACATAAAACTAACTAATCCCACATTCTTATTGCATGATGTTAAACTTTATCATTTCCTAGTCATATGACATTAAACTACATGAAAACTTCCTCAGCACATGATGTGAAACTATAGCCTTACCTTTCATGATAAATTTGGGATACTCCATGTGCGACTCACATGGAATGAGATCCTCTGGGCAGATTAATGTGTAATCCCTACACTATTCCAACCGAGATAAATCCTCTTGTGAAGGGTAGCTTCTATGCGTAAGCCCCACACCATCCCTTATCAATGCTCCTTTCACAACATGATCATTTTACCTCATGATGTTAACTGCATGGATCGGTCCTGTCACATGACCTTAAACTATGGCATCAAACAATGTGTGTTTTGATCTCTATCTTCTAAGCAGGGTATGTAGGATGTATCCCTGTGGTTCAATCTCAATAATGGTAAACCCATGGCATTCCCTCCTAGGGACACACCTCATGGGTCTACCTCAAGGGGTGTTCTTATCCATCCATCCTAGATCTGCCTCCACAAGGCATTTTGATCCATTGTTAAACCTTTAAGGTGTGACATCTTCCCTCTAAGGGACACACCTCCTAGATCTACCTCAAGGGGTGTTTTGATCCACAACTCCATATTTGCCTCCATGGGGCATTCTAGTCCAATTGATAAAAAAATTGGTGTTCCCTCCTAGGGACGAACCTCCTTGATCTACCTCTATAGGGTATTCTAATGAACCAATCCCATCTTCATAAGATGTTAAACTCATGCCCTAATCTATACCAACTAGAAATTTTGATCCATCTCCACAGGACATAAAACTTATGACTTGACCCACAATAGATACCCTATGCATAAGTATGGGATTCTTGAGGTAAAAATCCTTGGAAGAATTACACATATAGCATTTTTAACTCATGATAATCCTGATATTCCTTAGGTTACACACCTTAATATGCCTCATATTAGACTCCCTACTAATAGTAAGAATACAGGTGACCAATGTGCCTAATATCCAGACATGCCCAGCGATGTCCAGCATGACTACTCACTTGACTGAAGTTTGCTGACCTGCCAGGAAGAAGCAGTGTAATTAACTAGTATCCGCAAAGAGATAGTGACTAGAATGAGTTCTATGAACATGAATTAAATCTATGAGGGAGACTCACACTAGGAAATTATCTCTAAGGAGGAATCCATGGAATAAGGAACCAACATCCCATCATTCCATTTTGATCAAGAAGCATATATCACTGTTGAAAGTGATGAAATTCACCCACCTTTGGAAAGTGGGAATGTAGGGAAAAATTTCTTCTAGCATGTGCATCATATGCTGACACACAAGTGGGGCCTGAGTGAAAGCGTAGAAAACAAATTCCCTGAAGTACTTTTCTTATGATAAAAATATATATGTATGACTTTGTGTATGACTTGTAACCCCAGAAAGTAAGACATCTCACCCAACAAGGGTATTTCAAAAAAAATAATCTCCTTAGAAAATTCCTCATGGAGATAATCTTGATCACCAACAGAAATGATTTAATCAATATATATTATGATAATAAGAGTGCATGAGGTCAACTCTTTTACATAAAGATTACTATCAATTTTTCCCGTTGGAAAATCCATACTTTTTAAGAATCCATCAATCTTGGAATACCAGGATCATGTGGATTTATTCAACCCATATAAATCCTTCTTGAGGTTACATACCATGCTTTTATCTTTATCAAGTACAAAGCCTTTAGGTTTTTTAATGAACACCTCCTCTTATAACTCTCCATTAATAAATACAGATTTTACATCCATTTGATAGATCTTATATCTTTTTTGTGTGTCCACTACCAAAAAAATCTTGATGGTATCAATACTTGATATAGTTGAAAATAGCTTCTTCAAATTCAACTCCTTTTATCCGAGAGTAAACTTTACACACCAACTAATCTTTATTTATTATAACTCCATCACTCTCATTCATATTATTTTAGAAAAACCACTTGGTTCCAATGATCAAGTATTTGTACAAACTCACAAGTTGAGTTTTCCTCTATTTGATCAAACTCTTCATTAATTGAAATAATTCACCCATCATACTCAACTACCTCAACAATAATATGAGGCTCAATATATGAAAGAAGTGCAGTTTGGTTCTCTAACCCCAGTCTTCCTCAGTTCTGGATAGGTGCATCCTATTGGATAATAATATTCTCAAAATCAATATGTTTCCTTAGCATCTAATACATATTCCCATTATTATTAGTCTATACATTCTCACTGGTAACATTTGAGTCAATATCAACCACAACCTATGCTATTACGTCTTTCTCACCAACTTTTTTTAGAATTTTTTAAATTTTCAGCCCTAATAGATTCATCATCAATTGTAACAAGAAAATAAATTTTTGATGATTTTCAATTATATTAATATATAAAAATTTCATCACCTTATGTCAATTTTTCTCTAACATTTATAACTATATCCATTTTAAATATTCCCTAAAAGGTTCCTTCTTTAGTTTATTTTTCAAACTTCCCTAGATTTTTTCTTATGATTTTCATGTAATAGGGGCTTTGAAAGAATTTAAAGTATTTTACAGTTAGATTTTTTCCTTATTTCATATAGAGTCTTATTAGTTTTATATATTAATAATCACCTATTTTGGATATGTATGGTGATGCAAATAGCTTCTCTCTAAAATAACTTTGGAAGGTTGTGCTCAGCTAGCATGGTTCTACCCATTTCTACAATACTTCTATATTTTATTTGAACGATTCCATTTTTTTGAGGATTTTATGGTGTTATATATTGATGTGTTATCCTATTATTTTATAGGAATCTCTCAAAATCATTGTTTGTGTATTATTTATCATTTTCTGACCTTAAAATTTTTATGTAAACATTAATCTAGTTTTCAGCTTTTCTTCTGAAAACTTTAAACATTTGAATATCGTATGGATTGTGTTTCATGAAGAGAACATTTTTCATAAGGCTATAGGAATATATGAATATAATGAATTATATGTAACCATTTATTGAATTGTTCTTCATGAGACCGATCATATCTGAATATATCGGTTCCAAAGGTTAAGTTGATTGTATGTCCATATTCATATGTGTATTTTAAGTAATCTTCCATTTTGAAATGTCTCAAAAAAACTCTATTTATATATTGAATTTTTGAAGGTATCCCACTAATTCATGTTTGGATATCTTTCTCATATTCCCTTATTCAAGGTGACCGAGTCTCCTATACCATGGGTTATTTTCATCTTTGGTACTCATGTAGCATGAGTTAGATGGGTCACTAATATGAAACATGTTTCCACATGTTATTTCAACTATTATAATAATTGTTTCATTCAATTAATTTATAAAAATTAATGAGTTATTTTGAAATAAAACTTTATTTCCCTCATCATATATTTGGATAACACTTCGTAAATTATGTTTCATCCCTTTCATAAATAAGACATCTTTCCACTTGAGTTCTTTAGAATCAATCTCGACAATTCCAATACCTTTGATCTTTAGTGATCATCCATTTCCAAAATTAATTGATCCGCTTTAATGTTTCTCAATGCCTTTAAAGATTTTGGTGTCTAAAGTCATATGTGAAGATCACCCACTTTCAAGTATCCAAGGTCTTCCTTTCTTACTTGACTTCAAGGCCACCTCTATAAATAATGACTTCTCATCTTGTTTTTGTTTCTGAAATCCTTTTCCCTTTTCTTGATAAGATATTTTTTTAGGAATATTTGTCATATATTTTTCATCACATTCTCATATCTACCATACATTTTTTGAAACATTAAAACTTATTTTGATTAAATAGATTTGAAGTGACTTTTTCCATTGCTTTCCTTCATGGTGACTCACTTCATTTCATCTTAGAACTGCTCCCCCTTTATTCATGTATAATTCTAGGTAGAGACATGTTATACTAATATTTGTGGCCCTTGTGACCATAAATCCCATAACACCTAAAGTAGCCACTGAATCTGAATATTATGTGATAAGTTTAGGCATGATCTAAAAACTATATTCCATAATTCTGTTTTTTTTTTTGCCTAAATATCCCCTGAACTTGATTATTATTTAAAGGGATTGATTTAATCTATAATATTCTCTCTTCCATGGATATATATGGGGATTTACTTGAAGGTTTTGGGTGTAGCAGAAACGCATTGATTGGTGTACCCAACTTTAATTTTACTATTAACAATGATCAATTTTAGATTTGTCACAATGATAAAACACAGAATCTTCGGAATAGAAAGAAGAACAAAAAAGAAAGAGGGAGGTCCTAGGACCATAGAGAGGATCATCATATGTTGGTTATAATTAATTTAATTAAAAGACAATAATTAGCTTGATAGAATTCTCTCTCCATTTATGTTTCCAGTCATGATCTAATGTGATCCGTCGTTACGTCATAGAAGCCAAGTTTAGGCTTCCTCTAGTGGTGATCCACACATGCTCCACGTATCTTTGGACATTTCCAAAGAGATATCCGAGTGCTAGCATAGAAGAGCTTTTTCTTTCAATTTCTTCCTTTTATCGCCTTGAGATCCACTTCCACAGTGCTCTTCTTGATCCAGTGGAGGAGGATCTATCTTATAACTTAAGAGCGTTCTTGGAGGAAAGGAATTATATCTTGGCTTGAGAGTTTTCTCCAAATCTGTTGTTCACAACCACAAATAATGGCTTGCCTTAATGAGAATAATGTAATTTGGATTTATAATACTTAGAATAATGAAATAAAATAATTACCCATAGGTATTTATTTATTTCATTTAAATCTTAGTAAGACTCCATCTCTAATAATAGTGTTTGAATATTATTATTACTTTACATGCATCCAGTGAATTAAACCTAATATTATTTAATTAAATAAATAATATTTTTTTCTCAAAAATTCCCAAAAAACTATACGGTGTGTGTATTAATATACACAGTGTGTATATTAATATACACGGTGTGTACTTTTTTTCATTTTTCTTTATTTCCTCCACCACATTTATTAGACCTTGAATAATGTATATTTATTTCTCAAATAAATATCATTGAATTACTCACTAATAAATATATTATTTATCCCACAATATATTCTTTCTAATAACCAGTGTTGAAATAAATGCGATCAGGAATCCTTGAATAATTATTAAACCAAAATTGGGAATAATCTTTATTCAACTTGTTAAATAAATATTTAACTGAGATACTTTAATACACTTAGTGTGTGACCCTCTAGGACTCTTTCTCAGTGGCATTAGGTAGAGCCTATCTAAATTCCAAGGTTAGCGTCTAAAAACACGCCAAGGCACATATAGATAAATAATTTAATGCTGTAATGATGTATCACCTCATACAAATGATTACCATGTAATTTAATCCCTTTGTATTGATATCTCGAATCAAACGGGTTACATGCTAGTGCCATCAACCCATGTGCTCAATTATTCTTTCTTTGACTTCCTAGAATTGAACTTGTTTATTCCTCACCATGGCCATGGATTCATTTAGGCTATATCGGTTCCATCAAAGGGCCTGAGATATTAATTTCTGTTATGGAATAGAAGAGACAAATCCTTTCTCGCATTATCTATTAATGCAGTATTACTCATGATGCACCCAACATATCCTACCTCACTGTGAACAGTCTGTCGTCATAGTTTTCATCAATACATCTAAGTGCATGAGTTGTAATACCCATTAATAATAATCTTAAAGTCTAAGGACCAATACACACATATGTAGATAGGAACATCCAATGACACTATGAAATGTGGATTTCCTACTGGTGGGTCTTGTTCTCATAATATCCTCCTAGATATTACCAAGGGCGCACACCATGATAAGGTTCCCCAAAGTTTTATGAGTCCTCATCCCTAATGTCCTGTATTATTTATGTCCCTTAAATAACATCATCCATCTATAGAACATATATTCAAGAATAGTGTTATGGCACTTTTGGGTTCTCATCATAGCAGGGATCCGCTATGACCATTTACTGCAATAGCTATCTTTAGGACATTATCACATGCATTGTCATGCAGAAGAATAATCAAGATGTGATAAGGTATTTATTAATATTCAAATCCATGAATGAAATTTTATCATAAATTACCAAGTAGTTGGTTCTAGGCCACCAACTCCAACATTACCATCATATTTTTTAGACCAATATTTTTCAGATTTTGAATTAAAACATGTACTTTTAGGTAAAATAGATTGAACCTTTAGATAAGTTTTGGGTATTGGTTTAACGTAAAATGATATACTAGAATTCCCAGTTATTTTAGATGCCTTATATTTTACTTAAAAATATTTCTTGAAGTATGTTCTAACTCTTTTTAGATTCATTTTAGTTTCAATATATTTTTATTCCAATATTCTTAGTTTCTCTTCCCTAGAGACTGGTTTAACTTCAAGATCTTCTAGCATATTTTCATTCTCAGTCACTTTTAAATTTTACTTCTTGAGTTCTTTAATGATTTCAGTTTCTTTTCTTAGAAACTCTTTAGTTGATTCGACCTTCTTCCTATATTCCTTCTCTATATGTTTAACTTCCCTCTTGAGATTTTTGTTTTTCTCAAGGAAAGCTTCCAACTCATATCTGAGTATTTTCTCTATATATGTTTCTTCTCTAACTTTCTATTCAATTTTGGAGGAGGTTTATTACTTATCCACATGTTTCATAATGTTAATGAACTTTCCATTCTCTTCATCCCTGTATTGACTGTAGGATGAAGTGTCTTACTCTTCTTCTTCTTTTTATTAAGCTTTTTCTTTTTCTTCTTAGAAACATATTCTTGAACTCACCTGATTTATTTTCATCCTTAGTGTTCTTAAACTATTGATTTTTCTTGGTATTTTAATCATTTTCATCATCCTTGTATCTGAAATTAATTTTCTTTGTAAAATTTACAGCAAAATATACAACACCACCATAGTTGAATCATTTTAAGGGCAGTTTACCTATGTACTTTACTTTTCCTATTTTTAATTTTTTAGAGATAAGAGATCTTGTTGTATTTTCATATTCATATATCTCATAATCACCATTTGATTCACTATAATTTTCAGGATCTTCTTATTTAATATTTAACATTCTCATGGCTTCAAAATCTATCTCATCTTTAACTTTATTCTTAAAAACAAGTGTCTTTATCAGTTCATAATAAATAAGGATATTGTGTAACATGTTAATGGAAATATATTTAATATCTTATGGATCATAATTTTTTTTATCAAACTTATCTAGGAAGTTCCTCATGAGTTTCTTAATAATGAAATCATTATCCATAGTTTTACTGAATCCTCTAATGTTACTCATAATTTCATTAACTCTAGTAAAGTGGTAAATAATGGATTACTCCTCATCCATCTTTATATATTTGAACTTTCTTCTCCATATTTTTACTTTTTTCTCTTTAACTTTGACATTCCCTTCATATACTCTTTCTAACTTATCCCATACTTCCTTGAATATTTTTAGACCCATCACCTTGATGAACACTTTCTCAAAAAGAGACATAATAATGGAATTCCTTTATTTCCCATCGAATTCAAAATTTCTCTTATCAGTGAAGGTTATATGATCACCTCTTTGAATAGGTGGAAAACCAACTATAGTTACATCAATAACTTCAAGCCCAAATGATAATAAATAAAGAAGCATCTTATTTTTTCATCCATGGAAATTTTTTCCATCAAACATTAGCACTCCTCTATTGTTCACAAAGTTGATAATGGTTATCATTAAATCCACTAAGATACTCTATTAGAGGGAACATTTTCTTTGATTCCACTCATTAGATCTAGTGCATCATATGACTACACTGAGATGGGGGTGAATTAGTTTATACTTTTCTTTTTACTATTTCTTCTTATTTTTGAAAAATACCTCTTCAACCAATTAGATAGAGACTCTCCCACATGAATATTATGCCCTCATCCTTACATAATAATGAATAAAATAAATTAAACAAGATACACAACAATTTTTACAAAGTTTGTCCACATTATTTGAGCCTAATAATTTTTACATCCATTAATCACCCTGGATATATATTTTCTACTATAATTAAATCACTAACTTATAGTAGGTATAGAGGAATCACCCTTTACCTAAATTTCACAACATCCTGCTTCTACAATCACACAACATCCCACTGGTCATACACAACATCTTGATAGTTACAATGAGTTGGAACAAATGATAAAGATCACTTGAAGCTCCAGGTTTATTTGGCAATAGATAAAGATCTTCTCTATGAGCCTTCAGAATATCCAAGATAGCATGATCACTTATTATAGTATCTAATGCAGATATGCTTCTCTATTATCAACCTCAAATATCATTCACTAGAATCTAGATCTCAAGAATATGTAGATAATAATGTTTGATATAGTGCGACAAGATCTCTTGTTCTTCTCAGTATTTTTCTCACTTGTTCACACATTGCTTAGATAATAGTGCATATTTACTTACTCCCACTCGTGTAATTTTCTCCACAACGATCTTCTAAAAAATAATTATATTTAATAGAATTAAATAAATCTTATTGAAATTAGTTTTCATAAAAGGAAAACTATGAATAATTTAAGTTTTCTAGTAAAAATAATGATTATAGAATCCCCATTTTTGGTTTCACACTACTTTCTTTGTACTACCCAATAAATTAATCCATGTGAAGTCCCTTTAAATGATGCTTTAACTTAGTTTACTGAAATAACCTTGCATGAATATATTCAGTATGATGAATCCTTGTTACTTCTTGAGATACTACAACACAAGTAGACAACTCATCTTCTTTATGTGTCACTTATCTGACTTAAATTGATCAATCACAATATTCCATTTTATTTGATCATCTCACGAAATGATAGATATTTATTAACTTTATTTTAAAATTCATCTAAAAAAATAAACTTTCATCATTTCTTGATTATAAAATGATTTTAGATCCTAAGAACAACACAACATCATCCCAATGACATTCCAGATTTGACATCTGGAGCTTCCTCACCAACAGAATCATATTCAACTTGGTTCATCTTCATTCAATTGATCTCACATCATATCATGTTCTTAATCATGTGGGTATCATGGATTCTTAATATTTCCTGAATCATAATCTATTTGTTATGTTTTATTCACTAAGAAACAACTTTTAAATTGTTTGGTTTTATTTTCTTCAGAATATTTTATTTTTGGAAACTCGGTTTTTCACACAGCAAAAACTCAAAAAAAATGTTGAATTATTATGTTGGGAATTCAAAGGATTTCACTCAAAAAATAATTATAATGAAAATCTTATATTAGATTAAAGACTTACATTCAGTGCATCAAATACTTACACTCAAAGACTTATGTTCATGGCAAAGACCTACACTCAGACATGAAGTCTTACGAACCACAAAGGCTTATGTTCGATGCAATATTATTATGTAATTTGATGTTGTAAAAGTCACACACCCAATGAAAAATTTTTACATCTAGTTCCTTTTCCATTTTTATTTCCTTATCCCAAATTCATATGATTAATGAAGTCTTATGATAAATACTTACATTGGGATCTAAAGTCTTATACTAAAGAATTTTTCAAATTTATCTAGTTGTCTAGTATCTCTAGATTTTCATAAAAAATTAAGAAATCCTCTAAAATTTATCTAGCCATATAAAAAACAATTCAATTAATTCAAACATCATCTCAACAACCTCTAATGATTCTTAAAAATATTTAGAAACAAATTCAAGCCTTCGATAACCACATCAATAAATCCAAGGCCATGGAATAAGAGTGTAATAAGATAAAATGGTCAATTTTTGCATAAAGGTTAAAATACCTCAATCAAAATATTAATTAGGTATAGCCTTACACTACTTGGGTTGAAATCAAAAAATAGTTCAAGGTGTTTGACCAACCGCTATTAGGGTAATTTCAATTATCAGGAAATTTATAAGATGAGTATTGTGTTGACTTAACCTTGTTATCATTAAGTATTGATCATCTCTATGAGAATTTATGAAATTAATATGAATATGGAGTCCCCTCAATAGATCAAGGATATATGGTTTAATGTAGTTGTAAAGTCGTTCATACCTAAATAACTTCAAATAGATTGTTGGTACTTCATCTAGGTTATGAGAAGGGGCATATGGATCCTTACCAGTAGAATATCCATGCAATGGGATATTCCAAAACCAATGGTGAGAGATATTGGGTTATGATAAAATGTGGTAAATCAATAAATTAATTAATATTTATTATCTAATTTTGTAATCCAAATAAAGTACTAAAATTATGATCTTATTTATTATAGAAAATGGTAAGCCACGTGATTCAACTATATCACTATAATCCATATTAGTTAAGGATAAAATTTTCACCAGCTTGAATTTCCAAGAATGGTATATACGTTTAAGAATTATACTACACCATGAGAACAGATTATATATGTTGGAAACCCTTATTCCTAAGTCACTTGATAAAAGAGGCTAGTGTGGAAGAAGTATCTTTGTACCTTAAAGACGTGTACAATGCCACAAATGTAAAATATTTCATGTTATCATTCATGTAAAGTGATATAATGAAGTACCATGAGGAAATGGATGTGTATAGTATGATGTCTCACCTTCATGATCTCTATCAAGATAAGGAAAGAAAATAGATATATGATATATCTAATGCACTATTCATATCCAAGATTGGAGAGTCTGTGCCAGCTAGGGCCCATGCAGTCAAGATGATTGGTTACATAGAGCACTTGGACATCTTGGGATTTAAGATCCTTAATGAGATGAAAAAAATCTCATTCTATTCTTACTACATAAAGGATTATCTAGTTTTATTCTGAACTATAATATGAGAAATAGTTATAAGACACTTTTGGAGCTCCTTAATTTGACTCACCAAGTTGATAAAGGCATTGGGAGTGAAAATCTTGTGGTCCTTATGGTGAATAAAAGTAAGAACAGGGAAAAGGGTCTCAATAATATCTATAACTTTAAGGCTCTTGAGCACCATACATTCAAGAAAAGAAAGATCCAAATATAGGTAAAGGAAAAAAGATGCAGTTTTTTTTCACGTGGCAATCAAAACCACTAGAAGAATAACTTCACCCAATTAAAGAAGAAAGGGGAAGCTCAAGGTGTGTTCTTTATCAATTGAAATCTTTCTACATCTACACATTGAGTATTAGATATAGATTTTGGTGTTCATATCTGTATCCAAATGTAGAAACCAAGTAGATTCTAAAATATTTACATAGGAGGGGTAGATCTTCGAGCAGCCTATGGAGAATGACTTGTTGTATTGGTTATAGGATACTACCACATTTTTGTGTCAATAGGGATGATCTTGGTTTTAAAATATTGTTATTATATACCAACTATTACCAAAAAAATTATTTTTCCATCCTACTTAGATACATATGGTTTTATTTTCAAATTTGGAAATAAGACATGTTTATTTTACAAATATAGCATATGTTATAGTATGAAACATTTAAATAATGGTCTTTATGTATTATTTTACCAATACTAAGTATTGGAAATTGATAATGAATCAAATTCGCATGAATCATTTCACACCCATTTTTGGAATCACCATCTTGGTCAGGTAAATAAAAAGTGTTTAATAAAGTTATATCAAGATGGTTATTTAGACTCTTTTAAGCTAAAACCACTTGATAGATGTCATGGTTATTTACAAGTCAATATGAAAAAAACCACCATTTTATGGATAGAGTGAAAGGTCCATAGTGCTTCTATAATTGGTACATACTGATTTGTGTGTACTTTTTCAAGTAGAAGCTATATATGGGTATTCTTACTTCATAATTTTTACTGATGACTTGAGTAGACATAGTTATGTCTAATTGATGAGGTATAAGTATGAATAATTTGGGTAATTAGAAGAGTTTAAGAATAAATTAGAGAACCAACTTAGTAAGAATATAAAGAATCGTCAATATAATCAATGTGGAGAATATCTTAACTAAAAATTTATCAACTTTATATGGGATTATAGGATTCTATCTTAACTCACTCTACCTTATACACCATGATAGAATGGTATTAGTGAAAGGAGTAATTGTACCTTAATTAAAATGGTGAGGTTAATGATGAGTCATGAAGATATTTTATTATCCTTTTAGGGGTATGTATTACACACTAAAACATGCATTTTGAACTGAGTGTATACTAAAGTAGCAAATAGAATACTATATGAATTAATGTATGGAACAAAATCTATGATTTCACATAATCATTCATGGGGTTGAGAAGCATTTTTTAAGTCTTTATTTGAAAAAAAAACTAGAATTGGGGGGTACAAAGTGTGAATTTATAGGATATCCTAAAGAAACTGGGGGGATATTACATATATGAACCCTCCTACAAGAAAGTAATAGTGTCTAGATAGACCATATTTCTTAAGAGGGAGAACATCCTCAAGAAGTATAGTAGGAGCATGATTAAATTCAATGAAGTTGATGCTAAAGATGTACAAGAGTTGGTACAAGAACACATTCCATAGGTCCCTGAAAAGATGTTGTTCCTAAAAAAATTATGGTGTAGGATCACCAGATAGGTTAGATAACTAGAAAGATATTTTTTATAGCCATTAAGGATGGTGAATCATTATTGGTTGACAATAATGATCTGCTTTCCTTTAAGGTGGTAGTAGAGAACCCGGAAGCTACAAGATGACAAGAATCCATGAATTATAAGATAGATTCCATGTTTCAAAACCAATTATGGGTTATGGTTGATCTTCTAGTTGATGTAAATCACATTGGGTGCAAATAGGTATTCAATAGAAAACTATACATGGAAGGTAAAGTGGGTGTCTATAAATCACAACTAGTAGCTAAAGGGTTTAAACATTATCAAGGCATAGAATATGATAAACCATTTTCTCTAGTAACCATGTTTAAATCAATCAGAATTCAAATAGTTGTAACAACTTTCCATGACTATGAGATTTGGAAGATGGATGTCAAAACAGACTTCTTTAATGAGAACCTTCAAAAATATGTCTATATGACACAACCAGAAGTGTTTGTGAATCATGATAATGAAAAAAATGTATAAAAGTTATAGATATCCATTTATGGATTGAATAAAGCATCCAGATCATGGAAAATTTGGTTCGATAATGCCATGAGAGAATCTGGTTTCATTAAGAATAAATGTGATCCATGTGTTTACAAGTGGTTTAGTGGGAGTGTATTTGTTATCCTGATAGTATATTTCAATGACATATTACTTACTAAAAATGGTATACCAGTCTTGTAACACCCTTGAATGATAAAGGGTTAAATGACTAAATGATATGACTCATGCCAATAAGGTGCACCTTCCTTTTTAGGAGCCTACCAGATTAGAACTCCATAGTTAAATGATTGGCCTGGAATAGTGATCAGGATGGGTGACCTTATGGGAAGTTTCCTAGGGTGTGTGTGAGTGAGGACAAACCCCAGGGTGGGGACCACATGTCTGTGGGGAAACTGGTGGTACCTGGTGGTCCAGGACCCGACGACCATGTTAAAGGTGGGGTGTATGTGCTGTCACCGGGACCCAGTTGTTACATTTGGTATCAGAGGTGGTACCCAGCCTTAAGTGCAGCACACTACCTGGGTTGAGATGTAGGGCCCACAATGAGGACGTTGTGCTCTAAAGGTGGGGGGGGGTAAATATAACACCCTTGAATGATAAATGGTTAAATGACTAGATGATATGACTCATGCCAACAAGGTGCACCTTCCTTTTCGGGAGCCAACCTGATTAGAATTCTATAGTTAAGTGTGCTTGTCCTGGAGTAGTGATCAGGATGGGTGACCTTCTGGGAAGTTTCTCAGGGTGTGTGTGAGTGAGGACAAAGCACACTGGAAAGGACATGTGTTGGCATGTGGGAACTATTATTATCCAGATGACCTGTTCAGGCATGTGAGTGGGCCCCAGGGTGGGGACCACATGTTTTCGAGGCAACTGGTGGTACCTGGTGGGTCAATACCCGACACCCATGTTAAAGGCGGGGTGTTTTTGCTGTCATTGGGACTCTGTTTTTACAAGTCTTACACTCAATTAAAGACTTATTGAACAAGTGTTTATTTGTGAATGACTCAAAATTATTCATGTGGGTCGTCCCCGGGGTGGGGACCACGTGTCTTCGGGGCAACTGGTGGTACTTGGTGGGCCAGGACCCGATAGCCATGTTAAAGGCGGGGTGTTGGTGTTGTCATCAGGACCTCGTTGTTACAAGTCTTACACTCAATTAAAGACTTATTGAATAAGTGTTTATTTGTGAAGGACTAAAAATTATTCATGGTAGATCCTAGAGTCTACTTGGGCTAAGTCAAGGTATATACATTGATCATATACCAAAGATATTTATTATGGAACAATCTAATAGGGGATTGGTTCCAGTGTTACATGGTATACATCATTATAAGAAAATGTGTCCTCATACATAATAGGAAAGAGATAGAGTGATTAAGATATCATAATCTTTTGTGACAGGATTGATCATGTATGTCATGTTGTATACTAGGCTTGATGTTGCCTATGCCTTGAGCATGTGGTAGGCAGATATCAAGTTGATCTAGGTGAACAACATTGATATGTTATTAAGGTTATCTTTAAGTATCTGAGGCAAACTAAGGATATGTTCCTAATATATAGAAGAGGTGGGGATCTAGTTATAGGAGGTTATACATATTCTATCTTTAAAATAAACTATAATGGTCTGAATTCACAATCAGGATATGTCTCCAGTCTTAGTGGAGTAGTTGTGAACTAGAAGAGTTCAAAGTAGCCAGGTGTCGCTGATTATACAGTGGATTATACATATATAGTGGTTTCTAATATAGTGAAATAAGTTATTTGGATATATATATGCAACGTTTTTCAAGATCCTGATGCAGTTCTTAGTAGTGAAGTCTCTATCACATAATATTGTGATAATATTTTAGTAGTGGCCAGGACCCGATGGTCATGTTAAAGGTGGGGTGTTTGTTCTGTCACTGGGACCCAGTTGTTACAAGTCTTACACTCAATTAAATACTTATTGAACAAGTGTTTATTTGTGAAGGACTTGGGTGAAACAACCTATATCTTTAGTATCAAAATTATTCATGGTAGATCCTAGAGGCTACTTGGGCTAAGTCAAGGTATATACATTGATCAGATACTAAAGATATTTATTATGGAACAATCCAAGAGGGGATTGGTTTCAGTGTTACATGGTATACATCATTATAATAAAATGTGTCCTCATACATAATAGTAAAGAGATAGAGTGATTAAGATCTCATAAGCTTTTGTGATAGGATTTATCATGTATGTCATGTTGTATACTAGGCTTGATGTTGCCTATGCCTTGAGCATATGGTAGGCAGATATCAAGTTGATCCAGGTGAACAACATTGATATGATATTAAGGTTATCCTTAAGTATCTAAGGCAAACTAAGGATATGTTATTGATATATTGAAGAGGTGGGGATCTAGTCATAAGAGGTTATACATATTCTAGCTTTCAAATAGACTAGAATGATCTGAAGTCACAGTCAGGATATGTCTTCAGTCTCATTGGAGGAGTTGTGAACTAGAAGAGTTCAAAGTAGCCAGGCATCGCCAATTCTATAGTGGATTATACATATATAATGGTTTCTAATATAGTGAAATAAGTTATTTGTATATATATGCAACTTTTTCCAAGATATTGATGTAGTTTTTAGTAGTAAAGTATCTATCACATTATATTGTGATAATATTACAGTAGTGGCTATCATAAAAGAGCTAAGGTCGCACTAGCATATAAAAACATACTCTAAAAATATCACCCCTTGATGGTTTTTTCTCAAAGGGGTTAAATCATTGTTATCATTGTTTTCATGTAGGAGAACTTGGTGAACCCCTTAACTAAATAATTATCTCAATAGAAACATGAATTTCATGTGATGGCTAGCAGACTGAAAGTTGTTAGCAATTGGATATGGTGCAAATGAGAGTCTGTTGGAGTTTTTTACTTAGAAAAAACTTCTATATACTTTATGATTATCGATATTCATTATTTTTAATATTAATAAATCTATTATCAAATCATGATTATTCTTCTACATGACATAGTATGTGATAATTTCCTAAGTGTAACTATCACATTAAAAGCTCATAACAACTTTCTGTTATGATGATAATCTAGAAGTGCCATTCTATTATTTTTAATTATATTATATATAGTTGGATGATATTATTTAACGGGACACAAATGATGCAGACTATCAGAGGTGGAGGCTCATCAGACTTTGAGACACTTTCTCAGGGTGTACGCCCTTGGTGATTTTTAGAGCAGGTGATTATGAGAACATGACACACTGATAGGAAATCTACATTTATCTATGTCATTGGATGTTCCTATATGTGGATTTGTATAATGATCCTTAGAATTTAAGATTATTATTAATTCATGTCAAGAGTCATGTAATTTTATGTATTGATGAAAACCATGACGATATATGCTCACAATGAGGTGGGATATATTGGGTGCATCACGGGTGATATTACATTGATGAATAAAGTGAGAAAGGATTTATCTCTTTTGATATTTAATGGAAGATGATTTCTCAGAACCTTAGATGTAAATGGAACTGCCTAATTAAATCCATGTCCATAGATTTTTGTTGGTAAGTTCATTTCTGAAAATTCAAAGAAAGATACATCGAGCAGATAGGTTGATGACATCAACATATAACCTGTTTTATTAGAGATATAATTATAAAGGGATTTTGTTACATAGTTTATGTTTGTATGTGGTTATTTTCATTGCAGTATTTCACTTATTTTTCTATGAGTGCCTTGGTGTGTTGTTAAATGTCAATCTTGGGCTTTTGGTGTAACAACCTAATGCCACTCGGAAAGGGGCCTAGAGGGTCACGCACTAAGTGTATTCATAACCCGGTTAAATTATATATGAATTTAACATGTTGAAAAAAATATCATTCTAGTGTGTGGTTTAATAATTATTCATGTATGATCGATCACAGATATTCATTCACCAGTTATTCGAGAGAATATATGTGAATTGAATATTTAATAAATATTTATTCTCCATTTTAGTGAATATGATATTTATTTATTTATCAGTGAATATGATATTTATTTATTTATCAGTAAATATGATATTTATTTATTTATCAGTGAATAATGTAGTGATGTTGATTTATTTAAATAAATTCATTATTCAAGGTTCGATGAATATTGAGTTGTATGTGAGCTACGGATTTAGAAAATAATAAGGGCTTGGGTGAAATTATTATTTGTCTAACCCTGACTCGATATTAACCCAGTTATGTCATTTCTAAAAAAATCATGGTTGTGCACAATGGAAGTCTAGATAGGATTCTCTTTATCCCTAGAGATCTTTTATCCTAGAACACTCTAGAAAATTGAGAGCAATCCTCCTGCACTAAACTCTCAAGAATAGAGATATCATTAAGAGTTCTTCCACCCAAAGTGATTTGTGTGGAAATCATCAACAAACGACACATACATCAGAATCTAATGCACTAGCACCTGATTATTTCTACAGTGAAGTTCAGAGGTTCGCAGTGCATGTGTGGATCATCGCAAGATGTATTCTACACTTAAATCCTATCACTGAAATGATAAAACTATAAGAAGTATTCTATCGATTCATCAATGAAGAAAGAAATTCAATGTAAGGTACTTCTTTATGCAAATAAATTAATTATAAATTATATGTGATGATCATGCCTTCTTGGTCATAGTGCTCATGACAATTAATTTTTGAATTAATTTTTTTGGCCATGATGTTCTTTATCGTGTGCATCTATTGTTATTCATTGATTATGAAAAAATAGAGTTGGTTGTAACTCAAAAGGCATTTCTGTTGCACCTGAAACCTTTATATATATTAACATCAGTGTTTAAACTTGATAAAAAGTATCATTTTATTCTTTAAAAATTATTTTTAATCATAATTACAAAGGTAGGTCAGCCCACAAACTAGTCCGCCTAAAATACACACTGAACTAAATTCAATTTTCTAATACCATGTTAAATGCACACCTAAACGGACCAAACATTTTTAAGCTTGGACTATGTGGGATTCAAACATTCCAACCCAATCCAACCAAATAAAACCATTAGGCATATTCAATTAGTACAAACTACATTCAAAACATTAAAAACACCAATAATTTGGTAATATGAAACCATTTTACATTAAAATTCCACTAGAAAAATATGTAAAAATTTTAGGTAACAATTTTTTTGATATTTAAATCATTCTCATATTCAAATTTCTTAGTAAAAACTTAGTTAAGGCCATTATAATCAAATGTTTAGTCTTATATCAAGTGTGTGGTAGAACTTTAGAGCTTCTTGGATATATCTAGAAACCATAATTCCTTTTAAAAAATTAATTTAAAATTTAAAATTATAATTTATAGCAATATGATTGAATGTTCAACATTCAACGAATTATTTATGAATCAAATAAGTAAGGAACAAATGATGAATACAAGAAGAATAAAATCATGACAAGCTTTACATGGTTTAGTTCACACTGAACTTACTCCACATCAGGATCATTACACAGAAATTTCACTAATAAAGTAAGAACCAAATGAAAGCTAAAAAGATGTGCAAACCTAGATCCCTTGAAACATTGAGTGTAACACCCTAGAATGATAAATGGTTAAATGACTAAATGATATGACTCATGTCAACAAGGTTCACCTTCCTTTTATGGAGCCTACTTGATTAGAACTCTATAGTTAAGCATGGTTGGCCTGAAGTAGTGATTAGGATGGTTGACCTTGTAGGAAGTTTCCCAAGGTGTGTGTGAGTGATGACAAAACACACTGAAAAGAAAATGTGTTGGCATGTGGGGAAATTCATTAGTTAGATGACCCACTCAGGCACATGGGTGGACCCTAGGGAGGGGACCACGTGTCTGTAGGGCAATTGGTGGTACTTGGCAGGCTAGGACCCGATGACTGTAAGATCCCTACCTTTTCCATATATACCTTGGGCTTGATTTCAGGTATTCTTTTTCTTTGTTTGAGCATACTTTGGTTGGGTTTTACCTTGGGGTGTTTTTTGGTGAAAATTGAGAAAAAATGGAAAAAATAGGGCAGTGCGTGATTGGAAAGAATATGTGTTGGCCTGTGGAGATGGTCATTAGTCAGATGACCCGTTTGGGAACATGGGTGGGCCCCAGTACCCAACGAATGTAAGATCCTGACCTTTTCCAGATATGAATCGGGCTTGATTTTCAGTATTCTTTTTCTTTGTTTGAGCATACTTTGGTTGGGTTTTACCTTGGAGTATGTTTGGGTAAAAATGAGAAAAAAAAATAGAAGAAAGAGGGTAGTGCACGGTTGGAAAGAACATGTGTTGCCCTATGCAAACATTCATTAGTCATATGACCTGGTCTGGCACATGGATGGGCCCTAGGGAGGGGACCACGTCTCTGTGGGGCAATTGGTGGTACTTGACAGGTCAAGACCTGATGGATGTAAGATCCCGACCTTTTCTAGAGATGACTCGAGCTTGATTTCATGTATTCTTTTACTTTGTTTGAGTATACTTTGGTTAGGTTTTACCTTGGGGTGTGTTTGGGTGAAATTTGAGAAAAAATAGAAGAAAGAGGGCAGTGCACGGTTGGCGCACGGTTGGGGAAAACCGTGCGCCCCAACCCAGAAAATTGTGCAACCCTAGATAGTGGGGATTTACACAGTTTAGGCACACAGGGAAAATCATGTGCCCTTCCCAACAAACTGTGCGTGACAATTTAATTCACTCGAAAATTAGATTTTAAATCACCTGAACCCCTAAAACTTACCCTATTCGACCCAAACTTGGACCAACTCACCTCCTCACAATTTTAGAGCCTCCCAAACAGATTTTAAGCCTTCTCGATCCCTGTTCTTCGCGATTCAAAGCCCGGATCGAAGATTTTCACCCCTCTCGGTAAGAGAATCCTATCATGCTTGGTTTCCCATTCCTCTTCCTTTCTTATCCCATCCTAGAAAGGGTTGTTCTTACTATTTTGATTAGATCTATATCTAAGATTGTAGATCTATATCTATAATTGAAGTACCTTGATTTGTTCAATCTTGATTTAGGGTTTTAGATCCGGATATCGTTCTACGTCGTTGTGTTGCTCAAATTTTGGGGATTTTTCCTGTCACGACCCGTCCTCGGGGCCCGTGCCATGACTACCCCAAGCCCGCCTTCCATAGGCCAGGGGCTGGCGACTAGCACCAAGGCGTAAATCCCAGTAAAAAGGGAAGGCATTGCCTTTGAAAAGTAAACAAGCACCACAGAGTAAGCAAGTGGAAAAGTAAACACTAAGTAAAAACTGTAACAAGCTGTGCTGAAAGTAAAAGGGGCCGGAAATACAAGCTCAACTGTAAAGTACAACTGAAAGGGAAAAACAGCAACTGAAAAGAAAAGTCGCAGCATCGAGCTGTCCTCTGGAAGTCCCACCTGAAGGGTGGGTACAGATAGCCTTCACTGCTCCTCGGGTCCACCTGACCGCTCCGAGTACGTCCCGCCCAGTGGACCACCTCCAGGTACCGTTCTGCTCCGCAAGCCTCCACCACGATCAGCGTTGTCCGTCGTCTGCAACCAACACAACGTAGTGTGGGCATAGCCCATGCAGGGGTGAGTATAAGCTACTCAGTAGGGACCCCGAGACCCCCGAAGGTCTCCCGAAATCCACAAAGGGTAATCCACAAAGGAAATATGCAATCACAAAGTAACATCTGACACGTCTTAGGTATATGCCCATACATATACCTAAGTCATCAATCCCCGATCGGCTCCAACATCCGAGCCCAAGCACAACCCAGACCACACAGGAAAGCAAACGTAAACCCACACAGGATAGCACAACACAATCCACAAAGGAGAGTAAACAGTAATCCACATAGGATAGCTCAACACAATCCAAAAAGGAGAGTAAACAGTAATCCACATAGGATAGCTCAACACAATCCACAAAGGAGAGTAAACAGGATTCATCTCACACAGGTATACTTCTTCAAAAGTCGATAGAGATGATCAGATGTAGCCACTGATTCATCTAAGCCGTCGGACCCACAAAGGATCGGTAGGTACTAACCCTCGCAATGACCTACACAGGATCGTTCAGTAAGTTGAACCCAAAGCTATTGGGAAAATCCTTTTCCATCAAGTGCAGTGGTTATGCCGCTACAACCAAGCGCTTCCTTCTTACCTTGGACTGCTGTAGTTCTCCACCTATCGGGTATTGTGGGCCTGCTGCTACCACCAAGTGCTCCCCCATGCCGTTACAACCAAGTGCTCCTCCGTCGTGGGTCTGCCGCTACAACCAAGCGCTCCCCTATGCCGCTACAACCAAGCGCACCTCTGTCGTGGGTCTGCCGCTACAACCAAGCGCTCCCCTGTGCCGCTACAACCAAGTGCACCTCTGTCGTGGGTCTGCCGCTACAACCAAGCGCTCCCCTGTGCCGCTACAACCAAGCGCACCTCTGTCGTGGGTCTGCCGCTACAACCAAGCGCTCTCATGTGCCGCTACAACCAAGCGCACCTCTGTCGTGGGTCTGCCGCTACAACCAAGCGCTCCCCTGTGCTGCTACAACCAAGCGCACCTCTGTCGGGCTATCCGTAACACACCGAGTCGTTCGATCAGCAGTCGTCAAGTCTCAACCGGCTCTAGGGTTTCCGCACACAGCATGCTCGTTTCGGGAGGGTCCACTCCACGAGCTAAGAGGTCGATGCATCAACTGACATGTAGTCCGGAGTTGATGTATCCCAAGATGTACCGTAGTGGTCACTGCCGAAAACACGGAGGATTCCCATACGGTTTTCATCATCGTCGCAGTCGAATCCACTGAGGATCTCTGTACAGTCATCGCCGTCACAGCAGCAGTCGCAGCCAGCTCTAGGGTTCCCGCACACAGCAAGCTCGTCCGGAAGGGTCCGCTCCACGAGCTGAGAGGCTGATGCATCAACTGACACAAAGTCCAAACTTGATGTATCCAAAAGTTCCGTATCGTCAACAGGAACTCAACGTCGCAGACGGCGCGTCAATCGGACGCCCGGTCTGAGAGTTATTGGCTTTTTCGTCCTAGGGGCCCGGTTGGTTTTTAAGGCAAAACCAACCCGACCGTACTCCACCTGCGTCCAAACCTCGGGCGAAGTGAGCCAAAAGATCCGTCTCACTTAGAGGAATCCACCAAAGCCGACGGCACATCAATCGTACGTCCGTAGCTCAAGATATGAGCGTTTCCGCTCCGAGGGCCCGGTTGGTTTCGTGTACGAACCAACCCGGCCGAACCCAAAGTATTTTGAAACATTGAGTTCGATATACCGAAACGACCGTCTCGATCCAAGGATCGCGTAGCCGCTGACGGCGCGTCGTTCGGGATCCCGTGGCTCAAGTTATGAGCGAAAGACCGAAAACGGTCCGAAGACGGGGGGTCCGGGCCCGGGCCGACCCGGGCCGACCCCCCCCCCCCCCTGGGTCGGCCGAACCGGGTCGACCCGACCCGGTCGGACCGGCCTGGCTCGGCTCGGCCGAGCAGCTGGACGCCGCGGGGCGCCGCCCCCGCGGCTTGGAGGTGCCGCGACCCTCGAAGGGGGCCGCGCTGGACAAACGGAGGCGGCTTCAGCCGCGTCCCGTGCGGGCGAGCTGGACCCGCGCTGCCGCGGGTCCGCTGGCCGCCGCTGGCAGCTTCCGCGGGCCACCGGAGTTGCTCCGATGGTCCGTTTTCCTTCCCGTCTGCGCCGTTGTTCCTCCCGGGTTCCGTTCTTCACTGCGGGATCATCAAAACGCTATTGCGCCACGTTTTGCCGTCGCCCGCCAAATTCGCACAACGACGAAGAACGGCGGAGGGCTGTCGGGTCGTGTTCGTTTGGCCCGCACCCTCCGCGTTAGATAAAAACAACGGGAGAATTATATTCAACACATGAACCAACAATTTTAATAAAATAAAATTGTTCATATGAACCTGGTTCTTTAATTTTAAAGAAACGTTCACGGGAATATAAAAAGGGGTATTTCCAAAATAAAAATCTCTACCTCGTCAAGTCGTCACCCGCGGGTTCCTCGCGGAATTGGGGATCGTCGCGTCGTCGCGGTATCCAGCGTCGCGTCGTCGCGGAAGGGTGTCGCGTCGACGAACTCCGAGGTTCAAGAACAAAAAGATTTAATTAATATTAATTAAATCCTTCTTGAGTTAAAAACCACAAAGGAAATTTAAAAGAAAAATCTGAAACTCTCACCTCAACGGATGATCGAAGGTTTTTGTTGCGGATTAAGGAACGTCGCCGAAGAACGTCGCGGGAGAGGAAACGTCGGCGTCGCGGCACACGGCGTCGCGTCGTCGATTTCTGCGGGTTCGACGTTCTTCGTCGGAGGTCGGCGTTCTTCGCGTTCTTCGCGAAGAAGGGTGAAGGCTCAAGAATTATGTCAAAGCCTCCCAACGTGTAATCCTCCAAATGTCGTGTTGGTCTTATTTTATTATTACGCCAACAAACGAAAAAGAGGTAAGTAACGACCCATTAATTCGTAGAATTAATTCAACGAAAGAAACTGCCCATTTAATTCACGAATAAAACCGCCCAAATTAAATGGTGCGTTAAGAATTTAAGAAAACGCGTCAGTTGACTTTCATAATGACGGGTTTTCGCGGGTGTGTTACTTAGCGGAAAAAAAACGATGGGGCTCATGCGGGTCTCACCTCACAAATATCCTAACAAGAGGGTAGGATATTTTTGGATAGCATCCTATCTGGATCAACTCAGCTTAAGCCGCTCTAAGTGTCTTCAAGTGGCTTCCAAGTGGCTTAAGTGAAATAAAATAAAGTTTGTCGTACAATTATTTTATTTCTTAACTTTAAGCCCGAAAATTAAAAACCACACCCGAGCAAACGCAACTCCGGAAGAGGCGTTTCTAAGCAATTACCGGCGTTGCGATTCCATCGGTGCCCTTAGAATTTGATTCCGAGCACCGGTTCAAAAGTTAGAAAAACCCGCTCATCCGTTCACTGAACGTACCCGAGCCAAACTTCGGAAAATGATTCCGGGCACACCGGGCCTCGGAATCAGGCACCGTTAGAAACTGCGTTTTTGTAAAATTCCAAAGAAAATTAAGAAAAAAAATTTCCTTGAAATTTCTGGGTCTTTACATTTCCGTTGGGCAATCGTTTTTCAATGAATTGAGGTAGGTGGTCTATGATTCAAATCCCAAAGTCTTAATTTAAATTGCGTGTATGTAATTGTATAAATGATATTATATGTTTAGCAATTGAGTTCTTGATAGAATTGATTAATTTGGTGATTTAATTAATTGAGGCAAATTGTGGAATTGGGGATATTGGAGTTATAGATCTTGAGTAATTAATTGTAGAATTAATTAGGGGATATTGAGATTGTTGAATTGAGTGATTAATTATGGAATTAATTAGTGGATATTGAGATTGTTGAATTGAGTAATTAATTGTGGAATTAATTGGGGGATATTGATATTGTTGAATTGGGTAATTAATTGTTGAATTGGGTAATTAATTGTGGAATTAATTACAGGATAATGGGATTGTGAGATGATTAATTAATTGTTGAGTTAATTAATAAGATTGAGGTGATTAATTAATTGTTGAGTAAATTAATAAGATTGAGGTGATTAATTAATTTTTTAGTTAATTAATAAGATTAAGGTTATTAATTAATTGTTCAGTTAATTAATAAGATTGAGAATATTAATTAATTGTTGAGTTAATTAGTAAGATTGATAAGATTGATTGATTTTTGAGTTAATTAATGAGATTGATAAGATTAATTAATTATTGAGTTAATTAATGAGATTGAGAAGATTAATTAATTGTTAGTTAATTAATGAGATTGAGATGATTAATTAATTGTTGAATTAATTAATGAAATGATGAATGGTAACAATGACATTCATATGATAATTGAGATCTAGAATGGTAACAATGACATTATAAGATGTGAGATGAGATATAAAATGGTAATAATGGCAATTTAAAGACATGACATCCCTTGGGGATAGTGTAGACTCATGCGTGGGCCAAAGTAGGTATTGAGGTTCGGGTGTCCTCGAAACCCAGAGAATTTATGTGGTTAAATAAAGAATAATTTGATAACGTGATAACTGTTTATTTATGCATTATGCTCATTTATTTATTTAGCTATATACAGTATTATTTGACTAGATGTTGTTTTAGACATCGTTGTTGGTGGCCTACTGAGTTGTACTCACACCCTACTCAGGTTGTCTGATCAATACCCGAATGGATTTCATGGTTGCAGGATAGAATAAGGGCAAGGGCCCCGTGTTAGGTGGCTAAGTCAGGATGGAGCATGGATGATGGAACCATACGTGATTTGGGACCTACTTGGGCGTCGTTAGTGTCTTTATTTTGAGTTTGCATTTTGACACTGGACACGTATTTTGGCATGACATATCTACTGTTTAGTTTCGATGTTGTATTTCCAGTTTTGGTTATCATATTATACCGATATTGTTCTGGTTATGATATCATTTGGTTATTCAGTTGTTATTGTTTATTTATTCCCGCTAGCATATTACTCTGATAAAGAGGGTATAGTCTCTCTATGATCGATATTAGACCCTTACTGCTAGTCAGCAGCCTCCGTTGTATGGGGAGGCGTGCTTAAGGTCATGTGATTGACCGGCTCGGGGCACCGGTGTGTGGCACCTGGGTCGGAACGTTACAACGACCATGTTAAGGCGGGGTGTATGTACTGTCAGTGGGACCCAATTGTTAGATTGGTATCAGAAGAGGAGTCTAGCCTTAAGTGTGATGGCACTGTATGGGTTGAGATTTGGGGTCCATAATAAGGACGTTGTGCTCTAAGGGGGGGGGGGGATGTAACACCCCAAAATGATAAAAGATTAAATGACTAAATGATACGACTCATGTCAACAAGGTTCACCTTTCTTTTTGGGAGTCTGTATGATTAAAACTCTGCAGTTAAGCATGTTTGGTCTGAATTAGTGATCGAGATGAGTGACATTATGAGAAGTTTCTCAGGGTGTGTGCGAGTGAGGACAAAACACACTTGAAAAAACATGTGTTAGAATGTGGGGACAATTTTATAACTTAGATATCACAAATTGAACATGCGACCTCCTTTACAAGCAATCATGCCATTATTCTCATGAGCTGGAAGATCTGAACATTACAAAAAATCAACCATGCTATAACAAATTTCATAACCCTGTAGGAAATAAGCCAAACAACACATCTCACTAAACAATAATAATTAAAATGGCAAACATGCATGCAATGAAAACCCACACACAAGGTATCGAGGTGGTGGAGGTAATATTGGGATGTGAAGTAGGGGGTGTGCAAAAGAACCACAAAACCAACCCAACCCAATATAACCCACCCATAAAACAACAAAACCGCAAAACCATCTCATAAAAGATTGGTCAATTTTGTTCCCTTGAGTTGGGACAGGTCGAATGGTTAGGTAACTAGTTTTTTAGTTGGTAGACCCAACCCACCCATCATAAGTATAAAAATATTTCACTCTCAATATTAACCTTTGTTATAATATTTATATAGGTATAACTAATTTTGGATATGAATAATATTGTTTTGTTGAGTTATTAGTGTAAAGGATAAGGCTATTGAAAAACGTGGTCGGCCCTAGGGCAAGCCCAACAAGCCCCTGGGCTAGGGCAACTAGCAAGATTTATACTGTACATGTACTGTACAAGTATTGTAATAGCTTGAAAGGGGCAACATTTATGCTCATCGTCTTGGGCAACAAAATTTATAAGCGTTTTTCGGGCCGGTCCTGTTGAAAAATGATTGTGTTTATAGTGATGTTTAAGATAATTATTAAATTTGAGACATTATTTATCTTTATGAATTGAAACTTCTAGGTATTTTTATGAATTATTGTAACTTTTTCCTTACTCAAACCGACTTGCCCTTTAAACCGCCTCAACCCGCCATATTGAGTTTTATGAAAAACCGCATGCTGGAATGTTGAATGCGAGTTGAAATTTATTTCGCCAACCTAATATGGATCAACTTAGATTTATCTTTAAATCGAACCAAGCCACCATTTGTTTATATATCCTTTACATTCATTAATAAAAGTGTGTGTGTCGTTTTTTGTCGTGGAGAGGGTCTAATGAGGATAGAACCACATAAACCTATGTGGTATGAGTTATTTATTGTCCTTGAATTGAACTCGTGATAAGCATGTTGATTTTGCCCCCGTAGGCGGCTGAGGTGGTAGGGGGGTTGGGGTGTGGGGTGCCGGTCGCAGGGTCGAATCCCCGACCCGTCTTTCTTTTTGCAGTGTGCGTGTATTAATATGACCCACCTTTTAATATTTCATTATGATTTTAATTTGGTCAAAGTAAACCCATCATCACATGAAAATGGTGAACAATTCACAAACACATGTCTTATCATTTTATTGATACTTATCCCTTTGGTGTTTAACTAGATGGATCAACCTACATATGGAGCAAATCTAAAAAGGTTTGGTCCATTTAGACTCATATTTAATACAGTTTTAAAAAAGCGAGCGTCGTGTGATCTCTATCCGCATTTTAAATAAACTTTTAAAATAAAGTTTCAGAATTTAAAATCACATGAACAACTAAAATAAAACATTGAAAATATATTTTCTTCACATAAATATCAATTTATACATGCATTTATTTAGAGTCAACATTCACCCTTGCAAATTGGAAGGTATCACAAGTCAATCTAAAATATATATCTGTATTAGGTTTTTTAAAATAAGGGAAAATGATGACCGAGTACCAAAAACAAGTAATTAATATGGATAAAAAAACGACAAAATGATAATAAAAGATCAATAATATTATGAATTTTCAATTGAATTAATAACTCTTTTGATCCAACTATCATTGCTCCAGTAAATAAACTCCACGTTTCTTTGGCGAGCGCGGAGGAGGGTGCATCGCAGCGATGCAACCTTCTGTTAAGGTTCGATTCCTGACCTGCATCACCGATTTCTCTTCCCCTATTTCAGTGACTTCTACCGCTCCTTACCTTTTCCTGCACTATTGTGACATGTCATTAAATTAAAAGATAATCCTGGGTTCATCTTCAATTGCTCGTCAACGAATTCTAGCAGAAATGGGATATGAATTCACAGTCATGGTATGTTTTTAACTGAAATCTTTCCTCTTCTATTTGCAATGGGGAATTGGAAAATTTCAAGTTCAGTGTGTTTAGACTGCAGACATAGATGAGAAAAATATCAGAAAGGAAAAGCCCGAGGAATTGGTGACAATCCTCGCTCAAGCAAAGGCATGGCGCCATTTATTTGCGACGTCCTATTTGATTCGATCTGATTTGGGTTAAAATTTCACTGAATAAATATCCACAGCTAGCTAGTGGGTGGGGGCACATGCACAAATTGTTTATCCAAGTCTAATTTAATTGATTTTAAACTTCGGGGCTACGTGTTTTTAGATTCAACGGACTGTTTTGATGGCAATTTCTTGTAGGCTGATGCCATCATGTCGAAACTAAAAGCTGCAGGTCATATTGAGAAGGAAAACATCACCTCAATATTAATTACTGCAGACTCTGTATGTTTAATGTTTCTTCCTTTACTACAGCCTTGCCTTTTGCCTTCGCCTTCGCATTCGGGTGTTCTGATTTTTACATACCTTAATTTTCTTTCCAATATGCGCACCATCAAAAAGAAATTAATGTATAAAAAAATAAAATACCAATGCCATGTTTGGTTCATGAAATCATTTTCTGTTTTTATTTTTCAAAAATGTATTAAAAAATACGTTAGAAAATATTTTGAGAAGGGAAAGCAAGAAACTACCCAAATGTTTTCATTTGTTTGAAAACATGAAAACAAGCCCCCCCCAAAATCTATTATTTCCATTTTCATTTTCTAAAAAGTTTTTTTCGTCTACATTGTCCAATAAATTTTAGGAAAATGAAATACCTAATTGCATCATTTTCATATTCAATATGAAATACCTAATTGCATGTTTTTTGCGGATGATATAGTTCTCGCTGCAAAATTCAAAAATACTATCAATTTAAAGTTAGAGCTTTGAAGAGAGACTTTAGAATCAAAATGTTTCCGTCTTAATAGGGATATGGCTGAATATAGAGTTTCTTTTTAGCAAAAAATTGTCTAGTAATGTTTTGGATATGAGATTGAGAGACAATGTCATTTCAAAAGTTATCGTTTTTGATATTTAAGCTTATTTCTACAATGTGATGCAAATATTAATGTAGATGTCTCTCATAGGATTCAAATTTGATGGATAAAACAAAAAAAGGCTTTTGGGGTGCTTTGTGATCGTAAAATTCATTTGAAATTGAAGCGTAAATTTTATAGGACTGTTATTAGACCTACTATTCTATATGGTAGAGTGTTGGCTTTGAGGGGACACATTGAATGAAAAATAAGGGCAGCAGAAGTTAAAATGTTAAGATTAACACGCGAACATACTAAGATGGATAAGATTAGAAATGAATGCATTCTAAAGAAAATTAGAGTGGTTCCGATTGACGAGAAGATGACCAAGACTATATTAAGATGGTTTGGACATGTTAGAAAAAGATCTAGGGATGCACCTATTAATAGAGTATGCTTAATGACTAATTCACTTATTAAAAGAGGTAGAGGTAGACCTAAAAGGATTTTTAAACCGATCATTCAAGATGATCTTGTTCTAAATGGATTCAATGAAAATATGGTTTTCAATTGAGCTAATTGACGACGTTTGATCCATGTAGCCGATCCAATTTAATTTAGTTTAAGGGTTGTTTGTTGTTTTTGTTGTTGAAAACTAAATATGTTTTTCAAAACCAAACACAATCTAAATTTCCTACGTCCAGGGCTTGATGGTTCATATCCTTCTTTACACGTGTTATATCTGCCAAAGTTTATTTTTGTTTGTTTCCAGGAAACTTGAAAAGGACTTCTTACAGTTTTATGTTTTCTATTGAATGGCATACAATCACACTCTGTACTTCTGTTATCTGACATACTTTTAATTGTGTTCGAGGTCGTAGTTTATGAAGGGATAATTCGAGAAAAACCATCTAGCAAGAAGGAAGCCCGCCAATTTATTGAAGGTGATTGCGGCGGTCTCCCTTCCCAATGTTATAAAAGCACCAATCACTGGTTCCATCCTAATGTTTTGCAGGCTATTCTGGTGGCCATGCTGCTGTTGTAGGATCAGTGCTTGTAACCAACCTTAGAACTGGAACGAGAAAGGGAGGGTGGGATAGAGCAGAGGTGCACTTTCCTATCCACTATGTTTTTCTTAAATAGCCACAATAATACACTTTCAGGATGACATGGACATGGGATTTGATGGCATTGCCCCTTATCTCAGGCTGTGTTTGTTTGGGGAAAATACACCATGTTTTCATTTTCCATGTATGCATTTAAAAATATGCTAGAAAATGTTTTTGAAAACTAAGAGAAAACAAGTAAACATAAGATTTATCTATCCAAATGTTTTCATTTTTCTGAAATCATGAAAACAATTTTTTTCTTTCTTTCTAAAAATCTATAATTTTCGTTTTTAATTTTATTTTTTAAACTGTTAGAATATGTAGGCATTTATGATAAGAGTCAATGGGTTGACTTATATTTATATTCTCTCTTTTATTTCATCTATAAATAAAGAACCTTACCTCCATTTGAGGTATGAGATTTACGTCAACATGGTATTAGAGGAGGTTCTATAACCCCTTCCCTCCTGATGCCGCACCACCCCCTCCTCCACCCTCCTCCATCCTTGTGACGCCCTGAGGCCGCACCCCGTCGCATCCCACCATCCTTGCGACGCCTCCTCTCCCCTCGCAAGGCCCTGACACTGCACCCCCCATCCTCGCAACACCCCCTCCACCCTTGCGGCGCCCACCTTCCCGTCTCGAAGCCTCGACGTCGCTCCTCCCTGTGCGCTGACGCCCCCCAGCCCGTCGCTCCTCCTTGCGCGCCGACGCCCTCCAACTCGTCGCCTCTCTCTAGCTGACGCCCCCCAATCCGTCACCTCTCTTTGGCCGACACCCCCTAGCCCATCGCCTCTCTCTGGCCGACACGCCCTAGCCCATCGCCTCTCTCTGGCCGACGCCCCCCACCCAACCAACGCCTCCCTCACCCAACCAGCATCTCCATGTATAGAAGCTCATGAATCCCTCACCCCCTCTCGCCCGCCTTCCGCAGTCGCCTACAACACGAAATTCCTCCTGGGTGCTCACAACACAACCATGACTTTGTCCCGACTTTATCTTCTTTGCCATGATGGATCACAATACGTTATAGTTGTGCAATTTCAACACCTATTCCCTACCAATTGTGCACCTCCAACACCTTCTCAACGTGCATCTTCAGCACTCACCGACACTCCCGTGATTTTGATCACGATTTGGTCAGGTATATACTCGTCGACCTAGCACACCTACCACCTCGACACTTGCTGCTGTTACCACACCTGACTCACCTGCTCCCGATCCTCTATAATCGGAGTTGCCTATTGCGCTTCGCAAAGGCTCGTGTTCATGTCAGTCTTATCAGGGATTATATGCAACTACCTCTTGAGTTATTAAGACACTGATTGTGTTGGATTGGTGTTGCCCGATCCGGTTGGGCCGAATGCTTGTGGCCTGCAACTGTAGCAGTGTAGCAGTGCGGACTTCGGAGTCAACAGCACTGTAGCGCTTTTGACTTCCAGCCGGCAGCCACTGTATTGACAAAGGTGGCCACCGCTCACTGTAGCGACGCAGGCTTACTTTTTGGAACAGTGATCGTCTTCTCCATTTTATAGCCCATTTTCGGGTTAGGGTCACTACTGAAAAAACTCTGTATTTTTTTTGTGCTCCTGAATTAGTGAAATTCTGCCTCTCCGTGGACGTAGGGATTTTTCCCAAACCACGTAAATCGTTGTGTTCCGTGTGTTTTCTTCTTTTCTACATTTTCTGTCGTTTCTCATTTCTGTCGTTGCGACTCCCGACGATTCCACAACAGATTGCTCACTTGACACCGCGCACTGTTGCCGAGGCCAAATCTCATCCCAACTAGTTACAAGCTATATGTGGGATGAATTTCAGACTCTGGACACCAACCATACTTGGGATCTTGTCTCTCTTCTTTCAGGTAAACAGGTGGTCGATTGCAAATGGATCTATACAGTGCGCGTCAACGCCGATGACTCTCTTAATCGTCTCAAGGCTCACCTTGTTGCCAAAGGTTATGCGTAGACATATGAAGTTGATTATTTTGACACCTTTTCTCCAGTGACAAATATGAACTTGGTTCGTCTACTTATCTCTCTTACTGCCTCCTATCACTAACCTCTCCATCATTTGGATGTTAAAAATGCATTTCTTCATGGTTTTCTTAATGAAGAAGTTTATATGGAGTGTAGTGGGTGAATTCCCCTTTCCTCAATGTGAGGTGAGGACATCCTTTTATAGATTAGGAAACAAATATACAAGACGGGTAAGTCCGATGTGGGACTCACCCATTTACACTTCAATGGGTTCCAACACTCCCCCTCAAGCTGGACATGCCCAGATTGGATAGAGTCCCACACAAAAAGAATAACAGGACAATCTCAAACTCCCCCTCAAGCTGGGCCCGGGAGGCTCTGAATACCCAGCCTGGAAGTGAGAGACTCAAGACGAGCTCCGGGAAGACCTTTGGTGAAGAGATCGGCAAGCTGATCGGCCGTCGGGATATGGCCGAAACCGATATGGTGTTGCTCCAGATGGTGGCGGAGAAAGTGACAATCCACCTCGATATGCTTCGTCCGTTCATGAAAGACGGGATTCGAGGCAATCTTCGTAGCGGCATGATTGTCACACCAGATATGAGCAGGAGTCGATGCCGGGAAACCGAGCTCCTGGAGAAGATGACGAAGCCAGAGGATCTCAGTAGTGACAGTGGCCATGGCGCGATACTCTGCCTCGGCACTAGAACGGGAGACCACAGTCTGCTTCTTGCTGCGCCAAGAGATGAGATTACCGGCGAAGAATACGGCGAATCCCGAAGTAGACTTGCGGGTAGCGAGGCAACTGGCATAGTCCGCATCACAAAAAGCCTCAACATCCATGTGAGCATGATGTGAGTACCGAAGGCCGCGGGCAGGATCTTTCTTGATGTACTTGGCAATGCGGAGGACAGCATCCCACTGAGAGCAGGTGGGATGCTCCATGAACTGGCTGACTTTGCCAACGGCACATGCAATGTCGGGACGCGTCATGGTGAGGTAGTTGAGTTTACCGACCAAGCGCCGATAGCTCTCAGGATGAGAAAAGAGTTCCGAGTCGGAATGAAGGGAGCGTTCCCCAGGCTCAAGGGGAGTGTCAACTGTGGTGGCGGTGCTCAACCCCGCATCCTGCAATAGATCAAGAGCATACTTGCGCTGGCAGAGAGAGATAGTGTCCGTAGTTCGGGAGACCTCGATGCCAAGAAAGTACGTGAGGGGTCCAAGATCCTTGGTGTGAAAGTGATGGTGCAGATGCGTCTTGAGGCTGGCGATGCCTCTGGAGTCGCTCCCTGTGATGATGATGTCATCAACATAAACGACAAGCAAGATACAGCCGTGTGCCGTCGTACGGAAGAAGACGGTGTGATCTTTCATACTCCGAGAGAGGCCAAAGGCGGTGACGACAGTGCTGAAGCGGCCAAACCAGGCGCGAGGAGACTGTTTGAGGCCGTAGAGGGAGCGACGGAGACGACAGACATGGGAGGCGGCACCAGAGGCAGAGAAACCAGGGGGCTGCTGCAGGTAGACCTCCTCGTCAAGAAAACCATGGAGAAAAGCATTCTTAACGTCGAGTTGATGAAGGGGTCAGTGATGATGAGCAGCCAGAGAGATGAAGAGGCGGACCGAGGCCATCTTGGCGACGGGAGAGAAGGTCTCAAAGTAGTCGACGCCATACGTCTGAGCAAATCCCTTGGCGACAAGCCGGGCTTTGAGGCGGCAGAGAGAGCCATCGGGATTGAGACGGATCGTGAAGATCCATTTGCAGCCGACCGCCTGTTTGTTTGCCGGAAGGGGAACAAGATCCCAAGTATGGTTGGCATCCAGAGCCTGTAATTCATCTCTCATTGCGGCTAGCCACCCGGGGTGAGATTTGGCCTCACCGACCGTTCGAGGAAGCGACACGGTCTCCAGAGCTGACAAGCCCCTGTAAGAAGATACAAAGAGAGGAGTATTCTGACACGAGCGAGTACCTTTCCGGAGTGCAATCGGCACATCCGCGGGAGTTGTGTCAGGAACATCAGGCGAAGCGGGAACAATGGTTTCCTCGGCCGAGACGGGAGGTACAGTGGAAAGACGACGAGAGTAGGTCTGTCCAAAGAGATGACCGGTCGGAGGAGACACCAGAGGCGGGTGAACCATGAGCGGAAGGCAGTCATCGATGGTAGTGTCAGGAGAAGGAGAGGGGAGAGTGAAAGGAGAGCTCTCGACAAATGAAACGTCGGCAGAGGTGATATACCGGCGGAGGTCTGGAGAGAAGCATCGGTACCCGCGCTGAGTGCGGGAATACCCGAGAAAAATACAGCGAAGGGATTTGGGGGATAGTTTGGAGAGATTTGGGCGAGTGTCCCGGACATAACAGAGATAGCCGAAGATACGGAGTGGAAGAGAGTGAGGAGGGAGAGAGGGAAACAGGGTATGAAAAGGAGTCTCCCCCTGAAGGATGGAGGAGGGAAGACGATTGAGAAGGTAAGTAGCAGTGAGGATGGCATCCCCCCAGAAAAGAAGAGGGACCTGGCGGTGGAAGAGGAGGGCACGAGCGGTCTCCAAGATATGTCGGTGTTTCCGCTCGGCCACCCCATTTTGCTGAGGGGTATCAGGACAGGAGGTCTGATGGATGATGCCGTGAGCCCTCATAAACTGCTGAAAATGAGTGGATAAGTATTCTCGCCCATTGTCAGATCGGAGACATTTCACAGGGAGAGAAAACTGTGTCTGGATTTCCTGAAAAAATGTCTGAAAGGTTGAGAGAACCTCCATTCGATCGCGAAGAAGATAAAGCCAGGTCATGCGGGAGTAATCATCAATAAAGGTGATATAATAACGGTACCCTGACTGGCTAGGAACCCGGCAAGGACCCCATACATCGGAATGAACAAGAGCGAAAGGAGTCGCGGCCCGTGGTTCCGGGCGAGGAGCATACGTCGTCCGATGATGTTTGGCAAACTTGCAGGATTCACAATGGAAGGAGAGGTGAGAACCGAATTGGGGGCAAAGTTTATGGAGGGTGGAAGGCGGTGGATGACCAAGGCGGTAATGGAGGTCAAGGGCTCGGGCTGAGGTGGATGAGCAAGCAAGGGATGATGGGGTATCAAACAGGTAAACCCCATCCCGAAGATAACCGCGACCAATTTCCCGATTCGTCTGCCGCTCCTGAAAAACAACACCAGAGGAGCTAAAAATAGCAACACAATTTAATTCGGTGGTGAGTTTGCTGATAGAGATAAGATTAAAGGGGCTTTGAGGAACATGAGCGACCGACGTCAAGGGAAGAGACGGGGTCAAGGAACATGTGCCAAAGCCGGTAATAGGGATTGTTGAGCCATTAGCAACAGTAATGGTAGAGGCACCGGTGTACGGATGATAGGTAGTGAACATACCAGAGTCCCCGGTGAGATGTTCTGACGCACCAGAGTCAAACATCCAAGCTGTCTGGCGATGCGAAACACAGGCGGTGGAGTTGCCAGTCTGAGCAAGTGGAGCTAGAGAAGAAGATGGTGGCGCAGTCGCACGATAAGTTTTTACCAAAGCAAGCTCCGCCGGCGAGAGTGTGGTCCTGTAACGGGTACTGGATGAAGGAGGACCGCTGCGCGGTAGAGCCGATGATGGAGGATGGGAGAGCCGCTCGGCTGAGTGCATAGGTGCTCGGGAAGGCCGCCAATGGAAGGGAGGGTGCGGCCGGGCCGGAATGCTGGCGTCCGGAGGTGATGCCGGAGGGCCGCGGGCGGACACGCCCGCCATGAACGCAGGGAGCTTGGCCGACGGCGCAGGAAGGCCGCAGGGCAGCTGCTGGTAGACGGGCTGGGGAGCGCCGGACCGGGCGGGAGCCGCTCCTGGGAAGGGAGCTGCTGCGGAGGGCGGGTGCAGGAGGAGGGCCGCCGGAGGAGGAGTCGGCGCGGGAAGAAGCGGGAGGCGCTGGAGCAGCGGGAGGCGCCGGAAGCGCTGGAGCCGCGGGAGGCGCCGAGAGCAGCGGGAGTCGGGAGCCGCGCCGTCGGGGCGAGCCGGGGCCGCCGGGATGAGGGCCGCCGGGATGAGGGCCGCCGGGATGAGAGGGCCTCCGTGAGGGGAGCGCCGGAGAAGGGGCGCCTGGGCGGAGCGCCGGGGCGATGGCGGCTGAAGCCGCGGGGAGCCGCGGGGAGGGAGCGCCGTCGGGGAGGAAGTCCGCAGGGAGGAACCGGCGCGGGCCGCGTCGGGGAGAGAGGGGGCCGTCGGGCGAGGGCGAGGGAGCCGGGAGGAGGGGCGCCGGGACGGCGGGGCGAGCCGGGAGCCGGGGAGCCGGGAGAGGCCGCGGGAGCAGAGGGAGGCGCGGGAGGCGCGGGAGGAGCGGGAGGCGCCGGGAGCAGCGCGAGGCCGTCGGGAGGGAGCGCGCAGGGAGCAGCGGGAGGCCGCCGGCGGTGCGCGGGTGATGGTGTCGGGAGCCGCGGGGAGCCGAAAGCAGCGCAGGGCAGCGGGAGCGCCGTCGGGGAGGGAGGGCCGTCGGGGAGGGAGGGCCTGCCGGGAGAGGGAGGGCCTGCCGGGAGCGCCGACGGGGAGGGAGGGCCTGCCGGGAGAGGGAGGGCCTGCCGGGAGAGGCTTAGGGCAGGAGAGAGAGAGGCGGGGCCGGGAGAACGCCGGGAATCCGCAAAGGAGGGAGGGTTCGGGATAAAAATCCCTCTGATACCATGTAGTGGGTGAATTCCCCTTTCCTCAATGTGAGGTGAGGACATCCTTTTATAGATTAGGAAACAAATATACAAGACGGGTAAGTCCGATGTGGGACTCACCCATTTACACTTCAATGGGTTCCAACATGGAGCAACCACTCGGGTTTGTTGCTCAGGGGGAGTCATCCAAGGTTTTTTGTCTTCGTCGATCACTGTATGGACTCAAGCAGTCGCCTCGTGCTTGGTTCGACTGTTTTTGTACTGTTATGCTTAGCTTTGACATGTGCCAAAGCTTAAAGGATTCTTTTGTTTTCTATCAGCAATCTGTAGCAGGAAGCATTCTTTTGATGGTTTATGTGGATGTAACAAACAAATTTTTCTATCTCAGAGAAAGTATGTTCTTGATCTACTGCAGGAGACTGACATGACTTGAGGTGACTTGGTTAACTCACCTTTCGAACCGGGAGAGAAGTCACTTCATACTGACAGTGAAGTCTACTCTTCACCTGACAGATATAGAAGATTTGTCGGAAAGCATAACTACTTGACGATGTCTCGACCTAACATTGCTTGTACAGTTAGCAAGGTGAGTCAGTTCATGGAATCCTCAACAAAAACACAATGAGAGACTGTTCTTCATATCGTTAGATATGTGAAAAAGGAACCGGACTTAGACCTATATTCTGATCATGGACATACAAAAATTGAAGCGTTTTGTGATGTAGATTATGCAGGATGTCTTTCTTCTGAGAGGTCAACGTTGGGTTTTGCTGTATTTATTGGAGGTAATTTCATCTCATGGCGAAATAAGAAGCCAACAATTATCTCCCGGTCAAGCGCAGAGTCAGAATATCGAGTTATGGCATATGTGACTGCAACAATTATTTGGGCACAACAGATACTACAAGAGATTGGGTATGCTATCAAGAAACCGGCACATATCTGGTGTGACAATCAAACTGCAATCAAAATCACCACAAATCCGGTTTTTCATGAGTGAACGAAGAATATTGAAGTTGATTGTCACTTCGTTCGCACCTTTGATCAACTTGTAGATATTCTCACAAAAGGGATTCCTGGAACACGTGTTCAATTTTTGTATAACAAGTTGGGTATGATAAATACATATGTCCCAACTTGAGGGGGAAGTGTTAGAATATGCTGACATTTATGATAAGAGTCAATGGGTTGACTTTTATTTATGTTCTCTCCTTTATTTCATCTATAAATAAAGAACCCTATCTCCTTTTGAGGTATGGGATGTACGACAACATAAACAATATATTCCGTTTACATGATCTAATACATTTTCTAATACATCTTTGAAAAATTAAAACAGAAAATGCTTTCCAAACCCAAACCTGATGTTGTCTTTCTAAATGTGATACTGCAATTATTGTTTGAAGCTAATCCATTTCAAGTGTCACTGATAAAGACCGGGACACCATGACTAGATATCTGTGGGAGCATTTCCTTGAAGAGGGTAGAAAGGTCATTATATGGGGGAAATAAAGCTTGGAAAGTGGGGCAACTAGGTTCTCTATTAGGGGTCCCAGGCTGTTAAAAGGGGAGGGGGAAGAGGACGTGCAAAAAGCAAGGAATTTGTTAGACTTGTTCGACTTTGAGCTTGGGCAGGAGAACCCGGGGGCCTCTCGAGTCTTTCACTCTCCCTTCTATTCTTCATCATCATCATCTTCTTCTTCTTCTATTCCCTCTTTGTTTCCCTCTTCCGCTAATCTTGCTCCTGTATTTCTGCTTCTGTAATTCTTCAGTACACACTTAGGAATTTTTTCAGAGAGGACTGTTGGAGTGAGAGTATCAATTGCTTCGACCTGCCGGATACTTGACAACCAACGGAGGGTGACATGACGCTGGAGATGCGCCATCAAGATTGTCTTGAAGGGGAGGAATAACGTTTTGAACGCGTGATGGCGTTGATTTCTTGGCCGGCTTCAACAGTGAAAAATGACATGCAGCGGCGGGAACAAGAGCTGAACAAACAAGCGAAATTCCATATGGAATTCCGAGCATTCATGGAAGGTATGTTGTTTCACCTGAAAAAGAGGCTGCAACAGGAAGAAGATCAACTCTCTTTGGATATAGAGGAGCCCGACACACGTTTAGGAGGAGGCGGCGATTAGGAGACCTAAAAAGGCATGTGTTCTGGGCGTTGGACACATCTAGCTTGGTGCGTGATCAATTGTCAGTCCTTAGAGAAGTTGAGTTTCCTGTGTTCGAAGGGAAGGATCCTTAGGGATGGATCACATGGGTGGAGTTGTACTTTCGGATCCACCAGATGTCGGAGGCATCAAAGGCACCCCTTGCTCAGGTATGTATGGAGGGAGTCGCTATATACTCGTTTAATATTATGGTGGAGGTTCATATAGATTTATCATGGTCAGTGTTCAAAGATGAATTCATGGAGCGATTTGGCGGCCTGGAAGTTCACCATCCATACACAGAGATGGCAATTACTACTAGAAACACCCAAGAAGGAATCAGAGAAAAGGAAATGCAGCCCATGGAGCGTCGCATGGAGAAGGCGCCACTTTATCAGGATGAGCGACCAGCGGTCGCGCAACCGTTGATGGAAACAGTGGAGTTGGGAACCAGGGTGCAAGGGCGGGACACGTTTTTGACGGAAAAAATGATTGGCTTCAGGGATGACCAACCTCAGCTGAAAAACACAGCATTTCCCCCCAAGGAAGTAGCACAAAGGGGCGGTGGGGAAGGAGTACACGACCACCATTGTGTAAGATCAGATGCAAACTGCTCTAGGAGCTGAACTACCTATGTTTGAGTGGAGGGATCTGAGGAGCTCAAACACACAAATGGAACTGATGCAAAGCCCTCTGGCCTTTTCGCTAGTGTATTTCCATGCAGTTCATCAATCCTGGGATGAATTATCCAGGGAGGCTGTGAAGGAGGAGATGGCCTATTGTATGGGAACATATGCAATCAGGTTACCAAGGCTGATTAGTTTAACCCGTGGGATCAGTGTTCAATACACGTAGTTGTTGTGATGAATCATCGTTCAGGGTAGCGATTCATCCGGGAATCGGTCCAAAGTTGAGGCAAACACTGTAGTCTAAGCAGCGGTGCACTTATAGGGATTCATGGATTTGGTGGGAAAATAGGAACCGGGTTCATTGGCTCGCAACCATTAATATTTGATCATGCAACAATTACTTTGGTTGATAAATGGTTGAGACGTGGTCTGCAGAGGTTGGGCATGGTTGAAGAGCTAAAACAGGTGGTCGACCTGTGCCATTTTCTTCTGCTCCTAAATATGAGTATGGAGTTGAATTTTTCTTGAAGGCATGCAACGTTCAGGCTGGGTAGCATATTTGGGATTTTTCAGGGTAGATAGCCTCATTCTTCTCAAATGAAAGATCCAACAACCACCATTTTAGTCAGCCGCCCCCTCCGACGTTAACCCCTTCTCCCCTCCTCGCAGGTCCTTGTCGTGCTCCCCATCTCCAGCTACGACGGGCCGTCGGCCGCCCCCCACCCACGGTGACTTCCCTGTGCTGCCCTTCTCAAGCGGCTGCAACGGGCCCCTCCCAACGCGGCTCCCCTTCCACGCGACAACCCTCAACGGCTCGCCGCCTCTCCTCTAGTCGATCGACCAAATTACGCGCCTCCGCCCCGATAAACCCAACGCGACCCCCTGCTGCTGTGCACGCCTTCGACTGTCGACGTTCCAACTGCGCGCGTCCCCATCTCTGTCGCGCCCAACCACTGCAGCAAGCGTAGATCTCTATTCCAGGCGCGACCTCTTTGACTTGGCGCTCCTCCCTCCTATGGTGCCGACTGCATCCCCCTCCTTGATCCGTGACATCCCTTTACTCGATCGCCACCCAATGCGCTCTTGTTTGCCCACCATGTTGTGTTGCGATGCAACCACTGCTCTTCCTGTGTCCAACACTCTCCTCTGCCCATTATGTATCCTCGCACCATTGATGTAATCCGGCTATTCCTGTCGGGCATCCGATCAGTGTCTCATCGTGTGTTGTTCCTGCACGCCAAGATGCTCCTAACCCGACTATTCCTGTCGAGCCTCGATCCGGCTCTTCCTGCTGATGTATTCCATTTCCAGTTATTCCTGGTTTCCGCATGACGGGGTATGTTTCTTGGTTGACACATCTTTTTTCAGTAGCATCATCATCAATATACTTCATCTTGAGGGGAGCAACGATGACCGGTGATCTTTTCTTTTGCTTTGTTTTGTTATGTATTCAAGTTGGGCATGTCCAGCTTGAGGGGGAGTGTTGGGGGATGTCTCTTTCTGTTTTCTTATGTATCCAAGCTAGGTAGCTTGAGGGGGAGTGTTGAAGTGTGTATCCCACATCGGACTTGAGTGTTTTGTTATCCTTATAATTCTCTATAAATAAACACAAAAGCCTCTCTTAAGAGGTATCTTGGGTATTGTGTCACCACTCTTTCATTCTAACAAAAGCAATAAATTATTAGGTAGCTTGAGGGGGAGTGTTGAAGTGTGTATCCCACATCGGACTTAGTGTTTTGTTATCCTTATAATTCTCTATAAATAAACACAAAAGCCTCTCTTAGGAGGTATCTTAGGCATTGTGTCACCACTCTTTCATTCTAACAAAAACAATAAATTATATTCTTCGTTTTTAGGCCAAACAGATGAAGAGATTCCATGGCTGCCTGTTTACAACTTGCTAGATTCGTCAAGAGTAGAAAAGGAAGTCCAGAAAAGATGGTGTTAGACCGGTCTAACATGGGAGGTTCTTTTAGCAGTATTTCCCCCAAGATGAATGGGCGCACAAATGAGAATCTTGGAAATCCATGTTTCATGAACCGCACAATCCAGTGCCTGGTTTATACTCCAACGCTCGATTATTTTCTTTGCTATAGAAAAGACATTGATTACGACAATCTATTCGGAACACATGGTGAGCTTGTTGCAGTATTTGGAGATCTGCTGAGGAAGCCATGGGATCCAAATGTGTTTCCAGTGGCTCCAAGAATGTTCAAGTTTAAGATTGCTAGCTTTGCTCCACGGTTTAGTGGCTTCAACCAGCAAGATTTCCAATAATTTATTTCATTCTTGTTGGATAGGCTTCATGAAGTCCTGAACTGTGTGAAGTCCAAGCCTTGTAGCGAGGTTCAGGATGCAGAAGGCTGTCCTGGAGCATGTTTTTTGGGGCGTGATGAGATTTTACTGGTGGTCGGGGATGCAACAGATTCTAAGATTCCGGGCCAAATGCAAGAAGGAGATCTAGTCAAGGAAGGACAGGACCCGTATTGCGGTTTGATTTTAGCTGGTATCTATAAGGTGGTGTGGGATACGCTGGTTACCAAGATGGAGAAAGTACCCAATGCACTAAAAAGGGGAACTCAGTTTCCTTTCCTCAGTCTTGAGGACAAAACTGATTTTCAAAGGGGGTCGAGTGATAAAGACCCGGACACCACGGCTGGACAGCTGAGGGAGCATTTTCCAGAAGAGGGTAGAAAGGTCATTATTGGGGGGAAATACAGCCTGGAAAGGGAGACAGCTAGGTTGTTTATTAGGGGTCCCCGGCTGTTATAAGGAGAGGGGGGAGAGGACGTGCAAAAACTGAGGAATTTGTTAGATTTGTTCGGCTTTGAGCTTGGGCGGGAGAACCTAGGGTCTCTTGAGTCGTTCTCTCTCTCTTCCATTCTTCTTCTTCTTCTATTATTCCCTCTTTTGTTTCCCTCTTCCCGTGATCTTGCTCCTGTATTTCTGCTTCTGTAATTCTTCAATATACATTTTTTCAGAGAGGACTGTTGGAGCGAGAGTCTTATCAGTCATCTGAACCTTTTCCTAGCTGATCCTTTGCAAAGGTCTTAATATTGAAAGTTGGGCTTGAGGGTGGGATTTTATGCTTTTATTACCAAGGCATTTGCAAGTGTCCATCCATTTGAAGCTGACAAAAAAACTTCTAAAATGGGTAAATCCCCCTTGCTTTGTTGGGCATACTGAATACAAAGGTCTGAATTGTGATTATATTTTTGTTTTTTTATAGTTATAAATGTTTCTGCCATATTTGCACAGGATGGCTTGTTTATTTGTGATGATTTGATGATTTGATGATTTATTTAATCCATTTTAGGAACAGTTAAATTGAGTAAAATTGACGAAGGGTCTGTCTGACTAAACTCATTGAAAACTACTTATATCACCCATTTCTTAGGCCACTTATTGAAAACTGCTTAGTGTTTCTAGATGGATTATTGAATAAGTGTTTTTCTGCCACTGATTTATGTGGCTTTTTTGGAATTTAAGTTTAAGCGCTTCTTCAGAAATAGAACAAACGTTTATTCTTTCAAGCTGCTTGTCATAAGTAATAAGTGTTACAATTTTTTTTAATGAAGTGCTATCAAACAAAAGTGCTTATGCATAAGCATTTCCAGATTGCTTATTGAAAAAAAAAATTATGTCATTTATTTAAACGATTTTTTATGAAATTTTGGGCAAGTATTTCTTCAGAAACAAAACAACCACCACCAACAACAACCAAGTAGTTTTCGATAAGTGTTGTCAAACGGACCCTAATTCCTGTTGGCATTTTTTTGCAGGTTTATTTCCATGACATACCAGACGAGATAATTGATGCCCTGGTATAATTTCTGTGAACAATATTTTCTGCATGATTATGAATGGGTTCATTTTGGGTTTCTGGTTGTGGTTTTTGCTTGTTAGATCAACGAGAAAATGACATTCAATGTTGCTGGGGGGCTGATGTATGAGCATCCTCTGGCGCTGCCCTTTGTTGAATCAGTGGTTAGATCTCTCTCAATCCTGTCTCCTCCCCCTGTTTGGTATGAAATGAGAAAGGGAATGGGAGAGAGGGATAGGGATAGGGGTTTGGTTCAAATGATGGAATTTTGATTTCCAAGTATATTGTAAATGCTGCATAACAAACATAAGAAACCCATTTTTTTTACTTTTCATTCCTTTTATCTCAAACAAACATAACCTTAAAAGATTAACTCAACCTGGTAAAGTACATTCTAGAAAGGGTAATAAGTTCTAAAGAAGGTAGGTAGTTGTGGGGGTCTTGGCCACGTGGGAGGGGGGGGGGGTCCTTTCTGTTAGACAATTCAGCCATTTGGCTTGGGACGTCGGCCTTTGGGTTTGGGCGGGAGTGTGGCCTGTCGTCTTTCGAGTTCTTCATCTTCTTCCTCATTTATTCCTCTATAATTCAACTACCGGTCCTACTCATTTTATAGTACAAGTCGACAGTTCTCATTCTTCTGTTGGCGCGTGGCGTGGTACCTATCAAAATGTTGCATACCAAACATAAGAAACCCATTTTTTTTTTTTTTACTTTTCATTCCTTTTATCTCAAACAAACATAACCTTAAAAGATTAACTGAACTGCTGGAATAGAACAACACATGATGCTTGCCATTGGATCAGGTAGGGGCAACCGACTGCGTTATGGGGCTTCCCATGGCTCTCACAGAAGAACTCATCCAAGCTGCTCTTGAGAGGTGAGCCATTGTTGATGATAAGTCACTCTCACCTTTCTTCACACTGCCTATCATGCAAACACCAAAGCGTGTCTCCTCATGATTGCGTGTCTATAATACTAATGTTTAATGGAAAATCTAAGTGTTTTTTGGATGAAAAGATAGTTTTAATTCTATTTATGAACGTTATGTACATACTGCATTTTGAAAAACAAATCAAGGCTCTAGAGAGAGTATGTACAATAAATGAAAGGTGAAACCTGACAAATTAAACTCAATAAACCGATGTAAAACTCGTAAGTGACAACCCCATTTTTTTGCATCCATTCACTGCCTTAAAAAAATTACATGATTTCGTATCCTCCAATTCAAATACACCAAATGAGTCAAAGAAACTCTTAACAATTCTATTCTGTATTTAATATGTACAGTATTTGCCAATGAACTATGTTTCAATCCCATTTCAATTAAAGGATGATGGAGGGATTCTTATAACATTTATTGCTCTATGAAGACAGGCAAAAGAGGCAAGACATTCAAATAAATAATGTCACAATCTCTATATTACTTAACATCATGTCTTGGTACAATATGCGTTCCTTGGGCAAGCTCAGTTCCTCGGGCAAGCTCAATTCATGACGGTGGCGAAGCTTTTGTACAGAAAGAAGCACATGCCGTTAGACATTTATTTATAAAATTTTAATTGTCATGTTTAAAATATTATTTGAGTTTTTTAAAATGAAAAAAATTGTGTTTCGATGTGGGAAGAAGTCCTATATAGAAAAATGAGAGTTGGAGGAGAGTAAATTAAAAGTGGGTTACAACTATTTGAATATTGGATAAGTTTATGAAGTACGATCCAATATGCAATGGTGCACTGCACGATCTACATGTGTGTGTTGTGTGTGCGATCATGGATGAGTGACACAATGTGATGTTTTGATGACAGTACTTTGCATTTGGCATTGACAATGTGAGATGCTTAAAAGTTTGCAAGGAAGATCGTTGAATTCAGGCACAAGATTAGTTAGATGGTCTATGGTGCACTAATGGTGGATTGCGCCCCAAATCTAGTGAGATTGGGTTGGAGGCAGATCGTCCATGATTGGGTTGGGCCAAGCTTGTTGAATTGATGCATAATGGATCAACTCAAGTCCAAATGAGTGCACATTGGATTGTTGAATAAACATGATTTGTTGGATAAGAGTCAATCTGAACTTATGGGTCTATCTAGAAAACACATATCACATCTCATCTGAAAGGTTATGATACCTTCTTCCTTGCATTGTGTTCCGTGGTGGCGGATGTAATCGATCTAGTAAAGTGCAATCCAAATGTTGAAATTGACACACAATCCATCAAAATTTTCTTCAATACATATAAATGTAAGAGTCTTGTTTTAGCACGACAACAAGAACCTTGTACAAATGCTTCGCCATAGTCATGCTGTTCCAGTGTGATATTTTAGTGTAATATCAATATAATTTTCCAGTGTTAAGTATAGTGACCTTGCTTATTCTTACATGACTATTACATCATTTTAAAGATAAATAATATAATAGTGTTATAAAACCAGGATCCAAAAGTTTAGTGTCTTGAGAAATTTAGGATTAAATATAACATTTACATAACAAAACATAAACATTATTTAATTCTTTTTTCTCTAGTTTCTTAGTGGCCCTCATGTACTCTTTAGTATAAGTAATCACATGAGGATATACGTCAAAGAAAGAGGTGAACTAAAAGCCCAGTAAGAGGATAGATAAGAACATGAATTAATATAACATGAGTGAACATAATCATTATTATCATAATATAAACATGAGATCATCATCATAATCATGAGAGGAATCATTAGATAAAGGTATGAAATGTGACAATGCATAAAAATGAAACATCATGTCTTAGTGGTCAAATACCACACATAGTTGTGAACAAAGTTTGCATCATGTTTACGCATAATACATGCGCATCATCAAAACATCATCATTGTGAACAAAGCTAACATCATGTTCACGCATATTGCACATTATCTCATTAAATACATCACATTACTTAATGCATTGGAGCACTATATAATTCCGGACGCACTCGTCACATCATAACATTTACATAATCATGCATGTCATATAGAACGTATATCAATCTTAGACATAAAATAACTCATGAAAAGGAAATGAGTTTCATAAGAATTTCATAAATCATACATTCATGAATAAATCTTATGGTTCCCAAAAGAAAAATGGAATAACATACTTGGTATAAAAATCATCAATCTTGAGTGAAGAAGAAACAATCTCAAGAGAAATAAAACATATGTTTTTAGAAAGAAGAGTTCTTTTAAAAAAAATCTTTTCATTTGTCATAAAATCAGATCGGAGGCATGTATATCCTAGAAATGAAAAGGATGGACAATGAAATTATATTTTGTAACGTCCCGTGTTTTGAACTGGATGAAAAAGTGAAGGAAATTAATTTTTTCTATTAGCTGAGCAGGCCGGTTTAAAACCGAGTGTCAGAACTTTTTATTTTCGATAGTTGATGCCGCGATGTGTCTTTTAAAGAAATTGAATTAAATTAATTAGATTAAAATTAAAATGGAAATAAATTAAATAAAGGGTAAAAGCCTTCTTTAGCACTTTGAAATGTTCTATGAAATATTTTTAGAGCTAGGCACTGAGTCAGTGCGGGATTCCGAGGCCCGTAGACTCTTGACGTTGATAGAAGAAAAATATTAAATATATTTATCCATACGTGTGCGTTTTTTTTTCAAAAAAAAATGAAATAACTCTCAAATGGTTTGTCGTATGAGAAATCTGAGATCACCATTAGGTATGAAATGTCGGGTTTACCCTAGGCAGAGTATAACTTTGATGCGCGTCGGGTGTTTGACAACCTCGCTCCTGATAATACCCTCTTTATTTTTAATTAATTTATTATTCTATTTTTATAAAATAAATAATTATTTTCTCACAAATGATGTGTCGTATGAGAAATCTGAGACCACCGTTAGGTCTGAGACGTGGTGTTTACCATAAGCGGGGTATAACTTTTGCGAGCGTCAGATGTTTGGTCAGATCACACCTGAAGATAATGAGTGAACAATGTAATAATTGTGATATTATTACTTGTTCCAATTAAATACAAATGCGCAATCAATATAAATTTAATAATCGTTATTCTCTTTTTAATGGTTTTTAAATTGTTAATAATGTCATTGATGAGTTGTATTAAGTAATAATAATTTTAATTATCGTTATTATTATTTGTTTGAGACAAAAACATTGGTGTATATATATATATATATATAATGTGTCACACCCATGACTTCTTTTAAAAATATTTTTCATTTAATTTCCATTCTTACTTGGTTTTGGAGGTTTCCCATTCATTTTGGTGGAAATGGTGAGTTTTTAAATTTTGGGTCAAACTGTGAGTCCATTTTCAGATTTAAAAATAAATTTTGTTTCTTTTATAACTCCTTCATTTTTCAACATTTTACACCCATTCCACTTCCCAATTGGCATCCCCTAGTATATTAAAATCACCATATCAATTTGGACCCCATAGGAATCCATAATAATGATGAATTTGAGTTTTTTATTAAGGTTTTGGGCCAACCTGTAAGACCATTTCCTGCTTTAATTTTTTTTTTAATTTTCAATATCTCATTCATTTTGTACTGTTTTTCGGTGATTCCACCTTCCACCCAAAGCCAAAAACCCGAGACTCACTCTCATTATCTATTTTGCTGCTTTGGAGCTCATTTAGATCGTGGATTAGGGTGAAAATTCTCAAAGTTTCTCAAATCGTTCAGATTTGAGAAGGTAATTTGATTCTTTCATAAACCTTTCAATTTTCACTCTTTCTCCCCCATTTCAGTCCCCACTTAACCTACTAAGCCTCATTCGAGCCTACCTATCAGTTTTGGTTACTTGGAGATTTAAATTTTGGTGGATTTGAGGTGATTTCTTCAAGATTGTTCAAGGTAAGTGATTCCTTCTTGGTTTCTTCCATTTTCTTTAGGGTTTCCTCCATCTTTCATGAAGTTCTAAAATGTCCAGAAGTTAGGGTTCAAATCTAGGGTTTGGTTTGTTGTCTTTTTGGTCAAATCTTGTGGTTTAGGGTTGGTTTTCACCCTCTTGTGGTGCGGCGGTGGTGCGGTTGATGTTTCACACCACGTTTTGAGGGTTTCGACACAAAAAGGTAGGCGATTCCACGTGTAACCATTTTATGATGAGTTAGCTTGCTGTATTTACTCATTTTTCATATTCCCCATATGTTGTGTGTGGTGCGAAAACTGTTTATGATTGATTTGGTTAAGTGTTTAATTTTATAGTTGCATTTTAGCTTGAAATTGAGTGTTTTTCATGTGTAACTCTTGGGGTATTATTTGAGTGTATTTTATAACATATGAAATTGGTTTACTAAATCTTGTTTGGGCTGCCAATCCTGCTTTGGTAGGGTCTTGGTGTGCCATTGGGTTTGAAAGAGGGTTTTTGAATGAGTTTTATGTGTAAAACCATGTTATGCCTCTTGAAATTGTTTTATGAAAATGTGTGTGTTTTCATGTGCATCTTTTGTGGTATTATTTAAGGTGATTTTATAATACTTGAGAGTGGTTTATTAAATCTTTCTAGGGCTGCCAATTCTGTTTTGGATTGGTATTGGTGTGATTTTGTCCTTGAAAGATGGTTTTGAAATGGGTTTTATGTGCAAAACTTGGGTATACTCCTTAGAATTGTTTTATGAGAGATTTGAATGGTTTACTGATTTATGTAAGAGGTGATACCATATTGGAAAACTGTTTTGGATTGTGTATATTTTGAAATGGTCCATTTTAAATGTGAAAGGGGCTGTCATGTGATGTGTATCCTCTTGTAAATGTTTTATAAAAATGTTTAATGGAATTACTGAAATGTGAAAGTGATGTGGACGTGATGTGGGCTATTTTGTGTGAGTGTGATGTGCAAAATGGATTTTGTTTATGAAAAGGGTATTATGTAACATGTGAGTGGGCTGTTATGTGATGTTTAGCATCATGAGAAGGATTTTATAAAATTGTTAAAGGATGTGTTGAATTGTGAAAGATGTGCAAAATGTGTTGTGGGATATTTTGGTGTGAGTTGGATTTCAAAATCAATTTGAATGAAAAGGGGGATGATGTGCTTGTGTGATGTACATGTGGGCTGTTTGGTTGATGTGTGATGTGGAAGTGGTATTTGCATGTGCAAATTATATTTCATGGCTTGTTGAACTTGTTTGAGCACAAGAGGGAAACCCGGGTATCTAGGTGGGTGGACGTGTACTTAGTATGCTAGTGATCCCGTGGGGTTTGACCTCAGTTTCACGTAGCAAGATTGACGCTTACAACACTAACTAAACTATGACGATGATGACGATTGAGGACCACTAGGTTATGGGTATGTTCCCTACTAGTGGCTTGTGCACGAGAACGAATATTGTGATGGTTACTCTCACCGAGATACGAGGTACCTAGGATCCACAACGAGCTAGTGCATAGGGGTTATTTCCTATTGCTTGTGCTCATTAGATGCTTTACTCTTACCGTCAGCATACAGAATGTTTGCCTGGAAATTTCAGTAGCTTTGACATTTTATTTAAAAGTGTCGATTCTTTAAAATATCCCACTTGAAAACTGTTTTAATTTTTAAAGTTGCATATTTTAGAAATTGTAACTAACATTTCATGTTTTTGAAAACTTGCATGCTTTTCATCTTTGAATGTTTATCACATGGAATCTCTTAGTGGTGGTATCCTACTGGGCTTTGGCTCACACCCTACTTACACCTTTGGGTGTAAGTAGAATTTCTGATTTTGTTGCCGCATGTTTGGGTACAACTTTTGTGCCTATGGTTCGGGTTTTAGCGGTCCAACGTGATGCGGTGTTGTGGAGATGACTTGAGGGCAGTGCCTCTTGCCATGTGGAGGTTCTTGGGATGTCATTTCTGGTTTTGTACCTTTGTAATGGTCTTTGAGCATTGTTTTAAGTTGTGTAATTAAATTCTGAAATTTTATAAAAGATGATTTTGTTTGAAAAATCCAGATTCGTTTTATTAGATTCGTTTGCTGTTTTAAGTTTATAAACTCGGGTAAATCATTCAAATTTTCAATTTATGATACCCAGACACTTGTGCCAGCCCGTGGGGATCGGGAACACCCTTTGGGCCTTATCGCGAGCCGGGTTTGGTGCCAGTTTAGATGGCGACCAGATTCGGTTCGTGACAAAATGGTATCAAAAGAGGTTTGATCTTTTGGGTCATGTTATATGGGGAACATATAGGATAGTCTGGAGTTAGGACTGTTGGGACTTGACATTCCGGTTATGGGTAGTGTGCCTGACCAGCACACCCCATGACGGGATTCGAGTCGCCAGAGGAAGTCGGGATTTGTCTGAGTCCTTTGGTTTTCTTGGTTTGATGATGATTAGGGGAAATGCAAAGAAAGTTGGATTAATGGTCTCAGTGAGCTCGCAGGGCCTGACAAGCCATGTGGAGCCGGGGATATTTCCCTAGAGCACTCTCTATGACGGTGAAGTGATTGGTGTATGGCCGCCAACCATATGTCCAAGTCACCCACTGAAACTAGTTTCCTCTCGCATTGTATTGCGCTCTTTAGTTTTGAAATCTTAGAAGTTTGGTTTTAAAGAAAAAATGACTTGGTTTTAAGAAGCAAAAAGTTTCTGGGAAATGATTTTCTAATAAAGAGGGAATGGTTTGATTTTTGAAATGGTGGAACTGAATTTTCAGAATTGTTTTGAAATGGAAAATGGTGTGTTTACACATCTTTTGAAAGCAGGAAATTATGTTAAAGTTGGTTTTGAAAAAGTGTTCCCAATAGAGTTTTCTAAACTATTGAAAGGTGTTTTAATGGGATGAGATGTTTTGAAATTGATGTATATGACTTGAAAGTGAGTATTCATTTGAATGACTGGGATTTTGATTTCGTGGTTAGCGGTCTTGAGAAAAAGGAAATATTGGTTGATTGTTTTGGTTTTGAAAAGTGGAAAGATTTTTTGCTTTAACCTTTGGTATTTCCGTGAGCGACCACATGCATGGGGTTATATGGGACGATGGATGGTTAATGGAACGACTGGATGAGTGCTGGGATGAATATGAGGAGGGTGCCCGGTGTGGCACATAAATATGCATGTGTGAGGCCCATGGGGTACCATTGGTGGATACGCTAACCGCTGGACCGTTTGTTTTCAAAGAAATGTTTTTAAAGGAAAACTTGATGTCTTGATGACTGGTTTGGGATGGTGTGTATTATGTGTTTTTTAATGTTGATATTGTGAGATGTTTTGATTCCAAGAACCCCTCCTGTTTCAACCATGTTTTGGGTTTGTGTTTGGTTGGTAAGCTGGGTTGAAGGGCTGGTTAGTGGTCTCTTTTGAGAAAAGTTTGGGAAGCCTTTACGATGGTTCCCCTCATGTGTTTAGTTCTGGTTTGCGGCACGTTTCGAACAATGTACCAGCATGGTTGGGTCCTTGGGTTCTTTCGTTGGATAAGGTGCACCCCCATTAATGGTTAGTGCACGATTGAAGTGCAACCCGGATTGTTTCGCCATTGGAAAATCTTCCAGTTGATCAATATAAGGAATCCTTTTCTCAAGATTGGGAGATTGAATTTACACTATTTCCTTTCTTTATTTTGTGGACCCTCTTGTAGCGAGAGAGTTCTCATGGAAGGTTGAAAGAGACCTTAGCTTCTTAAGTTACCTGAATCATTGAAGGTGAAAGTGGTCTGGGGTTGTTAGTGTGGATGAGTATCTGGATGGTGTCTAAGAAGGCCTCTGAGTCCTTCGTAGTCTCTTCAAAGCAGGGGTTTATGTTAAACCACCAGTGTGAGAAATTTGGTCATGAGAGGCTATTATGGCCACTTGTTGGAATTGTGTGCTGTTTGGGGACTTGGCATAAGGCCCCCTTCCATGTATTGTTTCTATCGGTCGCAATGGTCACATTCAGTGATGCCTTGTGATGTCGTGTTCTTGTTGACTGTAAAGGTGAAGGTCGTGCAATCCTCTGAGAGTCTCTGACATGTTGGGAGAATGTCTCTCGTGGGAAAACTTCAAAATACTCTGTTTTAGAGGAAAGTGATCATATGTGTCCTTTCCTTATATTGTTTCTCACCCGAAGAAACAAGGAGTGATGTGCTTATAAACCCTTGTTTTAGTGAAATGGTGGGTTAGGGTAAAGTGAGTTTTGGAATGTGTTATGTCTTGGTGAACCCATCTAGGATTAGGGTATAGTTTTCATGGCACTGAAAGGAAAAGTTCAGTTTAGGGGTTTCCAAAGCCTAACTACAAGGCCAAAGATGCTTCAATCATTTGAGCTCCAGCCATAGGTCCCGAAGAGAATCTGGTGCGTAGTTAAGGGAAATCCTAGGGTCATTTAAAACATTGTACAAAGTCCTATCCTCAGTATGAAAGATGAGGAATAGTTTAAACCTCTGATGTTTCCATATTGATTTTTTTGTTCTTGTTCTATGGAAAGAGGTGGGAGGATCTCATGTCTATTTTATCACCCAATGTCATTCTTTTCCCCTTTGGTTTCTATTGAGTTTTTGGAGTATGGTTGGGAATTTGGCTAGACAGGTTGAGCACACGGTTTGCACACGGTTAGTAGTAACCATGCCCCAGAAAACCATGAAAGTAGAAGGATCCACACAGTTAGCACATGGTTTCTCAAATTGTGCGGATTAACCGTGCAGTCATCCCAACTCTTTAAATTTGGGTTCTTCCAGTCCCGGCTCATGCTGGTCGGTTAAGATGGTTGGTTGTTATGGTGGGGATACCCATTATGATTCTCATGTATGTTCCTTTGTAAATTTCGAATGGAGGTCTACCCCTTGTACCAAGGAGTCCGTTTGGGCCTCCCCCTGTTAGTGTCCCGATCCTGTCTCGGGAAAATTTGAGTTGTCTCTTATGGTGGGTAGCCCATTTGTGTCTCCTTATACTAGTAACTCAGATTGGTCCTTGGTCTTGGCTTGGCAGTAAGTAGTCTTATTCGGAGCTATCTAACTACCTACATCTTCCTTGGGTAAACTTTGGGAGTGAAGAATGCCCAATGGTCTAGTTAAATCAAGGTAAGTGTAACCTTGTTCGTTGTTGTTGTTCGTTTGGGTAAATTGCTGGAATCCTGTTTGGATAGTGTTTGATGAGTTTTCTTTTGGGATAAAATCTGAATATACTTGATCATTTCAGGAAGTGGTTTATTTTTTGGTTGGTGAGAGTATTTCTTCCTTGATTGATCAATTGGAGGCGTTTTGTCCTTTTAGGGGTGAGTGAAACTTGGCAAAGGAGTCCTTTTTGGCCTTTCGGTTGGGTTTGGTTTTTTTCCTTTGGCCTTGCTGTGGCTTTCTGAGGGCAGAAAATTTTATGGTGGGGAGAATTGTCACACCCATGACTTCTTTTAAAGGTATTTTTCATTTAATTTCCATTCTTGCTTTGTTTTGGAGGTTTCCCATTCATTTTGGTGGAAATGGTGGGTTTTCAAATTTTGGGCCAAACTGTGAACCCATTTTCAGATTTAAAAATAAATTTTGTTTCTTTTATAACTCCTTCATTTTTCAATATTTTACACCCATTAAACTTCCCAATTGGCATCCCCTGGTATATTAAAACCACCATATAAATTTGGACCCCATAGGAATCCATAATAATGATGGATTTGGGTTTTTTATTAAGATTTTGGGCCATCATGTAAGCCCATTTCCTGCTTTATTTTTTTTAATTTTTCAATATCTCATTCATTTTGTACTGTTTTTCAGTGATTCCACCTCCCACCCAAAGATAAAAACCTGAGGCTCACTCTCAGGATCCATTTTTCCGTTTTGGAGCTCATTTGGATCGTGGATTAGGGTGAAAATTCTCAGGGTTTCTCAAATCATCCAGATTTGAGAAGGTAATTTGATTCTTTCATAAACCTTTCAATTTTCACTCTTTCTCCCCCATTTCAGTCCCCACTTAACCTACTAAGCCTCATTTGAGCCTACATATTATTTTTGGTTGCTTGGAGATTCAACCTTTGGTGGATTTGGGGTGATTTATTCAAGATTGTTCAAGGTAAGTGATTCCTTCTTGATTTCTTCCATTTTCCTTAGGATTTCCTCCCTCTTTCATGAAGTTCTAAAATGTCCATAAGTTAGGGTTCTAACCTAGGGTTTGATTTTTTTGGTTCAAATATTGTGGTTTAGGGTGGTTTTCACCCCCTTGTGGTGCGGTTGATGTTTCACACCAAGTTTTGAGGGTTTCGACACAAAAAGGTAGGTGATTCCATGTGTAACCATTTTATGATGAGTTAGCTTGCTGTATTCACTCATTTTTCATATTCCTTATATGTTGTGTATGATGCGAAAACTATTTATGATCGATTTGGTTAAGCGTTTAATTTTATAGTGGCATTTTAGTTTGAAATTGAGTGTTTTTCATGTGTAACTCTTGGGGTATTATTTGGGTGTATTTTATAACATATGAAATTGGTTTACTAAATCTTGTTTGGGATTCCAATTATGATTTGGTAGGGTCTTGGTGTGCCATTGGGGTTGAAAGTGTATTTTTGAATGAGTTTTATGTGTAAAACCATGTTATGCCTCTTGAAAGTGTTTTATGAAAATGTGTGTGTTTTCATGTGCATTTTTGTGGTATTATTCGAGGTGATTTTATAATACTTGAGAGTGGTTTATTAAATCTTTTTAGGGCTGCCAATTCTGTTTTGGATTGGTATTGGTGTGATTTTTTCCTTGAAAGATGGTTTTGAAATGGGTTTTATGTGCAAAACTTGGGTATACTCCTTAGAATTGTTTTATGAGAGATTTGAATGGTTTAATGATTTATGTAAGAGGTGAAACCATATTGGAAAACTATTTTGGATTGTGTATATTATGAAATGGTCCATTTTAAATGTGAAAGGTGCAGTCATGTGATGTGTATCCTCTTGGAAATGTTTTATAAAAATGTTTAACGGAATTACTGAAATGTGAAAGTGATGTGAACGTGATGTGGGCTGTTTTGTGTGAGTGTGATGTGAAAAATTGATTTTGTTTATGAAAATGGTATTATGTAACATGTGAGTGGGATGTTATATAATGTTTATCATATTGGGAAATATTTTATAAAATTGTTAAAGGATGTGTTGAATTGTGAAAGATATTCAAAATGTGTTGTGGGCTATTTTGGTGTGAGTTGGATTTCAGAATCAATTTGAATGAAAAGGGGGATGATGTGATTGTGTGATTTAAATGTGGAATTTTTGGTTGTTGTGTGATGTGGAAGTGGTATTTGCATGTGCAAATTATATTTCATGGCTTGTTGAACTTGTTTTAGCACAAGAGGGAAACCCGAGTATTTAAGTGTGTGGACGTGTACTAGTATGCTAGTGATTCCGTGGGGTTTGGCCTCAATTTCACATAGCAAGATTGACACTTACAACACTAACTAAACTATGATGATGATGAGGATTGGGGACCACTAGGTTATGGGTATGTTCCCTACTAGTGGCTCGTGCATGAGAACAGATATTGTGATGGTTAATCTCACCGAGATACGAGGTACCTGGGACCCACAATGTGTTAGTGCTTAGGGGTTATTTACTATTGCTTTTTCTCATTAGATTCTTTACTCTTACTGTCGACATACGATATGTTTGGATGAAAATTTCAGTAGCTTTGGAATTTTATTTAAAAGTGTTGATTCTTTAAAATAGCCCACTTGAAAACTGTTTTAATTTTTAAAGCTGCATCTTTTAGAAATTGTAACTAGCATTTCATGTTTTTGAAAACTTGCATGTTTTTCGTCTTTGAATGTTTATCACATGGAATCTCTTAGTGGTGGTATCCTACTGGGATTTGGCTCACACCATACTTACACCTTTGAGTGTAAGTAGACTTTCTGATTTTGTTGTCGCGGGTTTGGGTATGAATTTTGTGCCTATGGTTCGGGTTTTAGCAGTCCAACGTGATGCAGTGTTGTGGAGATGGCTTGAGGGAAATGCCTCTTGCCATGTGGAGGTTCTTGGGCTGTCATTTCTGGTTTTGTACCTTTGTAATGGTCTTTGATCATTGTTTTAAGTTGTGTAATTAAATTCTGAAATTTTATAAAAGATGATTTTGTTTGAAAAATCCAGATTCGTTTTATTGGATTCTTTTGCTATTTTAAGTTTATAAATCCGGTTAAATCATTCCCAATTTTCATGTTATGATACCTGGGCACTTGTGCCAGCCTGTGGGGATCGGGAACACCCTTCGGGCCTTGTCACGGGCCGGGTTTGGTGCTGGTTTAGATGTCGACCAGATTCGGTTCATGACATAATGTATATATATATGTGTGGATTAAATATACATGTATATATATACATATGCATGATGTATATTTGTATATATAGATGTATATATAAATATATATAACATGTATATATATATGGGTGGATAATTATTGTTGGGTTAAATAAAACATTATTAATTGTCCAACATAAATGCTATTGCGTGGTTAACTTATTAACTTCACAGTTTTAATGAAAGTTTTGATTGAACTATTCATGATGATAATTATGACATAGATTCAATAATAATAATAAATTATTATTTTTATTATTATAATTATTAATTAGGGAAAATAATATTGGTGTGTATATATATATATGGAATATATATATTTATGCGCGTGTGTGTATAGGTGTAAATAAATAAATAAATGTATATATTTATGCTTTTCCTAGTAGAATGTTGCGTGTCCCGAGCAACTATTAAATTATTTAAATAGTTGCATGAGATTTATGTAAAATAATACATCATTCCCTAGCACAAAGTTCGGGTAATAATAATTAAAAAGTATTAAAATAGATAAAAAGAAATTTAAAGAAATCAAAAGAGATGAAAAAATAATGAAAATAAATAATAAAATAAAGATCGGACATGAGAGGAGTAAAAATAATTAAAAATAGATTTATCCATTTTATTTTTTTCTTATCTTCCCCTCTCTTCCCTTTTATTTTATTTTATTTTATTATTTTCCTTTTTCTTTCTTTCTTTTTTTTCCTTTTTTCCTTATTTCATTCCTTTCTCTCTCTTTTCTTTTATCTTCTCTCCCTACCCTCCCCTGTGCGTCGCACCCCCTCCCAAAATCTTCTATCTTTTTTCTTTTTTCCTTTTTCTTTTATCTTCTCTCCTCTCGCAGTGGTGCACCACCCCACCATCGCCACTTCAGAAGCCTGCTGTACCTCCTATTATTCTCTGTTTTCAACGCCGTCAGAAGCATTGTGAAACTCTCACTAAGGCTAATATTCCACACCAAGAATCTTTGAGTTTCATCCACTCTATCACGCAATCTACTATGGAATGTTTTTACCCAACATTATGGTCTTTCATAAATCTTATGATTTCTCCCATTTTAAGTCAAATCAAAGGTTGTATCAGGGCATGAGATATACTATGATTACGAGGTAGGGTGTCCACTCTCTTTCCCATCATTTTGTTGCGACTTTTAGATCTCACGTTGTGCCGCTCGTCGGTGCCTACGGGAAATATTCAATTTTTCATATTTTAATTTAATTAAATTATTTGGATTGACTATTATAACCTTGTTTGAGATGAACTAGCTTGTTTAATTTGTTGTAACATCGTTGGATACTCCTTTGGGTGTGCCAACATAATTGGTCTAAATTCTATTAGCCCCAGATAATTAATTTATTAATTGCATGTGTTGCGTGACCCCTCTTTGGTTGATTTTTAAATCAAATAAATTATTTAAGATAATTATGAACCCTGGATTTTGGGTCCTTTGATGACTCAGGATGCCTACCTTTTTCTCTAGGAAGTTTTGATCAACTTTGGAGGTTTGCGCATGCATGTATCTAGGTATGTATATATATAATATATATATATATCCTCCATGCACGTATTCCCTCATAGCGTGGGGAATATGTGCACTGTGTTAAGGGATATATATATATATATATATTTATATGAAAGTATGTGCGTGTGTGTGGAGCAGTTACGAGTGGTCATTGATAAATTGTCAAGTGCCGAAGGTTAAATTAGTTTTGCTTTTGAGGTAGGGTCCCTTTCCTTGCCCCTTTAATTTTAGTAATTCATTAATTAATTTATTATCGCACCGTTCTTAGTTTTTAAATTAATGCAGTATGGTTTTTAGATTAAATGTTTCCTTCAATAAAGTTTATGAACTGATTAAATGTGATAAATGATTGTTTGATAAGAAAAGTCATGATTTTATAATAAAACCCCTCTTTTCAGGGGTGCTTCCTTCAATATAAAAATATAGTGATTGGCTTTTATGCTTTCTTTCCTTAATGCCTTGGTGTCTCTTTATACTTGAGATTATAATTATTAAATTACATGCTTGTACATGACCCTTCTTGGTTATTTCTAAATGATGTTGCTTCCTTGAAAAAAATGATATATGAGCCAAGACACCTAACTGCGTGACTCAACATGCAATTAAAATTCCCTATGTAGGGCGTCTACCCTCTTCCCTTTACTTTGTCGCTTATGTCATGCCGCGCCTTTGTGCTGCTCACCGCAACCTTCTGACGATTCCCTATTATCACTTATTAAATTGTTTGGTTTGTTATATCGTGCCCGTTGTGGCCTTCACTTATGGAGAAACCCATTTGGAGTGTTCGCCTTGCCTCTTGGCCACCCCTTTGGGTGTGCCCAACCTAAATGGCCCTTTTGCCTTATGCATTATGTTATAAATGTAATGTGATGGTTTGAATTGAATGCCATGCTTGAACAAGCTTGTTAGCTTGTATCATTTAATGTCATTGATAACCTATTGTTCAAGGCATCTTGACTCCATGTGCTTTTGTTTATATTCTATTACCCATGCAAGTGCATAAATTTTATGCCCTATTTTAGTGGATTGATCTGCATTCTATGCTTATTCTCTTGAGATATTAAAATGATAACATTGTCATGTAATTGTTATGTGCTCACTTTTGTGATAAATGCCTTATGCCATGTTGATGGATTGGATTGTTTTACTTGATGACTTGAATACCTTGTGGCTCATGGTGCTTGTTTGATTAGTATGATTTATGTATATGCTTTCCATGTGATATATGTATTGAGGTTTGTCTTTCAATGTGTTTTGGCTATTATGGTTCACTTGATGCGGGTCGGGTGAGAACATGGGTTCCATATTAAGGAATCATGGATGAACTTTTGTGCTCGGGTTGTTATACCACGACGCACCAGGGGCGATGCTTTGGCTTTCCAAGCGAGGGCTTCCTGGGCAGTTTAATATACTCCTGAGTGATACTGGTTCCCTAGGGGAGCAACCATGGATGGACCCATTGGAAATATGGCTACGCCATGCCTTGGGTGATACTTAGTCCTCTAGTGAGATACCTGGGACAGACTCAGAGTCACCATGTCTCGAGCGATACCTAGTCTTTTAGAAGATTTTTATTGACGGGCTCGATGGTATTGGATAAATTGAAGGATGTATCATAACGATACCTTCAGGACTGACTTAGACTCCAACTCTAGATTTGATTTAATTGCATTGAATGAATGATTTGGTTGAATTTCTTGTGCTATACTTTTTTCTTCCATTTATATTAGAGCATGCACTTGTGATTTTTCTCTCTTTCTTGTTAGCATACTTATGTGATGACATGGGAATTAGACCCCAAGCCTAAGAACAAGCTTGGGGGTGCACCTTTTTGAGTTTCCTTGTTAATTTTGGCACTAGTACATATATTATGCTTTCACATGTATCTTCTTCTAAATTCCAGCTTAGGACGAAGCAGGTGGTATGAGAAGGGTGTCTGTTTAGGAACCCAGACCAAGTTGTTATTACTAACTTGTCACTGACCATTTATTTTATATGGCGTACTTCTTAATTTATATTGAATTGTCTAGATTGGGCTAGACACCGGTGGTTCCGGCCTACTGAGATTTATATCTCACACCATACTCGGTCCGCCATCGCACTGGGGTACCTAAGTAGACCTTTCTTATTTTCAGGACTACAGACCGTGATCGATTGCTTATATTGTGTTGTTTGTACCCAGAAGTTAGGAGCAAAGGACTGAGCTAGAGCTCAGGATGTTCATGGAGATCTCCCTTGGGACTTTGGTGTCTTTCTTTATTATTGGAATGTTGTATTGTTTATTGATTTCAGTTAAGTATCATCACCATGACATGTATTAATCTGTTGTATAATCTGGCGTTGACCACTTTTATTAAATTGTTAATTATTATCTTCCGTTGCTTTTTCAATTATTTATTACTATTTTTTCTGCTATCTGTTCTTGTTATGCTTTTGCTATCTATTATATGTTAATCGTTGTGCATACTCCTATCTATGAGGGCATAGTTTTTCCACAGACACACCCTAGACCCTCGCTGCTAGTTGGTAATCTCTGGCATTCGGGGAGACGCGTTTGAGGTCAAGTGACCCACCGGTCCGACGACCGTCTTAGAGGTGAGCTGGGTTAGGACGTTACAAAGTAGTATCAAAGGTGGTTATTTCCCTTTGTCTTACTGTTTTGGGTTGGTAGACAAGAGACTAGGAATGTGTCGACACTTGGTTAATAACCATGCCTAAGACTGATCACCCCACGTACGATAAATAACCAAGTGGCCAGGGTTGAGAATTGATATTCATGATTTTCGATATTACAGTTGATATGATTTCACCTTGATTAATTGGTGTAATTTTTGCTACTTATGATTTATGGAATTTAGGGAAATTTACCCTTAGTCTGGTTCGGTGAGGATGAAACATAACATGAATCATATTAGGCACATAAAAATTCACATTCCATGCATACTTCCATGCCATGTAGTTGCATTTTAGGTTTCCTGGTGATATGATTGAGTGCATTGAATTTCATGTCATGTATTGTATTTATTTAGCATGCATGTTAGATACCATGTTTCAGTGATATATTTAGCATGCTAGCCTATACTATGCCGCCTTTTCACTAGCATGTTTGCCTTCTATCATGCTTATGTGCTTCTTAGCATGTATCATTGATTAAAATTTCATGATTATATGATTACAACATGTTTCTCTCTGTTAACTACTTGTAGTGACATGCTAGCTTGTTTGATATGTAGTTGGTTTCTTTTGCTAAAATTTATTGGTTTCAATTAAATGGGAGCCAAATCCCACCTGTAAAGTGTATGGGCGCTTTATGGATTGGTAGATGGCCACCCATATGAATGGACTGTTGAACATGTGTATGTTGTATTAAGAAATGGTTTTAAATGTAAAGGTATTGGAAATGGAACCTGTAGTGGTTTCTTTTAGTTAAGACCCTCGTGTAAGGATAGATAAAGCTTCTTTGACTCGATGCTTGTTCTTTGTAAGGGCTAGCCTATTGTAGGTAGAACTCTTAGAACTTAAAATCCTTGCTAATGCCGGGAGTTTTCTGCCTTTTTGGTTTTGTTCGCATGCTGTTGTACCTAGTAGGACTTTTACTTTCTAAATGACCCCTTGTTCGGATGGGTGGTCATGGTGTCCTTGACTTTTGTTTCAAGCTTGAGCATTAGCTAATGCTCATTTTTAACAGATTAGACATTCCTCGGGAATGGTTAGCTTCTTCATAGGTCATTCAACCCTCTCTTCTCCACAGTGATGGATGACTCGATAAATCATCATCCGAGTTAAAAGGCATCTTGCTTTTGTATCACCTCAGGGTAGTATGCATTCATGTATGCGGTGCCCGTTGAGTGCTTAATGTTGTTACAAACTGGACGAGTTTAGTGTAATTATTAAGCCTTGTGCTGTTAAATATGTTTCAGTTCATCTACCTAGTAGAGTGACTTGTGCACTAAAGGAATCAAGTTCATCCCAATGCTCAGGATGAATTCCAGAGACTCAGGTGTTTTGACACGCCGATCAGTTTGGTTTGGTTTTCATGCCAATTGTTTAAATGTTTGCATTTATGGCAGTTCTGACCTAGCATGATTTTGAGTAGCTAGTCTATCTTTTTTTTACTGTTAGGAAACTACTAAGGTGGTAAGTTTCATGCCGATTTGGTTAAATACGTGACCTTCCAGGTAGAATGAACACAACCAGAGATGACCATTAGAGAATGGTTGGGCTAACTTAAATGTTGTAAGACTTGTGAACTTTAAATCATGTCGATTCTTTCTCGGAAACACAATGTCGGTGTGGTTGGAAGTTCATGTAACCTTTGAGTAACGATGCTGGTCGTGGGTGGACTATGGTGGTTAATCTTGAATGATCACGAGATGCCTCAGGTGGTAAAGGCTTGGTGACCGATTAATGACGGTGCATCGATAGGTGAAGCCGAGTTTCTTCTAAGGTATCGACCAGTAGTGGTTCGACCGTTTTCTTTCTGGTAAATTTCTAATCCCTTTAGTGTAGTATTCCTTAAGTGATTATCATGTCCCATATCTTGCCTTCTTCCTTGATGCACAAATAAAGCGTCAGTCTTACGCCACGCTAAAGATTTAAAAGCTGTTGGGCTTGTTTGGGGTGGTTTTCTCAGTGTTTCACACTTATGCATGGTTCTTATTGAGGCTTGGTTAGTATTGAGTGACCCTTTGATTCCTATGTAGGAATGCATTGGAATAACTCTTGTACACAAACCATTTCATATAACTTGACCACTAGGCCGATGCTGCTCTGGGTTTGGTCAATGTTCTGATGTGGGTGTCTTGTTCTTGAACGTCTCAATCGTAAACATGGAGTATGGACTACCTTGTGTTAGTTCCTTTCACTCATGTCGTGCCAATCTGATGTTACCCCAAATTTGTTGTCGGGCTCGGTGATGCTTAAATCAAGGAACATCACTGGAAGTCAGGTATGGACTTCGGTGGATGTGTTCGCGGTAAACGTGAGATACCTTTGAAGAAGACATCATAGTTCAGTTTGTAAAAATGATGACCATATAAGCCAAGCGTATTTTGGAATGGTCAGCCATAGTGGATCAATTGTATTCCTTTTTTTCTTGATGTAATGATCAGTAAAGGACTGTATTTGATCACATCATCAAGTGGAGACGAGTGCAGTTTGTGTTGGATAAGAATTTTCATGAAAAGATGGCTCGACTTGGGCTTTGAGGTCGATGGGGAATCGACCATTTTATCCATTTTTGAAATCACACAAGACGCGTTTATAGAATGCTTAAGGGCGTTCCTAGTAGGAGATTCTGACAGTGGAAGACATCATGGCTCAGAATTTTCCCCATTCTAAAGTTAAAGCCTAAGGTGGGAAGTACCTTTGGACTGATGTTTAACGAGACAACAATGTGGTCATGTCTCTAGTTAAATGGGCTCAGGTAAGTTCCATCTTGGTGTTTCAATTGGAAAATGAGCATTGGATCAGATCTTAATTGCTTATGTTCCATTTTCCTAACCAATGATTGAACACACATTGCGCATTTGGAGACACAACATGAACTTTTGTGCAAGACTTCACAACCCTTGTAGGTCGGGTGAGGGTTACGTTATTCCTAAAGGCTTCTCGGTGATGAGAAGTTCTAAGGTGGTAAGGTTGTAATGTCCCGTGTTTTGAACCATATGAAAAAGTGAAGGAAATTAAATTTTCTCGTAAGTTGGGCAGACCAGTTTTAAAACCGAGTATCAGAACTTTTTATTTCCGATAGTTGACACTATGATGTGTCTTTTAAAGAAATTGAATTAAATTAATTAGATTAAAATTAAAATGGAAATAAATTAAATAAAGGGTAAAACCCTTTTTTATCACTTTGAAATATTCTATGAAATATTTTCAGAGCTAGACGCTGAGTCAGCGTGGGATTCCGAGACCTGTAAACCCTTGACATTGAAAGAATAAAAATATTAAATATATTTATTCATATGCGTGTGCATTTTTTTCTTCAAAAAAATGAAATAACTCTAAAATGGTGCATCATATGAGAAATCCAAGACCACCATTAGGTTCGGAACACCGGGTTTACCCTAGGCAGGGTATAACTTTGATGCACATTGGGTGTTTGGCAACCTCATACCTGATAATACCCTCTTTATTTTTAATTAATTTATTATTCCAATTTTTATAAAATAAATAATTATTTTCTCACAAACATTGTGTCGTATGAGAAATTTGAGACCACCATTAGCTCCAGGACGCGGGGTTTACCATAATTAGGGTATAACTTTTGCGAGCGTGGGACGTTTGGTTAGATTGCACCTTAAGATAATTTATTTGGTTTATAAATATTTTTTCTGGCCATTAGAAATAATAATAATAATTATATTATTAATATTATTATTTGCATTGAAAAAAAATGAAAATATAATTCTACAATTAATAAATTGTGTTGCAGTGTAAATAATAAGTGGGCAATGTAATAATTGCGATATTACTAATTGTTCCAATTAAATACAAATACAAAATCAACATTAATTTAATAACCGTTATCCCCTTTTTAATGGTTGTTTTTAAATTTTTAATGGCGTCATTGATGGGTTGTATTAAGTAATAATAATTTTAATTATCGTTATTATTATTTGATTGGGACAAAAACATTAGTGTATATATATATATAATGTATATATATATGGATTAAATATATATGTATATATATACATATATGGGTGTATATATATGTATATACATATGTGTGTGTATATATATAAAATGTATATATATGGGTGAATAATTATTGCTGGGTTAGATAAAACATTATCAATTATCCCACATAAATGCTATTGCGTGGTTAATTTATTAACTTCACAGTTTTAATGAAAGTTTTGATTGAACTATTCATGATGATAATTATGACATAGATTTAATAATAATAATAAAATATTGGTATTGTTATTATTATTAACTGGGGAAAATAATATTAGTGTGTGTATATATATATGGAATATATATATATATATATATATATATATATATATATATTTATGCGTGTGTGTGCGTAATTATTTTAATAGTTGTATGATATTTATGTAAAATAATACATCATTCCCTTGATCAAGGTTCAGGTAATAATAATTAAAAAGGATTAAAAAGAATAAAAATAAAATTTTTCAGCCACATCACACTCTGGAGGTGTTCTGGAGATCCCCCCCTACCTGGATGGATCAAAATCAATATTGATGGCGCCTCCACGGGAAATCCGGGACCTGCAGGGTCTGGTGCTGTTTTTAGAAATCACCTCGGTCAGATACTTGGATGCTTCATGAGTAAATGTGGAATTACCACCTCCCTTGAAGCTGAGATGCTTGGTTTGATACATGCTATTGCCTTTTCCAAGCTCTTTGGTTAGAACAACCTTTGGATTGAAAGTGACTCAATGACCATCGTTCAAGTGATTTGGAATGGCATAACACATCTTGCTCGCCCAATTACCACCTGTCGGATAGAATGCACCCGTTCGCTTACCAATCTTAACTATATCATCACACATGTTTATCCAGAAGCAAACACGGTTGCAGATGGCCTGGCCAACATGGGAGTAAATCAAGACATTACCTGGTTCGAAGGCCTTCGTGCTGCTCTTATTTCCTTTCATGAAAAAGATTGTAATATGATTCCTTATTTTAGACTCTTGTAATTTTTCTTTTAATAATATTTGTTCTTTAGTTGTTTTGGGCCAAGACATCACCTTTTTTAAAAAAATAAAATAAAAATAAATTTAATGAAATCAAAAGAGATGAAAAAAGAATGAAAATAAATAATAAAATAAAGAGCGGACATGAGAAGAGTAAAAATAATTAAAAATGGATTTATCCATTTTTATTATTTTTTCTTATTTTCACTTATCTTTCCTTTTTTTATCCTTATCCTTTTTCTTTTTTTTCTTCTTTGCTTATTTCTTTCCTTTCTTTTTTTCTTTTCTCTTCTCACTACCACAAAACTGGGTTTCCGCAGCGCCACCCTTTATCAACGCTATAAAAAGCACTAATAAAGGGTACTTTTAACAACGCTAAAAAAAGTGTTGTTAAAAGTGACCCTTTATCAGTGCTTTTTTTAGCACTGATAAAGGCTCCCCTTTATCAACACTTTTTTTAGCGCCGTTAAAGGAAATCCCTTTATCAGTGTTTTTTTAGTAGTGTTGATAAAAGGGGGGCTTTATCAGCACTTTTTCCTAGAGCTGATAAAGTTTATATTAAAAAAAATATTTCATGAAAAATAATATATTGTTATATAAGTATATTTATATTGATATAAATAAAATATATATTTTTTAAATATGTTTTAGATAAGTATAAATAGACTATTACATTTAATATATAAGAAATTTAGTGAAAATTGATTTAAAATATTTTAAAAAATATTATTAATTAATAATTTTCTAATTATCATCAATTAATAATCATTTAATAATATTTTGAAGACACAAAAAATCAAATAATAATAATAAAAGATCTAAAATAAGTTGAAAATGTAACTCAAACTTCAAATGGTCATAACTTTTGATCCGGGTGTCCGTTTGAGCTCTACAACATATCAAATCGAATCTTGCAATGAGATCTATGCTCTAGTGACCCAAGGAAACCTTTTTCACATTTTTCAAGGCCCAAAAATGCCCGAAAGGCCTCCAAAACTGAGTTTTTAGTCGGGATACCCCGATTTTTTAACATTAAAATAGGTATAACTTCTGATATGGATGTCCTCTAGGCCTGTACCGCATATCATATCAAATATTGTTTCATTTTCTTCGATTTTACTGGTTGTGGAGTTGAAACGGACTTCTGAATTAGAAGTTATGGTCGTTTTAACATTCTATGGATTTTCAAATACACATATATATATATATATGTATTTATTCGTAAATATATATATATATATATCTGTGTGTGTGTGTGTGTGTCTATGTGTGTGTGTGTTGTATATATGTATGTATGTATGTATTTATTTATTTATAAACACATATAAAAGACATATTTTATAAATGTATTTAAAAATAATCTTATAAATATATATTAATATACAAATAAATATACGGATAAAAAATTATAACTAAATATATATATATATATATAAATAAATATAAATATAAATTAATATACGAATAAATATATATATACTAATATATGAATAAATATATATGTATTAATATAACTAAATATATTTATATTAATACGAATCTATATTAATATATGAATAAATATAACTATATATATATAAATATAATATATATTAATATATGAATAAATAAATATATATATATTAATATATGAATAAATATATATGTATTAATATAACTAAATATATTTATATTAATATGAATCTATATTAATATACGAATAAATATAACTATATATATATAAATAAATATAAATATATATTAATATATGAATATATATATATATATATATATATTAATATATGAATAAATATATATGTATTAATATAACTAAATATATTTATATTAATATGAATCTATATTAATATACGAATAAATACAACTATATAACTATATATAAATAAATAGATATATCATCAAATAGAGAAAAAAACTAAACAACTTAGTGGTAAAGGTGCAGACGCGCAAGGGGGGAGGTCTTGAGTTCAAGTTCGGGTGGAAGCAAGGAGGGGCGCGCGGGCATGTGGGGGATGTGCGGGCAAGGGCAACATGCGGGAGAGTAGGAGGGGGTCTACCTAGCGCTGATGGGGGGGGGGTCAAGTATTGTTAAAAGCCCCCCCCGCATTATATATTATTTTTAATTTTTTTTTTACTTTTATCAGTGTTTTTTTAGCGCTGATAAAAGGGGTCTTTATTAGCGCTTTTCTGAACACTGATAAAAGGGATCCCTCTTTATCTTTTCCTGGATTAACAACATTTTTTTAGCGCTGCTAATGCACTTTTCTAGCGCTGATAAAGGCCATATTTGTAGTAGTGTCTCTCCCTCTCCTCTCCTGTGCGTCGCACCCCCTCCTCTCTAAGTGGTGCGATACCCCCCATCGCCGCTTCAGAAGCCCGATGCACCTCCGATTCTTCTCCATTTTCAACGCCGTTGGAAGCACTGTGAAGCTCTCAGTAAGGCTAATATTCTACACCAAGAATCTTTGAGTTTTATCCACTCTCTGTCACGCGATCTTCCGTGGAAGGTTTTTACCCGAAATTAGGGTCTTTCTTAAATTCTTTTATTTATCCTGTTTTAGGTCAAATCAAAGGTTTTCTTGGGGCGTGAGATATACTACGATTACGAGGTAGGGTATCTACTCTATTTCCCATCGTCTTGTTGCGTCTTTTAGATCGCACATTGTGCCGCTCATTGGTGCCTACTGACGATATTCAATTTTTACTATTCTAATTTAATTAAATTACTTGACTTGACTATTGAAACATTGTTTGAGATGAACTAACTTGTTTAATTTGTTACAACATCGTTGGATAACCCTTTGGGTGTGCCGACGCAATTTGTCTAAATTCCATTAGCCCCAAATAATTATTTTATTAATTTCATGTGTTGCGTGACCCCTCTTTGGCTGAGTTTTAAATCAAATAAATTATTTAGGATAATTATGAACCATGAATTTTGGGTCCTTTGACAATTTAGGATGCCTAGATTTTTCTCTAGGAAGTTTTGATTAGCTTTGGAGGTCTACACACGCATGTATCTAGGTATGTATATATATATATATATCCTCCATGCATGTATTCCCTCATGGAATAGGGAATACGTGCACTATGTTTAGGGATATATATGTATTTATATGAAGGTATGTGTGTGTGTGTGTGGAGTATTTCTGAGTGGTCTCTGATAAATCAATCAAGTGTCGAAGGTTAAATTGGTTTTGCTTTTGAGGTAGGTTACCTTTCCTTTCCCCTTTAATTTTAGTAATGCATTAATTAATTTCTTATCACACCATTCTTAGTTTTTAAATTAATGAAGTATGGTTTTTAGATTAAATGTGATAAATGATTGTTTGATAAGAAAAGTCATGGTTTTATATAAAACCCCTCTATTGAGGTGCACTTCCTTCAATCTAAAAATGTAGTGATAGAATTTTATGCTTTCCTTCCTTAAGTCTTGTTGTCTATTTATGCTTGAGATTATAATTATTAAATGGAATTCTTGTACATTACCCTCCTTGGTTATTTCTAAATGACGTTGCTTCCTTGAAAAAAAATGATAGACAATCCAAGACACCTCTTAAGTGTGTGGCTCAACATGCAATTAGAATTCCTAGTGTTGGGTGTCTACCCTCTTCCCTTTACTTCATCGCTTAGGTCATATCACACCTTTGTGCTTCTCATCGCAACCTTTTGACGATGCCCTGTTATCGCTGATTAAATTGTTTGGTTTGTTATATCGTGCCCATTGTGGCCTTCACTTATGGAGAAACCCATTAAGAGTGTTCTCCTTGCCTCTTGGCCACCCCTTTGGGTTTTCCCAACCTAAATGGCCCTTTTGCCTTATGCATTATGTTATAAATGTAATGTGATGGTTTGAATTGAATGCCATGCTTGAAAAAGCTTGTTAGCTTGTATCATTTAATGTCATTGATAACCTATTGTTCGAGGCATCTTGAATCCATGTGCTTTTGTTTATATTCTATTTCCCATGCAAGTGCCTAAATTTTATGCCCTATTTTAGTGGATTGATCTGCATTCTATGCTTATTCTCTTGAGATATTAAAATGATAGCATTGTCATGTAATTGTTATGTGCTAACTTTTGTGATAAATGCCTTATGCATGTTGATGTCTTGGATTATTTTACTTGATAGATTGAATAACTTGTGGCTCACGATGCTTGTTTGATTAGCATGATTTATGTATATGCTTTCCATGAGATATATGTATTGAGGTTTTCCTTGCAACGTTTTTTGACTATTATAGTTCACTTGATGCGGGCCTGGTGAGAACATGGGTTCCGTATTAAGGACTCATGGATGAACTCCTGTGCTCGGGTGGATATACCACGACGCACCAGGGGTAATGCTTTGGCTTTCTAGGCGAGGGATTCTCAGGTGATTTAATATACCCTTGAGTGATATCGGTTCCCTAGGGGAGAAACCATGGATGGACCCATTGTAAAGATGGCTACGCCATGCCTTGGGTGATACCCGGTCCTCTAGTGAGATACCTAAGATGGAATCAGAGTCACCATGCCTCAAGAAATACTTTGTCTTTAAGAAGATTTCCATGGACAAGGTCGGTGGTATTGGATAAATTGAAGGATGTACTGTAGAGATACCTTCAGGATGATCTCAAACTCTAACTCTATATTTTATTGAATTGCATTGAATGACTGCTTTGGTTTAATTGCTTGTGCTATACTTGTTTCTTCTATTTATATTAGAGCATGCACTTGTGACTTTTCTCTCTTGCTTGTTAGCATACTTATGTGATGACATGGGAATTAGACTCCAAGCCTAAGCACAAGATTGGTGGTTCACCTTTTTGAGTTGCCTTGTTACTTTTGGCACCGATACACAAATTATGCTTGCATAGGTACCTTATTCTAAATTTTGTCTTAGCCTGAAGAAGGTGGTACAGAAAGGGTGTCCGTTTAGGAAACCGAACCAAGTTTCTATTACTAACTTGTTATCACTCACCATTTATTTTATATAGAGAACTTTTTTGGTCGGAGTAGAGTACTCAAGAGGGGGGTGAATTGAGTATCTATAATTTTTTTTTACCAAAGATTGGATATTTAAAAAATTTCCCCCAATTAAAAATATAATTCAAGTCAGTTTGTAGTGAATTTATAAGAGTACTGAATGTTCAATTAATTTCTCAAAAGATTGATTAGTTCTCAACTATACTAATCTAACGATTAATATAACTTTTGAAACCAATATACCGATTCAAAACTGTTATAAACACTTTCTAAACTAACTATCAGAGTTCAATTTATTTTTATGATATATGTGATAAAACAGAGTAAAACTAAAAGGTAAAAACATAGAATAAATGAAAAAAGAGGTTCAGTATCAAGAAGAGACTTAATCCTCTCTACTTAGTGATCACCTACCACCAAGCAGTTTAAATTAATAAACAGTTTGATCCACACCCTGGATTGGGGTTCACAACAACACACAAGGCTGTCCAGTTCACCCTTGACCTCTACCATAGTTCTTCATGGGAAAAAGAAAAAATATGTCACACTTGACCTATTACACTGTTCTACATGGGATACAAAATATAAATAGATTGAGAGATTGAGGATATCAAGTATCCTACAGTTATTCATAGGATACAATGTGTGTGTAACAGTCAGATACACACACTGCTCAGAAGTGTAAATAAATGAACACAATAGATATAAAGATGTAGAGTTAGGTTTAGAAGGCTTTGTGTGTTATGCAGTGCATATCTGGACTTGGTTGATGTAGTAGAACTGAAGTTTGAGTCTTCTTCTAAAAGTTGACTCCAAAACAGAGTATCGTAGTCTCTGTGTTCTGGATTCTAGGAGAAAAAGATATTCATCTTAGCTCCGTAGGTTTATCTGGACCCCTTTATTTCCCCATATGTTCTTCCTTTTGAGTTCTTGGGTTTTTTAAGTATTCTCTAGAGTTGTAGGAGTTCGCAGGTTATTTTTTTATTTCTATTCTTCTATGAGTTTTCTACTCTTTTTAATGATCTAGCTTGTATTTCTTTTATAATTCGAGGTCCAGCAGACACAATGATCTTCCCATGTGCATGTACCTTATACTATCCTCTGAATATCCTATAGAAAATATTAAATAATTTCAAAAACATTAATTTGTCTAAATATAACCGTTAGATATAAATTTTAATTAATAAAATAAAAATAGTTTCTATGACTATCGGTGAGTCATAAGAATCGGTGAGTCCTCATCGGTCTATTAGCATCGGTCTGTCAGCATCGATGAATCTCTATATCGGTGATTCCTTTCCATCAGTATCAGTAACTTTGGGAATCAGTGAGTTATTTCTACTATCGGTCTATCCGAGCATCGATGATTCATCATCAGTGACTCATTTTGAACTATCGGTGTGTCTCCCATTGGTGACTCATCCATCGGTAAGTCCTTAAACAATTGGTGTGACTGATCACAGGTGACTTGTCTATCAGTGTGTCATTTTTTTATTGGTGAGTCCTACATCGATGTCTTCTTCAATTAGTGACTTCTTCATCGATGATTCAGCCATCAGTGACTCCTTAAACCAATCAGTGTCAGTGACTTTGAAAAACTTACAAAGTGTCTGTCTTATATAGAATAGTATCAGATTAAGTGAAATTCATAATTACAAGAAAATATACCCTTGTAAATATATTGAAACATAAATATCCATAATTTATTGACTTATTGAAATGTATTATACCATGTGACATAATTTATTCATTTATAAATATTCACTGACATGATTATTATTACTCAGAAAGGCTCGGAGCATGAGTAGAACCCATGCTCCCCAAAATTTATTAAGAAAAAGATAAAAGTTAGGTGATTACACGAGGTACAATGATATTTTACCAGAAAGATAAAAGAGAAAAGAGGAAAGAAAAAGGCAAGAAGCACCTCAAAAATCCATGAAAATCCATAAGAATTGGCATGCATACAAGCAGCAGCCACCCATGCTCGAGTCCTCACCAAAAGAAACCTGATTCTGAAGCAGGTAAACTTTGTTGAAAGCCTCCACCCAGTTCTGCATTTGTGCTCACACAAGGTAACGGCCTCTGAAACAACCTAACTTTAGTTTCTCCATTGTAGAGGACTCAAAAAAGAAAACAGCGAATACATGTCATCTGGGCCAACAAACTCCTTTACTTTCTGAGTGACACAAACATCATCCTCTAAGGAATGAAACACAAAAGGCACAACCCACAAGTACACATGACAAGGTCTGAAATTCCCAAACTCATGTTATGGCTGCATGGTGAGAGTGTGAAAGAGAAACACAATAGGCAGGTTTGGTGCCTCCATTTTCATAGCAGAAAAAATTCCCTTGGTGCACTGCTTTCTTGTTCATCCATGCTAAAAAATGACTCAAGGTCATCGCTGTTTTTATGATGATTCTCTGATTCGTGTGCTATTCTGTTCTCCTTACCAATAGCAAACTCCTCCAATTCATCCAACGAGGACAGAACTGAACTCCGGGTGGTGTCAGGGGTTGTCAAAGAGCATTTGTTCAAAGGTATCTTGATGACATTTCCATCTGGCTCCACACCTATCCTCATTTTCTCCTTTTATTTCCTAAAATCCTCTAGCAGACGTTCCATCTCCAAACATAAATGAAAAGTCATCAAATGAATTTATTGAGGATGAACCCCTCCCTGTGTCCTTCAAGGGGGCAGTAGAATTACTGTTCATCACCTCTGGCTCTCCGTCATTAAACAGATCATCAAACACCAGCTCTGGAGCGATAGATTTTTTCCTTGGTACGCTGCTTGCCATGGCATTGATACCAAATATCCATTCAAGATCATTTTCATCATCTTGAGATTTCTCTTGTGCAACAGAGGGCCCACACACCCTCCTAGAGCTGCAGAACCATGGAGGAAGCAGCCGAGGAAGTCCTATGAGATATCTATTCCCACCGAAGTTGAAGGTAATTAAAATTAGGGTCTTTATAGAGCTCAAATTCCACTCTATCAAACATTATCTCCCTAATATTGAGATAGTAATCGAAAAATATTTCCTTGTTACGATATCTTCCAAAAGACAGACTTTCTTGTTCCTCAATCCAAGGGTAAAATTCCTCCTTGTATCCTTCCTTAATTACACGAGTGCAATTTATAATCTTAATTATATCCTCCTTTTCCTCAATCCAATGGTAGGGTTCTTCTTCACCCGATGAGGAGTCCCCCTCTTCTGGATTTTCACTGGGCACTAGCTGTGGAGGAATACTGATTTCCTTCATTTGAATCCCTGAAGATCTAGTGACAATGGTTCTCTCCATCTTAGAGTAATCAATGCATTTTCAAGTCTTCTTGGGATGCGGAGTGATGAAACCATTAGGATCAGTAAGAGGTTTCTTACCTTTTTGGCACTCGAATGCATATAAGCATCCTCAATTTGAAGTGCATGCTCATTATCAGCAATATTAGAATAACTAGAAATAGAGTGAGTCTCTTGGGAAGCCTCATGAGAAGGTGGAACAACTCCTAAATTGTCTTTAATAGGTTCAAAATTAAGGACCACATCTACAAACCCAGAAGAAACATCGACCTGAGCGCACTGAGGCTGCACTGGAGAAGAATCCAGGACCGATGAAGACAAAAATGGGGCCTCAGCATTCGAGGGTCCAACTTGTTCAACAAGAGGCCTTCTCTCCTTCTCAACCCAAACTGATTTCCTATTAATCATCAGGGGTTTTCCAACATAACAATTATTCAGAGGGTCCTTCCCAGGGCCACAATCTCCAAGGGAGTGTCCAAGATGTAGGCAATTAGAGTAGTAGCTAGGTAAGTTTTCATAAACCACTTCCTGAAAAAAACCCACATCACCATTCTGGATCCAAATAATTGAAGGTAGTTGCTTTGTAAGGTCAACCTCAACACACACACACGCAACCGACGACCATGTGAGATTTTGAGTGGAAGAATACAACTTAATTGGATGACCTATAAGTTTAGCAATAGGGAAGAGGCCAAGTTGTTTTAAGAAGTGCAACGACAGTCCTGGGAACCCTAACCAGACAGGGAAAATTGGGGATTCAGTGCTCAAATCAAACATAGGGGACCATTTAAGGACCTTCATCGTACAACCCCCAAAAATCCAAGAACACCTAGACCATAGCCGATAATAATTATTTTCAGAGGAGAAATGAATCACAATATTCAGCAAGTTGAGCAACCCAATTTCAAAATCAGTAAAACCAATGGATTCGAATGATTTTTGTAAAAAAATCAGAGAGGGACGATGTTTAAAGAATTTCCCAAAAAGAAAAAATCTGAGATCATAAGATATAAAATGAACCTCCTCATTCGAAAAGGAAATGGTTGCGTGACCTCTGTGGCGAAACATCTTTGTATGAAAGGAATCAACGGGTGCCATTTAGACATCAGGAGAAACAGATCTGACATGAGTGTTCCTGACAACCACATCTGCGAAGCTTTGCGAATCATGGCATTCGCGCTCATTGCCCTCTCTTGGCTGCTCCATCGGGATATAATTTCTATTAAAACCGCATCACATGATTATTATTACTTAAAACATAATATGTGAATTATCAGGATTTATAAATTGTCATGATTTGTAATTATTAAAACAATTATCTTATAAAGGGTCAAACAATCTCCCCTTTTTGATAATCACAAATCATGGAATTAATAAGTTATACATGATGTTAAGGAATAAGAAATTACTTAACTTAGCATACCAAATGTGAATTTGAATTCTCAATATAACTACACTGTATTTCCTTTTAAGCTCCCCCTAAATTATTGTATTAGAGGATATATATAGAAGGTTACTTTTAAGAGAGGTATATCAGAGCACTTTCATGCTCTCCCTTAGTAAGTTGTATTAGATCAGTCTTAGAGATTGATATTAGAGGTGGGGAATGCCATATTTTCTATTCCATAGTTAGGCTCCCCTTAGGTTAAGAGAGTATGCCATCCATAGATTTCTCCCCCTTTTAGGATTAGAAAAAAGGTGTAAAGAAACAAAAATAATAAAGAAAAAAGAAGAAAAAGAAATGTGAAACATATGGATGTAAAAATGATATTCATTAAGGTACAAAGAGTATAAACACCAAAATACAATCATCAAAAGAAAAGTGAAAAGCCCTATCAAAAAATGATCCACAGCTAAGGCTTGGACTTTTGAGGAGCTTTTCCTTTATCTGAAGGGTTAATATGAGGTGAAAGAGGTGGGGTTGTAGATGTTGGAAGGGATGATCGAATGGAAGCACCAGGTAAAGAAACACCTGTAGGAACATTATCTTCATGGCTTGGTCTCCTCTCTGACAGAACACGACTTTGAGGTTGCTCTTGGATCACTGGCCTGACCTGAGATAAGGCTTTAGATACTATCATTTGAGTAGGAGGCAGGGAACTAGGTCCAATGGAAGTACCTATAGTAGCCACTATATCTTCATCTTTCACATGCAGGTAGGGCTTCAAAATCTTGATAAAATCATTTATTATTTCACCCCTATACTGCATATCCTTTTCAAAATCCTCCTTGTTTTCCACAAACTTTTCCAAAGTGGGTGTAAACTCCTTCAACTGGACCACTTACCATTTGAAAGCCTCTATCACCGGTGGAATCTTGAGATTCTCAACCAAGTACTTAATTTGTTATTTAGATCATGCTTGGTGTATATTTTTGAGAAATACTTGTCCACCTTTTCTCTAATTTCCTTTTGAGCAGCAGATGCCTCATTTATACACTATCTCACCATATTATGAACAAGTTCAGTGTTCCTGTGAACTTTGGAAAGGGTCTATTTATTAGAGTCACTCTGAATAGACCTTATCTATTCTCTCATCATAGTACTTAGGGACTCCATATCTGTAGTAGCAGGCTTGGTACCTTTAGAACTAGAGGCACCAAAAATCATCTTGCCAATATCCTCCTTTCACTTCTTCAAATATGCACTCAGGAGATGTGTAACAAGGTTCCTAAGAACCTCCATAACACCACCAAGTGTGGTTATGAAATATTTGTTCAGAGATTCCAATTCATGACTCATTCTTTTTAATTATTCTCTTAGCATTGTATTATTTATAATAATGGTCTTGGCTGTAGTGATTAGGTTGGGCTGTATCTCCTGAATCACCATTCTTACAATTTTAGCAGCATCTGCCTTTAAAATGATCATAGAAGTAGAAGCTTAATTTCTAACTCTAATAGATGATCTCACATATTTACATATACCATATTTGAATTTTTCAAGGTCTTCCTTGGTGACATAGTCACTAGGCACTATCTAGACAATAGGCTCATCAATGGGGGGAAAGTAGGTGAAGTAGGAGCAATTGGTTCCATATCAACTTGTGGATTAGGAGGAGAAACCATATCCTCATTTGAGTCATAATCAATCCCAAACAGGATATAACCTGGATTTCTATTCCACTTCCTAGAACAAGTCTAATCTCTATGCTCCACAGTATCAATTCTCACTCTCCTACCCTGAGGCTCTCCCTCATCCTTAGATTCATCATCATCTTCTTCCTACCCTCTAGCCAAAATGACATTTGGAGGAACTGGTACTAACTAAACTTCAGGTTCTACTTGAACTCCATCCACTCCATCCACTTGAGCCACTTGAGTCTCTTCCTCATTCTGAGGCGAAGGTGCATTCTGAGCTTCATCCTCTTCCTCTTGACCTCCTACCATAATATCATTAAGCTCCTGAATGATACCTTGAGCATCATTAGGGTGGTCTTGTCCATCCTCATTTCCATCATTTCCATCAGCATCTTCATCATGATCAGCAACATCCTATCTAATAGGATTAGTATCATCCTGTCTACCAGCCTCATCATCATCTCTATGTACAGACTCCCCACCAGAACTAACATCTTCATGTCCTACTTTCAGTGATTCACTCACATGATCACCATTATCATCCTCATAATAATAATAATAATAATAATAATAATAATAATAATAATAATAATAATAATAATCATCATCATCATCATCATCATCATCATCATCATCATCATCATTATCATCATCGTCATCATCATCATACTTGCTCACATATCCTTCCACTCTAGAGACTTCAGTTTCTTCCTCATCTTTATCACCCAACAAAGGTTCTCGAGAAGGTAATTCTAAAGGTGGTCTGGCAGGTCCATATGTCATGTTCTTAGGGATTTTAGCAATATCTGGTTCACTCCTATCATCTATAGGATACCCCTCTTCGCTTGGAAGCTCAGGCTCACCTTGTTCTTCATCTGAATATACAACCTACTCACTAGGTTTAAGACCTAGATCAGCTTGATCCCTTGGTCTGGTAGGATGATCAATTGGATTATAATTCTCATATAATTTTTCTTCATCTGCTACCCAACATCTCTTCCACAGGTTCCAAAATATTTTCATTCTTTTACAGATATCCTTATGCAGGTAAAAGTCACTACAGGCAGTGATCACCTAATCTCCATCCACTACATATCCTATCTTCTTCAGCATTGCAGAAATCATCCTTGGGTAGTATAAATAGGGTGCCTTCTTGGATGGTTTGATCATCTCAGAAATGTGTACCATAAGGTACCTGCATAAATTCACTTTCACCCCATTCTTCAAAAAATAAATCAGGTAAACATCCTGATCTTTAAAGAAGAAAAATCTCCCTTCCTTAGAAATATTTTATGTTGAATGAACTTGAAAAGTAGTATGGCCTCTCCATCTAATTCTGTAGCTGCATCTCTCCTTGACTCCTCATTTCCATTCAATTCTTTCAAATCATTTTCATATGAAAATAAATTTGAGGATGGTGAAATATTACCATGATAGTCAACATATATTCCCTCATGTGGTATCTCTAAGCATTCGACCCATTCCTTTGAAGTAAAAGTGATTTCCTTTCCCTTTACCACTGACTTCATCTGAGCCTCCTCGAATACTTCCAAAAACAATTTTAAGTTGAGATAGAATTAGTGTACTTGCTCAGGATAGAAATCTATCTTATTATCTACAAACCAGCTAAGCCACCCTTGTGATTCCAAAACTTTTAGTAAGAGAGAGTTTCTCGAAAACAACCACTCAGAAGGCACTTCCTTCTCAGCAGTTACCAGATGGATTCCCAATACAGGATTCACAGAAATTGCTGCACTACTTGATTCTCTTTTATAACACTTTTCCATTAATGATTCACTTGGTCCTTCCATTGCATGTTTCATTCTCCCCATTATGAAGGTTTGGCTTCGAAGAGGAAGTCAAAGGGTAGAAGGTTCAAAGGTAGAGTGAGGGTAGTGAAGGGTTGTGGATCAATTCAATTTTATAATTTAGGGATTATACTTTGTAAAATAGAAAATAGAGCAACAGTAAAGTAAGAAACATGAAACTATGTTGTTTTACTTAAAATAAAATAGATAAACAGATTTATAAAAAAACATTATCGGTATCAGTTTCACTTGATCGGTATCGATCTCACTTCATCAGTTTCATTTGATTGGTTTCAAATATCGGTTTCACTAATTGGTTTCACAAATCAGTTTCATAGATCAGTTTCACAGATCAGTTTCACAGATCGATTTCACAGATCAGTTTCACATGATCAGTTTCCCTGATTGTTTTCATAGATCGGTTTCACACAACCAGTTTCACATATCAGTTTCACATGATCAGTTTCACTGATCAGTTTCATAGACCAGTTTCACACGATCGGTTTAACTAATCGGTTTCACAGATTAGTTTCACCCGATCGATTTCACTGATCAATTTCACAGATTGGTTTCACAGATAAATAGATTTTTCTAAGGGGATAAGGTCAGATATTCTTTATAGATTTATAATTCTTAGTTCATGTATGATGTAGCTCATTCTCTTAGAGTTTAAGGGTTTGGTAAAAATATTAGCAAGTTGATGCTTAGTCCCAAAAAACTCAAGAGTTATATCACCTTTTTGATAGTGATCTCTCAAAAAGTGATTTCTTACATCAATATGTTTTTTTCTGGAATGATAAATTAGATTCTTAGAAATGTTAATAGCACTTGTATTGTCACAATTTATGAGGATATGTCAAAATTGAAATACATGATCTAATAAAGTTTATTTCATCCACAAAATTTGTGCACAAAAACTACCAACAACAATGTACTCTACTTCAGTAGTTTATAATGCAACTGAATTTTGCTTTTTACTACACCATGAAATTAGAGAATTCCCCAAAAAATTGAAATGTTCTAGAGGTGCTCTTTCTATCTAATTTACATCCACCAAATTCAGCATCAGAATAACTAACCATATCAAAAGGTTATTCCCTAGGGTAGAATAGTCCTAAATTATTTGTATATTTGAGGTATTTTAAAACTCTTTTAACAACATTTAAATGTGACTATTTTTGTGTTTTCATGAAATCTTGAACACATAAACACACTAAATATGATGTCTATCCTACTAGAAACTAAATAAAGAAAACTCCCAATCATTCTTCTGTAAGCAGTTTGATCAATAGATTTCCCATTTTCATCAAGATTCAACTTACATGTAGAACTCATAGGTGTTTCACTACTCTTAATGACATCAAAGACATATATTTTCAAAATATCTATAGTATATCTACTTTGATTAATAATAATACCTCCTTTATTTTGAAATATTTGAAATCCAATAAAATATTTAAGTTCACCCATCAAACTCATTTCAAACTTACTTTGCATCATTTTTGAAAAATCATTGCATAAAGAATTCTTAGAAGAACCAAAAATAATATCATATACATATATTTGAGCTATTAAAACATATTTAGAAATTATTTTCATAAATAAAGTAGGATCTAAAACTCCTTTTGAAAAATCTTTAGAAATAATAAATCACTTAACCTATCATACAAAGCTCTTGGAGATTGTTTCAAACCGTATAAATATTTAGTTAATTTGAAAACATGATTTGGAAAATGTGGATTTGTAAAACCTAGGGGTTGTTCAAAAAAACATCCTTAATTATATAACCATTTAAGAATGCACTTTTGACACCCATTTGATAAAGTTTGAAATCCAAGTGTGCTGCATAGGCAAGTAAGATTCTAATTACTTCAATCCTAGCTATTGGTGAAAAGGTATCCTCATAATCAATTCCTTATTCTTGATTATAGACTTGTGCAACCAACCTATCTTTGTTTCTAACTATATTTCTAGATTCATCTACTTTATTCCTAAGCACCCATTTAGTTACTATGGTCAAGGTATCTTTTTTAGTCCATCAACAAGCTTTTATACATTATTTCTCTCGAACTGATTAAGGTCTTCTTTCATATCCATCACCTAAAATTCATCATTGATTTCATCATTGATATTTTTAGGTTCAAGTTGTGACAAGAACTATTGATGTTAAACCTGATTTCTTAAAGAAGCTATAGTTTGTGTTCCTCTGTCTAAATCTCCAACTACAACATCTAAGGGATGGTTTTTAAAGGTTCTAGTTGGTCTAGTAAAAGTAGGTCTAGTTATTTCAGGTTCACCACTTGGTTTTGGTTCATTATGTCTAGAATATGGAGAATTTCCAGAAATGGAAGTTTTAACAAATTCCTTTATAGGATGGTTAGAGGGTTTTGCATTAATGTCCAGACTGGACATATCATCTTCAAGATTCCCTAGTGAGGTCTTAGGTTCGTGTGGATCTTTTCATCAAACTTGACATATACAGATTCCTCCATACAATTGGTTCTTTTATTAAATAATCTATAAGATTTTCTTGATGTTGAATATCCAAGTAATATTCCTTCATCACTTACGGAGGAAAATTTATCTAGACTATATTTAGTGTTAAGAATATAAACTTTACATCCAAACACTTTAAAATAATTTACCTTGGGTTTCCTATTATTCAAAAACTCATAAGGATTTTTATTGAATATAGGTCTGATTAAGACTCTATTTATTATGTAAGAAGTTTTATTAATAGATTCATCCCAAAAATAAATCAGTAGGTCATATTCATTGATCATAGTTTGGGAAATTTTTTATAGGGTTATATTTCTTCTTTCTACTACATCATTCTATTGAGGTGTCCTAGGGGCATAGAAGTTATTCCTATAGCCATTTTGTGAGAAAAAAGATTCAAAGTCTTGATTTTCAAACTCACGGCCATGGTCACTTCTTAAGGATTTAATTTCAATTCTACTAATATTTTCTACAGTCCTAGCATACTTGGTAAAATGAGAGCAAACTTCACTTTTGTGAGCTAAGAAAAAGGCCCAAGTATACCTAGATAAGTCATCTACAAGAATATAAATATAATTCTTACTATTGAGACTTGAAACTCCAGATGGTCCAAACAGGTCTATGTGAACCAACACAAGAGGTTGAGAAGTTGTAACTTATTTCTTTGGTTTGAAAGAGATTTTATGTTGCTTTAATTTTTGATAAGGATTGCACACTCTATTATCTAGAAACTCTAGTTTGGGAAAGTCTTTAACTAAACCTTTTCTAGTTAATTTCTTAAGGGAGTGTACATTAAAATGTCCTAGCCTTCTGTGTCAAATCCAAGACTCTTTGTTAAAGGCACTTAGATAGGAAACATTTTATGATGCTAGTGTGTCTAAGTTTATAGCATATACATTATCATTTCTAAGAGCAGTAAATACTAAGTTATTTTTGGAATAAAATAATGGAATGAATCATTTTTGAATTTGAAATTGAATCCATTATCACACATTTGGGATATACTAGCAAGTTATATTTTAATCCATCAACATAAAGTACTTTGGAAATTGAAATAGAGTTAGGGTTACCAATTTAGCCTAAGACGATGATTTTTCCTTTACCATTGTCACTAAATGTGACATGCCATCCATCAATCTTGATGAGAATCTTGAATCTTGAGTAGTCTCCTATCACGTGACTTGAATAACCACTATCTAAGTACCAAATATTTCTAAAGGAACTCTTTAGACAATTTACCTACAAAACAATTCATCCAAGGAAAGTTTTTGGTACCCATATTTGTATAGGTCCAAAAACATTAGTAATGAAAAGATTTAGAAACCCACTATTGTTTTATAGGTTTCCTATATGTAGAATACAAGTTATTTGAAAAATAAACCTTATTTGGTTCAGAAAAACTTGATACAGTAAAATATTTTTCAAAACTGGAACTTTTAGTAGAATCATGATTTTTGGATAGAGAAGCAGATTTTCCAAATTTAGATTTAAAATATGTTTTTGATAAATTTCTTTGTCCTATCTGATATCCTATTCCATTAGTATACCTAGGAGCTATCTATTTACCAAGTAGTTGAGTAAGAGTGTTTTTCCCATTGGTAAAATTTTCCAAATCCTTCTTCAATTGCTCATTAGATAACTTTAGGTCATTATTTTCCTTTATCAATTGTGCATTTTTATATTTCTCAATAGTAAGTTCAGATTTAATATTTGTAGAGAGTGTATGCTGTTTCTTTAACGATTTATACTTATCCTTCAGTTCATTACAATTTTTTTTTCTAGCATATTACAATACTCAAATAGTTCATCATTTTTCATATTTTTAGATTCAGATTAATCTCCATAATAATATCCATTAGGTACAGGAGAGTTTAAGAGTACCTCTGAGGTATTTTTCATAAATCACATGTTTTTTATATCTTCTTTATCATTTTGAGAAGAAGTAGATTAACTAGAGATGTCCTTGGATGCACTCCAGATGGCCTTCATTTATTTCTTATATTTACTATCTTTATTCTCATACTTCTTTTTATAGTTTATCTTTGGACAGTCAGCTTTGAAATGTCCTCTCCTTTTGCATTCATAGCAGACAATCTCCTTTGATTTTCAGGATTCTTCCAATTCTTTTTCCAATTGCCTTTGTTTTCATATTTTTATTTAATGTTTGGTCTCTTGAAAAACTTTTTCTTTCTGTAAAATTTTCTAAATATCCTGAACAGCTGGGCCATTTCCTCATCACTGTATGAAGCTAATTATTCACTACTTGTGATCTCAACAACAACTGTAACTTTCTCTTTGTCTTTTCTCTTGGAAGTGGTAGTCTTTAAGGATACAGATGTTCTCTTTGGCTCTTCCTACTCTTTATTCACTATTAGTTCCTATTCATACATCATTAATTTTCCAATTAGTTCCTTCACTGTAATTTTATCAATGTCGCATGATTCTCTTATGGATACTGATGTCCCTTTCCATCTCTCTGGTAAGAATCATAGAATCCTCATGATTTGTTCCTTTGCTATGACAACTCTTCCTAAAAAAATCATGGTGTTCACAATTTTATTGAAACTGAGATATATATCAGAAATAGATTCATTAGGATTCATTATAAAATTTTCATATTTAATAGTATAAGTATTTAATCTCATATCTTTCACATTAGTTGTTCCCTCATTGGAAACAAAAAAAGTGTCCCAAATCTCATGAATAGTTTTACATGCATAAATATGATTAAACTCTTCATCTCCTAGTGCACAGTATAGAGAATTCATTGATTTATAGTTATTTTTATAGGTAGTCTTTGTAGCTTTATCCCAAGTGTTTCTAGCAGTTTTAGGGATTGCATATTTACTTTCAATAGCAGTCCAGATTTCAAATCCCATGCTTTCTAAATGTATTTTCATTTTAAGCTTCCAATGAGCATAATTTGTTCCAATAAAAAAAGGTGGTATATTTTTTTTAGCCCCTTCTAATATATTTTCCATAATACAAATTTGGAAAAGATTTCAAAGAGATAAAGTTTTAGTATTAACATAAATTTTAAGATCTTTGAAATACAACTACAATCATAGTTGAAAAAGTTTGAAAAATCTTTGAAAAATAAAAAATTACTAAAACCTCATATACCAAATGTTGGTCAGATTAGATTACTCAGTATGGGGGTGAATTGAGTATCTATAAAAATTTCATTCAAAGATTGGATATTTAAAAAATTTCCCCAATTAAAAATATAATTCAATTCATTTTATAGTGAATTTATAAGAGTCTTGAATGTTCAATTAATTTCTCAAAATATTGATTAGTTCTTAGTTATACTAATCTAAGGATTAATATAACTTTTGAAACTAATATATGATTCAAAAATGTTATAAACACTTTCTAAACTAACTATCAGAGTTCAATTTAGTTTTATGAAATATGTGATAAAATAGAGTAAAACTAAAAGGAAAAAAACACAGTGGAAATGAAAGAAGAGGTTTGGTCTTAATAAGAGAATTAATCCTATCCACTTGGTGATCACCTACCACCAAGCAGTTTAAATTAATAAATAGTTTGATCCACATCCTGGATCGGGGTTCACAACAGTACACAAGGCTGTCCAGGTCACTCTTTACCTCAACCAAAATTATTTGTGGAAAAAACAGAAAACATGTCACACTTGAACTCTTCCACAGTTCTACGTGGGATACAAAAGATAAATAGAGTGAGAGATTGAGGATATTAAGTATCCTCTAGTTATGCATAGGAGATAGTGTGTGTGTAATAGACTAATACACACACTGCTCAAAAGTTTAAATAAATGAACACAACAAAGATAAAGATGTAGAGTTAGGTTTAGAAGGCTCTGTGTTTTATGTGGTGAAGCTTTGGACATGGTTGATGTAGTTGAACTGAAGTTTGAGTCCTCTTCTGGTAGTTGACTCCAAAATAGAGCATCATAGTCTCTGTGTTTTGGATTCTAGGAGAAAAATATTTTCAGCTTAGATCTGCAGATTTAGCTTAACTCCTTGATCTCCCCATATGTTACTCCTTTTGAGTTCTTGGGTTTTGGAAGTATTCTTGAGAGTTTTAGGAGTTCGTAGGTTCTTATTTTCTTGCGATTCTTCTATGCGTCTTCTCCTATTTTGAATGATCTAGCTTGTAATTCTTTTATACTTCGAGGTCCAGCAGACACAATGATATTCCCACATGCATGTACCTCGTACTATCCTCTGAATATTCTATTGACAACATTAAATAACATCAAAAACATTAATTTGTCTAAATATAACCGTTATATATAAATTTGAATTATTAAAATAAAAACAGTTTACATGACTATCAGTGAGTCCTCATCGGTCTATTGGGATCAATTTGTCAGCATCGGTGACTCTCTGTATAGGTGAGTCCTTTCCATTAGTATCAGTGAATCTGGGTATCAATGATTCATTTGTGCTATCAGTTTATCTGGGCATCGATGAGTCATCACCAGTGACTCATTTTGAACTATCGGTGTGTCACCCATCAATGGCTCATCCATCAATAAGTCCTTTGAACTATCGGTGTGACCGATCATCAGTGACTTGTCCATCAGTGTGTCATTTGTTTTATCCTTGAGTCCTGCATTGGTGTCTTCTTCGATCAATGACTTCTTCATCAGTGAGTCAGCCATCAGTGACTCCTTAAACCAATCGGTGTCAGGGACTTTGAAAAACTTACAAAGTGTCTGTCTTATACAGAACAATATCAGATTAAGTGAAATTAATAATTACAAGAAAATATACACTTTTAAATATATTGAAACATAAATATCCATAATTTATTGACTCATTGAAATGTATTATACCATGTGAATTAATTTATTCATTTATAAATATTCAATGACATGGTTATTATTACTTAAAACATAATATTTGAATTATCATGATTTGTAAATTGGCATGATTTATGATTATTAAAACAACTATCTTAAAAAGGATCCAAAAAACTTCTTAATTTATATTGAATTTTATGGATTTTTCTAGACACCAGTGGTGCCGACCTACTGAGATTTATATCTCACACCCTACTTGGGCTGCCATTGCACTGGGGTACTTGAGTAGACCTTTCTTTTTCACAGGATTGCAGACCATGATTGATTGCTTATACTGTGCTATTTGTACCTAGAATTTAGGATAAAAGGACTGATCTGGAGCTCAGGATGCTTGTAGAAATATACCTTAGGTATTTGGTGTCTTTCTTTATTCTTGGAATGCTATATGGTCTACTGATTTTAGTTAAGTATCATCACCATGGCATGCATTCATCTGTTGTATAATCTGGCATTAGACACTTTTATTAAATTGTTAATTATCAGCTTCCACTAATTTCTAAATTATTTACTACTATTTTTGATACTATATGTTATTTTTATTCTTTCTATATCTATTATATGTTAATATTTGTGCATGCTCTAATCTATGAGGGCATAGTCTTCCCATGGACACACCCTAGGCCCTCGCTGTTAGTCAGCTACCTCTCACATTCAGGAAGACGCGCTAGAGGTTATGTGACCCACCGATTCAGCCACCATCTTAGAGGTGAGCTATACTGGGATGTTACATATTTCAGGAATATTAAAATAATATCTATACTGAAATTTGGCACGAAAGAGGAATAAACCAAAGAAAGGAAATTGGGTTCGAGAATCCCCTTACCTTATGTTCGAATGATATTTTCACTTTAATATCTTGGATAATCAAATTAGACTCATTAATTAATAAATAAAAAACCTCTTATAAATGTATTTTATTCATTATAATTTTATCAAGTTCGTTTATGACCATTTTTATGAGTTATAATGTTCAATTTCATTGTTCAGGCTTGTTCGTTTTCCTGGTTCTCATGACCGGTTCACTTGTATACATGTATGGAAGTTCTTGTAAAATAAAGATAATTATCCAGAATTGAAATTATATGTTATTAATGAAATTACATAAGTTTAATTAGAATTATATATTATTTTATTTTCAGATATGAGAAAGATTCATTAGATAAAATGTTAATGATAATCATTTAGATTAACTTTGGTGGTTTTTAGATCACAACGAACTCATTTTATTTTATTATTTAATATTATGTATATATGTTAGTTATAGAACATAAAAAAAGTTATAACATAGATTTTACAATCCGTTTCAACCATTATAATGATTTTATGATCATCCTTAAAGGTGGTAAAGGAAAATTAAAACTTGTCATCCTCGAAGGCGATAAATCAACCCCTCACGGATGATGTTTTCATTTTTAGAATAAAAGGAAGAGTAGAAGAGGTTTGATGATAAATTATTCCATTAACATAATAAGATTCCAATATATATATGGTACTAGAGTTATCATGCCACTTGTATAAGGGTAGTTGAGGAGAGAATAAGAAAAGAAAAGAAATTGAAAAAAAAATTAAATGAAAAAGAAAGCGGATTTTACCACTTGAATTCTTCTTCTTGAGAACCTCATTAGGGAAATTGGTTTTGGTATTTTGTTGATACCAAAGGCTCCTGGACATGGGGAGGGAATTGGGAAGAGTATTAGGCAGAAATTGGAAAAACTTCAAGACTTGGAAGGTGTGTTGAGAAGAAGTGGTGATGAGTGGTATTTATAGGGGAGTAGATGAGTGTTTTTTGATTATTTTTTTGATTTATTTATTATTTTGGCTCAAGAATATGAATATTTTTGATTCTAATGACTAAATATAGTAAATATAGAAGTATTTCTTGATATTACAATGCGTACATTAGTCATACATCATACATGACTCATAAATTCATCTATTTGTTAAATATCGTAAATTACTGTATTTCACTATCCAAAAATTCTATTATTTTATAAAATATAAAAAATTTACCCAAATCATTTTCAAAATTTAAAATTAAAAAATGATCTCCATTTTGTGAAAATAATTTTCTAAATATGAAAAATTTAATTTTTAACTAAAATAAAAATTTATTCAAAAAATACTAATTTTAAAATCAGAACCAATTTTATGACACTTAAAAAATTTAATTAAGGTCTCATAAAACTATATTATAATAATAACACAACAAAATATTAATTTATGAATCTATTTTATGAAAATAAAATTTCTTTTAATTCATTATATTAATTATAAAATTGTAAATAAACATTTATGTTTTTAAAAAATACTAACACTTAATTTATCATTTTAAAACATTTATTTACTTATACTATGATATAATTATATCATATTTTCATTTATGACATGATTAAATTTTATTTATACTTTCATTAGTGTTGTTACTATTTTTTGGCCGGATTACTATTCCTAATGGTCATGTTACTATTCCAAGGGTCAAGTTACTATTCCATTGGTATATGTTCCTTAATTTCTACAAATATTACTCATTTCATTATTTATTCATAAAAATGATGTTTTTAATGGGATATTAATTCTATGTATGTGTTTTATACTATAATCATAAGAAGCGAAATGATTTCATTAAGAAAAGTTTGGGTCGTTACATTCTTCCCCCTTTTAAAATTTTTCCCTTGAAATTTCATTTTACAAAATAAGAGAGGGTATTTATCATTCATTATTTCCTCTGGTTCCCATGTCGCATATTTTTACTTATGGTTCCTCCATAGTACTTTGACTAGGTGAGCAGTCTTGTTGCGTAAAACTTTATCTCTATGGTCCAAGATCTTCACTGGATGCTCCTCGTAAGAGAGATCATTTTCCAACTATACCACCCTTGGATTCATTACATGTGAGGGATCTGGTATGTACTTCCTCAAGAGGGATACGTAGAATACGTCGTGTACTTGAGTAATGGTTGGTGTAAGTTTTAATCGATAGTCCAAAGCTCCGACATGATCAAGAATTTCGAAGGGGGTGATGTACCTGAGACTTAGCTTTGTCTTCTTCCCAAATATCATGATCCTCTTACATGGAGATATCCAGAGGAATACCATGTATCCAACATACTCTAGGTCTCGTCGATGATTGTTTGCATAGCCCTTTTGTTGAATTTGGGATACCTTGATGAACTGTTGAATGGTTTTTAATTTTTTTATCATTTCTTCAACCATTTTAGGTCCTAGAAGCTTATGTTCATTGACTTTATCTAGAATATTAGTGTTATTAATCTTTTACTATAAAGGGATTCATATAGATCCATTTAGATTCTCGAGTGGAAACCATGGTTGTAAGAGAACTTAACCAGAGGTTGATGTTGGTCACATCCTCCTTTGTAGACTATAAAACATGATCTCAACATGTCTTCCAATGTCTGAATAGTCTGCTCTGATTGTCCATCAGTTTGAGGACGATAAGTTGTACTGAAGTTTAACTCAGTGTTTAGAGTATGTTGAAGAATTTTCCAAAACTTGTAGGTGAATCTCAGATTTTGATCGGATACAATTGATAGTGGTACTCCATGAAGCCATACCACTTCTCCAATGTATATCCATGCAAGTTTATATAGTGAGAAGTCCTCTCTAATTGAGATAAAGTTATTTTTCTTTTTAATATGACCCACAATAGCCCATATAGCATTGTTTTTCCCGGATGTCTTCAGATGTCCAATGACAAAGTCTATGGTGATGTTTTTACATTTCTATGTTGGTATGGGTCATGGTTGCATCATCCCCTTAGAATTTTTCTTTTCATCCTTCACCTACTGATATACCAAACAATTTGATGTATATTCAATGATCTTCTTCATATTATCCCACTAATAGTTCTATTGGATATCTCGATACATCTTTGTGATCCCTGGGTGAATAGAAAAGGTTGAACTATGTGCATCACTGAGAAGCTATTTCTTTATCTCATGATTGTATGGTACACATAGTCATGATCCAAACCTTACAAAGTCTTCCTCATAAATTTTTAACTCTGAGGATTTACCTTTTCTCAAGGCTTCCACATTATTCTGAATTTCCTTATCATTTTTGAGCATTATTTATTTTCTCCACAAGGGATAATTGAGAAATCATTTGAGAAAGGATTGATGATGTTCCTTCATTAATGATTCTCATTTACATCCTTTGAAAATATAATAAGATTGTATCCTTATAAATTATCATCATTGATAATGTTGTAGGATTCTTTCTACTTAGAGCATCCTCCACTTTATTCACTTTTCTAGGATGTTAGTGGATTGAGCAGACATAATCCTTAATTATCATTAACCATATTTGCTGACGCATATTAAAATACTTCTATGTGAATATATATTTTAGGCTCTTATGATCAGTATATATTTCACACTTCTCCCCATATAGATAATTTCACCATATTTTTAGCACGAAGATCACAACTACCAACTCCAGATCATGTGTGAGATAGTTTTTCTCATGAATTTTCAACTACCTTGAGTTACAAACTATCAATTTATCATTTTTCATCAGCACACAGCCTAATCCCTTCTTTGAAGCATCACTGTATACCATAAAGAGTTCCCCACTTGTCAAAAGTGTGAGTAATGGCACATTGACAAGCCTCTTTTTTAACTATTTGAAGTAGTTTTCACATTCACTAGTCTAGAAAAAACTTCACTCCCTTCCAAGTCATCTTGGTTAGTGGGTTTGAAAATTATGAGAAATCCTTCACACATCATTGGTAATACCCAGTTAAACAAAGTAAACTATGGATCTCTGTTACAGATATTGGCCTAATCCACTCTTCGATTGCCTTTGTCTTGGAAGTTTCCACAAATATTCATTTACCTGTGATAACATGCCACACGAATGATACTTCCACCATCCAGAAATCACATTTATTAAACTTTTTATAAATTTTTACCCTTCACAAATTCTATAGAACAATATTCAAATGATCCTCATGTCCCCCTTTATCTTAGAGTATATCCAAAAATCATCAATAAATACTACCATAAATTTTTCAAGGCAATCTCTAAAGACTCTATTAATTAAGTCCATGAATATTGTTGGATCATTAGCGAGTCTGAAATGAATCACTATAAACTCATAATGTTCGTACCTTGTTCAAAAGGCGGGATTGGGAATATCTGTTGGAGTTGGTTCCCTAAACTAACTTCTTTTTACTTTATGATAACATGTATTCATAGATTTTTAATATTAATAAACTACTTATCACATCATGATTATTCTTCTACTTAACATAGTATGTGATAATGTCCTAAGAGTATCTATCGCACTAAAAGATCACAACCGTTTCCTGCTATGATGAGAACCCATAAGTGCTACGACACTATTCTTAAATATATGTTCTATAGCCGGATGATATCATTTGAGAGATACAAATGATACATGCTATCATGGGTAGAGACTCATATGACTTTGAGTCACATTCTCATGGTGTACACCCTTGGTAATATCTAGTGTAGGATATTATGAGAATGAGACTCGCCAGTAGGAAATCCATATTTATATGTGTAATTAAATGTTTCTATCTATGGATGTATGTATTGATCTGTAGAATTTAGGATTATTATTAATGAGTATTATGAGGCACGTACTTTGATGTATTGACGAAAATCATGATGACATATATTTGCAGCGAGGTAGGATACATTGGGTGTGTCATGAGTAATATTGCATTAATGAATAACATGAGAAAGAATTTGTCCCTTATATTCTTTAATAGAAGTTGAGATATCAGAACATTTGATGGAAATGATATAGACTAAATAAATCCATGGCCATGGTGTTTTATAGGAAAATTCAATTTTCAGTAAGTAAAAGAAAAAGACATCGAACACACAGGTTGATGGCACCAGCATGCAACCTGCTTGATTAGAGACATCATGATAAAGGGATTATATTACAAAATAAGAATCCATATGAGATATTATGTTGTTGTAGCATTGGATTATTTCTCTATGTGTGCCTTGGTGTGCTTCTAGATGCTAACCTTGGACTTTAGGATGCTTCACCTAATTCCACTGAGAAAGAGGCCTAGATGTCCACACACTAAGTGTATCGAGAATCCCAGTTAAATAATATATTATTATTTATTATTTAACAAGTTGGAATAAATATTATTCCCGCACATAGTTTAATAATTATTCATGTTTTTCTGATCGCATATATTCCTTCATGAGTTATTCGAGAGAATATAATGTGAGAATAATATTTAATAATTTTTTATTTTATATTTAATGAATATAATATTTATTTATTTATTGGTGAATAATGCAGTGATATTTATTTAATAAATAAATAGTCATTATTCAAGACCTAATAAATATTTTGGAGGAATGACAGATCAATTTTAATGGTCTGATGAGAAATAATAAATATTGAATATTATTTGATTAAATAATATTTAATTTAATTTGAAAGTTAAGTGCATGTCAAGAAATAATAATATTATTATTATTATTTCACATGGGGTTTTGTAGAGATTAAATAAATTATAAAGTGCACTTGTGCAATTATTTTATATTAACCATTGCGGTATATAAACCCAATTATATTATTTTCTAAGAGATCCAATTCATTTGTTTGGTTGTACATAACGGATTTAGAGAATCCTCTCAAGCCCTAAAGAGCTCCCTTATCTAAGAATGCTTCTAAGAACGAAGAGCGATCTTCCTCCACCTCCCACTCTCAAGTCAAGAGAGATCAAGGAAAATACTTTGGAAGCGGTTCTCATGGTAATCAAAGGTGAATGACATAAGCGATAAGATCTTCCATGTTAGCAGCTAGAGATACCTATGACAACATTCATAGATTTGTGAAACACATGTGGATCACCACTAGAGGTAATATTCTCTTGATTTCTACAATTCAACAATGGTTCAACACATATATGTTGTCAGATCCACCAATGAAGAAAGAATTCCAACAAGGTAATTATTTAATTGATTAAATTAATTATAAATAATATGCGATGATCCTCTCTATGGTTATGAAATTCTATCCCTTATCTTTTTTCTTTGATTCAATTCCATAGATTATGATGTTTATTGTTGTGTACATCTCAGATTGATCATCGATCATGAAAAAAATAAAACTTGGGCATGAACCATCACACACTTTCACTACGCCTGGAACCTATAAGTGGTATCAGAGGGGTCACATAATTATTTATAATTATTTAATGATCGTCGATTGATTTATGAATTTTTAATTTAGTTTTCAATTCAAGTGTATTCATTATTTTAATCTGAATTATGAGATCTGCTTCTCCCTCTTTTTTTATCATAGATCTAATAAAATCGATTAATTTAATGAACAAAATAAAATTTAAGATCTCATCCATAGATATCGAGGATTTTGGTCATATAACACAAGAGTACACATTGTATAACTGGAGTTACATTCTGTGTACTTGTGTTCAATGCATTAAGAATTAATTTGGAAATTAATTCAAACTATGTGCATTGATGACACACAATGCATTTGTTTCTTACACCGCATATTGACCGGGCTAACTTGGCACACTGTCAGCCGGAGCGCATGCCGTATAGACCATGTATATGGTGTGTAGTCCCTTTGAGTCATAGATGGGCTGTTTAATTACATACACGACCAAATTGACTGATGAACGTGTAACTCAGAGACCACATGCCGTGTTGTTGATTATAAACACCGTGTACTCCAATTTTTGAGGCATGGTTTACACACTGAGTTCCTAGGCATGTGTCTCAGATAGATAGCGAGAGATGTACATGCCATGTAGCTTGCCTGTACACGCTATGTACTTGCACCAAATTACGTAGATTTAAAATTTATTTATTATACTATTTAAACATTATCGACATGTGTTTGCATGTGGTCATTAAGTTTATTGGACACACCATGCCATGAGCTTTTAATATATATATATATATATATATAAATAAATGTTTAATTTATATCTATATAATGTTTAGATCTTAATATCATGAATGAGTTGTATTACCATTGTTACTCTACTTGCATTGAAGCATAACACGTGACTAAAAAATCATGTAATTCATGTAATCATTAAGTTGATAGTACATGTCATGAAAGTACATGATAAGTCGTGCATTCCATATATCACAAGAGTAAATAGTATACAAGTATAATACATGTTTGGTAGATTCAGACAAGTATTCACCATATTTCCTCCAAGGTACATTTATGTACATAGTTAGTTTTAAAGTTTTTTTTAATTTGTTTAAAATTATAATGAATGATAATCTCAAAAAAATTAAGATGAGAATTAAGAAAAAATAATTGATTAATTAAAGAATATAATTAATTTATTTGAGCATGATTTATCTTAAATAAGAATGATTAATAATTGAATTCTAATTTTATTAAATGTGTAATTCATTGCATGCATGTGGATGATCATGAGCATAGACTATACCTTTGTTTGTGATTGGTTTTATTTAATTTATTATTAAATTAAATTTTTGGCCTGCATGACTTCTCTCCTCTTATTATGTAAGGTTCTACATGCTCATGGTTTCTTTTATTTAAACATTTTCCACTCACCTATGTGTGAGTAAAAGTTTATGTAATGGATGGATCTCCCAAGCTAGTGGAGGTAGTTCAAGTTTGGATCCAAGGTGAACCAATCCAAGAGAGATACATAGGTGGAGAGGAGGAAAGCTGTAACATGAATCTTAATTGGTTCAAGCTGTTTTCCCCTAGGTCAATGATTAGTTTATAAACTGTTAGATAAACTAACCATTAGTAAAATATCATGATTATATCGCTTTATTTTTTTTTTCAAGTTTCATGGTTATTTCATTATGTATGTTTTATTGCGATCTCCTAAATTAATGAAATTAACAAGCATGTAATATAGAACTAAAATAAATTGTCTTATGCGTAAATATTATCTAAGACATGTTTAATCACTCAAGTAAATTCACATAATATTAAAAATCATGTAATAAAGATAATAATTGAAAATTTATGTATAAAAGGATAAAATCCCTCAATAATACATATTAAATCGATATATCCTTCCACCACCTCAGTTAAAATCAAACCATAGTTCAAAGTTCTTGACCAGCCAAAGTTGGGATGCTTTCAATTATCAAGGAATTATAACTTGAAGTTTTGGGTTGAATTAACATATTTCATATCATGGGTTGCTGTAAAGACCTGGAATTTCCATGTAATTTTTTTTCTTAAAAACATGGGAATTTTATGAGTCTACAAAAATTTACGGCGCACGATTCCGAGGCCCGGTGTGCCCGAAATCAATTTCTGAAGTTTTGTTCGGGTACGTTCAGTAAATGTACTAGTGGGTTTTTATAACTTTTGAACCGGTGCTCGGAATTGAAATCCGAGGGCACTGTTGAACTCACAACGTCGATATTCTCTTAAGGAGACTTTCACCTCGATGGCAGTGGGTCGAAAGTGAAAGATAGTTTTTGGGTTTTTAGTGAATGAATAAAATAAAAATAAAGATGTGAAGCTTTATTTTTATTTGTTGGTTAAAAACCTCCATGTGGAAGTTGGAGGTGGGGACCACCACACCTTAATATCCCATTAGAGGTTATGGTGGTGGGGCCCAATCGAGGTCTAAACCTCCTCTTCTTGTTTATTGTGGTGGGGACCACCCGGGGTTAAACCCCTTTGAAACTCCCCTTTAATGGGGAAAAACCCTCCACCTTCCATTAAGTGTAGGGGAGCCTCTTCAACTCCCCAACACTTAATTTTTTCCAAATCCTCCACATTAATTAAGTGGAGCCAACCTAAATTAATTCACCTATTTTGAATATTATTCCAACAATTTAATAGGATATTATAATTTTTCCTTGGCATTTGTTTTTGGGTGAAACTTTGGAGAAGAGAGAGCTTAGGAAGAAAAGATCTCGCCAACGAAGGACGCTCCCAACGAAGAACGACTTAAAATACGAAGAACGATCTATTTAGATCTTCATCCACAAACTCCTACCGATGTGGGACGTCTTCAACTAACCTTCCCTCCTCATCGCCATCAAAGAACTGATGCATGAGATCGGGATTGGAAGTGTGCGGCGGACGCGACGAACGACGACATCACCGTCTTCTTCTCCGCGACTCCTTCAACGAACAACGAGTAAAGGTAGGGGTTCAAGATTTGTTTTTGTTTTCTCGTTCTTCTTTTTCCCTCAAGGATTAATAATTGAAGCTGCATGCTACCACTCTAACGCAGAGGGTGTGGGTCGAATGAACACGACCTGACCCCTCCGCCTTGCTTTGTGGAATTTGATGCTAAATGTGACACGAGTCCGGGATGAGAAATTTTTGTCAACAATGGTTGAATATTGAAGGGGACATCCCGAGGAGTGCGTGGGTACTTCCATAACGAGAATCGAACCATCGGAACTCGTCCGGTGACCCGCGAAAGGTTCGCTGGCGGTCAGAACCGACGAATGACACCGAAGGGACGAAGGGAAGGGCGACCAACACTTCGGTCGACCACGTGGATAGCGGCGGTGAAACTGCGCCACCGGAGGAGTAGGATGCAGACGACGGGTCGCAGCGGTGAAGCGGCGGCTGACTCAAGGCCGGATGCGAGAAGAACCAGCGACCCGAGCTGTCGGGTTGCTGGGGAAGGCGCGGCACAACGTGCGTCGTGCGGTGGAACAAGGGGACGCGGCCTTGGCCGCGACAACGTGGGACTGGCGGCCGGCTCTACCGACTGCTGGAGGAGGTGTGGAACAAATGTGCTGCGCGGGAGGCGATGGGATGCTCGGCCAGCTGGGAAGAGCGGGATCTGCCTCACGGGTCCCACGTGACACGGACTGGCGCCACGTTGCGCCGGTTTTGAACCCCCCCGAACGGCTAAGCTATTCGGGATTCGAGGAGGTGTGACCTCCCCCTAGACGCGGCTAGGGCGGATCCCATGGGCTGCCATCCATGGGCCGCGCGCGGGCTGATCCCAGTGCGGGCCGAACCCAGCATGGGCCGGACCCAGCGCGGGCCGAACCTAGCACGGGCTGGGCCGCCCCCGCGGATCGGGTCGGACCAGCGGACCGGGTCGGACCCGCGGACCGGGTCGGACCCGCGGACTGGGTGGGACCCACAGAACGATTTGGACCCACAGACCGGGTCAGACATGTAGTCTGGACCCGGGTCGGGCTGGGTTGGGCCGGGTCGGTCCGACTGGGCTGGACCGGACCCGGTTCTGCTTGACTTGTTTCCACTCTTTTGCCCGTAACTTGAGCTACAAGCGTCCGATTGATGAACCGTCTACGGTGACGAAAAACTTGGAGGGGGAAGGTTCTTTTGGTATAAACCACTCGGGTTTTAACATATTTGGGGTATGGTCAGGTTGGATCGAACATAAATCCAACCAGGCCCTCAGAATGGGAATGCCAATAACTCTCAGACCGGACGTCCGATTGACGCACCATCTGTTGCATTGGGTTTATTTTGGAAAGACGAATATTTTGGATACATCAACTTGGGACTTCATGGCAGTTGATGTATAGACATTTGGCTTGAGGAGAAGACCCTCCCGGAATCAAGCATGCTTTGTGTGGAACCCTGTGGCCGGCTGCATTCTGACTAATGTTCCTGGATCCTGTGTGGGTTCAACAGCTCTGACTACTGTTCTTGGATCCTGTGTGGGTTCGACAGCTCTGACTACTATTCCTGGATCCAGTGTGGGTTTGACATCTTTGACTACTATTCCTGGATCCTGTGTGGGTTCAACAGCTCTGACTACTGTTCATGGATCCTACGTGGGTTCGACAGCTCTGACCACTGTTCCAGGATCCTATGTGGGTTTGATAGAGTATATGATTCAGTGAATACATATAATCATCTCTATCTCTCTACATAAGTTGTATACCTGTGTGAGCTGAGTCAGAAACTTTTGTGTTTACCTCATGATTGAGATGGATTACTTGATAACTTAGGTATATATATGGGCAGATACCTAAGTGGGGTTATCTGTTGATTTCTTACCTTGTGGTTTATCCTTGTTGGATTTAGTGATACCTTGAGGGTCTCGGGGTCCCTACTGAGTATCATTATACTCACCCATGCACGGGCTATTCTCGCACCACGTTGTGTTGGTTGCAGACGACGGAAAATGCTGATTGAGGTTGAGAGTACGAGGACTAGACGGTACCCCAGAGGTGGACCTTACAGCGTGTTGGTACACAGAGGAGAAAGAAAGACGTGAAGTGCTGAGGAGGCTATCTGTACCTACCCTTTAGGTAGGAATATCAGAGGACGACCCAACATAAGTCTTTCTTTTCTTCAGTTGTACTTACATTTTCTTGTACTTTATAGTTGGGATTGTATTTCCGGCCCCTTTTACTTTCAGCACACTTTTGTTACACAGTTTTTACGTAGTATTTGTTTCCATATTGTGCTATGTTGTGTGTGTTTACAGGATATAAAGGAAATTCCTTCCCAGTTTTAGGGATTTACGCCTTTGGTGCTAGTCGCCAGCCCCTGGCATATGGAAGGCGGGCTTGGGGTAGTCACGGAACGGGCCCCGGGGGATGGGTCATGAAAATTTGGTATAAGAGGAGTCGGTTCTACCGCAGAACTTAGGACTCTGATCTTTCTTTTTAACAGCAACAGTGTTAAGTGTAGTGAGTGTGGTTATCAGTTTAGGGAATCCAGTGTTGGTGCGGCGGCCGACGTATCCATACACTAGGACCCTGACTTCTGATTTCTGACTCAGTACACAAAAATAATGATTTCATGTGTGTTTTCAAGAGTATTCCTTGTGAATTATTTGATTCATCTCACCAAGTATAACTTTTTGACCGTGGCACAACTGTTTCTTTTTAGGATTCCTCCACGCAGACAGACAGCTAGGGTTCTGAGAGTCTTACACACAGATAGCCCACCGAGTGATGAGGCCTCAGTGCAGGGCCCTTTTTCAGTGGAGGCACCAGCAGTACCACTCCCCGTTGGGCCACCGATGACACCAGCCCCAGCAGCAGATGATGCACGCTGCTTGAGCGCGTTGCACGAGTTCCAGCGCCAGAGGCCGCCCATGTTTAGGGGTGAGATGGACCCGCAGGCAGTTGAGGATTGGCTGGAGGCTGTAGTGAGAGGCTTTAGACTAATAGAGACACCAGACGACCTTATGATGATCCTTACCACGAGTCTCCTTCAGGAAATAGTAGGTAGATGGTGGAGCCTGATGCTCCAGGTGCATAACGAGGTGACACTTCTCTAGGCAGACTTCGAGAGCCTGTTTTGGGTGGAGTTTTTCCTAGCCACCCTACGTGCAATATGGATAGAGGAGCTACTTCATCTGCAGTAGGGAATCATGACGGTGGCACAGTAATCAGTGAGTTTCACCGACTTCTCGCACTACTCCACAGATATGCTGCGGGACCCATTCTTTAGAGCCCAGACCTTCGAGCAGGGGCTTAGGCGAGAGATCAGGGCTTCGATGATCTCCCTCAACATCCCGACGTAGGAGGGGGTGTTGGATCAAGCCTTCTTGGTGGAGAGTTTCCTTGTTGAGAAGTCACCAGCAGTGAGACCCACCACTGGGCGTCATGTAGTGGAGTCTTCTGTAGGTGGCAGCAGATAGATGTCGTAGAGATCCAAGAGGACCAGACCATACAGTGGATGACCTCAGGACACAGGTTCGGTTGTGCGAGGCACACAAGATAGAGATAGTCATATGAGGAACATGTAGTGTTTCACATGCGGTGGGCAGGGTCACATGGCTCGTGACTATCCAACCCGTCATTCGGATGATCAATAGATAGTCTAAGGACCACCCAAGCAAAGGCAGATATTCGATCGAGGCAGTCCGCAGGGTATAGGAGGACGTGGCAGAGGAGCTGGTCGAGCAGCTGGCGGTGGGCGATGTTTCGAGGTGTTACCACCACCACCACCAGGAGGTCCACCCCAACCGTAGGGAGTAGGTGGACATGGGAGAGCTCAGCTCCAGGAAACTGAGGCATACGATCATGGAGCTTCAGAGATGATTCGAGGTACGATCTGTGTCTACTCCACCTTAACTACAGTTATTATAGAGACAGGTGCCAGTCACTCTTTCATTGCCACTGACCTCATTCGAAGCTCAGAGATTCTGACGGAGCTGTTGGCTCGATCCTTATAGCTAGATACTCCTACGAGAGCAGATTCGACGATTACACATTTATACCAATAGTGTGAGCTTACTCTAGGAGGCGAGAGCTTCGACTATGATCTCCTAGTAGCATCATCGAGTCCTTACGATGCCATCTTGGGTATGAACTGATTATCTATAATCCTTGCTCAGATAAACTATATTAGGCACAAAGTACGGTGTGTATGCATGGATGGGACTAGGTTCACCTTCACCGGTGAGAAGGGAACCTTTGAAGTGCAGGATGGACTTTCCCGGAAGAGAGTACAGCTGATCACTCATCAGTTGGCTTGACTTACCCTCAGAGTAGTAGATGTGGAGAGTCCGAGCTATCCTGTAGTGGTGGAACAGTACGTGGATGTTTTCCCTGATGATTTTCCAGGTCTACCTCCTTGTAGATAGGTGGACTTCTACATTGACTTGTACCCCAGGACGACATTGATATCTACTCCAGCGTGTCGGATGGCTCCCGTGGAGCTTCACGAGCTGCAGGTGCAGTTGGAGGACTTGCAGGGAAAGGGATTCATCTGACCCAGTGTTTCTCCCTGGGCAGCTCCGATTCTATTCACCAAGAAGGCATATGGGACCTTGAGGCTTTATGTTGACTACCAGCACCTGAACCAAGTGACCGTGAAGAACAAGTACCCACTCCCGAGGATTGACGACATCTTTGATCAACTGAAGGGAGTACAGTGGTTCTCGAAGATAGATCTCAGATCAGGCTATCACCAGCTCAGAGTTCGAGACGAGGATGTATAGAATACGACCTTCAGATGTTGGTATGACCACTAAGAGTTCTTGGTTATGCCATTCAGTGTAACCAACTCTCCATTAGTGTTCATGGGACTCATGAACAGAATATTTCAGCCATACCTCGATCACTTTGTCGTAGTCTTCATCAAAGACATTCTGATCTACCCGACTACTGAGGAGGAGCATGCCTACCATTTGCAGGTAGTACTGGACACACTCTGAGAGAACCATCTTTATATTAAGCTCTCAAAGTTCCAGTTCTGGATCCAAGAGGTTCACTTTTTGGGATATTTCATCTCGGAGGCTGGATTTGCAGTGGATATAGCAAAGATTGAGGTGGTACTTGCTTGGGATCCACCCAGGAGTGTGACGGAGGTACGAAGTTTCCTAGGTTTGGATGGATATTACCGGAGGTTTGTACTATAATTATCTAGAGTTGCATCACCACTATCAGCCTTGAAGAATAAGGGGAAACCCTTTGTGTGGTCGAAGAGATACCAGCAGAGCTTTAAGGAGCAGAGGTAGAGGCTGACTGGTGCCCCCATCTTGAGGCTACCAGAGGAAGGTGTTGGGTACGTATTATATTGCGATGCATCAGGGACTATACTCATATGTGTTTTGATGTAGGATCAAGTAGTGATCACTTATGGTTATCGACAGTTGAGACAACACGAGAAGAAATACGCTACCCATGACCTGGAGTTAGCAGCAGTGGTCTTCGTCTTGAAGATGCAGTGACACTATCTGATGGGCGAGCATTTTACCATATACTATGATCACAAGAGTCTCAGGTATATCTTCTATTAGAAGGACCTGAACCTAATACAGTGAAGTTTTCTTGAGTTTCTCCAAGAATATGACTTCGAGATAGTCTATACTCCTGGGAAGAGGAACGTTGTTTCAGATGCGCTCAACATGAGATCTGGTATATATCTGTTAGGAGAGGTTACAAAGCATCTATATTATTTACAGATATCCTTTGTGGATAGAGATAGAGAAACATTTCTTCAGTCTCTTACGATCACTCCCCCACTTCTTCAACGATTCAGGGAGGCGCATCATGGGGACGTTGAATGCAAGACATGACGTGCTCATATATCCACAGGGCAGGCACCTGATGGATTTTCTGAAGGTAGGGAGAATGTCATCCTCTTTAGAGGATGTACCATGGTACCAATGTCACTTCAGGAGGAAGTGCTGAGGGAGTTCTACACATCCCCTCTAGCGGTACATCTCGGAGTGGTGAAGATGTACCAGGACCTCCGACGATAGCACTGGTGGCCGGAAATGAAGATGACAGTTGCAGATTTTGTCTCACGATGCCTCAATTGTCAGCAAGTGAAGGCAAAGCACTAGGTACCAGAAGGCTTGGTTCAACCTTTAGAGGTCCCAGAGTAGAAGTAGGATGAGATATCCATGGACTTCATGACATTACTTCCACGAACATCCAGGGGACATGACTTGATTTGGGTGATCATTGACTGACTCACCAAGTCGGCCCACTTCCTACCGATCAGAGAGCAGGGTTCAGTAGAGGGCTTAGGATGCCTCTATGTGTAGGAGATTGTGCGGCTACATAGAGTACCTTATTCTATTTTCTCTGATCATGATGCAAGATTTACTTCCTAGATATGGAAGGGGTTGCAGGAAGCTTTTGGGACACAGCTTCATTTGAGCACCGCCTTCCATCCTCAGACGGATGGTCAGAATGAGTGGACCATTCAGACTCTCAAGGACATGCTCTGTGCTTGTGTCCTCGACTTTAGTCGCAGCTGGTAGGACCACTTACCTTTGGTAGAGTTTTCATACAACAATAGCTATCACTCCACCATTGGGATGACACCTTTCAAGGCATTATACGGACGACCTTGCATATCACATATGTGCTGGACTGACCTAGGGGAGTCAAAAATCGTGGGAACAGAGATGGTATGGGCTACCATAGAGAAGGTGAATATCATCCAAGAGTGGATGAAGACTGCACAAAGCAAGAATAATTCGTATGTTGATAGGATACGGAGACCTCTGAAGTTCGAGGATGGTGACCACGTCTTTCTACGGGTCTCACCTTGATGAGGTTTACGAAGATTTGGACGAGGTGGAAAGTTATCTCCAAGATTCATCAAACCTTTTCAGGTCCTTAGAAGAGTTGGCGAGGTGGCATACCACTTAGATCTTCCACCTCAGTTGCACCGAGTGCACGACTTCTTCCACGTATCCCAGCTAAGGAGATACATGCACGACCCTTCTCACATAATCGACCATGGAGAGATGGATGTCGACGATGGGGAGAATTTTACAGAGTTTCTAGTGGATATTGAGGATTGATAGGAGTGGGTCTTACATGGACGGTCGATACCTCTGGTGCGTGTCCGCTGTCAGCATGGGAACCTCCAGGAGAGCACATGGGAGCGGGAGGATCAGATGCATGCTCAGTACCCCCACTTGTTTCCTTAGTTAGAGTTGTAGCTTACAGGGATGTAAACCCCTGAGGTGGGGAGAATGTAAAGACCTGGAATTTCCGTGGAAATTTTTTTCTTAAAAACATTATAATTTTACGAGTCTAAGAAAATTTACAGTGCATGATTCTGAGGTCCAATGTGCCTGGAATCAATTTCTGAAGTTTTGTTTGGGTACGTTCAGTAAACGTACCAGCAGGTTTTTATAACTTTTTAAATGGTGCTCGGAATTGAAATATGAGGGCGCCATTGAAATCGTAGTGCCGATATTCCCTTAAGGAGACTTCCACCTTGACGACAGTGGGTCGAGAGTGAAAGATAGTTTTTTTGGGTTTTTAGTGAATGAATAAAATAAAAATAATGATGTGAAGCTTTATTTTTATTTGTTGGTTAAAAACCTCCATGTGGAAGTTGGAGGTGGGGACCACCATACCTTAACCTCCCATTATAGGTTATAGTGGTGGGGCCCACCTGAGGACTAAACCTCCTCTTCTTGTTTATTGTGGTGGGGACCACCCAGGGTTAAACCCCCTTGAAACTCCCCTTTAATGGGGAGAAACCCTCCACCTTCCATTAAGTGTAGGGGAGCCTCTTCAACTCCCCAAAACTTAATTTTTACTAAATACTCTACATTAATTAAGTGGATCCAACATAATTTAATTCTCCCATTTTGAATATTATTCCAACGATTTAATAGGATATTATAATTTTTCCTTGGCATTTGTTTTTGGGTGAAACTTTGGAGAAGAGAGAGCTTAGGAAGAAAAGATCTTGCCAACGAAGGATGCTCCCAACGAAGAATGCCTTCGACTACGAAGAAAGATCTCTTTCGACCATCGTCCACAGACTCCTACCGACGTGGGACATCTTCGACCGACCTTCCCTCCTCATTGTTGTCAACGAACCGATGCACATGCTCGGGATTGGAAGTGTGCGGCGGACATGACGAACGACGACAACATAGTCTTCTTCCCCGTGACTCCGTCAAGGAACAACGAGTAAAGGTAGGGGTTCGAGCTTTGTTTTTGTTTTCTCATTCTTTGTTTTCCATCGAGGATTATTAATCAAATCCACATGATATCACTCTAACGCAGAGGGTGCGGGCTGAACGAACACGGCCCGACCCCTCCACCTTGCTTTGTGGAATTTGATGCTAAACGCATCATGAGTACGAGATGAGATATTTTCATCAACGATGATTGAGGATTGAAGGTAACGTCCCAAGGAGTGTACAGATACTTCTGGAACAAGAATCGGACCACTGGAACTCGTCCAGTGACCCACGGAAGGTTCGCTTGCAGTAAGAATTGATGAAGGACACCGAGGGGACGAAGGGAAGGGCGACTGACACTCCGGCTGGCCGCGTGGATGATAGTGGTGAAACCACACCGTCGGAGGAGTAGGCCGCGACTGACGGGCCGCAGTGGTGCAGCAGTGGCTAGCGCAAGGCCGACTGCGAGAAGAACCGGCGGCCTGAGACGCCGGGTTGCCGGGGAAGGCGCCGCGCAGCGCGCACCGCGCGGTGGACCAAAGTGCCGTGATGGCGTGGGATGAGCGACCAAATCTACCGATTTCTAGAGGAGGCGTAGTGAAATCGTGCTGCACGGGAGGTGGCCGATCACTCAGCCAGCCAAGAGGAGCGGGACCCACCGTGTGGGTCCTGTGTGACACGGACCGGCGCCACGTGGTGCCGGTTTTGAACTCCCCTGATCGGCTAAGACATTAGGGATTCCAGGGGGCGTGACCTCCCCCCTAGATGCAGCTAGGGAGTACCCCACAAGCCTCCAACCGTGGGAATCGCACGGGCCGAGCCCAGCGCGGGCTGGACCCAGCGCGGGCGGGACCCAGTGCGGGCTGAACCCAGCGTGGACCGGGCGGCCCTCGCGGGCCAGGCCGCTCCCACGGACCGGGTCGGACCCATAGACTGGGTCGAACCCGAGGACTGGGTCAGACCTGCAGACTGGTGCGGACCCACGGTCCGGACTCGGGTCAGGCTGGGTCGGTCCGACAGGGCCGGACCGGACCCGGACCCGCTTGACCTGTTTCCACTCTTTTGCTCGTAACTTGAGCTACGAGAGTCTGATTGATGAACCGTCTGTGAAAAAAGAAACCTTGGAGGAAGAAGATTATTTTGGTATAACCCACTTGAGGTTTGGAAACAGTTGGGGTATGGATGGGTTGGATCGAACGTAAATCCAACCGGGCCCTCGGAACGGAAATGCCAATAACTCTCAGACCGGACTTTCGATTGACACACTGTTTGTCATGTTGGGTTTCTTTTGGAAAGAGATATCTTTTGGATACATAAACTTGGGACTTAGTGGCAGTTGATGTATTAAAATTTGGATTCAGGAGCTAACTCTCCTATAATCAAGCATGCTTTGTGCGGAACCTTGTGGTTGGCTGCATCTTGTGTGGGTTCGACAGCTCTGACTACTGTTCCTGGATCCTGTGTGGTTACGACAGCTCTGACTACTGTTTATAGATCCTATGTGGGTTTGATAGCTCTGACTACTATTCCTGGATCTTGTGTGGGTTCAACAGCTATGATTACTATTCCTGGATCCTATGTGGGTTCGACAGCTCTGACTACTATTCCAGGATCCTATGTGGGTTCGACAGAGTAGACGATTCAGTGACTACATATGATCATCTATATATCTCTACATAAGTTGTATACCTATGTGAGCTGAGTCAGTAACTTTTTTGTTTACCTCATGATTGAGATGGATTACTTGATAACTTAGGTATATGTATGGGCATATACCTAAGTGGGTTTATCTGTTGATTTCTTACCTTGTGGTTTATCCTTGTTGGATTTAGTGAGACCTTGATGGTCTTGGGGTCCCTACTGAGTATAGTTATACTCACCCCTTCACAGGCTATGCCCTCACCACATTGTGTTGGTTGCAGATGATGAACATCGCTGATTGAGGCTGAGAGTACCAGGACTAGACGGTACGCCGAAGGTGGACCTTACAGTATGTTGGTACACGGAGGAGACAGACAGACGTGGAGTGCTGAGGAGGCTATATTTACCTACCCTTCAGGTAGGAATCTCGAAGGAGGACCTAGCAGTAGTATTTATTTTCTTCAGTTGTACTTACAATTTCTTGTACTTTACAGTTGGGCTTGTATTTTCGGCCCCTTTTACTTTAAGCACGCTTTTTTTATATAGTTTTTACTTAGTATTTGTTTCCAACTTATGATCTATTATGTGTGTTTATAGGATATAAAGGAAATGCATTCCTAGTTTTAGGGATTTACACCTTTGGTGATAGTTTCCAGCCCCTGACATATGGAAGGAGGGCTTGGGGTAGTCATGGCACGGGCCCCAGGGGATGGGTCATGACAGTTGACTACCAAAGTAGGACTTGGTGTAACTAAGAGGCAATGGTTGAGGAAATCCAATTTAAGGATTTTAGTATTGGGGAGTCCACTCAATAGATCAATGAAATGTGAGTTAATGTAGTTGGAATTTGGAATTTCTATCTAAAACTATTCAAGTTTCTTGACCAATCAAAGTTGGGGTAATGAGAAGGGGAATATGGATCCTTGCCACTATAATGTCCAAGAAACATGATATTCCAAATCCAATGGTGAGTTCTATTGGGTTTTGATAAATTAGTGGAAGATTAATAAATATATTATTTATTTATTTGTCTAGATTTTATCAGATAAAGTACTAAAAGCAAGGGGAAGGTAAATGTGTGTTCGTTATCGAGTGTAATATTTCAATATCTACACATTGGGTATTAGATATATTTTATGGTGCTCACATTTTTATCCAAATGTAGGAACTAAGTAGATTCTAAAAGAGTGTTAGAGGAGAGGTGGATCTATGAGTTTCCAATGGTGTGAGGATAGCTACTCTATCCATTGGTGACTACCACCTTTCATTACCAATGATAATTATTTTGGTTTTAAATGATTTTTATTTTGTACCTTTGGTTACCAAGAACATAATTTTTGCGTCATGCCCAAATACAGATGGGTTTATTTTCAAATTTGGAAATAAAATTTGTTTCATTTATAAATAAAACATATATAATTGTATTAAACAATAAAATAATGGTCTTTATTTATTAAATTATTAAAACCAAGTATTGAAAATTGATATTGAATCATGTTCACACGACTCATATAAAACCCAAATATTTCATCATCATTTTGGTCATGTAAACGAGAAGCATTTAACAAAGATCTGTCAAGATGGTTATTCATAATCTTCTGAGATAAAACTACTTGAAAGATGTCATGCTTGTTTACAAGAAAAAATGATCAAACTACCATTTGGTGGACAGGGGGAAGGGTCACATAGCTTCTAGGATTGGTACACCCTGATGTGTGTGGACCATTTCTAGTAGAAGATATAGGTGTATATTCTCACTTCATAAATTTTACTGATGAGTTGAGTAGATATTGATATGTCTACTTGATGAGGTATAAGTCTGAGTCCTTTTTGAAATTAAAGGAATTCAAGAATGAAGTATAGACTCAACTTAGTAAGAAGATAAAGAATATTTGATTAGATTGAGGTGGTGAATATCTTAACCAAGATTTCCTTAACTTTATATGGGAGTTTGAGATTCTATCTTAACTCACTCTATCTTATACACCACAGTGAAATGATGTTAGTGAAAGTAGGAACCGTACCTTGTTAGATATGGTAAGGTCAATAATGAGTCATGCAAATCTTCCATTATCATTTTGGGGATATGCATTACAAATTGCGACATACACATTAAACTAAGTACCAAAAAAGAGGAAAATGGAATTACTTTCAAGTTATGGAGTGGAAATAAACTCATTTTTTTACACACATTTGTATGGGGTTGTGAGGCGTTTGTTAAGGCCTTCTCAGGCAACAAACTATCACCCCGAGGCACAAAGTCACTAGTAGAAAAACTATTTATAACATTTTATTTTTCACATTGGTTATCTAGAACCGATTTCAAAACCTATGAATATTGATTTTCCACATTGGTTTTTCCATTAAAGGATGTGGAAAAGTAATTTTTCGCATTGATTATAGAAAAAATGATGTGAAAAAATGCATATATGCCGCTATTTCACGTCAGTTATATCATTTAGTCGATGTGAATGACTGATTTTTTTACATCAGTTATAATATAGTTGACATGAAAAACTATATTTTCACATTGGCTATATGATAACTGATGTTATATATATTTTAAAATTTTATGAATTGATAGAGGGTTCGATTTTTGGTCTTCCATTATCATGACACAGGTATCATTTCTCTCTCACCCAATCCCTAACTCTCTCATTTCTTTAATTTGATGGTCCAATCTTGAATTACGATCATAATACTCCCTCAAGTTTTATCAGCCTCATGTTACACATTGAAGATAGATCTAAAGTAAGCCTCACACATTTTCATTTCTATCTTTTTTGCTCGTTCTTTGGCGTGGGATATCTAATTGTAGATTTTTTCAATCTGGTGGACTTCATTTTCACATTACCATCTTCATACATTCTTGGTTTTTGTAAGGTTCATCATTGCGTGTTTGATTCTAGATATTATTATCTCTAAATAGCCCACATAAAGGTTTTAATATCTTTTAGAATGTGTTAATTAGTTGTTCTTGATTTTATTTCTAGTATTAATTAGTTGTTCTCATTCAATACATTTTGCCTTGTTTGGATTACTTTAAAATTATTTTATAGAATGTTTTATGCTAAAGAGTACTATTCAAGAGATAAGATAGTTGGATCCTGTGTGTTTCTAAATTTTCATTCAGGTCAATGATTTGGGTTTTAAATTAATTAGGTGTTGAGATCACAATGGTTTCATTTCAGTTCTGATAAAGTTGGCACATGGGAGAGTTGAAAAATTATTTTTCATGTAATTTCACATCATGAGATGGGTTTTCTAATGGTTATTTTGTTTAATATATGGTATGTGTGTATTGTATATTATAATGAGAGTTTTGTCAAAAAATAGTTGGGATGGACCGGGCATGGGTGTGATGGAGCTATGAAGAGTTTGAAATTGGCAATTAGTAGTGAAAAACATTTCTAATGGATGATCAGAAGTCAGGGGATCATCATAAATGCTTCTTATTGATGATAATACCTATGATGTGGAGTTTATTATGGGGTGAGTCATTACAGGTTAATCAATTTAGTGGGATATTGATTTAATTTATAAATTATTGGTTATTTATATTAAAATGAAAATTTAAATTAAAATGAAATATCTATAATTAAGTAATTAAATTTTTATATAATATTTATTAAATTAATATCTAAAATAAAAATAACTAATATTTAAATAACACTTTCATGTTATATATAATTCCTTATAATTTGGATATAAAATTTTTATATGAAAATTATATGGGTAATTTATTAAGGGTATTTAATTTTAAAAAATAAGGAAAAATATAAAGGTGTTTATATTTATATTATGAATTTTTCATTTTAATTAATTATAAATATTTAAATTAAAATCCTTATTTTAAAAATTATTTAAACTATATCAAAATGATTTTTGATAATTGATATGATCAAGGTATAAATAATTTTTATTTCTATTATGAATTAGTTTTTCTCATTCTATATATTGTTTTATGGATATCATTGTACACATTTTTTAATAATTTCATAAGGTTATATTCATTTATTTTTCACTTTAATTTTTTTTTGAAATGAATCTATTTTGTAATACCTTCCACATGAATGGATTTTCTCATCAAAATTTTCTATTTTACTTATGATGTTTCCATTATTGGTTTTCTATATTTTTCGATGTCATTTATAATATTAATATTTTATAAATTACTCCCTTTGTTTTTGATATTTATTTTAGATATTTGTTATAGATAATAATGAATCAAAGTGGGATTAATACACCTCGAATAGTTGATGAATATGTGGAAGTTTTTGATACTTTTTTGACATTTGTGAAAAAAATGTTCCACACAATGACATGTTTTTCTATCCATGCCTAAAATGTTTAAATTTTAAGAAGTTAAAAAGAAGATAGATCAAATATCATTTAATTTTTCATGGTTTTAATTTGAGTTATAGTACTTGGATTTGGCATGGTAAAACTAGGATTTTTTTTGGATTTATTGATGATGGTGCTTTGCAAGATGATAAATCTGATCGACTTGATGAAATGATTCATGATTTTAAAGTAGAGGAAATTGATAAACCCTTGAAGATTGCACATTTATATGGTGATGCTGAAAAATCAATATATCTGGGTTGTACAGAATATACGGTTTTATCAATGGTGTTAAGATTGATTAACCTAAAGGAAAAACATGGATGGAGTGATAAGAGTTTTATAAAGATGCTACAATTGTTGAAAGACATTTTTTCCAAAGATAATGATATTCTAGATTCACATTATAAAGATAAGAAAATATTATGCCTGATGGGATTGGGGTACAAAAAATACATGTTTTCTTGAATTATTGTGTGCTATATATGAAAGAATATGAATTTTTATCAGAGTGTACTAAATATGGGACATAATGATATAAGTTGAAAGAAAAATCATAGGTTTATTTAGCATTTATAGAGACCCCTGCCAAGGAATTTTGGTATCTTATTATAATTCCTTATTTCAAACATTTATTTTCAAATTCACATGATAAAAAAAGGTTAAGATGACATACAGATGAGCAGATATGTGATGGAAAATTATGGAATCTAGCTGATTTTCCACAGTGGAAGAGAATTTATCACTAGTTTCCTACATTCAGAAATGATGTTAGAAATCTTAGACTTGGACTATGGACAGATGAAATGAATCTATATCGAAGCCTTAGTAGCGCACGTAGTTTGTGGCCTATTTTATTGGTAATTTAAAACTTATCTCCTGAATATTGTATGAAGCAAAAATATGTCATGTTGAGATTAATGATATATGGAGAAAACCAACCTATAAATGATATTGATGTTTTCTTATCACCATTAATTGATGATTTGAAACATTTATCGGAGGAAGGTATTAAGGTGTATGATTCTTATAGAATGGAATATTTTTAACTGCTTGAGATGATTATATTCACTATAAATGACTTCATAGCATATGGTAATTTGCCTGGATACAATGTTAAGGGGCATAAGTCTTATCCAATTTATGAACAATAGACTTCATATTATCAACTACATCATGGGAGAAAAATAGTATACATGGTTCATCGAAAGTTTTTGCCTATGGATCACTTTATAGAAGATAAAAAATGCATTCAATGGATCATATGAAAATTTTGGTGCTCCAAAACCTTTTTCCACCGATCAATATTTTAAGAGGGTGGAAAACATTGATGTGACCTTAAGAAAGACACAAAAATCTGGTAATGATAGAAATATTTGGAAGAAACGATCAATATTTTTTGAGCTACCATATTGGAGATATCATAAGGTCAAATGTAACATTGGTGACATGTACATGGAAAATAATATCTATGAAAACTTAATTGGAACATTGTTAGATATTAATGGAAATACTAAATATGGGTTGAATGAAATATTGGACTTAATCTCAATGGGAATACATTTGGAGTTATCTTCCACTTCTGATGGAAGACGGACATTCCTGCCCCCATCTTGTTATACATTATCCAAGAGGGAGAAAATTATCTTTTTTCAATGTCTTTATGATATCAAAGTGTCATAGGGTTATTCTTCAAATGTAATTTTTTTTGTGTCTTTATAGGATTTGAAGTTGATAGGTATGAAATCTCATGATTGTCACATCAGGATGCAACAAATCCTACCAGTTGCATTGCATGAAATATTTACCATCCATGTCAGAATGACTATCATAAAGGTGTGTTATTTTTTCAATTCATTTTGTAATAAGGTGATTAATTTGAACTCTTTGAAAAACTTGGATAATGAAGTGGTTTATATACTTTTTCAATTGGAAATGTATTTTCATCCATCCTTTTTTGATATCATGGTTAATTTAATGGTTCATTTGGTGCGATAAATAAATCTTTACAGAGCTATATATCTATGTTAGATGTATCCTTTTGGAAGGTATATGAATATATTAAAGGGATATGTTAAGAATCCATATTGACTTGAAACCTCCATTTTCAAGAAGTATATTTTTGAAGAGGTTGCAGAGTTTTGTACAAGATATTTGTCTACAGTGGATCACTTCAGTTTTCCCACATCTCACCATGAACGAGTCAATTATGGGGGAAAGGGGATCCGTTGATTGAAAGAAAAATTATCAAAATGTGAAGAGATAAAGAAGGTAGATTTATACATCTTGAATAAAATATATGATGCTAAACCATATATAACATCTCATATTAGTGTGTTGAAACAATGTTATCCAAAAAAGAAAGATATGTGGATTTTGAATGAGCATAACAATTTTTTCCATGGTTTAAAGAGACCATGATTGGTATATCAAATGAATATGAAACATTGAGATGGTTAGTGGGTAGTCATAGTTTAAATTTAATAACATGGATGAGTATGATATTAATGACTATACATTTTATACAAAATACCAGGACAATAGAAGTGTAATTTAGAATAGTAGTGTATTGGTGTTTGTAGAAGCAATGAATTTTTTGAGTGTTAAAGAAAAAAACCCAATCTCTACATCAAGTGCATATTATGGAGTCATTGAATAAATTTGGGAGGTTGATTAAATTAAATTTCTAGCTATAGTGTTAAAATTAAAATGGTTTATCAATAAAAATAGCATCAAACATGATAGATTTGGAATGACAGTAGTTAATATGAATAAATTAGAATGCATAGCTAATCTATTTATCACGAAGACACATTGATCAATCTTATATGAAGTAGTCTATTGTTTTAAAAGGAAAAAATAGTATTTTTGTGATGATAAACTTGATGAAGATGCTGATTTATGTGAGATCACTACTTCTATAGAAATATTAACAGATAGTGTAGATGAATATGTTGAAGACACAGTTTATTCCATACAAAATGATCACAATGAAGGAATTTGGGGAAACAATTATTTAGTAAATTCCTAATTTTACAGGTAACATATGTTTTTCTTTTGGTTTAATTTTTAAAATTTCACAAAATGTTAGATATTTTAATATGAATATCTTTATTAAAACATGTATTAACACAATTTTTTTTGATTTTCTTACATTCATTTATGTCATTTCATCTCACATTAATGTTGTTATCATTTTGGTTAACTATAATAAATATGAATAAAATATGTTAAGTTTAGTTTAGTTTACTTTTTTTTTATAATTTTACATTTTTAATTTTAATTTTTAATTTTCATTTGAATGTAATAGTTTTATTTGTATTTTTTTACTAATTTTTTGTTTCTTTGATTTGTAGGATAATGATAGATCTATCAGCTGATACACCACATACTTCTAGAGATGATTGTGCTTATGATACCTATGGGGAGGAACACACACATGCTTCTATCGATGATTCTACTCACCCTTCTTTATAGGAGAAAACACATTCCATGGGGGAAAAAGAGTTCTAGGGTGGGTAAATGTGAGATCACATGTTTTACAAAATTATCTGTTGCTTGTAGTTAGGATCAAGGATTTTAGTAGACTTTGCTAATAATGATATTCCAAGAGGTCTACATGAAAAAAATTAAAGGCTTGTTATATCAGTATAGACTATAAGTAAAGTTATTATTTTAATTGATAATTGGAGAAGTGTTGAAAAAGTTACCATATCTCACCCATGGGAGACTGTTTTGGTAAGCTCATTGGTTATTATTTTACTTATATTGAAATGTTTATAGTTATATATATTTTCAACCTTCTTATCAAATGACATCTGATATACCAAATAATGGAGTACTCAAAAAGAAATATATGTCATTGGATACTAGGATATGGAGGGATTTTAAATCTTCCCTCACATTAGAATTTGTTTTTGGGAATAGACCACATGAAAATCCATGTCATATATATCCATTTATAGATGAAGATACCTGGAAGAAATTTGTTGAAAAAGATGAAGATAATCATTTTTGGTAATCACAATGTTAATTTTTAGAAGTTTTTTTTATATTAACGATCATATTAATGATCATATTAATGATCATATTAATAAATTTTAAATTCTTAATTTTCAGCAACTGAGGAGATCTCATCAGGAGATTGAAGAAAAAACATATACCCTCATACTTTATCTCAGGGAGGGTATATGTTACTAGAAGAGAAAACAATGGATGAAAAATTTCAGCAACTAAGGGACTAATATTTAGGCTTAGTAGAGTTTATACCTCCTTCCCCCTGCATGGAATGAAAAATGGAAGATAGATCAGATGAGAAAAAAGGACAATATCTTTTGGAAGAGTCGAGGGTTTTAGCTGAGAAGATTGTAAGATGTTAACATTATTTACTTATTTAAGTTAAATAAATTGTTTATAAATTTTGATTTATTATATTATTTTTCAAATATTCCATACATGATTCTTTTAATGAGAAAATCACACAAGGGGTCTTTATAGCTAAGGGTAGGAAGGATATTTTAGCTGTAACATTGGGAAATTCCGAACACCCGGGTTGTGTACGAGGATACCCAAAAGGTGTATCAGTAAAAAAAGTGTTCCCCCATTCTAAATATTCTTAAATGGAGGATGTTTATAAAAAAATAGAAACTTTTGAAGCTGAAGTTTAGGATATCCACGTGATGTTGGAGGATAAGATCAAATCTTTTGTATAGGCGATGTTTGCAGACATACAAAAATAGTTTCAGACTACCGATCTGACTCCTCGACCTTCACCAACTCCACCAAAAGATCCCAACTCATACATCTCTACCTATAGACCCCAATCCTTCTCATCCTACTCCAACACCCCCTCCTCCACAACTTCCCAGTTATTGCGAGTTGTATGCTGATGATACCCATCATATTGTAACATATGGGATGATATTTTATTTGGGAGATACCATTCATCATCAATAGATAGAGGTATATCATCATAGGATCACTATATAGGATATTATAGATAGATCATCAATAATTCCATGTCCTATAGATGAGGTGAATACAGTTGGACAAAGTATCATCCATTTTCTAGCTTGGCCATCTAGACTTGTTCTACATATTATCATAGATGTATGTGTATATGTTATCTTTCATTTAATTTTGATATTAAATTTGTTTCATAATTATAATTTTTATATATATATCTATTTTTTATAGGAATAATTTAAAGGAAAATAAATATTGTATTGTCAATAAGATATATAAAGTGCTATGACTTCAGATGCAATTTCTACTACTTTTGATAGATTGTCGAGATATTAAAATATGTTATCAGATGTATATGATATTCTAACTTAATATGCTATTTGTGGGTGTTAAATGAATGTGATACTTTTGAAAAATGATATCATGTATCTTTTAGGTAGAGATTAGTTGTGCATCAACATGATGCAGGTTTTTTCCATGTAATTTAGTTAACAAATTTTTTCCAATCATTTAATTTATTGAAAATTTATACTTATTTTTTTTGTATTAGTTATCTTTATAAAAATTTTATAGATCATGAAAAGACATATGCATAAGGATTTATGGATCCATAGTTTTTTTCATCTATATCTAGGACAATGAATGATATAGAAAAAACAATTTATATTATTGAAGGATTTTAGAAGAATGTAATTATTTAGTATTGGATGTTTACATATCTTCAAGTGTATGAAACATATTTATCACAAATTTTTTTATATCTCTTAATATACTAACCACTTATATTATATTTTCTTATATGTTAATGTCCATTGAATGTTGGGTGTTCTTTGTCCAAGAGATAGGACACTGTACTGGCTATGCTCAATCCAAGATGAAGTGAAAGAAAATTTTATGAATGTATTGAGAAAGTAAGTTTGAGTATTTTAATACTTTTTTATATTATAATGACTTAAATTTATTTTATTCATATTATTTTTAAACAGGTAATGATATTTCTATAGAGAGACCACACGAAATAAGAACACCAAGATCAAATATGTAAAAGCAAAGGCGAATTTTCATTTATAATTATTAATTTTTTTATATGTTACTTATAAATTTTATTTAGAATTGATAAATTATTTTAAACAAAAATTTCATAAACAAGGAGTAAAAGAATGTGAATAATATGTTTTAAGATTTATGTATGAAATAATTTCAACTGTGACACTTTTAAAGTTCAATATGGTTATATTTTTTTATAAAATTTTCCTTGATATCTCATTCGTTTTATTCAATATACATACAAGTTAAATTATTTATTTATAATTTTGTAACTTTTTAATGAACCTAAACCTTATAGTGAAAATGATTTAAGGCACTTAAAAAATCAATGGGTGAATCATTTCATAGGTTTGATTCATTTTTAGTTTGTTTGTAATATATAGTGTAAACTAGAAAGTTAAAATTTAAAGTGTAATGGTATTTTTATGATGGTTCTCTGCTATTTGCTGCTTTCATACTTGTTTTGTACTTGTATTTTCTGGAGAGGGAATGGTTGACAAGATTTATTTAAAAAAAAGTTGTTTTTTCATGTCGTTTGTTTGGTAACTGATGTGAAAAATCTTCTTCCACATCAGTTCTTTTATAAAATTTACATGGATTAAGGTTTCTTGATGGATATTTAATGCTAGTTATGTATATAAATGATGTGAAAGATGGATTCTCTCTCTTTATTTCACATCAGTTATGTAATAACTATCATGAAATATTAATTATTTCTCTCTTTCACATTAGTTTTTAAATAACCGATGTGAAAAGTTTTCTTCCACATTGGTTATTTTATATAACTGATGTGGAAGAATATTTATAATGTTGATTAATTAAAAAAATGAAAAATGTTCACAAAAAAATATTTAAAACATCGATTATTTATAATCGTAATTATAAACTTATTTATAACATCCCACGCAACAATGTCACCTTTTAACCAATGTTAAAAATTAATAAAAAAGGATTTAAAAAAGCATTATTTTCACTAGTGAGTGTATCTTTATAGGGTATCCCAAGGAAACAAAGGGATACTACCTATACAACCCATCAGACAAGAAAATGATTATCACCAGACAAGACATATTTCTTGAGTGGGAGAAAATCCTCAAAAGGTATAGTGGGATGAAGATTGACTTTGATGAAGTTGATTCTCAAGATATATAGGAGTTGGTATAGGAGTAGATTCCACAGGTCCTTGTGGAAGAAGTAGTTTCTGAAATATAGGTACTATGTAGGATCATAAGAGAGGTAAGAGAACCGGAGAAATATAGTTTTATATTAACTAAATATGGTGACTCATTATTGGTTGAAAATGATGAAAATATCTCATACAAAGAGGTAGTTAAGAGCTTAGAATTTTCAAAATAGAAAGAATCCTTGAATTATGAAATGGATTCCATGTATCAGAACCAAGTTTGGGTTTTGGTTGATGAACCAATTGATGTAAATCCTATTAAGTTCAAATGGTTATTCAAGAGAAAACTGGACATGTAAGGTTAAGTAAATACCTATAAAGAAATTCTAGTTTCTAAAGGGTTTAAACAATACTAAGGAATTGAAAATGATGAAACCTTTTCACCAGTTTCCATATTCAAGTCCATCAGAATTCCACTTGCTATAACAGCTTACCATGATTATGATATTTGGAAGATGGATATCAAAACTATATTCCTTAATGTTAACCTTTAGGAATATGTCTATATGACACAACCAGAAGGTTTTGTGACTCCAGGTGATGCCAAAAGGATTTTCAAGTTGTAGAGATACATTTATGGATTGAAGCAAGCATCTAGGCCATGAAAATTTCAATTCAATGAAGATATAAAAGAATTTGGTTTCATTAAGAATGAATGTGATCCATGTGTTTAAAAGTGTTTTATTTTAAATGCAGACATTGTCCTATTATTATATGTAGATGACATATTACTGATCGCATCACGATTCAATGCTTTATTTCACCCTTACATCACTATTTTAAACTTGTTTTGTATTTAAAATTACAAATATTATCTCAAATTTCACATCCCATTTAATTAAATTACTAATTTTTTTTATCACTGTTTAAAAGGGCAATTATAATTATTTTGGAGATTTTGTTGTAGAAGGAGGTGATTTGGAGGGTCGGAGATGATTCAGAAGGAAAATGGGCCAAACTACATGGAATCCCAAGGTCATCCGTCCACTATTTTAAACATTAAGATAAATAAGTGCATAAAAATGGGATACTATTTTGTGGGATGATCCAAAATTTAGTGGGATAAAACTCATATCAAGAAACCCAAGACAAATTCATCTATCTGAGGTCCCATCCAAGCTGATCTATCCCGGGGATTGAATCTACATGATGTCAAAGATTTGGTTATGTATTTCATCTATATCTCGAACTGTAATCCTCCATTGGATGAAAAATTTGACATGGAGATAGTAAATATGGAGACATAAAATTTTTCTCGGTTTTCTAAGTCGAGATAAGTCCATTTACCAACCCAAAATTGAGACACAAGTGGTATCTCGAAATCTGGGTGCCCAAAACCACTTCCCATTTTGGCTATAAATTGGCACCTTGGGCACCGCATCCACAAGTTCAACCAAGGAGTGAAGTGCTGCCATTTTGGAGTTATAGAGGAGTCCTCTCATAACCTTGGAGGTTTTGTAACTCCCTATACTCATATGGGGATCTCTTTAAGTAAGGATACCTTCATCTAATCCTTCATCTCCTTCTCATGTTGTAATGTTTGTGTTTTCATAATAAACTTTGAGTTCCTTTTCAATTTATTCTATATTCTTCTTTTTTCTTTTGTTATTTTAAATTTTATTCTTATATTAATCTTCCTCTTTGGTCTATAAATAAAGAGTAGAAACATGATTAGGTTATACCCTTTCCACAACCTTTGTAAATGCAAAATGCTTCTACGATAACTACACCACCCATGAAAGAGTAGTTTTTTAGTAATTGATCAAACTATTACCTTATACATTAATTTATTTTGAATAAATGATCTACTATAATTCAATTAATATGATTTATGATTTTAGTTTTTAAAATAGAATAAACTAAACAATAAATTAAACAATTAACACAAAAACACATGAGGTCAAGTAATGTGTGAATTGTGAGAGTGTGACCTTAACCGGTGAAACAAAAGCACATGATATAAACTTGTAGAGTTCAAATATAACCCCTAAACACAATCCATACTAATTTTACAGAATGTATATGTCCCTAATTTACCAATGAACATAATATAGACTTAGAATGTCAATCAAAGCAGGGTGATATGATTTCATGTTCTGATGCTATCCTAGGGTTTAATCCACTTCATCTTTGTGGTAAAGTTATTTCTCATAGGGTTAGGGAATTAAAAAGTTAGTGGATAATAATTAGGTGAATATTAATTTAAATAAAAATGATTAATAAGTATGTGAAGAGGTAGAGTTAGATCAATTATTCCTTTTAAAATATTTTCTAAAAAAACATCTTCTTGTTGTGTCTTTTTAATCAAATTTCATTTCAAAAATAAAAACAAAAAATGAAATATTATTGTAACATACTTCTTATTATTTTATAAACCGAACCCACCACATTCTTTTGAGTAGTTTTTTTTCTTCCCTTTTATTTTATTTTCAAATTACCTTTAATATGTTGTTTTAAATTACTTCATCCTTTGAGAGATGACCTTGGTCACCACTCTACTGCACCTAAATAACCCAAAACCAAACATCATTTGAGAGCACCCATGACAACGCCTTTCAAATTGGAGCTTTTTCAAGGGAGGAAAGTAATTATTTCAACCAATTAGAGGTATTTCTTTTATTTTTCATTTTATTCTATTCTTCTCTTTTTTCTTCCTTCTTTAACCAATCTGATTTTTTTCTACTTCCTTTGTTTTATTCTTCTTATTCTTTTTAGACCGTCAACTCAAACATCTCATTTTTATTTTATTATGATTCACTTTTCTTCTTTTCATTTTTATTTTATTTATGGAATGACCTAATCCCAAGGATCTTTTAGATCTTGACCATGATATTGAACATATACTTTGAGCTCGAATTAGATAGTCTTAGTCTATGGGAATTTTCAATATTCAACCATTTGAAGAATTACTCCATTCTAATAACATTGAAATTGGAATAAATTTAAATTAAAACATAAAATAAGGACCAATGGATGAAAACAATAATAATGAACTTAATAAAACCATTCTATAATAGGATGCACTAGATATTAACTATCAAACAAATTGTATTGCATACCCAAATCTCGAATTGGACTTTGAACTAAAATCTGAGTTAATTCACTTACTTCCAAAATTTTAGGGATTATCCCATGAGGATCCAAACAAAAATTTAAAAGAATTTAATATGGTTTTCTCAACCCTAAAACCAAGAAATGTCATTGAAGATCAAATTAAACTAAGAGCATTACCATTTTCACTTGATGGAGTTACAAAGGATTTTATGTATTATTTACAACCTGAATATGTAACATGTTGAAATTATTTGAAACATATTTTATTGTAGAGGTTTTTTCCAGTATTGAGGAAAAATTAAATTTTTAAGGAGATCTCTGGGATTAACCAATCATAAGGGGATTCAATGTATGAGTACTGAGATCGATTCAAGAAGTTGTGTGCAAGATGTCCACATCACCAAATTAGTGAGAAAATCCTCATACGGTACTTATATGAAGGAATCAAACCTATGGAGATGAGCATGATAGATGTCGCGGTTGGAGGATCATTAGTGGAAAAATTCCAGTAGCCGCACGTGTATTGGTCAATAATATGACACAAAACTCCCAACAATTTGGTGATTGAGGTACACCACATGTTAGAGGAGTAAATCATTTAATTCCATATTCTATTGAAAGTCATATAATTGATACCAATTTGGAAGAATTGACCACTATGGTGAGGCATACTGCTTTGGATAAAAATACATCCCAACCAACTCCTATGAGTCATTGTGGAATTTTCATTGAAATAGACCACCCAACTGATTGTTTCCCCTAATTACAAGAGATAGAGGATTGCACTGTCATATTCCTTGGGAGACCATATCAGTAGAAACAACAACCACATCCCCAGAAGAAGTATGATTCATTTTTATCAACATAAAACCAAGGGTGTAAGGATCAATTAGATATGAGGTATGGCTCTGAACAACAACAAAGGCTCCTTTTTCAGCAAAATTTTTAGTAGCCTTCGCCTTACCGATAGGGTTTCTAACACCCTTAAAGAAGATTTGAAGATCAAGCATCAACAATTAAACAATAAGGGACTTCTCAAAAAAAGTTAGATTATAATAATGATGATATTTTGTAACAAAATTTTTCTTAATCAATAGAATGATCTGAAGAGTCAAGGTTTGGAGTTGAGGGAGTTGAAGACACAAATGAGCCAGATTTCCACCGCCCTCTATGAACTGGTAAGTAAGAAATCTGGAAATATTCCTTCCCAACCTACTCCAAATCCCAAGGGGAATGTTAATTCCATCACATTGAGAATTGGGAAGCAAACAACTGATACTTATGCACCTACCATTCTATTGGGATTCACCTCAACTCTAGAGAAGCCCCATTCAAGAACCATTAATGAGTAGCCCAAGGAGAATGAAAATGGTAAGAAAAATATTGATGATATTTCTCTTAAACCCTTTAAATTTCCAAATATAGTTGTGAAAATAAAAAAATGGACGAAGAGGTGATACAAAAAGAGTTTTTTGGAAACATTAAAGAATTTGGAGATCGAAATTCTTCTAATTGAATCCATTAAACAAATACCAAGGTATACTAAATTCTTAAAATAACTTTGTACTAATTGAAGGGGGATCAAGGGAAATGAGAGGATCAATCTTGGAAGGAATTTTTCAACACTAATTACAACAACTCTAGAAATTCTAACAAAGTGAAAGGATCTCGGGACATTCACCATACCATGCACCATAGGGGAGTTACAATTTTTTGATGATTTATGTGATTTAGGTGCTTCAATAAATATGATTACTCACTCTTTATTCTCTTCACTACTAGAAATTCCATCATTCCCAACGCTTTTTTCCCAACGGTTTTAATAAACTGTTGGGAAAAGACCCTATGCCAACGGTTCATATGAACCGTTGGAATATAGATCATATGGACCGGTTTTTCCAACGGTTCAAATGAACCGTTGGGAAATATCCATCTAAAATCACTTCTGCCATCGGGATTCTTCTCCGATTCCTAACCCTCACCCCTCCAAACCCTCGGTGCCACTCACATACTCCTCCCGTCCTCACCAGGGCTCCCATACCGACCACCCCTCGCGGCTCGCCGCTCGCCGATCGCCGCTCGCCGCTCGCCACTCGCCGATCGCCGCTCGCCGCTCGCCACTCGCCACTCGCCACTCGCCGCTCGCCGCTCGCCGCTCCCCGCTCATCGGCTCCCACACATCCCCCTTCAAGCCAAAGTTATCCAAACCCTACAGGGCCGCTCCGTTCCTCCTGTCATTACTGCCGCTCTCTCCTCCTGTCATTACCGCCGGTCTCACCCCCCTTGATTTCCCCTCCTCCCATCCTGAATCATGCTCGCCGCTCGCAGCTTCCCGCTCATGGTCGCTCGCGAATCCCCCTTCTGCTGTGTAAGCATCAATTCTAACTCTCTTTAAGTTTGAATTCAGGTTAATTATGAGTTATTATTAGTATTTATATGATTCATTCAGGATATATAACTGTCATTTCCAATGTTTTATATGATTTATTTTAGCTCTGTTGATGATTATTGCCTTTACAAAATTATCCAAAGGAGGGTGATTCAACAATACATCATTGAGTTCACCTGTATATTGAATCAATGTTTTTTGATTCCACATTTGCATACGTGAAACCCAATAACTGCATGACATGTGTATTATAATCAGTATCCCAATTTGTTTGAGGGGTGATCTTCCCTATTTAGATTCTTTTCTTGTTTCCTTTCTGTTGATACAATGTGTTTGACTTTATACTGTTTTATGAGATCGTTTCTCTTCTTCGATGTGATGTTTTTTAATGGATTTTCCCTTTTTTGAGAGGCATCTCACACGAGAGTGTTTTTTTGGTTATTTAATGATGTTGCATGGTTATGAACCTTGTTCATCTGATGTGAAGTTATGTTCTTTATATAATGATATCCTTGGGAGTCATTTCATAGGGTGGATGTTCAGGCCCCTTTCTCTCCTTTTCAAGTTTGTTTTAAATTCTAAAGGACATTAATTATTTGAGAGATATCTGTTATAGGGTCCCAAATTTATAAAACCCTTTGTGTTTTATGAGGGTTGGAGGTTTCAAGAGGGTGATTAGAGCCTTTTACATTTTCAAATTATAATTTTATTCATGGTGTCACTTATTTGATCATGCATTTGATTTCTTGTCCATGTGGTAACTTGTTTGATTATGCAGTTACTAGTTTGTTTTTTCCACCCCTTATTTGACTATGAAATCTCTTTTTTTTCCTTATGGTTAATTGGTGAGGTTTCTCACTTGTTTGTGTGAGGAAACATTGGAAGCTAGAGTAGCCTTCGGGTCTTCCATGAGATGGATTTGTTTTTCTAAAACATAATGTGAGAACATTTCCGGAGTATGTTGAAATAACCCCAAATGTCTCCATGAGATAGCATAAATAACCCCAAGTGTCTCCATACATCGTATCCTCCTCACATGGGTTGGCCACTCACCCAATCATATCAAACATATCGTATTCTATCCTCTCAGTCACATAGTATAGACTCATCTCTCGAGGATTATCCCATAATCCTCATCCCACACACTATAGTCTTCTCTCGGCATGTTGACCATTATTTAATTATATTATCAAGAATCTGGTCAAGAACCTCATTAAAATCATGTATTTTAACCCAGCCCCACTAACACACCAAGCCTCTTGGCATTATAATTCCAGTATGTCCGACAATACCCAATACTCACAGTAGCATCTCATCCTTGATCTCCTTAGTTTAACTTCTGAATCATTAAATGGAGTAAAACCTATCATAATACATTTTATAGACTCTGAGGGACCATCCCACTCTAAGAACCCACCAAGATTCCAATCCATCCTCATAAGTATTTCCTCATCAAACACTAGACGTACAATTGCCACATTTATCACCATAAGGCCCAATCCTCTTAGGAATATTTTACTTGATCTAAACCCTCATCTAGTCCATACACATATCATCCAAATTATAAGACATATGTTAGACCACTCATATCCCAATTGATATCTAGTGACAGGGTGATTTCATTTCCATAAAATCACTAAAGAATTTTATCTAAACCTAGGCGGCTTGTGAACACCATATCTATAGGTCTACTATGTTAATCTATTTACTTTCATTTACCGTCATTAGACTCCATGACTCCCATGGAACATAGTTATAATCAATCCCTTGTCAATCTATGATCGAATAATCAAGTTAGTGTTTAAGGGTCTATCGAGGCTCTTAATACTATCTTTATATACATAAGAATTCTTATTTAAAGAAACAATTAATTTAAGTAATGGTTGATCACCTATGGAGGTGCTTATACTTCATCTTCTAACTGCTAAATGATGTATTTCCTCCACATGAATGAGGAATTAAAAAACCCCCCTTCCATGTTCATGTAAAACCTATATTTTCCAAAGACAGCATACTAACCACAAATATATAGGTGAGAAAAATCAGAAGACTGGTCCATGATCACATCATTAGTCATAGCTTCATCAAAAATCTTCATGCCTTAAGCCTTATATTAATCATATGATTTGACATATACTTACCATATTAGTGAATGTTGATTCATATTCAATCACTAACAATTTTTCCTACTCAATATCTAAGAGATCTCAAGATCTAGCTTGTTTAAGATCATCTAGGAAGTTTTGGTCATTGAAGATTAGTTGGAATCACTTCTAATAATGTTTTCATCCTCCCATTCCACAATAACTTTACACCACAACCTATCTTGACCCTTTAGTAATGGTGTAGCCATGTAATTTCCCAAACAAACTTGTATTGAACAAAACCAAACTAAGCTGAAACTCGAGCCAAACTAATTATATACCATTTATAGGAAGATTAATTGTTAATTAATAGGAATGTACTTTTTAATAGTATCATTTTGAAACATGGATTTGTTTCCCCCTTGCTTGCAGGAACATGATTTGACCTATGTGGCGTTGTGGTTCTTATATGTTGGGCGGTGACATGTATAGTCACACGAGACAAGTATGTTTTAGTTTAGTTTTTATTTTATTTTCTTTATCGCATTGTCCACTTAGGTCTTTTACTGGTTTCTATGGACAGGGAGTAGTTATATTCTACGAAGGAGGCCAGAAGGGGTTCAGATTGTTTCAATTCGCCGGCTTTAATCCGAGGTAAGATTCTATGATTACTACTTGTCTCGCACCTCATATATTTTGGGGATTTCAATGTTTTTGACTCCATATTATGTTTTTGGTAGGGCATTGGATCGTTTTGTGTTGGTTCGGGTGGATTTGGTTCTCGCCAATGGAGGTAAGGATTTAATGTTGTTGGTTGGTTTTTCACTGGTTATGTAGGGTCCTTTATGTGTTTTAAGGTTCTTAATATCCTTTTTGTAGTGCGTTGATCCCTGCTCGTTGGTTTTGAGTCACCAAGTCAAGGGTGACTCGCCTGCGTGTGCATAGGTAAGTAAGTATATGTATGTGGGTTCCCCCGTTACGTGTATAGTCAACCATGGCAATGATTATGCACGTATGGGGCTTGGTGTGCCCATGTATATATATAAAAATGCATACGCAGGAGAGTGGAGACAGGTATATGCATTTAAGCATATGTGTAAGGATCCCCTTGCACATGCTCATGGCCATGTGGGTGTGTGCATAGGGGATAGGTGTCCTTGCATGTGTGTGAAGGTGTGTATACTCAGTTGGGGAGCATCGGCTTTTAGTTAGAAAGATCCAAGAGCCGAAGTGGACGGCTTGCTTCCACCTTGAGGTAGGGTCCCTCTTCTAGTCTCTTTAATTAAAGAATTCTTTAAATTGTATTACCTTCTTTCTTAATTATGCATAATTATATCGACTTGCATATCTTGAATAATTGTTCTTTTATATAATCATTTCATTTGATAAATAACGTCATTTTTTATAATAAAACTCTTCCAACGGAGGTGCGCTGTCTGCAAAAACTCACAGTGATAGTTATGTTGATCTAGTTGCTTAACTTATTGCATTTGATTTGTGCTGAATGAGTTATAGAATAAATGTTAAATATAATTAAATGAATTTTGTGATAAAGCAATGCCATGATTTTATAATAAAACCCCTTCAATGGAGGTGCGCTGTCTTCTAAACCAAAGAGTAGTGATAGTTATTTTCTGTCGTTTTGTTTCCCTTTAGACGTTGTGTCATTGTGTCACTCGCTACAACCTTCTCTGGTGATCCCTTGTTATAGCATATTAAATATTTGATATGTTATATCATTTGGCGGCAGGGCGACGGCCGGAATGTTGCCCCGCCTCCTCCCACTCCATTCGCTCCTGGCCGGAAGATGCTTCCCTATGGATGTTGCTGGACCGGGCCAACACGTCGCGGTCACGTCGCGGTCACGCCGCGGTCACGCCACGGTCACGCCGCGGTCACGCCGCGGTCACGCCGCGGTCACGCCGCGGTCACGCCGCGGTCACGCCGCGGTCACGCCGCGGTCACGCCGCGGTCACGCCGCGGTCACGCCGCGGTCACGCCGCGGTCACGCCGCGGTCACACCGTGGTCACGCCGTGGTAATGCCATGATTTGGCCCTGCTCTAGGACGACACCTTGCGGCGGTTCGTAATCCTGTCGGGATTCGATGTATGATACCTTGATAGAGTTTTAGATACATTACCCATCCATAGTAAATGGGGAGGGAGGCGACGACCGGAATGTTTCCCCACTTCCTCCCGCTCTCTTCGCTCCTGACCAGAAGATGCTACTCCGCAGATGTCGCTAGACCGGGCCAACACGCCGCGGTCATGCCGCGGTCACGCCGCGGTCACGCCGCGGTCACGCCGCGGTCACGCCGCGGTCACGCCGCGGTCACGCCGCGGTCACGCCGTGGTAATGCCATGATTTGGCCCTGCTCTAGGACGACACCTTGCGGCGGTTCGCAATCCTGTCGGGATTCGATGTATGATACCTTGATAGAGTTTTAGATACATTACCCATCCATAGTAAATGGGGAGGGAGGCGACGATCGGAATGTTTCCCCACTTCCTCCCGCTCTCTTCGCTCCTGGCCAGAAGATGCTACTCCGCAGATGTCGCTAGACCGGGCCAACACGCCGCGGTCACGCCGCGGTCACGCCGCGGTCACGCTGTGATTTGTCCCTGCTCCAAGACGACACCCTGTGGTGGTTCACAGTCCTGTCGGGATACTTCTCCTATCCCTAATCCGCACTTCTCCAAACCCTCGACGCCAATCCCATACTCCTCTCGTCCTCGCTACCGCTCCCATACCGACCACCCCTCGCCGCTGCTCCCATCCCAACCACCCCTCACCGCTCGCCGATCGCCGATCGCCGCTCCCCGCTCATCAGCGCTCACGATTTTTTTCTAAAACCTCTATGCGAACCCATAACCCTTCTCGTTTTACCCTAAACCATAGCTCAACGCACCCATATGGAAGATTTTTCCCAATAGCTCGACACGAATCCTACTTCCCAACCGACTCTCGACGTGAACCCTACTTCCCAGCGCGACAGGTCTGGTTTTCCAATGCTCAATTCTTCCGCATTAAATGGGTACGTATTATGATCCACTTACGATTTTAGGTTGTGTTTGGAACCCTTATTCCCTACCTACTCTCGAGGGTTCTAACTCTACTTTCCAACCGGTCATCTTATCTTTGATTCAAGTAATTTTTGTTCATTCACTTTAAATCAGTATGTATGCCTTCATTTATTTTTGATTTTTTGGTTCCATTTCGCTGCAATGTACTGTCTATTATGATCCCCTTATGAACAAAAGCAATATATCATTTTAGGTTGCAATTTTGTTTTAATTTACCTGTATAGAATCATTTTGATTGATATTGAAGAGGTCAAAATGAGGTGGGGAGGAGGGGGGGATGTGCTGGAGGGGGGGGGATGGGAAGGGGTGAGGTGAGGAGGAGGGGGGGTGGACAGGGGGTTGGAGGTGGCTGTGTAGGTGGGGGAGAGGGGGAGAGGGGGAGAGGGGGAGAGGGGGGGGGGATGTGCTGGGGGTGAGAAAAGATAAGATACAGGTGTGAAAGAACATCCATGTTGATGGCAGCACCAATACATTAACGACTAGAAAAACCTGATCATCGATCAACAACGTCTCCTACTGATCATCTATCAACAACGCACCCAATGGGGTATATAAAATAAATGAATAACCAATGAATTATCAATGGTCCTCATGATAATCATAAAAGTTTTACCTTACAAGGGCTCTATAGTACAAGATTGACCACTCCACATGGGCGTTATTAATTAACAGGTATAGAAAACACTGGTCACTCAATCAGTAACAATCCCATTATGGAATCTTCAAGAGTCCCTTTGATGCATATAAATATCTTAAGGAAATCCGACCATAACTTCTATCCCACATCATCATCCCATACCAATGGTTCCAATAGTTCCAATCCTAAAAAAAGACAGTAATCCTCAACTGTTCTAACCTTGAGAAATAGGTACCAAAATTTCAGGATAAAACAAGATCTCTTCATATATACTACTTGATTATAATTTTCAGGATCTATATGAAAGAACATTGAACAGAACTAGCTTAGATTTCACAATCCATTCCAACTAATGATCTCATAATAACCCTCACACATGATTCTCATCTCACAACCCAACCTGCTGGAGGATTCTGAATCCAATCCTTGAAGAAATCCTGATAAAGAATTGTTTTACTCCAAAACACCATAAAGACCACATTCAAACACAGAAAGTATTCCATCATGGAAATTTATATGAAAAACTGATCAAAATTGAATACTCATAAGTCGAATTCTGACTCGAGGGTTAAAATAGGGTAAACACAACAAGGAGAAAAAAGTACCCAACCTGTACTTTAGGTATATGATATGTAACCCAAAATGTCCCCTCGTTCCATGTGACATAGACTGCTCAGTGTGTACTTTTCCAAAGTACACATCATGTGTTCCGGTATATGATGTTTACCCCCACCTGGGTACATTCACATACAAGGCCCCACTTAGCATGAAAAATTCCCTACTACGTGGAATGTATCACCCCATACACAATCTTTACCCCACATATGGTTCCCATGTATGTACCTATCCATATATCCCCCCCCCACACAAGGTCTACCCACGCACAATGCCTATCCATGTACCTCGCACTAGATATATCTTTATACCCTACATGGTCATCTTCCACTAGCACACCCCGAGTCACCACTACATGGCATGTAACCCACCCCCTTGTATTAATCTTTTAGTTCACAAAACCCATATTTCCCAAGTACGAAGAACACATGATGTGTGTTCTCAAAACTACACATCATGTACATGAGTTATCCCAAACTAAACCCCCAAAAATATCCCAAAACACCTAATTTCTCCAAAGTATCCATTGATTGAATCCTGAATGGGTCACCAAAAACCCAAAAAATACGATTAAAACTTAAAATCAACTACCCTATGGGAATTTGTGGGGGAGGCAGGGGTGTTTGGCGAGGGTGAGGTGGGGAGGAGGGGGGGCTGTGTAGGGGGTTTGGTGGGGAGGGGGTGGGCTGGGCAGGGGGGAGGGGGGGTTGTGCAGGTTTGGGGGTGGCTGTGTAGGTGGGGGTGCTGGGCAGATGGGGGAGGGGGCTGGGCAGGGGGGTTGTGCAGGTGGGGTGGTGGTTGTGTAAGTGGGGGAGGGGGTGGGATGTGCAGGGGGTTTGGCTAGGCAGGGGGAGTGGGGCTGGACAGGGGGGGCTGTGCCAGTGGGGTAGTGGGGGGGTTGTACAGGTGTGGGGGGGCTGGGCAGATGGGGGGGGGGGGAAGGGGGGTTGTGCCGGTGCGGGGTGGTGGTTGTGCAGGTGGGGGAGGGGGTGGGATGTGCAGGGGGTTAGGCTAGGCAGGGGGAGGGGGCTGGGCAGGGGGGATGTGTAGGTGGGGTAGTGGGGGGGGGGGGTTGGGCAGGTGGATGAGTATGGAGATGAACTTGAGTTCCTTGAACCCAATTAGGGAACTGCAGAACGATTTCGTAGGACCCGAGTATATCGGATAAGGCACATTCGTGGAAGAATCTATAATTCTAGCCATGTCCCTACTTACACTATCAATGTTGTAGAAACCGTGGAAGAGCCATTTAGTGAGTCTAGTAAGAGAAGGAAAATCCCCATGCATAATCCAACCAGGTACAATTACTATGGAATGTAATAATGCTACAACCACCATAGATCAAGATTAATACGTCATTATGTTGAGAAACATCAGACCCTTGTACCTTTATTTAATGATAAATGTTAGCAATATTTGAAAATATTACATTGACTATGATTTTTGATTTAATATCATTCTAATGTTGACACATTCTCATATGTGATATGATGAGGACAATATAGAACCTTCCACATAGATACTACAATTCTGTGTCCAATGCAAGAAATGTCCATAAGTCCAATTCATGCTCGGGGATCAATTTGGAGACCTCATTTCTGAATCATAATTTATAGTAATTCAGTAGGATCAAAACATCATTGACTTTTTAGGAAGGCCTCTTTAAACTTTTCTGACCACTCAAACATAACTACATTCTTAGTAATCCTAGTCATAGGAACTTCTAAAGGGGAAAAGTTTTAAATGAACCACATGTAAAACCCGAACAAACAAATGAAACCCACAATCTCAAACATGTTTCGTATGCCTTCTCATGAAACCACAACCTATACATTCGTTGGGTCCACATAAATTCCCACATTATAGATTACGTGCCTAAGAAAACATACTTTATGGAAGCATAAGTGACACTTTGAGATCTTATAAAACATATAATGTGGTCAAAGTGTACAAAAAAAATCTATAGGTGTCCAATGTGTATATCAATGGTCGGTGAGTATATAAGGATATCATCAATAAGAACCACAATGAATGAGTTGAGATATGTATGGAAGATCTCATTCATGAGATCCATGAACACCATTGGATTAATTTTAAACATGAAAGGAAATTAAAGATATGTATGGAAGATTCCTTAATAATTTTCACACCATTTGTAATACGAAATCATATATATACATTCATTCAACTAATCAATTCATGTCCTTAAAAAAGTTCCACATGTCTCATTACTACTAAGTAAAAAATGGCAAGGATCAATATTTGCCCTCATGTACCTCTTTATAACCTCTTTATTACCTCTACACAAGTAGTAATTTACCGCTTTCAAAATAGTAAATTATCTTCACACATGTCTTTTCTAGCCCAACATATTTATATGTATCCACTACTTTTACCCTTATCAAATCCCTAGACTAATACTTCTCACTCAATATAGCTCATCACTCAACTCCCAACATCTTCCATACTACTAAATGTAGTGTCTCATACAACTATATATCACATACCAACCTTCTCACTTAACAAACATCCATGTTAATACATTATGATCAATGTAAATCCATTTTCTGAAATAATACCATATTAACCATGGTATGTCTAATATCACATTCAAAACTCTCCATTATCACTCATGGTTGGGTTCATCTAGAACCTTATCACTCAAGGTGAGGCCATTATATTGACCACTACCTTATCAATCATGGTAGGGTTATATATCATGTTATAATATGATAACTTCATTATCACTCAAGTAAGGGTCCTTCTAGCACCTTATCACTCAAGGTGTTGTCATTCCTTATTATATATCACTATACTTGTTAGAATTTCTCACCCAAGATGTGTATGAAATAACAACAAGGGCATTTGGTCCATATTATAGCTCACCAGATAGGTACAAGGTTCTAGTTACTCGGGACCTATTCCCCCTAACTTATCAATCATGTTAGTGTTAGATATCATTTTATAATATGATAGCATCATTATCACTCAAGTAAGGGTCCTTCCAACACCTAATCACTCAAGGTGTTTTCATTCATTAAGATATTTCACTATACTTGTTAGAATTTGTCACACAACATGTGTATGAAATAACAAGGACATTTGTTCCATATCATAGCTCACCAGCTAGTATACCACCATGAAGACCATGATCCCATGTGATAAATGGTTAATTTTTATGATTCTCCCTATGGATCATTATTCAAATTTCAATGGATACAAAAATCATCTATGGAAGGTATATACTAAAACTCATGTAGTAATCTACTGGATTGTCATGGAGGATTATCTGAATGTTTTCATTATAGATTGGGGATAGAATATTACCTTGTAATCTTATCCTCTTAGAATATGATAGAAAATTTCCAAAGTGAGCCCAACCGATGATGTAAATAATTCATAACCACTGACAAACACCATGTTGGATGTCATCATAGCATATCCCCTTGAAAATTAGGCATGTGATATCTCTCATGAATCAAGTAAATATCTATCCCCATAGAATCTATGTGTCACAAGAGCCTGAACAATATCCCTCTCTTAAACACAATCCAATACCTTGATAAATGCAACAATATAACTAAATCTCTTGACATTATAGAAGTCATTGCCCCATAGTATATGATTCCCCCATCATTATACTCTAGGAACAAAAGGGTTATAATGGTCATAGTGTAAATATCCTTCTAGGTTATTATATTGAATGATTAAATTCATCGAAAAAATATCAAATTTATCCTGGAGTAATCAAAACAAATAACCCTTATTCGATAGATCAGGATTGAGGCAGGGGATTCTTCATATATGAGTTATAAACTTGAATTTCCAATATCCCCATCCCTATTTGATGAACAAGACAACATTTTGTTGGTTCTTGGTCTCTCTACCACATCAATATGTGAACCATACAAGGGGAAGGGATGTGAGTAATCCTTCAAAAATGAGATGATTATTTCTATGTGTTTTTTGTGTGTTTTTTTGTGTGGTTTCAGGTGATTAAAGTGAGTTTTCTATGTGTTCAGTGGTGTGTTTTCTGTGTTTGCAGGTTGCAGTGTTCCTATGACAGAGTGGTGTGTTTTTTGTGTGTGCAGTGGTGTGTTTTCTGTGTGGGCAGTGCTGTGTTTTCTGTGTTTTCTGTGTGTGCAGTGGTGTGTTTGCAGGTTGCAGGTTGTAGTGTTTTGGTGAGTTTTCTATGTGTGCAGTGGTGTGTTTTCTATGCGTTTTCTGTGCAGTGGTGTGTTTTTAGAGTTTTTTATGTGTGCAGTGGTGTGTTTTATGTGTTTGTAGGTTGCAGTGGTGTGTTTTTTTTGTGATTGCAGTGTATTTTTGTGAGATGACACGTTTTTGATAGAGTTTACATTGCAGCCTGCAGTATTGCTGGCTGTTTCATCTTAAATTAATGGGGGGGTCTAACCCAACGGTTTCAAAACCGTTGGGTTATACCTTTGTGATGCTGTAACATTTCCCAACGGTTTTGAACCGTTGGGTTATACCCTGCTGCATTTTCCAACGGTTTTGAACCGTTGGGTTATACCCCTGCTGATACCTTTCCCAACGGTTCAAAACCGTTGGGGTATACCCTGCTGCTTTTCCCAACCCTGCTGATTTTCCCAACGGTTCAAAACCGTTGGGGTATATCCTATGCCAACGGTTTTAAAACCGTTGGCATACCCCTGTCACTGATTTTTCCAACGGTTCAGCTGAACCGTTGGTATAAAAGAAATCTAAACAGCCTTTCCCAACGGTTCAAGGTGAACCGTTGGTATAAGGCTTTCCCCACGCCTCACAGCCCAACGGTTTCTAAAACCGTTGGGATAAGTTTTCCCAACGGTTTTAGGGCCTTTTCCAACGGTTTTAAACCGTTGGAAAAACATGGATTCCCAGTAGTGCTTCCTTATAGGTTGGTAAGTTGAAGATGACAAGAGTAGTGGTGTAGTTAGAAAATAGAGCCACAACATATTCAGTGGGAGTCCTTGGGGATGTACTTGTTCGGGTAAGAGACATGATCTTTCTAGTAGATTTTTATGTGCTTAACATGGAGGATAATTAGGTAATTTACCATTCTCGCATAATCTTAGGTAGGTCCTTCCTCAAAAATACAAAAATTATCATAAATGTTCATGAGGGTATACTTTCAATGGAGTTTGGAGATGAAGTTGTGGTATTTAATGTTATAGACTCCATGAAGTACCCCTCAGAGGACCATTCTACTTTTTTTATCTCCCATTTTGAGCCACTAAATAAAAACCCCATGAATTTTTATTGTTCTATTCTTAGAGAGATTATGAGAATTTGTTTCAGTTTGATGTCTAAGAGAACTTCCACACCAGTTTCTAATGAACAAAACTCTCTTATATTTGATTAATAATATGATTTTGATCATGTGAACTTTGATTATGACATGGATATTGAGTATGATGATGGATTTGATGATTTATTCTCTGATTTTGATGATTTATATTCTGATACTGATGTTCATTGTACACATATTTTAGTTCTTTCAATTTATCCATCCATACATCACCCCTACATTGGAACTAAATCCATTTACACTAAATCTAAAATACTCATACTTGTTAAGTGGTTATAAATTACCTGTCATCATTTCTAACAATCTCCCTTTTAAACATGAAGAAAAACTTTTGAATATTTTGAGGGAGAACATCAGGGAAATCAAGTGGACCTTGGCCGACATATTAGGTATTAGAACCTCCATTTTATGCATAGGTTTTTTTAGAGGATAAGGCTAAATTGTTTAGGTATCCAAAAAGGCAACTGAATCCAACTCTACTAAAAGTTGTTAAAAAGAGGTTGAAGAATTTATCGAGGTAGGTATAATTTATCCCATTTCAGATTCACAGTGGGTAAGTCCTATTCAGGTTGTGCTTAAGAAAAGTGGTGTTACTGTTGTTAGAAATGAGAGATAGAAATTAATTCCAATGAGGGTGAAAAACAGTTGGCATGTGTGTATTTATTATAAGAAATTAAATCAATCCACTCACAAGGACCATTTCCCTCCCATTTATTGATCAAATACTTGAGATACTAGCTATAAAAACATAATATTGTTTCTTGGATGTATTTTTTGGATATTTTTAGGCTAATATAGATCCATGGGATCAATAGAAGACAATATTCACTTGTCCATTTGGTACATTTTCCTACCAGAGGATTACATTTGGACTTTGCAATGCCCCAGGTACCTTCCATAGATACATGGTGAGTATTTTTTTCTTATTTTATTGAGACCTGTACAAAGGTATTTATGGATGATTTTATAGTGTATGTCTCTTCATTTTATGATTGTATCTATATTTTGGGAAATGTGTTGAATCGCTGTATTGAGAAGAATATAGTCTTGAACTTTGAAAAGTGTCATTTTATGGTAGAGCATGACATTGTCTTAAGGCATATTGTGTCAAAACATGGGATAGAGGTTGATAGATCTAAGGTATATATTATTTCATCCTTAACCTATCCTTAATGTGTGCATGATGTTAGATATTTCCTTGAGTATTCAAGATTTCATCAGTGATTTGTCAAATATTTTAGTAAGATTGCTCTTCCTATGTCACAATTACTTCAAAAGGATTCTAATTTTGTGTTTGATGATTGTTTCAGGACTTTTTTTTATGAGCTAAAATAGTGTCTAACCACTCCACTGATCATAAAACCCCCATGGTGGGACATTCCATTTGAGCTGATGTGCGATGATTCAAACTTCGTAGTTGGAGAAATATTATCACAGAGGGTGGAAGGATGTTCATGTGATTTCCTATGCTTCAAGGACATTGGATTCAACCCAATAAAACTAAAAAACTATGTAAAAGTAGTTTCTTACTGCCATATTGATTTAGATAAATTGTGTTCATATTTATTGGGCTCTAAAGTAGTTGTTTTTTCTGACCATGCAGCTCTGAGGAACCTATTAAAAAATCTAGATACAAAGTCCAGACTTATCTGATGGATTCTCCTTCTTTAGTAATTCAATATTGATATAAAGTATAATAAGGGGTCAAATAAATTGGTGGTGGGTCACATAAGTAGGCTTACTCACACATCAGAGGCTGACACCTTGGACAAGGTACCACTTTGATACAATTTCCCCGATGAGCATCTTTATTCCATATCAAGTACACATCCTTGGTATCCTGATTTAGTTAACTACCTTTTTTCCTATGAAATTCTTGAAAATTTAAAGAAACATCAAGTCCAAAAGTTAAAGTCTGATTTAAGATTTTATGTTTGGGATGATCCATACCTCTGACACATGTGTACTAATCAAGTTATTATGAGGTGTGTTCCTAATCATGAGTTTGAGTCTATTTTGCATTTTTTTCATACACTTTCATGCGGAGGACACTTTGGACCCCAATGAATAGCTAGTAAAGTCTTAGACTCTGTATTATATTGGCCTAGATTATTCCATGTTGATCATATGTTTTTTAAGTCATGCTCACATTGAAAACACACTGGGAACATTTCTAGGAGACATGAGATGCCCCAACAACCCATATTATTCTGTGAGATTTTTGATGTATGGGGAATCTATTTTATGGGTCTTTTTTCAAGTTCATTTTGGTTTTTTTATATTTTTGTTTTTGTTGATTATGTGAGTAAATGGGTGGAGGCAAAGGCCACCAGGACTGATGACTCTCATGTTGTAGTAGACTTTGTCAAGGTACATTTTTTTGTAGGTTTGGAGTTCCAAAGGATATAATCAATGATCAAGGGACACACTTTTTCAATAAAAATTTGTATTCCCTCCTTTGGAGGTATGGGGTGACACACAAAACATCAATGCCATACCACCCCTAAAAAAATGGCTAGGCTGATCTTTCAAATCGATATTTGAAACAAATTTTAGAGAAAACCATGCAGCCGAATGGTAAGGATTGGAGAAAGCGCTTGGATGATGTGCTTTGGGCTTATAGGATAGCATAAAAGACCCCCATAGATATGTTTCCATTTTATATTGTTTTTGGGAAAGCCTGTCATCTCCCTGTGGAAGCCGAACATTGAGATTATTAGGCTATAAAGAAATTCAAAATGGATTTGGCCCAAACAGAAATCCATAGGAAGATCCAAATTAAAGAGATTTAGGAGATTTTATTTTCATCATATGAGAACTCAAGGATATACAAGGAAAGATAAAAAGTAGATCATGACTGAATGATCCAACAAAGGGAGTTTCATGTTTGATAGAAAGTCCTACTTTATAGTTCATGACTAAAGATGATGCCTAGTAAGTTGCATTACAGATGTTTAGGTCTTTATATTGTATCTAATGTTTTTCCTTATTGTGCAGTTTAGATAACACAATAGGACACTAGAATAAGATTTACAATCAATGGACAATATTTGAAGCAATACATTGGGGGAATTTTTATTGATGTAGTGGATTTAATCACACTACATGACCCCATCATCAGTTGAGAATATCAGGCTATTCCAAACCCTTTCACTTTTATATTATTTGTCCTATTTAAAATTTTAAATTTACTGTGCACATATCATCTCATGGGTTCACATTGAGGAAAATGAAATATTTTAAGTTTGGGGAAGGGGAAAACATTTTGGGGTAGTTTTTTAGGATTTTTCATTTTTTGTTTTTTTGTGTGTTTTCTGTGAAGTTTTCTATTAAATTTAAAAAAAAATAAAAAATAAAAAAATAGAAGATATCATGTAAAATTATCATGTGGAACATATATAAAATGCATGTTTTCAAAATTCATTGGCATAAGGATAAGAATGAGTAATATTTTATCACCAAGGGTTGATTTTTATAAAAATAGAAGTCGTCGATGATATGATTGGTTGTTTCATTATAAAACCTTTTAGATTTTGACACCATTATTTGTGATATTTTTTCATGGTAAAAATTTTCATTGATTTCTCCACACAACCTTACACTCAACCATAACCTATGAAATATTTCCTACTCAATTGAAGGTATAGACAAGTTTGGTAAAAATTGTATCTTATATCAATGGTTGGTCCATACATTCGTTTCTCTTCCAATCAATTTCATTACTATACTGAATTGACCTTTCTTTGTGTACCTATTATCCTAATCTTGTATTCCCTCAAAAAATAAAATAAAATAAAAAATACGGGTTGTGTCTTGGGCAGTTCAAAACCCACTCTTCCTCAACCTTTGATCTTGTTATAACTATTACAATTAGTGTTGTGAGGAGATCAACCATGGGTTGAGAGATGAGTGTGATATTTGTTCCAAGTGCAAATTAAAAAAAATAATAAATGAGGGGAGTGATGAAATTTACAACATATGGAGATATCTAGGTCAGGATCTTAAGGTTTGACTTTTGGGAATGCTTAAGTGAGTGGGTCTTGAAGTTAGATTGCAAAGGAATATAGAACAAGTTTGGTAAATTAAACTAGGTGATAAGAATTATTTTACTTGACCAATATATACTAAATAAAGGGTAGATATATGAGATTTTAATGGCCAGAACACACACACATGGGGAATTAGTGGCATAGTAGACCCATGACTTGTTTCTCTATGATTAGTGTCATTAATCTCACCAGATTTTGTTTTGATATAATTTATGATACAATGACTTTAAAATTTATGGATATTGATACTTGATGGGATTATTACTTTTCCTATATTTACACTATGGATTAAGGAATATGAGCATGAATATATTGTCATAATGTTTTGGAATACATGATATGAGGTTTTTCCCAGGAGTGCAAAAGGGTAAGTGTGGGGGTGTGATCGCATCACGATTCACTGCTTTATTTCACCCTTACATCACTATTTTAAACTTGTTTTGTATTTAAAATTACAAATATTATATCAAATATCACATCCCATTTTATTTAATTATTAAGTGTTTATTAGTTTTTAAAAGGGAAATTATACTTGTTTTGGTGATTTCATTTAGGAGGAGGTGATTTGGAGGGTCGGAGATGATCTAGAAGGAAAATAGGCCAAACTGCATGGAAGCCCAAGGACATCTGTCCACTGTTTTAAAAATTAAAAAAAATAAGTTTATAGAAATGGGATATTTTTTTGGGTTTTATCAAAATTTAGCGGGCTACAACTCATCTCAAGAAACCCAAACCAAATTCATCTATCTGAGGGCCCATCCGAGCTGATCTGTCTAGGGGACCGAATCTGCATAAAGTCAAATATTTGGTTCTATATTTCAGCCATATCTCACACTGTAGTCCTCTATTGGCCACCAAATTTGACATGAAGATATTCAATCTATTGGAATAAATTTTTTATCTTTTTTACAAGTCTAGATAAGGCCATTTACATACCCAAAACTGAGACACAAGTGGTATCTCGAAATTTGTGTGCCCAAAACCACTTCCCATTTTAGCTATAAATTGGCACCTTGGACACCCCATTTGCAAGTTCAACTAAGGAGTGAAGTGATGCCATTTTGGAGTTATAGATGATTCCTATAATCACATTGAAGGTTCTGTAACTCCCTATACTCATAGGGGGAGATCTTGAAGCAATGATCCCTTCATCGAATCCTTCCTCTCATTCTCATGTTGTAATGTTTGTGTTTTCATAATAAACTTTGAATTCCTATTCTATTTATTCTATCTTATTATGTTTTATTTTGTTATTTTCAATTTTATTATTCTCTTAATATTCCTCTTTGGTCTGGAAATCAATAGTAGAAATATTATTGGGTTATACCCTTTCCACAACCTTTGCAAATGCAAAACGTTTCTACAATGACTACACTGCCCATGGAAGAGTAGTTTTTTAGTAATCGATCTAAATCTTACTTTATAAATTCATTTATTTTGAATAAATGAGATAATTTAATTAACTTAATATGATATATTAATTGATTTTTTAAAATAGAAGAAACTAATCAAGTAATTGAACAATTAACACAAAAACACGTGAGGTCGAGTAATGTGTGAATTGTGAGAGAGTGACATTAACTAGTGAAACAAAAGCATAAGAGATAAATTTGTAGAGTTAAAATAAAATACCTAAACACAATTAATACTCATTTTCTATAATGGATATGTGCCCTAATTTACCACTGACCATAATCTAGACTTATAATGTCAATCAAAGCAGGGTGCTATGATTTCATGTTTCGAAGTTAGCTTAGGGATTAATTCACTTCATCTTTATGGTAAAGTTATTTCTCGTAGGGTTCAGGAATTAAAAAATTAGGTGATCATAATTAAGTGAATATTAATTTAAATAATAATGATTAATAAGTAAGTGAATAGGTATATTAATATCGATTACACCTTTTAAAATATTTTCTAAAAAAATACGTTCTTGTTGTGTCTTTTTGATCAAATTTCATTTAAAAAAAATGCAATCTTCTTCCTACATAATTCTTATTATTTTATAAACGGAACCCCCAAAATCCTTTTGAGTAGTTTTTTTCTTACCTTTTATTTTATTTTCAAATTACCTTTAATATGTTGTTTTAAATTACTTCCTCCTTTGAGAGATGACCTTGGTCAGCCTCTCTACTACACCTAAATAACCTAAAACCAAACATCATTTGAGAGTGCCCATGACATCACCTTTCAATTAATTATTGGAAACGATATACCAGTCTTACAGTCTATTAAGGAATAGTTAAACAAGTGTTTCTACATGAAGGAATTGGGTTAAGTAGCCTCTATTCTAGGGATCAATATCATTTGTGATAGATCCAAGAGGCTTCTTGGACTAAGTCAAAGTACATATATTGACCAGATACTAAAGAGATTTAGTATAGAACAACCCAAGAGGGGATTGGTTCCAGTGTCACGTGGTTTATATACTTCTAAGAAAACGTGTCCTTATACACAACATGATAAAGATAGAATGAGTAAGATCCCATACATTTCAGTGATAGGATCAATCATGTATGCCATGTTATGTACTGGACTCGATGTTTCCTATGCATTGAGCATGGCAGGTAGATATTAAGATGATCCATGAGAACAACATTGGTATACTATTAAGGATATTCTTAAGTATCTGAGAATAACTAAGGATATATTCCTGGTGTATGGAGGATATGAGGAGATGTTCATTAGGGTTTATACTGATACTAGTTTTTAGATAGATCAGAGTGATTTGAAATCATAGTTAGGATATGTTTTCTTTCTCAACAAAGGAGTTGTGAGATGGAAGAGTTCAAAGTAGCTAGTTGTCACTGATTCTATAATAGAGTCCAATTATATAGAGGTTTATGATGCATCCAAGGAAGCCGTTTGGATATGAAATTTTTTCTAGGATATTTATGTGGTACCTAGCAGTAAAGACCCTATCACATTATATTGTGATAATACTACAATGATGGATCTTAAAAAAGAGCCAAGGTCACACCAATAGAAAAAGAATATACTCTAGAAGTATCACCTCTTGAGGGATATTTATCAGAGGGGTGAAGTTTCAGTAAGAAGAGTACCCACAGAAGAGAATTTGGTGGACTCCATGACTAAAGGACTATCTTAGAAAAAGCATGAGTATCACGTAAGAGTTAGTAGACCGAAGGTTATTAGCAGTTGGATCTAGTGAAAGTGGGAGTCTATTGGATTTGGTGCCCTAGAACCAACTTATTTGTACTTTATGATAACCTATATTCATAGATTTTTAATATTAATAAAATACTTATCACATTATGATTATTCTTCTGCAAAACATAGTATGTGATAATGTCCTAAGAGTAACTATCGCACTAAAATGTCATAATAGTTCCCTACTATGATGAGAACCCAGAAGTGATACGACACTATTATTAAATATACATTATATATATGGATGATATCATTTGAGGGGAACAAATTATATAGGCCGTTAGGGGTGGAGACTCATAGGACTTTGAGGAACCTTCTCATGGAGTACACCCTTGGTAATATATAGTGTAGGATATTATGAGAATGATACCTGCTAGTAAAAAATCCATATTTATATGTGTCATTGGATGTTCCTATACACATGTGTGTCTATTTATCCTTAGACTTTAATATTATTATTAATGAGTATTATGAGTCTCAAAATTTGATGTATAGACAAAAACTGTGGTGACATATGTTCACGATGAGGTAGGATATATTGGGTGCGTCACAAGTAATATTACATTAATGAATAATGTGAGAATGTATTTGTACCTTATTTTCTTTAATGGAAGTTTATATCTCAATATCTTTGATGGAAATAATATATTCTAAATAAATCCATGTTTATAGTGTTTTATAGGTAAGTTTAATTTTTAGGATGTCAAAGAAAGCGACATCGAGCACATAGGTTGATGGAACCAACATGAAACCTACTTGATTAGAGATATAATGATAAAGGGATTATATTATATAATAAGTGTCTATATGAGGTATTATGTTATTTTAGCATTAACTCTTTTTCTCTACGGGTTCGTTGGCGTGTTTCTAGATGCTAACCTTAGACTTTAGGCTGCTTTTCCCAATGCCATTGAGAAAGAGGCCTAGAGGGCCACACACTAAGTGTATCCAGAATCTCAGTTTAATAATATATTACTATTTATTATTTAAAATTTTTAATAAATATTATTCCTTTACATGGTTTAATAATTATTCATGTTTTTTTATTGCATATATTATATCATGAGTTATTATAGAGAATATAATGTGAGCAGAAAATTTAATAAATATTTATTTTATTTTTAGTAAATATAATATTTATATATTTATTTGTGAATAATGCAGTGATATTTATTTAATAAATAAATGGTCATTATTTAAGGCCTGATAAATATTATGAGGGAATATTGAACTGAGTTTAATGGTCCAGTGATAAATAATAAATATTGAATATTATTTGATTAAATAATATTTAATTTAATTTGAAAGTTAAGCACACGTCGAGAAATAATAATAATATTATTATTATTTGACATGGGGTTCCACATGGATTAAATAAATAATAAAGGGAACTTATTAAATTATTATATTTTAACCCTAGTGGTATATAAACCCAATTATATTATTTTCTAAGAGAGGCAATTCATTTGTTTGGTTGTGCACAACAGATTTGGAGAATCCTCTCAAGACCTAGAGAGATCTCTTCTCCAAGAATGCTCCCAGGAATGGAGATCGGTCTTCCTCCTCATCCCACTATCAAGTCAATATAGATCAAGGAGAACACTTTGTAAGTGGTTCTCATAGCGATCAAAGGCGGACTACGCAAGTGATAGGATCTGCCATGCTAGCACCTAAAGATTCCTATAACAACGTCGAGAGATTTTTGAAACATGTGTGGATCATTGGAAGAGGGAATATGCTCTTGATTCTTAAAATACAATGATGGTTCAACGCATATCTATTTTCAGATACATCAAAGAAGAAATAATTCCAATAAGGAAATTCTTTAATTGATTAAATTAATTATAAATAATATGTGATGATCCTCTCTATGGTTCCTACATTCTATCCCTTGTCTGTTTTATTTGATTCAATTTCATAGATCATGATGTTTATTATTGTGTAAATATCAGATTGATCATCGATCATGAAAAACAGAAAAGTTGGGCATGACCCATCACACACTTCTATTGCGTCTAAAACCTAAAATATCTTCCTTCCCCACCTTTAATTTGTGATATCATAACCAAAGGTCCACATTCGAGAAATAATTGTTCCTATACAGTTGATTGAACAAGTCATCTATCTGTGGAAGGGGATACTTGTTATTTATCATGATTTTGTTGAGCTCATGATAATCAATGAAAAGGCGCATCGATTCATCCTTATTCTTGATGAAGAGGACTAGTCCACCCTATGGTGAAGCACTAGAGCATATAAAACCCTTGTACAGATTCTCTTGTAACTACTTATTTAGTTCCTCCAACTCAATGGTGACTATTCTATATGGTGTCTTTGATATAGGAAAAGATCTATGAATAATTTCAATTGATAACTCAACCTCTTGGTCAGGAGAAAGTTCATACAATTATTTGGGGAACACATCAGTGTAGTTTCTCACAATGGGCATATCTTCAAGCATGATTTTATCCTTTTCCTCAATTATTTGAGCTAGATATGCTTTCTCATAAGGAAATAATATCCACAATTGAGATGATGAATCTAAAGGATATTCATCCTTATGATTACCCTTGTACAGAATTAGAGGATGCCTCGAGATGTGAAGAGTGATCTCCCTTTCCCAATAGTTGATGTTGGATTTGTATAAAGATAGTCAATCCATTCCCAATATGGCATCAAACTCTACCAAAGGAATTAAGACAAAAAAATTTGGTAGGTTAAGTCCACTAAAATTAATTGAGGAGGATTTATTTACTTTGGATGAAATAATTTCCCCATTTTCTATTATCATAGATAACTAAAACTCTATATTTTGAGGTGGTGTTTGAATAGTTCTACTAAACTTTCAAGATATGAAAGAATGCGTAGAACCAGAATCAATTAGTACATTCGCTATTATTAAATGAATAAACATCATACTTGTCACCACATCATTTTTAGGATCCACCTCAACAATAGTGATGGCATGAGATTTCCCTTGATCTTTTGGATTTTCTGGCTGCTAACGTTGATTACCCTCAAGGAGTTGAGGTTTAGTGCACTAGCTTTCATAGTGACCTTGATCCCTATAGTTGAAACATTGAAACATGGGTACTGTTCTCCTTTACTCCACCACATTTTCCTTCTTCATCATGTCTCTTTGACATTCATGAGCTTGGTGGCCTTATTTCCCACACTTGAAGCATTTCCCCACCCCTTTGAGTAAATTACCATGATGCTTCTTCCCAAATTTTTTACATGTGAGTGGTTGAGTTTTTTTCCACCTTTATCATTAGATCCTCCAGATTGAAACTCCATCTTTATTTTCTTATCACCATAGCTATAGGACCACTCTCTAAACTCTATTTTCTTTTTGAGAGCACATCAAACAACTTCTTCATAACTCCCAAAGTCTTGAATTTATAGATCCTTTTTTAAGGTGTGGTTTTAAACCACTAGAAAATCTATCTATTTTTCTATCATTATTGATAAAAAAAATTAGGCATATCTTTAAATCCTTGTGAAAATTTCTTTGTAATACATGATAGATTCGCCTTATTTTTTCTTAATCTCTATGAATTATCTCTCTATATTTGTTTTAAGAGTTTGAGGGAAATACTTATTAAGAAATATTTTCTTAAAGTCTTACCACTCCATCTCTTCAGTTTTATCCTTTGGCTTGGTGTTCTTAATCAACACCCACCATTGGTTGACCTCTCCATCTAAATGATAAATGGCTAGAGTCACCTTCTCCATCTCAAAATAGTGAAGCACATAAAAGATATTCTCCATTGATTTGACCCACTATTTCGCAACTAATGGATCGGAAGATCCACTAAATGTTGGTGGTTGTTGCTTCATAAAGGACTCAATATCCAATTTCTCCCTCTTAGGGGAAGGTGGATGTTCGACATTATTTAGGTTATTGTTCATAGTTTGAGAGATCTGGGTAAGTATCTCCATGAAATTTTAAACTCTACCTCCTAGGGCATTGGGGATATTGTTTAGGCAATCACTGCATTGTCCCTCACATGGGTTATTGGTTTGGTTTCTCCTAGTTCCCACAATTTTATAAAATATAAAAGGTTTTAAAAAAACATAATTCAACAAGTAATTAATAAATAATTTATTCCATTGTGAAATTAATTCTAAATACATATCTTGTGGGATCCCTATGATTAGTATTTTTCTAAAACAAATCTTCTTGGGTGCTTACATATACTTAGTCTCATACTAAGAGTTGTAACTAATTTTCTTTAATCCTAATTACCAAATTAAATAAACTATGGTTTGATAAAAACTATATCAACCATGCTTTTTATTACATGACTATTACATCATTTTAAAGATAAACAATATAATAGTGTTACAAAATCAGGATCTAAAGGTTTAGTGTCTTGGGAAAACTAGGACCAAACATAAAATTTACATAAAAAAACATAAAAATTATTTAATTCCTTCTTCTATAGATTCTTATTGGCCCTCATGTACTCCTTAGTATAAGTAATCACTTGAGGATATACATCATAGAAAGGGGTGATCTAAAAACCTAGTAAGAGGATAAATAAAAACATGAATCAATATAACATGGGTGAGCATAATCATTATTATCATAAAAAAAGCATGGTATTATCATCATAATCATGATAGGAAGCATTAAATAAAGTCATTTAATGCGGAAATTCATAAAAATGAAATATCATGTCTTAGTGGTCAAATACCACACATAGTTATAAACAAAGCTAGCATAATGTTCACACATAACATATAAAAATCATCATAACATCATCATTGTGAAAAAATATAACATCATTTTCATGCATATTTCACATTATCTCATGAGATACATCACATTATCCAATTAATTGGAGCGCTACCTGTTATATCATAACATTTACATAATCATGTATGCCACATATAACATATATCAATCTTAGACATAAAATAACCCATGGAAAGTAAATGGGTTTCATGAAAATTTAATGAAGCATAAATTCATGAATAAACCTTGTGGTTCCAAAAATAAAAAGGGAATAACATATTTTCTATAATAATCATCAATCTTGAGTGAAGAAGAAACAATCTCAAGAGAAGTAAAACATGTGTTTTTAGAAAGAAGAGTTCTCTTGGAAAAAATCTTTTCATTTTTCATAAAATCAGATTGGAAGCATGTATATCCCAAAAATGAAAATGGAAGTATAATGAAATTATATTTGAGGAATATTAAAATAACATCCATACTGAAATTTGGCACAAAAGAAAAATAACCCAAAGAAAGGAAACCAGGTTCGAGAATCCCCTTACCTTATGTCAGAACACTTTCTTCACTTTAATATCTTGGATAATCAAATTAGATTCATTAATTAATAAATAAATAACCTCTTATACATGTATTTTATTCATTATAATTTTATTAAGTTTATTTATGACCATTTTGATGAGTTATAATGTTCAATTTCATCATTTGGGAGTGTTTGTTTTCTTAGTTTACATGATTGGTTCACTTGTATACATGTATAGAAGATCATGTAAAATGGGGATAATTAGAAAAAAATAGAAATTATATGTTATTAATGAAATTATATAAGTTTAATTGGTCTAATATAATATTTTTCTTCTATATATGAGGATGATTCATTAGATAAAATGTTAATGATAATCGTTTAGATTAACTTTGGTGGTTTTTCGATCACAATAAACTTGTTTTGTTTTATTATTTAATATTATGTATATATGTTAGTTACAAAACATAAAAAAAGTTATAAAATAAATTTTAAAATCTTTTTCAACCATTATAATGGTTTTATGATCATCATTTAAGGTGGTACAGGAAAATCAAAACTTGTTCTCCTCGAAGATGATAAATAAACACCACATACGATGTTTTCATTTTTAGAATAAAAGGGAGAGGAGAATATGTTTGATGATGGATTATTAAATTAAAATAATAATATAATATTATATATAATATAATATAGTTTTCATGCCACTTGTAAAAGGGTAGGTGAGGAGAGAAGAAGAAAAGAAAAGAAATTGAAAAGAAATTAAAAGAAAAAGAAAGATGATTTTACCTATTGAGTTATTCTCCTTGAAAACCTCCTTAGGGAAATTGTTTTTACTCTTTTGTTGATACCAAAGGATCTTATATGCATGGTAGGGACTTGGGAAGAGGATTGGGTGGAAATTGGATAATCTTCATGGCTTGGAAGGTGTGTGTAGAAGAGGTGGTGAGAGGTGATATTTATAGGGGAGGAGAAGGGCGTTTTTTGATCATTTTATTTATTACTTTATTATTTTGCTTCGAGACTATGAATAGTTTTGATTACTATAAATAAATATAGTAAATAAAGAATTATTTTTTTATATTATGGTTCTTACATCATCCATACATCATACATGACTAAAAAATTCATGTATTTGTCAAATACCATAAATTACTGTATTTCACTATTCACAAAAAAAAATCAACTATTTTAGAAAAATATAAAAAATTAACCCAAACCATTTTTTATGTGTAGATTTAAAAAATTGAACTCCTTTTTATGAAAATAATTTTCTAAATATGAGAAATTCAATTTTTAACTAAAATCATCATTTATCCAAAAAATACCGATTTTAAAATTATAACCGATTTTATGACACTTTGAAAATTTAATTAAGGTCTCATAAAATTATATTATAATCATATGAAAAAAATATTAATTTATGAATATATTTTATGAAAATAATTTTTATTTTAAATCATTATATTAATTATAAAATTGTAAATAAATATTTATGTTTTACAAAAATACCAACACTTAATTTATCATTTTTAAAACATTTATTTACTTATACTATGATATAATTATATCATATTTTCATTTATGATATGACTAAATTTTATTTATAATTTCATTAGTTAGGTTACTATTCTATTTTTTGGATTAATATTTCTAATGGTCATGTAACTATTCCAATGGTCAAGTTACTATTTCATCGGTATATGTTCCTTAATTTATATGAATATTACTTATTTAATTATTCATTTATGAAAATGATGTTTTTATTGGGATATCCATGCTTTGAATGTGTTTGATACTATAATTATAAGAATAGAAACAAATCCATTGCTAAAATTTTGGGACATTACATTAAGAGTGTAACTTTCTTCAGTGCTTCCACTTTAATTTTTAACAGATGTCACAGTGTAATATTACATTGGAATTGTACAATGTAATATTCCAATAAAATGGTACAATTAAATATTACACTATAATATTAATGTGTAATTTTACACATTTGGTTTCAGTGTAGGTTTCCATTATAATATTAGTGTAATTTTCCGTAGTTCCTTCAGTTTCATTTTAAAGTTTAAATTTTCAGTATAATATTACAGTCCATTTTTTATGACTAATTTTGTTTTGTTCCTTTATTTTTTTCATAGTTTCATTGTTTTCATAGTTTCATTGTAATTTTATAATGTAACATTCCGGTTTAATATTATAGTGGCATTTTCCACAATTGATTCACCATTATATTGTTGTGTCATTTTTGAAAAGTGTTCCACTGTTCAAGTGTCATTTTCCACTATAAATATGCAGAGTAATTTTCAAGGCTTCTAGTAGATTTTTACACTATGATTTTCTAGTATATTTGTGCATTGTAATTTTTAATTGTATTTTACATAGTTTTTTTAATATAATTTTCCATTTTTATGTCCAATATCTTAGGACAACAAACTTAAAGAGAATATCAAGAATTATTTCAAGAATGATCTAACTATAATAAGTGATTTACGGTAGCTTATATTCGCCAAGAATTACTGTATTGAGAATAAATGACATTACAATATAAGAAAAAGATATTCTACTACTAAATTATATGTGCAATGGTATAGAATAATGTCCTGAAGGTCGCCCTCTCCTTCTAGCCAGCTTCTCCAGCAGTGTTCCAATTGTTTCCTCTTGAACGAGTCTGATCCCTCAAACAATCCCCAAGCCGCCTTTAAGTAGGCAGGTAACCAATTCTAATTAACTGTAATTCCCAAAATACCCCTATTGCGTTGGTAAGTGTTAATAATAGGAGGTTGAGTCTTAGAGATATTATAACCACTAGGAGGATGTATAACATTTCCCCCCATTGGAACCTTGTCCCCAAGGTGAAGATCAGGAAATTGGGAATGGTTATGCATATCACCTTCCAATATAGATTCTTCAGTAGGTTTACCCTACCACTTGATAGGCTAAAGGCCTTGTGAATGTCTAGGTACCTTTTTTACAATAAGAAATTAAGTTGGTATAAGTGATGGTGGTAATTTAGTTACCCAAGAATCTAGAAGGTTAGTCTAGACAGTAGCAGCACCAACAACCTACTTCAACTGTGAGACATGAAACAAGGGATGTATACATGTTGTCTCAGCCAGTTTTAGTTGGTAATAAGTAGGTCCCAATAAAGTTTCTATCAAATAAGTTTCATAGAAATATGCAACCAATTTTGGACAATTTTTTTTGGATTTTGATGTCTGAATACTATGTTGGAGTTTGATGAACACTGAATCACCAACCTAGAAATTCTCTCCTCACTTAAGCCTATTTGAAAACTGAACAATCAGATTTTGAGCATGGTGAAGATTATGCCGAAGCTGGTCTAGAAAACTATCCTTGTCCATAAATATGACATCAACTGTATCTACTGGTTTATCCCCTTAAAAAAACTAAAAAATTGAAGGAGGCTTGCGGCCATATGCAACCTCAAATAGTGTCATCTTGGAAGAAGTATGTGTATTAGTATTATAACAAAATTCCACCCAAGGAATCCATTGATCCTAAGAATGTGGTTGTGTCGAACAAAACACCGCAAGTAAGTTCCCAAACATCTATTAACAACTTCTATTTATCCATCTGTTTGGGGATGGTATGAAGAAATCATCTTTAAAGCTATTCCTTCCAAATAGAAAATCTTCTTCCAAAAAGTACTTACACAAACTGGATCTTGACCACTAAGGATAGACCTTGGTACTCAATGTAAATGAACAATCTCCTTGACAAAAAATTTGGATACCCCTTTCGCTATGTATGGATTCCGCAATGGTAAGAAATGTGCATATTTTGATAAAAAATAAAAAAAAAACTAGTATCACATCATACCCATGTGATCTAGTAAGCCCATAAAAAAAATCCATCGAAACTTCATCCCAAATAAGGTATGGTAAAGGCAGCGGTTTTAGTAATCTGGCTGGTAACATTGTAAGGCACTTTTGACACCAAAAAGTATCACACTCTCTGATAAATTGTGAAATAAATTTTGTCACTCCTTTCCAAAACAATCTCACTTATATCCTCTTATAAGTTTTCAAAAATCCAAAATGTCCTCAACAAATGAAGTGTGAAAATAATGTAAGAACTTGGAAATCAAGCCAAACTACCAAGAAAGCACTATTTTCACTTAATAAAATGAACCCCATATTTGTAAACATATCTAGGCTTGGAATCAGGTTGTTGTTTTAGTGCTGCTATTACTCTAGTGAGCTTCAAATCCCTTTGCAGCTCACCTCTCAAAACATCCACCTCTAATCAGAATGGTTCAGAAACAATAGAACCCAAATTATTTTATCTGTTTTCAACCTCCAAATGTCCATCAACCTATCGTGACAGAGAATCATCCACCTGATTTGTTTTCCCTGATTTACAAACTACTTCAAAGTCCCAACTAAGAATTTTAGATTTCAAAAATTGTTGGTTAGCTGTATGATATTGCTGATTGAGAATATGTTTAAGTGCTTTGTGATCTATAAAAAATTGTAAAATGATTTCCAATCAAATATCGCCTCCAATTATTAATGACCAAAATGAGTTCCATCACCTCTTTTTAATATATATACTTGAAAAGGTGATTTGATTCCAATGACTTGCTGTAATGGGATATTGGGCATCCAACTATCATAAAAAAACCCCAATGCCTCTTTTGGAAGAATCACATTCTATAATAAATGGTTTTTGAAAATCTAGTAAAGCCAAAGTTGGTGCTGAAACCAAATAGTGTTTAAGTGCTTTAAATTCTTTTTCAGGTTCCAAATTCCATAAAAACCCATCCGTCTTGGTCAATTCAGTAAGGGGATTTTCAATCTTACCATATCCAATAAAAAATTTCCTATAATACCTGATAAGTACCCAAAATCCCCGTGATCCTTTGACATTTTGAGGTCTCGAACATATTAGGACACATTAATTTTTTTAGTATCCATTGTCTCCCCATGAAAATTAATTTTATACCCCAAATATTTAACTATTTGTTGGAAAAATGACACTTTTTTTTGTTATTATACAGCCAGTCTTCTAGTAGTAAATAGAATATTGTTTCAAGGTGTTTTAGATGCTCTACCCAAGTTCTATTGTATTATATTATATCATAAAATAATACTAGCATCTACCATCATAGTAATTCATGAAACACTTGGTTCATAGTATATTGGAATGTTGTCAAAGAATTCATAATTCTGAATGAAATTACTAGATATTAATAATGCCCCTCATGGGTTCTAAAAGTGGTATTTCTTTCATCTCCTGCCCTTACCCAAATCTGGTGGAAACCTTATTTTAAATCAATTTTCATAAAATATTGAGCTATAAAAAAATCATCCAACAATTCTTTTATAACTGGAATTAGAAATCCATAAGGTATTATCAGCTTGTTTAATACCTGATACTCCACACACATGCGCCATCCTACATATTTTTTTTAACTAGAATCATTGGGATCACATATGGACTGCTACTGTTTCATATTAAACCATTATCCAATAACTCTGCTACCCATTTCCCTCTTCATCCTTAAAGTAATGTTCCATATTATAAGGTATGTTCACTAGTTCCTCCCCCTCTTCCATGGTTATATCATGATCCGTCATCTGCCTTGGTGGTATTCCCTGTGGCTCTTCAAATATTTTCTATAACTTCTGTTTCATTGATCCCATATGCCTTTGTATATATTTCCTACTCTTTTACACTATCCCTCATTATAAAATATAATTTAACCTTCCAAATCTGTTCTTCCAAAACCAATTCTACCTTCTGGATATTCTTCTGCAAATATGCAAAAGTTCCCTGGTTTTTCGATACCCCTTGCAGCTTTATCTCTTCTCCTTTATAGAAAAATTCCATATTTTTGTTACATAAATTAGTTAATACATTTCCCAAGATCTTTAACCACCACATTCTAAGGAAAATTTTCATCCCCCCTTTATTAAAAATGAAATTCTCAATATAAAAACAATTCTCTAGGAAAACTGTTACTTCTTTGTAGACACCCTGTGATAATACTCAAAATCCATCTCCAAGATCTATTCCAAATGGCCTGGTCGGTTCTACCTCCATTGAATCCATCTTAATAAATTTATTTGTGATAAAGTTTTTACTCACACCACCATCAATAAGGACTAAAATAGGAACCCCAAAATATTACCAGTAAAGAATATTGATTCTACCCTTACTGCACCCATGCTTCTGAATTCCACTATCTCTCCCAGATGATTTTCTTATCGAGTTCCATTAATTTCACTTCGTATATGCCCTGAATTGATTCTAGAAATTTATCATTTTTATCTCTCACTTCTTCAAATGCTTCCTCATATTTACACACAACAATTAACAAATTATTGTCAGGACATCAATGAATAGGTCCAAAGTTCTAACCATAATGAAAACAGAGACCCTTTCACCTTCTTTTTTCAAGCTCTTATCGACTAATTTCCCTCACACCTGTCCACTGGTCATTTCCTACTACCTTATTGAGTTACTCATACCTTTTATTCCATTCAACCACTAGTCTGTTATTTTAAGAGTTCACCATTCCAATATTCAGGTTTTGAGGGGCCGGTGGTAGTGACAGTCAACCACATACTTTCCAAAATATCCCTTCTCCCACAAGTTCCCATTATTTTTTTCTAGAAAAATTTTATAGCCTGATTTTTTATAAGTTCATGTTTTGACACATGATTCTCAATTTATGGTCATAATCCTACCATAAACAAACTCACCTACCAAGCTTTAGAAAAAACTGGTAATCTTAAATTTACCTTCTCAAACTCCTTGATATACTCATCCACTATCCCAGACTATCATAAAGTCTTTAAAAACCTTATCAGATCACCCTCAGTTATATTTACATACATGTACAATAAGGCCGAATAGAATTTCTACCAAGTTTCTCCTAGAGTCACTTCGTGCCATGACTAAAAATAATATAATGTTGTGTTTTCCATGCACAACTATGTAAGATGAAATTTCATTCCCTCTTGAATTCAGTTGATAAAAAAATATGTGTCCAATTTTGAAATCCATATTAAAGGATCTTCTCCCATAAAAGATGGAAGTTCCACCCTTTGTGTGGCATTTCTCTTACTGTCTACAAGAATTGGATCTTTCAAAATCAAACTGCTCCCAGTTCCTTATCAGAATTCATTTTACAATAATCCTTCATCTCCTGGTCTCACCAAAGTAACCTTCTCTGTTTTCCAATTTTCAGTTACAGGTCTCAACTGTAATTCAATAGCCTTCATTCTCTCTATTGTATATTCCTCCATATCCCGCATACCTCCAAGCCTGAAGGCCATAAAATTTTATTTATTTCCCTCTTTTTTAAATTGGTATGAGGGGTAACCTACATGTCTCATAATCCCAGAGTCACTTAGGCCTAATGCATGACTGGAAGGCCCATAAGGCATGGATCTAAAAGAAAAACATGACCCTGATGGCCCCAAAAATATGTCACCACAAGAGCAGACCCACCCAATATATTTACATATTCTAAACCCCCAAACATTGTAAGGATTCACAATAAGCATAGCCCTGTGCAGATATGAACAGTTCCAGGTCACATATGGAAAATTTCATACCCTCTTGATTGCTCAATCTGGAATCCCAACAAAGTTGAAAGTGATGCCTTGAACCTCATCGGGATCTTGTGCCAGTGGGGAGAGTCAATTTTTTTGCTTGACGATACCCCCACCATCACCCGCATTCCAAAGAGTCATCACCACCTAACTAGTAAGCCCAGTTTCATCCATGTTTCACCATCAATCTAGACTCTGAGGGCCCTCCCCGCCATCCTTCATTTCACCAGAACCCTATACCGTCCAAGTCAATCGCCAACACTGCCACCGCACAGGGACAACCCGCTATTGTTGAAGGAGAGCTTGCCTACCTTCAACATCTACTCTGCATAAAAACGATACCTGCCACTTCACCATCGAGGCATCCAATGATGACCGAAGCCACACCAAGGAACTCAAAGAGAACATCAGGAATTATTTCAAGAACGATCTAACCAGAATAATAGATTTCTGATACCTTTTATTCACCAATAATCACTATATTGATAAAAAATTACATTACAATATAAGAAGAATATATTATACTACTAAATTCCATGTACAATGGTATAAAAGAATGCCTCGTAGGTATCCCTCTCCTTCTAGCCAGCTGCTCAACAACTTTCCGATCATTTCCTCCTAAATGATTATGATCCCTCAAACACCCCCAAGATGCCTTTAAGTAGGTAGGTAACCTATGTTAACTAAGTGTACTGCCAAAATTCCCCTTTCGTTCTAGAAAGTGTTAATAATAGGAGGTCTAGTCTTAGAGATTTTCTGACCACTAGAAGGGTGTCTAATACAATGTAATATCTCATTATAATTTTTTTATGTTGAGGTAAACCAAGTAATATAAACACTCATTATTTTCCATAAATGACCCTTTTATCTTAAAAATAGTCTCATAATCCCATGAACTAAAGAATTAGTGTCTTGATTGATTAACTTCATAAATAACTTATTTTATAACAAACATTTCTCCATAAGCGTGCAAATTTAAACTCCACTTCTAGACATCTCATACATAATGATCATATGGTGTGAGCTCAAATACCCAATATGGGAGACATAATGGATAACCAATGACAATTATAAGTTATAAAAAGATAAGTATGTGGGTATGAGAGCATAATCAAGATCGTTGATCATAACATTAAGAAAACACACACAGATAAAACATGAACCATAAGACATAAGTTATCATAACATGAGTACCTGAAAAATCGTAAGTATATTTCCCAGAAATAAACATAAGAATAATAATATAATGGATAAGATATCATAATCTATTTCCCTTAATATATTAGACACCATTACTTGTTTCTTTTGGCGGATTATGTTTCACTACTTGTTTCCCTTGGTGGATTGAGCATCACATCTCGTTTCCCATGATCTAATGAGATATAAAGTTTTACTAAATGAATTAGAGGGTGATATAAGACCATAACCTTCATTATAATAACAATACATACATATTCACGTCATCATAACATGTTAACATTCATACTTCAAACATCATTTAATTAACCCATGGAAAATTGACTAGTTTCATGAAAAACATTCTTTGAACATTCGATAAGACATAAAAAAAGTTGGATGGTGGATTAAAATATCCCTAGTTTAACATAATAAGCATCAATGATGCTGATATATATAAAAAACAACCCTTTAATATCATTGGATAAATCACTTGAAAAATCAGAGGAAATATTTTTTTTGAAAAGCATGAAAACTACTTACATTTTTTTTCATTAAAATGAAATATTTTGAGATTAATAAAAGTTAATATTAAAAAAATACTTTCAATTTTTTTTAAGATAAATACAGTTTTAAAAAATTTCTCTGAGAAGACATGGAAACACTAAATACATCTTCTTTAAAAACACAAGCCTTTAAAATCCCTTTTAAAATCAAGAATTTATTTTTAAAATTGAACTTTTACTTAAAGAAATACATGAATATTTCCTTTTATTTTTAAAATCATCAAGAGTTAAAGTAATTTTTAAAAACAATTTAAATCATGTAAATAAATTTTTGTAAAGAATAATGCTCAAATGATGAGATAAATCGTAAAATTTTTAGAAAACCTTTCTACTATGCTCGTAAAAGATGAAGTTACGGGTGACATTCAAAAAGGATTTTAAAAATATGAAGTGTTTCCATGAAAATATGAAGTGTTTTTAAAAATATGAAGTGTTTCCATCAAAATATGAAGTGTTTTTAAAAATATGAAGTGTTTTTACTTTTACAAATTTTTTTTCAATGATGGATCCTTGGAAAGTATATAAATGTTTTTAGAGAAAATGTGGAGTGGAATATAAAACATACGATCACGAAATGAAAACCTTTGGAATATTTTAAAATACATTTGTTGAAAACCCGCAATGTAAAAAGGGAAAATAAAACCTAATTTTGAAAAGATAAGGGAAAGATGAATGTCACATGAGATAAAACATAATTAGTTTTCCAAATATAAATGAGAACATTGGAGGGAATATAAAATATATACATGGAAAATAAACTGCCATTAAAGAGAAAGAAAATTATTGTGAATGAAGATATAATTTTGAGAAAGAGATTAATTAAGGTAAAAGATTTTAATCACAATTATCACTTTATCCATAGATATAAGTAATTATAGTATCAACATAGAAAAAAACCATCTTATAAAACTATGACCAAAGAGGAATAATTATGACTCAATAAAATAAGTTGAGTCAAGAAAAACCCCTTATCTTTAATCATGATTAGCCGAACGTGCTCTAACCTCTTGTATAATAAAAATAACTATATTATCACCTATTTTAGAACCTTATTCATACATAAAACTTTTATAAAATTCATTTATAATATTATTACAAATATATTAGTTTTATTTTATTTTCATCATCGGATGTTATTAGTTTCGATTGTTTGTTTAGTACTATTTTCGTAATGGAAATGCCAATTCTTATTTATAGATTCAAAGTTCATCCTACCAATATAATTATAGAAACTTAAATATATATTTTATAATGATTTATCATGTTATAATTTCATTTCATAAGTATTTTAGTTATGATTCATGATGATGAAGTCAGTGACAAACTTGTTTCAGTAATTTTAACGAATGAGAGGCGATATCTTAAGAACATGTTAGATATTACTATTACCACTCTAAAAACAAAACAAAAAATTATTTACTTATTATTTTCCAATATAAATAGTATTTATTTTCCCTTATTCACTCATTATATAAATTTATAGAATTTTTTATGTAGGTGGTTAAACCGACTCAAACAAGAACAAGCTATAATATATGAGTGAGTATGGTTAAGAAAGTGATTTATTTGACATAATATCATTATTACATAAGCATAATGATATTATTTAGATTTTTTAAGGTATTTAATCAGATTATAAGATATTTTTATTGATAAAAAAATACTATAGTGAAAAATGAAATATGTTACTTTCGTGGAGGCGGTAGTCCACACGTACGCATGAGAAGCATCTTCATTTTTCAAATGATTTTGGAGGAAGGTTGAAAATATATATTACATTAGTATAATAACATTTCAACATATTATTAATACTTATTTTATAATAATTTCATGGATAGATTATGTTTTAGGGGGTGTAATAAGAAAATAATTAAGAAAGCTTGGTTGAGAACATTACCTCTCCCTTTGGATATTCTCCTTGGGTAATACCCTAAGGATCTTTAGCTTGGTATTTTTGAAAGACCAGATCTTTTAGGACATGGGGAGAGAGTTGGGAGATACTAGGATATAATGTTGTCCAATATTAATACTTTATAATGAGTGGATAAATGAGGTGTAAGAGAGATCCATTTATATGTGAAAGGAATGACATTTTTTTAAATATAACTTTTTTATATAAAGAGAGCACATGTTTCCCATGATATGTGGAGCCAAAGTGGACAATAATGGAGTGAGGGATGAGGTAAGGATGATAATTAATATACCATTAATTTTTAAACATGTTCTAAACATTTTTTTAAGCTGTTCACTTTTAGATTTTTTATTTCTACCATTTTTGGTTTTTACCATGGTAATTAATTTTTACCTAAGTAATTTACTTTTAATGACAAAAAATAAAATGAGATTTATTACATAATTTAAAACCACTTATTAAAAATATGAAATAAATTTTATGAAATAAAATTTTCATGTGTAAGAAAAATTAATTTTAAAATTAACGCATATAACACGTAAAAACCTGTTTTTAGAAAAAGTTTATTTTTATGCATAAGTGTTTTGTTTCGGAAAAAATAATAAATGTTATTAATTATAATTACATTGATTGATTTATCATTAACCATATGAGTGTTATGTTACTTTAAAATAAATCTAAAACCTAATTTCACCTAGAATAATCTTAATTAAAAGAGAAATACTAAACATAATTTTTATTAGAAAAATATTGCTAAATTTTTAAAATGTTAAACATAAATTTTATAAGCCCAAACTAGTATTTTTAAATGAATAATTTAACTATATAGAAATATTTTTGATCATGAAAAATGTTTTATAATTTTTATGTTATATTTACTTTTTGATAAAGTCATAAACGCCACAGTTTTAGTAAAAATTGAATTTTTTACTATTCACTTAAAAAATGTTTTTTTAAGAAAAATATCAAAAATTCATCTTAGGATAATTTTTACATTATGAATTAAAAAATTAAATTCATTTCATAAAATTCAAATTCTGAAAATTGTAAATTTATATTTTGAATGAAAATACAAAATATAAAGACAAATTATTTTTATAGAAAAACAAGCCTTTAATCTTTAAATGTTCTTAATCTTATTTAATATCAATTTATAATTAAATTAGTGTTAATATATTTGTTTTTAAATATTAAATATTATCAGAATCATCTTTTTAAACTGATAAATTTAATTTACTAGGTAAAATACACATCACTTTAAAAAATAGTTCTTTTAAAAATTTCTTCTTTTAATGTTTAATTATTTTAATCACATCTCATTAATTATTTATTATATAAACCTTAAATAAATAAAAAAAAATATTAAAAAATAATTAAAATAATTAATTTAAATATATGTTTTTATAATAAATCATTTTATTCTCTTTTTATTTACTCGAGACTTTATTGTTATTGTAATTTTTTTATTGATGTTTCACGTAATATTGAATTAATTTAATAACGTGTATCCCAATTAATTTTAGTTTTATGTTGTATGTTAATGAAGCTATTCAATATAATATTTAATTAAAGGAAAATATGTAACACCCAAGCTTCAATTATAGTAAGATTTTCTTTATAAAGAAACAATGGTATAATACACACAACTTTATTCAAGAATGTAATTAAAACCTAAATTCTAAAATTTTATAAATTTAATTTTATTAAAAGAATTTAATTTTTAATTTAATTATATCAAAATTATCTTGGTGTTAATTTTTGAGAATTTTCAGAAATAGTTTGTTTTTTAAGTGAATAGTAAAAAATACAGATTTTAGAAAAACTATTACTTTTTTGACATTATAATGATGTAAGAATAAATAGAAAGTTTATGAAATATTTTTTATAGAAAGAATATATATTTAATAATTAATATAATTCATATAAAAATATAATTTTGAACTTAGAAATATATTCTTAACCTTTTTGAAATCTAAGTAATGTTTTTAATTCTTATCTTTTTATCAAGTATATACAAGGTTCCTTTCTGTTTTAGTTTGGTTTTAAAGGAAAATATTTATCATTTGGTTTAAAATAATAAAATTAATTCCATTTTAATCTTCATTATACTTTATTTTGTTTTAAAATCATTTTTATGCTCAAAACAAACATTTTTCTAAAAAACAGTTTTCATTGCATTTTGTGCACTTATATTAAAATTAATTTATGCTACTTCTAAAAATTGAATATTGTAAAATTTATTACATATTTTTAATCAAAATAATTAATATTAGGTAATAAATTTAACTTAATTTTTGGTCATAATGAATAGTAAAATCAGTAAAAACTTGTTACCACAATTAGGGTTAAAACGGGTTTACCGAGGGTTGAACTAAAAGATAAGCATAAAAATGTCACTTAAACTTGTATAAATATTATTTTTTGAAGATATTTAGACCATATGTTACCTAAACTTAAGTCTTTTCCATTTGGTGACACTTTCCCAAGAAAATGACTTTACCTTATTTAAATCTTTTAAGTAATTCCATGTGCGTCCCTCTCCTCACTTATAAAAGAGAACCTCTTCTCAACCCTTATTCACAAACTTTGAGCCTTATAGATTGAACAAAACCTAAAAAAAACCTTCCTACCTTTCCTACCTTCATTATTTAGCTTATGATATTCTCTTAAGACCATCCTAAGAATGATTAAGGTGTAATCCAAAGAAGGACTCTCAAAGAAGAGGTAATCATCTTTGCTGATTATTTCAAAGTTTATTTCTTCTTCTAATTACTCTAAATCTATTAAAACAATCATAAAATAATGAATCCAGTATCATAAATATTCTATGATGTTATTATGATTATGTGACAACCACTTTTCACCTCATTTTCATCTAGTGGAAAATGAAAACATTTCTCATGCGTACATACTACATACAGTCTCCACACAGTAGTGTAATTTGTTTTTCACACCCACTTTACTTAGATAGTTATAAATATGGAACTAATTAATATATATAATATATATGACATAATTATAATTCTAGAAATATAAGATATCATCTACATTCTTACCATTCCACTTGTTAAAAAATGACAACGTCACTCATGTGTATGTGTGAACTACCACCTCCATGAAGCGATGTGATTCATTTTTTTTGTATAAATTTAATGGATGTTTATAAATATGTATATAATGAATATATATTATATTTATACCATGATTAAAATGCCAGATATTATGAAACCATTATCAAGATACAAGGACCATAACTGCTAAATCGAAACATACATGAAAAATCACTATTACAAATCTTCCCTTTAACAACGCTAAGAAGAGATTTATCAGTGATAAAGAAGTGCTGATAATGTGAGAAATGTTAAAGGGATGTCTTTATCAGAACTTGAAAAAGAACTGATAAAGGAACCCCTTTATCAACATTTTTTTAGTGCTTATAAATGGTTCCTTTATAAGCACTGATAAAAGGTAAAAAAAATTTATTTTTTTTGGAGATCTCTACCACCCCTTTGTTAGTGATTCCCCCACCCTTTTATCAGCGCTTTTCACCCACTCACTAACCAACCATTTATCATAATTCATAATGGGCCTTTATCAGCACTTTAAAAAATTCCATTCTATTTTTGACATGCCTCACACACCTGGATTTAATGCCTGCACCTCTCCTTCAGAACTAGAATGCCTTTTCCACTGCACCAAGATGTTTTGTTGTCTATTTTATGATATTTATATTTATTTATATATATTTACACACACACACACATACACACACACACACACACACACACACACACATATATTATTTATATATTTATATAATTATTTTTAAATACATCTATAAAATATATGTTTGTGTGTGATATATATACTTATATTTATTTAAATATATTATATATTAATATCCATTTACATATATTAGAATATAATATAAATATATATCCATTTATTAATACTCACACATATGTATATATAAATATTATATATATATTTTTATTAGTATATATATATTCATATATTTTTATAATGTAAAAAATTGGTTAGATATTGTTTTAAATACATTTCTAGAATATGTCTATATAATGTATATTTATATATAAATTTTATACATTACATATATATTTATATGTTTATATATTGACATATTGACATATAATTTTATATTTACATATAATTTTTTATTATTTATTTATAAATATTTACTGTAAAATATGTTTATATAATACATTTAATGATAATGATAATGATTTATTTATAAAAATACATTTATATATGATGTATATATACATAATACACACAAACATATTAACACACATAAGTATACATTTATATTTCTCACATACACATACAAATATTTACATAATATTTATTTATTTACATTGTAACGCCCCGAACCCAGTTACCCAAAGTTGGTGATTTATTACATAACATTGGCGTGATACAAGGAATCATGCCCCGAAAGACCGATCAGTTTAGTATTATTGGAAATAATAAACATACATAAGTTCAACATTACAACTTGAAAATAAATACAACACTAATTTGTTCCATTAGAAACATCCAAGTCTCCTAGATTATGCCTGCAAGTCACTTCTAACTAACTTCTTCATATCTTGGGAAAATGAAACATAAGAAACAGGTGAACTCAAACGCTCAGTAAGGGTAATAAATACAGCAGAAGATAACATAAACATTAGGCATAATGAATAATTAAAAATACATGCCTTTACAAATAATAAAAATGAACAATTTATGGAAGAAATATGAGCTGAGTAAATAATTCTATAGTAAAACATAGTCATGGGTATTCTACAAGTCAAATAGCCACATGAATCATCAATATTATTTTCATAACGAGGGAATGTATAATGCCAGACATTCTAAAACATCTTGTCAAGGACTTGGCCAAGACGTCTAAAAATGATTTAGGCCTTGACCAAAACCATATATCAAATTGGGAAAGGCCTCGTCCAATTCCATGTTGAATTGTCTCATGAGACCTACCGATGTATCAAGGAGCTATAGTGGGATCCACTTGTCACATACTAAGTCCAATACATTCCTCATATGAAAAGGTTGAAACATAACATAAACATTCGCATTAAAACTAGAATATGAAATGTCAATAATTTAACCATAAACCATGAATGATATAAAAATAAATCACCCACAGTCAAACATATCACAAAACCTTAAATATAATATGGAATATTTGTATCATAATAAATCAACTTCAAACAAGTGTAAAATTTATCAAAGGATGTTGACATAGATGAAATCAAAACTATATGAGAGAAATATCTCTTTCTATTTTAAAATCATTTAAGAGTCACATAATTATAAAAGAAAACATTTATTTTGAAAATATTATTATAATATTGTAAGGGAAGCTTCAATGATGTTATAACAGCAGAAAATAGCCACACCCTTCGTATAAGTTAAAAAAACATTCTTACATTAATTTTGTCAAAAAGGTCATAAAGTACCTTGTTTGAAAAACGATGGAAATATTAATTTAAAAACATATAAGGTAAAATAAGAGTATAAATGACTTTAAACCATATTCTAGTAAATAGTAAAAAAGTTTTGAAATATATTTTTAAGAAAACACAGATGTGGATGATAAAGAGGTACCAGTAGATACTTATGTAAAAACAACCTCGGATAATAAAGAGATTGTGAAATTAACCCTTACCTTGTAATTTTCCTTAGTTGATGGTATGTTAACGTCCTGTATAATAGTTAAAACATTGTTATTAAATTATACAAGAACTATATACATAAATATTATACCATATACAATCTTCTAATATTTCTTTGTTAATAATATTTTTGTAGGATCATCATTTTGGGTGTTAACTGACTCGTTTTCCTTTATATGCTTGGTTACGTAAGCCATGTTTGTTATGGATATGATATATTTAATTCATATACAGAATGATATTAAAATCTCAGGGTGTTATATTTTATAAGAAATAAATTTAAATAATTATAAAAAATATTGTTAATTATAATTTAATTAAATTATGACTTTGAATATACCCAACTTAAAAGTATAAAGTTCAAGAAGAATGATCACAACTTAATGAATGAAAATTGGTTTAAAAAATACCCTTACCTTTATTTCAGTATTCTATAAAATTATATTAGCCTAAAGTATAATAAACATAACCTTTTTAATCAGTTGTTTCAGAACCTTATTCACATGTATTATCTTCTATGCAATTTAATTATAAATTTTCATTATACATTCATTATCTAGTTAATGTTTATTTTCATCATCAGATGTTATTAATTTTGATTGTTTGTACATGTTTCAAAATAGCCACGTAGAACCCCATTATTTGATACCAAGTTCATCATTATCATTTTATAAATAATTTTAAATATATTTTTTAAATGATTTATGCATACCCATCTTCATTTTATGGAATCTATGGGAATGGATCGAAATAATGAGACCCACAGCGAGCTTGTTCTAGGAAATTTACTAACACCAACAAATTACTTTATAATGATCATAAATTTTTATAACCTCATTTCAGAACCATACTTATGTTATATATTGATAATTAATATATATATATATATATATTAATCAAATATATTTTAAAACCATCAATTTATGATGGTTTTGAAAACTAATCACATCATTCATGGAAGCAGTAGTCTAGACATACACATGCATGGTGTTTTCATTTTCTAATGAATGAGTGAGAAGAAAGGTTGATAATGATTTATCATTAGATAATATTAATTATGTCATAAATATAATATTTATTTATTAAATACATTTTTATAAATATCCATGTGATGTGGTGTTGAAAAATGAAATATTTTTTTCATAGAGGCAGTGGTCCCCATGCACGCATGAGCGGCATTTTCATTTTTCGAACGATTGGGACGAAGGAATAAAATGATTAATTTATTTAAATAATCAAATTTAAGTATGAATATTATAATTATTTAATTATTTTATCATGGTTAGAATAAAATTTTAAGGCATTAGAAGAATAAATAATCGAATAGAAATGAAAAAAGGAGTGACTATGAATTCTTACCTTACTTATTAGGAAATTTTCTTTTTAAATTGGATAAAAAGTTTAATGTGTGATCATTATATGATAAAGAAACCTCAATTAAGTGTATAGTAGTGTTGGAGATTTATTTTGTTTGATTTTGGACAAACTAAGAGGCTTAAGGTGTGGGGAGAAGTGGGGTGGTGAAGGGATCATTTTATAAACGAGAAGAGTGATATTTTTTGTAATAAGAGGAGAAATATTCAAAGAAAGTTACTATAAAATAGAAAATAATGGAGTGATGGTATTTTTTGGTTTAAAACCAATAATACACATAAATAAGGTATAAATTTTGAGGAATTTTAGGTTTCCCCCCTTTAATTTAATTTTTTACCCTAATTTACTTTGACCACAATTACTCATTTTTTAACCACGATAAATTATTTTTTAAACTAAAATAAAATTAAAATTATTAGATAATTTTTATACTATGATTAAAAATATTAAAAAAAATTCATAATATTAAATTTATAATAATAATAATAATAATAATTAATTTTTAAATAATAATTAAATGACCCATAAAAACAGTTTTAGAAATATATATAACTTATGTTCCAAAATGTCAAACATTGGTTTCTAATTTAAAATTAGTATTTTTAAATATATAATAATACTTATTAAATACATATTTGGCCAATAAATAGGTTTCATAAAATTTTAATAGGTTCTCTATATCCAAATGATATCATAAATGTCGTAGTATTTATAAAAACAGTATTTTGTATTATTCACCTAAAAATCAATCTTTTCAGAGAAATACAAAAAATTCATCCTAATATAACATTTTCATGATAATTAAAATAATTAATTTCATTTATTCAAATTAAATTTCAAAAATTAAAAAATTGAACTTTTTAATGGAAGCCTAAAATATAACAAAAAACAATTTTTATAAGATAATGATTTTATTCAAATATTAACTATTCTTATTATAATTTTATATTAATTACTAATTAGATTAGTGTTAATATAATTTATCATAATTTAAACATAATATATTGAGTTTCCTAAAATAAAAATTCACAGTTCATAAAATATAAATTTTTAGTAAAACACATCTTAAAGAATAATATATATTTATTATTATTATTCTACTTGCAATAACTATTGGAAAAATGTTACTTTACGTTCTTATAAATATTACAAATAAATTAATTTAAAACAATTATTTATTTAATATTAATTAAAAATACACTACAATTTTTTAAAAAAAGTTCTTTGAAAAATATTATTTTTTATATTAAATAATATTAACCAAATACCATTAAAATTAATATTTTACATTATAATAAATAAATTATACTAATCCATTAATGCTAAAATATGTCATATATTAATAATATGTGAAATGTAAAATTATATGAGTTAAATATTATCTTTTTGTTTCATTATTTCTTTCTCATAATGTATTTATATTTATCATGTATTGTAACATTTTATCTCAATAAAATGTATCATGATTTGTTTTAGTTTGGTGTTGCATTTGAAAAAGGATTTTCAATCAATATTTATTTAAGAATAAATATATTCCAAAATATCATGGTGTTTTACATGGAATACCCATCGTGGTTTGATCCTCATTCCATAAAATTTTAGCTTGAGCATATTAATATTTAATACAAAATCATAGCGTGACACCAAAAATTATGGTAGGGTTTATTCAATCTTCTCTCAGACACATCCAAAAATTTATCACAACGTTCTACCTTATTCCAATCACTTCCAAGAATCCATGATTACTTAAAATCATATGAAATAATTTAATTCTATTAATTTTAAATTTTACTCATGTATTTACATGTGATGAAAAAAATTTTGATAATAAAAGATAACAACCAAGTCATATATAAAACCACTTCACTTCTCTATCAATAAAAATCCCCTCTTTGTGAAATACACACTAAAATGGGTACTTCCATTTTTAGAAACCTTCTTAGTCTCATTACATGGTAAAATTAATTGTAATGGGACTATAATATTATCTATTACATGTAGAACTACTAATCTCAATGTACTTTTTTGGTTCATTAAGTTTTTTTCTTTAATATTTTTTATAGACATGGTTTTTATTATATTCATTATTTCATATTCAAATAATTTTTTTCTTTCCTTATTTAGTATAAGCTTTAAATTTCTAATAATATGATTTGTGTGTGGAGTTTTATGAATTACGATCTAATTTTCATTCAAGACATGGGAGGTGTTAGGTCTACCTTATAAACTACATATATAATTTTTTTTTGTACATCAAACAAAATTTTTTAGAGATCATTGCCTTATATTATCCCTCACCATGATCTTTTCCATGAATAATTAGTTAATTTCCATTCTCATTAGACCACACATCTTGAAGTCTAATCCCTGTGCACCCTCCTCATTAATGTTTATTTTATCTTCATGAATATTTATTTATGTGTTGATACTATAAAACAATTTACCCTTTAACTTTTTGATAATTATATCACATTTTATTACCCTAAATTAAAGATTTTTAAATTATAATTTTAGCTTGAAGTATATGAAAATCTTTTATCTCATCAAGAGAAATACACTAAACTAGAAATCCACCTTCTTTCCATGACTCCTCATTATGGGGTATTGAATGGGGATCTGATTAAGATGACATAAAAAAATATTAAACTCATGGGAGAACTATATTTATTATTTTTATAAGGAAAATATATTGGTAAACTTATATATAAAAAAACTTATCTCTGTTTAAGTAAGTAGACCATCTAGATATTTATTCTTAATTACAACATCTAAGGTTTTGAGGATCCATTTACTAAATGGAGAATCCCCAATTTCATTATTCACAACCATAATCCCATTGAGATAAAAATACTAGTACTATAATGGAAGTATACCTAAAAAATAATTACTTCATATCACATAAATAAAATTTTCTATATTTAAGAAACATACCATAGGTGTAATTATAACCCTTATAACTTTAGAAGAATTTTTTTGATATTATCTCACAAACTGTATCAGCTTATTATATATATTACAAGACCAATAAAATATCTTAATATCCCTTAAAATATAAACAAAATATACTAATAACTAACTCAAATAAGAAGTAGTTTTAGTGGGAAAACAAAGTTTCACATGAAAATAAATACAATAGTTCAGCTATGTATACAAGTTATTTTGGATTATATCTGATAATAATTTTGAGTACTATACTTTTTATACATTTTATGTCATTTTTTCTAGATTATATATATATTTTTCTTAAATGGTTGGCTTTGTGGGATTGTATTTGTAGGAATATATCATTTCTATCCCACCATCATTTATCCCCAAAATCCTTAAAATATCATGCTCTGAAAATTCATCTTTCACCTTATAGAAATATAATTTGTCTATTAATACTTTTTGAGCACATAAAGAATATATTTGTACACTTTCATACAATCATATGATGATAATTTGTTTTCCAATAGGAAATTAATCAAATTCCAAAATGGTTTATATGTGAAAGTTGATATGTACCATTAATGTAAGGTTTTATTTCTTTTAATAGTCATAAAATAAAATTCATATTTTATTTTTAATGTGGAATCACCCCTAAAAGTTACTCAAAAATATTAAACAAAATAAAAAAAAGAAATCACAATTCTCAAAATTTAGAGTAGCTAAACTCTAATGAAAAAACATAACATGGATTTTCAACTCATTAATGTTTTCTCTAAATATATCATGGACAGTAAAATTAGATGAAAATTTTTATTAAATTTTTTATGAAATTTTATAATATATATTTAGTTTATAAGAAAAAACTTTTATAGTGGAATATTTCATTAGAAAATTCCATTGGATGAGTTCTAATTAAAATATTCCAGTGTCATGGAAATATTTATAGAGGAAAATTATAGAGATTTAAAGCGTAAAATTTAATTATTAATATTTATAGAATCCTATCATGTGGAAATTTTTATTTGGAACAAAATTCCATTAGACATGAATGTTTTGAGTGAAATATTTACCGATTGATTACTCTTTAGAATTTACCATGGAATTTTCAACTTTAAAAGTTTTTTATCCATGGTAATTGTTTTAATATATTTTTCCCACATGAATGTTTCAATACATTTTCTCATTGAATTTTTTTAGTAGAATTTAACACTATTAATATATTTTTTTGTGTAATTTCTTATATTGGAAATATTTCAATAAAACATTACACTGGATAGAATTATAATTTTACACCATATATGTTTTTATGAAATATTTTAGTAGAAGTTAGAATGGAAATTTTTCCACTGTATAGGTTGTTGTGTAAGTTCTTCCACTATACATGTTTTATTGGAATTTTCAAGTAGACATGGTTTATGGGAATTCTCTAGCACATAGGTTTAACTATTTTTTTTTTACACTTTATGGTTTTAGTGTCATTTTCTACTTCACTTCAATGAAATTTTATACTAGATGGTTTCAATATATTTTTTGACTATAAATTATCAAGAATCTAGATTTTCCATTGATAGGTTTTAGTGGAATTTTACACTGAAATTTTTTAACCAAGTAATTTTTAACTAGAATTATTTAATAGTTTAATTATCCATTGGAAAATATTATAATAAAAACTATGAAAATAAGTGAAAAATTCATTTGAAATAAAAACAATCTATCAAAAAAAAATTGAAATGAATTTTAGTTTCCAATGGATATGAGTTGAAAGGTTCACCTAAAAGCATAAATACATTTTAAATTCATAGGTTCAAAAAATATTCACTGAAGGTTTCACTAGAAATTTATAATTCTAAAATTTAATAGAAAATAGTACTAAACCATTTCTATTGAACTGTACAATTTGATGGAAACTTCAACCACCTTATTTATTTTTAAAAATCCTCTAGAAAATTTCAATAAAAATTCCACTTAAACTCTAACAATAGAAACTTAAACTATGAAACTTACAGTGGATGATCAAAGTAAAAAAAAATTAGAGTGAAATTATAGAGGAATGTTTTAGATAATTTTTTTTTATTTTAAATACACTAGAGAAATTGTAGGGGAAATTTCTTTAGTGGAGAAATTTTCTTAGAATCTTTATAATAGAAATTATAACTTAACACTTTTAGTATTAAAATTTTCAAAACACTTTCAGTAGAAATTCCAGTTTAAAAATTTTAGAACATTGAATAATGCTACCCATTTTAGTGGAAGTTAATAGTTAAATGCACCCGTCTGTATTTTACAACGAAACCTGTTCTGTGGGAGCTTCCACTGATTTTTATCATATGACATGTTTCAAAAAAAACTTATCTTTTTCTACCACAGTTCCAATTACTAATGAGTGAGTGATCTATAAAAATTTTCTATAGTTGAATAAAAATATAGTGGTAAGAATAATTTTGATTAAAAAATTAATAGATTTCCAATATAAAAAAGTCAATAATATGTTTGGGCTATAAGAAAATTTGGATTTTCTCCATCAGAAAGAAACTCAAACATTTTTTTCAGTGCACTAGAAGATAAAAATCAATAGATTCCCAATCTAAAATTGTCAGTAAGATGTTTAATCCAAAAAAATTGGATTTACTCTGATTGATGGAAACTCATTTGATTTGTGAACTACACATGAAGGGTTAAATCATCTATCAATAAAAAATTACAAATTACCCCTTAATCTCTTTAGTTTAATCACATGCCCCATATATTTTTTAGATATGTGGAAGAATTCTACACATTATTGAATGATCTAATTTTTTTGAGTATTAGAGTCGATTATTTATAGATAGAGTGGACATATTTATATATGTATCAACTGTTTGGTAAAATTTTTTTGTTTCCAAATTTTATGTGAATTGAGTGCACTAACCATCTGTCATTAAGAAATGTGTGGGGAATACTTTGTGAATGGGGAACTATTATTCATAGTCCCATATATTTTCTCATCTTTCATTGTTTCATTTTTTTACTAGGTTTAACACTCTATTTCTTTATAAAATATATCTCTATCGCTTTTAACATTGAGTTACTCTCATGTTGATATCTTCTTGGTGCATTTTAAATCACATTGTTACATAAGAGGATGATATTGGATAGTTTTGACTTGTCTTTCTTTAGAAAACTATCAAAAATCACTTAGTTTTTAGTAAAAAATTTAAATGTGTATTTATTTTAATAAAATAATAAATAAATATTTAGTATAATATCATTTATATTGGTTTATAATATAATTTTAAGTGGATTCACAATTTTAAAAATACCTAAAAATTGTTAACTTCTTGTTAAAAATCCAATAAGTTATAATTCAAAATAAAAATAACTTTGGAATCATTTTCAAATGATGTTGTAGAGTATTATAATAAGGATGAGTAATAAATGGTTATATTTTTATAAATGATCCATGTTGAACCCAAGAATATGATCCACTAATATACTTTTACAATTTTTAAAAATAGTTATAAATTCTGATGAAGTGATTTGTAAATAACGACTCAATGTTTTAAAGTTAGTGGCCTATATATAGAGTAATTATTTAATGGTCATATTTCTAAGGATAGATTATGATTATTGCGTAAAATTTAAAATTATTTTTCAACACTTAACAAATATAGTATAAACTATTAGAAACTAGAAATATAAGAACACCATGCATTGAAACCAAAACCATATATACTATAAATGATGAATGTGTAACTTACAATGGTGATAACATTTTCTATTACATTAAATCATTTCTTGATGGATATGTAAAGACCCAGAAATTACATTTAATTTTTTTTAATTATATGGGAATTTCATGAGTTCGCAAAAATTGACGGCGCGTGATTTCGAGGCCCAGTGTGCCCGGAATGAATTTCTGAACTTTTTTTAAGTACATTCAGTAAGCGTGAGAGTAGGTTTTTCTAACTTTTGAACCGATGATCAGAATTAAAATATGAGGACACCATTTAACTTGCATCGCCATTATTCTCTTAAAGATACCTTCACATCAACTATAGTAGGTCGAGGGTGAAAGTTAGTTTTCGTTTTTTTCGTGGAAAGAAAAATAACATAAAGAACAACTTTTATTTTATTTTCAAAACCTCTCTTTTTAAATTATGGAGGTTGGGAAAAACCAAACTAGAAAACCCCCATTTTGAATTTTAGTGGTGGGGAACACCCAAACCCCTCTTTAATGTGGGGAAGTCCCTTGGAATCATATCATTTAATTTTGCCAACGCAATACAATTAATTGTGCCAATGTAAATTAAATTGATAAAACTATTTTAATTTGTGGGCTCCTCATTTCCTTGGGGAAATCGTTGGAAAAAGGGAGGCTTGGGGAGAACTTTGGGGAAACTCTCTCGCCAAAAAATAATTTCCTCTCCAATTAAGATCATACTTCGAAATCAAGAACGAGGATGACGCACGAGGCCGAATTCGGAAGTGTGTTTCGGAAGCGACGATATTTGGCACCCTCATCGCCTTCACTGACTTCTTCTCGTGACACCTCTAATGAGAAATTGAGGTAGGGGTGTGATTTTATTGATATTAGTTAATTTATTTTAAGTTGAATCTCCCCCCATTATCCACTTTCTACCTCTCTAACACAGAGGGTGTGGGCCAAACGAACATGGCCTGAGAAATCCGCAACCTTTGTGGTTTTTGATGTGTTCTTTGCGATGGAGGAGGATGACGACTGGTACTGGCGATTAGTGCCGGTAGGAATCGGTAGTGGCGATGGTGAAACCGCACTACGGGAGAAGGGCCACATCCCGTCGGCCGCAGCGGAGTGAGGGCGGTGGCCAGCGCACGACCGGCTGTGTGATGGTGGTGGCGGCGCGCGCCCACGCCGCTCGACATGCAGGGGCCGTGACATAAGGCCGCGACGACGATGGAAGGGAGGTGAGGGCTGGCCATCCGGCCAGCCACGAGACAAGTGGACCGCCCATCAGGTCAACATAAAGGGCCTCCCATCACGGGCCGGACCCTGCGGTTCGGGTCAGCCCAGGCTGGGTCGGGCCGGGTCGGACCGGACCCGGACTAGCTTCGACCCTTTTTCTCTCTTTCAGCCATAACTTGAGCTACGAGCGTCCGTTTGACGAACCGTCTATTGGGCCGGAAACCTTGGATCGAGATAGTCCTTTTGGTATACCTCACTTGAGTTTTGTATAAAGTTGGGGTATGTTCAGGTTGGATCGAACACGAATCCAACTGGGCCCTTGGGACTAAAAGGCCAATAACTTACAGACCGAGCATTCGATTGATGCACCGTCTTTCACGTTGAGACCCCTATTATGTGGTGATCCTTTAAGATACTTATTCATGGGAATTATTGGTAATTAGAGTATCTAACTATGGCTTGAGGAGCGGACCCTCCCGGAATCAAGCGAGCTTAGTGCGGGAACCCTGTAGCTGGCTGTAAAATGAGAAAAAAATCCTATGTGGGTATGTGTTTTGGGATACTAAGTCGGTCTATGTTCTAGTATCCCTATTGAATCTACTCTAGGAATCCACTTGGGAAAAATCTAGGATCCTACGTGGGTCTGCTGTACTAGGATCCTATGTGGGTCTGATGATCTAGGATCCTACGTGGGTGTAATGATTTTGGATCCTACATGGGTATGCCTCTTAACAGAGTAAAATGATTCTATAGTTACATATAATCATCTTTACTATTGTACCTATGTTATACCTGGTGTGAGATGAGTCTTTACCTTTGTAGTAATATTATGTGTGTCATACCTTTGTGGTACTTACCTTCTCGGTGATACCTTTGTGGTATTCTTCTGTGTGGAATTACCTATGAGTTTCTTACCTTTGCAGTGTTACCTTTGTGGTGATACCTTTTTGGTATTATTCTGTCTGGCATTACCTTTATGGTACTTAACTTTGTGGTGTTACCTTTGTGGTATTTTTTCCTTCGTGGAACAGTTGTACTTTGTATAAGGAATTGGGCCTTGAGTTTCCCCATGAATGAGATGGGTATACTTGATAACTTAGGTATATGTATGAGCGTATACCTAAGTAGGATGGTCAGTTGTTTTCATGCATTGTGGTTTTTCATTTGTGGATTTTGTGATACCTTTTGAGGGTCTCAGGGTCCCTACTAAGTATCGTGATACTCACCCCTGCATGGGCTACGCCCGCACCTTATTGTGTTTTGTGCAGACGATGGACATCACTGACTGAGGATGAGGGTACCAAGACTAGAGGTAGCTTGGAGGTGAACCTTAGATGAGGCGTACCGCAAAGACGACTATTTGAGAGTTGTACCTACCCTTCAAGTAGGATCCTTGGCGGGCGTTCACAGTAGATTTCCAGTTTTCTTGTACTTTCCAGTTGGGCTTGTATTCTGGACCCTTTTACTTACTGTTCACACTCTTTTTTACTATGCAGTTTACTTGTGTTCATATCTTACTGTGTTCTTGGATGAGTGTGTTTATAGGATATAAAATATATGCCTTCCCGGTTTTAGGGAATATGCCTTTCGGTGCTAGTCGTCAGCCCCTGGCCTATGGAAGGTGGGCTTGGGGTAGTCACGGCACGGGCCCTGAGGGACGGGTCATGAAAAATTGGTATCAGAGGTGTTGGTTATACCGTAGAATATTGTACACTTCTCTTTTTAACAACAATAGGGTTATGTGTAGTGATTGTGGATATCAGTTTAGGGAATCCAGTGTTGGTGCGGTGGCCGATGTATCCATACACAAGGACCCTAACTTATGAATTCTGACTCAGTGCATGAAAACACTGATTGCGTGTGTGTTTTAAAAAGTTTTATTTTTGAAATATTTGAGTCATCTCACCAGGTATAACGTATTGACCATGGCAAACCTGTTTCTTTTCAGGATGCCTCTACGCAGACAGCCAGCTAGGGTTCCGGGTAGAGTACGCGATGATAGCCCACCGAGTGACGAGGCCCTGGTACATGGGCCCTTTGTCAGTAGAGGCACCAACGGTTCCATTACCCATTGGGCCACTAGTACCACTATCCCCAGTAGCAGAGGGTGCATGCCGCTTGAGCGCATTTCACGAGTTCCAACGTTAGAGGCCACCTAGGTTTAGGGGTGAGACAGACCCACAAGCACCTGAGGATTGGCTAGAGGCCACGGTGAGAGTCTTATGATTGGTAGGGACACTAGGTAATCTCATGGTGATCCCTTCTGCCAATCTTCTATAGGAAACAACAGGCAGATGGTGGGGCTTGATGCTCCGGGTTCACAATGAGGTGACCATGAAGAACAAGTACCCACTCCCGAGCATTGATGACCTCTTTGATCAGGTGAAGGGAGCACAGTGGTTCTCAAAGATAGACCTCAGGTAAGGCTATCACCATCTCAGAGTAAGAGATGAGGATGTGCAGAAGATGACTTTTAGATGTCGGTATGTCCACTATGATTTTTTGGTTATGCCATTCAGCATAACCAATGCTCCAATAGTGTTCATGGGACTCATGAATATGATCTTTCAGCCATACCTTGATTTCTTTGTAGTAGTCTTCATCAATGACATTATGATCTACTCGGATACTGAGGAGTAGCATGCCTATCATTTGAAGATAGTTCTGGATAAACTCTGAGAGCACCAGCTTTATGGTTAGCTCTGAAAGTGCCAATTCTGGATCTGAGAGGTTCACTTCATAGGACATGTCATCTCGGAGGCTGTAGTTGTGGTGGATACAACAAATATTGAGGTGGTACTTTCTTGGGAGCCACCCAAGAGTGTTATGAAGGTATGGAGTTTCCTGGGTTTGGCCGGATACTACCAGAGATTTATGCCAGATTTATCCAGAGTTACAGCACCTTTATCAGCATTGACGAAGAAGGGGAAACCCTTCGTGTGGTCAGAGAGATGCCAGTAGATTTTTTAGGAGTTGAGGCAGAGACTGACTAGTGCCCCATCTTGAGATTTCCAAAGGTGGGAGTTGGGTACATAGTCTACTGTGACGCATTAGGGACCAGGCTCGGATGTGTCCTAATGCAGGAGTGAGCAGTTATCACATATGGTTCTCGATATCTAAGACATCATGAGCATAACTATTCTACCCTTGACCTGGAGTTTGTAGTAGTGGTCTTCGCCTTGAAGATGTGGTGACATTACTTAATGAGAGAATGTTTTACATTCTACTCGGACCACAAGAATAGGATGTATATCTTCTCTTAGAAGGACCAGAACCTGAGACAACGACATTAGATCGAGTTCCTCCATGAAAATGACTTCAAGATAGTCTATACTCTGAGGAAGGGGAACATTGTAGTAGATGCACTCAGCAGGAGATCTGGTATACAACTGCTAGGTGAGGCGATGGAGCAGCTGGCCGATTTACAGATATCCTTTGTAAATCAAGATGGAGAAGCTTTTATTCAGTCTCTTACAGTCACTCCCCCACTTCTTCAGTGAGTCAGGGAGGTGCAACGTGGGGAAACTGACTACGAGGCTCAACATGTTCAGATATCCACAGGGCATGCACCTAATGGATTTTCTGAAGGTGGGGAGCATGTCATCATTTTCAAAGGATGTACCATGGTACCAGTGTCATTTTAGATGGAAGTGTTACAGGAGTTCCACACATCACCTCTAGCGGTACATACAAGAGTGGAGAAGATGTACCAAGATCTCTGACGATAGCACTGGTGGCCGGGAATGAAGAAATCCGTATCAGAGTTTGTCTCTCGGTGCCTCACATATCAACAAGTGAAGGTGGAGCATCAGGTACCAGCAGGCTTAGTATAGACTTTAGAGGTTCCAGAGTGGAAGTGAGATGAAATATCAATGGACTTCATGACAGTACTTCCATGTACATCCAGGGGTCATGATTCTATTTGGGTGATCGTCGACTGACTCACTAAGTCGGTCCACTTCCTACCGATCAGAGAGCAGGGTTCAGTAGAGAGCTTAAGATGCCTCTATGTGCAAGAGACTGTGCAGATACAAGGAGTACCCTCGAAGATTTTCTCTGATCATGATGCAGGTTTCAATTCCTGACTATGGAAGGGGTTTCAGGAGGTTTTCGGGACACAGCTTCATTTGAGCACCGCCTTCCATCCTTAGACAGATGGCCAGACTGAGCGGACCATTCAAACCCTCGAGGACATGCTGCATGCTTGCATCCTCGACTTCGGTCGCAGCTAGGAGGATCACTTGCCCTTGGTAGAGTTTACTTACAACAATAGCTATCACTCCACCATTGGGATGACACCTTTCAAAGTGTTGTACGAATGACCATGCGGATCACCTTTGTGATGGACTGACCCAGGGGAGTTAGCACTCATGGGACCAGATATGGTACGGGCTACCACAGAGAAGGTGCAGATCATCCAGGAGTGGATGGAGACTGCACAGAGCAGACAGAAGTCTTATGATGACAGGAGACAGAGGCCTCTGGTGTTCGAGGATGGTGACCAAATCTTTCTACGGGTCTCACCCCGACAAGGTTTGCGGAGATTTGGCTGAGGCAACAAGTTATCTCTGAGGTTCATCAGAGATTTTTAGGTCATCTGCAGAGTTGTTGAGGTTGCTTACCACTTAGCTCTTCCACCTCAGCTGCACCGGGAGCACAACGTCTTCCACGTATCCTAGCTGAGGAGATATGTTCACAACCCTTCACACATCATTGACTGGGGAGAGCTGGACATTGATGATAGGGAGATGTTTTCGGAGGTTCTAGTGGAGATTGACGATCGATAGGAGCAGGTCCTTCGTGGGTGGTCGATACCTCTGGTGCGCATTCGTTGGCAGTACGAGAACCTACATGAGAGAATATGGGAGCGGGAGGCTCATATTTGTGCTCAGTACCCCCACTTTTTTTCTAGTTTTTGTGATGTGGCTTTCGGGGATGAAAAGACCTGAGGTGGGGAGAATATAAAGACATGAAAATTTCATGTAATTTTTTTAATTATATGGAAATTTTATGAGTCTGCAAAAATTGACGGCGCATGATTATGAGGCTCGGTGTGCCCGAAATGAATTTCTAAACTTTTTTTAGGTACGTTCAGTAAGAGTGTGAGTGGGTTTTTGTAACTTTTGAACTAGTGCTCGGAATTGAAATCTGAGGACACCGTTGAAATCGCAGCTCTGTTATTCACTAATGATACATTCACCTCGACCGCAATAGGTCGAGGGTGAAGGTTAATTTTCATGTTTTTCATGGAAATAAAAATAAAATAAATAAGAACTTTTATTTTATTTTTATAACCTATCTTTTTAAATTATGGAGGTGGGGAACACCCGAACAGGAAAACCCCCATTTTGAATTCTAGTGGTGGGGACCACCCGAACCCCTATTTAATGTGGGGAAGTCCCTTGGAATCCTCCCATTTAATTGTTCCAACACAATACAATTAATTGTTCCATTTAATTGTGCCAAATTTAATTGTGCCAAGGTAAATAAAATTGATAAAACTATTTTAATTTTTTGGATCCTCATTTCCTTGGGGAAATCGTTGGTGAAAGGGAGGCTTGGGGAGAACTTTGGATAAACTCTCTCTCTAACGAAGAACAACCTCTCCAATGAAGATCATACTTCAGAATCAAGAATGAGGAGGATGCACGAGCTCGAATTCGGAAGCGTTTTGTAGAAGTGACAATCGTTTTCACCCTCATAGCCTTCACCGAATTCTTCTTACAACACCTCCAATGAGAAATCGAGGTAGGGGTGTGATTTGATTGATCTTTGTCAATTTCTTTTTTCGTTGAATCTACCCCCATGAGCCGCTTTCTACCACTCTAACGTGAAGGGTGTGGGCCAAACGAACATGGGATGACCACTCCGAAACCATTGTGTTTTTGATGTGTTATTCGTGATGGAGGAGGACGCCGACTAGTACCAGTGACTGGCGCCGGTAGGACTCAGGAGTGACGACCGACACACCGGACGACCGCGAAGACGGCAGCGGCGCAACTGCACCACCGAAGAAGGGTTGCAGACCATCGGCTGTGGCAGAGCGAGGGAGGCGGCAGCCACACGACTGGCCACAGGACGGTGATGGCGGCATGCGTCCATGCCGCCCAACGTGCAGGGGTTGCGGCGCAAGGCCACGATGGTGATAGAGGGGGCAACCGACTCGCTGTCGGCCGCTAGTGATGGCGTGGCGGGCGACTGCGCCGCGTGGAGGACGGCTGGCCGTTCGGCCAACCGCGAGATGACCGGACCACCCAGTAGGCCGCCATTGCAGACCGGGCTGGACCCAGAAGGCCGAGTCAGACCTAGAGCCAGACCCAGGTCGGGCCGGGTCAGTCCAACTAGGTCGGACCGGACCCAGACATGCTTCAACCCTTTTTTGTTCTTTCGGCCATAACTTGAGCTACGAGCATCCTTTTGACGAACTGTTTGTGGCACCAAAAACCTTGGATCAATACAGTCCTTTTCCTATACCCCATTTGAGTTTTGGATAAAGTTGCGTTATGGTTGGGTTGAATCGAACATGAATCCAACCGTGCCCTCGGGACTAAAAGGCCAATAACTTACAGACCGGGTGTCCGATTGACACACCGTCTGTCGGGTTGAGACCCCTTTTACATGGCGGTCCTTTGAGATAATTTTTCATGGGAATTCATGGAATATAGAGTATCAAACTGTGTCTTGAGGAGCAGACCCTCCCAGAATCAAGCGAGCTTAGTGCGGGAACCCTGTAGCTGGCTGTAACATGAGAAAGGGATCCTATGTGGGTCTGTGTTTTGGGATCCTACATGGGTATGTGTTCTAGTATCCCTATTGGATATTCTCTAGGAATCCATGTGGGACTAATCTAGGATTCTACATGGGTATGATGTACTAGGATCTTATGTGGGTCTGATGATCTAGGATCATACGCGGGTCTGATGATTTAGGATCCTACGTGGTTCTGCCTCTTAATTGAGTAATATGATTCAATAGTTACATATAATAATCTTTACTACCATACCTATGTTATACCTGGTGTGAGATGAGTCTTCACCTTTGCAGTAATCTTCTGTGTGGCATAACTTTGTGGTACTTACCTTCGTGGTGATACCTTTGTGGTATTCTTCTGTGTGGCATTACATATGTGGTACTTACCTTTACAGTGTTACCTTTGTGGTACTTACCTTCGTGGGGATACCTTTGTGTCATTCTTCTATGTGGAATTACCTTTGTGGTACTTAACTTTGTGGTGTTACCTTCATGGTATGCTTTCCTTCGTGGAATAGTTGCACTTTAGCTAAGGAATTGGGCTTTGAGTTTCCTCCTGAATGAGATGAGTATGCTTGATAACTTAGGTATATGTATGGTCATATACCAAAGTAGGGTTTTCAGTTGTTTTCATGATTTGTGGTTTTTCCTTTGTGGATTTTGTGAGACCTTTGAGGGTCTCGGGGTCCCCACTGAGTATCGTAATACTCACCAATGCACAGGCTACGGTCGCACCTTTTTGTGTTTGGTGAAAATGATGGACAAAGCTGACTAAGGATGAGGGTACCAGGACTGGAGCTAGCTCGAAGATGGACCTTAAACAAGGCATACCGCAAAGACGACCATTTGAGAGCTGTACCTACCCTTCAGTTAGGATCCTTGGCAGGTGTTCACATGATCTTTCCATTTTTCTTGTACTTTCCAGTTGGCCTTGTATTCTAGCCCCTTTTACTTACTGTTCACACTCTTTTTACTATATAGATTATTTGTGTTCATATCTTGCTGTGTGCTTGGATGAGTGTGTTTACAAGATATAAAGACAATGCCTTCCCAGTTTTAGGGAATACGCCTTTCATTGCTGGTCGCCTACCCATGACCTATAGAAGGCGGGATTGGGGTAGTCACAACATGACCCCTGAGGGACGGGTCGTGATAGGAGATCACTAAGAAAAACCAATGGACTCTTCCCACCAGTGAGAATCCACAACATGAATCAAATCACCTGAAAATTTTGGTCATGCCACTTCTGCCATCTATAATATTCTTATAATGCACTGTGTTTGTATGCGTGTGTAAAATTTCATAAGAATTTTGAGTTTTCATTTATTGGGAAGGTAAAATTTTTATTTGATGTTTGAAAGAGAATTAAACTAGTTAGAGAATACTAAAAGTGTTTTTTATATGGAATGAGGTTCAGTGGGGGGGGGAGGGGTAGGATTATCAGGTGAATATAGGGGAGTGTGTGGGGTGGTTGGACTATTGAAAAACAGCATCCAGGCCACCGAATAGTTGATGGTGTATTGTAATGGAAAGATACACTTCCTATATCCACTAGATAGCTGGTGAGGGGTTTTAATGATGGTAAATTACCAAAAATCCCCCTTTAGTTTCTAAGAGGGAAGTCCATATTGGAGGTAATCTGAGTACTATATACATATATATTATATCATTTTTTATTTATATTCAATTCATTTCATAACAATACATTCCACAAAACTATAAAGGTTCTTTTATTTGAATACTAAATACAAAATCATCTTAATTCATGAAAGATATTAAACATCTCCTAAAAATTAATTTTAAAATAGTACTATTATTAGACATACCCTACTCAAAACCTTTCTTCATAACCCAAGGAAAGAAAATATAAGAAAGGGATAACTTAGATGCCTAGTAAGGGTAAACATGATAGATATCAATCAATGATCATATGTAATCAAATCATGATTTTAAGTATATGATAACATGATAATTACTTTTGAAATTCATACCCCGTAATTCATAGATTGTAATCATGACATAAGGCTTTGAAAAATCATAAAACATAAATTATAAAAGAAATCAAAGATCATGATCCATGAGATCATATAATAGGCATGAGAAAATTTCATAGAGAGTGTAATAACAAGTATAGAATAATCATAATTATATAAATCTTATTCAAGGATATATACAAATACATTCATCACATATTTTTCTTGGGCTAACCACCCATTTACATACTTTAGGTTTAGAATAACCTTTCATGTACCCTATTTTTAGCTTGGAATAACCTCCCATATTCCCTAAATCTAGATTATAATAACCTTCTATGTACCCCATTTGTTATTATAAACCTTAATCATTACCTAATGCATTATATTTATATAATATACCCACACAACACATAATCATAATCTATTCATATGTTTTCTACAGTATCATGAAAAATAGGTTTCATAAATATTTCATCATTGTAATCAATAAGTATCCAGAGGGAGAATAAGGGTGGTGTCATTTGATTATATCCCCAATGAAGCATAAATAACATCAATGGGTGTTGTCATAGATGAAAATATCTTTAGAAGACTACTGGGATATTTCTTGAATAAAAATACCCTATTCAATTTGAAATGACTTATTTAAAATCTAAAAATTTATATAATATTAAGGAAAAAATATAATTTGAAAATAAAAATGGAAAATTTTAAATTAAGTTTAAAATTAAATATTAGTCATAATGGTGGTAAAATTAATTCAGTGGTGTATGTTAAAATAAAATAATCCTGAAACCTTTGTAAAAAAGTATCACATTCGGAAAAATTCAAGAAGATTCCTTTTAAAACTTTTTATAGAAAATAAAACATGGGTGAAAATTAATTTAATAAACTTTGGATAATATTAAAAAAAAATTCTCTGAAACATTTTAAAAAAATATGGACATGGTAGAAAAGAATTCTCGGCCAAAGATGGAAATAAAGTCATTTTTCCCTAAAAAAATTATTTCAAACCATTGAGTAATTAAAGAGAAGAAAATGAAAGTAAAATTATAATTTATAGAAATAATAAAAGGATATAATAAAAAGTAATATTTTTGAGAGAAATAATATATAATTTTATCATCAGAAAATTTAATCATAAACTATCCTGGTAAAAAGTGAGATTGTAACATAAAACCCATATTGCTTTGGTAACCATTTGAGTCATCAATACCAAAAATAAATAACTTAAAATAATACTTTAAATACCATTAAAATAAGGATATTAATGATACAATATATAAAAGTGGAAATAGATACACTTCATAACATAATATAGTTTTATAACATAACATATGTACGAAAGAAGACAATTGAGATGATAATCCCTTACCACTTAGGATATTTTCAAATAAAAAATCCATTGGATAAAATAATTTTATTTTTAACTTTAAATAACATTAATTAATAAGTATGAATGTTATAATATTTCATTGGAATATTATATAAACCTCATAAACAAAAAATAGGTGCATAACATCATACATGTCTCAATTAAAGAATATGAGACGAAGAACCCTTACCTTATGTATGACTTGATTTGTATGCTCTACAAACTCATGTATAATAAATTTAAATATATTTTAATAGTATTAAATAAACATATAGATAATTATAATTTCATACATGATCAACTTATAACATTTCAATACCTCTTTATTAGTAATTCGCTGTTTAAATCCTCATTTATGGGTATTAACTGTTTTGTTTTTCATGATTATTTTGTTTCAGCTGTTCTGGTCCTTGAAATTTGATCATGGTCCCATTATATCTATTATTAAAATCAAGATAAAAATATAATAGGTAATAATTATAAATAATTTTATATCTATTCATATAAATTTATGACAAAAAATTAATTTAATCACTTTGTGGAGACGTTAATCTGTACGTACACATGAGTGATGTTTCTACTTTTTGATGGATTGAACGAAATAACGGTAAATAATAATTCAATTTTATAAAATAATTATTATATCATAAATATTATATATATTCATTAAATATAACATTATTACCATCCATGTAAATTAGAGATGAAAAATGAATCACATCACCACATTGAGGTGGTAGTCCACACGTACGCATGAGCAACATTATCATTTTCCAATGGATGGGAAGGTAAGAAATTAGATAATATGTTATTATTATAGAAAAATAATTATTTCATAAATATCATATATAAATATTAAATCCATCATAATAACTAGTCTTGAAATATATGATGGAAAATGAATCATATCACTATATGGAGGTGGTAGTCCACACGTACGTATGAGCAATACATTCATTTCACATTTGATGGAAGGGAAGTGAAAATTGGTTATACCTTAACAATAATAACATCTTAGTATATTTATTCTATTTTAATCATAATGTTAGTATGGATAAAACATATATATAAGATCTATAATAAGAAATAAACTTTGAAAGATTCAGGTAAGATGATTTCCCCTTCTTTGAGTGACCTCCTTTGGATTATAACTTAATCCTTAATAGGATGTTATTATGGGGAGAACATATGTTCTAAGAAATTTTTAAGAAATATATGTATGTATTAGGGTAGGTATTTTTTGGTCTATAAGGCTCAATCTTTGTGACCAATGGAGGAGAGTATATTCCCTTTTATAAGTGAGGGAAATGAAACACTTGGAATTACATAAAATATTTAAATATAATATATATCATAATCATGTAAAGTAGAACCATTTTTTTAATTAGAATTTACGACATTATAAGTTAATAATTTCTTTAACTAGTAAAATTTATACATGTTTAAGTTTCATTTTAAACCATATCTTTCGTTTTAACCCCCTCATTAACCCTTTTTATCCTTAACTCTAGTGAAACATTTATTAGCCTCTAAGAGTCATAAATTTACTTATAAGATGAAAAGTTGCTCAAAATGGTACATTAATGAAATTTTAAAAAAATGTTCATCCAAATTCTCCTATTGAAATATTTATGTGTTTTTTAAATCATTTAATAAAATATTAGTTAATATAAAATATCATTAAAGTCATTTTTGGGAAAATTAATTTAATTTAAATTCACAGAAATAAAGAACAAAATGCAATTAAAATAAGAAATAATTTACCCTAATCACTTTTAAAATTTATGGAATAACAAAATTTACCCAAAAAATATTAATTTTATTGTTTTTAAAATAATTTACCTTGATTTTTAAAGTGATTTCACAAGCAATGTATCCGTATTATATAAGAGTTTAATAGGAAAAAGGAAAGTGTTAAGGATATTTTTAGGCCTTACCCCATATTTTTAACCCCGTTTTACCCATTTTACCCTTCACGAGGTGAGAAATATATACCATGGTTACTATTCTTAATGAACAAAAATAAAAGGGTCCTATTCACCAAATTTAAAACCACTTATTAAAAACATGGAATCAATTTTTAAATATTAAATTTCTATTAGTTTCATAAATTAATATTAATATAAATGTGTAAAACTAAATGATTTTTATAGAAAAATACGTTTTAAGCTTAAAATTGAACTTTTAAAAATATAAAGTGCAATGTTGATTCTTTTGTAATTAACTAGATTATTTTTTTATGTGAATTTAATATAAAATTAAAAGCATGATGAAAATTTTAAACAAATTGATTTAATATAAAGTAAATTACAATATTATAAAAAAAACTTATTTTTCAATATTCACTTAAAAACAAACTTTTTTATGAGAAATCCCAAAAATTCACTCTAATATAATATTAACATATTGATTTCAAAAAGGATATTCATTTCTTAAAATAAAATTACTATTTTTTTGAAATTAATTATAATTTATATGCACAAAATGAAATAAAAACATTTTTTTTATGAAAACATATTTTTGATACATATATTGACATTAATAAAAATTGATTGGTATCTATTATGGATTAGTAAATACATTTAAATTATTTTAAAAAAATATAAAATTTTCATAATGAGGTTATTCTAATTCATATCACCAGTTTAATGGCTAGGTTATAATGTGTCATGGTTCATTTTAATAACAGTGTTATATGTCAATAAAGCCACTGTACACTTAAAAAGTTAATTTTAAGAGAACTCTATTATTAAATCTTAGGGTGTTGGAATATTATTCTCCCTATTTTGAGCATGCAAGCTAGTCAATCCCCTCCCCTTGTGCTCCTCCTTCTCCCTTGATCAAGGGATGATTTTAAAACCATTATTTAGTTTTTCTAGGTATGTCTTATCTACAGATGGATTTTGATCTTCCTCTCCTTCCTCCTCTCTAATTCTTGAGTTATTCTTTTAGGGTTTTCATTGATGGTTCCACTAAATCATGGTGGAATCATCCAAGTACCCTGGGGATCTCTTTTATCTTGTCTAAAAGAGATCCCATAGTGATATCTTCCCACTAATTTATATATCTTTGATAGAGTTATGTTCCAAAACTTATTTTATAAAGTTTTTTTAAAATAAAAATTGTTGGTAACTGTATTGGTTTTGCAGGTTTAATATTTACCTAGAGATGATGTCATAAGTCTGTTTTAAACCTCCAATGGGTGATTTTTTGAGGTTTCATTATAAGATGTGTGCCTGTTGAGTTAATAAAATATTATTCCAAATTGTTTTAAATTGTTAAATAAATTGTAAATTCTTAAATAATTACAAATTGATTATAATTAATTAAATTGGGTGAGTGAGCTTCAGTTAGATACTCAGGAATCAATTGGAGTTTGGGTTGGACTTTGGTATGGCTTAGAGTACTATGGTAGAAATTATTGTCCTATATATGTAATATGTAAAACTTATTTAAATATAGGTGGTACTTATATGTTCCCATATTCTTGAAGTATATTTATAAGTTCATGTTGGTAGTATTTCTAGTTTGTTGAGAAATGACCATGAAATTAATTTAATGTATTGGTTGTCATTTTCCTTAGTTTAATTCCCTTTTTGTTATGCCTTCAACCTTAGAAAAATATAATCCTAGTGTAATCCTAGTTAATGAGATTGAACTTGATTTTTTCTATCCAAGTGGTGATTTTTGTTTTATAAAAAGTAAATAGGAAATGTTAAAGGCATGGTTTTAGTTAGAAAATTTACTATGTTTGTCTTGATATCATTAAATAGATAATTATGTTTGAAATGGTTAAAAAGGAGATGTGGATTAAATATATGATTGTGAAATGTAATTTCACAATCATCAATGTGGTAAATGGAATAAGAACCTTTTATGGATAATCATTTTGGTTTTCAGAGATAGTGATTTGGAAATGGTTCTTGAAAATGGAAATTGGTATATTGAATTTCATTTTTAAATAACAGTATGAAATAGTTTTGATGACATGTGCATTAATGTTAATTTTTAAAATGGGTATTATTAGTATTTTCTTTGGTTATTCAATTATAAAATGGATTTTTGAGAAATAATAAATTTTTTTCCTTTGGATAGTTGAGAAAACACCAATTAGGGTGGTCTATGTCACTATATACTTGTTGAAAAAAAATCTCATAGTGGAGATCCATGTTACTATTATGATTATGCCCTAGGTTGAGAAGGCTCTCATAAGGAAGTACCATTTTACTTGATGGCTTATTACATGGTTAAGAAAACTACTGTAGGGGAGGTCTATGATACTTGATATGTATAATGGGGAAACTTAGGTTTGTTATATGTTTGGAACGATTATAATGACATGCTTAGAGACACACCGACACTGGATAAAGAAGGTATGATTGATTAGGGCCACCATACCTAAGGTTTGAAAATGGTATAACCATCCTCAGGTATCACCATGAACCAGAGGAATTGGTGGTTGTTTATGGTGTTTATTAATTTTTTTAAAACTTTTAAACTAATATAAATTGTTTTACTTGATCACTTCTTCATGAACTTTGTACAAAATTTATATTTAGGGACACAATTAGTGGTGGAATACTAAGTTTTACTCACGACTCACTCATTACTCCATGAAAATTGGGTACCAAAGCATATCTCAATATTTTTTATAGGCTACAAGTTTAGGGGAAGGCTTGAAGTTGAGGTCTATTTATTTATATTCATAGGATAAAGTTTGGATTATGGAAACTATAACACCCCATAATGTTAAAGGGTTAAAAAGATAAATGTTACTACCCATGTAAATCAACAAGGTGTACCTTTATTTTTAGGAGCCTACTTGATTATAAATCCACAATTAAGCATGTTTGGATGGGAGTAGTGGTAAAGATGGCTGACCTCCTAGGAAGAATTTTATGGTGTGTGTGGGTGAGAAAAAATCATACTAAAAGAAAATGTGACTGCATGTGGAAATAACCATTAGTTTGATAACCCATTCATCCATGTGGGTGGGCTCCATATAGGAGAGAACATGTTTGCAAGGTAATTAGTGGTTCCTGGATGGACAAGACATGGTGACCATGTTAAGGTGAGGTGTTTGTGATGTTAGTGGGGTCTAGTTGTTACATAGTTATTAGAGTAAGAACCTGGCCATAAGTGCGGTAGTATTGTATGGGTTGATATTTAAGGTCAACCATGAGGATGTTGTGATGGGGGGGGGGGTGAATACAACACCCCATAATGTTAAAGTGTTCAAAGGATGAATGACACTACCCATTTAAATAAGGTGCACCTTTATTTTTCAGGAGCCTACCTGATTATTAACCCATAATTAAGCATGTTAATCATGGAGTAATAGTAAGGATGGGTGACCTCATGAGGATTTTTCTAGGGTGCGTGTGATTGAGAAAAAACATTGAAATAATTTGTGTTGGTCTATGTGGAAAATCATTAGTTTGATGACCCTTTTGGGAATGTGGGTGGGGACCATGTAGGGAATCACATGTTTGTAGGGAAAATGGTGGTGCCTAGTGGGCCAAGACTTTATGACCTTGTTAAGGATGACTGTCTATACTATCATTAGGGACCATTTATTTATAGGAATGGGCTAGACTTGGAACCAGTTAAGGATGGTATGATAACCTTATTTTTTTCTTTTAGTACCACTTGTTTTTTATTCTCCCATGGGGGATATGATTTGGTGTAATACACCAATATTTTATGGTTTTTATCTTTTTAAATTTAATTTCTTTGACATTATAGGTTTCACACAATACCAATTTTAAATGAACAATTATATACAATTAAATATCATTACTTTAAAACAACCATTATAACCTTCCCATTAAATTTGTGGGAATGAATAATATTAAAAAAATTATAAATTTTCTATATAATATATTTAATTAAATGTTTTGAAATTCATAAAAATGATTTTATAGGAATAAGAAATTAATGAATCCAATTTTAAATTTTACAAGGATATATTTTTTCTAAAAGTAGTTTTACTGCATTTTAATGACACAGTTGTTTTAAAATAAAATTTCAGAAATTGAATAAATTATATTAAAAAAAATAAAATTAATTTTTAAAATTGGAATTTAAAAATTATTTTAGTGTCACATTTTAGTATTTTTTTGAAAATATTTATCATCTAGTGAATAATGAAAAATACTGATTTTTTTAAACTATAAAATTGATTATATTAAAATTCTACTTATGATTTGAATTATATATCACCTATGAAATTATAAATAAATTTTAGGTATCTCATAAATGAAAATATAATATATTTATATCATGGAATAATGAAATAATTTTTAAACAAATGATATATTAAGTATTGGTATTTTCCTGAGACGTAAATTTTAATTTATAATTTTAAAATTAATTTAATGATTTAAAAAAAATATTTCCAAAAGAGAGATTAATAAATTAATATTTTTTTTTATTATTATAATTTAATTTTATAAAACCATAATAAAATTTTCAAACTGTTATAAAATCAGTTACTAATTTAAAATCAGTATTTTTTGAATAAATGATGATTTTAATTAAAAATTAAATTTCTCATACTTAAAAATTATTTTCATAAAATCGAGTTTCTTTTTAAATTATACACATCTGGAAATGGTTAGGGTGAATTTTTGGGAATTTTTTAAAATAGTTGGATTTTTTTGTGAATATTGAAATACGGTAATTTACGATATTTAATAAATACACGAATTATTGATTCATAGATGATGTATGAATGATGTAAACCCATAATCTCAAAATATATTTATTTATTTTATTATATTTTTTGATAATGGTCAACATTTTCATATTCTTTAACCAAAATAATAAACAAATGAATAAAATATTCAAAAAAACACCCTCTCCTCCACTATAAATACCACCCCTCACCACCCCTTCTCTTCACACATATTTATACTTGATATAAAGACCCGAAGATTGACGTACATGGACATTACATTACTTTTGTGGAATAATTAGTACATAACAAAAACAGACACACAAGGACCATAATAGTTTAGTGTCTTTGGAAACTTGGAACGTAATCTTCTAATCGGGGTGAAAGATCTTCAACATCTCCCATAAATATCTTCCCATTTTTTTTCTTACCTAAAACCTTTCTTTACATCCTGGGGAAAATAAAACATAAAAAGGGTGAGCTCAAATGCTCAGTAAGGGTAAGCATGGAGAAAATAAAACAAACCATATACATTTTAACATAAAAACATGTACATAATGTTTAAACATAGAAATCTTGTGCAATGACATAAAACATGGAAATACGTAAGGCATAGATCAAAATAGAACATCAATCATGATAAAATAGCTTGTAAATAAAACTTTTAATTGTGGAAAAACATTAAGCACATGATATGATTTCCATGGTAGCCAAGGCATTGCTGCCAAGACCATCTTAGTGGACAAAGTCCCTTTTTTAATCGAGTTCACTCCTCGTTCCAGTCCTGTAACACTGAACCAGATTAACTTACCGTTCCATCCATGTCTATCCCATGAGATATAAATCTTTACCCAATGCATTGGAGGGAGATATAGGTCCCACCCATCTCATAATGATACCATTATTATGTGTGCCACAAAATCATAAATCATACATCATTGCATAACCCATGTAATAAAAATGGGATTCTTAAACGTCGTGACAACATAAAAAAATTCATATAAGATAAAGGAATTAATAAAAATAATTCCATCACAACATAATTAAATCAATGTAATAATAGGGATAGAAACAGAAACCTATATTATCTTAGATGGAATTTTTTTTGATAAAACACTTGAACTCCATTCTTGAGGAAAATATCCTTTCTACTTCAAAAACATTTTCCTTTCTTAACATGTCATACAATTTTAAACTAAAAAAGTTGATTAAAAATAAACATGAAAAATTGTAAAGGAAGCTTCTTGGAAATAATTTTTTAAAAATCCATTCATTCCATATAAGTTAAAAAAAACATTCTTCTCGTACTTTTGTCGGAAAAGTCAAAAAGTACATCATACGAAAAACGACAAAAGATTCCTTTCATATATTTTACTAAAAACTCACCGAAGGGTAAAATTGGATTTAAACAATTGTAGGTTGATGGAAATAATATTACATATTGAGGAAAAATGTATGTGGATGATAAAATACACCCCAGTAAATACCAACGTATAAACAATCTCAGATAAAAATGAGATTGTGATATGTTCCCTTACCTTAGGTCCGATATGCTTCGTACGTATCCAAACCTCCTCTTCTTTGAAGCACCTCTTTGAGACCTCCTTTTAGGGCACTAAAATTGGTCTTTGAAGAAGACCAGGACCTCTAGGATGTTTCTAGGGAAGTGGAGAAGAGAATTTGGTAGGGTTTGGCCGAGATTGAAGGCTCAATGTGGTGTGAGGAAGAGAGGGAGGAGGTGCCCTTTTATAAGGGAGGAGAGGAGCACCACTACTGGAAATACACTATTTCCCAATGGTTCAGAACCGTTGGGAAAGCCCCTGAAACCGTTGGGAAAGGTTTTCCCAATGGTTCTGATAACCGTTGGGAAGTAAGCCATTGGGAAAAGTTTTCCCAATGGTTTACTGGCAACCGTTGCAATAGGCCCATAGAAGTTACCCTACCCCAACGGTTTGGGTGAACCGTTGGGATAGTTTTTCCCAACGGTTCTCCCAAACCGTTGGGAAAACCAAATACCATGGAACATTTTCCCAATGGTTCCAAACCGTTGGGAATTGGTGAAGTCTTTCCCAACGGTTTACAACCGTTGGGAAAAGACATGCTAAAAACTTATATGCCAACGGTTTGAAACCGTTGGCATACCCTATGCTGCAAATTGCAGCACCCTGCAATTTGCACAGCCCCTGTCCCCTGTCCATCACCACCAGTCATCAGGGCTCATTTTCACCTCATTTTCACCTCATTTTCACCTCATTTTCACCTCATTTTCACCTCATTTTCGATCCAACTATTGTACCAGTAATAAAATAAAACATACATATTCAATTACGAACAAATTCATACACATTTAACATATAATGGATCCTGAAACTATACAAATCCATAATTAAATTACAATTCATAAACATACATAATTCATATAGAATTCAATTTAAAATTTAGATGACAATTATACGTGGAATCTGAAATTCAATTCATAATATGATCGGTTTTTTCTATACCATATATTTTTACCTCAAATGATGTCCATTTTAAACAAAATACATACACCTGAAGTGATACCGGCCACACCGCACCTCATATTGAGGCGGGGTTAACTCGTACACGTCACATTTGACTCATGGATCGTTGTGCTAAAGTATCGACAGAATCCTAATGCGTTTGGTCGGTTTTCCGTATGCCAGTTGATGTTTTTCACTTAAAATGGCGTCCTTTTGAAACAAAAGACGGACACTATGAGTGGTGCCGACCACACCGCGTCTCCAATTGAGGCGGGGTTGATTCGTACACGTCACATATGACTCATGGATCATTCTCCTAAAGTTTAAATGGAAACCGAATGCGTTTGGTCAGTTTTCCGTATGTACTTAAAATGTTGTCCATTTTAAACAAAAGAGTGACACTTAGACTCATCCCGACCACACCGCGACTCAGATTCATCCCGGGTTGGCTCGTACATGTCACATATGACCCATGGATCATTGTGATAAATTATCAAAAGATTCCGAATGCGTTTGGTCGGTTTTGCGTATGCCAGTTGTTCTTTTCATTTATAATCATGTCCATTTTAAACAAAAGAGACATAGTTAGAGCGGTGTCGGCCACACCACATCTCAGATTAAGATGGGGTTGACTTGTACACGTCACATATGACCCATGGATCGTTGTGCTAAAGTATCGATAGAATCCGAATGCGTTTGGTCGGTCTTCCGTATGTCAGTTGATGTTTTTCACTTAAAATGACGTCCTTTTGAAACAAAAGACGGACACTTTGAGTGGTGTCAGCCGCACCGCATGTCGGATTGAGGCGGGATGATTCGTACACGTCACATAGGACCCATGGATCGTTCTCCTAAAGTTACAATGGAAACCGAATGCGTTTGGTCGGTTTTCCGTATGTACTTAAAATGGTGTACATTTTAAACAAAAGAGAGCCATTTAGACTGATCCCGGTCACACCGCGACTCGGATTGACCCGGGTTGGCTCGTACACGTCACATATGACCCATGGATCGTTGTGATAAATTATCAAAAGATTCTGAATGCGTTTGGTCGGTTTTGCGTATGCCAGTTGTTCTTTTCACTTATAATCCTGTCCATTTTAAACAAAACAGACACAGTTAGAGCGGTGTCGGCCACACCGCGGCTCGGATTGAGGCGGGGATGATTCGTACACGTCACATATGACTCATGGATCGTTCTCCTAAAGTTTCAATGGAAACCGAATGCGTTTGGTCGGTTTTCCGTATGTACTTAAAATGGTGTCCATTATAAACAAAAGAGAGCCACTTAGACTGATCTCGGCCACACCGCGACTCGGATTGAACCCGGGTTGCCTCGTACAGGTCACATATGACCCATGGATTGTTGTGATAAATGATCAAAAGATTCGGAATGCGTTTGGTCGGTTTTGCGTATGCCAGTTGTTCTTTTTCACTTATAATCATGCCCATTTTAAACAGAAGAGACATAGTTAGAGCGGTGTCGGCCACACCGCGTCTCGGATTGAGACGAGGATGATTGGTACACGTCACATATGACCCATGGATCGTTCTCCTAAAGTTTCAATGGAAACCGAATGCGTTGGTCGGTTTTGAGTATGCCTGTTCTTTTCACTTATAATCCTACCCATTTTAAACAAAACAGACACAGTTAGAGCAGTGTTGACCACACCGCGCCTCGGATTGTGGCGGGGATGATTCGTACACCTCACATATGACCTATGAATCGTTCTCCTAAAGTTTCAATGGAAACCGAATGCGTTTGGTCGGTTTTCCGTATGTACTTAAAATGATGTCCATTTTAAACAAAAGAGAGCCACTTAGACTGATCCCGGCCACACCGCAACTCGGATTGAGCCCGAGTGGGCTCGTACATGTCACATATGACTGATGGATCGTTGTGATAAATTATCAACAGATTCAGAATGCGTTTGGTCGGTTTTGCGTTTGGTCGGTTTTGCGTATCCTGTCCATTTTAAACAAAAGATAGACAGTTAGAACGGTGTCGGTCACACCGCACCTCGGATTGAGGCAGGATTGACTCGTACACGTCACATACGACCCATGGATCCTTGTGCTAAAGTGTCGACACAGTCCGAATGCCTTTGGTCGGTTTTTCGTATGTCACTTGATGATTTTCACTTAAAATGACGTCTTTTTGAAACAAAAGACCGACACTTTTTGAGTGGTGTCGGCCACACCGTGTCTCCGATTGTGGCGGGGTTGATTCGTACACGTCACATATGACCCATGGATCGTTCTCCTAAAGTTTCAACGGAAACCGAATCCGTTTGGTCGTTTTTCCGTATGTACTAAAAATGGTGTTCATTTTAAACAAAAGAGAGCCACTTAAACTTATCTCGGCCACACCGCGACTCGGATTCATCCCGGGTTGGCTCGTACACGTCACATATGACCCATGGATTGTTGGGATAAATTATCAACAGATTCGGAATGCGTTTGGTCGGTTTTCCGTAAGCCAGTTGATGCTTTTCACTTAAAATGACGTCCTTTTGAAACAAAAGATGGAAACTTTGAGTGGTGTCGGCCACAACGCGTCTCCAGATTGAGCTGAAACCACCGTGAAACATTCTAATTATTATTCGTGACGTGTACGCGCAGACGGCACGTCAATCGGACGTGCGGTTTGCCCGGTACGGATCAATATTCATGTTTTAAGTGATGCGCGTGCTTCGAAACGCGCGTGAGGGGGTCCAAACGGGCCGAACGATGTCGGAATGGCCTGAAATCAGACGATAAATACGGGTGAGTGATTTATGAAGTGGTCGATCTGACGGCACGTCAATCGGACGTTCCGTGTGCCCGCGGTGACCGACAACGCAGTTATGGTGTCATAAACGGCCAAAACGGGCGTCCAACGGTCAAATTCATAGCGGACGACCACAGATTCACCCGAAACCACCGTGAAACATTCTAATTATTATTCGTGACGTGTACGCGCAGACAACACGTCAATCGGACGTGCGGTTTGCGCGGTACGGCTCAATATTAGTGTTTTAAATGATGCGCGCGCTTCGTAAACGCGCGTGAGGGGGGGTCCAAACGGGCCGAACGATGTCGGAATGGCCTGAAATCAGACGACAAATACGGGTGAGTTATTTATGAAGTGGTCGAGCAGACGGCACGTCAATCGGACTTGTCGTGTGCCCGCGGTGACCGAGAACGCAGTTATGGTGTCATAAACGGCCAGAACGGGCGTCCAACGGTCAAATTCATAGCGTACGACCTCGGATTGAGCTTAAACCACCGTGAAACATTCTAATTATTATTCGTGACGTGTACGCGCAGACGGCACGTCAATCGGACGTGCGGTTTGCGCGGTACGGCTCAATATTCGTGTTTTAAGTGATGCGCGCGCTTCGTAAACGCGCGTGAGGGGGGTCCAAACGGGCCGAACGATGTCGGAATGGCCTAAAATCAGACGACAAATACGGGTGAGTTATTTCTGAAGTGGTCGAGCAGACGGCACGTCAATCGGACTTGTCGTGTGCCCGCGGTGACCGACAACGCAGTTATGGTGTCATAAACGGCCAGAACGGGCGTCCAACGGTCAAATTCATAGCGGACGGCCTCGGATTGAGCTGAAACCATCGTGGAACATTCTAATTATTATTCGTGACGTGTACGCACAGACGGCACGTCAATCGGACGTGCGGTTTGCGCGGTACGACTCAATATTCGTGTTTTAAGTGATGCGCGCGCTTCGTAAACGCGCGTGAGGGGGGTCCAAACGGGCCGAACGATGTCGGAATGGCCTGAAATCAGACGACAAATACGGGTGACTGATTTCTGAAGTGGTCGAGCAGACGGCACGTCAATCGGACTTGTCGTGTGCCCGCGGTGACCGACAACGCAGTTATGGTGTCATAAACGGCCAGAACGGGCGTCCAACGGTCAAATTCATAGCGGACGACATCAGATTGAGCTGAAACCATCGTGGAACATTCTAATTATTATTCGTGACGTGTACGCGCAGACAGCACGTCAATCGGACGTGCGGTTTGCGCGGTACGACTCAATATTCGCGTTTTAAGTGATGCGCGCGCTTCGTAAACGCGCGTGAGGGGGGTCCAAACGGGCCGAACGATGTCGGAATGGCCTGAAATCAGACGACAAATACGGGTGACTGATTTCTGAAGTGGTCGAGTAGACGGCACGTCAATCGGACGTGCCGTGTGCCCGCGGTGACCGACAACGCAGTTCTGGTGTCATTAACGGCCAGAACGGGCGTCCAACGGTCAAATTCATAGCGGACGACCTCGGATTGAGCTGAAACCACCGTGGAACATTTTAATTATTATTCGTGACGTGTACGCGTAGACGGCACGTCAATCGGACGTGCGGTTTGCGCGGTACGGCTCAATATTAGTGTTTCAAATGATGCGCGCGCTTCGTAAACGCGCGTGAGGGGTGTCCAAATGGGCCGAACGATGTCGGAATGGCCTGAAATCAGACGAAAAATACGGGTGAGTTATTTATGAAGTGGTCGAGCAGACGGCACGTCAATCGGACTTGTCGTGTGCCCGCGGTGACCGAGAACGCAGTTATGGTGTCATAAACGGCCAGAACGGGCGTCCAACGGTCAAATTCATAGCGTATGACCTCGGATTGAGCTGAAACCACCGTGAAACATTCTAATTATTATTCGTGACGTGTACGCGCAGACGGCACGTCAATCGGACGTGCGGTCTGCGCGGTACGGCTCAATATTAGTGTTTTAAGTGATGCGCGCGCTTCGTAAACGCGCGTGAGGGGGGTCCAAACGGGCCGAACGATGTCGGAATGGCCTAAAATCAAACGAAAAATACGGGTGAGTTATTTATGAAGTGGTCGAGCAGACGGCACATCAATCGGACTTGTCGTGTGCCCGCGGTGACCGACAACGCAGTTATGGTGTCATAAACGGCCAGAATGGGCGTCCAACGGTCAAATTCATAGCGGACGGCCTCGGATTGAGCTGAAACCACCGTGGAACATTCTAATTATTATTCGTGACGTGTACGCGCAGACGGAACGTCAATCGGACATGCGGTTTGCGCGGTACGGCTCAATATTCGTGTTTTAAGTGATGCGCGCGCTTCGTAAACGCGCGTGAGGGGGTCCAAACGGGCCGAACGATGTCGGAATGGCCTGAAATCAGACGACAAATACGGGTGAGTGATTTATGAAGTGGTCGAGCAGACGGCACGTCAATCGGACGTGCCGTGTGCCCGCGGTGACCGACAACGCAGTTATGGTGTCATAAACGGCCAAAACGGGCGTCCAACGGTCAAATTCATAGCGGACGACCACGGATTCACCCGAAACCACCGTGAAAAATTCTAATTATTATTCGTGATGTGTACGCGCAGACGGCACGTCAATCGGACGTGCGGTTTGCGCGGTACGGCTCAATATTAGTGTTTTAAATGATGCGCGCGCTTCGTAAACGCGCGTGAGGGGGGTCCAAACGGGCCGAACGATGTCGGAATGGCCTGAAATCAGACGACAAATACGGGTGACTGATTTCTGAAGTGGTCGAGCAGACGGCACGTCAATCGGACGTGCCGTGTGCCCGCGGTGACCGACAACGCAGTTCTGGTGTCATAAACGGCCAGAACGGGCGTCCAACGGTCAAATTCATAGTGGACGACCTCGGATTGAGCTGAAACCACCGTGAAACATTCTAATTATTATTCGTGACGTGTACGCGCAGACGGCACGTCAATCGGACGTGCGGTTTGCGCGGTACGGCTCGATATTCGTGTTTTAAATGATGCGCGCGCTTCGTAAACGCGCGTGAGGGGGGTCCAAATGGGCCGAACGATGTCGGAATGGCCTGAAATCCGACGAAAAATATGGGTGAGTTATTTATGAAGTGGTCGAGCAGACGGCACGTCAATCGGACTTGTCGTGTGCCCGCGGTGACCGAGAACGCAGTTATGGTGTCATAAACGGCCAGAACGGGCGTCCAACGGTCAAATTCATAGCGTGCAACCTCGGATTGAGCTGAAACCACCGTGAAACATTCTAATTATTATTCGTGACGTGTACACGTAGACGGCACGTCAATCGGACGTGCGGTCTGCGCGGTACGGCTCAATATTCGTGTTTTAAGTGATGCGCGCGCTTCGTAAACGCGCGTGAGGGGGTCCAAACGGGCCGAACGATGTCGGAATGGCCTGAAATCAGACGAAAAATACGGGTGAGTGATTTATGAAGTGGTCGAGCAGACGGCACGTCAATCGGACGTGCCGTGTGCCCGCGGTGACCGACAACGCAGTTATGGTGTCATAAACGGCCAAAACGGGCGTCCAACGGTCAAATTCATAGCGGACGACCACAGATTTACCCGAAACCACCGTGAAACATTCTAATTATTATTCGTGACGTGTACGCGCAGACGGCACGTCAATCGGACGTGCGGTTTGCGCGGTACGGCTCAATATTAGTGTTTTAAATGATGCGCGCGCTTCGTAAACGCGCGTGAGGGGGGTCCAAACGGGCCGAACGATGTCGGAATGGCCTGAAATCAGACGATAAATACGGGTGAGTTATTTATGAAGTGGTCGAGCAGACGGCACGTCAATCGGACTTTTCGTGTGCCCGCGGTGACCGAGAACGCAGTTATGGTGTCATAAACGGCCAGAACGGGCGTCCAACGGTCAAATTCATAGCGTACGACCTCGGATTGAGCTGAAACCACCGTGAAACATTCTAATTATTATTCGTGACGTGTACGCACAGACGGCACGTCAATCGGACGTGCGGTTTGCGCGGTACGGCTCAATATTCGTGTTTTAAGTGATGCGCGCGCTTCGTAAACGCGCGTGAGGGGGGTCCAAACGGGCCGAACGATGTCGGAATGGCCTAAAATCAGACGACAAATACGGGTGAGTGATTTCTGAAGTGGTCGAGCAGACGGCACGTCAATCGGACTTGTCGTGTGCCCGCGGTGACCGACAACGCAGTTATGGTGTCATAAACGGCCAGAACGGGCGTCCAACGGTCAAATTCATAGCGGACGGCCTCGGATTGAGCTGAAACCATCGTGGAACATTCTAATTATTATTCGTGACGTGTACGCGCAGACGGCACGTCAATCGGACGTGCGGTTTGCGCGGTACGGCTCAATATTCGTGTTTTAAGTGATGCGCGCGCTTCGTAAACGCGCGTGAGGGGGGTCCAAACGGGCCGAACGATGTCGGAATGGCCTGAAATCAGACGACAAATACTGGTGATTGATTTCTGAAGTGGTCGAGCAGACGGCACGTCAATCGGACTTGTCGTGTGCCCGCGGTGACCGACAACGCAGTTATGGTGTCATAAACGGCCAGAACGGGCGTCCAACGGTCAAATTCATAGCGGACGGCCTCGGATTGAGATGAAACCATCGTGGAACATTCTAATTATTATTCGTGACGTGTACGCGCAGACGGAACGTCAATCGGACGTGCGGTTTGCGCGGTACGACTCAATATTCGCGTTTTAAGTGATGCGCGCGCTTCGTAAACGCGCGTGAGGGGGGTCCAAACGGGCCGAACGATGTCGGAATGGCCTGAAATCAGACGAAAAATACGGGTGACTGATTTCTGAAGTGGTCGAGCAGACGGCACGTCAATCGGACGTGCCGTGTGCCCGCGGTGACCGACAACGCAGTTCTGGTGTCATAAACGGCCAGAACGGGCGTCCAACGGTCAAATTCATAGAGGACAACCACGGATTCACCCAAAACCACCGTGGAACATTCTAATTATTATTCGTGACGTGTACGCGCAGACGGCACGTCAATCGGACGTGCGGTTTGCGCGGTACGGCTCAATATTAGTGTTTTAAATGATGCGCGCGCTTCGTAAACGCGCGTGAGGGGGGTCCAAACGGGCCGAACGATGTCGGAATGGCCTGAAATCAGACGAAAAATACGGGTGAGTTATTTATGAAGTGGTCGAGCAGACGGCACGTCAATCGGACTTGTCGTGTGCCCGCGGTGACCGAGAACGTAGTTATGGTGTCATAAACGGCCTGAACGGGCGTCCAACGGTCAAATTCATAGCGTACGACCTCGGATTGAGGTGAAACCACCATGAAACATTCTAATTATTATTCGTGACGTGTACGCGCAGACGGCACGTCAATCGGACGTGCGGTTTGCGCGGTACGGCTCAATATTCGTGTTTTAAGTGATGCGCGCGCTTCGTAAACGCGCGTGAGGGGGGTCCAAACGGGCCGAACGATGTCGGAATGGCCTAAAATCAGACGACAAATACGGGTGAGTGATTTCTGAAGTGGTCGAGCAGACGGCACGTCAATCGGACTTGTCGTGTGCCCGCGGTGACCGACAACGCAGTTATGGTGTCATAAACGGCCAGAACGGGCGTCCAACGGTCAAATTCATAGCGGACGGCCTCGGATTGAGCTGAAACCACTGTGGAACATTCTAATTATTATTCGTGACGTGTACGCGTAGACGGAACGTCAATCGGACGTGCGGTTTGCGCGGTACGGCTCAATATTCGTGTTTTAAGTGATGCGCGCGCTTCGTAAACGCGCGTGAGGGGGTCCAAACGGGCCGAACGATGTCGGAATGGCCTGAAATCAGACGAAAAATACGGGTGAGTGATTTATGAAGTGGTCGAGCAGACGGCACGTCAATCGGACGTGCCGTGTGCCCGCGGTGACCGACAACGCAGTTATGGTGTCATAAACGACCAAAACGGGCGTCCAACGGTCAAATTCATAGCGGACGACAACAGATTCACCCGAAACCACCGTGAAACATTCTAATTATTATTCGTGACGTGTACGCGCAGACGGCACGTCAATCGGACGTGCGGTTTGCGCGGTACAGCTCAATATTAGTGTTTTAAATGATGCGCGCGCTTCGTAAACGCGCGTGAGGGGGGTCCAAACGGGCCAAACGATGTCGGAATGGCCTGAAATCAGACGACAAATACGGGTGACTGATTTCTGAAGTGGTCGAGCAGACGGCACGTCAATCGGACGTGCCGTGTGCCCGCGGTGACCGAAAACGCAGTTCTGGTGTCATAAACGGCCAGAACGGGCGTCCAACGGTCAAATTCATAGCGTACGACCTCGGATTGAGCTGAAACCACCGTGGAACATTCTAATTATTATTCGTGACGTGTACGCGCATACGACACCTCAATCGGACGTGCGGTTTGCGCGGTACGGCTCAATATTCGTGTTTTAAGTGATGCGCGCGCTTCGTAAACGCGCGTGAGGGGGGTACAAACGGGCCGAACGATGCCAGTTGATGTTTTTCACTTAAAATGATGTCCTTTTGAAACAAAAGACATACACTTTGAGTTGTTCCGACCACACCGCGCCTCGGATTGAGGCGGGGATGACTCGTACACGTCACATATGACCCATGGATCGTTGTCCTAAAGCATCAACACATTTCGAATGCGTTTGGTCAGTTTTTCGTATGTCACTTTTTGTTTTCACTTAAAATCTTATGGAAATTCATATAGAATATTTTTATATCATATTTAGTATGGATTAGATTTTAGTTGATCGTGCTATGAAACATTTCAGAGCTAATGAAATTAAGGAAGGTGGAGGGGATGTCCGGGGGGCTGTCCGGTGGGGCTGTCCGGTGGGTGTCCGGAGGGCTGTCCGGGGACCAAGGAGGAGGGTGGGGGGGGGGGGGGGGCTGTGCGGGGTCTGTCCGGGGGGTTTTGGGGGGTTGTTCAGGGGGTTGTCCGGGGTTGTTCAGGGGGCTGTCCGGGGGTTGTTCAGGGGGTTGTTCAGGGGGTTGTCCGGGGGTGTTCAGGGGGCTGTCCGGGGGGTGTTTGGGGGGTTGTCCGGGGTCCAGGGGGGGGGGTTGTCCGGGGTCCAAGGGGGGGGGTGGGTGGGGGGGTTGTCCGGGGGGCTGTCCGGGGGGCTATCCGGGGTCCAGGGTGGAGGGTTGGGGGCTGTACGGGGGGCTGTCCAGGGGGCTGTCCGCGGGGGCTGTCCGGGGGGGCTGTCCGGTGGTTGTCCGGGGGGCTGTCCGGGGACCAAGGATGAGGGTGGGGGGGCTGTGCGGGGTTTGTCCGGAGGGTGTTTGAGGGTTCTTCAGGGGGTTGTCCGGGGTTGTTTAGGGGGCTGTCTGGTGGTTGTTCAGGGGGTTGTCCGGGGTTGTTCAGGGGGTTGTCCGGTGGGTGTTCGGGGGGCTGTCCGGGGACCAAGGATGAGGGTGGGGGGGCTGTGCGGGGTATGTCCGGAGGGGCTGTCCGGGGTCCAGGGTGGAGGGTTGGGGGCTGTACGGGGGGCTGTCCAGGGGGCTGTCCATGGGGCTGTCCGCGGGGCTGTCCGGGGGGTGTTTGGTGGGTGTTCGGGGTCCAAGGGGGAGGGGGGGGGGTTGTCCAGGGTCCAAGAATGAGGGGGGTTGTCCAGGGAGTTCTCAAACACACAACCACTAAAAGACAACAACATCCATAAAAACAGACAATATATAAAAATAACTCAACTCCAATACTATACTACGAGTCTAGATAAAACCAACAACTAGAATAGATTAAACATCAAATCTCAAGTCAAAAATGTAACGGATCAATATGTCCCACATCAGCATCACCATCTCCATCATCATCATCATCATCGCCCTCGTCATCGTCCTCCTCATCGTCATCACCCTCCACAACGCCTTCCTCCTCGCCTTCGCCCTCCTCCTCGCCCTCCTCATCTCCCTCCTCTTCCGCATCAAACTACTCGCCATCATCATCTTCAAGCTCGACATCGGCCTGACCACCACTGGAACTGCCACCTGGTGCACCATATATAGAATGTATCGACGACATGTATTCATCAATCGCTGGGCTGGCCTCTGCTGGAAGTGTTGGACGTAGAACTTCAATAAATTTCATAAATGCACTGTTTGCCCTTGCAGACTGTTCTGCCGTCTCTGTGGACCTTTTCTCAGCCTGTTCTGCCTGTGCCCTAACTTGCTGCAGCTCGGTGGCACTACAACTCGTACCTGAGGCAGGCCAATACCTCTTCGGGGCTATCCTAGGTCGGCAGCGTACTCTGCCAGAATGATCATCTCCCAACACCTGATGTAAGTGATCAGATGGCCCAAAATTGTCTGCTTCTTGGGCATCGAGGGCCTCTAAAGCATCCTGTTACAAATATAAATATATTGTTAAGTTACGAAATAGATATTAAAATATAAAATCAACAGATTAAAACTTACAATCTGCTGCTGAGTCGCTTCGTTGACAGCACGTCCATCCTTTTTTCGTCTACTCGAGCAAAACAGTTTTGCTCGAGGCACACGTCCTTCAATATTTTGTACTTGCCTCTACAATGACATTGAAAACAAAATTTATATAAAGACTTCAGCAAATAATTAAATAATTGAGGAAACAAAAGAAAATGTAAGTCGTAAAGAAAACTTATAAACAATTGTCATACCTGCTGCCTCTCATGATCCGGCATCGTCGTGCGTCCTAGTGTATGGAGGTATTTTTTTGCATCAATGTTTTTTTTATTTTTTCCAGATGATTCCTAAATAAAATTCGATAATGAAAAGGATAATATTAATGCAAAACTTGAAAGTTATTATTTAAATACCTCAAATGTAATTCATACCTTAAACTGGGTACTCGTCCAATGAGTAATCATCTGACGATACTGCTCTATAGGACAATCATCCACGACTGGTACCGCCTCTAACTCAGTGCCAACTCTAGCACGCCAGCCAATATACAGCTCATGCTTGTAGGCTCTCCAAAGCTCGCCTAAATCCTTTAGACGTTCCATTCGTGCACCCTCACCATCAGGAAAATTAAATCGAAGTTGAAATGAAAATATTAATTTATATAAATACAAAAAAAATTCATGGCATTAAATACAACAGATTTTTTTACCCATATCTCTGCCCAAGCTCTATCTTTGACCTCATGTGGCAAATGTCTCCACGACAGCGGGCTGACGGGAATGATGTCGGAGTATTTGGCAAGCGTCGCCATAAAACTCCGACATTGCTGCCCTGTTTTCTCAACCATCTGATTGTCTTCATTATATTCCACCATAACCTGTGTGCGACGGTTCCACACCGAACACATGCGTGTACGGCCCCGCCCCCGCCTCCTTTCAGTAGATGTATTTGTCATGAAAGAAAAACAAATATTTTATCAAAACATGTTATAATGAAAATAAATATTGCTATAAAAATTTGATAGGGTTTTATAAATATACCTGTGCTAGTCTGATCAATGAGTGGCGCCGGATCCACAGAACCTGATGGAACACCCTCTGGTGGAACAGGAGTCGAAGACGATGGAATATAAAAGCTCGGAGAGACAGAAGTAGAAGGAAAAGAAGATGGAACAACTGTATGACCTGATGCTGACTGGGGAGTGGGAATCATCATGGGATGTGAAAATGATGGGGCAGAAGATGCAGAAGGTAGCGAAAACATGGGAGGTCTAAATATCCCGTGTGTCCCTAACGACACACCGGGATTAGAATGTGGGAAGGCTGAAATGTCAGTGGGAGGGGCAGGGTCTAGTCGGGCACGCCCAGCTCTATGTCCACCTCTGGTACGAACCCTCCTCGTACCACCGGCCTGAGTACTAGGACCAGTACTAGGCTCCTCGTCGAATAACTGTCGACGTAATGGTGGATCCTACAAAAAAGTTTACAAAAAAAATTAATCACATGACATTATATATTCTGTAAATATATATATATATATTTGAAATAAAGTACTCACTGTAGGCACTAATGGTGGAATGCCCATCTCCTCCATCCGACGATTGTTCTCCGCCATTTTTTTTCTTCGTCTCTCTTCAATTGGCTTCATTTCCTACATTGGAAAACAAATATGTAATTAATTAGAAAAAGAAAATTAATGTGTAAACCAAAAAACTAAATATATGAGAGAATGAGGGGATTCATTGGTAATTTAGCTATCAATTGTTTTAGAAGATCTTGAATGAATTTAATAAAACATACAAGTTGTAATGTTCACCAAGTTAGAAATATTGTTTGATTTGGTTTGAATACAGTTCAATTCCAAATTAGAAAATGCAATTCAAATAAAACAGCAACCAATAAACATTGAAAATTCACATAACGGTCAAGTCAGCTAAAACATATTTGTGATCAATACTAAATAAATATGAATATTACCAACCTTAACAACCCAACTCGAGGTAAACCAAAAGAATTGAGAACATGGATGAATGATTCTATATATTTCCAACCACAACTTCAGGTTCACAATCAACTCTGACAATTGAGCTATTGGAGTCATCAAAAGAAATAAATGGATTGGTTCCAATGGCAATAGGGACAGTGTCAATTCCATCATCAGCATCATCAAAAATATGTCTTGGAATTACTTCAACTACGACACAAAATTCAGGTTGAAGTTGATCTTTGACATAAAAAACTTGTTTAGCCATTGATGCCAACACATATGGTTCTTCGGTTGCAAGAGTGCGGGTCATATTAATTACTCGAAATCCACAATCATCAATAAATGTGCCATGTCTCGTCATCGAATCAAACCAATGGCATTTCATCATTGTGACTCGTCCATGAGAGTAATAATCCAATATTATTATTTTCTCAACGACTCCATAATAACCCACATTTTCAAGTCGCGGTCTACTATCTGATGCGCTGGCATAACAATCTGTTGTGGCAGTAACCATAATACCATCATGTTGTGTTCTCATGTTTTTGGCTCGTTCAGTGACAATAAATATGTACCCATTGATAACAATTGATTTACAGTCACGAACCACGGTATTAGGACCAAAAGCCAAAGCTCTTATTTCCTCAGAGACAGAGTCAGCAGACAAACTCAATACCTGCAATATAAATGACAGTTAAACTTAAGTAAATATTGAAATAATTAATTTAAACAGTAATATTTTTACCTTCAATTTTAACCAAGCAGAAAACTCTTTGCTATGCAAAGTCTCTCTCCTTCTCAAAGATAAAGAACGATGCTTCCTATTTATCATTGTTTTATGTTCCCTGTAGATAAAAAAATATGAATAGTTTAACAGATATATATGTAAGATATACATATTCAATTTTGTTACCTGATATAGTCATCGAACAAATCACAGTTGAACAAAACTGTGCGATGTGCCATCTCCCGCTCTTCATGGATTAATGTCTTCAATGTATATGATCCAGGAATTCCTCCTGTTTGAGGAAGTGATGGAAAACTGGGTTCAATTTTCTCATATTGTTCTTCTTCATTTCTCATTGGTCTGTTCATTCTTGTAGTAAGATCAGACAAATACATTGAACAGAAATCCATACATTCTTGAGCTAAGTAACCGTTCACGATAGAACCTTCGGGATGATTCTTGTTTCGAACATATGACTTTAATGTGAACATATTTCTTTCAGTTGGATACATCCAACGAAAAGAAACAGGTCCTCCGAGAAGTATTTCAGTTGGAATATGGACAGTCAGATGCAGCATGCATGTGAAAAATGATGGGGGAAATATTTTCTCCAACTCACACAAAATTAATGGGGCATCTGTCAACATTTTTTGCAAGAAAGACTTGGACAACTTCTTAGCACAAAGATCTCTAAACAAATGGCACAACCGAATAACACCCACCCTTACATTATTGGACAAAAGATGATGGATTGCTATTGGAAGCAACTCATGCAGTAGAACGTGATAATCATGAGTCTTCAAAGATTTTAGCTTCAACTCTCTTCTGTTGACCCGTTTAGATATGTTGCTTGAATAGCCATCAGGAACTCTAATAGTCTCTAATACTTCCAAAAATTGTTTTTTTTCAGTAGGTGTCATCACATAAGAAGCACATGGAAGTTTCCATTTATTTTCACTGATACGCACAGGATGCAATTCTGGTCTGATGCCCCAATCCACCAAGTCACGTCGAGATCGTAAATCATCTTTTGTCTTCCCCTTGACATTTAGAAGAACTGAAAGCAACATTTCACATATATTCTTTTCAATATGCATTACGTCTAAGCAATGATGTAGCAAATTGGTTGACCAATAAGGCAAATCAAAAAAGATACTCCTCTTCCTCCAATTGTAACAGGTTTCTGTGGAAACATTCTTTCTCTTTCCAGATTTCATTTGACCCTTCCCGAACGAAAAACTGAAATCTTTCAATTCATTAAGCACATCAGTTCCAGACATACGCTGAGGTGGATCATCAGTCTCTATAGTATTATCAAATCTTCGACGATTCATTCTATATGGATGATCCTTTGGCAAAAATTGTCGATGTCCCATAAAACTGAAACTACAACGATGTTTCAGTCTTCTGGATCGTGTATTCTTCATACAAACTGGACATGACAGTTTCCCCTTCGTGCTCCATCCAGACATCATTGCATAAGACGGAAAATCATTGATTGTCCACATAAGCGCAGCGCGCATCTGAAATATGTCTTTCGAACATGCATCGTATGTGCGCACACCCACATCCCAAAGAAGCTTCAACTCTTTTATTAAAGGTTTCATGTATACATCAATATCAATGCCAGGATCAGAAGGACCAGATATGAGTATACTCATGAAAGTGAAAGGTTTTTTCATACACAACCATGGGGGAAGATTATAAATGTGTATAAAAACTGGCCATGTACTGTGCGAAGTAAGCATCTGCCCAAACGGATTAAAACCGTCGCATGAAAGACCCAGCCTCACATTACGCACGTCAGCTGCAAAATCAGGATGTCGAGCATCAAATCTCTTCCATGCAAATCCATCTGCAGGATGAACCAACTCATCATCAGTCTTCTTTCTCTCGGTATCATGCCATCTCATTTTTATTGATATGTCATCAGACATAAAAAGATTCTGGAGTCTGGGGATCAATGGAAAGTGCCACATTACTTTCTGTGGAACGCGGGATGGTGTTCCATCAGATTTTGACTTCCAGCGGGATGTGCCACATTTTATACAATCATTTCGTTCAGCGGTTTCCTCCCAGAATAAACTGCAATCTTTCGGGCAAGCATGAATTTTGTTTCTTGAAAATCCAAGTTCCTCAACTAACTTCCATGCCATATAGTGGTTTGAGGGAATATCTGCATCATCTGGAAGTAAATCCTTAAAGAGGGTAAGAATGTAATCGATTGCTGTATTAGAAATCCCATACATAGTTTTCCCATGAAATAATCGGATTAAAAATTCCAGCCTTTTCATTTTATCGCATTGCTGATATACTGGAGTCGTGGCAGCATCATTCAATTTTTTCACCCTATCAATATCATCATTTTCACTAGATGCATCAGCTGTCCTCATATCGAAGTCTTCTTGAGTCGAAATCCTTTCTTTTTCATGATGACGAATAAACGGAAACTGATCATCTAACAAATTCTCCATTCCAGTCTTTTCATTTCGATCATCACCAATTTGAGATTTCATTTTCTCCCCATTGTGATACCACAGAAAGTAGTTTGCTTGAAACCCATTTTTGGTTATGTGGTAGCTGACTTCTTCACGGCTCAACCAAGGTCTACCAACACAATTGGAACATGGGCAGTGTATGCGACCACTATCTGAAGCATTGTGAAATGCAAAATCTATAAAGCTCTCCAAATTGTTTTGAAAATCATCTGAGATCCGATCGGTTTCATACATCCAACTTCTGTCCATTCTGTAAAAAGAATTTATATAAGTCATTTTGTCATAAACAATTCAATAGGCATTAACTATAATAGAATATACATTTAAGTAAACGATAAAGGAAGAAAATAATCAAGGTATCAACTACACATGTCAAAAAAACATACAAATGTGTTATTGAAAAAATGTAAAACCAACAAGAACTTAATGTGTTATATCACATAACAGCATGACTCATCCCATAACCATATTAGTAGGGTATCATGAACATGAATAACATCAACCTTGTGCCATCCTCCTACCCTACATGACCCCAACCACATGCCACATCTTATTATAGCCTTATCACATCACACCTCACCGAAAAACACTAGGGAAATCATAGTACATCTCACCTGAAGACACATGGACAATCACATCACATCTTGCCTAAAAACACATGGTCAATCACTTTTGAAGGAAGAGTAGGGAAGACATGGTAGCTATCCAAACATATAACCACCATCCTAGATATTAGAAAAAATACCCATAACTCAAAACCTCTGATCGTTGGTAAGTTTATCCAACTCTGGTTGGGAATGTGTAGAAATAACATAAAAATACATGATATATAGATAGCACAAAATACTCAACCTATGGGTTCACATTAACTACATAATCACACACTTCACTACTACCATAAAACACATAAACCACACCACCACCACACAAGACGCATATCATTGGAATATAATTCTACATTCAATAAGTCTATCTATGGAATTATCATAAGAATCCATGTATCAATTGGAATATAATTCTACATTCAATAAGTCTATCTATGGAATCCCTCCCTTGGATCCATGTATCACCCATGGCTTAATCAATATTAAAAGAAATGAGTCTATCCGTGGAATTCCACTGTGAATCCATTTATCACATAAAGCGTATAAGTTAATAGAAACAAGATTATATACCTGGCATCCTAATAGAATCCATGTATCACTATTTACTATTAATCATTTAATGAATTCCATTTCATTTAAACAATTCATTAAACATACCAAGGTCAAAAACTAAGGTATTTAATACAACTCACCTCAAAATGGCGACTCAATCAAATAATAACCTGAAAAGAATGAAGCTTCATTTACTCATGTTGTAATGACAAGATAATGAGATTCCCTTGCTTAATCAATCAATTCCATATCATGGTCTCAACATAACTCATAATGGCTAGCAATTCAATGAAAATTCAAGCACTCACATGGGAATTTTTAATAGAACACTCCTAACAAGACTATAAAGATATCACATGCATTAGTTATAATATATCTAACATGGTAACATAAAATATAAGATAAATTCAATCCAATTTCATAGATTCATAGCATAGTCTCTACTTTACTCACATTGGCAAGGCAATACAATTAAAACATGTGTTAAAAAATAATTGGCATTCATGTGTTAAAAGGGGAATGCAAACCATAAAATACCCTTAATTAATTTAATTTACAATTCAATTCAGAAATCGAACAATCAATTCGATTTATATAACCTTTCACAAATGACATCCCATGTTCAAGGGGTAAAATCCAAAAAGGAATTTTCAAGAAAACTCACCCTTAGGCTGGTCCGGCCGGCAGTAGCACCAAAATCACTTAAACTGATGGGAAAAATGAAAATAGGTTTAAATACTATCCAAACATTTGAATACATTTTCAGTTAAGAAGAAGAATAACCTGAATAAGAGCTGGAAAATTGAAGGCCGGCAGTACCTCCAAAATCGCCTAAATCGGATGCTGCTCCCGTTTTAGGGTTGTGTATCGCGAATGGGGGAGAGAACAGGCAGCTGGGAATTTGGGGAGGACCTTTGCCAACGGTTCTTAAAAACCGTTGGCATATGTATATCTATCCCAACGGTTCTACAGAACCGTTGGGAAAAACCTGCAAAAACCTCATCTATGCCAACGGTTCTCATGAACCGTTGGTAAAAAACCATCTATCCCAACGGTTCTCATGAACCGTTGGGAAAAAGCTCCCTGGAAACCTCTATGCCAACGGTTTCATAGAACCGTTGGTATCTAACCGTGGGGAAAGGCCAGCATTCCAGTAGTGCACCTTTGAAAAAACTAAAAATATTATTTTATTATAAAGTCATATTCACTTTTTAATAGCTCCAAATTGATTTATTTCGAAGATAAGGTGGGGATGGGTCGAAATCCTCTCATCCAATAGAATTTAGACAAGTTTAGGTCATTTTATTAACCTTATCTTTTAGTTTTAACTCTTAGTTAATTAGATTGACATTTACCATGTCACTTTGTATTTTTATATTATATAGTTAATAAACTTACCATATACATCCAAGAGACCCCCAAGTGGTCCATTAATGATACACATATCATGATATAAGTATCTTGACCGAACCTTAGATTTTTAGGAATATAATAACAATTAATAATATAATATTTGTTTTAAAAACTATTTTATGTCAATTTTGACACTATTTGGTAATTGATTTTTGTGAAAATAATAAGAGAATTATTAGTTCTAAAAAAGTTAATTAAATAAATACTAACATGTCATATTAACATATAAAATTATTGTAATTCATAAAAAGTCTCAAATTACATTTATTTGGGTATTTATAACATCAATTATGTCAATATTTCATTAATAAGATAATTACTGCATCATCATTGTGTCATAAATAAATTAAATTATTTTAAGTATAAAAATTAAAAATAAAATACCATTATGTGGGAAATCTTTTTATGTTTCTAATTAATATTTATAGTCTAATTTATCTTATGTATAACCCTATATTAAAAATTATTTACTTATTAAACTTTGATTTTAACTATTTTAACCCTTCTTTAAATAAATTAATATTAAATGTCCTAATCTAATACAAGCGGGCCTAAATGGTCATATTTTATTCCTAAGGTTGTTTTTTGTCGAATTACACTTATCCAATAGAGTTAGGACATATTTTAGGGTAATAATAATATCATTTTTACCCTTAATTATCCTATTTACTTTTAACCGTGGTAAATAAAATTAAAAAGTTACTATTCACAAAAAATTATTTTCATCTCATTGAACCACATTTTAGTCCTTGATATTAACTGTGTCTCTTGGATTTTTGAAATTCAATTCAGAGAAGTGGTAAAATTTAAATTAAAAAAGTCAGTTTTTTAACTACCACTAAGTGGTTTCACTATTCATTGAAAATTGAAGTTTTTCAGAAAAATACCAAAAATTCAGCCTAAGCATTATTTGATATTACAAATTCAAAATTGATGTCTATTTTTCCAAATTCAAAACATATAAGTGGCATTAATTAATTTTAAAATTAATTCCCGTTATCAAAACAAATAGCGTGTTTTTAAGAAATAATAACTATCAAAAGATTGATACTTATTTATATCCAATTTAAAAGTGAAATTAATTCCAATGAACAAAATTGGATTAAATGGTTAAAATATATTCTAATTACACTTTAAAAATAATTAAAAATATAATCTAACCATATAAATTATTTTGATGAAAAAAGTTGTTTTTAATTAAAATATAACGTGTTTTTACTATTCATTAAAATATGAAAGTTATCAGAAAAATATCAAAACTTTATCCAAATTAAATTTTTATATCCTTAATCTAAGGAAGAATTTTATTTTTTCAAATTTAACTTATAAAAATGTCAAAAACTAGATTTAAAGTGGGTGCGCCATCAAAAGGCGGAAAAAGTGCATTTTTTGAAAAATACTTATTTTACCCGAAAAATTTATTTTGTTCTCATACCATGTTCTAGAAAATATTTAAGATGAATAATAATGTTATAAAATTCAAAATTTAGTTAATACTATTCATAACGGCTAGTCCATAATAATATTATAACAATATATCATTGTTTTGTGAAACCCGGTATTGCGTACTACACACGCTATCGAGGAAGGTCGCGATTGCGTGTAATGAAAGACAAGTTACGGTTGCGTATACTGCAAGCTAATACGGTGTTGTGTATAGCACAAGATAATCTTGGTGTAGCATACAACAGAAGACATCAATGAAATTAAAAAGAATATTTTTCATAAAATCTCGGGGTGTTACATTCTTCCCCCCTTAAAATGAATTTCGCCCTTGAAATTCGTCAGGGTTATAAATGGTTTACTACTCGAAAGTTTCTTTAATAGAAACCCACATAGTAAAGAGGAATACCAAAACCAATATTTGAAAAATAAATTATAAAACGTAATGTTTACCCAAAGTAACTCATCACTGGGTTTCCATATAGGAGAACATAGGTGAAAATATGGATATGGAAGAAAAATCTAAACATCAAGTTCTGATAAAGAGTGGTAGAGAACATGGCTATGAAAAATCCAACAATCATAAAGCTATATATTTGTGATGATCTAAGGTACCATTTGATTCATAGGATATAAGGGCACTAGGACAATATTTTTGGTTTTCAAGATTATTTCCCTAAAGTTAATGAAATTGGAATTAGAAGAAATACTTTCGTGATTTTGGTACAGTCTCACCATTGGTCATTCTTTGGACAATTTACACTTCATATCTTGAAGAAATGAAGTTTAATTTGTTATTTGTGAAGTGTTAACATATCATGTGATAGAATGATGGGTCATTCCATCTGTTTCAAACAAAAGGTTAACAAAAGTTATCAAATATACATAAGCCCATCTATGGTGAGGTTAATCATATAAGATTCCAAAAATGAATTTATACTTCATATATCATACCGCTTAATATAATAAAACTAGTTTCTACTAAACAGGGACTTCCTGTAGGCTAATGGTAGGCGATAAAGTCCAGTCGCACTTCGGTTGTAGGTTCGATTCCCACAGCTTCGTCCGACGCAATGGGCTGTCGCCCATCCTGCAGCTTGTCCTTTTTTTTTTCTAAAAAAAACATTATTATAACTTTCCATAAATAATATCGAAAAAGTTCTAGACTTAAACCATAATAACTTATGTCCAACATAATCCATTCCAATCTTTAGGCTTATCCAAAATACTTCGGTCCAAAATCATAGTATAAAGAAAATGATTACTTGAAATGTCACATAACAATCACGTGAATGCCATCATTTATCCCCAATATATCATAAGATATATCTTGTTGGTCAAATTACAAACATGTGAATACCTTAATCATATATTCTCTTGAAGAATGAATACCCATTGAGCCTTAGTGAAAACATGAATGTTGTTAAATTTTAACACTTTCCACATACCAAAATCCCAAAAATTCTATATACTCAAACCATAATATCACTTAGTCCTTATATCAGTCATGAGCTCATGAATACAATAAAACATCTCATTATCTTCTTATCCATTCATTATACGCATATCATCTACTTTCTAAAAAATATCTGAATAACCTTTCATGGTTACCAGTACCATATACTTTCAAATACTTTAGGAAAAACAATAGTGTAACAATCCTTAGATGTCTCTTTATTCCATAGTACCATGAGATTACTTATACAACATTACACTTGATAAACATATAATCATTCCACTACCTTCTTAAACCATTGACCGAGCTTCAACAATTCTTTCATCTCACATGTCATTTGTAGTCTCTTCATCATAATCAACATAAATACTACCCATACGACCATAATGATTCTCTTCATGAGACTTTTTCTTAGGGAATTGGTTTGCATAATGCCCGTACATTCCACATTTAAAACATTTAACCATTGTTGATGTCATAGAAATATTATTATCCTCATCCATGGTGTTAACTGAACCTTTTCCTTTGCACTTACTGGCTTTGTGTCCTTCTTTTCCACAACCAAAGCATCTTCCGGTTCCTTTTAAACATTCTACTTGATGACTCTTCCTACATTATTTACATAGGGGAAGTTTAACTTTCTTTCCTCTATGATCATCATGAAACTCCATCTTTCTCTTATTAGCCGAGTCAGGAAACTTACCAAATTTGAGTTTATTGATCATATTATGAGATTGATGATTCGACAAAATAATGATGTTTGGACTTAAAAATCCCATTTCATTTGGTTGCTCATGAATAATATCATTCCATTTTCCATCAAATCCTCCATTATCATGAATCATCTTGTTTCCGACCATTTTCTAAAACCCAAAAAGAATAGTGTGAGAGACAAAAATCATGCTAGGGAAAACAACATAGTAAAGGGGGAGTACCCTCAATATCTAACATCTTAGGTTAAATTCTAATATCGTTACCTTAGTTCTAGGACTATATCCTATAAGTATACTTATCTTTAGGGACATCCCAAGACATACCTTAGAAATATCTCTAGGGATCTCACTAACGTTTTTGCATCCTAGTTTCCAAAGGTTGACTAAACCTTTCCTCTGATACCAACTATAAAGAACCGAAGCTTGACGTACATGGACATTACATTACTTTTGCAGGATACTTAGTACATAACAAAAACAGACACACAAGGACCGTAATAGTTTAGTGTCTTTGGAAACTTGGAACGTAATCTTCTAATCGTGGTGAAAGATCTTCAACATCTCCCATAAAGATCTTCCCCCTTTTTTTTCTTACCTAAAACCTTTTTTATATCCTGGGGAAAAGAAAACATAAAAAGGGTGAGCTCAAATGCTCAGTAAGGGTAAGCATGGAAAAAATAAAACAAACCATATACATTTGAACATAAAAACATGTACATAATGTTTAAACATAGAAATCTTATGCAATGACATAAAACATGGAAATATGTAAGGCATAGATCAAAATAGAACATCAATCATGATAAAATTGCTTGTAAATAAAACTTGTAATTGTGTAAAAACATTAAGAACATGATATGATTTCCATGGTAGCCAAGCCATTGCTGCCAAGACCATCTTAGTGGACAAAGTCCCTTTCTGAATCGAGTTCACTCCTCGTTTCAGTCCTGTAACACTGAACCGGATTAACTTACCGTTCCAGCCATGTCTATCCCATGCGATATAAATCTTTACCCAATGAATTGGAGGGAGATATAGGTACCACCCATCTCAGAATGATACCATTCTTATGTGTGCCACAAAATCATAAATCATACATCATTGCATAACCCATGTAATAAAAATGGGATTCTTAAACATCATGACATCATAAAAAAATTCATATAAGATAAAGGAATTAATAAAAATAATTCCATCACAACATAATCAAATCAAAGTAATAATAGGGATAGAAATAGAACCCTATATTATCTTAGATGGAAAATAATTTTGATAAAACACTTGAACTCCATTCTTGAGGAAAATATCCTTTCTACTTCAATTTTTTTTCCTTTCTTACCATGTCATACAATTTTAAACTAAAGAAGTTGATTAAAAATAAACTTGAAAACTTGTAAAGGAAGCTTCTTGGAAATAATGTTTTAAAAATCCATTCATGCCGTATAAGTTAAAAAAATATTTTTCTTGTACTTTTGTCAAAAAAGTCAAAAAGTACATCGTACGAAAAACGACAAAAGATTCCTTTCATATCTTTTACTAAAAACTCACCGAAGGGTAAAATTGGATTTACACAATTATAGGTTGATGGAAATAATATTACATATTGAGGAAACATGTATGTGGATGATAAAACACACCCCAGTAAATACCAAAGTATAAACAATCTCGGATAAAAATGAGATTGTGATATTTTCCCTTACCTTAGGTCTGATATGCTTCGTACGTATCCAAACCTCCTCTTCTTTGAAGAACCTCTTTGAGACCTCCTTTTAGGGCACTAGAATTGGTCTTTGAAGAAGACCAGGTTCTCTAGGATGTTTCTAGGGAAGTGGAGAAGAGAATTTGGCAGGGGTTGGCCGATCTTGAAGGCTCAAAGTGGTGTGAGGAAGAGAGGGAGGAGGTTCCCTTTTATAAGGGAGGAGAGGGGCACCTTTGGAAAAACTAAAAATATTATTTTATTATAAAGTCATATTAGGTTTTTAATAGCTCCAAATTGATTTATTTGGAAGATAAGGTGGGGATGGGTCGAAATCCTCTCATCTAATAGAATTTATACAAGTTTAGGTCATTATATTAACCTTATCTTTTAGTTTTAACTCTTAGTTAATTAGATTGACATTTACCATGTCACTTTGTATTTTTATATTATATAGTTAATAAACTTACCATATACATCCAAGAGACCCCCAAGTGGTCCATTAATGATACACATATCATGATATAAGTATCTTGTCCAAACCATAGATTTTGAGAAATATAATAAAAATTAATAATATAATATTTGTTTTAAAAACTATTTTATGTCAATTTTGACACTATTTGGTAATTGATTTTTGTGAAATTAATAACAGAATAATTAGTCCTAAAAAATTTAATTAAATAAATACTAACATGTTATATTAACATATAAAATTATTGGAATTCATAAAAAGTCTCAAATTATATTTATTTGGGTATTTATAACATCAATTATGTCAATATTTCATTAATAAGATAATTACTGCATCATCATTGTGTCATAAATAAATTAAATTATTTTAAGTCTAAAAATTACACATAAAATACCCTTATGTGGAAAATATTTTTAGCTTTCTAATTAATATTTATAGTCTAATTTATCTTATGTATAACCCTATATTAAAAATGATTTACTTATTAAACTTTGATTTTAACTATTTTAACCCTTCTTTAAATAAATTAATATTAAATGTCCTAATCTAATCCAAGTGGGGATAAATGGTCATATTTTATTCCTAAGGTTGTTTTTGGTCGAATTACACTTATCCAATAGAATTAGGACATGTGTTAGGGTAATAATAATATCATTTTTACCCTATTTACTTTTAACCGTGGTAAATAAAAGTAAAAAGTTACTATTCACCAAAAATTATTTTCATCTCATTGAACCACATTTTAGTCATTGATATTAACCGTGTCTCTCGGATTTTTGAAATTAAATTCACAGAAGTGGTAAATTTTAAATTAAAAAAGTCAGTTTTTTAACTACCACTAAGTGGTTTCACTATTCATCGAAAATTGAAGTTTTTCCGAAAAATACCAAAAATTCAGCCTAAGCATTATTTGATATTACGAATTCAAAATTGATGTCTATTTTTCCAAATTCAAAACATATAAGTGACATTAATTAATTTTAAAATTAATTCCTGTTATCAAAACAAATAGCGTGTTTTTAAGAAACAATAACTATCAAAAGATTGATACTTATTTATATCCAATTTCAAAGTGAAATTAATTCCAATGACCAACATTGGATTAAATGGTTAAAATATATTCTAATTAAACTTTAAAACCAATTAAAAATATAATATAACCATATAAATTATTGTGATGAAAAAAGTTTTTTTTAATTAAAATATAGCGTGTTTTTACTATTCATTAAAATATGAAAGTTATCAGAAAAATATCAAAACTTTATCCAAATTAAATTTTTATATCCTAAATCCAAGGAAGAATTTTATTTTGTCAAAATTAACTTTTAAACATGTCAAAAACTAGATTTAAAGTGGGTGCGCCATCAAAAGGCGACAAAACTGCATTTTTTGAAAAATACTTATTTTACCCGAAAAATTTATTTTGTTCTCATACCATGTTCTAGAAAATATGTAATATAAATAATAATGTTATAAAATTCAAAATGCAGTTAATAATATTCATAACGGCTAGTCCATAATAATATTATAACAATATATCGTTGTTTTGTGAAACCCGATATTGCGTACTACACACGCTATCGAGGAAGGTTGCGATTACGTGTAATGAAAGCCAAGTTAGGGTTGCGTATACTACAAGCTAATACGGTGTTGCATATAGTGCAAGATAATCTTGGTGTAACATACAATAGAAGACATCAATAAAATTTAAAAATAATATTTTTCATAAAATCTCGGGGTGTTACACTTGAAACTTGTAAAATTTATGCCCAATACTCTATAAAACACTCTTCCCCACATCTAGTATTTTCTAGTATAAAACAAGACCAAAACCAATTTTCTTATGGATATTATCAAGGATAATAATTCAAGAGGTAAAAACCTCTTCCATTCTCTTTTAATTTATTTTATTTTCTTTTATAATTATCTCCTCGCCTGCCTTTATCCAAGTTACATGATAAATATAGTATATTTTATATGCTAGAGTTTTATTTTTTTAATGGAACTACCATCATCATTTATATTCCCCTATCCTTTTTTTTCTAAAAAGGAAAATATCATCTGTGATGTGTTGATTTATTAAATTCAAGGACGATGTGTTTTCAATTTACATTACCGACTTCAAATCTAGTCATAAAATAATATTTATGGTTAAAATAGATAATAATATTTTTATTAAATCATATTTAATGATATGAAACCATTATATATACATGATATTAATTAATGAAACAAAACTAGTTGTTGATAATAAAAAACCACCAAAATAATCTAAACGATTATCACTAACGTCTTGTCTAATGATTCATCATCCTCTCAAATAACCAAAAGACTTATATAACCATTTTAGCTTCTATATTTTCATTAATAACATATAACTTCAATTATGGATATCTATTCCCATTTCACATGATCATTTATACATGTATATAAGTGACCCAATTGTGAAAACCAATGAAACATACACTTCCAAATGATAAAATTGAATCTTATAACTCATCAAAAAGGACATAAATGAAATTAATAAAATTATAATAAATAAAATAAATGTTTAATAGGTTCATAATTAAATTATTAATTAATATAATTTCATTATCTAGGATGTTAAGTACAAGTGAGGAATTCTTTCAGACCTAAGGTAAGGGTTTTCTCATCTCACTCTTATTTCTATGAGATATGTCTTATTTGCCACTATTTCTTGTATGTGGTGTATGTATACTACTCATTGATGTATAATATCATGAATATATTTTTATTCATATTATTAAATTTATTATTTCATGATCATTAATTTTATGGGGCATATGGTTTGATTGTTTAAATAATGGTAAGGGTTTCTTCCCGAACCTCCATTTTTCATCAGGGTTACAATTTATCTATCTTAATCCCAATGAAATTATTAATTAATCATATATAATTCATCTAAATTATGTTTTTATCTTCCAAAATCATGTATCCATACTATTTAATCTTTCTTTTATAGGATAATATGTTCTTTTTATGGTTCTCTTTTTAATTCGTCCTAATAAGCAAGCCCGATTTAAGGGAACTTTCCAATTTCTTACCAATTTTTAAATACTATATGTAATCTATTTTACACCATATTTTTTTATAAAATAAACATTTTTATCATTAAAAAATATATTTGTTATTTTTTTGTTTTATGATAATAATTATTCCTTTTTCCACTTTAAAGACTCTTTTGTTTTTTTCCCTCAAACCGCACTGAAGTGGCTCATTTCTAAAGATTCTTAAACACCATTTTTACAATATTTAACTTTAGTTTCTAAATGTGTGAATGATTTTTTGTCATATTCTGAAAATATTATTTAATTATCTTTTATTTTATGGGATCTACATGTTTATAATCTGATTTTTATGAGAAATAAAAATTAATTTTGAAAAAAGATCTTCTTTTTAAAGAAAAAGGGTATTTCTCTCAAGAATTTCTCAATGATTTTATTATAGTACATTCTTTTATGATTATGAATAAAATATTTCAAAATGTTATGAGGCGCTTTTATTTAAAGATATATATTTATTCGACATATGAGGAATTCATTGGACTTAGTTAGTGATAGGCAAGGCCCACCATAGCCCCTCTATGCATTGGTAGCTCTCATGAGACAAAATAGATATGGATTTGGATGAGGACTTAACAATTTAGTTTTAGATGTTTTGGACAAGGCCTCGACGGTATGTTTCAGATGTATGGAATTATGAATTACCTCATTATGGAATTAGTAATTGATAAATCATGTGATTATTTGACTAGTAGAATATGCATTGATATGTTTCATGTGACTATTTATAGGGAATTATTTATCCAGATTTTATTCCTACCATATTATGATCAAGATTATGTATTATTGACATGCGTTTCAGTTATTGACATTCATTTATTTTTTATGTTTGTGATAGCTTACGCTGTATTGTATACGCTTACTGAGCATCTGATCTCACCCCTTTCTTATGTTTTATTTTTTCCCAGGATGCGAAGATGTATTTTATGTATGTCATGTAGGGATAATATAGGAGTTTATGGATATTTCAAATGGATTTTCTTTGTAGTTTTCCTTTCAACTTGTAATGTAAAACTTCTGTTTGTATTTAGTTTTATAAAGATACTAAAGTGTTATTTCCTTTGGTATGCGAGCACTTATTCATAATACCAATGTAATAAAGTAGGACATTAGATCTGGGATACTAGGGTCAGAGTTTTTACAGTTTTTATCAAAAAAAGTTTAGTAGAAACTTTTGGAAACTAGATTTAGAATACATAGATTAAGGAACATAACCTTAATATAAACATTGAGGATAAGCATGGAAGAACATCCTAAAATTTTCTTAAAGTAAAAATTGTGTGGGTATTACTAGAAATACATCTCTGTATGGATACTAGAAGTGGACATAGTTTTGAAACAGATGTGGCTAGGGGTAACAACTCTAACAAGGTGCATCAGACTTGACTCGATGTAACCTGGTACATGACAATAGACTGTACTACACACTTGGTTTGACACTCCCAGGGGGATATGCTTAGGATAATTAAAATTTCCTTTACAAACCATTATGAAGGATATAAATATATAATGAAAATAAATAACCTAGGTTAAACCTAAGGTGTTTTAGGTTGGAAATAAAGTGTCATGATTATATAAAAATGACTATACATTTTCTCACTATGACTATTGTTACAAACACCATGCTTTTTGGTTTTTGTCAATAGCTAGAAAACAATAGAGTCATGCTATCATTAAACATAATGGACAAGGTGCTAGAGATGAACAACCAAATAGGGTATTGATAGAAGTGAAAGATATCATGTTCATTCCTAATCATTTTTTTTGAAATATTATTAAAAAAATATACCTTAACCGACTACCAAACTCACCAAAGAAGATAATGGTGTAATTTTCTAAGAGATATAGTGGCAGATACCATGGAGAAAAGAAGGCTTGATTTCCTTCACGCAAGAAATTTGTAAGGATACACCTAGTAACATGTCTAAATAGAATGAATAAATGATTTATGTGTGGGAAATAAGGACATAAATCAAATAATTTATGAGAAAAAATTAAGTGTACAATGGAGGGAAATAAAACACATCCTAAGAATCCATTTCTAGTTTATTACCTTAAATATGGGGAATATGGGAATTACCTAAGTTAATTCCCTCTTATATAAGTTAAAATCTAGGCCAAAGAAGGACCTATGTGGAAATAGATGGATTAAATATTTATGTATTGGTGTTTTATTGATAACATTAGTGATTAACCTTATTTCAAGAATATCCATCATATCTATTTTGGAATTTATATTAATATCATTTTATAAAAAGAACTACCCACTGGATGGGTGAAAACCTTTCATGTCCGATATGGCTGTGGGGTTGGAACCCAAATATAAAGGGTGGTAAGGGTGAATTACCTACCAATAACCTATATTAAGTCATGATTAGCATGATTTTTTTATCATATGGATAAAGGTTATTTGTTTTATCAAATAGATAACATTGAGAATGGAAAATGATTTGGTGATTAAGTGATTAACGCTATTTAGGTAGTCCAAGAATATTTTAATTAGTGGAAGTTGAATTATATTTTGTATTAAAATATGATTTTATTGTGGACACATGGTGATTCAGGTTATTTATGGAAATAGTAACCATATCTTGGAAATTTATAGACTTTTTTGGACATACGAATTTTGGTTGAGTCTTAAGGATGAAGTGGATTAAGTTGAACATTAGATATTATTATTTGATATTACTGTATGATTTATTGGATACTTTTTACTATTTTTTTGTTTTAGTAAATATTTAAAGGCTGAAGGAATTAGTGGTTGATCTTATGATTTATAAAAGTGCTTCGGGTGTGAAAAATTCATTTTGAACATTCATTTCTAGGCGTAACAGATGAAGTGAAAATAGATCAAAGTACAACCAAAGGATGATATTATACTTATGAAATAGAAAGTAATCAATTAAAATTATTTTCAAAAGTACTTATCCGAATATGAAAAAATTCGTCAACTCTAAAAAAAATATTTTTGGAACAAAAACATTATCTGTTTACTTTTATTTCTGAGAAATCAATATTATTTTAACTGATCACAATATTTATGGTTTCGTGATGGTTAACATTCTAATGAACATGTTCTATATCACTCTCTATCAGAACATGATATTTAGATTTCTATTCCTTGTATATGTTTTCTCTTTACACTAACGATTTCCTACCCGAAATCCTTGTTTTGTGATGACCTTCTCAATTAACTTTACCTCTTATTAAGAGTATATTGTGTTAACCTTATTTCAAATGTGGGTTTCCCAAAAAGGAATTTTGAAGTATCAACCATTTATTTTCAGAGTAAAATTTTAAATTATGAGGAAAAAATTCATTTTAGGAGGGGAGAATGAAACACCCCAAGATTTTATGGATTTACACCTTTTCATTTTTCTGACATCATAGGTTTCACACAATGCCAAGATTAAATGAATAATGATATACAATAAAATATCCTTATTTTAAAATGACCATTATAACTTAGCTGTTAAATTGGTGGGAATGAATAGTATTAATAAAATTATAAAAATTATATATTTAATAAAATATTTTAACATTTATTCAATTCATTTTATAGGAATAAGATAATAATGAATCCAATTTTATGCATTAAAAGGTTATATTTTTTCTAAAGGTAGTTTTACCATCTTTTAATGTCACACTAGTTTAAAAAAAATTTGGAAACTTTTATAAATTCTATTGAATAATATGGACTTCATTTTTAAAATTAGAATGTCAAAATTAGTTTAGGGGGAAATTTAATTATTTTTATGAAAATATTTATCTTATAGTGAATAGTGAAAAATACCGATTTTTATTAATCTATCAATTTGGTTATTTTAAATGTATATTAATATTTTAATTAGATCACAAAAATGAAATTATAAATAAAATTTATGTATCTCATAAATTAAAATATAATATATTTATATCATGGAATAATTACACAATTGTTTTAAAAATGATAAATTAAGTATTTGAATTTTTGTGAGGCGTAAATGTTTATTTACAATTTTTTAATTAATTTAATTATTTAATATAAAATTTATTTCCAAAAAATATATACATAAATTAATATTTTGTTTTATTATGATTATAAGATAATTTTATGAAACCTTAATTAAATTTTCAAAGTATTATAAAATCAGTTGTAATTTTAAAGTGAGTATTTTTTGAATAAATGTTGATTTTAATTAAAAATTAAATACATCATATTTATAAAATTATTTTCATAAAATGGAGTTCATTATTAAATTATACACATTTAAAAATGGTTAGGGTAAATTTTTGGGATTTTTCTAAAATAGTTGAATTTTTTGTGAATAATGAAATACATTAATTTACTGTATTTAATAAATACATGAATTATTGAGTCATAGATGGTGTATAGATGATTGAATACCATAATATAGAACTATATTTCAATATTTTAATATATTTAGTGATAATTATCAAACTATTAATAGTCATGATCCAAAATAATAAACAAATGAATAAAATATTCAAAAAAAACACCCCTCTCCTCGATTATAAATACCACTCCTCACCATCCCTTATCCTCACACATATTAATCTCTAAATATTTTCTAATTTATTTCCAATCCTCTTACCAAGAATCTTCCCCAAGTATAGGAGGTTTTGGTCTCAAAAAATGTCTAATACCAATTTCGCTAAGGAGATTATTAAGGAGAATAATTCAAGAGGTAAAATCTTCTTCCATTATCTTTTATTTTATTTTATTTTATTTTCGTATTCTATCCTCACCTCCACTTATCCAAGTAAAATTATAACTTAATTATATTTTTTATACTTTAATTTTATTTTTTTAATGGAATGACCCATCATAATTTCTCTTCCCCTCTCATTTTGAACTGAAAATGAAAAAATCATCCATGATGTGTTGATTTATCTCATTCAAGGATGACGAGTTTTCAGTTTCCATTATTGCATTCAAAATATGGTCATAAAACCATTTTTATGGTTAAAAAAGATTATAATATATTAATTAAATCCTCTTTAATTTTATTAAACCATTAAATATACATGATATTAATTAATGAAACAAAAATAGTTTGTGAGAATCAAAAACTTCCAAAATAGTCTAAACGATTATCACAAACGTCTTGTCTAATGATTCATCCTCACATAAAATAACCAAATGAATTATATAAACATTTAATGTTATATATTTTAATTAATAACATATAACTTCAATTCTAAATATCTATTCCCATTTCACAAGGTGTTTCGTACATGTATACAAGTGAACCAATCATGTAAACCAAGAAAAATGGACACTTCCAAATGACAAAATTGAATCTTACAAGTCATAAAATATACCATAAATTAACTTAATAAAATCATACTAATTTTTTTTAATAGGTTATAAATAAATTATTAATGAATCTAATTACATTATCTAGGATGTTAAGTACAAGTGTGGAATTATTTTGGACAGAAGGTAAGAGTTTTCTCATCTCACTCTTATTTCTACGAGATATGCCTTATTCGCCACTATTTATTGTGTGTGGTGAATGTATAATTCCCATTGATGTATCATATCATGAATTTATTTTTATTAATGGTATTAAATTTATTATTTTTTGATTATTAATTTTATGGGGCACATGGTTCGACTGTTTCCAAAGTGTCAAGGGTTTCTTCTAGAACCTTAATTTTTCATTCGGGTTAGATTTCTCTCTCTTTACCCTAATGAAATTATTCATTATTTATATATACCTCCCCTAAATTCAATTTTTATTTTCTAGAATCATTTATCCAGATAATTTCATCTTTATTTGATGGTTGAATACATGTTTTAGAAGTCTCTCTTTTCAATTCCTCTCAATAAGCAAGCCCAATTTAAGGGAACTTTCCAATTTCTTACCCATTTTCAAGTACACACCATAATCTGTTTTAAGCCACTAATATTTTTCCAAATTCACTATTTTTATCATTAAAATCTATCTTTTTTATTTTTTAGTTTTAATAAAACAATCATTCCTCTTTCTTGTTTAAATAATTTTTTATATTTTCCATCAAACCGCACTGAAGTGGCTCAATTATAAAGATTATTAAGCACTCTTTTTACATGTTTTCACTTCTGTTGAAAAATTAATTAATTAATTTTCTTTTCATATTCCTCAAATATAATTTCATTTTCTTTTCTTTTATGGGATATTCATGTTTTCAATCTTATTTTTATGACAAATACAAATGATTTTCCAAAATAACTATTCTTTTCAAAGAAAAAGGGTATTTCTCTCAAGGATTTATCAATGATTTTATTAGAGTACTTTATCTATGATTATGATTCAAATATTTCAAAGCGGTATGAGACACTTTGATTTAAATATATCTTTTTATTCGATATATGAGGAATTCATTGGACTTGTTAAGTGATGGGAGGGGCCCGCTATAGTGCCTAGATGCATCGGTAGGTCCAATCAGACAAAACATATATGGATTTGGTTGAGCCCTGAACCATTTATTTTCATATGTATTGGCCAAGGACTCGAAGGTATGTTTCAAATGTCTAACATTATGAATTCTCTCATTATTATTTTAGTAATTGATAAATCATGTGATTATTTATCTAGTAGAATATCTATGGTTATGTTTCATGTGATTTTTTATATAGAATTATTTATTCAGTTTTTATTCCTACCATATTATGCTCAATATTATGTATTATTAGCATGTGTTTTAGTTAGTCACCTTTCCTTGTTGATTATGGTTATGATAGATTCCACTGTATTTTTTACTCTTACTGAGCATCTGAGCTCAACCCTTTCTTATGTTTCCTAGGATGTGAATATGTATATTATTAATGACTTACAAGGATAATATAGATGTTTATGGTTATTTCCTATGGAGTTTCTATGTTTTTTCCTGTGAAGTTGTAATTTAAAACTTATGTTTGTATACAGTTATCCAAATCTGAAAACCTATTTGGTTATTTGGGAAAGAAAATACTTGTTCATAAGACCAATGTAATAAATTAAGGCACCGAATTCATGATATAGGGTTTGGGGTGTTTACATTTGGTATGTATAAAACACTCATTTTTATCACATGTGATGTTGTATTAATTTTATCAACACTTTCCCTAGTTACGATGTTTATATTCATGTGCATATGATTGATTTTATTTACTTTATGTTGTTCACTCAGATAACAAGGAAATAGTACCCCCATGACAACCTCACATTCCCCCCACAGCTAGTAACTGATCTATAGAATAATAGGAGGACACCTCAGGTTATGTAGTGGCTAACAGTCCGAGAAATAATTAGTGGTTCAAGGTGGTTAGATGTCACAAATTTATATCAGAGATATATTTTATTTTTTTATTACTATTTGGTCATGGAAAAAGGGATACTTGGATATTCTTAGGGAATGGTAATAAGATATTTCATGCGAGTTTTATAACCATATACAGTGGAAAATCCAAGACTCTAGGGATGGAAATTTTTTTCTTTCTTTGAATTTTTATAGATGATTGATTTCCACCTTGAGTGTTGTGATTGGGTGTGTTATTATTAACTTATGGGATTTTTACTCTTGGATAGTATGGATGAGGGTGTGTGAATTCATTCATCATTCTAGGACATAGGATTTTTATTTCATCCATATGTTTCCTATGATCGATAAATTCATGGGATTCACATGTTATGGTGTTCATATAGTGTCTATGGATTATGTATGTTAGTAATTTATATCTTCCTGAAGATTTAAATAAACGAGAGAGGTTTCTTATGTAAATTGTCCTCATCCATTTATATGGGGTTTTCCACATATAAATGTATTGTTTCATACTACTTAACAGAATCCTTAGGTGAATTCTTGTTAATAGGAAGGTATAAATGAATTATTAATGTAATGGTTTTGGTTAAATAAAGTTCCATTAAGAAACCTATAAGGATTTTTCCTTTATAACTTGTGAATTAATTTTTTTTCACCAAACCATGGAATGTGAACCCTAATATTGCTTGGGAATTTTAAAATGATGATAAATATGAATTTTTTAAAATGTGAAAACTTTAGGTTTAAATTTTGGAACTTCAAAATTAAAGTGAAATAAAAAATTATGGGACTTTTATGGATCTTGGAGATGATTATCCTTTATGTTTATGGATTAACTGATGGTTCCAGACATAGTGGAAGCATGTAAATATGGGTGATATATTAAGATATATTTCAATAATCTTTGACTAAAACCAAGATTGAGGATCTTTCACATCAAATTTATAGTTAATTTATTTAATATTTAAGCAAAGAAATAACTGGGCTTCAAATTTTTTTTCATTGGTGAATGTTTTTTCATTCAAAAATATGCTTTCAGATTATCTCTATGTCACTAGGAGGATCCAAAGATATAATCCCTCAAATAGTGATCCATAGGTTCTTTTATGATCTCTAAGAAACACCACTCATTCTTTGGGTGATAGAACAATGAGTTAAATTTCTCGCATTATTCATTCTTGATCGAGATTTCTTTGGTCTTGAATAAATTTAACTTAAATTTATTTTTCTTGAGAGGGAGATAGAAGGGGTATTTGATAGAGAATTTTTTGTGTAAAACAATTCTCTATTCTCAATTTTTGATACTATACACAATAGAAAAATTCTTCTATTTATAGAGTTAATATTTAAGAAAAAATATTATTTAATTGCATACCAACCATTACATAACATATATTACCTTTAATAAACCCCATTCCACATAATAATAATTATATTATTACTATTTTTTAGTGCACAACAACTTGTGAAATAACAAATATTATGTAATAGCCTTGTTAATTAATATTTCTCACCAGACTCGATCCTAGTCCATTCATACTCATCCAATATTTATTAAATAACTGAATAAATATTTTATTCATAAATAAATATTTTATTCACAATATATATAATAAATATTTATTAAAATATTCAATAAATAAAATAAATATCTTATTCACATGCTATTGAATAAATATTTATTTAATTTTTGTGATCAATATAACTTAAATAAAAAAATTACTCAGTCTTGAGAATAATATTTATTCTATTAATTAAACTAAAATAGAATTTAATTGAGATTAGAAGAAATACTTAGTGTGTAACCCTCTAGGATTATTTATCATTGGCATTAGGTGGGTTTTCCTAAAGTCCAAGATTACTGTCTAGCAATGGGTCAAGGCACCTAAGAGAAAGAAATTAATGTCACAACATAAAAAACTGTATACAAACACTAAATATGTAATATAACCCCTTTGTCACATTATCTCATCTAGCTGGTTACACATACGTGTCACCAACCTATATGCTCGATATGTATTTCTTTGACTATATGAAATATAAACTTTGTTACACCATGGCCATGGAATTTAATGCGACAATTCTATTATAATAAAAGGTACAAGATATCATCTTCCATAAAGATAGAAGGGATAAATAATTCATCGACTTATTCATTAATTATATGTCACTCATAATGCACCAAACATATCCAAATTCCCTATGAAATGTTATCGTCATTGTTTAAAAAATACATCTAAGTATTCTAGTTGTAACATGAATTATTAATAATATTAAAGTCTGAGGACTATCACACACTCTCAAAGATAGGAATATCTGATGACACAAAAAACAAACAAAATTCCTACTGGTGGTCCTGTTCTCATAATCTCCAGTCTTGGAGATTACCAAGTGTGAACTTCATGAGAAGAAACCTTATCAGCTTATGAGTACTCACACCTAACATTTTATGTACTATGTGTCCCATCATATTATCCAAACGCAGAACATTATTTGAGAATATCACCACAACACATCAAGGTTCTCATCATATTGGGGAACTACTATGACCATATCAATGCAATATATAATATAGGACATTATTAAATTAGATTTTTATAGAAAAACATAATATTTAATAATGAGTTTTATTAATATTCAATACATTTAATATTTATGTAATCAAAGTACAAATATTTGGTCATAGTAAACCAACTCCAACAAAATACCACTTGGACTAGAGCTAACTACCTACGAACTTCTGTCCCCTAGACCTCAAATGATAGTAATGTTTTTGCTGAGTTAAGGATTCAGTCAAGGGGTCCACCATATATTATTCTATAGAAATACTACTCACAATAAATTCACCTCTCTGAGAAAAATCCCTTAAGAGATGATACTTCCGAAGTATATGTTTTATCCGCTGATGTGGCCTTTGATCTTTTGCAAGATCTACCACTACAATATTATCAAAATAGAGTGTGACAGGATATTTACTTCTAGGTAGCATATCGAGATCTTGGATGAAGTTTCACATCTATACCACTTATTTATCTACCTCAGAAGTCATAATATATTTGGGATCTACTATATTATCCACAACCATTGTCTTCTTTGAGGTCTTCTAGCTCACAACACCTAAACTGAAGATGTATCTTCACTTGCATTTTCTTATCATCTAATGACTAGTTCCTTATCTCCTCACTAAACCAAGAATATATCCTTAGTACGCCTTATATACTTAAGTATAGTCTTGATTTCCATCCAATGGTGGTCACCTAGACTAGCTTAATATGTTCCTACCACACTTAATGCATATGTGACATCTAGCCCAATAGATAACATATCATACACGACTGACCCAATTGCTAATACATATGGAATCCTTGTCATTCTACTTCTTTCCTCATGTTTTTAGGACACATTTTTATGGAAATATGAATTCCATGTGATTCTAGAAATAATCCCCTCTTGGGTTGTTCTATACTGAATCTCTTCAGTATCTTGTTAATATATGATCGATGCGAGCACCCCCCGGCAACTCATTTCTCCCCTCTGCATCGACGGTGTCTTCGGCGCCGGACCCTCCCCCCCCCTCACGGGGGAGGGGGATTCTTCGAATCTAGAGGGACCTAGCTTCATCTGACCTTTCTCAAACCCCGATTTACTTCCTCCCTTTCCCAATGTTTCAGTTTTCCCTAAAGCTCCAAAGATTCTCGACGGTTGCCCTAATATTTAGCTTTCGAACTCAGAGTTCTTGGAGTCCTCGGTGCTCATGAATCTCACTATGGTTGCCCGTTTCTCGCATAGGCAGCCCTCAGTTGATTCTTTTGACAGGTTGGTGTTTAGCTCCTGGGATCTTCAAGAACGGGCAGTGGTGGGTTTGCTTGAAAGTTTCCAGATCATGATCCGTTTTGAATGGGAGGCGGATCTCATTCAGGCCTAGTCTAGGGCTCCGTGAAGTTGCAACGAGATGAGTTTCATCCTCCTTCGATGGTCTTTCGATCTTCACATGAAGTGTGATCTTCCATCAATGGAAATCTAGGTTAGTTTACCTAAACTTCCTCTTCCATTTCAGAATCCCACTATTCTTCAGATGATTGGTAATATGGTTGGAAGGTTTCTTTGTTCTGACAACCGCACCGCGACTCTGTGTCACCCAGTTAATCCCCGGATCTGTGTGGAAGTAGATGTCTCTCATCTTCCGTTCAATTTTGTATGGATCACCATAGGTGAGGAGTACATGTGCAAGAAGAAGGTGTTCTACGAGAATTGGATGGACTTCTTCTCCCTTTGAAAGCGGCTGGGGCATCATTCAAAGGTCCTCCGAAGAAGAGCTCCCCCAGGAAGGCCGAGAACTAAGGATAAGAGGGTGAGGGCTGATGTGATGAAGAATTTTGTACAGGGAGATATGGGGATGGCTCCTGATAAAATCCCTCACATTTCTGAGCCTCCTAAGGATGTGGTGTCTCCTGTACAGTCAGCAACTGGAAAGAATCTGTGTGGTGTGCATCTGGTTTCTGAAAGGTTAGAGGATATTCCAAGCAACAAGAATCCAAAATATGGGATGTCGATTGATCATGGTCAGAATTTTTTGGGTTTGATAGATAGAGAGCGAGTTTCTCTTATTCCTAAATCTGTGGTGGAGAACAAGCCTTCTTGCTCCAAAGAGGTGACCTATGGTGTGGTCCATGATGCAGAGGCGGCTGGAGGGTTGAGGCTGTAGTTGATCCCGTAGGTTTCTGATGTTGTCAGCAGGTCGAGACTCAGTTTGGAGATTCTTGATTTCTCCTCTGGGAGAAGGGACACTTTTCATAATGAGAAGGAAAGATGTGACAGACCTTTGGAGGTGATCTTTCCGGCCTGTGCTAAAAATTCTCATGGATTGGATCCCTTAGCTAGGCCTTTCCTCGCCCTTAGCAATCGATTTCATGATCTCTCAACTTGCATGTTGGAGGATGGAACAGTTGTGGATGTTGATGTTCAGATGATTAATGGTGTGAAAACAATAGAGGATCTTCCGGGTATGGGGAAGGAGACCTTCACTTCGGATGTGGAGGAAGTCAATACTAAGAAGAAGAGGCCTCATTTTCTAGACAGTAACACCCCGGAACAGAGGAGGTGGACCATTTTTAATTCACCTAGTACTGTCTTGGAGATGATAACTGAGTTTAGAGATGAGAGTTCAGGGGGAGGGAAGGGAAAAGAGGGCGGGCCCTTTGGATGGTCATTCAGTTATGTGGTGAAAAGTGGGAATCAGAAGACGGTTACAATGGAAGGGACTTTATCTGCTTCTCCAAGAAGAAGGCCCAGAAAGGATTACTCTTACCTCCCACGGCCAATGCGGACCAGATCGGCTTCTAAACAGAATAGTGTGGTTACTGTAGCCTTTAAAAAGGGTATTGTAGTTGAAAAGGAATAACCAGAGCAACCCACTCTGGAATAGCTGAGGAGTCGGGTTCAAAGTGCTAGCTTCTGGAGGTCTCCAGACTGGAAATTAGCCACTGAAGATGATGGATCCTACATGGGGTGCGGTGATGAGTCTGGCTACTATGATGTGTAAGTTTCACTTGCTTGTGTTTTTGGTTGTGTGTTGGGTACCGGTAACCCATAAAACGACTTTTATAAATGGAAAAAATGATTTGCAGTCTTGTTAATATATGCACATTGACTTAGTCTGAGAAACATCTTAGATCTATCATGATGGATCTTGATCCCAAGAATATATGCTGCCTCACCCAAGTCCTTTATAGAGTAGAATTTATTAAAGCACTCTTTAACATACTATATGATCATTATTTCATTTCCAATGAGTAATATTTCATCACATACACTATTAAGAAAACTATTTCACTCACATTAAACTGTTTATAAATACATAATTCGAATTCATTCTTTGTGAAACCATGTTTATTTATGGACTCATAAAAATTAATTTTCCATTACCTAGTTGATTTATTCAAACCATTAATGGATATTTGCAACTTGCATACCTTTTTGGCATCCTTTGGAGTCACATAACTTTTGGGTTGTGTCATATAGAAATTTTCCTGAAGGTTCCTATTATAGAATTTTGATTTGAAATCCATTTTCAAAATCTCATAATCATGGAAATTCGTAACAGAAAGTAGAATTTTGATGGATTTTAGAATTGAAACTGGTGAAAAGGTGTTGTCGTAGTTATTGCCTTAATGTTTTTTAATTTTTTTTGTAACCAGTCACACCTTATAGGTACTGAATAGGCCTTCCATGTCTTGAATACTCATTTTCAACCAATGGGATTTACATCTACTGGAGGGTCTACTAAAATCTAGACATGGTTTTGGTACATAGTATTCATTTCAAAATTCATGGATTCTTTCCACTTGGAAACATCTGTTCCACTTACTGCTTCCTTGTATGTCAGAGGATCATTATTATCAACTAATAATGAGTCCCCATCCTTATGGAATATAAAACCATAACTTTTTGGTTCTCTAACCTCTATAGTACTCCCACATAGTAAATGTGTCTTTGGAATAATTTCTTCTTCCACAAGGATTTATAGAATTTGTTCCTATGCCAACTCTGGTGTATCTTGAGCCTAAAATTCATCTAATCCTATCTCGCTCCCACTATCTCTTTTAGAGATAAGATCCTACTCAATAAATTTTGGATATTTTTCAACCACAACCTTTTTGTTTGAAGGATTTTATAAGCAGTATCCCTTTGTTTCTTTGGGATATTTTATAAAGATATATTTTGTGCCTCGGGGTGTATCATTGTTACCTGAAGAGGCCATAACAAATGTTTCACAAGCCCACACATATAAGTAAGAATACAAAAATTTATTTCCATTCCACAATTGGTATGGTATACCACATATTTCTTTATTTGGAACTTGGTTTGGTACGTATGCTGCTGTTTGTAACATGTATCCCCAAAAGGATAATGGAAGACTTTCATGACTCATCATTGATCTAACTATGTATAACAAGGTGAGGTTCCTCCTTTCTCTTACACCATTTCACCAAGTTTTATAAGGATGATCTATTTGAGATAAAATCCCAAAATTCCTTATATAATCAATGAAGTATTGTTTAAGATATTATCCACTATGGTCTGATCTAAGTTTATTAATCGTCTTACCAAGATGGTTCTCAAAATTCATTCTTGTATTCCTTTATTTATCAAAAGAATCCAACTTATACCTCATTAGGTATACATATCTATATTTACTAAAATTATCAGTAAAATTTATGAAGTAGGAGTACCCACACCTTACTTTAATAGGAAATGGTCCACACACATTAGTATGAACTAATTCGAGAAGCTCTTTAGCCATTTCACCTTTCTCACTAAATATGGATTTGGTAATTTTTTCTTATAAACATGCATGAAATAAACCAAGTGTATTTACTTTAAAAGAATCTAAATATCCATCTTGATATAATTTAGTCAAGCATGTTTCATTTACATGACCTAGCCGGTGATACCAAAGTTGGGTATGGTATGAGTCATGTGAACTTACTTTATTATCGATTTCTATTATTTGGTTCATGTAATCCAATACACAAAAGCCATTATTTAAATATTCCTTACAATAAAAAGGATATATTTATAAAATATGTAACATTTATTCTCAAATTTGAAGATAAATCCATCTGTATCAAGTCTGGATAAAGAAATAATGATTTTGGTAACTAAAGGTACATAATAATAACCCTTTAAAACCAAGATCATTTTGGTTGGCAGCGTGAAGTGGTAGTCCCTGATAGATACAATAGAAAGTTTAGATCTATTTTCTTCTTAAAGATCTACCTCTCCTCAGTCAATATTTCTGAATCTACATGGTTACTATATTCAAATACATATGTGAGCCCCACAAGTTGTATCTAATACCCAATTTATAGAAATAGATAAATTTCAATCGATAATAAGAACACCTGAATCTTACCCTTTCTTCTATGTATGGGTGTAATATTTCTTCTATTGGCCCTTCTTGACACATGTGAAATAGACAACATACTTTTCCCTTGCTTTCCCCTTGATCTTCATCTTCTTGGAAGGGTGTGAAGAAGCTTTGGTCTTAGAGATATTTGCTTTTACTTTCTCTTTTTTTTCACCATATGAACAGAAGGTTTTTCATGTTTTGTATATTTATCTACTTGGGGAAGAAGAGTAAGAAGATCCAATAGAGACTTCTCAATGTTTTTCATATTAAAATTCACAAGAAATCTGGAGAATATCTGAGGGAGTTATGCCATAATGAAGTTCATGCCTAGTTTTTCAGGGATTTTAAACCCTACAAACTACTAAACACTCAATGTATCCAATGATCTTGACTACATGAGGCCCATTTGGGGAACCCTCTCTATCATTTATTTGAAAGATAATCTTGGAAATATCAAACCATTCCTATATATCTCTCTCTTGGTAAATAGCACAGAGGTGTTTAATCATGCTATACAAATCCATGTTTTCATGAGACTTCATTAGTTCAATAGACATCGATGAATGCATCGAACATTGAACATCAACCATATCGCTAAAATGTTTTTCATAGATAAGGAAATCTTCATCACTCGCCTCTTTAGCAGGTATATTAGTCATTTAGGATTCCAACACATAATATTACCGTTCATGGAATAGTGCAACCTGAAGGCATATAAACCACTCATAAAAGTTACTACCCATTAAAAGGTTATATTTATCTAATATTGATCATTGGGATAGTGTGGATGATGAACTTTTCATTTTATTATATAATTAAAAAGACAATATTATTAAAAAATTTCTTTATTGAAAAATAAATGATATTTAATAAATGATATTTATTTATTTATTAAATCTCCCACTATTTTATCAAGTCTCAATATCCCTCACCATTGAACTCAGAATATGTAGTTGGTTTAACATTGTAGTGACAAAGATCCACATCACTTTTATTAATTATCTATACTTTGGCCATGAAAACCACAATAAAGTATCTAGGTAGGCGGTCTTTCCAACTGTGAACTTGAAGCTCCTTGAACCTTTGAGTGGATTCCCCTATCCTTAAATCCTAACATGGATTTATTCAACACTTTCCTCCAAATTTTTATTGAACATATTTTGGCCATTAAACTCAATAAAATTTCAGTTAAGACTACCCAAAACTGTCATGATAAGTCCCTGATAAAAGTAAGTGTCTAGGATTTTTCCATGTACTAAACTTAGTTCTACAATTTCATTCCCAATAAACTAATTGAAGTCTTAGTCTAACTTAATATTTAATTGTGGGATTTTAATTTATTATTCATAAATTTTATATTATTTTATCCTTTACACAACTTGTTAATATTAAGTGGATGTTACTTAATTAATTAACCTTATTAGAGAAAATATTTACACATAATTCATCTATTTAATTTCTTTCTTTGCACATTAATTCATTTATTTATGTGATAACTGTCTTGAATCTATAAAATAAATAATTTCATAGATAGAAATAATTAATTAATTAAATAACCCATTTATGAGATTTAACTAACAGTTGATTTAATGAGCGTACATTAAATCAACCTTTGACCTAGGGGAAATAACTCCTATTTCCATCCTTGGCATGAGTTAGAGTATTCCACCTATCCGCCTATGTATTACCTAGGTTGGAATAATTATGGTTCCATCTTAAACCTCCTCCACTCACCTTGGGCTGCTATATTAATTAAAAATAATTAATACTCACACAGAGGTGAGGGGAACCAAATTATTGGTTTGAGGGGTAAATATCTTCTCGAATTAGTTCATACCAATGTATGTTGACCATTTCTTATTGAAACAAAGAGAGGGTACTCATAGTTCATAAATATCCTTGGACATGTAGGTCCTACATAATAATGGATGGAGGGATGAATTATAGTCCATCATTTAATTTAATATTAAATTATTACATACTCATGCAATAAATTAAATTAAAACATCCAACACATACAAACTTATTGGCCAATCTCATGAATGGACACACATGAAACAAATACACAAAAGTTAATATCTAGAATTCATTCATTTATTCATCATTTTATTATTTAATATAAGCACAATTGTATTAATTAATTAATTAATTACATTTCATCTTAATGATCATCTGATATTATTTAGAGATAACCATCATTAATGAAATTCATGGAAAATAAACAACATAACCAATAATGTTATATTAATTACAATAAATTAATTGACCATTTAAAATTCTTTAAAACCATTATCATATTTTCAAACACACAACAATGTCCTAACCAATAAAATAAGGTTTTAATGTTGATTTTTCAAATTTAATGTAATTTTAATTTTCTCCATTAATGAGATACTACATGGTGTGTACATGAAGCTACACGCCATGTACCTTGGTTTCCGTATATCCAAGTCACACACCTAGGGATTCAGTATGTTAACTCATCCAAACTACATGGTGTATACATGCTAGCTACACACCTTTTATCTTCCTTTTGGGTTCTAGGTTTCCCTGGTTTACATATGTTGTTGAATAAAATCATCATGCATAATTAATTACACAACACATCTTGATATATTGCGCATGGGTATACAACAAATGATTTGGCTCAACTCCATGTAACCCAGTTTTACTAGCCAATGATTGTCTACTTCTTGATGGAATATCTGGTCATTATTAATTTGTTATTAAACCTTTAAGAAAATGAAACACTGAAAAAACATGATTAATATGTTGATAAAATTTTAATTCAAATAAAATTAAAGAATTAATAACATGAAATAAATATCTAACCACAACTGTGCATAGATCAACAATCAAATAAATAATTATAAATTTAAGTGTGACTACTCTAATACCACTTTATGGTTACCAGAACAGTAGAAGAATGTAGAGGTGAGTGATATATTAAAGTTTATTTTAATAATAATTACTTGAAACCAAGTGTTCGGATCTTTCACATCAAATTTATAAATAATTTATTTAATATTTTAAGAAATAAATAAATGAGATTAATAACTCTATTCATTATTGAATATTGACCATCTAAAAAAATATTTTGGATTACCTTCATTGAACTATGAAGATCCAAGGATAGAATCCCTCTAGAGGTGGTCCACACATGCTCCTATGATCTCTGAGTAACACCACTCGAACGTTGGTTTCTAGTATAATGAATTGAATGTATTATGTTGTTCATTCTTGACCTCTCATTATTCTGTCTTAAAGAAATATCTCTTAAACTTATCATTCTTGAGAGGGAGAGAGAAAGAGGAGTTGAGAAAGAATTCATTGTGTCCAATAACTCTCTATTCTCAATTTTGGATACTATACACAATAAACATAACCTTATATTTTTAGAGCTAATATTTTAGTTAAATATTATTTAATTGCAGACCGACCATTAAATAACATTTATTAGCTTTAATAAACCAAATTCCACATAATAATAATAATTATATTATTACTATTTTGTGGTGCGCACCAACTTTCACAATAAAAAATAGTTTGTAACGGTCTTGTTAATTAATATTGGTCAGTATACTCAATCTTGGTCAGTTCAAATTGCTCCAACATTTATTGAATAATTGAATAAATATTTTATTCATAAATAAATATTTTATTCACAATCTAGTGAATAAATATTTATTAAAAAATAAATAAAATAAATAAATATTTTATTCACATGTCGACGAATAAATTTTTTATTTAATTTACGAGATCAGTATAAACTAAATAAAATTCTTCCTCAGACTTGAGAATAGTATTTTTTTCAATTAATTAAACTCAAATGGAATTTAATTAAGATAAAAAAACACTTAGTGTGTGACACTCTAGGATTCTTTCTCGTTGGAATTATGCAAGCTGTATAAAGTTTAAGATTACTATCTAGTAATGGGTCAAGGCACCCAAGAGAAAGAACATAACGTCACAACATTGAAAATTACATACGAATGCTCACTATTTAATATAATCCCTTTGTCACAATATCTCATAAAGAAGGTTTCATGTCCATTTCATAAACCTATATGCTCTATATGTTTTTGTTTGACTATCTAAAATAAACACGTCATTACACTATGAACATGGAATTTAATGTGAAGGTTCTATTCCAATAAAAGGGATGAGATATCAAACTCTATAAAGATGGAAGAGAAAATCCTTCCTCAAATTATTTATTAATGACATGTCACTCATGACACACCAAACATATCCAACTTTTATGTGAACTATTATCATCATGGTTTATGAAATACATCTAAGTACACTAGTTTTAGCATTCATTAATAATAATCTTAATGTCTAAGGACCATCACACATGTTCATAGATAGGAATATCTGATGACACCAAAACATGTAGAATTATTACTAGTAGGTCTATTCTCATAATCTCCCATCTTGGAAATTACAAAGTGAGAAATTCATGAGAAGAATCCTCATATGTTTACGAGTAATCATTCTCGACATTCTATGTACTAAGTGTCCCATCATAGTACTTTATCCAACCATAGAATTTATTTGAGAATATCATCATAGAACATAACAGTTCTCATCATAGTAGGGAAATACTATGACCTTATCAAAGTGATGTATAATCTAAGACATTATTACATTATATTCATGTAGAAAAATAAAAAATATGTAATAAAAAGTTTTATTAACATTAAATACATTGAATATTTATGTAATTGATGTACAAAAAGTTGGTCCTAGGACTCTAACTCCTACATTGGCAACCTGTATGGGTATTTTGTGGCAAGAGAGAGATCATGGGGGGTAAGAGACTAGGATATGGATTTTAACCTTGATTTTATGAAATATTATATTGTATTATAATTTCTTTTAATCTTTTTTAGGTTTGTACCAAAACCGAGAGTGGGTAGGGTAGTTGAGTATGAGATTGGCTATGTGTTAAACCCTAGAGAGAATGTCTTAGTACATAGTGAGAATGTTGATGGGTGTGCACCAATAGGTGTGTGATACCTAGAATAATAGGTTGGATTTGGTGTGTTATATACCATTTTCTTTAGAATAGGTGTTGGAGAGACACCAATGGGCAGTGAATTATGTGAGGCCTGATCTAAGGAGATAATTGTGAGGGAACAATGGTCTTTAAAATTTGGATTAGAATAGTTTTTAATTGGTGAGTTTAGTGATTTTTGGTAACTCCAAGAGTGGTTATCCCAACATCATAGATGTTTTAGATGTCTAAGGTGAAAGTAGGTGCTTTAGTGTGTAGAACCTTCAGTGATAGTGTTTCAGTTTCAAGGATGATTTCATAGGTAATGATCATTCATATTCTTGAATATAATTTTTTTAACACATTGTTAAATAAGATAGATGATGTTGAAACTGGGTAGATAGGTCAAGTATTTTTAGAGCTTGAGTGGATACTTTCTGTTTGGTATGACACCTAGGTAACATGTGAAAGTGTGGTGATCGATGACTTGGCATGATACATGATCTTATAAAAGAGTGCTAAGGGAACTCCAGGATTGATGAGAATTACATTCTTGAGGAACATAGTTAATTCTTAGGCACTTTATCCTAGTTCTAGAAATGTATGACTCTTGGGAGAATAAATTGGGTTGGGATATTGGGTGATACAAGAGTTGAAACCTGTTACTCCTAAATGAGACTTAGAATTACATGTTAGGTACATGTAGAGACATGGAGTTTAAACCAATGAATAACTTGGGTAGGTTTAGGCTTGATGGAAATTATACTAATATTCTTCTGGGAATGATGAATTAGAGCTTTGGGTGGAATAAGGGAGATGGTTTCTGAGGAAAACATTTCATACGTTGTATGAACATTATGAGTTTTTGGTTATTTTATTGGAGTTAACAAATGTATCTGATTTATTTATATATATAACGATTAGAGTTTTTCATAATTATTTGGATAATTTTTTTGTGGTATTATTTGATTACATTCTAGTATATTCTAAAATTTATGAGGATACTGAAAAATATTCAAGGATTTTTCTCTATAATTTAAAAAAATATGTTTTATCGAAAATTTTGCAAATATGAATTTTGGATATAAAAAATTTCCTTCCTTAAGAATATTTCTTAAAATAGTGGAATAACTATTGATCCTGCTAAAGATAAAGTGGTAGAAGATTGTATAAGATCAAAAAGTGACACTGAGATTATATTTTTTATTGGATTAGTGGGTTACTAGAAATATATAATTTTTCATTTATAAAGATGATTCTATGAATAGCCTTGGTTATTTTTTTGATCCAAAATGATCATGTAATTGTGTAAACATAATTTCATATGATAACCCATGAGTTGAATTAACCTATGTATGTCCTCAAGTTGGATGAAATTGTTTTTTCTCTAAAAATATAGAGGCTTTGTCTATGGGGAGAAATGTGGAATATATAATGATCATAAATGTTTGAAGTATATATTAAATAAAAATAGTTAAACATGAGGCATAGAATATGGTTATAATTGAAAAAGGATTAGGATTTCCTGATTCACTATTTTTGTAAGAAAAGAAAACAATATGAATGATTTCTTTATTTGAAAATATAATGCATCATTAACTATGTTAAATTTGGTACATGATTTTTATTTAGTTATTTAATGAATGTTAAAATGAAAATTGATTTTACAAAAAACTTATTATATTTTAGTTCAGGTGTTAGTGAAATAATATTTGGAAGAAATAATTAAGCATGTTCAAAATTAATATCATAGATTGTGAGAAAAGATAGAATTAGTTAATAATGGATGGGTTCCTACTTTTAATATTGAAAAATAATTTGTTATAAGTTTTCAAAAATGGTTATGTGTACCAAATAATTTTCATTTGAGTAAAGAATTATTCGAGTGAGGTTTATATCTAATGATTTTTCTCATCCTAGAAAAATTAATTTATATAATTTCATTTGGTAATATTATTTGTGGGATTGAATGAAGAAATATATTACTAATTTTACCATAAAATGGTTAAATTTTTAATATGTTAAAGATGAATGAAAATTAGCATAGGGGATGATTCATCCTTTTAATGTTATTTAATTTAAATTTAAGAATATATCTATGTATTTCACACTAGGATTACCAAAGAAATATTGAGGTAATAATTCAATTTTTACTATTGTTGATTGATTGACTAAATTTTCACATTTTCTATATATTTGAGATAATATTTCTTTAGAAAAGATTTAATGAATTTATCATAAAGATATAGTTAGATTACATAAAGTACCTATATTTATTATATCATATCATGATTCTAAATTTATATATACTTTTTTGAATTGACTTCTGAAGTCATTATGCACTGAATTAAATTTCATTATAGATTTTTATCCTCATTTTTGTGGATAGTCAGAGTGAAAAATAAATACTTTGGAAGATATTATTTGAGATTACTTATAGGATTATTGAGGATGTTGGGATCAATATCTTCCATTACTGTAATTTTCTTATAATAGATGTTTTTATTCTAGTACACATATGACACAATTTGAGGATTTATATGTGAAAAGCACTGAAATCTAGTATGTTGGGATGAAGTTGGTGAAATAAAGTAGTTGTGACTAGAATTGGTAGAAGATATGTTTGAGAAGATAATGATGATTCAAAACTATAAGAGTTTATCTCATACAAGGAATAAGAGTTATGTAGGTAACTGGAGGAAAGATATTTATTTTGAGGTAGGGGACTATGTATTTCATAAATTATCTCTTTATAAAGAAGTTATCAATTTTTCCAGGAAAGGAAATCTATATCCATGGTATACTGTCCAATATGTAATTTTAGATAAAGTGGGATTGGTTTCTTAATTATATTCCTTACCAATAAGTTTATCTCTGGTATATGATGCGTTTCATTCTTTGTTCTTAAGGGAATTTGTACCAGATGCATATCATGCATTGAGCTATGAAGTAATACAATTAGAAGAAAATATTTTTTATGATGAAAAGGAAATTCAAATTCTAGATCACAGAGAGTTGGTATTTTGAAATATTTTGACTCACTTGGGTAATGTTTTTTTTGTAGGAATCACATTATTAAATAAAATATATGAGAATATGAAAATTTTATAAGGGAAAACTATCCTCCATTTTGTAACTAATAAAGAAAATTTTGATTATGTAATTTATTTAAGGGGAGGAATATGGAAACCCAGGTAATCCTATAGATAATTTAATTTTATTATTTATAATTATTCATTTAATGGATTCATATTTATCATAGTTTTATAAGAAATATTATATAATAAAAAAATGAATAGTTTTATTTAACTAAATTGTTTTTTCAAGTGTTATATGGTTTTAATTAAAAGATAAAATTTTTAATTTTATAAATTTAAATTGATTAAAAATAATTCATTTTTTGACATTACCATGTCAAAACAAGTTTAATATTGTCTCATTGGGATTTTTCTAAAATAGATTTTCTTTGGGGGAATAGTGGAAAATAAAAATTTTATAAATAATGTTATTTTTATGATATAATAATGATATAATAATAACTAGAAAATTTATAAAACGTTTTTTTCTATAGTAAGTATATATTTTAGAAGAAATATAATTCATTTAAAAACATAATGTTGAATATAAAAATCTATGTATGACATTTTGGAAATCTAATTAATATTTCTATTGAAATAAAAACTATTGATGGTTATTTTTTAATCATGTTTTCTTATGTTTTATTTCTACTTTTATTTGGATTTAATATAAAATAAGTTAAATTTAATTTAACCTAGTACATTTAATTCCATTTAAATCAACATTATGCATGATTTTGTTGTAAAATCCCTTTTAGGCTTAAAATGCATTTTTCTAAAACAATTTTCATTACATTTTGTGAAATTATATTAATAGTGATTTTTACCACTTTTGAAATTGAATATTAGAAAATGGATTCCTTATTTGGAATTAAAAATTTTAAATTTTTAAATGAATTCAATTTCATTTCTAGTGATAATGAATAGTTACTATGGTAAAAAAAATTCACCATGTTCAGGGTTAAAAGGGTTAAATAAGTGGATTAAACTAAGAGATATGGCTTAAAATATCTATAAAACTTGTAAAAACTTGATTATATTTGTTTATTTATACCATAAATTATCCTATATTAGATATTGGTCTAAATTGGACCTACTTTCCATGAGAAACGAATTCTTTATATTTTAATGTTTTTATTATTTACAAGGGTATCACTTCTTTCACTTATAAAAGGAAACCTCCTATCCTCACTTATATATATATATTATTTAAGGACCATATATTGACCAATATATACCCAATTACCTCACCAAATTTATTGAAAACATCTTAGAGGTCTTGGTCTCACCGAAATACTAATCCTAGAAGGTTTAAGGTGCAATCCAAAGGTAGATATCCAAGGTGTAGGTATAAGTATTAATCAAATTCTTTCATGTTTATTTCTTCTTCAACCTACTTAAAATATATTATAACCATCCAAATATAATTATATAATTATATTTGGTGCACTAAAATGTTATTATGTTTATAGAATAACTATTTTATTCATCCTTTCCATCCAATGTAAAATGAAAATATCGCTTGTGCATACGTACATAATACCGGCTCCACGAAGTGATGTGTTTCATTTTTCATAACCAAATCACATGTATGGCCATAAGTAGGATTTAATAAATAAGTATGATATTTATTATATAAAGTTAAACCTTTATCTTATTTATTTCCTTTTCATCTTTTGGGAAAATGAAATCTTCACTTTAATATACGTGTAGACTATTGCCTCCATGAATGATATATCTAATTTTTCATTACTGAATTATATGGATGGTTTTAAAAGTATATTAAATGAAAAAAATGATAACTATAACATGTTTAATATTACTCAGATTGAGGATTAGTTTTTCCTATATCCTATACCAGTTGGTTTCAATGGCTTATTGATGTATAGTTCAATTGTTTTTCCCCCATGGTGATGTATTTGAACTTGATATCTCATTGATGCATTGTATATTGTTCATTTGATTATATTTATATATTTATCATGCTCGTATTTCTGTCTATTTTATGCATTGGAGATATGTATCTATTTCAGGTTGATATAGGCCCAGGCCACCCATATTGTGAGACATGCCTACTCGATGATAGTTACAACCACCTAACATATTATAGGTGGGGTTGGGGTGGAACTCTCAGCTTACCGCTGTCCTGGATGGGGACCCAGTGGGTTGTGTCATGTTAGATATGTATCAAATTTAGTATTTCCTAAGGAATGAGTTTGGAGTTAGTGTTTATGGAAGGATTGTTTTGGGAATTTAGGTCAATAGTGTTATAGATTTCTCGAGTTTGGTTATTAGACTAGGGTGACTAGTGTGGGTTTGGAAGCTGATATATCCTTTCAACAATACTTAGATAACTTTTTATTTTACCCATAACTCTAATACATAGATTTTGGGGGTAAAATTAAGTTGGTTCAGGCATCATATAATATCCAATTATGATCTTTCATGTACTTGTTATTTCATCCCATTTAGATATTCTATAACCCATGTTGGTTAATCTTACCAATTATAAGGTTATACCCACTAATATCTAGCTTGTTGGAGTTGGTTCCCTATAAAGAAATTATATGTACTTTATGATAACCTTTATTCATTTTTTTAATATTAATAAACTCCTTACCATAACATGATTGTTCTTATGTGTGACCTAGTATGTGATAATGTCCTAAGTGTAGTTTTCGCACTAGAAGGTCATAAAAGATCCCTGCTATTATGAGTACACAAAAGTTCCACAACGGTATTCTGAAATAAATGTTCTATAGCTGGATGGTATCATTTCAAGGACTCAAATGATATAGGCTATCCAGGATGGAGACTCATAGGACTTTGATGCACCTTTTTAAGGTGTATTCCCATGGTAATTCTAGTGTAGGATATTATGAGAATGAGTCCTGCTAGTTAGAAATTCATATTTATATGTGTCATTGAATATTCCTATATGTGGATGTGCGTATTGATCCTTAGAATTTGATATTATTATTAATGAGTGTTATTAGCCTTGTAATTTGATGTATTGACAAAAACCATGATGACATATATTCACGATAAGGTAAGATACATGAATAATGCGAGAAAGGATTATTCCGTTATGTTATTTAATGAAAGTTGATATCTTAGGCCCTTTAATGGAAATGATATATTCAAAATAAATCAGTGGCCACAATATTCAGTTGGAAAGTTTGATTTTCATAAAGTAAAAGAAAGAGACATTGATTGGATAGGTTGATGGAACTAGCATGCAACTTGTTTGAGTAGAGATATCATGATAAAGAGATTATATTGCATAGTAAGTGTTTTTATGAGGTATTCTTTCATTGAGATATTAAATTATTTATTTTTGGGTGCCTTGGCATGTTGTTGGATGATAACCTTGGAATTTAGGCTAGTTTCCTAATTCCACTGAGAAAGAGTCCTAGAGGGTCACACACTAAGTGTATCCATAATCTCAGTAAAATAATATATTATTATTTATTATTTAAAAAGTTGAATAAATTTTATTCATTCATGTGGTTTAATAATCATTCATGTTTTATTAATCACATATACAACACCACTAGTTATTTGAAAAGATATTACGTGAGTGAAATATTTAATAAATATATATTTCCTATTTAGTGGGCATAATATTTATTTATTTATTTATTGGTAAATAATTTAGTGATATTTATTTATTAAATAAATTGAAATTAGTAAAGTCCCGATAAATATTATGAAGGAATTCCAGACCGAGTTAAATGGTCTGGTGAGAAATAATATATATTGAATATTATTTTAATAAATAATATTTAATTTAATTGGTGAGTTTAGCATTTTTCAAGAAATAAAAATAATAATAATATTATAAACATGGGGTTCCAAATGGATTAAAAAAATAATAAAAGAAACTTTCAAAATTATTTATTTCTAACCCTATCATTATATAAACTCAATTATATTATTTTTCAAGAGATCTAATTAATGTCTTCTATTGTGCACAATGAAATTAGGATAATTCTATCAAAGACCCAGTGAGTTACCTTTGTCAAGAAAACTCTCAAGAATAGAGAGAGGTCTTCCTCCACCTTCCACTCTTGAGTTTAGAGCAATCAATATTAATCCTTTGAAATATATTTTTGGGGTGATCAAAGGTGAACGACGTAAGTGATAGGATATTTTGTGCTACTAATAATAGATTCATATGGAAATGTTCAAAGATTTGAGGAACACGAGTGGATCACTACTAGAGGGAATATATTCTTGATTCCAGAATCAAAATGATGGTAAAATGTAGATCCATTTTCATATGAATCAATGAATAAATAATTTCATACAAGGTATTTATTAATTTCTTAAATTAATTATAAATAATATGTGACAATATTTTTCTTTCTTCTGGTGATTATACATTATCTTTATTCTTTGATTCAATTCCATTGATCATGGTTTTTATCGTTATGCAAATATCAGATTAATAACCGATCATGAAAAAAAGAAAATTTGGTCATGACCATGATAGGCATCCATTGCTCCTAGAGCCTACAGGTGGTATCAGAGAGATCACATAATTATTTATAATATTTTAATGATTATTGGTTTATTTAAACATTTATCATTGGTTTTCAATTCCAATTTATTCATCATTTAATATGAATTGAGAGATCTTCTTTCTTCCTCTTTGTTTCTCATAAATATAATCTAATCAATTTATTTTATAGAGAAAATAAATTCAAAAATCTCATTTAGAGGATCCAAGGAGTTTGATTGGATAACATAAGAGTACATGCCATGTAATGTTGTTTAATGCACCAAGAATTAATTTGGAATTATTCAATTCGTGTGAATTTATTAGATGTGGTGAATTTATTATACACTTTGTGTTGACTGGGCCAACCTAGTACATGATCAACTAGAGTACATTCCATGTAACATCCATACACAATGAGTAATCCTTTAGTCATAGATGGTCCACAAATATTCTTACAAGGCCTACATGACTGGTGTATATGTAAATCAGAGACCACATGCTATGAAGACCATATACACACCATGTACTCCAAAATTTTCCATGGAATAGTTACATGGAAAGTCACTAGACATGTTCTGTGAATAGACTATGAGAATAATACACGTTGTTCATCTTAAATGTACATTCCAAGTAATTTTACCAAATTTCTCATAATTAAAATTAATTTCTTATACCTTTAAAACCTTATCAACCTATAATTTCATGAGGTCATTAAGTTCATAGGACACACCGTGTGAAATAATTTTTATAATATAAATGTTATAATTAATTTAAGCATAATATTCGGATCTACATATCATGTATATGTTGTATTATAGTTATTACTCTATATGCAATAAAGAATTACACAATATGTAAAAATAAAAACAATCATGTAAACCGTGTGATAATTAATTTGATATTACACCTCATGATATTGCATGATAAGTTTTTTATGCCACTTGTCACAAGAGTAAACAATATACTAGTATAATACACTTTGGGTAGTTTGGATGGGCACACACAATGTTAACTCCAAGGTACATTTTTGTACATAGTTAATTTTAAATATTTTTTTTTATTTTTTTAAAATTATGATCGATGAGAATATCAAGGAAATTTTGATTAGAATTAAGATAAAATAAATTATTAATTAAAGAAGATAATTAATTAAATCAAGTTTGATTTATCTTAAATAAGAAAAATTAGATTTTAATAAAAAATTTATTAAATGAACAATTTATTTCATTAATGTGGATGATCATGAGTCTAGACTACACCTTTGTATGTGATTATTTTCATTTAATTTATTATTAAATTAAATTGTTCACTTGTATTTCATCTATCCTATCGTTATGAAAGGGATGAAGTTCCCATGGTATCTTTTATGTAAACCCCTTAAACAATTATTTGGTTACCCTCACCTACATGTGAGTAAAATAATATATAATAGATAAAGCTACCAAGCTAGTGGAGGTGGTTCAAGTTTGGGCCTGAGGAAAAACCAATCCAATAGAGATACATGGCCATGTGGAATGATGCAATATGAACCATAAATGGTTCAAGGTGTTTTCCCCTAGGTTGAAAGTTAGTTTACCATATTCTAGATAAACTAAATATTTATAAAATAACATTATCATATCAAATTATTGTTTTATTTTATCAAGTTACATGGTTTTTTCATTATTGATGATTTGTCACGATCACATAAATTAATGAATTAACAATCATGCAAGATAGTACTAAAATAAAATTTATTATGTATAAATATTATCTAAGACATGATTAATCACTTAAGTAAATAAAATTAATATGAAAAGGCATGTAGTGAAGATAAAAATTGTAAATTTATGCATAAATATAAAATCTATTAATTATATATATTAAGTTAGTATAGCCTTCCACTACAATTAAAAGAGAACCATAGTACAAAGTGTTTAACCATTTGAAGTTAGGGTGCTTTCAATTATGTTGACGCTCCGTTCTGTCACAGAGTCCAAATATTGACAAAGGGGAAAGAAAAGAAGATGGAAGATTCATCAAATATTGAAAATTCATTAAGGCGCGCAAGTATACATGCACGCGATCCTTGGGCACGCAAGTCACTTGCATGAAAAATTTGAGGCGCGCAAGTCACTTTCGCATCCTAAGTGAAATTTCACCTAAACCTCAGGTGGCCTATAAATACCCCCTGTGGCCCCCCCATTTGAAAGGAGGAAAAAATCCAAAACTCAGATTCAAGCTCTGGTCTCCCAAGTCTCTGTCTAAAGTCTTCCAAACACTTCTAAGGTAATCCTTTTCCTAGAATGGAAGCTCTAAAGAGGAATAATAAGGCATAAGTGTTAGAAATTCTTGCATGCCTAAGTGCCAAACCCTTAAGGGAAATGGAGACACTTGTGCGCCGCCTTGTCCTCTCATGGAAACTTGCGTGCCGCCCTTCTAGAAGTATCTAGAGATAATACTAAGGGCTTGAGCCAAGTCTCGCCCAAGTATTACCCTACAGGTTCTCCGTCGCCTAAGTGAACTCATGTCGCACAAGTATAATTGCGCGACCAGGACTTGCACGCCAGAACAGGACTTGCGTGCCTCCTTCCAATTCACTTCATTTCCTCAAATTCATCTCTCCTCTTTAAGATTTAGTCTTCAAAACCCTCTTAAAAGCCATTTACGGCATGGTTCCTTTTTTGGCTTCCTTATATGAAAGGAATTCTGTGGAACATCACTCAAAACCCCATGATTTAAATAATTTTATGTCATTAAGGTTAGATATTTCCTTCATTCAACCTCATCCTTTAAGATGATAAGATCTTTAATCTGGGCATCCTTTTTAGGAGTAATCCCCAAGTTCCCTATTCATGGGCATCCTCCTTAGGAGTAAGCCCCAAGTTCCTTAAACTAGGAATCCTCCTTCTCAGGATTAAGTCCCAATCATAATTACCATTAACTTTGGGCATCCTCCTTAAGAGTAAGCCCCAGTCTTAATTTATTTTTATTTGGGATTCCTTTTTAGGAATGAAAACCAATCATAAGTTCTTCTTAATTTGGGCCTCCTTCTCTGGAGTAAGTCCCGAGTTAAAATTCCAAATCTTCATAAAGTACAAATACCTTTATGGACCCTACTCCCGGGCTTCTTTCCTAAATTAGGTCCTAATCTTCATTTACTTGGGCCTTCATACATACGTAAGACCCACATCATTTCTTATGACTGCATATTTCATGGAACAATCATCAAATTTATGGATACCTCCTATTTCTAACACTGAGTATGACTCACATGAGCTTATAGTGTAAAAGTAATCATGACATCTCTTTTTGGGCCATTAACCATGCATAAGACCCATATTTCTTCCCCGAACTACGTGGACCTTGATCTCTGCCTTTAATGTTGAGTACGTAGGAAGCCTTTATAATGTCCAAGATTATATTTCATTAATTCTTTTTCTATACCATATGATGTTAAACTACGTCCTTCCTATAGAACTACGTGGGTTCTGATTCCTTTCTTTTTAACAAGGATACGTAGGTAGCCCATCTGTGGGTATGATCCCAACTCTGAAATAACCCCTATCTTTATGAATGACAACAAACTTCAAGTGCCCCACTAAGTGTCTTTAAAACCAGTATGGTTATTATAATGACCAATTAATTTATATATAATGTGTTTAAGGATACCATTGACTAAGAATATCTAATAAATATGGATGATTATCTATCGATGAAGAACTTCAAATACATATAAAAGATTCTCTAAATATCATACATATCAATCATTGATTGCCAAATCTAAAGGAAAACTCATTTTCATACTTGGTGAATTAATAAGGATTTGTTAACATAACTTAAATCTATAAGAGAGTCCCGGAGTAGGTACTAATTCCACTCAAAAAGGTGTAATGGGCCTGAACTCCCATCCTCTTGGCCAACGAAAATTCTTAAGCCTCATCGGTCCACAACTAATGAGAACCGACCTTTGGAAAGTAGGTCCAAATGGATATAGAATCATTGGCTGTTTTCGGTTCTACGAATAAACCTATTAGAAACCGATTGGAAAGTTTTAACTTTAAACAAACAAGGTCATCCCCATTTCTAGAAGAAACAAAAAATGGTGAAACCGACGTGGATCCTTGACCAAGTTAAAATGATGTTTTACTTATTTGTTAGGCCCCTATTAAATTCAATATGAGGGCCAAACAAGAAATCCATAACATATATTATAATCCAAAAGATGTAGTTTGGGACAAATTTATCTTGATTATGTCTTCTATATCAAACAGGCACTCTTTTTCAAGATCTCTTTGTAATACAAAATGGCTTCTTTAAAATTCACACCTGTGAATGCCTCGGCCGCTAATCCTACTGGATCCTCGCCCGATCTGAGGATAAAATCACCTAATCAGAATCTGCAAAGCTGGGTCTCAAATGAATTAGTGAGGGAACACCATCAACACGGTACCATCCCGACTCTGGAGGCCACTTGAAAAGCCCTCCAAGTTAACAATTCACCCTGGTTGTCCGGACAGCGATGACCAGTGGTCAAGAAGTAGGTGGTCCCAACCACCATTTCCAACCATTTCGGGTCGTTATCCCCAGAATGCAACAAACAGTCCCTCCCATATTACAGGGAGGTGAATGAAGAGGTCACTCAAGGCCTCAGTTCAAGAAGGTAGGAGTCCATCCTGAGGACTCCCACCAACAATCGCTGCCAGACTTGTGCGGTAGTGCACTCTCAACATGATGTGGTATCACCTCTAGATGTTCGGCTCAGGTCCCTCAGACCCGAGCACGCAAGACGAATCGTTAGAGGAAAAATTCGGCCAACAGGGAGAAAGTTCTTACCTCTACCCCCTACGAAGAATTCCATCAACCTAACTTGATGGAAAGCAACGAGCGGGCATATACACCTGTCTGTCCTGATTTCACTGCCCAATAGACTCGTCTGGAAGTAACACATCAATCCCACCAGGAAATTTCAGTGGAGTACTATAGGTAGGTACATACACCTATTTATAATTCATCATCCAGTCAGCAGGCTTGTCTGACTGCATCCAAAAAAGCTCGCCAATATAATATGGTGGCAACTGATAAGAAGGAACATACACCTGTTTACAATCACCAATTTTTTCAGAAGTCTCATCTGCCAGTATTAAAGGAAATTCATCAACCATACTTTAATAAGAATACACAGCAGGCACATACACCTTCTAATGTTCATCAAGCCTTCCAACAGTCTCATTTGGCAGCACCCGGAGAAGTCAGTCGGAAAGCTCCAATGACAAATTTGGAGCAGAATTAACTCTCTGCCACTATGAATAAGTACTGTCAGAATTAGTTGATTGGAAAAGGAGGATAGGATTAGGCACATACACCTACTCCAGACATGGAATGGACATATATTACCATTCTGACAGCTGAAGTCACCAAGCACATTCTGACAATGGTGAAAGAGCAGAAACAAATCCCTACCCATACTGTAGATACCTGTCAGAATATTATAACAACTTCAACGACATAACAGGGAAAGAAATACAAATCTGTCCCTATCAGTGGAGTGACTCATCAACATGTCACCCCGGAGCAGATATGCACCTCTGTTCCAGTCCAAGAGGGTCGTGGGGCATACTCCCCCATGTCATACGAAAAATCAATTTGGGCACGTTCACCCAATTTGAATCGAGATAATCAGCCTAACCTGGAAATTTCTCCTGAGCAGGAACATAAACCTTCCCATAATAACCAATTTCTTCAATAATTGGTTTCCAAAGTCAGTAAAAATACATCTAAGAAAAAGACCCATCCAGCACAGTCGAGAAATCAAGAGCCAATTTGCAACAAGGCCTTGCTCGATGCTGGAGTTCTTGATGCGCTCAGAAAATTGTCTTTTGCAACTCAAGATTCTACTCTATCATTTCTAGATTCTAGAAGTTACAATAATAATTCTGAAGGTCTTCATCAGACACTTCCTCATGAAAGCTTGCTTCATGACAATTCGGTTAATCTTGAAGTATTATCTTCAAATGAAATCCACGATAAACCTCTACGTGGCAAGAAGACCAAAGAGAAAGATGTTTCATCATTTGCTATAACCCACCATGGTGGTCCTCCCCATGATGATGATGAATTTAGATGCGAAAGTCCTCTCCACAGTAGTAATTTGAATTTCCTGGAAAATTCTTCAATGGAAAATGTAGTAATGAGAAAGCCCTCTTATCTTGAGGCACTTGCAAATGTGAAGCCAGTCATGTATGATGCCTTACTGCTAGCAGGTGAAATAATTTCTCAATCAGAAGATATCCCGGGGGGTAGGTCATTATCCAAACCACCCCTGGGTCATTCATCTTCTAATTTGACAAATGAATTCTCTACCAATATGTTTGAATCTGATGAAGCCACAAAGAAGCGTCAAATTTGGTCCAATTAGGTAGAAGAATCTTCATTAAATGACAAATAGGAATTACTGAATATGAGAAAACAATTGGTGAAAGGTGAAATAATAGTCATGTTTTGGCCTTTGGCTGACTCTCAGTATGATATTCTAGAAACATTGACAGAAGATTGTATTCATGATATTCATCTCAGCATATGGAAAACTCTTTGTCACTTAAAAGAGAAAATATTATCTTATGATGAATATCAAAATCAAGTCAATATAATAGAAGGGTTGCAATACCAAATTGAATTGGCATCTCTCTCATTTTCTTGACATCCAAAGGTTGAAAAGCAACAGAGAGCCCTTCAACATTCATGCCATGGTGCGTTAAAAAGTTTGTGCCAGTTCATTACCAATTCCCCATCTAGTATTCATATCAGGGGATGGGGTGTTCATGGAACACTACATTTCACTATAATATCCAATCAACAAAGCCCTCCAAAAGTGGTCTCATTAAATGTTATTGCCCATGGCTGGCCAAAGATACCTGGTTTTGTGTGTAATCAAAGGCTTTCCCAAGAACATGCCTCAACTTGTTCTACCCAAAATCAGGCATATAAAGAACTAGTTTTCGAATTACTCTCACATCATGAAAATGAGAATATCGAACAGGATTCTCATTTAGATCATGCACATCATCAGGTGACAGAAGTGTTAGAAATAATCCAATGGTCATATGAGCCAGGTGATTTGAGTGGATGTATGTTGATGCATCCAACCAATTTCCAGACTAAAGTCCTCAAAATAAGGAGAGATTTTAAGAAAGTTTCAGATTTAGCAGCTCAAGAGACACATCATCTTTCTAGAATGGGGACTCTTTTAATCCAACCCTCGGGATCAACAGATAGTATTCAAGGAGTTGAGCAGGAAAAACAAGAACTGCCCCAGTCCACTAGATTGGGGACCTTTTCAAGTTCACAATCTCTTCCTCAGCGAAAGTCAGTCTTCTCTCGATTAGGGAAGAATCCACAAGAGGAACGCAAAGCCGAATTATAAGGATATTCCCTCCAAATTACAGTTCATCAAGAAGTTTCTGAGGGATCAACTAAACCAAGGGAAATGTCTCATAAAGGACATGGAAGAAGATAGTATCACATAAATTTTGATAAAAGGATTGCAATGCATTATGCATCGATAAATGTCATCAATGATGTTGTAACTGATCCCCCAGAACCTGAGGCTCACTCAGAGGGATCAAATGAAGAATTTACTATTCAAGAGGCTATGTATACAGAAACAAAGGAACAAGGTTTGCATACCAGAAGCCAGAGGGCTGCCAAGGGGCAAGAAATTTCCTTGGGTAATGCCCTTCCATACTCTAGAAAGTCACATTCCAAATAAAAGGTTAAAAATCAGGTTACATTCCACCCTTCCTCTAAGGAAGGCCAATCACTCTCATTAGAGGAAATGTTCACACAACAGGAAGAAGAAATTAAGGAGTTAAGGAGGTTAAATGCAGAAATACTTCAAGGTAGTCTTCCTCCTAAGCATACCAGAGTTAGTCAATCAAAGGAATTTGTCGCAACTACTGGGATAAATCAAGAATATCCCCCTTTATAAATACACCCTCACAGGTCCAATCCTAGGGGTCATACGCAACAAAAACCGGTAGTTCTACCATCAGTGGTAATCCCAGTCACTACACCCGTCCAAACTCTAGTTATTGAACCTGCTTAGGTCCAACCTCAACCAGATGTTTCTCAAAAATTAATGACTACCATTGAGTCATTAACAGCTCAGTTGGAAGCTATGGAAGGAAAGAGTGCACAAATTCAAACAGAAAAGAGAGCTTACCCTGAATGGGTGGATGCAATTCCTCCCCCATCAAAATTTTCAAGTACCACATTCCCAATTTTTAATGGTTTGGGAGATCCAAAACAACACTTAACACATTTTTTTTCTCATTGTGATCCTATGATGGGAAATCCTCAATAAAAAGAAGCAGTTAAGCTCAGATGTTTTGTACAGTCATTACAAGGGCCTGCTTTTGTCTGGTATACAAGTTTGAAATCCCGATCAATTACTGGGTGGGAAGATCTCCGTCAAATATTTCTCCTTCAATTTAGCTCAACATTGCCAAAGATGAAAGTTTTTGATCTTACCAATTGTATGCAAATGGAAAATTAAAGAGTTTTATATTTCATTGATCACTGGAAAGGATTAACATATTCATTAAGCTTAGCACTCCCTCAAGAAGAATTGTTGCCAATCTATGTGGAAAATTTGCGTGATGAATTACGCACACCGTTGATCCATGTGAAATACACAGGAGGGTTTCAAGACCTTACTTCAATAGCTCAGTAGATCTAAGACTCTCTTATGAATACTAAGGCTAAAACTTGTGTAATTCCATCAGTTCCATGAAGGAGAATAGGGAAAGCATAGACTAATATAGTTACACTTAAACAAGCACCTGTACCTACTTCCACTTCAAGACCTTCATTATATCGAAGGGATCTACCTCCTGAATGTCAAAAACAACGGACTCCCCGTCAAGATGATAAAAAAGATAAAAGGAGGAAATAATTCTAAGATTTAAAGAACAAAGTTTATTCTTTCCGGAATGAACAAGTTCTGGGTTACTTCATCTCGTCTCTGGAAAACAAACTTGTTCAGTTGCTAAGTCCCAAAAGGCCGAACAAGGAAGGAGATGAAGACCTCCCAAACTATTTCCCATTTCATCAGATGTTGGGGCATCCCATTCAGAAGTGTTTTGTCATAAAATACCTCCAAAGAAAATGGTGGAACCTAGATAGGTAAAACTGAAAGGTTCTTCAGCCTAGGTAGCATGTGTTACTACTACTGATCTAGAGGAAGAAGGTGAGTGGCATGAAGTCAAAAGTAAAAATGCGTAGAAATATGATGATTGTATGGTCAGTAAAATGATCAATGAAACTCATGCCATTTTAAAAACACAATTGAATCAACCAATTGTGTCTTCTGCTAATGAATGCCACAACAAAACACCCTTCATCAGAAATAAAATATTCAAAGAAGCAGCGTAATTTGAAGAAAGAAGAACAGTCAGAAGAAGACGAGTCCGTGTCAAATCCTAAATTGTCTTTGACTCTGGAAGATTTTATGCCATCTACTTCAAAAGAATGGGCACCGTCCCACCAAACAAAACAACCTGAACTGGATAATCAGGAAGAATCTTCATCAGATGAAGAATTTATCTTTGGTTCTGTTAACATGATTCATTTAACATATCCTTATGCCAATAATAGTTTCAATAATGATGATCCTGAGTTACTTGTATCAAACAGAGGAATTAGGGGAAGAGACAAAGGTCTAGGATACAGGGGAATATGTGGATATTCTAGAAGCCACTATTTCAATCCTAACTCTGCTAGAACTGTATATGTGGCAGAAACTCATGGAAAATCCCTTTAGCGGTCTCAATAGGAATAAGAAAGTTCTTTCACACATAGAAGATTTGATCCTGACATAGTTATTTTGGAATATTGGTTAGAGGTCACACCTTCTTCCTCTTATCAAATAGATAGACGTAGTTGGTCTAATCTACCGAAGCCAGGAGTATTTCCAACTCCTACCTTGATATGGGATGCATCTACTTCCAAATCATCAATGTCCAAGGCACCTGAAAAACCACATTTTCATGATGGGAAATGAAGAACTTTGGACCAAAAGTATGATGTCTTGAAACATTTGACCCATGTACCAGCCAAGTAATCAATTCTGGATGCCTTGAATCTATCAAAATATCTTCGGGAGGCGCTTATTGAGGCTTTGACAAGTCCTCAAGAATTTGAAACTGAAATTGCTGCGGCTGAAGTCTACCGTATAGAGAATGATCATGCGGAATTCCATGCAGTGATATCTTTTACATATGAAGATGAAGATGATGTTGTACGTGGACATATCAGACCTTTGTATCTATTAGGAAAAGTCAATGATGCAGACATCCGACGCGCTTTCATTGATAATGGATCAGGAGCCAATCTCATTCCTATTTGTACACTCTGTTGATTGGGCCTCAACGAATCTGATTTATCTCCTTCTACTTTGATGTTGCAAGGATACAATAAGAATGAACAAGAAACTATCAAAAAAATTACACTCAGAATTCAGTTTGGAGACCTTGTATCTAATTCAGATTTCATGGTTGTTCATTAGGACACAACCTTCAACATTTTTCTTGGAAGACCTTGGCTACATCAACATGCGACCGTACCTTCGTCATACCATCAATGTCTCAAATATTGTTTCAATGGTAAAATTGGGACATTGTATGGTGACAAATCACCATTAAAAACATGTGAATCTCAATACATTGAGGCAGAGTTTTATCACATGGAAGGAAAGAAAAAATCCACAATGAAGAAGGTCACCAAAGTTAATGCTCTATATGGTTTGGAAAACATTCCAGTAAACCCATTCATACATGTGAGTACAAATTATGTGTTGTCTATCAGTCAAATTTATGGGATAGACCCAAATCCAAACACTCTTATGGAAACTTCCATAATTTCAATTACAGCAATCGAGCCATATAGCATGGGAGAAATTGTGGATTGGCCAAGAAATGATGAAATATTACTTAGAGATGTCTTTATTTCGTCCATTGAAATCCAGAAATTCTATACTTTATCAACCAGGCAAGAAAAAGTTATAGTAATACCAGAGGAAATGGCAGCCTCTTTTTCAATATGTTCAATTTTTTAATTCTCCCTTGACCATAGAAGTTCTACTTCATCATCTACTATGCAAGTAGAAATAGAGGAAGCAACACATATTGAAGAAGAAGAGGAAGATCTCAGAGATTCTCCTACAACATTTGAAGAGGGTATCTCTGCCAATGTGGATGAACTTAAAGAAATAAATCTGGGTACAAAAGAAGATCGACACCCCACTTTAATTAGTGCGTCCATGAATCTTGAAGAGAAGGAAATGTATACATATTTTTTTAAAGCAAAATCATGATGTATTTTCTTGGAATTATACAAAAATTCCAGGTCTTTATCCCGATGTTTCCACTCATCATTTGAGTTTTCCATAAGAACATCGAGGATTCAAGAAAGTAGAAAGAAGAACACACCCAACTTATGCCTCCAAAATTGAATCTGAAGTTGATAAGCTTATCAAGTTGACTTCATTAGAGAAGTTCAGTATCCCAAATGGTTGGCTAACATTGTCCCTGTGAAAAAGAAGAATGGACAAATTAGTGTTTGCATTGACTTTAGAGATCTTAATCGGCGTTGTCCCAAGGATGATTTTACGGCTCTGATAAAAAAACTCTTAATTGATGCAATAGATGGTTATGAAGCACTTTCCTTCATGGACGGATATTCTGGGTATAATCAAATCCGAATGGCTCTAGAATTTGAAGAATCTACATCCTTCAGATCCCCTCAAGGTGTGTTTTTCTATTGGGTAATGCCCTTTGGCCTAAAGAATGCAGGTGCAATGTATCAACATGCCATGCACCATATCTTCAAACCCTTTTTAGGTAAATTTTTTGAATTTTATGTGGATGATTTAGTGGTTAAATTCAGAAAACGTTCTAATCAATCAGATGATCTGGAAATCATATTCAAAAAACTTTAACAACACAATTTAAAGATGAACCCCTTGAAATGTGCTTTCGGGGTAACCTCAGGAAAATTTCTCGGCATTGTTGTACACCATCGTGGTATTGAAGTTGATCCTGAGAAAAAAAAATCAATCCTTGGTATGTCACCTCCTCAAAATTTGAATGAATTAAGAGGACTTCAAGGACACTTGGCCTATATTCAACATTTCATTGCCAATTTTACAGGCAAGTGTTTACCCTTCACTAAATTAATGAAGAAGGGATTCACCTACCAATGGACCGAAGATTTCCAAGAGGCATTTGATATCTTCAAGAAATATCTCTTGAGTCCACTGGTATTAATTCCACCTATTAAAGGAAGACCACTTATCCTTTATGTGACAGATTTAGAGCGATCATTGGGTGCCTTCCTTGCCCAAAAGAATGATTCCGGGAATGAAAACAATGTTTACTATCTGATTCGAACTATGCTTGAGGTAGAAACTCGATATTCAAGTATTGAAAAGTGCTGCCTAGAATTAATCTTTACAGTTTAGAAATTGAGACACTACTTGCAACATCATGAGGTCCAATTGGTATCTCACAATAACCCACTAAAATTTATCCTTAGTCATCCAATGCTTACAGGACGTCTGGAAAGGTGGGAAGTTATTTTTCAACAGTTTGATATCCAGTACGTGTCTCAAAATGCAATAAAGGGCCAAGCTCTAGCCAATTTCCTTGCTTAACACCCATCTGTAGAAGATACATCTTTAAATATTTAAATTCCTGATGAGGAAGTCTTCTCTATTCAAGATAATCCACAAACATGGGAAATGTAATTTGATGGTGCCTCTAGAAGTACAACATGGACGAAAATGGAAGATCCCAAATTCAATAAAGTTGGTTTAGGAATCATGCTTATTTCCCCAAAAAAGGTAATGCTACCCTATTCCTTATTATTGTTGGAAGGTGGTACAAATAATGAAGCAGAATATCAATCTCTCATCGTAGGCTTGGAATTGGCGCTTCAGGCGCAGGTGAATCACTTGAAGGTAAAAGGTGATTTAGATTTGGTAATCAAACAAATCAATGGGGATTATTCCATCAAAAAAGAAGAGTTAATCCCTTTGTGTGATTATGTCAGAGAGTTAATGATGGAATTTCCCTCAGAATATACATTTTCTTATGTCCCGCGACCACAAAATTCCCAATCTGATGCAATAGCTAATGTATCTATACCCCTGGAAGATCCAAATCGGGACGAAACAATCATCAGTATTGCCCACTGTCATGTAGTTTCATCTTTTGTTCAAATCAGAACAGAGGAAATCAATGAAATTAGTCCCATTTCTAAACCATATGGTCATACAATAGGATGGTTGACACCTATCAGGTAATACCTTCAAAATGGAACACTCCCACTTGATAGAGCCGAGAAAGAACAAGTCCGGTGACGTGTGGTCAATTTTACTCTTTATAATAGCTCAGATCACCAAAAAATTCTCTACAAGCGAGGTTTTGATGGAATTATCTTCATATGTATTGATGGTGAAGAGATAATGAATGTCATGAATGATGTGCATGCATAAGTTTGTGGTTCCCTCCAGTCTGGACATTGGCTTTCTGGTCAAATCTGAAGGCTTGGATACTTTTGGCCTTCAATGATGCAAGATTGTGTTGATTTCACTAAGAAGTGTCATTCTTTCCAAGTATGTTCCAACTTCATTCACCAACCCCCAGAGTTGCTTCATATAGCTAAATACTCATGGCCATTTTCCACATGGGGAATGGATGTAGTAGGACCTTACCCTTCAGCTACATCCAAGCAGTTTAAGTATATTCTTACTACTACTGATTTCGTTTCCAAATGGGTAGAGGCAATTAATCTCAAAGAAGTTAGTTCTAAAAGAATTTTTAGCTTCATCAAGTCTAACATCATTACCAGATTTGGTGTCCCTCATACTATATTGATGGAAAATGGCACAAACTCTTATTCATCTGAGGCAAGGAAGTTGTATCAAGAATACAACATCAAATCCAACCATTCATCTCAGTATCATGAAGTAGCCAATGGTAAAATAGAAGCCTTCAATAAGACTCTTGAAAACATACTACAAAATATGGTGGATAAAGATAAGAAATCATGGCCTGATAAACTTTTTCATGCTTTATGGGCTTATCGGACCACCACCTGCACTGCTACGCGGTCAACTCCATACTCATTGGTATATGGAATAGAAGTAGTTTTTTTCCATTGAGGTTCAATTACCTTCACTCAGAGTATCCATTTTTGATCAGTCATCCATAGATGAACAATCTTAGAAGCGATTTGATGAATTGGAATGATTGGATGAAAAAAGATTGTGCACCCTACACCACTTGGAAGTCTATCAGAATCAAATAACATGAGATTTTAATAAAAAAGTTCTTCTTTATTCATTCATTCAAGGAAAATTGGTATTGGTCCTCAGAACTCCAATGATACTAGGAAAGAAACCTCCCATGCTTGAGCCAAAGTGGGAAGGACCTTATTCAATACATAAGGTCTACTCCAATGGAGCTTGTTCTTTAATATCAATGGATGGAGAACTCATTAAAACTCCAACCATTTCAAGATTATTGAAGAAGTATTTTGTGTAATACAAATACACCTTATAGTCCTCACTACGAGACTTTAAACTGCATGGTCTCTCTATCGTCCAACATGACGTTAAACTGTTTCCCTTTTGTCCTACATGACGTTAAACTGTGCACATTTCCTGCAAGACGTTAAAATACAATATGTCCTAGCTACATGATGCTAAATTGTACAACACCCTTTTTTCCTACATGATGTTAAACTGTGAATCGTTAGGGTTGTTGTTACCTCTTTTTTATCACACCGAGCATGACTCACGTGAGCTTAGAGTAAGTTTCAACCATAACACCCTCTCTGGGCCGCTAACCACGCATAAGTCCCAATATCATCTTTGTGTTGTCCTCAAGTACAACTTGATCACCAATTAATTCTTAATTAAACTACGTGGACTTTGAACCTTGCCTTCTAGGCTAGGTATGTAGGCAACCTCCCGAGGTTCAAGCCCAAAACCAACATCTTCACATCGGTTCACCTCCATCTCATACGATGTTGATCCATGAAGCCCCCCCAGAAACAAATATATTCACATTGGTTCATCATCTTCCTTGATATATTACATTAAACTATATAGTCCCCCATTTTCCTTGCTGAAAGACGTTAAACTGCATAGCAATACGTCCGAGCTATGTGACGTTAAACTATGCAGCACCGGTCCATGTATGTGACCTTAAACTATTCGCACTTTTGTCATGTATGACAATAAACTATAGTAGTATCTGACACCCTCACCTGAGAGGGAATCATTATTAACATTTATCCCCAATCATGTTATCTTCCAAGGAATATGTGCATACATGGAAATTCCCAAACCTTTAATCTTGGATCCAACCATCATTGCTCTAAAGTCCCCTTTCACCCTTCACATGTATGAACTAAATTTGTACAGAGGGTATTTCAAGAACTAAGTATGGCTTTATTCCCATCCTTATGGGATATGTAGGAATGTTCAAGCATCCCTCGGACCCAGCCCCAAGTCATTAGGCCTAACCCCAAACTCCAATGTCAATCCCTTGGCTGAGAAGTCCCCCTATGAGCACATGAATGTGGTATGAAAACCCTAGTCTTTATTCATATCAGGTTTATAACAAACACAAAAGATTTCTACCTCATTATGGTCCAAAATCTACGACCCTAAACTAAGATCTCCTACATTCTCATCCCACATGACGTTAAACTGTATTTCAAGAACAACATTTAGCTTGATTCTCATTCTAATGAGATATGTAGTGAAGTCCAGCATCTCAATTTAGGACCCAGCCACATCATGATTATGGTCAGCATTGGTCTATGTATCTCCTTCATGCATTGGACAATACCCATTTTCATGTGTCATACTCCTAACCTTAAATACTTACAGATCTTCATAACCCTTTTCTTGACTTCTGGTCACAAAATGTCTGATACTCGGGAATTATTTTTCCTGACTATACAGCACGTTCCCTTAGGAAACCTTGCATAAGTAGTCTACATAACATACCTATCAGCCAAAAGATGCTATTATTTGACTATTAAACCAATGACCTTAAGTGGCCCTGCATAATTCAACCCCCTAACGGGTTTGTTAAATAGTGGTAATTTCATTCTTGGGAGGAAAACCTCTTTTTTCCTTATTGGTCTTAACGAAAATATGTAGGGATTCACAAAAAATAGCCATCCTTAACATAATTTTCCGATAATCTTTTTCATGATCTAAAAGTATTCAAGTCTATGGTTTATATTTCCCTTCCCTACATTTGGGTCAGGCCTTTGAAGGAGTAACATTCATCCAATTATTTGACAATCTTGATTAGGAATATCCTCTCTATATTCAAGTACCCATATCCACACAGAAAACTCTATGCTTTGGAAAATTGAAATCTCTATAAACTTCCATTGGCTTTTTAGTAATAGAAAAGTAAAATTTCTGAGAGTTCTTTTGCTTGACTATGCAGCACATGCCCCTAGGTGGCCTTGCATAAGTAGTCTACATAATGGACCTGTCAGCCAAAAGATTCTATTATTTCACTATTCAACCAATGACCTTAAGTGTCCCTGCATAATTCAACCCCCTAACGGGTTTGTAAAATAGTTGTAACTTCACTCTTAGGAAATACTTCCTCTAATTCCTTTTAGAACTTTTTTCATATCATCCCTCAGATTCAAAATTACTTAGGTCATAATTTACATGTTTCCCCCCATAATTGAATGTGGTAATATGTTTTCAAACAAATTATCAAGGAATTGAGTCAATTTTAATCCAATCAGTCAAATCTATTTGACCTTTAAACATTAGACTTTTTTATGTCCGACATGCATGCCTTTAAACTGCCAACAAAAGATAGGGTACTCATTAAATTGGGAACTTGTAAAAGAAACTCTGAACAAAATTTGAGTCCTAGATTTCTAAACGTACATATTGTATGATTTAGGCAATATTGAGCAACAAAAGATGCAATGTTTGTGGGGTTTTTTGTATCACCCTAGAAAAAATAAAACTATGCTTACTAGGCCCATTGGCTTAGGTAAAATTAATTAAAGAAAGTAGCAAGATAATTCAGGAACAAATGATTGAAGTTGAAAGTGTTTTTCAGTGATGCACAAGAGTTAGAAGGACATCTACAAATTGGAGTATCTTCTCCTTTTCAAGAATTACAAGATGATTTCAACATAACTCTTTATTTGATTTACGACATCCCGAGCTTCATAAAAGGCCACCTAGAGTTCATTCATTCATCTGGATACAATAAGAGATGCAGTGATACAAGATCTTCTTGGAACAATTGTAAAAGAATGTTCTTGAGTGCGGTTTGAGAAAATTTTCCACTAATCAAACAGTGACTCTATTTCTGTCCAAGAGACTTGGAAGATGGATACATGGATTTGAGAATGGAGCATTGTAAGTAAAGAGACATTTGGAGAGAGTAATCTTTTAAGATATTGTTCTAATGCCATGATAGTCTTTTCTCCACCAACCAGTAGTTGAAAACATATCAGCCCATGGGTTTTCCATTTTCATATCTGCAAGGAAATGGCATGGAGGAAAAATTTGAAAGTTCACACCATTGTTGCTACTCTTAATGCACAACATAACCAAAATATAGGGATAAAAATGCGGCTTCATCTCGAGCATATGAGATTTCAGAACTGGTGCACAAAGACTGTGATGCATTATTTATGCCTTCTCCACTGTTCGAGCATTAAAAAATGATCCTGCAACTGAAACATTTGTTGAAGAAAATTTTGTGTAAGTTTGAAACCAATAATTCATGATATAGTTATTTGGATATGGAATGTTGACTCCTTGCAGATGACCATGGCCATATAAAGGCAAGTAAATGCTCTGTGGGAAATTAACATGATACTTCTTCATGTACTTGGCCAAATATGGGAGAGTTCTGTCGCAGATATCATAATAGTCTTGGACAATGATGTTCATCATATCATCAATTCTCTTGCTAGCCAATTCATCAGCTGATCCAATTTTTCTAGGAGCCATTGAATCTGCACAAGGATAAAACAATTAACTTTTAAGTAAGGCCTTTTTTTTATGAAATACTTTTGAAGAAAAACAAAAAAATGGATAAGGCATTAAGGCGTGAAAGTGCGGCAGCGCAAGTGTGACCGCGCAAGTATGGGCATGCAAGTATTGTCGCGCAAGTCAAAATACCTCTACAGAAGAACGACACGATTTAGAAGAAACAATCAACCGCAAACAACAACATCTACGCGACAAGAGCTCACTTGCATGATGAGATCTAGAAGCTTTGGAATCCAGGTTCTTCGCACGAGAGTGGCACCCATATTTATAGGCGAGGTCGTACCCCTGTGCGCCGTAACCTGTGCGATGTAACCTGTGTCTGCGCACCTCTGGACCCTGGTTTCTCATTTACCTCAGAGTTAAAACCTATTTCCTTTTTTTTTCTGGATCCATCTCTGAGGGGGGACTTTTATTGACACTTAGTTCTGTCACAGATTCCAAATATTGACTAAGGGGAACACCTCAAGAAAAGAAGAGGGAAGATTCATCAAATATTGCAAAGGCATTAAGGCGCGAAAGTATACATGCACGCCAGCCTTTGGTGCACAAGTCACTTGTGCCCTAGATATGAGGCACTCAAGTCACTTGCACTCACTAAGTGAAATTTCACCCAAACCTCAGGTGGCCTATAAATACCCCTTGTGGGCCCCCCATTTGAAAGGAGGGAAAAAAATCCAAAACACAGATTCAAGCTCTGGTCACCTAAGTCTCTGTCTGAAGTCTTCCAAACACTTTTAAGGTAATCCTTTTCCTAGAATGGAAGCTCTAAAAAGGAAGAATAAGGCCTAAGTGTTAGAAATAATTGCACGCCTAAGTGTCCAACCCTTAAGGGAAATAGAGACACTTGCGCACCGCCTTGTCCTCTCATGGAAACTTGAGCGCCACCCTGGGCATGTGCCAAGTCTCACCCAAGTATTACCCTATAGGTTCTCCATCACCCAAGTGAAATCATGTCGCGCAAGTATACTTACGTGACCCGGACTTGCGCGCCTCCTTCCAATTCACTTCCTTTCCTTAAATTTATCTCTCCTCTTCAAGATTTAGTCTTTAAAACCCCCTTCAAATCCATTTACGGTATGGTTCCTTTGTTGGATTCCTTATCTGAAAATAATTCAGTGGAAAATCTATATAAACCTCATGATTTACATAACTTTATGTCATTAAGGTTAGAGATTTCCTTCATTCAACATCATCCTTTAAGATGGGGAGATCTTTAATCTGGGAATCCTCTTTAGGATTAAGCCCCAAGTTCCCTATTCATGGGAACCCTCCTTAGGAGTAAGCCCAAAGTTCCTTAATCTGGACATCCTCCTTCTCAGGATTATGTCCCAATCATAATTTACTTTAACTTTGGGCATCCTCCTTAATAGTAATCCCCAGTCTTAATTTCTTTTGATTTGGGATTTCTTTTTAGGAATGAAACCCTATCATAAGTTCCTATTAATTTTGGACTCCTTCTTAGGGGTAAGTCCCAAGTTAAAATTCCAAATCACCATAAAGTACAAATACCTTTATGGACCCTCCTCCTCGACTTCTTTCTTAAACTAGGTCCTAATCTTCATTTACTTGGGTCGTCATACATACGTAAGCCCCACATAATTTCTTATGACTGCATCATTCATGGAACAATCGTCAATTTTTTGATACCTCTTGTTTCTCACACCGAGTATGACTCACGTGAGCTTAGAGTGTAAAAGTAATCACGACATCTCTTTTGGGGCCATTAACCATGCATAAGCCCCATATTTCTTCCCCGAACTACGTGGAATTTGATCTCTGACTTTAAATTAGAGTATGTAGGAAGCCTTTTTAAGGTCCAATCCCATCTTTAATTATTTTTTTTCCATCCCATATGACGTTAAGATACATCCTTCCTATCTAACTATGTGGGTTCTGATCCCTTTATTTTTAAAAAGGATATGTAGGTAGCTCATCTGCGGGTACAATCCCAACTCTGAAATAATCCCTGTCTTTATGAACGACAATAAAATTCAAGTGTCCCACTGAGTGGATTTAAAACTAGTATGGTTATCATAATGACCAAGAGATTTCTATATATTGTGTTGAAGGATACCATTTACTAAGAATCTCTAATAAATATGGATGATTCTCTATCGACGAAGAACCTAAAATACATATAAAAGATTCTATAAATCACATAAATATCAATCATTGATTAAAAAATATAAAGGAAAACTCATTTTCAAACTTGATGAATTAATAAGGATTCGTGAACATAACTTAAATCTATAAGAGAGTCATGGAGTAGGTAATAATTCCCCTAAAAAATGTGTGATGAGCCTGACCTCCCATCCTCTCGACCAATGAAAATTCTTAAGCCTCATCGGTCCACAACTAATGAGCACCGAACTTTGGAAAGTAGGTCCAAATGGATATAGAATCATTGGATGTTTCCAGTTCTACAAATAAACCTGTTAGAAACTGATTGGAAAGTTTGAACCTTAAACAAAAAAGGTCATCCCCATTTCCATAAGAAACAAATTATAAGGGAATTCATGATATAAAATGTCAAAGGGGAAGTATTTTTAACTCATAAACATAAATAGGTTCATAAAATCAAACATTTATCAAGGAAAAAATATTCAAGATGAAGAACCCTTACCACATATTCGACTTGCTTTCTTAATGCTCTATCCTCCCCTTCTTTGAGGAACCTCCTTTGGATCTCTCATTAAAGATAATATAGATGGTATTTTAAGAATAAAAAAACATATATTATATATATAATGAATTTAATAATATTTTCTTAGGGTTTTGTTTTGGTAAGTGTTTCAATCAGTGTGAGGAAGAGAAGAGATGTGGCGTCCTTATATATGAGGGGAGAGATGAACCCTTGGAATTACTTAAAATATTATAATAATATAAATTAAATTTCATATTAAAGTGGATGAAAATTTTAATATTTAGAATCTATGATGATGATAATTATAAATAATCTCATCCAATATAATTTTAACCTCTTTTGGTAATGTTTTAACCCTTGTCTCTTAGTTTTTACAACATTTTAACCCTTTTTATGATTACTGCAATATCAATGTTTTTTACTCTTCGGGGTAAAGAATATTACTATAAAAGGAAAAGAGTCAAATAAATATAAAATGGTTTATATTATAGACCATGTACAATAAAATTTCATAAATATCATATTTTTATTAATTTTAATTCATTTAATGAAATATTATTCTACATATGATACCATTAAAGTTATTTTCAGGACTATTAAAATAATTGACTTTTTAAAAAATAATTAAAGTAATTTAATTTGAATATAAATTTTTTAAAAAAACATAATAATTTATATTTATAAAAAAATATTGTAGCACCATAAATAATCCAAAAAATAATACTTTTACAAGTTTTTAAAATCAGTTACATGATTTTTCTACTGCTCGCACAAGAATTGTGTCAACATTACGTAAGAATTTAAGGTAATTTTCCATCACTAAAATTAAAAAAAAAATTAATATGATAATAAAATTAATTAATATTTAAAATAACCTTTTATAACTAAATATAAACTCCTTTTATCCCTATGAAAAAATATTATAGTTATTAAAACAGAGAGAGTGACATTTTGGAATTATTCTTTACTTAAAATAATACTAAGGTCATTATCAAAGAAAAATGCCCAAAATTTTCCTTATATTTGAATATTGGATGAGTATGGAAGAGATAAACTCATAAAATAGAAATAATATAGGTTATATATGTATTTTTAAATCCTCATTACATTATTTTTAACTTTAATTACTTGATTTACACTTACCAAGGTGACAAATATTTTGCATGATTACTATTCTTAATGACAAAAAATAAAGATGAAATATTTACCAAATTTTTAAATTATTATTACAAATATGAAATTAATTTTATCATATTAAATCTATATAATTAGAAGAAATTAATTTTAAAATAAACCTGTAAAACACAATAAGAAACACTTTTCTAGAAAAATGTATTTCTATGTATAAAAATATTTTTATACCAAAATTAATATTAATTTAAATTACAAGGAAAATAATTGGATTATTTTTAATCTAAATGATATAATTAAAGTTTAAAATAAATTTAAAAAATGGGTCTTTATAAATACTTGAACGGAAAAGGCAATTTTATATACAATCATTATTTTTTCACTATTCACTGAAAATTTAATCTTTTCAGAAAATTACCAAAATTTCACCTTAATAAAATTTTGATATGAGGATTTTAAAAAAGATATAATTTTTATAAAATATAATTTCTAATATTATAATAAATTATAATATATTCTCACAAAAAATGATTAAAAATTATTTTTGGGAAAAAGTATTTTTAAAGCATAAAATGGATTCACTAAAAATTAAGGGATTATTTTCTAATAATTAATAAATAAAACCATATTAATTAAGACCATTATACATATATTTCATAATAAAATTACTCTGATTTATATCTTCCAACTAAATGTCTAGGTTATAATAGTCATATTTAAATAAAAATATTTTTATAATATATCAAAATTCTATTAAATCTCTCTGTTATGTGTTAAGAAACCCATAAAAGTTATTATTATTTTAAAATAAATTTTTATGGAATTACAAAGGATGTCATTCATTCACCCATTCTAGTGATGTGGTATTATCATATCCATATATTAGGTTAGTGAGTCATGGTTTTATCAACTTTTAGATATTAAACTTGATTAAATCGTTGAGGCATGAGAGTTTCTTGATGAGAAGTGGTCCTCAAAATTTTTAGTGTAAATCCAGTCTTTATTGATGTAGTGAGTATATCCAACCATTTTTAGGATAATTTATACTATCTATCTGATTTTATGGATGGATTTGTGTTGTACAATAAAAGATGATAGATTTTTTTCCCATGAATGTTGAGGTTTACATGAATGATTTGGAATAGTGACCCATGGATGACCCCTAATGAGAAGTTAATGTGTTAATTAACTTTTGTTTAAAAGATAGTGTTAGGTTCTTTTGAGTGTAATGATGAAAAACTTTGTGGAATATTTGGGAATGTGGACCGAAACCCTTGATATAAATTGGTTCATAGAGGAACTAGTTTGACGTTAAAAGAATTTTCCCCTAGTCTCACCATGAGAGTATCAATTGTGTGGTAACCTCACGTGGTGTTATTTATGGATTAAATAAGTAAAGGTTAGTATTTTATTAATTATTCTATTTTGGTTTATGTGGTCCAAATGGTTTAGTAGTGGCATGGAGGTTGAAACTACTGGTAGAGGAATTTGTGTCTGGATGGTGGATGAGGAACATGAGCAGCTACCTTTAGAATATTGATTATTGAATATATAGAGAGACGTTTCTCACCTTCTTTTATGACACTCCCCCCAAGAGTACCCATACTAGGACATTAATGTGGGAAGGGAGATGGTGAACACCTAGATCCCACATTCAATAGGCCATGGGTTGGTGACAAGCACCTATGATATAATGAATATTCAAATGGGAAGAATTTACCTTTAAGAGAACACATGGAAGAGAGATATAAGACAAATAAACCAATCAAATACTTCTCATAAGGATAAAAAATCCCAAGTACATACATGTAATTCCAAAAAAGACTAAAACAACTAGAAATAAGACTACAAGTACGATAAAGGAAAACTCAATAATGACCTTGAATCCCAAATAGCTCTTATAAAACCAAGAAGTAGTAATATCTAGCCCAATCTACAACATGGTCATGCTAACATGAAAAATAGTTTATTTAAAAGTAGGGTGATCATAACCAGTATACTCATTATGATTTTCCTTAGGTCCACTCATATAATAGATAAATAAATCACACTAAGGCCCAGTGAACATCAAGTAATACTAACTCATCGAAAAAATATGTATTCTCAGTTCCCAGCCCCACCAAAAATATATCTCATAGAGTATCACATAAAATGAATCATATATCATAGAAATGAAATATCATGGTTACTCTACTACCACTTCCCCACTAGTTTTCTACTCTGCACCAATGTCACACATCCTGATCTATCTCTCCCCAAATGAATCCCACCTAAATACACCTAAGATAAGTATAACATGCATATCATGCATCAAAACATTTCATCATCCCAACCATTTATCCATATAGTAACCATTTAATTTCTAGGAGCCACCAAATCCCATATTCCATGTATGATACATCAAGTATTGTACCTCAATCCATCACATTCCATACACCAAGTATGTACCTTGAGCCATCATATCCAATTAACATTATAACTATAATTATCCTTAGGATACTCTATATAGAGTTACATGTGTGTGAAATAACCACAAGCCATTAAAACCCTCTAAAAAAATATATAGGGAAAATAACTGCCATATATACCAGTAAATAATACTAATAGGAGAAGAGAATGAGGACAAATGGGGTATTCATCCATACATCCCTCACTAACGTAGATGTTGTGGAAAACACTATCCCAAAGTCCACTGGGTGTTGGTCACCCTACTGACATGGGTGGGGTAGAATATGAAATCATAAAACATATATAATATAATATAGTTTGCAACCACACTATGGGAATAATCTAGTACAAGGATCGACTACAACTATCATCACTCAAACACACAACTGCCACTGCTAGTGACTAGATATCCTATAATCACAGAAGAATTTAATAATATTTACATTAATTAATTTTTTCCTTTTTTATGAATTGAACCTTATTTTAATTAATTCATTACCATCAATTAACTATCAATATTAATCTAAGTTACAGTTCACTAAGAAAAAAAGTGAAGATCTAAACCCTCCAAGAATAATTCAACCAAGTCTATGGTTTCAAAAGATTATCAAATTTTGAATTACAAGAACCAAACCCATGGGTTAAATATTTATTAAACATTATTATAATTTCATAATTCTAGGTACTCTAGAAAAATATCCTACACTACCATCAAAGAGATGCCTAACCAAGAACATCCATCTGCCTCAAGCCTTGGGAAAGGAATGAAGATGAAAAATAAACCCAACCATATGGTCCTTAAGTAGAACATTAACAAACAAGAATCCCATATTTGATCATAAAAATAGGTAAGCACAACTTCAAACCCTTCCATCATCTTCGTTCCATCTATGACACTATCACAAACATCAGAATTCATCTCACCATCATAGGTGTCAAATGTTGCCACAACCTCAATAATCCCTTCCCATATTTCATCATCCATATATGACACACATCCCATATCATAAAAAGACTCATATATAGAGTTCATATAAGAATAAAAATAACAAAAAAGGTTAACATGAAAAATTGTCCATAAAAAAGGCATTTATCCTTTAACATGTAAATGATTTCACACTACACTAAATAAAATGAATTAGACCTTTATAAGAAAATATTATCACTTATCCCCAAATATTTATCTTTACCAAAAAACCCATTTTAATTATATTTTGAATTAACTGATTCATTATTTATAGGTTAGAAGTACATGTAACCTAATGCATCAACTATAAAAATCTATTCAATCATTTAAAAATTCTCTATAACATCAAATTCCAGTTTAAAAAAACTATGAGAATAAAAATTCTCATTTATCATAAATTTTATTAATAAAAATAAACATTAAAACTTTAGGTTCTTTATTCAACTCCAATATCTCATAGAATAACACATTTAATTATACATGAATTAAGAATCAATTTTAATTCCATAAAATTACAAGAAACAATAGTTTCATTAAACATGCCTCTTTAAGTTCTTTATCCAATCCAAAAAATTACCAAATTTATATTATTTACTAATTTTATAAATTTAATTATGCTAATTGAATCATAACACACATAATAAAAATAACATAACATAAATACCATACTATCTATAAAATAAAGAGGAAAATAACTATAATAGTGAAAAAACATTTGATCACTAACTATAAACTAATTATTTTTTAATCTAGTTTTTATTTATTATGGTTAATTATATCACCACCAAAAGAATATAAATCATGATAAATTTAATATTTCACTTTAAAAAGGAGAAGAAATGAATACCTTACTTCAAGGAGTCAACTTTCTTCAATGTGAACATAAATAAAATATTGATCATTGATCAACTCTTCTTTAAAGAAACTGCCTCCCTCTAAGGACGCCATACCACAACCAAAAAAATAAAATCAAAAGAAACTACATTAGTATAATGGATAAAAAACTCCATAACATAGAAACAATAAATAGGAGGATAAAAGATTTAATGAAGAATAATCCATAAGAAAAATGGAAGGAAATCATAGTGGATCCTCACATATTGATCCTTTAGAGGAGGATGTTGATCCCAATTAAATGGGTTATCAAGCCCTTAAAAAGGTTCTATGAGTTACCTAGAGTTTGATAAAAATCATGGGATAAAATTGGTTTTGGATGGGTGTTTTGTATTTATATAAATTATGAAAAATAGAGCACCGTGATTCATCCCACTTGACTACACTGCAAAACTACTTAACATAGGGAATACAATGATGTAATGTAGAAGACCATGCTCTACCCCCTGGTAAAATAATGTCTTAGAACCATGGTTCCTACCACTATATAGATCCTATAAACATGGTGGAGGGACTATGACACTATCCAAACTACAACACCATAGAACTCTGTAATCCAAAAAGGATACTATGTTGCAATTGAGTTCCACACTGCATGGGTTCGAGATTTGAAAAAACTAACCAAATTCATACCATGGACCCCTACAACATAGTTCATACCTCCACTCCATATCCACTCAATATCTAAGGAAGGGCCTTTACTGTATCTCTCCTCCATGCCGTAGCCATGCCTATAAAGTTTGTAGCTCCAAAATCCATTTTTTTAGAACCTACACTGCAACCATTCCCACTATGATTTAGAGAACATGATTATGGAACATCCTAAGCCTCTATGGTGAAGATTTATCATTTAAGATGATTTTTCATCTTGACTCACCTATCGTCCATCCAAACACCTTGGTGCCTACTATGGGTGGATCCAACAACAAAAACATAAAAATGATGGTCTACCGGGTCTTATGACCTTATATTATATTCCTCTCAAACCATTCTCATACTCAATAATTTAAAACCAAACCCAAAGAGAAAGGAAAGGAAAGGGTCATCCAAATGACCACATTATGAGATACCTTTAAATAATCTCTCCATCATAAGAGCTTATCTACCTCCCTTAGAGGAACCAAGTTAAAAACCATAAGATAACAACCATAATCTCTTAAACAATATCTAGGGGGAATTCCACTCAAATGAGGGTAAGGCCACAATAAGCATCAAATGGAACCATCTCATAAACAAAAAAAGTTCAATAACCTAAAAAATAGCATCACTATAAGAGAAGATCTAAAAAAAATCTTAGGGAACTGAGTGCGCATCTGCAACTCAAATTCCTAGGTAATCTCCTCCATGCCACCATGAAACATCAAGAAACAAATAAAGGGAATATAATTCCAACAAAATACCTTCTCATAGCTGTCTTGGATATCCAAAATCCACTCCTCAAAGGTTTCATCATCATCAACATTGATCTCACCCCAATTAATGATGTATGAATTTTCATAAAGGTAATGTAGAACTAAGAAAAATTGAAGATATCTTGTATTGGGATCATCTATGTGGGAATTCCAATTTCACAAAACATGGCTCCTATATGATCCAACACCTCAAAAGGCCCAAAAAACAAGGGAGAAAGATTACTCCTACAACTAAACCTACATTTCCCCTGATGAGGTGTCACCTTTTGGAACATATGATCTTGAATGCCAAACTCTAGTGGTTTCCTCTTATGATCATCATAGGAATTATGGAGATCTTTCACTGCTTTCATCCTTTCATGAATTACCTGAGCCCTCTAAATCTTTTTCTTCACTAGATCTATCCCAATAATTATTGAATCTTTAACCCTAGTCCAACACTATGAAGAAAAAATGTTCAGTTATACAAATATTCAAATGGTGCCATACCAACGGTGGAGTGAAAAATGTTTTTATAAGAAAACTCAACCAAGGGTAGTTGCCTCATCCATGAACCTAAAAAATCGAAGAGACAAGAAAAAAAAATTCTTTAACAGTCCAGATAGTCTGGTTTATCCAACCATCCATCTACAGATGAAAAGTAGTTATAATTCATAACTAAGAGAAAAAAGAATATTGGATACTTCTCCACACCCTAGAGGTAAAATGGGGATCACAATCATATATTATCATAATTGGGACTTCTTGAAGTCTCTCTACCTCCTCTAGGTACTACCTCGATAAAAATTACGCTAATCTCATGTACTGAATTTCTATAAAGTGGTATGATTTCATCAAAAGATAAACTACCACCTGTATAACATTTGATCCTCCTTGATATGAAGGTAAACTGGTAACTAAGTCGATCAAGATTTCCCCCCACTTCCACTGGTGAAAATCTAACGGCTGAAAAAAACCACCAGGAACACAATTCTCAAGATTGAACTTCTATTAGACCAAACAACATGACACAAACTCTACAAATGAATGCTTAAAACTAGGCCACTAAAACTATCCTCTTAGAGATCAATACATATTTTTTATTCTAGGATATACTTTCAAGGATGATATATGAAACTCATGAAGAAATATATCATGCATAATTAAAGTAAGAAAAAGCCTACCAAAAAACAACATCTAGTTTTATTCATCCTTAGACCAACCATTAGGGGCATCACCAAAGACAACTTGGTCTCTCTATACCTCCACCTCAGAGTCCACCAATTGGGACTCTTCCACCTACTACACTAAATATGACTGCATAATGATATTAAAAAACAATCCTTTGCCTCCAACCTCTCTTATATCAAGATGAATCATTGGTAGATATTCTATTACTCTCCTAAAATCTCCAGATTCATGTACGACATCACTACATGGCTTCCTAATTAGCGTATCATCTATAACATTTCCCCTTCCTAGTGTATATAAAATCTCGAAGTCGTAATCCTACAATAATTCCATCCACCTTAATTGTTGAAAGTTCAATTATAAATGGGTAAGACCTATCTTAGGCTCTTATGATCATTAAAAACCAAAAATGTTCTCTAATGAGGTAATGTAACCATAACTTCAAGGATAACACAACTACTTCCAATTTGAGATCATGGGTGGAATAATTCCAATCATGGGGATGTAATTGATAATACATATAAGAACCAACCTATACTTTCTAAATCAAAACATATTCCAACACAATATTTGAAGCATCCAAAAAAACCTCAAACTTAACTCCATCTTATGGAAAATTAAGAATTTGAGAACTAATTAAATTCTCATTTAGGTACTCGAAAGCTGGCTAACACTGGATAGTCCACAAGATTACATAATACTTTTTGGTCAAGGATATCATAGTAGTTACATACAAATATAAATTGGATATTAACCTCATATAATAGGGTTTAAGACCAAGGAAAATCCATACCCATGAAACAGTCTTAGAGGATTCCCAAGAAATGAATGCCTCAATCTTCTATGAATAAATAGTTTATCCCTGGTGGGACACAACATTAACCAAGAAAAAACTTAAATAGCCTAGAAATCACACTTTTAAAACATCTAGAATAGATACTTATGATGAATAACTCCCAAAACAACACATAGATTCTCTGCATTCTCCCCTTAAATACGGAGTATATAAGGATTTCATCGATGAAAACAACAACAAAAAAATGATCCAAGAACTCTTGGAAAACTATGTCCCTCAATCCCATGAACATGAATGGAGAATTATTCAAACTAAACGACATCAAAATTTACTCATAATGACCATAAAAACATTTTAACAATGTTTTTAGAACATCATCATCCTTCACCTACAACTGATGATATCTTGACTGTAGATCAATCTTAAAGAACCAACTAGATTCTTTTAGTTGATTAAATAAATCATCAATCCAAATATGAGGATATAAATTGTTCACTATCACCTAATTCAAGTTATGATAATCGATATAGAGATGTAAAATACCATAGGACTTCTTTAAAAACAAAAGTAATGCACCCTAAGGTGACACACGTGTCCTAGAAAGACCATGCTATAATGGATCATTGAGATGTACGTACAACTATTGAAAATTAGAAGGAATAATATTATATACATAAATTGATATTAATGAAATTTATAGTTGTATATCAATCCTATACTTGATATCCCATTGGTTGGGTCACTACAACCTCCTATGGAAAAACATTAGGGTGATCTTCCACAACCTTGGGAAACACCATAAGTTGAACCTCTAATGAACTCATCATCGACTCTTCCATAAAGGAAGATATGGATGGAACATACCTATGACTTATTTGAGGTTCTTTCTCACCAATGAACACGGAATACTCCCCATCAAATAAATAGAATAAAACACATATCCTAATTAAATCCATGATATCATGCACAAATATAGGCAGTCCATAGCAAGGATAATGTTATATGGATGTATATATAAACATAGGAAGTCTCCCATAGAGCAGTGATACCCCAACACCAGCTTACATCCTATAAATAATTTATAGAGAGAATCTTAAACTCCAACTAGTGTTTTAAACACCAAGGGTACTGGATGTATCTCAACATCAATTCCTAATGAATGGACTAGGGAAGGTCATATGAAGGAGTATATATCTATTCAATAAAACAACTCATGAAATCAGGTAGAAAAAAGTAAAGGGAACCTAAAACGGAATCTGGGTCTCTTGATGCTGGAAACACTGGAGCCTGAAAATGATCATGACCTACTACACAACCACTCTGACCCTGATGATGACCACCTTTACGACTTTGATACACTCTCTACGGATAAGGAACATTTAAAGGATGTTTATACCTACCCCATCTATTTTACAATGATCCCAAGTTAGAGTATCTTACCACTGATTTCTTGCTTGAATATTCCTCAATGTAGGGACCTAAAGAATGAGACCTAATTTACGCTACCTACTTTTAAAAGGTATGGAACTCTCTCTATCGATGACCAAGAACTCCACAAGAAAAAAAAATGTCTGATCCTTTGGTAATGGATTGATAACCTCCACCCTTAGAGAAATGAGATGATGAGTGCTAGGACCTATCCCTGGCTGGGCTAATGCTCTTTTGTCTTAAAAACTGGGAAAACTAGACCAAAACACTTCTTTATGAGGAATCATAATGAATACCCTACAATGATGAACTATTTCTGTCCATCATCCTATCAAAAACCTCTTCTCTAACTAGTATATAGAGATATTTCAACAACATGAATAGAGTTACCTAGTGCTAGATAATTATATGAAAATCCTCATTAAAATGACTCTTCCTAGCTTCATCATTAGGAATCAGGTCTGAATTATATTATATAAGTAACCTGAAATAAATCCTAAACCCCACATGTTGGAACTCCCTTATTGAAGAGTAAAAACCTCCCGACGAATGTCCATATTCGCAATTGAAGAAATAAATTATACTCAAAACTAGTTCCTAAATTTTTTCGATGAGCCCACCAACTCCTTGAAATCCCCGAGGAACAAAATACACCACTAGCTCACTACTCCACACAACATCATCATAGACAAAAAAATCTAGTTCTCCTTACAAGAATGAATCTAGCTGAAGTTTATCTCAACCTACTATAACCAATTTTCTTTTAGTGAGTCTAAAATGGATCCCTCGTACTTCTATAGGATTTGTAGTTGAAAATTTTAGAGTTTCCCCCTCCAATTTCATTATTTTTGACCTCTACTCTATGATGATCTATTGGAATATCCCACTAAATATCCTCCATGTGAACTTGAAAAGGATGTTAACCTAGATCCATTCCTATAAAAGAATATATGGTTAGAGTCTACTAAACATGGAATATATAATATTTATAATTAATTAATTAATTTACTTTAATTAAGGTTTAACCTAATCTTAAGGTCTACCCATTTCAAACATATTCACAAAGAAGAATGATGCAAGATCCTTTCCTAGGTCTCTACCCTACAACTAGTATCATTCCTTAAATATAATTAGGACGATTAAAGGTCCATACATCACATCACGGGGGGGGGGGGATAAATACCCATGTCTTATCTAGTATCCATTTTAACATTTCTTACTAAACTTAGCTAACGCCATATTCCTACCAACCCATGCAGTCCTCACCTATGCTTAATTCCAAACTTTATACCATCCCTCTTATTGATCCATTGATACCACTCTATCACAACCTCTCTCCTTAAAGGGTAACCCTCATAGGATAAAAATGAGGTATGGGGGGTGTTTACCACAAGAAGATTTTCTCCAATAGGTCATGAGTTAACGACAACCCCCAAGGGTATAATGAACATAAAAATAAAGATAAGACAAATAAACCAACAAAATAATGCTCATAAATATAATATAAAACCCAATAACATACATGTAATATCATAAAAGACTAAAAAAATTGGAAATGGAGATTATAAGTACCAAAAATAAAAAATTGAAAGAAACTAAAAAGCCCAAATAGCTCCTGTTATACCATGAAAAAGTAATATCCAGATCAATCTCCAACCTATTCCTAATGACCTAAAAAATAGTTTTTTATATGTGTAGGGTGACCATAATTGGTATGATTAGTAGGATCCACATTGGAGCCTCTCATCAAATAGATAATGAATGTATACTAAAGACCAGTGAACAATACATGAAACTAAAACCACATCTAAACATGTATGCTTAGTTCCCAGCCTCAACATGGATATCTCTCACCATTTATATCATACAAGGAATCATATATTTTAGTAATAAAACAACAAGGTTTCCTTGATACTGATTCTCCAATGGTTTACTATTTTTCCCCACTATCAAACATCCCAAACCATTTCCCTCCAAAGGAAGCCATCCCGAATACACTTGGGCGATGTATAACATGAATCTCATGCATCAAAATATCTCATCATCCCAAACACATCTCCACATAGTGACCAAGTAGTTTCTAGCAGATACCAAATCCCATATGTTGTGTATCATACACTAGGTATTATACCTCAAGACATTATATCCCATAAAATGAGTATGTACCTTGGGCTATCACAACCCATACACGCCATTCCAATAACAATCCTCAGAATACTATATCCTAAGATACATGTGCGTGAAATAAACATAAACCATTACATCACTCTACACACATATATTAAAAATCTAACCATCATTTATACCATCATATAATACTTACTAAAAAATATATAAGGGCCAGAGGGGGTAGTTATCCATCCATCACTTGCTGAACTAGATGTTGGAGAAAACACCTTCCCATAGTCTAAAAGGTGTCATTCATCCTACTGACATGGGTGCTGTAGCATAAGAAATCCTAAAAAATATAGGAAAAAATATATCTCACAACTATTATATGAGAATAACTTAGTCCTCATATCAACTAAAACTATTGTCACTCAGACACCCAGCTACGACTTCAAGGGAATATATATTCTACAAAAAACACAAGAATTTAAGAATAATTACATTAAATTACTTCTCTACTTTTTATGCATTTAACCTTACATTAATTAATTCATTATCCATTAATTATCTATCAACATTAATCCAAGTTACATTTCACTAACAATAAAAGTGAAGATCTAATCCCTCCAGGAACAATCCAACCGAGTCCATAGTTTCATAAGATTTGAAACTTTTTCATTCCATGAACCAACCCCCATGGGTTAAACATTTATTAAAAACTATTATAATGTTATAATTCTTGGTTATATAGATAAACATCCTAAGATACCATCAAATAGATTCATAACCAAGCACATCCAACCACCTCAAGCACTGGGGAAAGGAATGAAGATGAAAAAGAAACATGACCATCAAACCCTTAATTAGAACATTGAAAAAGAGGTATCACAATTTTTAGAAAAATAATGGGTAATACTATCTTTAACCTATTAAATAATATTTATTCCACCCCTGGCCCCATTATGAACATCACCAAGAATATCACCAGCACAGGGGTCAACTGTCTTGACAACCTTAGGCCTCCCCTCCCATATCTCATCTGCCATCCCATGATCACATTTCATTACATAAAGAGGATCATATCTAGATAACACCCAATGTATAAAAACCACCAACAAGGTTAATAGGTAGACAAGGCCCTAAAAATAAGGAATTTAGCCTTTACATGCAAATGGTCTCATGTATCCCTAAACACAAGGAATCTAATATTCATAAGAAAACTGGATCACTCAGCCCCAAACATTTATCTTTATAATACAATCAAGTTTTATTATATCTTAAATTAAACAATTAATTATTTATAGGTTATGAATATGTGTAACCTACAACATCAGTTATATAAAGCTATTTATTTATTTAAACATGATATCTAGAATCGACTTCGAGTTTTAACAAACCATGAGAAGAAGAATTCTCATTTATTATGCCTTTTATTAATAACAACAAGAATTACAACATAAATTTATTTATTCAATTACAATAACACATAGAATAAAACATTTAATTAAACATGCATTAAGCAAAAATTTAAATTCCGAAAAATTAAAAGAAACAATAGTTTTATTAAACACACCTCTTTAAGTTCCTTAACCAATCAAAAAATTTACCATATTTATGTTCTTTAACAATTTCATTAATTTAATCATGATAAAAAAATAATTACATACATTCTAAACATGAAATAATAAATAATTCACATTATCTATAAAATCAAGAGGAAAACCATTATCATAGTGTAAAACACAAACGACCACTAACCATAAACTATTTTTTTAATAATCTAGTTTATTATTTATTAAGGTTTATTCTACCCCTAAAAAAAGAAGATAAATCGTGATAAATTTATGATTTCATGTAAATAATAGAAGAAAAAACAAATCCCCTACTTCAAGGTTTCAATATTATTCACACTAGAACATAAAAAACTTTCATATCTCTAATTACCTATCCCATAAGAAAATTACATCCATCTAAGGAAAATGAACCATAACAACATAAATAAAATTGAAATAAAATCCAATAAAAATATTGAGACAACATTTCATTAGCTATAAATTATTAATTAGTGGAAACAATATTCAATGGAGAAGAATATACAAAAAGGGAGAGAAGGAACTCACTTTAGATCACTATATATTAATCCCTAGAAGGAAGAGGTTGGTTTTGATTGAAAGGGGGATTGAAGTCCTTTTAAAGGATATCTAGGGAACCTAGGGTTTAAGATAAGATCTTTGGATAAAATTGGGTTTGGATTAGAGTTTTAGTATTTATAGAAAATATAAAAAATAGAGCACCATGGTGCATCCCACTTGACCATGCCAGATAACTTCTTCAAACATAGAATATTATATCCCAAGGTAGAAGGCCACACCACAACCCCTATTCAAAGTGCATCCATAAACTATGGTGTCTCAAATAGTGTAGATCCTATAATCTTAGGGGTGGGAATATGGTTCAACCTAGACCACCACACCACATAACCTCGTAATCCTAAAAGGATCCAATGCTGCAGCTGAGGTCCATGCTATAAGGGTATCAAATTTGAAAAAATAACTAAATTCACCCCTCAAACCCCATATATTGTAGTTGAGACCTCCACACCTTGACCACTTGACCAATAAGACAATGCCTACACTAAAAACTACCTCCATACCACATACATGTCTAAAAAGGAAGTATATTTGAAATACCATTCTTGGTACCTACACCACAACCATTCCCACTATATCTTAGAAACCATGATTATGGTGCAGTTTGACATTCCATGGTGTAGAATCCTAGTAAATCTGATTAATAAACTTAAACACTATATTCTCTATAAATACCTTAGAACATACATAGGATTCCCCCAACACCAAAAAAATACAAAGTAAGGTCTACTATGCTCTATTCATTTACACCTTAGATCGATAGTGGCACCCCCAAACTCTTCCCTTATATGAGGGAGGCCCATGAGGGTGATGTATACTTAGTAGTCCTGTGTGAATGTACTCTATATGGTTATATAACTAAAGGTCATTATAAAAGGTTGGGATTATATCAAATGTTTTATATATGGATGGTGAAATTTTATTAGTTTTTGTAATAAGTATCTAGATAGAAAACATAAGTGAATATTACAACAGTGTAGTATGACCCTTAGGATAGCATTTCTAGTGCATCTTTGTAGGTGTAACCATTACATGGAAACTATTTTTATATATTTTATGAAAAATTTTCTATATAAGGGAGGGTTATAGATATTTGTTGCTCAGTATTATGTTATATATTGAATTTGGAGCTGATAGTGAAGCACCACAAAGCCATACTTCTGGGCTTATTTCTAAAAACACATATTTTACATACTAGATCTAATACCAACTGAGGTAAACCAAGATAAACATATCATTATTTTTTATAATTTTAAAATTTTAAATAGTACATATCACAAATAATCTCACAATCCCAATATCCAAAGGTTTAGTGTATTTGAGTACTAGCTATATAAACAACTTATTTTACTATACTTGCGAACATTTTTCTATAACCAAACCACAGTAGACACCTTCTATATTTCTCATAGGTTATACTCATTTTAATAACATGGGTAATTGTAACATAATATAGGAATGTGATCAAGTTCTTAGTAAGGTAAAATTTATCAATGAATTATAATTGTTAAACCATAATCATTAGAAAAATATGGATAATGGAGAAATATATGATTAAAAGATCACCTGATCATAAGTTGAAATCATATTTTTTTAATAATTAAGGACCATGATGTAAGAATATAAGACTATATAAATTTAATCAAGGAAATATAAAATTTATAACATGTATTAAAAGAATATAAAAACATTATTGAGTCCTAGAAGTATAACATAAGAAAGATGAATATCATAAAAATATGACACAAAAATAATCATAGTTAATAATAACATTGTGATAAAACTAAATCATTCCAACACATTATGTTGAAAATAGTACCAATATATCCATGCATTAGGCTGTGAATAAAACCAAGATTTCCATGAAATATATGTAAGAAAACACAATCATGGACACACATCATTATCTCATGAGAAATACATCCTTAAACAATGAATTGGAGGGTTATATAGGACCCCACCCTTCAAAATTCATATATATGTGTTCCATAATATATTAATAATTGAATATATCATTAAAAACAATATAATATAAATGGATTTCATATAATTTACAAATGGTATCAAATAACATAATATCAAAACTAGATCTGTTGATAAAAAAAATTCAATCACCCAAAATGAGTATTTCATAAATTCATTTAAAAAAGTGAATCATAAAACATAACTCCATATGAATTATATATTTTGGATTTTAAGAGAAAAATTTAATGAAAACATAAAATAAGGTCTTTAGAAAACATTTATAAACATCTTTATAAAGAGATAAAGTTACGAGTCACTTCCAAAAAGATCATTTTTGAGAAGTTTTCATGAAGAAGTTTACAAAAATTACATAATAAATCATAGTAAACCATCCTTGAAAATTATATAAAGTTTTTATATAGAAATTTGGATTTGAAGATAAAATATATGTTCATAATAGGAATAAAAATTTTTACTATTAAAATATATTTATTGAAACCCATATCATAAAAAGATTGATAAGTCTTCCATTTAGAAAGTGGTAAATATAAATTTAAAATCACAAAAATAATAAATAATTTTATTTAAAAATAATAAAGAAGAATATTGGTAGGAATAGTGAATATGGATATTTAAGAGGGATATTATTTAGAAAGGATGAGAATTATTTATAACATCATCCTATTTTATGAGGATATAAATATATGAAAACAGATTTATTTGATGTGAAAATGTAATCACCGATTTAAGGTGGAAATTCAATATGATAGAATCATAGATTATAATAAAAAAATAAAATAATTCCATCATAAAAAATGAGTAATTATGATTCAAAAAATATGTTGAGTCAAGTAAACCCCTTATAGACATCATAATTTATGAAGTAAGAAACCATTAAAAATGGGTTAATGTGATTGAAATGTGAATCAATAGAATAAAAATATGAAATACAATATAATACATTTATAGTGAACAATTCACCCAAATAACAATAATGTAGTTCAATAAGAATCATTATAACTCAATGAATGTGAACCGAGTTAAGAAAAACCCTTAACTTTGGTCTTGACTTTCATGAGGCCATTTTAACTTCCTTTATAATAAACAAAAAATTATTAATAAATTATTTATGAACCTTATTCTTATATAACTGTACAAACTCATAAATGATAATAATTTATTTTACATTAATTAGTTGTTATAGTTTATTTTTATCATTAGATGCTATTGATTTTGATTGTTTCATGCAAGATTTAAAATAATGATGTTGATACCCATTCTTTGATACCAAGTTCATCATTAAAATATTATAAAAGGTAATATAATATATTTTTTACAATGATTTTTAAATTCATCAATACTATAAAATGGGTCTATCTCCATGAATATACACCAATGATTTACAAGAACTATTGGTACAGAGTTCCTGATTTCAATCTATAACAACATTTTGTATAAACTATTATTATATATAAATATATACCAATGGGTTTTAAAAACTATTGGTATAGCCCACCCAATAATAGTGGTGTTTAAAAAACCATTGCAATAGATGCTTTACATAACCCTTAGTCTCCCATCATATCCTCCTCACCCATGACCTATAATCTCCCCTCTCCTGAGTGAGTGACGTCCAACGCTCTCTTCTCCTCCAGTGTAATCCTCTTATTCAAGGATTTTTTGTATCCATTCATTTTCAATATCACATTACCGATTTCTAAATCCTTATTATCTTCTACTGAGTTTTTTTTTCAATTTTATATATTTATCAAAACCTAACCAAGATACTATTAGGTCACAATTATTTTAGATTCTTTGAAGAAAGTTTTATTTATATTTTTTATAGTATTGCGTAATAAATCTTATTATAATAGATATATATGTTGTTTTTATTTAGTTATCCACTAGTTTTACATAAATACAATGTAATTGTTTTTTGTAATATATATTCATTGATTATGCAATTAATTAATTTAGTATTTTTTTGTTTTATTAATTTATTATGGTGTTGTTATATGTCTTGTGAATATATATAGGAATCTATAGGAGATAAATAGGATACTTCGGTGGGAAATTATGATTGATATTAGTTGATTGTCTATGTAAAATTGGGTTTGATATGATTTAAATTTTTATGTGGAGTTTTATGAGGACATTTCATTATCATGGAGTAAATAATTTTGGTATGTGGATCTCCCATGGAAATTGAACTATATAATCACTATTCTGCCTTGAAAATACACCCCAATTATATTGAACTCCCATATAAAATGAACTATGTGGACATGGTTCTATAACGGAAATATAACACAAGGACAAGATACTCTAAAATATATATAATGTTTCCCAACCTTAGCTCTTTTGGTAATTACCCATGATCTGTATTGTGAAACTTTATAATGATATATGCTCTTAAAATATCCTTATTTCATTTAATATTTATCACTTAATCTGATTGTTCATTATTATTTTTGGTTACTTATGTTCATCATAATGGTATTGTTGGTTATTAATTCCACTATATTTTATATTCACTATGTATTTATATTCAATGGAATTTAAAAGTTATTTTTATTTTCTATAATCATGTTAACTGGAAATAAGATGATGTTTTATTTGAAATTTTTATTACCATTTAGCCTAATGTTTTTTCTATATGAATGAAAATTTGACCATTTTATCTTGATATTACTTAATCCTCATTGAAATTTTCTTTGAAATACATGTTTTCTCCTCATAAATTAAAGCTAATTCTTGTATATGTCCATATTTACTTAAATATTAAGAATGAAATTGGATTAAAAGTTTTAAATTTGGAACAATTGAATATATTCCAAGAGATACAGAAAAATGAATCATTTTATGCTATTATTATTTACATTGAAAACTAAAATATTAGTTTAATTGTTTTTTTTGAAACAAGAATAACATGGATTATATTATAGTGGTTAAGAATGGATAATTTCATGTAATCCTAGGAGAAGTTATCTTTTTCAAAATTTATTCACACTCTGTGTATATAGACCTAATTTACTATAATGTTAGTAGTTTAAAGTTACTATTTGAGTTAGTGGATAATCACTGGATATTATTCTAGATTATGGAATGAGAGAAGTGATTAATTTTTTATTTTCACTTAGAGATGAGTAATTTTTTACAATGAATTTTTTATTAAATTTCAAATATCATAGAATTTTGGGCTTCCATCTACTTTATTACATTTTTGATAAATATTTTTATTATTATTTAAATCTTATTTTATATGATATTAGTATTGGATGATTATTAATGTTTATGTCAACTATGGTCGAATTTATATTATAGTATTACACCATGTTTTTGTGGTTTTTCTATTGGGTGACACATTATTGTTATTATTTAGAAAATGTTTTCCATCAAAAAGACAAGTGTATTTAATTGGATTAATGTCATATTAAAAACAATGATGTTTTAAAAATAATTATTCCATAAAGACATATGTATTTAAGTTGATTATCTAATAGTTATTTCCCATTCCTTATCTTATACTTTGTTTGGTTCATTATTTATAGGAATAACTGATGGCATATGTTATTTCTCATATTATTTGTTTGGATAGACTCTAGTTTTCTTTGATGAATTCTATATTTGAATTAGTTTTAATGAATTTTATAATTATGGTTTACAATTTTTATTTGAATAAAAATTATTTCCTTGTAATATAATGGATAAAAGAAAGATGTATCATACTGATAGGATTTCAACTGAGTTTCAAAATAATTTGGATATTTTTTTAATATTTTTCAATTAATGGGGATTTAGAGAGAGGTCATATACATATTTCATGTTATAATTGTGTTGGAAGACCTCAGTTATGTCAGGAAGAAGTTATCTACTATATAAAAAAATATGGATTTCAAAAAAACTATTATGTTTGGTATCACAATGGAGTATTGCCACAATATTCTATTGTTCATGAATGGAAAGAAAGAAGTAGTATAGAAAATATAATATTTCACCGGTTTATATTTGTTCATCATCACGAGAAACAAAGTATACCAATGAAAGAATATACTGATATCAGTACACATGAGGAATATAATGAAGATGATGATTTTGAGAGGGTGAAAAATTAACAGATGATGCTAGAACTCTTGTATATCAGAAATATAGTAAAATGAAAAGATGGAATTTTTAATGTATTTATATCATTTAGATACCTTTTATGGAATTTATAGTACCACCATTGATTATATTATTACCTCTTTGAAGTAATTTCTCCCTGATGACATCAATATTTCCTCAAGTCATTATTTGTCATGGAAGTTAATTAACCATCTTAGATTTTCTGTTAATAAAAATCATGATTTTCCAAAAGATTATAGTTTATTTTTGGAGGAAACATCATGTATTAATGATTATAAAGAATGTGTTATATCTCAATGGAATCCAAATACATATGTAACACCATCTCTTTTTGCATATAATGTAGTGTGGAACTTTACATTGATTTCCAAGCTTCAAGATATATTCATGGCTGTTGAAATCTCAACCAATATGTGATGGAATGATACTAAGAGAATTAAAGTTAATATTGAGTTGGTTCATCCTACAGATGGATTATCATGGTGAAAATTTGATTCAAAACATCTTAATTTTTAGCTAAGGCGAATAATGTTATGTTGGGTCTATAATATAATGGTTTTAATCCATTTGGTTAAATGCTTATGTTTCATAACACATGTTCAATTTTTATTCACATTTATAATCTTTCTCCATGGATGTCTATGAAAAAACCTTTTAATTTCTTAAGTATACTAATATATGGACCTTATTATCCTGTAAATGATATATATTTCTACTTGAAACTTTTAATAATAGAGTTGAATAATATTTGGGATATGGGTGTTCTTACATTTGATGATTCTTCAAAAAATATATTTCATATGCATTCCACCCTTCTGTATACTATAAATGATTTCACTAATTATTAAATGATGTATGGTTAGAGGATATAGGGAAAACTATCATCTCTTATTTTTATGAGGAATACATGGTCTGAAAGACTTAAATATCATCATAGTTTCAGTTTCATGGGGCATCAATGATTCTTTCAAATGGATCATAAATATAGGAAGAATAATTAGAGGTTTGATAATACTATTGACACTAAATAGCCACCTCAATGTATGTCAAGAAATGATGTGTTTAATTAATATCATGTTGTTGGTTTTTCATTTAGAAAGGGCCAGATAAACTCTAAAAAGAGGAAGAAAGTTGTCATTGAATCCACGTACAATTATAAAAATAAAGGTATCAATTTTGAGTTTCTATATTGTTCAAAGAATTTGTTACATAATTGTTCGAACATAATTAACGATGAGAAAAATATATGTGAAATGTTACATTAAAGACTTCTAAATATCAAGGGGAAGACCAAAGATGACTTATGATCTCAGCAGAACTTGTTGGATTGGGGTATTATACCAGAACTTCATTCTATGTGTATCCATGAAAACAAATGTAAAGTTCCCTATGATTCTTATGTGATGAAAAATTTATATAAAAATCAATTTTTTTTTATATTGGAGAATGTCCTGACCCAACCCTACCCGGGCTCGAGCCGCAACTACCCCAAGCCCGCCTCCATAGGCCAGGGGCTGGCGACCAACGCCGAAGGCACAATAACTTGGGGAGGCCTTTGCCTAAGTACCTGTACACATGCACACAGAAAACTCAATGAAAAAGTGCAGAGTAAAAGCAAGGACAAGCAAAGTAAAGGGAAACCGCTATATATAAACCACAGTGTGCATCGACCTCTAACAGATACAAGTAAAGTGCTGAAAAGGAAAAAGGGGCAAAAAACGCACCCAACCAAAAGTGCCACAACCCAGCAACAGGTAAACAAAAAAAAGAAACAGCTGATGGGTCTCCCACCTGGATCCCGGTCACGACCACCGCACTCGGTCCATGCTCCCAAGATCCTACGCTCCACTGAAGTCACGACCAACCTGTCTGTCGTCTGCAAGGGCACACCAAGTGTGGGCAAAGCCCAAGCAGGGGTGAGTATAAAAATACTCAGTAGGATACCCCGAAGGCTCGAGGGAGCAACAAAGGAGGTACCGAAGGGTGATCAGTAGAGCGAACAGGGAAATTAAAGGAGCACAACAGAGAGGGAAGTGAGGAGTATAGTAAAGATTCCAGCTCAACCCAATAAGAGGAAAGAAGGTCGACTCGTCCAGGAACAAGGAGCTGGAAACGGTGAGAAGATGAACTTCCCATCAAGTCTTCGCTACCTATAGCAGGAGAGTAGACTCGTCCAACCACGAGAATCCAGACACAGAAAGCACGTGGCATACCCCGCGCGTCTTCGCCTCTCCTGGAAGGAGAGTAACAAAACCCAAGAAGTGGGTACCAGAAACAAGGTATATACAAGTCCCTATGCTCAACAAGAAGCCCGAACAAGGTCGTAAGGGGATCTCCATCCCGTAGCTCAGCCCAAGAAAAGAGTCCCCAACAGTCCCAAAAGAAACACCATCGATGCCCAGCATCCCACATGTCTGCCCCGAACCATAAGCCAAGGGCTCAATCACCGCACCTCGACACTATCCGCTTTGGGCGGCACTGACTCGCCCGCACGGTTTTAGATCGCGTCACAAGAACGCGTCTCGGTGGGGAAAGTTCCCCTTTTACTTGAGAGTTTTGGGGGAACGTCAAACCACAACTCGTCACTTCCCCGCAGTCGAGAGGTCTCCTCAAAGTCAAGCCGTCACAAAAATGACCCGTACAACCAAGGGTCCCACTCCGGTAACCATGGAGGAAAGCCACAGACTAGCCTAGTAGGAAGGACTGAGTCTGGAATGCCAACAGGTGACCCACTACCCATCCCTACTGGAGGGTAATTCATAACCAGGTATCGGGCGATCCACTGCCTAGCCCCGTTGGAGGGTAAACCATAACACATCATCCAGCGACCCACTGCCCAGCCCTATTGGAGGGTAATTCATAACCAGATATCAGGCGACACACTGCCCAGCCCTGCTGGAGGGTAAACCATAACACATCATCCGGTGACCCACTGGCCAGACCCGCTGGAGGGTAAACCATAATACATCATCAAGCGACCCACTGCCCAGCCCCGTTGGAGGGTAGACCTGGAATAAGTTGACAGGCGACCCACTGCCCAGCCTTGCTGGAGGGTAGACCTGGAACTAGACGACGGGCGACCCACTGCCCAGCCCTGCTGTAGGGTAGGCCCTAAGAGGTTGTCGGGTGACCCACTGCCCAGTCTCTACTGGAGGGTAGATCCTAAGTGCGTCGGGTGACCCACTGCCCAGTCTCTGCTGGAGGGTAAACCCTAGAAGCCGATGAGTAACCCACTGCCCAACCCTGCTGGAGGGTAAAACTCAGAACTTCCCTAGCCATCTCCACTGGAGGGTACAACACTGGCCAACCAAACACGGAGTGGGTATCGCGCAACCACCCAACTCCAGAACAACTCACCCAAAAGAGGTTCAGTGTCTGCTCCATCACTGGGTGTCACTAGCACCGCTACCGGTCAATCCATCGAGAACAAAACCAGGGGGAGACCACTCAACCCTGATGGTCAAATAAATGAGCACAAAGCCAGGAAAAAAAACTCCACCCTGCTGGTCAAGCAAACGAGCACAGAGGGACCCTCTACATAGCGAGAGGTCAAAGTACACAAAGCAGAACACGACACGCACATGGGGCCCACACAACGTGGGGCCCCAAGTCAACCCCAACCAATCGCACAAACGTCTCAGGTACAAACCACACGTACCTCAAAGCGCTCTCTTATACTCCTAGAGTATACCACGTCTCCAGCCCAAGGGCTATCGTGCACACGGCACCCAACGTCAATGCGAAGGCATGACGTAACATTTCCAACTTTCCGCCTCAACAACTGGGGCACGAAAAACCAAATCTATTCAAGAATTACTTCACTCACACAGGAGTGCACGCGATCACACGTCAAGGGTCCGCTACAAACAAAGTAGGGTGAACCACCACTAGAGCACCTTCCATGCTTCCCCATTTAACAAGATCGCGCAAGAGGATCCGTACAGCCAAACAGATCACACCGTTGTAAACCTCGCGAAAAAACATGCGGGTTAGACTACTTACACGCCTCCAACGGATATCCGACGGAAAAGTCACCAACACCGCCTCACGCCCGAACGGTGTCCCGTGATCCCGAGCCCCGACCCCAAAAACAGTCGGGTGCATCGCACCATTGCGATCCCCTCATAAAAACACGTCAAAAGAACTAATCACTTGAGTGCAATGGATATCCGGAGAAAAAGATGCATCCCGGCGCACCGCACACGAGCGGTGCCACATGGGACCCGCATCCCGGTCCCGAAACTCAACGAACAGATCTCACCGTTGCGATCCTCTCGAAAAAGCACAAAATATGGAATATCCACTTGTCCAAAATGGTCGCCCGGTGATTAAGATGGAAAATCACCGTCGACGCCCAAACGGACCTCATGGGCCCCGCACCATCGTGTGGAATTACAGCGGGTAGACTGCGCCAATGCAATGCCCTCGGAAAAACACCCAACATTGACTGCTCATACACCCCGAACGGACGTCCGAGGAAAAAGTCGCTAAAAGCTGCACGTAGCTCAAAAGACGGGCCATGGGGCCTACGCCTCAAATCCAGTGTCAATGCCCGAAACTACCTTGGAAACCTTCGCCCCGGCTCCAGGGTCCCAACGCAACTGACGACACTCAAAGCGGACGTCGGATGCGTCCGTGCCACTCAAAACAAGATTCCCGGAAAATGCCAACTCACTTAACGCACGAGTCGTACTACCGAATCCCCTCGTTTCGGTAATTAAAAATTCCCAAAACCATCTCCAAAAGACCGCCTCGTCGATACGGATCTACTACCACAGACGGCGCGTCAAACGGACGCGCCGTTTGGAAGTTACGACCTCCCGAATATAAGGGGCCAACTGGGCCGGTCCACCCCGGCCGGCCCGTTCCGAACCGCCGCGGCCGGCTGGCCGCGGCCCACTCCAACTGAACCGGACCCGCCTCGGGTCTAGTTTTATTCCCAGAAGACCGGCCAGAGCCGGTCTTCGCGTCGCGCCAACAGGACCCGCAACATGCGGGTCCTTGCTCCCCCGAGTCGCCGCCAGGGGCCGACGACCCCGCTGGCGCCCCGCTCGCCGTCCGCGCGCCCCGGCCGACCGCCGCTCACCCAGGGAGCCCCACCGCCCCCGGTCTTCCATCCGCAGCCCCCTGCTGCCTCACGCCGTCATCGCCGGAGCCACCGCCTGAAACCCGCGGCCGACCACCATTCGCCCCGCCGACCTCCGCTCGGGCTACGCTTGCCCAGCCATCGTCCGAAAGCCCCCAACCCGTCCGGAAGAACTCCAAAAACCCACAAATTTCGGTGGCCAATTGCGAGCTCCTCCGTAGTCAAAATTAAATTCCGTAAAATGATATGGGAAGAGAAAAACCCCTACTACGCATTCATGGGATTTGCTCGATAATTAGGCGGAGGTTTGATACAAGAATTTGGGCTCAAAGTAGGTACGGGAATGGAAAATGCAAATGATAAATCCTACCTCGTGGGCGTTGCCCGGAGCTTCGCCGTCGAACCGCCGCCTTGCCGGAGCTGCATCGCCGGAGGTGGATGGGGAGAGGGAGAGCTCCTCCTTGCTGCTGTCCAGGTGAGGGAGACGAAGAGGGTGGGGGGTGACTTAAGCGTTTAAATATAAATGCTTAACCACTCGCCCGTCAGCCCGAACCCGAACCCTCAGCAGGGTCGAGGTTAAACCTCCCCTGGGGTAAACACCACCTCCCGAGCACAAAGGTGGTATCGTAATTTTAATCCGAGACCCCGTTCAAAAGTTATTACACTTAGCGTCTGAAGCCACCAAATTATGAAAACGCCCCTGGGGCCATTTTTCACAAACGGGCCGTGCCCGCGAAAATTATACCCCTCCTAGGGTAAACGGAATGCTACGAACTCAATGGTGCTCTCGGTTTTCCAATCCGAGCCACCGTTTAAAATATACCTACGTTTCAACATTAAACGAATAAATAAATAAATTAATTTATCCGTTTAACCTTCCGAAAGCGAGCGAGGGGTCCAAACATCCCGCGACAACAAGTTTTATGTTGTTCCTAGGGTAAAAAATCCATTCTGGACCCATCCGTACACTCAGATCTCTGATCCGGAACCCTGTTTAGGAGTTATCTCATTTATTTTGCGTTTCCAGTGTGAACGCACTGAAAATTTAATTCCGGCCACTCTGGGGCTCGGAATCGCACGCCGTCTGAAGGCGCTGCTCTGGAATATCATCAAAAATATTCCAAAGTATTTCGTAGCAAAAAAAGGGTTCTTACATCATTCCATCCTTCAAGATTTTCATCCTCGAAAAGAAAAACTAGGGAGAAACACAGGGTACAAAGCTCACACCTGGCTTCCCCATGCCCAGAAGAACCCACACACAGCTCTGTGTCGTCGCACACAGACCAAAGGATTGATCTGTTTTTGCGCGGTCGACCCTTGCCGATGTCGTGCACCCACTCCAGACTTTGGGGCTAGGGCAAGGCAGTAGGGTACGTCATCATCCTTTTGCACGGTCTCAAACGGCTCGAAGGCCCTCGGGGGTAGCTCACCTCCCCGGTCGATCCTCTGTGTCACACGTCGCGACTGGAATCACCGCCCGCACCTGAAACAAGGCCCGGTGATTCCCTCCTTCAGAATATCCATATGGTAGAACACCCATGGATATCTGGTCACGCAAGATTCCACAACCGATGTCTCTCAACCAAGACTCTCTTACACGCTGGGGGAGCGATGTAGTCGACTCCATCGACTAAAGAAAAAGTTCCCACGCCTTTTATCATACCAACACAGGGTTACACCGACTCCCCGCACCACCCTGGTATCAACTCAAGCAAGGAGGAGGGAGAAAAATCACCTCACACACAGAGTCTAACAATTATACTGCAAGAAGTAGAAGAGTCGCAAGGGGTTCCTCTTTCCACCTCATGCTCTGTAGGGTCGTAGACATCCAAAGCTCGTGGCTGTCCGCAGTCCCAACTGTTAGCTCCCAGAGCCTGACGTGGACTGCATAGTGGTGATGGGTAGACCTCGTAAAGTCTTCCCCAACTACTAGCTCCTCCCGCTCCTCTGCTAGCACCACCACTCTGGGTACTAGTCTGATCACGGCGCTGCCTCTGCCGTGGTGGTGCGCCTGCTGCTTGCCCGAAGCTCTCAGTAACTCGGGTCGGGCAGTCTCGTGCTAAGTGACCCCGCCCGTCACAAGCATATCACCGACTCTCTCCGGGCTGCACTGGTGCCCTCTGGCACCACTATGGTTTACGACCACTCCCCTGAGTCCGGTTGTCAGAAATCCACCTGTGTCGAGGTTTTTCTTGCCGACGCCTGCTAGCTGCGGTGGACATCTCGGCTCCGACGTGCCTGCTGCCACCACCAACGCTAGAACGTGACAGGAATCCCTCTATCACCAGCGCCTGCTCTAGAACCCCGACATATGTGGAAATGCCCAAGGGTACTATGACAACACGAATCTCTTGGCGGAGACCCTGCTCAAACTTCCGCGCTCGGAGGTTGTCGCCACGGACCAAGTCCGGGTAAAAGCGTGCATGGTCTGCAAAACTAGCCGCGTACTCGGCCACTGTCATCCCTCCCGGCTGAAACTGCAGGAGCTCCTAAATCCAAACAGAGCGCAAACAGGAGGGGAAAAACTCCTCACGAAACAAAAACTGGAAGTCATCCCATGAAAGCGACGACTCGTCAAGAAGCTGAGTCACCAGACTCCACCAACGCCGAGCTGCTCTACGAAAAAGGTTGGCTGCCAAAGCCACTCTCTGATCTGTCAGCGTCTGCACAAGCCTGAAAAGGCAAACCACTGCCTCGAGCCAAACCTCTGCTGCCTGAGGGTCTGGCTCACCGCTGAACCTCAGCGGTCCCTGCTGCTGGAACTCACAGAGCGCACTCAACCTGCACTCAAGCTCAGCCTGCTCTGCTAAAGCTGTCTGCTGCTCAACAGGTGGGGGTGCTGCTACCGGCCCACCTGGAGAAAGGGGCTCACATGATGGGTCCTGGACTATGGCCTCGTAGCTCACAGGGTCATCGTCATGCACCCAAAGCTGGTATCTTGGCTGGCTGTCTTCGCGGATACATCCTGAATATTATCAAGGAGCACCGCGGTCAGATGAGCATATATGTATACACCAATAGCAACTATGGGGAGCTGAATCAAGAAGGACAGTAAAGGACTCAATCCGATGTGATGAACAAACAAAATTTCCCTGCAACAAGTGTCTCAGCATGCCGAGTCACAAAGCAGGTTATCAAGGTCCTGGTGAATGGATACGTCGGCCGCCACACCATTACTGGACTCCCTAGCCTGAGAGCCGCTCTCGAGACACGTTAATACTGTTGCCCTAAATCCCAACCAATTCCTCTTTTAGGGACGTCCGAACAGTGTCCCAAGGAACGAACTACCTCTGATACCACTTTGTCACGACCCGACCCTACCCGGGCTCGAGCCGCAACTACCCCAAGCCCGCCTCCATAGGCCAGGGGCTGGCGACCAGCGCCGAAGGCACAATAACTCAGGGAGGACTTTGGATAAGTACCTGTACACACGCACGCAGAAAAATCATTGAAAAAGTGCAGAGTAAAAGCAAGGACAAGAAAAGTAAAGGGAAACTGCTATATATAAACCACAGTGTGCATCAACCTCTAACAGATACAAGTAAAGTACTGAAAAGGAAAAAGGGGAAAACACGCACCCAACCAAAAGTGCCACAACCCGGCAACAGCTAAACAAAAAAAAGAAACAGCTGACGGGTCTCCCACCTGGATCCCGACCATGACCACCGCACGCGGTCCAAGCTCCCAAGCTCCTACGCTCCACTGAAGTCACGACCAACATGTCAGCCGTCTGTAAGGGCACACCAAGTGTGGGAAAAGCCCAAGCAAAGGTGAGTATAAAAATACTCAGTAGGATACCCTGAAGGCTCGAGGGATCAATAAAGGAGGTACCAAAGGGTGAGCAGTAGAGCGAACAGGGAAAGTAAAGGAGCACAACAGAGAGGGCAGTGAGGAGTACAGTAAAGAGTCCATCTCAACCCAACAAGAGGAAAGAAGGTAGACTCGTCTAGGCACAAGGAGCTGGAAACAGTGAGAAGATGAACTTCCCGTCGAGTCTTCACTACCTATAGCAGGAGAGTAGACTCGTCCAACCACGAGAAGCTAGACACGGAAAGCGCGTGGCATACCCCGTGCGTCTTTGCCTCTCCTGGAAGGAGAGTAACCAAACCCAAGAAGTGGGTACCAGAAAAAAGGTATATACAAGTCCCTATGCTCAACAAGAAGCCCGAACAAGGTCGTAAGGGGATCTCCATCCCATAGCTCAGCACAAAAAAAGAGTCGCCAATAGTCCCAAAAGAAACACCATCGATGCCCAGCATCCCACACGTCTGCCCCGAACCGCAATCCAAGGGCTCAATCACCGCACCTCGACACTATCCGCTTTGGGCGACACTGACTCGCCCGCACGGTTTTAGATCGCGTCACAAGAACGTGTCTCGGTGGGGAAAGCGCCCCTCGTACTTGAGAGTTCTGGGGGAACGTAAAACCATAACTCGTCACTGCCCCGCAGTCGAGAGGTCTCCTCAAAGTCAAGCCGTCACAACAATGACCCGTACAACCAAGGGTCCCACTCCAGTAACCACGGAGGAAAGCCACAGACTAGCCTAGTAGGAAGGACTGAGTCTGGAATGCCAATAGGTGACCCACTGCCCAGCCCTATGGGAGGGTAATTCATAACCAGGTATCGGGCGACCCACTGCCTAGCCCTGCTGGAGGGTAAACCATAACACATCATCCGGCGACCCACTGCCCAGCCCTACTAGAGGGTAATTCATAACTAGATATCGGGCGACCCACTGCCCAGCCCCGCTGGAGGGTAAACCATAACACATCATCCGGCGACCCACTGGCCAGCCCCGCTGGAGGGTAAACCATAATACATCATCAAGCGACCCACTGCCCAGCCTTTCTGGAGGGTAGACCTGGAACTAGATGACGAGCAACCAACTGCCTAGCCCTGCTAGAGGGTAGGCCCTAAGAGGTCGTCGGGTGACCCACTGCCCAGTCTCTGCTGGAGGGTAGACCCCAAGTGCGTCGGGTGACCCAATGGCCAGTCTTTGCTGGAGGGTAAACCCTAGAAGCCGATGAGTAACCCACTGCCCAGCCCCGCTGGAGGGTAAAACTCAGAACTTCCCTGGCCATCTCCACTGGAGGGTACAACACTGGCCAACCAAACACGGAGTGGGTATCACGCAACCACCCAACTCCAGAACAACTCACCCAAAATAGGTTCAACATCTGCTCCATCACTGGGAGTCACTAGCACCGCTACTGGCCAATCCATCGAGAACAAAACCAGGGAGAGACCAACCAACCCTGCTGGTCAAATAAACGATCCCAGAGCCAGGGAAAAAAACTCCACCCTGCTGGTCGAGCAAACGAGCACAGAGGGACCCTCTACATAGCGAGAGGTCAAAGTACACAAAGCAGAACATGGCACGCACATGGGGCCCACATGACGTGGGGCCCCAAGTCAACCCCAACCAAGCACACGAACGTCTCAGGTACAAACCACACGTACCTCCAAGCGCTCTCGTATACTCCTAGAGTATACCACGTCTCCAGCCCAAGGGCTATCGTGCACACGACACCCAACGTCAATGCGAAGGCGTGACGTAACATTTCCAACTTTCCGCCTCAACAACTGGGGCACGGAAAACCACATCTATTCAAGAATTACTTCACTCACACGGGAGTGCACGTGATCACACGTCAAGGGTCCGCTACAAACAAAGTAGGGCGAACCACCACTGGAGCACCTTCCATGCTTCCACATTTAACAAGATCGTGCAAGAGGATCCTTACAGCCAAACAGATCACAACGTTGTAAACCTCGCGAAAAAACACGCGGGTTAGACTACTTACACGCCTCCAACGGATATCCGACGGAAAAGTCACCAACACCGCCTCACGCCCGAACAACGTCCCGTGATCCTGAGCCCCGGCCCCGAAAACAGTCGGGCGCATCGCAACATTGCGATCCCCTCGGAAAAACACGTCAAAAGCACTACTCACTTGAGTGCAACGGATATCCGGAGAAAAAGATGCATCTCGGCGCACCGCACACGAGCGGTGCCACGTGGGACCCGCATCCTGGTCTCGAAACTCAATGAACAGATCGTACCGTTGCGATCCTCTCGAAAAAGCACACAAGATGGACTATCCACTTGTCCAAAATGGTCGCCCGATGATTAAGATGGAAAATCACTGTCGACGCCCAAACGACCCTCGTGGGCCCCGCACCATCGTGCAAAATTACAGCGGGCAGACTGCGCCAACGCGATGCCCTCAGAAAAACACCCAACATCGACTGCTCGCACGCCCCGAACGGACGTCCGAGGAAAAATTTGCTAAAAGCTGCACGTAGCTCAAAAGACGGGCCGTGGGGCCTAGGCCTCAAATCTAATCTCAACACCCGAAACGGCCCTGGAAACCTTCGCCCCGACTCCAGGGTCCCAACGCAACTGACGACACTCAAAGCGGATGTCGGATGCGTCCGCGCCGCTCAAAACAAGATTCCCGAAAAACGCCAACTCACTTAACGCACGAGTCGTACTATCGAAACCCCTCGTTTTGGGAATTAAAAATTCTCGAAACCATCTCCAAAAGACCGCCTCGTCGATACGGATCTACTTCCGCAGACGACACGTCAAACGGACACGCTGTTTGGATGTTACGACCTCCCGAATATAAGGGGGCTAACCGGGCCGGTCCACCCCGGCCGGCCCGGTCCGAACTACCGCGGCCTGCTGGCCGCGGCCCACTCCAACTGAACCGGACCCACCTCGGGTCCAGTTTTATTCCCAGAAGACCAGACAGAGCCGGTCTCCACGTCGCACCAAAAGGACCCGCAACATGCGGGTCCTTGCTCCCCCGAGTCGCCGCCAGGGGCCGATGACCCCGCTGGCGCCCCGCTCGCCGTCCGCGCGCCCCGGCCGACCGCCGCTCACCCAGGGAGCCCCGCAGCCCCCGGTCTGCCGTCTGCAGCCGCCTGCTGCCGCACGCCGTCATCACCGGATCCACCGCATGAAACCCACGGCCGACCACCATTCGCCCCGCCGACCTCCGCTCGGGCTCCGCTTGCCCAGCCACCGTCCGAAAGCCCCCAACCCGGCTGGAGGAACTCCAAAAACCCGCAAATTTCGGCGACCGATTGCGAGCTCCTCTGTAGTCAAAATTAAATTCCATAAAATGCGATGGGAAGAGAAAAACCCCTACTACGCATTCATGGGATTTGCTCGATAATTAGGCGGAGGTTTGATACAAGAATTTGGGCTCAAAGTAGGTACAGGAATGGAAAATGAAAACGATAAATCCTACCTCGTGGGCGTTGCCCGGAGCTTCACCGTCGAACCGCCGCCTTGCCGAAGCTGCCTCACCGGAGGTAGAGGGGGAGAGGGAGAGCTTCTCCTTGCTGCTGTCCAGGTGAGGGAGAGGAAGAGGGTGGGGGGTGACTTAAGCGTTTAAATAGAAAGGCTTAACCACCCGCCCGTCGGCCTGAACCCGAACCCTTAGCAGGGTCGAGGTTAAACCTCCCCTGGGGTAAAAACCACCTCCCGAGCAAAACGGTGGTCTCTGAATTTTAATCTGAGACCCCGTTCAAAAGTTATTACACTTAGCGTCCGAAGCCACCAAATTACAAAAACGCCCCTGGGGCCATTTTTCCCAAACGGGCCGCGCCCGCGAAACTTATACCCCTCCTAGGGTAAACGACATGCTCTGAACTCAACGGTACCCTCAGTTTTCCAATCCGAGCCACCATTTAAAAGATACCCGCGTTTCAACATTAAACGAATAAATTAATTAATTAATTTATCCGTTTAACCTTCTGAAAGCGAGCGAGGGGTCCAAAAATCCCGCGCCAACAAGTTTTATGTCGTTCCTAGGGTAAAAACCCCATTCTGGACCCATCCGTACACTCGGATCTCTGATCCGGAATTCCTTTTAGGAGTTTTCTCTTTTATTTCGCGTTTCTTGTGTGAACGCACTGAAAATATAATTCCGGCCACTCCGGGGCTCGGAATCACACGCCGTCTGAAGGCGCTGCTCTGGAATATCATAAAGAATATTCCAAAGTCTTTCGTAGCAAAAAATAGGTTCTTACAGAGAATATCATGGTTTTTGATGCATATTCTAGAAACATATATAAACAATTCAATAGAATGGAGTTGAAACTAAAATCCCTAAAAACTCATGATTATCACATAATTTTTCATGAATTGATTCCAAAAGCAATCTGAAATTTACTATCCAATAATATAAGCATTATGGTGATTCGATTGTGCCATTTTTATAGGGACCTTTTTACAAAAAAGGATATCCAAGTATCTCTTTATAAAAATACAGCAAGATTTTCTATTAATTTTTTGTGGGTTGGAGTAATTTTTACTCCATAATTTTCACATTCATGATATATTTAACAATTAATCTTCCAAATAAAACACTTCTTGGGGGACCCATTACTTTTTGGTGTATGTATCCTACTAAAAGAAAAATTGCACACAATGAAATATTATTTTTGAAATAAGAATCATACTAAAGGTTTCATTGTGAGAGGGTATCTCACTCAAGAATGAATGGATTTTTATTCAATGTATTTTTCTAATGTGAGCACAAGAGCTAACCAATCAATGAGAAATGGAGAAGAAAATTATGGGGAAGTTGAGCCCTAATTTCCATATCATCCTAAAACTAGAGCAATCCCTCGGTCATATACATTGGCTACATTGAGCATTGAAGAGATGGATATGACACATCACACAGTATTATTTAACTATGGTTTGTTCAATGACTATATCAAGTAATTTTAATATTTATATGTTACTACATAATATGTCATTTCACATATACTTTAAACTTTTATTATCATTTTATAAAAGTAATTTAACCAAATTATAATTAGAGTTCATCGATCCTTTCCTTAGAGAATAAGATATACTTTTCATAGCAAAACATTTCTTGCTTGGTTGAAATAAAATAAATGACTAAAACTTTAATTAACTCAAAATATAGATATTCATTTAATTATATATATTATTCATATATTTATTTCAGGTATTGATTTTACCAATTTACTATGTCTCTTAAGAGTTAAGAGTGTCATCTTTCGTTCCTAATTCTTTCGTTTGTGAATGAAAATATTTAATATTCAATATAGATAGATTTATTACAACTTAATGAGAAGTCAGTATGAGAAAAAATCATAATGGAGTTATATTAACTATAATAACATACTATTATGCTAGTGCATCAGATAGTAGACCTTGATATAAAAATGTGTTTTATTATGGACTTGTTGAAAAATATTGTTACTATATTACTAATCTCAGGGTTGATTCACTATGATGAAATCTAAATGGTTTGATTCAATAATGTTACATGGTATATTTATTGATAACTATGGATTTAGAGTTATTAAAATGACTCAATTTCTAGATATTTATGCACTATATATTTTAAAATCAATATAAAATCATGTTATTTTTGTTATAGATCATCTTAGACCTAATTAAAATGTCATTATTGAAGTAATCTCAAGAAATATTTTTTTATGATGGTGGGGATGAAATTGAAACCATTGATTACACCATTTGAATAGAACAAAATATTGTATTTTATGACTCAAATTTTCCAATTGTGAGAATTTATATTGAACTAGAAGTAGTGGTGGGTAATATATAGAAGAAACTATATATGTTCACAGTTCATTCGGTTTAGCTTGATGTGAGTTTCTGAAGTTTTTACTACAGAAATTACATTAATTTGGTTTCAGTTTAGAATGATATGTTTTTTTTTGGTTTTGTTTTTTATCATTTAAATAGATTATATATATTTTAGTTCATAAAAATGAGTTATAAATGGGGTTTTAGAATGGATTTTTTAAAACATGTATAACTTTGCTTTAAATCATAGTTTCTAAAAAATGTTATGAAATTATTTATGTCTTGTTTGACTTATAAGGTATATGTATAATTTTTAAAAAATGTTTCTAAAAAATGTACATTTCATTCTTATATAGATTATGAAATATATTGAAGACATTTTAAGGAAGATAATATTTGATAATGATTGATAACTACGTGAACTAGGGCTGCCTCATATGGTTCCATTAGTGATTTTAATAATCGTATCATTTTTCTTCTACATTACATTTAATTTCATGTTATCATTATGTATTAAATTTTTTAGGTAAATTAATTTGAAACATAATTTACCTCTCCTCATCCTACTAGTATGGGTTTTACTAGGGGTGATCCTAGAGCTACATAGAGTACCTATCATACCCATTCATACCCTAACCCACCAGCAGAAAACCCATCCACCACAATTTTACCTCCTCCACTTGATCCTCTAGGGATGTTCCTAACCATTCCTCAATCATCATCATATTTAGGCTCACCTTATCATAACATTTTTATGCCACCCCTAGGGGTGTTACCACCTATACCATATCCATACACTATGATGTATCCCCATACCTTCTATCCCAATCCCACCATGTCTTTGCTGCCTCTATTTCAAACTATCTTTCCAAAATCTGATGATTGTGCTCCTCCAACTTCCACTCCACTGCATGCAGATGACCTGGTGGATTCATTTCAATAGGAAAATCCTTTAGAGGCCATCAATCCAGAAAATAATAGGATCTATCAGAGAATAATGATAATCTTATATCGAATTTTTTTATAAGTTTGTCAAATTATATCACATAATTTATTTATAGATTCACTATGAGTTAATTGTACATTTTTTCTTTTATCTTATACATTAGGATCTTTTAATAGGTGGAATGGTTTCACCCATATGAATGAATATTGGAATCATAAAACAAAAATAATAATAGATTATAATGAAGTGAATAAAATGATATGTAAAAATTCCCTAGAATATAGATATTTAAGGAAACTTTATCCAAGTATAATGATATCATTATGATGCTAGTAGTATCATAGAGGCATATTGGTAATGAAATCAAGCAGAATGCATGGTCGAAGATATGGGTAAGAATTTTTTTTTAAATTTATATCTATATAATTATTCCATTTATCTGAGTTAACATTTTAATAGTAGAATGAGTTTAACTTTCCTAATGGTCAATATGATAATTTCACATGATTGGTGAAACATGGAGAGTTTTCGTGATCATATAAGCATGAGGTATATATTTTTTGGAAGATTAAAGTCAGCTCTAAGTTATAGGGTGTACAAATATTCAATAACTATCAAACAACCCAATACTATTAAATGATCATATATTAGAAGAGTAGTGTGTTTAAGGTATTATTAATCTTTAATGGTTTGTTTTGAAAATTTAATTCCTATTAATTTTATTTATTTTTTGTTTTAGGATGTGTTAGAAAAAAAGAACAAGGATTCTATGAAGTATGAAAAAACATTGGGGGAGAACTGCAATTTAGAAGTATGAGAGGTGAAAATACTTTTATGACCAACTGAATTTTACTTGGAACTAATTATGATCACATAAAGGGTGATGATTCTCCAAATGAGATAGTTCAACATAGATATTATTTCTCTTTTTCATCCTTTTGTAACAACATTCATCTTCCACTATTCTCACATGAGTACTCAAAATATTTTTCACACAATTATAGAAATCGTAATAGACTATTTTTTATTATATATTATTCTATTTCATATTCCATGAATATTTTGATTTATTTAGATATTTTAAATATTTAAATTCATTGATTTTATGTGGAGGATAGACTTTTCATTCAAACCAATAGATATTTTTAGTTTTAATTTTCCCTAAAAAACTCTTAAAATACATTCTTTTATTATGAAAAAAGTCATAGGATATTATTTATAAGACACCTCTAAAGTCAAACAATATTTCTTTTAACAAAAATTCATGTGTGATATATTTTATGAAATATCATAATGAATTCAAACTAAAAACAATTTATAGGATTATTAAGTATGTTAATGACAAACTTAATCTCAGGTATTATACTCTAAGAAAAATTCATTTGAGTTGTGAGTTATTTTAATTCATTTTTTGGATGAAATATATAAAAACAAGTACAATTGGTATGTTTATTTTCTTTAAAAATACTTATTTCATGGAATTAAAAGATTAATCACTCAATGAAATTATTTACATCAAAAGCGGAGTATGTAATATAAGCTTGTTGTTGTGTACAAAATATGTAGATAAGTCAAAACATATCTCAATATGGAATTCAATATTATAAAATTCTAATTCTATTTGATAATTAGTTTGATATATAAATTTATAAGAGTCTAATCATTATTTGAGAAGCAATGAAAAAAATTACACATTCCATTTCATTCATAGTAATTTAAAAAGGTATAATTACTTCAAAATATGTTTTAACTAAGGATAAATAGGAATATATATTTACCACACCCTTGGATGCATATATGTTTGAAAATATGAAGATAAATGTTTGAATAATTTAAATATGATGTTATTTTAATTATATTTGAAAATTATATTAAATACATCTAGACTAGAGATATTTTTTGTTTCGTAGTTTCACATAGACTAATTGTACACATTGAAGCCTCTATAGGCATTATTATAGCACCCTGACCCCAGATGCTTGAAGTCAGTGTCTTACTTTAATAAATTAGCATGATTACAAGGAATCAAATCCCATAGGACCTATAAGTTTAGTAGTTTTTCAAAACCTTATTACATACATGATACCCATATTACATTGGTAAATAGAAAATAAAACATGATATATAATAAAATTAAATAAACAAAATCCTTGAAACTCATTCTAAGGATTCCTCTTCATATCCCGGGGAAAAGAAAGAAAATAAGGGTGATCTCCAATGTTTAGTATGTGTAAGTAAAATGGAAGATGTAATGAATCAATTAACATAAAAAAAATTCAAGGTAAATAACTAAGCATAAATTCCATTTCTATAGCTGGATAAAGAAAAATAAATATGGTGACGTAAGTAACTGGAACACATGACATTTAATCAATAAATAGAGAATGAACTACATCCATATATAATGTCAAAAAAAATCTAAAGGATAAATAATATCTAAATATGAATGAGGTAAATTATTAATTATTAGATGCCATTTTTCATAGGTACATGGTACCTTTATTGTCAATACCTTTTAGAAGATGGTTTATAACATATTAGGGAAAAACCCATGTGATTGGCCAAATGATTTGTCTCATGAGACTACCAATGCATTGATGAGATATCCATAATCAGGCCCTACACATGTCGTAACTTTCCAAATAATTCCTCATATATAAAATATTCAATTTAATTCCTGAACAATGTGCCTTATCAAAAATCCATATTGAGTAAAAGATACAGATTTACCAATATTCCTTTAAGTTAACCAAATAAATATTGAGACCACACCATATATAAAAATGGTATAGGATTTATGAAATAATTATAACAATCACATAATAGTATGGACATAAAAATTAAAAGTTATTTCTAATAGAAAATAGTCATAAGTAAGTGATTGTTTCAATAGAAAGTTAAAAAACACAAAAGAAATCAAGATTGCAAAGGTACCTTTTACCACTTGGTAATTTTCATGTAAAAACCCTTTGGATGAGATAATTAAATTTAAAAAAATTAAAAACCTTGAATATAAAAGTATTCATGATATAATATATCAAAATGGGTAGTATATACACCACAAAAAATAATTATGTGGTGAATATGACATTTATCTTACATATGTAGAAATCGAGATGAAAATCCATCACCCTACACTTCCTTTTGGTTGAATGATATTTAACCTTTCATATAATGGTTTTAATCAAGTAAATAAATTATTGAAGATACATATTAACCTTTATAACATCATATACTAACTTATAATAATATCTTATTACCTATTTGTTAGTAATCTTTCATTATTTCTACTATTTTAGGTGTCAATTGCCTACTTTCTCGAGTATGATTTGACATGCTATTTATTTTTTCCTAAAAATTAGATCCTGAATTAATGGTATATAGAATTTAAAACATTATTTAAATATCATATATTTTTATTATATATGTATTTATAATAATCCATAAAATTTGGAGATAGAAAATGAAATAAAATGCTCATGGAGATGGTAGGTCTTACGTACACATGAATGTTGTTTCCATTTTCTTATCATATTAAAGAAAGAAAGGTAAATGATATATATATATATATGTATATTATAATTATAGTATCATATTAATGTCATATTTATCACATATTTTAATAAAACCATCCTTAATACATTTCATGTAAAGTGTGAATGAATCATATCGCTTTGAGGAGGCAGTTGTCCACATGTCCCCAAACAATGTTATCATGCTCCCAAAAAATGGGAAGTAAAAGGACATGTGTTATATAAACATTATAGAAGTGTAAATAAATCATAAATATTATATATATAATATATAAACTATAAATCCATCATTATTACAAACCATGAAAGGTGGTAAATGGAAGAACACATGATATCAGTTCGCTTGGCGGTAGTCCGCCGTACGCATGAATGATGATTGCATATCCCATTTGATGGATTTGTGTGAAATTTTAGATCAAAATATTATCCTAAAAATATAAGTATATTTAAGATATTGTGGTTATTATATAATCATGAAATAAAAACAATTTAATGGGTGGAGAATTAAATTAAACAAAAGTGATAATTAAATAACTTACAACTCGATATCTACTCGTTGTTCTCTAGGAAAATATTTTCGAAGAAAAGTTCCTTAAAATCATTCCATTAAATTTATTAAATTTTCTATTCATACTTAGTGTTTTGAATCAATGAACACCATTGTTTTTCTTCTACCGAGAGGCGATAAACTACCATGATAACTTTCTCCCTTTCGTTACTTCACAAAGTTAGAAATATATTCTCTAAGGAAATTATCCATTTCTAAACTATAAATGGGTTTCTAGTACTATTTAATGATGGAGGTTGTTGTTGCATGAATTGGTTTAACGTTGTTACACAATATTGTGGATCAGGATGCTCTATACGAGTAAGGTTAATTCTCATAACATGAGTTAATTGTCCCAATATAGTTATAATTTGTTCATCTCTAACTGATGCTCCAGCTCTAGCATCATTATCTTCCATACGAGGGTAATCCCTACATGTAATACACATGTTGATATGATTTCCATTTCTTACAATTGGTACCACTTTTAACCAATGTCATACACTAAATTAGGTTATGAATCATAGTGCATAATTTTGAACTAGAAATAAACTTGACATAAATTGTAAATTTATGCCTCGAAAATATCATAATCATAAACACGATTTCATTGGGAAAATGTTTAAATTTAAATACTTCATAATGGTTTGTAAAGAAAATGTCAATTATCCTAACCATATCCCCTAAGAGTGTAAAATCAGCTGTGTATTAAGGCCTGTTGTCATGTACCAGGTTATGTCAAGTCAGACCAAACTCACCTTGTTAGAGTTATTACCCCTAGGTACATCTGTTCCAAAACCACATCCACTTATAGTATCCAGATAGAGATTCCTTTCTAGGAAGACCCACATAATCTCTACCATACAAAAATTCTAGGATTTTCTTCTATGCTTATCCTAAATGTCTATATTACAGTTATGTTTCATAATCTGTGTTTTCTAAATCTAGTTTCTAAAGTTTCTACTAAAAATTATATGATACCAACTATAAAGACCCCAACCCAGTAGCCCGAAGCTAGTTCCTTACTTTATTACATTGGTACTATGAATGAGTGTTCACATCCCAAAATACTGAATAGTTTAAAAACTTTGGAAAACAAGATACGACATACATTTTACATTACAACATGAAAGAAAAAAAAAACATAGAAAATCCATTGGAAACATCCATAAAATCCAAGATTATCCTTACAAGTCATTCATAATATACTTCTTCACATCATGGGGAAAAATAAAACATAAGAAAGTGATGATCACAGATACTCAATAAGGGTAAACATACAACATAATATATCATAAATAAAAATAAAAAATAATCATGGTGAATAACAGAATCACATGCCATTATAACATAATATTGAAAAAATATGGCAGAAATAAAATATGAATAAATAATTCCATATAAATAAACATAAGAAACATAAAAATGGTTATTCTAATAGTTGAATAATAACATAGATTATCCATTACTAATATCATAATGAGGTAATTAATAATGATGGACATATGAATCATATTAACGAGGCCTCAACCAAGTCATCAGATAATAAATGGTTAAGGAATCAGCCAAATCCATATCGATTTTGTCTCATGATACCTACTGATGCATTGAGAGGATATAGCAGACCCTACCCATCACTTACTAAGTCCAATTAATTCTTTATATGTAAAATAAAAATACATATTTAAATAAAAGTTTCCCATAACACTTTGAAATATTTGAATCATAATCATATATTAAATAACTCTAGTAAAATAATTGAGAAATTCTTCATAGAAATACCCATTTCCTTTCAAAATAAGTGTTCCTTTGGAAAATCATTTGTATTTGTCATAAAAATAAGATCATAAACATATATATCCTAGAAAATAAAATATAAGGATAATAAAATTATGTTTGAGACATAAATTATGTCCAACTAAAGTGAAAAAATATTGAAAGTGTTTTTAAGAAATTTTATAAATGGTCCACCTCAGTGTGGTTTAAGGTGAAATATAAGAATCTTTGAAGCAGAAAAGGGATTAATTTTTTTCCTTAAAACCAAAAAAGATCTAAGATATTTTCCACTATTCAAAGAGTGATTTTATAAAACTATTGGTATCTTAAAATAGACTATGGAGTGTATTAAAAAATAGGAGAGAAATTGAGAAGTTCCCTTTAATCAGACATGCTTATCGAGAATAATTGAAAAGGGAACCTTATAAAACATGTAATTCCCCATAAAAAAAATAAGAACTAATATGTATACATGATTTTGGAACATATAAACATAATTTATAATAATTATATAACATTAAATAATAATTAATTTTGGGTAAAGATAGAGAAAGTGTAACCCAAATGAAAAATAGAGGTTCGGGAAGAAACTCTTACCACTTTGTAATAAATCAAATTATATGACCCATAAAATTTATAAGCATAAAGTGAAACATTTAATACTATGAATGTAAATAGATTGATGATATGATATATCAATTGGTATTATAAATACACCACACACAAGAAATAGTGGCGAGTAAGTCACATCTCATAGAAATAAGAATGAGATGAGAAAACCCTTACCTTGTGTCCAAAAGTGTTATGAACTTACTCTTAATGTCCTATATAATAGACTTAGATTCATTAATAAGTTAATTAAGAAAATTTTAAAATTTTATTTTTTTATTATAATTTTATTAACTTCATTTATGTAATTTATTATGAGTTATAATATTCAATTCCGTAATTTGTGAGTGTTCATTTCCTTGGTTTTCATGATTGGTTCTCTGGTATACATGTTAGAAAGATCATGTGAAATAGGAATAGTTATCCAGAACTGATATTACATGTTATTAATGAAAATCCATAATATTTAATGGTCTTATATATCATTTTTTTAGATATGAGGATGATTTGTAAGATAAAAAGTTAATGATAACCGTTTGGATTATTTTAGTGTTTTTTGATCATCACATGCTAGATTAGTTTATAAATTAATGTTTTGTATATATACTGGTTAAAAAATGTAAAATAAGTTGTATTAAATATATTAAGGTATTTTAACTATAAAAATGGTTTTATGACCATCCTTGAAGGCATAATTTAAAAACAAAAACTCATCATCCATGAAGGTGTTGAATCAGCACCTCACGGATGATGTTTTCATTTTTCGAATAAAAATGGAAAGTGAAAAGAATTGATGGTGGATATCAAATTATCATAATAAAATTATAGTATATATAATATACTATAGTTACCATTAAATTTTTACATATGAGTTAAGGAAAGGATAAGAAAATAAAATAAATTTAAATAAAATTAAAAGAGGGAAAGGGGATTTTACCTCTTGAAATATTCTCCTTGAGAACCTCCTTAAGGGACATGGAAATGGTCTTTTGGTGAGACCAAAAATACCAAGACATGAGTGATAGGTTTGGGAGAGGAAATGGGTAGAATATAAGCAATATTTAAGTCTTTTAAGGTGAGATAAGAATGGTTGGTGAGAGGTGGTATTTATAGTGGGGGAGAGGGATGTTTTTTGATTATTTAATTTATTTGTTTATTATTTTGGATCAAGGATATGAATATTTATGATTATTGTGACTATATATAGTAAATAATTCATTTTAGTTTGAACCAATGGGTGATTAAATCATCCATACATCAAGAATGACACAATAATTCATGTATTTGGCTAAAATGTTAAATACAAAAAATTACAGTATTTCCCTATTCACAAAAAATCAACTAGGGTGATTAATGGGTGTGTTTACTATTGAAATCATAAATAGAATATGAAAATGACAGTTTTATAATAATTAGGATATTCATTATTCATTGGAAAATAAATATTTTCATAAAAAATCCAAAATTTTACCCTATGATAATTTTGGAAATCATATTTTTAAAGTGAAGTTTATTTTGTTCAATATAATTTGAAAAGTGTCATATGTTAATTTTAAAATAACTACACCATTAAAAAGTGTTAAAATTGTCTTTAGAAAAATATATTCCTTTATGGGAAAAATCAGATTTATTCTTAACTTATGCCTATACAATAATTTCGATGAATTTGAAAAAAATTGATGAAATATACATAAATTTAATAATTTAGTTAATAATGTTCATTATCTTCAATTTAAGTTCTAGGTTATAACGATCTTTTAAAAATAATGATATTTAATTATATATCTTAGCTCGTTTAATTTTAGTGTTGTGTAAAACCTTTGCTATAAAAGAAACTAAATTTAAAGAGGGATATATCATAAAATCTTGGGGGTGTTACAATGAGTCTATTAAACAATAATATTCAAAGGAAAAATTCATCTCCAATATCAAACTCCAAGTCCCTTTGATAGATTTCAGGATATCTTTTTTGTCGACTTTGAGAAAGTTGTTAGGATATCTCTCTCATTCCCCAATATCCTCCCAAAAAGTTGGAGTTATACATCACATTCAATACAAACCTTCAAATGGATCCATTTTAATACTTGAGTGGAAGTTGTTATTATATGAGAACTCAACCAATGGGAGATGTTGATCCCATCAACCTTTTAATTCCATTGAGCATGATCATAGCATTTCTTTGAGTTTCTAAATAGTCCTTTCATACTGGAAATTATTTTGTTGGTGATAGACTGTATTGAAATAAAATTCAATATTCAAATAATGTTGAAGACTTATCCCTAATTTAGATGTAAACCTGGGATCACAATAAGAGATGATCAAAAGTTGAACCCCATGTATTCTCACCAAATACTTTACATATATTTTATAAAGTTTTTTCTAGTGATAAATCTCCCTGAATAGAAACAAAGTGGGATGTCTTGCTGAGTTGACCCACCACAACCCATTTCTAATTATATCTTTTTGATGTCTTTGGGATACTAGTGACGAAGTCCATGGTGATATTATTTCATTTCGACATGGGTTTGGGAAATGTTTTCATCATCTCTTTGTACTTCTATCACTCTAATTTAACTTATTGACATACTATGCACATTGATGTGTACTTAGTTATCACCTTATTCTTGTTTTCATATAAAAATTTATCCTGAAGATCATAGTACATCTTTGTGCTTCCAGGATGGATAGGGAAAGATAATATATAAACATTTTCCAACATCTCTTTATTTATCTCCAGTGATGTAGGAACCCAAAGTCTAGTTCTAAATCAAATTAAACCATCCTAATCTATGTGGAACTCATGAATATTTCTTTCCATTACTAATTTTCCTTCTTTTAATGCTTCAAATCTCACATTTTTACATTCGTGGTTTTCTCTTGGATAGACAATTGTGAAATAATTTTGTCAAGGCATGATTTATTCCCTATAATTATCATTTCCAAATCTATCTTCTTTATATCTAATAAGATATGGTCTTTCTTAATCAACATCATGGATAATTAGCTTGTTTTTTCTAAGTGCATCAACAACCTTATTCGCCTTTCCATGTTAGAAGTGGATAGAGAAATTGTAGTTTTGATCAACTCTAACAATCTTCACTGATTAATGTTGATATGATTCTATGTGAATATATACTTTAGACTCTTATTATCCTTATATATATCACAATTTTTACCATAGAGGTAGTGACGACAAATCTTTAGAGAGAAGATCATAGTTACTAAATACAGATCATGTGTTTGGTTTTTTTCTCATGAATATACAATTTTTTTGAGAAATAGGCTACCACATTTTCATTCCATATTAGTACTCAACCCAATAATTTCTTTGAATAATCACTCTATATCATAAAACCTTCTTCACTTGTTTTTAGTGTGATTACAATCGTAGTGATTAGCTTCTTATTGAGCTGCTTAAATATTTCCTCACATTCTTCCATCCATACATAATTTACCCATTTCCATGTTAAATTAGTTTTTGGGATAGAAAATAATGATATATTCCTCAAAAAACATATGTAGTACACATTTAAGCCAAGAAAACTAAGTATTTCTATGATACTAGTGGGCTGAGTCCATTCCTCAATTGTCTTTGTTTTTGAAGGGTCCACAAAAATTTCCTCACATGTGATCACATTCCCCAATAAAGTTACTTTATAAATCTAAAAGTCACACTTGATATAATTAGTATAAATTTTATCCTAACTTAATTTCACTAGAGAAATCTTGAGAAACTCTTCATGTTTCTCCTTACTCTTGGAGTAGATGATAATATCATCAATAAAGACTACCACAATTTTTTTTGAGATAGTATCTATATAATTTATTCATCAAATACATGAATATTATAGGGGAATTAGTAATTTTGAAGGGAATAACTATGAAATCATAGTTTCCATACTTTGTATGGAAGGGTTTCTTCTGAATATCTTCCCTCTTAATCTTTAGTTGATGATATCCTGAATGAATATCCACCTTTGAGAAAAAATGATCTTCTAAAATTTGATCAAATGGGTAATAAATCATTGGTAGAGGATAATTCTTATTTATGGTGATCTTGTTGAGCTATCTATAAGCAAAACATAGCTACATTTATTCATCCTTATTCCTGAAAAACGTAAATTAGTTCACCCCAAGGTGATGTACTAAGCTGTATAAACCTTTCAACCAAATGCTCTTACAAATACTTATTTAACTCCTCCAATTAGATGGGGGATCTCCTATATGGGAAATTTGAGATAGGAGGGGTACTGAGTATAAGTTATATTGAGAACTCTAAATCATGGTTTAGGGGAAGTCTGAGTAACTCTTTTGGAAATATATCACTGTATTCCCTCACAATGGGAATTTCATCTAGGTTGATACCTTCCTTTTAATCAACCATTTGGGAAAGGTATTCTTCTTTATAGGGCATCATCACCCACACCATTGAGTTATTTTCCAAAGGAGATTCAGGATATTCCTTGTATATGTTGAGAAACATGAGATTGTTCAAAAAATGAAAATAGATTTCATTTTTCAGATAGTTTAGGTGTGTTCTATATAACTAGAGAAAATCCATGCTTACTATAGCATTAAATTCCATCAAGGGAAGTATTACATGATTCAAAAGAAGAATACTCCCACAGATGCTTATATAAATAGAGTCCAACACCTGTGTTTCATTTATCACATCACTAGGTATTTTTATGAATATCTATACCTTAAGGAATTGAAGTTGTGATCCAGATATTCTAGAAAAATTACAAGATCTATTAGAATTCCTAGAACTAGAATCCAATAAAACTATTTCAATATTTATGGAAGAGGAAGTGTACCTTGCATAACTTCATTTTCATACTCCACTATAACAGTGGTTGTGGTATAATATTTCTCGTACTCTATAGGATTTGGTGGTTTTTTACACAGATTACACTCAAGGACCCATGGTTTTATGAACTGGCTTGTAGACTTCCCTTTCTACTTACAGTAGAAGCATTGAACCATGGGTGGTTCCTTCCTTTCCTCCATCACATTATCTAGATTCTTCTTGTCTCTTATATATCCATGAGCTTGGTGGAATTCTCTCCCACACTTGTAGTATTTCCTTATCCCTTTGAGTCAGTTCCCATGATTCTTCATTCCACAATTTTGACATGTGAGTGGTTGATCCTTATTTCCATATTTTTCATTAGATCCTCTATATTAAAACTCTATATTCTACTTATTATTTCCATAACCATATGACCATTTTCTAAAATTCATCTATACTTTGAGAACACGTCTAAGAACATATTTATAATTCTTAAAGTCTCATATACCTAGATAATTTTGAATGTGTTGTTTTAATCCACTAAAGTATCTATTTATTTTTCTATCATTGTTGATAAAAAACCTAATGTGTATCCTGAAATCCTTGTAAAAGTTTCTTCATAATAAGTTAAATATTTTCCATAATTTTTCTTAAGCTCTAAAGACCTTTATATAAATTTTTTTAAAGAGTTTGAGGGAAATAATTATTAAGAGTTAACTTCTTAAATTCATCCCACCCCATTTCTTGAATTTCATCCTTCAAATCAACATTCTCTATCAGCACCCACCATTTATCGACCTATCCATCTAAATGATAACCGACTAAAGTAAAATTCTCCATCTCAGAATAACAGGGAACAAAAAAGATCCTATCTATTGAGATAACCCACTATTCCATAATAATTGGATCAGAAGATCCACTAAACATTGGTGGTCATTGCCTCATAAAAGTTTAGATAGCAAGTTTCTACTTCTTAGGTGAAGACGGATGATTCACATTATTTAGGTTATTTTTCATAGCCTGATAAAACATGGTAAGAATCACCATGAATTTTATAACTGCACTTCCAAGGGAATTGGAGATGTCATTTGGGAAATTGTTGCATTGTCCCTCACATAGATTTTTGGCTTGGTTTCTTCTGGTTCCCACCATTTTATAAAATAGGAAAAGTTTTAACAAAACATATATCAACCAAACATGAATATATAAATTATTATTTTATGAAATTAATAGTAAAGGCATATCTTATGGGATCCATATATTTATCTTCTTTCTAAATCTAAGTTTCTTCGATATTTAAATATAATTGGACATATCTTAAATGTTGTCACTAAAATTTTATAATCCTAATTTTAAAATTAACTAAACAACACTCTGATACCAACTATTGTGACCTAAAATTTTCATTACATAACTATTACATCATTTTTAAGATAAAAAACATAATAGCGATACAGTATATGATAAAAAGGTTTAGTATCATGGGTAAATTACACTCAAACATCAATTTTACGTAATAAAACAAAAAATTTATTTAATTCATCCTTCTCTTCCCTATTAGTGTCATTCACATTAACCTGAGTACAATTAATCACCTGAGGATATACATCAATAAAAGGGGTGAGCTAAAATCCCAGTAGGAGGATGGATAAGGGACATAAATCAATATAAAATGAGTGAGAATAATCATTATCATGAAATCATAATCATATTATCATCATCATAATCATGAATGAAACATTAGATAAAGTCATGAAATATAGAAATTCATAAAAATGAAACATCGTATCATAGTGGAAAAATACCACACATAGTTGTGAACAAAGCTATCATCATGTTCAGGCATAACATATGTCCATAATAATAACATCATCATTTTGAATAGATCCAAAAACACGTTCATGCATAATTCACATTATCTCATGAGATAAATCACATTACCTAATGCATTAGAGGTCTATTTAATTTCACTTTAACCCATCGCATCATAATATTTACATAATCATGCATGCCAATTAGAATTTATAACAACCATAAGCATGAAATAACCCATGGAAATGAATCTTGTTCATAAGGATTTCATAAAGAAAACATTCATGAATAAAATTTTAGGTTCCCAGATGAAAAAGGGAGACCATTATTTGGAATAAGAGATCATTTTTTTTGTATAAGAAACAACACATGAGGATTCGATGATTTGTTTTGTAAAGAAAATATTTTTTTTGGAAAATCATTGTATTTAGCTTAAAAATAAACATGGAAATATGAATATACTAGATATAAAATGGAGTAATAAAGAAATTACATTTAAGAAACATTAAAGGAATATCCATTCTGAAATTTATGTGAAAGAGGGAAAACCAAAAGAAAGTGATTTGGGTTCGATAATCCCCTTACCTTAATTCCATGTTTATTTTTATTCTTTTCCGGCTATTGGATATTAAACATAAGATTATTAAATAATGGTTTAATAAGTGAATTATTTTCAGTTTTTCTACTATTTTTCCATTATAATTATTATATTCTATTTTATAACACACTTTGTTAAATGTGAATTGTTTTGACATCACATTTTTATTAAATTTTCCCATTTTGTATCGATTTCACTAATTTTTTCCAAGTCATTTATACATAAGTATAATTAAATAAAAAATATTATAATACATGTAATTTAATATATATATATATATATATAATTAATACTATCTATCCATGAAGTTAGTTATTATCATTGACTTGGAAAGGTCTCTGTAGGTTCTTAACTAACCTTTGACATGACATTATCAAATTGGCGGGAATGATAATTTTGAAATTTCTATATATAGTAAATATGATACTTAATATAAGGCCCCAACATTAAACATTACATAATCATGAGTTAAGTAAAGAATTCACATTGAGTATTTTTTAGGCATAGAGTTTTAAATAATTGGGCCATAACTTTTACATTACATCTCAAATATTACAAAGTAGACACTTCTACTCTATCCAATTGGTTCAAAATAAAAAAAATCCTTAAAAAAACAAGAATTATAATTTTTTTGATAAAAATATTCTTGAATTATTAGTTTCTCTTACCCTTCCTTATACCATTTAGAAAACATTTCAAAAACTCAGGATGAGTAGAAAAAGATCTGTAAGGGATATAAAATAATGGATGAAAACATTAGTCCATGAATGCATACAAATCAAGAAACTATACTTTTCAAATCATAAAACATAAGCTCTATAACATACCTCATGAAATAATAATATTTATGAATAACACATAGAAATCATAAATGGTAAAGGTAATTTGTGTCATCTAATAACATACTCACATTGTAGCTTTCAGAGCCACATAGGGAGTTACATATGGAATACCCATCATAGTATATTCCAAAAATATTATAGAAGAAACATTAATGTTTACCTCCATCATGTTACCCAATGAATTGGAGAGATATCTTAGGCTCACCCTCCCTTGATTTATCATGGAACCACCCGTGTACGTAAACAATTCTAAAGAACCATAACATATTCATAACACATAACATAAGCATTAAGGAAAGATAACATTTTCACATTGCAATAAAAATATATAATTTCAAGATATTGACATAATAAATGCTTTATAAAACCCATTTTCAATACCAAAATACGTAAAAATGTTATATGGCATTTAATTTCCTTTTAAAAACATTATGACTTGTTAATTATTCAAAATATCAAATAATACTCGTGACGACAGAAAGGTCCTTGTCACCACGTACTTTAAAAAGAAACATTAATTTGTCATTTAGTAAAACAATTCATAAAAAAAAGATTCCTTTTAAAAACCTTTGAATGAAATTAAAAGAAAAAGGGCATAGTTATACACTGTATAAAATAATTTCGTGTATAAACCAAAATATGCCTCAATGAAAGGAGATTGAGACGAAATCCATTACCTTGAGTCCGACTTGTCATGTGCATTCATTATATTCCTGAATAATAAACTTTGGTTAATTTATAATTGCTTCAGAACAATTTCCAAGTTTATAATTCATTTTATATAATGTCATCAAAATTAAATATTTATTTAAGTTCATATTGGTATTTTTGTCGATATTCGGTACTTAAGTCGAACACGAACTTGTTTTTGATATAAATTGTCCATGTGGAAAAAATTCCATCATAACCAGAATATTATTCATGAATTAAGTATAATATATATTTAGTATATATATATTTAGATCCAGTATATATTTATTTAGAAGAGTCTAAAACATTTGGAGATAATAAATGAAATTCACTGTTTATAGAGATAGTAAGTCATATGTATAGAAGAACACTACATTCATTTCTTTTTCATATTTAAAGGAATAAAAACTAAATGATAAATATGTATATTATAATTCCAATATAATATCATATTTTATATATGTTACTCAATTTCATGAATGTGATCCTTTATATGTTTTATGTATGGCATGAACAAGTCATATCACTTTCAGGGGGTAGTAGTTCGCACTTCCTCAAAAGTAATTATCGTATTTACACGTTATAGATATCATAAAGGTAAGATATAAATAAAAATTAAAGAATAATAAATACCATATAAATATTATATATATCATATATAAATATATTTCCATCATAATGGACACCATGAGAGGTGGTAGGTGAAAATTGAACAATCAACATTTCGTGAGGCAGTAGATCTCTGTACATAGAAACAATATGTTCGTATCTATTTGATGGAGGTGTGTGTAAGCGTAGTTAGAATAAATATCATTAAAAAATACTAGTATATTGAGGATAATAGTTTTTTTATGTAATAAAATAATAAAAAGACCATAGGCAGTGGAGAAGGAAAATAAAGGAACAAAACTTGAGAGAAGACGTTACCTCTAAATCGGGTAACTTCTTTTGATTTGAGCCAAAAGGATTTTTTGAATTTCCTTATGCCTAAGGTAAGGTTTATAAGAGTAATATAGGAATATTTGGAGCTTACTTGAGTAGAAGTTGGACTAGACAAGGGGCTTAAGAGGTGTGAGTAAGTGGGTAGAGGTTGTGGCCTTTTATAAGAGGGAGGTGGGTCACTTTAGGAAAGTCTAGAAATATAAATTTATTTTAAATTAAATTTATATTAAAATAGTAAAAAACTCATTTAATTATAAGATAAGTTGACGTTGGTTCTAATAACCACCATCCAATAAGTTTTATACATGGTTTTAATATTTTTTTATCCTTATCATTTTGGTATAACCCTTATTATACCCTTTTTAATCTTACCGTGATATCATGTTATTTACACATTGTGGGTTAATTTAATTACCATATCTTGTTAAAAGACCCAAAAAAGTAATTTATGACATATTTATAATTTTATTAATTTTTTTTTATGAATATTATATTTTTAGGAATTTAATATCATTTAACAAACTATTTTATATTTTAAGTTATGAATTATGTCAATTTTGGACACTATTCATACTTCACTTTTTTTTAAAATTCCTAAAAACTTGATTCCTTTATAAAAAAAATTAAATCAAACATAATATGTAAATATCAGCCTAAAAATTCTTTTACGATATAAAAATAAAAAAATTACATTTATTTTAACAATTATAATTTCATTTATTTTAATCCTTTATTAATGAAGCAATCACCGCATCATCATTGTGTCATAATTAAATTTATTTATTTAATATCCAAAAATTATAAATAAAATATCATGATGTAGTAAATATTTTTAAATTTATAATTCATTTTTATATTATAAGAGATCAATTATATAACCCCACATAATAATTGTTTTATTAAAAGATACATATTTATGTTATATTTTTCTTTACTTTAAATTAAATCTTATAAAATGTCATTTTCACATCCAAGTGGCTCTATGAGGTCCAAAAATCGATTCAAGGATGACCATAGTCGGAAATATCTCATTAAATAGGATTAAGACACATTTTAGGGTATTTTAATAATATTATAATATTATTTTTTACCCTTATTTACTAGATTTACCCTTTAACCATGGTAAATAAAATAATTACTGAAGTTACTATTTATAATGTCCAAAAATAAAAGGTACCTATTCACACAATTTGGAACTTATGATTCAAAATATGGAATCCATTTTTCTAAATTCAAAATACATAATTTTTAGTAATTAATTTCCATTGTCAAAACCAAAAAGTGAGTTTTTAAGAAGTAATAACTATCAAAATATTAGCATGTGCTTATGTGCAATTTCAATGGGAAATTACTTCAAATGACCAAACTTGTATTAAATTATAAAAACATAATCCAATTAAACTTTAAAATAAATTAAAATAATAATCTAAATATATAAATAAATTAGATGAAAGGTAGTTTTGAATTAAAATGCATTATTTTTCACTATTCATAAAAATATAAATTTTATCAAAAAAATACTAAAAATTTCATCCAATGTGAATTTTGATGTTCCTCTTCTAAAAAATAAATTTATTTTGTCAAATTAAACATATAAAAGTGAAAAAAACTATATTAAAATGGCTTTGCCATCAAAAGGTGGAAAAATGTCCTTTTTAAAAATATTAGAGTATTTTATGCTTAAAATTGGATTCATTCTCAATTTAAGACTCTAAAATTTATTAGATAAATGTAAAAACATTTAACAAACTTGTATTATCATATTGTAGTTAGTCCTTTTCCTTACCACCATTACAACAGTTAGGCATTAACTACCATTTAAAATAATAATAATATTATTGTATTATTTTTCAGTATAAATCAATGTTGTGTGTAATGTAAGATTTCAGAGAAACCCCTTGTTGAATGTCGAGTACACTATCTAAAAAAGTGTCCTCTTTAACATAAAATTAATATCTTATTAATAAATATTAATAGAAATGAAAAGGTATTATTCTATAAATAACTAGGTCGTTACACTTAAAGTAGGTTAAAATCATTAATATAATGTTAGCATAATAAATAATTAATATTATAGGGTTTGATTTTTAAAGGGGTGGTGAAAAAATAAAGAGAATAACAAAAAAAGAGAAGATTCAATTGAAACTTAATCCTCAGTGTAGCTTCTCCTGTACGTCACTAAAACTCCCTTGATGTTTGGAGTTGGTTTACACTAAAATATCCCTAAGGATTATAAGGGTCTTGAGATTAATTATTTTGGAATATTTTAGGATTTTTAATGTGGGAGGTGATTGGTTTTACATGGGGAGGGAGAGGGGTTATTTACACTTGAGGAGAGGGGTATTTTTTAAACAAAATATTAATTAAAGTAATATATCAAAGGTAAAACTTGAAATAATGATTTTTTGAGATTATAAATAGTATATAAATATAATATAATGTTTTTAATATTATAAACCTCTTTATAATTTTAATTCAATAATTTATTCAAAAGGAAAGTGGAAAGAAAGAAAAATTGTTATTTTAAGGGATCACTTTTGACTTTAGGTTTTGGAAATGATTTCTAGGTTTGAGATTTAAGTTTATTTTATATTAGTGACTCATTTATGAAATTAAATATATCATGGATAAACCAAAATTTATATAAAGTGTTATTTTATTATTATATCATTAATAATGTAATATAAGATACACTGATTATTTATGAAATTGTATTTCTACAATTCATTGAAAATTTAATTATTTCATAAAATTAACAAAAAAACACCATTATATAATTTCAACATACTCATTTGAAAAATTATATTCATTTTATTAAAATATTTTTTTTTTTAAATTTGAAAATAAAATTATTATTTTTATAAAATACTTTAGAATACAATATATTAAAAATGTGCTTACATTTTCTTTGAGTTTTTTAATCATGTATATTTTTTTGGAATTATAATATTTATATTTACATAAATTAATCATGATAAATATTATTTATATAAAAAATTATTATTTGGAGGTAAAATTACCATTCCCATAGTTAGGTTACTATTCCCAGTAGTTAGGTTACTATTCCCAACTATCATGTTATTATTTCAATGGTCACATTACCTCTTATAATTAAAAATTAATTCTTTCACTAAATATTCACTAAAATTTATACCAAGGTTATATATTTTAATTTTATAATATTTTTATTAGTTTACTAATGTTTTTTTTATTTTTTATAGTATTGACAGTGAGGACGATGATACTAGCAGATTAAGGTGATCTATATTTTCCAATTTTATCTTTTTTATTTTATATAATTTTTCCAATTGTAATTTTTGGAAATTTAAATGGTCTTATTGTTGATTAATGTATCTTTATTAATGAAATAAATTATTATCGATTTATTTTTGTGTATAATATTATATATTATATTATAATAGACATTTATATCAAGAGAAAAATATAATCTATAAACTCCGGGTTGTTACATATAAATACATATCTCATGGAATAAGAAAACCATTATACCAATGAAGACTATCCTATTGAAAATTAAGGGAGAAATATTGATTTTCTTTCACACTATTAGAGCTAAAAAGAAAGGATTTATTGGGATGAGAAACAAATCTCATCCCTAAGGCTCTCACTAATAAGCTTTCGAGATTCCACCTTATATATATATTGTGTTTGTTTTTCTTTCATAAATATACCAAAGGCATTAATTTTTTATTTATTTTTGATAATACCCCTTTTATGTTTTTGAAGGGGAACCCTTACATAGCCCGTAGGCTTAAGGACACATTACATGACCTGAATGCCTTAGAGGAATTCATCCAAAATAGACTACATAGAACTGCCCCTCCCTAGCATATATCTTGATGTGAGCTCTCTACCTTTACAAGGTTGGTTGGCTAGCTGTCATATGCAGAGTTACACATGCCCGATACCGATGGTAATTCCATACCCACTCATTCTTCCAATTTCAGTTAGCTCTGCATTGGTGAATGTTCCTGCTATGAATGGTGAGAATACTATGAAAAGAATATATCAAGAAGTATTATCCATCTTTAAATTGATCCAGATAGTTAATATCATAGATCTTTTTGAATAAGGGATTTCTATTGATGAAGAATTTATTAGATTGTACACATTGTGGGTTAGAATATTTGAGAATGTTTCTAGAAACTACCATTTTATATGAATCCAGAATTTATAAAAAGTGTCGTAAAATTTCATTGAAAATGTATATTTTTCACACTCTATTATCCTTGTTTTGAATGAATAATTTCTATATATAAGGGAGAGAAAATAGTTTTTTTTATGACATAAAAAGTGAGGATTTTTTAGGAATACATGGATGTGAAAAAACAAGTTTTGGGAAGTTAATTAGTCACTCTAGTTTTATACACAAAGTATATCTAAAGTAGATTTAAATTTTATTAATTTATTACTAAAAATTTGGTATAAGTATTTTTATTTTTTTCAATAAGGGAGATAGAAGAAATTTTTGGAAGACATACTCACATGATTTTTTTATGGGTATTGAAAAAAATCCAAAGGGGGGATTGTTGAACCCATTAGTGTTGTGTTTTATTTATTTTCAATTAGAATTGATGTCAATATGTGTTGAGAATAGAATCTTGGATGGAGTTTTCAATACCCAACCATATTTTTTATAAGATGAAGAGTGAAGTACCCCAGAAACTACAAAAACATACATTGAGTTATGTAAAATAGAGAACAAATTAAATCATTATATTGAGTCATGGAATAAAGATTTAGTTTTTTATATATCATAATATATGAATATTTTAAATTAAAAAATTGTTTTATATGAGCTGATACCATTTATTATATTTCAAGGAGGTTAATCATCTATTTAAGATATAAAAACCATATTGGATATTCTAGGTAGTTATTTATTGTTATTTAATATTCCAAATTATTGGAACATTATAAGTAAGATGAAAAAGGAAATTGATTAGTTTCATGTTATGAATATGATATCTGTTGGATGATTATCTAATTGAGGAAGATTTATTTATTTATTGAATTATTTAAAAGTTTATTGTGAGTATTGAAGAATAAGGAAAGTTTTGAGGAACAATCCCTATTATTATAATGCATAAATGCTATTTTTTTTAAAAAAATGCACATATATGATGATGTATGACTGGTTTGAGAAAAAAAGGGTTTGATTCTTGAGATTTTGGATCATTTTAATATGGATTACTATAATTTTAAGATATATTGAGGTGACCATTTTAATATGTTTGAATGTATTTTGAAAAAGTTTTCAGTTTATTTGAGAAAATTTAGGATTACTTTATACTAAAAATACTTGGAAATTATGTTGAAATGTTTTATCAAGGCCTGATGTATTTATAAAGTTTTTAGAAGTGATTTAGGATGATTTAATGTGGATTAAATTATATTAAATATAATTTCTAAGGCTGATATAGAATTACATTGTTTTAGTTTTTTATATTTTTGAAGAAATTATCAAAGCATTTATTATATAAGATTAATATTCTAGTATAAATGAACAAATTAGTAATTATTGAGCTTTATAATATTATATGTCATGGAAACCATTTTATATATGAATAAAAATATTCTATCTAAGTGTTATGTCATGAAAATTTAACTATATATGAGTAAACATGGGTTCGTTCACAATATCACCATGGAAAGAGAAGCTACGTCAGATAAACATAAAGATATAGAAGTGTAGATTAGGTCTATATAAATTTAAATGTAATAATTACAATTATATGTTAGTGTAACCTAAATACAATGTTATTAAAGGACTATGAAAGACTTATGTGAGATTAAAATAAAGGTTTCATGTTCTCTGTAAAAGTAAAATAAGTTTTCCAGGTGAATCATATGACAAAACTAGATGATTCTTTTATTTTTCCTCAAATATATAAATATCATAATGTTTTTTATTATACATGATTCAACCTGAGGTGTTTTAGAAATTTTATAAGGTATTTTTTCTCCATGATAAGAATATTTACATCATAACCATTCTATTCATGTGATCATGCACACGTGGATTCGATGATTCAAATATTATGATATTTTAAAGAATAAATAAACTATCTTAAAAAGATATGGAGTTTCAAATGTGGATTTATGATAATAATATATGCGATAATTATAGGGTTTTAAATGTTTTTACTCTAATTATGAATATCAGAAAAGAAGGATTTCATAGAATATTTAGTTATAGAAATGAATATCTAATTAAATGAATATCATGATATTATTGTTGAATGGGGATTTCCAAAGTTGGAATATTGGAATTATCTGCAAGAATATTCCATAAATTATAATAAATGTAAAGAGAATATCACACTACCATTATTTTTAGATAATTCAATATTTGAATATTTAAATCACAGAATAATATTCACATAATATTCTAGATGAGTTTATAGATTAATAATATGATGAGAATGATAGTGTGATTGACTGACTGCCTTTGAATATCCATAGTGTTAAAGATATAAAGGGAGAGGATCCAAATTGTCATGAAATAATTTCTTATGTGAGGAAGAAAAAGAAGAATGTAATGGAGGGAACTCGAAACTACTATTTATAATTTTCTAAAGTTTCAATGTTCATGAAGAAGAATGTGTGTTATAAAAATAAAGAAGAATTATACACAAGAGAATCCTTTGAATATTTCTACAAAAATATAGAAGAAATGAGAAAAACCAGGATACCATTTCCAAAGAGGGATGCCAATTTGAGATTTTCTTAACTGAGGAAACTAATCTATATTGTTTTGTGAAATGGAGAAAAAATTCATATTTTTTTTATCATTATTAAATAATATTTGTTATAATTATCATTTTGTAATTTAGTTCTTATAGAACATCAAGTTGTTTCTTGTAGAATTTACAGTTGGTAATACACATGAAATCTGGTAAGTTATAGATATAATGTTTTTAGATTTATCCCCTTCCCCATGGGTGGTTACTGATAATAAAAGATCATCCATGTGTGTGTGACCTACCAACCACCATAAACTATGGAAGACTTAACACTTTTTGAGTGAACCTCATTAAAAATTATTTTCCTTGTTTTTCTTTATTTTATTATTAGTTTATACATGCATCCTTAGATAGAGAGATGGAAACATGAATTCTATTCACCCTAAATGCTGCATAAGAAAAATAAAGGGTTTAAATTTCAAATGAACCAAACCACCATGGGCCTGCTTAGGCCGATGGTAATTTGAGGGTTCCACATAAATCCTCCTAAAAAAAGTCAAGGTCTATTGATTAACACCGAGTAAGAAAATCTTACAATATGGGAATCCTTAGTATTTATTAACCTAGAATAGATATATATATCTATAATAAATAAAATAAACAACAAAACCAATAGAATGAATATATAAATATAATCAACTAAACTATATACAATGCATGAATATGATATCAAGTCCAAAAAAATCATCATTATGGAAAAAATAGTGGAAACATACATCTGAAAAGCCACTAAAACTGATAAGTATAGGATAGGGGGAAGACTCCTCCTCCCTGTGACTAATCTTAAAACAATCTCCATCACCAATAGTCACCACTAAAATCAAGGTCCACAAAGATCTGTCAAGTGTCACTAGGAACCAATAAGTGTAAAATCCAAATAATCCACAGTAGTTTCATTTCTACCAAAACCATATCTGAAACTATTCATGTTATGCCTAGATAAAAAATGTGTGAGAGAAAATACAATGCATGGTTGATTTTAAACATTATTATTAGGATGACCTGAAAACCATACAGAAAACAATGTAAATTAATTCAACACAGGTTCCCAATACTAGAAAGTGTATGGGAGGAAAGATAAGAAATAATCTAGATATAATCAACAACTAGAAGTATAAGGGTATAAATAAGTCTCATAAATATCCAATATAACTGATAAGGATACAAATACCACGATAAACTATGGGTGGTCAGGGTATCAAGTCTTCCCAAAATCTAAAATTAAATAGATTTTTTATAAAAATTATCTCAATGGAAACCCCCATAGTTTTGAGAAATCATATGTCTATAATAAGTCTACACAACATTGAATTACAATAAGCACACCACTTATATAATACATGAATATGGGACCACTTGTCGCCATGCCCTCTGATCCATCAATATTGTACCACCAACCAAAAATTGAAACACAAATACCAAGAAAACCATGTAACCTCATAGTAACTGATGTTGAAGACTTTAACAATATTGGAAGACTCCATAGTCCAGGGGAGTACCTGCACTATTTGGGAATCTTGAGATCAAATTATTTCTTAGATAGAGGGGAATATATAATTGTTAGATATAGGATCCCATCCTTAATTATGTGGGGGAAAATACTAAACCAACCCATAAAATCCCCATGGATAAAGGATCACAACCTTGAGTATATAGAGGTAATTATAACTGCAACTATTAGATGGGAATGCCTTTTTTGTTATTCTAGAACCATGTATTCGACCCAACCAAGATAAATTATGAATCATACCTATCTCACCACACAAATTTCCTCAGATCTACAAACAAACGCACTTGAGCCTCAACCCAGTTGGTGAGGTCTTACTAAGTGAATCCATGAGACCCAGGTTCGAAACCATGAAGAGATATATTTCCACGTACTGTAGCAGTATTGTAGCAGTGATGTGCGGGTATTGTAGCAGGAACTGTAGTAGGTACTGTTTGGTACTGTAGTAGTTGGAACTGTTCACTTTGGGCCACCGGTTTGATCTTGGAGTACTTATGGCCTTAAATAAACCAAGGCCTTTGGGACAGTAAGGTTTTCGGGCCACCTCTAAGGCCTTCGGGCCACCTCAAGGCTTTCGGGATACCTCAAGGCCTTCGGGCCACATGATCAGTGCAATTTCCCCAAAAAGACTCTACAAAATAAAATCATCCCCAAAGGATGATTCAGAGAAGGTGAATGGACCAGATCAGAACCAATGGATTTGGAATAATGAGATGGTATGGATACACCATTGGGACTAGCATGTACTTTCACGAGAACCTTGCTAGAAAACCATGTGAAGGTGGAGAGCTACCGTCACGATGCAGATGCTAGGGAGGGGCAGTTCCTTATAGTTGTAGTTTGGTTAAATTCCCTAAGACCTTCGGGTCATATAATTTCTCTTAATGACAATGAGCAATGTAATATCTAAGCCTATGAGCCTTTTAAGGGTTCCCCCTCATTCCTTGAAATGATGGTTATCAAAAATCAGTAAAAATAAAAGTCCTTCAGGCTATTTGGTCTGCAAAATAGACCACACCATTTCTATCTAAATGGAAAAATACATAGGATGGTTTATATATGATTATTGAAAGTGAGAATCCAATGAAAATATGCATCTCACCGTATAAAAAACAAGACACATTTTTTTGAAGAGATTAGGGTATTATTCCCCAAGGTGTAATTATATATCAAAATTTGGTCTTAAATCATTTATTTTGATTCCATGATTTTAATACCATGGACGAATCACCAATCCGACATCACACAGAGAAGTTACTGTCAAAATAAAAAATATATATTGTTATTATTATTTTTTTATTGTTGTTTCTTTTATTATTTATGTTATTCTTGTTATTGTTTTTTTATTGTTTTTGTTGTTATGATATAATACTTCTATATGATAACTAGTAGTAATTCATGTGGTGACCCATTCCACCTACCTCTCCCCATTCACATAACGCCCCCTTCTATCTCCCTATGTATAATCAACCAATCATTTCTTTATTTTATTTAGATTTATTATTAATTTAATATCTATTTTCACTTTTTTGACATAGATGATCCCAAAATCCTAAGGGTTATTTGGAATTAAGACCCATTAGATACCACGATAATACAAGGATCACCACTTTGAAGCTATAACTAACAGTTATTCTAATCCATCAGCCCCTACTCATCCCAATATAACTACACCAACCACCTCCACTCACTCCAGTGAATGACTTGAGACTGTATAATTAAACCCAAGCTATCATTCTAGAAACCCCAGACTACTATTGTTGTGGCACCACTGGGAGTCACATCCTCAATGATTCATTCAAACATCTGGTCTTGTCCATCCAATTTCGCTACTTTTTCCCTCACTATAGTTTACCACTGATAAGTTCAATTATTTCTTTGTCTTCACAAGATAGAATAAGAACGAAAATGGTGGTAGGAAAATTTTAGACCCATTCCTCATTAACTCATTTATAGAACAAATCATACAATATTAGGGTTAATGGTTTCTACCCAAGAATTTATGCCATTGGGATGAAGTTCAAGAAAAAACATCTGATAAATAATTTTCATGTATAATTGAGTCAAAATTGAAATAATAAATCCTACATTGGATTATGATTGATAATGAGGAATGAACCCATGTGAGTCTTTATTGACGAGTTCTTCTCATTGATCAAGCCCAGAGATTCAGAAAACCTTCCATGAACTCTTATATATAGTTACTATAATTAGGGTCTATGGAGATCTCTAATTAAAGGGATTAATAATATTTTAATTGGGGGAGGTATCTTGGGTTTCATTAATTAAACAATTTATTTATTTTATCCATTCTTTCACTCAAAACATCACATCCTAAATTCCCATAATGCGAACAAAAATTATAACTTGCCTAGAGAAAAGCCTATGTCTTGAATGAAACTATCAACTTAGATTTACCATTTGTTTTCTATTTTAGGATACATAAGAATTTATTCAAAATTGTGTATGTACATGTTAAAAATAATATTTTTAGACTAAATATATTTTTCAAGGCCCTATAATGCCTACAATTCTATGTCTCCTCAACCCTGGGTAAACACCAAATCCTGAAGTAAATGGAATGATCAGATAGTTTTTCTATGGCCGTATGCTAGAGTAAATATACCATTTTACTTTTAGGTAGGTCCTATTACATTAAATTTAAAATTGAGCAATTTTTTTTTGTAAAAAACCATTTCACTACATCCTCCCCACCTTAAGACATTTGTTTCCCATGAAAATGAAACAACCAGGGCTACCAAAAAATGGAGCTAACAAATCTCATGTGGTAAAACACCATCATCACACCCTCCTTCACCAATGAAGGAATGAGCTATAAATTAACTTAGTACTCAACCAAATTGGAAGGAAATTTCATCTCACATCCACAAGGATACCAAATCCTGCCATATTGAATTAAAACTAAAGAAGAAACATGCCGCTTCTCTAGGTGACACTTTCCAGGACTCAACATCTAAAACACTTTTCATATCCAAAGTTTGTCCTACCACATGAAATTAAATTAAAACATAAACTATATACATTCATCTAAAAAGGGTTTGGATACATGTGTATAATTGGTGGGTGAAACTATCCCCCCACTTTTTAAGAGAATTATTGATGGTTTTTGTATAAGAAAAACTCATGAAAGTATCATAAAACACTGATCACATCACCAAATTCTACACTAACACCGAAGGGGTTTTCAAGAAACAAGATCCCTTAATTAAGTGTTATCTCTTCCATAATTCTTGTTACAATAAGGTGTGGGATCCTAAGTCCCTAGTTTATGGAACAAAGGTGATATCATATTTTGTCTCTTGCCTCAAGATTAACAAAAATACTCCATCTATATCCTGATCCCAAAGAGGTTTCACATTCTCTATATGTGATAATAAAATTGTGTTTTTGTCAATATTTCACAACAGGTATCAATTTTCACCATAGGTTTAACAAAAACATCTTTCAACTACTCATAATCCCAACATTTCCCATTAGGTGGCCCAATCCACCATAATCCAAAGTGGATGGTCTTGACCATTCAGATGAACCTACTTTATCTACAATTCCATTAGTACTTATTTTCCTTTAGATAAATTTTATTTTTAATAGAATATTTCACATGAAAATAAGAACTAAAACAAACCATGATAAATTTTATTGAGATAAAAATATTATAATGAATTATAAATACCTTATGAAAATTAAATATAAAATAACATTTAAAAAGTATGAGTGAAACAAATCCAAAAGTAAATAAAAATACCACAAGTATATAATCTTAATATTTTTTGGTTTTCCATAAAGATAATAACCCCAATTTCAATGACAAAATAAAATAATAAAATTAAAAATATAATAGAAATATTAAAAGAAAAATAGAATGAACGACTTTAGGTTATCTAAATGTTATATATTGTAGTTTATCTTATATAGTTTTTGGGAATACATGATCATTAAAAAATAACCATTTAATTAGACATATAAAAATAAGAAAATTATTAAATCTATATATAAAAGGGAAATAAATTTTATCAGGTAGTGAAATTATTACTTATGAATCTCATTTATTAGATCTTCAAAGGGAAGAGACTTATATAGGATTTTCCATAGACTAATACCAATATGAACTGCAAAAAGTGTGTCTTGAGTGAAATAATTTTTAGGAGAAGTTCATGTTTGTGAAAATTAATATAAGATCCATTCTAGCTAAACACCACTCATGAAAACCATTACTTCTTATCTTACTATTAGGTCTTATGTAGAGGCCATAAAGGGGTTTGTAAGTATATTTTAGAATGATATAAATATTACATGTATTATATACATATGGAATCTACATAAAATTTACCAAATAATAATGTTTTTAAAAATTTATTGATGAAATTTAATTAACTATTATTAAAAATTTAATCAAAATTAATAAATTAGGTATAAAATCATTTAAGATATATTTTTGAAGAACAACATTTTTCTATATATCATGCATTTTTGTCATAAAGAAATTACATCGGTCACTTTTAGAGGATCATTACAAATTTTCCATTTTCAAATAAACATATAAACACTCATTTAAAACTAATAAAAAATATACAATAACATTAAGTGTACATAATTATTTTTAATGATTATTTTTATATAAAAATATTTTCTTTTCCATATAAATTATTATTTGAATTAAAAGACAAATTTATAATATTTAGAGAACTATTTTGATAAAATTGGTTTTATTTTTATATTCACCATGAAAATACTATCATATGATAGATTTTGGGTATTTTTATAAAAAGATTTATTTTTAGATGAATTATAAAGAATACTATTTTAAAAAATATCATGAATTTTTTGAGATCATTAGGACATAAATGTGAATTCAAATTTTATGAAAACTTTATCTTGAAAAATTATATATTTTATAATAAAAATAATAAACTAAAAATATTAAGTTTAATATACATAACTATATTTTACATTTTATAACTTAAGTTATATTTTTCCTGTAAAATTGTATTTAAGGTGTTATACATTTATTATTTTATAATTATTATTATTTTATTTAATAAATTATTAATTATAGAATTTATTTAATATTTTTAATTATAAGTTCCAAATTATTTAATAAGGATTATTTATTTATATTCATAAAAATAAATTACATAGGAAAAAATTAGTTACCACTGTAAAAGACAAATGATAAAAAGGTTAAATCAAAAGGGTAAAATACATAAAACATGTTAATAAATTATATAAAAGAGTAGTTGAGGTTTATATATATATATATTAACTTATACTAACCTCCATTATTTACCACTTTTTTTCCACTTTAAAAGTTTAAAATGCTTTATTTTATATATTAAGAAATTTTATTTACAAATATGTCATTCCCATCTTATATAAAAGAATACTCACACCACCCCTTCAATGATACATAGAAAAATATAATTATCCCATATAATATACATAATTTAATTCCAAAATATTATTCTCCCACTTTATTGATCTTATATTCTCTAGATACTTCCCAAATACATTCAAAATCGAGAATATTTCTAAGAATAAATGAAATTATTCAACATAAGTATTTTCTCTATAATCATTCTTCAATTTATTATTCTTCTAATGATTTTTAAATTTATTTTAACCAATATAAAATAATGACATAATTATTATTAGAATACATAAATGTTGTTATACTAATGGAATAACCACTATCCACTTTTCCCTTTTCCTTATAAAAATTAAAACCACATTCATGTTACGCAAGGACAACCACCTCCAATAATGACATGTTTTATTTTTTTTCACCACCTTACATGACTAGTTAAAATGGATAATTAGTGAATATATATTATATTTATAACATTATGTATATTCTAAAATGATAAATCATTCTATTTCATGATGTTCTGTTGAAAATGATAAAATTATTGGCCTATAAGTGCAGACTATCTCCTCTATGGAGGGAAAATTTTCATTTTTCATCACTAACCTACTTGGATGATTAAAGTAATTTAATTAATGGATTAAAATTATTTTTATGAAATTATTAATGTTCTATAATTTTTTAATTAATATTTAAATTTTTACTAACATACCCAATTTTTTTCATAAAAAATATCGAAATAAACTGGATACTGAATCAGTCTTCCTGAATCGTGACTAAAATTATCATGGAATGAAATTATACCATTATAAATAATAATATATAATAAATTCTTGTAACTTGAATAGTATTGGAATTATTATCTTAATATCAAATAATAGGTATCAGCATAGACATTTTAAATCATCCACGAAACTATCAAAATTGTTATCATCTGATGATCAAAATAAACTATAACATACTAATTAATGTATAAAAATGAATATAATTAAATGGTTTATTTGGTAACAAATATTAATGATGTTATAAAATAATTTATTATTATATTTATGTTTTTTATATATGGAGTTATAGAACTGTCATGGAAGTCGATAGAAAAGGTAAGGTTTTTCTTAACTCAATTCCATTTTATTAAGTTATTATGTTTCTTATTGAACTCCATTATTATAAATTGTGTAATTTATAAACTATTATTTTATTATATAGTTATAATATTTTCATTCTTGGTATTTAAATTTATATCAAATTAACCCTTTCTCAAATGTTTCTTACTTCATAAATAATTATGTTTATAAGGGGTTTTCTTGAGTCAATTCTATTTCTTCAATCATAATTATTCATATTTTAATGTGTATTTAATAAATTGTTTTATAATATAATATGATGATAATATATTACATTTACCAATTATTTTCTATGTAATTACATTTTCTCATTAAATATATCTTATCTAATATTTGTTTTTCATCATAAATATCTATTATGTTTAGAATAATTCCCATCCTCTCCAAATAATACCTTTCTCTTCCATATCAATATTCACCCTTCCTTCCAATGTTCTACCTATTTTTGAATCCAAATATGTATTATTTTTTGTGATTTTAAAAGTTCTTTTTACCTCTTTTCAAATGAAATATTGTTTACTCTTTTTTACATTGTGGATTTCAATAAAGTTATGTTAACATTGAAACGACTTTTTTCCTTTCACGATCATATATTTTATCTTCTACACCACATTACCATTGTAAAACTTTTATGACTATTTAAATGATGATTTATTGAGATTTAGTTTTAAATAATCTTTGAAAAATTATTCACGATAACAACTAAAAATTTATTTTATAAAGGGTCTCATAACTTTGTCTCTTTACAAAAATGTAAATAAATATTTTCATAAGATATTTTTTATGTTATTATTTCATTTTAATCTTTAAAAATAATATATCTAACTACTATAGAGTGATATTTTATGAATAAAATTATAAATTAAATTATGAAATTACTATTTTGGGTGATTTAAATTTTGGTATCAACCAATCTACTTTTTATATATTTTATGTGATACCATTTGGAAAAGACATGAAACCCATTTTCTTTCCATGGGTTTCAGTGATATGATTATATATTGATATATTATGGTACATATATTTATTTATGTTGATAATTAGGGTATAATATCACGCTCCAATATATTTGATAAATATATATCTCATGAGATAATGATGTGTGTGAATGATTGTTTTTTCTCACATATTATTCATTTATACAATGGGTTACTTCAATACCTAATGTATGGACAACATGGGTTTGTTCAAAACATAATATGTGGGCATGATTATGTTTTCACATAATTTTATGATTCCCAATTTTTATGTTTGTTCCATATTTTTATGATATTAATTTTCATTATGATATTCTCCCATGATTTAATATTATTGTTGTTTTCTTCTAAGCAATATTATAATTTTTATGCTTCCTTGATGAGATTTATATAGTATTATGTTCCTATATCATGATATTTAATGCTAAAAAAAGTTTTATAATTTTCACTTATTATCTTATGATATTTTAACCAAATATTTATCCCTTATACATGTTTTATCAAATTTTTATAATCTAATTATGTTGATTTATTATTATTTTTTAACTTAATGAGCATTCAATCTCACCCTTTTCTTATGTCTACATTCTCTATGTTATGAAGATGAGTATATACTATGATAAGTATATAAGGGGGTCTAGTATGGTTTAATTATGGAGAAATATTCAAAGGTATTAGAAAATATGTTTCTTATGTATCTTATACTCAAAGACACCAAAACTTTAGTTCCTGGTATTGTGAGATTATTTGTCAGATGTAATGTCAATATTAAGAAAATGATGTAAGGTAAAGATATGATTAACATGGGTCACATCTATTGGAATACAATATATTATTTAATTATTTTTTTAGCACCAAACCCATAAGAGTGGGATAAGGGTTCCTTAATTGGTATCAGAGTAGGGATTAGTTATTTTTGGGGATTAGTGTAAGAACCCAGATCTTCATTTCAGGTATGGATCTTGTTTTTGGGTTGTTTTTTAGGAGGAGGAAGAAAACAAGGACTTTCTAGGTACATGAAATGTACTTCTGAGTACCTTCCATGTACCTATATGGAAACGTACAACCATGTGGTTACTTGACAGACTCTCCTAAGTCAAGGGCCGGTTAAGGCTACTACACAGCGCATAGTTTCAAAGAACATGTTGTGTAGTTTTATTTTTATTGATATATCAGAGCGGGGTCATGTCTCATTTTTGGAAATATCTTATTCTGGACGTGGTTCATACAGGAGTGCGACATAACATATAATGAACTCCGACCCCCTCTTGATTCTCTATTTGAGCTTTAATTGTGACATTTTCAGCTGCATTGGAATCCCACTGGTGAGTTCTCAAAACCCATATAGCCTTTCTTTCTGATTATTCCTCTCTTCTGGGTTATTTAAGATTGAGATTTTTCACCTTTTTTAGATCTATGCCGATTTAGACCAATTCAAGGCATGATGTTCAAGTATATCAATCATAGAACATCGTGGTAGGTGGTATGTGCCTTTGGTTGTTTTTGTTTGGATTATATATTCTAAAATTTCCGCATGCCCATGTTTTGGGTATTGCTTGATTTGGAATTTAACTCTGGTATTACCTAATATGGTTTGATTGATTGATAAAGGGTTGTTTCTTATGCGTAAGGTTAGATACCTTGTCTAAGGGACACCCCATGGGTGCGTTTTCCCTTGATTGATTATTAATGGCCATTTGATTCAGGTTGCCTATGAGGCATACCGTGTTTTATATTAATTTTTTGATTAGGATAGAGTTTTATTGATTATATGAAATTCCTATGATATTCATTGTGAATGTTTAGCCATGTAGTAGTTTCAGATTATATTATCTTATTTGATATAATATGTGCACTATTTTTTCAATGGACCATGAGAGCCTTGGACTAAGAAGACTGAGGGGACTTCCAGATTATTAGTTTTGATTTGATATTCATGCTACTATATCTTTCCAATGGACCATGAGAGCCTTAGGTCAGGAAGAATGAGGGGACTTCTATATTATTTACACAGGACCGTGAGATCCTTGGTGTAGGTGATTTATCAAAGGGAATAGACTGTGAGAGATTTACTTAGAGGGTCATTATTTATTGAATCAATGCTATGGGGGACCAAGGGGGTTATATAGTTAGAGCTTTCCTAGAGGGTCATTTGTGAATAATTGAATGATTTTGACACATCATCCAAGCCAAAGCAGAATCTTGGATTTTGTCTTACTTTATTTTTTAGATGGTCTTATGAGACATCTATTTTGGTTACTTTATATAGGGGATACAGATCTTAGGCTAGATCCCAAGGTTTACATGATTCAACAAATTAATAATAAATTTTAAATGAATATAATTGAAAACTCTAGGATTGTTTACTTTTGAGTACATCCTAGTTTATTTCTTCATTCTTACATATTACTTACTTTATATAAATATATTCACTAAGAGTTAGGCACATATATTTTAGTGGTTTCCTACTGGGATTAGTCTCAAACCCTATTTGGGTCATGTTTTTGAACCCAAATAGATTATATTATTGTAGGTATAGATAAGAGAAAGCTCCCTTCTTCATCAGGTACTTGATTGCTGTTAGAGCTTGAGAGAATGAGACCAAGATGAGGGTTGTGATGCTGCTGGAGTTTACTTTCTTTTTCTTTATTTTGGATTGTATTGTATTTTCAACATTGTGACCTATTTTGGATTCTTTCGTAGACACATATGACATGAATCCTTATATATATGATATGTCTTTAGTTTTTTTTTATTATTATCAGTCTTCCATTGTTCACTTCTTTTGTGTGGTTTCATTGCTTCCTCTATTGTTTACTATCTATTTTTCATTGTGTTTACTCTACCAATGAGGACATAGTTTCCCCACTACTACAACCTAGTACCTTGCTACTATTCATAATCCTATAGAATTTGGGGAAATTAAATTGAGGCCATGTGGCCAACCAGGTACGGTGCTGGTTCAGGCCCAAATTTACCCAAGAGAAGAAGGGTAGAACGGTCCTTGTAGTGTAGCTTGGGTTGTCGATTCCATAGAGACCTAAGAAGATACCTAAGATACACAACCTAAGGGATGGATTTTTGGCTATGAAGTGGCCAACTTGGATTGATTTTGGATGGGTTTTAAATATATCTAATATATTTAAGTGGATTCAATTTAAAAGAATGAGTTGATCCTAGGTTATCACTCGGGGTGGATTGGACGTATTTTCTTTTTAATGATTTCAATTTCTTAAATTTGAGATGGGTTCATTTAAGGAGATAAAACAACATCATCACTTACTGGTTTAATTCCTACACCCTCTAATACTAATCACCTATACACTTGAAGGATTAAAGTTTTGAGCACTTCAAGGTAAAGGATCGTATTAGTACTTGAAGTGTGTGGCCTTAAATTCAACAAGGACGATGGAGTTTAAAAATCATCAAATAAAAATCCCAATTAAAGAAGTGATTATACATTAATTAGGTAATAAATAACATCCAATCTATCCCCTTTCTACTCCCTTGGATCAACCCATTAGTGGGTTAGCCCTCCATTGATCCCATGGTTTCAATGGAAGCGGAAAGTAGACTCATGAGGGAGGAAATGGAGAAGTAAAGAAAACAACAAAAATAAAATGATCACTCCACCATTGTGTGAATAATTTCACAAGGGTTGGTGTGAATAAATTCACTCCTTTATCCAACGGTATCAAAGTGATATTAATAACAACAGAATAAGAGTAGAAGAAGAACTTTTATCAAGAAACTAAAGTGAATTGAATAACTTACATGTGAACGACAAAATTAAGGCAACAAAAATGCAACATAACATTACAATTGAACAAAGCATCCAAGATTCTCAACTCCTTCACCAAAACTGCCTTAAATAGGCATTTTGGGAGCCTTGGGTCGATCCTAAAACAGTACAAATCATCTCAATTAATTTTGGTAGGCCATAGGTGGTGGAAAGCTTGTGGAATTTGAACTTTTCCACATTTGACCCGAGGTGGCAGCCAGCTTTCCTTCACCGAACAAACGCGTCTGGAAGACCTTCTAGAAGTCCGAATCAGAGTGGTCCATAGAAGAAGAAAATGGAGCTCCGGATGTCTTCTAACCTCCTGTAAAATTTGGACCCATTTGGAGTTACTTATTACGAGATATGATAAAATTAGTGGACTGTTTTTCTGGGCCGCAGAATCTGGACCAGAATTGTATCTCTCACTGGGGCTGCTTTAATGACCCCCATAGAGGCCGAATTAGCATTGTCTCATGAAGAGTTATTTGTTCCTATGAATGTATTGTAGCATCCCACAAAATTTGGGATTCATTGGGCCTGTAGGTTGGGCCCCAAAGTCTCATCAGTGGGCTAGTGTCCAATCTTCCTTCTCTAGAATTGTTTCCTTTCATCACAAAATATCCCCATCTTCTTCCATGAATTCTCCATTGATCCCTGAATGAAAAATGTTCACATTTAAGTGTAGATAAAGTTCCCAAAATATAAAATTAAAAAAAATTGATAATTACATTCCTTAGAATCAGATGACTCATTGGGCCTAAATTGGTGTATATTAGGCATGAAGTGCACAAATGATGAGAATGAATGTTCATAATGAAAATGCACTAACTTAGGCCCATAAGATCCAAAATGAACATTTAATACCATTAAAATGTAATTAAAATATATGTTTTTATTGGATAATCACACCCCCCAACTTGAGATTTGCCAGTCCCGAGCAAATAATTCAATGATTTTATTTGAATTCCTTTCTTCAAACACATTATAACAAACAGTTCTCACAATGTAAACTGCACACAAATATATTTTTATAACCTATCAAGATAATTTAAAACAAGATGAATTTAAAATCAGATCCCAATCCCAAGCCCATTCCTTTGATCAAATCCATCATCATACTTCATCCAACTCAATTCGGTGTAATGATGTGTTGTGTATCACAATAGATATGGGGGTTCATTTTCATTCAAGGGGGAAATCATGGAAGCGCTAGGTGGAATCACATTTAATCCTAATATGAGTATTCTTAAATTTTTTTGATTTTTTTTTGCAATATTTCCATAGTAATTGAGATTGCAGTTAATCAAATTAAACCATGTAGCAAGACTTTTCCGATGACTCCCAGACTCAAAGGCCTTAGGGCACCAAGTGAAGCCCACATACTCGGGCATCGTCTCGAGTTAACTTAATAAAAAACAGTCATATTACCATAAATAGAGATATATTGAAAAACTCAGGGATAGACAACTCTAGAGTCATGATCCCCAAGTGCCGAAAGCCTCGCATTTTATCAATCCATTTCTCTACACGCAATTTTTTTTTAATTTTTTAATAATTTTTTTTTAGTTTTTTTTGAATACTCATATTATTCATAAAAATAAAACCAGCCTATTCTATTTATTATGGGACCCCAAAAATTCAAATTAGTACCCCACAGTCTAGAGGACGTGCATTGTGGCATTTTTTTATTTGGATGAAAATATAAACGATGAAATATCACATTGGACAGCCACACTTTCCAAAATCTATGCTTTTAAACTTAATCATGAATTAAATTAATAGTCAAGGAAATAATAATTATTTGATATGTAGTATTTATTTGAGAAAAGATGTTATTATATGAATGATAAAGGAATTTTACTTCTTTTTGTTATCATTGTTTTTTTTAAACAAACATTTTGTTTCCATACCCCCCAACTTAGAATGAAACTGTCCCTAGTTTCATAAAAACAAAATTTAGAATGGGTTAGAGGAATAAAAAGGGGAGTTAAATAAGGAAATTGAAATATGAGGATCATGGAATGAAGTCACCTGGTGGTTGAAGTTTGAAGTTCTTGCCGATCGAATTTATTCCTTTGATATCCATGTCGCTTGCAAAGTTCCCTATTGGAAAAAGGAAAAACAAAACAAACAAAACAAACAAAAACAAACAAACAATATATATATATATATATATTTATATAATAAAGGAAGTAAAATATAAGAATATATATAAAAATTATAGAATAAGGAAGCACAAGAAGCCGCAGGTCAGTGGTAAGCGCGCGCCCCTGTCTCCCTTCGGTCCCGGGTTCGAGTCCCCGCGGCTTCGCCAGTTGTAACGGGGTTTGCCCCACGACCTATGGCGTGACCTTTTTTTTTTATTATTTTATTTTTATCTTAACCTATAAAATAATAAAAATAAAACAAAATAAACTGATGATACATTGTCTTCTTTTTAAATTTCTGGGTAAGGTATTACTCAAGGATCACACCACGTGACACGGATGAATATGGTGCTCCCCTTTCGTACCCATCCATACTCATTATAGAAGAACAGGTCAACAGTTTTTTTTTTCACAATATCAAAATGTCTCATTAACCCTATTTAAAATATAAAGTTGATTAAAACAACGAAATTATTGGAAACTTGAAAACCATGGGTTGCCTCCCATTCAACGCTTTGTTTAACGTCGTTAGCCCAACATGGACCCTAAATCTATTAATTTGTTCCTTGTTCATAGGTTGGATCAGTTAACTCAACCTCTATTTCCTGTTTATTGAATAATTCAATGAATGGTTTTAACCTTTGACCATTGACCTTGAAAATGTAACCACTTGTGGGATCTTGAATCTCTACTACCCCATGGGGGAATACATGATGCACTATGAAAGGTCCTGACCATCTAGACCTTAACTTTCCCAGATGTAAATGAAGTTTTGAACTATACAAGAGCACAAGTTTTCCCGGTTCAATTTGTTTGACCTTGATATTCCTATATTGGTAGGCTTGAACTCTATCTTTATTGATCCTTGAATTTTCATAAACCTCCATCCTTAGTTCCTCCATTTCATTGAGATCTAATTTCCTTTTTGTTCCTTCCAATGAGAGATCATAATCCATTTTCTTAATTTCCCAAAAGGACTTATGTTCAATCTCCACTGGCAAATGGCATGCTTTACCGTAAACCAACCTATATGGGGACATTCCTAAAATGGTTTTATATGCGGTTCTATAGGCCCAAAGAGCATCTAAGAGTTTCTCAGACCAATCTTTCCTAGAGGGGTTGACAGTTTTTTCAAGAATTTGCTTAATTTCACGATTGGCTAACTCAGCTTGACCATTGGTCTGTGGGTGGTAAGCAGTGGACACTTTGTGAGAAATTCCATATTTTTCCCTGAGTGATGAGAATGGAAGATTGCAAAAATGAGTTCCACGATCACTTATGATAGCCCTAGGAATTCCAAATCTAGAGAATATGTTTTCTTTTAGGAATCTAATCACAGTTTGATGATCATTGGATTTTGTGGGAATGTCCTCAACCCATTTTGAGACATAATCAACAGCTAAGATTATGTAGAGGTATCCCCGAGAGTTTGGGAAGGGACCCATGAAATCAATTCCCCAACAGTCAAAGATTTCAACCACTAAGATGGGAGTGAGTGGCATTTGATTCCTTTTTATGATGGACCCTACTTGTTGACACCTAGGACATCTTTGACAAAATGTGTAGGAGTCCCTTGAGAGGGTGGGCCAAAAAAGACCACATTGAAGAATCTTAGAAGATGTTTTCTTAGAGGAAAAGTGACCTCCACATGCCTCACTATGACAAAATTTAAGGATGGACTCTTGTTCAGATTCTGGAACACACCTCCTAATGACTTGGTCAGGGCAGAACTTATAGAGGTATGGATCATCAAACACATAGTGTCTAACATCAGAAAGGAATTTCCTTCGAGCTTGAGTCCCTAAGAATTTTGGAATGACTCCTGTCACTAAGAAATTTGCTATGTTAGCATACCAAGGGCAGTCACTCACAGAGTATAAGTGTTCATCAGGAAACGAATCAGACACAAAAAGGTGATTTGAGTTGTCTTTGAATTCCATCCTAGAGAGGTGATCAGCTACAACATTTTCAAATCCATTTTTATCCTTGATTGTGAGGTCAAATTCTTGTAAGAGAAGGACCCACCTAATCAGTCTAGCCTTAGAATCTTGTTTTTGGAAGAGGTATTTTAGTGCAGAATGGTCAGTGAACACAGTGATGGGTGATCCTAAGAGGTAGGACCTAAACTTCTCTAAGGAAAACACAATAGCAAGTAACTCCTTTTCAGTGGTGGTGTAGTTGATTTGGGCATCATTTAAGGATTTTCTTGCATAAGCAATGACATAAGGAGTTTTATCACAACGTTGTCCTAACACAGCTCCAACAGAAAAGTCAATGGCATCACACATAAGTTCAAAAGGGAGGTTCCAATTTGGAGATTTCATAATGGGAGGAGAGGTGAGAGAGGATTTGAGGGTTGAGAATGAACCCTCACAGCTTTTTGTCCAAACAAATGGAGCATCCTTTACTAAGAGAGCACAAAGGGGACGGGATATTGAACTAAAGTCCTTGATGAATCTTCTATAGAAACCAGCATGTCCTAAGAAAGACCTCACTTCCTTGACAGTTTTGGGTGATAGAAGGTGACGAATAATGTCAACCTTTGCTTTATCAACTTCAATCCCCCTACTCGAGACCAGATGGCCTAGAACAAGTCCCTCTTTAACCATGAAATGGCATTTTTCCCAGTTTAGGATCAGATTTTTTTCTTCACATCTTGACAAGAGTCTCTCCACATTCTGCAGACATCCCTCAAAAGTATCCCCAAACACAGAGAAGTCATCCATGAAGACCTCATGAAAATCCCCTACCATGTCTGAGAAGATTCCCATTATGCACCGCTGGAAGGTTCCAGGGGCATTGCATAACCCGAAGGGCATGCGTTTGAAGGAAAAGGTACCGAAAGGACATGTGAATGTAGTCTTCCCTTGTTCCTCTAGGGAGAACTCAATTTGATTGTACCCTGAGTACCCATCTAGGAAATAGTAGAAGGCATGACCTGCCACTCTCTCAAGGACTTTTTCAATGAATGGTAAGGGGAAATGGTCCTTCTTGGTGAATGAGTTTAGTTTACTATAGTCAATGTAGACCCTCCATCCACTACTCACCCTTGTTGGAAGAATCTCTCCATCCTCATTGGTTATCACTGTGATTCCAGCCTTTTTTTGGAACCACTTGGATTGGGCTCACCCATTCACTCTAAGATATGGGATATATGATACCAGCTTTCAACAATTTCATAAGTTCTTTCCTTACTACCTCCATGAGATTAGGATTGAGTCGTCATTGAGGTTGACGACATGGATTTGAATCAGATTCCAGAACAATCCTATGAGTCCCGATAAGTGGGCTAATCCCAGGAATATCAGACAGGGTCCAACCAATGGATTTCTTATGTTTCCTAAGGACATCTAGAAGCATCCTCTCATGATTGGCTTCAATAGAAGAAGAAATGACAATAGGATGTGTTTGATTGTCCCCTAGGAAAGAATACTTGAGTGTAGCAGGAAGTTCCTTCAATTCAAGATCAGGTTGGTTCAGAATTTCAGCTGAAGATTGGGACATTGATCAAGTTCAATTTCTTTTTTTAGAGTTTCAGATATGATTGATTCCCCACATGTAGAAGTTTCAGCTACTAGATTGGATTTATCAGATTTAGGGAAGGAAGTTTGATTGGTCTCCATGAAATTGGTTTCTTGAAAGCTTTCACTGATTGTTGGACCTAAGAATTCATCATAAGAGCAATTTGAAAATGATTCAATCCAAGGAGATAAACTTCCTTCATATGAACAAAGGAAATCAATCTCATCTTGACTTAAACATTCATCAAATATTCCTTGATGTTCCATGGATTCATTATCAATGCTTCTTATCATGTTTACTTCATGAATGTCCTCGTCATCCCCTATTTGTGAGCTTGCATTATAGATGTTAAAGTCTAGACTCATGTTCCCAAAGGTGATGGTCATGTTCCCATTTCGGACTCAGATAACAGAGTTGATTGTTGCAAGAAAAGGACGGCCAAGGATGATTGGGGTTTGTTCCTTATTTCCTAAGTTTGGATGGTTGTCAAGGACAATGAAGTCAGCAGGGTAGATGAAGTTTTCAACCTTTACCAGAACATCCTTTAAAATCCCCTTTGGAACCCTAATGCTACGATCAGCAAGTTGAAGTGTGACAGATGTGGGTTGGAGTTCTTCTAGGCCTAACTGGAAGTACACAACATATGGGATGAGATTGACACTATCACCTAGGTCACACAAGGCTTTGACAACTTTTCTTTCTCCTAGTTCAACATTGATGTAAGGGTAACCTGGGTCTTTCAACTTAGGAGGAATGGTCCCTTGAATGGTGGTACTCACATTAGCAGCCAAAAGGACTTGGTTTTTATGTGAAAATTTTCTTTTAAAAGTGCACAAGTCCTTAAGGTACTTTGAGTAGGCAGGTATGGTTTGGATTGCATCGAGAAGGGGTATGTTAAACTTGACTTGTGAAAATATATCCCCCAACGTTTCACTCAGTTCAGGCTTGGTTTTCCCCCTCATGCGTTGGGGAAATGGTGTAGGTTGTGGGGTTGTTTGTTGAAGAGTTGTTTCTTTCACATTGTTATCAGTTTCCTCAGTTTGATCTTGTGGTTCATTTGAATTTTCATCCAAGTTTGAATCTTTAGGTGGGTTCTGCATTAGTTGTTCAGGTTTCTCAATTGATTTCCCACTTCTTAAAACAATCACAGCCTTTAGTTGTTCATGAGTTGTTTGAGCACAAATTGACTCTCCCCTTGAAGTTGAGGATGGCACCACCTGAGTAGGAATGGGTGCCTTTCCTGTTTTGATGGTTTGAAGTTCTTGTTTTAGGGAAGATACTTCTGAGTTCATCCTCTCCATTTTTTTGCACAGTTGTTCTAGTAGGCTTTGTGGAACAGTTTGGGTTGGTGCTTGAGTAGGTTGGTTTATCCCAGGGGGATATTTTGGAGGTGGGATGGTTTGTTGAAATTGGACCGGTGGATGTTGGTATTGGATAGGTTGGGTTTGGAACTGGTTATGGGTTTGGTAGTTCTGTTGAGGGTAAGGATTTTTCCCTTGTGGTTGGCTATGTTGTTGGTTATCCTTCCATCAGAAGCCTGGGTGGTCATTGTACCTTGGATTGAAGGTGTTTTGGTATTGGGGCTTTTGAAAGTTTAGGGCATTGACTTCCGTTGGGGGTCCTCCTAGAAGAACATCCTTGATGGATGGAATGGTTGGGTAGTTGTCTGTTTTATGGTCATGTTTTTCACAAATTGTGCAAACAAGGTCTAAATTTTGGATTTCATGGACTTTCCTAAGGTCTATCTCTTCAACCTTCCTAGAGAGTGCTGTGAGTTTAGCCCTAAGGCTTTCCTCTTCTCTAAGTGTATGAATTCCAGTGGTTCTTTGTGGCTTTTCAGAATAAGGTGAAGTTCCCCAAGTTTGGTTTTGTTCAGCCATACTTTCCAGATACTCGTAAGCATCATTTGGGGCCTTGTTTTTAAAAGTTTCATTACACATCATGTCAATGAATTGTTTATTACCCGGACCCAACCCTTCATAGAAAATTCTCACTTGTTCAGGTATGGAAAACCCATGGTGTGGAACCATGTTTAGGGTGTCTTTGAACCTCTCCCATGTTTCATAAAATGACTCTCCCTCTTTTTCAAAAAAGTTTTGGATGCTCTTTTTAAGTGCAATTGTTTTGTGATGAGGGAAGTTTTTTTTGTAGAATTCTCTTTGCAGTTGGTCCCAAGAGTGGATTGATGCAGGTCTCAAGTTTTTTAGACAATTTTTATCTCGATCCTTTAATGAAAAAGGAAATAGACTCATCTTAGAATATTCTAGTTGATGTGGGGGACACATGGTTTCAACAATGTCGTTGAACTCTTTGACATGAAGGTATGGCATTTCTGACTCCATCCCATGAAAGGTTGGAAGGTGGTTTAGGACATGGGGTTTGAATATGTAGTTGGTATCTCCTATGGAATTGTGTCTAATGCATGAGGGGGAATTGGTCCAAGCTGGAGTGAGGTAGTCGTTCATGGTTTGATCAACTACATTCCCTAAGTTTGGAGCTTCTTGGTTTTGGTTTCCCATTTGATTCCCCCCAGGGTTTACAATTTGATTTTGTGGATGACCCTCCATTGGACTTGTTTCAAGTTCTGACTTTGGGGTTTCAAGAATATTTGAATCTGATTTAAACAATCCCTTAGGTGCACTTGACTCCCCTATCCTAGGACCTTCCACCCTAACTAGTCTGTTTGAGAAATCGCGGGTGTAGGCGGACATGCGCCAAAAAAAAGCGAGAAAGGGACAAGATAAGAGATCTTGGGTGAGAGTAGAAGAATGGAGGTGAGGAAATAAGGTTTTTTTGGATCTAAGGTACTTACTTGGTCCCCGTCAACGGCACCAAAATTTGGTTCACGCCCAAATTTACCCAAGAGAAGAAGGGTAGAACAGTCCTTGTAGTGTAGCTTGGGTTGTCGATTCCACAGAGACCTAAGAAGATACCTAAGATACACAACCTAAGGGATGGATTTTTGGCTATAAAGTGTCCAACTTGGATTAATTTTGGATGGGTTTTAAAGATATCTAATAGATTTAAGTGGATTTAATTTAAAAGAATGAGTTGATCCTAGGTTATCACTCGGGGTGGATTGGACGTATTTTCTTTTTAATGGTTTCAATGTCTTAAATTTGAGATGGGTTCATTTATGGAGATAAAACAACATCATCACTTACTGGTTTAATGACTAAACCCTCTAATACTAATCACCTATACACTTGAAGGATCAAAGTTTTGAGCACTTCAAGGTAAAAGATCGTATTAGTACTTGAAGTGTGTGGCCTTAAATTCAACAAGGACGATGGAGTTTAAAAATCATCAAATAAAAATCTCAATTAAAGAAGTGATTATACATTAATTAGTTGATAAATAACATCCAATCCATCCCCTTGCTATTCCCTTGGATCAACCCATAAGTGGGTTAGCCCTCCATTGATCCCATGGTTTCAATAGAAGCGGAAAGTAGACTCATGAGGGAGGAAATGGAGAAGTAAAGAAAACAACAAAAATAAAATGATCACTCCACCATTGTGTGAATAATTTCACAAGGGTTGGTGTGAATAAATTCACAACTTGATCCAATGGTATCAAATTTATATTAAGAACAACATAATATTAGTATAAGAATAACTTTTATTAAGAAACTAAAGTGAATTGAACAACTTACATGTGAACGACAAAATTGAGGCAACAAAAATGCAGCATAACATTACAATTGAACAAAGCATCCAAGATTCTCAACTCCTTCACCACCACTGCCTTAAATAGGCATTTTGGGAGCCTTGGGTCGAGCCTCAAATAGTACAAAACATCTCAATTAATTTTGGTAGGCCATAGGTGGTGGAAAGCTTGTGGAATTTGAACTTTTCCACATTTGACCCGAGGTGGCAGCCAACTTTCCTTCACCGAACAGACGCGTCTGGAAGACCTTCTAGACGGCCGAATCATAGTGGGATATAGAAGAGGAAAATGGATCTCCGGATATCTTCTAACCGCCTGTAAAATTTGGGCCCATTTGGAGTTACGGATTCCGAGATATGATAAAATTAGTGGACTGTTTTTCTGGGCCGCAGAATCTGGCCCAGAATTGTATCTCTAAATTGGGCCACTTTAATGACCACCATAGAGGCCGAATTAGCATTGTCTCATGAAGATTTATTTGTTACTATGAATTTATTCTAGCATCCCAAAAAATTTGGGATTAATTGGGCCTGTATGTTGGGACCCACAGTCTCATCAGTGGGCTAGTGTCGAATCTGCCTTCTCTAGAATTGCTTCCTTTCATCACAAAATATCCCCATCTTCTTCCATGAATTCTCCATTGATCCCTGAATGAAAAATGTTCACATTTAAGTGTAGATAAAGTTCCCAAAATATCAAATTAAAAAAATTGATAATTACATTCCTTAGAATCAGATGAATAATTGGGACTAAATTGGTGTATATTAGGCATGAAGTGCACAAATGATGAGAATGGATGTTCATAATGAAAATGCACTAACTCAGGCCCATAAGATCAAAAATGAAAATTTAATACCATTAAAATGTAATTAAAATATATGTTTTTATTGGATAATCAGGGGAACCCTTGGGAGGCACCCAGATCCAGGATGTTACAAAGTGGTATTAGAGGTGTTCTTTCATGATTTTCATTTTTATATGGAGCCAATAGACTTTCATAGTAAGAAATAAGTAGTTGGTAATAATCTATGCTTGGGATTATCTAACCCGTGTATAGGGAAAATCTATGTTACCTAGAATGTTGCAATTTTTTTTTCTGGTTTCGCAATTGTTATAGTTTATTAATTTCACCATTTGGTGATTCACTAGTGTTGTGCTGTTATGATTGATATAATTATGGTTCTATTTCTATTTAAACCCAAGGATATGAGGTTATTCCATCTTATGAATCATATATGAACTTTCTAGAGATCACACGTCAGGCGTTATTATCATGCCATTTAGAGAGCATTACTGTTTGCATGTGGTTGTGATAGATGTTGTGATAGATATGCATGATATTTTGATAGATTTAATGATAGAAATACCTATTATTTTTATAGGTTATTGGTATATGTAATGTTCCATTTGTATGGATGCTAAGCTTTGGTCCCTGACGTGTTATGGGTCCTCTTGGATCGGAATTCGGTGGATCATGTTTGAACTTTAATTGGAATTATGTTAATATGATATGAATAAGGATTTAAAAATTTGACTCATGGGGAGTATTGGGCTCTCACAGATCTGAACATGGCATTCCTTGACCAAATATTAAGGTTTTGGGCATTATAGAGATGTTTCAGAGGCTTATTGTATAGAAAAACTAGAAAACATGGCGTGTTTTGTTATGAACACAATCCATGTGTTATACTGTTCTAGAAAAAACATGATTTTATTAAGTACATTCTGTGTACCGTATATACACATTGTATAGTTTTGATAGTGTGACTTACTATGTGAGTAGAGACATGGGGTTGGGAAACTTTTGGAAGAACGCGCCTTGTACTGGGAGTAAACATTGTGATGTTTTCGACTGTGTATCTGTCTGTGTGACTAACGACATGGGTGGATAGAACTTTGGTCGTACATGTTATGTCTAGAGTGTACACACCCTATAGTGTTACTCTAGTAGAACCGTGTAGTTCTTTCTTTGTATAAGTACATGTACATGAGGGGATATTCAAGTACACGTTGTGTCTCAAGAGGAACACACAATGTGTATGGGTTGTTACATGACTAGGTTGGAAGAGGTACACACCCATGTTAAAGCTTAATGGAACATGCCATGTAGTGTTTCTACATGCCTTGTAACCATATTTTTAAAAACTTGAAAGATTTCCTTCAATAGTTATGTACTTGAACTTGTGATTTGTAGTTTCGTTAATCTCGTACTGAGGTGTGAACTTGACCTTGCAGAGTCAGACCACCAAGATGTCTTCTATTTGTATGCCAGGTATGTGCCATTGAAAAGACACTAGAAATGGTAGATTAGGGACTATCGGTAGATCCTATCGTTGTGACTATTTTGGCACCAACTATTATACTAGAAACAGGTGCTAATGCACAGTTATGTGAAGGATTTATGGGAATGGTGAAGACCTTTTAAGGAGCACCACATCTTGCCCCAACAATGTCCGAGTTGGCGAGGGTGTTCCAACAACAGCATCCTCCCACCTTTTAAAGGGATGGAGGACCATGGACTATAGAGTCAGGGATGGAGGCCATTCTTTCTATCTTCAAACATTTAGAGATGCCTTTTGAGAAGAGGGAGAATCTTTCAACTTACATGTTGTGTGATTCTACCAAGAGATGGTAAGATTTTGTGTCACAGGTGGGATGTCATTGAGATATGGGTTAGGAAGAGTTTCAGAGGAATTTCTATGAGTGATTCTACCCCAAGATGTTGAGGGATGACCGAGACCATGATTTCATGTATTTGGATCAGGGTTCTATTTCAGTGATCAGTTACTCTTCTCGCTTTACAGGGCTTCAGCGCTTCGCACCTGTTCTGGTGGGTGACAAGTTATCACTGTCTAGTCGATTTGAGAATGGTCTCAGGTACAAAATTTGATCCAAGGAGATTTTTTTCAGGATAAATTTGGTGACTTCTATAGTAAATCAGGAGCCTATTACCGAGTACAATCTGAGGGAGTTAGGAGATGCGAGCCAGGAAGGTTTATCATCCAGGGTTGGTACTCCTTTGTTTGATAGCAGGAAGCGCCATAGGGAGCCTTCATGTGGTGATTACAGTAGCAGGGATGTATCCTCAGGTAGTTAGGTGAGGTGCTACCAGTTCAGGAAGAGTGGGAACACGAGGCCTCAGTGCCTGAGAGACCCAATTGAGTGTCGATCTTGCAGCAAGATGGTCCATCTTCAGCATTTTTTCCAGATGTTCTCACTGGCATCTGGTGAGAGGGGATTTGTTATGGCTCCACATTCAGTAGTAGGGCAACCAATTTCTCCTCAGTCAGGGAACTGGAGTTCATCATTCTGTTCAGGCCGAGGAGGTGGTCGTGGATATGGTAGCCAGATTATATGGTTTTAGGGATAGTAGGGTGGATCAAATCAAGGTATCCAGGAAGGGTCACAGGGCCATGTAATAGGTCCGACTTTTGCGATGGAGCAAACCCAGCAGGATCAGGATCCCAGACCCTCTACAATTAGAGGTATGATTCTAGTTTCCATGGTTTTAGCTTCTAATATTTTTGATATTGGGGCTCCCCATAGTTTTATATCGGTTGTCATTGTAGAGATCCTCGAGATCTGTATCTTTACTTCTAATTATTTTATGATGCTAGACACTCTGTTGGGGATTAGGATGCTAGTGTAAATAAGTGAAAGGAGTGCCCTATTGAGGTTGGTGGGTGTCACTTCGTATGAAAAATCTATGTCTTAGTGATGATAGGATTCGATTTCATTATCATAATGGACTGGTTGGTCTCCTTTTAGGCCTTTTTTGACAACTATCGATGCAGGGTGAGTTTCATGTCACCAATGGGAGGATCTTTTCTACACAAGGGAGAATGGGATTTCTAGGTGAGTAGAGATGGACCTGGGAATCATGGGTTGGGATTAATTATATCTTATATTTCAAGTTTATATCTAGATGACCATTGGACTTCACAAATGGACTTTCCTCTAGTGGTGGATCATTTCAGTGATGGATTTATAACTGGATTTTTTGGTTTACCTTTGAAGAGAGAGGTAGATTTCTTAATTGAGGTTGTGCTACGAGTGGCACTGGTGTCCATTACTTTATATAGGATGGCTACACTAGAGTTACAGGATCTCAAGAATCAGTTAGAGGAGTTTCCGTAAAATAGATTCATCTAATCCAGTACTTATCCTTGGGGTTTTCCTATCCTCTTTGCGAAGAAGGTGGATGGTACCCTTAGAATTTGTGTGAATTATCAGAAGATGAACCAGTTGATAGTGAAGAATAGATATCCCTTTCCATGGATTGATGATATCTTTGATCTACTTTTAGGATCCCGAGTGTTCTTAAAGATTGACTTGTGATTTGGTTGTCATCAGCTACGCATTAAACCATCAGATATACCTCTTACATTCTTCCAGAGTTGGTATGGTATATACGAGTACTTGGTTATTACATTAGTTCTCACGAATGCATAGATAGTTTTCATGGCACTGATGAATTGAGTGTTCCAACCTTACATGGATTATTTTGTGGTAGTCTTCATGGACGATATCTTGGTGTAATATAACACTGGACACGACCATGCCATCCCTCTTGAGATCATATTGAGTACACTGTTAGGGAATCAATTATATACTATTCTCTCAAAATTCCTCTTTTAGATAGATTATATTCACTTATTGGGTTATTTCATCTCAGAGACATGAGTATCAATAGACCTAAAGATAGTGAGACCTATATTTTTCTAGGAGCAACTAAAGAATGTCTTTAAGGTACAAAGTTTTCTGGGGTTGGTTGGTTACTATAAATTCTCTATTCATGACTTTAAATGATTATTAGTGTAATTGAAAAGACTGACTATGAAGGATGTGATGTACTTGTGGACATATTCCTTATATTCATCATTTCAGGAGCTCGAAGGGAGATTTACTTCAACACTGATATGGATTTTACCAGAGTTGGGAAAGAGTTACACCGTTTACTATGAAGCATCTGGTATCATGTTGGGAGCAGTGCTTATGAAGGGGGAAATATTCATTGCATATAAGTATCGGAATTTGAGGCCACATGAGTGGAACTACTCTACGCATTATCTTGAGTTAGCTGCTGTTATTCATTCCTTACACTGTTGGAGACATTATCTTTTGGGAGAAATTTTTTTTGTATACACTGACCACAAAATCCTCAAGTATATATTTATTTAGCATGATTTGAATTTGAGACGGTGAATTTGGGTTAAGTACCTTCAGTATTTTGACTTTGAGCATGCCTATGCACCTGGGAAAGGCAACATAGTGGATGATGCATTGAGAAGGAGAAATCATATACATGCGGTTTTGGAGGTTAGCAGTGAGAGGTATCTTATGGATCTATTCATTGAGATGAATTTGGAAGTGCACAACAAACATGGTAAGATGTTTCTTTCTTCTATATATGTTACCTCTACTCTACTGGATCAAGTGTGAATGAGACAACTATCATATTCTGAAGGCCTAGTTCTATGAGAGAGTGTGTCAGGTGAGGAACCTACTCCTAGGTGGACCATAAGCAAGGATGGGGTTTTTCATTTTCAGAGGCATGTAAGGGTGTTAGAAGACATACGCGAAGAGTTATTACGAGATTTTCATGCCTCAGTATGGTGAGTTCATCCTAGTGTCACTAAGCTATATCGAGATCCACAACGATAATATTGGTGGCCAAACATGAAGAAGGATATAGCTGGTTTTTTATGAGTTTTTCCACCTGTCATCAGGTGAAGGCGGAGCATCAACAACTGGTAGGGATATTATAGGAGTTACCAATTCCTGAGTGGAAGGGGAAATATGTCATAATGGATTTCACGATGGGTTTACCAAGGTCGCCTTAAGGAAATGATGTTGTATGGGAAGTTGTTGACAGACTCATGAAGGTTGCACATTTTTTTCCAATCAAGGAAACCTTCAATGTTGATGAGCTTGGAAAGTTGTAAATTCTAGAGATAGTACATTTTCATGGGGTTCCACACTCTGTCATTTCAGACCGGGACACCTGGTTTACTTATCGTGTCTGGAAGGGAATACAAATGGATTTAGGTACAAAGGTGATTCTGAGTAAATATTACTGTCCTGAGAGAGATGGAAAGTCCAAGTACAGGATTCAGGTTTTGGTGGACATGTTTCGAGCATACATCTTGGATTTCAGGGGATCTTCGGAGAAATACATACCCTTGGTGGAGTTTTCATATAATAATTGTTTTTAGGAAATGATTCAGATGGAACCTTATGAGGCTTTTTATGGTAGGCCATGCTGATCACCCCTATGTTGGTTGGAGGATAGAGAGGCAGCTAATATGGGACCTCGTCTTGTCCAGGAGACCACTGATAAGGTAGATTTTATTTAGAAGAGTATGGATACTAAAAAATCTCTCTATAAATCTTATGATGATCAATGAAGATGACCTCTAGAGTTTTAGGATGGAGATCGAGTTTTCCAGCATGTCACATCAAGGTTGGGACACATGAGGATTAGGAGACGAGGAAGCTTTCATCGAGATACATTGGGTCGTTCGAGGTTTTGGAGAGAGTCAAACTGGGTTCCTATCATTTTCAATTACCTCCGAGGTACTGGGATATGCGCAATGTCTTTCATGTTTCTCAGCTACGACGTTATATTTCAGACCCGTATCATGTTTTTCAACCCAAGGAGGTTGAGTTGTAGGTGGATACATCCTTCGAGGAGCACCTTATTCAGATTGTGGATCGTTGCACGAAGGTTCTCCATAGCCGGTTTATTCCTATGGTATGGGTGCTATGTAAACACAATCGAGTGTAGGACAAGACTTAGGAGAAGGAGACCGTCGTACGATCGTAGTGGCTAGAGTTTTTAACATACTCTTCTTCACCACCCTTGGAAGAGAAATTTGGGGACAAATTGCTTTAAGGGGGGATGTTTTTAAGAACTAGAATCATCATTTCATGTATAGGTCTTGTTTTATCGGTTTTTTTAGGAGAAATAAGAACAATGGGATTCTCTAAGTACACACTGTGTACTTTGGTGTACACATTGTGTACCTAGCTTGCTGCGTACAACTGCATGATGACCATGTAATGGCCGAGTTCATGGATGTTAGGTAACATGGAAAACTCACCTCAATCAGGGACCGATTAAGGCTACTACATGACGTGTACTTTTAAAGAACACCCCATGTAGTTTTTATTTTATTTTATATATCAAAGTGGGGTCACATCGCATATTTTTAAATATCTTATTTTGTCCATGGTACATACAGGAGCATGACAGAATGAACAAAAAACTCTAAACCCTTCTTGATTCTCTGTCTAAGCTCCAATTATGAAAATGTTGGCTGCGTTGGAATCCCACTAGTGGGTTCTCAAAACCCTCACATCCTTTCTTCCTGATTCCTACTCTCTAGTGGGTTATTCAAGTTGGAGATTTTTTCACCTTTTGTAGATCTATGCCAATTTTGACCGTTTCAAGTGCTGATGTTCATGTATATCGATTGTACGACATTGAGGTAGGTGGTTTGTGCATTTCATTGTTTGTATTTGGATTATATATGATAAAAGTACCACACACCCTCTTTTTTGGCATTTCTTGATTTGTAATTTAACCCTTTTATTACCTACTATGGGTTGATAGATTGATAAAGGGTTGTTTCTTATGTGTAAGGTTAGATACCTTGTCTAAGGGACACCCCATGGGTCCGTTTTCCTTTGATTAATTATTTATGGCCATTTGGTCTAGGTTTCCTATGAGGCATACCTTGTTTTCCATGAATTTTTAGATTCAAATGGAGTTTTATTGATTATATGAAATCCCTGTGATATGCATTGTGAATGTTTATCCATGTAGTAGTTTTAGATTACATGAGCTTCTTTGATATAACATGAACACTGATTTTTCAATAGACCATGAGAGAATTAGACCATGAAGACTGAGGGGACTTAAAGATTATTATTTTTTGATATTATATGCATACTACTATATTTTTTCAATGGAATATGAGAGCCTTAGACCATGAAGACTGAGGGGACTTCCAGATTATCTACACAGTACCGTGAGATCCTTGGTGTAGATGATTGACCAAAGGGAATATACCATGAGAGATTTCCCAGGAGGGACATTATTTATTTAATCAATGCTATGTGGGACCAAGGGGGTTTGAATGTGAGTGCTTTCTTATATGGTATTTTGTGAATAGTTTAATTATTTTGATGTGTCTTCCAATACAAAACACCAGCTTGGATTCAGTCTTACTTGATTGTTTAGATGGTCTTATGAGACTTTTGATTTTCTTACTTTACACAGGGGATGCAAAGCTTAGGCTAGATCCCAAGGTTTACATGATTAAACTAATGAATAATAAATATTAAATTAATATAGTTGAAAATTTTAGAATTGTTTACTTTTGAGTACTTCCTAGTTTATTGCTTCATTATTGCATATGACTTGCATTATATATATTCACTAATAGTTAGGCACATATCTTTTGGTGGTTGCCTACTGGGATTCATCTCACGCCCAATTTGGGTCATGTTTTTGGACCCAAAAATATTATATGATTGTAGGTATGGATAAGGGAAGGCTTCCTTCTTCATATTGTACTTGATTACTGTTGGATATAGAGAGCATGGGACCAAGATGAGGCTTGCGATGCTGCTGGATTTTACTTGATTTTTCTTTATTTTGGATTGTTTGGTATTTTTATCATTATGACCTATTTTGGCTTCTTTCCTAGACACCTATGACATGCATCATTATATATATGATATTGCTTCAGTTATTTTATTACTATCATTCTTCTGATATTTAATTCTATTTAATAGTGTTATTGATTTCACTATTGTTTACTATTTATATTCCGTTGTGTATAATCTGCCAATGAGGGTATAATTTCCCCAATATCAGACCTTGTTCGTCACTCCTAGTCGGAAGACTATAGAATTATGAGAAATGCAATTGAGTTTATCTGACTAACCAGGTTCAGGGAACCTTTAGGCGGAACCCAGATCTGGGACATAACAATTAGTTTAGTTATTTTTGGGGATAAGCATGATAAAACATTATTAAAAATCTTAGGGATAATTTAATGTATAGGATAACATAATGAAATTCTAGTATGTTAGAGATTATGTGGTTTTATTTCATTGAAATCCATGCCTGGACACAAAAAATTAATATAGGCTCTAGAATAGATACACCTAGGGGTAATAACACAGAAAAAGTGTGGTTGGGTATTAACTCATTATTCACTCAGTATATGATAAAGATGCATAACCACACACCTTGTTTGAAACTCCTAGGTCAAATTCTTTGGTGATTAAGACACCCTTTATAAATAATTATATGGTATTTGAATATATTTTGGTTAAAGAATATAATAGTAAAATGACCATGGAAAACCTAAATTAAAACCTATAAATTTATGAGTTATAGGACATATGTCATTTAAGATTTATTCCTTTTAAATTAATAACTATAATTTTTATAAGCATATTGAATAAATCATTAGCATCCTTAAAATTCCTCTATTTTTGTAAATGGTGTAAAATAATAGGAATAAAGGTAACAATGGGTATCAAGGAGAGTTAAATAATTGTCCCATTGATTAAATGAATGAGATAAGAGATGGAGTGAGAAATATTATATTTATGACTAACCAGCTATCATGGATTTTGATTAATAACTTGAAATTAACTTAATTTAGAAACATACTAAATAAGATAAAGATGGAGTTTCATAGATGTTTTGGGGATAAATGCCATGGAGTAAAGAGGATTTAATTTCTTATGTGTCAAGAATGTGGGAACAAACACCTAGGGAAATGTATCAATGAAACTAAAAAATGTTTTGTTTATGGTAAACTATGTCATCGAGCAGTAATGTTTTGGGAGACCAAAATGATGGATGAAAATAATGTTCATCCCACGGTACCACCAATACTTCAATTTCTTAAGTATGGGGAACTCGAGATTTATACCAGTTAGTGTCCTAACCCAAGGGTTAATTATGACGATGAGCACCAAGAATCTATTAGACCAAGTGAACAATGAATGACCTATGTTATGAAAATCACTTAAGTGGATCATAATAATTAACGGTGCACTTATACTCTACTATGGAGTTGTGGATGTCTTATTGGATTATATATATATATTCACTCTAGTATATCTTGTATGTTTTCTAGGTACATTAAATAACTACTCTAATGATTTTATTACTAAAGAAAAATTTTAGTTATATGATTATTGTATTGCAAAATTAAGATAATGGGAATTTGATTCATTTAAATGTAATTACTTTTTCCATTATATGAATTTGATATGATTTTATAAATGTATTATTTATCGATATAAACTATATATTAATTACCAAAATAGTGATATCAAATTACATATATCAAACCAACCTATGTTCATCTATTAGTTCAAGTATGACTATAAACTCTCTATGAAAATTAATCTAATGGTCCATGATACCCAATCATGAGGGATACTTAGCTCAAATGATTTAAAAAAACTCAGTATTAGGGATAAAACTATTTGGAGGAAAAATATATGTTTCATAAGTTTTTAAGGTTGATATTTCTCTATAAATTATATCTTGAGTCATGTTGATATTTTAGATACCCTTATCTATTTTTATTAGTGTTTGATAATTAAAATTTTGAGGACATAACATATTTAAGGGGGGAGAATGTAACACCATGAAATTTTATTATTAATTTTCATTTAAATAAATACTATTTGAATGGATTTTTTTAACAAAACTACTCACTAAAACAAACCCTGATACATTTTATTATGATAAAAAATATTACAATGAAAGATATATACCTTATGAGAATACAATATGAAATAAAATTTTGAAAGGTATGGTGGAATAAATCCACAAGTAAATAAAAATACCACACATATATAATATTTATCTCTTTGGTTTTCCATGAAGATCAGAACCCTGAATGAAATGATGGATGTAATTTTGAGAATTAAAAATATAATAGACATATTAAAAGATAAAAAGGATGAATGAATTTAGGTTATCTGACCATTATATATGTCCACCCATATTATGTAGTCAATGGTATTACAAGAAAACTGTAAAATAATAATTGAATTAGAGGATATAAATACAAGAAATCACATTAAAAAATATATGCATAGATGGGAATGAAATGTAATCTTGTAGTGTAATTATTCTTTATAAAGCTAATTTATCTGAGCTTGGAAGGGAGGTAGATTCTCTAGGGATTTCATTAGACCAAGTTGAAGAAAAACCACATCATGTGTGGCTTGAAAAGAATATTTTGTGGGAGATGTTCCAGATCATGGAAATCACTATGACATCCATGCTAGCTAAATGACCACATGTGATAACTAACCCTACTTATTTTACGCTTTGGTCTTTTGTAATGGTCATATTGGGATTTGTAAGTAGAAGTTATAATGATATAAATATTACATTTATTTTATATATTTTGGAATTTCCATAAAATTTAATAAATAAAAAAGATTGTACAAATATGAAAATGAAATTTAATTAATATTAAACAAGTAAGTAATCCTAAATAATTATAAATAAATCCATTTAACATTTATTTTCAAAGAAATGAATTTTTCGATATATCATGTATATTTTACTTAAGAAACTAAATATATCAACTTTAAAGATATATTTAAAATTTTATATTTTCCAAAAAAAAATATATACAATCATTTAAAATTACTAAAAAAATATGAAGTTACATTAAGAGCACTTAATGATTTATAATGATCATTTTTTAAAGCTGTTTATTTACCATATAAATTATGTTTTAATTTAAAGTCAAATTTATAATATTTATATAATTATTTTTAAAAAATAGATTTTATTTTTGGATTCATCATGAAAATAGTATCTTAAGATGATTTTTTGAAGATATTTATTTTTAGATGAATAGTAAAAAATATGGTTTTTACAAATACCATGAATTTTATGAAATAATTAGAATATAAGCATGAATTTAAATTTTATAAAACGTCTTTTTACCAATGATGTTTTTATAAGTAATATTATTAATTTAAAAATATTAAAATTAATTTTAAAAACTATATGGATCATTTTTGAACTTAAGCTATATTTTTCTCTAAAACTATTTTTAATGTGTTATACAATTACTTTTTTAGAATTAATTTTTACCATTTTTAGAAATAGTTTCAAATAAAATAGATTCCATATTGTAAATCTAGGGTTTCGAATTATTTAATATTTTCTATTTTATTTCTAGACATAAAAATAAATTACATAGGTAAAAATCAATTACCACATTAAAATCCAAATGATGAGAGGGTTAAATCAAAGGGATAAAAGGTAGAAAACTTTTTAAGAACATGTGTACAAATGATTAGTTTAGAGATTTCTAAACCTTAACCTATCCCACCATTTATTATTTTCCACTTTTTATCCAAATTCCATATTGAAAATGATTTATTTTTTACACTAAGAAATTACATTTACAAAAAATAAATTCCCTTAAATTATAAAAGCATAACCACAACATCCCCTAAAAAGATATAAAAAAAATTAAAATTATCACCTATAGTATACAAAATTTACCTCCCAAATACGTCTCAATCACATTATTGAGATTTTGGTCGCTAGAAATTTTCCTAAATTTCTTATAAATCAACATGTGTTTTAAGAAGAAATAAAATTATTCTGCGTAAGTATTTTATCTATAATCATTCTTCCATTTCAACTTATTTGACCTCTTATTAAATTTATTTTAACCATTATATTATAATTAAATATTTATTTTTATTATGTTGAAATGTTTTTATATGTATGGAATAACCATTATCTTCCTTTCCTCATTCCTTAGAAAAATGAAAATGTCATCTATGTTACATGTGAACTACCACCACCATAAACGACAAGTTTTATTTTTCATAACCAAATTACATGGAATGTTAAAAAGGTTTAATTAATGAATAAATATGATATTTATGACCTTATTAATATAATTAGAAAATAAATCATTCTCTATCTTTTTTACATTCTATAGAAAACTGAAATTTCATCTTTATATATGTATATGCTATCGCCTCTATGGAATAATGTATTTAATTATTCATCAACAAAATAATTGGATTAATATAAGAAAGTATTTAATGAATTAAAATTAAGTTTATTACACGACTAAGGTTATATAAAATTAATATTATTGTTTCCCCTATTACTAACATACCAACTTTTTTCCTTTTAAAAATACAGAAACAAGATCGACACTAATTTCTTCTTCATGAATCATGACAATAATTTTCATTCAATTAAATTAGATACTAATAGAAAATTACCCTATAATAATAGTTAATAACCATTGGTATAGGCTAAAAAACTGTTGGTATTGAATATACTAATGGTTTTGTAAACTGTGGGGTATATAGTCGTTAGTATAGGGCTATACCAATGTATTCCTTTGAAACAATTGTTATAGATCCAAACCAAATTTGAATACCATCAATTTGAAGTAAACCATGGGAATAAATCTATACCAATGGTTCATGAAACCATTGGTAGAGAATCCTTTCTTACAATGTGTGTGTACCAACAATGCATAGAATAGTTGGTATTGCTTCCTATACCTAGTGCATAATAGTACCATCCAATACCTTTTCCTGAACTAGTAAATAAATTACAAACCACAATATGCATTTAATGTAGTAAAAAATTATATATTCATAATTTAACCATATAGTTATCAATAGTTTGAAAACCATTTAAAATACTATAACATACATATATAATTAATATAATCAATCAGTTTTAGTCATTAAAAATCATCTATACATATGTCTGATTAATGTCAACTCAAAAATATAGGGAATAAATATCTCCCCCATCAACACTAGTGAAATCATAATCATCAGTAGCATACTTATCAGCATCATTTCATGGAGCACCAACATTGTTTCCTTCTGCATCATTATCATCATCATCATCAACACCACCAAGAGTATCATCACCTCGACCACCACTAGGAACCTCATTGACATCAATCAATGAATTATATAAAGAGAAAATTTTTTAATACCTGAATAAAAAACATTACCATCCTTTGATGGAAGTGATGGATATATAATTTTCATACTTTTTCAGGAACTTTTTGGTGACCAATTTCCCTCTTTTTCACTTATGTATAAATTATTTTAGCCTCAGATGCTTCTACCCGAGCATTTTGCATCTTGGTGGTGTGAGAGCTTTAAGAGGCTCTCAATGGGAGACAATATCTAGGGTAGATGATTCTTTTCATGGGTTTACATTAGAATATCCCTTGGTGATCCTCACCTAATCCTTATCTCATATGATCATTTGTCCTGGTGTTTTTATCTTCTTTCACAACGAGGGCCTCTAAGGAACAATGTTGAAAATATAAAAAATATATTTAATTATAAATCAGATATCACAATTTTAAATATCAATAAAAATACTTACAATATTATCTTTCTTTTAGAATTTACAAAACTTCCATCATTTTTCATCATACTCGAGACAAATATTTTTTTCTCAAGACGACCTTCGATGCCAAATGTTTCTTACTATAAATTTTAATGATTACTATAAAAGTACATTATTTAATAATATAAAATTGTTAAATAAAACAAATGATAAATAAATTGTGAAGACTTGTGAGGTTAATTATTGACTTACATCAAGTTAAAATTTTCCCAAATTAGATTAAATTATTGTGGTGAGTCACTAGGTGCTATTAAATTCAATTCCAAAATTAAATTAATCTTCAAGTGATTGAATCTACATGTTATTAAGTGATATTAATTCTCAAATGGGATTAAAATCTAAGGGGGAATCTATTTTATATTAATAATATTGTGACTTGATAATTTTAAAGATACCAATTTAATTTATATGGGAGTTCAAAACAACCTAGAATGAATCAAAATTTTAGAGTTTTGAATAAATACGCAGAATAAATAAGCATATATAAGAATATAATATGATTAAAGGATGTGATGTTAACCAAAATTTAAGTATTTTGGTATAGTATCGATACAATGAAGAAAATATATTGATGAGGTTATTTATGTATGCAATAGATAAAAAGAAGATATCTGTTCAAAATGAATACTTTTGTTGAGGAAGATGATATAAGATTGAATGAGGATAGAGGGGATTCACTGATTAGAGGAGTCATGGACATAGGGAGAAATCTGGATCTCTAGAAGTTTAGGAAATACTAGGAGAGTTTAAACTGAAGGATCCCTTTAGGCTATTATAACATATAAATATATGTAAAATACAACATAATTTTTAATGATTCTATTGTGGAATTATTCAACCGGGTCAAGAGGAGAAAAATTACATCAGGTTAAATAATAATGAATGAATAAAGAATAATATAAAATTTGTTTTGATGATAAACATTGATCGAGATATAACCCTTATAATAAAAAAGGGAAGCTGAAATAGTCATCAAAATATGATTTTCTAACTTCAATAATAATTTGAAAAAGAGTTTTTATATGCATAGAATAAAAAATAAAATGAAAATGTACCATTTTATTAAATTTTATGATTATTTATGAGAGAAAATATAACCAATTATTAATAAATTATTCAAAATTCAAGATTTATTCTAAAAATTACACAAATTACATACATGAATATAATAGAATCATGTTATGTTATGTACATTTCATCTCATATTGAGCATGCATCACTAGGAAATAATATTATGGAATATCTATTTATATTGTTGTGATAAATTGTTTATTAAACATTTACTTTATATAAAATATGTTTCCTAAATATTTAGTATTAAATCACACAAACAAATAGAATCTATAACTTTAATTTCATTATAAAATTTTCATTGTGCTATATTTATTCCTCTATTTAGAATACAATGTCTTATATGACAATGTATGTGGTGTAGTTGATGTGGGTTGTGTTATAAAACTCATCACTACCACATGAGTTTATTTTTTTGATCAAAATCATTATGTTATATTTTCATTGGATATGAATGACTCTGATTTAATTCAATTTTCTCATACATGGAAGATATTTTCTTATCAATGGATTTTACTATATCATTAACCTCTAGCTCCTTATTCTTTCATTGAATATTTTAATTTTATTTTTAGCATATCAATTAGATTTATCAATATGTGTTTCACCTTTCACTAGATAAGTTTTTATAATCATTATCTCCTTTTAATAACTAAGTTTTCTTTTTTTTTTGATCCTTATGTATCCAAAGCGTGTGTTCTCTACTTATAAAGACAATAATAATTTTTCTTGGGGACTTTGTGGTAAATTTCATGGATAATTTATATGATTTCACCACTTCTTTAAAAAATTAAAATATATTTGATTATTGTTTAATGAAATATTAGGTTCATGTAGATTTACCTCAAGAAATTCTACCCCCTCTTTAATTATAATTAACATGTTTTTTGTAAAGACCCAGAAATTTCAAGGAATTTTTTTTCTTAATTTAGTTGGAATTTTATGGGTACACAGTTTCTGACAGCACCTAATTCCGAGGCCTGGTGTGCCCGAAATCAATTTCCGAAGTTTAGCTCGGGTACGTTCAGGGAACGAACAAGCGAGTTTTTCTATCTTTTGAACCGGTGCATGGAATTGAAATCCGAGGGCACTGATGAACTCGTAGCGCCGATAATTTCTTAAGGGGACCTTTACCGCAGTTATGTTTTAAGCGGGTTGAGTTTTATTAATTTTGGAGTTTAGTTAAGAAAAGTTAAATAAATTTGTTAAAAAAATTTATATCTAAGGAAGTTAAATCCTCCCATGTGTGGATATATGATAGGTGGGGCCCACACGAGCCCCAACCTCTCATCTTCCCGTAACTCTCTCCAACCCCCCTTTAACACCCCTTCAATTTAATGTGACAACCCCCTTAATAAAGAGACCATCTCTCTCTCACTCTTTAATGGTGAAAACAATTTAATTAATTAAGTGTTTTGAATTTGAAAGGGCATGACATGTTTATTAATAGGGGAAGCCTATTTTTAATATGGTTTGGAAAATATTTTGGAGAATCTTGTGGTTAAACTCTGAAAAAATTTAGAGAGAACTTTAAACCTACGACGAAGAATGGTTCTCCAACGACAGCCTTCCAAGATCTTCGACGCAGAACAATCCTTCAACGGAGGTCAGATTCCGACGAGTCTCCGACGCTCAAGCTCTGATATGAAGGGTGAGGTGGATGCAGTGATCGACATCAACTCCATACTCTTTCCGCGGCTCGACGACATGCAAATTCATAATCTAGGTAGGGGGTTTTCGTATATAGTGTATATGTGATTTATACCTCGTGCATGGGTTTTTAATTGCAGGGTGTTTGTATAATTTATTTTGAATAAATTAAACCCTTCTCGTTGATGAATTTTGGATTGATCCTCTAATGCAGAGGGCATGGCTATAGAACAAGCCTAAACCCTCTGCTGGTTGTTCTTTTGTGTGCGGATTGACAGGAGACCATGAAATGGGCCGCAACGGCGATTCGAAGCTGGTATGACGCGCTGAAGGATCCCATGGCACGGGTTCGACGAGGGTCCTGGTGATCCAAGGCAATGGTTCGGTTGGGAGAGCAGGCAACCATGGCTGCTGGTGCAGGCGGAAGGTGGCGCGACATGGGGTCCGATGCGTGGTAGTAGGAGGTGGAGTGGCGAGCGACGGGTAATTAGATTGGAGATGGCTGCTAGGGTGCGTGGTAGTAGGAGATGGCTGCTAGGGTAGAGGTCGCGTGACATTTTTGGTGGAGAAAGAAGATTGGAGAGTGAAAGAAGGAATAAGAGAAATAAATTAAAAGAATAATACATAGAAAATAATAAAAAGAGTAGGAGTTGGAGTTTGATTTTCCAGCGTGGAATAAGGGGCCTCCAAATCGTGGATTGATTTGGGAGTTACAAAAAAAGGTAATTAATAATAATAATATAATAATCATATTATTACTTTTGTTAATAAAACACATTTTTGTCCGCAACTTCTTCATTCAATCTCAGTTTCAAGAACCGTCTGTGGCAGTGCGACCCTGATTCTGAGACGGACGTTTTGAGTCCAATATTGGATGTCTTTTTTTTGGTTTTTGGATTGGGTACCCGAAGCGCTCGGAAAATAATAGATTTAATATTATTATTAAATCTTCGACCTACTATAACTCATGTGTACGACGTCCGATTGGCTTGACGTCAGTGGCGACGTGACCCTATATTTAAGACGGTCGATTCAAGTCTAATGTTCAATACTAAATTCTGGTTCATGGCTTGGGTCCACGAAACACCCAATGATAATAATAATATTATCATTACAGGATCTTGTATCTTACATATCTCTCTCATTCGGTGTCAGAATGACAAACCGTCTGCGACGTTGCGACCCTGGAATTAAGAAGGATGTTTCAAGACCAATTTTGGATATTTAAGTCTAGGTTGAGGTGCGGGCCCCATGAGGCCCGGTTCGCGCGTGTTGCTGTGAAATTAAACTTTTTCACTGGCTATCCGTTTTGGACCAATGGGTAGTCCATCTTGTGTGTTTTTCAGTATGGATCACAATGGTGTGACCGGTTTGGTTAACTGATGTCATTTGAAGTATGGCCGGGTTGGTTCGAACCTGAAACTAACCGGGCCCTCAGAGCAGAAACGATTATAACTTGAACTCCAGATGTTCGATTGAAGTGCCATCGACTTTGTTGGATTCCTCTTGATGTGACGATTCTTTTGGCATACTCCACTTGAGGTTTGGATGTGGTTGGAGTACGGTCGGGTTGGTTTAGCTTATAAACCAACCGGGCCCCTGGACCGAAAATACTAATAACTCTCAGACCAGACGTCTATTTGACGAACCATCAGCAGTGTTGGTAATCACGTTGAGAAACAGTTCCTTTGAGTATACCCCATGAGAGTTTGGGGTACGTTTGAGATACAGCTGGGTTGGTTCGTACACAAAACCAACTGGGCCCCTAGGACTAAAAGGCTAATAACTCACAGATCGGGCGTCCGATTGACGCGCCATCTATTGCGTTGAGACCCCTATAACGAGGTGGTCCTTTGAGATACTTCCACGTGAGTTTACATGACACTTGGAAGCATAGAATAGTAGCTCATGGAGCAGACCCTCCTGGAGACGAGTGTACTGAGTACGGAGACCTTGTAGCTGGCTGAGACCAGATGACTGCTTGTCCGATTCGAGTCAGAGTGACTTGTATAGACCAGTGGGGAGCACTACTATGTTTGGATAGAAGACCCACGATGGGGATCACTACTGTGTTTGGGTGGCAGACCTACGGTACTCGACAGAAAGAGTACCTTTATAGGCTATGAGGGGGAGCACTACTTTGTGAGGTGGCAGACCCATGGTGGGGAGCACTACTGTGTTTGGGTGGTAGACCTGCGGTGCTCGATAGGAGGTGTACCTCAGCTGTCTAAGGTTAGTGAGGAGCACCTCAGAGTAGTGACAAGATCACTATACTCATTAGAGGAGGAGCTCTTCAGCAGTTGTGGTTCCGATATCATTAATGAAAATCCTAGTTTGAGCTGAGTCAATGACCTTTGTGTTTTCCTCATGATTGAGATGGGTCACTTCATAACTTAGGTATATGCATGAGAATATACCTAAGTAGTGGTTATCCGTTGATTTCATAACCTTTGTGTTTCCTCATGATTGAGATGGGTTACTTGATAAACTTAGGTATAATTATGGGCTTATACCTATATAAAGGTTATTTATTGAGATCCTTCTTTTTTGTTATCCTTGTTGGATTTAGTGAGACCTTGAGGGTCTCGGGGTCCCTACTGAGTATCGTTGTACTCACCCCTGCACGGGCTATGCCCACACCTCATTGTGTTGGATGCAGACGACGAACAACATTGATAGAGACCAAGTGTACGGGGACTGGACGGTACCCGAAGGTGGACCTCATGATGAGTCAGTACCCGGAGGTGGACTTCACGAAGAGACGATACTCGGAGGAGGTTGATGGGAGAGTGCATTGAGGAGGATATCTGTACCTACCCTTCAGGTAGGATCCGAGGTGGATGACCCAGGAACTTCTTCTATCTTCCAGTTGTTTGTCTTTTCTGTTGTACTTTCGTTCAGTTGTAGCTGTACATTTCAGTTGGGTTTGTATTCTGGCCCATTTACTGTTCAACACTTTCTTTTGTACTTAGTTTATTACTTCCGATTGTACTCTGGTAGGATGTGTTTATGTTTTATAAATTCAATGCCTTCCCAGTTATCTGGATTTACGCCTTTGGTGCTAGTCCCCAGCCCCTGGCCTATGGAAGGCGAGCTTGGGGTAGTCACTGCACGTGCCCCGAGGATGGGTCATGACAAATTGGTATCAGAGGAGTCAGTTCTACCACATAACATAGAACTCTGATATTTTCCTTCTGTGAAGCAATAGTGTTAAGGTTACTGAGTGTTGATTTCAATTCAGGGAGTCCGATGTTGGTGCGGCGGCCGGCGTATCCATACACCAGGACCCTAACTGCAGATTTCTGACTCAGTGCACGAAAACAATGATTGCGTGTGTGTTTCCAAAAGTTTTCTTTAATTCAGCTCAACCAAGTCATCTCACTAGGTTTAAATCGTTTGACCGTGTCACATATGTTCAGGATACCTCCACGCAGACATTCAGTTGGAGTTCTGAGAGAGTACTCAATGATGGCCCACTGAGCGATGAGACTCTGGTGCAAGGCCCTCTTTCTATGTTGGCACCTTCGGGTGGTGTACCAGCACCACCACCACCCATTAGGTATCAGATTCCACTAGCCATACTAGTGGACAGTTCTCGCTGACAGAGTGTGTTGCACAAGTTCTAGCAGCAGAGGCCTCCGATGTTATGAGGCGATGCAGATTCCTAGGAGGCAGTGGACAAACAGGAGGCGATTGCTAGAGTTGTACACCTAGTTTAGACACTAGTAGAGCAGATGGTGATCTTAACTATTAGTGTTTCCCAGTGAGTGACCATGAGGATGGTCGACATAGTGATGGTACTTAGGTACGTGGACCGATGCCTGAGATAGTGCCTTTAGGTAGTGTGTCATCTATATCACTGCCTGTTGGTCAGCAATTTCAACTGGCGGTACCGGTAGTTGACACATGTAGACTTAGTGCCTTACACTTGTTTCAGCGTCAGATACCCCTCATGTTCCAAGGTGATCCCAACTCACAGGCAGCTGAGGAATGGATTGAGGAGGTGGATGAGAGTTTTCTAGAGCTTATACAACTTCGGCAGGATGACATGTCGGTAGCTGAGTATTCATCAGGGTGTACCGACCATTCCTGGTACTCGATGAATACGATGAGATCAGTGCTTTAGAGCTCAGACTTCTAAGCATGGTGTGTTTAAGGATATCCGAGCCAACACTTCTTCTTCTATGCATTCCTACTTATTCTAGGGTTCTAGAGGGAACCTTTGTGGTGGAATGTTATTTCGCTAAACATATATAGCTAGTGAAAGTAAGCAGTAAGAAAACGGAAACTGGTGCTAGTCTCAGAGACTTGGGCATGTAAAATGTTTCAAGAAGAATAATAGTTAAGTAAAGATGAATCTGCATAGCAGCAGATGTGGAAGCAGAGCTAGGAGAGCATCATGAGGTGGTAAACATTTCTACATGTTACAACCACCCGCCTTTGTAGTCCCCTCTAGGCTCAGGGAGCTGGAGGGAAGGGGATGAGAGTAGCTACATCCGGTCAAGGAGTGTGACCCAAGGGCTCTAGGAATGATTCGAGTTATAGTCTGTGTCTATTACTAGCTATCGTAATAGTATACATTGATACAAATCAATACTTTCTTCCATGAATCTTGTCCCAGACCTAGAGTTTCCGGTTAAACCGTTGAATTGAACCTCACATCTGGAGATACCTTTGGGAGGAGACTCGATAATCTTGCTTATGCCGACAGTGTGATCTGACCCTTGAGGTGAGAGTTTCGGTTCGAACCTCTTGGTGGAAGCGTCAAGGCCTTACGATGTTAGTTTGGGTATGGACTAGGAAACCACAGTTCATACACATATTGACTATATTAGGAAAAAGGTTGTGGTTTACCTACAACGATGGGATGGGTTTTCCTTGGTCAGCGAAAAGGAAACCCCAGTCATCACAGGATAAACTCATGCATAGGAGGGTGTGGCCGATCACTCTGGATTTGGCCAACCTTACCCTCATGGTAGTAGGAGTTTTGAGTTCTCAGTTCCAAACAGGGAATGGAGGCCTCTAGAGTTCGAGGATAGAGACCACGTTTTTATATGGGTCTCACCTCGACGAGGTCTATGGAGATTTGGCTAAGGCGGAAAGTTAACTCCGTGTTTCATCAGACCTTTCTAGGTCCCCAATATAGTAGGTGAGGTGGTTTACCGCTTAACCTTTCCACCACAGTTTCACTAGGTGCATGACATCTTCCACATATCTCAGCCGAGGAGATACGTGCATGACCCTTCACACATCACCGACCACATAGAGATGGAAATCGATTACGGGGAGACATTCACGGAGGTTTCAGTGGAGATCAAGGATCGACAGGAGCAGGTCCTACATGGATGATCGCTTCCTCTTGTGCACTTACGCTGACAACACAAGAACCCATAGGAGAGCACATGGGAGCAAAAGGCTTAGATGCGTGCTCGGTACCACTTTTGTTTCCCCTAGTGCGTGTTGAAGCATTATGGGGACGTAAAGCCCTGAGGTGGGAGTAATGTAAAGACCTAGAAATTTCAAGGAAATTTTTTTCTCAATTTCTTTGGAATTTTAGGAGTACGCAGTTTCTGACGGCACCTGATTCCGAGGTCCAGTGTGCCTGGAATCAATTTCCGAATTTTAGCTTGGGTACGTTCAGTGAACGAACGAGCGGGTTTTTCTATATTTTGAACCGGTGGTCGGAATTGAAATCTGAGGGCACTAATGAACATGCAGCACCAGTAATTTCCTAAGGGGACCTTTACCACATTTGCGTTTTAAGTGGGTTGAGTTTTATTAATTTTGGAGTTTAGTTAAGAAAAGTTAAATAAATTTGTTAAAACAAATTTATATCTAAGGAAGTTAAATCCTCCCATGTGTGGATATATGATAGGTGGGGCCCACATGAGCCCCAACCACTCATCTTCCCATAACTCTCTCCAACCTCCCTTTAACACCCCTTCAATTTAATGTGACAACCCCCTTAATAATGAGACCATCTCTCTCTCCCTCTTTAACGGTGACAACACTTTAATTAATTAAGTGTTTTGAATTTGAAATGGCATGGAATGTTTATTAATAGGGGAAGCCTATTTTTAATATGGGTTGGAAAATATTTTGGATAATCTTGTGGTCAACCTCTGGAGAAATTTAGAGAGAACATTAAACCTCTGATAAAGAACGATTCTCCAACGACAACCTTCCAAGATCTTCGTCGAAGAACAATCCTTCAACGGAGGTCAGATTCCGATGAGTCTCTGACGCTCAAGCTCTGATATGATGTGTGAGGAGGATGCAATGATCGAAGTCAACTCCATACACTTTCCACGACTCGACGACGTGAAACGTCATAATTTAGGTAGGGGTTTTTTTGTATATAGTGTATATGTGATTTATACCTCATGCATGGCTATTTAATTGCAGGGTGTTTGTATAATTTATTTTGAATAAATTAAACCCTTGTTGTTGATGAATTTTGGATTGATCCTCTAATGTGGAGGGCACAACTAATGAACAAGCCCGGACCCTCTGCTGGTTGTTCTTTTGTGCGCCGATTAACGGGTGACATTGAAACGGGACGCAACGGTGATTCGAAGCTGGTATGATGCGCAGAAGGATCCCATGGCGTGGGTCCGATGAGGGTCCTGTCGGTCCAAGGTGATGGTTCAGTTGGGTGAGCAGGAAACCGTGGCTGCTGGTGTAGGTGAAAGGCGGTGCGACATGGGGTCCGGTGCGTAGTAGTAGGAGGTGGCGCGGTGAGCGACAGGTAATTAGATTGGAGATGGATGCTTGGGTGTGTGGTAGCAGGAGATGGCTGCTAGGGTAGAGGTCGGGTGAGATTTCTGGAGGAGATAGGAGATTGGAGAGAGAAAGAAGGAATAAGAGAAATAAATTAAAAGAATAATACACAGAAAATAATAAAAAGAGAGGGATTTGGTGTTTGATTTTCCAGCGTGGAATAAGGGGCCTCCAAATCATGGATTGATTTGGGAGTTACAAAAAAAAGGTAATTAATATTAATAATATAATAATCATATTATTACTTTTGTTAATAAAACACATTTTTATCTGCAACTTCTTCATTCGATCTCGGTTTCAAGAACCATCTGCAGCAGTGCAACCCTGATTCTGAGACGGACGTTTCAAGTCTAATATTGGTTGTCTTTTTCAGGTTTTTGGACTGGGTACTCGAAGCGCTCGGAAAATAATAGATTTAATATTATTATTAAATCTTCGACCTGCAATAACTCATGTGTGCGATATTCGATTGGCTTTCCATCAGTGGTGACGTGACCCTGTCATTAAGACGGTCGATTAAAGTCTAATCTTCGATACTAAATTCTGGTTCGTGGCTCAGGTCCACGAAACACCCAATGATAATAAAAATATTATTATTACGGGATCTTGTATCTGACATATCTCTCTCATTCGGTGTCAGAATGGAAAATCGTCTGCGACGTTGAGACCATGGAATTAAGAAGGACGTTTCAAGACCAATTTTAGATATTTAAGTCAAGGTTGAGCCACAGGCCCCATGAGTCCCGGTTCGCGTGTGTTGCGGTGAAATGAAACTTTTTCACTGGATATCCGTTTTAGACCAATGGGTTTTCCTTCTCGTGTGTTTTTTGGTATGGATCACAATGGTGTGACCGGTTTGGTTAACTGGTGTCATTTTAAGTATGACTAGGTTGGTTCGAACCCGAAACCAACAGGGCCCTCGGAGCGGAAACGCTTATAACTTGAGCTCCAGACATCCAATTGACGTTCCATCGACTTTGTTGGATTCCTCTTGACGATATAGTTCTTTTGGCATACTCCACTTGAGGTTTGTATGTGGTTGGATTACGGTCGGGTTGGTTTAGCTTATAAACCAACCTGGCCCCTGGAATGGAAATACTAATAACTCTCAGACCAGATGTCCATTTGAGGAACTATCAGCGGTGTTGGTAATCACGTTGAGAAAAGGTTCCTTTGAGTATTCCCCATGAGAGTTTGGGGTACAGTTGAGATACGGCCGGGTTGGTTCATACACGAAACCAACCGGGCCCTCGGGACTAAAAGGCTAATAACTCACAGACCAGACGTCTGATTGACGTGTCTTCTATTGCGTTGAGACCCATATGAAAAGGTGGTCCATTAAGATACTTCCACGTGAGTTTACGTGGAACTTGAAAGTATTGACTAGTTGCTCATGGAGCGGACCCTCCGGGAGACGAGCGTACAGAGTACGGAGACCTTGTAGCTGGTTGAGACCTGATGAATGCTTGTCTGACTTGAGTCAGATTGACTTGTATAGCCCAGTGGGGAGCACTACTGTGTTTGGGTGGTATACCCACGACGGGGAGCACTACTGTGTTTGGTTGGTAGACCCGCGGTACTCGACAGAAGGACTATCTCTGTAGGCTATGAGGGGGAGCACTACTTTGTGAGGTGGCATACCCATGGCGGGGAGCACTACTGTGTTTGGGTGGCAGACCCGCGGTGCTCGACAGGAGGAGTACCTCAGAAGTCTAAGGTTAGTGAGCATCGCCTCAGAGTTGTGAGAGGATCACTGTACTCGTCAGAGGAGGATCTCTTTAGCAGTTGTGGTTCCGATATCATTAATGAAAATCCTGGTTTGAGTTGAGTCAATGACCTTTGTGATTTCCTCATGATTGAGATGGGTCACTTCATAACTTAGGTATATGTATGGGCATATACCTAAGTAGTGGTTATTTTTTGATTTCATAACCTTTGTGTTTCTTCATGACTAAGATGGGTTATTTGATAAACTTAGGTATAAGTATGGACTTATACCTAAGTAAGGGTTATCTAATGAGATCCTTATTTGTGGTTATCCTTATTGGATTTAGTGAGACCTTGAGGGTATCAGGGTCCCTACTGAGTATTGTTATACGCACCCCTGCACGGGCTATACCCGCACCTCTTTGTGTTGGATGCAGACGATAGACAGTGCTGACAGAGACCGAGTGTACGAGGACAGGATAATACCCAGAGGTGGACCTCATGACGAGTCGTTACCCAGAGGTGGAATTCACGATGATACGATACTCGGAGGAGGTTGGTGGGTGAGAGCATTGAGGAGGCTATCTATACCTACCCTTCAGGTAGGATCCGAGGTGGAAGACCCAGGAGCTGCTTCTATCTTTTAGCTGTTTGTCTTTTCTGTTGTACTTTCGTTCAATTGTAGTTGTACATTTCAGTTGGGTTTGTATTCTGGCCCATTTACTTTTCTGCACATTTTTTTGTACTTATTGTATTACTTCCATTTGTAATCTGGTGGGATGTGTTTATGTTTTATAAAGGCAATGCCTTCCCAGTTATCAGGATTTATGCCTTTGGTTCTAGTCGCCAGCCCCTGGCCTATAGAAGGCGGGCTTGGGTTAGTCACGACACGGGCACCGAGGACGGGTCGTGACATTTTTCATTTCATCAATTGTATTGTCTCTTTTAAGAATAATTCCTATTAGATATCCAAAATTCATGGAAAATTATACTTCTTTATCAATGTCCACATTGACATTTGATATATTGATATTTTTCTTCAATGATGCAATCTCCTTCTCATGTTTGGTATTTTTTAAATAAAAAAGGATCTCTAATATCAATATAAACTCCTTTTTTTCTTCTTATTTATCATCATATTAACTTTCCTCTTCTTCACTATAGGAATAATTATAATACTTTAATTATGTCTTAAAATCTTGGTAACATTTATCCATTTATTTTCTGAATATTCATCACTTTATTCATCATAATATGATACTCAATGATAAGATATAAAATTCCACTTCCTTAAATGATTATTCATTCCCTTTCCTTTAGATAAATTCCTTCCCCTATGGCTACTAGTGTAACTACTCCAACTCCAGTAACCTAGAGTCAATGTATAATTTATTACATTTGATAAGATACAACATATCACATCACCATGGATCAATCAATTTAATAGTCATGAATAACCAAATAAATACATAATACCCATTTTACATTAGAAATAATATATAAAACATGTTAAAAGTAAACATTATTCATCCAAATAACTCATTCATAGATTACTTCCTTATATACTAGGTAATAGAAAATAAAAGAAGTATAGGATCAAATGGGTTTAAGGTTTGTGTACAGAAGAAGCTGTCATGAGTAAATAAGGAATAATTAATATGGCACAATAAATAATTGAAATCATGTGACATTTAATCAATAAAATCACCATGAAATGAATTCATGTATAAAATCAATGTAATATTCTCATGGATAATAAAAAAAGTATCAATGAAGGAAATTCAAATTTTTTAACTCCTTGATAAAGGCCTTATGCTATGATATTTTAAAATATGGGTAAGTATACACAAAAAACCATTCAATAAGGCTAGCCTACTAGTTTTTCATATGATACTTGTTAAGGAGTCAAATCGATATCTATAACTAGGGCTCAACCATATCTACAAGTACCATTATTTCCTTATATATTGAATATTTAGTTTAACTCATAATCAATATTCATTATAAAAAAATATCTGTATTGAGTAAATAATATGTACTATCAGTATTTCCTCATCCAATAAAATAAATTTAATAGTAAAAAACCATATGTATAAATTGTATATGATTTATGCGATAAGAATGAGAATGATATATATAAATAATATGGATATGGAAGATAAATGTAATGTTTGATGAAATATATTCACAATAGATTAAATGTTTTAATAGAAATTTAATGGCCTTAAAATTAATCAAGATATAATAAATGACCATAAATTAATTAGAAAACTAGATTTTGTAAGAAATCATGTCTTTTGGATAATATAATAAAATATAATCGAATCATTTAATATAAAATTTAATTAAGTTATTTTATTTTTAAAACCATGGGAAACATATAGAAGAAGCTTAGTAGTATAAAACTATTATGGCTATAAGAAAATATGCTAGTTACATAAATGTTTAAAAGAAAAATTCCTTTTGAATTTTTGAAAAAAAAAGATGAAAGTGAAACTTTTTAAAAGAACATGGAAGATTCCTTTCAAACTATGAAAAAATTGAAGGATAAAATACAATTTCTTTAATAAATAATTTGAGTAAATAAAAAAAACTTTTGAAAAAAATTGATAAATATGGACAAGGAAGGAAAATATACCCAACCAAAAAGGGAAATAAAATTAAATTTTATTTGAAAAATTTATTTTTATTATTCATGTTCCAAAGAGATTAAAAGTTTTAAAAAACATAGAAACTTTTTAAATATCCAGATTATAAGAAAATATATTGATTTTATAAAGGATTAATTATATGACTCCATCAATGAAATTATATTCAATCCTAAAAAATGAGATGTAAAATAAGTTCTTAACTCTATAGTAACATGTAAATTGAAAACAAAACGTTAATTAATGTGAATAAATATTTATTTATTTTATATATTTATAAAAGGTCTAGAATACACTCCACACAAAATAAAATAGGTTCTTAATACCAAATATGTCTCAATGGAATGGAAACTTAGATGATATCCCTTACCTCAAACTTCTACTAAGATAAAAATGCTTTAAACTAATGTATAATAAATTTAGATTCATTATAATAACATACTAGAACCATATACATATCTATTATATCATATATGATCTACTTATAACAATTTTTAGATGTTTGTTATCAATATACCATTATTATCCTTGTTTCAAGAGTTAACTTCTTCATTTTTTGTATGTTTGGATTAGAATGTTATGGACCTTTAGTATTGATAATGGTTAAACCATATTTAGAATTTTAATAATGATATAAAAATCATAAATCTTAATTATATACATATTTACAATCATTTTTTTAAAATAATAAATTAAAAATGAGTCACATTGTTTCGTAGAGGTGGTAGTCCACACTTACGCACGAGCGACACTATCATTTTTCATAGGTGAAAGGGAAATGAAGTAGAGGATATATTAAATTTACTATAAAAATTATTATTTCACTAATATCATATAAATTCATTATTTCCATCATTATTACCATCCATGTATGGTAGTAGTAGAAAACATATTACAATGGTTTTTTAGGCATCCGCTTGTTGTACACAAGAGCGATTGTTTAGTTTCCCGTTTTATGGAGAAGGAGATGGATAAATATTTACACATAAGCATAATAACATATATTTATATGTTATATAATATTTTTATTTTATTAGAATGGTTAGTTCATAATTGAATTTGGTAAAAGAAGATGAAAAAATTAAATTGTTCGGTTAAGTTGATTACCTCTTCTTTAAAAGTGGTCCTTTTGATCTTCTCTTATGAACCATAGGGTTGGTATTCTAGAAATTAAAAAACCTATAGAAATGTATAATGATTTTTTTAGAGATTTTGGATGGTCTTTTGAAATAAATGTAACAATATGTGTGTATAAGAGAGGGGAGGTGGTGCCCTTTAATAAATGAGGGAGAGGCCACACATGGGATTATTTGAAATATTTAAATATATTATTATCTTAATCAAGAAAAATGGATAAAATATGTCTTGTATTAAAAATTGATAATGTTATGGTAGAAATAAAACTTTCAAATGAGGTTTAATAAAGTTTTAATTATTATCTTGAAGGCTTATCCCTTTATGTTTGACCCTTTTAACCCATTTTACCCTTAACTATGGTAACCGAGTTTTACCATTTTTAATATTCATATCAACCAAAAAAGAAATTTAACACTTTGATAAATTTAGAAATTATGATTCCAAATACAGAATATTTTTTATTAAATTCCATTTCTATAAGTGGCAGAAATTAATTTAAATATAATCGTGTAAAACATGATGAAAAATATTTTTCCATGAAAGTGTATTTTCCAATCATAATATGATATTGAATTAACTCCATGACTATTAAAAAAAATTATATGAATTTAAATTTATATATTTAGATATAAAAATTTAATTTAAATTATTTATTAGTAGATATTATTTTAATTACTTAAAATGGAGAAACATTATGCACTCGAAAATAGTTTTCTAAAAAATACCCCCTTTACCTCCAAATTATATTGTCTTTATTAATATCAAATTGATTATCAATAAATGATTAAGTATACATATTATAAAATATAATTATAAAAGTATTATTAGTTCAATAATTATTTTAAATTATTCACGAAATATTTATTTCTAAGGAAATAATTTTAAAATTATTTCTAGTATTAGTTTGACATAGTAAATCCAAAGTGAATATTCAAACTATAAAATTTTAATTTTTATACCATGAAATATTAAGATGTATATTTTAATATATTTTTGTGATAATAAAATATTCACATAATATAACTGAATCTTGGGTGTTACATTCTTACCTCCTTCAAAAATTTTATCCTCGAAATATTCATGGATATTACATAATAAAAAAATTAGGGTGGTTATTCTTTATAATATCCTTAGGTTCCCATATTAGTTACTATATATTATGATTTCTATATAGTACATTTTCCATTCAGGATATCTTATTTCTCAAAAATTATTACCTTGTTTCAAGAATCATGATAGGCCTTTCATAGTAGGATAAATCATATTCCAAATCTATTTCATCAATGGCGAGAAAATGTGTCGAGTCTATCATGTACTTTCTTAAAAATGAGATACATAGCACATCATTTACTTTATAGAGGCTCAATGGAATTTACATATGATAATCCATTCTTCTAATTAATTCCATAATTTAAAAATGTATAATGTAACTAGGGTTAATTTTTCCTTTCTTACAAAAACATAAAGCAACTTAAATGGATATACTTTTAGGAAAACATGATCACCATCTCAAAATTATGAATCCTTCATTTAGTTATCGACATAAATATTTTCTCTAATATCAAATTCTTTAATATGGTTCTGAAAAGGCTTTACCTTCATAATTGTATCCTCAATAATTATTATCCCTACAAGATTCCTTCTAATGAATTCATCCCAATATATTAGAATATTACACCCCTTTTCATATAATGCTTCATATATCCACATTTGAATAATTTAATAGAAGATATTATTAAAGTAAAACTCCACCAATGGTAAATATTGATTTGAAAAACCTTGAATGTCATGTTAATAATACCTTAATATGTATTATAATGTTTCAACAGTTCTTCTAGACTATCCATCACTTTGGGGATGATATTTGGTGCTGAAATGAATCTTTCTATCTAGATACTTCTAAGTAATTTTACATAATTTTAATGTAAACCATGGATCAAGATCCGAAATAATTGACAAAGTTTCAACATGAATTCACAAAACTTCATTATTATATGGAAGTGTGTGGAATTAAAGTGGAAAATATTATTCTATAGTGACTAAATTTATATATATCGTAAGTAGATCAATAATAACTCATATGGAATCATTCTCCCTAGGAGTATTTGGTAATCCAGTGAAAAATATCATAGTAATGTCATCCCATTTCCACATAGAAATAGATATATGTTTAATGATTACTATATTATTTTTTCTCCTAGCCTTCAATTGTTAAAAAACCAATGATATGGAATTATAATTATCAATTTCCCACTTCATATTTGTAACACCCTAAAATAATAAATTAAGAACCATATATTGGATAACGTGCATGTCACGCAACACCAAGCACATAATGAGATATAATAACCTGATACTTTATGACATATTTAATATTTTTGAATATATTCTATATATTCTATATTTTTTAATGCTTGCAAAACTGATTTATCTTGCATTACATGCAATAGAGACATTATTCGAAATATTACATTCCATGCAAGACAAGGTTTTACCAAATAACGACATATTATTAAAATATTATTTAATATAATAATATATAACCTAGAGTTTAAATTAGTAGTTATGAGAAGGGGTAACTAATTTATGAAAATATATGATTTATACAAATTTAATATGAATTCATTGGTTATAAATTAATTATAAATGAAATGAAAATCGATTGAATATAAAATTAATATAATTATTTTCAGAAATCTATTTTACCATAATAGATTTAATTAATAATAATTAGAGGATTATATTAATGTATTATATATATATATATAATATTCAATATAATGTTTTTTATTTTCATACAATATATTTTATAAGCATAAGAAAAGAACAAACCCAATATTACACTTAAAATTCTATATTTTTATTAAAAGCCGTTTTATCACCTTTTGATGATGAACCCATTTTAAATAGAAAATTAGACCCTTTTATAAATATAATATTTCAAAATAAAATTCATTTTTGTAATAGAAACATAAAAAAATTCTTAGGTGGAATTTTTGGTATTTTTTGATGAAAATTCATTTTTTAATGAATAATGGAAATATAGAAATTTAATTTAAAACTATGTTTTCATATAATTTATTTATAAGGTTAAATAATAATTTTAATTGGTTTTAAAATTAATATATATTATATTTTTATAAATTAATACATTTTAGGTAATTGGGATCAATTTCACTTTGAAATAGAATGCAAAAAACTTATCAAACTTTTGGGAGTTTCAACTTTAAAAACCCGCATTGTTGTCCGCATGTGGAATGTAATTTAAATTGATTTTTTTCCACTTATATGATTTTAATTTTAAAAAATGTATTCCATATTTATAATAATAATATTTTATAATGTCTAATAAGGTAAAATTTGTTTTTTACCAAAAATATTAGTGAAGGTAATTAAAATAAATTACAATTATTAAGGCAAAATTAAGCTTAATAATGGACTGAACCTTTAACTTAAGGGACAAAATGACCCAGAAACTTGTACAAAACTCATTTGATAGACATATATCAAACATAAACATTATATTATTGAGTTTTTTTGGTTTCTTATGACTTTCTTAAGGTCATAACATGTGTACACCTAACTTGTTTCCAAACAAATTCCAAGTGAGTGCTTTTCCTTCCCTATAAAAGGACACATCGTATACCACTTATTCACACCTCAAAAAATACCTAGGTTCGGAAAATATCTTCCCAAATATCTTCCTAAAATCCATCCCTTTGAATTTTAATCCTCACTTTGGGCAGAAACCCTTCCAAGTAAGCCTTTTGGTATAAACTAAAAGAAGTTACCTGATTAAGAAGAAACGTCTTCTCTCAAGTTTTTTAGTTTCATTTAAAATTTTCAATTCATATATTATTATTATTATATGATTCCATAAAAAAGTATCCTTAATATATTAGGATGTTTTTATGTTAAGATTCCATCCAACACTTACACACACCTCTATCTAATTGATAACGAACATACACTTTCTGAGTATAGCGAACTACTACCTCACAAAATGATGATTGTTCATTTTTCCTTTACCACCTTTCATGGTTGAAATAATGATAGAAAATAAATTTATATATGTCATATGTGATATTTATAATATATTTATACTTTCATAATTATTATTTTTAACATAACTTTATTCTTTCCATCTTGCGTAAATATGATAATTTCATTTGAGGAAGTGTGGACTACCGCCCCATCAATGGGATATGACTCGTTCTTGACATACATGAAATGTATAAAGAATTATTTTAATAAATATATGCAACATATATAACATATATATGATAAAATAATTATAATAGTAATATGTATCATTTATTTTTCATTATTTTAATAAAAAAAGTCATTAAAGTAGTGTTCAAGCGTATGTACGGCCTACCGTCTCCATGAACGGTGCACTTAATTTCTAATCTCCAAATATTATGGATTACTATAAATAAATATATAATGTTTATATTTGATAATTAAGTCATGTTTTAATTTCTAGAGATCATGATACCATGATATAATTAATGATAACAAGTAACAAGTTAAAACACGATTGAGAAAACTAGGCAATTAACACCCTAAATAGTTAAAATAATGAAAGAGTGTTAACAAAGGGGTAATAGAAAATTATAAGGAATTCATATATGATATAATAAACATGAGTATGGTTTTAGTATAAGTTATTAACATATTTTAAACCACAATACATAAGTATAAAGACCACATAATAAAAGTAAGGTTAAGGTAAGGGAATTTCATCTCAAATTACATTCCATTGAGACTTATATGTTATTATGAACCAATTCACTTTTGTGTGTGAATATAATTAATTTTCATGTTATATAATGAATCTTATTATTTTAATGATATTATAAGTTTCATTTAATGTCATACCACTCTAGCGATTATGATTCAAATGTTTCAAAGTGGTATGGGACACTTTGGAATGCTTAAAGATTATCCTCCTAAAGAATGAACTTAATTACTATATTTGAAATATCACTCCCTTTTGTGATTTTCAACTTTATCATTAATCAATAATTTTATTTTAGTAATTATTAATTGTATGTTTACTTGAATATACATATTATCATTAAATTCATATTATTATTTCCTAAAACTTATATCATTTTACAAACAGTGTTCACTTTGATAGTTATTTTATTAACTGGGGAATTATTGATTAAAACGTTTTATTTATTCAATAAAGATATTTAAAAAGGAATATTATTCATTTGATTATTTTATTTGAGGAATTATTTGGATTGGTATTGATTGGTGGATACCATACTTTATATATCTCCTCGATGCATCGACAGGTTTTCAAGAGACAAATAAGTTGGCCAAATTAAATGTGTTTCTATCTATAGTTTTAAACAATATTTTGAAAGGTCTTGACAGTATAGGTTTTAATGTGCCTCAGATATGGCATCTATTAAGAAAGAATATACCTCATCTAGTTCCATATATTATTCATCCATGAGATTTCTCATCGACGTATCTGTGGATACATTTCATTTTTAGTTCATTGATTAAATGATATGTGTTTCAGTTTCTTACATTTTCATATTGATTTATCCTTGTATAGTTATTGGATGGAATGTTTTTTCTGTTAGAAACCTTTTCATGTAGATTTTTTATCACCGATTCATTATTTCTTCCACTTCACTTACCATTATTAAGCATTTGAGATCACCCTTATTATGTTTCTTTCTCCAAGTTATATAGAAGAAATATTTGAATAGGCATACAATGATTTAGTTTATTTCATTTTATTATGTATCATGTTTTTATTTCCAATTTTACAAAAGTATTATGGGTATCATGTATGTAATATGGATTTCTAGGACTTCTAATCTAGTCGATCCTTCATGATTTATTTTTTTGTAAACATGCGAATGTAATAAAATAATGCAGCAGATCCAGGCTTCTGGGGTTTAGAAATTATAGTATATATCAAAGGAAGTTTAGTAGTAACCTAGGAAACTAGATTTAGAAAACTTATATTTGGGAAAATAACCCTGAGATATGATTTGAAGATGAGTCTAAAAGAATATCTAAGTATTTTGTTAAGGTAGATATTATGTGGGTATTATTAGAAATACATCCTTGTCTGGATACTACAAGTGGACTTGGTTTAACAGATTTAACTAGGAGTTATACCTTCGACAAGGTGTTTTGTGCCCGACTTGGGGTAACCTAGTACATGACAATAGTCCTTACTGCACACCTGGTTTGACACTCTTGGGGGATATGATTAGGATAGTTCCCATTTTCTTTACCTATCATTATAGAGGATTTAGAAGTAAATATATCCCTAAAGAATCCATGTTTATGATTATGAGATTAGCTATGCATAAATTTATTTATTTATGTAATGCTGTTTTTAGAGTTATAAAAATTGAATAATTTTATGAGATAATCCAGTTTATGCCATTGTTTATAAATGGTTCCTGTAAGGAAGAATGGTATCAGTAATTATAGAAAATGTAGATATTTCCCTACCGAGGAAACTAATACAACTAGTATTAAAACTAAGAATATTGTAGAAATATTACAGTAGCTTAATCAGATTATGACACGTAACCTTTCCCAGACGGAGAAGCCTATTGTACAATGAGATTATTTGATTTTGGATCAATTTATGTGACATATGACCTCATTATTCAGTGGGACTACAGATCCAATGTAAGCTGAGCAATAGTTTATGTCTTTGGATAAGATATTCATGGTATTAAGATGTGGTGAAAAGGAAAAGGTTACACTTGTAGTGTATTGTATCCAAGGTGATGCTGATTAATGGTGGTCCTTGGTCCATAATACTTGGGAGGAAGAAGAAATAAAACTCATGGAATGTAGAGCATTTAAGGATATATTATTTGATAAATAATTCCCTCATGATCTGCAAATTGAGATGAATCGAAAGTTTATTATCTTAAAGAACAAGTAAAATGATAGTATTATAGATTATGAAGTTACCTTTACAATTATAGCCATGTATGCTAAGGATTATATATGCAACACAAAGTGCAATATTGACCATTTATTTAAATGAATTAATCTAAATATTTGAAGGGTGATGGTTTCTCGGAATTTCTTATCATAAGAAGATATAGTTTTATGTGCCATAAAAATACATAAGGAATTATCGAGATCCAATGTATTCATGGAAAAACAAGAGAAGAAGAGTTATTTTTGACACCATTATAAAGGGAATGAGTCAAAGAAGAAGAAGATAAATATAGATTTTTCAATTTGTGATAACTATGGAAATAATCACCCTGGTAAATTCATGAAAGGATTGAGAGTTTATTATAAGTGTGGGGAAAAGGGTCACCTGGAAAAGGAGTGAAAAGGCAAGAAAGAAAAAAGAAGATATTTAGTGTTACAACATTAAGAATATGAGGCACTATTAAAATGAATTCCATAAGTGTCAAGAGAATATACCTTAGAAGAAGCTAAGGGATCATGGTCAAGAATATGTTATTGACACAACTGAAGTTGAATGATTAATTTAATTTGTATTTTGATCTAATAAATATGTTTGTTAAATTAAATTGTTTATGAAGTTCTAATCTTGTGATTTATGAAATTTGTAAGGATTTTAATGCAGTACGTTTTGTTAAGGATTTGAGATCATATTATGAATGGTACTAAGAGATGTTGTTGAGTAGAAAGTTAAAATTTTATAAAAATAGATGTTTAAGGGAAAGACAACCCATAATATATTCCCGATGTTGAGATAATGATAAATAAATGATTAATTGGGATAAGGAATGACTACCATGGAACTGATTAATGAATTTTCAACAAGTTGTATATGCTCTCATTGAAGGATTTTACAACAGTTTTGGATTTAAGGAATATATACAATAACATGTGTCTTACTTAAGGAATAATGAGGAATTCATGTTTCAAAAAAGGTTTTACGGTAATTTTTGTTATTACCATATTTCAAGAGGATACATGATGAAGTTATTCACATATTTGGAATGTGAAAATTTAGAGCTGATTCATATTGATTAAAGGATAATGATAAGTTCATTTTATAAATTCTGTGACCAACTTTTCAAAGTATTAGATCATAATATTTTGTAAAATTTAACCATTAATGAAATGGTTTAATTTGATCTTCGGAAAAGGTTTTATAGATTAATGTATTACTTTAACCTATGATGCATATTATATTAAGATATAGTGTAAAGATATTTCAAGGAATAATAAAAGAAAAATATTATTTTTATAGAAATTTATAATTACTTATATACTTATAGAGTGGAAGAATTCCTTAACTATATAAAAGGGGGTTTTAAAACCAAAATGTTGTCTTAGTATCTTCATTTTTGATGAATAAAATGGACCCTTAGATCATCACATATGTATGGCCCTATGGCTATTAACTTTCTCCAAAACATGTTCTCTAGAACTCTGCATCAGAACATGATTGTTATATTTTTCCTCTGTATCTATGTTTCCATTTCCTACCTATGTCCTTCTATGAGTGAACCTTGTTTTGTGACTGTTGTGATTTCATTTCTCTCTAATTAAGAATATGTGATATTAAGACTTTTTACGATGTGGGTATTTTAAAAATAGTTTATTTTTAATCCATCTACAACCAATATTGAGATTAAATTTTGAGGACACAATTTATTTAAGGTGGTGAGAATGTAACACCCTGAAATTCTAAAGTAAGAACCTTATATTAGATAACGTGCATGACACAAAAAACCAAGCACGTAAGGGGATATAATAAACTGATACGTTAAGATATATTTACTATTTTAAATATATTTTATATATTATATATTTTTAAATGCTTTCAACACTAATTTATCTTGTGTTACACATAAGAGAGACTTCCTTCGAAATCTTACATTACATGAAAGACCATGTTTTACCAAATAATGTTATATTATTAAAATATTCTTTAATATAATAAGATATAACCTAGAATTTAAATTATTAGTTATAAAAAGGTGTAACTAATTTAGGAAAATATATGTTATACACAAATTTAAGATGAATTCATTGGTTATAAATTAATTATCAATGAATATGAAAACTGATTGAATATAAAAGAAAATATTATTATTCTCAAAAAGTTGTTTTACCCTAATAAATTTAATTAATGAAAATTAGTTGGTGATATTAATTTATTAAATATATTATATATTCAATATAATATTTTTATTCTCATCCAATAGATTTTAAAAGCACAAGATAAGAACAAACCAAATATTACACTTAAAATACTATATTTTTATTAAAAGTAGTTTTACCGCCTTTTGATGTCAAACCCATTTTAAATACAATTTTTATCCATTTATAATTTTATATTTAAAAATAACTTTATATTTATATGATAAACATAAAAATAAGATTAGGGTGATCTTTTTGTATTTTTCAACGAAGATTCCATTTTTAATGAATAGTGAAAAATACTAAAATTTAATTTAAAACTTCATTTTCATATAATTTATATATAAGGTTAAATTATAATTTTAATTGGTTTTAAAATTTAATTTTATTATATTTTTATAAATTAATAAAATTTAGGTTACTGTGATCAATTTCACTTTAAAATAGAATGTAAAAACTTATCAAACTTTTGGAGGTTTTTACATTAAAAACATGAATTGTCATCCTGCCTACAGGATAAAATTTAAATTAATTTTTTCCACTTATATGATTATAATTTTAAGAAAATCATTCCATATTTGGAATCATAATAATTTATAATACCTAATAAGGTGAACTTAGTTTTTGACCAAAAATATTAGTGAAATTAATTAAAATTAATTACAATTATTAAGGAAAAATTAAGCTTAATAAAGGTATAAACCATTATCTTAAGGGATCAATTGAACTAGTAACTCATCAAAAACCCATTTGATATCCAAATATTGATCATAATCCTTCTATTATTTATTTATGTTGGTTTTTATGTCTTTTTTATTCAAGAACATGTGTACACCTAACTTGTTTCCAAAAAAAATCTAAGTGAGTCATTTTCCTTCCCTATAAAAGGCCACTAACTCTCCCAATTCTTCACAACTAAAAAACCACTTATTTTTGGCCAATATATACCCAAATATCTTCCCAACATCTCTCCCCTATACCTTGAATCCTCCCTTTTAGAATTAATACTTCCAAATAAGTCTTTTGGTGTAAACCAAAAGAAGTTACTTGATTTTGAGGTAACATCTTCTGTCAAGATTTTTAGTTTCATTTCCACTTTCCACTCCATATACTATTATTATTCTATTATTACATAAAAAAAGTATAATAAATATACTATTATGTTTATATGTTTATATTTTTTCCTACACTCATACACACCTCCATCTAATGGATAACGAACATACTATTAATATATATGACGAACTATTACCCCACGAAACGATGATTGTTCATTTTTTCATTACCACCTCTCCTGGTGGAAATTATGATGGAAACTAAATTTATATTTGTTATATATGATATTTATAATATATTTGTACTTTTATAACTTTTATTTATAACATTACTTAATTCTTTCCATCTTGTGTAAATATGATTATTTCGTTTGAGAAAGTGTGGACTACAACCCCCTCAAAGAAATATGACTCATTCTTTCCATACGTGGAACATATAAAGGAAGGTTTTATTAAAAATATGTAAAATATATAACATATATAAGATACATGAATTATAGTATAAATATGTATATTTTAGTTTTCATTCTTTTAATATGACAAATAAATGAAAGTAGCATTCATGCATACGTACGACCTACCGTCTCCATGAACGGTGCACTTCATTTAGAGTCTCCAAATATTATGGACTACTATAAATACACAAATAATTATTATATTGGATAATTAAGTTGTGTTTTTCATTATTTATATGATTATAACATGATATAATTAATTATAACAACAAGTAACACGTTAAAACATTCTTGAGAAAACTGTGCAATTAATATCCAAAATAGATAAAATAATGAAAGAGTGTTAACAAAGGGGTAATAATATATTATAAAGAATTAATATATGACATTATAAAAATGAGTATGGTTTTGGTATAATTTATTAATATATTTTAAATCAATATACAGGAGTATAAAGACCACATAATAAAAAGTAAGGTTAAGGTAAGAGAATTTCATCTCAATTTATATTCCATTGAGACTTATTGGTTATTATGCACCAATTAAATTTTATTTGGTGTATATAATTAATTTTCATGTTATATCATGAATCCCACTATTTTCATGACATTATAAGTTTAATTTAATGTCACACCTTTCGGGATATTATGATTCAAATGTTTTAAAGTTGTATGGGACACTTTGGAATGTTTAACGATTATTATCCTAAAGAATAAACTTAATTACTATCTTTGCAATCTCACTCTATTTTGTGATTTTTAATTTTATCGTGAAACAATCGATTTACATTAATCATTATTTATTATATTTTTACTTTAATATCCCTATTATTATAAAATGTATATTAGTATTTCATAAACCATATATCATTTTACATACGGTGGTCACTTTGACAGTTATTTCATTAACTGGAGAATTATTGATAAAACGATATTCATTATTCAATACCGATATTTGATAAGTAATATTATTCATTTGATTATTTTATAGGAAGAATGATTTAGATTGTTATTGATAGGTGGATCATATACTTTATATATCTCCTCGATGCATCTCCAGGTTATCAAGAGACAAATCAATTGGTCAAATTAAACAGGTTCCTATCCATAGTTTAAACCATTTTGTGAAAGTTCTTGATGGTAAATGTTTTCATGTACCTTATACATGATGTCCATTAAAAAAACAATTTCCCTCATTTATTTCTAGTTATCACTCATCCATGATATTTTATGTGGACATATCTATGGATACATTTCATTTTATATTCATTGATTAAATGAAATGTGTTTTAGTTTTTTACCTTGCCATATTGATTTTTCCTTATCTAGTTATTGAATGGAATGTATTTTCAGTTTATCTCCTTGCGATGTTGATTTATTCTCACTGATTCATTATTCTATCCAATTTACATACCCTTAATGGGCATTTTATATGATGCTTATTATGTTTAATTCTCCTGGTTATGAAGAAGAAAACTTTGAATAAGCATTCAAGGATGCAATTTATATCATTTCATTATGAACCATGTTTGTATTTTCAATTTTAGAAATTTATTATGGGTATCATGTATGTAATATGTATTTCCAAGACTGTTAAACTAATAGGTCCTTTGGGATTTGTTTCCTTGTAATCATGGCAATGTAATAAAATAATGCACCAGATCCAGGCTTTTGGGGTCGAGGCATTACAATATTATTCCACTAAAAATATTCATTCAAATCCCAATTTACCTTAGTTTTATTATGTAATATATAGAAATTCAAGATGTCAGTATTATATAATATTTCCATTTTCATCTTAGGCTTTTATTGAACATGCAAACTCTTTCCATATTTCAGAAAACAATATTGATAAATTAATTCTTCTAATTTCCTACCATTCACAACTGTCTTCTTATCCACGAAAGCCCCCGTTTAAGAAGGTAATCATAAACTCTTCCTTTCAAATAATTTAAATCCCTCGATATGATGATTGATACCACCATCTTCATATCCCCAAAATACCTTGATCGTTATCACAATGACCGGTTGCATAAATAATAACAAAGAACTTATAGAAATAAAAGAACATGGAATAAGTCGTTCACGTCTAGTATAATCACAACTTTCGTATAAAGAAATACATATGTCACAAATTATCTCTCTATAACTTGAAAGATGAATTTTTTTCTCTCAGGTTCAAATAACCTCTTATTTATAGGCCCCAGGTTCTAATGGTCACATTTCCTCCAATGGACACATTTCTCTGGAAAATTCGGAGGGACTTGGACACCTGGAATTATAACTATCAAAACAAACAGAATACATGACATCGTTTTGATTGGTATATAAAAAACTTTATTCCATTATTTTGGTTAGAATATAGTAAGTATAGAAGTCAGAAAAAATGAGTATGGGAAACATATAAATGCTATTGGAGTAATACATGAGTATAATGCATAAGTTGGTTATGATGATTAACTACGATGCATATAATGGTTATAATGCATATCATGGTTATGATTCATATCGTGGTTATGATTCATATCATCGTTACGATACATAAAACAATTACATCTATTAACACAGATATGATGCATAAAGTGAATATGATGTATAACCTGGTTACGATACATGAAGTGATTCTGATGTATAACCTAGTTACGATGCATGGATAGGATGCATAATATCAATACAATACATAACATGGTTATGATGCATATGGTTTTGAAAACATCATTTGTAGTTATGATTTTAAAATAATTTTTGTGTTTAATATGATAAAAAATTTATGTGACTAAAACAATATAAGTGATTATGATAGAAAAAAAACATATGATTATGATGTAGAACAACATATACGAAAAAACATGGAGTAATTTGTGATTTCCAAAACAAAAAGATAAATGAGAAATTCAAAACACTTTTTGACTCAACAATATCCCTCATTTTGGAAATCACCAAACAAAAAGACATATCTCCCCTCGAGTTTGGTAATTCTTCTGAATGTAATAGTGAATATGACTAATTCCACCCTAGGATAAAAATATCACAAAGGATCGTATTCTCTTTACTTTTACATGTGATTTATCCCCCTTCATAAGGTATTAACCATTTTTTACTTCTGTATAAAGACATTTTTCTTCTCTAATATATTCTCCTCCTTTATGATTTTCAAAAATAATATGGGAAAGAATTAATTTTCGCCAAAAGGATAGATAAATAGTGTACGAAACAATAGACAATACTTTGAATGAAATAAGTTTTTATTACAAAAAGAGTTCTAAAAATCATTCTTTCCCCTTTTGTTTTTCCAAGAGGTTGAACATGGAAAGATTCATCTTCTTGAACTCTCATACATCCTCCATTAATTTGTCAAGGAATTCTAGCTGAGCCTTCAGCTTCACATCCTATTGTTCAATAATACTTTCTTGCTTCTGGATCCTTTGTTCTAAAAGCTGATTGATTTCTTACTAAGATTTAATCCTTACTTCCTAGGAATTTCAATTCTAAAATCTAACTGTGTAACCCTTATCCAAAATTACAACTCTATTTGATAGAAAAAATGTAACATCCCAAGGTTTTCTAAAAATAAATTGAAAATGCTTGAAATTTTGTTTAAGGTATATATTTATAAGTATCCTTTAAACATAATTTTATTTCTTCTATGTTTTGAATTTCAAGAAACTGTCATCTACAATTGTGTTCAGTATGTTATTTCGAGTCTGATGGAACAAACTTGTTTTTTTGGTGAATAGTAACATGCCCTTATGAATAGTAATATGAATAGTAATATGACCTCATGAATAGTAAATAATAATATTATTTTATTTTCCCATGGCAATAGGATAATGGGATCTTAATTAATTTTCCAATGTCACATAAAACTAATTGCACTTCAATTTTGTTATTTTTCGAATTAACTGTGACCTTATTTTAAAATTAAATTAATAATATTTAGAAAATTATTTTTGAAAAATGGAGTTCATTTTTGAATTCTACACGTCGAAAAATGGTTGGGGTAAATTTTTGGTATTTTTCTGAAACTCTTGAATTTTCGGTGAATAGTGAAATACGGTAAAATACCGTATAATCAATTTATCAGTAAAAATGCACTATTTATGACATCATAAGTGATGCAAGGCCACTTGCTTCGAAATCACATGATATTTTCACTAATTAAGGCCACTTGATTTGAGATTATTCATAGTCTTGATAAAAATATTATAATAATAATTAAAATAATCTAAAATACCTCCCCTCCTCCACTATAAATACCACCCTCACTCCCCTCTTCCTCCCACACCTCTCAAGCCTTGAGCATTGTCTAATTTCTGCCAAATTCCCTCCTCAATCTTCTTCCCCACGTCCTAGAGCTGCTGGTCTCACCAAAAGACCAAAATCAAAGCCCTTAAGAAGGATCTCAAGGAGAAGAGATCAAGAGGTAAACATCCTCTTTCATTTTCATTCTTTCCTTCCATTTTATGTTATTCTCTTCCTTTCCCTTTGTCTTTTGTTGGGATATTTCATTAAATATTTTCCCTTACAGTCCAAATTTTGTATGATTGGTGATATATTCCATTCCTCTCATCAATCTTGTTTTTATGAAATTTTTAGAGGCGCCGTTAGGCTGCCGAATTTTTTTGTAAGAAATTTCTCATGTTTTCTTTATTTCATGATTCCTTCCACTTCTTTCTTCACCCCCTCTTATCCAAGAGGCATGAAATCTCCAGAATCATGTATATTCTGGATGTTTTCATGTTTATGGAAAATTACAAATCATTATTCCTCTCCTCTTTCACTTATTTAAAGAATCAAAAAAAACATTGTCCATTTGTGTCGAATTACCGATATCGTGGACGATGTAATTTCAATTTCCATTAATTATTTCAAGTCTGGTCATGAAACCATTTATATGGTTGAACCAGGTTATAATATATGTTTTATGAATCATATAAGGATCTGTAATTCTTTTGTACTCATGATTCAAACTTATAAGACTAAATGAAATTGTAATTATCAAAGAACCACTTAAATTATCTAAACGAACATAATTAATGTTTTAACTTATAAATCATCATCATATAAAGAACCAAAGTGATGAATGGTATAATTTATGGTACTGGAATTATGTAAATAATACTCCATTCCAATTCTGGAGTTTCACTTCCAATCAACAAGAACGATTCATCATGAACCGATCGTGAAAATCACAAAAGACCTCACCCAAAATAATGCAAGGAACAAAATACTAACAAATAAGGGGTGAAATGAGGTTATGAAATGACCATATAAGATGTTATAAACATGAACACGTTTCTTTAAAATCCTATTAACACTCCTTTAACCATTATACAGGAGGTTCAAACAATTTTGAAGTAAGACAAGCCCAAGGTAAGGGAATTCTTAACCCGATTTCCATTCTTTGGGTTAACCTTCTACTTTATAATTTATGTGCTATTTAAATTGTTTGTGTGATGGGTTCTGTTTATATTATGTTTAATTATGTGTATTTACAGAGTATATACATATTCCATCCACTCAATTAAGTATCACTTCAAGTATATGATGTTTATAAGGGACTTTTCTTCTAAAATCCTCTTTTAAAATTCTGTTTTATAAGATTCAAAGGCAATGTTTTTTTGCTATTATTTATGTTGAATGATTATGTTTTGGCTATTGGGCATTGTTTATGATGAAGGGTGGGACCTATATTTCCCTCCAATGCATTGGGTATGAGTAAGTTGGAGGTCGGCCGTATGGTTACTCCAAGTGTAACTGTGATGGTTACACAAAGTAAGGTAGCCGTGAGGGTTACAAATTTTAAGGTAGCCAAGATGGTTACAAGATTATGTAAGTAATGCCCCAATATACCTTTATGATTATAATTATGTTTGTATGGATCTTGTGTAAATCACATGTTACACAAAGTAAGATTTTATGGGTGTAAATCATGTATTTTGAAAATGTTTTCATATGTCTTGTGTATTCATGGACTAATGAGATTTTTCCTTCTTTTTCATACCTTACTGAGCTTTTGTGCTCATTCCAAGTTTTTAAATGATTTTTCACAGGTTAATGGATGAGTAATACAAGGAAGGAAGACATGTTAAATGTTGAAGAATTGTCAAGGAGTCTTGTTTTATGTTTTAATGTTTTATATTCTGAGGAAAATGGAAACTGATTTTATGGTATCCACTATGTAACAATGTGTAATGTTATGAATATTTTGTCTTAATTCTCTAAAGCTCTAAACTTAAAAAGATCCTCAATGTAAAATGAAGTGTTTTCTTGAATAAATTCAAGATTATGTATGAAATAAGTGTGGGTCCTTATAGTTGGTATCAGAGGATGGTTTAGATGACTTTAGGGGTTAAGGTGATGCTAATAGAAAACCATAAATAATTCTCACCCTATGTTTAATTTGTTATAGCATTTAAAGATTACCATGTTGCTTCATCTAAGAAATGTTTGTTTAGAATGGTTGTCCGCAGAAGGAACATGGATGCTGAAGAGGATAGGCACCGACAGAATGACATCCTTCCTGATCAACAGCCCGGAATGGTAGGGATTGGAACCGAGCAGTTTGTGACAGTAATGGCTCAGCTAACACAGGCAATAAATGGTGGTGGCATCCATGCAAGAGGACAAATAGATGTACCCCAACGGAACATGACAGTGGTGGAACATTTTATGAGACAACATCCTCCTGCATTCAGTGGATCTTCTGACCCAGTGGCAGCAGAAGGATGGATTAAGGCCCTTGAAAAGATATTTGATGTTATGGGATGTTCAGACAATCAAAAGGTAAGTCTTGCCATTTATCGTTTTGAAGGGGAAGCTGATCAGTGGTGGTCAATGGTAAGGAATATCAGGGGTAGAGAGGATTTTGATGCCTTAGTATGGGATGAATTTAAAAGTCTTTTTCTTGAAAAATATTTTCCTAAGGTGGTGCGACTTAGAATGGAGAAACAATTCCTTGAACTGAAACAAAAGGAGGAAGATTCAGTGGCTATGTATGAGGCGAACTTCACCCGACTGGCGAGGTATGCTCCGAATCTTATTATGGATCTCGATAGCAAAATCAACCGCTTTTACTCAGGATTGAAGCCAAGGTATCGAAGGGCGTTGGCCTCCCGTGAATTCAAAAGTTACGAGAAACTTGTCCGATGTGCTGAGAGGGTAGAGATGGAGTTTGCTGACGATCACATGCAATTTGGAAACAAAGAGAAGAAGAGGTCAAATTGGAAAGCAATGGGTAAGAATCAACCAATGAAATCTGATGGTAAGAAAATACAGTTTCCAGTATGTGAAAAGTGTGGCAAGAAGCACCCTGGGGAATGTCTTATCAAAACTGGAAAGTGTTTTAAATGTGGTAAGTTTGGACATATGGCCCGAGATTGCAATGAAAATGATCCAAATACTAATCCTGATAAGCAAACTATAAAGTGTTTTAAATGTGGTGAGATGGGTCACTATGCAAATGCCTGTCCAAAGAGGGATCCAAATGATGCAAAGAAGCCAGACTACAAGCAGAAAGGTGTAGTGAGATCCTTTGCGACTACGTCAGCAGATGTTGGGCCATCCAATGAAGTTGTATCAGGTACTTTGTTTGTTCACTCAGATTTTGCTAAAGTTTTGTTTGATACGGGGTCTACACATTCCTTCATCTCTGAGAAATTTTCTAGTAAATTGGAAATATCACCTCAACAAATGATACCCGAACTTGTTGTTAAAACACCAGGGGGAAATGTTATAGCAAAGAGGAATTATAAGAATATTTCTATTGTGGTATGTGGAAAGACTTTACCTGCAAACCTTGTTGTTTTACCCTTAGTCGAGTTTGAAGTTATTCTGGGGATGGACTGGCTTTCTGGTTATCATGCTAAGATTGATTGTAGAGCTAAAGAAGTTGTTTTTCAGAAAGAGTTTCAGTTTGTATACAAGAATGAACCCATACAATTGATAACATATCAAGAAGCTGAGAAACTACTGAAAGATGGAAATGAAAGTTATCTGGCTCATATTGTTGAAAACAAGGGAACTATTCAAATCAATGATGTGCCAGTGGTAAATGAATACCTTGATGTTTTTCCTGAGGAGTTACCCAGTGTCATACCTAAACGAGAAGTTGAATTCACAATTGACTTAGTTCCTGATGCTAAGCCAATTTCAAAACCCCCATATCGTATGGCTCCAATAGAACTTCTTGAATTGAAAAATCAGTTGCAGGATTTGCTTGTCAAAGGTTTCATTCGTCCCAGTACTTCACCATGGGGAGCCCCTGTTTTGTTTGTTAAAAAGAAAGATGGTTCCATGAGACTTTGCATTGATTATAGAGCTTTGAATAACATCACTGTTAAAAACAAGTATCCTTTGCCTCATATTGATGACTTGTTTGATCAGCTCCAGGGAGCTCAGTACTTTTCCAAGATTGACTTGAGATCCGGATACCATCAGCTGAAGGTGAAGGAGGATGACATCCCGAAAACAGCCTTTCGTACTAGATATGGGCATTATGAATTTGTTGTTATGCCATTTGGGTTAACTAATGCACCTGCTGTATTCATGAATCTTATGAATAGAGTATTTCATGAGTTCTTGGATAAGTTTGTGGTGGTATTTATTGATGACATTCTGGTTTTTTCTAAAAATAAAGAGGAGCATGAAAAACATCTAAGGGTTGTTTTACAAACTTTAAAAGAAAAGAAACTATATGGAAAATTCAGCAAGTGTGATTTTTGGTTGCAACAGATTTCTTTTCTTGGGCACATTGTAAATAAGGATGGAATAACAGTTGATCCTGCCAAAACAAAAGTAGTTGATGAATGGCCAAGACCCACAAATGTTACAGAGATTCGTAGTTTTCTGGGCTTAGCAAGTTATTACCGACGCTTTGTTAAGAACTTTGCACGGTTATCTAGCCCAATAACTAAGTTAACACGGAAAGGGGTTAAATTTGTTTGGACAGAGGAATGTGATGTTTGTTTTCAGGAACTAAAGAATAGATTGGTGAATGCTCCAGTTTTGGCCTTACCTTCCCGGAATGGTGAGTTTGTCATCTACAGTGATGCTTCTTTGAAGGGACTTGGTTGTGTTTTGATGCAGAATGATCAGGTAATTGCCTATGCCTCGAGACAACTTAAACCTCATGAGCTGAATTATCCCACACATGATTTGGAATTGGCAGCTGTGGTTTTTGCTTTGAAAATATGGAGGCATCATCTATACGGAACCAAATGCCAAATATATACTGACCATAAAAGTCTTAAGTATATATTCACTCAGAAGGAATTAAACATGAGGCAGAGAAGATGGCTAGAACTGATAAAGGATTATGACTGCACGATTAATTACCATCCTGGAAAAGCAAACAAAGTAGCGGATGCCTTAAGTCGGAAAAATCATGCATCATTAACCATGCTACGTTTGGAACGTGATCCCTTGGTTAATGATTTGATAAATTTTGGCTTGGAAGTTGTTGGTGCAGGGAATATATCTGTTTTGTTTCAGGTTTCAGTGCAGTCTTCGTTGTCAGACAGAATTATGAAAGCGCAGAGGGAAGACTGTGAGCTACAGAAAAAGGTAGAATTGGTTAAAATGGGTAAGTTTCCAGAATTTAATCTTGATAAAGATTGTGTTTTAAGGTTTTGGAAAAAGGTTGTGTGTGCCTTGTGATTCCCAGCTGAAGAAAGAATTGTTGTGTGAAGCTCATAGTTCTCCATTTTCTGTTCATCCTGGAAGTACTAAGATGTACAGAGACCTTCGAGAGTATTACTGGTGGAATGGGATGAAAAGAGATATTGCTGATTTTACAATGAAATGTTTGACATGTCAGCAGGTTAAAGCAGAGCGACAGTTACCGAAGGGGATGCTTCAGCCTTTGCCGGTGCCAGAATGGAAATGGGAGAATATATCCATGGATTTTGTGGTGGGACTACCAAAGACTTCTCGAGGTAACAATGCGATATGGGTTATTGTTGATCGACTAACAAAGTCTGCTCATTTTCTTTCTATTCGAGATACAATGACATTAGATCAGCTTTCTCGATTGTACCTCAAAGAGATTGTCAGGTTACATGGAGTTCCTCTTTCCATTGTGTCTGACCGAGATCCCAGGTTCACTTCTAAATTTTGGAAGGGACTTCAGAAGTCTTTGGGCACAGAGTTGAATTTCAGTACAGCTTTTCATCCTCAATCAGATGGGCAGTCAGAGCGAACGATTCAAACTTTGGAGGATATGCTTCGAGCTTGTTCAATGGACTATCAGGGAAGTTGGGATCAGCATCTTTCATTAGTTGAGTTTTCTTATAATAACAGTTTCCATTCCAGTATTCAGATGGCACCTTTTGAGGCCTTGTATGGAAAGCGGTGTCGGACTCCTGCGTTTTGGGATGAAGTCGGTGAAAGAAAGTTGATGGGGCCAGAATTAGTAGAGGAAGTGGCTGAGAAAGTGAGGATGATCCAGCAACACATGAGGATAGCTCAAAGCAGGCAGAAAAGTTATGCAGATAATAGAAGGAAAGACTTCTCTTTCAAGGTAGGTGACCATGTTTTCCTTAAAATATCTCCTTGGAAAAGTGTGATGCGTTTCGGTAAGAAAGGGAAACTAAGTCCACGGTTCATCGGTCCTTTTGAAATCTTGGATAAAGTTGGAACAGTTGCGTACCGCGTAGCTTTGCCTCCGAGCTTGTTTCAGGTACACAATGTTTTTCATGTTTCGATGTTGAGAAAGTATGTTCCAGATTCATCACATGTCTTGAGGCCGGAAGAAGTTCAGCTAGCAGAGAACCTTTCTTATGAAGAAAAACCGGTTCAGATTCTTGATCGAAGAGAACAGGTATTGCGGAATAAGGTAATCCACCAGGTAAAGGTTTTGTGGAGAAACCACATGGTTGAAGAAGCAACATGGGAGTCTGAAAATGCTATGAGGGAAAAATACCCTCAGTTGTTTAATAAGTAAATAAAATTGCGAGGACGCAATTTCAAGAAGGTGGGGATAATGTAACATCCCAAGGTTTTCTAAAAATAAATTGAAAATGCTTGAAATTTTGTTTAAGGTATATATTTATAAGTATCCTTTAAACATAATTTTATTTCTTCTATGTTTTGAATTTCAAGAAACTGTCATCTACAATTGTGTTCAGTATGTTATTTCGAGTCTGATGGAACAAACTTGTTTTTTTGGTGAATAGTAACATGCCCTTATGAATAGTAATATGAATAGTAATATGACCTCATGAATAGTAAATAATAATATTATTTTATTTTCCCATGGCAATAGGATAATGGGATCTTAATTAATTTTCCAATGTCACATAAAACTAATTGCACTTCAATTTTGTTATTTTTCGAATTAACTGTGACCTTATTTTAAAATTAAATTAATAATATTTAGAAAATTATTTTTGAAAAATGGAGTTCATTTTTGAATTCTACACGTCGAAAAATGGTTGGGGTAAATTTTTGGTATTTTTCTGAAACTCTTGAATTTTCGGTGAATAGTGAAATACGGTAAAATACCGTATAATCAATTTATCAGTAAAAATGCACTATTTATGACATCATAAGTGATGCAAGGCCACTTGCTTCGAAATCACATGATATTTTCACTAATTAAGGCCACTTGATTTGAGATTATTCATAGTCTTGATAAAAATATTATAATAATAATTAAAATAATCTAAAATACCTCCCCTCCTCCACTATAAATACCACCCTCACTCCCCTCTTCCTCCCACACCTCTCAAGCCTTGAGCATTGTCTAATTTCTGCCAAATTCCCTCCTCAATCTTCTTCCCCACGTCCTAGAGCTGCTGGTCTCACCAAAAGACCAAAATCAAAGCCCTTAAGAAGGATCTCAAGGAGAAGAGATCAAGAGGTAAACATCCTCTTTCATTTTCATTCTTTCCTTCCATTTTATGTTATTCTCTTCCTTTCCCTTTGTCTTTTGTTGGGATATTTCATTAAATATTTTCCCTTACAGTCCAAATTTTGTATGATTGGTGATATATTCCATTCCTCTCATCAATCTTGTTTTTATGAAATTTTTAGAGGCGCCGTTAGGCTGCCGAATTTTTTTGTAAGAAATTTCTCATGTTTTCTTTATTTCATGATTCCTTCCACTTCTTTCTTCACCCCCTCTTATCCAAGAGGCATGAAATCTCCAGAATCATGTATATTCTGGATGTTTTCATGTTTATGGAAAATTACAAATCATTATTCCTCTCCTCTTTCACTTATTTAAAGAATCAAAAAAAACATTGTCCATTTGTGTCGAATTACCGATATCGTGGACGATGTAATTTCAATTTCCATTAATTATTTCAAGTCTGGTCATGAAACCATTTATATGGTTGAACCAGGTTATAATATATGTTTTATGAATCATATAAGGATCTGTAATTCTTTTGTACTCATGATTCAAACTTATAAGACTAAATGAAATTGTAATTATCAAAGAACCACTTAAATTATCTAAACGAACATAATTAATGTTTTAACTTATAAATCATCATCATATAAAGAACCAAAGTGATGAATGGTATAATTTATGGTACTGGAATTATGTAAATAATACTCCATTCCAATTCTGGAGTTTCACTTCCAATCAACAAGAACGATTCATCATGAACCGATCGTGAAAATCACAAAAGACCTCACCCAAAATAATGCAAGGAACAAAATACTAACAAATAAGGGGTGAAATGAGGTTATGAAATGACCATATAAGATGTTATAAACATGAACACGTTTCTTTAAAATCCTATTAACACTCCTTTAACCATTATACAGGAGGTTCAAACAATTTTGAAGTAAGACAAGCCCAAGGTAAGGGAATTCTTAACCCGATTTCCATTCTTTGGGTTAACCTTCTACTTTATAATTTATGTGCTATTTAAATTGTTTGTGTGATGGGTTCTGTTTATATTATGTTTAATTATGTGTATTTACAGAGTATATACATATTCCATCCACTCAATTAAGTATCACTTCAAGTATATGATGTTTATAAGGGACTTTTCTTCTAAAATCCTCTTTTAAAATTCTGTTTTATAAGATTCAAAGGCAATGTTTTTTTGCTATTATTTATGTTGAATGATTATGTTTTGGCTATTGGGCATTGTTTATGATGAAGGGTGGGACCTATATTTCCCTCCAATGCATTGGGTATGAGTAAGTTGGAGGTCGGCCGTATGGTTACTCCAAGTGTAACTGTGATGGTTACACAAAGTAAGGTAGCCGTGAGGGTTACAAATTTTAAGGTAGCCAAGATGGTTACAAGATTATGTAAGTAATGCCCCAATATACCTTTATGATTATAATTATGTTTGTATGGATCTTGTGTAAATCACATGTTACACAAAGTAAGATTTTATGGGTGTAAATCATGTATTTTGAAAATGTTTTCATATGTCTTGTGTATTCATGGACTAATGAGATTTTTCCTTCTTTTTCATACCTTACTGAGCTTTTGTGCTCATTCCAAGTTTTTAAATGATTTTTCACAGGTTAATGGATGAGTAATACAAGGAAGGAAGACATGTTAAATGTTGAAGAATTGTCAAGGAGTCTTGTTTTATGTTTTAATGTTTTATATTCTGAGGAAAATGGAAACTGATTTTATGGTATCCACTATGTAACAATGTGTAATGTTATGAATATTTTGTCTTAATTCTCTAAAGCTCTAAACTTAAAAAGATCCTCAATGTAAAATGAAGTGTTTTCTTGAATAAATTCAAGATTATGTATGAAATAAGTGTGGGTCCTTATAAAAAACTCATTATATTCATTCTCCAATTTTTCTTTTAGATGATCAAGCTCTTCATATTCTATTCCTTTTGGGGTACTTGGTCTTTGAAAAACTTCAAGTTTTACATTCAAAATAAGCAACCAACTTTTGGCATAAGCAATTGATATCATTTACCTAGTTCACCAATTCATTTAGCTTGTCCACGTGATACTTGAGACTATCATAAACGTTATATGACCACTTAACAACCTTGTTACAAGACTTTCTATGCTCAGTATCACATTCTTTGAACACTTAGAAATAGTCTTCCAGATTTAAGAAACCTACCCATCAGAATCATGAGAGAGTCAATTATTTCATTATGACTATTTGAAATGATTTATATTATGGCTTGAATTTTTTAATGAATGGATAATCTTTTCTAAATTATTCAATTCTTGTTTTATGTACTGAATTTCCTTTACTATGATTGTTATTTCAAAATTGATATCTTTTGTGTATTCTGGGAGATCACCAAAACGAGTTTCAGTGCTGATATATTGAGCTAGCTGATTCTGATTATTATCATATTCTTCTTCTTATTCTTTATCAGATATTTTAATGACTCTATTAGAAGAAACCCTTTGAGAAACTTCACTAGAAGGTTGGGGATCAAGAGATTGAAACTTCAAGGATGGAAATTCTAATGATTCTATTGAAAGATTTCTCTTGTTTGTATCTACATTTTATTTAACTTATTCTTCTTCTTGACCTTGTTCTTCTTCCCCTTGGTCTTCTTCCTCTTCTTCATATTCTTGAATCATACTTTGTGTAGATGATTGTTTAGATGCCTATTTCAATTTTCCTTTCTCTATAGGATCCGATTGAGTCTGAACAGGTGGATCCATCATTACAATTCTGCTTTTTTCCTTTCCCTGCTATTTTGAAAAGATTATCAATGTCAATAGCTTGGACCTTTCTCTTATTCATTCTCTTATTCCTTTATTATTATTTTAAATATTATTCTAATCTTATTTTCAGTTCCAGGGCTTCAGTTGGATCCAAACCAAATTGTAGATCCCCTGATTTCCTTTATTCCTTTTTCTTCCTCTACTCAATCGCAACCTCATTCGATTCTGCATTTTGTTTCATTGACTTTTTAGGGATTGTAGTATTAAATAACATTATTTTTTTTGTGGATGATTTTAAGGGATTATAATGTTTTTAAATCCCTTAACTACTTCCTTTCCTTTCTCAACTTATATATCCTTCTCAAACTTTTTGGATTTAGGATTGAATTGTATCTGAAGTATCTTTATTGTATCATTATAGATGAGAGGATCTGTGAATGTTTTAATATCTAATTTGATTGAGACATTTCACAAACATAATAATTCTTTCGAAAACATACTAATAATGGTGGGAAACATGATCAGCTATGATTCTATTTCACCATATTTAAGCTTCTTAATTGTCACGAAAATGAATCCCATTAAATTGAACTTCCTTATATTCACCAGATAATCAAGAACATAAACATTTGAAACTTTCAATGTTTCCTTATCACCCTTTCTCAACACTAAAAAACCTTGCATCCAAAGGTAAATGAGTCTATTATCTCCTGATAAATGAATTACATTTCTCTTGTCCTCATGAATCTCAAAAAGAGATTCTTCATCTTTTATTTTATCAATGGTTCCATCCTATTATGGTAATTTATAAGATGGAAAAAGAGCATATAGCTCACATGGTATTCATACCAAAGTGGATTCTTATTTTACTTAATTTGTGTACTTATTATAATACATCATAAAAGAAATCTTGAGACCATTGTCTATCTCTATTATTTTATAGAATTTCAAAACATCCTCATAATATAAAAAATCTAGATCTGATTGCTGTCTTTTAACAAAAATGGATTCCCACCCTTGGAAACTTATTATAATTTTTAGTGATGAACCAAAAGTATCATAAAAGTATTGAGAGACTAGTCTTTCACCTAGAAAGGTCACAGAAGAAAAAACTTTTAGAGAAATTAGACATGGAGATGAAGAAGTTAACTCAGACATGAAAGACAATATCAAACCTTGAAGATTTTTCCGATTACGAAAGATGAGGAGATATCTAATTACAAAAACTGAGGAAAAATTTGATTATGAACCATGTTGTATTTATAGAGAATCATGATTTGAGAGAAATTTAGAAGAATTCGATGTGGTATGGGTAATAAGGGGTTATTTTAAAAATAAATTTGACGACTAAGATTAGATATAAAATATCCAATGGTTGAGAATGAATTCAAAATCTCGAGGTTTTTTTTAAGAGAAAAACATATTCATAAGGAATCTGAATAGAAATTAGAATAGTGAATTGAAAAACAACTATTTGAAATATAATGAACAAAATAAGGTTTTAGAGTTTGTAAATGTGGGAGTATTATGATAGATATATTGGTTTTAGTATATTGTTATTATGATCATAATACAAGAAATAATAAAAATCATATGAGACAGATAAGAATTATTAAACTGATAAAAGTAATCTGGTACTGATAAGATATTTTAAAACCGATAATATAATCTAGTATTGATTGGATAATCTAATACCGATAATATAGTACCAATAGAATAATCAAATACCAATAATCTAGTACCAATATAATAATACAATAATGATAATCTAATATCATTAGAGAAATCCAATACCGATAATCATAAAACTGATAGACAAGAAACTAACAAAAACATATGATAGATAAAAACATGAAACCGATAAAAACATGAAACCGATGATAACCTAAAATCAATAAAAACATGAAACTATTAAAATGTAAAACTAATGAAGATATAAAACTAATAAAAGTAAAACTAATAAAAATTAAACAGATAAAAATTTAAAACCTTTAAATGTGAAATTGATAAAAGTGAAACTGATAAAGATAAAACAAATAAAAATGTAAAACCGATAAAAGTGATGTATACCCCCCCTTTTAAAAGGTCTAACTTAATTTAAGGATATGGTTTAAACAAGAAATAGATGTTAATAATTACTTTACAGTGATCATTCATAGTTTTTTTTAATGTATTCAAATTTATCGGAAGATAATGGTTTGGTGAAAATTTCAGTAAATTGTTCTTGTGTTCCGATGAATTGTAAAATAATATATTCTTTTAGTGTGTGATCTCAAAGAAAGTGTTTCCTAATATCTATGTGTTTTTCATGTGAGTGATGTGCATGTTTTTTAATAAGAGAAATGGAACTAGTATTATCACATAGTATTTGAGTTTTGAAAAAACTCATGCCATAGTTAGTGAGTGTGTGTTGCATCCATAATACATGAGCACAATAACTTCCAGCTGCTATATATTTAGCTTCAGTAGTGGAAAGTGCTACTATTTGTTTCTTCATTCAAGACCAAGAAGCCAATGAATCTCTAAAGAAATAATATGTTAAATATGTACTTTTTCTATCCATTCTATAACCACCAAAGTCAGCATCTAAAAAAATCTTTTAAAACAAAATCATTTCTAGAAGGATAAAATAGTCCTAAATCCATAATTCCCTTTAAGTAGTGATTTTTTTCACTGCTTTTAAATGAGATTCCTTTGTATTAGATTGATTTCTTTCACATAAGTATATTTAAAACATTAAGTCTAGATGACTAGCTATTAAGTTTAAAAAACTTCCTATCATACCTATAAAAGATGTTAGATCAACTAGTTTCCCAACTTCATCAAGATAAAGTGAATTTGAGGTATCGATTAGAGTGTTTATACTTTTAGTGTTGTCATATCCATACATTTTAAGTAAATTTTTGATATAATTATGTTGGGATATATAGGTTCCTTATAGTTTTTGAGATATTTGAAAAACGAAGAAGAATGTTATCTCACCCATTATATTCATTTCAATCTCATGTTTTCTGATATTTGCAAAAGAATCAGTTAGGTTTTGCTGAGTTGATCTGAATATAATGTCATAAACATATATTTGAACAATAAAAATATTTTTGTTTTCCATTTTTATGAAAATAGTTGGATCTGAATTTCCTTTAGAATATTTTTTTTTGTAAAATAAATCTTGGGAGTCTATCATACCAAGCTCTAGGGGCGTTTTTAAGGCCATAAAAATCTTTGGTATGTTTAAAAACATGGTCATGATGTTTTGAGTCAACAAAACCTAGATGTTGTTCTAAAAAAATATTCTTGTAAAAAACCATTAAGAAAACACATTTTATGTCCTTTTGAGAATTTTTAAAGTTAAATAATGCTGAAAAGGCTAATATAATACTAATAGATTCAAGTCTATCTACCAGAGCATAGGTTTCTTCATAGTCTATTCCCTCTTGTCTATTAAATCCTTTAGCAAAAAGTCTTACTTTATTTCTTATAATGACTCCACTTTCATCACATTTGTTTATGAAAACACATTTTACTCTAATTACAGTTTTTCATTAGGTCTTTCAACCAAGGTCTAAACATTCTTTCTTTCAAATTCATGCAGTTCATCTTACACTTATTTATTCCAATCTTCATCACCTAAGGCCTCGTTTGATGTTTTAGGTTCAAATTGAGATAGATAAGAAAGATGTTCTATTTAATTTCTCAAGTAATTTATAGTCCTTATAGGTTGATCTACATCATCAATGATAATATCACTAAGTTGATTCCTAAGAAATAATTGATTTGTGTTTTGTAAAACTTGTTCATGAACATAAGTTTGAAAGTATTCTAGGGTAAATATATCAGAAACATTTTCTTGACTATTTCCCTTTTCAGAAGAGTTTTCAATCAAAGGTTGATAATCAGTTTGCGAAAACACATCTATTGATATTGGTAGGGGTTGTTTAAAAACAAAAGGATCGTTTCATCAAATTTAATACGCACTATTTCCTCAATAGTATAAGATTTTTTTTAAAAACACTATAAGACATAGAAGTAGTGAAATAACCTAGAAAGATTAATTAATCAGATTTGGGTGTGAATTTATGTAGAATATATTTAGTATTAAATATAAATACTTTGCATCCAAATAATCTGAAGTAAGAAACTCTAGGATTTTGGCCAGTCCACAATTCATAAGGTGTTTTATTAAGAAAATGTCTTGTTAAAAATCGATTTATAATATAACATACAATACTTACAGCTTCATCCCAGAATTGCTTACTAATTTAGTATTCACTCAACATGGTTCTTGTCATTTCTTTAAGAATATGATTTCTCCTTTTAAAAACACCATTTTGATGAGGGATTTTTGGAGTTGGAAAGTTGTGAGTAATACGTTTCTTACTACAAAAGTTTTTAAAATCCGAGTTTTGAAATTATCCACCATGATCACATTGAATTGTTATAAGCCGTGGGTTTTTATAATTTTTTACTTGGGAACTAAAAGTTTTGAAATAGAAAAAGGCTTTAGATTTCTTTGCTAGAAAATGGACCCATGTAAGTTAGGTGTATTCATCCAATAAAAAAATCATGGTATTTTTCCATCAATACTTCCAGTTTTTATAGGACTGAAAGGATCTCTGGGCACTAAATATATTTCATTAGTAGTTTAAACTTGATTAATTAATTTAAATGTAGTTTTATGTTACTTTACATATTGACAAGGGTCACAAAATTTTGAAAAATCATACATGAGATCTAGTAGATCCTTAAAAAGTATTTTATTTGAGAGTTTTCAAAGGTTACTAAGGTTACAGTGTCCTAACCTTCTATACCATAAACATGATTGGTCTTCCGTTGCACTTAAGAAAGGTAATTATTGGCTCCTAAGGCCTTATAAGTTAAGTGTGTATACTTTCTCATGCCTAAGGGAAGAAAGAATGAATTTATCCTTGGAATTGTGAACTAAAAATTTATCATTCCTAAAATTTAAAAGGTAACCTTCATCACATAATTGAATTATGATTATAAGGTTGTGATTAAGAACTTTTACAAACAAATCAGTTGACATTAAAACTTTTCCTATAATAACAATATTACCTATACCAATGATCTTTCTTTGAGAATTATCTCTAAAGGTCAATGTTCCACCATTCATTTAAATAATCTTTTCAAATAAATATTTGTTTCTAGTTATATGTTTTTAACAACCACTATCCATGTACAAAATATTCTTGTTGTTGGTACACTTTTTGGTTTCCTAAAAAAGAAACAATTAGTTTTCTAAAACCCAAACATGTTTGGATATGAAAATATTAGATAAAAGAACATTATGAATCCACATTTTTTTTTTAAAATTGAGATTTACGAAATCCTAAAGATTGGGTTTTATTAAGAGAAAAATTTCTTTCTAAATTTCCACAACATTGACACTTGGTGCAAAATAGAGTACTTTGGGGAACAAAATAATTTTTTTTAAAAACTGGTTTTGAATGTGTATAACCAATTCCTGAACTATTCCTTAGAGGAAGATTTTGTGAATACATTTTATCAAATTATTTCCTTATAGAATTGAAATTTGATAAAATTTTCTTAATAGAAAAAATTTCAGATTTTAGTATAATGACTAAATTTTCATTCCCACAAGAAATTGTTTAGGAATTGTTTTTTTTGTTTCAAAAACATTTTTCTATAAAAAAAACTTATTCTAATTTCTTATAAAGTCTATCATTTTCATAATTTACTTTGTTAAAGTTTTTTTGAAATATTTTCAAAATAAATGATCAAGATCTTTTAAAAGATCTAATACTTATTTATAATAATAGACATTCTAGAGTTTTCCTTATTAATCTTCTTCTTTAGTTTGAAATTATCATTCTCAAGTAATTTGGGAAATCTAGATACTTCTTCAAAAGAAGTTAAATTATCCTTAAATAAAGAATATTCTTCATCTGAAGAGTAAGAATATTTATAATTGGGATAATTTACATTTAAAGATACATTTGTAAGAGATTCTGTATTTTGTTCCTTAGCCATAAGACAATGATTTTCAATAGGTAGTATACCTATAAGTCCAATATTCTTATGATCATAAGATTCATATTCAGAATATTTTTCTAATGAATCACCACCACTTGCACTCCAAGTATCATTTTAATTCAATAATTCTTTATTCTTTGACTTGTAGTACTTTTTATTGTTTCTCTCATAATTTTTATCCTTACTATATTTCGTTTTATGTAAAGGAAAATCCAGTCCAATATGACTTACTCTTTTACATACATAACAAGTTACTTCTGATTCTTTCTTATCCTTTTAAACTTTCTTTTTGAATTTGAATTGAAAATATTCCTTTCCTATAATCTTTTTCATTCTTTGAATAGGATTGGATAATTCATTATCTGAATGATCACTTTCACTATATTATAAAATAATAACATATTTATAACATTGGATCTTGTTACCCTTTCTGGTTTTTTGGTTGTAGATATAGTAGTAAAGGCTACACTTTCATTACCATTATTCTTCTTATTAAAATATATATCTCATTTCATTCTTGTTTCATGCTAAAGAAGAGTTTAAAATAACTCATCAAGAGTAATTTGAGTGAATTTCCTGTTTTCATTTATATCTTTCCTTTTTTGATTCCCACTTATTGTGAATTATATCAATTATCTTGTCTAAAAGAACTTTATCATAAAGACCTTTCTCTCCAATAGATTGAAGACTATTGAAAATTCTCATAAAAACTTGTTTCACTTTTCTAATTGGTTCTCCATAAAGAAATTAAAATCTGTGATATTCATCTCTCAACATAGCTCTTCTAGTTTCTACCACTTTAGAAGTTACAAAATGATTAACTTAAAGTTTCTTCCAAATACAGTTGGAAGCTTCATAATACTATATCCGACTATATATGTTCCTGGTCATGGAGAACAACAAAGTATTGCATACCTTGTAATTCAGTTGATATTCAATTTTCTCCTGGTTGGTGAAGGTTCTGACTTATTTGTCTAGAATTTTTTATTCTCAAGTAATCATGAAAAAGTTATCTACTCCAGTATTAATAAAAAAAATCTTCATTCGATCTCTTCAGTACTCATAATCATTCCCATAAAAAATAGGTGGTTGAGTAGGTTTTTGGTTATCAATTGATCTAATATTCATTCCTTCCATATTATAAAACAATACTATTCCACTCCACAAATTAGTATTGTAAGTAAATATAAACAAAAGGTTTATAATAAAAATAAAATTGTCTTATATAAATATAAAAATAATGTAAAAAAAATCATTGGAAATATTCCTCTAATACAAATTGTTGCATCGTAAAATAGATTTAATTGTATATGAGATGGCACAATAAAATTGGGTGGGGAATTTTATTTTTAAAAAAATTGTATTTAAACTCTTAGGAAGAAACACACTTTAAGAGATCTTAAACTAATATAATTTACAACCAATAAAAATGAGTATAAAAGTCCTCGATCCAAAGGATATGATATGATATGATACAACAAGAAATTAATAACAATTTTTTTTGAATTGAATACAATGATTAGAGTAAAAAAATGTAAATTATTCTATTATACATCACATAGAATATCTTAATAAAATATGTAATTAATGTATCATAATTAATATAATTAAAATAGAAAAGAACATGAATAGAAAGAGGAAACAAATTGATTCCATTTCTATTACCAAAGGTAGTATAAATGTAAAGGTATTACAATTATTTTATCCCAAAGAGTAGTTTATCCTTTTACCTAGGATAAAAGGTCTATCTTACCACCACCCGAGTAAGCCCTCGATATGATAATCAACACAGCTATCTTCCTATCCAGAGATTCCCTCAATTAAGAAGATAATCGACACCTCTGTCTTTCAAATAATTGAAATCCCTTGATACAATGATCGGTACCACCGTATTCCCTTCCCAAGAATCCCTCGATCGTTATCACAATGATCGATCACTCAAAGAAAAACAAAGAAATTATAGAAATAGAAGAACTTAAAACATGTAATTCATGTCTTATATCTTCAAGGATTTCACAAGAAGAAAGAGATATGTCACAAAATCTCTCTCTAGAACTTGAATGATGAAAAAGTTTTTCTCCCTGGTTCGAATGACCTTCTATTTATAGGCCACAGGTTCCAAAGGTCACATTTATTTAAACAGTCATATTTCTCCAGAAAATTCAGATGGACTTTGAAACATGGAATGATAACAGTCAAAACAAACAGAGTACAAGAAATCATTTTTATTGGCATACAACTAACTTTATAAAATCGTTTTGGATAAAAGATAGTAAGTATATAAGTGAGAAACAAAGATTATGAGAAACATATAAATGGTATTGGAATAAGACATGAGTAAAATGCATAACTTGGTTACGATTCTTAACATGTTTATAATGAATATCATGGTTATGATGCATATCATTGTTACGATTCCTATCATGGTTACGATTCATATCATGGTTATGATATATAACATAGTTTTGTCTCTTAACATAGTTACAATGCATAAAGTGAATACGATGTGTAACCTGGTTATGATACATGAAGTGATTACGATGTATAACCCAATTACGATGCATGGTCACAATGCATAACATAAATATGATACCTAACCTAGTTATGATTCATATGGTCACAAAAACATCATATGTTATTAGGATTTTAAAACAATTTATGTGGTTATGATGAGAAAAAAATTATGTGACTAAAACAACATATGTTATTATGATAGAAAAAAAACATTATATGATTACGATGTAGAACAACATATATTAAAAAAGAGTAATTTGTGACTTCTAAAAAAAAATATCAATGGGAAAGTCAAAACACATTTTGACTCAACATTCCACATATTCCTTAGGAATAATAATTTATTTCTCTTTGAAATAAATATTTTTATTATATTTTGATAGAAAATACATACTAAGTATTATATAAAATTCAACCAAAGGTATAATAATCAAGTCTAAAAATAGGGTATGTCTATTTTTCATAATGGTAATAGGATAAAACATCTTTACTGTTTTTATATTTACATTAAGAGTATTGATTGAAAACTCCCTTCTTAAGGTGATTGGTAAATAATTAATTTTCTTGTAAAATATAGAAGATATAGAAGAGTATGAAGATCCAGAATCAAATAAATAATTACTTAAATTTAAGGCTATGATTAATTTATCCACCACCACATATTTAGGAACATCTAACTCAGTTTTAGTGAAAAAAACATGGCCTTCCCTCCATGGCCTCTTCTGTGGTAGGTTACCTTGAAACATGGGATGATGATTTGAAGGATTTCACTTTCTCTATAGTTGAAGAAATGGATAGAATATTTTTCTTTAATTAACTTGTATTCATTATAAAAATGAAACTTATCTCCACACATGTTAAAAAAATCCCATTATCTTCAATCATTTTAAGGATATTTCTTTAAAAAAAAATTTATGACAGAAATTTCAATGTTCCCTTTTTCTTATATGGTGCATTCCCTTTTTCTTGGTGTTAATAGGGATTCTTGTTTTCTTAGTTTCTTTTGAAGTTATAAGATATAGAAAATTTTTTCTCTATTTTTATAGAACATAATAATATTTTATAATATGATGAAAAAGTTTTAGAAACCACTTCCCTTCGGATATGTGGCCTAAAACCTTTAAATAGCCAATCTTTATTTTCAATTACTTATAAAATCTACAATATACTAGGAAAATATTATAAATGTGTCCTCGTACTCAATAATAAAATCCACTTCCTTTTTATTTTATCTAAGGAATATTCTCTTAATTCCAGTTCATAGCTCATAAGGGAAATATTTTTCTTAAAATATTTCATTATAATCTATCCAATCCATATTTTCTATTTCTTATTCAACCTAAGTATTTTGGATAAATGAACACCATTGATCAGCTTATCTATTAAGATAATTAATTGATAGTATAATATTTACCCTTTCATTACGTTCTATGTAAAGTTACCCAATCGAAAAAAAATAATATATTCATTAGATGGTTTAATTATTACATCTAAAAATAATACACTTATTTCACATGTAGTGAAATTTTAACCATTAACTAAATCCACTCTTAGAAATTCTACGTGAAATAATCATATTAAAATCCAGGGGAAGAAAAATCATAAAAACTATGTTCTAAAACACTAAATAAATAATATAATATCAAATACCAAAATGTGTAGATTCTAAACATTTCAAAAATATTTAATAAGGTGAAAATATCTGATTTAAAATAATATAGAATAATAAGAGTTAACCATAATAATGAAAGGTATATATAACATATCAAACAATAACACTTTTCCCATGTAATGATAAAAATCAATCATGAATCATATATAATGGGAAATGGATTGTAGGAAATAAAATAGAAAAAATCATAAAAAAATATTTATTATATTTGTGAACCTAGCTACCCACCGAACTGTTCACTCATTAAATTGTGAGTATAACTAAATTCCATCTCAATCACTATTTTTGAATAAAACTACCTGATAACCCATTCACATAAAATTTTCCAATTATGATATTTAATCCTTTAAAAAATGAATTGGATTGAGGTATATGTCTCACCCATCTCGTAATCCATATATTTACATGCCACTTGAGAAAACAAATCATAACATCATGAAATAAGTCATTGAAAGAAAAATAGCTTTCATGAAATTTCCAAATCATAATATAAAGAACCCAAGGAGAAAAATAGGTTTCATATACAATACAAATTGAAATAAGTAAAATTTTATAACAAACCATTATATAATATGAGTTTCATAAAACATCCAAATAATGTCATAAATTAAATTGCTTGATATCAGAAACTTGATCACCCAAAATAATCACATAATAAAATAATATCATAGGGTGAAACATGAAATATAAATCCATTATAGGTATATCACTTTATAATACATTAAAAAAACCATAAAAATATCTTATTGTAGACATTTTGTTTTAATTGTGGTAAAAGTCATAGTTATGAGTATCTTTTAAATATACACTTTTATTTTTATGGAAAATGAAATAAAATCATTTAATGGATATGGAACTGGTTCAAAAGATATTTTTTCAGAAAATTAAAAAATATAACATCATATTCAATGGAAACTCATGGAAAATTAATTTTTAAATAATAAATTTTTTAACACAAATAATGGAGTGTGAGTTACCAAGTCTCTTACCTTTACCCTTGATTTCTGTGGAAGTGATTTAACCACCTATATGATAAATAAAAACATATTAATTACCTATTTTTGAAAAATATTCAAATAAATTTTTATTTATACACTTTATTAATAACAACTCTATTCATGTCTTATATTTTTATAACCTCTTTTCAACATCGAGTGATAATAATATTTACTATTTTGAACAGGGTTTGTAAAAGAAGTGCCGATTTTCCTTTTCCTCCAAAATATCAGCATTTAAAAATCATTAAAGGTTCTACTATTGGTTTTTTATAGATACTTATAATTTTATAATACCATTACATGGGTTTTTAGTCATAGTTTATGAAATCTAGAATGGTAATGATCTAGTTTCAATTATTTACCGATATTATAGATTACATTATAAAGATAATTTATTTTTGTATTATCCAAAAGGATCCATATTAATGATATATATTACATATTTGTATCAGATATACTCATAAAAAATTATTTTTAACCATAAATATTTGCAACTGAATGAAACAAAACACATTTTTTCATAGAGGTGGTAGTTCGTACAACACAAGATTATTATTTCCATTACCCAATGAATAGAAGATATGAGTTTTGATTAGTAAATAATTATTTTAGAATAAAAAATAAAATATATAAAATATATAAATTCATTAAAACCATCATTAATAACATCCATTAGGGGTGTTTATAAAAAATAAAAAGCATCACTTCATGGAAGCAGTAATCTGTGAAAACACACAAATGATAATTCTTATATTTATTAGTATATGGAAAAGAATAAATTATTTTCATGACATTTATACAATTAAATATAAAAACACTAATTATGTTGATGTTATTATTATACTATGTATATGGTTGTTTTAGAAAAGAATTAATAATGAGGATAATTAAATAAAGATTTGATACCTATATCAAGACCTTGAACTTTATCTTGATGAAGGCCTTAGATTTGAGGAACATAAGAAAATTTGCTATGACATAGGGGATTAAGGAGTGAAAAGGACTTCATGGAGAGGAAATTTTTTCATGTTTTATAATAAATTTAGAAATATGATTATAGAATTGAAATGTTAGAAGTGATATACTTTTATAAGAAGAAAATGGGAACTTTTGGAAAGACAAGCCATTTTTTAACAATTCCATGACACTATTCAAGGGACAATGGATCAAAAGTGGACAAATGTAGTGTACGGGAAAAGATAAATTCTAATATCATCTCATACACATATTTTAATTAATTATTTTATCATGTTTTTATTTCCCCATAGTAAGATAAATTTTACCATTTTTATTTTTTCCTAGGTATTTATTCTTTTAATTTTTTTATTAATTACGATTACTAAAATAAAATTTTAAGTCATTAACTAATTTGAAACATATAAATTTATATTTTATAATCATTTTATCATATAAAATTTTAAAATGTGTGAAATTTTAATTTTAAAATGAACACATGTAATCACGTAAAAATAATTTTTCAAAAAATGGTGTTTTTCATCTTTAAATTTTTATATTAGATAAAATTATTATTATTATTGATTTCAATGAAATAAAATTATTTTATAGAAATAAAATGAAATTAATGATACTTTTAAAAAAATCCAAAAATTAATCTCACCTTCAAAATACTTAATTTAAATAGGAGGTGGAAAATAGTTTTTATTAAACTAATATTCTATTTAGTTATATAAATGTTATAAAAGGTATTTATATGCCTAATGAATATATTAAAATCCTTAATTTTATTCCTGAAATATATTTTTTATTTCTTAAATTATTTTTTAAACTTCTTAGATACACGTTCATCATGATAAAATCATAAAAGATATAATTTCTCAGAAAACCATATTTTCGACCGAAAATTAATCTTCTGAAAAAAATATTCAAAAATACATACTAAGAAAATTTTCATTAGAGGAGTTTAGATAATTTGTATAATGATATTACATTTTAAAAATTTTAAAACTAATTTTTTCTAGAAATTATAATATAAAGAAAACAAATTTTAGTAAAAATATCCTTTTTCATTATCAACTCTTATTATTTATATATCAGATAAAGGAAATTTATTTTAGTGGTTTATTATCTTAGTGTTTATAATAGATTTATTAATAATGTACTTATGATATGTTGTGGTTAATTTAAATTTATTCTATTTTTTATTAAAATTTATCGAGCAATGTATTTATTTAAGGAGTATAAACTCGATTTATTACATTCTACCCCATTTAAAAAGAATTTTGTCCTTGAAGTTTTTTTACATGGAAGAAAAAAAGTGAGTGTAATTTTCCATCATTACATAATAAGGTTCCCACAAATCCTCTTAAAACATATTATATCTCTATAATATATTTATAATATGAGGATTCTTATTCAAAAACACCTTATCACTTTGATTCAAGATCTCCATAGGTTGTTCTTCATATTCGAGGTCATGTTTCAGTTTCACGACTTTTTGAGTTTAGTACATATGATGGATTTGTTATTTTCTTCCTAATAAATGATACATGTAAGACATCATGTACTTGGTATAGGTTAGGAGTGAGGGATATTCGTTAAGATTCAACTACATCATGATCAAGGATCTCTAAAGGAATTATATAACTAGAGATCAACATCCCTTTCATCCCAAATCTCATGACCAATTTCCATGTATATATTCATAAAAATAAATTATCACAAACTTAAAATTATATATCTTATTGATGATAATCTACATAAATATTCTATTGATATTGTTCCACATTGAAATGTCACTGAATGGTTTGAACCATCTCAATTATTTCTCGTACAAGGTTAGGAACTATCAGTTTCCCCTCTCCAACTTCATCCCAACATGATAGAGTCTAACATATCTTTCAATATAGTTCCTCATATGGTTTCATCTGAATGATATATTGGAAACAAGTTATTATATGAGAAATATATTATGGGGAGCTATTGATTTCAATATCCATATAAATGCATCGAAAAAAATCACAGAATATACCTTATAGTTTGACTAGTTCTATCAGACTGACAATCTATTTGGGGTTGTTATATATTTCTATAGAGTATCTCTATCCCCAAAAATTTATGAACACTTATCTAGAATCTATAGGTAAACCTTGGGTCCTAATCAGATACATTGGATTATGGTGCTCCATGTATTCTTTTCTAATTCCTTTATATATATCTTGGTGATTTTTCCAAGGGATAAATCTTATTTTATGGAAATAAAATGCACTAAAATTTTAAGGATATTGACTATAAACCATATAGAATTGTGACATTTTGAAATATTAGGGATCCCTATGATGAAATCCATGGAGATGATTTCTTATTTTTACATAGGTATGGGTAATTTTTTCATCACCACTTTAGGATTATTTCATTCTTACTTAACTTACTAATATATCAAACATTGAGATATGTGCTTCATGATTTCCCTCTTCATGTAACCCCACAAGATGTTTTGATTCAGATCATTATACATTGTTGTTCCTATAGTATTGATAAAGAAGGATTCTCAATTTGAATAAAAAAATATCTTCTTCTTTAGTTCTATTTTAAACGAGAAACATATTGGGTTCCAAATCCTATAAATCAATATTTATCAATGCCATACTCTAGAATATTCAAAAAAAAAATTATCTACATCGTCATTTTGGGATTCTTTGATCTTCACATGAATGTATAGTTGTTCGATCACTTGGATATGATAATATTTATCTCCTCCTTTTATTAATTCATGATTCTACACATCAAAATCCATGAGTATTGGGTGTTTTTTAATCATAATCATTGACAGAGTAGAAATGTATTTTCTACTCATAACATCATCCACCTTTTTTCCTTTCTGAGGTGATAATGTATTGAGTAGTCATTGTCATTGATTAACTCAAAACCATATCATTTGGAATATACATTAATAATTTGGTGTGAAGTTATATTTTAATCTTTTATAATTAGTGTATATGTCATACTTACCACCTTAAAGGAAATTCCTCTAAATTTTCAATGTAATGATCTCCACTACCAATTAAAAACTCTTTTTCAGTTCATTTTTCTCATGATTTTTTAATTTGTGGTAGGAATCAGAAATTATATTTTTATTTTTCTTGAGGATGAAACCCAAGTATTTTAATGACAAATAAATATAAATTACAAACCCTTCCCCACTACTATGTAATGTAAGAACATGTTTCATGACTGGACTTTCCTCGAGCTCATTGAAACTTTCCTCACATTCTTTCATCCAGAGTAACTTGACTTCTTTCCATGTTGACTTGGTTAATGAGTTTGACCACCCTGAGAAATTACTCAGAAAGTTATGGAAATATCCTATTAAGTGAAGCAAAAAATGGATTTAAATAATTTTTTTAGTCTTATCTATTTCTCAATAACCTTAGTCTTTGATGGATCTACATATATACCCTCTCTACTGATGACTTGACCCAAAAATGATACTTTTTGTATCCAAAATTCACATTTCCTGAGTTTCTCATGTATTCTCTCCTTCATCAGTGCATTATACAACGTTATTAAGTTATCTTAAAGATATTTATTTATTTTTGAATATGTACAGATATTTTCAATAAAGATATCCACATATTGATCTGAGTACTCTCTTAAGAATATATTCATAAGATCTCTGAAGATAGCAGGTGCACTTGGTACGTCCAAATGACATAACAATAAACTCATAGTGTCAATACACTATACAGAATATTTTTGTTAGATTATTCAACCTTTTTACCGTTAGATGATGATATATAGACATAAGGTCAATATTTTTGAAGAATTGAGCTCCTCTATGTTGATCGAATAGGTCTTCAATATGTGGAATATGATATTTGTTTTTATTAGGATTTATTTATCTCATTATAATCGATGGAATGAAACATTGATCCATCATTATTATTTACAAAGAGGACTGGTGTACCCCATAGTGAAGCAATAGGGTGTATAAAACCCTTGTCAATATTATATTTTAATTTCTTATTCAAATCCTCTAATTCAATAGAAGCTATTAAATTGGGATTATTTGAGATATGAAATGATCCAAGGAGAGTTATATTGAGAAATGAACCTCATGTTCTGGGGGAAGGCCTTGAAATTAATTAAGAAATACATCATTATATTCTTGAATAATGGGAATGTTCTCAATTTTGACTACCTCCCTAATAATATAACCTAGGAACCTCTTGTTATTTGGATCAAGAACAATATTATTGAATTTTATTCTAAAGAAGTTGCAATATAATTTTTTCATTGATACTTAATAATGGAATGATTAGAGATATGAAATGAAATTATGCTTTTTATTAAATTTATATGAGATTTATATAAGGAAATCCAAACCACACACAAAATTATTTCAAAATAAACTATAAAGAGAAGAACTACATTTTCTAGAGGTTTCTCTACCAAAATATAAATTGGATATGATTTGTGCAATGTAGTTTCATTTAGCATACCAGTATGTTTTTTCATGGATAGTTAGATATTAAATGTTTCAGGTGGTGAATTTTTAATATTTTCAAACATGTATGATATAGAAGAATAAAAAGAACCATAATCAAATAAGTTATTCACTATTCTATAATAGATAATTAGTGCACCTTCTACCACTTTTTATTGTTTTCCACATCTACAGTAGTGATTTCATATTCACTAGATTGATACCATATTTTTAGAGGTTTTTTCTAATTAATCCATTCAATAAATTTATGGTTATGTAATTAATTCTCATAATAACCATACTATTGAAATTTTATAAATTAAAGTGTGGGTGGATATTCCAATGGGGCTATCTTCTATTCAGTTGTGTTATTCAACTTTATTCCATTACTTTGGAAGACACATGCTAAGTTTCCTACTTTAGCACAGTTGTAGCGCATCATAAATTATTTAAGGAAATTACCTAGATGTTTAATCCCACACTTGTTACATGTGGTTAATTTAACATTGTTACCACAAAGATACTATTCAATAGGGCTTCCATGATCCTTTAACTTTCTTTACCTCTCTCCAGAATCATGTGGGTCTCCAAAATTTCATTTCAACCTTAATCTCACATCGTACAACATCCTCATAACTTCAAAACTATATTATAGTGAATAAAATTCTAAAACTATGTTTTATCCAAAAAATGAATTAATAAATGGTTTTTTGAGGTTTTTAGATAACATCCTAGGCAAAACATATAAGTATTTTAAATTTTTCCTTAAATAATCTAACAAACTCATCTTCCTTTTGTTTTAATTCAAGGAATTATCATTCCATCTTAGTCTGAAGAGTCTTAGGGAAATATTTAGTGAATAATTTTTCCTTTAAATCCTCCCACTTCATGGAAAAAAATTCCTCCATTTTACCTATATTAATAATGAGATTCCGTCATTGTAAACCCTCAATTTCAGAAAATAGTCAAAACAATGACCATCTCATGCTTTGATCATTGAAGGATATAAAATATCATTTCTATCATTAATCCATTGATAAAAAATCAATGGGTTTAATGTCCCATTAAAGTTGGTGGATGTTGATGCATAAAAGATTCAATAGAAATCAATTCCCTTATCGGTGTCTTTGGTATATCCACATTATTCATGTTATTATTAGTAACATGAGAGAGTTGGGTGATTATTTCAATGAGATTTTGAATTTTAATTCCCATATCAATTATAAAATCACCACATTGTACATTATATACATTATTATCTCAATTCCTTTTGGTCCTATATATGTCCTTGATATGGGAATGATCATGGTGAGGGTACTTAAATTAATAAACATAAAAAGCATAAAAATTTGATCATAGAATAAAAAACTCAATATTAATGACTATATTATTCCTTAACAACTAGATATGTTTTAATATAAGTTATCCATGATTATTTCCCTATTAGTTTTAACATAACCACAATAGTTACCATGATAACCAAATCCTTTACAATGGTTTATAAAGAAAATGTGAATTAACCTAACCATATTACCTATGAGTATCAAACCAAGTATTTGGTAAGGTCCCATTTAGTATGAACATAAATGATAGTTGATATATAATCAGTCAAATTTTTTTAAATTTACTACCTCTAGATGAATATTTTCCAAAACCACATAAACATGTAGTATCTATATAAGGTTGTATTTCTTAGGAAAACACACTCATTTCTTTACCATAACACAGGATGTTAAATTATACATGGGATTATCCAAAGGGTTTTAACAAAAGTTTTTTCATCCTAGTCTCCAATATAACTAAACCTTTCTCTAATAATAACTAACATGACCCAAGAGAAACATACATAAATAATAATTTGATTTTATGGTTTAAGTATTAAATCAATAAATAATATCACATCTCAAGGACCTAATATTTTAGAATCTCATAGACTATAAACATAAAAACACTTATTTCACATGTTTTGAACATTTCAACATATAAAAAACTCCATCATAAATATTATTGGGAACATATCATCTTCAAAACATAGGTAAGGGAAAACATTAAAAAGGGGTGAGCTCAATGTCTTGATAAGGGAAAACATATCAAACACCCTAGTGGTTATATAATGTAAATATATAAAACAATTAATAAGGGAGAAATATATGACTTAAAATAACATAAAAAATAGTTAACAATAAGAATAAAAGATAAAAAAATATCAATTGATAACAAATTTACCATTTAATGAGAAAAATAAAACAATAATAATATAACATGGTCCATGGAATGTTGAAAATAAAGTATCGAAATCTTAAAAATAATTTTTCTTATTTTTGTCAACTAGGATACCTATCATCCCATTCAATCATAAAATTTTTAGAACAACTAAATTCCATCTCACTCACCATTTTTGAATCTAAATACTTGAAAACCCATTCAAATGAATTTTTTTATCTCATGAGATATAATCCTCTAAAAAATTCATTAGAGGGAGATATAGGTCCCACCCATCTCATAATCAATATATTTTTGTACCAATTGTAATAAAATAATATTCAAATAAAAAAAATACATATAAATAAAATAGTGTTTTAAAAAATTTACCAATCATCATATAAAGTACATAAAGGAAAAATGGATTTACAGATCAATAAAATTGAAAACATTCAATTTTCCTAGGAAACCAATGAAATAATTTGAGTTTTATAAAACATTTAAATAAATACATAAATGAAATTTCTTGATATAGAAAATCTCATAACAAAAAATAATCACATAATAAGACAATAACATAAAATTAAATATTAAACATAACTCCATTATATTTAGGTCACTTTTGAAGCTGATGAAAACCAAACCACAAAGAGGTATTTTTGAAAACATGTTTTCATTATTGTAAAAGTAATAGTTACATGTATTCTTTTAGAAGAATATTTTAATTTGAAGGAAATTAAAAATAAAACCATTCATGTAAATAGAATTTGTTAAAACACTATTTTTACTTATAAAAAAATAGAAAATAATTTAATAGGGAATGTCAAAGAAAAAAAGTTTCAAATAATAAATTGTATTGATTAAATAAAGGAGTTTGAGTTACCGAGTCTCTTACCTTTAACCTTGAATTTCATAAAAGTGTTCTAAACTACTATATCATAAATATAAATATATTAATTACCTATTTAATAATATTATTCAAATAAATCTTCATTTTTAATCTTTATTAATATAATTTTTCTTTATATATTGGATTGTTGTAACCTCTTTTCAACACCAAGTGTTAATAATCCTGACTGTTTTAAACTGGGTTTATAAAAGATGTGTCGATATTCCTTTTTAACCCAAATATAATAATTCAAAAATAATTTATTATACTTAAATTTATTTTTTATAAATACTTATAATGTTGTAATAACATTACAAGGTAATCTTTGTCTAATTTTATGAAAACTAGAATGATAATAAACTTGTTTTGGGTTATTTACCAATAGTGAAAGAATACCTTATAATGATCATTAATTTTTTGTTATCTTTAAATAAACATATTAATGATTTATATTACTTATATATATATCATATATAATCATTAATTATTGACTAAAACCATCCATTTTTGGAAGTAAAGAAAAATGAAACGCATATATTCATGGAGGTGGTAGTCTGGATAATATGCATGATTAGTGTTTCTATTACCCAATGAATGAGGGGGATAAAGGTGTATTAGTATGAGAGAATTTAACAACAATAAATAAATTATATAAATCATATTTATTCATTAATACCATTAATACCATCCCTGAGGGGTGGTGAGGAAAACCCAAAATCATCACTTTATTGAGGCGAAATTCGTACAAATGCACTAACAAAAATTCTTGTTTTTCTTAGTATATGTAAGATAATGAATAATGGTTGTAAAATTATTATAATACCATATAAAAAATTATTCTGATGTTATTATTATACTATTGTTATGATTGTTTTATATTTGAATTAATAAGAAAGAAACATTAAGAAAGATGGGATGACCATGTCAATACCCTAAACTTCCTCTTGATTCATGACTTAGATGTGATGAAAATTGGATAATTTGTGGTGACTAGGGAAATTAGGGATTGTAAATTAAATCATCTATATAAAAAATGGGTAGGGTTTCCACAAAATTTAGAAATATGGGTGGATTATTAAAATGGTTTTTATGATATCCTTTTATAAGAGAAGAAAATAGATATTTTGGAAACAATCATCATTTTTTAATAATTCTATAACATTATTCAATGTTAAATGGATAAAAAGTGGAAAAAATTAGTTTGGGATAAGATAAATTCTTAAATTATATCAAAAATTGGTTTTAGAAAAACACTCAACATTTTTTGGACATTTCTCCATAATAAAAGAAATTTTACCATTTTACTTTTTAATAGAGTAACTATTTTTTTAACCATACTGATTAGTTTTAATAGATAAAATTAAAATTGACCTCATTTATGAATTTTAAAATTTTAGTTTTATATTTGAAAATCATTTTATCACATTAAATTCCTTAACGTGTGAAATGTTAAAACAATATTTTTCAACATTAACTCTTATTAAGTATTTATCAACTAGTAGCAGTAGATTTTAATAGTTTATTATCTTAATGTTAATTATATATTTATGAATAATGTCCCACTAATATCTTGTGGTTTTTTATTAGGTGTATAGTTTACTACAATATATCGAACACATTACTTATTTAAAGTGGGAAAACGTGGTTCATTACAATAGTTCATGAAATATCATTTGTAGGGACTTAATACATTTCTAAACTTCCACTAGATTAATATTTACACTAAAATATAAAGTATTATATCACAAGAAAAGATAAAATATAGATATATCATATCATAGAATATCATGTTGTTCTATACATGAAATTTTATCAGTCACCCATGTTAGCTTCCCCAATATGACCAAGATATACTCAACTCTAACACCAGTTGTATTGGTTTTATTAGTAGGGAAATATTTATATTAGCTATGATTATTGATACCATTAATTATAAAAGGCCCCATTTCAAAAAAATGGAATAAAATAAACTTTCTTGTAAAATTATGAATTTTAAATCAAAGTATATAATTGGTCTAATTATTAACATAAATTGAAAATTTTGTTCTAGATAATATCATAATCATACACATGGACTTGTAGTCCATATACTCAAATCATAATAATATTTTCAAAGATTTCATACCGATTTTTAAAGAGAATTTAAATCAGTAATATAATATCCAATGAGAGTGTCAAATGAGGTGTTTAATAAGAGCTCATTCATTGGGCACAATAATAATTTATAAGATATAATAAATTAACTCTTTGGGGACTATTACCCCTATATGTATCTATTCCAAAACTAATTCCACTTATAGTATCTAGATAGAGTTGTATTTTCAAGGTAAACCACAAAATATATACTTTAACAAAACATTATAATATTATTCTATACTTAGACTTATCCTGAGAGTCTATCATAGGGTTTTGTTCTCTAATATATGTTTTCCAAAATATTGTTCCTAATGTTTCTACTAAACTTTCTATGATGACAACAATAAAAACCCCAACTCTAGAAACCAATATATGGTGACTAGTTTATTATATTTTGATAAGATAAAAGGGATCACATAAATATGTATTTATTAGTTTAGTAGACTTGAATAACTAGATACATACATGATAATAATTTTGTCTTTGAAATAAAATATTAAAGAATAATAAAAGTAAACATGTTGCACCCATGAAACTCATTCATATATTCTTTCTTTATATCCTAGAAAAATGAAAACAACATAACAGAAATATAAAATTATCATTAAGAGTTTCTTAAACAATAATATATAATGAGTAAATAAGGATTAATTAGTATGGAAATTTAAATAACTGAAACCACTTTTCATTTAATCAATAACCTAAGCATGAAATTCATTCATGGATAATATCAATGTAATAATCTCATATGTAATTATAATTGAATTATACAAGAATTAAATACATAATTTTATACATATTGATCAAGGCCTTATTCTAAGATATTTTCAAATATGGGTAGTTATACACAAAAACCCATTTAACAAGGCTACCTAACTAGTTTGCCTCATGAGACTTATGGATGCATCGAGGGGAAATAAATAACCTAACCCTACCTATAACTTCATGTTTAGCACATTAATCATATATTTAATGACAAATTTAATTCATAAAAAATATTTTTTATCTATTTATGGTCATATTAAGTAAATAATGCATAATATCAATATTTACCCATCCAATTAAATAACATTCATAAAAAAACCGCATTTAAAAATGGTATAATGTTATGGAAATATGAATATCCATTGTATAAATAATATGGATATGGAAGAGAAATGTAATGTATAATGAAATATAAACATAATAATTTTAATGTTTTGAGACAAATTTAATGATAAAAAAATAATCATGAGATGAATGATGTCCATCAATTCATCAAAAAAGTAGATTTTGTAATAAAATAACGCCTTTTGGAGAATAGACTAAAATTGAAGTGAAATGTTTAAAATAAAATTTAATTAAATAATTTTCTTTGTAAACCCATGGGAAACTTTTATAAAGGCTACATATCCTAAAATTGATATGATGGTGGGGAAATTTTTTAATGATGTATAAATTACAAATAAACATACCTTTTGACTTTTTGAAAAAAGGTAAAAAATGACCCTTTCAGAAATCATTTAAAATGTTTCATTAAAAACTTTTATAAATTAATATATAATGTATAATTTCATTAATAAATAATATTAGTAAATTAAAATTACTTTTTAATAATAAATTTTAAAAATATGTACATGGAAAAAAATATACCCAATAAAAACAAGAAATAAGAGCAGATCTTATTTTAATTTTTTTTGACTGATTCAAGTTCTAAATAGAGTAAAAGTTGAAATTAAACAATTAGAATAATTAAATATCCATATTATAAGAAAATATTTGAATTTTATAGAGGAAAAATCATAAGGTTCCATTATTGAAAATATAAGAAATCCCCAAAAATTTAGATTGTAAAACAAATTATTACCTATTTTATAAATTTTAAATTATAACCTCGTGAATTGTTAAACATGAACTAAAACATTAATTACAATAAATTAATATATATTAATGTTATACACATATAATGTATAATATATTCACCACATAAAATAAAATATGTGTTTAATTCCAAATTTGTTTCAAAGGAGTGGAAATTGAGACGAAATCTCTTACCTCATGCTTATACTTAATTGAACTTGATTAAACCTCCTTTATCATTGAATAAATTTTACTATAAATATATAAAAACCATATAAATATTTCTAATATAATATATGATCCACTTATGACATATTATCACCGATTTTTTATCAATCTTTCATTATTATCATGGTTCCATGTATTAACTACTTCATTTTTTATATATGTTTTGATTATCTAGTTACAATACTTTTTTTATTAGTCATGTTTATATCATCTAAAAAAATTAATAATGATATAAACATCATAAATAATAATTATATACAAATTTATTTACATAATTAAAAATATGACCATAAAATGAATCATGTCACTTCATGGTGGTGGCAGTCCACAAGTACAATAAAAGTTAGATATGGGAAAATTAATTACACAGCTCATGGAGACGGTAAGTCGTACGTATGCATGAATGTTGTTTCCAGTTTCTTAACAGATGGAATGAAATAAAGGTAAATAATAATTCACCTTTACATAATAATTTTTATATAATATATATTCATTAAATATATCCTTATTACCATTCATATTATAATAAAATGAAAATTTTATCACATCGCTTTATGGAGGTGGTAGTCCACACGTATGCACAAGCGACGTTATCGTTTTCTAACGGATTGAAAGGTAATAAGGTTGATGTAATGTTAAATTTACATAATTATTTTATATAATAAATATCATATCTATATAAACTTTAAATACATCATTATATTCACTCATGATAGGTGGTGTTGGTAAATCAATTACATCTCTTCATGAGGCAGTAGTCCACCATACACATGATCGACAGTTTTGTTTCCCATTTGATGGAAGAGGGGATGGATATAGGTTATTCAATTAACATAATAACATATAATTATATGGTAGATAATTATAGTATTATATAATAATATTTTAATAATATTTTAATGAGGCATAATAATAAATAAAATGAAAATGTATGGTCAAGGACTATACCTCTTCTTTAGAGTACCCCTTTAAGTTTATACATAAATCCTTCTTATGAGAGTTTCATAATAAAATTAAGGCCTATAGGAAATGGGGAGGTATTTAAGGAATGTATTTGGATAGGAATTGTATAAACTAAAATTATTTTTCATTGTATAGAGGATATGATTGGGGGTGTAGTTTTATAAGTCAGGTGAATGACCTTGGGAATTACTTGAAAATTTCCCAAAATAATATAAAATGATAGTCATTCCCAAGAAAAATGCATCCAAATGACCATATATTTGAATTTGGTATAGGATAAGGTCTAAATATATCCATAAAAATGATATTGAAAAATTTAATTGGAAAACATACCCTTATCATTTGGTTTACCCCCCCCCCCGGTAAACCTATTTTAAACTTAACAATAATAATTAATTTTTACTGTTTGAACTATTCATTATGACCTAAAATAATTTGACCTTATTATATAATTTTAATTATTATGATTCTAAATATTTAATACATTTTTATCAAATTAAATTCACATAAGTGGTAGAGTTTAATTTAAAACTAAACCCAAAGACACGATAAAAAAGAGGTTTTCAAAGAAAATGTTTTCATAAGTATAAACAATTATATAAAAATCCAATATAAAATTTATTCCCATGACCAAAATTAGATTAATAATAATATAATTGATCTATTATTTATCATAAAACTATCTTAAAATAATATATAACCATTAAATTCTTTAAACAAATAGGCATTTTGTAATAAAAATAAATTTTTTCATTATTCTTCAAAAAATTAATCTTTTCAAAAAATTCTCAAAAATTCACCCTGGGATAATTTTTACATATTAATTCAAAAAAAAAATTAATTTTTTAAAATTATAAAAAAAATAATTTTATTATTTTTTCAAAAAAATAAATGAAAATCATTTTTTAAGAAGAAATGTATTTTTGAAATATATAAAGACTTTACCAAAAATTATACTTATTTATCAATATATTTTATTTATCTAAAATCATTATAAATAACTTTAAAAAATATTATTATTCATACCACCATGTTTAAGGGTTAGGATAGAATGGTCATGTTTAAATAATAATAATATTCATAGTATATTGTAGTTTGTTAAAACTCAGTGTTGTTTATAACACAATATTTCAAAGAAATTCAATTTATTTGAAAAAAAATCATAAAATATTGGGTTGTTTCATTCTAACCCCAATAAAATTAATTTTTCACTAAATATTTATTCAGTTTTATACATACAAATATGGATACTTCTGCCTCATCATATCCTCATGTTCCCTCATAGCTTCTTCAAATTTGTGGTTTCACCACACAACTTTGATTAGATGAGTGGTCTTGTTTCATATCACTTTATCTCTATGATACAGAATCTCCATAGGTTGTTCCTTATAGTAAATATAATGATCCATAGGTAAAACCTCTAAGTTATTTACATGTGAAGGATCAAGTATGTACTTCCTTGTGAGATATACATGGAACACATCATGGACTTTAGAGAGGTTTGGTGGAAGAGAAAATCAATAATAAACCATCCCTGCTCGATCAAGAATATAAAAAGGTCCAACATACCTAGGTATTATCTTTTATTTATTTACAAATATCATAAACTTATTCAATATAGAAATTCATAGAAACACCTTCTCACCAACATCAAATTCTAGATCATGTTGACAATTGTCATCATAACTTTTCTATTGACTTTATGATTCCCTTATGTGTCGTTGAATGGATCTAAACTTATTTTCCATTTATTTATCCAACTCTGGTCCCAAAATCTTTCTTTCTCAAACTTCATCCCTACACATTGGTGTTTTTCATTTATTTATATAGATATCTTTGTAATAAGTCATTTAAATTATCAAGAGAAAGTTATTGTTGTAAGAAAACTCAACTATAGGAATGTGTTGATCCCAACCACCTTTGAAATACATAGAATAACATATCCTCATATCCTATAGGGTTTAAATTATTCTATAAGACTATACTTCTATCTAAGTATGATGTACAGTGATGAAACTCAATTATGTATCAAGATCTTGCTGAAGGCTTCGCCGGAAATTCTAGGTAAACCTTAGATCCTGACCAGATACAATAAAATGTGTTACTCCATGCAACCTTACCATTACCTTAATGTATCTTATAGAAAAAAAATCTATAGAGAAATATTATTTGATATTAATTAATTGTTTTGACTTTATAAGGTGATAAACTAAAACCTATATATCATTGTTCTCTTTAAATGATTTGGGGATTTTGACGGAAAAATCTATGGTTTTGTTTTCCCATTTCCACTATGGTTTGGGTAATGGTTATAACATCCTCTTAGACTTGTGTTTATTAGACTTAACTTTCTAACATACCAAGCACCAAGATACAAACTCTATAATATCTCTCTTCATTCCATCCCATTTTAAATACTCTTTCATATCTCTATACGTCTTTGTACTTCTAGGATGAATTGAGAATGTAGAATTTTGAGCTTCCTATAATAGCTCCATATTCAAATATGATATAGATAAAACACATACAAGACTCTTAAACCTTATCACTCCTTCATGATCAAGGTTAAACTTAGGAACATTTCTAACCTTCTTCTACAGATCTACATCATCCATCTGAACCTCATTAATCTTCACTTGGATAGATGGTTAAACACTCATTTGATAAAGATAATATTTATCTTATTCCTTAAATATTTCAAAATCCATCATTTTAAAATCCATAAATATTGGATATTTTGTGATCCTTATCATAGATAATCTTTCATGACCCTTTTGACTCAAATCATCAACCACCTTATTCACTTTCCCAGGGTGGTAATGTATTGAGTGGTCATAATCTTTAATCAAATCAAACCATCTTATTTGGTGTATATTTAACTCTTTATATTTGAAAATATACTTTAAACTCTTATTATCAGTATATATGTAACAAATTTATCCATAAATATAATTACTCCACATATTTAATGTAAAAAAAATATTGTAACTAACTCCAAATCATGAGTTGGATAATTTTTCTCATAAAACTTCAATTGTCATGAGGCATAATCTATCACCATGTCATTCTGCTTGAGAATGGATCCCAATCCCTTGGTTGATGTGTAACTATAGATTAAAACCCTTCCCCATTGTTGGGTAATATAAGCATAGCTAAATTGACTAATCTTATATGTAGTTCCTTGAAATTTTCCTCACATTCATCTTCCCATAGGAACTTGGATCCCTTTAGAATTAACTTGGTTAGTGGATTAGATGGTAATGAGAAATTCTCCATAAAATATAGATTATATCCATAAAAACCAAGAAAAATATAGATCTCATTCCCTATTGTTGGTCTAGGACAATGTTCAATAGCCTCTGTCTTTTATGGATCTATAAATATACCCTCTCTTGAGATTATATGACCCAAAAATGAAGCCTTTTGTCTCCAAAATTCACTTTTTATTAATTTTACATATAGTTTCTCATTCCTTATAGTCTTTAGTTAAATTCTCAAGTGATATTCATGATATTTCTTACCCTTTTAATATATAACAATATCATCTATAAATACTTCTAAAAAAGATCAATGTAATCTCTAAAGACTCTATTCATTAAATCCATAAAGATAGAATGGTCCTTAGTAAGCTCAAATTGAATAACTATATATTATTAGTGTACATACCTTATACATAATGTTTTCTTGGGTATACACTCCATATTAACCATCAATTGATGATATCCATAATTAAGGTTAATCTTGTAAAAGTATTGATCTTTACATAGTTGATCAAACAAGTCATCGATATAGAGTAGGGATTACTTGTTCTTGATTGTGATATTTTTCAGCTCCTAATAATCAATATAGAGTCACATAAATCCATATTTCTTCTAAAAAAAAATATGTACACCCCAAGGTGAAACACTTGGCCAAATAAATCCCTTGTTATGATTCTCCTAGATTTTCCTCTGAAAATCTTATAAATCAATTGGGTTCAGTCTATAAGGGGTATTGGAAATAGTTATAGCACTAAGTATGAGTTATATTTAGAACTAAACTTTTTGATTCAGTGGAAGACTCTTAAACTCTTCTAAAAAGACATTAAAAACTCATGTATAATAGACATATCATCTATGTTGAGTTTCTCTAAAACTATTTGAGATAAACACCCATTTTGAATATAAATCAAGACCCATACAATGTATTTGATTTCCAATGGAAGTTTATATTTATTGTCACACTAATATATGATCATAGGTTGGTTAGGAATATCAAATATGTATTCCCTTTCTCATAAATTGATGTGGAATTTATGTATAGAAATCCAATCCTTTCCTAAGATAACTTCAAATTCATCCAAATGTTGAATAAGAATATTTTAAGGAAGCACATTCTCATGAACTTCAACCAAAGAAGAATCATAGACTTTGGATCTAATCATTTCACCATTAGGTGTTTTCACTACTAATTAACATCTAATAATTTGGGTGTAATTTTTATTCCCTTATAAAATTATTCTGATATAAAAGGGTGGTTAGATCCAGAGTCAAATAATCCATTAGTAGTTATAGAGTAGATGTTAAGCGTACCTTTCACAATATAATTATCATACCCCTCATTAAAAATAGTTATCGCATGAGATTTCACTTTTTCTCTCAACTTAAGTGGTTTTCAACACTGATCATCATCATTAACCTTTAGATTTGGTAAATGGTTTGCATAATGCACATTCTCCTTACACTTGAAACACCAGAGTAAGGGTGGTACATTATTTGGATATTTCTGTCTATTTTATTCATTAGCTTACTTCTTCACATCACATTGTTATTTGATTTCCCAATGTCCTTCTTTTTAAAACTTAAAACATTTACCAATCCCCTTGAGAAAATTTCTTCCATGTTTCCTTCTACACTTTGACCATGAAGGAAAATTCCACTTCTTCTCTTTAAGGTTTTTAGAGTTTCCTTTGAATTCCATCTTTCATTTTTTATCAAAACAATTAGATTTTTGGGTAACTCCAATATTTATTTCCACCTTGATAGAAAAACAAATGATCTCTTAAAGTATACTAAAGTACCTTATGTACAATACCCTTTGGAGACTTAGTTTTAATCCAGTAAATAATCGATCAACTTAAATTTTAGGTTAGATGCTAATACCAGAATCATACTTGGCATGACTTGTAAATTGGCATCATAGGTACCAATGGATTCATCCTTCTTATGTTTTATCTCAATGAATTCCTTATCTATTTTCATACGAATAATATGAGTAAATTAATTATTGAAAAATAATCTCTTAAACTCATACCATTCCATGGAGTATATTTTTTCCTATTACCTCATATTCTAGATAATATTCCATCATTGATCTACTTCGCCTTACAAATTATAGACATCCAAAATGAATTTTTTATACTCCAAACACTGGTGGACATAAAATATATTTTCAATGCTACAGATCCATTACTCGGGAGCTATTGGGTTTATGGAACCACTAAAATAAGGTGGACATTTCCTTATAAAGGAATCAATAAATTGTTTTCCCTCTTTTACTCGTTTGGAAGTTCATCATGATTTATATCTTTATAAATTTTTGTGAGCATATCAATAATATTTTTTTTCATATCCCATAAAATTTTTTTATCAAGAGGAAAATAATTTCCTTATCTATCTCATTTTGCATTAACATGATTCCTTCAAGTTACAACCATTAACTAAAACTAAAAATAATAGTTTTAGAAACATTAATCATAGTGGTAAACCCCATTATCATGAAAAATCATTAATATGAGGTATAAATTACTACACCTTATTTTAAATCGATGACACCTAAAGTTTAAACTAGTTTATTAATGTTAATAATTTATTCAAATACCTTATCATGGAATAGTTTTTTAATTTCCAAAATATATCCCTTGTGAGTGTCGAACTAGTTGTGCAGTAAGGCCCATTTTCATGCATTAGGTGATGATCGAGTAAAATCTCAATGCACCTTGTTTAGTTTTATTACCCATAGGTACAAATATTCTAGATCCATGTCCACTTATAGTATCTAAATAGGGATTTAATTTCCTGTAAACAACTCATTATATCCTTCACCAAAAATATAGAACATTTTACTATACTTTGAATTATCCTTAGACTTATGCCTAAGGTTCTCATTAAATTTTTCTCATCCTAGTTTCTAAATTTTAACTAAATTTTTCTATGAAACAAACTATAGTTACTCAAACTTTTCATAAATAGATATCACATCTTAAAATATGATTATTTATTACATAACATAACAATCCATGCCAGAATCCTATAGTTCTAGTATATTTAGAAACATGGACACATAGAAAAATGGTCCATAGGTGACCTACATAATCTCCCAAAAAATTCTTCATAACTATCACTCTTCTTATACGTATCATAAATAATATCTTTCTACATAATGTGTGGAAATTAAACATAAGAAAGGGTGAGCTCATATTCTTAGTAAGGGTAAACAAGGGAGATATTCATGATCACATAATAATAACATGAGTATAAGGGTATGATAACATGAGAATAACATTTGAAAACTATACCATGCATACCATATATAATAAAATTGAGTCATGTAATAAATATTTGTAGTTTATAAGACATGAATCATAAATTAACCAAATAACATAATCCATGAGAGAATAACGTTTGCATAAGACATTGATTTTTGGCATACACATAAACATATAAAATTATTTCTTTGGTAATCAAAGATTATTTCTAAGAATATCATAGTGTAATGGTTTCACTCTCTAAGCCATCATAGTATTCAAGGTTCATTTCCAATACTATCATAGGGTAAAAAGTTCCTGTCTAAACTGGGTTCACTCCCCATTCAAGTATTGTTTATCTCATGAGATATTAAACTTTACCTAATACATTAGAGGTAGATATATGTCCCACTCTTCACATAATGAAAATAATACATATGTGTTTCAAAATATAATAGATCATTCTTCATATAATAAATAATTAAAATTAAATGGGTTTCATAATTATTTTATCATATAATTACCCATGGAAAAGAAATAGGTTTCATAAAAATTTCATTATTTCATCATAGAATAACTCATGGAAAAGGAATGGGTATCTTAAAAATATTATCATCATAAAAATAAACCATAAAAATAAATAATAAGGATGGTATCATTGGATCATATCCCAATTAAATATTAGGTAACATCAAATGACTCCATCTTATATAGAAAATGATTTTAAAATCTCACTGGGAACATTTATTGAGAAAAATATACTTTCCACTTTGAAATCACTTATTTAAAATCTAAAAATTTCCAAAATATTAAAGAAAAAAATTATTTTAAAATAAACTTAGAAAATTTTAAAATAATTTATAAATCATTGAGTAGTTATGATGAAAGAAAATATTTTTCATGTCATATATGTTAAAACAAAGATTCCTTTCAAATTTTATGTAAAAAGTTAAAAGTGCCTCATTTAGAAAACTATAAAAATATTAATTTTGAAAATTTATGTAAAAAATAAAAAAAGGTACAAATTAATTTAAAAAATCAATTGATAATATTAAAAATATTCTTTCAAACATTTCTAGAAAACATGTACATGGAAGAGAACTGATTTTCCACCGAAGAGAGAGATAAATTCATCTTTCCATAAAAACATTCTTTCGGTATCGTGAGTTCTTAAAGAGATGAAAATAAAATGGAAACATTTATTCTACATAAATAACTATAGGATATGAAACTTTATTAGTTTATTGATAGATATATCATAACATCTCATCACCAAAAACTTAATCATAAAAAATCCTAATGAACAATGAGATTGTAACATAAAATCGTTACCGCTTTGGTAACTATTGGATCATAAGACCCATGAAATAAGTAACCTTATATGGATATATAAATCATTATAAATTTTATAATAACAATCATAAAACACATTAATGGGTAGTATATACACTACAAAAAAGAAACAAGTAGTGAATATGGGATATGTATTAAAGAAATAAAAGTGAGATGAAAATCTCTTACCTCAAGTCTCGACTTTATTCATACATGTTTGAAAATACTATATAATAAATATATTTTTATTATAAATATATTAAATATGAATAATAATATTTATTATATTATATATTATTTTCTTAAAACCTTTTATCACCTATTTATTAACAATTATGTGTTATAATCGCTATTTCGGGTGATAACAGCTTTTTTCATTTATGTTTCGGTTTGGTAGTTTTGGTTCTTGTACATTGATTATAGTTCCATAAACTCAAGAATTTTAACCATGATATAAGTATAATATATATTTATTATTTATGTTTTTATATCAATACATAAAATTTAAATATTTTAAAATGAACTACACCATTCCTAGAGACGGTAAGTCTTACGTACGTAAGAATATTGTTTCCATTTTCTCAATAGGTGGAATGAAAGAAAGATAAATATCAATTAAACTTTACATAATAATTTTCATATAATATAAATAATGTATATTCATTAAATCTATCCTTATTTTCATCCATGTAAAAAAATGAAAAATGTGCCACATCGCTTTGTGAAGGTGGTAGTCCACACGTTTGCATGAGCGACGTTATCATTTTCCAATGGATTAGAAGGTAAAAAGGTAGATGTGATATTAAAATTAAATAATATGATTATATAATAAATATAATACATAAATATATATAATTTAAATCTATCATTATATCCACCTATGATATGTAGTGATGGGAAATAAATTACATCGGTTCGTAAGGCGGTAGTCCACTATACACACAATCAATGGTTTCATTTCCCATTTGATGGAAGATGATATTGATATAGGTTATGTAATTAACATAGTAAAATATAATTATATGGGATATAATTATATTATTAATCATATATTATAAATATTTAAAGTAAGTTAAAGAATAAATAAAATGAAAATGCATTGCTAAGGACTATACTTCTTTTTTGGAGAACCCCTTTAGTTTTACACCTAAATCCTTATTAGGAAGGTTTAATCAAATTAATAACTCTAGGAAATGGGTAGGGAATTAAGTAATGTATTTGGGAAATTATTTTCTAAACCAAAAGGATATAAAGGTGTATAGAGGAGAGAAATGAGGGTGTTCTTTTATAAGTGGGGTAAGGGGCCTTCTTGGAAATTTCCCAAAAGAATAAAACATTATAAAGTAATTATTAGAGAAAATGATTACAAATGACCATAGATTATAATTTGGGATAGTATAAGGTATAAATATGTCTATAAAATATTCTTTTTACAAGTTTAATTGGAAAAAATACACTTACCTTTTTGTTTAACCCCCCTCAGTAAACCTGTTTTAACCTTAGTCGCAGTAATTAATTTTTACTGTTTTCATCATCCATTATGAAAAAAAATTAAGTTTAAATTATTATATAATATTTATTATTATTATTCAAAATATTTAATCAATTTTAAAATATTAAATTCATTTAAGTGGAATAATTTAATTTAATACTAAACTCGCATATGCGGTGAAAAACCGGTTTCCCAAAGAATTGTTTTTTGAGAGTATAAAAAGTTCTTATATAAAACTTAAATATAAAGATGATTCCAATATCCTAAATTGGATTAATAATAATATAATTTTACTAATTTTACTTTTAAAACCATATTAAAAAAAATTAACTTGTAAATTCTTTGAATTAAAAGGTATTGTTTAATAAAAATCATTATTTTCCATTATTCATTCAAAGATTAATCTTTTCATAAAATTAAAAAAATCACCCTAAGATAAATTTTACATTTTGATTACAAAAATTAAGTTCATTTTTTCAAATAAATTTTCTAAAATTTCCAAAAATTATTTGTATTATTTTTTCAAAAAAAAATCAATTAAACTCATTTTTTGAGAAGAAATTTGCTTTTGAAATATATGATGATTTTATTAAAAATTAAGTACTTATTTATAAATATATTTTATTTATATAAAACCATTATAATTAATTTTAAATTTTTTTTTATTACTATTCATACCTCCAAGTTTAATATCTATATTAAAATGGTTATGTTTAAATAATAATAATAATATTATATTATTTTTCGTTAAAAATTGGTGTTGTGTGTAACACAAGCTATCAAAGAAATTAAATTTATTTTAAAAAATAATAAAATATTGGGATTTTACACTAATCCACTCCTTTATTTTACTCTTGATATATTTAATATTGATGATACATTCCAATTCATCATCCTTGTAATCAACTGAGCTCCAAGTGTCATGAACTAGCTTAATACACTCATGGTAAAGCACCAAAGCATTATTAAATATGAATGGGAAAGGTGGATTTTCATCTTTAGTAATAATGATTATTAATATGGGATGATGATCATAATTTATTCTTTCTATTATAGAACAATAATTTTATCCCCATATCTTCATAGAATCCTCATTGAAAAAATATCTATTTGGTTTATTTACCACTATTCTATTTAGATGATTTATATACCAAGTGCACTGGGCTCCCACCAGATTTATATCAAATAGATTACTACCTTAAATATAGGTTCCAAAATCCTTAGATGATAATTAATTTTCCATATCACCTAGATTCTCATTATGGTTAATGATTGAGTTGAATTTCCTAATTAAAGTCTATTGATCATTCATCATTCCAGAAAGGGAGGTGATTTCCTACCATAAATATCTTCAACCTTGCTATCTATTGTAAGCATATAATAAAAAGTAGTGGAGATGGATTCCTTCCCATTTAAATCTGCAAGTGACTAATTTCTCACTACAAATAAATATTTTTTTCCTCTTTATACTTAAATGTGTTAATAGCTAAAGCCTATTGACCTATGAAGGAGACCGATTTGTGCCAAACAAGTGATATCCCCAACTTTCAAGACAGGTAATTCTAAAAGAGAAAGACCTATTAGACTCAGAGAACCCAAGAAAATCATGTTTATTATTTTGATTAAAAAACTTTGATAGAAATAATTATTTCAGAGTTTTATATACCTTTAAAATTCAAGAATATGATCTTTATTTTGATTTGGGATTGGGGTGTAGCACTCATTCTGTTTGCCACCTAATTTCTTTTTTCTGTATGAATTTCTTGTTCCTCTAGAATTATTAACATAAAGTACTAGGGTATTCTCATCCCTTTTCTTATCAAATAGATAAGGACATCCATCATGATTCCTAGTATCCTATAAAACCTTTAGTGGTGTGATAATATAATCCCCTAATATTGAGTCAATGGAATCCTTCACATCAGTGGGTTCTGAGCTTTCTTTTGGTATTCATAAATCATGTTTCAAATTTTTCTTAATTGAGTATAGAGGATTATTATTCATTTCATAATGGATGGAAACATCACATTCAGTTAGTGTGACCTTAGCCTACATCATTTTGTTTTGAATTGTGGTTACAAAACCCTTAATCTCTATAACAATATCTAAATCCATACTAATTTATTTTTCATCCATGGAAGAGTTGTCCTTATTACCATTCTCATTAAAGATATATCCCTTCAAAGTATCCTCAATAATTATAAAGGGTTTATTATCTTTTTATTCTTCTTAAACTAAAAAATATCAATAGATCCTAGTAGTAGAACCATTAAATTGGTTGTTTACCCACTTCACAATATCTTTTTTCTTTGAAGGTTCAACCTTCTCTAAAACCAGATGTTTATTTTTTCCTAATATTATTTATCTCCTCCCAATTTATGGAATCATTCCCAGGTTATACCTTCTTATAGATCCCCTGTAAATTAGTAATTCAGTGTATTATATTATTTCACACTTCAAATAAGGGTGGAATATATTCATACTCTACCTTAACCACAATTTTTCAATCATTATAAATGAGGTTAATCATATCTGAAAGTCTTGATTCCAAGTTAACATCAATAATAATTATAGCATATAGGCCCAAATCTCTATTAAGGGTGAACATGTCTACTTTTAAAGGTATGAAAATGCATAAAGTATGATTATTAAGTATATTAGGGTGCTAGAAAACCCAAGATAGACCATGAAATCTAACCCAAATTTGGGTAGTAGAATGCCTCTGACTGAAGGAATTGAAATTCAAGTCCCATTTAGAAATTCATAAAACTACTTGTTTCATATTTATATTACTCATATTCCTGATAGAGTTGATATAATCCTTTCATTCCAAGAGGATATGATAGTATCCTTTCTCGGTTTGAATCAACCTTTGGTTGGAAGCACTCTAATAGTGAAATATTTTAGATTTTAGATCTACATTAAACCAAGGATTATCACCCTTCCAGTAATTAATACATCCAATAAGATATAACTTACACATATCAAGCCTTTTTTGAAGATCCTCTGGATCAAATACAAAATAAAGAGCATAGTAATCATCTATGAAGGAATATGATCTAAAAAGTGATTTTTCAAAGGAATATAATCAAGTTATCTCAAACAATAGGGAGATATAAGAATTTGTAAAATGTTTTAGAAACCTCTCATGATTGTAAAATTTTATATAAAATAGTGATTATATAATGGGTTTCCATATTCAATGGAATTCAATTTATTCTCAAAAAAATAATCAAGTAATGTGAATATTATCAAAAATCCTATAAGGTTTTGATTTTCAAGTCAATATAATCTATTAAACATTACTAAAGAAACCATCCAAACTTGGTCATCCTGTTAAGCTCAATGTTTTTAGACTTTTTCCTATTTTTGAAAAAAAACACCAACAAACTAAAACTAGTAAAATAAGTACACATTACCTATACTATATAGATAACCATAACTTGAACATATTAATTAATTCCCATATTTAGAGTCCTAGAATTATGCACACATAATATAGAAGTAAGAAAATAATTAGAAATATTAATACAACCTAGTTATTATTTTAATGGGAAATGCGAATTTCTCTTTTACACTAGATTTCTTTTACCATAAGAAAAAATGGTGAAATTTTTATTGAAAACAAAATAAAATTAAAAGATAAAGTACAAAAAGAAATTCTTGGGTTAACCTCCCTCCCAATGGGTACTATATTTTCATTATCAATATATAAATAGTACAAGTTTTTATCTACAACCTAAAGGGGGATGGGTATTGTTTTATAGTAACCAATAAATCCTATTTAATCCCCATATCTTCCTTAAAAACGTTTTATTGAGTCACACGTGGACTATTTAGTGTTTACCCACCCTTTTTTCAAAGAAAAAACAGATTGAAATGTGGAGGTGGAAGTAGGTGGGGATCCTCTTCCTCTTCATTTTAAGGTGTAACGGTGTTCCCTATCTTATTTGTAACATCCGAGTTATGGAATCCACCCAGGGGTGCCCCGTACCCGGTTGGTCACATGGCCTCAAGCGCATTTCCCCAAATGCCAGAGGCTTCTTCCTAGCAGTGAGGGCCTTGGGTGTGATAGTGGGGAAACTATGCATTCATTGGAAGAGTACACAGTAGAAGGGAAACAAAAAGAAAATAGAATAAGCAGTAAATAACCAACAACATTAAACAGCATAAGACTTTAAGAATAAACCATTGGAGCACATATATATATAAAGTGATGCATGATACATATGTCTCGGGAAACCATCCAAACAAGTCACAATGCTGAATACAAACAGTACTAAACCAAAGTACAAAAGAAACAGATGAGCAACTCCTCAGCATCGCAAGCCTCATCTTGGTCCCATGCTCTCCAGCTCTAATGTAATAGAGTACCTAAAGTTTAAGGGTGTTTGACCTTATCTATACCTGCAGCAATATAATCTGTTTGGGCCCAAAAGCATGGCCAAAACAGGGTGTGAGAAAAAATCCCAGTAGCGAACCACCACAATATATGTGCCTATCAGTCAGTGAATATATGGCAGGTAAAAGTACAGAAGCAGTAAATAGGAAAGTACTAAATAGTAAACAATGCACAGTTTTAAGCATCTAATCCACAATAGGTAATCAGATACACAAACAAGAAGAACAAACAGGTAACCCTCTAGGTAGTTCTCACAGCCTAACCCCTCTGGTTCAACCAACTAGTACTAGCAACCCTATGGGAGGCACACACAGTCTCACCTCTCTGGTTCAGCTAAAGAATATACTCTTTGGGAAGCACTCACCATCAATTCCCCCTATTGTCTCGTATCGTACTAAAGTTTCTCTGGGGAATCACTCAATGTCAATTCCCCATGTGGTCTCACATCATATTATAAAGACACTCTAGAGAATCTCTTACGTCCATTCTCCCTATGGTATACTACAATAGGTTCTCACGGCCCTGTGTAAGTCAAACAAGTATGGAAACACGCATCGGCCAAAGTAAACCTCAAGAACTACTTGGCAAGAAGTCTACAGTATCTCAGCAAGTTAGTATAGATAATCACACCATCCTAAAATACTAGGCATAGGAAAATTGGTCATAGACTAATAGTAAAAACTAGACCAATCGGTCATAAAAAGTATAAGCATGGGAAAACACATCCAAAGCATAATGATTTTCCCAAAAATCATTCAAAATCCTCTACTCTAGCATACAAGAAAATCAGGCAATCAATAGGGCTAAAAGAGTAAAATACGCAATACCCCGTTCAAGGGTATTGGGTATAATTTCACATAATATTCAAAGACTTTCTATAGAAAGGCACAAATCACCTACCTTTAGGGTTCCGGCGAAAACGATCCAAAAGTTATTCCACCTCCTCAAAACTGGCGAACACACCACCAGAAACGGTCTAAACCTCCTTCCCTAACATCCACAAGTCTTGTAATCAACACTCAAGGCAACCACAACCCTATATCTATACACAATGGGTGTAGATCTAGAAAATCTGGGGATAGAAAGATGTAGATCTAGAGGTAAACTCAAAGGAACCAAGAGGAGAGACTTACCCAAGAAGAACTGGCTTCGATCCACCAAGAAAACCCTTAGATTTGCCACCAAAATGAGTGGGAGAGCTCCTTCAACCTTTGAGAACCCAAAATCCTGAGTGAGGCTCAAGTGGGAGAGAGTTTGGATAATAAATGAGGAATCCCAAGCGTCTCGGGGCTTTAAACCCTAATTTTAAGTGGTCACACAGTTTCCCCGCATGGTTTGGAAAACTATGCACCAACTATACGGTTGCCACTGTCTCTCCTAGGGAATTCACATAGCATGCCCGCATGGTTTGAAAAAATGTGTGACACCTGTGCAGAGCCCACTGTCTCCTCCAGTAACTTTGTATGGTTTTCCCACACGGTTTGACAAACCGTGCGCCTCCCGTGCAGATCCCACTATCAAGGGTGCACGGTTTTCTGGGCTGGCCGCACAGTTTGAAAAAACCATGCACCAACCGTGCTCCCCTGCAAAGCCTCTACAACTTTAAAAGTTTTCTTCCCAAATTCCTCTTTTTCTCAACAATGAACATAAAAGATAAACATACCTGAAAAGAAGTTTCGGTTTCTTACAAACTTCCCCCCTTAAAGAAATTCATCCCCGAATTTCCCTAGTGCGGTGCAGAAGAAGAAACCCCAAACAGCTCCAGCCACTGAGCTCGTACATCAGGCTCTCTCTCCCAAGTCTCGTCCTGTACTCACTCGTGCTGCCATAGCACTCATACCAGAGGAATTGACCGTCCATGGAGAACCTTTGTACTACTATTGAAAATCCGAATAGGATGATTCTCGAATGACTCATCCTCTTCGAGCTCAACCTCCTCAGGTTGAAAGACATGAGATGAGTCTGAAAAGTAACTTCGAAGCTAAGAGATGTGGAAGACGTCATGAATTGCCCGGTACCTCTGAGGTAACTGAAAACGATAGGAAACCAACCCAACTCTCTCCAACACCTCAAAAGGTCTGACGTACCTTAGTGAAAGCTTACCCTGTCTCTTAATCCTCTGGTGTCCCAACCTCAGTGTGACACGCAGGAAAACCCGATCCCTGACCTTAAACTCTAGAGGTCGCCTCCGCTAATCAGCATAGGGCTTCTGACAAGACTGTACAGTAGCCATCCTCTTCTGAATAAACTCTATCAGCTATGTGGTCTCCTGAACAAGACGAGTTCCCAGAAAAGCTGCCTCTCCTGCCTCCATCCAACATAAGGGTGATCGGCATGGCCTACCGTACAAAGCCTCATATGGTGCCATCTGAATAGTTGCTTGAAAACTATTATTGTAGGCAAACTCCACAAGAGTTATATGCTTCTCCCAAGAACCTCTAAAATCCAGGATGCATGCTCGGAGCATATCCTCAAGCACCTGAATCGTATGCTCTGACTGACCATCTGTCTAAGGATGGTATGTTATACTCAAAATTACCTATGTACCCAAAGCCTTATAAAGACCTTTCTAAACCTGATAAGTAAAATGTGCATCCCTATCTGAAACAATGGAGTGTGGAACTCCATGCAGATGTACAATCTCACAGATGTACAATCGTCCCAGCTCATCAACACTGAAGGTATCCTTGATTGACAAGAAGTGAGAAACCTTCGTAAGCCTGTCGATGACAACCCAAACAGAATCGTTACCTTGGGGAGACCTCAGCAACCCTATACTAAAATCCATCGTGACGTCATTCCACTTACCCTCGGAAATGGGTAACTGTTGTAAAACACCTGTTGGTCGCTGATGTTCCACATTCACCTGCTGACAAGTGGAACACCTCATGACAAAACCAGCAACATCCCTATTCATACCTAGCCACCAATACTGACTGTGTAGATCACGATACATCTTGGTGATGCCAGGATGAACTGCCCAAAATGTGGAATGAAAGACCCACATCAGCTCTTCACGTATGTCTGCTGGCACCCATATGCGTCCTTGGAAATGAAAGATCTCATCCTCGCCTACTATCCATTTAGGAATAGGGTCCTCTCCTGACATGCTTTCCCATAAGACTAGGCCTTCAAAATCAGATAGTTATCTCATTCGTACCTGATCAATAATTGTAGATGTTACATCTACAGAAGATATAAAAGTATGCCCTTGTCTGTCGTGCACCTCCAAATGAATCTCAGAGAACATAGCCATAAACTGCCACTCACTACTAGCCTCCTGAAATGCCTGTATCTGAGTCCTCCTGCTCAACGCATCAGCCACAGCGTTGCCTTTTCCCAGGTTATAGGCAAGCTCAAAATCAAAGGATTTTAGGTACTCAACCCACCTGTGCTGTCTCAAATTCAGATCACACTGAGTGAAGATGTACTTGATACTTTTGTGGTCGGTGAAAACCACAAAATTCTCTCCCAGAAGATAATGTCTCCAACAGCATAAGGCATGAACAAATGCCGCCAGCTCGAGATCGTGCGTCGGGTAGTTCCTCTCATGTGGCCTCAACTACCAAGAACCATACACAATGACTCTATCTCCCTACATAAGCACAGCTCCTAGCCCAATACCTGAGGCATCACAGTAGACAGTATAGCTCTTGCCCGGCTTTGGAAAGACTAGAATCAGTACTGAAGTCAACCTCCCTTTCAGATTCTAAAAGGCTATCTCACAATAATATGACCATAAGAACTTCACAACCTTCTTGGTAAGACCCATCAGCGGTGCTGCTAAGCGGGAAAAGTCATGTATGAAGCATCTGTAGTATCCAGCCAGCCCTAGAAATCTCCGTATCTCAAAGATGTTCTTCGGCTGCTCCCAGGAAACTACTGCCCTCACTTTCTCTGGGTCTACTGATACTCCTATCTCTGAGATAACATGACTTAAGAATCTAATCTGGTCCATCCAAAAGTGGAACTTTTAGAGCTTATCATATAACTTATTCTCTCTCAGTGTACTCAATACGATCTCAAGACGGGTGGCATGGTCGTGTAGATTGTGAGAGTACACCAAGATATCGTCCAAGAATACTACAATAAAAGAATCCAGATAAGGGTGGAACACATGATTCATCAGATCCATGAGAACTACTGGCATGTTCGTGAGTCCAAACGGCATCACCAAGTACTCATATAGACCATACCTGCTCCAAAAAGCTATAAGCGGTATGTCTGATGGTTTAACGCGCAACTGATGATATCCGGATCTCAATTCAATATTCGAGAACACTCGGGCTCCTAAAATATGATTGAAGATATCATAAATCCTAGGCAAGGGATATTGGTTCTTGACCATCAACTGGTTCAACTACTTCTTGAGATCCTGCAACTCAGGTGTAGCCATCCTATAAGGAGGAATGGACACCGGTGCTGCTCCAGGCATGAGCTCAATAGAAAAGTCTACCTCACGCTCTGGAGGAAAAACTAAAAATTCCTCTGGAAAGGCATCCCTGAAACAATCCACCACTGGAGGAAAGTCTATCTGTGAAGTCCCCTGGTCATCCAAATAAAGACTAGCAATCTAGGTTGTAACTGCTTCTAACCCATGATGCTCTGGTCCTGCTCTGCTCGCCTTGACATCCCACTCGCCCTTATAAAGAAAAGATCTACCCTCTGGTGATATAAAACTCACCCTTCGGTGGTAGCAGTCGACGAATTCCTAGAAGGGGACTAGATAGTCCATTCTGAGAATAAAATCATAGTCGGTCATCTCCAAAACATAGAGATCCCATAGAAAGCGATACATAAACACCTCTAGAGGGCACTCCTTGAACTGACGTACACTAGCTGTCCTAGTCCCCAACAGTGTGTCTAGAGTCAAAGTATCAATAGAGGAAAAGATACAGAGCCCAAGGTTCTCCACAACAGCAACAGAGATAAAACTATGGGAATCCCCTGTGTCAAAAAGATAAGAAGATAAAACTAAGGAAACTAGAATGGTACATCGAACTGTAGAGGGTCTGGGATCCTGCTCCTGCTGGGTCTGCTCCACCGCAAAAGTCTAGCCTGCTCCATGGCCTTGTGACCCTACCTGATCACTCTAAGATGATTCACCTTGTTGTTGCTGAAATACCTGTGACTGACCACCACGGCCTCTACCTCCACCTCGGCCTGAAATTCCAGAAGAACTCCAGTTCCCAAACTGGTGAGAAATTGGTGGCGCTGATCTTGAACGAGGTGTCATGGAAGAACCCCTATCACCAGCTGCTAGTGAGAAAACCTGACAGAAGCGCTGAAGGTGACCCATCTTGCCACAAGATCATAACTCCACTAGGTCCCTCTAGCACTGCAGCCTCGTATACCCAGCTCTTCTACACTGGTAGCATATCACCTGCCTACCTAAAGGTGGGTCTCGCTACCTTGGATCACCATGTGTAGACTCCCTACGGTGCTTCCAGCTGTTATATGGTAAAGCACTAACCCTGGAAATGGAACCACCCTTGGCTCTCAGATCCAGAATCTCTCAGATTTCACTCCGCAATCAGTGCCTGGTTGACAATGGAAGTGATGGAAGTCAGCCTGAAGATATTCACCTATGAGCGGATCTCCCGTCTGAGACCATCCTCAAACTTCCTGGATAAGAATAACCCATCTCCACCCTGGAGGGGTGTGAAATGCTTAAGATAGATGAAACGAGAGGAGTACTCCATGACAAAAAGAGTACCCTGCTCCAGGCTCATGAACTCCCAGGCTCGGTCGGCCCTCAGGGTATCTGGATAGAAGTAGTCATAAAAGATGTTTTGAAACTCCTCCCACGCTATAACCTGCTAATGACCCGCCTGTGAGATCACGTCCCACCACCTCTTGGTGGATTCACATAGCATGTAGGTAAAGATCTTGACACGCCTCTCTGGAGGTGTCTCCAGATGCTCGAAGATCGTCATCATGGCTTCTAGCCATGACTCTACAGCCTGAGGGCCTCCTTCCTCTGAGAAGGTGGGAGGATGTTGCTGCTGGAAGACCTTGGTCAAGTCTGCCATGGTCGAGGTAGGAGGCGGTGATCCCTATAAGGTTTTCATAATCCTCATGAAGCCTTCCTTGAACTGTGCATTAGCAACTGCATCTGGTATAACTGCTGGTGCTAATACTGGCATAACAGGAGGAATTGCCAGAAGTCCCTGATCATCCATGTCCAGTGTCTGATCGCCGACCTGCAACTAGTGTAAAATCAGAGGACGTCTCATTGGCATGACTCTACAAGTTCAAACTCACACCTTAGATCAAGATTAACAGGGACTGAAACATAGGAGTACATGGTGTGTACAGAGAAATAATGTTTCTTCCCGAACAGAAGAACACATGTCGTGTAGTAAAAACTACACGGCGTGCATTCTGGGTTTTCCCAGATAGTAAGCCTCAGAAACTACTCCAGAACCCAGAGAAACACTGAAACTAACATTGAAAGTTCCAAATTCCGATCCATGAGGGCCCATACTCTCCACGAATCAAATCTTGGCAACCTACACATGTCATAGCAAAGCAGAAAAGGCAATGATCCACCAATTTCCAGTCCACGAGGGCCCATAAAACCCCAGGAACCAAAATTTAGCGTTCATTCACAAAAAAAAAATTTATAAACAAAGCTATAACTATAGAAAAGATTCTATCACATCATCTATCACAACAATATGCATAATCTACACAACGTCTATCACAACAACATGCAATCGCTAATGCAACCTAGATGACATGGAAAGAATGCATGACATGTGATTTTTAACAAGTGCCTATATGATGCATGAGATGGAATACCCTCATCTCATTGAGTTGCGACAGAAAATAGAACCGCAATAACAAAAACGGTAACATCACAAATCATGTGAATCACTCAATGGAGAAATCAAATCAACTATAAAATTTTCAAACCAAATAAAATTGAAATAAATGAGGTAGTATGGATTTTCCCTGTACATAGGTTAGCTACTATCAGGCATAGCTCATTACCAAGTACTTATTCCATCCTATCCCTGACTAAAGTATCCAAATAGTAAGTCAATAGAAATTCTTCATCTGATACCACTTTGTAACATCCCGGTTTCGGAAGCCACCCTGGGGTGCCCCGTACTCGGTTGGTCACATGGCCTCAAGCGCATTTCCCCGAACGCCAGAGGATGCCGACTAGCAGCGAGGACCTTTGCTGTGATAGTGGAGAAGCTATTCCCTCATTGGCAGAGTACACAGTGCAAGGGAAACAAAAAGACAATAGTGGAAGCAGTAAATAACCAACAACATTAAACAGCGGAAGACTATAAGAATAAAAAACCGGAGCACACACACACACACACACACACACACATATATATATATATATAAAGTGATGGATGATACATATGTCTCGGGAAAGAATCCAAACAAGTCACAATGCTGAATTAAAACATTACTAAACCAAAGTAAAAAATAAACAGATGAGAAACTCCTCAGCATTGCAAGCCTTGGCTTGGTCCCACACTCTTCAGCTCCAATGTAATCAAGTACATGAAGTCGAAGGGTGGTTTCCCTTGTCTATACCTAAAACAATATAATCTGTTTGGGCCCAAAAGCATGGCCCAAACAGGATGTGAGACTAAATCCCAGTAGGCAACCACCACGAGATATGTGTCTATCAGTCAGTGAATATATGGCAGGTAAAAGTACATAAGCAGTAAACAGGAAAGTACTAAACAAAAAACAATCCACAGTTTCAAGCATCTAATCCACAACAGGTAATCAGCTACACAAACAAGAAGAACAAACATGTAACCCTCTAGGTAGTTCTCACATCCTAACCCCTATGTTTCAATCAACAAGTACTAGAAACCCTTTGGGAGGAACACACAATCTTACCCCTCTGGTTCAGATAAATAATAGACTCTCTGGGGAAGCACTCACTGTCAATTCCCCCTTTAGTCTCGTATCGTACTAAAGGCACTTTGGGGAAGCACTCAACGTCTCATTCCCCCTGTGGCCCATGTCAAGGAACTACAAACACTCTGGGGAAGCACTCAATGTCAATTCCCCCTATGTTCTCGCATCGTATTATAAAGATACTCTAGAAAAGCCCTTATCTCCATTCTCCCTATGGTCTACTACAATAGGTTCTCACGGAATTGTGTAAGTCAAACAAGTATGGAAATGCGCATCAGCCAAAGTAAACCTCAAGAACTACTTGGTTAACAGTCTATAGTATCTCAATAAGTCAGTATAGATAATCACACCATCCTACAATACTAGGCATGGGAAAACTGGTCATATCCTAATAAGAAAAACTAGACCAATCGGTCATAAATAGTATAAGCATGGGAAAACACATCCAAATCATAACAATTTTCCCAAAACTCATTCAAAGTCCTCTACTCTAGCATAAAAGAAAATCAAGAAATCGATAGTGTTAAAACATTAAAATACATAATACCCCATTCAAGGGTATTGGGTAAAATTGCACAAAATATTCAAATACTTTCTATAGAAAGGCAAAAATCACATACCTTCAGGGTTCCGATGAAAACGATCCAAATGCTATTACACCTCCTCAAAACTGGCGAACGAACCACCAGAAACGGTCTAAACCTCCTTCCCTAACATCCACAAGTATTGTAATCAACACCCGAGGAAACCACAACCCTATATCTACACACAATGGGTGTAGATCTAGAAAACTGGGGGATAGTGAGATGTAGATCTAGAGGGAAACTAAAAGGAACCAAGAGGAGAGACTTACCCGAGAAGAATCGGCTTTGATCCACCAAGAAAACCCTTCAATTTGCCTCCAAAACGAGTGGGAGAGATCCTTCAACCTTTGAGAACCCAAAATCCCAAGTGAGGCTTGACTGGGAGAGAGTATGGAGGATAAATGAGGAATCCCGAGCAGCCTGAGGCATTAAACCCTAATTTTAAGTGGCTGCACGGTTTCCCCGCACGGTTTGGAAAACTGTGCACTAACCGTGCGGTTTCCACTGTCTCTCCTAGGGACCTCACACAGCCTGCCCGCACGGTTTGAGAAATCATGCACCGCCCGTGCGGAGCCCACTGTCTCCTCTAGGAACTTCGCACGGTTTTCCCACACTGTTTGACAAACTATGCGCCTCCCGTGCGGAGCCCATTGTCAAGGGTGCACAGTTTCCTGGGCTGGCCACATGGTTTGAATAAACCGTGTGCCAACTGTGTGCCCCTTCACAACCTCTAAAACTTTTAAAGTTTACTTCCCAAAATTCCTCTTTTTCTCAATAATGAACAGAAAAGAGAAACATACCTGAAAAGAAGTTCTGAGTTCTTACATTATTCCTGTTTAAACAAGGTTGTGGGTCCAATTTTTTGTCTTGAAAATTGAGTTCTACATTGGATTTCATTTCTATGAAATCTCTCTCATGTGTATCAATGCACAACTAAATCGACTCCTCCAACCTTTCTTCAAAACATGACACTTCTCATATTGAATCTTCATCACAAACCTATAGGGAATGGATACTTGGGGTCAAATAAACAATTTATAATGTAGTAAATTAGTATAAATTTTATTTATAATGAAATAATTATAAATTTAATTCAATTTGGAAATATACCTCTCAATTTTTTAAGTATTTATCTCATTATCCTTATGAAAATCCTCTGGACAGTAGTTGGAATAGTTGGGTATTGGATAAGATTTAAGTACCTTATTAACCTCAATGATCTATTTTTTACAGTGGGAAGGGTAATATCTTCATGTTATATAACCAATTCTTCTTCTACCACATTATAATTAAATTATAGAAAATACTTCAAAAAATTGCTAATTTCCTTAGCAATAATTATCAGACATGAACCATCAATATCGTCTTTAAAGTCCATAATAATCTCATTAAGAACCCCCTCATCAAAATTAGAGTTATAGACTCTCCTAAACTATGTAGAAGAAATTTAAATTCCTTCTTTAATAGTGGAAAGTGGGTAATGAATAATGAAGTCTATTTTTTAGAGTTTCTTTTAAATGAAATCAATGAAACTCTTTACATTGTATGGAGAAAAATTAAATTATAACTTTGAATACCTAGAAATAGTGTAAAATTTTAACATGGTGATTTTTGTGGGGTTGTTAAAATATTGATTTAAATATATGGTAAATATAGTTATGGATTTGACCATTGGTCTATCTCTTAAGTAAGTACCTACTCATCTCATGTTCATTTGGTTTTCACTTATTATTATTTAGGAATTTTTACAAAATAAATGTAAAAATAAAAATGATTTAAAAAAACAAAACAAAATAAACTAAAATAAAAATAAAATAAACACAAGTGTCAGTGAATAATGTGAGTTGTACACAAAAAGATATAACCTTAGATTCACTTCAACACTATTTCTGTAGTTCATAATCTTTTACATACCCTGTATACAGACTCTACACCATTTTCCTATCATACCTCATTATTTGGGGTTTATAGGATCTATATACTTACCTAAATAGATTTATAGAAATTACATATATCCATTATAAATATTTATTGGTTGTATCTATCATGAATCGACCTCCCAGAACCATGAACCTAGTCATCAGACCCCATGGTTCTCCCATAATACGTTGGTTTCCTTCCTAGTACACTACAAGGTATTTCCCACTAGGGTCTCTTATCAGACAAATGACCAACCCCACATACCAACACATGTTATTTCAGTTTGATTTTTCCTCACTCGCACATACCCTTGAAAACTATAGAGACTTGTTTTTTTCTTTATAATACTTTGAAATATTTCTTCGTATATTTCCAGAGCTAGGAACTCAGAAAACATGCGATTCGGAGGCCCAGTGTGCCCGAAATTAATTTTATTAAAATATTAAATATAGTTTATATTGTACTCACATTTTTTTAAAGAAAATTGTATTACATTTAAAAATAATATTGTATTAGAAATCGAGACCATGGTTGGGTCTGGAATGTGTTTTTTCCCTAGTTGTGACCTAAAATTGGTCGGTACGAGGTGTTCAGATATCTCACCCATTGGTGGTACATTCAGTTTTTTAATTAATTAAATTATTTTTATTTAATTGATTATTTTAACATAAATTAAATTTATATAATAATAAATACATGGAAATTTACCCAAGTTTATCCTCATAACCATTCTTCTTCCTCCTTCCATGGAAGAATTGCATCTGATGATGATGAAACTCCAAATCATAGAAGATCAGGATGGAACGAATGAGATGAGTTACTTAGATCATTGGAGAGTGTATTTTTTATGAAAAACGATCCAATATCCATGTAGACCTCATAAATTTGTGATTTACACCTTTTTTGATTAAATTTATTGATTAGATTTATCCCTTTCCTTGATTTCTACTAATTGTGTCCTGAGCATGTGCCCGTACATTAGAATTGTAATTTATTATTATTATTTTCTAACTTGGATATCTCTATAATTGATCATTGTCAAATAATTCTTGTCCAAATATGGTTAAACATCTATTCTTGTGCATTTCTCCCTCAATTTTTTTTCTTTCTTCACCAGTAGGACCACACAGTCCCAATTCGATGTTGTTGGGTGGTATCGAGCCTGATCGGACCCCTGGAATCATAACGGATCGATGTGTGATAGAAATATAGATGAATCAAGGATATATGTGGGTTTTTTTAAGGTTTGGATGATATTTTTAATGATTCGAGATCAAATCAATGGAGGTATAAATATCGGCAATATATGGGTTGAGCGACGAACATTTGAGGATCAATGAAATCAATTTTCAGCCACCGGATGGCCGTAAATGATAGATCTGGTTGAGATCCACTAATATTAGGTAGAAATGAGGTGAGATATGTGGTTTAATGGATTGAATTGAAGTGTGGCATGCGGATCTGGAAAACTGTGAAAAACCCAACTACACGTTGTGTACCATGATGAGCACACTGCGTGTATCCACTTGGTTGTGGAATTTAAGGTTTTGGGAATTCATAAGGATAGAACAATGAGTATAATCCCTATACACCATGTACCCCCTTCCCTATGTGGATGATTCATGTGAAGGTGCAAATATCCAGGAACATTCCATGTGCCTAAGTACACAGATACAGACAAAGCACATGAGTAACACCTCATGTGAAGAGGCATGTCGTGTACTAATGTACACGAACATGATCAAGCACATGGGCAGGACCCCAAGTGGAATGGGTACACCGTATATATCCCATACACATAATGTACCTCTAAATTCTTGGTGATCCATGTACCTCTAGGGACACATCCAGGTGAGGGAGTGAGACCACATGCCATGTGGGTCCCCTTACACACCATGTACCCCTTGGATCCTTTTGAGGAAATTTCAAGCTTTCATATCTCCTTCATTTGGACTCAGATTTTGGCCTATGAGTAGCCTATACTATGTGTTTTTTCATGTAAAAAGTGATGGTTCCCTCGGTTGTGGTTGTTGGGATATGATGTGTAATGTTTGAGGCATAAAAATTGGTTAGGTGACACTTGATGATAGCAGTGATCATGCAGGATCACCAGAGTTATCCCAAGTAGAACCCTCCAGTTGGGATGGGCATGTGTCCTCTATGAATAGAGTGGAACCCTCCTAGTGGGTAGGGAATGGTTCCTCTATAGACTTCTGAGTGGAAACCTCCAACTAGATTAGGCATAGGTCCTCTATTACTAGAGTGGAACCCTCCTATTGGCATAGGGAATGGGTCCTCTATAGACCTCCTAAGTGAAACCCTCCAGATGGGTTTTTCATGGGTCCTTGATGACTTTTAGAGTAGAACCCTCTAGCTGGGATGGGCATGGTTCCTCTACCAACTTCTTGAGTGTAACCCTCCAGTTGGGCTGGGTATGGGTCCTCTACTGACTTCTAGAGTGGAACCCTCCAGCTGGGTTTGCAATAGATCATCTACCGACTTCTAAAGTGTAACACTCCAGCTAGGCTGGTCATGGGTCCTCTACCAACATTTGGAGTGAAATCCTCCATCTTGTCTAGGCATGGGTCCTCTACCACTGAGTGGAACCCTCATATAATAATAGGGCATGGTTCCTATACCTAGAGATTATGTCCCCTCAACTATGTGTCATAGTTATGAGGTGTGTCTTGACTTGGACGGTTACTTCTGGGAAGATGCGTGAGATGCTGGGTATCATTGATGGACTTTTGGAACTATTGGAAACTCTTCTTCTTGGGTTGAGCTATGGTATGGAGATTCCCTTTCTCTCTCATTTGGGCTTTTTATAACTAATCATATAAATATATACATCTACATACATACCTTTGTAGTTGGTTACTCTCATTATTTAAGATGTGAAGACACACGAGGTATGTCACTTGCTTTCTTTTCTTTTCTTCTTGTGGTTGGATGAGTTCACTCTCCTACTATTGGTGGAAAAGAATCAACGTTTAGTTCATCTACTCATTGTTTTTATCCCCCTGTGCTTGGACAAGGTTAATCTTTCTCTTAATTTTGTTTGAGCTACATCTTGTTTACTATGTACTGTCTTTCTATTCCTATTGTATCTCTTACTACTCCCCTTCATCTTTTGGGGTGTCTTATTGGGTATGTATATACTCACTCATGCATGGGATTATCCTATATGTGTTGTGTCTTATGCAGATGACGGACAGGTTTACGGTGACTACAAAGGATCTTAGGGATAACTGGTAATTTGGACCACGTATGGTGGTTATAGATTGTAGATCCGAATCTGGGCTCTCTCGGTATTTTAATTTTTAGTTTTGTCAGTTTAGGAAATCTTTTTGGTTGGGAATGTATTTCACCCACTTTTAATTTTCATTTTATAATATTATACTCATGTAAAGTCTATATGTTTTACATACATGGTTGTTTCCCAGGTATTCTTCATCTTTTACTTTTATTCCTCTACACTTCTGTATCAAGATAGTTGTGTATGTGTGTATAGGTAATTAGGAAAATACTTCCCCATATTAGTTATTCCTTCGGCACTGGTCAACGTCCCTAGGCCTATGGAGGCAAGCTTGGGGTAGTTTCATCTCGAGACCTGGATTGGGTTGGGTCATGATAGATTGGTATCATAGGTTGTTCAATCCTTGGGATGGTGTTTGGATTAGTTCCCTTATAAGGATTTGGTTTGGATTAGGGAAATAGTTTCAAAGTGTCTTGAGTGAGGATCTCGGGTTATTAAATCTAGTGATGGTTCAGGCATCCGACATATCTGTTCAATAGGACCTTGACTACCTTCTTATCGACTCGACATATCGAGACATTGGTTGCAGGGATCAATGGTTCATGCATCATATAGGATTTATTATTTGACTATATTTCTTGATTTATCTCCTCATTATTATATATATATATATATATATATATATATATATATATGATCATCTGATTGTGGTATATCTAGATTAAAATTCAGGATACCTCTACAATGACAGCCATCCAGAAAACCAGTTCTGAAACATGACGATGATCTGATGAGTGATGAGGCATCAGTTTAGGGTATATTCTGCAAGATTATTCCTCTATGTGGGTAGGTAGTAGAAACACCACCTATCTAGTCACATATTGTCCAAGTAGAGTAGATTGAGGATCCATGTAGGATTAGAATGCTCTGTGAGTTCCAACACTAGAGGCCACTAAGATTCCACAGTGAACCAAATCCTTAGGAAGTCGAGGATTGGATAGAGTTAGCGGTATGTGTCTTTAGTATCATCTGTACAATGATGGATCAGGTAGTTTCATTGGTATCTAGCCTTATCCATGGATTAGATGGGAACTGGTGGAGTCTTGTTACCCAGATGCATTATAAGTCAATAGTCTTATGGCCCAAATTCCAACAGTTATTCTGTGAGGAGTACTATCCCTCCTAATTGAACTCTATTTAGATACAGGTGCTTTTGTATTTGCATATAGGAGGGATGAGAGTTTCTGAGTACATAGTTAGGTTCATATACCATATCCATTTCTCCCTTGACATGATCCGTGATGGATACTTCTGAGGATGGAAGTTTGAGAAGTTACTCTAAAGAGATATTTTTGTTATCATGGTTCCCTTGTGCATCCTCACCTATGTTAGGGTGTTGGATCAGGAACTAGTGATAGATATATTTCTATCATAAGGATGCTAGAATGTTGGGGCTGGAAGTGGGTGCTACAAAGATGAGTCGTCTGCAGCAGCTAGAAGGTGCCAGTTAGTGGGATCTCAGCATAAAAGATCCTTTCACGATCAAACTTAAGCACGTGGTCATGAAAAACATGTATAGAATAGAGCACCATGGAATACCAGATAGGTTCGGTTCTATTCTTGTGATAGAAAAGGTCACATAATGTGTGACTGCCAGACTAGATGTGTTGAGGAGCGCAATTAGGTAGCTGACGGGCCACCATGGTATAGGAAGCACCACGATCTGGGATCTTCCAAGAGATTTTAGGGTGGTCCCCGGGGAGTTTGAGATAGCAGAGAAGTAGGTGGACCTCTGGGTGGTGTAAAAAACTATGATATCCTTACACCACCACCACCAGGTAACCCACGTCAGGCTCAAAGAGCTAGTGGTTGGGAATAAAGATGGTTGCGAGCTTTGGAGGATTATAACCCCATGAGACATGATATTATTAGAGTTGCAATTTGTGTTTATTCTACTCTTGATTTAGTATTAGTATAAATATATTCCAATCATTCATTCATATATATACTCCTGGTGTGGGATCTTGAGCTCCTAGTTGAGGCACTAGCTCAGTAGTTTATTCTTAATGTTCCCACAGGGAGTGATTATTTTGTATATTTTATCTGTTGGAAGTAAAATCTATATCTTGGTGTAGAAAGGCTCATGTGTAACCTTTTGGTCATCGTGGTGTAACTATATGACTTCATCTTTATTATGTATTGGTTTTCTATGGTCTGATCCTAGATTGATTGTCATCACATATGATTTAGATGCCTTTTCAATGATGGGATGAGATTCTCTTTTATGGGTAAGAGAGATCTCATGGTTGGATGAGTGGGTTTTCCAATCAGGAGGTTTCATCCCATCACCCATCAGTTAGATAGTGAATCTCGTAGTGAAGTAGGATATTCAAGCATATGTATTCCTTTAGTTTTAGAGGATTATATAGGCATCATCCTTGAGGACATTTCAGGACTAACTATGAGGCTGGAGATGGAGTGTTGCATCAACTTTCATATAGGGACTGCTCCAATATCATTTGTGGAATATAGGATGGCCCCTACCAAGCTCTGGGAGTTGTGGTTACAATTGGAGTACATTTTAGAGAAGGGTTTCACCATTCCTAGTGTGTCCCTATGCGAAGCTCCAGTGTTGTTTGTGAAAAAGGTGGATGGGAGCTTGTAGCTTTTCATGTATTATCATCACCTGAACTACACCATGATAAAGAAAAATTACCCCTTGATGAGGATTGATGACCACTTTGACCAGTTTCAAGGCATGATATGGTTCTCAAAGATGGATCTATGGTACGAATACTACCATGTTAGGGTTATAAGGCATATATTTAAATGTTGGAATTCTGATGCCACTATGGACACTATGAGTTCCTGGGGATACCCTTTGGTGTGAAGAATTCCCCCACTGTGTTTATGGATTTGATAATCCAGGTATTCCAGCCTTAATTAGACCAGTTTTTGGTTGTCTTCATTGACAACATACTCATCTACTCTACATCATAGGTGGATCATGTAGAGCACATGAGGATGTTTCTATATTTTCTTCGAGAACACAAACTTTATGGGAAACTCTTGAAGTTCTAGTTCTAGATTCATGAGGTTCACTTCTTAGGAAATTCCATTTCTAAGAATGGTTTATCTATGGACCTAGTAAATATTTATTTAGTGCTTGATTGGAATCTACCTAAGAGTGTTTCATAGGTGTGAATATTTTTTTTGTCTTGGAGGGGTATTATAGGAGGTTTCTGGAAGACTTCTCCAGAATTTCAGCCCCTTTAACCACCCTAACACATAAAGGAAATCCATTAACCTAGACTAAGTAGCGTCAGAGGGACATCAAGGAGTTTATTTGTGTCTTATTGGTGATCATATGTTGAGAATAGTATAGGAATTCATGGAGTTCATAGTGTATTGTGATGGCTCAGGAGTTGGGCTCGGCTACGTGTTGTTGCAGCGACAAGAAGTTATCACATACAATCAAGGTAGTTGATACCCCATTATAATAACTATGAAACTCATGACCAAGATATGTAAGGGTACTCTTTGACCTAAGGATTTGGAATCACTGACTTCTAGGGGAGCACTTTGTGGTTTACTCATACTATCAAAGTCTCAGGTAAGTCTTCACGTAGAGAGACTTGAACATAAGATAGTGGTGTTGGTTGGAGTTCCTAAAAAACTATAACTTTGAGATAGTCTATACTATACGGAAGGTAAATGTAGTAGTATATTCCCTTATAATGAATTCATATTCTTTCTTGGTGTAGGAGGCTTTGTAGCAGTTAGTTTTCTTACTACTAACCCTAGTGGAGTAGGAGGGTACAACTTTTATATAGTCAGTGGTGTTGACTCCTTCGATTCTCAAGTGTGTGAGAGTCCCAAATGGAAGATATTGACTACAAGGTCTTACATGACCATATATCCATGGGGGATTCACCAGATTAATATTATGAAGGAGGGAATCACATCATCATTTTTTAGGGATAAACAGTTGTTCCAGACATGATGTGGGAGGAGCTGATGAGAGAGTTCCATAATTCTCACATAATTGTACATCCTAGTGTGGAGAATATGTATAGAGACCTCTAGAAACAGTTTTTGTGTTCATTAATGAGATAGAGCATAGCTAATTTTTTCTCTCAGTGCCTTACCTTTCAATAGGTGAAGGCTGAGCACCAAGTTCCAGTAGGGTTGTTGTAGCCCCTTGAGATCCCAAAGTGGAAGTTGGATAGCATATCCATGGACTTTATTACAAGGATTCCATAGACATCGAAGGGAAAAAATTACATCTGGGTGATAGTTGAATGACTCGTGAAGTCATCAAACCTCCTTTCTATCAGGGAGTAGATATCGATGGAGAGTTTGGGGCAGTTGTACATATATAAGATCGTTCTCCTCTATGGGGTGACCTCAATAATTTTAATGATCATTAGGAACAATTTATTTCATGATTATGGAGATGCATGTAGGAGGAATTCAGGACCCAAATGAGGATGAGTACATCCTTTCACCCCCAGAAAGTTGGGTGAACCGAACACACTATCCAGGTGTTAGAGGATATTCTAAGGGATTGCATGTTAGACTTCATCCATACTTGTGAAGATAAATTTCCCTTGGTATAGTTTTTTACAACAACATATACCAATCTAAAATTATCATGGAACCTTTTGATTCCATGTACGGGAGACACTATAGGTCACCCTTGTGCTGGAATTGAAAAGACATCTATTGTGGGTCTAGAGTTGGTAAAGGTGGAAAAAGAGAAGGTCCAAGTCATCCGTGAGTGGATGAGGATGGATCAAAGTAGGTATAAATCATATGCAGATCACCTTCATAGTCCCTTAGAGATTGATCAGGGAGACCACATTTTTCTAATAGCCTCCCCACGAAGAATATTGTTGTGGTTTGTATGAGGAGTCAATCTATCCTCAAGCTTCATCAGGACATTGGAGATCATGTAGAGGATTGGCTAGGTTTCTTACTGCCTCACCCTAGCCCCATAGTTGGAGCAGGTTCCTGAAGTCTTCTATGTATTACAGTTGAAGAGATACATGCATGACCTCATGCACGTTATCGAATGGGGAGAGATAGAAATTGAGCATGGATCCAACTTTGTAGAGCACCCAGTGGTGATCAAGTATTGATAAGAGAGGACCCTGAGTGGATGTACCATCTCCTTGGTTCATGTTTTGTGGTAGAATAAGAACGTGTGGGAGAGCTCTTGGGAGTGGGAGATCCAGATGCAGGTTCAGTATCCCAAATTGTTTATTTATTTTTTCTTTTTGGGGATCAAAAATATTAAATGAGGGAATGATGTACAGACCTTGTTTTTTCCTTATAAGACTTTGAAATATTTTTACATATATTTCCAAATCCAAGCACTGAGACGATATGCAATTCCGAGACCTGGTGTGATCAGAATTAATTTCTTAAAAATATTAAATATACTTTATATTGCGCGTGTTCTGTTTCTTAAAGAAAACTGGATAACTATTAAATGTAAACTCGTATCTTAAATAAAATACCATGGTAGAGTCTGTAATATGTTTTTTCTATAGGCATGAACTTAAATATTAGCGCAGGGCGTTCAAATATCTTTCATATTGGGAATATGTTCAGTTGGTTAATTAATCAAATTATTTTAATTAATTGATTATTTTAAACTAACTAAAATGTATATAAGAATAATTTCATGGATATTTTCCTAGGGTTAGCCTCATAACCCTAGGATCATCAAGAGATTTTTATTCCTCCTTCTATTGGTGAATCACATCAGACGATGAGGAAACTCTAAATCAGATTAGATCGAGATGCATGAAACACAAGGACTTACTTTGATTTTTGGTGAGTGTATTATTAGATTAAGAATGATACGATCTTTATTTAAGACACACAAGTTTTTGTTTTATTTCTGTTTTGATTAAATTAATTTAGCAAATCAATCCATTTCCTAGATCTGCACCAATTATGGATTGAGCATGAATTTGTGTATTGAAATTATAATTGTTTATTATTGTTTTCTAACCCAAATATACCCATTCTTGATCATTGTGAAGAACTCTTGGACTACGATGGTAAAACATATATTTGTGTGAATTTATCCCTTAATTTCTTTGCATTCATCACTGGTAAAAAACCACAGTCCCAGCTCTACATTGTTAGGTGGTACCAAACCTGATCTAACCCCTGGAATCATAACAGATCAACGTGTGAGGGGAGGATTGATTAATCAACGATAGATATAGGAGTTTTTCATTACTTGGGTGATCTTTTTCACAATTTTAGATCAAATATATGGAGGAGAAAGGATCAATAGCATATGGGTCGATCAAAACCCTTTTAGGATCAACAGAACTAATTTTTATCCACAAGATGGATGAAAACAAAAGATATGGCCAAGATTCACTAATATCAGGTGGAAATGAGGTGAGATATGTGGATGAATGGCTTGAATCAAAGTTTCTTATATAGATCTGGTGAACTTTAAAAAACTCAAATACATGCCATGTATTGTGATAAACACATGGCATGTAGCCCCTTGGCTATAGTGGTTAGGGTTTTGGGAATTCATAAGGATGGAACACCATATAGAATCCATACACGACATGTACCCCCTTAACTATGTTTATGAGTAATGTGATAGAGCATACAACATTCACATTCCATTTTCCTAGATATACGAACACATATAGAGCACACGGTCCACACCCAGTGTGAAGAGGCACGTCGTGTACTAAAGTACACAGACATAGCCAAGCACATGGGTAGGACCCCAAGTGGCATGGGCACACTGTGCATATCCACTACACACCATGTAACCCTAAATTCTTGAAAAAAATTTTACCTCCAGGGACATGTCCAGGTGAAGGATTAAGACCACATATCATGTGGGTCCCCTCACACACTGTGTATCCCTTGGCTACTTTTAAGGAAACTTCAATCTTTTGTATCTCCTTTATTTGGACTCAGATTTTAGCCTGTGAGTAGACTATACTAAGTGTTTATTCACATAAAATGTGAGGGTAACCTGATTTTTGGCTTTTGGGATATGATATAGAATTCCCTAGGAATGATACTTTGTTATCTGACACTCGATGACATGAGTGATCACGCAGGATCACCAGATTCATCCCAAGTAGAACCCTCCAGCTGGGCTAGGCATGGGTCCTCGATGAATATAGGAGAACCCTACTACTATGTAGGTCATGTTTCCTCTACAAAATTATGAATGTAACCCTCCATATGGGATTTTAATTGGTCGTCGATGACTATAGTGGAACCCTCCTGTTGACACAGGGTATGGGTCCTCTACAGACCTCCTAAGTGGAACCCTCCAGCTTGGTTGGGCATGGGTCCTCGATGACTTTTAGAGTGGAACCCTCCAACTAGGATGGGAATGGATCCTTTACAGACTCCTAGAGTGGAACCCTCTATATGGGCTAGGCATAGGTCCTCAACTGAATTCTAGAGTGGAACCCTCCAGGTGGGTTGGGAATGGGTCATTTACTGACTTCTAGAGTGAAACCATCCAACAAGGTTGGGCATGGGTCATCTACAAACTTCTAGAGTGGAACCCTCTAGTTGGGGTGGGAATGGATCCTCTACCAAATTCTATATTGGAACCCTTGAGCTGGTCTAGGCATGGATCCTTTACCTACATCTATAGTGGAACCCTCCAGCTAGGTTGGGCATAGATGCTCTACTACTGAGTGAAATCCTCCTATCATACTAGGGTATGAGTCCTCTACCTAGAGACTGTGTCCCCTTGACTGTACGACACAGTGATGATATGTGGTTTGATTTGGATGGTTACTTCTTGGAAGACGCATGAGATGATGGGCATCATTGATGGACTTTTGAAACTATTGGTGACTCTTCTTATTTGGATAAGATTTGAGATAGAGATATCATTTCTCTCTCATTCGGGATTTTTATGACTTAGTATATATATACATCTATATCTATACCATTGGATTTTCTTACTCTCTTTCCATTATATGTGAAGATGCACAAGATATTCCACATGCATTCCGTATTTATCTTCTCATGATTGGATGAGTTTACTCTCTAGATATGAGTGGAGAATACTTGATGTGTAGTTCATCTACTCACCATTTCTAGCCCCCTGTGCTTGGATGAGGTTACTCTTTCTCTTGATTTGGGTTTATCTGCATCCTGTTTACTATCTAATATATTTCTATTCCTATTTTATCTCTTACTTCTCCCCCCTTTAGCTTTTGGTGTGTCCTGATGGGTATGTATATACTGACCCCTACATGGGCTTTACCTACATGTGTTGTGTCTCATGAAGATGAAGGATAGGTCGGTGGTGACTACAGAGGATCTTAGGGATACCTAGTACATTAGACCATATATGGTGGTCATATCTTGGTGATCAAAATATGGGATCTCTCAGTATTTTACTTTTTAGTTTGATCAAGTTGGAAAATCTTTCTAGTTGGGAGTGTATTTTACCCCATTTAATTTTCATTTTACACTACTGGACTCTTTTCTATCTAGAGGTTTTAAATGCAAGGTCATTTCTCTGATATTATGTATCTTTTAATTTTATTCCTCTTCACTCCTATATTGATATGGTTATGTTTTTTCTCATAGGTACATATCCAAATGCCACACCATGTTAGTTATTCCTTTGGTGCTGGTCACCAGCCCCTAGCCTATAGAGGTGGGCTTGGGTTAGTTGTGACTCAAGCACCAGTTTGGGTCGGGTCATGACAGAAATGTCTAAGGAGGTCACCCATCCTAAAACTACTCTAGGAAAATCTCTCTTAACTATTGAGTTCTAATCAATTAGGATTATAAAAATAAAGGTGCACCTTATTGACATGGGTAGTGATATTTAGTCTTTTAGGTCTCATTTTTCTAGGGGTGTTACACTCTCCACCTATTTAAAGCACAGGTCCCTCATTGTAGACCCCAAACCTCACACCCTGGTAGTACCTCTTCACTTCAGTATGAGCATTGTCTATGATACCATTTTTATAACCAGACCTCCTCAAGTTATAAACCTATTCATCGGACCCCATGGGTATCCCATAATACCTTGGTTTCTTTTCTAGCATACCATAGGGTATTTTCGACTAGGGTCACTTATCAGACTAATGATTGTCCCCATAGGCCAACACATGTTCTTTTAGTGTTATTTTTCCTCACTCACACACACCCTATGAAACTTCCCCAAAGGTCACCCATCCTAACACTAATTCGGGATAATATCTCTTAACTATGGAATTCTAATCAAGTAGGAACCTAAAAATTAAGGTACACCTTATTGACATGGGTAGTAAAATATATTCATTTATGTTTCACTTTTCCAGTGGTGTTATAGAATCAATAAAATGAGGGGAGTCCCATAAATAAGAAACAAACCAACCACCTAGGACTCTCCATAACCAAGTGTGAATCCCATTTAGTAAAATTACATTATGAACAACCCACATGTAAGGCCCCGACCCCAGTTACCCAGAGTTGGTGCATTATTGTGTAACATTGGCATGATCACAAAAGATCAAGTCTCGAAAGACCGATTAGTTTAGTAGCCTTGGAAGAACTAGATACATTAATAAATGTTACATTACATCATATAGTGAAAAACTACAATAACATAGTCTCCCTAGTCCACACTCATATCCCCTTCAGACTATCCCTGTAGGTTAGTCATAAAATATTTCTTCACGTCCTGGGAAAAATAAAACATTGAAAGGGGTGAGCTCAGATGCTCAGTAAGGATAACAATACAGCAGAAACTTTCATAAATAAACATAAACATTTAAGGCAATGTATAACTAAAACAAAAGCCTTTTAAACTTGAACTTCAGCATAATATGGCAAAAATAAAATAAAGTAATTCCATTTACTTATTCAAATGGATATTCTACTAGTCGAATAATCACATGCAATATCAATAACCACTTTCATAATGATGGAATGCATATTGCCAGACTATCATAACCACATAGCCAAGGCCTCATGCCAAGACTACAAATAAGATTTTGTCAAGGCCTCGTGCCAAGACACTAGTTTGTCTCATGAGACCTGCCGATTCATCGAGGAGCTATAGAGGGATCCACCTGTCACTTATTAAGTCCAATTCATTCCTCATATTAAAAGGTTTAAACATATCATAAACCATAATAGAATCTTATCACATAAAACATGCATAAAGGAAACATAACATTTCCACATTTCAATCACAAGATATCAATAAAACACATTGATATAATAAAAACATTATCAAAACCATTTTCAATACCAAAATAAAAGAAAATTAAAACATGGTATTTATTTTTCATTTAAAAAAGTTATGGCTTGTAGAGGAAGCTGAAACTCAAATAATGGTCACGGTGGTGGAGAAGTCGTTGTCGCCGCATATGTACGACAAAAAAACATTCCCTTTTGTCGTTTAGTAAAACGCTTCGTATATAAAAGATTCCTTTTGAATAAACGTAAAAGTCAAAGGGGTTTATACACCGTATAAAGGAAAGTTGTGTATAAAAAAAATATGCCTCAATGAAAACAGATTGAGACAAAGTACCTTAAAAAGATCATTTTTAAATAAAATATATCTATTATGTGTATTCACTATATGTACACATAAAGAAAGTATAAATACAATATAGGATATAATAATATCATGCCATAATTTTAAAGTAGGAGATTAACCCAAAGAATGGAAATTTGGTTAAGAAGTTCTTTTACCTCATGTCTGACTTGACTCGATCATTTTTAACCTCCTGAATAATACACTAGAGTTAATTTATACTTTCTTAAGAACCTTTTAAAATTTCATTATTCCTTTTATATCACTTATTACCATGTTATGAACATTATGTAATTATTTAAGTTAATAATGGTCGTTTTGTCGATCTTTGGTACTTGAGTCAAAAATAAACCTCTTATAATTACAAGTTGTTCATGTGGTAAAATATCCATTATATCCAGAATTATATTCATGATGTAGATATCATATATATCATATATATTAAGTATATACTTTCCTTTATCATATTACATAACATTTAGAGGTAATAAATGAAATGCACTGTTCATGGAGACGGTAAGTTGTACGTACGCATGAACGCTACTTTCATTTCTATTTCATATTTAATAGAATTAAAAAAATGAGATATATATATTATAATTATAGTATAATATATAAGTTATATAGGTCACAAAAGTTCATTAATTTAATTCTTTATACATTCCATGTATTGCATGAACGAGTCACATCAGTTGAGGGGGCGGTAGTCCACACTTCCTCAAATGAAATTATTGCATTTGCACAACATGAAAAGCATAAAGTTATGCTTTAAGTTTAAAATACAGAAGAATATAGAGTAAATAAATATAATATATATCATAAATAAATATATTGTCATCATAATGGCCACCATGAGAGGTGGTAGGAGAAGATAGAACAATCATCGTTTCGTGAGGCAGTAATTTTCCATCCACGGAAACAGTATGTTCTTTAACCATTAGACGGAGGTGTGTGTAAGTGTAGCTCGAATCCTTATCATAACAACATCCTAGTATATTGAAGATAATGGTTTTGTTACAAAATAAAGGAATAAAAATAGTTTAAGTGTTTGGAAAATCAAAATAAAACAAAATAGAATAAGAGAAGACATTACCTTAAAATCGGGTAACTCTTTTTGATTTGAGCCAAAGGATTCCTTGGGAAGACTTCTGACCAAAGTGAGGCTTCTAGGAGTAAGATATGGAATTTTAGATAGTATTTGGGCAGATTTTGGCTGATCCAAAAGGCTTTGAAGTTGTGAATAAGGTGGTAGAGGTGGGGGCCTTTTATAAGAGGAGAGGAGGGGCACTCTTGGAAAGTCATGAAATGTTACATTATTATGAAGTGCTTTTCGGATTTCAAAGGTCCAACAATTATATATTTCTAGGATAAGGTGATAAGGGTTAGAAATATTCTCATCCAATAGGTTTTTGACTAGTGTAAGTCTTATATTTTACATTATCTTTTCATTTTATTTAAAAAGTTCATTAATGAGGTAATCGATGCATCATCATGGTGTGATAAATAAATTTATTTATTTATTTCATAAAAATTATAAAACAATTAACATGATGTAGGAAATCTTTTAGATTTCCAATTAATATTTATAGTCGAAAAGTTAACTTATATAACCTCATGTAATAATTGTTTTAGTAAAACAACACATGTTTGTGTCAATTTTATTTTTTACTTTAAATAAAAAGTTATTGATGTCATTTTCTTACCCAAGTGGCTCCATGGGGTCCCCAAGTTGACCCATGGATTTTATTGGTTTTCCATGACTCACCCAATAAGGTTAGGACAAGTATAAAGGTAATTTCATATTATTATAATATCATGTTTACCTTAAATTTCACTAATTACCTTTAATCGCGAGTAATAAAACTTAAAAGTTACTATTCACCAAAAATTATTTTAATCCCATTGAACCAAATTTTACTTCCTAATTAAAATGATGTATGTTGGATTTTTTAAATTCAAATCATAGAGGTGGTAAATTTTCATTTAAATGAAAAATCAGTTTTTTTAACTACCGCTTAGTGGTTTCACTATTCATCAAAAATCGACATTTTTCAGAAAAATACCAAAAATTCACCCTAAGCTATAATTGATATTCCAAATTCAAAAATTATGTCTATTTTAAAAAATTCCAAACATATAATTTGCATTAATTAATTTTATAATTAATTCTCGTTGTCAAAACAAATGGCGTGTTTTTAAGAAACAATATATATCAAAAGATTGACACTCGTTTATGTCCAATTTCAAAGTGAAATTAATTCTAATGACAGCCATTGGATAAAATGGTAAAAATATATTCTAATTATACTTTAAAACCACTCAATAGTATAATTTATCACTATAAATTATTTTGATTAAAAAAGTTGTTTTTAAGTATTTTTTTTTTTACTATTCATAGAAAATTGGAAGTTCTTAGAAAATTACAAAAAATTTAACTTAAGATAATTTTATTATTCCGAATATAAAAATGAAGTCCATTTTGAATTATAAAATTAATATAATTTCAAAAAGTAGGTATTACTATTCATAACGGCTAGTTTGATTGGTTATGGTGTGTTTTAGAACTCAAAATTGCGTACAACACACGCTACTATATTATTCAAAGGGAAGTGTACCATTAAAGCTTGGGGTGTTACATTATACCCTCCTTCAATAAATTGCTTCCTCGTAATTTGAAATTTTTCTTTGAAAATAAAAGTTTGAAAATAGAAAATATCTTTGTGGAAAACCCACATCGGAAATAAGGTTAATAAAAATATAACTTTAAAAGAAAGAAAGAGAAGTAAAAAGGTCACCCGAATAGCCCATACTAAGATTCTATGAAAATATGGATATGGAGGAGAAAAAAACCATCAAGTTATGATGGAGAGTTGTAGAAAATAAGATTAGGAGAAAGTTTAACTATAAGAAAATCACAAACTTGTGATTGGTTAAACGATCATTGATTCCCCAATAGGAAAAGTTAACCAACAATGTTTTTGTTTTAAGTTACCTTTCATAAAGTTGAGGAATTTATTTAGGAGATTTACTAAGAACGTAAGGAAATATACATACTTGTAATGTAGACTTTCATTCTTTAATAAATTTTTACCACAACCCATCTTTCACTCAAAAAGATAATAGAACTCAAAAATATTATATTTATCCTAATCGTACAAAGTTCCAAATATTAACACATACCATTTAGATTAGGAAAAATATTTTATAATAACCAGGGACTTCCTGTAGGCTAGTGGTAGGTAATAAAAGCCTATCGCACTATGGTTGTGGGTTCGATTCCTATAGCTTTGTCTGACGCGATAGGTTATCCCCCAACCTGCAGGTTTTCCTTTTCCTAAATCTATAGTATTATAATATTCCAAAAATAATCTTCATAAATGTTTTAACATTAAACAATACTATCCAAAGTTCAAATTAATCCATTCCAACCTTTATAGTTATCCAAAATACCTCTGTCCAGACTTTCTCTAAAAGGTCTCTAAATTCCAAAATCAATTGTATCATCAGATTCCTCAAACAAAGTAAAGTTTCTCTTATTGTCACATACAAAAATATGATTACCTTAATCATATTAAAACCTTAATGAAAACAACAAGTAATTTAGTACAATCCTTATATATATCACATTATTCTTATAACTAGAATATAATCCTTGATTCCAAAAGCACCAATACATTAATTATTCCACTTCAACTGTAGTTACAACATAAGATTGTCCTTTATCCCTTGGAATTTTCTGAGGTAAGTTTCCCTGACACTTAGGAAATTCATTTTCATAATTCCCCATTTCCCTACAATTGTAGCATTCAACATTGATAGCATCTTTCTTTCCCTTGCAATCACGAGCCTGGTGACCTTTTTCTTCACATTTATAACAAACTCTCATTCCTTTTAGTCAAGTACCAGGGTGATTCTTCCCACAATTATCGCATAATGGAAAATCCTTCTTTCCCTTTTTCCCTTTATATGTCTCTTGTTCCACCGTTCTCTTCTTCTCTTGCTTTACTTTATTGTCATAAGACTTAGAGAATTCATTTTCTGTCTTGATAGCACATGAGACAATATCTTCATACGTTGAGAAAGATTTTGATACTAAAGCTCGAAGGAGAAATGGTTTTAACCCATCAAAGAAACGGTCAATCTTACTTCTTGGGTTACGTATATAATCTGCAGCATTCCTTGCTAACCTTGTAAATTTTGCCTCATACTTTGCGACATTCTCATCCTCCTTTTGCCTCAGACTCGGAAATTGCCTTTCCATATCTGCTCGATGGTCATGGGGAAAGTATTTTTCTAAGAAAATCTCCCTGAACTCCCTCCATTCCATATTTGATACTTCATCATCTTCCTTTGTGTTTTGAATCAATGACCACCATTGATAAACATCTCCAGTGAGGTGGTAAACTGTCATGATAACCTTTTTTCTTTTACTACTCCCCAAGGCATGGAATATTTTCTCTAATGAATTTATCCATTGCTCAGAAACTAAAGGATTGGTACTCCCATTGAATGTTGGTGGTTATTTCCTCATGAAGCATTCTAACATTGATCCTCCATGTTGCGGATCAGGGTGATCCATACTAGTAAGGTTATTATTCATAACCTGAGTGAGTTGTCCCAGTATGGTGATAAGTTGATCAGCACCAGTTGTATCACCAGCTCCACTATAATTATCTTGAGTAGGAGGTAAATCCCTACATGGAGTGCGTGCATTGATACGGTTTCCATTCCTTCCACTAGGTGCCATTTCTAAACAATGTCATAAACTAGATTAGTTAATGAATCAAAATACATAATTCCATACTTGTAAAACACTTAACATGAATTGAACTATAATCATAAAAATGTTTTCTTTGAGGAAGTATATACTCATAAACCCTTCATAATGGTTTGTAAAGAAAATGAGAATTATCCTAAGCATATCCCCTAGGAGTGTCGTAACCAAGAGTGCAGCAAGGCCTGTTGTCGTGCACCAGTTCCCGTTCAAGTCTAGATCAAAGCGGTGTTTTCAGGTTTTACCCCTAGGTACATCTGTGCCAGAGCCGCCTCTACCTGCTCGTATCCAGACAGGGATTTATTGCTCGGAAAACTCACAAAATCTCTACAACAACAAAATTCTAGGAAGTTATTCTATATTAATCCTCAATGTCTATCTTTAGGCTATGTTCTCTAATTAGAGTATATCTAAATCTAGCTTCCAAGGTTAGTACTAAACTGCCTCTGATACCAACTATAACGCCCTGACCCCAGTTACCCATAGTTGGTGCATTATTGTGTAACATTGTCATGATCACAAAAGATCAAGTCTCGAGAGACCGATTAGTTTATTAGCCTTGGAAGCACTAGATATATTCATAAATGTTACATTACATCATAAAGTGAAACACTACAATAACATAGTCTCCATAGTCCACACTCATATCCCCTTCAGACTATCCCTGCAGGTCAGTCATAAAATATTTCTTCACGTCCTGGGAAAAATAAAACATTGGAAGGGGTGAGCTCAGATGCTCAGTAAGGATAAAAATATAGCGGAAACTTTCATAAATAAACTTAAACATTTAAGGAAATATATAACTAAAACAAAATCCTTTTAAACTTGAACTTCAGCATAATATGGAAAAAATAAAATCAAATAATGCCATTTACTTGTTCACATGGATATTCTACTAGTCAAATAATCACATTCAATATCAATAACCACTTTTATAATGATGGAATGCATAATGCCAGACTATCATAACCACGTAGCCAAGGCCTCGTGCCAAGACTACAAATAAGATTTTGTTAAGGCCTCGTGCCAAGACACTAGTTTGTCTCATGATACATGATGATGCATCGAGGAGCTATAGGGGGCTCCACCCGTCACTTATTAAGTCCAATGTATTCCTCATATGAAAAGGTTTAAACATATCATAAACCATAACAGAATATTATCACATAAAACATGCATAAAAGAAACATAACATTTACACATTTCAATCACAATATATCAATACAACACATTCATATAATAAAAACATTATCAAAACCATTTTTAATACCAAAATAAAAGAAAATTAAAACGTGGTTTTTATTTTTCATTTAAAAAAGTTATGGCTTGTAGAGGAAGCTGAAACTCAAATAATGGTCACGGTGGCGGAGAAGTCATTGTCGCCGCATACGTACGACAAAAAAAACATTCCCTTTTGTCTTTTAGTAAAATTATTCGTATAGAAAATATTCCTTTTGAATAAACTTAAAAGTCAAAGGGGTTTATACACCATATAAAGGAAAGTTGTGTATAAAACAAAATATGCCTCAATGAAAAGAGATTAAGACGAAGTCCCTTACAAAGATCATTTTTAAATAAAATATATCTATTATGTGTATTCACTATATTTACACATAAAGAAATTATAAATACAATATAGGACATAATAATATCATGAAATAATTTTAAAGTAGGAGATTAACCCAAAGAATGGAAATTGGGTTAAGAAGTTCCCTTACCTCGTGTCCGACTTGACTCGATCGTTCTTTAACCTCCTGAATAATACACTAGAGTTAATTTCTACTTGATTAAAAACCTTTTAAAAATTCATTATTCCTTTTATATCACTTATTACCATGTTATGAACATTATGCAATTATTTAATTTAATAACGGTCGTTTTGTCGATCTTTGGTACTTGAGTCAAAAATAAACCTCTTATAATTACAAGTTGTTCGTGTGGTAAAATATCCATTATATCCAGAATTATATTCATGATGTAGATATCATATATATCATATATATTAAGTATATACTTGCCTTTATCATATTACATAACATTTAGAGGTAATAAATGAAATGCACTGTTCATGGAGACGGTAAGTTGTACGTACGCATGAACGCTACTTTCATTTCTATTTCATATTTAATAGAATTAAAAAAAATGAGATATATATATTATAATTATAGTATAATATATATGTTATATAGGTCACAAAAGTTCATTAATTTCATTCTTTATACATTCCATGTATTGCATGAACGAGTCACATCAGTTGAGGGGGCGGTAGTCCACACTTCCTCAAATGAAATTATCGCATTTGCACAACATGCAAAGCATAAAGTTATTCTTTAAATTTAAAATATAGAAGCAAAGAGAGGAAATAAATATAATATATATCATAAATAAATATAGTGCCATCATAATGGCCACCATGAGAGGTGGTAGGATAAGATAGAACAATCATCGTTTCGTGAGGCAGTAATTTTCCATCCACGGAAACAGTATGTTCTTTAACCATTAGACGGAGGTGTGTGTAAGTGTAGCTCAAATACTTATCATAACAATATCCTAGTATATTAAATATACTGTTTTTGTTACAAAAGAAAGTAATAAAAAGAGTTTACGGGGTTGGAGAAGTAAAATAAAACAAAATAGAATAAGAGAAGACATTACCTTAAAATCGGGTAACTCTTTTTGATTTGAGCCAAAGGATTCCTTGGGAAGACTTATGACCAAAGTGAGGATTCTAGGAGTAAGACAGGGAATTTTATAGAGTATTTGGGAAGATTTTGTCCAAGCCAAAAGGATTTGAATGTGTGAATAAGGTGGTAGAGGTGGGGGCCTTTTATAAGATGAGAGGAGGGGCACTCTTGGAAATTCATGAAATATTGCATTATTATGAAGTGCTTTTCGGATTTCAAAGGTCCCACAGTTATATATTTTTAGTATAAGGTGATAAGGGTTCTAAATATACTCATCCAATACGTTTTTGACAAGTTTAAGTCTTATATTTTACAATATCTTTTCATTTTATTTAAAAAGTTCATTAATGAGGTAATCGCTGCATCATCATGGTGTGATAAATAAATTTATTTATTTATTTCCTAAAAATTATAAAAAAATTACCATGATGTAGGAAATATTTTTATCTTTCCAATGAATATTTATAGTTGAAAATTTAACTTATATAACCTCATGTAATAATTGTTTTAGTAAAATAACACATGTTTGTGTCAATTTTATTTTTACTTTAAATAAAAAGTTATTAATGTCATTTGCTTACCCAAGTGGCTTCATGGGGTCCCCAAGTTGACCCATGGATTGTCTTGGTCGGTCATGACTCACCCAATAATGTTAGGACAAGTGTAAAGGTAATTTCATATTATTATAATGTCATTTTTACCTTAAATTTCACTAATTACCTTTAATCGCAATTAATAAAACTTAAAAGTTACTATTCACCAAAAATTATTTTAATCCCATTGAACCACATTTTACTTCCTAATGAAAATTATGTATGTCTGATTTTTTAAATTCAAATCATAGAGGTGGTAAAATTTCATTTAAATGAAAAATCAGTTTTTTTAACTACCGCTTAGTGGTTTCACTATTCATCAAAAATCGATGTTTTTCAGAAAAATACCAAAAATTCACCCTAATCTATAATTGATATAATGAATTCAAAAATTATGTCTATTTTACAAAATTCCAAACATATAAGTTGCATTAATTAATTTTATAATTAATTCCCGTTGTCAAAACAAATAGCGTGTTTTTAAGAAACAATATATATCAAAAGATTGACACTCGTTTATGTCCAATTTCAAAGTGAAATTAATTATAATGACAACCATTGGATAAAATGGTAAAAATATATTCTAATTATACTTTAAAACCACTAAATATTATAATTTATCACTATAAATTATTTTGATTAAAAAAGTTGTTTTTAAGTATTTTTTTTACTATTCATAAAAAATTGGAAGTTCTCAGAAAATTACAAAAAATTCAACTTAGGATAATTTAGATATTCTGAATACACAAATGAAGTCCATTTTGAATTATAAAATTAATATAATTTCAAAAGGTAGGTATTACTATTCATAACGGCTAGTTTGATTGGTTGTGGTGTGTTTTAGAACTCGAAGTTGCGTACAACACATGCTACTGTATTATTCAAAGGGAAGCGTACCATTAAATCTTGGGGTGTTACACCACACATGGATATAACCTATTTCACCATGTCAAAAATATTCTACCTAAATTTATAGTATATTTGGTGTACTAATTATGGGAGGATTGATAAGTGTAGAAATAACATAAAGAAAATAATTAGTGGAGAAGTATTGAATCATAACTCAAAAGTGGATAGAATTTTATCCCCCTCAAGGACTCCCAACAAGGGGTTATCCCTAAATAATTATGGAGGTTGAGATCTATAGGGTAAGAACACATAAGTTAGAGAAAAAAATGTAGAAAGAAAAAAAGTCCCAAATACTCCTAGATTTAATCCCCTATATGGGAACTCTTATTTATCAGGCCCCTTAAAAATTTTATTTCACACATATCATGAGTCATGTACTGGGAAGATAACCACATGTACAAGGGTTCTTCATGATATTTTTCTGCATGTAAGTGAATCTTTGAGGCATATTTCCTTCATTACTGAGCCTTAGATTCATGGGAAATTCATTATCCTTGATCCTCCTCCTTATTCTCTATTCTGGATCAATATTCCCATGGTATGTTATCTCATGCCTTTCTTATTAAGGTTAGATAGTTAAATATTGAGATTTACCTTTCCTTTTGTTCTCATGCATGAGCTCTAAGTAGATCTCCTTTATAATTAATGTCCTAGAATTTTTTCCTTGTATTAGAATCTCATGAGTATTATAGAGTGATCCTCACATGTGTATAGAGTTCCATAAATCATAATTTTCATGGTGGTCAAAGAGTTAGTGATTTTATGATAATATACTAATGTATTATAATATAAGGTATCGTATTTGGTGATATGAAATATGTATCCCAATCCATCTAGTTTCCTCTATCGATATAACCAATTCATAGGATAAAATTCCCCATGTCTGGTGCATAAAATATTCGTATATGACCTATAATAGCATACAACAAGCCATTATTCTTATGTTTTTCATATAGAAGGTTTCATGACATATTTATAATATGTAATCATATTCCCTGACAATCCTATTCTCTTTTATTGTTAGTGTTGATATGGATTTTTAATAGGATATAGGGGACTACATGTGTACTTTATATAACCACCTAAAAACAAAATGGAAATTAGGACATGATGTCCCAATATCATAGGGTTTGATGAATTCGAAGGCACTAAATTGGGTATTATTGTTAAATATGACTGCCTTACCCATTTCATTTCTCCTACCATGTCTGATGATATGATTTGATCATAGAAAGAGATATGAATCATAGATAATAAAATCTTCATAACATATTCTTCCTCTTTAATGTATTTCATGACCCGATATTGTTGTTATCTATGATGTCATGGTTACTTCAAAATCTATAATCCATTGTATACAATATCTTCATGTAATCATGTATGACATATATACTTGTATTGGACTATTTCCACCTATTACATAATAAAAACACACAATAAAGGTTAGAGCTTCATGATTGAATCAAAAAATGATAAATGATCAATAAAATTAATAAATTAGGATGGTTTTGTAATTATTTCCAAAAATTGAAAAATGTATAAAAATAAAATATGTTACCCAAGAATAAAATAATTGTGGGGGTTATTCTATAATGAATATTTGATAAAAATAAAAAAATTATGATATTTATCACCCATCACCCTTGTGAGATTCTTATGAAAGATAGATCGAAGAAATTAATTGTGATATCCTGTCATATTCTATATTCTTTCAATCAAAAAAATAAATCCTCAAAAACTACAAGAAAATTTACTATATTATTTTTGTTTTCAAGTATGTCCAAACCCAATGAGAGCAAGTATGGAACAATCCTTTCCTTTGATAAATGAAATCCATTTTTTTCAAACCTGTGAATACAATTATAGTTGAAAAACTCATACTCTCTATAATTGTGTCTTAAATTGAAAAAAGAAAATTTTTTAATAGATAAAAAACTCAAGATCCTCATAAGTATGACTTGACTCTAATATCAATTAATTCACCCATATATAAGAATGATGATAACCAGGAGGTGGTGAATCAGTACTCTCAAAAATTTATCACACAAAAAAAGTTTCTCCTATATTGTTTAGTGTTAGGGATCAAAAAATTAAATGATAAGAAGATATAGAAAATTGAAGAATAAAATTACATGAACTTTATAGATTTTTACAAGGTTCTCTAACTCTTTACAGATGAATAATCCCTGATGATCGGTGGGAAGTATCCCACGTCATAAAACTTTTGAATTTCTATAAAAAAATTAGTTGTGTGGATAAGTAAGATAGTTTTAAACTCTATAAAATTATGTAATAATGGAATAAAAGGTTTTATAGATCAACAGTAAGTGTGAGAAATCATGAATGATCATGTTTTTTCATCCACGAGATCCTTTAATCTATAGATGATGTGTGCACCCTATTCATTTATCAAATATGACAATTTTATCAATGTAATTCTCTCTAGAAATTTTACCTATATATATATTTATTTATTTTTCCAATTGTAACTCTAATTGTTTATTAAATTTGAAAATAAATGGAGAGGTAGAATGAACCACATCATGGTTTCACCTAATTAACCAAAATACCAAAAAAAATCTCGAGATTTATAGAAATATAGAGAATATTTCATTATTTTTTCATATATTTGGTTGAAATCATGATGTAGTTTCCTCTAGACTACATCATGATCCTATATTTTAGCTCCATGATCACCATGACATAATATTTTTTCCACCAAACTAAGATATGATCAACAAAACCATGAAGTGGTTATAATGATGATGGTGGATAATGGATCTAGAAAAAATCTCTAGAAACACCATCAGAACAGGATAACTGAATGTGGACTTCTTTATTAGACTGTAATATGGTTTCAATAACTGGTATGTGTTACTTATTATATGATCGCCAGTGAGTGGTACTATTCATCTCTATAAACCATATCCATCACCATGGAAATATTTCCCAAATATTTCACAATCTATTTTTCATAGTCATAAACCATGGTGTGATTTGAATTATACTATAACGTGGTTTTCATGTGAGTGATAATTCATCCCTAAATTTGTCAAAAACTTGAATTGGTATGTCTTTTACTATAGTGTGCTTTCTTCATTCACTACTATAAGAATGACCAAATATTGCAGTCCAAAACTATGGAATTCAAACTAAAAACCTTTTTCAAAGGTTATAGACATGATTTTCAAGATCATGGGCCTTAGATCTATTTTTATAGGGGTCTTTATAGAGTCTAAATAGTGGTTATAATCTATCTATAGTATTTCAAAAAATAATATTACCAAATAAATGACCATTTTTTAACCAAAACAAATAATACTAATAAAATAGACAGTTTCATTGTCAACTAAAAAAAATAGAACCAAATAATATATCAATATATATATATATATCAATAATTTCACTCATCATCAGTCTTATTTTCACCCTCATCAATTACATCATCATTAGTACCAACATTAATAGTTTCATATCCATTATAAACATGGTCACAACTAATATGATTTTCAGAAACACCCGCATCTTAACCATCATCAACCTCATAACTAGAATCATAAAAAGGATCCACACAGTAGTCACCATCATCAAAAATTGGTCACAGCATTGATAAAAAACCATCAACCATTATTTTACTCATTTTATAAAGTGAAGAACATATAGTTTATATCGCTTTGAGTAGTTTTTCATTCTATTTCTCTTGATTGTACCAAGACACTAGTAAAACAATTTGTGTTTCTTTATCAATGGTGGAATTAAATTGTTCTTGAGTAACCATACTTATTGTGTCTGCAATAATTACTACTAGAAAACCATTATCTTGATGGTATGGTTTTTTATCATGGTTTACAACAAATCCTTCCATGGATATCATCACCTAGGACTTGATCTAAATGGTCTTCTAGTACAAAAGTGTATGTTTCCTTCTTAGATAGTGATTTTCGATAATACTATTAACATTATTTAAAATTTTGATAAGATTAAAATATAAATAATATAATTAATGAAATATAAAACAAGAAATATAAATCAACTAAAAATTTATAAGTATTGTTATAATTTTTTCTTCTATTACCCTATTCACAACACTTCCATATTCCATATTTATACAGTAGTAAAATAAGTTTAATCGATGAAAACATCCATAAATATTAAATAATTGTTTTTCTATGAAATTTCATAATTGATCAATAATCAAATAGATAAATATATATCAAATTCAAATGAAATATTACCTATTATTTTCCATGTCATGAACTGGCACACCAGAGCCCACCTAGCTAGCAATAATCCAAGTGTGACAACCCCAAACCCGTATCTAATAGGCTAGGGGCTGGTGACCAGCATCAAGTAGGCATATCCCACCTATGGGAGGCAATATCATAAGTACTTGTACACACCCACACATCTCCAATCCTGTAAAATGATGAAATTTAAAACAACACAACTAATACAAATTCATTCATACAACTATATCCTATAGCCATAGTAAAAAAAGGTATTAAAATCAATAAAAGGGGCCAAATATAAGCCCACCCAAAACTGTAAATAGATTCTAAATTTCTCAGGAGGAGACTACTATAAAATGAAACACTATAAATAAACTTAGTGTCTCTATCCTAATACCAAGCTCTACCTACTCCTAGTCCTCCCAAGACTCCATCAAATGTAATTCCATCTTCATAAGACATGACATGTGGAAGGAGAGACCATGTAGGGGTGAGTATAACAATACTCGGTTGGACACCCTAAAATAACCAAACATAAAGAACCAGTTGTATTAATATAATCAATAAAAAGGTACATCAATCAAGATATGAGACATAATGGTAAATAAAGAAATCCTAGATATAGTAATAATAGACAATCGGTCTCAAAGGGTCTCAACCAACACTGCCATCCATAGGATTTTGTGTGAGGCATCAAGGTAACTCTTATTCTAAGACTAATCACTCTAATAACTATAATATCATTGATGACACACATCCAAGATGTCATGATCATCAGGTATCATCCATTAAGTACTCACTGGAACTCTAAGTTCTCAATACATAGATAGGGGATCCCATCCAAGACTCTTGGGGGGTGCCACAAACCCAATATGGAATAACATGTTAGATAGTGGATTGATGTCCTATTCATGGTGGTCACACCAATACCATGAAACCCAACTAGGAAATATATGATAGAGTATTTCCACACCATGCCTCATAGAGGGATACCATGAACTTTATCTGAAATAGAACATGTAGAGGGGATCATAATCCTATGTCAATGAAATAATTCCACACTATACCCTCATAGGGAGGGACAAATGGATCACACTCAAATGAACGTGTTCTATACTAAGTAAACAAAGGTATATAAACTACCTTAAAATAAGTACACAATTTGTATTGAGGAAACTTGGCATGTTCCAATAAACCTAGACATGTCTGTGTTCATGCTCGTGTTCCTCTTTCCATTCTTGTGTAATCCTGGACATGACCATGTATTGTGTTTATGATCATGTACCTGGCCATGTGCGAGGACTATCTTATTCCTGTGTACTTTACTTGTTCCCATGTGTCTGATCGTTTTTATGCCTATGTGTCCTATAGGATACACATTGAGCCTCCAAAAAATGTTACATGGTATGTGAAATGTCTCACATGGTTTGTGATATTTTATAACATGTGAAACCCTAACTTTGTAACCAGAGACCCCACATGGTATGTTTTATTAAGGTACACACTTTATAACACAAGATTTTATAGAATACCATGGTTCTTCTATGCATATTTTGATTTCATCTTCGCCGTAACAAATCAAGCATAGAAATTGTGAATAAATCACTGACCAGCCTTTCTATCACTGCTTTCAAGAATATGACTATTAAATACGATCAGTAATCACCACTATCATACAGCATCACACGTCATATTCTAAACCAAAAAATTATATACCTCTAATCTAATTTGATCAATCTATGATCGTTCACCATCATCGTCACACCTCGATCACACCCTTGATCATGTACCACACCCGCAACATTGATTTTTTTAATGGAATAATGGTTGCATAATGATCTAATACTATGTATTCATAAAACCTCCATCCAAGTAAATACTGGTGATGAATCATGTGAATAAATGGGGGATACATGCACAAAACACAAATGAGGAAATAAAATTGGTCATGTTTAGGTTGGAATTGATGTATTTAGTTATAATAATGATCAAAGAGTAATAATAATCAAAAAATAAATTCCCCTAAATCCTAGGAAGAAAATAATTTGAACCCACAAGAAAGATCGACATATGAATGAAATTTTTAGAATAATTGATTCACATTTTTCATGAATAAACAACAGAAAAATAAACCATGGAAGAAATTACCTATCTCAGTTTTGGATCGATCACTAATTAAGAACAAATATTCATCATTATCATTGGTGAGATCTTCAAATTCTATTTTTGTTGGAGATCCTTGATCCGATGTCATTTTACAAGCCCTCCTCAAATTATTCCTCTCAATATCTAGAGTTATATATATAACCCTAGGGATTTTTAATAACCACATATTAATAGAGTATCAAGTTAGGTAACTATCTAGAAAATAATAAAATAAATTATTTTATTATTTATTTTATTATTTTCACCTACAACATCACTTTACCAAAACGTCTAACACAAATAAATATTATGTCACACCAAGGGTAAAACCCTAGTTTCAGACTCAATTAAGGTCTTTGATTTCCCTTATAAATACTCATTCAAGATTTATTCCACTATTTTAGGAAAACTATATGCATGTGATATTAATATATTTAATATTTTTATTAAATCACTTTCGGGCTCACTGAGCCTTGGAATCTCGCATCGCATTAGCAACTATATCTGAAAATATTACTAGATATATTCCAAATTTTTTCATTGTAAAAACATATATGTTACATTCTCCCCTCCTTACGTCCTTTCATCGCTAAAATTAAAAAAAATACTCAAAAATATGTTGGTACTAAGCTCACATCATGGTCTCCCTCTATTAGGTTCTCTCATAAATATTCATGTTCTTCCCCCGAACATGCACTAAGGGAATCACTTGCCCATGGAGTATCTTCTCCCATCAATCCTTGATCTCCATTGGGTACTCCAAAAAGGTTTATCCATCCTCTATGTCCATCGTACCCCAATCGATAACATGTTATGGGTAGTGCATGTACCTCTTTAGTTGTGACATGTGGAATACACTTTGTACCCAGTCTAATTATGGTGGAAGGGATAAGAACTTTACCACCTTCCTGACCCTATGTATTATCTTTAAAGGGTCAATGAATCTCATAGATATCTTATCTCCCTGAAAATATCTCTATAATCTACATCAAGGTGAGACCCTTAGGAACAAATTTCCTCTATCCTTAAACTTCAAAGGCCTCTTTCATTGGTTCGTATAAGACTTATTACAACTCCATGTAGTCTTTATCCACTCCTGGATTATTTTAACCTTCTCTATTGTAGTTTACACCAACTTTGGTCCCATGAGTGTTGACTCACCTAGATCTATCCAACATAGTGGTGACTTAAACTTTCACCCATACAAACCCTTGAGTGGTTCCATACTAATGGTGGAATGGTATTTTTTATATGTAAACTCTAACAAGGGTAGGTGTTCCTCCAAAATATAGCCACATTCCAAAACATAGGTCCAAATAATGTCCTCCAAAACCCAAATGGTTCATTCAGTATGGAATATGGGGGTAAAACTCCATTGTCAAATGTAATTGAGTCCAAATGCCTCCTAAAATCCTCTATATAATCACGATGTTAAGTGATCATCACAATCATAAATAATCTTCAAGGGAACTCCTTGGATCCAGACTATCTTCCACATGTAAAGGCATCCCAATCTCTCTATCGAACTCTCCACCTGGATATTTAGGAATTAAGATGACTTGGTGAGTAATCCTACGATCACCCATATGGTTTCATTTACTCTAGATGTATGTGGAATCCCCATAAATAATTACATAGATATACCATTCCACTTACACTCTATAACCTCAATGAGTTGAGCTTAACCCACTAGAACCCAGTACTTAGACTTTACCTACTGAAAAGTGAGGCATCAAGAGACAAACTTTGTTGAGAAATTATTTATACCTGGTCACTATAACTGATGTCAGAGGTCTTGGTACAGATTTTACACACTTGTATGTACCAAAAAATGGTATCTATGAAACTCCCTCATCATCTCCTCATAAAATTTCACTAGAACCATCATCTATCCTATGAAAAGGATGGCATGCTCCTTACCTTCAAAAAATCCACTAGGGAAATATCTAGTGGGTATTCAAGTATGTAAGGTCTCAAAATTGATATCTTTATGATGATCATACCTAACATGATATAAAAATGGTGGGGTAACAACTATCAATTATATATTATTTTTATCATCCTCATCCACTACGGACAACTCCAATGAGGCTAACTACTCTAAATCCTCAGTCAACAACCACGAACAAAATATACTACTAAGAGTATCTTCCACTTCAATACCCTTCCCATGAGTATAGACTGTATCAAATAAATAATCTAGGAATAACTCTATCCATCACCTCTACCTCAATTTAAGATACTTCTGATAGAATATATACTTGAGACTCTTATGGTAGGAATGAATGATAAACTACTCACCCATGAGATAGTGTCACCGTATCTTTAGGGTGAAAAATACCACGAAAAACTCTAGATCATGGGTCATGTTGTTATTCTCATGTGGTATCAACTATTAGGACCCATAGGAAATCACTTTTTACCTCTATATTAGAGAATAACTAAGTCTGGTCCTTGAGGCATCACAAAACATTGTGTACTCGACACCCGCCTCTAGAAATATCAAGATGCGGGTGCTAATAAATATCTACTGAAACTCTTGGAAATCATGATATAACATATACATATAAATTAAAGGATACCCCTTATGTTTCAAATTAATCAAAGGTTCCAATATCTTGGATAAATTGGGTACAAATCTTCTGTAATAGCCTGCCAACCCATGGAAGATCCTCACCTATGTCACACACTTGGGGGGCTCTCAAGCTAACACTTCCTTAACCTTCACTGAGTTCACTTCTATACCCTTTAATGACATGAAATCTCCTAGAGAGTGGAACCCTCAAATCTATAGATAAAACTTAAGTAATTTCCCATAAATATGGTCCTCAAAGTATGTCCATAACCTTCCTCAGGTGTCTTTCATGCTCCTCCTCAAACGTCGAGTACATTAGAATTCCATTAATAAAAACCACCAAAAAATGGACTAAGAAAGGCTAAAAGATCTTATTAATGAGTCCCATGAACACTTTTGTGGTGTTCATCATGCCAAAAGGCATCATCAAGTACTCATAGTGACCATAGCAACATTGGAATTTTGTCTTTGGTATATCCTCATCTTGTACTCGAAACTGGTGATAACATGATCTGAGTTCCATATTTGAGAACTATCTCACCCCTATAAACTAATAAAATAGGTCATTGATCCTTAATATTGGATACTTATTCTTCATTTTCACCTAGTTCAAGCATCGATAATACACACACAGCCTCAATCTCCCATCCACCTTCTTGGAAAACATCACTGGGCTATCCATGGGGAAATACTGGTTCAAATGAATCCCTTACTCTGCAATTCCACTAACTATACTCTCAATTCATGAATCTCTATGGGGTAAATCCAATATTTTTTCATATATATAGGGTATATCCTTGAAAGTAATTGAATGAAAAATTATATCTCTTTGTGGGTGGTAAGCTCAGAATTTACTCAGGAAAGACATCTCCAAACTCTGCCACCACTATAGGAATCTAAAATCCTATAGTATCCACTAATACAAGATAGATACTATCCAACTAGTGAGTAATAATACATATCCTCATATGTATGAGCCCATCCTACTCAACCTGGGTTTCCTTCTCACCCGTGAAGGAAAACCTCGATCCATCCCCATAGATACATTGCATCCTCTGTTTGAAATAGTCAATCTAGCCATGAACTATGGATATCCATTCCATACCAAATATGGAATTGTAAGGACTCATCACTTATATAAAGTGATCCCATATGAACCTATCATTTCCAAGATTCAGTTCACTCTATTGGAAGAAGTGTTTGATCATTGAGTCACCATCGGTAGGATTCTCCAAGTGTCAGGCTCGAGCTAGTGGGTCAACTAGAATCTCTAAGTCTTGAACTAGAGAAGTGGAATGAAAAGAAACTCTTACACCTACATATATTAGTACTGAATATATATTAAATAATACACAAATCATACATATAATCGTCTCATGATCCTTGTGATCCTAGGCCTCTACTACCTTTAGTTGTACTTGTCCCTGACCACCAGGTCCGTGAGTTCAGCGTAGACCACCTAGTGGTAGTGGTTGAAATAGGTAAAACTACCTGCCACATCCTACTACTCTCTTTGGTCCTACCATTTTATCTTTCTAGGTGGTCTATTGACCATCTCTATGTCATATTTTTGGTGGTTAATACAATCTCGAGCAATATTTCCTCGGTTATCATAATAGAATCATTAAATTTTTCTAGGCTAACTCAATCCATCTTTAAAGCCCTCAACTGTTGATTCTCTATCCTAATAAGCCTCTTGTATGCTCGAATCCCTATGAATGTTATCGAAAACCAATTTAAATGATCTCAAATCCTATGAAACCACTATAAACACCCATTTTCATCATCTTCTCTAGCAGGAAACTCTCTAATACTAAGTCCTACTAAAGTACACCTACATATGTGGGAATAAAAAGAGATATAAATCTATCCCTGATTTCATAGTGTAAACCTTGCTCAAAAGTATGTAATATGAAGAATATATATCAAACCATATCTAGATTGTATCAATAAAGGTTATTAAACCTCTCTAAATACTCTTCCATGGTCATACCACCCTGCTGCAACTGTAGAATCCCTTGAATACACAATCATTGAAACATGGATGGATAGAACTCCTCCCTGAAAAGGCACTCAAAATCTAACATGTCATGAGTTGTCTCATCATGTGATAGATCCACAAGACTCCACTATATGATAGTGTATCCTTGAAGAATAATCACTGGTATGACCACCATTTTATCTATATGTGTCCTCACAAGGTGGAAAACTAGGTTCTTCGCCTCAAGATAGTCCTCAACTACCTGGGTGTCTGGCTCACCCAAAAACCTAGGAGGTAACTTCCTTTGAAACACATGGAGAGAACTCAGACTATGCACATCATCATCTTGTATTTCTAGTTCAATATGTTTCTCAATGGGTGGGGACAGAACTAGAAAACCACATGGAGGTACCACCTATATAGGGCCCTGTACTGAAGCCACATCACTCTGCGGATCATCCTCGTGATCATACAGTGGAATCTTGGATAAGTATATTTATGGAGGCATCCTAAAATAAATAATATGCACTAGGGTTAATGAGTATATCTATGGAGATAAATCAAGAAGGATATGGAAACTAAAAATCATTCATATATGATTCATGTACCAAAGTTTTCTCTACAACCATTGCCTACATGTACAGAGTCAAAAAACATGTTATTAATGTCCTAATGATTGGATATGCTAGTCACCACACCAACACTAGACACTCTTTCCTGAAATTTGAACTTCAAATACTTTAACATGGTTTCCATAAATCCAAAACCAGCCACATATAGAGAAAATACCCAAACTCTAATCCAAAGGTAGAACATACTTCCTCTGATACCACTCTATAAATAATCGACCCATCAGGGCCCACATAGTTGGTGACAAGACAAGTGTGACAATCCCAATCCCACCTCTAATAGTCTAGGGTATGGGGACCAGTGTTGAGTAAGAATATCCCACATATGGGAGGAATTGGACTAAGTACACACACACACACACACACACCTCCAAGCTCATACAATGCTAAAATGTAAAACAACACATCTAATACTAATGCATGAATATAACTATATCAAATGACTAGAGTATGGAAAAATTATTCAAAGTGATAAAAGGGGAAAAATAAAATCCCACCCAAAACTAGAAATAGAGTCAAACCTAATAATAAATAGGGGAATACTAGAAAATTCAATACTAGAAACAACATCATCTTATCTATCCCAAGAATAAGTTCCACCTACTCCCAGTCCTCCCAAGACTCCATCAAAAATAATTTTATCTATATAAAACATGACATGTGTGGGAAGATACCATACAGGGGTGAGTATAAAAATACCCAGTAGGGCACCCCAAAATAACCAAATATAAAACATCAAGAGTAGTTATCTCATTTTTTAAGTTGGGGCTAAAGCCTCTTTTTATTATAAAAGAAAACACATATTTCTATCTAGGTAGAGGGAGACCCATTACATAGCCCATAGGTCCAAGGAAAATTGGACCATGAACATGGCCCAAAGGCCCAATGTGGAGTCATTCCTACATCATCCCTACATCACCACCTACCCGCATCATGCCTGTGTCACCGCCTACATTGTAAATCCCCCAAGGGGATTTCTAGGATTTGAACACTAGTCTTTTTGATGCAATATTACAGGGTTTACCACTCAATTACCACCCCAATTACTAGAGTATTCATCTCATTAATACATAGTTTTTTAAATCAAGATATGAGAAATAACAGTAAACAGATAAAACCCATTTATACTCATCACAGACAACTGATCTCAAGGGATCTCAAATAACACTACCATCCACATGATTCTGCTCATGGATTCAAGGTAATGATCATCCCAAGAGTACCGACACCATGATCCATTCTATCACTAATTATGCTCATACTGAGAGGTTATGATCATCGGGTATCACCTAAGAATTTATCACTAAAACTCTGAATTTACAATACAAAAATAGGGGATCCCATCCAGTGTCACTAGGGATACCACAAACCCAATCTGGTACAACCTGATAGATAGGGGATTAACACCTTATGCATGGTGGTCATTTTGATACCACGAACCTCTCCTGTGAAAGATATTATAGAGGATTACCACCCTAGGCCTCATAGAGGGATACCACAAACTCTATCCAAAGCAGAACCTATATAGGGGATTGTAATCCTATGATGATAAGGTAATTCTATATTGTACCCTCTTAGGGATGGACCAAGGGATCACACTTAACTGAACCTAGTCTGTACTAAGGAAATGAAGGGCTCTAAATTTCCTCAGAGGAAGTACACAATGAGTATATAGGGTACACAATGTGTACCTCTAAACCCAGACCTGCTCGTGTCAATTCCTGTGTTCCACTACCCATTCCCATGTACACCTGGTCATGCCCATATACTATGTCTAGCCTATATACTTGGTCGTATCTGAGTACCGAGTAGTTCTTGTTTACTTTACCTATGCCTGTGTTTCTTTCCATGTTTGTTCCCATGAATCCTCTAATATACACGCTGATCCACCAGTACATGGTCACATGAGAGGTGGAACATGACACATAGCGTGTAATATTTTATTAAATGTAAAACCCTAGCACTATAAAAAGGGACCCTACATAGCATGTGTTCTTTGAGTGCACATAGTATAACACTGTATTTTCTAAAATACCATGGTTATTCTATACGTCTTTTGATTTCATCATCATCACTGAAAATCATTCTTGAATATTTTCAATCTAAGGTTGATTATCCTTTCCATTACCACTCACTAGAATTCATCCATCAATTTTGATCAATAATTTCCTCTATCACACCACATAACACATCACATTCTAAATCATAAAATAAGAATCCTACACTCTGATTTGATCTATATACAATCATCCACCACCATCGTCTCACCTTGATCCCACCCTCGATTGTGAACCACACATGTGGTATTTATCCTTGTGATACATTACACCAAAGAATGGTCATGCAATGATCAAATACTGAGTATTCATTAAACCACCAATAATGTAAATACCAGTAATAAATCATGTAAAGAAATGGTTGAGAAAAGAACAAAGAAAAAATGAGGAATAAATATCATCCATGTTCAGGTTGGTCGTGATTTGTTTCCATTATAATGATGAATGAAGATTAATAACAATCAATAAATCAATTCCCTTAAATCCTATAAATAAAGAACTTGAACCCATAATCATGATCGACCCAAAAATAAAATTTTTATAAGAATTTATTCATGTTCATTATGGGATAAAAAATAGGGAAATAAACCATGGAAAACAATTCCCTACCTCTGTTTTGGATCAATCACTTATGAAGAATGAATATATGTCATCATTGTTGGTGATATTCTCAATTTTTTTGTTGTTTGTAATCCTTGATCTGATGTCATTATTCAATCACACCTATAATGGTTCTTATCAATCTCTATGGTTATGCGGCTAACCCTATGGATTTTCCTTAAACACAAATTTATATAGGAGAGAGTCAAGTCATTATGTTGAAAATTTTAGTATCCCACCCCAGATTCCACTTAGTAGTACCCAGAGACAGTGGGTACATGACCTCAAGCACACCTCCCCATATGACAAAGGCTACCAACTAGCAGTGAGAGCCAAGAGTGTTTCTATAGGGAACTATTTACTCATAGATAAAATATAACAATAGTTTATAAGGAATAAGAAACATCATAAGTAGACACTACAATGAAAACTGAACCAGTAACCCACCATAGAGGAAGCAGAAATAAGAAATAGACAACAATAGAATACTAAAATAGAATCCATAATAAATAAACAACTTGAGGAATCTAAATAAATAATATATACAAAAATATTATGATGATCATGTATATATCCAAAATGAGTGCATGGGGAAATAGAGGATATAGGCATATACCACATGATATCAAAAATACAAAAAAAAGTAGCAAATAATGGAATCAAAAGAATAGGATCAGTCTTATGCTCTCGTACTCCATCCTAAAGAAAGGTCAATCAATCATCAGAAGATAGCCACTTCCCTTTATCAATACTTTCAATCATGAAGTCTGTTTGTGTACCAAAGGCATCCCGAGCAGGGTATGAGATATACTCGATAGGACACCACCATTGGTGTCTTGATCAATCCATTTCATGCAATAATAAATAAATAGTGTTCCATTAATAGTAAATTAAATGAAATTAAAAAATAAAAAATATGGTCTAAGTTTCCACATGGATACTCGACCATCACTACCTACTTTAGCCTAAGATGGAAGTCTCTAAAACAAGGAACCTATGTGTAACGTCTTGGTTCTGGGATCCACCCAGAGGTGCCCCATACCTGGTTGGCCACATGGCCTCAAGCACATTTCCTAGAACGCCAAAGGATGTCGACTAGTAGCGAGTTCCTTGGGTGTGATAGTGGAGAAACTATGACCTCATTGATAGAGTAACACAACGAAAGTAAAATAGATAACAATATCAGAAACAGTGAAACATGCAATAAGTAAATAGCAGAAGTAATAAAAAACTGGAGCACACACATATATATGATGCATGATACATATGTCTAGGAAATAATCCAAACAAATCATAATTCTGGAATACATTACTAAACCAAAATATAAAAGAAAATAAAGTAAACAACTCCACAGCATCGTAAGCCTCAGCTTGGTCTCATGCTCCCCAGATCCACAACAATCAAGTACCTAAAGTAGAAGGGTGTTTCCCTTGTCTATACCTGCAGCAATATAATCTGTTTGGGCCCAAAATCATGACCCAAATAGGGTGTGAGACTAATCCTAGTAGGAAACCACCAAAATATTTGTTCCTAACAGTCATTGAATATATATATGGCAGGAAATAAGCAAAAAGAAGCAGTAAACAAGGAAGTACTCAAAAGTATACAATCATACAGTTTCATTCACAAAAATTTACTTTTAAGTATTTAATTGACCAAACACAAATAAAAGAAACCATCTGGGTAGTTCTCACAGCCTAACCCCTCTGGTTCACAATAAAAGAGAAGATATAAGAAATGCTCTCTTAGGAAGCACTCACTGTCAATTCCCCATATAGTCATGTGATCAAAAACTCTATGAGGAAGCACTCACCGTTAATTCCCCCTATAGACTTTTAATGGTAACCTACAAACACTCAGTGGAAGCAATCAACATCAATTCCTCTTGTGTCCTTGTAATGTAACTATAGACACTCTAAAGGAGCACTCAACATCAATCCCCCCTATGGTCTCATAGCATGATAATTATAACAAACACTCTGGGAAATCCCTCAATGTCAATTTCCCCTATGGTCTCACTACACCAGGTTCATGAAATCATGTGTAAAGTAATCATGCAAAAATGATAATCAGTAGCCAAATTAAACCTCAAGAGATACTTGGATAAACAAACTACAACATAACATAGCATCTCAGATAATAATCACTCCACCCTAACAATACTAGGCATGGAAAGAAAAGCAGTAGCCTAATAGTAAAGGCTAGACCAAATGGTCAAAAACAAGAAAACATGGGCAAAACATCCACAGCTTAACAAAGATAACCCTATTCTCAAAAATTAACCTCTATCCAATCAAATTAGGAATAACAGGCAAAAAAAGGGCTAAAACCATAAACACACAATACCCCGAACAAGGGTATTGAGCACTTTTGCACATATAACTCAAAGAATAATTACAAAAAGGCACAAACCACCTACCTCAACATTGTGAGATCAATATACGTGAATCTCAGGCCTTTAATCACCCTATAATTCCATAGATATACAAAAATTATTAAGACATTCAACTGAGGATAACTTGAGAAAGAGGATAAATCAGGAGATGAGGTTCAAGAATAAAGGAGAACCCACCGATGTGATTCCAATGCAATCGACGATGGTCGAATCAGAGAATGGCCGGTGAGTCGGGGGCTCGGAGAAGATATACGGTTGTACGAATGCTCTTGGATAAGAAGGATGTTCTATCCATTAGACGTGACCCTGATCTGTTTAATGAAAAAAACTATATGACATGTATTTTAAAAGTACACGGCGTGTACTTTCCTTTTCCAGCCTCTACTTTAGGTAGTCACCAGGTCACCACACACATCCATGTACTCGACCATTACCCGTCCAGTACATGGTCACCCATGGAAACTGAGTACACAACATGTACTTATAAGTACACGATGTGTACTCCTAAATTTTCCAGAAACTCCTCTTTTCCTCAAAAACAACTAGAAAATAAGGACATACCTAAAAAGAAGATCTGGGTTCTTACACTATGCAAGTAATAAGGTGTATAAATGTGTAATCATAAATAAAGAAACAAATAGTGGGATGACCCAAAGATTATGCTTTATCTTGGAATTCACACCCCTATGACATCATTCAAGAATTATCTTACTCTAATAATAATAATAAGGCATCACATGTGATCCAAAAAAACATCCATCAAATCCAGTATGGAATCCTAATCCCTTCAAAGGCGATCTATATAGAATCCCAAGGGTCTTTATAGGAGACTCCAAAATAACCAATACTATAGATTCTATCCAAATAGATCCATAATGGAATCCCTTGTATCACTCTTGGCATGGTAACCTATGATCCCATCTTAGGTATCTCACATAGGGGACCAAGTATCACCTAAGTCATGGTATAACCATATTTCCAATGAACTCATCCATAGTTTCTCCCCTAGAGAACCGGTCTCACTCAGAAGTATAAATAATCTTCCCATAGATCCCATCCAATGTAAGACAAGGGCCTCTCCCAACACATACAATATATTCAAACATAGCATGGTGAGTCCATCCATGGAATCCGTAATTCGGGACCCGTGTTTAGCCCTGACCCATAAGTAGGTGAGTCATAGAAAACATAATCATGTTACATCAATAGGGAATTCCTATATCTATATGATAAGAAATATCGCCAAAAAAATATTCAATCCAATATAATATAGAATAAGGAAACATGAATTAAATATAAGCACAAGAAATAAGCAGAAGGAGATAAGAAACATGGTATAGGCATAAGCATAAAGCATAAGTAATGAAGTATGAATCATAAGGAACTAAGCCTAAGGTTTTAACTCATGGCCTACAATTCACCTTAAATAAATCCATTAATTAATGCATTTATTACAAGTACAACATACACCAAAAGGTGGTTTTACATATTAGAGGAAAGGTAAAATAGGTTGTTAAGGTGGTCACACCCAAGGGATGGATTCTGAAAAGGAGAACATCCCAATAATGGTTTCCATAATAGTCTAATGTCACAATTTTCATGAATAACCATTTAGATTAATTTATTTGACATCATATAGGCATCTCTGAAGGGGTCCTGTGTGTGGAACATTATTGAACATTATAAAAGTGATGAAACTAGTATTAAAGAACTAGACCACCTACCTTGGCCTCATAAAATACCACTCATCCATTTTCGACCATTTAATCGTACTGGAATGGATGATTTTGGAAAAATCAAAAAATACCTTGAAAATGGTGGAAATGATATCATACTAAAATAGCACAATATAGGATAAGAGAAATGAAGAATGGAAGGAAGAGGACTCTAGAGCTTGCCACAAACTTTCTGAAGTGACCGATGGAGAAGGATTTGGATTTGAGATGGAGGAGGAATCGAAAATCTTAGGATGGATTAAGGAGGAACCCATGGGTAGATACTGGAGGAGAAACATGTGGGAGGAGGAAAGGGTTAGGTTATTAAAACATTTCATGGGTAAAGTTGGAATTTTACCCACACTGATAGGGGAACATGGTTTTGCTACACGGTTGGACAAATCGTGCACCAACCTTGCACCATGGTACTTCCCAAGAAGGACCCCCACACAAGTTAGGGACACAGCTTGGCTAACCATGTGCAAGCCATGCAGAAGACACTTTCCAAGTATGACTTACAACCCACACGGGCATGTGCTTGGTGTCTCATGGTTTCAAACAATTGTGAAGCCTCCTAATCCCCTCTATTAGACAACCACATGGTTAGGTAAACCATGTGATCTGGGATTTATTGTTTTTCTTAACCGTACGACTCATTATGTTTCTTAAAATACCAGGGATCTGGGCTTTGAACAATCCCTAGAAACCCCCTAACCTCCATGACTCCCTTATAAAACATTAAAAGGGACAAACCAAGGAATTTAAATCAAAAAGACTAAAGTTTCATACCTTTGAGAAAAGTTGGAACGTTACAACATCCCCTTCTTAGAAAAACTCATCCCCAAGTTTCCATTCTAAGGGTAGAAAATTTTCATCTGAGAAAACCTCTGGCCACTATGCATGTACATCGACCCCCCACTCCCAGGCCTCATCCTGAACACATATGTGCTTCCATAACACCTAGTCTAGGGGAACTGACCTGCCTTGGAGAGCCTTCATGCTCCAATCCATGATACATATCAGATGCTACTCAAAGGATGCATCCTCCTTAAACTCAATATCCTCAAGGTTAAGTAAATGAGATTGGTCAGGGAAATAAGGGTGAAGATTTGATATGTGGAAGATGTATTTCAAGGCATGGTAACTTTGAGGTAACAACAACTGATAGGGTACCATCTTGACTCTCTCAACTATCCCAAAATTACCAACATACTGAGTTGATAACTTTTCCTATCTCTGGATTCATCTATGACCCAATCTAGGTGATACATGTAGAAAGACATGATGTCCCACCACAAACTCTAGAGGTAAATAGTGATTATTGGTATAAAACTTCTTCCTAGATTGAGTTTTAGACATAAAATTCTGAATTATCTACAATTTCTCTGAAGTCTCTTGAACTAAATGAGGACCTAGTAGTGTGACATCACCTACCTCTAAATATAACATAGGTGAACAAAATAGACTACCATAAAGGGTATCATAAGAAGTTATTTGAATCATTACCTGAAATGTATTTTTGTAGGAAAACTCAACAAGAGGGATATGTTTTTCTTATAAACCTCAAAATTCAAGGACACATGCCTAGAGAATTTCCTTTAACACTCGTATCATCTTCTTAGACTTCCCATCAGTCTGAGGGTGATAAGCTATGATTAAGAGAACCTGCGAACCTAGTGCCTTCTGCAACCCTTTCTAGAAGCATGATGTAATGTGGGAATCTCATTCTGATGTGATATAAAGGGGAACTCCATGAAGGTTCAAAAATTTTTGGATGTAGATCCTTCTAAGATCATCAACCTATAAGGTCTCTCATATCAGTAGGAAGTATTTAACCTTAGTCAACCTTTCGATGATCACCCATACTACATCTCTTCCGTGAGGGGATCTTAGAAAACCCTTCACAAAATCTATGGTGATTTCATTTCATTTCCACTCAAAAATAGATAAAGGATATAGAAGTTCAGTAGGTCTCTAGTTCTCTGCCTTTACCGGCTGATATGTGGAACACCTCATGATAAAACCTGCAATATGCCTCTTTATACCTAGCCACCAATACTAACGGCGTACATCATGGTACATATTAGTAATCCCAAGGTGAACTACCCAAATAGAGACATGATATTCCCTCATCAACTCTTATCATATATCAACAAGTTCCCAAACACACCCTTGAAAGTGTGGGGTCTCATTTTTTTTCAACAAACCAATTAGAAGGTGGGTTCTCACCAAATACACCCTACCTTAGGAAAATTCCTTTGGGATCTGATATCCATCTCATCTAAACCCACTCCAGAAGAGAGAATTCCACTGCTAGAGATTTTAAAACTGGATTCTAATGTTGTTCCTGAACCTATGAGTGAATATTATAAAACAAGGCCATCAATTTCCACTCACTTTTGGCCTCTTAGACCACATGTGTCTAGGTTTTCTGGCTCAAGGTGTTATCAGTAAAATTACCCTTATTAGGTGTATAAGAAAACTCAAAATCGAACAATTGTGGGTATTCAACCCACCTACATTGCCTCTAATTAAATTCTCACTATATAGAGATGTATTTCAGACTCTTTTGATCTGTGTAAACAACAAATATCTCACCTAAAAATTAGTACCTACACCAGGGTAGAGCATGAACCATGTCCACTAGATCAAGGTCATGCATAGGGTAATTACACTCATGAGGACTCAACTGGTAGGACCCATATGCTACAAGTCGATCACCTTTTATCAGAACTTCTCCTACCCAATTTCTAAATCATATTAATAAACAATATAGATTCTTCCTATCTCTAGAAGAATTAGTATAGGCTTTTAAGTCAGTCTTCCCTTGAACTCCTAAAAATCTTTCTCACAAGATTCAAACCACATGAACTTCACACCATTCTTAGTCAGGGCCATAAGAGGTGTTACTAAGTGGTAGAAGTCCTGAATGAATTTTCTATACTATCCCACTATCTCCAAGAAACTGTGTATGCCAAACACATTCTTGGGTTATTCCCAGGAAACCATGGTGGTTATCTTCTCTGGGTCAATAAGTACGCTTGCCTCTAAAATGATATAACCCAACAAGTGAACCTTACTAATTCAAAAGTGGCATTTTATGAGCTTTGAATATTGATAGTTCCCTATTAGTGTATTCATCATGATATCAATATGGTTGGAATGGTCATGTCTATTGTGAGAATACACTAATATGTCATCTAAAAAGACTACCACAAATGAATCAAGATATGAGTGAAAAACCTGATTCATCAGATCCATAAAGACTTTTGGAACATTCGTGAGGCCGAACAATATAACCAAATACTTGTATAAGCCATACCTACTCCATAATGATGTATGTGGTATGTATGATGGTCTCACACACACCTAATGGTAGACCTACCTCAAATTTATCTTAGATAAAATAGTTTCTCCTCATAACTAATATCATAGGTATTATATACGAGGTAGTGGATACTGATTCTTCACCATAAATTGTTTTAACTGGAAATAATACATGCAAAAAATAAGGTTATTGTCCAGATTATTTAGATAAAATGATTTTTTAACCCCAAGAAAATGTGTTGGGTTGGATAAAACCTTTTGCCTCTAGATCTTCAAGATGATTCTTGAGTTCTTGGAGCTCTATAGGTTCCATCCTATAGGGTGGAATGGACATTGGTGTCGCACCTAGAACTAGCTTAATAGTTAACTAAACCTCTCTCTCATGTGGTAAATCGGAGAAATCACCAGGGAAGAAAACCCTAAAGAGTTCCACAATAGGAGGGAAATCCACAAGTTACATTCCATACTCTCTCATAAAGAGACTCACCATCTAAGCTACCACTCTTCCAATCCCGTGAAGCTTGAGTCCATCTCGACTAGCCAGAGTATCCCATTCATCCTTATGAACATGTGTTCTTCCCTCAATTGATGTAAAGAACATCTGTTGGTGATATCAATCCACTTAGGCATGATTAGGAACAATATATTCCATATCAAGAATGACATAGAATTTTATCATATCGAGGATAAATAAATTCCACAAGAAATGGTACCCACTTATCTCAAGGGGTCACTCCTAGCACTGGCGTGTTCCCTCTTATCAGACCCCTAGTGGTGTATCATGAGACATAACACCAAAAAAGTACTCAATTAAAAGGCTCATACTTTTGAAAACTGTAGAAAATATAAAAGTGAGTGATGCACCTATATCAAATAGGGAATAAACTAAAGTATAAGCTATTAGAATATTACCTCAAACCATAGATGCCCCCAGACTCTGCTCCTCAGGAATAGGACACACTATATAAATATAGCCTAAATAGTAGCCCATAGATGTTACCTGATTAGTCTGGATAGGCCCTCTCTATAGACTATGAACCTCTAAATCTTGACTACCTCAACCACGACCTCCACTACCTCAGTCGGATCAGGAAATAGAAGACCAACTCCCATCCTAATATGGATTCATGGATCATATACCTGATAGTGGCATCAGTACGAATCCTCTCTCACTAGAAGATGGAGGAAAATATAAGAATAATAGTTGAAGGTGACCCATCCTACCACAATTTCAACACTCAATCAGGTCCCTCTTGTATTGGGGATTTTTATTCCCTATCATTTCACACTAGTGGCACACCACATGACTATTGGTGTGTGTCACATGTATGGCACTACCCCCACATGAAACCTCTAAATGGAGCATTCTTCTACTAGATAAACCATCACCCTACCTTGTAACTAAACCTCACATTCTCAAATTTCCAACTTCCCTCATATTTTTTATCTAATAAGGTTCTAGTTTTCTATCTCTGTAACGGTAGTCAGTCGAAATTCAATCACCTATAATCAGATAGTGTACACCATCCCATCCTCAAATCTCCTAGTATTCATCAACACGTCGCCGATTAGAGTTGGATCTAATCACTGGATATTAGTGAAATGAGAAGAATACTCGAGCATGGTCACAGTTCCCTATTAAAGATGAATAAACTCCCAGTTTTGGTCTGCTCTCAAAATCAGTGGGAAAAATTGATCATAGAAGGCTTTCTAGAAGTCTTCCTGGACCATAGTGGTTTGATTGAGTGAACTACCATTCCCATTTTATATTGATTCACTCACTCAATAAACCAACTAATATTCAGCCCATTAAACTAATGGATCCTAGATCGATCATAGAACAATTAGTTAAACTAAAGTGTCATCCCTGCAGAAACACTAGAACACTATAATACAAAATAAACAAAGCACCAAAACAAGCACATGCAATCCAGGAAATTCTAATAAAAAAGTAGATATGGCATAGAATAATGCATGAAATTTATATCCTATAGTTTATAGTATGATGCATGATTTTAATGTGTTCCCATATCATCATGCTAGGGTAAAAGGACCCATAATAATAATATCAACAATAGAAATAATATAAAATAACTGTTTTGCCCAATGGTGAAATCTATGAAATGGTAACACACATAATCAATAACAGCATTAATTTATCCTAGGTAATTTGTGTTTCCTCTGTATGTGGGTTAACTACTCCCAGGAACAAGATCATTACCAAATTCCATTATCCTGATCTCTTATCTAAACCCAAATAGTAATACAAAAGGGAAAAAACCTCTCATGCCACTTTTTAGCATCCCGCCCCATATACTATATAGCGGTGCCCTAAGATGGTGGACACAAGACCTCAAGGACACCTCCCCATATGCCATAGGCTTTCGACTAGCAGCAAGGGATTAGGGTGTGTCTGTGGGTATACTATTCCCTCATAGATTAGAGTAGAGCACATTAGTTTTTAAGGAATAAGAAATATCATAAATATACACTGTAATGGAAACTAGACCAATAACCTGCCATAGTGGAAGTGTTAATAAGAAACAGACAGTAGTGGAATAATGAAATAGCATCCATAATAAATGAACAATAGGCATAAGCTGAATAAATAATAGATACAAAAATATGATGATGATCATGTAGTTATCCAAAATGAGTGCATAGGGAAACAAGGGATAGAGGCATATACTACATGCTATCAAAAATACAAAAAAAAAGAATCTACTTATAGCATCACAAGCATGGCCTCAGTCCTCTTCTCCCATACTCCATCCTAAAGAAATGTCAATCAAGCATCAAAATTTGTCCACTTCCCTTTATCAATACCTGGAATAATGAAGTCATCTTTGTTACCAAAGGCATCCCAAGCAGGGTGTGAGATATACTCAGTAGTCCACCATCAACAGTGTCTAGATCAATCCATTTCATGCAATAATAAATAAAAGTGTTCCATTAATAGTAAATGCAATGAAATTAATAAATAAATAATATGGTATGGGTTTCCAACTAGATACTCGGTCGTCACTACCTTCTTCAGCCTAATATGAAAATCTATGAACCAAGGAACCTGTGCAAGTAATAAGGTGTATACATGGGTCATCATAAATAATGTAACCAATAGTGGTATAACCCTAAGTTTGTGATTTGTCTTGGCAGTCACATCCCTATGACACCATTAAAACATTCTCATACTCTAATAATAATAAGTATGCATCAAATATAACCCAAATAAAACATCAATCAAATCCAATATGGAATCCCGATCCCATCCAAGGCGATCCATATGGAATCCCAAGGTTCTCTATAGGAACCTCGTATATAACCAACACCATAGATTCCATCCAAGGCGACTTGTAATGGCATCCCTAATATCACTCTTTTCATTGAAACTTATAATCCCATCCTGGGTATATCACATAGGGGACTGAGTATCACCTGAGTCATTCTATAACCATATTACCAATGAGGTTTTCCATGGTTGCTCTCCTAGGGTACCAGTGTCACTCATGAGTATAAATTATCCTCCTAGAGATCCTTTCCAAGGAAATACAAGGGTCTCCCCTAGCACATCTAGCTGATCCAAATCGATCATAGTGAGTCTATCCACAACATCCTTAAGTTGGGACCCATGTTCGCTCCTGGACCATAAAAAAGTGAGTCCTAGAAAACATGATCACATACCATCAACAGGTCATTCCATATCCATATGATAATAAATATAGACAAAACATTTTATTCAATCCAATCAAATATGGAAGAATTCAATAGAAATTAAGCATAATCATAAGAAATAAGCACAATGTGCTAAGCAATATGATATAGGCATAAGAATAAAGTATAAGAAATAAAGTGTGAATAATAAGGTGCCAAGCCTAGGGGATTAAATCATTCCCTAAAATTCACCTTAATACAATTTATTAAATAAGGAACTTATTACAAGTACAACACACACCACAAGGTTTTTTTACATCTTAAAGGCAAGGGAAAATAGGTTTTTAATGTGGGAACACCCAAGGGGTGGATTCCGATAAGGATAAAATTTTAAGAATAGTTTTGTTCGTAGAATAAGGTCACAATCATCATGAATAACCATCTCAAATAATTTATTAGACATCTTATAGGTGTATTCATAAGGGTTTAGCGCATAGCGCACCAACGTAAATTGTAAAAACAACAAAACTAGTGGAAAAAAAATATACCAGCTACCTTGGAATCATAGAAGACCAATCATCCATTTTCTACCCCTAAATCAAGATAAAATAGATTATTTTAGAAGAATTGACAAATGCCCTGAAAATAGAGCAAATGAGCTCACACCAAAATATCTCAATAGAGGATAATAACAATGAAGAACGAGTAAGAGGAGTGTATATTTTAACTCAAGATTTCTAATACACCCAATGGTAAAGGATTTGGAGATCAGAAAGAGGATGAATCAAAAATCCTAGGATGGCTTGAGAAGGAACCCATGGGTGGCTATTGGAGGAGAAACAAATTTTTGGAGAAAGGGGTTAGGGTACTAAAACATTTCAAGGGAAAAGTTTGGATTTCACCCACACAGATAGGGGAGCATGGTTTGACCTCACGGTTAACCAAACCTTACACCAACAATGTGCCATGAAACTGCCTAAGAAGGATCCATGCAAGGGTTAAGCACATAGTTTGGCTAACTATGAACAAGCCATGAAAAATACACTATCCAAGGAGGACCTTCAACCCACATGGGCATACGCCTAGGGTTTCATGGTTACAGAAAACCATACATCCTCTTACTCCCCTCTAATATACCACCACATGGTTAGGAAAACCATGTGGGCTAGGCTTCACGGTTTCTCCTAACTATTTGGCCCAATATTGTTCTTAAAATCATGGGGCTCTGGGCATTGAACATGCCTCAGACACCCCCTAAACTCTGGGAATACCTTATGAAAAATTAAAAGGTCCAAAATAAGTAATTAAAACAAAAAAAATAAAGGTTTGTATCTTTGAGACAAGTCAATACAATACAAAAATAATAAAATTATTTAATTAATTAATTACTTTTATTATTTTTACTTGAAAAATCACTTTAACAAAATTCATGACGCCAACAAAGATATGTTGCTCATAGGGAAAAACCCATGTTCTAGACTCAATGGAGGTCTTGGATTTCTTGCTCGAGTCTCCATTCAGCTGTTATTCCACTATTTTAGGAAAATTGTGTATGTGTAATATTAATATGTTTAATATTTTTTATTAAATCACTTTCAGGCACATCAAGCCTATGAATCTCACATTATCTCATCACCTAGCTCAAAAAATAATAATAGGTGTATTCAAAATAATTAAATGTAAAAAATAGGGACATTACAATCCATGATCTAGCATGGAAGTGTGCCCCAAAGTATGAATATATTTTGGGGAAATCTTATATTGTTCCTTTCAAATGAATCCTATAATTAAAAAAAATATTTAAATCATAAAAATATTTCACAAGGATAAAACCTCACCATTTTAATATAAAAAATAAATGATTGGAAAAATAAATAAAATAATTAGTTTTTAAAAATTACATATAATTATACTCACTTATAATCAAAAAAAATATTTAATTTAAAACCTAGATAAAAAATTTAAATCTACTATGAAATTATAATATTTGAAGAAAATTAATCTAAAAAAATTTATGACCACCAAAAAATTGAACATACTGATGAAAAAATATATATATTACCAATATCAAATATGGCTTCAACTGACATAAGAAAATTGTTTTATAAAACTAAATTATCTACTTTATATCATGATTTAGGGAGAAATATAACATCTTGACCAAGTATGAGCATACAAAATGATCTCCAAATGGAACTATATAGTAGAAATTATTCAATCTATGAAATGAGACATGAAAAAAAAATATGTGATAAAAATATCCAACAAACCATCCCATTTTTTCCTTTCAGTGAAATAGACTTTTGAAATTTGTGAACAAGTAAGTAATAATCAGTTATAAAAAACCCTATTCTGATATGAATTTATCTCTTTTTTCTATATAAATACCACCAAATCCATTTTTATTTTATTTTATAGATAAGACATTTTTTTAGTTTGAGTGGGAACCCTACATCCATTATCCCAAAACAAGACATATCACTATAATGACATTAAGAAAACAAAACACCAAAGTATAGATATAATAAATAAATAAACAACCAATAAAACACACTAAAAGTTATCAATATCAGTACCTCTTATATTTGTATATATGAAGTATAAGTCTAGTATGTAGGCTCTCCAAATATCTCCAATTCCATTAACCTATCTTTTTTGGATTTTTGGCCATCTATGAAATTATGTTGGAGCTACATTTTTAAACATAATTTTTAATAATTATTTATAATTAAAGGAAAATAAATTTAAAAATATGTAGTACCAATATTTAAACCTAAACATTGTCCTTTATTTTCTACCCAACTTGACTCTACAATATTTCTAAAACTATAATTATTTTACTATGTTTGAAAAGAGTTTCCATGAAATTTCATAATTATTTACCATTTTTTCAATAATCTCCATGTATACATTATATTAAACCATTATTTTTCTATGAAAATTTCAAACTTCATGCATCTTAATATGACCATATATTTTTGTAGAAGATGTTTTTGAAGATAAAATAACCAATAAATAAACATAATGAATTAATTATTAGTAAAATTATTTTACATAATTATATTTTAAACATTTACCTAAAGCAGCATTTGGTGCCACTATATCATGTACACTGTGTGGTGGAATAGAAAATGGACAAGTATCATGTATAGTAGACCATGGATGTTAAATATGGGTAAGTGGGTACAAGTATATTAGAGGAATAAAATGAGGACTATTACTCTATACGGATGAAGTGGGATAAGGATAAAAATGGTGAGCGGTGGGTGGAGTAGGACTAACCTACATGGTAGATGGTATAAATGGATAATATGTCGGAACACTATTGTTTGGGTATGATATAAATGTAGAAGTCATGATAGGAGGAAAATTTTCTAGTGACTGCAAAGGTATAGGTCATGATGGAACTAAATCTATAGGGGCACTGCATGTAGGGGTAGTCCTAATTAATATTACTAATCTTGTCCTCAATAAATATCAATTTCATCCTTAATGATTTTTATCAAGAATATATATTATATTTTTAAATTCATAAATAGTCGTTAGAAAATTATGGTACTCAAAGGAATGATCATATTCATAATACATGTGTATCTGAAGTGGTGATCATTATCCTCCATTTTTATTATATGAATATATTCATAAGACATAATAACCTAACAATGAAAAAGATAATATGAAAATTTAGAAATGTTTAAAAAATAACTAAAAATTTATAATAAAACTGTGACAGAAGAAAGAAGTAATGAAATAACATTGAAAAGGATAAATATTAATGCATGTTAAAGTTTAGTATTTCAATATTCACATGCATTATATTACAAATGTCAATTTAAAAAATAAGTAAATAATAAAGAAACACCCTAACAGACAAATATTTGATAAAAAATTGATACATTCCTTATGTGTATGTTATGAATTCTTCAATACAATTCCAAATTCATAATTTATTCTAATAATTGAGTCCTTTGTGTCATTTTTTGTTATAGTTGAGTGAATACTAGTGGGTTCATCCAAAATTTATATTCCATACATTTCTTAATGAAAAACATGTGCTGGAATAACATCAATAATATCACCAAAGTTTGGTTTTTAATGATTAGTTACATAGAATAAATTTTTTCTTGTCATGCTGGAATGTGAGAATCATTTTTATAAAACTAAATTTTTATGTCAATAACCCTAAATATGAAGATATCTATATGAATTTATTATAATTTCATTTATTCAAACAACTTGTATTTCATCATATAAACCCAACCATGCATGTAGTAATCCAATACTGTTATTTTTTGAACAACCTCATAATAAGATATATATTTTTATTGATGTTTTATGGTTGATGCATAGGAAAAAAACTAAAAAATCACTTAAAATTACACCATCATGTTGTGTTACCATGTTTTTCATGCAACATTTTATGATTAATTTATAACCATTTATAACTAGTGATTTATAATCACATGCCAAATTATTTAGATCAAAATAAGATGCTCTAATCTTAATATAGACATCATGTATTTGTAAAATATGAACCTAAAAAGTATCAATAACTTAGATTATATAATAACTTGTAATTAAATCATCTAAAAAAGAAACTATCTTACCTTTAATTCTAATCGAGAAGGAAAATCTTTGTTGTGAAAAATGATCTCCCCTGATGATGAAAAAATGATGGAGATTTTTTTATTAGTTCCTTATGTAACCTAAGAATTTTTAAATATTAATATGTGTGATGTTATATTCTTGATTTTTTAAGATATAAAAACAGAATAATAGATTTAATTATATGATATAATCACCAACCACACCCAATTTCAATAATATTTTGTGATCGGACATCTCCCACTCCTTAATTCTAAAGGAACACAATAAATATGATATATATATCCCCTTTTATTGGGTTAGTGATGGAAATATAATTTTAATGAGATAATATTGCTCATATTTAATTAGAATTGGATAATTACTCCTCGTAGTGACATTACCCATATATAATGAGCATAAATCTATGAATTCTTCTACCAAATAACCTTTTTCAATAAATCCTTCAATATGATTCTTATTTATTGCATAATATTTCAATATAGACATTAATATTTTAATAGGTTACATCCACATATAATAAATAGGACCACCAAATGAAACCTAAGTTGGAAGATACACAATAATATGTAATATACATGTGAAAAGTGAAAGAGGAAAATTTTCCAAGTAAAAAATAATGGTATGGAATCTTTTTATGAAATCTTAATGATATTATTTCTCAAAATTTTAGTTCAATATCTTGATAGAAGTGACATAAGTGAATCACAACAACCCTAACATTATTTGAGAGTAAATGATGAATTGATATACAAATCAACTCATGTAAAAAGGAATTATAATCATACATAATAAGATATTTTAGATAAAATTCCATTACATTCACTCATTTAAAAATGTTACTCGAATAACTATCTTGAACCTTTATAATTTCAATAATTTATAGGAATTATTTCTTCCCAGTGCTTTTCATTGAAAAATAGCCTCAAAAAACTTTTAACTGATTTGAACAATTAACTCCAAATGAATTCTAGTCTTGATACCCCAATCCACTAAGTAATGATGATAGATTAAACTATCTTCTGTTTTCCATTAACATTGAAAAGAGTAAAAAGTAACATTTTTACATGTTTTTCTCAATATTCAATACATCTAAAAAATTATTCATCAAGTTTGATCACTAATAAGTAATTTCAAATAACTTAATTTTCTTTGTCCAATTACTATCAAATTTTAAAGTAAAATTACTTCTCTTTATCAAAATAACTTAATCCTTTCCAATAATTAATTTCAAACCATAAAGTTACTTAAGGATATCACCTCCCAACATACATTGTGGTGGGACATATTTGTCTAAAAAATTCTCAAATATTCAATGATTTTTTACATATTGATTATCAATTGGTTAAAATACTAGATTATTTATAAAGTTGAAATTTCACTGAGTTTTTGACCTCCTAGAATGTATATTTTTCATACAAATATGACAAGATAATTTCCACTTTATATTCTAACCATACGTCATTCAATATATAGGAAATTTTTTTATTATCCACCAAAGTGTCACACACATCATAAAATAATCCTTTTTAGATGTGTTGTAGGTTTTCACACAAAAATTACATATCACTTACAAGTATATGTCAATATCATTTCTAAGATTAATCATCCCATATATCAATATACTCATAATAATAAATGGATTTTTTTAAAAAACTACATGTAAGAATGTTATAAACATATATGAAAACATGCTATATACTATGTAATGTATACGTATATTAAATTGGATTGAATCCATAAAATGGTAATCCCAATAAAGAATTACATTCTTTATATGAAATGTCAAGATGTTTAATATTATATTTTTTCCATGATAATACATTTGTAGGGTACACTAATTAATTTTTATCCTTATTTATATCATCTTCATTCCACCATATATTTTTTTATAGCTATTCTGATATAATTTTTTTTTGATGTCTTAGAATTAAAGAAAAGTTCCACATAACTTGTTTTTATATGAAAGAGTGGGTTCCATCTTTATTATCATTTGTTAATGATGTGCAAAACAATTTGGAATCATTCAAGTCTTCATTCTCCTTCCAAAACAAACTATAGTCTTTAGGGAATATATGGATCGTAGCATATGGAAATGAAAAAAATTAGTATTTATTACATGAAATTATTTTCATGAGTGCATGCATCATTAGGTAGTAAAGTCTAAGAGATTCACTGCAAATAAAACATTTATAAAAAATCAGAAGTGACCTAAGGTTAGAATAGACTCAAACATCCTTCGTTGATTGTATAATAAAATTAGACAAGTTTGTAGTCATGTAACCCTCCCTCCATGTGTTCCTAATGCATGTATCTATATAAATAAGGTATTAACAGCTATGCAGGATATAGGCCATCGAATAGTGAGTGGATGATGGATCACTGATGTACCTCATAATAATAGTTGATTCCAACTCAATCTGAGAAATAGAAATGACTTTGTCCCTATTAAATTTTAGACTATAAAGTATCAATTTTCCCTCTATGATAAAGGATTATCCAACTAAAAAGAAATCTCAAAAGTTCTATAATGATCGATACCCACTTCTCTCGAGATGTACCCCCTCCTAGAATCAAATTTCTAAGGTAAGAGCCATCAATGTTCAATTATAGACCAACCTTAGGAGGTTTCCATTTAACCCAATGCACCTACCTACCAAAATGGAACATAATTTATAGAACTTACCTTATCAACATGTTTAAGAATGAAATGGACTTGAGACCTTCTAAAGGACCTTCTAGTTCCCTCAAATAGATGAATGGTTTGAATTTCATATCCTGGAGACCTTGATTTTTAGCTTCAAACCTTCCCTTATTTTGAACCACCCATAACAACCAACAAGTTACCATAATGATCAATTTCCTAAGTTGGACCTTAAAGAAAGAGTGTTCTACATCACTAAGGCATGCCTTTAATAAAGTTCCCCTATTTTAAAACCTTTAAGAAATATCCACTACACTGCTAAAGAATCCACAGAAGAAAGAATCTCATGACTTAAAATGGAAAATTTGATCATCATATTTAGTTTTTGTTCTGACTCAGCATTATAAGAATGAATATATATAAATTAATCTTCTATGAATCACATGATTATTTGGGATTCCCCTAATTTGGAAGTTCCAGAGTAGGAAGATCATATTTTTGGGAATATCTTTCCACCAATTACTAAGAACAATGTTTGTAATGACCCAAAACATTGGGCATTGGTGGAACTGTTATAAGTATGATTCTAATAAAGTAAAATTTAGGGAAATTTCAATTTTTGTATTATATTTAGATTAATATTTATTTTTAATCTCTCAAGAGTTAAAATATATTTTTTTAACATGGAAATTTTTTTAAAAACTAAAAGAGTAAATTTAGGTCTTTGGTTGGAAAAAAATTTGGAGGTTTCTATAGTAGACACTAGGAAATCATTATACTACCATTAAACACCTAATGAAGAAACCGATGGGGGTTCCCCATAGGTTGGGACAAGGTATAGCTAATAGTCATACACCAGAAACCCAGGGAGAATCATAAAGTAATGAAGTACCAGATAGACTTCATTCAAGTTTTTTTAATAAGGGTAAAATGGGGATTTTTTATTTTTATAAAATAAAATATCCCTTGAGTTTTTCTTCTCAAAGAGGTTGATGAGAGAGGGAGGTCACCCCTTATTCTCCTTTATTTATCCCACTTATTCTCTCGTGATATATATGGATGGGATGATCTTGGATCGTTGAATATGATTAGGCTCCATTTTATTTCTTCTTCATTACTTCTCCCTCTAGAATTTTCCTGATTTTATTTTATAACAGTCATGGATTTCAATGTGATTTCACTAATTCATGGTGAAATTACACCGCAACATTATATTTTTTTCAATTGAAGCCTCTAGGAGGCTAGGACAGGGTGGAATCAAGCCATTACATGTCATTAAGATAAAGATAAATCACCAAAATAATATATTCTATGATATTCATCCAATTGGAATAATATTGGTGAAAATTTTAGAGTAGTATTTTGGGGATTCTATTCATGGATGGTTCAGGAGAATTCCACAGGCCAATGGAATGTCACTACATGGTAATTTGGTGAGTTTTAATCACTTGTGAAAGGAGATTTTTGGGTTCAAATATGATCAATGTAGGGATAGATAAAAATGGATATGTGGATTTTAAAGGATTAAATACATTGGAAATGTAATATTCTGACCAAGATACTACAACATAAAATCTTAACTAGTATGTAATGAATATATGGTGTTTTCTCAAATATCATAGGCTAGAACAAGTTTTATGGTTATCAAACATAAATTATGGGAATGATTCACCCTTTACAGATAATAAAAATAAATAAATGATTTCAATCAGAAATTGAACATGATGCATCCAAGTGATAAACTTATATTATCATGTGTAAAAAAAATTAAATATGAAAAAAACCAAAAATGGAATTATTAATAAAATAAAAAACCAATAAATACTTACCAAATCAATATATGATAAAATAAAAGGATGAATAAAAACAAATGATAATAATATATGTCCAATAAAAATAACCCAATTCAAAAAAAGATATATATATCCATACTAAATACAGGATGTATTTGTATTCCACCACCCTTGTTACTCCACATATAAGTATGTGGTCTATTCCTATAAAAGGTTAATGTCATTCCATACCTGTATAATAAAATTGTAGGTTCCAAGCTCATGGAAGCACCTGTATGGCATGGAAAACATGGAATTTTTGTCTTAATTTATGAATAATCATTATTGTACATAATTATTAATTTCATGAAAAATGGAATTTGTAGATTACATGAATAGGTTAAATGTTGTAACTAGAAGAGGAGGATATTCATAGGTAATTTATAATTAATTTATAAGTAGATCTAAAATTACCTAAACTTGTAAATATTTTTTCTGATGATCTATTTGACTTGATATCATAGTATTTTCATTGTGTTGTGGGATCCAAGTGTGGAATCCCTCTAGCGGTGATCCACATGTACACCAAAATCTCTAAATTTCATAGTGGAATCACTAGGTACTATAATGTTCAATCCTAATCGCTTGCATCATTCATGGTTGATCACAATAGAATTATTTTATGAGGATAAATAAATTTGGAGTTTTTTAATAGATTAAGAGAAGCGTAGGAGAGATCACACTTTATATCTCTAGAAATATCTCTAGATCTTGAGAGTACTTCTCTATATCCATTTTGCAGAACAAGTGTGTTTTGGAAAGTGATGTAATTAGATATTTATAAAGAAAGGTCTATATTTGGAAACTTGTAAACATGCCCCTTTCCAATTCCTTAATTCTTAGTAAACATCATATCTTAATAATAATATAATTATTATTCACTTTACATGTGCACCACTTAATAATGTGAATAAATATAATTTATATTATTTCTAATCAAACCATTAAATTCATTTTTCTTATCCTCCTCAACATTTACCAAACCTTGAATAATAAATATTTATTTAATAAATAAATATCACTATATTATTCTTTAATAAATATTATAATTTTTATAATTTTAAAACCATACAGGTAAATATTTATTATTATTATTATTTAATTCACTTATTATTTTGAATAACTTGTGATTAAATATTAGTGATCAACCAAACCTAGATAGTTATTAAACCAAAAAGTAGGAATAGTATTTACTCTAACTTGTTAAATTCATCGTTGAATTAAACTAAGATTATTAATACACTTAGTGTGTGACACTCTAAGCCTCTTTTTTAGTGGAAATAAGTGTATATACCTAAATTCCAAGGTTATCATCTAATGACATGTTAAGGGTCCCATAGATAAAGAATTTAATGTCACAATGAAATAAAACCTCTTATGAATTCTTACTATGTAATATAATCTATTTACTATGATATATATAATAAAATAGGTTTCATATTAGTGTCACTAACCTATGCTCTCAATGTCTCTTTCTTTGACTTTCCATAAATGAACTTTCTTATAGAACATTGTAGCCATGGATTTACCCAGGAAGTTCCATTTCCATCAAAGGTCCTAAGATATCAAATTCCATTAACAGATAGAATAGATAAATCCTTTCTCAAATTATCCATTAATTCAATATCACTCATGATGCTCCCAATGTATCCTACTTTACTGTGAACATATTTTTTCATGGTTTTTATCAATGCATCAAATTACACAACTTATAGTATTCATTAATGATAATATTAATGTCTAAGGATCAATATACATAACCACTTATAGGAACATCCAATGACACATGAAATATAGATTTCCTACTTGAGGGTTTGTTATCATAATCTCCCTTCCTAGAGATTAAAAAGGGATAACACTATGAGAATGTGTCTCGATGTCTTATGATCCTCTTACCCCTAATATCCTATATCTTTTATGTCCTTTTAGATAATATCAAATTTCCATAAAACATGTGTTTAAGGAATATTATCATAGAATCTAAATTATCTCTTCATAGTAGGGAACTATTATGTACTTTGGACATGGCATGTATCCTTAGGACATTATCACATACTATATCATGTAGAGTAACAATCATGATGTGATAAGAGACTATTAATGTTTAAATAAATTAATACATGTAATCATCAAGTACTTAGAATATGGTTCTAGGGAACCAACTCCAACAGACTCCAACTTTCACTTGATCCAACTTTTATAACCTTCAGTCCACTAGCTCTCACATGATACTCATGGATCTACAAAGATAGATCCTTTATCAAGGGGTCTGCCACATTTTTATACGTGGATACTATTCTTACTGTGACTTCACATCATCTAGAAAAATCCATCAAGAGATGAAACTTCCAAATTATATACTTTTTCCATTTATGTTACCTTGTCTCTTTGGAAGTAGCCACCATTGTGGTGCTATCATAGTAAATTATAATATAATCTTGAATGCTAGGTGCCACATCAAGCTCTTAGAAAATTTTTTGAATCAAAACTACTTCGTTGGATGCATTGGAATCTATAATATACTCATATTACATTTTATAATCAATGAAAACTTTTTTCTTTGAACTCTTCCATCTCACACCTCCTCAAATTATAAAAAATACATATTCTGGCTATGAATTTAGATCATTTCAATATATCTAAAAACTATCATAAATATAACCCCAGAGGAAAAGATCTTTGTATCCTCTATACACCAGGAACATATCCTTAGTTCACCTTAGATACATAAGGATGGTCTTAACAACAATCCAATTTTTTCACCTAGATCATCATGATATATTACCACCATGATCAAAACATAGCTAATATCAAGCCTCATACATAACATGGAATGCATGATAGATCATATCGCAAAATAATATGGGATCTTACTAATTATATCTTTTTATTTTGTTTTTTAGGACACATTTTATTGGAAATATGTATACCACGTGACACTCAAACAAATACCCTCTTGAATTATTCCATACTGAACCTATTCAATATATGTTCAATTTATACACTTTAAATTAGTACAATTAACCTATTTTATATATCATTCATGATATAGATCCCAAAAATATAGGATGTTTCACGTAAGTCTTTTATAGATAAGCACTTGCTCAACCATTCCATAACTTCTTATAAAGATAGTATCTCATTTCCAATTAGTAATATGTCATAAAAATATATTACTACAAAAAAACCATACTCCCACTAAACTATTTGTAAATACTTGGCTCCCATTCATTCTTAATGAAACCAAATTCTTTTATAGCTTTATCAAACTGAATGTTCCATGACATAGATACTTTTTTTAATCTAAAAATGGATCACTAAAACTTACATACCTTTTTGTAATTTTATAGAGTCACAAACCCTTATAGTTGTGTCATACACACATCCTCATAAAGGTTTCTATTAAGGAAATTGGTTTTGACATCCATCTTCCAAATCTCATAGTCATGGAAATCTGCAATAGAAGGTATAATTCTGATGGATTTAAACATGGAAACTGGAGAAAATGTTTTTTATAGTAAATTTATTGATATTTTATAAACCCCTTATCTACTAATCATGATTTATAGGTACCAACATGACCTTCCATATACATATTTCTCTTTAATATCATTTACACCCAATGATATTTACATCAATAGGTGGGTCAATCAGAACCCAAAATTGGTTTGTATACATGGAATACATCTCAAAATTCATGGATTTTTTCCATCTTATAGCTTATGATATTTTTAATTCCACCTTATAGAAAATAGGGTCATTACTTTTAACTAATAATGAGTCGCCATCTTTTATGACTAGAAAACCATATCTTTATAGTTCTCTAACCTCCTTGTTTCTCTTATATAGTACTTGTATTTTAAGAATAATTTCTTCCATGGGGACCTATGGAATCTGTTTTGATGCCAACTCTTAGGTATCTTGAGCATAAACTTCATCGAAGTTAATCTTTCTCTCACTATCATTTTTGGGGATGTGTTCCCTCTCAAGGGATATAGCTTTCCTAGAAATTATAACCTTTTTATCTAAGGGATAATATAGGTAATATCCCCTCTTTTCCTTAGTATAACCTATAAAGATACACTTCATTCCCTAGGGTGATGATTTGTTTCTTGATCTAGCCTTAACAAACACCTCACACCCCCATGCATGAACATAGGACAAAACAGGATTATTTCCACTCCATAACTCAAAGTGAAAATCATTCTCTACTTTAGTTTGTAATCATATTAGTATGTATTTTTTTTGTAATGCATATCCCCAAAAGGATAATGTAAGGATTTCATAAATCATCAATGATCTTACCATGTCCAGCAAGGTATAGTTCCTCCTTTTACTAACACCATTCCACTATAGTATATATGGCAGAGTGAGTTGAGATAAAGTCCCATGCTCCCATAAAAAGTAGATAAACTCTTAGCTAAGATATTCACCACCTAAATCAAATCAAAGTTTCTTTATCTTCTTACCAAGATGACTCTCAAATTCATTATTTAACTTCTTGAATTTCTTAAAGTATTTAAAATTATACCTCATCAAGTAGATATAACCATACCTACTCAAGTTATTGGTAAAATTAATAAAGTATAATAATCCACCTCTAGTGTGTGAAAATTATAATATCTATATGTTCCTTTCATCTTGACCACCAAATGGTGGTTTGTTTATCCTCCTTATAAATAAGCATGACATATTTCAAGTGGTTTAATATCAATAGATTCTAGGTAACCATATTTATATATCTTTTTCAAATGATTCTCGTTTTCATGACCAGGGTGATAATGCCATATCTGGGTGTAAAATGAGTCATGTGAATTTGAATCATTATCAATTTCCTATATTTTTTTCATAATTTAAAACATTAATACCATTATACAGTTATATCATACCATAACATATTCTATATTTATAAAATTAGAAACTATTACTTCCAAAGATGAATATAAGTCTATCCATGTATAAACAAGAAACAAAAATAATGTTCTTCATAACACTAGGCACATAATAATTGTTCTTTAAAACCAAAATCAATCATGATTTCAATGTAGGGTAGTAGTCTCCAATGGATAGAGCAGTTATCCTCACTCCATTAGCATCCCATAGATTGAACTCGCCTCTGTAAACCCTCTAAAATATAATTAGATCCTATATTTAGATAAAAATTTGAGCAACAAACATATTATATAATACCTTAATTATATATATATAAACATTACACTAGATAAAAAATCACCTGAAGCTTCCCCTTGCATGTTTGTGTGACGTCTTGACCCGGGTTCCACTAAAAGGTTCCCCAAAGTCGGTTGGCCACATGGCCTCAAGTGCACCTCCCCATATGCCAAATTTTTTTGACTACTAGTGAGTAGTTATGGTGTTTCCATAGGGATACTATTCCCTCGTTACCATGGTATAGCACAGCAGATAAGTAACAAAATATTAATAGAAGAAGCATATGTAAACAGATTTCATAGCTAAAACAGACACTATAAACACTAGAACAGTATCTTTCCATAGTGGATGTAGTATAGAAATTAATAATAACTGAAGAAACTAATAATAATACTCAAATATGGAAACTGAATCATATAAAAAATTATGATGATACATGATATGTCTCTAGAAAGTAGATAAACATGGATACAAGGAAGTAAGTAATACATGATATAAAAAATAATAAAAGGAGTCCAAAAACTATCCAGCATCTTGAGTGATGGATTATTCATATGCTACCCAACTCCATCCTAAATTAAGCAAAAAAGATCAGGTGTCCAAAGCGGGATGTTTTCCCTTATCAACACCTATAGACATATAATCTTCTTAGGTAGCAATGGCGGCCCAGATAAAGTGTGAGATAAATATTAATAGGACACTAAAAATTGTTTCTATACCATCAAGTCTGAGAAATATAAACTGATAGTGTCTGGGGATATGTAAATATAAATTAGTATAGTAATTTAAATACCATGATACCTACTTCAGCCTCATCTGGTGTCTGAATATGTAATCATTTAATTAATTATGTTCTAATTTATAATAAGTTAAGTGATGGATCCAAGGAATGAAAAATACATCCTATAATAATATTAATATAAGAGTATACAAGGTATTTACCAAGTCATCCTTAATGATGATAATAATGAAGAGGATCCAAGGTAGTAACCAAGGCATCTTTGACCTCATGGGTCAAGCCAACTTAATAATAACATGAAGCCTAGCTATAAGAGGTCTGTAAGTAATCCAAGGGAATTTCCAAATGAATTTCACTATAATATGATTCTAATTGAGTCTACGGATCCCATCCAAGGTAAAAAAGGATAATAAATGACTAGGCCCAATGGGTGTATCCATGGTGCCATATATCCATAGACATAATGTTGGATCCAAGGAGTGTATCCAAGGCATCTTAATATATGATTGGTAATGGAGGGATCCCATGGCATCATGTTGGTCATCCATAAGTAGATATGTTTTGGGTTCTAAAGTGGGTATCTCCCTTGGAAACCAGCATACTTGAATAGGAATGGCATCCTTTGAGTGCTCAATGAATTTCCTTAGGAATCCAAGGCTGGATCAACTCTAACCATTCCCATAAATATAAAAAGGTCCATATGCAATAGGAACCTTATACTTGATTTATTATTTAATCTAGGACATGTAATATTCATGCCTTTTAATAAGTTAATTGGTCCATTACATTACCTTTCATACTAATAGACAAGGCTAAGAGGACATGCAACCATTTCCTTCATTTCTTATTCAATTATTATGTTATCTCCTTTACCTTTCATTAACATGACAAGGTGGGATAAGGACAAGAAAAAAATTACCATTCAATTATAATTACTAGGCTAAGTGATATCTACTAGTATAATTTCCATGTACCAATTAAAGATTCATTTAGTTTATTTAAACACTTACCTTAGAAGGTTCAAGTGATAATATTATGTAATAGTCATTAAAAATTCATTCATTTAATTATAACACTTAACTTTATGAAGTTCAAGTCAAATCACACCCAAACAGTGGTACATATAGTTATAGAAAACTCACTAGAGACATATAAGAGGAAACAGCCTACTTGGGGTGGTCAATGTTGAGGTTATAACCTCCAACGATGAAGGAAACATAGATAACGGGATTTAGAATATGAGAATAATGATTATAAACAATGTATATGAATTAAATAGGCAACACATGATGAAATCAGCATGCACGCAATGGTGGAAATTTATCAAATGGTGAGACTTGAGGGATGTGGCATAGACCATCTAACTTAAGCTCGTACAACTATCTTCATCTAGTATCAACCTTTAGTTTGGACTAGATCAGAATAAATCTGAATAATAGATCAACTCCCTAAAAATAGGTAATATGAACCTATGTCTAAATAGAATCATTGATATAAATAATAATGATAACCCAAGCTAAAGGATCTAAGAGCTTACCTAGAGGAACCCAATGAGACCAACGAATATTTGATTGGACACTATATAAAGAACCAAGATCAAAAACTATCAAAAGGTACTTGAAATATTCTTATGAGAGAAAGGAGGGATGTACCTAGCACTAGAAATAAAAAATAATAGAGAGTGGAAATTTTTAATTAGAAATAAGAATATTTTGGAAATGTCACCCAAGAAAATAGGGGTGCATGGTTTGGCCACACATTTAGAAAAATTGTGCACCAACCATGCTTGACTCACTATATAAGGAGGGAACCCACAGGGTTAGGCTGCAAGATTAGACAAACTATGCGCTAACTATTCAAAACACCTTTTCTAAAATTTCTACAATTTTTCCATGGGCGTGCGCTTGAGGTTTCATGATTTCCCCAAGCCGTGTGACCTTCTACACCCCATTGAAAAGCCTCATACGGGCGTGCAGACCTGGGCGCATGGTTAGGAAAAGTTGTGCACCCTAATTTATTTTATGTCCACCCCTGCATGGTTAAGGGTAACTATATATCATTCCCTATATAGTTTCTCCTAATCATGCATCCAGTATATTTTTCCCAAAAATTTGGGATTCGGGCTCTGAAAAAGTCCCGTAATCCCTCGATATATCCATGATATTATTAGTCATCCATATTTGGTCCAAAATAATGAATTTGACCAAATTTAAAAGGATTCATACCTGATTCAAAAACAAGGTTGTTACACTTTGGTTGGGTGTAGTTCCTTTTCTAGTGTCCTAGCTTGGTATATGCAAAACACACTACATTTTTTTCCTAGCTAGCCATTGTATCTTCTTCTTCTTGTAAGGAAAATTATTTGGATACTTTATCTTTGAATGATCCTTTATCCCCTTTTCCTTGTTATTTCTTTTATTATTCACCGTAAGGACCAAAGGTTTTTCACGCCTAATTTTTTTATCAACTTGGAGAATGAGAGTAAGAATTCATGGAAGTGACTTCCCATTATTACTCATATTATTATTCAAAATGAAAATAGAGAAGGTTTTAGATATTAAAGATAGAATGAGATCTATGAAAAACTCATCAGGGATTTTAAACCCCAAGATTTATTACAATTATATTTAGAAAATAATCTTGACTATATGAGGCCGAGCTGACACAAACTCTCCAAGATTTCATGTGAACAGTTCATTGGAGATATCATATATATCTTGTCTCGCCTTCTCCTCATAAAGATCATGAAAGTAAGAAATGATTCTATATACATCTATATCCTCATATTGATTTATAAGTGCACTGTATATAGAGTATTTCATGAAAAATTGGACATCCATTTTGTTTTCCATATGTTTTAGGTAGAGATATACTTCTTCCTCGCTAGCCTCTTTTGTAAGTGACTTAGGTAGTGGGGTTTCCAATATGTACTTTTTTTGTTTATAGAATAGTATAATCTGTAAGAACCTAGACCATTCTTGGAAATTCAAGCTGGTGATAAGGTTTTCCTTCTCCAGTATGGATCATAGTGATATTATATATGTCGTTCGGTTTTCTATTTCTATAAAAATTAAGACCAGATTATTAGTACTTATTTGATTACCAAAATAGATTGATAAATTAAATTTTTATTAATCTCTCAATATTTTTTTAAAACCTAATAGCCCTCATCATTAGTTTTGGAATATCTTATTTCATGGATATTCTAGTGGAAAGGGTCTATATTCCCTTCTCATAACCCCAAAATGAGCCTGAAAAGTCATTTTAAAGGTTTTAGGTAGGCATAACTTTCCAATTGCATTAGATCATGGTTCCTTGATCTAGTGAATGGACTCCCTAGTCCTAAAATCTCAGATAAATATTTCCTCAAACCTTGCTTATTAGTTACACTAAGTCCTTTTTGGGAAGTTAACCCATAATGTGAACCAAGTTGATCCAACCCAAAACATCAAGCTAAAATTTACCCAATAATTTAAATCACCCCAACTTGGGTCAGTTGGTCAAGCACTTTGAACTATGGGGTTAATTATAACATAAGTAGTGGAAGACAATGCCAACTTAATATTTTAGTTAAGGTTTTTTATCCTTATGCATAAAATCCTATTTTATATTATCACATTCCTTGTTATTATTAAGCGGATTTTACTTAAGTGATTAACCATGTCTAATAAATTTATGAATAATATGGTTTTATTTTATTCCATATTACCTTCTCATTAATTAATTTATTAAGACTTTATGTAGCAGCCACAAACATAAATAATAATCCATGAAAATAACAAAAATAAAATATAAGTGGCATGATCATGAGATTCTCTAATGGTTTGTTTATCTAGAGGATTCTAATATAACCCTCAACCCTAGGTAAAAATACCTTGAACAAAATCTTGGTTGGTGTTATAGAATTCCACCTCAGATCCTATGTATTTCCTCTATTGGTTTTTTCATTTCTCTAGGACTCGGACTACCACCTATGTCCTAGGAACTCCATCCTTGCATAATATTTTACTCACATACAGGTGAGGGGATCCAATGAATTGGATAAAGGGGGTTTACATAAAAGAAACCATGGGAACATAGTCCCTTACATTATATAGATGAGGGGATCTAATGCATGCCATAATTATAATTTAATAATAAAAATAAATTAAATGATAACCAATCACATACATAGGTATAGCCTAATCTTATAATCATCCACACACCATGCAACGAGCATACATTTATAATATAGTTATCAATTACTTAGATATGTTATTTTAATTAAGATAAAATGTCATTAATTAATAAAATTAAATAAAATTATTTTAATACCATCTAAGCATCCTTGAGTTTCCTTCATCCATAATTTTAAATAAAATAAATAAATAAATTTATTTAAAAATAATAATGTACACAATTTTTCTTGTAGGAAATGACATGTGCTAATCCAAACTACCTATCACGATCCTTGTTCTTGTGTATTCCTTTGGAATCCAACACAAATTGCATAATTTGTTATTATATGGAAAGTAATATTAAAAAAATGAAATATGGTAAACATGTTAATTATACTACATGTGATATTCTTGATGTGTGTGAAGTACACTCTAAGAAAAGACCATACTTAACTTATATTTTTATAATTTAACATAGAAATTAATTTAATATATAATTAAAAATCCTATGATATGGAATGTACTGGAAAATAAATGACACATAGAACACATCTGTATTGGTCTAATTATATAATTAATTCTTCTATCCACATCAAATTAGGCACATTGTTTAAAGTAGACTACACAATGGTACCTATTTACATGTTGTGCAGTATCTTCTTACTATATTTGTGACACATTACTATATATTGGATGTGTTTACTTCTATATAAATTTATGACATACATAGCGTGTGATAATATTACATGACATGTGGCCTTGAAGTTTCATAGTTTTTCAGTCCTTATTTCATACAGTAGATATATGACATGCTTAGGCCCCCATGTTCTCCATTATGAAGATACAATAACTACACATAATGTAGTATTTTTACAAATTATGTGGTTCCTAAAAACATGTGTCAAACTATCCATATATATGCACATATCCAGTTTTACTAGATCACTAATCTGATTCTATTATACTGGTCTAATAAAAAATAAATATGTGGTCAAGATACATGGGTACACATCATGTAGATTGGGGTACATTTTGTATATGCTTGTGTTTCTTGGAAAAAATCTTTAACATATCTAAATTTAATTTTTATATGTCTCTTAATTGTATCTTAACCTGTTTATTAGTTATATGATCAAGAATGAAGAAGAAAGAAGAGAAATTGATGTTCTTATTTCAAGAAGGAATAGATCTGAAGTAAAATAAATTGAAAACATGTTAAAACGATCAATGATTGATAAATAATTATAAATTAACCATTTGACCTATTTGATACCACTTATAAGTTTTGGGAATAACTGAAACACTTGTATGTCATGGCCAACTCATCTTTTTAGTCTTAATTTACAAATAATCATCGATGTACACGGTGATTAACATCATGACCAATGGAATTTATATATTACTTGACTAGATTAAACACTAGAACCAGAAGCGGATGATATTCCCATGTAATTTATAATTAATTTATAATAAAATATAGAATTACATGAACTTTTAATTATTAGTTCTTTGAAAATTCGGTTGAATTGATATCATTTTACTATCATTATGCTATAGGATTAAACTATAGAATGTCTCTAACATCAATCCACCCATGCACCACAATATATAAAAGTCACTATGAAATAATCGGGTGCTAGCACGATCAATCCTAATATCTATTGTTGTTCGTGTTCAATCACAGTATAATTCTTCTATGAGGATGAATATCTATTGATTTTCTCTTGATGTCTTATGAGAAGAGAAGGAGAGAAAACACTTTAGATCTCTATAACTCTCTATATGTATTGAGAGAGCTTCTATCTATTCTTTTTTCATAACAATTGTGTTTTGGAAAGATATATAATTATATATTTATAATGGTAGGTCTAGGTTTGTAAACTTGCACACAAGACCCTTCCCAATTCCTTATTTATTAGTGAACCCTATTCCTTAAGAATAATATAATTATTATTCACTTTACATGTTCACTAATTAAAAATGTAAATAAATATAATTTATATTATTTCTAATTTGAACATTAAACTTAGTCTTCTTATCCACCTTAACATTTACCAATCCTTGAATAATGACTATTTATTTAAAAAATAAATATCATTGTATTATTCATCGATAAATATAATAAATATTATATTCACTAAACCTTGAAAGTAAATATTTATTATTATTATTTAACTCACTCGTTCTTTCAAATAACTTATTATTAAATCTTAACGATCAACTAAACCTGAATAATTATTAAACCACAAAGAAAGAAAAATATTTACTCTAACTTGATAAATTTGTCATTAAATTTAACTGAGATTGTAGACACACTTAGTGTGTGGCCCTATAGTCCTCTTTCTGAATGGAAATAGGTAGAGACCACTAAATTCCAAGGTTATCATCTAGAAACATATCAAGATGCCCATTAAGAAATAATTTAATATTGCAATGAAATAAAACCTCTTACAAACTCTTACTGTGCAATATAATACCATTATAGTGATATCTCTAATCAAGAAGATTGTATATTGGTGTAATCAACCTATATCCTCAATGTCTCTTTCTTTGACTTCCAGAAATGAAATTTCCCACAGATTATCATGTCCATGGATTTACCCAGGTGGTTTCATTTCCATCAAAGGGCCTAAGATATCAACTTCCATTAATAGACATATGGAAAATATCATTTCTCACATTACCCATTAATGAAATATCACTCATGATGCATCCAATGTGTCCTACTTCTCCATGAACATATTTCGTCACAGTTTTTTTAATGCATCAAAGTACATGACTTATGGTATTAATTAATGATAATCTTAAATTTTAAATATCAATACACGTGTTTGAAGATAGGAACATACAATGACACATAATTATGGATTTCTTACTCTTGGGTACAATCTCATAACCTCCCTTCTAAGATATTACCAATGGTGAACTCCATGAGAAGGTTTCTCAATGTCTTATGATCCTCCTACCCGATATATCTTGTATCATCTATTCCCCATCAAAAAATATCATCCATCTAAAGAACATGGGTTTAAGGAATACTATCATAGCATATAAAGCATCTGATCATAGTGGGGAACTTCTATGTACATTCAACATAGCATTTATCCTTATTACATTATCATATATTATTTTATGTATAGGAATAATTATTATATGATAATAAACTTTATTAATATTCTAAAAAATTAATACATGTGATCATAAAGTACTCAAAAGTTGGTTCTATGGTACCAAGTCTAATAAAAAATACTATAAATATATAATCATGACATAGGTTTACATGTATAAATTGAGTATAAACCTAGTAGGAAACCTCTAATGATTATATACATTTAATTTCATAAGAAAAACTGAAAATTCTAGTTTTAAAGTACCAAATAAAATATTTTTATATCCTAAGAAAAAAAATATTTTAAAACAAACATAAGAGGTTTTAAAACTAGTTCAATTTATATAAGATTAGTTGAAACCAAACACACACCCACTAAAAAGAGGATATATAATCATGCTATAAATTCTCATCATGAATGAAAGTCCTAAAATAAACTAAGAAATCCTCATGGAAATAACCCCTCACTTCTAGGATATGATCTAGGACATTGACTCTATGAGACTATCCCACCAATGTTTTATGCAATCCTGTCAACACACACCTGACTTTCCCTTACATAGACTCATTGAGGTGATATCCCACTAGTCATATCAATGATTTTATCTGGGTTTATTATTCATAGAATAATTATAACTTGTATAAAACTATCACCACAACTCTCATCAATATACCCAAGGTTTTCATGAAGTTTCTAAAACAGGCATAAAATAAGTCAAATGAAGTAATAATAATATCACTCATGTAAATTATCAAACACACTTACATTTAAACATAACCTTTTAACATTCAAGATATAAATCATATATATCATAAAATCCAATAATTTTATGTATAATAATAGGGGGTATCACATTTGGGTATAATAAAAAAATTCACTTTAAAGGATAACTAAATAAGGATTAATCCCTTCAAAACAAAGTTTAAAACCTTGAGATTATATTTTAAAACCATCAAAAAATTATATAATCAATTTTTGAATCCAAATAAATAATAATAAAATCAAATAAACCTTCATCAAAAAATTTAAAATGTCAAAAAACTATTTAGATTAGAAATTTCAATTAAGTATTAGAAAACCCTTTTACATCAAATGTATTTTTTTAAATACAAGGTGAAATATTTACATAAAAATGAAATATATATTTAAAAGATAGATTATTAATATGTAAAATCAAGATAAAATACCCAATAATCTATAGTTTGTTTAATAAATAAAAATGTATAAAATCACATGCCCTAAAAAGCGTAAACAACATGATTTTTTGAAATAGAGGTAAATCAAGGACAACGGATGCCTTCACATGCACAAACATAAAAACTATAAAATTTTATCAATCCCTAGACAATTAATCATCCCAATATATCCATTTAGGGAAAATAAATATAATAAAAAGAGATATATATGAGAAATAAAGATAATAGGAGGCCTAACCTTCATGTTTCACAAATAAATTGACTTTAATCAAGCCAAAAATAGAGGAAGGTATAATCCATAATGGGAACTCCCTTAGAAGACTCTCAATAACCCTAAGAGAAAATTGAGATGGAAACTTTTAGAAAATAATCCTAAAATAGAAAATGATCCTAAAATAAAAAAATATCCTAGTTTTATAAAGATATATGACCCAAATGTACATTCTCTCGAACTGTATATTTCTCACTATTTGTATGTTACTACCCCACACGGTCTATTTGTATGGTCTCTGGGTCCATGCATTCCAACCATTCATTCTAAAAAAATATCCCATGATTACCAAAATTTTACACTTGAAACTTCATGAAACTCAAAAAAAATAATGAATAAAATAAATACATACCATTGATATTTTGGGATCCAAAATTCTCCCCATCATAAAAATTTACACTCCTGAAAAGTACCATAATTTTTTATTTAAAAATAATTTCTATTTAAAATGGAAAAAATAATTTACTTTTAAAAACTTTAAAATATATAAAAATATACTTTCTTTATGATAAAAAAAATCATCTAAAATCTCACATACCACGATTTCATTCCCAAGTAGGAAATCCCCACTATCATGATTACTCGTATAATTTATTGAATCAACATAATATACTCATCATCTCAATCATAATTTCTCAAAGTAATCATAAAATACTGAGTTTTAAAATTATACTTTCTAAAAAATAATAATATATTAGATAAAAAAACATTTTATTTATAAAGTAAAACTCATTTTAAAAAAATAGATCATAAATCCTAAGAAAATTATGAAATATCTATTTTTAATTTAAAAAAAGTTATATGAAAAATAAAAGTTCCTATTTTAGTACTTATAATTCTCTACTAAACATTAAAATAATCTTATTCCAACTTCAAACCCAATTTTTAATATCTTTTGAGCCAATTTAATTCTCAAAAAATACCTTATATATATATAATTCCTTTACAATGGTTGTAGTTCATTATATTATTTTTGGTTTGATAACTCACTAAACTAAAATAAACACCTAGATCAAGCATTATAGTCGATTAATGTTGGATTTTTATTTCAAAAAAAAATGAAGTACATGGTAGAGCTACATGCTCTTAGAGATCATGCACCTACACATGTATTTATAATAGAGAATATTTTGAAGGTTGCAGGGTATCTAATACCATTCATACTAACCCTAAATTTTTTCCAATGGACAATACATCTATTTTAAATGCTCAGTTGATGGTCACTTTGAAAATTCAAACTCCATAATTTTGTGAGACAATTTACATATAAAAATCGATTTATTATATTTATTTTTGATTCTAGGAAAAAATCACTATGGTATTCACTTATTCTATAACTTTTTCCTTTATAAACATTCATAAATTCATAAACCTTTAACAAATAAATATGTTTGATTCACAATTATCACCTAAATTCAATCAAACAAATACAAACTGTGTCCATTTAGGTATATTTCACATGGTCCTAGTATTTGTATCATGTTTTGAATAAATATAAATCCAAAAAAACTTACACAAATATATAATCATATAACCAGTTTAAAAAAACAATTCCATGCTAAAAGTATCAACCAAAAAATGTCCTAACAAAAAAATTTACACATATAATAAAATAAATCACTAAAATAAAACATGAACAAAATAAAATAAATCACCATCAATAACTTATTTAAATTTATCAAAATAAATAAATTCCAAAAATAAACTAAATATAAGAATAATTTACAACTAAACCATTTGAAAAATGAATTTTTTTATAAACCCCCAAACAAACAAATACCACACCCAATTTAAATAAATTCCAACTCAAATCATTTAAAACCATATCAATTCTATTACAATCCATCAAGGATGAATTAAAAACAATTTTCAATAGGATTGATTTTAAAACATCATTTATCAAGACTCTGTTTTATATAACAACTTTATATTAATTTTAAAATAAACTTTAAATTCAACCCAAACAAAATCAAATTAAACTTTTATTTCAAAATATAAAATCATTAAATCTAAGTCTTTCACTCATGAAATTCAAAAAAATATTATACTATAAAATTATAGTTTCTAAAATCATGATATATGAAAAAAAACTAAAATGAGTCATGCATATCAAAACCATAATAAAGCACTTATCAAACCACTTATAAACCATAAAAAGGATAATAATAAATATATGAATCACTAAAATATTTATATGATAGTAGTTCTAAAACAAATCAACAAAATCAATTTTATAATAACTTATTTTCTCTATGAATACAGCATATTCAAATAAATCTCATGCATGGGTAATATTTGTTGCACTCACATGTTTTGATAATCTCAAATCATATTTTGATAATCCCAAATCTTTTTTTCATTTAAGTGAGAGCCATGTCTTCATTCTATGCTAATTATGTTTCATCAATGTTTCCTGTTCCTATGGAGTAATATTCATATACTTTCAATCTCACTACTTGATTGGTTAAGCTTACAGTGTATAATTTATCTAAGTAAAGAGGTCACCGTTATAGATGTCACCAATAAAAGGTTACTGCTACATGGTTACCATTACAAGGTTATAGTTACAAGATTATTGATACAAGGTTACAGTTACAAGGTCACTACTATATGGTCACCGCTATAAGGTCACCATTATATGGTCACCGCTACAAGGTCACCGCTATATAGTCACCGCTACAAAGTCACCGTTACAGGTTTACCGCTACATGGTCACTGTTACATGGTTACCGGTGTGAGCATGTTGTTAAAGGTTACAGTTGGAGATTGTCGATGTGAACCTACTATTGAAGTCTACCGATATGAAGGCTATCATTACCAGTCTACCGAATCTTATTATTCCTTACTTTTTAAATTTCTCAATATTATTCTAACAGTCATTTTCAATAAAATAAATGCTCTGACATTAATTAATGCTGATTTTAAACATTTCAGGAGACAATACTATGGACAGTACGAGGTACGAGAAAGCATGAACGTGATCTAATCATTACCATTGTCGGACCTCAAATATAAAAAGGGATGGAAGGACACAAACAAAGAGAGGAACATATACACGAACATGAAGAAAGGGTTTCATGAGAAGGGTGATAGAGCTTACTCGCCAGATCAAAAATCTGAACCATCCAGTACTAAGATCCTGAACCCACAAGCTTCACAAAGGTCATTCTGGGATAAACTCATTCCTGCCTTCCGTGCTTCATCAACTCTTGATCAACATCATAAGCAAAACACTGCAAGCTAGAACCTAGAGTTGCGACACTTTATTTTGGAAACAACTTCCATAGATTGACTTGAACTTCAATGTGTCTCATTCTAAGGAGTCAAGAGCTGATCTTTAAACACATAGAGCCTTCCAAACTCTTTCTCAACATAACTTCTCTATTGTGTTTCTTTATTTTACATTTTTTAGAAGTGTGTGTGTCTCTTTATATCACACACTATCTCCTGTGCTTGAACTAGAGGATATTAAATATCCTCACATCAAACTTCACCTTATCTATATTTCCCACATATAAATGTGGATGATACCAGGTGTGTTTTGTATTGTTTGTCTTTCTCACGAAGAACAATGGTAAAGGGTTTTTTCCCTAGACAGTTTGTGAAAACTGTTGTAAAGCCCGATACAGGTTGTGTATCAAGTTTTAATATAAACTTCTTGGTGGAAGGTGATCACCAAGTGGAGAGGATTAGGTCTTGGCTTGAGACTGAACCTCTTTTTTACATTGTTGTGAAAATCTTCATATACTCTGTTTTGATTTTATCTGCTTCTTATATTTGGTAAAACATAAAACTATTTTTTCTTGCACTTTGATAGTTAGTTTTGGTTAGTGTGTGTATTTTTTTAATTAAATAAACTTGTTTCAAAAGTTGAATTGGTGTTCTAAAATGATTCATATGAGGATTAATCACCCTTTGAGAAATCAGTTGACCAATTAAAAATTTACATTTCTACTACCTTAATTAAGTGGGCTATTTTTAAAATTGGGGGTTTTATTAACCATAAAGTTTTTAACAGATATTTTAAATTGGAACTCAATTAACCCCCCACTTGAGTATCCACTCCAAACAACATTTGGTTTTAAAGGTTTATTTATTTTCAAGATTTTCAAATTATTTTCAACTGTGATTTTAGTTGTATCTTAAAGATCTTAACATTTCTGTCATATCTAAATTTTCAGTTCTTTAAATTCTAAGTAACTATGGAAATTAGAGTTGAGGGTGATGCTACTAAAAGGCCACCTTTTTTTACTGGTAATAACTATGATCAGTGGAAATTAAAAATGAAAATGTATCTAGAGAGCATGGGACCTGAAATCTGGGACACAATTGAAGAACAACATACATTACCTGCTACTGCTAGGGACACATGGTCTCAGTTGACTAAAGCTACATATAATAATAACTATAAATCCATGAATGCTTTTTATTGTTCTCTAGGTGGTGATGAATTCAATAGAGTATCTGCTTTTAAAACTGCATATGAAATTTGGGATACTTTAGTTGTTTCTCATGAGGGAATAACTAATGTTAAAGAAATGTGACTAAATACATACACTATTAAATATGATAATTTTAAAATGAAGCCTGATGAACCTATCTCTAAAATGTATCTCAGGTTCAACGAAATAGTGTGAACTATGAGTATTCTTGGAAAACCAGTGGACAACAAGGACCAAATCATGAGACTGCTTCGATGCCTACCTGACAGATGGAGGGAAACTTTGGTTTCCATCCAATAATCTTGTGACATAAGCAAGCTACCAGTGAAATAGATAATTGGAAAACTTATGATGTATGAAGAAGAAATTAAGGTTAATCAAGAAGTATATGAGGAACCAAGGAAGAAATCAGTAGCATTCAAGACTACAACCTCAAATAACAAGGATAAAGAAAAAGGTAAAGTTCTTGTAGATACTTCCACAAGTGAAGACTCAGACAGTGATGAGGAGATGGCTCATCTTTCTAGAAGATTCAAAAAATTATACTGAAAGAGGAAATTTTTTAGGAAGTCAAACTATAAGGGAAATTATGATAGTAAAAGAAAATGGTAGAAAGATAGAAAATGGAATGACAAATCAAATAAAATAATCTTCTATGAGTGCAAACAAAAAAGTCATGTGAAGGAAGATTGCCCCAAGCTAAAATTTAGGAATAAATATGAAGATAAGGGAAAAGGTTATAAAAATACTATGAAAGCTACTTTGAGTGCTTCAGAAGATAGCTCCAGTGGATCTGATGCTTTTGATAGTGAATAGAAAAATCATGACAACTTATGTTTCATGATAGAAACATCTGAGGTAACACCCAATTCCCCTATGCCTAATGATTATTATTCTAGGAATGAATGTGAATCAAACAATGATGAAAATATGACTAAGGATGAACTATTTGAATACTGTGGAATGCTTAAGTATACTTCTAATGAACTCAAGGATAAATATAAATTATTTAAAAGAAAACATGATTTAAATACTAATTAAAAATCTAATATGGATATTGAGAAAGAAAAATGTGCTCAGCTGTTAAAATAAAATACTGAAATCAAATTATCCAATGAAAATTTAAAGTGAGATCATGAAAAATTTACTACTGGTAGAGATACCTTGACTCAGTTTCTAGGACAAAAGATTTCCCCAAAATATACAACTAGTCTAGGATATCAACCAGGACATAGAAGGATCATTAAAACTAAATTTATTCTAAAATATGGACAATTCACATCTAGTTCAAGTTCTTGACCATTTCTTGAAAAAAAATTCTCTAAAGGGCTAAATAGAGTGATTTTGTCTCAAAATATATCTGTTGATTATAGGAAATCTGTGAGATAAGTATGGGTTCCAAAAGTATTACTTTCTAACCTCACCGGACCCAAGAAAATCTGGGTACCAAAGTTACCCCATGCATAATCTATTTTGTAGGAAATTTGTCTAAAGAGCTCCTCTAAAGCTTTGTGGTACTTGGACAGTGGATGTTCAAGACATATGAAAAAGAGACTATTCATGTTTCAAAAGTCTAATTAAAGTTGATGGTGGATATGTCACATTCGGTGATAATGCTAAAGGGAAAATCATCACCTTAGGCCAGATTGGTAACCCTAATACTGTATTAATTTCAAAAGTAATTTTTTTTATGGGTTAAAATACAATCTACTAAGTATTTATCAGTTGTGTGATGATGGTTTTAATGTTAAGTTTGAAAATGATGCATGTAATGTTTTTAATTCTAAAAATGATTTAATATTTACTTCTCTAATAAATGAGAATGTATATGTTGTTGATTTATATTCTTTAGTTAAGAAAAATATTTCTTATTTAAATGCATTTCATAAAGAATCCTGGTAGTGGCACAGAATACTAGGACATTGTAATGTGCACTCACTTAGAAAACTAACTAGGAAAGGCTTAGTTAGAGACTTACCTAAATTGGAATTCCCTCTTAACAAAGTTTGTAATCCTTGTCAAAAGGGAAAAAAACACAAAGTTTCTTTCAAACCAAAGAAAGAAGTTTCTACTTCTTAACCGCTTGAGTTGGTTCACATGGATTTTTTTGGACCATCAAGAGTTTCAAGTTTAAATGGGAATCATTATGTTTATATTCTTGTAGATGATTTTTCTAGGTACACTTGGGTATACTTTCTGGCTCACAAAAGTGAAGCTTGTTCTTATTTTATCAAATACTCCAAGTTTGTAGAAAATCTTAGTAGACTTAGGATCAAGACCTTGAGAAGTGATCATGGCCGTGAGTTTAAAAATCAAGATTTTGAATCTTATTGCTCACACAATGGTTATAGTCACAACTTCTCTCCTCCTAGAACACCTCAACAGAATGGAGTCGTGGAAAGAAGAAATAGGACTCTTCAAGAGATTTCTAAGACAATGCTCAATGAATATGATTTGTTAATTTACTTTTGGGATGAAGCTGTTAATACACCTTGTTACATTATCAATAGAGTCTTTATTAGACTGATTCTTAAGAATACACCTTATGAGATTTGGAATAATAGGAAGCCTAAGGTTAATTACTTTTAAGTTTTTGGTTGTAATGTCTTTATTCTTAACACTAAATATAATCTTGAAAAAATTTCTTCAAAAAGTGATGAAGGAATTTTCCTAGGTTACTAAATCTCGAGTAAAGCCTATAGAGTATTCAATAAGAAAACCAAATGTGTGGAAGATTCAGTTCATGTAAAATTTGATGATACTGATCCACATGAACCCAAAACCTCTCTTGAATATCTTGAGGAAGGTATGTCAATTCTGGATCTTAATTATAATGATAGTGAAACTCCTTTAAAATTAACCAGTTCTGGGAATCCTCAAGAATCTACACTTGTTGAGTTTAAACCACTAGACAAGCATGAGGAGTCTAGTTTAACTCCTTATAGAGGTATTAGAACTCTCAATAATCATACTTTATATGTTGTAGTAGGAGATTTAAATCGAGGAACACAAACTAGAGATTCTCTGAGAAACCAGGTTGAACATCAAGATTTTCTTTCACAGCTTGAACCTAAAAATATCAATGATGAAATCAATGATGAATTTTGGGTGATGGATATGCAAGAAGAATTCAATCAGATTGAGAGAAATAAGGTGTGGGGATTATTAGAAAAACCTAAGGACACTTTGACCATAGGCACTAAATGGGTGTTTAGGAAAAAATTTGATGAGTCTGGAAATATAGTTAGAAACAAGGCTAGACTAGTTGCATAAGGGTATATTCAAGAAGAAGGAATAGACTACGAGGAAACCTTTTCTCCTGTGGCTATACTAGAATCCATTAGGATACTACTTGCTTATGCAGCTCATCTAAATTTCAAACTTTATCAAATGGATGTAAAAAGTTCATTTCTAAATGGATATATAATTTAAGATGTATTTCTTGAAAAACCCCCTGGATTTACAAATCCCCATTTTCCAAATCATGTTTTTAAATTTTCCAAAGCCTTATATGGTCTAAAGAAATATCCCAGAGCTTGTTATGATAGACTTAGTTCTTTTCTTATTTCAAAAGGTTTTACAAATGGGATTTTAGATCCTACTCTCTTTATTAAAATGATTTACAAAGATGTTTTAATAGTACAAATCTATGTAGATGATATAATTTTTGGATCTTCTAAACATTTTTTATGTACTGATTTTTCAAAAATAATGCAAAACGAATTTGAAATGAGTTTAATGGGGGAACTAAAATTTTCCCTTGGATTTCAAATTTTTCAAAATAAATATAGTATTATTTTAAAATAAATATATTAAAGATCTTTTAAAACATTTTGGTTTGGATAGTAGTAAAGGTTATGATACACCTATGAGTACCACTTGCAAATTGGATGTTGATGAAACTGGAGAACTAGTGGATCAAACCAATTATAGAGGTATGATTGGGAGTCTACTGTATCTTACTACTAGTAGACCAGATATTATGTTCAGTGTATGCATGTGTGCTCGATTTCAATCCAATCCCAAAGAGTCTCATTTAAATGTCGTTAAATGGATTTTTAAATATCTCAATTATACTATAAATTTAGGTCTATTTTATCCAAGAGGACAACCTTTTGATTTAATAAGTTATTCAGATGGTGAATTTTCTGGTTGCAAGTTAGATAGAAAGAGCACCTCTAGAACATGTCACATTTTAGGAAAGTCACTAGTATCATGGTGTAATAAGAAACAAAATTATGTTGTATTATCTACTGCAGAGGCTGAATATATAGCTACTGGTAGTTGTTGTGCTCAAATTCTGTGGATGAAACACACTTTAATAGACTATGGATATCAATTCAAACATGTCTCTATAAACTGTGACAACACAAGTGCTATTAACATCTCTAATAATCCAGTATCTCATGCTAGGACAAGGCATATTGATGTAAGACATCACTTCTTAAGAGATCATTTTCAAAAATGTGATATCACTCTTGAATTAATTGGTATTGAACACCAATTGAATAACATATTCACAAAGCCTTTGAATTCTGAGATGTTAAATTACATCATACATGAGTTAAGTATGATAAATTATTGTTGTTAGAACCTCACCATTGAACCCTCGCTATTAGAACCTCACCATTGAACACTCACTGTTATAACCTCACCATTGAACCCTCACTGTTAGAACCTCACCATTGAACCCTCACTGTTAAGACCTCACTGTTAGACCTTATAGATACCTCCTTACTGATAGACATTCGAAGTCTGGGACTTTGCGTTTTGTGTGCTTTTAACCGGAATCTGAAATGTTTTTCTGCTATTATTTATTTATTTTATCTGTTTTATTTTTTGATCCCTAAATGATAAAAATGGAACACAGAACACATTTCGATCCACATCAAACCCTCTTCAGAACCTCTTTCTCTAAAATCTCAGAACCTAAACCTCTATTGAAAACTCGAACCGCTCCGGATTAATGGCTAGATTGAAGAGGTCACTGGTCAGTGATGAATGAGACACACCTGATCCTAAGAGACCCAGAGATGAGTCAAGTAGTGGAAGCCAGATAGTAGAAAAAGTAATGAACCCACATTTATCCAATAGAGAAATAGTAGTTGAGAAGGAATTAAGTTCAGAGTGGATTCTTTCGAGTCGATCTTTAGTGCTTAAGGCACTGGAAGCTCAGGGATGGGTTTAATGTTTTTCAAACAACAATGGAACCTATTACCCGAAATTGGTGAAGGATTTCTATGAGTATCTGAAGTTCGGACAATCTGAGAATGAGCACTGGATGACTTCTAGAGTAAATGGAGTAAATGTAAGTTTATCCTCTGTTGAATGGGATGATTGTTTAAGGATTCCTCATGAAGGAATTTATGAATATTACTCAAAAGTGGGGCCTCCCACTTGTGAGTTATTTTTCTATGAAGAAGCTTTAGCTGAGTTGACAGGGAATGGAATTCCAAGTAAAGTCATTTCTACTGGAATGGAAAGAGAGGATAAGCTGATTTTTAAATATTTTCAGCATGTGATAAGTCCTAGGAGAGGGGACTTCGCTATTTTAAAGTATCATGACATGTTCATATTATATTTGTTGAAGCATGGACATAGGATTAACCTATGTAGGCTATTGATGATTTAACTTGAAGACATGACCAAGACTAGTTCCAAATCCAATGCCCTATTCCATGCCAAACTGATATCTCTTTTGTTGAAAGTAAAAGGAGTTAATGGAGATAAGGAAGAAACTGTTGTTGTACAAGATAACCATTGCATCACCAAAGTGATTTGCAAGCTGATGAAGATTATCTGGAATCCATGGATGAAGAGATGGGTGAATGATTAGGCTAAGGTGTATGAAGAGTTCGATCCTGTGACTTATCCTACTAGGCCTAAGAATAAGAGAGACCCGGGTCTTAAGCCTAATGAAGCAGATCCTACCTAATCAGATGAAAAAGAGGAAGTTGTTGTTATGCAAGGAAGAGCGGACTCTCCTATAGATGAAAGGAGTGACCCTGACCTTCCCTAAAATCCTCGTGTGACTATTGTATCCTTTAGTGATCCTAGCCCACCAAAGAGATTACCTAGAAGGGAAGATTTCCTAAGGGACGGTGATAAGGAAACCAGTGAAGAAGAAGGGGATGAAATTGTTTTAAGAGAAGTCAGAGATAACTCAGATGAGGATGAGGACTCTGAATCAAGTCATGCTAACCTTGAGATATTTGCTGCTGAAAATGAAGAGTAATGTATAAGTTTTAGTCCTCTAATAAGACATACAGAAAGGGTAGAAAGTGGAGCAGAAGAATAAGTTGCTGATTCAGTTGAGGTTGTACCTATTTTGGAAGTGGTTGAAGATTTTGAGGAGGAAGTGGAAGTGAACCTTCCTGATGTTGCAGTTGATCAAGGAGGTCTGGAGGAAATAAATGTTTCCAATCAAGAAATTGCTCAAATTGAGGGGGAGGAACCTGCTATTATAGGCCCATTTTCTATTTTGCACGAAATTGAAGGTTGAGGACCCTAGATTTATGGTTTGGGGTCTACAATATGATGATTCAGAAGATGAGAGGCCTAACAGAAGACCCCCAGTTCCAAACCTCACTTTTGTATCTCCAGAAACCTCTTTCCCTCAAGACTATGTCAGAAAGACAGATCTTGAATCCCTGAAATCCGACCTGCAAAAAGTGTCTGGGGATAGGTCTTCAGAAGTGGAAAAGGTTGTTGCTCTAGCTCATGAGCATCTAGCATCTCACTTAGCCAAAATGCACTCCAGTATTCAATCTACTCTTCTCCAGTAAGTAAGGCAATTCCAGAGTCAAATAAATGAGTTGGAAGATTATATGGTTTCAGTGAAACATTCTATTTCCAAATTAGATGCTTATATGGCTTCAAGGACCCAAGTGGACAGAGACCTTGCTTATGTCAAAAGTGTAGTTCAGGAAATGGTCACAGTGTTTAAGGATTTTAAGAAATATATGAAAACACATGTAAAAGGGAAAGATGATGATCTCAAAAGGATGATTAGTGACTTGACCAAATATTTCAAGGAAACAGTGACCTTCTCTCTGGCCCCTCTAGCTACATCTGCTTCCACTTCAACTTCTCCTCCAGTTGACTTTGAATCTTTCAGGGCCACTGTTAAAGAAGAAGTGGAAAAGTTCTCTGGTGGAAGTTCCTCAGATTCTCAGGTCATTTCCATCACCAGGGAAATTCATAATCTTGTGGGAAACTATTTAAGGGAATCTTCTAAATATCAAAAGGCCATCAAAGATCAAGTTGATTTCTACTAAAAACAGTTGTACCCCAAACATCATATGGATGGTCACTTCAAGTTGTTGTTGGAAAACTTAAGGATCCCACCTATCACTCATGCCTTTAAGGATCAGGTTAGCAGAATCATAGAATTGACTCCTTCTTTGGAAAAAATCATGGAGAATAAGGATGATTTTATTTCTAATATAGAGAGAGGTGGCAGTATCATTATAGACTTCAGAAATCTTCTCTTGCCTTTCCTCTATGTGGAATTCACTTGAGTCATAGTTCCTCCTGCTCTGCCTACTTCTTTAGCTGCTTCAGGTTCCACCAATGTTGCTCCTTTGATGACTCCTGCCAAGGCCATCAGAAGCTTAACCCCCTCAATTCCTCAGAGATCTACTCACTACAGTTCTACTAATTCTTTTGTTGCCTCTCCTCCTACCTTGCTAACTGTCATCCCTCGGCCTATCCCTCAATCTTCAGAACCAGCATCCTTAGTTTCCAAGGACAAAGCTCATATGGGAATATCCGATGTGGATTGAGTGTGGATTGTCTTTGCTGATAGGGGTTGATATAATTTTTTCATAATGTACTCATGTTTTATTAATAACGGTTCTATCTTTTCACTATTTTTGTTCTGTACGTTTTTTGTTAATCACAAAGGGGGAGAAGATGTATGTGCTCTTATATATAGGGGGAGAAAATATTCAAAACTTAAATCTACAGATTCAATGATATTAGAATATTTGTTTTACCTTGATTCAAAACTCTTAGCAGTTCCATAATTTGTGATTATTAAAAAGGGAGAGATTGTTGGACTTACCTGTTTTGATAATCCCAAATCATATTTTGATAATCCCAAATCTTGTTTTCATTTAAGTGAGATTCATGTCTTCATTCTATGCTAATTATGTTTCATCAATGTTTCATATTCCTAGGGAGTAATATTCATATACTTTCAATCTCACTACTTGATTGGTTAAGCTAACAGTGTAGAATTTATCTAAGTACATAGGTCACCATTACAGATTTCACCGATAAAAGGTTATCGTTACATGGTTATCGTTACAAGGTTACAGTTACAAGCTTATCGATATAAGGTTACAGTTAAAAGGTCACCGATATATGGTCACTACTACAAGGTCACTGCTATATCGTCACCACTACAAGGTCACCACTATATGGTCACCACTACAAGGTCACTGTTATAGGTTTACCACTACATGGTCACTGTTACATGGTTACCGATGTGAGAATACTATTAAAGGTTAAAGTTGGAGATTATCGATGTGCACCTACTGTTGAAGTCTACTGATATGAAGGCTACCATTACCAGTCTATCGACGCTTATTATTTCACACTTTTTCAATTTCTCAATATTATTCTAACGGTAATTTTTGATAAAATAAATGATTTGACATTAATTAATGCTGATTGTAAATGTTTCAGGAGACAATACTGTGGATAGTATGAGGTACGATAAATCATGCACATGATCTACTCATTCCCATTGTCATACCTCAAATATAAAAAGGGATAGAAGGACACAAACATATAGAGGAACATATACATGAAAACGAAGAAAGGGTTGCATAATAAGGGTGATAGAGCTTACTCACCAGATCAAAAAGCTGAACCATCCAGAACTAAGATCCTGAACCCACAAGCTTCACAAAGATCATTGTGGGATAAACTCATTCCTGCCTTCTATGCTTCATCAACTCTTGATCAACATCAGAAGAAGAACACTGAAAGATAGAACCTGGAGTTGTGACACTCTGTTTTGGAAACAACTTCCATAGATTGACTTGAACTTCAACATTTCTCATTCCAAGGAGTCAAGAGCTGATCTGCAAACACATATAGCCTTCTAAACTCTTTCTCATCATAACTGCTCTATTGTGTTTCTTTATTTTACATCTTTGAGAAGTGGGTGTGTCTGTTTATATCACACATTGTCTCATGTGCTTGAACTGGAGGATATTAAATATCCTCACATCAAACTTCATCATATCTGTGTTTCCCACATATAACTGTGGAAGAGACCGTGTGTGGTCTGTATTGTTTGTCTTTCCTATGAAGAATAGTGGTAGAGGGTGTGTTCCCTGGACAGTTTTTGAAAACTGTTGTAATGCCCGATATAAGTTGTGTATCAAGTTTTAATATAAACTTCTTGGTGGCAGGTGATCACCAAGTAGAGAGGACTAGGTCTCGGTTTGAGACTGAACCTCTTATTTACATTGTTGTTCAAATCTTCATATACTCTGTTTTGATTTTATCCGCTGCTTATATTTTCTAAAACATAAAACTATTTTTGCTTACACTTTGATAGTTAGTTTTGGTTAGTGTGTGTATTTTTTTAATTTAGTAAACTTGTTTCAAAAGTTGAATTGGTGTTCTACACTAATTCATCAGAGGATTAATCACCCTTTGAGAAATCTTTTGACCAATTGAACATTTACATTTCTAGTGCCTTAATTAACTGGGCCGTTTTTAAAATTGGGGGTTTTATTAACCATAAAGTTTTTAACAGAAATTTTAAATTGGAAATCAATTCACCCCCCTCCTAAGTATCCAATCTGACCAACAATATTTTTAAAATAATTTTAAAACCATTATATTTATAATTTTATGAAAAATAATTCTATAATTATTTAAATCAAAACCGTAGTTTTATAAAACCATTTTTCATGAAATAAATAATATTTTATCACATACTTCAAAACCTTATCTAAATATTTATAAAAACATATTTAAATGAAAAAGTAAATCAAAAAACATAATAAATTAGACATATATATATCCAATGTAGATAATCAAATACATTGATAGAAAATTTAAAAAACCACATACGTATATGAATAAATACATATATATTTATATATTTAAAAAACCCACATGTTTTATAACTATATACATGAATCAATAAGATTTCACAATAGTTTAAAAAACATTGAATTTAAACTTCTTTGAAAATAATTTGAAATTATTCATATCAAAATAATGATTGTTTATAATTCAAAATACCATCAATTATCTAGTTTCAAAAAATACCCAAGGAAAAAATATTTATTCAAAATATAACCCATTTAAAGAAAACACCACTGAATAGTTTCAGAAAAAATTAACATAAAATAATTTAATATGTGCTTTTTTATTCCATAAAAATTATTTTTCAAACTACATCAGTCCACCTTTAAAATAACTGCTATGAAAATTTCACTAGTTGTTTCAAAAATAAACAAAAAACTTCAAAACATTATGTCTTCCTTAAAATACCCATTATTTAATACCATGAAAATAACCAATCAATTGTATAAAAACTTATTCAAAATTGAATAAATGGAAAAAATCATAGGAAACACACTAACCATAAATTGGATAAAAAAAAATCTCAATAATTAGGTCACCATCAAAACAAGTCATTTAGAATTAGTGATATGACTTGTTCTGTGATTTTAAAATTGTATTAGGTTTAATCCCAATTTTTGAATCTTATCATTCAGAAATAGGTCTTACTAAAATGAGTACATAGATCATGAGAAATATTTGAATAATAACCAAAATAAACTAAATACAAAAATTTAAGAACATCCTTCAATATGAAGAAAACCATTAAAATACACATATAGAATGCACTAAATTTATAAGAATATAATGAAACAAAGAATATAGTAAGATTGATTTCATTTAATTTCATTTCTAAGCCATTTTTGTTTTCTAAAACGTTTCTATAAAACACTTATCCAAAAAAACTAAATTATCACAAGAGAGTAGAACACTAACACAACTCTTTTATTTCAAATAAAATATCTAAATCTAAATTTTTCTTTAAAATAATCAAAAATATATTAAAATATATCTTACGTTATTTTACATTTTGAAAAATCCATCCATATAAAATCATTAGAACTATTAAAAAAATACTATTAGTAAAAAATTTGAATTCAAAATTTATAACACTGTTTTTACAAGAAGGTTCATATTTTTACAAGTAAATTTACATTGATTATTCATTAATAATTTTCTTAGAAAAAACTACTTATTATAATGAATCAAAATAACTGATTCTATATATCAAAAAATAATAATTATTTCAATAACCTTCATCTGAGTTTAATATAAATACACATTCAAATAAATCAATCATCACACAAACTATAATTAAAAAATATAATATATTAAAACTACACTATCATGCATTCTATTAAATTATATTTCCATCTATAATCATTATGGAAAATAATGAGTAATTATGAGTTGTGTAAAATTAATTAAAACAATTTCTAATTCATGGGATTCAAAATAGAATCTCCAGTCTTGAACATAATGTTCAAGACACCTCACCATGGAAATATTAAATTAAAAACAACCTAAAAAAGGATTAATAACTTTACAAAATCCTAGTTTTCTATAATGACTTGATATTATAACAAAAATAGGTTTATTAGGTTTATTTATGTGTTACTTATTATGTTTTTATGATCCTACTTCCACCTATAACTAAATTAACTTTCTACTCATGATCTGATACCATTTTGTAGCATACCAAGCTGAATACCTAAACCAACATGTCACAGACCTATAATGAAATCCTAATTTTCATTGGTTGGTATAATTTTCAAGGGTATAAAATGTAAATTATGTGAATAATTTACCCTTTATATATAATAAATAATAAATGAAATATTTTAACTGAGAATCGAACTTGACAAATCTATATGTTAGACTTATCTTGTCATATAAAAATATATTTTTAAATATTAATAAAACTAAACATGTGATGAAAACTAAATTAAACATCCAACCATTTTAATGAATATCTATATAATATATATTAGGATAAATAAAAACAATTTACAAGATTATATGGCTAATAAAAATAACTCAATTACAAAAAAGTAGACATAAATATTCATGTGGAAAGCAATATATCTTCTCATACCATAACCACCATAGCTCTATAAACAAGACCATAGTCTATCCCTAAGAAAGGTAAATGTATTTTCATACCTTCATGATGAAATAAAATAGTAATCTACATGTACACCATAGTATTACATGTAGGGAATGAGGAAAAATCCAATAGGATGCCTCTAAATATTTTATATATTTTATTTCACAAGAAAAATCATGTATGCTAGTTTGAAAATAATGAATAAAAATTATATAAAAAAATAAAAAAATAATAATAAAAAGATAATAGGTTTCAAAAAATAGCTCAAATAAAATAGGAGTAGTTGAAACCAAACACACACCCACCAAAAAGATAATACATAATCATGGGATAAAATCTCATCATGAATGAAATCAAATCATGGAATAAACTCACCTAATGTAATGAAACCCTAGGTTATATGAGATAATCTAGGACTTTAACTCTCTAAAAACTCCCACCAGGGTACTCAAGGTTTCCATGAAGTTTTTAAAAAAAATATTTTAATTCAAATGAGTAGATTATAAAATCACACTCATATAGATCATTTAAAACATTTCATTGAAATATTTCTTTTTCAAATTCAAGATATAAATCTATCATATCCTGAAATTGAAAATTTTCTTGTACAATAATATATGGTATCACATAAAGGCATAAAAAATAATTTTATGCCCTAAAAATGTATAATCCATTTAAAATAGAGTTTAAAACCTTGCCATTATCTTTTAAAATCATGAATAAATTATATAATCATTTGTGGATGAGTATGTTTGGAATTTGTATTTTTAAGGATTTTGCTTTGTTGAGCTTAACTATGGATAGATATACTATCCCTTACCATCTGTAGGGTGGGGAGAGACCCTCTGATAGTCTTTGTTTGGATTACCCTAATCCCTTTTACCATATCACTCTTGTTTCATCCCTTCTATCCCCCCCCCAATATCACTTTTCCCAAAGGTCCCCTCACTTAGAAATGGGATCCCAAAGCATCCACTCTCCCTTTTGGTGTTCTCTAAGGCATTTTATCTACTCCACCATTCTCTAGTGGATTTTTTTAGAAATGGTAGGAAATTAGTGGATTGTTTTGATATAATCTTCAATGTCCACAATTACTTAAAAAAGCATTAAACTATAGGGTTATTAGATTATCACCCCCTTATGATTCAATTTTCTAGTGAATATGACTTTACCCTCATTTGGTCCTAAGATTAAAAGTGTTTCAATATATTTTGTTTCTACCTGATCAGATGGACCTATAATTTCCACATGAATCAAGACCCCTATACCATGTCCATCTAGGTTAGATTCCTAGGTTTTCTGCTTCTCTTTCAAAATCTAGTTATTCTTCAGATGATTGGAAATCTATTAGGCCAGTTTCTGAGTTTTGATAGTAGATTTAAGAACCCAGTCCACCCTATTTTACTAAGCATTTGGGTTGAAATTTATATTTAAAATTATCTAGTTGAATATTTTTTATTGAGTTTAAGGAAGAGTTATGATGCCTTTAAATGGTTCAATTTTATTCTTGGATCGGTTTCAATTTTTCTTTCTTCTGATTGGGTAAATGTTGTCAAGTTTTTCATTTTAGTCTTGTAAATAAGGGACCTCTACATGAAGTTTATCGCAAAAATATACCTAGATTTCATCTCGAAGGTTCCAAGAAGGGTTTCAATCCCTGTAATCCTAGTCAGTCTATTTCTATAGTGGTCGGTGAGACTTCATCCCTAAAGGTAAGGTCACAATTGGGTGATAGGTCCCTCTATTTGAGTTTACCTATGGATATTAAAGGGGATTTGGAATTATTTTCATATTATTCATGTCTAGGAATGACCCTTCATGACCTGATGGTGGATGAGCATCCAATCCTTGTACCTCAATTAAATTATGGGTCTTTTAATATTAAAAAAATGATCAAGCAATCTCCTGGAAGTTTCACGAGGTGAATAAAGAGGGAATAAAGTTTATCGTAAATGTGAACTCTCCATCCTCATGGGTTGAGTCAATATTATATAATAATGACACAATGGTTTATCTACAAAACATACTCAAACCCTTAGGGGAATATTCTTTGGGTACAAAGAATCCTAGAGATGGAAAATAGTTATTTATAGGTGGAAGAATAAACAAACATGTGCTAAACACCTGGAGCCAGGGACTGAGGATTAGTTTCAAGGATCTAATATTGATGAATTTATTGTTCAATGCGATTATTATCTATTATATTTTTACTATGAATTAGATATATAGGTTGTTGATTTCTTTCACTTGGGTGTGAAAAACATGAAGAAGTGTGGTTTTGACTCTAGGGAATATCCTAATAACAAAGGGAAGAAAACTAGAACTCATAAATATTATAACAACTTACTAAAACCAATGAATACTAGATTGGTGGGTAAATTAAATGGTTCAAAGGGGTTAGGTATATGATTAACCTTATTAAAGGAATACATAGTCCAATAGCAACATGAAATTGAAGTTGGAATAGAAAGGTAGGAGGAAACTACAAATGAATTAGAGGAATCAATGGTAGTGGGTATATATTTGAATTTCTAGCTTTAGCACAGAGATAGAAGGGGAGTAGGGAGGGAGAAAGAAAAAATTCTAAATTTTCTCCTATCTTGGACCTGATTTTTCATTCCAAGGAGGATATGGTGGAATAAAAGCTTTCCATAAATTCCTCTCCATAAGAATTCAACATAATATATGAGATAGTGATTATTATTAATACTAATGAGGAATAAGGGAATGAGATAAACACACAAAATCACATAATATTATGCGTTTTTAATGAAAAGATAATAAATTTATAGAAATATCTCTAGGTTTGGGGTATGATAGAATCCTTATTTGAGTATCTCATTCAAGAAGAATTGGAGATGAGTAAATTTGACATTGAAAGGAGATTACAAAGGGTGAAAGGTACTCACATGTTAAAAAAGTTTGTAAAAGGTTCAATGTAGTCCTTTTTTTACCTAATTAATAGCCTTTGTTTGTTCAGATTCCCATTACACTCTTAAAAATTGATTTTTATTGAAAATGAAAAAAATAGATTTGGAAGGTAATTATATAATCATATGTGGAATACAGATATAGAATAATAAAATCCAATCAACCTTTATCAACACATTTAAAATTTCAATAAACCATTTAGATCAATAATTTCACATAAGTATTGTAAATACATTTTGAATCACGTGTATTTTTAAAATTAAAGATATAATATTCACATAAACCCATTATTTAGGGTTATGTATATGTACACCCTAAACATAAAAATACAATAATTTTTATCAATACATGGCCAATGAATTGTCCCACCATGGCCATTTTTTGAAAATAGAGACATGAAAAAGAGAGAGAAAGGAGAAAGGAAGAGAATAGGAGGCCTAACCTTTAAATTTTACCAAAAAATGGTATTCTATTTATTTAAGAATAAGGGATAAGACATAGTGAGAACCCCCCTTAGAAGTATAATAATTTCCCTGGGAGAAAAATATGATAATTACTTATAGAAACAAATACCAAATATAAAAATATCCATGTTTTAAAAAATTAAGGACCTAACTACATGGTATCCCAGACCATTCAGGGGATCATGTATTTCCCACTGTATATATTTTTTTACCCTATACAATCCTCTTATATGATTTCCTAAAAAATTAATTATAATAATTAATTCTATAAAAAGTTCTAAAATTTTACACTCAAGATTCATAAATCTCATAGAAATGAATAATAATTAAAATAAATACATTTTAATGACATTGCATGCGTCAAGATTGAGGTAAATAGTGCCTATTATTTTCACTTATATATATAATTTCCTATGTTTTGTGATGTTCAATAAGGGGTAAGTAAGTGTGGTTGACCTTAGTGAGAGACATTGGGGCTTAAAGGGATATGGGAAAGAGGCATAACCTTTCAAGGAAATAATGGATTTTTTTTACTTTTCCACTTGATTTAGGATCAATTAGTGACTCCTTTAATTAGAGATCCTTGAGTAGAATTATAAGAGTATCGAATTGAGGATTTAAAACATTTAGTGATGAATTAAGAAAACTTATAAGGTCCCAAGTTATGGTATAGTATTATCTATCAATATTGGAGAGATAAATATGGTTGATTGATGGATTAATTTATAGTTCTTATAAGAATTGGGTTTATAAAGTGGTGTAGCCTATGGGATTTTATGAGACTATCATTACAGATACCCTATCATTTTACACATATCATTACATGATTTTAATCATAATTAAACATCAAATTACAATCCAAGGATCGTAAAGTCTAGTGTCTTGGAAGACTAGGTACATAAAACTAAAAACATGGGAATAAATAAAACATTTCTTTATTTATCATCCATTATGAGCTCCTAAATTCCTTTGATCCCTTACATCTATATAGGAGAACCTGGGAATAACATAAAAAGGTATGATCTAAAAACCCTATTAAGGTAATGAACATTAAAATAAAGCTTAGCACATGGGTTCAGAGGCATAACATAATGATATAAAAAGGCGTGAAACATGATTAAACAAAAGGATTCATAACATGGGATTATAAAATCATGAATTCATAATAATGTGGAAGCAACATAAAACATGAATTTATCTTGGTTCAAGGATCATTTCACATAATGGAGAATTATTCAAGGCTCATTTCACATAGAGGAGCACAAGTCAAGGATAACCACCAAGATCGTTTCACATGGAGCATGAGTCATGGCTAACCACCAAGACTGTTGCACATAATGTCTCATGAGATTAAAAATTTTCCAATGAATTGTATAGATATCTATTCACTCCCATAATAACATTTTCATGAATATTATTTCTACATAAATAATCATACATAAGTAATCAAACATAAACATAAGGGTTACCCATGGAAACAATTAGATATCATAATCATGTCAAAAGCATAATAAATGGGTGTAATGTAAACATTTCCATGAAATAAAAGAATTAAATAATAAATTGACATTAATAAATTAATATATTCATATATCATGATAAGTTATGTCAAAATTAATTGAAAATAGTGTTTAAGAAATTTTATAAATAAAACATTTAAGTACGGTTTAAGGGAAAACTTTCAAGATTCTTTAAAATAGAAAAGGAATAACTGTTTGTATAAAACAAGAATTGAATCAAGGTATTTTTTCATGATAAAATAATTAATTTTATTAAAAAAATGGTGGCTTAACACTTATTATGGAGCACACTTGGAAATGGTTAAGAACTCCGGAAGTTCCCTTAAATTAGGCTTGCTTATCAGGAAGAATTGAGTAGAAACCCTTTTAAAAACATATATATCCTCAAAATAGAAGGATGAATGGATATTGATACATGATTTTGGAACATATAAACATAATTAAGAATATTTTCATAAAAATAAAGGACAATTTCATTTGGTTAAAAATGGAGAAGGAGTAGCCTGAAGGAATAATGGAGGTTTGGGTAGAATTCCTTACCTTATGTCTGAAACGATTCTGCACTTGATCTCAATATCCTGAAAAATAAAATTAGATTAATTAATTAATAAATAAAGAACCATTTATATATGTATTTAATTTGTTATAATTTTATTAATTTCATTTATGTCCCTTTTGGTGGGTTATGAAATTCAATTTCATCGCTCGGAAGCATGAGTTTCCTTGGTTTTCATGATCAGTTTACTTGTATATGTGTATGAAAAAACATGTAGAATGAGGATAGTTGTCCAAAAATGAACTTATATGTTATTAATGAAATTATATAATATTAAAAATAAAATATTTTCTAGTATTCAGGATTATTAATTAGATAAATCATTAATGATAATCATTTAGATTAATTTAGCATTTTTTTATCACAACGAACTCATTTTGTTTTATAAATTAATATCACGTGTAAAAATTGATTACAGAACATTAAATAAGATATAATAAAAATAATATACTATTTTTCAACCATAAAAATGGTTTCATGACCATACTTTAAGGTTAAATTGAAATATGAAAGCATGTCATCCATGAAAGTGGTAGATCGGCACCTCATAGATGATGTTTTCATTCTTAAAATAAAAGAGAGTGGAGAAGAGATTTGATGAAGAATTATTCCATAAACTTGATAAAATTCCTATATATATATGAGATAATTGATTTTTCATGCCACTTTTACAAGGGGAAATAAGGATAATAGAATAAAATAAATGAACTTGAAAAAGAAATTCAAAGAAAACGGAAGACGGTTTTACCTCTTGATTCCTTCTTCTTGAGAACCTTCTTATGGAATTGGTTTTGGTATTTTTTTAAAACCAAAATATATATGATATGTTGGAGAGGTTTTCTAATAGTATTGGGTAGAATATATACAATGATCAAATATTTAGAGGTGAGAGGAGAAGAGGTGGTGAGGGTGGTATTTATAGTGGCGGAGGGGGTGTTTTCTCATTATTTTATTCAATATTTTATTATTTTGCTCAAGATAAGAAATATTGATTATTCTTAAAACTAAATACAGTAATTTTTGCATTTTAATTCAAAAAAATGGTGACCTATATCATCCATGAATCAATAATGACTCAAAAATTCATTTATCTACATGTACTGTAAATTACCGTATTTCACTATTCACCAAAAATTCAAGTATTTTAGAAAAAATACCAAAAATTAACCCTAAAAATTTTTAGATCTGTAGAATTAAAATATGAACTCCATTTTATGAAAATAATTTTATAAATATTATAAATTTAATTTTTAATTAAAATCATTATTTACTTGGAAAGTAGAAATTCTAAAATTAAAACTACTTTTCTAACACTTTGAAAAATTTATTAAGGTCTCAAAAAAACTATATTATAATCATAAAAAATAAAAATAATAATTTATGAATAAATTTTATGAAAATAAATTTTATTTTAAATTATTAAATTAGTCATTAAATTGTAATTAAATTTTTATTACTTATAAAAATACCAACACTTAATTAATAATTTTTAAAATATTTATTTAACTATACTATGATATAATTATATCATATTACCATTTATAAGATGATTAAATCTTATTTATACTTTCACTGGTGAGGTTACTATTCAATTCTCTTGTTTACTATTCATAAGGGTCGCATTACTATTCCAAAGGTCAAGTTAAAATTTCATCAGTATGGGTTCCTTAACTTCTAGAAATGATTCTTATTTCATTCATTCATCATTTATGAATATTTTATTGTGTTTTCTATGTGATTTAATGTGATTTATACTATATGAAATAATTATAATAAGGGAATTCTCATTGATAAAACTTTGGGTCATTACATTCTTCCCCCCTTATGAAATTTATCCCTTGATATTTCATTTTTCATTATAATTTGAAAATAGGTATGGATACTTCTCATTCATCACTTGATCTAGTTCCCATGTTGCCTCTTCATATGTATGGTTACACTAAAGTAACTTGACCATATGAGTGGTCTTTTTGCATAGAACTTTATCTCTACGATCAAAGATCTTCACTGGATGCTCCTCATAAGTAAGATCATTCTCCAACTGTACAACCTATGAATTCAGTATGTGTGAAGGATATGGTATTTACTTCCTTGATAGGGATACATTAAATACATAATATACTTGAAACATGGTTGGTGGAAGTTCTAGTTGATAGGCCATAGCTCCATCATGGTCATGGATCTCAAAGGGGTTGATGTACCTGGGACATAACTTCCCTTTCTTACCAAATATCATGATCCTATTCCATGGAGATATGTGGAGGAATACCATGTCTCTGACCTTAGACTCAAGGTCTCATCAATAATTTTCTACATAAATCTTTTGTTGACTTTGGGATTCCATCATGTGTTGCTGAATTTTTTTCACCTTCTCCGCCATTTCTTTGACTATTTTAGGACCTAGAAGCTTACATTCACCGAACTCATCCCAGTATGCTATTTTTCTACACCTTTTCTCATAAAGGGACTAATATGGAGTTATTTTTATGCTTGAGTGGAAACTATTATTGTTGGAGAATTCGACCAGTGGAAGATGTTGGTCCCATCCTCCTTTGAAGTCCATATAACATGCTCTCAACATGTCTTCTAGTGTCTGAATAGTCTGCTCGAATTGTCTGTCAGTTTGAGGATGATAGGTTGTATTGAAGTTCAACTCAATGCTTAGAGAATTTTAGAGACTTTTCTAGAACTTGGAGGTGAATATTGGATCTCGGTTAGATACAATAGATAGTGGTACTACAAGCATCCTTACCACTTCTTTAAAGTATATCTGTGTAAGTTGATCCAGTGATAAGTCCTCTCGAATTGAGATAAAGTGATCTATATTTTTAAGATGATCAACAATGAACCATATATAATTGTTTCCTATGTATGTATTTGGAAGTCTGGTGACCAAGTACATGGTTATGTTTTCCCATTTCCATGTTAGTATGGGCAATGGTCTCATCGTCCATTTAGAATTTTTTCTTTCAATCTTAACTTGCTGACATACTAGGCACTTTGATGTATATTCAGTGATCTTCTTTTTCATATTGTCCCACCAAAAGTTCTTTCGGAGATCTCGATACATCTTTGTGCTCCCTAGATGAATAGATAATATTGAGATATGTGCGTCATTTAGAAACTCATTATTTCTCTCATGATTTGATGGTATACATAGTCATGACCCAAATCTTACAAATCCATCCTCACCAATCTTAAACTTAGAGTATTTTCTATTTTGGATAGATTCTGCCCTTTTCTGAAGTTCCACATCATTTCTTTAAGCATCCTTTAATTTCTCCATAAGGGATGGTTGAGAAATCATTTGAGAAAGGATTGATTATGTTCCTCTATTAATGATTATTATGTCCATCCTTCATAAATCTAAGAAGATTGGATCCTTCTCAATTATCATTATTGATAAAGATGCAAGATCCTTTCTACTTAAAGCATCTTCCACCTTATTTTCTTTACCGGTATGGTACTGTATTGAGCAATCATAATCCTTGATGATATCTAACCATCTTCACTAGTTCATATTAATTTACTTCTGTGTTAATATATATTTTAGACTCTTGTAATCAGTATAAATCTCACACTTATCCCCATAGAGATAATGCCTCTAGATTTTTAACATGAAGATCACAGTCGCCAACTCCATATCATGTGTAGGATATTTTTGTGCATGAATTTTCAACTACCTTGAGGTGTAGGCTATCACTTTATTATTTTTTATCATTACATAGCCTAATCCTTTCTTTGAAGAATCTTTGTACACCACAAAGAGTTATCCACTTTTTAGGAGTGTGAGTACTAGTGTGATGATAAGCCTTTTTTGAGCTCCTTAAATCTTTCCTCACATTCTTGAGTCTAGAAAAACTTCACTCCCTTCCGTTCCATCTTGGTTATTGGATTTTACAATCATGAAAAGGTCTTAACAAATCATCAGTATTACTTGTATAGACCAAGAAAGGTGTAGATCTCCATTACAGATATTGGCTTGGGCCACTCTTCAATTGCCTTTATCTTGGAAGGGTCCATATATATTCCTTTACTGGTGATAACATTCCCCAAGAATGATACTTCCTCCATCCATAACTTACATTTAAAATACTTTATATATAGTTTCTCCTTTTTTAAAGTCTTCAACGCAGTATTCGAATGCTCATCATGTTCCTCCTTACTCTTAAAGTATATCAGAATATCATCAATAAATACTACCACAAATTTATCAAGGTAATCTCTAAAGAATATTCATTAAATAAATGAAAATTTTTAGAGTATTAGTGAGTCCAAAGGTAATCGCTATGAAGTCATAGTGTCCATACCTCATTTAAAATGTTGTCCTGGGAATATATTCCTTCCCCACTTTTAATTGGTGATATCCTGACCAAAGGTCCACCTTAGGGAAATAACCGGCCCAACATAGTTGATCAAATATTTCATATATCTGTGGTAGGTAATACTTGTTCTTTATCATGATTTTATTGATCTCATGATAATCAATTTAGAGGCGCATTTATCCATACTTCTTCTTGATAAATAGGAATGGTGTACCTCGTGGTGAAGCACTCTGGCATATAAAACCCTTATCTAGATTCTCCTGTAACTACTTTTTTAGTTCCTCTAGAACAATAGTGTACTTTCTATAACATGTATTTTATATAGGTAGAGATATAGGAATATTTTCAGTTGAGAACTCAACCTCTCAATCAGGTAGAAGACCAGGCAATTCTTCACGGAATACATCAATGTAATCTTTCACGATGGGAATGTATTTGATCATGATCATCCCCTTTATATCAATCATTTGAGAAAGATATTCTTGATCATAAGGCAATAATATCCACACTTGAGATGATGATTCTGAAGGATATTCATCTTCCTTCTTATAGTTGTAAAGAATTATAGGATGCTTCAGGATGTGACGATTAATCTCCCTTTATCAAAAGTTGATTTTTTATTTCTATAAATATAGTCAATCCATGCCCAAAATAGTATCAAAATATACCAAAGGAAGTATAACAAGATTTTTTGGGAGGTTCAGTTAACAAACAATAACCGGGGAGGAGTTATGTACTTTGGATGCAATAATTTCCCCCATTAGTTGTTCTCACAGATAACTCAACCTCCAAAATTTGAGGTGGTGTTAAAATAGTTGTACTAAACTTGAAAGATATGAAAGAATGTGTAGAACCAGAATCAAATAGTACATTCACTATTCTTGAATTCATAACTAGATTACCTATCACCACATCACTTTCTAGATCCACATCAGTAGTAGTGATAGCATAATCCCTTCCTTGTTTCCTTGGAGGTTGTTTTTGATTGCCTTCGAAAACCATGTACTTAGAGAATTGGTTTGCAAAATTCTCATGTTCCTTACAGTTGGAACACTATATTGCAGGCTGAGTGTTGATCTGAACCTTCCTTTCTTCTTCCAAATTAATGTAATTCTTCATATCCCTTCAGAAGTTATTATCTAGATGCCCCATTTTTTCACATTTGAAACATTTCTTGGTTCCCTTTAGATGGTTCCCAGGATGCTTCTTCCCACAATTTTGACACATGGAATATTCAGTCTTTTTTCCATCATGGGATTTATTTTATAATACAACCATATTAGACTTCATTTTACACTTTTTTTCACCAGGACCATGAGACCATTGAGAGTCTCAAATCTCCATTTCAACCTTCAGGGCACAATGGAAAATCTTCTCAAAACTATAGAAGTCTCGAATCTACAATTTTTTTTATAGACTCACCTTTAGTCCACTAAAGAATTGATCCACCTTACTTTCGGTGTTCATGAAAAAGTTGGGGGCATATCTTGAAATCCTTATAAATTTTGCTTCATACGCCCCAATAGAACTCATCTTCCTTCTACTTAATTCTGAGGAACTCTCTTTCCATCTAGAGATGAAGGATTTGAGGAAAATATTTATTGAGAAATATTTTCATGAAATTTTACCATTCCATGGAATCAATTTCCACCTTAGACTTTGTGTTCTTGATCAATTTCCACCACTGATCAGATTCCCATTCAAAACGATAAACTTCCCACACAACTTTATCTTCTTTTGAGCACTGGAGGATAGAGAATATATTCTCAATAGAGCTAATCATTTTTCTGTGATGAGGGGATCGAAAGATCCACTAAACATGGGAGGACTTTTCCATATGAGGGATTCAACGAAAAATTTCTCTCTCTTATGAGAAGAAGGGTGTTCCACGTGATTCAATTTATTATTCATAACTTGAGACAATTGATAAAGTACTATCATGAAATTTTGAGCACCCATTTCCATCATATTTGGCATATCATTAGGGAAATCATCACATTTCATATCACATTTATTATTGGAAAATGTTATTCTATTTTTTCATTAACTAAGAAAAATAAAGTGCAATTTGGGGGCTTGAATACTTAGCTAATTATCATAAAATGAAAAATTTAAACATAAAAGGATAAACTCTTAAAAGAAAATTATATCCTAACTTGTTATTACCTAGGTTTCAATCTAATTTATCCATGATATGTTTACTAACATATTTTCTTATGGGTATTTTTTTCTTTAATAATAGTTTGTAATGAGATTATGAATTTACCAAAACATATCCCCTGGGAGTTTTAAACCAGGTACACAGTAAGGCTTGTTGTCATTTACCAGGTTACCCCAAGTCAGGCCTTGAACACCTTTTCGAAGTTTTCACTCCTAGGTACATCTGTACCAGAACCACGTCCACTTGATGTATCCATAAAGGGATGTATTTTCTTGATAAACTACTTACTATATACTTACCCAAATTTAGGGATGTTTTCTTATACTTTGTATTATCCCTAGGGTTCTTATTAAAGTTCTTTATTCCTAATCTCCAAAAAAACTAAACATTTCCCTTAATACCAACTATAGCCACACTATCCTTTTACACATATCATTACATGATTTTAAGAATAGTAAAACATAAAATTAAAAGCCAAGGATCATAAATTTTATTGTCTTGGAATACTAGGTACATAAAACTAAAAACATGGGACCAAATAAAACATTTATTTATTTATCATTAATTATGAGCTCCTAACTTCATTTGAGCCCTTACATATTCATAGGATATCTTGGGGATAACATAAACAAAGGGATGAGCTAAAAATCATAGTAAGGGAATAAACATTAAAATAAATCTTAGCACATGGGTTAGGAGGCATAACATAATGATATAAAAAGTCACAAAACATGATTAAACATAAGGAATCATAACATGGGATTATAAAATCATGAATTAATAGTAACATGGTAGCAATATAAAACATGACTTTAGAATTATTAAAGGATCATTTAACATATAGTATCATGATTCAAGGCTCATTTTACATATATAATCATGAGTCAAGGCTAACCACTAAGACTGTAGCACATGAAGCATAAGTTAAGTCTAACCCCCAAAACTGTTGCACATAACGTATCATGAGAAAAAAAATTACCCAATGGATTGTAGAACTATCTAAGCACACCCATCATAACATGTTAATGAATATTATTTCCACATAAATAATCATACATAAGTAATCAAATATAAATATAAGGGTTACCCATGGAAATAATTAGGTATCATAATCATGTCAAAATCATAATAAATGGACGTAATATAAAATTGTACATGAAAGAAAGTAAATAAATCATAAATATAAATTAATAAATTAATATAGTCAAATATCATGATAATTGATGTCAAACTTAAGTGAAAATAGTGTTTAATAAACTTTAGAAATAAAACATTTAAGTATGGTTTAAGGGAAAACTTTAAAGATTATTTAAAATGGAAAAGGCAAAAATATTTGTATAAAACAAAAATTTAATCTAGGTATTTTTTTATAATAAAATGAGTGATTTTAGAAAAATAATGGTGGATTAAATTAGATTATGGATCACACTTGGAAATGGGTAATAATTCAGAAAGTTTCCTTAAATCGGACTTGTTTATCGGGAAGAATTGAGTAGGGAACCTTTTAAAACATATATATCTCTAAAACATAATGATGGATGGATATTGATGCATGATTTTGGAACATATAAAAAAAATTTAGAATGTGTACATAAAAATAAAGGATAATTTAATTTGGGTAAAAATAGAGGAGTAACCTGAAGGAATAATGGAGGTTCGGGTAGAATTTCTTACCTTATATATGAAACGATTATACAATTAATATTAATGTCCTAAATAATAAAAATATATTCATTAATTAATAATTAAAGAACCATTTATATGTTTATTTAATTTCTTATAATGTTTTTAAGTTCATTTATGTCCCTTTTGGTGGGTTATGAAATTCAATTTCATCGTTCGGAAGCATGAGTTTTCTTGGTTTTCATGATCAGTTTACTTGTATATGTGTATGAAAAAACATGTAGAATGAGGGTATTTGTATAGAACTAAACTTATATGTTATTAATGAACTTATATAATATTAAAATACCATTTTTTCCAGTATTGATCAATATTAATTATATAAATCATTAATGATAATCATTTAGATTAATTTAGCGTTTTTTGATCACAATAAACTCATTTTGTTTTATAAATTAATATCATGTGTAAAAAATGATTACAGAACATTAAATAAGATATAATACATATAATATAATATTTTTAAACCATAAAAATGTTTTTATGGCCATACTTGAAGGTGAAATTGAAATATAAAATCACGTCATCCATGAAGGTGGTAGATCAGCACCACACGGATGATGTTTTCATTCTTAAAATAAAATAGAGAGTAGAAGATATTTGATGAATAATTATTCCATAAACATGATAAAATTATATTATATATGAGATTATGGAGTTTTCATGCCACTTGTACAAGGGTAAGTGAGAATAATAGAATAAAATAAAGGAACTTGAAAAAGAAATTGAAAGAAAATAGAAGAGGGTTTTACCACTTAATTCCTTCTTCTTGAGAACCTTCTTAGGGGATTGGTTTTGGTCTTTTGTTAAGACAAAAATCTCTTGGACGTGGGGGAGAGATTTTGGAAGAGTATTGGGTAAAATATATACAAGGATCAAGGCTTGAGATGTGTGAGTAGAAGAGGTGGTGAGGGCGGTATTTATAGTGGAGGAGGGGGTGTTTTCTCATTATTTTATTGAATATTTTATTATTTTACTCAAGACAAGAAATAGTGATAATTATTGAGACTAAATACAGTTATTTTTTCATTTTAATTCTAAAAAATGGTCACTTACATCATCCATGACTCAATCATGACTCAAAAATTCATTTATTTATATATACTTTAAATTACCGTATTTCACTATTCACCAAAAATTCAAGTATTTTTGAAAAATCACAAAAATTAACCCTAACTATTTTTTGACCTAAATTATTAAAAATTTAAATCCATTTTATGAAAATAATTTTATAAATATTATAATTTTAATATATAATTAAAATCATTATTTACTTGGAAAATACAAATTTTAAAATTAAAACTGCTTTTCTAACACTTTGAAAATTTTATTAAGGTATCATAAAATTATCATATAATCATAATAAATAAATAAAATTATGAATAAATTTTATGAAAATTAATTTTCTTTTAAATTATTAAATTAGTCATAAAATTATAATAAAATATTTATGACTTATAAAAATACCAACACTCAATTGATAATTTTTAAAATATTTATTTACTTATAATATGATATAATTATATAATATTACCATTTATAAGATGATTAAATTTTATTTATACTTCCATTGGTAAGGTTACTATTCAATTGGATGGTTTACTATTCATAAGGGTCACATTACTATTCCAAATGTCATGTTACAATTTCATTCGTATAGATTCCTTAACTTCTAGAAATTCTTCTTATTTTATTCATTCATTGTTTATAAAGCTTTTATTATGTCCTATATGTGATTTCATGTTTTTTATACTATATGACATAATTATAAGAAGGGGATTTTTATTGATAAAACTTTGGGTCATTATAATCATAATAGGTTTTGTAAGGACAAGTGTGATCCCAAAAGGGATTATAGTGATTCTTGACTAGTGGGGTAGTTTCCTTGAGACTGATTCTCCTTGGGGTTTGTGTATGTTTTGAGTTTATGTTGATCTTTATAAACTATTCACCCTCTGAAGAGGTTCTTTATGAGTGATTTTGTACAAAATAGGTTGTACCAATAGTGGTATCATGTTATTATGGGCGAAAATTATTTTTGAGTGAGCTTTAATTTGATTACTAAATAATTGTCCAACCTCTTGACCTTGGGGTCGAAGAATAGTGAGTTATAACTTAAAGGTCATGTTTTTGAAAAGATGATTACTAGGGGTTATGAGTTATAGTCAATATAACCAAACTCTGACTTAATTTATATGGTTACACAATTCATATGAGGTAATCATTGATGCTAGTCAAGGGTTAAGTGGTCAGCATGTTAAGATAAAACATTCACTTAGTGTAGGGGATTATTAATAGAGGGTTAGAAATTAAAAGTGCATAGCCCATGACTATGATTGTTTATTGAAGTCGCCTAGGTTTAGAATTACTAAAGGTTTTTTTTACAACATGTTTCTTGTAAATGTTTTTGAGTTTTAGATAAGAATGAAATTATGGTTATGATAGGAAGTATAGGATCTCACTGTGAGATGCACAACCGAGAAACCAGGAAAAAGATTGAAAAACATATAATAATGAGATCTTGTATAAACTAGTCACATTTTCATCCACCTGATGTATAATAAGGTTGAACTTATAATTAATCGTAAATTTAAGAATCTTGGAACATAAATTCTTAAGTAAGACATAGATATAGTAATCCTCATCAAAAGGTTTTTTGGTTTTTTGAAGAATAAAGGTGAGATGAGTATAAAACTAAGGTATTTTTTATCAGAAGAACCTTTGAATAATAGAGAACACCAGATCCAAAGTATTAGAAGAAGATTTTATTTTTTCTTTATTATAATGAATATTAGGTTAATTTATTTTTATAATTTGGATAATGTTATGTTGTTCATTTATCATAATAACATCACATTGATAGAAGATCCTAAGTGATTCAAGATAAGTTGGTCTAGAGATATGTTGAACATATGAAGAAGAAGTTTTATGAGTAATATTATGCTATGAAAGATGTGTTTATATCAATATTTCCATGAATATGAGAAATTCATATGATGAATTCATACATATTGGATATTATTAGAAGAATAAATACTTCTAAATGATGTGAGGGTCAAAAGAAGATACTACCTGAATAAGGAACTAAACTATTATCCAATAAATATATATAGTGAAACATATGAATTTACAACATGAAGAAATTTAGAAAATTAATAATATGATTTAGTTTCTAAGAATATTGATACAATATTTATTTAAAGATTGATCTTAAGTGAGTACCGAAAGAATAATTAGCATAAGTTCATAACATCGGAATCTAGAGGCTAAAGTTGAGTCAATTGGAAGAAGAATATGCAATCTAAGTTTGAAATGTATGAATTTTCATTAGATAGACACCACTGGAAGCATAGGAATCATGTAAGAGTATTTTCAAATTACTAATGACTATTGAAGTTTGAGAGGAGGAAAAGGCATAACCAGAAGGATATCACTAACTTTTATTGAAGAATATTTATCGGAAGATGCCAAATGAAATTTAAATTTTTGTAAATTAAAAAAAATGATTCAGAGCTATATGACTAACATTATAATATTAATAAAAATAATTAAATTATTATTATCAATATCCTAGTGATAGTTTAAGGAGGTTGAAGTCATTATTTATGTAATGACTAATGTGGGGTGTTGACTCTGATGTAGTAATAATGGTTCGAAGACTTTAAATGAAAATTATGAATGTTTTAAATTTGATTAAGTTTATATTCCTTGGATAATTGATTTATTTGTGAAATAGATAAGTATATAAGGAAGCAAGTTTCTTTAATATTTTCTGCTAATATTTTGATAATTATGATAGAGGAAATACTAAAAGATTGGTCAACCAACATTGTTCAGAAAATGAAAGGGTTAAAGAAGTGTGTTAATTCTAGAAGTATTTATGCTAAGAAAAAGGTTCCAAATTTTGAAATAATATAGAGTTGAGAGACCATAATTATACCTTCTAGTAAATTAATATCCAGATAAATTATTCTGTAAAGAGTTCACAGTGAGAAAAATTTAATGTTCTAATATTATATTGTCTTGAAAGAAGAATCATATCTTGTAACTGGTGGGAACCAGTAATATTTCTTATCAATATACATAAGGATATTTATTGTAGTTAGTTAATTTTTACTGTATTTCATTATTTAGTATATATTTACATCTCAATAGAATTGAAATGGAGTGGACTAAGTACCCACATTAGGACTAAACCTTATAAAAACATGTGTGATTTTAATTTATATTCTTTATCATTATATAAGAGTGAGGATGGGTTTAAAATATGATAGGATCAAAACTTTATCAAGTTGTAGAGGTTAATTTTATGAAAAAAGTAAAATATAAAAAATCACCACTAATTCAACCCCGGCACCCCCTCTCAGTATTCCACATATTTCTGGAAACTTCAATTATCATTAAGTTTGTTGTTTATGTAATGTACAATACATTATTAATAGATACATACATGCATGTTTCCACTATTAGGATAATTTGGTTGGATAGTATGAGCCTATTTTTATCCTATTATGAGTTGGATGATTTGGACACAAGATATCCAATTCCTCAATTATTTGGATGGCTTAGACATTGGTCTACCATCCATATTCCATGGGTATGCATCTATCGGTTGGTATCAATTCAAAGAGGCATACATATTTTCATTATTAGTGGTGGATTAATTATTTAAACCCAACCATGATTTATTCCTTGATATGCATCACTTAATATCTTTTTTTATGTGAATGTGGATTTGACGGTCACCCAAAAGTGGGTAGAAAGTGTATGTGGATACCCTAATGTAAATGAGAGTCTTAAAGTTAGTTTTTTGTAAAATGGTATTCCTTGAGCTGTATGGGTTTAGAAGCATGGATGTTGCTTTATTGGTTATGACCTGCAATGGATGCAGGGTCTATATTTCAATGGGAGATCCTAGTTATGATGAGATGAAACTTTTGGTGGATTTATTTTTGAGTTCAAGTTGAGTAGAAGTGTGATTTACTTGTTCCTACTTAAGATGGTATGTGAGTGAGGATAACCTGAGAGAGGTGTTAATAAATTCATGTATATGCCTTGAGATAAGTATAGTATGGGTAGATACTTTATGTTATGATAATAAAACATGAGTGATTTTTTATTGAGTGATTTAGTACTCGCATGTGGATTTCCTTGGGTATATATTGGGTATAAAATAATATATAGTGAATTATAGGAAAGGTGATTGGAAATCATGGGATAAATGATCTACTAATTAGGATTATAAGTAAAGTATTAATGATATATGACTCATGAAGATATGAGTTGGGTTGTATAGTGGGGTAGTATGGGATTTTATACCAACTTAGGGATAGAAATTAATGGAATTTGATGGTATGACCTAAGATTAAATATATAAAAATGGTATTGGTAATCAGTTAGGTGGGATTAATATTATCTCACATTTGAGACATTTTAATTGAAGGGTGACGGAAAATATTTTGGAATTAAGAATTTTATAGAATCGAAGGATCCTTTTTTACCCAATTTCATGGAGTTAAGTCATGGGACTCTAATGAGGCTTCAATGGGTAATGAACTATAGATTGTGATCAAGGTTTGGTATAACCCTCGTAAATGTGTGATATATCTCGTTTTGATGAGAGAATCATGGTAGAGTTCACTGTTGACATTTTAATGGCTATCACCCTATGTTTGGGAAGATTTTGAGGCTTTTGTGAGCTAATTTAGTTCATTATGTCTATAATGGGAGAAATTTACATATGAACCTTGGTGAGTATAGTGAGAGATACCCCAAATTTTTTCATTGATGGTTGTATCCTAGGAATAAAAGTAGAGAGAGTCCCTCCTTGTTTTGATCACACATGTTGGAGTTATAGTTAGAATCCTAAATCATGGGCCTTCTATTACCATGATTTAAATTTATTTGTGGTATTAAGTGGGAGTAGTGATTCTCTACTTGCTTATAGTGGGAGTTAAATCTTGTAACACTTTATGATGTGATATATGGAATGTTATCTTATTTTGGGATAGTTAAATTTGGAACAAATAATATAAAACTAATGGAATTAATTATAACTAGTGTTAGAGATAAGTTCTTTATGGTATTTCTCTAAAATAACCAAGGGATCATGAGGGTCATGGTTAAGATGATATATCCTGATTGTATGGGTGATGATGTGTGATGTAACATCCTCACTTTAATTTGATATAAGAGATTTTTAAGTTATAAAATCTATCATTATATTTCAATTATATAATATTATGGGATGTTTACATATTGATTTTAAGTGACTAAGGGTGTGGGATTTTGTGGTTAGACTTTGAGGAAGGCTTGGTTGTGTGGTGGGTGGAAAGCTGCCACCGACTCCTTAGTGGATCCCATTGGAAAACTAGTGGGGCTCTGGTAAGTCTATAGTATTATGTAAACCCCATTAATAGGTGGTACAATACAGACCATGGTTCTTCTAGGCACATCGTCCCACTGGTTTCTCGTCATCTACTGGTCAATGGTTCCACAAGCTCGCTGATGCGCCCAGTATAAGGGTAAATTTAATGCAACCCATAGGTTTTAATTCCAAAATATTTTAAACCTTATTTATTATTAAATTCTAACCCCTATTTACCTATTCATAATTATAGACCTCCTCTCTATTTATTAGAGCTCTCCCATTCATATCCCCTTGATTAATTAAGCTTAGACCAACTAGTGATGTTAGAATGGTGAGTTTTCCTTAGGTCTATGCCAAATTGATCTTCCTTCTAGAGATATGAGCAAAGATCTATGATGGATCTATATTTTATATGATGATATAATAAATAATTATTCATTTATTCCTAGATCGGTGGTGGATCTAGTGAGTTGATGATATCTCATGATAGGAATGAGATATACCATCGATCATGGATGTTCTATGAGTATGTGTTTAAGAATCAAATTCTTAGAACTCTTCTTGATGATATTTTGATGATAAAACTATAATAAATTGATGATATTTGGTATATTTGTGGAGGTTTCAATGTGTCAATGGAGTTATTTTGATTAGATCTAAATTCCTCATAGATGGTGAACGTTCCTGGGTAAGTCATCATAGATTGATCATCTAGATACTCTCCTTTTCTTGAATCTCATCTCGAATCTATTTTCCATTAATGGATTGATTTTGGATCAATGTTCATTATATAGACCATGTTTTCTATTCTATAATTGATGAGTAAATCACAATTTATTCTAATATCGATAATATATTTAGTGAATTAGTGACCTCACCTTTGGCATACCTCAAAATTAGTTACATTGAAAGACTATTTAAGGTATTTTATTCTACAACCACCCTTTATGATGTAGAATCTTCTTGAGTATCATTTCTAAACCTCTTTCTTGATGAATCAAAATCAAGATAGACATCCTTGATGTGTGAGAAAGATCTTTATGGGTGTGCAATGTGGTTCAAGTTTCGTTCATTTAAAAAAATGGATTTATTTATCAACAACCTTGAGGTAGTAAGTTCTTTATGTTTTAATACCCTAGAATAGTATTGTTTCCTTGATTAATTATGTGTTGGAATGGATTATTGTTCTTGATTTATAGTGATTTATTGTGGTTGTGTTTGTTTCCATGATACCAATATATAATATTATTTCTATGAGTATTGTTAGAGTATCTTGTTATCATTATTGATGTTGATTGTATATTGTTATATGTTTTAAACTATATACTCATGATAATGTGTTATGATTTTATTATTATTCTATACCTTGTTATGTGTGTTACCATGTTGTTGGAGGTTTTTTATTGGTATTTTCAATGGGCGGGCCATCATAGTATGATTACCCCTTATAGGTGGAGTGTGCATGATGTGTGGTAATAATGATGGTGGACCCATGAGGTGGGAGCATGACAGCCTTGTAGCCTGACCCAAAACTAAATTCTTTGAGGATACCAAGTAACATGTTGGAACTCTATTCCTTGTGGATACCGATTATCATGTTCATATTAATTCCTTGAGGATATGAAGAGACATTTCAGCAACCTTGTGGCTAGATCTTGATCAATTTCAACATATTTGACCATACTTATGGAATAGAGATGAAATAGGTGTGTTCAAGTCTCATGGTGGCTTGGTCAGCACATAGGTACTTGGCACATGAATTTTTATGCTTCGTGTGAATTTATTATTATCATGGTATAAACATGTTATACATGTAAACATTTATTAAGTATTCATTTTTGGTGTCCTACTGAGTTTTATTACTCACACCCAACATGGGAATCTTGATGCGTATGAAAAATTACTATATAGGAATATAAGAAAGGGAAAGGGGCCCATGGTGGTTAGCTAAGTCATAGATTATAGAGATAGTGGTAGGACTAGGAAAAACATTGAAGGATTTTTGAAGTGTTTATTTATTTATCTTCTTGCACTATTACTCTGGTTTGTCTTTCCACCTTGAGATCTCGTTTATTTATTTTCATGACATGTGTTCCATTTGTTTATAAATTTGATATTTATTCTTACCCCTTGATACTGGGATTGATATTTTTTTATTTGTGTTTATATCATTTTTGAAAGGACATGATACTGAGGGTATAGTCTCCCCACTAATGGATTTCATAACCTCATTTTTAATCGACGACCTCTTGTGTACAAGGAGGCACACATGGCTCAAACATAGTGGTTCAGGTCAGAGAATTACAAAATGGTTTTTGAACACAATTTTCTTCTTTTATTTTTGACTAACCAAGGACATACTAAAAAGGATATTTTTTGTGTGGGACTCGATTGGGGGAGTTTCCATGTTTCTGGAAAGTTCATGTGTAATGGACCTTTGGGTTACTATTGATGTGATTTTTGTTGTTATTTTATGGTATTTGCGTTTGTTCACGCATCATTATTAGGGACATAGGATTACATTACATATATATACTTATTTTGTGCTTCATACTAGTTCTATAATTTAATTCATTTATGTGTGTTATCTATTCGAGATAGGCATGTATTCTTTGATTGAGTGATATATCTACTTTCCATGTTATTGTGATATTTTAGTTGGAATTGATTATTTAAACTTGATTATTCTATTATGTTTTGTATATATGTGACTGTTACTAACATATAGGGATAGAAACTTTAGTTAGAGCTAGAATGGATATACTTTAGGTTATAGTTAGACTCGTAGGATAATATTTGTGTGATATCGTATACTGGTTAGGATATATCCTAAATAATTTGGTTTTTATAAATATTTCCTTCATTTTTTAGAAGATACCACCCCAGAGGAGACTGATGGGACCACCATCTAATGTGATTTAGGATACTCCAACTAGGGAGGATTCCCATGTTCCACTAACTATTGTGTAGAAGGGTGTAGAAGAGAAATCTCCCTCACCTACTCTAGTGGTGTGGGTAGTGGGACCACCTCATTTGGGAGTCCTTCCACTTGTACTTTTCCAATATAGAGGGGTGTTTAGGTCTATGGTTGACTATGCCAGAGACTTCCAACTCCATCATCCACCTACCTTTTAGGGCACTGGAGGGTCGTAGGATTAAGATGAATGGATATATATTATTTATGGTGTATTTGACCTCATTGAGACACTTGGGGATAGGAAGGTGAAGCTGAAAATTTTCATACTATAGGGACCTGCCAAGAGGTGGTAGGGTATGATGGGATAGGCTGGCAGATGTTAGGGTCTTGCCTAAGATACTTTTGAGGTATTGTTCTTCAAGGAATTATTTCCTAATACATTAAATCTAGACCAAGTGTAGGAGTACATGGAGAAACAGTAGAAATCCATAACAGAATTTGTATACACATCTTGATTTAGTGAGAAACTTCTCTTTTCACCTCTCTTGGCTAGGGATAATATACATAATGCAAAGAAATTCAAGATTAGTCTGCATCCTGACATCAGATGACATGTTAGGTGTTTCGACCTAACTATATACTCAGAGGTTCTATGTAAGGACCTAACTATTAAGAAGGTTCTGGAGGAGGATTGAGAAGTTGGTCTTCTTCCACCCTTCAGTATTCATGCATTTTGAGACTAGGAGGCCTTGTGTTATTGTTTATTTTGTGGATCATGTGAAGAAGCTGGTTAGGGGAAAATGATTTATTTTTTATGTTATAATTTATTTTTAACACTTATATGAAGTTTTCTAGGGAGTTACCATTGAAGGTGTTATCATTGAAGGTGAAATTGTTCGGACACTACCATTGGGGGTGCTACTGTCAGGGAACTACCATTAGAGTGATATTGTGGGTCTTCTACCATCAAGTGCTGCCAATGAGGTTCTAACATTAAGAACTACCAGTGTGATTCTACCACTAGCTTCCAATATTGTGTACTATCATGGGTCTTATTTCATTAGTTACTATTGATGTGGTGATACCTCCAGGTGCTACCACCAAGTGATACCATGGGTCTACTACTGTCTGGTGCTATTGGTGATGTGCTACCATCAGGTGCTACTAGTGAGGTGATAAAGTAAGGTACTACCATTGTGGTTCTAACAATATTTTCTACCTCTAGGTAATACTGTGGGTGTTCTACCACTGATTTCTATCATGGGAGATGAGAGAACTTGATGAAAAATGGTGAAACCATGAGTCACATGGTAATTGGTGCTACTATGAATTTCAATCATTAATTATAAAGTGAAGTGATATTATAATGTTTAAATAACATGATATAAAGTATTGTGATTCTTAAAAAAGGATTTATCAAATTAATTCAACAGAATTAAGAAATTAAGTGATAACCAATTCAACTATTCTAGTGCACTGAAGAAAGAATGTAAGAAGAAATTAATGTTGTACACATTTATACACACATGAAGAACAAGGAAAGTTTTCCAAGTTGGCCATTAATTTCACCTCATAAATAGGGTTTTAAAGATGGTTGAAATAAATCTAGAAGAATAAATCGTGGACATATTTATACTCTATTTTAAAGGATTCTTCTCCAGACTTTATGTGTGCATAAATGCATGATTATTTCATGCGATGAGTTGTGATTTTTTTATGGAAAGAAGGTGGTTAGGTTATAAGAGTAAGAATTACAATATTAAGTCTGGAATGATATTGTATATATATCATTAATATATTGATATATATTCATGGATTTAATATTGAATAAGAATAAGTTTAAAATAATATTGAAGTTTATTTATTGATTATTCATGAAACAATGTAGTTACAAATAGTTACGGAATCCATTTCCCATGGAAGTTATTATGGTAACTAGATATTATTTTTTCTAGGATTTAGAATTCATATAAATTTACATGGTGTTTTAAATATTTAAATTTAGAATAAAGATAAAATATTAAATTTCATGGCTCATTACATTGTTACCATGTTTTTTCATGTTTTTATGTGTATGTGTGAATAGGTTGATAGAGAGGTTTTATTGAAGAATCAGTTGTTTCATGTAGTGATGTGCATGTGAATTGAAGTAAATCCTTACATGTGTAAGAAGATAAGAAGAAGAGGAATATCTCATCACACTATATAACTAGATTATTGTCTATAGGAGTAATATGTATCTATTTTCTCTTTATCATTTTAATTTTGTATTGGTGTGGGGTGAACTTGATATGTGGGATACACAAAAGAGTTGGGAGACTTGTAAGTGATTTCTAAGAATTTTTTCTACTCACTTTAGTTCACAAAGTTTTTAGTTGATTGTATGGTCATAGGTTTTACTAGATCATGTCAAAAACTAGATACTCACATTGAGTAGTGAACCTTATAAATCACATGTTCTCTCCCTATGTGTTCTTGTGTTTAATTTAACATAAAAATTCACTCTAACCAATGGTGAAGGTTTTTTTAAAAGGAAAAACATAAAATTGTTGAATCACTGATTCACTCCCCCCCCCCCCCCATTGATTCTTTTATATTTTTTTCCTACAATTGGTATTATAGGTAGGTTACCTTCATTGGTTTTTTTATTTTTTTCTGTTATTGATCTAACTTATGAATCCTATATTAGTTGGAAGATTCCTCTTTTTTTGTATTATCCTTATAGATAATTTAAATTCAGTTAATGGAAATATTATTCCCATGTTTTTTGGGAAGGTTTTTCATATATGGAAATATGGAATGTTACATTATCTATTTTCTATAATTTATGATGCTATATAAGTAATAACTGATAGATTATTTCCACATACTAAATTTTTTTCCATTAGAGTAGCAAGTAAGAGGAATTTGGAAAATGTTGGTTGCTCTAATAATTCTAATTTATATTCCCTTTTAGAAGGTTAGTTTTTGAAAGTTAAAGGGCTCAAATCATCAAAAGTGATCTAGGATAAACTTTAGAATATCTATAATGGTAAGTCCAAAGTGGAGTAGTCTAAGTTGTAGTTCTAGAGACTCAATCATGAATATCTCTAAATGAATGAATGAATGATGAGAACATTAATAGTTACTTCACAAGGTTCAATGAAGTCGTGAGTACCATCAGAGGCTATTGTGAGATAATGGAAGATTCTAATATTATTGAAGAAATTATATATTTTACCAGATAAATTTGATGCTAAAGTCTAAAATTTAGAATAAATGTATTTAGGTGACATTATTCTTAATGATAAATATAGTATTATAATGTCATATTAAATGAGTAAAGATGGTGTTGTTAAGAAAAAGGTAAAGGATGAAAAAGAAATTTATTTTAAAGACTCTAAATTTGATAAATGAAAGAGGATTTCTTGTGAGGATAATGAACTTGGATATTTAAAATTAGACTTTGATTTGGATGTGAAATTCTATAAAATTATGTCCCTCATCTCATGAAATGTGAGAATAGGAAAGGTAAAGTTTAAAGGTAATCTACCACTTAAATGATTTAATTATGGAGATATTAGACATTTTATGTAAAATATTCCTAAACTAAAAGAGGATGAATTTAGTAAATAATAAAATGAATGATTTAATATATATTTCAAATAATAATTCATCTAGGACAAAATTATTTCCTAAAATAAAGAATAATAATTTCTCTATAAATATAAGGATAATTTTTCTATCAAAATATGAGAAAATTGAACATGGTAATGAGGAAGAATAGGTTGACACTAAAATTGATATTTGTGAAAATCTTCTTATTACTAAATTTAATGTTGAATACTTCACTAGGTATGAAGGTGGTAACTCTATAAGTGAATAATTTGAAACTCAAATGGAGTTTTTTTAAGATATAATTGAGATAATGTATTTTGAAAATTTCAAAACTTGAAAAGTAAAACAAGAAGGTGAATAAATATAATCAAACTAATAATAATATTAAAAAATCCCATGAAGAAGAAAAATCTAAGTTGTTAAAGTATATTGATGATTTGGAAACAAAATTTGTGATGAGGAGACCTTGGGTGTTAATATTAAAGAAGATATTAATTTATTAAAAAATCATTATTATCTTATTCAACTAAAACTTTTCAAAGTAAAGGAATAAATGAAACTTTAATGAATTATATTTCAAAATTATATTTAAGAATTTGGAAAATGTTCAAAGAAGAAATAATTGTGATAAGGGTAAAAAATCATCTTCTTAGGATTATATTTATACTGAAAAGGTAGTTAATAGGTTTAAGAATAAGAATCAAGTCAAAGTAACAAAGTTTATAGTTAAATATTTAGAGTCCCAAAAATATGAAAATTCTAGGATTATTAACATTGATTCAAAAACTATTACTTATGTTAACTCTAAAAATAATAAAAATAATATGATTGTGAATAGAAATATTATAAGAGTTTACCAAAACCGTAGTTCACAAAAAGAAGTCAAGATTGTTTTTCAAAATAAAGAAGAAAGTTAAAGATATTATTTTGGACAGCATGTTGTTTTTAAGTTCGATATGCCTTTATGGATATTTTTGGTACTATAGAGGCTACAAAAATACATCAAGGATGTGTTAGTTTAATAACCATCATCATTATGATTCTAGAAGACTTGGGAGAAAAAAATTCAGGGAGTGTCAAACCAATATAAGAACAAAGATTCAGAAACAACCAATAAAATTTGTTTTGAATACTGGAAACATATTTAGATTATTATAATATTTGTATGAAAGATATAATCATATATTTCATACTAAAAATTAATATCTTGCCCTGATTTTATACCAACAGTAATTTAATCCTTAATAAAAATTTAAAGAAAATTCTCTTGTTGTATAAGTTTCACTTAAAGCCTTAAAGGAGGAATGTCCATGGATATTGGATTGCGGGTTCTCTTTACATATGAAAAGTAACTTGATGTTGTTTAAAAATGCTATTTTTAGAAAAGATATTTTTTTGGGTAAAAAGTATTTAATATATAAAGGTTGTCACAAAATGGTACCGAATGAATGGAAAATTATTTTGAATTGGTTATGCTCAGAATTCATTTTATTTATGAATGAATTATAGAAATAAACTCTAGAATAGAAGGATTGGTCACCTTGGACAAAGGAATATGAGAAATACTTAATAAAGGTAAAGTGTTCATAACTTTCCTAAAATAAATAGGGAGATTAACTAGATTGTATCTACATGTCAGAAGGGTAGGATCTCTAATTCCACGCACAAAAATTTTGAGATTCATACATGGAATATTTTAGAAGTAATTTATTTAGATATTTATAGGCCCATAAGAAAGTATTAAACACATGGAGATAAGTATTTAATTTCCTTTATTGATTACTCCACTAGCATTACATGTATTATTTTTATGAAACATAAATCAAAGGCTTTAAATATATTCAATATTTTTGTAAGAAGTGCTGAAAAAAGTGTGGTTGCAATCTAAAGATATTTTAGATAGATAATGATTTTTAGTACACTAATAATAGGTTTGAATCTTATATTTAAAAACATGGTATTCATCATGAACACATTTTACCATAAACACCATAATAAAATGGTGTAACTTAATGGAATAATAGAATCTTGGTTGAGATAGCTCAAACAATGTTGATAGAAAATGATATTTTTAGGAATTTTTTTAGGCAAACTGTTGAAGTAGTAGTAAATGTTCAAAATCACTTATTTTATAGGAAAAATTCATATATTAATCTATATGAGATGTACTAAAATAAGAATCCAAGATTGAAGCAACTCAAAGTGTTTGGAATCCCTTGTATCAGCAAGATTAAAGGTGAAAATCAAGGTAAGTTTGAGCTAAGAGGTGATGCTAGAATATTTATTAATTATACTATAAAGGGAATATTATTCCACTAATATAACAATGATACTGGTATAATTTTTCATACAAATTATGTGAAGATCCTTGAATTTTTAAATAAGAAAATTATTGATAATGAGGATAGTTTTGGAAGTAATGTTGCTACTAATTATTTTGACATATTTTAAGAAATAATAGAAAAAGATGAAAAAAAATAAATATTTATAGACTGAAGAATAATATTTATCCATCTCAATTGATGTGGAACAATTACATTAGCCTCATTATAGGATGATAATACAATTTCAAGTTTAAAACATCATTGAAAATAAAGAAAAATAGGTAAAAACTAGAAGAACTCTAAGGACAGCATCTCGTACTTCTCTCCTATCTCAAGTTAAACCTAAATATGTTGAGTAATATCTATATAATAAATAGTGGTTTGGTTATATTAATGAATAATTGGATAAAATTGAGAATAATGAGACCTGGTAACTTGTTCCTAAACCTAAAGATAAGAATTTCATCAGGAAAAAGTGGGTGTTCCAAAATAAATTGACTAAAAAATATGAAGTGGTGAGTAATAAATAAATATTGGTGTGTGAATTATATTCACATATTGAAGGATTTGATTTCGATTATACCTTTACATAATTTTTATGGCTTGAAACCATTCAAATGTTCATTGTTATTGTTGCACAAAGGCAATACATGATCTAAGAAATGGATTTCAAGTCTGTATTTCTCAATGGAGAATTTGATAAAGAGGTTTATATTGAACAAAAATGAGGTTTTATTATTTTAGAATATGACAATCATGTTTTAATGTTAAATAAGGCTTTATATGGTCTGAAACAATCCCCAATAGCATGGTATTCTAGGATTGAAACCTTATATAAGAGGTTGAATTTCAAAAAGGAAGTAGTGGTCAATAATCTCTACATCAAAGATGACAAATAGATATCTATCCATGTTATTCTTTATGTAGATGACATCATATTTTCTATAAATTTTAATAAATGTGTGAGAAATTTTCTAAATAAATTCATCATTAATTTGAAATGTATATGCTTGTATAGATGGGGTACTTTATGGGTCTACAAATATCTAAAGAGATAGATTACATTTTTGTTTTTCAATAGAACTATGCAAAATAAATCTTAAAAATAATCAGTATGGATGATTCAAAATCTATTTCCACACTATTTTAGTGGGAAAAAATCTATCCAAATATAGATAGGGAAATGAAGTTAATCAAAGGGAGTTTAGAAAGTTTACTGTATGTTTTTTATACCTTACAACTTCAAGACCAGATATTCTATATGTTTTGAATCATTATTCTAGATATCAAAGTGATCCAAAAGAATACCATTTTATTACAAGTAAAAGGATTCTCAGGTATATAAAGGGTACAATAATTTTTTGTATTGAAATATGATAAAAAAAAGAAAATTTGGATTTGTTTAGTTATGTTGATACAGATTGGGAAGGTTATACTAATGATAGAAAAATACACATCTAGTGTAGTTTTCTTTATTGGTAATATATGTGTGTGAGGGAAAACAAAAAAAAAGAAAGTTTATATATCTTTGAACACTAATGAGGAATAATATATGGATGAAACTCATGCTATAACTCAATTAATGTGGATGAAAACTCAGTTTGAATATTTTAAGGTGAGTGAAAAGATGACACTTCTTCATGGATTTGATAATTATAGTGATATAAATTTGTCAAAGAATCCAGTTCAATATTCTAGGAGAAATAAAATTTATATTATGTATCACTTCATCAAGGATCTTGTGGAGATAAATGAATTGAATTTGGATTTTATTCCAACAAAATAGGATATTTTTTATATATTCACCAATCCATTGTCTAAAGATTCATTGAAAAATATAAGGTTGAAGTTGGGTGTTCAACCTTACCCTATCTAAGGCTAAGTTATTTCTATTATGTACCCTCTCTCTTCTTTTCTTTGGTTGTTTTTTTCAAAGTGGTATAAAAAATGACAACATAATATATCCATTGATATGTGATTTAACTATTTAGTGAGAGAATATATTTTTGGGGTTTTAAAAGGTTTCAGTTGTGATTTAATCATATGTTAACTATTTTAATAGTCTATTTAAGTGTATGTTGGAGGTCTTTCTAGTTCAGACTATTCAGATTTTCTTTTGGTGATGAAGTTTGGAAGCCTGGAATAAGTTTAATAACATCTCTTAAATCACTACTTATAGACAGCAAGGCATTTTTTTCAATGATTCTTATTTAATTCACCAATTATGATCACGTAGGTATATAATTGTTGTATAGTGATACATTTATTGAGTTTTAGATCTTCAATGGTTTATGTTCCTTGGTTGAAAAAATATCAAAGGGAGAGATTGTTGATACTAATAGGCTTTATGTTGTTGTTTTATTAGATTGTATGAATAATCTAATTAGTATAAAATTATTTATTTATAATGTTGTATTTTTTTATAAAAAAATTTGTGAATTTCACTAGGGTTCTACCTTTAAAGGTTCTAATATTGAAGGTGTTACTATTGGGATGAAGAAACACAGGTTTTAAAGAATAGTGAAGATGTTGTGTTAATTCTTCTTGACTTGATACAGTTACAAACATTTATGGAAACCATTTCCCATGGTAGTTATTGTGATAACCATATCCAATTTTTTATAGGATTTTTAATTCGAATATATTTACATATTATCATAAATATTTTTATTAATATGAAATATAAAAGATTAATTGTTGTGTCTTGTTAAATTTTTATCATATGTTTTCAGATCTTTATGTGTGTGTTAATAGGTTTATGAAGAGGTGTTGTTTAAGAATTAGTGGTTTTATGCATTTTTGTGCATGTAAATTTTAATGAATCATTTATTTTTTAAGAAGAGAATAAGGGTAATAAGAAGAAGATCTCAGGACACTGGAAAACTAAATTATTATCTATAGGGGGAATATGAATCAATTATCTTTTTATAATTTGAATTTTTTATTAGTGCGGGATTCACTCGATGTGTGGGAAGAAAAAAATAGTTAGGAGAATTCTAATAAAGTTATGAGTGTTTTCCCTATTTTTTGTGGTTTATAAAGTTTTTAGGGGGTCATATGATTACAGGTTTTACCAGATAATTCCAAGGACTAGCTACTCACATTGAGTAGTGAACCTTGTAAATCACATGTGCTCTCATTGTGTGTACTTGTATTTGGTTTAACATCAAATCCCACTCTAACAATTGGTGAATATTGTTTTAAAATAAAAAACATAAAATTATTGAATCATTGATTCACCCCCCCCCCCCCCCAGTGATTCCTTAATCTTCTGTTCCTAGGTGGGTGGACCTCCTACTTCTACAGTGAGTGTCAGTTTTGGTAACAAGAATAGGATGACTGGAGACATGTAGTAGGGTATTAGTATGTAGGTGGACTATAGAAAGGATTTTCCATCCCCCTCTATAGTGTTTCAACTATGGAAAGTTTGAAAATTATCGCAAGTTATGTACAAAACCTTAGACTAAGTGTCATAAATATGGGAAAATGGGGCATCACCAGCAGTTCTACTCTAGATATTCAAGGTCAAGGTTATACAGGCATGCAGGACAGATGATATCTTTGAAATAGTGATTTGGTTAGGGTACTCAACAATAGGCTTAAACTATGATGACTTAGGTAGGTCATGCATCTCAGGGATAGGTTCATGGAGCTAAGGTCGGTTGAGTTTATGTAGTGGATCAGACTTCAACAAATGGTGGTGAGGAACTATATACTATTCAAGGTATGGTCTTGATCACTTCTACATTATCCACCACATTTTTATACTAGTGTTTCCCATTCCTTTATATATGCACAAGATATTGTTGGAATTGACTTACCAATCAAGTTTTCTTTTGAGTTGTTACCCATCGATACACCATTGGACATGAAAGTGGGACATATTTAGAAATTAACAGAGTTTCCTATATTTTTTTATGGTTATTTACATCTATGAGACTTTATTATTTTGGATACGATGGTCTTCTATGTGATTCTTTGCATGGACCGGTTGACTAGATTCCAAGTTAACATTGATTATTATCGTAGACGGGTATTATTTACATCTCCTAAGGGAGAGAAGTGTGTGATTATCGGAGAGTGGGAACTGGAAGCCGATATAGTGGGTCCATATTTGAGTCATATTGGTATAATAATAGCATAGATTTCATGATTTTCCATTTAATTAATAATAGTGGTATCCCCCTCATATTTTCCTCCAGTTGTTGATCTCTATTAGGATTTCTTTCCAGATAACTTCATAGGACTTCCCCTTGATAGAGGAGTTTAATTAGATATAGATATCATGCTAGGTGCACATCCTATTTTGATACCCCTTATCATATAGATTTATTTTATTTAAAGGAGATTAATTTACATATCAATTACTTGGAATAGAATGGATTTATCAAACCAAGTACTTCACCATAGGGTGCACCTGTCTTGTTCTCCAAGAAGAATAATGGTAATCTTTAACATTTCATAGATTATTAGAAGGTGAATAAAGTGAAAGTGAATAATGTATATCCTTTACCTATTATTGAAGATATTTTTGATCAATTATGGGGATCCCAATGGTTCTCTAAGATTGATCTTCATCTAGGATATCACAAGTTTTGGGTTAGAGAAGAGGAAATCTTGAAGATGGTGTTTCAGAGTAGGTATAGGTTATATGAGTACTTAGTGATGTTGTTGTACTGGTTAATGCACCGATAGTGTTCATGGCTCTTATGAAAAATATCTTAAATATATATCTTGACTTGTTCATCATAGTGTTTAATAAAAATATATTCATCTACTCATTGACCATAGAGAAGCATGCTAGAAATTTCAAGATACTCATGAGTATACTTTAGGCACATAGGCTTTATAAAAATCTATCAAAGTGTAAATTTTGGATTCATGAGGTAAAATTATTGGAAATTTGGTTTATTATATAGCTAAATCAGTAAACCTATATAAATTTTAGGTGGTGATCTTTTGGACATGTCCTCAAAACATGTTTGATATTAGAAACATTTTGGGTTTATCTATATACCATCGATGTTTTACACAAGACTTCTCCCATTGATCATCACCCATGACTGCACTAAAAAATAAGGGAGTGAAGTTTCAGTGGTCATATCAGTGTGAGGAGGCATTTCTTGAACTAAAGATTAGGTTTACTATAGATCCAGTATTGATCCTTCTTGATTGAGGGATTAGTTATTTTGTATATTGTGATGCATTAGGCATGGTTTTAGGAGCAGTGATGGTGTAAAGGGGGGAACTAGTAGCTTATGGGAATGTCATATACAAACCCATGAGAATAACTATCCTACCCATACTTATAGATGTAATTCATGGTCCATTCTTTGAAGTTTTGGAGACACTGTCTCTTTGGATAGAGGTTTTTTGACTACATGGTCCATAAGATCCTTCTATATATCTTCACTCAGTGGGACCTCAATTTGAGGTTGAGTTGGTGGTTAGAGTAACTAAATATGTTCAAATTTTATAATTCATGTGTACTAGATAAAGGTAACATCATTATAGATTCTCTTAGTCATAAGATATGGGTAGCTCAAGATCTTGGTGAACGGCCTTTGGAGGAGCAGTGGTGCCTGATGAGATTGTTTCTTGATTAGAGGATGGATAATTATGAATACCATGGATTGATTATATATACTTCTTTATTTGTCACATATTCTATAGTAGACCTAGTAAATTATGGATAGGATACTGACCCTGAGTGTGTTATGATGTGGGAATAGCTAGTAGTAGGTGACCTAATACTTAGGTAGTCGTTGTATGGTGATGATGTGATCCTAGTAAATGGGAGAGTTTTAGTCCATACTTATATCAGATAAGAGTTTATTAGAGAATTATATATCTCTATGTTGGTGGTATATCCTATAGAAACAAATATATACCATGAATTTAGGTGGCAGTTCTGGTGTCCAGGGATAAATAGGGACATTGTTGGATTTGTTTCTCGATGCCTTAACTACTAGAGGATAAAGATTGAGAACTAGCATTTTGGTGGTTTACTCCAACCAATTCATGTTCCCCTATGGAAGTGTGAGGATGACTTAGTGGAATTTTTGATGGGGTTACCTGGGACCTAAAGGTTTTGTGATATGTTTTGTGATATTTTTGATCAGTTAATGAAAGTTGATCATTTATTATTGATCTGTGAGAATCACTCAGTGGATGAACTAGAAGTAATATATTTAGGAGACAGTATACTTACTTGGATTTACCTTGAGAATTATATCTAATAGAGATTCATGTTTTATGTTTCACTTTTATAATGAGTTACATAAGTCCTTAGAGACTTTTATACTATTGAGTGTAGCATACCATCCTTAGAAAGACATATAGTTGAAGTAGATGATCTGTATATTAGATTATATTATCCACAAGATTGTTTTATAAAATTTAGTGGAGCTTGGAATGATCACCTAGCATTGGTTGATTTCATAAACAATAACAATTACTAGGATTCAATTTAGATGTTACCTTATGAGAATCTTTATGGGAGGAAAAGTTGTTCATAGCTTTATAGGCACAATTTTGGTGAGATGGAACTTGTAGGGCCCAGTATGGTACAAGAGACCTCTGAATGAGTTTATATGATTTAGAAGAGTCTGGTACCAAATTAGAGAAGTAATGGATATTATGTTGATAGTAGGATGATACCTCTAGAGTTTTTTGTAGGTGAATAGGTTTTATTAAGAGTGGGTCCTAGATTGGGTCACCAATATCGAAGAAATAAAGGGAAGTTATCCCCCAAATTATATTGGAACCTTCGAGATAACTGAGTAGGTTGGAACATTGGTGTGGAATATAGATATTAATTATTTCTAATGAGGTATACATGACATATTTCATGTGTCTCAACTCTGGAGGTACATTCCTAATCCCACACATGTCATCAATCATGTGGATGTTGAGCTAGAGTCTGACACATGGTATGTGGAGTGCCCAATGTGAATTGTAAACCAGAGTGAGAAAATTCCTTTGAGGGAAGACGGTACCACTAATCCAGATTATATGGATCATATAAGAATCCAAGAGGATACCTGAGAGCAAGAGGTTTATTTTTAGTCTCAATGGACTAATTTATTTGAACAAAACCTTTGAAGGTACTTCTCAAGGATGATAAGTCATTAGAGGGGGTAATTGTAACATCTTCCCTTTAATTTGATGTACAATATGTTTAATTTATAAAATCTCATGTTATATTTAAATTCTTCTCTATTATGGGTTATTTATAGGTTAGTTTTAAGTGACTATGGGTCCATAAATTGGTGGTGAGACTTTGAGGAAGGTCTTAGTTGTGTGGTGACTAAAAGGCTGCCACTGGAAATCCAGTGGATCCAATCATCCAACTTGTGGGTCTCCAGTAGTTTTTTATACTTATTCCAACCTAACTAGAAATTTGGTGGGATTCCACTAGCTAGCCTATGTGCCCAAACTTAGGATTCATTTAATACACCTCATGGTTTTTAATTCCACGTGATTTTTCCATTCTTTAATAGCTAATTTTGACCCCTATGGACCTATTATGAATTTTAGACCTCCTCTCTAATTATTAGAGCTCACCCATTCATCTCCCCTTTATTATTTAATCTTGGACCAATATGGTGACATTAGAATAGTGATTTTTTATTATATCTATTATAAATTTCTCTACTTACTTAAGAGATTATCATGTATCTATGATGCATATGTGTAATCTATGATGATTGAATAATTAATCCTTTATTTATTCAAAGATAATTGGTGGATCTAGTGATTTGACAATTTATCCTAATCGGAACTTGATCTACCATTGATAACAAACATTTTACAAGTATGTGTTTATGAATTTTCTTCCTAGACCTCTTATTTTTAGCAGTTTGATGATAGAGATATAATCCATTGATAATACTTTAGTAGATTAGTGGAGGTTTTTTCATGTCAATGATGTTATTTTGATAAAAGATAAATTCCTCATGGATGGTGGATATTTCTAGGTAATTCATCATTGATCGACTATCTTGATACTCTCCTTTTATTGACAATTTATCCTGATCGGAACATGGTATACCATTGATAACAAATATTTTATAATTATGTGTTTATGAATTGTCTTTCTAGACCTCTTATTTTTAGCAGTTTGATGATAGAGATATAATCCATTGATAATACTTTAGTAGATTGGTGGAGGTTTTTGCATTTCAATGATTTTATTTTGATAAAAGATAAATTCCTCATGGATGGTGGATATTTCTAGGTAATTCATCATTGATCAACCATCTTGAGACTCTCCTTTTCTTGAATCTCATCTCAAGTTTATTTTCCATTGATAGATTGATGGTGGATTGATGTTCATTTTCTAGAAATAAGGTTCTCTTTTATAATTGGTGAGGAATTCATGATTCATTCTTCGAATAAAAATAGATCCAGTGAATTGGTGGCCCCTCCTTCGGCATACCTTAAAATTGGATCCATTGATGGAATCCTTAAGGAATTTGATTCTAGAACCACCCTTAATGATATGGAACCTTATTGAGTCTCCTTTCCAAACCTCTTTATCAATAAATTATAACCAATATATACATCCTTTATGTGTGATAAAGTTCTATATGGGTGTGCAATATGGTTAGAGTCTCAATCCTTTTGATAAACTTTTGAGATCTTTGTCAACAACCTTGAGGTAAAAAAATATTTACCTTTTGAGGCCCTTGTATACTCTTGTTTTCTTGATTCATGATGTGTTTTCATGGATTACTATTCTTGATTAATGTTGATTTCTTATGGTTGTTTGTGTAGTTTTTATACCCATATATGATCTTATTTCCATGAGTGTTGATAGAGTATCTTGTTATCAAGTTTGATGTTGATCATATGTTTTTATATGTTTTCTACTATATGTGCATGATGACGTTCTATTATTTTCTTATTATTCTCTTAATTGTTATGTGTGTTACCATTCCATTGGTGGTTTTTTCTTGGTATTAGTAATAGGAGGACCATCATGGTATGATTACCCCTTAGAGGGGGAGTCCATGTGTCATGCAGTGATGATGATGATGGACCCATACATAAGGTGGGAGCATGATAGCCTTATGGACCATACTAAAAATAAATTCCTTGATGATATATAGTAATATATTATAAATTGATGCCTTTTGGATACCAATTAGTATATTCATATTGATTCCTTAAGGATATATAGAGACATGTCGCTATCCTTATGGATAGATCTTGATCACTTCTGACAAATTTGACCATCCTTCCAATGTATAGTTGAATAAAGTGTGTTCAGGGATCATGGTGGTTTGGTTAGAATATGGGTGATCGAAACATGAATTTTTATTCTTTCTTTTGAATTTATTATTATCATGTAATATACCTATTATACATGTGAAAATTTATTAAGGATTCATTGGTGGAATCCTACTGGGTTTTATTACTCACACCCTACATGGGAACCTCGATGCGCATTAAAACATCATGTATAGGGATTCATGAAAGAGAAAGGGGCATGTGGAAGATAGTTAAGTTGTAAATTGTGGAGCTAGTGGTGATATCGGGATAGACTCAAAAGGATTTTTGTAGTGTTCATTTCTTTATCTTCTTTCACTATTACTCTAGTTTGGCTTTCCACCTTGGGAGCTCATTTATTTATTTGTATGAATTGTGCTCCATCTATTACTATATTTGATATTTAGTCTTAAACTTTGATAATATAATTGATATTTTGTTATTTATATTTATATTATTTGTTAAAGTAAATGATACTGAGGATATATTATCCCCACTGGTAGCATTCAGGCCCTCACTTCTAGTCAGCAGCCTCTTGCGTACAAGGAGGTGTGCATGAGGTCTTGTGGATCTCTAGCTAAAATCTGGTGGTTTGGGTCAGGGAATTATATGTGACATATTAATAAATGAGTAATTATGTGATATGATCTATTAATTCTATGAAATTTCTATGAGTTGAGTAATACAACATGATTATTGAGGAAACCTAAGAGTTGTTCAACTATGGTGAGTTAGGAACTATTTAAATTTCATGACTCTCTAAGGAACAATATAGAGTTAGTTATAGGAAAAAATGTAAGAGTTATGTTTTATTAATTGAGGTCACCTATTTTGACATATATTAGTCTGAACTCAGATGTTGTGATGACAGATCATTAGTGATATTATAAAATAGTAGTGAGGAGCATCATAATGTCACAAACCCTTTAGCATGACTTGTAGGATGGGTCTATCAAGGTAAAGAAAACATGGATCATGACTGACATTATTTGAGTGGGGATAATTTAGTTCTCATTGAATGAGGATAAGGTAAATATTATGGTAATAAGTTTTTCATTTATTTTTTGAGGATGTTCCCCGCATATCAGGAGGATAGTGGTCAATGCTAGGAATGATGTGTCTGGTGAACCTCAACCAATAGTATTTGAGGTTTCACATTCATGATTAGATGTAAATGTGTGAGTTTAATTTGGTTATATTTTTACATATTTGATTCATAAATTATATCTATATTTGGATATTTGTCTACAATAATCATATCATTTCAGTGTGTTCGATACATGACTGGCATGGAATTTAGAGATCGAACAAGTGTGGTGTTTGGAATTGGGGAATGTTGATATTAATAGGGATGTATGGTGACTCAATTGGTTATGATAGGTTTTGTGAGATATATATAGTCTTGAGTGGAATATTTTCATCTTTGGAGTCGATGATTGGAAGATTAGGCTACAGTTTTGAGTGAATGGTAGTCTAATGTAGCCAGTGATGACGATAGTGGGAGTTTGGAGTCAGTGATTGGGTTTTTATATGAATATTGTTAGGATTGGAACATAATTAATGAGGAGGTGAATTTATTTTTCACTTTAGTGTATATACCATTGAGTTTCAAAATAAATTAGGTGCAATAGAAAATCGAGTGGTGTGTTTTTCATACGATTGAGAATAGTGGATCAAAATTTGATTGAATCACATCATTCGAGAAATTATTGTTGTGTATAATGGATTGAGTCATGATATCATCATATAAAAGATATTTTTTTTGGTTCAAGTATAGTGATAGTATGAACCTAACTAGTGGAAAGGTGGAGATTAAAATTGGATGTTGGATCTTAGTGACCGGTGAGGTTCACTAGAAAATCACAATAACACTTTTTGGGGATGATAATCCTTATATTATGAAATTTTTAATGAATAGAACCATCAGGTGATGATGTAACTTGGAGACTCTATATTTCAATAGAGTGGAATCCTAATGGAATTTGAATTTTGGTATCAAATCAAGATATATATTGATTTGGAATCTCTCGATAGTTAAAATGGATGGCCTGGACATGGATTAGTTTATGAAAAATACTTGCAGTGGAAATTTGGGTGTTTGAAAGGAAATAACATTTTGGGAGGTGATTTAAATAGCCATAGAATGCCTAATATAATGCCAATGTGTGCTTGATATAGGAACCAGTGGGGTTGACCCATGGTTTTTATACTGGGTGGTTAGTGACCTTGCACCCAGTGGCCAGAGTAGGGGCACCAGATACCCGATAGACCCAGTTTGGTGTTTTTAAGGGAGGATTTTATTTTTTATAAAATAAAACCCCCTTAAGATTTTAGTATCCATGAGGTCTATGATGGATGGATTATACCCCTTATTTTCCTTCATTCCTCCCTTTTCTTCTCCCCTGGTATGAATAGTTGGGGTGAGTTTGGATCACCAATTATGGTTAGGTTCTATTTCTTTTATTATTCCTTCTTTATCCCTCTTAATCTTATCTAATTACATTTTACATGGGTTATGGATTTTGTTATGATTTCACCAAGGTGAAATCACACTATAAGGATAATGTGTTTGTGTTCAGAGCCTAGAGTAGGTCAGGATAGAATGGGATCATGTCTTTTCACACCATTTTTCTAAAGGTAAATAATTTAGTTAATTTATTCTTTTATTTTTTCAAATTTTTATAAAATAGTATATGAATTGGTATGGGATATTGTGTCTTCTATTTTTGGATGGTATAGGATAATTACATGGGACATTGGTATGCTATTTCATAGGAATTAGAAAAGTTTTAAATGCTCAAAATAAGATATTATGGGGTATGATGATGAATGATGTGGGATTAGATATAAGTGTATAAGAAACTTTTGAGGGTTTAACTCCTTTTATGGAGTAGGAGGACCCTAATATTTCTATTTTTATATATTATTTTTTATGTGATTTTGATGTGCAAGAAAGGGTATATAAATGTGATCAGTCTAAGTGAGATCCGATATGGCTTAAAGGGATATGTGAAATAAGTGTGACCTATTAAGGTTGTAATGGATGGTCCACACATTTCCTCTTGAATTATGATCACTTTACAATTCCATTAATTGGATGTCCTTGAGTAGAATTGTGAGAGGAACCTACATAGGGTTTCCATCTTTGAGGGATGACTCAAGTGGCCTTTTTAGGTCCCATGTGACGGTACAGGATGCCCTGTCGAAGTAAATATCTATCAGTGGTTAATTGATAGGTTGATTGAAAAAATTTATAGGAATTAGGTTCACTAAGAGGGGTCTCCTATTGTATTGGATGTTATTATCATGAAAAATCTTGTGATCCCTAGTTTATTTGTAATAAGGACTCTTTTGAGTGTAAACTAAGGGGCAGGAATCCTTATGATTAGTTTGTCTTAGGTTTCATGTATGTAATGATTTAATATTGAGCCTTATGGAATATGACACCTATTTATTGGTTCTTTGTGAGGGATTGTGGACTGAAGGGGTTAGACCAGGAGTGGTCTAATGTTATTATAGGATATAACAAGTTTTTGATGAGTGTATGTTTTATTGGTAAATTATATTTGATCTTGTGACCTTAGGGATTATGAACAGTGAGTTCCAACTTAAGGGACATGTTATCAAAAATATGAATTTTGAGGGTTATGCATTACTCCTAAGATGGTTGAGTTCCAATTTTATAGTATCTGATTACACAATGCATATAATGAAATATTTTATGTTAGTAGAGGTCTAGGTGATTAGTACTTTAGGGTATAATATGCACTTGGTGCAAGAGGTTATTAGTTAAGGGTTGGAATTATGAAGTGTGGGGCCCATGACTATAATTTTTATCCAAAATTTTATTTTTGATATGATGTATTATTAACAACCCAAAAATCATTGTTAATTCCTATGGGTATACACAAATTTAATAATTTATAAAACTCATACAATCAAACTAAAAATATAATATCTAGAAAGTCCGAGTGTTGAACCCATATGGATGATCTGTATGTTCTAAATTAATTAATGAAATTGAAATTGTTTGTTTTATTTGAAGAAAGAAAGAAAATACATAAAGAATTGGGTTTCATTATCAAGATAGAAGCATTCCGAGTTTTGTGATTTCAGGTTCATGTGTTAGGGATTCAATTAATAATGTATTTATTCAGGTTTGGTGTCATAATTGGGTTAGTATGGATCCTTGTTCTGGGTACCCTACACTTATCCTATGATTTCACTATTGAAATGGTCATCTACTAAATGGAATTACAAAATAGGAAACCCAAAACAATATTTAAACAAAAATAACCTAGACTTCATAATTTTCATATGAAAAATAAGACAATTAATTGATGAAATGAAATAAAACTACTCAATTCACAAGAAATGGTCATGCAATTTCAAGAGAAAGAGATTCGGAATTGATAAAATGAGTTGCATCAATCCAAAAAAAAGAATAGAAAATAGAAACAATCCCTAATAGCACATAAACCTACAATCACATCACCCAATACAAATAGAACTACCTAATCATGTTAGGAATGATGATAATGAATATCATAGATACCCAAGGAAGAATGTCAGTGAAGAACGGTGGTGAATCAGGTTTCTGGATCATCACTCTGTCATCTAGCAGTCGTCCGTCGGTGTCTCTCTTGTTTCTTTGGTTGTGGATCCTCCCTATTGTGTGGTTAAGGGATATTTTATAAGGAATCTCATCAAACCCTCAGCCACATGTCATTTATTTTTTCTGCTCACTAAGACTTACACAAAATGTAATAATTTAGATGATGTGTAATATTTTAATTTCCAGGCATCATGAATTTTGGCATGAATCTTCCAGAAACTCATCTTGAAAAAACTCACATCATGTAAATGGAATACACAACGTGTAAATTTTCTTTATCTAGAATTTCCCACTTCATGCTTCCTCAAAAATCTGATGTCATGCTACTTAACTTGGCTTGCGGCATGAAGTTTATTTTAGCACATAAATTCTCCACTTTTTTCTTCTTCTCCAAAGATTCATTATTTCTATCCATAAAACATAAAACAAGTCAAACATTCCAAAAATTGGAAAGATTAATCAATTAAATACAAAAAATTAATACATTAAAATACTATAAAATGTATTCATGAAATATAGATATCAATTATTCACTACCAATATATGGATATGTGTATTTGGACACTATTAATAAAATGTGGGTGAATGGTATGACCTATTTTAAATCCTATTACAAGTTGGATAGGTTGGACATGGGACATCAAATCCCTTAGAGATTTATATGGGATGGACATTGGACACTTGATTACTTTCAGTGTGCATAGGATATATTTGAGCCACTTGATTCTTATTGGTTCATATAGGATGGAATCTAGTAACTAGATCCCTATCAGTGTACTTATGAAGGATGTGGTTCATCTAATGCTTATCAATTAAAATAGGATAAACGATGGCCACATTATTCCTATTAGTGTTCTTGGGATGGATTTTTTGACACAACAATGTCATTTTGGTATCTAATATTATTTAATTTTGGATTATTTTGATTTTTTTGGGTGTTTCTGTTGCTTTTTGGGTGTTTTGGGAATCTCTGGGGAATTTCTGGCCAAGATGGTAGTAGACCACATTGTGGCCCAAGGAGACCACATCTTAGCCTGCCTCCTTGCCTTTGAAAATTTTTATGGGTGATGGGTAAATTCATTTTTGGTTATGTGATATATTATGGGGTTTTCATATTTTTTAGTGACAGTTTCTTCCTTCACATTATAAAATTCTTTGGTGATGGAAAACCACACCACAATGGGTGAGGCTATGTATTGGAGCTTGATCCGATAAGTGTATCTATGTTGTAGAGGAGGGTGGTTATGCCATAGTTTATTGAGTATCAAGTCCCTCAATTTTACCTAATCAAGTTACACTATTCCATAACCATGAATTTTATACTGTGGGGGTTCTTGGGTTGAGGATTTTCATCATGGTGGGAAGGTCCACGTCATAAGGTAGATTGCTCGGCTTTAATTTTTATGAATTTATAGTTACCCCTATCTACTTTTTGTGAAATTTGGACCATTTCCTCCCCCCCTACCCCATGTATTCTGCTTATATAGATCTCAAGGGAGGTCTCCCCCTCCCTCTTCTTTGATTCCAAGTCCCCAGGTCATTGATTCTAAGAGTATGGGAAGTTCGATCTCTATTTCCCACATTTATCCTTTTCTCCTATTCTCCCATAACCCTTCCCCTTGATTTTCCTTCTCCCCTTACCCATAATTTATATGGTTATTGAAATTAATTGTTTTGATTCATATAATATTTGGGAGTTTATTCTCTATGGATTATGGAAGTTATATCCTTTATCAGTTTTTATTTTGTCGTCAAAGGTGGCTAGTTGCAATTTGTTTCCACATGAAAGAGGTGGGTAATTCTATGAAATTCCTTTATAATTAAATTAATAAAATTCTTTAGTGTTTTAAATTTATTTATTATAAAATTAAATGTATGATTGATACCTATTGTGAGATTGAAATTGGTTTTAAATGGTTTTCATACTTAGCATAAATAGGATTCTTATGGTTTTATAAATATGGTTTATAATTTGAATGTTTGTTCATGCCTAGTGTTTTAAAAAATGTTTCACTAATATAAATTTAGGCTATAGCCACGGACCTATAGCCATAGTTTTATAGGTTCGTGGATATAGCTTGTTTATATCCATGATTTAATGATAGGGGCATGGCTAAAATGTGCCCTCACTTTTTTTCCAAAACACATCGGGATCCTCCTCCCTCCTCCCTAATACCCTCTTCACATAACCCTCAAAACCCTCAACCTTCACAGAGGCTCCCTCCTCCCCAAAACCCTCTGACCTTCACGGCGGTGCCCTCCTCCCTGATACACTCTGCGTGCAACCCTCCGAATCCTCGACCTTCACAGCAGAACCCTCCCCCTCAATACCCTCTGCGTATGACCCTCCTTCCCCAATGGTTCCCATCATGACCTCTCCTCTCCATGATACTCCTCCACCGATGGTGCCCCTTTCAATAGTTCCCCTCGCAATGGTGACCCTCATGATGGTGCCCCTCACTACCACCGAATGAGGCAACCCCACCATGAACTCTCATATCCGATCCTCCTCCCCCGACGCTGCCACCAAATATAGGACACCTCAACTCCCCCCACTGATGTTGCTCCTAGGTGGCCTCCCCACCTCCTCTGACACAACCAACCCCCTCTCGGTGATCATCCTCCTCCTTGTTATGAACAATTATGTGTTCATTATTTTTTTATCAGTTATTCATAGCAATGTTGTATCAAATCTATACAATTTTTTTGACATTTCATGAAATTACACCTTTAATATATCTCTTGCACAACCAGTTATTCTTATATTGATGTAGGTATTTTTGTGTATTTACTTTAATTAGAATGTCATTTTGTTCTTGGTGTTTTCTAAAACTTTTTTTTTATCAAAGTGAATCAATATTTAATAGATATAGTGGGTTTAAAAAGTGTTATAAATGTTTTTATCTCTTGGAATAAAGGTTTTATAATGGTTTTCTAAATTTTAATTAATTGGTTTAAATTAAAAGTGTTTGTGGAAATTTTTATATGTCTTGTTTTAAAATAATTTGTATAACAAAAGGTATTTGAAACCATTTGGGTATTGGTATGATTTTCAAGGATTTTTTGAAATAGAATTGGTTTAATGGATTTTAAAATGACTTGAATGAAAAGGTATTTGGTTTTATAAATGATTTTAAGTTTGGTTTCACATAGAATAGTTATAAAGAAGGTGATAAAGTTGGTTTTTAAATGGTTGAAATGAATTGGCATTCCTAGTTGGTTTCTGAAAAGGTATATCATCACTTTATATAAGATATTTTTATAATGAGTATCAGACCATCAATTATTACCCTTATTTTTATTATGCTTGATTTGAATTGTGGACCCTGAGGAGGGATGTTGTATTCTATTTTTTATATGGATAAATTTAAATGGGTTATTTATTGTGAAGGAGTTGGAGTTGGAGGTGAGATGAGATTTGTTTAAAATAATTTTTTATCGATTCTTGTGATTCTTTTGATTTTCCACCTCCACTAGATTGATTTATCATGGGAAATTAGGTAAATAATGGAAGTTCTAGTGGCATGTGATGCTATCTTAGTGTATGTTAGATGCCTAGGAGATTATCACCCTACCGGGGGTCTATTTTATACGTGGAGAGACCTGAAAGGGGAAGATGAATGGGATGATCTGATTTCACATAGGGTCCCAATGAGTAATATGATTAACTAGGTCTAGTATCACCCATTCTAAAGCCTAATGAGTTTCCCATGATGTCTATAATTCATTGGATATTGATTAGAGGATATCATCCCATGCCTTATTTGTATCCCCACTATTACTTTAGTTATTTCTTATTATCAATTTCCCATTGATAACTTGGTGCATGTTATGTTTCTATATTCCATTTCAATTATTGTTTTGGTTTATATTCAAACTAAATTAAAAAATAGTTTTGAAATTATTTTATTAAATAAAAGAATGATGTTTTATTTAAAGGTGTGTTTTTGAGATATGGATTTGGAAAAAAAAGGTCAAAAGTATTAGTTCTATTTTAATGGATTTGAAACTCCTTTTTTCCTTAATTTTAAAGCATTTCATTTTAAAATGAAAATGAAAGTTGTTTTATAAAAGAAGTTATGGCATGTTACACTTTTTCTTTACACCCTCTTGTGAAAATCCTATTCACTACTTATATTTTAAACTATCATTAATAAAATTTATTTTCAAAGGAATTATACAAACTCCTTGGTGAAATCCTACTAGACACAGTTTGGTTCACACCGTGCATACACCAATGGTTGTATGAAAATTTCATGTTTACTTTCAAGAGACTAGGCTATGTTATTTTACCTTGGTTAATGTTCGAGTTGTTTTGATGATAGATTGTATAGTATGGTATGGGGGATTGTGGGTCATAAGTAGGTAGTTAGTAGTGATCCAAGTTTAGTCATATTTTTGGATGTTTTAATATAATTTTTGTTGGCCCAGATATTTCTGTTAGTTTATTATATACTTGGGATTCTTCTTATTACTTTATTATGTGATGATGTGATGAGTTGATTTATGACCGTTTATTATTTCTAAAATATTATACTATATTTTATTGTTTTGTTTATATTGAAACTATTTATTTTGTGCATGATTTAATGATGTATAGATGAGTCATGTTGGATTTATGGGTGGAGTCCTAGATGTGGTTATTCATATTCGGAGGGTGAAACCATTACCAATGGTTATAATTTGATACCCTAACACTTTTCACCATCCAACAACAATAAGAGACATTCTTTAGGCCTTGTGGAGATCTAGGTTGGGTGACATGTCAGGTCAAACTAGGCCAGTTCATTACAAAATGGTATTAGAGTATCCTCTTATTATTTAGAGTGTGTATTAGTATAAAGAATATATGATCATCATTAGGACTCAATAGTTAGGCCATGAGTAGTTTATTGATCACCACTTTTCATAACAAAACTTTAGTTTCCATGGGTAGTTGTTATTTTAATCTTTGATTTGGATTCCAGTTTTAATTATTTTGATAATGATGATTAGATCCCCATTGAGTTATATTAGATATTTTGGGGTATTTCTTTAAGATTTTGGATGAAAGTAAGAAGGAACCAAAGTATCATCATCATATCACATGGTATGAAAAAATATATGGAGCCTATGTATATGGTCTTAGAAATTTTTTAGATGTTATTGTATGATTGGTGTATGGTCAGCTAAACCATGTGGCCAAGTCATGCATAACTTTGCATCAATTTTTGATTTATTTTTTAAACCTATTTTGATTTCCAATGGATCCTAAGGAAATTTACACCTAGGGAGATGGATAAAAGGAGGTTTTAGTGATTTTTTGGTGTTATTGTAATGGATTTTGTATGTTGTTCCACATTATGGTTTTCTTATGTTTGGTGCTTTAATTTTTTGTACAGAAGTACATTTATTGAATTTTTTTATTCCAAAACCGGTTTTTTGGGGCTTCTTTATAAAGTATTTTGAATATCATGTATAATTTTTTCAAGAGTAGTAAGGTTTAAAAAGAAATTGGGAAATGATTTAAAATGAAAATACATTTCATGAAGTGTTTTAATTTAAAACCTTTTTCGTGATTGATTTGAAAATGGGACTCATGGATGTTTTGGATTAAAAAAATAGGTTTTATGATTTGTTTTGACTTTCACACAATTATTTGAAAGTTTTTGATTACATTATATAATTTTGGAAATTATTTAAAATGAAATGGTATTTCAGGAAATTTTTTGGTCTTATGATGAAATTCATGAGGTGTTTTGAAAATATAGTAGAACTTTATGAAGTTTGAGTGAGATTTTATTTTAAATAATTTCATGATTATCAAATCTCATGCTAATATTTTTTTAAACTCTATACTTGGGAAGTTGTAATTTTAACCTATGAAATGGATTTTTTATTTTTTAAAGGAAGTGAGATTCTTTTCAATGTTATTTTCTTTTTGAAATGAGTTGTCATGCTTGTTTTTAAAATGTAGTGATTTTTAAGAAATATATTTTTACAGGGGGTGTGTAGGGGAGGGGGTGGGGTGTGTAGGGGAGGGGGTGGGGGTGTGCGGGGGGTGGGGGGTGGGGAAGGGGGAAGGGGGTGTGCAGGGGGAAAGGGGTTCAAGGGGGTGTACAGGGGGGAGGGGAAGGGGGTGCAAGGGGGTGTGCTGGGGGGGAGGGGCAGGGGGTGCAAGGGGCAGGGGGAGGGGTGAAATGGGGGAGGGGTGCAAGGGGTGGGGGGAGGGTGTAGGTGGGGTGCAAGGGGTGGGAGGGGTGGGGGGAAAAGGGAGGTGGTTTCCATGAGGGGGGTTTCCAGGAGGGTGTCCAAGTGTGGGGGAATTTATATAGGGTTGAAACATTTTGATGAACTCAAACTAGATTAATACAACACTTTATAACAGTGGGCACAAATGGAATACACTGATCCATTTGATCAAACTAACATCGTTTTATCCATATAATTATTATAGAGGAACAATAACCATGTTTCTATGATCCTAGTTCAATTATCAGGATGTTTTTACCATGCGTTATAAGCCACGCCATGTAAACTATTCATTGAGCTATTGGTGGGATCTAACAGCCATAATATTTCAACCATGACCTCACCTTCCATGCAACACCATTGCAAGGAACACATAGAAACCATGTGAACACACAATTCATCCCCAAAATGGATGCTATAATTTACCACACCTACCACTTGGCTTGATGACTATGATGGCTGCCTAACACAGTTGATCATTACTTTTGATTGTTCAAGGAAAACGTTTGTGTCATTAATTGTATTACATAACAAAATGGTGTTGAATTGCTTCAATGTTCTGTCTCACACCTGATTTATGCTATTGGCTAAGAATCACTAAGAGTCATTCCCCATTAGCATCACATTTTAGCATATTTCACCTATAAAAATGAGTTCCTCCATTATGTTATGCATGGTAAACTACTCAGGATAAGATACTAAAAGGCCTAAATCTGAGTCTCAAATAAATAGATTCATCTGTCGTATGTATCATAGAAATTTAAATAATTTTTACATAGTTTCAAATGATGTGTGACCATGCCTGGACACCTGGGAATTTCTTCATCTAGAACTGGCATGGTAATCCTTGTGAAATTAAATGGAATTTACATTTGGAACACATGGTATATTATCTTCTCAGGGGTATGCTTGTGTACTCCAATCAATGCTTGTGTATTCTTGCATATGCTTGTGCACTATATGTACACAGATTTTCTATCCATGTAAAAATACATGACATATCCCCTATGGTACAATTAATGTCTATCCACATGGTGTAATTAGTAAACATGCACCGTTTCTTAAATTGATTCTTACATTTGGTGATATTTTTTCCATGAATTCAAATTTAAATTTTTTGTAAATTATGTTTCTTACTCATGTTTAATCCAATTTTATTAAAATAGTATTTACCAAAAATGTATGTTTTTAATATATTAAGTATAATAAATATTCATGAAAGGTTTCAATCCTATATACAAGGTGACAGGGTAAACTAACACTTGATTTTGGAGAAATACATTGTCATGAAAGATTAGAGCAATGGTATATTTTCAAGTAGTGGGTCATTTTTTCAGTTAATATTTTCTTTTACTTGTATTAAATATGATTTGCGCTTCATTTTTTAGATTTCATGTACTCTTATTGAGTAGTGGGTTATTTATTTAATATGAACAGTGGATAGTTTTTTAGACCATTAGAACATGTTTTTTTTGAGCAGTCGTGTTTTTTTATTGAGCAGTGGGTCATTTATTAGAGCATTGGATTATCAACATGTGAATACACGTGTGAGAACCACTATAGGGGGGGGGTCTTTCCAGGGGGTCTATCTGCAGGGGGGGTCTATCCAGGGGTGGGGGTCTCTGTCTAGGGGGGTTGTCCAGGGGTGGGGGGTTGTGAAAGGGGGGGTCTATGCAATGGGGGTATGTCTAGGGGGAGTGGAGGGGAGATTTGGATGGGGGAAGGGGTGCTAAAGGGGGGTCTATCCGGGGGGTTCCAGGGGGTGTCTGCAGGGGTGGTCTGTCTAGGGTATGTCCAGGGGAGGCTATCCAGGGGGAGTGCAAGGGGAGCTTTTCATGGGGGAAGGGGTGTTGCAGGGGGGGCCTGTCTGGGGGGTCTATCCAGGGGGGTGTCTGTAGGGTGGGGGGGATTTGTCCAGGGGGGATGTCTAGGGGTGGGTGGATTCAAACCACTATGTGAAAATGTCATTGAGTCCTTGAGGTGACCTCTCTCATACAAACTCCTCATAGGAATTTGGAGTTCTTGTCCTTTTCCTCCTCACATTCCTCGTTTTTGGACTTGTCAAAGCTATCATAAATAACTTTCATTGAATTATAAAAATGTGGGGGGTTAAGAGATCTTACATCCTTCATCTATAAAAAATGTAATGGAGACCATTGTTCCCTAATTGTTGGGAGAATCCCCTTTGCTTCCATTATCATAAGGTGCATGGATAGTACCCACTGCCTTCTTGAATTTATCACTAACCTAAATAGCCTTAATAGTTACACTAGTGTTGGTGTACTCAACATTAGGATTAAATATTCCTTTCCTATCCTTAACAAGAGTACCACAATCATTAGAGGCACCTTTATAGGCTTATTGAATGAGGCTAGAATTTCTTCCCCTAATAGTATCAGGCTTGCCAGTGTATTTTCACTCAGCCTTATGTATATTAGTGATCTGGCTAAGAGTGTTGATAATAGGATATAAAATCTCATCTAAATATTTTGGATCAAATATTCCCTCAATTTTCCTCTCCTTAGCATTAAAAGTGGTTTTGTGATCCTTATAAGAAGAAATTATGAAGGTATCCTTCATAATGGGGCATTCCACTACTACCATTTGCAAGGAATCGGGATACATAGCCTTCCAAGATTGAACATATAAAGAAGAGTCTCCATTCTTCTACCCATATTCACCTACATTAACCAATGCTAAAGCATCCTTCCCAGCCTTCCTAGATTCAACTAAGCTGTTAGTATCACTACTAGAAGTACCACCATCCAATTCCGTACTTTTATCATCCTCATTCCTTGTATCATCCTTATTAAATCCATAAACATCACTTTTAAAAAAGGAATTCTCTCTAGAAATAACCTTGTATTTTCCCTTAATAGAGTGGTTATTTTTAACTTCCTATGATATTGAAATAAAGGTAGACTTTACATATTTATCCCTCTTGTCATCCCTAATAGAGGGAGTTTGAATAGGTGAATAAACATTCATAATTCCAAGGGAATTCTTCCCTTACTAGTATCATAACTCATAAAAAGTTTCTCCTGTAAGTCAACAAGGTCATCTCCTAAACCTGATTATAACTAAGACTAGGTTGAGAGGGTGACTCTTAGTGATGTTTATGATTGATGACTGAAAGTCATTTCTGGGATGGGAGATTTGGTTTTTATATTCATATAACCTCATGTGTTTGGAAATCCAACCATAAAAGAAGTGTAATGGGCAGCACACATAGAATAGATTCTTCTGTTGGATGATAGAGGTAATGAATTTTATAGCTTCACATGCATTAGGACTACTAGGTTTTTTCCTTACCTCATCTCTAGAATCTCTTCCATGATAAGGTCACCCAGACACACCCGCATGTGTGCATCTCAAATCGATATCTTCTACCTATAAATCATTATAGTAATATATACATCTAACCTGACCATGGGATCCTTGAGCTTCATGTTTTATCCCCACAACTACCATCTGTTATCCTCTAGTATTTTATAAAATGAGTTCTCATTGACTTTTTAAATATCATTTGGATAATGACACAGCTTCCCTATATGTATGTCCATTGATTCATTCTAAAGATACCCAAAACATTGCATGAAATGGATGTCCATCATCTGTATTTTTTGGTCACTCTCCCCTAGGACAAGCGTTGTGACACCCATGTGATCGTTGGAATATCTTCCTTGTCATCGCATACATCCTTATCTAGTTGGAAATCATCATACATCTCTACCAATATATATATTCTCATGAAGTGGTAGAGGTCTCATATACCATTGTTGACCTCCCAATGATGTAGGAGAAATTTCTTGGTCCTTGGTGTCCAATTTCTCAGCAACTCTGGAATGAAGTCTTGATTATTGTAGACGTGGAATTTTGATCACCATGTTGGAACATAGATACCAACACAGTATATATCCAACTAAAATTCATGATAGGATAAACATACCTAGTATACCCTGACCCCTCTCTTCAAGAAGTTTCTATAATGAAGAAGGTCCTAATAATATGTCAACAATCCTTGAATTTAAAAGTGGAAATAGATTAGTTTATAAATGAGGGGGTGTAGGGTGGGGGTCTATCTAGGAAGGAGGGGAGGGGTGTAAGGGGGTCTGTCTAGGAAGGGAGGGGGTGTCCAGGGGGGGCTGTCCAGGGGGGTGTCCAGGAGGGCGGGGGTGTCCAGGAGGGGGGGACTATCCAGGGGTGGGGGTTGTCTAGGGGGTGTTCAGGGAGGATGGGGGGTTGTCCAGGGGGGTGTCCAGGAGGGAGGGGGAGTGTCCGGGAGGGGGGGATATTCAGGGGGTGGGGGTTGTCCAGGGGGTGTCTAAGAGGGATGGGGGGCTATCTAGGGGGAGGGGCAGGGTGGTCTGTTCAGGGGGGTAGGGTCTGTACACGGGGTGTGCAGGGGGGTTTGTCTAGGGAGGGGTGGGTGGGTGGTTTTGTCCGGGAAGGAGGGGTGGAGGGGGGTTTCTTCTTGAATATGTCCTTTGAAACTCATTAATTTTAAATGTTTTTTCTGATGATTTAATGTTATCTAATGAGGATTGGAGTTATGGGAATCTGATGTTGATTTTGTTTCTTTTTAGGTACTTCAATGAGAATATCCAGGTTGAGTGAAAAAATATAAGAGGATGGTTGTCTCATTAAAAAGAAGAAAACTACATCATATCATTATAGGGGATAACTTAATTTGGTTTTTACTTGTTTAAAACAATTCATTCATGCTTCCACTTATTGGAACTCTTTTGAAATTCTTGATTTTAGGATGTTATGATTGTTGAGTGTTTGTGCTTAAACTGTTGAATACTTTTCGTGCTAATGTTATTGAACTGAATTTTTTTTTGATGGTTATTGAAAATATTCTTTATTATGGTAAAAAATGATGAGTGTTGAGTTTTAATGTATGATGATGTTTATTATGAAATTTATATTTCATGATTTTTTTGTTGAAAATATGTTAAATATTCATTAATGAGGGTAGAGTGGTAATATAAAAATTGTTTTCATGGTGATTTTAATGTGAAATGTTCACTGTATTTGTCTCTTATCTTACTGAAAAGAGTTTCTTTACATGATTTTCTATGTGTTTGACTGGAAATCATTTTGGGTTTTCAATGAATTAATGCACGTGCACACTGAAAATAATTTTTGACCAGTGGATTTTTTTATATCATTGGAACATGTATTTTAGGGGTCTCCCTGTATTTTATAGGGTTTTCCTTTAGAAGGTGTCTGGGAGGGGGTGTCTATGAGGGGGTGTCCAAGAGGGGGGGTTGTCTAGGGGGGTGTCCAAGAGGGAGGGGGTTGTCCAGGGGGTGTCCAGGAGGAGGGGTTGTCTAGGGGGGTGTCTAGGAGGGATGGGGGCAGTCTAGGGGGTGCAAGGGGGTATGTAGGGGGGGTTGTCCAGGAGGGAGGGGGTTGTCTAGGGGGATGTCCAGGAGGGAGGGGGTGTCCAGGGGGGTGTCTAGGAGGGTGGGGGGTTGTCCAGGGGGGTGTCCAGGAGGGGGGGATGTCCAGGGGGTCTGCATGGGGAGGGGTTATCTAGGAGGGGGTGTTGTCTAGGAGGGGAGGTCCAAGAGGGAGGGGGTGTCTAGAGGGTGTCCAGGAGGGGGGTGCTGTCCAGGTGGTGTCCATAAGGGATGGGGGCTATCCAGGGGGTGCAAGGGGGGTCTGTAGGGGGAGGGGGATTTCTAGGAGGGGGAATGTCCAGGAGGGAGGGGGTTGTCTAAGATGGAGGGGGGTTGTCTAGGAGGGGGTATTATCCAGGGGGTCTGCAGGAGGAGGGGGCTATCCAGGGGGGTGTCCAGGAGGGAGGGGGTTGTCTATGAGGGGGGTTCTGTCCAGGGGGTGTCTAGGAGGGATGGGGGCTGTCCAAGGGGGGTGCAAGGGGGGTCTGTAGGGGTAGGGGATGTCCGGGAGGGAGGGGGATGTCTAGTGGGTATCCAGAAGGGAGGGAGAATGTCCAGGGGGTGTCCAGAAGGGGGTACTATCCAGGGGGTGCAGTGTGATCTGCAGGGGGAGGGGGTTTTCTAGGAGGGGGTGTCCAGAAGGGGGGTTGTCCGGGGTGCTATCCAGAAGGGAGGGGGCTGTCCAGGGGGTGTCTAAGAGGGGGGTTATCCAGGGGTGTTGTCTAGGAGGGAGGGGGTTGTCCAGGGGGGTTTCCATGAGGGTTTGAAAGGGGGTCTGCAGGCAGGAGGGGTTTTCTAGGAGGGAGGGGGTTGTCCAAGAGGGAGGGGGGATGTCCAGGGGGTGTCTAGGAGGGAGGGGGTTTTCTAGGGGGGTCCAGGAGGGGGGTCCTATCCAGAGGGTGTGTAGTGTGATCTGTAGGGGGGTTGTCTAGGAGGGGGTGTCCAGGAGGGGGGGTTGTCCAAGGGTACTGTCCAGGAGAGGGAGATATCTAGGGGTGTCCAGGAGGGGGGGTTCTAGGAGTGTTATCCAGAAGGGAGGGGGCTGTCCAGGGGGTGTCTAAGAGGGGGGTGCTGTCAAGGTGGGTGTCCAAGAGGGATGGGAAGCTGTCCAGGGGGTATGTATTAGGGAGGGGGTTGTGCAGGGGGGAGGGGTAGGGGGTCTGTTTAGGGAGGGGGTTTGGGGGGTCTGTCTAGGGAGGGGGTCTATCTGGGGGGATCTGTCTGGGGGAGTATTTTTTTATGAAATGGGAAGGGATATATCCACGGTTTTAAACCATGGAAATATCCCTATAGTTGCGGTTTGAACCATGTCTAAAGATTTATAGCCACGGTTTCAAACCATGGCTATAGCCCATGTGTGGTTAAATATTTAGCCACAGTTTTAAACCGTGGATATAAAGCTTTAGCCATGGTTTGAACCATGGATATAGGGATATAGCCACACCAATACCAGCCATGGTTCATTAAACCGTGGCTATAACCTATAGCCACATTTTTTGGGCTTATAGCCACAGTTTGAAACCGTGGATATAGCCTAAATTTCTAGTAGTGTTTGTGTGGATTTTGAAAGGGAAATGAAGATTTTATAGAGGTTCTTGGAACCAGTTATTTTACAAATAAGTAATTTCATGCCTTTAAAGAGTTTAATACTAAAAAAGGATGTGTTAAGCCTATGTTAAATAATTTTAAGGTTGTTTAACCTTTATTTTAATTTTATAAAGTGATTTTTTTTGTGTATGTTGAATATTAAAGGGGATTTGAAAATATGTTTTCATAACTAAATTCTCTAAGTATGATAAAATGTATTGGTATCCCAAGGTTATTTTATATGTCCTAGTTGTCACTTTATAAAAAATCATTTTCTTAAAATGTGTGATACCCTCAATTGAGCCCCTTAATTGTTGTGTTTGACTTGAATAGTGTCCCCTAGTGGGATGTTTTATATTTTATTATTATTATGTGAGTATTATGTTTAGATGAAATAAAAGGGGATGTTTTTATGAGGTTTTATAAGGTGAGGTGAGGTTTATTATAAAGTGTTTTATTATTCCATGTGATGATTTCATGATTGTTACTACTCACCTATATTGATTGATATCATGGTATCCTAGGTAGATAAGTATAAGGTTTGGATGTTTGCTATGATAGATTGGTGTGTGCACACTGTCTGGTTACCTATAGAAAGTTGTGCCCTTCTGGGGGTTATTTATTTAGTGTTTGGTGAGATCAAAAGTGAAGATAATATGGCTTATTGGTTTCACATGGGGGGATAAGGAGTGATCTGATGATCCAATTCCAATACCATTTATATTAGAGCCTACAGATTTTCCCATGATGCTTAGTTCTCATTGGGAATTATTTAGGGGATTCCATTTTATGACTTATTAGTATCCCCTAGTCTTGATTTTCTCACATGGAACCATATTGGTTATTGTAATTTTATTATGAATCCTTGATATCTTGGTGCATGTGATACTTATATTTGATTCTGATAGTGTTTTGATTTACTTTCAAATTTTTTATAAAATAATTTTGAAAGTATGGTTTATAAATTGAAGTAATAATTTTTTTCTAGTGATATTTTAGAAATGATTTTGGGAAAAGATAGAAAAGGGTTAGGTTTTGTTTCATGTATTTTGAAATACCTATTTTCATTATTTGAAGGAAATTTTTTAAAAAATATTGTGTTTAATTCTTGAGTTTGAAACTTATTGTTTTTAAACTGAGTATACCTCATTTTTTGGAAGACTTTTTTTTTGGTTTTATAAAGGGAAAGTAATAAAGTATGTTGCTTGTTTCCTTTTTTCCTAAAAACCATATTTTCTAGTTTATGTTTAAACTAGAATATTTTAAATGATTTATGAAGTTAATTTCATATAATACTTAGTGATATCATACTATTAATGTTTTTCTCGCACACTGCATGCACACTACTGTATGTGCAAGTATGTAGCTCTCTAATTTTCTATTAGGTACCAAAGTTTTGATCATGTTCATGGGATATTTGTTCTTTTTAATTGATGGATTTTGTGGGTGTGGTGAGTGACTTTGGTTCATATGGAGATGTTCAAGTAGTGCCTTGGGTAGTGATTTTTATTTTCTAGGGCATGTATGTATTGACCTACTTGGCCAGATTTGGTAACTTTATATTAGTCTTTTCATTTTTATGTGTATAAGATATAATTTATTCCACTGTGTATTTTTAAACAAGATGAATCATGGTTTTTGGTTATGTATCATTGGATATTTTTTCCTTTTTCCTTGTTTGGTTGGTTTATTATTTGTACCTACATATTTGATATGAATAGATATATAACTTGCGAATAGGTCATGTCTGATTATCAATAACTTCAATTACTAATTTATATTATGTTTTGAGGGTGAAACCATTCCATTTTTTTTCATGACACTTAGACACTATTTTACCACCTATGGGAATTTGGAATTCCCTTCGAGCCTAGTGGAATACTAGGTTAGGTGACGTTCCAAGTTATATCAATTTAGTTTGTTACAAATAGTATTAGAGCCTAGAATCTAAAGAGTTACTATGTTTTGGAAGAACTCTCTTGTAATTTAGGAGGTCTGTTGGTGTGGGAAAAAAGGATTTTTGGGACTTGAGAGGTTATTGTGGGGAGAGACTACCTAGCTCTTTATCACCTTGATCCTTGGGTTTCTATAGGAAGTTGGATTTTGGTTTCTATTTTAATGATTCTTATGGGATTGATATTTGAGATTATGATATTATTATCATCATTAGCATTGTATGAGTTTCCTTGGGGTTTTTGTTATATTTTTTGATGATAACGGAGAAATAATCAAAGAAGTAAAGTAAGATTTCATGGCCTAAAAAACTGTGCAGTGACCAGGAGATTGATTTTGGAAATATTTTAAGAACTATTTCATGATTGGAACATGGTCTTTCAAACTATATAGTCAAGTCAAGCATAGCTCTGTATCCTATTTTTTTTATTTAGATCCATTGATTATGGTATTTTTTTGAGTTATTTTTTGTAAAAAGAAAAAATAAAGGTGGGTTTTGTGATATGTTGATAGGGTTGGGTTGAATTTTGGTTGTAATTTTGGTGTTCTATTGTTTATGAGTGTGTTTTAAAACTTTTTTTGTGTTTGAAAAGTGGATTTCAGGAAAAAAAAATTGTTCGGTTTGAAATGAAGACTTGGGGATTGTTTATAAAATTAATTTGGTTATTATGAAATATTTTTTGAATTTTTTTATTTCATTATGTGATTCAAGAAGCGTTTGGGTTTTAAACCAGTTGATGATTTAATTTTCAAGGATTTTGACCCTATTAGAGTGTAACTTCAAGAGGGGACAACTTTAAAGAGAAAATTAGGATCCTATTTTAAAAAAAATAATGGTTGAGGTGTTTTGAAACTTTTTAAAGGGTGGAGTGTTTTGAGATGGAAAGTGGATTCTTATGTGAATGATTTAAATTGAGAAAGAGGGTATTTTTTCTTATAATCAAAATTTGTGAAAATGATTTTTTTTTAATTTTCTAAAATATATGGAATGTTTAAATGTTTTTCCTATTTCTATAAGAAATTTTTTTCTTTGAAATGAATTTTTTAACACCTTGTTATGGGTTCGTAGGTTAAAAATAATGGTTTTTGAAATTTTTTTCTTGTTTCGATGAATTTTGAATTTAGATTTTTCCTTTAGTTTTCATTGGGACTGTTGGATGTGGTTCAAGATATATGGTCAGGTTGGGTTCATGTATCATATTATTTACAATAATCCTCTTATAAAGGTCTTTAGTGAAGGTAGGGAGTTTATCTTTAGGGGTCATTCCTTTATTGTTTGTGTCCCTTCCCATACTCTAAATTGAGTGGTAGATATTGTTTTCTCTTCTTGGTGGTGTATTGGTGAGCCTTGTAATTATTCAAGGTGGTGTTTTCCTAGAGGTAGTAATTGGGGATCATGTGGGCTGATTTTGGTGGGTTATTCTAGTTGAGTCTTGGTTAGCTAGTTGGGTTATAGGGTGATGATCTATTTTGGGATCCATGCTCAATGAGTTTAGTGCTTTTGTTTTATTATGATTGATTTTATTTGGTATATTCTTTTTAGTTTCTCTTGTGTGATCAGTGGACTCTTTGGGATGTTCATGCCTCATTGTTTTTTGTGCCTTGTGTGATTATTTTGGAAATTCTAGCTTAGTGGTGAGATCTATGCATGGGTTTTGGTTTGGACTGAATATAGTGAAGCTTGGGGTACATGCATGGGTAAATAGGATGGGTGATTATTTATGATTAGACTATGGGAGATACCATGTTTGAATTTCAGTGAGGATCCCCATGATTTGGTGTTCTATGATCTTGGACCATGTCACCCTTTAATGTAGTTTATTAACCTAAGGTTAGAATAATGTTATTATATTTTGAAAAGGGTCCTTGTTTATTGTTTGATTTGGATATTTTGGTATGTGATGGTTTTGGTGACTCAATATTGTAATCTTTGGATGTTCCTTGGTTTCATAGTCTTTCAGATGTGTTTTTGGGTTGCACTTACTTTATGTAGTTTGAACCAGTTTCTTACTGGTCACTTATAGTTTGTGGGCTTTTTTGGTTCCCTTTATTGACTTATGGAATCATGGTTGTTTCAATATCACTCTCCTTATAGATTAATTATTTTTTTTTCTCACCATTTTAGATGAATTCTAAATGTGGGGAGACCTATTTTAGTTCTTCATCTTCCTATATCTTCATTTAGAATAGTTTTTGATTGGATATTGTTTTATATTGTTTGATGTTATTTTTGGAATTTATCATGTTGTTTTGAGGAGTATTTTCTAGGAGTATTTCTTGAATTTTATCTTTTTTTTGTCTTCTACCTTGACTCAAGACTTTCTAGGGGTAGAAAATGGCATGGTGGGGATAATTGTGACACTTCCATGTCACTATGGTATTTAATATTATTTAATTGTAGGTTATTTTGAGTTTTTTAGGTGTTTATATGAATTTTTTAGTGTTTTGGGAATCCTTGAGAAGTTGTTGGCCTAGATGCCAGAAGACTACACCATGGCCCAGGAAGACCATGTCGCAGCCTACCTCCTTGCCTTTGCAAATTTTTAGGGGTGAGGGGTAGCTATGTTGTGAAGCATGGGATATATCATGGGGTGTCCATACTTTCCAATATGGGGTTCTTCCCTCACTTTTTTATATTCTCAGGTGAAGGATGACCACACCGTAGCAGGTGAGGTTGCGCCATAGAGCTCAGTCAAGTGGGTGTGCTACACTGTAGAGGAGGGCGGCTCACTATGGTGGTCTAAGGATATAGGTTTTTGGTCCTTCCTAATCAAGGTACACCACACAAAAAACATGATGTTTGTGACATGGTGGGTTCCTTAGCGAAGAACTACGCCATATTGGGTAAGGTCATGATGCAATGCAGCCTTCCCAAGTTTATTTTTTATAAATTTCCTGTTTTCCCATAACATCCCCCAATCAGGCACTCTCTCACATGGCTAAAAAGGGTTGGTTATGAGACCTCAAGCACACCTCCCTGTATTCCAGAAGCTTCCGACTAGTAGTGGGGATGTGAAATGTATAGTGGTAAGACTATACCCCTGGGTATAAAGTGTCATAACAGAAGAAATAAACCATATAAAAAAAGAAATCAAAGTATACACATCGAAAAAATCAAAAAAAAAGATCCAACTAAATATTCCAATAAATAATAAAGGATTAATGTAATTACATGCTAGAATGTAACTAAAATTCGTGCTATAAATAATACGTGTAAAATAATATAAGTCTCAAATAAAAACTCAAAATTCCCTGGTCCCAAACCCCACGTTGGTCCCACATCTAAACTCTATCCCATCCAATAAGAAAACAATCAACAAATAAGGTCCTCTTCCATTGTCCAAACTTGCATCCACATAAGCTGATCGAGTGCCAAATGGTGACCTGAATAGGGTGTGAGTATAACACAATAGGTTGACACCACCATGTCTAAAAAAACTAGTTTGATAAGAAGTGTGTGAAATAATGTAATAAATAGGTGTATTAATTAATTCAATAATTAATAAAATAAAACAACCATCTTTGGATCCATGACAGAATATCTATCAACATTTCTTACAACCATACCAACCACAACCATATAACCATGGTAAAATAACCTTCTTAGATGTCATGCCAGAATATCTTGTAGCATGTATTACAACCATTCCAACCAAACCCCTATAAGAATTATAGAATCCATGTCAAATACCTATAAGAATTACAGCATGGGACTAGATAGAGCTCTCTCTCTATAATAATTACAGCATGGGACTGGGCTGAGCCTGCTCAATATCTACATTACAATATATAAGTGTCCATGTGTTGGGACTAAACCTGATATATAAGTATTTCATCACGGAACACAAGTCCTATCATACCATATGGATATCACATCATAAATCTCAATAGTTAATTATGAAAATTGTCATTTATCTTTCATATAGCACTTTTAATTAAATCACAATTGATTAACAGTCGTAACAATAAGAAATAAGCCACATCTTAGGGATTCTATATCAATAAATCACCTAAGGTCTCATGTCATGCTAAACACACTTTAAACCATTTTCCAATTCAATTATATTCATGGTCTATTCACCAAACTTGTAGCTATAAACTAGATTATAAGCCAATTGAAAATAAAGTACTCCAAGGAATGATCTCATTCATTACATAATTTATTTGGGTGCACATTATGTTGGTGTAATCACAGTATTTCATAAACTTTGAAATTATCAAACCATAGGGTTAAGATTTAGACCCCTACCTTTAACTGATGATCCAACAACACTTCCAATGGTAAATTCCCATAAGGAAGAATGTGCGGATGATCTCCAAGATAATCCTATATCAAAACTGATTAAGATCAAAACCAAAAATACACATGGTCAAAGTATTTCACTGCAATAGTTGGAGAACCAAGGAAGAGAAGGGAGAAACTATAACAAAACCACTTACCAGGAATCAAAGGCATTATTATGACATCTAGAAGGAAGGTTGGCACTCCAAAATTGCTTAGAAGGTGACCTAGTCAAGAGGATAAGGTCTCGATGAGTTAGAATGAAAACTTATCCGCACAACATACTTTAAAATAGCAGGTCAGGGAATTACATGTTGTATAACATAGTTACACATCATGTGAAAAATTTAATGGGATATACTAAAAAACCAATCACCTCATACTATTTTATTAAAACACTTGAACATTACCTAAAGTTTAATCCATTTACAAGGTTTGTAAATGTTTTACGGATGGTTTTTCAGCCCATTTTCCATTTAAACAACTTGAACCCCATTTAAAGCTTCTCAAATTACCAAGAACCTGTGAAACTCTTAACCCATTTATACCGAGAATCCATTAATTCAAACAAACATACATCCCTTAAATTTAATTCATTTTACCCAAAAAATCTCTCCACATGGATCCTCTCCATTTTTTCAAATTTTGGTTTAAATATGAGGTAAAAAATACTCGAAAGAAAAGTTAAAAAAACTCATAGAGAGACATGCCTATAAAATAAAGGGATCTCACAACGTCCCCACCATATAATATCTCATCCTCGAGATGCTTCAAGAATCATTGTGAGGTATCAGCAAACAATTTTGGCCACTGTGTTCTCATATCAGAATCCCTCTCCCATTTATCCTCCTAAACTATCCCATGCTGCCACTGCACTTGAACCAATTGTATAGTCCTACCTCAAAGATATTTCTCACTACAACCCAAAACCCATAGTGGATGCTCCACAAAGGATGCATCATCACAAAGCTCAATGCCTGCGAAATCTATCACATGGGAAGTTTTTGGATGATATCTCCATAGTTGCGGCATGTGGAACATGTCATTCATGGAATTGTATCACTATGGAAGGGCTAAACGGTATGCCACTAGACTGACCCTTACCACTGTCTCAAATGTCTTGAAAAAACTAAGTGTTATCTTTCCTTGTTTCCTAATACGACATTACCCCATCCTAGGTGACACTTGAAGGAAAACATGATCACCAGCCTTGAATTCTAGAGGTCATCTCTGATGGTCAGCATACGATTTCTGCTTGCTCTGTGCAGTTACTAACCACTATATGATCAACTGAACTAGCTCAGATGTTTCATACATGAGACTAGACCCAACAAGTTTTGAATCACCTACCTCTATCCAACAAAGAGGTGAACGAGAAGGCCTTCCATAAAAATGCTCTAAATTTTCCATTTGGATTGATGCTTGGAAGTTATTATTATATGTAGACACCATGAGTGTTATTTTTTTCTCCCATAAACCACAAAAATCCAAAACACCGGCTCATAACATATCCTCCAAAACCTGAATAGTCTGCTCAAATTGACCATCAGTCTGTGGATGGTAGGTTATACTCAAAAGAACCTATAATCCCATAGCCTTATGAAGACCCTACTAGAAACACGATGTTAAATAAGAATCTCTATCTGAAATAATACACTATGAAACATTGTGAAACTGAACCACCTTGCATACATAAAGACTTCCCATATCATCAACTATGAAGGTTTCCCTGATAGGAAAGAAGTGGGTTGCCTTAGTCAGTCGATCCACAACAACCCATACAGTGTCATTCTTATAGGTTTTCTTGGGTAATCCTGTCACAAAATCCATTGTGACATCATCCCATTTCCACTCAGGAATGGGAATAGGATGAAAATTCTCAACTGGCCTCTAATGCTTAGTTTTCACCTGCTGACAAGTGAAGCATCTAGCCACGAATCTTACCACCTCCTTCTTCATTCTTGACCACCAATACTATATATGGATATCATGATACATATTTGTTAAACCATGATACACCGTCCATCTAGAAGAATGAAACTCCCTCATCATCTCCTTGTGTAAGCCCGTAGGAACCCATACTCTTCCATAGAAAAGAAGAGAATATCCACTATCGAGAGACCATTCTGATGGTTTCTGTAACACCCTAAGATTTTTTGAATTATTTTTTTTCAAATTAATTTAATCTTTTTGATATTTTCCATTTCACGCAACATTGAATATGGTTTATTTTATATTAAATCATTATGTTTGGTTTGTGTTACACGCAACACCAAGTTAATCATGCACTACACGCAACATAAAATTTAGTTTTCTCTACACAGAACACCGATTTTAGCTTACATTATATGCAACAATGAATTTCCTTGATGGATTTCGTAACACACAAGACTGAGGTTTACCGAATGATAATATATTTTTAAAATATGATTATTTAATATAATAAGATATAACTATATATTAAATTAGTGGTTACAAATAGTATTAACTAATTTATGAAAATATATGGTTTAAACAATATAATATGAATTCATAGGTTACCAATTAATTATAAATGAATATGAAAGCTGATTGAATAAAAAAAGGTAATATTATTATTTTTATGGTCACAAAGCTATTTTACCCTAATAAATTAAATTAAATTAAATTAGTGAGTGATATTAATGTAATATATATGTTATATATTCAATAAGATATTTTTTATATTCATTCAATTGATTTTATAGGCATAAGATAAAGAACAAACCACATTTTATACTTAAAAACATATATTTTTATAAATGTAGTTTTACCACCTCTTAATGAAAAACAAATTTTAAATCCAAATTTTCAAACTTTTATTGACTTAATATGTCAAAATAAACTTCATATTTGAAATAGAAACATAAAAATTATTTAAGGATGATTTTTTTTATTTTTCTGTAAGGTTTCATTTTTAAATGAATAGTTAAAAATACGAAATTTTAGTTCAAAACTGTTTTTTCATCTAATTTATTTATAAGGCAAAATTATATTTTAAATTGGTTTAAAAGTTTAATTAGATAATATTTTTATAAATTAATACAATTTAGGTCATTGAGACCAATTTCACATTGAAATTGGATATAAAAACTTAGCAAACTTTTGAATGTTTTTAATTTAAAAACCCGCATTGTCGACCCGAATGCGGGAATAATTTTAAATTAATTCTTGCCACTTATATTATTATAATTTATAAAAATGGATTAAATATTTGTAATAATCATGATTTATAATTTCTAATAAGTTAAACTTGGTTTTTTACCAAAAATATTAGTGAATGTGATTAAAATTAATTACATTGATTAAGGTTAAATTAAACTTAATAAGGAACTAAACCATAACCTCAAGGCCCAAAAAGACCTATAAACTTGTCCGAAATTTATTTTATAGCCATATTTATACCCTATCCTCCCTTTTATTGACTTTTTATCATTATTTGATACACTTGAAACATGAAAACGTGGGTGGAATTCTCTCTTCAAATATTTACAAGAGTACCACTCCTCTTTCCCTATAAAAGGACACCACCTCTCCCTCTTCTTCACACCTCTCAAACCACTTAGGTTCGGCCAATATCTAACCAATACATTTAAAAAACCACCCCTTCTTCCTTGAATCCTCCCTTTGGGAAAAAATTCTTCCCATAAATCCTTTTGGAACAAACCAAAAGTAGTTACTCGATTAAGAGGTAACGCCTTCTCTCAAGATCCTTTATTTTATTTTTATTCCCCGCCCCTCCACTCTCCTTATTCCATGATTGTATATAAATATGAGTATCATCAATATAATATGATGTTTTATGATAAGGGTTCAACCTACACTTACACACACCTCTATCTAATGGGTAACGAACATATTGTTTAAGTGTACGGCGAACTACCCCCTCACTAAACGATGATTATTCATTTTTTATTTATCACCTATCATGATGGACATTATGATGGAAAATATATTTATATATTTAATATATTATATTTACTATGTCTTTAATCTTCTGTATTATTTTTAAAACACATATCTTTTTACTTTCCATTTGGTGTAAATATGATAATTTCGTTTAAGTGTAGACTACCGCCCCCTCAATGTGATGTGATTCATTCAAAAACTACATGGAATATATTAAGGATGGGTTTAGTGGACTTATATGATATATATATAACATTATAATTCTACTGTAATTGTAACGCCCCAAGCTTGATGAACTTGAATAATATTATATTTCACCTTGTAATCCCTTGTTTTAAAATGGTTTATTTACAGTGCGAATAAAAGAGTTCAAATTAAGTGAATGAGAAAACAAAAAGGATAAAGAAGGTCTTGTACTCATTTAAATATTACATTACAACAGATAAAACCTTACAATGAAACGAGAGACCACAAATAACCAAAAATACCCACTGCTAGACCAATTAGAGCCACCGGAGCACCAGTAAAGAACATCATTAGACCAGCCAGATAGTGATCGCCCCTCGGGTCGGTCATGGTAAAAAACATGATGGAAAGAACTATGATGCAGGTGATTAGCAATAGAGGAATGACTTGAACCATCTTCTCCTCCTTCTTCTTTGTTCACCTTAATCTTAAGACACCCAAAGTTTGGGTTTTATAAAGCACCAATTTGACCGTTACCTTTTTAGGTAGTCGTTGGGTATTTGAATTCCATGACCGTTGGTTAAAGGGTTTTTATTTATTTATTTTTTTAAATTAATGAGGTAAATATTTTTATAAAAATTGATTTTTGTAGTACTTTCATAATTTTGTTTATTTCAAATTTTTTGATATGTGTAAATTTTTTAAAATTATGTCTTTAAATAATTAAACCAAGCCTTTACAAAATCATTATGGCCATTTGGTTCCCTGATGATCTGATAACTTATAATGTTTTTAGTTTCAAACAGATACATTGAAACTAAGAGTTGAATACACCGAGAGGTTCAAAATGGTTATTATGTTATTTTCTTTAATGTTTAAATAATGATAACAATAATAATAATAATATAACTAATTTATTGTTCGTTTTCTAATATGTAAAATATATGTGTGTGTATTGGATTTGAATTATATGAAAACGCTATTATTATAAGTTTATGACATTGGAAATTGTTTCATTTTAATGAAATTATTCTTGCACTATTTTAACTATGAAAATGGTTATTTAAAATATTATATGAACAATTATATGGTTTAAATAAACAATTATAATAAAAACATTGAAATTGAAAAGAAATAAGTATAAATATTTATATATATGTATATAAAAAAATGATATATAATTGAAATAAAAAGAGTATTGATAAGATAAATGTTAGTTTAACTCTGTAAATTATTAATAAAAGAATATATGATAATGATATATAAAACAATGGTAATAATATAAGAAATAAAAATATTAGGATAATAAAAATAATAAAAAAATAATAATAAAAGGAGAGACCTGCATTGGGCGGGTCTTGCGCCGCAAAAGGGGAAAAGGGGTAAGGGCTGGTTTCATGAGCTGGAAAAACAAACAAAAAAATAATAATATAATTTTGGATAAAATAATAATGAAAATATAAAAAAACATATCAGGAAGTAGGAGTCTTCCTCCCTCCACGCGCAGCAAACCAGGCCGACAGCGGCACCACCTGCGACGCCATCGACCCGCCCGAGCACCCCGACCACTGGCGGCGTCATCCAAACCAATAGCTCTTGGTGACCGACGCCACACCGAAGCCTCATCGTTGGCCACACGACGTCTCGCTATCATCGACCATCACCTTGCCACTTCGGGAGCAGCTTTTCCAGGTGATCGAGACCCCACCGGACCAGCATCGGACGACCCCATGCTCCCTCTCCATTACACCCAACGTCCGTGACCCTCAGAGGGTCCCTTGGGCCTCACCTTTCCACGAACCTACCCCACTAATGTCTCAAAACTTAACCATCCGAAGATCAATATATATATATATATATATATATCTGCATTAATTATATCATTGGAGTTTCTCCAAATCTGAGGCTTGTCTTTTCTTTCAGTAGTCAAGAATGGGGTTCTTGTTTTGAACCGTGGCTTGTTGATTATTTTAAACCCTCTTTCAAGCAAATGAAACTGATGGGTTCAACCTCTCCGCCTCTCCCTAAAGCTTCTCAGGATCTCCAGTGAACTCCTCCCTCGTCTGAATCCTCCTCCTCTTCTACTAGTCTGAACCCCTCTCCTCTATCTAAGTAAGGGTGGTTTTTCATTCTATTTTACATTGAACTAATCTTATATAAGTTTATAAAATTATACAGATTATATATATACGGGCGTACAACCTTGTTTTCGTTTTAAAACCCTAAAAACCCTCTACACACCCTCTAAATTTAAGGTTGAAAGCTTTTCAAAGGAGAGTTATTATTATTTGGAGTGAAAATGAGTTTTTACATAAGTATATATATGTTTATACAGTTTGTATATATATGTATATAAACGTTTTGATCCATGTTGTAAACCCTTAAATTCCTTTCTTATATACTGTTTTGAGTATCTTAGGTTTGATTTAGGATGTTTCAAGTTTTTTATTCCTCATGAAAATCAAAGTTTACATTTATGTTTATATATATATATACAAATATATATATATATATATATATGTGTGTGTGTGTGTGTGTGTGTGTGTGTGTTATAGTACGTTCCATACATGAACTTGTTGGGACAGTATCACCTTCCATTTTTCCAGGGAGATTGTTCATGGTTTGTAAACTCAAGTAGTTTGTGTATATTTAGTTGTGAAAAGATTCTATCATATATCCTATAAATACACATATATATTTTCGGGTGTATACACATATATACGTAATCTCAATCCATATCAATTTTTTAAGGTTTCCAAATAATCCAGTATGATATACTAAGAATTATAAAGGTTGTTTTTTAGTCTACTTTTAATATGAAAAATACCTTTCTGCAAACTTTGTATATATGTATATAAATGTATAATTATATAATCATATATATATATATATGTTTTCCAATACAATTCAATTATGATTTTTAAGAGATAAATACTAATCTTAAAATAATATTTTAGATGCGAACTAGGTTCTGGGTTTAAATGTAATTATGTTTATAGTACAAAAGACTTAGTTTTTATATATTTATGTACATATGGTTACTTATATAATAGACCTTATATGGGTTTGTTTTTCAGTCAAGTAATTAATTAATGGTTAGAAATATTTATATCTTAAGGAATTTAATGGACTTTGATTAAATTGTGTAAAAACCCATATATACACTTTGCGTATATATGGTTATGTAAAATGTATTTATAGGTTTACTTTCCAAAACCCTATTTTCAATTAATAATTATCAGGACTTAGTTTATACTTTGATACATGTAAAATTTTAGTAATTTTGGTGGCTGCTAAGCCAATATGTATGTTGCACTGATGAGCTTGTTTAATTGACTTTCACCCTTGTTGTGCTCATATATAGTCTTATTACTTAATAAACACCCCTACAGATATGGTCATTGGTTAATCAAGTTGTGATTTGGTCTAAATGCATGCTCACTAGAACTTTTATCAGAATGCACATAATTAAATGTGCATGAAATAGGGACTTTAAATTAAGAAGTTATCATTTCATGTGGAAAACCCCATTTATTCATCATTTTATGTACTTTTATTATTATTACATGTGCAAAAGATATTTCAATTATCCATGCCTGCCTTGGGAAATGGTTATCATCAAACTTTATATGTTCATTTTCATATCATGTATTTCTACCATAAATGTACAATAGTTTCATTATCCATTTTATTTATTGTCATATTCGATAATGCATGCATGTGAAAAATAATGAGAAATGAAATTAAATTACCCAAAGTGGTATGGGACACCTTGGGTAATATCTAATAAAATTAAATTAAATAAAAAAAAGTGGTATGTGCACTTTGATTTATGAGGTATGAGGAATGCATTGGAATTATTATGTGATGGGTGGGGCCCGCTATAGCCCCTTGATGCATCGGTAGGTCTCATGAGACAAAACAGTGTCACGGAACAAGGCCTGACAACAGTTACGGTTCAGGTGAAATTCTTGGACATAGACGGTTCAGGTGAAATTCCTGGACATAGACGGTTTAGGTGAAATTCTTGGACATAGATGATTATGGTCTTGGCATGAGGCCTTGACACAGTCCGGCATATGCATTTTCCACATTATGACTATGTAATTTAATTAACCAGAAAAATATTTGATTTGTAAAATATTAGTTAAAGAGCTTAAGGATTAAGGTTGAGGCCTTAATCAGTAGATGTCTTGGCCGAGGCCTCAATAATATGTTTACAGAAGGTTCTGCATTATAATACCTCATTATGTGTACATTAATCAACAACCATTACTTATGATTATGAGTTTAAGTGCATATAACATATAATGAATGATCAGTTTTACTTCCCAGATTATTAATGAAAATGCTAGCATTACATTTATTATGTCATCATGTGCATTTAAATAATTTTTAGTGAGATTAATTATGCGCAACTCTGATAATATTCTTGTCTAGTAGTATTGGCACACCTTTCATGCTATGTTGTTCTTACTTAGTATTTTTTATGTACCTCTGTGCAAGCATTCTTATTCAGTAACTTTCAGTGGCATGTCCAAATACTTGTGCATGTCTTGCTCTAAATTTTAGATAGCTACCATTGAGGTGTTGTGATGTTTTCTTAAAAGGAATTATTTTGTGTATGTGAAAGTATTTTCCAAGAGTAGTTTTCATAAATTGTATTAAGTATTTTCAAAACCCCTTACTGATTATTTCAATGTTCACCCTACGTTTTTTATTAAAAAAAATTCAGGTTACAGTTTTTAACAGATGGAGCATTTCAGTATGAAGCTGGTTTTCCCAGAACCTGAACTTCACGAGCCTCTGTAATTTTGGGACATGATGTATTACTTGTAAATGTTTGTAATGTAATTTTGATACATCATGTATCACTGGCACCGGATCTAGGCACTCGGAGGCCAGGTCCTTACAGTTTTTATCAGAGGATAGGTTCAGATAACTCTAGAAAACCAGGTAGTATAAATATATGACTGATCATCACTAAGTAATTATATTGTAAATTTCAGATGGCAGATGGAAACGTACCTACCAATATTCTGTCACTTCCCACTGAGGCCCTAGAGACCATTGTATCTCTAGCTATCTGAGAGAACTTCCTTAATTTTGCCCATATCCGCGTGTCATGCAAGCACCTATACGATGTTTCAAACTCACCTCAGGTGATTAGTCTACACCAGGGTTTGGGAATAGATTACCAATTTATGATGATGACCCAATTCCCCTCATATGCACGTCAGGGAAGGTACTATGAGAGAATTTTCTGAGTATTCACGATAGCTGAAGAATTTGTCACTATGATCCTTAACCATTTTCAAGAAGTTGCTGCTGCCGGAGACCTCTGAGCGGCCTACCTTTTTCAGATTTTGAACTACGGCTTCTGGGGCCAATTGTTGGACTTCGGGATGCTATAAGATGAGTCCACCCGACTGTCTTACAGGCAACAAGTGTATGTTAATGTTTCCCAACTTCATATCCCTCATGATACACTCAAGAGACGTCACAGGTGTCCCCATGAATTTATCCCTAAATGCTCAGCCTGTGGTTGGTATGAGGATTTAGGGAGTTTTGCTTCTCTATGTGGAGTTCGTGTATTAAATAATTAAGGAAACTAAGGCACTGATATATAAACTTTTGTGTTATTAAAATATTACCTATTCTCTTTCCTTTCTCTACCTTATCTATACTGTTAAGTGAATTCTCATGAATGTTTTTTTCAGATGGATGGTCAAGAAAACATCTTGTCTCTACCTGATGAGATAGTAGAGGATATTTTAATCAGAACATGCACTGTGGACTATCCATCTTTCCTCAACCAGCAAGGATCTTGTCAACGCCTGTTGAACTTGTCGAACAGCCCTGAAATCCTTCGATCATGTCAGGGGAATGACCATGTATTCTATCTCATTTCCACTACCCAACTCCCATGTTATAGGCGAAGGGGGAGATACTACGAAGGCCTTTTTCAGTGTTTTACTCTGGTGCAAAACTTTTCTTCCAGAGCAAGCTTCCTTATAGCTGCCCAAGATGGCCACCTCAGGGCAGCCTTTATGTTCCAAATATTAAATCTTATTCTACTCAATCGCATCATCCCCCTTGAATATCTCGAGCGTGATGTATTCTGGCGGGTCATCAAGGGATTTTTTCACTCAGACATTTCTGAGATTTTTACCACACAAGCCTCCCTATGGAAGCATTTGTGTAGAACACATGAGCAGGGGTTCAGGACATACTTCTCAAGGTGTATCTGGGCTAGTGAAGCAGATGAACTAAGTACGAACTTGGGTATTCCATTGACTGAACCAAATCTTCCATTTTGGTAATGTTGACCGTCTGAGGATTTTTCTTTTCCAGTTACGAGTGGAATTGCGAGGACGCAATTCTTTATAGGGGGAATAATGTAACGCCCCAAGCTTGATGAACTTGAATAATATTATATTTCACCTTGTAATACCTTGTTTTAAAATGGTTTATTTACAGTGAAAATAAAAGAGTTAAAATTAAGTGAATGAGAAAACAAAAAGGATAAACAAGGTCTTGCACTCATTGAAATATTACATTACAATAGATAAAACCTTACAATGAAATGATAGACCAAAACTAACCAAAAATACCCACTGCTAGACCAATTAGAACCACCGGAGCACCAGTAAAGAACATCATTAGACCAGCCAGATAGTGATCTCCCCTCGGGATGGTCATGGTAAAAAACATGATGGAAAGAACTATGATGTAGGTGCTTAGCAATAGAGGAATGACTTGAACCATCTTCTCCTCCTTCTTCTTCGTTCACCTTAATCTTAAGACACCCAAAATTTGGTTTTTATAAAGCACCAATTTGACCGTTACCTTTTTAGGTAGTCATTGGGTCTTTCAATTCCATGATCGTTGGTTAAAGGGTTTTTCTTTTTTTTTATTTTTTTAAATTAATGAGGTAAATATTTTTATAAAAATTGGTTTTTATAGTAATTTCATAATTTGTGTATTTCAAATGTTTTGTTATGTTTAAATGTTTTAAAATTATGTCTTTAAATAATGAAACTGAGCCTTTACAAAATCATTATGGCCATTTGGTTCCCTGATGATCTGATAACTTACAATGTTTTTAGTTTCAAACAGAAACATTGAAACTAAGAGTTGAATACACCGAGAGGTTCAAAATAGTTATTATGTTATTTGATTTAATGTTTAAATAATGATAAAAATAATAATAATATAACTAATTTATTGTTCATTTTCCAAAATGTAAAATATATGTGTGTGTATTGGATTTGAATTATATGAAAATGCTATTATTATAATTTTATGACATTAGAAATTGTTACATTTTAATGACATTATTCTTGCACTATTTTAACTATGAGAATGGTTATTTAAACTATTATATGAACAATTATATGGGTTTAATAAACAATTATAATAAAAACATTGAAATTGAAAAGAAATAATTATAAATCTTTATATATATGTATATAACGAAATGATATATAATTGAAATAAAAAGAGTATTGATAAGATAAATTTTAGTTTAACTCTGTAAATTATTAATAAAAGAATATATTATAATGATATATAAAAAATGATAATAATATAAGAAATAACAATATTAAGATAATAGAAATAATAAAAAAAAAGAGAGACCTGCATTGGGCGGGTCTTGTGCCGCAAAAGGGGAAAAGGGGTAAGGGTTGGTTTCACGGGCTGGCTAAACAAACAAAATAATAATAATATAATTTTAGATAAAATAATAATGATAATATAAAAAAAACAAATCAGGAAGGAGGAGTCTGCCTCCCTCCTCGCGCAGCAAACCAGGCCGACGGCGGCACCACCTGCGACGCCATCGACCCGCCCGAGCACCCCGACCACCAGCGGCGTCACTCAAACCAACAGCTCCTGGTGACTAATGCCATACCAAAGACTCATCGTCGGCCACACGATGCCTCACTGTCATCGACCATCACCTTGCCACTTCGGGAGCAGCGTTTCCAGGTGACCGAGACCCCACCGGACCAGCACTGTCTGACCCCATGCTCCCTCTCCATTACACCCAGCATCTGTGACCCTCGGAGGGTCCCTTGGGCCTCACCTTTCCACGAACCTACCCCACTAATGTCTCAAAACTTAACCATCCAAAGATCAATATATATATATATATATATATATATATATATATTTCTGCATTAATTGTATCATTGGAGTTTCTCCGACTCGGAGGCTTGTCTTTTCCTTCAGTAGTCAAGCGTGGGGTCCCTGTTTTGAACCGTGGACTATTGATTCTTTTAAACCCTCTTTCAAGCAAATGAACCCGACAGGTTAAACCTTTCCGCCTCTCCCTCAATATTCTCAGGATCTCCAGTGAACTCCTCCCTCGTCCCAATCCTCTGTCACGAACCACCTTCACCAAAAGGAGGGAAGGGTCAGCAGTTTCCCAAGACCTTCCTTATTTAAGTTGAAGGAGAGATAATGACCCCCGAAACCTGCCTTCAATAGGTCCCAGAGTGGCGACCAGCGCCAAGGGAATAGAATCTCACACAAAATTGAAGGCATTACCCTTTTTGTTTTTATAGAAACGAGAGATAAGATAACAACCACAAAAATACCAAAGAATAAAGTAAAGGTAAAGCCAAAAGTAACCCATTCCCATATGCATGTTCAAGAGTAAATAATACAAGCCTCAAGAACTCCAAGGGTAAAGTACCAAGAAAAAGGAAAACGAAAACAGCAACTGCCCCAAGGTCCGTGCTAGTACGATCCCGCACAATCCCTGAAGTCCTCCTGGAAACCTGAAAATAGTTTTACATACATAGGGTGAGCATACAAGTACACTCAGTAGGGAAAACCAAAGACTCTCGTGCACAAGTGAGGAGACAATCTAATGCCCCGTGGAAAAAGAGATAAACAAACACCCAACAAGGAAAAGTTATCCACCCAAACCTCACCAAGGAACGCTCCCCAAATAACGCAAGTCAAGTAATATATAGTAATAGAACATCAATATTTGGGTACCCCATGCCACTTTTCCACTGGTTATTAAAGACATCCTACACATCGAACCAATCCTTCCATTCTCACCACAGTCCCACTGCCACACCTGCCCGCACACACCTAGGTTATAACCTCACTATAGTCCCACTTCCAAACCCCGCCCACAGACACCTGGGCCATAACCACCTCACGTAACCATGCCCGCAAACACCTAGGCCAGAACAACCACTTCCATGCCCGAAGACACCTAGGCCAGAAAGCTACTGTCACGCCCGAAGACACCTGGGCCTCATCCCAAAGATACTTGGGAAACAACCTTCCCGTAAACACTAGGGCCAACCACCACAACTAACCTGCCCAAAGATTCTTGGGCTAATAATGGACCTCAGTCCACCACAGCCTGCCCGAAAAGTCTTGGGCTATTCGGGAAAGGGAGCAGAAAAGGATCTAATAATCAGCCACTCAGAGGAGTGTTGGGAAAAACACCCTCCCCATTAAATGGGGTGTTTTTCACTAAGTGATCAACTTAGGTGGGGCACGAATAAGAAACATAAAATCTACAGATATAAGTATAGGTAACAAACACTCATCCCAACCTAGGGGTTCCAAAACCTAATCACAAACACCCTTATTACTATTCATTCACAAAAGAAGTCACGGCACTCGCAGCCAAGTCACAAATCATTCCCAGAATTAATTTTCCAACTCAACCATTCTTGTTTTCATGTTCAAGTCATCCCATTAGGGTGAATTCTTCACTATCGGGCAACTAACAGGAATAACCACAAGCCAAAAGGAAAGAAACATCCAAACAGCAATTTAAGTATTCACACCCAGTTCCCTTGCAAGTCACAATAACAAAGGGATAAGTGATATCCCTTGAAGTACTGGAACCAAAGAAAACCCCAAGACACAGCCCCATGTCCCCAAAATCTACGAGCCAACGGTCTCTCAACAACAGAGGATTCCTCCCCAATTTTTGATGTAAGCAGAGTAACCACACAGCCCCAAAGTACAACAACAGGGGATCCCATCCCAACTCGTATCACCAAAGCAAACGGCCCGTGAAAGAAACAACCAAACCGCTACCACCAACACAAGGTAGGCCCATGTAGGTATTTTCAGATTTAAAAGATTTAACACACTCCATGGTTTCAATTCCACTGTGCTTTAACCGGGGTTATCACAGAAAAGGGTTGATCCTGGTGCTTTCAATTTATTTAACCGAGTATACATAATTAACCAATTCCATGTTGCGATTATTTAAACATCCAGAAGCACCAAGGTTCATTAGTGCACAGAGAAAGACCACCAACGTCCATGATTTTCAGTGAGCATAGGCTCATACAATTCACAACACATAACAACATAAAGAGTACAGCAGAACATCGATCACCACCCCCCTCCTTCATTCTTTAAAAGTTCGTTCATTATCTTCGTTAAGTTCGGTTTCATAAATTTAAACAGAGGACAAAGAATCCCCCCCCCCCCACATGATACACATAAAGGAGAGAAAAAGGAGAAAATCCCTACCTGGTTGATCAGAGATCGAAGTTTTTCTCCACGCACCAAAATAGGGGAAGCGCGACTCGCAGGGCTCTCGCATAGGTGCACCACTTGCCTCGGGAAAGAAGGTACTTCAAACGCACAAGGAAAAGGAGGATACTAGCCAAGAGGTATAAGAAGAATTTCTAGCGTAATAATTATATGAGATCCCCAACATTATGGGATAAGGAATTTGAACTCCTTGGAAGTTGGATCGTGGTTCTACCACACGGTTGGGTGGTTACACACAACTGAATTAACTGTTATTTAATAGGGAGGTTTATCGGGATTTTTAGATATTAATTATGGGTTAAAAACGGACTTGAAATGCCTTAAAAGGTCAAAAAGTCCTAAAAGAGGCGTTACGGGAAAAACTATAGAAGGAAAACCCGACAAGGGTGGATAACACCGATCGGTCGCACCGATCGGTCGGTCGTGCCGATCGGTCGTGTTGAATGAAGGGAGACCCCTTAGGATCCTAGAATTTGGAAAAGTAATGGATCATGAGTGTCTGGGCCATTACATCAGATACCTCTCAAACTATTCTCACCCTTGAGAATCCAGAACCAGACCCGAAGGAAAGAGGGGGGGTCCTAACAACCACCCCAGAAGATACCTCTCAAGAGTGAACCTCTCTGACACAGGAACACCTTATCTCATCCACAACCACGGGCGCCCTGTCACTCCTTTCCCCGTGAAACTACACAAAACAAAAGACTAAATCGTCCGGCCAGGTGGGAGAGGGGTTTCCCTTCCTTCGTGTTAAGATACTATCCGCTTTGGGTAGGACTGACTCACCCGTATAGGTTTAGGCGCATCCACTTTAATGCGTCCTAACTAGGAATCAGGTCCTCCCCTCCCCATCCTTTAGTAAACTTCACATACATTCACAGAAAAAGGAAACTGCACATCCCATGGTCAACAAGGTAAATCATTACATATCAAACAAGTACTGAAAAAACAGGATAAAACTCAAAACAACTCTGGGTACTGGGTACGCATCTGCGCTTCCCTTTCCCAGTTACTCTCCTCAAGCCCACCATGTCTCCATAACACACGAACCAACGGGATGGTTCGTCCATGAAGCACCTTCTCCTCACGACCCTCGATCATCACTGGTCGTTCCACGAAGGTTGCATCATCTCTGATATCTAGCTCTCCCCAGTCGAGGACGTGCGAATCGTCGTGCAGATACCGACGAAGCCGGGACACATGGAAAACATCATGAACCCTTTTTAGCTTTGGTGGCAATGCCAGCTGATAAGCCACCTCACCGACCCGGTGCAACACCTTGAAGGGTCCAACAAAGCTGGGGGAGAGCTTACTTCCCCTGCCAAACCTCCACTACCCACGCCGAGGGGAGACCTTCAAGAACACGTGGTCCCCGACCTCGAACTACAAGGGCCTTCTCCTATCATCCGCATATGACTTCTGCCAGTCCTGAGCCGCCTTCATCCTCTCTCGTATAAGCTGCACCTTATCCATTGTGCTCTGTACCACCTCCGGGCCAAGAAAACCTGCCTCCCCGACTTCTGTCCAGCACATGGGTGAGTGACACAGCCTTTCATACAAGGCTTCGAACGGATTCATGCTAATGGTAGAGTGGTAGATATTGTTGTAGGTAAACTCTACCAGAGGCAAGTGTCGCGCCCACGATCCCCCAAAGTCCAGGATGCATGCTCGTATCATATCTTTCAAGGTCTGGATGGTGTACTCTATCTGCCCATCTGTCTGGGGGTGGAAGGTAGTGCTAAGGCACAGCTGGGTGGAAAAAGCATGCTGAAAACCCCTCCAAACTCGTGAGGTAAATCGTGCATCCCTATCCGAGACTATGGACCTTGGAACCCCATGCAACCGCACCACCTTGTACACATACCTCTATGCTAGAGCATCCACTACACTCGACTCCTTGATTGCCAGAAAGTGAGCCGATTTCTTCAACCAGTCCACTACTATCCATATGGCGTCACACCCTCTTGAACCTTGGGTAGCCCCGTGATGAAATCCATCGAGATTTCATCCCACTTCCACTCGGGGACATCTAAAGGTTGCAACAAACCACATGGAACACGGTGTTCAGCCTTCACCTGTTGACACACTAGGCACTTGGCCACAAACTCTGTCACCGCCCGCTTTTCCCCGAGCCACCAAAACTGTCTCCTCAGACCCTGGCACATCTTGGAAACTCCTAGGTGCACTGCCAGGGGTGAGCTGTGGAACTCACCAAGTACTCTCTCGCGCATCGCCTCCAGAACGAACAACTTCCCTTGGAATAGCATCTGATTCTGACCATCTTCTGTCTACCCTTCCGAAGCACTACCTTGGCTAACCCAGTCATGCATCACTTCGCTCCCTGGGTCTCCCCACTAAGACTCCTCCACCTGATTTAACAGAGAAGACGGTACTATCATCTGATATAGGAAACCTTTACCGCCATCCATCCTCGCATCTAGGTGTAGGGCAGCCAACTCCTCCATCGCCCTCCAAGCGTCCACTGACTCTCGGACCGCATCCCTCTGCGACTTCCTGCTCAAGGTATCAGCCACCACGTTTCCTTTCCCTAAGGTGTAGGAAATATCAAAATCGCAGTCCTGAAGAAACTTCATCCACCTTCGCTTCCGTAAGTTCAGGTCCCACTGGGAAAAGACATACTTCAAGCTCTTGTGGTCGGTGAAGACCACGAAGCACTCCCCGATAAGGTAGTGTCGCCACAACTTTAGTGCGAACACTACCTCCGCAAGCTCCAGATCATGGGTGGCATAGTTACGCTCATGGGGACATAACTACCTAGACCCATAGGAGATCACCCCTTGCTGCTGTATCAACACACATCTGAGGCCCTACCCTGAAGCATCACAGAACACCTCGTATGATGCCCCTTATTCTAGCAATCTCAGTACTGGGGCACTAACCAACTTCTCCTTCAGATAGATGAAGGCTGCCTCACATTGATCATCCCACACGAAAGCTTGATCCTTCTTCGTCAAGGCTGTCAAAGGTTCTGCAACTCGGGAGAAGTTGGGTACAAACCTCCGATAGTAACCTGCAAGCTTGAGGAAACTACGGACCTCTGCCACGTTCTTGGGTGCTGCCCAAGAAACAACTGCCTCAACCTTCGATGGGTCTACCTCCACTCCTTGCTCGGACACTACGTTCCCAAGGAAGTGAACTTCTCACGTCCAAAACTTTCACTTCGACAACTTCCCAAAGATTTGGTGTTGTCGGAGGACCCCCAAAACCGTCCTCAGGTGCTCAGCGTGATCCTCCTATAATCTTGAATAGATTAGGATGTCATTGATGAACACTACTACAAACTGATCCAAATACTCTCGGAAGACGGATTTCATAAGCCCCGTGAATATAGATGGAGCATTTTTAACGCCGAATGGCATGACCACAAACTCGAAGTGCCCATATCTGCACCTGAAGGCCGTCTTCGGGATGTCGCCCTCCTTCACCCTCAACTGGTGATATCCAGACTGCAGGTCGATCTTGAAGAACCATTATGCCCCCTTCAGCTGGTCGAAAAGATCGTTTATCCTCAGAAGAGGGTAGCGATTCTTGATTGTCACTTGATTCGGTATCTTTTAGTCTATGCACAGCCTTATAACACCATCTTCCTTCTTTGAGAACAAGACTGGGGCACCCCACGGTGACACACTTGGTCGAACATAACCCCTCTTCATCAGATCGTCAATCTGAATCTGCAACTCTTGTAGCTCTGAAGGTGCCATTAGGTAGGGATCCATCGAAATCGGGCGAGCACCAGGCTGCAAGTCTATCCCAAACTCGACATCACGTCGAGGGGATAAAGTCATCACCTCCTCAGGGAAGACGTCGATAAACCCACTAACGATCCCTGGTACCTCCACCATCTCTGCATCCACTGACTCCACTGATAGCTCATCTAACAAGGAGAGGAGGGGTTCATCTCGCCTGTTGCCCTTCTGGACACCCTTCTCACTAGTGAAAGTAACACGTCGTCCTCCTAAGTCTGAAAACATGACCCTTCTTCAAAAGCAGTCGACGACGGAACATACAGAAAACAGCTAATCAATGCTTAGGATGACATCGTATGGTTGTACCTGTAATAGCAGGAGGTCCCTGACTAACTGATGTGGCCCTATCGTCGGTATGCATCCTCGATAAACATATATCAAGTCGGTCTGACCTCTAACTGGTGTGCTCAGCACCAGGGGCACTGGAAGTCTCTCAGCATCTAGACCCAAAGCACGGGCCAGACTGGGTGTAACAAAGGAGTATGAAGCTCCTGTATCGAACAAGGCGTAAGCAAAGGTACTGAACAAACTGATCGTACCTCGAATGACCTCCAGTCCTGCTGGAACCACTGCCTCTGCGGTGTGCAATTGCCCGCGCCCGGCTCCTCTTCCTCTCGGCTATCGGCCACCTCCCAGAAAACGCCCTGGTTGGGGTCCCTGAGGAGCGCCCTAGGGCCGGCCTCCTCCTGCAGCATCTACCCTCGGAGGAGCGGGAGCTCGCTGCCCCTGCAGCTACTGCTGAAAGGGCCTAGCTAGAAGCTTCTGCTGCTAAGGTGGGTGTTGGGCTTGCCCACTGCCGGCGTACTGCACTCTATCCGGGAACTGGTTCCGACGGTGCCCGTGGCTCCCATATATGAAGCATCTCGTCCTTGGGCCCGAAGGGAAAGGGCGAGGGCCAGGGGATCGGAACTGTAACTACTGAGGCCTACTCCCTGCTGGTCAGAACCTAGAGGGTCCCAATGCTGGAGGTCTGGTGCTGACGACCTTTCCCTTTGATGGGCCTAGCTGAATCCCCTCTCGTGATACACCTCCCAACATGTGCATCCTCTCCACCACTTCAGCCTTCTTCTGCACCTCTAGGTATGTCGGTAGGGTGAAGGGAGTAACAGCGTAATGGAGGGAAGGTCGGAGCACCTCCTCCAAACATCTTGCCTGAGACTCCTCATCCGAAAAGAGGTCCGGAGCAAAGCAGAGGAGATCCTTGAACTTGATCCCAAACTCTCTCACTGACATACCCCCCTGCTGGAGGGAGAGTAGCTCCTGCCTCTTCTCAGCTTTCATCGTAGAAGAGAAGAATTTTGCCCAGAACTCCTTCTCGAAATCAGCCCATGTCACCTCAGCCTCCCTCTTCTCCCCCAGATAGAGCGTCCACCACTGACGTGCCGCTCCCCACATCTGGCTCACAGCCATAGGAACCCAGTACTCTATTGGAGCTCGGATCAAGCCGAAAGCTATTACCAGCTCCTCTAGCCAGCTCTCCGTCTCCATGTCTGAGGTGCTTCCCTCATACTTCCCGAGGGTCTGCCGCTAGAAAGCACAAAGCGTCTTCTACCACTGATCATCCTCCTCCTCTCAGTCAACCCTCCTTTGGTCAGCCGAGTCAACCTCTTGGGCCTCAATCGCCCGCAAGACTCGTGGTCGTATCCCAGGTGCCATAGCTGCAAGGTAAACAAAGAATGTCTAAGCCTGGGTAGTGTAGAATATTGTTATTACATTTTATTTGGCTTCTTTATTTATTTTTGAATCCCCAAAACACCCAGAAACATGAGAACACAAGTCATTATGATGCATGTACCTTTCCTAGGGTCTCTATCCTGCAATCAGTGTAGCCTCACTTGGTCGTTCGGTAGGTCCAGAGTCCTTGCATCGGATCACGGGGGGGCCTAAAATCCCGTGTCATATCTGGTCTTCCCTGGCCTATTTCACGCACCAAGATCACCCAACACTGTTGCCCTGTCATCCCATGCAATCCTCACTATACCTAACTCCAGACTCCATCCTATCTCTAAACCTCCTCCACTGATATCATTCTGTCATGACCCGCCTTCACCAAAAGGAGGGAAGGGTCAGCAGTTTGCCAAGCCCTTCCTTCTTTAAGTTGAAGGAGAGATAATGACCCCTGAAACCCGCCTTCAATAGGTCCCAAAGTGGTGACCAGTGCCAAGGGTATAGAATCTCACACAAAATGGAAGGCATTACCCTTTTTGTTTTTATAGAAATGAGAGATAAGATAGCAACCCCAATAATACCAAAGATGAAAGTAAAGGCAAATCCAAAAGTAACTTATTCCCATATGCATTTTCAACAGTAAATAATACAAGCCTCAAGAACTCCAAGGGTAAAGTACCAAGAAAAAGGAAAACAACAACAACAACTGCCCTAAGGTCCGAGCTAGTACGGTCCTGCACGATCCCTGAAGTCCTCATGGAAACCTGAAAACAGTTTTACATACGTAGGGTGAGCATACAAGTACACTCAGTAGGGAAAACCAAAGACTCTCGTGCACAAGTGAGGAGACATTATAATGCCCCGTGGAAAAAGAGATAACCAAACACCCAACAAGGAAAAGCTATCCACCCAAACCTCACCAAGGAACACTCCCCAAATAATGAAAGTCAAGTAACATATAGTAATAGCACATCGATATTTGGGTACCCTGCACCACTTTCCCACTGGTTATTAAAGACATCCTATGCATCGAACCAATCCCGCCATTCTCACCACAGTCTCACTACCACACCCACCCGCACACACCTGGGCCATAACCTCACCGCAGTCCCACTACTAAACCCCACCCGCAGACACCTGGGCCACAACCACCTCATGTAATCATGCCCACAAACACCTAGGCCAGAACAACCACTGCCACGCCTGAAGACACCTGGGCCAGAAAGCTACCGTCACGCCCAAAGACACCTGGGCCTCATCCCGAAGATGCTTGGGAAACAACCTGCTTGTAAACACCTGGGCCAACCACCACAACTACCCTGCCCGAATATTCTTGGGCTAATAATGGACCCCAGGCCATCACAGCCTGCCCGAAGAGTCTTGGGCTATTCAGGAAAGGGAGCAGAAAAGGAGCTAATAACCAGCCACTCAGAGGAGTGTTGGGAAAAACACCCTCCCCGTGAAATGGGGTGTTCGGAACTAAGTGCTCAACTTGGGTGGGGCAAGAATAAGAAACATAAAAGTTTCAGATATAAGTATAGGTAACAAACACTCATCCCAACCTAGGGGTTCCAAAATTCAATCACAAACACCCTTGTTACTATTCATTCACAAAAGAAGTCACGGCACTCACAGCCAAGTCACAACTCATTCCCAGAATTAATTTCCCAACTCAACCATTCTTATTTTCATGTTCAATTGATCCCATTAGGGTGAATTCCTCACTACTGGGAAACTAACAGGCATAACCACAGGCCAAAAGTAAAGAAACAGCCAAACAACAATTTAAGCATTCACACTCGGTTCCCTTGAAAGTCACAACAACAAAGGGATAAGTGAGATCCCCCGAAGTACTGGAACCAAAGAAAACCCCAAGACACAGCCCCATGTCCCCAAAATCCAGGATCCAACGGTCTCTCAACAACAGAGGATTCCACCCCAATTCGTGATGTAAGCAGAGTAACCACACATCCCCAAAGTACAACAACAGGGGATCTCATCCCCACTCGTAACACCACAGAAAACGGCCCGTGAAAGAAACAACCAAACCGCTACCACCAACACAAGGTAGGACCATGCAGGTATTTTTATATTTAAAAGATTTAAGACACTCCATGGTTTCAATTCCATAGTGCTTTAACCGAGGTTATCACAGAAAAGGATTGATCCTGGTGCTTTCAATTTATTTAACCGAGTATACGTAATTAACCAATTCCATGTTACGGTTATTTGAACATCCAGGAGCACCGAGGTTCATTAGTGCACAGAGAAAGACCACCAACAACCATGATTTTCAGTGAGCATAGGCTCATACAATTCACAACACATAACAACATAAAGAGTACAGCAGAACATCAATCACCCCCCCCCCCTTCATTATTTAAAAGTCCATTCATTATCTTCGTTAAGTTTGGTTTCATCAATTTACACAGAGGAAAAATCATTTCCACCCCACATGATACACATAAAGGAGAGACGAAGTAGAAAAACCCTACCTGGATGATCAAAGATCGAAGTTTTTATCCACACACCAAAATAGAGGAAGCGCGACTCACAGGGCTCCCGCACAGGTGCACCACTTGCCTCGGGAAAGAAGGGACTTCAAATGCACAAGGAAAAGGAGGAGACTATCCAAGAGGGATAAGAATAATTTCTAGCATGATAAGTAGATGAGATCCCTAACATTATAGGATAAGGAATTTGAACGCCTTGGAAGTCGAATCGTGGTTCTACCATGCGGTTGGGTGGTTACACATGACTGAATTAATTGTTATTTAATAGGGTGGTTTCTTGGGATTTTTAGATATTATTTATGGGTTAAAAACGGCATTGAAATTCCTTAAAAGGTCAAAAAGGCCTAAAAGAGGAGTTACGGGAAAAACTATAGAAGGAAACCTCGACAAGGCTGGATAAAACCGATCGATCGTACCGATCGGTCGGTCGCGCCGATCGGTCACCTTGATCGGTCGCGCCAATCGGTCGCGTTGATCGGTCACGCCGATCGGTCGCACCGAACGAGAGGTGACCCCTTAGGATCCTAGAATTTGGCAAAGGGATGGATCATGAGGGTATGGGCCATTACATCCTCCTCCTCTTCTGCTATTCCGAACCCTCCTCCTCCATCTAGGTAAGGGTGGTTTTTCATTCTAGTTTACATTTAACTAATCTTATATAAGTTTATAAAATTATACAGATTATATATATACAGGCGTACAACCTTGTTTTCATTTTAAAACCCTAAAAACCCTCTACACACCCTCTACATTTAAGGTTGCAAGCTTTTCAAAGGAGATTTCTTATTATTTGGAGTGCAAAGGAGTTTTTACATAAGTATATATATGTTTATATAGTTTGTATATATATGTATATAAACGTTTTGATCCATGTTGTAAACCCTAAAATTACTTTCTTATATACTGTTTTGAGGATCTTAGGTTTGGTTTAGGATGTTTGAAGTTTTTTATTCCTCAAGAAAATCAAAGTTTACATTTATGTTTATATATATATATATACACACACACACACACATATATATATATATATATGTTATAGTATGTGCCATGCATGAACTTGTTGGGATAGTATCACCTTCCATTTTTTCAGAGAGATTGTTCATTGTTTGTAAACTCAAGTAGTTTGTGTATATTTAGTTGTGAAAAGATTATATCATATATCCTATAAATACACATATATATTTTCGGGTGTATACACTTATATACATAATCTCAATCCATATCAATTTTTTAAGGTTTCCAAATAATCCAGTATGATATACTAAGAATTATAAAGGTTTTTTTAGTCTACTTTTAATATGAAAAATCCCTTTTTTCAAACTTTGTATATATGTATATATGTTTATAATTATATAATCATATATATATATATATATATATATGTTTTCTAATACAATTCAATCATGATTTTTAAGAGATAAATACTAATCTTAAAATAATATTTTAGATGAGAACTAGGTTTTGGGTTTAAATTTAATTATGTTTATAGTACAAAAACCTTAGTTTTTATATATTTATGTATATATGGTTACTTATTTATAGACCTTATATGGGTTTGGTTTTCAGTCCAGTAATTAATTAATGGTTAGAAATATTTAGATCTTAAGGAATTTAATGGAATTTGATTAAATTATGTAAAAACCCATATATACACATTGCGTATATATGGTTATGTAAAATGTATTTATAGGTTTACTTTCCAAAACCCTATTTTCAATTAATAATTATCAGGACTTAGTTTATACTTTGATACATGTAAGATTTTAGTAATTTTGGAGGCTGCTAAGCCAATATGTATGTTGCACTGATGAGCTTGTTTAATTGACTTTCACCCTTGTTGTGCTCATATATAGTCTTATTACTTAATAAACGCCCCTGCAGATATGGTCATTGGTTAATCAAGTTGTGATTTGGTCTAAATGCATGCTCACTAGAACTTTTATCAGCATGCACATAATTAAATGTGCATGAAATAGGGACTTTAAACTAAGAAGTTATCATTTCATGTGGCAAACCCCATTCAGTCATCATTTTATGTACTTTTATTATTATTACATGTGAAAAAGATATTTCACTTATCCATGCCTGCCTTGGGAAATGGTTATCATCAAACTTTATATGTTCATTTTCATATCATGTATTTCTACCGTAAATGTACAATAGTTTCATTATCCATTTTATTTATTCTTATATTCGATAATGCATGCATATGAAAAATAATGAGAAATGAAATTAAATTACCCAAAGTGGTATGGGACACCTTGGGTAATATCTAATAAAATTAAATTAAATAAATCAAAGTGGTATGTGCACTTTGATTTATGAGGTATGAGGAATGCATTGGACTTATTATGTGATGGGTGGGGCCTGCTATATCCCCTCAATACATCAGTAGGTCTCATGAGACAAAACAGTGTCACGGCACAAGGCCTGACAAGAGTTACGGTTCAGGTGAAATTCCTGGACAAAGACGGTTCAGGTGAAATTCTTGGACATAGATGATTATGGTCTTGGCATGAGGCCTTGAAACAGTTCGGCATATGCATTTTCCTCATTATGACTGTGTAATTTAATTAACCAGAAAAATATTTGATTTGTAGAATATTAGTTAAAGAGCTTAAGGATTAAGGCCGAGGCCTTAATCAATAGATGTCTTGGTTGAGGCCTCGACAATATGTTTACAGAAGGTTCTGCATTATAATCCCTCATTATGTGTTCGTTAATCAAGAACCATTACTTATGAGTATGAGTTGAATTGCATATGACATATAATGCATGATCAGTTTTCCTTCCCAGATTATTAATGCAAATTCTAGCATTACATTTATTATGTCATCATGTGCATTTAAATAAGTTGTAATGAGATTAATTATGCGAAACTCTGATAATATTCTTTTCTAGTAGTATTGGCACACCTTGCATGCTATGTTTTTCTTACTTAGTAGTTTTTATGTACCTCCGTGCAAGCATTCTTATTCAGTAACTTTCAGTGGCATGTCCAAATACTTGTGCATGTCTTGCTCTAAATGTTTGATAGCTACCATTAAGGTGTTGTGATGTTTTCTTAAAAGGAATTATTTTGTGTATGTGAAAGTATTTTCCAAGAGTAGTTTTCATAAACTATATTAAGTATTTTCAAAACCCCTTACTGAGTATTTCAATGCTCACACTACGTTTTTGATTAAAAAATTTCAGGTTACAGTTTTTAACAGATGGAGCATTTCAGTATGCAGCTGGTTTTCCAATAACCTGAACCTCACGAGCCTCTGTAATTTTGGGACATGATGTATTACTTGTAAATGTTTGTAATGTAATTTTGATACATCATGTCTCACTCGCACCACCTCCGGGCACTCAGAGGCTGGGTCCTTACAGTAATGATATTATATACATATATATAGGTCATTTTCTTTCTTTCTTTCAATACGACAATAAAAACAAAAATAGTGTTCATGCGTACGTACGACTTACCATCTCCATGAATGGTTTATTCCAATTCATACTTATATATTATATAGATTATTATAAAACACATATAATTAATATAAATAATATTTATTTTATTTTTTACATTCTAGAAATCATGATATAATGAATTAAGACACATGCGAAAAACAAATCGAATATTACCCGAAGCGCAACCTTAACATGGAATTATTAACAAATAGGTAATATAAAGTCATAATAAAACCATATAAGGTATTATATATATGAATATGGTTCTGTTATATATTTATAATAAACTTATGTTTATTATATAGGTGGTTTGTATGAGTAGGATGAGAGTCAAGACACAAGGTAAGTGGATTTCATTTCACTTTTTATTTCCGTGAGATACATGATTTATTCCCCACCCATTCCTTTTGTGTGGTATGTATACTTCCCATGGATGTATTCAATGATTATAATATATTTAAATTTATGGTTATTTACATATCCATTCTATGAACTTTATTTCATGTGTTTTAAGTTTCAAAAGTTACCAAATCGGTAAGATAGTTTAATCTCAATCTTCCTTCTTTGAGACTCATGTTTTGTTATGCACCTAAATTAGTTTTGAGGTTTATATACTTCTATTTTACATGATATATCATGAATCTCCTTTTTCATGATATTTTAAGCTTCATATAACTTCCTTTTCTTACATGGAGAGTAGGATTACAAGTTACCAAGTGAGAAGAGTTTATTGAAACAATCTCATCACTTTTTAAGATTATTTATGTTTATACCTTTTATGAAATATTATAACCTATCTATCAAAAACATTCATGAATTTTCTTCTATATTCAGGATATATTCATGTATTGGTACCATTTTTCTACTCTTTAGTACATAAGATAGTTAAAAACTTGTTTTTAAGGAAGGCTGACTTCACCCTCTCATCGAACAAAAATCTATGTTCCTTCAAAGCCATGCTTTATAAAAAGGGTTTCCAAGAATATTGTACCATTATCCTATAATATTTGAAAGAAATTTTTACCCTTTTTTTACTAATATCTTTAATGATTCTTCTCGTCACTTTCTGAACAAGAAATTTTCTAACCTTTTTATAGTACAAAAGGAATGTTATTTTTACCTTACACAACATGTACCGATTTACCTGCTATCATTTCTTTGAATCTTACTTTTCAATTTTAAAAGGTGAATTTTTAAGAAAATGTTTTTAAAATTAATTTTCAAGGAAAATTCTTTCAAAACTTTTTTAGTCTTCTTTTTTAGGTTTTCAAGGAAAATTGTTTTCAAAATTAATTCAAGCCTTATTTATAATTTTTCAAAGTATTTTCAAATAAATGGTTTTCAAAAAAATTCAAGCTTCTTTCATATGTTTTCAATTGAAAAGGTTTTCAAAAAAATCAAGCTTTCTTTATAAGTTTTCAAAAAAAATTAAAATAAAATGTTTTTTAAAATATTTTGAATCTTATTTTATAAGTTTTCAAGGAAAAAGGTTTTCAAAATTTTTTCAAGTATTTATAATATTATAAGGTATTTTATAAGAAAATGATTTTCCAATAGTTTTATGTATTGAAAAGTCTTTTTAAAATAAGAAAGGATATTTTCCTCATGAATTTTTTTAAAAATATATTTCAAAATTAGTTTCCATCTAAGATGACATATGTTGATGTTAATAATTCCCTTCTATGAAGTGATCTAAAGGCCTCATTCATATTCTTTCAATTAATGTATTATTCTTAATGTCATGATCTTTATGAAATCCATTTCTCTTTCGAAGGTTATATGTTTATGAAATCTGTTTCACTTCCATGGGTTATATGCTTTTGAATCGTGCTACTTTTCACAGGTTATGCTTTAATTAAATGATTATGAAACCTAACTATTTTCCATAGGTTATGATGTGATGAAATGTTAATGATACCTATTCATTTCATGGGTTATGATTGTTTTTTATGAAACTCATCTCTTTTTATGGGTCATGATATGATGCAAGTTTTATTTTCCTATAGAACATGTATATATGATTTTGTTATGTGACGGGTGGGACCTATATCTCCCTCCAATTCATTGGATAATGATAAGTTTTATATAATCTCATAGGGTACATGGGTTCTAGACCAAGCTTGAAAACAATAAGGTACATGGGTTTTAGCCCAAACCTAAAAGAAAGAGGGTACACGGGTTGTAGCCCAAGCCCGAAAACAAGAAGGTACATGGGTTATAGCCCAAGCCTAAAATAAATAGGGTACAAGGGTTGTAGCCCAAGCCCAAAAACAATAAGGTACATGGGTTGTAGCCCATACCTAAAAGTAATAGGGTACACGGGTTGTTATCTCAATCGTAAAGTAGGTACACAGGTCGTAGTCGAAGTCTAACATGTTATAAAGGTCTTGGTAGGTATCCTCGACATAAAAAATTATATTCTTATATTTATGCCACAAATCCTATGTTGTATTCCTCAGTTATGATTTCATGTCTCATGATGTTTATTTCTATATGATTCGTGTCTTATGAACTACCAAGATTTATCTCATAACTCATGTTTATTATTTTTGATATGTAGGGTATGATATTCTAATGTTACGATCACAATATCATACCCCTATATTCATGTTTATTCTTACATGTCTCCCTTGTTTACCCTTACTGAGCATCTTAGATCACCCCTTTTTATGTTTCCTTTCCCAAGGTTATGAATAAAGGTTTTTGGTAGAAGTACTAAAGGTGTAGATCTTTATGGGAGATGTTTAATATCTTCACCAGGATTGAAGATTTTTTTTTCCAAGTTTCCAAAGACACTAAACTATTCTGGTCCTCAAGCATGTATTTTTGTAATGTACTAAATATTCATTTAAGATGATGTAATATCCATTTATGCTAGGCCTGGGTTGTTATAGTTGGTATCAAAGGAAATTTTTAGTTAACCTTTGGAAACTAAGATGAGAAAAATTTAGTGATATCCCTAGTTATATTTCTAATGATATGTCTAGGGATGTCTCTAAGGATAAGTATAAGGATAAGTCAAAGTTTAGGAAAATGTCATGGAATTTTGGTAAATAATAGAGTGAGTGGTTTCCTGGAAATACATATCTGTATGGATATTACAAGTGGATGTGGCTCTGGAACATATGTACCTAGGTGTAACAACTCCAACAAGATGTCCTGGGCCTGACTCGGGGTAATCTGGTACACGACAACAAGCCTTGTTGTACACTTGGTTTAAAACTCCCAGGGGATATGCTTTGGGAATTCACACTCTTTACGAACCATCATGAAGGATTTAAATAGAGGATGGCTATGAATAACCTAGGATAAACCTAAGGTTTCATAGATTAAAGAAGTAGGATCCATGATTTAGGCACCCTATAAGTAATTTTTCATTATTATATGGTATCCCAATATGATAAATGTTTCTCACACTATGCTTTATGGTTTTTGTCAATGGAGATAACTATAAGGAACATGGTTAACATTTAATGTTTCAGATGTGGAAAGTATGGACAGTATGAAAATTTATTTCCCAAGTGGAAATATCATAAAGATAATTTAGAAGGTGGTATAAGTATTGATTATACTTCTAAAGATAAAGAGACTGCAAACGACATGTGAAATGTAGGTGATGTTCTTCTAGTATTGTTTACATTAAACATAAGAAGCATGATTATATTGATGTTGAGGAACCTTAAGACATGATTCATATTTTATATTATATGAAAGAGGTATTAAGGAATAAGTCGACGAATCATGGGTAATGGTTTAAGAATAATGTTGGATGAATAAAGTATTTATGTTTTGGAATTCAAATATTGTGTTATATGAATCAGGAAATATATGAGTATTATCAGTATAAGTTTTCATTAAGTATTTAAAAGGACATGTTGAGTGATGATGAAGACATAGAAAATTGATTTCATAGAAAGGTGATATTTTGATTAAGGGAAGGTAACCCTTAATTAATGTCTGACGTTGAGATAATGATGTTTGGATAAAGATATGTTGGATATGAATAAGTAAATTTGATGGTACGGATTACCCTGGAACTAATTATTAAAAAAGTGTTCTATATCATCAATGATGAAGTTTACGACTTCATGGATTTAAAAGATATATCTAGTAATCATTGTAATAAAGAAGAATGCATGTTTTCCAAAAGGATTTATGATAATTAAGGTTGCTACCATGTTTCAAGGGAATATAAGATGAGGGTATTCACATGTTTGGAATGTGACAACAAAGTGGTACATTGTGATATATGGAGGATCAATGTTAATATGATTTCATGACATTCTTTCCAAATCTTTGAATTTTCATATTTTGAAAGGGTTATAAGTTAACCATTTGTGGAAAGTTTAAGTTAAACTTCAGATGAAGTCAGTAAGATTAAACTTTTATCTCTCTATATAAGGATTTATGCATATTGGATAGCTTGTTCAAACTAATTTGTGTTGATGACAACTGATGAAAAATGGGATGGCATATCATGGATCTTATGATCTGTTGGTACTTCAGGAATGAAAAGGCTACCTTCCTTTTTAGAGAAAGAGGTGAAGTGGATCAACGAACAATACAGAATGATGTTGTCATGAAATCATGCAAGTATATATTTTCATAAAAAATCTTCAACTTTAAGAAAAAGGATCTTGAAACCAAAAAAAATATCTTATTACCTCTGCTTCTGATGAATCATATTTTCCCTTAGTTCATCGCAGATTTATGGATTTCTGACTGTTAATTTTCTCCTGAACTTGTTCTCTATCACTATCCATCAGAACTTGATGGTTATATTTTTCTTCCATGTCCATGTTTTCACTTTCCACCTATGTACCCTACGTGGAAACCTAGTTATATGTTACTTTGGGGAACCATTATGTTTCCAACATTCCTTTTTTAAGGGAAGTTTTGATATTTATTGTTATGATGCTGGTTTCTATGAATGAAACTTTCAAGTATTAAACCTTTGATAACCCAAATTAATTTTGAGGGCGATATTCCTTTTAAGGGGGGTAGAATGTAACATCCCAAGATTTTATGAATTATTTTTTCAAATTAATTTAATCATTTTGATATTTTTCATTTCATGCAACACTAAAGATAGTTTATTTTATATTAAAGCACTATGTTTGGTTTGCGTTATACGTAACACCGAGTTAATTATGCACTACACGCAACATAAACTTTAGTTGTCTCTACATGGAACACTGAAGTTAGATTTCAATATATGCAACAATGAATTTCCTCGATGGATTACGTAATACGCAAGACTGAGGTTTACTGAATGATAATATATTGTTAAAATATGATTATTTAATATAATAAGATATAACCTAGTCGTTAAATTAGAGGTTATGAATAGTATTATCTAATTTATGAAAATAGTTTACACAATATAATATGAATTCATAGTTTACCAATTAATTATAAATGAATATGAAAGCTGATTGAATAAAAAAAAGTAATATTATTATTTTTATGGTTATAAAGTTGTTTTACCCTAATAAATTAAATTAAATACAATTAGTGAGTTATATTAATGTAATATATGTGTTATATATTCAATAAAATATTTTTTATATTCATTCAATAGATTTTATAGACATAAGATAAAGAAAAAACCCAATTTTATGCTTAAAAGCATATATTTTTATAAATGTAGTTTTACCGCCTCTTAATGGAGAACCCATTTTAAATCCCAATTTTTGAAATTTTTTAGACATAATATGTAAAAATAAAATTCATATTTTAAATAGAAACATAAAAATTATGTAAGGATAATTTTTTGGTATTTTTCTATAAGGTTTAAATAAATAGTTAAAAACACGGAATTTTAGTTCAAAACTTCTTTTTCATCTAATTAATTTATAAGGTTGAATTATATTTTAAATTGGTTTCAAAGTTTAATTAGATAATATTTTTATAAATTAATAAAATTTAGGTCATTGAGACCAAATTCACATTGAAATTGGATATAAAATCACAGAAAACATTTGAATGTTTTTACTTTAAAAACTTTCATTGTCGACCCGATTACGGGATTAATTTTAAATTAATTTCTTCACTTATGTGATTAGAATTTGTAAAAATGGATTACATATTTGTAATTATAATAATTTATAATATATAATAAGGTCAACTTATTTTTTGACCAAAAATATTAGTGAATGTGATTAAAATTAATTACATCGATTAAGGTTAAATTAAGCTTAATAAGGGACTAAACCGTAACCTTAAGGCCCAAAACAACCTATAAACTTGTAAAAAAGATATTTTTTGCCATATTTAGACACTATACTCCCTTTTCTATAATTTGGATCATTATTGGATCCACTTGCAACCTGAAAAATGTGGGTGGAATTCTCTCTTCAAATATTTACAAGAGTGTCACTCCTTCCCTATAAAAGGCCACCACATCTCCCTCTTATTCACACCTCTCAAGCCACTTAGGTTTGGACAAGATCTACCAAATACACTTCCCAACATCCCTCCCTTATTTCTTGAATCCTACCTTTGGGCATAAATTCTTCCAAGGAATCCTTTTGGCACAAACCAAAAGGAGTTACCCGATTAAGAGGTAACGCCTTCTTTCAAGCTCCTTTCTTTTATTTTCCTTCTCCACCCCCTCCACTCTCTTTATTCTGTGCTTGTATAACAACACCAGTATCCTAAATATACTAGGATGTTTTTATGATAAGTATTAAACCTAAACTTACACACACATCCATCTAATGGGTAATGAACATATTGTTTACATGTACAGCAAACTACCACCTCACTAAATGATGATTGTTCATTTTTTCTTTACCGCCTATCATGGTGGAGATTATGATGGAAAATATATTTATATATTTCATATATTATATTTATTATGTCTTTAATCTTTTTTATTCCTTTTAAGACACATATCTTTTTACTTTCCATTTGGTATAAATATGATAAATTCGTTTGAGGAAGTATGGACTACCGCCCCCTCAAAGCGATGTGATTCGTTCACACACTACATGGAATATATTAATGATGGGTTTAGTGAATTTATATTATAGATATAACATTATAATGATACTATAATGATATTATATACATATGTACATATAGGTTTTTTTTCTTTCTTTCTTTCAATATGACAATAAAAACGGAAACAACATTCATGCGTACATACAACTTACCATCTCCATGAATGGTGTATTCCATTTCATATTTCTATATTATATATATTATTATAATACACATATACTGAATATAAATAAAATTTATATCATGGTTTACATTTTAGAAATCATGATATAAGTATAAAGACCAAATATATAATGAATAAAGACACATGCAAAAAACAAAGTGAATATTACCTAAAGTGTAACCTTAACATGGAATTATTAACAAGAGGGTAATATAAAGTCATAATAAAACCATATAAGGTATTATATATAATAATATGATTCTATGATAGATTTATAATAAACTTATATTTATTATACAGGATTTTTGTACGAGTATGACAAGAGTTAAGACACAAGGTAAGGGGATTTCATCTCACTTTTTATTTCCATGAGATACATTCTTTATTCACCACTCATTCCTTTTGTGTGGTCTGTATACTACCCATGGATGTATTATATGATTATTATAGTTAAATTTCTGGGTATTTACATATCCATTCTTTGACCTTTATTTCATGGGGTTTAAGTTTCAAAAGTTACCAAATAGGTAAAATAGTTTTGTCTCAAACTGTCTTCTTTGAGACTCATGTTTTGTTATGTGCCTAAATTAGTTTTGAGGTTTATATAATTCCATTTTAAATGATATATCATGAATCTCATTATTTTCATGATATTATAAGCTTCATTTAATTTCCTTATCTTACATGGAGAGTATGATCCCAAGTTACCAAGTGAGAAGATTTTATTGAAACAATCTCATCGCTTTTCAAGATTATTTATGTTTATGCTTCCTTTGATGAAATCTTATAACTCATCCATCAAGAACATTCATTAATTTTATTCTCCTATGTTTATTCATGATATATTCATATATTGGTACCATTTTTATACTCTTTGGTACATAATATAGTTAAGAAAGTGTTTTTAAGAAAGTTCGACTTTATGCTCTCACCAGTTGGAAATCTATGTCCCTTTAAAATCATGTTTTATAAAAATGGTTTCCAAGAATATTGTACCATTATCCTATAATATTTGAAATAAAATTTTACCCTTTTTTCTTTTACCAATCTCTTAAAAGTAATATTCTTGTCACTTTACGACTAAGGAATTTTTCTAACCTTTTTACAGTGTAAAAGGAATGTTTTTTTACCTCATATGGTATGTACGAATTTACCTGTAATCCTTTCTTTGAAACTTCCTTTACAATTTTAAAAAGTTGATTTTTAATAAAATGTTTTTAAAATTAATTTTCAAGGAAAATTATTTCAAAACATTTTCAATCTTCTTTTTTAGGTTTTCAAGGAAAAAAATTTTCAAAATGTTTTCAATCCTTAATAATAAGTTTTCAAAGTATTTTCAATTAAATGGTTTTCAAAAAAAATCAAGCTTATTTCATATGTTTTCAAGAAAAAGGTTTTCAAAACATTTTCAAGCTTTCTTTATAAGTTTTCAAATTATTTTCAAATAAATTTTTTTATAAAATATTTTGAATCTTATTTTATAAGTTTTCAAGGAAAAAGGTGTTCAAAATGATTTTAAGTCTTCTTTATAAGCTTCCAAGTTATTTTCTAAGAAAATGATTTTAAAATGATTTTATGTATTGAAAATCCTTTTTTAAATAAGAAATGATATTTTCCTCAAGAAATGTTTTTGAAAGATATTTCAAAATTATTCTCCATTTAAGATGACATCTGTTGATGTTAATCATTCCCTTCTAGGAAATGATCTAAAGGTCACATTTATATTCTTTTAATGAATGGGTTGTGCTTAAATTCATGGTCTTTATGAAACTCGTTTCTCTTTCACAGTTTATATTTTTATAAAATTTGTTTCTCTTTCATAGGTTATATGTTTATGAAATCTGTTTCTCTTATATGGGTTATATGCTTTTGAATCCCACATCTTTTCACGGGTTATGCTTTAATGAAATGATTAGGAAACCTACCTATTTTCCATAGGTTACGATGTGATGAAATGTTAATGAAACCCATTTCATTTCATGGGTTATGATTTCTATTTATGAAAACCATCTCTTTTTATGGGTCATGATATGATGCAAGTTTTATTTTCCTGTAGAACATGTATATATCATTTTGTTATATGACGGGTGGGGCCTATATCTCCCTCAAATTCATTGGGCAATGATAAGTATTATATGATCTCATAGGGTACATGGGTTATAGAACAATATTGAAAACAATAAGGTACATGGGTTTTAGCCCAAACCTAAAAGAAAGAGGGTACACAGGTTGTATCCCAAGCCTAAAAATAAGAAGATACATGGGTTTTATCCCAAGCCTAAAAGAAATAGGGTAGATTGGTTGTATCCTAAGCCTGAAAACAAGAAGTTACATGGGTTGTAGCCCAAGCCTAAAAGTAAGAGGGTGCAAGGGTTGTTAGACCAAGCCTAAATTAGGTACACTGGTCATAGCCCAAGCCTAACATGTTATAAAGGTATTGGTAGGTAACCTTGACATAAAAAATTTCTATTCTTATATGTATGCCAAAAATCCTACATTGTATTCCTCAGTTATGATTTCATGTCTCGTGATGTTTATTTCCTTATGATTCATGTCTTATGAACTGCCAATATTTATCTCATAACTCAAGTTTATGATCTTTGATATGCAGGGTATGATCTTCTAATGTTACGATCACATTCTCATACCCCTATGTTCATGTTTATACTTACATGTCTCCCTTGTTTACCCTTACTAAACATTTGAGCTCACCCATTTTTATGTTTCCTTTCCCTGGGTTATGAAGAAAGTTTCTAGGTAGAAGTAATAAATATGGAGATATTTATGGGAGATATTGAAGATATTTCACCAAGATATAAGATTTTGTTTTTCAAGTTTCCAAATACACTAAACTATTACGGTTCTCAAGCATGTATTTTTGTAATGTACTGAATATACATCTAAGATGATGTAATATCCATGTATGTTAAGCCTAGGTAATTATAGTGTCTCCCAACAATATAATTTGTTTCTAAAAACTAATCCCTCTAGATTAGACAACTTCTTGGTCATTATCTATTCCAAAAGTATGAGTATAACAGATGTCAAAGTTAGAGCTACCCATCCCTGAGACTCCTGAACATCCAGATGCATGTCTATAAAAAGGTCCATTATCCACCACTCATCATAAGACTCCTGTATTGCCTTTGTATGTGTATTTTAGCTCAAATCATCGGTAGTGAAGTTTCCCTTTCCTGGTGTATAAGACAATTCAAAGTCGAAAGACTGCAGATACTCGACCCACCTCCTCTACCGAAGGTTTAGGTCTCGCTGTGAAAAAATGTACCTGAGGCTCTTGTGGTTCATGTATACCAAAAACCTCTCACCCATGAGATAGTGTCTCCAACATCTCATGACATGTACCGCTGCTGCTAACTCCAAATTGTGCATAGGATAATTCCTCTCACGCAGTCTCAGCTGCCTAGAGCCATAAGCAACCACTCGATCCTCCAACATTAGAACTTCTTTGAGTCCAACTTCGGATGTGTCATAGTACATAGTATATGATTTACCTGGAATAGGTAAAGTAAGGATAGGTTATTAGGTTAGCCTTCCTTTCAACTCCTGAAAATCTCTCTCGCAAGCATTATACCAAACAAACTTCATCCCTTTCTTGGTCATCCCAAACATTGGTGCTTCCAAATGGGATAAATCTTATGTAAAGCACCGATAATAACTTACTAAACCCAGAAATTTTTGAATCTCAAAGAAATTATTGGGTTTTTCCCATGATACCATAGTTGGGAATTTCTTTGGGTTCACTAACACTCCTTCCTCTGAGATGACAAGTCCCAAAAAGTTCACTTTATTAATCTAGAAACTATATTTGGTTCTCTTGGCATAAACCCGATACTATCTTAATGTACTCAGGGTGATGTCAAGATGTTTTGCATGATCGTATGCTAACTAGGAGTATACTAAGATATCATTGACAAAACCACCACAAACTGGTCTAGAAAAGGATGAAAGATCATATTCATTAAGGCCATGAATATTCTTAGTGCATTAGTCAACCCAAAAGGTATCACTGTGAAGACCTAATTCTTGCGAAAACCAGTTATACCCTCAGGTTAGAGATTCTCCGCTATAATCTTATTATCAATTACAATGTTTTAGGTAGAAATTGGTTATAAACCCCAGTATTCAATCCTATACTTGATCCTAGTTATACCCCCCCCCCCCACAGTGATCTAACTCTTCTTCCTTGGTTGGTTAGACACCCCAACCATTCTACTTGTTACCCCCCCCCCAGTCTCTCAATATTCTTTATAAGATATGATCCACTATAGGATGATATATTAATCTTCCTCCACAATCTTATTGGATCATAATTTCTCATGTACACTAGGTCAAGAACCTTATAGCTTACTAGTATTGGTCAAATATTTCTGATCACCATAGTATGATTAGTTTCTTTATTAAAACACTCAGGTAAATATTCTTTCTTCTACTGAAGACCCAGTATCACTAATCACTAAATACTCGGGTATGAATTCCTTCTGAAATACTGACCAGATCAGTCTCAAACACACTACACGCAATTCATATAATGTGTATTTAATGTTCCTCTTTCGAACATCATGCCTGTAAAAAACTATGCATGGTATTCTTCATTTTATACATGCATTATTTCATGTGTATGAAAATACATAGACTATCTTAATTACTTCTCACTACCACTTAGTTTCATGCACTATTTCAAGCACAATGACAATGTAATGTTCTTGTGCATTTATTCCTTTTCATTTATATGTGATCATGCACAACTACCATTATGCTTCTGGTTCTCTCTATATGAATCAACATAGTGTAAGGGCTTCACATAATGGCTTTGCATGAGGCCTTCATGTGACCCAAGATATTCCTAAGTTCCTTCTTCACATGAACTGGGCACTATAATTGGTTTTCTTCTTCTTCTTCACATAAAATCAATCTCATGTATGTATATTATCACATGAATGTATCATGTAACATATTATGTGATGTCTCCATATTCCTCCATATCGTGCAACTAATATAGCATAAATCTTCTTCACGTATTAGTATACATAGTTCTTCTTTTCCTTCATGAAACATAGTGTGATGTTAGACTGACTTACATAATAATACCATCATTATGTGAATGTGAAGGTCAAGAAAGACTAAGAATGAATGCATAAAACCCCTTCATGAATACAAATTTCTTCCTCTACTCTATTTTCTCTCTTGATATTTTCTCTTTGATATTCAATCAGTTCGTGCTAAAAAATGGACATATCAGAGGGAATTTAAAAATAACCTCTGCTAACTTAACTCCACCACATTTCTCTATGTACATACACCACCTTAAATCTACGAACACATCCTTAAATTACATGACTATGAAAATCACCATCACCATAAAACATATTCACTTAATTTTCATTTTTCTCCTCAGCTTGGACTTCATTTTATTCATGAAAATGAATTTTCATGATGCTTCAATCATTTGTGAATCGTCAAATTGATCAAATGTTGCTTGAATAATTTTGATTGATAATCCTACATTATGGCATGAAGAACTCATGTCACGTGTATCAAATACCTAGACAAAGGAATATGATTATTCTTGTAACACCCCAAGCTTCAATGGTATGTTTCTCTTTGAATAATGCAATAGCTTGTGTTGTATGGAACTTCGAGTTCCAACACACCACGACCAATAAAACTAACCATTGTGAATAGTAATACCTAATTTTTAAAATTTTATAAATTTTATTTTTCAAAATGGACTTCATTTTTGGATTCAGAATATGAAAATTATCTTAGGGTGAATTTTTAGTATTTTTATGAAAACATTCAATTTTTGATGAATAGTAAAAAACATTGTGTTATTGTTTAAAACCGACTTTTTATTTAAAAAATTAGTTATTTTATTTAAATTTATTTTAGGTAAAAATAGATACATAATAACTATATATGTTCAATGTAATTCATTGGAGTCATTTTATAATAAGATTAGATATATAAAATTTTATTAAACTTTTAACGTCTTTTATCCACCTTCTAGGCACATTTCAAAATTTGCATAAAACGTAATTTTACCGCATATGTGAATTGAATTTAAAAAATCTGAGAGACACAGTTGACATCAGTAAGTAAAATTTGGTTCAATATGATGAAAATAATTTTTTGTGAATAGTAACTTTTGAATTTTATTTACCACGGTTAAAAGTAAATAGGGTAATTAAAGGTAAAAATGATATTATAATTATCCTAACACATGTCCTAATTCTATTGGATAAATGAATTTAGACCAAAATCAACCTTAGTACTAAAATATGATCCTTTTGGTCTACTTGGATTAGATTTGGACAATTATTATTATTTTATTTAAAGAAGAGTTAAAAGTGTTAAATTCAAAGTTTAATAAATAAACCATTTTTAATATAGGTTTATACATAAGATAAATTAAACTATAAATATTCATTAGAAATATAAAAATATTTCCTAAATAATGGTCTTTTATTTATAATTTTTAGACATTAAATAATTAAATTTATTTATGACACAATGATGATGCAGTAATTACATTATTATTGAAAGATTTAAATAATTGATGTTGTAAATATTAATATAATTGTAAATTGAGACTTTTTATGTATTACAAGAATTTTATAGTTTAATATTAAATTTTAGGGTTAATTAGATAAAAAAAATTCTAAGTGATAAAGTTTTTATGACTTTCACAAAAACCAAATACTAAATAGTGTCAAAATTGACAAAAATGAGTTTTTAAAACAAATACTATATTATTAATTGATATAATATTCCTAAAAATATAAGGATTAGACAAAGGACTTAGATAAGGTTATATATATCAATAATGAACCACTTGGGGTTATCATGTCTTTTTATATTAAGTTTATCAACCATTTATTATAATAATACAAGAATACATGGTAAAAGTTAAACTATTTAACTACGAGTTAAATGTAAAAGATAAGGTTAATATGGTGACCTAAACCTGTATAAAACCTATTGGTTGAGAGTTTTTCGACCCAAACCCACTTTATCCTCTAAATAAATCCTTTTGGATCCATTATAAACCAAATATTATTATATAATAAAATAATATTTCAAGCTTTTCCTAAAGTGACCCTCACCTCTATTATAAAAGGGTACTTCCTATTCTCTCAAAATCACACCTCCAAAGCCATTTGGATAGGCCAAACCCTGCTCAAATATCCTACCAACTACCCTAAATTAAACATAGAGGCCTTAATTTGATCATAAAGACAACCTAAGGATCCCTTTTAATCAAATCAAAAGGAATCACCCAAAGAAGAGGTAATTATTTCATCACCTCTTTCAAGTTATTGTATTCTTTCACTTCCTCTTTATTTGTTTTTTCAATACTAAAATAATAAATCTGATACCTTCTACATAATGAGATGTTATTATAAATATGGTATAACCATATTCATTATTCTATCCATTCAATGAATGACAAAGTCACCATACCTGCGTACGTACGGCTTACTGTCTCCACGTCGTGGTGTAGTTTGTTATTAAACACTTAATTATCTGGATGGGTATAATAATGAGTATAATTGATTTAAATAATAAATATAACATGTTAATTATTTTTTATATATAAAATATACCATCCAATTACATATGATTTCACCATCAATAGAATTATATTGTCGCTCGTGCGTATGTACGGATTATCGTCTCCACAAACACGATGTGATTCATTCCCCATCATAATAATTCAAGAATAATTTTCATTTTATGATTATAAATAATGAATAAGAAATTAATATCATTCTTTATATGAATCAAATACATCATATCCATAACAAACATTACTTACGTGACAAAACATCTAATGGAAAACGAATCAGTTAACACCTAAAACAATGATACTACTGAAATATTATTAACAAAGCAATATTATAAGATCATATATGATATTATATTTATGTATTTGGTTCTTTTATAATTTAATAAAAATGATTTAACATTATACGGGAGGTTAAATTACCCTCGACCAATAAAATTTACAAGGTAAGGGTTAAATTTACAATCTCTCTATTATTCAAGGTTGTTTATACGTGAGTATCTACTGGGACCTCTTTATAATCCACATCCGTGTTTCTTAAATATTTATTTCAAAACATTTTTACTATTTCCTATAACATGGTTTAAAGTCTTTTATACCCATTTTTTACTTTTTATAAAATGTTTCTAAAGGAATATTTCCGTCATTTTCCAAACAAGGTACTTTATGACATTTTTGATAAATTAAGGTAAGAATGTTTTTTAACGTATACGATGGGTGCGGATATTTTACACCATTATAAAATATTTGAATCTTCCCTTATAATCTTATAATAATTTTTTCAAAATAATTTTTTTCTTTTTATAATTATGTTACTTTTAAAATATTTCAAAATAGAAAGATATATTTCTCTCAAATAGTTTTGATTTCATCTATATCAACATCCTTTGATGGATTTTACACTTGTTTGAAGTTGATTCATTATGATACAATATTCCATATTTTATTGAAGTTTTTGTGATATTTTTTATTGTGGATGTTTTATTTTTATACAATTCACGGTTTATGGTTAAATTATTAACATTTCGTATGCCAGTTTTAATATGTATGTTTATGTTATATTTCAACCTTTTCATATGAGGAATGCATTGGACTTAGTAAGTGATGAGTGGAGCCTGCTAAAGCTCGTTGATGTATTGGTAGGTCTCATGAGACAAACTAGTATCTTATTACAAGGCCTTGACAAAATCTTATTTGCAGTCTTGGCACGAGGCCTTGAATATGTGGTTATGATGTCCGACATTATGTATTCCATTATTATGAAATTGGCTATTGATATTACATGTGATTATACAAATAGTAGAATATCCATGCAAATAAGTAAATAGAATTATTTGATTTATGTTTGGCATATTATTCTGAAGTTTATGTTTAAAAGTCTTGTGTTTTAGTCTTGTACATTTCCTTAAATGTTTATGCTTATTTATGAAAGTTTCCGCTATATTTTTATCCTTAATGATCATCTAAGCTCATCCCTTTCTATGTTTTATTTTTTCCAAGATGTGAATAAGTATATTATGACTGACTTGTAGGGATAAGCTAAGGGATATGAGTGTGTTCAAGGGAGAAACAACGTTTTTGTTTTTTATTTCATAATGTAATGTAAAACTTATGTATGTATCTAGTACTTCCAAGGATACTAAAGTGATCGGTATTTCAAGATTTGATCCCTTGTGATCATGACAATGTTATGTAATAATGCGCTGACTCTGGGTAACTAGGGATGGGGTGTTATAATGCTGGCACTTATATAATGGTTTGGATTAAAGATATCGGATGGTTGCGCTTATATGTGTAATTTGTTAAGCGAGCGAACAATGATCTGTTATTTTCATCCCACATCAATTATTCATTCGTCTTGGGAGTTCTTAATATTACAATGTGTTCCTCTTGACTGAAATATGTGAGTATGGGGCCTGCTTATAACACCCACTAGCAAAGACCCATTCCAGCATTTTATTCCACCGCCATGTTGCCCCGCATGATAGCACCACTGATATGCTCCCATGCTCCTATGTGTGCGGACTCACCCTACTGCTTATATTTTGGTTAAGGTCAACTTACCTTCCCACCTAAGAAGTGGTGAGAATGTCCCTTTTCTAGCCTATGGTTGTTGAATTTTTAACAAATAACAACAAAAATAGTTAGAAAAATCTTACCACTATGGATTTCTCAAATCAAAAGACAAAATAGAAAATCCTAATCAATTTCTTATTTCATTCATTTTGGAATTCAATTATATATTCCAAATATCTTCATCCTCAACTCATCTTCACTTTTCACCTATTTTAAACATTTTTCACATCTCCTAATATAATTTTCAATAGTTTTTACATTAATAATAGTTTAATAATCATAAAATTTAAAATACATTGACTTTTTTCTTCAAAAACTATTGAAAAAAATTCAACATTAGCACAATATTAATAAACCGCTTGAGTTATTTAATATAACCCTTTGGATTTGTTATTTATACCCATTTAAATTATAAATTAAATGGTATATTATCCCCTTTATTTACAACAAAAATAAATATATAATTATGGGAAGGAATTCACATCTCTAAAATTCAGATTTTATAAAAAAAATATTCTCTTCTGAAGCTTATATTCTGATTTACTCTAGAGAAGGAAGTAATCACAATAAACATATAAAAGATCTAAAATTAACCAACTCTAAGTCTACATGATCTATGCAAAGTGTAGAAAACAAGAGTGAAAAAATATAACATGAATGATGTTAATAAATTTTCAGTATGTGATACCAACTCTAAAACCTTATATTAGGGTTTATTCAAAATATTTTCAACAAATCTTCTATATTCATCTCAATAATATGATTAAAAAAATTTAAGTGTAAGAATTCACTTACCATTTTTAATTTAATTTTCCTTTTTTCATCAAGTGATAAATATCTCCCTTTTAGAATTTATGTTTTCTATATGAAAGTAAGAGAATGTAATCAACATACCTCAATGATGAAAATATTTAATCTCTATATTTTTAACATCTAGAATTATCTAATGCATACCTCACCAAAACTTCAGATATTCATAAGATATAAATTGGGATAGAGATATCTGGTGGTTGTTCTTCTCTTCTCCCCCTCAAGAGATGCACTCAATACTTATTCATCATGATTGTATTTATTCAAAAATAAAATCCAAGCATATTCTAAGTTTATTTGAAATGATTCAAAGATACAACATGATGCCAATTGTCTTTCATTATAGATAACCTTCTATCTGTAAGATGTTCATAGCTTTTATCAAATTTAGGTCTCCCCCTGAATACATGATTCACCTTCAGTTCCCTTTATTAAAAACAAACACAATGTATATATGTGAATTATTTGGTTCCTTAATGATCCAAAATTAGAGCAACAGGGTAGAGTGTTTCTTCTCAAACCATTTATCTTCTTATATGAAAAAAAGATTATTCACATGTACTTCCAAAGCAGTTTTGGTTTTATGTGCTTTCCCCATATTTCTTTACACTTACAAATGTTTTGGCCAAATGATCAAGAATTGTTTAGGAACATGCTTAGTCTTTACTATGTGTGTGGACTCCTTTTTCTCAAAAATATTTTTAGCACAATAAGTCATTGGTACTTTTCTTTTATTCTTTAAGAAATATTATTATTTCGGAAACCATTCCAATCATTTTTTAGCTAAATTTCCAAACATATTACACTTTTCACACACATAATTATCATTATTCAAGTTACCATTTTTAGGAAAATTTTGAGATTCTTTATTAGAGATGTATTTCACTAAATCAATCCCATTGTTTCTTTTTTAGAGTGATTTTTTATTCAATTATAGTTTGATTTATTTATTTTTTATGTTCATGGAATGTTCAAAATAGTCCATTATGTGACCTTTGCTACCATAATACAATAATATTTTATTTGGTTTGAAACTCTTCACGTCATTATTCACAAACTTCTTGGGAGTTATTTTTTTAATAGTATTCTTTTGTTTTTATCCCAAGGTAGGGCTATCATGTTCTTTTTTTTTTGCATGATTTACTTTTTTTGTGGTCTCCTATTCACATAAATAAATGATTTGTATATGATTGTTATATACCATGAAAAATCATAATAGTGATTACTTATGTTTTAGTAAACATATAAATTTTCAAAATATTCATATCAATTCTTGATAATGGTTCATTTTCTGTGAATTCTATTTCTATTCTACAGGCTTTATATTTTATTTAACTCTACTCCCCCTAAATATATAAATTCTTCAATTTTCATACAATGAAATATTGTTCCAATAATTCATTTTTTGATTCCCAAACTCCCAACAGCACCAACAGTAGCCAAAAAATCTTTATTTCTTCTCTTATGACACATTCTAGCTATTATTAACAACTTTCATATTTAAGAATACCCATTTCTTATTTTTTTGATTTCTTTGGGGAACAGTAATTCTTACACTTCTTCACATCCATATTTAAAGATGTTTTTGATTCCTAATAATTTTTATTCACACATGTTTGTACATATTTCCAAGTCGAATCTACACTAGTCATTAAAACAGTTTTAGGTTACACAGATTTATTAGGACAAAGGTTTACCTTCTTCAATGATCCTGTAGTAGGTTTTTCTTTATATAATATCAAGATCTTTTTACCACTAGATTGAGTCTTTTCATAAATAATACTCTTATTGAAGTCCCCTTTGAGTTAATTTAATTTATTTTCAATAAGTATTTGTGATTAGATATCAACATGTATTGAGGTATTAATTGTGATGATTGATGTTATGTTATTAATTTCGAATATTTATTTCAAAAAGGATATACTGTGTACAAAATATGGCTAACTCTATCTAAGAGTAAAATAAAAAAAATTATCCTACCACACACCATCCAACCAAGGAGGACCACATCCACTACTTAGGTGGGAAGTGAACTCCCTAACCAATAGTATGGGGAAGAAAGGGGTGTGCATGTGCATAGAATTTTTATGGATAGGTTCAAGAGAGAAGATTTTATTCACCATGTGAGGTGACATGGAAACAGTTCTAGCAGAAGATGGTAGTGTACCCTGGTAATCATTTATGGTCGGCTGAGGAGGTGAGTTGATATAAAATTAAGCACAAGAATAAAATAAAAAAAAGATTTGGGACTTACACTCACCAATTACTTCATTATTTAAAGTACTATAAATAACACCATCCATATGATCTGGTTATCCTGCGTCATTTGATCAAGTTCAGCAGTGTTCTTCTACCTCGATATCATCTAAGTGCTTCTGTTCATCAATCTTTTTATAGGTCGTATCTCTAATGGATTAATCCAAGTATTCCAAGCATTATTTGATCAATTTATGATTCAAATATGATCAAATTTAAATGAATTTTTTTTCATGGTTTAATTCAGATAAAATTGTGGATATATAGTGTGAAGTAAAATGGTTTTATGAAGATGGTGATTGTTGTTGTCATGTGAATCAAATGTATGAAGGAGTAAGTTGATGTAATGGGTGGAACTATATGATTTTTATAACACTGAGTCAGTGCATTTTTATCTATAAATACCCTGACTTGATCATTTTTTGTGTGTGGTGAATGAGATTTTATTTTCACTATGAGAGAAAAAACAGAGATGTAAAAACACTCTAATTTCGCAAGAAGGCTCCATGTACTCACGTTGTGACTATACCTTCACAATTTAATGATGATATATGGAGTTTAATGGAACTTAACATGGCTGAAGTTGTTACGTGATGAAGACAGAAGTTCAAATAATCATTCAAGGGAAGCTGGAACACACGAATCGTCGTTGTTATAAGAAGAAGACATAATTTCATTCGCATGATTCATTTACGTGAAGCTGAATTAAATAAAGATAACTATTGTTCGTGACTGAAAATTCATAAATAGAAATATCCATTCTAGCCTAATTTCATGATGATGATTAAGGATGTAACTTCATGTGTATTGTTATGTGATACATGCATGTGATGATTTACATGCATGAGATTTAGTGAAACAAAATTGCCAACTAGTATTGCATGAAGAAGCTATGAGATACTATTGTGAGATATACCTTCATGAAGGGAAAGTATGATACTATTGATCTATATACATGAATAAAAGATATATCAAAGTCATTATAGAGGGTATGTGATTAAACAGTGTGAAAATATTATGAAAGTAAATAATTATATGAGGTGTGTGCATTGTAAACATGTATGATCAAAATATGCATGAAAAATGTATTCATTTGTGAAGGTTGGATAATTCACATGAAATAAAAATTTATTGTATAGTGTGTTGTGTGTTTTGAAACTGAATATGGGATAAAATTCCAATCAGTGTTTCAGAATAAATCCATATATAAGTTTTTCAATATTTAGTGGGGTTGGGTCTTCAGCATAAGTAAGAATTCTTTCCCAAGTAGTGTTGCACTGAGGTAGCTAATTATATACTATGATCATAAATTGTTTGAGAAAAACCAGAATTTTTGCAAAGTTACTTGAACTTTTACATGAGCCTATGTGATCTAGAAAGATCATGGAGTAGGCTCTTTAATAGATATTTCTATATTGGATCAATCCATCTTAAGAATAATTTTGCAGTTGGGGGGTCTAACCAGTTGCTGGAAATTTGTGATTGGGGGGGTCTAACAAATCACAGTGAAGAAGGTGTGGTTGGGGGGTCTAACCAACTGTTAAAATCTAATTGGAAATGGTGGAATAACTAGCTTGTAATTGGGGGGTCTAACTAGTTACTTTTGTAATCACCTTCTATTATAATGGAGAGTCCATGTTGTGGTGTCTAACCAACATGGAAAGGAGTAGGTGTTTATACTGAACCTTGTAAATCTATGTATACTATTATTTCATTATTATTACTACTTGAAAGGTGAGTTTGAGGAATAAATATAAGGGATATAGAATTTAATCATTCGTAGATGTTGAATCAAAAGTAAAAAATAAATAAATAACTTTATACCATTGATTCATCCCCCCTCCTCCTCTCGGTGGTACCTAACCGATCCTTGGACACTACAATTAGTATCAGAGTAAGGTTCCCTATGTAGATATGCAATACTTTATGAGAATATAGAATTTGAATTTATTGAATAGATGAGGAATTTCTACTTTTGATGGTATGAACTACTATAGTTGGATAAATACGATGCTTCCTTACCTTTTATCTCTTGTCTTAGAAGTAAGAGATGCAGCAACAGTGGGCTTCTAATATATTTATAAGGATGTTTCTATGACTCAAACTGAAAAGTTAAATTTGTAAGTTTATGGAAAGGATCATAATGCAATCTTTATGGATATATCAGAAAAGTTATACACAAAAGTGATGGGTCTCCAACTACCAAAGAGATCTGGGATAAATTGAGAAGTTGTTATGAAGGAAATATTAAAGTCAAAGAATCCAAGTTGAAAATATGGAGAAGAATGCTTGAAGATATTAAAATGGATGATAATGAAACTATTTATGACTAATTTATAATAGTAAATTAGATTGTTAGAAATATCAAATGTTTTGGTTAAAAGTTGGATGATCCTACTATTGTGAAAAATATTATGAGAAATTTCCTAGATAGATTCAACTCAAAGATTTAAGCTCTAGAATAATTAAAAGGGTTGTCATAGGATGAACTTAATAATATTATCATAACATATGAAATGATAAAAGTGATAGTATTCAAGAAAAATTAAAGATATGTGATGGCCTTTGAAGCTTGGTAAAAGTTAAAACTAGAATCAACGAACAATCAGAATCAAGTGATTCTGAGGATGAGGAAGTTAAAGAGGACTTCAATAAAATAATGACCTTATTTACAAGAATGTTAAAAAGTGGAATATGGAAATTAAATATTAAACAACAAAAAAAGTTTTGGAATTGTCACAAATATGATCATTTTTTTGGTAATTGTCCAAAGAATAAGGATGATGACACTGACTCAGATGAAGAGGATAATAATTCCCATAAAGGAGGTGGAAGAAGCACAAGAAGCGGTTACTTCCAAGAAGAGAAATATGATGAGTATAAAAATGGATGAAATTTAATTATCAAGTTGTGATTCAAAATATAGAAGATATTCTAAGAATCATATGTGATTTATAGTAAAATATAAGAAATATATAGACTCATTTGAAGGTGATGAAGGAGATGAGAGAACTGAATTATAATGTATGTTAAAAGAAAATATAAAATCTACTGTTTTGTAAAATATTCAACTCAATAAGGAAAAGAAAAAAATTGAAGAAAGAAATTGACAAGATCACTTTTGAGAATAAAGAATGTGGAAAGAAATAGGATATTCATCTTAAAGAAACAAAAAATAATAAGATGAAGATATTTGAGCTAGAATTAAATCTAAAAACTATTCAAAAGGAAGATATTAATAGGTAATAATTAACAATTTTATAAAAAAAAATAAACACAACTTATTGAAATTAGATTAATTTAAAAATATGGTGAATTATCTTGAAGAAATACTTTTTGTTAAAGAAAAATAATTATCTGAGATGTGATCAATGTGACTTTTAGATCAAAGTGAGTTGAATAATATAAAATAATACTTAAATAAAGATATTTATATTAAGGGTGAATCTTCTAAAGCTGCTGATAAGAAGGTTCCATATAAAAAGTTTGATTCTAGACCAAATAAATCTCAATGTAAATTGGTTGTTTCTAATAGTGAAAATATGAAAGAAAATACTAGATCTAACTGAATCAAAAGAACAAATGAGAAAATATCTTCCACAAATTAATAATAGACTAATTCATCCAGAAGGTTTTCTCACAATCAGATACATCCATAATCTATGAAAATAAAACATTTATAATCTTCAAAGAAAAAGATCAAGGTTTAGGGGATATTGTTGGTGTTTTGGATTGTTTGGTCATAAATCTTATTCATACTGGAATAACATGTCACTACCAAGAAAAATTCATGAATCAAGGGAGATAATTGTTGAGCAGATGAGATCATATTATTAGTAAGAGAATCATATGGCCAAGACATCATCTAAACTATCAATGTAGAACTTAGATGAATTCTTGAATAAAGTTTATATTAAATGTGGTCAAGAAGGCCACAAATTTAAGAAATTCATTTTTTACCAAGTTATATTCCTCATAATACAAATGAGAAGATAAGTCAGATATTTAATAAAACTATAGTCACTAGTGAATTTTTTGATAATCTAAAACAATTTAAAAAATATCAAAAGCTTTTCAAAGAAAAAGAAAATTGAATGGTGAAAGTTAAAGAATTTAAATATGATGATAAGTCATCTAAAATTGATTAATTAAAACTTATTAAGCGTTAAATTTGTGAAAAAATTATTCATGGAACAAAACATATCATAGCACTCATAACATCCCAAGATATGAAGGTGAACCCTTTCAAATTTGAGCTCAAAAGGAAGAAAGAAAAGGCAAGGTTGAGAGGAAACTCTAAGCTTGAGTGTTATTTCTGAGAGTCAAATAGGACCCTAATTGTTCCCTTTAATAAATTATTTTTTACTAAAATGTATGGAATTTAAGGAGATTAATTCATCCCTTGATGGGGAGTATAGATGATTTGAAGCTTTAAGGGAGCTATTTGTTTCTTACACTTAAACTTTCTGATATGCTTGTTGAGATGTGTGCAGGAAATATATTAATAATATTTCTCAAATATCCCCTATTATAAAGTCATTGAAACATGTTTGAGAATGGTATCACATTACAGAATTTGAATACCCTTTATTCTTAGGTGACATCACTCTTGTTTTCTATACTGATATTTCCCACATAGACTTATATCTGATTAACTAAAATCTCATTTCTTTTGTTGAGTGTCGTTTCATTCTTTGAGAACAAACTGAAGTGGAGGATAAGTTGGTTAAATTAAGAACTTATATATTCACCTTTTTATTCATTTCTAATAATGGGGATAAAGAAAATAAAACATACTAACATATTGGTATTGAAAATAAATACAAATGGTGCATTGAACTACCCTTTGAGTGAATTGTATTTATTTTCAATAATTATTTATGAGTAGATATCAATATGTGTTGAGGTTTTAACTGTGATGATTGATGTGTTGTTCTTAATTAAAAATACTTGTGTCAAGAATAACATATTGTGTAAAATATATAGATAAATATATCTAAGAGTAAACCAAAAAATTATCCTACCACACACCATCCATCCAAGGAGGACCACAACCACTGCTTAGGTGGGTATTCAACTCCCTAGCCAACCATCATGGGGTTAAAATGGGTGTGTGTGTGTGTTTGTGTGAATATCGCACCCATGGATAGGTGAAAGAGAGCAGAGGAAAGCCACTACGTGGGGAGGCATGGTGGCAGTTCCACTGAGATATGGGAGTGTACCCCAATAATCATTTATGGTTGGATGAGGAGGTGATTTAATACAAAAGGAAGTGCAATACCAAAATTAAAAAAGATATTTGGGGCTTGTGCTCACCAATTATTGTTTCTATGTCATTTAAAGTGCCTTAAAGAACACCATCCATTTGGTATGATTATCCTATTCCATCCAATCGAGTGTAGTGGTTGTCTTCTACCTCGAGCTTGTCCGAGAGTGCTTGTTCATTGGATTTTCTGTAGGAATCTTCTTTGATGGATTGAGCTGAGGCTTCTAAGTAGTATTTGATCAACTGTTTATTTGAATATGATTGAATTCACATGAAACATTTTTTAAGATTTAATAAAGATAAAAACATGGATATACAGTGTGGAGTAAAATGGTTTTATGAAGATGGTGATTTTTTTATTGCGTGAAGACAACGTATAAAGGAGTAAGTTAATGCAATGAGTGGTTGTCCATGATTTTTGAAGCACTGAGTTGGTTGATTGATTTCTATAAATACCCCCAAAATGATCATTTTTTTGTGTGGTTAATGAGATTTTATATGCACTATGATAGTTAAAATAGAGACCTCAAAACACTCTAATTTTGTAGGAAGGCTCTATGCGCTCATGCTGTGACTCTGCCTTAGCGGTCACATAATGATAGCTTGAGTTCCACAGAACTTCTCACGAATGAATTCATTATGAAATGAAGATAGAAATTCTCATAATCATTCAAGTGAATATAGAACATGTGAACCATATTTTTTAAGAGAAGAATATAGAAGTTGTTTCACATGATTAATTTACGTGAAGCTGGATTATGTGAAGAGAACTATTGTTCATGACTGAAAATTTGTGAAGAGGATGATTTGAACTATCCTAGTTGCATGTTGAGGAATAAGGTTTTAACTTCACATGTATTGTTATGTGATACATGCATGTGATTATTTACATGCATGAGATTTAATGAAACTAAACTTCCAGTTAGTATTGTCTGAAGACACTATGAGATACCATTGTGAGATATACCTGTGTGAAGGGAGAGTGCAGTGGGTATTCAAATGAAATTATACATGGATGGTATAAGAGAAGTACCAATAATGATTGATTGGTTACACCAATTAATTATGCATAAATCCATTAAAATTTTAATTTTCATAGAAAATTTATATGATCATTTTATTGATAATTAGATGTCAATACCATCTGTCATGCAAGGTGTCTATACGACACAACTAGAAAGCTACAAGTAGAAATTTCGGCCATAGCCAATGTTTTACTGGTTGTGTCACCTATTGGAGTAGCTATAACAAAAAACTATATCCAAGGTTTTAAGAGTCTATATCCATATTTTAAAACATGGATATAGTTTTTATTTCCATGGTGGAAAATCATGGATATAGATCATGTAAACCGTGGCTATAGATTTAAAATAAATAACACCCAGTCAGATTCGATCTCCTTAACTCTGATATCTGAACCATTCACCTTACCACTACTCCATGGATGCATTTGTGTATATAAATATATATATATATATATATATATATATATTATTATTATTAAGAACCATGTCTATATCATTTAAACTGTGGCTATAGACCTTCCCGCCTTTTTTGCGGGTTAATTTTTTTCCCGTGAAAGGGAGGGAGACCTATAGCCATGGTTTTGATGAATCGTGTCTATAGACAATTAAAAAAAACTCTATAGACATGGTTTAGGAAAAATGTGGCTATATACCTTGAAAAAAAACCCTAAAGTCGTGGTTTTAAGAGGCTATAGATGCGGCATAAATTGTAGTTATAGGGTCTATTGCCACGGTTTTGGAAATTGTGGCAATAGCTCACACGGTTTTCCACTGTGGCTATAGGTCTATATCCTAGGATTAAACCATGGTTATAGGGTCCATTTATATGGTGGGAAACCATGGCTATATCCTATGTAAACCCTGTCTATATCCTTGGTATAAATACTTATAGCCACGGTTTTGGAAACTGTGGTTATGGGTCTATGGTTATAGCCCAGTTTTCCAGTAGTGTGTTGTTGTTGATTTGCATACATGCATAAAGGATATTTTGAAGGTATTAGAGTGGTTATGTGATTAAATAGTGTGAAAATAACATGATGGTAAATAATTATATGATTTTCATGCATTGTAAAGCATGCATGATCAAGATATGCATGAAAAATGTATTCGTGTCTGAATTTTGGATAATGCACATGCAATAAACATTGCTTGCATAGTGTGATGTATGTTTTGAGATTAAATACAAGATATAATTTCAATTAGTGTTTCATAATAAATCCATATCTAATTTTTTCAGTATTCAGTGAGGTTGGGTCTTTAGTAGAAGAAATAATTCTTGCCCGGGCAGTGTTGCATTGAGGCAGCTAATTATATACTGTGATCAAAAATTGTTTGAGAAATACCAGCATTAGTGAAAAGGTAATTGAAGTTATACACAATATAGTGTGATATATAAATATCATATAGGACGATATTTAATATATATTTCTACAGTGTATTGATCCATCTAAAGAAGAAGGCTACATCTGAGGGTCTAACCAGTTGTTGGAAAATTGTGATTGGGGGGGTATAACCAATCACTGTAAAGAAGGTGTAGTTGGTGGGGTCTAACCAACTATTGAAGGATGATTCGATATGGTGGTATAACCAGCTTGTAATTGGGGTTTATAACTAGTTACTATTGTAATCATATTCTGTTATAGTGAAGAATTTGTTGGAGTTGGTGTCCTATAACCAACTACTTTGTACTTTATTCATTAATAAATACCTTATCACATCTTGATTGTTCTTTTTCATGAAAATTCATGTGATAATTTTCTAAGTATAGTTGTTTCATTAAAGGGTTATAGTGGATACCTGCTATGATGAGAACCTGAAAGTGCCATAACACTGTTCTTAAATATATATTCTATGGTCGGATGATGTTACTTGAGGTATAAAAATAATACAGGCCATTAAGGGTGAGGACTCATAAAACCTTGAGGCATCTTCTCATGGTGTGATCCCTTGGGAATATCCAAGAGGATATTATGATAACAAGACCCACCAGCATGAAATCCACATTTCATAGTGTCATTAGATGTTCCTATCTGCAGACGTGTGTATTGGTCCTTATACTTTAAGATTATTATTAATCCGTACTACAACTCGTTCATTTAGATGTATTGATGAAAACTGTTATGACACACTGTTCATAACGAGGTCAGATATGTTAGGTGCGTCATGAGTAATACTACATTAATAGATAATGTGAGAAAGGACATGTCCCTTATGTTCCATAATGGATGTAGATATATCAGTCCCTTTGATTTAATTTATATAGCCTAAATAGATCCATGGCCAAGGTAAGTAATAGGCGAGTTCAATTATGGAAAGTCAAAGAAAGAATAATCGAGCACATGGGTTGATGTCACTAGCATGGAACCCACTTGATTTGATATATTGATACAAAGGGATTACATTACACGGTAAGCATTCCTAGGAGGTGACACATCATTGCAGTGTTAACTTCTTTCTCTATGGGTTGTCTTTTAATTAAATTAATTATAACCAACATATGATGATCCTCTCTATGGTTCCAGAAATCCCTTACTTTTTTTCATTCTTTGTTCTATTCTGAAAATATGACATTTTATTATCATGACAGATCTCGGATTGATCGTTGTTAACAGAAAAATTAAAGTTGGGTACACCCACCAACGCGCTTCCACTACGCCCAAAACCTATAAGTGGTGTCATAGGGGTCATATCATTGATTATAATTATTTAGTTTTTTATAGGTAATTTATGCATTTAATAATTTAGTTGTTTCAATTCAAGTTAGTAGTTCTATAAATATGAATCTTGAGATCTATTCCTCCTCTTTCATTTCTTGTTCACCTTACAGAAACAATTTTTTCTTTTAATTTTGATTAAAATAAAATAGAGAATCTCATATGAAGGTTCCAAAGCTTCCTAGTCATACAACACCAGAACACACAGCATGTATTTGGTAGTAAACATTGTATAGTATAGGTTCCATACACCAGGATGGTCTTCCAAACCAGGTCGTGTCATTGGATTCTATCTAAGTCTTTAAGACTCTATGGGTTGAACATGAATAGGTGGCACTCAGTTTCTAGATTACACTTTGTGTGGCCCACTGAACACGGTGTGTAGTCCCTTCAGGTTAGGGTTAGACCATGTACCTTTTACATGGATTTCCTAGTTGGAAATCGTGTAATTCAGATACTACACAGAGTGTTTCCTGCTGAACATGTCGTTTACTCCGAAGATTTATGAAGTACATCTACACGCCATATCCTCGGGCATGTACTTCGGATGGACGGTGAACAAAAGTACACTCCATGTAGTTGGAACTACACATTGTGTACTCATCCAAATTACACATATTTATTAAAATTTATTATTATATTAATCAAACCCTTGATATGTGTACCATAGTGCGGGCGTAAAGCTAAGGCATAACACATTATAGGTGTTTTATATATATGTGTGTGTTTAATTTAACATCTGTGTGATGTTCATTTCTACTCATTGGGTAGTTATGAATGGGAATTCACCGGGTTGCCTCCAAGGTAAAAGTTACATACAAAGATAATTTTAAATGAATTTATTTGTTTAAAATTATGATGTATGAGAATATCAAGGAAATTTAGAAAAAGGGTTTAAGATAAAATTATTGATTAATTAAAGATAATTAATTGATTCAAGTGTGATTTATCTTAAACAATAATGATTAAAGAATTGAATGCTAGTTGTATGTATATGAAAATATCATTTCATGTATGGATGATCATGAGATAGACCAAAACCTTTGTATATGAATGGTTTCTTTTAATTTATGTATTTAAATTAAATTTGTTGGCCGACGAGCCTTCTCCTCATTAACATCTAGGGTCTGCATGCCCAAGGTTTCTTTTATTTAAAACCCCATTTTTACTCCTCACCTGTGAGTGAGATAAAAGCATATATAATGTATGGAGCTATCAAGCTAGTGGAGGTGACTCAAGTTATGATCCAAGGTGAAACCCATCCAAGGATATACAAAGGTGGACAGGTGGAAAGCTATAAACATGAACCCAAAAGGTTCAAGGTGTTTCTCCCCTAGTTCTTGGGTTAGTTTATCAACCACCAGATAAACTAACCAATAGAACAATATCATGATCATACCATTTATTTTACTTCTGTTAGTTGCATGGTTAATTTATTTTGGGTGTATTGTCATGATCACACAATTAATGAATTAAACAAGCATGCAAGATGGAACTAAAATAAGACCGACTTATGCGTAAATATTATCTTAGACATGCTTAATCACTTAATTATATCCCACTTAATATTAACAATCATGTAATCAAATATAATAAAATGAAAATTTATGTATAAGGATAAAATGCCTCAAAGAAAATATTAAGTTGGTACAGCCTTCCATAATCTTGGTTATAATTGAATCATAGTTCAAAGTGCTTGACCAACCCTATTTGGGGTAATGTGAAGGGAAATATGGATCCTTGCCACTAGAATATTCAGGAGACCAAATATTCTGAAGTCAATGGTGAAAGCTATTGGATTTCAATAAAATAGTGGGAGACTAATGAGTATTAAATTATTTATTTGTCTCGGTTTTATCATGATAAAGTACTAAACCTTTTCTTATCTTAATTTGTAGAAACAGTAAGAAAAATGACTTCAAACATATAATTGTGAACCATACTCGAGAAGGAAAACCTTCTCACCGGCACCAATTTCCAGGAGTGGCAGAGGTGTTTATGTTTCATCCTTCACCACGAGAGAAAATTGTATGTGTTGGAGGGGCCTATTCCATTTGCTTCTAGAAAATAATCCACTGATGATGAACTCTCTCCTACATGAAATATTTAGATGATTCCACATATGTCCAATGTTTCATGCTATCGACTGTGTCTAATGAGATCTTGAAGCAACATGAAAACATGGATTCATATAGCATGATGTCTCACCTTAAGGATGTCTAATAAGATAAGGAAAGATATGAGAGATATGAGATCTCTAATGCTTTTTTTACTACTAAGGTTGGAGAGTCTGCGCCAGTTGGGCCTCATGTATTCAAGATTATTGGCTACATTGAATTCCTGGACATCTTAGGGATTAAGTTCCCATATGAGTTGTGTACAAATATCATCCAATCATTACTGCCCAAGACCTTATCTAGATTTATTGATAATTATAACATGAGAAAAAATGATAAGAGTCTATTGGAACTGCTGACCTTAATTCACCAGGTAGATAAGGACATGGTTCATGACAAACTCGCAGTCCTTATGGTGAATAAGAAAATAAAGGACAAGACAAAGGGACTAATTACTTATAAATGGTCTGAAGCCCCCGAGCACCGTACCTCCAAGAAGGGGAAGCTCTAGAGGTAGGGAAAGGAATGAGAGGCAGTGTGTTTTTCATGTGTAAAGCCATTCCACTGGAAGAGTAATTTCACCCAAAAGTGTGGGGATGCTAAAGGTTCATTCATTATCGAGTGTAATATTTCTATTTCTACACATTGGGTATTAGATATAGCTTTTGGGGCTCACATCTACATTCAAATTCAGGAACCAAGTAGATTTAGAAATATTTCTAGAGGAGAGGTGGATCTTCGAGATTCTAATGGAATGAGGGTAGCTATGTTAGACATTGGATATTACCACCTATCATTTCTAACTGGGATGATTTTGGTTTTACATAACTGTTATTATGTTCCTAGTGTTACCAAAAACATAACTTTTGTATCATGTTTGGATATGGATGGATTTATTTTCAAGTTTGGAAATAAGGGTTTCTTCTTTTATAAGAACAGTGTATGTTATGGTATGAAGCATTTAAATAATGGTATGTATGTATTAAATTATGAAAACCAAGTGTTGGAAATTGATAATGAAACAAAATCACATGACTCATACAACACCTAGTTGTGGAATCATCGTTTTGTTCATTTAAATGATAATTGTTTGAAAAAGCTCTACTAAGATGGTTATTTAGACTCTACTGAGCTAAAACCACTTGATAAATGTCACACTTGTATACAAGGTAAAATGACCAAGCCACCTTTCAGTGGACAGGTTGAAAGGTCCATAGAGCTTCTAGGATTGGTGCACATGGATTTTTATGGACCATTTCTAGTAGAAGATAGAGGTGGATATTCTTACTTCATTACTTTTACTGATGATTTAAGTAGATATGGCTATATATACTTAATGAGGTATAAGTCAGAAGCCTTAGAGAAATTTAAGAAATTCAAGAATGAAGTATAGAATCATCTTGGTAAGAAGATAAAGAATCTTTGCTCGGATCAAGGTGGAGAATATCTAAACCATGAATTCATCGACCTTTTATGGGAGTTTGAGATTCTATCTCATCTCAACCCTCCTTATACACCACAGTGGAATGGTGTTAGTGAAAGGAAGAACTGCACCTTGTTGGACATGGTGAGGTCAATGAGGAGTCATGTAGATCTTCTATTATCCTTTTGGGGATATGCATTACAAACTACAGCATACACATTAAACCAAGTACCAACTAAGGTGGGAAATGGAATTCCCTCCGAGATATGGAATGGAAAGAAACCTATTCTATCACACATGTGTGTATGGGGATGAGAGGCATTTGTTAAGTCCTTCTCAAAAAATAAACTAGTACCCCAGGGCATGAGGTGTATATTTATAGAATATCCCAAGGAAATTAAAGGATATTATCTATATAACCCTTCAAAAAGGAAAGTGATTGTCACCAGAAAATCCATCTTTCTTGAGAGGGAGCACATACTCAAAAAGGATATTAGTGGAAATATTGACTTTGACAAAGTTTATGCTCAAGATACACAAGATTTGGTACAGGAAAAAGTTCCACAGGTCCCCGTGGAAGAGGTTCCAGAAACACAAGTACTGCATAGGAGCTCAAGAGAGGTAAGGGAACCAAAGAGATTTGGTTTCTTAGTCATTGAGGATGGTGAATCATTATTTTTGGACAACGATGAACCTCTCTCCTACAAGGAAGAAGTATAAATCTCATAAGTTGCAAGATGGTTAGAAGTTATGAATTCTGAGATAGATTTTTTGTATCAGAACCAAGTCTAGGTTCTGGTCGATGAGCCAATTGATGTAAATCTTGTTGGATGAAAATGGGTATTCAAGATAAAAATGTACATGGAAGGTCAAGTTAGCACCTATAAAGTAAGGATAGTGGCTAAAGGATTTAGAAAGCGTCAAGGAATTGGCTATAATGAAACCTTCTCACCAGTTTCCATGTTTAAATCCATAAGAATCATACTTTCCATAGAAGCTTACTGTGACTACGAGATTTGGTAAATGGATGTCAAAATAGCATTCCTTAATGGGAACCTTCAGGAAGATGTCTATATGACACAAACATAAGGATTTGTGACACCAGGTGAAGCTAAATGGGTTTTTAAGTTGCATAAATCCATTTATGGATTAAATCAGTCATTCATGTCAGGGAACATTCAATTTAATGAAGCCATAAAGGAATTTAAGTTCATTAAGAAGGAATGTGATCCATGTGTTTATAGGCAGTTTAATGGGAATGCGGTATTTATCCTAGTAGTATATGTTGAAGACATATTTCTTATTGGAAATGATGTACCAGTCCTACAGTTAGTTAAGGACTGGTTGAACAAGTGTTTCTCCATGAAGGACTTGGGTGAAGCAGCCTACATTCTAGGGATCAAGATCATTCATGATAGATCCAAGAGGCTTTTTGGACTAAGTTAGGGTACATACATTAACTAGATACTAAAGAGATTTAGTATGGAAAAATACAAGAGGGGATTGGTTCCAGTGTCACATGGCCTACATATTTAAAATAAAATGTGTCCTCAAACACAACAAGAGAAATATAGAATGAGTAATATATCATACACTTTGGCTATAGGATCCATCATGTATGCCATGTTATGTACCAGGCTTGATGTTGCCTATGCACTGAGCATAGTAGGAAGATATCAAGAAGATCTAGGAGAACAACATTGGACTACTGTTAATACTATCCTTAAGTATCTGAGAAGAACTAAGGATATGTTCATGGTGTATGGAGTAGATGAGAATCTTGTCATCAGAGGGTATGCTGATGTAAGTTTTCAGACAGATCAGAATGATCTGAAGTCGCAATCTGGATATTTTTTCCATCTCAATAGAGGAGTTGTGAGCTAGAAGAGTTCAAAGAAACCAGTTGTCACCAATTATATAGCGGAGTTCGAATATATAGTGGCTTTTTATGTAGCCAAGTAATCCATCTGGATTTGGAACTTTTTCTAGGAGCTTGATGTGGTGTCTAGCAATAAAGATCCTATCACATTGTATTGTGATAATACTGCAGTGGTGTCTCTTGAAAAATAACCAAGGTCACATCAACGAACAAATAACATACTCTAAAAGTATCACCTCTTGAGGGATTTTTATCAAAGGGGTGAAGTTGCAGTAAGAAGAGTATCCACGGAATAGAACATAGAGGACCCCATGACTAAATTCCTACCTTAGTAGAAGCATGAATATCATGTGAGAGCTATCAGGTTAAATGTTGTTAGCAGTTGGCTCTAATCCAAGTGGGAGTCTGTTGGAGTTGGTGGCCTAGAACCAACTAGTTTTTACTTTATTCATTAATAAATACCTTATCACATATTGATTTTTCTTCTATGTGACAATGCATGTGCTAATATCCTAAGGATAGTTGTTACATTAAAGGGTCATAGTGGATCCCTACTATGATGAGAACTTGGAAGTGCCATAACATTGTTCTTAAATATATGTTCTATATCCTGATGATGTTATTTGAGGGACACAAATAATACAGGCCATTAGGGGTGAGGACTCATAAAAATTTGAGGCATATTCTCATGGTGTGTGCCCTTGGTAATATTCAGGAGGATATTATGAGAACGAGACCCGCTAGCAGGAAATACACATTTTATAGTGTCATTGGATATTCCTATCTACGGATGTGTGTATTGGTCCTTAGACTTTAAGATTATTATTAATGTGTATTACAACTCGCACACTTAGATATATTGACAAAAACTATGATGACACACTATTCGTAGTAAGGTATGATATGTCGGGTATGTCATGAGTAAATATTGCATTAATAGATGATGCAAGAAAGGATTTGTCCCTTCTATTCCATAACAGAAGTAAATATCTTAGGCCCTTTGATGGAATTGATATATCCTAAATAAATCCATGTCCATGGTAGGGAATTGGTGAGTTCAATTCTGGAAAGTCAAAGAAAGAATAATCGAGCACATGGGTTGATGGCACTATTATGAAACCTGCTTGCTTCTAGATATCGAGACAAAGGGATTACATTACATGGTAAGAATTTATAAGAGGTGACACATCATTGTGGTGTTAACTTATTTCTCTATGGGTGCCTTGGTGTGTTTCTAGACACTAACCTTGGACTTTAGGCCGGCTCTGCCTAATGCCACTAAGAAAGAGTCCTATAGGGTCACACACTAAGTGTGTCCAAGTATCTCAGTTAAATATTAATTTAACAAGTTGAATAAAGATTATTCCTGATTATGGTTTAATAATTATTCAAGGATGCCTGGTCGCATTTATTTCAACACTAGTTATTTGAGAGAATATATTGTGGGTGAAATAATATATATTTATTAGAGAGTAATGGAGGGATATTTATTTAAGAAATAAATAGTCATTATTCAAGGTCTAATAAATGTGGTGGAGAAAATAAAGAAAATGGAAAAATAAAAGTATACGCCGTGTAATTTTTCTAGGGATTTGTGAGAAATAATATTATTTATTTAATTAAATAATATTAGGTGTAATTATTTGGGCGCATGTAAAGTAATAATAATAGTCAAATATTATTATTAGACATGGGGTCTTACTAAGAATTAAATGAAATGAATAAATGCTTTTGGATAATTAATTCATTTTATTATTCTAAGTAATTAAAATCCCAATTATATAATTCTCATTAGCCTAGCCTTTTTTTGTGGTTGTGCACAAGGGATCTAGATAAATATCTCAAGACAAGAGAAATTTTTTTCTTCCAATAACGCTCTCAAGCTATGATAGAGATCCTCCTCCACCGGATCAAGGAGAGCTCTTTGCAAGCGGCTCTCAAGACGATCGAAGGTGAACATCACAAGCGAAGAATCTTCCACGCTAGCACCTAGAGATCCCTTCAGTGATATCCAGAGATATGTGGAGCACATGTGGATCACTTCTAGAGGAATCCTACACTTTGATTCTACAATTAAGTGATGGATCACATCAGATCATTGCCGGAAACATCAACAGAGAGAAAATTCCATCAAGGTAATTCTTGTCTTTTAATTAAATTAATTATAAACAACATATGATGATCCTCTATATTGTTTCAAGACTCCCTTTATTTCTTTTATTCTTCATTATATTCCAAAGATCCGATGTTTTATTATCATGGTAGATATCAGATTGATCACTGTTAATGGAAAAATTAATGTTGGGTGCACCCACCAATGCACTTTCGCGGCGCCTGGAACCTACAAAATTTGTGTTATGGGGTTTAACCAACATAATAAGGACTAGAACTTTATAAAAAAACTTATAAATCCATGTGTGCTATGATTTATTTTTTATTACTACTTTTAGGGTGAGGGTTATAAATAAATTTGAGTAATTGAGATTGTAATTAGTCATAGAGGTTGGATCAAAGTAAAAGAATTTGTAAAAATGGTATATCGCTTATTCACACCCCCCCCCCTCAGTGGTACCTAACCAATCCTTAGACACTACACTTATCTGATAAATTCTTGGTAGTAATTATTTAATTAGTGGATTGGGAAGTCTTATCTTATATCTATTCCATTTTTCTCAGTTTCACTTCCAATTCAATGCATTTTAATTTGAGAGTAATCTTCTCATATTTAGCTAATTCCATGCTTTATTCCCTCTAAATATTTATTTTTTGAATCCCATCTTCATGCACGTGATTTTACTTTAGTAACAGATTGTTAAGATTCTTGATTCTTTATACTTTAACATTCAAATGAGCATATTTAAAATTCATAGATTTTATTATGTATCATTTTAAGTGCATGAATAACATATATATAAACTACATCAAATAAATCATTCTCACAAACATTAATTTTAAATTCTTTAATAGATTCAACATATTTTTCATTGTAAAGTGAGACTATTTCATCCTTTAATCTAAAAATTTTTTTGAGATTTTTTCAAATTACAATATTTTTATCCAATGACTCTTCTATAGCATTATCCTATTCTTACAACATTAATTTTTCATCCTTAAGTTCCTTGAAAACTCTAATCATACATGTGACTATTTCTTTGGGAACTTTATTTAGATGATCTCTAATTTCATAATTGAACATATATTCATCACAGATTGAACATGATTCATAATAATTATAATTAATTGTACTTACTAAGAAATTACCACTCAGAATGAATTCAGCTAGCAGTTGATCTTCATTTATCTTAGAGTTCTGCTTCAGCTTTTTTGCCACTCTTTTCTTCCTATTTTTCTGAGTCTTGATTGAAACATCAACATTTCTAATATTAGAAGTATAGGTAGGAAATTACATATGAATCTCTTATTAATTTTATTAAAACTCAAATCTACACTTCATATACTTATTATATAATAAAATAGGCAAGTAAGTAAATCCAATTAGATATATAGCATTTTATCTAATACTAATTGAAGTTCCCAATGGATCGTACAGTAACACTAAGAGGGGGGTGAATTAGGTGTGATCAATTTTAATGAATTTTTTTTTCTTCTACCCCATTTTAATTTCAAAAAAATCACCTATTAAGATGATTGAATCCTGTATATAATTTAAAATGTAAATGAAACACAACACACAGTGTTTTTATAAGGTTTGGTGCTAAGACCTACTCCCTGTTGAAAATAGTTATACCCCCCCCCTCAGTTACAAATTCTCCACTATAATATTATTATCAATTACAATGGTTTAGGAAGAAACTAGTTATATACCCTACTATTTGATCTTACATTTGATCCTAGTTATACCTCTCTGTGATCCAACTCTTATACCTCAGTTGGTTTGAACCCCCAAATGTTCAACTGGTTAGACCCCTAGTCTATCATGCATCTTTAGAATATCTAATCCACTATAGGATGATCTATTGATATTTCCCTAGGAGATTTCTCAATCACACTTTCTTTTTTACACCTATTCAAGAAACTTTACAGCTTAATTATCTTTCACAAATATTTCTGATCACTTGAGTATGATCGGTTTCCTTAGTTAAACACTACTCAGACAAATATTCTTTCTTATACTGAGGACCTAGCCTCACTGATCACTGAATACTTGAGTAAAAATGCCTTTTGAAATAATACTTGGATTTAGTCTCAAACACACTATACACTATTCATAAAACATGTATTTAATGTGCCTCTTTCAAACCTCGTGCATGTAAAATACAATGCATGGTATTCTTCATTTTATACATGCATTATTTCATGTTCATGAAAATAGATACACTTCCTTAATTACTTCTCACTTATACTTATTTTCATTCACTCTTTCAAATACACCTACATTGTACTATTCTTATGCATGTGTTCCTTTTTAGGTATATGTGATCACACACAACTTCCACTGTGCTTTTGGTTTTCTTTACATGAATCGAATTAGAATAAGGGGTTTGTATAATAGATTTGTGTGAGGCCTTCATGTGGCCCAGGAGATTCAAAAGTTACTACTTCATGTGATTCAAAAACTATAATTGGTTGTATTTATCTCCTTTACATAAACTGAATCTCATACATGTATATTATCACATGCATGTATCACATAATAGAATATGTGATGTCATTGCCTTCCTCCTTCTCACACAACTAAACTGAAAAAAAAAATATTTTGCATGCATCAATATATGTAGTTCTTATTTTCCTTCATGAAACACAATGTTTTGTTACAATAGATCATGTAATTAATCCATTATCATGAAAATTTTAAGGTCAAGAAAGACTTGTAACAAATTCATGGAAACCCTTCATGAATACAGATTGATTCCTCTGCTCTGTTTCACTCTTAATATTCTCTCCTGAATATTCAATCAATTTATGCTAAAAATGGCCACATCCAGGGGTATTTTTAGAGAAACCCCACTAAATTAACTTCTCCAAATTTATCCACGTACATGAAATAACTTACATATATGTGCACAACCTTAGCTTATATGACTATGAAAATCACAGTCACTATAAAACATATTTGTTTCACTTTCATTTTACTTCATGATTTGCACCTAATTTTATTCATGAAAACAAAGTTTCATGATGCTTAAATCATATTTGAATCTTAAAGTTGATTAAATTTTGCTTGAATACTTTAGTTTGATAATCCAAAATTACGGCATAAATAACTCCCATCGCACATAGAAAACCCTTGTCCAGAGGAAGAAGATGATGATGGTGCTGATAAAACAGCTCAGATCAAAGATATTAGATAGTTGCGCTTATATGCATAATTTTTTAAGTGAGTGAATAGTAATACTCTCTTTCTATCCCATGTCGATTATACATTTATATTGGGGTTCTTAATATTACAACACGTTCCTCTTAACTATAAGATGCAAGTATGAGGTCTGTTCTTAACACCCACTGGCACCGACCCATGCCAACATGCTATTTATTCATTATGCCACCCCACACAATGGTTCCACCACTATGCACCTATGAGCCTATCTATGTGGACTCACCCTACTACTTATGGTATGGCTAAGGTTTAATTTCTTTCCCACCTAAGTATTGGTACACATGTCCCTTGTATGGCCTATTATTGGATAATTTTTAATAAATACCAACAAAAAGAGTTAGGCAAATCGTGAAATTAGTACATGTCTTTGGCATTAAGAACAGTTCAACAATCATCACATTTAAAACACATCAAATTTTTATCTTAATAGACTATTGAAAAAAAATTAAACATTATAATAATCTCAATAAACCACTTGGGTTATTTAGTTCTACATCAAGATAAGTATGAGTATTACCAAAGTTCTTATCCATTGATCTATCCTCTTTTTGATATTGGAAATGCATTAAAAGAGTTAATTAGTGATAGAACCTATCAAATTCCTAGTTCTAATGAATTAAATGGATAATGTAGATTGTTTATGAAGTTTATAGAGTATACCATATTCCCAAAAAAGAGATATTTTGACACTATTAGGCACCAAGACCTCTTCCTTATGTATTTAATGATTCGTTGGATTCAGATAAATCTTACCATATTTCTAATGAGACATATGGTAGAGATAAGTAAGAATTTATCAAGGTTTAACACTCTGACTTACCCCAAATTATTTCATCTCTATTTGAATAAAGGAATCTTATTCCTAAGGAAGTAGAAAAGTCAATACTTTTAGATAGTATTTTTCTAAACCAAACCATGTGAAAGAAAATTAAAATTTTCTGGAATGCATGAAAAAATATGTGTATGGTAGATGAGGATAAGCTTTATGAGTGATTCAATCCAATAAGAAACCTTACCAGACTAATTGATCCAATACATCCAAACTTGTATCCTAACCATATGGTTGAAGTTTACTACTCTTTTGATGAGAATGAATATCAAGCTAATATTAATGTGGTTAAGAAGGAAATAAATCCTATGAATAGAGTATATACTTCTCTCCTAGTCCAAAATTTTCAAAGGATTTATATGTATCAATATAGGTTAATTCAATAATAGAAAAAGTAACACTTCCTAAGGGGGAGAAAAACCTAGGTTCTATGTTATTTAGAACAAACTACATTGACTCAGGGAATGATACTGATGAAGATCCAGTTGTAGATAGTCCTCTTATGTTTGAAATAGGGGGAGACCTTATTTTTTATTCAACACCTCCTATGGAAGATCAATCTCTTGAGAACCCTTTCTTTAGCTTGGATCCACCTACTCCTCCTCATGATAATTATGATGGTGGTGGTGGTTACAGTACACCAAAACCTAGTGTGATGGATATTTATCCTTCCTCTCCAATTCCTTCAGAATAGGGTCACATTGATCTTCTACAAGAACTATTTAGATCTACTCTTCAAGGATTGGTTATACTTTCCTCTAAAAAACATGACTAGAATAATCTATTTTGGGGTGATCCTATTTATGATTCGTCTCCCAGAACCAAGGTTGTGTTTATTGAAGATTTAGGTAGTTAAATTCAATAAATTAAGATGCTTTTAAATAAACCTTTAGATAACGAGGGATCTATATATAGACCTTAAAAAGTTATATTTTAGTGACTCAATTCTTAACCTTTGTCCTAGATTATCTCCTCAAGATATACATGCTTCATATTAACTAGTTGAAACTTCTTCTACCTTAGTTATTACCGCAACTGATTTTATTATGCTCAAGAATGATCATCTAGATGTGTTGAAATAAGTTTTTCTAAGTAGAAACAGTGAAAATGAATATGAGAGGAAGGAAGATGTTTCCTATATTACTGTAAGTGTGGTGGATCATATACACCATAATATTTTTCTAAAGTTAGATCATAAAGCTCATTATATTGGGTTTTTTAGAACTCATTTAGAAAATTTACAAGGATAGATTAGAGATCTTCATGAAGATCTAATAGACATGCTCGCTAAGATGGATAAGAGATATATTTTTGTAATTAAAATGATTCTATACCTTTTAATTATGCTCCTCTTACATCTGTTTCTATAGATAAGAATCTTATCAAAATAATTATGCATGTGGAAATTCAAAATCTATTGGACAATATTATTGATGTAAGGAATCAAGTTCAGGTGGATGTTTCTGCCCATAGTGATGAACTTTATGGCATGGATAAGGAAAAGTCAATAAAGTATACCAAAGACAAGGATGTAATTAGGGTTACTATAAAGTATTATCTTAATTGGATTTACACCAAGGAATACTTAAAGACTCAATTTTGATCCTTGGACAAAGACCTCAAAATTTCTCCCTTAATCATAGCTTTCAAATCCATTATAGAAAAGTTGTTTATTATGTAACCTTTTATGGATTAGTTTGTGTCCGAAAAGGATTAATTCCTATAGTTCATAGAGAATGTATCCAAGGTTATGATATACATTACCAAACTCTTAGATCCCTATATATATGTTGATAATTCTCCACTTCTAGCACCCATATCCCTTCTTGTACCCAGAATGTCCCTTCCTCTAGCACTAGTGTCGTTTATTTCCTCTACTATAGATTCTATAGATCCTTATGCTATAGATTTCACTGCATATCATGCACCTCCAAGAGGTACTTTTGGTCTCAATCTATCTCAATCCCTTTAAAAAATCATACCTGTTTCCAAATCTATTATGATTCCAATAGTTTATTTTACTCTTCACCTTGCACCTCATCTAGCACCAGTTATTGGCAAAGGAAAGGAATCCATTAATACTTATATAATTCTAGACTCTGATGATTTTTATTTTTATTAGGGACTATCATAGATATTTTTGTAATAAATTATTTATTTTTTGAATATCAATGAAATATTTTTTATTCATCTTTATTTTTTCCACTTTATTTATTCACTGTTTATCTTTAAATTCTTTTTGATAATAGAAAAAGGGGGAGTAAAGTATAGAATGTTAGCATGTTAATATATTTTCATTGTATAGTATCATATATTTTTATATTTTTATTTACACGGTTCATTTGTGCATTGTGTGTAATTATTAATGCCATGATTTGTGATCATCAAAAAGGGAGATATTCTTGGCTTAGTCCAGCAATTACTTATTTTAATAATAACAAATCATGTTTATGAGTTTCAAATCCATTTTATGTTTTAGGGAAGTTAAATATTTTTTCTAGGAAATTTGAAAATTGTCTAAAGTCTGAAAGTGACCGTAAAGATGATGAAGCCATACTATCAATTGTGAGTCCAAAGGAGTTAAATTTTACAAAGTGCTAAAGTGTTCATAAGGATAATTTGATCTACATCATGAGGAATATATATTGACTATGTAAAGTAATATGGATAGAATAAATTTCACAAAGTACTAGAGAGATCACATGAAAAAATTATCGACCTTATAACCATCTGATCGGCAGTGATGGAAATATCATAAAGTACTCGAGTTCCCGTAAGACCAATTAGAGCTACCATAATTGTATTAGATTTTCACAAAGGTTTGAAGTGACTGCAAAAATATTAGATATACCTCATAACTATTGGATCAACTACATGGCTGTTGGATTGAAATCATGGCTATTGGATCGACTGCACGCCTATTTTATTGATTGTGGTGGATCTCTTGGCAAATCCTCAATCGACCACATGGGAAACCAAGTGACCGCAAGGCCAACTTAAAGTTACAATATGGTTTTTCTATTTTTCAGGAATCTAACTATCAAATTGGCTATAAGTTTCTTTACAATTGACCAAATTATGAAGAGAAAGTGTTCATAACAATATTGATCTTTTGAACAGTTGTTGGAGCTACTGTGAGACTTCAAGTTACTACATGTTCAAGTGAAGAGATCATATGGGATAGTTAGATTATGGAAAAGTGATTAAGTGGCCACATGGTAAATTTAAATGACCATGTCATGTAGTCATAATTTTTTGATGTACTGGATCGAATGCAAGTTCAAACCAATCAACCATACGACTTATCAAGGAATCCTATTAGTATTTTCAATAAATGTTGGAGATACCATGCATAATATAAAATGGAACACTTCAAGCAACCATGTCAAAAAGTGGGAATTATATTTTAATATAATTTATTCCAACCACTTTCTGAACCAAATTAAAAGTTAAGTCCGTGACATTTATCACTCTTGGATTTCATGTTTAGTATGAGAATTCATAATTATGGGTTTCTAATGAATATTTTTTTAGGAAGATTTATTTTTATAGATGTAAGATCTTGACCTTTTATGGAGTTTTATCAGGATTTTTTGAAGTTAATATTCTTCCTTGTGTTGAGTACTTTTCATTTGTATTTTACCTTGGGGTGTGTTTAGGTGGAAATTTTATAGAAATGAAAAAAATAGGGTAGTGCATGGTTAGCGCATGGTTTTCCCTAATTGTGCAACCTAGCCTAGAAAACCGTACAACCCTGGACAGAGGGGAATTTCATAGTTGGAACACGGTTTTTCAATCTATACACCCACCTAGGAGTAACCATTCACCCTTATAAAAGAGTTTCATGGTTTATGTGCATGATTAGGGGAATCCATGTGCCCCTACCCAGCAAATCATGCATGGGAACTAAATTAACCCAATAATTAGTTTTAAAAATTCCCAAACCCCTATTTCAATCCCAAATCAACCCCAATTTGATCCTAAGGACTCTTTCATGATTTTTGAGCCTCTTGAATAGATTCCAAGCCCTCCTAAACTCTGTTCTCAGTGGTTCAAATCTTGGATCGAATATTTTCACCCTTCTTGGTAAGAGGATCTTATCCCGGTTGCTTTCCCATTCCTCCTCCTTTATTCTATCTTTCTTTAAGGGAAGTTATTCTCTATTTTGGTTAGATATATACCATTTTTTTGGATATAGATCTAGGATTTTATATCTAGATAAATATTTAAGAGATCTTGAATTGTTCAATCTTGATTTAGGTTATAGATCTAGATCTTATTCTACACTGTTACTCTGCTGAATTTTGGGGATTTCCATTGGGTGATTGTTCATCAATGAATCGAGGTAGGTGGTCTATTATTCAAATCACATAGTCTTGATATAAATTATGCATATGTTATTATTGAATTTCTAGGTTTCATTTAGAAATTTTAATTTCTAATTGAATTAATTAATGTGGTCAATTAATTAATTGGGGAATTGGGGATTTGATTGAATAATTGAATTGTGGGATTAGGGATAATTAATTCTGAATTAATTATTAGATGTTGAGATTGTGAAATGGTTAATTAATTGTTAAATTAATTAATGGAATTCATATGGTTAATTAATTGTTTAATTAATTAATAGGAGATGTGTGATTAATTAATTAGTGAATTAATTAATAGGATAGATATGATTAATTTACTATTGAATCAATTAAAAGAGATTGATGTGAATAATTAATTATTGAATTTTGGATTGTAAATTAGAATAATTGATTATTGAATTAATTATGGGATATTGAGATTGTTGGATTGTATTAATTAATTATTTAATTAATTAAATGGATTGATGTGATTAATTAATCATTGGGATAATTAATGGAATTGGGGTGATTAATTAATTATTGATTTAATTAATTAAATGGATTGATTTGATTAATTAATAATTGGGATAATTAATGGAATTGGGGTAATTAATTAATTATTGAATTAATTAATTAAATTGATGTGATTAATTAATTTTTGAATTAATTAATGAAAATGGGTATGATTAATTAATGGAATGATTTGTGAAATGGATATTGGTTGTATATCACTTGGTTATGATTATGTTGGCATGGATTAACACATGGGTTAACCAGGGTGTGAGTAACGGATTGTCGGAGGAAGACCGTGAGAGCTTCTGTTTTGATTTCTAAAGGATTGTTAGAGACTTCAGGGGGGAAGAATGTGAGAGACTCCATTTTTGATTTACAAGGGACTATGAGAGCTCTTAGAGTTTGTCCTAGGTAAAGACCATGAGATATTCACCCTTTCCCTAGAAAGATATTATAATTCATTTGGTCTCATTCACATTAGACCCTTGAGTTTAGATCCCTATGTGCACATTACTCATGTCGGACTGATTTACATGTTTTATGCATTTTATCATATATGAATTTTGATAATGAATGGTAATAATGGAATTTAGATATATGATGTACCTTGGGGATAGTTCAAACTTCGGCATGAGATGAGTTAGGTATTGAGAGTTTAGGTGTCCTTGGGAACTCGAGGGTGTTATGTGGTTAAATAAAGAGTAATTGAATAAATGTAAATTATTTACTATATTTCTTGAATTTTATTATTTATATAACTAAATACACTATTATTGACTGGATATAATTTTAAACACCATTGGTGGTGTCCTACTGAGTTGTACTCACACCATACTCGGGCTGCCTGATTGGTACCTGAATAGATTTTATGGTTGCAGGACAGGTTGAGGGTAATGGCCATGTATTAGGTGGATTATTCATAATGGAGCATGGATAAGGAAACCAGACACGATTCAGGACCCACTTTGGGGAGTCCTCAGTGTCTTTATTTTGGGTTTCATTTTATACACTTGACACATACATTGGCATGGCATATTTCCTACTTTAGTTTTGATATTGTATTTCCAGTTTTGGCCATATTGTGATACTAGTTCATTTTAGGCTATGATTATAAGTTATTCTTTTATTTTTTATTATTTTTTTTCTTGTGTATAACTCTAATAAAAGAAGGTATAGTCTTCCCATGATCTATATATCAGTCTCTCGCTGCTCGTTAGTAACCTCTGGCATATGGGGAGGCGCGCCTGAGGTCATGTGGTGGTCCAACTCGGGGCATCGAGGCATGGAACCTATCCCAGGACATTACAAAGTGGTATCAGAGCCCATTTTTCTTTTATTTTCTTTTGTCTTTCAATTTGGGAAAGGTACACAAGATATTATAGAGAGTTTTGCCTTGGAAATGAGCTCGTCCGTCGGAGTTTCAAACCCATGTATGGGGGAAAACCCAAGTACCCTGTGTGGGATTGTTGTTATTGATGTGTGTTGTTATAGTTGGATATTAGTTCACCTTGGGTGATGCACTTGTTGTGCGATGTGATTATTACATTAGATATTTATTGAGATTTTCTAAGTTGTGAATTGTGGCCCTATAAATCATGATATTTGAGTATAAAATTGTCATTCTAGGCACTCAAGGTTATTTTGTTACTATCATCATTTTAGGAATGCATGGGAAAATAGGTTTTGGGTAAGTTTTTGAGCTTGATATATTTTTTCCCTATTTTTGAAATTGAATTGAAAATGGTGCCTAATATGAAATTGAAAATAATAAAATGATGAAAAATGGGAATAAATGGGTGTCTAATAGGGAATGTGATTTTTTATAATGTGTTTACCCTCATAAACCATTACCTATATGTAAGATGGTTAAGGGTAGTTATATCACCTTTGTTTTTACCATGTGGAGAGGTTTTGGGAAAACACTCGTTGTGATTTTACTATTACATAAATGTGATAAAGTTATGTTATGAGTCCTAAGATTTGTGTTTGAAATTGTAGATATATGCCTCTATGATGACTCTTATTTAGAGGATGGTAGGAGGATATGTCTAGAGATGCACCACCAGTAGTGGAACCTAAGGCACTGATTGTTTCGGTTGAGGATGTAGGAAATAAGTTCTGAGATAAATTCACTCTCTTCATAAAATTCATGAAAAGAAACCCAAGGAGGGTTTTGAAAATAATGTCTAATATAACGAGGGAGTTTCAGTTGAAGAACCCTCTGAATTTTACTAGATAGGGTGTACTTGATGGAGTTGAGTTATAGATTGATTTTATCCAGACTATACTTGGCCACTTAGAGACTCTTGCTGAGAACAGAGTCAAATTGTATTCCTATATGTTACATGGTTAAGTAAAGTAATGGTGGTACATCCAGACTCAGGATGGACAATTTAAATCTATGGGAATGAAGGAATTTCATGAGAAGTTCCTGGATCACTTTTATCTAGACACATTTAGATAGGATAGAGTATCTGAGTTTATGAGATTTACTTAGGGGAACATATTTATGATGGACTATGCAAGTTGATTCATATATTTGTAGCACTTGTTCCAGTGTTGTCAAGAGACGAGACTACTATGGAAAAATAGTTTCATGATGGAATTAAATGTGAAATTAAGTCCCAAGTAAATATATTCAGTCTAAGGAAGTTTCTAGAAGTGGTGAATCAGGATCTCATATCTGAAGGGAACTTAAAGGGGCTTCCAGTGGCAAACAGTTGGTTTCTTCTACACAGTCAGGAGGTATGACTTCTGAAAGCAAGAAAAAACATTAGGATAATTTCTCCTAGAACATTGTAAAGAAGAATATCTAGGCTAAAGGGTCAGTTACACAAGACCTTACCCATGTGGGTTTCCACCAATGTGGTATGTCGGGACACTTCTGCAAAAATTGTCCTCGCCCACCAGTGGAGTTCTGAGGATGCAGCAAGATGGGAAATCTATAGAGGTTCTATAAGAACCTATGGTAGACTTTTAATGATAGAGGATCTAGAAAAAACTAGAGTGCGGTAACGGGGACTTCTACACTATATCAGTCTGGAAACTGGAGTTCTACTGGATGAGGTGGTAGAGGTAGTGGACATGGTGTTTCTGGGAAAGAGCACTTGTATCATGAAAATGGCATAGCTCAAGAGATTAATAATGAATCACAAGGAATATAGGTAGGATAGTTACATTCCATTTATCCTAAACTTGTGGATAAAAGGTACAGAACATTGACAATGAGAGGTAATATTATTGTAGATTCTACATTAGCCAGTGCCTTATTTGATATCAGTGCCTCTCATTCCTTTATATCTTCAAAACATGTTAATGGGTTAAGCTTGGCTGTGGAGTTTAAGAGTGGGGTTATGGAAATATATACACCATTGGGAGTATAATATAGAGACGTATGTTTATGCAAGGGGTGTTCTCTCGAGATCGGGGAGTACCATTTTCTCTGGAATCTTTGTATTCTTGATATGTCAAGAATCGACCTAATTTTGAGTATGGACTGGTTAGTAGCATACCAATCCCACATTGATTGTTACTGGAGGATAGTGACTTTTAAATCTCCTAAGGGTGACCATTACATTCACCATAGAGATTGGGATATCCAGGAAGGCTAAGCAAGGCTAATTACTTAGCAACTTGGAGAGCTAATAGCCCAGGTTTCAAGTCTATCATTGGATGATAGAGGTGTAAAGCATGATGTCTTTCCACCAATAGTGGACTAGTTTCACGATGTGTTTTATTAAGACTTATTAGGTTTTCCACCTGACAGAGATATGGAATTCACTATTAAGATCATGATGGGGGCTGAGATAGTTTCTATTCTACCATACAAAATATAACTAGCAGAGCTTCAAGAGCTCAAGAATCATCTGGAGGAGTGGGAGGATAAGGGATTTATCTAACTGAGTACATCACTTTGGGGTTCTCTAATGTTGTTTAAAAAGTTGGATGATGGTAGTTTGTGATTATGTGTTGATTACCAGAAGTTGAACCAGATGACTATGAAGAACCAATATCCACTTCCGCATATCGATGATCATTTTGACCAGTTGAGAGGATCTTGCATATTTTCCAATATTGACTTGAGGTCATGGTATCATCAGTTGAGAGTTTAAACTTCTGATATAATGAGGGATGATTTTAGAAGCAGTTGTGGCCTTTAATAGTTTATTATAATGTTTTTTGGGTTAATGAATTCACCAATAGTGTTTATGGCCTTGATGAATATAATATTCCATCCATAACTAGATCAGTTTGTGGTAGTGTTTGTGGATGACATCTTGGTGTACTCCAAGACTCATGATGATCATTCCCAAAACCTTGACATCATCCTGAGTACAGTGAGATAGCATCTTCTATATTCCAAGTTATCTAAGTGGCAGTTTTGGATTGATCAAGTACACTTCTTGGGTCACATCATCTCTAAGGAAGAAGTGTTTATGGACCCAAATAAAGTATAGGCATTGGTTTCTTAGGACCATCCTAATAACATTTTTGATATATGAAGATTTATGGGTTTAGTTGGGTATTATCATAGGTTCATCCATGAATTTTTCCAATTGGTAGTACCACTTACAGTCATGACCAAAAAGGGGATAAAGTTTGAATGGTTAGAAGAATGTGAGAAGGCCTTCCAGAAGTTGAAGAAGCATTTGACATCAGAACTAATCTTGATCCTACCCAAGATAGATGAGGATTATAAAATGTATTGGTATGATTCTAGGATTTTACTTAGAGTTGTGTTGATTCAGGGAGATTGAGTTGTGGTGCATGGGTCTTAGTAGTTGATACCCTGTTAACAAAACTACCCTACACATGACCTCAAGTTAGCTGTAGTAGTGTATGATTTTAAGTGTTGATGGAATTATCTATTGGAAAAAATGTTTACTATGTATACAGATCATAAGAGCTTTAATTATATATTTTAATAGTGATACTTGAATATTTGGCAGTGTATATGGTTTGAGTATATGTGTTGGATTTTGAACTAGCATATATGACCAGGAATAGAAATAGTGTGGCTGACACTTTGAGCAGGAAAACTCAGACTCTGGTAGTTTAGGAGTTTAGTGCTGAGTGGAAAATGATGACCCTACTAGTGGAGATGCATGCATTGGTTTAGGAGAGTTATGAGAAGATGAATTTCATATCATTTTTAGTGGAGTATGCACTTTTGATTCGGATTAGATATAGGCAGTATAAGGATCCAGAGTGCTTGACCTTAAGGGAAATCATTAAATGTGGGAATTCACCTTTATATTAGAGAATATATGAGGATGAGATAGATGAGGATGAGATCATTTATGTCACGAATTGGGTTGTTGTTCCTATAAGCATGTGAGAGGAGTTGATGTGGAAATTTCATGACTTTAAGTGGGTGGTACATCCGGTTGTGACCAAAATGTATCGTGACCTATGAAAATAGTTTTGGTGGTCAGGCATGAAAAGGGAAATATTAGGTTTTGTGATATGATTCTACACCTGTCAGTAGGTGAAGGTAGAGAATCAATGACCTAGTGGTTTACTATAGTCATTTTACATTCTTAAATGTAAGTGGGGAAACATTACCATGGAATTTGGGGTGGGTATCCTAAGGATGACTCAGAAGAATGATGATATTTGGGTTGTTGTGGATAGACTGGTGAAATTAGCACATTTATTGCTTATACGGGGGACCCTATGAGTGAATAAATTGGGAGACTTTTATGTTTGGGAGATAGCCCATTTGCATGGGGTTCCACAGACTATAGTTTTAGACCATGACTCATTCTTTACTTTTTGATTCTGGTAGGGATTATAAAAGGTTCTTGTCACACAGGTTTTATTGAGTAAAAATTTCCACCCATAGATATATGGGAAGTTAGATCATACTATACAGGTGCTTGAGGATATGATTTGAACATGTGTCCTGGACTTTGGAGGGTCTTGGGAAAACCACCTAGCTTTGGTGGAGTTTTACTATAACAATAGTTATCAGGAAATGATAAATATTTCACCATACGATGAACTTTATGGTAATCCATGAAAATCTCCTCTATGTTGGATGGAGGTAGGAGAGTCAGAATTATTGGGACCGAGTCTCATGTAAAAGATGTCAGAATAGGTTCAACTGATTTGGAAATATATGTCTATAGCTCAGAGTGGACAGAATTCATATATTGATAGATTTCGAAGACCCTAGAGTTAACAGAGGGTGATTGTGTATTCCTCCAGGTGTATCCAAGATTGGATCACCATATGATATAGAGATAGGGAAATTTAGTGCCTAGTTTCATTGGACTGTTTGAGATTATGAAGAGAATCAAGCCAGTGGCATACCGATTGGCTCTTCCACAAAAATAAATTGCTATGCATGGCATTTTACATCTGTCAAAACTTCATTGGGTATCACCCTGACCCTTCTCATGTGATCAAGGTGGATGAGGTTGAGCTTGAGATAGATACATCCTTTGAGGAGCATCTAATACATGTGTTGGATCGTAGTGAGAAATTGTTGTAGGGAAAGACTGTTTCTATAGTTCATGTATTGTGGAAACATGAGCATGTGAATGAGGAAAAATGGGAAATGGGAGAAAATATTTGGGCTCAAGGTCCCAATCTTTTTTGACTTAGAATATTATAAATACATGGGAGTGCAGCTCGTGGACGAGCCGTTATAAGGTGGGAGATTGTAAGATCCCTAACTTTTTTGGAGTTTTTTCAAGATTAATTGTACATACTATTTTTTCTTTTGTTGATTTCTTTTCATTTGAGTTTTACCTTGGGGTATGTTTTGGTGGAAATTTGAGAAAAATGGAAGAAATAGGGTAGTGCATGGTTGGCGCACAGTTTTCCCTAACTGTGCACCCCAACCCAGCAAACTGTACAACCCTAGACAGAGGGGAATTTCATGGTTGGTGCATGTTTTGTCAAACTATTCACCCTTATAAAAGAGTCACATGGTTTAGGCACATGGTTAGGAGAAACTATGTGCCCCTAGCTAGCAAACCATGTGCAATAATTAAATTAACCTGAAAATTAGTTTTAAAATTTCTTGAACCCCCATTTTAATCCCAAATCAACCCCCATTCGGCCCTAATGCCTCCTTCATGATTTTGGATCCTCCTAGGTAGATTAAAATTACTATAAAGCTTATTTCTTGGTGGTTTGAATCCTGGATCAAATATCTACATCCCTCTCAGTAAGAGGATCTCATCTCAGTTGCTTTCCTATTCCTACTCCTTTCTTCTCTATTTATTTAAGGGAATTTATTCTCTATTTTGGATAGATATATACCAATTTTTTTAGATCTAGATCTAGTATTTTATATCTAGATCTAGATTTAATAGATCTTGAATTTTTCAATCTTGATTTAGGTTATAGATCCAGATATTGTTATACACCATTACTCCGCTGAAGTTTTGGGATTTTCATTGGGTGATTTCTAATCGATGAATCGAGGTAGGTGGTCTATTATTAAAATCCCATAGTCTTAATATCAATTATTTGTATGTGATTTTATAATTTATAGGGTTATTTTATCAATTGGAATTTCTAATTGAATTAATTAATGTGTTCAATTAATTAATTGAGGAATTGGGGATTTGAATGAATAATTGAATTTTACAATCATGGATAATTAATTGTGAATTAATTATTAGATATTGAGATTGTGAAATGATTAATTAATTTTTAAATTAATTAATATACTTTATATGGTTAATTAATTGTTTAATTAAATAACGAAATAGGTGTGATTAATTAATTGGTGAATTAATTAATGGGATAGATATGATTAATTAACTATTGAATTAATTAAAGAATATTAATATGAATAATTAATTTTTGAATTAATTATTTAATTTTGAATTATAAATTGGAATAATTAATTGGAATAATTAATTTTTGAATTAATTATTGAATGTTGGATTGTGAATTGCAATAATTAATTGTTGAATTCATTATAGGATATTGAGATTTTTGGATTGTATTAATTAATTGTTGAATTAATTAAAGGAATAAATGTGATTAATTAATCATTATATTAATTAATGGAATTAATGTTATTAATTAATTTTTGAATTAATTAATGAAATTGATGTGATTAATTAATGATTGGATTAATTAATGGAAATGGGTATGATTAATTAATTTTTGAATTAATTAATTGAATAATTTGTGAAATGGATATTGGTTATATGTCACTTGGTTGTGATTATTTTGTCATGGATTATCACATTAGTTAACTAGGGTGTGAGTGAGGGATTTCCAGAGGAAGACCGAGAGATATTTCATTTTGATTTTTGAAGGACTGTGAGAGCCTTTAGGGAGGAAGATCGTGGGAGTTTCTATTTTTTATTTCCAAGGGACCATGAGAGATCTTGGAGTTGGTCCAAGTTAAATACCGTGAGAGCTTCCCCTTTTTCCTAGAAATATATTATGCTTTGTTTAGTCTCACTCACATTAGACCCTTGATATTAGAGCCTTATGTGCACATTAATCATGCAGAATTGATTTACATGTTTTATGAATTTTATCATATATGAATTATGATAATGAATGGTAAAAATGGAATTCAAATATATGATATCCCTTGGGGATATTTTAGACTCCAACATGAGTCGAGGCAAGTATTGGGAGTTCGGGTGTCCTTGGGAACCCAGGGGTGTTATGTGGTTAAATAAACAGTAATTGAATAAATGTAAATTGTTTACTTTATTGCTTGTATTTTATTCTTTATACAACTACATACACTATTTTTTATTGGATGTTTTTTTAGACAACGTTGTTGGTGGCCTACTGAGTTTTACTCACACCCTACTCGGGCTGCCTGATTAGTACCCAAATAGATTTCATGGTTGTGGGACAGGTTAAGGGAAAAGGCCCTATGTTAGATGGATAATTTGGAATGGAGCATGGATGAGAAAACTAGACATGATTTAGGACTTACTTGGGGTAGTTTTCAATGAATTTATTTTGGGTTTCATTTTAGACACTTGCACATACATTGGCATGGCATATTTTCTACTTTATTTTTAATATTGTATTTTTAGTTTTGGCCATCTTGTGATATTGGTTCTTTCAGGTTATAATTATATTTTATTTAGTTATTGTTTATTATTTTTACACAGGTGTGTTACTCTGATAAAAGAGGGTATAGTCTCCCCATGATTGATATATCAGACCTTCACTGCTAGTAGGAAGCCTCTGGAATATGGAAAGGTGCGCCTGAGGTTATGTGGTAATCCAGCTCAGGGCACCGGGGTGTGGCACCTAGGCTGGGACATTATAATATAAGGTTGAGGATAGATAAATATATAATACTTTTATGATTAATTTTTATGTTCATAAAAAATGGACTACTTTGTTCTTGACAATACTCTTTTTTCATGAGAAATTGACTACATGATCTAAAAACATCCTCATATCTTCACATCACATATTTGAACTAAAATAATTCATTAAGAAGAGAATAAATGTCTATAAAACAATCGAAATTCAATATTTTTATTAAAAAAATATATTCACATCTCTTTCACTTTATTTTTATTACTTTTGTGTTGTGCTTGAATTCTCTTTACATTCATTAAAGAACAAACTCCTGTAGAGAATAGAAGAGTCATCAGATACTCTTACTCTATTTTCCTTTATATTTATACTCTGATGGAAACTTTGGAAGAGGTTTTGTATTGTCCTAGATAGCCCTATGAATTATTTTATTATATACCTGATCTAGGTTGTGGATCATCCATTTATTTGAAATAAACATGTTTTACAGTGTGTTATTATCAAGTGGATAGGATTAGGTCTCATATTGAGATTGAATTTATTTTATTTATTATATTCTATTGTGATTTTCAATGTTTTTCTTACTCTATTTTAAAACTATTTTTATAATCACTTTTGTGAAACTTCAGTTTGATAATTAGCTTTCATATGTGATCTTTCTATTATTTTATGTATGTATCGTAATCTCAAAATATTGTGATAATCATAATATTATTATAAATAAGTTTTGATCAAACTTCTAATAGTTCATTCAAAATCATTAAATTAGATATACCTAATGTATTAGTTAGATAGGTGAATTTCAAACAGGGAGATTTTTTTTATAAATTGATTTTAATAGAAATTTTTATTGGATACTCAATTAACCCCCTCTTGATTAATATACTATAACCAATATAAATAGTTACACAACTCTTGAATGGGTCATGTTAACTAATTGTTTATCTGAAGCTGTGAATATTGATATATGGGGGAGATATTTGGACATGAGAAATGGAAGTATGATTTGAGTTGTATTTCATTTAAGTCACTTGGCCACAATTTCTTGTAATTGATGGATTAAATTATCTAGTAGTGTGTTTCAAGACACTTATCATTTTATAAAGGTCATGATTTTATGATTCTCGTGAGATTTGATGAGTTATAAAGTATATATGATTGTATTCATAAGAGTTGAATAGTTTCCAACAAATCCAAAGGGGCGTATTGAAGTGGCCTTGGATTTGTTGATGTAGTTTTTGTTGGTTTTCATTTATTTCCAATCATTGTTATGAATAATTATAGGTTTTTTAGATGATTTTGCGGTTGTTTGAAATTTTTTTGAGATGGTTTAAGAGGTATGGAGTGATCTAGATGAATTTTAGAAAGTGTTTATAGACATTCTGAAGTCAATATTTATATTATAGAGATTTCTAATAAATTTTAAAAAGGACTGAGAGTAAGCCTTTAAGCCCCATTTTAAGACTTATGTGTCTCAAGTTTAAGCCTTTGTTACAAATGTATAACTTGGATATGATTCTTGAAAATGGAAAAGGTATGGAGTGTAAGAATTTTTTAGCCAAGAATAAGGATTTGATGTGGTGAACTTAAGTCTTTCTATTAGCATAAGCCTTTGTCGCTAAACATTAAACTTTGATCATAAACCTTTGAAGTGCCAAATGCAAGTATCTGAGCTATATTAAGTCTTTAATGAGCATAATCACTTTCATTCCCAACATAATACTTCAATAATTAAGAAATTTTTTATTTTCTAGTGGGTCAAAACTGAGTTTCTAGAAATTTAATATTCTGAATAAATTCAAACCATACAATGCTAAAGATATTCCTTGGTGATTAAAATATCACAAGTTGGTTGTGATTTAATAAATATAAATAATCCATATTACCCACATGGTGAATAACATGATACATTATGAGATCAACTGAATGATGATGAACTAATTTGTATATAAGTCTATTGGTGAAGAATCTCCATATATTAAATTTTAAATGTTAGTATGATAATTATTTTCTGATCTTTAGTTCATAAAATAACTTGAAAACTATAAAATGATTCAATATGATTATTTTGAATGTATGATATATCTTGAGAGAATGGTTGTGCCACAAATATAAACATCACATCAAAAAAGGATGTAGATATTTAAATCCTATTGATCCAGTTATTTGATGTGTTAATAACTATTGGGTATTTGTGATGCTCAAAGATACATTTTCCTGATATTTTTTAGATCTCGATGAAACTAAAAATTTGATGAATAAGATGAGGGAGGTTTTTATATTTTCATTATAACATGGGGAAGTGGTCCCATATGATAGTCTTTAATAATTATTGGGAAGAAAGATAAAGGAATCTCAAATTAGTAAAATACTCATGGAACTTTATTTTAATAGGATCAAGGAACCTTATCATATACCAATTTGGGTATATGAAAAATATGTGTGGATTTAATGTATATCAGACTAGAAAGGCAATTTTTCAAATAACGAGAAGTTGTGTTTGAGAAGATAAAAAATAGAATACATTGATCAGGAGAAAAATATATTACACATGATAAAATATTTAGAAGAATAATATAATCTAGTGTGAAAATTTTGGATCTTATAATCTATATTTTTTTTGCTCAATCATCTAGTGTATAGGATTTTGAGATTGATAATAAAGAAGAAAATCTATAACATATACTACAACAAGTGATAATATTTTCATGTACATTATTAAGGCCCATGGTAAATATCTTCATTAGTTTCCAAAGAAACCTATAGTTTCAAGTGATATTACTATTTTGTTATGTATCATTATAACCAATGGGTTGTTGAGTATGACCAGTGGGTGATGATTATGACTGGTAGGATGTTATTTAATGGTATTAGTGGGATGTTGTGAAATTGTAGGTGAAGGGTGATTCATACCTACCCATTGAAAGTTAGTGATTGACATATATTAAATAATCTATAGACAAAATAGAACTTAGTTTGATAAGGAGTAAGATCACAAAATGTGAATAAACCTTGTAAAAAATTTATGTGCCTTGTTCTATTTGTTTTTTCATTATCATGCAAGGATGAGAGCATAATATTCTTATGAGAGTCATGTTATAACTAGTTGAAGAGGATTATTTTAAGAACAAGAATAAATTGTAAAATAAAAGGTCTATATTTATTTACCCCTACCCTCTCATTGTATTCATACTATCCAATGGATCTAACAAATAGTTATAAGTAAGGGGGTTCAGGAGAAATTTTACACCACTACCCATGGTCTAGGAACCTTTACATAGGTTATGGGTATTCTCCCCAAGACATGCATCTGCACTATTTTATTACTCATACATTTCATAAGCATATAGGTAATGGATTCTGTTTCATCAAATTTAACATATGAACATTTAATCTCTCATGCCAATTTAATGATAACAAACGTGTGGGAAGTTTTAGATGTTAACTTATTAACATTTTAAAGGATTAAGTAAATCGTGATAGTATTGAACCATTTGAAACTTACTATTATGGTTTATAAAAATTACATAATATGATAATCCATGAATATATCATAAAATATCACTATATCATTGAATATTATATACCCCAAATTTTAATAATGAATCATTTATCATGTGTACATTGTATTATACAACATATCATATTGTACCATGCAAAGTGTTGTGGGTTTGGGGCATATTCTCTTAAGATTATTCATTATCCAAGTGATAAGCATGTGATATTCCAAGATAAATTCCAATACCAATGAAACCTTCTCAATAATACTAGAAATGTAAAACCCCACTCCTTTATGAGCTGTTATTTTTAAATGAAATTTGAATTTTTGATAATTGGGTGGATATATAATTTGGAGAATTGGTATTCATATTGATAATCTGAGTGTTCAGGTATCCTGAGATGATGTTTTGGATATAGTTTAGTCTCAAGAAGTGACTTAGGATATTGGTAAATTTTTGGGAGTTTTAGGTTATGTTTAGATAGTTTTTCAAGGATTCTATCCAGAGAACATGGTTTGGTGTGCACGGTTTAGGCGAAATCATAGAGCACCTAGAGTGTGAGGAGTTTTTCAATTCAATTTATATATTTCATGGTTTATGTGAACAATTAGAAAATGGTTTAGAAAAAACCATTAATATTATAGAGTAAAATATGTGGGGTTTATTGTACATGGGGCATGACACATGGTTGGAACACAAGTTCAGATAAACTATGTGGAATATTTCTAATTGAGACAGTTTGATTTTCATGGTTGGAATATAATTTGGTTAACTATATGGTCCAATCATGTGATATGGGTGTACTTGGATAGTTTCTACTATAAAATTGGTGCACAATTTAGAAAATTGTGTTTCTAAACCACGTGTCTCATTAAATTTGGATTTTTATGGTTTTTTCATTTTGGATTTTAAGAGGGGAGACACCTATTTCACCTCCTCCTCCTCACATATGACTCATATAATCCCCCCTCCCTCCTTCATTATTCCTTTTATTTATGTGATTTTAGGTGTGATTATTCATCATTTAAGTGATATTCATACTCTATTGTCCTTTCTTCTTGTTTTCCATTAATTTCTTCTTAATTTAACTTCTTCAGTTTAGGGTTTTGGATTTGTTTCCACCAGGGCATGGTAGAATTAGTTGTTTATAATGGATCTTTTTCTCTAAATAGGTAGAAGATGCCATGTGATGTTATATTCATGTTTTCACACATTGTTTTGATGGAGTTATGTCATCGTATGGTTTTTTAAAGGTTTTTAGATTAAATTAAATGAAATTTATTATGTAATTAGTTTTTATTATTAGGGATTTTGTCAAGGGTGGTGTCGATAGCATGACATGGAGTGTTGACATGACTTTGGTTATGGTTTCGATGCAGTGGGAGTGATCGGTGTGTGTTTAGGAAATTATGTCTATTTTAATTAATTTTTATAATTAATTGTAATTGTTTAAGATTAATTGTAGTTTATTGATTAATTATAATTAACTAAATTGGATGTTTCATCTTGAGTTAGGGATTACAATGGTGAGTGGTGGTTGGATAGACTTGGATGAGATTGGGTAGAGTTTTTAGGTGAAGAATCATAAGGTAATGGCTTCTTGAACGAGGTAGGTGGTCTATTAAACATAACCATTTAGTATTATGCATGTTTTTTGTTGTAAGTGATGTACACTATAACCACTACGGTAGTAGACCTTGATTAAATTAAATTAAATTGTTTAATTAATTAATGTCTTCAGATGGGTTGAACAGAGTTTCAAGGTCATATTTGACCTTATGTACTAGCTTGATGCCCTAGTTTCTGATGGTTTAGGCCTTGTATATAAATTCATGCCTCGTTAGGCATAGATACCCAGGAGGGGTGTGACAAAATAAAATTAATGAATGAGATGTGGAAAAATTAATGATAAGTGTATTAGGCACATCCAGTTTTAGGAGAGTGCTAAACTAGTGGTTGGACCATGTAGGACATGTGAAAACCTTAAGAAGAATTATAGATAAAAGTTTGGTCATGATGATCATGGGATGAGTGTTCCTCCTCTATTGAGATAATGATTACCTGGGTGGGTATACCATATGGAGATGGGAATATAGGTTTGGTGAGTAGACCAACCTAGAGATGACTTGGTATTTGAGATAGTCATTTATCCATCCCATAAGGGTAATGTCAATAAGGATCTCCTTATGAGGCAAGTAGGGTCATGTGATAATTAGGATGAGGCAGAGAGACCTCATTCCCTCCAGGTGGTGGGTGTTAAACCATGTGATGAGATTAAGATAAAGGAACCCATGAGGGGTGTCCATACATGATGTGGAATATGGGAACCTTGTAGGTTCCCTTGTGATATTATTGACCCTTAATGGGGGTAGTATAGGGGATATTTCTATTAGTGTTGGGCTTGTACCTTTGGTAAAATAGTAAAGTAGGATATTAAATGATGAATAGAATGGTAAACACTTATGATGTGTTTGTGGTTAAATAGAAATGGTAAATGTGTTACCTAATGTTTTGGGGATGTGGGACATCACCTGGTGTATTAATTAAATTATTCATGTGGTGGTTGTATAATGGTTCTCGGTAGGGTATGAGACCCCTCGGGTGGATAGATATGTGATTCCGAGTAGGGGATGTGACACCCCAGCATGTGATGGTTCTGAGAAGAGTATACAACCCCCCTTGAGTTGATGTATATGTGATTCATGGGTAGGGTATGCAACCCATAAATAGTTTTTGATTCCTTAGACTTTCTACTTGGATCTGTGAGTATATGATGTGACTCCCCCCCCACACACACACACAGAGAGATTTGGGTACTATAGACTTTCCTGAGTGGGATTCAATCATTGATATTGTATACTATTTATAGAAACCCTATCCTTTTACACATATCATTACATGATTTTGAGCATAATTAAACATCAAATTACAAGCCAAGGATCATAAATTCTAGTGTCTTAGAATACTAGGTAGATAAAACTGAAAACATGGAACTAAATAAAACATTTCTTTGTTTATCATCCAATATAAGCTCCTAACTTCTTTTGAACCCTTAAATCTTCATAGAATAACCTAGGGATGGCATGAAAAAAGAGATGAACTAAAAATCCCAATAAGGTAATAAACATTAAAATAAAGCTTAGCATATGGGTTAGAAGGCATAACATAATGATATAAAAAGGCATGGAACATGATTAAACATAAGGAATCATAACATATAGAACATGAGGAAATATAATAATGGAATCATAGTAATTTTAAAGTAATATAAAACATGACTTTATCATGATTAAAGGATTATTACACATATAGGGGCACGATTCAAGGCTAACCACCAAGATCGTTGCACATGGATCACAATTCAAGGCTAACCACAAAGACCATTGCACATAATGTCTCATGAGACTAAAAATTACCCATGAATTAGAGAAATATCTGAGAACACCCATCATAAAATGTTCATGAATTTTGTTTCCACATAAATAATCATACATAAGCAGTCAAACATAAACATAAGGGTTTCCCATGGAAAGAATTGGGTATCATAATCATGTCAAAATCATAATAAATGGTTGTATCATAAAAGTGTCCATGAAAGAAAGGAATCAAATAATAGATGAAAATTAATAAAGGATAATAGTCATAAATCATGATTATTTATGTCAAACTAAATTGATAACATGTAAAAAGAGTATTTAAGAAAATTTAGAATTAAAACATTTTAGTGCAGTTTAAGGAAAATATTAAAGAGAATTTAAAGCAGAAAAGGGAATAATATTTTATATAAAACTAGAAGTGAACTAAGAAATTTTTCATAATAAAATAAATTATTTATCAAAAATAATGGTTTATTAAAATATATTATATAGTGCATGTGAAATTGGGTAAGAATTCAGAAAGTTCCCTTAAATTGGGTTTGCTTATCTGGAAGAATTGAGTAAGGAACCTTTTAAAAACATATATATCCCTAAAAAATAAGGATGGATAGATATTTATACATGAGTTAGGAAAATATAAATATAATTTAGAATATTTTCATAAAAATAAAATAGAATTTCATTTGGGTAAAAATAGAGAAAGAGTAACCCGAAGGAATAATGGAGGTTCGGGTAGAATCTCTTACCTTAAGTCCAAAGGTGTTCTTCACTTGATATTAATATCTTAGATAATAAAATTAGATTCATTAATTAACAATTCCAGAAAAATTTATATATTTATTTTATTTAATATAACTTTATTAGGTTCATTTGTGTCCTTTTTGATGGGTAAAGAGGTTCAATTTTATCATTTAGGAGCATTTGTTTCCTTGGTTTTCATGATCGGTTTACTTGTATACATGTACGAAAAGTCATATAAAGTGGGGGTAATTATCCAAAATTTAACTTATATATTATTAATGATGTTAAAGAGGTTAAATTGGTCTTATATATCATTTGGTTTTATGTAATGAGGATGAATCATTAGATAAATAGTTAATGATAATCGTTTGGGTTTATTTTGGCAGTTTTCGATCACAACAAACTCATTTTGTTTTATAAATTAATATCATGAGTAAAAAATGATTCTAGAACATTAAATAAGATATAATACATATATTTTAATCTGTTTTAACTATAAAATTGGTTTTATTACCAACCTTTAATACAGTAATGGAAATTGAAGACCTCATCATCCTTGAATGTGATAAATTAACACATCATGGACGATGTTTTCATTTTTAGTATAAAAGGAGGGGGAAAGAGAGATGGTGATGAATTATTATATTATCATAACAAAATTATATTATATGTAAGGTAATAGAGTTATCATACCATTTGGATTAGGGGATCTAATAAGAGAGAAATAAAATAAAGGAACTTAAAAAGAAATTAAAAGAAAAGGAAGATGGTTTTACCTCTTGATTCCTTCTTCTTGAGAACCTCCTTAGGAGATTAGTTTTGGACTTTTATTAAGAAAAAAATATCCTAGACGTGGTGTAGGGTATTGGGAGGATATTTGATCATATTTTTTACAAGGATCAATTCTTGAGAGGTGTGATGAAAAGAGGTGGTGAGGGGTGGTATTTATAGTGGAGGAGGGGGTGTTTTCTCATTATTTAATCCATTAGTTTATTATTTTGCTCAAGACAACAATAGAATTTATTATTGTGACTAAATATTTTAATTAGAAAATTTGAGTTCAAACCAATGGTGATTACATCATCCATGACTCAAGGAATAGTGTATTTAACTTATAATGTATATATATTGTAACATACTGTATTTTACTATTCACTAAAAATTCAAGTATTTCAGAAAAATCCAAAAAATTCACCCTAACCATTTTTCGATGTGTAGAATTAAAATATTAACTCCATTTTATGAAAATAATTTTATAAATATGAGAAAATTAATTTTTAATTAAAATGATCATTTACTTGGAAAATACAAATTTTAAAATTAAAACTACTTTTCTAACACTTTGAAAAATTAATTAAGGTCTCATAAAATTATATAATAATCATAAGATATAAAAATATTAATTTATGAATACATTTTAGGAAAATAAATTTTCTTTTAAATTATTAAATTATTAAATTAATCAAAAAAATTGTAATTAAATATTTATGACCTATAAAATTACCAACATTTAATTAATAATGTTTAAAATATTTATTTACTTATACTATGATATAATTATATCATATTGTCACTTATAAGATGGATAAATTTTATTTATACTATCATTGGTGAGGTTACTATTCAATTGGCTAGTTTACTATTCATAAGGGTCATATTACTATTCCAAAGGTCAAGTTACTATTTCATATGTATAGGTTCTTTAACTTCTATAAATACTTCTTATTTCATTTATTCATCATTTATAAAGCTTGTATTGTGTTCTATATGTGTTTATACCATATTACATAATTATAAGAAGGTAATTTCTATTGATATAACTTTGGGTCATTACATTCTTCTCCCCTTATGAAATTTCACCCTCGAAATTTTGTTTTACACTCTATGTTGAATACAACTGTGGATACTTTTCCTTCATCGCTTCATTTAGTTCCCATGTTTCCTCTTCGTATTTATAGTTCTACAATAGTACTTTGACCAGGTTAGTATTCATGTTGCGTATAACTTTATCTCAATGATCCAAGATCTTAATTGGATGCTCCTCGTATAAGAGATCATTTTCCAATTGTACCACCTCTGAATTCAGTACATGTGAGGGATCTGGTATGTACCTCCTTAAGAGGGATACATGGAATACATCGTGTACTTGAGACATGGTTGGTAGAAGTTCTGGTCAATAGGCCACAACTCCAACACGATTAAGGATCTCGAAGGGGTCGATGTACCTAGGACTTAGCTTCCCTTTCTTCCCAAATCGCATGATCCTCTTCCATGGAGATATGTATAGGAATACCATGTCACCAACCTTAAACTCCAAGTCCCATCGATGATTGTTTTCATATCTCTTTTCTGGACTTTGGGATGCCTTGATGTGTTGCTGAATGGTTTTCACCTTCTCCACCATTTCTTCGACCATTTCAGGTACTATAAGCTTACATTCATTGACTTCATCCCATCATGCTAGCATTATGCACCTTTTCTCATAAAGGGATTCATATGGATCCATTCATATTCTTTAATGGAAACTATTGTTTTAAGAGAACTCAGCCAGAGGTAGATATTGGTCTCATCCTCCTTTGAATTTCATAGAACACACTCTCAACATGTCTTATAGTTTTTGAATAGTACACTCAGATTTTCCATCAGTTTAAGGATGAGATTCCATACTGAAGTTCACCCCAGTTCTTAGAGCATGTTGGAGACTTTTCTAAAACTTAGAGGTGAATCTCGGATCTCGGTTAGATATAGTCGATAGTGGTACTCCATGCAGCCTTATCACTTTGACATATATCTGTTCAAGTTGATCCAGTGATAATTCCTCTTGAATTAAAATAAATTGATAAGTCTTTGTAAGATGATCCATAATAAACCATATAACATTATTTCCTCTGGATGTATTTGGAAGTCTAGTGACAAATTATATGGTGATATTTTCCCATTTCCATGTTGGTATGGTTAATGTTTGCATCATCCCTTTAGACTTTTTTCTTTCAACCTTCACTTACTGACATACCAGGCACTTTGATGTATATTCAGCAATCTTCTTTTTCATTTTTTCCACTAAAAGTTCTCCTGGATATCTCGATATATATTTTTACTCCTTGGGTGAATAGAGAAGTTTGAGCTATGTGCATCATTCATAAGATATTTCTTTATCTCTGTATTGGATGGTACACATAGTTGTGACCCAAATCTTATGACTCCATACTCACCAATCTTGAACTCAAAGGATTTCTCATTCTTGATTGCTTCCACCTTTTTCTGAATTTCTACATCATTTCTTTGATCATCCTGTATTTTCTCCATAAGGGATTGTTGGGAAATCATTTGATAAAAGTATTGATGATGTTTCTACCTTAATTATTCCCATGTCCATCCTTTTTAAGTCTAATAAGATTGGATCCTTCTCAATTCTCATCATTTATAAAGATGCACGATCCTTTCTACTTAGAGTATCTGCCACCTTATTTGCCTTACCAAGATGGTAATGGATTGAGCAATCATAATCCTTAATGAGATATAACTATATTTTTTGGTGCATATTAATCTCCTTTTATGTGAATATATATTTTAGGCTCTTTTGATCAGTATATATATCTCACACTTCCCCCCATAAAGATAATTCCACCAGATTTTCAATGCAAAGATCACAGCTGCCAACTTCATATCATGTGTGGGATAGTGTTTCTCATATCTCTTCAACTAACTTGATACATAGGCTATAAATTTATCATTTTTCATCATTAAATATCCTAAGATCATTATTTAATTATCACTATACACCACAAATATTTATCCACTTGTTAGGAGTTTGAATATCGGCGCAGTGATAAGCCTCTTTTTGAGCTCCTTAAATTTTTCCTCACATTCTTGAGTCCAAACAAAATTCACTCCCTTTAATTTCAGATTGGTTATTAAGTTTTAAAATCATGATAAGTTCTTCAAAAATCATTATTAATACCCAGATAAACCAAGAAAGCTATAGATATCCATTACAAATATTGGTTTGGGCCACTCTTCGATTGCCTTTGTCTTGGAAGGGTCCAAAAATATTCCTTTGCTGGTGATAACATGCCCCACTAATGATACTTCCTCTATATAGAACTCACATTTGCTTTACTTTTCATATAGTTTCTCCCTTCTCAAAGTCTTTATCATGGTATTAAAACACTCCTCATGTTCCTCCTTACTCTTAGAGTATATCATAATATCATTAATAAAGACTACCACAAATTTTTCAAGGTAATTTATAAAGACTCTATTCATTAAGTCCATGAATATTTCTAGAGCATTAGTGAGTCCAAAGGTCATCACTATGAACTCATAGTATCCATACCGTGTTCGAAAGGTAGTATGGGGAATATATCCCTTCCTCACCTTTAATTGGCGATATCCTGAACAAAGGTCCACCTTAGAGAAATTACTATCCCCACATAGTTGATCAAACAATTCATCTATCCATCATAGGGGATACTTTTTATTTATCATTATTTTAATAAGATTGTGATAATTGATTAAGAGGTGAATTGATCCATCCTTCTCCTTGATGAAGAGGACTAATGCACCCCATGGTGAAGCACTCGATCATATAAAACCCTTATCCAAATTCTCCTGTAACTACTTCTTTAGTTATTACAACACAATGGTGGACATTCTATAAGGGATATTTTATATAGGAAGATATCTAGGAATAAGTTCAATTGAGAACTCAAACTCTCAATCAAGGTGAAGACCAGGAAATTATTCAGGGAATACATCAGTGTAATCCCTCATGATGGGAATGCCTTTTAGCATGATCATCTCCTTTGTCTCAATCATTTGAGAGAGATATGATTTCTCATAAGGTAATAATATCCCCACTTGAGATGATGATTCTGAAGTAGATTCATCATCCTCCTTACACTTGTAAATAATTGGAGGATTCTTTAGGATGTGAAGAGTGATATCCCTTTACTAAAATTTGATGTTGGATTTGTATAAATATAGCCAATTTGTGCCCAATATAGCATAAAACTACACCAAAGAGAGTATGACAAGATTTTATGGGAGGTTTAGTGTACAAACATTAATCGGGTATGAGTTATGTAATTTGGATGCAATAATTTCCTCCATTAGTTATTCTCATAGATAAATAAACCTCTAAATTTTGAGGTGGTGTTTCAATAGTACTAATAAACTTTAAAGATATGAAAGAATGTGTAGAACCAGAATCAAATAGTACATTCACTATTCTTTAATGAATAACTAGCATACTTGTCACCACATCATTGTCTGGATCCACCTAAATAGTAGTGATATCATATGCCCTTCCTTATTACCTTAGAGGTTATTTTTTATTTCCTATTATAACCCTAGGCTTAGGGAATTGTTTTGAAAAATACTCATGTTCCTTGAAGTTGAAACATTGTACTATAGGATAAGTGTTAATTTGAACCTTCCTTTCTTCTTCCTCATTAGTGGAATTCTTCATATCCCTTTGGTGGTTCTTATCTAGATTCCCCATTCTTCCACATTTGAAGCATTTATTAGTTCCCTTTAGACAGTTCCCAGGATGCTTCTTCCCACAATTTTGACATGTTGGATATTCGGTCTTCTTTCTATCATAGTATTTATTTGTTGATCCACTCATATTAGACTCCATTTTCCACTTTTTTCACTAGGACCATGAGACCATTGAGATTATCCGATTTCCATTTCAACCCTGAGGGTAAAATGGTCAATATCCTCATAACTATCAAATTCTATAATCACCAACACTTTTTATAGGCTTATATTTAGTCCACTAAAGAAGCAATCCACCTTGATTTTAGTGTTCATGACAAAGCTAGAGGGGTATCTTGAAAGCCTTGTAAATTTTGCTTCATATGCCCCGATAGACTCATCTTCCCTCTACTTAAGTTTAAGGAACTCTCTTTACATCTTAAGATGAAGGGGATGGGAAAAATATTTATTGGGAAAAAAATCTTGAATTCCTCCCAATACATGGAATCAATTTTCTCCTTGGACTTCATATTTTTTATAGTTTCTGCCACTGATCAGCTTCCCCATCAAAACAATAGATCTCTATCACAAATTTCTCTTATTATGATCATTGGAGGATAAAGAATATATTTTCAATAGAGTTAATTCATTGTTTTATGAGGAGGGGATCAGAAGATCCACTAAATATGGGAGGCCTTTTCTACATGAATGATTTTATGGAAACTTGCTCTTTCCTTGGAGAAGGAGGGCGTTCCACGTGATTCAAGTTATTATTCATAACTTAATCCATCTGAGCGAGTATTATTATAAAGTTTTTAGAATCCATTACCATTATATCTGGAATATAATTAGTGAAATCATCACATTACCTATCTCATTGATTGTTGGCACATGTTCTTATATTTCCCTCCATTTACTAATAAAAAGAAAGTATAATTAGGGGGCTTGAATACTTAGCTAATAATTATAAAAAGGAAACTTTAAACATAAAAGGATAAAATCTTAAAGGAAAAGTATATCCTAACTTGTGATTCCCTAGGTTTCAATCTATTTTATCCATGATCTGTTTCCTAACATATTTTCTTATGGTCATTTTCTATTCCCTTAATAATGGTTCATAATGATCTTATGAATTTACCAAAGCATATTCCTAAATAGTGTCAAACTAGAAGTGTAGTAAGGCCTTTTTCATGTACAAGGTTACCCTAAGTCAGGCCCAGAACACCTTGTCGGAGTTGTTACTCCTAGGTACATCTGTGCCAAAACTACATCCACTTTTAGTATTCAAACAGGGATGTATTTTCTTGATAAACCACTTAATCTATACTTATCAAAATTTAGGGACGTTTTTCTAGACTTAATTTTATACCAAAGTTTCTTACTAAATTTTTCTATCCTTAGTATCTAAAAAAACTATATTGTGTTATGATACCAACTATAGTGACCCTAACCTTTTAAAAATATCATTACATGATTTTAAGCATATTTAAACATCAAATTACAATACCACTATTATAAAGTTTACTATCTTATAAAACTAGGTACATAAAAATTAAAACATGGGACTAAATAAAAAATGTATTTATTTATCATCCACTGTGATCTCATAACTTCATTTGAGACCTTACATATGCATAGGATAACTTGGGGATAACATGAAAAGAGGGATGATCTAAAAATCCCATTAAGGGAATAAACATTAAAATAAATCTTAGCACATGGGTTAGAAGGCATAATATATTTATATAAAAAGGCATGGAACATGATTAAACATAAGGAATAATAACATATAGAAAATGGTACCATATAATAATGGAATCATAGTAATTTGGAAGAAACATAAAACATGGATTTATCATGATTCAAGGATCATTACACATATAGTATCACGAGTCAAGGCTAACCACCAAGACTGTTGCACATGGAGCACGAGTCAAGGCTAACCACCAAGACCGTTGAACATAACGTCTCATGAGAAGAAACATTACCCAATGCATTAGAGAGATATCTGGGCACACCCATTATAAAATTTTCATGAATATATTTTCCACATAAAGATTTATTCATAATAAATCAAACATAAACATAAGGGTTTCCCATAGAAAGAATTGGGTATCATAATCATGTCAAAAGCATAATAAATGGGTGTATCATAAAAGTGCCCATGAAAGAAAAGAATTAAATTATACATGGAAATTAATAATTTATAATAGGAATATATCATGATTATTTATGTCAAACTTAAGCTATAACATTTAAAAATAGTATTTAAGAAACTTTATACTTAAAACATTTTAGTGCAATTTAAGGAAAATATTAAAGAGAATTTAAAGCATAAAAGGGAATAATATTTTATATAAAACAAAAAAGTGAACCAAGAAAGTTTTCATAATAAAGTGAATTATTTTAGAAAAAATAATGGTGTATTAAAACATATAATAGAGTGAACTTGAAATTGGGTAATAATTTGGGAAGTTCTCTTAAATTAGGCTTGCTTATCGGGGAGAATTGAGTAGGGAATATTTAAAAAACATGTATATCTCTAAAAAGGAAGGATGAATGGATATTGATACATGATTTTGGAACATATACACAAGATTTAGAATATTTAAATAAAAATAAAATAGAATTTAATTTGGGTAAAAAGAGAGAAAGAGTAACTCGAAGGAATAATGGAGGTTCGGGTAGAATCCCTTACTTTAAGTCCAATGGTGTTCTTAACCTGATCTTAATGTCCTGGATAATCAAATTAGATTCATTAATTAATAATTAAATAACCAATTATATATGTATATGTAGTTGGGGTTTGGATTAGTAGTAATCACCCCATAATCCTACATGAAAAATGGGGGTTCAAAACTCATTGGGCGCAGGGTACTGTAGCAGTACTATAGTGTACTGTAGTAGTGGCGGAAATGTAGCGACGGCAGGCACAGTAGCGGTGCCAGGTCACTATAGCGGTGGTAGGGTACTATTGCAGTGGCAGATACTATACAGTATTGTAGTAGGTGGAGTAATGTAGTAGTATTATTCACATAATGGGCCTTGGGCCAAAAAATTGGGCCTACGGACCATATAATGGGCTAATTGCCCACTGGGCCTTTGGGTTATGTAATGGGTCTCCCTCTACTTAGTTAAAAAGAGGTATTTTCTTCGATTTAAATAATAAATTAGGATTTGGACCCAACCTTTAAAAAAACAATTATATATGTATATGATTTATTATAACTTTATTAAGTTCATTTATGGCCTTTTTTATGGGTTAAGAGGTTCAATTTCATCATTTAGGAGTGTTGGTTTTTTTTGTTTTCATGATCGGTTTACTTGTATTCATGTACGAAAGGTCATATAAAGTGAGATTAATTATAAATAATTTAACTTATGTGTTATTAATGATATTATAGAGGTTAAATTTTTCTTAAATATTATTTGGTTTTATGGCATGAGGATGAATCATTAGATAAATAGTTAATGATAATTTTTTGGGTTTGTTTTGGTAGTTTTTTATCACAACAAACTCATTTTGTTTTATAAATTAATATCATGTGTAAAAAATGATTCTAGAACATTAAATAAGATATTTTACATATATTTTAATCTGTTTCAACCATAAAAATGGTTTTTTGGCCATCCTTGAAGACAGTAATGGAAATTGAAAACTTTATCATCCTTAAATGTGATAAATTAACACATCACGGACGATGTTTTAATTTTTAGTATAAAAGGAGGGGAAAAGAGATATGATGATGAATTATTACATTATAATAACAACATTTAAGTATATATAAGGTAATGGAGTTATCATACCATTTGTATTAGGGGATTTGAGGAGATAAAAAGAAAAGAAAGGAACTTGAAAAGGAATTAAAAGAAAAGGAAGAGGGTTTTACCTCTTGATTCCTTCTTCTTGAGAACCTCCTTAGGGGATTGATTTTGATCTTTTTTTAAGAACAAAAGATATTGGACATATGAGAGTGTATTGGGAGTAGATATAAGCAAAATTTTTATAATGATAAAGTCTTTATAGGTGTGAGGAGAAGATGTGGTTAGGGGTGGTATTTAGAGTGGATGAGGGGGTGTTTTCTCATTATTAAATTCATTAGATTATTATTTTGCTAAATACAAGAAATAGTGTTGATTCTTGAGACTAAATACATTAATTATATAATTTTATTTTGAACCAATGGTTCTTACATCATCCATGACTCAAGGAATAGTGTATTTAACTTATAATGTATATATATCATAAATTACCATATTTTACTATTCACCAAAAATTCAAGTATTTAAGAAAAATCCCAAAAATTATCCCTAACTATTTTTTGATGTTTAGAATTAAAAAATGAACTAAATTTTATGAAAATATTTTTCTAAATATGAGAAATTTAATTTTTAATTAAAATCATCATTTACTTGGAAAATAAAAAATTTAAAATTAAAACTACTTTTATAACACTTTGAAAAATTAATTAAGGTTTTATAAAATTATATCATAATCATAAAACATAAAAAATATTAATTTATGAATAAATTTTATGAAAATATACTTTCTTTTGAATTATTCAATTAATCAAAAAATTGTAATTAAATATTTATAACCTATAAAATTACCAACACTTAATTAATAATTTTTACAAAATTTATTTACTTATAATATGATATAATTATTTCATATTTTCACTCATAAGATGGATAAATTTTATTTATACTATCATTGGTGAGGTTACTATTCAATTGGATGGTTTAATATTCATAAGGTTCATATTACTATTCTAAAGTTCAAGTTACTATTTCATCAGTATAGGTTCCTTAGCTTCTAGAAATACTTATTATTTCATTTATTCATCATTTATAAATATTTTATTGTGGTATATATGTGTTTATACCATATGAAATAATTATATGAAGGGAATTTCTATTGATAAAAATTTGGGTCGTTACACTAGGAGGGTCTTCCCTTGGGTGTTTAACTGATATATACTATAGTGGTTCATACCTTAGGTCTTTATCTAATATATATTGGGGAGGGTTATCCCTCAAGTATTTATCTTGTGTATATTAGGGTGGGTCAGCCACTGGGTCTTAATCTCATGTATATTGAAGTGGGTCAGACCCTGGGTGTTTATCTTTTCTATATCAAGGTCATTCATACCTCATATGATTATATTGGTTAACATGATTACATTATGTGGTTAAAGATACTCTAGTATTGGCAAAATCAGGTTTGGGTAATTTGGGTACCATGGTAGAACCCAAGAATCGATGATGGTTATTTATTTATGCTTTTGTATTGTTTTTTAATTATATTCCTATTATATTACATCTATACACAGCATTTATTGGTTATGTATGAGACTATGTTGGTGGTTCCCTACTGAGTTTTACTCACACCTTGTTTGGGTGGCCAAGGCACCTTGGTACCCAAGCAGACCTCTCACTAGTTGGAGGTTTATATTGGGTAGAGGCCCATAATTGGATAATTTAGATGTATATCTTGGATGGGACTAGATATTGGGATGGGGTGTTATATCTTTATGTACATTTATTTTGTTCATGTTTTTACTTTGTGCATGTGGTCAACTTGGTGGGAAATTATAAGTCAAGATGATTACTTACTTCTGCATTTCATGTATTATTATTGATCTTATTTATTCCTTATGTATACTCTGATGGATATTCATTATTATGGATGATTTTTTGTTTATTTATTATTGTGAACTCAGATATGGGGGTACATTCTTCCCACAATACTACCCTAGACCCCTAATATTAGTCGGTAGCCTCTAGCGTACAGGAGGCACACCTGTGGTCATGTGGAGGCCTGGTATGGTTACTGCTCATAGTGAACTGAGGTAGGGACATGAAAAATTAGTATCATATAATTTATGTGAATAATACCATAGGTTTATTAGAGTTTTTTTTCATGTTGTTTATTAATATGGTAAATAGGATACATAGTAATGTGTCAAAGCTTGTGATGGAACCTAGACCGGTGCGTCATGAACACCTTTTTCAGTGGAATTATAGGTTACCAGGAATATGGGATTTGTGTTATTTATATTCTATGTTATGATTGATTTATTTTACATTGTTTTATGAATATTATGTTTTTATTTATGATTTATTTGTATTTTGTATCTTCATCCATAGTGGCAAGGGGTTTCTCATTCATTATTCTTGATAGATAAGTTTCACGTGAAATTCATTTGACTGTTTGTGATTTATATCATTGACGATAAGGGTTTAGTTGTTTAAAATTTTAGTAAAAACTTATATATAATTTTCCCATATAACTTGGAATATAATTATATTAACCTGGACCATGTTATATGTTATTATTCTAATGATAAGTCATGTGAAACTATGGAGGGATGTACGACAATGAAGGTTATGAATTCTCTCAGTGTAAAGGATGTGTATGGTAACCATAGTAAGTTAGTATAGGAATTTGATTCCCCGATGATAAATTTGGATATAAAAAACGGTTTGGTAATTTAAAGTGTCAAAAAAATCAATATAGTGTTTTCCCATATATGTTATTTATGGAATTTTACTTATATGGACCAGTATGGATATGGTTATTTCAATATAGGTTTTTATAAATGATTCTTTTGTGTGTGTGTGTGTGTGGATATGAAATGATCCTCTGGGGAGTAGTTTTATGTGGAGATTCTCCTAGAGGTTTGTTTCCCTAAGAGTGGGTGGTGATTTTGGCATGTTATATTGGTTATATGGAAGTGATAATCTGAAATTAGTGTGCTAGAATGGGAGTGTCGGGAGATATTTGAGACAAGTGCGTAAATGACTCCCCATGAGTGGTGACCTTGTGATACTTGATTTAAGGTCTAGGTGGGAGGACCTAGTGACCCTTGGACATGACTTAGGATACTGGTAATTTGATGAGATTTTGTAAGTGAAGTTGACCTATGGGAGGGTTTATCCTGATGTTATGAGTTCCAAGAGGCAAGAAGCATGGTTAGATACTTGATTTTGAGATTAATGCAAGATATGTGTTATGGGTTTTGTGATTCAGACATGGAAATTATTTTAGAATATTTAATATGGGTAGAGTGTGCCTAGGAGATTTTCATGGATTAGACATGAGTCTCCCTGAGGATAAGAATAGACTTTATGGTATTTGAGATAGGAATGGTGATGATGCATTAGGTTTTTATGGGATCAAAAACTTTGAGTGCTGATAAATTGGTATCAAGGATATATTTTGAGGGAAACACTAGTAAAGTCCTTGTTGATTTGATATGAACTTTCAAGATCATGATAGAGAATGGTTGGATGATTGTGATTTTGAGATGACACTCAGGTCAGAGGGCGGTCATGTGATATACATGGCATGGGTAAGATGTTCAATTTTGAAAAAGGAGTGCCAAGGGTGCTTCTTTATAGATGATATTGACATGTTTTATAGCATGGTCAGTCCTTTAGGAACATAATCCTAGGTACAAAGAGATAAAAATCAAGATCATGCATCAGGATAAGTGATTGAGTGGTACAAAAGTGTGCTCCCATTTCTTTTGGATGAGATTGAGGTATCATGCACTATATATGCATGGTGTTGTTGAATTTTGAATAATTGAGTGGTCGTGTGTGAGCAGAGGACTAATGACTTTGATGGAATGTATAAAGGATTATTTTCTTGATGGTATGGATGAAATGAGAAGTTTCACATTCCCATGGTGAGGGATATTTTGAAAATGTATTGAGTGGGGTGGCATGAGTAATCAGGTTTAAACCTTAACCAAAGCATCAAAAGTTGATTTGATGGGTGAGTGTAGATCGGGAGGAGTGGCATGTGTGTTTTGATGGAAGGACTCATTTGTGTTAGTGATCAAGGAGTGAGATAAATAAATCCATATGATGGGGAGTGTGCCTATAGACGATTGAGGGTGTGAACCTCATTTTTGATAAATTTTTTGTGTATTCCATGGATGAAATTTTCATGAGATGGGAACAGGTAGTGGATTGATGAGTAGTATTGATGCTCAGGTATGAGAAAGATAAACACATAAATTCATTGTATTCTATAACTAATAGTGTGTGGGTTGTGATAATTGTGAATTTTATTTATCAAAGTAACAATGGATTTACTCCCATAATGTGGAGCATCATTCGGTCATAGAGATATGGCCCACATGTTGGTAGGGTCATGGATGTGTAAGATCGATCGGTGGATGGTTGAGATGGATTTTAGATGCTAGTAAGATGATGCACCTAATTTTATTTGATTCCATGATGAGTGTTAGATTTGGGATTCATATGTGGAATTGGATAGAGTCAGTGCATCAACATTGGGCTCAAACTAATTTTTTACAAGATCCAAGCATGAGTCGGATTGGGAGTTCATCGGTACTCGAGAGGGAATATGACGATCGGGTTGGTTGGTTGTGGATCCTACCATAGAATTGAATTGGAAGTTGCATTTGGACTTTGGTGAAAATTCTTGGATGGTCAAAGGATTTATTTGGTAGTTAAGTTATCGTTATCAAGTGTTTTAGTAGCGTTTTAGTGGCCAGATACAAGTGGTTATTAAATAGGTCGGTCAAAGGAGGTTTGACTAGTACTTTTACATGTAATTGGATATAGTGGGTTGGAAATATCATCAGGCACATCATTTTTGGTATGACGGTTGTGCTTCAAGTATTGGTCAGGGATTTCTGAGGAAAGGTTGGTGTATTCAGGCTCTGGGCTTGGGTGGTGATGGCTTTTTTGATTCATTTAATAATCAGTATTAGGAGTGATATAGGATTTTAATTGGTGTTTCTATATGGTTTTGGGTGTAGAGAGTTGGAAATTACATCAAGAGGTTCATTAGACCACTAAGAATGTGTTTTGATATGTGATTCTAATAGTGGAGAGTGTCATGGGTTAGAATCATCCACTATGAATTAAGTTCTATGGTGGGGCACCATGAACCTGATAATGAATTTTTTTGGTTATGTTACAACACCTATATATAGATGGGTTTGATCAATCACTATCTTGGTAGTTTTCTGATGGTGTCAAGCAGTATCTTATCTTTTTGTGAGTTGAATTTTATGTGCTTGGATCTGTGTTATAGGAGCACATTCGATAATTGGAATTGGAATGTAGTGAGTTGATAATGAATGGGTGACTTGGGTAGGTTGGTATTTTTGGTTTTATGAAGAGACTTCTTGGGGATGATAAGTGTTATAGTGGGGATTTTATAAAACCCTACCCCTTTATGCATTGTAATTTTTAGAGAAAATTTAAATTTTTGAAAATCTAGTGGATGGACCTTTTTGAGAACTATAATTCAAATTGAAAATATAAGATTTAGAGAATCCTGAGATGATTTTTTGGATATGGTTTAAGGATTTATATGTTCCTTGGGTGATTAGTCGAGTCTCAAAAACTTTTGGATAAGTTTCATTATTTTTTAGGATTGTGTCTAGAGTGCATGGTTTGGTGTGCATGTTTAAGATAAATCTTGCAATAACCTGAGTGTTAGTAGGTTTTCAGTTTAATTTCTATAGTGTGTGGTTTATGTGAATGATTATTGAATGCTTTAGTTAAAATGTGTGGATTATAGGGTAAACTATATAGGGTGGATTGAATCTAGGGAATGGAACACAATTGCAAACAAACTGTGCAAAATGTTGTAAACCAAGGCAGTTCTTATTTTCACGATTGGCACACAGTTTAGTTAACCATGTTGTCTGACCATGCAATAGGGGCGTCCATTGAGAGTTCTTATCACACATTTGGCATATGGTTTTGAAAATTGTGTGTCCAAACCATGAAACTTATTAAAATTTTATTTTATGATTCTTTTTTCCTCTCAAATTTTAATAGGGGAGACCCCTCTTTATGCTCCTCCTCCTTGCACATGACCTATTCGATGCCCTATCCCACCTCTTTCATTCTTCCTTAAATTTGAGTGATTATGGGTGTGATTATTTGGAATTTAAAGTGATATTCATCCTCAGTTATCCTCCATTATTGTTTTCCTTTTATTTCTAAATGGATCGAAGGTCATTACAACCATCAAATTACAATTTATATTTTCCTACTCACTATCACAGTGGAAAGAAAGTTAAATCCATAGGTAAGGAGTTTAAGAGAATCCTAGGGCTTATTTTGACCTAATAAATTGTAAAAAGGGACTAAAATGGTAAAAAATGATTGTGATAGTGTGTGATAATGAAATTAAGATGATAAATGTAGTTTGAGTAAAGTGTTAACAGAATTAAACCTAATATATATTAATGAGTAGAATCATGCTCAAAGATAATGAAAATAAATCAGAAGATAAAACTTGATGATATGGTGGCGCTCATGAAAATATAAATTCAACAGAATGTGAAAAATAAGTATTCATCCTCAAAATGATCCCTCTTTCATTTATGAATACTCATTCAACTAGTTATATTATCCTATCTCTCAATTTTAAACCATAGTAAACAGTTCATAACACCCTTAAAATTAATTTTCATATCTTGATACATAAAGTAAAATAATAATAGTAATTAAAGAAACGTCCAAGTATAATGATTTTCAAATCCAAAGAGGAAAATGGGGCAAGGAATGATGAATTAAGAAAGCCAATTGAATTCCCTAAACTAGTATGTACAGTTCATGTTTTCTGAATTTAAATGTAGGAAATGAGAACAATCAATTAAATATTTAAAATAAAATAAATAGGAAAGATAAAATATCTTCTCTCTTGAGTTGAAGACCATATTCTCTCACTCTATCTTCAATTTCCTCTCACATTGAAGCTCTTTCACATGCTCTAGAAAGAATATCTTGCTCTCAACTCTGGAGCTACAGTGTTATCTATATCGGTTTATTTCCCTCCAAGATTTTTCTTATAAAAGTTTTGGAGTCTTCAGTGATGCCTCTAAAATGTTTCATCCCCAAAAAATATATTCTCTTATCTAATTTCAATTCTCAACAGCTTCCTGATGGTAACTTTGTCCAAATAGTATCCCGTGGTTTTCCCTTAATCTTACTCTCCTATGATGGTCATGTGAAAATATTTTTACTCTTCCTCCTCCAAATCATTTATTTTGATATTTTTATAAAATACACTTTAGGGTAAAGTGGGAACTGATAGAATACACCTTACAATGGGACATTCAAAATTCAAAATTCCACAAATCCCGCAAATCATGAAAAATCCCATAAATCAAGTGATCTTCCCTAGAATCCACTACACCAAAGTGTCATCACCGTCATCATCACATCATCGTCTTTGACATCATGTCGTCTACCATACAACCACCAACGTCACCACCCATCATAGCCAAAAATGATGACCAGATCAAACAAAATTCACCCTTCAACTGTTCAAACTCATCGTCGACCTTCACCTTCATTCTCAAGTAACCATTGTAAAACTCCATTGATGCCACATAATATCACATAAATAGACACCCATGAAGAGATAAAGCACAAACAGAATGGGAGACCGTCAAAGAAAATTAACCCACCATAACACATCATCACTTTTCATCATCATCCATCCATCATAGGAAACATCCACACCATCGTCGCTTCACCCAATTTAAGCCACACCTAGAGCACCAATAGCCACCGAGTCACACATCCCAAAGCCTCAATGTAACCACCACTCTAGATCCGACTGGAAGAGGTGTGGAGGAATGTGAGGATAGAGTAGGTCTTTGAGCGGTAGTGTACTCTGAACACCAACATCATCGAAGTAGTATAAAACTAGTAGAAACTAGAACAAAAAAACAATAGAAATAAGCCCCATGTGTAGCTTTATTTGGAACTAATAATTTGAACCTGGATGCAATTTAATATTATTTCACAACTCTCAGCTTACTCACCAAAACTTCATAATATTACCCAGCGCACTTTAACTTCTTCTCAAAAACATTGGCCCAAGATCCATTTTCTTATCTTTGATTTGATTATTTAGGGCTTTGAGTGTATTAAATCTAATTCCTTGTACCTTTACATAGATTCAAACATAATGGATGTAACCTTACATAACCCTTTTTAGTCACGGGTTACCTTTACATGAGTTTCTAGTGTCACAAATAACCTTATGAAATTGTACACTTACATATGCTTACCCTTATGTAACCCAATATTAGCATTGGTTCGGATTCCTCCACAAATTTACCATCTTCGAATAAAAACTAGATTCAAGTGAGACTTCATCTTCACTAGGCTTGGGTTTGTGAGATATCGGAATATCTGAATTCTTTTGATCAACCACCAATCTATCCAAGACAAACATAGTAGTATGTGTGGACTTAATTCCTTAGTGAAAAATAGTTGAGAACCTAGTATGTGCCTCTCTTCATTAGAAGAATTTCAATTTTTGAAATTTGGAAATCCCATAATCTTCATTGATCAGAACTTCATAGAAACAATAATAAAGAAAATATTTAACACCTTCATCAACTCATTTTCCTTGTTTAACTGTATCATAATGTCAATAAACCTCAATAGTAAATGTTTTAACCTCAGAAAATTCTATAGTAAGATTCATATTCAATATCTATTGGGACCCAATCATCACATCTGGTGAAACCACTCTCAGTTTTGGATCTAGTTCAGCCTTCCCTTCATCCTTGGCTTCAATCAATACATCCTCTCTTAGGTCAAGCTTGAAATCCAAATATTCAACCTCTAAAATTTCTCAAGGTTGGGTTATCATAGTCCTCAAGCATATAAATATTCATCTCTAATCTCAGACATCTCTAAATATTAGTTTGAGTTCAGTCCTTGCTCAATGACCCCCAAATCCAACTTCGAATAAACCCAAAGTTAGTTTCTTCATTTCCCATGTCTTAGAATCATGAAACTTCATCCTCCATGTATTTATTCAAGCTCGGATAAAATTTCCATGGATATTAGAGGGCCCTTCTCATTCGGTTTTGATCTAACTCTCAACAGCTTATTTGACCTAGCATGATTTTTCTCGGTTCTTCAACTGCGTCGAGTTATCTTAGATTTTCAAAATCAATTTAAGCTTCTATTTTGAATGGTTTCAATAGGTATTATTCCCCAAAAGTTAGACATACATGGTCAGAAATCCACGATAGCAGGGTATCCCTTCTCACAGTAGCATAAAAATAAGGCAATGGTGGTAAAATTTCCTAAAGGTAATAGGAAAACAAGAACAATGGCATGGGTGTCTGGTGGTAGAATATTAACTAGCTGTAGAATATGAACTGGTGGTATTATATCTAATAACTAGTGGTAGAATGGACTCATAATTTTAGAACTAAAATACAACCGAAATAAAAAAATTTATAAATTAACTTTGAATATTAAAAATAAAAACTAAAAGAAAATTTTAAATAAATTAAATTAACTAATTAAATTAACAAAACATTTGAACATCAAAAATAAAAAGATTACAAATTTAAAAGTAAAAAAATAATAAAGATTAAAAATTAAATTGAATTTTTTTAAAATAACTTATTGTTTGATTAATTAATTAACAAGAACAAAAAATAAATTATTAAATTCATGAAATAAAATATTTTTTCAATAACATAATAATTAATATTTTAAAAAAGAAAATACAAAATAAAATTAAATAATAATTCAAAGAATGGTCATAAAGTAAATTAAACTAGAATACAGTGATTATTAATATAATTACCATTAATTTACTAAATCCACTAAAAATTATCCATAGTGCTACAAATAATCATTAATTGAATAACTTATACATTAAAATACATAATTAATATAATAAAAAATGTGGAAAAACACAAAAAATAAATGCTGCATCAAATTATCCCACACATAATATGTTTTTTTTCCTCAAGCAACCACTTGGTCCAAATTCAGTGGAGAAAATGAACCTCAAATGGAAAACTAAAATTTCATAGTGAACTAATTTTCAAAATGATTTTCCTCATAGATTCTCTCAACCATAAAAATTTAATACCCTCTTGAATTAAATATCACTAGTTCAAAGTTGGTTATTTTTTACAAAGATTATTAGAAATTTAAATTTTTTAAGTGAATTTAACAAAATTCAATTTGTATTCAAATATAATTCCAAACTTATCTTTATCTCCAAGAGATTATACTCACATAATTTAAGAAAATTTAATAAATAGAAACACTTTTGAATGGGGTGGAATGATAATTTATTGATGGAATAAATAACTCATCCAATAGTAAATGAATTAATAATAAAGGAATGGAAGAATAAGGATATCAACTTAGATTAGGATTTTCATTTCATAATCCATTAGGATACACATATTATGAGTTAAATAAAAATTAAAAAAATTCAAAATCAATGATAATTGTATAAAATTTTCCCAAATTTTTACTAAAATCCATTTTTTCAAGTGGATGAGAAAAATTATTTACCAATTAAATCCAAGAGGTAATAAATATTATTCTCCACAAAGTGAAATCGCAATCTTAAAATTTGAGAAAAAATTTCACCCATTGAAAATGATTAAGTGATGCTTAAAACTTGTTATTTTGAAGAAAAAATAGTGTTTTTGTTGGGTTATATTTAAGGAAAGTTTGGATCAATTAATACCCCCCTCAAACATTTAAAACTTATCATTTTCCCCAATATTTTATTTCAAAGTGGAAGAAAAATTTTAAAAATAATTATTCCAAATAGATTTAAAAATTAGTATAGGAAATATTTTTTTCATAAGGTTGATAAGAAAGTTCAGAAAAAAAATTCCACACAATAATCACACAAACCAAACATGCACAGAATTTCCCTACTAGCCAATATCTAGCAACAAAGCACAGAAACAAAATTCCAAAAGTTTCATGTTGTAGGTGAGTTTAAGAGTGAATTTCGAAGTAGCATAAAAGTTAGAATGATATTGAAATAATTAATTTCACAAAAGTATTCTGAAAAGTGGTGGTAACCAATAGGAATTAATAATTATATCAACATGAAAATGGTTTTAAACAAAAAAAAGTGATTAAGAATATAAAACACCAGCAGTTGAAACTATTCAAAAACCAATGGTGGTACAGAAATAGATAGAAGTTAAATCTAATAATACCCTATTATTAAAAAAAATTAATCTATTTAAACATAGCACATGTAACCTCCCATGTAAAAATTGAACCAGAACTCTAGTTAACAAGTTGAAGCTCTTACAAGAAAAATATATCAACATTAGTTAAAAAAATTAATGCTTGGAGAGAAAATAACCAAAGATAAGGAATAAGGGAGATGTTATCCAATTTTCAGGATGCATCTCCTTGATGCTTTAGAAATAGTTGAAACTCATATTGTAGGTTGGTGTGACCTCTTCATCCGATCACTCAAACTATTGATATTACTATTGCATATTCACTCCATCAAAAACACTCCCCCTTAAAAATGTAAGCTAGAATTGGTCACTCAAGTAAAAATACTTCAAGTAAAAACAAATCAATATTAATATCAAATATTAAAAATCAAAAATATATGACTAGGAAATTATGGGAGTGTATGGTAGTAAGCATCGGGCCAAGTGAGCAGGGACAAGGATGGTATGAACAAAAAGAAATGAGGGATTTTTATTCAAAATAAAAGAAACACACAAAATAAATAAAAAATTTATTTAATCATGGGTTTCCTCCCATGTAGTGCTAGTATTATAGTCCTCATCCAGAATCACCTATAAATTAACCATATCCACTAGGAGGATGTGGTTTCTGAAGTAAGAACCACCACGTATATTTCTCCCATTGATTTTTAATAGACTCATAGTTGTTTTTAAGTTACAATAACATTCTAGGTGTTCTAATTTGTGAAACATTATCCTCAAAACTTTAAATTTCATCTTTAATCTCAAAAAAATTAGGAAAATGGGTGTAAAGGGATGAACTCAAATATGCAGTTTTAAGAAGAGGGTAACAACAAAATTTTGAATAATTATAAAATCATTGGAACTCAAGAAAATTTCCCTTACTGATCTACTATAAACTTCAAAAATGCCTTTGGAACCAAAATTAGATGATAAATACATTGAAAAACAAGGAAGTCTGAATTTTTTCAATCCAAAAACTAAGATTTAACCAGATTAAAACTCTCTCGAAAAGTTCCTCATCTGAAAATAGAAACTCATCAAAGACTGATTTTTAAAAATCATTCTTCTTAGACCATCTAGTGTGTATTTAACCTCTTGTTTAAGTACACTTTCAAAAAAATTACCCACCAAAGTAAAACCATTAAATTTTTTCAATTTAGTTTCAGAGGGAAAATTTCTCAGTTCATCTTCATAAAGAATAGATTCGAGTGATTTTAGATTAAAATAATTACCCCCGGGTTAGTCAACATTGTTTTCCATTTTGTTAAAAAATATTTATAGAGATGAATAATGTGAGAACATGAAATTTAAAGCTCATAAGTTAACATTTCCTTAAAGAAAATTCTCTCATTGTCAATATTAAAATCTATTTTAAAGATTTTTGGCTTCACACTTTCAAAATAGGAATATCCAATTTATTAATAGTTTCAAAATTATCACAATTAGTGATTTATGGTTTGTTTTTATCTTCCAAAATATCCCTAATTTCAAGTTCAAGTTAATTATTCAAAATTTTAGGAAGATGTGGTGAATATTTTTTAACATTTAATTCCTTATTTTCCAGTTACTCCTCAATCCCAGTAATCACATTCTCAAAATTTCCATTATCATGAACCAGCCCGGATAGCCTAATACCCAAGCCAGTACTGACATATCCTGATGGGAATTCCTGATTCCCATGGGTTGGTGACTAGAACCTGGCAACATATATGATCAAATAGGGAACATATTTTCCAAAAAATAGTGGAAGATAAAATATTACAAGTTAGTATGCTCAATACTCCAAAAGGATAAAGTACCAAAAAACTGGTATAATAAAAACCCAAAGCAGTACATAATCAAAGTAATCTACATCTAACAAGATAAAAACTCAAACATCCTAAGAAACAAGTGGATTAAGTCTCCACTGGTCACCTCCAAGACTCAAGGTCCAAAGGATCAATAAAATCCACCACCTCTAAGTGGTGATTTCCCCTTGCTCGTACCTAGAAAAAGACAATCTACAAACGCCATAAGGTAAAGGTAGGGTGCAAGATATAAATCCTAGTAGGGTCTCACCAAGTGTTCCATAATCAATACCATAGCAATTAATCATTGATTCTATCAATTTAAATAAAAACAAGGCAAGGCATTATATTTTTACATTTTAAACCAAAACATGATTTCATTCAAATAAATTGAAATTTGTCAAAATAATTTTTAAATAGGCTTAAATGAACATTTTATATAACATAGTTTATACAAATCAGTTGGAATGAATAAAACAGTTTAAAAAATCAATTTCATGTATAATAAAATCAAGTAAATCATGAACCATGCAAAATATCCCTGCGGTATGTTAGTTTCTTTGGTAATAGGATACTCACACATATCAATAGTTATCTCATATCTACTTAGGTATAAAGATAAAAAAACACATCAATAGGGAAACATATCATGGGAAGTATATACCCCAATAGGGGAACCCAACATAGGAAATCATGTCGCAGTTGTTTTAGTAACAGTTTTCATTATCAATCCATTGTTAGGGGATAAATATTCTATCATTATTGTTCTAATTAACTTCTAACTACCCAGGTTACATGTACTTCAAATAATCAATAAATCAAACATGGGAAATACAAACATTTAAAATCAATTCAAACAATTTCCCAATTTTCATTTTTCAACATTCCTTTCTCATTTCAAAATCAAAATAGAGGTTTTCATCATTTCATTCCATTTCAAACCATCTTTGAATTTAATACACGTTAATAATATCAATATCAAATCATTTTTCATAAATTCTCCCAAAAATTTCAATTCCATTGAAATTGGGGGTTTTCTCAAATCTCATACCCATTTAAAATCAAATATCAAATAATCACAAATTCATTTTTTAAATAAATTAAAAATAATTTCGATTTAATCAAGAAATTTAAGGTTTCAATCATAGGTCAATGAATTATGGAACCACCTACCTTTTATCACACAATTAAATACAACACCAGAAACGGTACCGCCAACAAACAACGATGCATAATAGATCAATAAACACAACCTAGAATCAAGATCCAACAAAACATAGTTTATATCCATCAATAACATGATGATTCGTTACTATCTAATGAGGATAAAAATAGAGATTGGAAAAAATAACATGATAGGATATCCACTTACCCTGAGGAGATTTAATGAGATCAACAACACTTTGATCCACCAAGAAAAGGGGGTTTAGGATCCAAAGTATCCTCTTGATAATATCCAAGAGCCAATAAAATATGTTATGTTTGAATAGGATTTATTAGAGGTAAAAATGGGGGTTCAATATTTTTAACTAAATTTTTAGGGAACTAAAATCCCACACACATGTTTATCTAGAGGGGGTTCATGTTTAAGGGAAATTGTGCACCAGCCACGTGCCCCTACTGTTTGGGGTGCATAGTTTCCCATGGGTGGGAACACATTTGGGAAAACTACATGCCAACCGTGCATCCACCCCCCCCCCCACTATTTGGGTGTGCATGATTTACACTAGGGGCTCATAGTTTGGTCAAACCATGTGCCAACCATGCACAACCCAAAAATCCTCCAAAATTTTCAAATTTCTCCCAGAATGACCCCAAAACAAGACTCAACCTGAATGAGATCAAAAATAGGGTTAAGGAATACCTAAAAACAAGTAAAGGAATATCATAACCTCTCCACCATAGAAACTTTCTATCCCCGGAAAGCCTATTAATAGGTTTCCATAACAAAGAGATGAGGCCACTGCTCTTTCATCATTGGCTCACACTCCTAAGTATCATGAGAATAAGAACCATGTTTTCATAGCACATGGACCAAAGGTATCATCCTCCCATGAAGAAACTTTGTCTCAAAATCAATAATATCGATTGGTTGCTCAGTAATGGATAAATCAGGATTAATATCAAGATCCTCTAACTGAAAACATAAGATGGGATATAAATATACTCTGAAGCTGTGATACATGGAACAAATTATGTATCAATGTCAACTATGGTGGAAGTGATAAATGGTAATCCACTTTCCCCACCTTCTAAAAAACCTAAAAAAGGTCTCACAAACCAAGGTGTAAGCTTCCCCTATTTCCCAAGTCATCGATGGCCCAAATGGGGAGAAACTCTCAAAAACACCTCGTCCCCAACTAAAAACTCCAAAGTCCACCTACAACGGTCATCATAAGATTTGTGATGGCTCTGTGTAGTTAACATCCTCTAACAAACCAAGTGAATCTTCTTGGTTATTTATTGGACCAAGATTGGTCCAAACAAGGAACTTTCACCAATATATGACCAACACAATGAAGATTTATAAGGCCTTATATACAAGGACTCAAATGTATGTAGTCAAATTGCATATTGGTAACTGTTATTATAATAAAATTCAACCAATCCCAAATGAATTTCCCAAGCTTCCCCAAAGTCAATAAAGTAAGCCTGTCACATGTCCTCAAGAATCTGTATAGTGTGTTCTATCTGGATATCCATTTACAGATGATATGTCATGCTCAAAAGAACCAGTGATCCCATCACCTCCTAAAGGACTCTCCAAAAATGAGAGGTAAAATGGGGATCTCTATCAAAGACTGTAGTATAAGGAACTCTATTCAAATGAATATCTCTTTCACATAGAAATTTTTCAACTCCTTAAATTTGGTTGTATCATGAATGGTTATAAAGTGAGATGATTTTGTTATCTTATCAATCATAATTCATATCACATATTTCCTTGAGAGGACATGGCAACCCAACCACAAAGTCTATAGAGATATCTTCCCACTTCCAAGTCATAACTAGAAGTCGTTGAAGCAAATTTGAAGGTCTCTAGTGCTTGGACTTAACCTGTTGATAGGTATAACAATGAGAAACAAATTTATTGATTTCTCATCTCATACCTAGACACCAAAATTTTCACCACATATCATAGAACATCTTCGTGGTACCCGAGTGCACCGCCCACTGAGAATTATGGAAATCCCCTATCACAAATTTTCTCATTGAAAAAGGAACAATGAACTGGTTCCATAAACATAGGATAGCCTTAGAAGATAATGAAAACCCACCAATGGTCTCTCCACCATAAATAGAATCCCTAATTCCACAGAATTCATCATCAAGATAGTACTCCTGAAAAATTATCTCGAGAAGAGTAGAGGTCAATTGAACACATAGAAAAACAACATCAACCTCTTCTTCTCGAACTTATAAATGCGCTTATAAAAAAAATAAAAATCCAGTTATACTATTCTAATGATTATTTCATAACCTGTTTTGTAAGTTTCCTACTCAAAGCATCAAAAAAATTCTTCCCCAAGGTGTAAGAAATATCGAAATCAAAAGACTGTAAGTAATCCACCCAATTCCTCTGTCGGAGATTCAAAATTGTTTGAGAGAAGATATAAATAAAACGTTTTTGGTTGGAATAAATGGTAATCCTTTCTCAAAAAAGGTAATGTCACTAAATCTTAAGATCATGCATCATATTTGAATGTTAGAGATTTTGGGTTGGATAATTCTTCTTATTTCTCCAAATCTATCTGGAGCTATAGGCTACCACATGATCACCCTACATAAGAACACAGCCCAAACCCAAACTTGATGTGTCATATAAGACTACATAGCCTTTACCTACCTCTGAAAGAGTCAATATTGGTATAAAAGTCAAAATATATTTCATCACAACAAAAGAACTCTGTCATTTTTCAATCCCAAAGAACCTTACTCCCTTCTGAGAGAGGGAAGTCATTGGAGAAACCAACTTTGATAAATCTTTGAAAAACATGTAGTAATTCCCCACCAAGACCAAGAAGTTTCATATCTCAAAAACATTACATGGTTTCTCTTGTGACATAACATCATTCACCTTCTCAGGATAGAATAAGATTTTATGTTCTGATACCACATGTCCTAAGAATTTCATGTCCTGGATCCAAAAATTACACTTTGAAATCTTCACATAAATTTTTTGATCTCTCAATATCTCTAGGATTATTCTCAGATAACACACATGATCCTCCTTGGTCTTAGAGTAAAAAAATATGTCATCTATAAAGAATACTACGAACAAGTCAAGGTACTCATGTAAAATCATATTCATAAAATCCATAAAGTTTTCAAAATAATTTGTTAGACCAAATGGTATGAAAAGATACTCATAATGGCCATACCTACTCCTAAAGGTGGTTTTTAAATTTCAGATTCTTTTATTCTCAACTAGTGATAACTAAATTGAAGATAAATCTTCAAGAACTAATTATCCCCTTTTAACTAATCAAAAAATCATTAATTCATGGTAACATATACTTGTTCTTTATCATAACTCGATTGAGTTTCTGGTAATCAACATAAAGGCGAAGTGTTTTTCCAACTTTCTTGCAAAGATAACAGGCATTGCCTAATGTGACGCACTCAAGCATATAAATAATTTCTCTAACATATCATCCAACTAAGTTTTAAACTCTTTTAAATATTCTAGTTTCACATAGTAATAAGGAATGAATACCGATTGAGTACCAGGTACTAAATTGATAGATAATTCTACCACTCTCACTGGTGGTAAACCAAACAAATAAAAAGGAAACAAATTGTGGAACTCAAAGATGATTGGAGGGAGATAATTTCTCAAATATTATCACTCCAAGTCAAAATAAAACATGAATATTAAACTACCCAACTTCAAAAAATATTTTCTAACTTTACTCGACCTCGGTTCCTATTCTCTATGAAAGATACGGTACACCCCATCAGGTGTAGTAAAGGATAACTGTTAAAGATAATAGTAAATTTGGGTATTATTAGAAATAATCCAATCCATCTCGATAATGAAGTAAATATGTTTCATATTAAGAACCAAAAAATTATAGGTAATCTCAATCTTTGATAAAGAGAAAAGAAAAGTAGTAAAACTGAGACTCTTCTCACTCTTTGTTTTGAGGGGCATAGTAATATCCATCACAAAAGGAAAAATCTCTATAGGAGGATTTAGAAGGTTCATAGTACGAGTCGATATAAATGAGTGAGATGCACTAGTATAAAATAAATCAGTCACTAAAGGTTAAGTTATAGTGATGATACCTCTCACAGTCATTAGACATGTATCAGCTTCCTATGGAGACTCGTCCATTGGGTGAAGAAGCTTCATTATGGATGTTTGAGGCTAGAACCCCCTAGATCTTGAAGCATATTATTGAACCATAGTAATTTTTGGATTTGATGATCTCATCTCACTATTCATAGTAGAAAATAAATGGTAAAACTTCTTTAAATATCCTTAATGACCATAATATATGTAGATCTTTGACACCTGAGTATTAATACATCTCAAATTCCTAACCTTTCCGTGCTAGAATCAAGTTAATGGGCCTCTTCTAGGAACTACAGGTGGTCCGAAAGATGCCTTCTATCTAGAACCACCATGATAATCATAATGCTTCCTCTTTAATTTAAATGAACTCATAGATATACCACTGGGAGAAAAAAGGAAATCCCATCAACCCTGAATTACCAGCCAGGTCAAGCTCAACCATCAATGCCTTATCCAACACATCAACAAAAGAATCCAGCTTTAGTAAGAAAACCTGAGATCAGATTTCAAGTCGAATACCCATCTCAAATATCTATTCCTTAAGCTTCTTATTAGTTACCACCTTGGTAGAAAACTAAAAAAGCTCAGTAAAGTAGTTTTCATACTAATTCATTGTCATGTCATCCTACTAGAGTTTGGGAAACTCTATGGATTTTTTCAAGAATGAAGATTCTAGATAGAACTGATCGATCAAAATAACTCTAAATTATTTCTATTCCAAACCCTCATGATTTTATTTCATCACCATTGAATCCCACCATCTCCTACTAGGACCTTCCATCTTAAAGGTAGCACATTTCACCTTAATCTAGTCAGGAGTTTACAAGAACTCAAAAATATGTTCTATCTTTCTCAACTAGTACTCGGCATATTGAGGATTGTTAGAGCCTTGGAAATTAGTTGGATTATAGTGAAGTAACTCTTGAGAACAATCATGATATTCATACCTTTGAGGTTCCATTATTTCAGCCTGAACAGGAACGAGTTCCATTACATGTTCTAAATTTTGGGCGGTGTGCACTACTATCTCAATAAGATTCTGGTCCACTTAAAGATTTTCTATCTATGGATTGCCAACATATCCCTATTGGGTCTTATTAAAATGTATTCTTAGAGGAATTATGCTACACTACATAAAAAGACAGCACTAAAGACATCAGAAAGGATACACAAATCAATAACTTAGACAATAGATATAGGGATATTAATTATAATAATCATAAATATAAGATTGGAATTTCAACCAACTCAGATCAAAGGTAAGGAAAATACTATAATCAATTAAAAACATTCCTCAAAGAAACTCTTACAAAATACCCATAGTGACTTAAGGATCATTAAGGTGAGATATGGCCAGTAACTCACTCTCAACTACCTCTTAAGTCCCATCAAGACATATCAAACCACATACTGACATCAAATAAAGATTCTTAACCTATACCTATAATACCATTCTATCATAAACTAGCCTAGATACCTTGGTACCCTGATACCCAAGCCAGAACTGACATAGACCAAGGGGTGTTCCCAATCCCCACAGGTTGGTGACTAGCACCCAAAATCATACATGATCAAAGAGAGAATAAATTTCTACAAAACAGTGGAAGATAAAGGATTAAAAGTCAATATTATCAATATTTCAAAAGAATAAATTACCATAAAAAATAGGTATAACAAAAACCCAAAGTAGTACATCATCAAAGTACTCAACATATAACAAGATAAAAACTCAAACATCCCATGAAACAAGTAGATGAAATCTCCACCAGTCACCTCCAAGACTCTGGATCCAAAGGATTAAGAACATCCACCACCTCCAATTGGTGCTTTCCCCTTGCTTGTACCTAGAAATAGATAATCTACAAATTCCTGAAGATATAGGTATAGTGTGATCTATAAATCCTAGTAGGTTCATACCAAGTGTTATATAATTAATACCATAATAATTAACCATTTATGATATCAATTTAAATAAAAACAAGTCACAGAATAACATTTTCACATTTTAAAAAATATGATTTCATTTAAATAGATGGAAGATATGTCAAAAAAAACTTTCAAAAAGTCTTAAATAAAAAAATTTATATAAAAAAATTATATAAATTAGTTGGCATGAATAAAATAGCTCAAAAAATCAATGGAATGTATAATCAAATCAAGTAAAGAAATCACCATATAAAAGAGCCTTTTAGTACATTAGTTTCTTTAGTAATATGATCCTTGCATGTCTCAAAAATGATCTAGGCTCTAGTCATGTGTGAACACACAAATACACCCCAATAGGGGAACCCATCATGGGAAGTCTACACCCCAATAGGAGAACCCATCATGAGCAGTCATGCTATAGTTGTTTTAGTAATAGTTTTCATCATCAATCCATTACTAGGGGATCAATATCCAAGCATGATTGTCCCAATTACCTACTAACTAAATAGGATTACATGTGATTTAAAAAATCAATCAATAAATACGAGTAATCCAAACATTTCAAATCAATTCAAACAATTTCTAAGTTTTTAGTTTCCAATATTCCTTTCTCATTTCAAAACCAAAATATAGGTTTTCATCCTTTCATTCCATTTGAAATCACCTTTTAATTTAATTTATTTTCTCAATATCAACATCAACTTATTTAATCAAAAATATTTCTAAATAAATCCATCATTTTTCCTAAATTCTCCCAACAATTTAAATTTCATTAAAATTGGGGATTTTCACAAATCTTGTTCCCATTATAAATAAAAGATCAAATTATCACAAATACATTTTTTTAATTAATGAAAAATTTATTTCAATTTAATCAATCAATTCAAGTTTTCAACCATAGGGAAAAGAATTATGGAACCGCCTAAATTTTATCTCATGTTCAAAGAAAACTCCATCAATGTGATCTCCAAAAAATAATGAGGCATAAGAGATCAAGAAACACAACCTAGAATCAAGATCTAACAAAATGGATTTTATATCCATCAATGACATGATTATCCATTACTCTCTAAGGATAATAGAAAGAAATATCATAAGAAACCACAAGATAGGATATCCACTTACCCGAAGAAGATCAAACAAGATCAATGAAAATTAGATCCACCAAAAAAAGGGGTTTTAAGAGCCAAAATCACCTCTTGAGAGACTCTAAGATCAAAAAAACATTTCAGGGGAAATTTGGGGAAATTTGAGGTTAAACTAGGGGGGTTGGGGTTTTTAATTAAATTTTAGGGGAATTAAAATTCCGAGCACATGGACCCTAGGGTGCATATCAATGGTAGCTTCCCCTGTGAGTCTCTTTGAGGTATCAAGTTTGAGTATTTCCAAGTACATCCTTGCATTGTTGTTTCCTTATTTTCTTTATAATTTATCCCATTCCCCCCGAATGAAGTGAGGCTATGGCCTCAACTTTTAAAATCCTGAGTGCACGGTTAGTTGAAGGGGGTGCACGGTTATGGGAAAACGCATTCCATATATGCAACCCTACTGTTTGGGGTACATGGTTTCCCCTATATGGGTGTAAAATTTGGAAAACTATGCACCAATAGTGCATCCCTCACTGTCTGGGGGTGTATAGTTTGCACTAAGGAGTGCATGGTCTGGTCAAACCATGCGCCAAACGTTCATAGCCCAAAAGCCTATAAAATTTTCCAAGTTATCCTAAAATGACCCCAAAACAAGACCCAAATTAAAACAGATCAAAATAAGGTTCAATGAGTACCTAAAAGTGAGTAACAGGATGTTATACCAATAATAGTGAACCTTTTCAAAACTAGGAACCATGAAAAGAATAGGACTGTCATTTTCATGTTCCTTTGGTTTTTTCTCAAAATTTTATAACTAGACTCCCTTTAGGTTCATCACATATTCATTATAATTGTTTTATTAATTTAAAGAGTTAGTTTTGTTGATATTTTGTTCTTTATTGGACACAAATTCTACTAGATCTATGAGTTAAAAATTAATTTTAGACTCACTTCCCATTATACTTACATTATCTTTTTACACTAATTCATTTTCTTACCCACTCATGTCAAATTATTATTTTTATTTGAATTGTTCTTAAATATACCATAAATTAGTTTTTAATCTTTTGATTTTGGTTTTATGGGATTCTTCCATTTCATCAAATTTATCAAAAAAACATCATTTGTTCTGGTTTCGAATAATATTTTGGTCCACGTTCATTAAATTATTAGGTTTATTAAAATTGTTCTATATTTAATGGTTGGTTATAGATATGTTGTTAGGAAGTGTTCCCATAATAGTGATAAAAACACAATAAACCTCATTAATTTGATCACACCCCCTTGATATTACATTTCTTTTAAAACAAAAATCACTATCAACAACAACAATTAAGTTTTCAATTTAATCACAAAACTCAATAGTTAAATCACCAAAACATAATAAACTCATAAAAAAACATGTTATGCAATAGCTAAGAGTATCAGTTATGATTTTAAATCACAACACACACAAAATACATCAAATATTGAATATCTGGCACTTGTAGTTGTGATACAGTATTAGTTTGTTTAGTGATTTTTTTAAACTTTTTTTTGTTTTTTATTTTATTTATTTTTTTAGAATTTTTTTTTTTTGAAAAACCTTAAGACACTTATGCCAAGACTTCCTTAGAATAAATTCCAAAACTTTATTAGTATGGGGTTTATCACAACTATTGAATTAAAATTTATAGTTTCATACTCACTAGCATAGTGGTGAGTAGTATCAATCCATATAGAAAGAGGTTGAGATGATCCTGTGGATTATTTTAAATTAATATACTATAAACAAGGACTGGAATGGTGAAAAATGATTGTGACTATGTGTGATGATGAAATTAAGATGATAGATCCAATGTGAGCGAATTTTTAATGGAATTAAACCTAATCAATGCTAATGAGTATGATCATTCTCAAAGATAATGAAAATAAATTAGATGAGAAAACTTGATGAAATGGTGACACTACAAAAAAAATGACTTATACCAACAGAAATTCAGTGAAAGATAATATATCTATTGGAAAAAATGATCAATTCCAACAGATACTGAGTTTTGTTGATACTAAATTTAAATACAAACATTTAATTTTACCAACAAATATATTTGTTTTTATTAATTGTTTAATACCAACAAATATTGTACCAAAAATTTTATTTGTCACATTATCATATTAACACCAACAATTTTTTTTTACAAATAAATATAATTATTATTGTTAATTACTATTACAAATAGTTTTTTTTAACATTAGAAGTTTTTTTCCAATAATTTTTTTTATAAAAAAATGTTATAAAAATAATTGAATATATATATGTATACCAACAAAACATTTTTTTAATTTTATCAAAAAAAACAAAACAAAACATTTGTTAATAAAAATATATATATTTGTTCATCGAATTTAAGTAATTTTAAATGAGAAATATTTTTTGAAAAGAACCCACACCGCATTCACAAATCTATCATTTCAGATCTGAGGATCCCTTGGTCGGTGAATGGTTTTCCTACGATGGACATTTCGACTGTCGTACAGGCTTCCAAATTGGATTCGCAGAAATTTACCCTTGTTGGGATATTTGGGCATCGAAGGCCATCTAAAAAAAATTATACAAGCACAAGAATACAGAATGGGGTCTGCAGAACAAAGAATTGATAGGGATTCTCATGCCTCATTGATCGCTATCAGCTATGACAACTTAGTGTACTTCCTGAATGTGTGGTCTCATATCCCTCAGGATATCTGGTCTAGGAGCACAATGGTCACCAATGATTTACTTTAGGAAGGTTAGTACTACTCTCGTGATTTGGATCTATCTTTATAGTCTTCCCATTCATTTACCTTACTCTACAATACTACATCACCATGGAAATGCTACTAAGAGGATCTTACAGTCTGATCGACACACATTAACTGGGAAGCATCCAATTCAGGCTAGGGTTTTCATCAAACTGGATTTATCCCAACCTCTTCCAGTTTCCATTTAGTTTGGTGTGAAAGACGGTGAGGGTTTAGGTCAGATGATTTGGTATGATAGATTGACTAAATATTGTCACCATTTTGAGATTTAGGGGAACTGTCATGAACACTGTGGTAAGGGGAATTTTTTGGTTCGGTTTGATGCAGTGAGGGCCGATGAGGCTTATGTCCATGTGAAAGAAATGATTGTTCAGCCAAAGAATATTATTTTTTCAACGATCATTCTGAAAGTGTTAACAATGATTGAACCAATGGGCAATGGGCTTGATTTTATTATTTGAGTTAGCCCTGTGAATTCTGTAAAGGGAAATGGGTGAATTGATTTACAGGTTGGATCTATGCCTGAAATGGAAAATAGAATGGAAGAAAATATGGTAGAATTTAAAACCCATAAAAAGGTATAATTTACTATTTTAGGTACCCCTAGAAATGGTATACTAGGAGTGAAGCCTGGGAATCAAGATGCTCAACCTGGCTTCAAGGTACATGTCACAAGAATGGAATTTTCCATGATTAGGGGATCTGTGGCATATATCAATGTTTGTCTAGTCTAAACTAACCAAAATGGCACCTGTTGGTGTTCATCTTCATCTTTTTTCTATTTTCAAGTTAGGGATGTGGACATGACTCAAAATAGGAGTATTGTAGGTTGGAATAAGTTCCAAAAATATATTTTCTTGTCTTCCTTTAAGAAGATGGAAATGGGTACCTATCCTATAGAGAATAACTCTACTTGTAGAAGGATTATGTATATCAAAGGTTAACATGAATTGTAATTCAAAAAAATAGTCAACAAGTTTACAATGATCAGATTGCTTATAAGTTTCATTATACTGTTACTACTTAAACAGTTGATGGTGATTGTCATGGAAATTAATCTGTTGTTGGTGGTGAGGGATCCATATTTATATCCCATTCTATAACCTATAGGATACAAGATTTCTCATGTTACAACTATTCTTTCTAGTTGTTCAACTAATTAATCTTTACATCCTTGATTTAGAAGAGATCAACATCCCACCTTTGTTGAAAATTAATGCCCGCTCCTTATATCTATTTTAATTGTACATTCTTAGAGATAGGTTATTCAATATTATCATTCTCTTATTCAATAAATGGGGATTTGGGATGCCATAATTTATTCGACAGGACCAAAAAATGTTGGACTTGTAATGGATTTTTCCATTAATACTAAATAAAATATAGAAATATCCATTCTGTATCCAAATCTTGGTCAAATATATGTTATTTTTCACCACAGATAGACCTTATAATTATATCAGTATTGGAGAGTGATCCAATATGGTGTGATTAAAATTTACACTATAAGAAAAATATGTTTATTGTAGGTTATTTAGTGATGGTTTCCAAATCAATCCTGGAAGGTTGAATATCTAATTTATAGTGGTGTTTTTTTAAAAGAATTAAGAAATTATGTATTTAGTATTGTTTTTTTGACCTCTTACATACTTCTAATATGATTTCATCCCTTATTTATCTGGGTATTGGGGCTTAGGAAAAAAATACAGACATGTTGTGGAAGGCTTATATGGATGATCACATAGAAATGGCCTAATGCCTTTTTTTCTACTTCCATCATCAGTCTTGGATACATTGTTTTTATGCAGATCACTTCCTTCCTAGAGCACAAGCCCACATAAATTACTCAAATTTTTCTGAACTGGAGACTCTTGAACCATTTGGTTTATTCATTAATGATAAAGGTTGAAGTTGTGGGTGTTATATGTGGAAAAGGGTAATTAATTTCCACCATTTTATTTTAATCATAACCAATATTTTCTAAAGATTACACATGAATACATTTTATGTCATCTCTTTTTACCTTTCTAAATGATGGGTGGATTAACATGGTTGTTTTAATTTTTTATTTCAATTTTAGTGAGTAGCTGTTATGCAGTTTATTTATTTGCGATCTCGACCTACACTCACATGCTTGAGTGGTGTGTTCTTGATGTATTAGTATTCTTATTCATGTTTTTACTTTATGTTAATTGTTTTACACTAGCAAATCACCATTTATCCTTCATCAATGAATGAAAAGAAAACATGAGTAAGTAGCATTCCTTGTGTTTGGATGTTAATTTTGAATATGAAGTTGCAGGTTGTGTGGAAAAAGGGTAATGATTTCCATGTTTTTGAATATGGAGTTATGGTTGTTATATGTGGAAAAGGGTAATGACTTTCATGTTTTTTATTTATGTTAAATGTTTTTATTTATGTTAATTATTTTACACTAGAAAAGTACAAATTATCCTTCATCAAAGAATAAAATAAAAGAAACTTTCCTTGTGTTTGGATGTTAATATGAAGTTGTAGTCTTTGAGTTAATTTTGAAAATGAAGTTTTAGGTCATGTTTTCTAAATCCCGTGTATTCTTGGAAGAAGGATTGATTTCTTGGACATTTTGATGATGGTTTGATAGATATGTACCTGTTGACTGTTGATCATGGAGGATGTTGATACTTTTGGCACAAAATCCGATTGATGTTTTATCTGTTTTGGACCCTCTGAGATGTTTTTGTCACTAGAGCTTCGGTTTTCACGATTTGGTGGACAACATTACATCATGCTTGTGTTTACAATCCAAGATGCTGCAAAATTTGACATGGAGCTGGTCAGAAGCTATGTACCTATCACTTTGATGGTTTTTGAGATATTGTACCATATTAAATGGTTTTAATTTGTCCCTAGTTGGTTGGATAGTGCATCATTCTTCAAATGCTGAAGGATGGATTCTTTTGGAGGTGAATTGTTTTATTTTTTTGTGTGATTTTTCTGCAAGTCTTTGTAATTATTTTTTAAATTTTCATTTATTTCTATTTTGGTATCAATTCATATAGACATTTTTCATTGATTTGTTCTTATTCTCTTTAGTTGTTAGTGATGTAGATATTTGAGCTAAAGGGTGTGGCATAGACTGGATATTGGAGCTGGCTCGTTTTTTGGTATCCTGTTGGGCTATGTGGTGGAGATCTTAGAGATGAAGGTTTTGGTATTGTAGTGATATGAGGTCTCTCTAGATCCAGCGTGCTGGTCTTGGGGAATGGATGGGTTGCTGGAAGTGGATTGTTGGCATGGATGAGATGGTGTTGGAGGCGACTTGCAGGCATGGATGGGTTGCTTGTGCTCATTGGTCGCTGGAGCTGGCTCGTTGGCTTGGATGAGTTAGAGTTGTCTTGCCGGTGATGATGGGCTAGAGCTGCTGGTGAGCTGACTTGTTGGAGCTGTTGTTGTTGGAGCTGACTCACTAGAGCTGGGGGTGGGGGTGGGTGTCCAACGTTTTTGTATTGATTGGTTTTGTAATTAATTTCATTATTAATATAATTTTTTTAATAATGAATATGTGTTAAAATCATCTTTGGTTTAATAATTAAAACAAATGTATTACATATGATAAATTAATAAATATAATATGAAATCTTACCAGTAATAAAAATTTATAATTTTTATTCAAATGTAATTTATAAACAAATATTATATGTTGGTAATATTATTACCAATAGAAAAAAAATTTACTATAACTTGTTGCTAAATACTTTAACCAATACATATGTTATCTGTTGGTATTATTATAATTGCAACAGAAATATTTTATCTGTTGCAAAAACATTCAGTGACAGACTTTTTACCAACAGTTTAGTGACAGAGGAATATATGTTGGTAAAACGTTTTACCAACAGAAAATACACTTTTACCAACAGATATTCCTCTGTTGGAAAAAGTAAAATATTTTTTAGTGTGATGTTCATGAAAATTTTAATTCAATAGAATGTAAAAACTAAGTAGTCATCCACAAAATAAAATCACATTCATCTGTAAATGCTCATTCAACTAGTTCTATGATCTGATATCTTGATTTTAAACCATAGTAAACAATTTTTAACATTCTCAAAATTACTTTTCATATTTATATACATAAAGTAAAATCAAAATAATAATAAATGAAATAGAAAAGTTGAATGATTTGTAAATATGAAGAGGAAAAAATATCATGTAATTATGAATCAAGTAGGTCAACTAAATTCCCTCAAGAAATATGTACAGTGCATGTTTTTATAATTTAAATGTAGAGAATGAGCACAATCACATTGAAGCTCTTTCACACACTTTATAAAGGACATCCTACTCTCAAATCCAGAGCTATGGTGTTAACTCTATCAATTGAGATCCACCCAAGATGTTTCTCAAAAAAAGTTTTGGAATCCTCAATGATTTCTCTAAAATGCGTTGACCCCAAAATATATATTCTCTTGTCTGATTTTAGTTGTCAACAACTTCCTTATAGAAAATTTTTCCAGATGGAATCCCCTAGTTTTCCGTTAATATTACTTTCATATTAAAGTCATGTGAAAATATTTTTAGTCTTTTAACTACCCTGGAAATCCCTATGTGTAGCTTGCTTTGGTACTAATCATTTGACCCTAGATGAAATTACAACTTGTTTCACAACACTTGGATTGCTCTCTAAAACTCCAAAAGATTCCCCCGCACACTTCAACTTATAATCAAGAACTTTGGCTCAAGCTCTATTTTCTTATCTTTTGTTTGATTATTTAGGGATTTTATCATTTTAAATCCCATTCCTTGTGCCTTTATATATCTCCAAATATGGTGGAAGTACCCTTATATAACCTTTATTGGTCTCGGTTTACCTTTATGTGAGTGGATAGAGGCACAAATACCCTTATGTAGGGCTTACCCTTATGTGGGGATTACCCTTATATAACCCAATATTATCTTCAATTAGACTTCCTCAAAAAAATCACCATCTTTAAATCAAAACCAGATTCAGGTGAGACTTCATCTTCACTGGACTTGGGTTCGTGAGATCTCATAATATCTGGATTTCTTCATTCAACCACCAATCTATACATGATGAACAAAACAACACATGTGGGATTAATTCCTCGATGAAAAATAGACAAGCACCTGGTATGCACCCCTCTTCATCATCATAATTGCAACATTTGAAAGATGAAAATCCCATAATCTTCGTTGATTGGAGCTGCACATAAACAATAAGAAAATGGTTCTCTAGAACCTTTATCATCTCATTTTCCTTGTTCAAATATATCATAAAGTTGATTAACCTCAATAGAATATGATTCATCCTTGTAAATGTCTTCATAAAGATTAATATTCTTCATTCGGTGGGACTTGTTCATCAATTCTGGTGAACTCATTATCAGTTTTGGATCTTGGTAAACCTTCCCTTAGGCCTTGGATTTGATCAGTGTGTCCTCAATCGGGTCAAGATAGACATCCAAATTTTTATCCTCTACAATTCCTCAAGTTTGGATTGTTATCATACTCAAGAACTGACATCTTTGTCTTCAAGATCATATATCCTCAAATCTCAATCTGAGTTTAATCCTTGTCTAGTGATGCCAAAATCCAACTTTGAATACACCCCAAGTCAGTTTCATAATTTCCTATGTCTCAAACTCATGTGACTTCATCCTATGCAGATCTGGATGAGCTCATCTGGTATTTCCAAGGATCTTAGAGGGCTCTCCTCATTTGGTTTCGATCCAACTCTCAACAACTATGTCGATCTAGATCATCTTTTCTTAGTTATTCAAATGCATCAAGTTGTCTCGTATTTTAAAAATCAATTTGAGCCCATTTTTTGAACGGTTTCGATAGGTATTATTCCACCACATTTGAATGACCATGGTTGGAAACCCATGGTAACAGGGTGCCTCTTCTCACGGTAGCATAAAAATGAGGTAACTGTAGAAAAGTTTCTTTGACGATAGTAAGAAAACATGAATAATAGAATAGGTGTCTGGAAGTAGCATATGAACTGTTGGTCACATATAAACTTGTGGTATCATATTTGATAACTATTAGTATCATGACAATGGTTTCAAGGTTGGTGGTACCACCCTGGTGGTATTAGAGCTAATTGCATGGTTACATAACTGAAATACAAAAAAATAAGAAACTATTAACTTTCAATATTAAAAGCAAAAACTAAAAACAAAATTCAAAAAAATAAATTAACTAATTAAATTAACAAAACATTTGAACATCAAAAATCAAAAGATTAAAAATTAAAAAATAAAAAATACTAAAATATTAAAAATTAAATAGAAATTGTTTAAAATAATTGACTAAGTAATTAATTAACTATAAAGAATAATGAAATAAAATAATAAATTCACAAAATAAAAAAAATATTAAAGAACATAAAAATTAATATTTAAAAAATAAAATATGAAATAAAATAATATAATAATTAAAATAATGAATATAAAGAAAATTAAACTAAAAAATATATTATTAATATAATTACCATTAATTTACTAAATCCACTATAAATTAACCACAAAGCAATAAATGATAATTGATTGACTAACTTAGACATTAAAATATATAATTAATACAATAAACAATGTGTAAAAACACAACAAATAAATTCCACATCACTTTCCTCTTGATTTCACTTCTCCAATTTAGGATTTTGGTTCTGATTCTACTGAAGCACTATAGAATCAGTCGTTTATGGTGTGGATTGTTCTCAACATAGGTATAGGACATCCTGAGATGGTATCTTCATATCGTCATATGTTGTTTTAATGGAGGTGAATTGTTGTGTGGATTTTCAAGGGGTTTGGGTTAAATTAAATAAAATTACTTATGGAATTGGTTCTCGTTGTTATGGATTTTGACTATAGTTGTGTCGAGAACATGAAATAAGGCATTGACATGCCTTTGGTAATGGTTTTAGTGTTGTGGGACCACCCCATGAGTGTTTAGAAAATTATGCCTATTTGAATTAATTTGTATAATAAATTTTAATTATTTAAAATTAATTTTAATTGATCAATTAATTATAATTTAATTATAATTAATTAAATTGGATGTTTTTCCTTAAGTTAGGTCCTTTCTATGGTGGGTGGTGTTCAGACGGACTTGGAAAAGCCTGGGAAAAGTTTTGGGTGGTGGATCAAAAGGTAATGGCTTATTGAATTAGGTAAGTTGTCCTTTAAACATGCCCCTTTAGTATTATGCATGCTTACGATTACATGTGATGTGTGGTCTCACCACTTTTATGGTTGACCTTGGTTAAATTAAATCAATTTTTTTAATTAATTAAATGCATTTGGATGGGATGAACAAAGTGTAAAGGTCACTTTAGACCTTATGTAGTGGTTTTATGCCCCAACCACTGATGATCGAGGTCATGTCTACAAATGCATGCCTTATGAAACATGAAGACCCAGTAGGGGTGTAAAAGAAATAAAATAAGTGAACGAGATGTGGCATACCTAATTATAAGTTTAGTAGACACTTTCGGGTGAAAGAGAGTGTTGAAATATAGTGTTTGGTATGTGTAGTCCATGTGAGAACCTTAAGCATTATAGTTTGAGGGATAGTCATGGTGATCATGGGATGAGTCTTCCTCATCCTCTAAGATAGTGATTAACCTGGGTGGATAGAACCTGTGGAGATGGAAAGATAGGTTGTGTGAGTGGGACAACCTTGGGATGACTTGAGTTTTTATATAGGCATTTTTCCTTCCCTTGAGAGAAATGGTAGTGAGGCTTGCCTTGTGAGTCCAGTGAGTCCGTATAAAAATTATGATAAGGTTAGGGGTCCCTATTCCCTACAGGTAGTGGGTTTAAACTAGTGTAATGAGATTAAGATAAAGGAACCCATGAGGGGTGTCCATACATGATGTGACCAAAGAGACTCTAGTATGTGCCCCTATGAGATTATTAACCTAAGAGAGGGGTAGTATAGGGGAGATCGTTTTCAGTGCTAGGATTGACCCTTACTTTGGTAAAATGGTAAAGTTAAAAATTAAATGATGAATAGAATGGTAAACGCTTGTGAAGAGGTCATGATTAAACAAAAATGGTAAATGTGTTAAATAATTTTCTAGTGATGGGGGTTCCTCCAAGTATGTATATGCATGTGATGGTTCTAGGTAGGGAATGTGATCTCTTAAGTGGATAGATATGTGATTATGGGTAGTGGATGTGACCTCCTAGGCATGTGATGGTTTTTGGTAGGGTATACGAGCCCCTGGGTGGATAGATATGTGATTTAGGGTAAGGGATACGACCCCCCCCCCTAAGGCATGTGATGGTTCTAGGTAGGGGATGTGACCCCCCAGGTTGATGGATATGTGATTTGAAGGTATGGGATGTGACCCCCCCCCCCCCCCACACACACACACACATGGGATTCCTTAGACACAGTCCTTATATCTTCAGGTAGGGGATGAATCCCCCTACATAAATTTTGGTACTATAGACTGCCTTGAGTGGGAGTCAGTTGTTGAGTCTATATACTGGGTTAGCCATCCCCCAGGTGTTTATCTTTTTTATAAAAGGGTGGTTCAGCCTCCAGGTCTTTATTACATGTATACCAGGGTGGTTCATCCCCTAGGTGTTTATCTTCTATATGTAGGGTTGAGTGAGACCTTAGGTGATTATATTGGTTGGCACAATTATGCAACATGCTCAAAGACACTTTGACACTGGTTGAAGTGGGTTTGGTGGGTTTGGGTTGATCAGGGTCCCATGGTAGAACCTAAGGACTGATGGTGGTTATTTATTCATGCTTTTGAATTGTGTTTTATTTATATTCTAATCATATCACATATGTATGCTACATTTAATAGTAATGCATGAGATTAAATTAGTGATTCCTAACAGAGTTGTACTCACACCCTGCTTGGGTGGCTATGACACCTTGGTACTCAAGAAGACCTCTCACTGGTTGCAGGTTCAAATTGGGTAGAGGCCTGAGATTGGATCATTCATCTAGATAGCTTAAACAAGATTATATATTACCATGAGGTAAGGCTCGGGGGTGTTGTGTATCCTTGTGTACATTTTTTTATTCATTTTTTAAATTTGTACATGTGCTCGACCAGGTGAATGGCCATAAGTCTATATGATGCTTCTGCATTTCATATATTATTATTGATACTATTTATTTCTTTTGTGTACTCTGATGTATGCTCATTATTGTGAATGATTTTTGATTTATTTATTATTTTACACTCTAATATGATGGGTATAGTCTCTCCACGATACTACCCTATACCTCTACTGCTAGTCGGCAGCCTCTGGAATACAAGAGACATGCCCGATGTTATGTGGTGACATGGTCTGATTATTGTTCATGGTGAAATGGGGTGGGGACATTACAAGAAAGACACAACTACAAAATCACACACACACACATATATATATATATATGTGTGAAATATATTAGTGTGTTATGGATTCCTCATCATAGGTAAAATTCATAACCAACTTCATTCGGAGGTTCATGCCGCTGCACCATTGGATTGGATAGTGTTTGTGAGAGAACTTCATCCCCCGATGAGCATGCAGACATTTAACCCATGAAAACTTCCAAAATAACTTTTTATGCCTCAAATAATCTTCATTATAAGCTATCCAAGGTGTATAATGGACTCCAACAACTTTCTTAATCTTTATAGAAAAATTTTAATCTCTTTCCATACCACCACATCTTCATGAAGATCTTTCTCTAATTTCCATACATCCTTAATAGATCCAACACATCATGAAAGGAACATATCAACCCCTGGATCACTTTATCTCCCACATGAGTATCAATTCCATCACTTTTTTCAATTCTTGAGCATGTAAAACAAACCCAACCAAGTTTATAATCTCCCTTGATCATATCAATATCAATAATTTATTCCAAATCTAATATGTTTAAATTTTTTCTACAAATTATGATAATAAACCCAACACAACATAACAAGTCGTGCATGGAACTCATTTTCATGGTAGTTTTTGGGTTGGGTTTGTGATTTCCTTGGATTATTTGGTTTGATATATTTGAATTTTATATGCATGTAATCCTATATATTCTTTTGTGTTTTTTCAAACTCATTGCCTGGGTCATTTCCAATTTTTCTTAAAAACAACTATCATTTACTGAAAAAGTCTTAAACTACACATGACAAAAATGACCAATGACCTAAAGTCCCAAAATCCCACTCAAAGATAATTAATCTTAACTTGAAAAAGCTCAGTCTAAGATATATCAGGCCTAGATATAGGGGTTAGTCAGGTTGGGTTTGGGACTCCATGGCCCGGGCCGAAATCCCACCCCCCAAGTTCGGTTTTTTTCAAAAAAAAATTAAAAACATGAAATGACATAGAAAAAAATATAAAAAATTTATATAAAAATCAATTTATTTCCCATATATAGAAAATATGTGTTTTAATTATATATAAAAAATAATTTTAAAAAATATAGGCCTGATTATCCCAAACCAATGCCCCCTATAATGACCCAAACTTCTCATACATAGATATTATATCTTTTTATATGAATATTCATTACATTATATAAACACATGACTAAGGATCATAATGGTCTATTTTCTTTGGTGACTAGGTACAGAATCTTATTATTTAGTGAAATATATTCAATGTTTCTCACAAAGGTCTTACCATTTAGAACTCTTCATAGAAATACCCTACTTAAAACCTTTCTTCATAACCTGGGGAAAGGAAAAATAAGAAAGGTTGATCCCATATTCTCAGTAAGAGTAAAAAAGGGAAATATGTAAGAATAACATGAAAATAAGGGTATGATAATATGAGAATAACATTTAAAAACCATACCCTTCGTATAAAAGATCATAATCTTAAGTCACATCATAAAGATTGGCAGTTCATAAGACATGAATCATAAGGAAATCAAAGAACATTACCTATGAGAGCATAACATTGTCATAAAATATATAATTTTGGTATGCACATAATTATAGAAAATAATTTTTGTAGTGGTCAAGGATCACTACCAAGGCTATTATAGTGGAATGGGTTTACTCCTCAAGCTATCATAGTAGTCAAGGTTCACTCCTAAGACCATCATAGTAGAAAAAGTACCTTATTAAACTAGGTTTACTCTTTATTATGGTCCTATATATCTCATGAGATATAAATATTTACCCAATGCATTAGAGGGAGATATAGGTCTCACCCATCACATAATAAAATTCATAAAAATTTATGTCATAAGATCATAAAACATTCATCATAACATAACCCATAAAATAAAATTATTTTCATAAACATTTCATCGTATCATAACCTTTATAAAGGAGGTGGGTTTTATAATCATCTCATAATTTCATCATAGTATAACCCCTGAAAAGAAGTAGGTTTTATAAGAATTTACTCATGGTATTACCCATGGAAAAGAAATAGGTTTCATAAACATCATGCCATCATAAACATAAACCAATCATAGAAAGAATAAGAATGGTATCCTTGTATCATATCCCCAATAAGGCATAGGTATAATTAATGGATGTCATCTTATATGGAAAATGATTTTGAAAAGACACTTGGAACATTTCTTGAAGAAAATAACATTTCTTTTAAAATCACTTTTTAAAATTAAAAATTCATAAAACATTTTGGAAATAATTTTATTTGAAAATAAATTTTGAAATCTTTAAATAAATATATAAAAATCATTTAAAACATTTCTTTAGGAAAATCTCCTTTTTATTTTTAAAAACACTTTTTAAAACATAAAATATTTTGAAAATCCTTTTCTTTGAAAATAACCTTGAAAACTTATAATGGAAGATTTAAAATCATCTAAAACATTTATTGGGGAAAATATACTTTCTGTTTTGAAAAGAACTTTTTAAAACATAAAACATTTTGAAAATCCTTTTCTTTAAAAATAACCTTGAAAACTTATAAAGGAATCTTTAAAAATCGTTAAAAAAATTCTTGAGGAAAATATCCTTTCTGATTTGAAAAAAAAATTAAAACATAAAACATTTTGAAAATGATTTTCCTTGGAAATAAACTTTAAAATTATAAATTAATCTTCAAAACAAATAATTTTTATGATGGTGGTAAATTCTGATCATGTCTTATAAGTTAAAACAAATATTCCTTTCACATTTTTAGTAAAAGCCAAAGTAACATTTTTTTGAAAATGGCATGAATATTTCTTTCAAAAAAATTTGTAAAAAAAATAAAACATAGGTAAAATTTTATTTAATAAATCATTTGAATAATGGTAAAAACATTTTTTTATTTTATTTTTTACAAAGCATGGTTTTGGATGAAAAATGGTTTTTCAACTGAAAAGAGAAATCAATGCGATATTTCTTAAAAATGTTATTTTGAATTATTGCGTACATAAAGAGAGGAAAATGAAGGGAAAATTATATTCTCATGAAATAACAAAAATAGAAAAAAAATCATGTGTTTATTGAGATATTTATCATAATATTTCATCATTATAAGCATAAACATAAATAATCTTGATAAACGATGAGACTGTAGCATAAAACCCTTACCACTTTGGTGACTTTGAATCGTAAGCCCCGTGAAAGAAAAACATTAAATAAAATTTAAAATATCATGATAATGAAATAAATTCGTGATATTACATTTAAAAGGGGATATATATACACCTTATAAGATAATATAGGTTCATAACACAACATATGTCTCAAAAAAAGGAAAACTAAGACAAAAATCTCTTACCGCTTTGGTAAATTTGAATCATAATCCCCATGAAAGAGAGTTCATAAAATGTATATGTATATCCCAATAATTTTTAGGATAAGAATCATAAAATATATTCACGGTCAGTATATACACCACATAAAATAAATAAGTGGTGAATATGGCATGTGTCTCATGGAAGTAAAAAGTGATACGGAAATCCCTTACCATAAGTCTCGACTTCCTTCGTACACATTCAAAAATCATGTATAATAAATATATGTTTATTATAAATATATTAAATAAACATAATAATATTTATAATACCAAATTTTATTTACTTATGACCTTTTATTACCTTTTTATTAATAATTCCTTTTAAAAATCACATTTTGGGTAATAACTGTTTTGTTTTTCGAGTATGTTTTGATTTGTTATTTTCAGTAATATAACATTTTTCATGGTTCTATAATATTAAGAATATTAACCATGATATAAATATCATATATATTCATTATATATGTATTTATAGTAATTCATAAAATTTATAGATAGAAAATGAAATACACCGTTCATGGAGACAGTAAGTCATAGGTACGCATGGATACTATTTCCATTTTTTCAACGGATGAAATGAAAAAAGGTAAATAATATATTAACATTATATAATAATTATTATTAAATATATATCATATGTTTTTATTTAAAACTATCCTTATTACCTTCCAAGTAAATCATATGTGAAGAATGAATTGCATCGCTTCGCGAGGCGGTAGTCCGCCATACACACGAATGACGTTATCATATTCCCACTTCATGGAAAGTAAGAATGAATATATAATATAATGATTAAAAAATCATAATAATGTAATAAATATAATATATAAATAATTAATATATCATTATATTTAGCTGTTAGAGGTGCTGATAGAAAATGAATAACATTATTTTGTAGGGCGATAGTCCTCCATACACACGAATGATGATTTCGTATCTCATTTGATGGAAGATGAGATTTTTATAGGTAATTAACTTAACATAACAAAATATTAGTATATTTAAGATATTTAGGTTGTTATATTATCATATTTTAATAATAATTAAGTTATATTAAGGAATAAATAAAATAAAATGCTCGGTTAGAGACGTTACCTTTTCTTCAGACAACTTCTTTTAGTTTGCACCAAAATCCTTCCTAGGTTGGATTTATAACCAAAATAAGGATTCTAGTATGAGGGGAGGTAATTAAGTAATTTATTTTTTCATGTATTTTATAAATCAATATGTTTTTAAGTGTGAATAGGATGGGACATGGGGTGTCCTTTTATAAGTGAGGTGAGTGGCACATTTATAATTTTTGAAAAGAAAAAGGTGTACCCAAATTTTCATCATTAAAAAGAATAAAAAATATAAAATTATCAATGATAGAATATATATGGTCTAAATAGGTCCATACAATTGGTTTTGGACAATTTTTGAGTCAATTTTAACCCTTATTTGTTTAGTTTAACCCCCCGGTAAACACATTTTTACCTTAATCACAGAAAAAAAAATTATTGTTTTACTATTCATTATGATCAAAATTAATTTTAACTTATTATAAAATATAAATTATGATGATTAAAAATATTTAATATATTTTTTCAAATTCAATTCATAGAAGTGGAAATTTTTAATTTAAAATTAATCCTGCAGATGCAACAAGAAAACGGATTTCTAAAGAGAAAATGTTCAAAAGTTTAAAAAGTTTTTATATAAAAATTCAATATAAAAATGATTCCAATTACATAAATTGGATTAATAGATATATAATTGAACTAATTTTACTTTTAAAACCATTTAAAACAAAAAAATAACCTTATAATTTCTTTAAATGAAATGGTAGATTTTAATAAAAACCAGTACTTTTCACTATTCACTAAAAAATTAATCTTTTCAAAAAAATCCCAAAAATTCACCATAAAATAATTTTGACGTGATAATTTCAAAAATTAAGTTTATTTTTTAAAATTAATTTTTAAAAGTTTCAAAAATTAATTTCATTATTGTTCACAAAAATAAATAATTTTTTTTCATAAAATAGTATTTTCGAAACATATAAAGACTTTTCTAAAAATTAAGTACCTTTTTATAAATATGTTTTCTTTATATAAAACCATTATACATAATATTTTAAAATTATTTATTACTATCCATATTTCTAAGTTTAATATCTAGATTATAACACTCCCGTATAAATAATAATATTAATAATATACCGTGGTTTGCTAAAATTCAGTGTCATGTGTAACACAAGTTAAACTCTGTGTTGTATATAAAGAAAGATAAAATCAGTGTTTTGTGTAACTAAAAATATAGAAAATATTAAATTTATTTTAAAAAATATATTTCATAAAATCTTTGGGTGTTACATTCTATCCCCCTTAAAATGAATTTCACCCTCAAAATTCATTACTCCAATAAAAACAAATAAGGATACTTATGCCTCGTCATTTCCTCAGGTTCCCACATAGCTTCTTCAAACTTGTGGTTTCACCAAAAAAAATGACCAGGAGAGTGGTATTGTTTCATATAAATTTCTCTATATGATATATAATCTCTAATGATTGTTACTCATAAGAAAGATCATGCTCTAATAGTATGACATTTATGTTCAGTACATGTGATGGATCATATATGTACTTCCTTGGGAGAGATATAGGGAACACATCATGAAATTGAGATAGTTTTAGTGGAAGATCAAATATATAATATATGGTCCCAGTACAATCAATAATTTCAAAGGTACTGATATACCTAGGGCTTAGTTTTCCCTTCTTTCTTCCACAAAGAAATTCATATAAACACCTTCTTGGAAACTTCAAATTCTTAATCATGTAAACGATTATCAGCATAAAATTTATATCAAATTTTTTATTCCATTATGTGTTGCTAAATGGTTTTAACCTTCTCTTTAATTCCATCAACTAGCTCGGTTTCCAATATATTTTTTTCTACAACTTCATTCCCATACATTAGAGTTATACAATCCTTTCCATAAAGTTCTTCATAAAGAGCCATATGAATACTTGATTGAAATATATTATTATAAAAAAAACTCAACTAGATAAAGGTATTGATCACAAACACATTTGAAATCCATATTACAAGATCATATAATATCCTCTAGGGTTTGAATTGTTCTCTCAAACTGAACATCTATCTGAGGATGATACATAATTCTGAAACTCAACTTTGTATCAAGATCTTGATGAAGTCTTCTCCAAAACTTTGAGGTAATATTTGGATCCCGATCAAATACAATTGAATTTGGTACTCTATGAAACCTTACCACTTCCTTAATGTATATTATGGCAAGTGGATCCAAAGATAAACCTTATTTGATAATAATGAAGTGTGCTGAATTCATAATGTGGTCGACTAAAACTCATAATTACCTCAACATCTAAGATATGATAAACCCTAAAGGTTACCAATACCTTTAATTATATTTCCACAAAGTGTAAAGGCATTCCTCCTAAAATAATTTTTTCACTAAATCATATACAAATCCAAATGTTTTCATTTCCATAAATGTATCTTAAAATATCCTTAATCTTGATAAACTCCAATTGCATAAAACCTCAAAAGGGGTGTTAATGAATTTTAACTTATGATAAACCTTAAACTCATAAACTAATAATGGTATCCATAACCCTTAATTTAATCTTACATGGATATATATACACTTCCCAAATTTAATTCACCCTTTATTCCTTATATAAGCTCTTATCTTATATAAAAACATTTTCAGTGGAAGTTTGATTTTATCCTTATACTGATAGAATATCAAATGTTATTTCACTACTCAAAAATCCATATAGAGGGAGAAAATCAATGCTCAAAATCACATGAAATTTCACTAAAGGATAAAAAATTATATTTTCATAGGGCTCATTCATACTAAATAAAAAATAAAATTCCAAACTAAGTAGGGGAGGATAATGTTCCCTAATCACCATGATTCACTTCATCCATTATGATTTCATAAGATTTCCCTTTTTACTTTGTCTTTAGAGGTTATTGTGGATTATAATCCACATTATCCCTTATATTGGGGCATTGATTCTAATAATTCCCAAACTCATTTTACTTGAAACACTAGAGTGTGGGTGGTGAATTTTGGGGAGATTCCTCTTTATTTGCATCATTAGATAAATTATTCTCATCACTTCAGCATTTGATTACCCAATGACCTTCCCTTTCACACTTAAAACATTCACTAGTTCCCTTAAGAAAATTTCCGCCATGTTTCTTCCCACACTTTGAGTATAAAGGAAATATCATCTTCTTCACTCTAAAGATTTTATATTTTCCTTTGAATTTCATTTTTTCTCTTCTTATCAAAACCATAAGATTGATACATAACTACAACCTCCATTTTCACCTCGATAGGACATCGAACAATCTCTTCATAGATACTAAAGTATCTTATGTATAATGACCTTCGATGACTTAGTTTTAATCCACTAAATAATGGATCAAACTTACTTTCAGTTTGAATGGTAATACCAAAAGTGTACCTTATAAATCTTGTAAAATTTTCCTCATAAGTACCAACGGATTCATCATATTTCTGCTTTATCTCAAGGAACTCCTTCTCCATATTCATACAAATATTACGATGAAAGTACTTATTAAAAAATAAGTTCTTGAACTTTTCCCAATCCATGGAGTTAATTTCATAAAGTTCCCTTGTATTCTTGATGATGTTCTACCATTGATCTACCTCCCCTTTTAAATGATAGATAGTCAAAATGACTTTTTCATGTTCCAAACACTAGAGAATGGAAATTTTATTTCTAGTAGTATTGGTTAATTGCTCTAAAACTAGTAGATCAATGGATCCACTGATGAAAGGTGTACTTTTCCTTGTGAAGGACTCAATAGAATGTTTTTTCTCCTTTTCTCGTTTGGAAGTTTAGCATTATTGATGTATTGAGAAATTCTTATGGGAATATCAATGAGGTTTTGTATTCCATCTCCCATAACATTAATTTTTTCAAGAGGAAAATCATTTAATTGTCTGTTACATTCAGCATTAATATGGTTCCTTTAGGTTTTATTCATTAACTAAAACTAGAAAGCATATTGTGAGAGACTAATAAAAGTGTAGAACCGCATAATCATGAAAAATCATTTATAGGGTGTTTAAATAATGACACCTTTTTTCAATCTATGAAACTTTAGGCTTAACCTAGGTTATTCATGGTCATCATATATTTAAATCCTTCATGATAATTTGTAAAGAGTTTGTGAATTTCCAAATAATAACCCCGAGGAGTGTCAAACTAGGGGTGAAGCAAGGCCCATTTTCATGCACTAGGTGACAATCGAGTCCATATTAATGTGCCCTTTTCATAGTTATTATCCCTATATACTTCTATTTTAGATCCACATCCACTTTTAGTATCCATAAATGAATTTAATTTCTTGGAAACCACTTTTTGTATCCTTTACCGAAATTCCAAGAGATTTTTCTATACTCTGTCTCATCCTTAGACTTATCCTTATACATATACTTAGGAATCACACTAAATTTTTATCATCCTAGTTTCAAAAGGTTAAATAAACCTATCTTATGATACCATCTATAGAAACCCAGACTTCTAAAACATAGATATTACATCTTTTTAAATGAATATTCATTACATTACACAAACACATGACTGAGGATTATAATGGTTTAGTGCATTTGGAGACTAGGTACACAATATTTTTATTTAGTGAAAGATATTAAATGTTTTCCATAAATATGTTCCCATTTAGTACTCTTCATATACATACCCTACTTTAAACATTTCTTAATAACCTAGATAAAGGAAACATAAGAATGGGTGAACTCAAATTCTCGGTAAGGGTGAATAAGGGAAATATATAATCATAATATGAACATAAGGGTGTGAGAATATGTGCATAACATTTTAAAACCATACCTTTCATATAAAAGATCATAATCTTGAGTCATGGAATAAATATTGGTAGTTCATAAGATATAAATCATAAGTAAATCAAATAACATGATCCATTGGATCATAACATTGGAATAAGACATAGAATTTTTTTCATACACATAAGCATAAAAAATCATTTCCATGGTAGTCAAGTATCATTGTCAAGGTTATCATAGTGGAATGGGTTCAATACCCAAACCATTATATTAGCCAAGGTTTACTCCTAAGACTATCATAGCGTATAAAGTCCCTTATTGAATCGAGTTCACTCCCTATTTGAGTCATATCTATATCATGAGATATAAATATTTACCCAATGAATTAGAGGGAGATATAGGTCCATACCATCACATAGTGAAAATCATATATGTGTGTGCCACAATATCATAAAACATTCATCATATCATAACCCATGAAATGAAATGGGTTTCATAAACATTTCATCATATCATAACCGATGGAAAAGAGACAAGTTTTATAATAATTTAATCATTTCATAATAGTATAACCCATGAAAAGAAGAAGGTTTTATAAGAATTTACTCATGGTATAACCTATGGAAGAGAAACTGGTTTCAAAAACATCATGAAATTATAAACATAAACCATTCAGATAAATAATAATGATGGTATACTTAGATCGTATCCCCAATAAGGCATAGGTAACATCAACAGATGTCATCATAGATGTAAAATGATTTTGAAAATACACTTGGAACATTTCTTGAGGAAAATAACTTTTCTTTGAAAATCAATTTTTTAAACTAAAAATTCATAAAACATTTTGGAAATTATTTTCTTTGAAAATAAACTTTGAAAAATATAAAATAATCTTTAAAAATCATTTACAAACATTTCTTGAGGAAAATATCTTTTCCTATTTGAAAAATAATTTTTAAAACATAAAACTTTTGAAAATCCTTTTCTTTGAAAATAACCTTGAAATTTTATAAAGGAAGATTTAAAACCCATTTAAAACATTTCTTGAGGAAGATATAATTTCTACAATGAAAAACAATTTTTAAAACATAAAACATTTTTAAAATCATTTTCTTTGAAAATAACCTTGAATTCATATAATGAAATCTTTAAAAATCATTTAAAACATTTCTTGAGGAAAATATTTTTTCTGATTTAAAAAACACTTTTTAAAACATAAAACATTTTGAAAATCATTTTATTTGAAAATAAACTTGAATCTTATAAAGTAAGATTCAAATCAAATAATTTTTATAATGGTGGGAAATTATGTTCATGTCATACACATTAAAAGAAATATTCCTTTCACATTTTCTGTAAAATCCAAATGAATGTTTTTTTGGAAAACTAAATAAATATTCCTTTCAACACATTTTGTAAAAAATTAAAACATGGGTAAAAATGTCTTTAATAAATAATTTTAATAATTGTAGAAAAAAAATTGAAAACATTTTTATAAAACATGGTTTTGGAAGAAAAATGGGTTTTCAATCAAAGAGAGAAATCAATATGATTTTTCTTAAAAACATTATTTTTAAATATTGAGTGCATAAAGGGATTAAAATGAAGGAAAAATAAGAATTATCATGAAATAAACATAGAAGAATAAAATTCATATGTTTATTGAGAGAGGTATCATAATATTTCATCATCATAAGTATAAAAATAAATAATCCCAATAAATGAAAAGATTGTATCATAAAACCCTTACCACTTTGGTGACTTTGAATCATAATCTCCATAAAATAATAACATTAAATTAAAATTAAAATATCATGAGAATAAAATAAATTCATTATATTACTTGTCAAATAGGTTTTATATTCACCTCATAAAATAATATAGGTGTATAACACAACATATGTCTCAAAGAAGGAAAATTGAGACAAAAATCACTTACCACTTTGGTAACGTTGAATCGTAATCCCCATGAAAGAGAGATCCTAAAATGGATATTTAAATCCTAATATTTTTTAGTATAATAATAATAAAATAAATTCATGGGTAGTATATACATCACATAAAAGATATAGGTGGTGAATATGACATGTATCTCACAGAAGTAAAAAAAGTGAGACGGAAATCCCTTACCTTAAGTCTTGAATTCCTTCGTACGCATTCAAAACTCCTCGATAATAAATATAAATATATTATATATAATATCAAAGATTTTATATGAGGTATAAAACAATTTTATTTCTAGTTTAATTCTTTTTTTTTTGACCTATTACAAATGCCTAGTGAGGCTATGGAGGAAACGAGGGTGTATGGGGCTTGTTCAAAGCCCGAAGCCCTGCTTTTTAGAAAAAAATAGTTGGGCCACATGGTTAGTAGAAAACATGTGACCCTGGATACATAGTTTGAGTAAATCATGTAGAGTGTTCCATCCATCTATTTAGGGCCTCACAGTTTGATGAAATCCTATAACAGGGGTCGCACGCCCGTGTGTGGTTGCTGTAGTTTTTAGCATAGGAAAAATGCATGGTCGGCACATGGTTTGTCTAATCATGCACCATGACCATGTGAGGAGGGTTTTAAGGTAAAGAGGTGCACACATTTGGTTCATGGTTTGTCCAACCATTTATCCAAACCGTGTGAGCTGGTATTTAGTGGTAAAATGACATTTGTTTTCTCTTACTTCATTTAAGTTTTAACCCTACTCTTCTATTCTATTTTTTTCTCCAACAGTAACCACCCTCCTCTCCCATTCAGAGCTCCCTTAAAGCCTAAGACTATTATTTTCTATAAATCCTTGATCTTAACTCTGATTCAAACACCGTTCATCTTATTGGATTCACTTTGGTGAGTTTTTTATTCATTTTACGCCTTTCATAATTTGTATTCCTCTCAACAGAGTTATTTTGGTGTAGGATCTTATGCCCTATTTTCAGGGAATTTGAACGTTCTTTAATTTTATTATAATCTAGATTTAATTATAGTTTGATACTAGATGATTGTTCCTCTACCAAGATAAGGTATTTGGTTTATACCTTTTTCTATAATGTTTCATTATTTATAGATTGTTGTCATTGTGCCACATGCCAGAATTTTTGGGTGATGCTTTTTAAATTAATTGAACCAAGGGTTAATTGATACAAACATATTGATACATTCTATTGAAATCTTTAATCAAGGTTAGAGGTTTTTTACCTCAACCTATACCACCCATGGGGTGGGTTCTTCCCTTATACCGCGTTTATTATGCCTTTGGAGTGTGATTATCTTACCTTGCATAATTGAGAATCAAATGGGTTATTAAAGTGAATTGTAAAAGATTGTGAACACCTTATAGAACCTTGTTAGTTGTAATTTAAAGGTATGAAATGGATAATCCCTTTCTTTTTTTATGATCATGAATGGATTAGTGAATTTATTAAATGAATGGTTAATTAATTGGAAAATGAGTTAGTTAGGATGCCTTGGACATTACTACTCCTTGGATCTGATGACCATATTTGGATTCTATGGACATTTATACTCAATGGATCATGCTTACTTGTATGCATTTGAAATTTCTACTACTTGAATCCTATTTACTTGACATGTTAGTATTCCTTGTACATTTCTACTCCTTGTATCCGATTTTATTGACTTGTTAGGATGCCTCAAACATTTCTACTCCTTGAAACTAATGATCGTATTAGGATGCCTTAGAAATTTATACTCCTTGGATCTGATTCGCTTGGATTACTTGGATGCCTTGGATATTTCTAATATAAGGATATTATTGAATTAGTTTACTTAACATGCAACAATTACTTGTAAATTTTTACTCCTTGGATCTGATGACCCTTTAGGATTCCTTGAAAATTTATACTCCTTAGATCTTGTTTACCTGTTTTACTTAGCTTATGTGGTTAACTTGGACTTTACCACTCCTTAGACCCTAGACCATGTAGGACTAGCACATGATTACATGGTATATAACATTAATGTTGATACTTAATATTCTGTATAGATATCCTTATGATTTAGTTTCTTGATCACAGTGAGACTGGATAGATTAGATAGCATCACTTATACTATTATTACTTGTAAACCTATTATATCTATACACTACTTGAGTTTATATGCATGGAAAGGAATTTTTATAAACATAATTGGTGGTGGTCTACTGAGTGTTATCTTACAACCTATTTGGGATATCGTTGTGTGCTTGGAAATACTTCATGGATGCAAGTAGAGATAGGGTAAAGTGCATGCTTGTTGATGCTTGATTGATTGTGCATAGGAGTAGGGGAGCACAAGACCAGGCTTTGGGATCATGATGTTATCTAGAGATAGTTATTTTAGTCTTGTTATACTTTTGATACATATATTTTACTGATTCCTATTTCCATGTATTACTTGTATTTTTTATAACATTCCATGATCATCATTGTATATGATGTTGCTGGATGAGATTACTTGGTTATTTATATGATGGATGTTTATTCCTAAATTGTTTAGTTATTTATATGATTCCGCTATTGATTGTATGATTTTATCATTATTCTATACTCTCAACATGAGGTTATCTTCTCCCCACTATTCTACTATGGACCGTCACTACTAGTCGGAAGCCTCTTGTATATGGGGAGGCACGGTTGAGGCCTTATGGATAACCGGGTTTGGTTATTATTGAGTGAAATGGGTCTTGGACATCACAAAGTGGTATCTGAGCTATTTATTTTATTTTTTCTTATCATTTGGGGATATTATATAGAGTATTAGGAATTTTTTGTAATTTTTTAATGAGTTGTGTCTACTAGTAGATAACCCACATACAGGAAAAAGCCAAATTGCATGGGATGGGATATGATATTCTAATTTATTCCTATTATAGTTGATTTGAATTCACCATTGGGTGATTCACTTGATGTTTGATGTTACTTTTTTAGTGTGAAAAATGGAAAATATCTTTTTAGTGGAACTGATCCATTACTTAGCAATTATTAGATCAGTGGATCCACTGAAGGAAGGTGGACATTGCCTCATGAAAGACTCAACAGAATGGTGTTCCCTCCTTTTCTCATTTGGGAGTTTAGTATGATTAGTGGCTTGAGAAATTTGTGTGATCATGGCAATAATGATTTTCATTCCAGATCCCATAACATTTGGTTTCTAAGGAGTACAATCATTACATTTTCCACTACATTTAGTATTAACATGGTTTATTCAGGTTCCATACATTGACTAAAATTAGAAATCATAGTGTGAGAAACAATAATAATAGTGGAAAACCACATAATCTTGAAAAATAATTTATAGGATTTCTAAATAATGACACATTATTTTCAATATATAAAATCTTAGGTATAACCTAGGTCATTTATGGTAATCATATATTTAAATCCTTCATGATGGTTCATAATCAGTTTGTGAATTTCTAAATCATATCCCCTGGAAGTGTCAAACCAGGTGTTTAGAAAGACCTATTGTCGTGCACCAGGTGATAATAGAGTCCATCTCAATACACCTTTTTTAGAGTTATTACCCCTAGGAAGCTCTTTGTTAGATCCAAATACACTTGTAGTATCTAGAGAGGGGTGTAATTTCTTGGACACCACTCTCTATCTGTTACCAAAATTCCAATACATTTTCCTATATTTTGTCTCATCCTTTGACTTATCCTTATACATGTCCTTAGGAATGTCACTAAATTTTTCTCATCCTAGTTTCCAAAGGTTAACTAAAACTATTTTATGATACCAACTATATTAACCCGGGATTCTCATATATAGATATTACATCTTTTTAGATGAATATTCATTATATTACAAAAACACACGCCTAAGGATCATAATGGTTTAGTTTCTTTTGAGACTAGGTGCACAATCTTATTATTTAGTGAAAGATGTTCAATTTTTTCCAAAAATATATTCCCATTTAGTAATCTTTATAGACATACCCTATTTAAAACATTTTTTCATGACCTGAGTAAAGGAAACATAAAAAAGGGTGATCTCAGATGATCATTAAGGGTAAACAGGAGAAATATATACACATAGCACGAACATAAGGGTATTAGAATATGATCATAACATTTGAAAACCATACCCTACATATTAAATATCACAATCTTGAGTCATGACATAAATATTGGTAGTTCATAAAACATGAATCATAGGGAAATCAAAGAACCTGGTCCATGAGATCATAACATTAGTATAAGACATAGAATTTTGGAATACACATAAGCATTAGAAAATCATTTCCATAGTAGTCAAGTATCATTTCCAAGGTTTTTATAGTTTAATGGGTTCACTCCCCAAACCATCATAGTATTCAAGGTTCACTCCCAAGACCACTATAGCTGACAAAGTCCCTTACTAAACCGGTTTCACTCCCCTTTCCATTCCTATATATCTCATGAGATATAAATCTTTACCTAATGCATTAGAGGGAGATATAGGTCTCACCCATAACATAATTAAAATCATACATATGTGTTCCAAAAGATCAAAATACATTCATCATATCATAACCCATGAAATAAAATGAATTTCATAAAAAATTCATCATGTCGTAACCTGTGGAAAAGATATAGGTTTCATAATCATTTCATTATTTAATTATAGTATAACCTATGAAAATAAGTAAGTTTTATAAGAATTTAATCATGGTATAACCCAAGGAAGAGAAACATGTTTCATGAAAATCAAGTCATCATAAACATAAACCATTAAAAGAAAGAATAATAATGGTATCCATAGATCATATCCCCAGTATGGCATAGGTAACATCAACAGATGTCATCTTAGATGGAAAATGATATTGAAAAGACACTTAAAACATTTCTTAAGAAAAATAAATTTTTCTTGAAAATCACTTTTTAAAACTAAAAATTCATAAAACAAATTGGAAATACTTTTATTTAAAAATAAAGTTTGAAACTTATAAATAAAGCTTTGAAAATAATTTAAAACATTTCTTAAGTAAAATAATATTTCTGCTCGGAAAAAATCTTTTTAAAACATAAAACATTTTGAAAATACTTTTCTTTGAAAATAAACTTAAAAACTTATAATAGAAGATTTAAAAATCATTTAAAATATTTCTTGAGGAAAATACGATTTTCACTTTGAAAAACACTTTTTTAAAACATAAAACATTTTTAAAATCCTTTTCTTTGAAAATATACTTGAAAACTTATAAAAGAAGATTTAAAAATTATTTAAAATATTTCTTGAGTAAATTATCTTTTCTACTTTGAAAAAAACTTTTTAAAACATTAAACATTTTAAAAATCCTTTTCTTTAAAAATAACATTGAAACTTATAAAGGGGGATTCAAATAAAATAATGGTCATGATAGTAGGAAATTTCATTCATACTGTACATGTTAAAACAAATATTTTTTTCACATTTTCGATAAAAGATAAATAGAAATTTTTTGGAAAATGATATGAATATTCTTTTCAAAACATTTTTAAAAAAATTAAAACATGGGTAAAAATATCTTTAATAAATCATTTGAATAATAGTAAGAACATTTTTTGAAAACAATTTAGAAAATATGGTTTTGGAAGAAAAATGGGTTTTCGACTGAAGAGATAAATCAAGACTATTTTTCTTAAAAAAATATTTTGAAATATTGAGCACATAAAGAGAGTAAAATTAAGGGAAACATGAATTCTTATAATGAACCAACCTAGAATACCATCTAAACTGATATCTAAGATGATTCGTCACTAACCCAAAGAGCGTTCTCTATCTCCACAGTTTGGTGAAAAGCACCTAGGCATCAACAAATAATCTTTAGGAATGATTTCTCCCTCAAAGTATAATAATAACATAGTACAATGTAGAAATATCATCAGATATATTTCAATAAATACATTCATATAAAAGTACAAAGAGACACTAAGAAAACTAAAAGTGGGACATAACAACCAAAACCCACAACCTGGTGGTCCTAGACCACCCACCATGTCACAATTCACCCACCATTGGTCACCCAAGAATGAACCTACAAAGGAAAATTAAATCACAAATGCTTGATATAAGATAATAAGGGTTGCAAACACTAGTGCAGAAAATTCCTTTTTACAATGGTTTTTTTTTCTTCTTAATGTCAGTTATTAGGCGCCATTATTAAAGGCGATGTTATAAATATGTATTTAAAATTTATTAAAAAATGGATGTTGAAAATGAATTATTGAATTGATGTTTTATATTTATTATCAAATATCCAATTTGAAAAATCCTATATCAATGGTTTTTCATATCGGTTATTTAATAACCAACATGGAAAATGGTTTTCTAAGTCGGTCGTTATAAAGACCCAAAACCCATTTTTCTAGAGCTAGTGTCTTACATTAATACATTTTCATTGATAAAAGACTAGAATCCAAAAGTATTGATCAGTTTAGTAGTTTTTGAAGCTATATTACATACATGAACTTTACATTACAACTTTAAAGGAGATACAACATAGCAATTCCATTGGAAACACCCATAAACTTCTAGATTATCCCTACAAGTAATTAATAATATACATCTTCACATCCTAGGAAAAAATAAAACATAATAAATGAGTGATCTCAGATTCTCAGTAAGGTTAAGAAATATAGTGGAAGCTATAATAATTCATGGTGAATAACTAAAAATGTATTCCATTAAAACATAATATTGAGCATAAAATGGTAAGAATAAAATCTAAATAAATAATTCCATGTAAAATAATATCATAAGAATGAAAAATAACCATGGGTTTTCTAATATTTGAAAAATCACATGGGATTTCAATTACTAATTTCATAATGAGGGACTGTATAATGTCATACATCCCAAACATACCATCAAGGCTTTGGCCAAGACACCATACATAAAGGGTAAAAACCTAGTCTAGTTTGTCTCATGAGACCTACCGATGCATTGAAGGGATATATAGGGTCACACTATCACTTAATAAGTCAAATTAATTCATAATATGAAAGTTGTTAAACATAATAAATATATACATTCATATTGAATCTAGAATATGAAATGTAAATAACCTTCCCCAAATAATAAACATAATCATAATCTATCCAGAGTAATATGGAGAATGGTGTTAAGATAGTACAACCCCAGTAAAAATAATCATAAACCATAAAATAAAATATTTAATATGATATCATATAATATTAATTCCAATTAATCATAATATTTAACAAAGGTTGTTGAAATAGATGAAAATACTCTAATAAAATCATCGAAGAATTCTTGAGAGAAATACCCTTTCCACTTTGCAAAGAAGAGTTCTTTTGAAAAAATATTTACATGAAACCAGAAGTGAACTAAGATATATTTTCATGATAAAAAATTTTATTTTTATAAAAAAATTGGTTTCCTAAAACATATTAGATATTGTACTTAAAAATGGGTAAGAAATTCAGAAGTTCCCTTTAATCGAGCTTGTTTATCGGGAAGAATTGAGAAAGGATCCTTATAAAACATATAATTATCCATAAAAGAAAGAATAATTATGATAGGTACATATATATATAACATTAATTCATAATTTAGGAGGATTACATAAGAATAATTAAGAATTAAAATGGGATAAATAGATATAAAGTGTAACCCGGATGAAAAATGGAGGTTCAGGGAGAATCTCTTCCCTTATGTCTGAAAGTGTTCTACACTTGTACTTAACATCATGGATAATGAAATTAGATTAATTAATAATTTAACTAAAACCTATTAAACATTTATTTTATTTATTATAATTTTATTAAATTCATTTGTGATCTTTTTTATGAGTTATAAGATACAGTTTTATCGTTTGGGAGCGTTCTTTTCCTTGGTTTTCATGACTGGTTTACTTGTATATGAGTATAGAAGTTCGTGTAAAATAGAAATAGATATCCAAAATTTAAGTTATATATTATAAATTAACATAAATAATATTAAATTTTTATATAATTCATTTGTTTATTTGGGGTGATTATGAATCATTAGATAAGACCTTAGTGATAATCGTTTAGATTATTTTGGTGGTTTTTCGATCATCACAAACTAGTTTTGTTTTATTAATTAGAATCATGTATATATAATGGTTTCAGAAAATTAAATAGGTTGTAATAAATATATTATAATATTTTTTATCCATAAAAATTGTTTTATAACCAGTCTTGAAGGTTTTAATGGAAATTGAAAACTCTTCATCCTTGAATGTGATAAATCAACACATCACGGACGATGTTTTAATTTTTAGAACAAAATGAGAGGGAAGAAAATTGATGATGTATTATTACCTAAAAATAATAAAATTAAATTATATAGAAAATAATAGGTATATAATTTCACTTTGTTATATGTAGGTGAGTATAAGATAAGAAAAGAAAAGAACTTGAAAAGAAATTAAATGAAAAAGAAAAGAGGTTTTTACCTCTTGATTTTCTCCTCCTTGAGAACCTCCTTAGGGAAAAGGGTTTGGTATTTTGATAAGACCAAGGGATACTAGAAATGGGGTAGGGTCTTTGGAAGAGTATTGGGTAGAAATTGTACAAGTCTCAAATCTTGGAAGGTGTGAGGAGAAGGGGTGGTGAGGGGTGGTATTTATAGTGGAGGAGAGGAGTGATTTCTCATTATTTTAAACATTAGTTTATTATTTTGGATCAATACAAGAAATAGTGATTATTCCATGAATAAATAAAGTAAATATATAATTATAGTTCAATATTATGGTGATTACATAATTTATGACTCAAGGAATAGTATATTTAACTTATAATGTATATATACTATAAATTACCATATTTTACTATTCACCAAAAATTCAGCTATTTTAGAAAAAGCCCAAAAATTCACCCTAACAATTTTTTGGATGTGTAGAATTCCAAAATAGAATTCATTTTATGAAAATAAATATCTAAAAATGAGAAATTTAATTTTTAATTAAAGGCGTTATTTATTTTAAAAATACCAATTTAGATATTATAAGCAATTTTATGACACTTTCAAAAATTAACTAAGGTCTCATAAAATTATATTATAATCATAATATTAAAAAATATTAATTTTTTGAATGTATTTTATGAAAATAAATTTTCTTTTAAGTCATTATATTAATTGAAAAATTATAAATAAACATTTGTGTTTAATAAAAATATCAACACTTAATTTATCATTTTCAAATCATTTATTTACTTAAACTATGATATAATTATATCATATTTTCATTTATAGGTTATAAAAAAAATTATACTTTCATCAGTGAGGTTACTATTTTATTAGATGGTTTACTATTCCTAAGGGTTACATTACTATTTTAAAGGTCAAGTTACTATTCCATTGATATAGGTTCCATAACTTTTAGAAATACCACTTATTTAATTCATTATTGATTTATAAAGTTTTTAATATGTTCTATAAGTGATTTTATGTAATTTATACTATATGAAATAAATTTAAGAAAGTAAATGTCATTGATAGAAATCTGGTTCGTTACATTCTCCCCCTATAAAAAATTCCATCCTAAAAATTTTTAGAATGTCACCTCATGAAAAGATTTGGATAGTTATTCATCATAATTTCCTTTGGTTTCCACATCACCTCTTCAATTTTATGATTTTTATAAATTACCTTTACCAATTGAGTCATTTTATTCCTTAACACCTACTCTTTAGTGTATATAATTTGGATAGGCTCTTCACGGTAAGATAAATCAAGTTCCAATTATATTCCTTCAGAAGTGAGTACATGTGTTTGTTAGGGCATATAATTTCTTAACAAAGTGATGTGGAACACATTGTGTACTTTATAAAGTATAGGAAGCATCTCTAAATGATAATACACAGCTCTAACTTTCTCTAAGATTTCAAAAGGTTCAATGTACATGGGGTTTAGTTTCCCTTTATTTCCAAATCTTATAACACCCTTCCATGGTTATACTTTTAAGAAAACATGATCTACCACTTGAAATTCCAAATACTTCCTTTGATTATTAGTATAACTCTTTTTCTTACTTTGATCTTCTTTGATATGAGTTTGATTTGTATTTACCTTTGTTGATGTTTCCTTTATAAGTTCTGGTCCTAAAATCTTCTTTTCACTAACTTCATCCCAATAAATTGTTGTATGACATCTCTTTCCATACAATGTTTCATATGGTGTCATTTGAATACTAGAATGGAAAATATTGTTTTATGAAAACTCTACCAAAGGTAAATACTGATTCCACATGCCTTAAAAGTCAAGTGATCATGATCTCAACATGTCTTCTAAAGTTTGGATCTTCCTTTCTCACTACCAGTCAGTTTGAGAATGATAAGTAGTATTAAAATGAAGCTTAATATCCAAAGATTTCTGAATACTTTTCTAGAAGTTTGATGTAAATCATGGATCGTGATAAGACACAATTGAAAAAAGTGCTTCATGAAGTCATACAACTTCATTAATATAGATCTGTGCAAGGAACTCCAGTGGAAAATACTCCCTTATAGTGAGTAAATGTGCATATTTGGTAAGTCGATCAATAATTATCCATATTCCATCATTATTTATTGAAGTTTTTGGTAATATAATGACAAAATACATAGTGATGTCACCCCATTTTCATGTAGGAATTGGCATAGTTTGCATGACTCATATAGGATGTTGTCTTTCAGCCTTTATTTGTTGACAAACTAAACATCTTGACACATATTCAGCAATTTCCCGCTTTATATTATCCTACTAGAAATGTTCCTACAAATATCTATACATATTAGTGCTATCAAGGTGTATAGAGAAATTTGAACTATGGGAATCATCCAATAACTCTATTTTTAGCTTGGGTATAGAAGGAACACAAATCCTCTTCCCAGATTTTAGAATTTCATCCTTATACATGAAGTATGCCAACTTCCCATCATTCACAGCTTTAATTTCCTTTTAAATATTCTCATCATAAAACTAAGAACATTTAATCCTTTCCAAAGTAATTATGTTTCTCCTTCCTTAATAATTACCATATCCATTTTTGTGAGATCCATATACATAGGATCCTTTTAAATCCTCATTTTGTTCAGAACTCCATGAACCTTCCTAGTTAATGAATCTGCAACCTTATTCACCTTCACTAGGTGGTAGTGTATTGAACAATCATAATCCTTGAGTAGCTCAATCCATCTCCTTTGCCTCATGTTGAGTTATTTTTGTGAAAAGATATATTTCAAGCTCTTTTGATCTATATATATCTCACATCTTTTACCATAGAGATAGTGTCTCCATATCTTCATAGCAAATATTATGGATGATAAATAAATATCAGGAGTTGGATATATCTGTTCATAGGTTTTTAACTGCCTTGATGCATAGGCAATAAATATATCATTCTTCATAAGGAAACATCTAAGTCCTTTCTTTGATGCATCACTATAAATCAAAAATCCATTATTTCTCAATGGTAGAGTCAAGATCGGATTATTCACTAATCTCCTCTCAAATTCTTCAAAATATTCTTTATATTCTTTTGTCCATACGAACTTAACCCCTTTATGAGTAAGCTTAACGAATTAGTTAATTGGGAAAAATTCTGAATGAAACACTAATAGTAACCTGTTAAACCAATGAAACTACGTACCTTAGTTAAGTTCGTTAGTTTAGGTCATTCCTGTACTACCTTTGTATTTTCTGAATCAACTGAGATTCCATCATTAAAGATAATATGGGAAATAAAGGAAACTGTTTGAAGCTAGAATTAACACTTGATAAACTTCCCATATAACTCTTTTCTTCTAAGAATCTCTAAAACAACCCTCAAGTGGTTTTAATGGTCCTCATAGAATTTGGAATATATCAATATATCATCAATAAATGCCACAACAAATTCATCAAGATATTCCTTGAACACTTTATTCATTAGATCCATAAAAACATAGGGTGCATTAGTTTGTCCAAATGGAATTACTGTAAACTTGTAATGTCCATACCTCATTCAAAATGTTGTCATTAGAATATCTTCCTTCCACACACACAACTGATGATATCTAGATCGAAGTTTAGTCTTTGAAAAATATTATGTTTCATGAATTTGATCAAATAAATCATCAATGAAAATCAGGGGATACTTGTTCTTTATTATAATATCATTGATTTCTCTATAGTCAATGCACATCCTCATGGATCCATATTTCTTTTTGACAAAGAGAATAGGGGCTCCCCATAGAGAAACACTAGGGTCAATAAATCTCTTATTACTCAAATCCTATAGTTGTTTCTTAATCTCCACTAATTCTACGGTGGTCATTCTATAAAGAGTATTTGATATAGGTCTTACACCATAAATTTAATCAATAAAGAACTTAACTTCCTGCTCTAAAGGATTTCCAGGTAAATCCTTTGTAAATACATCAATATATTCATGCACAATAGATACATATTTAATTTGAATATTTATTTCCCCATCCATATATGATATTTTATCTTCCTCCCTAAGAATTTCATTTAGAATAGCTACTGGAGGTGAATCTAGAAAAGAATCAGATGATGATTTTTCTGCTCTAAAGATAAGGGATTCCACGTCTTCCTCTCCAATTGTAATTTCCTTCTTCTTACAATAGATTTTTCTATCATATATTGAAATACATTCCATACAAAGGATTATATCAAATTCAATCATAGGTAAGATGACAAGGTCGACAACTAAAGTATGTTTATGTTTCATAAAAGAGACTGAATGGCATATATTTGTTGCAATGTGACTTCCCTTAGGAGTTTTGACTAACAACTCTTTTATTAAATAAAAAGGGAAATATATAATTTTTTTAGAAAACTGGGAAGATATAAAAGAATGCAATGATCCATAATAAAATAAATCATTGGGTAAGTTTGAGGAAATGATTAAAGTACCTGCCACCACATCATTAGGAACTTCAACCTCAGTAGTTATGATTGCATAAGCTTGGTCTTTCTCCCTTGGCCTTCTTTGGGGAAATTTTCCTTAATTATTAGGAAAATAATTTATATAATGTCTCATATCTTTGAAATTTTAGCATTAAAAATTGGTGGCTTCTTTATTTCCCTTGCAATCACGGGCTTGGTTGACTTTTTCTCCATGCTTTTAATAAACACTCATTCCCTTCAGGTAAGTACCTGGGTGTTTCTTCCCATAATTATCGTAAGATGGAAATTAAACTCTTACCTTCTTCCCCTTTTCCTTATTTTATTTTCTAGAGTGTCTAGTAGCCTTATTCTTCTCTTTATTTCCTGTAAAGTCATAAGACTTAGAGAATTCTTTTTTTGTCATGATAGAACATGAGACTATATCATCATATGATAATAAATTTTGGGAGACTAGTGCCCTTCGGAGGAATGGTTTTAACCCATCAAAGATTCGATCAATATTGCTTTTTGGATTTCGTATGTAATCTGAAGCATGACTTATTGACCTTGTAAAGTTGGCTTCATACTTATTAACATTATCATCTTTCTTTTGCCTCAGATTCAAGAATTTTCTCTCCATATCCGCTCTCTTTTTGTGAGGGAAATATTTTTCTAATAAAATTTCCTTAAAATCCTTTCATTCCATGTTTGTTCTTTATTCCTCCTCCTTTGTGTTTTGAATAAATGACCACCATTGATATACATGATACATTTCCATGACAACCTTCTCTATTTCATTACTTCCCAAAGAAAGAAATATCTTCTCTGAGAAACTTATCCGCTACTCAAATACAAATGGGTTTATAGTCTCATTGAATGTTGGAGGTTGTTATCATATAAAGCGGTATAACATTGTTACACTTAATTTTGGATCAAGATTCTCTATATGGGTAAGGTTATTATTCATAACCTGAGTTAGCTATCCTGGTATAGTTATAAGCTACTCAGCTCCAGTTTCTTCTCCATCCCCAACATCTTTATCTTGCATGGGAGGGTGATACCTACATGGAATACGCACATTCATACAGTTTTCATTCCTTCCACTAGGTGTCATTTCTAAACAATGGAATACACTAAATTAGTTTATTCATAATTTAGAACCAGCAAAACGCTTTACATAAATTGAAAATTTATGCATAGCTAATCTTATAATCATAAACATGGTTTATTTGGGGAAATATTTACTTTTAAATCCTTCATAATGATTTGTAAAGAAAATGTGAATTATCCTTAGAATATCCCCTAAGAGTTTCAAACTAGGTGTGCATTAAGGCCCATTTTTGTGTACCAAGTTACCCCGAGTTAGACCTAGTACACCTTGTCATATTTGTTACCCCTAGGTACATATGTTCCAGAACCACATCCACTTGTAGTATCGAGACAAGGATATATTTCTAGGAATACCCACATAATATCTACCTTAACAAAATTCTATGATGTTATTATACTCTTATCATCAAATTCAATATTGGGGTTATGTTTCCTACTCTATGTTTTCTAAATCTAGTTTCTAAGGTTTCTATTAAACTTCCTTTGATACCAACTGTAAAGACCCTGACCCCAGTTGCCCAAATATGATGCCTTATATTAATACATTGGCATAGATAAAAGAATAAAATACCAAAGTATCAATTAGTTTAGTAGTTTTGGAATCTATATTACATACATAAACTTTACATTACAACTTGAAAGGAGATACAACATAGCAATTCCATTGGAAACACCCATAAACTCCTAGATTATACCTACAAGTCATTCATAATATACATATTTGCATCCTGGGTAAAAATAAAACATAATAAATGGGTGAAATAGAATGCTCAGTAAGGGTAAGCAATAAAACATGAGCTATAATAATTCATGGTGAATAACTAAAAATATATCTCATTAAAACTTAATCTTAAGCATAATATGGTAGGAATAAAAGATGAATAAATAATGTCATATAAAATAATCTCATGAGAGTAAAACATAATCATGGATTTTATACTAGTTAGAAAATCACATGGGATATAAATTACTAATATCAAAATGAGGGAATTAATAATACCAAACATTATAAACATACCATCAAGGCTTCATCCAAGACATCATACATAAAGGATAAAAATTTGGTCTAGTTTGTCTCATGAGACCTAACGATGCATCGAGGGGATATAGAAGGCCTTATTAATCACTTAATAAATACAATGCATTTCTCATATGAAATGGGTGAAACATAATCAACATATACATTCATATTGAAGATATCATATGAAATGTAAATAACTTTCCCCAAACAATAAACATAATCACAAACCATCTAGAGTAATATAGAGAATGGTATCAAGATAGTACAAACCTATTAAAAATAATCATAAACCATTCAATAAAATATAGTATATTATATCATAAAATATTAATCCCAGTTAATCATAATATTTAATAAAAGGTGTTGAAATATATGAAAATACTTTAATAAAATCATCGAGGAATTTTTGAGAGAAATAAACTTTTTACTTTGCAAAGAAGAGTTATTTTGGAAAAAATATTTGCATAAAAATAGAAATTAACTAAGATAGTTTTTCATGATAAAAAAGTGTGATTTTTAGAAAAATATTTGTGACTTAAAATAGATTATTGAGTATACTTAAAATGGGTAAGAAATTCAGAAGTTCCCTTTAATTAGGCTTGTTTATTGAGAAGAATTGAGAAAGGATCCTTACAAAAAATGTAAATACCTATCAAATAAAGAAGGATTATGATAGGTAAAAATATATAGAACATTTACATATAATTTATGTGGATTACATAGGAATAATTAATAATTATAATGGGGTAAAGAGAGAGAAAGTGTATCCCGAATGAAAAGTGGAGGTTTCTGGAAAATCCCTTACCTTATGTCCGAAAGTGTTCTTCACTTATACTTAACATTATGGATAATGAAATTAGATTCATTAATAATTTAATTTAGAACCTATTAAACATTAATTTTATTTATTATAATTTTATTAATTTTATTTATGGTATTTTTGATGAGTTATAAGATACAATTTTATCATTCAGGAGCATTCATTTCCTTGGTTTTTATGATCAGTTTACTTATACATGAGTATGGAAGTTCATGTAAAATGGGAATAAATATACAGAATTTAAGTTATATGTTATTAATGAACATATGTAATATTAAATGGTTATATAATTCATTCGATTATTTGTGTTGACGATGAATCATTAGATAAGATGTTAGTGATAATCATTTAAATTATTTTGGCAGTTTTTCAATCATCACAAACTAGTTTTGTTTTATTAATTAATATCATATATATATAATGGTTTAAAAACATTAAATATGTTGTAATAAATATATTTTAATTTTTTTAACCATAAAAATGGTTTTATCACCATCCTTGAAGGTGTTAATAGAAATTGAAAACTCTTTATCCTTGAATGCGATAAATCAACACATCACGGATGATGTTTTCATTTTTAGAACAAAAGGAGAGACAAGATAATTGATTATGTATTATTACCTAAACACAATAATATTCTAGTATATAGAAAATAATAGATATATCATGTCACTTTGTGATAAGTAGGTGAGGATAATATAAGAAAAGAAAATAACTTGAAAAGAAATTAAAATAAAAAGAAAGAGGCTTTTACCTCTTGATTTTCTCCTCCTTGAGAACCTCCTTAGGGAAAAGGGTTTGGTCTTTTGATAATACCAAGGGTTCTTGGATGTGGGTTAGAGACCTGGGAATGGGATTGGTTATAAATTGGACAAATCTACAATCTTGAAAGGTGTGAGGAGGAGTGGCAAGGGGTGGTATTTATAGTGGATGAGAGGAGTGATTTCTCATTATTTTAATCATTAGTTTATTATTTTGGATCAAGATAAGAAATAGTGATGATTCAATGAATAAATACAGTAAATAGATAAGGTTAGTTTGATATTATGATTTTTAAATCCGCAATGACTTAAGTAATAGTGTATTTAACTTATAATGTATATATATTGTAAATTACCATATTTTACTATTCACTAAAAATTCAACTATTTTAGAAAAATACCAAAAATTCAACCCAGCCATTTTTGGACATGTAGAATTTAAAAATGGAATCCATTTTATGAAAATAATTTTCTAAATATTAGAAATTTAATTTTTAATTAAAATCATTATTTATTTGAAAAATACCAATTTTAATATTATAACCGATTTTATGACACTTTCAAAAATTAACTAAGGTATCATAAAATTATATTATAATACTAAGATTAAAAAATATTAATTTATGAGTGTATTTTATGAAAATAAATTTTCTTTTAAGTCAATATATTAATTACAAAATTGTAAATAAACATTTATTATTAATAAAAATACCAACACTTAATTTATCATTTTCAAATCATTTATTTACTTAAAATATGATATAATTATATCATATTATCATTTATAGGTTTGATAAATTTTATTTATAATTTCATTGGTGAGGTTACTATTCTATTGGATGGTTTACTATTCCTAAGGGCCGCATTACTATTCCAAAGTTCAAGTTACTATTTCACTAATATAGGTTCCATAACTTTCATTATTCATTTATAAAGTTTGTATTATGTTCTCTAAGTTATTTTATTTGATTTATACTATATGAAATAAATATAATAAGAGAAATTTCATTGATAGAATTCTAGGTCGTTATAGTTATCTAGTAACCGACATGAAAAATTGTCGATATAGGATTTTTCACATCCTTTATCAAATAACCAACATGAAAAAAAATTAAAATATTTCCTTTTAACCTTCCTCTCCAAATTAGTCCAAAAAAACAAAAAGAAAAAGAAAAAGTAGCAGCAACAACAAAACAACTAGCAATACACATTTACAATTATAACATTCAAAATTACATATATAGTACAACAAACTAAAATCCAACCAAACCCATAGAATGATTTGAAGATTCTATTTGTAAGTGTCTGAGATATTATGTAATATAAGGCTGAGGGTCATCAAATAGATACAAGTTAAAATTAAATCATTTAACATGTATTATGAATAAAATGAATGAAATATTAAAGAAAAATTTATAAAGAAATCTATCAGGTGGAACTTCGTAACTATCCTGGTTGAAATTATTTCATACATAAATATCAACACATAATATCATTATTATTTTACACCATATCTTTTATGAAAATAGCATTTAAATGAGTTTTTCAATTCAAAATAACATTATTAACTAATATATCCAAAATGTACTAATTATAAATGAAAAATCACCTTTACTTTTACATATTTGATCTTGGAACTCTTTTTCTTTGTGGTCTCTTGAAAGAAATTTCATCCCTTATTTGAATATAATATGAATGAAATAATTTTAAAATTAATTATAATATAAACAAGTATTAAGAAATTCAAACTTACATTTTTAATACATCCTGAAATTTTGTTTTCACTTTTCCATTGATAGAGCATAACCAGTAAAGTGTCTTCTCCCTTGGACATAAAACACCTAAAATATAATAGCCACTGATATAAAATAAAATTTAATGTTAGTGATTATTATGTTAAAATATATATAACACTTTTTGAGATATATGTTTCATACTCTTGAATATAAGGAAACATCTAGCACTGAATAATTGCCTCCTTTTGAAATTTTTCAGCAATATAAACTATTATTTTTTTCTTCAGTCAATGTTTTCTCTATAGGTGAAATTAATTGTGAGTCCATAAATCCATATAAAACTCTATTTTCATGCTCCTTACACATTGTATAAAGATATCTAATACAAAACAGACATAAGTATAAATTTTGAATAAATTAAATAGACAAAAATATTTATGTTAAAACTTATATGGAAAAAGCTTTCATCTTATTGATGCACAACTGATCTCCACTTACAAGCTCCATGATATCATTTTTCAAAAGCACCACAGTAATTTCACACCCACAAACACCATATTCAAATGGAGTCTCATAAACATTCAACAACAAATTTTAATATCTTGACAATCTATCAAGATTACTAGAATCTGTATCTGAAGTCATAACACTTTTTATTTTTTGTTTTCTATATATTATTTATTTACCTTTAAAGTATTCCTGTAAAAAATAGATAAATATAAAAAATTTAAAATGTTAAAACAAATTTAATACAAAAATTAAATAAAAGATAAAATAAACACATACATCTATGGTAATATGTCTCATAAGTCTAGATGGACAAACTAAAAAGTGGGTGATACTTTGTCCAACTATAATCACCTCATCTGTAGGTAATGGTACTCCAGATTATATATCTATAATATCTTGTATAGTGACCCTAGGATGCTCTATCTCTAATTTTTGATGATGAATGGTATCTCTAATATAAAATATTAACCCATAATCAACAATATGATGTTGCGGATCATCGCCATATAACTCACAATAATTGGGAAGATGTAGAGGATGGGGTATAGGAGTGGGATAAGGAGTGGGTTCTGTAGGTGGAGTTGGAGGAGAGAGAGCTATTGGCGGAGGTGGAGGAGTGAGAGCTATATTCTGAAACTGTATTTGTATGTTTGCAAACATTGACTATACTGAAGCTTTGATCCCATCCTCCATCATCACATGAATATCCTGAACTTGAGCCTCTAAAGATTCTATTTTTTTATAAACACCCTCCATTACAGAATCTTAAGAATGTGAAAATTCTTTTTTCACCGATAACCCCATTGGGTATCCTCGTACACAACCCAGGTGTTCGGAATTTCCCAATGTTGTAGCTAAAATATCCTGCATACCCTCATCTAAAAAGACCCCCTATGTGCTCTACTTGTAAAGACCCCGACCCCAGTTGTCTTTAGTCGGTGCCTTACATTAGTACACTGGCATAGATACAAGAATTGAATCTCAAAGGATCGATCATTTTAGTAGTTTTGGAATCCATATTACATACATGAACTTTACATTACAACTTAAAAGGAGATACAACATAGAAATTCCATTGTAAACACCCATAAACTCCTAGATTATCCCTGAAAGTCATTCATAATATACATCTTCATGTACTATGGAAAATAAAACATAAGAAATGGGTGAGATCATATACTCAGTAAGGGTAAGAAATACAGTGTAAGATATCTTAAAAATAAATAATATGGCATAGTGAATAACTAAAAACACATGCCATTATAACATAATCCTGAGCATAATATGGTAGGAATAAGAGATGATTAAATAAAGTCATATAAATAATCATACAAGAATGAAACTTAACCATGGATATTATACTAGTAAAATAATTGCATGTATTATCAATTACTAATATCATAATGAGGGAATTCATAATGTCATACATTATAAACATACTATAAAGTCTTCAGCCAAAACACCATACATAATGGGTAAAAATCTAGTCTAGTTTGTCTCATGAGACCTACTGATGCATCGAGGGGCTATATGAGGCCCCACCTATCACTTAATAAGTCTAATTAATTCCTCATATGAAATGGTTGAAACATAATAAGTATATATATTCATATTAAATCTAGCATATTAAATCTAAATAACTTCCCCAAATAATAAACATAATCATAAACCATCTAGATTAATATGGAGAATGGTATAAAGATAGTACATCCCTGGTCAAAATAATCATAAACCATTAAAAAAATATGGTAGATGATATCATGAAATATTATTCTCAATTAATCATAAGATTCAACAAAGGGTGTTGAAATAGATGTAAATACGCTAATAAAATCATTGAGGAATTCTTGAGAGAAATACCCTTTTTTACTTTGCAAAGAAGAGTTCTTTTGGAAAATATTTTCATAAAACCAAAAATAAACTAAGATAGTTTTTCATGATAAAAAATTGTGACTTTTATATAAAAATATTGGTTTCTTCAAATAGATTATGGAGTGTACTTAAAAATGGGAAAGAAATTGAGAAGTTCCCTTTAATCGGGCTTGTTTATCAGGAATAATTGAGAAAGGATCCTTATAAAAAAATTAACTCCCCATAAAATAAGTAAGGATTATACAAGGTACATATATATAGAACATTAACAATGAATTTAGAAGCATTACATAAGAATAATTAATAATTAAATTGGGGTAAATAGAGATAAAGCGTAGCTCGAATGGAAAATAGAAGTTTGGGGAGAATCCATTACCTTATGTCTGAAAGTGTTATTCACTTGTACTTAACATCCTAGATATTGAAATTAGATTTATTAATAATTTAATTCAGAGAATATGAAACATCTATTTTATTTAGTATAATTTTATTAAGTTCATTTATGGTTTTTTGATGAGTTATAAGATACAATTTTATTGTTTGGGAGCATTCATTTTCCTTGGTTTTCATGATCGTTTTACTTATATATGAGTATGGAAACTCATGTAAAATGGGAATAGATATCCAGAATTAAATTTATATGTTATTAATTAAAATAAATAATATTCAATGGTTATATAATTAATTTGGTTATTTTGGGTGAGTATGAATCATTAGATAAGACGTTAGTGATAATCGTTTAGATTATTTTGGCATTTTTCGATTATCACAAACTAGTTTTGTTTTATTAATTAACACAATGTATATATAATGGTTTTAGAACATTAAATAGGATATAATAAATATATTATAATCTGTTTTAACTATAAAAATGGTTTTATGACCAGCCTTGAAGGTGTTAATGGAAATTGAAAACTCTTCATCCTTGAATGTGATAAATCAACACATCACGGACGATGTTTTTATTTTTAGAACAAAAGGAGAGGGAGGAGAATTAATGATGTGTTATTACCTAAGCATAATAAAATTATAGTATATATAAAATACTATAGATATCATGTAAATTTGGTATAGGGAGGTGAGGAGAATATAAGAAAATAAAATAGCTTGAAAAGAAATTAAAAGAAAAAGAAAGAGGTTTTTACCTCTTGATTTTATCCTCCTTGAGAACCTCCTTAGGGAAAATGGTTTTGTCTTTTGATAAGACCAATGGGTCCTGGATGTGGGGAATGAGATTTGTAATAGTATTGGGTATAAATTATACAAGGATCAAATCTTGGAAGTTTTGAGTAGAATGGGTGGTGAGGGGTGGTATTTATAGTGGAGGAGAGGAATGATTTATCGTTATCTTAATCATTAGTTTATTATTTTTGGCTCAAGACAAGAAATAGTGATGATTCCATGACTAAATATAGTAAATAGAGAAGAATAGTTTAAGATTATGGTTCTTACATCATAAATTACTCTAGAAATAGTGTATTTAACTTATAATGTATATATACCGTAAATTACAGTATTTTACTATTCACCAAAAATTCAACTATTTTAGAAAAAATACCAAAAATTCATCCTAAAAATTTTTGATGTATAAAATTATAAAATGGACTCCATTTTATGAAAATAATTTTCTAAATATGATAAATTTAATTTTTAATTAAAATCATTATTTATTTGAAAAAATACCAATTTTAATATTAAAAATGATTTTATGATACTTTCAAAAATTAACTAAGGTCTCGTAAAATTATATTATAATCATAAGATAACAAAATATTAATTTATGAATGTATTTTATGAAAATAAATTTTCTTTTAAGTTATTATACTAATTACAAAATTTTAGATAAAAATTTATGCTTAATAAAAATATCAACACTTAATATATCATTTTCAAATAATTTATTTACTTAAACTATGATATAATTATATCATATTTTCATTTATAGGTTGGATAAATTCTATTTATAATTTCATTAGTGAGGTTACTATTCTATTGGATGTTTTTCTATTTCTAAGGGTTACATTATTATTCCAAAGGTCAAGTTATTATTCCATTGATATAGGTTCCATAACTTCTAGAAATACCTCTTATTTCATTCCTTATTCATTTATAAAGTTTTTATTATGTTCTTTAAGTGATTTTATGTGATTTATACTATATGAAATAAATATAATAAGGTAAATTTAATTGAAATAATTATGGTTCATTACATTCTCCCCTCCTATAAAAATTTCATCTTCGAAATTTCTAGAATGTCACCTCATAAAAAGATTTGGGTAGTTCTTCATCATAACTTCCTCTAGTTCCCACATCACCTCTTCAATTTTATGATTTTTTCAAAGTACCTTTACCAACTGATCCCTCTAGTTCCTCAACGCCTTTTCTTTAGTGTCCAAAATCTGGATAGGCTCTTCACGGTAATTAGGTTCAAATTCTATTACTTTATAAGTAAGGAAATGCCTTAGGTTAGGTATGTACTTCCTTAAAAAAGGGATGTGGAACGCATCATGAACTCTGGAAAGGTTGAGTGGCATTATCAAATGATAAGCCACAACTCCAATTCTTTCTATAATTTCAAAATTATCAATGTACCTGGATCTTAGTTTCCCTTTCTTACCAAATCTTATAACACCCTTACATTGAGATACTTTCAAGAAAACAAGACCCCCCACTTAAAATTCAAAATCCTTCCTTCAATTATCGGCATTGCTCTTTTGCTTACTTTGAGATGCTTTAATGTGTTTTTGAATAGTCTTTACCTTCACTGTTGTTTTCCTCATAAGCTTTAGTCCTACAATATTCCTTTCACCAATGTTATCCAAACAAGTTAGTGTATGACATCTCTTTCTATATAATGCTTCATATAGTGTTATTTGAATACTTTAATGGAAACTATTGTTATAGGAAAAATATGCCAAAGGTAAATATTGATCCCACATACCTTGAAAGTTAAGTGAGCATGATCTCAACATATCTTCTAATGTTTTAATGGTCCTTTCAAACTAACCATCGGTTTAAGGGTGATAAACAATACTTAAATGAAGCTTAGTATCCAAAGATTTCTGAAGAATTTTCCATAATTTTAATGTAAATTGTGGATCATGATTAGACACAATTGAAAGAGGTGATCCATGGAGTCTTACAACTTTATTAATATAGAGTCGTGCAAGGTGTGCCAATAAAAATTTCTCCCTTATAGTGAGGAAATGTGCATATTTGGTAAGTCCATCAACAATTACCCATATTGCATCATTGTTTCTTAGAGTTTTTGGTAATCTAGTGAAAAAATCTATAGTGATATCATCCCATTTCCATGTATGAATAGGAATAGGTTACATGGTCTCTCTAGGATGTTTTCTTTCAGCCTTCACCTGTTGACAGACTAAATATCTTGATACATATTCAGTAATTTCCTACTTCATATTATCTAACTAGAAGTGTTCCTTAAAAACTCTATACATATTAGTGATACTAGGGTATATAAATAAATTCAAACAATAGAAATCATCCAATAACTCTATTTTTAGCTTAGGTATATAGGAAACATGAAGCCTCTTCCCAAATTTTAGAATTTCATCCTTATACACGAAGTCTACCAACTTTCCATAATATACAGCTTTAATTTTCTTTTGAAGATTCTCATTATCCGAATTATAAATTTTAATCCTTTACAATAAATATAGTTGTGAAACAAATTGAAAATATAATTATGTTTCTCATTCCTTGATAATTCTTATATTCATTTTTTCTATATCCATATACACAGGATCCTTATCAATCCACATTTTCTTCAGAACTCCATGATCTTTCTTACTCAATGCATCTGCTACATTATTCGTCTTCCATGGGTGGTGGTGTATTGAACAATCATAATCCTTGAGTAGCTCGAGCCATCTATTTTTCCTCATGTTGAGTTCTTTATGTGAGAAGATATATTTAAATCTCTTATAATCTATATATATCACATCTTTCACCATAGATATAGTGTCTCCAAATCTTTAGAGTAAATATTACGATTGTTGGTTCAAGATCATGTGTTGGATAGTGTTTCTCGTGAGTTTTTAACTGCCTTGATGCATAGGTAATAACTCTACCATTTTACATAAGTATATAGTAGAGTCGTTTATTTGACGCATTGATATAAATCACAAAACCACCATTAAATGATGGTAGAGTCAAGATCATATCATTCACTAATCTCTTATTCAATTATTCAAAACATTCTTCACATTATATTTTTTCATATGAACTTAACCCCTTTACGAGTAGGCATGGTTAATGGGTTAGATAATTAAGAAAAAATTTGAACGAAACGCTGATAGTAACCTGCTAAACCAATAAAACTATGTACCTCAGTTATGTTCATTGGTATATCCCATTACTAGACTACTTTTTTCTTTGCATGATTAATTGAGATTCCATCCTTAGATACAATATAGACAAAAAAAGAAACAGTTTGAAGCCATAATTCACACTTGTTAAACTTCCCATATAACACTTTTCTTCTAAGAGTCTCCAAAACAATATTCAAGTGGTTATCATGGTCCTTATTTCTTTTGGAGTATATTAATATATAATCAATAAATACCACAAAAAAATATTTAAGATATTCCTTGAACACTGTGTTTATTAGATCCATAGAATTAGAGGGTGCATTAGAATAACAACCTTGCTTATCTTATAACACAATTAAACGTAATTTATTACATAAAATTAACTTGATACAACATAGAAGATCAATAGTTATAGTGTATTTGGGGATTAGGATCATTACATAACAACTTAAAACATTAAATACAACATCTTTATTGAAAACTTCCTTTACATTACCACTATATTACCTCGTACTTAGCATTGCATGGGATAACCTGAGGACATGCATAAGAAAAGGGTGAGCTATAAATCCCAGTAAGGGAATAATCATGGAATAAAATGAGGAAGACAATACATGTTAGATAATATTCATATAAATATAGCACAATAGAATCATAAATATAAAGGCATGATAAATCATGATAATCATAACATGGAAATGTGGCAACAACACTTAACATGGAATTAGCATGAGCCAAGGCTCATTGCACATGGAGCATGAGTAAACCCTCATTGCACATGAAGCATGAGTAAAACCTCATTGCACTTAAATTATCATGAGTAAACACCCATTTCACATGACGTATCATGATACTATACTTTACCCAATGCATTGGAGTGCTATCAGGGTGCACCCTTCTTAAACATTTCACTTCATGCATTAGTGTGCCACATGGATCATAAAATATTGAATCATTCAACATAATAATTTATTACATGATAAAAAAATGTGGAATACATACTTGAAAATCTTTAAACAATAAGTAAATGTTAATAAATGTGAATACCCTTGATAGAGAAATGGGCATGGTATTCACTACACAATGACTTTAGCTTGGAAAAACGCAGTGCAATTTCGGTAGCATAACGGCGTGACATAAGAACTCATAAAAATGGTTTATGAGAGAGAAAGGGGTGTCTCGTCATATTTACATGATATGTACAGTAATTTTTTCATATAGATACATGTCCTAACAAATTTAATGGAATTTAGATTCATGATACAAAATAATTTCTTGAATGTAAACGAGGAGAGAGAAATTTCTTTCGGAATTTCGGTATAGTAATGGGTGTACATGGGAGGCATTTAATGAGAGAGAAAGGGGTATCCCATCATTAAAACATAAATAGGGTAGTATTTTGAAGGTTCAAAACCATACCCCAACATTTATAATTGAAATTAAAAGGTCATAACAACTTAAAGAATATTGGACAAAAATGAAAAATGAAGAAAACCCTTACTTGGAAGTGTGCTTCCAAAGGCTTGAGAGAGGCTTGAGAGAGGCTTCTTAGGAGATTGGGGAACCTTGGGAGGACTCTAGAGAGATGAGGGAATAGTTTGGAAGAACTCCAAAGGCTTTGGGTGAGGAGGAAGTGGGAGCTTGGGTGGGTTTATATAGGAAAGGTGAGGGAATTATTTATTATTTAGGTTTGGGACACCTCATGTTAAACTAATCCAAACAACAAACCAGCCCATGGTTTTTGCCCATGTTTTTTGGAAAAAGGAAGTGGAAAACAATATTTTATAATTACAAAGTCCAAACTTCTTAAAATAATGGGGTTGCTTATGTGGAGTTGAGTCACACTCCCAAGGAAAACAATTTAAAAAGACAAAATGTTTAATAAGTCTTGAAGGGTCCACTAAATCTTTGTAAAATAAATCAAACAAACCCAAAATCACATTATTTTAATGGTAAAACATATATTGTCCGAACATAAAGTTTATAGTATTTTATTACATCACTATTGGGTCATTATAATATCATAAAACACATTATATATTTAAACGGTATTTAATTTTTACCCAAAAATTTGACTGTCTCAGAAAATTATGAAAAAATAACCATTGGATAATTTCGACATCCTGATTCCAGAAATAATATTCATTTTATCTAAATAATTTATAAATATGTTAATTTTCACTTTTAAAATAAAAACTGACATTTATCAAAAATTCATGGGTTTTGACAAAAATGGCTTTCAAACCTTAATAAAAATTACAATTGCATTCATAAAATTATACGATCATTTATATTTAATAAAAATTAATTTAATAATAATAATAATATTTTATTAACATATTATTTAATTCAAAAATCCATTAATTTATCAAAATATATTTCTTAGTTGAACATTAACTAAAAATACTATTTGTGATTTAAAAACTATTTACAAGGTAACAATAATAAAATGAAAGTATATTTATTATTATATACAAAAATAATGTACATAACCATAGTACTAAGGTCCTATTACATAACCCCTTATAACACCCGCATAAGACCGAAGAGTAAGGTGTGCAATGATGACAAACTTTTGGGGTGGCTCGGATAACATTGCTTAGGTGGTAATCACTATCAACTTCCACTTCTCTCATAGGTGGTCCCACTCGAGCTTAACATATTCAAGCTTGGATTGGGATTATTCAAGAGAAAATCCCAAAGTCACAACCTTCTTTCCTAGCTCTGACAAATGGGCTTCGTATGGGGCACGTCTACTGGATGAGGCCATCGCTTCCTTTGTCTGAGTAAATTGGATTTGTTAATGCCCTATATTTATACTAATCATGTGATCACTGTTCAATAGCTATATTAGCAACAGTCACAATTCTTAATAGTATTTTAAAATCCAAAAACATAAATCCAAAGAAGTTTATATTTTATATAAACATTTTACATAAAGATATATTTAATTAGATCAAGAGGGATTTCCATTAATGAAAGTTTGGGTCGTTACAATCTTCCCCCCTTAAGAAATTTCACCCTCGAAATTTCCTTTTCCCACACTAAAACAGATTTGGGTAACTATGCTTCATCATTTCCTCTGATTCCCACTTCTCTTCTTCAAACTTGTGGTTTTTCCACAACACCTTGACGAGGGGCATTGTCTTATTTTGTAGAACTTTTTCTCTACGATCTAAGATCTTCACTAGTTTCTTCTCATAAGAAAGATCATCCTCTAACTGTACCACCTCTGAAGAGAGTACATGTGAAGGGTCTGGTATGTACTTCATTAATAGGGATACGTGAAAGACATCATGTACTTTAGCCATGGTTTGTGGAAGTGCTAGTCGATAGGCTACAACCCCGACACGATCAAGAATCTCAAAGGGGTCGATGTGCCTTGGACTTAACTTCCTTTTCTTTCCAAACCTCATGACCTTCTTCCACAGAGATATGCATAGAAATACCATGTCTCCAACTTTAAACTCAAGGTCTCATTGACGGTTATTTTCATAAATCTTCTGTCGACTCTGGGATGCCTTGATATGCTGCTGAATGGTTTTCACCTTCTCCACGATTTCTTCAACCATTTCTGGTCCAATAAGCTTATGCTCACTGACCTCATCCCAAAACGTTGGTGTTCTAAACCTTTTCCCATAAAGGGCTTCATATGGAGCCATTTGGATGCTCTAGTGGAAACTGTTATTATAAGATAACTCAACCAGAGGAAGATGTTGATATCATCCTCCTTTAAAGTCCATTGATCACACTCTAAACATGTCCTCAAGTGTTTAGATAGTCCGCTCGGATTGGCCATCAGTTTGAGGATGATAGATCGTACTGAAGTTCAGTTCAGTATTTAGAGCATGTTGAAGACTCTTCCAAAACTTAGAGGTGAATCATGGATCTCGATCGTACACAATAGATAGTGGTAATCCATGTAGCCTTATAACTTTCCTGATATATATTTGTTCCAGTTGATCCAATGAGAAATCCTTCTGAATAGCAATGAAGTGTGTTGCCTTTATAAGATGATCCACAACAACCCAGATTGCATTGTTTCTTTTGAATTTCTTCAGAAGTCCGGTGACAAATTCCATGGTGATGTTCTCCCATTTCCATTCTGGTATGGGCAATGGTTGCATCATCTCTTTAGACTTCTTCCTATCTGCCTTCACTTGCTGACACACCAGGCACTTTTATGTATATTCAGAAATCTCCTTCTTCATATTATCCCACCAATAATTCTCTCAGATATCTCAATACATCTTTGTGTTTCCTGGGTGAATAGAGAAATTTGAACTATGTGCATCATCCAAAAGTTCATTCTTCAGCTCCAGACTTGATGGAACGCATAGTCTTTTCCCAAATATCACAATTCCTTCTTCATTAACATTAAACTCTGAGGATTTACCTTTTCCGATAGCTTCCACTTTTTCCTGAATTCCCACATCATCCTTTTGAGAATTCTTTAACCTTTCCAAAATTAATGGTTGAGCAATTATTTGTGAAAGGATTGATGATGTTCCCTTCTTTATGATTCTCATTTCCATCTTCATAAAATCTAATAAGATTGGATCCTTTTCAATTCTAATAAATGATAAAATCATTGGGTCCTTTCTACTTAGGGAATTCTCCACCTTGTTCACTTTCCCATGGTGGTAATGGATTGAGCAGTCATAGTCTTCGATCAGCTCTAACCATGTTCATTGGAACATGTTCAACTCTTTCTATGTGAATAAATACTTGAGGCTTTTATGGTTCATATATATTTCACACTTCTCCCCAAAGAGATAATGCCGCCAAATTTTCAAAGCAAAGATCGTTGCAGCCAACTCGAGGTCATGTGTTGGATAGTTCTGTTCATGAACTTTTAATTGCCTTGAAGCATAGGCAATGACTTTGTCATTTTGCATCAACAAACATCTCAGGCCTTTCTTCGAAGCATCACTGAATACCACAAAAAGTTCTACACTTGTGTGTAAAGTGAGGACGGGCACAGTGATAAGCCTCCTTTTCAACTCCTTGAAGATTTATTCACATTCATCACTCCAAGAAAACTTTACTCCCTTATGAGTTAGATTGGTAAGAGGGTTGGACAATCGTGAGAAATTTCTCACAAATCGTCGATAATATCCAGCTAACCCCAAGAAGCTACGGATATCCATTACCGATTTTTGCCTCATCCATCCCTCAATTGCATCTATTTTGGAGGGATCCACAAATATCTCATTGTTTGTGATGATATGGCCCAAGAATGAGATCTCCTTCAACCAGAACTCACACTTGTTGTACTTTTCATAGAGCTTCTCCTTCCGCAAGGTCTCTAGTATAGTTCTTAGAATCTATTCATGATCCTCATTGGTTTTAGAGTATATCAAAATATCATCTATAAAGACTACCACAAATTTGTTGAGGTAATCTCTAAAGACTATATTCATCAAGTCCATGAAGATTGCTGGAGCATTAGTGAGTCCTAAAGGCATTACTATGAATTCATAGTGCCCGTATCTTGTACGAAAAGTAGTCTTGGGGATATCTTCCTTCTTCACCCTTACTTGATAATATCCCGACCGCAAATCCACCTTGGAGAAGTATTGTGCTCCACACATCTGATCGAACAAGTCATCAATTCGTGGGAGAAGATACTTGTTCTTTATCATGATTTTGTTAATCTTGCAATAATTGATGCAAAGGCACATTGACCCATCCTTTTTCTTGATGAATAGGACTAGTGCACCCCATGGTAAAACGCTTGGTCATATAAACCCTTTATCTAGATTCTCCTGTAGTTATTTCTTCAGCTTCTCAAGATCCACAACAGTCATTCTATACGGAGTCTTGGATATTGGCAATTCCCTAGGTATAAGATCAATTGAGAATTCAACATCTATTCTAGGAGGAAGACCAGGCAATTCCTCGGTAAACACTTCAGCGAACTCCCTCACAATAGGCATGTCTTCTAGGATGGTTGTGACCTTACACTCAATCATCTGATCCAGATACGCATGCTCATAGCGTAGTAATATCCATGCTTTAGATGATGGAGATAAAGAATTTTCATCTTCCTCCTTTCACTTGTAAAGAATCGAGGGTTGATTCTCCATATCGAGAGTGATTTTCCTCTCACAGTAATTTATATTGGCTCTATATAAGGAAAGTCAATCCATGCCAATAATTGTATCAAATTACACCATAGGGAGTATGATGAGGTTCGCTGGGAAGTTTAATCCACAGATTATGATAGGGGAGGAGTTATATTCATGGGATGCAATGATTTCCCCATTTGTCATACTCACTGACATCTTCACTGCCATGATTTGTGGTGGTGCTGGGATTGTTCTACTAAACTTTCGATAAATAAAAGAATGTGTAGAACTTGAATCAAAAAGTACGTTCGCTATTATTGAATGAATAACTAGTGTACCTGTCACCACTTCGTTTTTGGGGTTCACTTTGGCAGTAGTGATGGAAAAATCTCATCCTTTATACCTTGGAGGTTGTTGGTTGCCTCCAAAAACCCTTGGCTTAGGGCACTGATTTGAAATATGCCATGGTTCTTTGCAGTTGTAGTAATGAACCATGTGTTGAGGTTCGAATGGAGCATTCCTCTCCTTTTTCGTAGTTGTGGGTCTTTCTTGCCGACAATTAATATCCAGGTGACCTTCTATTCCATACCTAAATCATTTCCTCGTCCCCTTTAAGCAGTTTTCAGGGTGCTTCTTTTCGCACCTTTGGAAAGTGGGGTGTTGGATCTTCTTAGCACCGTTGGATTTATCCATCAAACTGCCAGCATTTAAGTCCACCTTATGCTTCTTATCCCCATGATACCCCTGAGATTATTCGATCTCCATTTCTACCTTGAGGGCACATCGGACAATTTCCTCATAGTTATCGAAGTCATGGATCGCCAGTGCTTTCCACAGGCTAGGTTTCAGCCCACCAAAGAAGCAGTTAACCTTGCATTCAGGGGTAACGACAAAGTCGGAGGCGTATCGTGCAAGACTTGTGAAGTTTGCCTCATACGCTTTGATAGTTTTTTCATCTTTTTTATTGAGGTCAAGGAAATCCCTTTCCATCTTAAGTCATAGGGTGCGCAAAAATATTTATCGAAAAACATCTTCTGGAAATCCTTCCATTTCAATGCCTCAATCTTCTTTTCAGGCTTCGTATTTTTGATCAACGTCCACCATTGATCAGATTCACCCTCCATATGATAAGCATCTAGGAGAACCTTCTCTTTTTCAGAACATTGAAGGATGGATAATATATTTTCAATGGATTTGATCCATTGTTCATTGATTGAGGGATCAGATGATTCGTTAAAAGTAGGAGGCCTTTGTCTCGTGAAGCTCTCTATAGAGACTTTTTCTTTCTTAGGGGGGTTTGAACGTTCCTCCTGACCCATGTTTCTATTAAAATCTTGAGTTAGCTGATAGATAATCATGACAAAGTTCGCAATTCCCTCTCCCATTGGATTGGGCATCTCATTAGTACAGTCATCACATTGATCCTCACATCGGTTGTTAACCCGATTCCTCCTATTACCGGCCATTGGATGGAATAAAAGGAAAGTTAGGGGTAACACATAAATGGTAATACAAGGACAAAACTAATGAATTATAAATAACTTTTATTTCCTTAACATATGAATCTATTGGCTTCAGTCTATGTTATCCATGATCTACTTTCTAACATATATTCTTAGGGAATTTTTTGTCCCTTAATAATGGTTCATACTAAGCTTGTGAATTTACCAAAGCATATCCCTTGGGAGTGTCGTAACCAATAGTGAAGTAAGGCCCATTTTCATGCACCATTTTCCATTCAAGTCTAGCTTAAAGCGGTGTTTTCGGGTTTTACCCCTAGGATACATCTATGCGAGAGCCGCCTCTACCTGCTCGTATCCAGACAGGGATGTATTTTCTTGATAAACCACTTACTCAATACTCACCAAAACTTAGGGATGTTTTTATTATACTTAGTCTTGTCTCTAAGGATTTCCTATGGTTTTCTAATCCTAATACCAAAAATAACTAAACCTATCCTCTGATACCAACTATAACAACCATGCTTTTTTTATTACACAATTAAACATAATTTATTACATAAACTTCACTTGATAAAACATAGAATATCAAGAGGTATAGTGTCTTTGGGGATTAGGATCATTACATAACAACTTAAAACATTAAATACAATATCTTTATTGAAAACTTCATTTATATGACCACTACATTCTCTCGTACTTAGCATTTCATGGGATAACCTGAGGACATGCATAAGAAAAGGGTGAGCTATAAAGCCCAGTAAGGGAATAATCATGGAATAACTTGAGGAAGACAATACATGTTAGAAAATAGGAATATAAATATAACACAAGAGAAGAATAAATATAAAGGCATGATAAATCATGATAATCATAACATGGAAATGTGGCAACAACACTTAACATGGAATTAGCATGAGCCAACGCTCATTGCACATGGAGCATAAGTAAACCCTCATTGCACATGAAGCACGAGTAAACCCTCATTGCACTTGAATTATCATGAGTAAACACCCATTTCACATGACATATCATGATACTATACTTTACCCAATGCATTGGAGCGCTATCAGGGCGCACCCTTCTTAAACATTTCACTTCATGCATAAGTGTGCCACATGGATCATAAAACATTGAATCATTCAACGTAATCATTTATTATATGATAAACGAATGTGGAATACATACTTTAAACTATTTAAACAATAAGTAAATGTGAATAAAGTTGAATACCCTTGATAGATAAATGGGCATGGTATTCACTACACAATGACTTTAGCTTGGAAAAACAAGGTGCAATTTCAGCAGCATAACAATGTGACAGAAGAACTCATAAAAATGGTTGATGAGAGAGAAATGGGTGTATCATCATATTTACATGAAATGTACAGTAAGGGAGTCATATAGATACATTTCCCAACAAATGTAATGGAATTTAGATTCATGATACAAAATAATTACTTGAATGTAAATGAGGAGAGAGAATTTTCTTTCAGAATTTCGGCATAGTAACGGGTGTACATGGGAGGCATTTAATGAGAGAGAAAGGGGTATCTCATCATTCAAAAATAAATAGGGCAGTATGGGGGAGGTTCAAAACCATGCCCCAACATTTATAATTGAAATTAAAATAGCATAACAACTTAAAGAATATTGGACAAAAATGAGAAAGGAAGAAAACCCTTACTTGGAAGTGTGCTTCCAAAGGCTTGAGAGAGGCTTGAGAGAGGCTTATTGGGAGATTGGGGCACCTTGGGAGGATTCTAGATATATTAGGGAAGAGGTTGGATAAAATCCAAAGGCTTTGAGTGAGGAGAAAGTGGGATATTGGGTGGGTTTATATAGGAAATGTGAGGGAATTCTTTATTATTTAGGTTTGGGACACCTCACGTTAAACTAATCCAAACCACAAACCAACCCATGGTTTTTGCCCATGTTTTTTGGAAAAGGGAAGTAAAAAACAATATTTTATAAGGCCAAAGTCTGAAATTCTTAAAATAATGGGGTTTCTTATGTGGAGGTAAGTCACACTCCCAAGGAAAACAATTTAAAAAGATAAAATGTTTAATAAGTCTTGAAGGGTCCACTAAAGATTTGTAAAATAAATCAAACAAACCCAAAACCACATTATTTTAATGGTAAAACATATATTGGCCAAACATAAAGTTTATAGTATTTTATTACATTGCTATTAGGTCATTATAATGTCATGAAATAAATTTCTTATTTGAACATTAACTAAAAATACTATTTGTGCTTTAAAAACTATTTACAAGGTAACAATAATAAAATGAAAGTATATTCATTATTATATACAAAAATAATTTACATAACCATAGTAATAGGTTCTTGTTATATAAACCTTTATAACACCCATATAAGACCGAAGAGTAAGGTGTGAGATAGTGACAGACTCTTGGGGTGGCTCGGATAACATTGATTGGGTGGTAATCACTATCAACTTCCACTTCTCTCGTAGGCAGACCCACTTGAGATTAACATATTCAAGATCAAATTGGGCTTGGTCAAGAGAGAAGCCCAAAGATGCAACCTCATTTCTGAGCTCTGAAAAATGGGCTTCGTATGGGGCACGTCTACTGGATGAGGTCATCGCTTCATTTGTTTGAGTAAATTGGATTTGTTAAAGCCCTATATTTATACTAATAATGTGATCACTATTAAATGGATATATTAGCAATGGTCACAATTCTTAATAGTATTTTAAAATCCAAAAACATAAAACCAAAGAAGTTGACATTTTATATAAACATTTTACATAAAGAGACATTTAATAAGATCGAGAGGGATTTCCATTAATGAAAGTTTGGGTCGTTACAATTAGTCAGTCCAAATGGAATTACTATAAACTCATAATTTCCATAACTGGTTTGAAATGTTGTATTTGGAATATCTTTATTCCTTACATGCAATTGATGATATCCATATTTAAGGTTAATCTTTAAAAAATATTGATATCCATGAAGTTGATCAACTAATTCATCAATGCGTGGTAAAGGATACTTGTTCTTCATTATAATAGCATTGATTTGTCTATAGTCAACACACAGTCTCATGGATCTGTCTTTATTCTTAACAAAGAGAACAGGGGATCCCCATAGAGAAACACTAGGGTGAATAAATCCATTATTACTCAAATCCTCTATTTATTTATTCAGTTCCACTAATTCCACGATGACCATTCTATAAGGAGTCTTTGTAATAGGTCTTGCACCAAGAATTAAATCAATAGAGAACTCAACTTCTCACTCTAGAGGATTTCCAGGTAAATCCTCTAGAAATACATCAAAATAATCCTGCACAATAAGTACATCTTCAATTTGAATATTTCTTTCCTCATACATAGATGATGTTTTCTCTTCCTCCCTAAGAATTTTATTTAGAAGAGCTACTGGAGGTGGATCTAGATAAGAATCAGATGATGAGGTTTCTTATCTAAAGATAAGGGATTTCATGTCTTCCTCACCAATCATAATTTCCCTCTTCTTACAATATATTTTCACATCATATTTTGAAACTCGGCCCATATCAAGTATTATATCAAATTCAATCATAGGTATGATGACAATTTTAGCAACTAAAGTATTTTTATGTGTCATAAAGGAGACTGACCAACACATATTTATTGCAATGATACTTCCCTTGGTAGTTTTTACTAACAACTCCTTTATTAAATCAAAAGGTAAATATCTAATTTTATTAGAAAACTAGGAAGATATAAAAGAATGTGATGATCCAGAATAAAATAAAGAATTGGATAAGTTTTAGGAAATGATTAAAATACCTAACACTACATCATAAGTAACTTCAAACTCAGTAGTTGTGATCACATAAGCTTAGCCTTGCTACCTTGGCCTCTTTAAGGGAAATTTTCCTTGACACTTAAGATAATAATTTGCATAATGTCTCATATCTTTGCAATTATAGCATTAAAAATTAGTAGATTATTTCTTTCCCTTACAATCACGAGTATAGTGGCCTTTTCTCCACACTTATAAAAAACACACATTCTCTTCAAGAAAGTACCTAGGTGTTTCTTCCCATAATTATTGCAGGATGGAAATTTAACTCTTCCCTTCTCCCCTTTTTCCTTATTTCCTTTTCTAGAGTATTCAACATCCCTCTTCTTATTTTAATTTCCTTTAAATTAATAAGACTTAGAGAATTATTTTTCTGTCTTGATAGCACATGAGACTATATCTTCATATGATGAGAAATTTTGGGATACTAGTTCCCTTTAGAGGAATGGTTTTAACCCATCAAAGAATCGATCAATCTTACTCTTTGGATTTCGTATGTAATCCGCAGCATTCCTTGCTAACCTTGTAAATTTGGATTTATACTTAGCAACATTATAATCTTCATTTTGCCTTAGATTCAAGAATTTTCTCTCCATATCTGCTCACTAATCATGAGGGAAATGTTTTTATAAGAAAATTCCCTTTAAATCCTTATATTCTGTGTTTTCTATTTCTTTCTCCTCCTTTTTGTTTTGAATCAATGACCACCATTGATCCACATCTCTCGAGAGACAATAAATTTCTATAACAACCTTCTCCCTTTTATTACTTCCCAGAGCAAGAAATATCTTCTCTAAGGAACTTATCCACTACTCAGCTACAAATGGGTTTGTATTCCCATTTAATATTGGAGGTTGTTATCATATAAAATGGTCTAACATTATTACACCATGTTGTGGATTAGGGTTCTTTATATGGGTAAGGTTATTATTCATAACCTAATCCAGTTGTCCCAGTATAGTTATAAGTTGTTTAGCTCCAATTGAAGCTTCATCCCCAACATCATTATCTTGAATGGGAAGTAAATCCCTACATGGGATATGTGTATTGATACAGTTTTCATTCCTTCCACTATACACCATTTCTAAACAATAAAATACACTAAATTAGGTTATTCATAATTTCTAACTAGCAAAACACTTTACCTAAATTGAAAATTTATGCATATTTAATCTCATAATCATAAACATGGTTTCTTTGGGGACATATTTACTTTTAAATTATTCATAATGGTTTGTAAAGAAAATGTGAATTATCCTAAGAATATCCCTTGGGAGTGTCAAACCGGGTGTATAGTAAGACTCATTATTGTGTACCAGGTTACCCTGAGTTAGGCTTAGGACACATTGTTGGAGTTTTTACCTTTATTTACATCTATTCCAAAACCACTTCCACTTATAGTATCCACACAGAGATGTATTACTAGTAAGACCCACATAATATCTAACTTACCAAAATTCTAGTATGTTATTCTATTCTTATCCTCAAAGTTTATCTTAGGGTTATGTTCCCTAATCTATGTTTTCTAAATCTAGTTTCTAAGGTTTATACTAAACTTCCTTTGATACCAGCTATAAATACCCCAAACCTAGTTTCCCAGAGCCGATACCTACATTAATACATTGGCATAGATACAAGACTCAAATCCCAAAGGATCGATTAGTTTAGTAGTTTTAGAAGCCATATTACATACATGAACTTTACATTACAACTTGAAAGAAGATACAATATATTAATTCCATTGTAAATACCCATAAACTCCTAGATTATCCCTACAAGTCATTCATAATATACATCTTTGCATCCTGGGGAAAAATAAAACATAATAAAGGGGTGAGATCAGATGCTCAGTAAGGGTAAGAAATACAGCAGAAGCTATCATAACTATAAACAATAAGGCATGGTGAATAACTAAAAACACATGTCATTTAAACATAATCTTGAGCATAATATGGTGAGAATAAAATCTAATTAAATAAATCCATATATATAATCATATTAGAATGAAACTTAACCATGAATATTCTACTAGTTAAATAATCACATGGATTATCAATTACTAATATCATAATGAGGGAATGCATAATACTAAACATCATAAACATATCATCGAGACTTTGACCAAGACATTATACATAATGGGTAAAACCCCAATCTAGTTTGTCTCATGAGACCTATTGATGCATCGAAGGGATATAGCAGGCTCCACCCATCACTTACTAAGTTCAATTCATTCCTCATATTAAATGGGTGAAACATAATCAGCCTATACATTCATATTGAAGTTAGCATATGAAATGTAAATAACTTTACTCAAATAATAAACATAATCATAAATCATCCAGATCAATATGGTGAATGGTGTTGAGATAGTACATCCCCAGTCAAAATAATCATAAACCATTAAATAAAATATGTTATATGATATCACAAAATATTATTCCCAATTAATCATAAGATTCAACAAAGGGTGTTGAAATAGATGTAAATACTCTAATAAAATCATCGAGGAATTCTTGAGAGAAATGTCCTTTTTACTTTGTAAAGAAGATTTATTTTGGAAAATATTTACATAAAATCATAAATTAACTAAGATATTTTTTCATGATAAAAATTTTGATTTTTAGAAAAATATTGGTGTCTTAAAAATGATTATGTAGTGACTTAAAATGGGTAATAAATTGAGAAGTTTCCTTTAATCAAACTTGTTTATCAGGAAGAATTGAGAAATGATCCTTATAAAACATGTAATTACCCATAAAATATTTAAGGATTGTGCTAGGTAAATATCTATATATAATTCACATAGAATTTAGGATGATTACATAAGAATAATTAAGAATTATATTGGGTTAAATAGAGAGAAAGCATAACCTGAATGAAAAAATGATGTTTGGGGAGAATCTCTTACCTTATGTCCAAAAGTGTTTTAAACTTGCACTTAATGTCCTGAATAATGAAATTAGGTTCATTAATAATTTAATTAATAACCTATTAAATATTTATTTGATTTATTATAATTTTCTTAAGTTCATTTATAGTCTTTTTGATGAGTTATAAGATACAATTTTATCATTCAAGAGAATTCGTTTTCCTTGGTTTTCATGATCAGTTTATTTGTATATGAGTATGGAAGTTAATATAAAATGGAAATAGATATCCAAAATTGAATTTATATGTTATTAATAAACATATATAATATTAAATTTTTATATAAGTCATTTGGTTATTTGGGGTGAGGATGAATAATTAGATAAGACATTAGTGATAATCGTTTAGATTATTTTGGTGATTTTTTGATCATCACAAACTAGTTTTGTTTTATTAATTAACATCATGTATATATAATGGTTTCAGAATATTAAATAGGATTAAATATATATATATATATATATTATAATATTTTTTAACCATAAAAATGGTTTTATGACCATCCTTTAAGGCGTTAATGGAAATTAAAAACTCATTGTCCTTGAATGTGATAAATCAACACATCACAGACGATGTTTTCATTTTAAAAAAAATAAGAGGGAAGAGAATTGGTGATGTATTATTCCCTAAAAAAATAAAATTACAGTATATATAAAACACCAAATATCTAATTTTATTTTTTTATAGGGATGTTAGGAGAAGAAAATAAAATAAAAGAACTTGAAAAGAAATTAAAATAAAAAGAAAGTGGTTTTTACCTCTTGATTTTCTCCTTCTTGAGAACCTCCTTAGGGAAAAGGGTTTGGTCTTTTGATAATACCAAGGGTTATTTGAAATGGGGAAAGGTCTTGGGAAGATTATTGGGAAGAAATTGGACAAGTCTCAAAGCTTATAATGTGTGAGGAGAAGGGGTGGTGAGGGGTGGTATTTATAGTGGAGGAGAGGAGTGATTTCTCATTATTTTAATCATTAGTTTATTATTTTGACTCAAGACAAGAAATAGTGATGATTACATGAATAAATATAGTAAATAGATAAGTATAGTTTGAGATTATGGTGCTTACATCATCAATGACTCAAGGAATGGTGTATTTAACTTATAATGTATATATACTATAAATTACCGTATTTTATTATTCACTAAAAATTCAACTATTTTAAAAAAATACCAAAAATTAACCCTAAACATTTTTTCGAGATATATAATTAAAAAATAGAATTCATTTTATGAAAATAATTTTCTAAATATGAGAATTTTAATTTTTAATTAAAATCATTATTTATTCAAAAAATACCAATTTTAATATTCTAACTGATTTTATGACACTTTCAAAAATTAACTAAAGTCTCATAAAATTATCTTATAATCATAAGATAAAAAAATATTAATTTATGAATTTATTTTATTAAAATAAATTTCTTTTAATTCATTATATTAATTACAAAATTTTAAATAAACATTTATGCTTAATAAAAATATCAACACTTAATTTATCATTTTCAAATCATTTATTTACTTAAACTATGATATAATTATATTATATTTTTGTTTATAGTTTGGATGAATTTTATTTATAATTTCATTTGTGTGGTTACTATTCTTTTGAAAAATTTACTTTTCCTAAGGGTCACATTATTATTCTAAAGGTCAAGTTACTATTCCATTGATATAGGTTCTATAACTTCTAGAAATACCTCTTATTTCATTCATTATTAATTTATAAAGTTTTTATTGTGTTCTATAATTGATTTTATGTTATTTATATTATATAAAATAAATATAAGAAGGGAAATTTTATTGATATAATTATGGGTTGTTACACTGCTCCTCAATAGAATCATGTATGAATTATTTGAAAAAATCTGTAATGAATAAAACTATATAATGAATTGAATTAACTTAAATAAATAAATAAAGTAAACATCTTACAATCCTCTCAGTTACAACCCCCTACTCTTTCGTAAGATATTTTCCTTTTTTCTCATCTGATACCTCTTCAATTTTTTATGTCGAGCTGAGGGGGATGGAGAGGCAACCTCTGCAAATCTTGAAGACTCAACTCTTAGTTTTTGAAAAATTTCAGCCATCATTTGTTCTTCCAATAACATATACCCTCCTTGAGATAAAGTGTGAGGGTATAAATTTCTAGGTTGAATCTCCTGATTATATCTCCTTGATTTCTATAAATTAAGGATAAATAAATCATTAATAAGATCATTAATATAAAAAAAACTTTTAAAATGTAACATTTAACTTACCAAAAATGATTCTTGTCTTCTACTTTCAATAAATTGATTTCATGTATCTTTATATATAAAGGGATATATATCACATGGATTATGATGTTACCTATGCCCAAAAATGAAATCTTATGTGAGGGTTGATTTGAAATCCCTCTGTCTCCTAGCATCTAATGATAAACATTTCCTCCTGACTCCTCTAATTCCAAGTATATAATATGTCATCTGATAATAAGGGAGAAAACATATATTACTATAAAAATTTCAAGATAATTCAAATAATAATAAATGATCTTAACAAAATGTTCTCCCACAATTGAGATTGTTTCAATTTGTCAACACTTCTCCAATCATCAATCAAAATAATGACTTTTCTTTTAGTATAAACTGATATAAAACCCATGAATTGTTTTGAATTAGGTTATATTGGAATATCATTATCATCAAAGTATATCAGTATCCTCTGATCCTGGCTATGGGCAACTGATAATTTTGGTAAACATGTGCTTACATATTTACCAACCCTCGAACTATTCTTTGTCTATGTGGGATTAGATGTCTCATGTAAAGAAGAATGTGGCTCATCAAGAGGATCATGTGCATGTTACTCCCCAGAGGTATGGGTATGATAATCTCTAGAAGTATGTGGTGGATCAGCTGATTGATTTTTCATTATCCTACAAATCAAAGAAACAAATAATTAGTACACAAATATACATATTCAACTATTACAATACTAATGTAAATAAAAAATGAAAAATTATCAAACAAAAAAAGTAAACTAAATTAAACTTAAGACATTTTTATTCATATTTTTTATAGTTAACTAAACTGCTAATAATATTAATGAGATATTAATTTTCATGTAAATTAATGAAAACAAATCCAAAAATGGTGTGTGAATAGTAAAAATGCTCTAACCTAATACATCATTTTTTACACACAAAAAAAATAATATTTTTTCAATACTCTTACAAAATATTCTTTTTTTATTTAACATATTATATTTAAAATAATTTCATTTCAACAAAATCATTTATTAGATAAGTTACATAAGGTTAAACATGGTAGACTATATAAACAAACAATTTAAATTATTAGTTATAGTACGTGTTTTAATAAATAAAATAAAATTAAAATATCTTACATTTTATGAAATTTAAAAAAGTAAATGAGAAATAAATATATGTTACGACCTGTAATATTAGGAATGTACTAAAGGATTGTTTTTTTATATTCCTTTGTCATGATTTTTCTGTATGGCACAAACCATGTCTACAATGTGCTCATCGATATTATATGTTAATATTTCTATGGAAGTAGAGATCTCACATAAATCAACATCTTTGTTAAGATTATCAACACCAACATATTATTTTTTCCTTGTAAAGTAATAAAACACTGCATATCGGATTGATCAAGAACAAAGAAAAAAAAATTGCATGTGTTTACATTATAAAAGGATCAGTTGTGTATTTCAATCTATTTAGATTAACAAGTGTTATTCCAAATTCATCATGTCTGACACTGTTATTACCAATAAACCATTTTCATTTAAACACTAGAACTTGAAATTTAATATAATAAACCTCCCATATTTCTTCAATGACTTCATAATATTCACTTGATGTAGAAATTGTATTTTTTGTCTTTAGCACTCGAAAAATGAATTGCTTATGCAAACACCAATACACTATTATTCTAAACTGCACTTTTGTTGTTCTGATCTTTCATATGAAATGTATAGCCATTAATTTCATACCCAAACCATGTTATCAAAATTAAACTTGGACTGCCCACTAACCATCTCAATGGTTCTAATGCATCTGATCTACCATGCATGATCTCTTTAATCCATGGTAAAAAAAATTCCATGCTCATTAAAAATCCACATATCTTTCTTCTTTGGATAAAATTCTTTCAACACATTAATATGCAATGTTATATATGGTTGGGCATAATATATGTTATTCAAGATGTATAAATGTACCTTATTTATCTATTTACCTATCAAAGATTTGGCTTTTAAGCCATGGATCCCCTTTCCCCCATAATTAACTCATTCATGGAAAGATGGAGGCAAACCAATGTGCTTTACTACAAACAAGTAGCTTGTAAAAAACTCTAAAACCTCCTTAGAAATATACTTCTCAACAATGGATGCTTCAGGTCGATATGGATTCTTAACATACCCCTTCAATATCTTTATATACCTTTCAAAAGGATTCATCCAACATAGATATATGGATCTGTAAATCTTTATTTCTCACACCAAATAAACCATTAAATGCACAATGATATCAAAAAAAGATGGAAGAAAATACATTTACAATTGAAAAATTATATAAATTACTTCATTTTAAAAAAAATTTAAAGCATTCAGATAAATCACTTTATTATGAATTGAATTGAAAAAATAACACACCTTCATTATAGTCATTCTGACACAGATGGGAAATATTCCACACAATTAAACTGGTATGAGTTGTTGTATCATGACATGACAATCATGATATTTCATACCTATCAACTTTAAATCATTTAAATACACAAAAAAAATTACATTTGAATAATAACTCTATGACACTTTGATATCATGAAGACACTGAAAAAAAAATAATTTTTTCCTTCTTGGATAATGTATGAAAATATAGAGGCAGGAATGTTTTCCTTTCATCAGGAGTGGTATCTAACTCCAAATTTATTCCCATTGAGAGTAATTCCAATCTTGCATTCAAACCATCTTTATTATTTCCTTTAATATCTAACAATGTTTCAATCAATCTGTCACAAATATTCTTCTCCAAATGCGTGAAATCAATGTTATGTTTTACCTCATGATATCTCCAATATGGTAGCTCAAAAAAAATATTGATCATTTCTTCCAAATATTTATATCATTACCAGATTTATGTGTCTTTATAAATATCACATCAAGGTTTTGCACACTCTCATAATAATGAGTAGTGGATAAAGATTTTGGAGCAATATCAGAAATTTTCAGGACATTGAATTCCTTTTTTAATATTCTATAAGATTGATCCATAGACAAAAACTTTTGATGACCCATGTATATTGTTTTTCTCTGATGATGTAGTTGATAATATGAAGTTTGTTGTTCACAAATTGGATACACTTTATACCCCTTAACACTATATCCAAACAAATTTACATACACTGAAAAGTCATTTATAATGAATATAATCATTGCATGTAATTGAAAATATTTCATTTTATAATAATTATATACCCTAATACCATCCTCCCATAATAGTTTCAAATCATCAAGTAATGGTGATAAGAAAACATCAATGTCATTTTCAGGCTATTTTGTTCTAGAGATCATTAAACTCAACATGACATATTTGTGCTTCATATAAAATTCAGGAGATAAGTTATAAATTACCAATAAAACAATCCATAAATTATGTGTTCTACTAAGGATTCAATATATATTTATTCCATATGTACATAGTCCAAGTCTGAGATTTCTAACTTCATTTTTGAATATAGGAAAATGCATATCAATTTTCTTCCACTATGGATAATCAGTTGGATGCCTTAATTTTCCATCACATATCCACTCATCTGCATGAAATCTTAACCTTTTTTCATCATGTTAATTTTCAAATAAATATTTCAAATGAGGAATTATAGGAAGATGTCAAAATTCCTCGATAGGGGTCTTTGTAACTGCTAAAGCAGTATGTAATTTTTCTTTTAACTTATACCATGACGTCCCACATTTAGGACACTTTAACAAAAATTCATATTCCTTCCTATACAGAACATAATCATTCAGAAATACATGTATTTTTTTCTACACTAATCTCATTGGGTATAGTATTTTCTCCACTTTATAATGTGAATTGGGAATATCATTATCTTTAGGAAAAATATCTTTTAACAATTGTAGAAAATCAGTAAAAATCTTGTCACTCTAACCATGTTCCACCTTCAAGTTAATCAATATTAACATTGATGATAAAATTGTAAATTCCATACAACTAGGATACAATGGTTTTTCAGCATCATCATATAAACACTAAATTGTTAGTTCTTTATCAATTACCTCTACTTTAATATCATGAATCGTTTCTTCAATTTCATCAGAGTTGTCATTTTATAAAGAATAATCATTAATAGATATGAAATTTTGCTCAGTTTCACCATGCTAAATCCAAGGGTTGTAACTTATATTAAAACCATGGAAAATTAAATGATCATTGATATCTCTTCTTTTTAACTTATTCATATTTAAACATTTCAAGCATGAATAAAAAAAACATGTCATTTTTAGAATATTTCATTTAGAAAATTCCAAAAAAGCATCAAAACCTTCCTCATATTCATCACTTATTTGAAGTTTCATAATCCAACTCTGAATCATTATTATCTATAACAAATATCAAAAATAAATATCTTGTCAAAATAATATAGTGGTGATAAAAGTGATAATAAATTATTCAAGTCAAACTAGGTTTAAATTTATATCAAAGATTTCATAATTTGAAAGGAACAAAACTTTGAAATTTAAAAAAAAATATGCATATTTGAAAAGTGTAATTATAAATTCTAGAAAATAATTGAATATAAGTTTAAATATAATTGATAAATCATAAAAATAAATGCATGGAAGTAATTTACAAAAAAAATAGTTAGACTATTCTCTCATTTTTCATTTTCTTATGAATGAAATTAGATAAAACTTGAAATTACATATTATTGATGAGAATCCAAATAAAGTACAAGAAGAACAAGAGGTCTCCTTCAAGCTCATAGGAATTTGAAGTGATCAAAGGTAAATAACAGAAGACAATCAATCATCCATGCTATCACCCAATGATTCATCTACGTTGTTTAGAGATTTAAGGAGCATGTGTTGATCAACACTAGAGGGGGTCTACTTTGGATCCTCACCATGTAACGACACTACATCGATCGAGTTAGAATGATCAACAACCATAATGAAGAAATATCTAAAGATAGAGGAAACATTTCTTCTTATGATTAAATTAATTATAAAATTTACAAGAAAATATATTCTCTTGGTTCCAATATTTTATTTTTCAATATTCTTCATAAAAACTTTCATTGATCGTAACATTTATATCTTGTACATTTCAAATGATTTGTCTAATTCTATAAAATATGAGTTGGCTATAGGCCAAACACATGCTTCTATTGCATATGGAACAATAAAATTATACCAGATGACACATGTCCTCCTTGTTCAAGACTAACAAGTAATAATTAGCATGTTTGACCACTTCAATTTTAAAAAGAATTCTAGATACATTTCTAGAAGCATGTTGATATAAAATAACAAGGGATGCAACAAAATCTAAAAATAAAAAATATGCACGATAACAAAATATTTACTAGAAATATAACTTGTTTCATGCTTGGGAAAAGATATCTATAAAAAAAATCATAAAACTACTCAAAAGATAGAACTAAACAAGATGGTAATGCGAGATTTTAATAAACTTAATCGGAAAAAAAAAAAGGAGAGTTAGGGTGTTTGTGACATTGAACGACTGAAATCGGGGTGTGTGAGGCTTAATTGAGAGTTGAGAGATGATAAAACCAAATGCGTCGATAAAAAATGAGGATGTATGAAGCTAGAAATCCGATATTGGAGGCCACTTGATCGAAGAAATGGGGTTAGGTCTTCCGCGCATGAGAGAACCGAGTTTTCTTTCGCCCGATCGAATGATGCCACAATGATTCAAAATGAAAATTCATAAAATATTAAATGATATATCATGTCATTTATATAATAAATGACATGATAACTCATATTTAACATGTTGGTTATAAAATAAATAATGTGATAAAGCAATGAGATTTTCTTTATCACGTCATTTATTATATATAATCGACGTAAAATCCCATATTTATCACGTCAGTTATATAATAATCGACATGATAAAGCAATATGCATATATTTTTCATGTCAGTTATAAATAATTGATGTGAAAAATCCAATGTGATAAATAATCTTTATACTAGTGAAACACCAAAAGGTATAAGAAGGGTGTGAGCTAAAGAGACCAGTAGGATTCCACCAAAGATTATATGAAGTTACTTCATAAGGTAAATCAAATATGTTAAAAGAGGAGTACAATAATGAGAGATTGAGGATTAGATTAAAAATAGAGTTTTAAACATTTAAAAATCATTTATAAAACTAAACTTGTAAAATATGTCATTTCACCATTTAAAAACTAAACATTTTCTTGAAAATATTTGAAAACCATTTCACAGTCTAAAGTCAAATAATCAAGAAAAGATCAGAATATACACCTGATATGTAAAGATGAACAAGAATCAATACAATAGAGTCAAGGTGCATAATAACAATAAATGAATCAATTAAGGCAACTCCAGTGACAAATAGTGACAATGAACGCTATCATGTATCAAGTATCAAGTATATGGATGTCATGGGTACAACCTAGGTATGATAGTGAGTCTACATCAGAATAGATAATCAAATTACAACATGACTAATTATTGGTCTTACATCTAGTCTCACGGGTCTAAAGCAAACCAATTCTATGCACACCCACTTTCCTGGTCACAAGTTCATAGCCTAAACCTTTAACATTTTCTATGGATCCACTTGAAGGGTGTGAGTCTACTAGTAAAGCATATATCTAGGTTATCTTATCTAACTATTCAGGTTCCCATAAAAGAAGGGGTGAGATACACAAGTTATGAGGATCACACAAGGATCCTTATTGACAACATCTCACTATCACCCCAAAACTCTCTCAAAGTAAATAATCCCCTTTTCAACCCCCATAACAATGGTAAGTATAAGAATCAAACAAGTTACAATTAAGGGATTATCACATGGTAGAATTATCATAAAGTTCCAATCGATCTGTCAAACATCATTAATTTCAATTAAAAACCTTTTATACAATTCAATATTCAAAAGGGTAACAATACTCGCTTCCTTTCACAATTCATCATAAAAATTACAAATAGGACTTTAAAATAATCATTTATTTCAAATCATCCCTAAATAATTTAAAGGAAGTATTAAAATTTTAAAATTATTGAATGCATTTCAAAACATGGGTTTACACCCTCATTTTATGCAGATAAATCATTTATTTCAAATAAACCAAGGACAAAAATTTCAAAAAAAGGGTAAAATCATTCAAAGTAGGTTCTTGGTAATTTAATAAATTAATGCATTTAAAATTATTTAGAAAACATCATATAGTTCAATTCATTTAATTAAAATCAAGGAATTTCATTTAATAAACCAAAATTTGGGCCAAAGCCCTCAATTTCACCAAAACAACCTTTCAAAAGCTCTTTAAAAATGAACCAAAATAGTCACGACAATAAACAATTCATAAAAAATGTGATAAAGATCAATATTGTATCCATTCAATTAATGAAATATTCAATTCAAAAAGAATAGGGTCAAAGAAGCTTTTATAAGGAATTAAATGGACGATTTTCATAAAACATGTGTAAAAAAAATAAGAAACATGTATCTATGAATTATCTAGAAACAATGAATTAAAAAACAAAGGAAAATCATAGAAACACCTACATGGAATATTTGGAATCCAACCGCAATGAATCTAAGATGTTCCTTCTTTGATGGTGATCATTGGATCTAGGAAGAGAGGTCTTGATAGAAGAAAGAATATATCCTAGATCCAAAATTCCACATAAATCAACCAAGATCCAATGAATCACAAGGCTATCATAGCCTCTAGGAAGAAATAATCAATAGAATGGGAGAGATTGAACACCAAGATAAGAATAACATATAGAAAGATAAGATCACTACTTCGATTGGTGTTTCGATCCACCAAGAGATGAGGTTTGGAGAGAGAAAATGCCTCTGAAGGGATCCCAAAACCCTAAGGACCAGGTTATGATTGAGTAGGGGAGTTTAGGGTTGATTAGGGGGGTTTCGAGTCTTTAATTGCAATTTTTATAAATTTAATTAACATTCACATGATTTCCTAGGCCAAGTCACATGGTTAAGACTAACCATGCGCCTTAACCGTGCAGCATGGCATACTTAGGTTGAACACTTAGTTTAACCATGCACAAACCATGTGACTATGTTACACACTTATTTTAAACATGTGAAAATTGTGAAACCAATTTCACACTTAGTTTAACCATGAACAAAGCATGAAAAGGACTAGAAACCTTCAAAAAAATCTAGTAAAATACCAAAAACAGTCTACAAAGAGATCCAAATATTGGGTACTCAAATTAGTGGGTAAAAACACATAAAAACAAGTAACAGGATGTTACAACCTCTCCTCCATTGGACTTTCTGTCCCCAAAAGATAAAGATGATACAATAATAAATCCATCACTCATTTTGTGAGGTGAACGGTCCATGGTCTAAAATAGAGACTCACCCAAAGGATAAAAACTCACAAACATCTCCAAGATCAACACACCAAGATCATCCCATATCTCCAAACAAGAGAAAGACTGGAGACCTAGCATAGGTCTCCCCACCATTTAAAGACTCTCCAAAATGGTGTAACATAAGAAAATAATGTACCTTAGACCCAAAGAAGATACATTAACTTTTCTCTAAGGATAAAAAAATCTACGATCAAGGATCCACAATAAAGGAAAATAATTGACAAGGATTTCTGCCCCGAGTAAGTACTCAATGGTAACCTAGGATTTTTCAAACTGATCCTCATACCTCAATGAGCTCATCAAATCAAACATCATCACAATCGGGTGCCTACTCAATCAAAATCCACATCGTCCTAGTTACCCACGTACATTCCCAAGGTCTATCCAAGTATAATTGGAAAGAGCCTCAAACATCCAGGTCAGTTCACAATAGGGCACTACACACTCACAAGGGAGATAATCCAATATATCAAAATTTAGTTTTAACCATCAAGTTAAAACAAGAGGAAACCAAGCAACAAGAAACAAAAGATCAAGAAAAAAACCATTATTACCTCTTTAATCCACAAATGACCACAACCAAGGTCTACAAGATATCATTCACAAAGATCCCAAAATAAAAGGTTTCCAAAAATAGACAAGCCACAAGAAGGAAAAACTCAAATAGTTTCCACTCTGACGTCAGAAACAACAAGCTGGAAACTAAAAGCTCCTCCACTGCGTGAGAATATTCACTCTATGGCCTATGGCTGGAGACCTATTATCATGAATCATTTGTTTCATCTTAGTCATGAACTAAAGTTTCCAACCAAATTTTCTATTTTGAGTGGTACAAATTACAGAACCTATGAAGGTGACCTCGACAGCCACACCATCCACAATCCTTTGGATCATTCGAACGCCACCTCTTAGAATGAACAGGTGCTCCACACTGGAAGCACATGAGAGTCATCCTCTTTTCTTGATAAGGATGTCCTTTATCAACCATTAAAGATGAATTTTCCCCTTTGTGTTGCTTAACTAACTCTGTTTCGGATGAGAAATCCTTATTGAGCATCCCTAGATAAGAGATCAACCCATCCGTAGGCATGAGAGTTAAGAGGTATGGGTGAAGACCTTTTTTAAAATAGATAGCCTTACTAGTATCATTATGAACAAGCCCTAGCATGAAACATACCAAATGTGAGAATTTTTTGGCATACTCTGCAACCGATAGGTCATCTTAACCAAAACCCAAGAACTCAGAAACTTTCTCTTTATTCAATTCCTCAGTATACTATGATTGAATGAATGATGACTTGAAGGATTCCCAAGATATCAATTCATGCAGACAAGGTGGAATCACAACTTTCCACCACTTATGACTAGGTCCCTCAAATAAAGAGTTTATAGACTTACCCTTCAGAGTATCAAGAGTCTTGAGAGAATCGAAGATCACATCAACTTCTTAAATCCACTTTACTACCTCAAGAGAACCTTTTTCACCTTTATAAGAATGTGGATGACAATCCAGGAATTCAAGGATGGGGTTTAAAGGTTGGAAAGTCTCTAGATCCACCACTCGATATGGAGTATGGGTAGAGTTGTTGACAAGGGATTATACTTATGGAAAATGTGAAGAACTACCCCGAGGACCGGGCTTTTGGACCAACATTTTATCTTTATTAAAGGAATTACTAGGATGCATTTATAAACATAAAAAAACATAAGAATGTCAACTCAAGCATCAAATAACACTCAAACAAAGCACAGATGTTTTTAAACAAAGTTACAACCCACTTTAATCAAAACATCAAATAAATGACTTTGATAATTAGTTTTTTAAACCAAACATTGCATAAAACTCACTTTTTGGTCATTGAAAACATTTCTCAGAGAACTTAACAAAATGTTTTTTAAGACACAATTTAGTTTTCACAAGGTATTTAAAATTATTAACAAGGGATTAAATTTGAAACAACCAAACAAGATCATGAAAAAACCCACATAACCAACCTCACATAAGTGAAGTCACTTGTAAGAAAATGGATAAGGTTTCAAGTTTAAAACCAAGTTAGAACTATAAAAGTCTTGGTCATATGGGTTGGTAAACCGTACACCAACCACACAACTATTCGTGGTTGGATTTCCAAATTAGTCACATCAATTACTCACAATTTACCAGACCGTGAAAACATGGTACGACTGTGGTCATCCTTCCATTTTACTTCAAAAACTCATAAGAGATTACCAAAATCAAAGATAGTCTCATTGGGGATATAAATATAATTTATCATCAAAAAACCAATAACTCAAAAGAAAGACTCAGGTCTCAACATCCCCGGTAACTCAAGTCTCACCATGAAGGGGTGGTGATCAAGAACCCGCTCATGGACTACCTCTTGAGTCCCGACACATTCTTAATCTTCATTCTACCACGAATCACCCCAAATAAAACAAGGATTTCAAAGTCAAGTATTTCCCTTTAAGGAAAGACCCACTCTGATGCCATTGTAATGAACCAACCCAGAATACCATCTAAACCGATATCTGTTCCGATTCGCCACTAACATGGAGAGTGTTTCTGGTCTCCAAGGGTTGGCGACAAGCACCTAGGAATCAACAAATAATCATTGGGAATGATTTATCCCTCATAGTGTAACAATAAAAAAGTACAATATGGAAACATCATCAGATATATTTCAATCAATACATACATATCAAAGTACAAAGAGACAATAAGAAAACTGAAAGCGAAACATAACAACCAAAACCCGCAACCTGGTGTTCCACGACCACCCACCATGTCCCAAGTCACCCACCCTTGGTCACCCAAGCATGAACCCACAAAGGAAGATGAAATCACGAATGCCTGTTATAAGATAATAAGGGTTGTAAACACCAAAAGGTATAAGTGGAGTGTGAGCTAAAAACCCAGTAAGATTCCACCAAAGATTCTATGTAGTTACTTTATAAGGTAAGTCAAATATGCTAAGAGAGGAGTGCATTAATGAGGGTTTGAGGATTAGTTTAAAAATAGAGTTTTAAACATTTTAAAAAGAATTATCAAACTAAACCTATAAAACATGTCATTTCACCATTTAAAAACTAAACATTTTCTTGAAAAGATTTGAAAACCATTTCACAATCTAAAGTCGTATAATCAAGAAAATATCAAAATATTTACCTGGCATGTAAAGATGTACAAGAATCAATACAAAAGAGTCAGTGTGTATAATAACAATAAATGAATCAAGCAGGACAACTCCAGTGCCAAATAGTGACAACGAATGTTGTCATGTATTGAGTATCAAGTATATGGTTGTCATGTGTACAACCTAGGTATGATAGTGAGTCAACCTCATAATAGCTAATCAAATTACAACATGACTAATTGTCGGGCTTATATCTAGTCTCACGGGTTTAAAACAAACCAGTTCCATGCACACCCGCTTTCCTGGCCGCAAGTCCATAACTTGAACCTTTCATGTTCTTTATGGATCCACTAGAAGGGTGTGAGTCAACTAGTGAAGCATATATCTAGGTCATCCCATATAACTATTCAGGTTCCCATGACTGGTCAAAAGAAGGGGTGAGATAAACAAGTTACGGGGATCACACGGGGAACCTTATCGACAACATCTCACTCTCACCCCCAAACTCTCTCAGAGTAAATAATCCCTTTTTCAACCACCACAATAATGGGAAGTATAAGAAACAAACAAGTTACAATTAAAGGATTATCACATGAGAGAATTATCATAAAGTGCTAGCCGATTCGTTAAGCATCATTAATTTCAATTCAAAACCTTTTATACAATTCAATATTAAAAAGGGTAATAATACCCACTTCCTTTCACAATTCATCGTAAAAATGCCAAACAGGACTTTAAAACAATCATTTATTTCAAAGCATCCCTAAAGCATTTAAAGGAAGTATTAAAATTTTGAAAGGATTGAATAAATTTCAAAACATGGGTTTACATCCTCTTTTTATGCAGATAAATCATTTATTTCTAATAACCCAAGAACACCAATTCCAAAACAAGGGTAAAATCATTCAAAGGTAGTTCTTGGTTATTTAATAAATTCATGAATTTAAAACTATTTATAAAAATCAAATAATTCAATTCATTTAATTAAAATTAAGGAAGTTCATTAATAAATCAAAACTCAGGCCAAAGCCCTCAATTTCACCAAAACAACCTTTTAAAATCTATTTGAAAATAAACCAAAACAGACATGGTAATAAACAATCCACAAAAAGGTGAGAAAGATCAAGATTATAGCCATTCAATTAATGCCACATTCAATTCAAAGAGAATATGGTCAAAGAAGCTTTTATAAGGAATCAAATGGACAAATTTCATAGAACATGTGTTAGAAAATTAGGAAACATGTATCTATGAATTATCTAGAAACAATGAATTACAAAACGATGGAAAAGCATAGAAATGCCTATATGAAATATTTGGAATACAACCGCAACAGATCTAAAGTGTGTCGCCACCGATGGCGATCAACAGATCTAGGAAGAGATATCTTAATAGAAGAAAGAATATACCCTAGATCCAAAATTCCACATAAATTCACCAAGATCTAGCGAATCACAAGGCTATCATAACCTCTAGGAAGAAAGAATCAAGAGAAGAAGAGAGATCGAACACCAAGAGAAGAAGACTATACTGAAAGAGAAGATCACTGCTTCGATTGGCGCTTCGATCCACCAAGAGATGAGGTCCGGGGAGCAAAAATATCTTTGGATGGCTCCCAAAACCCTAAGGGTCGGGTTATGATCGAGTGGAAGGAGTTTAAGGTTGATTAGGGGGTTTTGGGTCTTCAATTACAATTTTCGGAACTTTAATTACCATTCGTACAGTTTCCTAGGCCAAGTTGCACGGTTAGTATTAACCATGCGTCTTAACCATGCAACGTTGCACACTTAGACCGCAGACTTAGTTTAACCATGTGCAAACCATACGATCAGGCTGCACATTTAGTTTAACCATGTGCAAATCATGCAACAGGTTTCACACTTAGTTTAACCATGTGCAAACCATACAGAGGCCTAGAAACCTTAAAAAAAAGCCCAATAAAATACTGAAAACAACCCGCAAAGAGATCTAAACATTGGGTACTCAAATCAGTCAGTCAAAACACATAAAAACAAGTAACGAAATGTTATAATTCTCATGACATAACCAGATGAGAAGAAAAGTCATGTGTTTCTTGAGAGATGGATCATAAGATTTCATCATCGAAATCATAAACATAAACAATCTCAATAGACGATGACACTGTATCATAAACCCCTTACCATTTTGGTGACTTTGAATCGTAAGCCCCGTGAAAGAATAATATTAAATGAAACTTAAAATGTGAGAGTGAAGTAAATTCACGATATTACATATCAAATGGACTGTATATAATAAAATAAGATAGGTGAATAACACAACATATGTCTTAAAGAAGACAAATTGAGACAAAAATCTCTTACTGTTTTGGTATCTTTGAATCGTAAACCCTATGAAAGAGAGATCCTCAAATAGATATATAAATCCCAATAATTTTCTAGAGAAGAATCATAAAATATATTCATGGGAGGTATATACACCACATAAAAGAAATTGGTGGCGGATATGACATGTGTCTCACAGAAGGAAAAAATGAGACGGAAACCCCGTACCTTGAGTCTCAACTTCCTTCGTACACATTCAAAACTTCTATATAGTGAATATAAGTTTATTATGAATCTATTGCAAAACCATACTCAATGTATAATATCGTATATGATTTACTTATGACCTTTTATTTTCTGTTTATCAATAATTCTTTGTTAAAATCACGTTTCAGAAAATAACTGCATTGTTTTTTGAATATGTTTTGATTTGTTATTCTTTATCCTCTTACGTTTATCATGGTTTCATCATCTCTAGAATGTTAACCATGATATAGATATCATATACATATTCATTGTATATGTATTCAGAGTAATCTGTAAAAGTTAGAGGTAGAAAACGAAATACATCATTCGTGGTGACGGTATGTCGTATGTACGCATGAACGTTGTTTCCATTTTTTCGACAGATGAAATGAATGAAATGTAAATAACATATTACCATTCCAGAATCATTATCATGACATATATATCACATATGTTTATTCATGTAAGGCGTATGTGAAGAACAAATCATATCACCTTGCGAGACAGTAGTTCGCGGTACATATGAACGACGTTATCGTATTCCCGCGAAATGGAAAGTAAGAAGACATATATGATATCATGATTCCAAAGCATGGTAATATTGTGATTATATATAAACAATAAATTCATCATTATATTCAGTCGTGAGTGGTGATGATGAAAAACAAATAGCATATGTTCATGATGCGGTAGTCTATCGTACATATGAATGATGATTTCATATCCCATTTGATGGAAGAAGAGATGGTTGTAGGTCATGCCCCTGACATAACAATATCTCAGTATATGAAAGATATTGAGGTTATCATATCAACATAGTTTAATAAGAATCGAAGGTGGAAGAAGAAATAAAATAAAACGTTCGATCAGGGACGTTACCTTTTCTTCAGATAATTTCTTTAATTTGCACCAAAAATATTCCTAGGTTGGCTTTCTGACCAGACTAAGGCTTATGACATGAGAGGAGAGAAGTGAGGAAGTGATTTGGGTAAGGCTTGACCAAACCACTGGGTTTGGGAAGCGTAGGGAGGAGAGAAGAGGGGATGACCTTTTATAAATGAGACGAGAGACACACTTGTAATGTTTGAAAAGAAAAAGGTATACCCATATTTTTATCATGTCACAAGGCTTCAAAATGGATCATTCTCGAGTTTAGAAGATATGAGGTCGAAATATGATCAGTCAATGAGTGTTGGAAAAATTTTAGATCATTTTTAATTCTTATCTTTTTTGTTTAACCCCTGTAAACTCGTTTTCACATTAACTGTGATAAATATATTTTTTACTATTTTTACTATTCACTATGATGAAAAATTAAGCTGGTCTTATTATATGATATAAATTATATTGATTTCAAATATGAAATCTATTTTTTCAAATTCCATTCACAGAAGTGAGGAAAATTAATTTAAAATTAATTCTGCAGGAGTGACAAGAAAACTGGTTCAAAAAAGAAAATGTTCAAAAGTTTAAAAAGTTTTTATATCAAAATTCAATATAAAAATGACTATAGTGACCTGCATTGGATTAATAGATATATAATTTAACTAATGTTACTTTTAAAAATAAAAAGAGACCTTATAGATTCTTCAAACGAAAAGACAATTTTTAATAAAAAACAGTATTTTTCACTATTCATTGAAAAATTAATTACTTAAAAAAAAATCAAAAAAACCACCCTAAGTTAATTTTGATATGTTGATTCAAAAAATGAAATTTAATTTATTAAATTCATTTTTTAAGTGTCAAAAATAATTTTATTATTGTTCACAAAAAAACTCTTTCTTTAGAAAATAGTATTTTCGAAACATGTAAAATCTTTTTTAAAAATTAAATATCTGTTTATCAATATATTTTATTTATATAGAACAATTATTCTTAATATTTAAAAAATAGTTATTACTATTCATACAGCTAAGTTTAACGGCTTGTTTATAACGATCGCATTTAAATAATAATATTAATAATATATCGTGGTTTGTAAAAACTCAGTGTCGCGTGTAACGTAAGTTAAACTCGGTATTGCGTGTAATGCAAGTAAAACTCGTTGTTGTGTGTAACACAAAATATCAAAAAAAATGAAATTTATTTAAAAAAAATATTTCATAAAATCTCGGGATGTCACACCCCACCCCCCGTCAAACCCGACCCTACCCGAAGATTCGGGGTGACTAGTGGCCGGGTTTGGGCCAAGCTTCTACAATGAACACACCTCGACCATGCAATTAAGCTAAACAAACAGGGGTTTGGACTCGACTCGGCTTAATCAGGCTTTACACCCATAAACTAAAAAAAAAAAAAAAAACTGTTTGATACTCCAATATTTCTTTAAAAATTCACTAAGCCAAACCCCAAAACCCTTTGATTTCTACAAACACACGTATAACTGAATCCGGTGATGATTTTTCCCCTTTTAATATTTATGGAGCGGCGAGCGCTCCAACAACGACCACGACCGTCGGGATACCCTAATGTAATATCGTCCAACTTTGAGGGGAAATTACGACGTTCACTTTCCCGCCACTGGAGAGAAAAATAGTAATAATAATAATATTATTAATACATTACTAATAAGCGGGCTGCAGGCGTGTCACGGCCGGCGACCTTCATCTCCGCCGCGGTTCCGCATCTTCTTCACGTCTGGGGCCGCGTTCTCTCTACCCGCTTCCTGCTGAGTATCTTCAGTAAGCTCTCCGATCCTTGAATAGCACACGTGTGCACCGTCAATGCACCCTGTTTCCCCTGCGGGCATTTCATAAACGTAGATACACTACGACTGTTCTTGGGTCCTCGCGACCTGGAAGATAACTTGAAAATGAAGCTGCTGCGTTTCGAAGTTCTTTGATTTCAGAGGCTTTTTTCATTTTATCTTTGTTTCCAGCGACCTAGGTTAAAAATGACTTCCGATAACGAAGTGGAGAAAGAGAGGCCGGTGGAGTCTCCCGTTTCCGTTCTCGAAGAAGAGGTTTGCTTTCGTCTTCCTCTATTTGAAATGCCGCAGCCGAGCCTCTCCTTAACTCCCTTCCTGGCTCGTTCACATTTTTGCTCTCTTGATCATCGTTTTGTTTTATGTTCTTTATCTAGTTACTTTAAATGCCATTGCGATATGAGCAAAAATCAATCCCCAAAATGGTGGATTGATTTCACTCTATTATCAATCAAATGCATGTTTGTTGCAGCTTAAAAAATGATTTTTGAGTAATTTAAAAGGAAGTGTTTTTTTATAAAAAACAAGTCATTTTGTGTTCGGTTTATAGTAAAAAACCACATTTTATGTTCAGTCAGAATCAGTTTATCAGAAAAGATTTTCAATAAATATTGAAAATTGCTTTTTTATCATGCATTTAGAAAAAATAAACTATAATTTCAGCTGTGTTATAAATTTCTGTCCCCAGGATATAGTTTCAATACACCTCTCACATGTAGGTTAATTTCACCAAAAGTAGGCATAAAATGTATTCTGCTCGGGGTGCAAACGCTGCAACCTCTGGACCCAGCACTTATATTTTTTACTTTGATATCATATTAGTGGCTAGCGAGATCCTTTTTAAAACCAATCAATGATGAATGGGCTATTCTCCTGTTCTTATCAGTCATTTGCAAGACTTTCACAGTTTTGATGTTTTATTATAATCTCAATGATCCATACCCTTAGATGTGTTTTGGTCATGCCTGCTGTTTGCAGGCTATGATGCATAATATTTTTGGGATATAACACCTAGGATTTGATGAGGTAAAATAGAATGACTGGCTTGATTTGAGAGTGCATATTGCTGGAATTTATGGCATCACATTTGAATGTATCTTCTGATTGCTTGTGTTTATGCTCTGCTATCATTTCTGGATGTGATTTGCTGATTCAGTACCTGCCTACATTCCAATTTTGTATGGTAATTGCCTCTGCCACCTTCACATGATAACTGGTTTTAATGCAAAAGGAAAACAGAATCCTATGATATTCAGCCATTCTTTTTCTGTTGGACCATTGATCTTTGTCATCCTATCATGCTTATGATTGTTTAATATATATGTTAACCATGTATGTCTTTAAAGAATGCGGTGCCCTGTTGAATTTCTAACATACGTTTTAGGAGAAAATTGAGGTTAAACTAGAGGATGGTTTATACCTGCCTCCTGACGTGGAAAAGGAAAATGGTTCCCTATTGTCCACGACAAAGGAAGAATTAAAAGAAGAGCAGCCGGAAGTCTGGGGTGAGGAAGAGGATCTACAAGTTGTAAAAGAGACTCCAGGCCCTGTACACTTGGATGACAGTCAGTTCACTAAATTGGATGAGCTTTTGACTCAAACCCAGCTGTACTCACAGTTTTTGTTGGAGCAGATGGATGGCATTTCATCGGTATCACGTTTCATTCATTCACCTTTAATCCGTGTAATTTTGCCTAGTCTGTTTTTTCCTGCTAAATCACTACATGGGTTGACTCTCCAGAATAAAGCAGAGGAGCAAGACTGCAAACCTACAAAAGCAAAGAGTAGAGGTCGGGGTTCAAAGAGAAAAAAATCTGCTGGGCAGTACAACACTGTATGCTCGTCTTGCCTTTGTTCATTTTCTCTAAGAGCCTGTTATTGTGATTTTTCTCATTTTGACAACCGTGATCAATATAAAAAGGTCACATTTGTTTTCTATGCATATCTCCTCCTTTAACCTTCTCTTTTCCTTGCTCACTTTCATTATATTTTTAATTAATTAGTTTATATTGATTTAACTTTTATATTCAAGGTTGTATTTGAAATTTTAAAAACATTACCAGAATAGTAATTGTATGCCAAATGTTGCATTATCACTTTTCTTGCAATTTATAAACAATGTTTTATGCATCAATGTTATTTTACTAGCAGTCACTTTCTCAGTTACTTTAATTGCAATCACTTTACATATAATTTCATAAACTATACGTGTTGTTGTAGTTGAAGGATTTTAAAGGCTTGAACAGCCAATGGATTTATGTCAGGTAGGATAAAAGTTTTCATTTGCGAGGGCAAGAGACTGGCCTTAGTCGTGTGAACTTTCTTGTGTAAAGAAACTTGATCTTTGGGGATAATTTTGACCAACAAGCAGCTTAAATAATGCTCTCATACTCTCCTGTCTGATGTTTGTTACCATAGCTGATATCTTTTTAAAAACATTTCATGGATTAATCCCAGTTAGAAATAATAAAGCGCGTATATTTAGTTGAAAATTTGGAGGATAGCTACAGTTCATTTGAAAAGATTTGTTATCTTGTATTGTACCTTACTAAATGTTATACTTGCTAAAATGATATGCTCGTGTCTTTTTTCTGTCAGTTGATTTTAAAAGCTTTGTTATCATTTAACTTGTTAAATTTGATACATACTAAAATGACGCGTCCATGTCCTTTTTCTGTTTTTGTTTTGGTTCTATTTCCAATCTCATCTCTATGAGTGTTCCACCCAATGATTTGTGTCAGCTAATGATTACAGATAAAATGCATTTATTTTGAGAGCTGATAGATTGATCATATTTTTTTTAAGGCCTAAGCTTGAGGGGGGTGAGTGTCAGGATTGTTTTAATTGGTAAAACTGTGGCATCATAAAGTATATGATGTTTGACTGGGTGGCTAAATGATGTGTTGCTGTTCTTTTTCTTTATTGGTTTCTTTTTCTACCTGATTAGTCCTGGGCATAGAATGCATCTTGGGAAAATTTAGTGTAGGTGCTGGATAACAACTGGTTGTTTTTCTTTTTCTTGATTTTTTCTCATCAATTTTCTTTTACTCATAGTTATGACATCAGCGGAATTATTTTTTAGGGGAAAGCAAAAAGAGCAGTTGCAGCAATGCTTACCAGAGATCAGGAAGGTGCTGCTTCAGAAGACTTTGGTCTTACCGAAGAGGAGAAGGCTGAAAAGGAGCAAGCTGATCTGGTGCCATTGCTAACTGGGGGAAAATTGAAGACTTACCAAATTAAAGGAGTGAAGTGGTTGATCTCATTATGGCAAAATGGGTTGAATGGGATTCTTGCGGATCAGATGGGGCTCGGAAAGACAATCCAAACAATTGGTTTCCTTGCACATCTAAAAGGGAATGGTTTGGATGGGCCATATTTAGTGATTGCTCCTCTTTCCACCCTTTCAAATTGGGTGAATGAAATATCAAGGTGATGATGTGTATGCTTGTTTTCTAAAATAATTTTTATACTGCAATGCATTTAATTGTTTGACACTTATTTTTTTCCTGAAAAGATTTACGCCGTCACTGAATGCAATAATCTACCATGGCAATAAGAGTGAAAGGGATGAAATACGGAAGAAGTACATGCCTAAAACGATTGGCCCTGAGTTCCCTATAGTAGTTACATCTTATGAGATTGCTCTCTTTGATGCAAAAAAATACTTGAGGCATTACAGCTGGAAATATCTTGTGGTTGACGAGGTAATTTGTCAAGTCTTACTGGTTTTTAAATTTATCAATCTTTTATTGTTACATGTGTAAAATCTCTTTAGTAGGACAATTTGTGCTTCCATCTCAATATTTGTTTTTCCTTATCAGGGGCATAGACTGAAAAACTCACAATGCAAATTACTGAAGGAATTGAAGCACCTTCCTGTTGAAAATAAGATTCTACTGACTGGGACTCCTCTGCAGAACAACTTAGCAGAGCTTTGGTCATTGTTAAACTTCATTCTTCCAGACATATTCTCATCTCATACTGAATTTGAATCATGGTTTGTATGCCTTTTTGACCTTTTTCTCCCTCCATTTTCCTTTACTTACTGTCCACCTCATTGATGTCCCTGATTGAATTGGTTTTCCTATAATGTTTATAGATTGATAATGCAATAAAAAATTACACTTAATTTTTTTTTACCTGTGGGGTGTCAAGATATATTTAATGCAGTCTGCCAAGATCTATGAGCCTTTTTGAGTGTTATTTAGTATTATGTTTATTTTATTTAATGCTTCTACGTATGTTATTATATTTTTCCCTTAAACCTAACTTAAACATATTTTTTCATTGTTAGTATATCTAAACTTCTTGAACAATTATGCATGCCAAGTCATAGCTTGTTATGCATGGATTACTAGGGCTGTAAGTATGATTGGTGGTTCAAATGCTGTCATAAATGAAGTTGTACTAATTTTATTAGAATAGGATTTATTTGAGTCATTGGATGAGCTTATTGATCACCTTCCATATAACATGTTAGTTATGAGAAGAGTAGTCAAAACCACCACAATATCTTGTCCTATTATGACGTGGAACTTGCAACTACTTAAATTGTATTTTCTGTAGAACTATGTGTATGTTTTAGGAGGCCTGTTTTAGTTTCAGAATTGTGCATTTCCTGCATTCTTTTATTCTACCACCCCTCCATAGTGTTGCTTGTTCTCTTTTCTGATAATAGAAGCTTGGGCCCCTTTTTTAAAATGCTATATTTTTGTTTTCTTGGTTGTGATAAAATGTTACATTGCTTATGTGACGCACAAATCTCTTTTGTGGCACAATCTGTTTTTTTATTGCTTGTTTTTTTATTAAAATTTTGCAATAAAATGTCTTTTGTGTCTATTAAATCATCCATTGTACATGTTTCTTGATTTCCTTGTTTAGCTTAGGCATGATTAAAATGCTGATAGGAACGTGGGGTCGGGGCTGGGTGTTGTTACTGCGTAAGGGTCCTGCTAATAGGGCTGTTGCTTAACGTTGCTGGATGGTGCCTGCTGCGTGAGGTTGCTTGGGACCGAGGGCTGCTGCGTGAGGTTGCTTGGGACCGAGGGCTGCTGCGTGAGGTTACTTGGTCCTGGTGTGTAAAGGTGGCTGCTCGAAGGCGTTTTTAAGGGATTTACTTTGCAGGGTGAAGTGTAAGGGTAGAGGGAATAATTCCCAACTGCAAGGCGCAGTGTTGTAATTACCATAGATAGTTGTTGGCTGAGTTGTTAGAGTGGTTGGAGGTAATAAATGGGAGGAAAGCTTGTAGGTTGGGGGGATTACGAATATTATTTGGGAGTAACAACCAGACTCTTTCGGTGGGTTTGGCCACAGGCCTTCGGAGCTGTGCCTTCCAGGGAGTTCCTTCTCCTCCATTCCTTCTCCATTTTCATTTCTTTCTTCTCTAATGTCTTGTATTTCCAGTTCGTTACTGCTGTATAAACAATAGAATTCCATTGAATCTCTCTCTTGCACTTATCATTTGGTGCTTTCATATAGAGAATCTTGAGAGAGAGAGAGAGAGAGACGGAGAGAGAGAGTTTGATGGGTGGACAAAGTTGAAGAGTAGAGCTGATACAAGAAGTAGCCGCAACAGATGTGCCAAAAGCAACGGCAGCAGTTGGATGCCCATGAGGATGGAGAGCAAAGTAACAGGTTTAGAACCGGCGGTTGCGGCGTTGCAGACTTGACTTCAACACTTGGAGCAACTGCAGGACACGACGTTTCAGCAGATTGAGATTCAAATGCAAGAGATGATGATGGTAATGTCTCGACCTCTACCGAATCAGGTAGAGCATTCAGGCCTTGGAGATGACGCAGGGAAGTGTGAAATTATTGAGGTAGGAGGAACCAATTTGAGGATGGAAACTGAGGTGAAGGAGTAGAGACCAACAATTGTGGTGAATAGTGAAGCAGTGCGCAACACGTTCCGAGAGGCATTGCACGCGATGTCCAAAGCGGTGGGGATGCCAGTTTTTTCCAGCAAGGATCCGGTATTGTGGATCGTCAGAGTTGAAATATATTTTTCAATCTATCGTATATGTGAAGAGATGAAGGTGCCATTCGCACAATTGAGCATGGATGGTATGGTCCAGTATTAGATCATCTCTTTGAAGTCTATTAACACTTACCTGGACGACGCAGCTCAAGGTGGATCTCCTAGGCATATATGGCAACACGCTAGAGGAAGATCCAGTGATCATTTTGAAGGGATTGTGCCAGACAAGAGCTATGGATGATTACATAGATGAATTCGAGCGTGTGGCACCGTGTTTACCATATTTGATTGAAAAGTGGTATGTGAGTTTGTTTATAGGTGTATTAAAACCTGAGAACGAACTGCAAAATAAAGCGCGGCTGTTGACACTGTCTAGGAGAGTGGAAAGGGAATTGGTGGTGCAGGGAATAGTCCAGTGACCAGAAATGTGGAATAGAAGTTACAAACCTAGTGGTGGTTTGGAAAGGAGTTGGAGGCCGGTTATGGACAACGTTTTCCCTCCTACGGATGGTAATGACAGGGAGAGGAAAAGCAAAGTTGTACCATGCTGGAGGGGAGTGTGGAACCTGCCAAGAGAGGAGTTTTAGGCAAGGAAGGCCAAAGGGTTGTGCTGGACGTGTGAGCAAGAGATTTAATCCTGGACATAAATGTCTTGAGAAGGGTTTCAAATTGATGATCTTGGATTGCATGGAATCACACAGTGATGGAGTGGAACCGAAAGTGGATAATGTAAAAGGGGTGACGGACGAAGGTGGTATCTCAAGCGGGCGAGAATGATAGGAACGTGTGGCCGGGACTGGGTATTGTTGCTGCGCAAGGGTCCTGCTAAAAGGGCTGCTGCGTAATGGTCTTGCTGGCGCCCTATGTAAGGGTGCTGGATGCTGCTTGCTGCTTGCTGCGTGAGGGTACTTGGGACTGAGGGACTGGGTATTGTTGCTGTGTAAGGGTCCTGCTAAAAGGGCTGCTGCGTAATGGTCTTGCTGGAGCTTTACGTAAGGGTGCTGGATGCTGCTCGCTGCGTGAGGGTACTTGGGACTGAGGGTTACTGTGTAAGGGTCCTAGGGCTGTTGTGTAAGGGTCCTAGGGCTGTTCCGTGAGGTTACCTGGTCCTAGTGTGCAAGGCTAGCAGCTCAAAGGTGTTTCCAAGGGATTTACCTTGCAGGTTGAAGTGTAAGGGTAGAGAGAATAATTCCCAACTGCGAGGGGCAGTGTTGTAATTACCATAGATAATTGTTGGCCGAGTTGTTAGAGTGGCTGGGGGCAATAAATCGGGGGAAAGACTATGGGTTAGGGGGATTATGGATATTATTTGGGAGTAAAAGCCGGGCTGTTTCGGTGGGTTAGACCACAGGTCTTGGGAGCTGTGCCTTCCATCATCTCCATTTCTACTTCTTTCTTCTTCTTCTCTAATCTCTTGTATTTCCAGTTTGTTACCTTTGTATAAACAATAGAATTCCATTGAATCTCTGTCTTGCGCTTATCAAATGCCTTCATAAGAAATGTGACACTTGTATTAATCATATGTTCTTGGGTTTAAACCTTTTTTTGGGTTGGCACTCATGAGAGTTATTTGAAAGTAATGTGCATTAGGTTAAACACTTCATTTTATGGAAAGTTAATGCTTTGCTATACAACAACAGCAAACAAGCCTGAAACCCAATTAAATGAGGTTGGCTAAATGGATCAATCCACCCGTGTGGGTTTTATATCCTACATTGTTGGTCCCGAGCCCGGACAACGGCAGCGGGGTTGGGTTAGATAGTCGACTGTAATTTTTTCATGACATTGATCAAAGCTAATGCTTTGCTAAGATTCAAAATATTTCAGCGCATCCTTGTATCCAACATTTCTGTCTGTCTAATCCTATGCTATGATTTGGTTGGCTCATCTTGATTATGTCGTATGGTTCAAAATTGCAATGGTCACTAATCATTGGGGGGTGACATTGAAATAGCTATTGCAGCTTAACATCTTTTTCAACTAAATATTTTTTTTGTGTTCACGATGAAATTAATTTTCAGCATTGTCTTGCATCAAACTTGATCATCAATGCCAGTTCTGAAATTTCTAGCTATGGATTATATTTGTGGATGGTGATTTTGTCGCAGATTCATTTTACAGTACTAGTTTGAAGAAATTATGCGGCTTAGATTGCCATCTTCATTTTGTTTGGGCATGATGTTACTATTTTCTTCCAATTTTATGAACAGGTTTGACTTTGAAAGAAAACACAGCAGTGAAGCCGTGAAAGAAGAAGTGGAAGAGAAGAGAGTGGCTCATGTATGCTTCCTTTACGTTCTTGTGTTTTTTTTTTCTTTTGTTAAAATTTTTGGTACATTTAGGATTTGGGGTTTTGATTATCTGCAGGTGGTCACAAAACTTCATTCTATATTGCGTCCCTTTCTTCTTCGAAGAATGAAGGCTGATGTTGAGATGTCTCTTCCTGGGAAAAAAGAGGTTATTTTATATGCAACCATGACCGAGCATCAGAAAAACTTCCAGGATCATCTCCTTAACAAGACATTGGAAGATTATTTAACCGAGAAGGCAGCCACCGGTAATGATGCCCATATTGCTTGTGAATGTTGCTTTTGGTGGTGCATAAAGGAATACGAGTTGAGAAGCGTCAGTGGATTAGTTTAGCTTGCTCAACAATATATTTTTTGGAATTATATTTTTTTATTTAATTAATAGTTTACCTTGGATGACTGTTTAATGTACTGGTATAATTCTGTGCATTGATTTATGCCACACAAGGCAGGCTTGTGTTTGGTTTTAGAAAATGTTTTCTGTTTTCATTTTCCAAAAATGTATTGGATTATATAAATGGATTTTTTTTTATAAAATGAAAATGTTTATATTTTGAAAAAAAGTTGTTTTTATGTTTTCTGGAAAATGAAAACGTGAAGAGGTATAAAACACAAACATTATTGCTTTCTTCCACTACAAAATATAATATCATGTTTTTTAATATTTTTTTTGGAAAAATTAACAGTATTTTTTTTCAAAGCCGATCTCAGCTTTATTTTTTTGTCGGTCTGTGTTGTCATATTGCTAATTTTTATGTCTCAAAATGCAGGACGTAGTTCGAAAGGCAAGCTTAATAATTTGATGATTCAACTCCGGAAAAACTGCTACCATCCAGACCTCTTAGAATCTGCTTTTGATGGCTCATGTATGTGCCTTTTATGACTGCAGTTGTCCCAGGATCCATTCACGGAGCACTGATCACTCACGATAAACATTTTAAAAAGTGAAGTGTTCCGTGTTTTGTTTCTGAAAAAACACTTGAATGAAGTGCCAAGAACAATTCCTTTTCAATAAGCAGTCTGGAAACGGTTGTACGAAAGCACTTATCACCAGTAATAAATGCCATAACTGGTGTTTGCAGATTTTTATCCACCTTTAGAAGATATAATTGGGAAGTGTGGGAAATTCCGCCTGCTGGACAGATTACTGGCTCAGCTGTTTGCTCGCAATCACAAAGTATGTTCTGTATGCTATGCTTTGGTTGTGAATTTCCTCTTGTGTATGCATTCTGGTATTTCACAATGTGATTTGGATCAGGTTCTGATCTTCTCCCAGTGGACAAAAGTTTTGGATATAATGGATTACTATTTTAGTGAAAAGGGGCTTGAAGTTTGTCGGATTGACGGTTCTGTGAAGCTGGATGAGAGAAAAAGGATGGTATGTGGTGCCTAGCTCATTTAGTTAAGTTATATTGTTAGGAGGATTAGTGTAATAGCAGAAATTCATGTTTGATGTTCAGATAAAGGAGTTCAATGATTTGAAGAGCAATTACAGGATATTTCTTCTGAGCACTCGTGCTGGCGGGCTTGGAATAAATCTGACAGCGGCGGATACGTGTATATTATATGACAGTGATTGGAATCCTCAAATGGATTTGCAAGCAATGGACAGATGCCACAGAATAGGTCAAAGAAAGCCTGTGCACGTGTACAGGCTGGCAACAGCTCAATCGATCGAGGGGCGAATTCTGAAAAGGGCATTTAGTAAGCTGAGGCTGGAGCATGTGGTGATCGGGAAAGGGCAATTCAAGCAGGAAAAGGAAAGGAGCAACGGTTTGGAGGACGAAGAGGAGGTGCTGGCGTTGCTGCGGGGCGAGGAAGATGCGGAGGACAAGATGATACAGCAGGATATCAGTGATGAAGATCTGGAGAGGGTATTGGATCGCAGTGATTTGATAGCGGCTGAGGTAAATGTGGAGTCATTCCCGGTGAAAGGGCCTGGGTGGGAGGTGGTGATACCGTCTGCCGCGGGCGGCGTGCTTTCAACCCTCACCAGTTGACCTCCATGTATTGGGATGCGACCACAGGGAAGAAGTTTAGGTGGTTAGTGCTTTTGTTTCTTGATGTCCCCCCACCTTCTCAAAATTCCATTGCTAAATTTTTCTCAACTCTTTTTTGGTGTAATGGAAAGCCGGGGAAGGGAAATGGAAAATGCCTTTTGAAAGTCAATCAGCCAGCTTCATTCTAGTTTGAAGTGCAATAAAAAATATCTTTTCCCTTTGAATAGAACGAGTAATGAGAGATCAATCTACGACAAAATCAAAACAGAATACATCAATTTAACAGTTGACCTATCTGAGATGCAAATTCCCCCAAGCATGGTGTGATCGTAACTTGAGGCCACTTGTTAATACAGAATCATAAAGTAGTGTGGTATCTATCCCTAGATTTCCCACCTAATTATGTCATTTACTAGTATAGTACCTGTCCCCAGATTTCCCACCTAATTATGCTTGGTTTCCCATGACAAAAAATGGTGAACTTTATGAAATCGTGAAAAATAAGTATTTTAATTTTTTTTAAGTCTGATTCATGTCGAAACATAAAATCCAATATACCCACGTCTGAATTCTCCATTGGACGACATACCATTCAATTTAAGCACAAAGAACAAAAAACAAATGAAATCGTAAGTGATATTTTGTTCATTTGTTAACGTCGATATGATCCCCTTGTCATCAATGTGTCTAGCTTGAGGGTGCTGCGAGGTGTCCTCCAAATCTTCCAAATGTGTACCACAACTTCTGGAACACCGTTCTTCGATTCTTGGGTGCTAGAAATCAAAACACTTTATGACATCATTTCGATCGTAGGAAGAAGGCAGACTCGATCTAAGGAAATGAGATCGATCCAACCTTGTTCTTTTCTCAGTCTTGAGAGTGATTTTGCGAGGAGAGAAAATTCAAGAAATCCTCTCCCTTGCCCATTTTTTTGTGTTTTTTTATATCTTGGTTAAACTCTAAAAAAATTGCATTTGAGCGCTTAAAAGTGTCAACTCTTAAAAATCAACCCGTAATAGCAGTAACGACTTAGTTAACAAATTGTAAGTGACATAAATATTTCATCACTCACTTGTCACATTCCCATGTGCTGCATGATGAAACACAAGCCATTAACTCGACCCATACCCCCGTGATTATTTAACAAAACATTGAACGCATAATATTCGTTAAAAAAATAGCATTTTCTTGTGATTGTTCACACTTGGATGTCCACCAACCCCTGCACATGCGACCCACTTCATCCTAAACTCATATTCATCCAAATAGGAAGAACTTGTGGATACACTTTGTGCGTGACCTTTTAAGACCTTATCTCAATAACAATGAGTCATACTCACAAACCAAGAGCGATATCTAACAACTCATCATGACCCCTAAAGAGAAAAGGGTAAGTCACAACCACAACTATATCCTAAGAACATGCTCTATGTAATATAATCTCTTCGTATTATAATATCTCATAAAACAGGATGCATACTTTATGTCATTTCCCTTTCTTGCTTTATTTATTACATGACCTTACTAGATGAATGTAACATCCCGTCACCTTCTTTCAGGCACCACTTGTCCCTCTATTCATTTCCCTTTTTGTTTGGGTTCATTTCAGGCCTTTCAAGGACAAATAACATTTGCTGGGGAAAATAACTTAAAGTTCGGGGATGTATGTTTGTTCGAATTGATAGAGTTCAGGTATAAATGTGACCAAAAGCTTTGTAGGGCGTCAACATGTTGTTTTGAGAGTTACCGCAGAATCTGGGTCTGGTACTTCCTGTAGGACTATCTTACGCCATAAGACACATTTATGGTATAAATGTGTTGTTGGGCACAAGTCGTGAAATCAATTTAGAGCACACAAATCTTGCAAGCCAGAAAATTCATTTTTACACCGTAAAATATTCAATCAGAATTTTAACCTGAAGCAACGTGTTTTTTGACGTACTTAAGTAACAGGGTTCTTACTCTGTAAAAGGGTAGTTTACACCATAAATACTTCGGCCCAGTAGGTTAAACCATGCAATGCGTCTTATGGTTTTAATTCGACGTGCATGTTTCTCTCTCGAAACCTAAGAGGTCTCCAGGGCGATTTTGGACACCTCCACTCCTTCCAAATTGCATCGTTCAACGCCTGATCTTTGTGGTGGTTGAGCTATGTCTCTCCAGGTAAGCAATCTTTCTATTTCTTCACTGCCGTTGATCGCAGCAGTTCCGTTGCGCTATGTTTGTAGAGTCATTGGTCTTGTGGTGATGATTCTTCTTCTTGAACCTTTCTAGACCCGTTGTATAATTTTCTTCCAGAGGCTGACCCTTTTGTTGGTTGTAGTGCGATGTGCGAGTTCCTTGAGGTTTGCATTGTTATCTTCTCTGCCAGCCGCTTCACTTGTTAAATTGATTCTAAGATATGGGAATCGATTCTAGGTCCTCCGATGTTGCCTTTGCGTTCCTTCCTTGTTGGCAGATTTCGTTACGGGCGTGTGCAACCCAAGTTGTGGTAGGTGGTTCCATCTCCAGCCTGTGTTGGATGAACCTTGATTGCTCTGGTTTTGATAAATTGTTTTATAAATAAAATGGCATGATTGATTGATTGATTTGTGTGTGTGTGAAAATGGATTTTTGAGAAAAGATGTTTTCCCCTTGTTTTGATAAAAGAAAAGTGTATTTTTAAAGCATTGTGAAATGGATTTATGAAATGGTTTTCAAAGAATGGTTTTGATGTAATGGTTTGGAAAATGTAGCACATGGTAAGCCTTGGGTACTTAGGTGGAAGATGTAGTAATAAGCATCATTCATTGATACTATTGGGGGGTTCACTCATGGGGTGTTCATCTGCTCCATAGGCTCGTTGTTCTAGGGACTGTTAGACCTGTTGGGAGGTTCACTTGTTGGGGTGTTCCTCCGCTATCTAGATTCGATGCATATGTCTAGAGACGTGATGCACACGATTGTCTATGTTTGGGCGTGAGTGTTCTAGCTAGCCTAACCTGTAGCGATCCTTGACGCGATGTTATGCTTTGAAACTTTTTTACCATGATTATTTGGAATTGTGGAAAAGGGGAAATGTTTTACCATGCTTTTGATATAAAAATTGTTTAACTGATTATCATGCATTGTTTTCTTTAAAGTTGAACATGTTCGGATTGTTATACAAAGACTTATTATGGAACACCTGGGTGTGATCCTACTGAGCATGTTTAGCTCACACCTTGCACACTCGTTCGGCAATGCATATACCTTGTTACATCTTTCAATATAGGGAAAATCAAGGTGTCATAGTGAGGTGATGATATTTCTGTCAGTTGTGTCTGGGTAGCTGGCGGTGAGATGGTGAGAGTTTGCCTACACTATCACACAGAGCAGTTGTTTCTCATTTTGGTTGTATCCTTTGTTCTTGGACTCATACCTTGGAGTTTGTTTAGCTACTTTTGAGTTGTATCGTTTCTGTTGTCTTCTTTCAATTATGACATATATATTTATTCCTATTTTTTTCTCTTTTTATATTTCTTTCTGTTGTGTGTGTATATATATATGCAATGTTGTCTACTTCAGGTTGGGAGAAATTGTTCCCTCTAGTTGTTGTTGATGCCTAGGTGTTAGTCACCAACCCGTGGGGATCGGGGATGCCCTTCGGGCATGTGTTGGGTTGGGTCGGGTACCAGTTTGTGAGGGTATCTGGGCCAGTTTGTCACAGTTTGGTATTAGAGGATGGTTATGCATAGTCTTGGGAAGTTGGTAGACTGGAGATATGATTGTTAATACTTGAGAGGTAGGTTGCGGTTAGTGACTGACCAACTCTTACCGTGACGAGGCTCAAGTTACCATGAAATGTTGGGATATGTGTCTCCTGTTTAGTGACCCTGCTTTTATTACATTACTATTACATCATTTTAAAGATAAACAATATAATTGTGTTATGAAACCAGGACCCAAAGGTTTAGTGTCTTGGGAAAATTAGTTCCAAACATAACATTTACATAATAAAACATAAACATTATTTAATTCCTTCTTCTCTAGCTTCTTAGTGGCCCTCATTTTCTCTTTACCACAAGTAGTCACCTGAGGATATACATCAAAGAAAGGGGTGAACTAAAATCCCAGTAAGAGGATAAATAAGAACATGAATCAATATAACATAGATGAGAATAATCATCATCATCATAACATAAGCATGGTATCATCATCATAATCATGAGAGGAAGCATTAGATAAAGGCATGGAATGTGGCAATGCATAAAAATGAAACATCATGATTTATTGGTCGAATACCACACATAGTTGTGAACAAAGCTAGCATCATGTTCACGCATAACATATGTGTATAATCATAACATCATCATTGTGAAAAAAATATAGCATCATGTTCACGCATATTGCATATTATCTCATGAGATACATCACATTACCCAATGCATTGAAGCTCTATATAATTCCGGACACACCTGTCACATCATAACATTTACACAATCATGCATGTCACATAGAACGTATATCAATCTTAGACATAAAATAACCCATGGAAAGGAAATGAGTTTCATGAGAATTTCATGAAGCATACATTCATAAATAAACTTTTGGGTTCTAAAAAAAAGGGAATAACATGCTTGGTATAAGAATCATCAATCTTGAGTGAAGAAGAAACATTCTCAAGAGAAGTAAAAAGGTGTGTTTCTTTTAGAACGAAGAGTTATTTTTGGAAAAATCTTTGTATTTTTCATAAAATCAGATTGGAAACATGTATATCCTCAAAAATAAAAGGGAAATGAATTTTAAAGAACATAATATGAAAATTCATACCATGGAAGAGAGAATAACCCAAAAAAAGGAATTGGGCTCAAGAATCCCCTTACCTTAAGTATAAATGATTTCTTCACTTTAATATCCTGGATAATAAAATTAGATTTATTAATTACTAAATAAAAAACCTATTTTATATGCATTTTATTCATTATAATTTTATGAAGTTTTTTTATGGATATTTTGATGAGTTGTAGAGTTCAATTCCGTCGTTCTGAGAGTGTTTGTTTTCTTGGTTTTCATGACCGATTCACTTGTATACATGCATGGAAGACTGTGTAAAATAGGGATAATTATCCAGAATTGAAATTATAAGTTATTAATGTACTTTAAAAAGTTTAATTGGTCTTATATATTATTTTTTTTCATATATGAGGATGATTCAAAAGATAAAATTTTAATGATAATCATTTAACAGTTGACCTATCTGAGATGCAAATTCCCCTAAACATGGCGTGATCCTAATTTGAGGCCACTTGTCAATACAGAATCATAAAGTAGTGTCGTACCTGTTGTAAGAACCTGGATCTTCATTCAGGTATGTTTTCCTTTTTTCTGGAGTTTTTAAGGAAAATAAATTTTCTGGAAATTTCAGAAGTACACGCCGTGTACTCTTCCTTGGCTCGAAGCCGTGTGCTGGCCGTGCTCAGGCCACACACACAGTGTGTAAGGCTGAGGTGGAGGCCGGTTATTTCAGAGTACGGAAAAATTGAAGTACACGCAATGTACTCAAGAAGTACACGCCGTGTACTTTTTTTTTCATTAAACGGACTGGGGTCACGTCTAACCCCCAGATTCGTCTTCTTCTTCAATTTTCGTCCGTCCGAGAGAGACCGTACGACCAGATCTTCGACGGGCTCCCGCCTCTCCGTCTGTTCTCCAATTCGAGCACGGTCAGTTGCGTTGGAATCGCAGCGGTGAGTTCTTCCTTCTTCTTTAGCCTCATTTCTTGATTCCCCCTCATTTCCAAGTTATCATGGGATGAACGTTTTGTGTGTTTTCTCAGATCTACGTTGCTCTAAGAGGAATCTGTCGTCGTGGTTCACGTATATCGATCTCTTAGGACTGAGGTAGGTGGTTTGTGTCTTTCCATAAGAAGTTGCTGAATATTATGTGCAAATTACACCAATACCCTTGAACAGGGTATTGCGTGTTTCCTGTTTTGCCCCTGCTGTTTGCTTGCTTTGCTTGTTTGCTTTAGTAGAGGTCATTGCTTGTGAGTAGAGTAATTTATTTTGTGCTCAAATTGCTTTTCCATTCTTGTTTTTCCTGTTTGGCGTTTTTCCAGTTGCCATGCCTAGTTGTAGGATAGCGGAACTGTTGTTTTGTTATTGCTGTTGAGCCTTAGTTGATAGCCAAGTAGTTCTTGAGGTTTACTTGAACGACACACGTGCTGAGCATGTTTAGTTGTACTCAGGACTGTGAGAACCTAGAGTAGTAGACCAAAGGGAGAATTGACGGAAGGGCTTCTCCAGAGTGTCTTTTAATTACAATGCGAGACTATAGGGGGAATTGACTTTGAGTGCTTTCCCAGAGAGTCTATAGATCCACGACGCGGGCCACAGGGGGAATTGATGTTGAGTGCTTCCCCAAAGATCCTTTAGCATGATACGAGACTATAGGGGGAATTGACAGTGAGTGCTTACCAAGAGAGTCTGCTTAATTGCATAGCTGAACTAGAGGGGTGAGACTATGTGTGCCTCCCAGAGGGTTGCTAGTACTTATAGGTTGAACCACAGGGGTTAGATTGTGAGAGATACCCAGAGGGTTACCTGTTTCTTCTTTTGATACTGGCTGTTTACTTGTATACTTTGTTTTCCAGAACTGTGGATTGTAGCTGCTTGTGCTTTTCTGTTTACTGCTTCTTGTTTTATTACTTCCATGTATTCATTGACTGTTAGACACAAATATTTGGGTGATTTCCTATTGAGATTGTATCCCACACCCTGTTTGGGCCATGCTTTTGGGCCCAAGAAGACTATATTGCTGTAGGTATAGATAAGGGCAAGCACCCTTCTACTTCAGGATCTTGATTGCATCAGGAGCTGGGGAGCATGGGACCGAGCCGTGGTTCGTGATGCTGAGGAGCTTACTTTGTTTCTTTTTCACTTGGTTTCAGTTGTATTTCATCACGTTGTTGTGTTTTCTGCTTTGCATAGATACTTATACCTGCTGCATCTTTGTCATCATTGTTATATATATTCATTGCTTCCGCTGTTTGGTTTCTGCTGTTATGCATGTTGTTACTACTTCCGCTATTTATTGTTGTTTTTTTTTACTTTGTATACCTTACCGAATGAGGGCATAGTTTCCCCACCGACTCACCAAGGCCCTCACTTCTAGTCGGCAGCCTCTGGAGTTCGGGGAAACACGCTTGAGGTCATGTGAAGAACCGGGTACGGGGCACCAGTGGAGGGGCTCTGGACTCGGGTCATTACAAAGTGGTATCAGAGGAGTTATTTTCTCTTACTTTACTGTTTGGAGACTTTATCCAGGGATAGGACGGATTTGGTACTTGGTATTAAGCTGTGCTCAGGAGTAGCTAACCCATGTATAGGGAAAGGCCATACTACCTCGTTAATTGCAGTTTGCTGGTTTTGAGTTTTATGGTTGATATGTTTTCACCTGGAGTGATTTGCATGACTTGTGCGGTTATTGTTTTGATATTTCGGTTCTATTTTTGTCGCAACCCGATGAGATGAGGGTATGCCATATCATGCATCATATAGGCACTTCTATAAATCACATGCCATGCATTATTTCCATGCCATCTAGGGTGCATTAGCGATTGCATGCTGTTGTGATAGGCTTTGTGTAGATTATGCATGCTGTTGTGATAGACGCTTGATAGAATCCCTGCTGTTAAGTTAGAGAGCTGTTGTTTTCCCTTGTATGTGACTACAGGAGATGCCGAGCTTTGATTCGCGGGGTGTATGGGCCCTCACGAATAAAAATTTGGCACCTCTTTCCCTTGTTTTAGTGTTTCTGGGAGTTTGAGCAGTTTCTGAGCTACTGCCCAGAAAAACCCAGAATACACGGCATGTACTTTTTGGATACACGTCGTGTAGTTTTCAGGCCGTGTCACTGACCGTGTGAGCAGAACACGGTGTTGTGAAAGTAACTTTAGGAACACTCCGTGTATGGTAGGTACACGCCGTGTAGTAATGATCTGTGTACTCGGCCGTGTCACTAACAACACAGGCCAGGGAAGCTCGGGTAGAACACGCCGTTTCCTTAGGGAACACGCCGTGTAGTCCTGTCCAGGTACCCGGCCGTGTCACGAACAACACGGGCCGGCATTAACTTTTTTTCCACACGCCGTGTTTGTTCGGAACACGGCGTGTAGTCTTGTCCAGGTACCCGGCCGTGTCACGAACAACACGGAATGGGGTCACCTTGCCTATGCACACCGTGTTTATTCGGAGCACGCCGTGTAAGGTTCAGTCGTGTAGATGGCCATGTGTTTCACAAACATGGGTCACCGAAGCCTTGTCTAGTATATGCCGTGTGTGTTAAGAACATGCCGTGTAGTCTCAGGTTAAGTCGGACCGTGTGGGTTAGCCGTGTAAGGAGACTCGGGCAGGGGAACAATTTTCAAGTACATGCCGTGTGTGGGTGCAACACGCAGTGTAGATTGAAGTGTACACGACTTGTAGGGCAGGAGTACATGCCCATGTTAGTGGGTTAAGAATACACGCCGTGTAGTTTTATACACACCGTGTAGTCGTGTTTTGCAAACTTTTGTGTTTTTCTTCCCCTGTTTCTGTTTTGTACCCTTGTGTTCTCTGTCCCTGTTTTCCTGATCTAAGGTGTACTTTTGATCTTTCAGAGCTATGCCTCCGAGACGTCCTCCGGTCATACGTCTGTCATTAGGCAGTGATCAGACGCCAGACATGTCTGATCAGGGACTTCCTGTCGATCCACCAGCCGAGCCAGCCTTGGCACCAGTTGTTGTACCAGTTGCAGGCGCTGATGCATAGTTCAGGGAAGGTCTCATGAGGATGATGCAGGACTTCCAGGGAGCACCGCCTCCAACCTCATCTATGGAAGACTTGACGCGGGTCTTTCAGCAGCAGCATCCTCCCACGTTCTCGAGGGAGGGAGGACCTCAGGCTGCAGAGTCATGACTGGAAGCTATGTTGACTATCTTCGAGCATCTGGAGACGCCTCCAGAGAGGTGGGTCAAGCTCTCCACCTACATGCTCTGAGACTCCACCAAGAGGTGGTGGGATGTGATCTCACAAGTGAGTCAACAGCAGGCTATAACTTGGGAGGAGTTCCAGCACATGTTCTACGACTACTTCTACCCGGAGACCCTGAGGGACGATCGAGCCCGGGAGTTCATGAGTTTAGAGCAGGGTAATCTATCTGTCATAGAGTATTCCTCTCATTTCACTGAGCTGCAGCATTTTACACCCCTTCGGGATGGGATTGGGGTGTTCTTGGTGAGGAAGTTTGAGGATGGACTCAGGCAGGAGATTCGCTCGCAGGTGAACATCTTCCAGCTGACTTACATTACTTCCATCGTCAACCAGAAATTGATTGCAGAGCGCAATCTGAGAGACTCTGGAGCTGCAAGTCAAGGCAGTTCTGCTTCCAGATCTAGCTTTCCTTCAGATGACAACAAGAAGCACCGTAGAGAGCCTACACGCGATGATTCGAGGAAGCGAGACGCATCATCAGGCAGCCAGGTGACATGTTACCAGTGTGGCCGGATAGGGCACACAAGGCCGCAGTGCCAGAGGGACCCCGTGGAGTGCCGATCTTGCGACAAGATGGGTCACCTTCAGCGTTTCTGCCAGTTCTTCTCACTAACAGCTGGTGACCGAAGTTCTTCCATGACTCCTCATTCAGGAGAAGCACCGCCAGTTTCTCACCAGTCGGGAAAATTGAGTTCTTCCGGCCGTTCGGGCTGAGGTGGAGGTCGAGGCCGTGGTGGTCAGCCACATGTTCCTCAGCACCAGCAGGGCGGTTCAGCCCAGAGTGGTAAGCTAGGGGCGCAGGGCCGTGGCATGGGCCAGTCTTTCTCCGTGGAGCAGTCTTATCATGAGCTAGATCCCGAACCTTCTAATGTTCGAAGTACGATTTTAGTAGCCTCAGTTTTATCTTCATCCCTTTTCGATACTGGTGCTATGCATAGCTTTATCTCTATTGCTGTTGTGGAGAGCCTTGGACTCTGCGTCTTTTCTTCTGCCGACTCGTTGGCACTAGACACACCTTTGGGAATGAGGACATCTAGTGTATGACAGTGTAGAGAGTGCCCTCTCGAGGTTGCAGGGTATCACTTCTTATGGGATCTCTATGTCCTAGAGATGACAGGCTATGATGTCATCCTCGGCATGGAATGGTTGATTCCCTTCCAGGCAGTCGTTGACTGTTATCATCGCAGAGTCAGTTTCATCTCACCAGAGGGTGAATCTTTTCTTCATAGAGGCGAATGAGACGTTCAGGCGAGTCGGGCGGGACTCGAGCATCTTAGGCTAGGAGGGGTGACAACCCAGATTGCTAGTCTTTATATGGATGATCAGGGGACTCCACAGTTGGACTTTTATCCAGTGGTGGATCGCTTCAGGGACGTCTTTCCAGAGGAATTTTTGGGTTTGCCTCCGGAGTGTGAGGTAGAATTCTCTATTGATATCGTGATAAGAGCGACACCGATGTCCATTCCTCCCTATAGGATGGCCACACCTAAGTTGCAAGAGCTCAAGAAGCAGTTGGAGGAGCTACAGGCTAAGGGTTTCATTCAACCTAGTACTTCTCCTGGGGGTTCGCCTGTTCTGTTTGCGAAGAAGGCAGACAGTACCCTTTGACTTTGTGTGGATTATCAGAAGTTGAACCAGTTGATGGTCAAGAACCGATATCCTTTGCCGATAATTGAAGACCTTTTCGATCAGCTTCGAGGATCCCGGGTGTTCTCGAAGATCGACTTGAGGTCCGGTTATCATCAGTTGCGCGTTAGACCATCAGATATACCTCTAACAGCCTTCAGGAGCAGGTATGGTCTATACGAGTATACAGTAATTCCGTTCGGTATCACGAACGCACCTGTAGTTTTCATGGAACTGATGAACCGAGTGTTCCATACTTACTTGGACTCCTTCGTCGTGGTCTTCGTAGATGATATCTTGGTGTAATCTCACACTCGACACGACCATGCCACACATCTTGAGATCGTTCTGAGTACACTGAGAGAGAATCAAATTTATGCTAAACTCTCGAAGTGCCACTTCTGGATGGATCAGATTCACTTCTTGGGTCACGTCATCTCAGAGGCAGGAGTATCTGTGGACCCAGATAAAGTGAGAGCTGTAGTTTCCTGGGAGCATCCGAAGAACGTCTTTGAGGTATGGAGTTTCCTAGGGCTGGCTGGATACTACAGACGCTTCATTCAGGACTTTTCTCGTCTAGCAGCACCTTTGATAGGTCTGACCAAGAAGGGGGAGAAGTTCTTATGGTCAGATTCTTGTGAGTCAGCCTTTAAGGAGCTGAAAGGGAGGTTGACATCAGCACCGATACTAGTCTTGCTGGAGCTAGGCAAGAGCTACACCATTTACTGTGATGCTTTAGGTATCAGGCTGGGAGCTGTGCTTATGTAGGGAGATGGAGTCGTTGCGTACGGGTCTTGGCAGTTTAGGCCACATGAGAGTAACTACCCTATGCACGATTTGGATTTAGCTGCTATTGTTCATGCCTTACGCTGTTGGAGACACTATCTTCTAGGAGAGCACTTTGTGGTCTTCACTGACCACAAGAGCCTCAAGTATATCTTCACTCAGCGTGATCTAAATCTGAGGTAGCGCAGGTGGGTCGAGTATCTACAATCTTTTGACTTTGAGCTTGCCTATACGCCGGGAAAGGGCAACGCCATGGCAGATGCGTTGAGCAGGAGAACTCAGATTTAGGCGGTTCAGGAGGCCAGTAGTGAGTGGCAGCTGATGGATTTGTTCTCTAAGATACATCTGGAGGTGCACGACAGATGGGGACATACTTTTCTATCTTCTGTAGATATTACCTCCACGCTACTTAATCGGGTACAGATGAGGCAGCTATCAGACTCAGAAGGCTTAGTCCTGCAGGAGAGTGTGTCAGGAGGAGACCCTCTTCCTGGATGGATAGTGGGTGAGGATGAGATCTTGAGTTTCCAAGGATGCGTATGGGTGCCAGCAGACATACGCGAGGAGCTGATGCATGATTTCTATTCCTCAGTTTGGGAAGTTCATCCTGGTGTCACCAAGATGTATCGGGATCTTCATCGCCAGTACTGGTGGCCAGGTATGAAGAAGGATGTTGCTGGTTTTGTCATGAGATGTTCTACTTGTCAGTAGGTGAAAGTAGAGCATCAGCGACCAGCAGGCCTTTTATAGCAGTTACCCATTCCGGAGTGGAAGTGGAACGATGTTGCGATGGACTTCATGACTGGGTTGCCGAGGTCACCTCGGGGAAACGATGCTGTTTGGGTTGTCGTCGACAGGCTTACGAAGGTTGCTCACTTCTTGCCGATCAAGGAGAACTTCAGTGTCGATGATCTGGGATGACTTTAAATCAGAGAGATTGTTCATCTGTATGGAGTTCCGCGCTCTATTGTTTCAGACAGAGATGCGCGCTTTACCTCTTGGTTCTGGCAGGGACTTCAGAAGGCTTTGGGTACACATGTACTTTTGAGTATAACATACCATCCCCAGACTGATGGCCAATCCGAGCGCACGATCCAGGTGCTTGAGTATATGCTTCGGGCTTGCATCCTTGACTTTGGCGGTTCTTGGGAGAAGCATATTCCTCTGGTGGAGTTCTCCTACAACAACAGTTTCCAGGCGACCATTCATATGGAACCATACGAGGCTTTGTACGGTAGGCCATGCCGATCACCGTTATGCTGGCTGGAGGTAGGAGAGGCAGCTTTGCTGGGACCTCGTCTTGTTCAGGAGACTTCAGAGCAGATAGAGTTGATTTAGAAGAGGATGGCTACGACACAGTCTTGACATAAGTCTTATGCTGATCAGCGGAGACGACCTCTGGAGTTCGAGGTCGGTGATCAGGTTTTCCTATGTGTCGCACCGAGGTTGGGACACAAGAGGATTCAGAGACAGGGTAAGATTTCACCGCGGTATGTCAGGCCGTTTGAGGTCTTGGAGAGAGTGGGGCCGGTCGCCTATCAGTTGCAGCTACCTCAGAGGTATCGGGCCATGCACGAAGTCTTCCACGTCTCTCAGCTCCGATGCTACTTTTTAGACCCGTCTCACGTCTTTCAGCCTGAGGAAGTTGAGCTTGAAGAGGATGCGTCATTCGAGGAGCATCCTATCCGGATTATCGATCGTAGTACGAAGGTTCTCCGTGGGCAGTCTGTTCCTCTGGTACGAGTGCTATGGTAGCACAGATGAGTATAGGACGAGACCTAGGAGAGGGAAGTCGATGTACGATCTCAATGGCCAGAGCTATTCAGGGTTTCTTCTTATCCACCTCGTTAGGGAAATTCAGGGAAGAATTTATTTAAGGGGGAAAGTTTGTAAGAACCCATATCTTCGTTTAGGTATGTTTTCCTTTTTTCTGGAGTTTTTAAGGAAAATAAATTTTCTGGAAATTTCAAAAGTACACGTCGTGTACTTTCTGAGTACACGCCATGTACTCTTCCCCGGCTCGAAGCCGTGTGCTGTCCGTGCCCGGGCCACACACACGGTGTGTAAGGCTGAGGTGGAGGCCGGTTATTTCGGAGTACGGAAAAATTGAAGTACACGCTGTGTACTCAAGAAGTACACACCGTGTAATTTCATTTTTTTTCATTAAATGGACTGGGGTCATGTCCAACCCCCAGATTCGTCTTCTTCTTCAGTTTTCGTTTGTCTGAGAGCGACTGTACGACTGGATCTTCGACAGGCTCCCACCTCGCCATCCGTTCTCCGATTCGAGCACGATCAGTTGCGTTGGAATCACAACGATGAGTTCTTCCTTCTACTTTAGCCTCATTTCTTGATTCCCCCTCATTTCCAAGTTATCGTGGGATGAATGTTTTGTGCGTTTTCTCAGATCTACGTTTCTCTAAGAGGAATCTGTCGTTGTGGTTCACGCATATCAATCTCCTAGGATCAAGGTTGGCGGTTTGTGCCTTTCCGTAGGAAGTTGATGAATATTATGTGCAAATTCCACCAATACCCTTGAACGGGGTATTGCATGTTTCCTGTTTTTCCCCTACTGTTTTCTTTCTTTGCTTTTTTTCTTTAGTAGAGGTCATTTCTTGTGAGTAGAGTAATTTATTTTGTGCTCATATTGCTTTTCCATGCTTGTTTTTCCTGTTGGGCGTTTTTCCAATTGCCATGCCTAGTTGTAGGATAGTGGAATTGTTGTTTTGTTATTTCTGTTGAGACTTAGTTGATAGCCAAGTAGTTATTGAGGTTTAATTGAAAGACATGCACGCTGAGAATGTTTAGTTGTACTCAGGACTGTGAGAACCTAGAGTAGTAGACCAAAGTAAGAATTGACGGAAGGGCTTCTCTAGAGTGTCTTTTAATTATGATGCGAGACTATAGGGGGAATTGATGTTGAGTGCTTCCCCAGAGAGTCTGTAGATCCACGATGTGGGCCAAAGGGGGAATTGACGTTGAGTGCTTCCCCAGAGAGCCTTTAGCACGATACGAGACTATAGGGGGAATTGACGGTGAGTGCTTCCCCAGAGAGTTTGCTTAATTGCGTAGCTGAACCAGAGGGGTGAGACTGTGTGTGCCTCCCAGAGGGTTGCTAGTACTTATAGGTTGAACCATAGGGGTTAGACTGTGAGAGCTACCCAGAGGGTTACCTGTTTCTTCTTTTGATACTGGCTGTTTACTTGTATACTTTGTTTGCCAGAACTGTGGATTGTAGCTGCTTGTGCTTTTCTGTTTATTGCTTCTTGTTTTATTACTGCCATATATTCATTGACTGTTAGGCACAAATCTTTGGGTGATTTCCTACTGGGATTGTATCTCACACCCTGTTTGGGCCATGTTTTTGGGCCCAAGAAGACTATGTTGCTGTAGGTATAGATAAGGGCAAGTGCCCTTCTACTTCAGGATCTTGACTGCATCAGGATCTGGGGAGCATGGGACCGATCCGTGGATCATGATGCTGAGGAGATTACTTTGTTTCTTTTTCACTTGGTTTCAGTTGTATTTCAGCACGTTGTTGTGTTTTATGATTTCCATAGATACTTGTACTTGCTGCATCTTTGTCATCATTGCAATATATATTCACTGCTTCCACTGTTTGGTTTCTGCTGTTATGCATGTTGTTACTTATTCCGTTGTTTATTATTGTTTTTCTTACTTTGTATACCTTACCTAATGAGGGCATAGTTTCCCCACCGACTCACCAAGGCCCTCACTGCTAGTCGTCAGCCTTTGGCGTTCGGGGAAACGCACTTGAGGTCATGTGGAAAACCGGGTACGAGGCACCAGTGGAGGGGCTCCGGACTTGGGTCGTTACACCTGTCCCTAGATTTCCCACCTAATTATGTCATTAAATAGTATAGTACCTGTCCCTATATTTCCCACCTAATTATTCCTGGCTTCCCATGACAAAAAATGGTGAAGGAACCTGAGACTATGAAATCGTGAGAAATAAGTATTTTAAAATTCTCTAAGTTTGATTCATGTCGAAACATAAAATCCAATATACCCACTTCTGAATTATCCCATGGTCATAGCTTGAGGGTGTTGAGCGAGGCTTCCTCCAAATATTCCAAATGTGTACCACAACTCCTGGAACACCATTCTTCGATTCTTGGGTGCTAGAAATCAAAACACTTTATGACATCATTTCGATCGCAAGAAGAAGGAAAACTCAATCTAAGGAAATGAGATCGATCCAACCTTATTCTTTTCTCAGTCTTGAGAGTGATTTTTCGAGGAGATAAAATTCAAGAAATCCTCTCCCTTTCTCATTTTGTGTTTTTTTATATCTAGGTTAAACTCTTAAAAAATTGCATTTAAGCGCTTAAAAGTGTTAACTCTTAAAAATCAACCCGTAATACCAGTAACGACTTCGTTAACAAATTGAAAGTGACCGAAATATTTCATCACTCACTTGTCACATTCCCATGTGCTGCATGATGAAACATGGACCATTAACTCGACCCATACCCCCCGTGATTATTTAAAAAAGCTTGAACGCATAACATTCGTTAAAAAATGGCATTTTCTCATATTCAACTTTGAAATTTAAATATCTCGTGACTAAATTGAGAAATGAATTCAATTATTATTATTGTAAACCCAAATGATATAATTAAATTAATTTACTTGCGATTCTTCACACTTGGATGTCCACCAACCCCTGCACGTGGGACCCACTTCATCCTAAACTCATATTCATCCAAATAGGAAGAAATTTTGGATACACTTTGTGCGTGACCTTCTAAAACCTTATCTCAATAACAATGGGTCATACTCACAAACCAAGAGCGATATCTAACAACACATCATGACCCATAAAGAGAAAAGGATAAGTCACTACCACAACTATATCCTAAGAACATCCTCTATGTAATATAATCTCTTCGTATTATAATATCTCATAAAACAGGATGCATACTTTGTGTCATTTCCCTTTCTTGCTTTATTTATTACATGACCTTACTAGATGAATGTAACATCCCGTCACCTTCTTTCAGGCACCTTTTTTCCTTCTATTCATTTCCCTTTTTGTTTGGGTTCATTTCAGGCCTTTCAAGGACGAATAACATTTTCTGGGGAAAATAAGTTTGGGGATGTATGTTTGTTCAAATAATAGAGTTCCGGTATAAATGTGACCAAAAGCTTTGTAGGGTGTTAGGATGTTGTTTTGAGAGTTACTGTAGAATCTGGATTTGGTACTTCCTGTAGGACTATCTTACGCCATAAGACACATTTATGGTATAAATGTGTCATTGGGCACAAGTCGTGAAATCGATTTAGAGCACACAAATCTTGCAAGTCAGAAAATTCATTTTTACACCGTAAAATATTCAATCAGAATTTTAACCTGAAGTGACGTGTTTTTTGATGTACTTAAGTAACAGGGTTCTTACTCCGTAAAAGGGTAGTTTACACCATAAATACTTCGGCCTAGTAGGTTAAACCGTGCAATGCGTCTTATGGTTTTAATTCAACGTGCATTCTTCTCTCTCGAAACCTAAGAGGTTTCCAGGGAAATTTTGGATACCTCCACTCCTTCCAAATCGCATCGTTTAATGCCTGATCTTTGTGGTGGTTGCGCTACGTCTCTCCAGGTAAGCGATCTTTCTGTTTCTTCACTTCTGTTGATCGCAGCAGTGCCGTTGCGCTATGTTGGTAGAGTCATTGGTCTTGTGGTGATGATTCTTCTTCTTAAAACTTTCTATACCCATTGTATAATTTTCTTCCGGAGGCTGACCCTTTTGTTGGTTGTAGTACAATGTGCGAGTTCCTTGAGGTTTTCATTGTTTATCTTCTCTGCCAGCCACTTCACTTTTTAAATTGATTCTAAAATATGGGAATCGATTCTAGGTCCTCCGATGTTTCCTTTGAGTTCCTTCCTTGTTGGTGGATTTCATTGCGGGCGTGTGCGACCCAATTTGGGGTAGGTGGTTCCATCTCCAGCCTGTGTTGGATGAACCTTGATTGCTCTGGTTTTGATAAATTGTTTTATAAATAAAATGGCATGATTGATTGATTGATTTGTGTGTGTGTGAAAATGGATTTTTGAGAAAAGATGTTTTCCCTTGTTTTGATAAAAGAAAAGTTTATTTTTAAAGAATTATGAAATGGATTTATGAAATGGTTTTCAAAGAATGGTTTCGATGTAATGGTTTGGAAAATGTAGCACATGGTAAGCCTTGGGTACTTAGGTGGAAGATGTAGTAATAAGCCTCATTCATTGATACTGTTGGGGGGTTTACTCATGGGATGTTCATATGCTCCATAGTCTTGTTGTTCTTGGGATTGTTAGACGTGTTGGGAGGTTCACTTGTTGGGGTGTTCCTCCGCTATTTAGATTCGATGCATATGTCTAGAGACGCGATGTACAAGATTTTCTATGTTTGGGTATGAGTGCTCTAGCTAGCCTGACCTGTAGCGATCCTTGACGCAATGTTACATGTGCTTCTTGTTTGTATTGTTTTGGATTTGATATGAATTTGATATATGATATATGCTTTGAAATTTTTTTACCAAAATTATTTGGAATTGTGGAAAAGGGGAAATGTTTTACCATGCTTTTGATATAAATTTTTTTTAGCTAATTATCATGCATTGTTTTATTTAAAGTTGAACATGTTCGGATTGTTATACAAAGACTTATTATGGAACACCTGGGTGTGATCCTACTGAGCATGTTTAGCTTACACCTTGCACACCCGTTCAACGGTGCATATACCTTGTTACATCTTTCAATACAGGGAAAATCAAGGTGTCATAGTGAGGTGATGATGTTTCTATCAGTTGTGTCTAGGTAACTGGTGGTGAGATGGTGAGAGTTTGCCTACACTATCACACATAGTAGTTGTTTCTCATTTTGGTTGTATAATTTGTTCTTGGACTCATACCTTAGAGTTTGTTTAGCTACTTTTGAGTTGTATCATTTCTGTTGTCTTCTTTCAATTATGACATATATATTTATTCATATTTTTTTTCTCTTTTTATATTTCTTTCTGTTGTGTGTGTATATATATATGCAATGTTGTCTACTTCAGGTTGGGAGAAATTGTTCCCTCTAGTTTTTGTTGATGCCCAGGTGTTAGTGACCAACCCGTGGGGATCGGGGATGCCCTTCAGGCATGTGTTGGGTTGGGTCGGGTACCGGTTTGTGAGGGTATCTGGGTCAGTTCGTCACAGTTTGGTATTAGAGGATGGTTATGCACAGTCTTGGGAAGTTGGTTGAATGGAGATAGGATTGTCAAGACTTGAGAGGTAGGTTGTGGTGAGTGACTGACCAACTCTTTCCATGACGAGGCTCAAGTTACCATGAAATGTTGGGTTGTGTGTCTCCTGTTTAGCGACCCTGCTTTTCTTACATTACTATTACATAATTTTAAAGATAAACAATATAATTGTGTTATGAAACCAGGATCCAAAGGTTTAGTGTCTTGGGAAAATTAGGATCAAACATAACATTTAAATAATAAATCATAAACATTATTTAATTCCTTCTTCTCTAGATTCTTAGTGGCCCTCATTTTCTCCTTAGTACAAATAGTCATATGAGGATATACATCAAAGAAAGGGGTGAGCTAAAATCCCAGTAAGAGGATAGATAAGAACATGAATCAATATAACATGGATGAGTATAATCATCATCATCATCATAAAATAAGCATGGGATCATCATCATAATCATTATAGGAAGAATTAGATAAAGGCATGGAATTTGGCAATGCATAAAAATGAAACATCATGATTTAGTGGTCGAATACCACACATAGTTGTGAACAAAGCTAGCATCATGTTCATGCATAACATATGTGTATCATAACATCGTCATTGTGAAAAAATATAGCATCATGTTCACGCATATTGGACATTATCTCATGAGATATATCACATTACCCAATGTATTAAAGCTCTATATAATTCTGGACACACCCGTCACATCATAACATTTACACAATCATGCATGCCACATAGAACATATATCAATCTTAGATATAAAATAACCCATGGAAAGGAAATGGGTTTCATGAGAATTTCATAAAGCATACATTCATAAATAAACTTTGGGGTTCTCAAAAGAAAAAGGGAATAACATGCTTGGTATAAGAATCATCAATCTTGAGTGAAGAAGAAACATTCTCAAGAGAAGTAAAAAGGTGTGTTTCTTTTAGAACGAAGAGTTATTTTGGAAAAATCTTTTTATTTTTTATAAAATCAGATCAGAAACATATATATCCTCAAAAAGAAAAGGGAAATGAATTTAAAATAACATAATATGAAAATTCATACCATGGAAGTGAGAATAACCCAAAAAAAGGAATTGGGTTCGAGAATCCCCTTACCTTAAGTCCGAATGCTTTCTTCACTTTAATATCCTGGATAATAAAATTAGATTTATTAATTAATAAATAAAAAACCTATTTTATATGTATTTTATTCATTATAATTTTATGAAGTTTTTTATGGATATTTTGATGAGTTGTAGAGTTCAATTCCGTCATTCCGAGAGTGTTTGTTTTCTTGGTTTTCATGACCAGTTCACTTGTATACATGCGTGGAAGACCGTGTAAAATAGGGATAATTATCCAGAATTGAAATTATAAGTTATTAATGAACTTTAAAAAGTTTAATTGGTATTATATATTATTTTGTTTTCAGATATAAGGATGATTCATTAGATAAAATTTTAATGATAACCGTTTAGATTAATTTTGGCGGTTTTCAATCACAACAAATTTGCTTTGTTTTATTATTTAATATTATGTATATAAGTTAGTTCCAGAGCATAAAAAAGGTTATAACATAAATTTTAAAATATGTATCAACCATTATAATGGTTTCATGACCATCCTTGAATCCAGTAAAAGAAAATGAAAACGCATCATCTATGATGGTGGTAAATCGACACATCACGAACGATGATTTCATTTTTTTGAATAAAAGGGAGAGAAAAAGAGGTTTGATGATGAACTATTCCATTAAATTAATAAAATTATAATATATATAAGATACTGGAGTTATCATTCCACTTGGATAAGGGGAGGTGAGTAGAGAATAATAAAAGAAAATAAATTGAAAAGAAATTAAAAGAAAATGAAAGAGGATTTTACCTCTTAAATTCTTATCCTTAAGGACCTCTCTAGGGAAATTGGTTTTGGTGTTTTGTTGAGACCAAATGACCTTAGATGCGGGGGAGAGGATTGGGAAGAAAATTTTACATAAATTGGACAAGATTCAAGGCTTTGGAGTTGTGAGGAGAAGAGGTGGTGATGAGTGATATATATAGGGGAGATGAGTGTTTTTTGATTATTTTATCCATTAGTTTATTATTTTGGATCCAAAATATGAATAGTTTGAACCTTATAAATAAATATATTAAATAAAATAGGATTCTAGATTATGGTGCTTACAACATCCACGACTCAAGAAATAGTTATTTTAACTTATAATGTTATATACTGTAAATTACCGTATTTCACTATTCACCAAAAATTCAACTATTTTAAAAAAATCCTAAAAATTAACCTTAACCATTTTTCAATGTGTAGAATTAAAAAATGAACTCCATTTTATGAAAACAATTTTCTAAATATGAGAAATTTAATTTTTAATTAAAATCATCATTTACTTAGAAAATACCAATTTTAAAATTATAACTGATTTTATAACATTTTGAAAAATTAATTAAGGTATCATAAATTTATATTATAATAATAAGACAAAAAAATATTAATTTATGAATATATTTTATGAAAATAAATTTTCTATTAAATCATTATATTAATTATAAAATTATAAATAAACATTTATGTTTTATAAAAATACCAACACTTAATTAATAATTTTATAAAAATTTATTTACTTATATTATGATATAATATATAATATTATCATTTATAATATGCCTAAATTTTATTTATACTTTCATATATGAGGTTGCTATTATATTGTCCAAATTACTATTCCAAATGGTCACATTACTATTCTAAAGGTCAAGTTACTATTCTATCAGTATAGGTTTCTTAATTTCTATAAATGTATCTTATTTCATTCATTCTTCATTTATAAAGTTTGTATTTCATTATCAAAGATATTTTATGTGGTTTATGCTATAATACATAATTATAAGAATGGAATTTACATTTATAAAATTTTGGGTCATTACATTCTCCCCCCTTATGAAAAATTTCCCTCAAAATTTCATTTTACATTATAAGTTGAAAATATGTGAGGGTACTTCTACTTCATAACTTCCTATGGTTCCCATGTTTCCTATTTATACTTATGGTTTCACCATAGTACTTTGACTAGGTGATTAGTCTTGTTGTGTAGAACTTTATCTCTATGGTCTAAGATCTTCACTGGCTGCTCCTCACAAGGGAGATAATTTTCCAACTGTACCACCTATGGATTCATATATGTGAGGGATTTGGTATGTAATTACTCAAGAGGGATACATGGAATACATCGTGTACTTGAGACATGGTTGGTGGAAGTGCTAGTTGATAGGCCACAACTCCGACATAATCAAGAATCTCGAAGGGGCTAATGTACTTGGGAGTTATATTTCCCTTCTTTCCAAATATAATGATCCTCTTCCATGGAGATATGCAAAGTAATATCATACCTCAAACCTCAAACTCTAGGTATCATCAATGATTGTCTACATAGATTTTCTGTCAACTTTGGGCTATCTTGATGTGCTGCTGAACGTTTTTCACCTTTTTTTCCATTTCTTTGAACATTTAAAGTATTAAAAGACTACGTTCACCAACTTCATTCCACCATGCCGATGTTCTGCATATTTTCCCATAAAGGTATTCATATGGAGCCATTTGGGTGCTCGAGTGGAAACTATTGTTGTAAGACAACTCAACTAGAGGTAGTTGTTGGTCTCATACTCCATTGAAGTCCATAAAACATGATCTAAACATGTCTTCCAGTGTCTGAATTGTCCGCTCATATTGACCATCAATTTGAGGATAATAATCCATAGTGAAGTTTAGATCAATGTTTAGAGCATGCTGGATACTTTTCCAGAACTTGGAGGTGAATCTCAGATCTCGATCGGATATAATTGATAGTGGTACTCCATGAAACCTTACCAATTATCTAATGTATATCCATGCAAGTTTATCTAGTGAGAAGTAATCTCAAATTGTGATAAAGTGAGCTATCTTTTAAGAAAATCCACAACAACCCATATATAATTTTCCCCTCTGGATATATTTGTAAGTATTGTGACAAAGTCCATAGTTATGTTTTCCTATTTCCATGTTGGTATGGGTAATGGTTGCATCACCCCCTCATACTTTTTCCATTCATCCTTCACTTGCTGACATACTAGTTGACTTGGAGATCTCGATACATATTTTTTCCATTCATCCTTATTCATATTTTCCCACTAATAGTTGACTTGGAGATCTCGATACATATTTTTTCTCCCTAGGTGAATAGATAAGGATGAGCTATGCGTGTCACTTAGAAGCTCTTTCTTTATCTCTAGATTAGATGGTACACATAGTCACGACCCAAATCTTACGACTCCCTCATCAATTTTAAACTTTGAGGATTTCTCTTTTCTGAGAAGGTCCACCTTATTATTAATTTCCAAATCATTTCTTTGAGCATCCTTTATTTTCTCCATGAGGGATGGTTGGGAAATAATTTGAGAAAATATTGATGATGTTCCTTCCTTAATGATTCCCATGAAATTCCTTTCCAAATATTATAAGATTGGATCATTCTCAATTATCATCATTTATAATGTTGTAGGATTCTTTCTACTTAGACCATCCTTCACTTTATTCTCTTTGCCGGGATGGTAGTTGGTTGAGCATCCATAATACTTGATGAGCTCTAACCATCTTCACTGGTGCATATTGAGCTCAACCTATGTGAATATATATTTGAGGCTCTTATGATCAGTATATATTTCACACTTCTCCCTATATAGATAATGCCGCTAGATTTTCAATGTGAAGATCACAACTTCCAACTCCATATCATGTGCGGGATAATTTTTCTCATGAATTTTCAACTTCCTTGAGGTGTATGATATCACTTTATCATTTTGAATTAGTACACAACCTAATCCATTCTTTGAAGCTTCACTGTATACCATAAATAGTTTCCCAATTGTTAGAAGTGTGAGCATTGATGTGATGACAAGCCTATTTTTTAAATCTTTAAAGTGGTATTCACATTCACTAGTCCAGAAAAAATTTTCTCCCTTCCGATCCATCTTGGTTAGTGGATTCTAAAACCGTGATAAGTTCTTCACAAATTGCCAGTAATACCCAGCTAGACCAAGGAAACTATAGATCTCCGTTACTGATATTAGTCTGGGCCACTCTTCAATTGCCTTTTCCTTGGAAGAATCTATATATATTCCTTTGCTGGTGATAATATAACCTAAGAATGATACTTCCTTCATCCAGAACTCACATTTACTATAATTTACATAAAGTTTCTCCCTTCTTAAAGTATTTATCACAGTATTGAAATGATCCTCATGATCCTCATTTCTCTTGGAGTATATCATAATATAATCAATAAATACTACCAAAAATTTACTGAGGTAAACTCTAAAGACTCCATTCATTAAGTCTGTGAATATTTCTGGGCCATTAGTGTGTCTGAAGGGCATCACTATAAACTCATATTGTCCATACCTCATTCTAAAGGTAGTCTTGGGAATATATTACTTCTTCACCTTTAATTGGTGATATCCCGACTGAAGGCACACCTTAGATAAATACTTTTCTTCATGTAGTTGATTGAAAAAATCATCGATCCATAGAAGGTGGTACTTTTTCTTTATCATTATTTTATTTAGATCACGATAATCAATGCAGAGGCGCATTGATCTATCCTTATTCTTGACAAAGAGGACCGGTGCACCCCATGGTGAAGCACTTGGGTGTATAAAACCCTTATCCAAATTCTCTTGTAACTGCTTCTTCAGTTATTTTGATTCAATGATTTTCATTATGTAAGGTGCATTTGATATAGGCAGAGATCCAAGAATAATTTCAATTGAGAACTCAACCTCTCAGCCAGGAGAAAGACCATACAATTCTTTAGAGAACACATCAATGTAGTCCTTCATAATGGGCATGTCTTCAATCATGATTATCTCCTTTGTATCAATCATTTGAGCTATATATTCTTTCTCATAAGACAATAATATCCACACTTGAGATGACGATTTTGAAGGAGATTCATCCCCACTCGTATAGAATTGGAGTATGCCTTGGGATGTGAAGGGTGATCTCCCTTTCCTGATAGTTGATGCTAGATTTGTATAAATATAGCCAATCCATATCTAAAATAGTATAAAACTCCACCAAATTAAGTAAGTCTAGATTTTTTGGAAGATTTAGTCTACAAACATTAACCAAGGAGGTGTTATATACTTTGGATGCAATAATTTCCCCATTTTTTGTTCTCATAGATAAATTAACTTCCAAATTTCAAGGTGGTGTTTGTATAGTTCTACTAAACTTAAAATATATGAAAGAATGCATAGAACTAGAATCAAATAGTAAGTTCTCTATTCTTGAATGAATAACCAGCGTACCTGTCACCACATCATCATCAGGCTCCACCTCAGTAGGTAGTGACGACATAAGCTTTACCTTGCTCCTTTGGATTTGGTGGATACTTGTAGCACCACAATTTTTGGTATGTAACCATTATTTTGTTATTTTTATGTATATTAAGTATTAAGTTGAAGGTTGGGAGATTTTGTGGATCTTTCAAGGAGTTTTTGGGGCTAAATGAGAAGTGTGCGACTGTGCACAGTTTGTCTAAACCATTCGGAAATCCTAGGAGAAACCGTGCACTTTGGAAAATGTTGTATAGTATCTTTAGAATGGTGGGAACACGGTTAGGGGAACTGTTTGAGTAGGTCATGCAAGTGTCACCCTAGGTAGTAACTAACGCACGATTAACACATAAATTGTCTAACCGTGTGGACTAACCATGCGTGAGGTCAAAGTGAGATCCTAAAAAAGTGGATCTCACACATTTTTGATTCTAAATCCCTCATTTTTGCTTCTTTGAAGACCTAAATTGTGATTATTCTCCATTAAAGGTTGGATAACCTCTCCTAGGTGAATTGGGATCGATCCAGATCCTTCCCTTGGAATTTAGAAGCCCGATTCTTGCGGTATGTCATCGTTCTTATTTATTCTTTTCATGTTTACTTAGATATTATTCAAACCTATTCTTGGATTCTTATATCTACACCTATAATGGTTATATATAATTTTATGGATTCAAAATAAGTTTATATTTGGTCTTGATCATGATAGGGGAATAAATATACGGTGGTTTTGTGAAATTCTTACCCAGTTTCTTGAGTGTTCTTCATCCGTTTTCAGTTTTCGCCAAAATGCTCAAGGCAGGTGGCTTCAATATCAACTCCTATTTATAGAAATGATTGGAATGCTTTCAAATTGATTACTTTGTGTGGATTTTATTGTTAATTAGTTGCTTTACAATTTTTATAAACCCTCTTAGGTGATGGTTTGTGGAAATTTGGAAAATTGGTGTTCTTGAATAAAGTGCTTGATTCTTGATTTTAAAATGGGATTTTTCTAGAATTATAGTAATTGGATTTTATTAAAGTGTTTTAAATAAAAGGAATGATTTTTTAAATGGAATGGTTTATTGGAATTTTTTTGTTTAATGGTTTTCAATAAAATAACAGTTTTATTGAAATGGTTTGAATTGGTTTATTTGAAATGGTTTTGGAATATATGGGTTGTGTGAGTTCATGTTCATCATGCCCCTGAATAAGGAATGTATACCAGTGGGGTACAAGGTGCATGACCCTGGATCCGAGGCATGTGTTAATCGGACATAAGGTAATTGGATGAGAGATCGTTCATGAGTATGGAACTGTCAAACAGCCATGCATGTGTGGGTGTGTTGTGAACCATGGAATGGTTATGAAAAAATGATATTAAGAAATGGGTTTAAATCCTTATTTGGCTGTTTTTCTGGAAATATGACTTTTTGGAAAATTGGTTAAAATAGAACTTGTTTACTTTTGGTTATAAATGGTTTTGTAACTTGTTTATATTTAGTTATAAACTGTTTTGGGAAATTGTTTTATATAAAATGCTTTATATAAATGTTTCTAACCTTTCTATCCTAGTGGAGTTAGTAGGGAAGTCATTGGGGAAAGCCTACTGAGTTTTATAATTACCCCTACTTTGGAACTTGGGTACTTTTGTAGATGCTATCTTTTAGGACATAGGAAAAGGTAAAGTATCACATGTATTTAACACCACCTCATGATACTTGGGCTGTTTGGTGATGTTGGAACATGGAAATTTTAGAGCATGGAGTCGGGTGGTTATCTTGGAGTTTCTTGTAGTTATCTCCCACTGCTTACTTTGATAGTTTCTTTGTCTTCCACTGTAGTACACTTTGGTGTGGTTTTGATATAAATAAAGTGGTTGAGTTTTATTTCATTTATTCATGCATCATACAATGAGTTTTTTGGTTATGGTTTCTAGGTTAATGGTTTTAGTTTTTAAAGGGTAAATCTTCCCCCACTTGCATTTGAAACCCTTCAGCATTTATTACCAGCCTTTGGCATCTTATAAATATCACTTAAGGCCTAGTAATGGATCACCTCCCTCTTAAGTTAATAAGAATAATTGGATCATGAAAAATGGTATCAGTTTTTTTGATCCAAAATTTTCCTTGAGATAAGTGGTATCCGCTTGTTCCTTTCCTTGTGGAACTAGTAGTCATCGGTTTTCTTGGTCTTCAAGTTGAACTTCGTTCTTGTGTATTCCTTAGAGTTGTGATCTTAGAAAGGAGTAGGATTGTAGAGACTTGAAATGTAGATCATAAAAAGATATATATAAACTTTTTATGCTGAACTTAAAGTTACCAAGGAGTTGGGTACATGAGTATTTTGGAGACACTTCTAGGATTTTGAAATCTCATTGTCATGGGTTTAGCCAATGAGATGAGCATGACATGTAGTAGAGGAATGAATTACCACTAGGATTTCATATTTTATTTTGAGTAATTATTTATGATTTTGTACAAATGTGATTTTTTTGAAAAAATACAGAGATTGTGTTCAAATGAAATACTTTGAAAAGAGCATGAATGATGTATTTTGAAAATGGTGTAATTTTCAAAATCAAGAATGAGATTTTTCAAAAATATTTTAATGTGGAAAAGGTTGTTTTTGTAAAACAATGTTGTGATAGTTGATGTGATAGAATTTGAAATTCTAAGATATCGGTTTCTAGAGATTAAGACTTATAGAGTTTTTTGTTTTTTTAGAAAATGAAACCCGATAGGCATTATAGAAACCAACTGGAAGAAACTAAAAAGAATGTGGTTTCACCTGAGCAATATGTGAACCAAGAGCTAGTTCAGAGTATCATCCAAGTATTCCAAAATGTATATACAAGGAATCAGAGGGATGATCCAAGACACGTGGATCATTCCATCTAGTTCATGAAGGAGAATACACCCATTTTATGTGGTGATTATGAAATAGAAAAGGAGGAGGTGTGGCTAAATAGGATGAATCATATCTTTGATTTCATCATCACACCATCAGAGTTGAAATTTAAGTTGGTGAATTATATACTCGAGGATCTTGCACGTTAATGGTGGGATCTAGAGGTGCAGGCTAAAATAAATCATGGCCTTAGTTGGGAGGATTTTGAGGAATTGTTCAACAAATAATTCTATCCTCACACATTCATGATCCATAAAACAAATGAATTCTTCAGCTCGAAGCAAGGAAAATATCTCTATTACAGAGTATGCGGCTAAATTCATGAATTTAGTGCACTTTTCACTAGAAGTTGTGGTGAGTGCATCCTTGAAGGCACATATCTTCAAATCAAGGCTAAGGCAGGAGATTTTCTCAAAGACCGCATTGCTCTATATTATGGATTATACATAGATGGTGAATAGAAAGACAATGGATGAAAAAGACATCTCAGGATCTATGGGAGGAGGAAGTATGATGATACCTATGGGAAATGGTGGGAAATCGAATGTTAGAAGCAAGTAGAAGAGGGAAACCTATTTCCAAGGTGGGAGCAGGAATCAAAATAAGATGGCTAGATCAGTAAACCTTCCTCTATAACCTAAGAGAAAAGTAGACTATTTCCAATGTAGTTCACTTGACCACATAAAGAGAGAGTGTACAACACAAAATAGAGCATTCCATAACTAGAAGAAGATGGGGAATCTTCAATGCTATTGCCATAGTGATCCGAGGTTAGGTGCTTGAAACACTTATTAGGTGTCACAAGAATCATATGATTTTATAGGAAGAGGGAAACAAAATCAGACTCATCAGCAGAGAAGAGATATCCATGATGATTCTAGGAACACCATGACTCCTCAACAAGGGAAATCTCAGCAAGGTAATAAGGAGTAGAGTGTAGTGACGAAGTAATTGTATGAAGATGAGCAGATGATTGTGGATGATTAGCCTGGACCATCTATGACAAGAGGTACAATTATTTTGAATTATATCCTTATGCAAGTACTATTTGATACTGATGTATCACACTCCTTAATTGATTCTCATGCTATTGATTTGCTAAGTTTAAAACTTGAGATTATTCCTTCTGGGTTAAAACTTTTAAATCCTCTTGGGCAAAGTGAATTTCGAGCCTTTGTATACAGATCATGTTCTATAACCATTAATGGAGTTGAGATGAAATGGGATTTCTCAGTGTTGGACATGGATGTCTTTAAGGTAATCCTGGGTATGGATTGGTTGACAATGTTCAAGGCTCACATCAACTATTATAACAGAATGGTAAATTTCACGACTGAGGACATCGTCGAGCATCTCTTCATAGGACAAAGGGTTGTAAAGACAGGTGCACCGGGCTGGTTGGCACCAACAGTGGAAATTATCTCTTACCAGTTGGTGATGTTGACCTTGTCATCGATGGAAGAGATTGAGGAAATAAGTTTTACACCAATCGTGGATCAATTTCCAAATGTCTTTTCCAAAAGCTTCTCAGGGTTACCACCTATCAGGAAAGTGGAGTTTATGATTGATCTCCTTCCAGGGAATAGTCCTATTTTTTTCCATCTTATACGATGGCACCAATAGAGTCAAGGGAATTGAAAGTGTAGTTGGAAGAGTTGGAAAGAAAAGGTTTCATTCAGCCAAGTATGTATTCATGGGCAGCACCAGTATTGTTCATGAAAAAAGTAGATGGAACTATAAGGCTGTGTGTGTATTATTGTAATCTTAACCATGTCATGATAAAGAATTGGTAACCACTTCCATGAATTGATGATACATTCAATAAATTTTGGGGAGCTCAGTGGTTCTCTAAAATTGACTTGCGATCAGGATATCACCAATTGCGAGTTTAGAAGGGGGATATTCTGAAGACAAATTTCAGAAGAAGATATGTCCATTATGAATACGTAGTAATTAATTTCAGTCTTATGAATGAACCAGAGGTCTTTATGGAATTGAAGAATCAAATATTTCAGAGATATCTTTATTATTTTATTGCGGTGTTTGTTGATGAAATATTGGTGTATTCAAGGACAAGGGCCGATCATGAGCAATACTTGACGATAGTGTTGGAAATATTGAAAAATCACTGGTTGTATGCCAAATTGTCAAAGTGTGATTTTTGGATATAAGAAGTATTCTTTCTTGGCCATGTAATTTTGTAAAAAGGTGTTTTAGTAGATCCAGAGATGATATAAGCCGTTATGTCTTGGAAACCGCTGAAGAACGTCTTTGAGATACAAATATTTCTTGGTCTAGCTGGTTATTATCAACATTTTGTTCGTGAATTTTCATGACTACATTCACCAATGATATCCCTGACAAAGAAGAATGTTCCATTTTGATAGAGTGAGGAATGCTATAAGTCTTTCCAAGAGCTAAAAGTTATCCTTACATTAGCACCTATCTTGATTTTTTTAGATTCAGGATGGGGGTATATGGTGTATTGTGATGCTTTGGGATCTAGGATGTATTCTCATGCAAGGATACCACATGGTTACTTATGGTTCAAGGTAGTTGAGTGTTCATGAGAATAATTACCCAACACATGATTTAGAGTTAGATGCGATCGTCCATGCTTTAAAGACTTGGTATCACTATCTCTTTGGTGAGAAATTCACTATGTTCATGGATCATAAGAGATTGAAACATATTTTCTCAAAACAATATTTTAATTTGAGGAAAAGGATATGGATGGAGTACCTACAGATGTTTGACTTTGAATTAATGTATACACCGGGAAAAAGGTAATTTGTTGGTTTATGCATTAAGTATAAAGTTATATACTCAGCTGTAAAATGAAGCTTCAAATGAATGGTATTTGTTGTCGTTCTTAGCTAACATGCATGTTGACTGTGATGACTGAGGTGATGTTTCAGTTTTCTTTTCAGATTTTGTGATTCTTGATTTGGTAAATATGGTTAAAGAGGTACAAACATATGATCTAAAATGCCTAGTTATGAGTTCAAAACTCAATGGTGGGGAGACCATTGAGGTATGGAAACTTTATGGGAGTTTGGTTTTTTGGTTTAGAGATCAGATGGTTGTACCTAAATCTTGTTAGTAACATCTTCTTCATGCTTACCACCACTCGAGATGAAATATAGATCTGGGAATGCAGAATATGTATAAGGCATTGAAGGCACATTTTTGGTGGATCAACATGAAACAGAAGGTGGCTAGGTTCATTTCAAAGTGCTTAACTTTTCAGTAAGTTAAGGAAGAACATCAATGACCAGCGAGTATGTTATAGTCTTTACCTATTCCAGTATGTAAATGGGAGCAAATAACGATGGATTTTTTTACAAGTTTCCCAAGAACGGTTCAGAAATGGGTGATAGGGGATCAACTCACAAAGTCGGCTCATTTTATCCCTATTCTTGAAACTCATATGGTGGAGGATCTATCCAAGATATATATCCAAGAATTAGTAAAGATACATGGAATACTAGTTTCGATAGTATCATATAGAGATATGAGGTTCACATCTTGTTTCTGTAAATCCTTACAGAAATACCTTGTCACTCAGTTGACTATGAGTAAGACATATCATCCTCAGATGGATGGACAATCTGAAAGAATGATATATACATTGGAAGACATGTTGTGGGCTTACATAATGGATTTTATGGATCATGGGAGGATCATATACCCTTATTGGAGTAATCATATAATAATATTTTTCAAGCCTCGATACACATGGCTTTGTTTGAAGAATTGTATGGCCATCCTTGTCATTCTACACTGTGTTGGGTGGAAACTAGTGAGACTTCACTAGTTGGGATGATCCTTATACAAAAAACAACAGAGAATATCCAGTTGATCAAAAAGAGAATGGAGATGGCTCAAAGTATTCATAAATATTATGCGGATCATCATTGATGTCCATTGTCATTTTCAGTAAGTGATCATGTGTTTTTGCAGATTTCTCCAAGGATTGGACATCATTATTTTGGGAAGTAGGGAAAGTTATCTCCTCAATACATAGGCCTTATTGAGATACTAGAATGGATTGGAGAGATGAAATATCAGTTTATGTTTCCACCATGGTTCAGTTCAGTGTATAATGTGTTCCACGTATCTCAGTCGAAAAAGTATCAACCTGATCCTGACCATGTGATTAGATGGGATCACGTTGACCTAGAGCCAGATGCTTCATTGGTAAATATCCCAGTGCAGATTGTGGATAAGAATGATAAAGTCTTTCATGAAAAAAGCATCGTTCAAGTGCAGGTTTTATAGAAACATGGTCAGATTTAGGAAGAGACTTGGGAACACGAGAAGGAAATGAAATAGTAATGTCCAGAACACTTTTAGGGCAATGATGATTTTCTACTTTCTGAGGATGAAAAGACCAACGGAGGGGAGAATTTAGTACCCCTGGTTTATAGTATGTAACCCTTAATTTGTTATTTTTATGTATATTAATTATAAAAGTGAAGGTTGGGAGTGTTTGGTATCTTTCAAGGAGTTTTTGGGTCTAAAAGAGAAGCGCATGGGCTACGCACGGTTTGTCTAAACTGTACATAAATCCTAGGAGAAACCATGAACTTTGGAAGATGTTGGATAGTAGATTTGGAATAGTGGGTTCAAGGTTAGGGAGACCTTGTGAGGAGGCCATGTAAGTGTCATCCCGGGAAGTAGCTAATTCATGGTTAGCACATGGTTTGTCTAACTGTGCAGACTAACTGTGCGCGGGGTCAAAGTGAGATCCTAAAAAAGTGGATCTCACACATTTTTTACTCCAACTCCCTCGTTTTTGATTCTTTGTGGCCCTAACTCTGAATTCTTCTCTATTTAAGGTTGTATAACCTCTCCAAAGTTAATTGGGATCGATCTAAATCCTTACCTAGGCATTTAGAAGCCCGATTCTTGCAGTATGTCATTGTTCTTCTTTTTCTTGTTATGTTTCCTTAGATCTTCTTTGTCCATCTTCTTGGATTCTTAGATATTAACCTTATATGGTTAGATATAAGTTTATGGATGAAAAATAAGTTGAGATTTGGTCTTGATAATGATATGGGAAAAATCTAATGCGGTTTTGTGAAATTCTTACCCGGTTTCTTGAGTGTTCTTCGTCTGTTTTCAGTTTTCACCAAAATGCTCGAGGTAGGTGGCTTCAATATCAACTTGTCTTTGTAGAATTGATTGGAATGATTTAAAATTGATCACTATGTGTGGATTTTATTGAGAATTTGTTTCTTTATGATTTTTATAAACCCTCTTCGGTGATGGTTTGTGCAAATATGGAAAATTGGTGTTCTTGAATAAAGTGATTGATTTTTCATTTTAAAATGAAGATTTTAAAATGGGATTTTTCTGGAATTGTGGTAATTGGATTTTATTAAAGTGTTTTCAATAAAAGGAATTATTATTTTTTGAAATGGAATGGTTGATTGGAATTGGTTTGTTTAATGGTTTTCAATAAAATAACGATTTTATTGAAATGGTTTGAATTGGTTTATTTGAAATGATTTTGGCATATATGGGTTGTGTGAGTTCATATTCGACATGAATCTGAATAAGGTATATGTACCAGTGGGGTACAAGGTGTATGAATTTGGATTGGGTATGTGTGTTAGTGGGACATAAAGTAATTGTATTAGAGATCGCTCATGATTATGAAACTATCAAACAAGCATGCACATGTTGGTGTGTTGTGAACCATGGAATGGTTATGCCAAAATAATATTAAGAAATGGGTTTAAAGCATTGTTTGGTTTTTTTTCCTGAAAATATGACTTGTTGAAAAATTGGTTAAAATAGAACTTGTTTACTTTTGGTTATAAAGGGTTTTGGGACTTTTTTATATTTAGTTATAAATTGTTTTAGGAAATTGTTTTATATAAACTGTTTTATATAAATGTTTCTAACCTTTCTATCTTAGTGGTGTGAGTAGGGAAGTCATCGAGGAAATCATACTGAGTTTTATACTCACCCCTACTTTGTCTCTTGGGTGATTTTTCATATGCTATCTTTCAGTACATGGGTAAAGGTTAAGTATCACACATATTTAGCACCACCTCATGATACTTGGGTTGTTTGGTGATGTTGAAGCATGGATCTTATGTAGCATGGATTCGGGTGGTTGTCTTGGAGTTTCTTGTATTTATCTTCCATTGCTTACTTTGATAGTTGCTTTGTATTTTGCTGTAGTACAATTTGGTGAAGTTTTGATATAAATGAAGTGGTTAAGTTTTCTTTCATTTATTTATGCATTATATAGTGAGTTGTTTGGTTATGGTTACTGGGTTAATGGTTTTAGTTATTAAAGGGAAAATCACCCCCACTTGCATTTGAAACCATTTGGAATTTATTACCAGCCTTTGGCATCTTAGGGATGTCACTTAAGGCATAGTAATGGATCACCAACCTCTCAATCCAATGAGAATAAGTGGTTCATTACACTGTTGATGCTGATTACCCTTAAGGACTTGAGGTTTATTGCACTAGCTTGTATAGTGCCCTTTCTCCCTACAGTTGAAGCATTGAACCATGGGTGGTTCCCTCCTTTCCTCCACCACATTTTCTAGATTCCTCATGTCTCTTCGACATTCATGAGTTTGGTGGCCTTCTCCACCACACTTGAAGCATTTCCCCATCCCTTTGAGGCAATTCCCATGATGCTTCTTCCCATATTTTTAACATGTGAGTGGTTGAGTTTTCTTTCCACCCTTTTCATTAGATCCTCCAGCTTGAAACTCCATCTTTCATTTATTTTCTCCATATCCATGTGACCATTCTCTAAACTCCATATTCACTTTGAGATCACATCTAACAACTTCTTCATAACTCCCAAATTCTATAATTTCTAGAGCCTTTTGAAGGTGTGGTTTTAAACCACTAAAGAATATATCTATTTTTCTATCATTGTTGATAATAAATCCCAATACATACCTATAAATCCTTGTGAAATTTTCTTTTTAATCTAAGATAGATTCACCTTAATTTTACTTAAACTTTAATAATTCTCTCTCCATATTTGTATGAATATTTTAAGGGAAATACTTATTAAGAAATATTTTCTTAAAGTCTTATCACTCCATCTCTTCAATTTCTTAATTTGGATTAGTTTTCTTAATCAACACCCACCATTGATCGACCTCTCTATCCAAATGGTAAATGGATAGATCCACCTTCTTCATATTAGAATAGAGAAGCATAGAAAAGATATTCTACATTGAGTTGAACCACTATTCCATAAATAGTGGATTAGAAGACCCACTAAATGTCAATAGTCATTGCTGCATAAAAGACTCGATATCTAGTTGATCCCTCTTAAGTGAAGGAGGACTTTCCACATTATTCAGGTTATTTTTCATATCATGAGATAACTGGGTAACCATCACCATGAAATTTTGAACTCCACCTCCCAAGGAATTGGTGATATCATTCAGGCAATCGCTGCAATGTCCCTCACACATATTTTTGGCCTGGTTTCTCCTGATTCTCACCATTTTCTAAAATAGAAAAGGTTTTAACAAAATATAAGTCATTAAGTCATGAATAAATAAATTATTACTTTGTGAAATTAACTTTAAAAGTATATCTTATGGGATCCCTATGTATAGAATTTTTCTAAAACATAGATTCTTGGGTGATTTCATATAATTAGTCTCATACTAAGGGTTTTCACAAATGTTCTTTAATAAAAATTCCCAAACCAACTAAAATGTGCTCTGATACTAACTATAGAGACCCTACTTTTCTTACATTACTATTAGAACATTTCAAATATAAATAATATAATAGTGTTACAAAACTAGGATCCAAAGGTTTTGTGTCTTGGGAAAATTAGGACCAAACATAAAATTTACATAATAAAACATAAAAATTATTTAATTACTTATTCTCTAGCTTCTTAGTGGCCCTCGTTTTCTCCTTAGTACAAGTAGTCACCTGAGGATATACATCAAAGAAAGGGGTGAGATAAAATCCCAGTAAGAGGATAGATAAGAACATAAATCAATATAAAATGGGTGATAAAAATAATCATCATCATAAATAAGAGTGGGATCATCATCATAATCATGATAAGAAGTATTATATAAAGGCATGGAATGTGGTAATGCCTAAAAATGAATCATCATGTCTTAGAGGTCAAATACCACACATAATTGTGAACAAATCTAGCACTATATTCACGAATAACATATGTGCATAATCATAAAACCATCATTGTGAAAAAATATAGAATCATGTTCACGCATATTGCACATTATCTAATGAGATACATCACATTATCCAATTTATTATATCACTATAAAATTTTGGGTGCACCCATCACATCATAACATTTACATAATCATTCACACCACATAGAACATATATCAATCTTAGACATAAAATAACCCATGAAAAGGAAATGGGTTTCATCAGAATTTCATAAAGAATACATTCATGAATTAAATTTGGGGTTCAAAAAATAAAAAGGTAATAACATTATTGGTATAAGAATCATCAATCTCGAGTGAAGAAGAAACATTATCAAGAGAAGTAAAAAGGTGTGTTTCTTTTAGAAAGAAGATTTATTTTGAAAAAATATTTAGATTTTTCATAAAATTAGATTGGAAACATGTATATTCTTGAAAATAAAAGCTAAATTAATTTTGGATAACATAATATGAACATTCATACCATGGAATAGATAATAACAAAAACAAATGAATTGGGTTTGAGAATCCCCTTACCTTAAGTCCGAATGCTTTATTCAAATTAATATCTGGATTGTAAAATTAGATTAATTAATTACTAAATACAGAACCTATTTTACATGTATTTTATTCATTATAATGTTATTAAGTTTTTATGGCCATTTTTATGAGTTGTAGAGTTCAATTCTGTCATTTCGAGAGTGTTTGTTTTCTTGGTTTTCATAATTGATTCACTTGTATACATGCATGAAAGATCATGTAAAATGAGGATAATTATCCATAATTGAAATTATATGTTATTAATGAACTTATATAAGTTTAATTGGTATTATATATATATATTATATATATTAGGATGATTCATTAGATAAAATTTTAATGATAATCGTTTAGATTAATTTTGGTTGTTTTTTATCACAATGTACTCGTTTTGTTTTATTATTTAATATTATGTATATAAGTTAGTTCCAGAACATAAAAAAGGTTATAAAATATATTTTAAAATTTTTATCAACCATCATAATGGTTTCATGACCATCCTTGAAGGCGGTAAAATAAAATGAAAACACATCATCCACGATGATGGTAAATTGACACATCATGAACGATGATTTCATTTTTTTGAATAAAAGGGAGAGGATAAGGGGATTGATGATGAGTTATTACATTAACATAATAAAATTACATTATATATAAGACACCAAAGTTATCATTCCAATTTTATAAGGTGATTTTAGGAGATAATAAGAAAATAAAAGGAATTCAAAATAAATTAAAAGAAAATGAAAGAGGATATTACCTCTTGAATTCTTCTCCTTAAGGACCTCCTTAGGGAAATTGGTTTTGGAATTTTGTTGAGACTAATGGATCTTATAAATGGGGGTGAGGATTGTGAAGTGTATTGGGAAGAAATTTTACAAGCTTCAAGGCTTTGTATTTGTGAGGAGAATAGGTTGTAAAGGGTGGTATTTATAGGAGAGGAGAGGGGTGTTTTTTGATTATTTTATCCATTAGTTTATTATTTTGGTTCAAGACTATGAATAGTTTGAAAATTATCACTAAATATATTAAATAAATAATGAGTATTTGAGATTATGGTTCTTACATCATCCATGAATCAAGAAATAGTGATTTTAACTTATACTGTTATATACCGTAAATTACCGTATTTCACTATAGACAAAAAATTCAACTATTTTAAAAAAATCCCAAAAATTAAAACTAACCATTTTTTGATGTGTAAAATTAAAAAATGAACTCTATTTTATGGAAATAATTTTCTAAATATGATAAATTTAAATTTTTATTAAAATCATCATTTACTTGGAAAATACTGATTTTAAAATTACAATTATTTTTATAACATTTTGAAAAATTAATCATAAATTTATCTTATAATAATAAGACAAAAAAATATTAGTTTGTGAATCTATTTTATGAAAATAAATTTTCTATTAAATCATTATATTAATTATACAGTTTTAAATAAAAATATATGTTTTATAAAAATACCAACACTTAATTAATAATTTTTAAAACATTTATTTACTTATACTATGATATAATTATATGATATTATAATTTATAAGATGCCTAAATTTTATTTATACTTTCACAGATGAGGTTACAATTCTATTGGCCAAATTTCTATTCCTAATGGTCAAATTACTATTCCAAAGCTCAAGTTACTATTCCATCAATATGGGTTCCTTAATTTCTAGAAATACCTCTTATTTGATTCATTATTCTTTTATAAAGTTTTTATTGTGTTCTTAAATAGATTTTATGTTATTTATAATATAAGAAATAATTATAAGAATGAAATTTCCATTGATAAAATTTTGGTTCGTTATAGTTCTTGATCTTAATCTCAGTTTTTGATTATGGTTCTATGGTTTGAACTAAGATTATCACTTCATCTGATCATTTGTTATGTTTTCAGTGTGTAGTGATATGACTTCGAGACTTCTTCCATGGGATCTACAAGAGATTTTAGTGGATTCTTCTCAAGGGAACCTACCTTTGGATTAGAATCTGATAGATACTATCATGTAAGTAGTTCAAGCCATGGATCATAATGTACCGAAAGTATAGAACGTAGTTATTGAGGTACAATCAGGAGATGGGAGAGAAATGGATCGACCTAGAGAGTTCTTATGTGAGATACAACCATCCTTTAAGGGTATGAATGATCCCAAAGAGGTGGAGTATTGGATGAAAAATATTGATAAGATATTTGACTTCTTGTATATACCTGAGAATATCAAGGTTAAGTGCAAAATGTTTAGACTTGAGGTCCCAAAAAGTGATGGTAGGATTACATAGTATAAGAATACAAGCATGTGGGATTGGAATGGAAGGGATTCAATACTCTCTTCTTCAAAAAGTTATATCCAGATTCTCTGATGATGGAAAAGTATACAGAGTTCATCTATTTGTAGTATAAAGAGTTATTGTTGTCAGCATAAACTAATCAGTTCACAGATATGGTTCATTTTTCTCCATAGGTAGTGAAAAATGACCAGATGAAAGATCAGAAGTACCTGCATAGTTTGTGATCATATATTAGATCACAGGTATTCATACTGAATCTTTCTACCTATATAGAGACAATATATAGGTCAATGATGGTAGATATGAATATAACAGACAAGGTTAACTCTTATGAAACTTCTCTTCCACCCAGTGATAGATTCAATGGAACACATGATAAGAAGAGAAAGTGGCATGATCATCGTAGGAGTGGTGAAGGTGGTTCTCAGCATAGGTCCTCCTCTACACCATCAGTTACAACCAATACTATGGCCCTAACTTGTTATTAGTGTTCCAAGGTCTGGCACACCCAACATTCTTGTTCCATTCCTACAAATATGTGAAATGTTTGTGGTCCATACGACCACCTAAAATGATTCTATTAGATTATGTCTACTCCTCATTATGATCAGGGATCATCAGCCCAAAAGGTCATTGTGACACAGTAAGATGCTTTAAAGACTATAAGGATCCAGCCATAGGCCTCAGGAGTGAAGCACCGTCACGTAGTGGATGAGTTTTTGAAAAAGGTTGACATGGGTCTAGTGATAGTGAGAGGTACTATCTTTATTGAATCTTTTGTAGTGATTTATTTATTCGATACTGGTGCCTCCCACTCATTTATTTATATACATTTTGTTGATATTCTTAAAATTCCAATGGAGCTCGTATCCATTTTTATGGAGTTAGAGACACCTCTTGGGAATAGGAAAGATCCTGAGTTTCTGCATCCTTGTTTGCTATTTATTGATGATGTAGTATTAGTATGGGATTTCCTTATATTTGATCTGGATTTATTTGACGTCATCATTGGGATTGATCAGCCTATCACTCATCATGTTGAGGTTTATTTTTATCATTGGTGTATCCCGTTACATTCTACTAATGGGAGCTCTCAGGTGTTTTAGAGAGAGTAGGATTCAAGGTCTAGTTATGCAGGACCTTTCCACCTAGAGTTTAAGAGTTTTTTATCTACTGTTGCAGTTGAGACTGATGAAATTTCTTCTCTTAATCTTCCCACGGTTGTTCGGGACTTTATTTATTTTTTCCCAAATGAATTCTCTGTTCTACCTCCAAAGTGGTAGGTGGAGTTTATTATTTATTTAGTTCTCGGTATTTATCTAATCTTAATACCTTCGTATCATATGGAACCGGAAGAGATGAAAGAGATCAAGATTCAGTTGGATGATATAATGGAAAAAGGGTTAGTTCTCCCTAGTGTTTCACCTTGGGAAGCCCTAGTGCTCTTTTCCAAGAAGGTTTATGGTCCACATTGATAATTTGTGGATTATTGAAAGCTAAACTGGGTGATGGTTAATAATAAATATCTGTTTCCTCGTGTGGATGATTTGTTTGACTGGTTAAAAGGGAAAAAGTGATTTTCAAAGATTGATCTTTGATCAGGTTATCACCAACTTAGGGTTTGAGAGTCTGATATTCTGAAGATGAATTTCAAGAGAATATATAGACATTATGAATATCTTGTGATGCCTTTTTGTAATAACCTTGACTCTAATAGTCTGGAGACAATATAAGCTTTATTACATTGACATAGATACAAGGGGTCAAATCTTCAAGGACCGACTGGTTTAATAGTTTTGGAGAAAAAATACACACATGATACCAATTTTACATAGGGATATAAAATACAAATCATATAAATGAATTTTTTTTGGAATCCTTCAAACTTATTCCAAGAATTATTCTTCATATCCCGGGGAAAGGAAAAAAAACAAGGGTGAGATCAAATACTTAGTAATGGTTACATATAGTGAAATCTATCATGAATTAATAATCATAATCAATATGTAAAGGTAAATAAATGAACACAAATTCAATTTAAATAACTCAACTATCATGATAAGATAAGTCATAATCAATTTGGCATGAAAAATAACTAAAAACGCATTATATTTAATCAATAAAATGAGAATGAAATTCATCCATAGATAATATCATGACGAAAATATCATGGATAATAAGGTAAATGGATTCTCAATGAAGGAAATTATTAATTATTGGACTTCATGTCTTAGGAACATGATACCTCTACCATCAATAACTTTCAAAAGACGATTTAAAACTAATAGGTACAAACTCATATGGTTTAACCAACTGATTTAAAACTATTAGGTACAAACTCACATGATTTGGACAACTGATTTATCTCATGAGACCTGTCGATGCATCAAGGGGATATAAATAACTGGGACCCACCCATATCTACATGTCAAAATCATTCCTCATATATTAAATAATCGATTTAATTTATGAATAATTTTCCTTATCATCAAATATATGTATTGAGTAAAGGTTCCCACTAACACTTGTCTTCAGTCTTTTGGGATCCATCTTTGCTCTAAATTTCATCTTTGTAATCAATATAGATAATACACTAACCATATTTTTCTTTCTTGTGTTACTGCTACTATGCTGTTGAATTATGTTCTTGATCTTTTTGATTGCAGATGGTTACTTAATTAATCAATCATCTCTCGACTTCAATGTTGTGTGGATCTTTAAGCCTCTTAGAAAATCAAGAGACTTTTCTTAACTACTATTGCAGAACTTCTTCATGTACTCTGGTATGATAGGAATGCTATTATTCATAACAACTACTCATTCAGTTTACATGTAGGTCTGATGCGGATCCTCATAGACATTTGGGAAGATGCTTCAATTAAAAAGGGATTTTGCAACAACACAGTGAATGACTTTGGGATTCTACGTTGGCTTGGGGTTAATGGTATTTATCCTCAACATAGACTTACTTTTGAAGTGTTCTGGCAAGCTCTGATCCCAGGATGGATTAAAGTGAATGTCGACGGGGCTTCGAAAGGCAACCTGGGTCCTTCGGGTTGCGGTGATATTTTTAGAAATCACACTGGGTAGGTTCTTGGATGAAACTATGGAACTTGTGGAATCTCTTTGGCTTTGTAGGCTGAAATGATGAGCATGATCTATGCTATCTCCTTCACTAAACAACATCATTGAAAAAACATCTAGATTGAAAGCGACTCGACTACCACCGTTCAAGCCATTTCGAATGGTGTGATGCACCTCACGTGGCCTCTTAAAACACGTTGGATGGAATGTATTCATTCTCTCATGGAATTCAACTACATTATTATGCATTTCTTTTGTGAAGCGAACACGGTGGTGGATGGTCTTGCAAATATGGGAGTCAACCATGTCACCACATGGTTGCATGACCTCCCTGTTTATTTAATTCCCCTTTATGATAGAGATTGTAAAATAATACCATCTTTTAGACTCATGTAATTCCTTGTTTTAATAATATATTTTTTTATTTGGTCTTTGACCAAGACACTACCTTCATGAAAAAAAATTATCGAGTAAAGGATAAAAATTTATCAATATTTCCCCAATTAATCAAATAACTGTCAAAGTAAACACCATATGTAAAAATGGTATATGGTTTAGGGAATAATAATATCCATTATAAAAGAATATTTATATTTAAGAGAAATATAATTTAGAATGAAAAATAATCACAAGAAATTTATTGTTTAAATAGAAAGTTAACAATCACAAAATAAAGTGAGATTGTACAATAACTTTTACCACTTGGTAATTTTCAAGTCAAAACCATTGGATGAAATGATTCAAATTTAAACTTAAAATAAAATAAATTATGAATTAATAATGATATTACATGTCAAAGGGGAAGTATATACACTATATAAAAGTGAATTAGTGCATACTAACAAATAAGTCTCAATGGAATGTAAATTGAGACATAATTCCTTACCTCACGCTTCCTTTTGGTTGAACGTGATTTAACCTCCTATATAGTGGTTTTAAACATGTTATTAAATTATAATATAACCATATTAATATTTATAATATAATATATGATCCTTTTATAACATCTTATCACATTATATTAATAATACTTCATTATTTTCATTGTTTTAGGTGTTAATTGCCTTGTTTTCTCATGTGTATTTCGTCATGAAAGATCCGGTTCTTGTGAATATTATATAGTTACATAATCTACATAATAATAATCATGAAATAATTATCATATTTATAACTCAATTATACTTTTAATATCAATCATGAAAAATGTTTTTTATAAATGAAGTATGTTGCGATCATAGAGACAGTAGGTCGTACATACAAATAAGTAACATTTCCATTTTTTCAATGATCATTATGGAAATGTGGTAAGTAATATTTTATCTTTAAATAATTATAATAATATCATAAATAAAATACTATTTACTTAAATATAATTATATATACCATCCATATGGTGTGGTTATGAAAAGAGAGTCACATCGCTTCGTAAAGGCAGTAGTCCACACATACACAAAGGATATTATCATCTTTAAATGAGTGAAAAAATAAGAAATAAAATGATATATTATCTTTTTATAATGATAAATATGACATTAATATCATAATTATATAATTTATATCACATATATTCATTAAATATATCCTTTTTATCTTTCATGTAAAGCGTTAGTGAAAGATGAATCACATCACTTTGCGAGGTGGTAGTTTTCCGTACACATGAGTGATGTTACCATATCTCCTACCAAATAGAAAGTAAAAAGGTATGTATGATATAATGACTCCATAGGTATAATTATTTTATAAAAATCATATATATACTTTATATCTATCATCATACTCAACCATAAGAGTTGGTAATGGAAAAACGAATGTCATCGGTTTGCTAGGTGGCAGTCCACTATACACACAATTGATGATTTCGTAACCCATTTTATGGAAGTGGAGATGGTTGTAGGTCATTAAATTAACATAAAAACATATTATTATATGGAATATACTAAGGTTATTATATCATCATATTTTAATAAAAAATTATGGAGGTTTAGGAAGAAATAAAATAAAAAATCTTATTAAATAATACCACCTCTTTTTCAGGTAACCTCCTTAGGATTGCACCAAAAGCCTTCCTAAGTTGTATTTTTGCCCAAAATAAGGATTATAGGATGAGGGGATAATTTTTTTGAAGTTATTTGGTTAGGTATTGTCTGAAAAAAAGGGTTTTAAGGAGTGAATAAGAGAGGAGATGATGTGTCCTTTTATAAGTGAGGTGTGTGTCACACTTGTAATTTTTGAAAAGAAAAGGGTGTACCCACATTTTTACATGTCACTATGTCCAAAATGGAGTATTATCAAGACTTAATTAATTAAAAGGTTTAAATATTTCAATAAAATATCTTTTATAAAAGTATTTTAGTTCATTTTAAACCACATCTTTTAGTTTAACCCATGATAAATCCATTTATACCTTAACTACAACAATTAATTTTTTTGGTTCCCCTATTTATTTTGATCATAAATTAAATTGAAATTATTAGAAAATATAAATTATTTTGATTCAAAATATTTAATATATTCTTAAAAATTCTATTCATAGAAGTGATAAAATTTAATTTAAAATTAATCACGCAGATGTGACGAGAAAGCAGGTTTTCAAATAGAAAATGTTCAAAAGTTTACAAAGCTTTTATATCAAAATTCAATATGAAAATGATTACAATAACATAAATTGGATTAATAGATATATAATTTAAATAAAGTTACTTTAAAACATATTAAAAATATAATTTAAATTTATAAATAATTTAAACGAAAAGGTAGTTTTCAATTAAAATTCAGTATTTTTCACTATTCATAAAAAAAATGAAATATTTCAGAAAAGACCCAAAAATTCACACTAAGATAATTTTGATATTATTATTTTAAAAATTAATTTTATTTTTTAAAATAAATTTTCTAAAATATATTAAAACTAATTTTAAATTTTGTGCGCAACACATGGCTAAACTGTCTTATAGAAAAAATACAGTGTTTAGAAAACATTTTTTTTATTTTAAATGATTATTATTTTATTTATAATAAATAAATAACTATAATTTTTATAATTTAGTTATTACTATTAATACCCTACAATTTAACAACTAGGTATACTATATTATAGTTCACTTCGACTCGGGGTTTTTTGTTTCAGAAGCTATCAAAGAGATTAAATTTAAAAAAATATATTTCATAGGTTGTTTAAGATCAGGGTTGTGTGTCACATATGCTATTGAATACAATGTTATTATTTTATAATTTTAGGGTGTTACATTCTCCCCACCTTAAATAAATTGTATCCTCTCAATTTAAACTTGATATCAATTATCAAGGGTCTGATATTTGAATTTTTGTTGTTGAAAGCCCACATTATAAAAAGAGTTAATAAAACATCATCTTAATAAGAGAGAAAGGGAAGTACAAAGTTCATATGTAATAAAACATAACTAGGTTTCCAAGTAGGATAAAATTTGTGGAAATTAAATATGTGGACATGGAATAAAATCATAAATAATTATAGACAATGATATAGGTCATTAATCATAAGAAAGTAAATTATAAATAGAAAGTCGAGGACCTCAAAACCATAAATATATGATGATTTAAAAGACCATATGATTCATTGGATATGAATATAATTGGATAATTTTTTTTAAATATCCTTTTCCTAAATTTGGGGAATTCTTATACTATCTAATAATATAAGGAAATATACTTACTTAATATATTTCTATTTTATAGGAACAATTTTATCCTTTGGTTGTGATTCGACCAATTTCCAATTCATCACTTACTACAAGAAATGAAAAAAATGATTTTTATGCCCGAAACAATAAAATTAAATTTTAATGGATCATAAGATCCATAAAAGAGTGTCAAGTCTTTCTGTATATCTCTAAATATTTTCCAAAACCAATATGGTTAGAAAAAGTTATCCAATAAAATACATTAATCTAAAAACCTCAATAGTAACGCAAATGGTTAATCATTAATATTTATTTTTCAAATAATTTTACTAAGGATATATTAACTAGGATATAAGGTAGTCCAGTAGTAGGAATTAAACTCTTACCATCCTTTAGTTACGGGTTCTAGCTCTGCAACCTTCTCTAGATGCAATGAGTTGTCCTTTTTCTAAAACTTTGTTAATATAATTCCTATAATGTTCCCAAATTGTGATGTAACATAATTATTAAAACATAAAATATAAGATAAAACATAAAGGTTACCAATAATTTTAAACTTATTCCCAAAATATCAAGGGATATTACTTAAATAAAATTTTCACTAAAACATATACTTGCCATAAATTTCTCTAAAAATATCCTTAATCTTGGTAGAATCCCATCACATAAAACCTAAAAAGGGGTGTTTGAGACTTTGAAATTATGATAAATCTTAAAATAATTAACCCATGATAGTATCCATACCTATTAATTTAATAAATACATTTATTCTTATGAAATTTAATAGAATCCTTAAATGTTTCATGACATTTATACCAAAATACCATTGGTAAAAATACTCATATAATATAATTTTGGAATCCTAATAAATATGTCAAACATTTTATTTAAACATAGGTCCTTACTTGGTATAAGAGTTAACCTTTAGATGAGTGAATTGACTTGGATAATTCCATATGTCTCCACATTTAAGACAATTAACTATAAATGGATCCCTAGGATGAGATTTATTTTCTTCCATTGTAATATTTATTTCCCTTTGAAATTATTTGTTTTATGACCTTATTTTACACACATAAAACATTTTACCATTCCATTGACACACCTTATTTTAATCCTATTACACCTTAGGTTTAATCTAGTCCATTAATTTTAATCATTTATTAAAATTATTAATAATGCTCTGTAAAGAAGATGTGAATTATCCTAAGAATATCCTCTAGGATTGTTAAACCAAGTGCACAGTAAGGACCATTTTCATGCACCAGGTGATGATCGGGTCAAATCCAATGCTAAATTTTAGAGTCACTATCCCTAGGTATATCTATTCCAAACCACATCCACTTTTAGTATCTAGACATGTATTTATTGCTAGAAAAAACCACATAATCTCTTCCTTACCAAAACTTTAGGTTATCCTACTATACTTATCCTCAAATTATATCATAGGGTTATGTTTCCTAATCTATTTTTTTATAAATCTAGTTTCCAAGATTTCTATTAAACTTCATCTGATACCAACTGTAGTGATCCCGACTCCAGTAGTCCAAAGCTAGTGCCGGCTTTATTACATTGACATAGATATAAGGGGTTAAATCCTGAAAGACCGATCAGTTTAGCAGTTTTGGAGAACAAAATACATACATGATACCCATTTTACATAGGGATATAAAATAAAAATCATATAAATAGAAAAAATTTGTAATCATTGAACTAATCCCAAGAATTATTCTTCATATTCTTGGGAAAGGAAACAAAATAAGGGTGAAATAAAATGCTCAGTAAGGGTTATGTACAACAGAATCTATCATGAATAAATATGAATAATAAATATAAAAAGGTAAATAAATGAACAAAAATTACATTTAAATAACTTTAATATAATGATAAGATATATCATAATAAACATGGAAAATAAAATAACTAAAAACACATTCTATTTAATCAATAAACTAAGAATGAAATGAATCTAGATATAATATAATATTGAAAATCTCATGGATAATAAGATAACTAAATTATCAATGAAGGAAATTCTTAATTATTCAAAGTTATGTCTCATGAAGATGATACCTATACTATTAATATCTTTTATAATATGGTTTAAAACCATTGGGGTACAAACTCATATGGTCTAGCTAACTGATTTAAAACTACTGAGTATGAATTCATCTGGTTTGGCCAACTGCTTTGTCTCATGAGACTAGTAGATGCATCAAGAGGATATATATAGTGAGTCCCCACTAGTATTTTCATGATCAAATTATTCCTCATATATATAATAATCAATTTAATTCATGAATAATGTGCCTTATCATCAAATATCCATATTGAGTCAAGGATATGGATTTATCAATATTTCCCCAGTTAATCAAATAACTGTCAAAGTAAACACCGTAAATAAAAAATGGTATATGGTTTAGGTAATAATCATATCCATTATAAAATAATCTGTATATTTAGTATAAATTTAATTTAAAATGAAAAATTATCATAATAAATTGATTTTTTAAATATAAATTTAACAATCATAAAAGAAAATGAGATTGTACAATAACTTTGACCACTTGGTAATTTTAAAGAAAAATCCACTTGGATGAAATGATTAAAAGTGAAGCTTAAAATATCATTAATTATGAATTAATAATGATATTACATGTCAAAGGGGAAGCATATACATCACATAAAAGTTAATGGGTGCATAATAAAAAATAAGACTCAATGGAATGTAAATTGAGATGAAATCCCTTACATCACGCTTCTTTTTAGTTGAATGTGATTTAACCTCATGTATAGTAGTTTTAAACATGTTATTAACTTATAAAAGAATAATATTAATATTTATAATATCATATATTATCCTTTTATAACATCTTATCACCTTTCTGTTAATAATATTTCATTATTTTCATTGTTTTAGGTGTTAATTACCTTATTTTCTGATGCATGTTTCGTCATGAAAGATCCGATTCTTACACATATTATATAGTTACATAATTTATATAATAATAATCATTAAATAATTATAATATTTATATATCAATTATACTTTTAATATTAATCATTAAATATGGTTTTGAGAAATGAAGTACGTTACGATCATGGGGATGGTAGGCTATACGTACGCATGAGTAACATTTTTATTTTTCAAGGATCATTATGAAAAAGAGGTAAGTAATATTTTATATTTAAATAATTATCATAATATCATAAATAAAATATTATTTATTTAAATATACTTATATATATAATCTATGTGATGTGATGATGAAAAGTGAGCCACATTGCTTCTTGAAGGTCGTGGTCCACATGTACATGAATGATGTTATCATCTTTAAGTGAGTGAAAATATAAGAAAGAAAATGATATATTATAATTTTATAATGATAAATATGTTATTAATATCATAATTATTTCATTTATATTATATATATTCATTAAATTTATCCTTTTTATCTTCCATGTAAAATGTTAGTGAAAGATGAATCACATCGCTTTGCGAGGCGGTAGTCCGTTGTACACACGAATGACATTATTGTATCCCATACAGAATAGAAAGTAAAAAGGTATATATGATATAATTAATAAATAGGTATAATTATATTATAAATATCATATATATACTTTAGATACATCATCATACCCAACCATGATAGGTGGTAATGAAAAAATGAATGACATCGGTTCGCGAGGCAGTAGTCCGCCGTACACACAAATGATGACTTCATAACCCATTTGATGGAAGTGGCAATGGTTGTAGGTAATTCCATTAACATAAAAACATATAATTATATTATACATAATGAGGTTATTATATAATAATGTTTTAATAATAATTTAGGGAGGTGGAGGAATAAATAACATAAAGACTCTCAGTGAAGAACGTTACCTCTTCTTCAGGTAAACTCCTTAGGATTTCACCAAAAGCCTTCCTAGGTTGAATTTATGAAAAAATAAGGATTATAGGATTAGGTGATGGAAGTTTTTAAGTTATTTGATAGGTATTTACTAAACCAAAATGGTTTTAAGGTGTGAATAAGAGAGGAGATGGGGTGACCTTTTATAAGTGAGATGAGTGGCACACTTATAATTTTTAAAAATAAAAGTGTACCCACATATTTCACATGAAACTATGGTCCAAAATGGATTATTATTGAGAATTAGTCATGATAGGGTCTAAATATTTCCATCCTCCAATGGACCAAATACCTTCATTTTTTTATTGATTTTTGATAATCCACCTTTCAAGGGGTGAGGTGGAACCCTTACAAGGCCCGTAGGCATAAGTATTACATGGAACATAGGCCTTAGAGGAATTCATTGCCCTTAGGCTTCAAAAATTACATACAACCCAGACTAACTACTTGGAACTGCTCCTCCCCAGTATATTCATCATGAAATCATCTCTCCACCTTCGCATGACTGTTTGTCTAGGCTTTTTCGTGCATGCACAGGCTTGTCCCAATGGCAGGTGCCATACCCTCTCATTCTTGGAATCTATTTAGCTTCTACTATGGCGAAAGATCCTTGCTCTTCCTCCTTCTGAAGTTTGTTCCTTGTAGGTTTTCTAGTTTGCATCTACACTTAAGGTGGACCGAAGGCCTTGAGGAGGCCCTAAGGCCTTAAAGGACTCGGGGACCAAATCGGTGGCCTGAAGGCCCAAACGGGGAAATATTCCCTGCTACTACAGTTCCAAATAGTACCTGCTACAGTTTCCGCTATAGTCCCTGCTACAGTACTGCTACAGTGACCCTGGAAATTAGCCTCCACCTGGATTTGATCCTGGGTCTCCTGGATGCACTTAAGGAGTCCTCACCAACTGGTCCAAGGCTCATGTGCTCTAAATATGTCCATAAAATATATTTTAAGATGTTTTATACTTTATTTTAACCCATATCTTTTTAGTTTACCCCTTGATAAATCCATTTTTTCCTTAACCACAATAATTAATTTTTTATTGTTTTCACTATTCATTTTGGTAAAAAATAAATTTGAACTTATTAGAAAATATAAATTATAATAATAAGAAATATTGAATCCATTTTTAAAAATTAAATTCATATAATTGGAAACATTTAATTTAAAATTAATCCCACAGACGTGACGAGAAAGTAGGTTTTCAAAGAGAAAATGTTCAAAAGTTTATGAAATTTTTATATCAAAATTCAATATGAAAATGATTCCAATGAAATAAATTAGATTAATAGATATATAATTTAACTAATTTTACTTTAAAACCAATTCAAAATATAATTTAAATTTATAAAAAATTTAAACAAAAAGGTAGTTTTCAATTAAAATTCAATATTTTTTTACTATTCATTGAAAAATAAAGTATTTTAGAAAAAAAAAATTAACCCTAAGATAATTTTGATACTAGGATTTAAAAAATGAAGTTTATGTTTTCAAATAAATTTTATAAAATTATTAAAAATTAATTTTAAATTATGTGCGCTAATTAGAAAATAAAAATACATATTTTAATTACATTTTAATGGCATTAAGTGTTCATTTTTGATCTTATAGTCCTGAGTTAGTGGATTTTAATTTTGAACATTCATTCTCATCATTTGTGCACTTCATGCCTAATGTACACCAATTTAGGCCCAATTATTCATCTGATTTTAAGGAATGTAATTATCCATATTTTAATTTTTTATTTTGGTAAATGGATCTACACTTCAATATAAAAATTTTTCATTCAGGGATCAATGGAGTATTCATAAAGGATGATGGAGATATTTGGTGATGAAAGGAAAAAATTCTGGAGAAGGCAGATTGGACATCATCCCATTGATGAGAATGTGAGGCCCACAATACAGACCCAATGAAGCCCAAATTTCATGGTATGATATAATAAATATATACTAACATAGAATTATTTAGGATCTAGTGCTAATTCGGCCTCCATTGTGGTTATTCAGGTGGACCAAGTTAGAGATAAAATTCTGGGCCAGATTCTGCGGCCTAGAAAAACATCCTACCAATTTAATCATATATCAGCAACCAAAAATTAATTTGGGCTGAAATTTTACAGAGATATAGAATACATCTAGAGATTAACTTTTTTATTCTATGTCTCACTACAATTCAGCCATCTATAAGGCCATCTAGGCACCAATTTCTAGTGGATGCAAGTTGGATGAAACTTCGGGTCAAGGGTGCAAAAGTCTCCTCTCCCTTACTTTCCACCACCCTAGGCCTACCATACTCAAGTGGGATACTTTGTAATGTTGGGAGCTCTACCCAAGACTCTTGAAATGCCTATTTAAGATAGTGGTGGTGGATGAGTTTATGATCTTGGAGCTTTGTTTTTATTGTAATGTTATTATGTCGATTTGTCTTTCTAACGTTCTTATTTCACATGTAAGTTGTTCAAATCACCTTAGTTCTTAATAAAATTTCTTTGTTTCCTCTTATTATGTTTTTATTATTATCAATTTGATACCATTACCTTAAGGTGTGAATTTATTCGCACCATACCTTGTGATATTCTTCACACAACGGTGGAGTGACTGCTTTCTTTTTATTGTTTTTACTTCTCCAATTCCTCCCCCATTAATATAATTTCCACTTCTATTGAAAGCATAGAATAAATGGAGGGATAACTCTTTTCTGATTTGATCCAGGGGAGTATCAAGGGGATGTATTGGATGTTATTTCTCAATCTCTAAATTTTATTTATTTCTTTTACTTGAGTTTCTTTTATTCAAGGATTTTCTCTCTTTCTCTTCCTTATTGAATTTTATCACCCCACTTTTATGTGCTAATAAGATCCTTTACTTTGGAGTGCTCATGAAAATGAACCTAAAAGTGTATAGGTGATTAGAATGTGTTTGTGAAGGCGTTTAACCAGTAATTGATGAGGTTAGATTGAATTCATTAAATGAATCCTTCTTGAGTTAATGAAATTGAAATTGTAAAAAAAGGGAATTCATCTAATCCACCCCAAGTGATAACCTAGGATCAACTCATTATTTTAGTTTGAATTCACTTAAGTCTCTTAGATTTCACTTAAACCCATTTAAAATTAACCTAATTTGGCCACTTCATATCCAAAAATAGTCCATAGAATGTACGTGTCTATAGGTTTCTTCTTAGGTCTCTGAGGATTCGACAACCCAAGCTAAACTACAAGCGACCACTTAAACCTAAAAACTTGGGTAAATTTGGATGAGACCATGCGCAAATCATGACTAAAAAATCTTTTTTAAAAAATAAAGTTTTCAGAAAACATTTACTTTTTATTTTAAATGATTTTTATTTTATTTATAATCAATATATAAACATAATTTTAGTTATTAATATTTATACTAGTTAATTTAAAACCACACTATACTATAAAATATTAACATGAACATTGGAATAGTAATGTCACCATTAAAAATAGTAATCTAGACAATATAATAGTATCCATCCCTATAAAAGTATACATAAAATTTTGGTATCTTATGAATGAAAATATAATATATTTATACCATGTAATAAGTAAATAAGTGTTTTAAAAATGATAAATTAAGTGTTGGTATTTTTGTGAAAGATAAATGTTTATTTACAATTTTATAATTAATATAATTATTTAAAAGAAAATTTATTTTCATAAAATATATTAATAAATTAATATTTTGTTTTCTTATAGTTATAAGATAATTTTATGAGACCTTAATTAATTTTTGGAAGTGTTATAAAATCAGTTATAATTTTAAAATTGGAAATTTTTTAATAAATGAAAATTTAATTAGAAATTAAATTTCTCATATTTAAAAAGATATTCTCATAAAATGGAGTCCATTTTTGAATTATACACATAAGAAAATGGTTAGAGTGAATTTTTTATATTTTTCTAAAATAGTTGAATTTTTAGTGAATAGTGAAATATGGTAATTTACGGGTTATAATATTATAAGATAAATACACTATTTATTGAGTCATTGAAGATGTAAGCACCATAATCTTGAACTAACCTTATCTATTTACTATGTTTAGTCATGGGAATCAAAACTATTCATAGTCTTGATTCAAAATAATAAACTAATGAATAAAATAATCAAAAAACACCCCTCCCCTCCACTATAAATAAAACCCCTTAGCATCTATTCTCCTCACACATAAAAATACTTTTTTATTTCTTATATTCTTCCAATTTATTCTCCCAAACCTATCCCCCACATTTTGGTTTTTGGAACCAAGGCTTTTCTTTGCTGGAAATGGAGTATGGTTTGTGTTTTTTGTCAATACTCACATGGAAGATCAAGGAGTTTGCAAGGAAAGAGATCTTACAGTTCAATATAACAATAGTATTGAAGGTGTCATCATTTACGAGTATTTGCCAAATTTTTGGGTCAAAAAATTTGAAGTTATCTAGCATCATGAAAAGTGTATTTCCTTGAAGGCCTTATAAAAATAGGGAAAAGGCATGAGTTTTGTGAAGATGAGATTCACAAATGGTGTTTTGTGAAGGATCAAAGAAATTTGACGGTGATCTATGTGATAATAATGAGCATCAGGAATGACTAAGTATTGAAGCATCACGAATAGTAATAATGATCTCCATGATTATGAGAATTGGAACATTGCGACATGCGATGGTTTGATGGAAAGCTTCATGAAAACGTCAAATCACAATGGATAATCACGAATGGAGGAGCAACACAAAGATGGTTTTGAAAGACCTGGAAAATAAACTAAGATGTGGTGGAGAATCACAAAAGGCTGAACCTATAAATATAAGGCTACCCCTCTTCACTTTAGATGAATTTTCCAAGGAAAATTTAGATTTTTTCTGATTTCATGAAGCCAGGGGAGCTCTGCAAAATTGACATTCCATGAGAGCTTGAGCATCGTGAAAAGAATTATTGAGTAACAACTGATTCCAATGCTTTTGATTAATGAGTGCTTCTAGATTATGGGATATTCTATGTTGACTCAGTGAGCTTCACAAAGGTATTTTATTCTGCGAAGGCAGTTAACTTCTCAAAGGAGCTTTGTAAAATACAGTATTGAACATCAAATTTAAGTGCACAATACTTTTAGAGTGCATCAACTCAGGTCAATGATGCAAGAAAATTCTCTTAATATACAGGTACAAATACTTTACTACTAATTCATTGAAGCGACCTTTAAGTCAATAAACTGAGTTAGAATTATCTCAAAGCAGTGAGCTAGGGGGATTCGATAGAATTATTCCAAGGGATGTAGTGTGTTATCCCTAAAATATTGTAAAGGCAGTGTGTATGGAACAAAGTGACTATTTATGACCTTTTTTTATTCCACAAATAGTGAAGATTAGTGGATTTAGGTATGACCGAAACACTTTCAGTGTATGCTCAGAGGACTATCCCTTAGTGTTGAACCAAGTAAAACTATTGTGTTGTCTATTTTCATGTGAATGTTTTATTACTACACTATTCCAACAGATAGTTTTAACAAGTTCCTACCAACATGGGAACAAGATCCGTTATATTAGAAGAAAAAGTTGAAATAATGATTCACCCCTTCCCTCTTAGGGTGATCTGGGGTCCTATAAGTGGTATCAGAGGGAGGTTTAACTGTGTTGGATTTTATACAGTAAAGTTATTCTCTTTTGAAGATTTGAGTGTCTTTCCTGAGTTAACAATGAAGTGCAGTTTTGGTGAAGACTCGGTAATCTCTGAGCATAAGTATATATCCACAAATACCATGATGAATAGTAAAAATAAAGAGAAGATACATTTGAATAAGTCTCTCTTATCTAAATAATAGGTAGTATCTGGTTCTCCATGCATTTATGACAATGAAGATATATCAAGATTAGAATGTAAAGTGCAGGTGGATCAGGTTTCTGCCAAAGAAAAGGACAACAATTCTACCCCATGTAAATCAAAATTTCCAATTTATTAAGAGGTATGTGTTATCACCTTTTAAGGTTGTCCTCAAAATAAATATCCTAGCATAAGTGGTGATATTGACCAATATACAACCTCACATGAATTTCCAATTGAAAGACTATGAAATTATCTACATGATATTTCTGAAGAAATAACTTCCATTTTTTAGAATCTTTCAATGTATGTAGGTATAGATCACCTAGATAGAAGGAGAAGTTTATTATTTGGAAAAGGGATTGTAGAAAAAAATTATTGAATGTTCAAAACTCTCCATAGAGGTTGGAAACTTTGAAGATGAAAATAGGGAACCTGAAATATGTTTCTCAAAATACCTCAAAGAATTTGAAGATAAATATGTATTCAAAAATACTATCGAATAAAATATCCATGCACTTGAAGACAAATTTAAAAATAACACTAATGTCAAGGGTTTATAATTGGAATAAATATCCAAGAAGATCAAGGAACATGACTCCTCGATTCAAAATAAAGTAAAGCTGCATGAAGATGAAGTTGTTAGAATGAAAAAGGATTGTGAAGAAAATATGATTATGATTGAAGATCATAAAATCATCCTAAATATTAAATGTGTAGATTTGGATGCTCAGTTGTCCAATATTGAGAATATATATATTGATAATTAAAAAAAGAAGGAAACAATTTCTGTAGCTACTCAATGTTCAATGGAGGATTCTAAAGCTGAAAGACCACCAACATGTGATAAGAAGATCATGAAATCATTTGTTGATATATCTCAAGAATCTAATAAGAAACATGTATCATTCATAAAAACTTTTATTAATGATTCAAAACCAATTATCATGAAGAGTGCAGGTTGTACGAAAAATACTGAACAAGTATGGATGAATAAATGTGATAAGAAACCTACCACCGTGATTAGGATGGATAGAAAAAAAGAGTATGGAATTAGGTTGCCCAAAAAGATCAAAACAAGTCATTAAGAAGGTCCATCAACCTTATACAGAGGATATAAGAATATCAAGGTTTGTGATTCAATTTTGGTGATGCAACAGATTTAGGCATTGTGCATTAAATTGTTGGTACGATCCTAAAAATTTAAAGGCACAAAAGAAGCCCATCTCATGGGGGATAAATACAGATATGAAGAAGAAACATCCATAGGTCCAGGAGAATCTATTTACTGCAAACAAATTTGGAATACTTTATAACATATGTGAGGTATACAATGTAAGTGGTCACAAGGTTGGTACATTCTCATCTCAACATGTATCCAAAGTTGATAAGAAAATAAGATAACAAAATTTTGCTAGGAATGAAGAAGAAACCTTGGGAATAAATTAGAAGAATGTCGTGAACAAAAATCCCCCCAATAAGGTTTCAATGAAGTATTGTGAGAAGATCTTGGATTCTAAATCCAATAATATGAATGACAGTGAAACCAAGAGAACTACTAATATGTATGACACTCAGACAAACCCATGTGGAAGATCCAAACTTGCTACAATAATTACTAATGACATGTTATTTATTTGGATAGAAGATTTGGAAAGAATGAGGAGCATTAAGATTCATAGGATAAGGCTAGTGAAAAAGGAAGAGAAAAGATTACACATGATGAAGAAAACGTTCTTAAGAGTATTTAAACCAAAGGAAACTCTTGTGTTAAATAAGTTCTATATGAGAGATGCATGAAATCTGGTCGCATTAAAAAAGGTTATTTAACCTTACTACTAGAACAAGAATAAATCCTTAATAGGATTAAGAATTTATCATCCATGAATAATATTAAGAATAAAAATTCTCCACACAAAGTAGAAGAGTATGTAAAGATATCCATGATTCCTCAACAAAAATTAGAACATATGTTCATATGTGCAAGAATGAATACTAGAGTAAATGGAGAAAATTGGTTGAGAAAAACATCTCAACCATGAATTTCATATTGATGAAGTAATAAAGAGCCACCTCATTCCATTAATATTTTTCATATTGTATTTTTTCTTATAATTTAGGGAATTGAAGGTGAAGAAAGTTCTCAGGTGGAGAACCCGATAACCAGATAGGGCTGTTAATTATTAATAGACGATGAATAAGTAACCATATTTAAATGATTACTCAATTTGATATTCAAATATAGATACAATGGAGGATTATTTTATGATGATGATAACTATATTTTATTCTAGAAAATTAGGATAAAGAAGGTACCATCATGGATTGATCTTATTTCTGGTATTTTTAAGAACAAGTGTTCAAAAAGATTATCCCTTATGAAGTTGTGAAAGTTATCCAATGTGGACAATCATAAGATAAAGAACCATTTTGGTGTATTATCCACACTGAAATTTCTTAAAATCCATTCTTGATGAGATCCACCATTATGAAGATGCTAAGAAGTATTTCCCTTGAGGGGGAGATAGATGAAGAATGATGAAGAAGATTCTATAATTATTATTTCAATTTTTTTCTATACTGATTATTTTAGAAATTGATTGAAGATCATGTCATTGGAAAAGTAGCTTTAGGTATCATGATCGGTGGTTAAGGGAAAAATTTAGATTCTAAAATAATGTAAGGATTATAAATATTCTAGGCTGACACAAAGAATATTATTTAGATGAAGAATCAGAAGAAGAAACGATGTCTGATGAAACTTCATATGAAACTCAAAGGAGAAATAGAAGAGAATAAATTGATCAATCCAACATCATTGGGGATTAGAAAGATCCCACACAGAAAAGGAGAATGAGTTTTTAATCACATTCCTCCTTTCTATAAATTGCGGAACCAACCTCATTTAAAGAAGTAGTAAAGGATGAATCATGGGTTAAAGCCATGAATGAAGAATTGGACCAGATTGACAAGAACCAAACATGGGATATTGTTAAGATAACCTAAAATCACAATGTTATTAGAAAAAATGGATTTTCAAAAACAAATTTTATGATCATGTAAATGTGATCATAAATAAGGCATTCTTGGAATGTAAAGGCTATACACTGATTGAAGGAGTTGATATTGAGGAAAAATTTTCTCTAGTGGAAATATTGGAGTTGATCATGATTTTCCTTGCTATGGAAATACAAAGATGATAAAAAGTTTACTAGATGGATGTCAAAACTACTTTCTTAAATGGATTTATTTATGAATAAGTATAAATAGAACAACTAATTGGATTTATAATTCAAAATGATGAAGAATTTTTTTAAAGATTAAATAATTCTATCTATGGTCTAAAGTAGGCACCACATATATGGTATTCTTGACTGGATGCTTATCTAAAGAAACTCTAATTCAAAAGAAGAGGTATTGATCACAATCTATATGTGAATAGTTAAAAGAAATATCAATTTATGGTGATGATGTACATGGATGATATTACATTTGGTGGAAGCAGATAAAGATCAGTGGAAGGATTTTCCAATCACATGAAATCAGAATTTGAAATGTCTATGATTGGTAAACACACATAATGATTGGGGCTACAGGTGATATAAAATAATGATCAAAATTTCATTTCTCAGACAAAGTATTCAAGAGAGTTGCTAAATAAATTCAATATGCATGACTCTAAACCAATGTCGATTCTGATTTCAGTTGGTACTAAACTTGGAAAGCATGAGGATGAGACTTCTGTAGACCTCACAATGTGCAGGATAATCATTGGAAGCTAATTGTACCTAATAGCAACATGACCAAATATTGTCTTTGAAACATTCTTAGTAGCCCACTTTCAAATTAATATGAAGGAAGAACATATGACGGCAGTGAAAAGAATCATGAGGTATGTTCAAGGTACTCACAATTATGGATTATACTTTTATGCATAAAGAGATAGTAAACTATCAACATTTTATAATGCTGAATGGGATGTAGATTTTGATGATAGAAAGTCCACAAGTGGCAGAGCATTCTTTATTGGCAAGAAATTTATGGGATAGTTGAGTAAGAAATAGGAAATTACTTATCTTAGTACTACTGAAGCTGAGTATATCTCTTCTACAAAGGCTTAAACTCAACTATTGTGGATGAAGAAACAACTTAAAAATATTGGAGATCAGGTGAAACATCCAATGGTGGTTCACTATGACAACAAGAGCACGATTGATTTTATAAATAATCCTATTCAACATTCTTGTACGAAACATATTGAAATAAGATATCACTTCATCAAAGAAAAAGTTGAATAAGGCATGATTAAAAGGATCATGTTGAAACTGATGACCAAGTGGCTTATATTCTGACTAATCCATTGGCAGAACATGTGTTTGAGAAACATCGGTTGAAAATCAGTGTTCATCTACCTCCCAGTGCATGATGAGGTTATGAGTGTTCCCCTATCCCTAATTGTGTTAATTGTTTTAATATGTTTTTGTAAGTGCTGCAGGTTTATGGGGGAGATACGATCCAGGGAGAGTGTTTTTTTGAGCTATACAAGTAAAAATAAGGTTCTTTAGGTTTATTTACAAAGGGGGAGAATGAAAAAATTGAGAAATTCAATGAGTTACAAATTAGGAGAATGATAATGGTGAAATAATTTGGTGTTATTAGAAAATAGTTAAAACTTATCTTGGAAATCTTTAGGCATTCTAAAACATGAGAACCCAATTCATGCTTCTCCTATTATTTTATACACCAATATTTTCTCACGTATACTTAGAGTGTTGGATTTTTTGTTTCTCATGTATCATGTTTTTATTGTGGCTAGTGCTTCATTGAATTTATCTAAATATTTCCAACAAACCAAAAGGGGGAGATTGTTGGAACCAAGGATATTATTTTCTAGAAATGGTGTATGTTTTGTGTTTATTATTAATCCTTGCATGTAAGATGAGGGAATTTTCAAGGAAATGGATCTTATAGTTCAAGATGACAACAATATTAAAAGGTGGAATCATTTCCCAGTGTTTGCCAAATTTTTGGGTCTAAAATTTGGATGTTAGATTGCATCTTGAAAAGTTTATTTCCTTAAAGGCTTTATGAAAATATAGAAAAGGCATGATTTTCATGAAAATGGGATTCGCGGATGGTGTTTCACGAAGGATCAAAGAAAGTTGACGGTGATATATGTTATAGATATGAGAATCACGAATGATGAAGTATTGGATCATCATGAACAGTGATGGTGATCTCCATGATTACAAGAATTGGAACATCATAGCGCACGATGGTTTGATAGAAAGCTTCATGAGAACATCAAATCACAATGAAGCACCACAAATGTATGAGCTATGTGAAGATGATTTTTAATGATCCATAAAATCTTCATAGAGGTGGTGGAGCATCGCAAAAGGTCAAGCTTATAAATCCGAGACTACCCCTCTTCACTTCAGATGATTTTTCAAGGAAAATCTAGAATCTCCCTAATTTCATGAAGGCAGGGGATCTTTGCAAAACTGAAATTTCATGTGAGCTTGAGCATCATGAAAATACTTGTTAATTCTCAACTGTTTCCAATGCTTTTGATTAATGAGTACTTCACGATGATGGGGTATTCCGTGTTGACTCAGTGATCTTCATGAAGGTAGTTTTTTTTACGAAGGCAGTTATCTTCATGAAGGTAGTGAGCTTGTTGAATGATATTCACAAAGGATCTCTACAAAAGGCAGTATAAAACATCATATTTAAGTGCATATTGCTTTTATAGTACATAAACTCAGATCAATGATGCAGGTAGAGTCTCATGCTAGAAAAATATAAAGACTTTAATTCCAATCCATTGAAGTGACATTCAAGTTGATAAATTGAGTTATAATTCTCTAAAAGTAATGATCTAGGGGGAGTCGAAAAAAGTGTTATGAGGGGAAGAATGTGCTATCCCTAAAATCTTGTAAAGGTAGTGTGCTTGGCACAAAGTGACTGTGTTATAAATTCTGTATTCCAAAACTAGTAAATATTTGTGTATTTAGGTATGACTGACACACTGTCAGCGTATTCTTCTTAGACCAGACCTTAGTGGTGAACCAAGTAAAACTGCTATGTTTTCTCTTTGCATGTGAATGTTTCATTACTGCACTATTCTAATATATAGGTTTAACAAGTTCCTTCTAATGTGAGTAAAAGATCCATCATATTAGAAGAAAAATTTGACACCCTAATTCACCCCTCCCCTATTAGGGTGATATGGGGTCCTACACTAGTCTTAATGTTCTCACCAAAATACTATTTCCAAGTCCCTTAAGGATGTTCTCAAGGAGTTGGAACTCAATAGGTAAAAACTTCTCTCTCTCTCAATTTATTTTATTTTATTATCATTCCCTTAACTCCTATATCCAAAGTGAAATGATAACTCCAGTATATTTTATACAATATAATTTTATTATGTTAATGATATATCAACCATAAATTCTCTTCTCTTTCCCTTTTTATTATAAAAACGAAAACATCATCCATGAGTTTCCAATTTACTGTCTTCATGGATGACAAGTTTTCATTTTTCAATTTCACATTCAACACTGGTTATAAAACCATTTTTATGGTTAAAAAACTTTAATATATGTAATAAAACTTATATAATGTTTTGGAACAAAAATATATACGTAATATTAATTTATAAGACTAAACTAGTTCGCGATGATCGAAAAAATGTAAAAATAATCTAAATGTTATCATCAATGATTTATCTAATAAATCATCATCATAGATAAAAAAATGATATATAAGACCATTAAATCTCTTGTAATTTCATTAATAATATATAATTTCAATTCTGGATAACTATTCCCATTTTACACGATCTTCCATACTTGTATACAAGTGAACTAGTCCTGAAAACCAAGGAAACGAACACACCCGCATGATGAAATTGAATCTTATAACTCATCAAAAAGACCATAAATGAACTTAATAAAATTATAACAAATAAAATAAATATTTAATAGGTTTTGAATTAAATTATTAATGAATCTAATTTCATTATCCAAGGCATTAAGTGAAAGTGCATAACACTTTTGGACATAAGGTAAGGGGTTTCTCATCCCACTTTTAATTCTGTGAGATTTACCTTATTCACCACTTATTTATTATTTGTGGTGTATTTATACTTCCATTTGATATATAATATCATGAATCTATTTATCATCACTTTATTAAATATTTCATTCCATTATTATTAATTTTTGGGTCATATGATTCGATTGATTACAAAGTGGTAAAGGTTTCTTCTCGAACCTCTATTTTCCTTCAGATTATGATTTCTCTATATTTACACCAATGTAATTCATAATTCTTCTTATTTACTCCTCATAAATCCTATGTGTATTCTCAGAAATTATGTACCTAGATCAATTCTTATTTCATTAGCAGAAAAATACATGTTTTATAATGTTCCCTTTTTAATTCCCCCCGATAAGCAAGATCGATTAAAGGGAACTTCCCAATTTATTACCCACTATCAAGAACACTCCATAATCTATTTTAAGACAATTTTTTTAAAATATATCTTTTTATCATGAAAAACTATCTTAGTTCATTTCTGGTTTTATTCAAACAATTATTCCCTTTCCCTTTATATTTTACCTTAAACCACACTAAAGTGGATCATTTCTAACGTTTCTTAAACACTCTTTTTACATGTTTTCACTTCATTTGAAAAATTTAAGTATGAATATTATATTAATAACCCTTAAATATAATTTTATTAAATTTTATTTTCTAGGATATACATGTTTAAAATCTGATTTTTATGAAAAATAAAAATTATTTTCCAAAAGAACTCTTCTTTCTAAAGTAAAAGGGTATTTCTCTCAAGAATTTCTCAATGATTTTATTAGAGTATTTTCATATATTTCAATAATATCTATTGAATATTATTCTTAATTTATATTGATCTATTATGTTACCATATTCCATATTTTATTGAATGGTTTATGATTATTTTGATTGTGGATGTACTGTCTTGATACCATTCACCATATTACTCTGGATAGTTTATGATTATGTTTACTGATTAAGGATATTATTTAAATTTTATATGATAGTTTCAATATGAATGTGTATTTTGATTATGTTTCACCCCTTTAATATGAGAAATTCATTGTACTTAGTAAGTGATGGGAGGGGCCCTCTATAGCCCCTTGATGCATCAGTAGGTCTCATGAGACAAACTAGACCAGGTTTTTACCCATTTATGTATGGTGACTTGGACGAAGTATTGACAATATTTTTATGATGTTTGAAATTATTAATTCCCTCATTATGATATTAGTAATTTATAATCCATGTGATTATTTGACTAGTAGAATATATATGGTTAAGTTTTATTCTGATGTGATTATTTATATGGCATTATTTTGATCAAGTTTTATTCTTGCTATACTATGTTCAAGTTTATGATTTAATGACACGTGATGTTAGATATTCATATGGACTTATTGTTTATGTTTATATATTTGGATGTATTGTTTACCCTTACTGAGCATCTGATCTCACCCATTTCTTATGTTTTATTTTTCCCTAGGATACAAAGATGTATATTATGAATGACTTGCATGAATAATCTAGGAGTTTATGGATGTTTCCAATGGAGTTTATATATTGTTTTTTCCTTTCAATTTTTAATGTAAAAATTGTGTTTATATCTGGTTTTTAAAAATCTATTAAACTATTCGGTCCTTCAGGATGAGACTTCCTTTTTTATTATACCAATGTAATAAAGTAAGGTACCGACTCCAGGCTACTGGGGTCATGGTATTTACAGTTACCATCAGAGGAAGTTTATTAGGAACCTTAGAAACTTGATTTAGAAAAAAATAGGTAACATAACCATAAGATAGAATTTTAGGATAAGCATAGAAGAACATCCTATAATTTTGGTAAGGTAGATATTATGTGGGTATTCTTATCAATACATTCCTATCTATGTACTATAAATGGACATGGTTTTGGAATAGATGCACCTAAGGGTAATAACTTCAAAAAGGTGCATCAGGCCTAACTCAGTGTAACTTGGTACATGACAACGAGCCTTACTGTACACCTGGTTTGACACTCCTAGGGGATATTCTTAGGATAATTCACATTTTCTTTATAAAAAATTATGAAGGATTTAAAAGCAAATATGTCCCCAAAGAAACCATGTTTATGATTATGAAATTATCCATGCATAAAAATTTTCAATTTATGTTAAGAGTTACTAGTTTGAAATTATGCATTATGATTCATAACCTAATTTAGTGTATGCAATTATTTAGAAATGACACATAGTGGAAGGAATGGAAACTTTATCAATGCATTTATTCAATGTAGGTATTTCACTCCTATAAAAGATAATTATGTTGAAGTAGGAGATGCAACTGGAGATGAGAAACTTATAACTATACTCAGACAGCTGACTCAAGTTATGAACAATAAACTTACCCATATAGAGAATCCTAATCCACAACATGGTGGAGCAATGTTAGAACATTTCATGAGACAAAAAACTCCATCATTTAATGGGAATACAAACCCATTTGTAGCTGAGAAATGGATAAGTTCCTTAGAGAAGATATTTCTTTCTTTGAAATTAATGAAAGGAATAAGGTTATCATGGTAGTTTATTATCTATTGGTAGATGCAGATAAATGGTGGTAATTAATTCAAAACAAAAAAGAGGAGGAATAAATTGAAAATATGGAATGGAGTGATTTTAAAGAAATTTTCTTAGAAAAATGTTTCCCTTGTGAACAATGAGAGGATATGAAGATAAAATTCTTGAATCTGAGGAAAAAGAAGGATGATAATGTTGCAAAGTATGCATCAAAATTTACAAGGTTATCAAGGAATGCTGTGGATTACATATGAAATCCAAAGAGAAATATTGATCGATTCTTTTATGGGTTAAAACAATTCCTATAAAGGGAATTAGCCTCCAAAAATTTATCATCATACGAAGATATAACCTCGTGTTCTATCAAGATAGAGAAATAATTATCTAGGTATTATGACTTTAATGGAAAGAAAGAGAAGAATATGGATACTGAACACTCTATAAAAGGAAATAAGGAAAATGGGAATAAGGGAAGAGTTTACTTTCTATCCCACAATAAATGTGGAAAGAAACATCACAGAACATTCCTATTAGGGATGAGAGTTCGTTACAAGTTTAGAGAAAAAGGCCACCAATACCATGATTGAAAGGGAAATTGAGAGGACCATTTTGGGATATACCTAACACTGAGGGGGGGGGGGGGGTGGTGAATCAGTGTTGAGGAATTTTTAAACCAATTCTTACTTTTTATTCCTGTACCTCTTGACCTATTAGGATCTTGATTCTTTTATTCTCTTTTACTTGTCGCATGCAATAATAGAAAGAAGTAAAAATATGCACACAATATTTTTACAAGGTTCACCACTCAATAAGAGTAGCTATGCCCTTTCCATGCATGGGAATGAACAGTGCATGGATTCTCCACTATAATGTAATATGTTGTTACAATGGAGTGGCTAGGAAAACAATCCTCTAGCCAGTGTGAGTCCCTACACTTTGGAGGGGGTGAGAAACAATCCTCTTCCCTGGACTGGTGATAGCCCAGTCCAACTTGCAACCTCTAGCTAGTTCTTAATATAGACTTTAGAGATAGTATTCTTCCTTCCTGATAAGGTAGGTTCTGCTCTTGGTCTTCTGTAGTGATCTTCACTTGATTACTTTCAAAGCGTTAGGAAAGCAATTCTTCCTTCTTTCTTTCTCTTCTTCTCTAGTGCAACACCAACTGCACTAGACTTATTCTTTCTTCTTCTTAGTACAATAACCAACTGCACTAAATCTTCTTCTCTCTTCTTGGCCAGAATCACATATACCAATGTGATTATTCATACACCGAGGATCATCTCATATAGCATCATCTGAATTAAAATTCCCTAAATAATTGTAGTCTTCAGTTGGGAATACTTTTGTCTTCTCCTTCTTCTCTTATTTCTATAAAACATACCTATAAGCTACAAACTCTTCTTCTTCTACTTCTTCAATGAAAAACCAGCTATACTGAAACCTTCTATTCTTCACACGTTCTCTTTCAGTGAAAAACCATCTGCACTGAGTTCTTCTTCTTCTTCTTCTTGCTAGAATCACAAGTTCTCTTTGTGATTGTTAAAATAATGAAGTCTAGCTCAATTTAGCATCATCACAGTTGATCATAAGCTGGTTAGAACTTCTAGAACAACTCACAGCTTGCACGCTAATCTTTACTTGCGCGCCACCCTGCTTACATGCCTCCCTGATTGCGCACCACCAAATAATTGCACGCCACAAAATACTTGCGCACCACCAAATACTTGAGAGCCACCAAATACTTGCATGCCACAATTCTGCACAACTTGCGCACCACTTTGGGGTTAGACACAACACACTTGTTGCACACAATTCCCTACTTGCGTGCCTCTTACAACTTTCACGCCACTTATGCTTGCGCGCCACTCTGCTTGCACGCCACTCTGCTTGCGTGCCTCCCTACTTGCACACCTTCTAAATAACCCTCAACTTGCACACCACTTTTTACTACTTGCATGATCAAAGATCAAATTTTATCTTAATTGTTGAGCCTAAAAAAATGAGAAGGATATTCGTCTATTTATAGGCATTTTGGTGACTTGCGCACCACATACACTTGCGCGCCGTTCCGACTTGCGCTCCGCTCCATAACTTACGCGCCGCTCCATCACTTGCGCACCATTACATCACTAGAATGACACTTTCTTTCCTTTGTCATATTTTGATACGATGATGTTGAAATATGACTTGCTTGCAACATACACTTGCGTACCACTTATACTTTTGCACCAGACTTGTGCGCCACTTATACTTGCACACTACTTTTTGACTTGAAAATTAATCTTTAACTTTCTCACCACTTTATTTCCTTTATCATATTTTATGTGATTATCTTTAAATATGACTTGCGCACAACATACCCTTGCGCGCCACATATACTTGTAAACCACAATTGCGCGCCACTTTTGACTTTCACACCAATTTCTTTCATTCTACAAAAACACTTATTTACTACCCCTATCCTTCATAAGGCTTTCATCATAAGTTCTCCAAACTTATGATATTTGTGAAATACAAATCAGAAAAGCATCATCATAGTTTTTCTTTCATGCAAACCAGTTTCCATGGTTTTCTTGAAATAATAAAATATTGCATGACCCTTAATTCCTCTTCTTCTTCTAAGATTTTTAGAATATGAATTCCAAAGAACTTCTCACATGGATGATGACTTCAAAAGAACTTAAATAATATCTCTTCATCCAAAAGTGAAGGATTTAGACTTCTTCAAACACCTTCATTGTTGTAGACAATGTATCACCTTTGATACATGTATTTTGAACTTTAAGAACCGTGAAACAGTCGTCTGATTTCAAGGAAATGTGTAATGCATGACCATCTTAGAATTCCAATCCCTTCCACACTCTCTTATTCTTCAACCGTCATTATCTACTTCAAATCCCCATTCTTCTTAAATCATCTTTAGATAGATGATACTTCACCATTCTGCTCTAATCATCCTCAAATGGGTGATATGTATCCATTCTTCATTATTGTAAACAATGTGTCACCTTTAAAAAAAGTTATTTGAACTTAGGATCAGTTCAAAAATCGTCTAAATTGATCTTCTTAGAGAATTTCTCATGTATGACATCCAATGATACGATTTTATAACAATTCTTCAGGAAAAATCACTTCAGGCAATCTCCATTAACTTTTTCAGTCATTCTTCATCTCCTTCTTCATTTTGACCAGTTTTGACAACTATTGACAAAAAATACAATCTTCACACACAAGGTGGTCCCAAAAATCTCCTCCTTTGTATTTTGTTTTCAATACCTTAAAGTCTCCTCAAATGAATGTGCCAATGTCAAAATGAGAATCTTCTCTCTCCCCTTTACATTACAAACTTTATTTCACTTTCTCTCCCCCTTATTGACAAGAAATACAAAGTTCATGGTAGAGAGGGTATCGGTCCTTACTTAAACACTATGCCATCTACTATTTCAATCTAAGTCTACTTGAGATAAGCTTGATGTAGAAAACAAGAGGATTTTATTTAGACAACAAAGCTATCCATTATCCAGTGATCATGATACCTCATGAGATGAGATCTCCTACACTTGTCTTCAAGGGTTTTCCACTTTCATTCCAGGACAAAGATATTGAACGTGATATGAAATAATTAATCCTGAAAGTCCTGCACTCACTTCAACAAAAGGATAAAAAACATTCAAGTGCAATTGGAAGGATAAGTGTCCTTGGGGCACTTTCATTCTTCTTATGTCACTGATTGTCTTAGTTACTCCCCCTTTGTAAAATAATATTTATTTTTAGTAACCAAGGATGAGAGATTAAGAAATGACATACCTTTTCCAATGACATGCTATTCAAGGAATTTCCAGAGTAATTTAATTTGATACCTTCTTAAGTTGATACTGATTGAAATAATAACTCTGGAAACTTCTTCATATGTCTCCCTATTAAGGGAACACTCCTCATCATCTTCATCAATGGTGATCCCTCATCATATTAATATTTTAATATCAATTGAAAAATATTCCACAAATGACAACTTCTTCAGCTTTTCTATCAAGAGTTGATAGAAATCACTGCTTCTTAGGTTCTCCCCATGAGAGCTTACTTCACCTTAAATTCACTGTATTATCAGAACAAATACAATACACAAAGATTTAAGGGAATAAGGTGAATCCTTCTTGCTTCTTTAATGTGAGCAGGAAGGCTGGATGATTTTCTCAACCAAGATGCTCCATTTTCTCCACTCCTCACACTTGCACATATAATATTCAATTATGATTGTGGTTGTGTGGATTTCAGTACTTATTTCATTTGTTTGTGTGTGAATCTTCTTTCTTCAAGAGCTTTAAAAGCATTAGAATCTCCTGGTGCAATTTTCATCCTTTTGATAAATTCTTCTTGGGTTGGAATAAATTCAATGAAATTTTTAACAGTGTGACCAACCTTGTTACACATCACACACAAAAATTCCTGAACATAAGAGTTTCCTTTTGTTTGGAACCTCTTATTCACCTTTTCTTCATCATGTGGAATATTCTTATTACTTTTTGTATTATCCTTCTCCTGTGCATCTTCCTCTTTTCTCATTATTTCCAAATCTTTAGGCTAGATAACCAATATGTATTTAGGAATTGTGGAAGCATGTTTGTAATTTCCATATGGCTTCTTTTGAGTGGAATCCTTCTTAGTGGTTCTTTTAGATGCACCACCCTTCACCTCCTTAGACATAGAATCCAAGGGATTCTAATCTTTTCCTCTTGGAATCTTCTTGGGAGAATTTGTTTTTATAACATTGTTCTAATTTATTCCCAAGGATGATTATTCATTATTAGCTAGCTGTTTTGATCTTATTTTCTTATCATCTTTGGGTACCTGTTGAGGTGAACATGCACCATTAATGTGACCACTCCTATTGCATACATCACAAATGTTATCTAACATTCCAAATATGTTTATAGTATACAGATGCTTCTGGATCTATGGATGTTTCTTCTTCTTCTCTGGATTTATCCCCCTTGATATGGGCTTTCTCTATGCTTTTACATTTAAGGGGTTGTACCAAAAATCTAGTGCACTATGTTCAAATCTATTATAGCACCAACATTGACCAACAAACCTTGAATTCTTGCCATCTTCTTTATAAGGTTGCTGAATCTTCTTCTTGGTATGTTGTAATTTCTGTGGGGAGCTATCTTCCACACTCTTTCCCATATCCACTCTAGACATGGTGGTAGGTTTATTCTCACTTTTCTTCATCCATACTTGTTTATAATTTTTCTTCCAACCTGCACTTTTTGTAGAAGAAATTTTAGAAACATTCATACAAGTTGGTATGGATGGTACCTTTACTTTCTAAGCTTCTTGTAATAGATCAATGAGTGAGGCCATGATATTATTATCACATGTTGGAGGTATTTTTATAGAAGAATCATCCATTGAGCATTGAGTAATAGCACCAACTGTTTCCTTATTTTGTGGAGACTCAATATGTGTCTTCTCAAGATTGGTCAACTTAGCTTCCAATTCTAGACATCTCATATTGAGGATGACTTCCTGGTCTTAAATCATAGTCATATTCACTTAACATGATTTTTTAATATTTCAACTTCATCTTCATGCATCTTTACTATGTTTTGTAACAAAGAGTCAAGTTCCTTAATCTTCTTGAAATTTTCTTCCAGATATAACCTTTTTACTTCATTTCTCTTTTTCAGATCATCTTCAAGTGCATGGATCTTCTCTTCTAGAGACTTGTTGACTCCCTCTTTTTATTCAACATATTTGAGCCACTTTGAATAACTTACTTTAAATCCTATCTTTGTTGATTCAAAGTCTCCAACCTATCTGGAGAGCATTAAATATTCAATAATTTTTACTTGTAATCCTTTCTAAAAAAAATCATTTTCTTCTTCCAGCCGAGTGATATTTTTCTGCATGCATTGAAATACTCTACAAACCAGGGATGTACTTTCTTCAGGGATACTATGCAGAATCATTCTTAATCTATCAACTGATATTTCTTGAGATGTTTTAGATTGATCATCACCACTTGTGATAACATTTTCATCATGAGAATAATTTAAAAATGTACTAACACAAACCTCTTGATCAGTTGAGGTAGGAAGGTTGTCCATATTCTTGATGAAAACATGATCCAACATCTCATTACTTTCCATGTCTGATATGTCCTCATTTTCAGAAAAGCATGGATATACAAATAATTCCTATTATTTAAAAAATAGGGACTTATTCAGCTTTCTCTTCTCTTTATTTTTCCTATTCATCATGGTTTTAGTAGATATAGAATTCTGCTTAGAGATAACTGACTCTTCATCAAAACCGCACTTCATTTTTGACTCAGGAAATAATCTCAAGTCTTCAAAAGATAATATCTTCAATATAGAGAATCCAATAGAGATGAAACTTTCCCTTTGATACCAATTGAGAGGACCAATTTGGGATATACCTAACACTGAGGGGGGGGGGGGGGGGTGAATCAGTGTTGAGGACTTTTTAAACCAATTCTTAATTTTTATCCCTGTACCTCTTGACTTGTTAGGATCTTGATTCTATTATTATATTTTACCTATCTCATGCAATAATAGAAAGCAGTAAAAATATGCACATGATATTTTTACAAGGTTCACAACTCAATAAGAGTAGATATGTCCTTTCTATGCATGGGAATGACTAGTACATGGATTCTCCACTATAATGTGATATGATGTTACAATGGAGTGGCTAGGAAAACAATCCTCTAGCTAGTGTGAGTCCCTACAATTTGGAGGGGGGTGAGAAACAATCATCTTCCCTGGACTGGTGATAGCCTAGTCCAACTTGCAGCCTTTAGCTGGTTCTTAATACTGCATATAGAGAGAGTCTTCTTCATTATTGATAAGGTAGATTCTGATCTTGGTCTTCTTTAGCGATCTTCACTTGATTAATTTCAAAGCAGTAGGCAAGAAATTCTTCCTTCCTTCCTTCTCTTCTTCTCTAGTGCAACACCAACTGCAAAATACTTCTTCTTTCTTCTTCTTAGTGAAATAACCAACTGCACTAAATCTTATTCTCTCTTCTTAGATAGAATCACATATACCAATGTGATTATTCAGACACTGAGGATCAGCTCATATAGCATCATATGAATTAAACTTCCCTAAATAATTATAGGCTTCAGTTGGGAATACTCTATTCTTCTTCTTCGTCTCTTCTTTATATGCAACAAACCTATAAGCTACACACTCTTCTTCTTCTACTTCTTCAATGAAAAACCAGCTACACTGAAACCTGCTCTTCTTCACACATTCTCTTTCAGTGAAAAACCATCTGCATTGATCTCTTCTTCTTCTTCTTCTTGATAGAATCACAAGTTCTCTTTTTGATTGTTAAAACAATGAAGTCTATCTCAACTTAGCATCATAAAATTTGATCAGAAGCTATTAAGAACTTCTAGAACAAATCATATCTTGCACGCCAATCCTTACGTTCATGCCACCCTGCTTGCGCCCTTCCCTGCTTTCCACCACCAAATACTTGCACACCACAATTGTGAACAACTCACAACTTGCACTCCACTTCAGGGTTAGACACAACACACTTTTTTCACACAACTTCCTACTTGAACGCCTCTTACAAATTGTGTGCCACTTCTACTTGCACGCCACTCTACTTGCACGCCACTCTACTTGTGCACCTCCCTACTTGCGCACCTTATAAATAAACCTCAACTTGTGTGCCACTTCATCTTGCACGCCAATTTTTACTACTTGTGTGATCAGAGCTCAAATTTTCTCTTAAGTGTTGATCCTAAAAAAATGAAGATTCTACTCATCTATTTATAGGTATTTTTGTGACTTGCACGCCACATAAACTTGCGCACCATTCCGACTTGTGCACCGCTCCATCACTTGCATGCCACTCCATCACTTGCGAGCCATTCCATCACTAGAACGACACTTTATTTCCTTTGTCATATTTTGATATAATGATGCTGAAATATGACTTGCAAACAATATACACTTTCACGCCACTTATACTTGCATGCTAGACTTGCGCGTCACTTATACTTGTGCACCAATTTTTGACTTGTGAACCAATATTTAACTTGCATGCCACTTTATTTCATTTTTCATATTTTGATGTGATGATCTTGAAATATGACTTGCACACAATATACACTTGTGCGCCACATATACTTATGCACCACACTTGCGCGCCACTTTTGACTTGTGCGCCACTTTATTTCCTTTTCCAAAAAAACTTCTTTACTCCCCCTATAATTCATAAGGCTTGCACCACAAGTTCTCCAAACTTATGATATTTGCGAAATAAAAATAATCAAAGCATCATCATAGTTTTTCTTTTATTCAAATTATCTTCCATGGTTTTCTTGAAATAATGAAATATTGCATAACCCTTAATTCGTCCTCTTCTTCTAAGATTTTTGGAATATGAATTCCAAATAACTTATCACATGGATGATGACTTAAAAAGAACTTAAATCATCTCTCTTAATCAAAAAGTTAAGTCTTGAGGATTCTTCAAACACATTCAATGTTGTAGACAATGTATCACCTTTGATACTTGTATTTTGAACTTTAAGAACCGTGAAACAATCATTTGATTTCAAGGCAATGTGTAATGCATGACCATCTTAGAATGCCAATCCCTTACACACTCTCTTATTATTAAACCATCATTCTCTAATTCAAATACTCATTCTTCTTCAATCATCTTCAGATAGATGATACTTCACCATTCTGCTCCAATCACCCTCAAATGGATGATACGTATCCATTCTTCATTGTTGTAAACAATGTGTCACCTTTGAAAAAAGTTCTTTGAACTTAGGATCAATTCAAAAATCTTCTGAATTGATCTTCTTAGAGAATTCCTCAAGTATGACATCCAATGTTATGATTTCATAACAATTCTCCAGGAAAACTCACTTAAGCCAATCTCCATTAACTTTTTAGTCATTCTTTATCTCCTTCTTCATTTTGACTAGTATTGACAACTGTTGACAACAAATAAAATCTTCATACACAAAGTGGTCCTAACAGAAATAAAGAATCTACCAATTTTTAATGATTCAATTATAAGGACATGGGGAACTATGAATATCAATGTCCAAATCATCAAGGTAATATAACTCAGAAAAAGAAAAGGGATCAAGGTAAAGATTATATTACTACCTTAGATAAGGAGGAATGATTAATATACCTATGTTTATAATCAATAATTATGAGTATTATATCAATAATTTTCTTTTATAAGATTCACAAGATATATAAGGATTTTACTACATTATTTCTTCTTTAAGGAATTGGATTCATGATATAAATAACACCAATAATCAAGAGAAGTGATTCTATTGTAGGCTGATCTTTTTGAAAACACACGACTTGAGAAGGATAACCCTAAAAATGTGATTGATTATTGAGATAATAATAAATATATTTTTATGGGATAGTATTGGTGACCATGAATGTGGTTAGTGATCTGTTTGTTTATGTTATGCTGAAATTATTAGATGTTTGTATTTAAGGACAACCTTGCATTTTACTCTTAAAAGCATGAATATTTTATAAAGGTTTACAGGTGATAAAGTTAATCATATATTTGGTATGTGACAATAATAGATACATTATGTTAAGTGATCTTTCTTCTAAATCTTTGGTCTTTGAATTTAGACAAACATAGTTTTTATGAGTCTTGAGGTTAACTACTTATGGAATGGACTAAGGATATTATTGATTAAGATTATATTATAATTGGATAACCTGTTCTAACCCTTTTGGTTTTATTAAACATTTAAAATACAAAGGAATTACTTATGGATAATTCAATAAAAGTTATTCAAACATAAAAATCCATCTTGAATATCCATCTTTTGGTTTAAGAAATGAAGTAAAGATAGACTGAAGCACAACCAAAGGATGATATTATGACATAGAAAGGAATCAAGTAAGATTATTTTCTAAAGTTATTATATGGATAGTAAAAGAATCCCTCAACTATAGGAAAAGTATTTGGAACAAAAACTTTATCCATTTACTTTTCATTCTAGGAAATCAATGGTCTTTTAACTAATCACAGATTCACGGCTTTTTGATAGTTAACTTTATAATAACCATGTTCTCTATCACTGCCCATCAGAACTTGATGTCTAGATTTTCTTCCATGTCCTTATTTTCACTTTTCACTAATGTTAACCTATTCATATACCTAATTTTTTAGTGAAATTTTAATTTACCTTTCCTTATTATTAAGAGGATGTATTATTAACCCAATTTACGATGTGGGTTTACCATAAAGGAATTTTCATGCACCAACCTTTGATTTTCCAAGTGCAATTTCAAAATTGTGAGGACACAATTTATTGAAGGAGGGGAGAATGTAACACCCCAATATTTTATGGTATTTATCTTTAATATCTTTGATAGATTATGTTGCACAAAACAAAAAGTTTAAAACCAATATATACTATAAAATATTAACATGACCATTGGAAAAGTAATGTGACCATTAGGAATAATAATTCGACCAATAGATTAATAACCTTCCCTATAAAAGTATACATAAAATTTAGGTATCTTATGAATTAAAATATAATATATGTATATCATGGAATAAGTTAATAAATATTTTAAAAATGATAAATTAAGTGTTGGTATTTTTATGAAAAATCAATGTTTATTTATAATTTTTTAATTAATATTATGATTTAAAATAAAATTTATTTTAATAAAATAGATTAAAAAATTAATGTTTTTAATAGTTATAAGATAATTTTACACGACATTAATTAATTTTTGAAAGTTTCATAAAATTAGTTATAATTTTAAAATTGGTATTTTTTGAATAGATGACTATTTCAATTAAAAACTAAAATTATAATATTTAGAAAATTATTCTCATAAAATGGAGTCCATTTTTTAATTATTCACATCAAAAAATGTCTAGGGTGAATTTTTTATATATTTCTAAAATAGTTGAATTTTTGGTTAATTGTGAAATACGGTAATTTATGGTATGTAACATTATAAGTTAAATACACTATTTATTGAGTCATTTATGATGTAATCACAATAATCTAAAACTAACCTTCTCCCTTTACTATATTTATTCATGGGAATAAAAAATATTCATAGTCATGAGCCAAAATAATAAACTAATGAATAAAATAATTAAAAAACACTCCTCTCCTCCACTATAAATACCACCCTCACCACCTATTCTACTCACACATCCAAATACTTGAATCTTAATTATATTCTGCCCATTTCCACTAAAAAAACACTCCCCCACGTTTTGGTATTTTTGGTATCACCAAAATACCATCTCTAAACCCCTTAAGGAGGTTCTCAAGGAGGTGACACTCAAGAGGTAAAACCTTCTCTCTCTCTCTCTTTCAATTTATTTTATTTTTTATCCTTAACTCACCTCCCATGTACAAAGTTAAATGATAAATCCAATATATTTTATATAATGTAATGTTATATCAACCATAAATTCTCTTCTCTTACCCTTTTTATTCTTAAAATGAAAACATCATTCGTGAGGTTCCGATTTACCACCTTCGTGCACGACGAGTTTTCATTTTTCAATTATGAATTTAAGTCTAGTCATAAAAAATTTTTTATGGTTAAAATAGAATTTAATATATGTAATAAAAATTATTTAATATTCTGTAACTAGTATATATACATAATATTAATTCATAATACAAAACTAGTTCATGATGATAAAAAAAACACCAAAATAATCTAAATGGTTATCATTAATGATTTATCTAATGGATCATCCTCATAAATTAAAAAAATGATACATAAGACCATTAAATATTATATATTTTAATTAATAACCTATAATTTTCAATTCTGTATAACTATTCCCATTTTACATGATCTTCTATACTTGTATACAAGTGAACCAATCATGCAAACCAAGGAAACATACACTCTCTAATGACAAAATTGAATATTATAACTCATAAAAAAGGCCATAAATGAACATAATAAAATTATAATAAATAAAATATTTGTTTAATAGGTTATAAATTAAATTATTAATGAATATTATTTTATTATATAGGAAATTAAGTGAAAGTGTAGAACACTTTTTCACATAAGATAATGGGTTTCTCATCTCAATTTTATTTATGTGATATTTCCACTATTCTCCACTTATTTCATGTTTGTGGTGTATGTATACTTCCATTTGATATATAATATCCTGAATCTATTTATATTCATGGTATTAAATAGTTCATTTTATTATTATAAATTTTTGGGGCATACAATTTGATTGATTACAAAGAGGTAAGGGTTTCTTCCCGAACATCTATTTTCCTTTGGATCATGTTTTCTCTCTCTTTACCCCAATTTAATTCATAATTATTCTTATTTAATCCTCCTAAATTATATTTTTATATTCCAAACATATATAATCAACTCAATTATTCTTTCATTAGTGGGTAAATACATTTTTTATAATGTTCTCTTTTTAATTTCTCCTGATTAGCAAGCCTGATTAAAGAGAACTTCCCAATTTCTCACTCATTTTTAAGTACACTCCATAATATTTTTTAAGCCAAAAATATTTTTTTGAAATCTATGTTTTATCATGAAAAACTATATTATTTTATTTCTAGTTTTATGCAAATAGTTATTCCTTTGTCCTTTATATTTTCCCTTAAACAGCACTAAAGTGGCACATTTATAATGTTTCTTAAACACTATTTTTATATGTTTTCACTTCATTTGTAAAATTTAAGTATGAATATTCTTTTAATAATCCTCAAATATAATTTCATTACAGTTTATTTTCTAGGATATACATGTTTACAATCTTATTTTTATGAAAAATACAAATTATTTTCCAAAAGAACTATTCTTTCTAAAGTAAAAGGGTATTTCTCTAAAAAAATTCTCAATGATTTTATTATAGTATTTTAATACATTTCAATACCCTCTATTTAATATTATTTATAATTGATATTTATCACTTATGTTAACATCTACCATATTTTATTGAATGGTTTATGATTATTTTGATTGAGGATGTATATCTTGATACCATTATCCATATTACCATGGATAGTTTATAATCATGTTTACTAATTAGGGATATTATTTACATTTAATATGATAGTTTTAATATGAATGTATATGTTGATTATGTTTCACTTCTTTCATATTAGGAATGAATTAGAATTATATAATTGAACCACTATATCCCCTCGATGCATCAGTAGGTCTCATGAGACAAACTAGATCGAGTTTTTTACCCATTTATATATAGTGTCTTGGCCAAATCCTTTACAGTATGTTTATGATGTCTGGAATTATGAATTCACTCATTATGACATTAATAATTGATAATTCATGTGATTATTCGACTAGTATAATATCCATGGTTAAGTTTTATTCTCATGTTATTATTTATATTTCATTATTTTGATCAACTTTTATTCATACCATACTATGTTCAAGTTTATTCTTTAATGACATGTGTTGTTAGATATTCACCTTGCCTTATTATTTATGTTTATATCTTCCACTGTATTTTTTACCCTTACTAATCATCTAAGATCACCACTTTCTTATGTTTTATTTTCCCCCAAGATGCAAATATGTATATTATTAATGAATTTTAAGGATAATATAAGAGTTTATGGATGTTTCCAATAGAGTTTCTATGTTGTTTTTCCTTTCAAGTTGTAATATAAAACTCATGTTTGCATCTGTTTTTTCCAAACATACTAAACTATTCATTCCTTCAGGATGTTATTTCCTTATTTATTATACCAATGTAATAAAGTAAGTTACTGACTCTAGGATATAGGGGTCGGGGTCTTTACAACTTTGACTTAGGGTTGTGTGTTCTGCAAACTATTGAAGTGATTAAATTTAAAGAAATATATTTCTTGGGTTGTTTAAGATTGGTATTTCATGTCACACACACTATCAAATACAATTATATTATTTTATAATTTTAGGGTGTTACACTTTTGGTCTAATTAATTCTCCTATAGTTTTTATGGATTTGATGAACTGAATATTTCATCATTATCTCAAAACTTTTGTGGTAGTGTTCATAAATGATATTCTAGTTTATTTGAGACATGATCATGAGAATAAGTACCATCTGAGTTTGGTTTTTGAAATAATAAGGAGTCACAATTTATATATAAATCTTTTTAAATGACATTTCTAGATTCAATACGTGAATTTCTTGGGGAATATTATTTCTGAATGTGACTTATCAGTTGATACTAAGAAGGTGGAGGATATCTTGTCATGGGGAATCCATAGAATATCTTTGAGATTTAAAGCTTCCTTGTTATCATTGGATACTATTAATGATTCATCAAATATTTAAAAAATTAAAAATTACCTTTGACTGATCTTACTAGGAAATGGGTGAAATTCACATGGGATGAAAAATGTGAGTCTTTTTTTTATGAATTGAAATGAATTTTAGTATAATCTCCCATTATGATATCATCTAATCCCAGTAAGGGGTATGTGGTATATTGTGATGCTTCTGGTTCTAGTTTTGTCTGTGTGCTTATGAATAGTGACCATGTAGTGGAATATGGATCTCTTCATCTTTGACCTCATGAGAAGAATTACCCTATTCATGATTTGTAATTTTCTATAGTTATTCATGAGATTAAATGTTTGAGGCACTATCTTTTTGGGTATAGGTTACAATATTTTCTGACCATAAGAGTTTGAAAAATGTATTTTCTTAGAAATAATTGAATCTCAAATAGAGGCAGTGGATGAAATACCTTTATATATTCAAATTCGACATTGCCTACACCCTAGGGAAGGTAAATGTCATTACAAACACTCTTAGTAAAAAAGGACCATCATAGGCTGTATTAGAATCAATGAGTGGAACCTTACGAGATTCTTCACTCAGTTGAATCTAGATGCTTAGGAGGATGTTTTAGGTATGTTTATGTCTAGTTTTCAATTATCATCATCTCTCTTTGAGTCTATTCTATAGGGTTAGTAGTATGATGATGAGTTTAGAGGAATTTGAGAAACCATTTATGGGGGGGAGACCATTTCTGATTGGTCTCTCTCTTAAGATGGTATTCTTCACTTTGAGGATTGTTTTTTCATCCCAACACCCATTAAAAGATTAGTTTTTTTTAACTATCATAGTTCTTCATGGTCCATTCATTCAGGAACTGGGAATATTTATTATGACATGAGACAAAAATTATGGTGGCTGAGTATGAAGCATGACATTATAGATTATGTGTCCCATTGTTACACTTACCAACATATAAAGGTAGATCATTTTAAACCTTATGGTTTTATCCATCCTATTCTAGTTATAGTTTGGAAATAGGATGAGGTGTCCATGAACTTTTTTGTTGGATTACCATGAACTCACTAAGGGAAAAAATGCTATCTGAGTGGTGATTGATCAGTTAAGGAAATCATCTCATTTAATTCTGATCAGGGAAACCATTAAATTTTAAGATCTAGGTAAGATATATGTGCAATAGGTTGTGAGGTTACATGGGGTTCCTCTTATTTTTTTTTCAAATAGGGATCCTAGATTTACCCCATGGTTCTGGAAGAGTCTCCTGGAGGTAATGGGGACTCAGGTCAGGTTGAGTACAACTTACCATCCATAGAAATATAGTTATACAAAGAATGCTATTAAAATTTTAAAGGATATTCTTTATACTTATGTCTTGGATTTTATTGGATCATGGGATACATGTGGGAATGATTGAGTTTGTTTATAGAAAAATTTATGAGCTGTTGATCGGAATTGATCCCTTAAAGGCTTTGTATGTTCATCCATGAAAATCACCTATTTTTTGAGAAGAGGTAGAAAATGGTTCTCTTATGAGAATAAGTCTAATTCAGGAGATATTATTGAGGATTTAGGATATACATCAACATCTGGTTATAGCTCAGAGTCCTTAGAAATCATATACCAATCGTTGACATCACCCTTTGTAGTTTTTCATTGGTGATCAGGTTTTCTTTTAAAGTTTCTCCTCAGTTGGGTCACCATCGGAATAGGAAATAGAGAAAGTTGGATCTAAGATATGTTAGACCATTTGAGGTCACTAAGTAGCTTGGAAAAGTTTATTATCAGTTGAAATTATTATATTAGTTGATAGATATTCATAATGGTTTTCATATATCTTATATTAAGAAGTATCATCCCAATCCTTCTCATGTTATGATTTGTAAATAAATCAATTTAGAGATTGATGTTTCAATTATAGAGAATATATTGGAGATCAATGAATATCAGGTGAAAGTATTATGTGGGAAGTCTATCCCTTTAGTTATAGTGATATGATGACACGAACCTAATTATCATGAGACTTGGGAGCATGTAACATCAGTGGGAGAGACGTGACCTCACCTCTTTCCAAAGATCCATTCTTCCACATGACTTCCTAGGGACAAAAAGTCTTATGATGATGAGTTTTTAACATCTTGTTACCTTATTTCTGGTACCTCTTTTCCTTCTGTTTGTTTCCCTTTTCATTTGGGTTTATTTTAGTCCTTTGAGGATGGAGAGAGTTTGTTAGGGAAAATGACTTAAATTTCGAGGATATATGTTTTTTTGAATTAATGAAGTCTAGGTATAAATGCGACCAAAATATTTATAGGGTGCTGGAATTTTTTTTGAGAGTTACTATAGAATCTAGGTCTGGTACTACCTACAAGACCATATTACATCATAAGACACATTTACAATGTAAATGTGTTTCTATTCCAAAACCATGAAATCAGTTTATGACACAAGAATATTGAAAGCTAGAAAATTCATTTTTACAACATAAATTGATTTTATGTTGTAAGATCGAATTTTACACAATAAAATAATTATCTAGTATTTTAACTCGAGGTGATGTGTTTTTTTGGCATACTTAAGTAATTGGGTCCTTATTCTGTAAAAGGGTGGTTTATGTCATGAATACTTTGGCCCAATAGGTTAAACTATGTAACAAATATTATGTTTTTTATCTAATGTATAGTATTCTATCTCAAAATATAATAGGTATTCAGAGAAATTTTAGATACCTTTGATTCTTCTAGATCACATCATTCGATACTTGATCTTCATGGCGGTTGAATTGTGTCTCTCTAGGTAAGTGATATTTCAGCTTCTTCATTTTCATTGATCATAACATCACTGTTACACTGTATTTGTAGATCTATTGATCTTGGGGTGATGATTCTTCCTATTGAACCTTTTTAGATCCATTGTACGATCTTCTTCTAGAGGATAAACCTTGTATTGGTTATGTGGTGGAATGCGAGTTCCTTGAGGTTTGTGTTGTTTATATTCTCCAATGGTCTCTTTGCTTGTTAAATGGATTTTAAGATATGGGTATCAATTCTCAGTCCTCTAGTGTTATCTTTGCATTCCTTACTTGCTATTGGATTCTATTGTGGGCGTGTGAAACTTGATTTGAGGTATTTGTTTCCATATCTATCTTGTGTTGGATGAATCTTGATTGCTGGTTTTGATAAATTGTTTTATAAATAAAATGTCATGGCTTATTAATTTATCTTCATGTGTGTGAAAACAGGTTTTTGAGAAAATATGTCTTTCCCCCTTGTTTTGGTAAAATAAAAGTGTATTTTAAAATCATTTTGAAATGGATTTATGAAATGATTTTCAAGGCATGGGTTTGATGTAATGGTTTATAAAATGTTTCACATGGGAATCATTGGGTACTTAGGTGGAAGGTGTAGTAATAGGCCTCTTCTGTTGATACTATTAGGTGGTTCACTCATGGGGTTTTCCTCTACTCCCTAGGCCCATTTTTCTAGGTATTGTTTGGGATTATTGGGAGTTTAACTTGCTAGGGTTTTCCTCTGATCTCTATATTTGATTCATATATCTAGAGACATGACGCACATGATTGTCTATGTTTGGGTATGAGTGTTCTAGTTAGCCTAACCCATAGTGATCCTTGGTGTGATGTTACCCGTTCTTTTGGTTTGTACTGTTTTGGATTTGATATGATTTTTGATACATGTTTGAACTACTTTTATATATGAGATATGCTTTGAAACTGTTTTACCTAGATTATTTGGAACTGTGGAAAAAGGGGAAATGTTTTACCATGAGTTTGTTATAAAAACTTTTTAACTAATCATCATGCCTTTTTTTATTTAATGTTGAGGATGTTTATATTTATATATAGAGATTTGTTATGGAACATCTGGGTAGGATCCTACCAAGAATGTTTAGATCACACCCTACACACCCTTTTAGTGGTGCGTAAAACTTGTTATGTTTTTAGATTTAGGGAAAAGAAAGGTGCCATAGTGAGGCGGTGAGGTTTTTTTCAGCTATGTTTTAGTAGATGGTGGTGAGATGGTGGGAGTTTGACCACACCATCACATGGAGTATATGTTTCTCATTTTTGTTGTGTTATTTGTCTTTGGGATAATACCTTGGGGTTTTTAGCTATTTTTGAGTTGTTTCATTTCTACTATCTTCTTTCTGTTATGAAATATAGATTTATTTTTATTTTTTCTCTTCCACTATTTATTTTTATTATATATATATATATTCCATGTTTTCTACTTTAGGTTGGGTGAAATCATTCCCTCTAGTTGTTTTTGATTCCTGGGTTCTAGTCACTACCCCATGGGGATTGGTAACACCCTTTAGGTTTGTGTCGGGTATCAGTTTGTGAGGGTATCCGGGTCATTTCATCATAATGAACTTACATTATTCTACCATGAGAATAGATTTAGTAAAGGTACTACCATACCAACCAACTAGGCTCTAGATATATATATTTTAGAATTAAAAAATACTATCTCGATCATTTAATCAATTCCATACAACCAATGGCACACTCAATGAAATCCACCTCACTAAAAACAAAAATGTCATAGTTTTCATCTTGTATCAAAGCACATGATCAAATGGTACATACTGGTAATGATCTTAAGTCAAGAGACCAATACACATGCTCACAAATAGAAACAACCAATGATACCCAAAACATGTGGTGTTACTATTAACAGGCCAGTCCTTATAATCTTCTATACTCAAGATAAAAAAGTGTGAAATTTATGAAAAGAAGTATCAATTCTTACGAGATCCCAACACTTTATAGTCAAAAACTATTTGTTCACAGTTAGTATAATGTATTTATACCATATAAATATCTATAATATTATTGTCACAATGTCTCTAAGTTATCATTATAGATGAGAACTACTATAACCTTTTGACAAAATGAATAATATAAGGATATTTCCATGTGAATAGTGTACATAGAAGTATTAAAACTATGATGGTAAGAAAACATAACCCATAAATCTCTATATATATGATATGGTAATAGAAAATTTCTACTCAAGTTGGGTCTAGGGAACCCACTTTGACAACACTCCCACTTTCACTAAATCCAAATTTCTAACCATTAACCTATTATCTCTCACATGATAAGATCATGTTTCTACTATGTAATGGATTAAGTAATTGGGCTTGCTACATTTTTTTACATTACTACTCTACTATATGGGACTTTACCTCCTTGAGTAAAGATCCTAAAGAGATGATATACTTGACTATATCTCTTTTTTCCTTAATCATAATCTTGAAATCTTGGCTAGAACCAATGTCATAATCTTATCATAATTTAAATTATGACAATAATTTACTTTCTAGGTATGATTCTAAGAACTAGAATAAATAGTTGCATATTTTATACTTCTTCTTTAACTACATTATAAGCTGAAACTTACCCAGTATTTTTAGATATGGCCACCACTAGATTCAATGAGATTCTATTTCTTATTTCCTTATCCCAATTGAGATACTAAATCAATTGATCCATATGAAGACTAATTTTGTACCCTTTATAACTAGTGTTCCTTCCTCTCCATGTACTCGATACATATCCCTTGTACCTTTACAAGAACTACTGGATAACTCTAACTTCTTCCTATGTAGTTGTCCTAGATCTATCTAATATTTGACTACCATAATGTATATGTTAGAAATATAAAATCTAGTACATAACATGGAATATGTGATATATCCATCACTAAAGTATATGGATTTATAATAACCATTTTTATATTTTCTTATGTCTTATATATGCGTTCATATATATATTTATGCATTGTTACATTAGAAAAAATTATCTCTTGAATTGTTTCAACTTTTATTTTTCAATACTTTATTTATATATGAACTTGACTTGGTATAAGAAACCCATAGATCTTGTTCCCTAGAATTTGGGCTATCAATTTAAGTCAATATTTGGATTGTAAGAACCTAGATCTTCTTTTCAAGTATGGATCTTGATTTCTGGTGTTTTTGAGAAAATATAAGTTTCTATAAATTTAAGGAGTATACGTTGTGTACTTAAGAGTACATGCCCTGTACCCAGTTTCTGTGGGTAGTCATGTACTAGCTGTGTAACTACCAAGTACATGGCTGTGTGGGGTGACCTAGAGACCGCTTAAAGTGGAGGCTGGTTAAGGTATGTATACGACGTGTACATTAAATGAACACATCATGTACTTTTATTTTTATTTGTTAAGTCAGACCGGGATCATGTCTCATTTACAAAACACCCTTCTTATGGATCCACATTGTCTAGGATTGACCAGGAATGATGATTCTTCTTAGAGCCCCTGACCCACCGTCTGTGCTCTAAATCAACCATCATCGATTGCATTGGAATCGCATCAGTGAGTTCTTCCTTCTTTTTGAGTATCTTCTCTTGATTTCTCCTCTTGTGTGAGATATTCAAGGATGAAAGTTTTTTACATTTTTGTAGATCTACGACGTTCTAGGCCAATTCAAGGAACGATGTTTGAGAGTGTTCTTCGTACAATGTTGAGGTAGGTGGTTTTTACCTTTCTGTAGTTTGTTTTTTTAATTATATGTGCAAAATTTTCCAATAACCAAGTTCGGGGTATTGCGTGTTTAGGTAATTTAACCCTATTAATGCCTGATATTCTTTGTTTTCTTGAGTAGGGATGTTGTATTGTGAATAGGGTTTATTTTCCATGCTATGGATGTGTTTTCCCATGTTTGAGTGTTTTGGCCGTTGGGTCCAGAACTACCTGTTAGGTTGATTTTTTTCCTTGACTAGTGCTATTAGGATAGATTGATATTATCTAGTATGCTGTGATATGTGTTGTGTCTATTTATCCAAGTAGTACTTTGAGGTTTACTTTGGTTGTTGGATATTTTTTGTGCACAATTTCTTACACAGGGCTGTGGGAACTTGTTGTAGTTAGACCATAGGGGGAATGGACACTGAGGGCTTCCCCAGAGTGTCTATTTTACTTTTTTAAATTGAGAGACCATAGTGGGGATGGAATTGTGTGCTCCATCATAGTGTCTATAGTTCCACATTATGAGACCACAAGGGGAATTGGATGTTGAGTTCTTCCTTAGAGAGTCTGTAGTTTATCGATAAAAGACCACAAGGGGAATTGACGGTGAGTGCTTCCTCAAAGAGTCTTTTTTTGAGATAAACCAGAGGGGTTAGACTGTGAGTACTTCCTAGAGGGTTGCTTTTAAATGATTGGTTGCTTAATTAATGAATGTAGTTGAAACTTTATGGTTGTTTACTTTGAGTAATTTCTTATTTATTACATCATTTTTAATATTGCCTGTTATATATATTCACTGATAGTTAGACACAAATATTTGGGTGGTTTCCTACTGGGATTCATCTCACACCCTATTTGGGTCATGATTTTGGGCCCAAAAAGATTATATTATTGTAGGTATAAATAAGGCTATGCACACTTCTACTTTAGGTACTTGACTGTTGTGGAGCTGGAGAGCATGAGACCAAGCTGAGGCTTGTGATGTTGCTGGAGTTATTTACTTTTTTTCCTTTATACTTTGGTTTAGTACTATATTCCAGCATTGTGACTTATTTGGATTCTTTCCTAGACATATGTGACATGATTCATTTATATATGTGCTCTAATTGTTTATCTACCTGTAGTTTTCCACTATTTACTATTGCATGGTATTATTATTTCTTCCGCTACTATTATCTATTTATTTCCGTTATGTTACTCTACTAATGAGGTTATAGTTTCCCCACTATTACACTCAAGGCCCTTGCTTCTAGTTGGTAGCCTCTGGCATTTGGGGAAATGCACTTGGGACCATGTGACCAACCGAGTACAGGGCACCTCTGGGCCGCACCTGAAACTAGGATGTTACAAAGTGGTATCAGAAGATTATTTTCTTCTTTGACTTACTGTTTGGAGCCTATATCTAGGGATAGGAAGAAATAGGTAGTTGGTAATAAGCTGTGTCCGGGAGTAGCTAACCCATGTATAAGGAAAATCTAATTTACCTCGATTATTGTAATTTTTCTATTTTTGCAATTATTACAATTGATTTGATTTCACCGTTGGGTGATTCACATGTTTTTGTACTGTTATCATTGATATTATTGAGGTTATATTTTTGTTGCAACACGATGAGATGAGGGTATTCCATCTCATGCATCATATAGGCACTTTCTATAGATCACATGTCATGCATTCTTGTCATTCCATTTAGGGTGCATTATCAATTTCATATTGTTATGATAGATGTTGTGCTAGATATGCATGCTTTTGTGATAGATGCCTTGATAGAATACCTGCTAGTTGATAGGGTATTTATTATTGTGTAAGGTTTCATTTGAATGAGTGCCAAACTTTGGTCCCTAAGGTGTTATGGGCCCTCATGGATTGGAATTTGGTGGACATGTGTTGATTGCACTGTTATACTTGTTATGTGACATGAATATAATGCCAAGCTATTATTTTAGGGGAGTATGGGCCCTCATGGATTAGAATTGTGCACTTAAATTTTCATTTCAGTGTTTTTATGGGGTTTTGGAGTAGTTTCTAAGGCTTAATATCTATAAAAACCTAGAATACATGGTGTGTATTCATGAATAAACGCCATGTATCCTTCTGTTTGGGAGGTAACAACTTTTCTTAAGTATATGCCGTGTGCCATATGTACAAGCCGTGTATTCCTAAACTGTGCAACTGGTTGGGTGGGAAGAGACATAGGGTTGGGAAATGTTTGGTGACACACGCTATGTACTTGGAGTACATGCCGTGTTCTGAGAGCTGTGTACCCAGCCGTGTGACCAACGACATGGGTGGATGAAACTTAGGTTGTACATGCCGTGTTCTCTTCTTACACACTGTGTAGAGTTGACCATGTCACCAACTATGTGACTAATGAAACAGATGGATATGACTTAAGGGATACATGCCGTTTCTAGGGCGCACATGCCATGTAGAGTTACCCAGGTAGGACCTATGTGGCTTAGCCATGTAGAGTGTTGGGACCACTTTGTGTATAAAGATTGTATTTATTGTCAACAGTTGTCAATACTGGTCAAAATAAAGAATAAGATTAAAAAGGACTAAAAAGTTAGTGGAGATTGGCTGAAGTGAGGTTTCCTAGATAATTGTTATGAAATCATAGCATTGGATGTCATACTTGAGCAATTCTCTATGAAGATCAATTCAGACGATTGTTGAACTGATAATAAGTTCAAAGAACTTATGTCAAAGGTGACAAATTGTTTACAACAATGAAGAATGGTGAAGTATCATCCATCTAAGGATGATTGGAGAAGAATGAGGATTTAAAGAAGACCATTTAATTCTTCATGATTGCATGATAACCATGCAAGAGCTTACTTGAAGAAAAGAATCATATGATTTGAATGAAGTAGAGAATGATGGTTGAAGAAGAAGAGAGTGTGGAAGGTCTTGGCATTCTAAGAAGGTCATGAATTACACATTTACTTGAAATCAGATGATTGTTTCACTATTCTTAAAGTTCCCAATACATGTATCAAAGGTGAATCATTGTCTGCAACATTGAAGGTATTTGAAGAAGATTCAAGCCTCCAATTTTGGATGAAGAGATATGATTGGAGTTATTTGGAATTAACACTCCAAAAGGAATTGAGGATTTGAAGTGAGGATGAATAAGTACTTTGGAATTAATATTCTAAAAAGAATGGACAACACTATGATGATGCTTTGCTGATTTCTATTTCACAAATATCATAAGTTTGGAGAACTTGTGATGCAGGCCTTATGAAGAGTAGAGATAGTAAAGAAGTGATTTTGACAAAGGAAAGAAAGTGGCACGCAAGTCAAGAGTGGCACACAAGTATTGGCGTGAAAGTATATGTGGCACACAATTCATATTTCAATATCATCACATCAAAATTTTACAAAGGAAATAAAATGGCGCACAAGTTAAAGATTGGCGCGCAAGTCAAAAAGTGGAGCGCAAGTATAAGTGGCGCACAAGTGTGGCACGCAAGTATAAGTGGCGCGGGAGTGTGGCGCGCAAGTATAAGTGGCACACAAAGTGTATGTTTCATGGAAGTCATATTCCAACATTATCATATCAAAATATGACAAAGGAAATAAAGTTTCATTCTAGTGATGGAAGGGCACACAAGTGATGGAGTGGCGTGAAAGTGATGGAGTGGCGCACAAGTAGGAACGCTGCGCAAGTGTATGTGGCATGAAAGTCACCAAAATTCCTATAAATAGATGACTAGACTCCTTATTTTAGAAATGATCAATACTTAAGAGAAAATTAGAGATCTGATTGTACAATTAGTAGAGGGTTCTCTGATCATGCAAGTAGCAGAGGGCGGCATGCAAGCTGAAGTGGCGCACAAGCTGAGGGTTATTTATAAGGCACGCAAGTAGGGTGTCACACAAGTTTTTTCACGCAAGTTTTAACACGCAAGTTTCCAGTGGCGCGCAAGTAGGGAGGTTCTTTCAAGAAGTGGCCTGTGTATAAGCCAAAGGTGGCATCCAAGTTGTGAGCTGTGCTCAATGGTGGCGCACAACTAGTGAGTAGGCGCGTAAGCAGGTGGTGCACAAGATGAGTGGCGTGCAAGAAGGTGGTGCACAATCTGAGTGGCACACAAGCAGGTGGTGCACAAGCAAGGTGTCGCGTAAGTAAGGATTAGCGCACAAGCTAAAGAAGAAGAAGAAGAGCTCGGTGTATATGGTTTTGCACTGAAAGAGAACATGTGAAGAAGAGTAGGTTTCAATGCAGCTGGTTGTGCATTTAAGAAGTAGAAGAATAAGAAGAGTGTGTAGCTTACATGTTTTCTATATAGAAAGAAGTGAAGAAGAAGAAGAAGAACAGAGTATTCCCAACTAAAGGATGACAATTATTCAGGGCAGTTTAATTCAGATGATGCTATGTGAGTGGATCCTCAATATCTGAATAATCACATTAGTGTATGTGATTCTATCCAAGAAGAGAGAAGAAGTTTTAGTGTAGTTGGTTGTTGCACTAAGAAGAAGAAAGAAGAAGTTTAGTGCAGTTCATGTTGCACTAGAAAGAAAGAGAAGGAAATAAGGAATAATTGCTTGCCTACTGCTTTGCAAGTAATCAAGTGAATAGCACTAAATAAGACCAAGAGCATCACCTACCTTTTGAAGAAGGAAGAAGACTGTCTCCATAGGCAGTATAAAGAACCATCTAGACTCTTCAAGTTGGGCTATGTCATCACCAGTCTAGGGAAGAGGATTATTTCCCACCCCCCTCTAAAGTGTAGGGACTCACTCTGGCTAGAGGATTGTTTTCCTAGCCACTCCACTGTAATTTCATATCACATCATAGTGGATAATCCATGCACTGGTCATATCCATGCATAGAAAGGACGTAGCTACTCTTATTGAGTGGTGAACCTTGTAAAAATATCATGTGCATATTTTTACTGCTTTCTATTATTGCATGAAATAGGGAAAAGAGAATAAGATAATCAAGATCCTAACAGGTCAATAGGTACATGGATAAAAGTTGGAATTGGTTTAAAAAGTACCAAACACTGATTCACCCCCCTCTCAGTGTTAGGTATATCCCAAACTGGTCCTCTCATAGAGGAACTCAGGCAGGGGGAATCGATTCAAGTACACATCATGTCCTTGAGAGGAACACGTTGTGTGTTGGGGTGTTACATGAATAGTTTTGGGCATAAGTACACACCCATGTAAGTACTTAAGGGAACACACCGTGTAGTGGTCATACACACCGTGTATCCCTGTTTTAAAAAACTTGAACGTTTTCTTTCTCTTATTCCCTTATTGAACTTCTAAGTTTCAGTCCTTGATGATCTTGAACTAAGGTGTGTGATTGACCTTTCAGAGTCATGCCACTAAGACGTCCTCCAGTTGTATGCCAAATATAGGGTAGTGATCAGACACCAGACATGGCTGGTCAGGAACTACCAGCAGATCCTCCCATCGTGCCCGTCTTGGAACCAACCGCCATTATAGATATAGGTGCCGATGAAAAGTTATGAGAAGGATTCATGAGGTTTATAAAGACCTTTAGGGGAGCACTGAATCCTACCCCATCTATTGTAGAGTTTACACAGGTCTTTCAGCAGCAGCATCCTCCCACCTTCTCAGGGGAAGGAGGACCACAGGATGCAGAGTCATGGTTAGAATTCATGTTGTCTATCTTTGATCATTTGGAGACACCTCCAAAGAGGAGGGTGAATCTCATTATGTACATGCTTCGGGATTCTACCAAGAGATGGTGGGATGTGATATCACAGGCAGGGCACTGGCAGGATATGACTTGGGATGAGTTCCAGCATGCCTTCTATGATTAATTCTACCTAGAGACTTTGAGGGCCGACTGAGATCGAGAGTTCATGAGTTTGGATCATGGTACTCTCTCAGTCATGGAGTATTATTCTCTATTAAAAAAACTATAGTGATTCACACCCATTCTAGGGGGTGATAAGTTATTTCTGGCAAGGAAGTTTGAGGATGGTCTTAGGCATGACATCTGATCTCAGGTGAACATCTCTAGGTTGACTTTCATAACCTTTATAGTCAACCAAGTGTTGATCACAGAGCACAACCTAAGGGATTCTAGAGCTATGATCCAGGTAGGCTTGACATCTGGAGTTGGTACCCCTACGACTGACAGTAGGAAGCACTGTAGGGAGTCTACGTGTGGAGATCTGAGGATGCAAGATACTTCTTCTGGTAGCCAGGTGGTGTGCTACCAGTGTGGGAAGAGTGGGCATATGAGTCCATATTTCCTGAGAGACCCAGTTGAGTTCTGATTTTATGGAAATATGGGTCATCTTCAGCATTTCTGTCAGTTTTTCTCACCAGTAGATGGTGATATAGGTTCTTCTATGACTCCTCATTTAGAAGCGGGACCACCAGTTTCTCATCATTCTGGGAACTAGAGTTCATCCGGCCGTTCAGCCTGAGGTGGAGGTCGTGGCCATGGTAGCCAGTCTCCAGGCTTTTAGTGACAACAGGGAGGACCAACTCAGGGTGGTCAGGTAGGGTTGTAGGGATGCAATACAGGCCAGACTTTTTCAATGGAGCATACCCAGTAGGAGCAGGGTCCCAAACCCTCTACAGTTAGAGGTACAATTCTAGTTTCCTCAGTTTTAGCTTCTGCACTTTTTGATATAGGGGATTCCCATAGTTTCATATTTTTCTCTATTGTGGAGAGCCTTGGGCTCTGTATCTCTACTTATGCTGTTATCTTGATGCTAGACACTCCGTTGGGGACTAGAACGACTGGTGTACGTCAGTGCAAGGAGTGCCCTCTTGAGGTTGGTGGGTGTCACTTCTAATGGGACCTTTATGTCTTAGAGATGAAATACTATGACATCATTATAGGAATAGACTGGTTAGTTCCCTTTTATACTGTTGTCAATTGCTATCATCACAGGGTGAGTTTCACGTCACCAGAGGGAAGATTGTTTCTTCATAAGGGTGAATGGGATGTCCAGGTAAGAAGAGCAGGACCCGAGCATCATGGGTTGGGATTAGTTACAACCCAGATTGCTAGTTTGTATATAGATGAATAGGGGACTTCACATATGAACTTTCCTCCAGTGGTGGATCATTTTAGGGAAGTATTTCCAGATTTATTTTCAGGTTTGCCTCTGGATTAAGAGGTATAATTTTCTATTGAGATTGTGCCAGGAGCGGCATCGATGTCCATTCCTCCTTATAGGATGGACACACTAGAGTTACAAGAGCTCAAGAATCAATTAGAGGAGTTACAAGAAAAGGGTTTTGTCCAACCCAGTACTTCTCCTTGGGGTTTTCCTGTCCAATTTGCGAAGAAGGAAAATGATACCCTCATAATTTGTGTGGATTATCGGAAGATGAACCAGTTGATGATCAAGAATCTATATCCCTTTATGAGGATTGATGATCTCTTTGATCAGCTTCAAGAAGCCCTGGTGTTCTAAAATATTGACTTTAGATTTAGTTATCATCATATGCATATTAGACCATCAGATATACCTATTACAACCTTTTAGAGCTGGTATGGTCTATAAAAGTATGTGGTTATGCCGTTCGGTCTCATGAATGTGCCTACAGTTTTTAAAGAACTAAGGAATTGAGTGTTCCATCCATACTTGTATTCTTTTGTGGCGGTTTTAGTGGACGATATCTTGGTGTACTCTCACACTCGACATGGCCATGCTATCAATATTGAGATCGTTTTGAGTACACTTAGAGAGCATCAATTATATGCTAAGATATAAAAATGCCACTTTTTGATGGACCAAATTCACTTATTGAGTCATGTTATCTCATTTACAGAGGTATCAATAGACCTAGAGAAAGTGAGATCAGTAGTTTTCTGGGAGCATCCAAAGAACATATTTGAGTTATGGAGTTTTCTAGGGCTGGTTGGTTAATACAGACATTTTATATAGGACTTTTCACACTTAGCAGTGCCACTGATGGGCCTGACTAAGAAGGGTGAGAAGTACCTGTGGTCAGATTCTTATGAGTTAGACTTTTAAGAGATGAAAGGTAGGTTGACTTCAACACCGATACTCATTTTTCCAGATCCGATAAAGAGTTATATAGTTTACTGTGATACATCAGATATCAGGATGAGAATATTATTTATACAGGGGAAGGAGTAGTTGCGTACAGGTCTCGGTAGTTGAGGCCACATGAGAGGAATTACCCAAAACACGATCTTGAGTTGGATTTAGTTGTTCATTATTTACTCTTTTGGAGAAATTATCTATTGGGAGATCATTTTGTGGTTTTCACTGACCACAAAAGTCTCAAGTAAATATTTACTCAATGTGATCTGAATTTGAGACAGTGAAGGTGGTTTGAGTACCTTCAGTCCTTTGACATTGATCTCACCTATACACCTAGGAAAGGCAACGCAGTGGCTGATGCGTTGAGCAGGAGGACTTAGATGCAGGAAGTTCAGGAGGCCAGCAGTGAGTGGAAGATTATGGATATGTTCTCTGAGATGCATTTGGAGGTGCACAACAGACTGTGGAAGACGTTTATTTCTTCTGTAGCTATTACCTATACTCTACTTGATCAAGTGTGAATGAGGAATCTATCAGATTCGAAAGGCCTAGTTCTATGGGAGAGTGTGTCAGGAGAGGACCCTATTCCGGGATGGACCATAGGCGAGGATACGATCTTGCATTTTCATGGCGCATATGGGTGTCAGCAGACATACGCGAGGAGCTGATGTGGGATTTTAATTCTTCAGTTTGGGAGGTTCATCCTAGTGTCACTAAGATATATCAAGATCTACAACATTAGTATTGGTGGCTTGGTATGAAGAGAGATGTTACTGGTTTTGTGATGAGGTGTTCCACCTTTCAGCATGTGAAGGCAGAGCATTAGCGACCAGCAGGGCTTCTACAGGAGTTACCCATTCCCAAGTGGAAGTGGAATGATGTCGCGATGGACTTCATGACAGGCTTACCAAGTTCACCTTGAGGAAATGATATAGTTTGGGTTGTCATTGAAAGACTCAAGAAGGATGCACATTTCTTACCGATCAAGGAGATCTTTAGTGATGATGACCTGGGAAGGTTGTACATCCGAGAGATTGTACATTTTCATGGGGTTCCTCACTCCATCCATTCAGACAAGGATTCCTATTTTACTTCTCAGGTCTAACAGGGACTATAGAGGTATTTGGGTATACAAGTAATTCTGAGTACAACTCACCATCCCCAGACAGATAGACAGTCCGAGCGTACAATTCAGGTGCTAGAGGACATGCTTCGAGCATGCGTCCTAGATTTTGGAGGTTCTTGGGAGAATAACATACCTCTAGTGGAGTTTTCCTACAATAATAGTTTTCAATAAACTATTCAGATGGCACCATATAAGGATTTGTATGGTAGGCCATGCCGATCACCCCTATGTTGGCTAGAGGAAAGAGAGGAAGCTATGATAGGACCTCATATTTTCTAGGAGACCACAGAGCAGGTGGAGTTGATTCAGAAGAGGATGGCTACTACACAGTCATGACAGAAGTCTTATGCTGATCGATATAGATGACCTATGGAGTTCAAGGTTGGAGATTATGTTTTTCTACGTGTCACACCAAGGTTGGGACACAAGAGGATTATGAGATAGGGAAAGCTTTCATCGAGATACGTCATGCCGTTTGAGGTTTTGGAGAGAGTCAGGCAGGTTGCCTATCATTTGCAGTTACCTCATAGGTACTGATATATGCACAACGTCTTCCAAATTTCTTAGCTAAGATGTTACTTCTCAGACCTGTCTCATGTTTTTCAACCCGAGGAGGTTGAGTTGGATGTGGAAACCTTGTTCGAGGATCATTCTATCCATATTTTTGATCAAAGCATGAAAGTTCTTTGTACTCGGTTTGTTCTTCTGGTATGGGTGCTATGGCAGCATGGGAAATTACAGGATGAGACTTGGGAGAGGGAGACCAATGTGCGATCATAGTGGCTAGAGCTGTTCAAGGATTCTTCTTCTTTTCCACCTTCTTAGGGAAATTTGAGGATGAATTTATTTAATGGGGGAAGTTTGTAAGAACCTGGATCTCCTTTTCAGGTATGGATATTTATTTCTAGTGTTTTTGAGAAAAGACAAGTTTCTAGAAATTTAAGGAGTACACGACGTGTACTTAGGATTACACGTCGTGTACCTGGTTTCCACGGGTATCCATGTAATGGCTATGTAACGACTTAGTACATGGCCGTGTGGGGTGACTTGGAGACCACCTAAAGTAGAGTCCAGTTAAGGCATGTACATGGCATGTACATTAAATGAAATCATAGTGTACTTTTCTTTTTATTTGTTAAGTCGGGCCGGGATCGCATCTCGTTTACAGAACACCCTTCTTCTGGCTCCGTCTCATCTAGGAGTGACCGAAAACAATGATTCTTCTTTGAGCCTCTGACCCGCCATACATGCTCTAAATTAACCACCGTTGATTATGTTGGAATCACATCAGTGAGTTCTTCCTTCTTCTATAGTATCTTCTCTTGATTTCTCCACTTGTGTGAGATTTTAAAGGATGAAAATTTTAACCTTTTTTTAGATCTATGATGTTCTAGTTTGATTCAAGGGCCAAAATTCAAGAGTGTTCTTCATAAAACATCTAGGTAGGTGGTTTGTGTCTTTCTGTAGTTTTTCTTTTAATTATATGTGAAAAATTTCCCAATACCCTAGTTCGGGGTATTGTGTGTTTAAGGAATTTAACCCTGTTAATTCCTTCTATTATTTGTTTGCTTGAGTAGGGATGTTGGATTGTGAATAGGGTTTATTTACCATTCTATGGATGTGTTTTCCCATGTTTGACTGTTTTGGATATTGGGTCCAAAACTGACTGTTAGGATGATTTGTTTTCTATGCCTAGTGTTGTTAGGATGGAGTAATATTATCTGGTATGCTGTGATATGCATTGTAGCTGTTTAGCCAAGTAGTACTTTGAGATTTACTTTAGTTTCTTGATATTGTTTGTGCCTGATTTCTTACATAGGGTTGTGGGAACCTGGTGTAGTTATATCATAGGGGGAATGGACATTGAGGGCTTCCCCAGAGTGTCTTTTTTACTTTTTTACATTGTGAGACCATAGCGGGGATGGACTTGTATGATCCCTAAGAGTGTCTATAGTTCCACGTTTCAAGACCACAAGGGGAATTGGACGTTGAGTGATTCTTCAGATATTTTGTAGTTTACCAATAAAAGACCACAAGGGTAATTGACGGTGAGTGCTTCCTCAGAGAATCTTTGTTTGAGATGAACCAGAGGAGTTAGACTATGAGTACTTCCCAGAGGTTTTCTTATGAATGATTGGTTTTTTAATTAATGAATTTAAATAAATGTAGTTGAAACTATAGGATTGTTTACTTTGAGTAATTCCTTGTTTATTACATAATTTTTCATATTTCCTGCTATATATATTCACTGACAGTTAGGAACAAATATTTGGGTGGTTTCCTACTAGGATTTGTCTCACACCCTGTTTGGGTCATGATTTTGGGCCCAAACAAATTATATTGTTACCTTTATAGATAAGGGTAAGTTCCCTTCTACTTTAGGTACTTGATTGTTGTGGAGCTGGAGAGCATGAGACCAAACTGAGGCTTGTGATGCTGCTGGAGTTATTTACTTTCTTTACTTTGTAATTTGGTTTAGTAATGTATTCCAGTATTGTGAATTGTTTGGATGATTTACTAGACATATGTGACATGCATCATTTATATATGTGCTCCAGTTGCTCATCTACCTACAGTTTTCTGCTGTTTACTGTTGCATGGTATTATTACTACTTCTGCTACTGTTATCTGTTTATTTCCGTTTTGTTACTCTGCCAATGAGGGCATAGTTTTCTCACTATCACACCCAAGGACCTCACTGCTAGTCAGAAGCCTCTGGCATTTGAGGAAATGTTCTTGAGGCCATGTTACCAACCGGGTACGAGGCACCTCTAGGCGGAACCTGGAACCAGGATGTTACATAGATAGTTAAATTCAATATACTCTTAACTAACTATAAGAGTGGTAACTATTTTCTATATGTTATCAATATATTTTACTTGGAAAACTATGGTGATCCCACTAACCTCCAATAAACACATGAAAAAAATTCATTCTAAACTAATATTATATGATCATGATGGTTTCATTAATACAAAAATGGATATCTATAACTTTTATTTCTTATTGGAACTCTATGGAATCACCAACCCTTTTTAGTTTCACCATATAGACACCTTCCAATAAATTTGGTCTTGACATTCAATGCCCAATATGATGATCATATAATTTTTCTGTAATAAGTATAATTATAATGTATTTAATCATAAAGACTTAGTATAACTAATCAAGCCATATTTTCACCATTCTTGCACTACCCATGTATGGTTTCTCTTGAATAATCACCAATGAATTTACATAAATTAGAGAAATGACCAAAATACATACTTGATTACCAAACTAACACAAGTCATAAAATAAAATCGAGTGAGAAAGATGAAGTGGATAGATACACCATAAAACAAAGTGCCAAAATAAAAACAATGACCACAACTAATTATTTCCATATGTTAAAAAAATGATTCTTTGTTTCCAACACCACCATACCCAAATCAAAACCCAAATATTATCCACTATATCCAAGAAAAACTAGTACCAAACCTAAAATATAACAGGCTTAATAAAAAATGACCAATAGGTATCCCCCCACACACCAATAACAACCTTTAAAAGTAAATTCATTTTATGATAGTTTGAAATATAATAAAAAAACATACCTTTTCATTTTGATAAACAAAGTAACAAGATTCCATTTCTTAAAACCAATCCTTTCATTATTTTTAGATTTCATGCTTTCCAAACAAAATACACCATAAATATTTTTATGGAAACTTGAAATTTGAAATAAAGTAAACTATTATAAATCTTACTTTGAAAATTCTAGAGTTATATAGAATAAGTTTTAATGAACCTTTTAAGTTAAATAGATAAAACCTGAGTTATATTTATATATTATTTTAAGAAGTAAACATTAGTGATAATGAACACCAATATAATAATCACAACAATAGTAATAATCACAACAATAGTAATAAGAGATCAACATAAAATAACTACAAATTAGTTATCATGGGAATGATAAAACCAAGTTTATCATCATAATACCCATTAGAAATGAGGATAATTTAAGACAAAACCAGAATGAAATCCATTTAATTGGTGCTTGATACGATTCAACTTCCCAAACACTCCATTTTACCCCACCTGACTTGATTGAGGGGAAAATTCCCATAAGATGGGCATGATCCTAACTTGGGGCCACTAGTTAGAGAGGAATCATATATGTACCTATATTTACCACCTAGCTATGCATGGTTTCCTATAACACAAAATGGAGGTGATAAATTAGTGTCAAACATAAATCATAAATGTTAATAATATCAATCATAACACACCCTTTCCTATGATCACCCTTTATAGAAGTAGTCCCTTTTTCATAGGAATAATGATATAATAAACATGTCCTATATGAGTGAAAATTTCATCCACTTTATACAATATTAATAAAACTTTAAATTTTATATAAAAAACATGAAGTGGGTCACTTCAATGGAATACTTACTATGAAACCCCGACCCGAATCATCAACTCTGAGTTGGAGTTCCACATGACCTATGGCATTCCTCCTTATATAACAGATGCTATCAACTAGTAGTGAGAATATAAAGTTAATCATGGGGAGACTATAACCTTAATCAAAGTTCATAATAATATATAAATAACCAAACATATAAAATTATATAATCAGAGTACACATAATCTAATAAATATACTATCCATAATGAATGAATGCGGAAACAACATACCCAAAAGATCATACCTAAATAAAAGGACACTGATCGCCCTTCAGGATAATCACATAAACTATATAGAAAAAGAAAAAAATAACAAACGAGGATTTTATCCCAACTCTAAGCCTCACCTCTTCCCTGTTTACATACTTGTAGTGAGATATCCCACTCAATGATCAAACTTAGGTCTCAACTCAACCCATTCTTACAATAAGTGAGGGATTCTCAGGTACCCAAGTGCCATGGATTCCTGGCTATGTTTTGAGTACAACTTAGTAGGGTTCCACCAATGCGATCCAATACTTAATTGGTAAAACACAATTCATGTGTATGTGATAAGATCAAAAAAATAAGTAGATAGGAAAAACATAAATTGCATAAGCATAAAAAACAATCACCAAAGGTATAAGTAAGAAGAAACCAACCATATGTTTAGCGGTTGTGCACTAACCAAGCTTCTATGAATCCCAAATGTACTTTATTTGGTTCCATTCTAGAAGAATATCATAATATTATCACGTGACTTAGATCATTCCATGTAACTCCATCCTCCTTTAAGGAAAATAAATGTTCCACCTTTAATGAAAAACTCAATGTCTGTATTTAATAGAAATTTACTCCCATGACTCATGGTTACCTACTTTCTAGAAATGGTATACACACTTGGAACACCTGTAAAATGGACCCTCTCTCATAAAAAAGGAAATTCCACACCAGTAGATCACACTAACATATATAGGCACTCTTCCGATAGAAATATGGTGTTTCCATGGGCTATACCAAGATAAAGTGCTAACCATCCTATGTAGATCCATCACTAATGAGACATTTCTTCTATGCTCCCCCTCTAAAGAGCTGCCTAAGTCCGTCAGGGCCACCTATCAACTTGTACACTGGAATAAAGTTTACACCATCTATATACAAATATACATATAAGGCACAATATATCAAGGAACAATATATCACAATAAGTATTCTATAGGATATAAAATATTATAAAATTAATAAAAAATCATAGAAAGGAAAAATTTGAAAATATATCATAATAAGTATTCCACAAGCTATGAAATATTACACAATTAACACACAAAAAAGTAAGGAATAATGTGGCACATCAATTATTTCATTGAGTATGAAATAACCACATATAAGTTGTGAAAAAACAAGGAATACACAATATATAACTAATCAAAGGTATCACAGGATACTCTCACACACCACATGTGATCCACATCAAGCATAGGTCTAACAACCACTAGGTCTCATGTAGCACAATCACACACCAAAGGGGGTCCATGTAATCTAAGGAAATAATTAGTGATCAAATCCTAGACCATCATCATCCAACATTAATCTAGTGCAAAAGGGTCCATCGTGGACCTTGTCACTTTCTTCAATTATATTGGTCATAATTCCTTTAATTAGTTAATACTTTAATATCATTAAACTAATTAATAATTCATATAGTTCATAACAAATTTATGAGTTAATAGTTGTTCACCCAAGGTGGAAAAATATAATATTACATTTCAGTAAACCATTAATAATACCATATGGTATAGTATAGGGACCACTTACCTCAATATATATTCAAATCCTAACCAAGAAAATCCCAACTACTTTGTCTGAGTTTATCTAGATCCATTCAGCCTCCATCAATATCCATTAGGTCCTAACTCATTCTTGAGCATTCCAATTTAATTATTTATAACTAAATTATAATTTATTAAATGATTACATGCAAACTCACAACCAAATGTAAAATACATACTTTTATAATGACTTATCAGGTATCGTCGCCTAGCCAGAACCATAACCAACCACCCATGGAAGGCCCGGAACACTCTCTCAACATCATTCTAGAGAAAAATACCTATAAAACATTAAAAATTAAAAGGACAAATTAATATAATTAAATTTGAATCTCTAGGAAAAATTAGCTGAGTAATTTACCTTCAATGAAACTCAAATCAATGACACATGTTCATCATCATGGGATATCCTCTATCTATGCCAATCAAAAGCCCTATCATTCTCAAATAATTCCACCAAGAACCAGTGGAATTTCCATTCAATAATTTAATCAAAATCAAGAAAAAGATCAATAAATGAATACAAATTTGAAGACAATTGGAAAATTAAGGGGTTTTAAGGGATAATACTTACCAAGAGGAATCCATCGCAAAAAACAACACTTTGATCGGTGAGGAAATGAGGTTGGAGGAGCTCCTAAAATCCCAAACTCTTTATTCTCATCCAAAATCATGCCAGGAAATTGAGGGAATGGAATAAGGGGTTTCTAGACTGAGCCTCTTATTTTAAAACACCTTAAATACTGTCTAAGAGAAGTTCATAGTTTGAAACATGGTTTCACACTGTGAAAATTTAGTATAGAACCAATCCAGCCCTAATAATTCACAGTATAACACGATGTGTCATGCTATGAATCCTTCCTATAGTTCCCAAACAACTACAAGAACCCTTATGGATTCACCCATTATAACTCTAGGACCACCAAACTTCTCCAAAGACTCAATAATTTCTTAAAAACATCATTCAGATTCATTAAAACCCTTGTATTACCAACCTAATCTCTAGTTCTAAAAACTAACAACCCACTAAATGAAAAAAACAAAATTCGTCAGGAATTTTCAAACCATAATGAAGAAGGTCATTATAACCTCCCAACTATAATTCTTCTCATCCTCAAGAATCCATGAGAATTATCTAACAACATATCCCGACTTACTTGACTGTTAAATTATAAGAATTTGACACATTACACTTTTTTTGAATGCCAAAATAACTTCCATTTCATATCACCAACCACCAAGGAATATCACGAAGAGCTGATCCACTAGATAATCACCCACACAAACAATGTTACAATGATTTCCACACCTATCTATCATGATATTTTATGACATATACTACCAACATATCACAAAACTTATGATAATATCCATAAGACTCTGCTTTCTAAGACCGATTTCCAAACCATGGTACTCCCCACCATAGGAAGTGCCTATTGAAAACACTACTATAGTAGTCCACAAGCCCACTAACCACATCCCATATGGCACTTCCAACCTGATTCTCTACTTACCATGTTCATACCTAAGTAATAATTCCAATTGGACCTCATCTATCTAACCTTCCCCAAAAAGCTCACTCACACCCACCGACATGTCCTAAAAAGAAATTCCTACCTCCACCCCATTATTTCCACCAATAAACCACACACATAATGTATTTATCATGAAACAAACCAAAACAACACCTTCTCATGATTTATAATAAATTACATAATAAGGAGAAACTTCACTACATTTCCTTGCATAGTTCACCCATGAATCATGTGGAGAAATAGGGTTTCACCCCCTAAACCATATCAACCAAAAAATAGGTTAAAATTTGATACCAAATCCTCATTCTGAATTCTAAACTGAACCAATGAGTCTCAACTGACCAAATGCAACCTGAAAACGCTGACATTTCCTAGAAGGCCATGAAAATCACCAAAAACCTATTTCATACCCAAAACGATGAGCATGAAGTGGTTCCAATCTACCAAATTCAATTTCATGTGGAAATATCAGTTTTCAATCTTTCATTTGACTTCCTGGAAAGGAACATAACCTAAAAACTAATTGTAACACCCCCAGTTTGAGGTATACCCTCATTTAGTGTTTTTTAATTTTACTAGGGTCTTGATTTATTCTAATTGGAAGTGTGAACATTTGGGTTGGATGATGGAAAACCTAGTATAACAAATAAATTTCATATAAAATTTACACATTGTGTAATTATTTTTTTCAGAAAAAAATCGAGGGGATGTGATTTCTAGTGCATGTGTCCTTGAGAAAATACATGATGTGTATATAAGATACACATCGTGCAAATTCCTGAGCTCGATAAGTTAAGATATGAAAAATGTGTATTTTCTTCTCACACATTCTATTATTATCCCTCTCAAATCCTAGGGTTTACATAGGCAAATTTTGGTGATTTTATATGTTCAAACTTTGGTGACATCAAATATTTGAGTGGTCATTGGTGGAATCAAAGGTTAGGGTTCTATACTCCCTTATCATGTTGGATATTATCATGCTAAGTTGATTGGAATCATAGATTTCTTTTTTATACATAGAACCATGTGTTCATATTTTTTTATGATATATTCTTGGATTTTGTTAAAGGTATGGGAGACAAAAAGGGTTTAATCTACGGAATCATCATGGATTCTTTTCACTAATATTATTAAGGTAGGTGGATTCTCTCCCACTCTACCATTCTAGAAATTATTGTCTTGATATTTTATAAATCATATTTATGTTGTGTTGGAAATATATTTTGAAATTTATTGAAAAACCCCTATTGATTTGATTTCAACAGGGTTGGTTTTGAAAGATGTTATTTTTTTAAATGAATGTTTTATTGGTAAATTTGGAATAAAAGTGTGGTGTGTGTTCATGTTTATGTGGGATGGGTAATGGTTGAAAGTAACACTATCAAATAATAATAATTTGGGATGGGTAATGTTTGGAATTAACACCATAAAATAATGATAATTTGAGATGGATCATGGTCAGAAGTATCACTATCAAGTTGGTTACCAAGTGACGTCTTAGTGATAGGATTAATTACCACTCATGAGTATAGGGAGATCCATGGTTTCATGAATTATGTGTGTAAATGGATGTAAAATTGAGTTAATTATGGTAATAAAAATGAAAGAGCTATATGAATTTTATCTTGATGTTTTATTATATGAAATATATTTATAGTTTATCATATTTTTTTATCTTCTTTTCTACTATTTTATTAAAATGTTCTAACCTGTTCTTATTTTAGTAATGCGTGATGGAAATTATATAGGGAAATCCTACTTAGTGTTATACTCACCCCCTTCTTGGTAACTTTTTTTTTTTCATTTTTAGATGTCATATACTAAGATATAAGGAATGGTCATGTGTCATACTTCTCTAGTGGTGATCCTTGACATCATGGTTTGGTTACTGAAGTTGGACCTTGGGAGTGTCTGCATCTTGGTCTGGGATGGTGAAACTTTGTTTCCGATGACTTTATACTTGGAGTCTTATCCTTTAACTTTCTTTTCTTTTTCCACTTTACTCTAATATTTTATGTATAGGTATTATATTGAGTTATGTGGTTTATTTACATGCATCATTTAGCATATTATGGGATATTGTATGTATCTTGATAGGTTGTATGTTTTTCAGGAAAAATCATGCCCACTATCCTAAAATTCCCTTGATATTTATTTCCACCCTTTGGTGTCTTAGAGATGTCACATAAGGCCAATACCACTTTTCCTATTCCTAAGCCAATGAGGAGGGGCTGGTTGTTACAAATGGTATCAATCTTGGTCCATCCAAATATATTTTTGGGAAAAATGGTATCAATTTTTTTTCTTCCTTGAGTTTCATATGGTAGTACTTTTGTCTAGTCCTCAAGTTGGTTTGGTAGCAAGGATATAGGACTATCATAACTTGAAATTTATAGTATAAAAAGACATAGATTAACTTTTTATACTGAAATTCAAGTTACTAGGGTGGTTTCAGTAAAAAAGTTTTATAAAACACTTATATGAGTGTTTTTATCTCATTATTGTGGGTTCAGATAATAAGTGGTGCATACCATGCATTATGATAAGACTTCCCACCAGTATTACATTGTTTATCTGATATTCAAATTATTTTTGAAAAACAAATAAAATGGTTTATCTTTGAAATTATGGTTACACTAGTTATTTCTTATGATAGTGATATTTTTTTATGATGTTTTGGAATTTAATCAAGCCTTTAGTTCCTAGAGAGAAATAGTCTAAATGGTGTATTTTTCTACTTATATAAAATGGAACTAAGAAGACTTCATAGAAACTAGCAGGAAGAAGCTTTTGAAAATGCAGTTGAACCTAAACCATAGGTGAATTGGAAACTTGTACAAAATATTGTGAAAGCATTTCAAATAGTTAATAGAGAAAATTGAAATGAAGAACCAAGGAAAATAGATTATTTGTTACAGTTTTAGAAGTAGAATTCATCGGTGTTTTGAGGGTATTATAAACATGAAAAAGAAGAAGTGTCGATAAATTGAATAAATATAATTTTTGATTTTCTTGGTACACTAGTAGAGATGAAGATTAATTTGGAAACCTATATTTTGGAAGATATTTCATGCTAATGGTGGGATTTATCCATCCAAGATAAATCTTATTAGGGAATTATGTGGGAAAAATTTGAGGAAATTTTCAATAAAAAATTATATCCCCACACTTTCAAAATATCAAGAACCACATATTAATTTATCTTAAATAAAGAAAACCTCTCTTAGATAGAGTATGCCACAAAGTTTATGAACTTGGTTATTTTCTCTCTAGAGGTAGATGCTAGTGAACCCTTGAAGGTGTGTATCTTTGAGTATGGATTATGACCATTGATTCGATCCAATATAGACTTTATATGTATTACGTATTATACAGATATGGTTAACAGGGAGATAATGGCTGAAAGGGATCTTGTTTGGAATTTTATGGGAGGTAGTCTGTTCGTACCCACGGGGACATGTTTTAGCTATAGTGCTAGAAATAATAGAATAAGGGACATCTATTATCATGGAGGTAGCACACCAAAAAACCAAACTATAGAATATGTTATTTTTTCACCAAGATCCAATATTAAACTAGGCTATTTTCAATGTGGGTATTTGACACATGGGAGGAAGGAATATACTGCACCACCAAGGAATTTTCACTATTATGGAAAGAAAGTCCATATCAAGAAGCATTGTCATAAAATTCTAAGATAAACTGGTGGAGTAGGATCAAAATATCCTAAACCCTCATATGCTTGTATGGAACAGTCCCATCATACTAGTTTGTGTCCATAGACATAGATAAAATAGGATGTTTCCAAGAACAATTTAGTTGTTTATTCAAAACCTTAGTAGGAAATAAGATTTATCTTATGCCATCTGAGTGATAGATTTATAGAGAAAGGTAGGCTATTGAGAGTGAGAAACTAGGTCCCTCTATGGTGTGAGGTATTATTTTTATAAACTCCAATCTTATGAAAGTATTTTTTGATACTAGCACATCACATTATTTCATTTATTCTTAGGTGGTTAAACAATTGGTATTGCACATGGAAATGATTTCTCATATCATTAATATCAAGACAACCCTCATACATTGAGAGTGTAGAGGATTTAAAATCCCATAATGTTCCATTACCTTTTACACAATGTAGTTTCTATAGTAGTTTACAACCTTATATATGAACATATTTGATTTGATATTATGTATAAATTGGATAGCAAGGTTTAAAGACTATATAGACTACTATGATTAGCACATGAAATTTAAATCTATATATGGATCTCTACATGTATTCAAGGGATATTGGGATATAAATGTAGGAATATAAAGACCTATATTAAAAGTAGATGGAGAAATATAAGGCCATTTAGTAGCAATTACCTTGGAAGCTGCTGATGAAATATGGAATGGGATTCTTCTTATCATAGTGGATTGATACCTAAATATTTTTCTAAATGATTTATTTGGGTTACCATTTGAGTGGGAAATTAAATTTACTATCAACCTACTCCGGGGAACACATCCTATTTCTTTACCATATTACAGAATGGAATCAGAAGATTTAAGAGAGTTAAAGGATCTACTTGAAGAGTTTTAAAGTAAAGGCTTTATTAGACCTAGTACATCACCTTGGTTTGAACTTGTTTTATTCATAAAGAAGGAAAATGACACTCTATGGTTATGTGTTGATTATTGTAAATTGAATCAATACACAATTAAAAATAGATATCATATTCCTCAGATTGAAAACCTATTTGACCAATTTAAGGGATCCAAATGGTTATCTAAAATTGATATACACTCAGGATATCATCAACTTAGATTTAGAATATAGGATATCCCAAAAAAACATTTTAGAGTCTCCATGGTCATTATGAATATGTCTTCATACCTTTTGGTCTAATGATCACACCAACAGTTTTCATGTATTTAATGAACCGTATCTTCCATAGGTACCTTTATTTTTTTTTTGGTGTTTTTCGATGATATTATGGTTTATTTTAGAAGCAAGAATGACCATGAGGATAACTTGGGAATTGTATTGAGTACAGTGCGAGAACATCATTTTTATTCTAAGTTTTCTAAGTGAGACTTATGGATACAAGAAGTTTGTTTCCTAGGGCATTCCATTTCTAAAGTAGGAACATATTTTGATCCTAGAAAGATAGAAGCAATAGTCTCTTGGTAGACACCAATGATTTTTTTTGAGGTATGCAGTTTTCTAGGATTAGTAGGTTACTATCGCCACTTTGTTTAGGATTTTTTATAGGATTACTTATCCCATGACTATTATTAAAAGGTAAGGTAACCTATTTGTATGGAATGATTAATTTTGGAATTTTTTTTGGAACTTATTACTTGTATCACCTTGGAACCCGTACTAATTTTTCAAAAATTAGGTAACAACTATGTGGTATATTGTGATTCATCTAGATATAGTCTTGGTTGTGTTCTCATGTAGGGAGACCATGTTGTGACTTAAGATTCAAGGCAGTTACAAGTACATGAGAATTATTATCCTACAAATGATCCAGAATTATATTCGGTTGTCCATGACTTAAAAACATGGAGACATTATCTATTTGGAGAAATGTTCAAAGTTTTCACTATTCATAAGAGTTTGAAATACATATTTTCTTAGCAATACTTGAACTTGAGGCAAGGAATATGGATGTAATACCTCTAGATGTTCGATTTCAACTTGATATACACAATTAGTAAAGGTAATTCTGTGGCTGATGCATTGATTCAGAAATTGTATAATGAATTGGTCTAAGAAGTTCATGACCAATGATAGCTGATGAAAATTATTACTGATATGTGTTTAGATTATGCTATATAGGGTGAATATTTAGTTTTATTTTCAGTAATTCTTGTTTCATACTTGGTAAATTTTGTAAAAGAAGCCCAAATATTTGATTTTGAATGCATCACCATTAGGTCAAACCTAAATTGTGGGGAAACTTTGGATAATTGAAAAATGGATGATAAATCCTTGTTACGTTTTCAGAAAAAAATCACAGTTCCTTAGTCTTGAAAGGAACAAATCCTTTCATCATATCACCATTCGAAAAGGTATATTCATCTAAGTTTTTAGAAAATGTAAATGGCAATGAAAGCGTATTTCTAGTGGGTAGGGATGAAACATGGGATCACATATTATGTGACAAAATGATTAAATTTAAAATAGGTAAAGGTATAATATCAAAGGCTAGATGGTATGTCGTAGTCTATGCCTATACCTGTATAGAAGTGGGAGAATATTGCGATGGATTTGGTCACAAGCCTACTGAGAAAATTATAAAAACATGATTCTATATGGGTAATAGTGGATTGAATTACTAATTTAGAACAATTTATCACTATTAGATAATCCAACACAATATAGGACTTGGAAAAATTATATATCTGGGAAGTTTTCAGGTTACATGGAGTTACAGTTTTGATTGAATCAGACAGAGACCCCCACTTCACTTCTCAATTTTGGAAATCATTACAAAAGGATATTGGAAGTCAATTGAATTTGAGCACAACATATCATCCACATACATATAGATAGACATAACACAATATTCATACATTGGAAAATATTATTATAGCATGTGTAATTAACTTCAGTGGTTCATGGGAGGATCACATTATTTTTTTTTGAATTTTCTTATAACAACATTTATCAGGAAACAATTTAGATACCACCATTTGAGGCTTTGTATGTCTGGCCTTATCATTCTTATTTATGTTATGTAGAAATAGGAGAATCATCCATGATTGGATAGAGTATTTTATATGATACAATAGAGAAAATATAATTGATTTATAAAATAATGGAAATGACACAAAAAATATAGAATTCATATGAAAATAATCATCACCGACCATTATCTTTTGATGTTAGTGAACATGTTTTCTTGAAAGTTTCTCTAAAAATTGGTCATCGATGCTTGGGGAAACTATGGAAGTTAGAACAATGGTATATGTAATTGTTCAAGGCTATAGATCATATTGGAACTGTTGTGTATTGGTTAGAATTACTACCAAGATTCATTTCTGTTCATAACATCTTCCATGTTTCTCAACTGAAGAAGTATCACTTGGATCCTTAATATATGATAATATGGGATCATATTAATCTTGAGAAAAATGTTAATTTTATCCATGAATTGGTACATGTTTTAGAATTGTAACACCCCAGGTAAATAAGGAATATGGCATTTTCATATTTATCCATATTTGTGAATAAAATATTAATATGACTTTAAAGGGGACGCTATGCTCGATGGCGTACCCAACACACAACAACGAGTTTCTTGGGAATCTTACGTTGCACTCTAATAATAAAATAATATTATTTTAAATGGTAGTTAACATGTAGCCGTTGTAATGGAGGGAATGGATAGAAATAACTAAAATATGAATATATATGTTCTTAAATATTTTTACATTTATACAATAAAAGATAAAGGCTTAAAATACGGAAAGAATTCAATTTTAGGCGTATATGCCCTAGTTTTCACTAAAGGTTCACTTATCACCTTTTGATGGAGAACCGTCATTAAATATAGTTTTGTTCACTCTTAAACATTCTTTTGGACCAAATAAAACTCTTATTAAGAATCGGGACATCAAATTTTACTTTGTGTAATTTTTTGGTATTTTTCCGATAAAGTTCATTTTTTAATGAATAGTGTAAAATGTTGTATTTTAATGCAAAACCTATTTTTAATCTAATTTATTTATATGATTAGATTATATTTTGAATTGGTTTTAAAGTGAAATTAGAAAATATTTTTACCATTAAATCCAATAGTGGTCGTTGGAATTAATTTCACATTGAAACCAGACTTAAACTAGTGTCAATCTTTTGATACTTATTGTTTTATAAAAACACGCTATTTGCTCTGACAGCGGAAATTAATTATTAAATTAATTAATGTGACAAATATGTTTTTAATTTTGTAAAACGGACTTCATTTTTGAATTCGTAATATCAAATATAGCTTAGGGTGAATTTTTGGGATTTTTCTGAAAAACTTCAATTTTTGATGAATAGTGAAACCACTAAGTGGTACTTATAAAAGCTGATTTTCTGTTTAAATGAAATTTTGCAATCATTGTGTTTTGATTTTCAAAAATCCGACATACATGGTTGTCATTAAGAAGTAAAATGTGGTTCAATGGGATTAAAATAATTTTTTGGTGAATAGTAACTTATTAAGTTTTTAATCGCGATTAGTGGTAATTAGTGTAGTTTAAGGTAAAAATAATATTATAAGAATGGGAAAACACCATGACACTTGTCATACACCTATTGGGTGAGTCATGACCGACCAAGACAAGCCATGGGCCAACTTGGGGACCCCATGGAGACACTTTGGTTGGGAAATGACATAAATAACTTTTTATTTAATGTTAAAATTAAATTGACACAAACATGAGTTGTTTTACTAAAACAATTTTTAAGTAGAGTTACACAGGTCCAAATTTTGATTATAAATAGAAATTGGAAATATAAAAAGATTTCCTACATCATAGTATTTTTTTTATAATTTTTAGACATTAAATAAATTAAATTATTTATGACATAATAATGATGCAGCGATGACATCATTATTTGACGATTTAAATAAAATGGAAAGATAATGTAAAATCTATGAACTAAACATGTCAAAAACCAATTGGATGAGTGGATTTCGAAGCCTTATCACCTTATACACGAATTATATCAATGTGGGACCTTTTGAAACCGAAACACATTTTCAAATAAAGTAATATTTCTTTACTTTCCAAAAGTACCCCTCCTCTCCTCTTATAAAAGGCCCCCACCTCAACCTCATTTAACACACTCCTCAAGCCTTTGGCTCGGCCAACCCCTGCCCATTTACTCTCTCCACATCCCTCTCCTCACCCTAGAGGTTTTCCTTTGGGAATAATCCTTTCAAAGGAAGCCTTTAGGCTCAAATCAAAAGGAGTTACACTTTTAAAGGTAATTCATTCTCTCATGTTCATTTGTTTTATTTTGCTTCTCCAACCCCCTAAACTCTTTTTATTTATTTCTTTTGTAACAACAACAGTATATTCAATATACTAGGATGTTGTTATAAGATTTATTTGAGCTACACTCTCACAAAACTACATCAAATGGTTAAAGAACATACGGTTTCCGTGGATGGTGAAATTCTGGCTCCCGAAACGATGATTGTTCAATACTCATTTAGCACCTTCAAAGGTGGCCATTATGATGTAAATTTTTTTATATATGATATATAATATGTTTATGTTTTATTTATTCTTCTGTATTTTTCATTTTTGTCTTACCTTTATGGCTTCCATTATGGGTATACGCGATATCTTCATTTAAGGAAGTGCGGACTACCGCCCCCTCAAAGTGATTTGATTCGATAAATACCATATGTGGGATGTATAAAGGATGGAAATATGATATTATATATGATATTATAATGTAATTATAATATACCTTTATATCATTATTATTCCATTCTATAAAATACGAAATAGAAATGAAAGTAGCGTTCATGCGTACGTACGGCTTACCATCTCCATGAACGGTGCATTTCATTTCTTACCTCTAAATGATTATGTAATGTTATAAATGCATGCATGTACTGGATATATATGACATATATGATATCTACATAATGAATACAATTCTGGATATAATAAACATTTGGCCACACGAAGAACATGTAATTGTAAGAAGTCCACTTTCGACTTAAGAACCAAATATCGGCAAAACAAATATTATTAACTAAAATGATTACATAATGTTTATGACATGGTAATAAGTGGTATAAAAGTAATAATGAACTTGAAAAAGGTTCTTAAGGAATTAGAAATTAACTCAAGTTTATTATTCAGGAGATTAAAGAACGATCGAGTCAAGTCGGACCCGAGGTAAGGGATCCTACAACTCTCTTTCTTTATAAGTACACTCTTTTATGTCATTTCTTTTAAGATCATATTTCTTATGATTGGTATGTTCTTTTATATTACTCATACTGTAATTTTTATTTTCATCTGATGAGAGACCCTATTATCTCTCATCAATCCATTTTGGAAGTTTTGAGTGGCGCCGTTTGGCTGCCGAGTTTTCCTAAGGGATCCTACTCCTCTCTTTCTTTTTAAGTACACACTTTTATGTCATTCCTTTTAAAGCTCATATTTCTTGTTATTGGGATGATCTTTTATATTACACTTAATGTAATTTTTATGTTCATGTGATGAGAGACCCTATTCTCTCTCATCAATCCATTTTTAAAGTTTTGAGTGGTGCCGTTAGGCTGCCGAACTTTCGTAAGAGATCTAACCTCTCTCTTTCTTTTCACGTACTCTCCTTTATGTCACTTCTTTTAAGCTCCTCTTTGTAATTTTGGGGGATGTTCCTTTATATTCCCCTTTCTGTACATTTTATTGTAATGCGATGAGATACCCCATTTGATCTCATCAATCCATATTCGGAAGTTATATGTGGCGCCGTTAGGCTGCCGAGTTTTCGTAAGGGATTTTCATCTCACTTTTATTCCCGTGAGATTTATGCTACATTTGCCACAAATTTCATTGAGTTGTGTATGTACTGCCCATTATTCTACTCTTTGTGTAATATAATTTCGTTTATGAGTATTTACATCAATGATCTATTGTCCTTCTTTCATGGGGTGTATGTTTTGAAAGATACCCAAGTCGGTAAGGGAACCTTTCACCCTCCTCTTTTTTAAAAGACTTCTTTTATTGGGTCTTTTAATTTACATATTGTTATGTTGGTATATGTTCTCATATATCCTTAGTGATGTAAATTTTATGTCCAAGTGATGAGATACACTTTTTATCTCTCATCAACTCATTTTGATGTGATGCCGTTAGGCTGTCAAGGGATATTTTTAACCCAATTTCGATTTCTTTGGGTTCAACTTGTAGTCATTGAATATGTCATCCATTGAATATGTGTCAATGAAATTTTATTGTTTTACACTTAATATCCAATTATATTGGGTGTATTTATATTTTTCACACATATTTTTGAGATTGATTTGTCCTTAATTTAAGGATACCTTCTTTATAAGGGATTTCATCACATTTGACATTTCTATTGAGGGTTCATTGTTGTTATGCACCAATTCACTCTTATATGGTGTATATACTGTCCTTTGGAGTATTATATCATGAATCCATTTATTCTCATGATATTATAAAGTTCTGACTAAATGTTATTCCTCAATTATTGTATTCAAGTATCTCTAATTTTGGTAAAACCCCTTTAACCAAAATATCGTTTTAAATGTTTTAATTATTTGTTCTTATTAATATCCATGTTTTCAAAATGGTTTTAAGGATTTATTTATATGGATATTAATGGTTTAAAATGTTAAAAGCTTCAAGGTGGTATGGGACACTTTGATTCAAAAATCTCTTTATTAAATGTTTTAAATGGTTTTGGAAATGGTTTCTTTTTGAATGGATTCATTATTTCAATATCCTAAAATGTTATATTGTGATGGAAATGTGGAAATGTTATGTTTCCTTTATTCATGTTTATGTGATACGATTATGTTATGGTTCTTGGGCATTGTTATGAAGAACGGGTGGTTCCGTGATAAACTAAGGGCGGGTGAGCCCGATATAGCTCTCCAATGCATTGGGTAACGCGAAGGAGTGAAACGTTAAGGTTTCTCCGAAGAGATTTAGGGAATATACTGTGATGGGTATTCCAAACGTAACCAAGAGGGTTACTCCCTACGTAAGAATGTTACGAATGCCTCAAGTTACCTTTATGTCTTATGTTTTCTATGATTTATTCATGGTTTGATGAGGTATGTTAAAGTGCCTTTGTTTTATGGGTAAAGTATGATTTAATTCTTATGTATATATGAACTCATGTTTCCTTTCCATATTTTTATAACCCTTACTGAGCTTTTTATGCTCATCCCATGTTTTTGAAATGTTTTTCACAGGTCAAGGGAAAGGTACGTGATGTGATGATAGTGTCAAGGATGTGTCAAGAAAGAATCCATGTTTTATTTTTCAATATGTTTCCGTTGATGGGAAGAATGAATACTGTCTTTTATGTAACCACTTTGTTTAAATGTGGAATGTAATGCAAGTTTCATGATCTAATTCTCTAAAACTCTAAACCTGAAAAGATCCTCAATGTGTAATCTTGTAATAACTCAAGATTAAGTAAGGTTTAAGGCTGGGGCCTTATAGTTGGTATCAAAGGTCGGTTTAGATAACTTTAGAGGTTAGGGTATTCCTTAAGCATAAGTGACATTACCATAATGGTTAGGATTTCAGAAAGAGTCCTAGTTTTAGATAAAGTGAATGAGTAAGTGTATCTTAGTGTTTACATTCCTCATTAGTACATGATGGTTTTGTTGATATACTCACACTGACATTTCTATTTTTAGTGAATGGATGGATCTAGCAGGCACCAAAGAGACAACAGGTTTGAAGGAAACTGTGGTGGTTCTCTGATTAAGATACTAGATAAAATGGAGGATTCAATGAGGAAACTCGTGGTTGTTCTAAACCAAATATCAAGGAGTCATGATCAACCACTTCAACCTTGGTGAGTTATCTAATGCATCATGTACGAGATGGCCAACTCGATGTGGAAATTCAGGTAATAATTATTAAGGTAACCATTAGGGTTTATATGATACTTAATTTTTAGGTAATTATGGGTTACTCTATGATATGATGGAAAATGAAAGGAATGAGATAAACTTGAGGTTAAAATATGTTATGATTATTCTTGAAGATTTTATCTCATTTTGGGGAATTTTTTAAGAATTATATAGTTTTGAAAAAAGGACAACACGCAGACCGTGTGACAACCCGTCGCGTCGGACAAAGCTGCGGGAATCGAACCCACAACCAAAGTGCGACTGGTATTTATCGCCTACCATTGGACTACGTGAAGTCCCTGGTTAGTTTGAATGATTCTTTCTGGTTATATGATTTTATGAATTAAGAGTAAGATGATTTTGGGTTATTTATGAAAATGATTAACCTATCATGGAGGATATGTGATTAGGTTAATTACTTTTCAATACGGGACATTAAGAGCAACTGATGTTGTTTGGAGATAAATGTTACGATTTAACTTGGAAGACTATGTGACTAAATCATTAAAATTTTTGGGTTTCAATCTTATATTGGTTTACTTTGAAGAATTTTATGGACAAATTGTTTATTGGATGGTCCTTGTTGAACTTTGGGTTTTGTTGGACAAATTTTGGAGATTAAGCATGGATTTTCTTTTTAATGGGTTATCCTTTTCTGGATTATCTGACCTTGTAATAACCTTTTTGGTTTTGGTTTTGGTTAAAGCCTAAGGACATGGGATGTATATAGTTCTCTTTTGTGGATTAGGTGATTTTCTAGAAGTTGATTATAGTACTCTTAATGCGAACAAGTCTCCCTAAATACTCGTCTTTTGGAAAAAATATGAGTTTGATTAAGGAATCTAGTAAAATTTGAAAGTCAACATGATAAGTGATTATCTTTCCTTATGAATAAATTCCTCAATAAAAAGTAACTTAAAACAAAAATTTTGTCTATTAACTTTTCCTACTGGGGAATCGAATACCGTTTAACCCATCACAAGTTTGTGATTTTCTCATGGTTAACTTTCTCATAAACATGTTTTCTATCACTCTCCATGAGAACATGAACCTATGTTTTCTCCTCCATGTCCATGTTTTCATACTTGGAATCCTAGTATGGTTTAACTCGGGTGACCTCTGTGCTTATCTTTCTTTATTTTAAAGTGATTTTTTTACCGACTCTTGTTCCGATGTGGGACGTTCAAGGATGTTTCCAAGCGCAATTTTAAAATTGCGAGGACGAAATTCCCAAAAGGGGGGAAGGATGTAACACCCCAGGTAAATAAGGAATATGACATTTTCATATTTATCCATATTTGTGAATAAAATATTAATATGACTTTAAAGGGGACGCTATGCTCGATGGCGTACCCAACACGCAACAACGAGTTTCTTGGGAATCTTACGTTGCACTCTAATAATAAAATAAAATTATTTTAAATGGTAGTTAACATGTAGCCATTGTAATGGCGGGAATGGATAGAAATAACTAAAATATGAATATATATGTTCTTAAATATTTTTACATTTATACAATAAAAGATAAAGGCTTAAAATACGGAAAGAATTCAATTTTAGGCGTATATGCCCTAGTTTTCACTAAAGGTTCACTTATCACCTTTTGATGGAGAACCGTCATTAAATATAGTTTTTTTCACTCTTAAACATTCTTTTGGACCAAATAAAACTCTTATTAAGAATCGGGACATCAAATTTTACTTTGTGTAATTTTTTGGTATTTTTCCGATAAAGTTCATTTTTTAATGAATAGTGTAAAATGTTGTATTTTAATGCAAAACCTCTTTTTAATTTAATTTATTTATATGATTAGATTATATTTTGAATTGGTTTTAAAGTGAAATTATAAAATATTTTTACCATTAAATCCAATAGTGGTCGTTGGAATTAATTTCACTTTGAAATCAGACTTAAACTAGTGTCAATCTTTTGATACTTATTGTTTTATAAAAACACGCTATTTGCTCTGACAGCGGGAATTAATTATTAAATTAATTAATGTGACTAATATGTTTTTAATTTTTTAAAACGGACTTCATTTTTGAATTCGGAATATCAAATATAGCTTAGGGTGAATTTTTGGGATTTTTCTGAAAAACTTCAATTTTTGATGAATAGTGAAACCACTAAGTGGTACTTATAAAAGCTGATTTTCCGTTTAAATGAAATTTTGCCATCATTGTGTTTTGATTTTCAAAAATCCGACATACATGGTTGTCATTAAGAAGTAAAATGTGGTTCAATGGGATTAAAATAATTTTTTGGTGAATAGTAACTTATTAAGTTTTTAATCGCGATTAGTGGTAATTAGTGTAGTTTAAGGTAAAAATAATATTATAAGAATGTGAAAACACCATGACACTTAACCTAAACCTATTGGGTGAGTCATGACCGACCAAGACAAGCCATGGGCCAACTTGGGGACCCCATGGAGACACTTTGGTTGGGAAATGACATAAATAACTTTTTATTTAATGTTAAAATTAAATTGACACAAACATGAGTTGTTTTACTAAAACAATTTTTAAGTAGAGTTACACAGGTCTAAATTTTGATTATAAATAGTCATTGGAAATATAAAAATATTTCCTACATCATAGTATTTTTTTTATAATTTTTAGACATTAAATAAATTAAATTATTTATGACATAATAATGATGCAGCGATGACATCATTATTTGACGATTTAAATAAAATGGAAAGATAATGTAAAATCTATGAACTACACATGTCAAAAACCAATTGGATGAGTGGATTTCGAAGACTTATCACCTTATCCATGAATTATATAAATGTGGGGCCTTTTGAAACCGAAACACATTTTCAAATAAAGTAATATTTCTTTACTTTCCAAAAGTACCCCTCCTCTCCTCTTATAAAAGGCCCCCACCTCTACCTCATTTAACACACTCCTCAAGCATTTGGATCGGCCAAACCCTGCCCATTTACTCTCTCCACATCCCTCTCCTCACCCTAGAGGTTTCCCTCTGGGAAGAATCCTTTCAAAGTAAGCCTTTAGGCTCAAATCAAAAGGAGTTACACTTTTAAAGGTAATTCATTCTCTCATGTTCATTTGTTTTATTTTGATTCTCCAACCCCCTAAACTCTTTTTATTTATTTCTTTTGTAACAAAAAAAGTATCTTAAATATACTAGAATGTTGTTATAAGATTTATTCGAGCTACACTCTCAAAAAACTACATCAAATGGTTGAAGAACATACGGTTTCTGTGGATGGTGAAATTCTGCCTCCCGAAACGATGATTGTTCAATACTCATTTAACACCTTCAAAGGTGGCCATTATGATGTCACTATTTTTATATATGATATATAATATGTTTATGTTTTATTTATGCTTCTGTATTTTTCATTTTTGTCTTACCTTTATGGCTTCCATTATGGGTATACGCGATATCTTCATTTAAGGAAGTGCGGACTACCGCCCCCTCAAAGTGATTTGATTCGATAAATACCATATGTGGGATGTATAAAGGATGGAAATATGATATTATATATGATATTATACTGGAATTATAATATACCTTTATATCATTATTATTCCATTCTATAAAATACGAAATAGAAATGAAAGTAGCGTTCATGCGTACGTACGACTTACCGTCTCCATGAACGGTGCATTCATTTCTTACCTCTAAATGATTATGTAATGTTATAAATGCATGAATGTACTGGATATATATGACATATATGATATCTACATAATGAATACAATTCTGGATATAATAAACATTTGGCCACACGAAGAACATGTAATTGTAAGAAGTCCACTTTCGACTTAAGAACCAAATATCGGCAAAACAAATATTATTAACTTAAATGATTACATAATGTTTATGACATGGTAATAAGTGGTATAAAAGTAATAATGAACTTGAAAAAGGTTCTTAAGGAATTATAAATTAACTCAAGTTTATTATTCAGGAGATTAAAGAATGATCGAGTCAAGTCGGACCCGAGGTAAGGGATCCTACACCTCTCTTTCTTTATAAGTACACTCTTTTATGTAATTTCTTTTAAGCTCATATTTCTTATGATTGGGATGTTCTTTTATATTACTCATACTGTAATTTTTATGTTCATGTGATGAGAGACCCTATTATCTCTCATCAATCCATTTTGGAAGTTTTGAGTGGCGCCGTTAGGCTGCTGAGTTTTCGTAAGGGATCCTACTCCTCTCTTTCTTTTTAAGTACACACTTTTATGTCATTACTTTTAAAGCTCATCTTTCTTGTTATTGGGATGATCTTTTATATTACACTTAATTTAATTTTTATGTTCATGTGATGAGAGACCCTATTCTCTCTCATCAATCCATTTTTAAAGTTTTGAGTGGTGCCGTTAGGCTGCCGAACTTTCGTAAGAGATCTAACCTCTCTCTTTCTTTTCACGTACTCTCCTTTATGTCACTTCTTTTAAGCTCCTCTTTGTAATGTTGGGGGATGTTCCTTTATATTCCCCTTTCTGTACATTTTATTGTAATGTGATGAGATACCCCATTTGATCTCATCAATCCATATTCGGAAGTTTTATGTGGCGCCGTTAGGCTGCCGAGTTTTCGTAAGGGATTTTCATCTCACTTTTATTCCCGTGAGATTTATGCTACATTTGCCACAAATTTCATTGAGTGGTGTATGTAATGCCCATTATTCTACTCTTTGTGTAATATAATTTCGTTTATGAGTATTTACATCAATGATCTATTGTCCTTCTTTCATGGGGTGTATGTTTTGAAAGATACCCAAGTCGGTAAGGGAACCTTTCACCCTCCTCTTTTTTAAAAGACTTCTTTTATTGGGTCTTTTAATTTACATATTGTTATGTTGGGATATGTTATCATATATCCTTAGTGATGTAAATTTTATGTCCAAGTGATGAGATACACTTTTTATCTCTCATCAACTCATTTTGATGTGATGCCGTTAGGCTGTCAAGGGATATTTTTAACCCAATTTCGATTTCTTTGGGTTCAACTTGTAGTCATTGAATATGTCATCCATTGAATATGTGTGAATGACCTTTTATCGTTTTACACTTAATATCCAATTATATTGGGTGTATTTATATTTGTCACACATATTTTTGAGATTGATTTGTCCTTAATTTAAGGATACCTTCTTTATAATGGATTTCATCACATTTGACATTTCTATTGAGGGTTCATTATTGTTATGCACCAATTCACTCTTATATGGTGTATATACTGTCCTTTGGAGTATTATATCATGAATCCATTTATTCTCATGATATTATAAAGTTCTGACTAAATGTTATTCCTCAATTATTGTATTCAAGTATCTCTAATTTTGGTAAAACCCCTTTAACCAAAATATCGTTTTAAATGTTTTAATTATTTGTTCTTATTAATATCCATGTTTTCAAAATGGTTTTAAGGATTTATTTATATGTATATTAATGGTTTAAAATGTTAAAAGCTTCAAGGTGGTATGGGACACTTTGATTCAAAAATCTCTTTATTAAATGTTTTAAATGGTTTTGGAAATGGTTTCTTTTTGAATGGATTCATTATTCCAATATCCTAAAATGTTATATTGTGATTGAAATGTGGAAATGTTATGTTTCCTTTATTCATGTTTATGTGATATGATTATGTTATGGTTCTTGGGCATTGTTATGAAGAATGGGTGGTTCCATGATAAACTAAGGGTGGGTGAGCCCGATATAGCTCTCCAATGCATTGGGTAACGCGAAGGAGTGAAACGTTAAGGTTTCTCCGAAGAGATTTAGGGAATATACTGTGATGGGTATTCCAAACGTAACCAAGAGGGTTACTCCCTACGTAAGAATGTTACGAATGCCTCAAGTTACCTTTATGTCTTATGTTTTCTATGATTTATTCATGGTTTGATGAGGTATATTAAAGTGCCTTTGTTTTACGGGTAAAGTATGATTTCATTCTTATGTATATATGAACTCATGTTTCCTTTCCATATTTTTATAACCCTTACTGAGCTTTTTATGCTCATCCCATGTTTTTGAAATGTTTTTCACAGGTCAAGGGAAAGGTACGTGATGTGATGATAGTGTCAAGGATGTGTCAAGAAAGAATCCATGTTTTATTTTTCAATATGTTTCCGTTGATGGGAAGAATGAATACTGTCTTTTATGTAACCACTTTGTTTAAATGTGGAATGTAATGCAAGTTTCATGATCTAATTCTCTAAAACTCTAAACCTGAAAAGATCCTCAATGTGTAATCTTGTAATAACTCAAGATTAAGTAAGGTTTAAGACTGGGGCCTTATAAGAATGGTAGGAAAAGACCCTTAAAGGTTGATTTTTTTCCTTGATGTGAGTTCTATGGCAGTATGGTCATGTTCAAGAGGAAACATGGGAAAAGGGAGAAGGTTATGTGGATGAAATGGATTAATTTATTCTAGCTTCCTAAGGATGGAAAGACCAATGGTGGGGAGAATATAGCACCACTGGTTTGAGGTATCCTATCATTTATTGTGTTTTCTTTTTCCTGGGGTCTTGATTTAACCTAATTAGAAGTGTGAACATTTGGGATGGCTATAAAAAACCAAGAAAAAAAAATACATGACATGTAAAAGTTACATGTTGTGTAATTGGTTTTTATAAAAAATAAAATCGAGGAAACATGATTTCTAGAATATACATTCATGAGAAAATATACGATGTGCATATGAGTTACACATCATGTAAATTCACGATCCCAAAAAGTTAAGATACATTAATCACGCATTTTATTCTCACACATTATATTATTCTCCCTCTAAAATCCTAGGGTTTTTATAAGCTAATTCCAGTGATTTTCGATGTGTAAACTCCAGTGACATCAAATCTTTGAAAGGTTGTTGTTGGAATCAAAGGTTAGGGTTCTGTTACCCCTTCCCATGTTGGATCTTATTATGTTAACTTTATTGGAACCATATATCAGTGTTGTTATACCTGGATATATGTGTTCATATTTGTGTTGATGAGATCTTCTTGGATTTTGGTAAAGGAATGGGAGACAAAAAGGGTTTAATCTGAAAAAACATATAGGTTCCTTTGTGATAATATTATTAAGGTAGGTGGATTCTCTCCCAATATACCATTCTAGAACTTGTTGTCTTGATATTTTCTAAATCATATTTATGTTGTGTTGGAAATATCTTGTGAAATTGATTGGAAAACCCATGATGATGTGATTTCAATAGGGTGGGATTTGAAAGATGGGATTTTGTTAAATGAATGTTTTATTGGTAATTTTAGTATAAATGTGTGGTGTGTATTATTTTTTATGTGGGATGGGTAATGGTTAGAAGTACCACCATCAAATAATTATAATTTGGGATAGATCATGGTTGGAAGTACCACTGTCAAGCTGGTTACTAAGTGATGGATTATTGATAGGATGAATTAACACTCAAGAGTATAGGGAGGACCGTGGTTGAATGCATTATGTGTGTATGTGGGTGTGAAATTGAGTTAATTATGACAATGGAAATGAAATGGTTCTAATAAATTTATCTCAATGTTTTATTATATGAAATCTATTTATAGTTTGAACTATTTTTCTTATTTTATTTTCTCCTATTTTATTAAAATGTGAAATTTTTTTCTTGTTATAGTGGTGTGTGATAGGAAGTATTTGTGTATATCCTACCGAGTGTTATACTCACCCCTTATTGGTAACTTTTTTGATTTTTTATATTTAGTTTAATAAGATATAAGGAAGGGCCACATGTCATAATTCTCTTGTGGCGATCCTTGAAATCATGGTTTGGTTACTAAAGTTGGAGCTTGGGAGTGTCTACATCTTGGTCTTGGATAGTGACACTTTGGTTCTGATGTCTTTTTTACTTTGAGTCTTATCCCTACACATTCTTTCCTTTTTCCGATATACTACGATGTTTTTTATATTGGTATTGTATCGAGTTATGTGGTTTATGTATGTGCATCATTTAGTCTATTTTGGGATGTTGTATATATCTTGACATGTTGTTTTTTTAAAGAAAATTATCCCCCACTATCATCAAATTCCTTTGTCACTTATTTCAAGCCTTTTGTGTGCTAGGGATGTCATCTAAGTCCAATACCACTTCACCTATTACCAATATAATGAAGAGGGGATGGGTGTTACATCGATGCTCTATGAATAAATCGATCATGATCCATTAAGCATTATAGGAATCATTAAATTGATCCAACATCTTTACCAAAATCTGAACCTACTTTGAAGGAATTTTCTCAGTTGGTTTACCAACCACTCAGACTAGTCATAAAGCTCATAACTATGCACTAATGCACTGTTGATCTGAATCACTCTTAGATTGTACCAAATAAACTTCGAGTATGATGACCACATCTGGTCTCTATCCACCACCACATCTGAATCATAAATCAAGAATTCATCATTGATCCAGATACTCTCAGGCCTATTACACATTGTTCTTATGAAGTAACCATGACTGTTTAATGACCATTCTTATACAATTCCATGACCCTTACCATGAGAGGGTTATCCAATCACGATTAGATCAATTCTCCCCAACATAGGAGTATCATTACTGTCCCCTTACAACACATACATCATTTACCTATCCAATGACTAGTTTATTTTTGAACTCAATGACCAAGTGTATCTGTCTAATCATACATGATTTCCAATCAATACACGATTCACTGCACTCACTTGGAATTACTAGAATATAGTTCAATACAATCAATAACCCACTATTGATGTGAGTTAAATCCTCCAGTAGACTATGCGAGGGTTATAACCTCTAACCAAGATGGGTCTCCACCCCTCATGCAAGCTTTTACTTCAAATCAAGACATCCCATCAATGATAAACTTGGGTTAACATTTCAACGGTACCCTAATACATTAACAATTATGTTTCTAATCATAAATACTTCTTCACACACATCAAACTTTGGGATTCCAAGCCTATGGTATTCAAATCAATCACATTGGTAGAAAAATCCATGGATGACCCTGAATTGAATTCATTAGTGACCTATTGTAACACCCCAATTTTTTATGAATTATTATTATTTTGAATAAATTAATATTCTTTGATGGATTGCATTACATGCTACACAATGTTAATATTTATTTATACACAAATACAACATTAGATTTCACTACACACAACACTAATTTTAGGTTGCGATACATGAAACACTATGTTTGGATTATGTTACACACAATACCAAGTTCCTTTGACAACACGTGTTACATGAAATAAAGAGTTTTACCAAACTATAATATACTATTAATATTATTATTAAATTATTATTATAGTTATTACCAAGATTTTGGGATGGAAGTTATGAATAATATTAATTAAATTATGAAAATATGGTTTACATATGAATACTATATGAATTCTTTGGCGACCAATTAACTTTGAAAACATATGAAATAACTTAATGGAAAACTATTTTTATAAATTAATTAAACCACTTTGATGAATGATTTTAATTATATATATATATATATTATTTTAAATAAACTATTTAACATTCATGTTATGTTTTTTCTAGACAAGATATAAGAATCGATCCAATTTTATGCATAAAGAGATGTATTTTTCTAAAAGGTAATTTTACCACCTTTTAACGGTGAACCTATTTTAAATATAATTTTTGAAAGTTTTAAAAATTCTATTTGAAAAAATAAACTTATTTTTTTAAATTGAAGCATAAAAATTATCTTAGGTTTAATTTTTGGTATTTTTCTCAGAAGATTCATTTTTTGATGAATAGTGAAAAATACAGAATTTTAATTGAAAACAAACATTTCATATAACTTATTTATATAGTAAAATTATATTTTAAATTTGTTTTAAAGTATAATTAGTTAAATAATACATAAATAAATCCAATTTAGGTAATTAAAATCAATTTTACATTTAAATTGGTTATAAAAATATCTCAAACTTTTGAACTTTTTTACTTTAAAAACCCGTTGTTTCATCCCGCCTGTCGGATAAATTTTAAAATAAATTCTACCAATTATGTTATTTGAATTTGAAAAAATCAATTAAAAATTTGGAATTAGAATAATTTATAATTTATTGGAAGTTCAAATTAGTTTTTGACCAAAAATATTAGTGAAAGTAATTAAAATTAATTATAGCGATTAAGGTAAAAATGAGTTTACTCAGTGAAAAAACTTTAATCTTATGGGGCCAAATAACCTAGAAAATTGACCAAAACCCATTTTATAGACATATTTAGATCATGAAACCTATTTTATCTAAAATTAATCATTATTGGAGGTACATTATGTAAGGGAGACCTCTCAATATTGTTTAGCTTTTTGTATTTACAAGAATTCCACTCCTCCTCTACTATAAAAGGGTACTAACCCCCTCACTTATTCACACCTATCAAGCCTTTAATATCATCCAAAACCTGAAAAAATAATCTCCAAAAATACCTAATATCATCCAATAAACCTCAATTTTAGAATAAATAAAACAAATAAAGTCTTTTGAAGCAAACTAAAAGGAGTTACCCGAAGAAGAGGCAACGTTCTTCAACGAACACTTTTATTTTATTTATTTCTTCACTCATTAAATTATTTTTATATCATGATTATATAATAAAATAATTATCATAATTATATTTATATTTTTTATGTTAAGGTTTCAACCTATACCTACACACACTTCCATAAAATGGGATACACAATCATCATTCTTGTGTACGACGAACTACCGCCTCACGAACCAATTTCATTCATTCTTCCATTTACACCTCTAAAGATTTGAAATAATGATGTAATTAATATTTTTATATAAAAAATATGATATTTATGATGTATTTATTCTTTTAAAATTATTATATAACACATACCTTCATGATTCCCTTTTTATGAGAATACGATAACATCATTTGTGGACGTGTGGACTACCGCCTCCTCAAAGCGATTTGATTCATTCACTCTTTAAATGGAATTTATTAAGGATTATTTTAATAATAATATGTGATATATATGAAATAATAATTCTACTGGAATGATAATATATATATAAATATATGTCATTTACTTTTCTTTCTTTTAATATGATAAGAAAATAGAAACAATGTTCATGCATACGTACAACCTACCGTCTCAATGAATGGTGTATTTTATTTCCTATTTATATATTTTATAGATTATTATAAATAAATATATACTGGATATATATGATATTAATATCATGTTTACATTCTATAAACATGGAAATCATGATATAAGTAAGAGTAATAAGAATGAGAAGTCAAAACATGTAATGACTCAGAATCTTATCAACGAGATTTCTCTTCTTATAGTTATGTTATATAGTATAAAACACATAAATAAAATAGAATAAATTATTCTCATAAATTAATAATGAAATAAAGGTATTTATAGAAATTAAAGAACCCATACCGATGAAATAGTAATATGATTATTAGAATAGTAATATGACCATTATGAATAGTAATTTGGAAAATAGAATAGTGACCTCGCCTATGAAATTATAAATAAAATTAAAGAATCTTATAAATGAAAACATGATATAATTATATCATGATATAAGTAAATAAATTTTTTAAAAATGATAAATTAAGTGTTAGTATTTTTTCAAGTAATAAATATTTATTTACAATTTTATAATTAATATAATGATTTAAAAGAAAATATATTTTAATAAATTAGATTCATAAATTAATATTTTTTTTGTATTATAATTATATTATAATTTTATGAGACCTTAATTAATTTTTCAAAGTGTCATAAAATCAATTATAATATTAAAATCAGTATTTTTTGAATAAATGAGGATTTTAATTAAAAATTAAATTTCTCATATCTATAAAATTAATTACATAAAATGAAATCCATTTTTTAAATCTACACATTGAAAAATGGTTAGGGTGAATTGTTTGGATTTTTCCAAAATAGTTTACTTTTTAGTGAATACTGAAATACGATAATTTACAGTATTTAACAAATACATGAATTATTGAGTCATGGATAATGTATGGATGCAGTAAGAACCCATTTTTTTGAAATATCCTAAACCATTTATTGTAATTATTCATAATAATCAACATTATTTATAGTCTTGAGCTAAAATAATAAACAAATGAATAAAATAATAAAAAACACCCCTCTCCTCCCACTATAAATACCACCCCTCACCACCTCTTCTCCACACACCGTATAAGATTTTTATATTGCTTATATTATGATTAATTCCACTCAAAAAACTCTTATATATGTCCTGGTATTATTGGTATCATCAAAAGACCAAACCCAAGTTCCTTAAGAAGGTTCTCAAGAGGCAACATTCAAGACGTAAAATCCTCATTTTTTCTCTTTTAATTTATTTTATTTCTTATCCTCCCTTCGCATCATCTATCAAAAACAACATAATAAATAAATTATAATATATATACTATAATTTTATTATTTTAATGGAATATCCATCATTAATTTCCTTCTCTTCTTCTATTATTCTAAAAATGAAAACATCATCCGTGATGTGTCGATTCACCGCCTTCGTGGATGACGAGTTTTTATTTTCCATTACCACCTTCGTGTCTGGTTATAAAAATATTATAATGGTTAAAAAATATTTTAAAATTTATATTATAACTTTATTCATGTTTTGGAACTAATATATATTCATAATACTAAATAATAAAATGAAACTATTTCATGATTATCGAAAAACTGCCAAAATAAACTAATCATATTTCATTAACATTTTATCTAATGAATCATTATCATATCTTAAAAGAAATGATACATAGAACAATTTAAAATTATGAAAGTATATTAATACCATATCCTTCTACTTATGTATTTTTTCTTCCATTTGACAAGAACTCCCATAATTAAACTCAAGGGAACCAATCATAAAATCATGAAATGAATGCTCTCGGAACAACAAAATTAAACAATATAACTCATAGAAATAACCATAAATGAAATTATTAAAATTATAATAAATAAAATATATGTATAATAGGTTCTTAATTAATTAATTAATTAATATAATTTTATTATCTAGGATATTAAGTGCAAGTGCATAACACATTCATACATAAGGTAAGGGATTCTCTCCAAACCCCCATTTTTTCCTTCGGGTTATGCTTTCTCTCTCCCTAACCAAATTTAATTATTTATTATTATTATTTAATATTCATATATTATTTTTTTATGTTAAAAAAATATTTACCTATCTCAATTCTTATTTATTTAATGGGTAAATACATGTTTTATAAGGTTCCCTTTTCAATTCCTCCAAATAAGCAAGCCCGACTAAAGGGAAATTTACATTTTTTACCCATTTTAAAGTACATTCCATAATATATTTTAATAAACCAATATTTTTATAAAATTAAACTTTTTATCATGAAAAAATATATTTTTTCATTTCTGGTTTTATGAAAACAATTACACTTTTGTCATCTTTAAAGACTTTTATATTTTCTCTTAAACCGCACCAAAGTGGATCATTTATAAAGTTTTTTAAACACTATTTTTACATGTTTTCAATTAATCTAGACATAATTTATCATTATATATGTCTATTTTCCCTTATGAATTTCCATGTATGATTTAAATCCATTCTTTCAGGGACACCATTATGATATTCCCTTGGTTATTCTTTATGACATGGTTATGATACCCATATATTTACATTAGAAAACCTTATGTTTATCCCTTATATTTGATTCTTAATTTGGTACAAATATGAATGAACATGTTATTATAGGTGATCCAAAATAGAGCTCCAATGCATTTGGTAATTTTTAGTCTCATGAGACATCATTTTAGGATAACAAGTAACCCTAATTTCTTTATGGGACTTTTTCCACCATGTGATATAGTCTTGGCAGTTAGCCCTGAATCATGTTTATGTCATGTTGTATGTTGATGACAAATTCCTATGATTCCATTATTACATGATCCTATGTTCTATATGTTATGATTCTATATGTTTATTCATGTTCCATTCCTTTTTATGTCGTCATTTTATTCCTTTTAACCCATGTGATATGATTTATTCCTATGTTTATTCCCTTATCAAGATTTTTATCTCATCCCTTTTTTCATGTATTCCCTAGGCTATCCTATAAATATGTTAGAGATCTAAGGAAGTTAGGATCTATTTATTAATATAAAAATATGTTTTTATTTTAGTTTTATTCTTTCTAATTATGCACCTAATATTCCAAAGACACTAGACTTTACGATCCTTAGTTTGTATTTGATGATTAATTATGCTTAAAATCATGTAATAATATGTGTAAAAGGATAGGGTCACTATAGTTGGTATCACAGGATAGTCTAGTTATTTTTGGATATTAGGACTAGAAAAATTTAGTAATAAAACTAAGGATAATTCTATCACCATGGATAAATTAGATTGAAACTTTGGTAATCACATATTAGGATATAAATTTATTTTTCAATTTTATCATCATATGTTCAAAGTTTATTTTTTTTATATTCTTATAATCTAATTATTCAAGTCCCCCTAATTTTATTTTTTATTTTCTTGGTTAATGGTGATAAATAGAAGAACCCATTCCAATAGTCAATGTGATAGACAATGTGAAAATTTCACTAATGAAATGCCAAATTTTATGGGAATGGGAGATAAAAAATTCATGATAGTACTGACTCAACTATCTCAAGTTATGAATAATAACTTGAATCATATGGAATTCCCTCCTTCTCCTAATAAATAGAAAGTTGTGGTCTAATCATTTATGCGAAAAATGCCTTCTATATTTAGTGGACATTCTAATTCCCTTACCATAGAACAATGGATTAACTCTATTGAGAAGATATTCCTTATCATCTAGTGCTTAGAAAAAGATAAAGTTGTGTCAGAATTCTATCATTTTTATGGGGAAACTGATTAGTGGTGGAAACTGATCAAGAACGCAAAGTATATTGAGGAAATTGATTCCATGGATTGGGAAACATTCAAGAAAATATTTTTCAATAAATATTTTCCCCAAACTCTCCATCTTAAGATGGAAAGGGATTTCCTAAGACTGAATCAAAAGGAATATGAGTCTATCGAGGTTCATAAGGAAACATTTACAAGGATTTTATGATATGCCTCTAGATTTTTCACAAACACAGAAAACAAGTTAGAATACTTCTCTAGTAGACTAAATCTAAGTCTGCAAAAAGAGTTGGTGATTCGAGACTTTGATAGCTATGATGAGATTGTCAATTGTTCCCTTAAGTTTGAGATAGAGATTGGAGACTCTCATTGGTCTCATGGTATTAAAGTTAAAAAATAGTAAATAGAGTTTAATATGGGAGGATCAATAGATAAATCCCATGATAGAAAGAAAATACAACATAGAATGTGTCAAAAGTGTGGGAAGAAGCATCCTATGAACTATCTAAAGCAAACCAAGATATGCTTCAAATGTATAAGAGAGGGGAATAAGGATAATTATTGTTTAAGTAATATAAATAAACCCACAAATGTGGAATAATAAAGTAAGGTTCAGATTAATACTCATCCTATATTGAAGCGTTTAAACTAAAAGGAACATGAGAATTATGAGAGATAATTCCCTAAGCCAAGGGTTTTCAGAGACAATCAATAAAAACAACCTCCATGGAAGAAAATAAGAGCATATTCTATCACTATTGATAAGGTGGATCCTAATAATGATGTGGTGACATGTGTGCTGGTTATTCATTCAAGAATAGTGAACATACTATTTGATTTTGGTTCTATGAATTATTTCATATCTTATAAGTTTAGTATAACTATTAAAACACCACCTCAAAATATGGAGGTTGAGTTATCTGTGAGAATAAAGAATGGGGAAATTATTTCATCCAAATTATATAAATCCTCCCTAATTAATATTTTTGGACTAAAACTCCCAAAAAACATCGTCTTAATTCCTTTGGTTTGATGCTATATTGGGAAAGGATTAACTATTTTATACAAATCCAACACCAACTGTTGGGAAAGGTAGATCACTCTTCACATCCCAAGGAATCATCCAATTATATACAAGTGTAAGGAGGATGATGAATCTTCTTCAGAATAATCATCTCAATTATGGATATTATTTTCTTATTAGGAAGAATATCTATCTAAAATGATTGATATAGGGGAGAATATCATGATCAAAGACATGACCATTGTGAGGATCTATGCTGATGTGTTCCCTATAGAATTACCTAGTATACCTTCTAACTGATATGTTGAGTTCTCAATTGAAATTTTTCTGGGACCACTGCCCATATCAAAGACACCTTATAAAATGGACACTATTGAGTTAGAAGAACTGAAGAAGTAGTTACAAAAGAATCTGGAAAAAAGGTTTTCATATGCCCAAGTGCTTCACTATGGGGTGCACCGGTCATCTTTGTCAAGAAGACAGATGAATCAATGTACCTCTGCATTAATTATCGCGAGATCAAAAAAATAACAATAAAGAACAAGTATCCCCTACCACAAATATATTACTTGTTCTACTAGATACTTGGGGCCAATTATTTATCTAAGGTTGAACTTTGGTCAGGATACAAAAAAATTATGGTAGTATTTATCGATTATATTATGATATACTCCAAAAGAAAGGAGGAGAATGAGGATAATATGAATACTATGCTAAGGAATTTGGGAATGTAGAAACTTTATAAAAAGTATAGTAAATGTGAGTTATGGATGGAGGAAGTATCATTCTTGGAGAATACCAACAAAGGAATATATGTGGACCCTTTCAAGAGAAAGATAATCAAAGAGTGGCCTAGGACAACATCTATAATGGATATCCGTAGTTTCCTTGGTATAATTGGGTATTACTGATGATTTGTGAATAAATTCTCATGATTATCAGATCAATTAAAAAAGTTTACTCGGAATGGAGTAAAGTTTTTCTGGACCAGGGAATGTGAAGACCAATTCAAAAAGTTGAAAAAGAGGCTTATCACTACACAAGTACTTACACCACCAACAAGTGGCGAACTCTTTGTGGTATAAAAAATGCTTAAAAGAAGGGATTAAGTTGTGTACTGATGAAAAATGATAAAATGATAGCCTACACATCAAGTAATTTTAAATTTTATGAGAAAAAATATCCCATGAATGATATGGATTTGGCGACTGTTATCTTCACATACAAAATCTAGCGACATTATCTCTAAGTAGAAAAGTGAGAGATATATACTGATCATAAGACCCTCAAATATATATTCACGTAGAAGGAGATTAATATGCACCATTGAATATGGTTAGATCTTATCAAGGATTATGAATGCTCAATCCACTACCATCCTAGTAAAGAAAATAAACTAGTGGATGCTCTAGTAGAAAGTATCCTGCAACTTTTTCAATGATGAGAATTGAGAAGGATACAATATTCTTATACTTTAAAAGGATATACATGGGAATCATTAAGGAATGAATATCATTAATACTTTCTCAAATGATTGTTTAACCATACATTTTATAGAAAATAAAGGATTTTCAAATAAATGATGTGGAAATTTAGAAGAAGGTGGAAGATATTATAAAATAAAAACCCTCAGAGTTAAAAATTGATGAGGAGGGAGTCATAATATTTGGATCACGACTATATGTACCATCCAATATAGAGATAAAGAAAGATATTTTGAATGAAAGACATAGCTCAATCTTCTTTATTCACTCAGGGATAAAAAAGATGTATCAATATCTCTGAGAGCACTATTGGTGGGACAATATGAAGAATGAGATCACCGAATATACATCAAAGTGACTAGTATGCCAGTAAGTGAAGGTTGAAAGGAAAAAGTATAAGGGGATGATGAAACCATTACCCATACCAATATGGAAATAGGAAAACATAACCATGGAATTTTTCACTAGACTTCCAAAGACATCTAGAGAAAATAATGATATATGGGTCATTATAGATCATCTTACAAAGACAACTCACTTTATCACAATTCTAGAGGACTTATCACTCGATCAACTTACAAAAATATACATCAAATAAGTGGTGAGGATGCATGGAGTACCATTATCAATTTTATCCAATTGAGATATGGTATTTACCTCCAAGTTTTGTAAAAGTATCCAACATGATCTAAACGCTGAGTTGAACTTCAGTATGACTTATTTCCATCCAACGACCTGAAGGCTGTCATTTTTTTTATAATAATAAAGCCCCCTTTTAAGGGAAGAAGGGGGAACCCTCATAGACATCAAAAACATAAGACATATCATGACCCAAAGGTCTTAGAGTGTAAAACCATACTGAAAACAAGGAGATACCCCTCCCTAGCATTTGATCGTGATGAAGCTCTCCACCTCTACATGGATGTTTGGCTAGAAAATTTCTTGTGTCAAAGCACAAGCTCGATCTGATGGAAAGCGCCATACCCTCTCAAACAACCAAATCTGAAAGCCCTGTAAAGATGAACTGCCAGCTCTAAAACTTCCTCTGGGGCTTGATCCATGTGGTTGAGTCCAGCGTAAACCCCAAAACCCATTGAGTGAAATAGTACCAGCCATAAAAAATCCAAACTAAAAAGGCCCACCAATAGTCATATTTAAAAATTTCAAACACAAAAGAGATATGAACTGCCATCCCACCAGCATCGTGCATCCATCGACATCTCTACCAATTTGGGTTGACTATTCAGACATTGGAAGACATGTTGAGATCATTTTCTATGAACTTCAAAGGAGGATGGAACCAATATCTACCTCTGGTCGAGTTATCATAAAACAATAGTTTCTACTAAAGCATCCAAATGACTTTATATGAATCCCTTTATGTGAAAAGATGTAGAACACTAACATGACGGGATAAAGTCAGTGAATGTAAGCTGCTAGGACCTTAAATGGTTAATGAAATGGTAGAATAGGTGAAAACCATTCATCAACATATTAAGGAATCCCAAAGTCAATAGAAGATCTATGCATAAAATCATCGATGAGACTTGGAGTTTAAGGTTGGAGACATGTTATGCCTCTACATATCTTCATAGAATAGGATCATGAGATTTGAAAAGAAAAGAAAGCTAAGTCCCAGGTACATTATCCCCTTCGAGATTCTTGATCCTGTCATAGCTGTGCCCTATCGACCAGCACTTCCACTAACCATGCCTCAAGAACATGATCTATTCCACATATACCTATTGAGTAATTACATACCAAATCCATCACATGTACTTAATTTATAAGTGGTACAGTATAAAAATGATCTCTCTTATGAGGAGTAGCTGGTGAAGATCTCGGACCATAGATATAAATTTCTATGCAACAAGAATACTCACATGGTCAAAGTACTATTGAAGAACCATAAGTATGAAGAGGCAACATGGGAACCAAAGGAAGTGATGAGGGATAAGTACCCTCACCTATTTTCACCTTAGTATTGAAAACAAAATTTTGAAGAAAAAATTTCATAAGGGGGAAGAATGTAACGACCCAAAATATTATCAATGAAATTTTTATTCTTATAGTTATGTTATATAGTATAAAACACATAAATAACATAGAATACATTATTATCATAAATGAAGAATTAAATAAGTGGTATTTATAGAAATTAAGGAACCTATACCGATGTAATTGTAATCCGACCATTAGAATAGTAATATGACCATTATGAATAGTAATCCAGCCAATAAAATAGTAACCTAACCTATGAAAGTATAAATAAAATTAAATCATCTTATAAATGAAAATATGATATAATTATATCATGATATAAGTAAATAAATGTTTTAAAAATGATAAATTAAGTGTTAGAATTTTTTAAGTAATAAATATTTATTTACAATTTTATAATTAATATAATGATTTTAAATAAAATATATTTTCATAAGGTAGATTCATAAATTAATATTTTTTTATAATTATAATACAATTTTATGATACTTTAAATAAATTTTCAAATTGTTATAAAATCAGTTATAATATTAAAATCAATGTTTTTCGAATAAATAATGATTTTAATTAAAAATTAAATTTCTCATATCTAGAAAATTATTTTCATAAAATGGATTCCATTTTTTAAATCTACATGTTGAAAAATGTTTAGGGTGAATTTTTGGTATTTTTCTAAAATAGTTGAATTTTTAGTGAATATTGAAATACGGTAATTTACATCATTTAAAATATATATGAATTACCGAGTCATTAATGACGTATGGATGAAGTAATAACCAATTATTTCAAACAATACTGAACTATTTATTATAATTAGTCACAATAATCAACACTATTTATAGTCTTCATCCAAAATAATAAACAAATGAATAAAATAATAAAAAAATCCCCTCTCCTCCCACTATAAATACCACCCCTCACCACCTCTTATCCTCACACCTTATACGATGTGTATATTTCTTATATTATACAAAATTACTCTTCAAAACCTCTTCCCCAAGTCTTTCTCTTTATGGTCTCTCCAAAATACCAAACCCAAGTTCCTTAAGGAGGTTCTCAAGGAGACGACATTCAAGAGGTAAAATACTCCTTCTTTCTCTTTTAATTTATTTTATTTCTTATCATCCCCTCACCTAATCTATAAAAAACATAATAATAACTCCATTATAATATATATAATATAATTTTATTATGTTAATTTAATATCCATCATCGATTCTCTTCTCTTCTCCTTTTATTCTAAAAATGAAAACATCATCCATGGTGTGTTGATTCACCGCCTTTGTGGATAATGAGTTTTTGTTTTACATTACAACCTTCATGGATGTTCATAAAACCATTATAACTATTAAAAAATATTTTAAGATGTATATTATAACTTGTTTTATTTTATGAAACTAATATATATGCATAATATTAAATATACTATTTTGTGATGATTGAAAAAATGCCAAAAAAAACTAATAATTTTTATTAATGTTTTATCTAATGAATCATTCTTATATATAAAAAAATGATATATGGAACCATTTAAAATTAAGGAATTATATTAATACCATATCATTCCAATTATGTAGTTTTTTGTTTCATTTTATAATAATTCCTATAATTAAACTCAAGGGATCTGATCGTAAAATCATGAAACAAACACTCTCCAAACAACAAAATTAAACAATATAACACATCAAAATAACCATAAATGAACTTAATAAAGTTATAATAAATCAAATATATGTAGAATATGTTATTATTTAATTAATTAATGGATATAATTTCATTATCTAGGATATTAATTTCAATTTCATAACACATTCAGATACAAAGTAAGAGATTCTCTCTGAACCCCCATTTTTTCCTTCAGGTTACGCTTTATCTCTCTTTAGCCTAATGTAATTATTAATTATTCTTATATAATCATCATAAATTATGTGTGTATGTTCAAAAAATATGTACCTAACTCAATTATTATTTCTTTTATGTGGAAATAAATGTTTTATAAGGTTCCCTTTTCAATTCCTCTCTATAAGAAAGCCCGATTAAAGGAAACTTCCCAATTTCTTACCCATTTCAAGTATACTCCATAATATGGTTTAAGACACTAATATTTTTCTAAAATTACTATTTTTACCATAAAAAACTATCTTTTTTCATTTCTGGTTTTATGAAAACAATTATGTTTCTGTTGCTTTAAAGAATCTTTTATATTCTCCCTTAAACCGCACCAAAGTCGCTCATTTCTAAAGTTTCTTAAACACTATTTTTACATGTTTTCACTTTAGTTGGACATAATTTATCATTATATATGACTATTTTTACTTATAAATTTCCATGTATTATTTAAATCCATTCTTTCATTGACACCATTTATTGAGTAAATAAGGTTTCCTTATGACTTTTCCATTCCTTCATGTTTTGAAAATCACAAACACTCTATCTCAAGGAAAATTTTATTTTCCTTAAGAATTAATAAGAAAGATTTTCCTTCCTCAAGGAAAATTTCTCCTTACCTAGTTTTTCCTTCATAAGGAAAATTTTCCTTCCCCGAGGAAAATTTATCCTTACCTTGTTTTCATTGTTCATATCATAATTTCTCTAAACCTAACTCATTTTATTTCTAAGTATAAAATTTGGTTTTGTATCTAAAACCTCATAATTTTATAAATACTTAGATATAGAGTATTATATTTTCAGGATCCAAATTCAGGTTTTTAATTCTTTGAATTAAGACTCTGAACTTTCTGAGTTTAGACTCCACATTCTTTGAATTCAGAATCTGAAATTTTGGAGTTCAGACTCTGAATAATCTGAATTCTGACTTCAAACTTTCTGAGTTCAGACTCCGAATTCTCTGAATTCAGACTTTGAACTTTCTGAGTTCATACTCAAAATTCTCTGAATTCAGACTCTGAACTTTATGAATTCAGACTTTGAATTCTTATGAATCCAAACTCTGAATTCTTATGAATTGAGATTCTGAATTCTTATGAATTCAGACTTCAAATTCTTATGAATTCAGACTCTAAATTTCCTCCAAATTCAGACTCCTGAATTCTATATAATTTAGGTTCGGAATTCTTTTGAAGAAAAAATATGAATATTCATGTATTATAGACATCGAATGGTTTTCTATTAGAATATGAACTTTTATTTTTCCATAGACTCTGAAAAATGAATTTGGATAAGCAACCATATTTTTCTTACCCTTGTTATAGTTATGAAATGATATTGTGTTTTCTGTTTCTAACCAACCATTGTTTGAGTGACATGTGTACAGGTCCCTCCAAAATTCAAGGAAAAATATGACCGTTGGAGGAGGGAGCCAACCGTTGGAGAAGTTCCTATAAATAGGATCTCATTTGAACAAGCTCAATATCAGTTCTAGATTGATTGATCACTAGATATTACATGCTGTTGAAGTGATTTCTAAAGAGATATACTCTCATGCTTTGTGCATACTGAACATCTTATTCAGCTTGCTTTGTGCGACTCCAAATGTTGATGAGTACATTCGAGGGCTTACAGGGATAGGAAGACAGAGGTGCCAACTGTTGGGAAGGAGAGTGATGGCAAGAGGGGGGGTGAATTGCCTTTTTAAAAAAGTTTAACAATTTAAAACAAAGTTAAAGCGCAGCGGAAATAAAAGAGGCAAGACACAAAACTTGATAACGAAGTTTGGCTTAAACCAAAGCCTACGTCTCCGCTCCCAACTCAACCGTTGAGAGATTTACTACCGCTTGCTTTTTAATGGTTTTAGAAAGAAACCCACTAGACTTTAAGGTAGTCTAGAACCTATTACAGCTTGCTTTTAATGGTTGAGAAAGAACTCACTAGCCTTCTTACAGGTGAAGGCTAGCTCACCTCTGACTCAAGCCTTTTAAAGGGAAGGCTTGACTAACCTCTTCACACCTTGAAGGTGGTGTGAAAACCCAAACAAAGGGAAGATGAGAGAAAGAGGGGTTTGTAGGCACAAACCCAAATTGATGCTCAAAATAATAAAACAAGAAAAACCGTAATGTGGAGAAGTCTTGGGTGCCAATGGATTGATTGGAGTTGATGAAGAGCTCTCCCAAGCTTCTATGGTGATGCTCCTTGGATGTGGAAATGGGTTGGAGCAATTGAGGTTCCTTGAAGGAATCCGCCGGAGGTTTGCCAAATGATGAAAAATGTGTCCGTTGGCTTCCGTTGGCTTTGTTATTATTCCACACTTGTTCCGGGGCTTCCAGTCCTTTATTTATAGAGGGGGAACCCTCATATGGCCGTTCGGGGTCTTCGGAGCCGTTGGAAAAGTCTTCAGAGCCGTTGGGAACAGGCTGGTCAAAGCCCAACGACTAGTTTGACTGGCTCCACCGGTTGACCGGTGCTTGGCCACTGGTTGACCGGTGCTTTGGAAAAAGGAGAGGCCTTCTGCCCAGGCACCACCGGCTGGCCGGTGAGGAGGCCATCGGTTGGCCGGTGGTGAGACAGAAGGTGTCCCTTCTGTCTGGGTTCCACCGGCTGGCCGGTGATGGGACACCGGTTGGCCGGTGGTCTGGACAGAGGGGATGCCTTCTGTCAAGATTCCACCGGCTGGCCGGTGGTCATCCACCGGTTGGCCGATGGACTAAAATCAGTCCACTTTTGCCTTCTGGCTTTCTTGGCCCAATTCCTTGGCAACCTGAAATCATGCCTATCATCCAAAAACACTTAAAACAAGATTAGATAAATAAGAGAGTGATTGTGATCATGAAAATTAAACCACGAGGGGTACGAGAGGTACAACACCAACTACTTTAAAGTTTGAGGACTTCCTTGGTGAGGAAGACAGAGGTGCTGACTACCTTGAAGTTGAGGTCTTTTGGGGATAGCAAGACAGATTGCAATATTCGTATTGAGGGCTTACCCTGGTGTGGGTAAGATATAATTTCTTGAAAGTACAAATCAAGGGACATTTATCTAAGGTTTTTGGATACCCTACTCTTTGGGTTAAAAGATTTCTTACTTATTACTTGTATTGTTTCAAGTTTGTTTTCCGCTACATTTTTATTGTTAAGGAAAGTATAACTATCTTATACTTTCTTATACTTGTACTCTAATTAGTAAGATTCTATATGCTTTAAGATAGAATCTTTATCTTTGAAAACTTTTCTTAAGTTTCATTTCTGGAACCATATTTCTGGAATCAAACAAGTTTGTAGAACTAAGAGGTCTAGTGAATTTACCTTGTTTAACTTTTTTAAACATTACCATCTTTAAAATTTCCAAAGGAATTTTTTAAAGTATACAATTCACCCCCTCTTGTATATTGAGCATCTACATCATCATTTAGATCCTACAATTGGTATCATAGGAGGTCTCTATAATACTTATATTCACATATAAGTTTTCATTCTCAAGTTTTCATTGTTCTATATTTTCCTTACTTAGGATATTTTTATTATTGTTTACAAACTTTTATTACTGAAAAGTTTGTGTGGAAAGATTTTTTTTCTTTGAGATGTCAGAAATGAATATTGGTTCCATATAAAAACTGAATCCAACTGGACCACATATTCTTGATGGGAATAAATACGAATATTAAAGAGATTTTATGAAGAATTTTGTTATCAATACTAGAGTAGAAAATTTTGTTATGCTTACTGGAGGATATAAAATTTCTGACAAGGAATTCAATACTTTTACCAACCAAGAAAAGCATGCATATCAACTGAATTATAAGGTACATAATACTTTTCTTTGTTCCATGACTAGAAATATATATAGCCATATTTATTCTTGTGAAGCTGCAAATTGTATTTGGAAGAAGCTTGATTTAACTCATTTTGGTACATCTGAAGTTATTGAAACTAGAAGAGCTATTCTTAGAGATGAGTACCATGGTTTTTCTTTTTTTATGGAGAACCTATATGTAAGGTACAACATAGATTTATGACTATTGTCAACATCTTACAATCCATGGGTGAAAAAGGTTTGGATGATGAGGCACTTGTAGAAAAGATTATCTACATCATGCCTAATGAGTGGGGATCCAAGAGGAAATCTATAGATGAGAATAAAAAATTCTCACAGATCACTCTTAATGAGCTTTTTGGAACTCTTCTTCAACATGAGACTAGAATAAAGAGATATGGTGACAATGTTAGGAAATAGAATGGGAATGGAAGTGTTTCTTTTACAACAACCTCTAATTATATGAAATCCAAGACTCCTGAGAGAGTTACGAGATCTAAATCTAAGAAGGTTACTATTTTATCTGAAATCATGTGAAAGTGAACATTCTAATAATGAAATAGATAATCTTTCTTGAAGGATGAACAAGATAGTTGGGAAGAAAGACTTTTAGTATAGATACAGGAAGAAAGAAAGAAAGGATAAGAAAGATTCTGAAGTTACTTGTTATGAATGCAAAAGAACTGAACATATAAGGCTAGATTGTCCTATGCTTAGGAGAATAGATAGAAAGTAAAATCATTCTGAAAGGAATAGAAAGAAGTAATACAAAGCTAAAGCTAAGAATTTTTTGAATGCTAATAACACCTGGATTTCCAGTGATGGAGACTCTTCTGAAGAATCATTAGAGTACAAATCTTCTGGTCAGAAGAATCTTGGTCTATTAGCCAAGATACCTATTGAAAATAATTATTTACTAGCTAAGGTACACAATGCTGAATCCATAACCAATTTATCATTGAATTCTAATTATAATAATAGTAAATACTATGAATCCTCAGATGAAAAATATTCTTCTGATGAAGATAATAATTTAACTACCTATGAAGAAGTTTCTAGGTTTTCTAAGATTCTTGAGAATGAAAATTCTAAAGTCAAGAAAAATCTTGATAAGGAAAATTATAAGATTTCTATTCTTACTAAGGAAATATCATATCTTTCTAAAGATCTTGATAAAAAAACCCTTGATTTTGAAAGTATTTCAAAAAACCTTAAGGAAGTTAATTATGAGAAGGATAAACTTTCTTAGGATCTAGAAAAAGTAATTTATAAGAAAAATGTTTTCGAGCCTAAATCTAGTGCTAAAACTAATGTTTTTGAGGATAAGAACTTATTTATTAAGATAAAGTCAGAAATATTTTCCTTGAGGAAGTGTTTGTCAAACTTTACCTTAGGTAAGGAAAATTTTGATAAGATGTATTCCCAAATTCAACCTCTAAGGAATAATTCTGGTTCTGGTTATACTAGTTCAAAAACAATTTTTAGTAACAATTATTTTATTCCTCAAAGTGCTCCATTCTGCACTAAGTGTCAGTGTGGTGGGTATTGGGAAAAAAATTGTTCCTTAAACAAAACTCAGTCTTTAGGTTTTCATAAAGCTCATTTTTCAAATAAAATGTGGGTTCCTAAAATTTTGCTTTCTGAAGTTTCTGGATCCAAGAAATTTTGGGTTCTGAAAGTCTAACACTCTTATTTTCAGGAAAATAAAAATAGTACCAAAAACAATACATGGTACATGGATAGTGGATGTTCTCGGCATATGACTGGTAACAAAAACTTCTTTGAAAATATTATCAAGATGAATGGAGGAAAAGTGACTTTCAGAGATAATGCTAAGGGAGAAATTATTGTTATAGGTAACATTGTTCTATTTGGAAAAAAATTGTTTTCAAATGTTTTATTTGTTAAGGGTCTTAATCACAACCTCATTAGCATAAGTCAATTATGTGATGAAGGTTACCTTGTGAATTTTAGGAATGAAAAGTGCTTAGTACACAATTCCAAGGAAGAGTTTATTATTTCTTCCAATAGGCAAGAGAATGTTTACACACTAAACTTAGAAGACCTTAGAATCCAAGATATTTATTTCCTTATTGCAATGGAAAATAATTCTTGGTTGTGGCATAGAAGGTTAGGAAACTGTAACCTTAGGAACCTATAAAAAATCTCTAAGAAAAGACTAGTTATGGATCTACCAAAGCTTATATTTGATCCTTCCAAAGTTTTTGATCCTTTTCAATATGGAAAACAATATATATAAAGTTTTAAATCAGTTGGTGCATATAGATCTTTTTGGTCCAACACAAACTGGAAGCATTGGAGGCAAATATTATATATTTGTCTTAGTTGATGATTACACTAGATTTACATGGGTTTATTTTCTAGCAAAGAAATCTGAAGCTTTTTCTTATTTCAAAATTTTTAGATCCCAAGTTAAAAATTAGAAAAACCTTCCTTTGATAACCATTCATAGTGATCATGGAGGTGAATTTCAAAATTCTGATTTTGAAACTTTTTGTATTAGAAAATTCATTACTCATAACTTCTTAGCACCAAGAACCCCTTAACAAAATTGTGTTATTGAAATAAGAAATAGAATTCTTCAAGAGATAACAAGAACCATGTTGAGTGAATATTTGGCATCCAAACATTTTTGGGTAGAAGCTGTAAGTACCACTTTCTATACTATAAATCATGTTTTGATTAGACCTTTTCTTAATAAAACTCCTTTATGAGTTATGGAATGGTAGAAAACCTAGACTTTCCTACTTCAAGGTTTTTGGTTGTATGGTATTCATTCTGAATAGTAAAGATAATCTAAACAAATTCGCACCAAAATCTGATGAAGGAATTTTCCTAGGCTACTCCACAACTTCTAAGGCTTATAGAGTTTTCAATAAAAACACCTATACTGTTGAAGAAACAGTACATGTCAAATTTGATGAAACTGATCCTTTTGTTTTTAAACAACCTCAACCTACATCTTCGGATGTGTTTTCAAAAACTGATTATCAACCCTTGATAGAAGATCCTTCTGATAAGGAAAATTTTCAAGAAAATGTTTCTGAAGCATTTACCCCAGAATATTTTCTACCCTATATTGATGAAAAGGTTTTATAAAACCCAAATAAGTTATTTCTTAATAATAATCCTAGTGATAGTATCATTGGTGATGTAAATCAACCTGTAAGGACCAAAGGTTTCTTAAGGAATGAAATATAACATCTATCATTAATTTCCCAATTAGAACAAAAAAACACTAATGAAGATTTAGGTGATGATGATTGGATTAAATCCATGAAAGATGAGTTAAATGAGTTCGAAAGGAATAAAGTCTGGAACTTGGTTGAAATACCTAAGGAAACTTCTATTATTGGAGTAAAATGGGTCTTCAGAAATAAATGTGATGAAAATGGAATCATAGTAAGAAATAAATCTAGATTGGTTGCTAAAGGCTATAATCAACAAGAATGAATAGACTATAAAGAAACCTATGCTCCAGTAGCTAGACTTGAATCTATTCGTATTCTACTTGCCTTTGCAGCATTCTTTAATTTAATTTTTTTAAATGGATGTTAAATGTGCTTTCCTTAATGGTTTTGTACAAAGGAAGTTTTTGTTGAAAACCTCCTGGTTTTGAAGATTCAAAAATCAATGAACATGTTTACAAACTTAACAAATCTTTGTATGGACTTAAGAATGCCCCTTGATCTTGGTATGATATAATTATAGGATTTTTGCTTCAAAATAATTATGTTAAGGGAAATGATGATCCAACCCTTTTTATAAAGAAAGATAAGAAAAATGTTTAGATTGTTCACATTTATGTTGATGAAATTATATTTGGTTCAACTTAGCAATATTTAACTAATTTCTTTGTGGATATAATGAAATCTGAGTTTGAAATGAGTATGATGGGTGAGTTAACATTTTTCCTAGGTTTTCAAATTTCTCAAAAACCAGAAGGAATCTATATATCCCAACATAAGTATATTAAATATCTTCTTAAAAAATATGGATATGACAACACTAAGAGTATAAGTACTCCCATTGGTACCTCAAATTTACTTGATCTTGATGAAGCTGGGAAACCGGTAGATCAAACATCTTTTAGAGGTATGATAGGATGTCTACTTTACTTGACAACTATTCGTCCATACTTAATGTTTTTAGTATTCTTATGTGCAAGATACCTATCCAGTCCTAAAGAATCTCATTTAAAGGCAGTGAAAAGATTTTTTTGCTACTTAAAGGAAACCATGGATCTATGACTCTTTTATACTTCTGGAAATGATTTTGTTTTTAAAAGTTTTTCAGATGTTGACTTTGGTGGATGTAGAATGGATAGGAAAATTACATCCAAAACTTGTCATTTCTTAAGAGATTTATTAGTTTCTTGGTCATGAAAAAAAACACTCAATAGCTATAAGGCCCTGACCTTAAACCTTACTTAATATTGAATTAAATGAATAATTCACACTGAGGATCTTTTCAGGTTTAGAGTTTTAGAGAATTAGGACATAACTGTTACATCTCAAAAGATTACAAATTAGACTAAGTTTCCATAAAATAAAAACTCTTAAAAAGAAACATGTCTAGTTCCATGTTTTATATAGCATGACTTTCCCTTGATTCCATCCTTGACCCTATTACACATTAAGTCCTGTGAAAAACATTTCAAAAAAACTTGGGGTGAGCATAAAGAGCTCAGTAAGGGATACACAAAGAATGAAAACTGTTAGTTTATCAAAAAAACAAGTAAACCATGTATACTTTATCAAAGTAATACTTTTCACCTTTATGAAGTAAAAACTCTTTACTGATTAAAAGATCATTATTTACCCTTTTGTAACCAAAAGATTACCATAATACCCATAAAAAGATCACATAACATATAAAGGTAACTTGGGACATAAACATACTTAAGTGGAATAACCACACGGTCGACTTCCACACATATCACTTAATGGAATAGCCATACGGCCAACTTCCATACATACTTAATGGAATAGCCATACAACCGACTTCCATACCCAATTCATTGTAGGTTATAACGTAACCACCCGTCCTGGTATTCACAGCACCACCCGTCATATGGTTTATCACGTAACCACCCGTCAAATGTCCAAGTACCATTATAAAATCATAAGACATAAAACAAACATAATGGAAAGAAAACATTTCCAAACTTTGATCACAATATATCACTCAAATATATTGACATAACAAATCCATTATAAAAACCATTTTCAATACCAAAATACATAAAAGAGTATATGGTATTTATTTCATTTTAAAAACATCACGGTTTGTTGAGGAAGCCAAAGACAAAATAATACTCGCGGTGGCGGAAAAGGTCGTTGTCACCGCATACGTTAAAAGAAACATTCCTTTTTTTTTCATTTAGTAAAACGCTTCGTAGAAAAAGATTCCTTTTGTATAAAAGTAAAAGTTAAAGGGTTTTATACACCGTATAAAATATAGTTGTGTATAAAACAAAATATGCCTCAATGAAAGGAGATTGAGACGAAGTCCCTTACCTCGGGTCCGACTTGACTCGATCGTTCTTTAACGTCCTAAATAATAAACTTGAGTTAATTTCTAATTGATAAAGAACCCTTTTCAAGTTCATTATTACTTTTATATCACTTATTATCATGTTATAAACATTATGTAATCATTTAAGTTAATAATGTTTGTTTTGTCGATATTTGGTTCTTAAGTCGAAAGTGGACTTCTTACAATTACATGTTGTTCGTGTGGTCAAAGGTTCATTATATCCAGAGTGATATTCCTGATTTGGATATCATATATATCATATATATCTAGCATATACATGTATTTATAATATCACATAATCATTTAGAGGTAAGAAATGAAAAGCACCGTTCATGAAGACGGTAAGCCGTACGTACGCATGAACGCTACTTTCATTTCTGTCATATTAATGGAATTAAAACTAAATGAGAGGTATGTATATTTTAATTCCAGAATTATATTAATCGTATAGATGTAACATACATCATATATATCCATTATATATATGTACTTATAATAGTACATTACATTTGGGGATAAGAAATGAAATGCACCGTTCATGGAGACGGTAAGTCGTACGTACGCATGAACGCTACTTTTATTTCTATCTCATAATTTAATGGGAAGAAATAATAATGATATATAGGTATATTATAATTCCATTATAAAATCATATATAATAACTTTAAATCCATCCTTTATACGTCCCACATATGGCATTAACGAATCAAATCACTTTGAGGGGGCGGTAGTCCACACTTCCTAAAATGAAATTATCGTGTTTACCCATAATGGAAGCCATAAAGGTATGCTCAAAATGAAAAATATAGAATATTAAGGAAAACATAAACATATTATATATCATATATAAATATAGTGACATCTTAATGGCCACCATTAAAGGTGTTTAAAAGAATGTTGAACAATCATCGTTTCGGGAGGCAGAAATTCGCCATCCACAGAAACAGTATGTTATTTAACCATTAGATGTAGATGTGTGTAAGTGTAGCTCAAAATATTCTTATAACAACATCCTAGTATATTTAAGATACTGGATTTGTTACAAAAGAAATGAATAAAAAGAGTTTAGGGGGTTGGAGAATAAAAATAAAACAAAAGAACACAAGTGAAGACATCACATTAAAATCGGGTAACTCTCTTAGATTTGAGCTCAAAGGCTTCCTTGGGAAGGATTGTTCCCAAAGTGAGGCTTCAAGGAGTAATAGAGGTAAGTGGAGAGACAAAATGGGCAGGGGTTGGCCGAGCCAAAGGCTTTGGAAGTGTGGGTAAGGTGGTAGAGGTGGGGGCCTTTTATAAGAGGAGAGGAGGGGCACTCTTGGAAGGTAAAGAAAAGTCACTTTATTTTAAAATGGTATTCGGATTTAAGAGGTCCCACATTGATATAATTCGAGAATAAGGTGATAAGGGTTAGAAATACACCCATCAAATAGGTTTTGGACATGTTTAGGTCATAGATTTTACATTATCATTCCATTTTATTTAAATCCTTTATTAATGAGGTAATCGCTGCATCATCATGATGTCAAAAATAATTTAATTTATTTAATGTCTAAAAATTATAAAAAAAATATCATGATGTAGGAAATCTTTTAGATTTATAATGAATATTTATAGTCAAAAATCTTACTAGTATAACCCCATGCAAAAACTATTTTAGTAAAACATCTCATGTTTGTGTCATTTTTACTTTAACATTTAATAAAAAGTTATTTATGTCATTTCCCAAACAAAGTGGCTCCATGGGGTCCCCAAGTTGACCCATGGATTGTCTTGGTCGGCCATGACACATCCAATTAGGGTAGTACATGTGTCAATCTCATCTCATATTATTAAAACATTATTTTTACCTTAAACTACACTAATTACCTCTAATCGCGATTAAAAACTTAATAAGTTACTATTCACCAAAAAATTATTTTAATCTCATTGAACCACATTTTACTTCTTAATGAAAACCATGTATGTCGGATTTTTGAAAATAAAATCACAGAAGTGAAAAAGTTTCATTTAAACGAAAAATCAGTTTCTTTAACTACCACTTAGTGGTTTCACTATTCATCAAAAATTGAAGTTTTTTAGAAAAATACCAAAACCTCACCCTAAGCTATATTTGATATTCCGAATTCAAAAATGAAGTCAATTTTAAAAAATTTAAAACATATAAGTTGCATTAATTAATTTAATAATTAATTCCCGTTGTCAGAGAAAATAATGTGTTTTTATAAAACAATAAGTATCAAAAGATTGACACTAGTTTAAGTCTGATTTCAAAGTGAAATTAATTACAACGACCACTATTGGATTTAATGGTAAAAATATATTCTAATTTAACTTTAAAACCAATTCAAAAGATAATCTAATCATATAAATAAATTATATTAAAAATAGGTTTTGAATTAAAATACAACATTTTACACTATTCATTAAAAAATGAACTTTATCGGAAAAATACCAAAAATTTACACAAAGTAAATTTTGATATCCCAATTCTAAAAAAGAGTTATATTTGGTCCAATAGAATGTATAAGAGTGATCAAAACTATATTTAACGAAGGTTCTCCATCAAAAGGTGATAAGTGAACCTTTAGTGAAAATTAGGGTATAAATGCCTAAAATTGAATTCTTTCTATATTTTAAGCATTTATCTTTTATTGAATAAATGTAAAAACATTTAAAAAACATATATAATCATATTTTATTTATTTCTATCCATTCCCGCCAATACAACGACTACATGTTAACTACCATTTAAAATAATATTATTATATTACTAGTGTGCAATGTAAGTTTTCAAAGAAACTCATCGTTGCATATCAAGTACGCTATCGAACATAGAAACCCCTTTAAAGTAAAATTAATATATAATTCGTAAATACTAATAAATATGAAAATGTTTTATTCATTATTTACCTGGGATGTTACATCCTTCCCCCTTTTTGGGAATTGCATCCTCGCAATTTTATTCACTTATCAAAATAAGTGGGTGTATTTATCCCTCATAGAATTTTCAGATTCCCACGTTGTCTCTTCAACCATATGGTTTTTCCACAAAACCTTTACCTGGTGGATTACCTTATTTCTCAACACTTGCTCTCTTCGGTCAAGAATCTGGACTGGTTGTTCTTCATAAGATAGGTTCTCTTCCAGCTGAACTACCTCTGGACTCAAAACAGGAGATGGATCTGGCATATACTTCCTCAACATCGAAACATGAAAAACATTGTGTACCTGAGATAAACTCGGAGGTAAAGCCACTATATATGCAACTGATCCAACTCTCTCCAGAATTTCATATGGTCCAATGAACCTTGGAATCAGCTTTCCTTTCTTACCAAATCTCATCACACTTTTCCATGGAGAAACCTTGAGAAAAACATGATCACCTACCTCGAAAGATAGATCCTTCCTCCGGTTATCCGCATAACTCTTATGCCTGCTCTGAGCTGTTATCATGTGTTTCTGAATCAACTGAACTTTTTCTGCCATCTCTTCTACCAATTCTAGTCCCATCAGCTTCCTTTCACCCACTTCATCCCAAAATGATGGAGTTCGACACCGATTCCCATATAATGCCTCAAATGGTGCCATCTGTATACTGGAATGAAAACTGTTATTATAAGAAAACTCAACCAAAGAAAGATGTTGGTCCCAACTTCCCTGATAATCCATCGAACAAGCTCGTAGCATATCCTCCATGGTTTGAATTGTTCGTTCTGACTTCCCATCTGATTGAGGATGAAAAGCTGTACTAAGATTTAATTCTATACCCAACGACTTCTGAAGGCCTTTCCAAAAGTTAGAAGTAAACCTGGGATCACGGTCAGATACAATGGATAGAGGAACTCCATGTAAACTGACTATATCTTTAAGATACAAACGGGAAAGTTGATCTAGTGAAAAAGTATCTCGTATAGAAAGGAAATGAGTAGATTTAGTCAAGCGATCAATAATAACCCAGATTGCATTATTACCTCGCGATGTCCTCGGTAATCCCACAACAAAGTCCATGGATATGTTTTCCCATTTCCACTCCGGCACTGGTAAAGGCTGAAGCATCCCTTTTGGTAACTTCCACTCTGCCTTAACCTGCTGACAAGTCAAACACTTCACAGTAAAATCAGCAATATCCCTTTTCATTCCATCCCACCAGTAATACTCCCGCAGATCTCTGTACATCTTAGTACTACCAGGATGAACTGAAAATAGGGAACTATGAGCCTCACATAACAACTCATTATTCAACTGTGATTTGCAAGGCACACATAATCTCTTCCCAAACCTCAAAACACAATCATTATCAATGTTGAATTCAGGAAACTAACCCTTCTGAACCAGCTCTACCTTTTTCTGCAACTCACTGTCTTGCTTCTGTGCTTGCTTGATTCTGTCTGATAGAGAAGATTTCACTGATACCTGAAACAAAAAAGAAGAACTTCCTACACCAACAACTTCTATGCCAAATTTCATAAAATCAAAAACCAAAGGATCTCGTTCCAAATGTAGCATGGTTAATGAAGCATCACTTTTTTGACTCAAAGCATTGGCCACTTTATTTGATTTTCCCGGATAGTAGTGAATTGTACAATCATAATCCTTGATTAATTCCAGCCATCTCCTCTATCTCATGTTCAATTCTTTCTGAGTGAATATATACTTTAAATTTTTGTGATCAGTATATATTTCACACTTTACTCCATACAAATGATGCCTCCAAATTTTTAAAGCAAAAACAACAGCAACTAATTCCAAATCATGTGTAGGGTAATTTACCTCATGAGTTTTCAACTAACGTGAAGCATAAGCAATTACCTGATCATTATGCATAAGGAAACAACCAAGCACCTTCAACGAAGCATCACTGTATATAACAAACTCACCATTCCTGGAAGGAAGTGCCAAAACTGGAGCATTCACCAATCTTATTTTCAACTCATGAAAACAATCATCACATTCTTTTGTCTATATGAACTTAACACCCTTCCGAGTTAGCTTAGTCATTGGACTAGATAACCGTGAAAAATTTTCAACAAACCTTTGGTAGTAACCTTACAAACCAAGAAAACTACGGATCTCGGTTACATTTGTGGGACTTGACCATTCTTCAAAAACTTTTGTTTTAGCAGGATCAACAGTTATGCCATATTTTGAAACAATGTGACCCAGAAAAGAAATTTGTTGTAACCAAAACTCACACTTGCTGAATTTTCCATATTGTTTCTTTTCTTTTAAGGTTTGAAAGATAACCCTTAAATTACTTTCATTCTCCTCTTTACTTTTAGAAAACACCAAAATATCATCGATGAAAACAACCAACATTTTTCACTTGAGTCAACTGAACCATCACTGCAACAAACTGTTTAGTTCTGATTCTGACCATCTCAGTATACTGATTTGAAAGGTCATTTCCATCTGTATGCCTTCCCAGAAAATCTGTTCTGATTCCTCTATGAAAAACCATTCTTAAAACCGAAATATCTTAGGAGAAGCAACATGGTAATCTTTAAATGCTATATCATTTCAATCGTACCATAAATTAAGTTATAATTTTACACTTTTCTAACTCCTAAAGTTGTCTAAACCGACCTCTGATACCAACTATAAGGCCCAGACCTTAAACCTTACTTAATATTGAATTAAATGAATAATTCACACTGAGGATCTTTTCAGGTTTAGAGTTTTAGAGAATTAGGACATAACTGTTACATCTCAAAAGATTACAAAGTAGACTAAGTTTCCATAAAATAAAAACTCTTAAAAAGAAACATGTCTAGTTCCATGTTTTATATAGCATGACTTTCCCTTGATTCCATCCTTAACCCTATTCCACATCAAGTCCTGTGAAAAACATTTCAAAAAAACTTGGGGTGAGCATAAAGAGCTCAGTAAGGGATACACAAAGAATGAAAACTGTTAGTTTATCAAAACAACAAGTAAACCATGTATACTTTATCAAAGTAATACTTTTCACCTTTATGAAGTAAAAACTCTTCACTGATTAAAAGATCATTACTTACCCTTTTGTAACCAAAATATTACCATAATACCCATAAAAGATCACATCACATAACATATAAAGGCAACTTGGGACATAAACATACTTAAGTGGAATAACCATACGGTCTACTTCCACACATATCACTTAATGGAATAGCCATACGACCAACTTCCAAACATACTTAATGGAATAGCCATACAGCCGACTTCCATACCCAATGCATTGGAGGTTATAATGTAACCACCCGTCCTGGTATTTACGGCACCACCCGTCATATGGTTTATCACGTAACCACCTGTCAAATGTCCAAGTACCATTATAAAATCATAAGACATAAAACAAACATAATGGAAAGAAAACATTTCCACACTTTGATCACAATATATCACTCAAATATATTGACATAACAAATCCATTATAAAAACCATTTTCAATACCAAAATACATAAAAGTGTATATGGTATTTATTTCATTTTAAAAACATCACGGTTTGTTGAGGAAGCCAAAGACAAAATAATACTCGCGACGGCGGAAAAGGTTGTTGTCACCGCATACGTTAAAAGAAACATTCCTTTTTTTCATTTAGTAAAACGCTTCGTAGAAAAAGATTCCTTTTGTATAAAAGTAAAAGTTAAAGGGTTTTATACACCGTATAAAATATAGTTGTGTATAAAAAAAAATATGCCTCAATGAAAGGAGATTGAGACGAAGTCCCTTACCTCGGGTCCGACTTGACTCGATCGTTCTTTAACATCCTGAATAATAAACTTGAGTTAATTTCTAATTGATAAAGAACATTTTTCAAGTTCATTATTACTTTTATATCACTTATTATCATGTTATAAACATTATGTAATCATTTAAGTTAATAATGTTTGTTTTGTCGATATTTGGTTCTTAAGTCGAAAGTGGACTTCTTACAATTACATGTTGTTCGTGTGGTCAAAGGTTCATTATATCCAGAATGATATTCCTGATTTGGATATCATATATATCATATATATCTAGCATATACATGTATTTATAATATCACATAATCATTTAGAGGTAAGAAATGAAATGCACCGTTCATGGAGATGGTAAGCCGTACGTACGCATGAACGCTACTTTCATTTCTATGTCATATTAATGGAATTAAAACTAAATGAGAGGTATGTATATTTTAATTCCAGAATTATATTAATCATTTAAATGTAACATAAATCATATATATCCATTATATATATGTACTTATAATAGTACATTACATTTGGGGATAAGAAATGAAATGCACCGTTCATGGAGAAGGTAAGCCGTACGTACGCATGAATGCTACTTTCATTTATATATCATAATTTAATGGGAAGAAATAATAATGATATAGAGGTAAATTATAATTCCATTATAACATCATATACAATAACTTTAAATCCATCCTTTATACGTCCCACATATGGCATTAACGAATCAAATCACTTTGAGGGGGCGGTAGTCCGCACTTCCTAAAATGAAATTATCGTGTTTACCCATAATGGAAGCCATAAAGGTATGCTCAAAATGAAAAATACAGAAGTTTAAGGAAAACATAAAAATATTATATATCATATATAAATATAGTGACATCTTAATGGCCACCATTAAAGGTGTTTAAAAGAATGTTGAACAATCATCATTTCGGGAGGCAGAAATTCGCCATCCACGGAAACAGTATGTTCTTTAACCATTAGATGTAGATGTGTGTAAGTGTAGCTCGAAATATTCTTATAAAAAAATCCTAGAATATTTAAGATACTGGATTTGTTACAAAATAAATGAATTAAAAGAGTTTAGGGGGTTGGAGAAGAAAAATAAAACAAAAGAACACAAGTGAAGACATCACCTTAAAATCGGGTAACTCTCTTAGATTTGAGCTCAAAGGATTCCTTGGGAAGAATTATGCCAAAACTGAGGCTTCAAGGAGTAAGATAGGGAAGTGGAGAGACAAAATGGGTAGGGGTTGGCTGAGCCAAAGGCTTTGGAAGTGTGGGTAAGGTGGTAGAGGTGGAGGCCTTTTATAAGAGGAGAGGAGGGGTACTCTTGGAAGGTAAAGAAAAGTCACTTTATTTTAAAATGGTATTCGTATTTAAGAGGTCCCACATTGATATAATTCGAGAATAAGGTGATAAGGGTTCTAAATCCACCCATCCAATAGGTTTTTGACATGTGTAGGTCATAGATTTTACATTATCATTCCATTTTATTTAAATCCTTTATTAATGAGGTAATCGCTGCATCATCATGATGTCATAAATAATTTAATTTATTTAATGTCTAAAAATTATAAAAAAATATCATTATGTAGGAAATATTTTTAGATTTCTAATGAATATTTATAGTCAAAAATCGGACTAGTATGACCCCATTTAAAAATTATTTTAATAAAACATCTCATGTTTGTGTCATTTTTACTTTAACATTTAATAAAAAGTTATTTATGTCATTTCCCAAACAAAGTGGCTCCATGGGGTCCCCAAGTTAACCCATGGATTTTCTTGGTCGGCCATGACACATCCAATGAGGGTAGGACATGTGTCAAGCTTATCTCATATTATTAAAACATTATTTTTACCTTAAACTACATTAATTACCTCTAATCGCGATTAAAAACTTAATAAGTTACTATTCACCAAAAAATTATTTTAATCTCATTGAACCACATTTTAATTATTAATGAAAACCATGTATGTCGGATTTTTAAAAATCAAATCACAGAAGTGGAAAAGTTTCATTTAAACGAAAAATCAGTTTCTTTAACTACCACTTAGTGGTTTCACTATTCATCAAAAATTGAAGTTTTTCAGAAAAATACCAAAACATCACCCTAAGCTATATTTGATATTCTGAATTCAAAAATGAAGTCCATTTTACAAAATTTAAAACATATAAGTTGCATTAATTAATTTAATAATTAATTCCCACTGTCAGAGCAAATAGCGTGTTTTTATGAAACAATAAGTATCAAAAGATTGACACTAGTTTAAGCCCAATTTCAAAGTGAAATTAATTCCAACAACCACTATTGGATTTAATGGTAAAAATATATTCTAATTTCACTTTAAAACAAATTCAAAATATAATATAATCATATAAATAAATTTGACTAAAAAGAGGTTTTGAATTAAAATACAACATTTTACACTATTCATTAAAAAATGAATTTTATCAGAAAAATACCAAAAATTTACACAAAGTAAATTTTGATGTCCCGATTCTAAAAAAGAGTTATATTTGGTCTAATAGAATGTATAATAGTGATCAAAACTATATTTAATGACAGTTCGCCATCAAAAGGTGATAAGTGAACCTTTAGTGAAAATTAGGGTATAAATGCCTAAAATTGAATTCTTTCCGTATTTTAAGCCTTTATCTTTTATTGAATAAATGTAAAAAAATTTAAAAAACATATATAATAATATTTTAGTTATTTCTATCCATTCCCTCCAATACAACGACTACATGTTAACTACCATTTAAAATAATATTTTTATATTACTAGTGTGCAACGTAAGTTTTCAAAGAAACTCATCGTTGCGTATCGAGTACGCTATCGAACATAAGAACCCATTTAAAGTAAAATTAATATATAATTAGTAAATACTAATAAATATGAAAATGTTTTATTCATTATTTACCTGGGATGTTACAGTAGCACTTTCTACCACTGAAGCTGAATATGTAGCAGCTGGAAGTTGTTGTGCTCAAGTGTTGTGGATGCAACACACACTCACAGACTATGGTATGAGTTTTACCAAAACAAAAATTTTGTGCGATAATACTAGTTCCATTTACCTAATTAAAAACCCCGCACATCACTCTCATGAAAAACACATAGATATTAGGCATCACTTTATTAGGGATCACACAAAAAAAGGAGATATTATTTTTCAATTTACTGGAACACAAAATCAACTTGCTGATATTTTCACAAAATATGTACCATCCAATAGATTTGAATACATTAAACATAAGTTAGGAATGATAACCATAAGTTAATATTCCATGTTAACTTCCAATTGAAACTAATCTTCTTATATTAAGGAACTTCTTTTCATAGGGGGAGTACATTTGTTTTTCATTTTCAAAATTTTTCATAGTCTAACATTTTTTTGTAGTCTAAATTTTTTTCATAGTCTAAAATTTTTCATACTCTAAATTTTTCTCAGTTTTTTTAGTTTAAATTTTTTCGTAATGAAAATTTTTGTAGTTAAATTTTCGTAATGAAAATTTTTGTAGTTCAAAATTTTCGTAATGAAATTTTTAGTAGTTAATTTTTTTTCGTAAGGAAAATTTTTATAATTAAAATTATCTTAATGAAAATTGTCATAGCTAGATTGGTCATATTCAATGTTTTTGTAATCAAAATATTCGGAATCTAATGTTCATCAGGAAGAATTTTCTTCATTATGAATAGTCTTCCTAGAAATCCAAAAGATATGTCTCCTTTCTTAAATTTTAGTAATAATATTTTACTTATTGGTATTTTCATCTATTTTTTTCTTTTGTTTTTTTCCTTAAATCTGAATGTTTTTCTTAAAAAAACTCAAAAGACTAGATTCAATCAAAATTCTTCTTCAGCTATCTCAATCGTTAGATCTTCTCAAGAAGCTTTCAACCATTGGATTAATCATGGAAGTTGAACTATCACCTCAACACCTATATAAAGGACCCCCTGATGATTTTCCCACATCGATCTCAAAGATTTTGAATGCTGAAGATCTTCCCTTCCTACATAAGCCCATTCCGAACTTCTCAGATCTTCCTTACTTCCAAATGTCTACCGAAGTCTCTTCCCAGAAAGAAATGTTGATTTTCAAGCCAATATTTGAATATCAAATATACAGAGAAAGGTTAGTTGATCTGAAGTTTTATGCCAAATATGACTCTATCATTTCCAAGAATATCAAACTCAATGTTTGAGAGAGTTTATGTATTTCAAAACCAAAATCTCAAGATTTGGTATATCTGGAGTTTTAGTAGAGTTCTATGAGTCAATAACTTTCTTTAAGGAAGAAGGATGGAGTAAGTTTTCTTTCAAGTGTTATGGAAAGATATATTTACTTTCTTACACCAAGGCTGCAATCTTGGTTGGTATTACTTATGAAGGGGAAGCTGAGTTTTGTACTCACAAGCTACCTGATGTTCAAGGAAGTTTTATTAAGGAAAAAACCATGGCTTGTCTTGGTCTTTCAGAAGTAAAGACTCCGAAGATTCCTCACCTGTCTACAAACTTTAGGATTCTTGAATTGTGGGTTCAAGGATTCATTATTCTGAGAAAAGGTGATAAGGATTATCTAAAGAAGAGTGATATCTATATTTTGGATTTCTTGGTGAATATAAGGAAGATAAATTTGGTTAATTACATTCTAATTATGATTGAGAATATCAAGAATAGGAATTTGAAATCTTAAATTATTATGTATCCATCCATTCTGTCAAAGATGATTGTTTGGTGTTTAGAATCATTCAAAATTCCTTGTAGTTCTAAGTCGAGGAATTTCAAAGTCATGTTGTTGAGTGATGATACTTTGAGAAGAATGAAAATTTGTTTTTCCAAAGAATCTAAAGAATTATATGATTTGACTAAAGAGTAAGTTGAAACTCTTTCAAAGAAATAGGAGGTAGCTAAAACCTCTAAAAAGGGTGGAAGGAAGAGAAAGGTGAAGGAAGTAGAAGAAAAGGAAAAAACCCTAGTGGCTAAGGAAATTCAGTCATCACCCCTGAAGAAAAAGAAACAAAATGCTTATCCTGATGAGGTAGTAGAAAAGTGGAGAGAATACAAGAAAAATCAGAAAGAAGGGGAGCCTAAGTTTGGCTTGGTCCCTACTGAGGAAAAATATTTAAAGGAAAAGGTAGTCGAAGAGATTGAGAGGCAACAAAAAGAGAAGAAGAAGAAGAAAAAGATGTCTGAGGCCAGGATTATACAATCACTTCTTAAGGCTGCTGAAAAAGTATCTGAAAGAATTATGGTACCGGAATCCTTTCTGATAGAATCATTACTAGAGACTTCGGGAAAAAATTTTGTGACTTTGGAAAAAGTTAAACAAAAGGAAGTGGATGAAGAAGAAAAATAAGGGAGTGTTGATACTGGAGATTTGATAAATCAAGTTGAGGATTTTCATGAGAAGGAAATACCTTCTGAAAAATTATCAATCCGAACCTAGGAAGATGAGTCTTAAAAACTTTCTACCCTAGGGAAAGATGAGAAAAGTGGAGAAGAAGTGAAAAAAGTGTCTGAAGAAGAAAGCTCCAACCATGATTTCATTCAGCTAGAGGATTCTGAGGCAGGAGATCAAAAAAAAGAGGTAGATGAAGATAAAATTATGCAATTATCTGATAGTGAACATGAATCACCCAATCAAGAAGAATTCATTCCAAAAGATGATAAGGGAAAAAAGGTGGTTGTTGATACACCTAGAAGAGTAGTGGTGAATAATAAAGAAGTGGATTCTTCATCGAAGAGGAAAGCTGCTGATATAGAAAAAGAATCTTCACCAAGAAAAATCTCTAATTTATAATCATCCACTCTTGGACATGATTTTGTAGTCTATTCTTTGAAAAATATTGTTGGAAATATACCTATATTTCCAAGCATAGACTCCAGATTCCAAATGCTTCAGCATAACTTAAATCAAAAATCAGATTCAGTATCCATGGTGATGGATAAGTGTGTCAAACTTGAGGATGACTTCAAAACCTTTTTCTTAAATTACAAAGCTCAAAAAAGATCTTGCAAGAAGATGACTAGCTGGTCAAAGAAAACTATAGAAGACATGATAATTCTTGATGAGTTTCAAGATAATGTCAAGAATTAATTTGAAACTGAAGATAGTAAGTTCAAAGATCTCACTAAGTATTTTTAATAAAAGCTATATCTTGAAGAAAATGCTCTGAAGTAAGAAGTGAAAGATCTGAATGGGAAATTATATTCAGTTTCTCAGAGTTGGAAGAGAGAAAGGGATATCAGTATTGAGATAGAAGAGAAGCTTGATAAGTAGGAATAAGTCTTAAAGGCTCAGGTAGAGGATCTTAAGGCTCAGGAAGATAAAATTAAAGCCTTATAAAAGAAAACTGAAGATCAATATTAGTTTCTCAAGCATGCAGAAGAGGATGAAAAGGAGATCAAGAAGCTGAAAACCAGAGTGAATAAGTTGATGCCGAAGGAGAAGTAAGGATAATCTTGTTCAATTCTGATCTTTTGTTGTATTTCTTCCTTGTATAAATTTTTACAATCATAATGAAATTTTGGGTTGCTCTTTATAAATTTGGTTTTCTAGTACTAATATTTTAGGTACCATATTTTCTTTTCCATTCCATATTTTCCTTTTTAAAAATCACAAAGGGGGAGAAAGGAATGTTAAAAAGAATACTAAGTAAAGAAGAAATTTCCCTAAGTAAGGGGGAGTTTATCTAAGGGGGAGTTATTATCTAAGAAGATTTTTATACGAAATAAAATGATAAGTCTCAATTCGGAAATCAAGAATATGATCTTTAGTGTTTCCAAATCCAAAGGGGGATTTAGTCATATTCATCATTGCCCATGTGTTAGGGGAGATAAGTTTTATTTTCAAAGTCCAGGAAAATATTTTCTAAGTCCTTATATTATTTTTCATAAGGATGTTTGTGATTTCTAAAAAGGGGGAGATTTTTGAGTCAATAAGGTTTACTTACGAATTTTCTATTACTTTATGTTTTGAAAATCACCAACACTCTATCTCAAGGAAAATTTTATTTTCCATAATAATTTATAAGGAAGATTTTCCTTCCTCAAGGAAATTTTATCTTTACCCAGTTTTGCCTAAATAAGGGAAATTTTCCTTCCCCAAGGAAAATTTATCCTTACCTTGTTTTCATTGTTCATATCATAATTTATCTAAACCTAACTCATTTTATTTCTAAGTATAAAATTCGGTTTTGTATCTAAAACCTCATAATCTTATAAATACAAAGATATAGAGCATTCTATTTTCAAGATCCGAATTCAGGTTATGAATTCTCTGAATTCAGACTCCAAACTTTCTAAGTTCATATTCCAAATTCTCTGAATTCAGAATCCGAACTTTCTGAGTTCAGAATCCGAATAATCTGAATTCAGACTTCTAACTTTTTGAGTTCAGACTCTGAATTCTCTGAATTCAGACTCCGAACTTTCTGAGTTTAGACTCCAAATTCTCTGAATTCAGACTCTGAACTTTATGAATTCAGACTTCGAATTCTTATGAATCCAGACTTTGAATTCTTATGAATTTAGATTCAAAATTCTTAAGAATTAAAACTCCGAATTCTTATGAATTTAGACTCTGAATTCTTTGAATTCAGACTCTGAATTCTTATGAATTCAGACTCCAAATTTCCTTGAAATTCAGACTCCAGAATTCTATAGAATTCAGGTTTCAAATTATTTTGAAGACAAAATCCAAATATTCATGTACTATAGACACTGAATGGTTTTTTGATTAGAATAAAAACTTTTATTTTTCCTTAGACTCTGAAAAACGAATTTATCTAAGAAACCATATTTTGATCACCCTTGTTATAGTTATGAAACGATGTCGTGCTTTCTATTTATAACCAACTGTTGTTTGAGTGACACATGTATAGGTCCCTCCAAAATTCAAGGAAAAATATGGCCATTAGAGGAGGGAGCTGACCATTGGAGAAGTTCCTATAAATAGGAGCTCATTTGAATAAGCTCAATATCAGTTCCAAATTGATTGATCACTAGAGATTACATGCTGTTGAAGTGATTTATAGAGAGAGATACTCTCATTATTTGTACGTACTGAACATCTTTTTCAGCATGATTTGTGCAAATCTGAATGTTTCTGAGTACATTCGAGGGATTTCGAGGATAGGAAGATAGAGGTGCTGACTACCTTAAAGTTCGAAGACTTCCTTATTGAGGAAGACAGAGGTGCCAACTACCATGAATTTGAGGGCTTGCGGGGATAGTAAGACAGATTCCGATATTCGTATCGAGGTCTTAACCTAGTGTGGGTAAGACATAATTTCTTGAAATTATAAATCAAGGGACCTTTATCCAAGGTTGTTGGATTCCCTACTATTTGGGTTAAAAGATTTATTACTTGTTTCTTGTATTGTTTCAAGTTTGTTTTCCGCTGCATTTTGATTGTTAAGGAAAGTATAACTATCTTATAATTTCTTATACTTGTACTCTAATTAGTAAGATTCTATATGATTTAAGATAGAATCATTATTTTTGTAAACTTTTCTTAAGTTTCATTTCCGGAACCATATTTCTGGAATCAAGCAAGTTTGTAGAGCTAAGAGGTCTAGTGAATTTACCTTGTTTAACTTTGTTAAACATTACCATATTTAAAATTTCCAAGGGAATTTTTTAAAGTATATAATTCACCCCCTCTTGTATATTGAGAATCTAAATCATCATTTTGATCCTAAACCATTTTTATATTCTCTTGGATATTCTTTATGACATGATTATGATACCCATTTCTTTCCACATGCAACCCTTATGTTTGATTCTTCATGTGGTATAAATATGCATAAACATGTTATGATGGGTACACCCAGATAGCACTCTAATTCATTGGGTAATGTATAGTCTCATGATACATCATGTTGGGATAAGGAGTAACCATAATTCCTTTAAGGTAATTTTTCCACCATGTGATATAGTCTTGTTAGTTAGCATTGAATCATGCTTATGTCATGTTTTATGTTTCTTCCAAATTCCTATGATGCTATGATTACATGATTCCATATGCTTATTCATGCTACATGCCTTTTTTATCTCATCATGTTATTCCTTATAACCCATGTTTTATTCTTTATTCCTATCTTTATTCCCTTACTAGCCTTTTTATCTCATCCCTTTGTTCTTGTATTCCCTAGGTTATCCTATGAAGATGTATGAGCTCAAAGGAAGTTAAGAACTCATTATAAAGATTAAATAAAATATGTTTTTATTTTGGTTTCATGATTTCTTATTATGTACCTAATCTTACAAATACACTATAATTTATGATTATTGGTTTGTATTTGATGGTTAGTTATGCTTAAAATCATATAATAATATGTGTAAAAGGCTAGGGTTTTTAAAAAATATGTATAAAAAACAAAGTGGTTATTACCCAAAACATAACATTAACATGGAATTGTTAATAAACGGGTAATATAAAGTCATAAGTAAATAATATATGGTATTATATGTATGAATATGGTTCTGTGATAAATGTATAATAAAATTATATTTATTATATAGTAGTTTTTAACAAGTACAACAAGAGTCAGGACTTAAGGTAATGTAATTTCATCTCACTTTTTATATCCTTGAGATACATGCCATATTCACCACTCAATTATTTTATGTTGTGTATATAATTCCATATGACATGTTATATCATGAATTTTATTTATTTCATGATATTAAAAGTTTCAATTAATGTTATTATTTCATGGGTATCATGATTCAAAATTTACTCAAGTAGTAATGGGATTTCTAGCCTCACTTTTATTTCTGCTAGACTTATTCTATATTCACTACTAATTTCTTTTGTGTGTTTTATTTATTGAATATGAATGTATTATATGATTATTATCCTTAAATTTATGGGTATTTACATATCCATTTTATGATCTCTCTTTAATGGGGTTTATGGTTCAAAATTTATCAAATCTGTAAAGTAATTTTGTCTCAATTTTCCTTCTTTGAGACACATGTTATGTTATGAACCTATAATCTTTTACAATGTGTATATAATACACTTTGACATGTTGTATAATGAATCCCATTATTTTCATGAAATTTTAAGCTTCATTTAATTTTACTCTCTCATGGGTATTATTATTCAAAATTACTGAAGTAGTAAGAATTTATTGCTACAATCTCATTGTTTATCAAGACTGTATATGATTACACTTCCATTGATGAAATATTGTGATCAGTATCTCAATAAATCTCATGAATTTTATTATACTATGAATATTCATGCTATATCTAAGTAATGGAACCATTTTCCCACTCTTCAGTACTTAAGATAATTAATAAAATGTTTTTATGAAAATACGACTCTATTTCTCTCTTGGGTTATAAATCCATTCTTATTCAAAAACCAAGTTTTCTAAAAATGTTTTCAAAAAATGTTATTAAATGAAATTTTAGGATCATTTTTAATTAAAAGTTTTTACAAAATGTTCTATTTTTTAAAAAACATTTTAAATGATTCTCAAAGCTTTATTTATAATTTTCAAAGGTTACTTTCAAAGGAAAAATGTTTCCAAAACGTTTTATGTTTTAAAAAGTGTTTTTCAAATAGGTAAGGATATTTTCTTTAAGAAATGTTTTAAATGATTCTTTAAAAATTATTTTCCATCTAAGATGAAATCCTTTGATATAGTTTATGATTTATTAGTGATATGATCCAAGGACACCATTATTATTATTTATTTGAATGGTTTATGTTTATGATGAAAAGTTTCTTATGTAACACATTTCTCTTCCATGTGTTATACCATGATAAAACACTTATGAAACCTGATTCCTTTAATGGGTTATTATATGTTGAAATTATTGTGACACCTATCGCTTTTCCACATTTTATGATAGGATAAAGTGTTTATAATACCCATTTCATTTCATGGGTTATGATATTATGAATGTTTATGATCATATGTCACACATATGTATTCATTATATGAAAGGTGGGACCTATATCTCCCTCCAACACATTGGGTAATGATGGATAAATCATGAGTGTATATGTTATGTGTGAACCTGATTATATATTCAAAATGTTATGCATGGACCTATCTTTCATGTCCATAATGCTACGCGTGAACCTGATTATATGTTCACAATGATATGAGTGAACCTTATTATATGTTCAAAATTTTATGTGTGAGCCTAATTACATATTCAAAATTTTATGCATGAGCCTGATTACATGTTCACAATGTTATGTGTGAACCTGATTACATGTTCACAATGTTATGCATGAACCTGATTAAATGTTCACAATGTTATGCATGGACCTAATTACATGTTCACAATGTTACACATGGAACTATCTTTCATGTCCATAAGTTTATGTGTGAACTTGATTACATGTTCACAATGTTATGTGTGGGCTTGGTTGAATGTACATAAGTTTATACGAGGGATCGATTTCATGTCCTTAACTTAATGAGTGAACCTCTTCCTATTTACACATGTTTACAATGTTATAATCTTATGTTTATGCAACAATTATATGTATTATGTCAATGTTATGCTCACATGGGACATGTTATTTTATTATCTTATGATACATGTATTATGAATTGAAAATATTTATGCCATGACTCTTGATTACGATATTTGACATGCAAGGCATGATCTTATAATGTTATGATCATGTTCTCATACCCTTATGATCATGATTATTTTTACATATATCCCTTATTTAACCTTAATGAGAATCTGAGTTTAGCCTTTCTTATATTCCCTTTCCCTAATTTATGAAGAAAGGTTTTAATTAGGAGTACTAAAAGGGGAAGATCTTTACTGGATACATTGATTATATTTCACCAAATTAGAAGAATGTGTTCCTGGTTTACAAATACACAAAACTATTATGGTCATAGAGCATGTACTTTTGTAATGTTTTGAATATTTATCTAAAATGATGTAATATCCATATATGTTAAGCTTGGTTCACCATAGTTGGTATCAAAGGAAAGGTTTAGTCAACCTTTAGAAACTAGGATTAGAAAAATTTAGTGAGATACCTAGGGATATTTATAAGGATATATCTAGGGATGTCTCTAAGGATAAGTTTAAGGATGATTTAATGTTTAGAAAAATGTCCTTGATTTTTTTAAAGGATCGAGAGAGTGGTTTCTAGGAAATTATATCCCTATCTAGATAATTCAAGTGGATGTATTATAGGAATAAGAATATTATTTTTATCATGAAAAATAAGGACACACAGATTGTAACTACAAAGGGAAAATGAAAAGTTTAGTTAACACAGTGGATGAGAATAATGACCTCCCTAAGGAATCATCAACTGTCAAATACTTTAAATGTGGAAAGTATGGACATTATTCAAATCATTGTATTGAAGAGAAATCTCATGAAGGAAATCAACAAGGTTTTAAGAGTAATGGTCATGATACTGATGATGAAGATACCACAAGTGACATATGAATGGTCTGTTCTATTCTAATATTATTTTTTATAATCATGATTAAATTGAGTTTAAAGTATGATAATACATGATTTGTATTCCATATTTTAGGAATGAAATATTAAGGAATAAGATGATGAAGCCTAGTTAATGGTTTGAGAAAGAAGTAAGGTGATTGAAGTGTATATGTATTGTAATTCAAGAATTATATTATATGAATCCTGAAGTATATGTTCATTAAGTGTTTTAAAAAAATATATTGAATGGTGGTGATGACCTAGAAAGGTGATTTAATAGAAATGTGATATTGTGATCAAGGTAAGGTAATCCTTAATGTGGTATAGATATTGATAAAATTATATTTATCTTGGATAAAGAGATTATTGATATGTATAAAGTAAGTTGGATAATATTAATGACCTTAGAACTGATAACGGATTTTTTGAAAAAGTGGTTTATGTTATGATTAATTAAGATTACACCATTTTTATATTTAAGGAATATATCTAATAATTAGTGTTTTATGTAAGGAATGAAGAAGAATGTATATTATCAATATGGTTTTATGGTAATTAAATTTATTACCATATTTCAAGATAATACATGATGAAGGTATTCACATGTTTGGTATGTGAAAAACAAGAGTTACTTTATGATATATTGGGGATCAATGTTAAGATGATTTTTTGAAATTTAGTGACCTTCTTTCTAAAGTTGTGGAATTTAATCTTTCAAAAGGGTTATATGGATAACCATTTATGGAATGGTTTGAGTTGAACATTGGATGAGTTTTTGGATATTAACATATTACTTCACTATATGAAGATATATGCATATTAAATAACTTATGCTAGACATTTTTTTTTATGATACCTGAAGATATACATAATGACTTATTGATCTATCTATGGTTCTTTTGATCCATTAGTGCTTTGGGGATAACTAATTCACCTTCATTTCTTGGAGTAAGATATGAAGTGGAACTTGATCAAGGCACAAACAAAGCATGATATTGTAATTATGAAATGGAATAAAATCAAGTACGTATATCTTCTCATGAAAATTATTCAATTTTTTGGAAAACGGTCTTGAAATACAATTTTGTCCTGTTATCATCATTTTTTATTATATCAATGACCTTTTTCAAGACTCTTTGGTTTATGGAATTATGATCATTAAAATTATCCTAACCATATTATTTATCACTCTCAATGAGAACTTGATAGTTATATTTCTCTTCCATGTCCATGTTTTCACTTTCCACCCATGTTATCCTATGTGGAAACATAGTTTTGAGTTACTTTGGGAAATTGTTCTATTTCCAACTCTACCTTTTTAAAGGAAGATTTAGTATTCATTTTTACAATGTGGTTTTATATGAAAGGAAATTTCAAGTATTAAACCTTTGATAATCTAGATGAATTTCTAGGAAGAAATTCATTTTAAGGGGGGGGGGTGCATAGAATGTAACACCCTTAATTTTTATGAATTATTATTTTTTCAAATAAATTAAAATTCTTTGATGGCTTGAATTGCATGATACACCATGTTAATATTAATTTATAAAAAACACCAAGATTATATTTTTCTACATAAAACATTGAGTTTAGGTTGTGATACACATAACAATATGTTTGTCTTATGTTACACGCAATACCAAGTTCATTCGACAGCTTGTGTTACACACAAGACAGAGTTTTACCAAACTATAATATACTATTAATATTATTATTAAAATATTATTATAGTTATCACATAGCATATTTAATGTAATTTATTAATAATATTAACTAAATTATGAAAATATGGTTTACATATATATGTTATATTAATTATTTTGTGCCCAATTAACTATTAATGAAAAAAACCTTTTGAAAATATAAGAAATCATTTGCTGGAAAACTATTTTTATAAATTAATTAAACCAATTTAATGAACGATTTTAATTATATATATATATATATTATATTCAATAAACTATTTAACATTTATCTTATGTGTTTTCTAGGCAGTAGTTAAGATTAGATCCAATTTTACGCATAAAGAGATGTATTTTTTCTAAAAGGCAATTTTACCGCCTTTTAATGACACACCTATTCAAAATATAATTTTTGACACTTTTATAAATTATATTTTACATAATAAAATTAATTTTTGAAATTTAAACTTCAAAATTATATTAGGGTGAATTTTTGTTATTTTTTTGAGAAGTTTCATTTTTGATGAATAATGAAAAATACTCAATTTAAATTGAAAATTGAATTTTCATATAATTTATTTATATAGTTAAATTATATTTCAATTTGGTTTTAAATTATAATTATTTAAATTATACATCAATAAATCCAATTTAGGTCATTTTAATCAATTTTACATTGAAATTGGATATAAAAACATTTCAAACATTTGAAATTTTTACTTTTAAAACCCGCTGTTTCGTCCCGTCTACAGGATTAATTTTAAATTAAATTCTGCCACTTATGTGATTTTAATTTGAAAAAATTGATTCCATATTTTTTATCATAATAATTTATAATTTATAGTAAGGTAAAATTAGTTTTTAAAAAAAATATTAGTGAAAGTAATTAAAATTATTTACAGGGATTATGATAAAAACAAGTTTACTTAGTGATTAAACTTTAATATTAAGGGTCCAAATGACCTAGAAACTTGTAAAAACAAATTTTATGGAATATTTAGACCATTTAATCTATTTTATAAAAAAATTACTATTATTGGAGGCACATTATGTAAGAGATACCTCTCAATAGTGTTTACCTTTTTGTATTTACAAGAATGTTACTCCTCCTCTACTATAAAAGGGAAATCACCCCTCAATTATTCACACCTATAAATCCTTTTGTCTCATACAACCCCTAAAAAAATAATCTCCCAAAATCCCTCATTTCATCCTATAAAACTCACTTTGGTTATAAATAAAACCAATAAATTCTTTTGGTGCATACCAAAAGGAGTTATCCAAAGAAGAGGTAACATTCTTCAACGAGAACTTTTGTTTTATTTTTTTTCTATACCCATTAAATTATTTTTATATAATTATTACATGAAATAATATGTATAATTAATATAATGATATGTTTTTATGTTAAGGTTATGACCTACACATACACACACTTCCATAAAATGGGATACACAACCATCATTTGTGTGTACGATGGACTATTACCTCGTGAACTGATGTCAATAATTCTTCCATTACCACCTCTCAAGGTTGTGAATAATGATGGAATTAATATTTTTATATGATATTTATTATTTATTTATACTTATATAATTTTTATATAACACATACATTCATTCTTTCCATTTTGTGAGTATATGATAATATCATTTGTGGATGTGTGGACTATCGCCTCCTCAAAGCGATGCGATTCTTTCACACTTCACATGGAATGTATTAAGGATGTGTTTAATAATAATATGTGATATATATGACATAATAATTATTATATAATGATAATATATATATATGCACATATATGTCATTTAATTTTCTTTCTTTCAATACGACAAGAAAATTAAAAAAATGTTAATGCATACATACGACCTACCGTCTCATTGAACGATGTATTTAGTTTACTATTTATATATTTTATAGATTATTATAAATAAATATATAATGAATTAATATGATATTAATAACATGGTTTAAATATTTTAAATAAGGAAATCATGATCTAAGTAAGAATACTAAGAATGACAAGTCAAAACATGTACGAAAAACAAAGCGGTTATTACCCGAAACATAACATTAACATGAAATTATTAATAAATGGGTAATATAAAGTCATAAGTAAATTATATATGTTATTATATGTATGAATATTTTTATATTATAGATGTATAATAAACTTATATTTATTATAAATGAGGTTTTAACAAGTACGACAAGAGTCAAGACTTAAGGTAAGGAAATTTCATCTCAATTTTTATATTTGTGAGATACATGCCATATTCACTACACAATTATTTTATGTGGTGTATATAATGAAATATGACATGTTATATCATGAATTTTATTTATTTCATTATATTAAAAGTTTAAATTGATGTTATTATTTCATAGGGATCATGATTCAAAAGCTACTCAAGTAGTAAGGGGATTTCTAGCCTCACTTTTATTTCTACTAGACTTATTCCATATTCACCACTAGTTTATTTTGTGTGGTGTATATAATGAACATGAATGTATTATATTATTATTATCCTTAAATTTATGGGTATTTACATATCTATTTAATTATATCTATTTCATGGGGTTTACGGTTCATAAGTTACCAAATCGATAAAGTAATTTTGTCTCAATTTTACTTATTTGAGGCACATGTTATGTTATGAATATATAGTAATTTATGTGGTGTATATAATACCATTTGAAATGTTGTATCATGAATATAATTATTTTCATGATATTTTAAGCTTCATATAATTTTATTCTCTCATGGAGATTATGATTCAAATTTACTAAAGTGGTAAGATTTTTTTGCTATAATCTCATCGTTTATCAGGATTATTTATGATTATGCTTCCATTGATGAAATATTGTGATACATATATCAATAAATCTCATAAATTTTCTTATCATATGTTTATTAATTCTATATCCAAGTAATGGTACCATTTTTACAATATTTTTTACTTACTCCAATTAAAAAAACATTTTTATGAAAATATGACTTTATCTCTCTCTTTGGTCGGAAATCTGTTCTTATTCAAAAACCATGTTTTCTAATTTTTTTTTTCAAAAAATGTTTTTAAATGATATTTTTAGATAATTTTAAATGAAAGTTATTTTAATTATTTTAAGTTTTAAAAAGTGTTTTATATTATTTTTTAATCTTACTTTATAAGTTTCAAAGTTATTTTCTAAGAATAAGGTTTTCAAAATGTTTTACATTTTAAAAAGTATTTTTAAAAGAACAAAGGATATTTTACTCAAGAAATTTGTTAAATGATCCTTTCAAAATTATTTTCTATCTAAGATGAAATACTTTGATATAATTTATGATTTATTGGGGATATGATTTAATGAAACCATTCTTATTCTTTCTTTGAATGGTTTATTGTTAGGATGAAAAGTTTCTTATGAAACTTGTTTCTCTTACACAGTTTATACCATGATAAAATGATTATGAAAACCGATTCCTTTAATAAGTTATTATATGATGAAATGATTGTGAAACATTTCTCTTTTCCACAGGTTATGATAGGATGAAGTGTTTATAATACCCATTTCATTTCATGGGTTATGATATTATGAATGTTTATGATCTTTTGAAACAAACTTTTATCATTGAATTATGTGATGGGTGGGATAAATATCTCCCTAAAATACATTTTTTAATGATGGATAACTCATGAGTATATATTTTATGTGTGAAGTTGATTACATGTTCACAATTTTATGTATAGACTTGTCTTTCATGTCCATAATGTTATGCGTAAACTTGATCACATTTTCAAAATGTTATGAGTGAACCTTATCACATGTTTATGATGTTATGAATGAACCTGATTAAATTTTAAAAATGTTACATGTGAACTTGATTAAATGTTCAAAATGTTATGCGTGAACCTAATTACATGTTCACAATGTTATGCATGAACCTGATTACATGTTCACAATGTTATGCGTAAACATGATTTCATGCTCACAATGTTATACATATACCTAATTACATTTTTAGAATGTTACACATAGAACTATATTTTTTGTTTATAAGTTTATGAATGAACCTGATTACATGTTCAAAATGTTATGTTTGAACCTGATTACATGTTCACAATGTTATGCATGGACCTGGTTGCATGTCCATAAGTTTATGTGAGGGCCCGATTTCATGTCCTTAACATAATGAGTGAACCTTTTCCTATTTACAAATATTAAAAATGTTATAATATTATGTTTATACAATAATTATATGTCTTATGTTAATGTTATTCTCACATATCCCATGTTATTTGATTATCTTATGATTCATGTCTTATGAATTTTTAATCTTTATGCCATGAATCTTGATTATGATCTTTGATATGTAGGGTAAGACCTTCTAATGTTATGATCAAGTTCTCATACACTTATGATCATGATTATTCTTACATATCTCCTTTGTTTACCCTTAATGATAATTTGATCTCACCCTTTCTTATGTTCCCTTTATCCAAGTTATGAAAAAAGATTTTAAGTAGGAGTACTAAAAGGGGAAGATCTTTACAAGAGATGTTGAAGATCTTTCACCGAATTAGAATAATGTGTTCCAAGTTTCCAAAGACACTAAACTATTATAGTACCTGAGAATTTTCTTTTTTAATGTTCTAAATATTCATCTAAAATGATATAATATACATGTATGTTAAGACTAGGTTGCTATACCTATCACTACTACCTCTTCCAAGTTCATCTATAGAAACTGAATCATTTTCAATGGTAATATCAACACCCTGTTTATATTGATTCAACAAAACCCATTCATAACCATAAAAATGAACATTCACACATCAAGGATTCTCTAACAAGACATGATAACACTACTATTTACTTAAAAAAAGGTGATTTACCAAGATTCATGGACCCACATGCCCAGACTCACATGCCTCTTTAGCTTTCCACACTCTACAAGGCACAAACTCCACCAATCTCGATCACCATCGACAATCCTTTTTAGAACCAGGAATATAATTCATTCCTAGATATATCATGTATTTTACCAACACTAGAAGGTTATCCTAGAACTAGTAGGGTCAAGAATTTGGATAACATTGCCTTTCAACCCAAACCTCATGTCATGAGTACTAGTAGTCAAGGTTCTCTATAATCCAAGGTTATATGGAAATCCACAAGAACTTTAACTAATAATTACAAAGGTTACACACATTAAAATGAAATTTTCAATAATGAAAACCACCCCTAAGTCCCTAATAACTCAGACTATACCTTAACTTGAGAAATCCTCATTCAGGTTACCCCCACGTAACATGATAAACTGACTAAAAAATAACCAAATTTGTATATTTAAGGATATAAAGGTCTTCCACATGAGCCAAGAAATGTATCACTAAGGTTACAAACTCATGAAATGTAATCTAGGTACATATCTATAGATATACCATGACAATATCACCCGATAAAATCCATATTGAGGGCCATAGATTCCTTGTTTTGTTAAATAGATTGCCACTGGAAGCTAAATGGATAACTCCACATAGGATATAATTGAAACCTTAATTAACTAGACCCTTTTAATAGCCACCCACACAAGATTATTCACCAAGGAATTTAACTCCCAGTAAAAACATACCAAGGTTCACTACACTGTCTGTGAATAAAGGGATCAAATTATCATCACCATTGTCATCATCACCTATGAATACCACACTATAGTTCCACATAACCTACCATTAGAAGTAGAAAAGAACATGGATTCATCTGAGCATAATTTCACCTCAAAATTATATATGAAAACATAGTATAATCTATTTAAACTAAAGAAAATGAGTCCTCCATCATCTGTAAAATCACACACAAACATCACTTATTCCATGTGAATCCTAAATTCTGTGTATGTTGCATGAAATGCCTCTTATTGATATGGCCAAGAGTCAAATGCATATAAAATTACAAGCCTAAAAATCCACAAGCATCACATGAGGTGAAATATTATAACCATAACAGAAAACCCAAGAACATAAATCCCATTCCCTAGTAACCTTTAATTCCCTTTATAAAGGTGTTCACGATACACCAGACCAAGTATCATCACAAGATCAGACACATTATTATGTCACGTGTTTACCAACTCCCCAAATTAGAAAAAATATAGGCTATGATAGCATTTTGTAACACCCTTACTTGAATCACCTAGTAGAATCTGGAGTTCCACATGACCTCATGCATTCCTCCCTATATTCTAGAGGCTATCAACTAGTAGTGAGGTATAAAATAAATCATGGGGAACACAATAATAGATAAATAACTAACCATGTAATAATATATAATTAGAGTACACAAAAATCAATAAACATATTATCCATAATGAATGAATGCATAAAAAATAGAATCAAATGGTTATTTTTGAATACAAGGACATTGATCACCCTCTGAGCTGATCATATACACCAAATAGAAAAAGAAAAAAAGGAAAAAAAGAAGATCTTCTCCCAAATACAAGCCTCATATCCTCCTAGTATATAGACATGTAGAGAGCTATCCCACTTAATGATCAAACCTAGGCCTTATCATAACCTATACCTGTAATAAGTAATGGGTGATCAGGTACCCATGTGCCATGGATTCTTGAGTAGGGTGTGAATACAACTTGGTAGGTCACCACCAATGTGGTCCAACACCTAACTGATAAAACACAGTGTATGCGTATGTGATAAGATAAATAGAATAAGTAAATAATCAAAAACCTAAATTGTTAAATAATAACAAATTATCACCAAAGGTACAATTAAACAACAATTAACTATATACCGAGTGGTTGTGTGCTAACCAAGCTACCTTAAACCCTCGACCATAACTGATTTGACGCCATGTTGCAAGAATATCATAATAGTATTGTGTGGCTTTTATCATTACATGTAATTCCATATTCCTTTAGGTACAGTTCACATTCCACCTTTAAGGAACAACTCTATACCCACATTTAAGGGAAAGTCACTCCCATGACTCATGGTTAACTGTTTACTAATGATGGTATGCATGCTTGGTACACCCAAAAAATAGACTCTCTCTCACACTCAAGGACCTTACCCATTGGTATATCGCACCGACATATATGGAAACTCTTGTAATGGAAATATGATGTTCCCATGGGATATAACACACTACGTCACTAACCATTCTATACAGATCCATCACCAATAATACATGTAATCCAAACTTCCCCTCTAAAGAATAAGCTAAGTCTGTTAGTTCCACCTATCAACTTGAACACTAGAATAGAGTTTCCACTAGATATATAAAAATACACATGTAAGGAACAACATAGTAAGGAAAAATATATCACAATAAGTATTGAAAATGATATGAGATATTACACAAGTAATGAATGAAATAGTAAGGAACAATATGACAATATATCATAATAAGTATTCCACATGCTATGAAATATCACACAAGTAACACACAACATAGAAAGGAACAACATGGCACATCAATCATTCCCTTGGATTTTAAATAACCACATATAAGGTGTGGAATAACAAGGAATTCACATTCCATAATCAAGAAAAGGTATCATAGGCTACACACACAACACATACCACATGCGATCCACATCATGAATAGGTCTCATAACCACTAGGTCTCATGTAGAACAATCACAAACCCTAGGGTTACATGTAATCTAAGAAACACATTAGTGATCAAAGACCCGAACATTGATGACTGACATAAATCCACTGCATAAGGTTCTGTCATGGCCCTTATCACTTTATTCAATTACATTGTGAATAATTCCTTTAGTTAGTTAATACTTTAATATCATTAAAATAACTAATAAATCATGTAGTTCATAACACATTTATGATTTAAGGGTAATTTTCCCAAGTTGGAAAACCTCATATCACATTACAATAAATCATGAATAATACCATAGTGTATAGTACATAGAATCACCAAACTCAATATATATCCAACTCCCATCCATGAAAATCCTAGCATCTGAGCTGGTTCAGGTCTATTCAATCTCCATAAATCACTATGAGATCCTAACTAATGTCCTGGAATTCCAATTTAATTAATTATAACTAAATTATAATTAATTAAATGATTATGATCAAACTAAAAATCAAAGGTGAGAGGCATACTTTCTGAAGACTCACCGGGTATCACCAACTAGCTAGAACCATGACCAACCACCCATGGAAGGCCTATAATACTCTCCAAACACCATTTGAGGAAAAATTTCCATGGCATGAAAAAAAATTTAAAGGCCAATTTAATATAATTAAATTTGAATCTCTAGGTAAAATAAACTGGTAAATGTAACTTCAATGAAACTCCAATCAATGGAACATATTCATCATTGCAAGACATCCCTTAGCCATTTCAATAGAAGGAACCATCATTATCGAACAATTACACAAAGATTTAGTGGAGTTTCCATCTAATCCTATAATTAGAATCAAGAAAAAGTTAAATAGATAAAGAATAATTCTATGATAATTGGAACATCAAGGAGTTACAAATACTAAGACTTACTATGAGTAATCCATTACAAAAAATGAAACTTTGATCAGTGAGGAAACAAGTTTGAAGGAGCTCTTAGAAACCAAAACCTATCATTCCCATCCGAAATCACATAAGAGAATCAAGGTAATGAAATGAGGGGTTTCTATACTGATCCTCTTATTTTTAAACACCCAAAATACTTCCTACGAGAATTTAAAAGAATAAAAGATGGTTTAATGATGTAAAAATTTATGACAAAACCTCTCTAGAGACTTACCCTAATAATTCAAGGAATAAGATAATGTGACACATCGTAAATCCTTTTTTCAATTCCCAAAATACTATAAGAACTCTTCAAGATTTATCCACTCTCTCCCCCAGACCACCTGCCATATCCAAATACATAAGACTTGAAAACAAATCCTTTAGAGGCATCCAAACCCTCATATCACCAACCTAATCTATGGTTCTCAAAATGAATTTCCCACTAAATGAAAAAAAAATTCCCTAGGAATTTACAACCTGTAATGATGCAGGTCATTATCTCCATAATCCATTTTTTTATTTTATTGAAAAACCACTTTGAGGGTAAGTGGGAACCAATAGAACCATTCCTCTAGTAGAAAGACAAACCCTCCCAAAACACCCATTACAAAGTTCAAATTTCAAAAAATAAAATAGAACCATATGTTGCTCCAAGACCATCACAACATGCTGATTCCAAATTCATGAAAAACTAATCACAAAAAAACCGATTTCCACCACCGAAGTCACTATTTCAAAAATTGAAGTACAAAAAGTAGTTATACCATCATTACGACTTAGTCACCGTCTCCTAGAGATGCACACACTGACACTGAACCATTATATTGGTTTGTCCACCATAGACCCCCATCATCGTCAAGATCACCGGCGTCGTCACCTTAGAGCACCACCAGAATTGCTGTTGAGAGACACCATCAAAGACCGTCATCGCTATAAGAGAAGTCGTCATCATAACCACTGAGAAAAGAAACCCATCATTGTAGAAAATGTTTCTAAGCCACTGAAGATGTCAAAAGTAGAATAATGGAGGAGACACCACAGGCATAACACCCTGAAACACCAGTTTCCTCAACACCAAACCAATAAAATGTCGACGACTTACACCACTAGAACCCACCAACATGATCATGAACCAACCAAAAACTAGTGAACCACCTAAAGAACCCATCACTACAATCTTCAACCTTGTGCCTCCAATGACCACCGAGATACATTGACACAACGCTGAAGAAAAATAAGGGAAAACTGGGGGATGAAACCCTAAAATCATACAAACAAAGAAAGAACCCAAAACCAAAATAAAAAAAGAACGGGAAAAAATAGGACTGAAAATCTAAATAGAAAAATCAAAAAGCACCATTGTGAGGGGATGAAACCCTAGAAAGATACTGGGTGATGAAACCCTAAATGAAGAAGAAAATGGAATCTAAGAAGACCCTCAACCGCAAAACTACTTCTCAAATCCTTAGTGTGCCCATCACTCTAGATCCGACCTAGAGAGGAGCGGTGGAACTCGAGGCTAGAGCATAGTAAGGTAATTGTAAAAGGCCTTCACTGAGCCAGGAAAGGAGAAATAGGGAGATGAGACCAAATAAAGAGAGATAGAGAGAGAAGTGGATCTGGAGAGAGTGAAACCTTACAAAACAAGTAGAAATAAGAGATAACCAGGGAAATCGAAGCAAAAGATCCAACCCCATTAGGGAAAAACCCTAGGAGTAGGAAGATGGAGAGTCAAGCTGATAGCCCGAGAGCAACCCTAGAGAATGAGGCACCATTTATGTGGGTCATTATGATTACATTAAGAAAGATCTATTTTATAACCTCATTAAGTAAACCAAGTTATAAAATAATATTTTAAAACCAAGTCATAGAAACATCATCAAGCAACTCATATAATAAAAGAAGAAAAAAATTTAAAAGAAACTAAAAAAACCTTTAGTTTGAGAACCAAAACACCCCCTTGATTGTTAAATTCATTTTAAAAAATTATAGACATATAAAAAAATAGAGTGTATAATATATATGAAAACTATTTTTTTTGGATTGAAACATGGGATATACCTTTTATGATAAATGAAAACTGGGAGGGAAACCAAAATAATTTGGAAAATAATTAGAAGGAACACTTAGTAAAACTTTTAAAATGTTCAAATAATGGGTTAGAAATAATAAAACAATCATGAATTGATGTTTAAAAGTTTATTCATTAAGAAACCTACCTAACTTCATTAATTTCCCTAACTGTGGTGTGAATCCATCACAATAAGAAAAGATAAAACTTTAAAATTCCATAAGGATCCCTAAAAAATGAAAAAATCAATTAAAAATGGATAAAAACTAAACCTTATGTCTCCATGTCCATCTTAGGTAAATAAAAGATAAGATAAGGGAGAAAAAGATGAGAGGATGAGGTTCAAATCAATTTACCTAGGATAATCATCACTGAAGCATGAATGAAATATATGGAGAAACCAAGAAGAAGAGGGGGACCATAGGGGATGATTCCTAGGGGTTTTTAGAGATTAAATGGATGGAAAAGGGACACCCCAAGTGTTTAAGTTGAGCGAGGGATAAACTTATAAATTCATATTTTTAATAATCTAGGAAACTTTCATGGTTTGGATGCACAAATTGGTAAACTATGTGCTAAATGTTCAATAACTACTATATTCGGACTGGGCACCCACATGGTTAAGCTACAAAGTAACTCCTAATGATGCACAATACATGAGATATCCACTAAATAAGACCATCCATACATAAGGTTTTATTGGCATGTTTATCCAAAATTGTGTGAAACTCATGCACCTTCCAGTAAATTGAAAATACCTTACATAAGGATATCTGTATGGTTTAGCCACAAAGCTTACCAAACCATGCATTGACCATGCATAAAGGACCCATACTTAAGTGAAATTCACACGATTTCTCTTAGATACTTAATAGAATCTACATGGATCTCCCTAACCATGTGCTAATTGTGCACGACCGGTTCATATGTAAGAGTATACCAAACTATTAATACTAGAAATATAAGAGAATATACATGGTTCCACCTAATCATTCACTAATTGTGAAGTTATGAAAACTATTATTTTTTTTTCAAAAATTCTGAATGGGATTTCCTTAAATCCAATAAATTTGATAATAAAAAAAACAACATAAAAAAAAGATATATAGGTGTGACCAGACCAATGAAAACCACAACACAATGGATTATTGACACATCATGGTAAACCCATCTAGAGATAATAAAGAAAAATACCCCCCATGTGGTATTTAAAACAACTATATATTCCTTATATTTTGACCATAAGAAACTTTTATGGCATGAAATAAACATATCTCCTCATCTCCTTTAAATTTTTTGAACATCTAAAAGATATAACCGAGGAGATATCATAAATACCCTATCTTAACTCTTAAAAAATTTTAATATACAAAATGGATTATCCATTATGACCATGATATAATGGATGTTGTGGTTCAATAATTTATATGGGTTCCATGCTCTATTTTTCGTATTGAATGATTTCCTTCAATCATATTCAAATAAATAAAAACACAACCAAATTTATGACATAATGTTCATCATGGTTAAAAATTGAAATACTCATGTACCATTATTTTCTCTTTTATAACATAAAGGCTTTGAAACTTCCTATGGTTTTTCACACAACATCACCATAACATGATCTTGGTAACACTACAACATGGTTGCATTGAAATTCCTTAATTTTGATATAAATATCTCTATGAAGGGTTTTAATGAAATTACCGACCCCCATTAAAAAGAAAAAACAATAATAAAACTCAACCAAAAAAATAAACATAAATGAAAAACACATCAATAAAAGCAAAAAAATAAAAATACCTTTAAAAAAGGCTTGGAATATTTAGATAAAACTTGAATTGATGAATTCAAGTCTTATTTGATATCTAGTGATAATGTTATTCACTAATTTCTCAGTGATTTATTCTTCTTATCCAAGTGATTATAGTCACTCATCTAAGTAAAAGAATAGAATAAGGGATGATATACTCTAAAGAAACCATTAGGTGAGGAAAAATAGAGAACACTCTTAGAATAAGAAGATTAAAGTACACTAAGCACCACCTTTACTTTCTATGAATTCTAACACCTCTACTACATTATATTTATAGGGATAGGGAATTAAATAGGTTATAAGGAAGATAAATTAATGTAAAACCAAAGTATATGAAATAAACATCCTCTAATAGTCATTTAGAGTATTAAATATCCTCTAAAAGCGGATTATGTCAAGAATCTATCACACCCCAACCTCAATTTTTCCTATTTTTATTTATTTATTAGTTTTTATTATTATAAATGGGTTTCAAGACAATTTTCTTTAAAAATGATAGGAAGTAGTGTAAATTTTCATGTTTCATGATTTTCAAATGGCTTTTACAAACCATGTGACCTATCCATAAAGATTTAGTAACTCTTTTCAGAGGCGATCACATGTTTGGTGCATGATTTAACAAACCATGTAGCCAAATCATGTAGATAACCCTTGCATGAGGGAACATTATGCATGATTGGTGCACAATTTGATAAACCATGAAATCAAACCATACGGTGTGCACCAGGCTCATTTAGTCACACTATATGGTTGGTTCATGGTTTAGTAAATGGTGTGGTCAAACTATATGACCTGCCCAATTTATTAAAACATATGAATTTTCCATCTTGATCCTTGTAAAATTTAAACCTATACCCCCATTATCCCCCCATTCACATCTAGAATCTCCTAGTAGATCCCCCTCTCAATTATACCTTCCTCTTAGGGATTCTTCATGGATTCCTTCGACTTTTTAGGTTTACTTTTCAAGGTAAAGTGCTCTAGACCTCCTTCCCTTCCCTCTTTATCTTAATTCCTCATTATTTCTTGCCCTAAAATGTTTATGGTGACCTAGGATTTAATTTTTAATGAATTTAACTTAGGGTATTCTTATCTTAGGGATTGTAATGGATTTATAAGGGCTTATTTTACATTATTGTGGTGGCTTAGTTTTGTGCTTTGTGAATGTGATGGATTAAGGTATGTTACTCCATGCATAGAATTTTAAATTTAAAATAATGAATGCTTTATTATTCCCATTCCATGATTTTAATGATTTAATGATTATAATAATTGTATATATGAGTTTATTTCTAAAGGATTATGATTTTCTACTAAAAATCACTTGGCGTAAATGGTTTTCATGTTTTTTGAATTATTAAATTTTAAATTTTTTATCTATGCAAGAAAAGTGTTTGATGAAATAAATTAGAGACTATTTTTAAAATTATTTTATAATTTAATATATTTTTTAAACATTAAATGAGTTCCAAGGAATAAATAAATAATGTTCAAATAAATGTTTACAAAAAAGGGTGATTTCAAATTCTTTAAAAATAGTCCTTTATTACCTTTATTTCTTGAGTTAATTGGATAATGTTTATATGATTTGGTTTTAAAATAGGATTTTATAAATTAGTTTCTTGAATGATGATTGAAAATCTCAATTGGAAATTTATAAAAAGGATTTATAGATGTTAATATACCCTTGACATGTTCCCTTTCTTTTGATTGTGAAAATGAATGGAAATGTACTGGTAAGGGGACCTATTTTATATATTTCCTTCTTAATGAAATGAGGATGATTATATAAAGGTTGTTTGGATTTGATTATATGTTATATTTCTAGTTTAGTATAATTTTATATTATACTTTTTATATCTCACCTACATTTTTATATATTATGGGGAACCAAGAGTAGCTAGGTGGGATATTTGGTTTCACATGCTACACTAGTATATGAATTTTCTATGCTAATGTTACCAAGTGAGGTTATTATAAGGCCCCAGCCTTAAACCTTACATAATATTGAATTAAATGAGTAATTCACATTGAGGATCTTTTCAGGTTTAGAGTTTTAGAGAATTAGGACATAACTATTACATCTCAAAAGATTACAAAGTAGTCTCTTCTACTAAATTTACATAAAATAAAAACTCTTAAAAAGAAACATGTCTAGTTTCATGTTTTAGGCAGCATGACTTTCCCTTGATCCCATCCTTGACCCTATTCCAAGCTAAGTCCTGTGAAAAACATTTCAAAAACTTGGGATGAGCATAAAAACTCAGTAAGGGATACACAAAGAATAAAAACTGTTAGTTTATCAAAACAAAAAGTAAACCATGCATACTTTATCAGAGTAATAATTTTCACCTTTATGAAATAGTAAAAACTCTTCACTGAATAAAATATCATTACTTACCCTTTTTTTAACCAAAGGATTACCATAAAACCCATATAAAGAACACATAACATATATAAAGGTAACTTGGGACATAAACATACTTAAGTGGAATAACCATACGGTCGACTCCCACACATATCACTTAATGGAATAGCCATATGGCCAATTTCCATACATACTTAATGGAATAGCCATACGGCCGACTTCCATACCCAATGAATTGGAGGTTATAACGTAACCACCCGTCCTGGTATTCACGGCACCACCCGTCATAATGTCCAAGTACCATTATAAAATCATAACACATAATACCAACATAAAGGAATGATAACATTTACACATTTCAATCACAATATATCATTTAAATATATTGACATAATATAATCCTTTATCAAAAACATTTTCAATACCTAAATACAAAAAAAGTATATGGTATTTATTTTATTTTAAAAACATTATGGCTTGTTGAGGAATCCAAAGTCAAATAATACTCGCGGCGGCGGAAAAGGTCGTTGTCACCGCGTACGTAAAAAAACATTCCTTTTTTTCGTTTAGTAAAATGATTCGTAGAAAAAGATTCATTTTGTATAAAAGTAAAATTCAAAGGGGTTTATACACCATTACAAAATAAAGTTGTGTATAAAACGAAATATGCCTCAATGAAAGGAGATTGAGACGAAGTCCCCTACAAAGACGGTATCCTTGGTTTAAGGATAACTCAATTACAAAATTATGTGTGACAAACGAATACACCAAATATGAGTGGATATTAAGTGTAAAATAATCAAAGTTCATTCACACATATTCAAAGGATGACATATTCAATAACTACATGTTGAACCCAAAGAAATCGAAATTGGTTTAAGAAGTTCCCTTGAAAACCTAACAGCGTCACATCAAAATGAGTTGATGAGAGATAAAAAGGGTATCTCATCACTTGAACATAAAATTTACATCAATAAGGATATATGAGAACATATCACAACATAACAATACGTAAATTAAAAGACCAAACAAAAGAAGTCTTTTAAAAAAATAGAGGGTGAAAGGTTCCCTTACCGACTTGGGTATCTTTCGAAACATACACCCCGTGAAAGAAGGACAATAAATCATTGATGTAAATACTCATAAATGAAATAATATTACACAATGAGTAAAATAATGGTCATTACATACACCACTCAAAAGAAATTGTGGAAAATGTAGCATAAATATCACGGGAATAAAAGTGAGATGAAAAATCAATTACGAAAACTCGGCAGCCTAACGGCGCCACTTAAAACTTCCAAAAATGGATTGATGAGATCAAATAGGGTATCTCATCACATTAAAACAACATGTACAGAAAGAGTAATATGAAAGAACATCTCCCATCATAACAAATATGAGCTTAAAAGAAGTGACATAAAGGGGAGTACTTAAAAAGAAAGAGAGAGGTTAGATCTCTTACGAAAATTCGGCAGCCTAACGGCGCCACTCAAAACTTCCAAAATGGATTAATGAGAGAGAATAGGGTCTCTCATAACATGAACATAAAAATTATAGTAAGTGTAATATAAAATAACATTCCAATAACAAGAATGATGAGCTTTAGAGGGAATGACATAAAAGAGTGTACTTAAAAAGAAAGAGAGGAGTAAGATCCCTTACCTCGGGTCCAACTTGTCTTGTTCGTTCTCTAACGTCCTGAATAATAAACTTGAGTTAATTTATAATTGATTAAGAAACTTTTTAAAGTTCATTATTCCTTTTATATCACTTATTTCCATGTTATAAACATTATGTAACCATTTAATTTAATAATGTTTGTTTTGTCAATATTTGGTTCTTAAGTCGAAAGTGGACTTCTTACAATTACATGTTGTTCGTGTGGTCAAAGGTTCTTTATATCCAGAATGAAATTCCTGATTTGGATATCATATATATCATATATATCCAGAATATACATGTATTTATAATATTACATAATCATTTAGAGGTAAGAAATGAAATGCACCGTTCATGGAGACGGTAAGCCGTACGTACGCATGAACGCTACTTTCATTTCTATTTCGTATTTTATAGAATGGAATCATAATTATATAAGAGTATATTATAATTCCAGTATAATAACATATATAATATCATTAACTTTATCCTTTACACATCCCACATATGGTATTAACGAATCAAATCACTTTCAGGGGGCGGTAGTCCGCACTTCCTAAAATGAAGATATCGTGTTTACCCATAATGGAAACAATAATGGTATGCCATAAATGAAAAATACAGAAGCTTAAGGAATGAATAAACATATTATATATCATATATAAAAATAGTGACATCATAATGGCCACCTTTGAAGGTGTTAAATGAGTATTGAACAATCATCTTTTCGGGAGGCAGAATTTCGCCATCCACGGAAACTGTATGTTCCTTAACCATTTGATGTAGTTGTGTGAGAGTGTAGCTCGAATAAATATTATAACAACAACCTAGTATATTTAAGATACTGGTGTTGTTACAAAAGAAGTAAATAAAAAGAGTTTAGGGGGTTGGAGAATCAAAATAAAACAAATGAACAAGAGATAATGAATTACCTTTAAAAGTGAAACTCCTTTTGATTTGAGCCTAAAGGCTTCCTTTGAAAGGATTATTCCCAAAGGGAATCTTCTAGGATGAGGAGAGGGATTTGGAGAGAGTAAATGGTCAGGGGATGGCCGAGCCAAAGGCTTTAGGAGTGTGTGAAATGAGGTAGAGGTGGGGGCCTTTTATAAGAGGAGAGGAGGGGCACTTTTGAAAAGTAAAGAAATATTACTTTATTTGAAATTTTTTTTCGGTTTTAAAAGGTCCCACATTGATATAATTCGTGGATAAGGTGATAAGGCTTCGAAATATTCCTATACAGTAGGTTTTGGACATGTGTAGGTTTTAGAAATTACATTATCTTTCCATTTTATTTAAATCGTTAAATAATGAAGTCATCGCTGCATCATAATGATGTCATAAATAATTTAATTTATTTAAATTCTAAAAATTATAAAAAAATACTATGATGTAGGAAATCCTTTTATATTTCCAATGACTATTTATAATCAAAAATCTGATCTTTATAACCCCATTTAAAATTTTTTTTCGTAAAACATATTATGTTTGTGTCATTTTTACTTTTTTTTAAAAAAAGGCATTAAAGTCATTATCTCACCCAAGTGGCTCCATGGGGTCCCCTAAATCGACCCATGGGTTGTCTTGGTCGTCCATGACACAACCAATAGGGTTAGGACATGTTTCAAGCTCATATAATTTTATTAAAGCATTATTTTTACCTTAAACTACACTAATTACCTCTAATCGCGATTAAAAACTTAATAAGTTACTATTCACCAAAAAATTATTTTAATCTCATTGAACCACATTTTACTTCTTAATGACAACCATGTATGTCGGATTTTTGAAAATCAAAACACAATGATGGAAAAATTTCATTTAAATGGAAAATCAGTTTTTTATAAGTACCACTTAGTGGTTTCACTATTCATCAAAAATTGAAGTTTTTCAGAAAATTACCAAAAATTCACCCTAAGATATATTTGATATTACGAATTCAAAAATGAAGTCTATTTTACAAAATTAAAAACATATAAGTCACATTAATTAATTTAATAATTAATTCCCGCTGTCAAAGCAAATAGCGTGTTTTTATGAAACAATAAGTATCAAAAGATTGACACTAGTTTAAGTCCGATTTCAAAGTGAAATTAATTCTAACGACCACTATTGGATTTAATGGTAAAAATATTTTCTAATTTCAATTTAAAACCAATTAAAAAGATAATCTAATCTTATAAATAAATTAGATTAAAAAGAGGTTTTGAATTAAAATACAACATTTTACACTATTCATTAAAAAATGAACTTTATCGGAAAGGTACCAAAAATTTACACAAAGTAAATTTTGATGTCCCGATTATAAAGAAGAGTTATTTTTGGTCCAATAGAATTTATAATACTGATCAAAACTATATTTAATGACGGTTCGCCGTCAAAAGGTGATAAGTGAACCCTTAGTGAAAATTAGGGCATATACGCCTAAAATTGAATTCTTTCCATATTTTATGCCTTTATCTTTTATTTGATAAATGTAAAATCATATATAATCATATTTTAGTTATTTCTATCCATTCCCTCCAATATAACGGCTACATGTTAACTACCATTTAAAATAATATTGTTTTATTATTAGAGTGCAACGTAAGATTCCCAAGAAACTCGTTGTTGCGTGTTGGGTACGCCATCGAGCATAGCGTCCCCTTTAAAGTCATATTAATATTTTATTCACAAATATGGATAAATATGAAAATGTCATATTATTTATTTACCTGGGGTGTTACATCCTTCCCCCCTTTTGGGAATTGCGTCCTCGCAATTTTAAAATTGGGCTTGGAAACATCCTTAAAAGTCCCACATCAGAAGAAGAGTCGGTAAAACAATCACTTTAAAATAAAGAAAGATAAGTACAAAGGTCACCCGAGTTAACCCATACTAGGATTCCAAGTATGAAAACATGGACATGGAGGAGAAAAAATAGGGTCATGTTCTGATGAAGAGTGATAGAAAACATGTTTAGGAGAAAGTTAACAATGAGAAAATCACAAACTTGTGATGGGTTAAACAGTATTTGATTCCCCAGTAGGAAAATTTAATAGACAACATTTTTGTTTTAAGTTACTTTTTATTGAGGAATTTATTCATAAGGAAACATAATCACTTATCATGTTGACTTTCAACTTTTATTAGATTCCTTACACAAAATCATATTTTCTCCAAAAGACGAGTATTTAGGAAGACTTGTTCACATTAAGAGTACTATAATCAACTTCTAGAGAATCACCTAATCCACAAAAGAGAACTATATACTTCCCATGTCTTTATACTTTAACCAAAACCAAAACCAAAAAGGTTAGTACAAGATCAGATAATCCAGAAAAGGATAACACTTTATAAAAAGAAAATCTATTCTTAATCTCCAAAATTTGTCCAACAAAACCCAAAGATCAACGAGAACCATTCTATAATCAATTTGTCCATAAAATTATTCAAAGTAAACCAATATAAGATTGAAACCCAAATATTTGAAGGATTTAGTCACATAGTCTTCCAAGTTAAATCGTAACAATTATCTCCAAACAACATCAGTTTCTCCTAAAGTCTCGTATTGAAAAGTAATTAACCTAATCACATACCCTCCATGATAGGTTAATCATTTTCATAAATAACCCAAAATCAACTTACTCTTAATTCATAAAATCATATAACTAGAAAGAACCAGTAAAACTAACCAGGGACTTCACGTAGTCCAGTGGTAGGCGATAAATACCAGTCGCACTTTGGTTGTGGGTTCGATTCCCGTGGCTTTGTCCGACGTGACAGGTTGTCACACGGTCTGCGTGTTGTCCTTTTTCCAAAACTATATAATTCTTAAAACATTCCCCAAAATGAGATAAAATCCTCAAGAATAATCATAACATATTTTAACCTCAAGTTTATCTCATTCCTTTCATTTTCCATCATATCATAGAGTAACCCATAATTACCTAAAACTTAAGGATCATATAAACCCTAATGGTTACCTTAATAATTATTACCTTAATTTCCACATCGAGTTGGACATCTCATACATGATGCAATAGAGAACTCACCAAGTTTGAAGTGATTTATCATGAATCCTTGATGGTTGGTTTAGAACAACTATGAGATTCCTCATTGAATCCCCCATCACATCCAGTATCTTAATCATAGAACCACCACAGTTTCCTTCAAACCTGTTGTCTCTTTGGTGCCTGCTAGATCCATCCATTCACTAAAACATAAATGTTAGTGTGAGTATATCAACATAACCATCATGTACTAATGAGGAATATAAACACTAATATATACTTACTCATTCACTTTATCTAAAACTAGGACTCTTTCTAAAATCCTAACCATTATGGTAATGTCACTTATGCTTAAAGAATACCCTAACCTCTAAAGTTATCTAAACCGACCTTTGATACCAACTATAAGGACCCAGCCTTAAACCTTACATAATATTGAATTAAATGAGTAATTCACATTGAGGATCTTTTCAGGTTTAGAGTTTTAGAGAATTAGGACATAACTATTACATCTCAAAAGATTACAAAGTAGTCTCTTCTACTAAATTTCCATAAAATAAAAACTCTTAAAAAGAAACATGTCTAGTTTCATGTTTTAGGTAGCATGACTTTCCCTTGATCCCATCCTTGACCCTATTCCAAGCTAAGTCCTGTGAAAAACATTTCAAAAACTTGGGATGAGCATAACAACTCAGTAAGGGATACACAAAGAATAAAAACTGTTAGTTTATCAAAACAAAAAGTAAACCATGCATACTTAATCAAAGTAATACTTTTCACCTTTATGAAATAGTAAAAACTCTTCACTGAATAAAATATCATTACTTACCCTTTTTGTAACCAAAGGATTACCATAAAACCCATATAAAGAACACATAACATATATAAAGGTAACTTGGGACATAAACATACTTAAGTGGAATAACCATACGGTCGACTCCCACACATATCACTTAATGGAATAGCCATATGGCCAATTTACATACATACTTAATGGAATAGCCATATGTCCGACTTCCATACCCAATTCATTAGAGGTTATAACGTAACCACCCGTCCTGGTATTCACGGCACCACCCGTCATAATGTCCAAGTACCATTATAAAATCATAACACATAAAACCAACATAAAGGAATGATAAAATTTCCACATTTCAATCACAATATATCATTTAAATATATTGACATAATATAATCCTTTATCAAAAACATTTTCAATACCGAAATAAAAAAAAAGTATATGGTATTTATTTTATTTTAAAAACATTATGGCTTGTTGAGGAATCCAAAGTCAAATAATACTCGCGGTGGCGAAAAAGGTCGTTGTCACCGCGTACGTAAAAAAACATTCCTTTTTGTCGTTTAGTAAAATTCTTCGTAGAAAAAGATTCCTTTTGTATAAAAGTAAAAGTCAAAGGGGTTTATACACCATTACAAAATAAAGTTGTGTATAAAACGAAATATGCCTCAATGAAAGGAGATTGAGACGAAGTCCCCTACAAAGACGGTATCCTTGGTTTAAGGATAACTCAATTACATAATTATGTGTGACAAACGAATACACCAAATATGAGTGGATATTAAGTGTAAAATAATCAAAGGTCATTCACAAATATTCAAAGGATGACATATTCAATAACTACATGTTGAACCCAAAGAAATCGAAATTGGGTTAAGGAGTTCCCTTGACAGCCTAACGACATCACATCAAAATGAGTTGATGAGAGATAAAAAGTGTATCTCATCACTTGGGCATAAAATTTACATCAATAAGGATATATGAGAACATATCACAACATAACAATATGTAAATTAAAAGACCAAACAAAAGAAGTCTTTTAAAAAAAATGGAGGGTGAAAGGTTCCCTTACCGACTTGGGTATCTTTCAAAACATACGCCCCGTGAAAGAAGGACAATACATCATTGATGTAAATACTCATAAATGAAATAATATTACACAATGAGTAAAATAATGGTCATTACATACACCACTCAAAAGAAATTGTGGAAAATGTAGCATAAATCTCACGGGAATAAAAGTGAGATGAAAAGTCACTTACGAAAACTCGGCAGCCTAACGGCGCCACTTAAAACTTCCAAAAATGGATTGATGAGATCAAATAGGGTATCTCATCACATTACAACAACATTTACAGAAAGAGTAATATGAAAGAACATCCCCCATCATAACAAATAGGAGCTTAAAAGAAGTGATATAAAGGGGAGTACTTAAAAAGAAAGAGAGAGGTTAGATCTCTTACGAAAATTCGGCAGCCTAACGGCGCCACTCAAAACTTCCAAAATGGATTTATGAGAGAGAATAGGGTCTCTAATCACATGAACATACAAATTACAGTAAGTGTAATATAAAATAACATTCCAATAACAATAATGATGAGCTTTAGAGGGAATGACATAAAAGAGTGTACTTAAAAAGAAAGAGAGGAGTAAGATCCCTTACCTCGGGTCCAACTTGTCTTGTTCGTTCTTTAACGTCCTGAATAATAAACTTGAGTTAATTTATACTTGATTAAGAACCTTTTTAAAGTTAATTATTCCTTTTATATCACTTATTTCCATGTTATAAACATTATGTAACCATTTAAGTTAATAATGTTTGTTTTGTCAATATTTGGTTCTTAAGTCGAAAGTGGACTTCTTACAATTACATGTTGTTCGTGTGGTCAAAGGTTCTTTATATACAGAATGACATTATTTATTTGGATATCATATATATCATATATATCCAGCATATACATGTATTTATAATATTACATAATCATTTATAGGTAAGAAATGAAATGCACCGTTCATGGAGACGGTAAGCCGTACGTACGCATGAACGCTACTTTCATTTCTATTTCGTATTTTATAGAATGGAATCATAATGATATAAGAGTATATTATAATTCCAGTATAATAACATATATAATATCATTAACTTTATCCTTTACACATCCCACATATGGTATTAACGAATCAAATCACTTTCAGGGGGCGGTAGTCTGCACTTCCTAAAATGAAGATATCGTGTTTACCCATAATGGAAACAATAATGGTATGCCATAAATGAAAAATACAGAAGCTTAAGGAATGAATAAACATATTATATATCATATATAAAAATATTTACATCATAATGGCCACCTTTGAAGGTGTTAAATGAGTATTGAACAATCATCGTTTCGGGAGGCAGAATTTCGCCATCCACAGAAACCGTATGTTCTTTAACCATTTGATGTAGTTGTGTGAGAGTGTAGCTCTAATAAATCTTATAACAACATCCTAGTATATTGAAGATACTGGTTTTGTTAAAAAATAAGTAAATAAAAAGAGTTTAGGGGGTTGGAGAATCAAAATAAAACAAATGAACAAGAGAGAATGAATTACCTTTGAAAGTGAAACTCCTTTTGATTTGAGCCTAAAGGCTTCCTTTGAAAGGATTCTTCCCAAAGGGAATCCTCTAGGATGAGGAGAGGGATGTGGAGAGAGTAAATGGGCAGGAGATGGCCGAGCCAAAGGCTTGAGTAGTGTGTGAAATGAGGTAGAGGTGGGGGCCTTTTATAAGAGGAGAGGAGGGGCACTTTTGGAAAGTAAAGAAATATTACTTTATTTGAAAATTTGTTTCGGTTTTAAAAGGTCCCACATTGATATAATTCGTGTATAAGGTGATAAGGCTTCTAAATATTCCCATCCAATAGGTTTTGGACATGTGTAGGTTTTAGATATTAGATTATCTTTCCATTTTATTTAAATCGTTAAATAATGAAGTCATCGCTGCATCATAATGATGTCATAAATAATTTAATTTATTTAAATTCTAAAAATTATAAAAAAAATACTATGATGTAGTAAATCCTTTTATCTTTCCAATAAATATTTATAATAAAAAATATGATCTTTATAACCTCATGTAAAAATTGTTTTCGTAAAACATATTATGTTTGTGTCATTTTTACTTTTATTTAAAAAAAGGCATTAAAGTCATTATCTCACCCAAGTGGCTCCATGGGGTCCCCTAAATCGACCCATGGGTTGTCTTGGTCGGCCATTACACAACCAATAGGGTTAGGACATGTGTCAAGCTCATCTCATTTTATTAAAGCATTATTTTTACCTTAAACTACACTAATTACCTCTAATCGCGATTAAAAACTTAATAAGTTACTATTCACCAAAAAATTATTTTAATCTCATTGAACCACATTTTACTTCTTAATGACAACCATGTATGTCATATTTTTGAAAATCAAAATACAATGATGGCAAAATTTCATTTAAACGGAAAATCAGTTTTTTATAAGTACCACTTAGTGGTTTCACTATTCATCAAAAATTGAAGTTTTTCAGAAAATTACCAAAAATTCACCCTAAGATATATTTGATATTACGAATTCAAAAATGAAGTATATTTTAAAAAATTCAAAAAAAAGTCACATTAATTAATTTAATAATTAATTCCCGCTGTCAGAGCAAATAACGTGTTTTTATGAAACAATAAGTATCAAAAGATTGACACTAGTTTAAGTCCGATTTCAAAGTGAAATTAATTCCAATGACCACTATTGGATTTAATGGTAAAAATATTTTCTAATTTAACTTTAAAACAAATTAAAAATATAATCTAATCATATAAATAAATTATATTAAAAATAGGTTTTGAATTAAAATACAACATTTTACACTATTCATTAAAAAATGAACTTTATCGGAAAGGTAACAAAAATTTACACAAAGTAAATTTTGATGTCCCGATTCTAAAGAAGAGATATTTTTGGTCCAATAGAATTTATAAGACTGATCAAAACTATATTTAATGACGGTTCTCCGTCAAAAGGTGATAAGTGAACCCTTAGTGAAAATTTGGGCTTATACGCCTAAAATTGAATTCTTTCCGTATTTTATGCCTTTATCTTTTATTGGATAAATGTAAAAACATATATAATCATATTTTAGTTATTTCTATCCATTCCCTCCAATATAACGGCTACATGTTAACTACCATTTAAAATAATATTGTTTTATTATTAGAGTGCAACGTAAGATTCCCAAGAAACTCATTGTTGCGTGTTGGGTACGCCATCGAGCATAGCGTCCCCTTTAAAGTAATATTAATATTTTATTCACAAATATGGATAAATATGAAAATGTAATATTCTTTATTTACCTAGGGTGTTATAGTTATTCCCTACTTGGTGGATTTCTCCCTTAATCAGGATAGATAGGGTAAGGACCAACTATTAGGGAGATTTAATTGTATCAAGAATTGATAAGATGGATTCCATTTTATTTTTTTATAATATTCCCTCTAGATCTCCTAGGTGTTCCCATGATTATTGGTTATTGACTATATTATGATAATTTCACCACTGGAAAGTTGTGTTTTCCCAAAACTTGTATACCAACGGTTTTCCAGAACCGTTGGTATAAGTGTTTTTTACCAACAGTTTGTAAAAACCATTGGTAAATCTTGGTTTTGTGAAGGCATTCCCAATAGTTTGAAGAAACCATTGGGAAAGCCAAAATGTTTGCACCCTTTACCAAAAGTTTGTCGAAAACTGTTGGTAAAGGCCATTTTTCCCAACAGTTTTTACAAACCATTGGGAAAAGTCATGATTTCCCAACGGTTTTTACAAACCGTTGGGAAAGGTCTCCTCAAATAATCACAATTTCCAGATGCCCCCGCAGCACAACACAAAACTCCTTCCCCTAATTTCTAGAAGCCCCAACGCACAGGTGAACCCTAACCCGAGTTCTTCCATCTGATCAGGTGAAACTCCCCCATCTAGGTTAGACTCTTTAAACCTCATCCCAAATACAAACATAGAAGCCCTCTTCCTCCGATTTCTACATTTATTGCAATATCTAGAAAGATCACGTCATTTTTTCCTATTTTAGGGATTTTGGAAAATTTTATGATTCACACTATTTGATATTAAATCAATGACTAATACATGATTGGTAGATGTATGTGACTAGGGTTGACTTTGGTTTCATATATCATTTGTAATGAAACATACGATATACTACCACTAATATGGTGATTCCACCTAAGAATGGTGGAATTTTCCTAGGATCATGAGGCTTCCTCTTCTTTTGTTCTATAGAGTTTGTAGTGTTGGTTTTTAATGTATTTTATTTTCTTATGGATTTATAGTGATTATGTATTGGGTTCCTTTGGTCATGAATTTCGGGTGAGTTATTCTTAAGTTCTTCTTATAGATCTTTGTATTCATAAAGTGTGCCTAATTTTTTTGTAGGTGGTGTCGACTCACTGAGTGACTATTTGGTTATGTTTTTATGATGCAAACATTTTATTTTTTTTTAATAATGAAACCTATTTATATTTTAATGATATAAATGAGTGGTTTTTAAATATATGTTTATAAAATAGGTAAAATGTTTTCTAAGTGGTTTATTTGGAACTGTACAAAGACAGATCCCATTTTTATTGTATTCTAAAATATCATTAAACATATTTATACTTAGTGAATCCTTTATAAGTTTGGATCCATGTTTGAGCATTACCACTAATATAACATAGTTTAATACCATTTTTAGATTGTGTACATCTCATTAGATTTTTTAATGAGTTCACTTATTCCTTCATTAATGTCTTCCAAGGATGTCTTAGAAATCTAATAGCCACTTGAATGTTTTTCCTTGCTTTAATAATGTAATGTATTCCTGGAATAGTCAATTAATTTTTACATTCTAGTAAAACATGTTGATAACCTTCATGATTATATGATCTCATTAGTGGGTGTGGTGAATATGGATATAATTTTAAACATATGTATTGAATATTATTTTTATCTTCCAAGGTTGCAAATTCTGTAGTTGGGTTGTTTTAAAGCGATATATAGCAATGTTTTAAACCACTGCTATATATGCCTAATGGTTGTTTAGTAGTGGTTTAAACCACCACTATTTAAGGTCAATATTCTTTTTACCGTTTTTTGTTTCAGCAATTATTTTCCATGACAAAAAATGGTGAGGATATAATGGCGGTTCAAATCACAACTATATCCTTTCCATTTTTTGGCAGGTGAAACCATCGCTAAAACCAAAAACGCCACTAAAAAACATTCTATGAAGATTCCACACCCCCTGGAAAGATCCCCCACCCCTTGGACACCCCCGACCCCCTGGACAGCCCTACCACCCCCGTGGATAGCTCACCTACCCCCTGGACAGCCCGAGCCCCCTGGAAATCCCCCCTACCCTTACTGACAGCCCGCCAACCCCACCCCCAGACACCCGCCCACCACCCCTCAGACACCCCCATCCTCCCGGACACCCCCACCCCCTGGAAATCCCCCCACCCACCCCCTTGACACCCCGACCCCACTGGACAACACCACCACCCCTGTGGACCGCCCGACCACCCCCTGTGGACATCCCAACCACCCCCTGTGGATAGGCCGCCCACCCCCCCAGACAGGCCGCCCACCCCTGGACACCCCAGACCCCCTGGACAGCCCCGCCACCCCCATGGGAAGCCCTCCCACCCCCTGGACACCACGTAACCCCCGGACAGCCCCACCCACCCGCTGGACACCCCGCTCACCTCCCTGGACAGCCCGCCCACCCCCTTGGACTCCCCCTACCCCCCTGGACATCATAACCACCCCCATGGACAGCCCGACCACCTGGACACCCCGACCCCCCTAGACAGCCCCTCCCCCCTGGACACCTCCGACCCCCGGACGACCCCACCACCCCCCTAGACGACCCGCACCCCCTAGACACCCCGCACCCCCTGGACAGCCCCGCCACTCCCCTGATCATCATCCTACTCCTCATCCTGATCTCCCTGAAGAAGTTAAAGTATAAAACTCATGTACTCCCAACAAGACCCTTAAGGATTATGTATTCTTTGATCCACTTCGAATATCTTACTTGGAAATCCTTGAATATAGGCATTATAAATTCTGTATCTTATTTTCTTATATACACTGTATTTTGTTGTATTTCTTAATATGATTCTCATATAGAGTAATGCGTCAGTTGTGATTTTATTTAAAGTAAAAAATTGTCATTTACCTAAATATTTTTTTTATTGAACTTCAATATTATTGAATTGATTTGAAATGACTTATTTCATTTTTTTACAAAATGGATAGAAGTTTGATGTACGAAACTGATCGAATTTCAATCAATTTTCAAAATAATTTGAACAGCTTTCTAGATTTTTCATTTGACAAGGCTTCATATAGTGGTCGCATACACTTCCCATGTTCTAATTGTGTTGGAAGACCGTGGTTGAGTCATGAAGCAGTTTGCTATCATATAGCGAAATATGGTTTCCAAACAAACTATTATGTGTGGTATCACAATGAAGAGAAAATTCAATCTTAAAATGTTTATGATCCAAATGATAGGACTGAATTGGAGAGTTTGATATATGATCAGTTTCCATTTATTCGGCATCATGAGAAGGAAAGTATGTCCAGCCAACAAGATTTTGATATAAGAACACATGATGCATCCAATGAAAATGATGATGTTGATAGGGTGAAAAAATTGAATGATGCTGCAACGACTCTAGTATATCGGCTATGTGGTAAAATAAAAAAGTTAGGAATTTTTAATCCGATTGTTTCATGGGAAAACTATGTATGGGATTTAAAATACTGCAATTGATTACATTCTTACCTTCATGAAGGACTTACTTCCAGATGATGTAGATATTCCCTCAAAACACTATATGGCATGGAAGTTAGTTGATGAACTTGGATTCTCAAAAAAAATTCATGCTTTCCCGAATAATTGCAGCTTATTTTGGGAGGAAACTGCTGAAATAAATGATTGTATCAAATGTAGAACCTCCCGATGGAAGCCAAAAGATGATGGAACACCATCTCGTGTGCCACAAAAATTAATGTGGCACTTTACATTGATCCCTAGATTACAGAGCCTTTTCATGTTTAATGAAATATTAGTAAAAATGTGATGGCATGACACCGAGATAAAAAAGAATAATGAATAGTTGGTTCACCCTACAGATGGATTTTCATGGCAGAGATTTGATGCTCGATATCTTGAATTTGCATCCAACATGCGTAATGTGAGACTAGGTCTTTCATGTGATGGTTTTAATCCATTTGGGAAGATGCTTACTTCTCACAGCACATGGATGGTTTTCATACACATTTATAACCTTCCCACATGGTTGTGTATGAAAAATCCTTACACTTTCTTGAGTATACTGATATCTGGCCCTTATGATCTCGGCAATGATATAGATGTATACATGCAACCTTTAATAAAAGAGTTGAAACTTCTTTGGGATGTGGGTGTTCCCACATACGATGCATGTTCGAAAGACATATTTCAGATGCGTGCTGTGCTTATGTGGATGATCAATGATTTTCCTGCTTATGCAATGATGTATGGATGGAGAAGAAAAGGAAAATTTTCATGTCCTATTTGTATGAATAATACTCAATCAAGAAGACTGAAATATCTTCATAGTTTTAGTTTTATGGGACATCGAATATTCTTTCCAATGAACCATACATATAGAAACAATCGTCTAAGAATTGACAATACCATGGAGACTGACGATCCACCTCATCGTATGTCTGGAACTGATGTGCATAATGAATTGAAAGATTTCAGTTATTCATTTGGGAAGGGTGTAATGAAATATAGAAAGAGGAAAAATGTTTCCAATGATACCTATTACAATTGGAAGAATAAGAGTATATTCTTTGAGTTACTGTATTGGTCAACCAACTTGTTACGTCATTGCTTAGACATAATGCACATTGAAAAGAATATATGTGAAATGTTGCTTTCAATTCTTCTAAATTTAAAGAGGAAGACAAAAGATGATTTACGATCTCAACATGACTTGGTAGATTGGGGGATCAGACCAGAATTGCATCCTGTCTGTATCAGTGAAAATAAATGGAAAGTTCTATGTGCTTCTTATGTGATGACACCTGCTGAAAAAAATAAATTTCTGGAAGTGCTAGAGACTATTAAAGTTCCTGATGGCTATTCAATCAATATATCAAAACGGGTCAATAGAAAATAGTTGAAGTTGAAATATTTGAAGACACATGATTATCACGTCTTTTTGCATGAGTTGATTCCAATAGCAATCCGTCATCTCTTGTCCAATAATGTAAGAGTCTCAGTTATTCGGTTGTGATATTTGTTTAGAGATCTTCGTGCTAAGATGTTGTCCAAATCCTTCTTGCAAAAATTGTTGGCAGAGAAACCATTAATTTTGGGTGAGTTAGAGAAAATATTCATTCCATCATTTTTTACATGCATGTTGCATTTGAATGTCCATATTCCGACCGAAATACTTCTTGGAAGACCCGTTGCTTTCTGTTGGATGTATCCAAATGAAAGAAACATATGCACATTGAAATAATATGTTTAGAATAGGAATTATCCCGAAGGTTCTATTATGAACGGTTACTTGGATCAAGAATGTATGGATTTCTGATCAATGTATTTGTCTGATCTTACTACGAGAATAAATAGACCAATGAGAAATGAAGAAGGATAGTATGGGAAAATTGAACCCAGTTTTCCATCACTTCCTCAAACAGGAGGAATTCTGGGATCATATACATTGACGATATTAAGACTTGAAGAGCGAGAGATGACACATCGCACATTGTTGTTCAATTGTGATTTTTTCGATGAGTATATCAAGTAAGTAAATTTTACATGTATCTCTTATCTTATCTCTTTTAATTTTAAATATTTGTTAAACTATTATTATTTTTATCTACAAGGAACATAAAGAATTGATATATAGAAATCATTGTTCTTTATCTTTGAGAAGGAAAGAGACTTTGCAGAGCAAAGGGTTTTCTGCTTGGTTGAAATTGAAGGTAAAACTATTTCTTTAATAACTAAAAAAAATAATATTTAATTAAGTTTACTATTTGTTTATATTTTAGGTATCGAGTTCGCCTGCAGATTCTGTTTCTGAGGAAATAAGATCTTTGGCTTTTGGTCCTAATACCATGGTTAATGCTTGTAAATCACTTGTGATCAATGGATACAAATTTATTATCACTAAACGATCAAGAAACATGAAAACACAACATGATGGTGTTATGCTAACTGCCACAACAGACTGTTATTCCATTTTATCAGATAATAGACCTCGTACTGAAAATATAGCTTATTATGGAGTCGTTGAGAAAAAAATAATTTTGGATTATTACTCACATGGTCAAGTCATGATGATGAAATGTCAATGGTTTGATTCAATGAAGAGGCAAGACACCTTTATTTATGATTGTGGATTTCGAGTTATTGACATGACTTGCACTCTTGCCACCGATGAACCATATGTATTGGCATCAATGGTGAAACAAGTTTTTTATGTCAAAGATCATCATCATCCTAAATTCAGTGTAATTATTAAAGTAAATCCCAGACATGTTTTTGATGATGGTGATGATGAAGTTGACACCATCCCTACAACAATTGGAAGCAATCCATTTATTACTTATGATGACTCCAATAGCTCAATTGTCAGAGTTGATTGTGAACCTGAAGTTGTGGTGGGAAATATATAGAATCATACAGTCGTGTTCTCACCTACATGTTTCACCTACACCATTCAGAGTGTGTATCCTAGTACTTACCTTCAAACCACCATAAATATTCTGTTTCTTTATGTTTTTTTATCAAAGTGGTTTCTATATATTTTGTTTTTTGGGTTACACATTAGTTATCTGTTTCTAATTACTTCCATATTTGTTTTCATTACAGGAAATGACACCCATTGAAGAGAGGCGGTGAAAAAAGATGACATAAAATAATCGTCGCATGACACAGATGGGCATTCCTCCACTCATCCCTGTTGTGAGTATTTTATTTAAAATATATATATTTCAATAACTTATAATATCATGTGTTTAATTTTGTGTTAAACTTTTTTTCAGGATCCACCCCCTAGACGAGAGATATCTGATGAGGAGCCTGATATTGATCCCAATACAGAGGCTGGTGGTAGGAGGGGTGGTAGTGTCAGAGTTAGACGACCATCTGGTGGTCCCGGTACTAAGGCCAGTGGTATGAGGGCTTGTGGTGAGAGAGTTAGATGATCCACTGGTCGTACCCGATTGAATTATACTCCTACCAAAAACGTATCTTCTACACCCCATTTTGATCTTGGCGCGTCTTTAGGGACACACGAGATATTTAGGCCTCTGATGTTTACACTACCAGTTGGCCAGACATCTGTGCTTTCATCTTTTGCTTCTGGTTCATTATCTCCAGGCTATTATATTCCACCTTCTTCGACTCCTGCTCTGACACAATATGTGGATGAGGAGCATACACTGAGGGACAATCCACTTGTACAAGATATTCCTTTGGCTTCTACACATCTAGTGACACCCATTGATTCAACTACCATAGGTATATTTATATAACTCTAACAAATTTTTATACCAAAATTTATTTTTATTATAAATTGTACTGATATTTTTTTTCTTTAATAACAGATTCATCTACTAATAGGAGGTGGGGGAGGGGGCGTACTCACTTGCGTGCGATATGGAACCACCAGACACAGTTGATGGTTGAATACAATGGTGATGGACAGATGATTGATAAATCTGGGCAGGAATGTTGGGGTTTTTTGGCGACGCTAGCCAAATACTCCGACATCATTCCGGTTAGCCCTCTCTCTTGGAGACATCTGCCACACGAAGTCAAGGATAATGCGTGGGAACAAATATGGGTAAAAAATCTATTAGATTTAATTTAGTATTTTTTTGTATTTATATGAATTAATATATTGGGTGTCGGCTTCGGTATAACTTCCCTGATGGCGATGGTGCACGACCGGTGCGTTTAAAGGAGCTAGGAGAGATTTGGAGAGATTATAAGCATGAGCTGTATATTGGCTAGTGTGATAGAGTGGTTACGGAGTTGGAGACATTACCTATCGTGGATTAATGCCCGATAGAGCAATATCGCCAAATGATTACCCATTGGGTGACTGCCAAATTTAAGGTATTAATCCCATTTGAGGTATTTAAATGACAGTTTTCATATTTTTCATTAATATTATCTAATTTATTATTAAACATTATTTAGTAATATTTTGAAAAAAACAAAAAAAAACATTGATTCAAAGCAATACCTCCACAATTTGGGGAGAACGACTATGTCAGATCATGAGAGTCAGTTGGTACGATATAGTTGTTTATAATTTTTCTTTAGGACTTGCCTTTTTTATTGTTTCTAATTAAATTATGTGATTTATTGAATATTGAATATATGATTATACTTGTACTTTATATTGTTTAAATGTAATTATAGAAGCACAAATTGAATATTGAAAGACGTATGCCTCAAGAAAAATTGTTTTGCTCAAGTAGAAGGAAAAAAGATGGAACTGCGGTTAATGAACCGACACAAGAAAATATTGTAAGTTCTAATTTGTTTATTTCAAAGTTTAGTATCTATTTTGAAATTTAATAATCTATTAATATTTTTAACATTCTTCTTTAGAGGCCCTTGATGCTCAAGAGCCTGACAATTTTGGGCCACATGATCATTTATATCAGGTTTTGGGAGATGAGCACTCTGGTCGAGTACGCTACCGACTTGGAAAGAATATAGTCCCGATGAGGTATTGGTCCTCTCCAAGTATCCATTATAGTACCACCGAGTTGGAATAGGTCAAGGAGCATGCAAGACAGTCTGATAAAAGGGTCATAGAGTTGGAAGAACAAGTTCAAACGAGGGACAAAGAATTTATGAAACTGATGAAAGCTTTATCTTCATCACTTCCACCAGAGGCCAGCGTGGCTTGTCAGACATTTATGTCATCGATTGGTGCATTATACAATGCACTAGAAGGTAGTTCTAGTGGCGGTCGAGATGATGAAATTCCTGGTGATGACGAGGATGCTGAATAGGATGAGGGATGAGGATGAGGATGAGGATGAGGGCGAGGATGGGGCTGGGGGTGAGGATGGGGCCGAGGGCGAGGATGGGGTCGGTGATGAGAATGAGGACGATGAAGAGGACGATGATGAGGAAAGAGATGGCGATGAGGATGAGTCCAATGATGATAGTGGTGATGGTGACGGTGATCAGGGGAAGATTGATCCATTACATTTTTGAATTCTATATAACTCTTTATTTTTGAACCTGGTTTTCCACTCTAGCATGTATATTTTTGAATTCAGTATAACTCCTTATTTTCATCCAAATATGGAAGAATAATGATGTTATAATGGTTTGGAGGTGAGTGATGTTATATGATATTTTATGGGTTATTGTGAGGAGTTTATTTCCCATTAATTGATTGGTTCATAAAACATAAGTTAGTGTTGCATATATTATGTAATTGGAATTGGTAAAGTAAAATGCTGGTCTCGAATTTCCGAGTTGGTTATTTGTATGGTATTATCTATCAAAAGTGGGTATATCTCTATTGACTATGGGTGTATTTTCTAATTGAATAATTTATTTATTAAACTGACCATGAAATACACATTTCCCATAATACAGAAGCACCACAAAAATCATATATAGACACTACACACCACAAGACACTCATGGGAGACACCCCTTGAGGTAGAGTCCCTCTCATAGACTCTTTAATTTAAGAATGCTTTAAATTGAATTTAGATTCTTTCTTAATTATGCTTAATTATATTGAATTGATTATCTTTAATAAGTTTTCTTTAATATAATTGTTTCATTTGATAAATAAAGTCACGTTTTTATAATAAAACCCCTCCAATAGAGGTGCACTGTCTATGAAAACTCACAGTGATAGTTTAGAGTGTAATAATTTGACTCTCAATCATTAGTTTCATGCCATAGTCACACCATGGTCAGGCCGCAGTCATGCCACAGTCACACCACGATCATGCCGTGGTCACACCGCAGTCACCGACCAAACACATTCAGATAGTGTTGATACTTTATGAAAATGATCCATGGGTCATTTTTGACGTGTATGAGTCAACCCCGCCTCAATCCAAAGCGCAGTGTGGCCAACACCACTCAAAATGTCTCTCTTTTGTTTCAAAAGGACATCATTTTAAGTGAATACAACAACTAACATATGAAAAACCGACCAAAGGAATTCAAATTCTATTGAAACTTTAGGACAATGATCCATTGGTCATATGTGACGTGTACGAGTCAACCCCACCTCAATATGAGGGCCGACACGGCTGAATATGTGTATTTTAGGTGTTCAGCGCGCTTGAAAATCATGTGTGGGGTGGTCGAAACCAGCCGAACGACCTCAGAATGCCATTAAATCGGACAAAAACAAAGGGTGGATGAATTGTGAAATTTTCGGCCAGACGACACGTCAATCAGAGGTGTTGTGTGACCGCGCTGGCCGAAAACGCACTCGGCGTGTCGTAAATGGCCAAAACATGGGTTTTACGGTCAAATGCATGCCGAACGACATCAGAATGATGTGAAATCATACAAAAACACCAAAATTATTATTCTTGAGGTGTACGAGGAGACGACACGTCATTTGGACGCGCGGTTTGCACGACATGACTGAATATGTGTTTTTAGGCGTTCGGTGCGCTTGAAAAGCGTGCGTGGGGTGGTCAAAACTAGCCGAACGACCTCGGAATTCCATGAAATCGGACGACAAAAAAGGGTGGGTGAATTTTGAAATTTTCAGCCAAATGGCACGTCAATTGGAGGTGTCGTGTGACCGCACTGGCCGAAAACGCACTCGGCGTATCGTAAATGGACAAAACATGGGTTTTACGGTCAAATACATGCTGAATGACATCAGAATGACTTTAAATCACACGAAAACACCCTAATTATTATTCGTGAGGTGTACAAGGAGACGACACGTCATTTAGATGCGTGGTTTGCATGGTACGACTGAATATGTGTTTTTTAGGTGTTCGACGCGCTTGAAAAGTGTGCGTGGGGTGGTTGAAACTAGCCGAACGACCTCAGAATGCCATGAAATCGGACGACAACAAAGGGTGGATGAGTTGTGAAATTTTTGGCCAGACGGAACATCAATCGGAGGTGTCGTGTGACCGCGCTGGCCGAAAAAGCTCTCGGCGTGTTGTAAATGGCCAAAACATGGGTTTTACGGTCAAATGCATGCCGAACGACATCAGAAAGAATTGAAATCACACAAAAACACCCTAATTATTAGTCATGAAGTTTAATAAGAGATGACATGTCATTCGGACGCACGGTTTGCATGACACGACTAAATATGTGTTTTTTAGGTGTTCGGTGCGCTTGAAAAGCGTGCGTGGGGTGGTCGAAACTGGCCGAACGGCCTCTGAATGCCATGAAATCGGAGAACAAAAAAGGGTGGGTGAATTGTGAAATTTTCAGCCAGATGACATGTCAATCGGAGGTGTCGTGTGACCGCGCTGGCCGAAAACGCACTCGACATGTCGTAAATGGCCAAAACATGGGTTTTACGGTCAAATGCATGCTGAATGACATCGAAATGACTTGAAATCACACGAAAACACCATAATTATTATTCGTGAGGTGTATGAGGAGACGACAAATCATTCAGACACGTAGTTTGCGCGGCACGGCTGAATATGTGTTTTTAGGTGTTCGACGCGCTTGAAAAGCATGTGTGGGGTGGTTGAAACCGGCCAAATGACCTCGGAATGCTATGAAATCGGATGACAACAAAGGGTGGGTGAATTTTGAAATTTTTGGCCATATGGAATGCTAATCAAAGGTGTCGTGTGACTGCACTGGCCGAAAATGCACTCGGCATGTCGTAAATGGACAAAACATGGTTTTTACGGTCAAATGCATGCCGAATGACATCAGAATGACTTGAAATCAAACGAAAAAACCCTAATTATTATTTGTGAGGTGTACGAGGAGACGACATGTCATTCGGACGCACGGTTTGCGTGACATGGCTGAATATGTGTTTTTTAGGTGTTCGGCAGACTTGAAAAGCGTGCGTGGGGTGGTCGAAACTGACCGAACGACCTTGGAATGCCATGAAATCGGATGAAAACAAAGGGTGGGTGAATTGTGAAATTTTCATCTAGAAGACACGTCAATCAGAGGTTTTGTGTGACTGTGCTGGCCTAAAACGCACTCATCATGTTGTAAATGGCCAAGACATGGGGTTTACGGTCAAATGCATGATGAACGACATTATAATGAATTGAAATTACACAAAAACACCCTAAGTATTATTCTTCAGGTGTATGAGGGGACGAAACTTCATTCGGATGTGCGGTTTGCGCGGCACGACTGAATATGTGTTTTTTAGGTGTTCGACGCGCTTGAAAAGCGTGCGTGGGGTGGTCGAAACCGGCCAAATGACCTCGGAATGCCATGAAATGGGATAAAAACAAAGGGTGGGTGAATTGTGAAATTTTCGACCAGACGACACATCAATCAGAGGTGTCTTGTGACTGCGCTGGCTAAAAATGCACTCCGCGTGTCGTAAATGGCCAAAACAAGGGTTTTATGGTCACATGCATGCCGAACGACATCAAAATGACTTGAAATCACTTGAAAACAGCCTAATTATTATTCTTGAGGTGTATGAGGACACAAAACATCATTCAGACGCATGGTTTGCACGACACAACTGAATATGTGTTTTTTAGGTGTTCGGAACGCTTGAAAAGCGTGCGTGGGGTGGTCGAAACTGGCCCAACGACCTCATAATTCCATGAAATCAGATGACAACAAAGGGTGGGTTAATTGTGGTATTTTTGGCTAGACAACACGTCAATAAGAGGTGTAGTGTGACTGCACTGGCCGAAAATGCACTCGGCATGTTGTAAATGGCCAAAACATGGGTTTTACGGTTATATGCATGCCAAACAACATCAGAATGACTTGAAATCACACGAAAACACCCTAATTATGATTCTTGAGGTGTACGAGGATACAACACGTCATTTAGACCTGCGGTTTGTGCGGCACGACTGAATATGTTTTTTTAGGTGTTCGACGCGCTTGAAAAGCGTGCGTGGGGTGGTCAAAACCGTCCAAATGACCTTGGAATGCCATGAAATCGGACAACAATAAAGGGTGGGTGAATTGTAAAATTGTCAACTAGACGACACGTCAATCGGAGGTGTCATGTGACCGCGCTAGCTGAAAATGCACTCGGCGTGTCGTAAATGGCCAAAACATGGGTTTTACGATCATATGCATGCCAAACGACATCAGAATGACTTGGAATCACATGAAAACACCCTAATTATTATTTGTGAGGTGTATGAGGAGACAACACGTCATTTAGACGTGAAGTTTGTGCAGCACGAATGAATATGTGTTTTCTAGGTGTTCGACGCACTTGAAAAGCGTGCGTGGGGTGGTCGAAACTGACAGAATGACCTCAGAATGCCATTAAATCAGACGAAAAAAGGGTGGGCAAATTGTGAAATTTTTTCCTAGATGACACGTCAATCGGAGGTGTCGTGTGACCGCGCTGGCTGAAAATGCACTCTGCGTGTCGTAAATGGCCAAAACATGGGTTTTATGGTCAAATGCATGCCGAACGACATTGGAATGACTTGAAATCACATGAAAACACCCTAATTATTATTCGTGAGGTGTAGGAGGAGAAAACATATCATTCAGACACACAGTTTGTGTGGAACGACTGAATATGTGTTTTTTAGGTGTTCAACGTGCTTGAAAAGCATGCGTGGGGTGGTCGAAACCGGCCGAACGACCTTGGAATGCCATGAAATCGGATGACAACAAAGGGAGGGTGAATTGTGAACTTGTTGGCCAGATAACACGTCAATCAGAGGTGTTGTGTGACCGCGCTGGCCGAAAACACACTCCACGTGTCGTAAATGGACAAAACATAGGTTTTAAGGTCAAATGCATGCCGAACAACATCTAAATGACTTGAAATTACACGAAAACACCCTAATTATTATTCGTGAGGTGTATGAGGAGACAACACATCATTCGGACATGCGGTTTGCACGACACAGTTGAATATGTGTTTTTTAGGTGTTCGGCGCGCTTGAAAAGCGTGCGTGGGGTGGTCGAAACTAGCCGAAGAACCTTGAAATGCCATGAAATCGGACGAAAACAATGGGTGGGTTAATTGTGAAATTTTTAGCCAGACAGCACGTCAATCAGAGGTGTCGTGTGACCGTGCTGGCCGAAAACGCACTCGGCGTGTCGTAAATGGCCAAAACTTGGGGTTTACGGTCAAATGCATGCCGAACGACATCAGAATGACTTGAAATCACACCAAAACACCCTAATTATTATTTTTGAGGTGTAAGAGGAGACGAAATATCATTCAGACATGCGGTTTGCGCGGCACGACTAAATATGTGTTTTTTAGGTGTTCAGCGCGCTTGAAAAGCGTGCGTGGGGTGGTCGAAACCGGCCGAACGACCTCAGAATGCCATGAAATCGGACGAAAACAAAGGGTGGGTGAATTGTGAAATTTTTGGCTAGACGGCACGTCAATCAGAGGTGTCGTGTGACCGCACTGGCCGAAAACGCACTCCGCATGTCGTAAATGGCCAAAACATGGGTTTTACGGTCAAATGCATGCCGGACGACATCATAATGACTTTAAATCACACGAAAACACCCTAATTATTATTCGTGAGGTGTAATATGAGAAGACACATCATTAGGACGCGCTGTTTGCATGACACAGCTGAATATGTGTTTTTTAGATGTTCGGTGCACTTGAAAAGCGTGCGTGGGGTGGTCGAAACCGGACGAACGACCTCGAAATGATATGAAATCGGGCGACAACAAAGGGTGGGTGAGTTGTGAAATTGTTGGCTAGACAGCACGTCAATCGGAGGTGTCGTGTGACCACGCTGGCCGAAAACACACTCGATGTGTCATAAAAGGCCAAAACATGGGTTTTACAGTCATGTGCATTCCGAACGACATCAGAATGACTTGAAATCACACGAAAACACCCTAATTATTATTCATGAGGTGTATAAGGAGACGAAACATCATTCGGATGTGCGGTTTGCACAGCATGGGTGAATATGTGTTTTTTAGGTGTTAGGCGCGCTTGAAAAGCGTGTGTGGGGTGGTCGAAACCGGCCGAACGACCTCAGAATGCCATGAAATCGGACAACAACAAAGGGTGGGTGAATTGTAAAATTGTTGGCTAGATGGAACTTCAATCGGAGGTGTCGTGTGACCGCGCTGGCTGAAAACGCACTCTAGACAGCCCCCCACCCCGGACAGCCCCCCACCCACCGACCCCCCCCCCCCTGGACAACCCCCCACCCCAGACAGCCCCCACCCAACGATCCATGGATCATTTGTGATGGGTACAAGTCAACCCCACCTCAATCCAAGGCACGGTGTGACTGGTATCACTCAAAGTCTCTCACTTTTGTTTGAAACAGACAACATTTTAAGTGAAAACAACAACTGGCATACGGAAAATCTTCACAAGGCTACACATAGATTCTTGAAATTAAGGGATAAAAAAATATGGTTTATTGGTCATACATTATTAGAATAAAATATTCACAAGGCATATATTGAAACACAATGGGTCATAGTATATATAGAAAAACATGAATTATATTTGGAATGAGTCTCGACATCCCATCTTGAACATGCACCAACACTCATGTTCTAATTCTCAATCATGGGTCGTTCATTCTAATATACAACAAATAAATATCATATAGTGATTTCATACGAAACCTATGAACACTCAAGCATACCATATAACAAATTGGTCAATAAGGCTACACATAGATTCTTGAAAAATAAGTTTCAAAGTCTCCTAAAAATACCCCAATGGTGAGGAATACATATGGTGACACCATAGCCCCATGGATCAGCTCAATCCCATCCTCAAACAGTGGGTTCTAGGACCAAACCAAAGTCCCTTTGGGAACCTAATACCAAATAATTAATTGAATATTCATACCCACTACCCAAGATGGGGATTCATCTGACATCACACCCAGGAGAGCAAATTACAATTAGCCACATACCCCCTTATTCTAATTGAAAAATATATAAAAAACATGTAGGCTATTCCGGTAACCCATCTCATATGTTGAGATTGTCCAATGTTTCCCACTAACACATTAAGAACCATTTATACATGGATACATAATCATTAGAGGAATATAAACATCCCATGTGCTTCCTATAACTCATCCTAGATCTAATCACATGAGCACTACCATTGTCCATATTATGGGTATCATGATCCTTGCCACACTACCCAAGTTTTTCTGTTGGTTTTAAGATACTCAACCCAAGACCATGACTAAACATCCCATGTGATTCCTATAACATGTAGGTTTTTCCCTTGTGTGTATTGGTGTTGTGGTTTGAGTGAGGAATGAATTCTAAATTTTGAATACTCTTATGTGTGTTGGTGTTGTGGTTTGAGTGAGGAATAAATTCTAAATTTGGAATACTCTTATGGGTGTTATTGAATTTCCTATAACATGTAGGCATTTTCTCTTATGGGTGTTATTGCATTTGAATTTCTAAATTTCTAAATTCTGTAATGAATTCTAAATTTTGAATACTTTGGATGGGGATTCTGTATTGGTGTTGTTGCAGGTCTGGAGAGGGGTTGCTGTGTTGTTGCAGGTCTAGAGAGGGGAGAGGGGCCTGATGGTGTGGAGCTATGAAATTGTATACCAACGGTTCTACAAATGTTGGTATAGATACTATTATATAAGGCTATACCAACAGTTATGTAACCGTTGGTATAGATACTATTATATAAGCTATACCAACGGTTTTTTATAACCATTGGTATAGGTTTATACCCATGGTTATAACCTAACCGTTAGTATAGTCTTATGGCTTGGCATATTCCCTCTATACCAACGATTATAAACCTTTGGTAGAGGTGTCACACACATATACCAATGGTTTACAAACTGTTGGTATATGTTATACTTTTACACACATATACCAACGATTTGTAGAAAACCATTGGTATACCTCCTATTTTGACACCTATACTAACAGTTTTCATAGAACAGTTGGTATATGCCTATTGTCATGCCTTACTTTTCCAAGATTGAGGGAACTGTTGGTATACTATATACCAACGGTTTCCAGGCCTTTACCAACAGTTTTGAACCATTGGTAAAGTGTAATATTCCAGTAGTATTTGATTCCTCCACTTCTATAATAGATGAATTATGATTATTTTACATTGATCTTATGTTATTATTATTTTTATTATGATGGTTCTTGGTTTCCATTGGTATTTCTATTTTTAAAAGAACAAATGTGCCCTCTTTATCTAAAATGAAATGGATTTATAAAGTCTTATGTTTTTTAAGGTAAGATTTTGAAGTGTTTTTCATATCAAAATTTCATTTTATTTAAAATATTAAAGAACCATTTTATTTTAAAATATGTAAATTCCATTCTTAATATATAATGGTTTCAAATGATGATAACATGTTGTTGGTTTTCAATAAAATTAAAATTCTTTCATTTATATTTTTATTTAAAACTAGCATGAAGTGGATTTATTTTTAAAAGTTATAAATGTGGTATGGGGAGGATACCTAATGGGAATTTTGGCTCATGCATATCATATTATAGGTTTAATTAAAGTTCTTTGTGATATGATGGTTGGTTTTTTTATTCCAATTCGAATATGTTGGAGGTAGTAAGTGAAGATAATTCACTTGCCACATGAAGATGATTGGTTGTGGGATTTGTTTTATTTTTGATATTTTGGTTCATATAACATTTTATTCCATGTCGGTATTTCTATTCTAGATTTATTTTCTTATTTTCATTGAATTTTTATTTAATGTTTAGTTTTATTGATGTTTGATGTATTAGGAGTATTTTGGCCTTGATTTTTCTCATGAGTTATGTTTTTTTCTTATGTTTTATTTGGACTTTCTATTTATGATTTCTACTTACTTTTTATGGATAAAAATATGACTTAAAAAGTGTATATGATGGATTTTTGGGAGGAATTATCTGTTTATTATAATTTTATCTGGTAAAATAATTCCCAATGATGTATGCTTTGATTACCTAACACTAGTTGACTACCTATGACGATCATAAATTATCTTTAGTCTAATTCATGGGCCAAATAGAGTACCAAGATTAGGGGTATCTTGGGTTATTTTGTAATAAAACTACCTTAGTAGGTTCATTAATGAGCCTCTAAATTGGTTAAAGATAACAAATAAAGTGATTAAATGATTTCTCTATTAGGAAATGTGAAGTATATTTCAAGTTTCAATTCACTACATAATGAAGGAGAGTTTCCATAACATATGTTTCGGCTTAATGAAGACTCGTGATAGTGAAATTATAAAAGATGTAGTGATCTCAATATTTTTATATAGAATCAGATTTTTAGGTAGTTATTATCTGGATGATGTATTGGTGGAAGTTATAGAATATATAAGTTTTTATATTAGTGGTTACATGATATTTTCCTAGATATTTTGAAATAAAGGAATCATGTAAGGTTTTTTAGAAAAATATATAAGCATAACTTACTCAGTTAACTAGAATTTTATGGTCTAAGAATAGGAACCTATAGATAATTAGAGATATCTAAGGAAAATAATGGGTTCTTTGTAAATATAAAAGGACCATATGATTGGATAGACCCCACTATAATGGAGGGGTGAGACCACTTGTACACATGTTGATTGGATTACTATGATAATATAATATTTATTTTTAATTACAAATTATGATTGTAATATTTATAAATTTCATGAAATTAAAGGAATAATCAATGTTCTCCCATGTATGTTGGACTAACATTTGAACCATGTAAATCTCTATTAACCATGTCTTTTTTCCTTAATTTCACCTGAATTATTGTTTTCGCAAGTTGTGTTTTTTTAATGTGTGAGGGGATTTAAGTAGTGTAGTGGTTTAGGTGAATCTTAATTTATATGTTATAGTACATCAGTTTCACATGGTTCTTTTAGTTTAGAAAGTTCTGCAGCTTTTTTCTATGCTTGAGGATTCTAGTGGTTTTGTTTATGATGATCGATGATTATGAATCCCAATAAGTGGTTTCAAATATTATGGTTAAATAAGGCTATATAGTCTAAAAATAATATATTATGGTAAATTTATTATCTTAATGTTTTTGATTTAGTGAGAGTCATTTTTTCATAAGGCACAACATCAGATGAAGTTAAGGTCCAGATAGACAAATTCAACTGGGTGGATTTCTATTTATGGAGGATACAGATAGATGATTATCTATTCATAAGGATATTGAGGTTATGTTTAATGGAGTTAAATTATATGAAATGGATAAATAGAAATGGGAAATTATAGATATAATTTCTCTTTTATTGATACAAATGTCTTTGGAATAAAATGTTGTCTATAACATCAGGGAGGTTAAGACCACAATGGAATTGATGAATGATCTGGTAGAAATGTTTGAGAATCCAACAACTGTTAATAAGATTTTCATGATAAAAATGTTTTTTTAACACATTTATATTTAAAATAATACCAAAATATGATCATGTGAATGAATTTTACATGATTTATAGTTATCTTGAATAAGTTAAAGTGAAGTTCATGGAAGATGTGTGGGATTTTTTTCTATTGTCGTCACTCCCAGAATCATGGGACATGATGGGGAATTCCATAAGTAAATATTTTGGGAAATATAAACTAGTTATTTAAGATGTTTTATATCTCATTTTAAATAAAAAACCCAGATTATGGGAAGTCTAAACACCTATAGTAACTATAGTGAATACGAAATGTAGAGGATGTAATGTTTATTAGATTGGTCAGAAAAAATCATAAGATTGATCAAGGGAGAGAAGTTTAGGTATATTGGTTGGGTCCATACCTATATATTAGAATTGTAGGAATATGAGTAACTTGAAAAAATATTTCAGAGAGTACATGGAGAATTTACTAAGGGGATATTATATAATTTCAAGTTATTCCAACACTAAAGTTGATGGTGGTAGCAATTTACTACTGAGTGTTAATATTTCATTGGAATCATGGATCATCAAATCTGAGGATTTATCCCATTCTATAGCTGTGAGGGGTTTCCTGATAAATTTGTATCTATAAGTCTTAACAAGGTTCATCTATATGATGATAAATATCTCAGGATTGTGGGGAAGGGCGATTCTAGAGTACAAATGTCTGATGAAATCTTTTTGGGGTTACAGGGAGTTCGGCACATACATGGTTTAGGGAAGAACATATTTTACTTTGGTTATCTAGATGAAGTAGTATTCAGAAATAGTTTTGAAAATATAGTATATAAGATTAATCAGTGTTAAATTGTTGCAGACAAAGGCATTAATGACATGAAACTGTATATGACTAGAAGATCAGATGGTGTAACAATGGTTAGAATGTCAACTTTTGAAATTTTGGAGTTGTGGCGCTATTGTCTTAGGATTATCAAAGAAAATAACATGATATTTTTAGTGGAAAATGGTATAATAAATCCTTATCACATAGAGTTTGTAAGTTTTGAGATCTATATACCCATAAAGTAGAGAAAAGTGTCATTTAATCTAAATAGAAAGACACCAAACTCCCTAAAGTTAAAACTCATGTGAAAAGATGTTTTAGGGCCTATACTCGTCCATTATTATAGAATATCAATGTATTTTTCTACATTCATCAATGATTCAACAAATATGGTATGGGTTCATTTCCTTAATAAAAAATTTTAGGTGTCTAATGTATTTGTTCAATATAAGGCCATAGTGGAAAGAGATACCAGAAATAATATAAAATTATTAAGGTTTGATAATGGTAGAGAATATGATAGCAAGGATTTTAAAAAGTTATTCTAGAGAAAAGGAACCAGGTTTGAGAAGACCGTACCTAAAACACCAGATCATAATGGTGTAGTGGAGCCGATGAATTGGACATTGTCTAAGAGTTTTAGATCATAATACTAAATTTTAGAATGCCCAAGGAAATTTGTGAGGAAGTAGTTAATTATGCCTCTTACCTTATTAATAGGAGTCCTTCTATACCATTGGGATAAGAGATTCCAGAACAACTTTGGTTTGGAAAACTAATAGAAGTTACCCACCTTAAAGTTTTTGAAATTCTTGACTATATCCATATTAATTCCAAGGATAATAAAAAAATCAAAGAAAATTACCTATAATTCCTCTTTAAGGATTATGGTGAATAAATATTTGATTTTTGAATTTGTAATAATGAAAATTAAATGGTCATTAGATTCCATACTCTTCTCTTCAATGAGAAGGCATTTTAGAAAGATCAAAACTTAGTGGAAAATAGAGTTGAGGATAAAGAATCAACTAAACATGTACAAGTTTATTTGAATAGAAGTTCTATATGGGAAAAAGTTTAAAAAATTTAAGGAACCAAAAAAACTATATAGGAATCATTAAGGCCATAGGAAGTACCAAAATGTTCAAGGACTGTAGAATCTTTTACTTGAGTTCTAAATGGTGAAGTTCCATAAGATGAATTTTTAGAAATAGAAGAACTATATATTGAAATAAAAAGGTCTAATAATCACTTTAGAGGTTTAGAACTAATATTTATTACTTTCTTCTTATGTATATAAAATATATAGAGATCCTAGAAGAAGTGTATAGTATCCATGATTCCAGAAAGTGAAAGTTAGTCATGAAAGATGAATTAGATTTGTTCCATGTAAATGAAATTTGGGAGATAATTAAATCAACACAAGGGAAGAAGGTGAAGTAGAAAAAATGGGTCTTATATTTGAAATAAGAAGATAATAGTAGGAAATGGTACATATACAAGTTGTTTTTAAAGGGTTTTTAGTAGAATGAAATAGTGGAATTCTCTAAAAATCTTCACCCAATTTCAAACATACAACCATTTAGAAAGTGTTGAGTTTAGTTGCTTCTGAATTATTTTATCTAAAAATGATGAATCTAAAGATAAAATTCCTTCATTTAAATTTATAAGGGGAGATATTTTTAAAGAAACTAGATGGTTTTATTTAAAAAATACATATAATTGGTGTTTAAGATAAATAGAAGTATTTATGGATTGAAACAAGCAGCAAGGTAGTGGAACTAGAAGTTTGATGCCTTTATGTCTGAGAAGGGGTTCATATGAATAAATTTACATCACTATTTCAATCATACAGTGTTTAAGGATGGGAGATTTAACATGCTTATCTTATATGTGGATGACATGATCATGGAAGGTCAATCATTAAACAAATTATGAAGGTGAAGTTTGATTTATTCAAAAGATTCAAGATGAAGGATCTCAAGTAGGATAAGAAAATATTGGGTATGTAGATTTATATATTGATAGGAAATATGTAAGTTTGGTTTTTTATCAAAAGTAATACATTTGGAAGGACATCGAAAGATTCAAAATAATAGGATGTGAACTAGTTTCAAACTCATTATTTAGAAACTTTAAATTTTCTAAATAAAATGTGATGAAAATTGAAGATTCTTCTGAGTATAAGGTGAAAGTAACATTTGAATCAGTAGTAGATATATTGATATATTCCATAGTTTTTATTAGGTCAGATATTATATTTACATTGGATTTTTTAGTTGGTTTATGGAAAATACAGAAAAGGTACACTGGGAAACTGTGAGGTATATTCTTTGGTATCTCAAAGGTTTAAAATATATATTCTTGTCTTTCAGAATAGAAGATATATTACAAGGTTATGTGGATATTGATTTTGGAGGAGATATAAACACATAGAATAGTTCCATGGGTTTTGTGCTCACTTTTGGAGGAAAAAACTGTAAGATGGATGTCAAGGTTGCAACTGGTTATAGAACTACCCAAAATGGAAGAACAATATGTGGCCATTATAAGAAGTAAAAAAAATAATTAATATGGATGAAGTTTTTTTAGGGGAACTCTAAAGGATTTAAGAAAATATATTTCTCTTCTATGATAACCATATTAAATTTCATTTGACTAAGAATACGACGTTTCACTTAGATAAAGCACATTAAACTGAAATATCATTTCATTTAGAATATATTGGAGGATGGGGTGATGAAACTATAGAAGGTTATAGAAATTAAAAATCTAGAGGAAATTTTCACCAAGGTTTTAATCTAGGAAATTATGTGGAAACATTATGGATTAGTTGGACTAGGGTGATCAGAAGGTGGATAAAGACACTGAATATTTTTGTAGAAGTTGGGATGATTGAATTTTACCTAAGTGTTAGTGATTTTCATGTTTTACTTGAAATAAGTATTCAAATGGGAGATTGGAAATAGATCTTAAGTCTCATTTAATTTTTTATTCACTATTTATAGAAAGATAATCTCTAAGAAATTTGTTTCAACCTGAAAATTACTCACGATAATGGAATTCCAATAGAGGTAGTGGTCCAAATGTTATATTATAGAACCATGTATTTAGGTGGTCATCATCTGAATGATGGATGAGTAGAAATTATGACATATGTAAGTTTATTTATTATTGTTTATGTGAGGTTTTTTCTTGGGGATTATGTGGAAAAGCAATCATGTGAGGTTTTTTAGAATGACACTTAAGAGTAACTTGGTCATTTCACCAAAAGTTATTGGTTGAGAAAGAGGAACCTATGGGTAATCAAAGGTGGATAAGGTATATGATGGGTCCCTAAAAAAGATCATAGGATTGAGGAACTTTCTTACCAACTATACCCCATTATAAAGGTGGGGTGAGACCATTTACAGATTGTTGAGTCAATAAGGTTTTCCTTATGACTTTTCCATTCCTTCTTGTTTTGAAAATCACAAACACCTTATCTTTAAGGAAAATTGCTTTCTTAAGGAAAATTGCTTTTATAAGGAAAATTTCTTTTATAAGGAAAATTGCTTTTATAAGGAAAATTGCTTTTATAAGGAAAATTGCTTTTATAAGGAAAATTGCTTTCTTAAGGAAAATCGCTTTTATAAGGAAAATTATCCTTATCATATTTTCATTCATATTTTTCTTAAGTATGAGTTTCGGATTCATTTTCTCGGAGTCATTAAAACTTAGATATAAAAGCATTCTGTTTTAGGATTCGGTTCTGGACAAGAACTATAAGGAAGTTTCATTCCGAATTCCGGATATGAATTCTGACTTAGTTCTATTCCAGATTCAGGATACGAATTCTGAAGAAGAATTCTCATTATGAATTCTAATGAAGAAATCCCATTCCGAATTCTCATTATGAATTCTGAAGAAGAATTCTCATTACGAATTCCAATGAAGAATTCTCATTACGAATTCCAATGAAGAATTCTCATTACGAATTCTAATGAAGAAATCTCATTCCGAATTCTCATTACGAATTCTGATAAAGAATTCTCATTACGAATTCTGATGATGAATTCTCATTACTAATTATGATGATGAATTCTCATTACGAATTCTAATGACGAATTCTCATTAAGATTTCTGATGACGAATTCCTATTCCGAATTCTCATTCCGAATTCACCTATTAAACAGAATCTGATTATCATTGTTTTATACACTCTGAATTTATTCACTCCGAACCTTCACTCCGGAATTTCTATTCCGAACTTTTATGTTAGAGTTTAAAACGATGTCGTACTTTCTGTTACACTTGTTTTGTTATAAAACGATGTCGTCCATTTTGTTATAAACTAACCGTTGTCTAAGTGACACGTGTACAGGTCCCTCCGAACTTTAAGGGAAATATGACCGTTGGAGAAGGAGCCGACCTCACCTATAAATAGGAGCTCATTTGAAAGAGCTCGCGGCTGATGGTTGATGCATATGCTGATTGCTGAAAAAGTGCTTACATGCTGTTGAAGTGATTTCTAGAGAGAGAGTATCTTATTAACTCTCAAAGCTTCGTGCGACTCCGAATGTTGGTGATTACATTCGAGGGCTTCCGGGGATAGGAAGACAGAGGTGCCGACTACCTTAAAGATCGAGGGCTTTCTTGCTAAGAAAGACAGAGGTTGCCGACTACCTTAAAGTTCGAGGACTTCCTTGCTGAGGAAGACAGAGGTTGCCAACTACCTTGAAGTTGATGGCTTGCGGGGATAGCAAGACAGAGACTCCGATCTTCGTATCGAGGGCTTACCCTGGTGTGGGTAAGACAGACTTTCTTGAAAGTATAAATCAAGGGACCTTTATCCAAGGTTTTTGGATACCCTTCTCTTTGGGTTAAAAGACTATTATCTTGTTACTAGTAGTTTTACTACTTGTCTTTATTCCGCTGCAATTTGTATCTTAAGGAAAGTATAACTTTCTTATACTTCCTTACTTACTCTGATTAGTTTAGATTCTATACGCTTTAAGGTAGAATCTTATATTGTAACTTTTGTTAAGTTTCAATTTCCGGAACCATATTTCCGGAATCTGCTTTTGGAATCTCTTTCCAAGTTTAGTTCGGTGTTAGAGGTGTTGTGAATCTACTTAGTTTAACTTTGTTAAACTTAGTCCTTTCCTTTTCTTAAGGAAACTTTAGTTGTTCATAACTAACTTTAAAGGTTCCAAAGGAATTTTTAAAGTATACAATTCACCCCCCCTCTTGTATATTGAGCATATCATATTATATTTCGATCCTACAATTGGTATCAAAGGTTGGAAACCTCTTACTCTATACCATTCTTACATTTGGTATCAGAGCCAAGGTTACTGAAATACTTGTACTCACATACAAGTTTTTCTTGCTCACTTTTCTATTCCGAACTTTGTCATTCCGATATATCCATTCCGAAATTTTCTCATTCCGAACTTTTTGATTACAAACTTTTGCTACTAACTAGTTTGTGTGCAAAGTTATTTTTAGTATGGCAGGAATTAATGTTGGTTCGATTGACAATCTAAATCCTACAAGGCCACTAATCTTCTATGGTAATGACTATGAATACTGGAGAGATCGTATGAAGACTTTTGTTATCAATACTGGAGTAGACAACTTTGTGATGCTTACTGGTGATTATAAAATTCCTGACAAGGAAGTCAGAACCTTTACTAACCAGGAAAAGCAAGAATATCAACTCAACTATAAGGTACGCAATACTTTATTATGTTCAATGACTAGAAATATATATAGCCAAATTTCTTCTTGTGAAGCAGCTAACTGTATATGGAAGAAGTTAGAGGTTACACACTTTGGGACTTCTAAGGTGATTGAGACTAGGAGAGCTATGCTTAGAGCTGAATATCATGGCTTCAATTTTCCTTATGGAGAACCTATCTGTAAAGTTCAACAAAGATTTATGACTATCGTCAACAGTCTACAATCTATGGGAGAAAAAGGTTTAGATGATGAAGCTCTTGTGGACAAGATAATTGACATTATGCCCAATGAGTGGGAATCCAAGAGAACAGCTATAGATGAGAACAGGAAGGTCACTCAAATTACTCTTGATGAATTATTTGGAACTCTTCTACAACATGAGACCAGAATGAAGAGAGATGCTGACAACATCAAGAAGAAGAATGGAAATGGTACTGTTGCTTTTACTTCAACTTCAAATCAGATGAAAGCTAAGACTCCTGAGAGAGTTACCAGATCCAAATCGAAGAAAGTCATTTTCCAATCCGAATCTAGTGAGAGTGAAGTTTCAGAAAATGAATTAGCCAATCTTGCTCGAAGGATGAACAAGATAGCTGGGCAAAGAAACTTTCAATCCAAGTATAAGAAGAAGGACAAGAAAGATAAGAAAGATGGAGAAGTAACTTGTTATGAATGTAAAAGAGCTGGACATATTAGACCTGATTGCCCTATGCTCAGAAAGAAAGAAAGGAAGGAAAGACATTCAGAAAAGAACAGGAAGAAGTATTACAAAGCCAAAGCTAAGAAAGTTCTGAAAGCTAATGACACCTGGAGTGCCAGTGGTGGTGACTCTTCAGATGAATCTTCTGAATATGAATCTTCAGGACAGAAAAATCATGGTCTTATAGCCAGATTACCTTTTGATAATCATTGTCTCATGGCTAAGGTACGAAATGCTGAATCATTGACCAATGTTTCTTTAAATCCTAATGATAGTAAATATTATAACTCTTCTGATGAAGAATCATCTTCTGATGAGGAAAATACTTTACCTACTTTTGAAGAAGTCTCTAGGTTTGCTGAACTTCTTGAGATTGAGAATTCCAAACTCAACAAGAAACTTGATAAGGCAAATTCTAGGAATTCTATTCTTACTAAAGAGATATCAGATCTTTCTAAAGATCTTGATAAGAAAAATGCTGATTTTGAAAATATTTCAAAAAATCTTGAGGAAATAAGTTCTGAGAAGAACAAACTTGCTAAAGAATTAGAAAAAGTAATTTCTAATAAAAATGTTTTCGAGCCTAACTCTAGTTCCAAAACTAATGATTTTGAGGATAAAAACTTGGTTGTAAAACTCAAGTCCGAAATTTTTTCCTTAAAGAAGTGTTTATCAAACTTTACCCATGGTAAGGAAAATTTTGATAAGATGTATTCTCAAATACGACCTTTAAGAAATAAATCCGGATTTGGTTATACCCATGCAAAACCAGTTTTCAGTAACAATTATTTTGTTCCTCAAAGTGCCCCATTTTGTACTAAGTGTCAATGTGGTGGTCACTGGGCAAGAAATTGTTCCTTAAACAAAACCCAATCCTTAGGTTTTCATAAAGCTTATTTTTCTAAGAAAATGTGGGTACCAAAAATTTTATTGTCTGGAAATCTCGGATCCAAACAAGTTTTGATTCCGAAAATCTAACTTTGTTCTTAATTTCAGGAAAATAAAGAAAGTTCCAGCAACAATATTTGGTACATGGATAGTGGATGTTCCCGGCATATGACTGGTAACAAAAGCTTTTTTGAAAAGATTATCAAAACGAAAGGAGGAAAGGTAACTTTCGGAGACAATGCTAAGGGAGAGATTGTTGGTATTGGTAATATTGTTCTCTTAGGTAAAACTTTGATTTCAAATGTTCTTTTTGTTAAAGGTCTTAAGCACAACCTCATTAGCATAAGTCAGTTATGTGATGAAGGTTACCTTGTGAATTTTAGGAATGATAAATGCTTAGTTCACAATTCCAAGGAAGAATTTATTCTCTCAGCCAATAGGCAAGAGAATATTTACACCTTAAACTTAAAAGACCTAAGAAGCCAAGATTTACCTTGCCTAAGTGCAATGGAAGATCACTCTTGGTTATGGCATAGAAGATTAGGACACTGTAATCTTAGAAACCTATGTAAACTCTCTAGGAAGAAACTTGTTAAGGATCTACCGGAGCTTAGATTTGATTCTTCTAAAGTTTGTGATCCTTGTCAATATGGCAAGCAACATAAATCTAGTTTTAAGGCAATCGGTGAAGTCTCAACAACCGATGCATTACAGTTAGTGCACATGGATCTTTTTGGTCCAACACAAACTGGAAGCATTGGAGGCAAATACTATGTGTTTGTTCTAGTTGATGATTACACTAGATTTACTTGGGTCTATTTTCTAGCAAAGAAATCTGAAGCTTTTTCTTATTTCAAAAGTTTTAGAGCTCAAGTTAAAAATGAGAAAAACCTTCCATTTAAAACTATTCATAGTGATCATGGAGGAGAATTTCAAAATTCAGATTTTGAAACTTTTTGTAGTAAGAAAGGTATTACTCACAACTTTTCAGCACCTAGAACTCCTCAACAGAATGGTGTAGTTGAAAGAAGAAATAGAATTCTTCAAGAAATAACTAGAACCATGTTGAGTGAATATTCTATTGCTAGACATTTCTGGGCTGAAGCCGTAAGTACTGCTTGTTATACTATAAATCGAGTTTTGATTAGACCTTTTCTTAATAAAACTCCTTATGAGTTATGGAATGGTAGAAAACCAAGACTTTCCTACTTCAAGGTTTTTGGTTGCAAAGTATTCATTTTGAATACTAAAGATAACTTACATAAATTCGCACCAAAGTCTGATGAAGGAATTTTCTTAGGTTATTCCACAACCTCTAAGGCATATAGAGTTTTTAATAAAAATACTTGTACTATTGAGGAAACAGTACATGTAAAATTTGATGAATCAGACCCTTTTGTTTTTAAAAACTCCCAACCTACATCTTCGGATGTGTTTTCAAAAACTGATTATCAACCTTTGATAGAAGAACCTTCTGATAAGGAAATTGTTCTAGAAGATACTTCTGAAACATTTACCCCAGAAGACTTTCTACCCTATGTTGATGAACAGGTTTTACAAAATCCAAATCAGGTGTTTCTTAAGAATCATCCCAGTGATAGTATCATTGGTGATGTAAATCAACCTGTAAGGACTAGAAGTTCCTTAAGAAATGAAGTAGAATATCTAGCATTTCTTTCCCAATTAGAGCCTAAAAGCACTGATGAAGCTTTAGGTGATGATGATTGGATCAAAGCAATGCAAGATGAACTAAATGAATTCGAAAGTAATAAAGTCTGGACCTTGGTTGAAAGACCTAAGGAAACTTCTGTTATTGGAGTAAAGTGGGTTTTCAGAAATAAATGTGATGAAAATGGAGTCATTGTTAGAAATAAAGCTAGACTTGTTGCTAAAGGCTATAATCAGCAAGAAGGAATAGACTATGAAGAAACCTATGCTCCAGTAGCTAGACTTGAATCTATCCGTATTCTACTTGCCTTTGCAGCATTCTTTAATTTCAAACTATTTCAAATGGATGTGAAATGTGCTTTTCTTAACGGTTATGTTCAAGAGGAAGTTTTTGTTGAACAACCTCCTGGCTTTGAAGATACAAAACATCCTGATCATGTTTTTAGACTTACCAAAGCTTTGTATGGCCTTAAACAAGCCCCACGAGCATGGTATGATAGACTCACTGGATTTTTGCTTCAAAATAACTATGTTAAGGGAAATGCAGATCCAACCCTTTTTATAAAGAAAGATAAGAAACATGTTTTGATTGTTCAAATTTATGTTGATGACATTATATTTGGTTCAACTCAGCAATCTTTGACTGACTCCTTTGCTAGTCTAATGAAATCTGAATTTGAAATGAGTATGATGGGTGAGTTAACATTTTTCCTTGGTTTTCAAATTTCTCAAAAACCAGAAGGAACCTACATATCTCAACATAAGTATATTAAAGATCTTCTTAAAAAGTATGGTTATGACAACACTAAGAGTATAAGTACTCCCATTGGTACCTCAAACTCTTTAGATCTTGATGAAGCTGGGAAACCAGTAGATCAAACATCTTTTAGAGGTATGATCGGAAGTCTACTTTACTTAACAGCTAGTCGACCAGACTTAATGTTTTCAGTATGCTTATGTGCAAGATATCAATCCAATCCTAAGGAATCTCACTTAAAGGCAGTAAAAAGAATTTTTCGCTACCTTAAGGGAACCATGGATCTAGGATTATTTTATACTTCTGGAAATGATTTTGTTCTAAAAAGCTTTTCTGATGCTGACTTTGGTGGATGTAGAATGGATAGGAAAAGTAAATCCGGAACTTGTCATTTCTTAGGAGATTCATTAGTTTCTTGGTCATGCAAGAAGCAACATTCTGTTGCACTCTCCACTGCTGAAGCTGAATATGTAGCAGCTGGAAGTTGTTGTGCACAAGTGTTGTGGATGCAACACACACTCACAGACTATGGCTTGAGTTTTACTAAAACTCAAATTTTGTGTGATAACACAAGTGCCATTGCCCTAAGTAAAAACCCTGCACATCACTCTCGTGCAAAACACATAGATATTAGGCATCACTTTCTTAGGGATCACACACTCAAAGGAGATATTATTATTCAGTTTATCGGAACGCAAGATCAACTTGCTGACATTTTCACAAAATCCTTGCCTTCTGATAGATTTGAATATATTAAACAAAAGTTATGAATGATAACCGTAAGGTAATATTCCTTAATTAACTTTCTATTGAAAAAGTCTCCTTACAGTAATAAACTCCTTTTCATAGGGGGAGTACATTTGATTGTTTATTTAACAAAGTTTTTCAAAATTAGTTTTCAAACTTTTCGGAACGAAAATTTCCGGAAAGGAATTTCCGGAACAACAATTTTCCAGAAAGGATATTTTCGCACAGAATACTTCTGGAATGGAAGTATTTGTATTGAAAATTTCCGGAATGGAAAACTTTCGTACTGGTATTTTCATAACGGAACTTTCGTACTGAATCTTCCATAACAAGTTTTCGTATTTACTTTTTCGTATTGAGTTTTTCGTATTGAGTTTTTCGTATTGACTTTTTGTATTTACTTTTTCGTATTGACTTTTCATATTTACTTTTTCGTATTGAGTTTTTCGTAGTCGTCTTTATATTACCCATTACGAATAACTTTCCTAAGCTAATCCGAAAGGTATGATTTCCTTACTGAAGTTTTCGTAATCATATTTTACTTGCTGGCAATTTCTTATAGTTTGTTTTTGGTTTTTGGATTTCATAATTCTTTACTTTAATAAAACCTCAAAAAGATCGGATTCAAGCTTTCAACCGTTAGATCTGATCTCAGATCGTTCTAAACCGTTAGATCAACCGAGGAAGTTGAACCGTCATTCCATTGCCTATATAAAGGGGACCCTATTTTCTTGTCCCACATCGATTTCAAGCTTTTGCGTGCTGAAGCTCTGACTCTCTGATTTAAGGCCGTTCCAAACCACAGTTTTCTCAGTTCCGAACTTCAGTCTTCTCTGTTTCGAATATCTCAGAGGATTTCTAATCCGAATGTCTGCAGAGTTAGCTTCTCAAGAAATGTCTTCAACCAAGCCCATTTCTCAGTGGTTAGTCTACAGAGAGAGGTTAGTTCATCCGAATTTCTTCAGCAACTACGATTCTATTATTTCAAAGAATATCAAGCTGAATGGCTGGGAAGGTGTTGCGGTATCAAAAACCGGCAACCAAGATGAAGTCTACTCTGACTTGCTTGTCGAGTTTTATGAGTCGGTTGCTTTCTTCGAGGAAGATAATATAGAAAAATTTTCTTTCAAATCGTATGGCAAGACATATAAGCTTTCTTACACCAAGGCTGCAAGCTTGGTAGGGCTGAGTTATGAAGGGGAAGCTGAGTTTATTTCCCACGTATTTCCAGACTCTTTGGGTAGCTTCAACAAGGAAAAGGCATTAGAAATTCTCGGATTGGATGATGACAAGGCTCCGAAAATAGCAAGTCTTTCTACAAACTTCCGGATTCTGGAGTTATGGGTGCAAGGGCTTATCGTACCGAGAAAAGGAGACAAGGACAGCTTGAAGAAAAGTGAGATATATATCTTAGATTTCCTGATAAATCTAAGAAAGTTAAACTTGATGAAGCATATTCTTCTCAATATTGAAAATTTGAAGAAGGGGAATCTGAGAGCTCAGATTGTGATGTACCCGGCAATATTGTCAAAGATCATAGTTCGGTGCCTAGAATCCTTCAAGGTAGCTTGCAGTTCTAAGCCGAAAGTTTGTAAGATCATGCTGCTCAGTGATGCAACTCTTAAGAGAATGAATATAGCTTTTAACAAGGAGTCAGGGAAGTTTATTGATCTACCTCCTCAAGCAGAAGTGACTCCGAAAGTGGCTGATCCGGAATCATCCAAGCCGGTAAGGAAGAGGAAGCTGAAAGAAGTGGTTGTCGAAGCTGAGGAACCTAAGTCTAAGGAAGTCCACTCCGCACCTCCTAAGTCTAAGAAGAAGAAAACATATACTGATGAGGTTGCAGCGAAGTGGAGAGCTGACAAGGAGAAGAGGAAGGAAGGAGATCCGCAGTTCGGATTGGATCCTGCAGAGGCTAAAGCTCTGAAAGAAAAGGCTGCTGATGAGCTTGAGAAGCAAGTTAAGGAAAAGAAGCTGAAGAAGAAGTTGTCAGAAGATGAGGCTGTGCAAGCGTTGTTGAAGTTTAACGAAATGGTTTCAGCAACCATTCCCGTTCCGAGATCTTTTTCTCTGGAATCTCTACCTGAGACTCCAGGAAGAAATCTTGTTACTCCGGAAGAGGCTGTTGCTACTAAGGAAGTAGAGCAAGTGGAAGAGGTTGAAGAAGTGGCTGAAGGAAGTGGTGAGACAGGAGATGTGCTCAAACAAGTAGATGAATATAAGGGAACTCCTTCGAAACACCTCTCGCTCCGAACATATGAAGCTCAATCTTCAAAGCTTGCCACTCCTGCAATGGAAGAAGAAAATGGAGAAGAAGAAGTTACTTGTCAAGAACATATTTTACTTGATGCTGCTCAGATGGGAAACGTGGAAGCCAATGTTCAAGAAGTTGCTGATGAGGAAGATAAAATTGTTCAAGTCTCTGATAGTGAGAACAGATCTCCGGAACAGGTTTCAATTCCGGAAAAAGATAAGGGAAAGAAAATTCTTGCTGATACCCCGAGTTCAGAAAAAAGTATGAGGAAGGAATCTGGTAGCTCTTCTAAGAGGAAGTTGGAGCTTATTGAGGAAGAAAATTCTCCTAGCAAGATCTCTGATTCGGAGTCATCATCGTTGGGGCACGATTTTGTTGTTCAGTCCTTGAAGAAGTTGGTGGGAACCATTCCGACCTTCTCCAGTATAGACTCTAGATGCCAGATGCTTCAACATACGATGAATCAGAAAACCGACTCCGTATCCATGGTAATGGATAAGTGTGTAGAGATTGAAGCTCAGTTCAAAACTTTCTTCGTTGGTTACGAAGCACATAAAAGATCTTGCAAGAGGATGACTAGCTGGTCGAAGAAGAATGTGGAAGAGATGAGGTTGCTGGATGAGTTTCAGGAGAATGTTAAGGATGCTTTTCAAACCGAGGACAAGAAGTTTCATGAGATGACTGCATCATTCGATGAGAAATTGACAGAGGAAAAGAACATTCGGAGTCAGGAAGTAAGAGATCTGAATGGAAAGCTCAATTCTGTTTCTCAGAATTGGAAATATGAAAGAGATCATCAGATCAATTTTCTAGAAAGAATGAAGGCTCAGGAAGAGAAGATGAAATATCAGGAAGAAAAGTTGAAGGCTCAGGAAGAAGTAATTGAAGCCCAGTCAGCAAGAATAGTTGCCTTAGAGAAGCAAGCAGAGGAAGATCATAAGGACCTCAAGAAGATCAAGACAATTCTTAAGGGGCTCATGTCGAAGGAGAAAGATCCGAAATGACCAATCCGATCTTTTTGTTGTAATCTATTTTTGTTACTGACATTTCAAATCTAATGGAAATTGTGATTGTTGTTTCGTTTGTTGTCATTACTAATCTTTCAGGTACTTTGTTATTTTTTTCCATTCCCTCCAATTCTTTTTGAAAATCACAAAGGGGGAGAAGGAAAAGATCCTTAAGAAAAAGAGTAAATCTAATAAGTGCTTATCAAAGGGGGAGAAAGAAAAATACCCAAGGAAATAGAACTCTAATAAGAGTTTGTTTAAGGGGGAGTTTTTCTTAAAGAAACATCATTCCGGAAATATGAATACGATCCTTAGAGATTCAAAGCCTAAGGGGGAGTTAGTCGTATTCATCTATTTCTTAAACCAAGGGAGATAAGCTTTAATGTGTTTCTTTCTTCTTAGAATAGCTTTTTCGTAAGGATGTTTGTGCTTTCCAAAAAGGGGGAGATTGTTGAGTCAATAAGGTTTTCCTTATGACTTTTCCATTCCTTCTTGTTTTGAAAATCACAAACACCTTATCTTTAAGGAAAATTGCTTTCTTAAGGAAAATTGCTTTTATAAGGAAAATTGCTTTTATAAGGAAAATTGCTTTTATAAGGAAAATTGCTTTTATAAGGAAAATTGCTTTCTTAAGGAAAATCGCTTTTATAAGGAAAATTATCCTTATCATATTTTCATTCATATTTTTCTTAAGTATGAGTTTCAGATTCATTTTCTCGGAGTCATTAAAACTTAGATATAAAAGAATTCTGTTTTAGGATTCGGTTCTGGACAAGAACTATAAGGAAGTTTCATTCCGAATTCCGGATATGAATTCTGACTTAGTTCTATTCCAGATTCAGGATACGAATTCTGAAGAATAATTCTCATTACTAATTCTAATGAAGAAATCCCATTCCGAATTCTCATTACGAATTCTGAAGAAGAATTCTCATTACGAATTCCAATGAAGAATTCTCATTACGAATTCCAATGAAGAATTCTCATTACGAATTCTAATGAAGAAATCTCATTCCGAATTCTCATTACGAATTCTAATAAAGAATTCTCATTACGAATTCTGATGATGAATTCTCATTACTAATTCTGATGATGAATTCTCATTACGAATTCTAATGACGAATTCTCATTACGATTTCTGATGACGAATTCCTATTCCGAATTATCATTCCGAATTCACTTATTAAACAGAATCTGATTATCATTGTTTTATACACTCTGAATTTATTCACTCCGAACCTTCACTCCGAAATTTCTATTCCGAACATTTATGTTAGAGTTTAAAACGATGTCGTACTTTCTGTTACACTTGTTTTGTTATAAAATGATGTCGTCCATTTTGTTATAAACTAACCGTTGTCTAAGTGACACGTGTACAGGTCCCTCCGAACATTAAGGGAAATATGACCGTTGGAGAAGGAGCCGACCTCACCTATAAATAGGAGCTCATTTGAAAGAGCTCGCGGCTGATGGTTGATGCATATGCTGATTGCTGAAAAAGTGCTTACATGCTGTTGAAGTGATTTCTAGAGAGAGAGTCTCTTATTAACTCTCAAAGCTTCGTGCGACTCCGAATGTTGGTGATTACATTCGAGGGATTCCGGGGATAGGAAGACAGAGGTGCCGACTACCTTAAAGATAGAGGGCTTTCTTGCTAAGAAAGACAGAGGTTGCCGACTACCTTAAAGTTCGAGGAATTCCTTGCTGAGGAAGACAGAGGTTGCCAACTACCTTGAAGTTGAGGGCTTGCGGGGATAGCAAGACAGAGACTCCGATCTTCGTATCGAGGGCTTACCCTGGTGTGGGTAAGACAGACTTGCTTGAAAGTATAAATCAAGGGACCTTTATCCAAGGTTGTTGGATACCCTTCTCTTTGGGTTAAAAGACTATTATCTTGTTACTAGTAGTTTTACTACTTGTCTTTATTCCGCTGCAATTTGTATCTTAAGGAAAGTATAACTTTCTTATACTTCCTTACTTACTCTGATTAGTTTAGATTCTATACGCTTTAAGGTAGAATCTTATATTGTAACTTTTGTTAAGTTTCAATTTCCGGAACCATATTTCCGGAATCTGCTTTTGGAATCTCTTTCCAAGTTTAGTTCGGTGTTAGAGGTGTTGTGAATCTACTTAGTTTAACTTTGTTAAACTTAGTCCTTTCCTTTTCTTAAGGAAACTTTAGTTGTTCATAACTAACTTTAAAGGTTCCAAAGGAATTTTTAAAGTATAAAATTCACCCCCCCTCTTGTATATTGAGCATCTCATATTATATTTCGATCCTACACAGATGTGTTTTTTAGATATCTATGATAATATAATATTAAATGTTAATTTAAAATTATGATTATAATCTTTGTAACTTCCATGAAATTAAAGGAATCATTAATGTTCTCTTATGAATATAGGAAAAAAGTTTTAAGGACATATTTTTTGTCCATTTTTTGTTTTCTTTATTTTTATTGAATGCTTGTTTCTATGTGATGTGTTTCTTTTGAGTGTGTGTGGGAATTAACTTGGTGTAGTGAATTAGGTGTGGATTGACTTCCAAGTTTTGGTAAATTGGTTTTATAGGGTTCTTCTAGTTTGGGAAGCTCTAGGACTTTGTTCCATTCTTGAATCTTTTGGTGGGTTTTCTTCCAGGGATTGGTGATTATGACTCCTAACACTCTCATATAGGGCTTATAATTTTTTTACATGCAATGGTCCTTGGAAACCCATTACTTCAATACCAAGCCCAAATCACATTTTGAATTTTCTATTTGTGAATTTTTATGTTTTAATAATATAAATAACTCATTATTTATATTATAATTCCAAATTAATTTATTTACACAAATAAATATTATTTAATTAAATATTTAAAAATTGAAAAAGACAAATCATATTTGTGTTTATAATAAAAATAAACATTTTTACACATGAACTAATAACATTAGTCAAAAAATCCCAATTGACATTATCTATGGTGTGAACCTAAGTTCCCTTTGAAAATTTGGAAATAATTATGAATCTAATTCATAATTACAAACTAAGATCAGTATTTAGAAACACATTATAACTACCCAATTACAATGGGGTTTGGGGTGATATAATTCAGCACTTATCCATTATAAAATTTCCTTTGTTTTTGACACTAACATAAATCATGAGACATGAATAATTGAAATACTATATAGCTTATCTCTTTTATTAATTCCCAAGCTGAATAAATCTTATATAATTACATCACATGTAATTATATTGGAATTTCCATGCACTTAGTCAAAACTCAATTGAAAGCCTTGAAGTCACAAACCACAAAATGGGAGGACACAACCTATTTGGTTAATCAAATCCATGCACTTGATTAGTATCATACCCAAAAAAATCTATTAATCAAAATTATAAAATTTATTTCAATTGGTATAAATGTTTGAAACCTCAAAAGTAGGGAACCTATTTGACAATGTCACGAACCATCTTGGGTACCCTGGTAACCCGATAACCAAGCTGACCCTAACATATCCCGAAGGGCATTCTTGATCCCCACGAGTTGGTGTCTATCACTTGACATCATAAAAAAAGTGGGAATGATTTTTCCATAAGTATTACAGAATAAGATATCAAGAAAGTATAAATATAATAAAAAATCCACTGGGAGAGGTGTAACAAAAGTAAAAAATGTATAAAACAACCCAAAGTACTATAAAAAAGTACCAAAAAACTGAGAAAACATCACAAGTCCCAATATACACAACTCTCTAAGTCCACAGAACAACAACTAGTACCACTTACAAGTGGTGCTTTACCCTTGCTCTAATATGGGATAAGATAATCTACAAACACTTAAAGGTATAGATAGGGTGTGATCTAAAATCCCAGTAGGGTCTCGCTAAGGATTACATAATAGATAATAACATTTAATTAACCCAATAAGGAGTTTTCAATTTTCAAATAAATAGGTTTGGAATTTCAAAATCATATTTAAACAAATCTTGATTTACATTTCAAAAGATGGAATACATTTAAAATGATGGAAATACTTTAAAAAAATGTCTTAAATAAACACTTTTATTTAAAAATATTTTTATAATTTATAAGGCATGTAAAATAGCTCACAAACATAAGCATATATTTATATCTCATATATAAACAAGCAATCAACATGGTCATCTTCCAAGAGGTATGATAGTTCCAGGTTATGGGATCCTCATACTCTCAAGTGATAATAACCACAATGTGTACACAAATCCCTTGTAACTGGAAATAAAGGATCATATATGTCCTACTATGGAATAATATGTTCTAAGAAGTATTTAGTTAGTGTTGTAAAACATCAATCTGGTGCTAGGGCATTCCCATCCCAGTGTGTTTTCCCCAAATAACTTACTAATTACCTAAGCTTGCATGTGATATAATAAAAATCATTAATAATAAATTTATTTTAAGACTAAAAATAAAATTAAATCCTATTCCCCCATTTCAAAAATTCTAATTCTTCATTTAAAAACCAAAACTAGTTTTTATTTAAAACACAAATTTTTACAAATAAAACCCAAAGGTTTCTATCAAAACCATTTTAATTTATTTTCATCAAATGAAAATTGAGACCAATTTCAAAAAATTAATTTAAAATTTTTTCCATAAAACTAATTTCACAATTTATATTCAAAAATTTAAATTTCACTATTTTCCATCAATTTCTAAAACACACCCCAATTCAAAGGGATTGGGCTTTTTCCCAATTTCGTGCAAAGAATATAATTTCCAAAAACAAATCCCCCAATTCAATGGAATTTTTTTTAGTAAACCAATTGAAATAAGTTTAAATCAATTTAATTTAAATAAAAAAATTGTAATTAAATGAATCAATTCAAAGTTAATAGAATTTGGACATCATAATGGAACCACATACCTTTCTCATGAAAACACAAAGCCATCAACAGAACCCACCAATAAGAATGAAGGTGCAAAAGATCTTGTAACTCAACATAGAGAAAAGATTCTAAAACATGGGGCTTAGATCCATTAGTCTATAAATGATATATTAAACCCTAAGGAGAGAAAGATAAAAAAAAATGAAGAGACAAGGAGAATGATTACCCAGAAAGTCACACCTCATTTTTAACCACGAATGATTAAAGTATGAAATGACCTAAAAGGGTTTAAGGGATCTAAAAATTCATTGGTAAGGATCTTGTATCAAGAGAAAAGAAATATATAAATGAGAAATATCTATTTTATCTGAGCATCATGTTTAAAAACAACAGTTGGGACTTAACATGATGTGTAACCCAATTACACATCGTGTAATTGAAAATTCCCAAAATCACCAAAAACCCACCGCCTTGGTTAAAAATAGATTTATTATTATTTTAGAACTTACACATCATGTAACCAAATTAAATGGTGTGTAAATACTAATAAGTTTGTAGAACTAATAAGTTTTATACTGAGAACCCAAAAAATATCTGAATTTACTATTATAGGTATCCTCCCAATTCTTTCTCAGACCTACCCAGATAAAGAAATAGGAAAAAAATGACAAGGTTTAAAATATACCTATCAAAATATTAATGGGATGTTACAACCTCCCCACTATAAAAAATTTATATCCCCATAAATCTTGTTAATAATCTTCTATATTTAAAAAGTGAGGCCACTAGTTTCTCATCAGTTTCTCACACTCCCATGTCTTATGATATTCATAACCATTCTTCCATAGAACAAAAACCAAATGTATCTCCATACCATAAAGTACCTTGGTTTGAGAATCAACTACCCTGACTGGACATTTAGTCATAGATAAATCATGCTCAACCTCAAGATCACTCCACCTCAGAACATGAGATGAATCAGATAGATAATTATGGATTTGAGATACATGGAACACGTTATGTATCGACATCATCTACATTGGAAGTATTAAATGGTAAGAAACTTTCCCCACATACTCAATAACCTCAAAAGGTCCCACAAAATGGGGATCAAGTTTCCCTTTCCTCCCAAGATGTTGATGATCCAACCAAGGTGAAACCTTCAAGAATACCTAGTCACTAACTAAGAACTCCAATAGCCTATGATGACAGTCATAATAAGACTTATACCTACTATGCACTATCAAAATCCTCTAATGATTCAACTAAATATTTTTCGTCATCTCTTGAACCAAGCTTGGTCCAACCAAGGAACTTTCCCCAATCTCCGACCAACACAATAGAGATCTACAAGGACAAACATAAAAGGCCTCAAAATGATCCATTATGATCATGGAATTGTAATTGTTGTTATAATAAAACTCAACCAGAACCAAATTATCATCCCAAGCTCCACCAAAGTCAAGAACACAAGCACAAATCATATCCTCAAGAATATGTATAGATCTTTCTATATAGAAATTTTACTGAGGATAGAATGTCATACTCAATCAGACATGAGATCCCAGTGCCTCATGAAGGCCTCTACAAAAACAAGAAGTGAACCGAGGATCTATATTAGAAACTATAGAATATGGAACTTCATGCATATGAATAATCTCTTTCACGCAGAGATTTCTCAAATCCTCAAATTTTGTTGTATTACAAATGGGTATAAAGTGTGCCAACTTAGTCAAATGATCGATCAAAACCATATCACATTCTTCTTTCTCTAGGTACATAGAAACACAACCAAAAATTATATTGAGATCTCACCCCACTTTCAATTAGGGACTGGAAGTGGATGAAGCAAACCCAAAGGTTTCTGGTGCTCAACCCTAACCTACTGTCATGTATAACAATAAGAGACAAATTCAACAATTCCACATATTTGACCCGACCACCAAAATTGTGATTGCATGTCAAATAATATATTTTTGGTTTTTGGGTGCACCGCCCACTAGGAATTATATAAATCACACAAAAAATATTTCCTTACCACTAACAGTACAACAAAGCAATTCCAATAGAATAGAATGCCCTTTTTGGAGAATTACCACTCAATAAATATCTCCCCACCATAAAGAGAGTCTCTAATGCTAAAAAAATCATTATAAAGATGTTATTGTTTAAGAATCATCTCAAGAAGAGTGGATTTATGATGAACACTAGCCAAAGAAACCTTAGACCCTAATTTCTAGAATCTAATACACAACTGTGAAAAGAGAGCCATTAAGTTACATTATTATGAAGATTATTTCATAGCCCATGTTAGAAGTTTTCTACTTAAATAATATGCAAGAACTTTCCCTTTCTCTAGGGTATAGGTGATTTTGAAATTGAAAGACTACGAGTATTCAACTCAATGCCCCTATCATAGATTAAAATCATTTTGAGATAATATATAACTCAAGATCTTATGTTCTAAAAACACGGGAAAAATTTCTCTATAAAGGTAATGATGGCAAATCCTAAGTGCACGAATAAAAGTTAAAAGCTTAAGGCCATGGGTTGGATAATTCTTTTTATGTGGCCTAAGATAACGAGATCTGTAATCAACAATATGATCACCTTTCATAAGAACACAACCCAAACCTAAACCCGATGCATTACAAAAGGCCACATATCCCTGCCCTACCTTAGGAAGAGTCAACATTAATGTAGTTTTTAAAATACATTTCAACTCAACAAAAAACTCTAACATATTTCATCCTAAGAAAACTTTAGTCCCTTATGAGTTAGAGTAGTCATAAGAGAATACAACTTAGAGAAGTCCTTAATGGACCCATGATAATACCCAGCTAGAACCAAGAAGCTCTAAATCTCGAAAACATTCTGTGGTTGTTACCATGTCATAATAGTTTTACATTATTAGGATAAAATAATATCCCATGTTATAATACCAAATTTATCAAGTATTTTACTACCTAAATATAGAAATCATATTTAGAAATCTTGGCATAAAGTTAGTGATTTCTCATAAATCTCAATACTGTTCTCATATGATGCACATGATCCTCCTCAGTCTTTTATTAAACAAAGATTTATTCCAAAAATACTACCACGAAGGTATCAAGATACTCATGGAAAATCCTTTTCATTAAATCCATAAAGACTGCAAGAGAATTATTTAAACCAAAGGTCATAACAAGGTACTCATAATGGTCATAACTTCTCTAAAATGTGGTTTTCTGAATTTTATATTCTTTTATCCTCAACTGATGGTAACCATATATAAGATCAATATTTGAGAAACAATTTTACCCTTTCAGCTGATCAAATATATCATCTATCCATGGAAACATATACTTACTCTTTACTATCACTCTATTGATATTTTAGTAATCAACATATAGGCGAAGCGAACCATCAACTTTCTCAGCAAAGAGAACTGGTGCCACCCAAGGTGACACAATCAAAAATACAAATCATTTCTCTATAAGATCTTCCAACTAAGTCTTTATTTATTTTAATTCAATTGGCGCCATGTGGTAAGAGGTAATAGAAACTGATTGAGTACTAGGAACTAAGTTAATAGAAAAATCAACCTCCCTTTGATACCAGTTTGTTACAAACTAGCCCAGGTACCCTGGTAACCCAATAACTGAGCTGAACCTGACATGGAATGAAGGGAGTTATCGATCCCCATGGTTTTGTGATTAGCACCTAGCATCATACAAAAAAAGTGGGAATAATTTTTCCACAAGCATCGTAAAAGTAGATAACAAGACAGTATGCATATAAGAAAAAGTCCACTAAGAGAGGTGCACCAGAAGTCAAACAGGCATAAAAAAACCCAAAGTACTATATAAAAGTACCATAAAATTGAAAGAACATTACAAGTACCAATGGGAACAACTCTCCAAGTACACGAATCGATAGTTAAAACCACCTCTAAGTGGTGCTTTACCCTTGCTCAAACTTGGAAGGAGATAATCTACAAACACCTGAAGGCACAAGTAGGGCATGATCTAAATACCATTAGGGTCTCAACAAGGATTACATAATAGATTCCAACATTTAATTAACAAAATAAAGAGATTTAAATTTTAAAATAATCAGGTTTGGCATTTCAAAAGAATATTTAAACAAATCATGATTTACATTTCAAAAGACAAAATACATTTCAAATGATGTAAATACTTTAAACTAATTGATTAAATAAACACTTCTGTATACAATAGTTTATATAAGTTAGAGGTAATGTAAAATAGTTTTGAACCATTGGAATATATTTATATATCATATATAAACAAGTGAGAAACATGGTAATCTTCCAAGATTTATGATAGTTTTAGGTTATGGGATCCTCACACTCTCAAGTGATAATTACCACAATGTGTACACACATCCCTAAAAACTGGAAATATAAGACTCATTTATGTCCCATCGGGGAATAATATATGCTAAGAAGTATTTAGTTTGTGTTGTAAAGTGTCAATACGGTGCTAGAGCATTCCCATCCTAGAATGTTTGTCCCAAATAACTCACTAACTACCTAGGATTGTATGTAATTTAATACAAATCAATGATGGAAAATTTATTTTTAAGGCTACATAAAATAAAATTAAATCCCATTCTCCCATTTCAAAAATTACAGTTTTCCATTTAGAAACCAAAATGGGGTTTTAATCAAAACATTCCTTTTTTCAATATAAAACCCAAAGGTTTATATCAAAACCATTTTAATCAATTTTCATCAAATAAAATTTCAAATCAATTTTATCAAATAATTTTCCAAAATTTTCAATCAAACCAATTTCAAAATTTAAATTCAATAATTTAAATTTCACCAATTTCTATCAATTTATCAAACATACCCTAATTCAATGGAATTAGGGGTTTTCCCAATTTTGTTCCAAGAATTTAATTTCCAAAAAAAATCCATTAATTTAATGGAATTGGTTTTTTAACAAACCAATTGAAAGAATTTCAATAAATTTAATTTAAATAAAACAATTGAAATTAAATCAAGAAATTTAGAGTTAATAAAATTTGGTCATCAAAATGGAACCACCTACCTTTCTCATAGAAACACAAAGCCCGCAATGGAAACCACCAACAAGAACGGAGGCACAAAATATCTTGGAACTAAACCTAGATACATGATTCAAAAACATAGGGATTATATCCATTAATACCTAGATGATTTTTTAAAACCCAAGGATAGAAAGAAAAAATGATGATGAGATAGGGAAAATTATTACTTGGAAAGTCATACCGCATTTTAAACCATGACTGATTGATGAATGAAACAACTTAGAAGAGTTTTAGGGATCTAAAAATTTATGGGGGAGGCTCTTGGGTCGAGAGCAAAGAAATATGGAAATGAGGAATAACCATTTTAGCTGAGCATCCTGTTTAAAAACAACAGTGGATCTTTAAATGATGTGTAACCCAATTACGCATCATGTAATTGAAAATTCCCCAAACCTCTAAAAAACCCATTTACTTTGTTAAATATAGATTTATTATTATTTTAGAACTTACACATTGTGTAACTAAATCACACAACATGTAAATCCCCAGTAGGATGAAAAACTAACAGGTTTTATGCTGAGAATACAAAAAATATATGAATTAACCATTATAGGTATCCTCCCAATTCCTTCTCAACCCTACCTAGATAAATAAAAAGGAAAACCACAATAAGTTTTATAATTTACCTATCAGAAGAGTAACGGGATATTACAGACAACCTCAAGTTGAAGGATCCATAATCAATATTCTCTTAAGTAACTCTAATGACATAGATATGAAATTACATGTGGTGTACTTCAAGTGGATCAATCCAAATTCAAGTTAAAAAAATTATATCCTATTATTTATCATTTATATCTATATACAAGTTATCAAACTTTTACTGATATTAACACATCATCACAACCTAATATGATGATCATCGATCAGGGATAACCTAAAAATACATATATTCTTGGGGATTTTTATCATATCAACTTCCATGTTTTATGAAACAGACATAAATTAATGTTAATTTATACCATGATATTTTAAAATAATTCTATATTCAATTATGTACACGACACACAACACTGAGCGTTAACGATCGTGAAATATTATCATTTAATATGACCATTATAGCCTAACTATTGAATTAGATGATATGAATAAGTGCAAATGAATTATTAAATATATGTATAAAGGTTCTAATTAATAAAAATTTATCGATAAATTATTAGGAAATAATTACTCAATTTTTATTAATAAATTTATGCTTTAAAAATATATTTTCTTCAAAAATGAGTTTTATTGATTTTTGTGAGAGAATATTATAATTAATTTATAACAATTTTATAAATTATATTTGATAAAAATGATATCATTTTTTAAATTATCATATCAAAATTATTTTAGGGTGAAGTTTTGAGAATAGAGAAAAACACAGATTTTCATTGAATAGTGAAAAATATCGATCTTATAGAAAATTGTATTTTATTTTCAAGTACTTAAAAAGTACCATTTTGTTTTGAATTAGTTTTAAAATTTAATTAGTTAATTTTTATTAAAAAAATACAATTAATTTCATTGGAATCAATATTATTCTTAATTTTTCTATAAAAATATTTTTTACAATTAATATGCATTTTTATAAAAAACCATTTTCATTGAGTTTTGAGGGTTTATTTTAAAATTAATTCATGAAACATACAAAAGTTTAATTTTATAAAATAGATTAATTATTTTTAATCATCATGTTAAAATTTTCTAAATAGTTCAACTTTATTTTTGGTTGTAATGAATAATAACTATGAAAACATTTATCACCATAATAAAGGGTAAATTGAGTTAGCTAGGGTTAAAACTAATGTGAAAAAGTTTTAAAATCACCCTAACACTTGATTTTTATATTTTTGATTGGTGGAGTTAGATAAAACCGTTTATATATTCTAAAAATGGTATCTTAGTTCCATTTTTCTTTGATAAAGACCGATATATTATTTTAAGTAAAAAATAATTCCAAAATGACTCTTTTTTGATTTAAATATCTCTATTATGTTTTCAAAAGGATAAAAACAATCAATGAATGGTTTTAAATGATTATTTTAAATATTTATAATTTTTTATGGTTTTATAATTTTTTAATTTTTACTGGTGAAATAATTACCTTAAATTATTTTGCAAATCCAACGCAGTGTTTGCGCAAGTTGTAGAAAAATCAAGTAAATGATTTTAAAAACTTACAAAGTAATATCATTTTGGGAGAGTTATGGTGTTACCATTTTTTATATATAAATATAATTTAATAGTTATGTTTTAAAAGTTTATATTTGAACCAAATTAATGTTTTTATATTTTTAAAGTCAAATTATGTGAATAACCTCAAAAATGACTTTAATGGTATTTTATGTTAAATAATATTTTATTAAATGATTTAAAATTCATAAAATTATTATATTTTTCCAAGTGATTGGGGTATGTAAATAATATCAACCATTTCCCACTTATGGGTCACTTTTCCTTTTATTCTAACTTTATTGACCCTTAAAGTGTGAAAAACATTGTTATTATAGAAATAATTAGAAGGGTCAATGAGAGGTTAAAATTAAGAGATAAGGGTTAAAAAATTAGCTAAACATGGATAAATTTTATTTTATGAGATTATTTTGACATATATATATATTATATATTATATATATATCAATCTTTATCCACTTTAACATTAAAATTAATCTATTTTAATTTAATACTTTAAGTAATTACATGGGTTCCCCTTCTATCACTTATAATGGGACACCACTTATCCTATCTTATTCACACTTCATGAGTTATTTATATCAGAAAAATATGCCCAAATAACTTTCCAAAATTCCTAATCACTTACTATAGGTCCTAATATCACCAAAATACCAACCTATAATTCTTAAGGTGTAATCCATAGGCGGTTTTCTAAATAAGAGGTAATCATCATAACTGAGCATTTTCATTTTACTTATTTTTATACCTCCTTTAAGTCATATTAAAATATTATTATATAAAAACATAAGTATCTAAACTATACTAAAATTATATCATGACTTTGTTAAAACCATTTTTCATCTCATTTTAGATCCTATGGGGGTTGAAAACATCGTTCTTATGCATCTGTGGACTACCACCTCCATGAAGCAATGTGTTTTGTTTTCCATCATCGCCTCTCATGGCTGTTTATAATGACATATTTAATGTGTATATATGATATTAATTACATAATTACCATCTTATAAAGATAATATATCATCTATTTTTTTACCCTTCCATCTATTGGAAAATGATAACGTCATTCATGCATACGTGTGGATTACCACCTTCACGAAGTGATGAAAATAATTTTTCAAATACAACTTTCATAGATGGTTTTAAAATTTTATTTAATTTATAAAAATGATAATTATTTCATGATTAATATTATATAGATGATGGAAAAATGAATTTTTTTCCATGGTCAGCTTACCAATTCATTTTTCAATTATAAACCATATGTCCTCAAAACACCAGATGTAGAATTAACTAATTAAGTAATTAAATATGTCATTTAAATAAATAAAATAAGTGGTTTAATAATAATAGAATAAAATATAAAATGGTTATTAAACAATTAAAATAATTAATATAAGTTTATTACACAAGAGTTAAAGGGTGTACATATAAAGTTTGGACTTGAGGTAAGGGTTTTTTTAAATCAATTTATATTCATTGAGTCATAATTGTAATTTATTTTTAATATGATGGGGTCAAATATCCTTTTTTTATAGAAATAAATACTTATTTTTAAATAAGGTGATATGAAACCCTTACATGGCCTGAATTCCCAGTGGTTCATAGACCGAAATATTACATGGCCTGAGGTCCCATTACAATTTGATAACTCTATGGTCCTATGGATTGAAAGCCAAAGGAGTTGACTTGAAGGCCCAAGTTGAGTATCCTAACTTTACATCATAATTATAGTTAATTTAATTTGTTATTACAATATTATGTGTAAAAATACCTCTGATTTTATTATTTTATATTTCCACTTATATTTTTTGGTTTTATAATTATCACACATAATCACTTAATTGATTAATTATAACTTAAATGAAATGATCTTTGTAAGGATTATTTATCTAAATCTCATTTTCTTGATACATGTTTCATGTCATTCATCATTATTTTTTTATGGTGTAATTAATTTCCCATGAATTAATTTTGACATATTACTTCATTTAATTCATGGTATTTATAGATCCATATCATATTCTTGATTTTAATGACTTTTGATTCAAAAGTTACCAAAGTGGAAAGGGATTTATGTCACAAACTCATTTATTTCTAGGATAATTTTTGTTCATGGTTCCTTTGGGGGAAATTGTATGATCTTAATTTAATAAACCACATCTATATTCTTCTCTTATATTTATTTCTGAGGTTTACACAATTTCTTTTCATTTCTCTCTCCTTGGTACTTAAAATGACTGAGAAAATATTTTTTAAGAAAAACCAACCTTATTACCTCTTCAGTCGATAATCTTCCATATCCATAATTTCATTAATATGTTTTAATTATTTTTAGTGTCCTATAATTATTTATTAAATGCATTTTTACCCATTTTCAAATTTCTATAAATTTTTTTTAAAAGGAATATTTTTTTCATTTTATGAATGAGATACTTTTTACCAAAGGTGTGAATGAAATATTTATTTTGACATATAATGCATGAAATTTTTTTCCACCGATATAATTATTAATTTCTTTGAAGATTCCATTAAAAGTTTCCATATATATTTTCAGTTAAAGTCCTTTTTTTAATATGTAGTGAATTCTTAGTTTTAAAAGGCATTAAAGAAAATGGAATTTTCCCCTATTTTTAAAGAATTGTTTGAAATGCTATTTCATTTAATGATTCCTATGTTTCACCGGGAATATAATCTTATGATACCATCTACATTATTTATCTATATGGATTATGTTGATCCTTTTAAAGATATTATAATGATACCGATTTATTTTCAATGATTAAATCAAGCTATAAAGGAATAAAATTTGTTTTTAAAATTTTGATATTGAAAATGAAATATTCTATGTGTTATATTCATGTATAGTACTTTGACATTATTAATGATGATGGGAGAGACTAATATAACTCATGATGATGTATGAGGTCAATATATCTTATATGATGTGTGAGATTGATGTATCTCTTCAATACACTAGGAAATGTTCCATGTATTTAAAGTAAATATAGATGGAGTTAACTGGGGAGGTTTATCCTATGGATTTAACTAGGCTCTATTTCTTTCTGACATGAGTGAACACAAGTGGTGAAGATAATGTTCCAAGATACCAACACATTTTTTATTTGATTTCTATGAGTTTTTAATGGTTCTTTTGATCAATATCAATATAACATGGCTCATGATTCTCGCCTTGGTTAAATATTTTTGAAATTTCACATGTTTAATGATTTAGTTTTTGATGGGTATGAATTATCTTATATAATCCTCATGCACTTTGATTATGTCATCATACCATTATTCATATCTTATTCTCAATAAATATATTCAATTTTAAAGCCTATGTTTTCCCTTGCTGAGCATTTGAACTCACCCTTCATATGTTTCTTTTCCCTAGGTTATAAAGAATGATGTTAAGTAAGATAGTTTAGAAGGGTTTCATGTGGGAGATGATGAAGGCTTAATGTGGAATAATAAAATATGGGTATAGAGTAAAAATACCCACTTAAAGACATGGTAAAGTTATGCTTTTTTCCTAATTCTCTAAAACTATAAACCTAAAAGGTATTTGGGTATGTAAGAGATTTAATATTTAAATTTTATGTTTTATGTTTTGTATGGATAAAATTGGGTTACATTTATCAATATCAAATCCATAAATGTACAAATTATGTTTTTAGCACATGACCTATGAGTTAGAGTTTAGGTATGTTATAAATAATGTATTACCATTAAAAAAAATTATATGATATGAAATATACCTAAGACAACAATACTTGACTAAATTTAAGGTAAAAAAACTAATAGTATTACACTTTCACTAAAATTAGTCACCCATATATCTAAATCTAAGAGAACTGTTGTAGCTTGCATTATTTTGTTTTGTGAGGGGGTTTTTAGGGGATTTGAAATATTATCCTATGTAGGTACTCAAAAAATCTGAATACCCCCTATATTAATTATCTATCAAACGAGATAAAATATATGAATAGTATTCTTATATATTTGATGATAACTAGGTTCCTTAGCTTGTAAAATCACTCCACTATTATCATGTTAAAGTTTTATTGGATGAATGATGCTTGTGATAATATTTAGTTTAGTAATGAACTTCTTTATCCAAATAGATTATTTAACCACCTCAAATGCTAAAATATATTCAAATTCTATTATAGAATAAATTTTTTTCAGTTTCTTGGAATATTTCCAGTTTACCGCTCCATTATTTAGGAAAGACACAAATCCTGACTGATATATAAAGTCATCTTTGATATTTTGGAAACTAGCATTGATGTAACACTTTATAATGAACTCTTACTCACCACCAGAGACTAATAATACATTGTTAGTTATTCTAAACCCATTAAAGATATTATTAATGGATCCTCAATGACTTTCACTAGGATTTTATTGGTATTGAATTTTTATACTTAATGTATAAGTTACATCATGATGAGTAGACAATATAACGCACATTATTTACCCAACTATCAAATCATATGAAATTTTACTCAAGAATTTTTGTTCTTAAATTGGTGATGGGAACTATGTAACACCTAAAATTTGAAGCCACTGGACTGTGTCGCGACCCGTCCCCCAGGGCCCATGCCGTGACTACCCCAAGCCCACTTTCCATAGGCTGGGGGCTGGCGACTAGCACCGAAGGTGTATTCCCTAAAATTGGGAATACATTGCCTTTATAACCTGTAAGCACATGCAACCAAGTACACATCAAGATACGAACTCAAGTAAACTGAATAGTAAATAGAGTGAGTGCAGTAAGTAAAAGGGGACAGAATACAATCCCAACATGAAAGTACAAGAAACTGAAAGTAAAAGTAAACTGGAACAGATCCTGTGAACATCCGCCAAGGATACTACCTGAAGGGTAGGTACAACTCTCGATCGGTCGTCTCTACAGTACGACTCGTTTAAGGTCCACCTCCAAGCTACCTCTAGTCCTAGTACTCTCGTCCTTAGTCAGCTCTGTCCATCATCTACACCAAACACAATGAAGTGTGGTCATAACCTGTGCAGGGGTGAGTATAAGATACTCAGTAGGGACCCCGATAACCTCATGTTCTCACAAAATCCACAAAGGATAAACCACAAAGCATGAAATCAACTGACAACCCTACTTAGATATATACCCATACATATACCTAAGTTATCATGTATACCCATCTAAATCATGAAGAAACATAGAGTCCAACTCAAAATACCAAATCTCAACTGTTCCATAAAGGAAGGAACACCACAAAGGTAAGTACCACACATGTACGCCACACAGAAGAATTCCACAAAGGTACTGACTTAGCTCACACCAGGTATAACTTAGGTACAATAGTAAAAATGATTAGATGTAACTACTAAATTATCTTACTCCATTAAGAGGCTCTGCTGATGACCCACACAGGATCGCTCGGTGCTGACCCACATAGGATCTCTAGATGTTGACCCACATAGGATCTCTAGGTGCTGACCCACACATGATCGCTCGGTGCTGACCCACACATGATCGCTCGATGCTGACCCACACATGATCGCTCTGTGCTGACCCACACAGGATCACTATTCATTCTTCACGTTACAGCCAGCTACTGGGTTCCCACACTAAGCTTGCTCGTATCTGGGAGGTTCCTCTCCTCAAGCCACTAGTCGATACTCCAACTACCATGAAGTCCCACGAAAAAGTATCCCAAAGGACCGCCACATCATAGGGGTCTCAACGGAATAGACGGTGTGTCAATCAGACTCCCGGTCTGTAAGTTATTACCCTTTTAGTCCTGAGGGCCTAGTTGGATTCATGCTCAATCCAACCCAACCGTATCCCAACTTTATACAAATCTCAAGTGGGGTATACCAAAGGGACCATCTCTCTCCAAGGTTTACAGAGCCATTGACGGTCTATCAAACGGATGCCCGATGCCAAAGATATGGATGATAGAGCAAAAAGCTTGTAGCTGGTCCAAGTCTGTTCTAACCCGGACCCACCCGGCCTGGACTGAACCGACCTGGTTTGGGTCAACCCGGCCAGCTGGGTCCGGAACGACCCATGCTGGGTTTGGCTGGGCCTGCGTTGGGCGGCACAGGGGCCGTAGAGTAGCGCGAGGCCATGAGGGTGGCGCGAAGGCCATGAGGGATGCGTGGAGGCCTCGAGGGTGAAGAGGCCATGGGGGCCGCAAAGGGCCACGGGGAGGCAAAAGTTGTGGGGGCCGCGGAGGGATGTAGGGTGGTGAAGGCCACAGGGGCCGCGGGGCGGTGAAGTTCGTGGGGGCCGCATGGTGGTGAGGTTATGGGGGCCATGGAGGGCTGCGAGGTGGCGAGGTTGTGGGGTGGTGGAGGCCGCAGGCGGTGGAGGCCGTGGGCGGGGGAGGCCGAAGACGGCAGAGGCTACAGATGGCGCGAGGTTGGGGGCAACGGAGGCTGCGGGAAGCGCAAGGCTGTGGGGCGGTAGAGGCCGTAGGGAAGCATAGGCTGTGGGTGGCGGAGGCAGCGGGCAGAACGGTGGTCGCGAGGCATCACATTTGCGCCGTCGCCTTCATCGTGGCCGATGGTGGTGCCGACCGCCATTCTCATGCCCCACTGAAGTTGGTTACTGTCCTCCTCCATCCCAAAGAACATAATAATTAAACAAAAGATTTGCGGAGAGGTCAGGCGATGTTTGTTTGGCCCACACTCCCTGCATTAGAGCGGTAGCAAGTGGCTCTAATCTCTTCTTGATTTTACAAAGAATTATCAAGGATGGGTAAGGGAAATAAATTCAAACAACCACCCTACCTAGAAGGTTCGTTGATGTTGGCGTAAGAAAGAATTCGAATATGCCGACGTTCATTATGGCCACTAGACACCTCCGATCTCGGGCTCATTTGTTGGTTCATTGTAGTTGAAGACTTTCCTCATTGGTGAGAGAGTTATTCATTGGAGGATGAGTTTCTCCACAATTCTCCAAAGCTTTTCCCTTTGCCTACAGTTTTTCCAATTCCACCAAAATGAGGAAATAACCAACTTATTAATTTAAATTCAGTAGATTAATAATGTTGGCACAATTAAAAATGCTGACACATTTCATTAATTTTTGGTTGACTCTAACAATTAAATGGGGTGTTGGAATATTTAATTGTATCAATTTAATTGGATCAAATTCACGGTGGAAAATAATTAATGGGGAGTTGAGTGGTTTCTCCCCTATTAAGAGGGTTTGGGCAGTCCCTGCCATTAATTTCAAATTGGGAAGTTTTAAATCTGGTGGTCCCCATTTTTATAATATTCATGCAGGAGTTTTAGGCTCAGGTGGTCCCCACCACCATAACCCATGTTGAGGGGTTTCAAAAATAAAAATGTTAGACTTTTTTATTTTATTTTATTCTTTCACAAAAAGCACAAAAATTATCTTTCACTCTCGACCCACTACGATCAAGGTGAAGGTCTCCTTAAGCAAATACCAGTGCTGCGAGTTCAACAGTGCCATAAGATTTCAATTCCGAGAACCAATTCAAAAGTTACAAAAACCCGCTCGTACGTTTACTGAACGCACCCGAAAAAAAGTCCAGAAATTCATTCTGGGCACACCAGGCCTCAGAATCACGCGACATTAATTTTTTCGGACTCATAAAATTCCCATTTAATTAAAAAAATTACATTGAATTTCCCAGTATTTACATTCTCCCCACCTCATGGATTTATGTCCCTATAATCCACAACTCAAACTAAGGGAAAAAGTGGGGATACTGAGCACGTATCTGAGCATCCCGCTCCCATGTGCTCTCTTGGAGGTTCCTGTGATACCAACAAACATGCACTAGAGGTATCAAACACCCATGAAAGACCTGCTCCTGTCGATCATCAATCTCAACTGGAACCTCTGTAAAAGTCACCCCATAATCAATGTCTAGATATCTGTGGTCTATGACGTGGGAAGGGTCATGCACATATCTCCTCAGCTGGGATACGTGGAAGACGTCGTGCACCCAGTGCAACTAAGGTGGAAGAGATAAGAGGTAAGCCACCTCACCAACTCTGTTGAGGACCTAAAAGGGTCTAATGAACCTCAGAGATAACTTTCCTCCTTGGACAAATCTCCACAAACCTCATCGGGGTGAGACCCATAGAAAGACATGGTCACCATACTTGAACTCTAGAGGTCTCCTTATCCTCTTGACATAAGACTTCTACCTGCTCTGTCCAGTCTTCATCTGCTCCTGGATGATCTGCACTTTCTCTGTGGTAGCCCGTACCATCTTTGGTCCCACTAGTGCTGACTCCCCTGGGTCAATCCGGCATAAATGTGATATGAAAGGTCTCCCATACAATGCCTCAAAAGGTGTTATCCAAATGGTGGAGTGATAACCGTTGTTGTATGCAAACTCCACCAAAGGTAAGTGATACTCCTAGCTGCGACTTGAGTCGAGGATGCAAGCACGCAGCATGTCCTCGAGGGTCTAAATAGCCAACTCAGTATGGCCATCTGTCTGGGATAGAAGGCAGTGCTCAAATGAAGCTGCGTCCCGAAAGCCTCATGCAACCCCTTCCATAGCCGGGAATTAAAACATGCATCCCGATCAGAGACAATAGTCAAGGGTACTCCATGTATCCGTACAATCTCCTACACATAGAGGCGTCCCATGCTCTCTACTGAACCCTTCTCTCTGATTAGTAGGAAGTGGGCCAACTTGGTGAGTCAGTCGATAATCACCTAGATAGAGTCATGTCCTCTGGATGTACATGGGAGTCCTGTCATGAATTCCACTGATATCCCATCCCACTTCCACTCTGGGACCTCTAAAGGCCGAACCAAGCCTGCTGGTACCTGATGCCCCACCTTTACTTGCTGACAAGCAAGGCACCAAGAGAAAAACTATGCTACTGCTTTCTTCATTCCTAGACACCAATGCTATTATCAGAGATCCTGGTACATATTCGACACTCCTGGATGTACCGCTAGAGGGGATGTGTGGAACTCCCTCATCACTTCCTTTTGAAGCAACACTGGTACCATGGTACGTCCTCTGAAAAGGATGACATGCTCCCCACCTTCATAAAATCCATCAAGTGCCTGCCATGTGGATATCTGATCACGTAGAGCCTCGTAGTCAATGTCCCCATGCTGTGCCTCCCTGACTTGCTGAAGAAGTGGGGGAGTGACTGTAAGAGACTGAAGAAAAGCCGCTCTGTCCCGATCCACAAAGGATATCTGCAAAGCGGCTAGCTGCTCCGTCGCCTCGCCTAGTAGCTGTATTCCAGACCTACTGATGAGTGAATCTGCTACAACATTCCCCTTCCTAGGAGTATATAATATATCAAAGTCATAGTCCTAGAGGAACTCAATCCAATTTCGTTGTCTCAGGTTCAAGTCCTTTAGAGATAAGATATACCTGAGACTATTGTTATCAGAGTACACTATAAAACGCTTTCCCATCAAGTAATGTCGCCACATATTCAAGGCGAAGACCACTGCTGCTAACTCCAGGTCATGGGTAGCATAGTTCTGCTCATATTTTCTTATCTGTAGAGAACCATATGTGATCACTACTTGATCATTCATCAGGACACATCTGAGCCCGGTCCCTGATGCATCGTAGTAGACTACATACCCTACGCCCTCCTCCAGAAGCCTCAAGATGGGGGCACTGTTCAGCCTTTGCCTTAGCTCCTAAAAACTCCACTGGCATCTCTCAAAACACACGAAGGGTTGCCCCTTATTTGTCAATACTGATAGAGGTTCTGCAACTCTGGAGAAATATGGGACAAACCTCTGGTAGTATCCATCCAAACCTAGGAAACTCCTTACCTTTATCACACTCCTGGGTGGCTCCCAAGAAAGTACCGCCTCAATCTTCACTGGATCCACCGCAACTCCAGCCTATGAGATGACATGTCCTAGAAAGTGAACCTCTGGGATCCAAAACTTGTACTTTGATATATTACCATAAAGTTGGTGCTCTAGGAGTGTGTCTAGTACTACCTGAAAATGATAGTTATGATCCTCCTTAGTAGCTGAGTAGATCGGAATATCGTCAATGAAGACTAATAAAAAGAGATCAAGGTATGGCTGAAAGATCATGTTCATGAGTCCCATGAACACTGCTAGAGCATTGGTTACACCGAATGGCATAACCAAGAACCCATAATGGCCATACTGACATTTTAAATTCATCTTCTGCACATCCTCATCTTGTACTCTGAGCTGGTGATAGCCCGATCTGAGGTCTATCTTCAAGAACTACGGTGCTCCCTTCAGCTGATCAAAGACATCGTCAATCCTCAGAAGTGGGTACTTGTTCTTCACAGTCACCTAGTTTAGTCACCAATAGTCAAAATAAAGTCTCAAGCTCCTATCTACCTTCTTGGTGAGAAAAATCGGGGCTACCCAAGAAGAAACACAGGGCCGAATGAACCCTTTCCCCTGTAAGTCCTCCAGCTGTACCAGCAGCTCACGAAGCTCTACGGGAGCCATCCGATATGATACTATAGATATCAGTGACATCTTGGGGTACAAGTCAGTGTAAAATTCCACCTATCTGCGAGGAGGTAGACCTAAAACATCCTTAGGGAATACATCCACATACTGGTTGAGCACTACAGGATAACTCGAACTCTCCACATCAACTACTCTGAGGGTAAGGCTAGCCAACTGATGAGTGATCGGTTGTACTCTCCTCCAGGTAAGTACATCCTGTTCTTCAAAGGATCCCTTCTCACCAGTGAAGGTAAAACTGGTCCCATCCGTGCGAACACACTGCACTTTGTGCCTAATATAGTCAATCTAAGCATGGAATGTAGATAACCAGTCCATACCCAAGATGTCATCGTAAGGCCTTGACGCTGCTACTAGGAGATCCCAACCGAAGCTCTCACCTCCTAGAGTAATCTCACACTGCTGGAACTAGTGCGTAATTGTTTAATCTACTCATGTAGGAGTCTTTAGCCGTAAGGATCGAGCCAACTCTCCATCAGAATCTCCGATATCTGAACAAAGGCAGTGGCAATAAAAGAATGACTAGAACCTGTGTCTATAAGTATTGCATCTAAGGTGGAGTAGACATAGATCGTACCCCGTGTCATCTCCAGAGCACCGTGATCGTAGGCTTCAACTGCCTAGAGTTGAGATCGCCCCTATCCTCCTGCTCCCTATGGTCGGGGTGGACCACCTAGTGGTGGTGGTGGTAACATCTCAAATCATCGCCCACCGCCAACTGCACGGACAGTTCTTCTGCCATGTCTGACTTCTCCCTACAGACCTCCTCAGTTGAACCTCTATCTCTACCTGGGAGGTCCTTCAACCATCAGCTGATCATCTGTATGGTGGGTCGGATAGTCAAGATCCATGTGACCCTACCCACCGCATGCGTAACACTAACCACTCCTAGCATGATTGGCTCTACCTCAGGTGCCCCGGAAAACTGACCCTGAATCCTGCGGTCGTCCACCTGTAGGTCTGGTCCTCTTGGACCTCTGCGACATCTGTCTACTGCCAGATATAGAAGACTCCTCTACATGATGACTGGTGGTGGGTCTTGCTGGTGGTGACTGCTCAGTTAGGAAACTCTCCACTAAGAGGGCCCTCTCTAACAACCCCTTCTAAGTCAGGATGCTAAGAGAAATCATCTAAGCCCTGATATCCTGTCTGAGTCCCTACTCAAAGGTCCGAGCCCTGAAGAATGGGTCCCACACCATATCAATGGAGTAGCGTGAGAGGTCAGTGAACCTTGCTGAGTACTGATCCAAAGTCATGCTGCCCTGCTGCAGATGAAGTAGCTCCTGTATGCGAACTGCGTGAAGTGTCGCTGGAACAAACTCTGCCCGAAACAAGCTCTCGAAGTCTGCCCAGAGAAGCGTCACCTCATCGGGAACTTGGAGAATCAAGCTCCACCATCTTCCTACTACTTCCTATAGAAGGTTGGTGTCAAGGATCACCATGAGATCAGGTGGTGTCCCTACCGGTCAGAAAACTCTCACCACGACCTCCAACCAATCCTCAACCACCTGTGGGTCTGTATCTCCCCTGATCCTGGGTGACCTTTGGCACTGGAAATCATGAAACGTGCTCAAGTGGAATGCACCCTCTACTACTAGGGATGGTGGAATCAGTGTCCCAATGGGTAATGGTACCTCTGGTGCCTCCGTTGGTGCCTCTACTGGAAGAGGGCCCTACATCGATGCCTTGTCGCTCAGTGGGCTATCAGTGAAAACTATACCTGTAACCCTATCTGGCGGTCTATGTGGAGGCATCCTCAAAAGAAAAAGGTGAACCGTGGTAAATAATTTATACCTATTGAGTTGACTCTAAATATATAATAAAGGAAACTCTTGAAAACATACACACAATCAGTGTTTTTGTGCACTGAGTCGAAAATCAGAAGTCAGGGTCCTAGTGTATGGATACTTAGGCCGCCACACCAACACTAGATTCTCTAAAATGATAACCATAATAACTACACTTAACACTATTTACATTAAAATAAAGATAAGATTTCTATGTTCTATGGTAGAACCGACTACTCTGATACCAACTTTTCACGACCCGTCCCCCGATGCCCATGTCGTGACTACCCCAATCCCGCCTTCCATAGGCTAGGGGCTGTAGACTAGCACCGAAGCCGTATTCCCTAAAACTGGGAAGGCATTGCCTTTATAACATGTAAGAACATGAAACCAAGCACACAGAAAGATACTAACTCAAGTAAAATAAATAGTAGATAGAGTGAGTGCAGTAAGTAAAAGGGGACAAAATACAAGCCCAACTGGAAAGTACAAGAAACTGAGAGTACAAGTAAACTGAAACAGCTCCTGTGAACACCCACCAAGGATCCTACCTAAAGGGTAAGTACAAATCTCGATCGGTCATCTCTGCGGTACGGCTCGTCTAAGGTCCACCTCCGAGCTACCTCCAGTCCTGGTACTCTCTTCCTCAGTCAGCGCTGTCCGTCGTCTGCACCAAACACAACGAAGTGTGGGCATAGCCCATACAGGGGTGAGTATAATGATACTCAGTAGGGACCCCGAGCCCCTCAAGGTCTCACAAAATATAAAAAGGATAAACCACAAAGTATGAAATCAACTAAAAACCCTACTTAGGTATATTCCCATACACATACCTAAGTTATCAAGTATACCCATCTCAATCATGAGGAAACACAGAGTCCAATTCAAAATCCCAAAGCTCAACTATTACATAAAGGAAGAAACACCACAAAGGTAAGTACCACACAAGTATTCCACATAGAAGAATACTACAATGGTACTGACTCAGCTCACACCAGGTATAACTTAGGTAAATTATTATAAATGATTAGATGTAACTACTGAATCATCTTACTTTTTTAAGAGGCTCTACTGTTGACCCACACAGGATCGCTCAATGCTGACCCACATAGGATCTCTAGATGCTGACCCACATAGGATCTCTAGGTGTTGACCCACACAGGATCGCTCGGCGCTGACCCACACAGGATCCATCGGTGCTGACCCACACAATATTTCTCAATGCTGACCCACACAGGATCGCTCGGTGATTACCCACACAGGATCACTATTCATTCTTCACGTCACATCCAGCTACTAGGTTCCTGCACTAATCTTTCTCATCTCTAGGAGGGTCTTCTTCTCAAGACACTGGTAAATAATCTAACTACCACGAAGTACCAAAAAAAAGTATCCTAAAGGACTTCCATGTCATAGGGGTCTCAATTCAACAGACGGTGCGTCAATCAGATGCCCGGTCTGTAAGTTATTAGACTTTTAGTCCCGAGGGCCTGGTTAGATTCATGCTCGATCTAACCCGACCGTATACCAACTTTATCCAAATCTAATGTGGGGATAACAGAGGGAACATCTCGCTCCAAGTTTTATAGAACCATTGATGGTTTGTCAAACAGACGCCTGGTGCCAAAGATATGGCCGATAGAGTGAAAAGCTCATAGCTGGTGTGGGTCTGGTCTGACCCGACCTAGGCCGACCCGACCCATTTTGGGTCGACCCGGCCCGCTGGGTCCATCCCGACCCACTGGGTCTAGCCTGGCCCGCGTTGGGTGGTGCGGGGGCCGCAGAGTGGTGCGAGGCCGCGAGGGCGGCACGGAGGCCGTGAGGGTGGTGAGGCCGTGGGGGCTGCGAAGGGCCATGGGGCGACTAAGGCCGCAAGACGGTGAAGGCCACAGGGCGGCGAAATCCGTGGGGAGCCGAAGGCTATAGGGGCCATAGAGGGCCGAGGGGCGGCAAAGTCCGTAGAAGTCTATTGGGCGGTGAGGCCACGGGGCAGAAAATGCCACGGGTGGGGGAGTCTACGGGTGGGGGAGGCCACGGGCGGTGGAGGCCGCGGGCGGCGCGAGGCCGCGGGGCGGCGGAGGCCTCTGGTGGCGCGATGGCCACGGGGCAGCACTGTTGCACTGTTGACTTCGTCGTATCCAGCGGTGGTTTCGGCCGCTGTTCTTCTGCCCCACTGAGGTTGGTTGCCGTCCTCCTCCATCGTGAAGAACACAAAAATTAAACACAAGATTTGAAGAGCGGTCAGGCCATGTATGTTTGGCCTGAAATATCTGTGTTAGAGTGGTAGCAAGAGAGTATAATCTCTTAGTAATCTTATGATGAATTATCAAGAATAGTTAAGGGGAAGAAATTCAAACAACCACCCCACCTCGAAGGTTCATTGATGTTGGCGTGAGAAGGAATTCGAAGATGTCGACATTCGTTGCGGCCGCCACACACCTCCGATCTTGGGCTCATTCATCAGTCCTTCGTAGTTGGAGAAATTCCTCATTGGTGAGAGCATTCTTCGTTAGCGGATGAGTTTCTCCACGATTCTACAAAGCTTCTCCCTTTTCCAACAGTTTCCCTAATTCCACCAAAATGAGAAAATAAGCAACTTATTAATTTAAATTCATTAGATTAATAATGTTGGCACAATTAAAAATTCTGAAACATTTCATTAATTGTTGGTTGGCTCTAACAAATAAATAGGGTGTTGGCATATTTAATTGTATCAATTTAATTGGATCAAATTAGGGGAGGAAAATAATTAATGGGGATTTGAGTGGTTTCTCCCCCATTAAGAGGGTTTGAGTGGTCCCTGCCATTAATTTCAAATTAGGAGGTTTTAAATATGGTGGTCCCCACCTTTATAACATTTATGCAGGAGTTTTAGGATCAGGTGATCCCCACCAGTATAACCCATGTTGGGGGGTTTCAGAAATAAAAATGTTTGGATTTTTTATTTTATTTTATTCTTTCACAAAAAGCACAAAAATTATCTTTCACTCTCGACCCACTGTGATCGAGGTGAAGGTCTCCTTAAGAGAATACCGACACTGCGAGTTCAACGATGCCATCAGATTTCAATTCCGAGCACAGGTTCAAAAGTTTCAAAAACCCTCTCACACGTTTACTGAATGTACCTGAAAAAAATTTCAAAAATTCATTCCAGGAACACTGGGCCTTGGAATCACAGGCCGTCAATTTTTGCAGACTCATAAAATTCCCATTTAATTAAAAAAATTTACATGGAATTTTCAGGTCTTTACAGGCTAGTTCCCCAAGCCAGTGTTCTATATGACCTTAGGTGCACCTCCCCATATGCTTGAGGCTGTTGACTAGAAATGTGGTTCTAAGGTGGTACAATGGGGAGACTATAACTGCTTATCATAGTAGAAACATTATAAAAAAATAAAGGAAACATCATAAAAATTACATATGGAATGAATAAATTGGTCCTAGATACCAAATCACAACTCATTTAATAACATACTGATTTCACATACAAACAAGAAATCATACAAAAAATTAAATTCTAGTATATCAATCCCCAAAAGTAAACAAAAGGGAAAAAACTAAAAGACTTTAAAACCCATAAGTCCTAAGATATATCCCATATACCAAATTAAACTCTTGTCTAAGGCATAACATCAAGAATGAACTATAGGGTGGTTTCCCTTATCTATACATACATCGATAAATTCTGTCTGGGTACCAAATGAAAACTTGTATAGTGTGTGAGTAAAAATTAGTAGGTCACCATCTATGGTTTCTAATTAAAATATAATATGACGTGTAGAGTGTAAAGGCATGCAATATATAAGTGAAGGAGCAAGTATAAATAATAAAAAATAGAAATAAAAAGGAACCAAGTCATGCCTCAGGTATCAAGGGGACAACCCAAGTCGATGATACCTAATTTGACCCATGTCAGTCTATAAAAATGGTGGAGATATCATGGAATAATCTGGTTACAAGGTGCATCACTAAGGAAACCATGATCATATAACCCAAATGAATCCATGTGGATCATCTAATAATTCTTTTCCAATAATTCCCAAGATAAACCTCTAGTTAGGTCTAAACTCAAGGGACCTCCATTGATGTTTAGAGGAATAACTTTATTGGAATCCAAGGCTCACACTCATGTAATTCCATACAAATATAAATCAATATAAATCTAGGGAGCTCATCCCATGAAATTCAATAAGGATATCCATTAATAATACATGAAATTAATCTATATAATTCAATAAGTATAGAAATTACACCAATCCACGGGGGATACTCCCCATGTAATTCATAGTAATGAATCTTTGTAGAATCCACTAGCCCACTCAAGAAATTACATAACATTAAACTTCATTGATTCTAAAGGTTTCTTCACACCATTACATTCACATGCATCCCCTAATTGTATCCTAGGATAACCCATGTAATTCCATAGAAATACCAATTATAAGGAATACAAGGCGGTCCACCATGGAATTCTATACTAATAACTGCATCCAATAATTTCAAACAAGTCATTATTATATAATCCACATATTAAATAATTCCATAACTCAAGTCAAGTTCACCATTTAAGTTTAGATCCAATTTCTATGGTTATAATTACTAAGGGTACTAGGGGTCATCCTAGGCTTCCCAATTTTCTATAATATATTACTATGTCATTAAGGGAAACCCTAAACATCCTTTTAGTTCTCATTATAACATAACATAAGGCATAACCCACCTCCATAATAATCTCAACATGGGTCTACCCAACCTAACCCACCTTTCTAAAAAAGGGGCTTCTAAGACATAAAAAGTCATTTAAAAAAATTAGATTAATTTCAGGTCAAGAATACGAAGGGTTAGAATGACCACACATGATAACGATGCAATACCACAGTGATACTTTAAGGGAAAACATGAGTCCACATAACTTATTTTAAATGGGTTCCACTCACTGGATATTAGCCTATTATCTATACTAAAACCGAATTTATTAAAAAACCATAAAAATTATCTGAAAATAGAATATTTATATTGAACATGGTGGTTAAGATTTAGATAGAAATTATAAGATATATTGGAAGGTAATAGAGTGATAGACTTACCAAGATCCTTCCAACATAATGAATAAAAGTGAAATTGTAGGAGAATCATAAAAGAAACAACCAAGAAATCAAGGAGTGAAGGGATATCATCACACTGTATAAAATGGATTGAAATGAGGAAAAAATAAGGTCTATAGAGTTAAGGGTGGTAGGGGAATTTTAGTAAATTTATACTTCTCATTGAGGAACACAGTTTGGCTGTATGGTTGGTCAAACTGCAACCAAACCGTATTCCAACTATATGAACCCCACTAGTTGGAAACACCCCCCATGCATGATTAGTTGAAAAGTTATAAAAACCATGTGTAAAGGATCTGTAATAAATTACAATCTTTTACATAGTTTTACCCCCATCGTATAGTTTAACAAACCATTCTCTTCCTTATTCAAACTGTATAGTTAGGGTTCATGGTTAGCATAAACCATGCACTAATCGTATTCCCTGATCTACTTCCAAAAAACCTAAAATTCCAAGCCTTGAACCACCAAGACACTCTCAAGACCTCCCCCAATCCATTGGACACTCCATTAAGGTAAAATTAAGGGCATTTAAAAAAAATTAAAGGGTTTATAACTCAAAATAAGAGTGGTGTACCACAACCTCTCTACCTTAGGATAACCTATCCATGAGCTATAACCATGAAATTTTCTTAGCCTCATTGAAGAAAAGTCCCAAACATTGAGCTTTAATGCTTGATTACTTCTCCCACATTTCCTCTTGGACATGCCCATGTTTCCATGACACCCAAACTAGAAGAATAAATTTTCCATGAAGCGAATTCTTGCTACAATCCACTATATTAACTTGATGCTTCTAGAATGAAACATAAGACTTGATATCAATATAATATACATAAAAAGGTTGTGATAGTTTGTTGAAGTACCATTGAATATGAGATATATGAAACAACTCATGCAAGGCATGATATTTCTATGGAATATCTAGTTGGTACACTATCGGGCTGACCCACTCCATAATATCACACAACCTCATATACCTGGGAACCAATTTATCCTATCTCTATATATGATAGTGTCCCAATGTAGAAAAAATATAAAACACCTATTCGCCTATCTCAAACTCCAAGGATCGATGATTCTGGTTCACATATGATTTTTTCCTATTATGAATTGTATCCATCCTCTTGCAGATCAACTAGAATGCTCTATCATATCCCAAATGAGACTCAGTCTAACTATTACCACCTCACATGCCTCCAACCAATACAAGGGTGAACTAAATGGCCTCCCATATAAATCCTAATAAGGAAATATCTGAATCATTTACAAATAACTATTGTTATAGGTGAATTCCATGAGTACCAAATGATTTTCCCAAGAACCACAAAAATCCAAGACACATGACTTGAACATATCCTTTAAAAACTGAATAGTCCACTCAGAATATCCACCAGAGTAAGGTTGGTATATTGTACTCAAAATCATTTGAGTGCCCAATGATTTTTGAAACCCCTTAAAGAACTATGATGTAAACAAGAATCCCTATAAAAATGATACTACGAGGGATCCCATATCTCTGTAAGATCACTTAGACATATAAACTTCATAGATCATCTACCGTAGAGGTCTCTTAGATTAGTAGAAAATGGGATAACTTTATAATTTGATCCACGATGACCAAAAATGAATCTTTTATATGAGGCATATTTGGTAATAATTTTACAAATTCTATGGTGACATAATCCCATTTACACTCTAGGATGGGTAGATACTGTATGAGACTAATAGACCATTGATTATTTCCCTTCACCTACTTACTGGTGGAGCATTGTATAACAAACCCTACTATCTTATTCTTCAATATTGATCACTAATATCAATTAGAGAGATCAAGATAAAACTTTATAAATATTAGGTTTACTTTCCACCTAGAAGTATGATAATCCCTCATCAAATCCTCTCACATGTTGGTAGGCATTAGGACATGCTCATGAACATGGATGAACTCACACTCATATATATTCTATAGTGGTGGTATCTACCCACTATAAAATCTATCCTTTATATAGAGTCATTTTGGATCTAAAAGCTACCATCTCTTGATCCGGTACATAAGAAAAAGAACCATAGATAAAGATGTTATAACTCCTCGATCTTGGTCATCCTAAACATCCAGATGAACTTCATAAAAAACGCTATCAGTTTCCACTTAGTGAATAAATCTTGGAAAACCTAAGGTTTTGTCTTATAGCTCATAGCATTGGAAACTATATTTCCCTTACCTTGTGTATAGGAAATATACATATTTAAATATTGTGGTATTTGAACCACCTTCACCACCGAAGGTTGAGGTCCTATTGAGTAAAAATGTACCTTAGAATCTTATGGTTCATATAGACCATGGAACTTTCCCCAAAGAGATAGTTCTGCTAGAAATTCAAGGCATTCACTATAGTGGTTAACTTGAGATCATGTACAAGGTAATTCAATTCATGAAACCTCAACTGTTGAGACCCATATACCATGACTTGATCCCCCTACATCAGAATTACACCTAACTTAATACCTGGTGCATAATAGTATACAACATACTCTTTACCCATCTTTGAAAAAATTAGGATCAATGATGTGGTAAACTCCCCTTTAACTCTTATAAGACATCTCATAAGATTATGACTAAATGAACTTTATCCTGTTTTTTATCATCCCTTTTAGTGGAACCTCTAAACAGAAAAAGTCCTATATAAATCATCTGTAATAGCCTACCAAGCCTATGAAAATCTAAAAACTAAAAACATTATTGAGATGATTATAAGGCACCACAACTATCAATTTCTCATGGTTAACATACACATAATTTTTTTATATGATATAACTCAACAAGTGTACCTACTTGATCTAAAAAATGACACTTCAAGATCTTGAAATATAACCCATGCTCTCATAGTGTGCTCAAAATGATCTCTAGGTGTTATACATGATATTAAATAATCTAAGAATAAAAAAGGATATAATCCACAAAACTACCAAAAAATATTCTAATTATGGATGGAAGACTCTGTTAATTAAGTCCATACACAATACTATTTCACTCGTTAGACCAAAAAACATCACTAGATACTCATAGAAGCCATACCTAATTCAGAAATCTATACATGGTATATTAGAGGGTATAAACTTAAACTAATAATATTTAGAAATTAGATCTCTCTTAAATAATATCCAAGAAATCCTCATATAATCAAATATATCATCAATATGTAGTAGTGGATATCAGTTCTTGATAGTCAGCTGATTCAACTACTGATAATATACACACAACCGTAATGTTTTTCCAGTCTTCTTAGCAAAGAGGAAAGTATATCCCCAAGGGGATATACTAGGGTGGATAAAATCCTTGGCCTCTAATTCCTATATCCATTTATTCAACTCATATAGATATAATGTAGATATCTGATATAGAAAAATAGAAATAGGTTCAACACCCAGCATGATCTTGATGGTGAAAGACACCTCCCTCTTGAAAAAAAACTAATAAGTTATCAAGGAATATATCCAGAAATGAGTCCACCATATGAGGGTAAACCATTGGCCACTCTCCTTCACCATCCAATACAAGACTGAACAACTAGGATGAAACCCCCACCAAGCTTCTACTAAATAATACCTACTTGACCAATTTATAATTCCCATTATCATTTGTGAATATAACTAACACCTTTGGGTGACACAAATTAAACCCATAGATGATATCAGTCCATGTGATCTTGAAAGGTAACCATCCAATCCATTCCTATAATTAGTTCAAACTCAGTTATATCAAGCATGAAAAGGTCCCATAAAAATTGGAAACCTTCAATCTCAATAGAACACTCACAACAATGATAAAATCCTTATGATCAGACTCATAATAGGGTGTTGATGGAAATTACCCCATAATAATACTCGATAGACAAACATAGACCTTCAATGAAATGAGTGGACATGAAAGAGTGTGAATCCCCTAAGTCAAAAAGAGCATAAGCTAAAGTCGAGACACTATAATCATACCTCTCACTATAGAAGGCCCAATGTCCTGATCTACTGAAGCAGTATTCTCTACATGTACCATCCAAGAACCTCAGTGTTGCATTCTAGTCTGACTCCCCAATTATGTACTACCCTGCTTGTGGGTTTGAATCTAAATTTGTGTACCCCATCCCCACCTTAGCTGGTCCAACAAGTCAAAGTCCAACTACCCACCTACCATGGAGTAGTGGATGTAGCACCAAATATATAAAATAGACCAGAATCTTTATCACTGGGTTCCCATGACATCCTATAAAACCTCAAGAGATGTCCCATATTCTTGTAAAATCTTCACTCAATTAACCACTCTAGGATCAATCCAAACATATCAATAATCCTCATGTCGCCAGTCTTGGTTAAATAATATTCCATTTAAAAATTAAGAGGGAAAAATCTTATAGGTTGCTTACTAAAAAACCAGATATAAAACATTATTCTCATTAAAATTTTTATCATTTTTTAAGCTACCACCATAGTTTTATTATGTTAATAGTTAAACTTAAGTTGTAGAGGAAAAAAATCTTGAAGTTGGTATTGAAACCACATTTATTTGACACCAATCTAATTCCATATAAGATGTCATAATTTCAAACCATTAGTCTTATAAGGATTTGTTATATAAAATTAAACCATTAATATATATAGGAAAATACATTTTTAAGTTAATGATGGGATTTTAAATAACCAACCCATGTTATAACAAAATAAACCAAGAAAATAATATAAGTAAGAAATCAAGAAAGCATGAATATGGAATGTAAATACCTATAGGCCTAATATGATGCATGATGCATGAAATATTTCCATACCAAACCAAGAGTGAAAATACCATAAATCATAACCTCATAAAAAAAATTCCTCACTAAAGATGAAAACAAATCAACTGTAACAATGAATTCCATGAACGAAAATTCCCACCCTAGGAAATTTGGATTTTCCCTCATATGTGGGTTGGATACTCCTAAACACAAGATCATTACCAAGTAATGATACATTATATTTTACTATCAATCAGGATTAAATAATTTAAAAAATAAAAATGGATCTAATACTATTTTGTAATTATTTGACCTGGAATCCCCTCAATATGTTCCCCAAGCTAGCGTGACACATAGACTCAGGTGTGATTCCCTATACACCAGAGGCTTATAACTATAAGTGTGGGTATAAGGCAATACTATAGGTTGACTATACCATATTATAAGAGTAAAAACATCAGTGGAAATAAAGGAAACATCATGCACATCACATACAAATAAAATAAACAGGTTCTAGATACCAAATAAAAACCCATGAAATAACATACTGATGTCACATACAAACATGTAATCATACACAAAATTAAGGTCTAGTACATCAATCCCCAAAAGTTAAAAAAGGAAAAAACCAAAATACAACAAAACCCAGAATTCTTGAGCTCTCTCCCAACTCCCAGATCCAAACTCTAATCCTAGGAATAATTTCAAGAATCATCTATAAGTCACTTTACCTTATATCAAACCGCAACCATAAGTTTTTCTGGGTACCAAACAACACCTTGAATAGGATGTGAGTACAAATTAGCAGGCCACCACTAATGTTTTACAATGAAAATACATTTTGGTGTATAGAGTGTAAATGTGTGAAATATATAAGTTATTTAGTAAATATAAATAATAAATCATAGAAATAAAAGGAACCAATTCAACCCTCAGGTCTCAAGGGGACAAACTAAGCCAATGTTACCTACTTCGGCCTACACCCGTCTCTGAACATAGAGGTTCTTTCATGGACTAATCTAGTTCCAGGGTGAATCACTAAGGAAACCACTATCATATAACCCAAAGGAATCCACATGTATCATATGGTCCTTAATTTCCAATAATTCTAAAGATAAACCAATAGTCAGGTTTGAACTCAAGGGACTATCCTTGACATTTAGAGGCATAACTCAATTAGAACCCAAGGCTCAACCTGAGGCATTATATACCAATATAAATCAAGATGAATACATGGATATAATCCTGAAACATTCATAAAGGATATCCCACAAGTCTCCATGACATTAATAAATGGAATTTAATAATTATACACATTACCCGAATCTAAGTGGGAGTTATACCATGGAATTTTTAGTAGGGAATGTATTTAGAATCCACTGGATTACTCAAGTAATTCCATAACATTGTAATTAATTGAATCCAAATATTTCTTTACACCTCGACATTCAATTTCATCCCCTAATGAAATCCTAGGATCATCCATGAAATTTCATATCAATACCAATAATAAGGAATCCATGGTGTACCACTATGTGATTTTATACTAATAACCATATCCAATAATTAAAAACAAGTCATTATTCCATAATTAATATGTTAAAAAATTCCATAACTCATGCCAAGTCCACCATTTAAGTTCAAATCCAATTTCCATGGCCATAAGTACTAAGGATCCCATGGGTCATCCTAGGAATCCTAATTTTCCACAATAAATTACTATGCCATTAAGGTCGACCCCAAGTACCCTTTTAGTTCACCCATTAGCATGGAATAAGGCATTAACCACATCTATAATAATATCAACATGGTTCTACCTAACCCAAACAACTTTTATAAAACTAAAAAAGATTATAATAAATAAACAAGGAATTTAAACAAATTATATTAATTTTAGGTGAATAGTTCAAATGGTTTTCATGACCACACATGCCAAATACACAATACTATAGTGATAATTTAAGGGAAAAGCATAAGACCAAATACCATAGGTCATATGGGATCTATTTGCTAGATATGAGACTCTAATTGAAGGTAAAATAGAAGATATCAAGAAGCCATAAAAAATACCTAAAAATAGGATATTTATGTTAAACATGGTAGGAGAGATTTATATGGAAATAAATAATATTGGAAGCTAATAGAGTGATAATCTTACCAATAGTTGTTTAATGAACAAAAAATAAGTGAAATTAGAGAAGAATCATATGATAAACACCCAATAACTCAAGGAGATAAGGGAGAGATTCACACTATAGAAAATGGCCTCAAATGAGGCTAAAAATTGGAATTAGTGAGTTAAGATTCATAAGGTAATGTAATAACTTAGAATTTTATCAATGGAATTTACCTTATTATAATTATGTCATAAAACACATACATCACATAGAGAAACAAAAAAAAAACATCATTCTCATAAATTAATACTGATACATTAGTTGGAAAACAAACCAATAATAATTCCAAATATTATATAAGGATAATAAATAGAAAATTAGATAATAATAATAGGAAAATTTGGATCTGCTCAAACCACTAGAAAGATCACACTCAAGAACAAAGATATAGAAATAATACATAACATAAATATTCATTTGGAATATTAATATATATATATAAACTTGAGAGAAAATATAATTTAATGAATAATGAATGAAATAATATTTTTTTAAAAAAACAAAGGAACTTATACCATTGGAATAGTAACTTGGCCACTAGAATAGAAATCTGACCGTTAGGAATAGTAATCTGGCTATTATAATAGTAAACACACCCATAAAAGTATAAATAAAATTTATAGTTTTTATAAATGAAAATATGATATAATTATATCATGGTATAATTAAATAAACATTTTAAAAATGATTAATTAAGTGTTTGCATTTTTGTAAAATGTAAATGTTTATCTATAATTTTATAATTAATATAATATTTTAAAAGAAAATTTATTTTCATAAAATATATTCATAAATTAATATTTGTTTTTATTATAATTATAAAATAATTTTATGAGACCTTAATCAATTTTTCAAAGGGTTATAAAAACAATTATAATATTAAAATCAGTATTTTTTGAATAAATGATGATTCTATTTAAAAATTAAATTTCTCATATTTAGAAAATTATTTTTATAAAATGGATTCCATTTTTGAAATATAAATGTTGAAAAATCATTAGGGTTATTTTTTGGATTTTTTCTAAAATAGTTGAATTTTTGGTGAATAGTGAAATATGGTAATTTATTGCATTTAACATTATAAGAAAAATACCTGAATCTTTGTGTGATGAATGATGTAAGCACCCATTGGTTCAAAATTTACAGAACCATTTATTATATTTAGATATAAGAATCAACACTATTGATATTATTGAGCCAAAATAATAAACTAATGAATATAATAATAAAAAACACCCCTCTCCCCCCATAAATACCACCCCTCACCACCCCTTATCCTCACACCTTATAATCCTTTTATATTTTCAATATTATTCCCAATTATCTTCCAAATCCTCTTCCCTATGTACAATATATTTTGGTCTCAACAAAGGACTAAACCCAAGTGCCTTAAGGAGGTTCTCAAGGAGACAACATTCAAGAGGTAAAATCCTCAATCCTTCTCTTCTCTTTTATTTTATTTTCTTATCCTCTACTCACATACACTATCCAAAGTGGAATTATAAATCCATAATCATTTATATAATGTAATTTTATTCTTTTAATGGAATATAGATCATAAAATCTCTTATCTTCTTCTCTCATTCTTAAAATGAAAACATCGTTTGTGATATAACGGTTCACCACCTTCATGGATGATGAGTTTTAGTTTTCCATTACTACCAACAAGGATAGTTGTAAAACACTTATTATGGTAAAATAGGATTTTAATATGAATATCATAACCCATTTCATATTCTAAAACTAATTCATATACATAATATTGAATAAAATGAAACTAGTTCGTGATGGTCAGAAAAACCACTAAAAAATACTAAACATTTAACATTAACATTTTATCAAATGAATCATCCTCATACCAGAAAAATGATATATGGGACCATTTATACTTATTTAAGTGCATTAATAAAACTCCATTTCAATTTTATAGAATTATTATCATTTTACAATAACTTCCATAATTATATACAAGTGAATCGATCATGAAAACCATGAAAACAAATGATCCTTGAACGAAAAAAATTGAACTCTATAACTCATAAAAATTTCCATAGATGAACTTAATAAAATTATAATAAATAAAATACATGTATAATAGGTTTCTAATTTATTAATTAATTAATATAATTTTATTATCCATGATATTAAGTGCAAGTGCAGAACACATTTAGACATAAGGTAAGGGGATTCTCAAACCCAACTCCTTTTATTTTGGTTATTCCTTTTTCATGACATATTTGGTATGAATACTCATATGATGTTACTTAAATATCATTTAATTATTATTAAATTTTATTTTTGTGTATATACATGTTTCCTACTTTATTTTATGGAAAATACAAATATTTTCCAAAAGAACACTTCCTTTCAAAACACATCTTTGAATCATCTTGAGTTGTTTCTTTTTCACTAAAGAATGATGATTCTTATACCAAATATGTTTTTTCATTTTAGAACCCCAAGTTTATTAATGGAATAATTATTTATTAAATACTTATGAAACCCATTCTTTTCGATGGGTTATTTCATGATTATGATTGTTAAATGTTCTATGAGGCATGCATGATTATGTAAATACTATTATGTGATGGGTGGGCCCAGAATTATATAGCCCTCTAATGTATCAGGTAATGTGATGTATCTCATGAGATAATTTTCAACATGTGTGAACATGATGCTATATTTTTTCACAATGACAATGTTATGATTATGCACATATGTTATGCATGACCATGATGCTAGCTTTGTTCACAACTATGTGTGGTATTTGACCACAAAAACATTATATTTCATTTATATGAATTTCCATATTCCATGACTTTATCTAGTGTTTCCCCTCATATTATAATGATGATACTATGATTATGATATGATGGTGATGATTATTCTCACCCATTTTATATTGATTCATGTCCCTTATTTATCCTTTTACTCAGATTTTAGCACACCCCTTTATTTGATATATATACTTTGGTGATTACATGTACTAAGGAGAACAAAATATTTAAAAGAACAAATAATAAGGATTTAAATAAATATTTATGTTTTATTATGTAAAATTTAAGTATGAGCCCAATTTTCCCAAGACACTAAACCTTTGGATCCAATATTTGTAACGATATTATGTTGATTATCTTTAAAATAATGTAAGAAAAAGTAGGGTTACTATAGTTGGTATAAGAGCATGGTTTAATTAATTTGGGAATTAGTATTTGAGAACATTATATAAAACCCTTATTATAAGACTAAATATATGTAAACATCCAAGAATATTTGTTTTAGAAAAATTCTAAACATAGAGATTCCATAAGATATGCCTTTAGCGTTAATTGAATAAATAAATAAATTATTTATTCATGAATTGTTGAATTATGTTTTGTTTAAAAATTTTCTAGAAAATAGTGGTAACTAAGAGAATCCAGGCTAAAAACCCATTTAAAGGACAATTTAATGATTTATCAAATGATATCCCTAATTCTATGGGTGGTGGAGTTCAAAAATTCATGGAAATGCCTACCCAATTGTCTCAGGCTATTAATAATAACCTCAAACATGAGAAACATCCACCTTCAACCAAGAATGAGAAACTAGAAATTGAGTCCTATATGTGGCAATGACCACATACATTTAGTGGATCTTCTAATCCACTTGTTGTGTAATATTTGGTTAAATCAATGGGGAAGATATTTTTTATTAATCATTGTTCTGAGAAGGAGAAGGTGACTCTAGCCATCTTTCATTTAGATGGAAAGGTCGATAAATGGTGGACATTGATTAAGAACACAAATACCAAGGATGAAATAGATGATATGTAGTGGGAATAAGTATCATGGTAACTACCTCAAAGGTATAAGTAAATGATATAAGTTTTGGAGAGAATAAAACCAAGCTTATGAATGTTGAAGAGACATAAAGAAGATAACCAATGTGATGGAGGAAATGAGATAACCACCCATGGTTCAATGATTAAACTATAGGGAGAAAGGACACTATATAAGCCAGTGCACTAAACTATGAGTCCTTGAGGGTAATCAACATCCAAAAAATCCAAATGAGAAAGGGAAAGCTTATGCCATCACTAATACAGAAGTGGATCTAGAAAATAAAGTCATATAAGGTACACTTCCTATTAACTCAATAATGGAAAAAGTCTTATTTGATTCTAGTTATATTTATTCCTTTATATACTAATTTTTTTATATAACTATTTAATTGAAGCCCCAATACATTGAAGTAGATATATCCATAAAAATACGTAGTGGTGTGATCATTGAAATCCAAGTGTTGGATGCTTATCCTATTGACATATGTTGGAAGATTATTCCAGTGAATATCATAATACTCACCTTAGTGAAATTTGATGCTATACTAGGATTGGATTGGATCTTATTATACAGAGCACACATCAAATACCAGGAAAAGGAAATATATTTTCATTTTCAAAACTATCCCACGATCCTTTAAAAATGAAAGGAAGACCATGAATCTCATTTAGAAAATCCATCAATGGTGTCAGTGTTGATAACCTATGAAGAAGCATAACTAGACTAAATTTTTGCATCGAAGGAAATAATATAAGTTGAGGAAATGACCATTGTGAGGGAATAAACTGATGTATTTCCCAACAAGTTACCCATACTCCCCCAAAATCATGAGGTAGAATTCTCAATATAACTTATACTCAGAGCCACTCCTATATCAAAATTCCCTTACATGATGGCTTTGATTGAACTAGAGGAGTTAAAGAAGCAGTTAAAAGAGCACTTGGAAAAAGGGTTCATTCACCCTACTGCATCACTATGGGGTGCACTAGTGCTCATCGTAAAGAAAAAGGTTGGATCAATGCGACCGTGTATTGATTATTCAAAGATAAATAAAATCACTATAAAGAACAAGTATCCTCTTATAATAAGTGATGAATTGTTTGATAAAATATGAGGATCTTAGTACTTCTCAAATGTGGATCTTCATTCTGGATATCATCAACTAAAAGTGAATAAAGATGATATTCAGAAGAATACTTTTTGTACAAGTTATGGTCACTATGATTTATTCGTGATTAATTTTGGAATTACTAATACCCATACAATATTCATGGATTTTATGAATAAAGTCTTTAGAAACTACCTTTAAATATTTTTGGTAGTGTTTTTTAATGATATTCTCATTTACTCCAAGTTAAAGGGGGAACATGAAGTACATATAAGGATGTTGTTAGTGATATTAAGAAAGGAGAAATTATATGAAAAGTTCATAAAGTGTGAATTTTGGATGCAGAAGGTCACATTCTTTGGGTACATGATCACAACTGAGGGAATTTCTATAGACCCTTTAAAAACAAAGTCAATTGAGGAATGGTCCATACCCACTAGTGTCATAAAAATATGTAGTTTTCTTGGATTATAAGTGTACTAATGATGTTTTGTGAGAAATTTATCATGATTGTCTAGCCATCTAACTAAGTTAACATGGGAAGGGGTAAAGTATTCCTGGATGGAAGAATGTGAGGAAAACTTCAAGGAGCTCAAGAAGAGGATAATCACTAAACCTGTACTCACACTACCAATAAGTGGAGAAATTTTTCTGATAAACAATGATGATTCAAAGAAAGGATTGAGTTGTGTACTCATGTATAATGATAAAGTGATAGAATATACCTCATGATAGTTGAGGATTCATGAGTGGAACTACCTGACACATGATTTAGAGTTAGAAGCTATGATATTTTCTCTAAAGATATGGTAGAACTACCACAATGGTGAAAAGTGTGATATATATACCGATAATAAGAGTTTAAATTATATATTCACATAGAATTAGATCAACATGTGTCAAATAATATGGTTAGATATAGTTAAGGGATATTATTACTCTATTTAAAACCATCTAGAAAAGGAAAATAAGTCAGCTAATGATCTTAGTAAAAAAGAACTTATTACTTTATCTATGATGTAGATTGAGAAAGAGACTATATTCATGGATATGAAAAGGATGGATCTTGAAATAATAATAATAGGAAATACATCTTACCTTTACTAAATTATTTACCAAACATATATCCAATATAAGATCAAGGATTCACAAAGGGATGACCTAGATATTCAAAATAAGGAGAAAGTAGTAAAGGAAGAGAAACTACATGAGTTCCACATATATGAGTATGGTGTCATCCAATTTGGAAGTAGGATTTGTGTGCCTTCATCACCTGAGATAAATAAATATCTACTCTATAATTTACATGTCTCATCTTTATCTTTTCATCCTGGGAGTACCAAGATGTTCTAGGATCTTTGAGAGCACTTATGGTGGGGAAACAAGAAGATAGAGATTTTAGATTATATCTTAAGATGTTTGGTTTGTTATAAAGTTAAAGAAGAGTGAAATAAGTCAAAAGGGATTATGAAACAATTTCATATACACACATAGAAATGAGATAATATCACTATGGAATTCATCACTGGTCTCCCAAAGACATCCAAAGGAAATAATGTGATATGAGTTATGGTGGATCGACTCACCAAGACTTCCCACTTCATTGATATTCAGGAATATTTCTCGCTTGAATAATTTTACAAGATACATGTGAAAGAAGTGGTGAGGTTGCATGGGTTTCCACTTTGGATAGTATTTGATCATGATACAAGGTTCAAATCTAAATTTTGGAGAATTCTTCAACACGATGTCAGTACTTAATTAAATTTCAGCATGACCTATCACCCCCAAATTGATGACGAATCTAAAATAACTGTTTAGATGTTCGAGGAAATGCTAAGATCTTTGTCAGTGTAATTAAAATGAAGATGGTATCAACATCTTCCATTGGTTGAGTTCTCATATAAAAATAGTTTCTACTTGAGTATTCAGATAGATCCAAATGAATCTTTTCATGGTAAGTGATGTAGAACTATAACTTTTTGGGAGGGTGTTAGTGAATGAAATATAATTGGACCTGATCTTGTACAAGAGATAGCTGAAATGGTTCAAACCATATAACAACATATAAAAGTTGTTCATATTTGGAATAAGATCTATGTTTAAAACCATTTAAGGGACTTGGATTTTGAAGTTAGAGAAAAAGTTTTACTTTATATATCATCATGGAAGAGAGTCATGTGGTTTGGAAAGAAAGGAAAGATTAGCCTAAGGTACATTGTCCCTTTTTAGATCCTTGATCACATATGAGTAGTGTCCTATCAGCTTGAAATTACAATAAATATGGATCAAGTTCATGACATGTTCCATGTATCTCTCTTTAGAAAGTACATACTTTCCCCCTCATATGCACTGAATCTGAAGGTGGTATAACTGGAGAATGGCCTCTCATATTAAGAACAACCGATGAAGATCTTGGACCACTGTGACAAAGTTCTACACAACAAGACAAATCACCCTGCCAAAATGTTTTGGAAGAACAATAAGTATGAAGAGAAAACATGAGAAGTGGAGGAAGCAATGAAGGAGATATAACCACACATTTTTCACCTTAGTATGTAAAATTAAATTTTAAGGGTGAAATTTATAAGGGGGAATAATGTAATAAATCAAAATTTTATCAATGGAATTTTTATTATTATAATTATATCATAAAACACATACATCACATTGAGAAACCAAAAAAACATTATTCTCATAAATGAATAATGATACATCAATCAGTAAAAAAACCAATATGAATTCCAAATATTACAGTATGAAAATAAATAGAAAATAAGATAATAAGAATAGGAAAATTTGGATCCACTCAAACCACTAGAATGACTTCACTCATGAACAAAGCTGTAGAAATAAAACATAATGTTAATATTAATTTTTAAGATGAATATATATATATATATATATATATAACCTTGATATAAAATATAAGTGAATGAATAATTAATTAAATAAAAATTATTTAAAAAAATTAACGAACCTATACCATTGGAATAGTAACCTGACCGTTGGAATAGTAATCTGGATGTTAGAGATAGTAATCTAGCTGTTAGAATAGTAACCTCACCTATTAAAGTATAAATAAAATTTAGGTATTTTTATAAATGAAAATATGGTATAATTATATCATGGTATAAGTAAATAAATGTTTTAAAAATGATAAATTAAGTGTTTGTATTTTTGTGAAATGTAAATGTTTATTTACTATTTTATAATTAATATAATGATTTAAAAGGAAATATATTTTCATAAAATATATTCATAAATTAATATTTTGTTTTATTATGATAATAATATAATTTTATTAGTCTTTAATTAATTTTTCAAAGGGTTATAAAATCAATTATAATATTAAAATCAGTATTTTTCGAATAAATGAAGATTTTATTTAAAAATTAAAATTCTTATATTTAGAAAATTATTTTCATAAAATGGAGACTATTTTTGAAATATAGACTTTGAAAAATGGTTAGGGAAAATCTTTTGTATTTTTCTAAAATAGTCGAATTTTTGGTGAATAGTGAAATACGATAATTTATGATATTTAAAATTATAGGCCAAATACTTGAATATTTGTGTCATGCATGATGTATGCACCCATTGATTCAAAATATCACAAACTATTTACTATATTTAGTCATAATAATCAACACTTTTGATAGTCTTGAGTCAAAATAATAAACTAATGAATATAATAATAAAAAACACCTCTCTCCTCCCCCTATAAATATCATCCCACACCAACCCTTCCCCTCACACCCTATAAGACTTTTATCTAGTAAATATCCTACCAAATTAACATTAAAATCCTCTTCCCCAAGTCTAATATCTTCTAGTATCATCATAAGGACAAACCAAAGTTCCTTAAGGAGGTTCTCAAGGAGAGAACATTCAAGAGGTACAACCCTAAATCCTTCTCTTTTATTTTATTTTATTATCCTATCCTAACCTAACATATACAAAGTGGAATTATAACTATAATATAATGTATATAATATAATTTTATTGTGTTAATGTAATATCCATCATCAAATATATTTTCTTTTACTTTCATTCTAAAATTGAAAACTTCATCTGTGATATTTCGGTTCACCTCCTTCATGGATGAAGAATTTTATTTTTCCGTTACCACATTAAAGGATGGTCATAAAACAATTATTATGGTTAAATAATATTCTAATATGTATATTATAACCTGTTTCATGTTCTAGAACTAATTTATAGACATAATTTTAAATAAAACAAAACTTGTTTGTGATGGCTAAAAAAACCGCCAAAATAAACTAAAAATTTATCATTAACATTTTATCAAATGAATCATCCTCACACCAGAAAAAATGATATATGGGACCATTTATATTTCTATAATTTAATTAATAACACTTAATTTCACTTCTATATAATAATTATAATTTTACAAGAACTTCCATAATTATATATAAATGAACCGATCATGAAAACCATGAAAACAAACGCTCACGGAATGATGAAATTAAAATATATAACTCATCAGAATAGCCATAAACTAACTTAATGAAATTATAATAAATAAAATAAATGTATAATATTTTATTAATTTAGTAATTAATTAATCTAATTTTATTATCTTGGAAGTTAAGTGCAAGTACAGAATGCATTTGGACATAAGGTAAGGGGATTCTCGAACCCAATTTATTTTTTCTGAGTTATTCATTTTTCATGAAATATTTAGTATTAATAGTCCTATAATGTTTCTTAAATATCATTTCATTATTATTACCTTTTATTTTCTTGGATTTACTTGTTTCCTACTTGATTTTATGGAAAATATGAATATTTTCCATAAGAAATCTTCTCTCCAAAACACATCTTTGAATCCTCTTGAGTTGTTTCTTCTTCGCTCAAGAATAATGATTATTATACCAAATATGTTTTTCCATTTTTAATTTTGGAACCCAAAATTTACTCATTAAATCATGATTTATTAAATCCTTAGGAAACCCATTCTTTTCCATGGGATATTTCATGACTACAATTGTTATACTTTCTATGGGGAAGGCATGATTATGCAAATATTATGATGTGATGGGTGGGACTAGAATTATATATCCCTAAAATTCATTGGGTAATATGATATATATCATGATATAATGTTCAATATGAATGAAAATTATTATATATTTGTTCAAAATGACGATGTTATGATTATGAAAACATGTTATGGGTGAACATGATACTAGCTTTGTTCACAATTATGTGTGGTATTTGACCATAAAGACATGATGTTTCATTTTTATGCATTGAAACATTCCATGAATTTATATAATTCTCCCCATCATGATTATGATGATGATCCAATTCTAATGATATGATGATGATGATTATTCTCACCCATGTTATATTTATTCATGTTCCTTATTCACCATTTTACTCAGCTTTTAGCTCACCACTTTCTTTGATGTATATCATCAGGTGACTACATGTAATAAGAAGAACAAAAAATTTAGAAGTACAAAGAATAAGTATTTAAATAAATTTTTATGTTTTATTATATAAGATTTATGTAGTAGTGTAATTTACCCAAGACACTAAACCTTTGGATCCTAGATTTTGTAATGCTATTATGTTTTTTATCTTTAAAATGATGTAAGAAAAAGTATGTTCACTATAGAAATTTGGGTAAATTTACACTTTTTATTGGGGTTAACAATTTTTCTATATGGTTGTCTAAACCTTGTGCCAATCATGAAAACCCCACTGCTTGGAAGTAGCTCACCTCATATAGTTAGGTGCATGGGTAGACAAACTTTGTACACACCATACAAACAAATCTATAATAAATTGTAGGCCTTTTTATGGTTTTTCATCCCCTTAATATAATTTAATAAACAATTATCCTACTTATTCAAACCACATGGTTATAGTGCATGGTCAGAATAAACCATGCACCAACTGTGCGCCCTACTCTACTTCCCCAAAATTGAAATTCTAAGCCCGAAACCCCCCAAGACACTCATGATACCTCCCCAATACCTTGGTCACTCAACTAAGGTAAAATTAAGGGAATTTTAGTAAAATTTAAAGTATAATTACCTCAAAAGAAGAGTGGGGTTTTACACACTATGTCTTTAAAATAATCTTTCCATGCAACATCAGTAAAGAACCATTTTAATAGTTTTCTATGTTTAACCTTTTTAACAATTTACCAATGTATGTGTTCTCACCTAGGCCATGAACTTGATTTGATCTATCCCTATAGATATTCATAACCAGTATATATGATGTATCACTAAGATCATTTATATTGAGTCAAAATATGTTTTGACTTTCTCGTTGATCTCTTTGTTTTGTAAATCACAAATTACTTCTTGTTTTTTATATATGTTGTATTCTCATTGTAATCAAATTTTCTGTAATCATGTATGTTGTTCTCTTATTGAAATCATATATATTGTTTTCTAATCATAATCACATATATCATAATCATGTATGTTGTTTTACATCATAATAATATACTATTGTTCTACATCATAACCAAATATGTTGTTTTACAATCCTTATCACATATGATGTATTCATAACCATATGTATCATAATTATGTTAAACATTGTATTCATTTCATGCCTCATAACCATGTTAAGAATTGTTACTGTGTTATGTATCATAACCATGATATGAATCGTAACCATGAGATGCATTTTATCCATGTTAAGAATCGTAATCGTGTTATGAATTGCAACCAAGATATGAATTGTAACCATGATATGGATCATAACAATGTTATGTATCGTAACCATGATAAGAATAATAACCACGATATAAATTGTAACCATGATATGAATCATAACCATGATATGTATCATAACCGTATTATGTATCGTAACCAAAATATGCATTATAATCATGATATGCATCGTAACCATGTTAAAAATCATAACCAAGTAATATATCATACACATGTAATGCATTTTACTCTTGTCTTACTCCAATACCGTATAAATGTTTCTCATAATCACTATTTCACACCTTTGTACTTACTATATTCTAACCCAAAAAATGTCATGAAATTAACTATATACCAATCAAAACAATGTCGTGTATTCTGTTTTTTTTTTGACCGTTATAATGCCTGGTGTCCAAGTCCCTCCTAATTTTCTTGAGAAATATGATCGTTAGAGGAAATATGACCATTGGAACCTGAGGCCTATAAATAGGAGATAATTTGAACCAAAGTTTTTTTTCTACTTCCAAGTTTTAGAGAGAGACTATGTGACATCTATCTTACATCGTGCAAAAAAGCCTTGAAGATACAAGACGTGAACAACTTGGTCCTAGTTTCTCTATTTCAATAAGTGATTTGTTTTACTTTGTGTGACCAACCATTGTGATAACAATCAAGGGATTCCAGGGATAGGAAGACGGTGCTGCCAATCATTGTATCAGGATCTTTAAAGTATTTGAAAGACAGAGGTGCTAATTACCTTCTTAATCAAGGGCTTCCAGGGATAGGAATATAGACACACCAATCATCATATCAAGGGCTTACCCGAGTGGTGGTAAGACATACCTTTTATCCTGGGTGAAAGGATTCCATACTCTTTGGGATAAAATAATATCAATACCTTTATTTTTCCACTTCTATTTGTAATAGAAAAGGAATCATTTTGTTTCTTCTTTCTATTCATATTCTTTTCTATTGTAATTGTTTCAATTATGATTTATTCATTACATATTATATTAATAGATTCTATACGCTATATGGTAGAATAATTTACATTTGTATTACTCTGATCATTTTATTCAATTCAAATATAATTGTTTTTTTAATACTTGTGATATCACATCACATCATATCCATCAGATCCAAGACCCGTATGGTCATTTTTATTGGTTGTGAATTGTATTCGTTTAAGACTTCTTAAAATAATTTCATTCTTAAGAGTTTAAATGCAAAGTTTTTTAACCTACAATTCACCCCCTCTTGTATTGTGCCATCTCATATACATTTACATCTATATTTCAATATAAAAATTTATTGATAAGAAATGTTCCAACCAATTTTTCACTAATTGAAATATTGGGATGTCATTTCTGATGAGAATTATTCCATCCATAATAACACAAAAAATAAAATAATTCTCTCACTAACCCATTTATATACAAAAGTTTCATATTCATTTTTGATAAATTCAAACTCTTTTATAACTTTATCAAAATTAATATTTAAATGCCTAGAAAATTGATTCAACCTATAAATGAATTGTTATACCTTAAAAATCTTTACAAAATTTCCTAGATTCTAAAAAATTTAAGGTTATATCATATATACATACTTTAACAAAATTACCATAAAGGAATGTTATTTTAACTTCTATTTTATATATCTTATAATAATAATAAGATGTTATGTCTAAAATAATCCTAATGGAATTGATTATAGACACTCAAGAAAAGGTTTATTCATAGTTAATACCATGAATTTGTTTAAAAAATTTAGCTACCAAATAGGATTTTTAGATAGACACTCTACTATCCATGTTAGTATTCTTATGAAATACTCACTTACACCCAATGGGTTTTACCCATTTAAATGGATCTACCATGTTACAATCCCGAATATTGTACATCTATTCCATTGATTTTAACCATTTATTAGATTCAAATTTCATGATGACCTCTTAGTAAGATGTTCAATCATATTCTATGACCATTACAATACCCTCATCCAAAATGATAAATCCATATCTCTCAGGTTCCTGATGAATTTTTCCAGACCTTCTTGTTTCTTATGTACACCAAGTCAATTCATTTTCCCTTTATGTTTGTGACTCATCCATCTTAGAAATAACATAATTTTGTTTTCATTAAACTTCATTAATTTAAAATTTACTCCCAATAGTTATTTTGAGAATAAAATCCCTTTACAAAAATTTGGTACATCGAGTAAAAGAGACTTTGTGCTTTGATATATTATAGAAATAATAACCCATTATCTCTTTATGATAACCAAAAAATAGACATTTATCTAAATTGGGTTCAAGTTTACTTGAGGTAATATGTCTAAAATATTGTTCTCAACCCTAAATATTCATAAAATATAATTTAGGATGGTTACATCTCTATATATCACGTGGTTTCTTTTTAATAACCTTTGATGGAACACAAGTTTTTTGAAATGAATCATTTTACAAAGCATAATACCAAAAGGAAATAGGAAGTTATTTATGAATCATCATTTATTGAATCATTTCAAATAGAGTCCAATTACTAATTTAAAATACACCATTTATCTATGGTGTACTAGGTGAAGTAAGTTTTGATACTATAATATAATCTCTATGATAGTCATAAATTTTTTGAATCAAATATTTTACACCCTAATTAGATCAATATTTTTAATATTACTACAATTTTATTTTTTAGTTCATTTTTGAACATTTAAAATTATTCATACTTGTGATTAATAATATACAAAAAACTATAGATACTAAATCCATCAATAATGGTATTGAAGTATTAAAATTTACCTTGATCTAATTTACTTATAAGACCACATACATCAATATATATGAGTTTTAGTAAATCCTTAGATCATTTTCTTTTACCTTTAAAAGGATATTTGGTCATTTTTTTTATAAAAAAGATCCAAATATATCAGATTATCCAAAATTATTTGAATATAGTAATCCATTATTATGTAGTTGAGGGATGTTATTATTATTTATATAAAATGGGAGACAATTAGAAAGACAAGTGGTATTCAAATAATTTATCTTGACCTTATTATTATATACATTATAAATATGTTTATAAAGATCTAATACACACATTACATTAAACATGTTGGAAGAAAAATAAAACATTTTATTCATATAAATGGAATAACATTTTTTTATTACAAATTAAATTCCTTCCTTATCTAGGAAAGAAACATTAATAAAATTTCTATTTGTTGATGGTACATGAAAACTATCTTCAAATAATTATGAAAATCTATTAAGAAGTAGTGGATTTTCCATCCTTAGAGGTAATGCAACAAACATTTCTCCATTCCCAACTCATAGGCTCACTTCTCCCTTAGTCAACTTACTCTATTCTCTAAGAAACTACACATTCCCAAAATTATATGATGCACATACAATATCTAATACCCCTGAATCATAGTTAGAGAAATTTATTTCTATAACATAAATACCTGATGTTTCGAACCATATTTTTTTTGATTTTTAAGTATCTCTAGAAACTGATGACAATTTCTATTCTAATTCCCAGTTTGTTTACAAAAGAAACATTTCCCATATTTTAACATAGTGAATTTATGAGTTTATAGTAAAGGTATTAAATATTTATATTTACCAATATTTTTCTTATTTTTATCGTTGATATTAACCTTATCCTTATACATTACCATATAGGGAATGACCTTTTTAGAATTTATTCCATTATTCCCAAAATATTGAAAAGATCATGAATGGTGTAATTAATATTATTCATATTAAAATTAATAATGAAATGATTAAAATATATCAATAATTATTATAGGACTATATTAATGGCCATCTACTCTTTGATATAAAATCCTAGACTCTTCATATTGTTTATTTTCTCAAACATTTTGAGTACATGGGTAGAAATTGAGGTTCCTTTGGACATATTTCACTAGAAAAATGATTTTTTGCCTCAAAAAATTCAATTATATCATGATATTTATAGATATATTTTAGGTGGTCAATCATATTGAATGCCTCAATTGATTCATGTATGTTCTAAATCTCTGAAATCATTGTATCTAGCATAAAAAAGACACATCTAATGAAAATTAAGTATTAATTTTATATAAATCCTTATCAGTACGAGGACTATTGGTAGCTAGTTCAATTGGGATATATTTCTCAAGAACTTATATTTTCACCTCATGTTTTATAATGATTCTCAAATTATAAGACAAATCTATGAATTTATTTATATTTGTTTTTCCCATTTCAAGAACTGATCTAAATGAAAAATTTGAGTTTGTATTTGATGCCATGAATATCTATGACAAAATATGTGTAGTTATTAGTATCATGTATGTAGTTATTAAATATATTATTTTATTGAATATACTCCTAATAAATTAATAACCCTCAATATTATAATATTTATTGGGCCGATATCTATATTTTTATATGTCTTAACTCAACCAAGATAATCACTTAAGCCATGTATATTTAGGTAAAATACTGTTAATCATATCTAGTGAAACTACTATATTATTAAGTTTAAAAAAACTTACGCAATTCATCTCTTGAATATTCTCAACACCATGACTCTAGGCACCAATCTAATTAGATTAAATAGTAAAGTGTTTATCGACCTTCCCATTAGGATAAATATTAACTTTTTTTAACACAAGACCGATTATTGATGTTAGGCTAATCCTGACACATCTATTTGATTGGTCATGGTCTTGATGAATGTGATTATTATTATAAATCATATAATAATTTAATATTTTACGAAATATTTCATAATAAGTATCACCAATAACATTAAATGTATCACATATATACATTATGTGATTATATTCACTGTAATCCAATAGTTTGTATCGCATTCATAATAAATACATCTAATTCATAATAATTACATAATTTATTTATATTTATATCACATGAAAATGTTCTAAATTTTAATCACATTCCATAGAACAATTTTATGTCACCACATTGATTTCACTAAGACATAAGATCCAAAATTCATAAAGAGTCTAGTGGACTAGAGAAAATGTCTTATTATATTTCACAGAAGGGCTGAGAAGAAACCCACTATATAATTCCCTAAGATTATATATATATATATATATATTTTTCCTTTGAAATAAAAGTTTAATTATTCAATAGTTTTCCTTTAATGAAACCTCAAGTCTATATAAACAGTGGTATACTAAACCATTATAATCTATCAATTAAATTAGCATGTATGATTAGTAATAATAAATTTATGAAAAATATGTATAATTTTCTTTAATAATGAAAATTTATTTATTAATTAATAATAAATAAGTATTAAATTTTTAGTAAATTTATTTTACACTTCAAAAACATGTTTTCTTTAAAAATGGTTTTATCATATTCTTGCACATGCGCATTATAATTAATTTATATTTTTTTTATAAATAATATTTTAATAAATTAATATCATTTTTTAAATCAATATGTTAATATTATATTAGGGTTATTTTTTATGATTTTTCTAAAAATATTTATTTTTCAATGAATAGTAAAAAATACCGATTTTTGAAAAAACTGTCATTTTTTTCAAGTAAAACCCCCATTATATTTTTAATTTGATCTTAGATTAACATAATAATAATGTAATTACAAATAATTTAATTTATTACATAATAATCTCCACTACAATTAATTTTTATATAAGTTTATTTTTGGACTTAAAAACACATTTTTCTAAAAACAATTTTTATGCATGTAATGTGTATTTATATTAATAAATGAAATTAATCTATTTTGATTATTGTTTTTAATGAAATGTATAAATTATATATTAAATAAAATATTTTAATATTCAATTTATGTTTTTACTAGGAAATAAATTTAATTAAATTATGTCTTATGCTTAAAGATTCATTCTTCTAAAACGAGTTTTCAATGCGGGTTGCTCACTTATTTAAAATTAAAATTTTACACTTATAGAAACTGAATATGTTAAAATGGATTCCATATTTTTAATAAACACAATTAATATAATATAATATGTTCAACTTATTTTTTTCACAGTGAATAGTCAAAATAGTAAAAATTTTCTACCACAGTTAAGGTTAAAATGGGTTTATCGGGGGGGGGGGGGGGGGTTAAAATAAGATATAAGGGTATGATTTCCACCCACTTATATATAATTATTATTTTTTAAAGATATTTCAACCTTATATTATCAAACTATTTAATACTTATCAATTTGGAGTCACTTTCACATGAAAGTTCCCTTATATCATTGAAATCATTTAAGAAATCTGATGTGTTTCCCTTTCATCACTTACAAAATGGAACTTATTCTATTATCATATCCACACCATTTGAGACTTCTAGCTTAAAGAATACCTACTACAAAACCTTCTTATAATCAATCCCTTTATCCTAGATCTTCCGGTATCCTCTTAAAACCAATACTTCAAGGATTAAGATGTAAGCCAAAGGAGGTCTCTCAAAGAATAGGAGTTTAGAGCACTTACAAAGAAATAAATACTTGAGGTAAGAGTTTTATGTTACAATATCATTTTTATTAGGACTTTTTATTATTAAATTTTATGATGATGAAATTTTATAATCTATCTCTCCCAAATGTTACATCTTTTCTTATCCTCTAGTTATTTTTACATATTTCATGTTTTCCTTTTATTTTCCTCTCTTTAAGTACCTAAGATACTGAAATAATATTTTTAAGTAAAAACAACCTTTTTTCCCTTCAGTCAAGAATATTTTCTTCCATGACCATATTTTTTAAAACAAAATTTTTAAGAAAGTTTTTATTATTCTCCAAAGATTATTTAAATTAATTTTTTTACTATAGTTTAATTTCCTTACCAAGGATTAAAATGAACCTTCTTATCATTTTTCAAATGTGGTACTTTTGAATTTTTATTGAAAATGTGAAAGGAATTTTAGTTTTAACATACACCGTGGCTCCCTTAACCACCATGAATACTATTTTCTTTAAAAATTAATTTATAAGTTTAATTTTTTATTTTTCAAGAAAATGTTTTCCTTAATATTTTAGAAAATTTTAGATTATAAATAAGTTATTTAAAATACAAAGGGTATTTTAATCAAGAAATGTTATAGTTTCCTTTTAGAAGTATTTTTATCCATAACAACATCATTTTATGTTTCTTATGATTTATTATGAGTATGATCCAATGTTTCCATCTTTATTCTTTATTTGTATGGTTTATGATTATGATGATGAAATGCTTATGAAACTTATATCCTTTCATGGGTTATGATTTGATGATATGATGAATGTTATATGATCTTGGGAAACACAATGCCCCACCATTGGTGGTGGGGTGGTTTATGATTAGGGAGTGGCATGAGGTAAGTCACGGGGTTAAGTCTCCAGGCCTATATATTTACTATAATTTATTTCCTTGCATTGTGTTCTACAGTTGTAGATGTAATCAACCTTATATGATCATGTAGAACACATATGTATGGTTTTAATTATGTGATGGGTGGACCCAGAATTATATATCCATAAAATGGTTTGGGTAAAGAAGGTTATCTCTTTAGATAAAAAGGACTGGAATGGGGAGTGAACCTAATTTAGTATGGGACTTTGACTAATATGATATTCTTGGGAGTACACCTTGACTAAGGAAATGTTGGAATGGAGAGTGAACCTAATACACTATGATAGTCTTGGAAGTGATCCTTTTCAAAGGAATTTATTTTATATACTTATTTATATGCCACAAATTTACGTCATATTTTTATGATAAGTTCTCATGGCCCATGATTAATTATTAATGATTCTACACTCTTATGTATTATGCTTTATTATTGATAAAACTTTATTCTATGTCTCATGATTATGATATATGAACTGATGGGTATATTTTTATAATGTTAAACTAATGTTATTACACACTTATAGTTATCTTATGCTCACTTATGATCATTAATTGATATATCTTATGTTTACCCTTACTAAGCATCCGATCTCAAACTTTCTTATGTTTCCCTTCCCTATGTTATGGAGAAAGGTTTTAAGTATTTTATGTTTAATAAGGGTGATAGTTATGAATAACTTAATGGGAAGTGATATATATCATTTATTCACTTATTGATTATGTATCCATGTCTCCAAATACACTAATCCATTTCATTTATATAATGGATAATATTTATATATAATGAATATTTCTACTAATAAGAGATAGTATTTATGTATGAAAATTATGGGTCACTGTCCACAACCAAGAATTATCCTCATTGGTAAAAATACCATCATCAAACTTTCATCAATATTTAAGGTGAGTTTTAGTTGAATTTTCTATTATATTAATATATCATCATACTATACAATACACTAATATTTATTTTATGAATTTTTCATTTATTGAGTGTAGATATAATACCACCATAGGGTTTTAATGAAGTTACCGAACCTTGGTATGTAGTGGAAGTAATAATAAATCCAAACCAAGAACATAAAATTAATTAAAAAACACAAAAATAAAAAATAAAATAAAAATAAAAACACCTTTTAAAAATGTTTGGATTATTTAGATCAAACTTGAATTGATGAATTCAAGTATCCTCTAGTATGCACCGATAATTCTAATCACCAATTCCTTGGAAGGATACTCTTATAATCCAAGTGATTATAGACACTTCTCTAAGGAAAATTATAGAATAAGGTATTAGAAAGACTCTAATGGACCTCTCATGCTAAGAAAAAAGAGAGAACTCTCTTAGAAGAGGATGAAATAAGGACACTAGAAACCACCTTTACTTTATCTCAATGGAATTAATTCTATCACCCTCTACCATACTATTTATAGGGAGATGGGAATTAAATAACTTATAAGGTATCTAAATGTTTATCAAACCAAATAAGGTGAAATAAATATTCTCTATAAGTTTTTTAAGTCTCAAACCACTTTATTGTAGGATCGAAATAATGATATAGATGCTCAATATACAAGAGGGGGGGGGGGTGAATTGTATACTTTAAAAATTCCTTTAGAACCTTTAAAGTTAGTTACGATTAACTATGTTTTCCTTAAGCAAAGGAAAGGGATAAGTTTAACAAAGTTAAACTTAAGCAAATTCACAACACCTCTAATACCAAATGAAAACTTGGAAAGGGATTCCGAAAGTGGGTTCCGGAAATATGGTTCCGGAAATTGAAACTTAACAAAAGATTAAAATATGAGATTCTACTTTAAAGCGTATATAATCTAAATGAAATAGAGTACAAGTAAGGAAGTATAAGAAAGTTATACTTTCCTTATAATACAAAATACAACGGAAACAAACAAGTTGTAAAACTACAAGTAACAAGATATAAGTCTTTTAACCCAAAGAGAAGGGTATACAACAACCTTGGATAAATGTCCCTTGATTTATACTTTCAAGCAAGTCTGTCTTACCCACACCAGGGTAATCCCTCGATGCGAAGATCGGAGTCTCTGTCTTGTTATCCCTGCAAGCCCTCAACTTCAAGGTAGTTGGCAACCTCTGTCTTCCTCAGCAAGGAAGCCCCCAACTTCAAGGTGTTGGAAACCTCTGTCTTCCTATCCCCGGAAGTCCTCGAATGTAATCACCAACATTCGGAGTCGCAAAAAGCTTTTGAGAGTTAATAAGAGCCTCTCTCTCTAGAAATCACTTCAAGCATGTAATCACATGAGTCGAAGATCAGTCAGCCTTTCAGCACTGAGCTCTTTCAAATGAGCTCCTATTTATAGGTAAGGTCAACCTCCTTTACAACGGTCATATTTTCCTTAAAAATAGGAAGGACCTGTACACGTGTAACTTAACCAACGGTTAGTTCATAACAGAATACACGACATCATTTTATAACAAAACATGTGTAACATAATGTACGACATCGTTTTAAGTCTTAATTAAAAAGTTCGGAGTGAAGATTCAGAGTGAAAGTTCAGAGTAAAAAAAAATATTAAAGAGTAAAGAAATTATAAAAGTGTAAGAAAAATGAAAGTTTGGAGTCTAACCAAAATAATTTTCAGATTATAAATAAATTCGGAGTGTATAAAACAAAGATGATCTGATTCTGTTTAATAGGTGAATTCAGAATGGGAATTCGGAATGAGAATTCGGAATGAGAATTCATCATCAGAATTCGTAGTGAGAATTCCTCATCAGAATTCGTAATGGGAATTCATCATCAGAATTCATAATGAGATTTCATCTTAAGAATTCATAATGATAATTCGTCATTATAATTCGTAATGAGAATTCAATGTCGAACTTCATAAGGATTCGTATCCTGAATCTGATGTAGAACTTAATTAGAGTTCGTATCCAGAGTTCGGAATGAAACTTTACAGTTCTCATCTGGATTTCAGAGTGAAAATTTATTACAGTTCTTGTACAGAATTCAGATCCTAAAACATAATACTTTATATCAAAGTTTTAAACAATTCCGAGAATATAGAAATGAATCCGAATCTTATACTTAGGAAAAATATGAATGAAAATATGATAAGGATAATTTTTCTTACAAAAGCGATTTTCCTTATAAAAGTGATTTTCCTTATAAAAGAAATTTTCCTTATAAAAGTGATTTTCCTTATAAAAGTAATTTTTCTTATAAAAGCGATTTTCCTTATAAAAGTAATTTTTCTTATAAAAGTGATTTTCTTAAAGATAAGGTGTTTGTGATTTTCAAAACAAGAAGGAATGTAAAATTCATAATGAAACCTTATTGACTCAACAATCTCCCCCTTTTTGGAAAGCACAAACATCCTTGAAAAATAAATTCTAAGAAGAAAGAAAAACATTAAGGCTTATCTCCCTTTTCTTTAAGGATATTGATGAATATGACTAAATCCCCCTTAGGCTTTGAAACTCTAAGGATCGTATTCTAGATTTCCAGAGTGACATTTCATTATGAATAAGAAAGACTTCTTTAATGAAAAACTTCCCCTTAGATAAACTCTTATTAGAGTTTGTTTTCTTTCTCACCCTTTGTTAGGATTCTTTTTCCCTTCCATTAGAGTTCTTTTCCTTATCCCCCTTTGTGTTTTTCAAAAAGAATACAAGGGAATGGAAAATATAGCAAAGTACCTGAAATATTAGTAGTAACAATAAAAAGAAACGAGAAAGCACAAATTTTTCATTAAGTTTGAAAATTTAAACAACAAAAGAGTTAAGGTACAACAAAAGATCGGATCTGTCTATTTGGGATCTTTCTCCTTCGCCATGAGACCCTTTAGAATAGTCTTTATCTTCTTTAAGTCTTTATGATCTTCTTCAGCTTTCTTCTCTAATACAACAATTCTTGCACTTTGGGCTTCAATATTTTCTTCCTGGGCTTGAAGATTTTCTTCCTGGGATTTAAGATTTTCTTCCTAGGCTTTAAATTTCTCTTCAAAGTCAATACGATGATCCCTTTCAAACTTCCAGTTTTGAGAAACAGAATTCAGCTTCCCATTCAGATCTCTGACTTCTTGAATCCGGAGGTTCTTTTCATCTGTCAGCTTATCTTAAAAAGAAGAAGTCATCTCATTTATCTTCCTGTCCTCAGTCTCAAAAGCATCTTTAACATTGTCTTGAAATTAATCAAATAGCCTCATCTCTTCTACAGTCTTCCTCGACCAGTTTGTCATCCTCTTGTAAGATTTTCTATGGGCTTCGTAACCAATAAAAAAAGGTTTTGAACTGAGCCTCTATTTGAACACACTTGTCCATAACCATAGATACAGAGTATGATTTCTGATTTAAAGCATGTTAAAGCATTTGGCATCTTGAATCAATACTTGAGAAAGATGGAATAGTTACCACCAACTTCTTTAAAGACTGAACAACAAAGTCATGCCCCAACGAAGATGACTCAGAATCCGAGACTCTGATTGGAGAATTTTCTTCTTCAATAAGGTCAAGCTTTCTCTTTGAAGAACTACCAACTTCCTTTCTCTTCACCACTACTGAGCTCAGAGTATCAGCAAGAATTTTCTTTCCCTTGTCTTTTTTCGGAATAGAATCCTGTTCCAGAGTTCTCTTTTCACTATCAGAGACTTGAAGAATATGGTCTTCCTCATCAGAAAATTTCTGATCACCAACCTCTATATTCTCCATTTGAGAAATATCTTGTAGAAGTTGTTCTTCCTCTCCATGATAAGCTACTTCTTATTCTCCTTTCTCTTCTTCGATTGTTGGAGTAACTAGCTTCGAAGATTCAGCTTCTGAAGTTCGGAGCGATAAGTGTTCTGAAGGTGTCCCCTTATAATCATCTACTTGCTTCAACACATCTCCGGTTTCACCACTTCCTTCAGCAACATCTTCTTCTTCTTCCACTTGCTCAACTTACTCTACTTCCTCAGCATTCTTAGAAACAGCTTCTTCCGGCGCAACAAAATTTCTTCCTGGAGTCTCAGGTAGAGATTCCAATGAAAAAGATCTCGGAACAGGAATATTTTCTGAAACCATCTCATTGAATTTCAACAAATCCTGAGCTACCTCAGCCTCAGACATCTTCTTCTTGAGATTCTTTTCTTTTGTTTGTTTTTCGAGCTCATCCGCAGTTCTTTCCTTCAAGGCCTTAGCCTCCGCAGGGTCCAAGCCAAACTGAGGCTCCCCTTGCACACTCTTCTCTTTAATCTCCCTCCATTTAGCAACAAACTCATCTGGGTAAGCTTTCTTCTTCTTTGATTTTGGAGGTGCGGAATGAACTTCCTTAGACTTGGGATTTACTACTTCTACTTCAACTTCTTTAAAATTTCTCTTCCTTACCGGCTTAGAGGATTCCGGATTAGCAACTTTCGGAACTGTTTCTTCTTGAGCAGGAGAATCAACAAACTGACCAGTCTTCTTGTCAAAAGATACATCCATTCTTTTAAGTGTACCATCACTGACTAGAATAATCTTGTAGACTCTTGGTTTAGATTTGCAAGCCTCCTTGAAAGACTCAAGGCACCGAACTATCAACTTCGAGAGAATTTCTGGATACATTATAATCTGAGATCTCAGATTCCCTTTATTCACATTTTCAAGAGTGATAAGAATGTGCTTCATCAAATTAAACTTCCTCAGATTTATCAGAAAATCTAGGATGTAGATCTCACTCTTCTTTAAGCTATCTTTGCCACCCTTCCTCGGTACGATAAGACCTTGTACCCATAACTCTAGAATTCGGAAATTTGTAGATAGAGAAGCAATCTTCGGAGCCTTGTCATCTGCCAGTCTGAGAGTTTCTAAAGATTTTTCCTTGTCGAAGCTACCTTTTGAATCCGGCAACACATGAGAAATAAATTCAGCTTCACCTTCATTATTCAGCCCTACCAAGATGGCTGCCTTGGCATATGAAAGCTTATAAGTCTTACCATAATACTTAAAAGACAACTTCTCCCTTCTATCTTCCTTAAGAAAGGAGAGTGTCTCATAAAACTCTATAAGCAAATCTGAATACACTTCATCTTGATTCCCGGGTTTTGACACCGCAACATCTTCCCAACCATTTATCTTGATATTCTTGGAAATAAGAGAATCATACTTGTTGAAGAAATACGGATGAACCAGCCTCTCTCTATATACTAACCACTTCGAAATCGGCTTAGAGGAAGACATATCTTGAGAAGCTGCTTCCACAGACATTCAGATTTGAAGACCTCTGAGAAGTTCGGCACGGAAAAAGCTGAGGTTCAGAACGACTTTAAAATGGAGAGGCAAAGCTTCGGGACGTTGGAGCTTGAAAACTGATGTGGGACAACCGTTTGGGGTCCCCTTTATATAGGCAATGAAAAAACGGTTCAACTTCCACGGTTGATCGAACGGTTGTGATAAGCTGAGATCAGATCTGACAGTCGAAAACCAATTTTCTTGAATTCGATCTTTTGAGGTTTTTATTAAAATAAAGAATTAAGAAAACTATAATCCGAAAACAAAATATAAGAAAATGACAGCAAGTAAAATATGATTATGAAAACTTGAGTAAGGAAATCATACCTTTCGGATTGGCTTAGGAGGATTATTCGTAATTGGTAACATTTTTACGAAAACTACGAAAAAAATATTTACTACAAAATAGTTCGCAAAACTCATTATGAAAAATAATCTCAGTACAGAAAACTCAGTACGAAAATGTTATTATAAAATTTTAAAACTAAAAACACATTATGAAAGATTCGGTATGAAATTCCCGTTATGAAAATTCCAGTACAAAAGTTTCCATTCCGGATGTTTTCAATACGAACATTTCCATTCCATAAGTTTTCTATATGAAAATATCCATTCTGGAAAATTTTAGTTCCGGAAATTACATTCCAGAATTTTAGTTATGAAAAGTTTGAAAATAGATTTTGAAAAACTTTGTTAATCTAACAATCAACTGTGCTCCCCCTATGAAAAGGAGTTTATTGCTGTAAGGAGACTTTTTCAACAGAAAGTTAATTAAGGAAGATTACCTTACGGTTATCATTCCTAACTTCTGTTTAATACATTCAAATCTATCAGAAGGAAAAGATTATGTGAAAATATCAGCAAGTTGATATTGCGTTCTGATAAACTGAAGAATAATATCTCCTTTAAGTGTGTGATCCCTAAGAAAGTGATGCCTAATATCTATGTGTTTTGCACGGGAGTGATGTGCAGGGTTCTTACTAAGGGAAATGGCACTTGTGTTATCACACAAAATTTTAGTTTTAGTAAAACTCAAGCCATATTCTGTGAGTGTGTGTTGCATCCACAACACTAGAGCACAACAACTTCCAGCTGCTACATATTCAGCTTCAGCAGTGGAGAGTGCTATAGAATGTTGCTTCTTGCAGGACCAAGAAACTAATGAATCTCCTAAGAAATGACAAGTTCCGGATGTACTTTTTCTATCCATTCTACATCCACCAAAGTCAGCATCAGAAAAGCTTTTTAGGATAAAATCATTTCCAGAAGTATAAAATAATCCTAGATCTATGGTTCCCTTAAGGTAGCGAAAAATTATTTTTACTGCCTTTAAGTGAGATTCCTTAGGATTGGATTGATATCTTGCACATAAGCATACTGAAAACATTAAGTCTGGTCGACTAGCTGTTAAGTAAAGTAAACTTCCTATCATTCTTCTAAAAGATGTTTGATCTACTGGTTTCCCAGCTTCATCAAGATCTAAATAATTTGAGGTACCAATAGGAGTACTTATACTCTTAGTGTTGTCATAACTATACTTTTTAATAAGATCTTTAATATACTTATGTTGAGATATGTAGGTTCTTTTTGGTTTTTGAGAAATTTGAAAACCAAGGAAAAATGTTAACTCACCCATCATGCTCATTTCAAACTCAGATTTCATTAGACTTGCAAAAGAGTCAGTCAAAGATTGCTGAGTTGAACCAAATATGATGTCATTAACATAAATTTGAACAATCAAAACATTTTTCTTATCTTTCTTTATGAAAAGGGTTGGATATGCATTTCCCTTAACATAGTTATTTTGAAGCAAAAATCCAGTGAGTCTATCATACCATGCTCGTGGGGATTGTTTAAGGCCATACAGAGCTTTGGTAAGTCTAAAAACATAATTAGGATGTTTTGTATCTTCAAAGCCAGGAGGTTGTTCAACAAAAACTTCCTCTTGAACATAACCGTTAAGAAAATCACATTTCACATCCATTTGGAAAAGTTTTAAATTAAAGAATTCTGCAAAGGCAAGTAGAATACGGATAGATTCAAGTCTAGCTACTGGAGCATAGGTTTCTTCATAGTCTATTCCCTCTTACTGATTATATCCTTTAGCAATAAGTCTAGCTTTATTTCTTACTATGATTCCATTTTCATCACATTTATTTCTGAAAACCCATTTGACTCCAATTACATAAGTTTCCTTAGGTCTTTCAACCGAAGTCCAGACTTTATTCCTTTTGAATTCATTTAGTTCATCTTGCATGGCTTTGATCCAATCATCATCACCTAAAGCTTCATCAGTGCTTTTAGGTTCTAATTGGGAAAGAAATGCTAGATGTTCTACTTCATTTCTTAAGGAACTTATAGTCATTACAGGTTGATTTACATCACCAATGATACTATCACTGGGATGATTCTTAAGAAACGCCTGATTTGGGTTTTGAAAAGCCTGTTCATCAACATAGGGTAGAAAGTCTTCTGGGGTAAATGTTTTAGAAATATCTTCTTGAACATTATCCTTATCAGAAGGTTCTTCTATAAAAGGTTGATAATCAGTTTTTGAAAACACATCCGAGGATGTAGGCTGAGATTGTTTAAAAACAAAAGGATCTGACTCATCAAATTTTACATGTACTGTTTCTTCAACAGTACAAGTGTTTTTATTAAAAACTCTATAAGCCTTAGAGGTTGTGGAATAGCCTAAGAAAATCCCTTCATCAGATTTTGGTGTGAATTTATGTAATTTATCTTTAGTATTCAAAATGAATACTTTGCAACCAAAAACCTTGAAGTAGGATAGTCTTGGTTTTATACTATTCCATAACTCATAAGGGGTTTTATTAAGAAAAGGTCTAATCAAAACTCGATTTATAGTATAGCAAGCAGTATTTACAGCTTCATCCCAGAAGTGTCTAGCTATGGAATATTCACTCAACATGGTTCTAGTTATCTCTTGAAGAATTATATTCCTTCTTTCAACTACACCATTTTGTTGAGGAGTTCTAGGTGCTGAAAAATTGTGAGTAATACCTTTTCTACTACAAAAAGTTTCAAAATCAGAATTTTGAAATTATCCTCCATGATAACTATGAATAGTTTTCAATGGAAGGTTTTTCTCATTTTTAACTTGAGCTCTAAAACTTTTTAAATAAGAAAAAGCTTCAGATTTCTTTGCTAGAAAATAGACCCAAGTAAATCTAGTGTAATCATCGACTAGAACAAACACATAGTATTTGCCTCCAATACTTCCAGTTTGTGTTGGACCAAAAAGATCCATGTGCACTAACTATAATGCATCAGTTGTTGAGACTTCACCGATTTATTTAAAACTAGATTTATGTTTCTTTCCATATTGATAAGGATCAAAAACTTTAGAAGAATCAAATCTAAGCTCCGGTAGATCCTTAACTAGTTTCTTCTTAGAGAGTTTACATAGGTTTCTAAGATTACATTGACCTAGTCTTCTATGCCATAACCAGGAATGATCTTCCATTGCACTAAGGCAGGGTAAATCTTGGCTTCTAAGGTCTTCTAAGTTCAAGGTGTAAACATTCTCTTGCCTATTGGCTGAGAGAATAAATTCTTCCTTGGAATTTTGAACTAAGCACTTATCATTCCTAAAATTCACAAGGTAACCTTCATCACATAACTGACTTATGCTAATGAGGTTTTGCTTAAGACCCTTAACAAAAAGAACATTTTAAATCAAAGTTTTACCAAGAAAAACAATATTACCAATACGAAAAATCTCACCCTTAGCATTATCTCTGAAAGTTACCTTTCCTCCTTTCGTTTTGATAATATTTTCAAAATAACTTTTGTTACCAGTCATGTGCCGGGAACATCCACTATCCATGTACCATGTATTGTTGCTGGTACTCTCTTTATTTTCCTGAAATCAAGAAGAAAATTAGACTTTCGGAATCCAGACTTGTTTGGATCCGAGATTTCCAGATAATAAAATTTTAGGTACCCACATCTTCTTAGAAAAATAATCTTTGTGAAATCCTAGAGATTGGGTTTTTTTTAAGGAACAATTCTTTGCCCAGTGACCACCACATTGAAACTTAGTACAAAATGGGGCACTTTGAGGAACAAAATAATTGTTACTGAAAAATGGTTTTGCATGGTTATAACCAAATACGGATTTATTTCTTAAAGGTCGTATTTGGGAATACATTTTATCAAAATTTTCCTTACCATGGGTAAAGTTTGATAAACACTTATTTAAGGAAAAAATTTCAGACTTGAGTTTTATAACCAAGTTTTTATCTTCAAAATCAGTAGACTTAGAACTAGAGCTAGGCTCGAAAACATTTTTCTTAGAAATTACTTTTTCTAATTCTTTAGAGAGTGTATTCTTCTCAGAACTTACTTCCTAAAGATTTTTTGAAATATTTTCAAAATCAGCATTTTTTCTATCAAGATCTTTAGAAAGATCTGATATCTCTTTTATAAGAATAGAATTCCTAGAGTTTTTCTTATCAAGTTTTTTATTGAGTTTAGAATTCTCAATCTCAAGAAGTTCAGCAAACCTAGAGACTTCTTCATAAGTAGGTAAAGTATTTTCTTCATCAGAAGAAGATTCTTCATTAGAAGAGTTATAATACTTACTATCATTAGAATTTAAAGAAACATTGGTCAATGATTTAGCATTTCGTACATTAGCCATAAAACAATGATTATCAATAGGTAATCTAGCTATAAGACCGAGATTCTTCTGTCATGAAGATTCATAATCAGAAGATTCATCTGAAGAGTCACCACCACTGACACTCCAGGTATCATTAGATTTCAAAACTTTCTTAGCTTTGGCTTTATAATACTTCTTTCTGTTCCTGTCTGAATGCCTTTCTTTCCTTTCTTTCTTTTTGAGTAAAGGGAAATCTAGTCTAATATGTCCAGCTCTCTTGCATTCATAACAAGTAACTTCTCCATCTTTTCTATCTTTACTATCCTTTTTCTTATACTTGGATTGGAAATTTCTCTGGCCAGCTATCTTGTTCATCCTTCGAGAAATATTTGCTAATTCATTTTATGATATTTCACTCTCACTATATTCTGACTGAACTACCATCTTCTTAGACTTGGATCTGGTTACTCTCTCAGGAGTCTTAGCTTTCATATGATTTGATGTTGTTGTAAAATCAACAGTACCATTTCCATTTTTATTTTTGATGTTGTCAGCATCTCTCTTCATTCTGGTTTCATGTTGGAGAAGAGTTCCAAATAACTCATCAAGAGAAATTTGAGTCACTTTCCTGTTCTCATCTATAGCTATTCTTTTGGATTCCCACTCATTGGGCATAATATCAATTATCTTATCCACAAGAGCTTCATCATCTAAACCTTTCTCTCCCATATACTGTAGGCTGTTGACGATAGTCATAAATCTCTGTTGTACTTTACAGATTGGTTCACCATAAATAAAGTTGAAGCCATGATATTCAGCTCTAAGCATAGCTCTCCTAGTCTCAATCACTTTAGAAGTTCCAAAGTGTGTAACCTCTAACTTCTTCCAGATACAATTAGCTGCTTCACAAGAAGAAATTTGGCTGTATATATTTCTAGTCATTGAACAAAGTAAGGTATTACGTACCTTATAGTTGAGTTGATATTATTGCTTTTCCTGGTTAGTAAAAGTTCTAACTTCCTTGTCAGGAATCTTATAATCACCAGTAAGCATAACAAAGTTGTCTACTCCAGTATTGATAACAAAAGTCTTCATTCGATCTCTCCAGTATTCATAGTCATTACCATCAAAGATTTGTGGTCTTGTAGGATTTAGATTATCAATAGAACCAACATTAATTCCTGCCATACTTATAATAACCTTCGGCACACAAACTTATTAGTAGAAAAGATTCGTAATAACAAAGTTCGGAATGGTAAAGTTTGGAATAAGAAAGTACGGAATGACAAAGTTAGCAAGAAAAACTTATACGCGAGTACAAGTATTTCAGAGACCTCCTTTGATACCAATTATAGGATCGAAATAATGATGTAGATGCTCAATATACAAGAGGGGGGGTGAATTGTATACTTTAAAAATTCCTTTGGAACCTTTAAAGTTAGTTACGATTAACTATGTTTTCCTTAAGAAAAGGAAAGGGCTAAGTTTAACAAAGTTAAACTTAAGAAAATTCACAACACCTCTAATACCAAATGAAAACTTGGAAATGGATTCCGAAAGTGGGTTCCAGAAATATGGTTCTGGAAATTGAAACTTAACAAAAGATTACAATATGAGATTCTACCTTAAAGCGTATAGAATCTAAATGAAACAGAGTACAAGTAAGGAAGTATAAGAAACTTATACTTTCCTTATAATACAAAATACAGCGGAAACAAACAAGTAGTAAAACTACAAGTAACAAGATATAAGTCTTTTAACCCAAAGAGAAGGGTATCCAACAACCTTGGATAAAGGTCCCTTGATTTATAATTTCAAGCAAGTCTGTCTTACCCACACCAGGGTAAGCCCTCGATGCGAAGATCGGAGTCTCTGTCTTTCTATACCCACAAGCCCTCAACTTCAAGGTAGTTGGAAACCTCTGTCTTCCTCAGCAAGGAATCCCTCAACTTTAAGGTGTTGGAAACCTCTGTCTTCCTATCCCCGGAAGTCCTCGAATGTAATCACCCACATTCGGAGTCGCACAAAGCTTTTGAGAGTTAATAAGAGCCTCTCTCTCTAGAAATAACTTCAATCATGTAATCACATGAGTCGAAGATCAGTCAACCTTTCAGCACTGAGGTCTTTCAAATGAGCTCCTATTTATAGGTAAGGTCGACCTCCTTTCCAACGGTCATATTTTCCTTAAAAATCGGAGGGACCTGTACACGTGTAACTTAACCAACAGTTAGTTCATAACAGAATACATGACATCATTTTATAACAAAACAAGTGTAACAGAATGTACGACATCGTTTTAAGTCTTAATTAAAAAGTTCGGAGTGAAGATTCGGAGTGAAAGTTCAGAGTAAAAAAAATATTAAAGAGTAAACAAATTATAAAAGTGTAAGTAAAATGAAAGTTTGGAGTCTAACCAAAATAATTTTCGGAATCTAAATAATTTCGGAGTGTATAAAACAAAGATGATCAGATTCTGTTTAATAGGTGAATTCGGAATGAGAATTCGGAATGAGAATTCGGAATTAGAATTCGGAATGAGAATTCGGAATGAGAATTCGTCATCAGAATTCGTAGTGAGAATTCCTCATCAGAATTCGTAATGGGAATTCATTATCAGAATTCATAATGAGATTTCATCTTAAGAATTCGTAATGAGAATTCATCATTAGAATTTGTAATGATAATTCAATGTCGAACTTCATAAGGATTCGTATCCTGAATCTTATGTAGAACTTAATTAGAGTTCGTATCCGGAGTTCGGAATGAAACTTTACAGTTCTCATCTGGATTTCGGAGTGAAACTTTATTACAGTTCTTGTCCAGAATTCGGATCCTAAAACAGAATACTTCATATCAAAGTTTTAAACAATTCCGAGAATATAGAAATGAATCTGAATCTTATACTTAGAAAAAATATGAATGAAAATATGATAAGGATAATTTTTCTTACAAAAGCGATTTTCCTTATAAAAGCGATTTTCCTTATAAAAGAAATTTTCCTTATAAAAGCGATTTTCCTTATAAAAGTAATTTTTCTTATAAAAGCGATTTTTCCTTATAAAAGTAATTTTTCTTATAAAAGCGATTTTCTTAAAGATAATGTGTTTGTGATTTTCAAAACAAGAAGGAATGAAAAAGTCATAAGGAAAACCTTATTAACTCAACATTTATGAGGTGCATTAATGAGCCTCCAAATTCGTTAAAGCTAACAAAGCCGATGATTTAATGGCATCTCATGGAAATATTATGATTTTTTACATGTAATGGGTCCTAGAAACCTATTACTTCTAGCCTAAACTCAAATCACATTTTATATTTTCTATTTCTTCATTCTTATGTTTTAATAATATAAATAAATAATTATTTATATTATAATTCCACATTAATATAATTAATTAAATATTCTAAATGAGAAGAATATAAATCTTATTTTTTTTATAATAGACATAAACATTTTTAAACATGAACTAATCACATTAATCCTAAAATACCAATAATAATTATCTGAATTGTATCGTCAAGATCTATTTGTAAAAGTGGAAATAATTATAAATCTCATTCATAATCATAAAATAAGAGTTTTATAAAGAAATATTTCATAGATACCCCAATTAAAAATGGGTTTTGTGTGATCTAATCCACCAAATGTCCATTAAAAAGTTCTTTGTCCTTGAAACTGATATTAAGCATGATACAACAATAATGTCAATAATGTATATCTTATATATTTTCTTAATTCCTGAGATAACTAAATTTTATATAATTACATCATATTTAATTATAATATAATGGAAATACACTTACTTATTAAAAACATAGTTTAGGTCCTTGATATCATAGACCATTATATGGGTAGATACACCCTATCTTGGTTAATAAAATCCCCCAACATGATTAGTGTCATACCCAATCACATTATATTAATCCATATTTTCAAATGAATTTAGATAGGTATCAAAGTATGAAACCTCAAAAATAATGAACCTATTTTATAAAATCAACTCAAAGGATCCATAAACTATGTTCACATAAGTAACACCAATTATATATATATATAAATCCATGTGGTGTACTTTAAGTAGGTCAATCCAAATACAAGTTCACCAACTTATATCCCATGATTGGATAATTCTATCTCTATGCTAGTGATACTAATCATAATGACATTAACATATCATCATAACCCAATATGATGAGAATCTATTAGGGATATACTAGTAATACATATATTATACACTCCAAGTTAGATCCAATGCTCAATTTTTTCTATAATCATCAGAAAAAACTTAAATTAGACACAGTAATCTTAAATTTATAATAAAAATACAATGAGAAAAATGATTATAAAAAAATGAAGTATAAAATTCCCCAACACTTAATATTTTTTCCCTCAAGAAAAAATTATCAATAATTATTTTAAATAAAACATCCATTTGACAAAAAATTCCAAACCAAGTAGTCCAATAGAATAATTTTTTAATTGAAAATTTTCAAATTTAAAAATTCTTATTTTCATTAGGTATTCAATTTTGATTTATTACTTAATTAACATTCCAATATCCATTCGCTTCAATATTTATTTTTTTAAACTTTCCTAAAATATCAATTCCCATTTTATGATCTACCTTACTAGAAAAACATTCTCCCATCACTCAATATCATGAAGACCATAATTATGATCAATATCAATGGTATTAACTCTATCTATAGGCCTAAAAATATTTTAATCTTAAATTTAGAAATCAAACCATAACAGTTAATAGGAATTTTGAAAATGGGTTTTACAAGGTTGGGGTTGGGAGATGATGATGTAAAAATTTAAGAACAAAGGCATGAAAAATGAGGCTTAATTTTTCTAGTACAATTACAAAATTTATATTAATGTCAATAAAAAAATTTCTTTCCTCTCCTAATTTAGAAGATATCAAATCCAATCTATTTTACTCTTTTTTCTCATAGGCCTTAGAAGCATGATATTCAAAGAAATGATATATATATATATATATATATATATATTCCTTCTCACCAATATTCTTTTTCTATGGAATTCAGAAAATGAAAAAATCACACTATAGGTTCCTAAAAACTTTGTAAAGGGAAAGTAAATACTCCCATAATTTTGGAAATGTAATAGAAACAAATTGGCTGAAGGATTTATAGAAAATTGTTGACGAATCCAAATTTGGAAAAGTCGAATAACCCATCTACATATTGAATCTTAAAAAAATGATATGTGGAAGGTGCCAGCTGTGAATCGATAGTTCACGACAACCAGTGAGGCACTAGCCTGTAGAACGAATTACCCGAAAACTGCATAGTATGCGGAATGAAGACAATGGTGTCGCCCACCTAGAACCATGTCATTAGCAGAATTAAGGTGGAGAATTTCATCCCCACGTATGACGCCTTCTATAAACTGAATTGTTGGATAAATAGAGGTGGAGAAAATCTCACTTTCATACTGTCCCTGAGAACTCAATATTTTGTGGGCTAGGTAAAACCAGCAGCGCCGTATGAACAAGACACATCCATTCATGGGATTGAGGTGTCGATATTCACCACTACGAACTACAATCCCATGAGCCTCTATTGATTGAGTCGTCCATGGACCATATGATCTCCCCATGGGATTCCAAAAAAGTTACTGAGATATCTATATATCAAGATTCCCTATCACTCTATAAATGGACCCTGAGGGGAGTTGAAGAGGAGGACTAGACTTCAGAGGATTGGAAAGACTTGTGAGATAGATTTTTGAATAGATCAATCGATAAGGAATGAACCTATTCTAATGAATTTCTGTAGGTATAAACCCGCTACATAGTATAAAAAGAGGGAAATATAATATGAATTTTTAGACCATGAACCTAATTGGAAAACCGCGAACCATATCCCGGTGACAGATGAACTTCCCACAAACTGAAGGATAAATGCCCTTTATTCACTTCAGTTCCCAAGTAACACAAGACTACACAGGTGAAACCCTATTCCATGTATCACCTCACTATACAGACGGAACTCAGTATCGCATAACATCATGTTACTTGGACAGAAACTGATCCCACATAGAAAAACACTATGAAGAACACATACAAGTTAGCGTACCGTCATGGTACATGGATGGTCCCTACACATGTTCAACAATATGATATGCATAGAGGCCCCCATCCCACATAAAGAAATGGTATGTGGAATAGGGTACCCCAAGATGTTCCATTCTTCATCTTCGACCATACCCTTCCATTTCTATCATACCCTCCATATCCCCTCCACGAACTAGTCCAACAACATTAGACTAAAACCTCTTCTAAAGCCACTGATCCTGTATGATAAAGCGACTGGGCACATCAGTTCACCCTTTTGAGTTTACATACCCATGGTAAGTAGGGATGTGTGGTTAGTCCCTGCAATAGCTGGGCACCCCAGAATGTCCCTGAGTTTACATTCCTATGGTAAAACAGGGACCGAAATTGGTATACTCACATGTACCTCCCCATTCTAGGGATCAAGGGTAATCAATGTATTTTCCATTCAATTAGGGAAAATAAAAAGTCAAATGGATCATGCCTGGTTTTTTACTTTGACGAGGAGAGATGATTCTCCCCTTTACTAGAACTCATTTTAGGGCACTCCTCCTGAGGTAAGTCCCTAACCTTTCCATGGGAGGTGGCGATCTTGCTCCTATTAGGACCCACCTGAGACATGTACGGATATATCATCAGACGTGGATATCCTGGATATCAACATGGGAGAGAAAATTGGCACATTAAAAGATCCTCTCTATATCTCCCTTTGGGCTCTAGTACCATATATCAGTAGATGATGTGGAACGTGTGATCTTCAGATCCACTGCCTCCTCTTATTTCTCACATAGATTATGAATCACATGGGCTTAAAGTTTGGTGGTGATCATGACATCCACATAACCCCAAAGAACGATCCTCCTCCTAGAATGTGTAATCCCCAAATTCATTAAACTACGAGAACTATAAATTCTATAAAAACCATGATACATAGGATGCCTGTCTAAGGCCCGAGCTCATGGGAAATTCTCCTTATAATTCATTCCCAATAAAATTACCCCAAACTCGCTAGGGCATCCTCTTTAGGAGTAATCCCTGACTTTTTTTTTCTCAAATTGTAAGCTCCAATGTGTAAGCCCAAATCATTCCCCCACAAATGGTCCACCTCAAGGGTGTAAGTCCCAACTCAAACCAAACTACAAGAACTTTGATTTTCAACTAACTAGAATAAGTATGAATCATATCTGATGTCTAAAACCTACACCCAAATCACTCTAATGTTATCCGGGCCATATCCCCAGTAGGGTCATATTCACCCATGGAACCATATCTCATTTGGACATCTTGGGATGCCTCAGCATAAGTCCCACACAAAATTTTAACTAGGAATCGTGCACCTAGACTTCCTGACCTCATGAACTTAAAATACATGAATGTGTCATTGTCACATGACCCTAAAAGGTGACTTGTCTAGTAAAGAGACACCAAACTGTATGGAATATGATTTCTCTCATGAGGATACATATGAAACCCATATTATGGGTTCGATTCCAACATCAAAACAATATCTTTCCCCCTGGATGATGATAAACTCCAGAGTACCTTATCATATATATTAAATCATCATTGTCTTGGTAAAAGACCGAAGGGTCATTAATGTGTTTGTAAAAGGGTGACATTGATGAAGAACCTAAGATACACACAAATGTTCTCATTTGTAGAGAACATCATATACAATCAAATGATTTTGAATCCATGTATATTTCTGATTGATCTTGCGACCTAGGGATAATCCATGGAAACATGCTTGGGAATGAACTAAGGATTCACAGACATATGAACATTGCTTAAATATATAAGAGAGTACAAGAATAGGACATAATTCCCCCCAAAAAGGTGTGATGAGACCAAACTACCATCCTATCAACCAATAGAGTCCTTAAGTGTCATTGGAAAAATCATTCAACGAGTGCCTGCCTTTGGAAATCAGGTCTATAAATCATGGATAAAAGAGATTTTGGGTGTTTATGGCTCTGAGAATAAACCTACTGGAGACCATCCAAGGGAATCATACCTAATGTGGGATGATTTCAAAAACACTAAACCCACTAAAATAACCTACCAAGACCACTCAACTGTGGAACCTCTGTTATGACATAGGAAATATATACTTCCCAGTCCCGGTGTGACCATCTTGCCCACCAAAAAAGGTCACAACGCACCTCAGGCCAAAACAAAAATGATGAACCATACATGAATCCCTCTACAATAACAGAAAATTGGTTACTATCCATCAGGCCATTTCCCCCCTGGTATGATGAAAATTACGTTGAAACAAAACTGGTGAACCTGATGTGAATCCCTCTACAATATTAGACAATTGGATACTATCTATCGACACATTTTGTTTTCCCTAGTATGATGCGAATTGGGTCAAAACAATCATATCAAAACAAATGAATTTTTTAATATCCTATTAACCATAATTGCAATAGTGAGAAAAATATCAGAGTTCAAGTGTGAATGATCATCAAAGTGTCTAATTTATTTTTTTTATTTCAATTTTTTTCCAAACTGTAGAGGGACCAAGTAATCAAAATGAAAAGTATCTTATAACCGATATCCCAATAACCAAGGAAAAATACTCACATTTTTCATTTTGATGATAATATTTATAGGAAAACTATGATTAATACCTATATCCCTCTTTCAAATTTTGAAAAATCATTAAATAACTATTATGTCAGATATTTCATTTTGGAAGATGCCATCCTATAATCCAGAAGATACTTCTAGATATTCACTTATGAAAAAAGGATCATAGAAGTTATAGATTGTTATGAAATATTACTTCAATATCCAAAAACTAAGTTGTCCTCACACCCTATCCACCACATAAACTCAAAACCATTCCATAAAAGACCTTTAAAATCTCAATAAAATATAAGAACACACTCTATTCAAAAAAACTGGGAATAACATGGTTTAAAACTTAATCTCACCCCCTGAGAGAAAAATGAAACCTTTATACATTAATGAGTAAAATATAGGACACTTGAGTTATAAGGGATCCCATATTTTGGTATCCCTACCCAAGACATCAGAGTTTTAAGGGATATTCCCACCAGAAACCCTAATATAGCACCAATGATTCCATGAAAAACACTTTCCAGATGCACTCCCACTATGATGACACATGTGGTAGATTGAGGATCTATGGTAGAATAAATTAGTGTGTCACGACCCCCTCCCCACAAAGTGTACCCCTCCTGGTCCGGCAATGTGATAAGGGAGATAATGACCCCCGAGTCCCACCTCCAGTAGGCCCCGGGTTGGCGACTAGCACCGAGGGTATAATACACACACAAATGGGAGGCATTACCCTCTAAGAGAACACATGCAGAAGAGAGAGATAGAATAGACTCCAACCAACTACAACTCATAACTGAAATATAAAAGAAACCCATGTACATATATGAAATGTCATGCAAAAGTACTACAACTGAAAGGGAAAACTAAAAGTACCCAAAAGAATGTAAAACGGCAGCGACCATAAGCCCGAACAGCTCCTCCTCCAACCGCAAGCTAGTAGTAACCAGCTTGATCTCCAACCTGCTCCAAGTGACCTGAAAAATAGATTATATATACATAGGGTGAGTATAACTGTATACTCAGTAGGATCCTCCCCAAGACTCTTGTGAAAAAGTAAAGAAAGCATGCTAAAGCCCAGTGAACAACAAGTGAAACTAACTCGTCACCTAAACAGGTATACTATGTTCCCAACCTCACCATGTCTACTCTCGCCAAGTAACGCATACAAGAATATAGCATATAGTAAAGAATATCAAGGGTACCCCGCTACTACTTCCCCACTGGTTTTCCGCTTTGCCCCAACGACATACGTCCTGTGCATCTCTCTCCAAGGCTTGCCCGCAGACACCTGGGCTAAGCTCCACAATCTGCACCTCGTGCACCACAAAGGCTTGCCCACAGACACCTGGGCTAAGCACCACACCATCCTCACAACCAATGTAACCAGGTAGTTTCCGGGAGCCACCACAGCTCGTATAACGTGTATCATACGTCGAGTATTATACCTCAAGCCATCACAGCCCATACGCCGAGTAAGGATCCTCAAGCCATCACAGCCTATACACGTTACACCTATAGTAGTCCATAGGATACTATATCCATAATATATGTGTGTGAAATAACCACAAGCCATTACAGCCCTCTACACACATATATGGGTAAAACTAACCAATGTGCCTACCAGCACAAAGATCTACCAAGAGAAGAGAGCGGGGACAAAGGGGGTAGTCAGCCATTCAACCTCCCATCAGAATGTTGGGGAAAACACCCCCCAGGGCTCAGAATCCCCGGGGTGTCAGTTTCCCTTACCGACAGGGTGGAGTAGCGTATAGAAACACAAAAAGTACAGAATATGTATGACTCACAACCACACTATGGGCATTACCTAGTCATAGGCACAACTGCAGCTAACGTCTCTCAGACTCTAGGCTGCTACTTCTAAGACTAGGTATCCTATAAGCACACAACCATTTGAAGAGCTTTATTAGATTACTCCATTTTCATTTTATTAGTTCCACTGTACGTTAATTAATTCTTTAAACATTAATCAACCATGAAAAATTTACCACATTAAACTAAATTGGAATCACATTCAAAAACTGCTCCTTTTTAGGATTCACATCACTATTAAATTCCAGTTTCTCCATCCCCATGGATTATCACCATTTAAACAAACTTTCATTATGGAATTACCTTCCCCATATTCCCAGGAATTCTAGAAAAGCATCCTATGATACTAAACACAAAGGGCTCAACACGGTGAGTAGATATACTACCCATCGAGTCTTTTCCGCCTATAGAAAGAGCATAGACCCATCCTCCATTGAGAGGCTAAACACAGAAAGAACGTGGCATACCCCGCGTGTCTTCACCTCCTTCAGAAAGAGGGTAAGAAAAACCAGCTGCCTTGAGCAGTGGGGAAAAGTAAAGAAGATAAACAATCAAACCACCAATATCAAACCATCACATTCATCTCATACCATCATCCTTGGTGTCCTCCCCGACACCCACATGCATAAACCGATGCATCTCGCCACACTAGGCGTCATCCGCTGCCAAAACCACAAGTCCCCATGCCTCCACATATCACAACAGCCATCCAGGATCACATCAAATCACAAGAAGCAAGAAATTAAAGATCACAAAATGGGCTCTCGTCCCTTTAACAAGGCATTCAGCCTTCATACAAGATGAGAACTCAGAGCTCCAAACCACAAGGCATTCAGCCTTACAAGCAAGCGGGTAACTCAGAACCCTTTTGAAATTATCGAACTAATAGTTCTTTAATCCATCTTGAATTAACAGATTCATTAACATGCCTCTTTATCTTTAGCCAATTATTTAACAAATAATTTTGGATTTACGTTCTTTATCAATTTCCATCATGAACGAGCAACTAATTAAAGAAAATCATAGATATCACTCTATCTAGGAAAACATGAGGCAAACCGTTATCATGGTACAAAGCAACAACATGCGATCAACCAATTCTTTTAATCCGGTTCAAGTATTTAATTAGGTCAATTTCATTGTGATACAAAGGGTTAAATCATGCTAATTCTACAGTTTCACATAAAAAATTAGAGAAGCCATGAATCCCCTACTTCGAAGAGTTCTTGACGTCCTTTATCCACACAACGGGTCACAGTCCTCTTCTCCTCACGACAGCTTATATGGAAGAACGATCGACACAACTTGGTTGCATCAACAGAGCGGAACTGATCTGAGTAACGTTTGATTGTGAAACTCCTACGAGAATGATTTCAAGGTTCTAGAGTCTCGTAGATGAGAACCAGGAGGAAGAACAACGAAGAATGATATCTCGTTCCTTTTAAAAAAAATTAGAGAGGCGGCGGTTTAAGATCCGATTTATTCTCCATTAAAAACGGATCGCATTAACCCACGCGGTTTGACCAAGTAAAAACATACCAGCCTTAATAATAATTAATATAGGATTTATGGCCTTTGAATCGGCCTTAAAGTCCTTAAAATAAGGTTTTAAAAGTATTTTACGTCAAAGAAAACGTCAAATTTACGAAGCTGGAAACACTGTTCACATACTCAAAATTTGGAAAAGTATGGAATCGGTAGCTCTCATGAAGTCTGGAAACACTGTTCATTCATGAAATTTGGAAAAGTATGGAATCGGTAGCTCTTAGGATTTTGGAAACACTGTACAAGTCTGCCGATAGAAGTCCACCGATAGAACCTCACCGATAGAAACACTGTTCAAGTCTACTGATAGAAGTCCACCGATAGAACCTCACCGATAGAAAACACTGTTCAAGTCTACCGATAGAAGTCCACCGATAGAACCTCACCGATAGAAACACTGTTCAAGTCTACTGATAGAACCTCATCGATAGAAACACTGTTCACCGAACCTCACCGATAGAAACACTGTTCACTGAACCTCACCGATAGAAGTCCACCGATAGAACCTCACCGATAGAAACACTGTTCACTGAACCTCACCGATAGAAACACTGTTCACTGAACCTGACCGATAGAAGTCCACCGATAGAACCTCACCGATAGAAACACTGTTCACTGAACCTCACCGATAGAAACACTGTTCATAGAACTAGAAATTTGGAAAAGTGTTAGCCGAGCTACTGCTGGACTGCGGCTACCAGAATACCGAGCTATCAGTACGCCGTGGCTACCGGTAAAACCAGCTACCGGTAGGATGCAGCTACCGGTAGACCGAGCTACTGGTAAGCAGCAGCTACCGGTAGACTGAGCTACCGGTAATCAGCAGCTACCGGTAGACCGAGCTACCGGTAATCAGCAGCTACCAGTAGACCGAGCTACCGGTAATCAGCAGCTACTGGTAGACCGAGATACCAGTAATCAGCAGCTACCGGTAGACCGAGCTACCGGTAATCAGAAGCTACCGGTAGACCGAGCTACCGGTAATCAGCAGCTACCGGTAGACCGAGATACCGGTAATCAGCAGCTACCGGTAGACCGACTACCGGTAGGCAACAGCTGGGGGATAAGTCACCTTGACCTCCCGGAACACCTCCAACACCACATTTTCACAAAGTAATGGACCAGGGAGGTCCGGGCCATTACATTAGATAACTCTCAAAACATTCTCGTCCTCAAGAATTAAAAACCAACCTAGAAGAAAAGAGGGGTCCGAACAACCACCCCATAAGATACCTCTCAGGGGAAAACCACCATGAGTTGTTCAAAAGCTGGAACAAAATTACGACATCCGAGAGTATGGAAACAAATAATCCATAACCAAACAATTCAAAAACAACATCACATCAAAGGTACATAAATAAAACATGAAAGGTCTAACCATAAAGGAAACGTCATTACATGGAAAGAGTTAAACATTAAACAACTCTGGGTACTGAGCACGTATCTGTGACTCACGCTCCCAGGTACTCTCCTACATGCCACCGTGTCGCCACAAGACACGAACTAAGGGGATAGAACGCCCACGCAACACCTTCTCCTTGTGGTCTTGGATCTCCACAGGTCGCTCCTCGAAGGTTGCATCATCGTCAATATCAATCTCTCCCCAATCGATGACATGAGATTCATCATGAAGATAACGACGGAGCTGTGATACATGGAAAACATCATGTATCCGACTCATTTGATGGGGAAGTGCTACTCGATATGCCACAGCTCCAAAACGAGCTAACACCTCGAAAGGCCCAACAAACCGGGGAGAAAGCTTACTTCCACGACCAAACCTTCGCTGCCCACGTCGGGGAGTCACCTTCAGAAACACATGATCCCCAACATTAAACTCTAACGGTCTCCTTCTTTGATCAGCATATGATTTCTGACGATCCTGTACTGTCTTCATCCTCTCACAAATCACCTGAACCATCTCTGTTGTATTCTACACTAGTTCTGGTCCGAGAATTGCTGACTCTCCGACCCCAGTCCAGCACAACGGAGAACGGCATGGCCGGCCATACAAGGCTTCAAACGGCGCCATACCGATGGTAGAGTGAAAACTATTATTGTAAGCGAACTCTACCAAGGGTAAGTGCTTCACCCATGAACCTCCAAAATCAAGAACACAAGAGCGCAACATGTCTTCAAGAGTCTGGATGGTTCGCTCTGTCTGACCATCTGTTTGAGGATGAAAAGCAGTGCTAAGGCATAATTGAGAACCAAAAGCTTGCTGGAGACCTCTCCACACCCTGGAGGTAAAACGAGGATCTAGATCAGAAATGATCGTCTTAGGAACTCCGTGAAGCCTCACCACCTCCTCCAGATACTGCCTCGACAAAACTTCCACTGAGCTCGACTCCTTGATCGCTATGAAGTGGGATGATTTTGTTAAACGATCCACTACCACCCATATAGCATCATGTCCTCCCGGAGCTCGAGGTAAACCTATAACAAAATCCATTGAGATGTCCTCCCACTTCCACTAAGGAATCTCTAAGTGATAGAGAAGAACACCAGGAACTTGGTGTTCAGACTTCACCTTCTGGCAGACTAAACATCGAGACACACATTCTGCAACTGTACACTTCAGCCCAGGCCACCAAAAATGACTCCTCAAGGATCGGTACATCTTCGTCACACCAGGATGTACCGCCAAGGGTGAACTATGGAACTCTCGGAGAACCATATCGCGCATCGCCAATGGAACAAAAAGCCTACCATGATACAACACTCGATGTTGTTCATCCTCTGACCAACCATCAGGGGCCTCACCACATACAACTCTGTCTCTCCAAACTTCCACCTCTAGGTCACCCAACTGAGACTCTTCCACCTTCTGCATCAGGGATGACTGCACCGTCATCTGGAAAAGACAACCTCTACCCCCAACTTCTCCCATATCAAGATGCAAAGATGATAGCTCTTCCATCACTCTCCATGAATCACCAGATTCACGCACAACATCATTACGTATCTTTCGGATTAGTGTGTCAGCTACAACATTCCCTTTTCCAGGTGTATACGATATTTCAAAGTCGTATTCCTGCAAGAACTCCATCCACCGACGCTGCCTCAAGTTTAAGTCACGTTGGGAGAAAACATACCTCAAACTCTTATGATCGGTGAAAACCACAAAGTGCTCACCAATGAGGTAATGTCTCCACAACTTTAGAGCAAACAACACGGCTTCCAAATCAAGATCATGGGTGGCATAGTTGCATTCATGGGGACGCAACTGCCGAGAACCATAAGAAACAACTGACCTCTGCTGCATGAGAACATAGCCTAGCCCCAGATGTGAATCATCACAGAAAACATCAAACTGGACTCCCTCCGCTGGAAGACAAAGGACGGGAGCACTTACCATCTTCTCCTTTATATACTCGAAAGCTATCTGACACTGATCAGTCCATATGAACGCTTGATCCTTCCTGGTCAAAGCTGTCATAGGAGTCACAACTCGGGATAAATTAGCTACAAACCTCCTATAATAGCCTGCGAGACCAAGGAAACTTCGCACCTCTGACACGGTCTTGGGGGATGGCCAAGACACCACTGCTTCTATCTTCGAAGGATCCACAGCTACTCCCTGTTGGGACACAACATGTCCCAAGAAACGAACTTCTCGAGCCCAGAACTCACACTTGGACAACTTCCCAAACAACTGATGTTGGCGAAGAACTTCCAAAACGGATCGTAGATGCTCTGCATGCTCCTCTTCAGATGTGGAGTACACAAGGATGTCGTCGATGAAAACCACAACAAACTTGTCCAAGAATTCAAGGAACACAGCATTCATCAACCCCATGAAAACAGCTGGAGCATTCGTCACGCCGAATGGCATTACAACAAACTCATAATGCCCATGACGACAGCGGAAAGCAGTCTTCGGGATATCCTCATCCTTTACACGCATCTGATGATATCCTGACCGCAAGTCTATCTTTGAGAACCAACTTGCACCCTTCAGTTGATCGAATAGGTCATCAATCCGCGGGAGAGGATAGCGGTTCTTTATTGTCACTTTGTTTAACCGACGATAATCAACGCACAACCGCAAACTGCCATCAGCCTTTTTCACAAACAAAACTGGGGAACCCCACGGTGACACACTTGGCCGAACAAAACCACACTGCAACAAACCGTCGAGCTGAATACGTAGCTCTCGTAACTCAGAAGGGGCCATCCTATACGGAGACATAGAGATAGGAGATGCTCCTGGCTGTAGCTCGATCCCAAACTCAATCTCTCGTCGAGGGGGTAAGGATACAACCTCTTCTGGAAAGACGTCAGGGTACTCCTCTACGACCCTAGGAAACGCCAACTGTTGAACCTCTGAAGAACTCAGCGTCATCCCAGCCATCATGGATGATAAGGATGGAACTCGTCTATGACTCATCCGAGGATATCTCTCACCAACAAACACCACTTTCTCTCCATCTTCATCAAAGAAAACGACCTTCTTCCTGTAGCAATCCACAACAGCCTGCACCGAATACAACCAATCCATGCCAAGTATGACATCATATGGTTGTATTCGCAAACATAGGAAATCTCCCCAAGAGCGGTGTTTCCCCAACACTAGCTCACAGTTTCTACATACTTCAAACAAGTCAGCTCGACCTCCAACTGGCGTAGTCAACGCCAAGGGCACTGGAAGCCTCTATACCTAAAGTCCCAAAGCATGGAAAAGGGTAGGTGATATGAAGGAGTGTGTTTCTCCTGAATCAAACAAGGCATACACCAAGGTAGAAAACAAGCAATGGGTACCTCTAACGACATCTGGCTCGCCTGGGGCTGGTAAGGCTAGAGCATGAAGCTGACCACGACCTCCTCCACGACCTCTCTGACCCTGATGACGACCACCACCACGGCCGCACTCTGCTCTCTGAGGACGGGGAGCGTCATGGGGCTGTCCTCTGCCTGCTCCATCTACCCTTTGGTGATCTAAAACTGGTGAAACCTACTGCTGCTGCCTCGGCTGGAACTGCCTCAACGGAGGAACCTGGAGTGGAGCGCCCGGTGCATGATGACTGCTCTGAAAAGTCGGGCACTCCCGGTGCTGATGACCATGACCACCACAAGAAAAACAAGCGTCTGATCCCTTGGCACAGGTCTGAGAGTTGCTGCCTCCGGAGAAACGAGATGGGAAGGGATGGGACCTACCCCCAGGTGAACGGAAACTCTTCTGTCCTGAAAACCGGGAACCTCGGACCATAGCTCTACTTCGTGAGGAATCATGATGATTCCCCTCTCGTGACGATCCAGTCCTGGCCAAAGTCCTCTCAACAACCTATGCCCTCGCCAGCACCTCAAGATATGTCTTCAGCATAAATGGGGTGACCTGGCACTGGATCTCTGGACGCAAAGCCTCCACGAAATGCCTCGCCCTGGCCTCATCATCTGGTAACAGGTCTGAAGCATATCGTAGAAGGTTCCTGAAACGGATTCCAAACTCTCAAACACTGGAGCTCCCCTGCCGAAGGGTGAGAAGCTCCTGGCGACTAGATGCCTTCGCATTTGAAGAAAGAAACTCGACTATAAACCTGTCTCGAAACTCCTCCCATGAGATTGTTGACTCCTCACGATCACCGAGGAACAAGAACCACCATTGCCTCGCTGCTCCACGCATCATCGTCACAACCAAGGACACCCAGTGTTCCTTCCGAGCACGAATCGAACTGAATCCTATCTCGATCTCCTCCAACCAGTCTTCTGTGACTGCATCTAAAATGGATCCCTCGTACTTCTGTAGACTCTGGCGCTGAAACTCTCGAAGTGTCTTCCTCCAAGTGTCATCGTCGTCAACCTCTACTCGGCGGAGATCTGCTGGAACAGCCTGATGGGCATCTTCTGCGCAAACCTGACGAGGACGTCGACTTGGAGCCATACCTGCAAAATAACAACTGTTAGAGCTCCTAAGCCTGGAATATGGAAGACTCAACATTAATTAATTAATTGTTTTGTTTTATTTATTTTAGGTTACCTATCCCAAGGTCTACCCATTCAAACACAAGCGCAAAGAATAAAGATGCATGATCTTTTCCTAGGTCTCTACCCTGCAACCGGTATCACTTCGTTTAGTAGCCATCGTAAGCTTAAAGGTCCATGCAACAGATCATAGGGGTCCCTAAACGCCTATGTCTCTACCAGTCTCCAGTGTTTACCCCACTTTCTAAACATGAATGACACCGTTGCCCTACCATCCCATGCATCCTCACCTATGCCTAACTCCAAACTCCATCCTACCCCTCAACTAGACCTCTGATACCACTCTGTCACGACCCCCTCCCCACAAAGTGTACCCCTCCTGGGCCGGCAATGTGAGAAGGGAGATAATGACCCCCGAGTCCCGCCTCCAGTAGGCCCCGGGTTGGTGACTAGCACCGAGGGTATAATACACACACAAATGGGAGGCATTACCCTCTAAGAGAACACATGCAGAAGAGAGAGATAGAACAGACTCCAACCAACTCCAACTCATAACTGAAATATAAAAGAAACCCAAGTACATATATGAAATGTAATTCAAAAGTACTACAGCTGAAAGGGAAAACTAAAAGTACCCAAAAGAAAGTAAAACGGCAGCGACCACAAGCCCGAACAGCTCCTCCTCCAACCTCAAGCTAGTAGTAACCAGCTTGATCTCCAACCTGCTCCAAGTGACCTGAAAAATAGTTTATATATACATAGGGTGAGTATAACAGTATACTCAGTAGGATCCTCCCCAAGCCTCTCGTGAAAAAGTAAAGAAAGCATGCTAAAGCCCAGTGAACAACAAGTGAAACTAACTCGTCACCTAAACAGGTATACTATGTTCCCAACCTCACCATGTCTACTCTCGCCAAGTAACGCATACAAGAATATAGCATATAGTAAAGAATATCAAGGGTACCCTGCTACTACTTCCCCACTGGTTTTCCGCTTTTCCCCAATGACATACGTCCTGTGTATCTCTCTCCAAGGCTTGCCCGCAGACACCTGGGCTAAGCTCCACAATCTGCACCTCGTGCACCACAAAGGCTTGCCCGCAGACACTTGGGCTAAGCACCACACCATCCTCACAACCAATGTAACCAGGTAGTTTCCGGGAGCCACCACATCTCGTATAACATGTATCATACGTCGATTATTATACCTCAATCCATCACAGCCCATACGCCGAGTAAGGATCCTCAATCCATCACAACCTAAACACGTTACACCTATAGTATTTCATAGAATACTATATCCAGAATATATGTGTGTGAAATAACCAAAAGCCATTATAGCCCTCTACACACATATATGGGTAAAACTAACCATTGTGCCTACCAGCACAAAGATCTACCAAGAGAAGAGAGCGGGGCCAAAGGGGGTAGTCAGCCATTCAACCTCCCATCAGAATGTTGGGGAAAACACCCCCCCAGGGCTCAGAATCCCCGGGGTGTCATTTTCCCTTACCGACAGGGTGGAGTAGCGTATAGAAACACAAAAAGTACAGAATATATATGACTCACAACCACACTATGGGCATTACCTAGTCATAGGAACAACTGCAGCTAACTTCTCTCAGACTCCAGGCTGCTACTTCTAAGACTAGGTATCCTATAAGCACACAACCATTTGAAGATATTTATTAGATTACTCCATTTTCATTTTATCAGTTACACTGTACGTTAATTAATTCTTTAAAAATTAATCAACCATGAACAATTTACCACATTAAACTAAATTGGCATCACATTCAAAAACTGCTCCTTTTTAGGATTCACATCACTATTAAATTCCAGTTTCTCCATCCCCGTGAATTATCACCATTTAAACAAACTTTCATTATGGAATTACCTTCCCCATATTCCTAGGCATTCTAGAAAAGCATCCTATGCTACTAAACACAAAGGGCTCAACACGGTGAGTAGATATACTACCCATCGAGTCTTTGCCGCCTATAGCAAGAGCATAGACCCATCCTCCATCAAGAGGCTAAACACGGAAAGCACGTGGCATACCCCGTGTGTCTTCGCCTCCTTCAGAAAGAGGGTAAGCAAAACCAGCTGCCTTGAGCAGTGGGGAAAAGTAAAGTAGATAAACAATCAAACCACCAACATCAAACCATCACATTCATCTCTTACCATCATCCTTGGTGTCCTCCCCGACACCCACATGCATAAACCGATGCATCTCGCCACACTAGGCATCATCCGCTGCCACAACCACAAGTCCCCATGCCTCTACATATCACAACAGCCATCCAGGCTCACATCAAATCACAAGCAGCAAGAAATTAAAGATCACAAAATGGGCTCTTGGCTCTTTAACAAGGCATTCAGCCTTCATACAAGATGAGCACTCAGAGCTCCAAACCACAAGGCATTTAGCCTTACAAGCAAGCGGGTAACTCAGAACCCTTTTGAAATTATCGAACTAATAGTTCTTTAATCCATCTTGAATTAACAGATTCATTAACATGCCTCTTTATCTTTAGCCAATTATTTAACAAATAATTCCGTCTTTACGTTCTTTATCAATTTCCATCATGAACGAGCAACTAATTAAATAAAATCATAGATATCACTCTATCTAGGAAAACATGAGGCAAACCGTTATCACGGTACAAAGCAACAACATGCGATCAACCAATTATTTTAATCCGGTTCAAGTATTTAATTAGGTCAATTTCATTGTGATACAAAGGGTTAAATCATGCTAATTCTACAGTTGCACATAAAAAATTAGAGAAGCCATGAATCCCCTACTTCGAAGAGTTCTTGACGTCCTTTATCCACACAACGGGTCACAGTCCTCTTCTCCTCACGATAGCTTATATGGAAGAACGATCGACACAACTTGGTTGCATCAACAGAGCGGAACTGATCTGAGTAATGTTTGATTGTGAAACTCCTACGAGAATGATTACAAGGTTCTAGAGTCTCATAGATGAGAACCAGGAGGAAGAACAATGAAGAATGATATCTCGTTCCTTTAAAAAAAAATTAGAGAGGCGACGGTTTAAGATCCGATTCATTCTCCATTAAAAACGGATCGCATTAACCCACGCGGTTTGACCAAGTAAAAACATCCCGGCCTTAGGAATAATTAATATAGGATTTATGGACTTTGAATCAGCCTTAAAGTCCTTAAAATAAGGTTTTAAAAGTATTTTACGTCAAAGAAAACGTCAAATTTACGAAGCTGGAAACACTGTTCACATACTCAAAATTTGGAAAAGTATGGAATCGGTAGCTCTCATGAAGTCTGGAAACACTGTTCATTCGTGAAATTTGGAAAAGTATGGAATCGATAGCTCTTAGGATTCTGGAAACACTGTACAAGTCTACCGATAGAAGTCCACCGATAGAACCTCACCGATAGAAAACACTGTTCAAGTCTACCGATAGAAGTCCACCGATAGAACCTCACCGATAGAAACACTGTTCAAGTCTACCGATAGAAGTCCACCAATAGAACCTCACCGATAGAAACAATGTTCACTGAACCTCACCGATAGAAACACTGTTCACTGAACCTCACCGATAGAAGTCCACCGATAGAACCTCACCGATAGAAACACTGTTCACTGAACCTCACCGATAGAAACACTGTTCACTGAACCTCACCGATAGAAGTCCACCGATAGAACCTCACCGATAGAAACACTGTTCACTGAACCTCACCGATAGAAACACTGTTCACTGAACCTCACCGATAAAAGTCCTCCGATAGAACCTCACCGATAGAAACACTGTTCACTGAACCTCACCGATAGAAACACTGTTCACAGAACTAGAAATTTGGCAGTGTTAGCCGAGCTACTGCTGGACTACGGCTACCAGTATACCGAGCTATCAGTACGCCGTGGCTACCGGTAAACCCAGCTACCGGTAGGATGCGGCTACCGGTAGACCGAGCTACCGGTAAGCAGCAGCTACCGGTAGACCGAGCTACCGGTAATCAGCAGCTACCGGTAGACCGAGCTACCGGTAATCAGCAGCTACCGGTAGACCGAGCTACCGGTAATCAGCAGCTACCGGTAGAACGAGCTACTGGTAATCAGCAGCTACCGGTAGACCGAGCTACCGGTAATCAGCAGCTACCGGTAGACCGACTACCGGTAGGCAGCAGCTGGGGGATAAGTCACCTTGACCTCCTGGAACACCTCCAACACCACATTTTCACAAAGTAATGGAACAGGGAGGTTCGGGCCATTACATAGTGCCTCTAGAATCTCCTCATATTCCACTTCTTCTTAATCCTTCCAGTTTTTACCCTCCTAGCTTCAAGACTTTCTGGCTTAACCTAACTCCTACACTATAACCTTTTACTCTTGGTTCAAAAATCTTTATGAATATCTAGCAAGTGACCCTATACCATCCTTTTATAGAATATATTCACAAAATATATATTTTTCTTCCATTTCTACTATATTCCAATATTCATGGATATCCATATCTCGATCAAGGAAACATCTAGCTATATATTGAATGCACCAACTCAACTTCCAACTTCTAGTGAATAGTATGAATTACAAATTTATCTCCCTTATTTTCTTACTTAAATTAAAGCTCCAAAAAATGTCCTATAGATTTCTTAATTATGATAGCATCTATAATCATTATATACATCAAATTAATCTTATATATCCATTAAAATTAATCTTACATAAGATCTATTTATCCCTATATAGAATTCATCACTTGGAATCTGTTTTCATACCGAATTCACCACTTCATCTAGAGACCCATACCATATATAGATCTTATCCTTCCATTTAAATTCCTTTGAAAGTGTATGATACTACTTCATGGATCCAAAATTTCCTCTTTATATTAAAATGTGTTTATCTGGTTCTAAAACAGATATTCTAGAAAACACCTTCCATAATTTTCATTACTTATCCATAAAATATTTATCACACCAAAATCTGAAAATATTTTACTTTAGAATTGTTTTCAGATCTAATAATAACAATATACCACTTAATTATTTTTCTAAAGGATTTACAAAATTCTTCAAGACACTTCCAAATATCATCCCTTTTTCAAAGAAACACCATGTTCCAAAACATCTTATACCATATATTTCTCTAACAAGAACATTCCACCTAACAACCAAAATTAGGACAAATCTATACAAAAGACTCCAAGGAAGAAAAAAATTATTTATGATCATACAATACCTTTACTAACCTATTAAAACATGTTCTATTCACAAAAAAATCCTCTAATTTCTCCCTAAATCTTCCTATATGAGAATAACTTATAATAAATATTCAATTTTTTTGAAACACCATCAACAATATATGATGCATACCATATCCAAGGCCCCACTCCTTCCAAATCCCATTTTTGAAAACTCTATTCCCAAATTCCACAATCATTGAAATTTCCAACACATTTGGATTTTGTAATACCAATGGAAATTGACCTCCATCCAAAAAATTAAACTTTCAAAAAATATATTATCTTGAAACTAACGAACCCCATGAAAAAAATTAGAACATCCTCCAAAAATTATAGCTAAATGAACCTCGAAATATTCCAATTATTTAATCCAAAATATATCTTACACTTGGTTAAAATACATTATATGGTCTTCCCACTATAACAGAAGAAATTTCATAACTTTGATGATATTCTGAAATTCATTATTCCAGACCAAAAAACCAAAGTTTTCATTACCACACGTTTAAATGAAACTCACATGGGACATTAATATTCACCCTTATTTGTATAATTGATGTGTTTATAGATGAAATATTCCAAAAAATTTATAGTGAGAGGTTAAATCCATCCTACCAAACCACCCATCTTACTAGACAATATATCTTCCATAAACTACCCCTTTGGTGTGAAAATATCATCATCTCCTTGACACCTTACTTTGGTATTTTGGGTATGACCTCAACTACATGTCTTCCACCACCAATAGATCCTATGAATCTTTTATTCTTAAAAAATATTCACCAAGAGAATAAAAAACATATGAGAAAAGTCTCTGTTAAACTATAATTCACCATCCCATGAACATTATGAAAAGTACTCAGACTTTTTGATTGATAAGAACAATTACAAAACTTCATGTGTAACATTATCGTTAAATGTAAAAATTATAATGAAATTATATGATAATTAACCAGATATGGCCCCCATACTTTCATATATACAATCTCAAACTTCTAAATTTTTCCCCATACTTATGGAATTAAGGTCAACTTACACTAATTTCCATGGATAAATTCCTTGAAAGTTCCATACTCTCTACATCCAAGATCCCTCATACCATTGAAACCCATATTTTAATCCCCTTATCACACAAGTGACTGAGACAACCATTCTATAAATCCCTACTTATATAAATTTTTTTTGAATACATTATTCCATATAAAATCATATTTGGATGAAATGTTCTATATCACACCTTTTCACAATCATATAACCCCATTTTTGTGAACACCCACATCCCATCAAAAAATTATAAGTATAAAACCCCATAATATTTTACTTCTTTATCGAGATTTGAAACATTAAAAACCACATGAAACCTCATTTTAAAACTCAGATAAAATCTATTCAATAATCCATATTAAAACATAACTCTTCCATGATCTTAAGAGAAACACCATTCAGAAGGTGATCACATTTTAAAAATATTCTAAACACAATTACCATGCATCCTCTCTGTCGAATGTAGAGTGAAAATCCCTAGAGTTAAAATACCACAACTTAAGTGGACTAATGTAATTCAATAAAAAGTTGTTCATTGTTTTTGGAATGATATTTGATAATAAATCCACCAGAATAAAAAAAAACTTCTAGGGTGGCCCTTTGGTCACAATATTCTTCCTACAAACACCGCTTTCTTATGTAATGATTGATGTGGTACCAATACTAGGTAAATCGCATTGATTAATCCTCATTAAATATGTTTCACAATATTTACATCAACCCCACTATTGATTTATCCTTCTAGGTCATGCAGACCACCTTTTGGGACAATACCTTCTGAAACTATAATTCTTTGGTCTTGCACTTCCTAATACAATGTTGATAACACATACTTTACATATTGTATTGATACTAACTATATATTTCTATACATAAATATCCCATAAATTAAATGAATTATTACATTAAATATATTATTATGACCTTTTAGGTTCATATATTTAGAGAATCAAGAAAAAAAATTAACTAATAAAGTCCATTCATTTAACAACTAAAAGAAATTTTCCCACTATATAAGAAATTACTTAATACATAATAAGTCTTCAATATAACCCATAAATTTTCCACAAATTCTCTCTTCTTATAGACATATCATGTGTAATAATTTTCTTCACAACCTTGTAAAATGGAAATATAATAAGGGTGAGTTAAAATGATCAGTAAGGGACAAACGTATATCAAAAGATATCATGGCATGAATAATATGAAAGGAATAAATAAGAGTCAAATAATACCATATAACTGAACACATGATATTTAAATAAATAAATGGATGACATAATAATATAAAAAATCACATGGATAACAAAAATTGAATTCATGGTGGTGGGATTCATAATACCATAGATCTTTTACCATCAAGTCCTCAACCAAGACATCATTACTACCATTAAGACAGAAAACAATACACCATTCTTTCCATTAAGGTCACAACCAAGACATAATGATTTAATTGGGTGGGAATAACTAAATACACAAACCTTTTGTATCATGAGAAAAACTGATTAATGAATTATATATATAATATTAACACCCACCCATCACTTCTTTAAGTCCTATGCATTCACCATATTAAAGATACAAATAAAAATACCATGTATAATTAACATTCCTTTATAAATATCCACATTGGAATAACAATATACTGAATGTCAATACATTTCCCCATGTAAATAAAAGGGATAACATGATCATAACCCATCCAAATAAATAAGGTGGATGGGTAAAAAATACATAATCAAATTACTTAAGTAGTCAATAAATATCCATATCGGAATAAAAATATATAAATTTTCAATATTTCCCCAATCAATAAATGTATCATATTTCTATGTAAGCATACCTCAAAATAACACCATATAGATAAAGGGGTATACCATTAAGAAAAAAATTTCACAAGTAAATCAACATATGTATTTTTTGTGAAAACCCTTCAATTAGAGAAAGGAAATATAGAGTATTCATAGAGGAAAGACATTGGAAGAAAAATCATGCCTATAACAGAGGATGATTTGGAAATATAAAGGAAATGATAGATCTACATGAGTTTAATAACCCAAAAGAATATAGTATGATAGGATTTATAAAGTAATACATAACTAATATATATACCACAAAAAGGAAACATGTAGTGAATACAAATCATATCTCTGTGAAGAAAAATTGAGATGCAAAAACCCTTACAGTAATGGTAATGTAAGAATAAAAAGGACACAAAAGAGATACCATGAAATTAAAATATAATTAAATGAAATATATTCATTATAATTAAAGGAAATAGGTTAGTTAACACACCATATAATGGAAAATATGGTGCATAATATTAAACATGTCTCATGGAATTTAAAATTGGTACAAATAAAACTTACAACTTTAGAAACTTTCGAATCAAGACCCCTTGAAGGACAAATTTTAAAATAAAACATTAAATACCATTAATTTTAAATAATAATGATATAAAATATCTAATGGAAATTATATAAACCATACAAATAAAACATATTGTATAACATAGTCATGTGTCAAGGAATTGAAATTTGAGACAAAGAACCCTTACCTTAATTCCTAACTTCCACTAAAGTGAAAAAATATCCTATTTAAAAAAATAAATATATTAATAACCTATTTAATAAACTTATTCATATATTTAAACTTCTATAAAAAACATTTATTGTTATTCTATACATGTATATTAGTTATTTATTATCTATTTTCAATATCACGTGTGAGTAATCTTGATTTTTTTTGAACTAGTTTCATAAAAGAAGTGTTATTATTAAATATTCTCTAAAATTTAATCATTAATATATCATATATAGTACTATAATTTATGTTTTATAATTATTTATTATTTTATAATTTCATTCTATTGTATTTTTGATTATGATCCTTAAATATTAAATCAACTATGACCATGATTTAGTAATTTTTCATGAACGAACATCAGTATCTTAATTAATGAGTTTAAAAATTAATGTTACCATTAAAAAACCAAAATAAAATCTTCATTTTATTATTTATATCATATATTATTAGTAATTAATTTCTCATAGTCATACTTGATATTATTTTATAACATTTTTCAAGTATGGGTTTAGACCAACCTAAATATGAACACACCATAATTAATGAAAGATTATTATTATAAAAGATGTTTATTTTGGAATAATATCATTATTAAATAATAATAATGATATTATTTAGATACTTTTAATTTGGTAAATAATATTTTAATATGGTTTATTAAATAATAATTAAACTAGATTAAAAATGAGATACACTACTTCTTAGAGGCGGTAATCCACAAAACACATGATTAACATTTTCACTTCTTTAAGAATGAGAGGGAAGGGAGGTGTATTATAATTTTTCTCTTCATAATCATAATTATTTAATATATTTCACATTTATTATTCTATTTCACCATTATAACTATATAAGAGAGGCATTAGTGAAAAAAAATTCACTTCATGGAGGCGGTGGTCCACACAATTCATGAATGACAGTTTCATTTTTCTTAATAGAAAATGGGAAAGGTGGTTAATATTCATCCCATTAGAATAATAAAATTCATTATAAAAACAATAATTATTTTATTATATCATAATTATAAAATTATATTTATAAAAATAAGAATTAAAATAAAATAAGTTAGAAAAAAGTACACACACTGAGGACTTGGGATTTCCCTTGGAAGACTCCTTAGAAATGGAGGTCTTAGGCCAATAGATTGAAATCAGAGGCTTAAGTAAAAGGAGTAAGATTATTGAAAGATCCTATATTCTTCCTGGTGCATCCCTATATGATTTTTTCATCGATCCTTTTTTATTTGGGTTTTCCTTCTTCTTTAAACCTTGGTGGTCAAGTCCCTTTTTGGTAATGAAGAGATTTTACTGGGGAAAATTTCCTAAAGTTCATGGATATTTTTTTAGTTAATGGAGTATGGATAAATTTTTTTCAATGTATTATGAGGGTTATCTGTGAGTGGGAAATATTTGGAGGTGGTTTATAATTTTCCTCTAGAAATTGAGTTGAGAGCTATCCACTGGACATTTAGACATCATGAACATGTTACATGAGATGTAACTTTCACCAAAAATATGTCATAAACTTGTTCAGGATGTGAAATAAATACATGATATGAAATTGGTTCACATCATGTAATGTTTAAATGAGTTTATTTTCACTCAAGGAAACACATTTTTTGATGTTACTCATAAATTGGGAAATAAACGATGTGAAATGATTTCATGGTATGAATTTATCAGGCTCAGTTGTTTTAAAGCCATACTATACATATGATTCATTATTTATCAACCATGAATACTTATCCCTATAATCATAGGGAAAATCCAAGTTATTTTGGATTTATTCTTTACCTTATAGATTCCATATTCAAGTGTTTGATCCCTGGTGAGTTTTTTTCTTTGGTTTCCCCTCTTTTTTATTTGTTCTCCATTATCACGGTGTAAACTTTTAACCAATGTAGAATTAGGTGTTGATCTGGGTCTTGTGTGATCTAGGTTTCTTCGTGTGATATTCTTCATGTTTTTTCTTATTGGTGTTACCTATTGGAAGTGTTTTTTTGATCACCAGATAAAGTTAGGTGGTCTAAAATAAATCCATATGGTTTGTTTTTATCTGATTTAGTATGTGAAATATTGTATGATTATGCCAACATAACATGTGAATTAACCAATAAAATAACAGGTAATGATAATCATGTGTGTGGTATACTCCTTGGATCTATTTGAACCCAATGGTGTTGATACTTAGCTTGCAAATAACCTTAGGGTGTGTCTTCCCTTGATCAATAAAGAACTGACTAATGGGTTAAAATATATTTAGAATGACATGAGACCTCATGAAATTTCTTATGATTGATTCACCATGGAAAATGGTTTAATCGATTATTGAAATGGATGATTATGATTTGATATTAATGGGTGTGAATACTATAATGGAAATGAATTAAGATATAATTTAATTAATGAAAGGGTTAATTGAAAGGAAAATGGTAATTAGATTAATTAAATATTGTGGATCATGTTATTATGATGTGTTATTCATGCCGTTGTGACTTGTGTTGTGATTTCTATTGAAATTATTATATAAAGGTCTTGGACTAGATGTTGAAATAATTATATAAAAGGATTGTCTTATTTGCTGAAATGATTATATCAAGTGATTTTCTTGGATGCTAAAATTCTTATATAAAGGGATTTGCTCGAATGTCGAAATACTTATATAAATGGATTTAAATGGATGCTAAAATGATTATATAAATAGATTTTCCAAGTTACGTTGAAATGATTATATAAAGGGCTTTTCCTAGTTATGCTATAATGATTATAAGGATTGACTTAGTTGTGTGATTATTACATGGGATGGAAGTTATGGTTAGCATATTTATGCTATATGTTTAGAGATATTATAAAAGGGTTCCAAAGTATGTTGATTATTGTATTATGTTAATTGATTAATTAATATACCTATTTATCGCTTTATTGAATGGAATTATTATTAGACTATTTTTTATAAAATATGGTGGTAACCCAATGAGTTTTACTCACACCCTATTCGAGATGCTGTTTGGTACCCAAGAATATTACGTGGATGCAGGTTTAGAAAAGGGAAAAAAGACCTTATTATTGATTGTTGCTTGTGAGATGGGTTGGAGCTTGTAGATGAGACCAATTTGGGGTTTGAGATTAGGCTCTTTTGAGTTATTTGTGTCATCATGGTATTTTATATATATTACTTTAAATTTTAAATTTATATACATTCCATCCTATCATTACATGGTTTATTATTTTATTTTCTTTGTTCTTACTTTACCTTCTAGTTATATGATGTACTATTTCTTTTATTTTTGTTACTATGATATTTATTGATGATTGTTCACTTACAATATATTACAACTCTTTACCAAGGTGTATAGTCTCCCCATGCCCTTTTCATCCCCACATCTAGCTGGAAGCCTTTAGTATAAAGGCAGACATACTTGAGATCCAATAACCAACCAAATTTGGCCACATGAGAGAGTTCTCGACTGGGGGATGTTACAAAGTGGTATCATAGGAGCCATGTTATTCTTTTCTATTGATTTAATATTTTGTAAAGTTATAAAGGATACTTGTATGTGTCGATACTTAGTAATGATATTTTTCATGGGAATAGATAACCCATGTATGGGGGAAGATTTGAGTACCTAAGGATGAGATTATGGTTCATGCTATTCATTTTTTTATGGTTGATGTTATTTCACCTTGGGTGATTCAAATGTGGTGTGATGTTATTGTTTCTTGAGATTTATAATCATGTACCAATATGTAACAAGATGAGTATATATATATCATAATGGGAACATAGGGATATATCTTCACATGTATCGTTCATTATAGGGACATATTTATTTCATGTGATATATTTTCCTCTATGAACTATGAAATGGGATACTTGTTATATCTGATAAATGAAAATAAAAGAACTATTATGTCATGATAATTCACTTGTTAATACATGTTTAGAGATACCATTATCCAGCGGTTCTCTACTGTTGTCACTTTTTGAGGTTAACCTTATTATTATCCATTGTTCTAAGAAGTGAATTTTTCTTGTAGAGAAAATTTCTTATCATCATATTTGAATTGAGCATCAGGAGAGTGGTAATCAACACACTCCTAAATAGATAAACCATAGATTATAGTTTATTATAAGGATCATATGGATGTTCAACTTAATAAAAGCTTCTCAAGGGTCATACAATCCATGGAAAGGGATACTGTTCACACTATACCTTTCATGTATGAGTTGATGAGAGAGTTTATGCTACGACTTACACCTTCATTAATTCGACAGGGAAGCTCCTAAGCAACTTTGTTCTAGTTCAAGTTGGACTAGAAGATATTAAAGAACCTTAATACACCCATAGAAAGGAGGGTGAAACTTTCTACATACATGATTTATGGACCATCCAATATTTGGTGGGACACTGTAGGGAAAGTGGGATAGTAAGAGGATTTATCCTAGAAGGAATCTGAGTAGAAGTTTCTAATCTACTTCTATCTTGAACTATTTAGGTATGAGAAGGCTCACAAGTTTATACACATGGAATAGGATAGAATGTCACTGATGGGCTATGATAGACAATTAACTAGTATACAATGCTTTACTCTATCTTTAGAAGCTGATGATATTATCAGGATGAGGCATTTTCAGGATGGACTGCACTATGAGATCAGATCACATGTGAATGTATTTTTCATGAGTAGTTTTTTTGGATGTGATTAATCAATCTGTCATCATAAAAGGGAATCTGCGATAGGCCCCAAGCAATGACCGGAATATTTCATAAGGGAGAACTTAGATATTTTCTTATAGTGGTAATAAAAACTGTTAAGATAGTTATCACCAATGAAATAGAAGGAAGAGTAGTCAAGGTAGTGGGAATCTATATCAAGTTCATGTTATGTTACAAGGATATCATTGTGTAAAGTTTGGTCACAAATTGTCTCAGTGTTCATAGCCTTATTTGGATTTCCATTCTTGTGGTAGGATGGTCCACTTACATAGGTTTTAGAGGGGCATGTATTAATAGAGTAGTGGAATGAGATCATGATAGGTACCAGATTTTAGGAAGGACACAACTACCCCTTAGCAGACTGGTAGCTGGAGTTCCACCGGATTTCCAGGTTGAGGTAGGGGGCATGGTATTCCAATATAGTAGAGATAATACCAAACATAAGAAACAATACAAGGGAGTTATACTGGATCCTGATTTAGAGGGGTAAGTTATTTTCATGCTATAAAGTCTACTCCAGCTAGCTTGGATTCAAGACCTTCTACCGTTAGAGGTATGATTATTGTATCACCTACCCTTGATTATATATTTTTTTTATACAATATCATTATATATTCAATTTTTTAAAATGGGTTAGTCTTGATTATGAAAGTATTTTATGGTTTTTTGAACATCAACACACTGTTGTGAGTACGACCAGAGAATATCAAATCTTGTAAGGCGTGTTTTATAAATTTTTGTGGTTACCATTTCTTTTGGAAATTGTTTATGATGGAAATGATAGGTTTCAATTTTATTCTGGTTATGGATTGGTTAGTTTTATACCAATATCATATTAACTATTATCGAAGGAGAGTTACCTTTCTATCTCTATAAGGAGACAAGTATTTTCACTAGGGTGAGTGGGATCTTTAGGCTATTTTTATAAGAGAAATTCATTTTAGATTGGATTGTTTCATGTCTAAGTTTGCAGGTCTTTTTCTAGATGATGGTTAAATACGGTATCATGATTTTACACTAGTGGTAAACCATTTTCAGGATGTCTTTCATAATGAGTTCTATGGCTTACTACCTAAACAGGAGATTGAATTCATGATTGAGTTAGTGCTAGGATTAGAGTCAATTTCTATTCATCCTTACATTATGGAACAATCAAAACATCAATAATTGAAATTTTAGTTGAAATAACTGGAAGATAAAGGTTTTATATGGCCTATTATTCCACCATGGGGTTCTCCAATTCTTTTCTCAAAGAAGGGTGATGGGACTTTGCTCTTATGTGTGGACTATAAATGTAGGATCCATGGTATTTATAGAATAATACATTTTCATTTATACTAATATTTATAAATAATATATTATTTTTAAATTAAAGGGGACACTTTTTTCTGATAGCATACTCTACACACAAAAATGGTTTTCTTTGAAATCTTAGGTTGCACACAACTTTAAGTTATACCGAAAAATAATAATATAATAATATTATTTTTAAATGGTAGTTAATGCCTAACCATTGTATTGGTGATAATGAATATAACTGACTAAAATATGATTATAAATGTTTGTTAATTATTTTTACGTTTATACAATAAATTTTAGAGTCTTAAAATGAGAATTAATCCAATTTTAAGCATTAAATACTCTAATATTTTTAAATGGTTACTTAACTGCATTTTGATGGAGAACCATTTTTGAATATAGTTTTTGTAACTTTTATATCTTCTATTTAACAAAATAAACTTCTTATATAGAAGTGGGACATCAAAATTTACATTGGTTGAAATTTTGGTATTTTTTTTAATGAAATTCATATTTAATGAATAGTGAAAAATACTGTATTTTAATTCAAAACTACATTTTAATACAATTTATTTATATAGTTTGATTGTTCTTTTAATTGGTTTTAAAGTATAATTAGATTTTTTTTTATCATTTAATCAAAAAAATTTCATTTTAATTAATTTCACATTGAAATTGGACATAAACACATGTTATTCTTTTGGTAGTTTTTACTTCTCAAAAACACATTTTTTGGTTTTAACAATGAGAATTAATTTTAAATTAATTTATGAAAATTATATGTTTTAAATTTTTAAAAATGGATTAAATATTTGGAATCATAAGGTCCAAATTTTTTAAATAAGTATCTTTTATTTTTGGCCTTTATGAATGGTAACTTTAGTAATTATTTATATTTACCATGGTTAAAGGGTAAATTTGGTAAATAAGGGTAAAAAATAATATTTTAATCATATAAAACTATCCTAAAAAATGTCATAATCCTATTTTATGACTTATTTCTGACCATGATAATCCTTAGGTAGAACTTCTTGCATTTGGGATCCACTTGGGAGTGATAATGACATGTTATAATAATTAATTTAAAGTAAATAGAAAAATAACATAAACAGGTATCTTCTTACTAAAAACGATTTTTATATGGGGTTATATAAGTGACATATTTGACTAAAAATATTAATTAGAAAGATAAAAATATTTCCTACATCATGATATTTTATTTATAATTTTTAATCATTAAATAAATAAATTTAATTATGACACAATGACGATACAATGATTATTTCATTAATAAAGGATTCCAATAAGTGATATTATAAATATTAAAATAAATATTATTTAACATAATTAATGTCACCCATGAATTATATAGGTTAATTTTACATGTTAATATTTATTAAATGTTTTTTTCGAAGGAATCAAGTTGTTATGAATTTGTAAAAAAGTCAAGTATGAATAGTGTTCAAAATTGACATAATTCATAACATAAAATATAAAATAGTTTATTAAATGATATTAAATTCCTCAAAATATAATATTCTTAAAAATGGTTAATATAAGTAAAATTATTTGATAAATGCTTTTTTTTGGTCGTTTGACATGATATAATAATTAAATTAACCCACAATGTGTAAATAACAAGATATCACTGCAAGATTAAAAATGGTAAAATAAGGATTAAACCTAAAAAGAAAGGATAAAAAAATATTTAAAACTTGTATAAAAATTGTTTTATGATGGGTATTCAAACAAAAATCATCTTATCTTCTAATTAAATTAGTTTTGGATCATTTTTAATATAAATTGAATTTATAATAAATTAATATTTCAAGAATTTCTTAAAGTGCCCCTCCTCTCTCTTATAAAAGGCCACCACCTCTTCCCACTTACTCACACCTCTTAATCTACTTGTATAATCCAAATTCCACTCAAATAAGCTACCAAAATCACTCCTTTCCTCCTAGAAGACTTACCTTGAGAATAAGGAAATTCAAGAAAACCTTTTGGCTCAAATCAAAAGAAGTTACCCGATTTTGAGGTAACGTCTTCTCTCAAGTTCCTTTCCTTTATTTTTCTTATACACTCACTATGATCTTATTCTTCTTTTATTACATAAAAAAACTAGTATACTAAATATATTAGGATTATTTAATTATAATTATTTTAATTACACTTACACACACCTCCATCTAATGGATATGAACATACTGTTTCTGTGTTCGGTGAACTACTGTCTCATAAAACGACGATTGATCAATTTTCTCCTACAAACTGTCATGGTGACCATTATAATGGAATTTTATTTATATATGATATATATTATATTTATATTTTTTATATTCTTCTATAATTTTTATTTACAACATACCTTTATGCTTTCCATAATGTTCAAATACGATAATTTCATTCGAGGAAGTGCGGACTACCACCCCCTCAAAGTGATATGACTTGTTCATGCAATACATGGAACTTATAAAGGATGGAATTAATGAAATTATCTAACATATAAAAAATATATGTTATACTATAATTATAAAATATCTATGTATCATTTAGTTTTCATTCTTTTAATATACCAAAGAAATCAAAGTAGCGTTCATACATACATATGGCCTATTGTCTCCATGAACTATGCATTTGATTTATTATCTCCAAATGTTATGTACTATTATAAATACATATATATTGGATATATATAATATTTAAATCATGAATATGGAGATGATTTAATTTTTTCTACATGGACAATTTACATCAAAAGAAGTTCTTTTTCGACTCATGTACCGAACATCGAAAAAATGACCGATATGAACTTAAATAATTATGTAATTTTTATAACATGGTAATAAGTCATAAAAATGGAATAATAAACTTAAAAAAGGTTATTAAGAAATTATAAATTAACCTAAGTTTATTATTCAGAAATATAAAGAATGAATGAGACAAGTTTTACTCAAGGTAAGGGACTTCATCTCAATCTCCTTTCATTGAGGCATTTTTTGGTTTATACATGAACTTATTTTATAGGGTGTATAATCAACCCATTTTAATTATAATTTAATTAAATGGTTTTTACAAATGAAATCTATTTTTTATGAATCATTCTACTAAAAAATGAATGTTTCTTTTTAATGTACGTGATGACAATGACCTTTCCGCCACCGTAAGCATTATTTGATATTTGGATTCCTCTACAAGCCGTAATTTTTTGTAAAAAGAAAAGTAAATACCATATTTTTGGTATTTTGGTATTGAAAATGTTTTTGAGAATTGATTGATTATATCAATATCTTGAAATCATGTCTTATGATTTCAATGTGGAAATGTTATTTTTCCTTTATGCCTGTTTATGTGTTAGGATTATGTTATGGTTCTTGGGCATTGATTTTGTATACAGGTGGTTCCATGATAAACCAAGGGAGGGTGAGCCCGTGATAGATCTCTAATGCATTGGGTAACATGATGGAGGTAAACATTAATGTTTCTCCTAATAGATTTAGGGAATATACTATGATGGATATTCCAAATGTAACCATGAAGGTTACTCCCTATATAGGTGTGAAAGATAAAATGTATATATATTATAGATTCCACAAGTTACCTTTATGGTTTATTATTTATATGAGTTATTCATAAATCTTATTATTTCATGAGGTTTCATAAGGATATTATGTTTTACAAGTGAAAAGTATGATTTCATTGATTTGTATGTATTCATGGACTAATGTTTTATTTCTTTATTTTATAACCCTTATTGATCTTTTTATGATCATCCCATGTGTTTGAAAATTTTTTCACAGGGTATAAGGAAGGGTAAGAGAAATGAAGAATTCAAGAATATTTTTATCAAGAAAATAAATATTCTTTTTTCAATGGTGTTTTATTTTTGTGAAAAAATTTGATAGAGTAAAAGTGTATACTTTCTAATATTTGAGATGTAATGTAATATTTATGGCTTAATTATCCAAAAATATAAACCTGAAAATATCCTTAATGAGAAATAATGTAAATTATTTTTCAAAAATAAAGATTATGGAATGTTTAAGACTGAGGCCTTATAATAAAAAATCTAACTAGAAGACGGTAAAAAACTGGTACCCTCTTTCATGCATCGATGATCTCCTTAATTATCTAATAAATACCTAAATTTTCTATGATATTGACTTGATATTAGAGTGTCATTAGTTTTTGGATTGATAAAGTGAACTTCTTGGGTCATGTCATCTCATAAGATAGAGTGTTAGTGGACCCAGATAAGGTTGAATCCATGGTATCTTAGGAGTTTCCCAAGAATTTCTTTAAGATTTAGAGTTTTTTTGGGTTTAGTAGGTAATTATCAACATTTTACTCAGGACTTCTCCCATCTGGAAGCACTAATTTCTGAGCTGACCAAGAAAGGGGTGAAGTTTGTTTGGTTATATGCTTGTGGGATATATTTTCACGATATTTTAGGGTAGGTTGACCTTAGTGTTGATCCTCACTTCATGTATACTAGGTATATAGTGACCTGAGCCTTTCATATATAACATTTCATGATTTTAAGTATAATTAATCATCAGAGTACAAGCCAAGGATCGTTAAGTCTAGTGTCTTGGAAGACTAGGTACATAAAACATAAAACATAGGGCTAAAAGAACACATATTTATTTAATATCCATAATAAGCTCCTAACTTCCTTTGATCCCTTACATCTACATAGGGTACCCTAGGGAACACATGAATAAAGGGATGAGCTGAAAAGCCCAGTAAGGGAATGAACATAAGGATACATCTTAAGAACATGAGTTAGAAGGCATGACATACTGATATTGAAAACATGGAACATATTAAATAATATCATATAATCATGGGATCATATAAGCATGGAATTATATAAATGTGGCAGAATCATAAAACATTTCTTTAGTATGGTTCAAGGATAACTGCCAATCTTGTTTCCCATTTCAGTACGGGTCAAGGCTAACCACTAATCCTGTTTCACATCACATCTCAGGAGACTTAACCTTACCCAATGAATTGGAGTGCTATCTGGGTGCACCCATATCAAAATTTTCATGAATATTATTTCCACATAAATATTCTTACCACATATATAATCATACATAATCAACCATACATAAACATAAGGTTACCAATGGAGATAATTGGGTACCACAATCATGACATAAAGCATAACCAATGAGTGTATCATGAAAGTGTCCATGAAAGAAAGGGATTAGAACATACATGGACCTTAATAAGGTAATATAGGAATATAACATGGTATGTGGTAACAAATATAATTGAAATCATATAAGAAATGTATTTGAGAAACATTAGCATTAAAACATTTCTGTGCGGTTTTAAGGAAAATACTATAGAGTTTTTAAAATAGTAAAGAGGAAATTATTTTATATAAAACCAGAATTGAAACAAGAATGTTTTCATAATAAAAATACTGATTTTATAAATACAATGGTGTCTTAAAACAGAGGATAGAGTGCACATGATATTGGGTAAAAGTTCGGGAAGTTCCTTTAAAATGAGTGTGCTTATTGGGAAGTATCAAAGAGGGATTCACTTAAAAGCATGTATATCCCTAAAAGAGAATGAGAGATGGATCTTGGAATATAAATTTGAATCATATAAACATAATTTAAAAGTTTTAAATAAAAATAAAAGACAAATACATTTTGGTAAAAAGAAAGATAGATCAACCCGAAGGAATAAAGGATGTTCAGGTAGAATCCATTACAGTTTATCGACATGGTATCAGGTGTAACTAAGAGGGACTTATGAGAGAGATAAGGGGTTTATCATAACTTATAAAATATTAGATAAGTATTGGGGAGGTGAGAAAACATACCCCATCACTTGGTATTACACAAAAAGTCATTGCATAGAGAACAATCTTGATTAAGAGTGAAAAGAAGAGGATCCCTTACCTTAAATCCATTGGTAAGTGATGGAGGAGGAGGTAGCATGATGTGTATCTAGATGTTTCACCTATCAGAAGGTAAAAGTCAAGAATCAGAGGTATGCTTTGATTTTTCAGCCTCATCCCATTCTGGAGTGGAAATGGGATGATGTCACTATGAATTTTTTGATAGGTTTACCTAGGAGACATCATAAGAATGATGCAATATGGGTGATCGTAGATTGAATTTCAAAGGTATCCCACTTTTTTACTATCAAGGATACCTTCAGTACTGATGATTTGGGTAATATTTAAATGTGGGAGATAGTTTAGTTTTATGTTGTTTCTAGGAGTATCATTTTTGATAGAGATACCTATTTCATGTCTTGGTTCTAGAAGGTTCTTCAAAAGGCTCTAGGATCATAGGTTCATCTGAGCATATCCTATCATCCATCGACTTATGGTTAGTATAATAAGACTATTTAGATTATATATGATATGTTATGAGACTACGTTTTGGATTTTGGGGGTTTATGAGAGCAATATTTATCACTCTTGTAATTTTCTTATAATAATAGCTTCTAGGAATCGATCCAAATGGAAACTTTTGAAGATTTTTATTATATACCATTACATTCACCTCTTTGTTGGTTGAAGGCAAGAGAATCAATGATTGTTGTACCTAGTGTCATATAAGAGACATCTGAGTAGATTCAGTTTATTAGTGTTTGTTGGTGACCACAAAGAGTAGGAAGACATATTATGCTGAACATTGGAGATGACCTCTAGAGTTTGAGGTTTTTCATAATGTTTTTCTTCAGCTGTCAGCTAGGTTGGGGAAATTTTGTCTCAGGAAATAGGTAAAGCTAACACCCAGGTTTTTTAGGCCATTTGAGATAGTAGAAAGGGTAGATCCCATGGTGTATTGATTGGACCTTTCATAGAACTACAGTACCATGCACAATGTGATTATTATATCACAACTTCCGGGATATCATCATAAACCTTCTCATGTGGTAGATGTTGATGACATCAATATTTGTGTTGATACATCCTTTTAGGATTATTCGATACAGATTATGGACCATAGTGAAAATTATCAATGGGGAAAGACTATAACTCTAATTTAAGTGTAGTGGAAACATGGGTTTGTTAAAGAGGAGACCTGGGAGTGAGAATATAATATATGAGAAAAATGGATAAACTTGTTCACCGAGACACTATAGAAATACTTCGAACATCTTAGGGATGAGTTGTTTTATGGTGGGGAGGTTTTAAGATCCCATATTTTTCTAGGTAATTCTCTCTTTGAGTTTTGCATTGAGACTATTTTTTGGGGTTTTCCTTAATCTTTAAACCTTGGTGGTCAAGTACCTTTTTGGGAATGGAGAACTTTTATTAGGGAAAATGGAATAAATTTTAGGAATGTGTGTTTGTTTTAATTAATGGATTATAGGTATAAATGAGAAAAAGACTTATGAGGTTTCTCCCTGAGTTGGAAGGCTTCATAGGTGGTTTGGGATTTTCCTCTTGAAACTGGGTTGAGAGATTTCTTCTAGAAATTTATACACTGAGAACATGTTACATTATGTATAAATATCACCAAGAAAATTTCATGAACTGGATCATGACATGAGATGAATACATGTCGTGAAACTATTTCACATTATGCAATGTTTTATCGGGGTTAATTTCACCTTTGGCAACACATTTTTCAGCATAAATCATAAATTAAGGAATACACGATGTGAAAGAAGTTCATGCTGTGAATTTCTCAGGATCAATAGTTTTAAAGACAAACTGTGCATATGATTCATTATTTATCCATCATGAATCATTCCCCCTCAAACTCTTGGGTGACTGTAGGTGATTTTGGAGCCATTCCTTCCCTTCCAAATGTATCGATCAAGCATTTGATCCCCGATGAGTTATTTTTATTTTTTTCACCTCTCTTCTACTTATTTTCCATTATCACAATGTAAACTTTTGACCACTATGGAATCATGTGTTTTTCTAGTTCTTGTGTGATATAGTTTTATTCTTTATATCTTTTTCTCCCTTGTTATTATTGACATTAACCATTGGACTCATTATTTGTGATCGCTAGATATAATTAGGTGGTCTAAAACAAATCCCTATGGTCTGAATCTATATGATTAAGTATGTAAAATATTGTGCGATTGCGCTAACAGAATGTGATAATTAACAAAAAAATAGTGGTTAATGATAATAATATGTGGGGACTACTCCTTGGATCTCTTTGGACCTAATGGTGTTGATACCTAGCTTATGGCTACCCATAGGGTGAATCTAGCCTTCATCAATAATGATCTGGATAATGGATTAAAATATATTTATCATGACATGAGACCTCAGTTGATTTCTTGTGATTGATTCACCTTATAAAATGTATTAATTGATTATTGAAATGGATGATGATGATTTTATATTAATGGGTGTGAAAACTGGCATGATAACAACTTAAGATATAATTTAATGAATAAAATGGGAAATTAGAAGACAAATAGTAAGTGGATAAATTAACAATTTTAGATTTGTTATTATGATATTTTATTGATAAAATTATTAATTATGTTGTGATTTATATAGAAAAGGACTATATTTTTAAATTCTTATATAAATGGCTTGATCTGGATGCCGAAATGCTTTTATAAAGGGCTTTGACTGGATGCTGAAATGCTTATATAAAGGGCTTTTTTTGGGTGCAGAAATTATTATATAAATGGTTTTTCCTAGATTATAAAATGATTATATAGAGGTCTTTGATCGGTTGTGATTAAATTATTATATGAAGGGATTTTACAAGTTTTGATATAATTTATATAAGGCTTGACCCGATTATGTGATCATTTCATGGGATGGTGGTTATGGTTGGCTTGGTTGTGCTACATGATCAGAGATATTTCCATGGAGTGATGAAGTATGTTAATTGTTTTATTATATTAATTGATTAATTAATACACCTATTTATTTATTTATTTATTTCATGAACTTAATATTATATGGGGTTTTTTAGACCTGGTGGTGTCGACCTACTGAGTTTTACTCACACCCTATTCAGGAAATCGTTTAGTACTTGAGTAGATTACATTGAAGCATGTTTAGATACAGGAAAAGAATATTTTTATTGGTTATTTCTTATGGTATGGGTTGGATATTGGATATGATTTCAACATGGGGTTTAAGACCTGGGTATTTTGGGTTATTTTTATCAGCATGGTCTTTTATCTATATTACTTTCAGTTTTACATTTATATACATTCTAACCTATCATTACATGGTTTATTATTTTATTTTATTAGTTATTCCTTTACCATCCAGTTGTATGATGTACTATTTCTATTATTTTTTTTACTCTAATATTTATTAATATTTTTTTACTTTCATTGTATTACGAGTCTATACCTAGGGTTATAGTCTCCCCATGATCTTTACGACCCTGATGCTAGTCGGTAGCCTTTGGCGTATGAGGAGGCATGCTTGAGGTCTAGTAACCAACCTGATTTGGTAATGTGAGAGATTGTTGGATCCTGGGATGTTAAAATTATAGGTGGAGTAATAAGGGTAAATTTTCAAGAAGAAACCAAATTTTTTGGGTGTCCTTTAAGGGGTGGAGAGAGGCCCCTTTTATAAGTGGTGAGAATGAAATTTTTGTAAATATTTCAACTTAATATAAAGAGAGAAAATGTTTCACATGTAAATAAGAATAAAAAATATAAAATAATAGAGTTTGGGATGATATAAGGTTTATAATCCCTCAACCATTCATTTGAACACATGTTTTAAACACGTTTTAAAGTCCTTCACTCTTAGAATTTTCACTTTTAACATTTTTTGTTTTATCATAGTGACTAGTTTTTACCAAAGAAATTCCTAAAAATAAAATGGCCCTTATTACATGATTTGTAAATACAAATTCAAAATAAAAAATCCATTATATTAGATAAAATTTCTACATATAATCAAATAAATTTTTAACATTAGCGCATATAATGCATAAAATCATGTTTTTAGAAAAACTGTATTGTTAAGCTTGAAATTTATGCATAGGATAAAATTATCAATGTTTTTAATTTTCATATTATAAATTAGTCTATTATAAATAAAATAAATTTTATGTGGATTTAAAATTAATCCAAAACCAAATTTCACCAAAATAATATTTAATTAAAAGAAAGACCAAAAAACTTTTTTTATGGGAAAATACTACTTAAGTTTTTAAAATGTTAAACATTGGTTTTATAAATTCATAATGGAATTTAAAGGTGTATATTTTTACTCCTTAAATAATTATTTTTTTAATTAAAGGTTTTATAAACTTCTAGGTCTTTCTTATATAATGATAAAGTCCTAAAATTTATTTAAGGAGTAAATAAAAATATAAAAATATAAAAATATAAAAATATAATGAGAATAATTTTCATAGGAAAATAATTTCTTAGAAAATTTAACTATACTTATTTATATTTAATATCAATTACTAATCAATTTAGTGTCAATATATTATTCATAAAAAAATTATATTTTCTCCATAATATATTTTTTTTCTTAGAAAACCCATAAAATACAATTTTTTGAAATGTTACATTTTTAAGCATAAATCAGTCTAATTAGTTATTTAGATACACTAATTTAATTTATCAATGCATTAAAATTGATAATGGAATTTATTTTTATTTATAAATACATATTATAATTTGGGCACATCTATTTTTACCCACCCATTCTATGAATACATTTAGTTGTTATATACCATTCTACAGTTTGTTATGGTTCTGTCTTGCATGTATCACACACTATAAAATATATTATGTCTTACAGTAACATATAAATTAAAATATCAATATGTTACATTTACACCTTAAATAATTACATCCAAACAATTTTAATTACTACTTACTAATAAAATTATTCAAGGATATATAAAATATGAAAATAACTAAAGATATAATATCAAATGAGTTTTCTAACTTAACATCATAGGTACGACTAAGAAACCCATGTTTTTACTTCATCATGTTAATCAATTGATTTATATTTCCTTTGAAAATTGTTTTTTATAACCTCTTTTTTCACACATGAATCATTATCCAGCTCCTTTTAGAAATTTTCCTGGGAGTTTCTTCCCATATTTTAACATGTAGAAAGTTGAATATCTATTGATTTATCATCTTTTTCACTCAAACTTCCATGATACTCCATCATTATATTATTTGGTTTTTTTGAGAATTCAACTATGTTCATGTTTTTAACCATACTTCTTGATATATGGTTTAACATAATTACAATATTTCTCACTCAAGATATTATACCATTAGGTTTCTTGTAGGGACAATCTACACATTGTCCATAAAAACCATTATTAAATTTATTTCTTTGATATTCATCCATTAATAAAACCAAGATAAGTTAATGTGAGTGATGAACACCAAAAAATAATTATTATAATATAATTAAATGAAAAATTCATCCTAAAAAATATCTTATTTTTTTAAATTATTATGTTATCTTGTAGTACAACCTAAATTATTCTCGATTAAATATAGGTTTATTTAGGTTGGGTAATCTTATATTACTTAACCTAATTCCTTAACATAATAAATCCTTTTTATTATATTGCAAAGATAATGTGATTAACCAAATAATGTGCCCTATGAGTGTCTAACTAGGCATGCAGTCTTAGGTCCAAACATCATGCACCAGAGTGAAGATTGAGTTGATACTTATCCAACCCTTTTTAGGGTGATTAACCATAGATGCATCTATTCCACAACCACATCCACTTTTTCATATCCAAATAGGGATGAAATTTTTTATATAACCACAAAATATTTACTTTAACAAAACTTTAGGATGTTATACTATACATAAACATATCCATTAGACTCATCTATAGGGATTTCAATAAAGTTATCTTACCATAATAACTAAAATATTTAATATTATCTCAACTAAGATAAAGAGTTATTTATACCTTTTAAATTTTTATCAACCATAACTTACCACCCCTTAAATTATCCTTGACTAACATCCTAACCACTAAAGTTAACTAATCCATTATTCGATACCAGCTGTGATGCCCAAGTCTCACACTCCCAGATCTAGTGTCAATAACATATATTTTAAATACTATATTGATACCAAAGATTGATTCCCAAACAATAAAATCCCATAAATTATATGATTTATAGAAAATATTTTATTACATATATTACAATGAACTTTTATTTTTAATGATTTAGATAATTTCTAAAAAACATTAACTGATAAATCCCATGTCTTTATCAATTTTAATACATTTTCCCCACTATATAATAAACTAGTTAATCCATAATAAGTATTAAACATCTCCCAAAAATTATTCACACATGCTATTTTATTTTAGAAATATCATGTGTAATAATTTTCTTTATGACCCAGGGAAATAGAAACATAAGAAGGGTGATCTTAAATACTTAGTAAAGGAAAACATGTATTAAAAGCTATCATGGAATAAATAATATGTTAGGAATAAATATGAGTCAAATAATTCAATATAACTAAAAACATGATATTGAAATAAATTTATTGATGAACTAAAAATATAAACAATCACATGGATAATAATAAATGAATTCATGGTGATGCAATTCATAATGCCAAACATTTTTTTTCATAAATTCCTTTTCCAAGTCATCACTCTTGCTATCAAGGTCACAACTAAGACATCATTATTTCTATCAAGAAACTAACCATGAAATCATTATTTTATTATTTAGGTATACACCAAATACCCAAAAAATCTGTCTCATGAGATCAACTGATGCATCAAGGGGATATATAATATCATTCCCCGCCCATTACTTCTTTAATTACAATGAATTCACCATATAAAAGTTATGAATAACAATACCGTGCATAATCAACTTTCCTTTATAAAATTCAATATTAGAATAACAACATACAAAGTATCAATACTTTTACCCATTTCAATAAAAGGTATAACATAATCATAATCCATCCAAAGAAATAAGGCAGATAGTTAAACAATATATAATCAACTTTCTTGTGTAGTAAATAAACATCTAGATAAAAATAACAAATATATAGATTTTCAGTATTTCCCCAATCAATAAATGGAATTTATTTTTTATATAATCATACCTCAAAATAATACCGTATATAGTAAGAGGTATATAGTTAAGATAATAATTTTCCAAATCAATATATGTATAGATTTTAGGTGAAAACCCTTTAATAAAAAGATGTAAATATAGAGTGTTGACAGAGGAAAGACATTGAAAGAAAAATCATGTTTATAATAGAGGATGATTTGGAAAGACATAGGCAGTGATGAATCTAAAAAAGTTTAATACCCCAAAATAAAATATAATTATAGTATTTATAAGGTAATATATTACCAATATATACACCACAAAGGGAAGTTAATGGTGGATACAAATCATATCCCAATGATGCAAATTGAGACGCAAAAACTCTTATAGTAATGGTATTGTAAGAATCAAAAGGAAATGAGAGTGATACCATGAAATTTAAATATAATTAAATGAAATATATTAATTATACCTAAATTAAATATGGTAGTGAATATAGTATATAAAAAAATGGTTTACAATATCAATCATGTCTCATGGAATTGAAAATAGAGACAAATAACACTTATGACTTTAGAAACTTTCGAATCAAAACCCCTTGAATGATTGGATTTTAACTAAAAAATTAAATAATAATAATACTTATAAAATAATGATATAAAATATAAAAGGGGAATTAATTATTCCATGCAATAAAAAGCATGGTGTATAATATAATAATGTCTCAAGGAAATGAAATTTGAGACAAAGCACCCGTACCTTAATTACTAACTTCCAATAAAGAAATGGAATATCATGTATAAAAAAATAACTATATTAATAAAATATTTTAGAACCTAATTAATATTTATAATATTTTATAAAATTATTTTATAATCATTATTTACATTTATATTAGTTAATTACTTTCAATTTTCAACAGTTGGTGTGAGTAATCTTAATCATTTTGAACTATTTTTGTAATAGCGGTGGTTTTATTTGTTATTAATCATTTATAGATCATAAAAGGTACTAGAATTTATGTTTTATAATTATTTATAATTTTATAATTTTATTCTATGGGATTTTTGGTTATGATCCTTAAAGATGAAATCAACAGTGAGCATATTTTAGTGATTTTCCATGAGCGAACATTGATATCTTAATTAATCAATTAAAAAATCAATGATACCATTAAAAAACGAAAAAAGAAATATTTTTCGATTATTTATATCATATATTATCATTAATTAAGTTCTCATAGTCATGCATGATATTATTTTATAGCATTTTTCAAGTCGGTGGTTAGACCGACCCAAACATGAACATACTTTAATTAATGGATGATTATGATTATGAAAGAGATTTATTTTTTCATAATATCATTATTAAATAATAATAATGAAATTTTATATATTATTTTAAGGTATTTAATCAAATTTTATAATGTATTAATAAATAAGAAAGAAACTAGATGAAAAATGAGATACGTTACTTCCTGAATGCAATAGTTTATATAATGCATAATTAACATTTTAATTTCTCAAAGAATGAGAGGAAAATAAGGTGAATTATTATTTTTATCTTCATAATAATAAGTATATTATATATAACACATATATTATTCAATTTAACCTTTATAAATAGATAATTGAGGTAGTGATGAAAAATGGAAGTCGTCGTTTCATGGAGTTAGTAGTCCACACAACACATGAATGACAATTTCATATTTCTTAATAAAAAGGGGAAAGGTGGTTAATATTTATTCCCTTTGAATAATAATATTTAGTATTAAAAAATAATTTTTTAATTATAAATTAATTATAAAATTATATTTGGGAGACTAAGAATGAAAAGAAAATAATTTAGAGAAAAGTATTCATATTGAGGACTTGGGATCTCCCTTAGAAGAATCCTTGTAAGTTGAGGTGTTAGGATAATATCTTGTGAAAATAGGCTCAATAAAATGAATATAATTCTATGGAAATAAATAAATTCATAGTTTCAAGAATAAACATACCCATTTAGGGTGGTATTGAAGGGTTGGTCAGAGACCCCTTTTATTAGTGATGAGAATAACAATTTTTTAAATATTTCAACTTAATATAAAGATAGAAAATGTTTCACATGTAAATTAGACTCCAAAATATATAATAATGGAGTGGGGGATGATATAAGGTCTAAAATCACTCAAACATCCATTTTCAAACACGTATTAAACATTTTTTTAGTATTTTACTCTTAGAATTTTCACTTTTTTACAATTTTTTGGTTTTCTGTGGTAAGTAGTTTTTACCTAAGTGATTCCTAAAAATAAAATGAAAATTATTGAATAATATGAACATAATTATAAATATTAAATAAAATTTCTCATATAATATTTAAATGTGTAAGAATATCAATTTTTAATATTAGCACATGTAACGTGTAAGAACCTATTTTTAGAAAAAGTGTATTCTAAGCTTAAAATTTATGTATAGAATAAAATTATTAATTATTTTTATCTTAATGATATAAATTAGTTTACTATAAAAAAAATAAATTTTATTTGTCTCAATTAAATCCAAAAACAAATTTTACCAAAATAATATTTAATTAAAAGAAAAGACTAGAAATAATTTTTACTGGAAAATATTACTTAAATTCCAAAAATATTAAACCAATGTTTACTAAATTAAAAATGGTATTTAAAAATTTATATTTATACTCATTAAATTATAATTTTATTAATTAAAATTATATATAAACTTTTTAATTTTTATTATATAATGATAATGCCATAAAATTTATAATTTTGGTAAAAACTGTATTTTCACTATTCACATAAAAGCCAACCATTTCAAAAAAAAATCCAAAAAATTGATATTAATATAATATTGTCACGTTTAATATATAAATTAATTTTATTTTATCAAATGAATATGTTAAAATTTTATAATTTAATGTTTAAATAAAAATATAAAAATATAATGAAAACTATTTTCATAGGGAAAACGTTTTAATTTTTTTTAACTATTATTATTATTATTTTATATAAATTACTAATAAAATTGGTGTTAATAAATTATTCATATCAATAATACATTTTATCCATAATATATTTAGTTTCTTAAAAAAAGTCTTGAAATCCATTTTCTAGAAATGTTACATTTTAAATCATAAATCAGTCTTATTAGTTATTTAGCTACACTAATTTAATTTATCAATGCCTTAACATTGATAATGACCTTTATATATATATATATTTTAATTTTATTACATCTATTTTTACCTTCCAATTCTATGACTACATTTTAATTGTTATATACTGTTCAATAGTTCGTTGTGGTTCAGTGTTGCATGTATCACACACTATTAAACAGATTAGGTCTTAAAGGAATATATAATTTAAAATATCAAGGGGTTATAAAAACTCTCTATAGGTTCCTTTTGATCAATTATTACCATTATTCCTTGACCTAACTTCCATTTGAATCCCAAAAATCCATACTTTACCATATTTCTTTACTATCATTACAGAACCATGATTCTACTAAAATAGAAAAGCATAAATACATGAGATGTTTAAAGTCCCCAACCCTAGTAGCCCAAATTTTGTGTATCATCCCTGACCCAGAAGCCACTAAACCAGTTCCCCATGTTGGGTCTCTACATGACCTCAAGCATGCGTCCCTATACTCTAGAGGTTGCTGACTAATAGCGAGGGTCTAATGGATCACATGGGGAGACTATAACCTCTTTACTAGAGAAATCCAAAATAGAGAACATATGAAAGAAGGGAAAAAATAAACAATAAATGAGAAATATTAATTACTAAACATATCCCAAATAGTAAATATGCTATGTCATATGTATAATGCGAAAGGTGAAGAAAAACCAAAATAAGACAAAGAACTGAATGCCCAAAACAGACCCTAACTCCAAGTCTATATTCTCAAACATGCATATCCCAAGTCCAACTCAACTCCTTATAATAAGACCTTTTCCCTTGTCATGACCCGTAATAATGAAGTATTATTGGGTACCCAACAGTTGCTCAGTCAGGGTGTGAGTAAAACTTAGTAGGCCACCACCAATGATGTTTACAAAATATCTAGGCTAAGCAGATAGTGGATACATGTATAAAATAAATGACAAGGTAAAAGAAGGAAAAATAATATGCCATTTATTTATAATATCCAATCTAACCTTTCCATTATATTTTCCAATTTTCATCACTTAAACCATCTTCATTACTAAATTAATTACCATCGCTTGTTCCATGGGTTAGGCATTTATATCATTTACACAACGACCTAAGTCGACCAATTATCATGAATATGGGTATAAGTAAAGTTCCCTCTCTCACTGGGGATAAACATTTCATAAATAATTATAACACACTACCTTGGAGCCTCAGTCTATGTAGTATCATCCAATGTAATATTTAGGGTCCTAGAGCATTTGTCCAACTCCTTAACCCATGTGTCCAAGGGTGGGTTTAGAGGCTCAATCCAACCCAAACCATTGGAGGACCCTCAGTCCTTTATACCACACCACCAATCCATGTGCACATGCTTATATATGAATTTACCACATACACCATATCTCAAACTAATCATAAACAATGCATATAACATTTACAATTCACATTTCATTCAACAAAAAAATCATCATCAAGGCTTAACCCATTGTCACATTCACCATTTACTTAGCATAGACCATTTAACTCATTTCCCACTTTTCATATCTTAAATCATTTAGCATAATCAAAATTCCCCATTCATTAACCCATTTAACCCATTTCCCAATTTACAAGAATTATCCCATTTGATACATTCAATAGTTTATATGACTTAATCCATCTATGAATTTCCATTACAAATTCATATACTGTTGACACATTCACATTAATCCATTTAAATTTTTTTCACATCATTCCAAAAAATACCTTGTTCCATTAGAAACAACTATCCACACTACCAATTTTCCATTTTTAACTGAACTAGCATTTCAATACATTTACCATGGGCTCTATTTTAACACAAATTAACTTTAGGCTAAAAATCATAATTTCCCATGTTTCTGAATATTGATGCACCCAATGGGTGTCCCTAAACTAGTCAAATCATACTCTATGCATCCCAAAGGGATCATGAGGGTTTCAATTCATCATTTAGACATACCAATTTACCAAATCATACCTAAGGAAACAAATTCATGACAAGAGGAAGGCAATATCACAACCACACATGCATAAATATACAACAAAATTATGAGATATAACTTGTAGACCACCTAACTCGAATCCAAATATGAACACACCTTTAACCTTATCGTTAGATCCTGATTCAAGCGCCCTTTAAAGTACCAACCTATGATCTACTAGATAATGAGGGTTTTAGTGATTTCGAAGAATAAGAACAAATCCAAAAGCCCTAATCCAGAAAAAGGAAGCAATGGGAGCATTAGAATTACCCAGATCTTTGATCCACACCCAACAACACTCCAAACCACCTAGAATTAAAGGAGAGCCACCCTTGGGAATCTTGGTTCAAAATGGTTTGTTATTAGGGTTTATAGAGCATATATGGGAGGAGAAATTGGGTAAGATACTTAAAATAATGAAGGGAAAACTGGTAATTTATTACTTTTTAATGAGGCACATGGTTTGGACCCACGATTTTCCAAATCATGCACTAATCTTTCACTAGCCTCTATCCAAGAGGGTTCCAAGTCACATGATTACCTGTTGATTCTACATGGTTAGAAAAACCATGTGCAAACCTTGCAGACTACTTTTATCCATGGTTTCACGGTTTGGACTCACCCTTTACATGGTTTTCACTAATAGGGAACCAAATGTGCAACATGTATAGGATGGCCCATTTTCCCTTTCATTCATTTCCCGAATCCCCAAAACACCCTTTTTATTCCTCATACACCCGAAAAACATCTAATTAACCATATTTGCTGAATTAGAACTAAAATTTAAACAAGAATATTCCCCCACAAAGTTCAGGGTCTTACAACATCCCCAACTTATAATGGCTCATCCTTGAGTTGCACTTCCAAGCATCACTACGCTTCCAAGAAAAAGATGTTGGGCCACTAGGTCATCATCTCCATATCTCTTTCTCAATTCTCTTCTTGAGCCTTAACATTCCACCACAAAACTCGAAACAAAAGCACAACCTTTCCCTGAAAGACTTCTCACAATGATCCACAAGAGAAATCAAATGCTCCTCAAAGGATGCATCAACTTTCAACCATATATCAACCACCAGAAATCCATAGAGAATCCTAAGAAACAATGCCTAAAACATAACACAAGGAGATTTTTCAAAAAACATCATACCATCATGGAAGTGAAAACTATAAATCCATCAGTTCTATCCTCTTCGTAACTCATAGACCAAATCACTTGGAACCATTTTACCCTATTCTCACAACTCTAACGATGACCCAAACTTGACACCACCAAAGAAAACACCTAGTCTTTCCAATCACAATTACCAACTTACATCAAACCAAAACTCTAGGACCGATGGCCTCATTACACAATAAAACATCCAAGACACAACCAAAACACTCAAGGGACCCTACCAGTCAAACCCAATTCAATGCTTGTTATCAAGGTTAAATCACCAAAATCGTGATTACTTGTGTCCCTTTAACCCAAAACACTGTCACATCAATAACCGACCTCCTTCCCACTGCATTGATCCCCCCAAAAATTTAGCTTACCCCACCCTATTATATTGGTTGGAATATAAGTTATCGAAAACAATACTAGAAAATCAAATCAACTTCCACAACATACCTAACGCTTCCCCAACTCACCGTTCCCAAACATCCATATGGACTTCACCCCGTATTGAAATCCATCCTTGCTGTTGAAACTACCAAAGAGGGAATCCCTATACCATCCATTCACATACTAATAATAACTTGACCTCACTCAACTTCTCTTTCATTTATAAAAATCTCTTTCCACTACAAACACCAAACCAAAGGTGGGTTACATCTTACCATATCCATTCCTTTTCCGATACTGTATCGGACCAAATCTATCTAGATTGTCCTAGAACATTCACCTTACACTATTGGAGTGATATCCCTTTTCACACTTCTAAATAACTTACTGACTTGAGGGCTAAAATATCATTCAATGCACCCACCGGGGTCATTCCATGACTTCTGGTAGAATTCCACTAGCATGATATCTACTATCCTCCAAAACATCATTGTGCTCCACTATATCTATCATCATTCCCAACATAGGTACTCCAAAAATCCATAAACTGACTAAATATGGATAATTTTTTACATAAAACTATTCCAAAATTCAAAAAATACATTTTTTCTCCAAAACACCCACTAAAGGTAGTCTATGACCCACCACATTCTCCCCTTGCTCCTAGTTAAGTCGATTTTCCTTGGATGAATCATCCTAGAAACTCTTAACATCACTATTGGTATGGAACTAAATCACATAGAAAAGGTTATTGCACACTTTAAGATATTACAATGCCACCCAAGGGCACACACTTGAGTAAATTCCCAATTTTTGATGGAGTTCTTGAACCCAATCTACCATGCCACAAACTGTTGTCATGTCTCACCATGCCCTTTGACGACCTTTATACAGGCATGTAGAATTACATTTGGAACCACCCTCAGCTCAAATAAAACACTTAGCTCAATAAACCACCATAATAAAGGCCCACCTAACCTCTCTAAGAGACCCAATATGCACCTCATGGGTTTTACATTGGCATCCTTATGACACTACATCTACTCCACACTCTACTCCACACATCTTGGGATGGATTATTACTCCCCACCTTAGAAGCATCATTACTGAAACCTTACTCAAGTAATTCCAACCACCACGGTGCATTCTTAGATCATAATATGAACCCCATAACTTGGATATGACTATCTGTCTATTATTATAACATCAAAACAAACATCACCCGATACCCATTCCTAGCTTCCGAGAACGACACTTACGATATTTTTTGGCACCTGGTCCATCCCAAGAACCTCAATCATAATTGTATATGGTGTAAATACCACCATCCCGATCCATATACACTTCCCCATGAGAATAAACCACATGATTTCCTACATCCAACCAAAACACATTCAAGTCGCTTAGCATAAATCTAAAGTGTTCTTAGCATTCCTGGGATGATGTCAAGATGTTGGGCATGATCATCACTAGATAAAATTATGATAAATTGTCTATGTAAACCAAAATTACTTATAAATCACTGATTTCACCTCCTACTATGTGTACCATTACTTTCCAAGAATTTTGGGCTTCCTTTTCTATATAAATATCATCAGCACTTAACTACCACCGATCATGTGTGATTTCCAACCAAGATTTCCCACCGCTCCACTACCATCCTACAAGCATCTGAGAACCAACATTTCCTTTGGAAATACTTCCACCAAACCAAATGAGTTTATCCAAAACTACCTTAGAAGTTAACAACTAAATCACAACAGTACACCACACCAATCAAAAACTATAGTCTCCCACATAGCCACACTTCCCACTTCTATTCTATAGATAATAATAGGCACTTTTTTATAGGAAAAATATTTTCAATTATTTTATTTTAAATTTAAATTTTTTTAATCCCACCATTATGTTATTTCAATATCATTTGTCACATTTCATGTTTTTGAATCATTTTATAGCTTAGTTGCTAAAATGGATTATTTTGGAATTTAACTATTTTAATTTATTTCAATTTTTAGGCCATAACATTTTATACACTAATAAAAATTGAAAATTTCTTCTTTTATAGGTTAATATGTTCTATGGGATTCATTTTATTCTTCCAGAACCAAATCTCAATCCATCATTTAAAATCTCAAACCCAGCTCACAAGTCAGGCCTTGAAAACTGTGCACAAAACTAGAATTTTTTTTATTGGGCCTATATATCATAAGTGGAAGAACCAAATGAGCTGATATTTTACATGGATCCATAATAAATCAGGATTAATAACTTTCATTAATATGGTAGCACATTATTCTTTCATTTTAAATTTCATTAATGCGTTGGAACTCGACACATTAGAATACGAACAGTCTGTCTGGTAGAATTAAATATTTTGAGTGAATTGAACATAACTCCTTTATTACATAGAAAATAAAGCTAAAATTTTGTGAGCCGATAAAGGATACATAACTAAAAAAATTAAAGAAAGAAAAAATTCCCAAATTCTATAATATATTAGGCCTAACATGCATATACTTTCAGAAAATAGTTTTGGAGCCAAATTTTCACTCCCTTTTCCTATAAAAATGTACTTCATCTTTATCCCAATGGGTTGGAAACTTAGGGATAACTTATTTTGTCCATTTTTTATAGTTTAATATTTTATTTTCTTTTATTTTAATTCTGTAATTGCATTTCATTTTTTAATTTAATTGTTCTACTTTCCCTTTTTTTTTCTCTTTTGTTTTCTCTCCCCGTTTTCTTCTTCATTGTGAACTATTATGCTCGTGATCATGAGTAGCTAACCCAAGGAAGTTCCTGGGGGATATATTAAGTCGTGAACCCAAGTATTTTAACAATCATTAATATTTTTTCGTATTTACTTAGAGTTAGGCTAAGGGTGATCTTATTGGGCATGGTGCCTTTGTGTCTCTACTTTCCACCCAAGGCTTAACTTTCACTTCTATCACATTCTCCCTCGATCGAAGAGGTGGATGTATAGTCTCTTGGCGATTGTTGAGTGTAACATATCTTAAAAACTATAGGAATAAGGTGATGTTCATGCATACTATGGAGAATGTTCATTAAGTAAATTTGAAACTAAAAAAAGAGATGATGAAGGTTCACACTGGATAATCTCCTAGGAGGATCTCCTTTCTATCTAACGTCATTTTGTATGTATTCATTCTATTTTCATTGCATATACATATTTAATTTTAATATTTCATCTTCATTTATAAAATATAAATTTATGTTCATTTTATTTCATATATATATATATATAGTGAATTATACTTAGTTAGTGATTGACTATGAAGGCTCCTCAAAAGATTGACCTAGGTCAGCCACTGTGCTGCACTTAGTATAATTATTTTTGAGAGCGCGCACGACAACATTTAATTAAATTGGAGTCATTTATGGTGATCCAAGTAGGTTTCATTCAATATTTTTATTCACATTTTATAAATATTTTTCCTTTAAAAAAACAAAATAATAATCATAAATTTCAAAAACTAAAAAAAATATCTTTGTTCATGATGTATTTCAATTCAAATTTTTATGCATGGACTAACGAATCTATGGTGGAAGAAGAAAGTAAAAATGATCAGATGTAAGAACTTAAATAAGACATACAAAAATTGAAGATGAAAGCTGAAATGGTTGAAGAATATATTCATTCACTGGTGCAACAAACCAAACCCAAACCAGAATCAGAACCTGAACCTGAAAAAGTGGTGGAAGAAGCTACTAAAGGAGTTAATCATATCATCCCATACTCAACCATTTCTCAAGGAGGTCCCTGAAGTACGCATTCTAGTTGATGCACTTATGAGAGATCAATTTTTTTTGAAAGAATCCTATAATCACTTTGTTTAAGATAACATAAAACTTTATCTTCCCATCATTGATATTGAACAATCAACACCTTTTGACCTCTCTATTTCTTTGGAAGATGATAAAGAGGATGAACTTGATGATATGGATTTTACAATTTTCCTTCCATAAGAGATCAATTTCCAAGCTGACATTATTGAAAGGGAATATTTCTTAGTTGATTCATCATGTTTTAATCTTATTCAAACAAAATTGTGTTCTGACTTCTCCTTTCTTGAAATTTATAATACAACATAAATGGAGCAGAACTTGGATGTTAAAGAAGATATCAACCAAGTGGTGGTGATTGAATAATAAGAGTCGAAGAAGCTGGTGGTGGTGCTACTTCCTCCTCTACAACAACTTTAATACCATATGGAGGAGGACACCACATAAGTTCATAGGGATCACCCCTATATTCTATTCCCTCCCACTTTGGACCTTAAATTATCGCTGTTTTATTTCTTGGGGGTTGGGAACATTATTATCTTCTTTGGGGTTCTAAAATATTAGTGTTTACTAATGGAAACTAGGAAAAGTTACATCTGGTAGTTCATATCAAAGAAACCAAATCCACCGTCTGATTGGGGATAATCCACTACAACTGCCTAACTAGGGGTAATAAAAACCTAGCACCCGATTGGGGGGTCAAGCCAAGCATTCTACCTTTTTTTAATCCCCTTACTCTTTCTTTTTATTTATTTTTCTTATGTCTTTTCATTTCTTTATTGAAGTTTTAAAGTGGTAGAAACTTGGAGCTTAACTCAAGGTTTCCACTGAAAACTAAATCAGGTTGTGTCTTTCATTTTGTTTATTTTATTTGCTTCCAAATATAAACTCTATGTGAAATGTCTCTTGACCTGATTTGAGCTAAAAGAGGGTAGTAAATGGAATAAGTTTTGAGTAGGGATTTTAATTTTTTTATAATTTTTTGCGTGATTTCATTTTATTTTTCATGTTTTTTTTTTGAAATTTTCATGTTTTCATTTTTCATTTTTGGCATGTTTTTAGGATTCTAGAGATGAAAAGACTACTTTGTAAAATTAAAACCATATTTTTATTTTTGAAACATTTCTTTATTTTAATATTTTATTATTCAAATTATTTCTAAATTTATTTTGTTTCTTGATTTCTGATCTTTTCATTTGATGAAGTTTGGTTGATTGTGAAACTCATGTGCACTAGTGCTGTCCAAATTAAAAATCTTGCCCAACCCGAGAGATTTCTAAACCTATTTGACATCTTCTTACATTTATATTTTTTTTGAGAGTCTTGATACATGTTGAGTGATCCATAAATTTTTGTTTTTCACTTTTTCAAAGCTGTTAGAGTTCATGGAACATGTTAAGTATGATTGAGGCATCACTTTGAAAGCCCCAATTTTTGCGTTCAACTCTTATTTTGGCCTTCCTTTTTCATCTGACATTCTTTAATCCCCTATTATCCATGAAATACATTTATAGGTAGCCACATTACAAGACATTTATACATTTCCAACCTCCTATAGAAGTTAAATTCATGATTATTGTTGAACTCAAGTGTGGGGGAGGGAGAAGATGTGATGTATTTTGCTTTCCTAAAGAATCTTTTTGAACTGAATTGAATGTGTTTCCATATTTATTGATTCTTGGGTGGAATAAATTCCATTATATAAAGATTTATGGGTATACCAAAATATCATTAAAAATTTGGGCTGGGTGTTAACTAATTTTTGAAGATCAAAAGATGCCCCTCTTTTCCTCCAAAACATGATTCTGAAGAGAAATACGGATCTGAATTCATGCTGAAACAATGCTGTAATTGGGGAAATGAGTAAATAAAATCATTTATGATTAAATTTGTGAAATCCAAAAATTAAGATGTTTTTGGTGGTGATTCATTTTTATCTAATTGATGAGCACACCATTCTTGAGTAAAACTATTTTCATTCATTTACTTCACTTTAGAGCTTAACCCTCCTCATTCTGCCTCTGACATTTTTACATTATAATCCTGAAAAATCTCAGCCTCAAAATAACCCATGTAAAAGACCTCATTATTGAAAATTTTTTGACTCTATGATGTAGAGATACTATGAGGATAGAAATCCTATAGAGATCACACATGTTATTGGGAATGAGAAAAACTCTACATAAAATATCCTTGAGTGAAGAGAGAAATAATTTTTACGGGGAGTTAGGTACGAAATTCATGTGAGTATTTACATGAAATTGAATGTATTATTATGATTTTTGAGGAGTTATTAAATTTTTATCCATATATTAGGCATGGTATTTTCTTTGATATGATAATTGAGTTGTGTTGTCATTTATGCTTTGGGAAGTTTGTTTTGACCATGGTATTAGATGATTACCCAGGAGTGCAATGTTCAAGTGTGGGGGAATTGATATAAAAAATATTTTAAATTATTTTATTCTGAATTTAAATGTTTTTAATCCCACCAAAATGTTATTTCAAGGGAATTTGTCACATTTTATGTTTTTGAAGAATTTTTGAGTTTAATTGCTAAAATGACTTATTTTGGAATTTAGCTGTTTTAATTTATTTCAATGTTTAGGCCATAATATTTTATACACTGATCCAAATTGAAAAATTATTCCTTTATAGGTTCCTATGTTCTATGGGATTCATTTTATCCTTCTATACCCAAAGCTCAATCCATCATTTGAAAGTTCAAATCCAGCTCACAAGTTAGGCCTCGAAAACTATGCACAGAACTGAAAAATTTATTGTGGGTCCCATATCTCATATATAAAAGAACTAAATGTGTTGATATTTTTCATGGATATAGAATACATTAGTAGTAATAAATTTCCTTAATATGGTCTCGAATGATTCTTTCATTTTCATGGTCATTAATGTGTTGGAAATAGACACATTGGAATATGAATAGCCTGTCTGGAAGAATTAAATATTATGTGTGAATCAGACATAAACCCTTCATTACGTGGAAAATAAAGATAAAATTTTGTGATCCTACTGAGGATAAATAACTTAAAAACATTTAAGAGGAAAAAATTCCCAAATTAGATCATTTATGAGGCCTACTATGCAGAAAATTTTGGACAATATTTTTGGAGCCAAATTTTTACTCCCTTTGACTATAAAAATGTACTTCATCTTCTTTCTAAAGGGTTGGAAACTTAGGGGTATCCTTTTTTGTCTATTTTATATAGTTTATTATTTATTTTATTTTATTTTCATTCTATAATTGTATTTCGTGTTTTAATTTAAGTGTTCTATTTTATATTTTTTTCTTTGTCTCTTTTGTTTTCTCTCCCCGTTTTCTTCATCACTGTGAACTATTATGCTCGTGATCATGAGTAGCTAACCTAAGGAAGTTACCGGGGGATATATTAAGAGGTGAAACCATGTAATTGAAAATTTATTAATATTTTTTCTTATTTACATTGAGTTAGGCTAAGGGGGATCTTATTGGGAAGGGATCCTTTGTGTCTTCACTTTCCAACCGAGGCTTAACTTTCACTTCTGTCACATTCTCCCTCGATCGAGGAGGTGGATGTGTGGTATATTGGAAATAGTTGATTATAAAATATGTTCAAAACCATAGTCATAAGGGTATGTTAATCCATATTATGGATCATGTTCATTAATTAAATTTTAAACTAAAAAGGAGACGATGAAGGTTCACTCTGGACAATCTTCTAGGAGGATCTCCTTTCTATCTAACATCATTCTATTTGAATTCATTTTATTTGCATTGCATCTACATATTTAATTTTAGTCTTTCATTCTCATTTCTAAAATCTACATTTCTGGTCATTTATTTCATATATATATATATATAGTGAATTATAATTAATGATTGATTGACTTTGAAAGCTCCTCAAGAGATTGACTTCAGTCATCCAGTTTGCTACACTTAGTATAAATATTTTTGAGAGGATGCATGACAATACTTCATCACTTATCCCAAGCCACCTATTCACCCAACCTGAATGGAAACCTTCCTTACCAGCATGTGACCAAATTTGGGCTTCTTTAGAGATCTCAAGGTCCCACAATTTTATATGATCACACAATGAAATTGAAATCATGTTACATGATCCAAACATAACCAAAGCCTGGAAAAAACGCCCGCTTATTCACCTGACCGAGCCTCTTGGTCTGTCAGCCTCATCATCCTTAAGGAATTCTCAATATATCACTCAAAAACCAAACCATTTGTAAAAATAAGATCCACCACGTGACCACCTTCCCTTGGGTGTCATATTCATAGTAGAATCATTCGTTTACACTTCAGTCACCCTTGTGTCACCCACTTGAAATAAACATTGAGGCCTCCACTAATCATCTTCAAAATAGACGGTTTAGACACCCAAAAGATCCATCCCATCAAAACCAACCGTAAAACCTCTAACAGCACTCAGGTGGTTCCATGAGAAAGAAAAAAAAGTCATAACCATTAATTTATACCAAGAACTTGATGATACTCACTATGATTCAATTCTACCTCTGAAGAAACCACTAGTGCTTCACATTCAAAGAAACCTTCCATAATAGGCCAATCCTCCCTTAAGTCTGCCCTCAATTTTCCAAAATCTCAATGCATAACAACAAATTGAGTTGAATTACCAAAACCTTCAACCTTCTGACTTGTCAACCTAGGCCAAAACCGCACTAGAAAACACTCTCTATATTCTACTTTCAAATTCCAAAACATACACCTATGCGATACACACCCAAAAGCACTAGAAACCTTGCCTGACTTTTCTCATAGGTCACCTTGAAGGTCGAACGATACCAACTCTCTAAACTAGAGTCACAAAAATACAAAATCCACTGGCCCTATCTCTAATCCATACATATAAAACCACAAATAAACAATTGCTCATGGGAAGCACTCTTACTCTCATTCCAATATTCACAACGCCTAGCTCACTAAGAAACCATTTACTCTAGGTTCAGAACCAATCATAATCACACACATACATCAGCACCGTGATCCAAAAATCCCACTCTAAGGTCCAAAAAACATATCACAGAGATTGAACCTACATAGGTTACCAAAATCAAAATATAACACTCATTCTTAACTACAATATATAACCCATGAAATTAAAATCCACACAGGTCACCACTTTCACATTATCAGACAACATATCAAAAACTCAAGGTCACATCCCTACGGAAAGAATAAAAAGGTACACCCCTTTATCCACACATCGAGACCCATCAAGGTTTCCTAATATATAATCAAGGTCTTTTCCTAGGTCACCCTCACTTCTCAAACCACACATACAAAGGGATAGAATAAAAAGAAAAAGAATACTCAATATTGTTCTTCACCAAAAGTTCTATCATTACAAATTCTCTTATAATTAACTTAACCATTTTGAAAACCCAAGGTTTACTCTTTAAAATTATTTATTTAGAAAACATTTAAAAAATCCCTACTTATTTGGATTCATATTTTTAAAAAAAATTATCAACAAACATTTCAAGGAAAGTATAATCAGTGTAAACCACAACTGAAAACACACTACCTTCCATAATCAACCCACTCCACACACTATCCCAACAAATGTGATTTCATCTCTAACACTACCCTCAAACATTCCTACTATGGGACATGGTCACCATTTGGTAAAACAACCAACGTGACTATAATTCTTTCATTAGACACCCTCTTTCTAAACCATTTGCACTTTCACAAAGTGATACTTTCCCCTTTAGGGACCATTACCATTTCAAAACTTGTTACAACCAATAGTTTGACTCATTCACAACCTTCATTAGGAATAATTATTTAAAAGTTATTTAACATTATCTAATCTTTACCCATTTTCATCATTTTCATTATACAACATTTTGTTCAAATTCCTCATGAAATTTAAATACTTCTTACCCTTCATGTCCCGCACACCCATCCCGTGAGTGTCTATCTTAATGCATCCAACTTATCTCTCTTGGTGCCTATAAAAATTAATGAATGCACAATATCTTGTCCTTTTGACCATATAAAAATATCATAAAACATTCACATCACACAATAAGTGCATCACTAAATGGTGAGATATCATTCAACTGTAACAACACAAATCAAGAAATTTTTTTCCCAACCTGGGTACTTGGGTTTTGTCTCATACATGAGTTAGCTACTCCTAATAAACAGATCATTTACAATACTTGAAACCTACTAATATACCACCTAACATTCCTAAATAGTAATATAGAGAAAATAACATGCCTCTAATACCACTTTTCAACCCCAAACCTAGAAGCCACTAAACCAGTACCCCCTGTTGAATCGCCAAATGAACCTAAGCATGCCTCCGCGTATGCTAGAGGTTTCTAAATAGTAGTGAGGATCTAATGAATCATGTGGGAGACTATACCCTCTTTACTAGAGTAATCCATAATATATAACATATGAAATAAGGGAAATAATAAAAATTAAATGAGAAACTTGAATTAATAATCATTTCCCAAACAGGGTACAACCACAACCAAATAGTAAATATTCCATTTCATGTGAACAGATCTAAAGGTGAGTAAAACCCAAAATAAGACAAAAAAATGAATCCGAAAAATGGTTCCTAACTCCAAGTCTGGATACTTAACCTTAGACATCCCAAACCCAACTCAAATCCCCAATATAGGGCCTTTTACCCTATCCTGACCTGCAACAATAAAGTCTTCTCAGGTAGCCAATAGAGGCCCAAGCAAGGTGTGAGTACAACTCAATAGTACACCACCAACAATGTCTAAAAAATATTCAGTCTAAGTAGATATTTCATGAAGGTGTGATATAAATGACAAGGTAAACAAAAAGTAAAACTCGTGCGCCATTGATTTACAATATCCACTCTAACCTTTTCCATTATCTTTTCCTCTTTTCATCACTTAAACTGTCTTCATTAATAAATTCATTTCCATCACTTCTTCTACGCGTTAGGCATTTACATTATTTAAACAACAAAAAAAGCTGGTAAATTATCTTGCATAAGGGAATAAGTCAAGTTCTATATCACATTAGGGATTAACATTTCATAATTAATAATAACACACTACATTGGAGCCTCAGTCGATGTAGACTCATCGAATGCAAGTATTAGGGGCCTAGAGCATTAGTCCATCTCCCTAACCTGTGCATAAAAGGGTGGGTTTATAGCCTCTATCCAACCCGAACCATGAGAGGAGCCTTAGTCCTTTATCCCACACCACCAATACATGTTCACATGCTTATATATCCATTTAACACATACACCATATCATAAACCAAACATAAAAAAATCATATAACATTTACAATTCACATTTCATTCAATAGAAAAATCATCATCAAGACATAATGCATTATCAAATTCAACATTTACTTAGCATTGACCATTTAAATCATTTTCTTTTTTCAAAACTTAACTCATTTAAAATAATCAACATTTCCCATTTATTAACCCATTTAACTAATTTCCCAATTTACACGTATTAGCCCATTTGAAACATTCAACATTTTAGATGCCTTAATCCATTTACACATTTCTATTAAAAATTTATATGCTACTAACACATTCACATTAATCCTTTTAACCCCTTTCCACATCATACCAGACAATACCTTGGGCCATTGAAAATAAATAGCCACACTACCAATTTTCCCTTTTTAACTCAACTAACATATCAACAAATTTATCATGGACTCTATTTTAATAAAAATTAACTTTAGTCTTAACATAAAAATTTACCATGTTCTAGAATATTTACGTACCCCATGGGTGTCCTTAAACCAGTCAAATCATATTCAATGGATCCCATGAGGATCATGAGGGGTTAAATTCATTATTTATCCTAACCACTTACCAAATCTTACCCAAGGAAACAAATTCATGACAAGAGGAAGACAATATCACAAACACACATGTACAAATCTACAAAAAATCTATTAGATATAACTTATATGAGATTAACCAACTAGGATTCAAGTATCCCTAAGAGGGGGAGGGGTGAATTAGTGATATATTTTTCTTTTAGGTTTCCTTTATTAAGAAACAACCTTCACCTCCTATTAAATATTTATTTCTCTACTAAAAAAATCAAATACATAACCAAAAGAGCATAAGAATTTACAAGTTTTAATACTCAACAAGAGTGGATAATCCTTGGTATGGTTTATAAATAATATTATACCACACAATCCACTAGAAATAAATCCTTTTGTGTGGAATACAATGAGTAGGATATACCGTTATACTCATTTAACTCTATGATCAATACAAAAAAGAATGTGCTTCAGATTGTACAAAATGATTTAAGAAAGTTTTTTATAAAAAACATGTTATGGTGATTCTTGATTAACTTTAAAAAATGTGAAATTTTGAAAAACTTTTCTTTACTTTCTTACCTAGAATCTAGTAAGAACTTCCTATAATTTTTTAAAAAAACTTAGTCAGATTTTCCCAATCCGATTCTTCCCAGTATAATTATCCCATTACGATTCTACCAGTATGATTCTGCCTAGTCAAAAAAATATATAAATATGTATAAATACAGTTGAGACAAATCATCACCTCTTCTATCCCAAGTATGAAACACTCAGTCTAATTCCCAATCCATCATAACACAATAATCGGCTGAATATGATGTTTTAAATGAATACAACGATCAAATCTGAATAAAATATTTTCTTCATTTTTCAGGAAAGATTTTTTTTAATAAATCACAATATGAAAAAACTTCTTCACTTTATAGAAATATGGATCTTCTCTCTGCTCTTTCATGAGAAATGTAAGTCACACAAAAACACAAAGTGTTCTTCTCCTTTTATAGGAATGAAATAATAATTTAGGTGGGTTATTGAAAATGTTTTCTTGCTTCACCAAAATTCTTAAATCATAAATCTTCCTTAAATATCAGATTATTTTTTGACCCATTCAATTCCCTGTGAAATCTAGGTCTTTCTTTGACTTCTTCAAACTTCCCTGAATTTAGGATATTCTATTCAATTCAGATTCCTTTGTCTTTCTGACAAATCTTTAATCCAATTCTGATTTTTCATTCTAAATTTTCCAGTATGATTTTTTCATTAAGAAATACCAGTACTATTTTTTAAATATTATTTTTTTAGTATAATTTTTTTTAGTATGAATTCTTCAGTACGATTTCTTCAGTATGAATTATTTAGTACAATTTCTTCAGTACAAATTCTTCAGTATTATTTCCTCAAAATGATTTATTTAGTATGAGTTATTTAGTAACATATTTTTCTTCTTGATCCTCAAAATAATATTTTCCTTCTTGAGCATTAGAAACATCTTTTTCTTCCTGAGCCTCTACAACATATTTTTCTTCCTGAGCCTCAGCAACATCTTTTCTTCCCAAACCTCAAGAAGATATTTTTATTCCTAAGACTTAGTAACATATTTTTATTCCTAATACTCATCAACATATTTTCCTTCCCAGGCCTCATCAATATTTTTTCCTTCTAGAGACACATAAATATCTTTTACTTCCTGATCCTTATCAACATATTTTATTTTCAGAGCCTCATGAACATCTTGTCCTTCCTGAGACTCAACAAAATATTTTCCCTCTTGAGCCTCAGAAATATCTTTTCCTTACCAAGCCTCAGAGAAATATGTTTCGTATTGATACTTAGTAACATATTTTGCTTTTGGAGCCTCAAAAACATCCTTTTTCTTCCTGAGCCTCAGCAACATCTTTTTCTTCTTGATCCTTAGAAACATCTTCTCTTACCCAAGCCTCACCAACATGTTTTTCTTACTCAGATTTATTAAAAAAATTCCCTTCCTCACCCCTTCCTTCATAAATATTGTATCATAATTTTCAAAACTTACTTTTACTTTATGAGAAATACAAAGCACCAAATAATCATCAGATTTTTATCAGATCCATGCTGAATTTGATTACAATCAGTACCTCATTATGATCTTCTCTCATTCTAGACCCAAAGGTGAGTTCTATTAGAAAATTTTCTTCCAAAAAAATTCTTCTTGATATGATGTAATTTCTTAAACAAAGTTAGTTTGATTTTAAAATTTTAAAAATTTATTTGATTTATCTTCTTCGAAAACAAAAGTCAATAATATTTTGAAACATACTTCTAAAACCCTTATCCAGTTAACTTGGTCCCAATAATCTCCCATTTTGGATTTTGATATCAAAAAAGATTCATAAATAATTAAACTTTATAAACTCAAGAAATGTATTACTTATCAACAATTCTAATCCCATGTGAGATAACATATTGTAGGAAACAAGAATTATTGACATAAGAACTCTGCTATCCAAAAGTAGTGATTATAAAACCTCCTCATGTTTTCTTCCTAAACTTTTCTTCCTCATCTTTGCTTAATCATATTTTATTCCTCACATTTTCTTCTTCAGCTTACCTTACTTATTCAATTTCCCTAGAATATAATTTTTTTCCTACAACCACTCCAATAAAGAGTTAGAATAGTTCACACACTTATATGTTGGAATCATAGCTTACCCACAAATCCCCATTTTTACATGCTTCCATAATGATAGATTTTTGAAACAATTATTCCCCTTGACAACACTATCCAAAGGTAATATGAGAGAGGGGAAAAATAAAAATACCTAAAACTTAATGAGAAATAGGTTGGACGCCCATGTTCAACCTCAATTTATGAAAAGGTTCCACTGGTAAAGGTTTTTCGAATATGTCATCAACTTGTTCTGATGTAGGAACATACTCCATATTTAATTAATTTTTCTCCACATGATCTTTTATTAAGTGTTACTTGATATCAATATGTTTTTAATGATAATTTTTTACTGGATTATTGGTAAGGTTTATGGTACTTTTATTATTACATCCAAAGATCAAGGGTAAATTAACTTCAACAAGTAAGTATTCTAATTGAGTTTTCATACACATAAGTTGAGTAGTGGCTTGAGTGAAAATAACATACTCAACTTTAGCCATACTAAGAGTTACTAAATTCTATTTCTTTGTATTTCAACTAACCCAAATTTTACCCAGAAAGAAAACTCCACCAGATGTGCAACTTCGATCATCAACATTCCTTGCCTAATCAACATCTGAATACCCAAACAAGTCAATACTTTATAATATATTATACCTGATTACAAATTTTTTTGTGCCTTTTATATATCTCATAATTCTTTTTCCAGCCATAAAATTTGATTATTTTGGATAATGATGAAATCTTGCACATAAGGTAACAACATAAAAAATGTCGGTTCTTGAGGCAATAAAATATAAAAAAGTTTCTATCAACTTTTAAAATTATTTCTGATCAACTTCCTTACCTTATCCTTAAATACTCATCTTGTTTCCCATTGAAATAGGTGTGGAGACAAATTTTGAATTATCGATTCCAAACTTCTTAAGAAGTTATTTAGCATACTTTTATTGAGAAAGAAACATATGTTTCTTATTTTGTAAGATTTGTAACTAAAGAAAGTATTTAATTTCCCCCAATATGGACATTTCAAACAAAATTTTCATTTATTTATCAAGTCTTTCACATATTCTTTCATCATTCCCAGCAAAGGTAATTTAATCAACATAAACAATAATTATAATGGAAGACTCATGACTTTATTTAATGTAAATATTTCTATCAAATCTTATTTTCTTAAAACCCATCTTCCTTAAGAAAGTGTCTAATTTTGAGTACCATGCTCCTAGAGCTTGTTTTAATCCATAAAAATATTTATTCAACTTACATACATAAATTTCATCTTTCCCAACAACAATTTCACACGGTTGTTCAATATATACTTCATCATCAAGTTCCCCATTCATAAATGTGTAATTTCCATCCATCTAAAATTTTTTGTAACTTCGTTGTGAAGAAATAGAAATAAATATTATGATTGTTTATAACCTTGCCACAAAATCAAAGTTTTCATCAAAATAAAAACCTTAAATTTGTGAATACCCTTTGAAAACTATTCTTTCATTTTTTCTTTATCACTTCACTATCTTCATTCATCTTATTCCAAAAAACCCACTTTGTACTAATAACATTTTGTTATCTGGATTAGGTATGAGTTCCCATGTTTGATTCTTTTGAATCTAATATAGTTATTCATTCATGGCCTAAACCCATTCCATAATCTCAAAATATTCATCAAAATCTTTTAGTTTCACTTTTGAATACAAAGAAGTGTGTTTAATGACATTTGGTATTCTTCTTGTTTGAAATTTCTGATGTTGATCACCAATAATATTATAAGCTTCTACTTGATTCCTCATCCTAGGATGATATTTTTTAGTATCTTCCTCATTAATAGAAATTTTCAAGTCTGATTCTTCTTATTGAGTAGGATTACAATTGTCTGTATCCTTATCAGAAATGTTGACAAAAATTTTCTTATCCTTCTCAACTTTATTATCTTCCTGAGTCTACTTATCCTCAGACATTTCAATAAATTTTATATCAAAATAATAAAATATTGTTTCTATTTCATTATTAAAACATCTATATCCTATTAATTATAGAGTATAGCCAATAAATATACCATATTCACCTCTTTGTTCAAACTTTCCCAAGTTTCCACCTTTCTTATTTATGACACATGGACTCCCAAAAACTCTTAAGTGTTTTAAACATGAAGTTTTATTATAAAACATTTAATATGGATTCATATATTAACATAGACTATAGTATGTACACAATATTAATCATGGATTGGCACTAAAATTAATGAAAAATACCATATTCAAGTAACACAGTTCTCCCCATTTCCACCAAACATCTATTCTTTCTTTCAGAAACCCCATTTTGTTGAGGAGTATATGGTGAACTTAACTCATAATAAATTCCATGTTTCTCAAGATAAATTTCAAATTATTTATTCTTATACTCACCACTATTATTAGTTCTTAACTTCTTCATATAATAATCACATTCCTTCTCAACTTTCCTCCTTTAAATTTTAAACATTTTCAGAGCCTCTAACTTATTTTTCATATACATAACAAAATTAATGCGAGTAAAGTCCTAAATTAAATTGATGAAGTACTTATATCTATTAGTTTATTTTTTTTATCATTGTCCCATAGATATAATAATAAATAATTTACTGGGTCATTTTGAACAAATATCAACTTTTTTACGCATAGAATTTGTAATCTTTCCTTTCTAACAAATAGTGCAACACCAATCTATTCTTCTTGACATATCAAGAATATCTTGGACACTATCTCACTTTTATAACCTTATCATGTTTCTCTAACACATGTGTCCTAGAATTTTATTCCACAACTTATTTTTTTTCCACTATACCCATGTAAAAAGACTTTTGAATTTTACCAACATGGAATAAGTTTACGTTTGTACATTGGTCTCTTATAAATATCTTTCCCTCTTCCTCACTTTTCACAATAAACCCTTACTTTATGAATATAAATTTTTTTCCATTATCACAATGTTGTGAAAAACTTAGTAGGTTATGTTTCATCCAAAAACTTATAAATTGTTCTTGTATTTCATCATTTTTTTTCAAATGATGGCTAGTCCATCACCTTTGATTCTTAGAGATTCATCATTTTTTTAGGTACACTAGAATAGATACCCAGAGAGGGGAGGTGGGGATGAATCATGATATGATAGATTAGAAAAACTACCCCTTTTGATCTTTTGTTGTTGTTAGAAAATAACTCTCTCCTCTCTCCTTCCTGTTGTGGAGTATGAACAAACCATAAAGCTTACATATGACACATCAATTTTACTTGGTTCACCCTCACCGAGCTATGTATGAGGAGAATACACTGGAAATGTGCTGATGTACCAAATCTACTATAAATGCACTACTATTTAGAAGTTAGAAGTGGAATGACTATCCCTTTTAGTTTAAAACCACTCACAATTTGAGAACTCACTTCTCTCTCAACTGAAGTGAGCTCACTGCTTCTTCAAAAGATATACTCATAGTTTATAGACATGTAGGTCTCCTCATTATCACTAATGTATGAATCCTCCACTATATGTAGATTCTCTATTGAAGTATAAATTTTATCCACTGATGAATACCCATTTTCCACTGAACACTAGTCAATCCATTTTAAAACTCTTTCACAAAGGACACTACCTTTTAAAATCTCCCACTTTTTTCAAAGCTCAAACAATACTTCACAATTCTATAACCTCTTTGCAAAGATTATAGGTTTTCAGATCTCATAGGTTCGCAAATCTCACTAGATCATAGATCTCTCTAGATCGCAGAGCTCACTCCTTCACATAGTTCACAATAGTCTTTGAAATTTTTCAAAGCTAAAAAAGCCTCTACGAATCAAACATCCTCCGCAAAGACAAATTAACCTTTTCGGCGTGCCTTCCTTTTGCGTAGCTCAACTGCCTCTATGAATTCCCTTTTCTTTCATGAAGCTCCTTGATCTGTGAATCTCTTTCACAATTTCAGAGCTTAAGGGTTTTCATTTGATCTCTCTACTCTTCTCGAGGGGGTCGAGGCTTATTTATAGGTGATTCCACTGATTAGAGAACCTTCCATGCAATGTCCGTTCCATGTTAGTTCAAATCGAAAAGCTCCGAAATTTCCACCAAAAATATCTCTAAATCGCAAAGCACCACATAAATTTCTATATTGCAGAGCTCATCGTAATCACAGAGTATTCCATCAATTCATTTGCACTGCAACCACAATGACCTCTCGTAATGATCTTAACTTCTTCTGTTCGTAAAGCTCACTGTAATCAAGAGCTCACCATCAACATTCTTCTTGGCTTTGAAAAATAAAAATCATGAATCCTATCTTCATGAAACTCATGGATTTTCCATATTTTGATGATATCTTCAAGGAAATACACTTTTTACGATGTTAAAAAAACTCCAAATTTGGACCCAACAAATTTGGAAAACACTAGAAAACGACACCACCTTGTATCTCTTAGTTTGTATCACCTCCAGATCATCCAGTCCTTTATCATGGTTCTTTGTCAACATGGATTGCCAAAAACTTATCTGGAACTCGACAATTCACCATGAAAACATGATTTTTCAACAAACACAACCAACCCAAAAATGATGCAATGTTACCTTGAGGGATTTTTTCCCAACAACCCCCCCGTTGGGTTTGTTGATAACTCTTCTCAAAATGATTCTCTGCACTTTAATACCTCACTAAATCTCCTTCCTTCATCTACCATCATTCACCTCTTGCGATTCAGATAGTGACCAAAGATTCTCTCACTAGATAATCTAATCCCACATGAGCAATGCTCAGTGTGAGAAACAAGAGTAGTATGAAAATTACATCAATGAATCACTTTAGTTCAGAAACCAATTATTGACACCATACTGATACCAATAAACTGATTTTATTATGAACCTCAGCTGTCATGATATTTAATCTTTGATCAATCACTTCAAGCATCATCAGATTTAATACTCCAACTCCCCCTATGTTGTTTCTCCCTCTATCTTGCTGCTCCACCTTTCAACTTCTCCCCTTGTGTTTGTGTATTTGACTAAGACATTTTCTCCCTTATTTAGCCATAGTTTGTCCCCATTAATGAGTCACTCTTTCTACCCCTTTGTCAAAAAACCCAAAGGTTAGTCCATTGTGGTCTTCCAAAAAGTAGAGAACACATATCATCACATTATGAAAAAATATACCATACCTTGGGGAGAGGGGAGGGGGAGTCCACATCCACATTTTTCAAGTGAGGGTAGTCGAATGGACTCCTAGATCAAGTTGATGTCTCTTAAATGCATCCTTGGGTACGACCTTTGTCAGAATGTCTGCAACCTGTACCTCTGTAGGAACATACTCCAACTTCACTAGCCCTTGCTCCACCTTATCCTTGATAAAATGATATTTTATCTCAATGTGATTTTTCCTTGAGCAATGGACTGGATTTTTGATAAGATATATATCACCCAAATTATCACACTAGATTCGGATTAGATACTTCCATGTAATGTCCATATCATAAAGTTTCTCACTACCACAAAATTGGACAAGGCCAGCACCAGCCTTTATCAGCGCTAACAAAAAAGCGCTGATAAAGGTACCCCCTTTAACAGCACTTTTTCTAGCACTGTTAAAGTGTACTCCATTATCAGCGCTTTTTTTTAGTAGCGCTGATAAAGGGGGGTCTTTATCAGTGTTTTTTTCAAAGCGCTGATAAATGGTCTACTTCAAAAAAAAACATTAAAAAAAATATATTAATATTTAAATATATAGATATAGTTATATTGATATAAATATAATATATATTTTTTAAATATAATTTTAAATATATTTTAGATAAGTTTAAATATACAGTTACACTTAATATATAAGATATTTAGTAAAAATGGCTTATAAAAAAATTAAAAAAATATTTTTAATTAATAATTTGTTAATTATTATGGAGTAATAGTCATTTAATAACAATTTGAAGACAAAAAAAATAAAAAAATAAAAAAAGATCCAAAATATGTTGAAAACGCTACTCGAACATCAAACGACCATAACTTTTGATCTAGGTGTCCATTTGAGCTCTATCACATATCAAATCGAAGACCACGACGGGATCTACATCACTATAACTAATGGGAGCCCTGGTCAAGGTTTTTTCGAGGCCAGAAAAGGCCCAAAAAGCCTCCAAAACTGAGTTTTTAGTCGGGGTACCCCGATTTTTTAACATTTTGTGGATTTCTATCCTCGTTTAAGGGAGTATTATTGGATTTTTTTGGTGGGGACTGAATTTATTCCAAGATATTACATTCATATAGATATTATGTCTTTGAAATTTTATCGTTTTTTATAATGCACTGCTATTTATAATCAAATATAGAACAATATATACATATTTTTTATAGATTCACACATAGAAAATTTAATTATAAATATAAATAATAAAATATATTTACATATAAAATATATTATCTTTATCTAATTAATAAATAATATCCATTTTATTTAAAATAAAAATATATGAATATTTATATACCTATATATTAATCTAACTATATATATATATAAATATAACTATATATATATATATTAATATAACTATAAATATATATATTAATATCACTATATATATATAAATATAAATATATATTTATAATAATATAACTATATATTTATATGAATATAAATATATATATATATTAATATAAATATATATATATATTAATATAAATATATATTACTATATGAATAAATATAACTAAATATATATATATAAATAAATAGATATATCACTAATAGGAGAACAAATCAATATAGGGGAGTGGAAAATGCTTTAAGTGCATAGGGGGAGGTCTCCAGATCAAATCCAGGTAGAGGCAGGGACGCGCGCGCATGGGTGAATCTGGGGCTAGCGCTGATAAAGGGTGGAGGGGTGCGTGCGGGCACTGGAGGGGGGCAGAAAAGTGCTATAAAAGGGGGGCTAAAGCACTATAAAAGCCCCCCGATTGGCAGGATTTTTTTAAATTTCTTTTATTTTTTATTTTTTTAACTTTTATCAGTGATTTTTTTAGTGATGAGGGGTCTTTATCAGCGCTTTTTAGAGAACTGATAAAGGGGACCCCCCTTTATCTTCGTCGGCATTAATAGTGCTTTTCTAGCATTGTTAAAGTCTATTTTTAGTGCTAATAAAAGCCATGTTTGTAGTGGTGGCTGCTTCATCCACAATATCTGTGTGCATGCTTGAGTGGTGGCAATATACTCAGCTTCTACAGTACTCAATGAAATGCAATCTTACTTCTTTCTTAGACAAGAAATACACAAACCACCAAAATATAAAGAACCCACTAACATAGATTTCATATAATATACTAATCTGGACCAATATGCATTTGTATATCCCAAAAGATCTTGTTGAGATTTATCATTATATGTCAAACCAAAATCCATAGTGCCATTAATGTAATGAAGTATACCTTTCACTAAAATAATACAAGTTTCCTTGGGATTTCTTTGATATCAAACATCTTGGAATGTTATGAAAAAAATATTAGGTCTTATCACCATCAGGTACAATAAACTTCCAATAACCTGCCTGTATTCTGTTTTATTAACTGCCTTACCATATTTTGATAATTTCATCTAGGTAGAAACCAAAGTCTTCATATCCTTGGAATTTTCCATTAAAAAAATTCTCATAACCTCCTTGATATATTTGTATTGATAAATAAAAGATCCATTACTTCCTTGTGTCACCTATAAACCAAAGAAAAAAATTCATCTCTCTAATCATTGACATTTCAAACTCACTTTTCATGAATTCAGAAAATTTTATGCACTGAGCTTCATCTGATCCAAAAAATATTATGTCATTAACATAAACTAGAACCATAATCCTTTGATCACTATTATTGTTGAAATATAGATTGTAATCAACTCCACCATGCTGAAATCCAGGTCTCTTCAAATATTGATCAAGTCATGAATACCATGCTCTTGGTGCTTGCTTCAACCCATGTAATTCCTCTCTAGTCGAAAAACATTTTTCTCATCCCCATGAATGAGAAAACTATCTAGATGATTGGTATACACTTATTCTTCCAGAATACCATTGAATTTTTTTGACTTGACATCCATCTGTAACACTTTGAACTTCTGTTTCACTACAATAGAAAAAAAATATGATTGTATCCAGCCTTGAAACCAGTGAAAATGTATCATCAACATCTATACTCTATATCTAGGAGTATCCTTTGAACACTAGTTCTGATTTGTTTATAACCACTGTGCCATATTCATTCATCTTTTTGTGAAAGACCCATTTAGTCCCAATGAAATTCTTATCTGTTAGCCTCAAAATAATCTCCCATGTCTGATTATTATCAATATGATCTAGTTATTCATTCATATCATGAACCTAGTTTTCATCTTCAGCTACATTAGTAAAGCATTTAGGATCTACCTGAGATAGGAAAGATGTCTGATTTAGTGACTTTATTCTACTTGTCTGAACTGGAGTTGTCTGATTACCAATGATATTCTTCTTGTCAATCTCAGCTCTACTCTTTAGATTCTTTTTAGATATAGATTTTACTTTTTCTATCTCATCATCCGTGTCATCTTATGAATCAATATATTCCGCTTCTACTCCACTTTTTTTTCTTTCATCCTCATCACTCTCATCATGAAACTATTCATTTTATTGTTGAATATTCTTCTCATTCTCCACTATAGTGACATCATTTCTCTCAACTAATTTTCCTAGCCTCTTGTTAATGTATTTGTATGATTTTTTTCCTGAGTAGCCAAGGAATATACCATAATCTCCTCATGACTCAAATTTCTTTTGTTTTTATTTATTGAGAAAGAACTTACTTAAAAAGATTCAAAAGGACTTCACTATTGGATTATTTACATACCACATATCATACAGAGTCTTTCCTTCCTTCGGACACAACATATCCCTATTAGAAATGTAGACTGATGTCAAAACTGCTTCCTTCCAAAAAATTTCTTGTAGGACTTTTTCAATGAGAATCATCCTATCCATGTTCTTGATGATCCAATTTATCCTTTCAACCACTCTATTATATTAGGTAGTTCTTACTGAAGAAACTTGATTCCTTATACCATGTTTCTCAAGATAGTCTTCCACCTGAATGTTTTTGAATTCCGTACCATTGTCAGTACGAAACTTCAGAATTTTATACCCAAGAATCCTTTCATATTCCATCTGGTACTGTTTTAGGAAACTAAACACATCAAAATTATGGGAAATGAAAAATACTCATGCCATTTTTTTATCATCATCAATGAAAATAACATAATAACTCTTCCCGTCAATGCCTTTTGGTTAGATAGGTCCATAGACATCAACATGCACCAATTCAAGCACTCTTGTTGACTTATTTTCTTTTTCTTTGTACGTATTTCTGATGATCTTCCCTTGTTGAAAAAAATATAAAATATGTGTAAGATCATGTGATAACTTAGGGAGGTCTCTAGATGCATCACATTTCACTAGATATTCCAAGGATGGTTGGAATATATGACCAAATCACTTATACCACAACTTGTTTTCTTCCTCTCTAGACAGAAATAACATATATTCTTCTCCACTTACCAGGTAGAGATTTTCATCTGTTCCTTTTCCTTGTAGAACCACTTCACCATATTTTCCTTTGACAATACACATCCTCTTATTAAAACTTTTAGAATTCCCTGAGTCACATAGTTGGCTAATGCTAAGCAAATTATGACTGAGACCTTCTACTACCAAGACATCAGCACGTCTCATTTATTTTCCCCCAAACCTGGCCTTTCTTGAGACAATTATCTTTAGGTTTTCATCATTTCCAAATTTGAAAACTTATTATTTTTCTTATTTTATACCTGTAACAAGATCCTTATTACATGTTGTGTGGGATGTGAACCCACTGTTAAGGATCCCTAAACCAGAATGATCTGATACTTTAAGGGAAATTTTAGCAACCATTACCTTCTCAGATATTTTCTTCTTGATCCATATTTTCGTCTTCACACTCAACATATATTTAGAACCTTAATATTTATTGGAGTATGATAGACTAGAATCATCTTGAAATATTGAAAATCTTTCTGAATTTTCAACTCACCTACTGGTTTATTGATATTCTACTTTCAAATAGTTTGGTTCTCCTTTGGAATATTTCTCTACATGGCCGATGTACAATATCTAGCCATATTTTCAAATCCTACACACCAAAAACAATGTCCCTCAAAATATATTCTTGAGTATCGAGCTCTGTTTGGATGCTATTGTTGATCTTGTTATCTTCTGTACCTCTTAGATATAGAGCACACATTGTGTGAGTGTACTATCTTTCCATAGCAATAGCACTTGATATAGGGTGCATTACTATGCTTCATTTATTCACCACTGGTTATCCCTTGGTTTATCTGAATCTTCATATTCTACTTCATACCTAAATCCACTTTCAATCTCGAAATGTTTTCTTGTGGTATGACTTAAATTTTCACAGATTTTTGTTTTCTATAAAACACCACATCAGCCTTAACATCTGAACATAATTTATTCTTCCTCTCTACGGAACCACTATGCTCCAGTTTCAGCTTCTCAGTTTTTTGAATGACCTTCTTTCTTAATGTCACAATAGGATCCAATAGTTTTGATTGATCTTTAAAATTTTTACACAAACCAACAAATTATTCTTCAAGTTATTCGATACACATGATTTGATCTTTCATTGTGTTATTCAATCCATCGATCTCCCTTTTCTATTATTCAACCTTGATTTTATACTCACTAACTGATTCTAAGTCATCTAGTATTGATAACTTGAGTTTATAAATTTGTTCCATCAAGTCAAAATTCTCTTCTTCTTGCTGCTGCATATAGAGTTATTAATCATGAACTACTTTGTTGGATTTCTTTGTTTTGGCTCTCCAAACATCTATCTCTTCAAGAGTATCCTTTAACTCAACTTTCATATCAAATCTTACTTCAACTTATTCTTCTTTATCAATATCATTTTATTCCTTTTTCTGAGTACTAATGACAACTGCCACCATAACATTTTCTCCACGATCATTACAGTTCTCTATATCTTAAACCTCATCAACCTCAGACTCATTTGAACTATCAAGTTATTGTAAAAGAATATTCTTCTTATTAAATAAATTTATCTTGAATTTTTTCTTTCCTTTCACATAGGATAAGAATTATTCTTTTGAATTTTAGCTTCATCAACATCATCATCTTCTTTGAACTTTTTGGGACACATTTATGCAATATGACCAATCATTTCACATCAGAAGAAAGAAAGTGTAAGTTTCCCTTTAAACTTTCCTTTTTCTCTTTGAATATTTGAGGAAATTATTGAAAACACCTCATATGTCTCTTCTTCTTCTTGAGAATATTCAATAGAGAGCTTCTTCATGGATATGAATTCCAACTCTTTGGATTTACCCTTTTCCACAACATCATTATCATCATTTTGCATTTTATATGCTACAGGGGTACTATGGAAGTTATCCAATGTCATATCTTTTGGATCCTTATCTTACAATTATGAAACCTTTTTATTTAAGCGAGGTGTAATTTTCCTCAGGATTTACTTCACAATATTTATGTCTTCAATGACATCACCAAGACATAACATGTATTTCACTACAACAATTACCCTATCAAATAATGCATCAACAGACTCATTTAGGTTCATTCTAAGTTATTCAACATTATTCCACAACACTCGTAGCTTTACTTCTCTAACCTTTGATTCTCCTTCATATACATTCAAAAGTTTTTCCCACATGGCATGTGATGTTTCACATGACATCACCTTCGTATAGATAACATTGGATAGGTATCCCCCTAAAGCATTGATTCCCTTGGGGTCAACATCCAATTCGCTTCAGTCAGAACCGATAATGAACCACTATTAATATCGGCTATTATACAATGCATTTCTACTTTAAACACATCCATTCCCAAAGACCGAAAGTAGTGTTACATCCGATTCTTCCATAGCTGAAAATTGTTCCCATCGAAGATCATAATCCCCTTATGATTGGTGACCTCTATTTGAGAGATAAACACTGATATCAAACTTTCCCTCTGATACCAATTGTTAGTTACACTAGGCTAGATACCCTAAGAGGGGGGTGAATTGGGGTATGATAGATTGAAACAACTACCCATTTTGATCTTTTTTTGTTTCTAGACAAAAACTCTATTATATCTCCTTCCCATTGTGGAGTATGAAATAACCTTAAATCATGCACAAGAAACAAAATTTTTACTTAGTTAACCCTAACTAGGCTATGTCCAAGCAGCATACACCAATGATGTTCTGATGTACCAAATCCACTATAAGCACACTACTGTTTACAAATTCGAAGAGGAATCACTCTCCCTTCTGGTTTACAACCATTCACAATTTGAGAACTCACTACTATCTCAACTGGAGCGATATCACTGCTTCTTCAGAAGATCCCATCACATTTTATAGATCTATAGGTCTTATCATTATCATAAATGAATGAATTATCCAATGTATGTAGATGCTCTATTGAAGTCCAAATATCATCCACTAATGAATACCCCTTTAACACTGAACACTGGGAAATTCCTTTTGAAAATCTTTTGCAAATCACATTGCCTTTGCAAATATCCCACTTTTGAAAAGCTCAAACAAGACTTCACAATTATCCAACCTCTTGAAAAATATCATAGGTTTGAAGATCTCATAGGTTCACAAATATCACTAGATTGCAGTGCTCTCTAGATCGCAGAGCCCATTGCTTCATAGATCTCACACTGGTCTTTTCGATTTATAAAATCTAAAAAATCCTTTACAAAGTGCTTGCCCTACAGAAAGACAAACCAGCCTTCGCGATGCACCTTCCTTTTTCAAAGCTTAACTGCCTCTACAAATTCCCTTTTCTTTCATGAAGCTCCCTACTCTGGGAATATCCTACATAATTCGAGAGCTTAAGGTTTTCCATTTGATCTCTCTACTCTTCTCGAGGGGGCCGAGGTCTATTTATAGAAGATTCCACCGACTCGAGAACATTCCACACAAACTCAGTGCCACGTCATATCAAATCGCAAAGCTCCAAAATTTCTGCTAAAAATCTCTCTAAATCATGAAGTACCATAGAAATTTTCAGATCACAGAGTTTTTCGTAATCGGGGAGCATACTTTCAATTCCTTTGCATCACTGCCACAATGCTCCCTTACAATGCTATTCACTTCTATTGTTTAAGAATCTTATCGTAATCATAGATCTCACCATCAAATTTCTTCTTAGATTTGATAAATACAAATCATGAAGCCCATCTTTATAAAACTCATGCCTTTTAGATATTTTGATGAGATCTTAAAGAAAATCCACTTTTTGTTATGTTCACCAAACTCTAAATTTTGGACCCCAAAAATTTGGCAAACATTGGAAAACAACACCACATTGTATATATTTTTTGTACCACCTCCAGATCATCTAGTCTGTTTTCATGGTTCTTTTTCAATATGAATTGTCAAAAACTTCTCTAGAACTTGACAATTCACCATGAAAACCTTCTTTTTCAACAAACACAACCAACCCAAAAATGCTGCAATGCTACCTTTAGGGACTTTTCCCAACAATTTCCAAATGTCACCATTCCTTATTTATAATATTTCACATTATTCAACAACATTAAGTCTCTTTTCATATGACAATAACACCCACTATCAAGATTATAAAATTTTCTCCTTTTATATATTTCAAAGTGGTTTCAACAAAAAGAGCCTTTTCTTCTTTCTTTTCTTTATTTACCTCAGGATTCTGATAATTATTAAGAAACTTTTATTGTTATGGTAACAAAACAATAAAATCCTTTGTAATATGTCTTGATTGTTCACATATTTCACAAATAGTTTATAGGTATTGGAACCTATTGTCAATTTTCACATCAACCTTCTCATGTTTCTTTCGAACATCCTTCTCAAATTTCTTTTGAGATGATTGACTCCCCCTAAAACATTGTCTTTTATAACCTATGGAATAGTAGTATTATTGTTGGTTGAACCAAAACATATTTTCTACATGTCTAAATCCACCACAATACCAATATAATCCATATAAAAATTATTTACCTCTTAAACTTGCAGATTGACTGGTGTTGTGAGTATGTTTTGAGAAACCTTCTTAACAAAACTTTATTGACCACCAACATTTTTGTTTTAAAATAAATCATTATTCTTTAGCTTATATTTCTTTCCAAACCTATCAGAGTTATAAGTAATGGAAACTTTTTTTATTCATAATGATTATAAACATTTTTGAACATAGAATTGTTAGAAACATATGACTTCATGACATTGTTGGTCTTGACCACATACATAAATTTCCCATCTTTATTTTTTTTCAAAAAAAATTCTATTTTTTTCAAGAACAACTTCAGTATTCTTCTTGAACTTTGAAGGTGATTTTTGATCCTTATTAGGTTCATCCTTTTGATAACTTTCACCAACTTTAGAGATAGAGTTTTTAAAACTTTTATCCATCTTTTTATATTTATAAAGTTTTTGTTGGAAAAGTTCCAACTCTTCTTCTTTTTATTTCAACTTAACTTCCAGATGTTCATTTTGATTTTTTTTCTCCAAATATTTCTTCAAGATACCAATTTATTTAATAATCTTAAATTTCTCATGAGAAACACATTCTTGATTATTTTTTTAGGGCCTTTCATTAATCAAATTCCTTTTTTCATTATCTAGACTTCTAATCTTTCTCATACATTCTTTCAACTCTTCTTTCAAATGAGGTTCAAGTTGAATTTATTCTTCTTCAAAATTGTTGTTCCCAAAATACTTATTATTCACTATTGAAATAAAATTATTCTCTCTAGATTTATCAAAAAAATATTTTTTTGATTCAACTTCAATATCTTCTTCTTTATCATCTTTAGAAAAAAATATTATTCTATTAAATTTGAAGAACTTTTTATCTTTCCCTATAGAAAATGATTTATCTTTATCACCCTATTTACTCCATGACATTCTTGGCCTTATTTTTTATTCATCACTTTATTATACATTCTTTATTCAAGGAAAATTATCTACAAAGTTTCCAATGAATCCACATTCAAAAAATTTTAGGGGATGTTTTTATTGGGTTTACCAGTAACTCTTCTCTCATTTTTCAAAAGAAAGGATAAAATTTCATCAAAATTTTTACATAACTCATTTTCAAAATTAGAATCACCATATTCTTCTTAAATAAGAATATTCTTTGATTTTTCTTTCTTAGTAGCCATGAAAGAAATTTCACTATCAAAATTTGGGTTTTTATAGATTTCTCCCTTCTCATTTCTTAAGTAACGAGAGTTCTATTAAATTCATTCGAGGAAAATATTTCAAGATCTATATATTCCAATAAAGAAACTTCAAGATAAAATTTATCATGGATGATTCTTTTTATATTCAAAAAAACTTTAGAATCATCCAACTTTTCACTAAGAAATATGATAGTGTTGACAATTCCATTTAACCTGGTAAATAAGTCACCAACTGATCCGTATTCACCCATCATGAGATATTCATACATAATCCTCCATATTTAAAAATTTTACTTATTAAATTTTTTATTTCCTTCAAAAATGTTTTCAACTTTTCCCAAATACCCTTTTTAGTGGAAACACCTTTCACTCTCAAAAACTCACATTCAAAAAGTAATGAGAGTAAAGAATTTTCAGCTCTACCATCATTCTAAAGGTTCTTCTTTTCAATGGGAGTAAGAGGAACCTTGTCATAAATAAGAGGAAATCAATTTTTTGTAACTTAAAGAATATCATACCTAAGAGACATAAGATAAGGAAACATTATATATTTCTAGATATGATAGTTTTTACCATAAAATATTATAATAACTTTAATGTTGACACAATTCAAGTTCTACATCAGAATATCTTTTTCAAAAACTTTAGAAAAGAGTAATCGAAGGGAACCTTCTCCTCTGATACCAATTGAGATTACCCAACCAGTATTAAAGTATCATTGAGAGGGGAAGGGGTTGAATCACTGATATATTTTTATTTTGGGTTTCCTTTCTTAATAAAAAACCTTCGCCTCCTGTTAAAGATTTATTTCTCTAATAAAAAAATCAAACACATAATCGTAGGAACAAAATAATTTACAAGGTTCACTACTCAACAAGAGTAGCTAGTCCTTGGTATGGTTTGGAAATAATCCAATATCAAAAAATAAACTATAAATCAATCATTTTGTGTGTAATAAAAGAAGTAGGATATTCCCTTACACTCGTGTTTCTCTATGATCAATAAAACAGAGCATGTGCTTTATATAACATGAAATGATATAAGAATGTTTTTATAACAAAAATTTTATGGTGATTCTTGATCAAATTTAACAAAAGTGAACTTTTGAAAAACTTTTTTTAATTTTCTTACCCAAAAGTTGGTAAGAAATTCCTAGACTTTGTTAAAAAAAACTCATTCCAATTTTCCAAGTACTATTTTCCCAGTCTGATTATTATCAGTACAACTCTCCTAGTACGATTCTACCAATACAATTATCCCTAGTACAAAAAATATATAACTCTATCCGAATATGATTGAGAAAAATCTTCCACTCTTCTATCTTTAATACAAAACACTCCGTTCAATTCCCAATCTAGAAGAATAAAATAATCATATAAATACAATGTTTTTTCTGAATACAATGATTAGAGTTTAATATAATTTTTATTCTTCTTTCCAGTAACAAAACTTCTTTAAGAAAGAACAATATGGAAAAACTTCTTCACTTGCTAGAAATGAAGATCTTCTATCTCCTATTTCATGAACAATACAAGTAACATAAGAACAAAAAGTGTTATTGTCCTTTTATAGGAAAGAAATAATGGTTTAATTAGGATATTGAAAAGGATTTCATGCTTCACAGAAATTCCCAAATCTTTAATCTTCCTTAAATCATGGATCATTCTTTGACTCATTCAATTCCCCATGAAATACGGGTCTTTATTTGACTTCTTCAAAATTCTTTGAATTTAAGATCTTTTATTCAATTCTTCTTCCTTTAGTATTTCTAACAAATCTTCAATCCGATCCCGACTTGTCATTCTTATTTTCCTAGTATGATTTTTCATTATGAAATTCTGGTATGATTAGTTCAGTATGATTTCTTTAGTATGAATTCTTTAGTAATATTTTTTCAGTATGAATTCTTCAGTATGATTTCTTCAATAAAAATTCTTTAGTACTATTTATTCATCATGAATTCTTCAGTATGATTTCATCAAAATGATTTCTTTAGTAAAAATTCTTTAGTAACATCATTTTATTCCCAAGCCTCAACAAAATATTTGTCTTCCCAAACCTTAACAACATTTTTCCTTACTGATTCTTAGAAGCATACTTTTTTTATGAGCCTCAACAACATATTTTTCTTCCTAAGCATCCGTAACAAATTTTTCTTCCTGAGCCTCTGTAATATATTTTTATTCCTGAGCCACATAAACATATTTTCCTTCCCATGCCTCATAAACATATTTTCCTTCCGGCGAATTATCAACATATTTTTTTTCCTGTGACTCATCGACATATTTTCCTTCCTGAGCCTCAGAAACATATTTTCCTTCCCAAACCAAAGAAACATATTTTCCTTCTTGAGACTTAACAACATCTCTTCCTTCCTAAGACTTCACAACATATTTTCCTTCCAGAGTCTCAACAACATCAATTTCTTCTCGAGCCTCAGCAACATCTTTCTCTTATCGAGACTTAGCAAAATCTTTTTCTTCCTAAGACTCAGTAACATATTTTTCTTCTTGAGCCTCAACATAATATTTTTCTTCCAATCCTTAGCAAGATATTTTCCTACCCGAGCCTCATTAACATCTTTTCTTACATATCTTTCTTTAAAACTTTTCATTCCTCACCTATTTATTCATAAATATTTTATCATAAGTTTCACAACTTAATTATGATTTATGAGAAATAAAAAAAACCAAAGAATCATAAGATTTTTATCGGATCCATATTAATTTAGATTACAATTACTACCTCATTACGATATTCTCCCATTCTGGACCCAAATGTGATTCCGATCAGAACCTTTTCTTCCAAAAAATGTTTTCTCAATACGATAGACATTCTTAAACAAAGTGAGTATGATTTTAAACTTTTAAAAATTTATTTGATTTATATTATTTAAAAAAAAATACAAAAAGCTTCTAAAAAAAATTCCAAAAACCTTATCTAATCAACTTGGTCCCAACATTATAGACCACCTACCCAAAATCTAAAGATGCAAACACCCTTTACCCTAGCCTTAGATACATATTCAAGAACCCTTTGAATCCTTAACATAATATACAATTGATAAAGTGGATTTTATGGATTTGGTATAATAAGAACAAATCCATAATCTCTAATCCATAAAAAGAAAGCAAGAGGTGTGTTAGACGTACCTAGAGCTTTGATCCACACCCAACGACACTTAAAATGTCCTATAATTGAAGTAGATCCACCCTTTGGTAGCTTGGGTCCGAATGGTTCATTACCAGGGTTGATAGAAGATATATATGAGAATAGGGTGAGATACTTAAAATACCAAATGGAAAAAATTTGAATTTATCACTTTTTAATGAGGCACACAATTTTCAAAACTGTGCGCCAACCTCTATCTAAGAGGGGTCCAAGTTGCATGGCTACCTGGGGATTCAACATGGTTAAATTTTTTTGCAGAAAATGTGAGGAATTACACTTTCCATGGTTTCATAGTTTGGCCTCACCCCTTGTAAGTTTTTCACTAATTTTGTTCCAATCATGCACCATTCACATAATGGGCTGTTTTCCCTTTATTTCATGTCCCAAAGACTTAGAAAACCCCAGAGATTCCACAAACACTTGGTAAACATTTAATTAACCAAATTTAAGGTATTCAAACAAAAATTTAAACAAGAAAATACCTCCACAAGCTCTGGGGTCTTACATTTTATGGTTACTTTATTACATTGGTTCTAGATTCAAGTGATCACATCCCAAATGACCAAATAGTTAGTAGTCTTTGAAAAATATATACATACTTGAAATTCACATTACATTTGAAAAAATAAATTACAATATAGAATTTTATTTGAGAACACCATTATTTACATTTAGTATATCCCTATATATCTATCATAACATACTTCTTGATATCCCGTGGAAAAGAAACATAAAAAAGGGGTGAGCTCCAATGCCCAATAAGGGTATGTGTATATTAGAATCTATTATAAACATATAAGGAACCATCGATATGGAAAGGTAAAAAATTTAAACACATTTAATTAAAAAAATTACTTGAACATGGAGAATAATAATGCAAGAAGAAATGATGATCAAAATAATTCCATATAAATAATTACATGTTCTTGTAACTTATCTATGGATATTATAACTAATCAAATAATCATATGGGCATCAATAACTAATATCATAATGAGGGAATATATAATATTGGACATCACAACCATATCATCAAGGCCTTGTGCCAGGACATCTTATATAAATGGATAAGGGTGTATCCAAATACCCAAGCTAGTTTGTCCCATGAGACCTACCAATACATCAAGAGGCTATAGCGGGCCCTTATGATTCTTAATAAGTACAATTCATTCCTCATATGAAAGGGGTGAACCATAATTAGTATAAAAATTAATTTTAAAAAACTAGCATATGAAATGTTCATTATTTACCCAATAAATAAATATAATCAATATAAAAATTCCTATTGGAAACTAGCATATGAATGTTAGTACTTACCCTAATAAATAATCATAAAAATAAACCATATAGTGTACTATAGATAATGGTATCAAAATAGTACATATGCGAATAAATGATCATAAACCATCTAGAGAAATAATAATAATGGTATCGTTACAACTTATTCCAAAAAGAGAACAAGGTAAAATAAGATTTGTTTTCAATATTGAATATAAATACTATAAAAATTCTATTAAAAACATTATTGAGGAAAATATCCTTTCTAAGTTGAAAATAAATTACAAAAGCTAAATATTTCTATAATATTAATAAAAAAATATTAAAAAAAATTATTAAAAAAACCTTGTATACATATAAAGTAATATTCAAAATAATGAGTGGTCATGAAAATGGGTAATTATTTATATGATGTATAAGTTAAAAAAATTATTTTCACACTATTGTAAAAAGGTTAAAAAGTTCCACATTCCTAAAAAATAAGAAGATTAATTTAAAAATATTTTTTTAAATCTAAGAATGGGTAAAAATGTATTTAAAAAATATTTTTGAGAATGTTAATATAATTTTTTTAAAATATTCTTAGAAAACATGTATATAAAAGAAAAATTATTTTTAACCAAAGAGATAAATGGAGTCATCTTTTCATAAAAATGGGTTCTCAATAATTTTAAGTACCAAAGAGTGGAAAATGGAACTATTACTTAAAAAAATTTATGAATAACAATAGTTGAATAAAATTTATGATTTTATTGAGAGATATATAGTTTTAATCCTTATATTTTGAGAATGGAAAATAGAATTATTATATATCTCATCAATCCATTATCAAAATATAAGGATTAAAACTATCGAACTAAAATATATGTTAAAAATGAAGAATTTGTCACCCAAAATAGTGTTTTTAATAGAAAATTATTAATAAACGGGTGATAAAAGGTTATAAGTAATTAATATATGGAATTATATATATATATATGATTATGGATCTATCATATATTTATAATAAATATATATTTATTATATAAGAGGTTCAGACACATATTAAGGAAAACAAGCCTAAGGTAAGGGTTTATCGTCTCACATTTACTTCTGTGAGCCATATGCCATATTCGTTATTTATTTATTTATTTATTTTAGTGTATATAATTCCCCTTTGATATTCTATACCAAGAATAACTTTATCTTTAGGATATATAAATTTTTATTTTAATTTATTTCTCTGATTGGTATTATTATTCAAAAGTTACCAAAGTGGTAAGGGTTTTACGATTACAATCTCATAATTTATAAGTGGGGAGAAGGACATACTTGGAATTCTAAAAAAAAATTATAACCATGTTTTGTTATGCCATAAGGCTCCAAAATAGATAATTATCAAAAATTAGATGATATAAGGTCTAAATATAGCCATAAAATCATAATTGGAAATGTTTGAGGTTATTTTAATGCTTATCTTCTTAGCTTAACCCCTAGTAAACACCTTTTAACCTTAACCATGATAAATAATTTTTACTATTTTTACAATTCATTATGACTAAAAATAAAGTTAAACCTATTATATATTATTAATTATTCGCATTCAAAATATGGAATATATTTTTCTAAATTAAATTCATAGTAGCTGTTGAATTTAATTAAAAAATTAAACACGTAGATGCAATGAAAAAATAGTTTTCTAAAGGAAAATTTTGGAAAAGTATAATTTTTTATATTAAAATTTAACAAATAATTAATTAAAATTACCTAAATTAGATTAATTATAATATAATTTTCCTAATTTTACTTTTAAAACATTTTTAAATGAAACTGAACTTTTTAAATGTTCTAAACAAAGAGAAAATTTTCAACAAAAATCGGTATTTTTTAATGTTCATGGGAAAAATAATATTTTCAAAAAATTATAAAAAAACACTAAGATAATTTTGATATGTTGATTTAAAAAAATAAGTTAATTTTTCAAATAAATTTTCTGAAATCGAAAAAAAATTAATTTTAACATAAGTATGAAAAATGCAATGAAACCATTTTTTATAAAAAATATAGTTTTTCATAAAAAAATTTATTTTTATTTTAAATGATTATTATTTTTATTTCTAAAAAATTTATAACCAATATATTTATTTATAAAATTTTAAAAGATATAATTTTCATAATCTAGTTATTTCTATACATACTTTTCAATTTAACAGCTATGTTACAAAAATATACTATTTTACATTTATTTTAGACACATGGTTGCATGTATCAGAAGCTATCAAAGAGATTGGTTTTTTTTAAAATAAAATATATTTCATATATTATTAGGATGTTACATTCTTCTCTCCTATTTTTTTTTCATCCTCTATGTTTCTAGAGTGTCACATTGTGAAAAGTTTTGGCCAGTTCTTCATCATAACTTCCTCAGGTTCCCACATTGCCACTTCTAACTTATGATTTCTCCAAAGTACCTTTACTAGACAAGTTCTCTGATTCCTCAATTCTTTTTCTCTAGTATCAATAATCTAGATAGGATTTTCATAGTAATATTGATTAGGTTCCAATTATATTTCTTCAGAGTTAATCACATGTATTGGGTCTGACATGTACTTCCTTAATAATGATATATAAAAAATTTTATGTACTTTAGAGATATTTGGTGGAATTTAAAAATGGTATGCCATAGTTATAATTCCTTCTAGGATTTAAAAATTTCCAATGTACCTGGGGCTCAATTTCACTTTCTCACTAAACCTTACCGAACCCTTCTATTTAGATACTTTCAGGAAATCATGATCTCTAACTTGAAATGAAAAATATTTCCTCCAGTTATTGGCATAATTATTTTTAAAAATTTTATATTGTTTGATATGTGATTTATTAGTATTTATCATTACATTTTACTCCTCTAAATATTTTGGGCCAAAAGGATTCCTTTCACTAACTTCTTCCCAATAATTTTATCTATGGCATATCTTTCCATATAATGATTCATATGGTGCCATTTGAATACTTGGTTTGAAGATAATATTATAGGTGAACTATAACTAAGTTAAATACTGATCCCACATACCATGAAAGTTAAGAGATCAAGAAATCAACATGTATTATAATGTTTTAATAGTACTTTCAGACAATCTATCAATTTGGAGGTGATGAGCACTGCTCAAAAGAAGCTCGGTATTAAGATCCTTCTAAAGAATCATCTATAATTTTGATGTAAATCATGGATAAAGATCATACACAATTTATAGAGGTGAATCATAAAGTATTATAGACTCATTAATATAGAGTCATGCAAGGTGATCTAGAGGTAAATATTCTCTTATATTAAGAAAATGTGAAGATTTGGCGAGGTGATCAACAATAAACCATATTTTATTATTATTTCTAAGATTATTTGGTAATATATTAAAAAATACCATAGTAATGGAATTCATTTTACACATAGGTATAGAAAAAGATTTCATGACTCTTATAGGATGCTATATTTCAGCCTTCACATATTGAAAAACTAAACATCTTAAAACATAATTAGAAATTTCCTGCATTATATTATCCCAACGGAAATGTTCCTTCAAATATCTATACATATTAGTGGTACCAAGGTGTATAGATAAATTTATGATATGAGAATCATCCACCAAATACTTCTTTATCTTAGGTATACACGAAACATATAGTATATTTTCAAATTTTAGAACTCCATCTTCATAAAATATTTTTTCCAATTTTATATCATTAAAAAATTTAATTTTCATTCTAAGATTCTCATCATCAGGTTGATAAATTTGTAACTTTTCCAAAAAATAAGTTTTTGAAATCATTTAAAAAAGGAGTGATGTACCCCTTCCTTAATAATTCCTATATCCATCTTTACTAGATCCATGAACATAGTATCCATGTCTATCCTCATTTTGGTTAGAGCTCCATGATATTTTATGCTCTATACATATGCTACCTTATTTTCCTTCCCTGTGTGGTAGTTTATTGAGAAATCATAGTACTTGAGAAGCTCTATCCATCACCTTTTCCTTATATTGAGAAATTTATATGAAAATATGCATTTCAAAATCTTATGATTCATATATATATCACACTTTTTATATTAGCTATAATGTCTCCATACCATTACATAAAATATTACATCTACCAACTCAAGATCAAGGGTTATATAGTTGTGTTCATGAATCTTTAACTGCCTTGATGATTAAATAATAACTTCATCATTATTTATAAGGAAACAACTAATTACTTTTTTTGATGCATCACTATATATTACAAACCCATTATTTCCAGATTCTAGAGTGAAAATAGAATAATTTTCCAATCTCATTTTCAATTTTTCAAAAAATTATTCACATTCATTTTTCCATATGAATTTTACCCATTTTAAAATAATATTGGTTAATGTGTTAGAAAACCGGAATATTTTTTTATCAAATCATCAATAGTTACCTGCAAAAATAATGAAACTACATACCTCAGTTATGTTCATTAATGTTGACTATACTTATATCTCATTTGTATTCATATGATCAAATGATATTTCATCCTTATAAACAATATGGCCAAGAAAAGAAACCTTATAAAGCTAAAACTCACACTTTCTAAATTTTCCATATAAGTCTTTTCTTCTAAGATTCTTAAGAATGATCCTCAAGTGATTGTAATGGTCCTCATATCTCTTAGAGTACACTGAGATATCATAAATAATTACCACACAATAATCATCAAGATATTCCTTGAATAAATTATTCATTATATATTAGAATATAGATAGTACATTAGTTAATCCAAATGGAATTATTGTAAACCCGTAATGCCCATACCTTATAAGAAATTCCATCTTCAGAATATATTCTTTCTTTACTCCCAATTTATGATACCCAGAATGAAGGTTAAGCTTTCAAAAATATTAATCTCCATGAAGTTGATCGAATAAGTCATTTAAATGAGGTATAAGATACTTGTTATTTATCATGATAACATTGATTTCTATATAATCAATTCACAAAATCATAGATTCATATTTCTTATTAATGAAAAGAAGTGGGGCTACCTAAGGAAAAATACTAGGATTTATAAATCCATTATCACACAACTCCTCTATTTGCTTCTTAAACTCCACTAATTCCACATTTTCCATTCTACATGAATTATTTCATATTAGTCTTGCATCAAAAATTAAATCAATGGAAAACTAAACTTCAGATTCTGGTTGATGCCTAGGTATTTCCTTAGGAAATATATCAATGTATTATTGTACAATAGGCACATACTTAATTTAAGGATTACATTTTCCATCCATATCTTGTGTATTCTATTCTTCTATAAGGATATCATTTAGAATAGATAATAGGGGTGGATCTATACATGAATCATATGATGAAGTATCCCCTATAATGATAAGGAATTCCATATCGTCATCTTGAATCATAGTTTTTTTTTCTATTTTTAATAAAAATTTTCATCATATTTTGAAAGACAATCCATACCAAAGATTATATCAAAATAAAGAATAGGTATAATAATTAATTCCTCAAATAGGGAACATTTATGTTTCATAATTGGAACTTAATGCCACATCCTTGTTGTAGTGAGAATTCCACTAGGATTCTTGAATGATAACTCCCTTATTAAGGTTCTAGATAAATATATAATTTTATTGTAAAAAATAAATGATATAAAATAGTGTGAAGACCCATAATCAAAAAAAGAATTAAATAAATTTTAAGGCATGAGTAAATCACCTTCTACCACATAATTAGGGACTTAAAACTCATCTATTGTGATTGTAAAATATTGGACTTTATCACTTGTAAATTTCTAGGTAAAATCCCCTTGATTCCTAGAAAAATCATTTTCATAGTTTCCCCTCTCTTTACAATTGAATCATTTCACATCAGAAGATTCTTTATTTCTCTTGAAATCATTAGAACAATGTACTTTCTATCAATACATATAGAAAACTCCCAATCCTAGAAAGCATGTTACATCTCATTTCTTTCCACATTTATTACCAATTTGAAATTACACACAACACTTATTCCTATTTTTCACATTTACTTTTTGAGTGTGCTCAACCACCCTATTCCTATCTTTATTTCCTTCAAATCCATAAGATTTAGAGAATTTTTTTCTCTATCTTAATAACACATGGTACTATGTCATATTATGAAGAGAATGTTTAGGAGACTAGTGCCCCTCAAAGTATTTTTTTAATCTTATAAAAGAAACAAAAAAATTTCTCTTTGGATTACATAAGTAGTCCACAACATTCATTGCTAACCTTTTAAATTTATATTCTTACTTAGAAACATATTACTCTTCCTTTTTTGTAAGACTCAATAATTGTATCTCAAAATATTCTTGTTGCTCGTTAGGAAAATATTTTTCTAAGAAGAATACCTTAAAATCCTCCCACTCCATATAATCTATTCCTTCTTTATCCTCAGTGTTTTGAATCAGTGATAACCATTGATATACATCCCCTAAGAGATGATAAATTTCCATGACAACCTTTTCCCTTTCATTACTTCCCAATGTGAGAAATATCTTATCTATGGAACTTATCCATTTCTTAACTACAAATGGATTTGTAGTCCCATTAAACAATAATGGTTGAAAATGCATTAAGTGATCTAAAATTGTTACACCACATGGTGGATTAGTAGTATTATCTATATGGGCATGGTTATTAGATATAACCAGAGTTAACTTCCCTAATATAGTTATAATTTGATCATTTTTTGATACAACTCCAAATCTAGCTTAATTATCTTTCTTAGGAGGGATATCCATACATGGATTATGTTAATTGATATAGTTTCCATTATTTCAATTTGGAACCATTTATAAACTATTAAATATACTATATTAGATCATAAAATTTGGAATCACAATTTATAATTTCAAAACTCATGAAAAATTTAACATAAATTGAAAAATTTACACACAACTAATCTCATAATCATAAATTGGGTTTCTTTAGGGATTTTTTCAAATAATAAAAATATTTTAAAATCCTTTATAGTGGTTTGTAAAGAAAATTTTAATTAACCCAAACATGTCCTATAGTAGTGTTAAACCAAGTGTGCAGTGAGACCTTTGTCGTGCAATAGGTGATGATCAAGTCAAAAACCAATGCACACCTTTTGGAGTTATTACCCCTAGGTACATCTATTCTAGATCCATATCCCCTTATATTTTCTAGAAAGGGATGTATTTCTATGAAATACTCATAATCTTTGACTTAAAAAATCTTTAGGATGTTATCATGTACTTATAATTATTCTCAAATCTAGTTATAGAGTTATTTTCCTTTAATCTATGTTTTCCTAAATAGTTTTCCTAAGGTTTATGCTAAAATTTATATGATACAAACTATAAATAACCCAAAACTAGTGGCCCAGAGTTAGTTGTTACCTTATTAAATTGGTTTTAGATACAAGTACTCACATCCAAAAATACCAAATAGTTTAGTAGTCTTGGAAGTTCACATTACATTACATTTGAAGATATAAATTTCAAGATATAATTGTATTTGAGAATACCATTATTCTCTTTTTAATTTCCATAAATATAAATTAAAATACATAATTTTATTTAAGAATACCATTATTCCCTTTTTAATTTCCATACATATGATTCATAATACACTTCCTTACATCTTGGGGAAAGGAAAAATAAGAAATTGGTGAGCTCTAATTCTCACGAAGGGTATGCATACAACATAAGATATCATAAAAAAATAAGGTATAATAAATATGCAAAGGTAAATAACCAAAACACATGCCTATAAATAAATAAATTAAACATGAATAATAATAATTCAAGAATAAATTGTGATCAAAATAATGTAATACAAATAATCACATGTTCTTGAAACTTATCCATGAATATTCTAACGAAGCAAATGATCACATGGACATTAATAAATAATATCATAATGGGGGAATGCATAATTTTTGACATCATAACCATATTATCAAGGACTTATGCCAAAACATCTTACATAAATGGATATTTTATCTTCCAAATACCCAAGATTGTTTGTCTCATGAGACCTACTAATGAATTGAGGGGATATAGCAGACCCCGTCTCACACTTACTACGTCTAATAAAATACTCATATAAAAGCGGTGAAACATAATCAATGTAAATATTCATATTGAAAAACTAGAATATAAAATGTTAATAATTTCCCCAATCAATGAACATAATAAAAATAATAATTTGTATTGTAAAACTAGCATATGAATGTTAATACTTTCCCTAATCCATAATAATAGCTATAACTTATCCAGAGTACTATGGAGAATGGTATAAAAATAGTACATCCCAGTAAAAATGATCATAAAAAATATAGATAAATAATAATAATGGTATCATAACAACATATACCTAATGGATCATAAGGTAAAATGAGGGCATTGTTCATTGATGAATATAAATACTATAAAAATTCCATTAAAAAATTTTTGTAGGAAAATATACTTTTCACTTTTAAAATCAATTTCAAAAATAAAAAATTTTCAGTATATTAAGAAAAAAAATTCATTAAAAATAACCATGTAAACATATAAATTAATATTCAAAACAATGAGTGGTCATGTCAACAAGTAATTATTTACATGTCGTATAAATTAAAAAAATAATTTTCACACTGTTGTAAAAAGGTTAAAATACCTCCTATAGAAAATGATCGAAATATTAATTGAAAACCATTTCAATAATTTCATGTACCAAAGAGATAAAAATGGAGTCATCTTTTATTAAAAAACATTTCAATCATTTCAAGTACCAAAGAGATAAAAATGGTAATATTAATTTAAAATTTAATTAATAACCAAATGAGAAGAAAATTCATGATTTTCTTGATATATATATTATAATATTTTATTATCAGAAACATAATCATAGAAAATCTCGATAAACTATGAGCTGTAATCATAAAACTCTTACAAATTTTGTAACTTTTGAATAATAATCCGCATGAGAGAAATAAATTAAAATTAAAATTTAAATATCATTAAGATAAAGTTATTGATGATATAACATATCAAAGGGATAGTATATACACAAAAAAATAAATAAATAATTTGTGAATATGGAATATGTCTCATAGAAGTCAAAGTTAGACGATAAACCCTTACCTTAAGTCTGATTTTATTTGTACATGTCCAAAACTCCTGTATAATAAATATATATTTATTATACATATACTATATAACTATAATAATATATATCATACCATATATTATTTTTTATAACTTCTTATCATCCGTTTATTAACAATTCTTTATTAAAAACATTATTCCGAGTAATAATCAGTTCATTTTTCATGTATGTTTTGGTTTGGTAGTTTTATTCATTATACTTTGATCATGGTTTCACCATATTTAGAATGTTAAAAATTATATAAATATCATATATTTTAATTATTTAATTATTCATAATAGTCTATAAAATTTTGTGGTAGAAATAAGTTACTTGAAGTAATAAGAAGAACTATTTTGAGTACCTCTGAATAATAAGAGTTTAAAATATTAAACAATCATTCATGACGTGAATACTAAGTAATAAGTTAATTTATGATAACTTTGTCAAATAAAATTAAAAAATACAATTGAATAATAATTTTAAAATTTAATTTAAGAATTAAAAAGTATTTATTTATTTTTCATAATTTTCACTAATGTCACTTAATTCTATTTTTATTTTTACTTTGATTTTTTACGAGTTAATAGAATATGTCTATGAAAAACTTCTCCAGGAATAATAATTTCAAGAAAAAAAATCATGCGTGTCCAAAAAATCCTCCCCTACACATAAAAATCAATTGGTGTCCTTACTATTTAAGATTATTGGTAGAGATCACAATTAAATATTTTTAATAAGAAAATGAACAAGGAATGTGAAAAAGAGTAAAAAACTTTTCTAAAATCCAAACTGCACATTCCTTTTCTTTATGTTGTAATTTTGGGGCTCATGTACTTGAAATTTTTTCTTTCTCTCTCTCTCTCCGAAAACATATCAAAAGTTTTTTGGAATATATTAATTGTAATAAAAAAGATAACTTCTAGGAAATATAAAAATTTATTCCTATTATTCAGAATGAAATTCATCCTTGAATTCTTTTATTAAGGTTTAGATAAAATATTTTAATGATATCATAAATTAAATGAAAGACAAGGGATGTATAAAATAATAAAATAAAATAAATCTAAATAAAAATGATCTTAAATATCTTTATGAGATCCTTTGGATTTATAACCCTAATCATAATCCTTAATGTTCTCCTCAAGTATGAGTGAAAATGGATACTCACCCATCATCTTAGTATAAAACTTATCATAGTCCCCATCCAACTCAAAATGAAATCTGGATTATGGATCATGAATTAGAATATTATTTTTTATCTCATCTTTAGGTGAGAGGGGTGATGTTATGTGGGGTGGAGTAATGAACCAAATCTAAGATGGTGACAATTAAATCCTTATTCCTTCAAGACTTAATGTTGGTTTGTTAATAATGGAAAAAATGGTCATTGAAGAAGTAGTGACTGTAGTCACTAGCTCTGTGGGTATCAACTCAAAAGTGGATAACAAAAGATTTGTGGTACTTAAGTTTGAGGCATAATAAAAGGGATATATGCTATATTAGAGGATTTGTTCTCTTGAATGTTCAGTCCCAAATTCCTTTAAGTGGTTATGTTAATATATGTATCCATCTTCTTAAGATTTCTCCTAGAGACTATTTTGGTATTTCATTTTCTCCTTTCCTCCTCCCATTTTCTTTTATTCTTCTTCCTTTATTTTATTTTCCTCAATATTATTTTTTATCCTCATCTATGTGTTTATTTTTCTGAATGATTTTAGTCTACTCCTTAAGATCAAATGGGCCTCTGGTTGTTTGGGTAGATGAAGGTGGAATGGTACCTAAATGTGTATGACCCTTATTGACGATCTCCACCTTATTTCAGTCTATTACAACTATAATATCTCATATTTTATTATCCTCTAAGGAAAAATGTCATGGGATGATGGTTAGTAGTGAGATGCGAAGGAGGTACATAGATTCAATAAGGGTAGGTGTAGGGTAATATGTATCATATGAAGTGGGTGTGGTAGAAATTCTATAAAATAGATAATCCAAACACATAATCAACCATGATCCTATAGTCCACTTTTAATCATGTTCTAGTAAATGAGGGGGTATAGGTTGGGGTGGTATCTCAAAACAAGTCTTGTAATCGAACAATAACAGAGAATCGGTATTATAGTATTGTAGCTTAATCATATAAACAATTTTAGGGACAAAATTGACAAAAGTCACCTTAATAAAATCAGGTCAATGTGATTGGGGATATCTTGTGGGAAAATTTGTCCATGAAGTATTGTAACTTCCAAATGTGGGTACCTGATAATGCTCCTCTTGATTGGAATAGATTCATTCAATACCCATCAAGATGTACCATTTTCTTACCTTTGTGAACATCCCCATTTTATATAATAGTGGAAGGTCAATGGACTGTGACTTAATAAAGTAAGTGGATAATATAAATCAAATACTTTAAAATATTTTACTAACCTCATGATGACATGGACTCCCATTAATGTACTCATTTTTTTACTTCTTAAATTTTGAAAATGTTGGATCAAAATATGTCACATGTTAGGTGTAGGGCCATTGAGGATAGATTTAAGGATAGCTATATCCAATTGATTTAAAACCCCTTAAATGTCCCCTTTTGGGTTCCAAGAGGTGGTGATAACTCTATACATAACTTTAATAACCATGTATTTCAATTGAGAACTCTTTGATTTAACCATATCATTCTCAGCCATCAGGAATCCTCACAATTATTTTTATTAATATATTTTTTTAATTTTTTTTAGATTTTATATAATTTTCAATTTGAATTTCCTTCCGTTCTAAATAAATGGATTTTACTCGAATATCTACTGATATTTGGATTTTATTGTAAAAAAGTTTGATATTTTTGATTTTTCATTGATTATATTATTTTGGAAATAATTAAGTTAAATACTTCATTTATTTTTTAATATTCCATAATTTTTAGAACCAATAAAATCTATGAAAGATAAATGAATCAGATAGTACAAAAGTTAAAAGGAGTCCAAAAGTTGAGACTTTTAGAATTCAGTTGATGAAAATGAAAAAGTAATAGAGCACACATGATATTTAAGGGCCATCACTACCCATACATAAAATTAATCTTGAAAATGTGTATAATTCCTTGATTTGGGAACTGAATAATACCATAAGATGAGTCTCATAAGTTATAGACATGAATAATTTTTCAAAAATAAAAGACTCTTATGGGAATATGTAAGAGTAATTTTAATGTTGTATCAGTGTCATTTGAAAAATAAACTAAGAGGATTTCACATTAATATAATATTATATTGGATATATAAGATTCGATTTTTATAATGTAATAGAAACTTGGAAGTTTCAAGTTAAAATTCAGCTAAGTCCTCAAATGCGTAAAAGTAAAAATTCCAATGTGTAAGAATAAATTTCCATGGAACCTTTGATACATAAGGGTCATAACCTTTTCCATGGGTATCAAATACTGATTCATAAGATTAAATTAATGATGTGTAAGAGTAAACTTCTAGGTAACACTTGATATATAAGGGTCCTACATTTTTCAATGCAGTACTTCTCAAGTAGGATAACACATAAAAGTCATGTACTTATATAATTTCTACTCAGCTGCACCTAGAGAAAACTCAAAGAACTATAACCATGGTGATCATATCTAGTACACAAGGAATCCATCTATGGTATGACATAACCGTTGTAGGGTGGTACAAAAGATATAATTTATTTTCCTAGTATAGAAAGATTGTTGACCAATGTTGTCTCACTTATAGAGTTATTGTGGTTGAAACACTTTCTAATCCTAACTCACATATTATATTTTTTAGTATTTTTTTTATTTTATAAAAGAAATGTAAATTTTGGTAGTTTTTGGGTTTATGTAGTATATAACATAAAATTAAATATGTTGACACAAACTAAACAAAATGAATTAAGTTTATGAAGAAAGGATATTATCCCAAGAGAATCACTATATGTGAACTTTAATTATAATTTAATTAATATAATATTTACTTATTGACCAATCTTTATTGAGTAAGAACACCCAATTCTACCATGGTTGTGATTATATAGTGCACCCATCATGTACACTACACAATCACCTCCTTTATTATGGTAAAAAAGTTCAAAAAATAATTCTAAACCTTATGTGCAAAAAATATACCTCTAAATAATGACTCTACATAACTCTAAGAAAATATTAAATATAAAAAATAAATATGAAATGACCTAGGTTTAGTACAGTATTAGTCCCCTGAGATATTCCTTAGGTTATCTACTCATGATTATGATCATAAGAGATAATAGTGAAGAATGGGAATGGAAATATAAAATGAGGGAGAGTTAAATAATGAAACAAGAACACTTTTATTAAAATATGTGATTATAAAATTAAAATAAGGAAAAAAGAAAAAAAACAATCTAAAGTACTATAGCTCTATCCAAATTTCTCAGAATAGTATCCCATCCTATCAATTGTGGTGAAATATTATTATTTATACGTGTTGTAATTTATTATTCATGGGTTTTAACTTTATTTATTACTCCATTATAGTCAAATCTTCCATGATATTCTTTTTATAAATTTTAAAGGGTTTATTTTTCCTGAAAATACATATCTCATGAGATCTATTTTTCCAAAAAAGCTGCAACCTTCCTATTTAATGTTGATCAAAATATTTCTATATTACTTTTGAAATGGTAGCCCGTGGTTGGTTATATGAGTGTTGACATGGTGGCTTAAAGTTCTCATGTAATCTTTCATTAATTACCATTCCTTTTAAAAATTCTAAAATATTGGGGATGTCCTTGTAAGTCTTTTAAAATAATTACAATGGGACTTGGAGACTTATGATAGGGCCCAAAAGCTTATGATGAATAGTGAGGATTTACGATCACCTGTAAAGTCTAATGATATGATCAAGAAATATTTATGTTTAGTAGAAAAGTAATACACTCCAAATTCTTTAATTTTCAACCTTAAACCTAAAAAATTATTTCCATAATGACTTCAAATAAGTTATTAAATATTTTAGAATAAATTTTGGGCTAAATGGAATGTTGAAAATTGAGTCATAGTATATTCTTATTTTTGTAGAAGCAACTTGACCATCATAAATACCGAACTAGAGGCTATTCTAGTTTAAAGAAATATTATTTTTCAGTCCTCAATCTTTTGTAAAAATATCATACCAATTCGAGAACTGATAAAGAAGTGTTGGACTTATATTTGAAGTTAGGTTCAGATTGATGAATCCAGTCTAGTGTCAACTTACAACCCATTATCTCTGTGAAAAATTTGGATCTAACTCATGGTATTCAAATAAAATATGTATCTTTATATGTGTAAATTGTTTTCTATAGATTTAAAATTACAAATTGATACATAGAAAATTTTATAATAAAAATATTTAATTATAGTTCAAAGGGAGAAAATGGAATTTACATGTAGTTTTCAAATTCATTCTCTTATTAAAAATTCCAATAAAAATAATTACTAAAAACATGGATTTACTGATTAATATCAAATATAAATAAAAAAATTTAAAATAAATAATTAATCCATTTTTTATTTCAATCCAAATTATTCATTGAATCCAAAAATGCAATAATCACCCTTAAATTAACAAATTAGTTAGATTTAAAACATTAAAATTAAAAGTGAAAAATATAAAAATATCAAATCCATCAGTTCCAAAACACTTAAACATTTCAATCTTGGAAATCATATTATAAAATTGTAAAACATGTTTTTTCATGATAAAAATGACATCACATTTAATTCAAATAATCAAAGATTATCATGCCTCGTAAATGGATTTTAATTATCACTTTCCTCATAGAACATAAAAATCCATTCAATATCATGTTAATTATCATTCAGATTTTTTTAGCTCGTTGGATGTATATCACTATTCACTCAAGGTTTTTAAATGGTATCTTTTCTCATTCTAAAAAACATGCATGATTTCCATAGGATTGATGCCTCTATAAAATATCCACTTATGTCACGACCCGACTTCATGAAAAGGAGGGAAGGGTCAACAGATTTCCAGGCCCTTCCTTATTCAAGTTTAAGGAGAGATAATGACCACTGAAACCCACCTTTAATAGGTCCCAAAGTGGCGACCAACGCCAAGGGTATAAAATAACTCACTAAATGGAAGGCATTACCCTATTTCATTTAATAGGATTGGGAGATAAGATAGTAAATCCCACAACACCAAAACTAAAAGTGCAAGAAAATCCAAAACAACCATTCCCATATGCATGCTCCAAAAGTGAATACCACGAAGTAAAAAGTGAATACAAAGGTAAAGTACCAAAGAAAGAAAAACAACAACTGTAACTGTCCCAAAGGTCCTGCACTAGTATGGCCCCGCCCGATCCCCAATGTCCTCCGGGAAACCTGAAAACAATTTTATATACATAGGGTGAGTATACAAGTATACTCATTAAGGAAAAACCTAAATCTCTCGTGCACAAGTGGGGAGGCATACTAATGTCCCGTGAGAAAATAGATAACCAAGCACTTAACAAGGAAACTAACCACCCAAGCCTCACCAAGGTACACTCCCCAAATAACGCAAGTCAAGTAAAATATAATAATAGCACATCGATGTTTCGGTACCCCGTGCCACTTTCCCACTGGTTATTGAGGACATCCTACACATTGAACCAATCCCTCCATTCTCACTACAGTCCCACTGCCACACCCCGCCCACACACACCTGGGCCACACCCTCACGCAGTCCTACTGCCAAACCCTACCCACAAATACCTGGGCCACAACTGTCTCATGTAACCACGCCTGCAAACACGTAGGCCAGAATAACCACCGCCACGCCCGAAGACACCTGGGCTAGAAGATCCACTGCCATGCCCAAAGACACCTGGGCCTCATCCCGAAGACACTTGGGAAACCACTTGCCTGCATACACCTGGTCCAACCACCACGCCACCCTACCCAAAGATTCTTGGGATAATAATGGACTTCAGGACATCACAGCCTGTCCGAAGATACTTGGGCTATCCAGGAAAGGGAGAGAAAGGAGTTAATAACCATCCACTAATAGAAGTTTTGGGAAAAACACCCCCCATGAAATGGGGGTGTTCGTCACTAAGTGCTCAACTTGGGTGGGGCACGAATAAGAAAAACAAAACTACAAGTATATGTATAGGTAACAAGCACTCACCCAAAGTTTAGGTTTTTCTTCAGTCTGCCTAAAGAACACATTCAACACCCACGTCCAAGTCACAACCCACACCAAACCAAAACCTATCTATCTCATCATTGTTTTCATGTTTAGTAAAAATGTTTAAATAAGTTTCTGCACCTACTTGGGCAACTAGCAAGCATAAGAATAAGCCAAGGGAAGAGTACGGTCAAACATCAACTTAAACATTCACACCCGGTTCTCTTGTAAAGTCACAACAACAAAAGGGGTAAGGGAGATCCCTCAAAGTACTGGAATAAAAAAACCCCAAGATACAGCCCCATGTCCCCAAGATCTAGGAGCCAACGGTTTCTCAACAACAGAGGATCCCTCCCCAATTCGTGATATAATCAAGGTAACCACCCGACCTTAAATTCATAACCACCGAATCCATAACAACAGGGGATCCCATCCCCAACCACATCACCCAGCAATCGGCCTGTGAATGAAAAAAACCAAACCACCACCACCAACACAAAGCAGGCACATTCCAGTATTTTCAGATTTAAAAGATTTAACACACTCCATGATTCTAACTTTGCTGTGATTTAACCGTGGTTATCACAGAAAGGACTGATCCTGGTGCTTCCAATTTATTTAGAATAATATACGTAATTAACCAAATTTCATTACACAACAAGGGTTCACAAACACAATACAAACCATTTAAACATTAAGGGTTTGTTAGTGAACATAGAAAGACCACCAACAACCATGATTTTCAGTAGGTGTAAGCCTGCACAATTTAGAAAACATTAATCATGGAAGATCATAAAACAAAGCAGCATCATCGATTACACCCCTCCCCCTTCTTTCTTTATAGAATCCTTTCATTATCTTCATTTAGTTTTGGTTCATACAATTCTACAGAATCAAAATCATTCCCACCCCGCATGATACACAAAAAGCGAGAGACGAAGGAGAAATTCCCTACTTGATTGATCGATGATCGAAGTTTATCATCACATGCCAGGAATAGAGGAGTGCACAAAGCGTAGGGGTGTGGCTTCGGGAACTCAAGCACGAGCAGACGAATCGATCATAGGGTGATCGAGAAAAGAAACCAAGGAGTACCCTTTTAGTTTATAAAGTACGGGGACGGTTGGGATAAGAACGCGAAACCGCGTAAAGAGCGGGGTCGTGGGTTGACTACGCAGCCCCACACGTCATTAAAGGGTCCTCTCCCTTTGGGGAGGTTTAAACCGATGCACACACCAAGTTACTTTAATTAAATATTTAATTAAACTCCATTTATGGGCGTCACTAGGATTTAAAACAAACTAAAAGGGGTAAAAATAGGATTTAAAACTCAATTTACGCAAAAATGAGTGCTACATGAAAAAACCGTGGGGGTAGGCAAGAGGGACCGGTATACAAGAGCTACCAGTGGCTGACAGCTACAGGTAGCCGAGCTACCGGTAAGGTGCAGTGACCGGTAGCCGAGAGCTACCAGTGGCTGACAACTACCGGTAGCCGAGCTACCGGTAAGGTGCAGCGACTGGTAGCCGAGAGCTATCAGTGGCTGACAACTACCGGTAGCTGAGCTACCGATAAGTTACAACGACCGATAGTCGAGAGCTACCGGTAGACCGAGCTACCAGTAGGCCGAGCTACTGGTAGGCTGTGGCTACCAGTAGAACGAGCTACCGGTAGGCCTGCTACCGGTAGGCTAAGGCCACCAGTAGGCCTACCGTGGGTCAAACTTCACCGAGAAGTTAGGATGGCCTCCCATCCCACCCATAACACCTCAGGCATCATATTTTTACTATGTAATGGTCCTCCAACAACCCGAGCCATTACAACTTAATAGGATAAAAAATTTGTGTTAATAATGAGACTTTCCATTGGTTATTTTTAGTCTAAAGGGGTGGTATAATTTGAATGTAAAAACTGTTGAGAATAAATGAGGAGGTTTGGATCTAAAGTAAATTAAAAATGCATGACACATTTGAAACTCAAGAACATGACCTCAATCACTCCAACCTTGCACATAGATAACCTCCAAAATCCCATTTCTTTTGTCATGTAGTCTATACCATGGAATTTCTAGTATCAAAGAGTATTTTTCTTCCCTCTTCCCTTATTTTGGTAGTGTTGTTTCATCCTTTTTGTGTTTATATTTCTCTTCAAGATAAAGTTTTATAAGGAAATAGAGGCGAATATTTGATCTTAATGTAATGGTGGAATCCCAACTATAATCTAAATAAAATATTTTGTTATCCTCACATCTTTATAGTAAGTATTTTCTTCCTAAAAAGAAACAATAAATAGTAGTATGTAAATCTACAAAACAATCAAGAAGATTTTTCAATGTAGAAATATGCTCCCTCCATTACACTTGAGTTAAATTATATTCATGAAATAAAATTATATAGTAGGAATATAGAGATTGTTTTATTATAAATTGACAGCCTAAAAAGATTTTCCATAGATACTAGGGGATTATTAAAAAGTTCAAATGCGAGGTTGGGCTTCAAAATAGAGTTTAATAAAATATTGGGCTTTTGAAATTGTTCCTCAATCAATTTTAACACATTTTATGAAATATAATATATTTGAATAAGTGTAAAAAGTTATATATTTTATATCATTAAAAAATAATATAAAGAAAATATAAATAACAATAAGATATCAAAAATGAAATGAAACCTATCAGGTGTGGAAAAAGAATTTCATTATGGGCAACACTAGTGCACAATGAATTTATCATTTGATCAAAATTCCTTAAATACTAATATTAAAAACAAAGATTCAAAATTATATTCTAGTAATCATTTAAAACTTTTATAAATTCAAACAAAGTAGTGTTTTCAAAAAAATCAAGATATTATCAAATTGTCCAAGGTTTTCTGTGAAGCTAAAAAAGGTACTAAACTAAAAACACCCAAAAAATATAGAAAATAAAAGTATAAAAATCCAAAAAATAATTACTATATAATTAGTATAAAAATATATCCCCCACATTTATCTAACATTGTCCCTTTAAATTTAAATCACACGAACAAAATATTGGTAGTTATTAAAAAAATATAAAAAAATACAACCTAACTTTTCTGGTCCCAATGAAATATTTGAGTTAATCTTATATATTTTATACTATAAAAATATACAAGTAAAAAAACAAAAGAAAACCATTTAACATAGAAATAAAAATTAAATAAATAGAAAATGGAAAGGATAGAGAGTTGTAAGTCTTCGTTTAACCTGCTAAGTGGGCCCTGGGTTTTGACTGCCCCCGTATAGGTAATACTAGTTATTATTCATAATCATATGGTGGGTGGTTTTTGTGTGAGATAAACCACCATATATATATTATTCTTGTTTATATTATATTTCCTTGATTTTTCAGGACTCCACATATATAGTGAATTAGGTTCATCCCCTTGGAAATGAGATATATCTTTCATAGTGGAGGTATGATAAAATATGGGTCCTGTTCCTCCTTATTCAATACTTGTATAACCTCCTTGTCTTCCTATAGTACTAGCTCACAATGTTCAACATCAATGGATTTTTTAAATCTAAAGTTAGAGAATAATATTATATAAATAAAATCCAAGCATGAAGAATTAATATCAAAATATTCCCTTTCACAGTAGGTAGTATTTGACATAGTTTCTTTATGAAAATCCATTGAGAACTCATTAGGTACGTATTCTAGTATATATTTAATGGGTTTAGAGAGCACCATGTACTTCTAATTTAGTGTATAATAATTTTATTCTTCACCCTATAGGAAAAAAAATGTATTATATGAATATGAAGAATTAATATAAAGGGATTTAATGCACAATTTTTTTAATGAAATTAAAATAAATTGATTTTAAGAAATAATTGTCTCCCTAAGTTGGTTCATTTTAAATTACTTATTAAGTGGAAAGTGCCTCTTAGAGCAGGGTTATAATGGATAGAGGCTAGTAGTCAAGCTCATCTGTTATTTCTTTAAATTCCACCACTTTAGTGGTTTCCTCTTCCAAGGATATAGATAAGTACAATGGAACTATTTTTATTCTTTAAAGGAAGGAGTATCATGTGACATGTAAATAACAATAAATTCTTTCAAAAAGCTATTCAAATATTTTTGTTCTATTAATATCACTTTATCTATAATTATTTATTCATGAGTATCCACTATAAAGTTATGATTATTGTTTGGTAGAAAATCTTCAAGTAACTCCTCTTTAACCTCCTCAGGTTATTCAATATGAAATATGAATGGGGAAATCTGTTCCCCCACTATTTTTGGTTCTTGATATATTTTCTACTCTTGGTATATATGGATGTATTTAGTCATCCATTTTACTTTGTTCCTCATACATTATATGTTTTCTTTAATACATCAAAACTAATCTTTTTATGATTTTTTTACATAAGAGTGGATATTCCATGAATAATAATCATAATTGGAATACATCATGAAAAAATATTTTTTAGTTATTTATAAAAAATAGTAGAACTATCAAAAAATGTGAATAGGAAAATTGAGAGATATACCACATGGATTCCCATCAATAGTTCAATGTTTTGAAATTACTATAGTATGGTAGTAAAAAAGTTATAATTTATTTTACTAGTGTAGTATAATGGTTGAGTAGGGTCATATCCCATGAGGAGTCATTGTTGTTCAAACAATTTCTAATTCTAACTCAGATATTATATTTTTTGAAATTTTGTTATTTTATTAAAGAAATGGATTGTTTTTTCTGTTTTTTGGGTTTATCAAATGAAAAACATAAAAGTAAATGTGAAGATGCAATGAAAAAGAAATGAATGAAGGTCAGAGAGAATATAGATTAACCTGAGAGAGTCACTTAGTGTGAACTTTCATTATCTTTTAATTAGTCTCATATTTAGTTAATTACCACACTCTATTGAGTGGGAACACCCTATTATGCCATGGTTGTGGTTATATAGTGAAACCATCATGTAAATTTCACACCCACATCTTCTATTTAGGGATAAAGTATATAAAAGAAAGATGAACCTTGGTTTCACTAAAGAAACCTCTAAATATCAGCCTTGACCTAATGTTAAGAAAATAAAAATTGTTAATCATGAATGTGAAATAAATCAGGTTCAATACTATATTACTCCCCTAAAATATGCCTTATGTTATATAATCATGATTATTAGAATAAGATATCACAATTAATAATGAAAAAATAGAGAGAAAATGTGAGAGATAAATAATGAAACAAGAATACTTTTATTAAAACATGTGATTACAGAATGAGAAGAAATAAACTATAGTAGAAAAAATAATCCAAATAAACATAACCCCAACCATATTTCTCAGTATAGTGTCCCATCCCCTCAACAATTAAACACTTATATCATTTATAAGAATTTATATTTCCCCTTCCCAAGTTTTGAATTTCCATTTTCCTCTACTGTGGTCAAATATTCCATTATATTCTCTTTTTAATTATGGCATATATCTTTTTTCATCTAACTTTTTTATCTCATAGTATAGTCTTCCATAAAATCTATAAAATTCATATTTAGTGTTGTTAAATATATTTACATATTATTTTATATGTGGTAGACATTGGTTGGTTACATGAGTTTCAACATTGCATCCAAGAGTTCTCCTGGAAGTCATGATGATTTTTTTTTACTTTTAAAAAACTATTGTTTCTTTATGATGTCATGATAAGTCATTTAAAAACCTCAATATGGGACTTTATCTCTTACAATGGGTTTTAAAGTCTTAATATTGATCCCAAATACTTATAATGGATGTTTAATCTTTATGTTTAGATTCAAAGTATTACGATCAATTCAGGAAATATTTATGTTTAAAAGTAAAGGATTATAATCCCCATTATTTAATTTTTGACCTCCAACCTAAAAAATTGTTTCTAGAATTAATTCAAACATGTTTTTAAAATATTTAATAACAAATTTTAAGTAAAACAGAATGTTACAAATCTAGTTAAATGATATATATATTTTTTTGGTGCTTGTTTTACCATCATAAATAACTAACTAGAGGTTTATCTATTTGAAATAAGTATTTTTTTAATTCCTATATATTTTTTAAAATTTATGACCAATAAATGCATTTATAAAGAATTTAAAGCTCAATCATTTAATCTTGGTACTGATTGATGAATCAAATCCAAGTATGATTGGTGGGACCATTATCTACATCAAAAATTATGATCCAACTCATGGGATTCAAATAAAATATGAATCTTCAAATTATTACATTATTTTCCCCAAATTTAAAATTAAAATTTGACATATAGAGAATTTTATAATTAAAATAATAAAGTTTAGTTGAAAGAAAAAAATTAGAATTTTCTTTTAGTTTTTAAATTCATTCTCTAATTAAAATTTCTTATTAAAATCATCACCAAAAAATATAGATTTACTAATTAATATCAATGATGAATGAAAAAATTTGAAAAATAAAAAATTAATCCATTTTCATAATTCAAATCAAGTTATTATTTTAATATGAAAATGTAATAATCACACTTAAATTAAAAAATTAGTGGGATTTAAAGTATTAAAATTCAAATAGAAAAATACATAGATATTAAATCTACTAAGGAGTAAGGAGATTGAAGGAATATTTCATTCCCACTACTTGGTAAAATTGGTTAAAAAGAGGACAAAATATAATAGGTGGCGCATGATTTGAGAAGAAGAAGTTGGAATCAAATCGTATTAAGAGGAAATGGTATTTGTATGAGAATTCAGAGGGAGTCTATGCCATATATATAAAGATTCCATTCTAACAAGATAATGTAAAGTTCATCCCTACTTTAAAGATTTTCAAACATTAAACTTACCCCTATTAACGGGGATACAAATCATTATAAAGTGAATTCAGATGGGTTTGATATTATTTTCATTCCTATTTTATTACTTGTAATTTATATAGTGATGAAACACTAAAATTATTGTGGCCAACCAAATAAGACTTCCCCCACCCCTAATATATGAATTCTTGAATTTAAGGATAAATAAGCACTTTCTTAATCTTACTTGAATGGTTTGTTTTCTATATATAGTATGATATTTACCCTTATTATTATAATTAAACTATATATTAAACTCTTATCAATATTAACACATAGGATTGAAATATTTTTATCATTTACCATACAATGGTGGGACATGGGGAAGCTTTAAAAGTGATCAAAATTTCCAATCACTTGTCTAGGTAAGATCTGGGAGTTAAATGATATTTACACATCCATATTTAAGTATAAAAAATACTATTTTAGTGAAATAATTAGTGATTTCATCTGGTTAATGAGAGATAAGTAGAGTTCCATTTCAATGAATTATGATTTAGGAGGTTAGGTGAGGGAATGTGTGAGCTGAGACCACTCTTTAAAAATTTATTCCAAAACCTCTTTCACTTAAACCCAAATACATAGACAGTTTTTCTATTTTTTATAATAAAAAACAAACACACACACACACACATAAATAATAAATTGAAATTATTACATCTCTAGAGACAACATGATTCACACTATATTGTCTTTATCTTGGGTTTTTATTTTTGTTATTATGGTGCCCATGAAAACAGACACATCAACCTAGCTCTGTTGTTGGGGATGGAATCATTTTATTTTTTATTAGTGTTTTTATTTTGTTTTAAATGTTTTAAATATAGAACCAGATCATTTTTGGATCACCTCTTTGGATTTTGTCTGTAGGTTGATCAAAATTTTCTAGTTTGGTTCTAAAATATGAAGATTACTGAGAAAGTGGATAGGGAGTTTGCCACCATCCCATTGAAAAATTATACTTTCTATTAAAAATCACCTAGATATTATTTAGTAAGTGATAACTTGGAATAAAATATAGATTAATTATATATTTACGTTTTATAAATATGTGCACTTAATTTCTATTATAAAAAAATTGGTTTTTATGACCAAATAACCAATTAAATTTTGAACATAAACATAGAATGTTTAAAATACTATCTAAGTTCCATGTATTTTCCATAGATGAACTTAAAAAGTAATTGAAGGAATTTTGATTTGTGTATAAAACCTTAAAACCAAGAGGATTTTTTGAAGCCCAAATTAGTTGTAAGGAATTAAATTCACCCTCGAAGGGTCACAAATGGAATGGATGTACAACTTGTAACCTGGAGAGGTCAAAATAAAGGATGATCTCTATAGGTCCTTATCATAGATGTTTCTCCCTATATTTGGAAGTTAATATCTAAGTAATGATATATATATAATAATAAAATCTAGTGGACATACTCTATATGGGAATTGGGAGAGGTTTAAGAGGCCAATTGCTAGTTTCATACATCAATCCATTGAGGATCATCAATTCTTGGTATTATTATAATATGGCCTTATATAAAATGATCAAAATATATTAAATACTTATTTATGAGGATCTGTAATAGAAAAATCACCAGAAAAATATATCCCATAACTATGAACAATTTGGTACTAGAACTGTGACTAGAGGTGTGAATGAAGTCAAAAGTTTTAACTCTACTTTACTTGAAAGCATAATTGAAGAGATAAAATATATCATTAGATAATTACAAATGAAAAATGTTGATGAATATTTTCCATTTAAACCTCGTTGAATATGTCAATTATTCCATTATGTGGATCACTTCATAGACTACCTCCCTCAAGTGAAAGACACTAAGAGCTTTGGTACCATGTACTAGAGGTAGTTCCAAAAATCGATCAACTGACGAGTTAATATTTTGGATGTAATTTTAAAATTTTAAATTATTATTGTAATATGTTTTTAAGTAGATTAAACCCATGTTTTAATAAATCATATTTATTTTTGTGTATTTTGTAATTTGGAATGTAATTTTAAGAAAAGAAATAAAAAGAACTAAAATTCACATTTTATTCTATTATATGATTCTTAGTATTTTTATAAATGTGTGTTGGTTGTATTTTCAAGGAGGGTCCTACTAAAGAATATATGAACAACATGTATAACCCTCAACCAGTGGAGTATAATCCACTTAGCAGGCCCTAGAAGGGCCCATCATCCAAGCTATCTAGAGAGAAGACCGACCATGCAGGAAGCTCTTGCGTTGTTCGACATAGGGGTACAAGAAATAGGAATTCAGGAGTGAACTAGTGTGTGGGGAATGTGTCCAAAAAGTAGTGGGAGGAAGATATCACCCACATGGGGTCATGCATGGTGGAACATGTGGTCCTCAAACCTTCATTTGAATTATCAGTGTGATGAGTGATTGTTCTAACTAAACTAATAAAGTCCACACATGAAATATATTTGTTTTGGGATGCAAGATTTCCCAAGGTACTATTGACTTACTAAAACAGTATCTTCCGGGGTCACTCAGGCATCATTTTTTCTAGACACACCATCGACATTTCTTTCCACCCTCCACAGCATTAGAAGACACCATGCCAATCACTGGGGATGTTCTGGCATGAGCTAAATGACACTATCAAATCCTAAAGTCACATTTAATCACTTCAAAATCTTAATAGGACTACTATGGAAATTAAATAGAAGGATAATAATACCTCTATGGTAGATGAAGGAAGATATCATACACCACTTAAAATTTAATCTCCAGTACACTGTTTCCGAGGCTATATGGAATAGTTGTCAAGGGAGATTGAAAAGATAAAAGTTTCCACATCATATCTATATCAACTACAGCCTAGAGAACTATGCTCTAAGAAGGAGTAAATGAGCTATGTTTTTGTACCTCTGATGTGATGTGGAGATGACTCAAATAGAATAATCAATGATTTTTTTTTGGAAAATAAGAAGGCTGTGGAACAACAAATCACCACTGTTCCATGGATCGAATTGAAGAAAAATAAAACCATAAGATATGGGATAGTGAAAAATATCTACACCTTGGCATAAGATTGAAGAAAAATTCATGATAAAGCTATATTGTAATACCCATATTTTTTGTGAATTATTGTTTCCAAATTAATTTAATCTTTTTGATATTTTTCATTTCATGTAATACCGAATATAGTTTTTTAAGTAAAATAACTAAGTTTGTATTGCGCTAGACACAACGCCAATTTAATATTGAAATAAACATAAAACATAGATTATCTTCTTGTAAACACAAGACTATTTTTGTCTTATATTACACACAATATGAATCCCCTTTTATATCTTGCATTATATGCAAGGATGAGTTTTTAATGAACTCTAACATATTAATAATAATATTTTTAAAATACTATTATAGATACCACTTTGATATTGGAATGAGAGTTATGAATAAGATTAAATAAATTATAAAAATATGATTTACACATGAATAAATTTATTATAAATTATTATAAGTGAATGAAATAACTATTTTAAAATAAAGAAATTACTTTTATAAGAAAACTATTTTTATATGTACAAACATAATTTTATCTCCATAATTAAAAAAAACAATTTTGATTAATTTTTTCAATAAAATTTATATATTATATATTAAATTAGTATTTTTTATACTCATCCAATATATTTTATTGGTATATGACAATAATTAATCCAATTTTATGAATAAAAAGATATACTTTTCTAGAAGCCAATTTTACCACCTTTTAACAGCGAACCCATTTTAAATATAATTTTTGAAACTTTTATAGTTTTATTTCACAAAATAAACTTAATTTTTTGAATATTAACATCAAAATTTACTTTGGGTGAATTTTTGGTATTTTTATGAAATATTTTATTTTTGGATGAATAGTGAAAAATACTGAATTTTAATTCAAAACTGGTTTTCAAATAATTTATTTATATAGTGGAATTATATATTAATTTTTTTAAAGTTTAATTATATCAATTATTTGAAAATTTATCCAATTTAGTTCATTCTAACAAATTTCACATTGAAATTGGATATAAAAACATTTTAATCTTTTGGACCTTTTCACTTTAAAAACACGTCGTCTCATCATGTTTGTGAAATTAATTTTAAATTAATTTCTACCACTTATGTGATTATAATTTTAAAAAATGGATTCCATATTTGGAATAATAATAATTTATAATATATAATATGGTTAAATTAGTTTTTGAGAAAAAATATTAGTAAAATTAATTAAAATTAATTACATCGATTAAGGTAAAACTTAGTTTAGTTAATGATTAAACCATAATCTTAAGGGTCCAAATACCCTAGAAACATGTTAAAAATCCATTTTATGGACATATTTATAATAATTAACTTATTTCATATAATTTTATCAATTATTTTATTCCCATGATGTAAGAGATACCTCTCAATAGTGCTTATCTTTTTATATATACAAGAATGCCACTCCTGCATTATAAAAGGGTAATCACCCCTTCACCCCCTCACACCTCTCAAGATACTTTTTCTTGAAAAAAACCTACCAAAATATCCTAAAAACATTCCTAAATTAATCAATAATCCTCAATTTAGGTATAAAGACAACCAAGGAAGCCCTTTGGTGCAAACTAATAGGAGTTACCCAAAGAAGAGGTAACATCCTTCCTCGAGCTTCTTTGTTTTATTTTTAATCTTCACCATATCAATTATTCTTATTCTATGATTATGTAATAAATTAATTATTCTAAATATACTAATATTTTTTTAATCTAAGGTTTTGACCTACACTTACACATACTTCCATCTAATGGGTAATGAACTTATCATTCTTGTGTACGACGAACTACCGCCTCATGAAATGATGTTGTTCGTTTTTTATTTACCACCTACCATGGTTGATAATTATGATGTAAAATATATTTTTATATTACATATATGATATTTATGATTTATTTATGCTTATTTAATTATTATATAAAACATACTTTCATGATTTCCATTTCGTTTAAATACGATAACTTCATTTGTGGACATGCGGACTATCTGCAGCTCAAAGCGATGTGATTCATTCACACTTTACATAGAATGTATTAAGGATGGGTTTGTTTAAATTATATTATTTATATAATAATAATTATAATGGAATTATTATATATATATATATACAAATATATGTTATTAACATTCTTTCTTTCAATACAAAAATAAAACAAAAATAGTGTCCATGCATATGTACGACCTTCTGTCTCCATGAACGGTGTATTCCATTTCATAATTATATATTTTATATATTATTATAAATATTTATATAATTAATATATATTATATTTATATCATTTTTTAAATTCTATAAATAAGTAAATTATGATCTAAGTAAAAGTATCAAGAATAAAAAGTCAAAACATATATGAAAAACAACGTAGATATTACCCGAAATGTAACGTTAACATGGAATTATTAATAAATGAGTAATATAAAATCATAATAAAATAATATATCATATTTTATATAATAATATGTTTGTTTTTTATATTTATACTAAACTTATATATATTATAAAGGAGGTTTGAACGTGTATGAATAAATTCAAGACTTAAGGTAAGGGTTTTCGCATCTCAAATTTATTTCTATGAGAATTAAGATTTATTCACCACTCATTTATTTTGTATGGTGTATATACTACCCATTATTTTCTTATAGTATTGTTATAATTAAATTCATGGTTATTTACATATCCCTTTTATGAACTTTCTTTTATGGGGTTTATGGTTCAAAAGTTACCAAATCATTAAGTTATTTTGTCTCAATTTACCTTCTCTGAGGCACATAACATGCTATACACCTATATTTTTCTATGATGTATATATAATACAATTTGACAGGTTATATCATGAATATACTTCTTTTAATGATACTTTAGGATTCATGGAATGTTATTATTTTCATATTATTATGATTAAAAATTACCAAAGTGGTAATTGTTTATTGCAACAATCTCAACCTTTATTGAGATTGTTTATGATTACGATTACATTAATGAAATATTTTGAATCATATTTCATGAAGTATAATTAATTTTATTATCCAATATTTATTCATGACATCTTCATGTATTGGACCCATTTCCCACACTCTTTGGTCCTTAATATAATAAATAAATCATTTTTAATAAAATAAGACTTTATTTCTCTCTTCGATTGAAAATATATTTTATTCAAAAAACCATGATTTATAAAATTTTTATCTAAAATATTTTACTATGATGTGTAAAATAAAATTTTACCCATGATTTAACTTTCTAATAAAAAATGTTTTAAAAATAAACTCCTTATCATTTTACGATTAAGACCCTTTTTTTAACTTTTTATAGTGTAAAAGGAGTGTTTGGAATGTACGGATTTACCCACCATTATTTCCTTGAATCTTCCTTTAAAATTTTACAAGGTCATTTTTAAAAGAATGTTTTTACTAATATTATGTAACTATTTTTTTTAATGTGGGTTTCAAATAAAAAGGGTTTAAAAAAAGTTTATATGGTTTTCAATGCTTCTTTTATATGTTTTCAAGGTTATTTTCAAAAGAAAAATGTTTATGTTTTAAAAAATAAACTTTCAAATAATAAAGGATATTTTTCTCAAGAAATGTTTTAAATGGGTTTTCATGATTACTATATATGTTTCTAAAGTGATTTCAAATAAATATATGTTGAAAATTTTATATGTTTTAAAAGGTGATTTTCAATATAAAGTTATGTTCCAAGTGATATTTAAAAATATATCCCCATATAAGATGACATAATTTTTTATTCCTTTTTATTTACTTGGGATATGAGAAAATAATACCATTTATACTCTTTCTTTAATGGTTTACATTTTTATGGAATAATGTTTACAACACTTATTTCTCTTCCACAGGTTATATACTTTTGAAACTCGTTTCTTTTAACGGGTTATGATTTGATGAAACACATATATTTTCAATAAGTAATGATATTATGAAATGTTTATGTTACAAATTTTATTTCATGGGTTATTATAAGATGTTTACCAAACCCATATCTTTCTATGGGTCATGATTTGATGCAAGTTTTGTAAACTTATGGCATGTGTATGTATGATTTTATTGTGTGATGGGTGAGACCTATATCTCCCTAAAATTAATTGGGTAAGGATTTATATCTCATGATACAATTATGAGAGGCAAGTCAACAAGATTGATCCACTATGAGAAACAGGTGTGTCCTGATCCACTATAGGAAACATGTGTGTCCTGATCCATTATGGGACGCAGGTGTGTCCTGATCCACTATAGAAAATAGGTACATCCTGATTCACACTGGGAAACAGGTTTGTTCTAATCCACTATGGAAAAAGGTGTGTTCTGATCCACTATGTTTATGGTCTTGGTAGTTAACCCGGACACATGATTTGTTTTCTATATTTATGATGGTGCAACACTTATATGACATGTGTTTATGGTTCATGATTGGTTTATGATGATTTTTCACCCTTATGATTCATGTATTTTTAACTTCCAATATTTATTCTATGAATCATGTATATGATCTTTGATATGCATGGTATTATCACTAGATGTCATTCTCATGTTCTCATACCCTTATGTTATGCTTATGTGTCTCCTTTGTTTACCATTTCTGAGTATTTGAGCTCAACCCTTTCTTATGTTTCATTTACTTAGGTTATGAAAAAGGTTTTAGGTATAAGTACTAAATGGGAAGAAATTTTTGGGAAACATTAAAGATCTTTCACCTAGTTAGAAGGTTTTGTTTCGAATTTCAAAAAAACACCAAACTATTATGGTCCTTAGTCATGTATTTTTGTAATGTGCTGAATATTAATATAAAATGATATAATATCCAGGTATCTTAATCTTGGTTCTCTATAGTTGGTATCAAAGGAAAGTTTTAGTTATACTTTGGAAAATAGGATGATAAAACCTTAGTGAGATCCCTAGGGATATTTCTAATGATATGTCTAGGGATGTCTCTAAGGATACGCCTAAGGTATCATAGTAAGGTGTCATAATTTTGACATCCTAGAAGTGATTTTTCATGATTTTGTGGTTTTCACCATGATAATTGTTTCTCACACTATGATTTCTAGTTTTAGTCAATGTGGGAATAAAAATACATTGGGTTAATGTTGAATATGATGGAAAATTCTTCGTTGAACAGTCAAATGGGATGATCATTGGAGTAAAGGATGTTGTGATCATGCCTAATCTATTTTCAAGGAAAATTATTAACAATGTGTACCTTAACCAACTCTAAGACTCACCAAATATGATAATAAATGAGTTCTCCAAGAGTTCAGGTAATGGAGACCACAGAGGAAAGAATATTTAGTTTCCTTTGTGTCAAGAATGTGAAAAGAATCTTATAAGTGAATGTATTAGAGGAACAAGAATATATTTTTAGTGTTGAAAAGGACACAAAGGAAGTAACTACAAAAGAAAAATGAAGGTTTTAATTAATGTAATGGATAAGAATATTAGCCTCCCTAAGACATAATCAAAGGATAAATTCTATAAGTGTGGAATGAATGGGCATTATGAAAACAGATGTCCTAAATGGAATGATCTCAAATGAAATCAACAAGGTTGTATGAGTAGTGGTTATATTGCTGCTGATGATGAGACTATAGATGTAATATGAAATGAAAGAGGTATTATGTAATGGGATGAGGAAACCTTGTTAATGGATTAAGTATTAATTAGAATAATCAAAGTTTTTATATATTTTGGATTCATGAATTATGTTATATGAATGGTGAAAAATATAAGGATTGTTCAATTTATTGTTTTTTCACTAAGGATTTACAAGAATATGATGAATAGTTCTGATAGATTAGAAAATTGATTTAATGGCTAGGTGATGCTAATGGGAAACCCATGATTAATATAAATATGAACCCTAATATGTTCCATATGTTAAGATAATGATTTTTATATTTTAATAAGTAAATTGGATGGTATTGGTTACCTTGGAATTGAATAACAAATTGTTGAAAAATTGGTCTATGTTATCATGTATAAAGTTTATAAACTTTTGGATTTAAGGAATACTTCCAAAATAAAGCATGCATGTTTTAAATAAGGATATTCAGTAATTCAGGTTATTATTTGGTTTTAAGAGACTACATGATAAAGGTATTGACATGTTTGTTATGTGACAACCAAGATATAATTTTTAATATATGGGGGGTCAATGACAAATTTTTTTTGATAAATTATGTGAAATTAATTGTAAATTTTTTTACGTATAAATTTTAGAAGGGTTATAAGGTTAACCATTTATTGAATGGTTTATATTAAAATTAAGATGAGGTTTTAGAGATTAAAGTGTTATATTATGATATGAGTATTTATGCATATTGTATAACCAATGCTAATTTTTTCGTCTTGATAAAGACAGATTTAATGAACTATCATTAAATATATGGATCTTATGATCTGATAATGCTTTAGAAAAGACAAATTCACCTTATTTTCATAGAGTAAGAGATGAAGCGGAAATCGATAAAGGCACCACTAAAGGGAGAGGTTGTGTATATAAAAAGGAATAAAATAAAGTAAGTATATTTCCTTATGTTATTAGATAATAAAATAATTCCACAACTCATGGAAAATGACATTTAAAAATATTTATCATAATACCTTTATTTCTGTTGAATCGATGGTCATATAAATCAGCATAGATTTATGGTTTTGAGGTCCTCAGATTTCTATTGATCATTCAATTATTGGTGATAAATGATGTTTATCACTCTCTATAATTATTTATTCTTTTCCTATATTTCAAATCTTCACTCCCAACCTACATTCTACTATGTGGAAACTAGTTTTGAATTACTTTGGGTAATCGTTATGGTCCCAATTTTCCATTTTTAAAAGTAAGTTTTAGTATTAATTTTTATGATGTGGGTTTCTATGAAAGGAACTTTTAAGTATTAAACTTTAAAAAACACATATTAATTTTTAAGGATAAATTTATTTTAAGGGGGGTATAATGTAACACCATAAGATTTTGTGAAATATTTTTTTTCGAATTAATTTAATCTTTTTTATATTTTTCATTTCACAGGACACAAAAAATAGTTTTTTATATAAGGAACTAAATTTTTCCTACGTTATACACAACACCAAGTCAATATTTCACTACAATAAACACTTAGATCATCTCAAGTTACACGAAACACTATGTTTGGATTGTATTATACACAATACTGAGTTCCTTAGATATCTTGAATTACAAAAAAGGCCGAGTTCTGACCAAACTATAATATTATATTAATGTTATTATTAAACTACTATTATAGATACCACCTAGCCATTGGAATGGAATTTATGAAGAAGATTAAATAAATTGTGAAAATATTATTTGAATATTAATGATTTTGTTATAAATTAGTATAATTTAATGAAATAACTATTTGAAAATAAAGTAATTACTTTTCTAGGAAAACTATTTTTTTATGAACAAACAAAATTTTGATCTCAATAAATTAAAAAAACCACTTATGATTAATTTTTTCAATAATATATATATATATATATATTATATTCAATCAATATTTTTATACTCATCCAATATATTTTATAGGTATAAGATAAGATTAAATCCAATTTTAACTATAAAAAGATGTATTTTTCTAAAAGGTACTTTTAACACCTTTTAATAGAGAACCCATTTTAAATCCTATTTTCAAAAAATTTATAAATTTTATTTGAAAAAATAAAATTCATTTTTAAATAGGTATATCAAAATTTACCTTGAGTGATTTTTTGTTATTTTTCCGAAATATTTCATTTTTTGATGAATAATGAAAAATACTGAATTTTAATTCAAAACTGCCTTTTCATCAAATTTATTTATATAGTTAAATTATATTTTGATTTGTTTTTAATGTGTAATTATATTAATTATAAAAAAAATAATCCAATTTAGGAAATTGGATATAAAATTATTTCAAACTTTTGGACCTTTTCACTTTAAAAACCCATTGTCTCATCCCATCTGGAAGATTAAGTTTAAATTAACTTATGCTACTTATATGATTATAATTGGGAAAAAATAATTCCATATTTTTAATAATAATAATTTATAATATATAATATGGTCAACTTAGATTTTAACCAAAAATATTAGGTAATGTAATTAAAATTAATTATAGCGATTAAGGTAAAAATTAGTTTTCTTAATGATTAAACCTTAATCTTAAGAGGCCAAATACCCTAGAAACATAGAAAAACTCCATTATATGTCCATATTTAGTAAAATTAAACTCTTTTATCTAATTTTATCAATTATTTTATTCCAATTATGTTAGAGAAATATCTCAATAGTGTTTGCCTTTTTATATTTACAAGAATACCACTCCTCCTCTACTATAAAAGGGCACTCACCACCTCACTTCCTCACACATCTCAAGAATCTTAGGATCAGTAAAAACCTGATCAAATATACTAAAATAATACCTCCCTTAATACTCTAATCCTCCCTTTTAGTAGAAATCCATCCAATAAATCCCTTTGGTACAAACCAAAAGAAGTTACCCAAAGAAGAGGTAACCTCTTTCATCAAGCTCCATTATTTTATTTTTACTATCCACCACTTAAATTATTCTTATTCCCTTAATATGAAATAACCTCAGTATCATAAATATAAATATATGTTTTTATTCTTTGTTTTAAATATACACTTACATACAATTCCATATAATGGGTAACAAACTTACCGTTCTTGTGTACGGTGAACTACCATCTCATGAAACAGTATTGTTCATTTTTTCCTTTTCCACCTATCATGGTTGGGTATTATGATGAAAAAATATTTTTATATGATATATACGATATTAAATATTTATTTATTCTTCTATAATTATTATATAAAACATACCTTCATGCTTTCAATTTTTTGTAAATATGATAACTTTGTTTGTGGATGTGTGGAATACCTCCTCCTCAAAGAAATATAATTCATTAACACTTTACATGGAAGGAACTAAGGATGGGTTTAGTGAAATTATATTATATGTATGAAATAATAATTCTATTGGAATTATTATATATATATACGTATAATTAATTTATATGTTTTCTCTCAATATGATAATAAAATAGAAACAACGTTCATGCATACGTACGACCTATCATCTCCATGAATGGTGTATTCAATTTCATAATTATATATTTTACAGTTATTTATAAATATTTATATAATGAATATATATTATATTTATATGATGTTTTAAATTATTTAAATAATTTAATCATGATATAAGTAAGAGTATCTAGAATAAAAATTGAAAACATATATAAAAAACAATACAGATATTACCCGAAACGTAACATAGAATTGTTAATAAATAGGTAATTTAAAATCATAATAAAATCATATATGTTATTATATATAAGAATTTGTTTATTTTTTATATTTATAATAAACTTATATTTATTATAAAGGATATTTTAATGTGTATGATGATATTCAAGACTTAAGGTAAGGATTTTCTTGTCTCACTTTTATATCTATGTGACTTATGATTTATTCACCATTAATTTATTTTGTATGGTGTATATACTTACTATAATTGCCTTATATAATAATTATACTTAAATTTATTTTTATTTACCTATCCCTTCTATTAAATTTCTTTTATGTGGTTTATGGTTCAAAAGTTAGCAAACCCGTAAAGTAATTTTGTCTCAATTTAAGTTATTTGAGGCATATTCCATTTTATGAACCTATATTTTTATTTTAGGTGTAAATACTACCATTTGAAATGTTATATCACGAATATAGTTCTTTTAATTAGATTTTAATCTTCATATAATTCTACTATTTTCATAGTATCATGATTCAAAGTAACCAAAGTGGAAATGTTTTATTGATACAATCTCAACGTTTATCGAGATTATTTATGATAACTCTTCCATTGATGTAATATTATGATCTATATCTCTAGAACTATCATTAATTTTTTTTATCCTTTGTTTTTCCATGATATATCCATTCATTGGTACCATTTTATCACTATTTTTTCCATTAATATAATTAATAAAGTGCTTTTAAGAAAATATGACATTATTTTTCTCTTAGGTCAAAAACATTTTTTATTCAAAAAACCACGTTTTCGAAAAATGTTTTCAAAAATGTTAAACTATGATGCATAAAAGAAATTTTTACCCATTTATTAAATTTTTAATAAAAAAGTTTTTAAAAATAGTCTCCTTTTCATTTTCCGATCAAGGATCTTTTCTAAACTTTTTATGGTGCAAAAGAAATGTTTGACATGTACATATTTACCAACCATCATTTCCTTGAAGATTATTTTGAAAATTTATAATGTTATTTATAAAATAAAATTTTCTTCTAATATTATGGAATTTATTGAATGTTGTTTTCAAAGAAAATGGTATTTTAAAAAAAATATGGTTTTCAAAGCTTCATTTGTATGGTTTCATTATTATTTTCAAAAGAAAATATTTTCAAAATGTTTATGTTTTAAAAAATATTTTTTCAAAGTGGAAAGGATATTTTCCTTAAGAAATGTTTTAAATGGATTCCCATTATTCCTATTTATTTTTTAAAAGTTCTTTCAAAGGAAAGTATTTTTAAAATGTTATATGTTTTAAAAAGTGATTTTTAATGAAAAGTTACATTTTAAGTGATATTTCCAAATCCTTCCCCATATAAGATGACATACTTTGTTATAGTTTATGATTTACTTGGGATATGACCTAAAAATACCATTTAAACTCTTTATATAATGGTTTATGTTTTTTTGTAATGATGTTTATAACACCGATTTCTCTTCCATAAGTTATACGCTTTTCAAACCCGTTTCTTTTCATGGGTTATGATTTGTTGAAATGATCATGAAACCTATATATTTTACATAGGTTATGATATTATAAAATTTTTATGAGACCATTTTAATTTCTTGGGTTATGATAATATGTTTATGAAACCAATGTCTTTTTATGGGTCATGATTTGATTCAAGTTTTATTATCTTATAAAAAATACAGGAATGACTTTATTATGTGATGGGTAGGACCTGTATCTCCCTTAAATTAATTGAGTAAATATTTATATATCATGGAATAATTAAGGTAAACAAGTCTACAATCTTGATACACTATGGGAAACAAGTGTGTTATGATCGACTATGGGAAACGGGTGTGTCATGATCTATTATGAGAAATAGGTGTGTTCTAATCCACAATAGAAAAAATGTGTGACCTGATCCACAATGGGAAAAAGGTGTGTCCTAATCCACTATAGGAAACTAAATGTTCTGACCCACTATATTTATGTTCTTGGTAGTTAACCTTGACACATGAAATGGTTTTCAATATTTATAATGGTTCCACACTTATATAACATGAGATTATAGTTCATGATTGATTTATGATGATTTCTCACCCTTATGATTCATATCTTATGAACTACAAATATTTATTCCATGATTCAGGTATATGATCTTTGATATATAGGGTATGATCTTAAAATTTTATTCTCATGTTCTCATTCCCTCATTAATTTTATTATTCGACAGTTATTAAAGAAAATTTTCATGTATTAGTACCATTTTATTCTCTTGTGTTCTTGAAATGATTGATAAAATGTTTATAAGAAAAGATTACTTTATTTATCTCTTCAGTAGATAATCCTTTTTCATTAATATCCATTTTTTCTAGAAATATTTTCATGAATATTTTCAAAATTATAAAAATGATTTATTAAATAAATTTTTACCCATTCATTATTTTTTTCAAAACACTTTGAAAGGAATATTGTTTTCATTTTTAGAATGAGGTACTTTTTGAACTTTTATAGTAGTAATAAAGGAATGTTTCTAATGTCATGTGTAGAATTATTCATAGTCATGACCACTCATTTATTTAATGTTTAATTTATAAGTTTCCAAGATTATTTTCAATGTTTTTTTCCAAATATGTTAGAAATTCTTATTTTTTAAAAGTGAATTTCAAAGTGAAAAAGATATTTTCTTCAAGAATGTTTTGTTAGAATTTTTATGGTATTTATATTCATCAATAAAAAACATCATTTTACTTATTATCTATTGGGAATATGATGTCATGATACCAAAATTATTATTTCTATGGATGATTTATGATAATTTTGACTGAGGATGTACTAATTAATACCATTCACTATATTAATTTGGATGGTTTATGATTATGTTTAATGATTAGGGAAATTATTTACATTTTATTTTCTATATTTTCAATTTTAATGTTTACATATATTATGTTTCCCCCATTTCATATGAGTAATTTATTATACTTAGTATGTAATGGGTGGTGCATGCTATATGCCCTTGATGCATGGGTCAGTCTCGTGAGAAACTATATTGGGTATTTGACCGAGGCCTTAAACATTTATGTAATATGTCTTTTTATAAGACCTTGAAAGTATGGTGATGATGTCCGAAAATATAAATTTCCTCATTATGATTTTAGTTATTGATGTCTATGTGATTATTTGATTAGTTATGATATCCATGGATAGGTTTAAGGATCATCTAATTATTTATATAGTATTATTTGATCATTCTTTAGTCCTTCCATATTATTATTCATGTTCAAGTTATTTATTAAATTGAATGTGTTTCTTGTTATTTACCTTGATATATTGATTATGCCTTCTGTATTCATGATAAATTCTGTCATATGCATACCTTTACTATGAATTTGAGATCACCCCTTTCTTATGTTTCCTTTCCTAAAGATTATAGGAAGTGTATTATGACTGATATGACAGTATATTCTAAAGGTAATAGTATTTTTCTCAAAGAAAATACTATGTTGTATTTTAGGATTTCAAATTTAATGTTAAACTCAAGTATATATCTAGTTTTTCAAGACTAATAAATTATTGATCCTTTGGTATGTGTTCTGTTGTATTTAGAATCAATATAATAAATTAACCACTAAATCCAAGTTACTAGGGTCAGGGTATCTATAAAAACATTAGTACATTCATCATAAAGGAATGGGATGTGGTTTCAATTACCTTCTGGATTCATCTTTTCATATTTACTTTTTAATTATGGAATATCTTGATTTTATTTCAGGATAACTCAATGATGACATCCAACCATATAATTACACAACAAGATCATGATGCTGATCTACCTAGCGATGAGGATTTAGTATAAGGTCCTATATAGGAGGTTGTACCTTTGGGTGTTTTTCCAATTTTCCACCACCCGTTGAGAATCAAGTTTCACTGGCACTATTGGATGAGGATGTGTGAAGACTAATCATGCTCCATGAGTTTCAAAGGTAGAGACCTCTCAATTTTTGTGGTGATCTAGACCCCTAGGTAGATGAGGACATTCTATAGGGAGTGAACCAAGTTTTCTGGCTTGTAAGGGCACCTACATATTAGATGGTGGTCCTAGCGGTGTATAAAAACTCTATTGTTTTACACATATTATTATATGATTATAAGTATAATTATCCATCAAATACAAACCCAGGATCTCAAAGTCTAGTGTCTTTTGAAGTCTGGGTACATAAAACTGAAAACATGGAACTAAAATAAAACATATCATTATTAATCTTCCATAATTAGATCCTACTATCCTTTGAGCTCCTACATCTACATAGGATATCCTGGAGAATACATAGACAAAAGGGATGATCTAAAAAACCTAGTAAGGGAATAAATAAGTGAATGAAGCATAAAACATGAGTTAGAAGGCAAAACATGATAATATAAAAGTAATAATATATGAATAATCATATGTAAGCATAAAAAATATAATATTGAATCATATGATCAAAAAAAAAACATAGTAATGTGGTAGTAATATATTACATGACATAAACATGAGTCAAGGAAAACTACCAAGACTACATAACATGGGGCACAAAAAATTACACAAAAAATTACACAAAAAATTTGAGCTCTATCTGGGGCCACCCATCATAAAATGTTTATTATTATGCATTCCACATAAAGAATCAAAAATAATTAATACATATAAGGGTTACCCATGGAAATAAATGGGTATTATAATCATGTTATAAGGAATTATCAAAGGGAATATCATTATTTTGTCCATAAAAGAATGTATTTAAATTATACATGGACATTAATAAAGGAAAATATGCATATTTCATAACAAATGATGTGAAAACATGTAAAAATATTGTTTAAGAAAATTTATAAATGAGCCACTTTAGTGCGGTTTAAGGGAAAATATTAGAGTATTTAAATAAAAAAAGAATAATTGTTTTTATAAAACCAAAAATGAAAAAATATTGTTTTTCATGAATAAATTAGTGATTTTATAAATAATAACGGCGGATTAAAATATATTATATAATTTACTTTAAAAGGGGTAATAAATTGGGAACTTCCCTTTATTTGGCATGCTAATCTGGAGGAATTGAGAAAGGAATATGATAAAACATGTATTTTCCAATAAAAAGAAGATGAATTGATCATGATTCATAATTTTAAAACATATACATAGAAATTATAAGATTTAAATAATAATAATAAATAAATACATTAGTTTAAATATAGACTGAGCGTAATTTGAATAAAAAATAGAGGTTCAGAGAGTTCCCTTACCTTATGTCTGAATGTGTTATGAACTTTCACTTAATTTCCTAAATAATAAAATTATATTAATTAATAATTTAATTCAGAAACTATTAAACTTATTTTTTATTAATTATAATTTTATGAAATTCATTTTTGGACATTTTTATGAGTTATAACGTTTAATTTTGTGGTTCCAAGAGTGTTCATTTCATGGTTTTATGGTCGGTTCCAATGAGTTTAATTATGAGAGTTTTTATAAAATGGAAGAAAAAATAAATAAGTTTAATGAAATTGTATTAATATACTTACATAATTTTAAATGGTCCCCATATATGATTTTTTATATATGATAATGATTCATTAGATTAAACATTAATGAAAAATGATTAGTTTATTTTGGTAGTTTTTATGACCATCACAGACTAGTTTCATTTTATATAATATTATGCTTATATATTGGTTTCAAAACATGAAACTAGTTATAATTTACATATTATAATATTATTTAACCATAATAATATTTTAACAACCATACTTGAAGGCAATAATTAAAAAAAAACTCATTGTCCACAAAGTTGGTGAATCAAGACATCACATATGATGTTTTCACTTTTAGAATAAAAGGATAAGAGAAGAGATTTTATGATGGATATTATATTAAATAAATAAAATTAAATCATATTTATGATACTGGAGTTATCATGTCACATTAAATAGTGGAGGAAAGTATAAGAGAGAAGAAAGAAATAATTTAAAATAGAAAGGTTAAGGATTTAACCTCTTGAATATAATCTCCTCGAGAACTTGCTTAAGACACATGATTTCGGTATTTTGTTGAGACCATAAGATCTTATAAGTGTGGAAGATTACTAGGAAGGTAATTATTCATAATTTAGACAAGCTTCAAGGCTTTGTATTTGTGAGGATAAGGGGTGGTGATGGTGGTATTTATATTGGGAGGTGATGGGTGTTTTTTTTATTATTATTATTATTTATTTTTTTGTTATTTTTCCTCAAGAATATCAATTATGTTGATTAATATTACTAAATAAAGTAAATAGTTCAAGAGAGTTCAAATAAATGGATTCTTACCTTATCCATACATCAATCAAGACTCAATAATTCATGTATTTTTTAAATACTATAAATTACTATGTTTCACTATTCACCAAAAAATTCATCTCTTTTAGTAAAATCCCAAAAAATTCACCCTAACCATTTTTCAACATGATGATTTCAAAAATGGTCTCCATTTTATAAAAATAATTTTATAAATATGAGAAATTTTATTTTTAATTAATATCATCATTTATTAAAAAATGTTTCTTTTAATATTATAATTGATTTTATAACCCTTTGGAAAATTAATTAAGATATAATAAAATTATCTTACAATTATAATGCATCATAATATTAATTTATTAATATATTTTATGAAACTAAATTTTCTTTTAAACCATTACATTAATTATCAAATTATAAGTAAAATTTTACATTTCACATAAATACAAACACTTAATCTATCACTTTTAAAACATTTATTTACTTATAACATGATATAAATATATCATATTTTAATTTATAGGATACCTACCTTTTTTAAACTTTCTTAGGTGATGTTTCATTTCTAATGGCTAAATTACTATTCCTAACTATCACATTACTATTCCAACTATTAGGTAACTATTACATTGGTATAGGATGATTAATTTATATAAATACCTCTGAATTAATTAATTATTTATTAGAATAATTTTTTTATTGGGTTCTCTATGTGATATATGTTATTTATAATACATAAAATAATTATAATAAAGGAATTTACGTTGATAAAATTCTAGGTCATTACATGACGTGTCATCTTCCAGGATCCACGGGGCAATAACGATGTCTGTAGATTTAGACTCCCGATGAGACAACTCTCTCCTATTCAGATTTTAAGAATCTCTTCAGAGATGAATTCTATGCAACCACATTGTGATCAATTCGTATTCATGAGATTATACAACTTCAAGAATGCAACCAAAATGTGGATGAGTATTTGGTGATGTTCAACAACCTCTCAGGATACTCTATAGATATGGTTCAAGATTTATTATTCCAAACATGGACATTTGAGTGGGGATTATAATGAGATATTATGGTTAAAGTGATATATCTCGCCATTCCTACTTATAATGGAGTGATAAAGTAAGATTTTTTAATGGGTAGATTCCAATAAGAGTAGATTCCAATGGTTGGTGCTAGTAGTGGGAATGTAGGAGTTGAGATCACAATAGCTAGTAGCTGATGACAGACATAGGGATCCAGACACACAATATATTTCGCGAGACAGTCCAATGATAGAGGATCACTAGTTCAGGGCTCTCAAGATAGTTTTAGTCAGGCGAGAGAGAGTCATTTTTTATATTATGATGGTCGAGGACACTACGCTTAAGAATTTCCAATATATAGTATATCTAATAGAGATATGGTCAATAAACCACCCATGAAGAGACAACAGTAAGCGCAGGGAGTTCTACAAGGTGATAATTGTGAAAGAGGAGTAGGAAGAATATGAGGAGGTGGCGGATGACTTGACTTGTTTGTATCACCACCCCCAGGTAGTCCATTATAGGCTCAGATTTTTGGTGTATATGGATAAGGATAGCTACAGGAAGTGGAGGCCTATGACCCAGAGGCTCTAAGGATTATTAGTGGTATTATTTATGTCTCATATACTTTAACTACAATATATATAGACACAAATGTGAGCCACTCCTTTCTTTCCACTTCTTAAGTTAGAGACTTAGAGATTCCAGCTATGCCCTTGTCTCAACCCTTATACATGTTGACTTATACCAGAGGGTATTCAGTGATCACACACTACTATTAATAGTGTGATCTAATGATTATAAGAGAGAGTTTTTTATGGGATCTATCTATAGAAGTAAGAAGGCCTTATGATATCATCTTAGGTATGGACTATCTATTTATAGTTCTTGCCCAGATTGACTATTTTAGGTGGAAGATCCAATGTGTCCTTGATGATGGAATGGGGTTTTCTTTTATTGGTCTGATGGAATCCCAAGAAGAGTAGGATGTGATAAAACATACGAGGATACAACCAATAACTCTTTAGTTGGATAGTATTACTCCATGATAAGTGAATGCTACAAAATTTCATATTCTTGTAGTGGAAGTAGAGTACAAGGATATCTTTCATGAGGATGTTCTAGGATTATCTATCCACTAAGAGATAGACTTGAACCTAGGGAATACCCCATATCTATTTCATCATATCATTTGACTCCTGTAGAGATTTATGAGTTGAAGGTGTAGTTGGAGGACTAGTAGGGGAATGGATTTATCAGACCCAGTGTTCCACCCTGTACAACCCCAGTGTTATTATCTAAGAAGGCCTGCATGATATTGAGGTTGTGTGTGGATTAACATTTCCTAAACTAGTTGAATTTGAAGAATAAATATCTACTAAAGAGGATCAATGAACTATTCAATCAATTCAGAGAGGCGAGATGGTTCTCAAAGATAGACCTCAGATCAGGCTATCATAAAATCTAAGTATCTGATATGTATATATCAAAGATGAAATTCAAATTATAATACAATCATTATGAGTACTTGGTGATGCATTTAAACATGATGAATTCCACATCAGTGTTCATGGGACTTATAAACCAGATATTTTATCCTTTCTTAGCCTGTTTTTTATTTGTTTTCATCAATGATATCCTAGTGTACTCAATGTCCAGGGAGGATAATAAGAGACACTTGAGTATGATCTTGGGTATAATCCAAGAGGCCCAACTTTATGAGAAGATATATAAGTGTAACACCCCGAACTCTCTAGAACAGAGACAATGCATTACTAATTACATTGGTATGGTTAAAAGAAATTAAATCCCAAATGAATGATCAATTTAGTAGTCTTGAAGAAATTAGATACATAGATGTAACTCAAATTACATTGGAAAGTTAAAAAATATAACACATAACAAAAACTTAAAATGCATCCACAGAAACTAAAAAATGATCTCCTCTTTATAACCTATTAAAGGTAAAAAAATGAAAGGTGTGCGATAAAATGATCAAAAAGGGTTACAAATAGTAGAAGCATGAATCAATATTAACTGAATCATAAACAACTGGGCATAGTCAATATGGCATGGTGAATAAATGAAAAACACATGCCATTAATAAACTGAGAATGAACCTGCATCCAAAAATTTTGTCATAGTGTAAAAATCATGGATAGTAATAACCGATAATGAATAAATAGAATTATTATTATTTGGATGTCATATTTTTGGAACATGATACAATAATACTGTTAAAACATTTTAGTTATGTCGGTAGAAACCCGTATGATTTTTGGAAACAAACTCGATGGGTTTATCGCCAACTGATTTGTCTCATGATACATGTTGATGCATCGAGGGGATATAACAGGTCCCACCCATAACTTCATGTACAAATCATTATTTATAAAAATATTCAATACAAGATCAATATACCTTTACATTATCCACATAAAATAGAGGATACAGATTCATCAATAATTCCACAATTAAAACAACATTCAAAATAAACATTGTATGTAAAATGGTATACAACTTAGACAATAATAATATCCATGATATGAGAATATTGATATTTAAAATGAATATAATTTCAAATTATAAGTGATCTCAAATGGGCAGTAGGTACACCGGATAATAATTATTAGGTGAACAATACAAAGTAAGTCACAAGAAAATGGAAAATTGAGACGAAGCCCATTACCACATTGTAATAAATCATTTTGTATGAACAAGAATTAATATTCACCAAATGAATAATTTAATAAATAAAAATAAATAGAGTCATGATATTGTATATAAAATGGTATTACACATACACTACATTAAATAAATAAGTAGCGAGCAATGGAAATCCCACAGAATTGAGAGTGAGTTGAGAAACCCCTTAAAAACATTTCAGCATGTTAATGAGTGTTCTTGTTAGGGATTAATGAGAGGTAAAGGTGAATCACATAATTTATATATCATAAGGGAAGTATGGAGGAGGTGAGAAAATATACCCCATCATTATGAATTAAAAATAAAAGGACACGACATAGGGGGGATTCTTGAACAAAAGTGAGTGAGAGGATCCCTTACAATGATCGTATCATTAGAGTGATGATGAATCAATCGAATAAATTTGTGTGAAAAATATAAACCCACACAATAAAAGTGTATAGATATTATAAAACAATCAGAGTCCATTCACACATATCCTTGAAAAAAAAACATAACCAAAGACAAAGATGTTTAACTCATGAATGAAAATTGAGTTAAGATATCCCTTACCTTATGCTTGAAGGTGTTGTTGATTGTTCTTAAGAACCTGAATAATCAAATTTATCTTCATTAATTAATAATTACATAACCTAATAAACATTTAATTGATATTTTTCAATCTTATTTGGTTCATTAATGGACTTTTTGGTTGGTTTAAGAGGTTTAGTTTTATTGTTTTTGAAGCATTTTCTTCCTTGGTTTTCAGGATCCATTTACTTGTATTCATGAATGGAAGTTCTTTTGAAATATGGTTAAACATCCAGAAATATTAATATATATTTTTAGTCACATTAAAGATATATAAATGATCTTATAATGATTTTGGTTATATACCATGATGATGACTCATTCGATAAGTTAATGATAAACGATTGGATTTAGCTTGGCAATTTTGTGCACAATGAACTTGTCTTGTATTATTATTCAATATTATGAGTGTCTAAAGATTAAAAAACATTAAATAAGATAAAATAAATATATTATGATCTTTTTCAACCATTAAAAATATTTCTTGACCAGTCTTGATGATATTAATGCAAATTGAAAACCTGTCTTCCTTGAGTGTGATAAATTAACACATCTCGAACTGTGTTTTCATTTATAGTATAAAAGGAGGGGAAAAAGAGTGATTATAATGAAATATTACATTAGCTCAGTGAAAATATAGTAAATGTAAGGTTCTGGAATTATCATGGCATTTGGATGAGTTGAGGTGAGAAGAGAGAATAAAATAATGGAACTTGTAAAACAAAAGGAAGAGAGGTTCACCTCTTGAGTACTCATCTTTGGGAAAATCTTTAAGACCTTTGATTTTTGCCTTTTGGATGATACAAGTAGGACTTCTACATGGGGAGAGGTCCTGGGAAGAGTATTTGGCAGGATTTAGGCAAGTCTTGAAGTTTGAGTGGTGTGGAAGGAAGAGGGGGTGAGGGGTGGTTTATATAGTGGAGGGGGAAGAGATTTTACATTATTTTAATTATTATTTTAATATTTTTGCCCAAGACTATGAATAGTATTTATTAATGTGATCCCAAATATTAATAATGGAATGATATTTTTATCCAAATGGCCTTGAATTAGCCTTTCATCACCTATTATGTAGTAAATCAAGTATTTAGCAATTATAGTAATTTATTGTTTTTTACTATTCATAAAAAATTCAAGTATTTCAGAAAACTACAAAAAATTCACACTAACCATTTTTTGACATGTAGAATCCAAAAAATAACACCATTTTTCAAAAAAAATTCAAAAATTTCTAAATTTAATTTTTAATTAAAAACATTAATTAATCGAAAAATATAAACACTTAAAATATTCATCTTTATTTTTAAGGTGCCTAAATTTATTTATACATTAATGGGTATGAATACAGTTCATAATATTCATATTACTATTCATAATGGTAAGTTACTATTCATAAGGGTAGGTTACTATTCATAAGGGTAGGTTACTATTCACAAAAAATTAAGTTAATTCTACCAGACTGTAAATATCATCCTGATTGCAACTATGAATGTCTATTTTTCAAAATTCAAAACACAAATATGGAAAATTCAAGTTTAAAGGCTAGATTATGACTATCTATTAAATAACCAAGTTTTTTTTCAAAGAAACTCAGTGCTTTATGAGAATAGGCTACTTAATAAATAAAATGTATTTAAGAGAAATGTATCATAAAATGTTTGGGGTGTTACATTATTCCCTCCTTTAGAAATTTTTTCCTTGAAAATTTTCATTTATAAATCTCTCTAAAAAGATGTGGGTGGTTCCTCTTCATAACATCCTGAATTTCCTACGTTGCTTCCTCCATGTTATGGTTTCTCCAAATAACCTTGACTAAACGAGTTATCCAATTTCTCAATACCTGCTCCCTTGTGTCAAGAATCCCGATAGGCTCTTCACAGTATGAAAAATCAGGTTCCAGTTCTATTTCATCATAGGTGAGTACATGCATTGGGTATGGATTGTATTTCTTCATTAATGACACATGGAATACATCATAAAATTTGAAGAGACTGGGCGATATTGCTAAACAGTAAGATACAACTTCGATTCTTTCCATAATTTAAAATGGTCCAACGTACCTGGGGCTCAGTTTCCCTTTCTTATTGAACCTTAAGACACCCTTCCATGGAGGTAATTTCAAAAATAAATGATCCCCCCCTTGGAATTCCAAATCCTTTCTCCGGTTGTCAACATAACTCTTCTGCCTACTTTGGGATGCTTTAATATGGGCTTGAATTTTCCTTACCTTTCTGTGGTCTCTTCAATAAGTTCTGGGCCTATAAGTTTCCTCTTACCAACTTCATCCCAACAATTTGGTGTTTGACATCTCTTTCTATATAATTCTTTATATAGATCCATTTGAATACTATAATTGAAACTATTATTGTAGGAAAATACCACCAAAGGAAAGTATTGATCCCACATACCTTGAAAGTCAAGAGAGTATGATCTCAGCATGTCCTCCAGAGTTTGAATAGTCTACTCAGACTATCTATCAGTTTGGGGGTGATAAGCAGTACTCATATGAAGCTTAGTATCCAAAGCCTTCTGGAGACTTTTCTAGAATTTTGATGTAAACCGAGGATCTCGATGGGACACAATCAATAAACGTGCACCATGAAGTCTTAAAACTTCATTAATATAAAGTATTTCTAGGATCTCAATTGGAAAATCCTCTCTTATAATAAGGAAACGTGCTGATTTTGTGAGAAAATCAAAAATTACCCATATTGCATCATTTTCTCTAGGATTCATCAGTAGTTCGGTGGAAAAATCCATCGTAATGTCATCCCACTTTCACATAGGAATAGTTAGAGGTTGCATCACCCCTCTATGATGTTGTCTCTCTGCCTTCACTTGTTGACAAACTAGACACCTTGGCACGTAGTCATTAATTTCTCACTTCATATTATCCCACCAAAAATATTCCTTCATATCTCTATACATTTTTGTGCTACCTGGGTGTATAGAGAAATTTGAGCTATGATCATCGTCTAATAGTTCCCTTTTTATCTTAGTTATTGATGGAAAACATAACCTCTTACCAAATTTCAAAACTCCTTCTTCATACATGAAGTCTGCCAATCTCCAATCCTTAACAGCATTAATTTTCTTGTACAAATTCTCATCATCAGATTGAGAGCAATTTATCTTCTCTAGTAAATATGGTTTTGCAATCATTTGAAAGAGGAAAGGTGTTTCCCCTTCCTTAACAAGTCCCATATCCATATTTAGTAGATCCATGAATATAGGATCTCTCTTAATCCTCATTTGGGTCAGGAGTCCATGGTTTTTTCTACTTAATGCATCTACCACCTTATTTTCCTTTCCAGGGTGTTGGTGTATTAAACAATCATAATCTTTGAGTAACTAGATCCATCTCCTTTGCCTCATGTTGTTTTATTTTTGTGTAAAAATGTATTTCAAACTCTTGTGATCCGTGTATATCTCACATCTTTCACCGTAGAGATAATGTTTCAATATTTTCAGAGAAAATATTATGGATGCTAACACAAGATCACGAGTTAGATAATTTTTCTCATGAGTCTTGAATTGCCTTGATGAATAAGAAATAACTTTATTTTTTTTCATAATGAATAAACCCAAACCATTCTTTGATGCATCACTATATATCAAAAATCCATTATTTCTAGATGGAATAGTTATAATTAGAGAATTGAACAATATTCTCTTAAATTATTCAAATCATTCTGTACATTCTTTCATCTATACAAACCTAACCCCTTTATGTGTGAGCTTGGTTAGCAGGTTAGACAGTCTGGAAAATTTATGAAGGAAACGCCGATAGTAACCTGCTAAGACAGTAAAACTGCATACCTTGGTTATGTTTGTTGGTGTGGTCTATTCTTAGATTGCCTTTGCCTCCGTAGGATCAACTAATATTCCATCCTTAGAGACAATATGAACAAGAAAATAAACTGATTGAATCTAAAATTTACACTTGATAAACTTCCCATATAATTCACTCTTTCTAAGAGTTTTTAGAATAATCTGTAAGTGATTCTCATGGTCTTCATAGATTTTAGAGTATTCTAAAATATAATCGATAAATACCACAACAAAGTTATCATGATATTCCTTGAAAACTCTATTCATTAAATCAATGAAAAAAGAGGGTGCATTAGTTAGTCCAAATGAAATCAATGTAAACTTGTAATGCCCATACCTGATTAGAAATGTTGTCTTTGGAATATCTTTCTTCCTCACACACAGCTGATGATATCCAGATCGAAGGTCAATCTTCGAAAAGTATTGCGCTACTTGAACTTTATCAAATAAGTTATCAATTCGAGGTAGGGGATAATTTTTATTTATTATTATAGCATTGATCTCCATGTAGTCAATGCACCACCTCATAGACCCATCATTATTCTTAACGAAAGGAACATGGGATCCCCACGGAGAAACTCTAGGGTGAATAAATCCTTTATCACTCAATTAATCTAGTTTTTCTTTAGTTCCACTAACTTCATAGTGGATATTCTATAAGGGTCTTTCATATGGGCCTTAAAATAGGAATTAATTCAATATACAACTCAATTTCCCTCTCTAAAGGATGTCTGGGTAAATACTATGGAAATACATCAATATATTCTTGAACTATATGAACATATTAAATTTGAAGATTTATTTTATCTCCCATAGATATTAGTCTATCTTACTCTCCAAGAATTGAATTCAGTAGAGCTACTGAGGGTGGATCTAGATAATAATTAGCTGGGGAAGTTTTTGATCTAAAGATAATGGATTATACACCATTTTCAAAAATTGTAACTTCCTTCTTCGTGCAATATATCTTCACATCATAATTTGATATCCAATTCATACTGAGAATTATATCAAAATCAATCATTGGTATGATTATAAGGTTAGAAACTAAATCACATTTATGTGTCATGAGGGGGACATATCGACATGCCATTATTGTAATGATACATCCCCTAGGAGTTCTGACTAAAAACTCCTTTATTAAATCAAATTGGACATGCCTAATTTTCTTGGAAAACTGGGAAGATATAAATGAATGTGATGATATAGAATCAAATAATGCATTGGACAATTTTAATGAAACAATTAAAGTACCTACCACCACGTCATTAGGAACTTTAACCTCTATGGTTGTAATCGCATAAGATTTACCTTGCTATCTTGGCATTTTCTAAGGCAAGTTTCCTTAGCGCTTAGGAAACACATCTGAATAGTGTTCCATCTATCTAAAATTGTATCATTGAACATCATTGAATTTTTTCTTCCCCTTGCATTAATTAGAACAATGACCCTTTTCTCCACACTTGTAGCAGACTCCCATGACTTTCCAGCATTTCTCAAGATGATTCTTTCTACAGTTCTCACATAAATGGAATTTCTTTGTTCCATTGTTCTTCTTTATCACTTCACCTTTTACATGGTTATTAGAGTACCAATTCTTATCTTGGTTTCCCTTGAACAAATTTGATATAGAAAATTCCTTATCTGTTTTGATGTCACTTGATACAATTTCATCATATGATGAAAATTTTGAGAAGCCAATTCCCTTCGAAGACTAGGCTTAAGACCTTAAAAGAAATGATCAATCTTTCCTTCTAAGTCTCGTACGTATTCTATGGCATATCTGGATAACCTTGTGAAGGTATCCTCATACTCTTCAACACCGTCTTCTTCCCTTTACTTTAAGTAAAGAAATTTCCTCTTCAATTTGGTTCGTTGCTCACGAGGGAAATATTTTCCGAAGAATATTTCCTTAAAAGTAATCTATTCCATATATTCTATTTCATTTTCATCAGTGGTATTCTAGATCAAGGACCGCCATTGATCTGTGTAACCCTTGAGATAATATACATCCAACACTACCTTTTCATTTTCATTGCATCTTAATGCCATGAATATATTTTCAAGGGACTTGATCCACAACTCAGCTACCACTGGATTATTAGTCCCACTAAAATATGGGGGCTTCTTCCACATGAAACGATCCAACATAGGTGTAGCATGGTTATTTTTTATAACCTGAGTAAGATTTCCCAATATGTCCATGATATGATCTATTCTGAAATTGACCGTGTTGACTTTCTCAGTGGGAAATCCCTACACTTTTCATGAGTATTGATTCCCTTTCTTACATTAGGAACCATTTATAAATAATATCATACACTATATTAGGTTATGAATCTCAAAATAGAAAAGCACATAACATGGAATAAATTCTAAGCATAGCTAAACTCATAAACACGGTTTCTCTAATGAAAATTTTACATTAAGATCCTTCATAATGGATTGTAAAGAAAATTTTAATTATCCTATGCATATCCCCTGGAAGTTTCAATACCTAGAGTTCAACAAGGCCCGTTGTTATATACTAGGGTACCCCGGGTCAAGCCTAAAACTCCTTTTGGAGTTTTCACTCCTACGTACATCTATGCCAGAGCCACCTCTATTTGTTTGTATCCAGAAATGGATGTATTTTTTAGAAATATCCAAATACTCTATTCCTTACCAAAATTCTAGGACATTATTTTATGTTTGTCCTAAAATACTACCTTAGGGATTTGTTCCATAATCTACAATTTCTAATCTAGTTTCCAAGGTTCCTACTAAACTTCCTCTGATACCAACTGTAACAACCCAACGCCTTTAGACTACAGGTGGTGCATTACTAATTAAATTGGCATGGTTAAAAGGAATTAAATTCCAATGTAATGATAAGTTTAGTAGTATTGAAGAAACTAGATACAAATATGTGACTCAAATTACATTGGAAAGGTGAAAAAATACAATACATAACAAAAATTAAAAACTGCATCCACAGAAACTCAATAAATGATATCCTCTTCATAACCTATTGAATGTAAACAAATGAAATGGGTGAGATCAAATGCTCAGTAAGGGTTAAAAATAGCAGAATCATGAATCAATATTAACTGAATCATAAAAAACTTGGCATAGTCAATATGGAATGGTGAATAAATGAAAAACACATGCCATTAACAAACTGAGAATGAACCTGCATCCGTAGATTTTGTCATAGTCAAAATCTCTTGGATAGTAATAACTGATAATGAATAAAGAGAATGATTATATTGGGATGTCATGTATATGGAACATGATACCATAATACCATTAAAATAGTTTAGTTCTATGGGTACAAACCCATCTGATTTTTTGAAACAAACTCAAAGGGTTTGTCACCAACTGATTTATCTCATGAGACATGTCAATGAATCGAGGGGATATAGAGGGCCCTGAACATCAATTCACGTCCAAAGCATTATTTATAAAAATATTCAATACTAGATCAATATTCTTTTACATTATCCACATATAATAGAGGATACATATTCATCAATAATTCCATAGTTAAAAAAATATTCAAAATAAACAACGTATGAAAAATGGTATACAACTTAGAAAATAATAAAATCCATCATATGAGAATATGGATAATTAAAAGGAATATAATTTAAAATTAAAAGTGATCTCTAATGGGAAGTATGTACATCACATAATAATTACTAGGTGCACAATACAAAGTAAGTCACAACAAAATGGAAAATTGAGACGAAGCCCATTACCACATTGTAATCAATCACTTTGTGCGACCAATAATTAATTTCATAAAATGAATAATTTAACACCATGAACTTAAATAGAGTCATGATATTATATATCAAATGGTAGTACACATACACCACATTCAAGAAATATGTGGCGAGCAATGGAAATCCCACAGAATTGAATGTGAAATGAGAAACCCCATACAAACATTTCAACATGTTAATGAGTGTTCTTGTTATGGATTAATGAAAGGTAAATGGGAATAATATAATTTATATATCATAAGGTAAGTATGGGGTAGGTGTGAAAACATACCCCATCATTAGTAATTAAAAATAAAACGACACGACATAGGGGGGACTCTTGAACAAAAGTGAGTGAGAGGATCCCCTACAATGATCATATCATTAGAGAGAGGACGAATCAATGGAATAACTTTGTTTGAAAAATATAAACCCACACAATAAAAGTGTATAGATAGTATAAAAAAATCAGAGTCCATTCACACATACCCTTGGAAAAAAACATACTCAAAGACAAAGATGTTTAACTCATGAATGGAAATCGAGTTAAGATATCCCTTACCTTATGCATGAAGGTGTTCTTGATTATTCTTAACGACCTGAATAATCAAATTTATCTTCATTTATTAATAATTAAAAAATATCACAAACAAGTAATTGATATGGTTTAACCTTATTAGGTTCATTAATGGCCTTTTTGAGGGGTTTAAGAGGTTCAATTTTATTGTTTTGGGGATATTTTCTTCCTTGGATTTCATGATCCATTTACTTGTATTCATGAATGGAAGTTCCTTTGAAATGTGGTCAAAAATCCAGAATTTTTAATATATATTATTAGTGAAATTAAATAGATATAAATTATCTTATAATGATTTTGGTTATATACCCTGAGGATGAATCATTCGATAAGTTAATGATAAAGGCATGGATTTAGCTAGGCAGTTTTGTGCAAAATGAAATTGTTTTCTATTATTATTCCATATTATGAGTGTGTAAAGATTACATAACATTAAATAAGATAAAATAAATATATTATGATCTGGTTCAACAATTAAAAATGTTTCATGACCATTCTTGAAGATTGTAATGAAAATTTAAAACCCGTCTTCCTTGAGTGTGATAAATTAACACATCTCAGATGGTGTTTGCATTTATTTTATAAATGGAGGGGGAAAATAGAGATAATAATGAAATATTAAATTAGATAAATGAAAATAAATTACATTTATGTTTCTGGAATTATCATGAAATTTGGATGAGTTGAGGTAATAAGAGATAATAAAAGAATGGAACTTGTAAAAGAAAAGAAAGAGAGGTTCACCTCTTGAGTACTCCTCTTTGAGAGACTCCTTAAGACCTTTGATTTTGGACTTTTGGGTGAGAATAGTAGGCCTAGGACGTGGGGAGGGGTCTTAGGAAGAGTATTTGGAAGAATTTAGGCAAGCCTTGGAGCTTGAGTGGTGTGGGAGGAAGAGGGGGTGAGGGGTGGTTTATATAGTAGAGGGGGGAAGATATTTTACATTATTTTCATTTTTTTTAAAAGTTTTGCTCAAGAAAATGAATAGTATTGATTCATGAGATCCCAAATAGTAATAATGGAATATGAGTTCGAACCAAGTGGTCTTACATCATCCTTTCATCACCTATTATGCAATAAATCAAGTATTTAATATTTATTGTAATTTATTGTTTTTTACTATTCATAAAAAATTCAAGTATTTCAGAAAAATCCCAAAAAATCACCCTAACCATCTTTCAATGTGTAGAATCCAAAAAAGAACTCCATTTCTCAAAAAATAATTTTCTAAATATTATAAATTTAATTTTTAATTAAAAACTTTATTTAATCAAAAAATCTAAACACTAAAAATATTCATCTTCATTTTTAAGGTGTCTAAATTTATTTATACATTCATGGGTATGGATACATTTCATAAGAGTCATATTAATATTCATAATAGTAAGTTACTATTTATAAGGGTAGGTTACTATTCATAAGGGTAGGTTACTATTCACCAAAAATTATGTTAATTCTATCAGACTCAAAATATCAATCTGATCACAACTGTGAATGTCAATTTTTCAAAATTCAAAACAAAAAAATTGGAAAATTTATGTTTAAAGGATAGGTTATAGCTATATATTTAATAACCAAGTGTTGTTTCAAAGAAAATCAGTGATTTATGAAAATAGGCTACTTAATGAATAAAATGTTTTTAGGAGAAATATACCATAAAATGTTTGGGGTGTTATAGTAAGTGTCTATTATGGATTTAGAAGGTCCACTTTCTAGGAAATGTCATCTCGTCTATTGATGTAGTAGTTGATCCAAGGAAGGTTGAGGCAGTTCTAGCTTGGTAGCCAGCCAAGAGTTTGAAGGATGTGTGGATATTCCTTGGGTAATCTGGATATTATTGGATATTTGTTCCTGAATTCTCCAGGTTGTTATCACCTTTTACTTATTTAAACCAGAAGGGATATCCTTTCATTTTCATAGAGAGGTTCTAGAAAAAATTTCATGACTTGGAAAGAGGTTGATGAGAACTTCCATTTTGATATTTCCATAGGATAATGTTTATTATGTAGTGTTCTATGATTCCTAGAGGATTGAAATTTGGTGTGTTTTGATGTAGAATCATGGAGTGATTGCTTTTGGTTTCAAGAGTTTAGAATTCATGAGAAAAACTATGAGACCTAGGATCTGGAGATGGAAACAATAGTCTTTTCCCTAAAGATATGGCTACACTACCTCATTGGTGAGTAGTTTATCATCTATTATGACCACAAGAGTATCAAGTATATCTTCTCATGAAAGGATATTAATGTGAGATAAAGGCTATGGATAGAGTTCCTCCAATATTATGAATTTTATATTATTTATACTTCTAGGAAGGGGAATGTGGTGAAAGATACTCTCAGTTGGAGATCCTGGTCACAATTATTGGAAAAGGCATCAAAGAAGTTGGCCTCACTGTAGTTTTCAATAGTGGAAGAGTATGGTTTGAAATATATAAAATTTATGTTTGTTACCCCATTACTTCTACAATGTGTTAAGGAGGCTCGACATGTAGATATTGATTGTGAGACTTTTCAAACTTAGTGCAACACCTCGATATTTTAAAAGAAGAAAATCATGTTTGATAGCATATGCAACATGAAACACCAAGATAAGAAGATAATTTTTCACCACAATAATATATGATATATTTATTTAAATATCTTCAATAGTTTTCATTACATTAAACCATGAGGTTAATTTAAATTTCACAGAACAATAATATTCTTCGAAAACATGCATTACATGAAAGACTGATTTTTACTGGACAACAACGTAATATTAATATTATTATTTAATATAATATTTATATACTAGACATTAAATTGGTGGGTAAGTATAGTATTAACTAGAATACGAAAATAAATATTTTATACACATTTATTATCTACCTTTTGATTATAAATAAAATAATAATAATTTAAAAGAAAAATGAAATGTTTTCTGAAAAACAGTTTTTTTCTAAAAGACGGTTTAGTTGAGATTTTAAAACATAACTTAAAAATAATTTTTAACACTTTTAGATAATTTATTTTAAAAAATTAAATTATTTTTTAAATTATAATATGAAATTCATCTTAGGGTTAATTTTTTGGATTTTTTTAAGAAGTTTCATTTTTGGATGAATAGTGAAAATATTGAATTTTAATTGAAAAATACATTTTTCATTAAAATAATTTATATTTTTTAATTATATTTTGAATTTATTTTAAATTGAAATTATATGAATTTTATATAAATTAATCCAATTTATTTCATTATAATCTTTATATTAAAACATGTGGTTGGAATTTACTCGTTAAAAAAACATACAAGTTTACCACTCACCCAACTTATAAAAAGCCTCCAACTATCCTCCTCTATTCACAACTATAAATCCATTAGGCTTGGAATTTTCCCATAAAAATAAATTCTAAAATCCCATACCCTTATCCTAGAAGACTTACTTTTGGATGAAATCCAACCAAGCATCTCCATGATCATAACATTAGTTCTTTTTTTCATAAACATATTCCATGATTGGTTTTAAAAGTATAATTGATATATAAATATGATAATTATTTTGTTTATTTTTATTATTTATATGTTTAAATAATGACCCCTTTTACCATAGTTTACTTACCAAATTTGTTTTTGATACATAAACCAAATATGGTCAAAAACATCTGACTTAAACTTAATTAATTAACTGTATTTAATTTGATAATAAGTGACATAAAAGTAATAATAAACTTGAAAAATATTCTCAAAAAAGAAAATATTTAACATAAGTTAATTATTTAGGAAGATAAATACACACATGATGAATTAGACTCATGGTAAGGGACTTCATATCAATTTCCTTTCATTGAGGAATTTATTGATTTCATACACCTATATTCTTTTATAAGGTGTATATATAGCCCCTTTAACATTATATATCATGTATTTATATATTATAATTATATCTAATGTTTTTTTTATAATTTTATTCTTTTCTGGGGATTATTATTTAAATATTTTCCAAGTGATAAGGGACCTTTCTTCCAACTATATCCTCTTCTAAAGTCAACCTTCAAACTCAATTTATGGCCCATGTTCATGTTTTTAAAAATATTTTCAAAATGGTTTTATATGGACCTAAAAATATTTTTAATGTAAATTTTATAATTTATTTTATTTTTTTTAAATTAATATTTTTAATTGTTCTATATATAATTTTTTGACAAACAACAAAAGCAATGTTATATTCTTAACATACATAACAACAATGAATTTTCTACCCCCAAAATTGTTATTTTATTTCAAGATTCCTTTTAAAGATTACATGTTTTATTAAATAAAAAAACTATTTCTATTTTTTGGGTATTTTCGTATTGGAAATGGGTTTTCAAAGAAAATGGTGTTTTGGTATTGAAAATGGTTTTTTAAAAGAAAATGGTATTTTTTTTCAAAAGTTTTTTTCATATGAATTTAAAAGGTTTTTAAAAGGTTTTGATGATGAAATTATTTATAAATGATCTGGTACTTGTGCATTATATGAAACATGTGAGCCTGATACTACTTATATAAAGGGTTGATCCCCATTATAGCTCACAGGTGAGCCTGATAAAACTTATATGAAATTTTGATTCCCAATTTAGATCATAAAAAATTAATGAGATGAATATAGATTATAAAATAGTTTAATCCCCATTATAGCTCATGGGTGATCCTGATATATCTTATACTAAGGGTGAAACCCATTATAAATCTCAATTACATTTGGTAATGAATATATTATAATTAGGACTTATGGTTATTCCAATTAAAATGTTTTTGAAAGTGTTTTATGAATATGATGATCTAAGTCACCTAAAAGAAGTTTTAATTGCCTGATATGGGGTTTAAAGGATTTCTTTGAGAAAATCATGTGTGTGTTTTCTTGTGAAATTTTTTTATTTCTTTCATAAAAATAAATTTTATGTAAAGGTAAATATTTAAAGGGTTTACGTATTTTTACTCAACTAATGGGTTCCTTTATTTTATATACCTTAATAATATTGTGTGATAATACCATGTTTTTAAATTTTCTTTCATAGGGTTTAAAGATGGGTAAGGAAAATGAAGAAGTCAAGTTGAAAGTCATGGAGATTTTCCTTGAAAGTAAAATCATTATTTATTATAAAATTTTTATATTATTGAAAAAATGGATACTAATTGCAAGTTTCTAGTTTGTATTTAATGGGGTTTTTTATGTATGAGTTATGAACTAAATCTATAGAAATGTATACCTGAAAATATCCTCAAATTTAATAGAATGAATTATTTACTTAAAACTCAAGATTATGTAATGTTTATCTATGATTACTTATAGTTGGTATCAAAGGATAGTGTAGAAAACTGTATAGGTTGGGATAATGTTAATTTAATGCCCTTGGATGATTTTACATTATAGTTAAGTTGAAATGATATAACATTTTAGATTACTGGGTTGCTTCATCAAAATTACTTCAGTTAAGAATGAATTTCCTTAGAGGAAACAAGGAAGATATTTTGGGAAGGCACTGAGAGGAAAATGTCCTTCCAAATTAGAATCCTAATATGGTTGGAATCATAACATAATAATTTTTTGAAGTGATGGATCAGTTGAAACAAGCTATAAATGGTGGTGATATCCATTTTGGAGAGGAACCAGATCTACGATGAAGGAACATGTATTTTTTAGATAATTTAATGAGGAAAAATCTCCCATAATTCAGTGGGTAATCTGACCCTGTGGTAGCCAAAGGATGAATCAATTCCTTAGATAAGATATTTGACGTCATGGTATGTTTAAAACATCAAAAGGTAAACCTTTCCATATTTCATTTTAAAGTTGAATTTGATCGATGGTGGTATTTTTTTAAGAATACTAAAGAGAAATATGATCTTGATGATATGTAATGAGATATATTTAAGAATATTTTAATTGAGAAATATTTCCATAAGTTTTTTCAACTTAAAAATTCATATAATTGAGGAAAAAATATGAATATTTTGTGGCTGTTTATGTAGAGAATTTCATAATATTTGATGGGAAAGGGTCAGAATTTATTTAATACATTGATAATAAAATTAATATATTTTACTTATAATTAAAATGAAGCATACAAATATCATTGGATGCATGAAAATTTAAAATTTATGAGAAAGTTGTTCATTATTATGAGAAAGTTGTGATAGAGTTTTCTAACACTTATGGGCCATAAGATGACACAAATAATAAATGGTCAAGGTGGAAGGAAATGGATAAGAAACCAACTAATAATTATATAGGTAATCCCAAAAAATATTCCAAGTGTGTAAAAATATATTTATGGGAATGTATTTTAGGATCTATAAAGTGTTACCGGTGTGGTAAGTTTGGTCTCATGGTTTGTGACTGCAAAGATAAGAGTCTTGAAAAATCCAGGACTGTGATAATAAATATCTTGTCAACAATGAGATTTTTTAGCTACAATTTGTTGAGAAATTATTATAAAATGTGTCTAAAGTTACTTACTCAGGGTAGAAATCCTCACGATCTGAAGCAAAAAGGGGTTGAAAAATAATTTTCTTCTTCTATAGTTGATGTTGGGATATCTAGTGAGGTGGTAAAAACTTTAGGGAGCTCAGTGTTTTTTGAATTTTTATCATAATATTAGTTTCTTAGGTAACCCTATTTTTATGTTTTAAGTAATTAAAGTAATTTTTGATAATTTTTTGAGTTTTCATAGATATTTGAAGTTTATATTTTAGTGGAAAATTTATTCTAGGAATAATTATTTTCCATGTTAGAAATGAGTTTAAAGGTATTGATAACCTTTAGGGTTAATATGATCATTAATGATGTTGTTTTTAGTTAAAACATTTGAAAAGAAATAAATACTAATGATGAACGAGTTGTGTTACTTTTTTGTGTTTATAGATTAATTTTTTTTATAACTTGTGCTAACCATTTTAGTTTTGGAAAATAGTTAGGGATAGATGGAAAGCATTTTCACTCTATTATGGATATTATGATATCATAAAAGTGAATTTTTAGTGCTTTTGGCATTCAAAAAATTCATTTTTGGATATTCATTTCTTAGAGTAAGGGATGAATTTGAAATTGATATAAGAATAACCAATGTATGAAATTGTTCTTATAAAATAGAAACATATCAAGTAAGTATATTTCCTTACATTTATACATTGTAAAATAATTCCTCAACATTAGGAAAAGGATATTGAGATAAAAATATTATACTATTACATTCATATATAATGAATCAGATTGTATTTTAGATCATCACATATTTATGGTTTTGAGACACTCAAATTTCCATTAATCATTCACTCGATTTTGATCAATGAACTCAATCACTCTCTATAATTATTTATACTTTTCATCCATTCCTACATATGTTATCCTATTTTAAAACCTAGTTATATATTATTGAATATGACCTTTATGATTCTGTTTGTCTATTTTTACGAGGAAACTTTATTAACCCTCTTTTTTATGTAGATTTAAAAAAAATTATTTTCAAATGGAAAACCTTTTATTAATGAGATAAAGTAAAAATTTCAAGGATGCAATTTATTAAAGGGGAAGGATGTAACACTCTGTGATTTTAAAAGAAGAAAATTATATTTGATAGTGTATGTGACAAGCGACACCAATATTAGAAGATAATATTACACCCTTCGAGTTTACGAAATATACATTTTAAATATCTTCAATAAATTTAATTTCAAACAATATTTTGGTTATATTGAATTTCATGAAACAACAAGTTTATTAAAAAACATGCGTTACATGTAAGACTGAATCTCACTGGACAACAACAACAACATTATAATATTATTTAATATAATAGTTATAATATTTCTATTGAATTGGTGGGTAATAATATGATTAAATAACATATGAAAATATATATCTTTCACAATTTTATTATCTAGCTATTTATTATAAATAAAATAATAATTATTTAAAAGAAAACAAAATGTTTTTTTTGAAAAATAGTTTTTTAAAAGATGGTTTAGTCACTCTTTGATAACATAATTTAAAACTATTTTTTTTACCAATTTTAGAAAATTAATTTGAAAATAAAAATAATTCTTTATATCATAATATCAAATTTTTCTTAGAGTGAATATTTGGGATATTTTTAAGAAGTTTATTTTTTTTGATGAATAGTGCAAAATTCTCAATTTTAATTAAAAACAACCTTTTTGTTTAAATAATTTATAATGTTAAATTATATTTTTAATTGGTTTTAAATTAATATTAGATTAATTTTTTTATTATTTAATCCAATTTAGGTCATTTTAATCCTTTTCATATTTAATTTTAATATAAAAAAATTTAAAAACCTTTAAAGATTTTCTCTTTAAAAACCCACTGTGTCGCCGCTTTTGTGGGATTAATTTTAAATTAATTTTTCTCAATTATATGAATTTAATTTTGAAAAGTAGATTAAAAATTTATAATAATAATAACTTATAATTTCTAATAATTCCAAATTAATTTTTTACTAAAGTGATTGGTGAAAATAATTAAAATTAATTACAATGATTAAGGTACAAAAGGGATTTCTTAGTGGAGAAACTTTAATCTTATGGAGGAAAATGAACTGGAAACTTGTTAAAAACACATTTTATGTTCATATATCTTACTTATCCCTTATATTATCAATTTTGGTGCATTATTATGTCCTGATTACATGGAAAAAATGTGGATGGAATTCACTCTTTAAAAAATTTACCTGCTTTCCACTCAACCCACATATAAAAGGCCTCCCACTCTCATCCTCTATTCAAATATATCAATAAATTTTGATTGGAAAAGTGATAAAAAAATAACTTATTCAACTAAATCCCCTCATATTATAATTTTTAATTGGTGTAGAAAGTCAACCAAGGATGGCCTTTGGTGCAAACCAAAATGAGTTACCCAAAAAGAGGCAACATTCATTAATATGCGTTTTTGTTTTATTTATTTATATAACCCATTATATTAGTCTTATATCATTATTATGTAATAAAAAAAGTATAATAAATATAATTAGATATTTTTATGTTTATTTTAAGATGTAAACCCACAAAATTTTCCATCAAATGAGTTACAAAATCATTATTCGTGTGTACGACAGACTATTGCCTCGCGAAATGATGTTGTTCATTTTCCATTACCACCTATAAAATATTTGAAAAATAATGGTTATAATGTTTAAATATGATATTTATAAAATTATTAAACCTATGGATTAATTATATCATATATATACCTTTTTTATATTCCAATACGTAGGGGACACAATAATGTCATTCGTGTGTGTGACAGACTACCGCCTCACAAAGTGATGTGACTTGTTTTCACTAACTCTTTACATAGAAGGTAACAAGGATAAAAATAATGAATATATGTTATATAAATGAAATACTATGATATTTATGAAATATTTATCATTATGTAATGTCCCTTATTTTTTCATGTATTATTTTCATATTATATGGGAATTATTTCAAGACCAGGCTCTGAGACGGCATGCAGTTCTAATGCCTGGTGAGCCCGGAACAAATGTTTTAATTTAATTTAATAATTAAATTTCACGCGCGTGTGGTTTTCCTAAAAAAGCGGAATAAATCCTGAATGGGTGCTCGAATCAGAAATCTAAGGGCACCGTTACATTTGGAACAACGTTTTTACCTTAGGCGAGGCCTAACTTTGGCCGGCGCAGGTCAGTGGTGAAATCTGGTTTTTGGACGTAACCGTAATAAAATATTTAATTGAAATATTTTATTTAAATCATTTTTGAAATGAAATCTTTTATTATTTTAAATATAGATTTGGCAGGGAGGGCCAGGGTTATAATCCCCCTAACTCTGATTTTCTCTAGAGAGCTCTGGAGAAGACCTCTCAACGGGGCGACGAAGTTATTTAAGATTTTTTCCAGCGATGACGACGCAAAGACCGGATCATCGCCGAATAAAATCGTAGAATCCAGATAGAATGTTGTTTGATGATTTCTTCCATGTTTTTTATTTCCACGATGAACGCGGACTAATCCATGAACATATTAGCCCGCAGATCGATCGTTCTTGCAGGATGGGATTTTGCAGGAATTGTGGGGATTTGATTTCTTGAGATTATTTTGGATTCGTTCAACCTCAAAATGGTGATGGACCAAGATCAACACACACATTGATCGAGGTTCGTCCCTCTCAATTTTTTGTGTTCTTCCCCAAATTATATGAGTTCTTCACTACGTTCTACGTGTTCTTCACAGGGATATGAACGACAGATCGGTGTGCACCCGTTGTGTGGTGCAACGATCCCAAATTGAAGATCGAGAATCGGTACAACCCTATAGAGGTGCAGCTGTGGTGGTGATGGACGGATCGAAGCAGATTGGAAGATATCGTTCTTCGGACGATTTTCGCAAAGGCGACCAGAATCGGAATTAGAGCCGATCGAAGGCCCTAAACACAAAGATTCAGCATCATGATGACGAAGCAACCCATGATCTTGAGTTTTGTGGCAAACAGACAAGAGAAACGCGATCTGGATAATCAGCCGAGGTGTGAGGAAGAAGACGGCATTTCTGGAAATTTCCTGACTACACGCCATGTAGTATAGGCTACATGGAATGTGTTCATCGGTGGACCGCATGGCGTGTACTCCGGGAGTACACAGACACGGGTTGGGTACACGGCGAAGGACACGGTGTGTATACCCTTCCCCTGCCAGACCCAGCCAGATACACGGGATACCCCGTGTACTGGTACACGGGCAAGCAACACGGACACGGGTTGGGTACACGACCAAGGACACAGTGTGTATACCCTTCCCTGGCTAAACCTAGCCAGATACACGGGATACCCCGTGTACTAGTACACGGGCAGGCGACACGGACACAGACAGAGGCCGTGTACGAGCACATGGCCAGCGTACACGTAGCGAGCCCAGGTGCTCGGACACGGCGTGTGATTCTTCAACACATCGTGTGGTTACTTTCTATCCGACAAGCTGAAGGACATAGGCCTTTTACACAGGTAGTACCCGGAGTCAGGAACATGGCGTGTGCTTTTCTACACGTCGTGTAGTTGAGTTTTACACAGCTTGAATGGATGACACATGCTATTTAAACTGGTAGTACCTGGGGTCAAGGGACACGGCGTGTAACCATACTACACACAGTGTAACCAATCTTACATGGCTTGAGCCACTTGTCTTATGTGACTTGGACTAGTTTTCTTAGGGTTCGTACCCTTGGTATTTTCACTGAAGGTTCTGGTATCATTTCCTTTACACATGAGTATGATCCCTTTAGCAAGACTTCTTGAATAGAGTTGTTGGAATCCCCTCTGTGAGACTTAGAGCCGAATAATCTATTCATTCCTGGAACCCTAGATATAGTTCTTGGTATCGACGTGTCCAAATTTACCCAGGCACCGATCCTCTGCTTAGAGGATTAGCTCAGACTGAGTTTTCAGAAACACACCATGACTTGGTTGTGATCCTCATCTGAGCATCATGTTCTCAAGGTACATGTGGAGTGTTTTCTCCAGGAACGAGTACTTCATATCCCTCTCCCCTCAGACCTAGGAGTGTGTTCTCATTGTCATATTCTTAGTGGAATCTTTGACCTGGATCCTAGTGGCGGTATCACGATGAACGTTTGTGTATGAGTATATCTGGATATTCTTGTTATATGTTCGGTAGACATATATTGTGTAGAGCTGACTGTATCTTTCTTTTGTGGTATTTTACCTTCTTGTGTTTCCTTTGCGGTTTCGGGGTGTCCTACTGGGTATTGTTATACTCACCCCTGCATGGGCTTTTCCCGCACATGTCGTGTATTGTGCAGACAAGTGAGCCTTTGACAGGATTCTAGGCAGACCAGGACCGGACGGTACTCAGTGAGATCAGACAGGCCGAGGTGTGTTCCTAAGGCTACAGACTACAGTCCCAGAACCTTTCTTACAGGTTGGACTTTTTTATGGACTCTCTTTTTGGTGGTCTTGTACTTTTGGCCCAAGGTTTTACTTTCTTTCACTTTTTCTTTCCTTTCGTACTCTATGGTTGAGTTTTAGTGTATGCATGCATCTTTTCCTTTTTAGTAGTTTTTACTTTTCATATTTGTGGGCTTGGAGATACGCGTGTGTGTATACAGGTTTATAAGCAATGCCTCCCATGTTAGTAGCATGCCTACTCGGTGATAGTCACCAGCCCCTGGCCTATTGGAGGCAGGCTTGGGGAGTTGCGGCTCGGGACCCACTGGGACGGGTCGTGACAGAGTGGTATCAGAGGTGGTCGATTCTACCTTAGGACTGAGAGTCTGTGATTTGGTTCGGGGCAACAGTGTAAGTGTTTCGAGTTTGGCTTTCAGGCCAGGGACCCCAGTGTTGGTGCGGGCAGCTGACATATCCATACAACAAGACTCTAATAACTTGATTTTCGACTCGGAGAATGAGAACACTAGTTGCAGGGGAAAATAATGGCACATGCATCATATAGGAATGGGTTGTGGTTTCCATGTCCTTCTTGAGTCTGCTCTCCAGATATACTCACTGACTGTGATACATCTTGTTTCTTTACAGGATGCCTCCGCGACGCGCACCCGCTAGGATCTAGCAGATCGTTCATGAGGATGACCCCCTCAGTGATGAAGCTTCGATACAGGGACCAGATCCCACAGTTTTACCACCAGGTGGTGTGCCGGTTATCCCACCACCTGTGGAGCAGTGTTTAGTGCCTACTGTACTAGTGGAGGAGGAGCACAGGCTGAGCGCACTCCACGAGTTTCAAAGACAGAGACCCCTCAGGTTTCGAGGTGACCCTGAACCTCAGGCATCAGTGGAATGGCTTGAGACAGTGACCAGAGTCTTCTGTTTGGTCAGGACACCAGCAGAACAGATGTGGATACTGGCGGCGAGCCTTCTACAGGGCTCGGTAGGACGATGGTGGTGTTTGGTTATCCAGACCCACGACAAGGTGACTCTTGCATGGTTGGAGTTTGATCATCTCTTCAGAGAGGAGTTTTCACCAATTACCCTATGAGCTATACATATACAGGAGCTCCTTCATCTCTAGCAGGGAACCATGTCAGTGGCTGACTATTCATCAAGGTTTTCTGACCTCTCGTGGTAATCTATGGATATGGTCAGAGATCAGTACTTCAGAGCTCGGACTTTTGAGCGGGGATTGCATAGAGATATCTGAGCTAGCATCATCCCTATGATAATTCCTACCTATGCTGGTGTGCTCGAGCGGGCTTTGGTAGTCAAGAGATTCTTGGCAGAGTAGAGACAGCCGACAGTTGTCAGTAGTGGGTGAGATGGAGTAGAGACCTCGGGAGCAGGGAGCCTACGTCAAGGACCCAGGCGTGTGAGACGTTTTCATAGGAGATCCTAGGACAAGGGATCTGCCATACAGGGTTCGCAGGGTGCATCCAGCCAGCCTCGAGAGAGGCGATGCTACTCTTGTGATGGCAGTGGACATCTCGCTCAAGATTTTCCAACCTGACGTACTACTGACACAGGAACAGTGGATGGACCACCGAGGCAGAGGCAACGTGTGGAGCAGACAGATCCGTGGGGGCAGCGGACGTGGTAGAGGAGCTGGAGGTGGTCGGCATTTTGACCCTTTTCCACCACCACCCCCAGGAGGTCCACCCCAGGCCCAGGGAGCTGGTGGATAGAGGCAGGGACAACTGCAGGCGGCAAGGTCTTATGACCCAGGTACTCCCAAAATGATTAGAGGTAATATCTGTGTCTTTTCTACTTTGTCTACCGTATTGATAGACACAGGTTCTAGTCATTCCTTTCTGGCTTCTTATCTTGTTCGAGACATTGAGATTCCAATTGAGCTTTTGACTCGACCCTTACGCTTAGAAACACCAATTAGAGAAGACTCAGAGATAACACATATCTGTAGACAGTGTGACCTGACCCTTGGAGGCGAGATTTTCAGTTGGAACCTCTTGGTGGTAGCATTGAGGCCTTATGATGTCATTATTGGTATGGATTGGCTATCCAAAGTTCATGCCTAGATCGACTGTTTTAGGCGAAGGGTGAGGTGTGTCTGTAGTGATGGAACAAGGTTCTCTTTTGTCGGTGAAAGAGAGTCCCAGGCAGCACAGGATGGACTTCTGCATAGGAGGGAACAAATGATTTCACATCAGTTGGCTAGCGTAGCCCTTGGCGCAGCAGATGTTACGAGTTTCCAGTTTCCAGTAGTAGTGGATGAGTACGAGGACGTCTTTCCAGAGGATGTCCCTGGGCTACCTCCCCGTCGGGAGATAGATTTCTGAATTGAGTTGCAACCCAGGATGACACCGATATCAGCATCAGCATATCGGATGGCTCCTGCAGAGCTTTGTGAGCTGAGGGCGCAACTGGACGACTTGTAGAAGAAGGGCTTTGTGAGACCCAGCGTTTCACCCTAGGTGGCCTCGGTGCTGTTTTCCAAGAAGACAAATGGGAGCTTGAGGATATGTGTGGATTACTAGCGCTTGAATCAGGTGACCGTGAAGAACCGATATCCACTATCGAGGATCGATGACCCCTTCGACCAGTTGAGAGGGGAACGATGGTTCTCGAAGGTTGATCTAAGATCAGGCTATCACCAGTTGCGAGTAGGGGAGTAGGATATACCGAAGACGACTTTCAGATGTCGCTATAGTCACTATGAGTACTTGTTGATGCCCTTTGGCATGACGAACTCCCCGACAGTGTTCATGGGACTCATGAACTAGATCTTTCATCCCTATCTAGACCAGTTTGTAGTGGTCTTCATCGATGATATCCGTGTGTACTCTTCGTCCGAGGAGGATCATGTGAGACACCTAAGGATGGTTCTGGACACACTCCGAGAGCACCAATTGTATAGGAAACTCTCTAAGTGTCAGTTCTGGTTACAGGAGGTCCATTTTCTAGGACACATTATCTCGACAGATGGTGTAGCAGTGGACCCAGCCAAGGTGGAGGCAGTGCTAGACTAGGAGCCACCCAAGAGCGTGATGGAGGTGTGGAGTTTCCTTGGGTTGGCGGGCTATTATCAGAGATTCATCCTTGATTTCTACAGGATTTCTTCACCCATGACAGCTTTGACCTGGAAGGGGCAGACTTTTGTGTGGACCGAGAGATGCCAGCAGGCTTTCCAGCAGTTGAGACAGAGTTTGACGAGCGCCCCGATCATAATATTACTGGAGGAGGGTGTTGAGTATGTAGTATTCTAAAACGCATCAGGAACCAGGCTTGGTTGTGTCCTGATGCAGAGGCAAGCAGTGATTGCCTATGGCTCACATCAGTTGAGTCCACACGAGCAGAACTATGCGACCCATGATCTTGAGTTAGTAGTGGTAGTCTTCACATTGAAGATGTAGCGGTACTACCTGATGGGAGAGCGGTTTACCATCTACTCTAATCACAATAGTCTCATATATATCTTTTCTTAGAAGAATTTGAATTTGAGACAAAGGCGATGGATTGAGTTCCTCCAGGATTACGACTTTGAGATTCTTTACACTCCTAGGAAGGGGAACGTGGTGGAAGATGCTCTCAGTAATAAATCCAGTTCATAGTTGCTGGATGAGGTGATGAGGCAGTTGGCCTCATTACAGTTATCATTCATGGATGGAGATGAGGGAGCTTACCTTTAGTCGATGGTTGTTACCCATCCACTCTTACAGTGAGTCAGGGAAGCACAACATGAGGATGCTAGCTGTGAGACTCTACATGCTGAGATATCCATAGGTGTTGCGGCTGATGGATATTCAGAAGGTGGGGAGAACGTTGTTCTTTTCATAGGGTGTACAATAGTACCAGTGACTTTGCGGAGGATGTTCCGAGATAGTTCTATACATCCCTTTTGGCGGTGCATCTAGGCGTAGCAAAGATGTATTAGGACCACTGCCGTCAGTTCTGGTGGCCAGGAAGGAAGAAGGGTGTGGCAGAGTTTGTCTCCCGGTGCCTTACTTGTCAGCAAGTAAAGGCTGAGCACCAGGTGCTAGCAGGTTTGACTTAGCCCCTTAAGGTTCCAAAGTGGAAGTGGGATAGGATATACATGTACTTAGTGACAGGTTTACCACGTACGTCCATGAGACACAATTCCATTTGGGTGATCGTTGATCGACTCACCATGTCGGCCCACTTCCTAGCCATATGAGAGAAGATTTCAGTAGAGAGATTGTGACGCCTCTACATGAAGGAGATATTTCGACTTCATGGAGTTCCATCCACCATCGTTTCATATCGTGATGCTCGTTTCACATCCCGGTTGTGGAAGGGATTGCATGAAGCTTTTGGGACTCAGTTATGCTTGAGCACATCGTTTCATCCCCATACTGATGGTCAGACAGAGCAGACCATCTAGGTCCTGGAGAATATGCTTCAAGCTTGCATATTTGACTTCGGTCATAGCTGGGAGGTCACCTACCACTGTTTGAATTTTCTTATAACAACAGTTATCATTCCACTATTAGTATGGCACCATTTGAGGCTCTGTACGGGCGAACTTTCAGGTCACCACTTTGCTGGACTGACCTAGGAGAGTCAGCACTCATGGGCCCAGAGATGGTGAGAGCTACTACAGAGAAGGTGCATGTCATCTAGGAGTGGATGAATACTTCACATAGTCAGCAAAAGTCTTATGTCGATATAAGGAAGAGGCCCTTGGAGTTCGAGGAAGGAGACCATGTGTTCCTTCGGGTCTCACCTCAATAGGGATTGCGGAGATTTGGTCGAGGTGGCAAGCTATCTCCGAGGTTCATTGGCCCTTTTCAGATTCTGAGTAGAGTTAGCGAGGTGGCATATTTCTTGGCTCTACCTCTACATATGGACCGGGTACACAACATCTTCCATGTGTCGTAGCTACAGAGGTACGTGCATGATCCATCACACGTTATCAACTGGGGTGAGCTGGACATTGATGATGGAGCAACCTTTGCTGAGTACCCAGTGGAGATTGAGTATCGGTAGGAGAAGATCCTTCATGGGTGAGCTATTCCCTTAGTGCGTGTCTGGTGGCAGCATGAGAATCTTCAAGAGAGCACGTGAGAGCGGGAGGCTCAGATTCGCGACCAATACCCACATCTTTTTTAGTAGCCTTTGTTTTGGATTTTTGAGGATGTAAAAGCCCTAAGGTGGGTGTGATTTAATGTCCCGGATTTTTAAATGAATTATTTTAATATTATATGGGAATTATTTCGAGACTAGGCTCTGAGACGGCGTGCAGTTCCGAGGCCCAGTGAGCCCGGAACAAATGTTTGAATTTAATTTAATAATTAAATTGTGCGCACGTGTGGTTTTCTTGATAAAGTGGAATAACTCTTGAATAGGTGATCAGATCAGAAATCTGAGGGCACAATTGCGTTTGGAACAACGTTTTTAACTTAGGTGAGGCCTAACTTTGGCCGGCGAAGGTCGGTGGTGAAATCTGGTTTTTGGACGTAACCGTAATAAAATATTTAATTGAAATATTTTATTTAAATCCTTGTTGAAACAAAATATTTTATTCTTTTAAATAGTTATTTCATAGAGAGGGCTAGGGTTACAATCCCCCATAACTTTAATTTTCTCTGGAGAGCTCTAGAGAAGATCTCCCGACGCGGTGATGAAGTTCTTGATGATTTTCGCCGGTGATGACGACGCAGCGACCAGATAATTGCCGACGAATGCCGTGGAATCCAGGTAGGATGTTGTTTGATGATTTCTTCCCCATTTTTGATTTCCACGATGAACGCAGACTAATCCACGAACAGATTAGCCCATGGATCGATCGTTCTTGCGGGATGGGATTTTGCAGGAATCATGGGGATTTGATTTCTTGAGATTATTTTGGTTTCATTCAACCTCCTAATGGTGACAGACCAATATCGACATGAACATCTATCGAGGTTCGTCCCTCTTGATTTGTTGTGTTCTTCTTCCCCAAATTATACGTGTTCTTCACTGCGTTCTACATGTTCTTCATGGGGATATGAACGATGGATTTTTGCGCACCTGTTGTGCGGTGCAACGATCCCAAATTGAAGAAATGGTGTTGGTATAACCCTACGGAGGTGCGGCTGCGGTGGCGATAGACAGATCGAAGTGGATTGGAAGATATCGTTCTTCAAACGATTTTTGCACAGGCGACCAGAATCGGATTTCAGAGCCGATCAAAGGCCCGAAACCCAAGGATTTAGCATCAATATGACGAAGAAACCCATGATCTTGAGTTTCATGGAAAACGAAACAGAGAAACACGATCTGGAGAATCAGCCGAGGCGTGATGAAGAAGACGGAGTTTCTGGAAATTTCCCGACTACACGCCGTGTAGTATGGGCTACATAGTATGTGTTCATTGGAAGACCGCATGGTGTGTACTCCGGGAGTACACAAACACGGGTTGGGTACACGGCCAAGGACACGACATGTATACCCTTCCTCGGCCAGACCCGACCAGATACATGGGATACCCCATGTACTGATACACGGGCAGACGACACAGACACGGGTTGGGTACACGGCCAAGGACACGACGTGTATACACTTCCCTGGCCAGACCCGACCAGATACATGGGATACCCCGTGTACTAGTACACGGGCAGGCGACACAGACATAGACAGAGGCCGTGTATGGGCACAAGGCCAGCATACACGGAGTGAGCCCAGGTGCTCGGACACGGCGTGTGATTCTTCAACACGCCGTGTAGTTACTTTCTATCCAAAAAGATGAAAGACACGGGCCATTTACACGGGTAGTACCCGGAGTCAGGAACACGGTGTGTACTTTTCTACATGCCGTGTAGTTGAGTTTTACACAGCCTGAACGGATGACACGGGCCGTTTACACGGGCAGTACCCGGTGTCAAGGAACACGGCGTGTAACCATACTACACACAGTGTAACCAATCTTACATGGCTTGAGCCACTTTTCTTTTGTGAATTGGACTAGTTTTCTTAGAGTTCGTACACTTGGTCTTTTCCCTGAAGGTTCTGGTATCATTTCATTTATAAAGGAGTATGATCCCTTCAGAAGGACTTCCTAAATAGAGTTGTTGGAATCCCATCTGTGAAACTTAGAGACGGATCCTATATTCATTCTTGGAACCCTAGGTATAGTTCTTAGTATCGAAGTAACCAACTTTACCCGGGCGCTAATCATCTGCTTACCAGATTAGCTCAGACTGAGTTGTCGGAATCACCCAATGACTTGGTTGTGATCCTCATCTGAGCATTATGTTCTCAAGGTACTTGTGGAGTGTGTTCTCCCGGAACAAGTACTTCGTATCTCTATCCCCTAAGACCTAGGAGTGTGTTATCCTTGTCATATGCTTAGTGGAATATTCGAGCTGGATCCTAGTGGCGGTATCGTGATGGATGTTTGTGTATGAGTATATCTGGATATTATTGTTATATGTTCGTTAGATATATACTGTATAGAGATGATTGTATCTTTCCTTTGTGGTATTTTCCCTTGTTGTATTTCCTTTGTGGTTTCAGGGTGTCCTACTGGGTATTGTTATACTCACCCCTGCACACGCTTTTCCCGCACGTGTCATGTCTTGTGCAGACGAGCGAGCCATTGACATGATTCTAGGTGGACCAGGACTGGACGGTACTCAGTGAGATCAGACATTCCGAGGTGTGTTCCTACGACTACAAACTACAGTTCCAACACCTTTCTTACAAGTTGAACTTTTTTATAGACTCTCTTTTTGGTGGGCTTGTACTTTTGGCCCAGGGTTTTACTTTCTTGCACTTTACTTTCCTGTCGTACTCTGTGGTTGAGTTTTAGTGTATGCATGCATGTTTTCCTTTTTAGTAGTTTTTACTTTTCATCTTTGTGGGCTTGGAGATATGTGTGTGTGTGTGTACAGGTTTATAGGCAATGCCTCCCATGTTAGTAGCATGCCTAATCGATGCTAGTCACCAGCCCCTGGCCTATTGGAGGCGGGCTTGGGGAGTTACGTCTCGGGCCCCACTGGGACGGGCCATGACACATTATTTATGTATAACATAAAATTTTATTTTTTTACCTTTCCACTCACTTAAAAACTGATAATGACATTTGTGGATGTGTGGACTACTGCATCCTTAAAAGGATGTGATTATTTTTTAACATCACATTACAAGAATGATATATATAAGTTTAAATAATTAAATATTATGGTATTTATGATATAAATATCATTCTATAAATATAAATTTTACTTACCTTATTTCCATAATGATCATGGAGAAATGGAAACATTACTCATGCATACGTATAACCTAACGTCTCTATGATCGCAATGTTAGTTCATTTTTCATAACCATATTCCATGATTGGTTTTAAAAGTTTAATTGATGTATAAATATGATAAATATTTCATGATTATTATTATGTATATATTTAAATAATGACCCCTTTGACCATATTCCATCCACCAAATTCATTTTTGAAACAAAAACCAAATATGGTCAAAACATCCAACTTAAATTTAATTGATTAAGTAATTTTATTTAAATTATTAAAAAGTGAAATAAATGTAATAATAAAATTGAAAAAGGTTATAAAATAATTAAATAATTAACATAAATTTATTATTTAGGAATATAAATTCACACATGATGAATCAAACTCAAGGTAAGAGATTTCAACTTAATATCCTTTCATTAAGGAATTTCTTGATCTTATACACCTATATTCATTTGTAAGGTATATATTTATCCCCTTTGACATTATATATCCTGAATTTATTTATTATATTGGTATTTAATTTTTTTTATAATTTTATTATTTCATGGGGATTATTATTTAAATACTTCCAAAGTGACAAGGGACTTTTATTATAAATAAATCCACTTTTAAAGTAATTCTTTGAACATTATTTCTCTTATGTGTTCATTTTTAAAAAAAAATTTAATTCCCTTTTTATGGATATAAAATATTTATAAATTAAATTTTATTACTTATTTTCAATATTTTTCAAAATGAATCTTTTTACATGATTTATATAAAATTTTTTGACAAAAAAAAAATAGAAATGATCTATTCTTAACATACACTATGACAATGAATTTTTCACCACTGTAACTATTATTTGATTTATAGTTTCATTTAAAAGATTACATGTTTTATTAAATGAAAAAACCAATTCCCATTTTTTTGGGTATTTTTTTACTAAAATTGGTTTTTCCAAAAAAGGTTTTTTGGTATTCAAAATGAGTTTTTAAAAGAAAATGGTATTTTTGGAATGTTTTTTTTCATATGGGTTTAAAATAGTTTTTCAAAGGGATTTATGATGAAGGTGTTTATAAATGATGTGGTACTTGAGAATTATATGAAATAGGTGAACCTTGTAAAAATTATATGAATGGTTGAGCCCCACTATAGCTCATGGGTGAGCCCGATATAGCTTGTACGAAGGGTTGTGCCCCATTATTGTTCATGAAAAATGGGTGAGTCCGATATTTTTTATACGAAGGGTTGATACACATTATAGCTCATGGGTAATCCCGATATAGTTTATATGAAGGGTGATCCCCATTATATATCTCTAATTTATTGGATAATGATAATTTTGTAAATTTTTCATATATTTATTACAATTAATAGGATTTTGAAAAGGTTTTATGAATATGATAATATAATTAAACAAAAAGAGTTTTAATTTATTACAATGGTTTTGAAGGATTTAATTGAGATTTTTTTGAGTTTTTTTTATAATTTTTTCATTTATTTATATCAAATAAATTTAATGTAAAGGTAAATATTTAATAGGTTTTTATATTTTTTATTAACTAATGATTCCCTTTATTTTTATAGCCCTTACTGAGTTTTTGTCCTCATCCCAAGTTTTTAATTTTTTTTCATAGGGTTTAAGTGTGGGTAAGGGAAAGGGAAAAAGTCAAGTTGAAAGTCATGGAGATTTTACATGAAAATAAATCATGATTTATAATAAACGTTTTATATTATGGAAAAAATGTATACTAATTGGGAGTGTCCACTTTGTATTTCATGGTTTTGTTATGTGTGAGTTATGGAATAATTCTCTAAAACTATAAACATGAAAAATCATAAAATTTATGGGAATTAATTTTTGAATTAAAACTCATGTTTAGGTAATTTTTAAGTTTAAGTCCTTAGACTTAGATATCCACTAGACATTCTCCTGATGGATTATCTAAAGTTAGGGAGTAAAATATCCTTTTTAGAGGATGGGTGATTGTGCTATTGATGTTTCATGATGTGGTTTTTATATACCCGACTTAGTGGTATGTCTTGTTTTGGATAAGATATACCATGACCTTTAGTGTCATTTATGGTGGCCAAGAATAAAGAACTGTATAGTAGAGTTTGTCTCTCGATGCCTCACTTGTTAGTAGGTGAAGGCAAATCACAAGGTTACAGCGGGTTTAGATCACCCCTTTGAGGTGTTAGAATTAAAGTGGAATGGTATATCTATATGATTCATGATGGGAATACCATGTATGTCAAGAGAAAATGATAACATCTATGTAATCATATGATAAACTCACCAAGTAGGCCTACTTATTATCCATCAGAGAGCAGAGTTCAGTGGAGAGTTGGGACTCCTTTATGTGCAGGAGATAATCAAAATTCATGGAGTTACCTCAACGATCATTTAATACCACGATTCACACTTCACATAATGATTATATAGAGTATTTTAGGATTCCATTTTGAATTATCTTCATTTGATAATGGTGTTTCACCACAAGAATAATGACCCGACTGAGTAAACGATTTCTATTCTAGGGGACATGTTGTGGGTTTGAATGATGTAATTTGGATATAGTTGGGAAGAGAATATACCCTTAGTTGAGTTATCATTAAAAAAATACCATTAAACGATCAATATGAAAATATTTAATGACATGTATGAAAGAACCTATAGGTTACCACTATGATGGACTGATCTAGGTGAATAATTACTCATGGGCCCAGAGTTGTTACAGGCAATGACCAAGAAGGTGTAGATCATATTGAAGCACATAAAGACTTAACAGAGCTGTAAAAAGTCTTATGAATAATAAAAATATATGGATTTAATGTTTGAGGATGGAAACTATGTGTTCATGAGGGTATCACCTTGATTTGGATTACATATATTTTTCTAGGGTGAAAAGTTATCTCAAAGATTCTTTATCCATTTATAGACACTGTGTAGGTTGGGAGAGGTGGTGTACTACTTGGCCCTTATGTAGTAGTAGAATTGGTGTAAGACATCTTCCATGCATCAAATTTTAGGAGGTATATGCATAAACCATCACATTCTATCAACTAGGAAAAGTTATACATAAAAAATGGAGCTTCCTTTGATGAGTACCCAGTATAGATTGAAGATTGGTAAGAGAAAATTCTTCATGGGAAAGAGATTCACCTAGAATTTTTCTGGAGACAACATATAAATCTCTAAGAGAGAATCTGGGAGTGGGATATCCAAATTTGATCCCAATACCTTCACATTTTGATAAGGATTCTTGATTTTCAAGATGAAAATACCTATGGTGGGGAGAATGTAATGACTCTTTTTTTTATAAAGCATTATAATGTTTTAAATAATATTTCTAGAGATAGTTGCTGAGTTGGAATGAGTTTTTGAGGATAAAAGAGGAATGATATTGATGATATATAAATTTCAAATTTATTAATATCACCTGTGCACTATTTTATGAAATAATGGAATAACTCTCAAATAGAGTCTCAGATCAAAAATATGAAACCTATGTTGAGTCTGGAATGAACCCTAGGTGCAACATAATATTTATTATCATCAAATGTTTTGATAAATGATGTTGTGGGTGTAAATAACAAAGTAAATTAATTAATTTACTTTGTTTTGTTTTGATAGAGTGACCTAATCTCCCCCACAAATACATGTTTATTCGAAATACATATTGTTATCCATATAAATCTAGGATCATTGAAGAGTACACATATGCGATCTTAGTGAATTACAGTGATATGAAGGATCATATCAGTACCTCTAGGATTTTATACATAAAAAAGATGTCACTAGTACCAAAAGTATTTATAATGTCATATTTTTCATGTCATTTATTCGTTACTACTGTGAAAAATCCATTTATATTTATTGATCATGTCGATTATATAATAACTAAAGTGATAAAGCTATTAATGATCCTTTTCACATCAGTTATATAATAACCAATTTGAAAAATATGGTATGTTTCTTTATCACATTATTTATCATATAACAGATGTGATAATTCAATTTTCGATAATTTTTAACACCAGTAATATAATAAATGATATGATAAAGAAACCTACCCAAATTTCTCACATTGGTTATTATATAATCGACATTTTACACCATTAAAAAATTTATGAATCATCATTTGAGTCATTTTGGTGTTATTCTCTCTCATGAAACATGACTTTTTTCCCTCACATGGAATCCCTAATCATTGTTTCTTTGATCAAGTGGACTCGAATCTCGATTTTTTATCTTCATAGATCCTCAGGTTTTATCTTTTTCATTGTTGTGCATTCGATCTGATCGACTCCCAGGTAAGCCTCACACATCAATCTTCTCTTTAGGTCATTCAATGACACCATCCTAACATTCATTTTTTTCTATTCCATGTACTCAAATATCACACTTCCATTTTATTAAACCCTCATATTTTATTGTCCTCATATTTATACATTCTAATATATATTTTCTTATCTCAATATCTCATTACCATATTTATATACCTTATTTATGCATTGATTTAAGTGAAAAAGTGTGTGGATAATATTATATCTTAATATTGTGGGGTTTTTATTAAATGGAAATGATTTTTCACTGATTTTTTTCACAACTGTTTTTACTGCATCCCATCTTAAATTTCTTCCTTTAATCTCAAAATATTTCTTATTTGGATTATGTTTATGAATAATTAATTTTTTATTAATATACTTCTATGTATATGGATAAATTTTAATTAGTGATATGAAATTATTGGTGACTTAGTATTCCTAAAATGTAATATATACATACATTTCAATTTAAATAATGTTCAATATACAATATCATATAAGTAGTGTATATGCATATCAACACTTTTATTTTAATGCGAGTATATTCTTACCTTTAGAAATCATATATTAAATATGAAGTCTACATATAATATTGACATTATTAGTGGATACATAATACGAAATTTCAATTGGTCCTTTACATATATTTTTTGTATTCTGATAGATATATTTTCATATAATTACACATGAATCACATGGTTTTCACACTGAAAGTATTTTTCTCCACAAAAATTTGGATTTTTATTGTATTAAATGAATTAGAATCTAATATTTAAAATATGGGTTATTAGTGTGGTACATTCAAATAAAACATGTTTTTAAAGAATAAACAGTATGTAATATGATTTTCACAATTTTCATAATACACTAAACATAAATAATTTATAATATTATATATATATATGTTTTTCATTACAAATTCATCATTGTGTTGTTTTAACTCTACTGTATTACTATATTATAGTATGAATTAATGTTTTAACTAATAATTTTTTGATTTTTAATGAAAAGAATTGTTAGAAAATTCAACAATAAAGATACTAATCAAAATATAAAATGTGCACTAGATTTAGATTATGGTCAATGATATTCAATTTCATGTTTCATCTAATTTCATTGATAAGAAAATGAAAAATGATACAATTGTTTTACTATATTTGGTTTTTTAAATTACTTCCATGCATTTATTTTTATGATTTACCAATTATATTTAAACTTATTTCAATTATTGTGTACAAATTATATTTATACATTTCAAATATGCAAATATTTTTTTTATATTTCAAAATTATGTTACATTAAAATTATGGAATCTTTGATATAAATATAATTTTTGTTTATCTTAACAAGATATATAATTTTGATAAATTTTATAGATAATAATGAGTGAAATTTGGATTATGACACTTTGAATAAGTGATAAATATGACGAAGGTGTTTATGATTTTTTGAAATTTTCTAAATGAAAATTTCCAAAAAATCACTTCTTTTTATATCCATGTATGAAATGTTTAAACATGAAGAAATCAAAAAGTAGAGAGATAAAAGATCATTTAATTTGACATGGTTTTAATCTGAGTTATAGTCCTAGGATTTGGCATCATGAAACTGGGTAGAATTTCAGATCTCTTGATGATAATGCTTTTCAAGATGATATGTCTGATCAAATTGAAGAAATGATTCGTGATATTTAGTAGAGACAATTAATAAAGAATAAAAAATTGAGCATATATATGGTGATGCTGAAAAACCATTATATCAAGGTTGTACGAAATTTACTATTTCATCGATGATGTTGAGATTGATGAACTTGAAGGAAAAACATGTATGGATTGGTAAGAGTTTTATAGATTTGATAAATTCATTGAAATATATTCTTCATAAAGATAATTATCTTCCAAATTTACATTATAATGTTAAGAAATTACTCTACATGATTGGATTAGGGTACAAAAAAAACATGCCTACCAGAATGACTATGTGCTATATAGGAAGGAATACGATTGTCTTTTAATGTGTACTAAATATGGGATGTTGGGGTATAATTTTAAAGAAAAATATTCGGATGATTTAGTGGTTACATAGACCCCACACCAAGTAATTTTGGTATTTTCCTATTATTTCTCATTTGAAATGTTTATTTTAAAATTCACATGATGAAAAAGGTTAAGATGGCATGCAGATGAGAGGATATGTGTTGGAAAGTTATGGAATCCATCTCATTATACTCAGTGGAATAAAATTGATCCCCAATTTCTGACATTCATAAATTATGTTAGAAATATTATAATTAGACTATGCATGAATATAATGAATCCATATAAAAGCCTTAGAAGCACACATAGTTCATGGCCTGTTTTATTGGTAATTTACAACTTGTCTCTTAAATTTTGTATGAATCAAAAATATGTCATGTTGATTTTAATGATATCTAGATAGAAACATTCAAGAAATGATATTGATGTTTTTTTCACCATTAATTGATGATTTGAAACTATTATGGGAGTAAGGTACAAGGGTATATGATTCTTATAAAATGGAATATTTTATACTGCATGCAATAATTATGTTCACTATAAATGACTTCCTAGAATATGGAAATATGTATGGATATAGTTTTAAGGGTCATAAATATTTTCCAATTTTTGAATAATAGAATTCATATTATCAACTACATCATGGGAGAAAAATAGTATATATGGATCATCAATTTTTTTGTCTATGGATCACTCTTATAAAAGATTAAAAAAGGAATTCAATGGCTCACATGAATTTTATATTGCTCCAAAACCATCATCCACTGATCATTATTTTGAGAGGGTGAAAAACATTGATGTGACATTCCCAAAGACACATAAATCTGGTAATGATATAAATATTTGGAATAAACGGTCAATAGTTTTTGAGCTACCATATTGGATAAATCATGAGTTCAAAAATAACAATGATGTCATGAACATGGAGAAGAATATTTTTGACAACTTGATTATAACATTGTTAGATATTAAAGGAAAGACTAAAGATGGGTTAAATGTAATATTGGACTTACTCTCAATGGGAATATTCTTAAATTTATCTCCCACTCCTGATGAAATACAATCATTCATTCTGTGAATTTTCATACATTATCCAAGAGGAATAAAATTAGATTTTTTCAATCTCTTCATGATATCAAAGTTCCATAGGGTTATTCTTCATATGTAAAATTTTTTGTGTCATTAAAGGATTTGATGTTGACAGTTATAGAATCTCATGATTACACATCATGATTCAACAGCTCCTACCAATTTCATTGCATAGAATATTACCCATTTATTTTAGAATGACTATCATGAAGGTGTGCTATTTTTTCAATTAAATTTGTAATAAGGTGATTGATCCAAATTATTTGAAAACCTTGGATAATGAATTGGTTTCTATAATTTGTTTATTGGAAATATACTTTCATCCATCTATTTTTGATATTATAGTGCATTTAGTGGTTCATTTGGTGTGAGAAATATAACTTTTTGGACCTTTATATATACCTTGGATGTATCATTTTGAAAGATATATGAAGATATTGAAGGGGTATGTTAAGAATATATATTGACCTGAAGCCTCCATTATTGAGAAGTGACTTTTTGAGGAGGTTGTAGAGTTTTGTAAAAGCTCTTTGTCTATAGTGGAGTACATCAGTTTTCTTATATCTCAGCATGAAAGAGTTAATTATGGAAAAGAGGGGATCCATAGATTGAAATTAAAATAGTTGATAGGTTAAAAAAAGAAGTTACATTTATAAATTTTGAACAACATACATGATGCTCGACCATATATAACATTTCATATTAATGTGTTAAAAAAATGTTATCCAAAGAATAAAGATATGTTAATTTTGAAAGAGCATAAAAAACTCTTTTCCATGGTTTAAAGTGATCGTGATTGGTAGATTAGATGCATCAGAAACATTGAGATGGTTAGTGGGAGGTCTAAGTCGAAATTTCATAACATGGATTTGTTATGAAATTAAAGTCTATACATTTCATATGACATATTAGGACAACATAAGTGTGTTTCAGAATAGTAGTGTATTGGTGTTCGTAGAAGCAATGAATTTTTTGAGTGCCAAAGACAAAAATCCATTCTCTTCAGCAACTGCATATTATGGAGTCATTGAAGAAATATGGGATGATGATTATATTAAATTTCTAGTTCTAGCGTTTAAATGAAAATGGTTTATTAGTAATAATAGTATTAAACATGATAAATTTAGAATAACAATAGTTAATCTGAATAAATTAAAATACACAACTGATCCTTTTATCATGGAGACAAAGGAAAAACAAATTTTCTATGTTCTAGATCAATCCGATATGTAGTGTTATGTTATTTTAAAAGTAAAAAATAGTATGTTGGTGATGATAAACTTAATGAAGGTTCTGATTTATGTGAGATCCCTACTTCTATGGAAATATTAATAGATAATATGGATGAGCACATCAAAAACATGGTTTGTTCCATATGAAAAGATATTGATGAAGTAATTTTTGAAAATAATCTTTTAGTGCATTCCTAATATTATAGGTGACATATGTTTATTTATGGTTTGCTTTTTGAAATTTCATAAAATCTCAGATATTTTAGTTTTATCCTCATTAGTAAAACACATATTATAACTAATAAGTTAATTTTTTTGTTTCATTAGTTTAGTTTTTTTTTTCAGTTTACCATGTCCACCCTTACGTAACTTATATATTAATTGATTTTGTTAAAAAATAATTATTTTAAATTTCATATGTTAAATAATAAAATATTCTATAATAGTATATTAAAAAAATATTTTTGGTGTAAAAGTGAATTATTAGGTTGGAGAATTTTTACTATTCAAACACCCTGTTTTTGGATTTTTTTCATTCATATAGCTCATTTCATCTATCAGTAATATTTTTAGCATTTTAGTTAACTTTGAAAAATATTAATAAAAATGTGTTAAGTTTAGTGTTAAATTTTTGTTTGATAAATTTTCATTTTTTATTTATATTTGTATGTAATAGTTTGATTTGTATATTTTTGTAATAATTATATATTGTTTTAATTTATAGGATAATTCTAGATCAATAATCTAATCCACCAAATAAATTTGGAGATTATTAAAATTATACCTATGGGGATGAACATACACATGCTCCTATTGATGATCCTCATTATCCTTCCTAGTATGAGATATCTACTTGCATGGGGAAATAGAAGAGTTTGATGGTTATTAAATGTGGTACCACACGTTTACCAAAATTAAAATCTGCATGTATCCAAGACTAGAGGATATCAATATACTTTGATGATAATTATATTCCAAGACGTCGAAATTCAAAATAATTCAAGGATTTTGTAGTAGTTTAGGCTAAAAGAAAATTTATTATTTTGTTTGATGATTGGAAAACTTTTGACAAAGTGACAATATCTTACTCAAGGGATACCATTTTGTTAAGATTATTTGTTATTATTTTACCTATCTTAATATGTTTATAGTAATATACATTTCCACCTTCTTATCATATGACATATGATATACCTGATACCGGAGGATCCAGGAAGAAATGTTTATCATTGGATGCTAAAAGATGGAGGGATTTTAAATCAACCATCATATTAGAATTCATTTTTGGTAATATGAAGCATCATAATCCCTATGATATATATCCATTTATAGATGAAGATAAATGAAATAAATTTTTTGAAATTAGAATATGAGAATCAATTTTAGTAAGTACAATTTTACCTTTTAAAAGTTTTTTATATTAATGATCTTATTAATAATTTATTAATAATTTATTAATAATTTATTTAATATTAATTTACATAAATTGAGGATATATCATCAGTAGACCCAATCTAGAAATGTACACCCTCATACGTTTTCTTAAGAAGGTTATACGTTATTGTAAAAACAAATAATGGTTGAAAATTTTCAAAAAATAAGAGATGGGTTTTCAGGTTTTGTAGAGGTTGACCCTTATTCCCCCTGCCGGACATGAAAAATGAAAGAGGGATTGGATGAACAAGAAAGAAAAATATCTTAAAAAAAGTAAAGGGTTATATATGAGAGGATTTTAATATGTTTACTTCATTCAATTTTTTATGTTAATTTAATTATTTATATATTGTGTTTCATTAGGGAGTTTTTTAAATATTTCTTACAGGATTATCTTGAGGAGAAGAGAATAAATTGGGTATTTATAGATGAGGTTAGGAAAGATATTTTAGCTATAACATTGGGAAATCCCAAACACCTAGGTCATGTACGAGGATAAATGACGGGTGTATCAGTGAAAAATGAGTTTCCAAATTTTTTAGATTCTTTAATATAGGTTCTTTATACAAAAAATACAATATTTAGAAGCTAATGTTCATGATATTTTTGTGATGATAGAGGATAGGATCATAGATTCAGTACAGTCAATGTTTGTAGACATTCAAAGATAGTTTTAGACTACTGATCCCACTCTAACTCTAACAACAGCTTTCACTGCTACTTATCTGACTCCTCCATGTCCACCTGTAGACCATAATACTTCTTATCCTACTCCAACACCCACTCCTCCATAGCTTCATTGTTACTATGAGTTATATGTTGATGATCCTCAACACAATATTTCATATGATATGACATTTTATATAGGTGATATCATTCATCATGAAAATATAGAGATAAAGCATCACATGGTCACTATACGGGATATTATAGATAGATCAATAAGAATACCATGACATATAGATGGGGTGAGTTTAGTTGGACACAGTATCAACCATTTATTAGTTTAGATATCTTTACTTTTTCAACATATTACCATAGAGGTGTGTGTATTTTTAACTTTTATTTTATTTTGACTTTTTTTTATCATTTTCAAGTTTATATATTTAACTAATTTTTTTACAGGAATACTCTAAAGGTAAAGAAATACTATATAGAAAAAAAGATAAACTTCAGATATAGTTTATGATAGTCTTGATTGATTGAAAAAATATTCAAAATTTCTACTAGATGTATATGATATTTCAATTGACATTGGTGTTTGTGGGTTTGTAATGACGGTGAGGATTTTGAAAAGAGATATCATGGGTCTTGTAGTTGGATATCAGTTTGGCATCAACATGATAATTTTTTTCCATGTAATCTGATTAACAATTTTTTTATTCATTTAATTTATTGAATATTTATGGAAAAATTATACTTATGTTGTTTTTTTATTAGGTATCTTTATACAATTTTTAAGGATCATAATAGGATATACGTATATAGATTTATGGACCAATATTTTATATCACCTATAACGAGGAAAATGACTGATATAGAAAGAAAAGTTTATATTTATGAAGGATTTCATAAGAATGAAATTATTTAAAGATGGATGTTTCCTTATCTTCAAGAATATGAATCATATATCTTAAAAAGTGTTCTATATCTCTTGACATAATAACCACTAATGTTACATTTTCTTTTATATCAGTGTCCATTGGATGTTTAGTGTATTTTTTCCAATGGATAAGGCACATTATTAGCTATGATATATTCATGGTGATGTGAGAGAAAATTTTAAGAATGTATTTGACACATAAGTTCAAAATATTTAATACTTATTTATATTATAATGAATTAAATTTATATATTAATATTATTTTTATACAAGGAATGTAATTTATTTTAGGAGACCATAATAAATAAGAGTTCCAAGTTCAAATATATAAAAGAAAAGGTGAATTTTCATTTACAATTATTAAATTTTAGATATATTACTTAAAAATATTATTTTGGGTTGAAAAATTATTTTAAACAGAAATTTCATAAACAAGAAGGTGTTAATGAATGTGGATAATTTGTTTGAAGATTTATGTATAAAGTAATTACAACTATAAAAATTATAAAGTTCCATAAGGTTAGAGTTATTTATAAAATTTTCTTTAATATTGCATTAATTTTATTTAGAATACATGTTAAATGATTTAATTTTAATTTGTATCTTTCTAATGACCCTCTATCTTATAGTTCATAGAAGCAGAGACACTTTCAAATAGAATGGGTGGATCATTTCATAGGTTTTATTAAATTTTAGTTTATTTGTGCTATATATTTTAAACATAAAATTTAAAATTTTAAGTGTATTTTTTTGGTTGTTATGCTCCTTTTTCTAGTAGTATTTTTTTTTATCCTCTTTTATACTATGGAGTAGAAGAAATAGAAGAAAATTATTAAAAAAAACTGTTTTTCACATTGGTTATTTGGAAACAGATGTGAAAACCAATGATGATTGTTTTTTAAGTCATTTGTCAAATAAATGATGTGGAAAACCTTTTATCAAGTTATTTTTCAAAAAAAAAACCTATATGATAAAGGTTTATCATGTCGGTTATTTGGTAGCCAATGTGATAAAGCAATCAACATTAGTTTATCACATTAGTTATCTAATAACTGATGTGATCGATAATTCACTATATTTTTTTCATGTCGGTTACAAAATAACCAATGTGAAAAACCAATTGTGATTGGTTTATTATTTAAGTTATTAGATAATCAATGTGATAAACCTTTTTTCCATTTTTTTTTTTGGAAAATTAATGTGTTAATTTTTTTCATGTTGATTATTAAATAACCAAGGTGAAAAAGGACAAAATAAATTTATTTACAACATCATTTAATGAAAAATAACATTAAAAACATATTTACAACATCCCCTTCAATAATATCTCCTAATAACCGATGTGAGAAAGAAAAAAAACCAACTTGAAAAGCCTTTTTATGCACTAGTGTATGGATCCTTCCAATGATGATGGAACAAAACAATTCTTCACCAACAATCAATAAAAATTGATGTAAGGTATTATTTTATGTGGATTTATCCCTGTTTATTTATCCTACAATGAACAGTAAACAACTCTTCTAACAATTTTATTCATGGGTTGATCGTGTTAGGTATATGTGGGTTTATATTACAAGAAATATCAATTTGATACTGATTTATTGGTTCCTCTTAATTTTTCATTGATTTGAAGATGGATCAAGGCCTACATAAAAATTGTACAAGGCCCATTCCTTATGTTTGTTTGTTATGAAGTTCCCTCTTCATTATTCATGAAATCATCATCAGTATTTTATTTGGCTAGTGGTCTGATAAATAACTAGTTAATGATTGTTGTACAATCGATCATTGGCACAACAGATCATTACTATGGGTTTGAGATGAATATTGATGATTAGGTTGTGGTGCGTACTGATTATAGTGGATCATATTTGGATTTTGAGATCCCTGGTCAGGGGATCCAGGATCTTAGTATGGCGATGCGATGGGAGAGGCATTGTGTGTGGATGGAAGGATAGATTCTGGCCACCAGTGATGACTTGAGTTCATTTGGTTATATATTTTGGATCTCTGGGAATGATGGATGAAGGAATCAGTAGAAATTTAGGCATAAGTAGAAACCAGATGAAGGTTTTGGATTTATGAAAAATTCGATATTATATGAAATGCAGTCCAAATAACACATACCATATGGACCTAGCTATGAAGTTGGAATTTATGCATGAAATAAAATTTCACACACTGTATGACACATGTCACACACCATATGACACCTGGATGGAGGATCAGTGTGTACCCTAGGGGTATACAAGGCCAAACATGTTTAGACACATGTGAATAGTTAGAGTACACATGCACAACCTGGTACTCATACACGTCTAGGTATAGAGGCATGACCTGAACTACACATGCATGACCAGATGTAAATAGGCATAGGATTGTAACTTATTGAGTGCTGAATCGACCTGTACACACCATGTATCATAAAAGGGAACACCTTTTATATAGAGTATTACATTCCATGTGAGACAGAGAGTCACGGGAAGACCTAGGGTAGATGAGATACAATGTGTAATCCCTAGTACATATCATGTAGTTATTTCAGGACAAGTTGAGGTCCTCCATCTCTTTATCTTAGACTAGTTTTAGTTGAGTATGATCCTTTGGTCCATCCCTATAAAGTTATAGTGTGAAATTATATATTAAGCATAGAATTTTCATCCCATATATAAGTTTACTCAGATAGAGTTTGTGGTATCCCTACATGAAGCATGTGGTGGGATCATCTATCATATATTATTACCTGGGTAGGGTTCATGGTATTGGTGTGACCAACATAGATTTTACATCGATACTCTATATATTAAATTGTTCTAGTAGGGTTTTTGGTGTCCACTAGTGTTCCTAAATGTGATCCTCTATCTGGATGTCAAAATATTTTAAGTTTCATCAAGTAATTTTAAGAGATACCTAATGATCATAAACCCTCAGATGAGTGCGATTAGTGGAAACATAGCTCATGGGATAAGTTATCCCAGATGATAATTACCTTGAATCCTTGATAAGAATCTTATGGTTGGTAGTTGTTGAGACATATTTGAGACTTCGAGTCTATTATGAGTATATATGGGTTTTATGGTTATCCTTATTGTTTTGTATCATATCCTAATTGACATGAATTTGAGTTTATGGGATAAATTATCTTTATACTTTATGTTCGGTGATTTTGGGGGTTTACAAATAGGTATTTTTATACATATCCTTACATGGGATCTGCCTGCACATGTCATGTATTATGTAGATGAGGGGCCTTTTGATAGTGTCATAAGAGTATTAAGAGAAGGTGGAGCATAGAAATCTATATTGATCGTGGTTGCAATAGGTGTTTCATTTGAAAACAATCTCCCTCTTTATGTATAGGTTAGACTCTTTTTCACTTTTGGGTGGGATTGTATTTGGATTTTTTTCTTTTCAGTACTTTTTTCATTATATGATGTGGGATATATTTTATGAATTCATTATGGTATCAATTGTATTTACCTTTAATAATTGTATGGGTTTTTAGATATGTGTGTGTACATGTACCTTATAATTAGGCCTCCCATGTGCATGATATGCCTACTCAGTGCTGGTTGCTCGATCGTGGCCTATTATAGGTGGGATCGGGGTGTCACACTCGGCTTATCAAAAGCCAGGCAGTCCTTGGTGAGTTGTGTCATGATAGTGTGAAAGTGATTCACACAATTTATTAAATATTAATTTATTAAATAATAATCTTTCATATCCTCACATATAACTTCTCACAAACTTCATGCATGTATGATAAATTTCATGGTCTTTGTAAACCCTATCACATATACAATTTTATTCTTGTTATTTTGTGTTCTCTTTATAAAGGTTTTTTCACCACATGCTACCTTAATATTTTATTATCAATATTTTGTTATAAAAATGGATTATATAGTTTAATCTCTAAATATAGACTTGTAGGATGCATGGAATTCATGTATTTCATGAAATATATGTTGGAGAAAACTTGTGTCACACCCTTTATGTAATAATATATTTTCATGTGATCTATCTTATTTGAAGCTCAATGACTTCAAATAAGGATATGAAATGGTTGTTATGGCCTATCAATCCCCTTGTATAAAGGTAATCACCTTCAAAAAAGGGTAAATACCTTTTTACAAGATAAATGTATTAACAGAAACAGATAGGGTTTCATATAATTTCTCTTTAATAAGATCTTTGAGTGTGCATAACACAAGAAAAGGCCTACAATATCTCATTTAAATCTTGAATTAAAGTCATGTGAGATATTATTATTTGAGAAAGAATAAATAATAATAGTTCTACATTTCACTCTAGAAAATTAGAGGCTCAAAATATAAATCATAAGTAATATCTCCTCAGCCACATATGATCTCTTTTTATAAATGAGTTTCACCGCCTTAGCTTTGATCTTCTTTCTATGTCAAATCTCCCAAAAATAATGTTGAGTTAAGAAATATATTAATATCCCTAAATATCCTGAAATTTAAATATCTAACATGATAAAAGTTATCATGTGATGGAAAAAAACATTACTCTTACTTTTCATAGTCCCTACATAAAGGTAAGAAAAAACATTGTGTTTGGGTCACTCTCCCAAATTCCTCATCTACGTAAGGGTAATGCGGTCCCCAAAAACATCACGTAAGGGAAACCATCGTATGTGAAAGTATACTCAGGAGGTTTAAGTCAATACCCCAACACCGATTGGATTATCTATATACATAATATTATATGAAACACATTCCTTACATATAATTTAAATTGGATGAACAATGTTTCAATTATCCCCCATCCACCACCACTTTATCTCTCGGTCTGATGCCACTATAATATAATATATTCCAATAATTCAACAGATGCGAGTATTCCAAGGTTTTCTCTTATAACCACACACACATACACACACCAAATGACATTCCTCTAATATATTACCATGTGTGGTGGATCTGACACCTCTATACACAATCACCCATGCACACACCCACCTATCGATGCAGACACTCACCCCTACACTACATGTGGGAATTATGCTTTCTAACCTACTGCCATGGCCTAGAAAAGTTTAATAACTACCAATTGGTTGATCAACTTTGTTCTACATGTGGTTTAGGTGGTCCTTGGTTGGTTTATGGTTGGCCAATTTTTTAGTAAAACCTTATAAAAAGAGTTACCCAAATATTTAATATAAAAAACACAGAATTCTTAAATCAAATGATAACCCACTCAAATGTCATTAAATATTTACAAATAAAAATGAAAAATAATATTTACATTTTCTTCATTAAATTATTATTCTTCTAAATTCCTCAACATTTTATGAAGAAAGATCCCACACTAAACTCATTTAGAAAATGGTATAAAGTTTAAGAATAATACACCAATCATCACAATTCACAAGGAGAATTGCTCAAGCATGAAATAATATTCCATTAAATGAATATATAATAATTATCCATGTATCACTGTCTCATCTCAAATCTCCAAAAACATATTGAATCATTGAAAAAAAATTCAATACTAACTTGGCTTCAATAATCTCCCCTTTATATTTTCTATTAATATCTTCTATCATCATAAAATTTAATAAGTGGGTTAACTTATTTTCTACCCCTTATTAAAAATAAAATGAAAATTATATGTGTGGGTATTATTAACTCATAATTTTACATATAACATGTTCTCCTCGATTATATGATTATTTATTGAACAATTCCAATAGAGGGATGATATCACATGGTTTGGTTAGAAAATAACTTGTAGTTAATCAACTCTAAGTTTATGTTTGATAAACTATTGTGAAAATATGAGAGATAGAAGAAAGGTTGTATATGTTTTATATAAACCAAAATGAATGTGAAATAAGGATAAGAAATTATCAATTCTCATTTTATGGGTTGCAAGTATTCATATTTATCAATAAAATTCTAAATTTTTCACAGACTTCAAAAAACTCATCAGAAAGTTCAGGTGAAAATGATATAGCTCCCAATTCTTAGTAAATATCAACCCCCTTGATAATTATTATAAATTTATTCAAAGTAGATAAATTGGAGTGATTTTCACACCTCATATTTATATTTTACATAATTTTTCATATTTTCTACATTCACTATATAGTAGTGATTTGATATATTTAAATCATCAATTTTTCCCTTAAGGGATGTATCCATCTCCTTAAATTACCTACATTTAATTACAAAAGCACACACAAAAACACACATACATATAAAGGAATAATGAGGTACCTTATTATTATTTAGGAGTAACATTCAGGCTAAGGGATACCTCTCAACCAGGTCCATTCTTTTCTATCAATATCAGTATGGGAATAATTATTTGGACTTTTCTTTCTAATTTGAGTCTCATATTTTTAACTATATTATTTTTTCCCTTGAACTTAATCTTTGTGTGTAATAAATTTTTCCACCTCAGTATTCTATATCTTCAAGTTTCCAGTCATGATTATCTTTTTTATCAACTTTCACCTCACTTTATATAGACACTTGATATCCATTAGATTTAAGAAGTATTAAACTTCATCTATTTTATTAACTAATTTCAATTGATTTATCCAAACTACTAGGAAATATTTATTTCCATTCTATGTATTCTCAAAATCATTACATGAACTACCACTATTTTATATTAAATTCTATTCCCTTTAAAAACATAGGGAATATCTCATGGTAGTCTTTCTATACATTTATTAGTTGTGTGATTCTCCTACATACTGACATAATATTACCTTGCGTAGTGGATCTAGAACCTCTATATATTCTCACCCATTTGCACACCCTGTATGCAATTTACTTCCTCACCTTTCACCATGGATTGTACAGGTTGACTGCCAATTATATGGTTTACCACCTAGGCCCCACATGTGGTTTAGTTCATCCTTGGTTGTCTTATGGATGGAAAATTTTGTAGTAAACCTTTATAAAAAGAGTTAGCCAAATCTTCAATATAAAAAAACATAGAATTATTAAATCAAATTCTAACCCACTAAAATGTATTCACTTCTACAAAAAACATACTAAAAATAATATTTTTAATGGTGTTTATTAAATTAATCTTAATCTAAATTCCTCAACATGTTTTGAAAAAAGTGCTCACACCAAACTCTTTTAACACATTTTGTAGAATTTATGAACATCACACCAATAATTACAATTTACATGGATAGATTCTCAAGCATGAAATCCAATTCCATTTCCTGAATCCACAATAACTCTTTAAGAAATATTTCCTCATCTCAAATCAGTAAAAAAATTTAACTCATTGAAAACAAATTCATTACTTACTTAGGTACAACACTATAAGATCCCAAATTTTTTATCAGGTATGGATCCTCTAAATATTGATATAAACATTTGTTTTTTTACCTAATATGGATTCCTTTTGAGGTTATAAAGGTTTTGGGGGTGTTAGGGGATTTTTCATATCCCAAAACCCTAACCGGTGGAGAAAAACACTGGGCCGCACGGTTAGTAGAAACCTTGTGACCCGACCCACACAGTCTCTTCTAACCATCCGAGGCTATAGAGTGAGGTGAATAAGGGCACATAGTTGTCCTTAACCATGCACTAGGGGCTAAATGCCCATGAAAAAACTACATAATTTTTAGCAGAGGTGTTTTCATTGTTGGAGAACGATTTCTCTAACCGTGCATCCTAACCATGCAAAGTGACCCTTCTTACAACAGAAGGCACATAGTTGGTGAATGGTTTGGCCAACCATGTAGTCAAACCATGAGACACCTTTTTTGTGTAAAATTATGAAATTTATACTAATGAAATGTTTTAAACACACCCATCCTCTCATTTTCTTCTCCAGTGGACATGAGACACATTTCCCCTTTTGAGAGATTTTACTCTTCTATGCTAGGATCTTCCACATCTCTTCTATCCAGAGTCCAATTAAAGTAGCATTCATTTCATTGGATCTTCATCGGGTATATCTTATCACATTTTTATCCATTTTTCATTTATCTTTTTTCTCAATGGATTTATTGATGTGTAGTCTTATATGCCATATTTTTTGGGAATTTGTCAGTTTATTAGATCTCTTATAATCCTGGACAAAATAAAGGAAGATATTAGATGAGGTGAGTCATAACAGTATGAGATCAGTGATCTATAAGTTATTATTGATGTTTTGATTTTTTATAATATTTAACTTTGTTCCACATGCCAGTTTCATCATGTGTTGCCTCTAAATTGAACCCATATTAAATTGGTTTCCTTCTTTGGAACCTAAGGATATTATTAGACCCTAGGAGATTGACTACCTTAGATGGAGCCACCCCTTTGGGTATTCCCTCTTACATTCCTAAATGGATTTAATGATAATATGGACAAATCACCCATTGTAGTGTTTGGTTTAAATTATAGATGATGATATTATGAATTTTTAAATTTTGAATGTAGTGTTGTAGCATGGAAAACACTCTTTTAATGAATTAAATTGATTAGAGTGCAGTGGTGAGCCCACAACACCTAATTGAATTGAATAATGGTTACACGCTTATTAGTGATAAATGTAAATTCATTTTGGGGTATAAATTGGATCATATTTAAGACAATGGTAAATTATTATATAATGGGAATGATGAAACTTATTCATGTTTTACATAGATGGGAATGGTGACCCTTCATATAGTTAAATTGGTATGATGACCCACAATAATTAATATAAAGAGGCATAAAACCCTTGATATGATTAAATGATCATAGATACCATTATATAAATGTGATAATGGGCATTGAATCTACTATACTACTATGATAATGGGCATGAAATCACTATTCAACGATACTAGGAATTGTGTCCTTATTTTTTGATACTAGGCATGGTGTCCCTATTCTGTGATACTGCACATGTCGACCCTATTCTATGATACTGGGCATGGAATCCCTATACTAGTACACATTATGGGGATAGAATCCCATGTAATATTAATTTTATACTAGGAATGAAACCTCTTATTAATGTGATATCTGGAATTGCATCCCATGATACATATTCGTAATTATTCTAGAATAGGATAAAGAAAGTAGTGTATGCCTTGTTTCCTTTGAGGATCCAGAGATGAACCATTTCTAGCTTTTATTACTACCTTAAATTATTATATCTACACACTTCCTTATTGTATACACAGACTGGATGTTTATATACTCCTTTGGTGTTGGAATACTGAGATTTATCTCACACCCTATCTAATCTTCCTATGCTACCCAAAAAGATTACATTCTAGTAGGTGTGGATATGTGGAAGCATCCTTTTATAGATGTGTGACATCTGGATTGACTTAGGATGAATCTAGTAGAAGATGATGAGGCCGAAACATGGTATTGTAGATAGATTTTCCTTTTTTGTACCTTTTTGAATAGTAATACTACCTAATTTTTATGTCCATGCTTTCCTAATTTATAGATTCAAGACATACATGATCAACCTTTTGTATATGATTCAATTTGATTACTTTTGATTATTGATATCGGTTTCATTGTTTTTTACATCTGTTTAGTCTAATTTTTCATATTTATATGCTTATACTATTATATTTTATTTTCTATACACTTTGTTCCACTCTGGTAATGAGGGAATAGTATCCCTATAGACACACCCTAGGCCATCGCTTCTAGTCAACATTCTCTAGCATTCAGGGAGATGCAATTGAGGCAATATGGACCACTAGTATCGGGGAAGTGCTGAGTGGAATCCAGGTTTGGGATGTCACAAAGTGGTATTAGAGGTTTATTTTCATGCCTCAATATTTTGATACAATAGATATTAGATTACGAAGGTTATAGAGTTTTGTAATGATATATTCCTAGGTATAGCTTACCCATGTACAGAGAAAATCCAAATTTCCTTGAATGAAAATTTTTATTTATCGCTTTTTTCATATTACAATTGATTTTATTCCACCGTTGAGTGATGAACTTGAATTATTATATTACTATTCATATAATAAAGATTAATCTTTTATCATCATCCTAATGAGATGAGGGAAATCAAGTATTGAGAATGCAACATATTAGGTAACTTTTAGGAAATTCACATTCCATTCATACGCCATGCCATATAAAAGCATTGTGTTTTTTAAATCATTGATGATTTTCATGAGTTATTTGATTATTATAAATATAATTATTATTATATAAAGATTCTTACAGTGTATTGAGAAAAATATTTGGTACTTAAAGTTACTTCCATAATCTTACAATGGAAGATAACCTAAGTAGTCAACTATAACACATTGATTCATTGACCATTGGTCACATGAACTAGAAGGTGTTATGGTATGGATTGAATGGATTCCATATTTCTATTCATAAGGTTTATGGGCCCCTATGGATCGAAAATGATGAACCTTTTTTTCAACCATTTAAAATGGATTGAAATGAAATTATGTGTTAAAATAAAATTGAAATTCAAAAACATAGAGCTTGACCCAATCCTGGTCTTAGTAGTGGGAATTAGGTAGAATCTCTGTTGTTCATTATAAATGTATCTATCACCTAGAATTGTTTCATTGAGTTTGAATAGGGGTGATATTATTACATAGAAAGGTATTTTACCTATTCTATTTCCACATCTATGGATTATTCTATTATCAAAACCTATATGAGGTGTGTTTTTGGTGATTCTTGACCAATTCCACCATGATGTCCTCTGTTCGTACACTAGTAGGTCATTGGAAACCATGCTTTGAAGGTGGTGGGCCCTGAGTTTATAGTTTTATCTCTAGTAGTACCTCATATGAAACATATTTATATTCCTAATGTGGGATATGATGCCTTGTTTCAAGGAGACTTTCTATGTCTTATGAAAACCTTACAGGGTACCCCATGCTCTACCAATTCTATGGGAGAGTTGACTCAAGTGTTTTAGAAGTATCAACCACCCAAATTCTCAATGGATAGTAGAATAAAGGCCAAAAAGTTATTTCTTGAGACTATTATGTATATATTCAAGAATCTAGAGACACCTCCCAAGAGGAGATAGAAACTTTCTACTTATATGATGGGAGGAACCACTAAACGCTAGTGGTATATTCTAATTTAGGCTGGTCAGTATCGAGAAGCGACATGGAGGGATTTAAAGTCGATATTATTTGATTATTGTTTCCTTAAGACCCAAAGGGATGATCATTCTAGGGATTTTATGAACCTACATCAATTTTAGATGATAGTTATGGATTATTCATCTCATTTTACAGAGCATTAACGCTTCATTCCTATCTATAATGCTAATTATCCAACAAAAGTGAGATGATTTAAAGATGGTCTGAGGAATAATATTTATTATAAGGTCAATTGTTTTTATTTTAATACCGTATATGATATATTAAACCATTCCCTAATCACCTAGTGTAACCTTAGGGAAGTAGATGGTGTGAGTTATGGCTGTTCAGAACCTATGAAGAGTAGTGGTTCTACAAGCATTTGTAAGTGATGTTCTGAGACTAAATGAGTGAGAAGTGGTAGCTATTTGACACCCACATATAGCTATGTGGTATTTCACCAGTGTGGGAGGTGTGGGAAGAAGAGGACCCAGTGTCCCAGAGACCCTGTTGAGTGCTGAGGCTACAAAAGATTAGGGCATCCATAGCATTTCTATAGAAACTTTCCATCTATTTCAAGTGCGAGGGGATATATGAAAGCTCCAAATTTTGAAGAAGGTTCAGTAGAACCTCTCTAAGAGGGTAGTCAGAGTACTACTATCCTTATAGGAATAGGATGTGGTCATGGACATGGTATATAGTCTTCATATTTTAATCACCAATAGAGAGGAACAAATCCAAGTAGTCAGGTTATAGAACATGGTTGGGGATTAGGCCATATATATTAAGTGCAGAATATATCATAGGAGTAGGATTCCAAACCATAAACTATTATAGGTACTATTCTAGAAGAATCTGTTATCATTTCTTTGATATTTGATACCAGTGAATTACATTCTTTCATATCTATTCCTGTTGTAGAGAGTCTCAGATTTCATGTTGAGTACTCTTGTGGCATAATGGTGCTAGATACACCTTTGGGTATATGGTTAGAGAGTGTAAGTTAATTAAAAGACTATCCAATTGATGTAGGTAGACACATTTTCTTATGTAACCTCTTCATACTCGAGACAACATGATTTGATGTCATTCTCAGGATGGAATAGTTGTTTCCTTATCCTACGACTTTGGACTGTTATCACTGAATGGTGTTATTTACATCACTATAGAGTGGTATGTATATTCATAAAGGTGAGTGGGATGTTCAGGATGGTAGATATAGACTATCACATCTTGTAAAAGGTAGAGAGACTATCCATATTTCAAACCTTTACATGATTTATCATGGACTACTTCAGATTGAGTTCCCTCCAGTAGTCGATCGATTCTGGGATGTCTTCCCCAACATTTTTTTTGGATTACCTCCTAATAGAGAGGTAGAGTTTACTATCGATCTAGTGCTTGGGGATGCACCAGAATCCATTCCTCTTTTTATGATTTCTACTACTAAGTTATAATATCTCAATAGGTAGCTAGAGTATTTAGAGGCCACAGGTTTTATACAGCTTAGTACTTATCCCTGGGGTTCACCAGTCCCTTTTCCAAGAAGGAGGAAGAAACCCTCAGGATTTTCATGGATTGATTTAATTTTAATGATCTTATAGTAATAACCGGTATCCTTTTACTTGTATATTTAATATTTTTGACTAGATCAGAGGAGAGAGGGTGTTCTCAAAGATCGACCTGAGATTGGGATATCATCTTGTTTGAGTTAGACCTTTAGATATTCCAAATATAGATTTCTATAGTTGGTACTACTTATATGATCTCTTGGTACCATTAGGTCTTATAAACAAACCTACCATCTTTATCTATTTGATGAATAATGGTTTTCATGCCTGCCTGGATTCCTTTTTCATGGTATTTTTAGATGAAATCTTGGGGTATTATCATACTTAGAGTGACCATTCCACTCATCTTCAGATCATTTTGAATACCCTAAGAGAGAAATAGATGTACACTATTCTTATAAAATGTCACTTCTGGATTGTTAAGGTAAAATTTCTAGATCATGTTATCTTAGAGGCATGATTTTTAGTTAAACCATAGAAGGTGAGAACTCTAGTTAGCTGAGAGAAATCCAATAATTTATTTGATATACAGACTTTATTGGGGATAGTTGGTTACTATATAAGTTTTATACAGGACTTCTCATAACTTTATGCACTAATTACAGGTCTTAAAAATAATGGTGTTATGTTACTATGGTCAGAGGGATGTGATAAGGCCTTTTAGGAGTTAAAAGGAAGGCTTACCTCGATACCTATTCCAATTCTTCTAGATCTAGGAAGAGCCTATACGGTATTATGTGATGCATCAAGAATTTTCCTTTGAGTCATGATGATGAAGAAATATATATTAATTGTGTATGGGTTGCGGCAGTTGAGATCTCATGAGAGGAATTATCTGATGCATGATCTTGAGTTGGAAACTGTTGTACATGATTTTTTATATTAGAATCATTACTTGATGGGAGAGTGTTTGTGATTTTTATAGACCAAAAAAGACTTAGGTATATTTTTGAACAATGAGACTTAAATATCAGGTAGAAAATATCAGTATAATATCTAGAATACTTTGACTTTGAGTTGGTATATAAGCATGGGAAGGGAAATGCTGTTGCTGATATTATGAGTATGATGACTCTGAAATAAGTAGTTTAGGAAGCCAGTAGTGAATAGAAGATTAGGGATCTGTTTTCTAAGATACATATAGAAGTTTAGAACCATCATGGAAATTTTATAATTTCATCCCTATCAGTGACCTCTTCACTTATAGAGGATGTGAATATGAGGTAGTTTTTAGATCCTGAAGGATTGGTATTATGAGAGAGTATTGCTGGTGAGGACCCGACTTCAGATTGGACTATCGATGATGAAGACATACTGTATATAAATGGGTGTATTTGGTTCCCATAGATATGAGAGAGTAGTTGATATGGGAGTCACATTCTTCTCAATGGGTATTTCAATTGAGTATTTCTAAGATGTATCATGATATGCACTGATAGTATTGGTGGTCAGGGATGAAGTGTCAAATTCAAATCTTTATCACTAGTTCTTCCACCTGTTAGCAGGTGAAGATGGAGAACCAATGACCTATAAGATTAATACAGCTGTTACTAGTTACAAAATTTAAATGATAAGATGTTTCCATGGAATTTGTAGTTGGATTATTGAGGTTTCTTAGAGGCAGTGACATTTTATGGATAGTCATTGACTGAATGAAAAAAGTATCCCATTTCCTTCCTATCTGAGAGACATTCTTAGTTGATTAGCTAGGAATATTGTATGTCCATGAGATTATTTGACTGCAAGACCCCCATCATAATTTCATTTGTGATAGTGGTGCTCTCTTTACATGAAGGTTATTTCTAGGGCTGTATAAGGCTATGGATACATAGGTGCTTTTGATCATATCCTTTCACTCTCATAATAGTGGTCAATTATAATGGAATATACAGGTTCTATAGGGCATTCTCAAAGCATGCATGCTTGATTTTGGTGGTTCTTGGGAGAATCATATAACTTTATTTGTGTTTTCCTACAATAATAGTTATCAGAAGATGATTTAGATGGATCTATATGAGGCCCAATATGATAGGTTGTGCTATTCATCATAGTGCTGGTTAGAGGCAGGTTTGGCAGCACTACTAGGTCCTTATATAATACTTTATAATTTAAAGAAGTTTCAAATGATTAGTAATAGGATGTCTACTGGTTAGTCTAGATATAAATCTTATTCCAATAACCATCAAAGACATCTATATTTCGAGGTCGGGGATCATGTATTCTTATGGGTATCACCCAGACTTGGGCATAGACTGATATTGAGGCAAGGGAATCTATCACCACACTTTTTAGGGATGTTTGAGATTCTAGAGAGAGTAAGGCTGGTATCCTATTAGTTTATATTACCTTATAGGCACCATTACAGGCATGAAATCTTTCACATTTCATAGATTCACTGATATCATGCCGAACCATCTCAGTCTTTGGATTCTAAGTAGGCTGAGTTAGATGTGGATTCTTCTTTTGAGGAGTATTCTATAAACATCATTGACCAAAGCATGAAGTCTATCCAAGGGAGGTCTATCAATTTATTTTGGGTATTATGGTATCATGACCATGTGTAGGATGAGACTTGGGAGTGGGAAGCTTCCATACATGCTCAGTGGCCTGATTTATTTTTAGACAGTGTTTCACCACCCTTGAAAGGTGAACCCAGGGATAAGTTACTTTAAGGGGGGAGGACTATAAGATCCTGAATTTTTTATTAGGTATGGATCCTTCTAATTCTGATCTAACTATTTTTTGTACCTTATATGAATTCCCTTTGAGGTTATAAAGGTTTCAGGGGGTATCTCAGGCTTATTCAGAGCTCGGAACCTCGACTGGTGGAGAAAAACACGAGGTCACATGGTTAGTAGGAACCATATGAATAATCCCACATGGTCTATACTAACAATATAAGGATGTAAAATGATTTTAATTTAGGCACATGGTTTTCCCTAAATATGTTCTAAAGGCCACACACCCATGCAAAAACTACATCTTTTTTAGTAGAGGTGTTTTGCATGGCTGTCCCTCAATTTCTCTTACCGTGCAACCTAACCTTGTAAAGTGCCCCTCCTTACATAAGAAGGTACATTCTTGGTGCATGGTTTGAATAACTTTGAAACCCCTATTTTTAGGAAAAATGAATAAATTTACTTTAATGAAATGTTTTAAACACACCCCTCCTCTCATTTTCTTCTCTAGAGGACATAATACCAATTTCTCCTCCTTTGAGTGTTTCTCCTCCTCTAAGCTAGGATCTTCCACATATATTCCATCTGAAGAATTATTTAAGAACTGTTGATATCATTGGATATGTATTGGTAAGATATTAGTTCCTTTTTAGTCATTCAACATTTATGTTTCCCCCAATAGAGTTATTGAGGTGTAGGATCATATGCCCTATTTTTAGGGCGTTGGTATATTCTTCTGATATCTTCCAATCCAAGCCAAAATGGAGGATGATACTAGATGATAACATTCATACAAGTACATGATATTTGTTCTATAAGTTATTCAGAAAGTTTTTATGTTTTATAATATGTGACTTGGTGCTATATGATAGTTTCACCATATGTTTTCTCTAAATTGAACCTATCTTAAATTGGTTACCTTGTTTAGAAACTAATGATCCTAGTAGACCCCTTGAGATTTACTACCTTAGATAGAGCCATCCCTTTGGGTGTTCCCTCTTACATGACTAAATGGATTTCATGAGAATATGAAAAAAATCACATGTTTTAGTTTTTGGTTTAAATTATAGATGATGATATCATGAATTGTTAATGGTTGGATGTAGTATTTTATCATATATAACACTATTTAGATGAATTAAATCAATCAAAGGTGATTGTTAATACCAAATCACCTAATTGAATCAAAAAATGATTATAATTTTGTTAATGATAAATGTAAATGAATTATGGGTTATACCTTGGCTCATATTTAGACAATGGTTAATTATTATTCAATGGGAATGATGACCCTTATGCATGTTTAATATAAATGGGCATGAAAACCCTTGATATAATTAAATTGACATGGTGACCCATACTAATTAGGATGAATGGACATGAAGAACCTTGATATAATTAAAAGGTCATAGTAACCCTTATATAAATGTGATACTGGGCATGGAGTCCCCTATACTACTGTGATTCTGGGCATGAAGTCCCCTATAATACTATGATACTGGGCATGGAATCCCTATTTTGTGATACTGGTCATGGCATCCCTATTTTGTGATACTGGGAATTGAATCCCTATTCTGTGATACTCGGCATGGTGACCCAATACTTTGATACTGGTCATTGTGTCCCTATACTATTATACTATATAGGAATGGAGTCCCTTGTGATACTACTATGATACCAGACATGGAGTCCCTTATAAATGTGATACCAGGAATTGCATCCCTTGATACTAATTTTAAGTTATTACGAAATAGGAAAAAGAAGGTAGTGACTGTCTAGTTTACATTCAAGAACCAAAGCTTACCAATTTCCAGTTTTTATTACTGATTTACATTATTATATATGCACCCTTCTATATTTCATACATAGACTACATGTTTATAGATGCCGTTGGTGGTGTCCTAATTATATTTATCTCACACCAAATCCAAGATGCCTATGGTACCTGGTAATATTACATTATTGTAAGTTTAGATAAGGGGAAGTGTCCTCTTATGGATTCATGACTTCTTTCTTGACTTAGGATGAAGATGGTAGAAAATGGACGGGTTGGGGCTCCAGATGCTGGATATATTTTTCCCTTTTGTACCTTTTCATATAGTACCTGTACCTTCTATTTCTATCCATGTTTTCTTGATTTATAGATACATTAAATACATGATCATCCTTTTTTATATGATTTAGTTTATTTATTTTGATTATTTATGTCAGTTTCTTGGTTTTTTACATTTTTTTCTGCTTATTATTCATTGTTATATGATTTCTATACTATTTGTTATTACTTACCCATCATATACTACTATAGTAATGAGGGAATAGTCTCCCCAAAGATAAACCCATGCCCTCACATCTAGTTATATTCCTATATCATTTGAGGAGATATTATTGAGGCCATATGGACCATCATGTTTGAGGAAATTTTGAGTGGTATCCAGGTCCAGGAAATCACAAACACCCACTCCTTATATTGATTGGTTATTCAACCCAATTAAGGATTCTTCAATATAATCAAATATAAATGAAAATGGGTTTGGTTCTTCCAACATCTATAATTATAGTATCTCACTAAACTAATATTGCATACTTCCCATATGACTTCCTTTGATAGCTTCAAATAGTGTTCACAGAGTCTCACTATGGATTCCTTGCATACCCTAAGTCGCATAGGTTATATGGAGTCCCAATATATATATATATACAAGTGATTCCTTAAAGTTATTATATGTAATTAGATTAATATCTTATAACAAGATACATATACATCTATAAAACTAATTCCTTTAAACTTACAAGTAGCTTCTTTGAATTCTAAAAGATCTTCAATAGAACTATACTACTCAGTCACTACTCACAACTTAGCTTCACAAGACTTCTAATTCTGGTCACCTGGATATATCTCTCTTGTCAAACTTTGGCTCTCTAGAACTAATCTCAGAATTATAGATAACTCATTCTTCTTCATCTCTTTCACTATAAACTCAACATGTTATTTTTCTTCTTCCTATTATATAGATCTTTGATGCATGCCATTGGCTCTTTCACTAGGATTCTTAACTCAAAATAAACATAAGATGGTTGTTCTTTTTATATTTTTTCAATCTTGATCAACCCAAAAATAATGTGCATAAGTAGATAAAATAAATGTATTTTTTCCCTTTAAAAGACCATAAATGGTATATTGAGAAGATAAAATGGATTCCAATGAAAAATCACCATTATATAATTCCCATTACAGGTTTCCATGAATTCTTGCGTAACCCTTTTATTTCTCAAAGAGTATTCAATAAATACCCCTCATTAAATGATATTTCTTTTATAACATTATTGAATAAAATTCTATTTTATTATCCTCTAGGGATGCCATTATCTTCTCAATATATATCCACTAAAATATGAACCTAAATCTACACAGTGACATAAATATATACAATATATCACATCTTTGACATGGAAGTTATTTTTTATTTTTCATATTCATGAAATATGGAATTCTTCACAATTATTATGTTTTAGGACCATTACTAGACATTAATATCAGTCACTCATGAACACTCAAACAACCTTGGTTGAAAAATATATATGTTATGATAAACAATAGCTTGAGGTTCAATGGATCTTCATCTATATTATTTTTGAAAACCTAAAATTTCCATTTTATTCATCAAAGAATACATGTAGTGGAATTATCCTTTTGATATTACAAAAAATAAGATCAGATCAGGGATTAAACAGTCTACATGATATTATAAACTCAAATGTCCCACATGAGAATCAATTGATTGATGTTTCCTTTGAGTCAAATAATTCTGGAAAATCCTCTTTTCATTTTTCTTTTATCTTCCCTTTCCATATATGAAAATCATCTTCTATTTATTTTAATTCTTGAATGAAACACCAATATAGGTGTTTGTGATGTTTATACCATGAATAAATATTTATTTCATTATAATAAATAATATCATCTTCATCAGATTTAAAATGTGAAAAATCAAATTTTTATCTAGTAGAAAATTTTAATTTTCGCTAAGTGTTAAGGTCTTATGCTCTGTTAGATCTTTATACTGTGAAATTCAGAGTCTTACAATTTTGAAGTCTTATGATGGATACTCACACTCAGTATTCTGAATAAAGACAGTACATTATCTCTAAGTCTTTCATTTCAATAAATTCATTTGATGGACTCAAAGACTTATGGTGAAGTATTATAGACATGACTTATGTTAGGATGAAGTCCTACGATCATGAATTTTTCAATATTCAGAAAACTTCGAAGACTTATATTCAGTTCCCAAAGTCCTAAATTCATTGTGAGGTCTTATGATTGGTAGGAAAATCCTAATTCTTAGGGATTATCCATTTTACCTAGAACTATAACAACCATATTTCTATAGTAAGATTCAAAACAATGTTTGATTACTTATAGGGCTAGTAAAACCCATTAAAATCATCTCAAAACTTATTCAAATGACTATTGGAATTATTATAATTATTCCAATCCCCTGACAATAAATTTATTATGTGTTTCGGCATATAAACTACTCATGTTATATTATTTTATTGAATATTTATATAGGCTCATGAAAATCTATTCTTTAATCAATCATGATCCATCTTTGATCACTTTAACCTTCAACTAGGAGTACATAAACACTATTTTCATTGAAAACATTGTTTTTCACTCTTATGGGCTCTACACATTCATCTAGCTCTCCTACATGCTATGAACATTATTTATACATGTTCTCCACAACCATACAAGATTTTAAACTATAGTTTCCAAAGCAAGGCTCTCGCCCATTAAACCTATAGAAGAAAATATTTATTCAGTTTCAAAAAAATTTAGAGACATAAATATCTGATCTTTTAATCATATGATGTCATGTATTATCTATTTAATGTTGTCCTTATTGGTATTCAAGGTAACATAGCTCCACTTATATCTTTGTACACTATGTGGTAAGCTTCACTTCTTCCTTAATTTTTGGATACTCCAATCCCTCACCCAACTCAAATTTTCGTTGGTTACATTTACCATCCTAATTAAAAAAAATAAAACTAGTTTTTTTGGTATTTCAGTCACCCCATGTGTTTTTTTTCAATTCATAATATTATAAATAAAATTCTAATGTTAATGTGACTATATCTTCCCTTAATTGAAAATAAATTCAAAGGGGAGGAAAAATACATCTCCCCCTTAATGTAAGGGTGGTCAAATCCACTTAAAGTGAAACTTTTTATCCCCATGATATTCTATTAATATTAGAGAAGGTTAGGAATATAGAATTATTTAAAATGAGACATTAGTTAATCATTCCATGTGTACTTGGGAAAACTTGTTTTAGAAAATAAAAGTTCATAACCTAGAAACAAAAGTTTCCCATTCTATTTATTAATGTATCTTCAAATATAATTTTAAAATAATTAGGTGTTGTATAAATTATATTAACCTATATTCATCTTAACAAAAAAAATAAAAATTTTCAAGTGAAAGTACAAATATTTCTTCCTTTTCATTGAAAAACAACCCCCTTGATAAATAAAAAAAGTACACACCATGTTAAGAAAAGGAGAGTGAATATCATACCATTTACACAAAAAATTCCAGGGATATCTAGATTCAATAATTTAAGTATATAATAAATCTATAGTATCCTTCAATTCATTAGTTTTCCCCCATCAATGGAATACTCTATAGATTTCACCACATTTATCTCTATTATTTGAAGACCATAAAATAAATATTAGGTGAGGATGGATCTCACAATATCTCCTCATCATGATCAGTAGGGCTGAGAAATATTTTCTAACCCATGAAATTAAGTTCCATATTTCTTCATTCTTGAAACCTTAGATTTCCGGGTCTATTCACCTTTTGGGAATCATGATATTCTTTCCATCATCACATTTATTATTAGTTGGAATAATCTTATTAACTTGATAAAATATTGAAATTGTTTTCTTTTCATATTATTCTATATTTTTATCTAACTCTATCTAATTTGTCTATACGGTTAGACAACCTTTAGGAATATTCTTAGCTATATTCTTGGGTGCATATGCCTTAATTTTAGAAGTAGCTTTAGAACATGAGATAATTGATCATTTCCTATGATTATTCAATAGTTATTATTTATTAGATAGTCTTGTATCAAATATAATAGCACTATAGACTACCTTATTAAACCTTCCACACAGTAATTCATTATATTTCACCTTTTCCTTCATGTAAATTTCATTAATGTTATAATAAGGATTATCAACCAATGGTATAATTTGGTTATCTCTCTCTTGGATGGACACTCTTATAATATTAATATTTCTCCCTTATTTCTTAATATTCATGGAACTTTTTAATGGACCATATTTTTTCATCTATTACCACAATATAATAACTTATTACTTATAGGTTGAACTTCTCAACTTACTTTCTTTATTTTTTTCTTAGGTGAATTTTATTTCATAAACTTTAAACTGAAGGAAAAAATAATTTATTCCTCAACCCAATTCTTAGAATTTCATGTTTCACTCTTCTATTCAGTTTATATGTTATAATTGATAGGATTTAATTGGAATAAAATATAATTATGACCAACTATTTTTCGTATCTCACAAAAATTCTTCAAACTATCAAATATTTTTTCAGCGGTAGATTCTTCATTTTATATGAGTTCTGATACTTTACACCAGCATGTTATTTCATCGCTTTAGTTTTCCACCCCCTTGATTTAGGGCTTCTATAATTTCCAAATTATTAAATATTTTTCCAAAAATCAATATCCCTATGCCCAAATATCTAGTAGCATTAACACCTTCAAATTAACCTTTTTCTCTTCATGTTAGGTGAAATATTTCTAGATCTGATTGGATTGTTATTTTGGGGTGGAACCCCATGCTTTTAGGCTCCCATTAGAGAACAATTATTGTTAGAAATTCTCAAATTTTTCATTGTAAAAATGATGGAAATCCTAGTATTTTTATACTTCCACTTTTGTATATATTTTATCTTTTTCCCAACACCACCAGAAGAGATAGAATTAGTGAAAGCAACTCTATCTACATAGTGGGTTACATTTTTCAATTTTCTAGAGGTAGAGGATTCTACAAATTATTTCAATCCATTGGTGCTATAATTTTTATCTTTAATTGATCCATGAATCACTTCCATATTTTTTTGGTAGCACATCTATTCTCAATTGACAAGGAATTTACAGATTTTTCCTCTTTTATATTTTTCAATATGACTTCAATCTCAGGGAATTTCATGTTGAGGGTATAATTATCATCCTCCAAAGATATCATCCTTTCTTCCTGATCAGTCTTTTTGTTCTGATATTATACCTCATGCATTTTCATTATATCTACTAGTAATCTATTCAATTCCTTCGTAATTTCTGATTTTACTTCTAGTTGGGAAGACTTGACATCCCTAGAGATTTTATATTTGTTCTCAAATGCATGGAACACTTTCATCAAAATAGTCTTAATAAATTACTTGAAAAAAATTATTCTCTGAAAATTTTCATCAATCAGAGACATGTTTTCATTTCAAAGTGAGTTTTCTCATTCCTAATATATCACTAGTTATAAGAGGATACTACATCTTTCAACCTTATTAGCTAATGAATTATTTTTGGAATCATCTTCTTCCTCTAGATATAATTTTTCATTAAATAGTTATTTAACAAAACCAATTATATATATAGTAACCTGATCATAAATTTTATTTAATTAAAACCCAACACAAGAGTAGAAGTCTTCTATAATCTTTATCATTTCATACTCTCCAAAACTACTTGAATTATCAAACTAATATTTGTAATAATATTTAATAGATAAGAACATACTAATTTTTTCAACTTCATTAAGTGATCGATCCTTTTCTTTCCCAATACATTTTCTTTTCTTCTTTCCCCTTTCTTTAACTAATTTTACACTATCTTGGAGGAAACTCTCTTTTATACTTCAGAAGGTTTAGAGAAAAAATTATCGATATAAGACTCTTCTTAAAAAAATATATACTTTATATTGATACTTTTAGAGGAAACTTGATTTTTCTTTGATACCACTTAAAACTTCCAAGGGATCGATGGACCACAGATAGGGGAGGGATAAATCAATGGTAACATATTTTTTTATGAATTCTTCCTATTTAATTAAAACTCCTAAAATTATTTTTTTTTAAAAAAATTCACTCTTGTGTCTTAAATACTCATTTGTATATGCATCAAATAAAGTAACAAGAACAAACAAATTAATAAGGTTCAGTACTAAGACTTACTCCTTTCCTTGATTGGCTATTCTCTCCAATTGAGGATTTTCAATTATAATCAAATTAATATTACAATGGGTTTGGTTATTTCCACACCTATAATTCTAGTATATCACTTATAACATCCCATAAATTACTTATAGATATTAATCTAAAATTGAATAATATTTATTACATAACATAACAAAATCCACGCGAGGACTGTATAAGTTTAGTGTCTTTTAAATTGGGAAACATAAAAAAATGGTTCATAAAACATCCACATTATCGCCCTCTTATTTCTTCATAACTTAAATCCTTTTTGACATATCTTACTTAATTCCCTTATTCATGACATGGGGAAAAGAAACATATTAAAGGGTGATCTCAAATTGTCAGTAAGGGTAAAAAAGAGAAGTATCAATCATATCATAATCATAAAAACAAAACATTTGAAAATATTATCCCGCATATAAAAGATCATAATATCATGTCATGGGATGAATCATAAAAGTGAAATGTAATCCCAATAGTAATAAAATAAGACATGAAAATTCGTGGCATACACACATAATCATATAAAATCATTTCCTATTAGTCAATGCTAATTACTGAGACCATCATAGAAGACAAAGTCTATTACAATACCGAGTTTACTCATCATTCTAGCTCTATATTACTGAACCAGATTTACTTGTCATTTCCTTCATGTTTATCTCATTAGATGTAAATATTTACCCAATTAATTTTATTGAGATTTAGGTCCCACCTATCTCATAATGAAACCATTCTTATGTGTTCCAAAAAAATATAAAAACATTCACTATAGCATAACCCATGAAATAAAATGGGTTTCTTAAACATCATTCCATCATAATCGATATAAAAAAATGGACTTCCTAAATAACACACAATCAAAACATAGTAATAATAGGGTTATAAATATAACCCTATTTAAATTGTTTCTTCTTAGATGGAAAATAATTTTGAGAAAATACTTGAAATTAATTCGAGAGGAAAATATCTATTCTTCTTCAAAAAAGTTTTCGTTCCTCAAAATCCCTCACAATTTTATAAAAAATAATTTTATGTGAAAATAAAATTTTATGCTTTTAGGGTAATATTTTTAGTTAACAAGGCATTATGAAAGTATAAAAATTCGTTCATGTCGTACAAGTTAAAAAAACATTCTTCTCGTACTTTTTTTGGAAAAGTCAAAAAGTACCTTGCACTGAAAACAAAAAAGATTACATTCATAATATTTAGTAAAAATTCACTAATGGGTAAAATTATTGAGAGATATAAAGAATATTTTTAAATACATATTTAGGAAACCTGGATGTGGATGATAAATATACCCCAGTAAATACTTATGAATAAACAATCTCGGATAAAAATGAGATTTGAAAAGTTACCCCTTAACTTAAGTCTGATATGATTCATATGTATCTGAAAATCATGTATAATGATTTAAATAATGTTACCGATTTATTATAGAATCATAATCACTTTTATGATAACATTTATGATCATATTTTCATCAGTTTGTTAGTAACATTTCATTGTTACTCATTATTCGGGTATTAACTCTTTTATGTTCTTATGCATGTTTTGTCGGATAAGTTCTTATTCCTATTTTTAGGTTATATTTATATCATTTACACCACGGTATTAGTATAATATATATAATATTTATTCATTCAATTCATTTTTATAGTCATTATTTAATTAAGATTAAGTAGAACGAATCACATCGAACTGTGGAGACGGTAAGTCATACGTACACACGAGCGATGATATCGTTCCCATAATTGTTGAATGGTATTAAAGAGGATGGTTTATAGTATATCAGAATCAATATCATTTTATATTAATCATATATATATATATATATATATATATATTAATTCTATCATTATACCCATCCATGTAAGGTGGTAGTGAAAAACAGATTACACCACAACGGGGAGATGATAAGATGTATGTACGCATGCATGGTGATTTCATTTTTGATAGGATGGGTAGAAGATGGAATATGGTTGTTTCATAATCATAATAACCTCTAAGTATATAATTAATAATGTACTTATTACTTTATAATGAAACAAATCCTGAGGTGGAAGTAGAAGAAGAAAGAAGTTTGAAAGAATCAGTAAATGATATTACCTCTTCCTCGACGGGCCTCCTCCAAAAATCCTCTTAGAGAACTAGAGTTAGTCTTTTAATAAGATAAGGAACTCTAAAATTTTTATAGGGAAGTTTATAAGGGAAATTTTTAGGGTATTGTCAAGATTTAAGGCTCAAAATAAAGTGGAGTGTCGAGGGAGGAAGTACCATTTAATAATTGAGGTGAGGGACACTTTTGGAAACATCAAAAATATTAATTTATAATAAAACCAAACCCCACTTAAAAACATCCCAAATGTCCCAATTTAGAATATTATATGAGATAGAGTAGCAATATCATCAAAAAATAAATTTTATACAAGTTTCTATATCAATTTAATAATTATTATTTTAATTAATACATAGTTATTCTGTTTAATTTTAAACTAGGGTAACAAATATTTCAATATTAAAAGAGTGAAATATTTACTTACTTAAAGTCAAGTAGACCATAAATTAACAACTTAGAAAATTGTAGACCATATAATAATTATTATATATTTTTAATAATTTTTTATGATTTTTAAATGATTTAATAAAACATTATTTTGACAAAATATCAATAGTGTCAATTTTGACACAATTTATTTCATAGATTTTTAAAAATATAATAATAAATATTAAACCTTGATCCAAATAATTTATTATATCCGTAAGGGGTCAAGGTAATCTATAAAATTAATTTTTCGTAATAATTATCCGAAATTATATTTATTAATGTTTTTAACAACATTTATTTGACCTCTTTATTAATAAAATAATCACTACCTCAATTTTGTGTAATTATTTAATATACTTATTTGTTGAATAAAAATTAAAAGTAAAATAATATAATGAATATAAATCCATTATATTTAAAAATAATACTTTTATTTGAATTCATCTTCTGGAAACCCCAACATTAAAAATGATATACTCTTTTAAAACATGAACGTGACAAATTTATCTTAACATTAAATAAAATAATATAAGTGTCGAAATGACTTCTATAAGCATATAAATGGTCAATAATTAAACCCTTGGATGAGTATGGTCTATATATACTAGACCAATATGGTTTAGTCAAGTTTTTTTCTTTTTTATGGTTATTAATATATTAATAAAAATTGTTTTATTGATTTCTCCTCAATTAATAAATCTTTTCATCATCCAAGTATAAGTCATTAAGGTAATTATTTATTTTCTAAAAATTAAAAATAAATTATCATGATAAATAAAAATATCATATATTTAAAATGAGTATTTATAATATAATTTATCTTCTGTATAAACTTATATTAAAAATAATTTAATTATTAAAGTTTGAGTGATACATATTTCACTTTTCTTTAAATAAAATAAAATAAATTTCCTACTCTCATTTAAGTGGGTTCCAATGGATACCATTTCGACCCAATTATGTTTTAGGGAACATTATAATAATCTAATTATATTAAGGCAAGTGTTAGGGTAATTTTATAATATCATTTTTACTTTAAATTACTCGATTAACCCTTTTATCGTGTTAATAAAATTTACCAAAGTTACTATTCAAATTGCCCAAAAATAAAATAAATCTATTTAAATAATTTGTACCTATTGATTAATAATCTGGAATACATTTTTAAAAACTAAAAATACATAAGTTATTTTAATTAATTTAAAATTAATCTCATTGTTGAAATGAGAAAACGTGTTTTAAAAGTTAAAATATTACAAAATATTGAAATGTTTTTACATATGAATTTAATGTAAAATTAATTATAATGACCTAAATTATATTAAATGGTAAAAATATATTCTATTTATACTTTTAAACCATATAAAAATATAATTTAACCATATAAATTATTTCAATGAAAAAAGTTATTTTCAATTAAAATTTAGCGTATTTTTACTATTAATCAAAACATTAAAGTTATCAGAAAAATATGAGAAATTCATCAAAATTAAATTTTTATACACCAATTCAAAATAAAATCTTTATGTTGTCATATGAAAAAAATTATTAATGCATCAAAATCTTAATTTAAAATGGGTTTTCCATTCAAAGGTATAAAATTAAAGTTTTTTAAAAAAAATGGGTTTTTATACATCAAATAAGGTTTTATTCATACCCTATGACTAAAATATCCATTAGATGAATATAATTTTTTAAGTATATAACAAATATATATCTCAATAATTTCATTACCAAAAGTAATTCACTCAAAAATAAAAATATCTAATTGATTTATATTTTTCATAAATAATTGATAACCAATGAATTCACAATGCATTATCATAGGTTAGTTATAATTATTATCGCTAACCTAAAAACTAAGCTATAATAGAAATTTTATAATAAGAGTGTATCATAGTTCGTTTAAACTCATGATTTATTGCAATGAAATCTACTAAGGAATAAAAATAATTTATAGAAAATACTTCATAAAAACATCCAGGTGTTACATTTTACCCCCTTAAACTGAATTTTCCCCTCAAAATTCATAACTTGGATACAAACAGGCAAGGATAACTCTCCCTCATAATATCTTTAAGTTCCCATGTACCTTCTTCAAATTGGAGATTCCTTTTTAAAACATTAACCAAGCGAGTGGTAATGTTTCATAAAACTTTTTCACTTCAATCCAGAATCTCTATCGGTTGTTCTTCATAAGAAAGATCTTGATCCAGTGGTATGAATTCAGAGCTTAGTACATGTGAAGGATCAGGTATGTACTTTATCAGGAGAGATATATAGAACACATCATGATCTTGAGATAGATTCATTGGAATTTACAATCGGTAAGCTACCTTCCCAACATGATCTCGAATTTCAAAAGGACCAATATACCTAGGGCCCAACTTGCTATTCTTTCCAAATATCATTACTCTCTTATAGTGAGATATTCATAGAAACACATTATCACCCACTTCACACTCTACATATTTTCTTCAATTTTCAGCATAATTTTTTTTGTCAACTCTGAGATGCCCTTATGTGTTGTTGATTAGATCAGACAATTTCTTCCATTTCATCAACAAGATCAGGTCCCAGTAGCTTTCTTTCCCCAACTTCATCCCAACTTGTTGGAGTTCTATACATATTTCTATAGAGGGATTAATAAAGAGCCATATGAATGATATATTGAAAGATATTATTGCAAGAAAATTCCACCAAAGGTAGGTGTTGATCCCAAACACCTTTCAAATCCAGAGATAAAGCTCTCAAAATGTCTTCCAGAGCTTGAATTTTCATCTTAGACTGACCGTCAATCTGAGGATGATAACCAGTTTAAAACTTAACTTTGTATCTAGAGCATGCTGAAGACTTACCTAGAACATTGAGTTAAACCTATGATCTCAATCAGATATAATGGAATGTGGTACTTTATACAATCTTACCACTTCCTTTACACATATCCTAGCAAGTTGATCAAGAGATAAATCCAATCTAACAGTAATGAAGTTTACCAACATCGTAAGGTGATTAAATATAACCCATAAAACATTATTTCCTTTAGATGTTTTGGTAAGTCTGACAACAAAGTCCATAGTGACAGTTTCCCATTTCCATTCTGGTATGGGTAATGGTTATAACATCCCCTTAGACTTCTGTCTCTCAGCCTTAACTTGTTGACAAAACAAGCACTAAGAGACATATTCAACAAAGCCCTCCAGAATTACTCTTTCAGTTCCCTATAAATCATTGTGCTTCTAGGATGAATAGAGAATTAAGAACTATTAAATTCATCCAATATATACTTATTTAATTCTTGTATGGGAGGAATACAAATGTGGTTCTAGAACCTTATTATTCCTTCACAATCCAGGTTGAATTCAAGAACATTTCTCACCATCTTTTGTAACTCTAAATCTTTCTTATTCACTAATTTAATATTCAATTATATAGATGGTTGAACATTCATTTGATAAAGATAATATTTATCCCCTTATATTAAAATTTCAAGATCCATCCTTTAAAAACCCTAAAATATTTTATCTTTTTTGATCCTCATCATTGATAAGCTACCATGGTCTTTTCGAATCAAAGCATCTATCACTTTGTTCACCTTCCTGGGGTTGTAATGTATTGATAAGTTTTAATATTAAATCAACTCCAACCATATTATTTGGAACATATTAATCTCATTTTTTGTGAAAATATAATTTAAAATTTTATGATCAGTAGAAATATCACACCTTTCACCATAAAGATAATGCCTCCATATATTTAATGCAAATATTACCACAGCTAAATCCAAATAATGAGTTGTGTAATTTTTCTCATGAATTTTAAAATACCATGAGGCATAAGATATCACCATATAATTTTTCACGAGAACTAATACTAGCCTCTTCTTGGATGCATCACCGTAGATCACAAACCTTTCTCTACTACAAGGTAGTGTGAGAACAGGTGCACTGGATAACCTTTTTTTTATCTCTTTAAAATTCTCTTCACATTCCTCTGTCCAAAAAAACTTAACTCCTTTCCAAGTCAAATTGGTTAGTAGATTAGATAATCGTAAAAACTATTTCACAAAGCATTGATAATATATATCCAAACTAAGAGAAATTCTGATCTCAATTACCGTTGTTGATATCAAACATCTTTCAATAACCTCTTTTTTATATATCGACAGATATACCATCTCTTGAGATTATGTGACCCAAAAATGAAACTTTTTGAATCCAAAATTAACACTTGGTAAATTTGGAATAAAGATTCTACTTTCTCAGGGCCTTTAGAACAATTCTCCAGTGATTTTAATGTTCTTCCTTTCTTTTTGAATAGACAAGAATATCATCTATAAAGAGTACCAAAAACTAATCTATATAGCCTCTAAATAATCTATTCATTAGATCAATGAAGATAGTGAGGGAATTAGTAAGACCAAAAGTCATCATTATAAATTCATAGTGTCCATACCTTGTAAATAATCTCGTCTTTTTTATATCCTCCTTTTTAACCCTTAATTGATGATATCCTGAACAAAGATCAATATTGGAAATGTATTGAGCTCTATATAGTTGGTCAAATAATTCATCAATGCAAGGAAGAGGTTATTTAATCTTGATAGTGATCTTGTTAAGTTCTTGATAATCAATAAAGATTCTCATTGACCCATCTTTATTCTTAACAAACAGAAGAGGTACTACATAAGGTGACGCACTAGGGAATATGAATACTTTATCAATAGTATATTGGAGTTTCTTCCTAAATTCCTAAAACTCAATTGGTTCATTCTATATGGTGTCTTTGAAATAGTAATAGCACCCAGTATGAGTTCTGTTGAAAACATAACTTCATGATTTTGTGGAAGACCTAGAAATTCCTATGGAAATGCATCATAAAACTCTCATATAATGGGTGTATTCTTAATTATGAGTTTCTCCCCAACCATTTGAGATAAATAACCTTCATTTATAGGAATCAAGACACATAATATGGAATAAATTTCTACTGGAAGTTTATATTCATCGTTTCATCGATAGATGATCATAGATGGATTTAGAATATGAAATGTGGATTCACTTCCATTTAAATTGATATGATATCTATATATAGAAATCCAATCCATGCCAGGAATCACATCAAATTCTACTATAAGAAGGATCACAAGATTTTTAGGAAGTACTTTTCCACAAAATTTGACCATAGAATAATTATAAACTTTTTATGTGACCGTTGTGCCATTAAGTGTTGTCACAACTAACTTAACATCTAATTTTTGAGGTAATATGATGATACCCTTAGAAAATTATTCATAAATATAAGAGTGGGTGTATATATAATCACATAAAACATTTTCTAATTTAGATTGGATGGTATGTGTACCTATCACCACTTCATTGTCGTACTCCACACCACTTGATAGTGATTGCATGTGACTTTCCATTATCTTTGGCATTAAGATTTTGTTGAATTCGATCATCATTAATAACCCTTTTATCAGGGATTTGATTGGAATAATGCCCCATTTACTTTCACTTGAAACATTGAAGTGTAGGAGGTGCATTATATGTAGCCTTTTATTTTTTCTCATCATTAGATATATTTTCCCCATCACTTTGGCATTCAACTTCCTAATGACCTTCTTTTCCACACTTAAAAAATTTACTCGTCCCTTTAAGATAATTCCCTCCAGTTTTCTTTCCACACTTTGATCATAAGGGAAAAATCGTCTTATTTTTATTGTGGTATTTTTATTTTTCTTTGAATTACATTTTTATCTTCTTATTAAACACATATGACTAATGGGTTACTCAAATATCCATCTCAACCTTAAGGGCACATCTAACAATTTCCTCATAGCTATTGAAGTCCCTATAGCTAATTCCCTTCAGAGACTTGGTTTTAATCTACTAAAGAATGGATCAATTTTACTCTTAGTTGGTATAATAATTCCAGAAGCATACCTTGAATGTGTTGTAAAATTTTCTTCATAGGTACCAATGGATTCATCATCCTTTTTCATAAGTTCAAGGAACTAATTATCCATCTTTTTTCTAAGAATACGTGTAAAGAACTTATTTAAAAAATATGTTCTTAAACTTGTCCCATTCCATGGAATAAATTTATCTCTTTGAATTGTATTCTTGATAATATTCCACCATTGATTGACCTCACTTTACAAATGATATACTACTAAGATGACTTTATAATGATAAGAAAATTCTGGAACTGAAAATATCTTTTCTATGGTACTGATCTACTATTCGACCACTAATAGATCAGAAGACTCACTGAATGACGGTGGACGCTACCTCATAAAGGATTCAACATAATGTTTCTCCCTATTTTTCTCGTTTGGATTTTTGGAATGATTCATAGCTTGGGAAAGTTTTATGAGAATGGCTACATGATTTTTCATTCCATCTCCATTAACATTTGGTTGCTCAGGGTGACAATCATTGCATTTCCCATGACATTCAGCATTAATGCGGTTCCTTTGGGTTCCAGTCATTGACTAAAACAAAGAAGAATAGTGTTATAAACATTAATTATAATGGAAAAAACACATAATTAAAGAATAAAATTTCAATTTAGGACACTTTATGTTTTATACTAGGTTATTCTGGAATATCTCTAAAACTCTAGGATATGATTTTAAACTATAGTAAGACATATCCTTAGGGTTCTTACTAGGGTTATCTCATCCTACTTTCCAAAAGTTAACTATATATTTTCGCTGATACCAACTATAATAGCCCATAATTTACATATAGATATCACTCCAACACTGAAGAATATTTGTTACATAACATAACAAAAATCATGCTAGGACCGTATAGGATTAATGTCTTTAGAAATTGGGAAACATAAACAACTGGTTCATAAAACATCCACATTATCTCCCAATTATTTATTCATAACTAGAATCATTTTGGACATATATTCCTTAATACCCTTATTCATGACCAGGAGAAAATAAATATATGAAATGGTGATCTCAAATTCTCAGTAAGGGTAAATAAGGGAAATATCAATTATATCATAATCACAAGAACATAATATTTGAAAATATTATTCTGTAAATGAAATATCATAATATCATGTCATGGGATAAATCATAAAGTTAAATTTAATCGAAATTGTCATAAAATAAGACATTAAATTTTGTGTAATACACACATAAGAATAAAAAATCATTTCATATTAGTCAAGGCTCATTTCTGAGACCATCATAGCAGACAATGTCCATTACTGAACTGAGTTCACTCCTCATTCCAGCCCTCTATTACTGAACCAGATTCAGTTTTCTTTCCAATAATGTCTATCTCATGAGATATAAATCTTTATCCATTGTATTTGAGGAAGATATAGGTCCCAAACAATTCATAATTAAATAATTCTTATCTATTCCAAAAAAATATAAAAACATTCACCGTAGCATAAACCATGAAATAAGATGGGATTCTTAAACATCATTCCATCATAATTGATATAAAACAAATGGATTTCCTAAATAACACATAATAAAATCATAGTAATAACAAGGTTATAAATATAACCCTATTTTAATAGTTTCATCTTAGATGGAAAATAATTTTGAGAAAACACTTGAAATTAATTACTGGGGAAAATATTCTTTCTTCTTCAAAAATGTTTTCCTTCTTCAAAATTCCACACAATTTTATAAGAAATCATTTTATATTAAAATAACATTGTAATATTATAGGGGAATATTCCAGGAAATAAGGAATTATAAATGAATAAAAATATTTTCATACCGTACAAGTCAAAAAAACATTTTTCTCGTACTTTTTCCGGAAAAGTCAAAAAGTACCTCGTATTTAAAATAACAAAAGATTCCATTCATACCGTTTAGTAAAAATTCACCAATGGGTAAAACTATAGGGGGATATAAATAATATTTTGAAATAAATATTTAGGAAACATGGACATGGATGATAAATATAACCCAGTAAATACTTACGAATAAACATTCTCGGATAAAAACGAGATTTGCAAAGTTATCCCTTACCTTAGGTCCAATATGCTTCGTATGTATACAACCCTCCTGTATAATGATTTAAATAATGTTTATGATTTATTATAAAATCATAATCATTTATATTATTACTTTTATGATCATATTTTCATCGGTTTGTTAGTAACATTTCATGGTTACTCGTTATTCGGGTATTAACAACTTTATGTTTTTAACAGGTTTTGTCAGATAAGTTCTTATTCTTATTTTTATGTTATAGTTATGTAATTTAAAAAATGTTATTAGTATAATATATATATATATACAAACATACATGAATATATATATATATATATATATCATATTTATTCATTCAATTCATTTATATAATTATGCTTTAATGAAGATTATGTAGAATGAATCACATCGCACTGTGGAGACGGTAAGCCGTACGTATGCATGAGCAACGATACCGTTCCAATAATTGTTGAATGATATTGAAGTGTATGGTGTATAGTATCTCAGAATCAATATAATTTTATATTAATCATATATATATTTATTAATTCCATTATTATACCCATCCATGTAAGGTGGTGGTGAAAAATCGATTACACCACGACGTGGAGACGACAAGTAGTATGTACGCACGCGTGGTGAATTTATTTATCATGGGATGGGTAGAAGGTGGAATATTGTTGTTTTATAATAATAATAACCTCTAATTATATATTTACTACTAGAGTTATTACTTTATAATTAAACAACTCCTGAGGTGGAATATAAGAAGAAAGAATTTTGAATGAATCGGTAAATGATATTACCTCTTCTTCGACGAGCCTCCTATAAAAATCCTCTTAGAGCACTGGAGTTGGTGTTTAAAGAATAACAATACCTCTATAATGTTTCTATGAAATTTGAGAAGGGAAATGGTCTGGGTAAAGTCATGCTTGAAGGCTCAAAATAAAGTTAATAGTTGAGGGGGGATGTTTCCTTTTATAATTGAGGTGAGGAGCACTTTTGGAAACCTCAAAAATATTAATTTATAATAAAACCAAAAACCAGTTAAAAATATCCAAAATGTCACAATTTAAAAAATGAGATGAGGTCAGGTTATAATATCATCATCTAATTCATTTTAGACAAGTTTTTTTAATGTCAAGTTAAGCATTATCATTTTAATTAATACATAGTTATTTTTTTTAATTTTTAACTAGGGTAACAAATATTTAAATATTATAAGGGTGAAATATTTAATTATTTGAATTCAATTAGACAATAAATAAATAATTTAGAACATTTTAGACCATATCATAATTATTATATATTTTTTATTTTTTTAATATTTTTAAATAATTTAAGAAAACCTTTTTTTGATGAAATATCAATAGTGTCAATTCTGACACTATTTATTTCATGGATATTTAAAAATATAAAAATAAGAAGTGAAACTCGATAAAAATAATTTATTATATCTATAAGGTGTAAATTAAATCTATAAAATCAAATTTTCATAATAATTATCAAAAATTATATTTATTAAAATATTTTTAATAACATTTATTTGATCTCTTTATTAATAAAATAATTACTACCTCAATTTTGTGAAATTATTTAATATATTTATTTGTTGAATAAAAATTAAAAATAATATAATATGACAAATATAAATCCATATATTTTAGAATAATACTTTCAGTTAAATTTATCTTCTAAACACCCCAACATTAAAAATGCTACAGGATTTTAAAATATGAATGTGAAAAATTTGTCTTCACTTTAAATAAGATTATATAAGTTTCATAATCTCTTCTACAAGCCTTAAAATGGTTGACAAGTTGACCATTTTATGCTTATTGTCTATATATATGCGACAAATAATGTTTTTTCAAGTGTTTGGGCCTTTTTATGGTTATTAATAATTTAATAAAAAATGTTTTATTGATTTCTCATCAATTAATTAATTTTTTCATCATCCAAGTATAAGTATTTAAGGTAATTATTTATTTCATAAAAATTACAAATAAATTGTCATGATAGATAAAAAAATTCAGCTTTAAAATGAGTATTTAAAATCAAATTTATCTTCTATATAAACTTATATTAAAAGTAATTTAATTATTAAAGTTTTAGTGAGGCATATTTCACTTTTCTTTAAATAGAATAAATTAAATGTCCTAATTTCATCCAAGTGAGTTCCAATGGATTCCATTTTGACCCAAATATGTTTTCGGAAAACTGATAATCATCTAATTATATTAATAAAAGTGTTAGGGTAATTTTATAATACCACTTTAACCCTTAATTATCTGATTTACCCTTTCACCGTGTTAATAAAATTTTCCAAAGTTACTATTCATATTGACCAAAAATAAAATAAATCTATTTACATAATTTTTAACTACCGATTCAAAATATGGAATCCATTTTTTAAAATTCTAAATACAGAAGTTCCGTTAATTAATTTAAAATTAATCCCATTTCTGAAATGAGAAAATGGGATTTAAAAGTTAATATACTCCAAAAAATTGAAATGTTTTTACATCTAAATTTAATGTAAAATTAATTATAATGACATAAATTATATTAAATGGTAAAAATATATTCTATTTATACTTTGAAACCATTCAATAATATAATTTAACCATATAAATTATTTCAATGAAAAAGGTTATTTTCAATTAAAATCTAGACTATTTTTACTATTCATAAAAACATGAAAGTTATTAGAAAAATATTAGAAATTAACCCAAAGTAAAATTTTTATATAAATATTAAAAATAAATTTTTTATGTTTTCATATACAAATTATTAGTGTGTCAAAATCTTAATTTAAAATCGGTTCTCCATTTAAAGGTGTAATATTAATTTTTTTTAAAAATAGGTTTTTATACATCAAGTAGGGTTTTATTCATACCCTATGACTAAAATATCCATTAGATGAATATCAAAAATATTTTATTAAGTATATAACACACATATATCTCATTAATTTTATTACAAAAAGAAATTCACTCAAAAATACAAATATCTAATTGATTAATATTTTTCATAAATAATTGATAACCATGAATTCACAATGAATTTTTGTAAGTTATTTATAATTATTCCCGCTAACCAAAAATATAGACTATAATTTTAATTTTATAACAAGGGAGTCTCGCAGTTCGTTTAAACTCACAATTGCGTGCAAAGCAAGCTACTTAAGAATAAAAATTATTTAAATAAAATATTTCATAAAGAACATTAGGGTGTTACATTACTAGACTTATCTTTACTACTTTACTAGGTCTTACTTTGATAGATTCACATTGTGTTCAAAGAGTTTCATAATGATCTCATTGAATACCTTAAGTCACAAAGGCTCTATGGAATCCCATAATATATATGGAAGTGATCCCACAGATTTATTCTTCAAAAGTTGACAAAAAACTCAACACAATTCATGAGAATCTATAAAATTGATCTTCTTAAAATTACAGGAAACTTCTTTGAATGCTAAAAGGTCTTTAATAATACTTTATTACTCAGTTACTACTCACAGATCAGCATCACAAAACTTATAAATCAATTCAACTAGCTATATATATCAATTTAACTTTGTCTCACCAAAAATAATCTCATAATGATGGATAAACCATTCTTTTTTAAACAAAATCCAATGAGTTCATATTATTATTACTCTTCATGATATATTGGATGTATAGTTATGATATGAGCTCTAGGTTTCTCAAATCACAAGAAGTAGTGAAAACTACATCTTTTTATATTTATTCCTCCTAGATCAACTAAAACTATCATGCATAGGAGGATAAACTGAATGTATTCTTTACATTACAAATATCATAAATGGCATATTCAGAAGAAAAAATGGATTCTAGTGTAAAATTACAATTATAGAATACCCATTATAGTTATCTATGAATTCCCACAACACATATTTCATCTCAAGGAGTATTCCAAAAATCACACTCATTAAATTATTATCATTTTGAAACATGAATGAATAAATAATTATTTTATTCTCCTCTAGGTATAGCTTCATAGTTTCAAAATATCTCTATTAAAATTTAATTTTCAGTTGATAAAACTGTATAATGATCTATAACATGTCATATATGTGGTGTAGAACTAATTATTTATTTTTTAGATTCATGAAATCTAAAATTATTCTTAATTATTATTCATTTTTTTAAATTACTATACATAAATCTTGGTATCTCAATAACACTTGAAAAAACATATATCAAACAGATGTAGTCTATGATAAATAGAAACCAGATGTTTTATGGTTCTTCAATAATATTATTCATGAAAACATGATAATTCCATTTTCTCCATAAAAGATTACATGTAGTGGAACTATCCATTAAATCTTAATCAAAATAAGATCAGACCATGTCTTACACAATTTTAGGGTCTTGCAAATTCCACCAAGGGAAGAAAATACCCCCAAAATCACTTTACAGAAGGAAGTAAGTACTTCTACAAGTCTATCAAGGTGAATGTACTCAAATTGAGGTAAAAACTTTAGAAGAAACTTTAAGAGATTTAAATTTTCAATGAAATTCATGTGGCCCACGTACCATCACTGGGAAAGGTTCGAGGATCACCTAGATCACAAACCACCAGGTACGCGTAATGATCGGCAAGACACTGGCCCATGGAGCAATGGCCAGCAAAAAAGGCGTACCACAAACCACGTCGCCAAAGGACTCATGTGCGTGAAGCCCATCCATGTACCATTATGAAAACTTATCAGTTCGTAGATGAAGAAAATCAGTATGGTTTCATGAACCATTATCATGAACTAAAGCCTCTACAAACCCCATATTGACTGATTCTTCTGCTCGTCGGGATATCTCTTCATGGGCCTCCACAAATGGTACCACGTTACCAATATATAAAATTTCACTAATGTTCTATACAAGGATAATTTTAGGAAGGATGAGAGTACATATGATTAAATCTTTAAGGGGAATCAGAGGATAGAAGAAAGAGTTCGAAGAAGATTCCAGATTTAGTCTTGATTCTTCAGTGAAGCACGAATTGTGAACCATTCTCTTGGTAGGAACAATTGACCACAAACCATAAAAAAATATAATTGAATAAGAATAATAGAAACATGAACCTAATGGGTGAACTTCGAACCAAATACTTCTTGCATATGAATTACCCATGAACGATAATCCCCCAGACCCTCCTTCAATATGGTGCTCCGCGTAGTGTATCGCTACGGAGACTAAACCCGACATTGCGTACTGCATCAACATGTGGATGTAACCCAAAGCAGTGTGATGGGCCACGTACAACTATGATACGTAGTGATCTATTCTCATTCCCACGTACCACATCATTAGGAAAAAAACCCTCTACTCGCATACCACTTCGGTATGCAGAGCCTCCCCCATCCCTCATAAGAAACCAGTACACAGAATTGGGTGTTTTCAGGTATTATTTCCTCTAGTTACTACTTGACCCCTCCATTAACATATAATCCTCCCTGATCCCTCCATGAACCAATCCTCCAGCATCAGGCCAAAGCCTCCTACAAAGCCACTGGACCCGTATGATCAGACCATCAGGTGCATCAACACACCCCTTTGTGTCTACATACCCATGGTAAGGGGATTCATGTAGGCTCTCCCCACAATGGTTCGGGTTTCAGGAATGAATATGGGTCTACATTCCCATGGTTACCTGGAGTCCAACCATGGGATGCCAACATGAACCTCCTTGTTTTAGTGATTAAGGGTGATCACTCACTTTTCCATTCAATGAGGGATAGTGATCAGTCTAAGGGGTTATGTTCACTCCCCCCTTTGATGAGGAAGAAACTCATCCCATTTCCAGAATGTGTTTCAAGGCCATCCCACTGAGGTAAGTCCACAATTTTCTGAGGCTGGGCCTCATTTATTTCAATGTCATTCCACATTGAAAGGTTCATCACTCCACATCCTCACCCACGGTCACCCCGACCTCTTCCTCCACGGGCTCTCCCTATCCCACCAACAAGAGAGGAATCATGTACTTTATTGAATCTTTGACATCCTCTTGTTTCTCACACCATTCATGACTCGTGTGGGATTAGAGGTTTGTGATGATTACAACATCCAAATGATTATGAACTATGAGACCTCTAATTCCTGATCAAACCGGGATATATAGGATGCCTACCAGAAGGCATGACCTCAAAAGGGTTCCCATCCAAAATGGTCCACCCAATCATATCTATCAAATGAGCAGCTTCCACACATAAGCCCCACACATTCTGAACTATGAGAATTATGATTCCTAATCAAACTAGGATACGTAGGACTCCTACTTTAAGGATTGATCTCAAAAGGGTTCCCTCCCATAAAGGGTCCACCTAACCATGCCCCCTCAAATGGGAAACTCCCCTATATAAGCCCCAACCAATCCGAACTACATGGGATATCATTCCTCTCTGAAAGATACATAGGAAACCCATCTTATGGGTCTGATCCCAACATCAAGTCACCTTTCGTCCCCCCTGGAAGACGATAAACTCTAGATCACCTTATTATATGGATCAAGTCAGCATCACCTCCGTAGCGTCAAATATATGCATGCCTACGATGATATTCCAAACAAGGTTAGCCTATAAATAAACTCTTAGAGAATGAAACAAGGATTCATGAACATGAATTAAATCTATAATAGAGTCCTAGAACAAATGAAAATCCTCCCTCGGAAGGGTGCGATGAGTCTGACTTCCCATCCTCTCGACCAATGGAGTCCTTAAGTGTCATTGGATAAATCATCAATCAACGAGCTCCTACATTTGGAATGCAGGTCCATGAATCATGGATACTAGGGACATTGGGTTTTTTTGTTTCCATGTATATAACCATTGGATACCATCTGAGGAAGTTATATCCGAGGAGGACTGATTGCACAAGTACTTGACCAAACACAATCGCCCACTGGGACTGACTGACTGTGGCATCTCCCTCTCAATAGGAAAGGGGGTGAATGGTCCAATACCCCTAGGGTCAATCCAACCTTCTTTAAAGGATAATGACGTATAATGGGTCAAAACAAAAGAAATGGTGAACTTTATGGGAAACTGTCTCCAAAAACGGGACGGGTGATGATCCTCATCGTACTATTTCTGTACCACCCTGAAGCGCACCACCTTGGAGGTGGGAAAAAATGGTGAACCCAATGTGAAATCATAACCAAGGTTTTGATTCTAACTCGATGAAAAAAGAAAAAAAGAAATTTCACATAGGACCATTTTGTTCTCCTTGGTATACACGAATTGCACTACCTTGGAGGTGGAACAAAAATGGTGAACCCAACATGAATCCTTAACCAAGGTAGTGGTTCTACCCAAAAAATAGTAGACAAAGGGATATTGAATGTCAGACCATTATTTTTTCCCTGGTACACTCTAAATGCACCAACTTAGAGGTGGAAACAAATGGTGAACCTGACATGAATCCTTAACCAAGGTGGTGGTCTTACCCTACTTAAGTCCCTTTACCCCAAAAACAAAATAAAAGGGGATGGGGGTCAAGATAAATCTCTAAATATGAACATGTTTGAAAGAATGTTACTTTGACTAGGTTTTGTGGTATGTATTTCATATATGTATGCTGAAGGTTCTCATAGAGCATCCTTCGATCCAAATGACATCCCGATGACCAATGCAGACACACAAATCAACAACCCCACAGGCGCCTAGTTACCCAACGAAGAGCAGGACCCCTCTTCTACCCAGCATATTCAACGCTGAGTATCCAACATGCTGATTAGGGATTAACACCTAAATGGTACTCTCCCCACACTGGAGGCCATGAGAAAATCCCTCTAGTCTGCAAAGGTTTGCCAGCTGCCTCCTCAACCAAGGTCGGCACCCCAGCACAAGGCAGCCCCGATGGTCATCTCAAACAGTTTAGGGAGCATGTCCTCCAAACGTGACAACGAGTACCTACTTTATCTTAAGGAGGTAGATAAAGTCGATGCTAACAACTTCATCTCAAATGCACAGGGGTCCTACTCATGGGCCCCCTCCAAAGAGTGCTCTCGCCGACACCAGACGACTAAGACTCCTCCCGCCGAGGAGAACATTATGCTGAGGGCACATGGCAAAGTACAAGAGACCTGGGCCCCTCGGGCTACCCACCAAGGACGGAAGATATATAATCAGAAACACACTATTACCCTGGTTCCTAAATAGAAAGTCCACTATACTAATGCGATGGAATTAAATGGGAAGACATACGATTCTACCCCCTCTACTCAAGCCCATAATTAAAATATGGTGGAACAATACGAGAACATGCACGTTCTTGTTAGTGCTCACTGGTCCCTCCATGCAGACAAAGCAACAAACTATAGATAGATACAAATATTTTCTGATGCACAACAAGCCCATAAACCAAATAGGGTGATAACTAGCTGCACACAGGTTACAAATTCCGGATGATGCATTTCAATCCCACCATCCAAATAGGGTGGCAAGAAAATATGAGTAGAGTCAAATTACTATGAATACATACAATGTCTGTGAGACAAATAAAATGTAAAGAGAGATGATTAAAATCCCCACTCGTGAATATAAATACTACCAGTCAAATACGGTGGAAACTGGGGAAGAAAACTGGTGGAAGACTCATTACCCTATCTTGTCACCAGAGAACAACCATTATCTACTAGAAACTATTGGAGGACTGGAGTAGGCACAGACTCCTACTCCGACATTGAAATGGGATTTCATACCCGTTCCTTCCAAAGATGTATCTCAGAAAATCCTGAAAATGACGAAAGATCATACGTCAATTTCAGACCATATACTCCAAACTTGCCAAGATATCATTGTATCAGTGAAAAAGGTGAAAAATCGGGCCCACAACCCAGTTTCCTCAAATGGAATGACTCACTTGAAAAATGATTTAGTCACTTCGGAGCATTTATTTATCCCTGCTCTAGTCCAGGAGGGTCAACAACAATATCTTATGATATACGAACAACCGGATTGGGAACAAATACACATTCCAACTGGGGGACACTGGTCCAACATGATGGCCACTCCAGGACAGGTATATATTCCTTCAAAAACTAAAGATTCTCGTCAGTGTATCCCGATGACATCACGAGACCCAAAAATATAGGTACCCATATATAAAGGCCATTACCAACAGCAGATGGTCCAAGTTACCTATAAGAGGGTGCCCAAAAATAAAAGGTGCCAAAGGCAACCAGAAAATGAGGATCACATACAAGATCCTTCTCTACTGGAATCTGGGGTTGTTAATTCCCTCAAGCATATATCAATAAAGTCTCAAGACCCTTCCAGTCCATTACCAAATTATATAAGTGAATGTAGAAGCTACAAAAGATCTCCCCACAGTGTCTCTACCAGCAGTTCTGAAGGTCCTCCACAGAGCACCCATAGGGGCTCAGTCCGTGGCCCAAGAATGACCGATCATGAGAGAATATATTCTTATGTGTGTCAGGGTAGCCCTCCCCTCGACCTAAAGATCATATAGTAATAATTTCCTTTCCTTTTTTTCATATGCCCCAATGGTCCTCCCTGGGGTATATGCTGAAAATATGCGTCTCCCTATATTCGTACATCATGACATGATGGTAGTCCTTTCCATGATGAAAATCATTGTGAAGGCGCTCCCTAAAATGAATGTTAATGTGAATGCCCTCCCCATAGTAATGTCAAGAAATGAGAATGTCCTCCCCTCACTGAATTACATCCCGAAGGCCCTCCCCAGGATGTGCACTGTAGAAATTCCCCTTGCATCCAGGTATCATGTTATGATGGTAGTCCTCGCCATGATTACGGTCATTGTGAAGGCCCTCCCCACAATGATAGTTGTCGTGAAGGTCCTCCTCATAATACTATCAAGTAACAAGAAGGTACTTCCCTTATTGAAGTGAATCCTAAAGGCCCTCCCCAAGATGTGCACTACAGAAATTCTCCCTGTAGCTAGTTATGAAGTCATGATGGCATTCCTCTCCATGATGACAATAATTGCAAAGGCCCTCCCTAAAATGACAGTTGTTTTGAAGGTCCTCCCCATAGTACCTTCAAGTAATGATAAATTCCTCCCCTCATTATAGTATATCTTGAAGGCCCTCTCTAGTTTGTGCACTGTATAAATTCTCCCTACAACCAGGTATCAAGTCGTGATGGTATTCCTCGCTGTGATGAAAATCATTGTGAAAGCCCTCCCCACAATGATAGTTATTGTGAAGATCCTCCCCTCAGTGACATAAAACACCAAGAAGGTACTCCACTTGTTGTAGCCCTCCCTAAAGGCCCTCTCCAGGGTCTATGCCACAAAGACATTTCCCACGGTCGGGCATCAAGTTTCAATAGTATCCCTCGCCATTATAGCAGCAATTGAGAAGGTACTCCCCATAATCAAAATTCATACTGGAATTAATTTTCTCCCCTTATTAGAAAAAATGGTAGAATTCCCTCCTATGAAGAGGCACTCAAAAAGGAGTCAGATACATCGGGAAATCCGTCTACAACGAGTGATATTTTTTCTCGACTGGATGATAGTTCGAGGCCACACTCATCTTCTGAGCCACCCCAGCACCGTTCACATATCAATAAGGCTCCCACCATCCCGATCTGTTGGAAAAAAATTATTAAGAATAAGTTGAGCTGGGAATATCAAGTAGAAGAGCCACTGGAAAAACAACAACATGATATATTTATTCTAAGAAGACAACTATCTACGGATAATATACTAATGATGTATTTTCCTACGACCACTTCCACTTGAACATACCAAGAGAGTTTTCTAGGGAATGCATGCATGACATTCACATTAGTATATGGAAAAACATTCTCCAACTGAAAGAAAAATTCTTTCCCTATAAAGGGTATGCGGACCATGTTAATGTGTTAGGGTATCTTCTCAGTCTAATCGACCTAAAATCCCTACCATCCGCATTATAGCCACAATCCGAAAGGAGAAAGAAAAAACATGAACTGACCCTCCTCCATACACTTCATAAGTTTCATTTCCTCATTAGAAATGCCCCGGAAGGAGTTCACATTCGGGGATGGGGAGAATATGGAGCTCTAAATTTCACCCCACATCCCATCTAGTAATACCCATTGGAAATTCCATTTTGTAATGTCATAGAACAGAGGTAGTAATCAAGTGAAACCCATGCCCATGAAAGATGTGATACTCAACAAAAACTGGCCTGAATTAAGTCTCAAAAATGTCAGGGCCAAAGAGATCAAGAAATGGAAAAGCTTTTGAGTTAGGAAACCAAGAACATCCACCAGACTTCCTGCCTAAGGGAATCCAACCAGCAAGAAGTGATCATGTCTCCAAAAGACTATATAATCCAAGTAGGCCCAATTCCATACTCATCTCAGACCCTCACATAAGTACATGAAATTGAAAAGGTGAAAATAACAGTCTATACCACCTCAATACAGGAACAAACCTAGCAAACAAGGTTGGGGGTATTTTTAAATCGAAATTCCCCCATAAGACCAACAAATCCAGGCCATAGAACATCAATGGAAGAACATAAACACCCCCAGCCTACAGGGGTGGGGAAAGTTTTACCTTAAATCCCCACACAGTGGATGTATGTCTTCCATCATCTAGGAATAATGATGGACAAAGGAGTTACCCATTCCACCATATATCATGGTTCACACCCTTTGATACAAAGACACATTACGAGGTTAGACCAGGGCTCCCTTCAGGTCAATATTCTCTATGAAACCTGAAGAATACCGTAGAATAGAATGAGAAAGTCCAATAAATGGCACAAAAATACTTCCTACCATTCGACACCAGGTACACCACCCCCAATGCGGTATGCATTAGTGAACATAGTAAACATAAACTCCAAGGATATCATAAGAAATGATGCGGAGTGAGAGGATGCGAAGGAAGATGGTTCCCTCCCAAAGGCATCCCATGCTGAGCCTGATGCTTTGCATACCCAGAACCAGATAGCGGTCCTAAATCTGAGCACCCCGTTAGTTAACCTGACATTACCTCCCATGCGAAACCCCAACAAAAAGAAGAATAAATACAAGGCAGTATATAACCCACCTTCTCCTTCCCATAGAAATGCATCCCTTACTCTTGAGGAAAGGTTTTCCAAGAAGGAGGAAGAAATGAAAGAGCTCAAGAGAATCAATTCTAAGATATGTCGAGGGAGCAACCATACGGGATGTGTTTCCCCTGCGGAATGTCAGCAGGTGCTCCCTGAAGAGGTTCCCATACCATATAAACTTATCCCAGTGAATGAATCTAAGATTGGAGGACCATTCAACCCATACTTAGAAGGAAATAAAGACTTCCCCCCACTAGTAAGGAAACCGTAATATATTCAGGTAACCCCACAAATGATACCTCCGGCTGAGTATCATCCCCAAATTCCAGTAGCACCGACACGCCCAGTCTTGGACACTACTGCACTATCCTAAGCTCAAGATTGACAAGATATGTATCAAGGTATATTGAACACCATAAAGAAATTAACATCTCTACTAGAATCCATGGAGGGGAGGTGCGATTTGATATATCTTGAGTTCAAACCCTACCCTGATTGGGTGACCAATGTTCTACTACCTCCAAACATCGAAAACCTTGTATTACTAGTGTTCAATGGCTTGGGGGACCTTGAACAACATTTAATGCTCTACACCTCTTAATGTGACCCCATGATGGGCACTCCAGAGTAGAAAAAAGCAGTAAAACTCAGGTGCTTCATACGAACACTGTAGGGCTTGGCTTTCATATGATATACTATCCTGCCATCCAATTCAATTATAGGTTGGGAGGACCTCTGGCGATAGTTTCTCTTCTAATTTAGCTCAACTATGCCTAAGACTATGGTCAGTGATCTCATGAACTGAAAAATTTTAGAGAACTAAAGAGTCTCATAATTCATTGTGATATGGAAAGGACTGTCATATTCCATGAACCAGCCACTCCCATAGAATGAGATGCTCACTATGTTCATCGATAACCTATGAGATTAATTGCGAACACCACTCATCCCAGTAAAGTGCACGAGTGAGTTTAGATATTTCTCGGCCATTTCCCAAATAATAGAGTACTCCTTGAAAAGGACCAATATTAAGTCTCAAGTGACCCCATAATCCCTTGGGAAAAGAATGGGAAAAGCTGAAGCATGTTCTGTTACACTTAAGACACCTCTATTATTTTCTCCAGTTGCGAGCCCCCCACCGAACCGTACAAGACCCCATGGACACCAAAAACCACCCCACCTCAGCAAGATGAGCAATGATGTGCTAAAATAAATAAGTTATAATAATTAAGAGATAATGTTTACTCATTTCAAGATCACTTGGTCCGCGGCTATTTCATAGCCTCCATGAATTGCAACTTTCTCTAGCTTCGAGAGCCAATGTGAGCCAATGAAGTGGTTCTTGATGACTTTCCAAATTATTTTCCCTATACCTAGATACTGGGACAAACCATAACTTAATGATTTATTTCTAAGGATCTCTTACAAAAGATGGTGGATTCTAGGAAAGTTAACTTGGGCCTGCCATCAGCACAAGTGGCGTATGTTTCCACCTCAGACTCCAGAGAGGAAAATGAATGGAAAACAGTTTCTAGTAAAAAGGAGAAAAATGTCTATAATTGGATGACCTAGAAGACCATAAACATAGTCCATGAAATCCTATTGGCTTCCTTAAAACAACCAACTATGCCCCAAAAGCTCCAGATACAACGTAGCCATCCTCCTCAGCCCCATGACACTCTAAAGGCCAGAAGGGCAGAAAGAAAGAGTAGGAAGATGGGATGACACTGAAGCCAAATTCAGTATTGATTCTTTAGAACTAAATTCCAGTAGATTTGTAACAACAAGCACCACCTCATGAAATGGTACCACGAGAACCGCCCCACCAAATGGTACAATGGGAACCGTCCCGCTAAAAAAACCATCAAAAAGAGATAGTCAAACAGAAACATTGTTAGATCAAGAACGGATCATCAGCTCTATTAAGGTCATTCACTTGGTGGAACCCTTTTCGGATGGAGACTATGGCCATGAAACCAAATTACCCATTCCCAACTACTGACCTTGAGGAAGAGGATACATAGGATAGTGGTTTCCAAGAAGGCATGATCGTGGCAGGAGTCAAATTCCCAGCCACACCATAAGTCAAATAATTAACATCACAGAAACTCCTGGAAGGACCCTTTGACTGACCCAAAAAGAACTAGAATGATCCTCCACCCCCATCAGAAGAAATACAAGACCAATTATTTTGGAATATCCATCAGGGGAAGAAAAAAGATATCCAATCACCCAAGGCATAAAGGTAGTCCAGTTCCGCCAAAACCAGAAAGGATCGCAGCACCAACAACCCTGGCTATAGAGGCCCAACCCTCTAAATCCAAGATCCAAATCCCTAAAGTATTTTTGAAATAGAAACCCTGAGCCGGGAAGCACCAACCTTTAAATAATAAGTGTGATATTGTAAAGAAGTTGGCCTCAGTACCAACAAAGCTATCAGTACTGGACACATTAAGTCTATCCGTTGATATTAGGGAGGGACTCATCGAAACCTTACTAAGTTTTTAGGAGCTTAAGGATGAAGTAGCAGCAGTCGATGTATACCAAAAATAGAATAGTACTGAATAATTTCATTCTATCATCTTCTTCACGGATAGGGATGAAGATTCCATCATTCAAGGGAACATAAACCCATATACATGTCCAGAAAGATAAACATAATTGATGTCAGAGGATCTTCATCGACTATGGATTTGGAGTCAACCTTCTCCCATTGTGAACGCTTTGTCAACTAGGCTATGATGAAGAAATATTGACACCCTTCACTACAACTTTTCTAGGATATGATAAAAGTGAGCAGAAACCATTGAGACGAATCAAGTATAAAACTTGGCTCGGAGATCTCATGTCAGATTTTTAGTTCCTGGTAGTATGGAAAAGTATGGACTTCAACGTCCTATTCGGGAGACCTTGGATATATCAACACGCTCTAATTCTGTCATCATACCATCTGTATGTCAAATATTGCATTAATGGAAAAAACGAGACATTTCACACCGATAAATACCATTTTGAGTCATGTGAATCACATTATATCAAGGCAGGGTTATATGAATCAAAATAAAAATATCTTTTGGGAAAAAAATTGATTGGATAACTACTCCAAATGTATTAAAAATGGATCCTACTGACCCCTCCAGCATCTTAAGGAAGGGTATGTATTACCCATCAACCAAGTTGAATGCACGAGTGCATGTCTAAATGTAGACTCAATCGTCTATATGGTATCTGTTACGACCTCCAAGTCCAAGGACATAGAAAAGAATGTTGACTCCCATGATGTTAGAAAAATACCTATCAAATACACTCCCAGTCTTTCCTCTAGACCTCAAACCACACTTACCTCACACACTAAGGAAAAAGACAATCTATCTCCAAAAATTAGAGAATTCATCTCAAAAATCCTCTCCCCATCAGAAGATAAAGATGATGAAGATGAAGAATAAGAAAAATAAGAGGAAGAGGATCTCAAGGATGTCCCTCCTTCATTCTAAGAAGGTGTCTCAGCCACAATTGATGAACTTAAGAAGATAACTATGGGCACCGAAAATGACCCGTGTCCCACTTTGATAAGTCTAGATATGCCTGTTGGGGAGTATGAAGAATATAACTCCTTCCTAAAGAAGAATCAAGATGTGTTTTCTTGAAACTACACTGAAATGCCAGGACTTGATCCGGAGGTTTCCACGCATCATCTAGGCTTACCAGAAGATCACTGGGGCTATTTGTAGGCATCTAGAAGGACCCACCAGAAGCATTCTTCCAAAATAGAGGTTGAAGTTGAGAATCTGATCAAAGCTAAATTCATACATGAGGTCCAATATTTGATTTGGATGGAGAAAAAAGTCCCTATCAAAAAGAAGAATGGATAGATTAGAATCTACATTGACTTTAGGGACCTAAACCAGCATTTCCCAACAGATGATTTCCCAGTCCCGGTCAAAAAATTGTTGATCTATGCAACAACCATATATGAATCCCTCTCTTTCATGGAAAACTATTTTGGATACAACCAAGTCTATATGGACCAAGGAGATGAAGAAGCTACCACTTTTAGGTCCCCTCCGGGATTATTTTGTTATAAATTAATTCCCTTTGGTTTGAAAAATGTTGACACCACATATCATCATGCCATGAATCGCATCTTCAAGCCATTCTTGGTAATGTTCATCGAGTGTTATGTCAACAACCTGGTTGTTAAATCATGATAGTGCTCAAACCACATGGATGATGTTGAAACTTTCTTCAACAATTTGAGACAACATAGTTTAACGATGAATCCCCTAATGTTTTCCTTTGGAATTACCTTAGGAATATTTATTGACTTAATCATAGGACATCGTGGCATTTAAGTCGGCTGTGAGAAGAAGAAAGACATCCTTGGCATGCCCCCACCTCACAACCTCACCGAGTTGAGAGGCCTCCAGGGGCACCTCACCTACATCCGGTTATTTATAGCCAACCTAGCAGGTAAATGTTTTAGCTTTCACCATGCTCATGAAGAAAGAAGTTATGTATGAGTGGGATAATGAATTCTAAGAAAATTTCAACAATCTTAAAAGATATCCTCTAATTCCACTGGTTTTGATGCCACCAGTTGAGGGGAGATTTCTAATTTTTTACGTAACTGCCCTAGAACAGTCATTAGGAACCATACTCACACAGAAGAATGATGTTGGTAATTAAAATAGCCTCCATTACCTCAGTTGAATAATGATTGATACTGAAACTCATTATTTAAAAATTGAAAAGAACTGCTTACCCTTAATCTTCACGGTTCAGAAACTCAAGCATTATCTATAGCACTATGAGGTTCAACTGGCCTCCTGCTATAACCTTCTCAAATATATCCTTAACCGTCCCATTCTAAATGGGCGCCTATCACAATGGGTGGTCATCCTACAATAGTTTTACATATGGTATGTTCCCTAGAAGGCTATAAAAAGCCAGGTGTTAGTAGACTTCCTAGAATAGAACCACTTGGAGGAAACAACACCGTTTGATATTGAACTTCCATATGAAGAAGTGTTTTCTGTCTGGGAGGACCCACAGTCATGGGAAATTTACTTCAAAGGTGCTTCCCGAATCCTGACCGGGTAAATGATGGAGGATTCCAAGCTCAACAAAGTAGGGTTAGGAATAATACTTGTATCCACTGAAAATTCCATCTTGCATTACTCTTTCATACTTTCAAAAGGGTGTACAAATAATGAAGTAGAATATCAGGCTCTCATTGCAGGCCTTGAACTTGAACTTCATGTGCAAGACAAAAACATAAAAATAAAGGGTAATTCAGAACTAGTCATCAAATAGATCAGCAGTGAATATGACATCAAGAAAGAACTATTGGTTCCCTTAATGAACCATGTTCATGAACTGATGGAAGAAATACCATCAGACCAAATTTTTACTTATGCCCCCCAATCAAAAAATGCCCAGGCCAATGCTTTGGAAAATGCAATAACAACCTTGGCCAATCCAGACTGAGATGAAACACTGATTAACATTTCTCATCACTAGATGGTCTTTACATTAATCTAGAGAAATACAGAGAATATTGAATAAATTATCCCCATTCTTGAGCCTCATGGTCACACCAATGGATAGATGACTCCCATTGAAAATTTCCTTTGGAATAGGGAACTCCCACCAGATAGGGATGGAAGGGAGCATGTCCGAATACGGGCAGTCAAATTTTCCTTGTAGAATGGGGTAAACAAAGAAAATGTTCTCTACAAATGAGGCCTTGAGGGAGTCCTTCTTAGGTGCATTGATGGAGAAGATACTACTTCTATCATGAAATAAGTGCACACCGAAGCTTGTTGAGTGCACCAATCATCAACCAAGATCTCTCACCAAATTAAAAGGTTGGGTATTACCAGCCCACTACGATATAGGATTGTGCCATATTGCCCTTGAAGTTCCATTCCTACAAAGTTCATTCCAATTTCATACACCGAACCCTAGAGTTACTTCATACAGCTAAGTACTCATGGCCATTCGCCGCCTAGGGGATGGATGTTGTTGGACCATATCCTCCTGCCACAACCATACAATTCAAGTTCATACTCAGAGTGACTGAATTATTTTCCTAATGGGATAAATCCATACCCCTTAAAAAATTTGGGGCATGAAACATCGTCAGATTTGTGAAGGTGAACATCATCACCAGATTTGGTGTCCCACATACAATCCTGATGGACAACGAAACTGACTTCTGCTCTGCTGATTTGTAAAAGCTATAAAAGGAGTATGGAATTAAAGGAAACTAGTTTCCCTAATACTATGCAACAAACAATGGTAAAACATAGGCTTTCAACAAGATCCTATCCAATATACTCCAGAAAATGGTAGATAAGAGTAAGAAATCATGGCCAGACAAGCTCCTTTATGATTTGTGGGATTACTGTACCATAGCCCACACTACCATCCAGGAAACCCCATAATCACTAGTATACGGGGAAGAGGTGGTTTTCCCTATCTAAATCCAAGTTCAATCACTTCGTGTGGCCATTTCTGATCAAATTTTTATGGATGAGAAAACCCATAGATAGTTTGATGAGTTGGAGCTGGTAGACAAAGAAATTCTGTACAGTCTGCACCATTTAGAAATCTACCAAAATTGGATTGCACAAGACTTCAAAAAAAGGTTCTCCTTTGATCTTTATGTGACAGAGAAATGGTTTTAGTCCTTAGAACCCCAATGATACTTAGGAAGAAGCCCCCAAATCTTGAACCAAAGTGGGAAGGTCCATATGTCATACATAAGGTCTATTCCAATGAAGCATAAACCCTGATATCAATAGAAAAACAACTCATCATGGATCCCAAAAATGTGATGTTCCTGAAGAAGTATTTTTCATTATAGAATCCCCCGATGTAATGGTCCAAACACTAAGATCTTTTACTATGAGAACCAATGAAATGATTCCATAGTCCTTACTCTACGACCCTAAACCATGAGCCATTTTCCTAACCACATGACATTAAATTGTACGGTATTAGTTCATGAAACATGACATTAAACCATGATGTGATGGTCCAAAATCTCTAACTCTAAACTATGAGACATTTTCATAACCACATGACATTAAACTGTACAATATTATTTCATGCAACATGACATTGAACCATGATGCTATGGTCCAAACACTATGACCATAAATTATGAGTCACTATCCTTTCCACATGACATTAAAATGTAAGGAACTCATCCCTGAAACATGAGATTAAACTATGAATCATGTCGTCACTGTAAGACATTAAACTACGTGGCACAAAGCGCTCTAATCGCTTGACAATAAACTGAATAATCTCTCATAGAACTATGTATGGATTGATTCCTACCCTCACAGGATACATAGTGACGCCTTGATCCTCGATCTTGGCCCAAACCCAACAAAATAATAATGCCTCCATTATGCCCCCTATCTACCCATATCTGCAAGGGAAACCCTTATCAATCCTTGTTTCTCACATCGAGTATAAATCGTATGAGTTTAGGATCTGTGGTAGGTATTCTATTATGAAAGAAAAATATAGATTAACATGGTATAACTGACAACCGTAATGGATTGAACGAAGATCCCCCTACCCCTATGACTGATCCAAATCAGTATAGGGAACTCAAAAAACTACCTATGACTTGATTCCTACCCTTACAGGATAGGAAATGACATCTCGATCCTCTATCTTGGTCCAGCCCCCCACAAAACATGCCCCATCATATTCTCTACCTCCCCACACTTGCAAAGGAGACCCTATTCCCACTCCTTTCTTGTCACATTGAATATAAATAACCTGATCTTAGGATCAATGGTAAGGATTCTCTTACACAAATGAATTATATGGAGATATGGTAGACCCAACACCCGTAGCAAATAAAAAAAAATGTCCCTACATATGGAACGATCTAGATCAGTATAGGGAATGTTAAGAACTAGGTGCAACTTGATTCCTACCATCACAAAATATGTAGTGATGCATGGATTTGGCATCTTGGCCCAACCATCATCAAATAAGAAAAAAAAGAAAAAAATTCCCTTAAGTGTCCCTACACATCGAGAAAACATTTTTAGGGAACATTAAGAACTACATGTGTCTTGATTCCTACCATTGAAGGATATGTAGTGATGCTCAAATTTGGAATATCGAACCAACCAACATAAAAGAATGTCCGATTTCCCCCCATATATAGGTCAAACTTGTGTGGGGAGTCCATGAAATGTCCCAGTCATATGAAAATAAACTGCAAAATTCTTCAAGAGTTATGTATAGTTCAGTCCTCGGTGTTGCGAGATCCCACACATTCCCCCCCACTCATGAGAAGTCAAAAGATCCCACTTCCCCCCTATACATATGAGTCATACCTATGTGGAAGCTCCATTAGTTCACAGGTAATCAAAATATGGATATTTATCACTTTCCCTGGAATATCTCTCCCATTTTTCAAACTCCATACCCTGGAAAAAATTGGATCCCTATAATCATTCAAGGCCATCTGAGACATAAGGCTAGTGTTCTGCAGACGCCTTTGATTAACTATACACATCATGCCCCCGAGACTCTACATATGTTTCCCACAAAAATGGATGTCAATCAAATGAAAATTCATCCCTAGGAGAGTCCCCTCCTATCCCAGTACACCCAGTGGATTCCAAGCCCCATGTCATTCCTCCTGATTCAAGTTTCCCTCGGGACTATGGTTTACACCTTCTATCATCACTCACGTCTAATGAACCCTAGATAATTCTGATTATGATTAACTCAAAAATATTAATTATCTTTATGACAACATAATCTTCCTCAATGCATGGCTCTAAACTGCACAATATCATGTACTCACCACATGACATTAAACTGCAAGGCCAAAATCATCCTCGTTGTATGACGTTAAACTGCATAGCATTGGCTTAAGCCTAAAGTTTCATATGATGTTGATTTCTCTATTATTAGGAAATGACCCAGAATCCTTGTAATACCTTGTTTCTCACACCGAGCATAGCTCACTTGAGCTTAGGGATATTAGCGAGAGATCCACCGTGACATTATGACAAAATAGTCAAGGAATTTGGTCCTAGCAGGATGAACCTAAAAGGAATGTCACGGTTTCCTTCCCCAAGATGAACCCCACATTATGGACATACAGTGTTAAATGTACAGGTACCCCATAGATAGAACGAATGACTCACCCTATGTACGAGTCAGATCTATGTAAGGGAAACATAATTCCATGAGTAAATTTCAGCCCAAATGTCCCCAATGTGTCCAGATACACTCCTTCTATACCCCAAACTCTATGCTCTGAGCAATCTTGAATCCCCATAATCATCCATGGACATCTGAGATGGAAGTCCAGTGTCATGTAGACACCTTTTCTTAGCTATGAAAATTATTCCGTAGTGGCTCTATATATCTTTCCCACAAAATCAACTATCAATCAAAGGAAAATTCATCCCAAGGAGAATCCTATCCTACCTTAGTACTCCCAATGGATTTCAATCTTTGTTCAATCCCTCCTGATTCAAGTACCCTAAAATTCATAGTTTACAATTTACTCCCTATAGACATCGTAAATATATCAAAACATGCAGGCCTGGTTTATCTCTGGTCCCTTTTGAGGTTTCTAAAGAAACCCCATCCATATGCGTGAAGTTGATACACATAAAAAAGAGTTCCCCCACTCGTTTCCAGGTTTCCCCTGAAGAACTTCAGCTAAAATTCCCCTTTTTTTGTTCATGTGCACCCGTTATCGAAGGTCACATACCATATTTAGAAAGTTTCCAATCCCCATAATCCTTCATATCCATTAGAGACAGAAGGCCAGTGTGTTGTGGATACCTTTGATTGAATATGAACATAATTCCTCGGTGGCTCTGTATATGTTGACCTCAAAAATGGTCGTCAATCAAAGGAAAGTTCTTTCTTAGGAGAGTCCTTTCCAAATTTCATATGCTTAAATGACATTCATGTCTTGTCACACCCCTGATTTGGGAAACACCTGGATAAAAACTTATTTACCTTACTCTTTCCAAGTTCCCCTGACATAAAAATGACTCCTAATTGAACTGACCATTCACCGACTCTCCCTTACCCAAGTAAGAACAGGGTGAGATAAGTCTCCCCCTATAAATCTGACATGAATGTCCCTAATATTTTTAGACACTACTACTCAGGCCAGCCACCCACTATGGATCCTAACATCAAAATAAATTCAAAATGTTGCATAAACATACCAATACATCAGATATAGAAGGCAAGTGTCCTATATACAGCTTTGTTTGACGATGCACATCATTCCCTGGTGGCTCTGCATTTGTCACCTATAAAAATGGCCATCGATCAAAGGCAAATTTCTCCCCAGGAGAGTCCTTTCCTACCTCCGTATGCCTAAATCGTATCCTGAGCCTCATGTATGTCCAGAACTCACAAATATAGGGTCAATGAAAATTCCTAGTCCATGTTTGAAGAATATTATAACATTCTCAGATAACAGTCCCGAATTAGGGCCCTGACCCATTAAGTTTGGTCAAATATGTTCAAACTAAAACATCAGTAATGAGTTCGACTGGCAGGACTATGAACTGCCAGTGAAAAAGACGCCATACTTTCTAGAAGCAAAATCTACAGAGGACAACTTTGGGTAAAATTTGATTAATTGTTCTTTAAAAAAATGTTGAGCCATAGAAAAAGACATAAATATTGTTAGGTTGAAAACCAAAAAGGGAGTCCTAGGAAAAATTAATGATATGCCCACTAAGCCCGTGTCAAGTAAGCTAAGGAAAAACTAGGGTAATAATGAAAAAGACATAAAAGTTCGTGAGGTATTCCATAAAATATCAGCAATAGTCGAACTATGCTCACTGAGTCCCGCAGATCCGGAAAACAATTAGAGCCAGATTCGATTATTTCAGTTTAACTGGTTTTAAATAATGGTTTAATATTAATAAATAATTGAAATGATGTTTATATGATTGATAATGATCAATTGAACTAATAGGAAAAGGAAAAGAAATACGATTTAAGGTTAAATCAGTTTTATTGAGTTCAATAAAAATGGAGGAGCATCCCCAGTTTAGAGTCTCTCCAATCTACCAAAAGAAAAATAAGGGGGAGAAGTACATATCATGATTTGAGACATAACTACAATAGAGATCGATTTTCCCTTTCCATAAGGATGGAAAGAGATTTCCGTGGGCCATAAATAGTTTTCTACAAAGAATATCTCTCCTCCATTTTGGACTGGACTGTCAGATGCACCCACTCTAGAACAACTTTAAGGTCCCATCCTTTCTTTTGGACAACTTCATAATTGGAACATGAATAGGCTTGTTGATCTCTCAACCTTGCTGTGCAGGCTTCACATTATTGTAGATAATCCTCTTGGGTATCCACAAAATCACAAGCCTTCACCTACTCGTATTTTAGATGATACAATTACTTCAAAAAATCTCGGATAGTCGCCACCTAGTGATGGGAAGAATTGAACTTGGCCGGACTATCATCAAATGAGGAAAGGTCTTCCTCGGAAATGGTGATTAGGTAGATAAGGAGATGTAAGTTCCAATAATCAAAGCCAATGGAACCCAAATAAGTGAATAAATAATGAAAATTGATAGTCTCTTCAACAAAATTGTCCATATATGTCTCTGTGGAAAGAGAACATAACTGGCACCAGGCTTCTTTTCACACTGCCTAGTGCCTCCCTGCAAAAAATAGTACTTTTACTGTCCTCTTCCACATGTATATATGTTGGAAGCACTTCTATAGGATTGGTAAGGGACCTAATATAGGTCATCCCATGTGGGTGACTCTTTTTTCCATCAGATGGTTCAACCATTAGAGTCGGACGCAGAGGACTAGCCACAAATTACAGGGTGATTGGTGATACTTGACTAGTGCCACCCTCATTAAGGTATTGGGCGGTATCCGTGAGAGGCGAGTAGTTTGAATCACTCCCCAATGAGATATGTTGTACCATTGAGTCCCCTCCTAGACATTTCTGATGACGAAATGAGCATCTTCCTACCACAAGGGCAGGAACATGCATTGTATCCATCATGGATACTAGAGGGATGAAAGTAGAAGGCGTAGCTATTGCACACTTCACAGTAGAAGGAATGCATGACATTTTCATTTGGGAAAGGACAAGGCAGAAAATGGTTAAAGGTTTCTGCACCCACCGAACTGGTTCTTTCAGTATATCATTGGGGTAACAATCAGCCCATAGTCAGGCATACTCTAGCAACAGGAAATTGGATTCTGTCATGTTAGGAATGATAACATCCATATAAGCACCTTCATGCATCATCATGAGCTCTAATTAGCGAAGAAATATGAGTTGAGACTCTCTCTTTAATTGAATATCCAGAAGTAGTGCAGTCTGTTGAAGGCATCTGAATTTCCTGGAAAACCGGTAGAGGGTATGGATCAAAAATTACTACTTGATCTATATGAGCAGGGAGGATCCCATCCCAAAGCGCAATGAGATATGAACATTACTCTAAAGAAACATTCCTATCACCTCTCAATGACCGATGAGGTGTCGGATGTGGTGCGAATGAGAAATGAGAATCATCATTCAACAACCCAACTACATCAATAACACATAGTGTCTTAAGACTAATAATGAAAATGTTGTGAAGTGTGGGTTGAAAGTAATAATGAGGAACCTTTGTAGTGTGCTGGTTTTCATAACAGGGGAAGTGTTCTGCCATCCACCTGTACAGAAAATGAAATGGTCCACTGAGGCGGTGTGAGGGCCTACCTTTCTATATTTTTTCCAAAAATTCATAAAGCCAAGCGAGGGTAGGAAGGGACAAATTAATGGGATGAACCTCTTCTAGAATGGCTGCCATCATCAATGTATAGGCCTGAACCCTGGTATATAATTCGAGGGATGGGAAAATTCATCCTCTCAAAAACATGGAAAATAAACCTGGTTGTCTAAGAACAGGTGATACATATGATTGAAGCTCATATCCCCATGTGGTATATCATCCCGCTTCAAGGGTATCACAATATGACCCTGGAGTCTGGCGGGGTGAACAAGATATATGAGTTCGGCTGCGATAAGCCCTCAGTTTGGGTCCATTCGCCTGTAAGAATGAACTTATCCATGCCTCAAATGGGATGAGAGAGCGAGCCTGGGGGGGATGATTAACTAATCCCTCTTCCATGACCAATAATCTCCTTGTCAAAGGGGACACATGGTTAATGTCATTCTAGGTAGTGGCTACTAGGAGAAACTCATTATACATTTCTACAAGGATAGGGAGTCCTCCAGGATGGTGGATATCCCATAAGCTGATTCCTACCTCCCTATGAAATAAGTGAAAGGTGGTGGTTCTTGAACATTAGTGGATTAGTAATTCAAATAGGAATTATCCTAGGGAGAAGACTGCGAACTAAGAAACCTAGGCCACCTGATACAATCCCACTGTCTCCAACTGGTTGGGGACTCCAAAAAGGTATGATGTAACCAGAACGCCCAGGCCCACTCATCAGAGAAACATCCTCTGGCCCACAAATCCTTCTTGGTGCTCCACCCACCATTAGGATTTTATTGGGATATTTTGATAATGAATGGGTACTCTCAGGAGCTTAGTTTCAAGATAGGATCGTGACACCCGTGGTTACCCTGAGTCCATACCGAACCACCTATTATGAAGACGTTCTCCTGAATCGGATTGGTGATGACTTATCTTACTTGGGAAATGTTGTCATGATCATGTCCTTTCAGTGCCTATAAGAGAATGAAAGGGGTATCAGGGTCAGCCAATGGTAGAGGAACATCGTTAAGGAGGCCAAATCCGTAATGTAGCAACTACATCGATAGTGGATCAGCTATAAGCTCTGGCGTTAAGAAATTATTTAAGAACCTCTGATGAGGAATGATGCGGGATCGAAGATGATCCTCACTAATCCCCACCACGTTTACCCTAGTCCTCATCGATTTCATCACATCTTGTGAAGAATCTATTGTAACCTGCATCTTAAAGAAAACAAAAAGTTAGTCTGATAAAAATTGTTAGATACATGCTATGGAGGAATGGATGAAGAACTTAAAATATATCTGCATAAGGATTCACGTACTAATTTTTGAAATGGTATGTGGTAGCCACATCCTACATAATTCATAGTGTGTAGAAGGCACAATTCGCATACTGCATTATATGTGGAAGTAACTCTGCCTACGGTTATAATATGCAGATTTATTTTACCAAATACAACCATGGTATGAAAACTATCCATGAGGCATTGGCCTACAGATTGTTAGCTGAAAAACAGAATGGTTCATGGAAAGCGGATACTAAAAACCTAGGCCTTGATTAAGTTCATGTTCAGATGTTGCAAATTAATGTTTAAGTTCGGATTATTAATTCTTAAAGTTTGGTTCACCGATCTATGCTCGGTATGCAGACACGCTAGCCGTGTAGATTCCTCCTACGTGGAATCCATATTTTAGTCTTAAAATACCACAATACTGTTTATAAAGTCCAAAATATGGTACACAGATGGAGAAATGGTGAGATGATCTGTTCAAAGTACATACAAAGTGGTTCGCGAATTGGATTTTCGTAAGGATCATGTACATGAGAGCAGAAGATTTTGGGGAAGTTGAGAGCACTTTTCACAGTGAGAAATAGTAAAATAAAAATGACATGGGCCCCTATATAAAGGTGTGGTCCCATCGCACTAGACCTATCTGTTCTACCATGAACCATTTCTGTTCTGGACCACTTCTACATCAGAATAGTTCCCTTTGTCGTTCCAGATGGACCCCATTCCAATGAGGGGAATTTTTAGGGTCATGAAAATTCCACCAATGGAAGAAAATACCCCCAAAATCACTTTTTAGAAGGATGCAAGTACTTCTATAATTCTAGAAAAGTTAATGGACTCAAATTGAGTTTCAAACATTAGAAGAAACATTAGTAGATTCATGTTTTTAAAGAAATTCAGTTGGCCTACATACCATCATCGAGAAAGGTTCACAGACCACCAGGATCACAAACCACCAGGTACGTGTAACCATCCATGAGACACTAGCCTACGAAGCGATGTACAAAAAACAAGGCGTACCACGAACTGTGTCCCCAAAGGACTCATGAATGTGAATTCCACCCGCATAACATCCTGTGAGCTTATCATCTAGTAGAAAAAGATAATAAAAAGGGTTTCAAGAACTATTATCATTAACTGAAGACTCTATAAACCCTGGATTGATGAAGACTTCCACTGGTCAGGATATCTCTTCATGGGCCTCTCCAAATGGTGTTGCGTGCCCAATAGATACAATTTCCATGATGTTCTATAAAAGGAGCACAGTAGGAAGTATGAGAGGGAGGATGAATAAATATTGAAGGGGAATCAGAGGTTGGAAGAAAGAGCTCGGAGAAGATTCTATATTCAATCTTGATTCATTGGCGATGCATGAATTGCAAACCACACTCTTCACATGTACAACTGGTTGTGAACCATAAAATAGGTGAATTGAATAATAATAATAGAACCAAAAACCTAATGGGTGAACCAAGAACCACATAATTCTCACAGATGAATTCCCCGTGAATGATAATCCCTCGAAACCTCTTTCAATATGGTGCACTGTATAGTGTACCGCTACACGGACTGAACCCGACGTTGTGTACTGCATCAGTATGCGGATAAAACCCAAAGTGGTGTGATGTTCCATGTACCACTATGGTACACAATGATCTATACCCATGCTCACATACCAAATCGGTATGTGGACGACCCCTCTTCCTGCATACCACTATGGTATGCAGAACCTCCCCCATCCCGCATAAGAAACTAGTACACATAACGGGGCATTTTCAGGTATTATTTCCACAACTTCCAACCTCAACCCTCCATTACTATCCAGTCCTCTATAAAACCTCCGCAAAATAGTCCTCCGGTATTAGGAAAAACCCTCCTCCGATGCTATCAGACCCATATGATCAGACCATCGGGTGCATCAGCATGCCCCTTTGAGTCTACATACCCATGGTAAGAGGAGTCATGGAGGCTCTCCCCACAATAGTTCAATATTCAGGAATGCCTGTGGGTCTACATTCCCATCGTATCCCAGAGTCCAACCATGGGATTCCAACATGAACCTCCCTATTATAGGGATTAAGGGTGCTCACTCGCTTTTCCATTCAATTAGGAATAATTATTAGTCGATGGGGTTATGTTCTCTCTCCCTTTGATGTGGAAGAAACTCCTCCCCTTATTAGAACGTGTTCCAGGACCCTCCCACCGTGGTAAGTCCCCCATTTTATAAGGCTGGAATGCTTGACTTTCAATTTCATTTTCCATTGAATGGTTCATCACTCCATGCCCACGCCCACAGTTTCCCCGACCTCTTCCACCATGGTCTCTCCCTCTCCCACCAATAGAAGAGGAAGCATGTGCTTTGTTGAATCTTTTACATCCTCTTGTTTCTCACACCGAGCATGACTCATGTGGGCTTAGAGGTTTGTGATGATCACAACATCCACTTTATTCTGAACTATAAGAAATCTGATTTATGATCAAACCAGGACACATAGGATTCCTACTAAAAGGCTCAAGCTCAAAAGGGTGCCCATACAGAAGGGTCCACCTAATCATGTCTATCAAATGGGAATATTCCACGCATAAGATCCACACATTATGAACTATGAGAAATCTGATTCCTGATCAAACTAGGATACATAGGATACCTACTTAAAGGTCTGAGCTCAAAAAGGTTCCCTCTCATAAAGGGTCCACCCAACCATGCCCCTCAAATGGGTAGCCCCCATGCATAAGCCCCAACCAATCCAAACTATGTCGACTCTAATTCCTCTCTTGAGGATACGTAAGAAACCCATCTTATGGGTCTGATCCCAACATCAAGTCACCTTCTACCCCATGGATGATAATAAACTCTACAGCGCCTTATTATATGGCTCAAGTTAGCATCACCTCTGTAGAATCAAATATATTCATGCCTATGATGATCTTGAAAACAAGGGTATCCCATGGAAACACTCTTCGGGAATGAACCAAGGATATACAAACATATGAAAATGACTTAAATATATAAGAGAGACCCAGAACAGATAATAATTCCCCCCCTGGAAGGGTGCGTTGAGTCTAAATTCCCATCCTCTCGACCAATGGAGTCATTAAGTGTCATTGGCTAAATCATCAATCAACAGTGCCTGACTTTGAAAATAAGGACAAAGAATCATGTATACCAGGTACTTTGGGCATTCCTAGCTCCACAAATAAAACCATTGGAGACCATTTGAGGAAGTTACATCTAAGGAGGACTGATTACGCAAGTACTTGACCCTACTCAATCACCCGCTGGGACCAACTGACTATGTAATCTCCTTCACAATAAGAAAGGGGGTGAATTGTCCAGTCCCCATGGGTTCAATCCAACCTTATTTAAATAATAATGATGTAGAACGGGTCAAAAAAAGGAATGGTTAATATGATAGGAAACCGTCTCTGTTAAAAGGGATAGGTGATGATTATCGTCGTACCATTTCTGCACCACCCCGAAGTGCACCACCTCAGAGGAAGAACAATAATATTTATGATATTATGAACTCAAACGCCCAACACAAGCATCAAATAATTTATATTTCCTTAGAATCAAATAATTATAAAAACTCCTCTTTTAGTTTTTTTTGATCATTCCTTTTCATGGATGAATATTAGCTTTTATTTATTCTCATGATTGAATCACAAAAAAATATAGCTGTTTGAGACGTTTATATCATGAAAAATAGTTTTTTAATCATCAAAAATAATTTCATATTTATTATATTTAAACTCTATAAATTTTAGTTTTCATCCAATAATAACTTCTTATTTTTTTCTAAGTGTTGAAGTATTACACTTAGCTAGATCTTTACACTGGGAAATTTATAAAATTACATTAACAAAGTATTATAATAGAGAAATACACCCATTTTTTCAAGTATAAGCTCTATAGTAGGTCAAAGTAGTATGTTTCATCAAAGTAATATGACGGGTTCGAGAAATTATGATGAAGTCCTACGAGCATGAGTTGTGTTGTGACAAAACTCACGTGATCTCGACATTTTTAATCTTCATCATCATTAAGAGCCTTACATTTAGTGATCAAATTATTATGTTTTGAGTGAGGTATTATGATCTATAGGAAAATCCTTATACTCAGGACTTATCCATTTTCCAAGAACTCAAATATCCAAATTTATACAATAAGCTTCAACCTGAATTTCAATTGCTTCCCAAGATACTACAACCACTTCAAATCATCTTAGTACTTGTTTAAATAATTATTGGAATTATTATAATAATTCAAATGTACTTTTAATTTATTCCTAATATGTTGTAACATATAAAAAACTCAATTTAGAGTATTTTAGTGAATATTTCTACTGACTTAGGTGCATATATTATTCAATAAATATTGAGCCATATATGATCACATTAACATTAAACTAGAAGTATATAAACACTATATAAACAACGGCAAATAGGATTTTTTACTCCATGGATGTTTTATATGATTTTATATAGCTCTCCTCTATGATTTTAACTTGATTTATATTTGTTATAGGTTTTTCAATTGTATATTCAATAGCTAGGTTCTATTCTGTTAAACCTATTGAAGATAACTATTGGACAACTTCATCATATTTTATAGACATGAAGATAAAATCTTTTAATCTTCTGATGTAATGGGACACTGATAAGAATTATCTCATTTACACATGTAGGTTAAAATTATTGGTGAGAATAAATTAAAACCATCACTAGAGAACCAACACACTATTCTGGTTCAATTATCTTAAAATCTAGTTAGCCACCACCCTTCTATCTTTATTGTTTTCCCAATCTAGGTCAATTATAAATATTCCCTTCAAGACCAGTGAGTAACTCATAATAAATTCACTTTTTCCCCAAGAGTTTCATCCTCATAATCACATTTCCCCCTCCCCATACCCACGAAATTAATTATTAAAGCACCAATCAAGGAAGATAAAACAATAATTCTCTTCTCTATTATATATGATTTATGGATTTTTCATGTTTCTAATTTTATCTAAGTAAATGGTGGGAATTAAATTATGAAATATAATATATCGAATGATATAATTAAATGTAAGTATATCCCATGTATTTTATATGATTTTATGATATTGTATATGATAGATAGTTACTAATATAGTTATTATGTGTTTTCTATTTGCTGATGTGATTTATAAACTAATTTATATAATTAAAAACTAGAATCTCCCCTCATAAAAATAATAATATTTAATAATAGAAACAAAAGTTGTTTGGAAAATATGGAAACTAATATGATTGATTTTACTTGACAAAGATAATTTTAATGGAAATAATGACTAGAAATAAATCAGATTAACATGATTTCTATTGGTTATAATGGTATTGTGGTGGGATGTGTTGTTTTTATATAAATTAAATGGTTCTCTAACAAGATGATGATTTAACTATTATAGATATGGTGGTAAGGATGGATTCATGGAAAGTGATTGATTTTTCAGAGACTATATTGGATTTTGGAAAGGGTTCTTATGGAATTTGTTGTAGTGAATGGATGTGAGATATCAGCCTATATAAGTAGATTCTTGGTGGTATATAAATAAATTTCTATAAGAAATATGAAAATGGGAATTGTGCTATAATTGAATAATGGTAGGTTATTCCATAGTTTGAAAAAAAGTTAAATGAATAGTCACTGTCTGAGATAAAAGTGAGTGATGAACATTGAATAAGTTTCATTAAATATGAAAAAAATGATTGGTATAATGAATATAATATGGCTGGTAAATAGTAAATCTAAAAATGTTTAATTTTTTTAAATGAAATTCAGGGTTGTTATTGTGGATATTTTGTGGGAAATAAGGGAGTTATTTTATTTTGAATAAGTAGTAATAGTTATTAGTGAACATTTATGGAGGTCTAATAATGGTTAAAGGCTATGATAACTCTATTTGATAATAACCCTTCAGTTGGGATTATGTGTGTTTCCATGAGACACACACACACACACACATATATATAGTATTTTACTTATTATTTCATTTGCACCTAACCCAAGATTGATAACTTTATTCATGGATAAATATTTGGGGTTCTAGGAGTCTTCCCCAAACATATAAGTTGGTGAGGGAATGGATAGTTGACTATTACTTATTTCTCATTATCTTTTTTGGATGTGGAATAATTGTGATGTCCATAGGTTTATATACATGGTTGTGATGTCTAGGTTTAAAAAGTGTGACTGATGTGTTGATGATGGTGTGTTGTATTATGTGTGTCATGCATGGTATGATGAGGGCATGAGTTTGATTTCCTTCATGATCAAGATAACTACTATGAGGGAAATGAAATGTGTAGTTAAGGTATGGATATGTGGTATTTGGATGTGGATGTGATGATATGTTATTATGATGTGGTGATACAAAATGTAGTTGTATGGATATGGTTTCGATGATATTAAAGAGATGAGAGCGGTGATATGTTTACCGTTGGGGCGTGAAAGTGAAAAACAAATAGAAAAGTGGTCTGAGGTGTGATATTACTATGTTGATTGATATTATTTTATTATTCCTAGATATTATATTTGGTTATTTCATATTAGTGAGTTTAGTTTAGTTGAACAGGTATAGGAGCATGTTGGTTCTAATATGTTTTCATTGGCACATTAGTATGCTTTCTTCCTATTTACATGAGAGTTTCTGAGGAGGATCCTACTAAATATACACATACCCTCATCCCTGTATATATGAATCTTTTTTATAGGTTTCCTAGTGGTATTTTTAGATAAATATGGAAATTAATAGCTAGAATTTGGGAGCTTTGGTTGAATTTGATTCCCTTAGGAGTTTTATTTTGGTATTTTATCCTAGAGTCAAGTGTTTGTATTAAATTTTCATACATTTTATTTATTATGGGACATCAATTTTATTTATATCATGGTTTTGATTGGTGATTTATTTTTAAATTCTTATGATTTTAATGGAATTCCTCCCATTCATATGACTTATACCCTTAGTTCTAGGATCCAACCAAAAAACTACTAGAGGTGGGATTTGGTCACCCTCATCTTTGCTACATGACCAAGAGGGGTTCCCAATGGAAGAAGGCCATAAACAAGTGGTAACAAATATATGGAAGAAAGTTTGTTAGAATATTGAAATTTAGAATCAGTGAGTATTTCATTGGTTAAGTAGGGAAAAATATCAGTGGAACTGAGTCTATAATGTATAAAGGAAAAATCACTAGAACATAGGTTATTGGGTTTTCTATGATTTGATGTAAGGATGTTAAGTTCACTAAAAAACTCAGATAATATAATTATAATTATAGGTTAGAGCCTAAGTATCAATTAAGATACTTACATGAATACATTGATCATTAAAATGTACTGTGGATTTATTCTTAAAATCAAATTTCTTTATACACATCAAATACATGATGAAAGTAGAATGACGATCAATGAAATTCTTCACAAATGGAGGTGTTAAAGCATAAACATATTCCAACTATAATGAAAAATTGATATCATATAAATTATAATATGAAATTAATCCACTACATCACAAAAAATGTGTTTAGATGCAAATATTTATTTAAGTGTAATTCAATACATAAACTTTCATTGAGGAAAATACGAAGTGCATCTTTAAAATTATCCTAATGTTTATACATGATATTTCATAAATTCTAGAGATATAAAATTGATATTCAAGTGATAAACTATATTCAATTAAAATGGTACTCATCTCTATCTAAGTTAGTGGAACCAATATTGGCTAGGATAAAGTCAAAGATAGATATACACAACTTTTTTCATAGGAAAAAGTTACAAAAGGGCTCATGGAAAGTTAATGTTATAGTGATACTTGTAATGTATGAAAGATAAAACCAAAGTGAGATAGTTTTATGATCACCATGTTTTGGTGATGCATTATTGGGTCAGAGTAATGAATCCTACAAGGAATTAGTAAATGAAAATAATATGTGAATAAAAATAAAAAATGAATTCATGAAAATGGATTTGATATAACAAAAATTAGTTTTTTTTATTTTGGTAGTTTCTCTATTTATTGTAAATCCACTAGTGAGTTTTCAAGATAAATTATACATGTGTGGTCTAAACATGGTACCAATAAGACATTACTGGATATACCATGTCTTCATGATTAAATACATTATAATTATACAAGTCATATATATATATATATATATTCAATGATCATTATGTTGGGCATTGGATGTAAAATATATCATTATTATAAGGTGTATATATGACATGACTAGGAAGGTTTGCTGATATTAATGAATTAATTTCTGATATGAAAGTTGAAAAAAATCCATTTATAGTTGGGAGAAAGAATAATGATCATTGAATATTCATTTGAACAATATATTTATTTATTTCTAGCATAGGTAAGTGCGATCACCATAGTTTTCCAAGTAAAATACATTGATAAAATATAGAAACAATTATTATTGTTATAGTTAGTAAGACTAGGAATGAAAGAATCTCTTTAAATATTAACTTAAAGTAGAAACCTATATTCTAGGGAATAGGAACTACTAATCTAGAACTATGGGTTTCTTAGACCAATTTAATATATATATATACATATATATATATATACTAACAAGGTATTGAAAATTAAAAGTTGGAATAATTTAAGATGGAATTGTTGACAATATCACATGGAAGAAATCTATGAAAGAAGACTTGTATGAGATATAGGAGGATATTAAGATGGTGAGTATAATTCCATATGAATCAATGATAGATCTATCACATATACTATTATATACTCTAGGTATTATATTTCCAAAAAAATCATCATGGAAGTTGAATATCAGATAAATCTAGGAGAACTACATGAGAAGTAATCAGAACCATCCAATAGTACTTGAAATAGTGCAAGATATATATACATAGAACTTGGATAAGAAGAAACAATAGTTATAAGGGTACATAATCTAGTATTACTATATATCATTTAATCAAATATCATAGTTAGTCAAAGTAAATGATAAATAATAACTCATTAGATCCCATGGTATCCATTCTACTAATACCAAATATTTTGTGGATTTTGATATAGATAAAGAAGTAATATTAAATATGAAACACTTTGTTCTAGTTATTTGAATTGAACTTAGAAAGTATGGTATCATTATAATATAAATTATAATAATCTTATGATAATGGACTATAAAAGATGTCATAGTTTTTATAGAGAAAAAAATGATACACTCGAGGATATCATCTCTGGAGGGATATTATACTAAAGGTTGCAAAGTTGTGGATAATAAAGTATCTATTCAGTAATACATGGAAGGCCTAATGTCTAAATACATTACTCAATGAAAACATGATTTTATCACATGAGAGTGAATAAGTATATGGTTAACAAGTATACTCTAGTGAAAGTGGGTTCCCATATAACCCCTTAAAAGTGGTTTATTATGAAAATTACAAAAAATCAGTTTAAAGGACAATTTTAGATGTTACCTAATCCCAAAAAGAGTAATAATTTTCGATTATCATTTCATTTTTATATATATTTATGAATAATGTCATATCACCACAGTATTGTTGATACTTTTGTGTATACTGCTTACATGTTCATTTATTTATATTGTTTATCATATCAATAGGTTATATAAGTTCCCAACTATAATGAGAACATTGAGATACTATGACAATAATCTTAAATACATGTCATATGGTTTAGATAAATCAAACTTATGAGACAAATATGATGTATACTTATTAAAAAATGGGTGCTCATAATCATTGAGACTTCTTATCATGAAGTTCACATTTGGTGATCTCAAGTAGTGGAGAACAAGAGGATTGGCCTACCAATAAAATTATCACATGTTACAGGTGTCATTGGTTGTTCCTATTGAATAAAATTTTCATTTTGAACTTTAATTAAGATATTATAAATCTGCATCATTTGATTACATAATTTTATTCAACATGAAAACTACGTAATTTTTGTTTTGGTGAGTTATATTGCATTGGGTGTGTCATTGGTGGTATGAAATTTATTGAATGATCACAACATGATCTAATGATTATAAAAGGAAAAATATCTCATTCCCAGTTGACTAGAAGGGTAACAACTTTACTAAATCTATGGAAATATTAGAATATGGTAATTCCATCCTGTATGTTCATAATAAAATAAATCAATAAATAATAATGGTACAAAGTGTGTTTCTTTATGAGATAAAACTAGTCAAAAAGATTATATAACATGATGTAAATTTATAGTAGGTTATCATATCTAAAAATAAACCTTATCTATTTAGGGACCTTTTTGGGTTTCTAGAATCTGCTCCTAGTCTATGAGTGTCACTCACTATTATCAAGATAAGGGCCTAGAGGATCACAAAAAAAGTATATTTAGATGCCTATATAATTTTAATGAATTGATGTTTAGGATATTTTTAGCCCCATGGTAGGGTCCAAGATACATTCAAGTTTGAATAGTCATAGTAAATAAATAAAATAAATATTTTTTGAGTTTAGAATAATATGTATTGAATTTATTCACTCAAATTATTCATAATTTTTAAGTGAATATGAGGAAAATGTTGTATGAATTAATGATTTGTTATTCAGGGTTTGTTTAATTTTTTTGGAGAAGTGAGTCAAGTTGAAAAAACTTATTTTATCATGTAACACATTTTATATGCTTTTAGTATATGATAAAATATTTATGAAATTTGTTACAAGTTTACTAAAAATATATTTTGTTAAAGACATATTTAGAAGGTTAAGTTAATTTATGGTTCAAATTTTATATTTTTTCAAGATTAAACATTCCAACTTCATCTTGTCTTAAGCTAAAATTAATAGGAATATTCATCCTAAAAATTTGGAATATGATCACTCCTACCATTAAATTCATAGAGAGAGGAAGAAAGGATATGAGCACTCTAATCCCAGAAATTCTCTCTATATTGAAAGAGTATTTATTGTAGTATTATCAGTGTATTTAATTAATAGTTAGTTATCCATTATTGAGTGAAATATTTGATGATAAAAATATAAAATGGATTTTATAGAGTGTATGGATGATCTAGAGGGGGCTTGGGTTGTCATATTTGAGAAAAAATTTCCAATGATGAGAAATATATACCCACACCTTCAACCAAATGAGGTAAAAAATATATTTTATTGTTATACTTATTTTTGATAAAATGAGATCCTAAGGTGGTTAACAAGTTATAGTTAAAATGGAGATGACATCAGTAATTCAATCACAATATAAAAATTTTAAATGCCAACTATTTCAGGACTCCTTTATGCACCTGGTACTAATAAGTGATCACTTGTTTTTGATTTTTGGTGATTTATGGGAAATTGATATTATTATAATTAAACAAATATTAAATGAATTATATGCTACTAGACATATCATTTTCTTTTCTCACTTACAAAGTTGGATTTTAGACATCATCTGTAAGTGGATCAACCTAGACATATGCATCAGAATGATCTAGTTGACTATTAGTGGGTCAAACAATCTAATGAGGATAAGTCTTAGAGGAGGATGTTACATGTGTTTTATAATAAAAGTTTATAGAAGTATGAGGGGAATGTATTTTATTTGGAGATGGATAACTAGATGAAGGAGTTGGAGATAACTCTTAGTTTGATTCAGGATATGATGGAGTATTGGTTTCAATTAGTAGTTCGATAGATGGAAGGGGTTTTTTGTTGGTGTTCTTCATTCATGGAGAATATGGTCATAAATGATATCGGTTCCTGACCATTCATAGATACTATCATGGAGTAGGTGGTAAAATTCTTTACCTACCCCAACATCAGTTAATTTTGAGGTTGTACTAGCTTTAGATACATGGAATATATTCCACCAAGAGGATATGAAGCTATAAGAGGCCGACCTTGTGATGTTCTATTAACTTAGAAACATAGGGATAATCATGATTATTAGGGTGGTTGTTAGTAGTGTCAGTGGGTAAGATGAGCTATAAATGGACAGTTGCATATAGGGGAGATTCTAGTGTTTGGAGGAATGGATATCATTATAAGTACTATATGAATATCTTTCACTTTGGTTTTCAACCTTTTTTATTCCAGAGTATAAAATTATTTCATTTTCCCTTATTGGTTTTCATCTTAGGACTTTGGGTGGAGAGGTTTGTAGTTCCCTTGATGTTTACTATACTAGTTGGAGGTCATTCTAGTATATTTGATATATATCAAGGTTTTCATATGATTATAGGGAAACATTATTCATTCGAGGATTTACTTTTTTTACTGTAGATATATCCAAAGGATTTCATCCTTATAATGGATTTATTGTATTCTATTTATGCGATCATTGATTATTATTAGAGGGGGTTATGTTATATCATGTGAGAGGTCGATGTGAAGTATTATTCATTAAGTAAGAGAATCAAATAGTTTATAGGCATTCAAATCCCCTTTTAACATGGTTAACTTAGATGTTGTTATGTTTTCTAAAGGTACTAGTGGTCACTTTCCATAGAGTAATTGAGGAGTTCCCAAGTATTTTTCCCAAAGTCATTGAGATGTTGTTAATGTGATAACAAGTTTAAGATAGAGTTTTTGCTTGGATATTCTAATATTTTAATGGATACTTACCATATAACACCTTATACAACACCAAATTTTGGGATTTAGATTGCTAAATTGGTGATGATGGTTTTATCTGGACTAGTTTTTTGTTATGGTGTTCTTTAATGTTTTATACCAATAAGGAAGATGGTAGTATAAGGTTATTCATATACTTATAGGGGTTAAATGATGTGATAGTGAATAATCTCTATCCCCTACTATGGATATAAGATTTTTTTAACTGGTTGAAGGGAGATGACTAATTTTCTTATTGATTTTTGGTCTTGGTATCAACATATGCGTGAAAAAGAGAAAGATGTCCCAAATACTACCTTTAGATGTCGTTATGGGAACTTTGAGTTTTTGGTCATGTAGTTAAGTGTCATAAATACACAAGATGTTTTTATGGGACTCATGAAATTTGTTTTTTGTGGGTTATTAGATATGTTCATGGTAGTATTTATTGATGAAATACTCATATAATCATAGTCAATGTGGGATCATACTAAGCATCTTAGGGACGTTTTACAAGTCATTCAACACCATAAGATCTATATAAAGTTATATATGATCAATTTTAGGATGAACAAGGTAGATTTCCTTGGGAATGTGGTGTACTATTTGGTATTAGATATTTATCCATCAAATATAATCAAATTTATTTTTTTGGAAAAACCTAAGAAAGTTACAAATGTTTGTAGATTCTTTAGTCTAGTAGGATATTATTAGAGTTTAATGTTTTAATTCACTAAAGTATCAATACCATTAGCTATTCTAACAAAGAAGTACTTAACATTCATATGTATTAATCAGTGTTAGGAATATTTTGACTACCTGAAGGATAGGTTGATCAAGGATCTAGTTATCTAGACATCAGAAGAAGGGGTTATTTATGAGTTATTCAACATTTCCTATAATTTTGATTTGGGTTGTATCCCGATGCATCATATGGAAGTGATATCATATTGGTACAGATAGTTACATCCCCATGATTATAGCTATTCTACTAATGATATTGGGTTGGTGACAATAGTTTTTTCCTTGAAGTCGTGGAGACATTACCACTTCGAAGATAAATTTATGGTCATTACATATTATAATAGCTTAAAGTATATCTTCTCATAGTGGGATTTGAATATGAGATAGTATTTGTTGATGGATTTATTAAAATACTATGACTTTGAGATCTCGAACACCCTGGGGAAAGGGAATGCAGTTTCTGATTAAATTTATAGGAATTTATAATGAGATTCTATTTGGGAGTGTAGAGATTCATGAATAGTGATAAGTGAACATACGATGTTATATCTTGATGTTTGGGGGGATGGTGGTTGAGTTTTACTACAAAATATAAGACTAAAATAATCCTTGACAAAGTTGGTGGAGGAGTATCAGTGGGGTTACTCATAGGTAGAGGTGATGTGGGATCATTTATTCCATGGTAACACTCATGAGGGATGGTTAGTGGATGATTGATACTGGGTGTTATTTTGAAGGAGTTTGTTTTTTCCATAAATGATACCTAAAGTTATTATTCATGAGTTTCATATATCACCCTTATATATATATATATATAATATGTATCATTCCTTAAGGAATATTATTTAGTGTCCTAGGATGATGTGATTTGTGGTAGAGTTTGTGTCGTGATGCTTGGTCTGTCAGCTACTAAAGTATAGAATCATATACCTAGTGGTTTGGTGAAGCCATTACATTATCCTGAGTGAAAGTGGGAGGGAATCTCAATGGACTTAATCATTAGTTTACCTTATGATCAATTTGTATGTGATAATATTTGGGTGATAATGGATTGTTTAATGAAATCAGATCATTTCCTAGAAACAAAGGAGTCAGAAATTGTTGATGTTTGGGAGAGGTAGTATATGGATGAGATAGTGAGGCTTAATGGGGAATCAAGGACTATATCTTTAACTAAGATCCTTGTTTTACCTCACTATTCTAGGAAGGTCTTCAAAATGATTTTGGATATCATCTACAACATATAATTTCCTTCTATACCCAGATAAATGGTCATATAGAGTGGTCTATTTAGGCACCAGGGGATATGTTGTCTGCATGTGTCTTGAATTTTGGTGGATAATTAGTTTAGCACATACTTTTGATTGTATATTAATATAATAATATCTATCACTCTTCCATATACATGTATCTATTTGAAAAAATGTATGTTTGAAATTATAGATCTTCATTGTGTTGTACTGAGGTTAGAGAGCCTTTAATACTTGGACCAGATGTGGTGCATAGCATGGCCAAAATAGTTCAGATGATTAGAGAGTGGAAACAGGTATTGAAATTCTTTCATAAATCTTGTTATAACTATAAAATAAGGCTTATATAGTTAAAAAATGGATATTATGTGTTCTTGAGGGTTTCCCCTCATCATGGGTAGTAGTGGTTTAGATGAGGATGTACGATTTTTCCCCAGTTTATCAGCCCTTTAGAGGTGTTGAATTATGTCAGTGAGGTGGAAAATTGTCTATAGATCCTCTACATAAAGTCCAAATCCATGTTATCTTATATGTTCCAAAGCTTTATTAATATCTCCTTGATGACTCCCACATCATTTGTAGGGGATATTTTGGAATAGAGTATGATGCGATGTTCATTGAGTGGAAGAATGAGATCCAGGATCTCCAAGAGAATATATTTATATTTAAATATTCTTGAAATACATAGAACTTACATAACATTTGTAGAATATATAAAAAATTATAAAAATAGACACCCAAATACTGTACTATTATAGTGCCTTTGGAAATATGGAAAACATAAACACTGGAACATAAATGAGCTACATTATTTCCCGCTAAATTCTTCTTGACCATTACCATTATTAGACACATAAAACATAATACATATGTTTAGAACATAGGGAAGGAAGCAGAAAAAGGGATGATCTAAAATCCTTAGCAAGGGTAAACAAGGGAGATATGTAATCATAATAATGACCATAAGGGTATGAGAACATGATCATGAAAATAAAAGATCATACCCTACATCTCAAAGATCATATACATGAATCGTTAAATAAATCGTGGAAGTTCATAAGACATGAATCATAAGGAAATAAATAAAACAATACAATAAATAATAACATAGGAATAAAAACATGGAATTTTGGAAAACAAAAATCATATAATAATGATTTACATAGTAGTAAAGGCATTGATTCTAAGGCCATCAAGGTGGAAAAATTCCTTTACTGAACTGAGTTCACACCCTATTCCAGCCCTTTATTAATAAACCGATCTCACTCCTCCTTCCAACCTCATATTACTAAATTGAGTTCACTCCTCAATCCAACCCTGCATTACTAAATCGATTTCATTTCTTGTTTTGTCCCTATAATACTAAATCGAGTTTATTTATCATTCCACACATGCCTATATAATTATATATAAATCTTTACCCAATGCATTATAGGAAGATATTTGTTCCACCCATCTCATATATACATGTTCCATAATATCATAAATAAATAGATAAAAAACAATGAAATGTAATGGATATCATAAACATGTAATCATATGAAAACTTGTGAAAAAAGATATAGGTTTTATAATCATTGCATCATAAGAATAACTCATAGAACAGAACTGGATTTAATAAACATATAACCCATGAAATAGAAATGAGTTTCATAAACATATAACCCGTGAAAGAAAAACAGGTTTCATAGAGTACATGAAATCAAGAATAACCCATTAGAGAAAGAATATGAATGGAACCTCTAGATAATTTCCTATAAATACAAGAGTAACATCAAAAGATGTTATCTTAGATGGAAAATTGTTTTGAAATATCTTTCAAAGATGTTTCTTGAGGAAAATATCATTTCTTTTTGAAAAAGGTTTTTAATACGTAAAACCATTTGAACATAATTTTCTTAGAAGACACTTTAAAAAATTATAAGGATTACTTGAAATCATTTTGAAAACATTTTTCCCTGAAAACATATAAAATAATATTCAAAAAAAATTTAAAAACATTATCTTTGAAAACATTTTTATAATATATAAAGATAGATTGAAAATGTTTTGAAAAACATTTATTTTAAAATGACATTGAAAACTTATAAGTAAAGCTTGAAAATTATTTGACAACCTTTTTCTTGAAAACTTATGAAGGATTATTTATTTTTTTTGAAAATAATTTCTTTGAAAATACTTTAAAAAATTACTAACAAAGATTGAAAATTATTTCAAAAATTTTTTACTAGAAAACTTACGAAAGAATCATGGAAATGTTTTGAAAAAAATTTCTTTTAATGTACTATTAAAAAAAATTTAACAAAAATTAGACTTTTAAACCTGAAAATAAAGCATCAAATAATTGATGGTGGGTAAATTTGTACATGTCCTACAAAGAAAAAAGAACATTCCTTTTACACGGTGAAAATGTTAAAAAATTTTCTTATTTGGAAATAAACAAGAAGATTAATTTGAAAAGTTTAGTAAAAGAAAAAAAGGTAAAAATATATTTTAATTATCATAGGATATTAGTATAATATTCTTGGAAACCTATTATAGAAAACATGGTTTGGAAGGAACACATATTTCTAATCGAAGAGAGAGTAATGTTCAGATTTCTTAAAAATAATTTCTTAATTATATTATATACCAAAAAATAGAAAAATGGTACCGATACATGATTATAATAAGAATAAACATATGATAATAAAATTAAGGAATTTTCTTGAGATATGGATTATAATATTTCATCAAATAAATCCTAAGCATAAACAATCTCAAAAAGTAATGAGATTGTTTCAGTAAGCTCTTATCACTTGGTAACTTGGGATCATACTTTACCTATAATAAAATAAAATTACATAAAGCTTAAAATATCATGAAATTATAAGATTCATATATAACATGTAAAATTTATGTATATACACCTCAAAAAATAATTTAGGTGCATACCAAAACACGAGTCTCAAAGAAGTAAAATTGAGAAAACAATATTTCACCGATTTAGTAACTTTTGAATCATAAACCCCATTAAATAAATAACATATAATTTATTTATAAATAAAAATAAATTTATTTATAAGAATAATTGAATATATCCATGAGAATTATATAGACCACCCAAATGAAATTTGTGGTGAATAAATCATGTATCTCATAGAAATAAAAAGTGAGATGAAATACCCTTACCTTGTGTCTTGTCTCTCATCGTACTCATTCAAAACACATGTATAATAAATATTAGTTTATTATAATTCTTTTAAATAACCATATTATTATCTATAATACCATATAGAGTTTAATTATGAACTTATATTACCCTCTTGTTAATAATTTTATGTTAAGGTTTCACTTCGGGTAATCTCCACTTTATTCTTTGCATGTGCCTTAATTTGTTATATCTTTGGTCCTCATACTTATATCATGATTCCATAAAATAAATAGTTATATAAATTTCATTAATATTATTTATATGTGTATTATAATAATATATATAATATATAATTATGAAATATAATACACTATTCATGGAGACGATAAGCCGTACGTACGCATGAACATTGTTTCCATTTTTATTGTCGTATTAAAAGAAATAAATAAAATTACATATAAGTATATATGTATATAATATCATTAAATTATAATTATAATGTTATTTATATAATATAATTTTATGAAACCCATCCTTAATACATTCCATGTAGTGTGTGAATGAATCACATCACTTTGAGGGGGATGTAGTCCACACTTCCTCAAACAAAATTATTGTATTTACACCAAATGGAAAGTAAAAAAGATATGTGTTATAAAAAGTAATAAATAAGCTTAAAGACATAATAAATATAATATATAACATATATAAATATATTTTCCATCATAATGTCCATAATGAGTGGTTGTAAAGGAAAAATGAAAAATCATCATTTAGTGCGGTGGTAGTTCACCATACATGTAAAAACTTTGTTCGAAACCCATTAGATTTAGGTTTTTGTAAGTGTAGATTTAAACCATACAAAAACAAATACTATTATATTTATGATAATATTTTTTTTAAATCATGGAATAAAGATATTTTAGGGGGTGGAGAAGGAAAAATAAATGAAAGGAGCTTGAGAGAAGGTGTTATTTCTTAATCATATAACACCTTTTGGTTTGGGCCAAAAGGATTCTTTGGAAGAATTTATTCCCAAATTGATAATTCAAAGAGGAATTTAGGGATTTTTTTAATTTTATTGGGTAGATATTGGCCGATAATATGTGGTTTTATAGGTGTGAATAAGGGGGATAAGTCTTTCCTTTTTAGAGTAGAGGGGGAGTGGCACTCTTGTAAATATCAAAAGGTATTCTATAATGGGAGGTATACTTTACCAAAAGTACCTAACAAAATTAAATAATAATGGATTAATGTGAAATTACAGTCTAAAAGAATATACACCACAAAAAATATGTTCATTTTAATAATTTAGTTCCTTGACTTCTATGATTACCCAATTTTGTTATTTTAGTTTTTATTAAAGCATCTATTTTTCTAACCTTAGTAATCTTACCATGAAGAATAAAATAAAGTGAGATTGATTATATAATATAGATATAATGAATTTTAAATATGATATATAATTAAAAAAAATAAAAATATCTTGTGTTTTGAAGATTAATTTTAAAAACAATCACATGTAACGCGCAAAACACAGCTTAAACCCGGACTGTGCTAAAAATGTTTTTATAATCTATGGGTCAATATGTTAATAATATAAGATAAATTGGTCCATTAATAGAACATATTTAATATTTTTTAACCCTTAAAAATCACTTGGCAGAATATATCATTATTAAAATTTTAAATCATTTAATAATATATCATATATTGTAAAATAAACATAATGCCTATTTTGACATTATTTATTTAATTTTAATTTTAAAATATCAAACTAATATTTTAATTCATATAAATTAATTTTACATATGTTTAAAATTATATATTAATATTTAAAAATAATTAAATACAATAATACAATCAATTCACTTTACATTTAACATTTATAGTACCATTTATTTTAGTTAATTATTAACTAAATAGTCACTACGTTGGTGTTTCGAAAGCATTTTAAGTAACTAAATCATATATATAAATTATTTTTAATTTATTATGATAACAATAACCCATTTATATTTAAAAATGGTCTCCATAACCTAAAATATGATGTTATATTACATATCTAAAATTTTTATAAATGTTAAAGTTAATGAATGTTTCCTTTTTGTCTTTTTTCCTTTCTTAACCGTTTATATAGGGAAATTATATTTAATAATATCCCAATAACCCATATAATTATACAACATAGGGTATATGGACGAATTATTTGCATCCAATGGATTTTGGAAAAGTTTCCAGGTAATTTTGGCCCTTAAGATTAAGGTTTACTACTTAATTAAGCATAATTTTACCTTAATCGCTATGATTAATTTTAATCACTTTCTCTAATTTTTTGGTCAAAAAATAGGTTGATATTATTATAATAAAAATATAAATCTAATTATAATCATGTATTTTCATTTTGAAAAATTTTATTCACAGATGTGGGAAATTTATGTTTAACTCTAATCCCGTGGATGTGGTGAGAAAGAGGGTTTTTAATGTAAAAACATTCAAAAGTTCAATAAGTTTTATATCTAATTTCAATTTATAAAATGACTCTAATGATATAAATTGGATGAATATATTAATAATTTATCTATTGTGAATTTAAAAACAAATTTAAAATATAATTTAACATTAATCATTATTTAAATAAAAAGGCAATTTTTAACTAAATTGCAGTAATTTTTACTATTCACCCAAAAAATGAATTTTCTCAAAAAATACAAACAAATCAACCTAATATAATTTCAAAATTATGAATTAAAAAATAATTTTAATTTTATCAAATTAAATTTCTATTAGTGTCTAAAATTAATTTTACTATTGTTCAAAGAAAGACATAAAAAGAAGTTTCTTTAAGAAAATATTATTTTAAAACATATAAATACTTTAAAAAAAATCAAATATTTCATTATTAATATATTTTATTCATGTGAAACCATTCTAAAAAGTGTATTTAAATTAGTTATTACTATTCATATTACTAATTCCAACATCTAGGTTATAATTATCTAATTTAAATATTTATAATAATAAATTGACGTTTCATAGAAACATAGTGTTGCGTATAACGCATGCCAGGTCAGTGTTGTGTGTAGATCAATCCAAGTAGGTTCCATGTGAAAGAAATATTTGAATTAGTTCAATTAAATCTGTCAATATAAATTAATTCATTCAAATTTTTTTTCACAAAATCTAAAGGTGTTACATTCTACCCCCCTTAAAATGAATTCCACCCTTGAAATTAATCTAGGTTATCAATGGTTTAATACTTGAAAGTTTCATTCATATAAAATCATATCACAAAAATGAATACTAAAACTTCCCTTAAAAATAGAAATTTGTAACCATAATGGTCACCCAAAGTAACTTATAACAAGATACCCATATAAGAGAACATTGGTGGGAAGTGAAAACTTGGACATAGAAGAGAAATATTTCCATCAAGTTATGATAAAGAGTGATAGAGAAAAAGATTTTTATAATTTTAACAATCACAGAGCCATATATCAATTATGAACTAAGGGTCCTTCTGATTCATTAGAAATTAAAGTACTAGGAAAAAATTTTCGACTTGAAGATCCTTTTTCCAAAAGTTAAATAATTTTCATGGAAGGATATACTTGCATGATTTCATGACAATATCACCCTTTGTTGTTCCATGACCCCCTTAAACTATTTCTCTAAAAATTATGGTGGATTTTTCATTCTTGAATTACTAACAGATCATGAGAGCTATGATATTCCACCCCATCAGTTATCATCAACACAAAGTAGTTTTAACTGGTTATCCAATATGCATAAATCCTAATATGGAGAGATAACACTTTAATCTTACCAACTTCTTCTAAAGTTTAACTTAAAATTTACAGAAATGGTTAAAGTTATAACCCTTTAGAAAGATAAAAATTCAAATATTTATTAATAAATTCATGAAATCGACTTACATTTATCCCCATATATCACAAAGTACCACTTGGTTTTCCCATTCCAAACACGTGAAAACTCTCATCGTATATTCCCTTAATTACCATAAATCATTTTGAAAAAGATGTATGGTTCCTTATTCAAATGATTACTGAATATATTATTTAAATCTAAGAAGTTGTAAAATTCATCCTTGATGACATATAACACTTTTTCATTAATTAGTTCCAGGGTAATCTATACCATCCAATTTACTTATTCATATCCAACATATCATTATTCAAATATCATTATCTTAGTGTTGGGAATTAATTAAGGGTTACCTTATCTCAATCAAAATGTCACCTTTCTATGAAATTGATTTTCTATGTCTTCATCACCATTTAATAATTCATTTTCAATACTTAATGAAAATTTATACCAAAAATAATTATAAATTTCATGATTCATATAACATAATCTCTAAATTCCAATACAAAAATACTTCATTCATCTAACATTATTCTTAAACAATTACTTAGGATTCATCAAATTATTCATTAATACCTCATTACTAGAATATGAAATATGAATAATGTCTTAAGGTTACTCAAACTAAATATAATAATGCTTCTTATGTTTAATATAAAAAATACTATAAGAGAATCGCATACCTTTCACATGTCATTTGCAGTCTCTTTATATTCAGAAGTATAACCCATACTCATACCACCTTACTGATTCTTTTTATGATATATCTACTTGGGAAATGTATTCACATAATTACCATACCACATATTAAAAATTAAATGTTAACCATGTTCCTTGTAGTTCTCTCCATCGACTAAAACTAGAAATCACATTGTGAGAAACATTTATCATATTGGGATACCATATAATCATGAAAAATTACTTCTAAATTAGGGATCATTCTTATTTAATATATGGAACCTTAGTTTTATCCTGCTTTATTCATATTCATCATCTATTTAAATTCTTCATGATGGTTCATAAAGTGTTTTTGAATTCCTAAAGCATATCCCTCAGTATTTTCAAACTAGGTGTGCAGTATGGCCCATTGTCATGTACCAGATTATCCCAAGTCTTGCTTGGAACATATTGTAAATGTTATTACCCCTAGGTAAATCTATTCCAAATATACATAAAATTGTAGTATCTAGATAGGTATGTATTCATAGGAAACCACTCACTCTATCTTTTACCAAAATTACATGACATTTTCCTAAACATTAACTCATCTTTATAAGTATCCTCAAATAAGTCCCTAAGGATCCCACAAAATAATTCTCATCCTATTTTCAAAATGTTAACTAAAAATTTTCTCTAATACCAACTATAGTGACCTAGTATTGACATACATAGCCATTACATGACATTTAAGAAATACTTAAAACATTATAAAAATAGATTCCCAAATACCGTACTAGTCTTGTGACTTTGGAAACATGAAAACCATAAAAACTAGTACATAAATGAGATACATTATCTCCCACTAGGTTCTTATTGACTATCACCCTTCTTAAGAACATCAAATATAATACATATATTCATAACATGGGCAAGGAAACATAAAAAGGGGTGAGATTAAATTATCATCAAGGGTAAATAAGGGATATATGTAAGTATAATCATGAACATAAGGGTATGAGAACATGATCATGAAAATATAATATCATGCCCTACATCTCAAATATCATATACATGAATCATGGAATAAATTATTCTAGTTCAAAAGACATAGATCATAAGGAAATAGAGAACATAAACAATAAAATCATAACATAGGAATAAAAACATGGAATTGTTGAAAACAAAAAATCATATAATAATGATTTCCATAGTAGTCATGGAATTTCTTCCAAGGCCATATTGGTGGAAAAAGTCCTTTAAAAAACCGATTTTATACCCCATTCCAACCCTGTATTAATGAATTGAATTCACTTCTCATTCCAGCCTTGTATTACCAAATTGTGTTCACTCCTTGTTTAGACATGTATTACTAAACTGATTTCATTTCTCATTCTAGACCTATAATAATGAACTAAGTTCATTTCACATTCCATCTATGTCTATATCATGAGATATAAATCTTTACCCTATGAATTGGAGGTAGATCTATGTTCCTTATATCTTATAGTGAAATCATACAAACATGTGCCACAAAATCATAAATAATCATATCATAAACCCTGAAATGAAATGGGTATCATAAAAATATAATCATATTACAACTTATGGAAAAAAGATATAGGTTTCATAATTATTTAGTCAAAATAATAACCCGTGGAATGGAAATGGATTTCATACACATATAAACCAGGAAAAAGAAACTAGTTTCATAAACATATAACATATGAAAGAAAAATGAGTTTCATAAAGAGCTTGAAATCAATAACAAACTATTTAGTGAAATAATATGAATGGAACCTTTAGATAATTTCTTATAAAGACATGAGTAACATCAATAGATATCAACATATATGGGAAATAGTTTTGAAATAGATTTTAAAGTCATTTCTTAAGTAAAATATCCTTTCTTTTTAAAAAAGTTTTTTTAATACATAAATCCAACTGAAAATAATTTTAATAGAAAATAATTTGAAAATTTATAAAGAATAGATGGAATCATTTTTAAAACCTTTTTCCTTTAAAACATATAGAAAATGATTCAAAACATTTTAAAAACATTTTATTTCATTTTTTTTTGAAAACATATAAATAGAGATTCAAAACATTTTGAAACCCATTTATTTGAAAATTACATTTAAAAATTACAAATAAATATTGAAAATCTTTTGAAAACGTTTTTACTTGAAAACTTTTTAAATTAGGTTTAAAATGTTTTGAAACCCATTTCTTTGAAAAAACTTTTAAAACTAATAAATAAAGCTTGAAAATGTTTTGAAAACCTTTTTACTTGAAAAATTATTAAAGAAGAATGTTTTTTAGAAACAATTTCTATTAAAATAACTTTAAAAACAATTTATTAAAAATTATACTTTTAAACATAAATATAAAGCTTCAAAGAATTGATAGTGGGTAAATTTTTACATGTCGTATGAGGAAAAAAGAACACCCCTTTTTATAGAAAAATGGTTATAAAAATAGATCATTCAAAATCTCCAAGAATATTCATTTAAAAACATTAGTAAAATAAAAAAATATTAAAAATTTATTTTAATTATCCTAGTATATTAGTATGATATTCTTGAAATCCCTTTCTAGAAAACTTGGTTTGGAAGGAACAAAATTTTCTGACCGAATAGAGGGTAAAGTCGAGATTTCTTAAAAAAAACATTCTTAACTATATTATGTACCAAAGATTATAAATATTGTACAGATATATGATTATATTATGAATAACCATAGGATAGGAAAATTCATGATTTTTCTTGAGATATTTACTGTATTATTTCATTAAGGGAAGAACAAACACAAACAATCTTGAAAAGCGATGTGATTGTTTCAATAAGCTCTTATCACTTGGTAACTTAGGATAATAATTACCATGTAGGAAAATTTAATCACATAAAGCATAAAATTTCATGAAATGTAGGATATTGATGATATAACAAATAAAATGTTAGTATATACACCTCAAAAAATAATTTGGGTGCATAGAAAAACATGAGTCTAAAATAAGGAAAACTAAGACAAAACCATTTTACCGATTTGGTAAATTTTGAAGCATAAAACCCATGAGATAAATATCATATAATGGATTTTTAAATCCCATAAATTTATGTATAATTTTTATTGATAAATCCATGGGTAGTATACACCCCACAAAAGAGGAATTTGTGGTGAATAAATCATGTATCTCATGAAAATAAAAAGTGATATGAAATCCCCTTGCCTTGTGTCTCGAATCTTTCCATACTTGTTCAAACCACCAGTATAATAAATATAAATTTATTATTAATATTTTATTGAACCATATTATTATATCTAACACCGTACATGGTTTGATTATGACCTTATATTACCCTCTTGTTAATAATCATATGTTAAGGTTTCACTTTGGATAATATCCTCTTTGTTCTTTGTATGTGTCTTAATTTTTTATATCTTTGTTCCTTATACTTATATCATGATTCCATAAGGTAAAAAATGATATAAGTATCTTTTATATTCAGTATATTTATATTATAATAATCATTAGAATATATAAGTACAAAATGGAATACACCATTCAAGGAGACGGTAATCCATATGTACACATTAATGTAGTTTCTGTTTTTATTTTTGTATTGAAAGAAATAAAGAAAATTAAATCCATCCATAATACATTCCATGTAGTGTGTTAATGAATTACATCTCTTTAAGGGGGTGGTATTCCACACTTTCTCAAACGAAATTATCATATTTACATAAAATGGAAAGTAAAAAGATATGTGTTGTAAAAGTAATACATAATATTAAATAAATAATAAATATAATATATAAACATATTTCCCATAATAATTTCCACCATGAAAGGTGGTAAAAGAAAAATGAACAATCATCATTTAGAGAGGTGGTAGTTCGCCGTACATGTAAATAATATGATCGTTACCCATTAGATAAAGGTGTTTGTAAGTTTAGGTCTAATAAATATCATAAAAACATCATATTATATCTATGATAATTTTTTTCTATACAATCTAGTAATAAAAAGATTGGAACAGGTGAAGAAGGAAAATAAAGGAAAAGAGTATGAAAGAAGGTGTTACCTATTAATTGGATAATGCCTTTTGATTTGTGCCAAAAGGCTTCCATGGAAGAATTTTTTCCCAAATAGAGTTTTCAGAAAGGAATTTAGGGATTTTGGGAAGTTTATTGGTAATGTATTCGCCGAACCGATATAGTTTTTGAGGTATGAAGAAGGAGGAGAGTGCGTTTCTTTTTACATTAGAGGGGGAGTGACTCTCTTGTAAATAACAAAAGGTATTCAATAATGGGAGGTCTAATTTAACTAATGTACCTCCAAAATGAAAAATAATGGATTAATGTGAAATTATGGTCTAAAAAAATCTACACCATATAAAAATATGTTCATTTTAATAATTTTGTTCCTTAACTTCAATGATTCCCCAATTTTATTATTTTGGGTTTTATTAAAGTATCTAGTTATCTAACAGAAGAAATTTAACAGTTAATACTAAAATAAAGTGATATTTATTATATAATATAGAAAAAATGAATTATAAATATGATACATAATTTACAAAATAAAAATCTCATGTGTTTTTGAAATTAAATTTTATAACAAGCACATGTGACACTCAAAACACTGCTTAAACCCGAATCGTGCTAATAATGTTTTTACAATATAAGGGCCAATATGTTAATTATAAAAATTTAATTGGTCCATTAATATAACATATTTAATTTTTTTTAACCCTAAAAAATCACTTGTTATAATATAATATTTTTATAAATTTCAAATCATTTAATAAAATATCATTTATCGTAAAATAATAATAATGTCAAGTATGAAATTATTTATTTAATTTTAATTTTAAAATATATAAACAATATTGGAATTAAAATAAATTATGTTCAAAGATTTTTTAAATGATATATTAATCTTAAAAAATAATTAAATACAATAATTAAATCAATTCCCTGCACTTTTAATAGTTATAGAATTATTTATTTTAGTTAATTATTAAATAAATAATCACTACATTGTTGTTTCGTAATCATTTTAAGTAACTAAATCATCTATAAAAATTATTGATAATTTATTATGATAAAAATAAACCATTTCAAAATGATATATAAAACAAAAAAGATGATTTTTTTACATATCTCAATGTTTTATAAATGTTAAAGGTAAGGAAAGTTCCCTTTTGTGTTCTACTAAACCTTTTATATAAGGCACTTCCATTTAATAATATCCTAATAACACATAAAATTATAATCAAGAGGGGTTATGGTTGAATTATATGTAGATAATGTATTTTGAACAAGTGTATAGGTTATTTTTGTTTTAAGATTAAGGTTTAGTCCTTAATTAATCTCAATCTTACCTTAATCACTGTAATTAATTTTAATCACTTTCACTAATATTTTTGGTCAAAATTTAAGTTAATATTATTAGAATATAAATATAATAATTATTAAAAATGTGTATATCCATTTTTCAAAATTAAAATCATAGATGTGGGAAAATTAACTTTAATTCTAATCTCACAGATGTGGCGAGAAAGAGGGTTTTTAGAGTAAAAACATTCAAAAATTCAATAAGTTTTTTACATCTAATTTAAAAATAAAAAATTAATTCAATGAACTAAAATATATTAATAGATTCATAATTTATCTATTTTTTACTTTAAAAACCAATTCAAAATATAATCTAACATTAATCATTATTTAAATAAATATTATATTTTTAACTAAATTGTAGTAATTTTTACTATTCATCCAAAAATGAAGATTCTTATAAAAATACCAAAAATTCATCCTAAGATAATTTAAACATTGTGAACTAAAAAATTATGTTTATTTTATCAAATTAAATTTCTATTAGTGTCTAAAATTAACTTTACTGTTGTTCACCGAAGGACATAACATGCAGTTTCTTAAAGAAAATATTATTTTAAAACATGTAAAGACTTTACAAAAAATTATATATTCCATTATCAATAATTTTTATTTATGTGAAACCATTATAAACAATATATGAAAAGTGGTTATTACTATTAATACTAGTATGTTTAATGCCTAGGTTATAGTTATCTCAATCAAATATTTATAATAACAAATTGATGTTTCATATAAACTCAGTGTTGCATATAACACACACAAAGTCAGTGTCTCATGTAGAGTAAGAAAAGATGGTTCTATGCGAATAGAATATTTGAATTAGTGTAATGAAATAAATCAATGAAAATTAATTCATTTGGAGAAGAAAAACATATTTAACAAAATCTTAGGGTGTTACAATGTTTCATGGGTGTGTCATTACCTTGATTAGTGTTTTTTAATGCACGATGGATTAGATGAATATATATGGGAATGTGAGTCACCAATATTTTTTTAATATGTATATTTTTTTAATAATATTTATTATGATGATGTGTATGAATTTTTTTATTTAAAAGATGATTGGTAATGTGATGTAATTTTGTGCTCTCTCTTGATGTTGAGTTATTTTTTATCAGGTTTAGAAAGTTCCCTATACGAGAGGTATATAATCGAGTGTTATTTATAACCCTATTTTATTTTATTTCTAGGTTTTTATTATTATTAATGAAGTGAATTGTTTAAAAGGTATCTAATATATGGTCCTAAAATTTTACAAACCCTCTATTTTATCATTTTTAGAGTGTTAGGGGAGTCTAGGGATGAGTTTTGGTGTTCTTGGAGTTTTGGGTAGGTTATTATCATATAAATATGAAATTTTAAATCAATTATATAATTTTGGTTCATATTCATCATTTTGAGTTTTAGTTTTAATTTTAATTTATGTATTTAATGACCCTTACATTTTGATCCCGCCTAGAAAAAACCCTTACATTAAGGAGTTTGTTAGATTATAGAAATGTATAAATCATGTGTGAAATGTAAGGATAATTTCATAAACTAAATTTTGAAAAATAGGAGTCATATAAGAATGTATATGATTCTTTACTTTGTAAAATATTTTTACATATGAGTCTTTGCTGAAATGTATGAGTAAATTTATAGATGCGTAAGATTCATTTCCTTCGTCATAGAAATATTCCTTATATTTCCCTTAAGGACCCTTAAAAATTGTTTAGAAATTTTACAGATTTTCTATTGAGCTACTTCGAGTTACTCTTGAAAATTTCATAAGAGTAATTCTTTAGTGAAAATTTTCATCTTAACTGAAACAACATAAAATTAGTTTTTGTAAATAAAATGGCGAATATTAATTAAAAATTATGAAAATTTTATACTTATTTGGAAATAAATAAATGCTTCACCCATGAATAATCTTCACCTTAATTATATGAAATTTATATAACATAGTATGCTTATAACAGAAACACTTGATTTTAAGGGGAATTAAAGGGGGTTTGATCAGGTTTTAAATTGGAACACTTAGGAGAAATACCATTCAATTAAAATATTGTTATATTAAAATTTATAAAGTTCCTCCCTCTTCAATCATACTTTTTTTCCAAATATTGGTTGATTATAACCCCACCATTTGAGTCCATATTGTACTTCATGTTCAGTAACTATTTCTCAATTTTTTTTAGGCATGTGATAATATTTTCGCCTCCCTATACCCATGTAGTGAATTGTTAAAGTATCAGTCAAGGAAGGGGAGTCTATATATCTATTAATTATTTTGTTTGAATTATATATTTGTCATAATAATAATTTTAATTTTTTTAAATAGTTAAAATTAACCTAATAAAGATAATAACTAGAATTATAGAATTGAAGGGAATTGTATCACACATGATTTATATGATTTGGTGATATTTTATATCATATATAGCTACTAATATAGAATTTTTTATGTCTTTTATTTTATGTTGTGAATTATGAACTTATTACTATGATTAAATAAAGGAATCTACCAGTCATAAAATGATAAAAATTTAATGATGACAATGAGTGGACATGTTTGGAAAATATTGAAACTGGTGTTATTAATTTTAATGGAAATTAATTATTTACAAGGAAAGAATGATTGGAAATATTTTTTCTTAATGATATTTTTTCTAGTTATTTTGGTACTATGGTGGGTTGTTTTCTTCTGTAAATAAAATGGATTTAGTGAGGGATTGTGTGATTGTGTTTGTGGCGATGGTGGTTGTAGAGACCTGAATTTTACCAATAGAGAAGTTCATTATTTTTTCAATTAAAATACCTTAAATGGACCTAATTATTATTCTAAATCAAGTCATGGAGGTCATGAGAGCATCTAGGGATCATTCAAAGCCTGGAGTTTTTGAAATGGGAAAAACAATTTGGCCACACAGTTTACCAAAACTAAGAGACCTAGGGTGAACACCCGTGCGGCTATAGGAAAGAGCACCTAAAAGTATACATGGTTTGTATATAACCATGTGGGACTAGGAACCTAGCCATGTGTATTTTTATAGACATGGGAAAAATCATTTATCATGGTTTGTGCACGGTTTGCGAATCATGTTCATAAATAATGTGTAGTGGGATTTTTAGGAAAAATTACAATTTCCCCCCTCTTTAATCCTTTAAACAATTTCTCCTTTATCTCATATTCTCTAGTAGTCGTGGAAGGGTTTATCCTTCCACAGGGTACCAAAATCCCTTATGCTTATTTCTATTCTAACTCGTTCACCCAGAAACTGATCTCCAATCCATCAGAATATTCAGATTGACCAAGGTAATGTTAACCTCATGCACTCCTCTTTCATTAGAAAATAACTCCATCTTTTGTGCTATTTAGATGCAGGATCATATGCCCTATTTTCATGGAATTGGATGGAAAATCATATCTCTTCCAACCTACTTTAAATCAGAGGTCGATATTAAGAGAGGTTTCATATATGACCCTATGGTAGGTGGTCACATAGTTTTCCATTTGAGTTTGGCCATTTCATATTTATTCTATAATGCCATAATCCAACCTTTTCTGAGATTCTATATTGGGTTTGATCCTTTATGTATAAATGTCCACAGTTCTTTGATATAGAATAATTTTTTCATTTTTAGGGGTTTAGGCATCATACATAACCTATACGGAATCCCATGGGTGTGCCACCTTGAAATTGGTCATTTTGGCCAAATGAATCAAAAATGAATGGAACCCAATTTAGCTTCTAGTTAAAATTTTAAAAGAATTATCCTTTGAATCATGTGTAATTAGGGTATTATAAGGTGATTCAATAATGCTTGGATCCTTTAGAAGTGTAATTTTCTAGATGAGAAATTGGGTGGTTTCTTGCCTTAATCTTGACCCTTATACCATTTTAATGGGATATTACATGTCTAAGAAAATTTAATGATTTAGTATTAATCGGATGGTTTGGGAAAGATGAATATAATCTTTATAATAAACTATTTTAATGGAATTATTTCCAGGGATGGCATGACCATGACCTTATTAGTGATTTAGAAAAAACGAATCATATAAAAAGGGATTTTTTTTAGGAAACAGGCTTGATATATGGATGATGAACCCATGCCTTTACACATTCCTTATGTAAATGGATAAATACTAATTAAAATTCCTATAATATATTGATATTGATAATACATGGTGAATGATATATATATAAACATGTATGGGTGTGAGGTATTTTACCCAATGCCAGCTATATATACAGTGGGATGATGGTAAGGGCCTCAATAGGGAATGGTGACCGAAGCTCCCCACACATTAGTTTGAGCTTACTACCACATGAGTAGAGCTTTTTAGCTCGTATTATGATGTTGGGTGTCTACACATTATATCCTGGTACAACCCAAAAATATACATTTGTATATATATATATAATATGGTGACATGATCAGACTTATTAGACATGAGGTGAACCAGGTAGACTAGATAGGTGTCCCTTAAGAAATTGAGTGAGAGGTTATTTATTTATTTTTCATTTTATTCTTTTTTTATCATAACTGCACATTGAGTAGATTTGAGCACCTATTTGGTTTACACATAGACAACATTGGTGGTTGCCTACTGAGATTTATCTCACACCCGACTCAGGTTTCCTTTGGCACCTGAGAAGATTTTTTTCTTATAGGTATTTATATGGGAAAGAACCATTAATTAGGTTGTGGATTCATACTACTTAGTTAGAGCCTAGGGGTAGAGGATCGAGCATGTTCTTGAGAATCTATGGAGCATCTTTTGGCTTTTGGTATCTTTTTTTTATTTTTTAGAAATCCTTTTTCTGGATTTCTAATTTATTTTGTACTCACATGCCATGAATACATGTCTTTATAAGAAAAAAACTTTGAGGATTTTGTTTATTATATTTAGTTATCTATTTCTTTTTCTACTTGGTTATTTATCTGATTGTAATGCTTTCACTGTTTACTGTATCTTTCTGTTTTATTATGCTTCTAATGATATTCACTATTTTATGTATCTAATACGTTACTATGACATAAGGGTATAGTATTCCCATTGTACTACCTATACAATCAAACTAATAGTTGGTAACCCCTGATATATGGGGATACACCATGGGTTATGTGGCCAACCAATCTCAGGGCGCGGGTTAAGTGGAATATGTGTCTAGGACGTCACAAAGAGGCATCAGAGGCAGTTATTTTCTTGACTTACTATTTGATGATGATAGAATAAAGATTGGGAATGCCTGTGATATGGTCACAAGCTGTGCTTTGGAATCACAAACCCACCTACAGGGTCAAATCCAAGTTACCTGGGCTGTCATTGTTGCAATCTTTATTACTATTTGGTTTATATTACTTCACTATTGGATGATTCACAAGTTTTTATGTTATTGATATTGATGCTATTAGAATTATGAGTGAATTTTTTTACCCTAGGAAATGAGGATTATACATTAGAATCATGCATCATCATAGGAGTAATATGGATAGATAGTGCATTTTTTCCATGTCACGTTTAAATTTTAGCAAGAATTTTCTATTGTATAATCATTATGCCTTTTCATATATATACTATTGCGTTGACACTTCTTAAAATATTTGGATCGTACTATGGTATGAGTTTAGTGGGTTCCACTCTTTGATTCATAAGGTGTATGAGCCCTTATGGACCCGAAAATGGAATTCTAGCTAGCTCAACCACTTGAAATTAGTATAATTACATGAATAGGAACAATTTAAATGAAAATTAAATCCAATTGAATTCCACATTTTGGTTCATATTGTGTATGGGCACTTGTGGGCCAAAATATAGAATATCATTGGATTCGGCCAATTCAAACATTTTAAATGTCCAAAGAAGAACATTTTGAAATGGGAAATGATTTGTAACTTGAAAAAAACCATATTCCACATGCCTAACACTGAATCCTGACCTTAACCGGACCTTAGTAGTGGGTAGTGGGGTTTTCTTATTATCATGGCCTGTTATGGTCTATTCTACCATCTAGGACTGAATTTTAAAGAAGACAGAGATGCATGTTCATTTTTATAGGAATGATATACTACCTATCATAATTTCTTAAATGTAATATTTTTAATCATTTGAATTATTTCTAAGATCTTCATTTGATATTGTAGGATTATGCCACCATGATGTCCTCAAGTCACGCTCCCTGAAGGCGGTAATGATTATGTTCCTATGGTGGTGGTCCCTGAGCCACCATTCATTAATCTTGTTGAGACACATATGGAACCTATTCATATATCTAATATGGGCACCAAAATCCATTTTTAAGAGGGTTTCCTATTTAAGTTTCAGAACATGCGTGGAAGAGTTTGACTTACTTCGAGTATGGCAGAGTTCACTCTGAGTTTCAGCAGCATCATTCTCCTACCTTATTGGGGTATGGAGAACCACTTGAAATATAGTATTGGCTTGAATTGATCATATCTATATTTGATCATCTAGATATGAATCTAGAGAGGAGGTTCAAGCTAGCTAGTTACATGCTTTTAGATTTAGAAAAGAGGTGGTGGGATGTTGTCACCTAGGAAGGAAAATATAGGGACAAGGTCTGGGATGACTTTCAAGCCATCTTCTATGACTACTTCTTTCCCTAGACTCATAGGGGAAACAGAGATGGATAATTCATGAATCTGTAATAGAGTAATATGATTGCTATGGAATACAATACCCATTTCACTAAGCTATAAAATTTCATTCCTTATCTAGGCTATGATGATCTAATGACTGTTAGTCAATTGGAAGATGGTCTGGGGAACCCCATTCTATCATAGGCCAACATCTTTAGGTTGACAACCATTACTGAATTTTCATCAATGCCATAATTATTGAATCAGATCTAGGAGAGGCGGAAAATGTGAGGAATGGAGGTTCTCCACCTAATGATTCTAGTGTATCATCTTCTAGGAGGAAACAAAACTTCAAAAAATCTCATGGCGGTAGTAGTAGTTTGGATCATTTCATGGGTAGTTCTATTATCTGTCACCAGTGCTGAGTGCTAGGGCATGTTAGGAGGTAGTGTCCAAAGAATCCAGTTGAGTGAAGAGGCTAGGGAACGATGGGTTATCTCTACCATTTCTATAGTACTTCCTCACCTATTCCTATTGAAAGGGGATTTTCACTTACTCCTTAGTTATGAGTGGCGTTAGAAGGATCACGACATTCAGGTAGTTTGAATACCACCATTCATTCAGGCCAAGGTGGTGGTTGAGGTAGAAGAAACCAAACATAAGATTCTCAGGATCATAAGAGCATGCCTCCTCAGGGAATTCAGGTAGTGACTTAAGGCCGTAGTACATTCCCATTACATGAAGTGTAGCTTACATCCAAATATTAGAGTTATATACCACCTACTATATGAGGTACTATCCTAGTAGCCTCAAATTTAGTTTATTATTTTTTTAATAGAGGCTCATGTCACTCATTTATATCTGAGACAACGACTAAGAGTTTGGTATTGAAATCAAATACTATCAATGCATCATAAGTCTAGATACACCCATAGGTATCTATTCAGAGGCTGTTCACTGTTGTCAGAATTGTCTCCTTGGGGTAGGCGGTTAACTATTCATGTGAAACCTGTACATCCTAGACATGTTAGGTTTTTATGTAATCATCGATATGGGATGGTTAGTTACCTATAGATCCTTTATTGGCTGTTATCATCTAAGGGTGATGTTTACATGACCAGAGGGTGTTATGAACCAATATAATTTAGAATGGAATGTCAATTTTACTTGAGCAGTACTCGAGGAGTAGAGGCCGGGTAGTGTTACAACACATGTATCTAGTCATTATCTTGATGACCAGAGCTTACAACCCACTATTTTTCCTAATCTATTGGAGCATCAAAAAGATGTTTTTCTTGATGAATTCTATAGTCTACCTCCAATTAAAGAGGTAGAGTTTACTATTGATCTTATTCCAAGAGTATCACCTATGACCATTACTCTTTATAGGATGGAACCCAAGGAGATTATGGGACTCAATAAGCAGTTGGACGATATGGAGGTGGAATTATTTGTAAACCCTAACACTTCTCCTTGGGGTTCACCAGTTCTATTTTCTAAGAAGGTGGATGGTACCCTTTGTCTTTGTATGGATTACCGTCAGTTGAATCAGATGACTATCAAGAACCAATATCTATTTCCTAGAATAGATGACCTCTTTGTTCAACTCCAAAGAGTTAAGGTGATTTAAATGATAGATCTAAGGTCAGTATATCATCAGGTGTGTGTTAGGACTTGATACATACCTCACACAACATTCAAGAGAAGGTATGGTCTCTACGAGTACCGGGTTATGCTGTTTGGACTCACGTACACCCCTATAGTCTTCAGGGAACTTATTATCCTGGTCTTCCACACATTTTTGGATTCATTTGTGGTAGTATTTATGGATGATATCTTTATGTATTAATTCTCTAGAAAAAACCATGAAAACCATCTTGAGATTGTTCTAAATACACTGAGAGTGCATCATCTCTATGATAAGCTCAATAAATTCCACTTTCTGATCGATAAAGTCATCTTCTTGGGTCATATCATCTTGGAATTAGGAGTTTCAATTGAACCAGAGAATGAGAGTCTTTTAATTTCTTGGGAGAAATCCATTAACATATTTGATATTATGAGTTTCTTAGGAATTTTTGGATATTATAAACACTTCATCAAATATTTATCATTTCTGTAAGTACCGCTTACAGGATTGAAAAAGAAGGGTGTGAAATTCGAATGGTCTAAATCTTGTGAATAATCCTTTAAGGAGATGAAGAGAAAACCTAATTCAACTCCAATATAGATTCTTTCAGATCCAAGAAGGACCTATATAGTATACTATGATGCAGCAAGTGTTTTTCTTGGAATTTTTTTGATATAGGACAAGCAAGTAACTGTGTATAGTTCCCATCAGTTGAGGCCTCATGAGTGGAATTACCCAATGCACAACCTCAAGCTCACTAAAGTTGTTTATTCCTTACATTGTTGGAGATACTATATTTTGGGAGAGTGTTTTGTGGTATTCAAAGACCAAAAAATCCTCAATTATGTCTTCACTTAGTGGGATCTAAATCTCAGGTAGCATAGTTGGGTTGAGTAACTAAAATCACTTTATTTTTAGCTTGCCTATACTCTAGGAAATGGGAATTCGGTAGTCGATTCTATGAGATGGAATACATAGAAACAGGTATTCCGTGTATTTAGGGATTAATGGAATCTTATTAACTTATTCTCATAGATGCACATTGAGGTTTAGGAGAACCCGAGTCAGAATATTCTCTTTTACTTAGAGGAAAAATATACTATCTTGGAACAAGTAAGGTCGAGAAAACTATCTGATCCTGAAGTCCTTTTCCTACAGGAAAGTATCTTAGATGATGATACTATTTCAAGTTGTAAAGTCTCTAGGGATGATATTCTATTTGTTCCATAGGCACGTATGGGTCCCAACAGACATCCGAGAAGAGATGATGTGGGATTTCCATACCTCATCATGGATGGTAAACCCATATTTCCCCAAAAAGAATCAGGATCTACAATGCCAATATTGGTGGACCAACATAAAATATGAGATAGTCAGTTTCATCAGTCTATGTTATACCTATTAGTCGGTGATGTCTGAACATCAGCATCTTGTAGGGATTCTTTAGCCATTTTACATTCCTGAGTGGAAATGGGATGATGTTCTGATGGACTTCATGACCGGTATACCTAGGTCACCTCATGGAGATGACACAATGTGGGTTTTTGTTGATTATTTGACAAAGGTTTCACACTTCTTACATCTATGAGATGCCTTTTTGGTAGAAGATCTAGGGAGGTTGTATGTCAAAGAGGTGGTATGTCTTCATGGATCTCCTCGTTCTATCTTTTCTAACAGATATTCTTGTTTCATGTCACAGTTTTGGTAGGGATTACAAAAGTCCTTGGGTACATAGATACATATGAGCACATCCCATCACTCAAAGACTGATGGATAGATGAGGTGTACAATTCATGTTTTGGAGGAAATTCTTTGAGCATGTGTCCTTGAAGTTGGAGGTTCTTGGAAAACCACACCCCTCTAGTAGATTTTACTTATAATAAAAAATTCCAGGATACCATTAAGATGTCTCACTATAAAGCATTATATGGTAAGACCTTCCACTCACCTCTATGCTAGATAAAGGTAGGGGAGGTAGCTATGTTTGGACCACCTCTCTTTTAGGAGACTTTAGATTATGTCTAGCTGATTCAAAAGTGTATATTGACGGTTTAGTCTAGAAAATAGTCTTATGGCAACAGATGATGGTGACCTCTTGATTTCGAGGTCATAGACCGGATTTTCTTGAAATTATCACCTACGTTGGGGAATAGACATATTCGAAAGTAGGGTAAGCTATCAATGAGATACATTGGAACCTTCGAGGTTGTGAAGTGGATCAGACTATCGGATTAACAACTAGAACTTCCATAGAGATACCAGTCTATGAATGATGTCTTTCATGTATATCAGCTTCGCTGATACTATCCAGAACCAACCCATATATTTCAGTCGAATTATATTGAATTGGATACAAATGCTTCTTTTGAGGAATATCTTGTGCGAGTAGTTGACTAGAGTGTGAAGAAACTACGAGGCAGACTCGTTCCTCTTGTATGGGTGCTATGGCTACATGACTAGGTATATGAAGAGACATGGGAGTGGAAAGCCAATAAAAAATATCAATATCTAGAACAATTTTAAGACAATACTTATTTACTATTAGAAGGAAATCTAGAGGATGTGTTGCTATAAAGAGGGGAGGTTGTAACAACCTGAATTTTCCTAAAGGTATAGATCATTAGTTTTTCAATTTAAATACCTTAAATGACCCTAATTACGAGTCTTAATTAAGTACTAGAGGTTATAAGAGTGTATGATTCTTGTTCAAAGATCGAAATTTTTGAAACGTGAAAAATAACTGGGCCACACAGTTTACCTAAACCATGTGACCCAAGGTGCATGCCCGTGAGGCTGTAGATAGGGGAACCTTGAATTTTGCATAGTTTTTCTATAACCATTTGGGACTAAGCGCATAACCATGTGGCCTGCTGCAGATAGGGGACAATGTTGTTTAACATCATTTTTACATAGTTGGTAAATCCCACACATAAATCGTGCACAATGGTATTTTGGGAAAACATTACCATTCCACCCTCTTTAATCCTTTAACCTATTTCTCATTTCTCTAATCTTATTCATTAGTTATTTAAGGGTTTCTCCTCCTATAGGTTCCAAAATCCCTCAAGCTTATTTCTCTTCTAACTCCATCATTCGGAAATTGATATTTTATCTGTCGAAAGCATCAGATATTCCAAGGTAAGGCTAACCTCATGCACTCCTCATTCCTCAGTAAATCTCACCATATTTTTTCACTATTTAGATGATGGATCATATGCCCTATTTTTAGGGAATTGGATAGAAAATAAAATCTCTTCCAAACTACTTCAAATCTGAGGTCGATATCAAGTGAGATATCATCCCTGGAACTAAGGTAGGTGGACACATAATTTTCCATTTTAGTTTTGTCCATTTATTATTTATTTCACGGTTCCACTAACTGGACTTCACCGAGATTCAATATTAGGTTGGCTCCTTCAGGTAAAAAATGACACTAGTATCTTTATATATATTAATTGATTCATTTTTAGGGGTTTAGGCATTGCACATAACCTATATGAACCCCATGGGTGTACCACCTTGAAATTGGTCACTTTGGCCAAATGGCTCAAAATGCATGGAACCCAATTTAGCTTCTAGTAAAAATTTTAAATGAATTATACTTTGACACATGTGTAATTAGAGTATTATAAGGTTCTTCAATGATGTTTTTCTCCTTTAGAAGTGGAATTTCTTAGATGAGAAATTGGGTTGTTTCTTGCATTACTAATGACCCCTATACCCTTTTTAATAGAATTTTCCTTGTCTATGAAAATTAAATGTTTTTTTGGAATTGGATGGATATGGAAAGATGGTTATAATAATTATAATGAATTGGTCTGATAGAATGATTTCAAGGGATGCCGTTGACTTTACCTTATTTTTACTTTATTAAAAAAGAGTCATATAAAAAGGTATTGTTTTGTGAAAATGAACTTGATATATAGACGGTGAACACATTCCTTTGTACATTCCTTATGTAAATTGATAAACTTTTGATTGAGATGACTTTAATATATTTATATTGTTAATACATGGTGAATTATCGATATAAACATGTATGGATGGGAAGTATTTTACCCCATTCCAGTTATATATATAGTGGGATGATGTTAAGGGTCTCAATAGGGCATGGAGACCCAAGCTCCCCTCACATCATTTCGGCTTAATACCCTATCGGTATAGCTTATTAGATCATAGAATAGTTGTGGGAACTTACACGTTATGTCTCAGAACAACCCAACAACACACACACACACATATAATGTGGTGACATGATCATACTTTCCATCCATGACATGAAGTAGGTTGACCTACAAGGTGTCACTTAGGAACCTGAATGAGAGGTTGTTTATTCATTTTATATTTCTTTAATTTTATTCTTATACCTAAAAACTAAATATATATGATCAACTAATCAGTTTACATATAGACATTATTGGTGGTGGCCTCCTAAGATTAATCTCACACCATACCCGAGACACCTTTGGAACCTGAGAAATTTTTTTACTTACATGTATGGATAAGGTAAATAACCATTATTTAGGTTTTTGATTCATACTAATTAGTTGGATCATAGGGGCAGAGGATCAAGCATGTGCTTGAGATGGTATGAATAATCTTTTGGATTGTGTTCTCTTTTTTACTTTTTTCAGCATGCCTATCGCTGGTTTACTATTTTACTTTATACTAGTATGCCATTCATACATGTTTGCATCAGTCATGGAATTTTTGGATTTTTTTCATTATATTCAGTTATATATTTATTCCACTACTTAGTTTCATAGTTGATTTTCATGATTTCACTATTTACCGTATCTTCATATTTTATTATGCTTCTACTACTATTTATTGTTTTTGTATCCGCTATGTTACGCTGACATGTGGTTATACTTTCCCTAATATACTACCAATACATACCCACTGCTAGTTGGAATCCCCTGACATATGTGGAGATGTTACATGGGTATTGTGGCCAACCGGGCTTGGGACATGGGATAAGTGGCATCCAGGTCCAGAATGTCTTAGTGGTAAGGCTATTTTCATAGAAATTGATTGATTTTGTGGATACTATGGTGGATTGTAGTAGGGGTTTTCATGGTTATTATTATATTTTATGGTTATGAGGTGTTAGGTTATGTTAGTAAATACCCAGTGGTATTGAATGAAATGTAATTTATAAATATAAACATGGTTAGTGGGATAGAATTGAATAATGGTATGATATTATAAATTTATTTAAATATTAAGTAAACTAATAATGTATGAGTAAAAAGTGGGCGATAAATAATGAATGGGTTTTCATTAAATATGGTTAATGAATAGAAAATTTAATATATTACCGATGGTAAAAAATAAATATAGAAATTATTAAATTTTTTGTTTAAATATAATTCATATTTTTCTTATTTTGTCCACTCTTTTGGGAATAAAGGGGATTTTTGATGTCATAGTAGTGGTGGAAATTTTTAGAAAAATATTATAAAGCTGTGGTGATGGTTAAAGGATACAATAGTAATATTTGATAAGTAACCTTTTTTTGGGATTGTGTGTGTAGCTATGATATATATACCCTTTATTTTAGTTGTGAATTATTTCACACTTCACTCAAGTATGATAACATTTCTAACAACAACTTTTTTTTTGGTTTTTTTGTGTCTTACACAAACATACAGGTTGAAGAGGGATTGCATAGATGAATACTCTTTCTTATCCACTCTATCTTCTAATCATAGAATTAAAATTATGGACATAGATTTATATGCATGGGATGTGATAGATAGATGTCAAAAGTGTGACTGATGTGTTGATAATGGGATGATTATGTGTTATGTAGTGGGGTTTGTTCATGGTAGGAGGAGGAATTGATGTTTAAGTCATTAATGCTCATGATACTATATTTATATAGAATAATGGATATTTTAGATATGTATAGGTGATATGTGTATGTAGATGAGAGGTTATGTGATTATAATGTGTTTATTTGTCACTTTTGTGTGGATATGGTAATGAGGATATGGAAGGTATGGGGGAACACATATTTTTTTCATTAGGAAGAGAGAGAGAGAGAAAAATAGTGTGGAACTTATTCAAGGTACCATATTTATATATCAAATGATATTGTTTTATTATACTTTGATATGTTATTTAATGAGAGATCCATAATAAGGTTGGGTTATTTGACCAGGTATAGTTTTGTGTTGGTTCTTCCATGTTTTCATCAGGGAATGAAAATAAATTTTCTATATTTACATGAGAGGTCTTGAAGAGGATCCCACTAAGTATACATGTATACTCACCCCTATATATATAAATCTGTTTTATAGAATTTCAGAAGGTTTTTGGAGATTTATATGATCATTACTAGATCAGTGTTAGGATCTAGGGTTTGAGTCACTTCCCATAAAACATTTATTTTGATATTTTATCTTAGTTTCTTATTCTGGTATGACATTTTCATATATTGTGGCTATTTTGTGATATTGTTTTCATTTAAATTATTGAGTTGAGTGGTGGTTTTATTTTTATATTACTAGGATTGTTAGTGTAATTCCCAACATTTTTTGACTTACATAATCAGTGCTAGTCACTAACCCATGACCTATTTGAGGTGGGATTAGGGGTTCACCCTAATATTCACTAATTTCTTTGGAGAGGTTCTGTTAGGGGTGGGTCTTGACACATATTACTTTTATAGATAAAATTATAGGAATATTAGCTGATGTAAACACCCATGTTTTTATTAGTTGTAAAATTAATGAGGAATTTTATTTTTTGACTATGGGGAGCATGTAATTTTGAGAATTGGGATTCAGATCATGAATGTGAGATTTTAGATAGTTTAAAATAATATTTTTGGATATGGATCAAGGTCAGAGAGGTTTAATGTGATATTAGTTGAGTTTGAGAATGGTCTAGATGCCTTTTTGAAATTATCCACCTGTAGTAGGTCATGCTATGACCCATTGGTCACATCATTACTACCCAAAACAAGGTGGTTGAGCTATATTATAGAAATAAACTTCACAAATTAGGATGGGTTTCACCATGACTAATGATTTCCAAGGATCACACCCTCTACATAGTGGATTCATACTATGAAAGGTGCTAAGAATTGGAGGTCACATCATGAAGGCTAAGATGGTCCTAGGAAGTACCTCTACATGAGGATCAGTTACACTGCATACCCCATTATCACACAATAATAAGCATAGATTGGTTATTTAATAGTTTAATCCTTGAGGTATCTAGGTAAATAGATGAGTATGAGGAGGGATATTTGGACAAATCCTCCCTCCTCTTTAACTTTATTTCCCTTCAATATGAGGTGTTCTTGGTGGAGATTTTACATCGTTTCGAGGTATGTTACTCATTCATATTACTTTTTCTATTACCCATTGTTCCCCACTAATTTCAGTGTGATTTATTTATAGATTTTGTGGTTATTTACACCATATCATGACAAATATAGTATTATGTGATAGGTATTTTACACAGCATGGCTATAGGATGTCCTAAGAGAATGATCTCACACTGTTTCTCATCATTTTAGTTAAGGTATGTGTAAGATCCTGGGATTTCCTATTAGGTAACAATATTTTATTTTTTAGTTAAACATATTGTTTTTATCCTATTGTGAGAACCAAATGTAATAATGGAAGTATCATTGGGTGTGTAGGGATTTTTTAGAGCCCTAATAACCAATTTTTGGAAAGGTATGGAAGGACACATAGTTAGGAGAAACCCTGTGGGATAGGATGCATGGTTACTCCAAACCACATGGGGCGTGACAATGAGGTGAAGGAGGATTCACAATTTGGGGAAACCATAAAAACTATAGTGCATGGCCATGTGAGGGGATCTATAGTTTTTATCAAATGGTGTTGAATGGTTAGTTAAACCATACACATGAAATCAATTGAGGTACCCCTTAACATGGTTAATGGTTCACGATTGGCGCACAGTTTAGTAAACCATGAAACCAAACTATGTGGCCCGGTATTTCTTGGGTAAATTACCATTTATCCCTTAAAATATTTTATAATCTAAATATTTTTTTTCTTCTCCTCCATTGGATAGCCTTGGGTGCTTGGGATATCCTTTGAAATCCAATCCCTAGGCTTTTCACCATTTTTTTATCTTGACTCAGATTCGAACACCATTGGTTTTGTTGGACTTTTACTGATAAGTACTTAAATCATATTTTACTATTTTTCATTTAACTTCTTATCGATTGAGATGTTTTGGTGCAATCTAATATGCCATATTTTTAGGATTTTCATCAGTTATTCATTTTTCTTCTGATTTGGACCAAATCATAGTTTGATACTAGATGAGTGATCTATTACAGACCTACAGTAGGTGTTCTATAGATTCACCTTAGGTTTTTGTGTTTTATAATCACAGCTACTGTTGTACCACACACTTTAATTTCTAAAATTTCCCCTTTAAATATTTTAATAGTTTAATTGGATTAATCAGAACCTATTAGGGATTCCCACTAGTTTCTTTGATATTTTCAGAGGGTGTTTCCCCAACCTAGGCCAGTCATAGGTGAACCTTTGTATTTTCCCTTTTTTTTACCACCCATGGGTTGAGTCTTACCTCAATTAGTTTCATGGAGTCCTTTAAAAATTGAATAATTTGAAATGAAATGATTAGGAGAAGGTTATACCTCCTTTTCAATGGGTTGACATAATGTAAATTGATTTAATTGTTTAAATGGATTTTTTAATTTTTTTTTTGATATGAGTTGGATAAACTAATGGAATTTAATATAATGTGAAATGATGATTGAAATGAGATTATGATTTGAAATGGTAGTGTATTCCTTGGTTGGTATACCTTGGGTCGTAATTCCATTAGATACCATGGGCGTTTCTCCCATGGATCTTGTTTATAGTAGTGGGTTCCTTGGGCCTGTTTCTAACTTGGGTCTTGATTCCTTATGATTCCTTGGTCATTACTATCACTTGAATATGAATTTTGTTTTTGTGTCAAAATAGACATATTATATTGATTTGATCCTTGGAACCCACCCAAGAATTTACCATGTTTCCATTGATATTCTCTTGGTATTCAATTTGGATTCCTTGGTCTTCTATACCTTGGATCCAACCCTTTATGGTCTGACACTTTTGATTACATGGTGAGGCTATTATAGCTAATTTTTTTATACAACATGGACATGATGAATGTGATGAAATTGATTATAATACATGACCATGGTGAATGATATAATTTTTCTTATATGGTGTGGTCATGGGGGATCTTTTTCTAGGCCTACAGGTAGCCCTGGTTTGTGTATTGGACTCTAGTGGGAAGACTGGACAATATCATACTTGTTTATTTATCCATTTACCACTGCTCTTATTTACGAGGGCTTGATTATTGTTTTTATGGATAATTTCTAGGATATATAGTGCCATTTGGATTGATCACTTTACTTTTAGTATTAGTATACTATGATATATAGTAAAAACTACTTTATCATAATATACATAGACTGGATTTGTTACAGAAACCATTGATAGTGGCCTATTAAGTGTTATCTCACACCCTATTCAGGCCACCACTCGGTATGCGAACATACTTCATGGATGCATGTAGAAATCAGGGAAATCTCCCACTGTATGATACTTGATTTCTTCTAAGTTTAGGAAAACAGGATCACATGACTAAGCTAGGATCATGATTCTATTTGGAGATAGTTATTTTTTGTTTTTTTGGTATTTTAGTAAATATATTGTGCTATTTGTTTGTATAACTATTTACCATATTTGTAGAAAAATGACCTGACACATCATTGTATATGAGATTTCTTTTGGTATTGTTTATTTATTATAATATTTTAGATGATTTATCTTCTGTTAGTTATTTATATGATTTCTCTATTGACCTATATTATTTATACCATTGTTTTATACTCTAACATAAGGTAATAGTGTCCCTACATACACATCCTAGGCCCTTGTTGATGGTAGATATCCTCTAGAGTATGAGGAGGAATGCTTGAGGCCATGTGAACCATTGTCTCAGGGAACCATTCAATGGAATTCAGGTTAGGATGTTACAAAGTGGTATCAGAGCACTTATTTTATTGTTTTATTACTATTTTGAGACAATAATTAGGGATTAGGAATGATTTTAATTTGGTAATGAGCTTTTCTTGTGAGTAGATGACCCATGTATAGGAAAAAGAAAATTTTCATCAAAAGGAACATGTTGTTTCTAGATTTTTCTTATTATAATTTCTTTGATTTGAAATTTGGGTGATGCACTTGAATTGTGATGTTATTGTTGGTATGATTGAGTATATATTTTACCATTTCTCGATGAGATGATGGTATTCATATAATGCATAATTTTTGGAACTTTATAGGATTCACATGCCATGCATTATGTCATGCCATTTAGGATGAATTTCTTGACAACATGAATTTATGATGTGTGCCTTGTGTGATATAATTTTTGGATTATAAATTACTTTTGTAGAGAATTGAGAAAAATAGTTGGCACTTAGAGTGCCTTCCATAACCTGAACATTGTTTTCCTGATTATTCTATAGCAGAAACCCTAAGAATTCAACTTTGGAATATTGATTCATGAATGATTAGTTTCATAGACTATAATGTGTTATGGTATGAATAAAGTGGATTCCATATATTTTAGTTCATGAGGTGTATGGTCTCTTCTGACTCAGAAGTGGTGATGCATTTGGTTTAACCATTTAAATATAATTGTGATATAAATGGGAATTTAAAAGAAGTGGAAAATTATGAAACATAGAACTATACCATGAAACAACGTTAAAGTGGGAAGTAGGTAGGGTCTCTGGCCCTTTTCATTGTAATTTATTTTACCCATCATGGTATTTAGGATCATTTAGAGGGTGTTCTTTTTTTATAGGAATATTTTGACCTATATTATGCTTTTAGCTATGATATCTCGTGACATTACTCTTGTTTGAGGTATGTGTTTGGAATTATAGTGACATGCCACTAGGATGAAATCTACTCATATTCCAGGAGGGTAGAAATGGCCATGCTACAAAGGTGGTGGGAAATGGGATACCAGTATATCATCCTGTAGATCTTTCTTAGGAACTAGTGGTTTTACCAAAAAAAGGTGTTGAGGTAATGTTTTTTAGGGTTTTCTACACTATATGCATACATTTCAGGGAGCATCATAGCCTCTATCATCTATGGAAGAGCTAAATCGTGTGTTCTAGTAGCAACAGATTCTAAAATTATTGGGGTATAGAGGTCCACGTATGCTAATTTGTGGCTTCAGACTAATTTTTACATCTTTTATCATTGTTAGATAACACCTATGAGGACAGTGTAGCTCATGAGTTACATGCTTTGGGGAGTATAAAATCACTGGTGGAATGTTTTGAACTAGGTTGATAAAATTAATGGTATGGTTTAGAGGGATTCCCAATTCAGGTTTTATGAATACCTTTTTCCGGATACCCATATAGATGAATGGGTCAATGAGTTTATGCATCTGGAGTAGGGTGCAATGAAAATTATAGAGTATTTGGAACGATTTATAGAGTTGTATCATTTTTCACTGATATGAATTTATGATGAGATATATAGGGTGAGAAAATATGAGGAATGTCTCAAGTATACCATTCAATAATAGGTCAACATGTTAATCTTAATGACTATTATCGAGATAGTGAATTAGGTGCTTATTACAAAGAAAAACCCAAGGGAAGCTAGGGGTGCATAGCATGGTAGTTTAGCATCTCAAACCAATGGGTTGACATATTCTAGTAGGAATCACCATTTTGAAGCCTCTCATGAGGTGAGTACCAGAAATTACATTAGTGCTTGTAGTGGTACCTTTTGTAACTAGTGTAGTAGATTGGGACATATGAGAAATTAGTCTGACTGAGGCCTAGTTAAGTGGTGATCTTGCAGAAGTATGGGCCACATAAAGCATTTTTATAGGACCTTCCCTCTAACAGTTAGTGGAAGGGGATAAAATCAAACTCTAGGTTCAAGATTAGGATTAATAGCATCATGTTAGGCTGGGATTTGGGGTAGTACCAATCATTCATATTGAGTTGGTGTTCATGGGTGAGTTACCCTGGCACTAGTTGTACCTAGACAGTAAAGTGGGCTTGCTCTGGGTAGTGAGGTTGTTTCATTGGGTTGAGGTTCATTCTAGATATATTATATGTAACCTACCCATGAGGAGAAGAGAATTTTCCCTTTTATGGTGAGAGGTATGATCTTAGTATACTCTACTCTTGTAATTTCCCTTTTTGATACAGGTGATTCACAAAATTTAATATTTTCACCTATTGTGGAAATCCTTGGGCTTGTTGTTCAGTTTTTTAACGGTGTTATGACACACGACACTCCATTGGGGATTGGGATAGAGAGATTATTTCAGTGTAGGGAGTTATACCATGAAATTTGTGGGTTTTTATTAATTCAATATATTTTTTTCCTCAAGATGATGGGGTTTGATGCCATAGATGGGATGAAATGTCGATTTTCTTATCAAGCTTATGTTGATTTTTATCACCAGAGGGTGTCCTTCACATCACTAGAGAATAGAGTTTTTATTCACAAGGGTGAATGGGATTTCTATGAGAGATGAGTTATACCAGAGCATTGTGGGTTGGGAAAAATGACAACCCATATATTTAGTTTATATTTGGAGGATTATGGATCACATTAGGAATATTTCCCTCTAGTAGTTTATAATTTCAAGGATGTTTTCATGGGAAACATTTCTGGTTCACCTCCTGAGAGAGTGGTGAATTTGTCTATTAAGCTAGATCCAAGATCTACACTAGTATCCATTCCTCCTTAATGGATGGCTACTATAGAGTTGGAGGAGGTCAAGAGGTTTCTAAAGGACTTGTAAGGAAGGGGGTTTATACGGCCTAGTACACCATGATGGGGTTCACTGGTCTTTTTAAAAAATGTAGATGGTACCCTCAGACTATGCGTGGATTATCATAAATTTAACCATTTTATGGTTAAGAACCAGTATCATTTGATAGAGATAAATGCAATTTTCTTATCTACTCTAAGGAGCACAGGTGTTCTCAAAAATTGATTTATGATCTTTTTATCACCAGGTGTGTGTTTGAATAGTATAAATACCTCATAAAACTTTTCATAGAACAGATGGTCTATATGAGTATTTGGTTATGCCATTCAGTTTCAAAAATTCACCAATAGTTTTCATGGAACTGATGAATCTATTTTTTCACCCTCAGTTGGTTTATTTTATTATGATACTCATGGATGATATATCGGTGTATTATCATAATCGATGTGACCATGACAAACATGTTAATATAATTTTGGATAAACTGAGATAACATCAATTATATGATAAGATCACAAAGTTACACTTATAGATAGATAATATTCACTTTTATGTTTATATTATCTTATATAAAGAAGTAATAGTCAACCCAGAGAAGGTGAGAGCTATAGTTTCCTAAGAGAAACCCAATAATGTCATTGAAATACAACGTTTCTTGGGGATATCTAGATATTATAGTCATTTATAAAGGACTTATCATATTTATAATAACCTATTATAGGATTTAATAAGAAGGGTGTGATGTTCCAATGGATAGATACTTGTAAGACAACCTTTCAAAAGATGAAAGGCATAATAACTTCAGTGATAATCCCGATTCTACTAGAGTGGGAAAGAAGATACACTTTGTATTATAATGCATTAGGTTTGGGATCTGAGCAGTTCTAATGTAGATGGATAGAGTTGTGGCATACATGTCTCATCAGTTGAGGCCACATGAGAGGAACTACCAAATGAATGTTTTGGAGTTAGCTACAGTTGTTCAACATTTATGCTATTGGTCAAATTACTTACTTGGATACAATTTTTTGGTGTACATGGACCAGAAAATCCTCAAGTATTTATTTCCATATAATGATTTGAATTTGAGGCATCACAGGTGGGTTGAGTAACTATAGTGTGACTTTGAGATATCCTCTACACATGGAAGGGGAAATGAATTGGCTAATGTACTGGATAAGAAAATGAAGATATAGGTAGTTCAAGAGGCGAGTAAATATTGGAAGCTTATGGACTTGTTTTCTAAGGTGAATTTGTAGGTGAAGGATTATTAGGGGGTAATTTTCTTTCATTCATAGTTGTGACTTACAAAATTCTAGATAGAGTGAGGATAAGATAATTATATGATTCAGAGGGACTAGTCATACGAAAGAGTGTGACAGTTGATGACCCACCTCCTGGTTAGACTATGGGTGAGAATGAAATTCTATATATTTATGGTTATGTTTGGGTCCTAGTGGATACACTTGAGGAGTTGATGTGGGAATTTCATGGCTCAGTTTGGGAAGTTCATCCTAGTGTTAACAAGATGTATCATGCTTTATGTCTCTAGTATTGGTGGTTGGGGATAAAATGTGAGATATATGGTTTTATTATGGGGTGTTCCACCTATTAATAGGTAAAGGCAGAACATCAGTCACCAGATGGGTTTTTAAAGAATTTACCCATTAATAATTGGAAAATGTAGGATGTCGTGATGAAATTCAAGAATTTTTTACCAAGGTTTCTTTAAGGTAGTGATACTCTTTGGGTTTTTGTTGAAAGTATCCTGATGGTTTCCAATTTCATACTGATCAGGGAGACCTTATCAATAGATGAACCTGGGAGGATTTATATTGAAGAGATAGTATGACTTCACAGGGTTCATCAAACATTTTTAATAGATATGGATGCCCAGTTTATGTATCATTTTTGGAAGAGTTTATAATGGAATTTGGATAAATGGGTTCTTATGATCTCAAAAAACCACCCTTTGACTGATGACTAGTCAGACCACATAATTTAGGTGTTTGAGTAAATTCTACAAGCATGCATACTAGATTTTGGGGGCTCTAGGGAGAGGAACATACACTTTATTATTTTTACCTACAATAATATAGATGAAGTTACTATACATATTTAACCTTATGAGAATTTGTACGATAGGGAATTATGATCACCCTCATTCTAGTTAGATGTATGTGATAAAGCTTTAATGGGACCCAATCTCATGAAGAAGACTATTGACCAGGTCCAGTTGATTTAGAAATGGATGGATACCACATATTTGAGTTAGGAATGCTACAATGATAGACATCGATGAACTCTAGAGTTCAAGGTTGGGGATTAAGTTTTTTACCTATCTCACCAAGGCTGGGACACAAATATATTATAAGAAATGATATGATTTTCCATGATATGTCCCCCCATTCATGTTTCAAGAGAGATTCGGGATGGTAGACTATTAGTTTTAGTTACCTCAGAGGAATTGATCAATTCATGATGTCTTCCATGTATTTCATCAATGCTATTATCAATCAGACCCATCTCATACTTTATATCAGTATGAGGTTGGGATATGGTAGATTCATCATTTTATGAGTATTCTATTCATATAATTGATAGGAGAAAAAAGGTTATCTGAGGATGATCAATTCCTCTAATATGGGTGTTATGCCACTATGACCATTTAAAAGATGGGGCATGGGATTGAGAGACTGATGTACATGATCAGTGGCTAGAGTTATTCTCTGGTGATTCTTGACCACCCTTATAAGGGATATCAAGGGATACATTTTTTAAGGGGGGAAGTTTGTAAGATATTGGGTTTTTCTACGTGGTATAGATCATTTTTTGATTGAAATCCTTGTTTTTGGCCTATTGTGACTGCCTAATGGGATAATGGGAGTATCATGGGTGTATGAGGCTTGTTCAGAGCACATAACCTCCATTTTTGGAAATATAAGGTATGTCGTATGGTTTGGAGAAAATATATATGACATGCCAAATGGTTAATCTAAATTGTGTGGGTATTGATAGTGCAATGTAAGATGCCACACGATTTGGGGAAATAATGCACCCTCAGGTGAATGCCCATGTGACAGGATCTATAGTTTTTAGTAGATGGTTTTACATGATTTTCACATGGATAGTCAAAATGTGTTCATGAAGTCATATGAGGTTCCCCTTAACATAGTGATGTGCACACAATTAGTGAACATTTTGGCCAATCATGTGGACAAACCATAAAACCCATTATTTATTAGGGAAATTAACATTTCACACATAAAATGTTTTAAAACAAAATTTATTCTCTTTTCTCCTCCATTGGATTACCTTGGGTCCTTGGGAGATACTTTGAAAGGAAATCCATAGGATTTCCCACCACTTTGTCATCTAGAATTGAATTTCAATGCCATCAGCTTCAATGGATTTTCACTAGTAAGTTATTAAATAATATTGTTCCATTAGTTATTTTGACTTTGTATTGACATAGTTGTTTAGGTGCAAGATAATATGCCATATTTTCAGTCTTTTGTTCTATTCTTCATTTTTTACTGTGATATGGACTAAATCAGAGTTTGATATTAGGGAAGTTCACTACTATGGATCTATAGTAGGTTTTCTACACCATTCCTTCAAGTTTTGGTGTTTTTTATGAATAGTTTTTATTGTGACACATTCCATAATTTCTGGAAGCACCCCTTTAATTAATTTAATGGTTTAATTGGATGAATTAGAACTAGTTAGGGATTCCCAATAGTTTCTTTGTGATTGTTGGAGGTTGTTTCCCCAACCTAAGACACCCATGGGTTGCGCCATTTGTATTTTACCATTTTTTATACCACCCATGGGGTGTGTGTGAGCTATCCTAGTTATAGGGAGTCCTTTATAAACTAAATAATTTGAATTGAATTGACAAGGGGAAGGTTATGCCTCTTTTTTCCATTTGGTGACATGATGTAAATTGATTTAATTGTTTAAATAGATTTTATATAATTTCTTGATATGATTTGGATGAACTCATGAAATGTAATTGAATGTGAAATGATGATTGAAATGAGATTATGATTTGAAATGGTAGTGGATGCCTTGGTTGGCATACCTTGGATCTTGATTCCATTAGCTACCACATATGTTTCTCCCATGGATTTTGTTTATAGTATTGGATTCCTTGGACCTATTTCCTCTAAGGTTCTTTATTTTTTCGGATTCCTTGGGCCCTAATACCCCCTTAATCTGGATTTATTAGACTTATAGTGGACATGAACTACAAAACAATTGAGTTATTAGAAGGGGTTATAACCCCATATCAACACATTAGTGGTGATTACCCAAAACCACAATTAAAGTACCCGCCTACTCTGATTAGAGGTGGTTTTAGGTAAGCACTGGAAAATGTTTTTGTGTTTAGCAGTGGTTATATTAGAGGGGGTATTAAACCCAAATAATATCACCCCAAAATTCACTGAAATTTGGTCATTTTGGGTTGGTTCTAACCACCCTTAATTTAAATATTCAACTAGGGGTGGTCAGAACCACCTTTATTTGAATCTCAAAATTCAAATTTTGGGGTGGTTTTATAACCAAACCCTAATCTAGTCAATCATTTTTTATTGTAAATCCCCACGATCCCCACATAACACACCATGGAAACAACCCTGATGCCCCATCCACACACAAGGACACACCCCTTGCTATGCCTCATGAGCCCCAGCTAACACGCCTGAGACACCCCCCTGATGCCCAAGATGACACCCCAGACACCCCAAGAACAAACACACACACACTGACACCCCTGACAGACCAAGACACTCACTTGGAAGACATTGAAAGACCATAAAAAAAACCTATGCATGCGCCTGTAAACAACGGTAGACCGAAGGTCGAAAAAACTGATACTGTGAGGAATCGAAGCCCGTAGCATCTCCTTATATGCAGACAACCTTAACCAACCAACCTATTTAATTTTTTTTATTATAGACAATATATTATATTTATTTATATATATTTAGTTAGATTTAATTATATACAAACATAATATATATATATATATATATCTGTATATAAATATAAATAATATAATATATTTGGGTATATATAATATAATTTTGTTTAATATTTATATATAATACATACAAATAATTATATTTACATTTATAAATATATATTCATATATTTATATTTGTTTCTGTGTGTGTATTTATGTATTTATATAATATTTATAGATATAATTTAATTATAATATATATATATATATAATTATTTTTATATACTTATATATATGAGTGTATCTGTAACAATAATAATATTAATTATTATTATTATTTTATATATATTTTAAACTATAATAATTCTATCTTGGTTTTATAAATAATATAAATTTATAAATTTTATGATTTATATTATACATATATTGTATTAAATACATTTATATTATATATTTATGTATGTAGTTATAAACATTTATATTATATAATGCATAAACATATATATACATACAAAACTAAATACATTCTCAAAATTGGAAATATATAATATAATTAAATTATATATATTTATAATTATATTTACTAAATTAATTTATAATTAATATTTTATATTAATATATATATATATATATAATAGTTATATAATATATATAAATAAATATATATATAATAAAATGTATATAATATAATATATATAATATATATATATTTATATTTAATTTCTTCTATATTGTATATATTTGTACACATAATATAATATAAATGTATTTATACATAAATATACAATAAAAATGTATTTAATATAATATATGTATAATATAAATCATAATAAAAATGTATTGTATTTATAAAACTGTGTATAAATTTTATATTTTTAGAAAATATATTTATAATTACATTTATACTATGTATAGAAATATTTACATCTGTATACATTTTTGATTATATGTATAAGTATTTATATAATGTGTATATATATATGTTTATAATTCATTTAAATATATTTATATAACATGCTTATGTAATATATATATATATAAACATGCACGCACACACACACATTATAAAATTTGAATTTATATGAGATTTATTTTAAAAAAATAAATAAAAGTTAAGCAGGGTTTAAAAAACCCTCTAATCAAATGGATTAGCAGTAGTTCATGAACCCCCTCTAATGTCATATATTAAAGGGGGTTAAAACCCCCCTCTAGTATCATAGATTAGAGGGGGTTCACAAACCCCTTTAATCTAAGGGATTAGTCGTGGTTCATGAACCCATTTAAATTATTATATTAGAGGGGGTTCACAACCCCCTATAATATCCAAACGAATATATATATATAGCGCCTCTAAAATCAAACAAAACATATAACACTAGTAATTACTAAATTAGTGGTGGTTTTGACATAACTTCATCTAAAATCCAACCAAATATTAAAAAAATAATGCAAAAAATAGAAGGTGTTCTAAAACCCCTCTAAATTCGATGATTTGAGGGGGTTATGCATAACCCCCTCTAAAAACTATCGCTAATATACTATTTTTTTGTAGTGATAGTATATTGACATGGTCCTTAAACCCCACTAAATTATTTACTGAATTTCTATTGAGATTCTCCTGGGACTCGATGTGGATAAATTGGTATTACATACCTTGGATTCAAACCTTCATGGTTTGACACTTTACTTACACAGTGAGGGAATTACGGATATATTTGTTTATACGGAATGACTGTAATGAATTTGACACACTTGATCATATGGTGTGATAATTTTGAATGATATACTCTTGGTTATATGGTGAGGATATGGTAGATCTTTTTTTATTTATACAGATAGCAATAGTTTAGATATTCAACTCTAGTGGGTAGATTGGACAAAATCATAACTGTTTATTTATGTTTTTACCACTACCCATCTTTGTGGGAGATTAACAATTGTTTTCATGGAGTATTTATAGGATATAAAATACCATTTTACTTTCTCACATTATGTTCAGTACTGATATACCTGTGATATATACAGAAAAATACTTTACCTTGTTATAAACAAATTGCATTTTTTATAGACATTGTTTTTGGGGGCCTACTGAGTGTTATCTCACACCATGTTTAGGCTGATGTTAGGTAACCAAATAGTATTCATGTACATCTGTAGAGTCTAAGGTAAGAACCCACCATGTAATGTTTGATTTGTTCTATGCTTAGGAAAAGGGGATCAAAATACTGAGCTAGGATCCTGATGATATATTGAGATAGTTATTTTTAGTCTTTTTGGTATTTTAATACATGTATTTTACTAGTTTTTTGTATATATTTTTACCATATTTGTAGTGACATGACATGATACATCAGTTCATATGAGATATACTTTGGAATTATTTATTCATTTTGGTCTTTTGGATTATTTATCTTATAGAAATTATGTTTCTTCTTCCACTATTTATCTATATGATTGCTACAACTATGTTATACTATGACATGAGAGAACAGTCTCTCCATATACACATTCTATGCCCTTTCTTCTAGTGACAAACTATGGAGTATGAAGAGGTGTTCTTGAGGCCATGTAACCCACTGAATCGAGTCACTGTTTAGTGGAATATAGGTCGGTATGTTATATTATATCACCACATAAATTTTATTATTATTTTCAATGAAATTATATTATATTGGTTTTTGTAAAAGTTGTATAAATTGGGTATTTTGTGTGGATTCTATTTGAGGTCATGTTCGAAGTGGGCTACACCCCGTTGCCCACAGTTTTGGACGGTGGATGTTAAACTGTGAGATTTTAGGCATTATTACTATTTAATTTACATTATTAAATTTATTATAAACTTGTTTACTTAACTTATTTACATTTTATAGATTGGGATAGGGCCTTATGAGTATGAGAAATGGTCAGTTGGGATTGTATGAGTCTTGGGAAAGAGTCACCTAGTAGTGGTTAAAGAGAAATAAATCTGAATGATGTTGGTAGTCACTATGCATCCACCTTTCTGGAAATTGTTTTTGATATGTGACATGTTCTATAAAATATTTACACCAAGGTTGATGAATATATTATTTTAAATAACTTTTTTCTCAAAATATAAATTCTTATGAACTGAATAAATTGACAAGGTCCAGAATGGACCCTTATTCACAAACATAAAACCACAACCTCTAATGATCAAGGCCTTGTTTATAAATTTATTAATTCTGAGGTATAGAATGATAATTGTGTGACTTAAATGAACTTAGTGATTTCATAATTCTTGGATAAGTTCCCTTAGACTCCTTGTGTTGGGATGAGCGATGAATTAGGGTGATTTTTTATTCAATGAGATGATAGTGAGATTCCTTGAAGAATTTATTTTATACAATGAGAATGGGGAGAGCATTCCTTCCCCATTGTTACGTGTTTACATAGTTGGGTAGTACCTATTTACATTGATGGATATAATGATTGTGAGGACCAATCCAAGGTGTCTTGGGAAGGGTATTGGATTGAGTCCATCCCACTTATATGACTATAGGGCCAATGAGGTCATAAAATTATTTTAATGATGTTGAGGGATGTGATTACCTATGAGTGGAGAATTATGGAGAAAGGTATGATATTAGGATTAAAGAACACCGACTGGGTGTCATGACTGTGATGTGACTTAGGGAACCTTAATGGTTTCCACAGTGATATGTTAACCCCATATATGGTGTATTCTATATTGAGTATGAATGATTTAAAGTGATGACTTAGAAAAAAAGTCAATGATGTGAGTCTGATATGGATATGGTGATGAGGTTAGGTTATGAACATGAGAAGAAAACCTTGAATTTGTTGAACATGTTGGAGTAGAGGTCCCAACCTTATTTCAGATGGGACACACTACCCACCAAGATTTTATAATACTTGTGATATAATGGGAGGGATACACTTCCCATGAGACATATGTTGAATTACCTAGGTGGTTACTCGAGAATCAAATTTTGGGTATTTGTGTAATTCATTTGTTGTTACCTAGGATTCAGCATACAAGTATATCTGATTTCCCTGGGAAATCCCCTTGGATTCATATGTGATTCCTATTGAATTATAATTCCTTGATAGATACCCTTGTATTTATATGTGAAACCTATTTATATATTATTCTTTAGGAAATCCTCTTGGATTTGGATATAGAATTCATAGGATTCTAGGATTGGCCTTCAGTTATCTATGATTTTCATAGAATTTCTCCTTGTAATCATTGGTATTCATGACACTGGATTTCCTAGGTCTTTCTTCTAGGAATTGGCCTTGGGCCTAATACTATTTGATTTGCTTGGGTTATCCTCCGAAGAATCATCCGTTGAACCTAATACCATTGGATTTCCAAGGATCACCTCTTAAGAATAAATGATTTCACCTATTGTTATGTGATCATTAGGTCTGGTTTTGGTTGGCACAATTATGTGACATTCTCAAAGACACCATAACAATGGTTAAAATAGGTATAGTCAATCTTGGGTATCATGTTAGAACCCAAAGATCGATAGTGGTTATTTAGTTATGATTCTACACTATATTTATTATTCAGATGAGTATTATACATGTACATATATTTCATTTATTGTTTCTATATAATACTATGTTGGTGGTTCCATACTAAGTTGTACTCAATACCTAATTGAGAAAACATTGACCTTGTGTACCCAAGTAGACCTCAATAATTATAGGTTAAAGTTAGACAACAACCTGCTGTAGCATGAGAAAGTGGGTTAGCCGAGATGGACTTGGATATGAATGAGGTATAACTTAATGATATAGTAGAGACTCATTTATTATTTTATTATTTATATATATTATGTGATTGGAACATGTGGATATTAGTTAATGTTTGTTGGAAAGAATGTGAGTTTACCTCAAAACATTTCATTTGATATAGAATTCTCCCTTTTATTGATATTTCATACTCAAAATTTTTATTATGTATATTGGTTGGTTATTTTTCACTATGTTTTACTCTGATATGAGGGTATATTCTTCCCATGGTAATGGATTATACCCTTACTATTACTTAGAGACCTATGGATTTGGGGAGGAGCTCTTAAGGTCAAGTGGTTCACTAGACGAGACATTAATTAGTTTTCTCTGTTTAGGGGCTATTACAACTATGAAAGATCATTAGTATTTTCTTAACGGTTTCTACGGTTATTATTCGGTTCCTATAACACTGAAATATATTGACAAAAGTACATTCACTTATCCTTATGGAATTTTTACATAATGAGGGATTCCTTTTGGTTTATGAAATTCCTTGGTCACATTCAAAGTATATTAGGTAAGTATATTTTTAGATCATATTGAAAGGTACCTAAAGGTATTTCTTGATTACTTTACATTTTAAGGAATTTTTTTTGTAAATTTTATTGATAGTTAGAATTTTTTTTTTGAAAAAGAACATTGAGAAGAATTTAGTTTTAAATTTTAAAAAATGTAACTTTATAGGGGATAAAGGTAATGTCTTAAGAAACATTATTTTAAAATAAGGGATCAAAATGGAAAAATAAAAGGTCTATATCATCTCTACACTACTATAAATCATAACTACTAAATATGTTAGTTATTTTCTAGGAAATATTGGATTTTATAAAAGGTTTATTATTGATTATTGTAAAAATACATTACCTTTGATAAATCTACTTAAAATGGATATTAATTTTCCATATAATTAATTACACAGGAAATAGTTTGACCGTATCATGGAGAGCCTAACCATAACCCCTATCATTAGACAAGTGGATCGGGAAGAACCCTTTGAAGTGTTGTATGATGACTATAACCAATAAGTAGGATAAGTGTTGTACCAAAAGATAAATATACACTCCCATGTGATATCATATTCCCTAAAACGTTGTATTCATCTCATATTAACTACAAAACCATCAAAAAAAGTTTCTATCCATATTTTTTACACTATAAAAATCTCATTTTTATTTTATAGGAAATAAAGTAACAATTTATTTTTATTTTTATACTATTGGGAACATAATGAATAAAAATAATTTGAAATAAAGGATAGTGTGGTGGATGATTATTCTATAAGAATTCAAAATGGAATTTAAGAATACAATGGTCTATGAGAACTTGGTTATAAACCACATGAGAAGACTTCCCTACACATCTTAAGTTGAAGTGCCTATAGAAGGAGATCAAAATGATTAAATCCTTGGTGAGAATCTCTATAAGGGAATTGGTAAGGTTATATAACACATATACATGGTCAAATAATTGATAAATTAAAATTTAACTTCATTATTTTCTAGGAATAAGTTTATTAAAATGTTGTCCAAGTCAAAATAATTTTTATGGGAGGATACATACTTATGGAAGATATGTGCTGGTCAAGTGATTAAGAGATGTATACTAAATAAAGGAGTAACTTCTATTCATAAATTATACCACACACTTACATGTGTAGGTAATTGTATACCTTAGTGGATAACTATGAAAATTTTAGAATATGAACTATTTTGGATTAAAATTTGTAGATATTCTTAATTTTTTTTAAAAAACATAAAAAACCACCAATTTGATGGTGGTATTTTTAAATAAAATAAATTCCTAAATTACCTATTATTTTTTGTGAAATAGTTAATGAATGGTGTATAAACTATTTGGGGGTTATTTATTATTAATTTTGGATTTACTAATATTCTATTTATAGTAGATTAAGTTTCTAAATGGATTGAGACCCGTGCTACCAAGACTGGTGACTCGAGAGTTGTTATAGATATTTTAATATCACAAATTTCTATAGTTTTGTAATACCTTGGGATTCATTAATGATCAAGGTACCAATTTCTATAACCTAACTATGGAATAACTCATGAAGAGGCATGTAGTGATTTTTTTATTTCCTGCCACCCACTAACATATGTGTAGTGTGAGGTATCTAAAAAGGAGGTAAATTAAATAATTGAGAAGTCTGCATAGACCAACCTGATAGACTGAGCTAATAATATATAGGAATAATTTTTGGAATATAGAACTAATTTTGAGACCCCCTCAGTATGTCTCTCTATAGAATAATTCATGGTAAGTACTGTCACCTACCTGTTAACTTACAACACAAGTCCCACTAGGATCTAAAATAAGTGAACCTATAATTGAAAAATAATTTCTAGTAGATAAATTTTCAAATTATGGATTTATAGGGTTTAATGAGGGAAGCTTATGATAATTATTTTCTCTATTAAGAAAGGACTAGATCTATCAATGACAAATTCATTTAGATAACAGACTTCCAAGTTAGTGATAACACGATACTATTATCCTCCTAAATGAATCTCATATAAAAAAATATTAGTTACATATAGATTATTCCATTAATTTTTAATAATATATTTTCATTTTGGGTAGTTTAAATTAGTGTAATAGAATAAAAAACCATTCAAGGTGAATGGGTATCAATTTAAGAAATTTCATGATAATTTTTGGAAGGGACCCATGGAGGAGCCCCACTTCTCCTTGGTGCATATGAATGAATACCACTAGGCTATATTTTTAATTTAAAATTCTTTTTTATACCCCAATATTATGTATTATTAATAATAAAAATATCTTGTTGAGATTTATTGAAGTTAGTTTGTAAGATAAGTGGTGGGGGGGACTGGACAAGTAGCTTAGGATGAAAATAATTTTTTTCTGATTCCTTTTGTTTTAGCGTGATTATGACCTTTAGAATAAAAATAGAGATAGTATTTTAATGTTTCAAGTCTCTATTATTTAAGAATAGATATGTCATAGTGGGAACTATAGATTATTTTTTCTTATAATTTGGGATAATATTTTTAATTGAAAATGACTAAGTGGAATAAAAAGTTAACATGAGGAAACTCAAATTATGATGTTGACCTTAGGTAACATATCTATTATGAATTATTAATAACTAAAGGATCCTTATTAAATGATATTTTGAGATCTCCTATAAATTTAATTAAAACAAGTGCATGGGAAAATATCTAAAACTATTCTTAAGTTATTAAGCACATGTATGTGTGAGTTTTCCCTTAAATAAGAGTTAATGGTACTTAAGATCCAACCCCCCAAGAATTTATTTCATGACATTAATATAAACTTAGTTTCAAGGGATGATGACTATTTTTTAATGGTATAGTTTTGGGTTTAGATATACTTATATAATAAGTGGTTTTCATAAAAAAGTGCTGGAAAAAATCCAATAAGTTCCCGTTAACAATGGTGATGGAAAGGATTGAGTAATTCTAAACTAGAATGAAGAAGGGGAATTTGATATATCTTCTTTTAATATATAATTTATTATGGAAGTTTGAAAAGGATCATTAGAACATTCAGATTAGGGGAGAGGAATTAATGAAGGTGACCCTTTTTAAAATCTTAATCCCACCAAATTCTATTCCTTTCACATTCTATAACTAATAATTTTTTCTTAAGAAGTAGTGGGACCCTAGTAAAATTGAGAAACTTTTCATGTTTAAGTAAGGGGGAGTGACCAAGAAATAATTTTTGAAATTTAGTTTTAGTATTTTAAAAAATCATCACTTTTTATTTCTTTTAATTCTGAAAAAATGGATTTAGCTTAATTTTTTTTATATTTGGATTTTGTTGAAAACATACATAATAATTTCGAATTCTCATTTATTATTTCATTTTTTGGAATAATTATGATAAATCCCACATTTAATTTATTATATAATTTTCACAAGTAATGAATGTCTAAGATGATGAATGAAGAAACTAGTCTATAATTTAGGAGTAGTTTGGAAGTTGAGACTTTTATAAGTCATTTAACGAAACTTTCTAAGGAATGGTGAACCCAGGATACATATGAGTCCTCACTACCCATACATAAAAGTAACCATGAAAATTAATATAAGTCCTTAACTTATACATTATAGAATCCAAAAATATCACTACCAAAATTTATATAAGTGAAAAAAATTTTAATGTAAAATACTCTTACATGATAACTTAAGAGTAATTTTAATTTTGTTTTAGAGTAATTCATAAAAACTAAGAAAATTTCAAAGTAAAATCCTATTACATTGGACGCTTAGGATTCATTTAAAAAATATAAGAGAAAATTGGATGTTTAATGTTAATATTTGGATATGTCCTCATATGTGAAAAAGAAATAATTGAAGTATGTTAGAGTAAATTCCCACAATACCTATGATACGTAAAGTTCATACCCTTTTCCACAAGGATGAAACACATGATGTATAAGAGTAAATTACTAGTTTGTAAGATTAAAAATATAGAAAGAACTATATATGTAATGGTAATCCCTTTTTCAATGAATTAGTTCTCAAGAAAGATGATATATAAAAGTCAGGTACTTGGAGAATTTTTTCTCAGCTACACCTAGAGGAAAATAAATGAATCGTGGTATTATGTATCATATCTAATACATGTGTTTCCATTATAATCCATAAATATACCAAAATTATATTTAATTATTACAATTATTCAAAATTGGGAAAACATAGGATGCAAACTCATAGGTGGTGCATGATCCAAGAATTAGTTGATGGAATAAAATGAAATTAATAGAATATGGAATTTGTGCATGCATTCATAGGGAGTCCATGACATACACATAAGAATATCATAAAAACCGTAGAGTATGAAGGAAATAACATATTTATAGATTCATAAATATTAATCTTGAACCTATTTAATGGGATACGACTCACTATAGAGAGAATTCAGATGGGTTTTCTATCATTTTAATTTATCATTTACTAGTTATAATTTCTCCTGTGAAGGAGAGTTATAATGATTATGGTTGATATAAGGATACTTCACCCAACCCTCCTATATTAATTCTTATATTTAATGAAAAATAATCTCTTTCTTGATATTAATATAAAATTTTGTTTACTGTATATAGTTTGAGATTTAAAATAATTATTATAGTTCAACTATTACATTTATTTTTCTCAGTTTTCAATCAATTTCCATCTATATTTTCTTCATTTATCATAAGTTTAAGATAATTTGGGATGATTTATGAGTGATTAAAAGTTTTGGATTAATTTCTTATGTAAGAGTAGGGAGTTCAATGATCATCACACATCCCTGTTTCATCTAAACACAATGAGTGAGGGGAATAAATTGAGATTATAACTGGTCAATGATATATTAAGAGTGTTTAATTTTAATGAATTATGACTTAGTATGTTAGGTGAGGGAATATATAAGGTAGTAACACTCTATAAAAATTTATCCCAAACCCTCTTTCACTTGCATTCAATGATAGACACAGAATTGTTCTTGATTTTCAAATAAAAATTGAACCCACATACTCAAATTAAGAATACATTGAAAACACCAACTCTCTAGAGAAAACCTATGTCACACTATACTACATTTATCTTGGGTTCATATTTTTTTGTTATGGTGATTATGATAGCCACTAGATTGTATTAATATTAGAGGAAAAAATATTTTGATTATATTAAGATCCAATCTCATACATGCTTAAGAATAAATGAATCTTTACATATAAATTTCTACCTTCCACCTTAATTTTTTAAATGTCTCCATGAAATCCTTACCTCCCAATCCTAAAAGGAAATGCTGTTGTTCATAGGTTAGTGTAATAAGAAACTCCAATGTGAGTTCTCGATGTGTTTTCTATAGGGTTTTTTGAATGGATTCCAAATGTTACTTTTTTATAAATGGCCTCTCATAATATAATATTAACCAATCATAATAAATAATTATGGATCTATAATTATACCTAGTTTTACCATTATTATTTCCAACACATCTAAATTCTTTTAGTATTTGATATTAGAAAAATTATAAAATTTATGAGTTATATATGCCTTTGAGGGAGTGGATTTAGTGTATTCTTACCCTATAGTTAAGGAATTAAAATGAGAGTTTTGGGTGTTTGGTTGAATGGGATGGTTAGAGGTTTTAAATTTGTTTTGGTATTTTTATAATGCAATGATAAATATGGGGAATAGATCTCCTACTTTCCCATAAGAGTATGCCACAGATGACATTGATGTTTTTAAAAAAATTTATTATTGCGCTCTCTGCTGTTGGGGCTACGCCACTTCCTTCAGTTTCGATGACTGTTGACCCTAGTTATTCTTATTCCCCCTCCTCATTTGATCCCTCTTCCTCCACCCATGGGCCTTAATATCTATTCTATTAGTCATATCTTCCACATTCGATTCCCTTCTCCCCAAGGTTGGTCCTTCCCATCACCCAAGTCACCCCTTAGACCCCTTTCCCTTTCTTCTTAGCTTGTCTCCTCTACCCCACCTCTCCCCTGGATCCTGCCTCTCCTTTAGGGACTCCCTTTGTGGCCCTTTATCCTCTTCTTTATAGTCATTATTCCAGGAAGTCTCCTTGGAGCTACTGTAAGCATCATGGTAGGGCTCCCATATTTGTATAGATGTCCATGTGTCAGATTTTTTGAAGGCTTCATCTTTCTTGAAATGGAATATGGTATCTCAATTTAGATCCTCTAATAAAGCTATATCTATATTTCAGTACCTTGTGGGATCTTGGGATCTTATTCTTCCAACACAAATTTCTGTGATCCATAGGCACTCCTTCTTCCTTGTGCTCTCATCAAAGCAGGACTTCATTTAGGCATGGTGTAATTCCCCTGTTCCTAGGGTCACTAGAGCTTCATATTATCTAGGTGGTACATGGATATTAATATGGGAAAGAAGACCCCAGAAACTATGGTATGGATCATCCTCCTAAGGATTCTGTTACCTTTCCTAAATGTAGTCTTCTTCAAGGTGATTGGGTAGTCCCTATGTGGATTCTGTTGATCAGATGTTAGGAATAGGAGCTATGTGGAAACTTTGTTGGCCAAAATATGCATTGAGATGGATCTATCATATGTTGTGAAAGACATGCTCAATCTTAGGGTGCATGACTCCTTTTGATGGAACCAAGGTATCTTCTACCTTTTTTTCTTGATATTTATCTCACATTTCATTCTTCAGGGACATTACTTGTAGGTTTTCCAACACCTTCACTAGAATAGGTACCGCCGGATTACCCTGGATGTTGTGGATAGAGGAGATAAAACGGATTATCACAATGGTGATCTTCCCAAAGTGGATTTGGAGGTGACTCGGGTTCCTGGTGATGCTCTTTTTTCCCCTCCCCCATTTCCTTCCCCTGAACATCCTCTTGGTCCAGTGCTGGAGGGTGATAAGGTGCCATGTCGGGCCTTAGTTCCATATGCTCCAAGTTAGTTTCCCCCAGTCTAGTTTGATGATATCCTATCTCTTCCCTCTAACTTCAAATATCCTCCTGGGATATATATGATGGAAGCTTTTCAAGGCCTCATCTCTGGCCCCTCCAGGTTTATGGATTTACCTATATTTGAATTATTTCTTCCCCAAAGTTATTTTGGATATAAATATTGTCTTATTAAGGAGGTTTCATCAACAATGGTTTATCCCACCAATGGGACCACCACTTCTCCCACATCAGTATCACATATGATTCCTACAAAGGGCTATCCTTATTCAAATTAATATGTATCATGGAGGGGATTAGAATCATTCCTAGGCATGAGGTAAATGATATCTACCCACCACCAGGATACTGGAGAATCCCCAAATGTTATCCTGTCCAAGGTTAATGGAGTTAAAGCAAGTTCGTAGTCTTGGAGACTAAAGTTGAGGTTTCCCTCCCACTTCGAGAAGTCTACGAGTTCTAAAGACAGTCACAGAACACTCTTTTACCAATGATTACAATTGTCATATGGAATTCCAATGGAATTGGATCTTGTGTCAAAATATACTTCTTGGTCTTAGAGTTTTCCAAACATAAGGGTATAATGGTTTCCATCCCTGAACATAAGCAACAAATGGTCAGGATTTGTGACTTCTCCAACAAACTCAAAATGTACGGTTTCATTCCCATTGATCCTTCCAACCAACATATATGGATTTTCTAGAATAGGAGTTTTACAATCGATCTAAACTAGCATTGTTACCATTTCATTATAGTTAAGGAAACTCAATTCATTCATAAATTGTTTGTATTCTTCATTTATAAGAGCTGTGACCCTCAGTATAGGGATACCTTATGGAATGATCACAATGTGTTTGATCCCAAAAATATTACATGGATTGTTGGACGAGACTAAATATTATTGTTTAACTGAAGGAGAGGAAGGGAAGATGGCCTTTACCCATGAAATCTAGCTTATATTTAACTCAATTTATGGTGGGTAGGGGTCTTATGGATCTTGGATACTCAGGTGATCAGTTCATGTGGTGCAACAACCAATAGGGTAACCAATGGTCGTTGAGCCGTTTGGACAAATGTTTGGCTAACATGCATACCATTTCCATGTACATCAAAACTAGGGTGACTCATATAGTGCATGGCATATCAGATCATTCCATTATTTTTATTTACTTGTCTTTCGGTCATGATCATCACGAATAGTTTAGATACTACCCACATTGGGGAAGTATCTTAGGATACCATTGCTGGGTTAGAGACACCTGGAATGACCACTCCCAAAGGGAACACCTGGATTTCCATTCATAAAAAACCATGAAAGATCAATATGAGGATCTAGACATGGTCGATGGATATTCCTTCTCCAGATAGATATTTTTAGGCCACCATGAAAGATGTTTATAACCTCAAAATGAGTCTAGAGGATGATTAGAATTAACAAGTATTCAAGGACCTCACAAGTAGGAATGAGTATTTAGTGGACATGATACAAAAATAAGATCACCTAACTAGGGTGAATGTGAGAATTAAGTTGATACAAGAGGTTTATAGGAACATAACATACTTCCATGATTGTATTAAGGAGAGGAAAAGGTTAGTTAAACTGAAAAAAATGTTAGAGGATGGTACTTATACTGATGAAATTGATTTAATGGTAGATCTAGATAAATATTACTTCAGATAACTTCTAGCTAGACCTAACACCCACTTTCCTAATGGGTATCTGATGGAAAATATGAGTCTCTTTGATGTGACTCCTAACTATTTTTCTTTCTAGGACAATGAAGGCATGGGGGCTATCCCTCAAGAATAAGATATTTTGGATTCCATGATGAACCTGAATCCCAATAGTGCGACGGGTCCAGACGGATTCCCTAGATCCTTCTATTGATCCTCATGGGGTATGGTGAATGATTATTTAATTGTGGAAATTAAAGAATTCATTTGAAGAGGTTACTTACCATGAGTTTCAAGTGATACCACCAGCATAGTCATCCCCAAATCCAAAAACCCTACCTCAATCCATCATTTTTGTCCAGTGAGCATGTGTAACGTCCCCTACAAGTTCCTTGCCAACATCATTAACTCAAGAATATCCCTCTACCTCCCCAATGGGTCTCCATTGAAAAAACATGACTTCATGAAGGGTCTCTCCATATAGGGGTAATTTTTTTCCTAGAAAATGATTAGGGATATCAACTTCAAAACACAAGACTCTAATATGGAAATCAAACCTAATATGAACAAGTCCTATGATCATATCTAATGAAGTTTCATCAACAAATTACTTAAAGGTATTCCTCTTGGAACAATGAAATTATATATCACTATTTTTGTTCAACATGGTTTGTTGTTACTTTTATGGGAAAAACATATGATTTATTCAAGGAAACCCATGGCCTAAGGAAATGGGACCCTATCTCCCTGAGTATTTTTATTATCACCAAAGACATTCTTAGACACCTCATTCATAGAATCTCAAGTAATTGAGAAATACTTCCTTATTGTAGAAGGATGAGATCCCCATCCGCATACCACCCCTTATTCAAAGATGATTCTATCATATTCATGAATGATATGAGAAGATCATTATGAGTATTGAACAAGGTGTTGGAGGATTACTTCTATTTTAGTGGTCTAGTTATAAACAAGATAAAGAGCATCTTTTACATCTCTGACAATTGTTCCTCTATCTGGGTCTCTACTATAAGACATATCCTTGACATTCATAGAGGGGAACTACCCATGTATTATCTCTGTGCACCATTATCCTTTGGTAGACTTCGTATTCATGAATTTGAACCCCTCATTAGTAGGATCATAGACCGGGTTCTTAACTAAAAAATAAGTAATTATTTTTTTGGGGTATGATAGCTCTAGTGAATAGTGTGATCTTGGCCACTCCAGTTCACTCCCTCTCATCTATCAAGGTCCCAAAACTTGTTATTAAAAAAATTGATAAAATTATAGATAGCTTCATTTGGGATCCCATGTTTGAGGGGATAAGGTAATGGGTTTCCTGGTGTAGGATGGAGAGGCCTTCTAAAGAAGGTGGGATCAATGTTCGTAGCCTTGAAGAGACCCTTCTCTGCATGAATGAGAAATTAGCATGGGAGGTTCTAGAACCACATACCTTGTGGGGGATAACTATGAATGGAAGTTATTTGGGGGATCTGGCTTCACCGTAAGATCATTCCTCTCTTCTATGGTCTAATATTATCCCCCTCGTTAATACCCTCTGGCCTTATACTCGTTAGATCATTGAGAAAGGTGATGTATCTTTCTGGAACCATAACTAGAGTGGGGTGGTCATTGGATACATGGGATTCACTTCTAATGAAATTTCTTTTAGGGAATCTTTTCAGTATATATGTTTCATCAAAGTTGTTCTAGACATGGACCAACATGATCAGTTTAATCTCATCAAGCTAAGCTCAAACCCAAATAAGTGTATCTTCACCCCAACCCGCTTTGGTTCATTCATGAAAAAGGAATACTATTAGATCCTTACCATGTAGGCCCTAATGAATACATGGAATTATATTATTTGGTCCAATATTATCCCCACTAAATACAAATTTATCACCTAGATAATAAAGAACAAGGTAGTCCCCACTGATGAGAACATTAAGCTTTGTAGAGTCAACATTTCTTCTAGGTGTTCTTGTTTTAGGTGGCATATAGAGGAAATTTTTTGTCACATTTTATTTTATAGAGAATGGGATTGTGAGATTTGGAATTATTTTGGAGATTTCACAGCTTTCTCTAATCTGTCCATGGCTGATCATCCCTTCTTGGATCACCGGTACAATGGCTCGAGAGATGGGGGCTCAGAGAGAATGGATTGCAGTATAGTGTTTCTTATAGGCTAATGGTGTTTGCGGAAGGTGAGTAATAAGTAGATACATAAGGGGGTGGACTCGATTGGATGTTATATCATTATTAGAACGAAAAACTTTCTTATCAACATAGGTAGGGTCCTAAGAAACTGGAGGGAGGACCCATCATTGCAGCAGTTTAGAAAATGGTTCTGTAGTCCTCAAATTAGAAGTAGTATCCCTACAGGCAATTAGGTATGTTTTAAGCCTATGACTAGGTGGTTTATGCTCAAATTAGAAGGATCTTTCACCACAAGTGTTATGCGAGGAGGGGAATTCGTCTGCAATGGCAATGAGTCAATCATCTTGGTGTATACTGTTCAGTTGGGCCAAGGAATTTCTCTTCAAGAAGAGGCTATTCAATGATCATTGGTCTTAGATTTTTCAGAAAAAGGAGTTTAGATTTCATAGAAACTGAAGTATATTCAATGTTATTACACAACGATCTACATTTCCTTGGAGTTATCCTTTGTCCGATATACTATATCATCAGAAAATGTTGTGGAATCCTCGACAACAACTATAAAGTGATCCATACCTTGATATAGGGGTAATAAAGGCATGGAGTACCTAGCCTCTCTTAATATACTTGGACCTGAGAGATAATTTTTTCATAACTTGAACAACTTGAAGCCAGTGGGGGTTAATATAGTTAGAGGGGATACCCTTGGTCTCCAGCACTTTAGATCCCCGTAGCCCCATGTTCCTTTGTCCTATCTTTACATGTCATTGTTTCCCTATACCTTTAATTATTTGAATAAAAATTTACATGATGATGATGATAATGAAATGATGTTTGTACATTTTTTAATGGGAGGTGATTGTTGGAAAGTGGATTGGTGGTACCTAAACATATTTATTTGGATATATGAAGGATGTGTCATTTCCATTCTTCTTTAAGAGATGTTCTCAGAGTGATGACTCTAATTTAACTCTAAATAACTCCCCATGGACTTATTATATGGATTATTTATAGAAAATAGGGGTTGAGGGAGACATATTAAATAGTTATGGATAGTGGGATCAATTGGCCTGTAACCACATATTGGGAAGGTATAAGGTTATCATTTAGTGTGGATTGAATGGAGGTAAAGATGTGGACATGTTTGAGGGGATTGATAGGTTAAGGTGAAACTAGTTTTAAGGTGAAGGATTCAATGCAGAGGAGGGGTTGGATGGTATGGGTTGAAATAAGAATGGATTTTACCCTTATTATATTTTTTCTTAGATGGAATTAACCATATTGTGGTTCAATAAACACTATGTTATGGTCAAATAATTGGTCAGGTGAAAAAGGTTTGTTCCATAACATAGTATGGCATGGAAAGTTATAGTGGATAGGTCAATCATTGAGTTTTAGTTAGGGATTTTAGGGGTTTTCAGTGGCTAGATGACCATACAATGCCATTAATACTTGGATTTTAGTATGAACGATATATTAGTAAAAAGATATTTTTAATTTTTTTAATTTATACGTAATTATTGATATAGTCAGAAATTCTATGAATTTATTAAAAATTTTATTTTTAAATGTTCACTTAAAAATAAATTATTTTATATAAATGTCAAAAAATAATCATAGGATAATTTTGATATGTTGAATTAGAAAATAAAATTCATTTCAAAAAATTAAAGTTATAAAATTATAAAATTTATCTTTTATAAGAAAATAAAATAAAAATACAAAAACTAATTTCATTGAAAAATTATCTTTTAAATATTTAAGTATACTTAATTATATTTTTCACGAATTTCTAATTGATTGAAATAACTTTATATAATATAGGTTTTATTATTCTAATTTATTATTAATAATATTTATATAATATATTGTAACTTGATTTAAATCAATGTTTCATGTGGATAAAACAAGAAAACACATTATAATTATTTAAATGAATGATATATATAAAAATATTATGGTGTTATATTCCCCCATTAGATAAATTGCATCCTCAAAATTTTAATTATATTTTACTAATGAAAGTATCCAAGAGAATGTAAAATATTGACATAACTCAAGATAAAATATCTATAGAGATATAAATTTTATAGTCTTAAGAAACAAATATTTTCCCTTATAATAGTAATATCTAAATTGTTGATTTTTTCTACATCCATTAGATCCTAGATTCTATCATTATTCATTAACATGATACAAATTACATAATTTTATTATAAGGGTGTTCATAACCATCCTTGCATGATTGAATACCATAGTTTGATATGAAAAGTGATTTCTTATTTTCAATTTTTTTCCCACTAAGTAGAGGCTACCAATACATTTACAAAACTACATCAAATTTTTCAAAAGGATAATAATATTTTAACCAATAACACTCCCATAAACTCTAACTTAAAATATAGTACAAAAAGAAGTTTTATTGGATAATCACATCATCAGGGTGGTGATTTAATGATATTATAAAACTTCATAGATACCCTACACCACAATAAAATAAGTCACACACAAATATAGAGTGAATGATAAGTTTTCGTTAGTTATAATGACCCACTTTAGTGGTTTTGGTCAGATAGTGTCTCCATTATTCCCTTATTTTAATATGTTGTTGATATTTATAATTTATGTTAGACACATGATTAAGGAATAAATTTTCATGATTACAAAACGTCTTACATTATAAGAATCCGACATTCCTCCCATTCCTTGCATTTATATTCTTATTTTCCCCATATTTATTTTAACATTTCTGATTGACAATCCTTATACAGTTGAAACATTTTTTTATTCCCTTGATACATTCCATGGGTACTTCTTCTCTTATTTTTATCCTTTAATAAGTTTAATACTTTTTTACTTCATCCTATTAGTCACGTTATATTACATAAAAATCTACCTTTCTCTTCTTTGGTGTGTTTGGATGTTTGGAAATATTGAATTTATTAATCACAACTCAAGATTGGTGGGTGGGAATGACCAAAATATTCTCAACACCAGCTTCTATCCCACTTGGTTTATCATTATGAAAATCACTTTATTATTCATAATATCAAATAATAACATTGTTTCTCCAAGATTCATACATTTATATGAATAAAATTGTTAATCATGACTGATCAATATAAACCTCATAAGGTAATTATCATAAATAATCTGATGAAAAACTGAACCTCAAAATAAATTACTCTTCAATACCATCATGTTATATATAAATTAAATATAAGTTTATTTTTTTTGGGTCCTCTCATAATTATTACATTAATTATTTAACATAATAAACCCTTCACAATGAATCATAATGAGAATTTAATTAACAAGAGAATATCCCATGGGAGTTCCAAACCAGGTGTGTAGCTGGACCTCTGTACAGTGATCTAGGAGATGATTGAGTTAATACCCAAATACTCTTTTTAGGACTATTACCCCTAGGTATATATTTTCTAGAGCCTTCACCCCCTTGTAGTATCCATATGGGGATACAATTGCATGGAAAACCACATAATATATACTATTCCAAAACATCATGATGTTATCATAGAATTTGAATTATACCTTAGACTTATCAAAGGAGTATTTTATAATGTTATCTTATCATTGTCCCCATAAAATACCTAAAATAATACTTAAAAATAACTAAACACCCCTTTGATACTAACTATGCTTCCCCAAACCCGTACTTCTAGGCCCAGTGTGAAAAGTAAACAATTTTTCAAATTAACTTTGATGCCAAGTGAGATTATCTAAACTAAAATTTTAAAAACTTAACATTGTTTTTAAATATCACAATAGGCTTACACAAATTGGATAATGTTTTTATTTTAATGTCTTTAAGGACTATGTACATAAGCAATACACATGATATATTCACTATAATAAAACTCCATCATACTCCATTATAGAATTTACATAGGATATACATATCTTCATAATTTTGGGAAAGAAAAAAAATAAGAAATGGGTGATCTTAGATGCCCAGTAAGGGAATATAAATTAACATGTCATCAAGGGTTACATCATAATCATATGAGAAAAAATGTACAAGGGAGAAATATATTATTTAAAAGAATATGGAATAATAATCAATGTCTATAAGGCATGATAAAAGGAAATGAAATCTAAAATGAAAAACATATACCTTGGAAAATATATACAGTATCATGTTACATTAAATAAGAGTCAAGTAATATAATCATAGTTACAATATTATGACACAAGATTGTGACATAAAAATAATCATAGAAATAATATATCAAGGATACCCACAATGTTATTCATCACATAGAAGGCTTATACTAATCACCCATGTACCTTATTGGGTTTGGGATAATCCTTATGTGTACCCTTATTCTTGGGATAAATCTTACGATTCACCCATTTGACTTAGTATAGATCCACCTATGTACACTTTGGATTGGGTAAAATCTTCCCTTGTACCCTTTGACTTGGAATAAATCCTCCCGCGTACCCATTATCTTGGGATAAATCATCCACTATACCTTTTGAACTCATAATATATAACCATTACAAATGAATTGTAGGGATATATTAGACCCCACCCATTATTCAACCTTACATAACATTCCACTTGAAATAAATTCATTAAAAATAATAAAGAACACTTTGAAAAATGGGTTTTCAGAACACTTCTAAATGGTATAATTAAAATTAGCCTCAAGAATGTAAACTGTTGATACAAAAAAATCAATCATACCAAAATATATTTCATAATAACGTTTATAGTGTGATACTTGAAAATAACTTACAATTAAATAATTCATTTTTATATAAAGAGGAAAATGTAAGTGAAATAAAAAAAGAGTTTTGAAGAAAACACTTTTAACTTTGACATGAGTGAGGTAGTTCTGGTTTACATTAAAATGTAATTTTTGGAGAGGTCACTATTAAAAAATTGAAAATACTTAATTTTAAAAATGAATATTCATAAATAAATCTCAATAATGATTCCTTTATAAGGAAATGAAGTTGTCACAATGGTGAAGTGATTTTTTGGAAAATTTTACTGGTAAAAATAATCTTCAGTAATTGATACTTGTAAAATACATAAAATATTAAAAAATTTGAAGTGAAATAATTTGATAATACAAAATTTTGAAAATCAAACTTCAATAATAAATCATTGAAATGTATAAGGTTAGTCGAAATAAATGTGGAGTGGAAAATGAAACAATTGATTTTGAAGTATGGAAAACCTTTTTAATATTTTCAAATATTTTTGTTGAATAGGCCTATCATAAAATGTGTTATGAAAAATTTAATTTTTCAATTAAGATAAGAAAAATATAAAGGTCACATTATATAACACCTAATTATGTTCTCAATTATAACGGATAAACTTAGTGGAAAAATAAATATGGACAAGGATGGGAAAATTTCATTAAATGGGATATGAATTATGCTCAACAATGATATAATTTTTAGATTGAAATTTTTTCATGGTAAAATATTTTTATTAAAAGGTATTTTTACATAGTAGTAAGATAATATAGCATTGAATAAAATCTTAGTGTGTAAAAAACCAATATTAAAATAAATATGTTCGAGAAGAACCATTTTAACTCAATGAAGTGAGTCGAGTTTACAAAAATCCTTAAACCTTTGGTATATTTTGAATCAAAATACATTTAAAGATAAAACATGATATAGATATTATATCCCAATTAATTAAATAAATATTATAAAATACATTAATATTTTAGTAGATAAACCATTATAAAGGAAATATGGTGAATAATAGGAAATATGTCTCAAGGGATGAAAATTTGAGACAAACAACCCCTTACATTATTTTTCCACTTTGTTTAATGAACTCTAAAATAATATATAACAAAAATAGATAAATTAATATCCTATATAAAAAAACTATTCATTTATATAAACTTTTATAAACTTTATTTATAATTATTTTCAAAATTCATACTAGTTAATTATTAACTATTTTCAATATCATGGGTGAGTAATCTTGATCACTTTGAACTAATTTCATAATCATAGCGTGGTTCTTCATTCCTATCCTAAATTTCAAAATTATAAGATCATAAAAGGTAATATAATTTATTTTTTATGATATTTTATTAAATCATATTTTCATTCTATGATAGTTTTAGTTACAGTTCTTATTGATGAAATTGGAAATGAGTATGTTTTAGTGATTTAAAAAAAATGAAAGATGGTAAATTAAATAATGAGTTAAATTTTTATATTATAAATAAAAAACAAAATATAATAATTATTTACTTATTAATATCTAATATTATATTTCTAATTCATTACCTGATATAAATTTATAGAATTTCTCATGAAGGTTTTTTGAATTGATCCAACAAGATTATGGTAAAATCTATATGTGAGTATGGCTATGGAAGAGGTCCTATTTTATAATAATGTTGTCAAAAAATTATAATGATATTATTTAGATTTTATTAATATTATTAATCATAATTTTTAATATTTATATGAAAAGTATAAATTAAATTGAAGTTTTCACTTATAAAAAATATATTTTCTTCCTAGTATGTTACTTTTAGGCAGTTAGTTTTACAATGATAGCTTATTGCTACTATTACTTATAAAATGGATAATTTATATTTAAATAATATAAATAATTACATAATTAACATATATATATATATATATATATATATTTATTGGACCCATTTATATATCTATAGTTGAATTTTGGTGATGAAAAACTAAATGTTTTATTCATGGAGGCCGCAATGTATATGCACACATGAAAAATGTTAGTTTTTTTTCAATTGAATAGAAGGAGAATATATAATTATTATACCATAAATACAATAAATTTTCATTAGATTTTTTAATTTAATTATATAAATACGGTTATAATGGGATGGGAATATAGTGGATGATAAGGATAAAGAAATAATGTTAAAGGGTAAGTAATACTTATGTTGAGAATTTTGATATTCTCTTGAAGAAACCTTTTGAAATGAATAAGTATTGGAATTTTTTTGAGTAAATAGGATGAAAAAGTATATAGGGTATCTAGAAAATGTAAATTAAGAAGAGTTTCATGGGAATTTAGAACTATATGTGTGGCTGGAAATGGGTGGTAGTGTGCTCCTTGTATAGGTGAAAAATGTAGACAAATATTTGGAAACGAATGTTAGGTAAAGGGTGATAATGGTATTGCATAAGATTTAGGTGATATTCGTGGGTCAATTTTGGTTATATATGTAGGTATAACCTAAGAACCGAAAAATGGAATTATAAATGCTCTATTTTTCAAATTGATTTAGAAAAATTGGATCCACATTAGATTAGGCATTTTAAAACCAATTAATCTTGATTAAATGTTAATCATGGTTTTTATTTTATCACTAAAAATATAATATGACCTATATTACCAACTACCAATGTGATGATTCCAAATTTATACTCCATTTCATATAATTCGATTTCTAAATATTATAAAAATAACATTTAAATTAAAACATATAATGTTTAGAAAAAATGTTTTTGTTGTAAAAAGTAACTTCAACCATTAAGTGTTCTTAATCATATTTTACATTATTTTCCAATTAAATGAGTGTTTATTCATTTTTATATATATTTAATGAAAATATTATAGTATTAATTTAAAATATATCCACTTAACATTAAAAAATATAATATATTTAGAAAAGTAACATTCTATGAAGGATAACTATTTTACCGTGGAGGCAAATTATTATCCATGTAATTTACATTTAACACATAAAAATAAAATTGAACTTATTAAATAATTTATAGATAATTAATAAAAATATAAAATTCATTTTTACAATAAAATTTATATCTATAATAAAAATTAATTTTAACATTTGTGCATGTAACACTAAAAACTGTTTTTGGAAAAAAGTGTCTTTTTAAGCATAAAATTTATGTGAATGATATTATTACAAATATATTTGACTTTCAAGATATATATTGGTTTATAATATATAAAATAATATTTATATGAATTTAAAATAAATATATAATTGAATTTTACCAAAAATAACCTTTAATTAGATGAACACACCAAAAATAGTTTTTTTAAATTATTACTCAATTTAATTAAAGGATAAATATGGATTTTATAAATTAATAATAGTATTTTTAAATTTATAGTTTGAATTGTTAAATAAAACATTCATCATTAAATATTATTTTTATGATTTTAAGTTATACTTAATTCTTGATATAGTCATAAATGCTATGATTTATGTGAAAATTGTATTTGTAACTATTCACCTAAAAATAAATTACTTTTAAAAAAATAATCTTAGAATAATTTTGATATTTTTAATTCATAAATTAAATTAATTTTACAAAATTTAAATTTTAAAATTTTAAAATTTATTTTTTGGATGAAAATACAGTATATAAAAAAAACTACTTTTATTAAAAAAATTCCTTTCAAAATTTCAAGTGTTATTAATCCTATTTTGTATAAATTTATTATTTATTACAATAATGATATTTAATATAGGTTTTATGATTCATAAATTTTATTTATAAAATTCATATAATATGTTGTATCTCATTTTAGTTCTATGTTGCGTGTGGAGAAAGCTATTAGACACATTATATTTATTTAAAAAAAGATATATAGTAAAATATTGGGGAGTTTCATTATCACCCTTATGTAAATTTCATCCTCACGATTTCAATTATCTTATACTAATGAAAGTATATAAGATTTTATAAAATATATACAAGATTCAAGATACAATCTCTAAAGAGATATAAACCTTACAAACTTAGGAAACCCATCAATTTTTCTGAAAATAGGCCTACCCCCATTGTTTACTTTTCTACAAACATTATAACCAAGATTATATCAATATTCTACCTCAAGAACTAGATTATGTAATTTTATTCTAAAGGTGTTCGTAATCATCCTTGTGTTGATAGACCACCATAGGTTTATATTAAAGGTGACTTCCTTTTTTTAATTATTTTTTTCCCTCTAAGTAGAGGGAACCAATCTAGTTCAAAAATCATATTAAATTCATATAAATGTGGGATACTAAGATTTTAACCATACATATTCCGAGGAACTACAACTTGGAATACAATACAACAAGAATATTTTTTTTGACAATCAAATTATTGGGATGGGATTTAATTCTCTTTGAAAAATTCTAGGATACCCTAGACCATAATATTATAAGTTGTCCAAAAATATATAATGGAGGATAAGTGTTACTTAATTATAAAAATCAACTTATGTAGTAGTGATTAGATAATCATTATCTTTTTACCATATATTTGGAGGTTATGGACACCTATAATCCATGTTAGACGTTAGATTGAGGCATCAATTTATATTGTAACACCCCAAGCTTCCACGGTACGCTTCCCATTGAATAAATCAGTAGCGTGTGTTGTACGCAACTTCGAGTTCTAACCAATCAAACTAGCCGTTAAGAATAATAATACCAACTTTTGAAATTTTGTAAATTTTATCTCTCAAAATTGACTTCATTTTTGGATTCAGAATATCAAATTTATCCTAGGGTAAAATTTTGGAACTTTTCGGATAACATTTATATTTTGATGAATAGTGAAAATTACTAAATTTAAATTAAAAACAACTTTTTTAATCGAAATAATTAATAGTGATAAATTATGAATTTGAGTGGTTTAAAAGTATATTTAGAATATATTTTTATGATTTAATACAATGTTGGTCGTTGTACATAATTTGACAATTAAACTGGACATGATCAAGTTTCAATCTTTTGATAGTTATTATATCTTAAAAACATGCTTTTTGTTTTAACAACGGGAATTAGTTTTAAATTAATTTCTACCAATTATGTGTTTTTAATTTGGAAAAATGGATTCCATATTTGGAATAAGGATGTTAAAATTTTGTAAATAGGAAACTTTTATTTTTAGACATTTGGAATAATTACTTCGGTAAATATTTTATTTACCAAAGTTAAAGGGTAAATCCAATAAAAAGGGTAAAAAAATAATATTATAATAATATTAAATTACACTAAAATGTGTCATAACCTTATTTTTTGATACATGTCCGACCATGTGAATCTTTTGGTTGATTTTGGGATCCCATGGAGCCACTTTTAAGTGATAATGACACTTTATATTAATTAAGTTAAAATAAATACAAAAATGACATAAGCATATATATTTTAGAAAGACAATTTTTACATAGGGTTATATATGTTGAATTTTCGACTATAAATATTCATTAGAAAGATAAAACTATTTCATACATAATGGTATTTTATTTATAAATTTGATACATTTAATAATTAATATTATTTATGACACAATAATGATGCATTATTTTCCTTATTAATGAAAGAATCAAATAATTGGTATTATAAATGTTAAAATTATTATAATTTGAAAGTTTTGATGACATAAAAGAATTTTATTTCTTAATATGACATTATAGGATTTCTTAAATGAATTTGGTTCTAATTAATAATGTTTTTATTACTTTAACAAAAATAAATTATTGAATAGTGTCAAAATTCACATAAAAGAGTTTTTAAAACAAATATTATATTATTAATTGATATTAAATTCCTAAAAATCTAAGATTCTGCCAAGATACTTATATAAATATAGGTGTATCATTAATGGACCACTTGGGGGTCTTTTAGATGTATATAGTATGTTTATTAACTATATAATATAAAAATACAAAGTGACATGGTAAATGTTAAACTAATTAACTAAGAGTTTAAACTAAAAGATAAGGTTAATATAGTGACCCAAACCAGTATAAAACCTATTTGTTGAGTGGTTTTAGACCTATAAACACCTTAACCTCTAAATAATCCACTTTGGATCCATTATAAATCGAATATTAATTTATTATAAAATAATATTTCTAGTTTTTCCAAAGGTTCCCCTAACCCCTCTTATAAAAGGGCACTCCCCCTTCCCACTAATTCACAAATTAAAAGCCATTTGGCTCGGCCAAACACTACCAAAAAAATCTATAAACTTCCCTCAATTCAATCTAGAGGCCTTATTTTGATCAGAAATCCTACCTAAGGAGCCCTTTTGATTAAATCAAAAGGAAGAACCCAAAAAGAGGTAATGTTTTCACCACCCTCTTTCAAGTTCCTTTCTTCTTGGACTTCTTCTTTCTTTGTTATTACCATTATTAAATAATAAATCCAGTATATTATATATATGGGATGTTATTATATATATGGTACAACCATATTCAGTATTCTATCCATCCTTTGAATTACATGTCACCATACGTGCGTACGTACGGCTTACCGTCTCTACGTCGTGGTGTAATTGTTATTCAATAAATTATTATTTGAATGGGTATAATAATGATGTGTAATTCATGTAAATAATAAATATAACATGATAATGATTCTTTATATATGATATACCATCCAATTATATATTATTTTAATATCAAAAGAATGATATTGTCGCTCGTGAGTACGTACGGACTACCGTCTCCATGAACGCAATGAGATTTATTCCCCATCATATCCATTTAAGACTAATTCTAATTTAATGTTAAAAATAATGTTTATGGACTTGATATCATTCTGGATATGAATAAGATACAACCTATCCATAAACAAATGGCTTATGTAACAAAACATATAAAATAAAACGAGTAATTTAGCGCCCGAAACAACAATAATACTAAGATATTATTAACAAAGCAATGTTAAAAGATCATATATGACATCATATTAATTTAAATGATTCTTGTATAATTTAATAACAATTATTTCACCATTATAAAGGAGGTTAACACACCCCAAACCAAGGAAAAAGTAGAAGGTAATGGGTTTTCATCTCACTCCTTATTTCCGTGAGATTCAAGCCATATTGACACTATTAACTTTTGTGTTGTGTATGTACTGCCCATAATTGTATTCATTGTGTAATACAATTTCATTTATGTGTATTTACATATTCATTGTATAATACCTCTTTAATGGTGTGTATGTTGTGTAAGTTACAAAATATTTAAGGGTTTATTTCACAATCTCTTCATTATCCGAGGTTGTTTATACGTAAGTATATACTTAGACATCTTTATCATCCACATCCATGTTTCTTAGAAATGTCTTTCAAACCATTTTTAATATTTAATAGACATTTGTTTAAAGTCATTTATATCCTTATTTGAACTTATACGTTTTTGAAAGGAATCTTTACATTGTTTTCCAAACAAGTTACTTTTTAACATTTTTGACAGAATTAAGGTAAGAATGTATTTTTTAACTTATACGGCGGGTGCGGCTGTTTTCCGCCATTATAAAATCTTCTAAGCTTCCCTTACAAGCTTATAAGAATATTTTCAAAGTAAAAGTTTTATTTTATAATTATGGGACTTTTAAATGATTTCAAAAAAATAGATGTTTCTCTCAAATAGTTTTGATTTAATATATGTCAACATCCTTTGATGGATTTTAAGCTTATTTTATGTTTATTTATTATGCTAAAAATCTTCCATATTGTATGGAAGGTTTTGTAATATGTTTGACTGTGGATGTTTTATTTTTATTCCATTCATGGTTTATGGAGAAAGTATTGACATTTCATATGCTAGTTTTAATACAAATGTTTGTGTTATGTTTAAACCTAATCATATGAGGCATGCATTAGACTTAATAAGTGACGGGTGGAGCCTTCTATAGATCCTCGATGCATCGGTAGGTCTCATGAGACAAACTAGTGTTTTGGCATGAGTCCTTGACAAAATATTATTTGTGGTCTTGGCACGAGGCCTTGCCTACATGGTTATGATAGTCTAGCATTATGCATTCCATCATTATAAAAGTGGATATTGATATTGCATGTGATTATTCGGCTAGTAGAATATCCATGTGAATATGTAAATGGAATTATTTCATTTTATCTTTTCCATATTATGCTGAAGTTCATGTCTAAAAGGATTTTGATTTATCTATACACTTACTTAAATGCTTATGATTATTTAGTAATGTTTCTTCTATATTGTTATCCTTACTGAGCATCTAAGCTCACCCCTTTCGATGTTTTATTTTTTCCAGGATGTGAAGAAGTAATTTATGAATGACCTGCATGGATAATATGAGGGGATATGAAGACAAGATGTTGTTGTATTATTTTTCACTTTATGATGTAATGTAAACTTTATGAATGTATCTAATTATTCCAAGGCTACTAAACTAATCGGTCTTTCGAGGCTTGATCTTTCTTGTGATCATGCCAATGTTATGTACCAATGCACCGACTCTGGGCAACTGGGGTCGAGGTGTTACAGTTGGTATTAGAGGAAGTTCAGTACAAACCTTGGAAGGTAGATTTAGATAAACTCTGATTCGAGCACATAGACCTAAGATAGTCTTTGAGGATTAGTATAGAAGAACTTCCTAGAATTTTGGTATTGTAGAGATTTTGTGAGTTTTCTGAGCAATACATCCCTGTCTGGATACGAGCAGGTAGAGGCGGCTCTGGCATAAATGTACCTAGGGGTAAAACTCGAAAACACCGCTTTGAGATAGACTCGAACAGGAACTGGTGCACAACAATGGGCCTTGGTGCACTCTTGGTTATGACACTCCCGGGGGATATGCTTAGGATAATTCTCATTTTCTTTACAAACCATTATGAAGGGTTTATGAGTATATACTTCCTCAATGAAAACATTTTTATGATTATGGATTATATCCTTAAATAGTTCATTTTTTGTTAAGTGTTTTACAAGTATGGAATTATGTATTTTGATTCATAAACTAATCTAGTTTATGACATTGTTTAGAAATGGAGCCCAATAGAAGGAATGGGAACTCCAATAATACGCAGGATCCAAAGAGTAAGGAGGATCATATCTTTCATGGTCTTAAGCCAACATTTAGAAGAGAAAGAGTCTCCCATGTATTATCATCATATGAAGAAATAGTATCATGTGTTGATAAGATAAGTAAAGAATTCTCGGAGTCCTATGGCTTTGAAGGGAATCCAGAGAAGGAAAGGATGGTAGAGAGAAGGACATATAAAAGGAAGAAGGTAAAGAAGGATTTTCCCATATGTGATAACTGTGGAAAGAATCTCCTTGGAAAATGCCTGAAGGGAATGGGAGTATGTTATAAGTGTGGAGAAAAAGGACACCAAGTACGTGACTTCAAGGGTAAGAAAAAGTTATCAAATGTACAATGCTTCATCTGCAAGGAGTTTGGACATTATACGAACCAATGTCCTAGTCATCAGACTATGCCGTAAATGATGCTATTGGATAATAATCAAGTTATGATACTACCACAGATGAAGAGGAATGACTTGTGTTCTTATGTTGTTATTTTGGAATTATTCCATTGATGTGTTGTATCAATGATGTACTGGAAATAAATAAGGATTGTACTGTAGTACTATTTCACTGAGGATTTGAGATTTTATGGTACTAAGAAAATTGACTCTACAATAAGTTAATTTTTTTGGAAACTACATGGTTGAAGGAAAGATAAACCTTAACATGGTATTAATATTGAGGTACTGATTTTGGAATAAGATATGGTTGATTTGGTAAATTATATTGGATATTCTTGACTGCCTTGAAACAGATTAAAGGTTTGTATATTCTATCATTGTTTGAGTTTACAACATTTTTGGATGGATGAAGTATATCCAGTATTCTATAAGTAATGAGAGAGCATTAATGTAATCAATAATGTTTTATGGTAATTTAGGATGTTTTAGTGTTTTAAAATAATACATGATGAAGGTATTCACATGCTATTATGGGGTAAAAAGGATCTTTATTGTGTTTACCTTCCTTATAAATTTTAGAATGTGAGTTTGGACATAAGTATTTTGGATAATTCTAGTTTGAGATTATTTTTGGATTTCCATAAAAGGACAACCCGAAGGTCGGGCGGCAACCCGTCACGTCTGGAAAGGATGCGAGACATGAACCCACAACCGAAGGGCGACAAGGGTGTATCACCTACCACTAGCCCACGTGATATCCTAGATTGAATAATGTAGTATTTAAAAAAAAATTCTTGTAGATGAATTATAAATTCCTTTTTTTGAACCCTATACGAATAGAATAAATAGAATATTATTTTTAAGTTCTATTATCTTTAATAGTGAAAGATGAGTTTTTTCTAGAAATTAGTTAGAGGATGGGACTCTACCTGTCAAGTATATATTTTTCTTCTTCTCTTATTCAATGAAGAAATTAATTCTTATACTTTAGTCAAGGGATCTTGAAACAAAAAATGTGTTATCCTAATACCATATGTTTTGTTGAACCGATGGTATTTTAAATCATCATAGATTGATGAATTTAAGGCCCTCAATTTTACACTTGTTTGTGATTGATAAACTCAATCACTACCTATAAATATTTACATTTTTCCTCTAATTATATATCCTTAATTTACACCAATGTTCTCCTAATCAAGATCATGATTTGGTGGTGACCCTTTAATTTCCCTTTCCTCTCATTAAGACTAAATTTTATTAACCCAATTTCCGATGTGGGTTTTCCCACAAAGATATTTTCAATTTTCAACCTTTTATTTTCGAAAAATAATTACAAATTGAGAGGACACAATTTATTGAAGGAGGGGAGAATGTCACACCCCAAGCTTCCATGGTACGCTTCTATTTGAATAAATCAGTAGCGTGTGTTGTACGCAACTTCGAGTTCTAACCAATCAAACTAGCCATTATGAATAGTAATACCCACTTTAGGAAATTTTATAAATTTTATCTCTCAAAATTGACTTCATTTTTGGATTTTTAATATTTAATTTATCCTAGGGTAAAATTTTGGAACTTTTCAGATAACATTTATATTTTGATGAATAGTGAAAATTACTAAATTTTAATTAAAAACAACTTTTTTAATCAAAATAATTAATAGTAATAAATTATGAATTTGAGTGATTTTAAAGTATATTTATAATATTGTTTTACCATTTAATATAATTTTGGTCATTGGACATAATTTGACAATTAAACCGGATATGAACAAGTGTCAATCTTTTGATAGTTATTATATCTTAAAAACACGTTTTTTGTTTTAAATACCGGAATTAATTTTAAATTAATTTCTACCACTTATGTGTTTTGAATTTCAAAAAATGGATTCTGTATTTGGAATGATGATTTCCAAATTATGTAAATTGGTAACTTTTATTTTTAGACATTTTGAATAATTACTTTGGTAAATATTATATTTACCATGGTTAAAGGGTAAATCTGGTAAATAAGGGTAAAAAATAATAATATTATAATAATAATAAATTACCCTAAAAAATTTCCTAACATTATTTGTTGATACATGTCCGACCATGGGCATATTTGGGTAGATTGTGGGACCCCATGGATCCACTTGTAAGTGATAATGACACGTTATATTAATTAAGTTAAAATAAATACAAAAATGACATAAACATATATGTTTTAGAAAAAAACTTTTTACATAGTGTTAGATATGTTTAATTTTCGACAATAAATATTCATTATAAATATAAAAATATTTCATACATACTGGTATTTTATTTATATTTTTTATACATTTAGTAATTAATATTATTTAAGACACAATAATGATGCAATATTTTCCTTATTAATGAAAGAATCAAATAATTGGTATTATAAATGTTAAAATTAAAATAATTTGAATGTTTTGATGACATACACGAATTTTATTTCTTAATATGACATTATAGGATTTCTTAAATTAATTTGTTTCTAATTAATAAAGTTGTTAAGACTTTAACAAAAATCAATTATTGAATAGTGTCAAAATTCACATAAAAGAGTTTTTAAAACAAATATTGAATTATTAATTGATATTAAATTCCTAAAAATATAATGTTTCGCAAAGAGACTTATATCATCATAGGTGTATCATTAATGGACCACTTGGGGGTCTCTTGGATGTATATAGTAAGTTTATTTACTATATAATGTAAAAATACAAAGTGACATGGTAAATGTTAAACTAATTAACTAAGAGTTAAAACTAAAAGATAAGGTTAATATAGTGACCCAAATATGTCTAAAACCTATTGGTTGAGTGGGTTTTGACCTATCCCAACCTTAAACTTTAAATAATCCACTTTGGAGCCATTAGAAATCGAATATGAATTTATTATAAAATAATATTTCTATCTTTTCCAAAGGTGCCCCTCACCCCTCTTATAAAAGGGCACTCCCCCTTCTCACTAATTCACACATTCAAAGCCTTTTAGCTCGGAAAAACCACCCAAAAATCTCTAAACTTCCCTCAATTCAACCTAGAGGCCTTAGTTTGATCATAAATCCAACCTAAGGAGCCCTTTTGATCAAATCAAAAGGAAGAACCCAAAGAAGAGGTAATGTTTTTACCACCCTCATTCATGTTCCTTTCTTCTTCAACTTATTCTTTCTTTGTTATTACCATTCTAAAATAATAACTCCAGTATATTATATATCCTGTGATGTTATTATAAATATGGTACAACCATATTCAGTATTCTATCCATTCTTTGAATGACATCTCACCATACGTGCGTACGTACGGCTTACCGTCTCCACGTCGTGGTGTAATTGTTATTCAATAAATTATTATTTGGATGGGTATAATAATGATGTGTAATTCATGTAAATAATAAATATAACATGATAATTATTCTCTATATATGATATACCATCCAACTATATATTATTTTAATATCAAAAGAATGATATTGTCGCTCGTGCGTACGTACGAACTACCGTCTCCACGAACACGATGAGATTCATTCCCCATCATATCCATTCAAGAATAATTCCTATTTAATGATTAAAAATAATGTGTAAGGACTTGATATCATTCTGGATATGAATTATATACAAACTATCCATAACAAACATGGCTTATATAACAAAACATATAAAAGAAAATGAGTAAGTTAACGCCCAAAACAACGATAATACTAAGATATTATTAACAAAGCAATGTTAAAAGACCATATATGATATAATATTAATTTAAATGATTCTTTTATAATTTAATAACAATTATTTCACCATTATACAGTAGGTTAACAAACCCCCAACCAAGGAAATGTACAAGGTAAGGGGTTTTCATCTCACTCCTTATTTCCGTGAGATTCTTGCCATATTTCCACTATTACCTTTTGTGTGGTGTATGTACTGCCCATAATTGTATTATTTGTGTAATAAAATTTAATTTATGTGTATTTACATATTCATTGTATTATAACTCTTTCATGGGGTGTATTTATCGTAAGTTACCAAATTGGTAATGGTTTATTTTCCAATCTCGTCATTATCCGAGGTTGTTTATACGTAAGTATCAACTGGGACATCCTTATCATCCACATACATGTTTCTTAAAAATGATTTCAAAACATTTTTACTATTTAATAGAAAATGGTTTAAAGTTATTTATATCCTTAGTTGACCTTATACTTTTTTGAAAGGAATCTTTCCATTGTTTTCTAAACAAGTTACTTTTTAACCTTTTTTATAGAATTAAGGTATGAATGTCTTTTTTAACTTATACGGCGGGTGCGGCTATTTTCTGCCATTATAAAATCTTCTAAGCTTCCCTTACAAGATTATAAAAATATTTTCAAAGTAAAATTTTTATTTTATAAATATGTGACTTTTAAATGATTTCAAAAAAAGAGATATTTCTCTCAAATGGTTTTGATTTCATCTATGTCAACATCCTTTGATGGATTTTAATCTTATTTGAAGTTTATTTATTATGATACAAATCTTCCATGATGTATGGAAGGTTTTGTGATATGTTTGACTGTGGATGATTTATTTTTATACCGTTCATGGTTTATGGAGAAAGTATTGACATTTCATATGCTAGTTTTAATACGAATGTTTATGTTAGGTTTAAACCTAATCATATAAGGAATGCATTAGGCTTAATAAGTGATGGGTGGAGCCTGTTATAGCTCCTTGATGCATTGGTAGGTCTTATGAGACAAACTAGCGTCTTTTCATGAGGCCTTGACAAAATCTTATTTGTAGTCTTGGCAAGAGGCCTTAGCTACGTGGTTATGATAGTCTGGCATGAGGTATTCCGTCATTATGAATGTGGTTATTGATATTGCATGTGATTATTCGACTAGTAGAATATCCATGTGAATATGTAAATGGAATTATTTCATTTTATCTTTTCCATATTATGTTGAATTTCAAGTTTAAAAGGCTTTTTTAACTATACATTGCCTTAAATGTTTATGCTTATTTATGAATGTTTTCGCTATATTTTTATCCTTACTGAGAATCTGAGCTCACCCCTTTCAATGTTTTATTTCTTCCAGGATGTGAAGAAGTAATTTATGAATGACCTGCAGGGATAATATGAGGGGATATGAAGACAAGATGTTGTTGTAGTAGTTTTCACTTTATGATGTAATGTAAACTTTATGAATGCATCTAATTATTCCAAGGCTACTAAACTAATCGGTCTTTTGAGACTTGATATTTCTTGTGATCATGCCAATGTTATGTACTAATGCACCGACTCTTGGCAACTGGGGTCAGGGCTTTACATATATAATTCCCATAATCTTTACATTATTAGCGTAATAAATTCATCTCACTCATTTAATTGATATGATTCTTCACCCTATCTTGATTTCTATGTTCTTAATGGCCAATAATTCTACACTTGAATCATTTTTTCCCTTGAGACATTACCTTGGGTGCATCTTCATACATTCTTGACTTTTAGGAAGTTGAATCTTCTTTACTTTATCATATTAATCACCAGATATTATTTAAAAATCCATAATTATCATATTTGTTTGAGTTAGAATGTTTTTCAATAGTCAAGTTATTAATCATAATTCAAGATAATTGGGTGATCCTAACCAAAAGGATTTGAAAACAATCTTCTATCTCACTTGGTTCCTCAATGGGAAAATTACTGTATTGTCCTTCAAATCTATTATTAATGTGGTTCCTCTAGGATCCAACCATTTTTAGGATCATAAGTGTTAATCACCAGTTATTGATATAAATATCATAAGGTAATTATCATAAATAATATGATGAAAAAATCAACCTTGAAATTTATTACTCTAAAAAACCATCACGTAAGCATTCAGTTCAACCCGAATCACTATTGGGTCAATCTAGGATTCTTTAGGTTTTGTTCACTCAAAATTTTTATCCTCATTCATTAACATAATAAATTATTCATAATTAATCATAAGGATAAATTTATTAACCAAATCTGGACCCTTGGGTGTGTTAAATTGGAAGTGCAGTTATGCCTCATTATAGTGTACAAGGTGAAGATTGAGTTAACACAAAACACACCCTTTTTTAGGGTTTTTACCCCTTGGTACATCTATGAATATTTCTAGATACACATTTAGTATATATATAGTGAAGTAATTTCTAGGAGAACCATATAATCTATACTATAAAAAAATATGAGGATGATATCCTATACTTTCAATTATACCTTAGAGTTATTAATAGTTTTTTTAAAAATTTATCTTATCCTAGTTTTAGAAAATAAATAAACTATTCCTAAAAACAACTAAACACTCCTATGATAACAAATGTGGTTCCCCGGACCTATACTCCCCAGTCTAATGCTAAAAACACTTACTTCTACAAATTAACATTGATACCAAGTGGGATTATCGAATATAAACTTATATAAATTCCACATAATTATTTGATATCACAATAATCTCACACAACTCAGATAACCTTTTTTATTAGTGTCTTTGAGGACTAGGCACATAAGAAACACACTTTAACTTTATACTATAATTTAGCTCTACTTGATTCCCTTCTATACATATCAAAAGTTATTCTTATCTTCACAACCCAGGGAAAGAAAAACATAAGAAATGAGTGAGATCAGATTCTCGTAAATTGAATAATTATCAACATTTCATCATGGTTTACAACATAATAATATGAGAAAACATGGATTGCGAAGGATTTTTTTATTTTAAATAATATTAAACAATAATCATTATCCATAACTCTTGATAAGATACCATTTCATATAGAAAAATACCATAAAAAGTGTACAGAGTCATGAGGCCTTAAAAATGTGTGAATGAGCATAATTATAGGAACAATTTTTTGATATAATTTTGTATCATAAACAAAGTAAACAAATAATATATCATGGCTACCTAGAAAGACATTCATTATATAGTATAATCGAGATAATCAACCATGTACCTTATTGGTCCAGATATAGTCCTCCCACGTACCATTGGTCTTGTAATAAAACCTCTTGTATACCCCTTTTTCATTGAGATAAATCCTTATATTCACCCATTGACTAATGATAACTCCTCATGTGTACCATTTGACTTGGGTTAAATTCTCTAGTGTAACCTTTGGCTTGGGATATGTCCTAATGTGTGCCCTTTTGATATCATGAGATATAAATGTTAACAATTAATTATATAGATATATAGGACCCCATTAATCATCAATTCATATAAATGGTTCCACTTTAAAAAAGTCATTAACCAAATCATAAGGAACCCATGGAAATACAAATGGATTTAAATGCATTTTTAGGTATCACCAAAATTGATTTAAATAATATATATCGTTGATACCCAAAATTCAAATAGCACAAAAGATCATTTTATAAGAAAATTCTGTGGGTGATACATGAAAAATAAATTCCAAGGAAATAAGTACTTTAGATATGTAGAATAAAATGGTATCAAAATCATAAAAAGTGTTTGGTAGAAAACACTTTTTTACTTCGGCATAAGTGATGAAGTTATGATTTACTTTTATAATCCATTTTAAAAGAGGTAAATATTGAGAAATTGAAAAGAAAAAAAATTTAAATACCGATATTTAAAAATAAATCTCAATAATTAATCCTTGGAAAAAACAAAATGTTTTCAAAAAGGTTAATTAAAAACATTTTGGAAATATTTAATTTTAAAAAGAACCTTTAATAATTGGTTGTTGAAAAAGATATAAAGGCTTCAAAACTGTGAGGTAAAATAATTTGAATTTTTTTTAAAAATATACTTTAATAATATATACTTTAAATGAAATAAGGGTTATCAAAATAAATTTCGATTGGAAGATAAAAAATTTGATTAAAAAAAAGTATTTTTTTATTATATTTAGAAAACATTATTAAAAATCTACAACATAATATGAGGTAGTAAGAAATAACTTTTTAAAATAATATAAGTAAAATATAGAGATTAAATGAGATAAAACATAATTAGTTTCTCATTATAAAGGAGAATATTGGTGGGAAATGACAATATGAACAAATAGGGGAATCCATCATTAAATAAGATGATAATAATTCTCAATAATGATATAATTTGACAAATAAATTTAATGAAGGTAAAATATTTGAATTTAAAGTTAATTTTACAAATATAAGAAGATACATTACCATTAAATTAAATATTATGGTGGAATAAACACATCTTGGAAGAAGGAAGTTCAAGAAGAAGCATTTTTACACAACAAAGGGAGTTGATTTAACAAAAAAAACTTCAGATTTTGTACCTTTTGAATTGAAAGAAATTTAATGATCGAAAATGATATAGATTTTTAAATCACATGTATATAATATAAATATTAAAATAAACCAATTAGGCATTATATATACAATTAAAAATAAAACCTGGTGTATAATATCAAATATTTCTCAAGGGGTGGAAATTTAATAGAAGAAACCATTACCTTGTTTCCCCGCTTAGTAGAATATACTCTAAGATATTTTATAATGAAAATAAATATCTTAATATCCTATTTATTAACCTTATCAATGTTTATATCCATTTTTAAACTTTATTTATAATTATTCTCTATATGTATATTAGTTAATTATTATATATTTTCAATATCAGGTGTGAGTAATATTGATCGTTCTTAACTAGTTTCATAAACATGTTGTTTTTATTCATTATAATAACAACGTTTATCAGTAAAATATAATTTTTTTCACTTGAATTTATGTATTATGATTTTTTATAATCTTATAATTTCATTCGACGTGTTTTTTATTTATGGTTTTTGTGGATGAATTGGCGATGAGCATGTTTCTGTGATTTAAAAAAAATGAAAAGTGGTAAGTTAATTTAGGAGTTAAATGTTTATATTACCATTAAAGACCAATACATAATTATTTCATTGTTAATATCCAATATTAATCCTCTAATTACATACTTGATATAAACTTATAGCATTTCTTATGTTGGTGGTTAAACTGACCCAATAATAATTGCTACAATTTATATGTGAGTATGTATATGGAAGAAATAATTTTCTTATAATATCATTATAAAAAAATTATAATGGAATTATTTGTAAATTTTTAAGTTGATTAATCATAAATTGTAAGTGTCATAAGAATAAGATAAATTAAATAATATGACACTTATAAATAAATCACTTTTCTTCTTGGTAGGTTCATTTCAGTTTTATAATAATTGATTATAGCTAAAAATACTGATAAAATGCATTATTTTTATTTACAGAACATAATTCATATAATAATTAACATATACATGTACTAAACCCATTTCTATACCCATCAAGGAATTTTGGTGATGAAAAAAGAATTGTGTAATTCATAGAGGTTGTAGTTTGCACTCGTGCATGAGCAACATTTTCATTTTTTTTTTCAGTTTAATGAGAGGAGAATATATTATTATTATATCATAAATATAATAAAAGTTAAATACATTTTTTATAATAATTTAATTATATAATTATTTTAATAATGGTTTTGGAATATGTTGAAAGAGAATGATAACAAAATGAAGTTAAAGGGTAAGTAATACATACATTGATAATTTTGATCTTCTCTTGAAGGCTTCGGAAATAATGGATTGGGATAACTTTGTAGTGGATAGAGTATTAAAAAAAATTAGACAAGATCTTAAATTAGTTAAAATTTTATGGGAATTTTTAACAATTCGTGTTGCTTGAAATGGGTGGAAATGAGCTCCTTTTGTAGTTGAAATAGTGGGGAAAATATTTGGTAAAGAAGGTTAGGTAAGGGGTAAAAAAGATATTTCATGATAATTAGGTATGATAGTTGGGGAAATAGTGAGGAAATATGTAGGTATGACTCTAAAAACAAACAATGATTTTTATATAAGGTCTATGTATCAAATTGATTTACTAAAATTCAAGCCCTATTAGATTGCCCATTTTAACAGTTATAAATCTTGATTAAATATTAATCATGGTTGATATTTTATCACTAAAATTATAATATTCCCCTTCTTACCAAATTTTAAAATAACCATTACGAATTAGAACTCAATTTTAATATAATTAAATTTATAAATACTATAAAATTATTATTTAAACTAAAACATATAATGTGTTGGAAAACTATTCTTATAGAAAAAAGTTTTTTTAATCTTTAACTGTTCTAAATATTATTTCATTAATTACCAATTAAGTTATTGTTAATTTATTTTTAAATGTTTATAAACATAATAAAATTTTTTTAATTAAAAATAGAACAATTTAATTTAGAAAATACACAATATTGAGGAAAGCGTCATTCTTTAAAAAATAATTATTTTAAGGTGGTAGCTAATTTTCGCCAAAGTTATTTACTTTTAATGCATAAAAATAAATTGTTCCTTATTAAGTAATTTATACCTAATTATTCAAATTATGAAATTAATTTTATCAGGTAAATTTATAATATTATATAAAAATTAATATTAACATTATCACATGTAATATGTACACACCCATTTTTAGAAAAACTATTTTTTTCAAGCTTAACATTTATTTGTAGGATAAAATTATTAATTTATTTTATTTTGATAATATAAATAATTTTATTATAAACCAATTAATGTTTTTGTGTCCTTTAAATCAATATAAAACCAAATTTTCCCAAAAATGAAATTTAATTAAAAGAAAAGACCAATTTTTTTTTTCTTTTATTGAAAAATATTACTTAAGTTAATAAAAGTTTAATCATAGGTTTTAAAAATTATTAAAGGTATTTTGAACTGTATAGTTTCATTTATTATATATATCTTTGATCATGAAAAATGTATTATCAGTATTTATGTGATATTTACTTCTTGATATAATCATAAAATCTACGATTTTTGTAAAAGCTGTACTTTTGAATATTCACCGAAAAATTAGTAAATTTAGTAATATATAAAAAGTTCAACTTTTTGATATTTTTTATATGGTGAAATGAAAAATAAAATTTATTTTAATAAAATTAAAATTATGAGAATTTAGTAATTTATATTTTAGATGAAAATACAAAATATAAAGAGAAATTTCTTTTTTTTGAAAATTTCCTTTTAAAATTTTAAAGGTTCTTAATAATATTTTGTTTAAATTTATAATTAATTGGATTTTTTTATTCACTATAAGTTGTGTTATTGTTAAATTATATTAATAATATGCATCTTATATGCTTCAACTCAATTTAGTTTTGTGTTGTGTGTGGAGAATGTTATCAGACACATTAGATTTATTTAAATAAAAGATATACACTGAAAACTTGGGGAGTTAGATAAATTATAATAAATGCAGTCAATAATTCATAATACATGACTATAATATAATATATCAACTTATATTTTAGTATATAAAATAATAAATAAATAATTTAACTTGTAGAAAGGTAAATGATAGAAAAATAAACTCATGAATACTTAATAAATATAAATTTTCATATTAGTTCATGTGAATATAAAAAAATAGATTTATAAAGAGTATGCATGCACTACACAAAATTTATCATTTAATAGGGGTTATTTAGAGGTGGTTTAACAAACCTCTACTAAATAAAATATAACTTTTTGACCTTTATTTTTTAAAAAACCGCCACTAAATATTCACTAAAATGTTAAAACACACACTTTATTCCCTCTCATGATTTCCTTTTTCTCAATTTTATCCTTCACCCCCTTTACCCCTACTTCTGAGCCATCTCCTAATACTGTCTCCCTCGAGACCATCCAACCTAAGTCCTTACTACTGAGCCCTTATCACTATCACCTTTATCACTATTACTCTTACCCTCTCTATCGACCTCATTGTAGTCCAATCCATCCCAATCCCTCACCTCCAATCCCTCTCCTCCACCACTCACACTACCTATGTTTTCCACCACCCCATTTCCCTTGTTATCACCCTTACCCATTTATTCCCTCCATGTATTCATTTTCTCTGAATCCCATCCCTCATTTCTACCATTTTCTTAATTTGAATCGTCATTTCTGGTCCTCTAATCACATGGGAGGTTATATAATGGTTAAATATATTGATTATTTAATTTAAAAGTATGTTCCATATATTATTATTCTTAAGATTATGATCAATCTAAAAATTTATTTATACTTTTAAAATACATAAATTTTTTATCATTGAATTAATTTAGTATTTATTGATAAAAACCTTATGTTGTCACAACCATCATAATCATTGAAAAACATGCATGGTCAATATTTTGGTGTTATTTTTAGGTATATAATTTTCATAATTTATTTTTTCAGTTTCTAATACTTTTATGAATAAATTCATATTCACTATAGTAAATTTTCTTTAAATTTATGGATTTAGTGTTATAAAAAGATAAATAACAATATATATTTTATAAAATAATAATGGTTAATTTATTTCATTCATTACCTATTACATGAAAGAGATTTTTTTAATTGGTGATATATGGATTAAATATTTACCATATTACCTAGTAACACACCTCAATTTGCTAAGGGTTTGGAAGAGTTTTTAGATTTGGAATTTCCTATTAATCTTTTAATGGAAGAATAAGATGTCCATATCCTAAATGTGAATTTAATATATAGTAAAATCTAAATGAAGTTTATGGGAACATGATATTGAAACAATTACCATCCCAATATGTGTGTTGGATTTGGAATAGATAATAAAACAACAAATAAAGATTAAACACTAATTCTAGTAAAAAAAAATTAGCACACAACTTCCTCAACCATAGAAAACAAAATTTAGAACCTTATAAATGGTGCTTTAATAATTTTTTTTTTCAATATAATAAAAATATATTAGAATAACCATTTGTGGTTGCTACGTATATTAACTTTCCAAATGATGTTTCTAGGACCCCAGGAAAACCAGTCATGATTATAACATATTAATGGACCATCTTCACAATGATGTTCGGAATAATGAGAGAGATAACTTTATTGAGAATAAAAACATGTTTCATGATTTAGTTTAGTATTGAAATCAAAAGTTATTTGGAGGATTTATAATGTAATCAAAATTTACTTTTGTATGAAATTTGTATTGTATAAAATTTTTATACATAATTTGAAATAAATAAATTTCCATGATATTTGACTGGAAATTCCATTGAATTTGGTAAAAGTTTTAAAAATTATATTCATACTAACTACTATATATGTGGTAAGAAGGGTCGAGTCCACAGGGAAGGTGATTATGAACACTATTCTTCTAATTTTTTTTTAAAACCCACTGTTTTCTATAGTGGGGTAGATTTTCAATTTTTTTATATTTTTTAAATTTCTTTGTGTTTTTATTTAAGCAGTAAAGTGACTGAACATTTCAAATCTTGAATCTAAACTGAATTTTAGCAATAAACTATTGAAAACATAGAGAATCAGAGATATAAAACACTGATAAATGAACAACAAAGTAAAACTCATGGGAAAAATTCTCCATTCTAATGGTTTTAAAGTATTTCAATTCACTTAAAAGTTAATGTAGTATACCAACATAAAGATAATGAATTACCTCCCTCACTAGGAGTTAAGTCACACAAGTAGATCGATTTCAGAGTTCGCCACTCCATTATAAATCAACTGTTAAATGTTTGATTCAAAAATGGAAACAAGTTAAACTCATCGTAAGTCATGAAGTATTGTGAATTTATTCTTTATTTAGAAATATATATCTATGATCAATCAATATGATTGATTGTGGAGTTTTGAAAATTAAGTTTTAGTGGTAAAACTAAATTGAATGAATTCAACATTGATGTCACTGATCAATTCTAAATTCTTTGAAATGATTAAGTGAAAAGGAATAATTTTATGATAACCAGCATAACTTCACATTGTCCCCAAACTAGAAGATTTATCCCAACATTATCTCTATTACATAATCAGATATCATTTGATTAAAAAAAGAATGTTGAATAAGAACAGAGGAAGAGATCTCCCTCTTTAATCCTGAATTGCTGCTGCTCCTGATCCTCGTGTCCCCAAGAAGTATCTCTCCTAAAAGTGCTCAAAGATGTTCCCCAAGTTCTTACTCTGCTCTGGATGGTAGTGGATGATCAAATCAATCAAATGAATGTCACCCAAATAATTCTTACTACTCTGATTTTATATCCTGCTTTCATTTGCTGCATGTCACCCCCTGTTTCCCACCGACTTCATGTGTCCTTCATTGATGCACCACACATGTGCGTTCTTTCATCACTGACACGTTGTGCTAGTTTTTCCCTTGTAAATATCTCCCACTGAGTAAGTTGAATGTATTTAGATGTTCTTTCAGCTTCTCTATGTACCCGTACAGTTAGAATAGAAAAATAAATGAATGAATCTACATTTAAATGTTAGATTTTTTATAAATAAATAATCATTTCATTAAAGATTACTTAAATATTATTAAATTTAAATTAATAGTTTTTAGTTAATATTTTATTTGTTAATTGACTTATTTTATTTAACGTTGTAACAAGTTATTATTTATATTTATTTAATTATGAAGGAAATTAATTAATAATTAGATTAAATTAAAATTTTAGTATTTATTAAATTAATAAATTAATAATATTAATATTTAGTTTTTGAAAATATATGTTTTTTATATTATTATTTAAGTTTACCACAATAAAAAGTTTTATTTTAATAATTACAATTTATAATATTGTATATAGTTATTATATTTTATAATTATTTTATTCTTAAAGAAGTTAATTTATAATTATTATATTCATAAAAATATTTAATTTTAATTTTAATTTTATTAATAAGTTTAACAATTGAATTTATTTAATTAATTAGTTTTATATTTTACTCTATTATTATTAATTTATTATTGTTATTTTTATATTTTATATTGTACCTATATATTTTTTTAATTATTTTTTAAAGACCTCCCTATTTTCTCATATTCTGCATGGGGGAGGAGGTTTCTTCTTCTTCGGAGTAGAAGACTCGCGACAGACTAGTTGAAAAAGACTCCTTCAGCGGCTCCACCAGTGTCGACTCATCCTTCCTCAACGGCGCATCATGGATGAATCTGCTCCTCCAAAAGCAGCGAATCAAGTGGTTTTCCCAGATGCAAGGTGGCACGACACATCCCTCATGTGGATTCCTCCTCCCGATTCTCCTTCACGGCAACACAACTCTTTAGTATGACGAAACCTGAAGTGGCAGTGGCTTGCACTCTTCAGAAAGTGGGCCTCAAAAATAGAAATGTATTTTTAGATATGGATTTGTGTATTATTTTCCTTATTAACTTGAATATGGTTTTGGTTGTGTGGGTTAACAAATTAGGTTGATTCAGAGAGTTTTTTTCATGATGGTGCCTTGTTGTAAAAGCGGTGATAATGACAATAACGGTGTCACCGGTTTGAGGAATGGGGTCTATAGAGAGCATAACCTATGTCTTTCATCTTGAGATTGGAATGAAATCGTTGGGAATGTGATAGTGTGATATAGAGGAGGAAACACCGGTGGAAGGAGTGGATTCGTTGCGGTGCCACTGGGATTATGGTACCAAGAAGAAATAGAGGTGAAAACTTACTATGCCACTGTTTTGGGTGAAACTCTGAGGATACGGTTCCACAGAAGATTAGAATGGAATAGGTTTGAAAGGGATACAGTGAGACTATAAAAGAAATTTTATGTTAGGGGGATGTAAATAGTGTCAAGGGGTCATATAGGGAAACAATAACAGACTTTCAAAGATAGTAACAAGAGAGGGTTAGACCGCTTCCACCGTGAATTTCGAATTAATCTGGAAACAAAAAAGTTTTTAAAAACAAAAATAAAATACTAATAAATTCCAAATGATATAATTAATTAAAAAAATCAACTAAAATAATTGAGACTCAAATACTTAAATGAATTTACGAAACAATTAAAACTAGACTTAAATTATTAAAAGCTTTAAAATAAAAACATAAATTAGAACGAAATATAAATCTAAATTTAATGTCATATATAATATTAAAAATTAATATAAAATGTAAACTAAAAATATATAAAAAAAGTAAAATTATTTATAATAACTATTAAAACAAATTAAATTTGTTAAAGTATACAATTATTTTGTTATTAAGAAATTAAGTTATTTAATAAAATTAAATTAAAGAGATTTAATGTAATTAGTACATTTATAATCTTAATTTTATAATTAATGAAGTGTTAAAATACTTCAAAAAAAATAAAATTATGTTATTTTTAATTAATTACTATTTAATATAAGAAATGATAAATAAAAAAAACTATGTTATTTAAATGTAATAAATAGTTCAATTAATTAATAAATAAAAAATTAAAATTATTAAATATGAAGGCTAAGACACTAAACTAATTAATAAATTGTAAGACTATAAAATAAAAGTAATATATTAATTAATTATTTATAAGATAAAAATGAAACCTTAATTACAAAATTTGATTAATTAGTAAATTTAACTATAAAAATACAAAAGCGCACTTATTTAGTAAAAAGTGTAATAATAATTAATTAAATTTTTAAAAATTATTTAATTAGATGTGAAAAAACATGTGTTTTTAAGGCCACATCAATATTTTATTTTTTGGATGACATAATTTTTGAAGCTAAGATCGTTGAGTCTTTTTATGACATGAAGAAATTTGTTAACAAGCATAGAATCAATTATACAAAAATACGTAATTTACCAATGACTATATAATTTATTCGGGAGAGTGTTCAAGTAAATAGTATAAAATCAAATGTTCATATTCTAGGTGGAATTACATGAGTAATGTTGGATGTCCGAATCAACATTGAAATATGAAGTAGCAGAACAAGAACACCATTTCAAAGGTTTTGCATTACATCTCTATAAAAACTCGATTGAAAAGATTATTCATTTTATCAAAAACTGATGATCAAATGTAGTGGAATTATATAGATAGTAACAATTATGTATTAATATGGAATCCAAGATATTCCAAATTATGGATTATATTTTATTTATTACATTCAGATTTCTCATCTGATCTTTGTATTGTGTTAATGGGATTTTATACTAATGGATTCAACCCATTTTGATCATTGATTATCAGTTATATAATTTTGATGGTTGTTTTAATCCGTAATAATATACCTTCATGGATGTGTATGAAGAAAACATTATTTATCATTTGGATGATTATTTTGGTAAATTTGTTTTTATGGAAATGATATTGATATATACTTATTACATTTAATTAATGAATTGCTAAAGTTATGGAGAAACAATGTTGATACATATGATAAAACTATTACAACAATGTTCACAATGCATGATAATCTAATTTGAACCATTAGTGACTTTCTTAGTCCTAGGATTTTATTTTTATAGGAAAACAAACATGGGTTTGACTTATCTAATATGTAACTTTGATTTTGAAATTGAATATCTACTTTATAGTTAAAAATGGTGGTTCTTTTCTCATTATAAATTTATTGATGCATATCAACTATCCTAGTTAAATAATTCAACATTCAATGGATTCATTTATCATAAAACACATTCAAAGTTACTAATTGTTTCTAAAATGTTGACACGACTAGTAAATTTTGATATATAATTTGGAGAGGTTTATAAATTGAATTATAATGGTAAATAAGTTCGATGTACATCATTAGTTTAAATAAGAACACAAGAATTGAATAAAAATGTATAATTTTAAAACTTTCATATTTCATGAATTTTATTTATTTCTCCATAATGCTAATGTTCTATATATTGATGATAATATTTCTAAAATTTGATATCCAAATTACCTAATGGGAATAAAATGTTGGAGGATTATCTCAATTCTTATAAGGTATTAAATGTAATGAATTTAAAGTGTAATATATGGACAAATGAGAATAGAAAGTATATTGTAGTATTTTTTTTAAATTAAAATTAAAGATAATTATATATTCTTTCAAATTTTAGAACCTTTGAAAGTAAATAATGGTTATTCATGTAAACTATCAATGCATGTTGAATTTAAACATCGTAGGTTAGAAAGATTGAAAATTATTGTTCACATTTTTTACAATAATATTTACAAACTTTTTCATATGTATATTATTAATTGAAATGGTAAGTGTAGTTGTACTCAAGTTATACATATTCATTATAAAAATATTTTAGAAAATTCTATAACCAGTTATTCTTATAAATATTTAAGAATGATTTTTTGACACTTTTTTTTAAAGGAGATGATATTTCCTCCATCATTTTTTACTATCATAATGCCTTTAACTATGCAGTTAGTTGAGGAAACTAATTTACCTGGTCCCACAAATTATCAAAGGATATATAAAATTGAGAATTAATTTATTTATATTTTTTCATCCTAGCTAAAAAAATATTTTCATTTAATTAAATACATAAATACGTTTAATCATTTTTAATAGACACCTTGGTCATTTGAAACCATATGGGAAAAATAATTCCCAACCAGAAGTATCTATTTCTTGATCATACCTTTCATAAAAGTTCCTTAATTTTTTTATAGATACTAGAATGATATAGAGATAATATTCAAACAATTTGGATGTGTTGATGACATCTCGAATAAATCTTAACAATATGGTAAATCAACAATCTTTTCTTCTATTAGGCTTCTAGTTGAGTGGATCTCAAATATTACACTAAGATAATTTTAATTATTACAAGCACATAGATATGTGATGCTAACTAGTTAAATTAACCATCCTCTTATTTAATATATCATGATACAAGTAAATATATTCATGAGAAGTCGAACATAAAATGAGATCGATATAAAAAAAGTTGTTAACAAAGAGATGGTATATTGGTTTGAACATCATGTAAGTTTATAAATGCTGTAATCGAAATGGATATTAGTTTAAAATATACATTACAAAATTATATAAATTTATATTATTTTTTTAGATCATGAATATCGATACTCAATATGAATTATTAGAATATTTTATGTTTTTGGATTAGGGTTCTCTAAAGAATACTAGGAAGTCTGACACTTACAATGTGAATGGATTCAAATTTCATATAGTTGATCGAGAAGAGGCATTTAAAATTTATAATAATGGTATATTTATAGTTTATAAACTAGGATACTTTGAAAATTGGACTAATATTATTGAATTAAACTACCACCATCATTTTTCAGTTGTTTTATTCAAATGATATTGGGTCAATATTACTAGGGGTATTAAGAGATATTACATACAATTTACTTTGGTGAAATTATATTTCTTGATGGATAATGGTGACTTTGGAGTGAATGATTTTTATATCCTTGAATAATATTTGAAAATGGTAAGTTATTTGAAAGAGGTAGTGGATGGAGGATGAAGTGTTTTTGTTCACATGAAACTAATAGTCTTGTATGATTTGGTAAATAAAGTGACATATTTTTCCGTTGACATTGAATCCAATCAATGAAACGATATTGGATTATTTTTCCATCATTAATTTTGAGAATAATAATATTCTGAGGATGGAGGAAGTAGAAGAAGTAATGATAGATCAGGATAATGACATGATTGAAGGAGAAAATGATTGTATGTGAAATAACCCATCAAATTATACACTACCTATGTATTATGTTATTAATTTCCAGTAATATAGATACGTTATCATATGATTTTTTTTATCCATAAATTATTTAATTTTGAAAAATTTAATGGTTTATTTGTTTATATGTGAAATTATTTATTAACTTACCTATGTATTATTTTTTTATTTCTGTATTGTACATCTGTTATAATTTTAAAAATTTTATTCGTGAATTGTTTAATTATAAAAAAATGTTATACTTGTTTCAATATATATATATATATCTGTGTGTTTGTGCTTGTGCGTGTGTGTGTTCTGATGTTGTTTTTACTTGTTTAAATGATAAGAATAATGAAAAATTTAATGTTTTATTTGTATCATTTGATTTTTCTAAGGTCCCCATAGAGGATGTAGCAGGGATATATAGCTAGATCCTGGGTTAGTTGGAATCTGAGACAACAACCCTTCCCATTACATATTTTGATTGGAGACATAAGCCTCTATCTTAAAATAAGGATTTATTTGATTTGTAGATATAATCAATTTTAATAAATTATGCCTAAATTAAATGTTATTATTTAATTAAATTATAATATTTTTAATGAATAGCATACTACAAATAGATATCTTGATTTAGTAGGTAAATGAAATAATTTCATAATAATTTAGAACACAATGTTTTTTTGGATTTAAGTAGAAATTTAAAAATAAATAATTGTTTAATTTTTTGGAAAATTGTCATACAGGTGTTGGTATGAGGGAGCTATGATGGATATGGAGATGGATATGGATGTGATTATGATTTAATCCCTTTGGGATGTAGTGACGAGGCATGATTTTAAACTCAGTGGTGATGTTGTAAAACTAAACTCTATTTTTAATTTATTGTATTTAGTTAGATATATATATGTTGGTTAATTCATTAGTTGTTATCTTAGTAAACATGTAGTTAAATCATGTATCCTATTGTCTTATAGAAATGGATTATATGATTAATATAAAATTACATGGGGTGTAAATACTATCATGGTTATTTTTTGGATCAATTTTTTCGTAATTTTTACTGTTTTCTTGGGTAAAGCATGTGCATTTCCATTAATTTTTTAAATGTTAATATATAGTGGTGGGTTAAACTAATTAAAAATAATATATATTAATAACACCCTTTTTTATTAGAACTTACACTAAAAACCTTAAAAAACACCAATAAAAACCATTTCCCTTGACTCGAAAAAAACCTTATAATTTATAATGCCATTGAGAAGATTTAACTGATGCCATATTTAATGGAAATTATATAGAACTATTAGAAAAGCATCCAGGGGTGGTTTTAAACTACCACATTTTAGAAAAACCACTACTAAACCTTGAATTTGGAATAGTGATATTGGACATAACTTAATAAAAAATTCAAGATAACACATAAATATATAAAAAGATGGATTAAACAGTGAAATTGAAAACAAATTACACACATTCATTGGATATATAAATAAATATTTATTAAAAATAAGATATTACATGATAATATGAGGTCTGAAATCATTAAAATAGTAACATATAAATTAAAAGGAAAAAATATAAATATTTATAAAAGTATATCTATCATATAAAATAGTTAATGTAGTTAAATAAATTAATATAACTATAATATAAGTGACCTAAATAATTCCTATAGTAATGTAAAAAATATTCAGTGAATACCCTAGGGATGGAAAAAAACAATGGTTCACTAAAAAATAACATAACTTCAATGATATTTTCTCTAACATTATTTCCATGAATTCATTAATTATAATAAGGAAAATAAGTTTAATAACTATTAATTCAAATTAATATACCATTTATTTATTTTATCATTATAGATTTATGTAGATGTCTTCATAAAAAATATAAAACTAGTATTTCTTTTGGTACATATATGATATTGGGTCCATTATTTATAGGAATCAGTGATTTAGAAAATGAAAACTAGTTACTTCTTGCAAAAATTCTAGACATTATTATTTATAAATATTTAAAAATTTAGACATGATTAGAACCAAATAATTATATACCCTTAAAGAAATAATAATTATCATAATGTCTACAAATAACATAATTTAAACAAGAAACATAAGAAATATTTTTTATTTAGAATCAAGCCAAAAATAATTCTTTTAAATATTTATACTTTCATCAATGCTGCTAATTCCAAGTATTCCATTATTTCTCTTAATATTAATAAGGATTTTATTTAGGTAATCTTTACCTTTATAAAACATGATATCGTTCAGTTTAAAATAGTTAACTTCAACTAATAAATCTCTAATTCTATTATCATGAATAACATGGGAATTTATAGTTTTATTGATTTTATACCATAATTGTAAAATATTTTTAAACAATGATTTTAAATTGGAATAGAATCATAATACTTCTTCTTTTTTCTATGATTCTTGTTTAATTCTTAATGTTTATCTAAAACCATGAAATTGTGATTCCAAAAGTCTGATTGACCACTGGGGGGATATTAATGGTCTTATTTTAAAAATTTTTCACCGTAAATTTAACCTCTTGTACCTGTTATGATCCCAATCTGATTATTGATCTCTCATAACCAAAACTCATTTGATGAATCGATAAGATAAAGTAAAACCCACAATATTTAAATGGTTTGTCTGGAAAGACATACTCTTTTCCATGATTGGTTAGTCCCCCCAATCATAGATTTTTCTACTACATCCCTAAGTGGTTACAACCATGGACCATCCTAGTTTTATCAACATAGTGTACCACTATGTTCTGACTACTAGAGTCCCACTGGAATAAAAAATCTCTATTAAATTAAAAAATTTCTCCTCCTATAGGATTTTCTACACCTCTTGATTTTGATCTCCCTCAATAAATAGACATGATCAATTGGTCTACACATGTACACATTTATGTATGGATGCCAAGGTCTTCTTCAAAGAATAATTTTTAGGACTTTTAGATTTCCAAACATTTAAATGATCAGGTTCTACTCAATAATTCTAACTATCAAGAACATAAGTCACTTCATCCTTACATGACTCCCAATTTCAAACTACTCATTCTCTCTTGGATTCTTTAATGCATCAGTTTCCCAATTATCAATATTCAACACTGTAGGTTTCATTAAAATTAATAGAATTTTGAACACTATATTTTTCATTTTATTTAAATATATATTTATATAATAATATTATTAACAAAATTTTTTAAAATGGAATTTTATAAACTCCAAAAAACTCAACAACAAGAATCTCATCTTTTAAATTGTTTAATATAATCTTGATTTTTCTCCCAATTGAACTTTATTAAATGTTATTCAAGTATTCATTTTTAATTTTTTAAAGACTCTATATTTTAATCTTACTCATATGGTATAAAATATCACCTTTAAATTCTTATAAAAGTCATACATTTTATTTCTTTTGAATTATCCATGTGTGCATGACATTGTAATATTGAAACTCCTTTTTTCCTATGGAACTCATATCACGACCCGACATCTACATGATATGATCTCCCTCCAATATTCACCAAGATAATGATCTTGTGACTGATCATAGTGTTTGAATACATTAATAATATTTCTATAATATTATCTAATTCATCAATCATCAAAATATCATAATTCCAGAATAATGCCGTAACCAAAACAGACCAGTATCACATGATAAAACAAAATAGGGAAACAACATCCAAAACAAAACAATAGATATGTCATGCCAAATATGTGTCATGTATAAAATGAAAAACCTAAATAAATATACAATGAGAACTCCCATGTTTGTCCCAACACCATGTCTGGTTCCCTTATCTATGATCCATTATAACTCAGCAATCTAACATAGGGCTCTCTCCCTTATCATGTCTTGAAAAAAAATATTCTATTCATGTACCAATAATTCAGCCTAATTTTGGTGTGATTACAAATCATTATTCTACAAACAATGGTGTCTAAAACAATATCTATTTTATAATAGTGTATGCAGTTATATAAATAATAAATTAAAATAAATAAATAGTTTTCACATTTCATTATTGTTTTATTAACCACATATTTTTCCCATGTTCTTGATGAAACCTGAACCAAAAATACATAATTTTTCCCACATTTATGTATGAACCATATCACATTGGGAATCATAATTCATTATATCCATGTATTCCATTATTAATTTAAAATCCATTTTCATATCACAGATACTTGGAACACCAGTCAAATAGTAATATCATGGAACCTAAGACATCACATTTGTAAACCCATGGGTATTTATAGTGTCATTCCATATCATACATATAAATTTTCATATTGTTATTTATATCATTAATTCCTATCCCACACTCTTTATCACATATGGGTATTTGAAGCATCAATACCTATCCCAAACTCCTTTTTCAATCAATCATATATTTCACATACATCATATTCATGAAGGTTAATCATCATTAACTTTATTATAAAACATTATCATCATGTATAATCACTTCAATTTATCACTAAAATCATGGTTCTTCACCTAAATCACATGGAAGAATATAAAAAATTCTCTATTAAACCATTTATCTACATTTAATCATATAATCCATTTACTATGAAATTTTAATCAAATATAACCTATAATTCCAATTATTAGTAAAATTCTATAATCCCATTAATTAACAAATTTCATAATCCTAATATCCCACTAATTTCATAATCACTTTAACAAACCAATTCTATAGTCCAATTATTCCATTGATTCAATGATTCAATTAATTAATTAAACAATTACTTAATCCAATTCATTATGCGATTGATAAATTTGAAATATAAATTTCACAATTACATAAATGAAATTACAATAAATAATATGGGAATTGATAATTAGACCACCTAACTCAAGATCGTTGATGAGTGCTAACCAACTAAAATCCCCAATTGGTACAAAGAGATCAAAATCACAACCACAAAGAAGATCTATGAAAAAAAATTCTAAGATCATGATCTAGAGAAATAATATGAAATAAAAACTTGATGTAAACCATTTTAAATGGAAGAAAAGATCATTCCTTTAAAACAAGAAAGAGAGACGAGGGAGAGATATAATGAATCATTGAAGAAATTACTTACCAATGGAATGCCAATCCTTAATCATATCATAGATTCATCAACATTGGGGTTTTTAGAGCCTTAAAACCCTCCCAAGAGCTTCAAAATTTTTATAAATTTGTGTTGGGATTAGGCAAGTCAATTTGGTTTTAATACCAGGGGTTTAATAATTTTTTAATAATTTTTAAAGGGATTGAAATCCCACACACATGGTTTCTTGGGAAGTGGTACATGATTTTTAGAACCGTGTTTCTCAAACATGTACATATCCTTAGGGGTTCATGGTTTCTCTTAAGAGGGAACATAGTTTGAAAAACCATGCAACAATTGCGTAATTACCCTCTATCTAGGATTAAAAAGTTGGTGAGGAGCAAGAACACAGTTTGGGTAAAACATACATCAATAATTAATTTCCCCCTTTTTCTTTTAAAATTATCCAATTTCACTCACAACATCCCCAAAGTAAATCCAGAACAGGACCTAAACAAAAAAATAAAAAAGATTACCTAAAAATGAGCATGATATATCTCCAAAAAGGGTAGTGATCTTATAATACTCCCACCTTATAATAGATCATCCTCGAGGGGTACTCCCAAGCATCTTTGGATTCCAAGTTAAAAATATGAGTCCACCAAGACCACACATTTACTTATCTCTCCCACGATCCCTCCTAAACACTACTATGTTTCCATAATTCTCAAAATATCATAATGGTATTTCCCTAAAAAGCATTCTCATTCTGATACATAACATCAAAACAGATTCTCTTTAATGGATGAATCAGTCACAAGATCAACGTCATCAACATCGTTCACATGAGAAGGGTTGGGGTGATACTACCGAAGTTGTGACACATGAAAAACATCATGAATAACACCATACCTCTATGGAATAGCCAATTGATATTCCACTAGCACAATTCTATCCACAATATTTAATGTTACAAAAAACTTGGGCACTAACATTCCCTAACTCTAAATCCTATGGTGATTGAATCTAGGCGATATTTGAAGGAACACATGATCACCCACTATTAACAGAAGGGGTCATCTATATCTATCAGGATATAAATTATGCAGACTCGGATCTGTATCCATACCTTTCCAAGTCAACTGAACCAACTATGATGTATCCTACATTAGACTCAATCCCAACCACTATGAATCACCTACCTCCATCTAACATAGGTGTGATTTGCATGGACGGCCATAAAGTGCCACATATAGTTCCATCAAAATAGTAACCTGATAATTGTTGTTATAGGAAAACTCAAAAAAGTGATAAGTGCTTATCCCTGGAACCACTAGAGTCTAGAATTCATGGTCATAGAAAATCCTCCAAAACGTATATATTATGTTCTAATTTCCCATCTATCTGTAGGTAGAAAGATGCACTTAGAAATACCTGTGTACCATGAGCCGTCTGCAAACATTTTCAAAAGTTTGAAGTAAATTATGAGACATGGTTTGTAACTATACTCCACAAAACCTCATGTAGATGAAATATCTATTGAACATACAAGTCTCCAAACTGATCCACTGAGGAAGTCTCTTAGATATGAAAGAAATGTGAGTCCTCTTTTATTCAATCCACAATCAACCAAACATGATCATTCTTCCAAGGCATCCTCAAGAGACACACCATGAAGTCCATTATAAAATCTTCATATTTCCATTACAAAATGGGAGACTTCTTTAGAAAAACACCAGGTCATTGATGCTTGAACTTAACCTATTCAAAGTTATATCATCATATTATAAATCCTATAATATACTTTTTCACACCTGGACACCAATACTGTCAACGTAGAGTAAGATAAATTTTTGTCAAACCTAGATATACCACTTACATTGAGTCATAAAACTAACACATCATCTCCTCCCACATACTCAAAGAAACAAAAAATTTAATTATTGAAATATATTATATAATCTTTATTTATGGTCTAATCGAAAGGTGACTCCCCACATTCAATGTTTTCCCTCAAGAAAAAACAATCTAGGTCTTTAAAATACCTCTCCCCAACATGGATCAAAATTCTGGACTCAAATGATAGTGATATGATGGAAATATTCTCCTAGGCCTCATAAACTACAATATGCATTTCTTCCTGGAAATTCATCATCATCCATTCAAACCTTCCAGAACCGCCTGAGTATATTTTTTTGGGCACAAAGCGTCAATTACACTATTTACCTTCGAACGTGTACATTCTAGATCAAGGTCAAATGAATTCATATACTCAACCCATATCATATTATGAAGATTAAAATATTGTTCTGAAGAGATATTATTTAATTTTTTTGTGGTCAGTATTTATAGTAAACTTTTTACCAAATAGATAATTCCACCAACACTTCAAGGCATAAAACACTACATTTAAATTTTGGTCATTTTTAGGGTAGTTTTGTTCATGGGGGCTCAATTATTATGACCCAGAAAACAAAAATTTATCTACCTAAATCAACACCTCTCTAAGTTATATCCCAAAAGAATCAAAAAACATCATATACTCAACACCTAGCTCAGTTAATATCAAAATTTATGCAGTATTAAATTGATTCTCCAACTAATAGAAAAAATCATCACATTTTATAGGTCATTCAAACTTAAATCACTTCATGGTAAATCCTGAATGTCATTTTTACAAGCAAGAAAAGTCATGGTTAAACCTATGATAGTAGCCTGCTAAAACCAGAAATCTATGTATATCAAAAATATTCTTGGGCTACTCCAAAGAAACCCCTACCTACACCTTCTAAGGGTCCACTAACACACCTTTCACTGAAATGATATGACCCAAGAAATGTATCTGGTTGATCCAAAATTAACACTTAGATAGCTTAAAATATATTAGATGTGCTCTCAATGTATTAATAATGATTTCAAGATGTTGGTTAGGATCATCATAAGTCTTAGAGTACACCAATATGTCATCTAGAAAAAAATGGAAAACTAATCTAGGTAGGGGTGGAAGATTCATTTCTTTAAGTACATAAATAAAACATGACCATTCATCTACTTGAAAAAAATCATGGAGAACTAATATAGGTTTTACCTACTTCTAAAATAATTTCACGATATTACAGAAGTTCAAATTCTCTGATAATGGTACCTCAATATCAATTCAACCTTGGAAAAGAAACAAGATCCTCTAAATTTGTCAAAGAGATCATCTATACATAGAAGAGGATACTGGCTCTTCATTATCATCTGGTTCAACTAATGGTAATCAACACATAAGCACAACATATTTTCATCCTTCTTATGAAAAAACTGAAAATCCCCAAGGTGATGTACTCAGATGTATAAATCGTATATACATCAATTCCTCCAACTTATTTTTGAGCTCTTAAATCTTGGTTGGTTCCATTATGTAAGGAGGAATGGAAACTAACTCAGATCCAAGAATGATCTAAATTTTAAAATCAACATTCATCTCAGGTGAAAACACATAGAATTACTCAGGAAAAACATCCTAGAACTAGTCAACTATGAGTAGAAATAAATACTGATTCACACCCCATCATCCAAAAAAATACTTGTAACTTGGATGGTGAGATAACCCAGTTTCTAATGAATTGTTCACAAATGACATTCCTTGATATACCTATATCCATGATGAACACAACTATTACCCTCAAGAGACATAGATTTCAAACTCTTAAAAATAATCAATGTGGAATCATTATGATACCAAATAGTCCACACCCAAAATCAATTCAAATGCTGACATGTTAAGGATGTAAATATCCCATAGAAAATGATACTCAAAAACCTCTAGATAACACCCCTTTTCCAAATAGATTTCCCTTAACTGCACTCCCAATAGTTTTTACATTGTCATAAGACCACTAAAAAACTTCAATTCCGGGATTCAATCATTCACAAGTTATGAAATTATAAAATAATGAGAGGCCCCAATATCAAATATGGCACTATAAATCATAGAATCTATAGGAACAGTACCTATGATTATCGATGGTCCAACTTCACAATCCACAAGTATAGGTTGAAATACATAAAACTATCCTTCACCTATTCTCTGAACTACTATCTAAGTCCCCTAATATAAAAAACATTATCAATACAGGTCCTCTATCCCTATCATACCACATCCACTACCTAAACTGAGAGGAAAATAATAACTCCAATTTCCAGACTATACGGGTTATATGACCCCATTACAACACTCTGATTCTGCCTAGCTCCAATAAAATTACCCACCATTCATTGGTTCTTGTAGAACTGTTTTAGATGTCCCATACTATCATAATCTTGAAGATTTACTAGCATTCAGGGAAACTATTTACGAAATTGACCCATCCTACTACACCAGTGGAAGAGCACTCAAGTAATGTATCGAGTAATAGATAGTTCCCCCTATCCACTCTAATTTATATTTATTTGGTCAACATTCTCATAACCATGATTCCTACCCTAATAATATTAACCTCTTTTTTTTCATAGGAAACAAACTACTCTCTATTGAAAGAATCGATCAGGTTCCCCTTAGACATGATATCATAATTCACTACTTCAAAGAAATTATTCAGCCTAAATATGTTAACCTAGGATATAATCCCACATTTAAGCCCATATTTAAAAAACATCACCATATTAGCCTCATACCCTACCAATGTTGGAACAAATATCTAAAAATTAGTAGATAATCTAACATATTCCATCATGGACATGATCTCCTAGGTAAACCACATAAACCCATCTACCCTCTCATATCTGAACATCATAGGTAAAAGTTCTCTAAGTTCATCTAAAATTCCTTCCACTCTATATTATATATCTTTCTGTCCCATGTTTGGATTCACCAGAAATGTTGAAAATAATACTTATAAGTAGATAGTTTTACTCTCTTATGAGAAATATCTTCTATGTGGGTAGGGGTCATATAGATAGAATCAATTTAGAACTCAGGTACGTCATGTCCACCCTCTCAGGTGAATATCAAAGGTTGTTGCAACTGGAACTCCCTTGTCAATTTAGAAATACTCTTTACAAACCGACCTATTTTTATTTCAATAAAATGAAAAGTGTTAGGAAAGTTGTCAGGGAACTTCTATCTAGCTTCATCACATGGAACAATCAGAGCCCCATGTTCCAATATTGGAGGATAATTTCAAACCATATCCTCCTACCATCCTACAAAAAAGTGTCTTCATAGAGGAATATATCTACAATTGACATAAAATTTCCTAGGAAACATAACATGTCATTATAATATTTATGTAAGAGGGATTCACATAATTCCATAATATGTTATCCCTAAAACCCCATTATATGATCAAAACCTAGGTACTATCACTACCCTCAACCACCCATTATCTGGGTTATGTCTAACATAGAGTAAAAAATTTCATAATTCATGTTTCTCATTATAAACCCATTTATAAATTTAATTTTCCAGGTTTTTCATCATATATAATTATAAATTTCTTATTAGGAACCATTTTAATTTAATTTACACAAATAATGAAAATAATTTTCACATGAAAAACTCTCCCAAAAAACCATCTTTTCTATGAATGCCTAAAATGATTCATTTCACAAAAATTATTGTGTTTCAAGAATTATATATGCATAAAAAATTATCCTGACATACTAGTCCATGAAGATAAATCTCATAAAAATTTAATAACATCATAGAATAAGTGCATCACTTAAGGTGAAATAACATTCAACCGTAAAAGAAAAAATCAAGAACATCAATCCCACATTGGGTAGATGAATTTTACCCCTGTACATGGGTTAGCTACTCCCATACATGATATCTTTATGAAGGCCTAACTCATCTAAGTATCATGTCTAACTTTCCCAAATATTAAGACTAACTAAATGAAAATTTCCTTTGATTACACTTTGTAACATCCCGACCCGGGTGCCACATACTAGTGCCCCAAGACAATTGGCCACATAACCGTAGGCTTGCCACCTCATATGTTAGAGGCTTTTTAATAGTAGTTATGGTCTAGTATAATACATGGGGAGACTATAACATCTTTATAAAAGTATCAAATTATTATAAATAATAATAAATAGCTAAATGATAACAAATAGTAACTAGAATAAATCCATAACCAAATCATACCGGTATCACATGATAAATCAAAACAATGAAACAATATCCAAACCAAAATAGTAGATATGTCATGCAAAATATGTTTTAAGTGTTAAATGAGAATCCAAAATAAATACACACTAAAAAATCCCAAGAAATTCTTGAAACCACGTATGGTTCCTTAATCCATGATCTATCCGAACTCATCCATCTAACATAAGGATATTGACCTTATCCTGTCAAACAAACCTGATGTCTACTTGGGTACCAATTAGGCTTCTCGAGTAGGGTGTGAGTACAACCCAATAGGCCACCTCCAACATTGTATAAAAAATATCCAATCTATAATAGTGTATTCCATTGTATAAAGAAAAAATTATATTAAATAAATTAAATTGTTTTCACATTTAATTATTCTTTGATTACCCACATATTTTTCCTAGGTTCACAATGACACCCAAAAAATACCTTCTTTCCCCTAGGCCGAGTGTGAGCCATATCACACAGTGAATCAAAATACATTATATAAAGAGCTTCCATTATTAATTTAAAATATAGTTTCATATCACAACTACTTCGAACACTAGTCTAATTCCAATATCATGTGTCCTAGAACGTCATGACCAATACCCCATTTATATTTAGAGCATCTGTTCATGTCCCACACCTCAGTGTTTCTATGGGTATTTAGAGCATTAGTCCTTATCCCACACTTGTTGTCAGATATGGGTATTTGGAGCATCAGTAACATATTTCATATAAATCACATTCATCAAGGTTAATCATCATTAACCTTATTATCAAAAATTTTAATCACAACAAACCATTTAAATTTATCACAAAAATAATGGTTATTCATGTAATTAACTTGGAATAATATGAACAATTCCCCATTAAACCATTTATCAATATTTAATGATATATTATGTTAAATCTTAAAGGTTAATCCAACCAAACGTTTAATTACCTTTATCACTAAAATTACATTATCCCAATATCCCGCGAAATTCCTAATCACATTAACCAACCATTTACATAGTCCCAATATTCCATTAATTCCATGATTTCTATAATTAATTAATTAACCAATTGCTTAATCCAAATCATGATGTGATTTTCAGATGTTCAATAGAAATATCAAAATCAAATACACACTATTATAATCAATGTTATGAGAATTGATAATTTTATCACCAACCTCAATATCTTTGATTAATTTTCACCAACTAAATTCCATAATTGTTGTAGAAATATTAAAATCAAAATGGAATAGTAGATCTAAGATAAAATCCTATGATCAAGATTAAATGGAATAAGATCCAAGAAAATATAGATCTAAACCATATCCAATTGAGAAAAAATCACTCCTCTTCATTAGGAAATAGAGAGGGGATACCAAGAGAGAAATTCAAAATGGGAATAGATCACTTTCCAATGGGGAGCCACTCCCTCAATTAGATATTTAATTTGTTAAGAACGAGGTTCTAGGAGACATATAACCCTTTTGAGAGCTTAAAAATTTGATGGAATAGGTTTAGAGTCGAGTTGGTTTTTTGGTGTTAATTCGAGGGTCTGGGAATTTTTTAATAATTTATAGGGGAATTAAAATCTTGTATTTATAGTTTCCTGGAAAGGGGCTCACAGTTTGCAAAACCCTACGCCCTAACTCTGCACCTATACTTATTGGGGGGGGGGGGTTCTCCTAAGAGGGTAGACTATTTTATAGGCCATGAACCCACTGTATAATTCCCTTCCATTTGGGATTGCACAGTTTTCTGGGTATAGGTGCACAGTTTTGTCAAACTCTGCACAAACCATGCACTATCCCGTTTTCTTTCAAAAATTCCCTAATTTTTCCCGAAACATCAACAAAGTAAATCCACACCCATACCTAATATATTAATAATAGTACATGAAAACAATTATGATACTTATCTATTGAAGATCAATATCTTCCAATTATCTTCATGAAGAAACACATAATTTCTTTTACTATTTTACACGGTAGTCACTCACTCAATAACCTTCAATAACTAACTTTTAATTTCTATATTTTTAAACCTACTAATAAAAAATAAAACTAATTCTTTTGGGAACTTCAATATCCCCTGTGTATTATATGGAAATACCCCTTTCATATTCATCATGGTCAAAGTAATTCATCTCCCGCCTTTATAGAAAATATATTCAAAGGGAGTTCATGGGTGTTACACTAAACTCATCATCATTATTCATACATGATCTAAAAAAGAATACTTATCCCTATTTTATTTAGTATCATATATTATTCCAATTTGAAGGAAGGATTGTACCTTATGATTTTAATTAGCAATGTGACTTTAGTATGTTAACTCTAAGTTTACTAGGCCTATCCCAGTGTAAAACCATGAGTGAATTTACCAAGTTTATAAATGTTTTCCATAAACTCACATGCATGGGATACTAAATCAATTACTCATTTAGGGTATATTAAAGATAGATTTATCAAGGAAAATTTTTCATCCTATACACAGTTCAACAAACAGCTGAAAAAGGGAAAGTGAAAAGAATAAAAATCCTAATTTTTCTCATATTTACATCAATTAAAAGTCCCTTCTAAAACTTTTTTAACAAAAAAATAAGGGTTGTAAGTGTGATTGAAATACTTAATTTACCAGTTTTGAAAATATTTCTAGAAATTATAGATTCATCATATGATATATTAGTCTTCATTTTGTATCTATATATAGGGATAAACTAATTTTTCTTATTTTCTTGGTAATCATAATGCTCCATGAAGTTCAATATCCCTTTTCATCCAACAGAAAACTATTCATTACTATAATTCAATTACATATAATTTAAAAAAATAAACAAAGTTTTAAATAATTTTAAATGACCACTTAGTTTCTTATTATTATCTACAAGGCTGAGAATTTCTTTTCAACTGAGACAGGTTTTTCTTTACACACTCAACTTGGTAAGAACTCAACAAACTCCTTTTTATTCCAAGAATATTAAAAGTTTGAATTATTTTCATTCCATTTAAATTCTTTATTACAGGGATAAATTTTATCCACCTATGTCATTAAATAAACTTCACATTATTATTCTTGTATTTATATCCTTAGATATTATTTATGGTCTAGTGGTAATCTTTTCTGCCATTCCCAATATGTCCACACATTTCAAATAGTTTTCCTTGATTTTTTGATCCTAAAGTTTGGAAAAATTATCATGAATTAAAACCTACTCTCATTTAACCAATATATATACTTTGGAACTAGTATTAATTTGTTATTTTTCTATTTTATTGGGCATCATCAATTTTTATTTCCATATTTTTTGGAATTCCCTTTTTCTTTTCTCAGCTTTCTTAGGCTTATAACAACGTGGATTTTCCTCCTTTATCTCCAAATTTTAATCAATTTTAAATAATATATTACTTTTATTTTTAGTTTGGATATTAATTACATATATTTATAACCCTTCAATCTATATTTTCTATATACCTCTAACATTTCAAATCTATTTTGGGTTGATAGATCACCTGGGTTTCTAGTTAGAGTTTGTTTCCTTTGAGTCTTTGGTTATGTTTTATATATATAAAACCATTTTAGTTCATGAATATTCCTAGTTAAAGTCATATTATTCCAAAAATAGTAGTATTTTTGTCCTTTAATTCAACACCACTAACAAAAACCTTATAACATGGTTCCTTTATATGGATGAAAAAGCCATCCAAAATATGGTTGTTGTTATACAGCTATAAACTGATCCTCACTTTGCCTAGGGGGATGTGGTATTATGAACTTATTTTACTCCCCCTATAGTTTAGAAGAATATCACTAACTTATAATTGTGTTACAAAGAGTTTTAGACTTATTTTTTAAACTAAATTATTAAAAAAAGTATATTTTAATTAGTTAAGAATAGATTTACCATTTCTGTGGGAATAATTTTTCTCATTATCTTGATAAGATTAAAATTTTATCTCAATAGATTTATTGAAGTCTTTTTTTATATTATTCAAGTCATTTTGGGATAAAAAATGAATGGAAATTTTCTTGGAAAACTCCTCTTTCTCCCCAATTGGTTTTTCATTAAGATCTCTGAGCATCTTCTCTTGCTCTTCTTCTCTTACCTCTAGACCAAGTTAATAAATTTTGGGCATCAACCTATTCATCTAGGTATGGTAATCATTACCATAAATATTAGGGACGCCTCATGTGTTAATAAATTTATGATTTTCATACTTATTAACTTATCAGATCTTTATAAGGAACCCAGATTGGCTCTGATACCACTTGTTATTACATAGGGTAAATGATCCATTAAGGTGGGGGGGGGGGAGTTTGAATCAATGGTATTATTTTATAAATTATTCTTATTTAATATAACCTCTTATAATTTTTAAGGACTTTATCCACTCAATTAATTATTATAAACTCAACTCATGTATAATAATAATAATATAAATTACATCACATAATATTTAAAAGGTTTGATGAGAAAGAAATAATCCATTCCATGATTATTTATCCCCCTAATCAAGGATTATTTTACTATATCCTCTTGTGGTTACAAACAAGGAGAATCCTAGTCTCATCGACATAGATTCCCACTAAGTTTCAGTATCTAGATTATGACTAGGAAAAATAAATCACCACTATAAATATGATTTAACAAATAAATATCTCCTTCTCTAACATGATTCTTCTACACCTATTGTTGTAGATATAACTCTATAAATGGACTGTATCAACTGATCTACCTACTCACACCTTCAAGTATATATACCTTGGTCTTCTTGAGAGGATTATCATATAGTGTTCTCAACTTTACATATATTCAATAAATATAGTTTCCATCAATACTTTAAATACCAAGTCATATAGTTTTATTCAAACGTGGATAGCTCCAAACTTCAATCTACTCCTTCCATCACAAATAAATTAATGTATCAGGTTCTTATTATTTAATATTCGATGTTGTAGGGTTATTTAGGATGAATTTTTTTTGAACACTACATTTATTCATCTTTTCTTCACACGTATATATTCATAGAATAATATCATAAATAATATTAAAAAAAATGTAATTTTAGAGATGACAAAAATATCAGTAACGATAATCTCATACTTTAAATCAATCAATAGAATCCATATTTTTTATCTTCATTAAAATTTATTTGAATATTTTTTAAGTATTCCTTTTGAATTAAATAAATACTTATTATTTTTATCTAATTCATATAATAAATATAACTTTTTAATTCCCAAAAAAATCACTATAATTTTATTTCATTTTAATTATCCTAGTGTGTATATAAGTGTGGAATAAAATATCCTCCTATGGTCATGAATATCATCTCTACACCCAAAATCATCCATTTTTGGTCTTTGTTCAATATCAAATAAGATTACGGTCATGTGATTGATCATGATTTTTTAATCCTTTAAGAATAAGTCATGAACACTATCTGATGTATCACTATTCAAAATATCATAATTATGAAAATATTTATTTTCTTAAAATTAATTTGAATGTTTTATTTCTTATGATATTATATTATCATATATTACTCCCAATTTAATGATATGACTATCATACAATAATTGTGTATCATACGATCTACTCATTTTTTCATATGTGACTCAACTATCTTAATTTTTTTCACATAATATGATTCTTAGTTATCATACGAACATGTTCCATCATACAAAATGGTAACATATACAGAAATTATATCATATAAACTATAACTTTTTATAGTATTTTCACTCATATTGGAATGACCTCTCATATTTGTATTTTGGAATCATATAAAAACAGTATATCTTAATAATTATTCATATCATATGACCTCCACCTATCATACATGGTTTCGATATCCTACAAATATTTTTATAGCATCCCCAGAATCAACTAATAGATTCCTCAAAATTTTTTAAACACATTAAATTTAACTCAACCCAAAAATAAATTATCAACACATTCAAACACCATCCAAAATATTTACTTCATATTTTGATGAAATATAAATCATTATTGAAATGTTTTATCTATATAACCCAATAAAATTTATCTCCCCAATCAATAAATATTCATAATTCACTTTAAAAACTTTAGTATATAGTGCTTTTTATATGCTAAAACTTATTGTTTATTTCTTTAATGACTAATACATTGATAATCACATACATGGTATTTTATAATAAATATTTCTAACCAATATTTATAACTAAAATAACATATATTTATTTTCCATTCATCATAAAAACAACTCACTAACTCACCTTTAAGAAAAAACATTGACTTATCATATTTATAGTCTCATTCACAAAAATTTCAAGAAATTCATTTGGTCACTTTAGAAAAAATAGTTATTAATATTGTAAAAAGAATAATGTTTATGTTATTAATTAAGAGAGAATAGAAATTATACTTCTTCAGTTTGACCCATAAGACACAGATTTTTCTTTTGATATGAATGTTCAGCTTAATACTTAGAATGAGAATAATCACTATAATCTTTAGAGAAACTAAAAGTATAATTTATAGCTTTCTTTCATTTTATTTTAATGTTTACTTTTCTTGGAAACTTATACAATGATTTTACCTATGGGAATTCTGGTATTACATGTGAAATTTTCTTTTATTCATAGAATATGACCACATTTTCATCATCCTTATTAAATCTTTGAAAGGTTTTTAGATCACTTTTTCCTTAAATATTGTAGAAATTTTTGGAAGTTCATCACTGGAATATAAAAATATATAATATTCATTAAGAAAATAATAATACGTTTCTTTATAATTTTTTCATCATTAGAAGTAGAAACCTTAAGAGAAAAACATTCTATATTGATTAGCTTATGATCATTAGTTTACACTTAGATATTATATTTTTTACATCATGAATTTTTTAATAAAAGTATTCATTTGTAGATATTTAATATGTGTGGAAAGTCTAATGGAGGAAAAAATTCCAATCTAACTCATAGGTAAAACCCTATGAACATTCAAATATTGATCAAGTTTAAGAATAATAGTTTCCAATGAATCAACATAATTCCATAATTCAGTGATTATTCTATTCATTTTCATAATTATTTATCTATCAAAAATCCTGAAATTATTAAACTTGAATTTTAAAGTTCTATACCTTAATTATCTCTCATTTTCAGACCCTTCAAAGGAAAAAACAAAAATCATCACATTTTAAGAGTTGTAGAACATTGAGAAATGTTATTTAATTCAACCATTATTAATTCAAAATTTATCGCATCCATAACCTTTGAATTTAAATCATAATTGGATTCTTGATTAGAACTCCAAAATTCAAGTTCACTAGAATAAATCTATTAGGGTTTTCTACCATAATATTTAATTTTAATCCAATAATAATTAATAATATAACCATTATAGTTTTCTAAAAACCATAATTTTATCCATTAAAATAAGGATCTATAATAATTGATATAAGTTATATAAGACTATCCATAAACATATATCTTTTTATATTGAATATTTCTCTCTATATTGTGAAGGATGAAAAGATAAAACATTGAATAGAAGGATATAATACTAAATGTTATCTCAAATAATTAATATAGAAAGACTCAAGGTTGGGTTGAATTGATTTCATTTGTTTTAACCTTAACTCTAAATCCATTAGAATATATCCTTCCATTTTTAATCAGTTAATGCAGTTTTTATAAATAAAGCAGCAGGAAAAACAAGGTTTTTGTTATGGTTCAGGAATACAAGAACATACCCTAGTACCCTCTAACAGTACACAATGTATAATTAGTGATTTTATTTAGAAACTCCCCACAGGGATCTCCCAGCTAAGAGAAAACATTTTTAACTTAATACAAGTCTTTTATAGGGCCTTTAAATACTTTTATTGAGGAAATCATAACTGAGTACAATTAGTTTACAGTAACTCCATAGCTAAGTACAAGCAACTATCACTTCATCACAACTGAAAACAATCAACTGATACACAATCCAAAACTAAGTACAAGTAGTTTATAATTAGCCAGAAAATAGATAATATGTTGAAGTGAAAATAGTTCAATTTCTCTATTGCATCCAAATTTCAGTATCTGATAGATGAAATATTGTTATAGATATTGAATAAACTTATAGGTTTTTCTATTGAAAAACACGTTTCCATGATTTTTGATGAATAAAAACACTATATATGGTCTAAAATTAATCCCAACATGATTGATTCTTTCCCCTTATTATATTTATATATATTGTATAATTTTATTTAGTATGTATCTGTAAAATAAAAATTAATTGAAAATAAAAATTATTTTAATTATCTTTTTTTGGTGAGTTTCAAGTATCATTCAATTTTATTATTTTCTATTGTAACTTTTTATCACTTCACATATTTTGTGTTTTTACTATTCTCAATCCTGGAATAAATAATATTAATAATATAGAAATAATTTCACCATTTAAATCTTCTTATTTCCTTAAAAATAAGTACATTTAAATCATCCCAAATTGTTTTCCTAATTATAGAATATCCATTAAAACTTTCCTTTTAATATAATGTCTAAATAATCCAAATCATATTATTTATTGGTTCTTCTCAATATTTTTGAGTATCTTGAAACATTCATTTAACTCATTAATCATCCCTAAAATATTATAACATCATTATTCTAAAATTCAAACCCTTGAATTTTGAATATCATTAACCTTATAAATATATATAAATAGTAAACTACGAAGACTCATTATTAACTTCTCTATATTCAAGGTCTTTATGATAAGTTAACAACTCCACAATTCCATTGAATCTTTATCTCTAATGATAAAGGAAACAAACATAGATATGGATGTATAAGTGTTTATAACATTATTATTTTCTTAAAACACATAAATTAAAAGAACATAATTTGAAATAATATTATATACATTATATATAAGAAACTTCCTACGAGTCTACACATTTCCAAAATATAAAAATCCTTCATTGTATATAGAATATGTAGTATATTGTTTTCTCTAGAGAAGATGTGTAATATAAATTACTTATCCAAAATATAAAAACCTATCATATTTGTATAATATATAATATATTTTTCTTATATGATAATGATAAATAATATAATTTATCTAACTCTATAGATACATAACATATCTAATTTTTAAAATTTTTTACCTTATACTAAATACATAACTTAATTAATTTATATTTAATATCATCTAATTAAAACATAATGTTTTCATTAATACATAACATATTTTCAATAGATATGTATGTTATTTAATCTTTATCTAGATTAATGACATTATTTCCATTTCCAAAATTATTCATGCATAAGAAATATAACTAATGTGTAACATATTTATTTCATGTGTATGTTTTTATTCTTTATGAAACACTTAGCATTGAAGAGATGTAATATTTTCTTCCAAAGATTAATATTCCACATTTAGGTATATTTTCAATATATTCCATACATAATATATTCTTTAGAATCTTCTCATTTGAAAAATATTCTGTACTTATCTAAATTAATATTCCTGATTCAAAACGTTCTAAAATTTAATTGTTCAATACCAGTTTCGATATTTCTTCTTTATTCAATAGAATCTATTATAAGAAAAATTTCTCAACCATAAAATATGAGAAATTATTTAATAAAAAGAAATAATAGAATAATTAATAACAATAGTGAATATATCTTATAAAATTGAATAATCAGATAATGAAAAATATATGGAGATGTTAACATAAATATTATCATACAACAGTAGAGAAAAAATCAGTGTAAAATATATAAATCAAAGTGTTATGGATAATGTAATGATAAAAAAATAAATGATGAGGAATGTAAAATATCCACTCAATATTTTCGCATTTTTTTTAATTATGAACCCCAAATAGATCAAACAAAATATCAAACTTTCTTTGAGGATAAAAAGGTAAGAAATGGAAGATTTGATTGAGGGAAAATAAATATTAACATACTCTCAAAGGAAAAATAAATAATAAAAATTCTCCTCTAAATAGAATATAATATAAAAACCATCGTCACATGAATACATATACTCTCTCTTTCAATAAATAATAAATAACAAATAACACAACATTATTTAGTGAATAATCACAAATAGTAAAAGTATGATTCAAAAAAATATAAAAACATATAATGATAAACACATTGTCATATATGAACACAAATTATTCCTCTTTAGATAAAAAGAGTTTTGAAAAATTAATAAAAATAATAAAAAAGCATGATTCCATAAATAATAATAATTATTGTTATAATTATTCATTAGTAAAGAATAAAAAATATGCACAACACACTTAAATATTGATAAGAACAATTTCTAAATAAATACCACGTTAAAAATATTAGAGAAAATAATCTTAATTCAAATAGTAATAAATAATTAAAACTGAATTCTCTGCATGCTCATTCCTAAATATAAATTCTCTATACAAAATTACCAATAGATATACAAAAATGATAACTTCACCTTAAACTCACATATATTCAAAGAATATTTAAACTATAACAAACTATCAAATTATAAAGTTATAAAACCACCTTAATATAATATTATTCCTCTAAAAATAATATAACAACAAAATATTCTTTTCATGAAAATATAGGGTAGTGAATATTTGTTACAGCAAACTCATCAAATGTGAAACAAATAATCATAAAGAGTTAAAAATAAATTTAAAAATACTCAATGAATTAAGTATAAAAAATTCATTACATTTTAATTATAATAACTATAGATAATAAATCAAAATGTATGACCCAACTATATTTGAACAAATAAAATTTCAGTATATATAATAATATGGTTTTAATTGTACATGCTATTAAGAAAAATTATAAGAGTTTAAAATCATGAATACAAACAAAGTATGCACTTAGAAATAAAATCATTCAAAAATAAAAATAAATTATACTATAAATAGTATTCATTATGACATAAGTTAATAAAATATTTGAAGTTACTACTTTAACATATAAAATAGTATAGAAACCAGTGAAATCAAAAAAATATAAGCACATGCACTATCCATATGAAATATATATATATAAAATATAAAAAAGATATTTAATGAGTATATGAGGTCTAACATCATTAAAATAGAATCATATAAAGTTGAAGGGAAAATATAAAATAGTTATAAAACTATCTCCCTCTATATAAAAAATTTACAACACTTAAATAAATTATGATAAATATAATATAAGTGAAAGAAATAACTCTTGAATGGATGAAAAAATGTTGCATGAACACACATTAGATTAAATTAATAATAAAAAAGTGTTCTTAAAAAAGTACACCAATTTTAGTGATCATTACTATAGAAATATTTCCCTAAATTTAATTAATTTAGATTAGGAAAAGAATTTTAAGTCGACTTCATTCAAATAAAGCCACCAACTATAAAATTATCATTTTTTATTTATGTATATATATTTCCATAAAATGATAAAAAAGTATAATTTATGATACTCATATGCTCTCGGGTCTAATAGTGTCATTAATAATAGATTTAGATAAGAAACACTATTTTATTCTTATATAATTTCTAGAATTTATTTGAGATAATCTTTTTGAATTTTAGGAATTATTAACACCATATAATTGAGGATCATTAAATACAAAACCAATAAAATAATGTCCAAAAATACCAAAATGAAATCAAGTAACAATATATACTATTTTTTATTTAAAATCAGTCAAAAAATAATTCCTATAATGCTTTGGATTTTAACCATTGCTTCCAATTCATAGTCTACCATTATTTCCCATAATGGTACCAATTATTTTTTAGGTAATATTCTCATTTTTCAAATATTATAGAGAAAAACTAATAATCAACTCCATATAATAAACCATTAATTCAATTATCATTCATTACACAAGAAGATACATTATTATCATGTTTTGACTTTAATTATAGAATATTTCTAGAAACAAATATATTTTTAATAAGAACATAATCATAATATTTTCAGAAATTTATATAACATTCCTATAAAGCATCATATTTATCTTTAAAAATGATAAAAATAGTAAATAAACTAATAAAAAGAATAACTTTAAGATTTATAATTTAGAGATAATAAGGATTTTAAATCTACAATCTTACTAATAAGACCTAGATTAACCTTTTGATTTGAAATATTAACTACTAATTTTAAATGATAACCATTAGTAAAATCCTCAGAGGCACTCCATGATTCTTTAATTTCTTCCTTTCTTTTCCTTTTTTAATATAGTTTCCTTTGAAACTTATTTATAGATTTGAGTTGAAGGAATTCAGGTCTAAAATATCCTCTTTTCTTGAATTTGTTACAAATAACCCCTTTTAAATTATTGTTTTTGAGATTTACATAGATTTTCATGGATGCATTTATAATCCTGTATTACTAGATATTCTATAAATCTTTGAAATTTCATCACAGGACAATGAACTACTAGAATATTCATCAGATCAATTTGAATATTTTTCATTAAACATATTCTTATCCTTTTATTTAGAAACCTTAATTGTAATATATTCTATTTTGAATAGATTATAATCATAATTTTTTTTATTTCTTTCAAACTTACATCATGACTATTCCAACAAAATTATAATTTTTTTAGATATTTAATATGTTTATATATTTTTATATTATAATAAATTCCACTTCATCTTGTATGAAAAACTCTAAGAACTTTTAAAACTTAATCATGTTTAATAAGATAAGTTGCCAAATCATTAACATAATATACTAGTTCAGTGATTCTTCCATTCATTTTTGAAATTATTTCTCTATAAAATATCTTAAAAGTATGAAAATTGAGTTTTTTAGTGCTATACATTAATTTTATTACATTTTTTTTATATTCACATATAACAACACCAGCCTCCCACATGTCATGAGTAGTAAAACACTGAGAAACTCTATTAAATTCATTCAGTAATAATGTAAAAATGATAACATTAATATCCTTTATATTAAAATAACAATTACCTTCATGATCATCAATAAAACATTTAGGTTCAACAGTTACAATCCTCTAGGGTTTCACCACCTTTATATATCATTTGAAGCCAATATTATTCAAGTAGATATAAATTTTATTCTAGTAACCATAATTTCCACTAAGGATCTCTAAACATTGAAATAAATTCTCTTGGATCAAAAAAAAAACAATCTATCTTTTTATGTTGAATATTTTCCTCTATATTATCAAACATCATAAGATAAAAATGTGAAGATCAAGTTGTGGCACAAAATGTTGTGCCAAACAAGTAATATACAATGTCACAAGAGTGGAGGTAAATTGACTCATTTAAAACATTTATTTGATATTAAATTTTCCTCTCCATGTATTTATAATAAATCATTTAAAATTTAATTAATTACTATAGAGGAAATTAATAAAGTAAAGGGTTGGAAATATAAGGATTTTATAGTGGTTTGTGGATACATTAACATATTCTAGTCCACTCTACCAACACCTAATACAAGTTTGGTGATTTTATTCATATTATAATAAGTGAAAGAAGTTATCACTTTATAAAAATATTTTATAAGGGCTTCATATCATTTTACCGAGGACTTCACAATTAGAAATAAGTAGTTAACATTTAATTTATAACTAAGTATAGGTATCTGGTGCTTCATATCATCTGAGTATAAATAGTTAAAACTTATGTAGTGAACAGATTAGATGTATATGTTAAAAAAATTTCAATTCATAGTTTCTTCTAACTTGTAGGTTCTGATAGATTTAATTTTCTCTAAGGTAATGAATAAAATTCAAGGTGCATCTCTTGAAAAATTATATTCAAAGGTCTTTAATGTATAAAAAAACAAAAGATTATCTTCAAGTAAGATAGAAAGATTAATTCTTTATCATTATTCTATTCATATTTTTCATAAAATATTATTCATTATATAGAAACAATACAAGAAATAATTGAATATACAATGTATTTAAATTGTCTTTTTTGTGTGTTTCATGTATCCATCATTAGTATTATTATGTGTTGTAACTTTTTCGGGTTGAAATTTATTCAGTTGCAACCCTTCCCAATCTTGTAATAACACATATAAATAATATGACCATTTTAATCTTCTTGCTTACTTTAAAATTGTTATTTTCAAATAATACTTAATTTTATTTGGTATTATAAAAAAGTTTTTGAAACTTTACATTAAAAAAATATTTAAATAAACCTAGTGAAATTACTTCCTGAATTATTTGAATAATTTTAGAATCTTAAAATATTCATTTTAATCCTTGAATAATCCCAAAATTTCAAACACTTGAATTGTGAATATCATTAAACTCCGAATAATATATGTAAATAATAATCTATGAAGTTTTATTCTTAGCTTCTCCATATTACAGGTCTTCATGATATGTTAACATCTCCACAGTGCAACTTAAACATTATATAAAATTATTAAATAAAAATACATACATATATAAGTATTATTTTTTAGAACTTTACTAATTTTTTTAAAACTCATGAATTATAATAACATCAGTGAATACATAATATAAATCTTTAACAGATCAATGTAAGAAACTTCCTCCCGGACCATACATTTTCAAAATTTTGAAATATTTCGTTTTTGACTAAATATTTAATATATTTTTACTCCATATAATATGTGTAATATATATTTATTATCCGAAATATTAATATGTAACATATTCTCAACATACATAAAATATTTTCCATATATTTGGATGATATGTAAGATAATTTCTCCAACTCCATATATACGTAACATATATAATATTTCTAAATTCCGTATTCTACTGAATACATAACATAATTCTTTCACACATAATATATCATGCTTTGAGTATAAAATTTTCATCAAAACAAAATATATTTTTAGTACATACATATTTCTTTTAAAACATTCTCTAGATGTGTAGCATCATTTACTTTACCAAAATTCTTAGTGCGTAAGAAACATAACTAATTTTTAAGATGTTCTTTACTTGGGTAAGTTTTTATATTTTATGAAACCCTTATCACCGAAGATATGTAATATTTTCATCTGAAGACTAGTTTTCTACACTTAGAAATATTTTCAGTATAACCCATAGATAATATATTATTTATATTTTTATCCTCCACATAATATTTTGTACTTAGTCAAGCTAACTTCTTGAATCCACAACTTCTAGAATTAGTTACTTCAATTATTGTTCCCAAATATCTTATTTATTAAATATAATCCATTCTAATAAAAATTCCCATTAAAATAAATGTGTTAACTTATATATTAGAAATAATTAATTGAATAATCAAGAATAACAATGAATATATCTTTTAATAGTGAATAATGAGATAATGTAATATATTAGAATATTAAAACATTGTTATTATCATAAAACACCATGAATAAATCAAATAAAAACACATAAATCAATGATTTATGGATAAGTGATTATCAAAACATAAATGATGAGGAATGGTAAAGATCCACTCAATAAATGTATCATCTTATAAAGTTTTAGTGATTTATGATAACATACATGGTAGAAGACCAAATCATTAATAATTAATATTACAATTTATTTATATCAAATCATAATACATTATTCATATATCAAAAAACCTGTGATATTATCATACTATAAAATATGACATACTTCAAGTAGTGGTGTAATATAAATTTATCATACCTTATGATATGCCAAATCAAGGCGTACATTATGCCTTGTCTTAATGGATATCATAGCATACAAAATATCTATATTATAAAATACAATATAGGATAATTTCTATGATATATATATATATATATTAGTATTTAGGGTATATGTCCATCAATATCCCACTTTTACTAAATCTTCATAGACTTTAAGGCATTTTGCCATATATTTTATCATATAAAATAAGTTATGACACCATATCTAAAAATACTATTGGATATAGCCAAAAAACTTTTGGAAAGCTCTCATTTATTTCCCCATGTGTCACATTATATTTAACAATTTTAGGATATCTATCAAAAAATCTATTTATATAATCTCTAAAACACTTTTAGAGTAGATATATAAGGTTTATAAAACAAAATCCCCATCTAGTCAATGATAAGGTGCTATCCTATGACTTTGAGAATTGTCAAAACTTATGAATTATAAAATCCATAAATAACATAAAAGAGTTACATATATCAATGCATTAATACTAAAAAATCAACAAAGATATTTAGGGTGATCTCTATAAAACACTTGAATATCTATACATATACCCACCAATTGAATAATACACAAGCATGTATAATCACAGAGTCCCTTTTTCCAAAGAATTAAGTAAATTTCAGGATACAATGTATGTAAATACTATACATTCACTCATAAACTCTCAATTATCCATGTTTATATTGATTAGAGATTTGAAGAAATTAAATGATATTTACCTTGATGGATGATCACATCATATTCTCCTCTACATAAAAATAAGCGCATCACATTTCAATGATCTATGTATGACTATACAATAATTCAGTCTATTTCAATCAAGATACCAAATGTTATAATAATAAAATTACTAGAAATATATTATCCTGGTTCAACCTCAACCAATGGAATTATTAACAACATACCCAAACACCCCCTGATTAGCACAAACTCAAGGCTCGTGAAAAAAATGTATCAAAGTATTAAGGTTTTAAATGTATGTATCTTATCTGAAATCAAGTACAAGGGTTCAACATGAAACATGAACCTTTAGTATAATAAAGAAATATCTTATAATAACCAATTTGGTATATTTATCAACTTACCTTGTATATAAAATTAGTTTTGGGTCCCATGATTTTATTCTATATATCTATAAGAAATCCTACCCATGCTAAAAATACATTTTTTTATAACCAAAAACAATCTATATAGAATAATGATTAGGTATAATTCAAGGTTATAATTTGACAGATTAATTATTATTTCACCATATGATTATCTATATCCAACATGAAATAATGAAAATATGTAGAATAACTTTTATATAACATGATAAATTTTATATTCTTAAACTCTATGAGAATACTAAAAAAAATACATAACCACAAGTTTATCATCATCATATTAGAACTTTGAAAAATCCAATGTTATAATTTTAATAGCTTCTATTTTATACTTAAAACTCTTTCTATGTTTATCATCATCATCAAGGAACTTTTCCATTCAAACTTTTCTTTCAGATCAATTTTATTAAAAAATATAATTCTTTATATTATCAAATTTGTTTACCAAGATATCATAAACTCTTTTAAGGCACAAAGTTACTCTCCCAAGAAATATATTATCACATATTTATTTCAATTTATATTTTCTAAGTCCAAATATTCCCCTAATAACCTCATAGAAACTATAATTTCTATAAAATATCATGATAAGAAACAAAAAACCATTTATTTTTAAGAAATAAAATTTATTACCTTTATTTTTAATATTTAACAAAAATAATATTAATATATATATCTTATATGATATTCAATTTTTTTAATAAATTTATAAAAATAACATTTTTTCCTTAAAAAAATTTATTTGATAGTGGTGGGAACAGTTTACCTCATATTTTAACAAAAATCTTGGATGGAATATTATATTCTAGATAAAATATCTTTTTATCCATTTTTCTAAACCATGTTATAGAACTATATCAATCATAACCATGTGTATCAACTCATTTATTTGTGACAAACATAATTTAGAATAACTCATATCATACCATGATAGGTATGCAAGATAAAAATACAAAGTATTTATTCTAATCTATTCGAGTTTTAATGTCATCCACTACATTCTAAAACATTATTAGGAAACTATTTCTCCATCACTTGAATTCACACTTCCATCTCTAACCATAAACTCTTCATTAAGCTAAAACACATGTAAAAATTTATAAAATTTTTTAATGTATTTTTTGTATTATATTCCCTTAAAAATATGAAAACTAAATTATATAATAATAATACTTGATACTGAATCCCTAAAAAATTTCTTAAATACCTTCATCTATTCAATTAAAACCCATATTTAATAGAAATACAGATTTTCCTTCCTAACAATTCTATTAGGTATTGATGAAATATTCTAAAAATTATAGAATCCAATATTATTATATTTTGCTAAAGATTTACCCATACTTACTGTAAATATAGAACTAAATATTGGGCATCAAATTACTAGTTTATCAATCCTAAACACTTCAATAAGATCAAATAAACTTTAAAATAACTCATTAATAATTTTAGAATCTTCTTAATTATAATTAAAAAATAAATTCATTATCCAAATTATTTCCTAATGGAAATAGAAGATTCTCCATGTCATTGAAGTTGTCAATTGTATTGATTACATAATAATTGGATACAAAAATCCACTTAAACCACAATTTAGTTCTTTAATGAAATTTATTTAAACATATGTGGGGGTCATTTAACTCAGACCAAGGGGATGGGGTTGTCTATGTAGAACAATATGGGCACAAAACCCAACCAGAATTAGAAAAAACCTCATGATAATATAATCAAAACTTTAGGTGGAATAAAAATAGTTTAAATCTATGACTCATGTTCCATTATGGGGTTGTCAATATTGAAGAGGTTGGGATATTTAATGTTATTTGGAAAGCCCAATGTTTTTATAAAAAAACATCAAAATGATTTCATATATTTTAAGTTCCTGATGCTTGGATCAAGGGGTCAAAGCTTTTTTAGGGTTATATAGTTTTTAAAATGGGTGTTTAGATTAATAAGATATAATTGATAATGGATAAATTCTTATATGATGAGATATGATTTAAGGTCATGTAGATTTGACCACCTCTTTTTGAGTACAACCACACATTGATCCATAGGGGGAACTGAAAAGCTAGTGAGAGAATCAGGCATCAATATAAGGAAGATGGAATGATAGACATGTGTATATATTCATTATAGGGGATTTGAGTATCACAACACATCCCATAATATATAAATTATTCCATACATAATTATTTGTGAGAAATTTACATAGAACCGATTCATGTAAAAATTGTTGGAGATGGTTCCCTAGAACCAACTTCTTTTCTAATTTTTGATAACTTATATTCATGGTTTTCGATATTAATAAATTTATTATCACATCATGATTCTTCTTCTGCATAAAATTGTATGTGATAATGTCCTAAGAGTAACTTTTTAACTAAAAGGTCATAGCAGATCCCTACTATGATGAGAACCTCGAAGTTCTTTGACACTATTCTTGAATACATGTTATAAATCCTAATGACATCATTTTATAGACACAAATGATACAGGATATCAGAGGTGGAGACTCATGGTACTTTGATACAACTTCTCATGGTTTACACCCTTGGTAATTTCCATGAGGATATTATGAGAACAAGGCCCGCCAATAAGAAATCCACATTTCTATGGGTCATTGGTTGTTTCTATCTAAGGACATGTGTATTGGTCCTTAGATTTTAAGATTATGATTAATGATTATTATGAGTTGCACCCTTAGATGTATTGATGAAAACCAAGACGATAGATTTTCACGGTGAGGTAGTATATGTTGGGTGTATCATGGGTAATATTGCATTAATGAATAATGTGAGAAATGATTTTTACCTTATATTATTTAATGGAAGATAATATCTCAATCCATTTGATGGAAATGATATAGCCTAAATAAATCAATGTCCATGGTGATCAACAGGAAAGTTCTATTTTGGGAATGTCAAAGAAAGAGTTATCGAGCATATAGAATGATGGAATTGGCATTCAACTTGGTCTATTAGAGATATTTTATTAAAGGGATTATATTACATGGTAAGAGTTTATATGAGGTGACATGTCATTTCTGTATCAACTTCTTTCTCTATGGGTGCCTTGGAGTATTTTTAGATGCTAAACATGGAATTTAGGATTCTCCTCCTAATGCCACTAATAAAGAGGCCTAGTGGGTCACACTCTAAGTGTATCTAGTATGATACTTAAATAATACATATTTATGAATTTGAATAAAGATTATTTCCAGATTTGGTTTAATAATTATTCATGGATGCCTAATCACATTTATTCCGAAAAAACTAATTCGAGAGAATATATTATGGGTGGAATAATTAATAAATAATTATTTTTTATTATGTGAATATAATATTTATTTATTTATCGTCAAATAATGTAGTGATATTTTTTTAATAAGTAAATAGTAATTATTCAAAATGCAATAAATATTGAGGAGGACTCATAGACTAAGTTTAAGGATCTGGTGATAAGGAATAATTTTGAATATTATTTGATTAAATAATATTTAATTATAATTCACAAGTTAAGAACGTGTTGGAAAATAATAATATTACACTTATTATTTAACATGGGGGTTTCTCTACGAGTAATGAAATAATTAAATGAACTTGTGAAAATTATTTTATTATTACCCTAGTGAAATAAATGTCTGGTTATATTATTATCTAACTATCCAAAAAAACCTAGCCAATAAAAGTGTTGTGCATAATGAATTGGGGAAAAACACTCAATCCTAGAGAGTTCACCCCTCTCCAAGAACACTCTCAATAATGAGAGATATCATCCTCAACCAAATCAAGGATAATCCATTGGAAGAAGTTCTATGAGAGATCAAAGGAAAACATCACAAGTTTAAGGATATTATGTACTAGAACCCAGAGTTTCCTTCAGCGACGTCCGGAGATACGTGGAACATATGGGGGTCACTATGAGTGGAATATTACACTTGGACTCTACAACACAACAGTGGTGCACTACAAATCTGTGGAAAAAAACATCAAAGAATAAATAATAACCTTGGAGGTAATTCTGATTTAATAAAATTAATTGTAAAAAATATGTGTTGATCTACTCCCTCTTGGTTCCATGTTTTCTATCGCTTTCTTGTTCTTTGATTCAATTCCACTGGATACAATGTTATTTCTTGGAATAGAACTAATATATATTATAAATAACAAAAAATAATAATAATGGTTGGGAACCATCCCTCCCATTCTTTCGCTATACTCGAAACCTACAACAGGTATCAGAGTGGTCACATCACTGTTTATAACTATTTTGTTCCATTGATGATTTATGCATTCATAATTTAGTTTTTCATTTCAAGTTAATGATTCTTTAAATATGAATTAAAATATCTATTTATTCATCCATAGTTTCTCGTAGATCTAACAAAAATGATAAATTTTATGATTAAAATAAAATCAAGGAACTCATCCATAGGTGCTAAGGATTATGACCAGATAACACATGAGTACACACCATGTAATTAGAAGTATATTTTGGGTACTCTTGTTCAATAATCTAGGAGTTAATTTAGCAATTACTCAACCCATGTTCATTAATGACATATAGTGTAGTTAATTCTTACACATTATGTTGACCATGACATACTGGGGCACGGTTAGTGAGACTACATTACGTGTGGCCCACTAGAAATGACATGTAGCCTGTTCATGTAAGGTTCGAGCCGTTTATTCAATAAACAACCCACCCGACTGGTGACCATGTGACATAGAGTCAACATGACGTATAATCCTCTAGACATGCCATGTACTCCATGATTTCCAAATTATGCCCCACATGCCGAGTCCTGAAAAATTTAATTCAGATACACGGTGAATAATTTACACATCATATAGATCAGAGCTATATGCCATGTATTTTTACCAATTATACAAAGTAAAAATTAATTATATTATGTAACCCTTGATACATGTAATACATGTGGTCAAAAAGTTGGGACACTCTATTTGATAAAATATAATATATATATATATATATATTTTATTAACATTTGCATAATATTCACGATCTGCACATCATGTATGAGTAGTTTTATAGATATTATTCCATGTACATTCCATATGTAACAAAGAATAAATTGTATAAAAGTATAATACATGTTGGTTAGTTTTGGATGGGTATTCACTAGGTGACCTCCAAGGTACAAGTTATGTAAATAGTTAATTTTAAATGAATTTATTAAATTGTTTGAAATTATAATGGCTCAGAATATCAAGCCAATTCATAAAAGGATTAATATAAAAGGATTGATTAATTAAAGATAATAATTAATTGATTCGAGCATTATTTATCTTAAACAAGAATGATTAAATAATATAATTCTAGTTATATCAAATGCGTAATTCATTTCATGAATGTGGGTGATCATGAGCTGAACTAGATATTTTTAGGTGGTTGGTTTCCTTTTAATTTATTATTAACTTAAATTGTTGACTTTCATTCCTTCACTCCTCATTAATATAAAGGGAATGTGTTCCCATGGTTTCTTTTATGTAAACCCCCCCCCTTACCCCTCACATGTGTTTGATTAAAAGCATTTGTAATGGATAGAGCTCTCAATATAGTAGATGAGGTTCAAGTTAGGAGACAGGGAGAAACCAATCAAAGGAGGTACAAAGGTGGAAAAGTGGAAAGATTCAAAAATGAACCTCAAATGGTTCAAGGTTTTTATCGCCTTGGTCAACAGTTAGTTTATCAAATGCTATAAAAACTAACAATTAGAACAATATCATGATCATACACTTTATGTTATTTATATTATTTTTTATGGCTATTCATCATGGATGTTTTTTCTCGATCAGATAATTAACAAATTAACAAACATGAAAGATAGAACTAAAATAAACTGGCTTATGCATAAATATTATCTAAAACATGGTTAACCACATAATCATATCCTACTTAATATTAATAATCATGTGAAAAGATAATAATTATAAATTTATGTGTAAATGATAAAATTAATCAATAAAATATTAAGTCGGTATAAGCATCCATTACTCCTGTCAGAATTGAAACATCATTCAAAGTGCTTGACCAACCATAGTTGGGGTTCTTTCAATTATCAGAGAATTCAAATTTGAGGTTTTAGGTAGACATAACATGGTTGACATCAAGGGTTTACTTCTAAATAAGAACACAGTGTAACTGAGAGGAAATTTTTTAAGGAAATCTAAATTAATGATTTCAGGATTGCGGAGTCTACTCAACAGATCAATTAATAGTGAGTTAATGTAGTTGGAATTTGGAATGCATACCTAAAACCATTCATGTTTCTTGACCATCCAAAGTTGGGGAAATGAGAATGGAATATGGATCCTTTCCACTGGAATATCTATGCAACAAGATATTCTGAATCCAATGGTGAGGGATATTGGGTTTAGATAAAATAGTGGGATTCTAATAAATATAATATTTATTTGTCTAAATTTTATCAAAAAAAGTACTAAAAGTATTCTCATATTGTTTGTATAAACAACATCAAAAACAAAATCAAACATATAACTATGATCCATAGTCAAGAAGAATACCCTTCTCACTAGCACAAATTTCCAGGAGTGGAAAATGTTCCTACAGGTCATCCTCGCCATGATAGGAAACTATATGTCCTAGAAGAACCATTAATAGTTACAAGTGAAAATGAGGTGAGTGATTAAAAGATCTCTCTTTATAAGAAACATTTTAATGATGATACAAATGTTTAGTTATTCATTCTATCATCCATGTTCAATGATCTCTTAAATAAACACAAATAAATGAATACTTATAGAATGATGTATCACCTTTGGGATCTCTATCAATATAAGGAAAGACAAGAGAGGTATTGGATTTCCAATTATTTGTTCATGACTAATCTTAGAGATTCTTCGGCAGATGTGCCTCATTTAATCAATATTATCAGCTACATTGTGTGTATTGACATCTTATGGATAAAATTACTTGATTATTTTCATAATTATCTCATACTTTCATCACTTCCCAAGACCTTCTCTAGTTTTGTTATCGATAATTAATATGAGTAATAATATGAATAGTCTATCAAAACTTATGACCTTCATTTTTCAAGTGGATAAGGTCATGGGGTGTGACAAGCCCACAATATTTATGGTGAATAGGAAGAGGAAGGACAAGTAAAATAGGATTAATACTTATAAACATTCTAAATCCATTGAGTACCGTTTGACCAAGAAGAAGAAGATCTAAATGCAGGACATGGAAAAGGAGGTAGTATATTTTTCATGTGTCAAGTCAAGCCATTGGAATAATAACTGCAGTTATCAAGTGAAATCTATCCATTTATGCACATTGGGTATTATATATAGATTATGGTGCTCACATAGGTATCTAAATGCTGGAACTAAGTAGATTTCATAAAATTTATGAGGAGAGGTGGATCTGTGAGCTTCCAATGGGGTGGGGTTGGATTTTATTTCCATTAGTGACTACCAACTTTCATTGCTGAAGGGAATGATTTTGGTTTTTCATAATTGTTATTATGTACCTACTATTACCAAAAACATAATTTCTGTATAATTTTTAGCTATAGATGGATTTATTTTCATGTTTTTTAATTAAAGTTGTTTCTTTTATAAGGAAAACATATGTTATGGCATGGAACATTTAAAAAATGGTCTGTATAATTTAAATTATGAAAAAAAGTGTTGAAAATTGATAAAGAATTAAGTTCACATGACTCCTATAACAAAAAATTTTGGCATCATCATCTTGGTCATGTAAACGAGAAGTGTTTGAAAAATATTTGTGAAGATGGTTATTTAGAATTTTCTGTACTAAAAAAACTTGATATATTTCATTCTTTTTAAAAAGGTACAATGAATAAACCACCATTTGGTGGATAGGGTGAAAGGGCAACACAACTTCCAGGACTGGTACACACTGATGTGTGTGGACCATTTCTAGTAGAAGCTAGAGGTGGTATTATTACTTCATAAGTTTTAATGATGACTTGAGTAGATATGAATATATTTACTCGACAAGGTATAAGTAAGTGTCCTTTGAGAAATTAAATGAATTCGAGAATGAAGTATAGAATTATCATAGTATGAAGATAAATAAACTTCGATCAGATAGAGGTGGAGAATATCTTAACCAAGAGTTCATCATCTTTTTATGAGAGGTTTGGATTCTTTCTAAAAAAACTCCACCATATGCACAAAAATGGAATGGTGTTAGTGAAAGGATGAACCGTACCTTGTTAGACATTGTAAGGCCTATGATTAGTCATGAAGATCTTCCATTATCCTTTTACAGATACACATTACAAACTACGACATACAAATTAAACTGAATACTAAATAAATAGGAAAACATCATTTCATTTGAGTAATGGAATCAAAAGAAACATATTTTTTCATATACATGTTTATGGGGTTTTGAGGCATTTTTTAAGGCTTTCTCAGGCACGAAACTATCCCCCAAGGGCACAGGTTGTATCTTTATATGGAATTCCAAGGAAAAAAATGATACTACCTATACAAACCCTAAGACAAGAAAGTGACTATCACCAGAAAATATATCCTTCTTGAGAGGGAGCCCATAATCAAAAAGGATAGAAGGATAAAGATTTAATTCAATGAAGTTGATGCACACGATACATAGGAGTCGGTACGAGAAAGATTTCCATAGGTCCCCGTGGAAGAAGTAGTTCCTAAAACAAAAGTATTGCGTAGAAGCTCAAGAGAGGTAAGGGAAAAAGAAATATATGGTTTTCTAGTCACCAAGGATGGTGACTCATTATTATTGGACAATTTTGAACCTTTATCATACTAGAAGGTAGTAGAGAGATCAGAAGCTGTGAGATGGCTAAAAGCTATGAATTATGAGATGGATTCCATGTATCAGAACCATGTTCAGGTTATGGTCAATGCTCCTGTTGGTGTAAATCATGTTGGGTGTAAATGAGTATTCAATAGTAAACTAGACATGAACGGTAATGTATGTACCACTAAATGAATGAAATTGTATAGAGAGTATAAATAATGTTAAGGAATTCACTACGATGAATTTTTTTTCCCAGTTTCCATGTTTAAATCCATTAGAATCAATTTTTCCCTAATATCATACCATAACTATGAGATTTGGTAGATGGATGTCAAAACTATATTCCTTAATGGGAACCTTCAAGAAGATGTCTATATGACACAACCATATGGGTTTGTGACACCCGGTGATTCCAAAAAGATTTTGATGTTTCAGATATCCATCTATGGATTGGAGAAATCATCTAGGTCATGTAACATTATATTTGATGAATCCATAAAAGAATTTGACTTCATTAAAAAAAATGTGAGATGTGTGTTTACAAAAGTTTTACTAGGAATGAATTCATTATCCTAGTTGTATATGTTTATGACATACACTTATTGGAAACAAATTACCAGTATTACAATCAATTAAGGACTGGTTGAACACGTGCTTCTCCATGAATTAGATAGGCAAATAAGCATATATTATAGGGATCCAGATCTTTCGTGGTAGAACTAAGAAGCTACTTGGACTAATAAAAAGTACATATATTGACCATAGAATAAAGATATTTACTATAAGATAATACTAGAGTGGATTGGATTTAGTGTCACATGGTTTACATATTTATAAGAAAATGTGTACCCAAACACAATAGGAGAAATATAGAATGAGTAAGTTCCCATACGATTCGATAAGAGGATCCATGATTTATTCCATGTTATGTACTAGAATTGATGTTTTATATACATTGAGCATGATAGGAAAATATCAAGCACATCCATGAGAAAAATATTGGACTATTGTTAAGACTATCCTTAAGTATCTGAGAAGAACTAATGATATGTTTCCATTGTATGGTAGAGACGAGGAGGTTTTCATCAGAGGGTATGCTGATGCTTGTTTTTAGAAAGATTATAATGATCTGAATTCATAACCAGGATAAATTTTCTGTCTCAACATAGGATTTGTGTTTTGGAATAGTTCAAAGTAGCTGGTTATATCTGATTCTACAATGGAGTCTATGTATATAGAGTCTTCTGATGCCTCCATGGAAGATGTCTGGATTTAGAAATTTTTCTAGGATCTTGATGTGATAACTCTTAGTACATACCCTATCACATTGTATTTTTATAATACTACAATGGTGGATATTACAAAGGATCCAAGGTTACATCGAAGGACAAAGAAAATAATTTGGAAGTATCACGTCTTGAGGGATTTTTATCAAAGGGGTGAATTTGAAGGTAGCAGAGTATCCATGGAAGAGAACATGGTGGACCCCTTGACTAAAGAAATATCTCAGCAGAAGAATGAGTATCATGTGAGAGATACCAGACTGATATTCGTTAACAATTGGATCCAGTGAAAGTGGTAGTCTGTTAGAGTTGGTGCCCTAGAACCCAATTATTTTGTACTTTATGATAACTTATATTCATGGTTTTGAATAATAATTAATTCATTATCACATCATGACTGTTCTTATGCATGAAATTGTATGTGATAATATCCAAAGAGTAATTGTTGCATTAAGGGTCACATCAGATCCCTACTATGATGAGAACTTGGAAGTGCAAGGACAGTATTACTGAATATATGTTCTATAGCGAGATGATATAATTTGAGGGGAAAAAATGATTCTTTATATCAGGGGTGGAGACTCATAGTACATTGATGAACATTCTTATGGTGTTCACCCTTGTTAATGTCTAGGAAGATATTTTGAGAACATGACTCACTAGTAGGAAATCCACATTTCTATGTGTCATTGTATGTTCCTATCTTCATACATGTGTACTGGTCATTTGAATTTAAGATTATTATTAATGGTCATTATGAGTCATGCACTTAGACGTATTGAGGAAAACTATGATGAAAGATGTTTGTGGTGGGATAGGATATATTGGGTGCGTGATGAGTAATATTGGATTAATGAATAATGAAAGAAATACTTTATCCCCTCTATTGTTTAATAGAAGATAATATCTTAGACCATTTTATGGAAATTATATAGCCTAAATAAATCCATGGCCATGGTGATCAATAGGCTAGTTATTTTTCCCGAAAGTCAAAGAAAGAGATATCGAGCATGTAGGTTGTTGGGACTGGCATGCAACTTGATCGACTAGAGATATTGTGATAAAGGGATTATATTATATGATAAGCATTTATATGAGGTGACTTGTTGTTGTGGAATTAACTTCTTTCTCTATGGGTGATTTGGTGTGTTGCTAGATGCTATCCTTGGACATTGGTATAATCCATATGATGACACTAAAAATAGGCCTAGAGGTTCAAACACTAAGTGTATACAATATCTCAGTTAAATAATATATATTTAAAAAGTGGAATAAATATTTTCCCCTGTTCCAGCTTAATAATGATTCAGGGATGCTTTATCACATTTATTTCGACACTAGTTATTTGAGAAAATATATTGTGGGTGGAATAATTAACAAATAAATATTTAATATTTGGGGAAAATAATATTTATTTATTTATTGGAAAACAATGCATTGGTATTTATGTAATAAATAAATATTCATTATTCAAGGAATGAAAAATATTTAGGAGGATAGGCGGAACAATTTTAAAGGTCCAGTTGGAAATAATAATATTGAATATTATTTGATTAAATAATATTTAATTATGATTCTCATGTTAAGAACAAGTTAGGAAATAATAATATTGTTATTATTATTTTTCATGGGGGTTTTACGATTATTAGTTAAATAATTAAAGTCACTTGTGAAAATTATTTTAATATTTACCTAGTGAAATAAATTCCCATTTATATTATTCTCTAATTAGGAAAAAAAATCTATCCAAGAAAATAGTTGTGCACAATGAATTGGAGAAAACTCTCATGCCTGGAGAGTTCATCCCACTCCAAGAACACTCTAAATTATAAGAGAGATCATCCTCTACTAGATCAAGGAGAAGTATTTGGAAGCAGTTGTCAAGGTGATTGAAGTCAGACATTGCAATCGCGAGGATCTTATGTGCTAACACCGAAGAGTCCTTTAGAAATGTTTGGTGATACGTGGACCATATGTGGATCAACACTAGTGGAATACTACACTTGGATTATACAATGCAATAATGATCCACTGTATATATGTGGCCAAATGATTCAATGAAAAAATAATAAACTTTGAGGTAATTCTTATTTAATTAAATTAATTTTCAACATGTGTTGATAAACTCTCTATTGGTTCTCAGTTTTCTATCCCTTTATTTTATTTTGATTCAAAACTATTGGTCACAACATTCTTCATCTAAATATAACTCTGATTTATTATCAATACTGGAAAATAGAAACATTGGGAACCATCCCTCCTACACTTCTACTGTGCTCGGAACCTACACAAAAGAGGGGAATAAATAGGGAAACTAGTCTAGTGAGAACTAAAAACTGAAAAGGGATATTAGAAGTCACATAAATGGGAGTTCAATGGGTTAGAAACAATACCCAGGTCTTGATTAATGAAAAGGAATCTGGATATCACCACATATATCATGGAGTAGGAATCATGATACACATAGTTCTAAAGGTGGTGCAGTAGGAGACCATAACCCTGAAAATAGGGGGAATCCTCTCAGGAGAGAATATGAAGTATCACATAGTTTAATGTTATATAATAGGGAATACATGGTTCATTTTAAATTATTGTGGGAATTATGTCGAGCATATATTTCAATGTCATATTATGAGGATGAAAGGGTTTTCAATGGGGGAGAGATAGTCATTGTAACACGAAGAGAACATAAAAATATGATGGTATATGGACCCTGATGCAACATAGGTAGCCTTAAACAAATATGAACATAATTTTAGGTCATTATACTTAGAGAAAAATATTTGGGGTTGTGATCCTTAAAGTTATATAGCTAGGCTGTTGGGGGGGGATCCCTATTTGTAAACATGACATTACTAGATAATGTTGGAAAATTATTTACTAAAACACCTAAAACCATGTGATTTTTTATTGGTGTGGGAAATAAGGAGTATAATAATATCAACCATGTTATATTAGACCACACAATAGGGGATAATGATTCAGATTCAAAATGCCAAACAATCCAATAAAAATACCCAAATAAAAGGGAATTCACTTATGGGAAACCTGAAAAGGCAAATTTAATCTTCCAATGTATAAGGATACATAATGGAATAACACCAAGGGTATTACATTCTATTAAAATAAGAGAAGATAGAGGTATAAAAAATCATTAATTTCTCAGTCTAAATCATTATGGAATGAAAAAAGGGTTGAAAATAATTTTTGAATAAGTATAAAATGTCGATTCCACCACCAAACTATTGGTGATGGGGAAAATAAATTAGGCTAAATTTATAACCATATCTTCAAAATATGGCACCTATCATGTCGTTTCAAAGAATAAACTAGGATTCACACAATGGATAGGAGGTGAGACTTTGGAGAATTATGTTATCACTATAGGGGAGTCGTTTTAGATGTAAAAGCTTAGTGGAGATTAAAATCAAGGAAAACCAAATGTGTAAAGGTGAACTGAAAATGATTTCTAGGTAGAGTTCAAAACTTTGAATGCTATTCGATCATGAAAAAACACATTAATAAGGAATACTAGTAGGGGTGAAAGTAAAACCCATGATAGATACAAGAATGAGGATTTTATCACGTTTTTGGGGAATAGTGTGGCACCCATGGTTGTATAGGTTTAGGTTATATAGGTGGGACTAGAGGAGGAAAAATTGTCTTTATGTAAAATGGGTAAATGTAAAACTAGTTCGAATTGGAAATACTAATACTAATATATGCCACCTATGAAAAAATTTCATAGTTTAAGGTCATAATGCTTGGACCAAACTATGTGATGGAGTTTAAGGTCAGATAGACTTTAACCATTTATCCTAATAGATTTATCATAACAATTTTGGTGGGAAAAGTTACCTGATCTAGAATCAATAAATAACTATGAAATGTTGAAAGTGATGGGGAATTTTTAATTGTCCTAGGGTAATACACTTAGGTGTTACTATATATCCCATGAAATTGAAATCATAACGCATGTATTTCTGGATGACTATGATGTAGGTGACTAACACTAGAATAGGGGACGCATGTTCTCTTGACTCAGAAATCCAAGATATGTTTTTTATTTTTTGGTCATGTATAAAGGACCAATACTTGGTAGTTTAGATACTTGTGGATCATATTCTATAGGTACCATGATGTTTAAGGTCATGTGATGAAGACTAATTTCAATCTCTTTAATGTCATGTTGAATGGACTTCGCTATGCTATTTAACATCTTTTAGGGAGGATATTGGTTAGGTAGTTTATCATAATATGGTGAATATAAAGATCAAAAAATTTAACATGTTATCTATAGGAAATTTAAACTAATTTTAAGTTCTGAAACATAATTTTTTTAGGAACCACATGTTGATTGGAGTTTTGTGCGCTCCCAATCCATGGTTATTAGTAAATACACACCATTAGAGTAAACCATGTGAAAGGAAAAGGGTACATACCCTTTAGGATCATACTTTGGGGGTTTCCTTTTGGGTCTCATTAGGTTTCTTTAATCTAAAACCTAGGAACACTAGAAGAAGGATAAAAGGTCAAACTTCTTGGTGAATTCTCATGACAGTTGGTCTTGATATACCTAATGGTTCTATAATACATGGAGAATATACTCATCAAAGAATTCTAATTTGTCTAGAAGAACATGAGATATTTTATTCAGTTTAGATTGATTATAGAATATAGTTACCCATATTTTCATACACAGATATTATTTATTAATTGATGAATATTCATAACATTTTACAAATACAAGTTTGAGGGTCATAAAGGTTCAGTGTATTTAGAGGCAAGATAAAAAATATTCTTTATAATTAAAATATCTTTAACATATCCCATAGAGATCTCCCCACGTAAAAATATTCTTAAATATACCCTAATTAAAGCCTTTCTTTATAACATAGGGATAGAAAATATAATAATGGGTGAGCTAAAATTCTTAGTGAGGGTAAATAAGGGTTTAACTAGTGATCACCTAAACATAATATGATAAAAAAAGGTATGATAAAATGATATTATAGCAATAACCAGCCTATAATACCATCTATACTAACACTTGAACCAACTCATTAATAGTACCGAAGGGAATTCATGGTCCCCATGGGTTGTCTTTAGCATCAAAGAACTCAATTAAGAATTTTTTCCCATAATAATAATAAACATAAAAAACTAAATATATCAACCATCCATCCCAAGATTCAATACAAAAGAATGATATAAAAGTTTAATTTTATATCCAGAACCAAATTCTAAAATCGGATGAATAAAACAAGAAAATGAAAGAACAAAAAATCTTCTTAGAATACAAGGTCCAATCACAAATAATATCACCACTAACACCTATCGCAAAAAGAAGCCACTAACAAGAGTACCCACCACCACCATACGAATACCTAACATTACTTGAGTTAGAGAAACAAGGTCTACATAAAACAATTGTGTGTAGTTAGGGTATGATATCGCTTATGTACTAGGATCCCACCAATGTTTCCATGAACGAACATTATAATACAAATAAATATTCCAATTTTGAAAATAAAAGGAAATAGTTTAATTTTTGAAACATGATTTAAACATTACAAACATGAAGAGGGAAAAAATAAATCATAAGAAGGTAAAAATATAATAAAATAACTATGGGAGTTACCCATGAAAATAAGTATGTGGGGATGTTGGATCCTTATAATCTCACTGATCATAGCATGGATGTGAAGGTCAGTTCCCATGCGTGAACCACCATCAATCCACATTATCATCAATAGTCCTATAGTGTTGACTTAAAACTACTATATTGGTTCGAGAATTACTAGAATACTTATACTATTATGAATACCTAGATACCTGGGATTACCATGTTCTTTACCAATTTTTTACCAAACCACACAAGTCCTCTTTCATCACAATTCACCAATCACATTCCAAATAACAACATTTCCAACCATGTCCTTAGGGGAAAATACATTTCACCACCATTTCACACACACCAAATCACCCTTGAAAAAAACTATTTACACACACAAACCATATAGAAAAACAATTCCTTTATAAGAAATCATAATTAAATTTACAAATAATGGCACAATATGAAACCACATACCTTTTTCCTTGAAACAACCAAGAACTGGTTAAGAACCACGTGGTAAGAGGATAAGAGATACTATGGAAGAATGAATAAACCATAAACATAAATAATCTTGAAATACGGTTTATATTAGGAAAACCCTAGGTAATTAAATCCACTAGGTAGAAGGAAACATAACAATAAAGTGAGGAGTGACCAAGAAAAGACGATAAGAGACACTTACTTGAGGTTTCCTTGAAGAATCATAGAAAAATCACCTAAAAAAAGATCAAAGAGGGGAGGAGGAGGAGGGTTAGTGTACATGGGGTTAGAGAGGTTATAAATGGTAGAAAATGAGGGGTGATAAGAGTTAAATTGGGGAAGCATTGTTTAGGAAATTTTAATATTTTAAAAACTAGGCCGGCCACATGCTTTGGTCATATAGTATTCCAACACAAGAACTAACCATGTGGGTTCTTTTGGATCCACTATAAGGGGTCAAAATAGATTCCAAAAACATGTTTCTAACTATATAATCACTTTAATGACACTATCTCAACTCATATGATTTTCTAGGTTTGGCACATAGTTTTCTATAATCATGCACCCACCATGCTCTAACCTCTATCTCTATAAAAACATCAAATTTAAAAACAAAATACTTGAAAATGATATATATAAAAAGAAATATCAAATGGAAGTGATAAATACCAAAAAATAGAATTGTGGCTATGAAAAGTATCCCCACCATGTCACTTTGATCCATCAAAAAGTTAATCTATAGTATAATTAGAAAGTAATTGAAGCCAATGGCCTTCCACCCAATACTTCCATTACAACTTTTAATGGTATTATTTCTCATTTTTTCATAATAACCAAGTCAACATAATTAATTTCCCACAAATCACTCTCACTCAGGAATAAAAAATTGAAATAGGTTTCTCAGTTTTTGAAATATAAGGTTCCATCTCAATCACTTTCTAATAAAACACATGATAATGGACCAAATTATACTTTTTCAATAGAGAGATGTGGAAAACATCCTAAATAAAAATCAACTAAGAATAAAATTCAAGTAAGTATGATATCCTTCTAATATTTTTACTAGTCTTGGATGGTTTGACATACCTTAAAGTAAGCTTCCCTTGCTTCCCTAGATGAAAATAGCTCAAAGGAGGTTTAAACTTCAAAAACACACAATCACCCACTTAGAATTCCAGGGGTCTGCATAAATGATAAAAATATAATTTTTTTGCTACACTGAGATATCATCAAACACTTCCTAAGAAATTAAATATTTATAGTCATTTTTTTTGAAAATGCCTCATCCCACTTGAGATGTTACACCCATTTCCATCCAACATAAGGTTGGATAGCATGGCCAACCATATAGAGATTCAAAGCGATACATCTTGATTGAGAATTGGTAGATATTATTATAGGAAAACTCCACCAATATTAGATGGTTAACCTTTAAACAACCGAAATATAACACCCATGCATGAATCATATATTCTAGAATCTGGTTTGCCTGCTCCATCTTGCAATTCCTTTAGTGATGGCCTGTCCTATTAAGATTAACCTATAACCCCATTTTCCATTAGAGCAATTCCATAAAATGAGAGTGGAAATGTAGGTATCTATTAGAAATAATAGTAAATATAAAACTGTAAAACCTCCTGATATTCTAGACATATACTCTTCCCATAACCTCTACCACGATCGGTTCCTTGATCAGGATAAAGTGTCTGGATTTATCCAAATGATCAATGACCTCCCAAATGGAATTACAAATATCAGGTTTATAGGGTAACATAATGATAAAATCTATTTCTACCACATCTCACTTAATGTTAAAAATGGGGAGAGGTTATAGAAAGTCCAAGGGCCTCTCATTATCATCATTGACTTGATGGAAAGTATAACATTGAGAAACAAATTTAGTAATGTCACACCTCATTACTATCCACTATAAGTGATGTTACACATCATAAAAATATCGATGGAAACAAGATATACAACCCAATAAGAATAATGATATTTGTAAAACACCAACCTCCTCATAGACAAAAGTTCCATAGATTGTACAGTGTAGCAAAGACTTTCTTTGGGGGATAAATAAAACCTAATGGGCACATCCCTATCCTTTATAAACTATCTAAAATGAGGGAATATCTTATATTTTATATTCCCTTCCTAGATATACTCAAAAAAAAAGAAAAAATAAACTATATTCTTGTAAAGAACATACCCTTATTCTATTCTATGGCCTATATGTGCTTTTTAGTGAAAGGATCCATAAGGTTTAACTCACTACTGGACTCCATCAGAGCCTATGTTGGAAAATTCCTACTTAAAGAGTTGGGGACTATGTTCTATTTAACCATAGAGTTTACTTCAAAAATATAAAAAAATCATTTTTATAATTTGGAATAATGGTGATGGTCTCATAAGGTCCCCATAATGATCATAAAATATAATCTATGCTCATATTTTGATTTTGAGTAAACCAAATTTTTTTCTATAAACACCAAAATAAAGTAGTCGAGGTATCTATGGGATACATGGTTTATTAAGTCCATGAAAACAATAAGATATTTTTTCAATCTGAATGGAATAAAATATATTTGAATTTGTTGTACCAACTTCAGAAATTAGTTTTGGGAATTCTAAATTCTCTTATCCTAACATGGTGATACCCTAAAAAGAAGTTGGTCTTTTAAAACAATCTCTCCCATTTAATCTGCATAAATAAATCATCAATATAGGGAAGAGGAAAATTATTCTTGATTTTGAACTGGTTCATATTATATTAATTAATACATAATTAAATTTATCCATTAACTTTGTTGAAAAAATCAACTAGTGCTTCCCATAAATACATGCTTGGATGAATGAAACCCTTATATATTCCATTTCATCCTACTAAATATTTTACTCCCTTAGTTTTTTGCAGTCCATATGGTAATAGGTAAGAAATATCTAATATATTCCCAATAAAATATCAATGTTTAGATCTTTTCCCATTTTAGGGGAAAGCTAGAGAAATCCTCTATAAACACTTCAAGAAACTCACTTACCATGTAAGGGATCATGCTCTTGGATCCTTTCCCATCAGCTTCCAAAACAAAGGGAGGATTCCTAGTAAGCATTAATTCCCAACTCTGGAAGTGAAGGTCTATATCATTTTGACCGCTTATCCCATTATCCTTGAAAAAACTGATTTCTCCCATATGGGCCATAAAATTCACCTTTGAAAGTTATAAATGAATGTGAGATTTGAAAACTTTCATCCAATACTTCCCTAGGATCACATTATAGTAGACCATTTCTAGGATGAGGAAGTTATATTTCATATCAACTTATTACAAGGTGAAAACACAGGATGGGAATTGGAAACCCTGCTCCGTCCTCTTTCCAAGAGGTGTAACCAGATCCGTAGCATATGAAATAATCTAAGTCAGAATTTTTAACAAGTTCAAAAGAGGAGAATATATGAACGTGTATGAAGCACTTATATAGAATAATTAAATCACAATATATATTATAACACTAATAGTATGTTGTATTATAATGGAGACTGCATCATATTTCATCAGTGACTATTCTATAACCTGTAGATGATTCATCTATATCTGAGATTGCATTCGACTATTAAACTATTGATGTCACAAACCATATTGGGTACCCTGACAACCCAAAAAAACCTGTCTCTAAAATATAATAAGGGGCCTTCCTAATCCCCATTTTTTAAAACTATCACCTAACATCAAAAAACATTAAAGTGGGAACTATTTTTCAAAAATAATTATGGAATATGATAAAAAAGTTAGTATGTATACTAAAGAAACTCCATAGGGAGTAATGTACATGAATTCAAATAGGTATAAACAAACGAAAGTACTAAAAAATGTTCCAAAAAATTGTATAAATACCCAAGTCCCAATGGACGCAACTCACCAATCCCAAGGATGAATAACTACCACCACCTCCATATGGATTCTTACCCATTCTCAAAAACAGAAGTAGATAATATAGAAACACTCTAAGGAACAAGTAGGGTGTGAGATAAAATCCTAGTGGGGTCTCAAAAAGGATTCCATAACAAGATTCCAATAGTTAATTAACCAAATAAATCCTTCAATTTTAAATAAAAATATTTGTAATTTCAAAATTGTATTTAAAAAAATCATTCTTTAAATTTAAAATGATTGAAATACAATAAAAAAAAGTATTAATAATTTTTTTTATAAATTAGAAGGAATAGTAAATAGTTTACAAAAATGGAATATATTCATTTAAAATACAAAAAAGCGAGCAACGTGGTCATCTTCTAAATAATTTAATAGAACTAGGATATGGGCCTCCATCACACTCAAGGTGACACAAAAATATTTTCATACATATGTCCCTTTGAAATTGGTCAGGAGGACTTTATCACCATCACATTGGAGTTGTGGAATGCTGCATTTATGATCTCGAATGCTATAAATCATAGAGTGATGTACGAATAACTCACTAACTATATAAATATTACATGTCATTTAATGACAAGAAACTATGGGAAATTTATTTTATGATTTCTTAAAATAAAATCCATCATATTCTCTATTTCAAATATTCCAATTTTTAATTAAAAAAATGAAATGGTGTTTTAATAAAATCATATAATTTTCCAAGATAAAACCAATGGGTTTCTATCAAAATAATTTCAATCCATTTTCCCAAATATGATTTTGAAATCAATTCCAACAAATTTATTTCCCAATTTAAATTCCATAATTTTCCATCAATTTTAAAAATTCAATCCAATTAAATAGAACTATTTTTTTATCAATTTATTTCCAAAATGAAATTTAAAAACCCAAATTGAATGGAATTCGGTTTTTAATAAACAAATTAAAAGAAATTTCAAGAAATACCATGAAATTGAATTTAAATAAAATAGTAGAATTTAAATCATTAAATTTAGGGTTATTCAAATTAGCCAATCAAAATGGAACTGACTTCCTCACAATCATGGGATATTGAAACTCCAAACCGTTATTGAGATTCTCCAATGAAGAACAATGACAATGGAGTCTAGGAATCAAACCTAGATCCAGTATTTGAAATAGATGGGATTGCATCCTCTAATAACCATAAAGATCAGTAGAAATATAGGGAGGAAAGTAGAGATAATGGGAGATATAGAAAATTAAGAGGGAACCAACTAAGAGAAGATCGAACATCATTCACCAGCTCAAATCCTCTTTCATAAGGGTGTATTGGGTCAAAAAATACTTTTAGGAGCCTCCAAGAAAGAATAAACTGAACGAGGGTCTTATCAGTCGTTCAGGAACCAAAAATAAGGGTTTCAAGATTTTAAAAATTAATTTTAGATTAAATTTTTTTGTACGCTTGGTTTACTAGGCCAAACTGCATAGTTTAGACAAACCACTCACCGTAGTCATGCACCCCTTTTTTCTATGTGCATGGTATCTCCTAAGTGGGTGAATAATTTTTCAAACCACATTCTTTCCATGAAAAAACCCACTATATAAATTTTCATGGTTTCCAACGAGATGTGAAATATTTTTGGAAAACCATTCACCAACTGTGCACTAGCCCATAAAATTATGCAATTTCCAATGTTTTCACCCAAAACAGCCCCAAACAAATCCCAACCAAATCATGGTAAAAATAAGGGTTTATGAATTCTTGAAAAGAGTAATAGTATGTTATAGCCTCACCACTATAAAAACATTCTATCCCCATAATTCCGATTAAGAAACTTTGATGCCAAAAATATGAGGCCACTCCTCTCTCATAAGTGCCTCCCTTTCCCACTTCTCATGGCTATCCAAACCATGCTGCCCTACCACATGAACCAAAGGTACCATTCACCCAAAAAGTAATTTTGTTTTAGAATAAACTATACTTAATGTTAGTTCAGTCATGGATAAATTAGGTTTAACATCAATATCACTCCACCTCAGAACATGATATGGATTAAAAAGATACTTTCGTATCTTGGATACATGGAACACGGTATGTATCAACATCATTTGTGGTGGAAGTTCTAAATGGTAAGAAAAATTATTTACATTTTCAAGAACCTAAAAATGGCCCAAAAATTAAGATCATGTTTCCCTTGCCTCCTAATCTATCAAATACCAAAACGTGGTGAAACATTCAAGAACACATGGTCACTAACTAAAAATTCCAATGGTCTACGATGAAAATCAGTATAAGTCATATATCAACTTTTTTGATTCCAATATTATCCCAATAATTAACTAAATATTTTATATTTTCTCTTGAATGAATATATGTCCATCTAAGGAACTTTCACCAATCTTCGACAAACACAATAATGATATATAAGGTTATCCATACAAGGCCTCAAAAGAAGCCATTCTATCTAGGGACTGGTAAATATTGTTTATAAGAAAACTTAAACAACCCAAAATTATCATCCCAAGATCCAACAAAGTTTAGAACAGATGAAAAAAACATATCCACAATAATTTTTATAGCTATTTAGGTCTAGCCATCTGACTACAAATGGTATTCCATGCTCAAACGAAATTGAGATCCCAATGCTGCCTGAAGGCCCCTCCAAAAGATATAAGTGAATCAAAGATATCTATCAGAAAGGATAATAGAAGAAACTACATGAAAAATAACATTCTCTTTCACATAGAGACTTCAAAACTCCTAAACATTGGTAGTATCGTGAATGGGTTTAATGTGATCAAATTTGGTTTTCCTATCGATCAAAACCAATATAACATTATTATTTCTCTTGGTATGAAACAACCAAACCACAAAGTCTATATAGATCTCATACCACTTCTATATTGGAAACATAAGTTGATGAAGAAAAACCAATGGTTTATGGTGGCTATGTATGACTTGAGGTATCTGGCTCATGAAAAATACCTTGGGTCATTCCCAATCCGCATGGGTTGGAGACTAGCACCTGGAATCATAAAAAATGAAAGTGGGAATGAATTTTCCACAAAAATTATGGAAGAATATAAGAAAGTTAGTATTCATACAAAGGAAAATCTAAAGGAATAAGTTTGTTATAAATCATAAAATTATAAACAACCAAAATTTTTTCATTAAATTTCATGAAAAATTGGATAACTAACCAAGTCCCAACAAACAAAAATCACCAAGTGCAAGGATCAACAAATAAAACCACCTTCAAGTGTAACCTTACTATTAATCGAACCTGGAATAGGATATTATAGAAACACTTAATGACATATGTAGGGGGTGATATAAAAGATCAGTAGGTACTCACTAAGGATTCTATAATAACATTCCAACATATAATTAACATAATATAGAATTCAATTTTAAATAAAAAAAATTTCACTTTCAAAATAATATTTAATAAATCATCATTTATATTTCAAATCATGGAAATAATTTAAAGAAATGGATTAATAAACATTTTAAATAAAATATTATATATAAATCATAAGGAATTATAAATAGTTTACAATAATGGAATATACTAATTTCATATACAAACAACCGAGAAACATGGTCATCTGCCAAATTGTATGCTTGTTCCATTCTCTGGGACTCCCTTAAACTCAAAGTGACAAGAAAATATGGGCATAAACACATCTGTTTTACAATATTCAAGAGGAATTCATCACTATCCCATTGGGGATGTGACATGATGAATTTATGTTTTTGAATGTTGTAAACCATATAGTGTTGTTCTAATAAATCACTAACTATATATGGAATTAATGTGATATAATAACAAACTATGATGGAAAATTTATTTAAAACATCTTAAAATTAAATTCATCCTATTCTCAATTTCAAATATTCAAATTTTCAATTTAAAAACCAAAATGTGTTTTTTATCAAATCATGGATTTTTTCAAGATAGAACCAATGGGGTTCTACCAAAATATCTTCAAGGAATTCATTAAAAATACCATTTTTAAATAAATCCCATAATATTAATTTCACAATTTAAATTCAACAATTTAAATTCAAAACTTTTATATCAATTTCACAAACTCACCCCAATTCATTAAATTTGGGGGTTTTCCAAAATTCTTTCAAAAATCCAATTTCAAAACCAAAATTCAATGGAATTGGGTTTTTAATAAACAATTTGAAATAAATTTTAAGAAATAACATGAAATAGAATTTAAATCCAAAAAATGAATCTAAATTAAGCAATTTATGGTTAATCAAATTGTATAATCAAAATGGAACCACCAACCTTGGGATCATGGGATCTCGAAACTCCAAACCCTAATTAATATTCACCAATGAATAACGATGATAATGGGATCCTAGAATAACAAATTGATTCAAGATCCGAAAAGAGGGGATTAGATCCTCAAATCGACACAGGTATCTATAAAACCCTAGGGAGGAAAGAGGAGGTAGCGGGAGATAGAGAATCAGATGATGGAACCTACTAGGGGAAGATATAACATAATTCATCCCATGTTGATTCACTTATGGAGGGTTATAGATGGGATATAAACCACTCTTGGGAGTCTCCAAGGAATAATAAATTTTTTTGGGGTCATATAGGTCCTTCTAGAACCTAATAAATTGGTTTTGAGATTTTAAAACTTAATTTAGGATTAAAAAAAGCCATACTCATGGTTAGATATATAGATCCATAGAGTTTAGAAAAACCTTTCACCCTATCCATGTGACCCTTTTCTGCATGTGCATGGTTTCTTTTAAATGGGAACACAGTTTTTCAAAACATGTGTTAGCCATGAAAAACCCCACTTTTTGGGTTTTTATGGCTTCCAGTAAGACGGCACACTCTTTGGAGAAACCGTGCGCCAACCCTGTAATATCTCAAAAACCTATAAAATTTTCAATGTATTCACCTGAAATAACCCCCAAAAAAACCCAACCAAAGGAAGGTAAAAATAGGGGTTTAGGAATACCTAAAAATACTAATACGATGTTACAAATTATGTACCATAGAAGCTTGATATCCCTATAAATACTATTCTAAAACTTCCATGCCAAAAAAGATGATGCCACTACTATCTCATTAGTTCATCCATCTCCCACATATCATGTCTATCAGAACTGTGATTCCATAGTACACAAACCAAAGGTATCATCCTTCCATAATGTATGTTGAATTTAGAATCTAATTTCCTAAATGTTCATTCAGTCAGGGATAAATTGGGTTCATCCTCAAGATCACTCTAACTCAGAACATGAGATTTATTAGAAATAAAATTTTATATATAAGATACATGCTACATGTTATGTATCAATGTAAGCTGCGGTGTAAGTGAAAAATTGTAAGAAAATTTCCCCACCTAATCAACAACCTCAAAAGGCATCAAAAATAGAGGAGAAGTTTCCCTTTCCCCCAAGATATTGATTAACCAAAAAGGTGAAACTTTTCAGAACATGTGGTCACAAATTAAAAATTACAGTGGTCAGCAACGAAGATCATTATAATACTTATATTGGATCTACACCATCAAAATTCACTAATAAATCCATTGAAATTTTTTTATCATCTCTTGAACCAATCTTGGTCTAACAAAATAACATTCACCAATCTCTAACCAACAAAACATAGATCTAAAAGGTGAACCATATATGGCCTTAAAAAGAGACATTCTGATCATGAACTAATAACTATTGTTATAAGAAAACTCAACCAGACCCAAACGATCATCCTAAGATCCACCAAAGTTAAGAAGAAATAAAAATATCATATCCTTAAGAATCTGTATATATCATTCTCTATGGACATTTGACTACTGATGTTATACCATGGTCAAATGGATCTGAGATCCTAGTGCCTTCTAAGGGCCTATCAAAAATAAAGAAGTGAACCTCTATTTGATACCATTTTTCAAAAAAATAGCCTGGATACCCTATTAACATAATAATCGATCCATCTATAACATAGAATAAGGGGAGTTTTTGATCACCATGGGTTGGAAATTTTCAACAGATATCAAAAAAAAATGGAGGTGGGAATGATTTTCCCCCATAAATTGCGGAAGAAGATATACAAGTTAGTATTCATATAAAAGAAACTCTACAAGGATAAGTGTAACATAATTAGAATAGTTATAAAAAATTCAAAGTACAACAATAATGATCTAGGAAAATAGGATAGCTTCCTATGACCTAATGGATGCAAATCACTAAACCTAAGGATCATCAGCTACTACCCCCTCTAAGTAGAACCTTACCCTTGCTCGAACCTGGAAGAAGATAATCCACAAACACCCAAATGAAAAAGTAGGGTATGAACAAAAATACTTGTAGGGTCTCACCAAGGACTCCAAAATATGATACCAATATTTAATAAATAAAATAAAGCTTTAAATATTAAATAAAATGATTTATAATTTGAAAAGATTATTTAAAAAAATCATGTTTTACATTTCAAATTATAGAAATACATTAAAAAATAAGATAATAAGAATTTATAGAAAACCATTTATATAAATCATAAGGCATGATAAACAAATGACAACAATGACATATATTCATTTATAATAAAAAAAGAGAGAAACATGGTCGTATTAAAAAAGGTATGATAATTTAGAGATATATTACTACCTCACACTCATGGTGTCATGAAAATATGTGTATAAACACATCCCTTTGACACTGGTTAAGAGAAATTCATCACCATCTTGATGTGGATGTGACATTCCACATTTATGATTTGGAAGGATTTAAATCATAGAGTGATACCTGAATTACTCAATAATTATCTTAAGATTTCATGGGATCTAAGAATAATGATGGGAAATTTATTTTAAGTCTGATTAAAATAAAATTAGTCCCATTCTCCATTTCAAATATTCTAGTTTTTCATTTAAAAACCAAAATAGGGTTTTAATAAAATCATGCCTTTTTCCAAGATGAAACCAATGGGTTTCTATCAAAACCATTTCAATCCATTTTTTATAAATATAATTTCTAAATCAATACCAAAAAATTAGTTTAAAAATTTATATTCAACAATTTAATATCCAAAATTTTCCACCAATTTCACAAATGCGCCCCAATTTAATGGAATTGGGTTTTTTCCAATTTATTCCTAAAGTCAAATTTCAAAAAAAAATTCAATTGAATTTATTTTTTAATAAATAAATGTAATAAATTTTAATTAATACAAATAAATTTAATTTAAATCAAACAATTTAATTTAAATAAAGAAATTTAGGGTTAATCAAATTGGCCAATTTAAACGGAACCACCTACCTTGGGATCATGAGATATCAAAACTCCAAACCCTAATTGAGATTCGCTAGAAAGGAACAATGACAATGATATCCAATAATCACACCTATATCTAAGATCAGATATAGAGGGTATTAGATCCTCTAATCAACATAGAGATTGATAACATCATAGAGATGAAATAGGAGATAACGAGAGATAGAGAACGGGAAGAGGGAACCTACCAGAAGAATATTGAACATTTTTTATGAATATTTGAATCTATTATAGAGGGGTATAGAGGGTAAAAACTTCTTTTATGATCCTCCAAGGAAGAATAAACCAAATGGGGGTTGTACAGGTCAATCAGGTACCTAAAAGAGTGGTTTTAGGATTTTAAAAATTAATTTCAGATTAAAAAACCCCATATGCATGGTTAGCTAGGTAGATCTGCATGGTTTAAAAAACCCTACACCATAGTTGAGCGCCCCTTTTCTCCATGTTCCTAGTTTCTCTTGAGTGGTTGCATTGTTTTTCAAACTATGATCTATCTGGGAAAAACCACTATCTAAGATTTCATTATTTCCACAGATATGGTGTACGGTTTAGGAAAACTATGTGCCAACCATGAAATGACCCAAAAACTTATAAAATTTACAATTCTTTTACCCAAAACAACCCCAAATGAAACACAACAAAGGTAAGTTAAAAATAGGGTTTTAGGAATACATAAAAAGAGTAATAGGATGTTAAAATAGTCATTTGATAAGATAACTCTTCCCATAAGAAGGTATGTATTTTCCACCAAGTCCACCATAATGAGATTCCATATCCCATGAAAAACCAGACAGATTTATTGTCCCTCTAAGAGTTATAAAACGTAAAGAACTATAATATAGAGTGGAATTCAAAAGAAAAACATTTTCAGATGTACCATACATCCATAAAGGTAGAACTCATTAGGTGGGACTGGACAAATAGAATTTATTTGGGTCTTCTACATTTATGGAACACAAAAGTGCCACCAATTGTAGCTACTGATTAAGGTGGTTGTTTTGGGAATCTAGTGATACTATGAACCTTTTTCCCTTAATCCCCTAGATTCAAATTCAATTCATATGATCTAATCTAACTCTATCCTAGTACTAAAATATTCCCTGTCAAACCTAACACAACCACCTGGTTAATCTCCTCCATCAAATCCTGACTGACTACATTAGTATAGGTATTATGTTTAAATTAGAATAACTGAGATTGAATATCAATCCACATCACCATTTTAAACTATTGGAATTTTTTTATCATTAGTGACTAGATCAGGAGAAAATTGTGAAATTTATGCTAAATGGTTGGCATATTCTAAAACTGAATAACCCCCTAGAAAAGGTCTAGAAACTCTCAACACATGGTGAGTTCCAATTTATCAGGGAATAAATACTTGATGAAGATGACCTTATAATTCTTCTATTCTCTCTCCTCATATTTTCTGGCCTAAACTATAATCTCCCACTACACGTGATTGGTTTCTTTTAATATAAATATAGTACACATAAATTTGGAAGCTTTATGAATAAACTATAATATCATATTGATTTTCTCCACCCAATATTTATATTCTTGGATTTATTACTTCTAATTAATGAATATGATTATAGATAAGGATCTCCTAGGATAGATCCTTATTTAGTCTTAGTGTAGATTCCCCAGCTTGAGTTTGACCGGAGCTCGCTTCGTAGTCCATGAATCGGATTGCCCAAACCGTTACCTCTATAACTATCTGATCAACTAGTGGGTTAGGTTACATATAATTAAAATTTCCTCCTCTCATGGATTCATAAGAGGTGTCAAGGGAGGCATGATAATACACAAGTAAAATAACAAAAATGGAAATAAATAATATGTCAACCAATAGAATACATGTAAACACTATAATAAAAGATTAACATAAATCACAATTAAATTATTTTAACTTGAACTAGTCCACCCTACCCTTGTGACCATTCCTAGTTTTTTATTCTTCAATTACAGCCTAGATAGGAGTGAAAAATTACTAAAATCCCATGGTGAGACAAGGACCATCATGTGGTGTGTTGTCTAGACACCCCACTCAAAACTAGATCATCAATCCCCGACATTACAAGATACTATATATCCCAACATATCCCCAAATATCATGACCCAAGGAAAGGTAGAACCTCCAATGATATACTTTTATCATGAACCAGGTCAAGATTCCATCCACACCCACACCCAACCCATCCTGTGATAAGGCCCAAAGGGAATTCTCAACCCCCATAGGCTAGAAACTAGTGCTTGTTCATCAAAGAAATCATTTGGGAATGCTTTTATCATCATAATAATCAACATAAACATAATGAAATTTATGATCCATCCTCCCCAAGATCCATAAAACAGAACTATAAAAAAGTTTAGTTTTATATCCACAACCAAATAAAAAAAATGAAAAAATAGGATGAGATCAATAAATGAACAAAACAATATCCTTGTAACAAAATGGATAATCACCCAACATGATACCGCCAACACATGTCCCAACACAAAATCATTAGTAAGAGTAACCTACTGAACCATACAAATCATTTACTTTACCTAAGAAACAATACAAGGTCTACATATGCCCATTATGTATAAGAAGGGTGTGATCTCACTTTCCCAGTAGGACCCCAACATGTGTTCCATGCATATAAATTATAAGAAAAATAATGATACTAATTTTTAAAATAAGGATACCGGTTTTTAAAATAAAGTAAATAGTTTTTTAAACCCGATTTAAAATTTTCAAGAACTAGAGGGAAAATAATAACAGCTGATAAGAAGGTAATAATATAACACAATAACCATTGTAAATCCCCAAGTATCTATATAATTGGTGTAATATGATCCCTGTGCTCTTAGTTATCATACCATGGATACAAATTTCCATTCCCATGCTCGATCTATCAACAATACACATCATTTTCCATGGTTTAGTTATTGTTGGGATGTAAACCTACTAGTTAGGGTGGTGAATTACTAGATTACTTTTTATAGTCTTCTTGCCTAGGTAACCATGATTCCTATGTGTTGTACATATTTTTTTATCAAACTAAAAAACTCATTTTTCATCAAAATCCAACCATTATTTTCTAAATCACAAAATTACCAACAATAAGAATAGGGGTAAATACATTTCAAAACTATTTCTCACACACCAAAACACCCTTAAAAATTACCGTTTACACAAAAAAACCATTTAGAGAATCATTGGATTTTGAATAGAATGAAATTAAATTTTCAAATAATGGCACAACTTGAAACCACCTACCATTTTCCTTGAAAACACTATTAACCGATTGAGAACCAAAATCTAATAGGATAAGAGATCCAAAAAATAATAAAAAACCATAAGCATCAAAACCCATGATATATGGTTGTATTATACCTACCATAGATGATCACAACCACTAGGTAGAATGAAACTCTATAATGAAGTGGGGTGATACCAAGAAAAGAGGATAATATAGACTTTCTTGAGGTTATATTGAAGAATATTGACCAAAATCAGCTAATAATCAGACCCAAGAGGGGAAGAGGAAGAGGGCATCAAGGAATGGGGATAGAGGGGTCATAAATGGGATGAAATGAAGGGTGATAGGAGTTAAATCTTGAAGGGATAGTTTATGAATTTTAGATATTAAAAAAGAATGGGATTCCTGCACACTTTGGACTCATGATTTACAAAATCATGCACCAACCATGTGGTTTCTTATAGATCTACTATAATATACCTCATAGTTTGGGATACAAGGTTTCAAAAAGTGTGAACCTAACCATGTGGGCACTATTATTCCACTGTTTTGGATCACAAAATTATATATGGTTGTTGCACTATTTTCTCTAACAATTTTCTAACCATGCCCCATGTTTCCTCTACCCAAAAAATTAATTATCCAAAGAAAATGTCTAGAAAATAAATAGATAAAAAGAATTATCAAAATTATAAGATAAATTCATAAAAATGGCATAATGGATGTGACAATTATCCCCACCATTCCACTTTCCACCCCAGGAAATTCAATCCATTGTATGATTAGAAATTAAGTGAGGCCAATGGTCTTCCATGAAAGACTTACATTCACCCATATCAGAATCACAATTCCTATGTCTCCGTAATACACAAAATAGTAAAATATATCTCCCCCAATTAAATCTTACTTAGGAATTGAAAATCTGAACTGGTTTCTAGGTCACTAAAAATCATGTTTTTGCACAAAATTTTCTTAACTAAACACATTAGAAGGGTATGGATTATAATTTTTAAAATAAGAGACACATACATTTTATGAATTAAAATTAAATCATAATGAAACACCAATTGTTATGAAATCTTTCTAAAACTATCAAAAATATCGAAAGGTACAATAAAAATTAGAGTAAGATTCCCTTCCCAAAATGGTGATGAACAAAATGAAGAGTATCCTTTAAGAACACCTTGTCAAACAATTAGAATTACAAGGGTCGAATTTTATGATCAAAATATTATTTTTAATATCTCCAAGATAAAAAAAATTATTCTTGATCATTTAAATCTTTTTGGTTGTTTCTTACACAATGGAGATTCCCAATAGAGACATTTCACCCACTTCTATCCAGAATAAGTGTACCAGAACGGAAGGCCTTATAGATATTTGAAGGGATATATATTGATTGGGGATTTGAAGCTATTGTTTTGGGAAAACACCACTAATGATATATGGTTATTCCATAAACTTTGAAAATCTAACACACTGTCAAAAAGCATGTATTCTAGAAATTGGTTTATTTACTTTGTTTGGCTATCCATTTGGGGATGGTATATCTTACAAATATTGAACAATGGACCCATTTAACTTTAGAGGATTTCCTAAAAATGAGTGGGGAAATAGGGGTATCTATCAAAAATAATATTTAATGGCACACCATGAAACCTCATGATCTCCTACACATATAGTATTCCCATATCCTTCACCTTATAGATTCATTGATTAGGATAAAGTGGTTGGAATTAGTTAAATGAAGAACAACCACCCAAAAAACATTCATTACTTATGGAGTATAAGTTAACCCAATGATAAAATTCATAGCTATCTCATATCACATCTAGGTATGAATGGTGAGAGGCTGAAGTGAGCCTAAGGGTCTCTAACTCTCTACTTTGACTTGTTACGAAGTATAATATTAGAAGTAAAGTCCAAAATTTCATTCCTATAAATGGATAACAAAATCAGTGTCACACATCATAAAAAATCCTGTTGGAACTACGATGGATTACCCACTAAGACAGGTGATAGTCATGTATGAGCACCCTCCTGAGAGACAATAGTACCATAGAATGGCCACTGAAGTATAGAGTTCCTTTAGGAGACAAATACCTCTCAATGATCACCTTCCCATCATTTATAAACTGGATAGAATATTGGAATAACACAAATTTTGGATGATCTCTATGAGGTTCCAAAAACATACCCCCTTCATCTACTTATTCCACAAGGTTCATTAAAGAAAAAATCCCCATGTGGTTCTACTTACAACTGAAATCCTTCAGAGCCCAATTTGGAGACTTCCTGCTTAATTAATCAGTGACTATGTTAACCTTAATCAAATTTTAGATTATATCAAAGTCAAACCCTAGAAGATTATACATCCAATTTCTATGTTTCACATTCCAATATTTTTTAGAGAGGATATAAATTAGGATTTCATGGTCCATGTTGACCATCAATTTTTATCAAAAATATAGTTTCATCAACATTTTAGTGCTTTCATAATTTCTATGAGATCATGATTGTGGGTTGGGTAGTTCTTTTCATGTGTCCAGATTTTGCAAGAGACATATTCCATGAAATGGTCAGAGTATATAAGAACAAAACCCAAACCCTTTTCTGAAGCATCAAAATAGAATACCGAACCCTGGCCCTCCTTAGGTGAGATCAGGATAGGGGAAAATTATAACCACCACCTGAAATCCTTAAATGATTCATTAAATTAAAGGATCCATGTAAACTGTATGTCATTTAGGTAAGATGTGTCATTGGTTCGGTGAGTCCAGAAAAGACTATAAATAACCACCTATAGTATCCCACCATGCCCAAAAAGCTTCGGATTTAAAAAAAATCCTTGGGTCATCCCATGACATCACTTCCCTGATATTCTTTTGATAATCTGAAACACCATTATTTTATTTCACATGAACTAAAAAATTGAAATCCAAAATCATAAAATTTAATTTTGATAATTTAGAATAAAGAAGATGGTCTTATAGGGTTCCCAGAATGATCCTCAAACTCCATCCATGCTTTTATTCGGATTTTGAATAAACAAGAATGTTATCCACAAACACTACAAGGAGAGAATAAAAGTATTAGTGGAACACCTAGTTCTTATGGGAAATGAAAACCATATGCACATTCATTGATCGAAATAGAAATACCATATATTCTAAGTGGTCATAATTACTTCAAAAAAATGTTTTGGGAACAACTTCTTCTCATATCCTAACATGGACATTACCCAAATAGTGTTCAATATTTTAAAACCATCCCTTCCATTTAATCTGGTCAAAGTGATCATCAATACTATGTAGAGGGTATTTATTCTTGATCATGAACTAGTTGTACATTTAATAATTGATTCACAACTAAAGGGATAAATTTTAATTCTTGTAAAAAAGTATTGGAGGTACACATAGAGACATACATGGATAAATGAAACCACTAAATTCGAAATCGTCTAGTTGAATCTTTAACTCCTAACATCTGGTGGGGGATATATGATAAGAGGAATATGATATTGGATGTGTTCCCAAAACCACATCGATAGTGAAACCACATCCTTTTTAAGGGGGATACTATAAAATCCTTTAGTAAAACTTTAGTAAACTCACTTACCATAGATGGAAACATGATCCTTAATCCTTCCCCAATGGCTTCCAAAAGGGGAATATACCAAACAAGAATTCTACCCAACTCTTGAAGTGGAGGTCTAACACCTCCTGACCACAGATGCCATTCTCCTTTAAAAAATTATTTTCACTCATTAAGGGCCTTAAAAGTCACTCTCTAATGATTTAAATTGATTTATGATTTGAAAAATGACACACAATCCATTCATAGGATAATCTTATATAGTTCAATTTTCAAAATGAGTAAGTTACATTTCGAAGAAGACAACACGTTATAGGAATCAGAAACCCTGATCCATCCTCTTATAACGTGGTGTAACTAGCTCCATGACATATGAAATATGGTCACTATGAATTTTAATCTAATCCAACAATATGAGAAGATATGAATGATTGTGAAGAACCTATATTTAATAAAGAAATTACTATAGATGATGCAATAAGAATTTCACTTCTGACTATCGTAGGGCTTTCATCAGATTCAATCGGTGCCGATCCCTATCATGAAGATACTTTATCATTTTATGATGACGAGGTAAAATTCTAACCTATGGATCTATTTTAAACTAAATCTACCCATAATAAGATCCATATTTTCTAACACATCCACAAGAATGATATCCCAAATAACTTGAAACATCAGAATCAATTATTTTCCCTCTAGGATCTATAAATCCTCCACCACTCAAAAAAAGACAAAAATTATTTCAGAAATTTTTTTAATGTATTATGTGTACACAAAGGTAGCATGACCTCGGTCAGTCAAAATATATAGACCACTTGTTTATGGGTATTCCACACTAATGGAACAAAATAGACCTACTAGCTATAGCTACCAATGAAGGTGGTTGGGGTGGGTATCCAGGGATACTACCACTCTTTTTCCCTTTCTCCTCCCTCTTCCTTTAATTATTTGTAAATAATACAATCCTATATAGTCAATATACACACCAAATATTTGTCAAAAACCTCATCACAGGTCTTCAATTTAAATAGGATGACATGCGACTGAATATTTGGATACATCCCCATTTTTTTTTTGAGATTTTATCTTTTCATTGGTGACTAGCTCAAGAAAAAATAGTATCAATTTTGTAAAGTGGTTGGTGTATTTCAACACTGAACATCCAACTTGGTGAAGTTATAGTAACTCCCAAGACTTGGACAGTTCTAAAACCTCAGAAAATAACTACTAGATTACGATGACCTTAAAATTATTTCACTCTATTTGCTCATTCTACATAGCATGAACCATGGTCTTCCACCACCTATGATTGGGGTCTTCTAATATAAACACTAAACACTTCACTTTAATGACTTTAGGAGTTTCATGAATCTAAAACATCCTCTTAATTTTATAAACCAAATCATTGGCTTCCCGGGAGTCATTATTTATCTAGAAGATAAGGGGATTATGATTGAAGAAATTTAGGAACCATCTATGGTCCTGACTCAGCTTCCCCATCATGAGAAGGACCTAAGCTTACTACTCGGTCCATGGCTTAAACTGCCCAAACCATAAACACTATAACTCTCTGATCAAATAATGGTTTACCTAAAAAAGTATTCTCTCCAATCACCTCATGTGGTAGCATAGAAGTTCTTCATGGAGGTACGATACAAAAATATTAAAAATTAAAAAATGGATATCAATAATACATCAACCACTATAAATAAAGAAAACATCATAATAAATCATTCACAAAAATCATAATTAAATCATGAAAACTGAAATTAATCCAATATACTTTTGTGACCATTCTCATTTCTCATCATCTTCATTTTACCCTGGAGAGAAGTCAAACCAAATTCCCAACATCCCATGGAAACCCAAGGAAAATAACAAGGTGTGTTGTCTAGGAACCCTAAAAAAATCAGGGACCTCAACCCCTAACATTCCTAGATCCAATTTATCACAAACATCTCCCTAAATATTAATACCCAAGGAAATGTAAAACCTGTTATAATAATATTTTACCATGGATTTTCTTGGGATACCATCCAAAATGATGAACTACTTGGCCTATGATAAGAACTGAATGGTGTTCATGATCTCCATAGGAAATAAAATAGTGCATTGGAATCAAATAACTCCTTTGGGAATGATTTTCCCATAATAATAACCAAAAAACACATAAAGAAATATATCAAAAATATATCCCTAACACTATAAAAAAATAACTATATACAAGATTATGTTTACATCCATAAATAAATACCAAAATGAACAAAATAAGAGTGGAATAGAAAAAGAATGTATCTTCACAATATAATGGGCAATCACCTAACATGCCACCACCAACACTTTTCCCAAAAATAGTCCAATAGGAAGAGTACCTTTTAATTTTATAGGAAAACATTTCTTTACTTAAGGTTGACACAACAAGGTCTATATACACCCATTTGGTTTAGGTTGGATGTGGACTCACTTTTACAACATGATCATACTATGTGTTCCCTTAATATCCAATATCATTCAAATAATGATTTTGTTTTTAATATAAAGGAAACCATTTTATTTTTATAACATGTTTTTAAATTTAAAAGAATTGTATTGAAACCAAGAATAATTGATTAGTAGGTAAAAATATAACATAACCACCATGGTCAATCCCCATGTACCTAGGAAATTGGGGAGCTAAGATCCTTCCACTATCTGTGATTGTACCATGTATGCGAAGGTCTATTCCCATGATCGATCCATCACTAATAAATATGATCATGAATAGTTTAGTTAGTGATGTGACATAAACTTTATAGGTTGGGTATGAAATTCCTAGCGTAGTTATCCTAGTCCACCCAACTAGATACCCTAGATTCCTTTTTTTGTACAAAAGTTTTATGAAACCACACAAGTCCTATTTCATTACAATCCAACCATCACATGCCAATGAAAAACATTTCTAACAATATTCATAGGGGAAAATCAATTCCAAAACCATTTCGCATGTAGAAAAACACCCTTGTAAACACCCATTTACACAAAAATACATTTAAAAAATCATTGGATTTAGACACTAAATCAATCAAAATAATTAAACAATGGTACAATATGAAATCACCTTACCTTTTCCTTGAAACCACCAATATTAAATTTATAACCATAATCCAAGGGGAGAGAAGATCATAGAGATGTGATAATAAAGATTAAACATCAAAACCCATGCTATACATTTTTTACTAGACTAAGCCTAGGTCATCAAAACTATTAAGTAGAAAAAAATAGAAAAAAGCGATGAGAGACCAAGAAAATAAGAAATGTGACCCTTAATTATGGTTCCCTTTAAGAATATTTTTCAAAATCACACAAAAATTAGAAAAAAGTTGGGAGTGGGTATAAGAATAGTGCACCTAGGGCTGTAGTGTATGTAAATGGGAGGAAATTTTGGCTGACAGGGCTTAAATTATAAAGTGGTATTTTAACATTTTAAAATATTTTTAAAATTATCCACGCCACATGGTTTGGAAGCATGATTTTACAAACCATGCACCAACCATAATGGTTCCTCTAACATAACTGGATGATTCTACATCATTTGGTTCAAATAGTTTCACTAATATTGTCACTAATCATGTTGTAACTATAGTGAAACTACATCAACATGCATTATATTGGTTCATGGTTTTATATAACCATGTTCCTATTTCTATCCAACCATTATCTTCTTAAAAACTTTAATTTTCAATGGAAAATACCCAAAAAATATATGGATAAAAATAAAGTTGAAAAGTAAAATATAAATACTTAAAAATGGAACCATGGGAATGATAACATAATAATTGAAAATATATACATAGTATTTCATATATCATAATCTCAATTCATGGAAAAATCATTGGAAGATCATAATATATAAATCATAATGGAATAAAAAACACGATATATGAGAGAATACCATTGTAATATGGCATAAGGTTTTGTCATACAAAAAATCATATAAATAATTTATTTAGTCAAGTATCATTGATAAGACCATAAAAGTGAATTAGAGTAACTCCCCATTAAATATTATCATTTTTAATGTTTAATAACAAGACTATAATAGTGTATTGGGTTCACTCCCCATTCTATCATATCACTAGTCATGGTTTGCTCCCAAGACTATCATAGTGTACAATGTCCCTTAGGGTTAATTCTCTATTATAGTTCTTATTATCTAATGATATTTCCACCTTTACCCAACACATTTGATTGATGTATAATTCTAGTCCCACCTATCACATAATAATAATAAATTCCTATATTCCACAAGAATATAAATCATTCATCATATATCATAAAACATTTAAAGGGAATGAGTCTCATAAACTTTTCAAAATTTCATCATAACATAACCCTTGGAAAATAAAAAGGTTTTATAAAAATCATATAATCATAATAATAAATAATTAATAGAAGGAATAAGGATTATATACATGGATAATATACCTAATAATTCATAAGTGATATCAAATGATTTTATCATAATTAAAAATTCCTTTAAAAGATCACTTGGAATATTTTTTGAGGAAAATACCCTATTCACTTTGAAATCGCTTATTTAAAAATTTAATTTTCTCAAATATCAAGTTAAATTTTTTCATTGAAACTAAAATTTGAAATTTATAAATTAAGATTGAAATCATTGATTAGTAATGATTTCATGATATTCTATGTATTTCATGTGTGGTAAAATAAAATTTTCATTCACATTTTTTGTAAACAGTCAAAAATACCGTGTTTGGAAAATAAAAATGAAATTAATTTTCAATAATTTTATTAAAAAATAAATAATGGGAAAAATTATATTATAAAATAATAGGATAATAGTAAAAATATTATTAAAAATATTATTATAAAACATGGTCATGGAATAAAATTTATTTTCAATCGAAGAGAGGAAGAAATTCAGTTTTCCTTAAAAAAATATTTTTTTCCCTTGAGTTCTTTAAGATGTGAAAAATAAAATAAAATAAGTTAATATCCAGAAATAACCATAGGATAAGAAATATCACGATTTTCATGATATGTATATCCTAAAATTTCAACATCAGAGTCTTAATCATAAACATTACTAATATACAGTGTTATTGTAACACAGATACCTTAACTTTTTAATCATAATACCCATGAATGAATAACTTCAAATGAAAATTTTAATATTATGAAAATATGGCGTATTTTGATATAACAAATTAAATTTCAACTATATAAACCTCATAAACAAAAATAGGTGCATAACATAAAACATATCTGAACGAAATAATATTGAGATGAAGAACCCTTACCACTTTGGAAATATCTGAATAAAAAACCTCATGAAAGAGAATAAAAATTTTATACTTATATATCCCTATAATTTTCTTTACAATAATAATAAAATATATTCATGGATATTATATACACCACACAAAGTATACAAGTTGTGAATATAGATTATGACTTACATAAAAAAAGCGAGACAAGAAATCTCATACCTTAATTTTTACTTGCTTTGAAGGTTTTATAAACACTTTTATAATAAATTTAAATTTACTATAATTCTATGAAAAATAATTTAAATAATTATAATATCATATATGATCCACTTATAGAATTTTAGCAATGATTTATTAACAATTACTTTTTAAAATCATTGTTTCTGGGTGTTAACTATTTCATTTTTCATGACATTTTGATTAGGTAACTTTAATACTTATACTTAGACCAGGGATAAATAATATATATAATCTTAAAAAATATATCAATATCATATATATTCATTATATATAAATATAGATTCAAACATAAAATTTTAATACTGAAAAATGAATTACACCATTCATAGAGACAATAGGTCGTACGTACGCATGAACCTTTATTCACTTTTGAATGGTTGGAATAAAATAAAGGTAAATAATAATAAAAAATTAAAAAACATTATAATATCATATATATTACTTAAATATATCTTTATTACCTTCCATGTAAATTATAAATGAAAAATGGATCACATCAGTTCATGGAGGTGTTAGTGCACACGTACGCATGAGCGACGTTATCATTTTCCAATGGATTTGAGGGTAAGAAGGTGGATATGATATTATAATTACATAAAAATAGTTATTTCATAAATATAATATATATTTATTATTTATATCTTTATAACCATATAATTAAAATCATTATGAGAAACTTATTTCATCACTATATGAAGACGGTATGTCATACATATACATGAGTGAAATTTCCAATTTTCATAAAATGAAAGATAAATAGGAAAAAGTTATGACATAATAATAATAAAATCTTCATATATTTATAATTAATTATTTATTATTTTAGGATGGGTGAAATATACTTAGAGGAAGTAGAAGAATAAATAAATTTAAAAGAGTCATTAAATATTACAACCTCTTCTTTGATAAAAATCTTGTAGATCCAATAATAAGGACCTTTTAATGGTATTTTAAAAAGAAAAATACGTTTAATTCATGAAAATGGAATTTTATAAGATATGTTTTTTGGTTTTTTTTTGACTTTGGTTTCTTGAGAAGGTGTAAATAAAATATAGAAGGAGTGTACTTTTACAAGTGAGGGGAGGGGCACTCTTGTAATTAATCAATATATTAAAATATAATTTGGTCACATTAATGGAAAATTGTTCCAAAATGAAATGGATTCAAATATAAGGAGGAAATATTATTAGTATAAAAATAAAAATAAATTTACATAGTTTTAGATAATATTTAAAACCTTATCTTCTTTATTAATCCCTTTATTAACCAACCCGAACTACGGTAACAACTATTTTAATATTAAACAGTAATAATTTTATATAAAAGTTAGAAAATTTATCATAAATGGAACAAGGATGATATTTTAGACCATATATTATAATAATTTTACAGTTTTATGTATTTTATGATATTTAAATTATTTAATAAAATATTATTTTTATTAAAATTTCATTAATTTTAATTTTGACAATATTCATTTAATTTTAATTAGAATGCAGATAATAAAGAAGTATGAATATAAAAATTTAAAACATCAATAATATTTTTTATTCATATATAAATTTTTTGGGGAAATATAATTAATCTAAAAAATATTACTTTTATTATCTTTAAAATATTTTACATTGTTTTTCTACTACTTGTAGAAGAATTGTATCAGAAATGTACAAGCATTGTGGTTAATTATTTCATCACTAAAAATTAATAATAAATTAATATGGTAAAAAAATTAATTCAATTTTAAAACAATCCTTTAGAAGAAAATTTATACCATCTTTATCCGTATGCACAAATTTAACAGATATTAAAATAAAGAAAGTGACATTATGAATTTTTTTTACTTAAAATAATATAAATTTCATTATAATGGAAATATGGTTATGAAATTTTTTATATTTGTAATTTGGATGGATATAGTATAATTTAACTTATAATATGAAATTAAGAAAAGTTTTTATTTGATATTGAGTCCTTTTCTCATGGTTTTAACCCAGTTTTACACATTTTACCCTTAACAAGGTGACAAATGTTTACCGTGATTAATATTCATAATGAAAAAAATAAAAGGGATATATTTACCATAATTTAAACACATAATTCCAAATATGGTATCCATTTTAAATATTCAATATCTAGAAGATGCATAAATAATTTTTAATATAACTCATAAAAGATAATGAATTTTTTTTTTAGAAAAATACATTTCTAAACCAAAGAATTAATATATATCAAAATCATGAATATTACTAATGAAAATTAAATTAATGATATTATTCTAAATAAAATTGATTATATTACACAATAATATTAAATGAAAAATTTAATGGGTTTTTATGTAACTTTATTTAATTAATAGAAATGAGAGTATATAAAAAATAGATATTTTCACTATTCACTAAAAAATCTATCATTTCAAAAAAATAAAAAATTTCAACATTAGTAAATTATGATATTATGATTTAAAAAATTATTTTCATTTTATAAAATATAATTTCTAAAAATATAATAAATTAATTACAATTTCCACACACAAAATAAAATAAAAAACATTTTTGAATAGAATGCCCTTTTGAGGCATAAAATTACTTTACTAAAAATTTAGAATTTATTTCCTATGAATTAATCAATTAGTTTATATTGAGTGGTATTATTATAAATATATTTTCAAATATGATTACTCTTATTTGTTTTAGATGTGGAGTTCTAGAAAAAAATGATTATACTTTGATTACATGTATATTCAAACATTTGAATATTAATAAAATCATATTTTTATATATTGTTCATTATTTTGAATGTGATTGATGTAATTATGCTATAGGGTATCTCTCACATTCATAAAGTTATAGAATTTTCCCAATATAATGAGAACTAGGAAGTGTTATGATGATATTGGTAAATATGTTTCTATGGTTGGATAACATTCTATGATAGGGCACATGATATATAAAATAATGGTTCTAGTAATCCTAAGTGGTTGAGAATTATTCTCATAAATTTTTTTACTTTGAAATCTTCAAGATAAAAGATTAAGTGAACATACCCACTACTATAAATTCAATATGTTTTGTTGTTATCATATTTTTCTTTCTACGAGTGTGTTTAATGGTACTTAGAAATTAATATTATCATTAATGTATACCACGACTCAAACACATATATTAACTAAATAAAACCATGATGCCATAAGTTTATGGAAAGTAGGGTATATTTGGAGAATCATGAATGACATGTTATTAATATATATATTATGGGAGGATTTTTTCCTCCCATATCTATAGAAGTTTATATCTTGACCCTTTGATTAGAATAGAACCATCACATTAAATTCCAAGATCATTATGTAACAATGTGTTTATTTTAGATATTCAAAGAAATATGTATCATCCTTATAAGTTGATGATACAGATGTTAAACCTACTTGATGATATATTAAGAAAAAGATATTATATTACACAGTAAGCATTCATATTTGGTCATCGTCATTGTAACGTTATATTCTTTCACTTTGGTGCCTGGACAAATTGCTAGATAATAATCTTGGAATTTAGGTAGGGTTGCCTAATTCTATTTACAAATAATCCTAGAGGGTCACACACAAAGTGTTTCCATTGATCTCAATTAAATTTTATTTGAATTTAGTTGTTAGAAGAAATATTATTCTCAAGACTAAAGAATAATTTTATTTTAGTTTTATTGATCTATAGTATTCACAAGGTAGTAAATAATTATTTATTCATTAATAAAGAATTTATTCTATTACATGAATAATTAATAAATATTTATTCACTTGATTGTACATAAATTATTTATTTTATTTATTTAAAAATTAAACATTTAATTAAATTTTTATCAAGGTATTCAAAAAATACTGAGGAGTTAGATATTACCAAGATTGTGTTTGGTGGTGAATATTTATTTGTAAGCTAGTAAATATTATTTATTATTATGTGAGTTAGAACACAATGTAAAATAATAATAATATTTTTATATGGAATGGGGTTATGATAATTTTTATTACCTTAATTACGGGTCATAAAACCATTAAATAATATTTTAACCTAAATAAATGCTTTATAAATTGATGTTTATGTCTATTTTGTAGGGTTAATTAAGAATTATTAATCATTGTGTTCAAAATTTATTCTCTCTAATTTCATCCTCCACTCTTCCTCTAAAGAACAAGAAGTGCTAGAGAGATTCCATCAAGCTTGAAGGAACCGTATGTAATCCACATGTACAGTTAAATATGATCAATTCTCTATGAAAGGACCCAAACAATAAATTGGCGTTGCTCAAAGATCGTTGGAGCACATGTGGTTCACTGTTAGAGAGATTATATCCTTGGATCCTCCCCATACAATGAAGATAATCTGATAAGGGTTTACATGTGATCAAAATCATCATAAAAGAATGTTCCTTGATGAGGTAGCCATTTTTTATGATCATAAATAAATTAATTTAAATGTAATGTGGAATGATCCACTCTAGGGTTTTGAGTTTTTTTCATTGTTAATATTTTGTTGGAAAATTCTCACTGTCCATGGAGTTCACATCACATAAAATATTGTGAATAATCCACTGAATTGAAAACCCATTATTGGTTTATTTACTACACCAATGCTTCTTCTATTTCTAGAACCTTCATGTGGTATCAGAGTATTCACATTTCAAAATGATAATTAATTATTATTTTTTTGATCTATATGCACAATAGTGGTTATATTTTCATTTCTAGATTTTTTTTTCTTTAATCCTATTTTAAGTAACATATTTTTGACATATTAGTAATTATCAACCAGTGTTTAATTTTCATAAAGTATTAATAAAAAATGAATAATGAGTAGAGATTCTATCAGGAATTGGTGAGGATTATGGACGATATCATTGGATAATATGGAATGTATCTATATTAGAAACCATGTACCCAAGTCCACAACATTTGATTGTGTTGCGGGATACATAATTCACTGAGAAGTAAATACACATGATTCATTTATAGTACAATTAACATAGACCATGACAACTTGGTCCATGACTTGTTTGATTACATGGCGTGTAGCTAGCTTACATGCTTATAGTTTACACAGTTTAACAATGAAATTTGATCAATCCATGTGGCCATATACATGGTCAATAGTGCATGAGACTGAGATCCTAGAAAAATAATGACATACATGATGTGTAGTTTACATAAAAAATATGCAGTTCTTTATTTCCCATATCTAGAGTATAGGTCGAGTCGTTCATCATGTCAATATGACAGATAAATAGTGGAATACAAAGGGTATAACTATCATATAAACCATATAGTGTCGTATCTCATGAACAAACTGAGTCCTTTGGGGGTTCCATAGACACACAGAAAATGTGCTACATGATGTGTAGCTAGCATGTACATGATTTGTACTCCATCAAAGGTACAAACCAAATCCATAGGTATGTGTCTTGGGTAAATAGTGTGTAAGTTGTAAGTACACACCATGTAGTCTCCTAATATAGGGAATAATTAAATTACATTAAATTTATAATTTCATTATTAAACAATTATTTAATTTATTATCACCAAATGTGTTTAAAAATTTATTATGGTTTTGATAGAATTATTAAATTACCAATTAAGTTATTGTAACTATCTTTAAATAGTGGTTCTCCTATTTATTTTCCATGAATTGATTTATGATGGGTATCTCTAATAGAATTTGGACGATCATTGAGATAAAGGGTAATTAATTAATTAATTTATGAAAGCATTTTTATCTTAATAATAAAGAAAAAATATAAATTAATGTTAACTAGTTTACTTTTGTGTAACCATTTCATGTGTATGATTGATCCTGAGCTTCACCAAGACCTAAGTAAGTGTTTAAATTATTTAATTTATTTTATCTCATGGTTTTGAAATTATTAATTATTAAATTAAAGTGATGGCCTATGATTCATCCCTCCCTTCATTATTATTTAGGACCTTTATGTGCAAATTTATTTATGTAATTCCCCTTAACCAATCCTTTAGATCTCTTCACTTGTATGTGAGTTATAAATAAATGTAGTTAATAGAGTATCCAAATTCATATAAAGTTGGTTAATGTAAAAACCAAGTTGATACCAACCTAGGTGATGCACTTGTAGATAGGTATAATGATATAACTCATTATTGGATAGATACATATAGGCTTCCCCCAGGTCAAAGGTTGATATATTGTATGATCAATAAATAAACTATTAGATAAGATCATTATTAGGTCATTTATTTATTTATTTCATAGGAATTATTTATTTTATGGATATAGGAACGTGACCCCATAAATAAATTAATTAATATGAAATGATGGAATTTAAAAAAATTGATTATGAGTAAATACTTAATTAAACATGGTTAATTAATTATGTAAAATCCACTCAATATTAAAAATACATGTAAAAGATAAAATAAGATAAAATTTACACAAAATAAATAAAACCCCTCATATAAATATTAATTAGTAATTGGATTTTTGTTACTTGATTAGGAATGAAACTAATAAAACTGAGTGTTTGAGTAACCCATTTTGGGACCCATACATTTTTAAGGGAAATTATTATAAAGGTTTTGGGTTGACTTAACCAGTTTAAATCAAGTGGTGTATCCCTTGCTAGACTTGGTTTAATTTGGAGGCAACTTTTGAACAAATCAAATTTAGTATTTTTAGATTATGGGATCTACTCAACGAATCAAGGAGTTAAAAACAATAGTTAGAAAAGACATGCCTACCTAAATACCTTCAAGTGGATTGAAAACCCCTTGTTGGGGTTATGTAAAGGGGAATATAGATCCATCCCACTAGAACTAGTAGAAAATATAAATTTAAATCCTAATGGTGAGGGATTTTAAGAATTTGTCAAATAATGGGAGATATAATAAAATTAATGTTATTATCATGTGTTGCACAAATTATAATTAAGAAAAGTATTGATGAAATTCTCTTTTATATTTTTATAATAATATAATTTTCAATATAAAAATTATAAACACAATTTTTTTAGAGAAATACTATCTTCTTATTGGTAGTAACTTTATGTAATTATTATCATAACTTAGGGTTTTACTGCTCCTTGAATGGAAGGATTTTGTTCTAGAATCCTCACTACCTGATATGCCTGAAAAAGACATGAGAATCAAAGAGTTTTATGTCTATAATAAAAAATGAGAAATGGGGTCAACATTTAATCTTTAATGATTTAATACATGCCTAGTAAACCTATGAAGTATCATGAAAACAAGGATTTATATAGCATCCTTGATAATCCCCACGGTTTATATGGGGACAGAGCTAGATAAGACCAGTTTGAGAAATCCAAAGCACTATTTTAGAACAATATTAGGGAAGGTTCATCCATTAGGCCTCACATAGTCAAACTCATAGGATAAATTGGTGTCCTATAGGTTCTAGTGTTTAAAATTCTGTATGAACTATGAAATAAACCCATTCGTGAAATAATTACTAAGATCTTCTCCATCCTTTTTATTAATTTAAATTCTAAAAATATTGGGAATTATCTTCCATATTTTCTCACATTTATTCACTAATTTTATAAGGATATGAAGCACAAAAATACTTCATTCCTTATAGTGAAAAAGGAATATCTCTAAATATAAATATCCATTGAAACTACTTTCCAATAATATAATTATTAAGGGACAATCAAGTGAATATGATGTAGTGTGTTTCCCATGTGGAAAGAATTTCAAAATAAGAAAATTTCACCCAAGAAAAGAATAAAGGGGAATATTTAGTTAAAGTTTTCATCAAGTGAAATTGATCTATTTTAATAAATTGGGTATTAGATAGAAATTATATTTCTCAAATATGTATTCATATATAGGAACCAATTAGATTCCAAAATATTGAATGAGGGGAGGTATAACTTTGAGCATGCAATAGATTTAAACTTGTTGTTGTAGATATTAGTGACTACCACCTCATGTTGCTAATGAGAATGATCTTGGGTTTGAAATATTTTTATTATGATAAATTAGTTACCAATTTTTTTTATATATATCTATTCCTGACACATATGGATTTATTTTCAAATTTCAGAATAATGTTTTCTTATTTTATGAGTATATAATATTAATGGTAAAGCACATTTAATTAATGGAATTTATGTATTGTAAAACATGGACTATGTAATGGGAAATAATAATGAAACTAATTCACATAAATCATACCACACCCATATTTAGAATCATTATATAGGTCATGTAAATGAAATAAATTTGGCTAAATTTTACCAAGATGGATATTTATATATTTTTTGAACTAAAACCAGTTGGTGTGCGTCATACTTTTTTACAAGGAAAAATGATCAAAGCCCCATTTAGTGGAAAAGGTGAAAATGAAAAATAGCTTCATGAATTAATTTATACCTATGTGTGTGGACAATTTATTATTGAATCAAGTAAAGGTTACTCATACTTTCTAAACTTTACTGATGATTTTAGTAAATATGGATATGTCTTCTCAAGGAGGTATAAGTAATATTACATTTATATATTCAAGGAATATAAATCTGATGTTGAGAAACATCTTGGTAAGAAGATTAAGAAACTATACTTATACCATGGTGTAGAATATCTTAACCAATACATCATGGATTATTTACAAGAGTTTAAGATTTAATATCAAATCACTCATCCTTATACACTTCAATGGAATGATGTTAGAAAAATAAGGAACCACCCCTTGTTAGACATGGCAAGATCAATGACGAGTCATGTGAATATTCTATTATCCTTTTGTGGATAAAAATTACAACCAATAACAAATATACAAAACTAAGTATTAACTAAATCGATAAATTTCTTTTGATATGAATTTTTGAGTGCAAGAAAACCATGTTGTCTAATTTACATGTATGGGGTTGAGATGCACTCTTAGAGGCCTCTTTAGGTAAAAAACTCTTTAAGGAAAAAAGTGCACCTTTATAGGATTACTCAAAGAAACAAAGAGTTATTAATTATAAAAACCCTCATAGAAAATTTTTATAGTTTATAGGAATTACATATTTGTTTATATAGAGTAAGTCTCTAAAATATATAGTGCGAGTGAGATAGACTTCAATGAAGTTTAGGATCAAGGTACACAAGAGTTGGAACACGAAAAAATTTCATAAAGAAATATGGAAGAACAAGTTTCATAGAAAAAAATACTACATAGGAGTACAAGATATGATAATGAACTATAATTTTATAGTTTTCTAGTCACTATGGATGATGACTCATTATTAGTTGATAATAATGATCCTATAGCTGAGAAGGAATCAATAAGTGGAACAGAAAATTCTAAGTGGCATGAAGTCATAAATTCTAAAATGGATTCGAGGAACCAAAACCATGTATGGATTTTGGTAGATCCTCCAGTGGATGTAAAGTCCATTGGATTTAAATGAGTATTTAACAAGAAACATGACATGGATGGAAAATTCATCACATATAAGGAATTTATAGTTCCAATGGGTTTATGAAATATCAAGGTTTAAGCTATGACGAAACCTTTTCACTAGTATTAATTATAAAGTACATAAGAATTCTACTTTCTATAATGGCATAATATGACTTTTATATTTGAAAAATAGACGTCAAAACAAACTTCCATAATGTAAATATTAAGGAAGATTTCTATATGTCCCAACATAAAGGTTTTATGACTCAAAAGGATTCAAAGTAATTTTGGAAATTTAAATGATAAATTTATAGCTTAAAGAAAGTATATAAGTTATGGAAAATTTATTTTTAATAGTCCATAAAAAAATTTGTTTCATAAATTCCAAATATGAGACTTGTGTGTAAAATTGAATTAGTGTAATTTCCATCAATTTTATAATAGTTTATTTTGTTGATATATTTCCTATTATAAAAGAAATTCTAGTCCTACACTCTTTGAAATCCTACATTAATTAATGTTTGTACATGAATGTATTAGGTGAGTTAAAATAAATTCTTGGGATTAAGATTCATTATGATAGATCCATGATAATTATAGGCCTAAGTTAAGGTACATAAATTTAAATGATACCAAAGAGGTTATGTATAGGAAAATCCAAGATGTAATTTTATCCAATGTCACAAGGAATTCATGTTAACTTCATATGATTTTAATGGATGAGGAATGTTAAAGGCTATAATTGATTAAATGTGTCTCATATGATGAAACACATGGGATAAAATCTTCTGTTTGAATGATTATAAGTGTTATAACCCATTCCATTTACTCGTATGTTTTATAAAATAAAATCAAATAATATGGAAGGATTGGAAGTATCCTAAGGCCTTTATAAACATGGAATAGGCTATAGAGTTATTAAATTAATTTGGTGGATTATACCTTATGAAATGCTTCCTCTTTCTTCTATCATTGTCGTAATGAGGAACAAAAATGCTATGGGTGCTGGGTGAGTCTCACCTATGATTTGGGTGATTCTTTTCAATTTTTGGACACACTATGGAAGAGGGAGTACTTTAGCTGCATCCAAGGGATATTTATCAAACCCTTATAATGAAGGAAATATTTGATACTAATCATTGAAATGTTAGAATGACTTCTTTATTTTAATTAATTATGGTTTCAGGTTTCCTTCATGGTAGATATTTGGAATGATATTTACACTTAATTATGATACATTGATTAATTATTAACTTATCACTAGGAACCCATCATGGAATATATCACTAGTATAATGTCATTATCATTTTTTATTAGTTATTAATTATTTTTCATTAAATTTTAATTCTTAATTTATCTCTCTAATTTATGCAATCTATGATTAATCCTTTTTTCACATAATATTATGTTTATAATAGGATTTACAAAAATTCTACTACAAAATAGGTTATCTGGGAGTGGAATTGAAATATTAAGGTTTATATATTACTTTTATTATTAAATTTTATCTAAGATATATAAGAAAGAGCTTCATAAATGAGATAATTATACTGAAACCCATGGCAGGTAAGATGGTGTCTAGAGCTTATCCCAATAAAAATTTGATGAATAAGCTATAAGACACTGGAAATGTAAATATATGGGTGATTGGTATTAGTTTATGATTAACAGTAAATAGTACGTATGGCATTGAAATGGTGTTGTAATTTTCCCTGAAAAAATAAATTAACACATGGTTATCATCCTTCACTATATAGTATAATGAGTGGATATGATATCATGGTGACATTATTCATAGGTTGATCAATGAGTAGGAATATTATAAATGTCATCAAAATTATTAGAATGAATAAATTATTAAGTATATGTAATGGATGGAATATGGTTTAGGGTTAGAGTTCCCTATAATACTACAACCTGAAAATGATTCAACTATTGACCCCCATGCTCACAGTTCAATTGTTTTTTTATATAAATGATCCTATAATCATATTTTATAATTAGTTTTATTATATAAATTTCATGTAATCATTTTTAATTTTCTTTTATTTTTTTAATTCTTTTGTGACCAATTAATATTTATGTAATTATATTACAAATGATTTTGAAAAATAATTATCACGATGGAAATTATATCACAATCACATGATTTTCTATCTTACTAACACTATAATTTTTTTTCAATGAAATTTTAATACTAAATTTTATTCTCTTTTAGTGATGGATAATTTGATATTATTTTTTATTAGAGATGATATTTGTTTTGTGATGGTCCATCACAAATAAATCCTTTCCTGATAATATTTGCAATGTGATATCATAAAAATTTGTAATTGAATTACAAATTATTTTTGAAGAATATCTTCAATGAATTTTTATACACAATAAGTATTAGAAATAAAATTATACTTATTACATAATAACTTATTTTCCATAATTTCCCAGAATTCATGTTCTGTTACTCCAATTTCACCATATTATTGAATAATTAAAAATAAAATTGATTTGTTTCTAATATTTTGGAAATATTATAGATATTATCTTTTATTAATATTAATGTCAAATATATATACATGTATATTATTTCAAAACATATTACATATTTTTGGGGTTGTAGTTTATGATTTAGGTTTGTATGTAATTGATATCATTTTTAGAATTTCTAATAAATCTTGCATTGTTTAAAAAAGATTTTAGTGGTAATTTAATATGGGTTTATAGAATTATATTAATTTTATGGTCTTTATTGGAATGATATACGTTTGTATTATTAAAAATTAAAATCTAATAAATTTTACATTAATTTAAAATTAATATGACGTTAATTATTTAATTTTGAATATAAAGTTCCATTTTAAATAAAAAAGTGTATTTTCAAGGGATCATAGGATTTTGAGATGCGTTATTTAATTGAATTAGTTATAATGGTGTCTTTATTTTGAAACCTCATAGCTAGGTTTTGTTAGATGGTACTTTAGAGATAAATTCTCTACTGACCAATCCTATATCATGCATACTAGGTTGGTTCCAAAAACCATTCCTACGTTGTGTGAGTTAGGTAAGTGATTAGGATCACATCACTAATAGAAAGGTGGGTCTATTTAGAAGATTTATTCATTTATTTAATTTATCTTAGAAAAATATGATGAAATTGAGGATGGGGTTGTTTATTTAATTTTTAATTGAAATAATATGTTTTTTAATTTATGACCATCGACCCCTTGTTTAAAAATTCTTTTTATTTTTTTATAAAAGTTGGTTTTAAGGTAATTTTAACCTTTTATTTATAAATATTGGAAGTTATAAAATATTAAATTATTTCTTTGTTATATTTTAAAAAATAATATTTTTTAGGTATTTGAGTGGGAGTGTATGAAATACTTGGTGGCATCCAATTGAGTTACATTATCCCTCTCTAGAATCACACATTTTGTGTGCATTTTGGGTGTTATTTTATTCTATATTTCTAATATCACCCAAACTGAGGGACCTGAATCCTAGGACCCAAATCTGTGTGACACATATTTTTTAACAACCCATGATTTCCATACACATGAAATTAGTAACAATCGATAAAATAGACCCTAATTTAATGATTTTACATCAAAATATATAAATGAAAATGTTTAAAAAATTCACAAGTAATCTAAAAAACATTTATTAAAAACCTTTAAAATTATGATCAAAAAAGAAAAGTTGAAAGATCCATCACTAAGGTACAATATAACATGTTAAAATAAAATAAATAAATTTTCCCTAAATCCAAACAACTAAATTCTCCTTCCATATCTCCAATGTGGAACTATAACTCTCAACTAAAAATGTATGTGAAATTTAATTTCATTATTTCATGAATAATCATGTATTTATTTCCACTGATGTTCAAATGTGTTGGGTGAGTATAAACTAATATTATTTTATGTATCATTCTAATAAATATTCATGTATGATAAAGTGTAATAAATTTAATGCTAAAAATGATAAAATAAACCATTTTATAAAGAAATAGTTTTTCATAAACCATTCAAAACCATGATATTATATCCATGTACATATATTTATTTTCTAAAATGAAATTTTTTTAAAAAACCAAAATATAAAATATTTATTTAAATTCTATTTTCAACCACATTTTTCTCATTGGAAACTTCCTTTTTAGAAAACTCATAATTTTCCAAAAAACTCAAATGAAATTCTCCATTTCCTCGTAATCACTAAAAACTACCAGTTTTCCATGGTACCATAAAAAAATATAAATTTCCTAAAAAATATACTCATTATATGGAATCTTATATCATGATCATATCAAAACAATTCAATACTAACTGGATACTTCCTCGATATGAGACACCACTTAAACAACCAAAATTGAATCCCTATTCAACAAATAATCTTGTGTGAAATAATTCTTCACTCATTAACACATTAACCCAAAACCTTTCATTCTACTCTGATAAAGAGTTTTGTTTTATGTTTTTTATTTTTTTTAACTAGATCATTTCTTAATATAATGTACACTCTCAATGACCCTAATTTTCTATGTTAGAAAATTAGAGTTTTCAAAAATAGTTTTCACTAAAATCTATTTATATATATATAATTCATTATAAAATATCCAATAAATTGTATTTATCTCATTTATCAATACCCAACCCTTTCCCATGGTATTTTTATAAAATTAGTTTATCATAATTTAATATTTTGAATAACATAATGGTTTCTAAAAATATAGATAACAAAATCATTAATCATATAATCAATAAAAAACCCTAAGTGTATGGCCAAACTCATAAAAAGTATTGAATCCTACCACCTTTATGACATTTACTATATTATTTATAAATTACAAAACACAGGATACTTTCAATGAATAATGCTATGTTCTATTATCAAAATCCTATATAATATCAGTTCATGAACCAAAGGTTATAACCTTCCATTTAATGATGTATGGTATGTTTTACAAATATTAGGAATGAAATGTTTTATTTTCAAAGATCATATGGAAATATTTATAAAATATTGTATGAAATCTAGGGAGTTGAATAACCATTTTTAAACTTGGAATAAACCCTGTGTAACTCAATTGTATTATATTTTATTAGAAGAAGAGTTGAAAGGAAAATGTTTTATATAGAAAAAACACATATTTTTTGGAATAAATCATGAAACTTTTCACAATAATCCATTTGTAATGACTCATTCATGAGAAAATAAAAAATATGGGTTTTATGGATTATTAAAATATCTAGATACATTCAGTAATTCATATAAAAGATATAGAATAACATAATTTTTATTCTTTAATGTTCTAATTGATTCCATAACCTCCAATACCCTTTCATCCATTTCACCATCCAAAATTAAACCACCACCACAACCACAAGAGAAGTATCCAAAAATTATAGAATAGAATATTCAAAAATTGTTTTTATATACTACCCCATATAACTCCTACAAAAATAAACTACGAAATACTATTTAATGATTTTATTTTCTCATTATAAATATATATATTTCTCATATTAACTCTCCTATAATTCTATAATATAAATAACTCAAATTTAATCCCATTTTTAACTCTCCATCATAACCTATATTAAATTTTACATTTCTTATATAATAATATATTGGACTATTAAAATTCTATGATCCATAATTGTATCAATTTGGTCAAATCTATCACTAATTTTCTTGTTTCTCGATTTTGATCATTATAAATTACATAAAATTATATGTTGGAAAAATATTTCCATTAATGTCTCCATAACGTGTATCAAATAGTGTTACCTAATAAATTAATTCCTCTAATTTAATTCACAAAATATTACAGTAAAATTCATGTCATTATGTGAATTCTGAATTTGTCGAATGAATAATAACAAATTAATTCGTCATTAGTAAAAAAATCCCATCAATATTACGATGAAAAATGTGTATATCACATTCAAATATTAAATCATATATACTTTAATAAGAAATAAAATTCATAATCCACATCATTAAATAAACATAGAAACACTAGTACTATAATTCTACCCACCATAGGTCTTTTTATCCCAATAGATTTTGTGATTTACCCAATAATTGAAAATATATAGCCACTATTATTGTATGAGAGATTCTATTTAAAAATTCGCCTCATAATTTATCCTATATTTCTATAACACTTTGACCAAAGTTATATTTCATCATAAAATAATATTTTCTCACAAATTCATAATCAAAATTGATATTTTGATATAGGATAAATTATATTCTACACCAAACTAATATTTTATTTAATACATGGGTGTCATTAAATGGATAATTATTTAATTGAAAAATATTTAAAACATTAGGAATTTATTATAATTATTTGGTAATTCTAATCAATAATCCAATTCACCAATACACTCTATAATCTCAATAGGGATGGAATTTGAAGTACCCATTATAATTCTTATGCAAGTTTTATTTTATTCAATCATGTCAAAAAATTGTTTGATTTTCATTTAAGATGAGTTTGAGGTATTTTAAAGTGTACAATAAGGTTTCGTGAATGTCTTAGTTGAGTTAGATCAATCCTTGTTTTTCTGGTTTTGATGTAATTGAAAAAATTATGAACCCCTTTAAACATCATAAGGTTAAACTTATATTTTATCATAAGGTTAGTAGGCATGAGTTTGAAAAATATATATTGCATGAATGTTTATAAGGTTCATTAAAAAATTTATATGGATCAACCATGTATAGGAAATTGTCAGTGGGAAGAATTTGTAAGGTTCATTGAAAGCATCACATGGTTCATTATAATCTTAAAAAAGTCTATTATTAAGACATAGTATGGTAGAATTTATAAACATCATAAGGTTCATAGTGAGTTCATAAGGTTATTCTAGAACTTCTAATAGTTATTTGGAATCTTTTAACGGTTGGGAAGGCATATTTTTAATGTTCATGGAACTACATAAGGTTATGAATTCATAAGTTTCAATGTTAATAAGATTGATTATAGTTATTAATGTGGTTCATGGAGTTTGTTATATTTATTAAATTATATCATAATATATAAAAAGACTTCATATGGTTTGTATAATTTCTGAAAAATCAAGAAATTGGTAATAAAATCAGATGATTCTTCACAACATTGAAATTCTTAAAAATCACAGCAATTGGTCAAAGCCATGATATGGGAAAATATTTATATATATTTTAATGGTGATTAATTTAGAGTATCATCAATTAAAATTCATGTTGATTTTAAATTTTCATATTTTATTTTATTATTTCTATTCAGTGGTTCCATTTCTTGGGAAGTATTTGACAAATGAAATACTATATTAATGGAGATTATGGATAGTTATAGAAAATGTTATCAAAATTTTATTCATAAATTTAAATGAATAAAAAAGTGATAAATGAATAAGGAAATGTTATTAGGAAAAAAGTACAACATAAGGTAATATTATTTTGTATTAAAAAACTTCTATATCATGGAATATATGAAGAAAATATTATCTAAAAATTTATACCACAATATTTATCATATGTTAAGAGGTAATCTATGATGTTTCTAACCATTATAATTATTTATATTGAGGATAATGGAGACCAAATTTCATATTCACTCTTTCAAGCATAGTTTGACAATTTTGATAGATCAAAAGTGAGGATCAACATACATTCTACTATGATTAAATTTTATTAGAAATAAAAGATCCATACACTATATTATAATATATATTTTTGTAATGAGGAATCTATTAGAACTATTATGATCTTGTTTACATCAATATAAAGTATATTTATTGAAGGATGGTGGTTCTAGTTTAAATAATTCCATGATACTTCTATCACTTTAAAAAATTAAATGAAATATTCTACCATTATTTTGTACTAGAATATATTTACTTTCTAGATTCAAGGATTTCCACTTCCACTATACTATAATAACATATAAATATGGTGATAATGTAGGTCTTGGGTATCAAACCAAACCTATAATGGAGTGCACACTAAAATTAGGAACGATCATTTTATAATATTATTGTGTGCAATAATCCTTTACTTTTTATTTTAATATATTAGATAATGAGATTTTTTAAAGAGTCGATTGAACCTTAAAAAGCCACAGAGGTTAATTTATAAGGAATAAATTTTAAAAAAACTTCTAATTCACCCCTATTATCGGTATACCATATTACAAGGTCACTTCTAGTGGTATTTAAGATAACAAGGTTCCCAGTGAGATCCTACTCTAAACAAAGGTGAATCATGGATATTATTGATTCTATATATAATATAAGATTACTTATTTTTTATTGTAAGAACATTCATGAGTATATTCATGAGTGAAATAAAAATATGAAACCTTATTTTCTATAATAATGTCTTGAGGTTAATGATACTGTGACATTTGATTTCACTCCTAATATAATTGATTCTCTATTGACTTTCAAGGACAATATGAATTTGGATGTAGATGGAATGGATAAAAATTAAATCCTATCATCCTTATCTAAAATATTTTACATAATATTTACTAATATAAAAATAGGCAAAGAAATGTGGGGAATGATCAAGAATATTTATAAAGATAATGTAAAAACAAAAAAAATCTATGTTTTAAATTTAGAGAGATTAGTAGAAGACATGATCATGGTTGACGAAACGAATCTTGATGACTATTTAAATGTTTAAATGAATATGTGAGTCATATTAAATGTATTAGAGATTATTTATAAGATTCAACTATGGTTAATAAGGTTAAGATAAACCTTCCTGACAAGTTTGAACCAAACTTATGAACCATTGAATAGAAGAAATATTTACCATTAGATGAGTTACACACCATGATTCTAAATTGTGAGTTATGAAAGTATATATTATTTTAGAATAAGTATAAGGAGGAAATGGAATTCAAATCTGTGAATAAGAAAAAGATAAAGGGGAAGGAAGTTGAGTTTGAGTCCTATAGTATGTCAAATAATGATGGAGTCAATGGTAAATAATACAAAAGAATAATGGATTATAATGATCTATTTATGACATACATTAACATTACATTACTTTTACAGAATACAAAATACATTACACAAATAAATTCTTGAATAATGTACTACTCTAATGCCTCTGGAACCATGGAAACATAAACACTGGGACATAAATGAGATACATTATCTCCCACTAGGTTTTTCATGACTATAACCCTTCTTAGAAACATCAAACCTAATACATATCTTCATAACTGGGGGAAGGAAACATAAAAAGGTATGAGCTCAAATGATCAGTAAGGGTAAAAAAGGGATACATATAAGTATATTAATGATCATAAGGGTATGAGAACATGATCATGAGAATATAAGATCATACCCTACATATCAAAGATCATATACATGAATCATGGAATAAATATTATAAGTTAATAAGAAATGAATAACAAGGAAAGAGATAACATAGGCTAGGAAATAATAACTTAATAATGAAGAATTGTATTTTGGAGGAGACATAATCATATAATATAATCTCTATAGTATCCAAGGAATCACTTCCAAGACCATATTTGTAGTATAGGTTCACTCACTGTACCATCTTGGTAGAAATGGTACACTCCCATTTCCATATTTTTAGCATGAGTTCATGAATCATACCATCTTGGTAGTCATGGTTCACTCCAATGGCCATATTAGTATCCAATTTTCATTCCCAAGACCATCTTAGTCTATCTCATGAGATATAAATATTACCAAATTCATTATAAGAAGATATAGGTCCCAACAATCTTATAATGAAATCATATATACATATACCAAAAGATCCTAAAAATATCATCATAACCCATTAAATGAAATCAACATTATAAACATGTAATAGTATGATAAAATATGGAAAGATTTGTGTTTAATAATAATTACTTCATAAACATTACTAATGAAAAGAAGTGGGTTTCAAAATCATATAACCAATGAGAGTGAAACAAGTTTGATAATCATCATGTCATCAAAACAAAATCCATTCAGAGAAATAATATGAATGATTTTTTTTAATAATATCCCCATAAAGGCATGAGTTGAACCAATATATGTTATCTTATATGGGAAATAATTTTATAATATATTTAAAAACATTTATTGATTAAAATATCCTTTTTTTCTTTGAAAATGTTTTTTTATAACATAAAACATTTTGATAACATTTTCTTTAAAAATAGAATTGAAAACATATAAAGGAAGATTTATAAATAGTAAAAAAATTTAAATCCTTTCTCATTGAAAATTATTTTCATGTATATTTTGAAAAAAAATAAAACATTTTTGAACACATGGGTTTTTGAATAGAATAGAATTTTGACTGAAGAGAGAGAGAGATGATATGATTTTACATAAAAATAGTATCTTAAGTAGATTATAGAGAACAATGTGGAAATAAAACATGATTATATCTTGAATAGACAAAGTATTAAGAAAATAATTTGTATTATTAAGATATTGATAAAATATTTCATCAAAGTAATAAAAAATGTAAACAATCTTGAAAAGTGACAAGATTGTCTCAATAAAATTTTATTACTTTGTAACTTGGGATCATAATATCCATGTAAGAAATGGAAGTTAAATGAATATTATAATATAATTTAAATAATTACATTCATGATATATCATGTAAAATTTAATTATATATACCTCGAAAGAGAATTTAAGTACATAATAAAACATGAGTATAAAAGAATGCAAATTGAGACAAAACATTTTTATTGATTTGGTAACTATCGAAACATAAAACCATGAATTAATGTTCATAAAATAGATATGTTAATACCCATACATTTATTTATAAGATACATATAATACAATAATTGGTAGTACATACACCACACAATAGGAAAGTGTGGAAAGCATAGCATGTATCACACATGAATAAAAAGTGAGATGAAATCCCATTACCTTGTGTCTTGACTCTCATCATACTTTGTCAAAAACACATATATAATAAATATAAATTTATTGAAATATTTTATATAACCATATTATTATATTTAATACCATATACATTTTTTATGACCTTATATTACTCGCCTATTAACAATCCTGTGTTAAGGTTTCACTTCGGGTAATATTCACATTGTTCTTCACATGTTTCATAATTTATTAAATCATTCGTTGTTATACATATATCATGATTAATGAATTTTAAACATGATATAAATATCATTTATATATATATTATATGTGTATTATATCAATATACATAATATATAAGTTTTAAACAGAAAACACCATTCTTGGAGACGGTAAGCCGTACAGACACATGAACGCTATTTCAATTTAATTATCATGTTGAGGGAAGTAAAGTAAAATACATGTATATATATAGTTATCATAGTAGATTTATCATATCATATATATAGTATATATTCACTAAAACAATACTTAATACAATCCATTTAGCTTATGAATGAATCATACCGCTTGGAGGAGGCGATAGTAAACAATTTCTCAAACGAAATTATTATATTTACATAAGATAAAAAAAATAAAGTTATATTGTAAATAAAAATTACATAATACTAAATACATTATAAATATAATATATATCATATAAAAATAGATTTTCCATCATAATCCCACCATGAAAGGTGGAAAGGAAAATGGAACAATCTTTATTTAGTAAGGTAGAAGTTCACCACACACATAAACAATATGTTCATTATCCATTAGATTGATGTGTGTGTGAGTGTTGGATTAATAATTAGAATTGAAATAAAGTATTATATTTATTATAATTATATTTTTATATAATCATGGAAAAAATAAAGTGGAGGTAGTGGAGAAAGAAAATAAAATAAATGATTTGAGAGAAGACGTTATCTCTTGATCGAGCAACTCGTTTTGGTTTGTTCCAAAAGGATTACCTGGATTAAATTATGGCCAATGGAATGATTCTAAGAGGAATAAAGGTATGTTTTTATGTGTATAGGTAATTTATTGGAAGAACTTAATAAGATTTAGAGGTGTGAGGAAGTGGGAGAGGTGGTGGCTTTTTATAGGGAAGTAAAAGGACTCACATGGAATTTTTAGAAAAATGATAGGTGTATGAATGTTATTACCTATATAATGTCATAAAAAACCATAAAAATAAATAATGGATGTTTTATAGACTAAATATATTAACAAAATGGGTTTTGGACATGTTTCTAGGTAATTTGGGTGTTAAATTTCAAGGTTTAGTCCCCAATTAAGCTTAATTTGGCTTTAATCACAGTGATTAATTTTAATCAATTTTAATAATAATTTTGGTTAGATATTGACTTAATATTTTTAGACTATAAATATAATACTTAATACAATGTATTGTGTTAGTTTTTATAAATTCAAATCACAGATGCTGAAAAATTATGATTAATGAAAATCCCATAAACAGGTCGAAATAATGAGTTTTTAAAGCAAAAAAATGTTCAAAAGTTTGATTATAGTGAATTAAATTATATTAGTAGTTTTAATATTTACCTAATTTTACCTTAAAAATTATTTATACTATCATTTAACATCAATAATTAATTGAACAAAAAGATATTTTTAACTAAAAACATTATTTTTAATTCTTCATAAAAAATGATGTTTCTCAGAAAAATCCCAAACATTAACCCTAGGATAATTTCGATGTTTTGAATTAAAAAATGAAGTTTATTTTATGAAATTAAATTTATAAATTTGTCTAAAAATAGTTTTATTATTAATATTGGTTTATTTGAGAAAACAATATTTTAAAACATAAATAGACTTTATCAAAAATCACATCATTCATTATAAATATGATTTTTATATAAAGAAATATAAAAAATATTTGAAAAGTAGTTATTATTGTTTATATTAATATTTTAAATGTCTATGTTTTAATTATCTCATTTAAATAACTTTATCATTAAAATAATGTTTCATAGAAACATTGTGTTTCATGTGACGTATGCTAAGTCGATGTTGTGTGTAACATATTCCAATTCAGTGTTGTACATAAAATACAATGATTTTATACCACGTGAAAGGAATTTTTTACTTAATTAACTTCATGACACAAATGAATATTTAATTTATTAAAAACAGGTCCATAAAAACTCAGAGTGTTGCATTCTACCCCCCTTAAAATGAATTTTAGCATCAAAATTTTTCACTCAGGTAAAAACAAATGAGGATACTTCTGCTTCATCATATCATCAAGTTCCCACATAGATTCCTATAATTTATGATTTATCCACAAATATTTGACCAGGTGAGTGGTCTTGTTTCCTATAATTTCCCCTGATCAGTCCAAAATTTGAACAGGTTGTTCTTTGTAAGACAAATCCAACTCCAGTGGTATGACCTATGAGCTCCGTACATGTTACGGGTAAGGAATGTACATAATTAAGAGTGATATATGTAACAAATAATAGACTTTAGATAGATTTGATAGGAGTTACAATCTATATGAAACTATTATGATATGAGTAAGAATCCCAAAGGGACAAGATATACCTGAGGCTTAGTTACCATTTTTTCCGAAATCTCATAACATTCTTCTAGGGTAAGATTTATAGAAACACCTTTTCTCTGACATCAAAATATAGATCACACCAATAGTTATCATTGTAACTTTTCTGCTGACTTTGGAAGACCTTGATATAATACGAAATGGTTCTATCCTTCTCGACCGTTTCTTCAGCAATCTTAGGTCCTGATAGATTCCTTTATCCAACTTCATCCCATCATGTTGGAGCTCTAAATTTCATCCCATAAAGGGATTAATAAGGTTCCTTATGAATTCTTTAGTGAAATATATTGTTTTAATAAAACTCAACTAGAGTAATGTGTTGATCCTAACCACCTTTGAGATCTAGAGAACATGATATCAATATATCCTCTAGGATTTGAATCATTATTTCAGGCTGACCATCTATCTAAGGATTATAAGTGGTGAAGAAACTTAATTATGTATCAAGTGTTTGTTGAAAAATTCTCTAGAATAATGAGGAAAACCGTAGATCCCAATCTGATACAATGGAATGTGGTACTCCATGAAACCTTATGAATTCCTTAATGTATTTCTTGGAAATATGAACTAGATAGAAGTATTATCTGATAGGGATGAAGTGTACTATCTTAGTATGGTAGTCAAATCCCACCCAAATAGAATTAAACCCTTTAAAGGTTTTGGTTCGTCCAAAAACAAAATCCATAGTGATTTTCTCCCATTTTCATTCCATTTTGGGTAATGGAAGAAACATCACCTTTGACTTGTTTCTTTAAAGCTTAACTTGTTGGCAAACCAAGCACCAAGATATAAACTCTGCGATATCTCTCCTCACACCATCCCACCATACGTATTATTTAAAGTCCATATACATCTTTGTACCTCCTACATGAATAGAGAATGAAGAACTGTGAGCTTCCTCAAATAGATCCTTCATCAAATCTGGTATGGAAGGAACACATTTATGGTTCTTTAACACTATTATTCTATCCTGATCAAGGTTAAAATCAGGAACATTTTCACTTTATTTTTATGCCCTTCATCTTCCTCCTACACCTCCTTAATTTTTACTTGGATAGATGGTTGAAAATTCATTTGAAAAATATAATATTTTACCCTTAATTTTAGATGTATAGATCTATACATTGTAAATCTGGAAATATTGGATCTTTTGTGATCCTCATAATGGATAATACAACATGGTTCTTGCGAATCAAAGCATTGTCTACCTTGTTCTCTTTCCCTGGGTGGTAATGTATTGGGAAGTCATAGTCCTTTATCAACTCTAACCATCTTCAATGGTTCATGTTCAACACCTTTTTTTGTGAATATATGTTTTATACTTTTATGATGACTATATATATCAAAATTTTCTCCATAAAGATAATTCCTCCAGATCTTTAATGCAAAAATTATGGATTGTAACTCTAAATCATGAGTTGGGTAATTTTTCTCATGAATATTTATCTTTCATGGGGTATAAGAGATAACCATGTTATTATTCATAATAACACATCTGAATACCTTATTGGATGCATCACTATATATTACAAACCCTTATCCTATATAGTAAAATGTATTCATAGGTGCACTGACCAACCTTCTCTTCAGTTCCTAGAAATTTTCCTCACACTCAACTATCCATAGGAACTTGAAACTATTTCAACTTAAATTGGTCAAAGGATTTGATAATCATGATAAATTTTCCATAAACGATCAATAATATCCAACTAAACCAAGAAAGATATGGATCTCAGTCTCCAGGGTTGGTCAAGGCTAGCATTCAATGTACTCCATCTTTGATGCATCTACTACTATACCATCTCTTGATATTATGTGACCAAAAAATCAAACCTTTGGATTCCAAAATTCACACTCTATAAATTTTTAATATATTTTCTCCTTCCGTAGGGTGCTCAGTTCAATTCTGAAGTAATCTTCATGATCTTACTTTCACTTTGAATAGATAAGAATATAATCTATAATGAATACCACAAACATATCAAGGTAATCCCTAAAGACTATATTCAATAAATCCATGAAGATAATAGGGGAATTATTTAGGAAAAAATGAATCACTATAATTTTAAAGTGACTATACCTTTCATATTGGGTATATCCTCATTATTGACCCTCAATTGATGATATCTAGAATACAGGTCAATCTTAGAAAACTACTGAGTTCCAGTTATTTGATCAAACTAGTCATCAATATGGGGAAGATGATACTTGTTCTTGATTGTGATATTATTCAACTCCCAATAATCATTTCAGATTCACAATGATCCTTATTTATTTTTTCACAAATTAACTGGTGCATGCCAAGGTGACGCACTTGGCCAAATGAATCTCTTAATAAGGTTTTCTTGGAGTTTCACTTCAATTCCTACAACTCAATCCAGTCTATTCTGTAAAGAGTCATTAAAATTGGTGTGGAACAAGGTATGAGTTCTATTGAGAACTCAACTTCATGTTTTTGTGGAAGACTAAGTGACTATTCTAATAATAAATCCACAAAATCTCAAACAATATGCATATCATCGATTTTGATTCTTTCCCCAACCATTGGAGATAAAAAACACATTTTGAATGGAAACTATGACCCATTAACTAGATGTAATCTCCTTAATAATTTCAAATTTATTTTAAAATGGATGTATTTTCATAGGAGGTTTTAAATATCAAATGTAACTTTCCACCATTGATAATTTATGTGGTCTATATGCAAATAAATTCAGTCCATGCCTAAGATGACATCAAACTCTACTAAATGATGATTGTCAAGATTTTCTTGAAGAACATTCCAAAAAACATGAACAAGAGAGGAATTATAGACCAGAGATGAAATCATAGTACTATTAGGGGTTTGAACTTCTAACTATACATTTAACTATTATTGATGAATCTTAATCCCTTAGAAAACTTTTTAGATATGAAAGAGTGGGTATATCTAAAATCAAATATGAAATTATTAGTTCCAGAGTAGATGTTAATTTTACCTTTCATCACATCATTATTGTCCCTCATCCAAAATAGTGATTGAATGATATTTTACCTAGTTCCTTATCTTAAGAGGTTTCTGACATCGATTATCATCAATAGACCTTAGGTTTGAGAAATGGTTAGCATAATTCCTATTATCCTTACACATATAGCACTGAATTGTGGGAGGTTCATTCTGTGTCGCTTTTCCCCATTGACATAATTAGCTTACTTATTCCCATCACATCAGCAATCAATTACCCCATGAAAAACCTTTACATACTTAAAAAATTTATTAGACCCCTTAATTCAATTTCCTTCATGATTTTTCCCACAATTATATAATTATGGAAATCTCATCTTCTTTAATTCATGGTATTTATATTTTCCATTAAACTCTATCTTCCTCTTCTTGTCAAAGCCATGTGATTGATACATGACTCTAACCTCCATTTCAACCTTGATTACACAACAAAAAAATATCCTCATAGATACTAAAATCTATTATGGAAAAATACCTTCTGAGACTTGTATTTAATCCCTTTAAGAACCTATCAATTTTACTTTTAGGATGGATGATAATTCCTGAATCATACATCACAAGTATCATGAAATTATACTCATAGGTACTGAAAGATTCATCAACCCTTAGCTTTAACTCAAGGAACTCTTTATCCATTTTGGTATGAAGAATTATAGGAAATTACATATTAGAAAATAAGTCCTTTAACTCATCCCATTCCATGGATTCAATCTCATCTTTCTACCTCATATTCTTGATTAGAGTCCACCATTGATCAGCTTTGACTTTTAACCGATAAATAGCCAAAATGATTTTCTCATGATTGGATCATTGAATAATGGAGAATATATTTTTGGTGGTACTAATCCATTTTCAGAAATAAGTGGATCAGAAGACCCTCTTAAAGAATGTGGATGTTTCCTTCTGAAAGAATCAATAGAATATTGTTCCCTCCTTTTCTCATTTGAAATTCCACCATGATTCGTATATTGAGAAATCAATGTGAGCATAGAAAAGATATTTTTCATTACATATCCCATAGAATTCAATTAAATAGGAATAAAATCATTTCATTTTCCATCACAATCACTATTATCATAGTTCCTTCATTTTCCAGCCATGGACTAAAACCAAAAGCATAATGTAAGAAATATTTATCATACCGAGGAACCACATAATCATGAAAAATTAGTTATATTATGTCTAAATCATGACACCTTATTTAATATATTACACTTTAGTTTTATCCTAGGTTATTCATAGACAAAATATATTTAAATCTTTCATGATGGTTTATGAAGTGTTTGTGAATTTTTAAAGAATATCCCCTAGGAGTTTCAAACCTGATGTTTAGAAAGGCTCTTTTTCATGTTCCGTATTACCCTGATTAACGATAAGAACATATTGTCATAGTTTTTAACCCTAGGTACATATGTTCCAGATCCACATCCACATGTAGTATCTAGACATGGATGCATTGATAGGAAACCACTCACTCTATCCTTTACCATGATTTGGGGACATTTTCATAGACATTGAATTATCCTTATACTTATCGGTAAACATTTACTTAGGGTTATCACTATGGTTTTATCATCCTAGTTTCAAAATTATTAATAAAATTTTCCTCTAATACCAATTGTAATGACCGAGTATTGACATACAATAACATTAAAAAACATTTACAGAATTCATTAAACATTACACAAATAGATTCTTAAGAACCATACTAGTATAGTTCCTTTGAAAAAAATGAAGAAATAAACCCTCATACATAAATGAGATACATTATCTTCTAATATATATATTTTTGACTAGAACCTCTCTTAGACACATCAAACATAATACATATCTTCATAACCTGGGGATGGAAACACAAAAAGGGGTGAGCTCAAATGATTAGTAAAGGTAAACAAGGGAGACATGTATGAATAATCATGAGCATAAGGGCATGTGTACATGATCATGAAAATAAAAGATCATACACAACATATTAAATATCATATATATGAATCAGGGAATAAATCATAGTAGTTCATAAGACATGAAGAATAAAGAAATAGAGAACATATTCCATGAAATCAAGACTTAGAAATGAAACATGGAATTATGGAAGACACCTAGGAATATAATATGATCTTCATAGTATCCAAGGCATTGCTTCCAATACCATCTAGGTTGTATAGGTTCACTCCCCATACCATCTTGGTAGTTATGGTTCACTCCCATGGCCATCTTGGTAGCATGCGTTCACTCCTCAAACCATATTGGTTGTCATAGTTCACTCCCATGGCTATCTTAGTAGTCAAGGATAATTCCCAATACCATATTAGACAATCTCATGCGATATAAATCATTACCCAACACTTTGGAGGTAGATATATGTCCCACCCGTCACATAATGTAATCATATATACATATACAACAAGATCATAAATAATCATATCATAAACCATGAAATAAAATGGGTATTATAAACATGTAATCATATTATAACATGTAATGAGACAATTTTTATAATAATTACATCCTAAACATAGCCTCTGAAAAGAAGCGTGTTTCAAAATCATATAACCTTTGAAAGAGAAATGGGTTTCACAAACAACATTACATCAAAACATAATCCATTATGGAATATAATATGAATAAAAAAATTGAATAATTTCCCTATAAAGGTATTAGTAGCATCAATAGATGTTAACTTATATGGAAATAATTTTGAATGATCTTTAAAAACATTTCTTGAAGAAAATATCATTTCTTCTTTGAAAAATTATTTTTATAACAAAAAAGCTTTTTTAAAAACCTTTTCATTGAAATTATATTTGAAAACATAAAAAGGAATCCTTGAAAATAGTAAGAAAAATTTAAAATCATTTTTCCTTGAAAATTATCTTCAAGGATTCTTTGAAAACATTTTAAAAAACATGGGTTTTTGAATACAATATAATTTTGACCGAAGAGAAAGAGTCAGAGACAATCATATTTTACTTAAAAACATTATATTAAGTACAAAAGAGTATAAAATGTGTTAATAACATAGGATTATATCTTGAATAATAAATTATGAGGATCCTAATGACTATTATAGAGATATGGATCAAATTTTTCATCAATGTAAGCATAAAAATAAACAATGTTTAAAAGCGATGGGATTGTCTCAATAAAATATTTTAACTTTGTAACATGGGATAAAAATATCCATGTAATAAATTGAAGATAAATGAAGCCTAAATTATAATGAAAATAATTATATTCATGATATAACATATAAAATTTTAGTATATACACTTTTAAATATAATTTAGGTGCATAAAAAATCATGTGTCTAAAAGAAGGAAAATTGAGACAAAATATTTTTACCAAATTGGTAACCTTTGAAACATAATTACCACGAAAGAATGTTCATAAAATGGATAAGTTAATACCCATAAATTTATTTATATGATACATATAATACAATACTGGTTAGTACTTACACAACATAAAATGAATGACTGGAAAACATAGTATGTATCTTATAAGAATACAAGGTGAGATTAAATCCCCTTACCTTGTGTATTGACTCTCATCATACTCACTCAAACCACCTATATAACAAATATAAATTTATCATTAATATTTAAAGAAAAATATAATTATATATAATACCATATTTTATTTATTATGACCTTATATTACCCTCCTATTAATGATCCTATGTTATGGTTTCACTTCGGGTAATATTCACTTTGTTCTTAACATGTGATTAATTTATTATATCGTTGAATGTTATACTTATATAATGATTTGTGAATTTTAATAATGATATAAATATAATTTCTATATATAATATTTTTATTACAATAATATAAAGAATATATAATTTTGAAACATAATACCCCGTTCATGGAGACGGTATGCCATACGTACACATGAACACTATTTCCATTTAATTATCATTTTGAGAGAAATAATGTAAAATATATATAGGTATATATATATATATCTCATTATTATAGTAGCTTTATGATATCACATAAATTTTATATAATCACTAAAACCATCCTTAATACAATCCATGTAGTGTATGAATGAATCATATCACTTTGAGGGGGCATTAGTCCACACTTCCTCAAACAAAATTATTGTATTTTAATAAGATAGAAATAATAGAGGTAAGTTCTAAATAAAAATTAAGAATAATAAAAGACATTATAAATATAATATATATCATATATAAACATAGAATGGACACCATGAGTGGTGTTAAGGAAAATTTAACAATCGTCATTTAGTGATATGGTAGTTTTCCGAACACATAAACAATGTGATCATAATCCATTAGATTGAAGTATGTGTAATTATTGGTTGAAGATGTAGAATAGAAAAATCCTAGTATATTTAGTATACCAATGTTGTTATAAAATCAGGGAAAAAATAAACTGTAGGTGGGTTTATAAAGAAAATAAAAGAAAGGACTTCAGAAAAGTTGTTAGCTCTTGATCGGGTAACTCATTTTGGTTTCTGAAAAAAGGCCTCTTTGGAATGATTTATTCCCAAGTTAAGGCTTATAAGAGGAATATATAGATGTTGGTAAGTGAATTGGGTAGTGATTTTTCTAACTTAATAAGTTTAATATGTGTGATTATGTGGGAGAGATGATTTCTTTTTATAGGGATGGAAAATGACCCACATGGAATTTTTAGAATGAAGATCGGTGTACACATTTTCTTACGTACAAAAATCCATAAAAAACCAAAACAAATCAATAATGGAAGTTTTATGGAATAAATAAATACATTAAATGGGTTTTGGAAAAGTTTAGCGGTCATTTGTTCCCTTAATTTTAAGGTTAGTCCTTAATTAAGCTAAATTTGGCCTCAACCGATGTGATTAAATTTAATCACTTCTACTAGTCCTTTTGGTCAAAAATTAAATTGATAGTATGATAATATAAAAATTATAATGAATAAAATGGTTTATTTATGTTTCTTGAAATTAAAATCATTGAATTGGACAAATTATGATTAATTCTAATCTTTGAGATGAGATGAAATAACATGTTTTTAAAGTAGAATAATATTCTAAAGTTTGTTAAGATTTTATATTCAATATGAAAGTGAAATTGATTATATTGAATTAAATTTTATTAATAAATGTAATATGTATCTATAATGACATTAAAAAAATTTATAATATCATTTAACGTTAATAATTAATTAAAAAGGCGTTTTAACTAAAAAGTAGTATTTTCACTATTCATCAAAAAATGAAGTTTCGTGAAAAAATATTAAAAATTCATCCTAGGATAATTCTAACATTATAAATTCAAAAATTAATTATATTTTATGAAATTAAATTTATTAATGTTTCTAAAATTAATTTTATTATTAATATTAGTTCATTCAAGAAAATAGTATTTTAAAACCTAAACAAACTTTACCAAAAATTATATCCTTCATTATCAATATGTTTTATTTATATAAAAAACAGTAAAAAATATTTAAAGGGTGGTTATAAACATTCATATTAATATATTTAATGGTTGGTTAATAATTATCTCATTTAAATAATTATATCATTAAAAATATGTTTCATAGAAACTCGATGTTGCGTGTGATGAATGCTAATTCACTGTTGTGTGTATTATATTCCTTGTCAGTGTTACATGTAACATACACCAAGCCGATGTTTCCTATAACATATGCTAATTTAGTGTCGTGTGAAAGTAATTTTTGATACAATTCATTGCAAGACACAAATGAATATTTAAATTTTTTGAAAAAGGTCCATAGAAACTATGGGGGTTACATGAATCTTATCTTCAAAAAATAAAAAGAGGAAAGGGAAAATATAAATGATTTAAAACTCCAAATTTATTCATGTGTGAGAGGATTAGATTAATTTTTATAGATTCTCCTAGAAATAAGAGTTTGGAGTATAAATCATAATACTATTAATACATTCCTTAAATAAATATAAGATACAAATCTCCAAAGAGTGTTACATATATGTGGGTAATTTGAAATTTCATAGAATAAAAGGAAGTATCTTGACGAATAAACAAGTGGAATACAATTCCACTAAAGGTAGTCAATATAATGTAGATGTTCCAGAAAAGTTTAAACATTTTATGGATTACATGGAAAGACTTGAATAAAGATAAATAAGTGAAGAAGAAAAAGAATAAACCTATAATAAAAACTTTCTTAAACAAGAGCATTAAGTGTGCCTTGAGATGAAAACAAAACAAAAGAGTGAAATAAAATCCACAAATAAATTGGTTGTAAAGATAAAGTGAAAATTGATTAAATTATCCCAAAATAAAATGGTTATATTAAGGTGATCAAAGTTCATAATATGAAATTTACTGATAAGGAAAATATTATAAAGGAGGTTGTAAAAACAATTCCTCTAAATAAGAAGAACATAAAAATATAGAGACAATGTATATTAAGGATATTAAAAAACTTGAAAAAAATTATCTATTATTATCGTAATTATAAAAAAAGTAAACGTATAGTAATCACATGTAACTTCCTCACATAGTTCATGGACACTGAGTGGTTCCCAAAATGGTGAAGTCACTTCTGGACATCAGTCTTACCTACTTTTATGCTAGAGGATGCAAACTAGTACCAAGGGTGTAGGTACCCTAACACATTTGTTCATTACATGATCCAAAGAATTCTATTAATCTTATAATACATCATCTGAGGTATGATAACTAGATCCCAGGAATTCTAGTTATCCTATAATATTCACTAATCTAACAACCAGATCCTAAATATTACAATGAATCTTATATAGTTTCATTAGACTAATATTCACATCATAAGAATCAGTATACATATCATATAATGTAATTACTATTAGGAATTCCACTTGATCCTAGGAATGAAAGGAATCTAATAATACCCCCAGGAAAAATGAACATATCCAAATATTCATTTTTAATCTCTCTAAACTAGTCAAGTATGTACACTAGATCCTAGGGAGGTAATCTTTAACATCCTTCATTAATCATATCTAGATCCTAGGGAGGTAATCCTTAGTATCTGTCAATAATATTAGATGTATCTTAGGAAGATAATCCCTAAAATAGATCACAAATCATATGTTCAGGGACCTGCATCCTCCAATTATCATCTCATAATAATGATAATATATAAACATGGGTGGTCCACCTTTCTAACACATCTCATATAACCAGGTTTGACCAGTCAATTTCATGACCTAACCAAATATCTATAGTCATATCCGACTCAAATAAACTATTCAGGGTTTAACATATTGTTGGGGTGTTCTTTATCCCCCTAGATCACATCAAGTATGAAAACCCCACATGTGTTCCATTATACCATTCACACCATTTACATAAACATATGTCACTTAGAGGGTATAATTTTCCTCAACATAATTGTAATCATAGATCAAAATCATTATCCTTTTATGTTATCTCGTATAAAATCTACACAAGGGATAAGGATTTAGGCCCATACTCTTTCCAATTAACCATAGTTTATTCCTCATATACCCAACATAAATATTAATATATATAGGGGATACCCACCCATGTAATCATATTTTCGTCTGGGAGGATCACCCACCCCGTACTCATATCACTTATCCTAATGTCTCTAAGGTATCTGACAATTATGTCATGGACTATATGTGCCAATCACTTTTAATCCGGTGCTCACCTACACTAGAAGGAAAAAATGAACCTATTTTAAGGGTAACTATGTTCACTTAATCAATTTACAACTCACCCCACTAGTTCCACATGTCTCATGGAACACAATCATAATCAAGTCCTCAACATTCGGTTGTCATGGAAGTCAAGACAATTCTAAAAGGTTCATCGTAGCCCTTGGAACGATGATCTATCCAAGGAGTCCATTTAAATAACAAAATTTATATAATTTTAATATTTCAATCACCCTCAATTTTGAGACCATCTGTCACACAAAACATGAATAAAATCAATAATACAATAGGAAAATTCATAAGGACCACCTACCTTGTTTACAGAGTTATTCCCTTTGTTTACATCCATAAAAATGTCACCTGATCTCATTCATGATTAACTAGGAATCATTAATCCCCATAATACCCTAAATCATTACAAAAATAAAAATTGATTACATATAATAAAATTATAATTAATTAGAATATTTCAACCAATATCCAATTTAAATTGAAAATATCCACAATGCTAAACAGCTCATAGTGCGACCTTGTCACACTGAAACCATCACTAGCCACATAAGGAATATCCAAGTAAAACTACTGAATCCATTCTACAAAAAATATCTAACACATTAAAATGATTCAATTTCCAATTTAATTTAATTTAAATAAAAACCCTAAATAAATTCCTCAATAATGTAGCTTCATTGATACATCAAGAAATGACATGTGTTTTTAATCATAAAACACCATTTATCTATGAAACACATAATTCACATCACATCAGATGATTTATACATATATGAAGTTGAAATATTATCTAAATTATTTTTTTAATCAGATTAATTAGATGGAGAATTAATAGTAATAGTAATGGGAAATGTAAGAGAGTATATCACCTTGTATTGCCATCGATATCATATCTGAAACACCCCAAACCATCAGAGGATTCAAGAATATGAGGAATTAATCCCTCCACATTTGGAGACACATTATATAGTAAAATAAAAAGGGTTAAAAAACTTAATAATGAATATATTGAAAATGTAGAATCACCCCAAATCTCACACTCAAGTAGGCTACCATAGTATTCACTATGACTTCCTCTAAGATGTAACTCACTCCCAAGGAGTCACCAAGGAAGCTAACATGCCGAACAACATAACCAGGTTTCTCCCTTATCACTATGTTTTATAATGATATCCCTCTTATAACACACCAATATTCATTATATTGGGGATATACCTTGTAATGTTTTCCACCCCTTGGCCAAAATAGCCTAAGAAACACCCAATTTGGTTGTTCCCCCACAATGTCCCTATAATGCATCCCTATTTGGTGACATAGTCATAAAAACTAACATATAGTATAAAATTCACTCATGTTTATGAATTTCACTCTAAATTAATCGTAAAGGTGGAACCCCTTAGACATCACACTTTCGTCTATAGAAAAAATGCCTTTGAACTAGGCCAAAGGGTCTCCTTTTATAGTTTTTTCAACATAAAACAGCTAATGAAATAGTTTTTCCCTACTAATTTCCAAAAACGAAACTCCCAAAGGAAACAATGTGAAATTAGTATTAAATTCATGGTAACATTGATAATATATCCATGGAGTACACAATGTTGAGCCCTATTCCACAGTGTTTCCCATGGTGGATCATCTGCTTATAAAATAGTTATAAGTCCGCTCGATCTTTCCCCGATATCCCCTTGAGTTCTAGTAAAATTTTTTGACCATAGATCAAAGTCCAAAAGATATCCCCAAAGTTTTCCAACACTCAAAAAATTGATTCAAATACGAGTCCTCAAATGAACCTTTCTTAAGAAAATAAAAATTCCAATTCCCCTAAAAATTTTCAACCTAAACAAATGTGGGTCTTTAACCCCCCCCCCCCCCCCACACCATAAAAAATCTTATCGTAGAGAAGCCTCAATGGTCTTTAAACAAAGAGACTAAATATCCTTGTACATGAACTCATTTCCCAATCATCGTGTTATACTATGTAATACAACATGATATTCTACTACATGACTATAAAAAGCCAAAGAACTATTCAAAAAAACCGATCCATCATTCATCACCATCATCAAATAAAAAATAGATACCACCCACACCAATATATTTGAAGAAATATTTATTTCTTAAACTAGTTTCGGACCCCAAATGATGTTTAGAATGGATTTATTTAACTGGTGGATTTATTTAAAATATGTTTTTTTTAAAGAATTATGGTTTTAACTAAATGGTTTGTGCTTGAATACATTAAATACTTGATTCAATTTAGTATCAAATAAAATCAAGTATGTTTCCAAAATGGGTGTGTAAAAAAATTGGGTACATGGATAGAATATATACATGAGTTGGGTACACAAACAGAATGAATACGTAAATAAGTTATATAGAATGAATAGTTGTGTGAGTCAACTATGTAGATAAATCACAAATGTGAAAAATTGGCTATGGGACTATCCTCAACAATTATCAAAAACAGAAACCAGGTTGATTGATTAAAACTATTTAGATGTTTGACTCCATGAATTTGGCTAAGAATAAATTTCATTTTTGTAGTATGAAATTTTGAGATCCCATACATACTATAAATGCATGAACATGTGTGGTTATCTATAATTGGAGGGTAAACTAAATTCAATGGTGGTTTTATGATAAGTGGCTATAAAAAAATTTAAAGATGAATAATAGAATCATAGTGTGATTTTGATTCATATATATATATTTTATGGGAATTCATGTTGTGAAAGTGGAGATATTCTCGGAGAAGTATTCCATTCATAAATATCAAAAATGTTACTACCAATGATATGTGGAGATATTTAAGAGTCCTTTATGTCTATTAAAATGGTATCTTCATCACATGTGATTATTATGGTATAATATCATAAGATCATTATCACTAAAAAAAATTTTATAAGAAGAATGAAAGTGAAGAGAAAAAATATAGAGAGGATACCAGGAAGTTTTTACAGATCACATTTGGATGATAGAATGCTAATGAAGGTGTTATTCAAGGATTAATATTCTCAATAAAAATTGATAGTCATAGTGTTGAATAGAAAAACGTTTTTTGGTTTATTTTTGTATCATATTCTTGTGAAGAAGGAATATTCAACAAGCGAAGCAGTGAGTTCCTTATCAAGGAAGAGTAGTCAGTGATACAATTATTCATTATGGTGAACCAGTAGGGTTAGTGAGACCTATATAAATTTCAACTTTATATAGTGATATTTTAGTGTAATCGGTGCATATGATCATTACCGTGAATTATACTTATATGTATCCCATTGTAGGGCAACTAACTAAAATCCCTTATATTGTTTATTCCATTCATCAATCAATGTGGGGAAATGTATATAGAAATAATATTCTTCCTCAAGGTGAAAGAAAATTATCCCCATATAATAAATAATTGTTTTAAATTTAAATATGTTGATTATCCCCCATCAATGTGTTATCATCTATATTATTTTAACAAGTAGTATAAATGGGGAGGTTTAATTTTTCTTCTCTCTTGGAAGAATGGAAATTGTTTTTAACCATAAATTTTTACCCATATTTGATGGAAATAATTTCAAGTCATAAAAAATATGGATGGAACATTATTTTAGATCCTTGGGAATTTATTTTTACACAACATCCATATATGGTGTCATTGAAAATATTATATGTGGATCCTTGATGGAAATTGGTCATCAAGAATTGAATGTGGATACCAAAACCATTAATTACTCAGGATGTTCTCTTTCCAATCACATGTTTGTTTATGATATGTACTGCAAAACATCTCATTTCATATAGGGAGATATTTTTAATATTTTTTAAGGAGATTCAAATTCTTGGGAGTCCAAGATGTAAGTTCAATGGAACAATTTTGAATATTAGAGAATGAATTAAAATGGGATGATCATTTCCATTTTTGATCACCCAAATCTTATTATTGATGATATGTTAGGTCTTGGTTAGTACCTCAAAGATAAAATGATCATGAAGAGGTTCATTTTAATTATCCGTCATTTTGATGGAAAAGTATCAATTATAGAAGAAAAAGATCCAAACTAGATTTCTCTTATTAAATTTCATAGTAATCTGGTGGCATATGAAATGATAATTGAATACAATGATTAATGAATACATGAAAACACTCAGGTGTTAGACATAAATTCCATGAAGAAACCCTCAATCATGGAAAATTAATATGATGCTAAATTTAATTTAGTTATGTCATTTTTTACCTCTAATATTAAAAGAGGAAAATAAAGGGTTAAGGTTAAAATTCCCCATGCGTTATTCAAGTGTGGAAAGGTGGGAAATATTTTTTCTAAATGTACCCAAAACAATTAATAAATCGAGGTTTATGAAAAATAACTCATGAAGATAAAAAAAATTCTCAATAGAGGTCATTGAAGAGAAAATATATCCTATCTAATGAAGAATATAGTTATGTAAAAAGTGAGGTAAAATAAGTTGGGAACTATAATGATGAAGTTGTATTGATGGATATTAAAAATATGCTAATAAATTATGATAATGGTGATGGTAATGAAGTAATTTTTGGATGGGTTGATCTTCATTTATAACATTAGGTAGCTGTTTAAGAACCTGATTTATGGAGAGAATAGACTAACAAGGCCAATATAGTGGTGCATGATTCCAAACTCTACATGGAAAAAAATAATAATAAAATATTTAGTTGAGGACTAAAATTGAAATACTCAGATCTATAAGTTCATAAAATTCAGGGAAATAAGTTGGACTGAAATATAAAATTAATGAACAAAGTAAAATAATTGATGGATTAGGAATGGATTTTAAAGATTGAAGAAAGATAATTGAGGTTCTATAATAAGTGTTTAATTGGTTACCAAAATTAAAATATTAATAACAATTATTGATTCCTATAATGATGAGATCAAATTCACATCCATCATCGTCAATTCAATCCAATGGAATTTTGTAGGATGAACACATACCTATTCCTCAAGTTGAACAGTTCAAAGATAAAGGAAAATATGTAAGTGTCTAAAAACATCAATCCCTGACTCCTCGAAATAAGGTTGGTCTTCACAAAACTTAAAATGAAACTAACTATATGAACAAGAATAATTTCAATGCTTCAAGTGTAAGAAGTTTTTTTTGTAGAAATTTGTGAAACACTTATTATGTGTGTCCTATTGATTGGAGGCTATTTTGGGAGAAACACCAAAAAAACATACAAGAAGAATTTAAAATATTTATTTCACTTTTAATGGATTCAATTTTTTTTCAAGGTTTCTCTCAAAAGTTAATCAATCAAACATCAGTAATGAAAATAATTTCCTAAAAAATTCGATGAACTGGAATAAATAAAAACCTAGAACCTGAATCCAAATGTGTAGAGAAACAAAAGAATTTTTTATTTTTGTTAGAATAATAATATTTCATATAGGTAACTATTAAAAATGAATATAAATCACCAACATGGGTGATTAATGAAAATTTAGAGAAGGATAATGTTTTAGATATTTCATTAAAATAAATAGATAAATGAAACTTAAGGATTTTGGATAGTATATTCACATAATATATGATTGGAAAGAAGAAGTAATTATAAATTTAAAGAATTATAAAGATGGTATTATTCATTTAGATAATGATGAGGTTATTAATATTATTAGTTATGAAAAATAAAATATTAGAGGAAAATATTTCAGGTGACCTAACATTCTATTGGTTGATGGGATAAGTCACAATATTTTATGGTTCTTCCAATTGTGTGGCAATGAACATGTGTTTGAGTTCAGTCAAAACGAGTATATCATCAAATAAAAATATAGATAACCTATTCTCTAGGGAATAAAAATAAAGTTAAATCTATATCATGTTGAAAAAGAAAACTTTTTATGTCATCCAAGGAATATGAGAATATGATCTAGAATAAATAGCATAAATTTTAATTCCAAAAATCTATGATGAGGTTGGTAAATAGAAATGGAGATCATGATATTCATCATATCATATATTATCACACTCACATATTTTATTCATTCCAAAATGGGAATATTATCTAAAATAACTATAAGATAAATAAGATGAAGGCATCAAGTTTTCTTGAGATTCTGTATATTGTTTTTTGTGGGCCAATTTCACCCAAATAAGTGGATAAAAGTAGGTATTATGTTCTATTTATAGATGTTATAATAAAATGGCATGGATTATTCCTATCACAGATATGACTAATTTATAATGATTTATCACTATATATTAGAGGATATTTGAAAAGATGCATTATATGAAGATCTAGAAAATTTTCGCTAAAAATGGGATAAAATTCAAAAATCATAAAATTAAAGAATATATAGAGAAGAATATAATTCAACATCAGTTTCTAACTATTATATATACCAAACAAAATGGGGTAGTGGATATAAGAAGTCATATAATCAATAACATGGACCAGAAATGTTTGATTGAAAATTATTCTCCATAATGATATTAGAAAGAATATATTCTTATAGTAGTATACATATCTAATAATATATTTCTATATGAAAATGAATAGAGAAATCCATATAAAATGTGGTATGAAAATAAACCTAGACTCAAATAATTATGATATTTTATAATCAAATGATTCATTATCAGCAATTAAAAGAGATGAAAATTTTAATATTATTGAGATAAAGCAATATTCGTTGTATACACATAATTGAGTAATGCATATAAGTGTTACAATATAAGGCCTAAAAATATGATTGATAAAAATATTTTGTGAAGTTTCAATGTGAAAATATAATAGTATCACATGAGTATATATTTCATGAAAAGTAACAAATTTTTGAATATAATAGTGATGAAGAAGAACATGTTTTTGGTGGAGTTATTAGGAATTAAGATAACTATAATAAAGACTCATATTGTAAAGAATATATATATAAATTATATTAGGTTCAAAAAGAAAAAATATAAAGGATGAAATCATCGATGAAAATATTATTAGATATTCGACATCCCTGTCCCAAATTAAAAGAATAAAGTATTCACAAAAGGTTTTCTAATTATCATTTATGGAACCAAAATAAGTAAAATATGTTTCAAAATATGAGAAATAGGTCAAGGATATGGATGAAGAGCTTTACTAAATAGATAAAAAAGTTTGGATGTTATTCCAAGACCAAGTGACAATAATGTATTCATAACCAGGTGGGTGTTCCGAAATAAACTTAATAAAGATGGAAAATTACTTCGAAATAAATCATGGGTTGATTGCAAAGGGTATTCCAAAATTGAGGTATTTAATGTATTTCGGATGTTAATTCTTATAGTGTTGATTGAAACAATTCAATTATTCTTATACTTGGAAATTTATATGGGATTCAAAATATATCAAATGGATATCAAATAATCCTTCATAAATGGTTTCATTGAAGAGGAATTCTATATTGAGGAACTGAATGCTTTTTTCATTGATTAAGATTAACGAAAAGTGTGTTTACTAAATAAGTCTTTTCATGTACTCAAATAAGTACCAAGATCATGGTATTTTATGTTATATCAATGCATAAATTATCTTAGTTTTTATAAAGGAGGAGTTGATCACAATTTCTAGATCAATAAGGGGAATGAGTTGTCATTAATGGTGATTATCTATTATTATGATGTAATTTTTGGACTCTTTGAGAATACCAATGGAAGATGTTTTTAGAACTCATTATGTTTGAAATCTAGATTCCTCTATTAGGTGAAATTTCATTTTTTGGATTCCTAGTTACTCAAATATTGGATGAGATTTTTATCTCCCAAAATAAATATTACATGGATATCTTATGATGATTTTATTAGGGGGATTCTATCCCGATAGAGAATCTGGTAGATACAAGGATAAAATAATCAAAATATTAATAGGTAAACAAGTTTTATGTTACTACTTATTGAAAATTAATTTGGATTCTACTCTATTTGGCTACCACTTAACCAAATATTTTTTATACTTGTCAAACAACTTATTTTTAGAGTGATTAAAGGAAAAGTAGAATGAATTATGTTAAAATAATATTTTTATATATCTATCATATGATGGTCTATGGGTTTTTAATCACATAGATGTAAAAAATTTTCTTTCGATATTTGCTGATATAGATTGGGATGGTTTGGTATAAGTAAAAATCAACTTATGATGGTGTTTTTTATCTTGGGAGTTAATGTAAATCATGGAAAATAAAAAATTAGGATTTCATATCATTGATAACCATAGAGGTCGACTACATTACTATAACACACACAAGAAACCAATTACTAAGTATGAAAAAATTGATTATGTGGGTGTTTGGGTAATTTATCCCTTTCTAATTATGTTTCATAACTAAAGAGAGATCAATATTTGAAAAAACATTATCTAATATTTTTGGAACAAGAACATTGAGATAAAATATGACTTCATAATGGAGATGGTGGAGTAAGGTTCTGTGGTTCATGAGTATTTGTTAAATGAAAAACTTTTTTTGATATATTGCCAATGTCACTACCCAAATTGGTGTTTTATATGCTTAATTTTTAACATATATGCCAACCGCTTTCATCAACTTAATTTTTTCTAGGATGGACCCTCATTATCTATAGTTCATTTAATGAGAAAGGCATGTTTTCTCACCTTACATTATTGATTTTATAACCTTCTCTTGATAAATTATCAGATAATTTATCTCATTGGGATCATTTTTAAAGGGGGAGAAATTTCATTTCATTTTGGACAAGGGGATGAGTACTTTAAAATGGGGAGAGTATGTCAATGTAAAATTAGGGAATGATGCGAGTTACATTGATAACCCTATTGATGCAAGATAAGGAACTTGTTTCATATATTGATACTTTAATATGTAGGCATAGAGAATCAATTGAAATCTCAATTACTCAATGGTTATTTTTTTACTGAGTAACCCATTGTTTTTTATTTAAAATTAGAATTATAAGATAGAAATTTTAAATTTATATTGATAACTAAATCAATTGGGGATATTTTTAGATCCTATGTTATATTTTCAATGGATTTAGTTTAAAAGTGGATTTTTTTAACAATAAGATTTTAGTTTGGTGGAATTATGTTATTGTGTAAATGGTTTATACTAAAGGAAATTGGATTCATGAGAGAATAAGGTATATGAGAATGTTTTCTATGTGTACAGAATGATAATGTGAAAAAATTTGGTACATGGGTTGAATAACTACATAAATCATTTACAAGGCCATAACGACTATGTGAGTAAGGTACATGGTCAGAATAGTTACATGAATTGATTGTGTAGAAACATTAACTACAAGAGAAAAGCAGCTACATGAACATCCTCTATAGTTTGATACATCAACAATTGGGTATGTTGTGTTTAGATACATAGATTCTAGAATCCATGAATTTGGATATGAAGACATTGCGTGTGTTTTAGGATGAAATTTTTAGATCCCTTACTTCCAAAAGATGCATGAACATTTGCTGTTATATATAACAAGAGTGTCAGCTGACAGTGATTTTAAGACTGTGGGACGTAAAAAGTTTTAAATTTGAAGACTATGATCATGGTGAAACATAGAATCATTTCCCCATATTTTATGTAAATTCATTTTGTTCAGGTGGAGATATTACCTGGAAATTATTTATATTATAAATGTTCTTTTAGTAAGAAATTGAGATACATAAAGATATTTAATATTCATATATGTGTCTTAAAATGATAGTTACATGACATGTGATTATTATTGTATAATATCAGAAGATCTGTATTACATAAAATCTCTATCATTAGAAGAGATAAAGTATAAAAAAATATAGGGGGGATAAAATGAGGATTTTTGGGATCTCATATGGAAGTATTATGGTCAAAGAAGGTGTTATTATAGGAGTATTAACCTTATTGGAAATTTATAGTCCATGTGCTAAAAAGAAACTCTTTTTTGGTGTATGTTCACATCACATTATTCTTAATAATGAAGATTTAACAAGTGGATTAGTGATTTCTCCAATTTTTTATGGTAGTGAATGAGGAGGGCCAGTGTGACTGATCCAAATAGTAACATTTTGTAGTGATATTTTAGTGAATATTTTTTCACATGAATATTATCGTGAATGCACCTTTAACATAACCTAGTATGAGTGAACCATTAAAATTATTTTATGTTTTTACTACTTTCATTGCTTATTGAGGGAAAATTTAGAGATAAATCAAAGGGTTCCTCTAGGTGAGACAATAATATCCTCATTTAAGGAAGAATTGTTTTTAATATAAAATACCATAAATAACCTTCCTCCCTTAGGGTGTTATCATCTATAGGATTCTAAAAACCTATTTATCTACATGCTTATGGATCTTCCCATCATTATACTTAGCTCGTAGTGGTTGATTCCAAGACACTATGCTACCCACCATTAAGTCATATTTCTGAAACACATTTTTCAAGGCCCATCAACAATATTGGTACAATTTCCATCTTACTTAACCCAATTAAAGATGAAAACAACCAATCGGTTCTCCTATAGTAGACCATTCTTGAAAACACTCAAATGCACCCACCAACACGCCATCACCTCACATGATCCTAATGTCTTGACTCATTAAGTTATCCCATGATCATCTAAACACCCGCAACTAAGTCTAAACTAAACACTAAGTGTAAGTTTGTGGTTGGATCCTCATCTAATAAAATCCACCATTTTACTCCTCTCATGGGTACTTTCATGTCTTTGACCTGAAGCACAATCTGATACTAATAAAATCATCCTGAACCTAATGTGAATGAATAAAATCCTCTTAATTAATTTTATGAATCATGATTATGGTATTCAAATAAGGCCCAAATAATATTAGATTAATCTACCTGATGAAATCAAAAGGGTACCTCAACCATCGAATGAACGATCAAATCAAACCAAAAAATCTACCATAATGGGGTTATATATCCACATCATATGATCTATCCATTACCAGATTAAATGATTGTACATGTCTATCCCACTCATATATGAGTTCCAATATGAAACAAAAAAGTATACTTATTCTTGAATCATTAGGAAAACCATTTTTGGAACCCATTAATATTCATATACTAATGTGGGTCACACCCTCCAACAGCTGATGGTGTGCTCCCTATGATACAAATTTTTTAACTCAATTTTTTAGTGATCCCCTAACATGTTTCACAATCTCACATGCACTACTCCTACTTATCCACACTCATCTGCACTATCAACACCTGACACCACATCTTCCATGGTTTCATATTCACCATAGAGGGACATTTTACCTTAGATTTTAAAATAGCCATTCCCCTAATCATTTCATTAAATACATAAAACATCATTCCACACATGACCACTAAATTATATATAAATCAATAAAAAAGTACAAAACCAGTTCATACTATCTCAATCTCATCTAAAACCAATAGGTGTATGCTCCTGCACCCCCAACATATAATCTCACTAAAACTTACATGAGTTACTCATTATCATAATCCAAGATCACATTATTTAACCATAGACCATGATCACAACATGTCAATATCATTTAACTAGAATCACCCTCAGTGCTTCTATTCAAAAATCAATCATTTCACTCATTCCATAGTCTATAGCATGATTACCCGCCAAACAAGATACCATTCTAAAGCCTCGATCATATAGACATTCTCTATCCATCCTAGATCAAAACATCTATGATCAAAACTGATATATCATTGAGGAATAAACTAAAAATCAATTATTCCATTGATCCTACCAATCTTTCCCGGTGAAGCTATCCTTGATAATAAATGGACCACTTATTATTTACATTATAAAATCCCAAGGAAACACCATCAATATATCAAATTTATAGTATCCTCTAAAAAATATCATTATTCAAATCATTTATCTATGTTTCCATATCAAATTCATTAATAAATCCAAGTTAAATTATATGCCAGTTTACCTTCACATATATAAAAACTCATTTCAACCATAATACCTTTCCCACCAATATTTTTAGTCGTATCTCAAATCACTAGACTCATCCACCCAACCCATAGGTCATATCTCATATAAATTTAATCTCATAAGAAAAAACCTATTTTTTCATAGTCCCAATATCACATGGTAACTCATGTGGAAAACTGCCCACTCTATGGTCTTATGAGTTTATCAAGTATTACATACCATGTCATCCACCCAATAGGGAACTAATCCTCACCAGTCATGTGTATATGAGACTACCTCATCAAGGACCACATTATCATAATTAGAAACACATAATAACTTCATCCCATGATGATCTATATTGGGTAATCCATATACAGAAGGACTAATTAAGTTGAATTCTAGAGAAAATATGTAGGTCATATTAAATTATATGTTTTTGTTGAAACTATAAGTAATTGAGCATATTTTTCTTTAAAAATATCACCATAAGAATCAATTATGGAACAATTACCATGAAATATAGTTCTTATACCAACTTACTAGGGTCAAAATACATCCCTTACACTAATGGAATTCATTGTTGTCAAAAAGAATCTCATTGTAGATAAACATGACTTGTTATTAGTGAAAATATACTATGGTTTAAATGAGTAGATCCACCAAAACATTATTCACATAATATTTTTTTGATTATTTAAATAACTAAAACCTCATCATCAATTATATCAATAAAAAACAAGTAGGAATTTTTCATGTTAGTCCAACATGATAAGAATAATGCAAGTACACAACTTATTACTAATTATAATAGATCCCAAATAAGAATAAATCATAGTAAAAAAAATCCTTTCACATCACTCTAGATGATATCATATAATCTTAAAATTTAAATCCAAGATTAGAAATCCTCAATCCCTAGAAACTTGTATTTACCATAAATTTTTTTCACAAGGCACCAGTCCAAGGAAAATCACAAGCTTTGAAATATTCCTAATTCCTATCCCCCATATCCTAAATAGTAAAATTAAATTAAATGAAGTTATGAAAGAAATTTATAATGTACTCCAATTTTCATTACTACTACGCGAGATGCACTTCCCCTTATGTCAGAGGCTTCCAACAAGTAGTAGGGGTCCAGGGCAGTACTATAGAGAGCCTATACACCAATATTGGAGTGCGAAACATGAGGAAAAACCAATTGGACTATATAGTAATAAAAATATATTAGGGTATGTGAAAGTAATATATAATAATCATCAATAATAAATAATGAATGTAAGAGAACAAAATCATACAAACTCATGGTCAATTCATCACATATAGTCTAATAATATACTTTTCGAATATCATAAATGAGATAAATAAGAAAAATGAAATAAAACAGGCTTTAACACATCCCTAATCCATATCTCATTCATATAACTAGGCATCACTCTAACATCATCCGGTATGTCCACTGAATCATAGAGGTGAAATCCATGGAATCCTTCATCATTTATATCTAGATCGTTATGAGGAAATCCATAACATCCTTCACCAACCATATCTGGATCCTAGGGTGGTAATACCTAGAATAAAGTATAATTAAACACTATAAATTTCATCGGGGTAATTTCATACATCTTTCAATAATAACATGTTTAGGGGCCTTCATTCACCCAATAATATTTAATTGTAATACTAATAATATATAAACATGGTTTATCAACTTATGAAACCCATATCATATAACCAAGGTCAACTACTCATGTGCATGGCCTAACCTTATCTCAACATCCATATCAGTATCAAACAAATGATTCATGTTTTATGGTGACATATGTAATCATTTCAACCTAATATCAATATTCTTGCTCTTGAGGGTCAACATGTATCATGAGGCCACCCGTCGGGGCACTGTATGCCACATCAACCATAGACACCCCACACAGGTTCCATTATCCCATTATTATATATTGGGCTAATAACCATAACTAAAAGGGAATAGTTTCCCTCAATATCATCATAATCACATCAAAACATCATAGGTCTCATAAGCTATCCCATATAAATTAAGCACATGGGAGATGACATCAAGACCATTCCATTTCAAATTCACTATAGGTTATTCCTCATGCACACAATCTATCCATAAATATTTGTAGGGGATAACCACTTATATAATCACATCTCTATAGAGAAAGATCCATTTTCTCATGTCATCTTATCTATACTAGTGGATCTAATGCATCCCATTGTTCCATTATGACCAATACGGTCTAATCAATCTTTATCCAATTCTGAACTATACTAAGAGTCCCCAAAGAAACATATTCTAAGGGAAACTATGATCAATTAATCCATATATATCTTACCACTCCATGTTAACATGTATCATGATACATAATCATAATATAGGAATGATTCATCAATGATTGAGGTAATTAAGCTAGTTATGAAGGGTCTATCATGGATCTGGTAATATTGTTCAGTCTAGGTAGTTCACATAAATAATGAACTTTATATAATCTAAACAATTCAACCACCCTCATTATTGAGAAATAATAATACATGAAACATAAATAAAATTCATAATACCATAGAGAAATTCACCCAAACCACCTACCTTTTTAATTGTGTTATTACCTTCATTTGAATCTTGATAACTCTTTCCCAAGACCATACAAGGGAAACCAAACATCATCACACAACACAAGTTCCTAACTCATTCCAAAGAGTCAAAATTAATTGATTATAATAAAATTAGAATTAATTATAAAATTAGAATTAATTCCCAATTTAATCTAAAATTACGAACAATTCCTAACAAGTCGTAGAGCAAACTCGTCTAACTAGAAATATGACCAAACACCAATAGAATATACATGGAGTACTCATGAAACCATTCTAGAAAAAATACATAAATTAGATAATAATTAATTTTCTATTTTAATTTAATTAAATAGATTCAATAAATAAATTCACCAGGAAACATTCCTTATTCAAAAAATCTAGCAGTTTCATGCTCTCGTAGTCAAAAATTCAATCTATCCATGACACATGTAATCCCCATAAGATCATATGATTTTTTACTATTCCCTAGTGGAATTAAACTCAATACCATAAGTTTTATTACAAAAATTAGAGGGAGAATCATGAGGAAAAATAATTTGGAATGGAATAGAGGATCTTTCCTTTTATATTCATAGGGATTTTATCCAAAACACCCCAAACCAAGGGGATATCAAAGAATATATGGAAGGATACATTTATAGGTTATATGACCATAAGCGAGGAAAATAAAAGCGACTCAATCCCTTAATAATTGAGAAAGAAAAAAGCTAAAACCTCTATAAACCTTACACCTGAGAAGGCCACCACGGTATTCCCCATGATAAGGATTACACTGTGGTGCATCCCCAGGAAGACTCCATGGAGACTAACATGCCTAACACTATGGCTAGTCTTCCGTACTCTCACCTTGGTGGTCTATGATCTCCGCCTTAGACCATAATAAGATCTATGATGTGGTGGAGATCCTTTGACAACCTTTTCAACCACATGACAAAATAGCCAATGAAAGACCCACTCTTGGTATTTATCACAACCTATTTCCCACATGTGGTTCCCCTCATTCACAAAACTCATCAAAATTAATTGATAGTAAAAAAGGATATCAAGGTCAGGTATTTCACGACACCTATTTTCCACAGGTGGAGCCCATTGGGTACCAAGATCTTGTCCTAGTGAAGATGCCTATGAACCAAACTGAGTGGACTCCCACCTAGTCATTTTAAATTTAAAATAAAAAATTAAATAGGAATTGTTCCCTAACTATTTCCAATAGGAGAATCTATCAGATACCATACATATAAAATCATAAAACACATATGAACCATGTTCACCAAGGGGTGGTTCCCCTCTAATATAACAATATCTATATCGTGACACTTCACATAGTGGTACACCTGTAACTAAAATATCATCAGGTCCACCAGTATATTACATGACTCCCAGTAGAGCACTCAAGACACCTGCCTACTAAAACATAGTTTTTTATATTCCCAATTAGGATTTTTATATCACTGAGAGGGGAGGGGGTGAATCAATGATATCTTTTTATTTTCTGTTTTGTTTCTTATGAAACAACCTTCACCTCCAGTTAAAAATTAATTTCCCTATAGAATAACAATTCAAACACAGATTCACAGGAACATAAAAATTTACAAGATTCACTATTAAATAATAATAGCTACATTCTTGGTATGGTTTGAAAATAATGCAATAGAAAAAAATCAACTAGAATAAAATCCTTTTGTGTGGAATACAATGAGTAGGATATTTCCTTTCACTCTTGTAGAACTATGTAAACAATTCAATAGTGCATGTGATTCTTTTAGAATAAATGATGTAAAGAAATTTTTTTAACAAAATATGATACAATGATTCTTTATCAACTTTATAAAATATAAACATTTAAAATAATTCCTCACTTTATTAATCAAAATCTATTAAGAACGTCCTGGACATTGTAATAAAACTATTTTGATTTTCCAATCAGATTTTCCATGATTTATTACTCAATAAGAAAATATATATCTCTACTAGAATACATTTGAGACAATTATGAACAATTTATTCTTTAGTCTTGAAAACTCAATACAGTTTCCCTTATTCAAATATCCATGATGATATGATAATCAAATAAATATAGTAATCAGTTGAATATGATGATCAACTGAATACATTGTAATCTTGTCTCTTATCGATTCAGTATTGTCTAGCATGACTTATTCACAAAAAACTATCTAAAAATAGCTTCTTATTTATAGAGCTTTGTCTTATCTCTTCTTCACCATGAACATTACATTTTTCATAAATTACAAGGTACATTACCTCTTATACTTATCCCAAAAATGGTTTGGGTAAGATTACTGATTTTTCTCCACTCAACCAAATTAACCAAATCGTGCATTTATATAAACTTTTGGGTGTATATTGACATTGTTATTGTCTCTTTACTATTCTCGTCTCTTCTTGATCCTTATCGAATCTTTTAAAAACATCAACTCACTTCTGACTTTATTTAAAAACACTAGTCTGATTCTGATTCTCCACTATGATTTTCATTACGATCTACCACATTAAAATGAATGAAAATTTAAAACAATTGATTCTTATTCTCTTTTTCTCTTGAACCACTAAAAAAGAATAGTAATTCAACCCATTTTAAATGGTTGAATACATTTTTTATTAAACTAAAAAATTATTATTCATATTTTTCACCACATACTTTCCCTTTTCTATTCATTCATCGGTCCCAAAAAATTCTTCCTTTGATGATTATGATGGAATACCAAGTTAGATAGACCAGTATCAGCACATTCAACATCATCAGTTTCTTTCTCTACTGAATACAATGCCAATTAAATGCTTTGTACAATTTTTTCCCCTAATATACATGATGATATAATATATACTCTGGATCAATGTCAGTATCTTTGACTTCAGTAACATCATTGTTTTATTTATTATGATAATCCTTCAAATAGTTTAAACAAATCCACATCCAGAAAACACATTACATTGATCATGATACCGACAAACAACAAATCACCAGTTTTTTTATTCACAAACAATATATTGTATCATGAAATCTTATATGACATTAATTATGTTGAAGATCATATTTAGAAACATAAAATTTATAAATGAATTTATTATAACTTCCCTATCAACATCTTTCTTTCATTCTCGACCTGAATATGATAGAAATGATTATGACCAGAATCAATACAATTTTTAGAACCTTTTGTCACCCTTTATTTTATCAATAGTGCATCACATGTTTTTCAAAATACATATGATTTATGAGAACTACATGATCAGAAAATCATCATTACATTTATATTGTAGTCATCCAGACACCGATGCAACACCTCATTATGATCCTCTCTTCCATTTCGAATGTGAGATGAGTCTGTTAAGACTTTTCTTGGAGAAAACATATTACCATTACGATGTAATATGTTAACTATTTTGAGTCTTATTTTCTTGAATATGATGTTCATTCCAATTTTTATCAAATACAAAGTTATCTGATTTCATTTATTCTCAAACTTTCTTAAAAACAAAACACAATAACTGAATATGATAGTCATACTTATCAGCTATGTCCTAAAAATATCCCCCTTTGTGTTTTTTTTTGAACTAAGGTTCATAAATAACTGAACGTTGTAGCCTCAAGAAATAGGTTACTTATCATCTATTCTAATACTAAATGAGTTAACTCATTATAGGAAATAATAAGTATTGATAGAAATACCAAGCTTTCAAAAAGTAGTGATTATGAAATCATCCTCAGTATTATTCCTCACCTTCCTTCATCAGTTTTTCTGCCCTATATTTTTAACATTCATGGAATATTTTTTTTGTTTCATAAAAACACTCTCACAACTAAATAGAATAGTTCACACACTTACAATGATGAATTCACAAATTACCCAAAACTCTTCCTAAAAACATGATTTCTTTAAGGATATATTTATGAAACAATTCTCCCCCTTCAAAACACCATCCAAAAGTAAAATGAGATAAGGGAAAAACACACACCTCAACCTTGATGAGAAATAGGTTGGATGCCCCTGTTCAACCTCAATTTAAAAAAATGTTCCTCTGGAAAAGATTTTGTGAAAAATTTAGAAACATAATCAGATGTTGGAATATACTCCAACTTGAATTAATATTTCTCTACATGATCTTTTATAAAATGATATTTTATATCAATTTAATTTTAATGAGAATATTGTACCAGATTGTTGGTAAGATTGATTGCACTTTGATTATCACAACCGAAGAGTAAGGGTAATTTTAATTAAATAAGTAAGTCTTATAACTGAGTCTATATCAACATAAGTTTTGTTGTGGTTTGATTAGTAGAAACATACACATATTCAACCATAAAAAGATTTACTGAATTCAATTTAATGGTATTCCAACTATCAAAACTTATTACCAGAATGAAAACTCCACCAAATTTGGATCTTCTATCATCAATATTTCTTTCCCAATCAGCATTTGAATACAAGAAAAATTCAATAATTACTGGGCTATCATACCTAATTCCAATTTTTCTATTCCTTTGATATAATTTTTAATTCCTTTTCGAGTAATTAAATTTGATTATTTTAGAATACTCTGAAATATTTCATGTAAGGTAATTAAATAATCAATGTCGGCTCTTGAGGTAGTCAAATTTAAAAAAATTCCAATCAACTTCTAAATTTTGTTATGATCAAACTAATTCCCTTATACATCATTAGAAAACATTGTTCCCATTGTAATTGGTGTGGAAATAGGTTTCATGTTTTCCATACTAATCTTTATAAAAAGTTACTCATCACACTTTTCTTTAGAAATAAAGATATGTTTCTTCTTTTATAAAATTTTTAACCCAAGAACATATTTCATTTCCCCGAGCATAGATATCTCAAATAACATTTTCATTTATTCAGCAAATATTTCACAAGATATTTCCCTATTCCCAATAAATATAATTTCTTCAAAATAAATAATTCCAATGAAGGAAAACTATTGACTTTCTTTGATGTAAATATTGCAATAAAGTATTCCTTTCTTTAAAGTCATCTTTCTTAAGAAAGTAACCAATTTAAAATTCCATGCACTCAGAGCTTGTTTCATCACATAAAAGGATTTCTACAATACACATACATAAATTTAATATTTACCAACAAAAAATCCACATGGTTGTTCAATGTAAACATCCTCTTCAAGATCCCCATAGAGAAATGCGACCTTGATATCCATTTGAATTTTTTTTCAAAAATCATTATAATGTAGTAATAAGAAAAATTCAGATTTTTTCAAACTATTCCATAAAAGAAAAAGATGCATCAAAATCAACACCATAATTTTTAGGTAACATTTGCAAAATAATATTTATTTTTTTCTTATCACTTCACCATATTTATCCATCTTGTTCCAAAATAACCTATTTGTACCAATTACATTTTTTATCTGTATTAGGTATGATTTCTCAGGTATCATTATATTTTATATAATATATATCTTTATTCATGTCCTGAACCCATCCTAGATACACAAAAGATTATTTTACATCATTCAAATCAACTTTTGAATAAAAATATATAAGGTTAATTGTTATTCTTGTTGGAACCATATGATGTTAATCAGAAATACTGTTTTGAGCTTCCATTTGATTCCTCATAATTATAAATAGGTAATAATGATTCTTTTTCTTGAGTAGGATTACAATTGGATGTATCCTTATTTTAATTGTTAAGAAAAGTTTCTATATCCTGCTAAACTTCCTTATCTACATGAGTTTTTTTCTTCCTCATCCATTTCAATAAAATTTACATAAAAAGAATAAAAAAATCCCCATATTTCATTGTTGAAACATATGTATCTGATTCCCTTCAAATCATATCTAATAAAAATTCCATATTCTTCTTTCTGCTAAAACTTTCGTAGATTTACACCTTTCTTCTTTATAATTTATAGACTCCCAAAACTATTATGTTTTTCAAAGTTGTAATTTTTTTTTCATAAAACATTTTATATGGAGTCATAAGTGAATTTTTCTAATAAAACATCAGTTTTGAATATATACAACACTGCTCTTGGATTACCTCTAATATTAATGAGAAATACCAAGATCAATAACACAGTTCTTCCCATTTCCAACAAACATATGTTTTTTCTTTTAGTAACCCCATTTGGTTAAGTAGTGTATGAGGAATTATACTCTTGATAAATTCTATGCTTCCCAAGATAACTTTCAAATTATTCATTCTTATACTCACCACTATTATCAGCTCTCAACTTGTTTACTGAATACTCACATTCCATCTTATATTTCCTCACGAAACTTTTAAACATTTTTAGAGAATCTTAATTAGGTTTCATATACATAACACAGGTAATGTGGGTAAATTCATCAATTAAAGTTAGTAAGTACTTATATAATTTTTTTTATTATCTTCTCATTGGATCATAAATATCACAATGAATAATTTTTAGGGGTTTATTTGAAGAAAAATCAAATTTCTTAGGCATTAAGTTAGTAATTTTTCCATTCTGTAAAATAGTACAACACAAATATATTTTTCTTGGAAAATAAGAATTATCTCGGACACTATATCAATGTAATAACATGATAATGTTTCTTTAACACATGTGTCTCAGAATTTTAAGCAACATTTTATTTTCTTCTATAATATTCATGTAAAAATATTTATGTATTTCACAAACCTAAAAAAAGTTCCCTTTTGTATGTTGTCCTCTTTTAACTATCTTTCTATCTTCCTCACTTTTCACAAAAACTTGTCTTTTGGGAAGATATATTTTTTACAGTCATCAAAAAGTTGTTAAACACTTATCCAATTATATTTCATCCCATCAACATGTAAATATTTCATATATTTCATCTTTTCTTTCCCAATAATGGCTACACCACACCTTTGATTCTCATTGATTCATCCTTGTGAAATGTTACCATTACTTCATTAAAATATTTCACATTCTTTAAAAAACATAAGTCCCCTATCATATGTGAACAAAAACAACTACCAAGAATCAATTTTCATTCTCCTTTTATATATTTCTGATCTGTTTCAACTATAATAGAATTTTATTATTTCCTTTAATTCTTTACTAATGCATTCTGAGAATTGTGAAGATACTTTTGTTGTGGTGAAAAAAAGAGAAATCATTTTCCAAGATGTCCAAGTTTTTCACGTCTTTTAGAAATATTTTCAAAAGGTTGGAACCTATTTTTAACTTTCACACCAACCTTTTCAAGATTCTTTCAAAAAAATTTGAAACTTATTCTTTTGAGAGAGTTTAATTCCACTAAAGATTTTCCTTCCATTACCAATGGAATAATAGTAATGTTGTTGGTTGAACCAAATTTTTTTTTTCTATATTTTTGAATCCACCACAATACTTGTAGTATCCATAGAAAGAATATTTTCCTCTAAAAAATCTATACTAACTAGATTAGTGAACATGTTTCTCAATAATATTATTATATTTATTATCTGAACCACCAAACATTCTATTATTAATCATAATATTCTATTTCAGCTCAGTTATATTTTTATATTTTTCATAACCATAATTATTTGATACATTTATTTATTTAGAATGTTTAGAAACATTTTCAGATTCAGAGACCTTATAAACTAATGAATTCACCACTTTGTTATCTTTGGAAACATACAAAACTTTACCATATTTCATCATTTCAGAAACATCTCTATCTTTCTTCTCAACCTTTGAAGGTAACGTTTTTTTTACCATTCTTAGGTTTCTACTTAAGTTAAATTTTACTAACATTAGAGATAGATTTTATTAAACGTGTATTTCTCTATTTATCTTTATGATGTTTTTTAGACAAGTCCCAAATCATCTTATTTTCCCTTCAACTTAACTTCTAGATTTTCATTATGATTTTTTTATTTCACTAGATATATTTTCAAATTATTAATTTATTTTAACATATTAACATTCTTAACATTAATTAATTCTTTATTTTTTTATGAAGAACTTTTATTTTTCAATTTCTTGACTTCTTTATCTTACCTTATAATATTTGTCATACATTCTTTTAATTATTCTTTTAGATGATATAATTATCATGTTTCTTATTATTCTAAATTATTGATTCTAAATTATTTATTATTAATTATTGGAATAAAATAATTATCATCAATATAATCAGAATATTTTTTTTGGATTCACCATCACTATATTTTTCTCCTTTTATCTTTAGATAAGAAACTTTCTTTTTTGGATTTGAAGAACATTTTATCTTTACCTCTAGAAAAATATTTATCTATGTAACCAAATTTATTCCAAAATTTTATTGGAATTGTTTTATATTCATTAGTGTCCTATTCTTTATTTCTTCTAGGAAAATTAGCCACAAAGTTCCTGAATAGCTCCACATTAAAAGAATTAAAATGGAAGTTTCCCTTTGTATTTACCAGTACCACTTCTCACATTTTTATAAAATGAGGTAAAAATATCAACAATATTTTTACATACCTCATTTTCAGAATCAAAAATCACCAACTTATTCAATAAGAATCTTATTTGAATTATCTTTGTTGACATCCTTGAAATACCTTTCTCTATCAATTTTTTTCTTTTCATATATTTATTCCTTCATATTTAATAAGTGATTAGAGTGCTATGTAAATCATCTAAAGATAATGTTTCAGTATCTCTATCTTACAATGAAGAAACATTAACATCAATCTTTTTGGAAAGGATTATTATGATCTCTTCAAAAATTTTAGAATCTTATAACTTTTCACCAAGAAATTTGACAGTCCTTTAAATATTATTTACCCTGATAAAGAATTCCCTATCAGATTCATACTCACCTATTTTAAAATATTCATACTTGAGCCTCTAGTTTTTTAATTTTTCCTTCTTCACTTTTATATTACCTAATTATTTTTTTAATTTTATCCCATATTCCATTGGCTATAGAAACACCCTTCTCACATAAAAATTCACTTTTAAAATGTTATGATAGTAAGGCATTCATGGCCCTTCCATCATTCTCTAGATTCTTATAATCAACATTTGTAAGAGGAAATTTATCTTCAATAGGAGGAAACCAATATATTATAGCTTTAAGAACATCATATCTAATAGACACGAGATAAGGTAGCATTCTACCTTTCTAGATAATATTGTTCTTACCATCAAAAACTAAGATACCATAATTGTTGAAACATTTCAGATTCTCCAATGAATTCTCTTCAAAAATTAATCAAAGATAGAAGAAGGGAGCCTCGAGCTCTGATACCAGTTGTTAATGGCCAATAATGATTGTATTATGAATAAAAGGGTGAGGGTGATTAACTGATATCATTTTCTTTTACATTTCCTTGCTTATGAAACATCCTTTTCCTCCTGTTAAATATTTCTTTCCCGGTTGAAAAAATTTAAACACACATCTATAAGAACATAAAAATTCCTGACGATAACTATTTAATAAGTATATCTATGTCCTAGGTTTGATTTGGAAATGATCCAATACCAAACAATCCACTTAAAAAAAATCATTTTGTGTTGAATATAACAAGTAGGATATGCCCTTTCACTCATGTAGCATTATGTAAACAATTCAATAGCGTGTGTTCACATTCTAGAAAAAAGGATGTAATACAAGGTTTTGTAGTAAAACACGTTACAATGGTTCTTTATCAGCTTTTCAAAATATAAAAATTAAAAACAATTATTAACTTTCTCACCCAGAAGCTGGTAAGATCTTCCAAGACTTTGTAATAAAACTAAGTTTGATTTCTATGTTCGATTTTCCAAGTTTGATTAGTCAATAATATATATATATATATGTACCAGAATAAGTTTGAGACAATTCTGGATGCATTTTCCTTCAGTCTGGAAAAACTAATAAAATTTCCACGATCCAAATATACATCTTAATATGATAATCAGCTGAATATGGTAATCAGTTGAATAGGATAATCGACTGAATATGTTTAAAACTTACATCTTCTAATTTCACTTTTATTGGGAACAAATTATTCAATAAAAATAATCCGGAAGACATCTTTTTCTCACTAGAGATCCTCCTTCTATCTTCTTTACTGTGAATAGTACATCTCTCAAAAATTACATAGAAATATACCTTTTATACAACCAAAAAATGGTTTGGGCGGGATTCCCAAACTTTTTCCAACTCAACCTAATTACCCAAATCAGGCAGTTATTTTGAATTTATGGTGCATATTGGCCATTTTGATGTCACTATACACTTCTAATAACTTCCCGATCATTCTTAAAACATATAAAAAATTCATATCACTTCTGAATTTCTTTAAAAACATCTATCCAATTATGATTCCCCATTTTGATTGTCAATATGATCTGCCTCATTATGGTGAAATCAAATATAAGATATTATATTCTTATTCTCTTTTTCTCTTATACCAATTGAATGAAAAAAACTCAATTAAACCCATTTCAAATAGTTGACTACATTGTCGATTTAATTATTAAATTATTCTCCTTATTTTTCACCACATAGTTTTCTTTTTATTTTAATTCATTGGTCTTAAACAATTATTCCTCTGATGATTATGATGGTATACTAAATCTGATGGACCAGTATCAATACCTTCAACTTCACCAACTTCTTTCTCTTCTGAATACGATATAAATGATTTTTTCACAAAAAAAATATTTATTTGATGAATACGATGACATACTGAATATGATGGATTGGTGTCAGTAGATTAGAATTCAAAAACTTATTTATTTTATTAATTACAATAATCATTCTAAAACTTTAAACAAATATTCATCCAACAAACTCATTATGATGGTCATGAGACTGTAAAACATCATCTTCACCAAATTTATCCTTTCATAGAATTTATCTTTTATCATGAATTTTGTCATGACTTTTATTATGTTGAGGATCAACTATACCGTCATTTGACTTCAAAATTAATGTATTGTAACTTCCTTATCAACATATTTCACTCCTTCTAAACCCGAATTCGATTGACATGACTAAGAGCTATATGAATATGACTCTTAACACCTTTTCTTACCCTATATTTTATCAATATTTATTCTTATTTTTTTTATAATACTAATGATTTATGAGAACTACATGTTCATAAAATAATCATCAAATTTATATTGTAGTAATCCCGACTCCGACACACCACCTTATTATAAGATACTCTTCCATTCCGGATCATAGGCGTGTTTGATGAACCTTTTCATCCAGAAATCATATTACCATTACCATGGACATTCTTATTTATTGTGAGTATGATTTTTTTTAATATTATGTTTAGTTCTATTTTCACCAAATACAATGTATGGGGATTTCTTTTCTTCCTAAACATACTTGACAAAAAAAGACAATATTTTAATACGATAGTCATCCTTATAAACTTAGTCCAAAAAAATTTATAGGGTCTATCAAATGATTTTTATGGTTTTAATCTCACCACAATAGATTATATTTGAAAACGTATAACATACCCAATTATTTAAAATAAGAATATTATTTTTGAGAGCCTATGACACACACAACATCCAGCCTAAATGAACCACGATTACTTATGACTATTATAACCTATCTGTTAAATTGGAATGTAGGAAGAGGATTAAATACTTTATTTAGTGTATATAATGTTCTTAAACAATATAAATTTATTTATAAGGTCCTATTAACTAATCAATCAATAGTAACCATAGTAATTTTATTCATCAAAAATATATTTTGTTTCAGAATAATTTTTATCAATTTTTGTGAGAAAATAATATAATTAATTTTTTTAATTTTTAGAATGTTTATTTGAAAAAGTTAAATTAATTTTTGGAATTATCATATAAAATTTTACATAGAGATAAATTTTTGTAATTTTTGAAAAATATTTATTTCTCAGTGAATACTAAAAAATACTAATGTCTGTAAAACTATTATTAATTTTTAATAAATTGAGAAATTTAATAGTTATATTATTCATTAAATTTGATTTAAAATTAGGTTATTTATTATATTATTATATTTAATCCAAATAATTAAATTTAAATCACATTTACTATAGGTTTTTTTGTATAAGTTTACTCTTTGGAATTAAAACTAAATTTTCTGAGAACTAATTTATAGTACATAATATTTCTCAATCTTAATTAACTAAAATAACCCATAATGAGAAATAATTTAAATGTAATTTATATATTATGTATCTATAGTTATATATTTAAATTCTTATAATTCATATTAATAGAAATATAGTTAATGTATAGTTATATTTTCCTTAGAAAATGCATTTTTTTTAAAAACTACTTTTCATCATGCTTGTGGGTTCTATTTTAAATTAAATAATACCAAATTTTCTAATTTAATTTTACGAAAATTATTTCATATTTGTAATTAGTATAATTTTTATTATATAATAATGTTAACTTAATTTTTGATCAAAATGAAATGTAAATGTTTTAAAAAAATGGATACCATGTTAAAAAATGAAAAGGGTAAAAGTGAGTATCCTTAGAGGTAAAGTGGATAGGTTTTTTAAAAATAATTTATTTTTAGTGTTATAGGTATTACTAGACCATAAATTACATCCAGTACATTATTTTTATGATTTTTTTGGAACTTTTCTTAAGAGTGACCCCATTATTTTACACTTTTGGACATTTATAAAAAATCCACTCCATGATTATAAAAGGACACCCCTATCCTCTCCTTTACACAATTAAAAATCCATTTTTTGACAAATAACCTCAGAAATACCTTAATTAAATACCTACTTATGTCCTATAATAATTTTATTGATCATAAATCCCATATAGGAATTCTTTAAATATAATCTGAAAGAGGTGCTTCAAAGAAAAGATATCATTCTTAACCCATCATCATTAATTCATTTCTTATTCCACCACCTTTAAATATTTCACAATAATATTGATATGATATGATTACTATATCAAATATAATATGATTTTATATGTTAATTTCATAACCTAAATACCTCTTTGCTTCCATCAAATGGGAAACAAAACCATCGTTTGTATGTACGGCGTACTACAACCTCACGAACCGATGTAATTACTTTTCCATCATCGCCTATCATGGATGTCAATGATAATGTTTTTAATATATATATATATATATATATATATTATTTTCATGAAATATTAATCATTATATTAAATTAATATATCATTTATATTTTTACCTCACCATTAATGAAAACATGATAACGTTGCTCGTGTGTGTGGTGGACTACCACCTCACAAAATGATGTGTTTTTTTATTTATTGCCTCATTACCTAAATGGTATATGTAAGTTTATTTAAAGAAATATTATTATATTAAATATATTATTATATTTCTAGAAATATAAAATAGCATTTTCTTATCTCGATCATGATCATGGAAAAATTGAATCGTTGCACTTGGGTACATGTGACATATCGTCTTCATGATTATACCATAGTTCATTTTTCATAACCAAATTCATTTTAATTTTTAAAAGTATAATTTATGTATAAAAAATGATTTCATTATTATAAATCTAGATGTTAATTAACAATGACTTCTTTAAATATGGTCAATACACTGATGCCATTTTGAAATTATGAACCACACAACCTCAAAACACATTATATAAATATAACATAATATGTAATTAATAAACAATTAAAATAAATGAATTAAATGGTTTATGTATAAGGGATTCAATTTATAATATTTTCATTATAAAATAAATTAATTATATAAGTTTATTATATAGGTGATAAAATATATATAAGACAATGTATAGACATGAGGTAAGGGTTTTGTCTCAAAACAACATTATTTGATACAAATTTTCTTTTATGAAAATAATTTATATTAAATGGTGAATATACTCACTATTTACATATTATATCATTAATATTTCATAATTCACAATATTTTATGTTATAGTTCATTTACATAATTTATGGGAGTTATGATTGAAAATTTACCAATGCGGTAAGGGATTAAGTTTCAATATCATTTTAATCAGGATTTTTTATGATTTATTTTTTAGGAAATTATATGATAATAGTATAATAAAACCCATAAATGATATTATAATCTTTTTATTATTGAAATATTTATTTAATATTACCATTTCACTCTATTTGGTACATAAAATGAATGAGAAAAAGTTTTTAATAAAAACTTATTTCAATTTTATCTTGAGTCAAAAATAATTTTTATTTTGTATCAATTAATTTTAAAAATATTTTTAAAAAAGTTTTTATCATTATAAAAATGATTTATCAAAGGTAATTATTTAATTTTTACAAAACCATTTGGAAGGAATATTCTATTCATTTTCTTAATGAGGCACTTTTTAATCTTTTTTCAACAATGTGAAAGGAATGTTTTTTTAACTCATAGAACAGGTGCAAAATTACCTGCTTTCATGACAATAGAATTATTTCAAGATAAAAATATAAGTTTCCATGTTACTTTTTAATGAATTTTTTTCATATAATATTTTGTAATTTTCTAAATTTTTAAAAAGAAATTTCAAAGTGAAAAGGGTATTTTTATGAAGAAATATTCAATTTAATATTTTAAAGATATTTTCATCAATGACAAAAAAATTTGACATTATGGATTTATTATAAATTAAATATATATTTTTCTCACAAATATACCTATATTATTTTCCCTTTCTCTTACAGGGTAATACATGCCTTATGTTCATCACTGAAATTCCTTAATAATGATATTCCTTTTGGTTATGAGATGGCATGATACTATACAGCCTATTTTTTCCCGTGGGTAATTATTATATTTTTACTTATGATTGATTTCCATTTTTTGAAACACATAATCATGAACATGTTATTATTCATGCACCAAGATTTCACTCTAATTCATTAGGAAAATATTTAGTATCATGAGGTTTCATGCATGGGATTAAAGCGTAAACCTAATCCATTATGGGACTTGTTCCCCCATGTTATATGTCTTAGGAAGTAAGTCTTGACTCATTTTTATGTCATGTTATTTATTTATACCACATTTCCTATGATTCCACGATCTTATGATACCATGTTATTTATATTATTCTCCCATGTGATTACTCTTGGGCTTTCTCTTTTATGATATCATGTCATACGATTGACTCCAAAGTTATACATATATATTTTGTTTATTTACGTACTAGGTACATTATCTCACCCATTTATTTTATGTATTTCAATATTTCATTCTATGTAGTTTTCGAATCTCAAAAGGATTTAGGGGATCATTATCAAGAATAAAATAAAAAACTTTTTAGTATCACTTTGATGTATTATGAACCTTATCTTCCAAATACACTTGGCCTTTTAATATTGAGGTTTCAATTAATGAATGTTTATTTAACAAAATGTAATAATTTGTGTAAATGGATTTGGTAATTATTTTTAGCCTTAGAAAAAGGTCTAGTTATTTTATTTGTATTTATACGATAATAATTTTGTGATAAATTTAAGGATAAATATATGTACATGACTAATTATAAAAAAATATCCTGCAATTTTGGTGATGTATAAAGAGAGTGGGATATAGGAAATTATATCCTAATCCAGATACAACAAGTGGATGTGGATATAACATAGTTATATCTAGGGGAAATAATTTTAAAAAGGGTGTATTGTTATTAACATGATCATTTCTTGGTGTACAAAAATGGGCCTTACTATACACTGTTTTTAATTATCCTATAGGATATGTTTTGGAAATTCATGAACACTTTATGAAACTTTATGAAGGAATTGAATACATTCCATGGTTATAAAACATAATTTAAAGCATTACCATGGATAATGAATATTGATACCAAGAGAATCATAATACAAGATATACTAACAATTTGTAAGGTATTATTCTAAAGTATATAAGTTTTCCATTGATTGTTTATTTTTTATTGTATTCTCAACTTTTTTTATTATTATAGTTAATAGTGGGAAATAAAAGAATACATGATAATAACCAATGAAATGATAAATGTAATGATTTAACTAACTATATTCTTAATCAGATGGGAATATAATTTATATAAATTATGATCATGATAAATTAGACATTTAGAATTATGATCATGTAATGGAACACACTTGAATTTCTAAGATCATCAAAGAATAGAAGGATAAAATCTCTTGTAATATCAAGTGTAAAATATGTTAAATAAAAGAATATTGAATTTATTATATGCAATTTTTTTTGAAGATACACCATGTAAAATTATATAAAATATCTCGAAGATACATTATGTCTGGTAAAGGATGGAACAAAACAACTAATTTTTAAAGGAAAATAAAGAGATAGGATATCATGAAGCTGGGAAATATCGTTTAACATAATGAACCATTAATAATTGAATTTGATAGATGTGTGGAAAATTTTCATTATATGAGTCAATGCACAAATCCATGGAATATTTATAAGGTCTTATGTTATGAAAATCATTAAAGATGAATGATTTAAGTGTTTAGGTTTTTTTTTAATTTGAAAATATTGTTTTTGATTTTTTTAATGATATTCTAGTTATATTAATCTTGAATTTTATAAGGGTTATTTTTTTCATAGTTTTTCATTAAAGATTTTCAAGAATATGTTGAATTTACTAATAATCTAGAAATGTGATATAATTTGAAGGTGAAAATTAAAAAAAAAACACATGATTGAAGAAAATATAATCCTTTATATGTGCTTGATGTTTTGGTAATTACATTCAATTAATGTTATATGATTTTTTAGAAATAAAAGGCTGTATATAATACTTTAGTGGTTAGAAACTAATTTTATGATTAATTTTATTTTGAATATTTTTGTCATATTTTATGAATATTATATGAATTATAAAAAAATGGTTTTATTAAAATAAAAACTAGTATTCTGGGCAATAACCTATCACATCTAGTAAGGCTGTGGGGCTTGAACCCACAACCAAAGGAACAAATTGGTGCATTTTCAACCATTGTTAGATATTGTTTAGTAGTTTTTATGTAATTTTTTTACTTAAATAATTTAGTGTTTAAATTTTATGTTGATTTTTGGAAAAAATATTGGATCAAATCCTTTTGAATTCTATGTTTTTTAATTTTTTAACGGTGTTTTGGGAATATTTTATTAGGTTAATATTAATATGTAACATTTAATTTTAACATAATATATTATTTGGGAAGAACACTATTATATTTTTAGATATGTAATTTTAAGGGAATGAGATAATTTTTGAGGTAAAAAACATCTTTCAAGTTGAGGTTATTGACTTTATTTGGTGCATAGGGTTATTTACTTAAGGAGTAGTCTATGATAAAATTTTGGTTTTATTGTTGAATTTTAGAGATTTATATATTCAAATCCATTTTGGGTAGTACCTTATTTTGTTCTAACCATTTAGGTTTTAGAAAATATTGGAGGAATATTTTGTTATTTCTTGGTGGATTATGTGATTTGTTAGAAGTTTATTTTAGTTCTTTGGGTAAAAAAAATTCATGTTGAATACTCATTGTTTGGAGAATGGATTAAATTTCTATGGGAATTGATTAATGTATGTAATTGTATTTGTTAAGTAAGTATAATTAATTATAATATTATTCAGGATGCTAAATAAATTTCTTGACCACATGAAAATAATCCTGAAATAATAATTCCCTATTATGACCTTCATTTCAAATGAATCGATGGTTGTTTTCACACCTCATCAGTTTATGGTTTTGTGGTTGTTATATTTCTCATGAAAATTTAATTTATTATGTTAAATGATCTGTGTAACTATCCATAATTATTTAAAACATTATTCTATGTACATATTTTCACTTACCACTCACATTTTCCAACTTGTTAACATATTTATATACTATTCTAGAAGACTTTAATACTTCCCTTTCTTATTAAGAAGATGTTTTATTAAACCTTTTTATTGTGTGGGTTTCCCATAATGGAAAACTAAAATTTCAAACACATTATTATATAAAAAAAGATTAAACTTAAAGGATGGAATTAATTTTAAGGGTTATATAATGTAACACCTCTAGATTTTATAAGAATATTATATTCTATAGCGTATACGACACACAACACCGAGCCTAAATAAAAAATTATTATTTATGACCATTATAAAATTTCTATTAAATTAAAATCTATAAATAGGATTAACTAACTTATTAAATTTTTATAAATTTCTTAATCAATAATTTTTTTATAAATTCTTATTAATTATTCACTGAATTTTAAGAAAAGTTATTACATTAATCAAAAATAGTTTTTAAGAATGTTTTTACTGCTTTTTGTGAGAAAATAAAATAATTAATCATTTAAAATTTTAAAAAAAGTATTTGATACAATAAAATTAGTTTTTAAATAAAAACATCAAATTTTAATTAAGTTACAATTTTGGATTGTTTTAGAAAATATTGATTTTTTAGTGAATATTGAAAATACAGATTTTTGTAAAATTACATTTATTTTTAACAAATTATGTAATATAAAAGTTCCATTATTATTTTATTTTAATTTAAAATAAAAATAATAATTAATTATTTATATTGAATTCAATTAATTATATTTAAATCTTCTTTATACTGGATTTTAGTGTAAGTTTATTCTTATTCTTAAAAACACATTTTTTCTAAAATCTATTTTAATGTGCATAATTTTTATCTATTTTAATTAATTAAAATAACCCATAGTGTAGATATATTTAAATAAAATTTAAATAATTATATATTAATATTATAAATTTTAATTCATTTAATGAAAAATACTAGTCATAGAGTAGATGTAAAATCATTTATTCCTTGAAAAATGCATTTTTTAGAAAGCCACTTTTCATAACCCTTGTGGGTTTTATTTTAAATTAAATCCCACCACTTATAAGAATTTAATGTTATAAAATTTATTAAATATTTTAAATAAATATAATTTATATTATATAATAAGTTCACTAAAATTTTTATTCATAATGAATTTTAAAAAAAGTAAAAAAAGTTACCCTAGTAAATAAATTAAAAGGATAAAAATGAGTAATCATAGAGATAATTAGGATAAAATATTTAAATAATATTTATTTTTATTAGTAGAGGTGTGTATTGGACTTATATATACATTTCATTTCTTTAATTTTTAATTTTGGAGGAACTTGGCTTGAGAGTAACATCCCATTATTGAATAGTTTTGGGTATTCGAAAAATGACCAAATTTCTCAATTATAATAGGGTAACAACTATAATCTATTTTCCAAAATTATAAATAATTTTTTTAGTTAATTACTTCCGAAATACCTTCTTTAATTATATCACCACATTCTATAATCATTATATTGATCATAAATCCATTATTGGAAGTCCTTAGGAATAATCCTAAAGATGTGACAGAAGAAGATGCATCATTCATAACCAAGCATTTTGTTTTATTTCATCTTAAAAATCCATAAATATTTTCCTAAATTGTGATATAATAATCCCAAATAATATTTCATTCATTAATGTTAATGGTGAAACCTAAATCCCTTTCCTCTTCCATCATATGGGAAACAAATCTATCATTCTTGTTTACTATCGACTACCATCTCGTGATCCGATGTAATTTATTTTCAATGATTTCCTCACAATTATGAAATATTATGGATTATATATTTTTATAATATTTTAATGTAATATTAACAAATATTTAAAATTAATATATCATATAATTTTTTACCTTTCATTCCATGTAAAAATTATAAAGTTCGTGTGTACGGCGGACTACCGGCTCACAAAATGATGCAATTCGTTTTATAATTACCACATAAAATTGATGGTATATGTAAGTGTAGTTAAAGAAATAATATGATATTTAAAATATTATTATTTTTATGTAAAGATAAAATAACACTTATCTTATTTCTATTATGATCTTTGAAAAATTAAACTGCTACACATGAGTATGTATGGCCTATCAGCTCCATGATTATAACATAGTTCATTTCTCATAACCACAATCGATGATTATTTTTAAAAGTATAATTTATTTATAAAAATGATACTTATGTTATAATTATTATTATATATATTATCTAATAATTAAGCCTTTTATTATGGTCGACACACCGATTCCATTTTTATATTTTGAACACATTATCCTCAAAACACTAACATGAACATAACTGATTATGTAATTAAACACATAATTAAAATAAATGAATTAAATGGGTTATGTTTAAGGGTATAATCAAAGAACATGTTTTTAATTAAAATATAATTTAGATAATTTTATTATATGTGAGATAAAATACATACGTGAAAAATTCTAGACTCGATGTAAGAGTTTCTTCTCGAAACATCATTCTTTAAGACCCAAGTTCTTTTATGCACCAAATTGATTTTAAATGTATAATATAAATACCCATTACATATAATATAGTGAATAATTAATAATTAATAATATTTTAACTTGAAATTCATTTACATCCTTCATGGGATTTATGATTCAAAATTTACCAAAGTGGTAAGGGTTCAGGTTTCAATATCATTTTAATCAAAGTTTTTTAGGCATGAATTTATGTTGTAAGAAATTATTTGATCACTATATAAAAAAACACATTAATTTTACTATCCTATATTTATTTATAAAAATTTCATGTAATATTACTATTTCCTATATTTTCTACTCAAAATTATAGAGTAAATATTTTTAGTAAAACATAACATCTTTTTTCCTCTTTAGTGAGAAATCATTTTTCTTCCATATCAATATATTCGAAAAATATTTTCAATAATGTTTTTAAAATTAAAAAAATTATTTATTTCCTAAATATTTAATGAATTTTGAATTTTTATTTAATATTTTTGAAGTAATATTTTTGTCATTTCATGAGTGATGTACTTTTTAACATTTTTACAATAGTTTTAAAGGAATGTTTTTTAACTTATACAACATGTAAAAATTTAACTGATATCATGAACACTCAAATATATGAAGTGTTATTTATAATTTTCTATGGTTATTTTTAAATAAAATTATTTATATAATATTTTGGAAACTTTTAATTTTTTAAAAAGTGATTTCAAACGGAAAATGGTATTTTTCTCAAGAAATATAACATTTTATATTTTAATGACATTTTCATCAATGATGAAAACCTCTTGCATTATGCATTTCTTTATAATTAGTTAGATATATATCTCACATATATACCAAGATTATTATTCCTTACTTTTACGGTGTCATACATAACTTATGTTCATTTCTGAAATTCCATTTTTATGAAATTTCCTTTTATTATGATATGATACAAGATTATTTAACCCATTATCATTCTATGGGTAATTATTTTATTTATTACTTAGGATTAATTTAAATTTTTTGGAACACATACTCATGAAGTTTTTATTATGGGTGTGCCTAGATAGAACATCAATTCATTGGGTAAATATTTAGTCTCATGTGGAATTATGGGACTTTTCCCATGATGTGATATTGTCTAAAAAGTTAGGTTGACTAATGTTTATGTCATGTTTTATGTTTCTCTCATATTTTGTATTATTCCATGATATTATGCCACCAGGTAATTTATGTTATGATACCTTGTGATTACTCTTGACCATTCAATTTTTTGATATATTATTATATAGTTTACTTACAAGTAATACATCCTTATCATGATTATTTAAATTATTGGATTTTTATCTCACCCATTTCTTTTATATATTTACACTATATATACAATTCATTTATTGGGCTCAAAGGGACCTAATATCTCATTATGGTGATTGAAATAAATAAGTTTGGTTTTATCCTCACGTTGATGAATTATGAACCTAGTCTTCTAAATAAACTAGGCCTCGCAAAAATTGGGTTGTAATTAATGGTTTTTATGTTAAAAATAACATAATAATATGTGTAAAAGGCTTGGTTCACTATAAAAAAATATCATTCCTTATGTATAAACATTTCTTAAAAATACTCAATTATGAACATCAATGGAACATCGCCTCATCCAACCCTGATGTCTTTACTCTTAAAGGAATGTTGAGAGAATCCAAAAACCCCCCAGACACTCTAATGTATGAAATCCAAACTTGGTGTACATCTATGGTTGGATCCTCATCAATAATAATCCACTCTAATACTCCTCTCATGAGTAATATCATGTAACTTATCTAAATTACTCTTGGATCCAACAAAAATTATTCAAATATTGATTCTAATTCATCAAATACATCAAATACATATCCAAATTTTAATTATAGTATTCACCTTGGGGCTAGATAAAATTATATTCATATACTAAATTTTATCTTAATTCCACCTCGATCATCCAATTACTAGTCCCATAACACCCACCACTCTTAAAAACATGGTCATATCATCATGGATCAAGACCTATCCATTATCACAAGAAACAATAATATGTTTCCACCCCTCTCATATCAAAGCATCAACATGAAACATCAACAGATACCCCTATTGGCCTCACCAATAATATCATCCTCGAAACCCACACAAATTCATATTATAATGAGGGCCATAAATTCCAAATGATGATGGTGAACTATCCATTATATTTATTCCCTATACCACTCATCAAGAGTAACCTAAATAGGTTCCATAATTTCATTTGTTTCACTCCTCTATAGATAAGCTCATCAATACTATCAACTCCTGACACTACGTCATCCATGGAGTCACCATTAATATAAAGGGACATTTTAACTTAAAAAATCAGGCAACAAATCTTGTAAAAATGTCATCATATCCATTAAACTTGATTCCATACATGACCAATCTATAATAAAAATCTCAATGGAACTATGAATAACAAGCATGCACAATCTCAATGTCATATAAAACAAATAGGTATATGCTCTTGTGCCACATGATCACCTGACCTGACTCATTCTCCCATGAATCACTCATCACTAAATTTCATGATCACATAACTGAGCCACCAACAATTCCCACAACATGTTAAGATATTTTAACTAGAATCACCCTTTGTTCTTTTATACAAAATTGGGAATTTCAGCCATTCCATAGTCTATGCCAGTATTCCCCCCCAACCTAATTTTTTTTAAAGAATGGAGTGTATATTTACAATCTATACATCCTAGATCCATATATTTAAGATCAAAACATGTATCTTAGTGTAGAATATTCTTAATATTAATAGGATCATGAATCTTACCAATACCTTACCCTGAAACTATCCTTGATACCAAATGCACCTCTTGTGATTTATGTCACAAAATCCTAAGGCATCACCATGTATATATCACATGCTTGGTAGAACCTAATGTGTCCCAATTTCATTATTCAAAGCATTTATCCATGCTTCCAAATCTAAGGAATTAATAAATCCTAGATAAACCCTCAATCATATTTCAATTACTTATATCACAAATCATTTCAACTATAATACCTAACTCACCATTGTCCTGAGCCATATATTAATACACCAGTCTTTCCCTCTTAACCCATAGGTCATAGCTCATCTAAGTAACTGCTCATAGGAAAAACCTCTATAACCCCATTCCTAATATGTCACTACAACACATGTTCTAAAATACCAACTATAGGGTCTCATGTTTGTATATTTCATATGATATCCCAACCTGGAATCCACTGATTGGTGCCCCATTATAGTTAGTGATAGGGCCTCAAACACACCTCCCCATCTGCCAGAGGTTATAAACTAGTGTTAAGAGTCCAAGGTGGTATACTGGGGAGACTATAGCCTCATAATAAGAGTTACACAACAATGAAATAGATAGATAAATAGGATAATAATAATATAAAATAACATTGTAAGGTAAACATATATATGACATAATAATAAAAAAAACTTAAAAATTAACATCGATTATTGAATAAAAATTGATTGAATATCATGAATATATCAAAAGGAAATTGGATGACATGAAAGCGGTCATATATTATAAAACATGTATCAAAAGAATAATAAGACCAAAATATTAGCGGTAGAAATCATGAAGATCCATAGCTCAATTCGGTGCTTCCCGGACCCCATGTGATAATCACTCAAGCATCATCAATATTGTGTTTTCCCCTATCCCAACTCACATATACATAATCTTCCTAGGTACCATTGGAGACCTAGATAGGGTGTGAGATAAACTATGTATGAGATCACCAACAATGTCTATACATTTACTGTCAATTAATATAATATAAGTATTATGTAGATATATTAATTGCGTATGATAATAAAAATATTAAAGGGGATGAATCTAGTTCCTAAAGGGAATCAGGTTGATACTACCTGCATCATCCCATGCCATATAATATCTGAATAAGTTACCACATGTACACATATTTATATTCTTTATATGTAGTGAAATCTAATTCCATATCTATTGATACTTCTATAATTCTAGACCCAAGGGATATATCAGGCATCCATGGGTATAACCACGAGCCTTTTAACTATCATGAGACTCTATGCCAAGTCACATTATAGTAGGGACATAATTCATGTTTATCATAATCCATAAGTGTCATCATTACCCTTCATCATAATTCATTAGGGTCTCCATGTCCACTCATCATAATTCATAAGGGTCTTCATTCCCATACATCATAATTCATAAGGGACACTATGCCCATTCATCATAATTCATAAAGGCCTCTAGGCCCATTTATTACAATTCATAAAGGTCACCATGACCAAGTTTTATATATATAAGGGATTCCTTGACCTAGTATCAAAATAGAGATACATTATAAAAACCTGGCTTTTCACTAAGGTATGGATCCTTTATATTTTCATATAGTATTATTTTATGGACCTAATATGGATGCCTAATGAGTTTGTGAAGGTCATAGGGGGTGTTTAGGGATTTTTTGAAACCTGAAACCATGATTTTTCAGAGAAAATGACATGTTTCATGGTTATAATAAACCGTTCTAGGAAGACACATGGTTATATTAAATAATGTGTAGCTTGACAGTGGGATGATATGGGGTGCATGGTTTTCCTTAATTTTACAACTTGGTCTACACGTCCATGTGAAAATATGAAGAATAATTGAAAATTAATTTCATATGGTTGGCTAAAAATTTCCCTAACCATGCATATTCCCCTTCCTACAGCTTCTCATGCATGAATTACATACTATTTAGAAAAACTATGTGGCCAAACTATGAGAGGGAAAAATTTGGGAAAATTACTATTTTACCCTTAAATGATCTATTTTAGAAGTCTAATCCTTCATACTTCACTTACAGTGGAAAAAAACCTTGTTTTCCCTCCTTTTGAATCTAAAAACCCTTCTATTATATAGATCAACATTAACCATCTATTCAGAGTCTAAATCAATCTTCTTTCATCCCATTGGATCCATGCTAGTACACTCTCAATTCCTTTTTAGTATTTTGTCATTATTACATCTATAGATGATTCTATTTAAATGTTGGACCATATTCCCCCTAAAAATGATCTGTTCTTCATATATACTCAAATATAGGTTGAACTAAAGGCTTATACTAGATGAGGAGAGTCGTAAGAGCCTATGGTAGGTGGTCTATAACTAATCCCTCAATTTATGTCATTCTATAAATTGTCATATCATCACACTAATTTCATTGGGGATTGTCTGTTGAATTTACATTTCATGATTTTGGTTGTTAGGACCATATTCTATGACCCTTTCCATATGTGTTATTCTTTTTGGTGGTTACTCCCACAACTTCAACCACCCAATGTGGGGTGATTTACCATAATTGAGTTTTTAGTATTTTTATACATTTTAGCCACTGTACAGGTGTTCTTGAGATTATCCATGCTAATGGTTGGACATATCACCTTAAATGAATATTTAATTGGAAAATGGATTGTTCCATGGTTTCTTAACACTTGACCAACCTAAGGAATGTGCTTCAACTAAATTTCATAAATGTCCAAACAATAAATTGGAATATATATTGCATACATATGACTTATGCTAGTTTATATTAATGCAATTACAAATTATTTCTCATCCTTATCCCAACCTTTTAATGTTATGAGAGGTAAAGGAGAGAAACAAGTAATTAAATATGAAATGAATTTAATAGTTTCATTCCCCTTGGCCTTTTTACACTTATGAATGGCTAGTCCAGAACCACCACATTTTATTAAATGGAATGTCCCTAAAATGGCCTAACTTATTAAAACTACAAAATATAAATAGCATAATTATACATATAAACCATGAAATATTTATAGGGGTGCTTAGACTCTAGTTAGTTCTGGGATTCCCAGGGTAATTCATTAGGAACTCAAGGACACTTTTCTGATTCAATGATGATGGTTTCCTTGGTTGATACCCACATTGGAACCCAATCACCATCTACTAGTGGATTCTCATTATGAACCCATAGGATCATTTATTTTCAATTAATGGATTCCTAGAAGACACTCATTGTATCTATTATAGTTTCTATAGACATGAGGTTCCTTGGTACCATCCTTCCCCAAGCCATAGATCATCCCATTTTACCTTGGATTTATTCCTTGGACTAAGTTAGATCAAATTATTTTGGAATTCCTTGGATGATGCTCCTTTGATTACACTCTTAACCCTTAGCTGAGATGTAGTTATTACTGGGTTGGCGATCCTTGAGGTCTACGGTTCCTTGGTTATTACTATGGAGTCCCATTTTCTTTTATAATCATCATGGTTACCATGTTAAGTCAGGGAACGTCAAATACTATTATTACAAGGCAATGTCAGTGATGGCTATGCCTCACGTGAACTATTTATATAAACTAGAACTTTAATAATTAATGAACTGGTTACATGGTCAGACACTAGTTGAGGGTTGAAATAGGTACTTTGGTATTTACATTAGTGTACTACTTTACTTTTATATATTCATGCTTAAATATTTTTTCAGTTTATATTCCACAGAATGTATTTTTATAAACGCTATTGTGGGAAGACTATTGAGATTTATCGGGCACCCTATCTAGGTCACCATTGGTACTCATGCATACTATATGTATATAGGACTTGATAAAATTAAGAATATCACTTCATACACTTGATTACTTGTGGTATTAGGATAGTGTTGGCATCATAGGAATGAGTTAGAGTTCAAGATGATGGGGATAATGTTTTGTTCCTTTTTATTAATTTTATATATTATTCTTGAATGCTACTTTGTATCCATATTTTATAGCTTTATAGTGAAATGAAATATCATAATAATTTTTTTAGTTGAGTATTAGTTGTTTAGTTTTTTATTACTCTTATATGTTTCTTCTACCCATTCTAGATGTTTTCATACTACTTCCTCTTTTTATTATATTTTCCTTATTTATTTATTGTGCTGCACTTTGGTAATGAGGGATGATTCTCCCCAAAGACACATCATAGGTCCTCACCGCTATTTAGAAGCCTCTGACATTCATGGAGATGCGCTTGAGGCTATGTGGTCAACCAGGATTGGGGAAATATTAGCAGAATCTGGGTCCAGGATGTCACAAAATTCATGACAGAGTGTCATAGTGTGGGATGTTGTGCTTGAATCTATTAGATGTTGGGACACCATTCTCATATATCAAAGGCGTAGCCATTTTCATTCTCATATCTCATAAAATTATAGTCACCATGCCCATATATCACAAAAGTGGAAATATTCCAAATCTTTTAAGAATATCCAATAGATAGTTATTATTTCATTAGTATTTTACTTTCATAAAGGCATAAACATCTTATTATTTAAGTAAGTGATGTGGTAATACCACTCACTTATGTTCAATTCATTATAGGAATAACAATTAAGAGTCACACATAATCCATTTATAAGATGATTTGGTCATTCAAACATTTATAATAATAATTGAAAACCATTGTCACACCTCATGGGGGTCCAACAGATGATGGGTACTCATCCCCACATGAATCTTAAAATACTAGATTAAATCTATCATGGATATTTAATTAAACAACGTTTATGCATGTTTTAATGAAACACATCGAGAATCCAACATGTGGAATTATGAAATATTGTATAAATAAACAAAACATTATAGATAATTACTAGAAAACCTACCTTATTACTATTGATAAGCACTCTTTTTTTATTGACCACTAGTAAAAAATAGATTAGAAGAAAATGCAAAAATAGATGAACACCCTAAAAATAATGCATAAGAGATCACACTAATATAGCGTCATCAATAGAAATATTAAATAAAAAAGGACCCTAAAGAGTGGATCACTTACCAAGAGGAATCTAGTGAGTTGATTGGATGTTGAATTAGTGATCGAAAAGTATAATTATCAGGAAACATAGGTGGAACTTGAAGAGGATTCAATATGAGAAAAAAGAGAGCGTTTCCCATTGAAAATAAGAAAGGAAGATGTATTTTAACACAATAATCCCTTATGGAAACAAGGTCATTTTCCCAAAATTACAGGGGTCTCATGGTTTGTCAATATGGTTGGACAAAATGTATGCCAATCATGGACGACCTACTGTCCTAGGAGGGAGCTCGCACGGTTCATGGATAGAGTTTGGGAAGTCATGCACAAACCATTCTATTTGGCTCAATTGAAAACCTTATATGATATTTAAGGTCATATATCCTAGGTATCATGGTTAGGGTAAATATTTTGGCCCTATTATTCTCACTGAAACACCCCATATAGTTATAAGAATCCATGTGTACTAGGTAGAATGGTTTCTACGAACAGTTTGTCCTAACTATTTCTTTCACTCGTGGGGGTTCCATGCTCTGAAAAATACCCTAACACCCTTGTTTATTACATATACTTAAATGGAATTTATATAAGTTAAAACCAAGAAATTAAATTAAAATTAAATGTATCCCAACCTAAAGAAAAAACCAGGTTCTTATAGTCTCCCCCCTTAAAGAAATTTGTCCCCGACTTTCCCTTCCAAAGGTAGTTTAATGTTGTATGAGAACAACTGTGACCACTGATCACGTATGTTGGACTCATTTTCCCAGGTCTCATCTTGTACATGGTCATGCTAACATAGAACCCACACCAAAGGTACATATAATCCCTAGAGATAATTCATTATCTAATCAATGATTCATATGGTATACTCCTCAAAAGAATCATTGACATAAAATTCAACATCTCTAGGAACATATGTATGAGTCAAGTCGACATGGTAATAGTGAAGCTGTGAAATGTTGAACAAGTCATTCCTTGTATAGTACCTATGAGGTAATGAGAACTAATAGGCTAACATCCTAACTCAATATAATATCTAAAAATGATAAAAAATTAGGTAAAAAATTCCATTTCGTTTTGTATCTATATATTCCCAAGTTTGGGTGATACCCGTAACAAAAAATGACCACCAAACTCAAACTAAAAAGGTCATAAATAGTTATTGAAAAATGATTTATTTCTATACTAAGTGGTATCCATAAATTTTTTAATTATCTTCATTTTCTATGAAGTCTCCTACATGAGATGAGGACCTTGTAGCACTGACTCTGCTACTGCAGGCCATCAAAGAGGAGAATGACATGGCCTAGCATATAAGGCCTCATACATAGCCATATGAATTGTTTCCTAAAAGAAATTATTATAGTAAAACCCAGTTAAATGGATATGTTTCCTCTAATAATTCCCAAAAATAAATAATTCACACTCAAAACATGTCCCCCAACACCAGTATGGTCGTTTCCGATTGGTCATCGTTCTGAGATGGAAAATATGTGTTCAGAAGAACATGTATACCAAAATATTTTTTAACCCTTGGTAGAAATTTGATATAAAACGAGCATCCCAATATGAAATTATAGTATGAGGGAACCCATGTAAAAGTATATTCTCACAGATATACAGTCATCCATGGTCATCATCTAATAGTTTCAACCAAATAGAAAGGATTTGGGATACCTTTTTCATTTAATCCATGACTAACCACACCGTGTCACTACGTTGAGGTGACCTCGGTAAACCATTTAAAAAATTCTTCACAATGTCATCCCATTTTCATTCCAAAATTGGTAATGTATGTAAGAATCTAGCAGGCCACTACTGGTTTTCCTTCACCTACTGATAAGTGGAACACCTAGTGATAAAACCTGCTATCTGATGATTTATCCCAGGACACAATTACTGTTGGTGCATATCATGATACATCCTGGATATACCTAGGTTCACCGCCCAATAAAAATCACGGGATTATCACATTATATCCTTTCACATATCTATAGGAAACTTGGTATTCCCTTGTATATAGAAGATATTGTCTCCATATATAGACCAATTTGTATGAAAGTACTCACCATTAATAATTTCCCATAGGACCAAAACGTCACGATTTTAAATATACCTTTTCTTTACCCTATCTAGGAGTGAATACATAATTACTAAGGGTATAATAATTGTTTACTCATGAATCTATTTAAACTCTATGTAGATATCAAAAAACAGGGCCATTAACTTATATTAATCACCATATTCCAAAAAAGATTATGCCAGAGTGTTTCGGCTTAGCGCATCAGCTCTTGTATTTCCCTTTCCAGGTTTATAGGTATGATCAATGATATAATAGACTAAAGTTATTTGATACAACTTTATTGTGTGAGATTAAAGTAATTTTTTTAATGATATATTTAAGAATCTTGTGGTTTTTAGACACCACAAACTGCTCTCCCATTAGATAATTCCACCAACAATTCAAGGCAAGAACAACTATAGAAAGCTAGAGGTCATGCATCATTTAGTTACACTAATGAGTTCTTAACTAGAGAGACTCAAATGAAAAAAATAAATCCTAATACATCAAAATTGTATCCATACTGATGCCTGAAGCTTCACAGAACAATATATATCCTTTTATAGTATCTAGAAAAATAAACATCAGAATCAAAGTAAGCCTTACTTTCATCTCCTGAATAACATTCTGACACACTTCATACCATAATAACTTTACACCTTTCTTATTCACACTATCAAGAGGTGTTTCTTGGAATGATAATTCCTATATAAAATACCTGCAATATCCATTTATCTCTATGGAAATTCATATAAATAATACATTCTTATGCTTCCCATATATAACTACAACACTCACTTTCTCTAGGTTTGATGATAATCTTACCTCTAAGATAACCTCACATAGTAAGTGCACCTTAAAAATCCAAAAGTAGAATTTATTGGGATTATCATACATATAGTTCTATCTCAGTATATTTAGAATGATCTATAAATGTTTGGTAGGATCATGTCTAGTACAATTATACACCAAGATGTCATCTATGAGTACCACCACAAATGATTTAAAAAATATCTAAAAAAAATTATTCATAAAATCCATGAAAATAGTTGGTTCATTTATGAGATAGAATGACATAACTTGATACTCTTAAATATTGTACCAAATATGGAATTCCTTATGTGATATGTTTGAATGCCTGTATGACACATGATGATAGATTGGCCTCAAATTGATCTTTGTGAAAACCCTCCCTCCTCTGAGCTAGCTGAAGAGGTCATTTGTATGAGGTAATGGATAACATTTTATCATAGTAAACTAATTCAACATTAGGTAATCCACACATAACCTGAAGGTTTTGTCCACCTTCATGGATAAAAGGACTAGTAAAATGTAGGGATAAGTACTGGTCTACATAAAATAGGTAACTCCCAAATACTATAGCTTCTCCTTGAGCTCTTGTAACTCAATAGTATCTATATCAAAAGAGGAAATGGATATGGGTGGAGCTCTAGGAACTATATCGATAGTAAACTCGGTCTCTCTCACATGAGGTAGTATGAATATGTATTCAAGGAAGACATCCCTATAAATGTCTACTACTGGAGGGAAAATAGCCTAATGTATCCCCTAATCATATATATAAAGGATAAAAATCTATAAAGGCATTCCTCATAGCCCAAGATTCTCTGGTCCGGCACTACATTCCTAGATATCCCATTCTCCATTGTGAAGATAACTATCTCCCTTTGGTGATTTAAATGATACCCTACAATGATAGTAGTCCACATAGGCATGATAGAGGATCGACCGGTCCATTCCGAGAATGATATCAAATCCCAACATCTCAAGAATTAAGAGGTAACATAAGAAATTAAATCTTCCTACCTCAATGGAGAATTTATTAAACTAGATTATACCTTTTGATCCTACTCCTAATTGAGTATCAAGTATCATTATACTAAATATGTTCTCAATATGAAGTGAAGGTATTTCAAAAATAGTTATAGAGATGAATGAATTTGAATCAATCATATAAAATGAAGAATATATAATATTATAGGATACTATAACCGTACCTTGAATAGAAGATGTCCTGACACCCTGCTCCTCTAGTATGGGCTGCACTGAATAAATTTCACCCAATATCATACAATGTGATGAACCTAACTACCCTAAATGGGTCCACTCTATTGGAGATAGTTATCTAAATCCTGGATACAATGAACATAACCTCATTTACCTGTATGGATGATAGTACTCTAGATACCTTTCTAAAGAAGTTCTCATGATCCCTCTTCTGAAGGTGGAGCTGATACGCATCCTCTTCCACTAGGTGTATATGGGAAGGTCCAATAAAAACACAATATATTCTCCAACCTACAATAACATCAACAATAAATGGGGTCTATGGGACACTGGGGATTTTTATTCCCCAACTTCACACATTAGTGAAAAACCACATAACTATTAGTGTGTGTCATTTGGATGCTGCTACTCTTGGTTGCAGTCTCAAAGTGTATCTTTTTACCCCTGGTTGAACTACTACCCTGTCATATTTCTTAATTCCCCTAGCCCCCACCATCAGCTTCTCTCAGGTTTATATTATGGATGAGGGTCTGATTTACTATATTATAAATGGTATTAAACCGATATTTTTTAACTAAAGATTGACTAGGATCCCTAAGCCTATCCTCAAATTATTAATTTTCACAATCTCATCAATGGTGTAGAATGTTCTAAATCACTAAAGATCTATAAAAAGAGTTGAGTAGTCCATAACGAGTATATAACCATATTATATGTTCCTGAACTCTATATAGTAACTATTACTAATGGTCCTAGTGGATAAATAGCCATAGAAACTAGATTATAATTATCTCTAAATAACTTACCGATACTGACTTTTCTGGTTCAGAAAATCCCACCAACTTTTGGTAGATCCTCAAAGTATATACATAGTATGATTAAATGTCCTCTCAAGTGGTGTCTCTTGGTGAAGGAAGATATATGAGATAGTATAAATCCATAACTATAAAACCTAGGGGGTATCATCCCTTGAAAAATTAGGTGGATGCTATTATTGAAACACTCGTGTAAACTCTCCCAGAGAAGGGGTAGTTCATGAAGCTCCCTTTATAGTTTTCATAAGCTACCGAGATTCCCCTAAAAACTAGATATCATCTCCAGTATCATAGTTAATAGGTGGTTCAATTGGTGTAACTATTAGAGGTCTCAATGGTGGATTAGAACCCACCACCATGGGGTAATGGTCATCACCACCCACCTGATGGATGACCAGAAAATGTTGTGGTGGAATAGTTCTAAAAAATCCAAATTAAATCCTTATATAGAATTGAATAATAATAATATTGAAGATAAAAGAACATGATATAAATAAAAATTTCTATAAAACAACAACATTCCTCTACCTACTCCTAGATCCAGGTCTTGGTAATAAGAACAATTAAAATGTACACAAGAGACTCTTCCTACTACCCACTACAAAGGTCAAGTATGGGTTAAGAATTATGTTTCACTATAAGTATCCCAATATATGGAATTTCAATTGTATTTTATTTAGTAAAACACTATCTAATTTTTAATTTGAATCCCCATGTAAATTTTACAGTATTTTTTAATTATATATCAATATATTCTTTCATTTACATGATAGACTAGTTTTGTAAAGTATCATTCCCAATTTATACATGTATATGCTTTATAAATTAAATTTGGAAGTTTGTTTAATTGCATAAAAACATTACATTTTATAAAACAATGTAATTATTAATATAATATGATAATACTATATGAATAATCCTTACCAATCTATTAGGGTATATGTACTCTAGAGATTAAAAATAAAATTTATTTATTTCATATCCACCAATGTTTCAGTCTATGTAAAATCAGTTCGGTTACTCAAAATGTGATAATGGGTTAATTAAGGTGTAATAATAAATCTATATGGGAAAACACCATTAGGGTTGATATATAAACATTATTTATCCACTTTATAATCTCTTTTTAGAAAAAATGTTAGTTTCATAATAGATATATCCTTCAAATCACATACAAAAAGTATCATGCAGTCAGGAAATGAAACCTACTTGGAATAGAATAATTCATGAAATATTAGTCCTAAATAGTTCCAATTATTATGCATGAGAAAGGAATATTTTTAATATAGGTCCATGGATAGAATATAATCCATTATCATAGGAATAATAAACATCTGATATCATATGCATCTCCCAACATTGGAATCAAACCAACTGTAATAGGAATAATCCAAAAGTTTAAATTCTAGTCCATGGTAATTTGGATTTTATCTATACATGGTTTTAATAATCCTAAGTACAATGTCATTACCAAATACCAACACATCATAGAGTCATTTTTACGATTATGAAGGATTAAGGTAAATAAAATAAACCTTTTATTCCACTTTGTGAGGTCTCGACCCAGAAGCCACTAAGCAGTGCCCCATACCAGTTAGTCACATAGCCTCAATTGAACATCCTAATATTATAGAGGCTTACAAATAGAAGTGAGGGTCTATGGTGGTACAATAGAGAGATTATACCATTATTATTAGATTATCCGAATTGTGAAATAAATGGATAAATATAAGAAGCATAATATCAAGTAATAATAGAAGGTAAACATCCAAATAACATAATAATACATAATCCATCAAAAGGAACATCTAGTATCATATAAAAATGATGTAATGTTAGGTATATATAAAAATAAAATAGGAAGACATGGAGAAAACCATCTAGTAGAATATATGTATCAAAATATAAAAAAGGTCTAAAAAACTATCACGAGATAAAATCATTAGTCACAACTAGGTCTTGTGCTTCCCTGATCCCATGCTATAATCACTCAAGATTCAAAAAATGTGCACTTTCACCTATCCATACATGCACCCAAATAATCTTCCCAAGTACCATTAGTGGCATAGATATGGTGTTAGAAAAAATCAGTAGGCCACCGCCAACATTTTCCAAAAATATCCAGTCACTTCATATAGTATGACCAGTGTGGAAATATAACAATGATAAGAATAATAAAAATATTAAATGGGTTAGACCTGGTCATGAGGGAAACCATTCTAACACTACCTTCTTTGTCCCATGTCAGATAATATCTAAACAAGTAACCATATGTATTCCTATATATTGTCTGTATATGTAGTGACATTTTAGGCCATATATGTGGATATTTGCTACAAGTATGGACCTGAGGCATAACTCCTACATCCATGGGTAGTGGAATGATTATTTCAAGTTTCAAGGGGCACTCTTTCTAGTCTCATAACATTTTAGACATCATTCACATGTATCATAATCCATAAGGGTCTCCATACCCATTCATCATAATTCATAATAATCACCCTACCCATTCTTCATAATTTATAAGGGTATCTATTCCCATTCATTATAATTCATAAGGATTTCCATGCCCATTTATTAAAATTCTTCAGGGTAACCATGCCCATGTATCATATATGTAATGGATGCCATGCCCATGTTTCATAGATGTAATGGATTCCATGCACATGTATCACAATAAAGAGACACCATGCTTGAGTAAATAGTATAAGGAATCCATTCCCATATCTATTACAAGTAGGGAAACCATGCCCATATATCATAGGTTCAATAGAGGATATCTCTATATATCATAAAATTATAGACCTATTTCCATATATTAGAAAAGTTTTATGTGGTGAAAGGATTCATAATGAGATAATATATAGTTCATTTTCTATTACATTTCACATTAAAAAGGACATACCATTATCCTATTTAAGAAGGTAACATAGTCTTACCACTCAATTATATTCAATTCATTATATTTTTCATAATTTGGAATCACACAAAATTAATTTTGAGGATTATTTGGCCATTCAAAGATTTTTATTAGCAAACTAAAACCATAGTCACACCTCAAGGGATGTAAATAGATAGTGGCGACCTATCCCAATATAAATAAAGAAATAAATGGTCATATATATCAAGGATATTTAATTAAGCATGGTTTATGTTTGTTTTAATGAAACAAAAAAAAATCCCCTGTGTTTTATCACAACACATAGTATAATGAAACAAGACTTGATGGATAATTACTAGACCACCTACCTTATTCCCATAAAAGAAATATTGTCCTTTATTAAACTTCAGTTCAGTACCGATCAGATGAAAAAAAATAGAAAAAAAACCTAAAAAAGGAATAATAAATCTCACCAAAATAGTCTCTTCAATTGAAATAAGAATGATTAAAGGATCCCAAGTCATGGAGAATGTAATTAGAGGAATCTAGCGAGGTGACCACAAGTCAAATCAGAGTTCAAACAGAATAATTGTCGATAAACCTAGGTGGAGGTTGGAGAGGCTCAATGGGAGAAAAATAAGTTGGGTTTCCTCTATAAATAAGAGATAAAGAAGGAATTTAGTAAATATTATCCATTAATAGAAAATGATCATTTTAGCTAACATGTAGGGTCTCATGGTTTGGACACACAGTTAACCAAATCATTCCCCAACCATGCATGGTCTACTTCCCAAGGAGGTAGCTTACATGGTTATACACATGGTTTAGAAAAACATATATATACCATGACATTTGGATATTTTAAAACTACATCCGGTTTTTATGGCCATGTGTCTTGGGTTGCATGTTTATAAAAAACTGTGCATCCCTCTTATGCTCACTGAAACACACTGAACGGTCTGTAGAAACAATTCAAACTAGGCTTCACAATTTCAACTAACCCTACAAGTATGTTTTTTCTTCCACCATGTGTGATTAAAACCTCCAAATAAGCCTCATTTTTATATATACTTTATTTTCAATCATATAAGGTCAAAAATACGGAATTGAACTGAAATTAAAAGTATTTTTATATTAAGGGATAATATGTTCTTACAATGCATTACATAACATATCATCCTCCTACTAGAGAATTGATCCTCACTAGTCATTTGAATATAAGAATTACCCCTCATGGAACATGGTCTCATCCTAAAAGATATATAATTAAATCATCCCATGAAATTATATGACATGTATCCCATAGATAGAAAATTCAGTTAAGCAGAATGCCAAAAATAATCTATACAAGAAAGAAACATATAGGATATTCTTGACACTAGTAATAAACTATGTTCCTTCTAAAACTAGTTTAATAATCACCCACTAGGGTCCCATCAATAGGGAATAAAATTCATATAAAGAAATACTAGGGTAAATATACTTCTGTTACCCTAATGGATTTCATATAACTTAAGAATCATATTACTATAGATCTACATGACTAGTCATCAAAGAATATATACCATGCTTCAACTGAGAATAATTCCACTAAAAATTTATATGGGAAAACACTATGTATATTGTTATTGATACTTTAGAAAAATAAAACATGATTAGCGATGATATCAATCACACACACACACATGTGTGTGTCATGTGATTCTTATGTTCCAAAAAATGGTCAATGTACACAACCTCTTTCTAATGGGCCAGGAGATGAAACCAAAACAAATCATAATTGATAACCCAATATGGAATTCATAAATAAGAATAATTAATGAATGTGGGAGCACCAAAACTTATAAAAACATTGTCCTACCAATACAAATAGGCTTATCTCACACCTATACGATCATAAAAATTTGATAAATAAAAGAAAAAAATATAGGATGTTCTTTCACATCCCCAACCCATACCTCATATATCTCATAATCCCATCCAATCTATCTAGTAGAATGATTGAAACTTAGGAATCTACCCTATCCAAACCTATAAAAATTTATGATCTACTTGGGAACTGAAGACACATGGATGCTTGAGTAGCGTGTGAGTACAACAAAGTATAAAACCACTAAGGAATTCCCATAAAGAAGTATTTTATGATGTTTAAGTGCATGTGATATGTCTAGAGGATAAATAATTTAGTTTTGAGGTGAATATAAATAATTATCATCAATACTCAAGTTCTAAAATGACACTTGGTATCGACCATAACTACTTCAACTAGTTGTAGAGTGTCTTTGAGGATTTCACATATCTATAAGGGGGTGAATATCATACCATAGGACCCGATGAACAAGCATCCACTAGATATAATATCATATCTAAAGAAGAAGACTAAACATCCTTAATAGAAAAAAACTCCATCCATATCTGGGTGATTACCTCTAGAATCCCAAAACATTAGATCATAATCGAATCCTAGGAATCATAAGAATTATACGGAACATAGTCTCATATATGATCACTAGATCCTATAAATTCTAGGTATCCAAAAAAAATCCCCAATCTAGAAAACAGATCCTAGATATCAGTAGAAATATTATATAATATGATTAGACTCATCTCTAGATCCATGGAATTGCAATAAATCTCAGATAATATCAATAATATTAGGAATAATCCTAATCCTAGGCATCCCAGGAACTCATAATATTCCACATGTACAATGAAAAGATCCTAAGAACACTTGGAATTGATCCGACCTCAACAGGTATGTCCACCAGTTCATAGTGAGGTAATCCCAAGAATCATTCAACAATCATGTCTGTATCCTAGAATGGTAATCCATGGAATCCTTCACCAATCATATGTGGATCCTTGGGAGGTAATACTTGATACCAATTATCATCATGTACTCTCAGATCCTTGGATATCCATCCATGTAATCGATCAACAACTATATATACATGGGTGGTGAATCGTTGTCATGCATTTTCTCATAAATATTTATAACTAAGTGCAACACAGGGGCTGACCTAGGTCGTTCTCTTGAGAAGATATTTTTTTCAATAAATAACTTCTTATAATTCATTATATGTATATATTTTTATTAAATAAAATTTAAATAAATAATTTTTTGAGAAATTATGATTCAAGATAAGGAAAATTAAATATGCAATGCATGATGCAGAAATAATGAATGGAGGAAAAATGATGCAAGACAGAATGTAGATCCTCCCAGAAGATTATACAAAGTGAACCTTCATCTTCTCTTTGTTATCTTAAAATATAATTAATTATCATGATTCATAGTATTCATGAACATCATCTTATACCTACGGGTGTGGATATGCGATGCACTCAACGATCAATGAAGAGTGTACATCCACCTCCTTGACTGAGGGTGAATATTAACGAAGATAAATCTAATACTTAGGTGAAAAGTGGAGACAAAAAGGTGACTTTACCACTAAGATCCCCTTCATAATAACTCTAAGAAAATAAAAAACATATAAAATGATTGTGTAATGTCTTGGTTTTAACACCATATTGCTCCCCTATGAACATCGTTGGGATACTTACTCATGATCAAGAGTACAAGATATCGTAGTAGAGAAGAATAGGGTGGAAAAAAGATAAAAAATTGAGAATGAGATTAAGAAGAAGATAAAAATAAATTAAAAATTAATAATACTATTAAAATGTAAAGAAACTAAAACAAAATATAAAATTACCACATAAAAGTTCCAATATTTTGAGAAGGGGTGTGGATACATATTTATAGATAGAGAGGAGGTGAATGAATTATCCCAAAAAGTATCCTCAAAATGTTTTTGTGTGGATGTACCATTAAATTGATGAATTTTTAATTATTTTCTTCATGAAAGTTGTTCTATAATATCTACTACAGTCACTGTAAATATTTTATCATCATTGAGCACAGGAAGAAATATTTTTGACCGTTTTACTATGAGAAATTTAATATATCCATTTGCCATGTCTGATTCCACATCTTTACATTCCCATACCATTATGACCCTCGAAATAGTCGACTCACGCATTGAATCCTTAATAATGTTTTGTCCCACTTGATTTAAATTCTCTATAAAAAATATTAGGCATTTTGGACATGTTATTTAGATGGTATGAATTAATTACTCAATGGAACCATTTCTGCCCGACAAGACCTTTCATATTCTACTTGTTTGGAGAACTTAAAGAATCCCTTAATGATAATTTTGACTTCAAACTTATCAATGGCGCACATTGTTGAATAATCATTCTTCTAAATTTGTATGTACCTCAATTGTAGGTTTTTAGGCTAATAATTACTTCCATTACAGTGGTGAGGTCCATGCTGTCTACCCAAACAATTCCCCAACTAAACTGATTTGTTTGTGAATCTAGGTACTAAATTTAGACCTTGATACCGAAGAAAGAGTTATAAGAAATAAATCAAGTACTTTTAAAAAAAATCTTAAAATTTGGAATAATAATTTAATTTTTTTGGCCAAAATACCCCTATGATAAAAAGCTATCAAAATTCCAGATTTAACCATTTTTTACATTTAAACTCCAATTACCACTAAAGCCTAAAAATGTGAAAATTAACCATAAAATAACACTATTGTGGGATTATAAACTATTATTTGTGGTATAAAATATATGAAAATATTTTCTTCATCACCCCCCACACTTAACCATTACACTCCTGAGCAATCATATTACATCATAATCAAAATCCACAGAACAATCAAAAATATGAAAATATCAATGATCATATCCAAAATAGAATTTAATCATGTATGTTCTATGAACAACAATTATCCCTCATTTTAATTTTCCATATTTATGTTTTTTCGACCTCAAAAATATATCCCTGGCACAATAACAACCTACCTGACATTGAACTTTATGTCACTCTTCATTCAAGAGAAATTGAATATGGAGTTATTCTCATTCTTGGAAATCACATGTATCACCACAGGCCTATGAATGTTATCATTTTTCCATATAATGAACCAAAAATAAATAAATTAAATCATGAATAAATTTTCAATGTAAATTCTATGGTTAGGGTTGGTGGGAAAATGATCAAAAAAATTTTAAATCTAAAAATAGGAAGTTTTATTTTTTAAGTACAATTCATGAATAATCAACTGAAAACAAAGGAAAAACCTCACACAAATCCCTTTAAATTTATGTAACACAACACCAAACAATTTTCTTATGACATGGTATATAATTCAATTAGTTATTACAATGAATGATATCACCCAAGTTCTCCTTTTTTTCTCAAATCAATAGAAAGGTACTACTTTTCTTCATTTTTTATTTTATTCTTAGAGGATGAGAAGAATATTTAATATAATGAATGAATGAAAATTAGCTACCTTTATTTTTTAGAGGGACATGAGTCATAAAAGAAGTTACAATGACAAATTCAATCTCATCTCTAGTTTTTCATTTTTTTTGATGGAGATATAGATGAAATAAATAATAAAAAATTAAATCATGACACAATCCCAATTATGTAATTATACATTTCCCAATATGTTAACACAGACCATACACTACCTATAAATGATACACATCCCAATTAGTGCTCATGAATGGCCCTCCCCACACTCAAACATGAAATATCCATGAAAATAATACTAAAAGTGAGTGTAGGTAAGAAAAATGGGCTTGTAATGTGGCTTAAACCAATAATGAAATTCATGGAATCCAAGGTATTACAAAGGATAAATGTAAAATTAGGGATCAACTAAATATGTTTCTAGATAATAAGATGCATCAACCATATTAAGAACATTACATGAAACCCAATATTCAAAAGGGAAAACTCAAAAATTCTAGTCCATAGAAAAAATACAAGTTTCCCCCAAGAAAGTGTGGGTATTAAGAAGAATATTTCAACGTTGATTAGAATACCTCACCAGACTAGAAAATATTTTGAGTCAGTGTTTCATGATCATGGATTTAAGAAATTAGTCAAACTCATAAAAATGATTGAATATACAATTTAAGTAAAAAATTTTCACATCAATAATAATTTAAAATCCATTCTTTCAAAAATAATTTCAACTCATTCAAAATCAATTGATGTGTGAATACTAATTTGAATATTCATTAAAGCTCAAAAATACTGAAAATATGAAAAACAAAAATGAAAATCACATAATAAGAACTAATCAGGTTGACTCCCCCGTACACATAAATTTTACTAGCCCTCATTTTATCCCAAAAAAATATAAATATAAAGGTAGAAAAGCCAATGGAAGGATTGATACAACCTAAAATTATTTTTTAAGTGGATCCCTTGAGTTAAGATCTTTGGTACTTCCAATAGACCTAGAAATCATGAAATAAAATAAAACATAATTAAAATAAAAAAAATAAAGAGAAAAGATATAGAGGATAGAACATGGTTTATAAACCTCATGTGGGTTTTAGGATTTCACAACCCCTAGTTAGGATGTTTTAGTGGATTATCCCAAATCAGAATCTGGGTTTGGTTTCTTTGAGATGAACCACAACATGTGACTTTTCTCAATTTAAATTAGTAAACATTGAAATTATAGATCCCTACAAAAGATAAAGAAGTTACAAACCTACAATAAATAATAAATATTGAATTTTAGGTCTGATGTGGGAGGAAATAGAATATAGGGGATTCCTATTATTGACTTTTTTGGTGTCTTCCTCTATATCATATGAAAATTGTTATTTGAGGAAGTAGTTACACCACCAAATTCTTTTCCAAATCTTCTTTATCAATCATCAATAATTGTTTAGTCTCTTTTTCAATATCCATAGTTTATACCATTGGTGATGTATCAAAAATTTCAAATAAAGATAAGTTAAAAAACAATTTAGCTTAAATACGATTAAAACATGATGAATTAATAAATAAATCTTCCCTTTCAGGTAATTCATCTTGGTAATTAATATCTCTTGGAATGACCATTGGAAACTCAATCTCAGTATTTGTATCTTCTTAATAATCTTCCAATGTAAGAGAGAGGTAAAATGTTGTTGATGTTTCATTATCAGGAATGAGAAGATCTAATTTTAAGCTAACATCATGAAATCTATTCTAGGATATTTCAAAAAAAAATTATCTCACATAAGTGAAGAAGTTGTCTTGTGTACTTTATGGAATTCCTCAAGAAATGGTCTAGTGCGGGATGATATGATTAAATACTTCAGTATCTTCTTCTTACCTAACTCAGGTTCTTTAACATAAAAAACGACTATTGAAATCTCTTCCACCACTCGTTCTGGTTCAGTTTATGGATCATGTTCAGATTTCTCTTAGGAAATGAGTACATATTCAGAAATCAATTCTATTTTTCTCTTTAGCATTTTCACATTATTACTGATTCTTTGAAACTGAGCATCAAGATCATTTCTAATATTTTCTGTCATATTAGATTGTTCTATCCATGAATAACAATTTGAATTGAAAGACATTACGAACAAAAAGAATTTTTAAAATTTATGATTTGTTTATGTTTTTAAGGAAAAGAAAATTATTTAAAAAATGTGAATAAAAATAGTCAGTGATGAACATTTGGATCCCTAAAAGTGGTTCTAATTTGATGAAGTGTTTCTGTGCATGCTCTCAAAATAATTATAACAACGTTCCACATAGGGGATGGCCTAGCTCATTTTCTTATGGAGATATTGTGGTAAATCAATTACTACTTATAATTCACTTTATTATATTTTTTTATTTACAAAATAAGATTTAAATAAATCGATGTTTTAGAAACGTGGATGCAAGATAATGAAATGTAAATATGAAATGCATAATGCAGATATAATGACTAGAGACAAAATGATGCCAGACATAAAGGAGATCCTCCAAAAAGATTATCCATAGTGAACCTTGATAATATATTTTTTAGCTTCAAACATAAATAATGATCATGATCTATAGTATACATGAAAATTCTATTCTACCTATGGGTGTTGATAAATTAACCACTCAACGATCACCGAGAAACTACACATCCACCTCCTCGATCAAGGGAGAATATTTAAGAAGAGAAAGATAATCCTTAGGTGGAAAGTGGAGACACAAAGGTGCCTTGACCACTAAAATCCCCTTTTACAAACAATAGTAAAATAAGAAACATAAAACTTAAATTTATAATGAATTGGGTTTAGCATCAGATTGATCCCCCCGAGAACTTATTTTTGTTTGTTTCTAATGATCACTAGTATAAGAGATCGTAGTGGAGAAGAACAGGGTGAAAAAAAGGTAAAAAACGAGTATGAGATAAAGATGCATATAAAAATATATTAAAAATGAATAATACTATTAAAATAGAAATAAAAATAAAAATAATTTAAAATTCCCAAAGACAAGTGCTGATATTTTGAGATGGGGTGTGGATACATATTTATTAGGAGAGTAGGTGAAATAATTCTCCCAAAATGTATCCTCCAAATGATTCCATGTGTCTATGCCATTAAATTTATGAATTTGTAATAGTTGTATTCAGGAATGTTGTTAAATAACATCTCTTACATTCACCCTCAAAATTTCATCATCATTGAGCACTAGAAGAAGGTTTCATGACCATTCTATTTTGAGAAATTTAATATGTCCATGTGCCATGTCATATTAAACATTTTAACATTCCCATACCATTATGGACCTTTATCCGGTCGATTAATGCATTGGATCCTTAATAATAGTTGTTCCACACTTTATTTTTCATCTCTACACAAAATATGAGGCATTTTGGATTCATTCATCAGATTTAACCATTTTTTCATTTACGCTGAAATTACTACTAAATCCTAGAAACGTGACAATTACCCACAAAATAACACTATGGTGGTATTAGAAAAAATGATTTATAGCATAAAATATATGAGAATATTGTCTTCATCAATGGGATTATATCCACATGATAACATCTCATAATAATAATAATAATAATAATTTTATTAATAATAAAATATAATAATAATATATAAACACGGGTTGGCCACTTGTCCATCCCTACTCATATTACTAATGTTTGATACTCCAGATCATGATTTAACCTCATTATATATCAATATTAGGCTCAAATTAATCTTTTGGGTTATAAGGCGACATCATAATCATTACTAACTATTTCTATGCACCCTCATGCGGATCAACATATCACTAGGGAACCCTCCAGTATCCCCTAGGTCACATAAAGCATAGAAACCCCACACCATTTATATTATCTATTTCACATATCGTGGGTCAACACTCATTACCAGAAGGAATTAACATCCCTTGGCATCAATGTAATCACAATTTTTCCTAATTGACCTCATAATCTATATTGTATAAAATTCACATAAGGGTGATGGACTCAGTCCCATTCTCTTTCCTGATTCAATGTTGGCCAGTCCTCACACACCTCACATATCCATCGATCTACACATGATATTCCCACCTAGGTAATCTCATCTTAGTAGAGAAGGATAAATCACCCTATGATTATCTCAACTAGACCAATGGCTCTAAGGAAACCCATGGTTACTCCATGAACTACTTTGGAAAATCACTTTTAATTTAACGATCACCTCTCCTATGCGGTGCCAAAGGAACATATGATATGTTATAATATAATCATTTAATCTATTTTCATCTCACCCATCTGGGTTATGTGGTTTAGTAGAACATAATCAAAATGAAGGCCTCAACCATTGGTGATGATACAATAAATCAAGTTCTTAAGGATCCACCATGGCACTTTGAATTTTATTTAGTGTTGGAAAATCTATTAAATAAATAAATTTATTTAATCTAAATAAGATAATTTCATTTTTTGGTGAGATGACATATCACACCATTTATAATTAAAATTCGTCATATCACAAGGCAATACATAATGACCACATATATTGTTAACCAGGTTATTCCCTTTATTCACAACCTAAAAACTCTTTTCAGAGATATTCCATGATCAACCCATCATAATCATTCTACAAAAGGCCTTAACACATGTGAAATAATCTAAATTAATTAATTATAAACAACTTAATGTTAATTAAAAAATTACAATTAATTCCAAATTTAATTAAAAAATAGGTACAATGCCTAAAAATTCACTAAGTGACCTCATCACACTAAAACCATGAAAACCCATCCTTAGTCGATCAATTCCATTCTCCCAAAATCATTCTAGGAAAAATCCCCAACACACGATAATGATTCGTTTTTAATTTAACATAATTTATATAAAGACCCCAAATAAATTCTTTAAGAAATATAAATTCATAAATTAATTGATCACTAAAATATATTCTTCATTAAAAAATTCCCAATTTCCATGAAACATATAATCTCTATCATATTAGATGTTTTACCCTATAATAGGGATGAAATTATATCCAAATATATGCTGAAATGCTAAAATTTAAGGGAGAATACAGAGGAAAAATATAGGGGAACTCTGAAGAGGATATCATGTATAATTGTTTCCAAAATTTTATAATAACTACCGAAACCAAGGGTGATTAGGGAATATGAGGGGGGGGGGGGATCTTTGATCGAATACTCACTAGGTAGGAAAAAAATGTGTCCTAAGCCAACGGTGGAGAAATGTAAAATAACCCAAACCCTCACACAATGTTAAACTACCACAACATGCACCATGACTTGGTTTGTGATATTATGAACCCCCAGGAATCCCATGAGGATACCAACATGCCTGACAACATGGATTCAATCCTCCTTAACTATAATGGCTGATATAGATCTCCACCTTGGACCACGATGATCTCTACACCATGGTGGGGATCCATTGGCCATTTTAGCCCCCCCATATACCAAAACATGTAGCACCAAAACGAACCTAGGTTTTCTCTTATGTTTCCTATAAGTGGCACCTTTTAGGTTCTTCACTCAACAAAATGTTTATCTTGGGGAAAACTCTATCTAGGATTATCATTTCACCCAGAACATTTCCCACATATGGAAGCCCCTATGAACTATGCTCTCACCTAAGGGATAACACCATGGAACCATAATGATGGGAAATCCTCTCATATATTATCCATTATAAACATCAAAATATATTTCCATTTTTTTCTATCATGTCTCACATTGGTGCCTGTCCCATGAACCATGCACAACTGAGTGAAAAAACACATCCACACCATACTCACTGATGTGTGGTGCCCCTTCACCATGATGAGACATACACTATATTTATCTACATGGTGGATCACCAGAAACTAAAATGGATATAGGTCTACCCTACCTTTCCCTGATTCCCCCTTGAGCTTCCAAAACACCTTATCATCCATTAGACAAGTAAAAACCATATACCTAATGGGTTCCAATACACAAAAGCTCAATCCAAACCCCATTTATCCAAGAAAAATTTCTTTTAAAAATTTAAAATTACCCAAAAATTTATCAACCCATATGAATTTGGTAATTTACATTAAAATGTCAGAAGAATTTTTTTAAATGCATCAGAAAAATTTTCTCCTATTATTCTTGAAAATATCATATCCATTTTCACAAATACTATACATTCTAAAATCCAATCTAATAAAATAAGTATAGGGAACTTTTCTTAGAAGATGGAATATAAAAAAGAGAAATTTAAATGTAGTATAAACAAGGAAACCTACGTTAAAGTAAATATAGTATAAGTTATAAAGTCTCTAATTCAAAAAGATGGAATGTATATGCCAATTCAACAGTTTCAAGGAAGAGTAGGTTATTAAAGGTACTATTGGTTTTGTGGAGTATTTTAAAATAAAGAATTTATTATATAGTAAAACATGTCTCTACCGTGGAGTAAGATAAGTAAGGAATTAAGGGGGATATATCTAGATAATATTAAATATATGTTTAAGAGTAAGTAAGTAGTTTTAGTAAAATTATCCATGTTAACTATTTAAAATAAGTTAGTTAGTATGAAGGATATTTGTGTGAGGGGTGATCAACTTGGTCACTCTGTTGTTGATTTTATGATAAAACTTCTAGAAAAAATTTAGAAAACTCATAAAGGTAATAATATCTTGATAAGTAATAAATTATAATAACCACTTATTATTTAATTTTCACTCAAAGTTACTAAGAGGAGAATATAATGTATTCTTGAAAGGGGTTTCCCATCACATATAATCATTGACACAAAGATATCAAATAACATTTTAAAAAATTAATGTGGTTTAGTTATCTTTGATAATGATATATCATTAATTATAGAAGGTATTGGATCTATTAAAATTGAATCCTCAAAACTACATTCATAAGATATCCTATTTGAGGATCGGTATAAAAATAACTTGTTGAGATTGAGACAGATTTGGGATAAGGGGAATGAGATTATTTTTAGTTAAAATAATTTTCACATTGAGAGGATACAAGATGGAAAATCTATCACTATAGTTGAAAGAACCTATGGTAACATTTTTTAAATTTGAGACTCACCTATTTCGTTATATTTTAGCTATGAAGATAAAAAATAGTTGTGTTATAGAGGGTTTGGACACCTATTCCAAGCATGTTTAAGTAAGATTTCAATGAGATATTTGGTAAGATACCTTCTACATCTCAATAGAGAAATAGAAGACATACATGAACCCTATTAAAAGAGAAACATGTCTCAAAGATGTTGGAAAAGGGTGAAAATCCACTAGGACACTTGGTTTGATCCATAATTATTTTATTGTAAGACACAAATCCACTCAAAGTTATAGTTATTTAATCACATTAACTAATTATTATAACAAAGTAACTAATGTGATGGCCATTAAATATCAATCAAAATCCATGGATATGATTAAACTATTCTAGATAATATTTGAGAAAGAACATATGAAGTGTATCAAGAAGCTCAAATCTGAAAATAGAAGGGGAGTATATAAGAAGAATATTTTTTTATATAGTGAAAAATATGAACTTCAAAATCAATCTAACAGTGCTTATTCACCCAAAAAATGGTATAACAGATAGAAGAGAAGATTATTGGTTGATTTGGAGAGACTATGTTATTAAAATGTAACATATCAATGTTATATTAGATAGAGGTTGTGTGATCAACTATTCATATAAAAAATATGTTTTTTTTCAAAGCCACACTTCAATATAACCTATTATTAATTTTGATATAAAAATAATCCAACATTAGAATAATTTATGGTTTTTTGGTATTCTATGTATTATAAATATTATGAATAAGGATCTAAGAAACATTGATGAGTAGATTGAAGAAGGTATTTTTTTTAATATATATCCAATAAAAAAGTATACATAGGCTAGATCAAGAGGACTCATAAATTAATTGGATGTTATGATGTAAAAAGCATAAATAATAATCAAAAAATTAATTTTCTCAATGAAGAATATTTTGAGTATTGAGATGATAAAAATGATAGAATTTATGAAAAATCTAGTAAAGTATAAGAATAAAACGAGACACAGGCAGTTGATGTTTATTTTGACTAAAATAATGATTAAGAAATGGCCACTAAAGTTGAAAAATAAAAATATATAAAGATAAAAAAGAATTTGGAAGTTGATACTGTAGTGTAAGATCATAATTATCTAGTAAGAAATTTAATGAAGCTATGACTAAACAAAAAAATAGATCTTATCTCTAAAATCAAACCACATACAATGGATGAATCATTGAGGCATAATGATTGGACTATAACTATAAATGAGGAGCTATATTTCATAAAAAAATAATTCCACATCTGATAATGTTACTCGACCAAGATAAAAAATCATTGTTGGGACCAAGTGAGTGTTTAGAAAAAACATGTTTGATATATTTGTAGTTAAAAAGAATAAGGCATGACTAGTTCACAAGGGGTATTCATAGGTTGATGGAGTTTATATTAAAGAGAATTTTGTACATATTGAATGACTAGAAGAAATAATAATGGCCCTAGTTGTTGCATCACATATAAAATATAAAATATAATAATTATATGTCAAATATTATTTCATAAATGGTGGGATAGTAGAGGAAGTATATATAGAGGAACCGTAATGGTTTGTTCTTAAAAATGATGGAACAATAGTATGAAGTTTAAAAAGGTTCTATATAGGCTAAAATGTGATATTTTAGCTAAGTATTATAATCTTTATGGATACCTGGGGAGAATGAGATTTAAAAATTCATAAGTGTACACCAACTTATAAAACAAATAAATGAAGGCATGAACTCTAATTTTAATTTTATCCATTGATTATATTATCTTTAAATGTGATCAAGATAGTGCTTGTAAATAATTTTCATTGAAAATGGGAAAATATTTTCAAATGTACATGATGAAATAATTGACACATTATCAAGGATTATAAGTGTTAAAAGAGGATTGATTTATATTTTTGTCTTAAGGTAATTATTTGAGAGAATTTTTAACTAAATCATGCATGGAAAGACTCCAAACTAGTATGTACACCTATACAGGTTGGAATGAATCTATTTAAGGATGATAAATGTCTAACCGTGAATCAAAGTGAGTATAGAAGATTTATTATTAGGTTACAAAATATCACTATATCCAAACCTAATAGTGTTTATGCATTAATGTTATATTACAGATATTTGTATCTTAATAAATAATTACATTTAATTTATTCTAATAAATACCTCTAATATATCAAATAGACATTTGTTTTTGGATAACTATATAGGAAATTAGGTAATGTTAATCTATCTAGATTCACTATTACAAACATGGTTTTTGATTTTGATGATAATAAGTCCACTAAAAGATGATTATTTATTTATGAAATATTATTTGTGTGTTTTCAATGAAGTAATAAAACTCAATCACATTTATTTGAATAGATAATGAATATACTTCTACTACTGCTGCTTATAGTTAAATGATTTAGATAATTGAGAATCTTATATTTGAGGGTAAATATTAAAATACCCCTTAATATTTAACATGATAATATAATTACTATTAATATTTTAATAAATATTGTAAAAAAATCAAGGTATAATAAAATTGATATCAATTTTAATTCATAAAATAGTGATATATAAATGGGAATATAAATATGTAATTTCAACCAACCAGTTATATATTAGACATGTTTTAACCATGAAAATGCATAATTATAGGTTTAAGTAATTGAGTTTGAACATGATTTTTAAACCATTCTCTCTATTTTGAAGTTTATCAGAATGTTAGCCCAATTAGAATTATATTTCCTTGTTAAAAGTTGAGAAATGCGCACAAATATGTTGGAGGAAGGTACATAATCTTTTGATCCTTTATAAATTTGGTTGTTATTTTCATTGTTAAAATGGGGAGTAAGTCATGATGTTATGAGTACATTAATTATGTGGGATAAAATTAAAATTAATTTTTCAAATTTGTATTACTATAAATAGATGGAATTGAATCAAAAAATTACATTATCTTATGGTGTAGTTTTACTACTCTCTTGAGAAATGATTTTATTTTATTTTCCTTTTATGAGTTTATAATGTTTTTAAAATTTTGATAATGTTTGAAAAAAAATAAAAAGGGGAGATTGATGTACCCTTTGGAATTGTTAAATAAGGATTTTTTTCATTAACCTTATATAAAAAGTGTCTGAAGATGATTTTAGATAAGTTTGGGATAATTTATGTTTTAGATAAGTTTATGTGAATGTTTGAGTTGAGATATAATAATCCTTTTTATGGGATTGATAAAATTAACAATGTATTCAACCCCTTAAATAATTGTATAATTTATCCCCATTTTTTATTTTTTTGTAAGGAGTAATGAATAATATCAATGTTTTGAATCATTAAAACGTTAATGAAAATTTTTTAGGGTTCTCTTCGATGTAAGAAATTCACTAAGATAATACTTTGTAAGGTTTATTGTAATCATCATAAGGTTCATTGGCATCATAATATATTTTATTTATAAGAATTTATATGGTCCTTATGAACATCTTAAGGTTGAAAAAATTGACTTCATAAGGTTCACGGTGAGTTTATATAGAAATTATGGATTATTGTATGGTTATACAAAAATATTTTTATAGTTGGGCATGCATCTTCATATGGTTTATGGAACTTTCTAAGGTTAAATATTTTTGAAGGTTAGTAAAGTTATTTATATAGTTCATGATATTTATAAGGTTGTATATATTACATATTAAGGTACAATAAATATTTTTAAGGTTCCTATAATTTGTAAAACATTTGGAAACAGGGGAGAAATTATATATTACTTCACTATACTAGAATTCCAAAAAAACACGGCTATTTGTAAAAGAACTAATCCATACCAAGATTGTATATATTTTAATAGAGATCAATTTATAGTATCATGAATTAAAACTCATTCTAATTCAAAATTTTAATAACTAAAATTATTATTTTTGACTATGGTTTCTATTTCTCAGGAGGCTTTTATACAAGGGAATACCATAAAAACCAATATTATTGAATGTTTCCATAAATATTTAGGGAAATTTTATTTATGAATATATATGAAAACAAAATAGTGAAATGATGAAGTAAATTTTAATAGATATTTTTATAAAAGATAATTTGATACTCTTACCCATTGAAGAAATACTCTTTTGAGGAAGAGAGGAAGAAAAGAAGATTTTCTCATGCTGTATACTACATTCAAAATTTCTATTGTGGAAATCTAGGTTGTTGATAATCAGTAGATGGTTTTTGAATTAGAATGAATGAAGTAAACTGGTGTGTGAAATATATTGAATATAGTTTTATCATTTTGATAGATCAATAAGTGTGGAATGAGATAAACACTGATTTTCTTACATTATTATTGCAGTTGAAAGTCCATCCATCAAAATATGGACAGTTTTCAATGTATAGGAATATTATGGAACACTGGATATATTTTTAACATTAATAGAAATGGAATTTTTAGTAGGCTAGTGGTTCTAGTCTAAATAAATCCCTTCTATTTATGTTTCCCTATAAAATTCAAAGATATATTATATAATTATTTTGTACTAAAATATATACATTCTTAAGAGTCAAAGAAAATAGGTGTCACTCTCTTATAATAACTCATAAATATTGTGATAATCTAGTTTTTTGATCTTGACATGAACCTAGAAAGAAGTAGGTACTTACATTGAGACCAAAACTTGTATAAAATATATGTATGCCATACTCCATTACTTTTTAAATGCATAAAAATGAGGTAAATATTTAATGTAGAGGGGATTGAGACCTTAAAAAGACACCAATGATAATTTTAAAAGAAGAAATCATAAAATTAGACAACTAAATCATGTTCCTTATTATAGTTCTATCATATGACCTAATCACTTCGACATATTGTGGAATTAACATCCCTTGAATTTACAACATTTATTATCCAAAAAATAGGAAAATTAAAAAAAAATACATCAAACCTCAAAAAAATCGTCAATTAATGATACCATATTTTTATAAACATTGAGTTAAAATCATATGTGTTAGAATTAATTTAACAAATTTTATTTTATCCTTTTCCAAACCAGTTCACATAAGATCCCTAGTCTCAATCCAAAATAATAGTGATTAACATGTTTCAAAATATAATTCCTTAAATGCTGACTTATGTATTTTTTTCTATAATAAATATTATAAATAATATATACTAATGAAAAATTATCCTACCAGGATTTTCCATAGTCATGACCACATGCTTGAATTATATCTTCTAGAATCCAAACATTTCATCCCATCTCCGTTTCTATAAACAATATCTTCTTTTTATTATTTTTATTTTTCCCAAGGAAGGACTTTACTTTTTCCCTAAACATATACTCAGGATATCATTCTTTATCCTATTATTTATTAATTTTTATTCTTTATCACTTTTAAAATTAGATATAAGGGCCATGTGATGTTGAGATGGATCACAATCAAATCCATTTTCGGATAATGAGTCTTCACTCTCTTTTTTAACATCTTAAAACCCTCTTAAAATTACTACAAGTATTATTTTTATTTAAATGACCATTTTTTTATATTTTTGATGGTAGAAATCTATAATCTTAATATAATACTAGATGAAAAAACAAAGATCCAAAAGAGGATCAATATAGATGGATTAAAAATAAAAACACATTGAAATTCATGATAAAAGATTATAAAAAGTAAGTGTAAATCCATGTCAAATCATAAAAGGGTGAATACAATACTATCCCCAAGAGGTAAAATATGATTCTAATTTTTTAGTGACATTGAATTTTTTTTAGTTATTTAAAATTATAAAAACAAATTTATAGTTATTTAGTATAAATAAAGTAGTAATTAAGTTACCATAAATTCAATGTAAATTTGAGTAAAGTAAATGAAGAAATAATCCCCATGAAGAGGTCCTAATAAAGGCTGGATGTAACCTAGATAGTAAGCATAAAAATTCATTAGTGAATTAAATGTAAATACCTTAAGGGATACTAATAGTTCTATGAAATCTTGGGACCCAATTCATTTGACTATTAGAACAATATGTCACTAAAAATTAACTAGAATAAATTGATGGGGATCTGACCGGAAAATAAGATAAATAGCTATGCTAGAAGAAGTAAAAAATCTATATTATATAATATTGAAGTTGATAAGGAAAATTAATATAGTTTAAAGGCTACTAAAATAGATAAATATTAAATATAATAGTGGAATGTAGGATACTCAAGTTTTATTTGTTTGTTTCAAAAAGAAAAATTAATAAAGGAACTATAAAATTATTTTTATAAAGAATGTCTAGAAAACTCATAAGTAACAATTTTTTTTGGGGAGAATGAAAATTTTGGATAGACATGAAAAGGTGTTTCATTAGATCCATCAAGTTATGAAGATGTTCCAAATAATATGATAACTTAATTCAAAGAGTAACATTCCTTTATAGCTCATAATGAGAAGTGGATCCCATAAATGGTAACAATATTCACGAAGAAAACAACTATTCTATCTTAAGATGATCGGAATAAGAAAATTAGAGGAAGGGGAAAGAAAAATCATCCAAATAGAGAAGTTATAAGGATTTGAAGATCCAAGATGAGAAGATAATCATAGCCTCACTACTCTGATTATGGATCTTGGACCTCCTTATTGACCTTTATTATTTAAGTGTGCCAACATGCAAGTAATTGATGGAAACATTAAATATGTGGGAGAAAATTGAGGTTTCCACTAATGAATAAAATTGTATCCATTATGTAATTGACATATTCATGATGAAAAAGTGAGAAGTGAAACTATTTATGGGTAGTGCCCAAGATAATATCTATCGATGTTTCATTCTACACTAAATCTGGACAATCTATTAAAAGATTAATATTGAGGTATTGAAATAAAATGTCTTATTTTTCATTGATTATAAAAATATATTTGTAAATAGTGTGTTTTTGTTGATGTTAAATATTTGAGGAAGGGGGAGTTGTATGTATTTAACTTTAAATTTCTTATGTGTTTTTTGAGATGTGGAAATGTTACAAAAGTTTCTTTATAATTCCTGATGAGTCTATTTTTACATGCATAATAATATGTTCTTTATATTGGTATCACATGTATGTTATTTATGGATAAAATTTTGATCTTTCTAAATTATATCTTGTTTTATACATAATGTTAACCCATATGAACTTATATATTATTATTTGAAGGATAATTTATAAGAAATCACATGAATCAATTCCACTATTTCATGTGAATCAGGCTGTAATTATGAACTAATGAGGGAGAATAATTTGATTAGAGTATACCCTTTTATCAAGTAGAATATATATAAAATGTATGAGATTATAAACCATATATGGAACTTTTAATTTATTCTTTATAAGGGGGAGAAATAAACTCACACATATTGACTATGAATGAGATTGGTGGTATTGGAAAAATTTTCAAAGAGGGAGATTATTGTTCCCATACAAGGATTATTGTATTTATCACTAAAGAAAGATACCAGGATTATGATAAGGTGTCAATATGTATTAGATATAATTTATCCACTTCCAATTCTCAATGAAAAGTGGGAATGTATTTTTCTTCAATTGAATAACATATCTTGTAAAAATTATAGGAATCAAACTTAATTGGAGAAATTAGTGTAAAGATCTTCAAGGACATTAATGGAATGTATGGGTGGATATAGAAACACTATCAAAAATATTTTATAATAATATTTTGTTTTATTTAGTTTCCCTAGAGATGAATTTAAAGACATATGGATTGAGATGTGTAGAAACTGATAAAATAGAAAAGTCCCTATATGATAAGAGTATTTTCCACCATGTGTATGTGTCATCTAAAATGTGTGTATGATTCCTTTTATTGGTAGGAAAATAATTTTTGGAAAATTCCCTCTTAGCATATGAGTGGTTAAGTATTTTCTTATGAATAATTCCTTATCTATATATATATATATATATGATCTAGAGTTTCATATGAGTTATCTAGGAGCTGTGTATGTTTAATGTAATGTATCTCTATGTGTCAAACAAGATTAAGAAAAAGTGAGCTTTTAAAAATAAAAAAATAATATTTTTAGATCATTAAACCTGATGATGGAAATAAATTAGATAATGTTTGGATAAAATCCAAAATAAAAATAAATATATAAATAAATATAAATGAATATGAATCAATATGTTTGAGTATTCAGTTTTATTAAACGAATAAGTTGGAGTTTCAGATGCTCTACACCAAAGAAATTGAGACCATTCCACGGATAACAATAAAATGAAGATGAACACATTGTGGGGTATTTTTAGTGGATATTTTGTTGAGTGTTTAAGGTTACTTTCTCTATAATGGGTTTTAAAAGGAATATAATAATAACCACACTTTAGAAATGATCACTTTATAAAAAAATATTTACCTTGAGAAACAATGAGTTAAAAAATTCTATGGTTTAATCTTTGTGAATATTCTCACTATACCTCACTAATAAAATTTCAGAATGGGATGTCACCCAATATATGTTTAATTTTATTTTAATAATTTCTTGTATTCATGGATTTGTTGAGGGAGATTTTTTTAAATGGTGTGGTTTTAAAGGAGAAGAAATGAAATAATTTAAATATAGAATTATGATGAAAACATAAATTCTTAATTTGATTTAAATAGAACACCTTTACTCAATTCAAATGGATTACATTAAGTTTAAAATATGAAGTGAGACCACAAAATTTCATGCATTTTTCCTTATTTTGAATAAAGAAATATTTTTTCATTTTAGTTCCATGAGTATAAATATGGAAGGGCACAAATATGAGAAGGGATAAAAATTTGACCATTCTCAAACACTGAAGAAATATTTACTATTAAATAATAAGAAGATAAATCAGTTATTTTTATAATTTCATTGGGAATTAAAGGAGAAGGAGGATAAAATGAATGATTATGGGATGAATTCAAGAAGAAGGTGAGAGGTAGGAATCACTTCCTTCTACCTTGAATATCATAATGTTTCCATGAGATTATATCAGTATGGTATGTGATCCATAAAACATTAGGTGGCGATCTATGTGCATGTAATTAAAGGAGAACAAGACTAATAAGTATATTATAATGCCCCGACCCCAAAAACCAAAATATGTGGTATTATCTTATTACATTGGAATGATTAAAAGGAATAAAATCTCAAAGAACCAAGATATTTTGTAGTCTTATAAAGCTATATTACATAAATGATACCTATAATACATTGGGAAATTGTAAATACAAGAATGATACATAATTAAATGGAATAAACTGCATATTTTAACTCTTATTCAAAGATTTATTCTTCATAACCTGGATAAAGAAACATAATAAGATATAATGGATAATGTTAAAAATATTTTTTTGATGGATAGTTCTAGAGAAAATGGTTAAGAGAAAGGTAACAATTAGAAATCCCTAAATCCATGATGATCTAAGGTCCATTTGACTCATCAGTAATGAAGGTACTAAGACAAATTTATTTTTAAAGATTTTTTTATATAAATGAAGAATTTTATTAGTCTATATGAATAAAAGTAAGTATATGTTTCTATAAATAAAATATTAACTATTGGTTTTACCTTGAACTATTTCTACTTTTCTTCTTATATGATGATGTAATACAACAATATATAAAACCATATCTAAATATCAACTTAAACAATTTCATAAGGGGTTTAGTTTTCCAAAATACTATGATTCAATACATTATAAATAATATCATATAATTTCTAGAATGAACATATCCTTATACTTTAGTCAACATGAAGAGGCTTTAAATTGTTAAATTTTGAACATGAGAATAACTTTTTCATAGATCCTATTGAAATATGGAAATAAATTGAATTACTATAAAACCTTAAAGGAAACATGAATTTTTCCTTTTTTTCATAGGTAATATAGATATTATTTTATATATCCCTTAAATCCAAAAGTGTTGTAAACTCTATCAGTGATAGAATAAACTAATTGTTGAAAATTCAAAAATCAGTTTAAATATAGTCAATACGTATCCAAATAAATTATTAATTCATCATTTTGTGAACATGAATAACATATTAAGGGTGTTATTTCAATCAATCGTCTATATTTTGAAATGTTTAACTTTTTGGTTAATATCATTTCTTGGTATCATCCAACATATGATTCCCAAATCCATAACAAAATGTATTGCAGTAAAATCCCCATATATTGAAAAATTATTATATCCAGTGAATTGTTGATAAAATATTCAAATGACACGATTCTTGAATAGTAATATTAGACATTCCTCTCTATGTTCAGTAGTTTCATAACATGATCATTATCTAATAGCACCATCTGTGATATATTTATTTGACATATTGGAAATTTATTTGTATAGTCTCTCATATCCTTATAGTTGAATCATTGTACATTGGAAACCTTTTTATTACCCTTGTAATCAAGAACATGGTGTCCTATTTATACACACTTATAAAAAATTATCATTCCCTTCAATCACGTAAAAAATAATTTCATTTTGTAATTATCACATGATAGAAAATACTTCTTTCCTATCGTCTTTTTTGACTAATTCCCTTCTTCATGGTGCTTAGAAGACATCTTCTTATCTTGGTTTCCATTGAATAAATTAGACTTTGAGAGTTATTTAACCGTCTCACTGACACATGATACTATGTCTTCATATGATTATAATGTTTGGAAGACTATTTCCCTTTGAAATATTATCTTTGGACCATGAAATATTTGATCCTTCTTTTTCTTTTGATCACATGCATCAGTGAGGTTCACCTTCCTTGTACAAGGTGACATTTTTAAATAATGTCATATAATAGATTAAATCATAACATAATGAAAATTTTTAAATATGTTATATCACATAAGTTTATGCATCGTGAATCCTAAAATCAAAAACATTGGATATTTTTGGGAAATAATTAATTCATATTCCTTCATAATGTTAGGTAAAGAAAATGTAAAATATAAAAAGTGTATCACCCAGGAGTGAATAGTAAGTCCCATTTTACTATACTAGGTTACCCTGAGTCATGCCTGAAACACCTTATTGGAGTTATTACTCAAAGGAAAATTTGTTCTAGAACCAAGTCAACTTATTGTATCCAGATTGGGATGTCTTGCTTGGAATACCTACATAATCTCTACCTTAACAAAATTATAGGATTCTCTTATATACATATCCTCAAAGTATATATTAGGGTAATATTCCCTAATATATGTTTTCTAAATCTAGTTTCCAAGGTTGTTACTAAACCTCATTTTGATACCAACTCTAACACCCCGGCCTTAGAATCTTAGAGCCGGTGCATTATCTTATTACATTAGCATGATTACACAGAACCCAACAATGAAGGACTGAACATTTTAACATTATTGAAATGATAGATTACATACATGATACACATAATTCATTAGGAAATATTAAATACGAGCATGATATATAATAAAATGAAACAAACTACATCCTTGAATGATTATTCAAATATTTATTCTTTGTAACCAGTAGAAAAAAAATAATATGGGTGAGATAAAATGATAGGTAAGGATATGTAAAGAGGAATAAATAATAAATCAGTTATAATAATTCAACATGGAAAATATGATTAACTGAAACACATTCCATTTTACCAATGAACTGAAGATAAAATGTATCCATATATATTTCGATCAAAAATATCATGGATGGATAATAACTATAATTACTATGAAGGAAATTATTAATTATTTAATGTCACATATTTGTCACATGAGGACCTATAATATCAAGATCTATCCTTTAGACAGTTTAAAACTTCAGGTATAAACTGGTTTAATTTGGACAACTTAATCCCATCATGATAATTTTATGATGCATCAAGGAGATATATATTGTCCCGATTCCACCCATAATTTCATTTATAAATCATTCTTGAAATCAAATAATCAATTTTATCAATAGACAATATGCCTTATCAAATATCTATAGTGAATAAAAGATACAGATTTATCAATAATTCCCTAATTAAATAAATAACAGTCAAAGTAAAAATTGTATGTGAAACTACATATGATTTAAAAATACAATTATATTAATCATCTAAAAATATTAATATTCAAGGAATTTTACAATAATTACTAATGGTAGTGATATTTAAAATATTATCATTAAGAATATTTTTAAGAGAATAATCTTTAAACATTCCATAGTTCCCAATACCACTTTGAAACATTTGAATCATAATCTCTAGAATGTATGAAATTAAATGAAACATAGAATATCAAGATAATAATGAGATTCATTATATAAAAATACAAAGGAATATCATACACCATTTGAAATTTAATTGGTGCATAATAACAAATAAATATGAAATGAATGTAATTTGTGACGAAATTCCCATACCTTATCATTCATTTCGATGTGTATCCTTTAAACTCATTTATAGTGGTTTAGAATATATTACTAACCAATATAATAAATGTAATAATGTTTATAATTACATATATTATCTTCTTTTAATATCTTATTACCTTTTTGTTAACAATCATTCATTATTTGAATAATTTCAAGTGTTAATTGCCTAGTTTTCTCAAGTATGTTTTAACATGTAATTTATTGTTCCTATAAATTATAGCATGATTTAATAATATATAACGTTAACCATGAATTTATTATCACAATTATTCATTATATATTTATTTTTATTATTCTAAATTTTTTTTAGATTTTAAATGAAGTGCACCATTCATGGAGACGACAGTCCGTACGTATAAATGAATAATACTTTCATTTCTTTATTGTATTAAAAGAATGAAAATTGAATCACACATATGTATATTACAATTACAGTATCATACATTTTTATATATGTTACATAGGTTTATTAATACCATCTTTTATATATTCCACCTATGTAATGAACAAATCATATCTCTTTGAGGGGGTGGTAGTCCACACTTCCTCGAACGAAATTATTATATATACACAGGATGGAAATCATAATAAAATGTTATAAATAAAAATTAAATAAGTATATATACATTAAAAATATAATATATATCATATATAAACATATTTTTTTATCATAATGGCCAACATGGTAGGTGGTAAAGTAAAAATGAATAATCATCATTTCGTGAGGCTGTAGTTTGGTATACAAACAAACAATATGTTCATTATCCATTAGATGGAGGAGTGTGTATGTGTAGGTTGAAAAATTTAAATAAAAATACTAGTATATTTAGGATACTTGTGTTTTTATGTAAGCAAGGAATTCTGATATTTTAGGGCACGGATAATGGAAATGAAACTAGAGATCTTGAGAGAAGACATTAACTCTTAATCGGAAAACTACTTTGGGTTTGTAACAAATGGGCTCCATGGAAGGATTACTACCTAAAGGGTGGATTCAAGGTATATGATAGGGATTTTGGAGTCTCTATTGGGAAGATATTGGTGAAACATAAGTGGTTTTAGAGGTTTTAGGAAGTGGGAGAGTTGGTTGCCTTTTATATGGAGAGAAAAGTACTCCCTTGATTTTCTTGAAAAAAAGTTAGGTGTACCCACGTTTTAACCTAAAAAGTCATAAATATCCTAAATACTCAATACTTGAAGGTTAACAAAATAATTATGTCAAAAAAATGTCTGTTGGACAAGTTTCCAGGTTATTTGGGCCCATAAATTAAGGATTTATTCTTTTATTAAGCTTAATTTAACCTTAGTAATTGTAATTAGTTTTAATTACAATCACTTATATTTTTAGTAAACAAAGTTGGTCTTATTAAAAAATATAAATTATTATGATTCCACATATGGAATCAATTTTTCCAAATTTCAATAATATATGTGATATAAATTAATTTAAAATTCATCCTGCAGGGGGGAGACAATGTAGGTTTTTAAAGAAACAATATCCAAAAGTTTACTATGTTTTTTATAGTCAATTTCAATGTAAAATTGATACCAATGACCAAAATTTGATTATTTGATAAAAATATTATCTAATTGAACTTCAAAACCAATCTAAAACATAATTTAACCTTATAAAAAATTAGATGAAAAAGAAGTTTTGAACTAAAATTCAGTATTTTTAACTATTCACCAAATGGGGTCTCTACTAAAAGGTAAAAAATGCCTTAATAAAAATATAGTATTTTATGTATAAAATTGGGTTTACTTTTGTATTGATCCTATAAAATATATTTGTTGAAAATAAAAAATATTTTATTTAATATATAATATATATCTGATTAAAATCACTCGCTAATTTTAAAAAATTTGATTTATTATGGTAAAATATATTTCTGAGCATAAAATTAATAATATATTCCATTACATGTAATAGGTTTACATATTCATTTATAATTAATCTGTAACTAAGGAATTCATTTTATATTTGTGTTAACCATATATTTCCATAATATAGTTATTAATATTCATAACTACTAGTTCATATCTTATTATATTAAATAATAATATTTTATTAATACATTGTTGTTTTGAAAACCTCATTATTGTGTGTTACACAAGCTATTGAGGAATGTTTCTCTTGTGTGTGATGTAAGATAACTTACTGTTTCATGCATGAAAAGCTATAGAATATATCATATTCATTTAATATTATAATGAATTGGGTTAATATATTCCCTTTTTACACATGGTGTTGTGCGTCATAAACAAATATAGAATATATCAAATCAATTTAAAACAGTAAATATATTTTAGAGTACCAAGGTCTTATATTCCCTAATATTCTTGGTGTCGTTTTATATATATTATGAAATATAATATTCATACATTATAAATTTTGGGTGTTCCATATATATATATATATTATGATATATTCATGGTTACAGACATGTCTGATGAGAAGTTTGATATGAACTTTGAAGAATAGTTAGAAGATAGTATAAAGAACCCATTAGGAGGTGGACATAAGTTATTATATAGAAAGATATAATTATAGGGAGAGTGTATAAAGTTCCCAGAAGTTATAAAGACCCCAACACTAAAATCCAAAAGATTTTATTTACTTTTTTTACATTGGTAAAAGAAATTTCATCACAAAGGACCGAATAGTATAACAGTCTTGGTTAACTAGATACATACCTGGCTTCCATATTTCTTTATAAAAATAAAAATATTTCATATAAAAAATTCTTTTATCATTGATATAATTTTTAATATCCTTATTCATATCCTAGGTAAGGGAAAACAAATAAGGGGGATATTATAAACTCTATAAGGGTTATATAAAATAGATGCTATTATATGTAAATAAAAAATAATTAACATGATAGAGTGGATAATAAAAAAATTCCATTTAATCAATAACAAAATTTCAATGAGCATCCATAGAAAATATCATCAAATAAAACACATGGATAATAAAAACTAAATTCTTAATAAATTAAATCCATAATTATGGACATTAATGATCAATGCCTCTTAACCAAGAGATCATGAATCTTACTGTCAAATCCACTCAACAAAGAAATTGTCATTATATCAAGGAATTTCAACAAAGGCATTCTCATTGTATGGGATATAATACAACAAATAACCAACTATTATGACATGATATTACAACCACATATTATACATCATGCCAGCCTTATCACAACCCATCCTAGTGGGGCCCACATGGAGACTCCCCTAGCCTTCCTCTAATAGGCCAGGAATCGGGGACTAGCACCGAGTAGGAATATTACAAACATGGGAGGAATTTCCTAAGTACGTGTACACACACACACACACACATCTCTATGCCCACAAATGTTGAAATGTTAATAAAACCACTAAGGAAAAAAAGTGAATGCATACAACTAAACCCATCCTGTAAGGACCCGACCCCAGAACTGCCCATAGGGAGGATTTGTCCTCCGAACACTCAGGAGTCACTGCCTTGGAATCATGATGTGTAATCATTTAACAAAAACTTTACAACAACACATCACACATCATGACCCATACAGAGGATTGCTTCGGTTCAAGTTCTAGGAAAACCAGTTGCATTCTAAAATGTTCCATGTATTAAAAAATATAACCTGAAAAATTTTAATCAATAACATAGGGAGAGAATTGAAATACTCATTAATGGGTTTTGAAAATACATAATACGGCTTCTGAAAAATTCCTTCGAAAATAATTTCACATATATCAAAATTATTCCTGAGAAGAAAAAATAATGACTATTTCAAAGGTTGCTATAAAACAATTAAAGAATTTCATAAAATGCATAAATACTAACAAGTAAAGTAGGAATGGCATGAATGGTATGCAAGTAATAATAACAATGACCATTATCAGAGTTGCGCATAAACAATTCTACTACAACTTATAAAATTGAACAACATTATTAATGTAATAGTAATATTTGCATTAAAAAAAACTGATAAGGAAATTGATCATGTATCACCATTGTCTCATTGTTTTCCTTGTGTACTTAAATCGCATACTCATAGGTAATTAACATACACATAATTTGGGATTATAATGTAGAACATTCTGTAATCATGTTGTCGAGGTCTCGACCAAGACATCTATTGATTAAAGACATAGCCATAATCCAAAATCACTTTAATCAATATTCTACTAATTGAATATTTTCTTGTTAATTAAATTACATATTTATAATGAGGAAAATGCATATGTCAGACTGTGCCAAGGCCTTTTCCAGGACGTCTAGTGAATAAGGCCTCGACCAAAATCCATAACTCGTAAAATGGGAACGACCTCAGCCAATTATGCGTCTAATTGTCTCATGAGACCTACCAAAGCATCAAGGGGCTATAGCAGGCCCCAACCATCATATAATAAGTCCAATTCATTCCTCATACCTCATAAATCAAAGTGCACATACCACTTTGCTTTATTTAATTTAATTTTCTTAGATATTACCCAAGCTGTCCCATACTACTTTGGGTAATTTAATTTCATTTCTTATTATTTTTCATATGCATGCATTATAGAATACAACAATAAATAAAATGGATAATGAAACTATTGTACATTTACGGTAGAAATACATGATATGACAATGAACATATAAAGTTTGATGATAACCATATCCTATGGTAGGAATAGATAATTAAAATAACTTTTCCACATGTAATAATAATTAATGAACATAAAATGATGAATGAATGAGGTTTTCCACATTAAATGATAATTTCTTAGTTTAAAGTCCCAATTTTATGCACATTTAATTATGTTCATGGTGATAAAAGTTCTAATGAGCAAGAAATTAGACCAAAACATAACTTAATTAACTAATGACCAAATTTGCAGGGGGTTCATTAAGTAATAAGACTATATATGAGCACAACATGATAAGTAATATGACATGATTTTAAAAATCAATTTATTCTCTAATATATTTTTTGTTAAGTCAAAATATATTATTTTATTTAATACGTGGATAATATTATTAAATCTTCTTTAATTAAAATAAACAAGACATGTTAAACGTATTATTGTATACCCATACATACACATAAGTGCATATTAGTTTACTGAACACAAAATAAAAATTTACTAGCAACCCTTCAAACATTAATTGCCTCAAACTAGTAACTAATTCTAATATTTAATTCAGGAAATTATTATTTTAGAATCTATATTGAAATAATACCATGTATACACAATGTTTATGTATTTAAATCTTCATAACCAAATAAGGTTTAATTACTTTCTAAGTGTAATAAATGTTACCAAAACATTTTTATCTATTAACTCTACTTGATTGTAAATAAAAATATGTTAGGTTTATAACATATACTACTAGATGTATTTACATGTATCAAAATAAGGGTTTTTCAAACTAGGTATAATCCAATTGAACCCAAATGACATGTCGCATTTAAATCACTAACTAAGTCTTGGAATTCATCCTTTATAAAACAAACTTGAGTGTTGATACATAAATATATATATATATATATATATTTGGGTTTTAGAAACTCAATTACATTTATAACCCTAAAATTAGTTCACACATAAAGTATTACTTAAGGAAAAGTATTCATGTCTTGAATGTCATAATTGATTTTTTTGGAAAACATATTCCCATAATTACAAAATTATACATTTACATATACAATGTTTACAAAGTGTAATTTTCATATTACAAGTAAACTCGAAATACCCTTTATGTGTATATAATACTTTGTAAATCATATTGATTTAATTGAAAATATTCAATATGGATTTGGGTTGAGGTTATATACATATAAATTAATATATATATATATATATACTTATACACCTGAAAATATATACATATAAGAAATATAATGGAAGTCTTTCAAAACTAACCCTACATGAATTATTTGAGGTTACAGACCATGAACAATATCCCTGAAAAACATGGAAGGTGATACTGTCCCAACAACTTCACACATGGAATGTTCTATAACCTATATATATATATATGTATATATATATATAAACATAAATATAAACTTTGATTTTCATGAGAAATAAAAACTGAAAACATCCTAAAACAAATCTAAGATCCTCAAAACAGTAAATAAGAAAGGAATTTCAGGGATTTAAATATGGATCAAAACGTTTATATACATATACATATATATACATATGTAAAAAAACTCATTTGCACTCCAAATAATAAGAAATATCCTTTGAAAACATTGACACCTTAAATGTAGTGGGTGTGTAGAGGGTTTTAGGGTTAAAAAAACCAAAAATAAGATTTTACGCCCGTATATATATATTATGTATAATTTTATAAACTTATATAAGACTAGTTCATCATAAAATAGAATCAAAAACCACTCTTACTGCACTGGTTCGATCCAACATGAGATGTGAGGAAAAACACGTAAGAAATGGTTCGTATGGATTTACATAAGCTCATATATATATATATACATATATACATATATACATATATATACCGAAACTGAAATAAAACCAGACAACAAAAACACCATTAATCCTTTGGTTTTATCCAGTTTGAAGGACGAGGAAAAACGTGTAGGAAGAATGGGTTCGGATGTCGCTGTATACAGGATTGTAGTCATATATATATATATATATATACATATTATAAATCAAAATGGAAGAAAAAAACCAAGAAAAAACAGAGTTCCCTTACCAGCTTAGAGAGGAGTAGAAGGAGCAGGAGATCTCGAAGGTATATGAAGAAGCCACTAGAGAGAAACACGAAGGAACAACCGCCTTCGCTTCGATGCAACGCAAGGTTTAAAAAAATCAAACTAGCATGAAGAGACATAAATTAAGGATCTGAGGCCAAGCATTAAAGGCCGGTTCCAACTTCATGGAAAGAGGGCGTGAGGGTGGGTCCACCGAAGACCTAGGTGAAGAAAAATGGAAAGATAGGGTTACTGGTGCAGAACATGGAGAAGAAGAAGAAGAAACACGAGGATGAAGAGATCCGAAAAGGAAAGGATGGTTATGATCAATCCAGGGATTTATCAAACGGTCAAAGATTGATGTGGCTTTGTAAAACAAAATGGACGGCTGCTATTAGAACGCGCTGGATCAAACGGCCTGCTGGGATGTGATGTTAAAAAAAACGCAGTATCAATTTATTATTATTATCATAATATTGTTATTATTAGTTTTTTACTTTATTAAACTTATTATATCCTTATTACTATTTGAGAAAAAAAATGAAAACTAAAAAAAAGTTTTATAATAGTACTATTATCTTATTATTACTCTTTATTTATTTATTTATAAAAAAAATTATCTTAATCTATATTTTTATATAATGATCTATATTCATTTATTTTTTTAATGTTTTTTATTATAATTGATTACTTAACCCATAATTGACATAATTTCAAAACATAAACTTTATAGTTTTCATTTTTAAAACTTTTATATAATTTTATATGTTAACATATTACTATTATAATGTTTTTACCATTGTATAAACAAATTAAAGATTTATATAAAATCTTTTTTGCTTAAATTTAATATTCATATTTTTTTCAAATAATTTCATTAAACATAAATCATAAAAAAAGAATATAATAATAATTGATATTTCAAAACTATTAATTATAATTTTTATAAGATCAAATTATAAAACATTTATATTATCATTATCATCATTTAAACATTGAAGAAAATAAAATAATTAACCATTCTGAACCTCTTGGGGTATTCAAATCTTAGCTTCAAAGTTTCTGTTTGAAACTAAAACATCATAAGATATTGGATCATCGGGGAGCCAATGGCTACAATTATAGCCTTCGGTCTCTAACAGTCAAAAGGAATCATTTGCTTCAGGTCATTATAAAGCTAAATCTTCGGGTGTCTTAAAATCAAGGGGATTGAAGAAGAAGAAGGAGAAGATGGTTCAAGTCATTATTTGGTGCTTAGTGCAGACACAGTGGTCTTGGCCGTTCTTATGTTTGTTATGGCGGATGCTAAAGACCCATATTGTTTACTCAGGGTTCTCATTGTTTTGAGCAGTCTTCCTATAATATTAATAGGGTGTTTAATTGGAATCTTGGTTAGCTTAACTTCCCATTTTGTCACACTGTGTTGGAGTTACTATGGTGTTCCCAATTGAATAAAGATCCTTTCATTCATTTTGTGTGTTCACTCTATTTCATTATTACTTTTTATAAGAAACCATTTTGTTCAATTAAAGGGTGTCATAAAATATAAAATTTTCCATTACATGAAACACAGATTCTTGGGATGTTACATTATCCCCCTTCAAAGAATTGTGTCCTCACAATTCTAGTCATAAACCGAAAAACAAAACCCATAGACGATCATTATCACCAAAATGGGAGATTTGGCTTGATCAATGGAATACCCAGGTTGGTACTCAGTTCCTCTGCTTCACTAGCCTAGATACACCTTGAGTAGTATATCTTGAACTCCTACTCATGTGTTCTACACACAGGCTTCCATAGGGAGGCTCGTGCAGTAAAAAGCTTGGAAATGTCTAAATGGACAAATTCCCTGATGACCCTCTAGACTATATCATGCTCAAGATATTCAATGGGGATGATGCTGTTGACTAGATTAAGATTTAATATCTGGAACATATAGGCCGCCTTGAGGTGGCCATCTTGGGAAGCTACAAGGAAACATGCTCTAGTAGAAAAATTTTGTGCGAGAGTAAAAAACTGAAAAAGACCTTCGTAGTATCTCCCCCTTAGCCTATAGTAGGGTAGTTGGGTAGTGGATATAGGGTGAAATACATGGTCATTCCCCCAACATTAATGATGGATTTTAGGGCTGTTCGACATGTCAAGCAGGCGTTGACAAGATCCTCACAGCTTGAGGAATGATGGAAAGTCTATAGTGCATGTTCTGATTAAAATATCCTCTATTATCTCATCAGGTAGAGACAATATTTTTGTTTGACCAGACATCTTAAAGATACATTTATGAGAATTCACTTAATAGTACATATAAAGTTTATAAAGGAAAGGAAAACAGGTAATATTTCAATAACAAATGAGTTTATATATCAGTGCCTGAGTTTCCTTATTGATTTACCACCCGAACTCCAAATAGAGAAGAAAAACTCCCTAACTCCTCAAACAAAACATAGGCTAAGCATTCAGAGTTAAATTCATGGAGAAACCTGGGACATCTCTTGAGTATATCATGAAGGGGATGAGGTTGGGAAACATCAAAATACACTTGTTTCTTGTAAGGCAGTCAGGTGGAATTATCTTCTAACATCCCAAAGTCCAAAAATTGGCCCCAAAATCCATAATTCATAATCTGACAAAGGTATGCCGCTCAGAGGTCTCCGGCAGCAGAAGCTTCTTGAAAAGTGTTAAGGATCATAGTGCCAAATTTATCACCTACCATGAATACTTGGAAAATCCCCTCATTGTACCTTTCTAGACATGCATATGAGGGGAATTGGGTCATCATCATAAATAGGTAATCAATTCCGAAACCCTGGTGTAGACTAAGCACCTGAGGTGAGTTTGACACATCGTACAGGTTCTTGCATGACATGAGGATATGGGCATAATTAAGAAAGTTATATCGGCTGGCTAGAGACACAATAGTTTCTAGAGCCTCAGTGGGAAGTGATAGAATACTGGTAGGTATGTTTCCATCTACCATCTGAAAGTTACAATATAATTACTTAGTGATGCTTAGTAATATATGTATACTACCTGGTTTTCCAGAGCTATCTGAACCTATCCTCTGATACCAACTGTAAGGATCCAACCCCAGAACTGCCTAGAGGGAGGTTTTGTCCTCCAAACACTCGGGATTCGGTGCCTTGGAATGATGATGTGTAATCTTTTAACAAAAACTTTACAACAACATATCACACATCATGACCCATACTAAGGATCCCTTCGGTTCAGGTTATGGGAAAACCAGCTGCATTCTGAAATGTTCCATCTGTTAAAAACAGTAACCTGAAATTTTTTAATAAAAAACGTAGGGTGAGCATTTAAATACTCAGCAAGGGGTTTTGAAAATACTTAATACGGATTTTAAAAACTTCTTTTGAAAATACTTTCACATATATCAAAATTATTCCTTTGAAGAAAACATCATGACTATTTCAAAGGTCACTATAAAACAATTAAAGAATTTTATAAAATTCATAAATACTAACAAGTAAGGTTGGCATGGCATGCAAGGTATGTAAGTACTATAAACCACGAACATTATTAGAGTTGTGCATAAAAAATTCCACTACAACATATAAAAATGCACAACATGATTAATGTAATGCTAAAATTTTCATTAAAAAAAGCTGATAAGGAAATTCATCATTCATAACCATTATCTCATTGTTTTCCCTGTATACTTAAATATCATACTCATAGGTAGTTAACATACACATAATGTTGGATTATATTGAAAACATTTTGTAATCATGTTGTCGAGGTCTAGGCCAAGACATCTATTGATTAAGGCCTCGCCCGTAATCCATAATCTTTTTAATAAATATTATACTAATTGAATATTTTATAATTAAATAAATTAAATAGTCATAATGAGGAAAATGCATATGACAGACTATGTCAAGGCCTCAGCCAAGACGTCTAGTGAATAAGGCCTCGTCCAAAATCCATAACTCATAAAATGGGGAAGGCATCGGCCACTTCCGCTTCTAGTTGTCTAAGGAGACCTACCGATGCATCGAGGGGATATAGCAGGACCCACCCATCACATAATAAGTCCAATGGATTCCTCATACCACATAAATCAAAGTGCACATACCACTTTGATTTATTTAATTCAATTTTATTAGATATTACGCAAGGTGTCCCATACTACTTTGGGTAATTTAATTTCATTTCTCATTATTTTTCATATTCATGCATTATTTAATACAATGATAAATAAAATGGATAATGAAACTGTTGTACATTTACGGTAGAAATACATGATATGAAAATTAACATATAAAGTTTAATGATAACCATTTCCCAAGGCAGGCATGGATAAGTAAAATATCCTTTTCACATGTAATAATAATAAAAGATCATAAAAAGATGAATGAATGGGGTTTTCCACATGAAATGATAAATTCTTAGTTTAAAGTCCCTATTTCATGCATATTTAATTATGCGCTTGCTGAAAAAAGTTCTAGTGAGCATGCAATTAGACCAAAACACAACTTAATTTACTAATGACCATATATATAGGGGGTTCATTAATTAATAAGACTATATATAAGCACAACAGGATACGTAATATATCATGATTTTAAAAATCCATTTATTCTCTAATATATTTTTTGGTTAATTCAAAATATATTCTTTTAATTAATAAGTGGATAATATTTTTAAATCTTCTTTAATTAAAATAAACCTGACATGTTAAACGTATTATTGTATACCCATACATACAAATAGGTGCATATTGGTTTAGAGAACACAAAATTAACATTTACTAGCTACCCTTCTAACATTAATTTCATCAAAACATTAACTGATTCAAATATATAATACTAGAAATTAGGGTTTTGGATGCTATATAGGAATAATACCGTGTATACACAAGGTTTATATATTTAAATATTTATAACCAAATAAGGTTTAATTACTTATTACATATAATAAATGTTACCAAAACATTTTTATTTATTAACTCTACTTGATTGTAAATCAAAACATGTTACGTTTATAGTATATACTACCAGATGTATTTACATGTATAAAAATTAGGGTTTTTCATACCATGTATAATCCAATTGAACCCAAATGACATGTCACATTTAAATCACTACCTAAGGCTTGGAATCCATCCTTTATAAAATGGAATTGAGTGCTGATACATAAATATGTATATATATATATATATATTTTTAGGCTTTAGAAACTCAATTCCATTTAGAACCCAAAACTTAGTTCGCACATAAAATTTTACTTAAGGAATAGTATTCATGTCTTGAAATTCATAATTGAATGTTTTGGAAAACATATTCTCATAATTACATAATTATACATCTACATATACAAAGTTTACAAAGAGGAATTTTCATATTACTAGTAAACTCGAAATACCCTTTATGTGTATATAATCCTTTGTACATCCTACTGATTTATTTGAAAATCTTCAAAATGGATTTGGGTCGGGGTTATATTCACACACATATATATATATATGTGTGTACTTATACACTCGAAAATATATACATATAAGATATATAATGGAATTATTTCAAAACTAACCCTACATGAATTATTTGAGGTAAAAACCCATAAAAAATCTCCCTAAAAAAATGAAAGGTGATACTGTCCCAACAAGTTCACGCATGGAATGTACTATAACCAATATATCGATATATGTATATATATATAATCATAAATAAATACTTTGATTTTCATGAGAAATAAAAACTGCAAACAACCTAAACCAAATCTAAGATCCTCAAAATAGTAAATTAGAAAGGAATTTCAGGGTTTTTAACATGGATCAAAATGTTTATATACATATACATATTTATAATTATGTAAAAAAACGCATTTGCACTCCAAATAATAAGAACTCTCCTTTGAAAAGCTTGACACCTTAAAAATAGAGGGTGTGTAGAGGGTTTTATTGTTTAAAAAAAACAGAAAACAAGATTGTATGCCAGTATATATATATTGTGTATAATTTTATAAACTTATATAAGACTAGTTCAACGTAAACTAAAATGAAAAACCAACCTTACGACACTAGTTCGGTCCTACATGAGAGGTGAGGAAAAACATGTAAGAAATGGTTCTTATGGCTTTACATAAGCTCATATACATATACATACATATATATATATATATATATATATATATATATATATACTGAAACTGAAATAAAATGAGACAAAAAAACGCCATTAATCCTTTGGTTTGATCCAATTTGAAGGATGAGGGAAAACTTGTAGGAAGAATGGTTTCGGATGCCGCTTCATACAGGATCGTAGTCGTATATATATATATATACATATTCAAAACCGAAATGGAAGAAAACAACCAAGAAAAAACAGAGTTCCCTTACTAGCTTGGAGAGGAGGAGAAGGAGCATGATATCTTGAATGTCTGTGAAGAAGGTGCTAGAGAGAAACACGAAGGAACAGCCGCCCTCACTTCGGTGAAACTTGAGGTTTAAAAAAAACAACCTAGAGTGAAGAGATGTCAAAGAGGGATCTGAGGCCAAGCATTAAAGGTCAGTTCCATATTCATGGAAAGAGGAGGTGGGGGTGGGTCCACTGAAGGCCTAGGTGAAGAAAAATGGAAATATAGGTTTACGGGTGCAGAGGGGGGAGAAGAAAAAGAAGAAACACAGGGAAGAAGAGATCCGAAAAGGAAAGGACGATGAGGATTGGTTCAGGGATTGATCGGATGGCTGAAGACTAACGCAACTTTGTTAAAAAAAACAGACGGCTGGGATTAGAATGTGCTGGATTGGACGACCTGATGGGATGCAACATTTTAAAAAAAGAAAAATGTTGTTTCGGTTTATTATTATTATCATAATATTGTTATTATTACTTTATTATTTTATTATACTTATTATATCCACTATTTGAAAATAAAAACATGTAAACTAAACAGTAGTTTTATAATAATACTATTATCTTTTTATTACTCTTTCTTTATTTATTTATATTAAAAAATTATCCTAATCTATTTTTTTATAGAAAGATCTATATTCATTTCTTTTTTTAATGTTTTTATAATAATTGATTATTTAACCCATAATTAACATAATTTCAAAACATAAACTTTATAGTTTTCATTTTTAAAACATGTATATAATATTATATGTCGACATATTACTATTATAATATTTTTAGCATTGTATATAAAATTTAAAGACTTATATAAAATCTTGTGTGCTTAAATTTAATATTCATATTATTTTCGAAGGATTTCATTAAACATAAATCATAAAAAAAATCGAATCATAATTGATATTTCAAAACTATTAATTATAATTTTCATAATATCAAATTATAAAACAATTATATTATCATTGTCATCATTTAAATATTGAATCAAATAACATAATTAACCATTGTGAACCTCTTGGGGTATTTAACTCTTAGCTTCAATGTTTCTGTTTGAAACTAAAACATTATAAGATATGGGATCATCGGGGAGCCACCAACTATAATTATAGTCGTTGGTTTCTAACGGTCGGAAGGCAACAGTTGCTTCAGTTACTTATAAAGTTGAAACATCGGGTGTCTTAAACTCAATGTGATTGAAGAAGAAGAAGGATAAGATGGTTCAATTCATTCCTTTGGTTCTTAGAGCGGATGTAGTGGCCTTGTACATTCTTATGTTTGTTATGGAGGATGCTAAAGACCCCTATCGTTTACTCAGGGTTCTCATTGTTTTGAGCGGTCTTCATGTAATCTTAATAGGGGTTTTAATTGGCATCATTTGTTAGCTTAAATTACCATTTGATCACAGTGTATTGTAGTTACAATGGGGTTACCATTTGAATAAAGTGACTTTCGTTCATTTTGTGTGTTTAATCTATTTAATTATTACTTTTTCATAAAAAACTAGTTTTTTCAATTAAAGGGTGAAATTAAATTTAAAATTTTCCATTACATGAAACACAGATTCTTGGGATGTTACACATCCAACAGAGTACGACGGGATGTAATGTACTAAAAGTAAATTGGTCCATAATACAAGCCCAACAAAAACAAGAGTATAAAAACTACAATTTCCAGCTTCTAAACACAAAGAGGTATTGGGACTACTGCTCATAGCTGTAGGAACAAATTTTCTGGTAGGGAACATAGAAACCTTGGTCTTGTTTTGGTCCGCCATGGACTCTGTCAAAAAGGCTACTTGTCTGTAGAAGACATAACATGTGTGGGAAAAGCCTGCGCAGGGGTGAGTATAACAATACTCACTAGAGGACCCCAAAACCACAAATTAATACACAATGTAAAGGTACGGTCAAATCTACATAGTATAGGTCTACTAAACATATAATAGGATAACAAAAACCAAATATAATCAAAACCCAAATCTGTAATCTAGAGAAAAGTCACACAACCGCATTTATCCACTAGGGATTTAGTTTGATGATTCCATGAAGCAATATTCTAGGAGAACTAACTCCACGAGTATGATATGTCTGATGACGTACATCCGAGAAGTACTGTTCATTGTGAAAAGACAAGATAGATAAATACACTCATTTCTGGAGAATAGACTCCTGAGTGGGGAAAGATCATGATACACAGATGAGGATCAATGCCAGGGCCTTAGCGAATACTGCGAATTATTTGGATTCACATGCTAGTTATAGGATTGGTGCCCTGTGGGAATAGTCACGTCAATACCAAACTCTACCTAGGGTCAATAATGGATAGAGGATCGCGCTCCAAGCCTCTCGGAGGGTTACCTGACTATATCTCAGAATTTAGGGCTAAAGGGATCACACTTCTGTAGAAGAAAATGATACCTAACCTTCAGGGGAATGAGAAAAAGGGGGAAAACCAAATGAATCTTGTACAAGATATGGTGGACAAGAAGATCAAGCCATGTACCCAGAAGTACATGGCGTGTAGAAATGTCACACGCCATGTCCTCTGACCCTGGGTACTACCCATGTAAAAGGGCCTGTGTCGCCAGTCTTTTCATGTAGAAAAGTTAGTACATGACGTGTAGTACATATCACATGCCATGTCTGAGTAACTGGGGTCAGCTCCATGTATGTAGTCATGTGCATCTACATGACTTTATCCCATGTGTGCTATCCCGTGTGACTGGTACACAAGGTAACCCATGAAACCAACCTGGTCGGGTCGTGTGGTGGAGTACACAACTGTATACTCAATCTTGTGTATGTGTATCACTCAGGATACAAGCTGTGTTCCTCTTAGGGACCCACATGATGTGTTCTTAGGGGAACACATTGTTTCATCACTTCGTGCATCGTGGAACCCTAGCTGCTGCTGAGATAGTCCCACACAATGAGTTCTTTGGAAAATATGTTGTGTTCTTCGAAAATTTCCAAAAATGACACACATCACCGTCGCACCCTATTTTCTTCTCCAATCCCTAATCCGGCTACCCGATCACCTTGAAACTACAGGTTTTAGGTCTCCCCAACCTTATGAAGCTAAATCCGTCAGTTTTAGGCCTCTGATCAGCCCCAAAAACTCATTCGGATTCATCCGAATAAAGAACGATCAAAGAACAATAACTCTCATACCATGTCTATTTGCCTACCGCCATCATCGTTTCACCTCTTCTAGGTTGTCACGATGTCGAATCTACAATTTGGTATCATGGCATTGTAGAACGGTTGTTCAACAATCCGATGTTCATCGCCCCATGAAGAACACGAAGAAAACAAGATAAAAGAGGGAAGAAATCCAAAAGAAAATTGGGGAATTAACCTCCACTGTCATACGTCATTGTATTGATCCACTCCCATCAGTATGATAAAATGGATAAGAATCAAAAATAATAATAATAATCTAGCACAGATTAATTCATAGTGATCAACCCGATATAAACCCTCCCATAGGAACGTATGATCTGTGGATCAACCAGTTCGTGGATTGATCTGAGTTCATTATTTAATCGAAGAATAAGAAACAATTAAATCAAAATAACAAATCCCTACCTCTCTCTTCGATTAAGAGGAAGATCGGTCATCATTCGGGATTCGATCTCTCTGCGCAACGATCCATGCATCGTTGTACATCGGCACCCATCAAAAATCCACCAAGGTTGGATCCTCTCCAAAGGTCCAGAGGATCTTGGGTAAAATATCTAGGTTTATGAGTCTAACCCTGGGATTCTATTTATTGAATGAAAATAATCATTTTTGTGTTATAGAAATATTTTAAAATAAAATAAATTATTAATTTATTTTATTTCTTCTAAAATGTTTCTTCAAAAACTCCAAAATACTATTCTTTGCAACAGAATCATTATGGTCAGGGTTAGGCCTATTTTTAGGTAACTTAACTACTATGAATGTAACATTTCCCTCATATTTCTGATTCGGGAACCCATTTAATTATTATTCTACTTTTATCGGAATACCGCTCTTGTGCACTGTTTAAAATTTTAATTTATCTCAAACATTTATTCTGGGCACTCTGGGCCTAGGAATCACAGGTCGTCGAAAGGATTGGTCTCAAAATAATTCCATATAATATTCATAAATAATACATGGAAAATCCGAGACACTACATTCTCCCCACCTTGGGGATTTATATCCCATAAAAACTAAAACAAGGGCTACTCAAAAGGATGTGGTTACTGGGTATAGATCTGTGCCTCCCACTCCCACGTGATCTCATGAAGATTCTTGTGCTGCCACCAGATACACACCAAGGGAATAAATCACCCATTAAGGATCCTCTCATATCGATCCTCGATCTCTACTAGGTAATCAGCATAGGTCTATCCATCCTTGATGTTTAGCTTGCCCCTATCGATGACGTGGGATGGGTCACCCGTGTACCTCTTTAGCTATGTCATGTGGAAGACATCATGTACCCAATACAACTATAGTGGTAGAGTTAGGTGGTACGCCACCTTGATAACTCTATGCACTATCTGGAGAGGTCTAATGAATCTTGGAGATAGCTTTCCACCTTGGCCAAATCTCCGTAACCCTCTTTGAGGCGAGACATGAAGGAAGATGTGGTATCCCTCCTCAAACTCTATAGGTCTATGACATTTGTTAGCATAAGACTTCTTCCAGCTTTGTGCAGTCTTCATCTTCTCCTGGATGATCTGCACCTTCTCGGTGGTATCTTGCACCAACTCCAGAACCATGAGTGCTAACTCTCTAAGGTCAGTCCAACAAAGCGGTGATTGGCATGGTTTCCCATATAATGCCTTGAACATTTCCATACTAATGGTGGAGTGGTAGGTGTTATTATACACAAGCTCCACCGGTGGTAGGTGGTCCTCCCAACTATGACCAAACCCCAAGATACATAACCACATCATATCCTCCTGAACTTGAATGATCCTCTCTATATGAACATTAGTTTGGGGATGGAATGCCAAGATTAAGCATAGCTGAGTCCCAAAGGACTCCTGTAATCCCTTCCAAAACTGGGATGTGAAGCTTGCATCTCGATCCGAGACTATTTTATAAGGAATTCCATGAATCCGAACCGTCTCCTACACATAGAGGCGTCCCAATCTCTCTACGGAACTCTTCTCCCTGATACCTAGGAAGTGGGATGACTTGGTGATCCAGTCAATGATCACCCAGATGGAATTGTGCCCCATGGATGTTCGTGGTAAGTCTATCATGAAGTCCATCGATATTTCATCCCACTTACACTCATGAACATCCAGGGGTGAGCTAATCCCACTAGAACCTGATTCTTAGCCTTCACCTATGGGCACGTAAGGAATAGAGAAACGAACTCTGCTATTGCATTCTTCATGACTGACCACCAAAACTATCGTCAGAGATCCTGGTACATGTTCAGCACTCCAGGATGTACCACCAAGGGGGATGTATTAAACTCCCTCTGGACCTTCTCCCGCAACGCCCCTGGAACAACAAATATTCCTATGAAAATAATTATGATCTCCCCACCATGTGAATATCCATCAGAATCATGTCTTGTGTATAAATAATAACTTAATGCCTCACAGAAGACAACCCCAAGATGTGCCTCCCTAACTTTCTATAAAAGTGGAGGGGTGAAAACCATCGACTCTAGTGAAGATGCATCCTCTCTGTCCATGAAGGATAACTGTAATGTGGCTAACTGCTCTGTCACCTCACTCAGAATCTGCAAGCCTGATCTCCTATAAAGATAATCTTTCACCTTGTTTTCCTTCCTAGGAGTATAGATGATCTCAAAATCATAGTCTGGGAGGAACTTTAACCAATGACTCCATCTCAGATTCAGATCCATAAGCAATAATATGTACTTGAGGCTCTTTTGGTCAGAGTAGATGTTGATCTTCTTGTGCATAAGGTAGTGTCGCCACATCTTCAACGCTAAGACTACCAATTCCAAATTGAGACCTGGGTCGCATAGTTCTACTCATAGGGTCTATGCTGGTGCAAACCATAAGAAACAACTACCCGTCTCAACATCAAGACACATCCAAGCCCGGTTCCCATTGTGTCATAGAAAACTATGTACTCGACACCCTCCTCTGGTAATCTCAAGATCGGGGAACTCGTCCAACTCTACATCAATCTCTCGAAATCCTGCTGGCACTTATCTGTCCATATGATGGGTTTCCCCTTATTGGTCAAGGCTATCATCAGTGCTGATATTTAAGAGAAATCAGGAATGAATCTCCGGTAATATCCTGCCAACCCAAGGAAGTTCTGTACCTCCATCACGCTCCGAGGTGGATCCCATGCTGACACTACCTCCACCTTGGTTAGGTCCACAACTACTCTATCTGCTGAAATGACATGTCCCTGAAAGTGGACCTTCTATATCTAGAACTAGCACTTCAAGAGCTTCTCATAAAATTGGTTCTCTCGGAGTATGTATAGAACCATCCAAAGGTGTCTCGCATGCTCCTCCTATGATTCAGAGTACACAAGGATTCCGTCAATGAAGACCACTATGAACCGTCTATGTATGGCTAGAAGATCTGGTTCATTAGTCCCATGAACACTGTAGGGACGTTTTTTATGCCAAATGAATCACTAAGTACTCATAGTGACCATATAATCATCTGAAATCCATCTTCAATATATCCTTGTCCCAAACTAGTAACTGGTGGTAACCTAACTGAAGGTCATCCATTGAGAACCATCTTACCCCTCTTAGCTAATCAAAGAGGTCATCAATCCTCAGTAGTGGATACTTGTTTTTCACCATAACATAGTTCAGGCATTGGTACTCCATGCACAACCTCCGACTCCCATCTGCCTTCTTAGAAAACAAGACAGGGGCCTCCAAGGGTGAAACATTTGGTCCTACAAAACCCTTTCTCTGCAAATCCTCCAACTTCACCCTCATCTCGTGAATCTCTGTAGAAGCCATCCAATATGCGGGTGAAGAAATTGGTGTTGTCACGGGGGTGTAAGTTGATGCATAAGTAAATCTCCCATTGGGGGAGGTAATCCTGAAACATCTTTGGGAATAATGTCCTCGTACTCTACCACTACTGCTGGGAACAGGAAGCTCATAACAACTACTGCATCCAGGGTAAGGCTAGCCATCTCATGAGTGATTGGCTGCAACCTTTTATGCATGAGCCCATTCTTTGTTTCTGTGGTCACATTTTCTTCAATAAAAGAAAACCTCATCCCATCACTGCAGAAACACCACATCGTTCACCTAAAGCTGTCAATCTGGGCATGGACTGAAGATAGAAAATACATTCTGAGAATGGCGTCTTAAGGCCTCGATGCCACCACCATGTGGTTCCAACTGAAACTCTCACAATCCAAGGGTAAGATCACACTCTCTGAAAAGGTACGTGATCATTGAGTCTCCTCTCGTAGGTGTCTCCAAGTATAAGGATCAAGTCAATGGCTCTACCATAATCATATGGTTTTGCACAAGACATGTGGTGATGAAGGAATGACTAGCACTTCTGTCTATAAGTATGACAACTAAGGAAAAAATACACAGATCGTACCTCAGATCATCCCTAGAGTCCCAGGGTCGTATGCCTCGACTGCATGTAGCTATCCCCGCCCCTATCCCCCAGCTCCATGAGCCTGGTGCAGACCTCTTGGGGGTGGTGGTGGAAGTAGATTGAATCATTTACCACAACCTACAGCTCTTCCTGATCCTCTTCCACGTCTTCCACCAGGCGGGTCTATCTTCTATACTCTCTACCTCTACCTCGGTGGTCCATCCACCATCTCCCTGTCAGTAGCTCGATGGGTTGGACAATATCTAGTGACATGTCACCTACTGTCACATGAGTAGCATCAACTCTCCCTAGGCTGATTGGATCTATCATGAGGGCCCGAGACTATCGATCCCCAGTTCGAGGTCTTCCTATGACGTCCCCCACATCCTGATCCATGTTCCTGATGTCGGATGCTTGCTGTCGAGGTCTCTGCACTTGTCTGCATGTTGCTAACTGTCGTCGGCTGTCTCTAATCTTTCAAGAAGCTCTTGATCACCAAGGCCCGCTCGAGCACTCCAGCATATGTCGATATTCATAGAGGCATGAAACTAGATCAGATGTCCCTTCGTAGACCTTGAACGAAGGTCCGATCTCTGAAGTACTGATCTCTGACCATATCCATTGAGTACCTGGTGAGGTTGGTGAACCTAGATGTATAGTCAGACAATGTCAAACTGCCCTGTTGAAGCTGAGGAATCTCCTAGATACGCACTGATCTCAATGTAACATAGGAGAACTACTTCCCAAAGAGTCGCTCAAACTCTGTACATGAAAGAGTTTCCTCATCGCGAGTCTCTGTGGTCAGACTCCACCATCCTCATACCGAACCCTGAATAAGGCTTGCTCCAAGGATCACCATATGGTCCATCGGTGTCCTCATGAGACAGAAAACTATGATCACTACCTTAAGCCTGTCCTTAGCCTCCTGTGGGTTGGGCCCGGCTCAAAATATGAGGGGTGTCTATCTCTGGAACTCATTGAGAACGCTTAGCCTACACCCCTCATCCATCAGTAATGTAGGTTCCACGTGCTTCTCCAATAGTGGTGGTATAAAAGGTGCACCACCTAGAGGAAATGCCCGGGAAACCGGTACCTGTATCGAAACCCTATCACTGAGGGGGTCATCCTCAGGATCACACTGCTAAATACTATCAGGTATGCATCGCAAAAGTATCCTGTAAGGAACAAGATGTACCATGGTCAAAGAGTATATCTGGATAGCTAACACAAAGGAAATGGAAAACACTACCTGTTCCTATATTATCAATGTACCAATCTCTTCCCCCCCTCCAGTAGCGTTTTCATGTACCGTGTTGAAAATATGGTTATAAGAGTCCTGGTTTATGGATACATCAACTGCCCGCACCAACACTAAAGTCTCTACCCTGAAAGCCGATCCAGAAACAGTTAACATTGTTTCCCCAAACCAAACTCATAGATTCTTGGTTCTAAGGTAGAACCAACCACCTATGATACCACTCTGTCATGACCCGTCCCAATGGGGCACACATCGCCACTCTCCAATCCCTCCTCTAATAGGCCAGGGGATGGTGACTACCACTAAGTAGGAATATTACTATCATGTGAAGCATTTCCTAAGTACCTGTACACATGGACACATCTCTAAGCCCAAAAATGATGAAATTTAAAAAAACACTAAGGAACAAAATGCATGAATACAACTAAACCCAACCAATAGAGTACAACTGGAAGTAATGTACTAAATGTACACTGGTCCAGAATACAATACCACCAAAAAAAGAGTATGAAAACTACAAATTCCAACATGTAAACACAAAGAGGTACATTGACTACTTCTCATAGCTGTAAGAACACCTCGGCATATAGGGCACTCAGAAAAATAAGTCATGTCCTGGTCTACCCTAGACTCTATCAAAAGGCTTCTTGTCTGCAAAAGACACAACACGTGTAGGCAAAGCCTTTGCAGGGGTGAGTATAAAAATACTCAGAAGAGGACTCTGAAAACCAAAAAAGCAATACACAAAGGAATGATACATTAATCTCTACACATTATATGTATACAAAACATATAATAGGTGAACAAAAACTAGATATACTCAAAACCTAGAACCATTTTTTAGAAATAAGTCACACAACCGCATTTCCACACTAGGGATTTAGTTTGAAGATTCCACAAAGCACTCGTCTGGGAGAACACACTGCATGAGCCTGATAGATCTGATGAAATCCGTATAAGAAGTACTGTCCATAAGGAAAATTCATGAGAGATAGATATACTCATTTTGGGAGAACACACTCTTGGGTGGGGAAAGATCACGATACATGGATGAGGATCACTTCCAAGGCCTTTGTGGATACCACGACTCATCCAGATTCACCTTTTATGTAGAGGATTGGCGCCTTGTGGGAATATTCACTTCGATACCTAACTCTAACTATGTTCAGGAATAGATAGATGATCTCACTCTAGGCCTCTCAGAGGGATACCTGACTCTATCTCCGAATGTCCTGCTAAAGGGATCATACTTCTGTAGAAGGAAATGATACCTGAACTTTTGGGGAATGAGAAAAAGGAGTACTAACCCACACAAAACGTTCCCAAGAAACGATGAACAAGAAGATAACTTCATGTACTAAGAATTACATGACATGTAGAAAGGTCAAACCCCATGTCCTCTGACCTTGGGTACTGCCCGTGTACAATAGCCTGTGTCTCCAGGCTCGTCATCTAGAAAATTTAGTACACTGTGTATAGTACAGATTAGATTCCATGTCCGAGTAACTGGGTTTGGATCTGTGTATAAGGCCAAGTACTCGTACGCAGCTTTATCCTGTGTGTGCAATCCCGTGGGACTGGTACATGAGGTAACCCGTGCAATCAGCCTAGTCTACCTTTGTGGTGGAGTACACGTCTCTATACTTTATCCTGTGTCTGTGTGTCACCCGGTATACATGAAAAGTCCCTCATATGGACCCACATGTCTTGTTCATAGAAGAATATTCTGTTTGATCACTTCGTGCATCGCAGAACCCTAGCTGCCACTGAGACGGTCCCACACAGTGTGTTCTTCGAAATACACGTTGTGTTCTTCAAAAATTTCTAGAAACGATACTCGTTACTTACAAACCCCAGTTTCTCCTAAAATCATTGATCCAGCTTACCGATTTCCTTGAAACTTTAGGTTTTAGGTCTCCCCAACCTTATAGAGATGAATCCATCAGTTTCGGGACTCCGATTGGCCCTGAAAATGCATTCCAATTCACCAGCAAGATGAATGCTCTAAGAATGATAACTCTCGAACCATATTGATTGATCTACCTCCATTTCTGTAGAACCTCCACTAGGTCATCACGATGTCAGATCGCCAATTTTTGATCATTGCATTGTAGAATGGGAGTGCAACGATCTGTTGTTCATCGCCTTGTGATGAACACAATGAACATAAGTAAAAAGGGGGAAGAAATACAAAAGAAAATTGAGGAATGAAACTCTGACATCGTTCGTCACAATGTAGATCTTCTCCCATTAATAGGATGAAACATATTAGAATCAAAACAACCAAAAAAATAATCTGGCACGGATTAATTCACAAAGATCAACCCAATAAAAACCCTCCCGCAAGAAAAAACGATCTGTGAATAAACCTATTCGTGGGCTGATCTACATTAATCATTTAATCAATGAATGGGGAATAATTAAATCAAAATATCAAACCCCTTCCTCTATCATCAATGAAGAGGGAGATCGATCATTAGTCAGGATTCGATCTTGTTGTTCAATGATACTTGTATCATTATTCGTTGATGCCCAAAAAAATCCCCCAAAATTGGCTCCTCTCCAAAGCTCCAAAGGATTCTAGGGGAAAATCTCTAGTGTTATGAGTCTAACCCTATGCTCCTACTTATTTAAAGAAAATAATAATCATTGTATTATATAAACTTTTTAAAATAAAATAATTATTAATTTATTTTATTTCTTCTAAAATGTTTTTTCTAAAATGCCCAAAAACTAACGTTTACAGCCGACCCGTGCCGGTTGAGGATAGGCACATTCTTAGGTAATGACACTACTCTGAATGCAGTAGTTCCATTATATTTTTGATCTGGGGATCTATTTAAATTTTATGCCACTTTTACAATAAAACTACTCATGTGCACTATTTAAAATTTTAATTTATTTCAAACATTTATACTGGGAACTCTGGGACTTGGAATCACATGCTGCTGAAAGGTATGGTATCGAAATAAATCTATATAATATTAAAAAAATTAGACACAAAAAATATGAGACATTATAATCCTATTTTTTCTCATAGAACCTATAGATTCATTAATGTGCTATCAATAACATGGCCCACCCATCACTTGAACGTACAATTCATTCTTCAAATTTGGATAGCCAATACAATTCATTCTACAAATTCCTCATATGTCAAATACTATCCATGTTGAATCAAAAATATAAGACATAAATAATTCATCATAAAATATTTTCTTGACAATGAATAATGATGGTATTAATGAATAATATCTCCAGTAACATCAATGGGTATCTTTATAGTTAAAAATTCTTCTAAAATATCACTAGAAAATTTCATTAAGAAAATACCCTTCTTAAATCAAAATAAATTATTTAAAATAAAAATAATTCTAAAATATCAGGAGAATAATTATATTTGAACATAAAATTGGAATCATGTAATATATTATTCAAGGCATTGAGTATTCATGATGGTATAAAATTCCATTCATTCTGTGTATATTGAAGCAATTATTCCTTTTAAATTTTAAGTTACAATTGAAAAGTACCAATTTTAGAAAATGAAAATTTGATTAATTTTAATAAATTAAATCATGAGTAAAAATGAATTGAATAAATTATATGGGAATAATAAAAACATTTTTGAAAACATTTTTAGAAAACATGGAAATGGAAGAAAGTATTCTTGAATAAAGAGAAAATAAAATATGTTTATAATAAAAAATATTTATAATACTTTTTATGTAACCTAAGAGAAAAATGGTACCATTACATAGAAATTACATGAATAAACAAGGGAAAATAAAATTAAAGGGTTCCATCAAATACATATCATTTAATATCCCTAAATAAAAATTAAAAAATAAACAATCCTGAAATAAAATGACCTTATAAAAGAAATTACTTACCACTTTGATATCTTTTGAATCATAATACCAATGAAATAAATATCTTTAAATAAAACATTAAATACCATTACTATAAATTTATTCATGATATAATATATCAAATGGATAGTATATACTCCACATGAAAGATAGTTGTAGTAAATATGGAATATGTCCCATGAAAAAAAGTGATATGAGAACACCCTTACCTGAGGTATAACCTGATTTGAAAGTTATTTTATCCCCATATATAATAAATTTAGATTTTGTATAATGATATACCAGAACTTTATAAATACTCCAAATAACTTATATGTTCCTCTTATAACATTTAAACACTATTTTATTAATAATTTATTATTAAAATAATTTTTATGAGTGTTAACTATTATGTTTTTTTCTATAAGTTTAGATTTTATAGTTCTAGTACTTTTAATTTTATCATGGTTTCGCCATATATAGAATTTTAACCGTGATATAAATATAATATAAATTCCTTATATAAAAATAATTAACTACACTGTTTAGGGAGATAGTTGGCTATATGTACGCATGAATGATTTTTCCATTTTTGTGTGTATAGAACAATAGAAAGGTAAATATTATTTTCTATTTATAGAAACATAAGAATATCATAAATAAACATATATTTTATAAATTCATTATGATAACCATAAAATCAATGTTCTGATGAAAAAATAATTATATCTCTTCATGAAGATGGTAATCCATACATACACAAAAGGGTTGTTTTGGCTTTCTGTAGAATAGAACTAAGGTGGATAATGGTTGATACATAATGATAATGAAAATTAAATATATTAAATATATATAATTAATTATTTTATAATTGATAACATCTATTTAGATTAGTTAAAATAATAAATAAAATAGAAATTTCTCATTTGGGAGTTAAACCTCTTCATTGATAAAACTCTATTGGATTACATCTTAGGCCTTGATGGGATTTTCATTTTTCTAAACCATAATCTCTAAGATGATTAGAAGTAATATAAGAAGCTATTAAGATAGTAATTCTTTGAGATATAAGTCTCAATATTTTTGAGGAAGAGAGGAGTATAGTTTCTTTTTTATTAGTAAGAGGAGGGGTACTCTTGGAATTACATAAATTTTTAAAATAATATAAATTATTTTTTGATGAAAACTATTTAAAATGGGATGTAATTATAATATAATTTTGTGTAGGAATATAAATAATATAATAAAATAATATTTGGACGTTTTTCGGGTTTTTTCACCCTTTTCTCTCAGTTGATACCACTATTAACCCTTTTGAAAATTATCACAATGATAATGTTTTATACCCTTAAAGGTAAAGAATGATACCATAAAAGGAAAGGTGACACATTAATGAAAAATTATTGATATTGTAAGCAACATACCATTCCCTTATATGGAGATAAGTTTTATACATCTTAAATCATTTAATAAAATATTGTTTTTATAAAAAATCATTAATTTAATTTTTGTTAATACCTTAAATATTATATTATAATATGTATCTAAATCAATTAAAATAATTCCAAAATGACATGTATTTCATGATAAGTAATATAAGGTCTTAATTTAATGATAAAATAAAATTTATTTAGGTTTTATTTTAAACCAGATCATTTGGTTTATGCCCTTGGTAAACCAATATTAACCTTAACCAGGGTAATTCAATTTTCAATAATAAAGGGTTATAATTTTACATAGAAGATAAAAATTGGATTATAAATGGAAAAGAGATGATATTTTACATAATTTATCATAATAATTGACCATTTGAATGTTTTTTTAATTTTAAATACATTAATAATATATATTTAACATAAAATTCTATTAATGTTATTTTAAGAACTATTCACATAATTTATCTTTGAAAACAACATAAAAAAATTCAATTCAAATATAAACAACTAAAAAGCCTATAATATTTTATATTTTTATATTTAATTCATGGTACATTTCAAATCTCTGAAAATATACTACCTATAATGTTTTTAAAATCATTTAATTTTTTTACTGCTTGAAAAAAATGATCTGTTAGTGTCTTGTAACCATTTAAGGTAATTATTACACAAAAAAAATTTCAAATAAAATAAATTCCAAATAAAATAATTTATATTTAAAATAATAATTTATAACTAATTTTTTTTTTATTTTTATCCTTTTTAAAATATATTATAGCTATTTAAGTCAATATAGTGATATTTTTTTACATTATATTTATATAAAATAATATAAATTTTATAAACCAAGTAAAGAATATTTTTTCCCAATTTTATAATTATAAATGATTATGATTGAAATATATGAAAAAAAAGACCTGTAATAATATTTGGTTTGATTTTGAGGCTATATCAGGTTATTTTTATCTGTTATTATCTTGTTTGCCTTTATAATGGAGACAAAAATTTACTATGTTTACTATTCATAATGAACAAAATAATTGGATTATTTACCAAATTTGAACATCTTAATTATAAATATTATATAAATTTTTTCGTTACTAAATTCATAGAAGTGGAAGAAAATAATTTAAGATAATAACACAAAATTCAATGAAAAATTATTTTTAGTGAAATACATTTTAAGGTAAAAATGAACATATACCAAAATTAGGTATAATGATGAATCATATATATTTAATTATATTAGTTATACTATAAATAAACTCCTATTAATTTATGATATAATCATAATTTTAAAATAATTTATTTAACAGAAATAAATGATAGTTTTTTGAAAGTTGATATTTTTTACCATTCACTGAAAAATAAATATTTAAAAAAAATACCAAATTTAAGAACAATATAATTTTGGTATGATGATTTAAAAAAATGATATTATTTATATCAAATTAAATTTATAAAATTCATAAAAATAAAATAAAATATTCTCACTCAAAAATTAAAAAAATCATTGTCAATATAAAACATATTTTTAAAGAATAAAATGATTTGAAAGAAAAAATAAATAATGTTTTATTATAAATAAATCAAATTATTTTTATTAAATAAAACTTTTGTAAATATTTTCAATAATAGGGTTATTCCTATTCAAAATTTTAATGTTAGCATCATGGTTATGAAGATCACATTTAAATAATAATATTTTAATAGAATATCACGATTCGTTTATACTAGATATTGAGTGTAATGCTAGATATCAAAAAAAATTAAAATTATTTAAAGTGAAACATATCCCAAAATATAAAGGCATTAAATTATACACCATTAAAAAAAATTTACCCTATAAATTTTATCTTGGTCATCAAATGATAAATATTTAAAAATAACATTATTGAAAACCCACATGATATAGAGGGATAATAAAACTTCCTCTCGAAAGGGGTAGTTTGAAGGAAAAAGGATAATGAAATAACACATAATCAGGTACCTAGATCAGGAAATCATTGGTGTGAAGTAAAAATGTAGACATCAAGGAGGATATTTTCATTGAAGGACAAAAAGGGAGTGATATATAACGTGATCATGAAAATGTTAACAACCAAAAAACCATAAATTTGTGACGGGTGAAGATACCATCAATTAATAAAAAATAAAGATGAATGTATAAACTTTTTATTTTAAGATCATTTTCCTAAATTATATTAGGAATCCTCTACTATTCCTAAATCCTACAAACTAAATAAACTCTTAAAAATAGTATTATTTCAAATGTGAAGAAACATATAATAAGAATATTCTTCTTAACATAAACCATTCGATAATAAGATTACTTCTAGGTGTCTTCATTGAAAATTATTTGGTCAGTGTGTCAAAAGTGTGTGTAGATATAGAATAAAATAAAGCATGAGTTTATGATACATATTATTAAAACTTATGAGATTTCAACATCAATTATAGTAATTTCATAAACATGGTCTTCTCCCCTTACCATATTATATGGAGACTAAATATGATTCATGTGATACTATTTTGAATAAGTACATACATCATTATATTTAAAGAATTGGAAAACAGTGGTTTATTTAGTGTTCATGAATTCAAGATATTTATAACACCTTTCAACACACTTAAAACAAACTCTTGTTCTCATTATGTAAGTACCATGGTGTTTTGCCCTAAAATTTTAAAATGTGGGATGTTCCATCCTTCCATTATTTTCATTCACCTCTTTTATTTGTTTTCTTAGCGCTCAATCATCTTATTATTATCTTAATTACCCTTTTAAAATACTCAATTGGGATAATTATTTATACATTCTAATGACACTGGATACCATATCATTATATGTTAATTTTTTTGAGATAATAATTCCCTTTAAAGTATTAGATTAATACCATCAATGAAACAGTCAATCATACTTTTTAGAATATGTATGTAGTCTATTTCATGCCTTACTAACCTGGTAAATTTTTCCACATACTTAGAGAAAATTATTCTTACTATTGTCTTAGATCGAGTAATTTCCTTTCCATATCATCTTGTTGATTATAAGGATAGTATTTATCAAATAATATCATATTAAAAGTTCTCTATTACAAGATTTATATTTCATCAAAAATTTTATAGTAATGGATTAATGACTAATGTTTATCAAAATCGCCTCTATAATAATAAACTACCAAAATAACCTTTTCACTTTCATAGTTCCCAAAAAAAAATAATTTTTTGTGACTTAAAAAATATCTCATGTACAATGTTTTTAGTGGTTCAGTTAATATAAGTAGGATTATATCACATAAATAAATACAACAAAAGTGAATCTTACTAGTGAGAATAGTTTTTTATATATAGGTAAGGTTACTTATCATTACCTTAGTTAGCTACTCTAATTTGGACATAATTTTCTGAGCTCTAGCACTAATTGTATTGGATTACTCAATAAGTAAATCAAGGCATTGATTATGGGTATATGTTCCCTTTTTTACATTAAGATCCATCATTTAATGATAAAAAGTACTGATTTAGCTCACATTCATCATGAATATTGACCCATAAATTAAAAAACCCTATAGGGTAAAAGTTCTCAATTTCTATAAGGGGTTATCGTAATTCGTAAATTAGCTACATTCATTTAAAATATAGTTCTCATGGTTTCTACTAAACATTATCTAATACCAATAGTAAAGAACAAAAACCTAGAATCCCAACATTAGTGGTCACATTATTATATTAGTAAAAGTGATCACATCTAAAAGAAATAATAGTTTTGTAGTCTTAGAAAACCATATACATAAAGTATTCCCTTATTACATTGAAAATTTAAAATCATAACATATGAAACATTCTTTAATCCTTGATATAATTTATAATATCCTCATTCCAATCTTGGGGAAAGTAAAATAAATAAAGGGCGATCTTAGATACTCAGTATTGGATAGGTACAGTTGAAGCAAACATGTGTAAATAAGGAATAATTAACATTTAATAATGGATAATGAAAACAAATTCCATTCAATAAAAAATAGAAGTTCAGTGAGGATCCTTGACTAACACCAATAAAAAACACATGGATAATTAAAAATTAATTCTTAATAAATGAAATACAAATTTCCAAACATTCATAATCAATTCCTATTAACCAAGAGTTATTTAATATTACTATCATGGCCTCTCTACCAAGAAATTATCATCCCATTGAGGAATCTCAACCAATACATTATGATTCGTTAAATACCTATAAATCTAGAAAATATCTGAAAGCCTGCTAGAAATAGTTTTTTATTTTTATTTAGATGATACCACATTTAAGTGTTGACAGGAAAAACATACATGAAATATAGGACCAGAGGAAAAGGGTCCATATATGATCCAAAAGACTAAAGAAACAAGGACTCATACATGAATTTGTACATCCCAGGACCTGAATACATTTTAGAACTACCCATTCCCAACATATGAATCATCAATGGTGCATAAAGACCTATATTAAATGGATTATTAGTGAGAATTTCATCATGTAGAGCTGCATGGTTCTTGGTACCAATGACCATTTCCATACCCTCTTGTTCTTCTAATCCAGTTAGCTCTGCTGTGGTAGATGAAACTTGACCTGAATCCTATTATAGAGCTTACTCCTATATGAATTTCATAGGTTACTTCTTTGACCATTATCATATGGAGGACCAATGGCCTAAAGCCATATGGTGGCCCGAATTCCCTTCATCCCGATGTTCCAAAGTCCATTGTTAGCTTGAAGGCCCCATAGCTCGAGTTTCATTGGTGTCCTAAAGACCCTGAGACTCGTAGGCCCAAACTGGGGGCCCAATGTCCCAAACAAGATGAATATTTTGGACTACTATAGTACATCATAGTACCTACTAAAAATAAAACATATAGTACCCCTACAGCTGCCAAAAAATTCACCCCATCCATATTTCATCCTCGGTCTTTCGGATGCCAGATAGGACCCCCTACCACACTTGCACATGCTCGTTGGCTCAATCAATACATTATCATTTTGTGGGTTGAAATGAAAATATTCCCAACTATTATAAAATAAACATAATGACTAAGCCTATATATCTTTCCATTTTTTTTGTCTCATGATACCTATTGATGTATTGAGGGCCTGTCTATATCTAGGCCCCACCCAACACTTACACATCCAATACACTCCTCGTATTTATAATTACCAATACTCTAAATTATCAAAATCCCTTATAAATTAAAATTTTACCATGTTGAATCAATCATACAAAAGAAAAGATATTAAAAATCATAAACCATCAAGACAAATAACAATGGTGTTTTCATTGGATCATATCCCCATTAACATTAATGGAAGTTTCTATATTTTAAAATATCTCCTAAAGATAACTAGAATTTTCCTTAAGTAATATAAATTGCTAAAAAGTTGAAATCACTTATTTAAAATCCAAATATATCAAAAATATTAGAAAAGATATTTTTTTTGAAATTAAATTTGGAAAAATTTAATTGTGTCTTAAAAGGATTCGATGGTCCTGAAGATGGGAAATTAGTTTCATGACATCTATGTTAAAACACATATTCATTTTACATTTTTCGTAAAAATAAAAAGTAAAAAATTAAATAAATTGTAGGAATATTACATAAAAAAATTAATCATTAGTAAAAATGGGTTTAAAAAATCATAATAGAATATAAAAAACACTCTTGATTTTTATAGCAAACATGGACATTGTAGAAAAGTTTCTTGACTAAAGAGTAAATAAAATATTCTTTTAATATAAAAAATTCTTAATCTATTTAAATAACCAAGAGAGGAAAGTTGTAATATTAGATAAAAATTACATGAATGATCATAATACAATAAAATTAAATGGTTTTATCATATATTTTTCATACAATTTTCCAAAATGTAAATTCAAATGTAGAAAATCTTGAAATAAATTGTGTTTGTAAAAGAAATTGCATAAATTTTTGGTATCTTTTGAATCATAACCCCAATAAAAGAAATAAATTAAAATGAAACCTTAAATAAAATTAATATAAAATAATTAATGATATAATATATCAATTTTATATTATATACACAACACAAATGGAATATATGGTGAAATGACACAAGTTTTACAATAACAAAAGTGAGATGAGAAAACCCTTACATTAGCTCTGACTTTCTTAGTAAGTTATTTTAGCCACCAATATAATAGATTAAAATTTATTATAATTTTTAAAAATAACCATATAAATAAATATCATATCATATAGGGTGAACTGATAACATTTCCATAGTTTTTTATTAATAATTCTTTATTTAAATAATCATTCATGAGTTTTAACTGTTTTTTTTCATATAATCTTCAGTTCACTTGTTCTACTCCTTGTCCATTGATCATGGTCCCATCATCTTAAATATTTTATCTATGAGAATAATTTCCCATATATTCATTATATATATTCAAACTCTCATCTATAAAATACAGATATGTAAAATTTAATTACTCTCTTTTCAAATATGATAGACCGTACGTACACAAGAACGATATCTCAATTTTTAAATAAATGGAAAAAATAAAGGTAAATAATAATTCATAATTCAAGAATAATTTTAATATCAATAATAACATTTATAATTATTAATTATATTATTATTATCATCCATTTAATATGGTGAAGAAAAATTAATTACCCATCTACGTGGAGACGATAAGCCGAATGTATGCGCAGGCGATGTTTTCTCTTTTCATTGGATGGAAAAAATGTTTATAATGGTTCTTAAGTAACAGTAATAATAATGATTAGTGAAATTTAAGATACTTATTTCATTTTTGTATAATTTATAAAATGGATTTATAGGTTTTATAAGAAGAAATAAAATTGAAAAGGATCAATTATGAGTTATATATCTTCATTGAGAATCTGTTTTTGTCTTACACCTTAATCGTTGAAGAGATGGTATGTTGTAAATAACCAAAGCTATAAGATGTGTTTAAAGAATATAAAAATGTATTATGGTAGGTATTTTCTATGATATATGGCTAAAAAGGTGTGAGGAAGAGAGGAGAGGATGATCCCTTTTATAAGTGAGAAGAGGGGCAATCATGGAATTATATAAAAAATTAAATTTCATTCAAAAAAGGATTAAAGTTCATATAATTGAAATAAAATATGAGTACAAGTCTAAATAATTCCATCCAATATAATTTGGAAAATTTTGTGATTTTTTGTCACCTTTATCTTTTAATTTTAACCCCTTGTTAACCCTTTTGACAATTACCACAATTTTAATGTTGTCCACTATTTAATGTTCTAGAATGTTAATATAAAAGGAAAAGTGACCCATGAATGGAACATGATTTATATTTAGAACCATATTACATTTAATTGGATGAATATTATATCGTTTATAAATTTAAAATCTTTTTATATAATATTATTTATTATAAAATATCATAGTTCTTCATTTTTGTAAATACATGATATATTATAATAAAATATGTGATTAGGTGAAGTAAAATGGTTCCAAAATAATTTTGTTTGAAAATAAGAAGGATTTTATCTTAATTTAATTATCAAATCAAATTTATACAGGTTTCGATATTAATTTGAACTTTATATTTTGGTTTAACCTCTATTTAAGAAATTATTACCTTCACCATGGAAATGAATTATTCAATATTAATGGGTTATAATTTAACTTATAAGGTTAAAATTTTATATTAATTTAAAAATTTATGAAATTATAGATCATTTATTATCTTAATTTAAAAATTTTATTTTTTATGTAATTAAATAATTTTTATAAATGTGTTTAATATAAAATACTATTAATGTTATTTTAAGAACTATTCACATAATTTAACATTGAAAACAACATAAAATAAATATAATTAAAGTATAAAACCTTAAAACGTCTCTATTATGTTTTAATTATCTTCTTAAATTTTTAGGAAACTACTCAAAGAAATTTCAATTGAAGTTTCTAAAATCAGTTATTAGATTTTCTCACTATGTGCACAAGCAATGTGTTGGAATTGACTATGAATTTAGGATAATTATTTAATCACTAGAAATTTAAAATAATTTATAATGATAAAATAATAATTGATATTTTAGATAATAATTTTCAACCAATCGTATGTTATTTTTATCCCTACCACAAAATATTAAATTTATTAAAACTAGGAGAGTGGAGTTTTTTACATTATATTTACATAAAATAATATAAATGTTATAATCCAAGACATGAATTTTTTTTTACCATTTTAAAATTATGGATGATTATGAATGAAATATACTCATATAATTACATATAAAAAATGTTGTTCTGATTCTAAGACTTAATCATATTATTATTATCCTTAATTACCGGATTTACCTTTACTATTATATTAAAATTTAATACGGTTTCTATTCATAATGAAAAAAATAAATTGGAATTATTTAAAAAAAAATGAAGCATCATAGTTTAAAATATGAGATTAAAATTTGCATGATTTACTTCCTTGATTTGGAAAAAATTAATTTAGGATAAAAATTAAAAATCAACGAAAAATAATTTTTAGAAAAATGCGTTTTAAGCCAAAAATGAACTTATACAAAAATTACTATAACGATAAATCATATAAAATTAATTATATTATTTATAATTTTATGGAAGTTATCTCACTTTTTGATAAAATTGTAATTATAGATTACTTTCTTTATTGAAAATAAATGATAGTTTTGCAAAGATCAGAATTTTTCAACATTCACTCAAAATTAGTCTTTTTCAAAAAATAAAAAAAATCACAATTAGATAATTTTGGCATGATAATGTTAAAAAATGATATTTTATTGTAAATATAATCTCTAAAGGTAGTAGGAATTATTTATTATATTTTATCTTAAAAATTAATAAATTCTATTTTTAAAGAAAATATATTCTGAAAATTTGAATTACTTTACTAAAAAATTGAGTACTTTTCTATAGAAAATTAATCAAAGTGTTTTAAATATATAATAAATCAATAAATATTTTATTATTATTATTTATACCAATAATTTTAAAATTTAGGTTACAATGGTCACTTTTAGATAATAATTTTTTAACAGTGTATCATAGTTTTTAATACTCTATCTTTTGTATATTGAAAGATATTGATGAAATTAAATTTATTGAAAGAGAAATATATTCTAATGTATCAATCTGTTACCTCAGATGACCATAAAATATATTTTTATAGGTTATAATTTTTTCAGATCTTCTATTCGTTATTTCGAGAGATTACTTATAATATTTTTTGAAGGTAGATTGCCTTTGTATTGACAATGATTTATCCTGGAGAATCTCGGTCACCTATACCTAAAATAGAGTAGGATCAAAATGGAAATAAAGATTTTAAATTATTTTTCTCTAACATTATTCACTAAATCTCTCATTTAAGGCTGAAGGACATAAGTAAGAGAATATTAGGCATTAACCAATCCTAAATCTTGATTAAATGAGAATAAATACTAAAACAAAAGTGATCACTGATTCATCACCTCCCCAGAATTGTGTTCTCCCCAAACATAGGGACAACATAGAACACACTCATTAAATATATGGAAATGTATTTTAACATCCAATTTGTAAGTAGTAAATTATATAACAATCATATTGGGAATTATTGACCCTTATTTGCCTAATGAAATGTAAAACTTTGAGAAATAAATTATTAGATATATTTTTTTATACTAGATCATGAGAATCGGTGTCTAAGGTTGTGCTAAGGTTTAGAAACTCTAGGATAACACACTCAAATGTAATGGAGAAATGTTTCCAAAACATATTTCTTAACTCCATAGAAACCATCATAAATCCATTATAACAATAGATTAGGCCTAGTGTGATGATCCATCCATCATTGGGCTCCCTATCTTATAACGAGTCCCTTATACTTTTATATCTGTCATCTGATAACTAATTCTCTTTCAAATGTTACATCACAATGGATGTTTCATGATCACTATATAAAAACAAGCTACACATCATATCCTTTAATATTATTTTAAATTTTTAAATAACCCATTAAAATTCACTATTCTCTATATTCCATTATTATTTAGGAATAAGTATTCATACTTAGTGTGTCTACTAAACCATTACCTTTACCTAATGTATATAGAAGCTAAAACAAAATTTTTGGAATATATCATTCCCACTTCCACTATCTCTAGCTAATATCACACTACTACAAAAACATATATCAAACTAGTATGATTTTTATACACAATAAATATTTCATAAAAAAGGTAATTACTTTATGTTTTAAATGAATGAACAATATTAGCTAACTATAGATCATTCATAGGGTTATTCATTTATTGAGGTCTCAATTTATCAGACCCATATTTGATATCCTTTCCTTTATACATTAGAACACATCCAAATACCAAACTAGTTGAATCATAATAAACATTATAAATAACCCCCAATTTAAAAATAATTAAAAACATCATTAAAATAAGTCTCTTATTTAATTATTAAAATGATTTTTTAATATTTTCATTTCAAAAAAACTTCACCACATTTTGAATAAAGGATATCATAGGTGAATATTATTTCAAAAATATGTGAATGAATCTTTATTAATATTCATTTAATCCAAGAAAAATTCAAATCTCAAATATGTTCTTAGTAATTTTCTAGGAAATCACAACACCAACATTCTCATGATCAGAAAATTACTTTATTTGAAATAAAATGATCCAAAAAATTTACTTATGTAATCTAAAATTTATTCATAGATATTTTATCATATATCATATTCTCATATAAAATTCTAAAAAATTACATAAGGTAATTTTATAATCTACCTCCATTTTAAGCTATATCAAGATATTAACCATAAAAACTACTAAAAATATTTTCAAAAAGTTATGAAAATTCATTTTCATTAATTCCATAAGTATTCCAGGTTAATTTGTGACTCCAAAATTGAGGAAGAATACTCTTATTTGCCACATCAAAATCAAAATTTCATTTTATGAATTCTAACATACCCTAAAATCTAATATACCATACTAAAGACCAGTCATTGAAAACTAGTGAACTTTCATTATATTGTAAAAAAAGTCATAAATTCATGTTAAATAATATAAATAATAATTTTTTTATTATTACCATAATATTCTTTTGATAATAAATCCATCATTGAAAGAATCTATCAACATTCAAGGAAAATACAACTGTTGTTTCCTATGGTGAAAAAAAATTAAATGAATCCCTTTTATTTGAGCTCATATAGCCACACATTAAATTTTCTCATCACCCATGTTTCTATATTATATTAATGTGAACTAATAGTTTTTATTTAGGGAATTTGGTCAATGTAAACTTTTATTTCCCTTATTAGTGGTAATCCAGAAATATATTATTGGAAACTATCTTGATACCAATCCACCACAACTAGTAGTTGATTTTATTTCGTTACTTCCATCATTATGAGAACTAATATATCTTAATGAGTAGATGATGTTCCAAAATCACTTTCTATTGGATCCACCCTACTAGCGTGAATATCGTTACCATACTAAAATGTTTGGATAATATTATCTAGGACAAAAAAACATCTCTTCGAATATAAAAATGAATTTAATACAAGAATTTATTTAGCCAATAAAACCTAATATAATGTCATATTTTTCCATAATAGAAATAATTTTTTGATGAGATTTCTATATCACTTATAATTACTAAGATTAATGGACACATTAACCCTCACATAATCCTTTTACTGCATGATATATAAATTTTCATTGAATATGATTTTACCTTCACTCATCATGAGTTAACATGATGCAAATAAAAAACATCAAACATAGTCATCATCAACCTTAAATTTACCTTAAGACTTCCAATAGCTGAAGGTTCACCATAAAATGGTCAACTGCAACTTTTTATTGGTACTTGTTGATTTCCAACTATCTTATTATATATTATTACTCTAAATCTAAATAATTTACTTAAAACCCATGATATCATATTATTTACAACAACTTGACAATGGAACCAGAATATTGAGTAATAAATCAATCAAACATATAGTCTCAGGTGTGATAACTATTTTTCTATAGATTTTTAACATGATATGAGGGAGAAAATAAACTATCAAAGAATGATTTTACATTAAAATAAATAAACTAAAAATAATAATAAATAAAAATTGAATGAATTTTTTAACATAAAATAAAATAAAACTTTATAGTGGAAACAAAATATACCCTATAATATCTTGTTCTAGGTTACAATATTATATTTTAGTATCATGTAAATAAAACTGGCTCAAATTTATTCCCTCAAATTAAACTTTTATATTTATAATATTGGTTTATGACTCTCTACTAATGAAGTTTGTGGCCTTAAATTTCCATGAAATATGACTAATCATGTCTACACACCCACTAAATTGTACATTTAGAGGGTGAGTATAAACTTAACAGACATTCCATAATAATCCAAAAAAATATTAATGCATAATTAAGTAAAATTAGTAAATAAATAATAAAAAATGGAAAATAAAAAAATATTAAAAAAACATTTATTTATAAAAAAACTTTTCATTTACAAAATATCACATTCATACATACTCATTTTTTTTATAAAATTAGTTTTTCTTCAAAAATACCACAACATAATATACTAATTTTAATTACTTTTAAAATATTGTTTTCACAATGAGAACAACCTTTTTAAAAAAACTTTCATTTTTCCAAATATATTCCTGGAAAACTCTCCAATTCATTAAAATAAAAAAAATCATGTTTTTCATTGTATCTCTATAAAGTCCCAATTACTTTAAAAAACCACTCAATTTAAGGATTTATAGAGAATAATCTAATAATAACAATACAAATCTAGCTACCCACTATCCGCACATGAACATTCACTTTCCAAGATATAATAAAATCATTATTATCCTTGAGATTTTGTGTAACCTATGTCATCACTGATTTACACATTAATACCAAACCCTACACTTTAACATGATAATCAGTTTTTTTTAAACCAATTATCTAGACAATTTCATAAATTAACACAAATTGAGTATCTATTTTACCATGTAGAAGAAATATAGGCTTAAAAAAGTTCATAACAAAAAAATTCACAGACACTCAATACATGAAATAACAAATAAAATATGTTTAAGACATTTACCAACCCCCCACCCTTATTAATGTATTTTAATAAAAAAAATTTAACAAAATTTTATGTTTCTAAATAATTTCATGTTTTCTCAAAATATATATAATAAAACCATTAATTATATAATCAAAAAATATGTAATCTGATATAGGAACTTAGAGAATGTATTAAATCCACCTATATAGTTTATGTTTCAAAAATTCTATGTAAATAATCCATTTGATGATAATTTTCATGAAAACCATAGAGTTATATTATAAATATTCTCAAGAAATCTTAATTCATGAATAAAATATCATAACCATCAATGTATAGAAGTTAATAATGGTTCAAGTACACTTGGTATGACCCATTATATTTATCATAACATAATGTAACTCTTTGTACAATAGTAAACAACCTCTCTTGAGAAGCATAACCCTCTTATAACATGAAACATCCCCCATGTAACTCTATGGTATTGAATTATATAAAACAAGAATCTAAGGGAAAATGTTTTAGAGAGTGGAAAGACCCCCATTTCTTTGTGGTATGACACATTCCAAGTGTTATGAAACTCCATTTCTAAGGATTCCTTCATGATAACAATAAAATATGGGTTTTGTAGAATGTTATTATATACAGTTACATTAAATAATATAAATAGAAAATATATAATATCTAATTATATATACCATAATGATATGATTAATTCCCCAACCTCTTATCACATTACATCCATTTCACGATCCAAAATTCAATTACCATCATATGTATATAAGAAATTTCAAAAAATAAGGGAAAGAAATTTATACTTAACCTACTTATCGATTACGTCACCTAGAAATCCATAAATTCACCATAGAATTATATTTGATGATTCAATATTAACCCATTAAATATGTCAATTTACTATATCAATTATCTAATAATTCCATCTCCTAAAATTTTCAAATTTAATTTCCTCGCCCCTCCCTCAATCATAACATGTATTCAATCCTATAATTCATTCATAAAAATTCCAAAGTGAAAATTAAATTACATACCAAAAAATTCAATTTACGTATCCATCCATCTATCTCAATATCTATATATTTATCTCTATCTATTTTTCTAATTTATTTTTATTACACATCATAAAATATCAAAAACAATTTATCAGCATCAAATATCCCGTAAGTCATCCACATATCACATCAAAGGAAATCCCACTCCAAATTATCTCATTTGAATTAATTGTCCAATTATTATAATAAAATCCAGGTCATCATGTAAATTATAAATCCATTAAATTAATCAACAAAAATTAATTTCTTATTTATGATAGACATTACTTTAATGTTATAACAAAAAAAGGGATACAAAAATATCAAATAATATAAATTAATCACATTTATTTTCAAAATATAATTTAATAAAAAAAGAATATTTATATTTTATATCATTGATCTAACATAAAAATGGGTATTACACTGCAAATCCACGAGTCTATTTCCCTTTAATATGAGTTATACCATTGGATCAATAATGGGTCTATGATGGTCATGGAATATAAATATTATCATGGGTCACATAGAGTAAATCATGTATTCTAATTATTTTTATCCTAGAATATTATGTTGGATAAATATACCAAATAGTTTTACTTTTTAATCATTCCATTTTAAACCATGTGAGATAGTATATTTTTCACTTTATTGGTTGGTTTATTATGTTATTATTTATCCAATGTTTTGTTTTTTTCATGTTAATAAATTCATTCTTCATATGTAATGAAATTTCCAATTAACAGTAACATAATTATTGATTTTCAGTTAAAATCAGTAATTTAGTTTTAATTTGTGTTAATGGAATGATCATTCCCATTTTTACATGTGTGACAATTTCATCGATTGTTCCAACTTATAGTAATATGAATATTACTTATGTCGATGAATTTCTAGATTGAGTATTTAGTATGAGTATCAGAGTTGGCCTGTTATAATAAAAATATAATGATAATTTTAAAAATTAAATGAAAAATTAGTTTATTGAATTTATTTTATAATTTTTTTTAAAAATAATATTTGAGACAAACCATTACTTTCTATTGTAAAAATAAAATAATATTTAATTTTATTATATTCCATAAAATACAATTCTTATTTTTATTTTAATATAACTTTTATTTTTAAATAAAAAAAGTATGAATAGGGGTTAAAATGGATTCACCCATTGAAAAATTGGAGGAAAGGGGGACTTAATATAAAGGAGACCGCATTATCATTATTTAAAAATGATAATATGTTGGGATAAAATCCCATGGGGGGATTGTTAACTGCACTATCCAGACACACTTCTGTGCATGGTAAAAAATGGGGCACTAAAATAATGTATTTTTTATTTCATATAACACAAAAGTGAAAGGTTATTTGGGATATATTTCAGGATAGTTCATAGTAAATAAACCATCCCTTCTCAATGAACAGTTACAATCTCATCCATAATTCAATCGGGTGAGATCTAATGAATAAGATTAATTCTAAAAATATAAATCATTTAGGAAAAGGTACTTATCTAATTCCCTTATCTATAATAAATGTTTAATGGGATGAACAATTAAATTATAAAATTTTATATTCTTCGCATTGTTTTCTAAATGTATTAAAGAGTTATTTTTGAGAATTAATGACAAAAAATACTATATTCCTACTCTATTATTTTCAATGTTCTACAAGAATGCACTCGAATATAGACTAGTATCATGAAAAAAAGTCACAATTGTATCCTAAACCCGATACTATGAAACCCATTATACTACAAATGTAATGTGGGATGATTTAATCATAAGGAGAGGTATATCATAATGTGCCTCAAAAATACTTATTCACCATCATCCTCTTTTCCCAATCCATATTAATAAAACATTTTCTAAACACTATTCCATTATTTTCCCTTATAAATAATTTTATTCCTCTCCATAAAAACATCGAAACATTTACCATGTTCTTCACAAGCCACAATATAATTAAATCATATGGTTTATCACATGAGGGGATATCCCATCAATCTTATATTAAAAAACTACATTCATATAAACATGTTCCCTTTCAGGAATAACAAGAGGTTTACATGAGGTGGATCTCTAATATTTGGGTTGAATTTTTTTTGGAAATTTTGAAATTATCATGGCCTAAGAGTATATATTTTTTAAAATTAATATTATAATATGTCATTATTAGGTGAAATAAATCATCAGTTTGGTCACTAATTATTGTTTGGGCCTAATTCAAATATTAATTTTGTTTTTAAAAATAAACCATTTATTTTTCAAGAAAATAATTACATTCAATAAGGATCAAGGTTATATAGTCATAAAATAATATATCCTATGAACAAAAAGAATTAAGTAGTTGTTTCTCATAATCTTCTCATACTTATATGTATAAAATCATCTCACAATTTCATAAAAAATGTGTTATAACTTATCCCTATATTTTAAATATCTCATAGATGTACTATAATATTAAATATATTGTGTAACCTCTTCTCAACGCTTATCTATATTACAGGGATGATTAAACCCTCTACTATGCAAATAACCCTTTATGTTATATTAACACTATTTATAGGGTCCAGACACTATCGTTTTATGTTTTAACCAAAACCAGCACTCAAATAAAAATATTTCTTAATTTTTTTTTCAACTGATACAATAATAATTTTTCTATTTTTTATTACTAATAAAATCTAATCAATCAAATTTATTTAATTCAGTTTTTTGTTTACCATTTTGTTAAAAACCTAGTTATCCATCATTAATAATTAGAATTAATTTTTTTAATATAGACTCATGGTCATGAGGGATCAAGTCTCTAACAAGAACATATTTATAGATTTCAACTCATGATAGAATAAAAACCTACATTATAAAATAATCATTAAAATTAAAGAATTTTAAAAATTATTTTAACTTATTTTAAATTTGTAAACAAAAATATTATATTAATTAATTTATTAAATTAAAATATATAAATTATTTTAATTATAAATGAATAAATGAATAAATATTATAAATATAATAAATTTTTTTAAATTTTTTATTTTTAGTTATTAAAACAAATAATTGAATTTCTTAAAAATAATCCATTATTAACCAAAATAAATTTTTATGAAGTAAAACCAAATACATATAACCATTTTGTTATTTTTTATTTGGGTTTTGATTATCCACATTGTCAATCAAATAATTTCCAAACCCCTAATTATTTACATAATGACTTTATAATAGTAGAAAACTTAATTTTATAATAGAATTTTGTGGTATTTATTGTTCGGTTTGAAAATGTCCTTTTATGACCATAGAAAATGGTCATTAAAAAGCCAAGAAGTGTAGGAACTAGGAGAGGATTGTTCCTAACAAACTTATTAGAAAAGATTAAATGTAGAAATATAAAGGGGATTATAAAGATGATAATAAGAGACACCATAAGAATTCAAATCAATAAAGAAAGAGATTTAGGTTGGAGTGAAAAAAGTCCCTTGCAAGGAAGTCACAATAATTTCTCTCTTCTATAGAGCATGAACAACTTAATTGGACTCTCTGAAAACAAGTGAACTTCCATTTGAATGTTATGAGAGAGATAAATACACTCTATCCACGATGGAAGCATTATCTATGGAATATTATAGTATCAAATCTTCAAGACATGGACCAATATAGTAGAGTATGATTTAAACTAGAGGTAATTCCATCCGTATTGGATTGAATATATGATAGCTTTAATGATTTCCCATAATTTAGCTTCAATTGAAAATCCAATCTGAATGCATTGATAAGAAATCATTTAACAAAGCATAGATGGGTATAAAAGGCACCACCATATCCCAAATGTACCAATGCACCTGAAACCTCCCCAAAAATATTCACTTTAAACCAAAAAGAGATTGGAGGGATCCATATAATTGACTTGAGAATAATTGATCTATTTATCTTACCAATCGTACCAAAATATTTAAGGATAATTAGATCATACATCTCATTATTCATTGTACCTATGATGATTTTTGAGGTTTTCATGACTTCACTGTAAATATAATTGAGATAAACATGCAAAGAGGGCCTCTTATTCTCATAGACCATGTTATTTAATTTCTTAAAAATTTATGATATAATACTAGCAGCTATTGTGAGTAGAATCTATTAAACCTTCTCACCCTAGATAGTATTGAAAATAGAGAGCAGAAAGTATTCAAAAGTGATCAAATTCTACTGAATACCAAAAACCGCCCAAATATTCTACAAAATTAAGAATGAAAATATACAATAAATAAAAATATGTGCATATGATTCACTATAATACAGAGATACATAACATGCATAGGAACATTGAATAATTGTTTTCTGGAGCAGTTCATGAAGTGGCAACATTTCATTCTCAATTCTCCATAGAAAAAAGAAATGGGGAGGAGAGATAAAATGTTTTCTAAAGCTCTGAATCTATATTGAAATAGAGACAATCCCACAACATATATACATGTAAAAATATTTAGAGATGATATTCCTAGTGGAGCTCTTCATATATATTAGAGTATCATAATCATTATAAGAATAATTCTATAATTTTTCCTAGATTTTAGAGGAGAGGAAAACATAAAAATCCATGTTGCGATGAGAATAAAAAATTGATAAATTCTATAGAATATGGGGAACCTCCATCATTTAATTAGGAGATACCTATATCCATGGTGTGGTCTAATTGTTAATATTAAAATCCTTTCAGACCAACCATTATGAACAAAACATTATCTCATGATAGGAATACTTAAAATCATGCCAAATAGAAGAAGATAAATACATGTAATAACCATTCTATATCTTTGAAAGAAATCTATGAGGCTGAAAGTCCATAGAAATATTTTGGAAGTCATCAAAAACCAGTTGAATTTGCTAAGGATAGCATATGTGAACATTTTTAAGTATTTGATTCCCATGACACCATGTTGAAGGGCTTAATAAAATATTTCCAAGATGTATTGATATGATTATTTTCATTAATGGATATGGTCCAAATAATGTTCCTTATCATGACTTGAATCTTCTTAATGAGATAACTAGTTAATCTGTATATAAAAAAATTATAGAAAAAACATAGAAGTGATCACCGAGTAAACCATAAACATTCTCCCTACATGATTCATTTTATTTAATTTCCATGTAGTTATATGTGTAATCATTCTAGAGGAAATTCATTCAAGATGAAACTTTTTAATTTTACCCTAGAACATAGGAATCCATAAATAAATAAAATATATAACATATTTCTTCACACCAAGTCTCTTACAAGTCATATTCTACTTAGAGAAAATCATTCAATTTCCAAAAAACACAAAATATTAATTCCATATCATAACTTGACAATAGATCTCTCCATAATGAGTGAATGTTTTTTATTACAATAAATAGCCACTTTTTTAAATGGACCAATGTGTAGAATATCATCATCATAGAGAGCGTGGGAGGGTTAAAATGGTCCCTTCTATCCTTAATTATCATATATAAACCATCCTGAATAATATCATTCAAAAAATTCCCAAATAATACCCACTAATATAAAAAATAAGTCCAGGTAGAGAATCCCCTTATCTGGCCCCCCTTTATTACTGAAATATCCTCATGAAAAATCAAAATCAACCAATCTCTTAAAGTAAGTACTAGTTTTTTATCTGTACAATGAATGGTGTTGAAATCACCCATAATTATATAGTTATGAGAAACATGATCAGAGAGAATTTATAGATTTTTTCATAATTCCCTTTGTTTGTTATTCAAATTGGAATCATGAACAAAAGGTAAAGAGACTTTAGTTGCTTGAGCTCTAAAATTCATTGAAAATACTTGATTTGACTAAAAATAGGAGTGGAGAAAACAATTTCATTCATCAGGATGAAAGCATGTTTGTACCCATTGTATTTAGAATTTTGAGGCATAAAAAAATAACCAAGATAATCCAATTTGAAGGAATACCAAATTTAAAACTTCAATTTTGGTTTAATAATCCCAATCAGAAGAGGTTTATTGATCACAATAAAATACTATAGAGCTGTGATTATGGGAGAGTTCCCACACCATATGAAATTCAAGAAGAATATATTCATTTAAAATCTTTTGTTTTGCCTCTGGTTTAAGGCCCACCATTTATGGATTAATCCAATTTATTATTCTTACCTATTACTATACATCACCCTCTCCCAATTGGGGCCTAGTTGATGCAACAATAAGGGGAGAGTTCTAATTTTACTTAGCTTAATATTTATCACTAAACATAGTGAATTTATTAGGAGGGATTGTGATACCGGTGGAATCATCCTGAACACTTTTTCTATTGGTATCTTTCCCAATTGAAAATTTAGAAAAACGCTCAACCAAATCCTATTGTTGAATCACTTTATTATAAGGAGATACTATACAAGTATCAAAATGATCTTGGATATTATCTTGTTCACCAACCAGAATGTCACCGATAATACCAAACATAACAGAATTCACTTCACCATAATGTATCTACTCAGTCTCATTTATTTTCTCAATATAATCAGGTGAATTATTTTCAAGGAGATTCACGTGTTCACTATTTTCAATTTCATCATGAAAAGAAAGAACAATGAAAAGGGAATAATCAAATGGATAAAAATTCCTATTAAAATTCAATAGGGGCCTTCTGGACATCACTAATGTTCCCCAGTGGAAAATCATCAATTTTATTAGATAAATTTTCCAACTGGTTTTCGATCTTCTCATTAAAAGTATTCTATGAAGACAAATAAGCACTCAGAATGATTGCAATTAGTTGTGAATGATTTTTCTCAACACCTCACCCTAAAAAATGAGAACAAAATCAAATATATTATCATCACTAGATGCCATTGAATTTGTATGGTCATCAATTGGATCATTATACATGAGATGGGATTGTTTATTTTCAACATTTTGAATAGAATTCAAATAATCTATCTTCAGAGACTCATGTGTTGATTGGACATATTTATAAACTGACACAGGCACATGAGTTATATCATTAACTACACAAGAATTTATATATTCATTATTTTCCATTCCAGCCTCAAATTCGTAACAAGATATAGTGTTGGAACCAGATACATCCATCCTTGTGCAACATGAAACATTTATATCATCCAAAAAAAGGATCACAGAATTGTGGAAGACTCAGAGACTAAATAGTGTTCTGCACCTCAATAATTACAATAATTTCAACAATTTCAGGATTTGAAAAAGGGGCTTCATCATGAGTACATACATTAGTTATGTTTAAAGAAAATTTTTACTTATAACTAGAATGAGTATCATTCACATTGGAGTGCCCTGCTATTGACTCAACATTATGTATGTTGAACATCACCTTTACATTTCCTTGAGCCCTTCTATAGGGGGATTCATTATCCCTTTTGATATTACAATATCTAAAAAATATGGATCTACTACATTCTGACTCCAGGTGATCAAAGATTCAAGAAAACGTATAAAAATATGGATTTCTTTCAAACATAATTTAGATATTCCTATCATATTTTTTAGGGATATGTAACACCTCTGAAAACAAAGTTATAGACATGACAATTTACACCAATAACCTCTAAAAATGTCAGATGTTTGGATTATCAGTTTTTGGATCAACCCAAATTGGATTTCCAATACAGAAGAAATATCCCACACGATCCGTGGGTTCCAATATAATCAGTTGAGACGACAATTTTGAATCCATATATTGGTGTGAGTGTTCCTCACATTGAGAGGCTTAGTGTTTCGATCCCATTCCCATATTCTTAAAATCCTTGGTTTTAATGGAATGGAACCAAACCACCATGCACGCCTTTTCATAACATCTGAAGGGAATAAGATATGAAAATAGCCTCTTCATATATTAGTCATTCTCTAATGCCTAAAACCCCAAAACTAAAACAATTCTATGGATAAGATCAATAAAACCCCAAATATTCTCTCAATTCAGAGTTATAAAAGGAGAAATAATCGAGAATTTTCATAGGTTAAATACCTCTTAAATAGCATCTTGATTGAAAAAACATATGAAAAATGGCCTTTTTAGTGACTCTCCTCAGGGATGGATTATCAAAGTCAGTATAAGAAGAGGTCACAACAAAGTTTACAATTTCAGTAGAATTTTTCCTAGATTTGTGCAAATTTGAAGGAATCGCATCATTACAAAATGAAATTTTCCAGTTCAAACATTAATGGAAAAAATATTTGTCCCAATAACATCATATTGAATAGAATCTGAATCAAACCTAATTTTTTTGAACCAATATCCGTTCCGATCTATGCATGATCACCATGCTCCTGAGAGAGACCCCTTGTTCTTCCATATTTTCAAATGGTATATATATATATATATTGGTATTAGTGGATTCAATTAGTGGAAACCTGTATAAATATCTAATAATTCTATATTAAAAACACATAATAAAATGTAAATAATAATAAAAATAATTATAAGAATAAAAAAAACAAAAAAAACAACAGTAACTACAACAACAACAAAAAAACAAGAATCAAACAGACAACAACAACAACAAAACAACAAACAAATACAATAATAAAAAAATAAAAAAGTCAAAAAAAATATAAAAAACAACGACAAAAAAATAACAATAACAAGAAAAAAATAGAAATAAAAACAAAAATAATGAAAAAGACAACAAAAACAAAAAAACAATAAATAAATAACTAAAAAAACAAGAAAAATAACCAAAACAAAGAAAAAAACTACAACAAAAACCAAAACAATAACAATAATAAAATAAAATATAACAAAAAAAACAACAACAAAATACAGCAAAAATAATAACAAATAAATCAAATAAATAACAGAAAATAAAAAAAACAATAAAAAATAAAAAAAAACAAAAAAAACAAAAAATATCAACAACAATAACAACAGAAAAAAACTGACAATAACAATGAAAATAGAAATAATAAAAAAATAAAAAAATTATAAAATCAGAAAGGATGACAACAACAACAGTTATAATACCTACAACATCAAAAACAATAATAATAAAAACAACAATAATAAAAAAACAAAAACAATAAAAGAAAAAACATAAAAAACAAAACAAAAACTAAAAATAATAACCGAAAACAACAACAATAAAAAAAACAAATACAATAATGAAAATAATAAATAAAATAAAATTGAAAAAAATAACAACAATGATGAAAAAAGACCAAAAAAACAACAAAACAATGAAAATAACAACAAAAAAACAACAATAATATAAAAAACAAAAAGAAAACAAAACAAAAACAAAAAAACAATAAAAAAACAAAAAATAATAATGATAACAAATATTAACAGCAGGAACAATAACAATAATAAAAAACTAAATAGAATAAACAAAAAACAAAAAAAAAAGAAAAAAAAAAGAAAAAAAAACAACAACAACCAAAAAACAAAAATAACCAATACTATAATAAAATGGAGAAAAAACTAGAACAAAACAAAACAAAAAAACAATAAAAGCAACAAGAAAAAAAACAAAAACATCAACAACAATGATAAAAATAACAACACTATAAAGATGGGATATTTCCCACTGAGTGGAAAGATGAATGACTGAGATCCCCTCCAAGAAGACTCCAACACAGATGCTAGTTCTAATAAAAAAGGGGGATATTGAGGATAGAATCAAACTATTTGACTCTCAGGTATGGCCTCTTCCTTGTTATCTAATAATCCACCATTTTGATTAAAGGGAGATTCAACAATCATTTTTTTGGATGAAGAGGTTATGATCTTGACCAAAAACCTTCATATTATGCTAGTAGGGTCCTTTAAAGGTTTTCTACATAAGATAGATTTGATCTATTTTATAATAGATGTTATGAGAACTTATATAGATAAAATTGGTCTCTTTGATAATTTCTTGGTTACTCTTCAATTCGATATCATTGATGAATTTTATCAATGATGGAATCATGAATCATGGTTGGTTGCAAGTAACTGAAGGGATATCTCCAAGTGGTCTCTATTTGTTCTTGTGGGTTGAAAGACTTCAATAATTTGAGTATAGGAAAAATATACAGGCTTATCCCTTCATCTATTTCTTTAAGATTCCTTTTTAACTGTTACAAAGATTACTGGAATCCATATTTAGTTCGAATCCATTACATTATCTCTTTCCAGACCATTTGTTTCCCACATGTGTATAGAATTTGATATTTCTTGGTATATACCTCAATATATTTTAATTGAGAATATATTAGAACAATTATTTTGGTATGTTTACTTTGAGGATGTCTCTACTTATTTCACTTTTTTCATTCATATTCATGGTCACTGGCTTCTAACATCGAACATACCCATATGTCATGGTCCTTGAAATCACATAAGGATTTTATTGGTGTTCAACATTTTATAGGGAATGTGGATGGTGCAAAACATATCACTGTTAAAATTAAATAGGACCAGACTACCATGCCTTCTGGTGATATTCAAGTGGATGCGAGTTCTTGTGGATCTAAGTAAGGTAATGCAGATTCTTTGATCAAAATTTCCAGTGTTTAGGATTTTAGTGAGGTTGATGGATAAGAAATTTTTTTAGGATAATTAATTGGATCTTATCCCATCAAAGTGTTAGATGCCACAATGAAATAATTAAATGTATGTCGTTTTTCATGATATTTGGATATGCCTCATGCCTCTATGATGTCTATTTTTAATCTTCAGAGACACTTGAAATACAAGGAATCTAATCTATAGATGAGAAAGGAAAACATATCACTGCTAATGGGAAATAATTCACATTTTTCCAGGATACAAAATCTCAACCCAAAGGGACTATTTTAATAGCCCTAGAACTATAAATTCAAGGCCAACCTCCCAAGCCTTGGTTGTGGTTATTCATGCTAAATATGAAAATGAGATTATTTTTGGAGGATTAACTTTTACAGAAGTAGTAAAAGATAAAAAATCCTAACATACTATTATTCATTATGAGGATGGAGTAGGGTATCTCTCATGTCGTCCTCGATGTGGGGAATAAAGAGCAGGAATTGGCATCGATGATTCAACCAGATCGACATTAGAAACCCAAGTAAAGGGTAATTTTCACTCTCATCTTGAATAATCTTTGTTGGGTCCTAACATGGAAAATTTTAAAGACTCTTTTCATTTGGGTGGTGGTTCTACTTCTCAAAAAACCAATTTCTCAAAATAAGTTGTGACCACCATTATGAAAGCTTAACCCAAAAAACTCTAATTCCCTCCCCCTCAACCTGAGGGGACATTCTAGGAAGATGGTACAAGTGAACTTGGATATTTCTAATATCAATGAGTAGTTAAACCATATGTTTATTCAAGAGAGATATTAAATGGTACCGAAGATAGAATCCTAAATTGTGGCTTTAATGAAGGTAAGTTCAAGAACATTTTATGTAAGAAACATATTTTGTTAAATTTCGTTTGGAAGAATGTAGTGATATGATTTCAATCTTTTATCCTTGTATTATGTTTTTCTATTTTGGACTTGGGAGGTTTCCCACATTTTACATAATAGTGATTTTGAGAATAAAAATGTTGGTTTCTCTCAAAAAATTGCAAATAAAATCAATAAAAAAAACAAAAATAACAAAAATAAAAATTAAAAAAGCTACAAAATAACAACAACAACAAAAATAACAACAATAAAAACAATAACACCACCACTAACAACCAAAAAACAACAGTAACACAAATAATAAAAAAACAAAAACAAAAAAAACATAATAAAGAAAAAAACAACTACACTAATAAAATAACAACAACAACTAAGAAAACAACAAAAACAATTACAAAAAAAATCAAAACGAAAACAACAATGATAATAAATGAAACAATAAAAAAATGAAAAAAAACAAAAAACCCACAATAATTAGAAGAGCAAACAACAACAAAAACACCAACAATAACCACAACATCAACAATTGTAGAAAAATAACAAAAAAAATAACAGCCATAATTTTAAAAAACAAAATAAAAAATAGTAACAAAAAAAAATAATAACAGAAAAAGAAAAAAAGAAAAAAAATAACAAAATAAAATTAAAAACAATAAAAAAACAAAAAACATAAATAAAAAAACAAAAAAAAACAAAAAAAATAACGACAAAAAAAATGATAACAACAATAAAATCAAGGAAAAAAATATTAAAAAAACAAAAAAAATAAAAAAATAAAGAAAATAAAAATTAGAACAATAATAAGAAAAAGAACAAAAGAATAAATAAAAAATAACAAAAAACAAAAACAATAAAAAAAGAAAAAAACAACAAAATAATAAAAAAATAATAGAAAGATAAAAAGGAAAAAACACAAAACCAATAAAAACAACAAATAAAACAAAATGAAAACAAAAAGAAAACAAAAAGAAAACAAAAAAAACACAACAAAAACAACAACAACAACAAAAACAAAAACAAAAAAGACAACAATAATAACAAAAATAAACACAACAACAACAAAAATAACAAAAGGAAAAAAACCATAAGAAAAAAAAGGCAAAAAATAAAAATAAAAACAACAGCATCAATAACAAAAAAACAGCAACAACAACAACAACAACAACAACCAAAACAACAACAACAACAAAAATAACAACTAGAAAAAAACAACATCAAGAACTACAAAAATAAGAAAAATAGAAACAACAACCAGAACAATAAAAAATATTAAAGACACAAATAAAACAAAAACAAAAACAAGACCAATAACAAAAACCACAAAAAACTAAAATAAAAAAAATTAAAAAAATAATAGAAAAAATAATTATAATAAAAACAACAACAACTAAAATAATAAAAAAAACAATAAAAAAATAACAACCACAACAAGAACAACAACAATAACAAAAAAATGAAAATAAAACCAGAAAAAAAAACAACAAAAAAACTACAAAAACAATGGAAATAATAAAAAAACAATAAAAAAACAATAGAAAAAAAAACTAAAAAAACAACAAAAAACAACAAGAAAAACAATAAGAAAAACAAAAATAAAAAAACAAAAAAAACAATACCACCACCAACAATAAAAATATCCAAAATAGCAACAAAAATAAAAATTATAATAAAAAAGAACAACACCAACATTAAAAGAAGCAGAAATAATAACAAAAACTACAAAAAAATGAAAAAAACCACAATAATAATAAAAACTACTACAACAACAAAAAAGAATAAAAAATAACAATAAAAAAACAACAAAAACAAAAACTAAACAATAATAGAAAAAAATTAATAACAGAAACCAAAAAATAATAATAAGACCAAAAATAATGATATAGATAACAAAAATAAAAACAATAACAATAAGCACAATGATAAAAAACAATGATGATAACAAGATCAAAAAAACAATAAAAAAGAAATAATATGAAAAAAAACAACAATAACATCAAGAATAAAAAAAAGTACGACACCAATAAACAATAATAAGAAAAATATTAACTGCATAAAAAAATTATAACCATTTCAACAATAAAAAATGATGATAACAAAAACTATGATGATGAGAACAAGAGATAAAAAAATAACAAAAAAATAACAATAACAAAAACAAAAACAACAAAGAAACAGAAAAAATAACAACAATAATTTAAAAGACAATAAAAAAATAACAAAAAAACACAAACAAAAAAAAACATGATCACCACCAGTGACAATAATAAAAAAACAATGAAATTAAAAAAACAATAATAAATACAATAACAAAAACAATAGAACAACCAAAAACAACAATAAAACAATATTGAAAACAATAATAAACAAATAAGTAAAAAGGAAAAAAAAAGAACAACATGAACTATAAAAAAAATAAACAACAATAAAAAACAACAATCATAACAACAAAAACTACAACACCAATTATAAAATAAAAAAAATAAAAAAAGTAATGAAAAAATAAAAAATAAAAAAAATAAAAAAAAACAAAAATAAAACAAGAGAAACAACAATAATAAAATAACAAAAAAAGTAATCAAAAAAATAAAAAACATTAATAAAAAATAATAATGACAACCATGAAAATAATAATAATAATAATAATAATAATGACAAAAACAATAATTAAAATGGAAACAACAAAAAAATCCACGATAAAAACAATAAAACAATAACAATAATAATAGTGAAAACAATAACAAGAACAATAAGAAAAAACAACAACAAAAACAATAATAAAAAAACAAATACAAGAAAAATAATATTTTGTAAAACTAATTATGTAATAAATAATCATTAAATGAAATTAATTTTTTTTAGAAAAACCTATCCTATGTATAATATATACTAAACCTATACATAACATAATAAAAAATAAAAAAATAAAACAATGTATCTAATGCATATGTATAACCCCATAATCCGCATGGGAAAGTATAAAGACTAATATTTGACCTTGACTATCCTTAAATCAAATAATAAGAAATCACTATTTTTTGTGACTATCATTTTCTTGATACTCATTCTGAAAACACCCTAACATATAATTTATCATACAAGGGAAGAAAAAAATACCACTTTAATATCATTATTATCATAAAAAAGTATAGTAAATGAGAAATAATTTTTTTAATACTTTTTCACATTCAAGATCTTGAAAATAAAAAAGATAGTAAAATATGAAGTAAAGAATGTTGATTCTGAAAAAATTGATGAAAAATATAATAATAACATCTCACTGATATTCCTACTATAAGAACCCAAATCTTTAATTCAGGTATGGATCTTTATTTCGGGTTTTTTTTGTGGAAAAATAAAGAATTGGATAATTTTCTAAGTGCATGCCATATACTTTTGAGTACACACTGTGTGCTTAGTTGCTTCATGTAGCCATTTACTGGCTATAGAACAGCTGATTTCATGGCCATTTGGGTGACCTAACAGTCTACCTAAAGTGAGGTCCGGTTGAGTCCAGTACAAAACATGTTCATTAAATGAACACATTGTGTAATTTTATTTTCTATTTTTCATATCAAATAGGGGTCCTATCTCACATCCGAAACACCCTTCTTATCCCCATGTTTCATACATGAGAATGAATAAATGTCGTAGAGATTTGAGATCCTTCCATTTTTCTATATGATCTTTGATTGAGATGTCATTGGGTGTGTTAGATTCCCATTGGTGAGTTCTCTCTTTCCAAAGAGCCTCCCTTCCTAATTCCTCCTCTCTCATAAGTATTTCAAGGTTGAACGTGTTTTTATCTTTTTGTATATCTGCATTGTTTTAGGCTTAATCAAGGGCCGACGTTCATGAGTGTTGATCATAAAACATCAAGGTAGGTGGTTTGTGCATTTCATTGATTGTCTGTGGATTATATATGCTAAAAGAGCCAAATAACCATGTTTAGGGTTTTGTGTGTTTTGGAATTTAACCTTATTTAAGACCTACTATGATTTTCTTTGTTTGAGAAAGTGTTATTGATCAAGAATATGGTTTTATACGTTGATTATAATTGTGATTACCTTGTTTTATTGATTATGGTTGTTTGGTCTAGAAATCATGTTAGGCTTGCATTGTTTTTATGCCTCATATTGTTAGGATTGAGTACTGATTATATGATATGATTTTGTTTTTCATTATAAAAGTATGACCTATGTGAATTTTACTATGAGAGTATCCCAAGGTAGGGTCATTTAAGTACAATTGTTGTTATGTTGACCCATAGGAATTGGTTGTGAGTGTTTTAGGGTGGTCATAGACTAGAGGGGTTAGACCATGAGAGCTACCCAGAGCGTTGTTATTATATGAATGTTAGACCATAGGGAATTGATTGTGAGAGCTTCCAGGTGGTCATTATAATTTATTTCTGCAATGACAACCAAGTGGGTATTTTCTGTAAGAGCTTCCCAGGTTGTCGTCTATAAATGATTAGTGCTATGTGGGACCAAAGGGATTAGACTATGTGAGCTTTCCAAGAGGGTCATTATTTATTGAATTGTTGATGTGTTAAACCAGAGGGGTTATACTATGAGAACTTTCCCAGAGGGTTGCTTTCTAATGTTGGTGATGAGTCTACCAAGCCAAAGCACATGCTTGGACTCGGTCTCACTTGTTTTTTCAGATAGTCTTTTGAGACGTCAATTGTTACTATCACATAAAGGGATATAGAGCATAGTTGAGATCCTGATATTAATTATTAAACGTATTGAAATATTTTTAAATAAAAATTAATATAATTGAAAATAGTAGGATTGTTTACACTTGTGTACCTCCTAGTTTATTTTTAACTTCTACATATTTCATGCTATATATATTCACTAACTATTAGGAATATATATTTTGGGGGGTTGCCTATTGGGATTCATCTCACACCCTATTTGGGTTATGATTTTGGAACCAAAATGATTATATGGTTGTAGGTATAGATAGGCTTAAGAACCCTTCATTATCAGGTACTTCATTTCTATTGGAGCTGGGGAGCATGGGGCCAAGTTGAGGCTTGCGATGCTGTTGGAGTTTAATTCGTTTCTATAATTTGTTTTAGTAATGTATTTCTATAATTGTCACTTGTTTGGCTACATTCCTAGACACATGTGACATCAATTATTTATATATACATGCTGTAGTTGTTTTATTATGAACAATACTCCTCTATTTACTTCTATTGTATGGTATTACTACTTCTCCTATTATTTACAATTGTTATTACACTGTTTATACTATTCCAATGAGGGCATAGTTTCCCCATTATCATACCTTGGCTGTAACTATTGTCAGAAGCCTCTAGAGTTTGGGGAAATGCACTTTAGGTCATGTGACCAACCGGATATGGGGCACCCTTGGGTGGAACCCAAAACTGAGATGTTACAAAGTGGTATCAAATGAGTTTCTTTTCTGATTTTTCATAATATTTAGATCCTATAGAATGGGATTGGAAGAAATGGGTAGTTGGTAATAAGTTGTGCCCAGGAGTATCTAACCCATGTACATGAAAAATCCATGTTACCCCGAATATTGAGATTTTTCAGGTTTTCCAATTGTTACAGTTGATTTGATATCATTGTTGGGTGATTCACTTGTTTTTTTAGTTATAATATATATCATTGTGGTTCCATTTATGTTTCCACTTGATGAGATGAGAATATTCCATATCATACATCATGTAGGCATGTGCTAGATATCACATGCCACACATTCTTGTCCATCCATTTAGGATGTATTACTAGTTTCATGCTATTATGATAGATATTTTGCTAGATGTTCATGATTTTGTGATAGATGTTGTGATATAATATCTTCTATTTTGATAGGGTATTGGAATATGTTGTTTTTTACTTGGATGGATTCCATACTATGTTCCATGAAGTGTTATTGGCCCTCTTGGATCAGATTTTTGTGGATAATGTTTGGACTTTAATTGAATTTTTTAAAGTTATGATTTGAAAATGGATTCAAAACATTGATTCGTAGGGAGTATAGGATCCCACATGTCTGAATATTTTATTCCTTGGACAAATTTTAGGTTATTAGGGGTTCCAGAGAAGTTTAATAGGCCTCCATTCTGGAAACCCAGAAAACACGGTGTGTAGTGTTATGAACACACGCCATGTATTCTTTTTTTTGGAAGAACTGGCATTTACCAAGTATGCACTATATACTATATGTATATACCATGTAGTTATTCACTGAGTGACTTGAGTTTGTATGTAGAGGCATAGGGTTGGGAAACATTCGGTTGAGCACACTCTTTCTAGATTGTACACACCGTGTTGTAAAGAATAGTGTATTCGGCTGTGTGACCAACGACATGAGTGGATGAAACATAGGTTTTATTCAATTTATAGTTATCAAATGTGTATCCATCCATGTAAACAACAACATTGGTGGATGAGGAATAAGTCTTACACACTTTTTATAGGGTGAACATGCCATATAGTGTTACATAGGGAGAGAACTATGTAGTTCGTGCTGTGTAGAAGAATCTGGGAAGGGGGGAAATTCAAGTACAAGATCTATCTTAGGAAGAACACGCTATGTGTAGAGTTGTTACATGACCTAGATGGAAAAGGTACACACCCATGTTTAAAGCTTAATTGAACACATTATGTAGTGGTTATGCATGAAATGTAACCCTCTTTTGTGGAACTTGAATTATTTCTTCTCCTATTCTATTCATTCACTTCTAAGTTTTTGACCTTGATAATCTAAAAATTGAGGTGTGTGCTTCACCATGCCGAGTCATGCCATCGAGATGTACTTCAGTTGTATGACAGGTGTAGGGCAATGACTAGACACATGAAAGGGTAGGTTAGAGTCCTCCAGCAAATCCCCTATCATGCCCACCATGTCATCAGCTATTATACTAGAAGATGGGGCTGATGCACAATGTTTTGAAGAATTTTTGAGGATGTTACCAAATTTTCAGGGAGTACCTTATCCTACCCTAAATATGATGATTTTTATGAGGCTATTCCAGTAATATCATCTTCCAACTTTTTTAGGGTATAGAGGACCAAAAGCTATAGAGCCTTGGCTGGCGACCGTTCTTTCTATCTTTGAGCATCTAGAGATTCGTCGAGAGAGGAGGGTTAATATTGAGACATACATGATACATGATTTCACCAAGATTTGGTGAGATGTTATATCATAGGTGGGACATGACCGAGATATTTCTTTGGAAGAGTTTCATATGACCTTTTATTATTACTTCTATCCCAATATGTTGAGGCCCTATCATGCACGAGAGTTTATGAATTTGGAGCAGGGAGTTCTTTATGTGATGGATTACTCATCTCATTTCATAGAGATTCAGTGATATACACCTGTCTTGGGAGATAAAGAGTTATCTTTGGCTAGGCGAGTTGAGGTTGGTCTCAGGTACAAAATCTGATCATAGTTGTGTGTTTTCAAGATGACTTCAATGATAGCTATAGTGAACCCAATGCTGATTACTGAGTGCAATCTGATGGAGTTTGGAGCTGTGAGCCCAGGAGGTTTAGCATACAGGGCTAGTACTCCTTTGGCAGATAGTAGGAAGTGTTGTAGGTAGATTTCATGCGGTGTTTATTTAATTACCTAGGTGGTATGATACTAGTGCAAGAAGAGTGGGAATATGAGACCACATTGCCCAAGGGACCCAATTGAGTGCCGGTCTTGTAAAATGATGGGTCACCTTCAAAATTTTTTCTATGTGTTATCACTAGAAAAGAATGACATGGGTTCTGTTATGACTCCATATTCAAGAGTAGGACCTCCAGTTTCTCATCCATTTGGGAACTGGAGTTTTTCAGGCCATTTAGGTTGAGGAGGAGGTCATAGATATGGTATCCCGATATAAGGATTTCAGTTCCAGTAGGGTGGATCACCTCAGGGTAGTTAGGCAGGGTTGTAGGGTCGTAGTACAGGTCCAGCTTTTGCAATGGAGTATACCAAGTAGGATCAGGATCCTGGACCCTCTACGGTTGGAGTTATGATTATAGTTTCCTCGGTTTTAGCTTATACTTCTTTTGATGCAGTGGCTTCCCATATTTTTATATTGGTTTTCCATTATGGAGAGCCTTGGGATCTATATCATTACTTATGAGGATTTTATGATGCTAGAAACTTCATTGGGGATTAGGAAGGTTAATGTACGTTAGTGCAAGGAGTTCCCTCTTGAGGTTTGTGGGTGTCACTTCTTATGGGAGCTCTATGTCACAGAGATGATGGGATTCTATGTCATTATCAGAATGGACTATTCGGTCTCTTATTAGGCCTTTTTTGGATACAATCGACATAGGGTGAGTTTTACATCACCAGTGTGTGAGTCTTATCTACACAAGGGGGAATGGGATGTCAAGGAAAGCAGAGCTGGACCCGAGCATCATGGGTTTGGAGGAATTACTGCCCAGATTTCTATTTTATAACTAGATTAACAGGGGACTTCACAGATGGACATTCCTCTAGTGGTGGATCATTTTAGGGATGTATTTCCAGTTGAATTTAAGTTTACCCCTGGAGAGAGTGGTAGATCTCTCTATTGAGCTTGTATTAGGAGTGTAACCAGTGTCAATTACTTCTTAGAGAATGTCTACAATACAGTTAGAGGAGCTCAAGAAGCAGTTAGAGGAGATTCAGGTGAAGGGTTTCATCTGACCCAATACATCTCCTTGGGGTTCGCCTATCCTTTTTTGCGAAGAAGGCAGATAGTACCATCAGACATTGTTTGTCTTATTGTATGTTGATCCAATTGATGGTCAAGAACAGATACCCCTTTCCTGAGATTAACGATATCTTTGATCAGCTTCTTGGAGCCCATGTGTTCTTGAATATTTACTTGAGATCTGGGTATCATTTGTTGGATGTTAGACTATCAGATATACGTCTTATAGGGGTTTTGAGCAAGTATGGCCTATATAAGTATTTGGTTATGCCGTTCGGTCTCATGAATGCTCCATTAGTTTTCATAGAACTGATGAACAAAGTGTTTTATCCTTACTTGGATTCTTTTGTGGTAGTCTTCATGGGAGATATCATGGTGTACCCTCACAGTCGACACGACCATTCCATCCATCTTGATGTCACATCGATTGCACTGAGAGAGCATCAGTTATATACCAAGTTCTCAATGTTTCACTTCTGGATGGACCAGATTCAATTGATGGGTCATGTAATCTTAGAGACAAGAGTTTCAGTAAACCTAGAGAAAGTGAAAGTAGTAGTTTAATGGGAGAATCTAGAGGGACTATTTAAGGTGAAGAGTTTTATGGGGCTATATGGTTACTAAAAACACTTTATACATTACTTTTCACACATATAAATGCTAATAATAGGCCTGACTAAGAAGGTTTCAAAGTACATGGGAAAAAATTCCTACGATTCAGCCTTTCAGGAGCTAAAAGAGAGATTGACTTCAGCACCGATACTAATTTTTCCAGAGTCAGGAAAGAGATACACCGTTTACTGAAATGCATCAGGTATTTGGGCTAGTAGCAGTGCTTATTCAAGGGTAATGAGTCATTGCGTATGGGTCTCGTTAGTTCAGGCCACATGATAATAATTACCTGATGCACGATATCATGTTATCTATAATTGTGCATGCTTTACGTTGTTGTAGACATTATCTTTTGGGAGATAATTTTATGGTATACACTGACCACAAAATAATCAAGCATATCTTTACCCACTGAGATCCAAATTTGAGAAAATAAATGTGGGTTGAGAACCATCAGAATTTTGACTTTGAAATTGCCAACCCACATAGAAAAGGCAATGCAATAGCCGTTGCGTTGAGAAGGAGGACTCTTATACAGGCAATTCAAGAGGCCATCAATGAGGGGTAGCTTATGTCTTTGTTTTCTAAGATGCATTTAAAGGTACGTGTTATATAGGGGAGATGTTTATTTGTTATATATCTGTTACCTCTACACTACTAGATCAAGTGAGAATGAGCTAGTTGTTAGATTTTGAAGGCATAGTCTTATGGGAGAGTGTGTCCGGTGAGGAACCTACTCCTAGGTGGACAGTAGGCAGCGATGAGGTCCTATATTTTCATGGATGTGTATGGGTGTTAGAATATATATGTGAGAAGATGATGCATGATTCTCATTCCTTAGTTGGGGTAGTTCATCCTGGTTTCACCATGATATATCGAGATCTACACTGTTAGTATTGGTGCCCAGGTATGAAGAGGGATGTAGCTTATTTTGTTTTGATATTTTCGCCTCGAGGGAATGATGCATTTGGGTTTTTATCAATAGGATCATGGATGTTGAACATTTTATGCCGATCAGGGAAACCTTCAGTGTTGATTATCTTGAAAGTTTTCACATCTGAAATTTTTTACGTTTTCATGGGGTTACACACTCTATTGTTTTGGACTGGGATGCCCGATTTACTTCTCATTTCTAGAATACACTATAGAGGGTTTTGGGTACAAAGGTACTTCTATGTGTAACTTATCATCCCATGGCGGATGGCTAGTGTGGGCGCATGATTCATGTTTCAGGGTTCATGCAACGAGAATGAGTCCTAGATTTTGTTGTCTTATGGGAGAGACACATACACTTAGTAGAGATTTCTTATAGTAATAGTTTTCTAGAAACGATTGTGATAGTTCCATATGAGATTTTTTATGGTAGGCCACGCTGATCACCCCTATGTTCACTAGAGGTAGGAGAGGAAACTATACTGGGACCTAGTCTTGTCCAGAAGACCACTTCTTAGGTGGAGTTGATTCAAAAGTAGGTGTCTACTACAAAATCTCTCTATAAATCTTATTCTAATTAGTGGAGATGGCGTTTAGAGTTCAAGGTTGGAGATAATATTTTCTTACCTGTCACACCGAGGTTTAGACATAGGAGGATTAGGAGATAGGGGAATCTTTCACTAATATATGTTGGCCCATTATAGGTTTGATGGAGAGTCATGATAGTTTCATAACAGTTTCAGTAACCTTAGAGGTACCGAGCTATCCACGATGTCTTTTATATTTCATAGTTATGTCTATACATTTCATAACGGTTTCATGTTTTTTACCCAAAGAGGTTCAGTTATAGGTGGATGCATCCTTTGAGGAGAACCGTATTAGGATTTTGGATCACAACATGATTGTTCTCCATGGATAGACTATTCCTCTGGTATGGGTGTTATGGAATCATGGGTGTTTACCAGACGAGACCTGGGAGGGGGAGGCCGATGTACGATCAGAGTGGCCAGAGTTGTTTGAATTTTCTTCTTCACCAAACATGGAAGGGAAATTTGGGGATGAATATTATTATGGGGAGAGTTTGGAAAAACATGGATCATCATTTTAGGCATGGATCTTTATTTCATGTTGATTTTAAGGAAAAATGAAGAATTGGAATTTTTTTAAGTACACACTGTGTACTTTTGAGTACATACCGTGTACTCTATTACCGTGTTTGGATGTTTACTGGACATGTAATGACTGACTAAATGGCCATGTGGGTGACCTGGAAGACCACCTAAAGCGACGTCAAATTGAGGCCAGTACACGGTGTTCACATTAAATGAAAATTCCATGTATTTTTATTTTTATTTGATATATCATAGAGGGGTTTCATCTCATATTTAGGACACCCTTCTTCTCCCCATGTTTCGTATAAGAGAGCGATAGAATGCTGATGAAATTTAAATCCTCCCGTTTCTCTGTATGAGATCTGACTGAGGCACTATCAGGTGCGTTGGATTCCCACCGGTGAGTTCCATATTTACATAGATCCTCTCTTCTTAATTCCCCCTCTATCATGAGTATTTCAAATATGTACATTTTCACCTTTTCTATATCTACACCATTTTAAGCCGTATCAAGGGCTGACGTTCAAGATTTTTTATTGTACAACATCAAGGAATGTGGTTTGTGCCTTTATTTGATTGTATTCGGATTATATATGCTAAATGTATCGAATACCCATGTTTATGGGTTTTCATAATTTGGAATTTAACCCAGTTCAATAAATTCTATGGTTTTTTTATTTGAGAAAGGATTATTGATTATGCATAATGTTTTATACCTTGATTAAGTGTGTGTTTCCCTTGTTTGATTGATTATGGATGTTTTTTTCTAGAAATCCTGTTAGGGATTATATGTTTTTCATGACTCGGGTTGTAAGGATGGAGTAATGATTATAAGAGACGCATGTGCTTCACATTGTGAAAGAATGACCAAGGGTATTATGACTATGATATCTTCCCAAGGTATGGTTCTTTATGTATAATTATTTTTATGTTGACATAGAGGTGTTGACTGTGAGAGCTACCGAGTGTTCATAGACCAGAGGGGTAAGACCATGAGCACTACCTAGAGGGTCATCATTAAATGAATATTGTACCCAAGGGAGTTGACTGGGATAACTATTATATGGTCATTATAATTTATTGTTTCTATGAAAACAAAGGGGTTATTGACCCTGAAAGTTGCCCTGGTAGTCATCTATAAATGACTAGTGCTATGTGGGACAAAAGGGGTTATCCTATATGAGCTTTCCCAGAGGGTCATTATTTATTGAATTGATGATATTGTAAACCAGAGGAGTTAAACTGTAAGAAATTTCCTAGATGGTTACTTTTGAATGTTGGTGATGAGTCAGCCAAGCTAAAGCAGAAGGTTGGACTTGGTCTAACTTGTTTGTTTAGATGTTCTTTGGAGATGCCTATTGTTACTATTACACAGAGGGATAAATAACTTAGGCAAAATCCCGAGATTCATTATTCAATGGTTTTATAAATTAATTAATGAAAATAACAGTAATTGAAAACTATAGGATTGTTTAAAATGATTACCTCATAGTTTATTGCTTCATTTATTCATGTTGCATACTATATGTATTCACTGACTATTAGGAACAAATATTTTGGTGGTTTTATATTGTGATTTATCTCACACCATGTTTGGGTCATGATTTTGGACCCAAATAGATTATATGGTTGTAGGTATAGATAATGGAAAGCTCTCTTCTTCATCAGTTATTTTATTATGAATAATATTCCTCTATTTCATTTTATTGTATAGTATTAATGCTTTTACAATTTGTTACTATTGTTATTACATTATGTATACTCTACCAATGAGATCATAGTTTCCCCATTATCAGAACTTAGCCATTGTTTCTATTCAAAAGCCTCTGAAATTTGGGGAAATGCACTTGAGGTCATGCGACCAACCAGATATGAGGCACCATTGGGTAGCATCCAGAACCAAGATGTTACACCTACACATATTAATCAGATAATTATGAAACAAAAATTTTATGTAAATTGATTGTATTAGGAGATTTTTTACTCTTAGGATATATAATATTATGATAATTTGAAATAAATAGTATAAATTAACTCAAGTGTCACCGTCATTAGGTTATTTGTATAAATTATTTGAAATTTAATCTTTATGAATAAATTAATTATAGTGATAATGGGATGCTACCTTCTGATGTTACATGATCTTCAAATATATTAAATTAAATAAATATTATATCTATCATTACACAAAACAACTGTAATTCAGATGTTATAAAAATGATACCAAGAATATGGATAAATTATCAAACTATTATATAAATACATTTTAATTATTACCCATTTCAAAAATGAATGATAAAACCCCCATCATTATTAATGAATAAAAAAATAAAAACCTAAAAAAATAAAAATATTTCATGGATATCTTGTATCACATATTTTCAATAAAATCCAACAATTTTCATCAAAAAAATAATTGAGTGTTTTATTAATTTACGTAAATTTTTCTCTATTTCAAATATAATTTTTGGTATCTTAATGGTATCAAATTTTAAAAATAGGAAACATGACATGTCATTATATAGAAAATATAGATCATACTAAAAATCTAAAATTATGTTTGATCATGCATATAAAAAATAAAAATAGGAAGCGTGGGATGATAAAACTGTCATTTTGGATAACTATTTATTCTACAAATTGATTTCAATGATTAAATTTAATATAATATGAACTATATTATTAATAAAAATATAATTTACTAGAAATACACACAACTAATTGACAAATATATATGCACACATTTAATTAAAATGAATCATATCTAACTAAATTATAAAATTATATAAAATTGAAAATAATAAAAAATAAATGTTTCATACATGAAGATAAAATACATTAATAAAAAAAGAATTTAGTCCATATAAATATTAACATAAAATAATGATTCCAAACTATAATCCTAATATAAATAATATTATTTATATTAATAGAATAGGAAATTCATAGAAAAAAATGAATAAAATTTATCAACAATCAAACCATGGCATAAAAAATGAATCTATTAAAAAAACATTTTTTTACAATAACATATATATATATATATAATATATAATTAAATAAAATTTTCACATATACACTGATAAAACTAAATTCAAGAAAATTAATTAATAATATTACATAGAACATCAATTATAAAAATTTAATCCCTAAAACAACATTTATTAATTGAGTTTGGCAAAGTGGGGAAGAGAAGAATGAGAATGTGGGAAAATGGGAGTGAGGTGGAAGAAAAATAAGAGCTCCTAGAGGTGATCATGGGTGGAAAGGCTCAATAACTAATGATTAATCATGATAACAATGATTAAATTATTTATTTTAGGGTCTAGAGTTTTTATTTGTTACAAGTGGATCAATTAATTGGTTGGGAGTGAGGGAGACTATCGGTGATGATAAAAAAAGAAGAAATCAATGGTGACATGGATAATTGTGGACCCTATGAAGGAAGGGAGATCATTTGATGGAGTGAGGAGGGGTTGGAGTTTTGGGGTTTCAGGCTATGTTTCCTTTCATTCCTAATTAAACCACTATAGAAAATGAACGAAATGAGGAACCATTATGAGAGGTCACAAAATGAAATATTGGTGAATGAAAATGTTTCTTTCATACTTACCTCTCCTTGAAACTCATTTTATAGTAGTTTTATCCCAATATATATATATATATATATATATATATTAATATTACTATCCATGAAATACATATACATATGTATATGTATCTTAGTTTTAAATTAATGTATAAAAACTATCAATTTTTAAAATACTAGATAAAATTTCACAAAAATATTTTATCTTTAAAATAGATTGTTTATTATGATAAAACCCAAAAATATATTTTTTAATAAATAATAAATATGATCTATTTCAACTGCACCATCATTACAACCCTTCAAACATTTCATAGATTTCATATCTAATTATAATTTGTGAAAAAATCAATGTGTCTACAATGCTGGATTTCAAAAAACATAAGTAAAAACCCAAAAATATTGAAAGTATTTTACAGGGGGTGAACACATTATTATAATAAAAAAATATTAAATTTAAATGTAAGATGCTTCATGAGTGAAAATTTTGATGTTAGATAGACCAATATAATATTTAATAATGATAATGTTCATAAAAATTATTTTATTAACTAGTTGGTGCATCATGATAGATTTTCTAACCAAATACATAATGTTTTGTTTAGTTATATTACATAAAATTAGTTAAATTTAATGCGAGATACGATTGATAAATGGTTACCATATTTTATTAAAATATAAATTTGTTACATAAGTTTTGAATTTAATTTATAATTGGTTAAATATTATAATGCAGAAAGGGTATTGGAACCAAATATATTATTATGTGTTATATTTGTTTTCAATTACTATCAATGAATTGTTACAATTTCACAATGAATTGTCATCTTCATGAATAAATTATATGTTTATAGGGTAAATATTAGGAAACATAAATAGGTTCACATAGATATTTAAGATACTCTAGGGTGACGAAATTTTTCGAAGGAAAAAACCATTCCAGTATACATAACAATCTTTGGCAGATATTTAAGATGTTTCATTGTTGAGTGAAAAAATAATATAAAGTATTAAATTCTATATATACATAAAAATATCTATTTTATATATTATAGTGGGAGAAAATATTAGGTACTAGTGTTTCTTGAGCATGTAATATATGACAATTTGATAATACTAAAGAGGCAAATATCTATAAAAGGTGTGAGGATGTCGATTATATTTAATAATATATATAAGTAGTCTTGATGAAACATAAGATTTTATGTCTCATAGGAGGTGGATTCTAATATATAGTAGGTGCAGTATTGATGATACATAAGAGGTGATACTTCGTCTCTAAAAGAAGTGATGAGTTTTCATTCCATAAATAGATATGAATATTCTTAATACTTAAGAGAATAATTTTTTTCATTTTTTAGGACATAGAAGATTACTGTAATGTAATATAATGATTCACACCACTACACCAGTTTGGGTGCCAACCAATCATAATTATACACATTGATTTTAGTGAATATTATAAATTATAATTTATGATCGATAATTCAATAAGAGGTATTTATGAAATCACACCATTAAGGATGATATCATCCTTGAATGATTAAAATATCATGAACTGATTAATGGAGGATTATACTATGATATTTTTAGTGAATTCAAATATAAGAAATATTGTAGAGCAATCTATATGGAATACAATTCATGTAATAAATAGTATATTGTGATTGGTAATCAAATCAATGATTATTAGATACATTATTTATTTTGAGGGAGTTTGAAGACCAATATATTTAAGGTAAATCATATGGAACATTATCTATAAAATGAGATTTTTTATAATTCTAAAGAATAAATTATTGTTGTGTATTTCAAAAAAATCCCAATTTAAAATATTTTATCATTTAGGGTAAAATATTTAGGAAATAAATAAAAAATTGAGAGGGATAAAAGGAGATTCAACCAAAAAAGAAGTGTGAATAAGAGAAGAGAAGACTGTGAAGGTGGGAAAGAAGGGGAATATACTTGAGTTTATATATTTGAGGGAGAATAAGTGTGGAAAATAATAACACCCTATCTTGATGGTTGTTCACATTTTATTCTTTAAATAATTAAATTGACCTATATATTGCATCTTATCTTTATAACCATTAACCCAAAGTAGCATGTTAGAGGTCTATAAGCGGAAGTGTTCATGAGATTAGATATACCTCAATTTATAACTTATAAAATACCTATAGACTATTGTATTACCTCCTAGTACATAAAAAAATATCTAAATTCTCTGTAAATTATCCATTAGTCATTAACCAAGTAAAATAATTTTATCCTTTCATTTTCATTCATCATCTAAAATGTTTGTGTGTCAATAAAAAATGATATATTCATATTTTTTTATAACACGAGGACAATATCATTAAAAAACAATGAAATCATGAGAACCATAATTCATCTCCCCTATTAGGGTGTATAAAGATATTTTTTGTTACATGTGGTAATAGAGCTATATGTTTTGGGCACTGAAATTATTATCTTGATGCCAAATATATAGAAAAAATAGTGAATAAAAAAGAATATACCTTACTCTATGTGTATAACTACCCAATCTTGAATGAAAAATGATATATCACATATAGTCTCTCAAACTCAAAGTTTTATCTATTTATATTTATTGAGTACATGGTAGTGATATTTCTAAATTATCCATAAAAGGTGGAGATCTAAATATTTTTGATACTAATTTTGAATCCTATAATTATTTTTCTTGTAATATATAAATCATAAACATCATGAATGTTGTAGGTTATAAAACTATAAAGGATTTGTGGAATAAGTTTGATAATATCTACAAAGGTGAAAATCAAGTTAACGATGAATATTTTCAAGGATTACATAATAAATTATCTGATAAAAATCTATATTGAAATGGAAACATTGATGGGATTTTCAATCATATTATTGACGTAGTTTGAGAAATCCATAAACTTGGAGAGGATAAAACATATGAAGGTTTTTAAGAAGATATTGAGATGGTTACCACTACTTGACAACCCAATAGTGTCTGATATTAATCAATAAAACCTATAAAATCAATTATTGGATGACTTGAACAACATTTTTGTGGATTATAAAATGTGATTAAAAAGAAGGGGAAAATCATAAAAAATGTAGTATTTTTCAAATCCATGGTGATGTTTAATATGACTAAGGATTGATATGAAGTGTAATATATCTTTGTTGAGTTTCTATCTGTGGTGGTAAAAAAGTTTAAAAGTGGTAAGTTCATATTTTATGGGGGTCCACCATTAGCTAGTTTTTTATGTGATGATATTTAACACATTTTAGGGAAGTGAACAGTAAAAAATTTTTAGTGAAGAATATGAGATAGAAATTATCAAAAAAAATTAGAATAATTTTCCTGCTAAAAGATATTTCAAACTATGCAACTATTACCTATTAATTTTTTATAGAAATATGCTTATAATAAAGGAAGATTAAGCTGATAAATATTATATAAATGAAAAATAAATTCAATATATATGACATTAAAAATTCATTGATGACCACTATTGAAAAATAATATTATGATATTGATATAGATAATGAATATAATGGTGTGGTTGATCTCATTATGGAACTAGAAGGATCTCTTGAATAACTTGATAATAAATAGAAGTAAAATTTAAAAATAATTTAATTAGTAAAATAATCCTTAGTTAATGTGGATTTAATTGAGGTTTACATATACCAAGTATATTTGGAACTGTAATATTAATCAACTACTCATGAAACATAGAATAATAAATAGTTTTTTAATCTCAAAACTAAAGAACATGAAAAAATGATTGTTAAACTTAATGATTTTATAAAGGAAATAGAAAACCTATTTTAGATCCTGAAGAATAATTTTTTATTTTTATTTTGAAACATATATTTAAAAAAAATATATGTGATCTATAGAAGAAGATTCATTTTAAAAAAATTTCACATACAAAATTCTTGGGAATTTTCAAATGAGGCTGAAAAGGTGTTGAGAATATTTTTGATGAATTTTTTTTCACATTTCTGTGTAATAATAGAGTTATCTATAGTATTTAAATATAAAAAATTTTATAATTAGTAGTCCAAAACAAATTAAACGAAATATTATAAAAAAATCATTCATTGATTGATAATAAAAGACCATAGTGATACTCATATGTTAGAGACATGTGGATAAGAAACATTTATATAATATTTCCCCTAATGATATTAATTTTTTCTGGCTATATTAGGCAAGAAATGTCATATTGTGGAGAAGTGAAGAGTTATATTTATTTACAAGTCCTCTAATTTATGAAGAAACCAACTAATCCATACCCTTAATTATAAGAAAGAAAATATTTTTATTGATATTACTATTAATGATATAATTTTAGGCATAATGAAAATAGTAATTAAAAAAGGATAAATATAATTTACCACCCTGAGATTCATAAGAAGATGGTTATATGAAACAAAATAATATTTAGTTGGTTTATAGGTTATATTCAATGAATGTTTAAAATAAACATGAATATGTAGCATGTACTAGAGAAATAAAGAGGATGATTCCTTTTATTTCAAATAAGGTGGGTCTCTCTTAGATATGAATTTATATGAGAGAGAAAGAAATCCATTCAAGTCATAATCAAATATTTAATCGATAATAACATGATGATCCTTGATAATGTTTTCACATATCACATTAAATACAATCCAAAACTCTCAAAGAATGTTAAAAATAGAGTTTATTGAATTATCTATTTTGAAAATAATGACGGTATAGAGATTATGAAAAGTGGTAATACCTGAATAAAAGGATATGAACTCAAGATAATGGAATTAATCCATATAAATTTATTGAGACACAACAACTTATTAATGATTCATTTTTTTCACTCTGTCTTAATGTCACTTTCAATCAAAATCAATTCCTGATCAAAAGTAAATCTGTGAATTCCCTTGTGAATGGGTTTTGAATAATCGATATTATTTACTAAGTCAATAATAAGGAAAATATGTGTTTTATTATAGTAGAAGAAGAGAAAATATTGTGGTATCAAAGGATAGGATATATTCCTCATTGCCACATGAAAAAACTACCAAAGATGAGATTAATAGTATAACTACATAATTTAAGTGTGACCGAGAGTTGACATGTGATGCATGAATTCATATAAAGATGGTGTGTAACCCTTGTTTGTAGAAAAATAAGGGGGAACAAAATATAATAAATCTAGTGAAAACTAATGACTATATTATAATGAATCAATCAATAACATGTAATGATATTAACTTAAGTATTATTTTTAGATGATTATAGTATTATAGTATTATATAATTTTTTATAGAGAAAGTGGGATGTTATGGAGTGCATGATGAGGTCCCATAGGATAACATAAATTAAAACTATTTTAACTATAAAAAATCTATGATTAGACAATGGAATAAAGTATATGTCTATAATAGTAGATAACTACCTAAAAAACATGGGATTTTACATGATGTATTGTTATTATGTATTGCATAAAAGGATGGGGTTACTGAATGATGAAATTGAAAATTGAAAATATTTACTAAGAAAAAACTTATTGAAGGTGTTGACAATATTCACTATTGGATGGTGGTGATTTAGGCCACAATGTATACTCAAAACCATGACTTTTTATGATTTGGAGAAGAAATAATTTTATGTGGCATGGAAGGAATCCATAACTAAAGCACAATAGTGTTTCTAGAAGCAGATTCTATATTCAGAATATAGTGTGAAATAAATGTAAATATATTGATTTAATAAATGAAATAATTTCCCTATAATACTCAATTAAGAGTAAATCTAATGAGTGATATAACAAATCATGGATTTTTTTGAGAAATTACATAAATGAAATTGAAGGGAAATTATGAAATAAAACAGATAATTCTTGGTTGGATAATTTTTTTGAAGAATATGATAATGTAGGTGAAAATTTTGATAGTCCAAAAAATATTTCAAATGATGCATAATTGGAAGATAAATAAGAAGAATAAATAATTAATAAAAAATTATTCCAATACCTTAAGGACAAAACATGAGGATTTAAATCATCTCATCTCATATAATTACACATAGAGCTATACCAACTAATACGTGAAGAATAACAAAAGTAAGGCATGTTATTCGATTATCAACCATTGATCCAATGTCATTTGAAGAAGTTAATATTGGTGAATCCTCAATAGGATCCACTGTCAATGATGTGGGAAAATTGATATATCCTAGAAAAGAAAACTCACGGAGAGGACCCTAGAAGGTCCAGAGATTATTCTTGCTATTAATTACATTGTCATGATTATTAGAAATGAAATCCCAAAGAACTAAGAGTTTATTAGTATTGGTAAACTAGATACATACATGTGTCTTGTATTATAAATTAATACAATAATTAAAATATAATTTTTTCTTAGTAACTTCAAGGATAACATAATTACTTTACTATATACCTATATATCTTTCATATTAGGCTTCTTGGATTCTTTGGGAAAGGAAACATAATAATGGTGAGATCAAATGATCAGTAAGGGAAATTTTTTTAGAAAAAACAATGAATCAAGAATAATAATAATTTCGGTATGGTAATTTATAGAACACACATACCAAGTAACAAATAGAATTAATATGAAGTGAATAAACCATAATGAATGTTATATGAAAAGAAATTCCATTCAAATGACTAGTTATGGAAAAATAAATTTGAAAATGTAAGAAATTGAAACACATGTCATTTAATCAATGAGCTGAAAATGAAATCCATCCATAAATATTCCAACATAAAATATCATAGATAAATAATAAATGAATCTAAATGAGAAATTTTTTCAATTATTGGAATCCATGTTTCCTAGGTACATGGCACTATTACCCTCAAGACCTTTCAAATGACAGTTTATAATACACAGGGTATAAACCAATTTGGTTTGGCCTACATCATATTGAATATTAAGACCTTTCACAAGATAGTTTATAACATACTCATTAAAAATGAGATTGTTTTTCCTATCTATTTTCATTCCATGAGACTACTTATGCATCAAGAGGATTTCATTAACTGGTACCCAACCCATAGGGCTTACCTTAAAAGGTCTGCAACTAGTGTCTTTCCTATCCAAAACATTCCCCATATTGAATATAAAATACACCTTATCAAATATATGTATTGAATAAGTATACGATGTTATCAATATTTAACAAAATAATAAAATAACTAACAAATTTTACACCATATAGAAAATTGTATATGATTCTAGAAATAATAATATCCATGAAAAATGATAAGTATATTCAAAGGAAATTCAATGTTAAAAGACCACAAGGAATTGAATATATCAATGGGACAAAAAGGAATCAAGGAAGTAAATGTGAATACTATCCTTATCTAAATCATTTATAATCATTCTAGATAAATATTAATGATGTTATAACACAACATTTCCCATATGGAGTAAAATAAATGGTATTTATCGTTGATTATTTAAGTTACCTTTTAAAAACATTCTTGAGGAAAATATCCATTTGTTTTGAAAAACCATTTCATTTAAAATCAATTTAAAAAAAATTGATTGAAAAGTTTCATTTCAAAAATACAAATTAATCCACAATGAAATTATGGTGGGTCAATCCATATATGTCGTATTAGGTTAAATAATATTATTTTTCATGATAAAACTTTAGAACAATTCCATGTTTGGAAAGTTATAAGAAGATTATTTTGATGAAATTGTTGAAGTTAAAAAGGGTAAAAATGTTTTTAAAAAATTATTTTGAAAATATTAAAAAATGTTTGAAAATATTTTATTAAAACATGATTTTTAGAAGAAAATGGGTTTTATGACTAAATAGAGAATTGATGAAGTGTTTTCTTAAAACAATTCTAAAACATTTTTAGTAAAAATGAGGAAATAATGATACTAATAATAGAAAGAGGTAGAAAATAACAAGTGGATAGTGAATTAAAATGGTTTATCGAATAGTGAACATATAATTTCGTTTAATTAATATTCCCTTGAAATATCATTAATATTTTTCTTGAGGAAAATAATCATTAATCATTTCACTGTTCCCTATACCAATTTGAAACATTTTAAATCATAAGCCTTATAAAGGAATAATATTAAATTAATGTTATAATATCATGAGATTAATGATATTCATTATATATCATGTAAAATTTATGTATATACACTATATAAAATAAACTAGGTGCATAACAACAAATAAGTCTCAAAAGAATGTAAATTGAGAAGATATCAATTAAATTGTATTTATTTTCAGGCGAAATTCCTTTAAATTTATTCATAATAGACTAAAGATAATTATTTACTTTCATGGGAACTATTTTCATGTTTATAATAAATTTTATTTCACTTATTTATATATTTTATAAATCCATTTAAAATATTTTTTCTATGTCAGGTGTTTTGACTAAATTCAGTTCATGTGTTAAAAAATAACTTCAGTAGGTCAACTATGGTCAAAAAGGTTATTATATAACATCTAAAGAATAATAATAATGAAATAATTATCGTATTTATACATAAATTATACTTTTAAAAAAATAATTAAATATGGTTTTGAAAAATGAACCTATGTAACAATTATGGAGATGGTAAACCAATCATATATATGAGAAATGTTCCAATTTTACAATGATAGTGTTTGGAAAGAACCCCTCAAGGAAACATTGAATAATTTCTGGGTTGACTGTTTTTGTTGAAAAAGTGGGTTTCTATTGTCAGTTGTGAAGTTATAGATATATTATTGGCAATAAATGTTGAAAAATAACCATGAAAAGGGAATGAAAAAACTAAAGGTAGTAAAAAAATAGATACCAGGTGACACCATTTTTTAGTGTTTTCCATTTTTTTGGGAATTAAAACCAAGAAAATAGTGAATGGTGTTTTTAGAAAAGTAAGTTTCTAATAATATTGAGGTTGGTATGGATATGTGCTCCTAAGGAATGTTTTAGGATAAGAATTTTGGAAAATGGTAAGGCATGTAGTGTGTCAAATAATGAGAAATTTTCATTAAAGATGAGTCCTCATGAAAGAATCTTTCACACCAAATCAAACCTCAAATGGGGTTTTATGTTCTCGAGGAGGATCTCCTACGATGCATCTAATCATTCCCACATGGGTTAGTGATGTATATATATATATATATATGATACGACCCCACTAATTTTTACTATCTCAAGACATAGTAGAAATTAGAGCTCTAAATCACAAAAAAATTTATTCAAAGGGAGTTGTGCAAAAAATTGGAGTAGAATGAAAGATTGAGAAGTTGCATGTAAAATTTGAGTTGTGAATAATATTTATGTTTTGTGCAATACGTGTTTCACAAAAGAAGTAAAATCTTGAATGGAATTAATATTTTGCGCACGATGTAGTAAGAGTTGCGTGAAATATTTTTAGTTACATAATATATATTTGGTAAAGTGGTATTCATTAGTGGATGAAAGTGGGACATCAATAGAGCATCTACATACAGTGGAAGATACATTTATTTGAGATAATGAGGGGACCCACAAGTATATAAACTTTTATTGAATACTTTTAAGAAGAAGTGAGCACACAACGATTGAGAGATTAGTGAGATTTCAAATTGTGATTGGTTGTAAATGAGGAGGGACAATGAGTCTGCTTTGAACATTGTAAACAACAGTGCACTTATAGTGGATTTGGTGAATCAACACATCATTGATGACTCCTCCATGGATGTATCCTAGTGAGGGTGAACCAAATAAATTTTTTATTATGTTAATTCTTTATGATCTGATAATACTCTAGAATAAGAAGGAGAGAGAAAAGTGTTTTGTTTAATAATGAAATAAGATAAAAAAGGACAACGGTTTTAATCTTTCATACCACGATTCTCCCCCCTCTATCAAGGTATTTGACCTACTGAACCTAACATATAATTATTGATAGAATATAATTTTTAATATATCTTTCCATAATTATCCTTATATCATAAATAATATTTTATTTAATCATATATTCTTATATATATTATTCTTGTGATGTAAAAGTAATCATATCATGTCGAGGAGGCGGTATTCCACACATCCATGTTTGACGTTATCACTTTTTATGTGATAAAAGGGCTATATAGTGAATAATGTATTATATATCCATAATGGTTAATTATTTATAAATTTTTAATTAAAACCCTCTTTTATACATTCCATGTATTTTGTGAAGAGATCACATTTCTTTTAAAAGGTGGTAGTCCACACTTCCACAAAAGATGTTATCATATTTAGAAAAAATGGAATGTATAAGGTTATATGTTATACAAGAATTAAAGAAGATTAAGGAAATAATAAATATAATATATAACATATAATAAGGTAGTTCCCTTAATAATTCCAAACCATTATATGTGGTAAATAAAAATGAAAATTCATCATTTTTTAGGTGGTAGTTTGTTATACACATAAACAATATTTTCATTACCCATTTCATAGAAGTGTGTCTAATTTTAAGTTAAAAATTATCATAAAAAATAATAGTATATTTAGGATACATTTTTGGTTATATAATCGTGAAATAAGAATATTTTATGTGGTGGATAATTGAAATAAAAATGAAGATATTAAGGAATGATGTTACCTCTTAATCGTGTAACTCCGTTTGGTTTTCACCAAAGGGATTCTATGGATAGATTTATGACCAAGTTAAGAACTATAATGTAACACCCCGAGATTTTATGAAAAATATTCTTTTTAATTTCATTAATGTCTTGTGTTGTACGCTACACCAAAAGAAGCTTGCACAACATGCATCCCTGACTTTCCTTGCATTACACGCAATCACGACCTTCCTTGATAGCGTGTGCTGTACGTTATACCGAGTTTCACTAAACGAGATATTATTATAATATTATTATGAACTAGGCGTTATGAATAGTAATACCCACTTTTTGAAATTTTATAAATTTTATATTTCAAAATGGACTTCATTTTTGGATTCAGAATATCTGAATTAGCTTAGGGTGAAATATTGGTGCTTTTCGGATAACTTTCATATTCTGATGAATAGCGAAAATTACTAAATTTTAATTAAAAACAAATTTTTTAATCGAAATAATTAATAGTGATAAATTTTTAATTTTATTGGTTTTAAAGTATATTTAAAATATATTTTTAAAATTTAATACAATATTGGTCATTGGATGTAATTTTACATTTAAATCAGACATAAACAAGTGTCAATCTTTTGATAGTTATTATCTCTTAAGAACACGCTATTTGTTTTGACGACGAGAATTAATTTTTAAATTAATTAATGAAAATGATATTTTTTGAATTTGGTAAAATAGACATCATTTTTTAATTCATAATATCAAATATAGAATAGTCCTAATTTTTGGTATTTTTCTGGAAACTTTCATTTTTTGATTAATAGTGAAACCACTAAGTGGTAGTAAAGAAAATGAATTTTTCATAAAACTTAATTTTACCGCTTCTGTGAGTGGAATTTCGAAAATCTGAAAGACACGGTTAATATCAAGGGCTAAAATGCGGTTCAATGAGATGAAAATAATTTTTGGTGAATAGCAACTTTTTTCTTTTTTTAACCATGGTTGAAAGTAAATAGGGTAATTAAGGGTAAAAGTGCTATTATTATTACCCTAACACATGTCCTAATTCTATTGGATAAGTTTAATTCGACCAAAAACAACCTTAGTAATAATATATGACCATTTAGTCCCACGTGGATCAGATTAGGACATTTATTATTAATTTATTTAAAGAAGGGTTAAAATAGTTAAAATCAACGTTTAATAAGTAAATAATTTTTAATATAGGGTTATAAATAAGATAAATTATACTATAAATATTCATTAGAAATATAAAAAGATTTCCTATATAATGGTTTTTTACTTTTAATTTTTAGACTTAAAATAATCTAATTTATTTATGATACAATGATGATGCAGTAATTATCTTATGAATGAAATATTGACATAATTGATGTTATAAATACCCAAATAAATGTAATTTGAGACTTTATATGAATTAAAACAATTTTATATGTTAATATGACATGTTAGTATTGATTTAGTTAATTGTTTTCGAACTAATCATTCTGTTATGATTTTTTAAAAAATCAATTACCAAATAGTGTCAAAATTGGGATAAAATAGTTTTTAAAACTAATATTATATTATTAATTGTTATTATATTCATAAAAATATAAGGTTCGTCCAAGATACTTATATTATGATAGGTTTATCTTTAATGGACCACTTGGGGTCTCTTGGATGTATATGGTAAGTTTATTAACTATGTAATATAAAAATACAAAGAGACACGGTAAATGTCAATCTAATTAACTAAGAGTTAAAAATAAAAGATAAGGTCAATATAATGACCTAAACTTTTCTAAATTCTATTGGATGAGAGTATTTAGACCCATCCCCAACTTAGCTTCGAAATATATCAATTTGGAGCTATTGGAAACCAAATTTTGTTTTATAATAAAATAATATTTTTTGTTATTCCAAAGGTGCCCCTCTCCTCCCATATAAAAGGGCACCTCCTCCCTCTCTTCCTCACACAACTTTGAGCCTTCAAGCTCGGCCAAAATCTGAAACAGTATCTTCTCCACTTCCCTAGAAACACCCTATAGGTATTGTTCTTCTTTAAAGACCAATTTTAGTGCCCTAAGAGGAGGTCTCAAAGAGGTGCTTCAAAGAAGAGGTAAAGTCCGTTACCGATTATTTCAACTTTATTTCTTCTTCCACTTATTCTTCTTTAGTTGTTTCATTATGAAGTAATAACATCAGTATCACTCATATACTGATATGTTATTATAACTATGAAACAACCCCATTTCACTTTCTATCCATCCTATAGAAAACAAAATCACCGCGCGTGCGTACGTACGTAATACCGTCTCCACGCCGTGGGGTAATCTGTTTTTCCAATACCACCTTACTTGGATGGGTATAATGGTGTAAAGAATAACTATACATTGTTATTATAACATAATACTGATTCTGATATATTGTATCATCCACTCCAATTTAATTCAATAATTATGGAAACAATATCATCGCTCGTGGGTACGTACGGACTACCGTCTCCACGACGTGATGAGATTCATTTTCCATGTTAACCATTAAAGAATGATAATAAAGTATATATAAGAAATAATAATGAAATATATGACATTATAAAGCTACTGTATTTATGTATATATATATTTATGTCATCTACTTAATTCCATTATACTCAACAAGGAAACGGAAACAGCGTTCATGCGTACGTACGGCCTACCGTCTCCATGAACGGTGTATATCTTTCCATTTATTGATCTACTATATATATGTATATTCTGAATATATATTATATATAAATCCTATTTTATATTCTGGAATTAATTAATCATGATCTATGTAATCATTTGAATAATTACAAGTCAAATCACGGACCATAAATGAAACGGTTTTACCCAAAACGCTCTTTAACATGGAATTTACAAAAGAACGGGTAATATAAAGTTATAAGTGAACCATATATGATATCATAACAATTAATATGATTCTGTAATAAGTCAATGACATTATTTAAATTATTATACAGGAGGTTCAGATACATACGAAGCATATCGGACCTAAGGTAAGGAAAATATCACAACCTCATTTTTATCCGAGATTGTTTATACTTTGGAATTTACCGGGGTGTATTTTATCATCCACATCCATGTTTCCTGAATATGTAATATTATTTCCATCCAACTAAAATTGTTTAAATCCATTTTTTTCCCTTATGTGAGTTTTTAGTAAATTATATGAGAAGAATCTTTTTTCATTTTTCGTACGAGGTAATTTTTGATTTTTCTGAAAAAAGTACGAGAAGAATGTTTTTTAACATATACAGCATGAAAGGATTTTTACGGTTTTATAAAGCCTTATTTTCATGAAGCTTACTCTAAAATATTTCATAATTATTTTCAAAAAAACCCTTTTATTTTAAAATTTCTTGACATTTTGTGAAAAGAAAATGATTTTGAAGAAAAAAGGATATTTTCCTCAAGAATTCATTTCAAGTGTTTTATCAAAACCATTTTTCATCTAAGATGACATTATTTCATATGTGTATGTTTCAAGTACCATGAATCTATGATTTACATGGTTTCACTTTTCTTATTATGAAATGATATCTTTTTCTTTTATATGGATTATGTGATGATGGGATGATGTTTATGAAACCCATTTTATTTATTGGGTTATTATGAATGATGTATGTTTATTTTGTGGCAAAAGTAAGAATGATTTCATTATGAGATGGGTGGGACCTATATCTCCATCCAATGCATTGGGTAAAGATTTATATCTCATGAGATAGACATGGCTGGAATGGTAAGTTAATCCAGTTCAGTGTTACAGGACTGAAACGAGGAGTGAAATCGATTCAGAAAGAGACTTTGTCCACTAAGATGGTCTTGGCAACAATGTCTTGGCTACTATGGTAATCATAACATGTGCTGAATGGTTGCCACAATTACATGTTTTATTCCCATGTTATTTTATCATGATTAATGTATCTTTATGATCTATGCCTTATGTTTTTCCATGTTTTATGTCATTGCTCAAGATTTTGTTGTTTAAACATTATGTTCATGTTTTTAAGTCCGAATGTATATGATTTGTTTTATTTTATCCATGCTTAACCTTATTGATCATTTGAGATCACCCTTTATATGTTTTCTTTTCCCCAGGATATAAAGAAAGTTTTTAGATAAGAAATCAAAAGGGGAAGATCTTTATGGGAGATGTTGAAGATCTTTCACCACGATTAGATGATTGTGTTCCGAGTTTTCAAAGACACTAAACTATTATGGTCCTTGTGTGTCTGTTTTTGTTATGTATTATATATTCCGCAACAGTAATGTAATATCCAAGTACATCAAGATTCGGGTGTCTACATTTGGTATCAGAGGAAAGTCTTAGTCAACCTTTGGAAACTAGGATGTGAAAACGTTAATGAGATCCCTATAGATATTTCTAAGTTATGTCTAGGGATGTCCCAAAGGATAAGTATACGTATAGGATATAGTCCTAGAACTAAGGTAACGATCTTTGAATTTAACCTAAGATGTTATATATTGAAGTTACTCCCTATTTATTATGATTTTTTCCTCTCACACTATTATTTTTGGGTTTTAGAAAATGGCTGGAAACAGGAAGATTCATGGTAATGGAGGATATGACAGACAATTGAATGATATTCTTCATGAGCAACCAAGTGAAATAGGTTTTGGAAGTCCAAACTTTGTTATTATGCCTAATCATTAATCTTATAATATGATCAATAATCTCAACTTTGGTAAGTTTCCCGACTCAGATAATAAGAGAAATATGGAGTTTCATGATGATCATAGAGGAAAGAATGTTCAATTTCCCTCATGTAAATCATGTGGGATGAGGCATCAGGGATATTGTTTCAAAGGAACTGGAAGATGATTTGGGTGTGGAAAAGAAGGACACAAATCCAGTAAGTGCAACGGAAAAGGTTTAGTTACCACCATAGACAAGGATAATAGTATTTCTAAAACATCAAAAATGATTAGATGTTTTAAATGTGGAATGTACGGGCATTATGCAAACCAATTCCCTAAGGGAAAATATCATGAATAGAATCAGCATGGTCATATAGGTAGTATTTATATGGATGATGATGAGGAGACTATAAATGATATATGAACCGAAAGAAGTGTTGAAGCTCATTCAGTTGTTTTAGAAGGTAGTGGAATGATTGTATGTTTATCAAGAGTTATGTTGTATAGTTAATGGTACTATGGAATAAAGAATCATCTAAGGATTGTTACACTATTGTTTTTCCTAAAGTATTTGAATGTATATGTTGAATGGTACCAGTAACCATGGAAGGTTATTCAGATATTTTTGGAAAGTAGATGATATGTGCATAATGAAGGAATGAGAAGATAATGAGATGTTTGATTGTATTCATGAGCTAATGATTGATATAAGGACGAAGTGATATCATGGTTTGAGTATATAGAATTTTGATGATTTTGGTATGTGGAAGGTGGTAACTTTTAACTTCATTCATGTCTTAACTAAGGTTTAATGGGTATTCATTTTTCAAGAGAATACATGATTAAGGCCTTCGAATGTTTGGAATGTGACCAACAAGACATATCTCACGATATATGTGGATCAACGATGGTATTAACATGCTTGCTATATGAACTCTTTGGTAATCGTTTTCACAAAAATATGAGAGTGGACTGCAGTATTATGGATAAGCCTAAATATTGAAATGGATTATGTTGGACATAAGTTAGTATTGTTTTAAGGATAGAAGTTTTTTTCGATATTATTGATGGGATGTTATAGTAATGTAGTTTTAGAAAAAGGACAACCTGCAGGACGGGCGACATCCCATCGCGTCGGACAAGGCTGTGGGAATCGAACCCACAACCGAAGTGCGACTGGACTTTATCGCCTACCACTGGCCTTTAGGAAGTCCCTGTTGAGTAGAAACTAGTTTTATTATATTAAGCAGTATGATATATGAAATTTAAGTCCATTTTAGGAACCATATATGATTAATCTCACTATAGATGGACTTATGTATTTTTTGATAACTTTTCTAACCTTTTGATTGCGACAGATGGAATGACCCATCATTCGATCACATGATCTGCTAACACATCACGAATGTCAAATTCAAATTCATTTATTTAAGAGATGAAGTGGAAATTTTCCAAAGAACGACCAACGGTGAGACTGTACCAAAATCACGAAATTATTTCTTCTAATTCCAATTTCAACAACTTTAGGGAAATGATCTTGAAAAAAAAATGTTGTCCTAGTGCTCTTATATCAGATGAATCATATGTAACCTTAGATCGTCACAAATTTATGGCTTTGTGATTGTTGGATTTTTCATAGCCATGTTCTCTACCACTCTCCATCAGAACTTGATGGTTAGATTTTTCTTCCATATCCATATTTTCACTTATGTTCTCCTACGTGGAAACCCAGTGATGAGTTAATTTGGGTAACCATTACGTTTTATACATTAGTTTTTAAAGCCAAGTTTTGGAATTCCTTTTTATGATGTGGGTTTCTATTAAAGAAAATTTTGAGTAGTAAACCATTTATAACCCCGACAAATTTCGAGGGTGAAATTCATTTTAAGGGGGGTAGAATGTAACACCCCGAGATTTTATGAAAAATATTCTTTTTAATTTCATTAATGCCTTGTGTTGTACGCTACACCAAAAGGAACTTGCACACCATGCATCCCTGACTTTCCTTGCATTACACGCAATCACGACCTTCCTCGATAGCATGTGCAGTACGCAATACCGAGTTTCACTAAACGAGATATTATTATAATATTATTATGAACTAGCCGTTATGAATAGTAATACCCACTTTTTGAAATTTTATAAATTTTATCTTTCAAAATGGAAATCATTTTTGAATTCGGAATATCTAAATTAGCTTAGGGTGAAATTTTGGTACTTTTCGGATAACTTTCATATTCTGATGAATAGTGAAAATTACTAAATTTTAATTAAAAACAATTTTTTTACTCGAAATAATTAATAGTGATAAATTATTAATTTGAGTGGTTTTAAAGTATATTTAGAATATCTTTTTACAATTTAATAAAATATTGGTCATTGGATATAATTTTACATTTAAACCAAACATAAACAAGTGTCAATCTTTTGATAGTTATTATCTCTTAAGAACACACTATTTGTTTTGACGACGTGAATTAATATTTAAATTAATTAATGCAACTGATATGTTTTGAATTTGGTAAAATAGACATCATTTTTGAATTCATAATATCAAATATAGCTTAGGCCTAATTTTTGGTATTTTTCTAGAAACATTCATATTTTCATTAATAGTGAAACCACTAAGTGGTAGTTAAAAAAATGAATTTTACATAAAACATAATTTTACCACTTCTGTGAGTGGAATTTCGAAAATCCGAGTGACACGGTTAATATCAAGGACTAAAATGTGGTTCAATTGGATGAAAATAATTTTTGATGAATAGTAACTTTTTACTTTTTTTAACCACGGTTAAAAGTAAATATGGTAATTAAGGGTAAAAGTGTTATTATTATTACCCTAACACATGTCCTAATTCTGTTGGATAAGTATAATTCGACCAAAAACAACCTTAGGAATAAAATATGACCATTTAGGCCCACTTGGATTAGATTAGGACATTTATTATTAATTTATTTAAAGAAGGGTTAAAATAGTTAAAATCAAAGTTTAATAAGTAAATAATTTTTAATATAGGGTTATAAAAAATATAAATTCTACTATAAATATTCATTAGAAATATAAAAAGATTTACTACACAATGGTATTTTATTTGTAATTTTTAGACTTAAAATAATTTAATTTATTTATGTTACAATGATGATGCAGTATTTATCTTATTAATGAAATATTGACATAATTGATGTTATAAATACCCAAATAAATGAAATTTGAGACTTTATATGAATCAAAATAATTTTCTATGTTAATATGACATGTTAGTATTTATTTAAATAATTTTTTTCAAACTAATCATTCTGTTATGATTTTAAAAAAAATCAATTACCAATTAGTGTCAAAATTGACATAAAATAGTTTTTAAAACAAATATTATATTATTAATTGTTATTATATTCTTAAAAATCTATGGTTCGGACACGATACTTATATCCTGATAGTTGTATCATTAATGTACCACTTGGAGGTCTCTTGGATGTATATGGTATGTTTATTAACTATATAATATAAAAATACAAAGTGACATGGTATATGTCAATCTAATTAACTAAGAGTTAAAACTAAAAGATAAGGTTTATGTAATGACCTAAACTTTTTTAAATTTTATTGGATGAGAGGATTTAGACCCATACCCACCTTATCTTCTAAATATATCAATTTTGAGCTATTAAAAACCGAATTTGACTTTATAATAAAATAATATTTTTAGTTATTCCAAAGGTGCCCCTCTCCTCCCTTATAAAAGGTCACCTCCTCCCTCTCTTCCTAACACCACTTTGTGCCTTCAAGCTCGGCCAAACCCTGAAAAATTAGTTTATCCACTTCCCTAGAAACATTCTAGAGGTCCTGGTCTTCTTCAAAGACCAATTTTAGTTCCCTAAGAGGATGTCTCAAAGAGCCGCTTCAAAGAAGAGGTAAAGTCCATTACCGTTTCTTTCAACTTTATTTCTTCTTCCACATCTTCTTCTTTAGTTGTTTCATTATGAATTAATAACATCAGTATCACTCATATAATGATATGTTATTATAACTATGAAACAACCCCATTTCACCTTCTATCCATCCTACGGAAAACGAAATCACCGCACTTGCGTACGTACGGAATACCGTCTCCACGCCGTGGTGTAATCTGTTTTTCCAATACCACCTTACTTGGATGGGTATAATGGTGTAAAGAATAACTATACATAGTTATTATAACAACATACTGATTCTTATATATTGTATCATACACTCCAATTTAATTCAATAATTATGGAAACGATATCATCGCTCGTGTGTACGTACGGACTACCGTCTCCACGACGCGATGAGATTCATTCTCCATGTTAACTATTAACGAATGATTATAAAGTATATAGAAGAAATAATAATGAAATATATGAAATTATAAAGCTACTGTATTTATGTATATATATATATATGTATGTCATCTACTTAATTCCATTATACTCAATAAGGAAACGGAAACAGCCTTCATGCGTACGTACGGCCTACCGTCTCCATGAACGGTGTATTTATTTCCATTTATTGATCTATTATATATATGTATATTCTGAATATTTATTATATATAAATCATGTTTTATATTCTGTAATTAATTAATCATGATCTATGTAATCATATGCATAATTACAAGTCAAATCACAGAACATAAATGAAATGATTTTACCCAAAACGCTCTTTAACATGGAATTTACAAAAGAACGGGTAATATAAAGTCATTAGTGAACCATATATGATATCATAACAATTAATAATATTCATTAATAAGTCAATGAAATTATTTAAATTATTATACTGGAGGTTCGGATACATACGAAGCATATCAGACCTAAGGTAAGGGAAATATCATAATCTCATTTTTATCCGAGATTGTTTATACTTTGGAATTTACTGGGGTGTATTTTATCATCCACATCCATGTTTCTTCAATATGTAATATTATTTCCATCCAAATAAAATTTTTTAAATCCAATTTTACCCTTCTATGAGTTTTTAGTAAAAGATATGAAAGGAATCTTTTGTCGTTTTTCATACGAGGTACTTTTTGACTTTTCCGAAAAAAGTACGAGAAGAATGTTTTTTTAACATATACAGCATGGAAGGATTTTTACGGTTTTATAAAGCTTTATTTTATGGAAGCTTCCTCCAAAATAGTTCATGACTATTTTCAAAAAAACCATTTTCTCTTAAAATTACATGACATTTTGTGAAAAGAAAATGATTTTGAAGAAAAAAGGATATTTTTCTCAAGAATTCATTTCAAGTGTTTTATCAAAACCATTTTTCATCTAAGATGACATTATTTCATATGTGTATGTTTCAAGTATCATGTCTCTATGATTTACATGGTTTCAATTTTCTTATTATGAAATGATATCCATTTCTTTTATATGGATTATGTGATGATGGGATGATGTTTATGAAACCCATTTTATTTATTGGGTTATTATTAATGATGTATGTTTATTTTTTGGCACAAGTAAGAATGATTTCATTATGAGATGGGTGGGACCTATATCTCCCTTCAATGCATTGGGTAAAGATTTATATCTCATGAGATAGACATGGCTAGAATGGTATGTTAATCCAGTTCAGTGTTACAAGACTGAAACGAGGAGTGAACTAGATTCAAAAAGGGACATTGTCCACTAAGATGGTCTTGGAAACAATGCCTTGGCTACTTTTGAAATCATAACATGTGCTGAATGGTTTCCAAAATTACATGTTTTGTTACCATGTTATTTTATCATGATTAATGTTTCTTTATGATCTATGCCTTATGTTCTTCCATGTTTTATGTCATTTCTCAATATTTTGTTATTTAAACATTATGTTCATGTTTTTAAGTTCAAATGTATATGATTTGTTTTATTTTATCCATGCTTACCCTTACTGAGCATTTGAGCTCACCCTTTATATGTTTTCTTTTCCCCAGGATATAAAGAAAGGTTTTAGGTAAGAAAACAAAAGGGGAAGATCTTTATGGGAGATGTCGAAGATATTTCACCACGATTAGAAGATTGTGTTCCGAGTTTCCAAAGACACTAAACTATTACGGTCTTTGTGTTTCTGTTTTTGTTATGTATTAAGTATTCTGAAAAAGTAATGTAATGTCCAAGTACATCAAGATTCGGGTCTCTACATATAAGATGAGTGTAGGGATGTTTAAGAGATATTTTGGTAGATAATATTCTTTCTAATGTGTCTTTGTAGGTGTAATGAATTTGGAGGATAGGATGCCTTTTTGTAGTAGATGAGGAGTGAAACTCTTGTAACATTTTGACAAGGGAATTCTATATACATTTTTAAAATTTAAAGTGGATACAATAATGGTCCCATTACTATAAAAGGGATTATAGGGTCTAAATATATCCTTAAAATAGAAATTTCACAAGTTCCTAGGCCATTTGGAAAATTAATATTAAGGTTTAGCCCCTTATTAAACTTAATTTTACCTTAATCATTATAATTAATTTTAATTATAATCATTAATATTATTTGGTAAAAAACTTATTTGAACTTATTAGACCTTATAAATTACTAAAATTCCAATTATTTAATCCATTTTTCCAAGTTCCAATCACAGAAGTTTCATAAATTAATTTAAATTTAATCCCACATAAAGGATAATAATGTTAGTTATTAAAGTAAAAACAATCAAACTTTTGGTCTTTCTTTATAGTCAATTTCAAAGTGAAAATGATTCCAATGAAATTAATTGTATTAATTGATAAAAATATGATATAATTAAAATTTAAAACCAATTCAAAATATTATTTAACCATATAAATAATATAAATTAAAAAGTAATTTTGAATAAAAATTCAGTAGTTTTTATTATTCATTAAAAAATAAAACCCCACAAAAAAAAAACAAAAAATTCACCATAACCTAATTTATATGTTTATATTACAATTTTTAATTTTAGTTTGAAATATTTAATCTATAAAACCTCCAATGTATTTATTTAAAATAGTTTCTCTTTATAAAGGCAGTAAAAGTGCATTAATAAAAATATAATATTTTATTCTTAATATTGGGTTTGTTCTTATCTTATGTCCATGGAATCTGTTTGATTAATATAAAAAATATTTTATTTAATATAATTTATATATATTTTAAATTAATATTATTATCTTTATTTATTTAATTATTACCAAAAATCTTCTTTGTGAGTATAAAACTTGTTTTGTATAAATATATTTCTTTATGTTCAATTGGTTCTTATATTCATTTATAATTAATTTTTAACAAATGAATTAATTTTATATTTCTTTAAACAATATATTTTTATATTTTACTTAATAATATTCATAAATTCTAATTTAAAATCTAATTTATATCTTATTATATTAAATAATAATATTTTAATAATATATTGTTCTTCCTTAAAATTCAGTCTTGCATGTAATGCAAGCCATCGAAAAAATTAGTTTTGTCATATGTTGAATGTTAATATAGTATAATGTGAATTTAAATCTATATAATATATTGAATTTATCTAAAATAATATATATTATAAATTCTTAGTATATTATATTCCCTTACATGTTTAGTGTTGTGTGTCATATACCTTATCAAATATAATGTTCCTTCTTTAGGGTTTCAGGGGTTTCACAAACAAAGTCGTACATTGGGAAAAAAGGGTTATGTTGTTAAACATAAGGATACATTAGAGAAATAGTGATGCACTAAAATTGAAGGCATTGATGTTGAGGGCACTCCAAAACCATAATCTCGACTTGAATCAATTAGGTTCTTCTTGGTAGTGGAAATTTAATGAGGAAAAAATTATTTTTCAAATTAGTATAAAAAAATTATTAAATGGTTTAGTCACGAAGGATATTATTTTAAACAACTAATGTGTTTCATAATAAGAAATAATGAAAATAATGTGTACAATGTCATTAAATCCTTATATATATCCTAAAATAGGTACCTTCTGAATGTTATAATTGAATTGAAACATATTTAGTGAAACTAAAATTCAAAATTGATGATATTGATTACAACATCTATGTGAATAAATCCATGGATGAAAATATTAATGTGTTTGCCTATTTGAATTATATAATATTTTTGGGGAAAAAGAATGCTATAAGATTTTTATTGTATAATGTGTCTGTAATTTTAAATTTTATTGATTTTTGAGATAAATTATTTTCTTTCACTATAGGTGGTTCAAAAATAAATATAAATTGGTTTCTCATAGAACAATAATTATAATGATCTAATTAAGATGTTTTAGTTGTATAATTTAAAATATATGCAAAATCCAATTATAGTTGAAACTAAATATGGGAAAGAAATTATTGGGAATTCAGTTGAACCAACACTATATAAGATAATAATTGGATGTTTTTTTTATACTTAAATAAAACATGGCCAGACATAACCTATGCTAATTTATTAGTAGCTTGATTTCCAAGAAACCCAAAAGTGGAAAATCTCACGATAGGGAATTGAATTATGAGGTGAATTCAATTTAATATGAATAATATTATTATTTTAAAATTATATAATAAATAAAAAATATCACAACTCATAGATACAAATTGGAATGGTAATGTGGGGTATATAAAGTCCATATATAGAGTTTATTTTTATATTAGCACTATGTATGTAGGTTTGATGAGTAATAAGTAATGAAAAATATATCTACGAATGGTTGTGGAAATATATTTAATAGTAACCAAGGAATGGAAAAAATTTAGAAGATGAAATAGAATATAGAGATCTATGAGAATATGTAAACCGACTAATGATAGTATTTTGTGACCATAGGAGTGAAATCAGGCTCAAAAAGAGTCAAGTTAATCACCCCAAACCAAAATTTTTTATATTTGTGATCATTTTATTAAATAAAAATTATATCAAGGAGTTATCAATATATGGTATGTTGGGATTTATCAACAAGGTGCATATTTAATGACTAAATCCATTCTTACACCAACATTATATAATGTAGGTTGAAACTTAGTATTAAAAAAGAACCTTCCCCCAAAGGAAGTTTGGTAATTTTCCTCTACCTATTTTATATATTTGTTTACTTATTTTATTTGGTATTCATTGGGGGTTTTTATATTCTAATTAATTTTAGATAAATAGCAGAGTTAAGATCCTTGATTAATGTTATAAGGAAAAGTGGAAGATTGATTTGAGTTACATGGGATAGATTTTAGCCACTGACACAAGTTACTTATTTTCTACAATGATGATTGACTTAAGTAGGCTCAAAAACATAGTTGATGAATATTTAGTAATTTTATAGTATTATGGGAGTTTTTGAAAAACATATTTGATTAGACCTGGAATATAAAAAAACCATTTAATTTAATTTCATATGGGTAGAATGGAATAATTATATTATGATGACATCTCATATTTATGGGTCGTATAGATTAATTTATCAGAAAAGGAATAACGGAATTTTGTGAATAAAATCATGGAAATTGTTCTCTAGGAGAATTCTAAAAAAGAGAGTATAAATAAATGGAGAGTACACATAGTCTATATATAAATATATTTAAATATATAAAATATATAGTTGATAATAAAATTCAAAGTGAGATAATATTGGAACAATAACTTATATTATGGGTTTGATATTTTTTCAATGGATATGAAGCAGCTATGTGAATTTAAAACTATATTAGAGTCTACCTGAATATTTATGATTTCTAGAAGCTGTAAACTTATTAAAGGAATGTTTTTAAGAGATATGTTAAATTCAATAGTTTTATGAAATAATATAAATGAAAAATGTTCCTTGTATACATAAGAATATTGGTTTCATATGTAAGACGATTTTTCTTGATTAAAAAATGTAGCAAAGGTATGAATTATATATACATACGAAGATTTATTTCATATATGAAAGGGGGAATAATGTTTATGTTCGATTTCTTCTCGTTTATGTAATAAAATAAGGGTTTATAATATGTACAATATATAATAATTTTTACACAATCAATTTTATATTATGATTAATAATAATCTAATTTATTTTTATATAATCTTGAAATATTTTAGGGAGTTCGAGCTCGTGGATGAAAATGGAATTCATAAAGGTAATTGAGTTATGTGAGAGAAAGGTGTGCTGTGAATTCCATTATGGAGTTGGGGAGGACGTGGGATTCAAAAAGGCTTGTTTAGAACTGTGAAATGGCAATGACCCATGTGATCTTTGCATAGTAGTGAGCTCTGTGATCGAGAGAGATCTGTGATCTCATGATCATTGTGAACCTAGGAGCTCTGAGAACCTATGAGCATCACAAACAGGTTGGATAATTTCGAAGGCATGTTTCATCTTTACAAAAGTGTTATATTCACAATGGTAGTGTGCTTTGAGAAGGAGTTTCAAAAGGGATTGCCTAGTGTTCAGAGGAAAAGTGTTATTCACTAGTGTATGAAAGTGGAACATAAATATAGCATTTATCTTTAATTGAGGATGTATTCATTAGTGATAATGAAGAGACCTACATGTCTATAAACTATGAGTGGATCTTTTGATGAAGTAGTAAACTCACTTCATCTGAGATATTAGTGAGTTCCCAAATTGTGAATGGTTGTAAACCAAGAGGGATAATGAGTCCACATTGAACTTGTAAATTGTAGTGCACTTATAGTGGATTTGGTACATTGGCACATCACCTGCGTATGCTCCATGGATGTTTCCTAATGAGGGTGAACCAATTAATTTTTTTTCTATGCATGATTTAAGATTCATTCATACTCTTCAAAGGGAAAGATAGAGAAAATATATTTTCTTCTAACAACAAAACAAGATCAAAAGGGGCAGTTGTTTTAATATTTAATACCTTGATTCACCCCCTCTCAGGGTTTCAATCCTAGTGGTCCTTTCGAAAACTTCAGTACTAGAAGAGATAGATTATCATTCCTTAAAAAAAATACTAAAATTAAGTGGAAGATATTTTCGATAAGTCATGATTAATATATATATATTATTTAGAGAGAGAGGAATATAATATCATTTCAATTTCACTAAAAAAACTAATCAAGTTTCTCAAAAATTGAAATATAGACTGATTATAAGGTTGATATAATACATTCTAAATTATTTGGGTCTAAGGGGATGAGTAATATATTATTATTATTTTATTACATATCCTGATTTTTTCATATAAACTCCCACTTTGAATTTGGTTTTTCATAAGAGGAAGATTTTCTCTATTTTTTCATATATTTTGTTTCTTTTATTTATTGATTTTTTATTAGAATAATGTTGGGACTTAATGAAGAAATGTTATTTGAGGGTTTACTATATGAGATTCAATTCATATATATATATATATGTATATATATTTTAATATTTCAATAATTTTTATGGGTATTAGATTTTATTTATTCTAAATAATGAGGGTGATTTTTCATTGTAATCTATAATTTTATGACCAATACCATTGAATTTTTTTAATAGAAATGGTTATTCTATTATCATTTCAACCTTCTATGTTGATATATATTTTGTCATGTAAAGATGATTAATTTGGTTTAGAAAATTAGTTTATTGTTGGGTTTTTCCAACTAAAATATTTTTTCTCAATATTGAATTTATATTATTTTTTTATTTGGATTTGGGATGATGATTATATGTATTATACATGAGTTAACCATCATTATTAATGAAAATTAATTCCTTAATACATGATGTTGTTGTGGATTGAGATGTTTGGGTTGTATAAAGATATTCAATGTGTTTCCACCAATTCTTATAAAAAATGAGTTTATATTTTTTGTTGATGATTATGAAAAAATATTATCAAATGGGTGATGTTATGGAAATTTTAAATTATTTCCAACTTATCTTATATATATATTTTTGAATATAAGATTATTAATTCAAATTTTGTATAATTCTATTTTTTGAAGTATATTTGTTTTTATACTATTTCTTTATTATTGTTTGTTTCAATGGTTGATAAATTATTTATATTACTATTTGATTTTTTATAAGGGTATATATTTATTGTTCATGGTTATAATGTTTTTACTTGTCCTAATATACTTGAATTGGTCATAATTGTTCTCCACCTGAGAAATATATTTTTTAAGTAGTAAAATATGAATAAAAATGAGGAATTTATCAAATATATACATAATTGAAAATTTTAAAAATCAGATTGATATATAATTAAAATACTCGAAGAGAGAATATTTTAAAACACATTTTTTTTCATTTTATACATTCTCTTCATTTCACTATTTTTATCTCATATTAAATTGAATTTTTACTCATTTTTTCATCACATTAAATTAATAAATATTCATTATAGGTGACATAATGTTAACTGCATGAGAATTAATAATCTTACTATTTTTTATTTAGAATAATTTTTCAAGTGGCATTATTTATCAAGGAATAAGAACTTCTTCATCCTTTTTTCTCTTCTTTATTTATGGGTTTTTGAATTTTTTTTATCATACAAACCATTTGTTTTAGTTTTATGGGGAATAACTGTTTAAACAATGTTTCTAGATGGTAAAATAATCCCTTATAGTTCATTGATGTTTTGTCTAGGACTCTCTTAAGGATATATGAATATTAATTAATTAATTCCCAGTATTAATATCGAATCTAAGGACGCAAACTTAAAATAAATCTAGTGTCTCTATAATAGAATTCATATTATTTCATTATCAAATATATTCTAGGTTTATAAATTTAGATAATTAGGTTATAATTCGTATATAAAAACCCTATAATTTACAAGGTGAACTTTTATACTCAGTATCCATTTTTTCCACAATATAAAACCCCTTAAAATAAAATAGTTTTTCTTTATATGAAAAATCTACATGACTTTCAAATTAGATTATTATTTTCCCTTAACCATCCTTCACCCTATAATTTTTTATAAAAAAACTTGGTATTAGTATAAAAATCTCTATTAGGGACATAAATAGGGAGAAATAATCCATTAGTCTATGAATACATAAAAATTAACTTTTTTTGAAAATAAAATTTGGGCTTAATATAAACGCATTTATTACAATAGAAATCATATTATATTGCTATAAATTTTCATAAAACAATTCATTATAAACAATTAATAAAAAATAAACATCTTTTGATTTATTTTCAGTTTTTAAAATCGCAAGAACACTTATTCACAAAATTATACATTTCATTGTTACATGTAGAAAAATCATAATGGTTAAATTTCGATTATCTATTGCAGCTACTCATATAAGACCTTCATGATTAACTTTCAAAAATTACCCTATATTTAATATAAAAAATAGTTATCTATTAGATATCATATTTAATATTGTAAAAATATTTATAATATATTCCCATTATTTCTTAGGAGAAATGTAATAGGTTAACTCTGTACCATATTTAGAACAACTGTATAGTAATCTTCCATTCCTAATGTATTGGAGTGATATCCTAAACAACCCATATTTTTATTATAATGGAACCACTAATAATCATAAAAATTTCTCTGATCCGTAACATGTTATAAAAAATCTTTCATCATAAAAAAATTTCTTGGGGAAAATAAAATTTCCATTTTAAAATCATTTATTTAAAAATACCTAGAATTATAAATGAAAGAATTATCATTATAAATACCCTAGTAAACATGTAAAGAAATATTAAAGTAATATATTATTCATGAGGGTGGAAAAATATACTCAATATGAATAAGTTAAAAACCATTCCTTCCACACTTTTTTAGAAAACTCACAATATACCTCTTTCCAAAAATGAATAAATATCATTTCAAACCATTTTTCAAAAAGAGAAACATGATTAAAAATGAATTTAAAAAATAAATAGAGAAAAATAAAAACATTATTTAAAACATTTTAATAAAATATGGATATGTAATAAAATTTTACTTTTAAGGGAAACATAAAAACATGATTTTCAAATAAAAACCTTTTACGTTGTATCAAACTCGTCACTTATGTTATTTATCTTCCTAAATAATAAACTTAGGTTAATTTTTTATTTGGTCAAGAACATTATTGAATTTTATTATCTATTAAATATATCTCAAATGTTTTGATGATATTCAGTTCATAAGTCCTGAAAGACTTAGGTATGTTGACTATGATCAAAGTATTAATTGATCAACCCTATAGAGAATAAAAATAGAAATAATTATAAATTTTATATATCAATTTCATCTTTAAACCCAAAAATTTAATAGAGTTTTAAAAATTGTACTATGTTTCAATCATGTAGATTTGAGGACGTATGGACGCCTGATCGATGTTTCCATTTTTCTATGATAATTATGGAAAGAAAATATGTATTATATTATCATTATAAAATTATAATAATGTCATAAATATAATTTTACTTATTTAAATATTCTTATATATACATATCATCCATGTGATGTGGTGATGAAAACAAATAACATTGCTTCGTGGAGGTGGTAGTCAAAACATATGTTTGAACAAAATTATCATTTTCAGTGAATTAAAAGTTAATAATTTAAATGATATATTTTCAGTTAATAATTAAAAATATGTAATTAAATAATATATAAAATTTTATTCCATCATTATAACCTATATTTATAAACGGTGATGGAAAACAAATGATATCAGTTCTTAAGGGGGTAGTACGCCATGCACAATAATGATGAATTAATTTACAATGCAACGAAGGATAAAGACAGATATAGGTTATTAGATTAAGATAATAACATATAATTATATTTTTTATACTGAATTTTTTATTTTTAGATAGTTTGAGATGATTTTATATAGGTGGAAGAATAAATAAATCTAGAATTTTTGGTTAAATGCTATACCTCTTATTTGAAAAACCTTCTTTACATCACTTCATATGAACTTATATGTTTGTATTATCTAAAAAATAATACCTATAGAGTGTAAGGATATATATTTGAAATTATTTTGATATATTTTTTCCCAAATAAACGGAAATTTAAATGTGTAGATATGTGGATTGGTTTTTCTATTTTAGAAATGATGGAATGGACAATTTTGGAATTACTCAAAATATTAAAATAATAAAAATTAATTTTTTTTTAAAAATATATCAAAAATGATTTACTTATAAGATATTAGGATTATGGTTATAAATAATCACTTATAATTAAACATTACAATATTTTACTATGTTTTAACCACATATTTTACATTTAACTCTTTGTTAATTCATTGTTGAATTTCCGTGATAACAAGGATTTTTTACTCTTTGACGATCTATATATTTACTATAAACAGTCAAACAAAATAGAAATTGACCGGGGTTGAAATTTTCCTCTATATAATAATAAATTGGATGAATATAATATTTTATGAATTTTTTATCATTTAATGAATTATTACTTATTATAAATCATCATTAATGTCAATTATTTAGAGCTATTCAATATTGAAACATTAATAATATCAAGACAAAAAGTAAAATTTAAACCAAATATTTTAATATATCATTAAGATGTCATTATAATCTATAAAATTCATCGACCATAATAATTATCACAAATTATATCTCTTTTATTATTTTTAATACCATTTATTTTTTTCCTATCAATCGAATAATTACTACGTAAATGTTGTGGAAGCATTTAAGGTAATTATTTATTCACTAAAAATTAAAGGTAAATTGCAGTAAAATAATAAATTAATTATGATAAATGTTTTTATATTAATTTATTATGTATATTTAGTCATATCAATTTTAAGGAAAATTATTTAATTTATTAATTTAATGTTTATAGCCCGACGCAATCATTTAATAAGCGTTTGGATAATATTATTATTATATAACTACAAGATAAAAAATATATATATAAATAATCATGTATACATTATATTTAATAAAAATTCTTACAAATAATATTTACTACCCAATTATAATATACGAGTCACCAAATTTTACTTTTTTAATGTAGGGAAAGCATTGTGGGGACACTGAAAATGATTTTCATACTAGTCAGGAAATAAATTACAATTTACATGTTATGAATTATTTTTGAATTATATTTGTATAATATTATAATAATGTGTCTTTATATAAGTTTAAGACGTTTTTATATCAAAATTATGTCTTTAATATATCATAAAAGATATCATACATTCTAAAAAACTATGTTTTTTCTATTTAATAAAAATTAAAATTATTCAATAAAAATCTCAAAATTTCCCCTAGAATATTTTTGACATTATAAATCTAAAAAATAAGTCCATTTAATAAAATTAAATTACTTTTAGATCAAATTAATTCCCCAATAGAAATTTATTATTGTAAATAAATGACTATTTTACAAAAAAGTAAAAAAAACTTTGTTTTCAATTTTCCCTATAAAATCACACCTTTAATAAAAATTTCAAAATTTCACCATAAGATAATTTTTAGGTTTTTATATCAGAAATGATATTAATTTTATCACAATTAATTTGTAATATTCCAAAAATAAATTTTATTTTTCACTCACAAAAATAAATAATTACCATTATTTGAAGGAAATATAACATTGAATAATAAAATATATTTACAAAAACATGATTATTTATTAAAAATTAATTAATAAAATATTTTTGATTAGAATAAATATATATATTTATAAAAAAATTTAATCATATTCATACACACCAATGTTTTGACTATGTTATAATGGTAACATTTAAATAATAATATTATATAGTTCAACTTATGATTAGTGTTACGTATTTTATATGCTATCAAATATTTTTGTTAGTTTTAAAATCATGGAAAATTTATTATCTCCCTATAACAAAATTATTCCTCAAAATTTTTAACTCAATCTCAATAATAAATGTTTGAAATTTTAAAATACCATATTTGAAATCCCATATCCAGAAAAGGGTTAATAAAATGTCCTCCCGAAAAAATAGAAAAGGGTAGTATGAAGGTTATATGGAATAACATATAAAAAGGTTTCTATATAGGAAAAATTGGTGGAATGTGAAAACATGGATATATAAAGAAAAAATAACCCCAATGTATTGATATAGTGTGATTGACACCATGGTCAAGAGAAATATAACCATCATAAAAACATAATTATGTAATGGGTTAAAAGGCTATTTATTTCTTGGTATGAAAAGTATACAAATAACATTCTTTTAAAAATACTTTTTCCTAATGTTAAGGAATTATTTTAACCTAAAAACCAAATATATAAATAAATATACATAATTTTCAGGTATAATTTTATGTTTTAGTAAATATCCACCGTAATATAATCCTTTTCTCCAAACAATGAGTATTTAAGATGATTTATTCATGCTTGAATCACTAGACTCAACTTCTACAGATCATAAAAAACAGGATATTTTTCTTATCCTTAGAAATTAACAAAAAATAAAATTTTTAGAATAAGGAAAGATAATTCCCAAAATGAATACACCTTTAAAAAATAAAAAAGGTCATTAATATATAAAATTAATTAGTAATACCCGAAGATAAAATAATATTAATAAAAAAACACAAGAAATTCAACAAAAGATTTCAGAATAGAAAATGAAACACAAAGCCTAGAAATATTTGATCATATTATCTTCCAATATAATTATAATATTTATCTACAAATAACATGAATCACTCTTAATGTATCACACAAAAAATATAATTTCCCTAATTGCATAATCTTTACAATATGATAATCATTTATATAAATAACCTAAATTAACATACAATCATCATAAAATAATATATGATTCAAAAAGATTATTCAGTCTCTATTTCTCAAAATAAATATCATAGAATTTTTTTTACCTTAATCCTATAATGATCCCTAAATTTATTGTAATCTTATTCCAAAATAACATTAATCACTTATTCACTAAATCAATTTAAAATCTCATGGTTATCTATATGATAAAACATATGTTCCCAAAATAAATATAATGATCATTTCCCATATCATTTATATAATAAAAAACAATGTTATACTAACTAGGAAATCATGCAGGCTACTTGTAGGTGATGCAACCTTATCACCCATTCGGTTGTGGGTTCAAACCTCATGGCCTTTCTTAATGATACATGTTGTTTCCCAACTTATGATTATTCCATTTTCTAAAATAGTATAAGTATAGTCCTTATAAAATTCCAAAAAATGTGAGATACATCCAAATAAATACCCATAATATATTCAACATTAAATAAATTTTTAACCTCAAGGGTTATCTCATACCTCTAATTTTTCATCCTATAAATATAAAAACCCTTAATTAACTCAAAACCAAGGATCATATAAACCATAAAGTTTATTAATACATTCGAAATTATATGAACTAAAATTAAATTCATTCTTCCATAAAGAATAAATTTTCACATGTTAAAATTATGGGTAAATGTACATAATTTTTTTATTACAACTCAATAAATGTTACCCTAAAATTATCAACTTTCCCTAATAAACTTTTTAAATGTATCAATTACATATAGAATATGTCTCCAATTTTTTTAAAAATCATACTATTGAATATCCTTTAAGAGTTTCATGATTCTTATAATATATAGAATATATCAGAATATAAGGGTTAAACACATCTTTCACTAAATACCCTTCTTAAATCAAATAATATGCTTTGTTGTATTATCCTTGAATACTTTATTTAGATATATAAATGATATTAACTATATCCATATGAATTTTCAATATCAAACTAAAATTTTTTATACTTATAGCATAAAAAAATAAATAATTCCTTTAATAATAACAATTGTGCCTTTCTTTACGCTTATGATATCTCCTTTATCTGCCAAAAATTAAATAGTCATGTAATTTGTGGGAGATCTCTTGTCGAATGAAGTGGATAAGTTTATTTTTTTAAATCAGATAAAAAATACATCATGGTCCATAGAAATTTTTTATAAATAAAAACGTATTTTATAGACCAATAGCTTCTTTCATGAAATATGGATTTTCCTGAATATTTGACAATCATTTGAATGTGGTTTTTACATGATATTGATGATTAAATAATTGGGTAGTGATATAAAGGTTTTGTGAGATCAATTCCCTTTAATATTTGTTGGTTATTTCTAATATGCGGAGAAGACCATCATTAAAATATGATATTAATTATTTCATGTTATTATGAAAATGGTCATTTTTAAGATATTACGCATAGATAATCTGTAATAAATTAACATTCAAATCCATTATCCCTATGTTTATTATACTTATAAATATAATCTATAAAAATATAAATAATCTCCTCAAAATACATCACTTTAGAACATAAAATGGGGTTATGTTACTTTTATCATATAATCAACTTTAAACATGTAAACCCCTGATAGTATCGATAAATCTTAAGATAACCTCATAAGAGAACATATTAATCTGTAATGATGTCTAAACCTTTATTTGATAATAACTATAAAGACACAGTGTTAAAAATCACATAATATTGTATCTTTAAACTATAATTCACATCATTTAATTCCAAAATATCTTTTATAATTATAGTTTTAGAGAATTATATCACAATTTATAAATAACAAACCCATAAATTACAAGGTTGATAATTCTAATTAGTATCTTTTTTTTATCACAATATAAAACCATTAAGTTAAAAAAATGAAGAAAATAATTCCTACCATTAAACTTATATTATTATTTTCCCTTAAGAATCATTAAACCATACGGAAAACATTTTAAAAGATTGGGATGATAAAAAAAAGTCAATAATGGACTTAAAAAGAAAGAAACATCCCGATAATGATTAATTATAAAATTTATATTTTTAAAAAAAATATAAGTAAGTAAATTTTGGTCAGATTAGATTACTCAAGTGGGGGTGAATTGAGTATCTATTCAAATTTCTGATTAAAAGGTATTATTAAAATGTTTCCCCAATATATTTCAAATACAGACCAACCAATCAAGGTTATACAGTTATGAAAGGTTGAGTGTTTAAATAACTACTTAAAAGATTGATTAATTCTCAGTAATCTTAATATCAGTTAGTAACATTACTTTTGAAGGTATTCTAATAAGGCGAATCCATTATAACTTCTTTCCAAGATTAACTATCAAAGTAAAATTTGTGGTTTCTGTATTAAATATTAAAAAAGAGAAAACTAAAATAAACTGCACAACAGATATACAAAAAGTGGTTCAGTATCATGTCGAGACCTAATCCACTCAACTTGGTGATCACATACCGCCATACAGTTTATATAAATAAACTTGATCCAAACCCTGGATCAAGGTTAAAAATAGTACACAGGACAATCCAGGTCACACGACCTCTCCCAGAGTTCATTGTGGGTATAAACTATCAGGTCACCCAGGGACCTCTTCCACACTTATCCATGAGAATACACAAGTGTAAAATGATTTAAAAGAAGGGATATCTTGTATCCTTTAGTTTGATGTAGGATACTGTGTATGTTTTTATATAGACACACACATTACTCGAAAGATTAAAATAATACACAACAAAGAAGTAGTGATGAGATAAGGTTAGAAGTGATCTGAGTGTTAGTCTTTGATGATCTAGACTTTTGGGATAGGGAAGATGCATAAATAAATTCCTTTTGGGGAAAACAGAGTATAGTAATTCCGCTAGATCTGGCTCGTGTTCCTCATGGAATTAATAGAGCAGAAATGTTATCGAATCATGTATTTGAGTATACTTCTTGTGTTCATCAGAAGTGTCGGGTTACATGAATGCTCTTTATTCTTTGTTATCACGCACACAATTGTTTTTCTGTTGCTATTATTGTCTCTTTTCACCCTGATCACTAACATTTATTCTAGCCATGTTGTTCTTTTTATTCATGGAATGCATGTGTTGGATCCGACATGATGCATGTATTCTGCACCTTGTACCTCGTACTATCATGTGGTATGTCTACAATGAAACATTAATTATATCAGTGCATTTAAAAACATCAAATATGACGGTTTGAAATTAAAATTAAAAAATTAAAAAAGAGATTATGAAACATTTTTACAGCCTATCTGTAAATGGTGTCTCCATGAAATGATGTCTCCTTATTTTTCATTTAAGAGATGAGATAGCTATGATGGCATAGTTGTATAGAGAGCAGGAACCAGTAGGACATATGCAGAGTTGGGATCACATTGTCTGGTTACCGTGTCTGGATGGTCATGGTGTCTAGATGGTTACGGTGTCTGGATGGTGTCGGTGTCTGGATGGTGTCGGTGTCTGGATGGGCATGGTGTTTGGATGGTCACAGTTTCTGGATGGTCACGGTGTATGGATGGCCATGGTGTTTGGATGTTTATGGTGTCTAGATGGTCATGGTGTCTGGATGGAACTACTAAAAAAACCACCATTAGCGACCGCCAATGGCGGTCGCTATAGTGAAATTTTTTTTTACAAAAAATGTCCACTGAAATAAATAAATAAATAAATATATATATTAAAAAAAATATTCACATATATACTATTAAATACAATATTTTAAATATATATATATATAATATATTTTAAATGTTTTAATATATATAATATTAAATATATGTATAATATCGAATCATTGTGCTATAATAATTTAAAACCCCTGATTTAAGAAATGCTATCATTTCAGGTTTTTCGGAGCATGTTTGCTCCGAATTCGACCGCCGCACGCCGTTTTGGTGTTTTATGACTCCAGAAACGCGTTTCCGGCAACCGCGGTCAAACGTCACCTCCGATTGATGTTCTGTCTCTCTGACCATTTCACAATTCATGCAACGGATGTTGTCGTGCGGTTTCGTGGCATTCAGAGGTCATTCGGGTGGTTTTGACCCCCCAACGCGCCATTTTAGCACGCGCCGAGCTGCTGAAAATGACGCATTCGGTCGTGCCGCACACACCGCATGTCCGATGGATATGCCGCCTCTTTCTGCATCTCAGGAATAATATTTCTATCATTCTCGTGCATTTTCAGGTTTTTCGGAGCACGTTTGCTCCGAATTCGACCGCCGCACGCCGTTTTGGTGTTTTATGACTCCGAAAACGCGTTTCCAGCCGCCGTGGTCAAACGGAATCTCCGATTGATGTTCCGTCTATCCTAAAATTTCAAAATTCTCGCAACAGATGTTCTTGTGCGGTTTTGTGGCATTCGGAGGTCGTTCGGGTGGTTTTGACCCCCCAATGCGCCATTTCAGCGCGCGCCGAGCTGCTGAAAATGACGCATTCAGTCGTGCCGCGCGCACCGCACGTCCGATGGATGTGCCGCCGCCTCCTGCATCTTGGGAATAATATTAATATCATTATCGAGCGGTTTCAGGTCGTTCGGAGAAAATTTTCTCCGAATTCGACCGCCGCACGCCGTTTTGGTGTTTTATGACTCCGGAAACGCGTTTCCGGCCGCCGCGGTCAAACGACACCTCCGATTGACGTGATGTCTATCTGACTGTTTCAAAATTCACGCAACGGATGTTGTCATCCGGTTTCGTGGCATTCAAAGGTTGTTCAGGTGGTTTTGACCCCCCAACGCGCCATTTCAGCGCGCGCTGAGCTGCTGAAAACGACGCATTCGGTCGTGTCGCGCGCACCGCACGTCCGATGACGTGCCGTCTCTTCCTGAATCTTAGGAATAATATTCCTATAATTCTCGTGCAGTTTCAGGTTTTTCGGAGCACGTTTACTCTGAATTGGACCGCTGCACGCGGTTTTGGTATTTTATGGCTCCGGAAACGCGTTTCCGGACGCTGCGGTCAAACGGAACCTCCGATTGACGTTCCTTCTGCCCGTCCATTGCACAATTCACGCAACGGATGTTTTCGTGCGGTTTTGTGGCATTCGGAGGTCGTTTGGCTGGTTTTGACCTCCCAACGCGCCATTTCAGCGCGCGCCGAGCTGCTGAAAACGACGAATTCTGTCGTGCCGTGCGCACCGCACGTCTGATGGATGTGCCTCCTCCTCCAGCATCTTAGAATAATATTCCTATCATTCTCGTGCGGTTTCAGGTCGTTCGGAGCGCGTTTGCTCCAAATTCGACCCCCGCACACCGTTTTGGTGTTTTATGACTCCGGAAATGCGTTTCCGGCCTCCGCGGTCAAACGGCACCTCCGATTGACATGCCGTCTACCTGAAAATTTCACAATTCATGCAACGGATGTTTTTGTGCGGTTTCGTGACATTCGGAAGTCGTTCGGGTGATTTTGACCCCCCAACGCGCCATTTCAGCGCGCGCCGAGCTGCTGAAAAAGACATATTCGGACGTGCTGCATGCACCGCACGTTCGATAGACGTGCCGTCTCCCCCTGCATCTCATGAATAATATTTCTATCATTCTCGTGCGGTTTCAGGTCGTTTGGAGCACTTTTGATCCGAATTGGACCGCCGCATTCCGTTTTGGTGTTTTGTGGCGCCGGAAACGCATTTCCGGCTGCCGCGATCAAAAGGCACCTCCGAATGACGTGCTGTCTGGCCGACCATTTTAGAATTCACGCACCGACTGTTGTCGTACGGTTTCGTGGCATTCGGACGTCGTTCGGGTGGTTTTGACCACCCAACGCGGCATTTCAGCGCGCGTCGCGCTGCTGAAAACGACACATTCGGTCGTGCCGCATGCACCACACGTCCGATGGATGTGCCGCCTCCTCCTGCATCTCAGGAATAATATTTCTGTCGTTCTCGTGTGGTTTCAGGTCGTTCGGAGCACAGTTTCTCCGAATTGGACCGCCACACGCTGTTTTGGTGTTTTATGGCGCCAGAAACGTGTTTCCGGCCGCCGCAGTCAAACGGCACATCCGAATGACATGCCGTCTGGCCGACCATTTCATAATTCACGCACCGGCTGTTGTCGTACGGTTTCGTGGAATTCAGACGTCGTTCAGGTGGTTTTGACCACCCAACGCGGCATTTCAGCGTGCGCCGCACTGCTGAAAACGACACATTCGGTCGTGCCGCGCGCACCGCACGTACGATGGACGTTCCGCCTCCTCCTGCATCTCAGGAATAATATTTCTATCGTTCTCGTGCGGTTTCAGGTCGTTCGGAGCACGTTTGCTCCGAATTGGACCGTCGCACGCCGTTTTGGTGTTTTATGGCGCCGGAAACGCGTATCCGGCCTCCGCGGTCAAACGGCACCTCCGAATGACGTGAATTCTGGCCGACCATTTCACAATTCATGCACCAGCTGTTGTCGTATGGTTTTGTGGCATTCAGAGGTCGTTCGGGTGGTTTTGACCACCCAACACGGCATTTCAGCGCGCGCCGCGCTGCTGAAAACGACACATTCGGTCGTGCCGCGCGCACCGCACGTCCGATGGACCTGCCGCCTCCTCCTGCATCTCAGGAATAATATTTCTATCATTCTCGTGCGGTTTCAGGTTGTTCAGAGCATTTTTGCTCCGAATTGGACCACCGCACGCCGTTTTGGTGTTTTGTGGCACCGGAAACGCGTTTCCGGCCTCCGCGGTCAAATGGCACCTCCGAATGACGTGTCGTCTGGCCGAACATTCACAATTCACGTACCGGCTGTTGTCGTATGGGTTTGTGGCATTCGGAGGTCGTTCGAGTGGTTTTGACCCCCCGACGCGCAATTTCAGCGCGCGCCGCGCTGCTGAAAACGACACATTCAGTCGTGCCGCATGTACCGCACGTCCGATGGACGTGCCGCCTCCTCTTGCATCTCAGGAATAATATTTCTATCATTATCGTGCAGTTTCAGGTCGTTCGGAGCGCGTTTGCTCCGAATTGGACCGCCACACGCCGTTTTGGTGTTTTATGGCGCCGGAAACGCGTTTCCGGCCGCCGCGGTCAAACGGCATCTCCAAAGGACGTGCCGTCTGGCCGACCATTTCACAATTCACGCACCGACTATTGTCGTACGGTTTCGTGTCATTCAGAGGTCGTTCGGGTGGTTTTGACCCCCCAACGCGCCATTTCTGCGCGTGTCGCGCTGCTGAAAACGACACATTCGGTCGTGCTGCGCACACCGCACGTCCGATGGACGCGCCGCCTCCTCCTGCATCCCAAGAATAATATTTATATCGTTCTCGTGCAGTTTCAGGTTGTTCGGAGCACGTTTTCTCCGAATTGGACCGCCGCACGCCGTTTTGGTGTTTTATGGCGCCAGAAACGCGTTTCCGGCCGCCGCGGTCAAACGACAGTTCCGAATGACGTGCCGTCTTGCCGACCATTGTAGAATTCACGCACCAGCTGTTGTGCGGGGGGCTTTTCGGGGGTGCGGGGGGGCTGTACGGGGGTGCGGGGGGTTAGAGTTTTTAAATGCACGCCTTAGATAATATTAGCTATCATATAATAAACAAGAAAAGTAAGAAATTATAAGTACACAACCTTCTAATTTAAAATAAATGAATAAATACAGTACAATTGTTGTCAACCACACCAATAAAAACAAAAAACATATCTCGTGAATAAATGATGTGTCACGCGTTGTCATCACTGCTACCTCCTTCTGGTGGGCCAGGGTCCTACAACAAATAAACATTATAAATATTTTAAGAACAAAAATAATTTAAATTAAATACATAAATATAGTATATACCTGCGTCATATGATCCCCTGCACCATCAGCTCGATGCACATATTCCCGCAGTCCTCTAACCTCAGTTGTCAATTGCGCATTTGCCTCCTCGGAAGCGCGCATCCGTGCCTCAAAATCTGACATCTGCTGTGTCATATGAGCAACAGCAGGACCGACAACTGCAGCGCGTGACAATACAGAACGAGGAATCCCTGCTCCATAGGTCAAACTATGGCCATTCCCGTCCCGACCGATAATGCGATAAAAGATCTCATCCCGTCGCATGGGAAGTTGTCGCTAGTCCTCTGGCAGATGTTCTAACTCAGCTTCAAATTGATCCTGTGAAATATTTAAATATATATAAATATAAATATGTTAATATATAGATTTATGTAATTATTGGTAAGTACAGACCCTTACTATCAATGCTGCAACCTCTGGATCATTGCGATCACGAGTCCTCATCCACACCGACATTTTATCAGTTGATGCACCTTGCTCTCACAACTGTATATTAAAATAATATAAACACAAAACCATATTAATTAATAAATTAAAAAATGAATAATATATACCTCATGTCGGATCTGAGACACGTGACGAGTCCCGAGCCTGTGAGGTGGTCCCTGCAACGCTCGATTCTCAGAATGGCGTGTTGACACCTCCTACATTCAATTCATTCAAATTTCAAACAAATCACATATTCTTGAAAATATATATACACCAAAATAATTAATATACAAACCGAAACACCCTCAGTAGTCCAATATGCAACCAAGTCATGCCACTGAGCCGGGAGGACACCTCTCAGGACTTTTTCCAAAATGTCTAGGGCACCCACATTTGGTACCCTGTGGTCCCTCTTCACTTTTCCTTTATAATCTTTCCACATCTTACGACATTTTCTCATACACACGGGCCGAAACTCTTCAGGGCATACTTTCAAATTTTTCTATAAATAAAATAATCAAACATATTAGTATTATTTATACATAGAAAATAAAGTAAAATGATTTTCTTACCTGAACCTCCCTCCATAGATGATCTAATGTGTCCTGAGGGATAGAAGCTCAGTCACCCATGGTCAATGGAAATTGATGTGGGTCATGTATGATATGACCCAGCTGAAAAATAAATGCCGGGGCATTCGGTCCCACAGGATGAAAAACCTCATCAAATGAAACATCTATCGTCGTGTCGGAATTCCATGATAATATGCCATGACCAGGGCCTCTCCTGCGAGAGGAAGAAGCAGCCGAGTTTGATCCTGTTGAAAACAATTTTATATATAAATTGACAAATGTTATATATATATATATATATATATATGTGTATGTCAATTACATAAAAATATAGACAATGACATTCAAACATACCTCGACCCTGAGACGTAGATGCCTCAGATGGATGATGTGGATCTTCTGCCTCTTCCCCTGACATGTCTGCAGTCATAGAAAACATCACTAATGAGTCCAAAGTGTTTAAAATATAAATTGGATTGTTCTTAAAAAATCAAAATTGTACAACTGTTAATCAAACAAAAAATGTATTGAATAATTAGTTGCGAATGAATTTTAAAAAAATCAGAAAGTTAACAAAACAGATATACAAATTATGTACAAAACCAGTCAATGCATAGCCAAATTTCAGATAGAACTAATAAAAATTCAAACAGCACATGAATCAGATGAAGAATACCTCAAAGGGATGATACACCGACCATAACATCAATAAATCAAGATTAAAAACAACCTAAATATTTATGATTGAATTAACTTACAAAAGTGAGGATTAAAACTTATAATGATTTATAAAATGATTAGATAATTTATGATATCCTAGGACATTCTACTAAATAGCGGGAAAAAAATTATACCTTTCATTAAGCATGCAAATCGACCGTTTCTCCTTCAACAGCCGCTCTGACCCAATAAATATCTTCTTCACGTTGAACTACGGTATGTTGATCAAGTTGTTGGTAAACAAACAGAACAATCTTGGGTTCATCTTCTTCAAATAAAAACACTCCTCGCCGAGACATTTTTACTACAACATGACAACTTGGATCCGAAGGCAAAGTAACGAAGAATACTTGTTCCGCTTGTGATGTCAAAATGAAAGGTTCATTCTCAACTCGTTCATTATTTCTGTATAACATATAGTCAAAATTCACCAATGAAAACTAATATTGATCGACTTTACATCCACGCACTGGATCAACCCAATTACACTTTAATAATATGTACTTCAAACCGTGTGTGTATACAACTTCAATGATGTCTATCAATTGACCATAGTAATAACCAGAATCGACAAAGGGACAACCGATGCCACTTTTTTGTGTTGCTCGTTTGTCATCAACATCTTTAATGCGAAATCGAAAACCATTAGCATCAATAGCTTTATAACGACGAGCCGTTATAGATGGACCCTCATCCAGTTGGATAAATACTTCAGGTAGCGTGGGGTCCCCTACCTCCCTCAGCTTACGAACCTACATAATTATAAAAATCAATACTGATATATGCAGAATGAATTAGTATAATACTTCACTCATAATGAAAATCAATTTATAAATACATAATCCTTGAACCAATCATGAAATGACGCATAATGAGATTGTTGAATTTGCAACTCAGTCGCACGATGAATCCCTTATTTTATCTCATTAATGTGTTTCCTGCAAATGATAAAGCGATGTTTAAAAGATCATCTTATGAAAACAAAACATGTAAAAGTTATACAAGAACATTGATAAAATACTTACTGCATTAATGGTGCAACTGATGGAGTATTGAACAAGATATATCGATGTGCTTGTATCCACTCGATGTTGTCCATATCAAATGTGGTTCCTTATCCAACTGGACCATAATGAATCCGAGAGGGATTATCTAATTTTGTTTCAACATCCGTAAGATATTCTTCACAAAAGGTAGTACACTCATCCATCAAATAACCATTGGCTATTGATGCCTCTGGACGGGCTCTATTGCGTACAAATCTTTTCAATGTACTCAAATATCGTTCAATAGGATACATCCACCGGAATTGCACTGGACCAGCAGCCATTACTTCATCAGTTAGGTGCACTGTTAAGTGGACCATAACATCGAAAAATGAGGGGGGGGGGAAAGTTTCTCAATGTGACATAGCGTAAGTACAATTCGGTCCTGCAAACTTTTTAAATCACTCATTCGTTGATTTCTTAAACAATGCTGTCTAAAAAAATTACTCATCTCAATCAAGGGATGAACAACATTGGGGGATAAACAATCACAAATTGCGATTGGAATCAACTGCTGAAGTAATATGTGATTGTCATGACTTTTCAACCCTTGCAATGTCTTGCTCGTCAGATTCACACACTTTGTAATATTAGAAGAATAACCATCAGGCACCTTGACCATCTTCAAAATGGAAAGAAATGTCTCTTTCCCCTCTGTAGTCATCGTATACTGTGCAACAGTCATATATTCCTTGTTTCCCTCAGCTAACTGTAAATGAAACTGTTTCCTTAAACCCATTTCTTCCAAATCACGACGTGCATTAACATGGTCCTTTGATCTTCCACTGACACCTAAAATATTCCACAATATGTTATCACAAACATTTTTTTCAATGTGCATGAAATCCAAATTATGCCTCAACATGTTAGTTTTCCAATACGAAAGACTATAAAAAATACTTTTCTTTTTACAATTGTGACTGCGCTGCCTACCCACAGCACATATATTACGTACTGGAGGAGCCACCAAATCCTGAATTTCATATACCGTGCGGAAGTTTTCTTCCTCAATATGCGATAACATTTCGACTCCTGTCATGATCTTTGGTGCTGGGATGAACTCTCTAGAACCATCAAATTCCACTCTGTCCGTTCTGAATTTGTGCTGAGGAGGGAGAAAATGCATGTGACCCATGTATGCCCATTTTTTGGAATGTTTAATCCATACATATTTTTTACTTTTATTGCAACAAGGGCAAGCAAATTCCCCTTTCGTACTCCAGCCTGATAAATTTTCATAAGCTGGGAAGTCATTGATTTTCCACAATAAAGCAGCATGCCGTTTGAACATTTCATTCGTTTCGCAGTCATAAGTCATCACACCATCGCCCCAAAATTCATTCAACTCATCAATCAACGGATGAAGGTAAACATCAATCCTATCCCCCGGACTTTTAGGTCCATCAATAAGAGTGGAAAGTAATATAAATTGTTGCTTCATACAAAGCCACAGAGGAAGATTATATGGAACCAACACCACGGGCCATGTGCTATGAGTTGCACCAACGATAGACTTGAATGGATTGAAACCATCTACTGCCAATCCCAATCGGACATTACGAACATCTTTAGAAAAGTCGGGATGTCTCTTATCAAAATCCTTCCATGCATGAGAGTCTTCCGGGTGGGTTAACATATCACTTTCATGAACTCTTTCTGCATGCCATCTCATTAAATTAGAAACTTTATATGACATAAAAAATATTTTCAACCTCGGTTTAAGGGGAAAGTAATGCATTTGCTTTACGGAAATTGGTTTCCCCTGTATCGCAATCTGAAATTGATGAGTATTATTTCCCCTATTCTAATTCCACCTGGAAGCACCACAAACCGTACAAATATCCAAATGGGAAGTTCTTTTCTAAACAACATACAGTTGTTTGCACATGCATCTATGGTCTCATATGTAAAACCTAAGGTCTCTTTCAATTTACGAGCATAGTAATACGACTCAAGAATCTTAGCATTGACAGGAAGAAATTTTTTCAATAAAACCAAAAGCATGTCGAATGATGTTTCTGACCAATTATTCAAAGTCTTCAAATGCAACAACTCCAAGATAAATGATAGTTTATTGTAAGAAGTACATCCAGGATATAATTCTGTTTTCGCATCATCAAGTGCTTCATAAAACCTCCTCGAATCACGATATGCACCAGAGTGAAGATTTATCTCTCCAGTCTCAAGATTCTGGATGTCAATGCCTTCAGGATCAAACCCACGTACCATTTCAGTAAGCATTTCATGCATTGGATCAGTCATCATTGCATCAACATCCATATGAGTTGCATCTGTATTTTGACAACAAACATATTCTTCTCCATGACGAGTCCAACTCTTATAATTTTTCAGAAATCCATTAAAGAAAAGGTGCTCCCTCACAGTATCTCATGTGAATTGATATCTGTTAGCACATTTTCTACATGGACAACTAATATAGTCACTTTCAAATCCTCTCGTGAAGTCAATAAACTGCATAATGCCATTGAAATATTCTCTAGATGTTCGATTTGGAAGATCAATCCAACTATTATCCATAATTATATCTGTATAACAAACATTTACACAATACTTATTACATTTACATTTTTCAAATCAACTATATTTAAAATAAATATTAATCATTTGTTTATGAACCATTGATAAAATAATAATGTAACTAAAAGCCCATGTTACCTGTTTGAGCTACAAACCTGAAAGGGAGGGGAGCCGAAGGCGGTGCAGTGTGAGATAGGAGGCAGCGAAAGGGAGACGGAGCCAAAGGCGGTGCAGCAAGGGAGGGGACGGGCGGTGGCGGCGGCGGGGAGTTGGAGGAGAGGAGGCGATGAGGGGACGGGGGACGGGCAGTGATGGGGGGGGGGGCTGTCCGAGGTGCTAGAGCAGTCCGGGGTGGGGGGGGGGTGAGGGGGCGGAGGGCGGAGGGCGTGCGGCGGGGGAGGTCAGGCGGCGGGGGAGGCTGGGCGGTGGGGGAGGCCGGGAGGCGGGGGGGGGGGGGGGTGGGGGCGACGTGGGGGGGGGGGGGGAGGCCAGGAGGCGGGGGGGAGGGCGGCGTCAGGGGGGCGGCGACGGGGGGGGGAGCTGGGGAGGCCGGGCAGAAGGGGAGGCCGGGAGGCGGGGGGGCTGCGGGGGAGGCCGTGAGGCGGGGGGGGGGGGACGATGGGGGGGGGGGGGAACAGGGTTCGATCGAGAGGGGGGTGCGAGGGGGGGGGGTGCAAAAAGGCTCTGGTTTTTTTATCAATGCTAGCGACCACCATTGGCGGTCTCTATTAGATATCTATAGCGACCGCCAATGGCGGTCGCCCAATTCTGGGGGGCTTCAATGCCCCCTTTTTTAGAAGTGTGGTCACAGTGAATGAATGCTTTGCCAGAAAAAAACTACCAGTGGCAGATTCACAGTTTCTCAGACTTAGCTAAATCTATGAACACATACTTAAACAGTGAAATTTGTAGAATGAAATAAACTTAATCACTCATAAGAAAACGTTATTATAAACAAAATAGTTTACAATTATTACATAAGGCATACAGAAACTAATCGTCTGTACACATGATCTAAGATAGATTAAACACAATTAACCAACTTTATAGAATGTATATGATTTGTGATAATTAAAATGTGATTAAAACATGAGGAGTCCAACAATATCACACTTTTTTTTGGTAAAAAATCATGTGAGTGAGAGATTTATTATTAGTTAATGTTTCTGTTCATTAATGTGTATTTATTGCATATAGAATACATATTTCTCTCCCTTTTGGGATTATGAAAAAGATAAAATAATAATAAGATAATAAAACTGCACAATGCAATAAATGGATAAAAGGTTTCATTACAAATCGTAAGGAACAAGACTACCTAAAACATCCCTATCAAAAGATAGCAGTTGTTGTTCTTCAGCACTTACTTGTCTTCTCTTTTCCCTTGGCAGCATCATCAGAAGAAGAATCCATAGGAGTAGAGGTAGAAGTAGAGGAAGGGAGTGAACCATTAGATAGAGAAGGTAATGGGTGTCTTTCAGAAATATAAGGGGCCAAGGTAGGTGCAGTGGATGACTGAGAAATCCATTGATCAAGGATAGCAGTCCTGATGTAACTCAGATCATGGGAGACAAAAATAGATTTAGAGGCAAGGGCATAGGATGAGAAGGTAGGCAATCCAAATCTAAGGGGTGAAGATGTAGGAGAAACAATTGCAGTACTCTGTACATAAAGGTATGTCCTCAAAAGCATGATGAAGTTAGCAATGATATCACCACTATATTTCATAGCTTTCTCAAATACATCCTTGTTCTTCATAAACATATCCAATAAAGGAGTTAAATCTTTGATCTTTTGTACTTGAGTTTTGAAAGCTTGAGATACAAGTGGGATCCTCAGATTCTCCACGAGGTACTTGAAGTGGTTGGTCATGTCATTCGTAGAAAATATCAAGTTGAAGTATAATTCCAACTTCTTAGAAATTTCTTACTAAGAATCATTAGCAATATTGGAATGAATTCTCACCAAATCAAGAACTCTGTCACTGTTCTTTGTAACTTCAGATAGATATACCATATAAAAGACACTAAGAACATATTGAATATCTTATTTGACCACTATTATGATCATATCACTATCTAAAGAAGGTTGAGATGATTTTTGAGAAGTAAAAGAAGCAGTGACAGCTGAGGTACGTGATTTTAGTTGTTTTAGATCTTTTTGGAGACAACCCTTATACTCATCAGTTAACATGTTAAGACAAATAACAAGATCACACATCTCTTGAAAAATCTTCTTGTTTCTTCCATCTACCTTCATATCTAAGGATGTTAGATTGGGTTTAATCACTGATTCTACATGTAAGAACCTGAAATTTTGAATGAATTTTTGTTTCTTAATTTTGTGTGTTATTTTTTTTATACTCATGAAAACTATTTTCATTAATTAATGATGTGATTATAATTAAAATGAGATCATTGGGTTTCGACTGTTATATGACTGTTGGTCAATATGAATGTTGGAAAATAAATGTTGCGATTGTTATCTCTAAATACAAGTGTTCTTGGTTAATTAATACAGAAAGAAGATTTGATGGCCTCATCTAGTAGTCTCTGGCTGATCGAATCCCATCTAACAAAAATTGGGAAGGAGGTTGCACCACTGGGCTTTTCTCTAGACCAAATCCATGCTGAACATTGTCGTGTGAAGCTGGAGCGGAATCGCCTTCGACAGAAGTTCAAGATTATAGAAATCACTACTCAGGCAATGTTAGTCGAGCCACCATCAGATTCTCTCACCATAGCACACCTTGCACTTAGGTCCTATTCTGGGGTTATAAGGGGCTATGTAACGAGACTGTAGCAACTTTGTGCAATCCTTGAGATAAATAAAAATGTGATTTCTTCCTATGGTGAAGTTTGTGTTTTTTTAGATGTTCAAATAAATATAGGATGTATATTGATGAATTTTGAAAAAATGAGATATTTTAAAATATTTATGTAAACCTTAAATAATTAATGATGTGTAATGATTTTCAAAAAAATGGTCTTCTGGAAATGTGTTCCGTAAGAAATTTAGAATCTAATAAGATCAACTTAATTTTTTGTGAATAGTAAATTATGAATAGTGATTTTACGCTTAGGATTAGTAATGTGACCAAATGCCTTCGTAATATCACTTAAATAAAGTATTAATATAATTTAGGCACCTTGACTAAGTAAGATGATTCAATAAAATAGGTAAATAACTATTTGAGAAATTATTAGTCAAGAATTATATTTTTCAGGTGAATAGTGTTTTTTAACTAAAAATTTAATTAAAATTATTTAGAAAATTATTTTTATAAAATATATTTCATTTTTTAATTCAGAGCATCGATATTAGGTTAAGGTGATTTTTGGGGATTTTTCTGAAAAAAATGAATTTCCGATGAATAGTGAAAATACAGTTTTTAGTTTCGGGTGATTAATAACGTCATTAAGGATGTAATAATTATGTAATATTTCTAGTCGACTCATGAATAGTAATATAAGGTATTAGGTTCCCCAAGTGGCCAATAACATGGGCAAATACCATGGGCAAACCCATTGTTTTGCCAATACCACCGATGAGGTGTCCCTTGGAAATTAATGTTTGTCCCCTCACTTCTCCTATAAATACAAACCCTTTACCTCATAATTTTCATTTCAAAATCCTCCAAAATGATGTTATGGTTTCCTTGACTCCCTATTAGTCCTCTTAAGGTTCCCTCAATCCTCCCAAGGTTCCGATCATCAACCATCCAAAGTTACTCATCAAGGTAAGGGATTCTTTCACCCTCCTCTTTTAAGTCGTGACTTCCTTTATGTTGTGTCTTATATTTTCCATCTCCTTATGTTGATGGTATGTTTTTATATGTTCTTATTACTATCAATTTCATGTAAAAATTATGAGAGACCCTTTCCTTTCTCATCAATCTATTTTCTGAATTTTTATGTGACACCGTTAGGCCGCTGAATTTCTCGTAAAAGAAATCGCGTCTTCTCTTTTCTTACATGTTTCTTTTTCATGTGGTATGTCATTAAAATTTCCATACCCAATTCTTATATCTCTATTGTTACATATTTATAAATTATTATAAGTTATTTATGATTGGGTTACTCCAATTCCCGGTCTTTCTAATGTTTTCTAAAACCATGTTATATAGTCGTTATGGTGCAGAAATTTCGCCTCAAAATTTCAGTCTCTTTCTCTCCAGAAAATCCCTTGTTTTATTTATGTGAATACCTAGACAAATTTTGTTTCATTGGGTGTTCATAAATATATTATGATGATTTATTTTATTATATAATTGACATACATATAACCCTCACTCCGTTTCCATGGGTTATAAACGACATAATGATCTTATTTTTTTAAGAACATTTAAAACCTCATGATCTAGAAATGAAACCCATTTCTTATATTATCCATGGGTTATTTATGAAATGTTTGATTATGATCTATGTGACTAACATGTGAGTAATTACTTATTAATGGCGTGCCTTGATAGTGTTCCAATGCATTGGGTAAATATTTAATCTCTGGAGATGACATGTTTCACGATACCGTGGTGAATAACCTTGGTAATTATTTTGACACCTTAGGGATGGAACATGGTGATATGTTCATGAATGTCTAAATGAAATTTTATATCCACATATTCAATTTACGATTAATGTTCTTTTCATTATGATATTCCTATTCTTTCACTCCTCATGTCTTTATGTTTTTATTCAAGTTCTTATTGATATCACAAGTACATTGATTTCCTTGTTTACCCTTGATGGGCCTTTTTATCACCCTTTCCATTGATGTCTATCTCCAGGATATGCGATTTAGTAAATATATATATTATGAACCATTTATAAAGCCTTCTAAGTGGTTTAGAATAATTTTTATGTTGTTTACATGTATTATGTTCCTGATTTCCAAGTCACTAGACTTTAAAGATCCTCTGTATGTAAAATGTAATGAATAGTTCTGTATTAAAAACGTGGGATGCCACAGTTGGTACCAAAGGATATTTTAATTATTTATTGAAATTAGGGTATTAAAACATCAGGAAGAACCCTATAGGAAAGTCTAAATATAGCTAAATCTTCCTGGTATTTTGGTACGAATTGAGTAAGTGGTTTATCAAACAAATACATCCCTGTCTGGATACAAGCAGGTAGAGGCGGCTCTGGCACAAATGTACATAGCGGTAAAACCCAAAAACACCACTTTGAGCTAGACTCAAATGGGAAATGGTGCACGACAAAAGGCCTTACTACACTCTTGGTTACAACCCTCCCAAAGGATACATTTGGATAATCACAAAATTTTTGTGAATCATTATGAAGGAATTATAGATAAATATAATTGTTTAAGAATGAAGTTTTAAGATGCAGAATCCTTTATAGTTAAAATATTAATAAATGAAACTAGTTTCTCACTAAGATTTTATTCTTTTATAAAATGGTGGGAAATAGGAGGTACCATGCAAATGGTGACCGCAATGTACCATACGCTGAAAACCCTCCGATGGAAGCTAAAATGGAAACATTCATGTGAATGATGAATCAACTGACTCAAGTTATGAGTAATCACTTGAATCAAGATGAGAGTTATATCTCACCATGAAAGGAACAAAATTATTTTGAGTCCTTTATTCACCAACGACCACCAACCTTCAGTGGATCGACTGAATCATTGATTACTAAGCAATGGATCAGCTCTATAGAGAAGATCTTTTCTGTGCTACGTTGTTCAGAGCAAGAGATGGTCACCTTGGATATCTATTTCTTAGAGGGAGAAGCTGATCAGTGGTGGGAATGGATCAAAAACATGAGTCAAAGAGTGTAAGTTCAAGATATTGAGTGGGAAGAGTTTAGATGGATCTTTTTCAGTAATTATTTCCCTCGTTCCATGAGAACAAGAATAGAGAAGGAGTTTCTCGAGTTGAATCAGAAGGAGAATGAATCTGTGGGAAGATACTATATGATCTTCAAAATTCATTCATGATATACCTCTAGCTTTGTCATGGATCCAAATGGTAAGGTTGAAAGATTTTTCAGTGGACTGAGACCTCATCTGCAGAATAATCTATCCAACCAAGATTATGATATATATGAGGAGATCGTGTGGAGTGTGATGAATGCCGAGCTAGAGTTTGGTGAGATGAAGTGGTCTCATAAATATAATGACAAGAAGAGATCTATATAGCCCAGTTTAGGGAGGACTTCTGGTCAGGGAAGATGAGGAAAGAAAGTGCTACTTCCCACATGTAATAAATGTGGGAGGAAGCATTTGAGGAATTTCCTACTCGAGAGTGGGAAGTGCTACAAGTGTAGCAGAGAAGGCCACATTGTGAAGAATTTTCATGGTGAGGTGAAACCTCAACTTCTAAACAAAAATGAAAAGGGGAAGATAGTGGAGGCCCTACCTGATGTCCAGTTCTTCAAATGTGGACAATGTGGGTACTTTTCCAATCTCTATCCAAATCTGAGGGCAGTGGAGGAGAACCACCATCAGCCTCAGGAAAGGCCAAGGGATCAAGGCCGTGATTTTTCTATCGCAACAACTGAAGTCGATGCTACGAATGATGTGTTAGCAGGTACTCTTGTTGTCCTCTCAAAGCTAGAAAGTACTTTTTTTATTCTGGTTCTATGCATTCCATTATTTCCTCCAAGTTTTCAAGTAATTTAGAATCAACCCTCGAATTTCTAAAAGTAGAGTTGTTTGTCGATACTCATGGTGAGACTATCAAAGCATCGCCAGTGTTTAGAAACTCTATTATTTACTTTAGTGAGCACAATATTATCGCAAATATATTAGTCATTCCCATGCTGAAATTTGACATTATACTAGGGGTCGAATGTCTCTTAAATTATAATGCTATGATAAATTGCAGAAGCAAGGAAATATCAGTAGTCTTGAATGGAAAACCTACAGTTATCTTCTAAGGAGAGATATCTAAACCTCATTTTTGTCTTAATGAACTCCCTATATCCATCTTTATGGAGATGATTGGTGAAGAAGAAGAAGGGTATGAGGGTTTGATGATAGAAAATGAACCCATCATCTAGGAATACAGTGATGTATTTCCGGAGGAGTTGCCTGGACCTCCCCCAGAAAGGGAGGTAGAGTTCTCCATAGAACTCGTACCTGGATCTCATCCGATATCAGTGAACCCATATAGGATGGTGAATGTGGAGCTGGAGGAATTAATGAAATGACTCCATGATCTTTTGGAGAAGGGTTTTATCCGACTGAGTGTGTCTCCTTGGGGAGAACCTGTTATCCTTTTAAAGAAGAAGGATGGATCGATGTGGCTAGGCATTGATTATAGAGAACTGAAAGGGATCACAGTAAATAAAAAATACCCTCTTCCAAGAATTTATGACTTAGTTGACCAACTTAGGGGGGTTCAATTATTCTCTAAGATTGATCTTTGATCTAGTTATCATCAATTGACTGTGAAGAAAGAAGATATTCCAAAAAATTCCTTCCAATCAATATATGGGCATTATTTGTTTGTTGTTATGCCCTTCGGACTGACTAATGCACCAGTTATTTTTATGTATTTGATGAATATAGTTTTTAAGGACTACCTTGATAACTTTGTGGTAGTTTTTGTTGAAGATATTCTGATATATTCCAAAAGTCAAGAGGATCATGAAGATCATCTAAGAGTTAGTTTAAAAACATTGTGGAAGGATAGGCTTATTGGAATGTTCAGTAAATGTGATTTCTGGTTACAAAAAGTTACTTTCTTAGGGAACATTGTAACAAATGAAGGAATCGAGGTTGACCCTGCGAAGACAAAAGGTTGTAGAGGAGTGGCCTCATCCTATAACAATAATTGAAATTCATATATTTCTTGGATAATCAGGATATTATAGGATGTTTGTGAAAAAAATTTCATGACTTTCTAATCCATTAACCAAGTAAACTCGAAAAGGGTTCACATTCATCTAGAAAAAGGAGTGTGAGGAATGTTTCATAGAGCTGAAGAAGAGATTGGTTACTGCACCTGTGTTAACTCTGCCCTCTAGTGGAGAATGATTTGTTATTTTTAGTGAGGCATCCCTAAAAGGACTTGGGTGTATCCTCATGAAAAATAAAGAGATCATTGCTTATGAATCTTGAAAGTTGAAGATTCATGAGCATAACTATCCTATGCATGATCTGGAGCTGGCTGTAGTAATTTTTGCTCTGATGATATGTAGTCACTATCTTTATGGAGAAAAATGTGATATATACATAGACAATCAAATTTTGAAGTATATTTTCACACAAAATGAATTGAACATTATACAAAGGAAATGGTTAGATCTTCAGAAAGACTTTGATATTTCAATTCATTGTCACCCTGGAAGAGCAAACAAAGTTGCTGATGCATTAAGTAGGAATGAACCAGTTGTTATTTTCATGATGAGGATTTAAAAAGACACACTGATCAATGACCTAGTAAAGCTAGACATGAGAATTATAAGGTAAGGGACATCATCAACCCTAACCCAAAGTATTTCTAAAACTCCATTACTAGAGAAGATCAAGAAGGCTGAGAAAGAAAATCCTTTGTTACAAGAGAAGTTTGAGGATGTAAAGGATGAAAAGTTTACTAAGTTCAATATTGATCAAGAAGGTGTACTAAGATATCGTACAAGACTATGTGTTCCATATATTATGGAAATCAAGAAGGAGCTAATGGATAATGCTCATAACTCTACTTTCTCTATACATCTTGGAAGCACAAAAATGTATAGGGACCTTCGTGATCATTATTGGTGGGATAATACGAAATGGGAGATTGCTGAAAACACTTCAAGGTGCTTAGTATGTCAGTAAGTGAAGGAAGAGAGACAACTCCCTAATGGGGTACTGCAACCACTACCCATACCAGCATGGAAGTAGGACAATATTATTGTATACTTCATCACTAATCTTCTAAGAACTTCCAATGGAAAAATTGCGATATGGGTTATTGTGGATTGTCTCACCAAGACTGCCCATTTTATCTCTATCCTGGAAGATTTATCTCTTGATAAAATTCCTAGGATTTATGTGAATGAAGTGGTAAGACTGCATGGAGTTCCACTTTATATCATATCTGATCATGATCCAAGGTTCACATCAAAATTCAGGAGAAGTCTTCAACAAGCTCAAAGCAGTGAATTGAATTTTTGTATGACCTATCACCCCAAACTGATGACCAATCAGAAAGGACTACTCATACACTTGATTAAATGCTAAGAATGTTCTCAATGGAATTTAAGGGTGGATGGGATCAACATCTCCCATTAGTTTAGTTCTCTTACAAAAACAGCTTCCACTCGAGCATTCAAATGGAACCCTATGAAGCTCTATATGGGAAGTGATGTAGAAATACTACATGTTGGGATGAGGTTGGTGAGAGAAATATTCTTGGGCCTGTTCATGTGCAAGAGATGAAAAAAAAGTCCATGCCATCCAACAACACATTAAGGCTGCCCAGAGTTAGAAAAAGAGCTATGTCGACAGCCGTCGAAGGGACATGGAGTTTGATGTCAGTGACAAGGTCTTTCTTCAAATTTCACCTTTGAAGAGAGTCATGAGGTTTGGGAAGAAAGGGAATCTCAACCCTATGTACATTGGCCCCTATGAAATCCTTGATCGCATGGGAGCAGTGGCCTATCATCTTTCACTTCCTCCAAATCTATCACAAGTTCACAATTTCATCCATGTATCCCTCTTAAGGAAGTACAGACCTAACCCTTCACATGTACTAAACTCAGAGGTTGTACAACTGGATCAAGACCTCTATTATGAGGAGCAGTCAGTGGATTTCTTGGATCATGGAGACAAGGTTCTACGCTACAAGACTACCCACCTTGTTAAGGTGTTGTAGAGAAACCACAAATATGAAGAAGCCACGTGTGAACCAAAGGAGTCTATGAGGAAGAATTACCAACAACTTTTCTTTTCTGAGGGTACGAGTTAAAATTTCGGGGACAAAATTTCTTAAGGGGGGGAGAATGTAATGACTCGAAATTTTGATTGAATTTTTGTTTACTAATTTTGTGTGTTATTTTAGTTTATACTCAAAAAAACTATTTTCTTTAATTAATGATGTGAGTAAAATTAAAATGAGACCGTTGGGTTTTGACTATTATATAACCGTTGGAAACTAAATGTTGTGATTGTTGTCTCTAATTACAAGTGGTCTTGGTTAATTAATACAGAATGAAGATTCAATGGCCTCATCCAGTACTCTCAGGCCAATCGAATCCCATATGATGAATCTTGGGAAGGAGGTAGCACCAATAGGATTTTCTCCTGACCAAACCCAAGCCGAAATTCATCATGTGAAGTTGGAGGAGAATTGATTTTGGGAGAAGTTCAAGCTTATAGAAATAACTACTCAGGAAATATTGGTCAAGACAACCTCAGATTCTCTCACCTTAGCACACCTTACACTTAGGTCCTTTGTTGGGGTTATAAGGGGCCATGTAACAAGACTATAGCTAGTTTGTGAAATCCTTAAGGTAAATAAAATTGTGATTTATTAATTTTGCGATGTTTGGGTTTTTTAGATGTTTGAGTAAATATTGGATGTATATTAATGAATTTTGGAAAAAGGGGATATTTTAAAATATTTATGTAAACCTTAAATAATTAATGATGTGTAATGATTTTCAAAAAATGGTCTTCTGGAAGTGTGTTCAATAAAAAATTTAGAATCTAATAAGATCAGCTTAATTTTTTTCAAATAATAAATTATGAATAGTTATTTTACCCTTAGGATTATTAATTTGACTAAATGGATTAGAAATCTCACTTAAATAAAGTGTTAATATAATTTAGGAACCTTGATTAAGTAATCTGATTCAATAAAATAGGTAAATAACTATTTCAGAAATTATTAGTCAAGTATTAGTTTTTTCAAGTGAATAGTGTTTTTTAATTAAAAATTTAATTAAAAATACATAGAAAATTAGCTTTATAAAATGGAGTTCATTTTTAAATTCCGAGAATCGATATTAGGTTAAGGTGATTTTTGGGGATTTTTCTGAAAAAATTGAATTTTTAGTGAATTGTGAAAATTCATTTTTTAGTTTCAGGTGTTTAATGATGTCATTAAGGATGTAATAATTATGTAATATTTATAGATGTCTTATGAATAATAAGATAAGGTATGAGGTTCCCCAAGTGGCCAATACCATGGGAAAATACCTTGGGCTAGACTATGGTTTTCCAATACCATCGATGAGGTGTCCCTTGACAATTAATGCGTATCCCCTCACTTCTCCTATAAATACCAGGTTTTCCCTCATCATTTTCATTTCCAAATCCTCCTAAATTATGTTCTGGTCTCCTTACCTCCCAAAGAGTCCTCCCAAGGTTCCCTTAAGCCTACCAAGGTCCCGACCTTCATGATTCTGAAGTTACTTTTCAAGGTAAGGGATTCTTTCACCCTCATCTTTTAAGTCATGACTTCCATTATGTTCTATCTTATATTTTCCCTCTTATTATACTAAGGGTATGTTCATATATGTTTTTATTATTTTACATTTCATTTCCAAATTATGAGAGACCCTTTCTTCTCTCATTCAATTTGTTTTCTGAATTTTTATGTGACACCGTTAGGCTATTAAATTTCTCCAAATAGAAATCATGTCTTCTCTTTTCATTCATGTTTCCTTTTCATGTGTTATTTAGTTAAAATTACCATATCATGTTCTTATATCCATGATGTTATATATTTATCCTATATTATAAGTTATTTATGATTGGTTTACTATTGTACCCTCTCTTTCCATGTTTTCTAAACCCGCGTTATATAGCCGTTATGCTGCAGAAATTTTGCCTCAAAATTTCAATCTCTTTCTCTACAGAAATTATCGTGTTTTTTATGTGAATACCCAAAAATATTTATTTTCTTTGGGTGTTCATAAATATATAATGATAATGTATTTTATTCTGGGATTTACATACATATAACCCTTACTCTCTTTCCATGGGTTATAAATGACATAATGATCTTATTTTTTTAAAAAACCATTAAAACATCACGATATTGAAATGAAACCCATTTATTATATTATCCATGGGTTATTAATGAAATGTTTGATTATGATCTATGTGGATTACATGTAAATAAAGACATATTAAGGGTCACCCTGATAGCGCTCCAATGCATTGGGTAGATATTTAATCTCTAGAGATGAAAAGTTTCACAATACCTTGGTGAATAACCATTGTAATTTTTATGACACCTTGGGGATAGACCTTAGTGATATGTTCATGAATGTCTACATGAAATGTTGCAGCCACATATTCATGTTATGATTCAAGTTCTTTTCATTATTATATGCCTATTCTTTCATTGGTCATGTCTTTATGTTTTTATTCAAGTTCTTATTGATATCTAAAGTACATTGATTCCCTTGTTTATCCTTACTGGGCCTTCTGCTCACCCTTTCCTTTGTTTTCTATCTCTAAGATATGAGATGCATTAAATAGACATAGGATGAACCATTGATGAAGCCTTACAAGTGGTTTAGAATAATTTTTATGTTGTTTACATGTATTATGTTCCTAATTTCCAAGACACTAGACTATAAAGATCCTCTGTATGTAAAATGTAATGACAAGTTCTGTATTAAAAAGGCGGGATTCCACAATACATCCAATGGGGAATGATTAAAAATATTCTCAATATGATAAGAAATATGTTCTGGTCTTGAAGTTACCACTCTCTATATTACATCAACCATACCTCTGAGAGTTTTTACTCCATCACTGAGCTGTATGTTCTCAACCCCGACTTCATGAATCTCATGAATCATTTTAGGGTAAATCTTACATATGTATTTTTTCATCAACAGAGCAATATATCTCTAATTTAAATTGGTTACAGGAGCCAGTTGGGTATTCAAGAGTTTCTAAACTCCAACTAATAGGGTAGTTCCAGAATCTTTCAGATCATCCTTGTTCACCATGTTTGGAGGTTCTTGTAATGGTTTGAGAATGGATGTTGAGGCACGCTTAGGTTCCTTGGTAGAGATGTATTCAAGAGAAGATTTCAATTTCAAATGAAACATAGTAGAAAGATTAATTCCTTTAAGTGAGACTTTCTGGGAACTAGTTACATGAATCAAAAATGTGGAATTTATACCATGTATCCACTGAGATTGGATCATTCAGATTAGGGACTTCAATAGATTCAAGACTGGGGGGATGACCCCCCCCTCAACATCTGCATCTTTATTACGACTGAGATATTTAGATCCTTGATCAATTTCCATGAATTCATCCATAATTTCATCAGCCATTTTCTTTCTATCAAACTGAAAGGATTAATCCATTTTCTCTTCAACAGATGGAATAACTTCATGAACATCTTGTTCCTCCGTGTGTTCCTCAAGAGTATTTTCTTACACAACAGAAAGATAATTTTTTATAAGCTCTTCTACAATATTCTTTTTAATTAATTTAGAAACATTTTCTTCTTTTGTAGAATGTGGTTCTTCCAAATAAACATCTTCTTCAGGAACAAGAATTTACTTCTCAAATAAGTCTTTAGGAGAAGATTTATAATCTTCCACAACCAGTGTAGTTTCCATCGTAGGTACAACAACCTCTTCTTATTCTTCCTCAACAGAATATTCAACAAGTTCATCTGGCTCCAATCTAGGATGAGAAATATCATTAGGTCTGGAAGTGTGTTCCACCAGATTAAACTTTTCATAAACTATATAATTATCTTCCACCAATGTTTTCGTCCATGGATTACAATTTATTTTAATTATATTTACTATAACATTTGAAAGACATAACATGTAATCCTTAATGGATTCTTCATCTGGTCCAACCAATACCTCTATATAAAGCATAGATGGGATAAGCATTGAATAAAATAAGGAGGTTGACTTGGAGGTTATCTTTATCAACTCACACATATGATGTATAACATAATTTCATAGGTTTATCTTATGTGCATTTTTCATGAGATGTATCTATAATACCTTCTAATACTTTAGTACAACAAAATCACTTTTTCTAGGGCTAATCAAATTCTAAACAAACTTAAATAAGAGTATGGTTTCTCTATCTAGCTTGGATTCTATGTCTCTCCTCTTAGTTCCATTTCAATTTAATATTCTCAAAGATTCTTCCAAAACAAATAACTCACTCGTAGGTGGATAACCTCTTTGGTAGTCCTCACAAATACCCTCATGAGGTATCTAAAGGCACACAACCTATAAACTCGATTAAAAGGTACAAATCTAGCCATTGATCAAACTTTACACAACATATCCATCGTCTAAATCAAAGTAGAAGTGGACATACTGGTAAAATCGTGAAACCAGCGTCTGATGAATAGTCTTATCTTTCATTGTAAACCAATCCTTCCATCCTTGCTCTATTATCACATTCAATACCAAAGACTTACTTGACAGGATACATGTAGGGAATATCTCGTTTCCATGTACCACTACTCTATTCATTAGATTCGGATTTAGAGGGCCTTTGGGTTCTAACTTCAACATTATTTTCATCTTCTTCTTTGAAATTAACTTATCTGGAGTTGATGAGGATGGGAGTTTCTTACTGGGCATTCACCTAAGGATCAATAGAAATAAGCGTTGAAAGAGGGGTTACAGTTTGAGAGAATAGAACCTGATTGAAAAACTAGTGACGCTTCTATTACTTTATCATTTAGGAATATCAAGCTTCCCATGATCAAAAAATGGGAAATTAAATAAAATAAAATAATGAATTACCGTGATACTGGTTATATGGTATAAATAAAACAATAATGTATATTTATGATGAGACTGTAACAAGAATTCATGGTGAGACCATAACAGGCATTCAAGGTGAGACCATAACATTTTGATTTCCAAACTGTGTGACCATATTTTTTGAGATAGTAAGTTCAAATTAGTAAACAAGAAAGAGTAATTGTGAGACCATAAACAAGAAATAGTAACTCTTAAGAAAGTAAAACTATAAAACAATTAGAGTTATGCAGTAATCTCAAGTCAGTGACCTATGAAACAATAAACTACGAAACAATATACTTACTACTTAAGATTTATCATTCCCAATTCATGTATGATGTAATCTATTCTTTCCAAATTTATTAGTTTGGTGAATATATCAGCAAACTGATATTCAGTTCCAATGAATTCCAAATTGATGTCACCTTTTTGATAATGATATCTCTAAAAGTGATGACTTACATCAAAATGTTTTGTCCTAGTGTGTGAAACATGATTTTTTGGGATGTTAATAGCACTTGTATTGTCACAATTTATAGGTACATTCTTGAATTGATATCCATAATCTTGTAAAGTGTGTGTCATCCACAAAATATATGCACGACAACTTCCAGCAACTATGTATTCAGTTTCTAGAGTAGATAATGCAACCGAGTCTTGTTTCTTAATACCCCATGATACTACGGACTTGCCTATGAAGTGAAATATTCCAGAGTTTCATTTTCTTTCTAACTTACAATAACCAATGTCGGAACCATAATAACTTACTAACTTAAATGAATATCCTCTGGGATAGAACAGTTCTAGAATGGGTGTATAATTGATGTATTTTAAAATTCCCTTAACATCATTTAAATGAGATTCCCTATGATTTTCATGAAAACGAGCACAAATACACACACTAAACATAATTTCAAGTCGGCTAGAAGTTAAGTAGATTAAACTTCTAATAGTTCCTCTATAAGTGGTTTGATCAACAGATTTTCCATCTTCATCAAGATCCAAGGGACAAGTAGTACTCATTAGAGTCTCACTACTTGTTGTGATATCCAATCAAAAATGTTTTAGAAGATCCCTAGTATATTTAATTTGATTTAAAATAATACCATCATTATTTGGAATTATTTGAAATCCAAGAAAAAATTTTAGTTCACCCATTAAAATCATTTCAAATCCATTTTTCATCATTTTAGAAAATTCAATACATAATGAATTTTTTGAATATCCCTAGATAATGTCATCTATATAAATTTTAACTACAAAAAATATTTGTAAATTCATTTTATAAAAAGTGTAGGATCATCTATTCCTTTTGTAAAAACATTACAAATAATTAAATTAATTAATCTATCATAACAAGCACTGGGATCTGGTTCTAAACCATAAAAAGCATTTGATAATTTAAAACTCTGGTTTGGAAAATGAGGGTTTGTAAAACAAGGGGGTTTCTAAACAAAAAAATCCTCAACTATATACCTATTTAGAAATGCACATTTGACATCCATTTTAATTTTAAATTCAGATGTGCATCATAAATAAGTAGAATTATGAAGGATTCAAGACTAGCTATAGGTGAAAAGGTATCTTCATAGTAAATTCCTTCTTCTTGACTATAGCCTTGTCCAACCAATCTAGTCTTGTTTCTAACTATATTACCAGATTCATATACATTATTTCTACACACCCATTTAGTGCCTATGGTGAATGTGTCTTTGGTTCTATCATTGAGTTTCAAAACTTTGTACCTTTCAAACCGATTAAGTTCTTCATGTATAGCCATCACAAAAAATTCATCAATTGAATAATCATTAAGGTTTTTAGGGTCATGTTGTGACAATAAGACTTGATGTTCAACCTGATTTCTAAGAGAATCTCTAGTTTGACATATCTTTTCTATGTCTCCTAAAACAGCATATAAAGTATGGATTTTAAGATTTCTAAAAGCTCTAGAAAAATAAGGACTGGTGATTTTAGGTTATTCAATTGGTTCTAGATCATTGTGACCTGAATCTAAAGAATTTTCAGAACTAGAGGTTTTCACAAATACATTTACAAGATGATTAGAGGATTTTGACTCAATGTACAGATTTGATACATCATCCTACAGGTTCTCTAGAGTGGTATTAAGTTCATGTGGATCTATTTCATCAAATTTTACTTGGACAGATTCATCCACACATTTAGTTCTATTATTAAACACTCTATAGGCTTTACTAGATATTGAATATCCTAAAAAGATATCATCATCGCTCTTGGATGAATATTTGTCAAGACTATCCTTAGTATTAAGGATATAGACTTAGCAACCAAATACATTAAAGTATATAACTATGGGTTTTATATTGTTCCATAACTCATATAGAGTTTTTTTTAAGTATAGGTTGAATAAATACTCTATTGATAATATAACATGCTGTATTTACAACTTCAGTCCATAAGTAAATCAGTATGTCCTATTCACTAAGCATGGTTCCAGTAATATCCTAAATGGTTCTATTTCATCTTTTTACAACTCCATTTTTTGAGGTGTTCTAGGGGAAAATAAATTATGACTATATCCATTTTTTGAGAACAAGTATTCAAACTGTTAATTTTCAAACTCATGTCCATGATCATTTCTTAAGGATTTAATTCTCAGACCACTATGATTTAATATATATTTTTTCATATTTAGTAAAATGAGAGCTATCTTCACTTTTGTGAGCCAAAAAGAAAGTCCAAGTATATCTAGAAAAGTCATCTACAAGAACATAAACATAGTGCTTCCAATTTAATCTTGAAACTCTAGATAGTCCAAAAAAATCAATGTGAACCAGTTAGAGTGGTTGAAAAGTTGACACTTTATTCATTCGTTTAAAGGAAATTTTGTGTTGATTTCCTTTTTGACATGGATAACAAACTTTATCATTTGGAAACTCAATTTTGGTTAGGTCTCTGAATAAGATTTTTATAGTTATCTTTCTAAGGTAGTGAGCATAACAGTGTCCTAGTCTCATATTCGAGAGCCAAGACTCTTTTTGAAACACACTTAAACATGAAACATTTTGAGAAACTAACGAATGTATGTAAACATAATATACATTTTTATTTCTTAATGAAGAAAACACTAATTCATTTTTAGAATTAAAAAAATTTCACACATCATTTTAAAATTTGAAATGAAATACATCATCACATAATTGTGAAATACTAAGCAGATTATATTTCAATCCATCAACCAAATGTACTTTGGGAATCAAAACTGAGTTAGAGTTACCAATTTTTCCAAGGCCAATAATTTTTCCTTTGGCATTGTCACAAAAGGTGACTTGTCATCCATCAATTTTATTATGTTTTGGAAGAATGAATAGTCTCTTGTCATGTGTCTTGAACAACCACTATCTATGTACCATAAGCTTTTACAAGAACTCTTTAAGCAACATTCCTACAAAATAGTCAAATAAAAATAGATTTTGGAACCCATACTAGTTTGGGTCTAGTAATATTAGTGACTAGTGGCTTAGGAACCCATATCGGCCTCATAGGTTTCCTATAAGAATTATGTAACGTATTTGAATAATAAACTCTATTTGGTCTAGAAATGATTGAAATAGTAGAGAGTATATCATAACGTGAACTAGATGAATGTTTTCCAGAACTGGGAGTAACGCTTTATGTCATAAATATAGAAACAATATTAGTTCTTCCAAAATTCTTTTTATAAGGTTCATAGCCAATGATAGTGGTATATTTGAGAACAATATGTTTACCTATAATTTGGAAAAAGGTATAGTTATCATCAATAGTCCTTTCAAGATCCTTTTTCAATTGATCATTAGGTAGTTTCAGATTATTGTTCTATTTGAGTAATTGAGAATTTGGTCCCTTTCTACAACGAGTTTAGTTTTTATAGTTGAGGTAAGAGCATTCTATTTCTTTGAAGGCTTGTATTTATCTTTTAGTTCACTTATTATCTCATTATGAATATTACAGTACTCAAATATTTCATCATTAGAAATATTTTCAGAGTCACTGTCATATCTATAATAATAGGAATTGTGTATAAGAGATTCCAGTGTTACCTCATATGTGTTTTTCATGAAACACATATTGGATATGTTATCAAGTTAATCATGTGAAGATTTCGAGTCACCGGAACTATCCTAAAAAGAACTCTATGTTGATTTCATTTCCTTTCTATACTTTCTATCTTTGTCCTCGTATTTATTTTTGTGCATGATCTTGGAACAATCATCCTTGATATGTCACTTTTTCTTATATTCATAGTAGAGAATCTCACTAGACTTGTCAATTATTTTCCAATCTTTCTTCCAACTTCCCTTTTGATCATTTCTTCCCTTGACGTTAGAAATTATAAAAAAGATCTTCTTCTTGTAAAATATCTTAATCCTTCTGGAAACTTGAGACATCTTCTCATCACTATCAGGAGATGATTTCTCACTATTGGAACATTCCATAATAACTTCTAATTTTCCTTTTTCATTGTGTTTAGAGGTGGGGGTCTTGAAAGAAACATATTTTCTTTTAGGTTCATCCTTCTATTCCTTTTTGACATTTATCTCATTTTCAATCATCATCAATTATCCAATGAGTTATTTTACAGGTACCCTACTGATGTCTCATGACACTCTAATAGAGATAAAGGTGCCTCTCTATCTATCAGGTAGACATCTAAGAATTCTCATGATTTGTTCTTTGGAAGTGACTTATCTTCCAAGAGAAATCTTTGTGTTAAAAATTTCGTTTAACCCAATATAAATGTTAGAAATTGGTTCATCGGGTTTTATTTTAAAGTTATCATATTTAATAGTATAGTATTAAGTCTCATTTCATTCTCACTAGTTGTTCCTTCATGTGAAACAGAAAATGTATCCCAAATTTCATGGGCAGTTTTACATGAATATATTTTATTAAATTACTCATCTCTTAAAGAGAAGTATAAAGAATTCATAGGTTTTTAATTTTCATTGCAGTCAGTTTTGGTAGTTTCATCCAAAGATACTCTATCAGTAGCCATAATCTTATATTCATCTGTAATTGAAGACCAGATTTCAATTCTCATACTTTCTAAATACATTTTGTTTTTAATTTTCCATTGAGCATAATTGGTTCCATTAATGAACGGTGGTATGTTTGTCGTAGCACCTTCCATTATATTATACAAAATAATGAAATACATTAAAAGAGCGATAAAGATATAATTAACAAAAATTTCCATAGCATAAAAGTACAACTACAATCACCATTAAATATGGTCAAAAAAAGAGTCTTTGGAAGCAATCCTCTGATACCAAATTTTGGTTGGATTAGATTACTCAAGAGGGGGAGTGAATTGAGTATCTATTAAAATTTATGTTCAAAAATTATTCTTAAAAAGGATCCCTAATAAATTTAAATTACAACCCTGTCAATCTAAGTTATATAGTTAAGAAAGTTTGACTGTTTAAATAACATCATAAAAGAATGATTAGTTTCAGTAATCTTAATATAAGTTATTAAAATTACTTTTGAAGAAATTCTAATAAAGAAAATAAATTATAACTTCATTCCAATATTTTCTATTTAAGTAAATTTAGTAATTTCTGTATTAAATAGTAAAATATTGAATACAAAAATAAATAGCACATCATATATAAAACAAGTGGTTCAGTCTCAAGCCGGGACCTAATAAACTCCACTTGGTGATCACCAGCCACCAAGAATTTTATATAAATAAACTTGATCCACACCTTGGATCGGGGTTAATAATAGTACACAATACATTCCAGGTCAAACGACCTCTTCCACAGTTCTTATTGGGGATAAACTATCAAGTCACACAGTGTCCTCTCCTACACTTATCTGTGGGAATAAACAGGTGTAAAATGATATAATAGAAAGGATATCTTGTATCCTTTAGTTTTATTTAGAAGAAAATGTGTGTTTTTATATAGACACACACATTGTTCTAAAGATAAAAATAATACACAAAAAAGAAAAAATGATGAGATAATGATAGAAGTTCTCTAAGTGTTAGTCTATGCAGCTCTAGTTTTCTGGGATAAAGCAACTACAGAAATCGAGTCCTCTTGCAGAAAAAAGAGTATTGTCAGTCACCTAGATCTGGGTTGTGTTATTCATGGAGATGATAGATTAGAATTTTTCTTGACTCTAATATTTCACTATGCTTTATGTGTTCATCAGCAATATTTGGTTTCATGAATGATCTTTCTTCTTCGTTGTAGCGCATAAACTAGTTTTTCAGTTGCCGTTATTGTCATTTGTTAGCCCGATCACTCACTTTTCTTCTAGCCATGTTGTTATTTTAATTCTTGGAATGCATGTGTTAGAGAAAAAATGATGAATGTATTATACACCTCATAACTCATACTTTCAGGTGATATGTCTACAAATAAACATTAATTATGTGACTGCATTTAAAAACATCATATATGACCATTAGAAATTAAATTAAAAAATTGAAAAAATAGATTAATAAACGGTGTCACAGTCTACCTATAAATGGTGTCTCCATGAAATAGTGTCTTCTTCTTTTTTATTTTTGTGGTGATATAGCTATGATGGCTTCATTATATAGAGATCAGGAACCAATGTCACATATACAGTCTTAGATAGATTAAACAAGACTAACAAGCTTTACAGAATGTAAATGATTTTTGATCATTAAAACTTGATTAAAAAATGAGGAGTCCAATGGTAAATAATATATTTTCATTTTATAATGATAAATATGTCATTATTATCATATATATACATTAACTCCATAATTATAAACAGTTTTAGAGATGGTGATGGAAAAAAAATATATCATTTCACGGGGAGGTAGTTCTCCATACACATGAATAATGAATTCATTCCCATTTGATGGAGGTTAAAGATGAATATAGGTATTTATATTAAAATTAGAACATATAAATAAGAAGATTATATTGTATTTATTGTTTCATCTTGGATGAAGAATATTTTTAAAAGGTGGAGAAAGAAATAAAAATAAAACTTTCGGTTAAACACGATACAACTTATTTGGAAACCACATTTTCTTCCCACCTTAATCACAATAAGGTTAGAATTATAATAAAAATAATAACTCCTGAAAAATATGAGGGATTTTGGGTAAGTATTTGGATATATTTTTTCCATACCAAATATGTTTTAGGTGTGTATATAAGTAAAGATTTTGTGCACTTTTATAAGTGAAGAGAGGGGATCTTTTGGAATTACTCAAAATATTAAACTAAATAAATAAATTTTCAATTCCAAATAGAAATTAAATGATTTATTAAGACGATATGATAATTATGATTATAAATAATATTATAAAATTAAATTTTTATTTTTTTGACTATGTTTTTACCCTTATCTTTTGTCATTAAGATTTTATTAATCCTTTTTTAAACGTATAGTGACAATAATGATTTTTACTATTTGAAGGACAATATAGATACTATAAATATAAATATTTTCCAAAAATAGACCATGATTTATATTATTTAAAATATACTAAACACATGGATTAATATAACATTCATAAGAAAATTTTCTCTTTTATTAAAATACTATTTGTTATAAAATATCAATAATGTCAATTTTGTAGAGAGATTCATTACATAAACATTAATAACATCAAAAAACAAGTCAAATATTACAAAAAATATTTTATTATATCCATAACATATCAATTTAATGTATAAAATTTATTTATCACATTAATTCACTCATATTATATATCTTTTATTATTTTTAAAAATAATTTATTTGATTCTTTATTAATCCAATAATTATTGCATTAGAGTTGTGTATGAATTTAAGGTAATTATTTTGTAACTAGAAATTAAAATAAATTACAATCATAAAAATAAATAAATTGGTCTTCATATAATCCTTTTAATTCATTAATTATGATTATTTACTCATATCCATGCCAAGAAAACTTATTTTGTCATGAACCAGCCTTGATTCCCTAGTATTCGGATACAAGAGTTGACACTAAAATAACACGAAGTGAATTCCTAATCCTAATAGGTTTTATAATAGCACTTGGCATCATATATCCAAATATGGTAACTAATTTTACACAAACAGAGTTATCAAAGTAGATACATATTATTATGCTTAAGAACTCCAATTGGTGATAGTACCAAAAACCGAACATATATATCAAAAACCCAAAAATTACACCATCAAAGTAGTAAAAGTATAACAATAAAAAATCCATGTACCAAAGGACATGTTACTATAATACCTAAGGGATCAATAACATCCACATCCTCTAAGATTTTTCTTACCTTTACTCAGTCTTGGTTGGAGAAAATCTAAAAATTCATGATGCAAAAGTTATGGTGTGACCTATAAATCCCTGTAGGGATTCACCAAGTGTTCCATTATAATATTCCATAAAAAACATAATTCATTTTAATAAAAAATTAAATACTAGTACTTTTTTATATTCCAAAATAACATGATATTGATTGAAATTTATAGAAGAAATTTCAAACAAGGATTAAATAAACACTTTATACATAGTAGTTTATATAATTCATTATGCATGAGTAAATATATTTCACAATCAATTTAATTTTCAATTTAAACATTAAAAACATAGAACAGGGTCATGTGACATATGGAACAATAGTTCCAAGTTATGGGTTTCTCACACATCTCATATCAGTGATCAGAAAAATATGTGTACACACACCCCTGAGGATCATGCCAAATAGGGTACATCAACATCCTATAAGAGATAAGTTATATCGAATTAGGTTTTTATTAGATTTGAAAATCATAAAATTTTTATAGGGTATTACCATCCTAGCATGTTTTTTTCCAAACAACCCACTATATAGTCAGGATCTCATGTTTTCAATTAATTAATAGAAAATTTCAAATCATTTAATTTAAAAATATTTTACGATCACCCACTTTTCCTTTTCAAAATGATAATTCATGTCCAAAACCACCAAATAAGTTTTTCATAAATTCATTTCATTCAATTATAAACCTATAATAGGTTCTTATCAAATCAATTTAAGCCATTTTGTGAAATCTATTCTCAAATATATTTACAAGTACACCCCAATTTATAATTCCATCGTGATTGGGGGGTTTTCCCAAAAATCTGTGCCAATACAAATCCAAGTTCTTGTTCACATAAAACTAGTTTTTTTCACAAATAAATTGAAATAAACTTCAAACACAAGTAGTTAATGGTCTAATGAATTGGAAAATCTATAATATAACCACCAACCATTTCCCTTGAAAAGAAAACACCCTAAAAGGAACTCACCAATGAAAAATGAAGGTGTTAAAGATATAAGAACTCAAAATTGAATCAAGATTCAAATAAATGGAGCTGAAATATGTCAATCCCACAATGACCTATCAAACTCTAATAAGAAAAGAGAACGTGAAAGAACATGCATGAATGTCGCTTACCAAGAGAGATGAACTATAACCAATAAAATGACCAATTAATGAAGAGATGATATGGAGGGATTAATGAATAACATAAACTATTAAGGATGGATTTAGGTTGACAAGGAGGGAAACCAATATGAATGAAATGATATTTCCTTCAAATATGCCTTTGGAAGACTAATACTCAAGATTCTACAAGGCTTGTAACCTAATTACACGTTTTGTAATTGTTGAGTCCAATATAATCTGATACACCAGTCACCTTTTTATTAAATTCATACTTTTAATATTTATCCAGGATCTAAACTATACATGATGTGTAATGTTTCACATTGTTTACTGATTTCATGGAATCTTCCAGGTGATTATTACACACTTTTAACACCATTACACAACATGTAAATCCCATGTAGACTGTAGAAACTATAGTTTTTATGTTGAAAATTCCAAAAAATCTATCACTTCTCCATTACAGGTATCATTCCAATTCATCTATTAACTTACTCATATAATGAAAAAAACCAAATAAAATATCCAAATATGCATGATAGAATTATAACATGGTGTTACAACCTCCCCATCATAAAAATATTTTTGTCCTTAAAAAGGCTATTAAGAAGTTTTCATATCAATAAGATGAGCTCACACCTCTCTCATTAGTTCATCAGGCTCACATATCTAATGGGAATCAAAAATACACTATTATATCACTAATAACAAGGGTATATTCCTCCCAGGAAGTATGTTGGCCAAAAAATCAACATTCCTAAAGGGATGCCCAGTCATTGATATATTAGGTTTGATATCCTGATCACTCCAGCTCAAAAAATTTTATGGATGAGAAAGATAATTTCATATCAATGATACATTGACCATGTTATGTATCAATGTCAACTATATAGGAAGTGTTAAATGGTAAGATAGTTTCCCAAACTACACAATAAACTCAAAAGGTCCCACAAAATGATGAGAAATATTCCTTTTCCTTCCAATCTATCGATGACCCAAATGAGGTGAAACATTCAGGAACACCTGATCTCAAATTGAAAATTCAAAGGTTCCGTAGTGCTAATCAGTATAAGATTTATAAAGAATGTTTTCTGTCAACATTTTATGATGAATCAACTAAAACGTTTTTGTCATCATTTGTATAATTTTTGGTCCAACCAATTATATTTCACTAATCTTTGACAAACAGATTGGATATTTAAATGGTAAGCATTATAAGGGATCAAAAGAATATATTTTGATCATGGACAGTTAACTATTTTTCTAATAAAACTCCACTAGACTCAAATGGTCATCCCATGATGAACCAAAAGTGAAGACACATTCATGAAGCATATCCTCAAGAAACTGTATAGCTCTCTCTCTCTCTAGACATCCATCTACATATGGTGTTCCATACTCTAATGAACCTAAAATACCGGTACCTCCTGAAGTTTTCTCTAACTATGGGAAGTAAAACATGTATCTTTATTAGATACTATATAATATGGAACTCCATTAAAATGAAAAATATGTATCACATAACTATTTTCGAACACTTTAACTTTTTTTGTTCCATGAATGGGTATAAAGTGAGTTGATTTTGTTATGAAATCGATCACAACTGATATAAAATTCTTCTTTCTATGGGTATGAGTAAAATCAACAATAATGTCCATAAAAATCTCATCCCACTTCCATGTCGACAATATAAGAGGATAAAGTAATCATAAACATTTATTATGCTCGACCTTGACCCTTTGAAAATTATAACATTGAAAAACAAAGTCAGTGACGTCTTGTATCATACCCGACCATTAGAATCATTACCACAAGTCATAAAACAACTTTTTCATTCCTGGGTGCACTACCCTTCATGAATTATAGAAATAATCCATCATAAATTTACTTACAGAGAAAGATAAAATGTTTTAGTTCTAAAAAATATGATACCCTCCGTAGAGAATGACAAATCAACAATGATCTCCCACCATGAAGAGAGTTTCCAATTCTACAGAATTCATCATCAAGATAATTTTTTTGATGAAACATATCAATATGATTAGAGGTCAACTGAATAATGTAAATGAAAATCTTTACCCATATTTCCAAAACTCCAATATAAATTTATGAAATAAGAGCCATCAAGTTCTACTCAATCAAATATTCTTTTACAGCCTAGGCTGGTAGCTTCCTTATAAAGACGCACAATTTCATTAATGGAAATATCTCTTGATCTAATTAAATGTATCTTTATTTAAAATTATTATATAAAATTTCAACTTATTTGGTTTTATTTTATGAATTGTGATCGTTTATAATATAGCCATTAAACTGTGATCACATGATTATTATCAATATCGGGCTTTAACAATCTAATTTACTCATAAAAAGGAAGAGATGGCCACATCTAGTAGAATTTCTCTATACAAAGCCCGTTTTTTGAAGCTTATAAAAGAGGTGGTTTCATTGGTCTTCTCTCTTGACCAAGCCCAAGCCTAGTTTCATCATGTCAAGCTCGAACGAAACCGTCTATGAGAGAAATGGATGTTGATAGAGATTACCACCCGAGCAATGTTATTCGAGCCACCCCAAGAGTCTATCACCATCGAAAACCTTACTCTTCGGTCTTATACGGGTTCTATAAGGGATTATGTAACAGTAATTTAGCACTATGGTTATGTAAATTATTTTTGTATATAATAATTAATATACTCTCATTTAATTATTGTGACCTTGTAAATAGTTTTTAAAGCTCATACAGTATTTTTAGTTAAAGTTCAACTAAGAAATCTATTTTGTTGAATTAATTTATTTTTGAATTAAATAATATTTCAAAAAAATATTATTATTATTAAACTAATTTTTATTAAATATAAACGATAATATAATTTTATGAATGCAATTGTAATTTTTATTATGGTTCGAAATCCTTTTTTGTAAAAACCCAGGAATTTTCGATAAATGTCGGTTTTTTTTAAAAGTGAAAATTAACATATTTATAAAATTATTTAAATAAAATAAATATTATTTCTGGAATCAGGATGTCAAAATTATCCAACGGTGAATTTTTCAAAATTTTCTGAGACAATCAAGTTTTTGGGTAAAAATTAAATACCGTTTAAATATATAATCTGTTTTATTACACCATAATGACCAAATAGTGATTTAATTAAATACTATAAGCTTTATATTAGGAAAATAAATGTTTTTAAATTAAAATGATGTGATTTTGTGTTTTTTTGACTTATTTTAAAATGCATTAATGGACCCTTCAAGACTTATTAAACATCTTGTTTTTTAAATTGTTTTCCTTGGGAGTGTGACTCACCCGCACATAAGAAACTCCTTTATTTAATGAATTTAGGACTTTGGCGTTATATAATATTGTTTTCCACTTCCCTTTTCTAAAAAACATGGGCAAAATCCATGGGATTGTTTCTGTTTTGAATTAGTTTAATGTGAGGGTCCCAAACCTAAATAATAACGAATTCATTCACCTTTCCTATATAAACCCACCCAACCTCCCACTTCCTCCTCACTCAAATCCCTTAGAGTTCATCTAACATTTTTCCTCCTTTCTCAATAATCCTTCCAATGTTCCCTAATCTCTAATGAAGCCTTTCTCAAGCCTCTCTCAGGCCTTTGGAAGCATACTTCCAAGTAAGTGTTTTTCGTCCTTTCTCATTTTTGTCCAATTTTTTTAATATTGTTATTCCCTTTTAATTTCAATTATAAATGTTGGGGTATGGTTTTTAACATCCCCCATACTCCACTATTTTTGTTTTAATGATGGTATACCAATTTCTCTCTCATTAAATGCCTCCCATTTACACTCGTTACTATGACGAAATTCCAAAAGAAGTTTCTCTCTCCTCATTTACATTCAAGCAATTATTTTGTATCATGAATCTAATTTTGATAAAATTTGTTGGGAAATGTATATATATGACCCATTTACTGTCCATTTCATGTAAATATGATGAGGCACCCATTTCTCTCTCATCAACCTTTTTTATGTACTCTTATGTCACGTCGTTACGCTGCCTAAATTGCACTGATTTCCCAAGCAAATGCCATTGTGTAGTGAATACCATGCCCATTTCTCTATCAAGGGTATTTAACTTTATGTCCATTTACTTACTGATTATAATGTTTAATTTATGAATCCCATATTCCCTTTTCATGGAATAAATTATGATGGTTTATTAATCCATGTTATATGATCCATGTGGCACACTTATGCATGTAATGAATGGTTTAAGAAGGGTGAACCCTTATAGCACTCGAATGCAGTGGGTAAAGTATTGTATCATGATACATAATGTAAAATGGGTGTTGATTCATGATAATTCAAGTGAAGTGAGGTTTTACTCATGCTTCATGTGCAATGATTATTTACTCATGCTCTATGTGCAATGAGCCTTGGCTTATGCTAATTCTATGTTAAGTGTTGTTCCCATATTTCCATGTTATGATTATCATGATTTATCATGCCTTTAATGTTTATACTTCTCTTGTGATCTATGGATATTCCTATAGTCTAAGATGTATTGTATTACTCATTTTATTTCATGATTATTCCCTTACTGGTCATTATAGGTCACCCTTTTCTTATGCATGTCCTCAGGTTATCCCATGAAATGCAAAGTATGAGAGAATGTAGTAGTCATGTAAAGGATGTTTTCAATAATGATGTTGTATTTCATGTTTTAAGTTGTTATGTAATGATTATAAGCCCCAAATACAGTATACCTATCGATATTTTATGTCGTATCAAGTGAATTTTATGAAATAAATTATTTTTAACTGTGTAATAAAAGATCATGGTAGTCGTAGATGGTATCAGAGGATAAGTTTAGAAATTTTTGGTATTAGGATTAAAAAACCCTAGTAAATCCTTACAGAAAAGACTGAGTATAATAAAAAACATCCCTATGTTTTTGTGAGTATTGAGTAAGTGGTTTATCAGGAAAAAACATCCCAGTCTAGATACGAGCAGGTAGAGGCGGCTCTGGCACAGATATATTCTAGGGGTAAAACCCGAAAACACCGCTTTGAGCTAGAATCAAATGAGAACTAGTGCAAAAGAACAGGCCTTGATGCACTCTTGGTTACAACACTCCCAGGGATATGATTTGGAAAATTTACAAGCTTAGTGTGAACCATTATTAAGGGTTATGAAAAATGCCCTAAGAATATATGTCAGAAATTAGATCATGGATATCATAGACTGAAGCCAGTAGATTCATATGTTAAGGAAATAAAAGTTAATTATAAGTTATAAGTTTTTTCCTTGTATTGCCATTTATTTTTTACCCATAACTTTCCTTTTATTCCATTCAATGGCCAGTAATAGGAGGACTCAAGCTAACAAATGATTTGAAGATCAATGTGATGACTGTACTAATGGGATACCAAATCCAATGGGAGGAAGAATCAGGAACATTGTCACACTTCTCTCTCAGCTAACTCAAGATTTGAATAGAAACATGGGTCAAGAGGATTGTTCAACCCCCCTAAGAAATAAAAAGTCGCTATCGAGATCTTCTTCATGATAAAGTCCTCCTAGATTTAATCGATCATCTGATCCCTCAATCGTCGAAAAACGGATCAACTCCATTGAAAAGATATTCTCCATCCTTAAATGTTCGGAATAAGAGAAGGTTCTCCTAAATAATTATCATATAGAGGGTTAATCTAATAAATGGTGGACGTTGATCAAATATAGGAATCCTGAGGAGGAGGTCAAGGCATTGGAATGGAAGGATTTTCGGAAGATGTTTTTTGATAAATATTTTCCGTGCACCCTCTGGATTAAGATAGAAAGGGGATTCCATTCCCTCAAGAAACAATACGACGAATCTATTGGAGCATATGAGGAAATCGTCACAAGGCTTGAACGATATGCATCTGGCTTTGTCGTTACCCCTAAATACAAGGTTGACCGCTTCTTTGGTGGGTTAAAACCTAGCCTTTGGAAAGATCTAGCGATCTGTGACTTCGACAGCTATAAGAAAATTGTCTGATGTGCCCTCAAGGTCGAAATGAAGGTTAGAGAATCTCATGGATATCATGGGGATATGAAGTAAAATGTGGAATACAATACTGGAGGCCCAATGGATAAATCCAATGATTCTAAGAATATCCAGCACACCACATGCCAAAGGTGCATAAGGTATCCCCCTATAAACTGCATGAAGGGAACAAGGCAATGCTTAGGTTTGGAAGATAAGAGAACCTAGCTATTAACTATCGGCTAAAAATACCCATGGAAACGAATGAGGAGAAAAATGATCTGTTCGAAACTCCACATGTGGTTCATTACTACAACTGCAAAAAACTAGGGCATCTTGAAAATCAATTCCCTAAGACAGGGGTTTACGGAGGCAACCAACAACCTCCAAGGAAGCAGATGAGATATTTTACGATCCCTACTACTAAAGTGAACCTCGTCAATGAAGTGGTGACAGGTACACTAGTTATTCATTAATGAATAGAGACTGTACTTTTTGATTCAGGTTCTACGCATTATTGTATATCTCGAATGTTTAGTAGAACAATCCCTGCACCACCACAAATCATGGAAGTGAAGATGTTAGTGAGTATGACAAATCGGGAAATCATGGTTTCCTAGGAATATAATTCCTCCCATGTCATTATATGTGGATTGAACTTTCTGGAAAACCTCATCATACTCCCTCTGGTGGAATTTGATGCAATTCTTAGCATGGATCGTCTTTCCTCAAATAGAGCTAACATAAATTTCCATGTGAGGGATATCACTCTCTATGTGGATAATGTACCCCCAATTCTATATAATTGCAGGGAGGGAGATGAATCTTATTTATCTCCATCCTCTCAAGCATGGATATTATTTCCCTATGATCATGCATATCTGGATTAGATGACTGAGTCCAAGGAAGCAAACCTCCTTGAACACACGCCTATTGTGAGGGAATTCGCTGAAGTGTTTCCCGAGGAATTGAATGGTATTCCTCCTAGAAGAGATGTTGAATTATCAATTGATCTTATACTTGGGGCATTTCCAATATCCAAGACTCTGTATAGAATGGCAGTTGTGGAACTTGAGGAGTTGAAGAAGCAACTAAAGGTGAATTTGGTTAAAGGGTTTATACGCCCAAGTGCTTCACCATGGGGTGCACTGGTCCACTTCATCATGAAGAAGGATGGGTCAACTTTCCTTTGCATTTATTATCGTGAGCTCAACAAAATCACGATAAAGAACAAGTATCCTCTCCCACGAATTGACGAATTGTTCGATCAACTTCATAGAGCACAATACTTCTCCATGGTGGATTTGTGGTCGGGATATGATCAAGTAAGGGTGAAGAAGGAAGATATCCCCAAGACTGCTTTTCTTACATGATATGGGTACTATGAATGCATAGTAATGCCTTTCGGACTCACAAATGATCCAAAAATCTTCATGAACTTAATGAATAGAGTCTTTAGAGATTACCTTGACAAATTCGTGGTAGTCTTTATAGATGATATTCTATGATAGTCAGAAACCAAGGAGGATCATGAGGAGCATCTAAGAACTACACTAGAGACATTGTAGAAGGAGAAGCTCTATGAAAAGTACAACAAGTGTGAGTTCTGGTTGAAGGAGGTCTCATTATTGGGCCATATCATCACATGTAATGGGATATCTTTGGATCCCTCCAAAATAGATGTAATTGAGGGATGGCCAAGGCCAACATTGGTAATGGATATCCATAGCTAATTGGGATTAACTAGCTATTATTGATGATTTGTGAGAAATTTCTCACAATTTTCCAACACTCATACAAAGATAACTCAGAAGGGATTAATGTTTTCATAGAGTGATGAAAGAGAAGAAAGCTTCATGGAGTTGAAAATGAGGCATATCAATGCACCCATGTTCACTTTACCCATAAGTGGATCCCTTCTGTGGTATTTAGTGATGCTTCGAAGAAGGTCCTGGGATTTGTGTTGATGCAAAATGACAATGTCATTGCCTATGAATCAAGGAAATTGATAGTTCATGAACAAAACTACCCAACACATGAACTCGAGTTGGCTACAGTGATCTCATCATTGAAAATTTGGAGGCATTATCTCTTTGTGGAGAAGTGTGAAATATACATAGACCACAAAATTCTCAAGTATATATTCACACAGAAAGAGTTGAACATGCGCTAACAAATATGGTGAGAGCTGATCAAAGACTATGACTGCTCAATCTATTACTATCCTGGGAATGTTAACAAGGTGGAAGATCCCTTATGTAGAATGGACCCAGTGATTCTATCATTGATGAGAATTAAAAAGGATCTAATCTTCTTATATTTGATGAAGATGGACATGGGAATCATAAAGAAAGGAACATCATTAATCCTTTCACAAATGATTTCTAAACCATCGCTTTTTGAAAGGTTAAATGATGTTAAAAAATATGATGTGGGAATTTAGGAAAAATTGGAAGCTTTCAAAAAAGGGAAATCCTCAGAGTTTAGTGTTAATGAAGAAGGAATTGTGAGATTTGGGAAAAGAATATGTGTTCCATCAAGTACAAAGATGAAGAAGGAACTTTCGGATGATACAAAGAGTTTGAATTTTCCTAACCTAGGAAACACAAAGATTTATTGAGATATCCAAGAGAATTATTGGTGGGACAATACGAAGAAGGAGATTGATAAATATAAATCATGGGGCGTGGTTTTTCATCAAGTGAAGTAAGAGAGGAATAAGTCTAAGGGGATGATGAAACCATTTTCCATACCATAATGGAAATGGGAGAACATCACCATGGAGTTTGTCACCAGACATCTGAAGTCATCCAAAGCCAACAATGAAATCTGGGTTGTTGGGGATCGTCTTACAAAGTCTACACACTTCATTGAACTTCAAGAGGATTTCTAATTGGATCAAATGACACAGATATATACTAAGGAAGTGATAAGGATGTATGGAGTACCACTATTTATTGTGTCTGATCAAGATCCAAGATTCACCTCTATGATTTGGAAGATTCTTCAACATGCTCCGAATACTGAACTGAACATTAGTACGACCTATCATCCTCAAACTAATGGCCAATACAAGTGGACTATCCAAAAACATGAGGAAATTTTGACAGAGTGCTCAATGGACTTTAAAGGAGGATGGGATCAATATCTTCTTCTTGTTGAGTTCTCTTATAATAATAGTTTCCACTCAAGCCTCCAAATGGAACCATATGAAGCCCTTTGTTGGAAAAGGTGTAGAACACCGGCATGTTGGGATGAGGCCGGTGAGTGTAAGATGCTTGGACCAGAAATGGTAGATGAAATGGTGGAGAAGGTGAAAAACATTCAGCAACATATCAAGGAATCCCAAAGTAGATAGAAGAATTAGGTAGATAAACATCGATGAGACCTTGAGTTTATAGTTGGATACATGGTATTTATATGCATATCTCTATGGAATAAGGTCATGAGGTTTGGAATGAAAGGTAAGTTAATTCCACGGTGCATCGACCCCTTCAAGATTCTTGATTGTGTCGGGGCTCTGGCCTATCGAATAAAACTTCCACCTACAATCGATAAATTACATGATTTATTTCATGTATCCCTCTTAAATAATTACATACCGGACCCTTCACATGTACTCTCTTAAGAGGTGGTACAGTTAGAGTATGGTGTTTCTTATGAGGAGCAACCATCGAAGATCTTATATCTTAGAGAAAAAGTTCTACGAAATAAGACAATGCCCCTCGTCAAGGTGTTGTGGTAAAACCACAAGATTGAAGAAGCGACATGGGAATCAGAGGAAACGATGAAACAGAGTTACCCACATCTGTTATAGTGTGGGAAAATTAAAATTCAAGGGAGAAAGGGGGAAAGATTGTAACGACCCAAAATTTCATTATTAGAAATCTCTCTGGATCTATTTAAATGTCTCTTTATTTAAAATGTTTATATAAAATGTCAAATTATTTGGTTTTATTTTCAGAATTGTGACCATTTCTAATATATCTATTGAATAGTGATCACATGATTAGTATTAATATAGGCCTTTAATAATCTAATTTACTTAGAAAAAGGAAGTGATGGCCTCATCTAGTAGAATTGATCCATACAAAGCCCATTTTTCGGAGCTCGGAAAAGAGGCGGCATCATTGGGCTTCTCTCTTGACCATGCCCAATCCGAGCTTCATTATGTAAAGCTTGAACGGATCCGTCTACGAGAGAAATGGAAGTTGAAAGAGATTACCACCCGAACAATGTTATCCGAGCCACCCTAGAGTCTTCCACCCTCGCAAACCATACTCTTTGGTCTTATGTGGGTGTTATAAGGAGTTATGTAACAAGAAATTAGTACTATGGTTATGTTCATTATTTGTTTATATAATAATTAATATAATTTCATTATATTATTATTACCTTGTAAATATTTTTTAATGCTCAAATATTATTTTTTGTTAATGTTCATCTAAGATATCTATTTTGATGAATTAAGGGATTTTTGAATCAAATAATATTTTAATAAAATATTATTATTATAATTAAATTAATTTTCATTAAATATAAATTATCGTATAATTTTATGAATACAATTGTAATTTTAATTACGTTTCGAAAGTCATTTTTTTCAAAACCCATGAATTTTTTATAAATGTTGGTTTTTATTTTAAAAGTGAAAATTAACATATTTAGAAAATTATTTAGATAAAATAAATATAATTATGGAATCTAGATGTAAAAATTATCCAATGGTTATTTTTTCATAATTTTCAGAGATAATCATATTTTTGGGTAAAAATTAAATACCGTTTAAATATATAATGTGTTTTATGACATCATAATAACCCAATACTGGTGTAATAAAATAATATAAGCTTTATATTCATCAAATATATGTTTTACCATTAAAATAATGTTATTTTGGGTTTGTTTTAATTTTTTTACAAAGCATTAATGGACCCTGCAAGAATTATTAAACATATTGTCAATTTAAATTGTTTTCCTTGGGAGTGTGACTCACCTCCAGATAATCAACCACATTATTTTAAGAATTTTGGACTTTGGCCTTATAAAATATTGTTTTCCACTTCCCTTTTCCAAAAACCATGAGAAAAAATCATGGTATTGTTTGTGGTTTGTATTAGTTTAATGTAAGGGTCCCAAACCAAAATAATAAATAATTCCCTCACCTTCCCTATATAAACCCACCCAATATCCCACTTCCTATTCTCTAAAAGCCTTTAGAGTTTGTCAAAAATCATCCCTCCTATCTCTATAATCCTCCCAAGGTGCCCCAAGAACCCATGAATCCTCTCTCAAGCCTCTCTCAAGCTTTTGTAGACATACTTCCAAGTAAGGGGTTTTCTTCCTTTCTCATTTTTTTCGAATTTTCATAATGTTGTTATGCCCTTTTAATTACAATTATAAATGTTGGGGAATAGTTCCACACTACCACCATACTTCAATATTTATGTTTTAATAATGGGAGACCCATTTATCTCTCATTAAATTCCTCCCATGTACACTCGTTACGATGAGAAAATTCCGAGAAGAATTTCTCTCTCCTCATTGACATTCAAGCAATTAATTTGTATCATGAATCTAATTTCAATTAAATTTGTTGGGACATGTACCTATATGACCCCCTTACTGTCCATGTCATCTAAATATGATGAGACACCACTTTCTCTATCATCAACCATATTTATGAATTCTTAGGTCACACAATTACGCTGTCGAAATTGCACCGATTATCCAAGAAAATGCCATTGTGTAGTGAATACCATGCCCATTTATCTATCAAGGGTATTCAACTTTATGCACATTTAATTATTGATTACAAAGTTTCATGTATGAATTAAACATTTCTTTATCATGTAATAAATGATGATGTTTTATGAATTCATGTTGTATGATCCATGTGGCACACTTATGCATGAAATGAAAGGTTTAAGAAGGGTGCACCCTTATAGCACTCCAATGCATTGGGTAAAGTATAGTATCACGATACATCATGCACAATGGGTGTTGACTCATTTTAATTCAAGTGAAACATGGTTTTACTCATTCTTAATGTGCAACGAGGAATTACTCATGATCTATATGCAATGAGCCTTGGTTCATGCTAATTCCATGTTAAGTGTCGTTTCCACATTTCCATGTTATAATTATCATTCTTTATCATACCTTTATGTTTATGCTTCTCTTGTGCTCTATTTATATGCCTAATATCTAACATGTATTGTATTCCTCATGTTATTCTATGATTATTCCCTTAATGGCCTTTATACCTCACCCTTTTCTTATGCATGTCCTCAGGTTATCCCATTCAATGCTAAGTATGAGGGAATGTTGTGGTCATGTAAAGGAAGTTTTCAGTAAAGGTGTTGCATTTCATGTTTTAAGTTGTTACGTAATGATACAAATCCCTAAAGACACTAGACCTATCAATCTTCTATGTTGTATCAAGTGACATTTATGTAATAAATTATGTTTAATTGTTTAATAAAAGACCAGGGTTGCGATATTCCTACTAAATGAATATTCTACAACATTCTCCTTACCAAGGGTATAGGCAATATCAAAATAAAAAAATTGTAGGTATTATACCCAATGCCTATAGAATAGATTCAAATGTTTTTGAGATAATATATAACATAGTATCTTATAGTCATAAAACACAGTAATACATTCCATAAAAAGGCAATGACACCAACTCTTAAGTGGATGCATCAATGCATGAAGTTCAAGGTCTTGGGTCGGATAAATATTCTCATGTGTCCTATGATTTCAATATGCATTGGAAATTAAATGATCACCCTATATAAGAATTCAAGTAAAACCCAATCCTAATGCTCAAAAAAATACCAAATAGCCCTAACCGACCTCCATAAGTGTCAACACCATCACGTAAGTCAAAACATGTTTCTGATAAAAAAAGTGCTATGAAATTATCATACCAAAAAAATTTACCCCCTTCAGAGTTAGGAAGGTAAACTGAGATTCCAAATTCAATAAATCCTTTACAAAATAGCAATGCTATCTATATGAACCCAAGAAGTTTTGAATCTTGAAAACATTACACAGTTTCTTTGAATTCATAATAGCTTTCCCCTTCAAAAGATCAAATGAAATACAATGTTCCCACACCATGTTTCCTAAGGGTTCACTTCCTAAATCCAAAAATTACATGTCGATAGTTAGTCATAACATCTGTTATTTTTCAACAAGTATTAATTTACAATCAAATGAGCACATGATCCTTCTCAGATTCAGAGTAAACCAAGATTTCATCTAAAAATACCACCACAAACATATCAATATACTCATGGAATATATTTTTCATCAAATTCATAAATACTAAATGAGAATTAGTTAGACCAAATTTCATGAAACTATACTCATAATAGCCACACCTACTCTAGAAATCAATTTTCTAAATGTCATATTCTTTTATTCTCAAATAGTGATAACTAAATCGAAGTTCAATTTTTGAGAACCACTTTCCCATTTTTAACTAGTAAAATAGATATTCAATCAATGGAAATATATAATTTTTCCTCACCGTGACTCGATTGAGATTCCAGTAATCAAAAAATAGGTGAAGTGGTCCACTAGATTATTATCCAAGAAAACTTGTGCTTCCTAAGGTGAAACACTCTAGCATATAAATAATTTCTCTTAAATTTTATCCAAAAAAGGCTTTAAATCATGCGTTTCAGCTAGTTCCATGTGGAATGATAGAATATATACTATTTTTCTTTCATGAACCAAATAAATAGGAAAATATACCTCCCTTACTAGTAGGAAAAGAGAGATGTAAGAAGGGGAATTGTTGGGAAAATTGATGACAATGGGGTGGAGATCTCGAATCAATTATTCATAAACTTTGTAATAATAAAACACTAATATCAATTAAAAAATATATAGATATGTGGGTTTTTCTATACTCATCATCGAGTCTAATTCTCCCTAAAAGATACAAGATACCCCATCAGGTTCCATAAAGGAGAACCATTCAAGCTAATAATAAATTTATTCTTTATTATAAATGATACAACTTATTCAGAAAATGATATCAATAGTTTTCATTTAGAGTACCAAAAATCATAGGTAATAACAATATCTGATTGTTAGAAAACAAAAGAAAGATAATGAAGTCCACACACTCTATTTGTTCTGAGGGGTGTAGTTATGTTAACCAAATAAGATAAAAGCTCTGTAAAAAGACTTAGTAGATTCATAATAAAAGTCTAAATGAATGAGTGAGATGTAATGGTATAAAATAATGATGACCCTAATGATGAAGCTATAGTGAAGGTTCCCCATATAGAAAATATATCTGTATATGATTCTTATTGAGAATCATCCATTACATGAAGAATATTTGTTCTAGATTCATATGGATGGATCCCATTAAATCTTTAAGTATCTAGTTACAATGTTTTAATTTATGTTTCTAGGGATCCCATGGAACTAATTGGTGAAAAGAAGATGTAATATAATTTTTAAAAGTGTTCTGAATGACCATAGGAACCACATATCTTGGTTGCCTAAATGAAAATCAATTTCACATTCCCAGGCTTCCCACATTAGTCATAATTCAAAGAGAATATTCTAAGAAATGTGGGTGGTCTAGTTGAACCCTTATGTTGAGATCCATTATGATAGACATCATGATTTTTGATCCATTTATGGGAACTCAAATATTTACTACTTGGAGTAAAAGGAACTCCAATTCATCCTGACATACCATCCAGATCAATTTCAAAAATTTACACCAAATCAATCTTTTTAGTGTATTAAGAGAGCACCAGAAGGAAAATTTGAGAAATAATATCATATCAAATACCCATATTAGTATTTTGAGTCTTTACACTCTCATTTGATTCAATCTTAGGTGAAAAATGCTCATGTTCAGTGAATTAGTTCACCTCTTTTTTCATGGTCTTTTTAGCTTACTGGAGTTTGAAAAACTACAGAGCCTTATGCAACACCATAGATTCTTGATATAATTGATCATTGAATAAAAAATTTACGTCCTTTCACTATAAAAACTATTTATTATTCTCTATCACTATTGATTCCCACCATCTCCTGCTATGTAACTTATGCATGAAGGTGTCACATTTTATCATAAAAACATCAAGAGTTTCCAAGAGGTAAAAGGGAATATACATATTTACTATTGAGTCCTCAACCTCTTAAGGATCATTAGATCCATATAAATAAGATGGTTTATAATGAAGGATCTCTTGATCATCATTCCAAGATTCATCCCTCTATGTTTCCATAACTAGAGTCTAGTAAGGTGCCTATCCCAGATCAAGGATGGAAAGAACAATAAACTCAACTAGATTCTTATCTATGGGGGGGTTTTCTCACAATGGTACATCATTTTTTCCTCTTGGATATTATTAAATCTTCTTCTTATAGGAATGATACTACAAAAAATATAAAATATAATTGAAGACATCAAAAGTTTAATCAGATCAACAGTCAAATAGAAGAAATAAGGAAACTGATTCTTATATATATATATATATATATAATATTTGGATTTGAACCTATCCAAATATAAAATCAGGAATATATTGGAAGTATTACTCAAGACATATTTCCCAAAGCACTGATGTTGACTTAATTCTAATTATGTTGGAAAATGGCAGGTAAGTCACTCCCAACTACCTCATATGTATTGAAAAAAGTTATCAACTTCATACTGACATCAGGGTAAAATTATTAACCTTAACATCTAATACAACTTTTTCATGAACCAGTCTAGATACCCTGGTACACTGATACCTAAGATGACATTGATATACCCATAAGGGCATTCCTGATCCCCATGTGTTGGCGACCAGCACAATAATAAACCAATAAATTTTCAATGGAAATTAGTTTCTTATAAATATGTCATGAAATCAAAACATAATGAACAACTAAGTTCTATGTGTCCGATAAACATAATTTTTTCACCCCTATAATGTGAATTTCGAAAATATGAGATGCCTTGTTGTAATCATTAAGTTATTTGGAGTCCGATAAGAAAAACATAATTTTTGGTGAATAGTATCCTACCCATATGAATAGTTACAAACCCTTATGAATAGTGATATTACCTAATGAATATTAACCTTACCTATGACAGTATATAAACATTATTCAAGTGGAAGTACGATATACCTATGTTTTGGAATAAGAAAATAATGGTTTTAAAACAGTTTATTTAGAATAAATTTTTATTTTAATTAAATATTAAATTAATAATATTTGTAAAATTATTTTTGATAATGGACTTAATTTTTGGATTCTACATGTTGAAAAATGGTTTGGTGAATTTTTGGGTTTTTTCATAAAAACATGAATTTTTGATAAATAGTAAAATATGATAATTCATAATAAATTCTAAAACCTTAATTTCTACATCATTCATGAGTTAAAGAATATGTAATCCATAATGGATAAAATTCAAATGAATTTATCACTATTCTCGTTCATGGAATCATCACTATTTCTAGTCTTGATGGAAATTAATAAACTAATAATTAAAAAAATTATGAAAACCCTCCTCCCCTCCACTATAATCCCCCCTCACTCATTCTTCTATTTACACCTTTATTCCTTAAATATCCTCAAATTTCTTCCCAATTAACCTTCCCTTGTCACTCCACACGTCTAGGAAGATCTTGGTCTTTCAAAAATACCAAAACCCATTCCCTTAATGAGGTTCTCAAGGAGGTTATTTCAAGAGGTAAATCACTCTTCATTTTCATTTAGTTCCATTTAAATTTATCTTATTTTGATATCCTATACTCACCTACTCTATCTAAATGAACATGATATATACATTATCATTTATATACTAGAATTATATCATTGGAATAGGAGAACTATCATCAATATTCTTACTCTCTCGGAGATGTTCGCGGCTCCGACCCCCGGCGGTGATGCCCTAACAGAGATGTCTACGGCTCTGACCCCCTCCTCCCCAGTGGGTGGAGGGGGTAAAGGTATTCTTTCCCCCCTTATTGGCTTAGTCCTTATCCACTTTTATGAATATGGATTTCCTTCACTTCTTTCCATCTATTCTGCTCTGGACTAAGGTTCCTCACTTTCACAATTTCTCACCCCAGCTCACGCTCTCTACTAAAGAGTTCAATGGGGCATCGAATCATCACTAGATGATGATTTTGGACCAATTCAGAGGTCTTCTTCCCTCTTTCGATTCATCCAATAATTTGGTATCTGATTCAATGGATCTTCAGGAGTGCGTGGTGGTGATACTCTTCGATTGGCATCACCGGATCATTCGTTTCTCCTCGGAGGATGACCTGATTGTCGCTTGATCCTGATCCACTCATATAATCAATGAACGTGGATTATTTATTATTTTTTGGTCTATATAAATCATCATGAATCGGGACATTCCCTCATCCAAAGTTTGGGTATGATTCATAGATTTACATCTTCCTTTCTAGAACCCGACAATTATCAAGATGATAGGCAACATGGTTGGTAGATTTATCTCCTCTGATAGTTGGGTGTCGGTAGTATGTCATCCAATTTCTCCCCAAGTGTGTGTCCAAGATGATGTTTCAAAGGCCCCTATAGAATTACTATGGATTTCGGTTAGAGAAGAGTTTCATTGGAAATAATGGTTTGTCTTTTATGCTTGGCCTCGTTTCATCCTGGGATGTCACAAGATAGGAAACTTGGTCTCTATCTGTCACTGCGGGTGTAAGGTTCAGTAAGAGGATATCAGTGCAACTTAGGGGAATGTGGTGTTGACTGAATCTATTGTGAACTAGTAGATGTGGGGTTTTGATGGTATGGATGAGCAAGTAGAGGTGCACATGGTTGATCCAGAGATGTTGGAGTACTCAGGTGAAGCCAAGGTTCACAAACCAGACATGGCCTTACCTCCAAGTCATAGTGTGGAAAAAGTCTTCAAAAGGATGTGAGGTGAATTGGCTAGTCCCCCTCGCTAAAGGACTATGGATGGGGGTCCTCAGGTCAGTGGAGTGGCTGCAGGTATTTCGGACATACGCAATGCTCCCACTCAAGTTCCGATGAAGGCTGATGGAGCTGCTAAAGCATAGGAATCAATTTTTGGGGCTAAGGCAAGTCAAAATCCTAGCTCATATGCAATGGAAGTGAGGGATAACTATTGAATGGTCTCAGAAAGGGTGTCTCATGGTAAGAATAAGTTGAAGGTAGTTCATGAGTGGTATCATATTTCACTCGGGGAACATAGGCCACTGGATAACATGATGGACTTCAATTCGAGGGGAGCTCTATCCTGTATTACCATTAACAACCATTTTGGGAGTTTGATCAACGAGGGAGAGTCTGAGGGATGTTATAAGTGTTCATTTGAGACTGATTATGAGGGTGATGGACAATTTTTTGATGATAATGTCTTGGGAGGGATAGGAAAAGGCCTACACAACCAAATACAGAAGAAATGGAACATAGAGAATAGGTACCCAGGGTGCTGAATTGTTTCTAGGAATCTAAAACCAAAGGGGTACAAAGAATACTCTTACCTTCCCGGATTAATGGAGACCATGTCTGCCAAAAAAGAGAGGAAATTCAAGGATCTCGAGTCACAATCAGTGGACAGAGTAGATGGGAAACTAGTGTTGGTATCTAAGTCTCATTAGAATGAATTCCTATAGGAATGAGATCAACATGAGGAGAAGAACTTGCATATAAAAGAGGAGATAGTAGCAGTGGAGGATGCTACTTCCCCAGGTCTATAGTGTGAGGCAGGAACCGGGCCAATTGATAAGATAGGTGCAGTGGAAGTGGAGGTGCAAGTGAGTGAATCGACCTCACCTACCAATATGGGAGTGGAGGGGGTTCTTGGAGAGCTGGAAGGGGATTTTGTGAATAGTTAAAATCCATGGGAGTTGCTATTACATTCCAAGGAGGGGATGGAAGAAAAGGTGGTAGCCATCCGTGTTTTTACTGATGCTATGGAATAGTTGAAAGAAAGATCGATTCAATTTGACATGAACAAGGAACAAAGTGAGTGGATCGACAAACAACACCTAATCCTAGTCAGTGGTTTCAACAACACGAAAACAGATGAGGAGGAGTTCTTGTGTGTGTGTGGTAAGCTGGCCTCTCATTTCGAAGATATTATCAGAGTTGACCCTTGAAAAGATGTAGCATATCTCTCCTAGAAATTGTGTTTGGATATTATGTGTAAGGGGTTTAAGTTGGTATTTAATAATTTTTAATGTGATATAGTGTTTGAAGGCTTGGTTGAACTTGTTGGTTTCTCACTTTCTTTATAAAAGTTTTCTTATTAGTAATAAAAATATATATTTGGTGGTGGATGAGGTTCAAATTTATAACCTTTGTGGGTGACAGAGTTTCATTCTTCAAATTATCATTCATTTCTGGTCATGAAACCATTTTTATGATTTAACCAGACTATAATATATATATTTTAACCAAATTAATATTTTAATTAACCAGAATAAGTACATATTATTAAAGCATATGACCAAACTAGTTTCTAATAATCAAAATACCGCTAAAATAATCTAAGTGAATGGAATTAATATTTCACTTAATGATTAATCATATTTCTATGTAAAAAATGATATAAATGACCATTAACTCTTATATATGTTCATAAATAATATTTAATTTCAATTATTTATATTTATATTCATTACACATGAACTCTATTAATTACGAATAAGTTAACCAATTATGGAAATAAATAAAATGAACACTCTGGAATGAGGAAATTCAATATAATAGCATATCACGAATAGAATAAATGAACTAAACATAATGATGATAAAATAAATAAATGTATAAAAATTTATGAAATATGTTATTAGTAATTAATATTTCATATTCTAGGTTCTTATGTTAAAGAGAGGAACACTTTCAGACTTAAGGTAAGGGTTTTTCCACCCAAACTTTCAATTTCATTCGGTTTAATATTATTGTATAATGACCTCAACGAAATTATTATGTATGATTATATAATCCTCATTAATTTTGTGTGAGTGTTTAAATTTTTTTTACCAACCATAATTCTTCATTATTTTTTGATTAGTTACACGTTTTAAAAGTAACTTTGAGAATTATTTCTTAAATACAAGCTCATTTCAAGAGAGTTTTTGAAATTCATATCTATTTTAAAGGGCACTGTATAAATTTTTTTGGAAAAATTAATCATTTTAAAATCACTCATTTTAATATAAAAATAATATGTCACATTACTTATATTTTTATAAATATATTTTTTCAAAAGAACTATTCTTTTCAAAGTAGAAAGGTTATTTATCTCGAGAATTAATCGAAGATTTTATAATAGTATCTTCATCTATTTAAACACTCTTATTGATTCATAAGTATTATTGAGATTAATATTTCATTGTATCATATAAAATATTTAATTTAATGTTTTATGATTATTTTGGATATGTATGTGCTATCCTAAAACCATTAATTAATTTACAATGAATGGTTAGTGTTTTTGGATAATGTCCGGGAAAAGTTATTTGCAGTTCATATATTCGTTTCAATATGAATTTATATGTTGTTTTTATTTATCCCCATTCATATGAATAATTCATTGGACATATAAAGTGTCATGTGGGGCCCTCTATAGACCCTTAGTTCATCAGTAGGTCTCATTAGACAAACTATGGTTTTGGAACAAGGTCTTGACAAAATGATTATTTATGGTCTATACCCCAGGCCTTGACAGTATGGTTCTGTTGTCCCGAATTATGCATTTAATAATTATGAAAATAATATTTTATGGTTCATGTGGTTATTTTAATTGTATAATACCCATAATTATGTTATATTGTAGCCATATTTACTCATCTCATATTTCATCCATATTACGTTCAGGTTTACTTTTAAAGGAATGTGTTTTCAATTATTCACCATGTATAATGTTTATGTTATCTTCCACTATATTTCTTACTCTTACTATGATTTTGAGCTCACACCTTTCTTATGATTCATTGTCTCAGGAAATGAAGAATTTTATTATGAATGACAAGATGAAATAACCTGGGAGTTAAGGAATTTTTCTAAGGAGTTGCTATGTTGTTTTTCACTTCAAGTTGTAATGTTGAACTTATGTATGTATCTTGTTTCCAATAATACTAAACTACCCAATCCTTTGGGATGCATATTATTTTTTTACATTCTAATGTAATAAAATAAGGCATCGGCTCTGGGCAATTTTGGTTAGATCCTTATAGTTTGTATCAAAGGAAGTTTAGTAGAAAACCTGGAAAGTAGATTTAGAAAATGTAGATTAGGGAACAAATACCTAAGGTAGTCTTTGAGGATAAGCATAAAATAACATCCTGGTATTTTGGAAAGAATTGGATTCTACGTATATTTCTATAAAATACAACTTTATCTAGATACTAACAGGTATAGGTGGTTCTGGCACAGATGTACCTAGGAGTGAATTCTCTGACAATGAGTTTCGAGCTTGACCCGAGGTATCCAAGAACATGACAATGGACCTTGCAGAAAACATGATATTGAAACATGCAGAGGATATTCTTAAGATAATTCACTTGTTCTCTACAATCCATTATGAAGGATTGAAATGTTAATTTTTCCTCCATGAATCCATTTTTGTTATAAAAGGGTTTTCCATGCATAGGATTTCAATTTATGGTAAGTATTTGTCTATGTTAAGATTAGGATTCATAATATAATATAGTGTATTCCATTATCAAGACATTTTGCCTAGTAGAAGAAATAAAAATAGAATGGATGTGCTTGTCCCATATAGGGATTTCCTTCCAATGCAAGATAATGATATAGGCTCCAGTTCTGTGATTGGTTCTGAGAAACATATAACATTACTCGGAAAACTTACTCAGGTTATCAATAATATCCTTACCGGTATAGAGCATCCATATGTACCACATGGAGGAGCTATGTTAGATTGTTTTATGCGATAAAAACCTCCATTATTCAATTGGACTACAAACCTATTTGTAGCAGAGTAGTGGATATGTTCCCTAGAGAAGATATTTCTTAATTTGGGATGTAACGAACGAGAGAAGGTTGTCATGACAGTTTTATCATCTATCAAGAGATATAGATCAGTGGTGGCCGTTAATCCAAAACACAAAGGAGGAGAAAGAAATAGAAGAAATGTAATGGATGTATTTTAAGGAAATATTCCTAAAAAAATATTTCCCTCATGAACAACAAGAAGATATGGAGAATAAATTCTTGAATCTAAGTCAGAAGGACGATGAAAATTGTTCCAAGCATGACTCCAACTTTACAATTCGGGAAAGGCATGATGCGAACTACATATGTGATCAAAGGAGAAGAATCAATCGATTATTTGATGGTTTGAAACCATTCCTCTGAAGGGATCCAGTCTCCCATAGTTTCCCATCATATTAAGATATAGTCTCAAGTGATAAAATAATAGAAATGGAATTTTCTATGTCTTATGAATTTAATGAAATCAAGAGTAGAAGAGGGTGTAGAAAACTATGGAAAATAAAATTCACAAATGGGGAAGAAGGTAATAGATGAGTTTCCATCATGAAATATTTGTTGAAAGAAACACCCTAGCACTTCCATGAAGGTAATGAGAGTCTGATAGAAGTGTAGAGAAAACAGAAACCTGTCTCGGGATTGTAAGGGGAAGAAAGAAGCTACCAATTTTCAGTGATAAAATTTCAGGGAAATGGGAAATTATGTACATGAATGTCCTAAGAATCAGGGGAAAATTCCACAAATAAGGACATGAGAGAAAGGTCAAGCTTATGCGGTCCAACTGAAGAGGTTGAAGTACCTAATGAAGTGGTGGTGGGTACATTGATTGTTTCATCAAACTTATCCAGTGATTTATTTGATTCTAGATCACCACATTCATTTATATCTTCATAGTTTTCCATGAAAATTAGACATGTAAAATTTGATTTAATAAAAGAGTTATCAGTCAAAAACCCTAGTAAATGTATCATTGAAACAAAAGTGTGACAATTAGTCCCCCTCATGAAACATAAAGGTGATTTAGTTTCTAACATTATCATCATACCAATGATTGAATTTCATATAATTATCAGTTTGAATTGGTTCTCAAATTATAATGCAAAGATCTATTTCAAGAAGAAGGAAGATACAAATTTTAAGAAAGGTATGGAATCCCATATCTATAGGGAATAAACACCACCATCTGATTCTCATCTAGATTCAACCCTATTAGCTCTAATAAATACAATTTTTAGAGAGTAAGAAAACCCAATATCTATATGTGATGAAAGAGATCTTCAAATTGATGATGTGCATGTAGTGAAAGAATATATTGATATCTTTATAGAGGATTAACCTGGACATCCTTTAAAGCGAGAAATTGAGATTTCAATTGACATAATTCATGTTTGAAGGCCCATATCAAATACCTCTTATAGAAGGGCCACTATGGAGTTTGAGGAGCTATAGAAACAACTAGAGGAATTTAGTTATATAGGATTTATTATCCCTAGGTTTTTTCCATAGGGCACACCTGTTCTTTTCGTTAAGATTAAAGATGGGTCTTTGAGATTGTGCATTAATTACAGGGAAATCAGTGCTATTAAAATAAATAATATGTATCATCTTCCACAAATTGATGATTTATTTGATCAACTATATGGAGCACAATATTATTTGAATATTGAACTTCGATCTGGATATCATCAGTTTCTTGTGTGGAAGGAAGACATTCAAAAAAAGTATTCCAAACCAAGTAAGGGCATTATGATTTTACAATCATTCATTTTGGACTAAATAATGAGCCATCTATTTTCATGAATATGATGAATATAGTTTTGATGTAATATCTTGATCACTTTTTAGTTGTGTTTATTGATGATATCCTGGTATACTCTAAAATATATGAAGATCATGAAAATCACTTGTGCATTGTTATGCAGACTCTTAGATGAAATGAATTATATGGGAAGTCTAGCAAGTGTAATTTTTGTCTTCAATATCATTTATTTCTAGTCCACATTGCCTCTAAAGATGGAATATCTGTTGATATTTTGAAGACAAAGGATGTTCAAGAATAGCCTACTCCAATGAACATAACTGAGTTACGCAATTTTATTTGTTTAGTAGGTTATTATAGGTATTTAATTCAGAACATCGCCCGTTTAGCCATCCAAATGACCATGATCAAACAAAATGGGTTATGTTCGTATGGACAAAGGAATACGAAGAATGTTTTTAATAATTTAAGATGAGGTTAGTGAATGCTCAAATTTTAACCCAAGCATCGGAGAGTGATGGGTTTTTTTCTATAGCGATGCATCAAAGAATGGACTTGGTTGTGTCCTTATACAGAATGATCGAGTGATTCCCTATGCATCTAGGTAGCTAAAAATTCATGAACAACACTATCAAACTCATGATCTTGAGTTAGCAGCTATAATCTTTACTCTGATGATTTGGAGTCATTATGTCTATGTCAAAAAATGTCTGATATATACAGATCATAAGAGTTTGAAATATATACTCTCCTAGAAAGAACTCAACACGAGATAAATAAGATGGACTGAGATAATCAATGATTATGATTTCAAAATACACTACCACTCGAGGAAGGAAAATAAGGTAGCAGATGCTTTGAGTAGAAAAAATTACAAAATTATGAACAAGATGAGAGTTGAAAGGGATACTATGTTCATGGATCTAGTAAAGAAGGATATGGGAATTAACAAGGAAGTTAACACATCACTACTTTTCCAAATAGTTTACAAACATTATTTACTGGAAAGGATAAAATGATATAAGGCTGATGAAGAGGAGTTTCAAAAGAAAATTAAATATATAAATGATGTTAAGTTGACTGAATTCATATATAAAGGTGGGATTTTAAATTTTGGAAAAAGGATTTGTGTTCCCACAATTCCTGAGATAAAGATGGTACTATTGGATAATTCTCATAGATCTAATTTCTCTATAGACCATGGTATCGCAAATATGTATAGAGGTCTAAAGGAACATTTTTGGTGGGAAAACATGAATATTGGTATTTATTATTATGTGTAATGATGTTTGGCTTGTCAATAGGTGAAGGCTGGAAGAAAACGTCCTGGAGGAGCCTTGCATCCCCTTCCTATTTCTATGTTGAAATGGGATGATATTACAATGGAATTTTTCATAGGGATACCAAGGAATCCAAGAAAAAACGAGGCGATATGGTTCATTGTTTATCATCATAAAAAATAAATACATTTTCTTTCTATCATAAAAGATTTACCACTTTAACATTTAGTAATACTATATATTATTGAAGCTGTAAGACTTCATGGTGTACCCTTATCAATTTTTTCTGATCATGATCCCCATTTTACAACACAATTCTGGAAAATTATTCAGAAGTCCCCAGATATTGATATTCTTTTGAGCACTGCATACCTCCCACATAATGATGGACAATCATAAAAGACTATTTAATCATTGGAAGACATGTTGAGGTCTTGTTCACATGACTATCAAGTTATGTGGGATCATTATTTAACTCTCGTACACTTTTCCTATAATAGTTGCTTCTATTCAAGTATTCAGATGGAACCATATGAAGATTTATATAGATAGATATGTTGTACACCAACATGTTGTGATGATATCGGTGAAAGAAATCTCGTTGTACTAGAACTTGTTGAGGAAACAATAGAAATGGTGAATGTTATCCAAACACATATAAAAAAAGATCAAATATGGAAGAATAACTATGATGATAACTGAATGAAAGATTTGTAATTTTAATAATAAGATTACATTTTTTTAATGGTATCTCCAAGTAAGGGTATTATACGATTCGGTAAGAAGGGGAAAATTATGTCTTAGGTACATCAGAACTTTTGAAATTTTGGATCGAATTGGAGTCGCAGCTTACTATTTTCCAATTATGCCATGTCTCTCCAATGTTCACAATGTGTTCCACATATCAATGTTATGAAAATACATGCTAGAACCACCACATGTACTTACCTATAGAGAAATAGAACTTTAGCCTGATCTGTTTTTCTATGAAGAGCCTATCAAGATTCGTGATACCAGAGAACAATTATTGAGAAATCAAACGACTCGCCTGGTAACGGTTCATTGGAGGAATCATAAGGTGGAAGAAGAAACATGGGATCATGAGGATCTTATATAGATGAAATCCCCAAATATGTCATTAAATCACAACATAATGAACTAGTATGTTCTATGTGACCCTTAAACATAAGTTTTTCACTTCTGTGATGTGAATTTCAAAAATCTTACATACACACCTGCGATCACTATGTTATTTAGAGTCCGATAATAAAAACATAACTTCTAGTGGATGGTAACCTACCAATATGAATAGTAACATACCCTCATGAATAGTGATAAACCCTAATGAATATGAACCTCACCTATGATAGTATATAAATAATATTTAAGTGGAAGTATGATATACATATGTTTGGGAATTAGTAAATAATGGTTTGAAAACCCCTTTTTAAAATAAATTATGATTTTAATTAAATATTAAAATAGTCATATTAAAAAAATATTTTTTGAAAAATGGACTTCATTTTTGGATTCTACAAATCGGAAAATGTTTTGGGTGAATTTTTGGGATATTTCAAAAAAACATGATTTTTTATGAATAGAAAAATACGATAATCCATAATAAATGCTAAAACCTGAATTTATGCACCATGATTGAGTCATGGATGATGTAAGTATACTTGTTTTGAACTCACATTCATATATTTCTATTCTTTATCATGAAATAATCACTATTTCTGGTCTTGAGGGAAATTAATAAACTAATGATTAAAAAAATTAAGACAACCCTCCTCTCTTCCACTATAACCCCTACCTCAATCCCTCTTCTATTCACTTCTATAAGAATTGAATCTCCTCAAATTTCTTCCCAATTACCCTTTCATAGTCACTACCCACTTCTTGGAAGCTCTTTTTTCTTTTCAAAATACTAATAACCTTTCCTATAAGGAAGTTCTCAATGAGGTTATTTCAAGAGGTAATGCACCCTTATTTTACATTTAGTTCCATTTCAATTTATATTCTTTTGTTATACTATCCTCACCTCATCTATTCAAATGACAATGATAGATCCAGTATCATCAATATAATGGAATTATATCATGTGAATGTAAGAACCATCATCAATATTCTTACTTTCTCTATTTTATTTTATAAACGAAATCGACGTTCATGAGGTTTCAATTTAAAACCTTCGTGGATGACAAAGATTCATTCTTCAAATTCTCTTTCATTACAAGACATGAAACCATTTTTTGGGTTTAAAAATATGATGATATATGTATTATAACCTAATTAATATTCATTAAACAGTATATGTACATAATATTAAATCATATGACAAAACTAGTTTCTAATAATCAAAATACCGCTAAAATAATCTAAGTAAATGTCATTTATATTTCATCTAATGATTCATCATATTTCTAGATAACCAAATGATATAAATGAAATTTAACACTTCTATATGTTCATAAATAGTATTTAATTTAAATCTTGAATATTTACAACCAATGCACTTGAACTCCATTACTTAAGAACAAGTGAACCGATTACGGAAATAAAGAAAACGAACACTTTGGAATGACATAATTGAATATAATAACTTATCAATAAGGGAATAAATGAACTAAACAGAATTATTAATAAATTTATAATTTTTTATAATATAATTTATTAATATGTCTAATTTCATATCCCAGGAGCATAATTTCAAGATAATAACACATTAAAATTAAGGTAAGGGGTTTTCCACCCGAACATCCATTTTCTTTCGGGTTACATTTATTGTCTAATTAACTAAATAAAATTATTATGTATTATTATGTAATTTTCATAAATATTGTTTGAGTGTTCTAAGTATGTTTACCAACCAGAATCCTTCCTTATTTTATGAGGAGTTTAACGTTTTAAAAGTAACTTTAAAAATTATTTCTGAAATACAAGCTCGTTTCGAGGGAGTTTCCCAAAATATTATATATAATCTAGGGAACTCTATAATATGTTTTTGGAAACCATAATATTTATAATATAACTCCTTTTATTATTAAAATACTATGTTACTTAATTTCTGGTTTTATAAAAATATGTTTCCAAAAGAACTCTTCTTTTCAATGTAAAAAGGGTATTTATCTCAAGAATTACTCGAAGATTTTACAAGAGTATCTTCATTTATTTCAAAACTCTTATTGATTCTTATGTGTTATTGAGATTAATATTTCATGCTATAATATGACCTACTTAATTTAATGGTTTATGATTATTTTTTATGTGGATGTTGTATCATAAAACCATTCATCAATTTACTCTTAATGGTTAGTGTTTATTATTAATGTTTGGGTAAAGTTATTTACATTTCATATATTAGTTTAAATATGAATGTATATGATATTTTTATTTATCCATGTTCATATGAGAAATGAATTGGACATAGAACATGTTAGGCGGGGATCTCTATATCCCTCTTGGTGCATCGGTAGGTCTCATGAGACAAACTATGGACTTGGAACATGGCCTTGACAAAATGATTATTTATGGTCTCGGCATGCGGCATTGATGATATAGTAATGTTGTCCAACATTATGCATTCAATCATTATGAAAATAGTATTGATGGTTCATGTGGTCATTCTAATATTATAATACCCATGATTATGTTATATTATTGCAATATTTACTCATATCATATTTCTTCTATATTATGTTCAAGTTTATTTTTAAAGGCTTGTGTTTTCAATTATTCACCATGTCTAATGTTTGAGTTATCTTACATTGTATTGCTTACTATTACTAAGATTTTGAGCTCACTCCTTTATTATGTTTCATATTTTCTGTACATGAATAATTTTATTGAAAATGAAATTAAGAAATAACCTTGGAGTTATGGATTTTTTCTTAGGAGTTTATATGTTGTTTTTCACGTCAAGTTGTAATATTGAACTTGTGTCTGTATCTTGTTACGAATAATGCTGAACATGTTGAACCCTTAGGATGATTATTCCTTATATATATTACTATGTAATGAAATAATTTAATAGATCTAAAAAAATAATTTTCAGGTCCCTACAAAAACCTGGAATTATATAACATAAATTTTGAAATGAATTTTCCTCAAACACAATAGAAGGAACAAATACATATCAGTATGCTCAAGAACAAAAAAGGGATATAGTACCAGAAAAAATTGTTATATCAAAACAAATAGTGCATAATCAAAGTAATTTAAGTCAAATAAGACAAAATCCACATCCCATAGGACATGTCACCCCAAGCCCTAATGAATCAAGAACATCCACCTCCTCTAAGAGGATCCTTCCATATACTCAGACTTGGAAGGATGAAATATACAAATGCTTGAATGAAAAGGTAGAGCATGAACTAAAAATCCCACTGGGGTCTCACCTAATATTACATAATAACATTCCATAATAATAAATAAAATCATACATTCAATTTTAATTTAAAAAGGCATAGAAGTACATTTTAATTTTTTTAAATCATGATTTTCATTTAAAATAATGGAAAACATTTTAGAAATGGATTAAATAAATAGTTCATATAGAAAAGTTTATATAAATAATTAGAAATGATTAAAGAAGATTCATAATCAATATAATTTATAATAAAAACATTAAAAATAAGAACCATGGTCATTTACCATAATGTATGATAGTTTTAAGTTGTGGTACCCCCACACATCTCATGTCAGTGATCATGAAAATATGTGTACATATTTCCCTAAGACTCAGATTAAATGTAACTAATGAACATCCCATCGAGGATAATATATTGTAAAATACAATTTTTTAGAGTTGTAAATAGTAAATCTATTACTATGGAATTAAAATCCCACTGTTTTTCCCAAATAACCCAGTAACTATCCAGGCTATCATGTGTACAGTAAATCAACAAAAAAAGGAAAATCATTTCATTTAAAAATAATTCACAATTACTCACTTTTCCTTTTAAAAATCACAAATAAAATTAAATACTAAAACACAATTTTTTCATCATTTCCAATATTTTCTATTCAAAACCAATCACATGTTTTTATCTATTTTATATATGCCATTTTCTAAAATCAACTTGCAAATTCAATAAATTTAAAATTACACCCAACTTCTAATTCCATCATGATTGGGGGGGGGGTTCAAAATTCCATTCTATTTAAAATAAAATATCCAATACGCATAAAATTTATTTGTTTCACAAATAAATTTAAATAAATTCTAAACACAACAAATTGAAGGTTAAATCAACCCAATAATCTTAAACAGAAGCACCTACATTTTCCATGAAAAAACAACACCAACTAAGGGACTCTCCCAAGGAAATATAATGCATGAAGGATCTATGAAATCATTCTAGAATAAAGATTCAACAACACAAATTTTATATCAATGAATCCCATGATGTATTATAAAAACAGCAGAGGAAAAAATATATAAATATAGGAGTCAAGAAGATCTCTTACTCTAAGAGATATGCCACATCAAACATGAAAACAGAAACCCAAAAAATGATCCAAAGGAATTAGTGATCACAAAAATTTCTTAGCGAGGGATCTAGATTGATATGTAAGAAAAAATGGAGGAATAAAATGATAATATATACTGATTTTCATTTTTAAAATTGAAACTTGTGATCTTTTAGGGCATGTAACTGTGTTACACATCATGTAATTTTTATATCCCACATATGTCATAAAACGTGAAATTTTTTTATTGAAATGAAATTATTAAAATTCACACCAAATGTAAACTATAAAAGGTGTGTAATATTTCACACTATGTACTAAATTCTTAGCATCTTTTAGGTGATCATTACAAGTCATGCAACACAATCGCACAACATGTAAATCTCTAGTAGACTGCGGAAGCTGTAAGATTTATACAGAAAATTTCATCAAATCCCTAACATCACTATTATAGGTATCCTCCAAATATCTCCTTGTCCTTACTCATCTAATGATAATGAAAAAAAGTGAAAATGTCAATACATACCTAATAGATATGTAATGAGTATTACACATTTAATTCAATATTATTATTTTTCTAGTCTTGTACAAGCTTTAAAAAGAATTTGGATAATATTATTTTCATATAACTCCATGAACTGAATATATCTTAATAAATAATCATATATACATGATAATTAAAAAAATTATGAAAATAATTTTTAGCTCTTGATTATTATATATAATATAATAATTTTTTTTCTGATGTCGCACATGTAATGCATCAACATTAAAAATGATTCCCTTATTTATCATGAAATAAATTATAATTTACATGTTATGAATAATTTTTTATGATATTATTATTATATGGTCATAAATTATACATTCCATAATTTTAAAAAAAATTTATATCATAATTATTTCATAACGATATCCCAAAAGATAAGGCATTTTATAAAAAAGAATATTTTTTTACTATTCACAAAATTTAACTTCATTAGAAAATAACAAAACATAGGATGAATTTTAATTTTTCTATCTGAAAATTAATTCCATTTCATAAAATTAAATTATAATAAGTTATATAGATTAATTTTATTATAAATGCATAAAATGCAGTGAATTGTTTTTTATAAAATTTTGTTTTAAGCTCAAAAATAAACTTATGCCAAAATAAAGAATAAATATGATTAAAATTTAATTAATTAGATTATATATAAATATATAATACTTAATATAATTTTATATAAAATTCATGTCACAATGAGACATTATTAATGAAAAAATTTATACTTTGGAAAAAGGTTCAACAAAAAGTATTTCTACTATTCACTGAAAATAAAACCTTTCAGAAAAAAATAAATATTTCACCCTTAGATAATTTTAGAATTATAATTTAAAAATTTATATGTATTTTATAAAATATAACTTCTAAAAATTCTATAAATTAATTATATTATTTACTGAGAATAATTTTTTTTAAAGAAAACATAAATTTAAGGAATAAAATTGGTTTACTAAAACATGATTTCTTATTTTCTAGGAGTTAATAAATACATTTATATTTATTAAAATAATTATATATATTTAAATAAATTTTTAATCCCATTCATACCCACCAATTTAATGGATATTTTGTAAAATTTAAATTGAAATAATATTATTCTATAATTCGTTTACACTCGATGTTGAATATTTTTCACGTTGTCGAACATATAAATTATTTTTAAAATCAGGTGATATTTCCTCGATTAAACTTTTATTAAAAAAAACTAATCAATACAAAGTTGATCCAACCATAATACACACTCATATTACTTCATTTTATATGAATATTTATTACATATCACAACTGATCACACTATAAAACTTATATATTTATTGTCTTTAGAGATTATATATATAACCAAATTATTGAAAAATATCTTCAAAATCTCCCACATATGTTTTTAATATGTGGTATCTTTATAGATATATATATTACAGAATATATTTATCATATCCCACATATCTTATTTACATATGGTACCATTATAAACATATCTTACATAATATCATTCTTTTTAACCTAGGAAACTGAAACATATAAAAGGGTGATACCAAATACATAGAAAGGGTAAAAATTTGAAATATCAAAAATTGATAATAAATGATATTATGATGATATTATGGGTTATAGAACATAATCAAATATCATGAAGAAAATATAATAGAATCATATCCAATAATAAATAGGTCACGAACTGTGATTCATGACCTGAAGCTTTGGAAGTGTAAAACATGTGGAATAGGGGTGCATAGACAAAAATAAAGAATCATGATCGATGAAAACAAAACATAGGAATAATAATTAGGAATAATAGTGTGGTATAAACATAATACTAGAAAATAATTTCTTTTTTCATGTATCACTTATAAGACCATCATCACATCATTGATAACATCCCCTAGTGGGATGAGTTCACATGACATTCCCTTAAAAATCAAATTGACCGAGTCCCACAATGAAATGAGTTCACATAAAATTTAATTACATGTCATATCATTATATATAAATCATTAAACAATTCATTATATAGATATAATTCACCCACCCATCACATAATAATAGATAATACATACATGTTCCACATTAACATGAAAATAGTCATAAATCCATTGTTACTTAATTAAGCCATGGGAAAGAAATGATTTCCATGAAAACATAAACATATTTTGATTATAAATGATTTAGAGAAATAAAGTGAATGAAATCATTAGATCATATCCCCAACTAATCATAAGAAATATTAAAGGATGTTGACATAGATGGAAAACACTTGTTTAAGTAAATTATATATTTTCAATGAAAAAAAGAAGAAATATCCATTTCAATTGATAAATATTATTTCACAATGAAAATTTCTCAAAAAAATTAATATAAATTACTTATGAAAAGCACAGAAAAATGAAAAGGATGATTCATTAAGATTAATTTATAAATACAGGAAAAGGAATTTTTGTTGATAACATTAAGAAGAATATTATTTTTACACTTTTGTAAATAAATTCAAAGTAATATAAAATTACTCACATGAATAATATTTTGATATATTAATTTAAAAAATAATTTTAATAAAATTAAATTTAAAATTAAATTATCTTAATAAATCAATATCATCCCACCCCAGATTTCACTTAACAGTGCCCCAATATGGTGGGCCACAATACCTCTAGCGCACCTTCCTAAATACAATATGCTATTGAGTATCAGTGAGGGCTTTTGGTTTTCCCATGGAGAGACTATGACCTCATTGATCAGAGATGGAATGGATGTATATAATGAACTAAAAAAAGAGAAACAATATGAAGCAATAATATTCCTAGAAAATAGTAGAACAATAATATCAAATCATGCAATATAAATAAATAATAAGAATATGTTGAGTAATAAGAAGATAAAAGAAGTTATGATGATATGTCATGTAGCTATACAAAAAAAAATCTATGTAATGTATAAGGAATATGTAAATAGACAGCATTCTATTAAAAATATAGAAAAATGATAAGAAATTTATATAGATATCATCTCGAGAATAGGCTTGGTTATCTGCTAAAACTCTTTCACAGATATGAAAACCACACATTAAAATATGGATGTTTCCCTTTATCACTACTTGCAATCATAAATTCCACTTTTCTACCAAAGGAAGCCCGATCAGTGTGTGATATACAATCTTACTAGTCCAGAACCCATGATTTTTAGGACAATAAAAACATTCATTTTAAAATGAGTAGTGTACCATATTAATTTAAATGAAGTATAGAGTAAATAAATAAATACATTGGAAAGGGTTCCCTTGCATACGAGTCCAATTTACTTGCTTTTCACAAATCTACTGAATCTGAACAAGAAGATACTAAAATTTTAAATTATGTGAAATAGAGTATGAAAATGTAGATTATCCCAAATATTTGGATTGGTATTAGAGGATACAACCCTATAGACCCAAAAATAAATGCCCTTTTCTCTTTTTAAATAATTCATTTACATTTAAAATTAAATTGAAAACCTTTTTTATAAATTATAAAGAGTAACCCTAAGCCCATCCATGGAAATAAAGAGTGACATTCCATGTGTCTCTCCAAGGGATCATTATGTGTCCAATTCCATGAATTACTTATATGAGAATCTAGAATGAAGACCCATGTGTCACATTGGCATGGTATTAAAATTTCAAGAACTAACAGACATCCAAATTAGTACATAGAATCACATGTAGGGGCTATAGTCTCTCTTGTGGCATGATACAACCAATTATTCCCTCGAGACCATCAAAGGGGTTTCCCATAGGGAAATGGTGTCTCCCATTTAGAGGGAAAAATCTAATGCATGATGATCCCATCTCAGGCATAGCTGATATCACCAACGGTGTGTTTACAACAAAATTAAAAAAAACTAACTATGGAATGAGAGTCTGTCCAAGTGTACCTTAAATTATAACCCCCTTGTATCACCCTCAACACTATGGTGAAGTAACAGAACATGAAATACATATATATAACATTCCTATCCATGAACCGTGTCATTTTTCAGGAATTTCTATTACCATAGGCATATAAGTCCAGTAAAATTATTGGAAAATTCTATTTAGGTCGAAAGGAATACATAATTTAGAACATGGACAATTCAATGAGATCAAGGTACTTAATATGAGGGAAAAAAATCCTTTAATGATATTTAAAATAGTAAATAAAAAGAGTAAATTATGCATTATAGGTGAATCATAGAAAATTGGATGGCATAACTCAAGGGTATCAATCCAATAGGTTGATTCTCTAGTCACTTTGGTCACGAATGGCATGGTAGGGAATTTATTTTAACTTCATTTAATAATTATTAGTGATGCCAGAATGTTATTGCTCATGGAATTATGACCCAATTTATGTAATGCATTAAAACAAAAGGAAATATCATAAACAATATCCCTTAGCCTGGTAGATCTCACCTAATTCAGTGTTGACCTATAATTCAATATTGTATGGGAGAAATTTATGAAACTATAAAATTCGATGAAAATGGGGAAAATTATATTTCATTTAGATAGGAAACAATACTGGTGAAAATATAAATATATTGGGGAGGGTTAAATATATCACCACTAGCATTATAATAGATCAAAAAACACTCGATTTTGAGATCAGATGAAGAAGTTTTCTTAATACCTAGGTGGAGGAATATTATAGTATTTGTACATGATAGGAGATGAAGAATCTGTCGGAGAAAGAGAGAGAGAAGAAATAAAGGTTTAAGTCATTTATATATGAAAAATTTTATTCCACCATCATTTATAGGGGTGAACATATTGACCACATGATAGGCCAAACCATGTGCCAACTGTGCACCAGTTACTGCATGATGGGGGGCACCTCACATGGATAGGTGCAAAATTTGTATAACAATATGCAAGCCATGAAAAACTATCTATCCAAAAGATGAAGATGGGTCACATGGCCCAGTTTATTGGGCGACACAGTTGAAAAAAGTCATATGGACTTAGGTCCCCATTATCAGCAACCACACGGTATAACTAAACAGTTTCGGCTGGGTAGTATTGTTTCTGCTAATCATGCAGCCTAGTATCTTCTTCCCATTTCAGGGCATCAGGCTCTGAATGAGCCTTGGATTCACCTCAAGGAGTCCATGAACATTATAGGCATAATATTTGGGGTCTTGTAAAGGAATTATAAATAATAATTAATGGTATGTACCTTTGTGAAAATATAGGACATTACAACCTCCAATTCTTATGACAACTCTTCCCCGAGTTTCCGTTCTGAGGGTTGTTGAACATCAAATGAGAAGAGTTCTAGCCCATGGGAATGCACATTTACTTCCCACTCACAGGTCTCATCCTATACACTTCTGTGCTACCATATCACTCAGACCAGAGGAAATGACCTTCCTTAGAGAGCCTTTGGGTTCCCTTCAATGATATGTATTGAATGATCCTCAAAGGATGCATCATTCTCCATATCAATATCGTTATATTAGAATAAATGAGATGGTTTAGGATAATACGATCGAAGTTTAGATACATGTAAGACACTGTTCATGACACGATATGAATGAGGTAACAAAAATAGATAGGATATCAACCTAAATCTCTCCACTATCTTGAAAGAATCAACATACCCATGTGATAAATTTTCCAATATATTAATTCGTCTCTAACCCAATCTAGGTTACACACATAGTAAAACCCAATGTCCCACCTCGAACTCCAAAGTTCTATGGTGATGATCGATATAAGACTTATACCTAGACTAAGTGGTATGAATACACTTCTGAAAATTCCAGACTTGCTCTAAAGTCTCCTGAATGAGAAGAGGACCTAGTAGAGCTGCCTAACCAACCTCATGATAGAATAGTGGTGAATGAAATGGTCTACCATAGAGAGACTCATATGGAGCCATATGAATATTTTTATGGAAGTAGTTTTTGAAGGAAAACTCAACCATAGGTGTATTATACTTCAAAAAACCCCAAAATTAAGGATACAATCTTGTATTATATACTTTAACACCTATATAGCTCACTCAGACAACTTGTTTGTATGATGGTGAAATGTTGTAATCAAGAGCACCTGTAAACCCATTTCGTTTTCCAACCCTTTACAGAACCACGATGTAAACCTATAGTCTTGATATGAAATGATAGAACGCATAACACCATGGATTCATACTACACTAGAATTTAAATCCTTTTTAGTTCATCAATAGAAAAGGTCTTCTGAATAGGTTCGAAGTGAGAATCATTGGTCAACATGACAATAATCTTCCATACCACATCACTTCCTTGAGGGGATCTCAACATTCATATCACAATATCCATTGTAAAATTACTCCATTTTCACTCAGGAATTGAGATAAATTGTAGATATATAGAATGTAATTGTGGACCTACATTCACTTATTGAATAGTAGTGCACCGAGTGATAAAGCCTGCTATCTGACTCTTGATACATGGACACCAATACTGATGAATTATATCTCTATATATCTTGGTAATTCTAGGATGAATTTCCCATATAGAGGGATGTGATTCCCTCGTATTCTCTTCTTGGATGTCCGAAGGTACCCATAAAAGATGATGAAATATTAAGATTTCAATACCACCAACATCCTATCCCAGAGGTGGGTTATCTCCTGTAATGCTCTACTGAAATATTATTCCATCAAAATCTGATAACTTATTCATTAGGAACAACTCTAGAAGGGAGGAAATCATTACAAATGATAGTTAAAATGAATGATTGTGCTATTACTGATCATCCATATGCATCTTAGAGAATATATCCATAAACTTCCAATCACATTTGGCATCCATGATGTATTGTGTTTGAATTTTTCATCTCAATGAAATTGCTATGAAATTTTCTTTTTTAGATACGTAAGAAAGTTCCAATTCGAACAATTCCAAGTATTCCACCCACATTTACAACTTGAGATTCAAATATCACTAAGAGGAGAATCATTTGTGACTTTTTTGATCCTTATAGAAAATGAATTTCTCACCACGTAAATAGTGTCTCCAATAGTGTATAGAATGAACCAAAACAGCTAGATTGAGCTCAAGCATAGCATAGTTTCACTCATGACGCCAAAATTTGTAGGATAAATATTTCATGACTAGATCACCTTGTATCAAAACTAAACCCAATATTATTCCTAAAGAACCAAAATAAACTATATAACGTCTTCCCATCTTAGGCAGAATTAGGATCAGCGTGGAGGTTATCCTTTACTTTAGCTCATAAAAAGTTATCTCATAAGCTTTATTTCAGTTTAATTTCACACCCTTCTTGGTCATGCCCACAATTGGTTCTTCCAAGCATTAAATGTAACAACCTGAAATTTTGAATAATATTTTTTTACTAAATTTGGGTGTTATTTCATTTTATAATCCACAAAACTATATCCTCTAATTAATGAAGTGATACCTTTGGGTTTCGATTGTTATATGACTGTGGGTTAATATGACCGTTGCTAACTAAACTATTAACATTACAATTATTGTTTATAAATACAAGTGATCTTGGTTAATTAATATAGAAAGAAGAGTCCATGACCTCATCTAGTAGACTCGAGCCAAACGAAGCCCATTTGTCAGAGCTTGGGAAGGAGGTAGCATCTATGGGCTTTGCTCTGGACCATGACAAAGCTAAGCTTCAACATGTGAAGCTTGAACGAAATCACCTTAGGGAGAATTTCAAGTGGATAGAAATAACCACTCAGGAAATGTTGTTCGAGCCGCACCAAGATTCTATCACCATAACATAGATTACACTTAGGTCCGATGCAGGTGTGATAAGGGGCTATGTAACGAGACCATAGTTACATTGTGTAATCCTTTGGTATAAATAAAATTTTTATTTCTTATTATGTAAAATTTGTGAATTTAAAATGTCCAAATAAATGTAGGATGAATTTATAGAAGTTCCATATTATTAATGAATTTAGGAAAAAAGGGTATTTTAAATTATTTATGTAAACATTAAATAATTAAAAATTTAAAATGATTTTTGAAAAATGGTCTTCTACATTTTTGACCAGTAATAAATTTGAAGTCTACTATGATCAAATATATTTTTAGTGATTAGTAATGTATGAAAAGTAACACAAAGTTATGAATAGTAATGAATAGTAAATCGGTCAAATAAATAGAAACATCACAAATGAATGTATAAATACAATTTAGACATCTTAAAAGTGAAAAAATGATCACAGTATAAGTTTTTGTATTTTTGTACGTCATTAATACATTATTTAAAATTTTGTAATTAATTTAATAATTTAAAATGGAATTTTATTATCATTAAATGTTATAATAAATTGTTACTTTATTGTTTTATGGTTATACTATTATTTTGTGGGAACTTGATTACTTTTTCATGGTGTTACAAAACAAATTATATATTTAAAGTTGTATATTTTGAATAAATAATGATTTTATTTAAAAAGAAAACTAAAAATATTTAGAAAATTATTTTTATAAAATGGAGTTCGTTTTTTAATTCAGATCATCGATATTAGGTTACTGTAAATTTTTGTGATTTTTCTGAAACAGTTGAATTTTTGGTGATTCGGAAAAATACAGTTTTGAGTTTTGGGAGTTTACTGAAATCACTGATGATGAAATAATAATGTAATAAATATGGTAGACTATTAAATAGTAATATTTTTTATGAGATGTCCCAATTGGCCAATAAAATTGTCAAATAACATGGGAATGCCCATAGTTTTGCAAATACCACCGATGAGGTGTCCCTTGGAAATTAATTAAATATTTCTTCACTTTTCTTATAAATACCAAGACTTTACTTAATTAATTTCATTCCAAAATCTTATTTAAGGAATATATGGCCTTTCTACCTCCCAATTATTCCTCTCAAGTTCCCTCAATCCCCCCAAGGTCCCAACATTCAAACTTTCAAAGATACTCTTCAATGTAAGGGAACCTTTCACCCTCCTCTTTTTAGTCATGAGTTCTTTTACGTTATGTATTCTAGATTCCATATTCTTATATGGGGGTATGTTTGTATATATTCTTATTATTTTACATTTCATTTCCAAATGAAGAGATACCATGTCCACTCTCATCAATTTATTTTCGGAATTTTTTAGGGATGATGTTAGGCTGACAATTTTTTCATAAAAGAAAGAGCCTCTTCTCTTTGCTTTGATGTTATATTTTCATGTGGAATGTCATTAAAATATCTATACCATGATCTTATTATGTACCCATACTACATTATTCATTATTTAATAGTGGTTTACCATTGTATCCTCTCTTTTTAATGTTTTCTAAAATGATGTTACGTAGCCATTATGCTGTAGAATTGTCCTCTCAAAAGCTCTCTCTTTTTATCAAGAAATTCTTTTGTTTTATTTATGTGGATACCCAAATCTATATTCATTTCCTGGGGGATTCATCAATACAAAAAATTGTTATATTTTATTCTTTAATTGACATACATATAAACGTCACTCCCTTTTCATGGGTTATAAATGAAATACTGATTTTATTTTTAAGTAATTTTTTTAAACGTCACAATTTTGACATGAAACCCATTTCATTGATTCTATTTGGGTTATTTATGAAATGTATGATTATGATATATGTGGATCACATGAAAAAAAATGCATATTAAGGGTTCACCCTGATAGCGCTCCAATGCGTTGGGTAAATAATTAATCTCTAGAGATGACAAGTTTCACGATACCTTGGTGAATAACCTTGGTAATATTTTTTTGACACCTCGGGAATGAACATTAGTGATATGTTCATGAATGTATAAATGAAATTTTGTAGCCCCATATTCAAGATATGATTCATTTTATTTTCCTTATGAAATGCCTCTACTTCCATTTCTCATGTCTTTGTCTTTTATCAAGTTCATATTGATTTCACAAGTAAACTAATTACCTTGTTTTCCTTACTGAGCTTTCTGCTCACCCTTTCCTTTGATATATGTCTACAGGTTATGAGATGCAATAATTATACTTCATAATAACTTATTATAAATACCTATAAGTGTATTAGAATAATGTTTTATATTTTCATGTTTTATGTTCCTGATTTCAAAGACACTAGTCTTTAAAGATCCTATGTTTGTAAAATGTAATGAAAATATCTGTAGTAATAACGCGGGATGACATAGTTGGTATAAAATAATAGATTAGTTATTTATTGAAATTAGTCTTTGAAAACTTTCAGAATAACCCTATAGAAAAGTATAAGTAAAGAAATACATCCTGGTAGTATTGTGATTATTGAGTAAGTGGTTTATCTAGAAAATACATTCCTGTCAGGATAAAATCAGGTAGAGGCGGCTCTAGAACAGATATACTAAGGAGTGAAAAATCTAACAAGGAGTTTCAATCTTGACCCAAGGTATCCTGGTATACAAAAACGGGCCTTACTGTAATCATGGTTATGAATCTCCTGAGGGATAGGTTTGGGTAATTATAATCTTTTTATGAATCATTATGAAGGATTGATATGGGAATGTAATTGTTTAAAGAATGAATTTATTAGACATAAAATCCTTTATAGTTAAAAGATTCATAAATGTAATAATATTATCACTACAGTATTACTCTTTTATAAAATGGCGGGAAATAGGAGGAACCGTGCAAATGGTGACTGCAATGGACCATGCGCTGACAGCCCTTCGATGGAATCTAGAATGGAAACTTTCATGCGAATGATGAACTAACTAACTCAAGTTATGTGAAATTACATGATCATGCTGAGAGAATGATCTCACCATGAACGAACAACTTTTTGTTGATTCCTTTTTGTGCCAACAGCCACCAACCTTCAGTGGATCTACTAAACCATTGATTTCTGAATAGTAGATCAACTCTATCAAGAATATCTTTTATTTGCTCCACTGTTCTACACAAGAGAAGGTTAACTTGTCTGTTTATCTCTTAGAGTGTGAAGTTGATAAATGGTGGGAACTAATTAGAAACACAATGAACGGCATGGAGGTTGAAGCTACGGAGTGAAAAGAGTTCAAATGAATATTCTTCAATAAGTATTTCCCTCTATCTATGAGAACAAGAATGGAGAAGGAGTTTCTTGGGCTAAAGTAGAAGGATAATGAATATGTGGGAACCTACGAGATGAAATTCACAAGGCTTTCAAGTTACACATCTAGCTTTGTCATGGATCTAAATGGTAAGGTATATATATTCTCCAGTGGACTAAGACCTCATCTGTAGAAGAATCTGACGAACTGAGATTATGATAGATATGAGGAGATCATGCAATGTACGATGAAAGTTGAACTAGATTTTGGTTAGATGCAATGGTCTCATACATCCAATGAAAATAAAATATCGGCGAAGACAATATTATGGAGGAGCTTCGATCAGGGAAGAGGAGGAAAGAAAGTTCAACCTTCCACATGTAATAAATGTGGGAAGAAGCATTCGGGGAACTACGTGATCAGGAGCGGGAAGTGATAAAAGTGTGGTAGAGATGGCCACACTGCACAAAATTGATGTAGTGAGGTGAAGCCACAACTTCCCAACAATAACTATAAGGGGAAGATAGTGCAGGACCTACCTGATGTCCAATGCTATATTTGTGGAAAACATGGGAACTTTTCCAATCACTATCCAAATTCGAAGGCAATGGAGGGGAATCCCCATCAGCCTTAGCAATGGCCAAGGTAACAAGATCATAAATTTTCAATCACTACGACTAAAGTTGTAGCTCCAAATGATATGGTGGAAGGTACTCTTGTTGTTCTCTCAAAGCTAGTAAGTAAATTTATTATTCTGGTTCTACACATTCCTTTATCTCCACCATGTTTATAAAGAATTTAGAATCAACCACTGATTATCATAAAGAAGAGTTTTCAGTCAAGAAGCTTGGTGGGATTAACAACGAATCGTCAATGTTTAGAAACTCTAGTATTTAATTTATTGAGCACAATCTTATCATAAATCTATTACTCATTCCCATGATGGAATTTGATATTATAAATGGGATGGAATAGATCTCAATGTATAATGCTAAGATCAAATGCAGATGAAAAAAAATATCAGTAGTGTTGAATGGAAAACCTACAGTTATCTGACACTGAGATATATCCCAACCAGATCTTTGTCTAGAAGAAACTCCAATATCATTCTTTATGGAGTTGATATGTAAATAATAAGATGGAAATGAGAGTTTTAGGATATAAAATGTCCCAATATTATAGGAATACGTTGACATATTTCTTGAGGAGTTACCCGGACATCCCCTAGAAAGAGAGGTAGAGTTCTCTATTGAACATGTACCTTGATCCCATCCGATAACAAAGACCCTGTATAGGATGCAAAATGTGGAGCTGGAGAAGTTAAAGAAACAACTCCAATATCTTTTGGAGAAGGTTTTTATCTGACTGAGGGTGTCTCCTAGGGGAGAACCTGTTCTCTTTGTTAATAAGAAGGATGGATCAATGTGACTATGCATTGATTATAGAGAACTGAACAAGAACCCAGTGAAGAACAAATACCCCTTCCAAGAATTGATGACTTATTTTACCTACTTTACGGGGCTCTATTATTCTCTATGTTTGTTATTACATCTGGTTATCATAAATTGATGGTGAAGAAAAATGATAATCCAAAAACATCCTTCTGATCAAGATAAAGGCATTATGAGTTTGTTGTTATGCCGTTTGGGCTGACTAATCCACATGATATTTTTTTTTGGATTTGATGAATAGAGTCTTTAAGGACTACCATGATAACTTTTTGGTAGTTTTTATTGATGATATTTTGATATATTCCTAAATTTTTGAGGTGTATGAGGATCATCTAAGGGGAATTTTGCAAACTCTACAGAAGGAAAGGCTATTTGGGATGTTCAGAAAATGTGAATTATGCTTACATCAAGTTACTTTTTGTGGAACATTGTAACCAAAGATGGAATGATAGTTGAACCTAAAAAGACAAAAGATATAGAGGTGTGGCCTCAGCCTATATAAATAACTGATATTTGTAGTTTTCTTGGTTTAGAGGGATATTATATGAGGTTTGTGAAAAAAAATCATGACTTTCTAATCCATCAACCAAGTTAACTTGAAAAGGGGTAAAGTTCATATGGACAAAGGAGTTTGAAGAACATTTCCAAGAGAAAAAGGAGAGATTGGTTACATCACCCGTGTTAACTCTGCCTTCAAGTGGAGAAGGATTCATTATTTTTAGCGATGAATCTATGAAAGGTCTTGGGTGTGTCCTCATGAAAAATAACAAAGTTATTTGTTATGCATCTCGATAGTTGAAGACTCATGAGCAGAACTATCCTACGCATGATCTGGAGCTAGCTACGATCATTTTTTCATTGAAGATATGGAAAAACTATCTTTATGGGGATAAATGTGAAATATATAGACCATCAATGATTGAAGTATATTTACACAGAAAAGGAATTGAAAGTGAGGAAGAGTATATCTTTGTAACTTTTGAAATACTATTATTGTTCAATTCATTATCTTCCTAGAAGAGAAAACTAATTCAATGATGCATTATGCAGAAAAGACCTAGTTTTTCTTTCCATGATGAGGATTCAAAGAGATCCTTTGATTAGTGTACTAGTAAAGCTGGACCTGGGAATTATAACGGAAGGGAAATTATCGACCCTACCCAAATGTTTTCTTAACGATCATTACTAGATAACATCATGAAATCTCATAAAGAAGCTCTTTTGTTACTGAAGAAGTTTGAGGCAGTGAAGGATGGGAAGTTTCTTGAGTTCAATATTGATCAAGAAGGTGTACTGAAATTTCGTATAAGTCTATGTGTTCCATCTATTCTAGAAATAAATAAGGAGATGATGGATGAAGCTCATAGCTCTACTTTATCTATACATCCTAGAAACACAGAAATGTATATAGACCTCTATGATCATTATTTGTGGGATAATATGAAAAGGGAGATTTATGACAACACATCAAGGTCCCTGGTATGTCAGCAAGTGAAGTAAGAGTGAAAAATTCCTAATGGGGTATTACAACCACTACCCATACTAGCATTGATGTGGGACAAAATCACTATGGACTTCATCACTGGTCTCCCAAGAACTTCCAAATGAAACAATGTGATATGGGTTATTATGGAGCATCTCACAAAGTCAGCCAATTTTATCTATGTTCAAGATGATTTATCTCTGGGTCAACTTTCCACGATATATGTAAAGAAAGTGGTAAGGCAGCATCAAGTTCCACTTTCTTTCATATCTGATCGTGATCTGTGGATCACATCAAAATTATGGATAAATCATCAACATGCTCTGAGCACTGAATTGAATTTCAGTACATCTTATCACCGAAAAATTATGGCCAATCTAAAAGGACTATTCAAACACTCGAGGATATTCTGAGAACATTCTCAATGGGATTTATAGGAGTATGGGATCAATATCTCCCTTTAGTTGAGTTCTCTTACAACAAAAACTTCCACCCAATCATTTAAATGGAACCCTATGAATCTCTATATGGTAAGATATATAGAACCCAAACTTGTTGGCATGAATCTGGTGAGAGAAAAATTCTTGGGCCTAATCTTGTGCAAGAGATGACATAAAAAGTCCATGCCATCTAGAAACACATTAAAGAGCTTAGATTCAGCAAAATATCTATACAGACAACCATCGAAGGGAGTTGGAGTTTGTTGTTGGAGACACAGTCTTTCTTCAAATTTCACCTTGTAAGAGGTGCATGAGGATTGGGAAGAAGGGAATGCTCAGCCCTAGGTACATTGGCCCATATAAAATCCTTGACCGCATGGGAGCAGTGGCCTATCATCTTGAAGTTCCACCAAATCTAGCACAAGTTCATGATGTCATCCAAGTATCCCACATGAGAAAGTACATAACTGACCCTTCACATTTACTAAATCCAAAGGTGGTGAAACTAAAACATGTCATCTCTTATGAGGATTAGCCGATGGAGATCGTGGATCGTATAGACAAGGTTATACACAATAAGACTACCCACCATGTTAAGTAGTTATAGAGGAACCAAAAATGCAATGAAGATACATGGAAACTAGAGGAGTCTATGAGGTAGAAGTACCCACACCTTTTCTCTTCTCAGGGAACGAGTTAAAATTTCAGGTATGAAATTTATTAAGGGAGGATGAATGTAACCACCCAAACTTTTGAATGATATTTATTTAAAAAATTTGTGTTTTATTTCATTTTATACTGCACCAAACTATATCCTTTAATTATTGATGTTTTACTATAGGGGTTCGATTGTTATGTAACTGTTGGTCAATAAGACCATTGGTCGATAAGACTTTTGGAAACTAAACTCTTAAAGTTATAACTATTATTTATATATACAAGTGATATTGGTTAATTAATACAAAAAGAAGAGTCAATGGCCTCATCTAGTAGACTCGGGATGTACGAAGGCCATCTACCAGAGATTTTGAAGGAAGTAGCATCTCTAGTATTCGCTCGGGACCAAACCCAAGTTAAGATTCAACATGTGATGCTTGAATGGAATCACATAATGGATAATTTCAATCTGATAGGAATCACCACTCGAGCAATGTTTTCCGATCTTCCCCAAGATTCTATCACCGTAGCACAAATTACACATAGGTCCTATGCATGTGTTATATGGGGCATTGGAACGAGACCTTAGTAACGTTGTGTAATCCTTTTGTATAAATAATATTTTTATTTCTTATCATGTTAAATATTTGAATTTTAAATTTCCAGATAACTGTAGGAAGAATTTATAGAATTTCCAAATTACTAATGAATTTTGAAAAAAAAGGTATTTTAAGAAATTTATGTAAACCATAAATAATATAAAATTTAAAATGATTTTTAAAAAATGGTCATTTATAGTTTTGACAAGTAAAAAATTTAGAGTCTAATAAGATCAAGGAGTTACAAAATGAGTTATCTTAGGTTTATAAAATTATTTTGTGGGACCTTGAATACCTTCTCAAGGTGTTACAAAATGACTTGTAGATTTAACGTTTTATATTTGGAATAAATATTGATTTTATTAAAAAATTATATTTAAAATATTTAGTAATTTATTTTGATAAAATGGAGTTCATTTTTGAATTTAGAGCATTGATATTCTGTTACGGTAAATGTTTGGGATTTTTCCAAAAAGTTGAATTTTCGGTGAATAGTCACAATACAATTTTGAGTTTCGGGTGTTTAATGACATAATTGATGATATAATCATGACGTAACAAATCTGGTCGACCTTTTAATAGTATTATATGTTATAAGGTGTCCCATTTGGCCAATAACATGGGAAAATACAATGGGAAAGCTCATGGTTTTTAAAATACCACTGATGAGGTGTCCCTTGGAATTTAATTAATTATTCCCTCACTTTTCCTATAAATACCAAGCCTTTTTCTCATTCATTTCATTCCAAAATCCTCCTAAAAAAATAACTGGACCTTATAAGTCCCAAGGAGTCCTCCCAAGGTGCTCTCAAGCCCCCCAAGGTCTCAACGATCAATCTTTCGAAGATACTCTTCCAGGTAAGGGAACCTTTCACCCTCAAATTTTTAGTCATGATTTCCTTTATGTTATGTATTGTAGTTTCCATCTTATTATGTGGGGGTATTTTCCTATATATTATTATTTCTTTCCATTTAATTTCCAAATTATTATATACCGTTTCCACTTTCATCAATTCATTTTATGAATTTTTTAGCGACGCTCTTAGGTTGCTGAATTTTTCATAAAAGAAATAGCATCTTCCCTTTTCATTCATGTTTTCTTTTCATGTGTTATGTCATTAAAATATCCATAACTTGATATTATTATATAAACATATTGTGTTATGAATTATTTATGAGTGGTTGACCCTTGTCCACTCTATTTTTGATGTTTTCTAAAATGATGTTATATAGCCGTTATGCTGCAGAATTTTCATCTCAAAATATCTCTCTATTTCTCAAAAAAATTATCTTTTATTATTTATATGGATTCCCAAATATATTTTCATTTCAAAGGGTATTCATCAATATATATATATTATCTATTCAATTCTGTAATTTACATACATGTAACCCTCCCTCTATTTCCATGGGTTATAAATGACATAATGATTTTTTATGTACTTATTTTAAACGTCGTGATTTTGACATGAAACCAATTTATTTGATTCTATTTTTGTTATTTATGAAATTTTTTATTATGATCTATATAGATCAAATTAAAATAAAGAAATATTAATGGTGCACCTAGATATTTCTATAATGCAATGGATAAAGAATTAATCTCTAGAGATGTCAAGTTTCACGATACCTTGGTGAATAACCTTAGTATTGTTTTTATGAAACCTTGGGAATGAAACTTGGTGATATGTTAATGAATGTATAAATTAAATTTTATATCCAAATATTCAAGTTATCATTCAAGTTATTTTAATTATGAAATTTATCTACTTCAATTTCTTATGTCTATGTTTTTATCATGGTCTTATTGATTTTAGAAGTAAACTAATTCCCTTGTTTTCCTTACCGGGCCTTCTGCTCTCCCTTTCCTTTGATTTATGTCTCGAGGTTATGAGATGCAATAATTATACTTAATAAGAAGTTATTATCAAGCCCTACAAGTGGATTATAAGAATTTTTTATATTTTTATGTTTTATTTCCCAGATTTCCCAGACATTAGAATTTAAAGATCCTTTATTTGTCAAATGTAATGAAAAGTTATGTAGTAAAAAGGCAGGATTCCATATTCAAAATTTTGAATGAGTCTTCTATAATAGTCATACATACCAAATAAACTATGTAAATCAAAAAAAAATCGTATGATTCTCCTAGGAAACTATAAAAATCACCTTATATAGGTCAATATATATATCTACTCTAGATATTATATGACCTAGAAGTGATCCTTACTGATCTAAGAGTGTAATTTACTGATCCTTACATATATTTGGTGCTCACTTAGTATATTAATCATGATCTCAGGGTGATTGGAATGGACATGCATGGTGTGTGAATACACTAAGATGTAATCTATGAAGGCCACTATATAAAAATCAAGATTTATATGAAAAAACCAATTAATAAAATCCGTGAACAATTCTGGAATTTTCATTAAACATAACGACATGGAAAGATACTCATACATGTCATACCATCACTATAATTATATATGTGGTGTGTTTGATGTATTCACATGAACATTATGGTAGCCCGACCTCGAATAATTCTCAGAGAAAACTATTATTCCAAGGATTTGGTTGAAGAGGTTGTCTATTCAAGGATGTGGATTCCAGTTCTTCCCTGTAAGCTAGTTCAGTCAGCAGTAAGACACACACAATTAAAGGGAACCATCTAAAATCTAGTTTAAAAGGATTTGTTATCCCCATGATTATGTGTTGGGTCTGATAAATCACTTAGCCTATATGTCTTCAAGATTCTTCTTGAGTTCTTGGAGATCAGTAGGTTCCATCCTATATAGAGGAATGGGAATTAGAACGGTAACTAAAACAAGAAAAATGGTGAGCTCAACTAGTCTCTCAGAAGGTATGATGGATAAGTCATCAAAAAAATATGTCCCTAAATTGATCCAAAACAAGATGGAATTCCAAGAGAAATAACCCTTGCTCGCTCATAAGGAGACTGGCCATCTGTGCTATCATTCTTCCCAACCCACTCTGATTGAATATATCTTGACTAGCCTAGGTATCCCATTCACCCTTATGGATATATATGTTTCCCTCCGGTAATATGAAATACACTCGATGGAGATAAAAATAAAATTGGGAACTATATGACACAAGCATGTCTGTGTAGAAAATTACACTAAAACCATTCATATCGAGGAAAAATAAACTCCATAGAAAATGGTACAAACTTTCTCAAGGGGGATCATCTCGCACTAGTGTATAAGATCCTCATGAAATTATAATGGTGTGTTAATGATCATAACACCATTGTATTATTATATCACTAAGATCAAACATTCCATAGTTTCAACATATAGAAAAGAGTGTGATGAGCCTATATCATGTAAGGTAGATACTTAGGTAATGGGAACCAGAATAGTACCTCTAACAGTTTATGGCCCCAAAATTTTCTCCCTAGGAGTAGGTTGAACTGTATATATAAGGCCTGAACCATATCCTTGATATGATACCTGAGTAGCCTAAGTAGGTACACAATTATGAAATTGAAATTAGAAGGTCTGACTGCAAGTTCCATGAACACCTTCTCATCTTGAATGGACTAAAGAATACTAGATTTCTTTCTAATGAGGTTTCATTGATCCTAAACCTAAAGGAAGCGATAACACAAAACCCATATCACTTGAAACAAATGAAAAATATCACATGAAATGTTTGAGCTGACCAATCCCTCTATTCACTTAACACTATATTAGGTTCGTTGTAATCAATGGATTTTTAATTCTTCGTTTTCAAATGGGTGACACTCCACAAAGCAATCAGGGTGTTCCACCTTTCTTGTACTATCCCTGCAAGTACCATTGAAGCATCACTTCCTGTGGATAGTTGAAACACTACTCTACCTCGAAGAAGAACTTCCCGAAATCACATCACCTAATTCCCTCAGGTTCATCATAATGATGGGGGATTGGATCACTATAACTGAAACAATTTTCAATTGAAATACATTAACTTACAAGAAGATGAAATATGAAATACCATACTCAAATCAACTCACAAAATGTACCTCATTACTGGTGAAGGATAATATAAACCTATTTAATTAATAAAGAGAGAGGATTATTTAATCACTAACATATTGCCTTTCAGAAGGTGTATGAACACCCAAACACAATCGGTTCTGAAGGTATGATCGAATAAGTAGTCAGAGAAGGCTCTCTAAATGTCTTCTCAGAATACACCATGATGTCAATCATCATGTATGTGAACGTCGAACCAATATGTGATGAATTCATGTAACATATAGGTCGTGAGATTGACCCTATGATTTGGAGGAATCTCAAAATTCCTGAATAATGAAACTATAACCTTCAACCAAGACTCAACATCCCGAGCCCCACCATCCCCAAAGAAGATGCGAGGGTGCAACTACTAGAAATCATGGGTGAGATATACCATAGAAGGGGAATGTTGTGGTTCACCCTAAAATGATTTTTGTGATGTGAAAAATGGTATCATGAAACTAGGCATCAATACCTATTGGAGGATATTAAGGAGGTTTCTTAGGTTTAAATAATAGAGTTATCATGGGTGGAGCAGGGCCCTCCACCTTTGAAGGTTTCTCATCACTATTTTTCTAGCGTAAAACACAATGTTTTTTCATCGACATATCTCAATAAATTCCAATCATATTCCTTAGAGAGGAATTATAATAGATATGGAAGGAATTTCATAAATTACTTGTAAAAACACTCTTAAGAATACTAAAAGCCTTATCCTACTCCAGGAGCCAATTTTGGGTTATCAGAATGATTCTCCAAAAGAACCATAGAGTACACAACCTACTACCCACTACTAGGTCGAGTTAGGTTGAGGTATCACATTCCGCACATAAGGGTTCATTTCATTTTAAGGTTGTATTAATTTTGATCAATTTTTTAATTGAAATTTAATTTAATTTGTTAAACTAGATGTATCTCCATCTCCATTTTATAGGGTCCCATACAACTTATAAATTGGACGGTGTTGTACATTTAATACTAACCAAAACACATTCAATCACATGTGACTAATATTCAATGGATCAATGTTCCACAATTGGATTCATAAGGTATCTACTTTAACCTATGAAGGGAAAAAAATATTAGGATAATTCATTTGATTTAAGTTCCAATATTGTATTATCAATCTTAAATAAAAAAATTTGCACACTCTATATATCTCAATCAAGGAACATAAAAGTGTACTAAATGAGGCACATACATCAATCACATGAAAAAAACAATGCATGTTGAAACATACATATGTAATTGAAGGATGCGTGACATTTTAAATCCTATGTTGCCTAGTATGATGTATGCTTGAATATTCTGTCATTTCATTAGTATAAGGCTAAATAACCCTCTTTAAAAATATCAAAATTAATAACCAGATAGTGAAAGTGAGTCGCTGAAATGTGAAATACTTGAAATGTTATCAATGGTATATATAATAATAATTAACCGTCCAAGGAAATTTGGGTTTCCCTTGTATGAGTGTTAAATACTCCCAAAAAATGATCATTTCAAAATTTCTATATCCTAGTATCACATATAAACGAAGATAGTAAGATAAAAAGGAAAAAACACTCATACCTCATTATAGATTCCTGACCCAGTTGCCACATAATGGTTCCCCGATATGGTTTTCCAAAAGACATGTATCATGCCTCCCAAAAGGCCAGAGGATACCAACTAACAGTGAGGGACTATTGTCTGTTTGTGTGGAGAATATACCCTCATTGATTAGAGTGATCATATAATTATATAATTTATTAAGAAAATAGAAACAAAAAAGTAGTAACAATCACGAAAACCAAGAAACAATAATATTAAAGCATGAAATATGAATAAAAATTATGTAGATGTTGAGTAATAACCAGATACAAGTAGTGGTGATTTTATTTAATGTAGCTATATAATAATGACTATGTAGGGGGTAGGGAATACATGCATATACCACATTCTGACTAAAATATAAAAAAAATCTAGAAACCATTATAGCAAGAATATTGAGCCTAAGTTCAGTTCTCTTCAAAAACACCATCCAAGATTTAACAATATATCATTGGAAGTTACATTCCTCAATTTATCTCTATCTGCAATCATAAATTCTACTCAGGTACCTAGGGTAGCCCGTGAAGTTAGTGAGATACAATATCAGTAGGCCAATACCCAATGTTTTTGGCTAATATAGAATATGTGATGTTAAATTATAAGTTAACCATATTAATTTAAATATATTATAGAGTAAAAAAATAAATACATTGGAATGGGTTAGCCTTGGATACCCACCCAATTTACCTGCTTCGGCCTAAGCTGGTGAATCTAAACCAGAATATCCTAATGTGGTAAAGTGATTGAAATAGATTATGAGAATGTGGAATATCCCCAATATTGTGATTGGGCTAGGAAGAAACGTGACTATGGTTTCAAAACCTAAGTACGATTTTTCAATTCAAAACATTCATTTACATTATAAATTCAATTGAACGACCTATTTAGAAAATATAAGGAGTCACCCTGAGCCTGTCCATGTAAATCCTATGTGACATTCCTAGTATCACTCTAGGGTCTCGGTATGTGTCCAATTTCATGGAGACCATCCATGTGACTCAATAATTAAGTCCCATGTTCCACTCTAGCATGGTATAAAAACTTTAAGAAAAAACAAACTTCTGAGTTTTTACCTTTTATTTCTTGTAGGTACACGAGTCTCTCTTGTGGAATTGTAAAACCAACCATGCCATCATTCCCTTATAATGTGCCTCCCATAGGGAACTGGTGTCACTCATTTGGAGGTAAAAACTGATAAAACATGGTGATCCTATCTTAGACATTGTTGATTTCTACCCTGATATATTTTCAAATCATTAACACAAACTAACTATAGCACGAGAGATCATCCAAGGGGCCCTTAAATCAAAACCCCATGTATCACCCTTGACACAAAAGTTAATCAAATGAAAATGAAACACACACACAGACACACACAAGTATATATATATATATATATATAACATACCTATCCAAGAACCATTTAATTTTTTAAGAACATATATGAGAATAGGTATATTAGCCAAGGAAAACCATTGGAAAATTCCATTAATACCTATGGAATAAGGAATCATGAACATATCCTATTATACTATCTCAGGGTATTTAATATGAGAAAAAACCAACCAAGGATTTTCAACAAGATAGGGAAAAAAGGAATGTTTTGAATTCTTGGTGAATCACACCCCATTGAATAGAATAACTCAAGGCGATTAATCTAAGAGAATGATTACACAGTCACTCAAATTGCCAATTCCATGATAAGGAGTTTATTTTAATTTAATTTTACAATTAGGGGAGATTTCGTAAAGGTCCATCTCATGCGATAATGACACAATTTATATAACCCAATGTATCAAAGGGAAAGAGACTAGACCACATACCTTTTCTTCATAGAGATTCCTCCATCTAGAGTGGACATTTTATTCAATATAGGTTGTGAAAAATTGAAAAGACCAACAAATTCCATGAAAACAAAGAAAATGAGAGTGCACAATGATATCACAACAGATGATAAGATGAACTTAAAATAAATTAGATATAATTTAATATATCACCTCTAGATTTTTGTTAGATTTTATAGTACTCGATTTTGAGGTCAGACGGAGAATTTAGCTCAATACATAGGAGGATAGAGATGAGAGGCTTCATATGTTAGGGTAGGAGAATAATATTCTGGATAAATAAATGGATATCAAATAATGGTTTAAATCATTAAATTATAGAAAAAATTAATTTCACCATCATTTACAGGGGTTCATGTTTTGGCTACATGATTGTCCAAAATGTGTGCCAGTTACTTCCTGGAATGGGAACCTAACATGTTAAGGAACCTAATTAGTTGAATTGTGTGGAAACCGTGAAAAAAAAACTCAACACAAAAAATGCATATGGGTCATATAGCAATGCAATTTGGGTTGAATGATTGTTGAAAAAATGTGTGGCCCCTAGTTACCTACTGTCTAAAACTACATGGTTTTGGGAAACCAGGTGGGTTGGGTAGCAAAATTTATCCAAACCATGTATCCATTTATATTCATCCCATTTCTGCGATCTGTGCTCAATTCATGTCCCAAATTCACCCGAGGCCTCGTTGATCCTTTTTGGAATCTTATTTAGTCCTGTTTAATGAAATTAGAAATTAAAATTAACAGTCCATACCTTTTTGAGAATAATTTATCTTAAAAAATTATTGATATTTATATAATCGCATTAAAAATATAAAAATAATATATAAACATATGATAAATATTCCCAACCATAATGATGATATATGGTTGGTTCCACTTATTGGAAACCTTTCAGTTGAATTATTAACAAATGAAATGTTTTTTGGAAATAAGACATATAAAACCTGAAAAAAATAGAAAATAAAAAATATATGTGTTTTAGAGATAATGAACATAAAATTTCATAATATATAAAATTTTAAATACACAATCTCAAATTGAAAGCAAATCTAGAAAAAATACCTTTACCTCATATTATCACTTGTCAAAACACTCTCTATCACCTTATTTAATAAATTATTTTTATTTTTCATATATATATAATTCATGACAAATTAACATTATACCATTTGTTTATAAATTATTTTTACCCATATATTAATTATATATTATTAAAACTTTTCTTTGGGTGTCAATAATTATATTTTCCCATGCATGATTCAGTTAAGTGGTTGTAAACTTTGTTACTTATTCATGGATTCATAACATTCAAAATGTTCATGTTGATATATCACAAATGGTTTATAAGGTACAAGATATCCAAAATCATTTAATATAACTCAATGTAATGGTTTGTATGGAACACTCACAATTCAACCCTTTTTGTTAACTTCGATTAAAAATATTTTATTTTATTTTTTTATATAAATAAACATATATATATATATATATTACCATTCCAAAATTAGGGGAAAAATTAAATTAATAATTATTAAATAATTTTTAAAGTATTTTTTTATTATATACCATTCGATGCAAACATTATAACATCATTAGTGTAGTTTTTCAAAATTACAAAAAAATTGTTATGTCGACTGAATGAGTAAGAACATGTTATTTTATAGTTATAAATATACATTTATGGATGCTCAATTATATAAAAAAATTAATTATTTAGATAAAATAGATAAACAAATATTTAAATTAATAATAAAAAGAATAATGATTAATGAAAATATAAGACATATGTTGTAGTCTTTATTATTATCTAATAGAGCCCTTTAGAAATAATGGGTTTGAGTTTGATTATTTGGACCAGATGTTCCTAAACAAGAGAGAGGATTATGAGGGAACAAATATGTGTATGAATTCTAGATAAATTCTATAGAATGATGTGTTTTTAAATTCATTTAATATGGGTCATTATATATATGAAAAATAGAGTCATTTTTATGAATACTCATTTATTATGATAAATGGAATATTATATTCAAGGGAAGTGAATCCAAAAAGAAATATTAATGAATATAACATAAGGGAGGTATATATACCCCCCATACACCCCTTTATAGATAATATTTTATGACCTTATCCCTTAATTTATTATTTTTAACTTATTCTAACCATAACAATAGTGAAATTTTTTACCAAGATAACATGTTTTTATGACTAAAAATGAAAGTGAAATTATTACCTAATTTATATATTATAATTCAAAAAATTAAAACCATTTTAAAAGATTAAGTTTTTAATGTTTATAAAAATTAATTTTTTTAAGTACACATAACTCTACAAAATAAATTTTCTTATAAAAATGACATTTTTTAATAAAAATTGATTTATACACATTCCATACATATAAAAAATATTATTTTATTAGTGTCCACACTTAAATTATAGAAGATTTAACTTATAAATAATATCATATATAATATAAAATTAAAACAACAACTTTAAACAATTAATTATTGTTTATACATGAATAGGTAATGCATTACTCTTTTTATTTACCATGTTATTTATTGTGTTTTAATAATTTATATAAATAATAATTCTATTAATTGAAAAGTAAATTTTATTTATAAAACTCTTAAAAATTAATAAATAAAACAAAAATTAATATTTTTTATAAAAATAATCAGTTAGGAATTATTGATAGTAAATCAAAACCCACATATTTAAGTGAAACATAACATGGCATGGAATTCATTTTTCTGTGATGTAATGTGGACCAGTATTAATCCTCTTATGTTTATGCATCTAGGATAAATTTTTTCCATCTAAGCTCATTCATATGAGACTAAATTTTCTTATATTTTATGGTCATATAATGAGAACTATAAAGAGATAGGTTCTAAACAATGGTTTGGTGTGATACGTACCTATAAGGGACCCTTTCCAGTGTATCCTTTTTTATAATTTTAGGTGAAGGAATGGTGGGACATACACTAGAATGAAAACCCATTTATTCTACCACCCATTGGAAAATAAATGGATTAATGGATGGTTAGTTACATAGAAAGTTATTTATTGTGATGTAATCCATGAATGTATGTGTGGGATATGTTTAACAATATTGGTTTCTATGCGCTGAATGATACTCAGTATCAAATTAGTAGATTATCAGCAATAATATGAGGATACAATGAAATAGAGTATAGTCAGGGTGAAATATATTTTAGTATGAGAGAACTTAATTATCAATGTAATAAATGATTTCCTAATAAATATGAATTTAGAGAGTTACAAAATCTTTTATGCTAGGACAGAAATGATTTATTTTGGATACAATTTTCTTTTTGATTGGTTGATATAGGTGAAAAGTTTTCCATAATGTTCATAGAATAAAATCATATAAAATGGTGAAAATGAACAAAACATATGACTTGGGAAAATGAGGTGCATAAATTATTCCTAGAGGGATTAGAGATAGTTTTCGACATTAGAGGGTCTGGGAGACAGTAATTTTCACTATTATTTACTTAAAATATCTATAAGATGTGTACTTCACCAAATAATATATAAATACTTAATTAAATTGATTTTTTATAATTTTTCTATATATTGAAACCATTTATGATGAATTTAACAATATCCTCTATATCATTCCCTTATGTATTTATTTTTAAATCAACTACGAGATTTAATAAAATTCTTGGCTGAATAAAAAGGTAAGGGGTCACTGAGTGATCTAATCTTTAGGGATAGCTCATGGTGTCAAGCCTTAACCTAGATTTTGTGTGATAACTTGTATTAAGGAAGAAATTTTGTTTGAAAACCTAGTTATTTATATAATTAGTAATTTTTAGGACTTATAAATATTCATTAATTATATTTTATATTGTTATAATAATATTTGATAAATTTTTATTCAAAAGTAAAAATATTTACTTACTAAATTGGATTTTAATACATTACATGATACTATTTAAAATATTTATTCCAAAATTATAGTATTATATATTGAAAAAATTAAATTAATTTCTAAATTCGACACGTCCAGATTTTGTTAATATGAATTTTTGGGTTTTTTCTAAAAAGTTTTATTTTTCAATGAATAGGGAAAAATACTGATTTTTTTTGAAAACATCTTTTAATTTCAAGAATAAAAAATGGTTATTTTTTTAAAATTTTTTTAAATAAATTTAATCAATAATATTTTTATAGTATTATTATGGTATTTTTAATGAATTCTATAACTTAATTTTATATGAATATATTTTTATACATAAAAAGAATTTTTTTGAAAACCTTTTTTCACCATGTTTTTTAGGATTAATTTTAAATTAAATTATGAATATTATGGGGATTAATTTTATAAAATGGATTCAATATTTATAAGTAGAATAATTATAATTATTTAATAAATTAAAATTAAAAATTTTTCATGATAAATAGTATAAAAATCTCTTATCGTAGATAATGTTAAAACCAATTTACCTACAGTTTAAATGAATGTAATAGAGGTTAAATGAACTAGAAACTTAACTTATTTAAATTATATGTCCATATTTATATACTATATCATCTATTAAGTATATATTATCCATATTATATTTAGTTTACGTGAGTAATACATTAATATATTGTATTTTATTTATAAATTCAATCTGTTTCCTCCCTCCAACTTATAAGAAGAGACCCACTATCCACTCATCTCCACATATAAATAGAATTTATATTAGGAAATAACTTCCCAAATAGGTTCAATACATCCCTAAGAATCTCTCAGAGTCCTTGTTATTATCATAAAAACATCAAAATAAGGATTTTGGTATAAAACTAAAGAGGTTGTCTGAAGAAGAGGTATAGTTTGTAACCATGTGTTTTCAGTTTGTTTCTTCATACAACTCTATCAAATATTATTCTAACATGATGAAATAATAATACCTGTATATATCATATAACATTATTTTATTATGTTAATTTCATAACCTATATCCATGTACTATTCTATAAAAAGAGAAATGAAATAGTCATTCTTGACCACAGAGGAATACTAATTCGTCTTCCATACCCACCACTTACGAATGATTATAATGTTGGAATTAATATATATATATATATATATATATGATATTAATGAAATATTTATAATTTTGTAGGAATGATATATCACATAATTTCTTACCTTTCTATGCATTGGACATGATAACATTGTTTCTACGTATGTGTGGATTACCACCTCTTTGAAGTGATGTGAATTGTTTTCACCAATATATCACTTGGATAGTATATATAAGTTTATTTAATAAACTTATAAGGTATTTATGATTTAATTATCATTAGGTAAATATAATAAAATACTGATCTTCTTTTCATCATGATTATAGAAAAATGGAAATGTAACTCTTGTGATTGTATGACCTAACAACTATATGATTATAACATATTTATTATTACATAATAATATTTATTGGATGATATTAAATGTATAATTTATGTAAAAAATAAAAAATATGTCATTATTATTCTAGAGATGATGTAACAAAGACCTCTTTTAACATATATAAACTATTGAAGTCATTTTAGACATATGAATCAAATATCATCAAAATGATTAAAGTGAGATTTATTGATTTAGAACTAATTATTAAATGGTAATAATTAAAATAAAACTAATAATAAACATGAAAACGGTTCATAAGAAATTAAAGCATTAAAATTAGTTTATTATTTAGGATTATAAAGTACTTTATCTGAGGTTTATATCATTATGTTCGTTCATAATCATCATTAATAATAAACTTATGTAAATTATTTACTTTCTTAAGAACCTTTTTCAAGTAAATTACTCATTTTATTTTATTTATTATGACTTTTTATTTATTCACTTAATCAATTAATTTCATGTTGAATTTTTTGAATATATTGAGTTCATATGTCAATAATGACTTCAAAAGTGTGACTATGGTAAAATAGGATATTATTATATCTTATGAGAAATAATAATAATGTCATTATTTTAATTTTTATATATAAATTTTAATTTTAAAATAAACTGTGAAAAATGGTTATAAAAAATTAATTATGTCGCAATTATGTAGACAATAAGTTGAATGTATGTATGAAAAATGTGTCCATTTTCAATTTTTTAGAATTATCACTATATCAAAAATACCATTTTATTTATCTAAATAAACCTATATATACCAAACATGTGACGTGGTGGTGAAAAATTAATCTCATCACTTCATGGAGGTGTTAGTCCACATGTATGCAAAAACAATGTAATCTTTATCTATTAATTAAATGGAAAGAAAATATGTGATATATTAATTTTTAAAAATTATAATAATTTCTTGATTATCATATATATATATTAAATAAATAATTATAACCAGCCATTAGAGGTGACTATGGGAACCAAATTACATCAGTTCATGAAGAGTTAGTCCACCGTATACACAAATGATTGTTTTATTTTCCATTGGATGTAAATAGATATGGAAACATGTTATGAAATTAACTAAAAAATATCTCATTATATGAAAGATGTTGGTGAAATGGTTGAAGACAATTTTTATACTGTTAAAGAAGACATAAAATAAAATTCATGGTTGTGAAATATTACTCTAACTCAGAATGTCGCTTTTTTGTTTACACCTAAGGTATTCTTATATGGGTTTTCGAATAAAACAAAGGACTCCAGAATTTGGGGAGGGAATTAAGTAATGGATTTTTATTGTTATTTTCAAAAAATAATTAGTTTCATTTGTGTATTGGAGAGTATAGGGTGTTTCTTTCTATTAGTGGGGTAGAGGAAACTCATTGAATTTTTCAATAGAATAAAATATATTAACGTATTACTCAAAAAATGTATTCAAAATAGACTAATTAGAAATATTATATGATAAATTTTCTAAAAATGGTTATCAAATAGAAATTATAATTTTTTTTTAATTTTAACCTATCTTCTTATTTTAACCTATAGTAAACCAGTTTTAACCTTAACCGCAGTAACAAATTTTTTTGTCTTACTATTCATTATGACAAAAAATTAATTTAAATTACTTACCTAATATTAATTACTATCATTCAAGATATGGAATAAATTTTTTCAAATTCCATTTACATAATTATAAGAATTTAATTAAAATTTAATCATGATAAACATTGTGAAAATTGATTTTTTCATAAAAATGTATTTCTCAATATAAAAATTGTTTTCTAGATAATTCATGTATAAAATCCATTTAAAATAAAATAATGGGATTATAAATAACAAAGATTTTTTAGTTTTTTTTTGAAACCATTTTAAAACAAAATGGATATTTTTTAATTCTTGAAACAAGAATATAGTTTTCATAAAAAGAAGTATTTTTCAGTATTCGTTGAAAAATAATTTTTTTAAAAAAATTAAAAAACTATTCACACTAATATAATTTTCATACAATGATTTAAATATTTACGTTATTTTTATCAGTCACATTTTCTATAATTTTAAAAAATTTATTTAAATTATATTATAATAAATAAAAAAAATTGAATAAAATATTTTTTTAAAAATAAAAGAACGTTACTAAAAATTGAGTGTTTATTTAAAAAGAATTAATCAATAAATTTATTTTTGAGTTTGAACTTCATATCTATTTAATAATGTGATTATTCTTATTCATACCTTCCAATTCATTGAAAATCACATAATTGTCATATTTAAATAATAAAATTTCCTTATTTTTTTAAACTTGGTGTTGTATGTTTTATATACAACTGAACATAGTGTTCTTTAAAAATTTTAAGAAATTAAATTATTACCTCCTAAAATAATTTATTCTATTAAATTTTAATGGTTATTACTATTTTAAAATTTTGTGGTGGTTCTTTATTATAACATCCTTAGGTTCATATGTTGCTTCCTCTATTTTATGAATTCTTTAAAGTACCTTTACCTATCATGTCATTCAATTCACCAAAACATGATCTATAATATTCAGAATGTGAATAGGATACTCTAAATAAGATAGAATAGTTTCTAATTTTATTAATTCATAGGTGGTAATATGTGTTGGTTCATGAATATTCAACTATAATAATAATATATGGAAGACGTCATGAAATTTATTAAGCCTTGGTTGAATTCCTAATTAGTCAGACAAAACACCAAATATTTCCATAATTTAAAAATGTAAGATGTACCTAGGGTATAGTTTTACCTTCTTACCAAATCGTATAACACCCATCCTTGGGGATACATTCAAGAATATGTGATATCCATGATGAAATTTAAAATAATTCCTTCTATTTTCAAAACAACGCTTTTTCCTACTTGGAGATACACAAATACGGGTCTGAATATCATTTTCCATTGTGATTTTCTCCTCAAAATATTCTGGTCTATCAAGATTCCTTTCAACAACTTCATCCCAAATAGATTCCTCTATATTAATACTTTAATTACATCTACTATTATAGAAATATTCTATAAATGTTAAATATTAATCACACATACCTTTAATGTCATGTGAGTATAAACTTATAATGTGTTCCAATGTTTGAATAGTCCTTTTAGATCACCCATGAATTTAAGTATGACAGGTGGTGCTCAATGAAGTTCAGTATAGAGAGCGTTTTAACAAATTTTTAAGAATTTCAATGTATATCATAGATCCATATCATAAACAATTGAATGAATATTCCATAAATTCTTAAATATTAATTAATATAGTTCCTTGTGTTGTGATCAATAGTTAAATCTTCTCTTATAATGAGTAAATGGGATGATTTGGTAACTAAATCAATAATAACCCATATTTTATTATTCTTTCTAAGATCCTTTTTCAATTTAGTGAAAAATATTTTAGTAATATCATCCCATATCCCTATTGTGATAGTTCGAGGTTGCATTAATTATCTAGGATTTTGTCTCTCAACCTTCACTTGGAGACAAACCAAATATCTGGACTCATTATCAAAATATTTTTGTTTCATATTTTCACATTAAAAACATTTCATCATATATTAATAAATATTAGTTCCACAAGGGTATATAGAGAAATCAAATCTATGGGAATCATAGGAATATTTAATTTGTATCTTAGGTATCGATGAGAACACATAACATATTTTCAAATTTTATAACACTATCTTTATATATTAATTTTAAAAATTTCCCATCATTCATGAATTTAATTTTCATTTTAAAAATTTCATCATTAGGGTGAGAAAATTTTATATTTTTATATAAATAAATTTAGAAATCATTTTCAAAAGGGGGATGTTTCCCCTTTATTAATAATTATCATATCCATATTTACTAAATCCATGACCATTTGATACCTATAAACCTTTATTTTAGCCAGGACTCCATGATCTCTGTTTCTCAATGAAACTTTTACATTATTGTCCTTCACCAGGTGGTATTTTATTTTGAAATCATAATACTTTAGTATCTCAGGCCATCATCTTTGGCTCATGGTGATCTATTTTGGAAAAAATATTTATTTTAGAATCTTATAATTTGTGTATATATCAAATATTTTACTATAGAGATAATGTCAAAATATCTTAAAAGAAAATGTTACAACTACCAAATCATTATCATGGGTTGTATATATCTATTATGGAGTCTCTAAATGCCTTTATTTGTATGTAATAACTTTATCAATCTACATAAGGACAAATCCAATTCCATGATTTAATTCATTTCTGTATATAAAAAATCCACAATTTCCTGAAGGAAGATCCAAAACTAGAACATTGAAAAATCTTCTATTTAATTATTATGAAAAAATAAAAATTCATTTTTTATATATGATTATAACCCCATTATGACAATTCTTGGTTAACGGGTTTTCCATTTATGAATTTTTTTGAAAAATATATCCTTTATTAACCTTCCAAAACAATGATACTAAGGTAACTCTATTATGTTTGTTGGTGTGATCCATTATATGAATGCATATTCCTCTAATAGAACAAATGATATTCTATCCTTCGAGATAATATTGTCAAGGAATGAAACTTTATAATTCAATAATTCACACTTTCTAAAATTCACATATACCTATTTTATTATAAGAGTCTTAAGACTGATTCATATGTGATTCTCATGGTCCCTATATACTTTACAATATAACAAGATATAATAAAAAATAGTACAAAAAATTATCAATATATTACTTTAATACTCTATTAAATAGTTCTATAATAATAAAGGATAAATTAGTCAATAAAAACAGAGTTACTGTAAACTCATAATGTCCATACCTCTTTCAAAATGTTGTCTAAAGAATATATTCATTCTTTAAATGTAATTGACGATACCCAGAAAGGAGGTCAATATTCGGAAAATATTGAGACCCTAGAAGTTGATTGAATAAGTCATTAATTCAAGGTAAGGGAAACTTGTTCTTTATAAAAATAGATTTTATTTCCTTATAATCCATCCATAGCCACATATATCTATTTTTATTATTAACAATAAGAAGAGGGGATCCTCATCCTGAAACACTAGGGCATAAAAATCCACTACCACACAACTTATCTAGTTGTTTCTTTAACTCAGTTAATTCCATAGTTTCCATTCTATATGGTGTCTTTGATGTAGGTATTTAATCATATATTAAATAAATGTAAAACATAACTACATGATCAAGTGGATTCCTAAGTTAATACTAAGAAAAATACATCAATTTAATCATACACAATCCATATATTCAAAATTTAAAGGTTAATTTTTCTATCCATAGGCTTTGTCTTCTCTTCATTCCAATGAATATCATTCTGATGTATTATTAGGGTGGATCAAGGAATTACTCAGATGATGAAGTATTCCTTATAATGATAAATAACTCCACATTTTCATCATTAATTGTAATTTATTTCCCTTTAAAATAAATTTCTCCACCATAATTTTAAATCTCATCCATACCATATATTATATAAAAAACAAACATAGTTAAAATAATCTAATTTGAAAAAAGGGTATGTTTATGTGTTCTAATTTGAATTGACTGAAATATCCTTATTTTTTTGTTATGTCAACTGGGATTTTTGATCAACAAATACCTTCTTAAGGTGTCGGGGAAATACTTAATTTTCTTTGTAAATAATATTTATATAAAATAGCGACAAGATAAAAAATTAAATAAACAATTAGTTATATTTTAGGCTATGATTTATTAATATAAAACCAAATCATTAAGAACTTCAACATCTACTCTAGAGATCACATAAGATTGAGCCTCCCCCTTGTCCTCTTTTGTGGACAATTCCCTTGATGATTGGGAAATTGGCTTGAATAATACCATATTTCATTACATTTGATGAACTGTATAATAGTTGTCTCAATATTTGAATTATTTTTATTATGATTATGACCATTATCTCTATAATTTTAATAAACATACATACCCTTAATTTATTTTCAACGATGTTTCTTTCCATAATTTTGACATGATGGGAATTTCTTAGTTCTGTTCTTATAATTTGAGACATTTCCTTTTTTCATGGTGTTTATCTGACCTCTTCTTTTATTGATTTCCCTTAAATATATATGATCTATAAAATTCCTTCTATATAATAATGTTAGTTGATACTGTATCAACACATGTTGAAAATTTCTGGGTAATTTTCCACCTTTGGTGAATTTTATTAACTCCATCAAAGAAAAAGTTAATATTGATTTCTAGATTATGTATTGAGTCCAAATATTTTTTGAACAATATTTTAATGTAATCCACATACTTTAAAACACTTCATTCATCCTTATACTTTAAATTTAGAAAAATACCCTCAATTTCAACTCACTGTTTTCGATAGAAGTATTTATCAATAGAAATCACTTTAAAATTTCTCTATTCCATTATTTCTATATATTCAACATCTTTAGTTGTTTGAATCAGTGAACAACATTGATCCACATTTTCTTTAAAAAAATACACTTCCAAAATAAGTTTTTCACTTTCATTAAATCCCAAATAGAGGAATATCTTTTCAGGAGACTTAAACAATTTCTTAGATACCAATGAATTAGTAGTTACAAAAATAGATAAAGGATTTGGTCATATTTAGAGATACATATAGAAGTATAATGTTGTGGAACAATTGGATTCTTCATTAGGGAAATGTTATCAATTTTAACATGAGTATGCTACCCTATTATAGTAATGATTTGTATAATTCCAATACCAACTATATTGGCTTGCTCAATAGAGAAATATCTACATGTTCTATGGGTGTTGATTTCCTTTCTTCCATTAGGCACCCCACAGAATAATGGAACACAATTATTAATCTCATAATAATCAGGATTATTGATCCATAAATTAAAATTCTCAAATTTGGAAAAAAATTTCAAATTCTATAAGGGATTATTATAATTATCATATTAGTTATGTTTATTTAAAATATAGTTCACATGATTTCTACTATATATCTTATGATAATAATTGTAACAAAACAAACTCTAGTAACTCAATGTTGGTGTCTAATTTATTACATTAGTATAAGATGCAAAATATCTTATCTTGAATAAACATTATGTTTTATATTATTAAAGAACCATATACACTTGTAATTCCTATATTACATTTGAAATATAAAATATATACCATAAAACAATTCTTTCATACAAGATATTATTCAGTATATTCTTCTTTATATCCTTGTGAAAAGAAAAAAAAATGGTGAGCACAGAATCCTATTAAGTGTTACGTACAACTGAAGATATAAATAATCAATAAGGAATACTCCATATAGAATAGTAAATAAATGGAAACAAAATTCATTTAATCAATAACTTTAGAATAAAATACATCCATGGATAATATCAATATAGTAATCTCATGAATAAGAATAACTGAATTCTCAATAAAGGTAATTCTTAATATTGGACATCATGATTTCAAATTCAATGATATCTATGCTTTCAAATCTCTGTACCATGACAGTATAATATATGGATATGTATACACTAGAATTCCATTTAATATAAGTATAATGGGTTGTCTCATGAAACATATCGATGCATTGAGGTGATATATATAACAAGGACCCACCCATTAATGTATATCCATTACATTATCTATATATTTAATGTTTAATTTAATTCATAAATAATATGACTTATCAAAAAATATCTGTATTAAGTAAATAATATCAATTTATTAAGTTCTTTGTAGTCAATTAAATCACTTTCATAGTAAAACATTGTATAAAGAAATAATATACAGTTTAAGAAATAAGAATATACATGATAAATAATATAGATATTTTAGATAAATGTATTTTATAATGATTATAAAGATGTGAATGTTTCATGTGAATGTTAATGTCCCAAAAGTTATTAAGGGATGAGAGATGAACACTATAAAAGTATATAGTATAGTGAAATCAATTATTATAAATAATTGAAATGAAAAATTTAAAATAAATTTTCTTAAATACATTTCTTTAGAATATCATTGGAATATTTTATAAGAAGATGAAGGGGTTAAATTGTTTTATGTATGCTGGATAGTTTCTTAATGTTATATACAGTAAAAAGAAAACATTCATTTTGATATTTTTAGATAAAATTTTAAAATGAACAATTGAGGGAAAGAATTAGAAATATTAAATTAAAACCACGTAAAAATCAAGTGAAATTTAATATTTCCATAATAAATTCACTGATTAATATTAAATATATTGGTAAATTAATTTTGAAAAATATATACATGGAAGTAAAACATACCTGATTAAAAAGAGAAATAATATAATCTCTTTTTAATATTCCTATTGAATGAGTTACATTAATTGAGTCAATAATAATTATTAATAAATATATATTCAAGTTAAATACCTAAAACGTCAAATATATACAGAAGATAAAATTAAATAGCATCTTAATACTAAATATTCCTCAATTGAGTTGAATTTGAGGGGAAATACCTTACCTCAGGCCCTTCTCATCACGCGTGTTCATTGTACTAATACATAATTAAATAATTTTAATTATTTAATTTATTAAAGAAAATTATCAATCGTATTATTCCTTTTATTTAATTTTTCTAATTTTATATTTATTTTCTTAATAAATTAGGTTTATTCAAATGTTTTGATGACATTTGATTCATATTCCCAAAATAACTTTTCTAGGTTAACACTGGTAAAAGTGCACATTTTTAAATGATATTTGAAATAATAGTAATGACATAATTATCATTTATATAAATGAATTATAATATAAAAATCAACTATTAAATATGGTAATGATAAATTAACAATGTTATAATCATGGATATGGTAGAAAATATATATGCATCACTAACGCTTCAATTTTTCAATGAACTTGGTGGAAATATGTTAAGTATTTTATTATATTTCTAGAATGATAATTATATAATAAATTATATACTAATTATTTAAAAAAAACACACATACATATATATATATACCAACTATGTTATATTGTGAAATACAAATCACATCTCTTCATGGAGGTGGTAGTCCAATAGTACACACGAACGACATTATCATTTTTAATTGAATTGAAAGATAAGATAATATTTGTTATATAAAACTTCCTTAATGAAAAGGGTTTCATTATTATCATATGTATATATTAAATCCATTATTATAACCATATGTGACCGGTGGTTATGGGAAATGAATTACATCTGTTTTCGAGGCGGTATTCCTCCATATATAGAAACGATAGTTTCAGTTACCATTTAATAGAAGAGAAGATATATATAGGGTATTCCATTAAAATAAAAATATATTAGAATTTGTAATATACTAATGTTAATATTTTATCACGGTTGAATAATATTTCATGGTTGTGTAATAATAAGTAAAAAAATCTTGGTTATGAATTATGCATCTTCTTTACAAAACATACTTAGGTTTTCACATAAAACAATAATAGGTTTGTTTTTAGATCAAAAAGAGAATATAAGATATTTTTATGGATTTAATTAATGTATTTGGATTGGTTTTTTATGATATATTATTTTTATGTTTGGATAGAGGAGGATAGGGAAGATTTTTTGTAAGTGGGGGAGGGGACACACATATAATTTTTGAAAAGAATAAAATATATCAATTTATTCTTCAATCCAAATGGATCCAAAATAGAACATTTAAATATAATATATGATATATGGTTAAATTATTTCAATAATATATAAATTATAAATGTTATCAGTTCATTTAAACCCTTATCACCTTAGTTTAACTCTAATATACTTTTTATTCCTAAACCATGGAAACAAATTCGAACTCTTTTTTACTATTAATTATAAAAAAAATGTGTTTTTATTATTAAATAATATTAATTATTTTTATTAAAAATATGTATTCTGTTTTATCAAAATAAATTCATATAAGAGTTATAATTTATATTAAAATTATACATGAGAAATAAAATAAACAACAGTTTTTCAGAGAAATGTATTTTTAAGTATAAAAAAGAATTAATGAAAAATTCAATTATAAAATTCACTAAAAACAACATTTTTATTATAAGTTTCATAATTTAACTATTTTTTTGTGACTATTTTAAAAAAATAAAAAATTTTAAATTCACGAAACAAAAATATAGTTTTCAATAAAAAGCTGTATTTTTTTACTTTTCTTTGAAAAAGTAAACTTCTTAGAAAAATCATAAAAAATAACCCAAAGTTAATTTTAGTAAGAAGATTTAAAAAATTAATTTAATTTTATAAAATATTTTATATAATCTTATAAAAAATTAAATATATTATTTACTCTAAAAAAGAAATAAAAATAATGTATGATGAAAACATACTTCGTAAGAATAAAATTACATTACAAAAAAATGACTGTTTATTTCCTACCATTAATCAATAAATTTTTATTGAGTATTTCCTTCATATATATTTGATAATTTTTTTCATATTCATAACCTCCAATTCAATGACTAGGTTATAATGATTATATTAATATAATAGTATTTCATTGTTAATTAATGCTCAGTGATGCGTGTTAAATGTGTTATGAAACAATGTGTTCTTTTGAAATATTGGGATATTATTATGTTGAATCCTAATAGATAAAAGGGGAAAAAACTATAAAAAATGTATATATTTCACTACAAGGAAAGAAAATATGGTTGGGTTCGGAACTTAGCTGAACATAACTATATTTGGGAAATTTATTTAGGTTTTGATGAATAACCTTTCTTGAATAGAGATGCCAAATATTCCACAGTCTGATTCTCTAATTTTGGATCACTTCATATGATATATGCCACAAAATTTTAGTATAATAATAATAAATATGTATATGATAAAAGGATTAAGTCTCTAGAAATGGCATTCCTTGCATTGGGATGTAATGAAAGTGAAGACGTGTTTTTAGAAGTGTAATTTTTTTAAAAGAAGATATAGAGCAATGGTGGTAATTGATTTAAAACACTAAAAGTGCTGAATAAGTAAAATACAAGTAATTGGAATAATTTAAATTATTTTTTATGAAATACATCACTCAAGAAGAATAACCTATAATGGAGTGGAAGTTCCTCGCATTAATATAGAAGGATGAAGGAATTTTTTAAGAGTATGAGTATAACATTACATGATAATCCGTGAAGAATAAAAAAACATACATAATATAAAAATAAATATTGAATATTTCTCTGATTTTCTTAATACACATCTCTGAAGGGTACTTGTTCCTCAAACATTTTCATCATATGATTATATAGTATCATGTTTAATGAAAATTGAGAGGGAATTTTATATATATTATATATTTTTGGAAAATCAAGAAAAAAAGATTTTGTATTAACACCAAGAAAAAATGAATGTTTTAAAAAGTATAGGAGAAAGAATTAATTTCCATCATGTGAAAATTTTAGAATGAAACATCTAGAAAATTCTAGATTCACATGGGAGTTTGTTACAGGTGTAGAGAGAAGATTCATCTGGATAATTATTGTAAGGAAATAAAAGAGACCACTAATATCCAAGGCTCCAATTGTAAATAAATCTGAACTTATTCAAACCATTATCCGATGAATGAAGGGAATATACCACATAAGAGGTCCGGGGGGGGGGTCCAAGGTTATGTGATCAATACAAATGAGATTGAATTTACTAAATATCATGTCTTAGATAATCTAATCTAATCTTAATATTTAACTAATGATTTATTTGATTCTTGATCGTCACACTCATTTATATCTTATATTCATTATAATAAAATTAGATATTCCCCTAACACCATAATATGAAAGTTGTCAATAAAAAATACTAGTGAAAATATAACCACAGAAATGATGAGTTACTTAGTTCCCATTATGACTCATAAATGTTTTGTATCTGTATACATTATTATTACATATACTGTTAAATTATATATAACCATTATTGTGAATTATAATTCTAAATAGCATAAAAATTTTATTTTATATAGAAGAAAATTATGACTTGTGAAGAATAAGAATAATTCCTTATCTTTATAGGGTAGAATTCATTATCCAAGTCATGTCCGGATCCACCCCAATAGCTCTTCTACATGCGATTCCTGTGGAAGATGGGTAGACCCAACCGAAGGGTATAAAGGGTAATCTAGAAAATGAGAATGAACATATTTTTTATGAATAAGTATTTCTTGAGAAATTACATTGACATCAACGAGAACATGATTTTTAGTTTTTTAATTTAATAGTAAATGCAAGACATATATCAAAGAATCCTTATCAAATCGACACAATTTAATTAGTAGATTTAAAGAATGAACTAGAGGAGTTTGTGTAAATGGATTTATATTCCCTTATTTTTTTACCTTATAAAGCCCATTTTCATAAAATTAACATGAAATATGGATCTAGGAGGCTATGAATTAAATACTAGGAAATAAATGATACTATGATAAAGAAAAATTATCTCATGCCTCAAATTGATGATTTATTTGATCAAGTTCTTAATGATCAATATTTTTCAAATATTTACCATCATTATTGGTATCATTTATTGGGAGTAAAAAAAGAAGGTAACCCATAGATAACATTTCTTATGAGGTAAATAAAATGTAATTTTACTATAATTCTATTTGAATTTTCTAATGCACCTATGGTTTTTATTTATATAGAGAAAAGTTAATTTGAGGTGTATATTGATAATTATTTTGTTTTATTTATTGATGATATCTTGGTTAATTCAAAAATATATAAGGGACAAGAGAAAAACACACAGATCTTTCTTGAGATACTTAAATGAAAAGTGTTATATGGTAAATTTAGAATTTGTGATTTTTTTTCACAATAAGGTTTCTTTTCTGGACTATATTTTCTCTAAGGATGGAATAATTGTTGATCCTGCAATGAAATAGGAATTAAAAGAATGGACTACAACAATTAACATTACTATGGAGTCTAGTTTCAAATGATTGTTAGGTTACTAAAACTGATTTAGTAAGAATGTTTACCAGTTGGATAACCTGTTAACTAAGAATACTCAAAAATGAGTAAGTTCATATGTAAAAAAGTAATGTCAATAATGTATTGATGAATTTAAGATGATAGTGGTCAATGATCAGTTTTTTACACTACCAACATAAATTGATGTATTTGTGATATATAGTGTTGTATTCGTGAAGAGGCAAGACATTTTTATTTTGAATAATGATAATTGTATTACCTATAAATTAGGAATGATAAGGACTAATGAACAGAACTACCCAACATTGGATCATGAGTTATAAATTGTAATATTTTATTTAAAGATATTTAGATGTTATCTCTATAGAGAAAGATGTGAAATATGCATTGAAAATATTAATATAAATACAAAATTTTACTTATTCAGATCCGCATTAGGAAAATATGATTTCTTGAGCTACTTAAGGATTTTGATTGCTTCATACACAACCACTAATGGAAGGAAAATATGGTAGATTCATTATGTAATGAAGATCATTGAGATCTAGCCAAAATAAGGATTGATAGGGATCCAACATTAATAGATTTAATATAGATGGATTTGGTAATTATTAAATAAGGGGAAACAACTTAAATTTTTTATATTATTTATAAAAAATATTTATTATAAAATTAATATAATTACCATCTTGATGATGAAAATTTTCAAAATAATATTATTCCTGTGAATGATGGGAAATTAGAATAATTATTACATGAAGATGGAATAATTAAATTTAGAAAGAGGCTATGTGTTCCATCTATACCTTATCTAAAAAGTTATTTATTATATAATTCACATAAATTTAATTCTATATACACCATAGTATCACAATGATAAAAATATAGTTTATGGAATAAATTTAGGAGGATACCATTAAAAATGAAAATTATATTTATATATCCAGATTCATGTTTTTTTAATTGGAAAAGGCTGAGAGATAAAATCATAGAGGATTAATGTGACCTCTACACATTTTTATGTGTAAATGAGATAATATTACTATGGAATTTTTAACTTGATTATGATAGAGCCTTAGAAAAAATGATACAATATGAGTTACTATTGATGAACTTACAGAATATGAACATATTTGTGCTATAAGATAATATTTACCTCTTGATCAACATGAAAAGATCAACATTAATATAGTTTTAAGACTTCACGTAATACCATTTTTAATTTTATTTTATCATGGTCCATGTTTTACTTCAAAATTTTTGATTAGTCTTCAGAAGGGTCTTAATGCCATGCTTCATTTAAGAACCACTTATCATGCTTAAAATAATGGGAAATCCAAAAGAACTATGAAATAATTGTAATGTATTTTGAGGTCATGATAACATGACTTTCAAGGTAGATGGGTAAATATTTACCTTTATTAGAATCATTTTAAGATGATATCTTCCATTCAAGTATTCAAATGGAACTATATGAATAGTTATATGGAAATGGATGTCTTAGTCCAACATATTAGGATGAATTTGGAGAAGGTAATCTTATAGGAATGAAAATTATTAATAAATAAATGATAAAGGTGATGTCTATTCTGAATCATATCAAATCGTCTTAAATTTCGTAAAAGAGTTATGGTGATAATAAAGTTAAATATTTTAAATTTCACATGAGGGACCATGTTTTCGTGAAATAATCTCCATGAAAAAGTGTTATATTTTTCACCTAGAAGAGGAAAATGATTCCTATTTAAATTAGACATTTCTAAATTCTATAAATATTTAGAGATGTGGCTTATCAATTGGAAATATTATGAAGACTCTCTAATGCACATGATATCTTCCATATTTTTTTTAAGGATGTATATTCCAAAACCAATGCACGTGATCCACAATAAAGAAATAGAATTGGAAACCTATATATTAGAATATGACAGGCCTATCCATATTATTGGCACTATATAGAAAGTTCTATGGAATTAGATGACTTTACCAGTAATGTTACATTTGAAGAATAAAAAAATTGATAATGCAATATGGGAAACTATAGATGTTATGAAGAAGAACCAACCTCATTGGTTTAAAATTAATATCTATGAAAATTTCAATGTTATTATATTTATAAGAGTGAAGAATGAAGCAACCTAGAACATTTTATGAAAAATAATTCTCATTAATTATATATATTTATAATGATGTTTTACAAAGATATAATATGAGTAGGTAATTTTTCAGTCGAAAGGAAAAAATAATTATTTATATCCAAATGGTTTTTCATGTATCATATTATTTTATTAAAAATATTTATATAATATTTAAGGAATTTAAATTATAAAAAAAACTTAATTTTTTGATCATCATGTAAATAATAGCTTATGGTGAATTTTTAGGAATTTTGTAAAATGATTATTTTTTCAATAAAGGTCAAAAATCTTGTTTTTTATTGAAAACTATCATTTTCTGTTAAGAATTTTGTAAGGTAAATTTTTTAAAATATTTTAAAAGAAAAATTTGTTAAATAATATTATGAATAATCAAATAATGGTATTTGAAAGGAATTTATATCTTGAATTTGGAATAAATGATTTTTTTTACTTAAAATAAAATGATTCGGAAAAATTGTTCATTGTCCCATTTATGGGGTTTATTCATATATTAATTTATAAAAAAAATTTGAATTGAATTTGAAAAAATTTATTTAATATTTGAAATAATCATAAATAATTTTAGTTAATACTATAATATTAATTTATTCCCATAATGAGTTGTAGAAACTGTACAAATTTGTTACCACATTTTGATTTAAAATCGGTTTATGAGGGGGGGGGGGTTAAATTAATCAAACAAGGGATAATATGACTTAAAACATTTATAATTTCTATTTAGGAACAATATTTGGACCCAATATAATATCATATTATGAAATGTTATATTTTTGATCCATTGGGCTGGATTAATACATTAATATATTTTATTCTTTTTAAAAATTAAAAGTGTGTCCTCTCCCCGCTTATAAATGGAAACCCATCTCATCTCCTCTCCAAAATTGATTATACTTTTTTTAAGTGAATAACTAGCCAAATACATTCCTTATATACCTGAAGTTTACCTATATTCTATTGTTTATCCATAAACCTATCAAATAAATTCTTTAGTTATAATCCTAAATTGTTTGTCCAAAGAAGATGTAATGTTCTTAAGTATCCATTTTAATTTTTTTCTTCCTACACCTGCCTAAAATATTTTTGAACCATCCTGGAATAATAAAAATACTATATTCCCTATAATGTGATGGTATATGCTAATAGAATTACCTATATCCATCTCCTCTTCTACCGAATGTTAATCGAAAACAACTCTCATGTGTATAGAGGACTACCGCCTTGCAAACCATCGTAATTCATTTTACATTAAAACGTCACATGGTTGGTTATAATATTGTATATAATATATATAAATATATATAACATTTAGGAAAAATTTATAATTCTATAGAAGCAATAGATGTTATATTTTATTACCTTTCCATTCATAAAAAATGATAACGTCATTCTTGCGTACAAGTGGACTACCACCTCCACGAAGTGATGTGATTTGTTTTTCAAAAACACTTAACATGAATGGTATAAATAATATTATTTAAATAAATAATATTTTATTTAGTATATAATGATAATTCTAAAATATAAAATAATATTTAACTTCTTTCAATCACAATCAATTAAAATGTAAACATTACTCATTTGTACGTATGACTTACCATCTCCATGATGTTAATGTAGTTTATTTTCCATCAAAATATTTATTAATTGGAGTTAATAGAATAATCGATGTATGAAATTTATAAATATTATATTATTATTCTTAATATGAATTAAAAAATACCTCATTCACCATAGTCAACCTACCGATACATTTCTGACATATGAACTGAATATCATCAAGACATCAAACATTCTCTTAATTGATTACATAAATAAATATAGTATGATTATATATAAAATAAAAGGAATAATTAACAGGAAAAGTGTTCTTAAACAAATAAATAATTAATATATGTTTATTACTCTATAAGATAATGAACAATCATGATGAGTCCGACAAGAGGTATGGGAGTTCTTTATTAAATTTCCTTTAACTTTATTATACTCTTATTTACTTGAATATGTTATTCCATGATTGTTTCGGAAATGAACTCTGATTTTATAATGTTTTATTTCAACTTGTTTTTTGGTGTACTTAATTTTTCAAACACAAACACTTAATTGATTAATTATCACTTTGATGTTATAATATTTATACGGTATTTCATCTCAATTATCACTATATTGAGACATAATTTGTATTATACAACAATTTAATTTTATATGGTGCATATAATACCCTAATAAATTATTTAACATGAATATTTAATTATTCAAAATTATTAATGATTTAATTAATGTTACTCTTTCAAAAAGAGTATTTAAAAGAAAATATTATCTTATTTATATTTTTGATTAGGTATATTTTACGCCCAGATCTATATTTTTCAGTTTTTAAAAAAAAGCATTTTCATTTCCCAAACTATTTATTAATGATATTTTATATTATCCTTGAATTTTTACAAAGTATGAAATAAATATTTTTAATGTTTTTGAAATGTTTTATTTTCAAAATTATTTATAAAAATGTAAAAGGAATCTTTTTATTTTTAACTTATACGATGTCAATATAGTTTTCTTTATTCATAACAATTTTATACTCTTTAGATTAATCTACAATATTTAAATAATTTAATAATGAAAAATATTTAAGAAAACCCCATTTTAAGTTTTTATGTTTTACTTTATTTAATTATTTAAAAAACATTATTTTGCTACAAAATATACTTTTATCATGATTTGAAGATCATATCACATCTATTAATTAGATGTGTGGAAATAAAACTTTTCGTGAAATTTTTTTTTCTTGTGATCATATATCCTTGGAAATTTCATTTAAATTAAAAATATATATTATTGATATTAGGGATATTATTATTTCCTAATTTTTATACCACTTATACATATGGAGGTTTAATTTGAACGATATTTTAGTGACTATGGAAATATTGATATTTATTATTTTTTACTCAATAGATACATTTTTTGGTAAAGCATATTTTTAATGAATTAAATTGATCATTAAATATAATATGAATGAATTGGACTTGCATTGTTGATTGGGGACAGTAATTATATAGCCCCTCAATGCATTAATATCTCTCATGAGACAAAACATTTAGATAACATTATTTAAATGTGGTTTTAGTGTATCCCAACCATAATATAAACTATATTGGTGCAATGTCATGATAGGAGAGATATCATGATGTCTAAGATCATGATATCCAATAGTACACATTTCTTTTATTGAGAATTAAATTATTATTATCCATGAGAATATTAGATTTTATATTATCCATGGATGCATTTTTTGATCAAGTAATTGATTAAATGGAATAGGGTTTTCAGTTATTTACACTTCCATATTGGTTATGAATTATTATTTCAAGATACTTTTTGATGTATATAACACTTACTGAGAATTTGATGTTAAACTTTATTAGTTTCCTTCTAACAAGGATTTAAAGAAGTATTTTATGAATAATATCAAGAATGAAATAATTTCTTATGTTATGTATTTTATATTTCCAATGTAATATTAGAATCATGTTTGTACTTGGTTCAAGAAGACAGGTAAACTATTAATTCCTTCAGGATGAGATCTTTTTTGCCTTATAATAATGTAATAAAGTAGAAACTAACCTTGGGATAGTAGACTTTTGGATGTTACACAATGTATGATAGTCTTGCACATGTGGTGGTTGGTGTTTGGGCACACATAGTGCTCAGAGGCATAGTGTTCACAATGGTTGGAACTAGGGTATGCATGATGGTTGGTAGTAAGGAACACAAACATAAACTCAATAGGGTAAAAAACTCTCTATTTTTATCCAAATATTCCTTAAATGTATCCTTATATATCATAATTTTTTTCACATAAATTTGTATGACAATAATTCTCAAATTAGAGTTTGATATACAAAGGATGAAAATGGTAAAATTTTAAGAAAAATAAAATGTGGGTGAGAATTATTTCCTAAAAAAGGAACCACTATTGGGTTTTTAAAATAATGTGTGCTCTGTCATGAATGTGGGAATGTGATACAATTACACAATCACTAATGCGAAATCTAGTTAAATATTGACTATATTTATAAATTAGTGGGTAACCTTTATATGGATCATTCTCTTGGGTAAATCATGTATACTACAAATATCTCTTTTTTACCATAGTTTTCCAATGTGTTCACACTCTTCCCAAATGAATTAGAAGGACCCATATCTCTTCTCGGAACTTGTCACCTATAAATGGGGATTCTATGTTTGTAACTTCATATGGATACAACCATGTTGGATAATCCACTTAGGGTGAATAAATCTAGGTGAAGAAACATAGGTGAAAAATTATACATCCTTAAACAGTGACCTTGATTCTTAGAAATCCTACTATTTTTTATCCTTTTGATTTTGTAAGATCTTATATTTTCTTTATTTTCATTTGTAATTTAATAAATTGATCTCTAGGAATTTTATAATTTTTGATAAAATATCATATATTTAGTTTTTATGATAATTTATATGTTTATTATAAAATGGACTTATTTTTAGAATTTACTGATTTTATTAATATTATGAAATTATTTTCCCATTGTTGTATATTTTAGTTATGAATTTTTTTATTTTTTTGGTGAATAAGTCAATAAAATTTGATAATAGTGTCTAATTTATAATTAAAATTACTTTTGGGAATATATTTATGGATAGCTCTACCACGAAACTACTTATACATAATAAAACATTAATTAAGTCTCAAATTGAGATACAAATGTGAAGTCTTCATGTTTTATGAGATTAAAATGCATAAAAGGGATCAAATTATATTTATTCTCATGATAGAACCTTCTATTGGATTAAAATTGGAATCCATCAAGAATTGTGTGAATAAACTGGTTAACCATGCCATATGTTATATTAAATCTTGTCTGTTCCAGATTAACTCATGGATTTTATAAGAAATTGAATAAATAACATGGAAAAAATGATTCATAAGATTAAACTAGATATTTCAATGAATTTTTTAACATAACTTCTAATTTTTTTTAAGATTATGTGAGATTAAATGAATCAAAATGTTCATTTATGGAGAATAAATGTTCAAAATTAGCTAAAATGGAATGGTTAACTAGGTATCTACATGATATTAAACACTAGATTCAAAAGATAAAATCATTAGAAGTAGTAATGGTTAGGATTTATTTGATAATATTACACAATAGATATTCCTAGTTTATAATTCTAAAGGAAGATGAATAATAAATCTAAATTTTATAGAATATGGTGGAATATAAGATAAATTTACAAATATTAAATCTCTGATACAGAAGATAACATGGATGATGTAGTGGAAAATATATGATATTATAGAACCTATATATAAATTTTCAAGATTTCATTTAAGTCATTCAAACATACTAGTTGTATAATATATTATATATTGAAGAGTAGATTAAGAAGAAAAAATTCATAAAAGGTGGTATATAATGAAAAAATTGTGATGCATTTGAATGACTTAGTGATATAGAACAGTAATTTAAACGTGAAAAAAGATATAAAAGATTATATTATTGGAAAATTAAATACATAAGGTTAAACTTATTGGTATGAAAGATTAAAATAGATAATTTATTGTTATTTCTTTAATAAAAAGATTGATTTCATGAAGCATTTGTGAATCAATTCGATAGGGATTTGAAATATTCCTGAATATTGTTTCGTAGTTGTAAGATCAATCATATTTACAAGTTAAATTATTTAAAAAAATTAATTGAAGTATAATTTCTTGAATATTGGGCACAATTAAAAGGATAATTTTATCTTTTGTTCACTGGGAAGAAGGAAACATGATTGAGGGACATTTGAAGGGAATTAAGACAAACATCATAGAATATTTGAAAAAATTAATTTCAATGAAAACAGTAGAAGCTTTCCATGTTTAATTTTTAGAAATAATATTATTTATGTAATATATACTCCAATATAAAATATGAGATATATTATTCAATATAATCACTACTACAAGAAATTAAGGAATAAAATCATAAGATGAAGAGATAGACATTAATGATAGACGAGTAACTCCAAGCATCCAATGAACAAAAAAGGTTGTCATAAGAACAAAAATAAATTGATAAAGAGATTTTCCTATTGATATTTTCTATTTAATAACTTCAGGTGTTTGGTAAATAGCTATATAAAGATGTACTATTTTAGTTTTCTCCTCTATATCTAGAGAATAATCATAAATCGGAAAATACAAATGATATTATCGTTAGGGATAAATTTTTTTGATGAATCATGGAGTGATTTTGTAGGAACTTAATTAAAAAATATACTCCCATATTTAATAATTATTTAATTAATACATTTATATATTTATCTGGCTTTGGAAGAAGAATATATCACTAAGGTGGTGATATTTGAAGAAAAGATGGACAAATTTACTATATATCTCCACTTGTGAAATAAAAACTCTATGTGGTACTATGTAACTTATTAGATTTTAGAGCTGAACCAATAAATAGATATAGTATATTTCAAAAAAAAAAGATTTCATTCAAACTTTAATTAATTAATTTATATTTATCATATACTATTTTGTGTTTTTAAATTTGGGTAACCATTGGAGTGCCCTTTAATTTAATAATGGGATGATAAACTTGTTGAGGGAAAAGGATCTCCATCGAATAATTTATTATTTTATGGAGGGTTGAAATAAATAATAAGAATTCCTAGTGGGTTTTCATAAAGAAAAAAAAAATTAAAATGCAATGTGATTTAGTTTGATTATTTTGATTTTAATTCTACTTGATTTAATTATTATAAATTTTCCACCTCTCATTGACTACTTATATTTAGTAATTTTAGATTCAAAACTCACAAAATTGACACTATAATTTGAGGAAGAAGCTAAAACATCAGTGGAAAAAGAAGTGGCTTCTAACCTTCTTCAACCTTTATAGTACATGTTTCATCTCACTTATGATGGGGTGGAACCACATAAACCTATCCATGAGATCCTATACATCAAGTAAATTTGAATGATAATTAGAAAAAATTTGTGGTTTACATCACCCAATAAAACCCCTTCATCTAATTGAAGATAAATACTAGTATTTTAAAATAATTGGAAGAAAGAATCTACTAACAACATGGGTGTTCTAAGAAATTAAAATTTCCATTTGATTTTTTATTATTATTCATTTTTGTAAATTTGAAATATTATTCTATTTTATTTTCTATATTTTTTTGACGGTGGAATTTTGTATTTTAACTCATTACAATATATAATGTATAATAACTATATTTTTCTATAAATTATTATCTTCACTACCAAAATTATTAATCTTTATACTTTATAGATTAGTAGTAACATTTGAGTTTGGGGGAGTTTTATTATTTGTTAGAGTTTTTGATAAGTTTTATTTTTATAGTTTATATTATATGAGATTAAAGGAAAGTCCATTATCCTTTTAATTGATTATTTTATTTTGATAAATTTTACTTAATTTTTTGAAAAAAATGGGTTTAAATTTTTTTTTAATTTGAAATGTTTTTACAGTTTTTTTTAAAAAAATTATATGATTGGCCAATTTTTGAAATCCTTGACAATTAAACAATTTCAAAAAAAATTACATTATTAATAGGAATTTTAAAACATTTTGATATATTAGTTTTGAATTCATAAATTTCATAACAGAAATATGGAACTTTTGTTAGAAATTGAAATTTTGATATTTTATTTTTGAAATATTTGGATTCCATGAAATGTTATTAATATGATTAAGGGAATTCATTGTCTAGACACATTTTTTCATGAGACCTACCTTTCCATTAACACAAGTTAATCACTTAAAAATCCATAAATTTAATTATTACTTTATGACAAATTAGAAATCTATTTTTCCTTATGCACCTTCATTCATAATATATTTTCATGATTAATTTATGTTTTAGTGTGATAGAAGGGCCTTTATTATGTGTGTTCCTGGAAAGAAAATAATAATGTAATGTGGTGTGATAAATGTTTTTCATTATTATAGAAAATTGATAAAATAGAATGGGAAGAATTCATTATGATCCATTTTATTACATTTTTCTTATCCTATTTCACCAAAAAAAAGAAGATAAAATTTAAAAATATATTTGAGAATAAATTATTATCTATGCTTAATTTTATTTGTCAAGACCCTGATAAAGAAATTTTCATGTGTCAATATTCATGAATTACATTATTTTTCATATTTATTGAATAATAAAATAAAAATAAAAATAAAAGACATAATTGAAATATTGAGAATAAGGATGAATCCATTATTTGTGCTTCATATTTATTAATCATGACCTCATTAAAGAAAAGGAAGTGTGTGTCATATTTTTTAAGTGGAATTGAGTGAATAATTTTCCATCATCACACTTTATTAATCATTAATTTCATTTAAGAGTTTAAAATTATTATTTTTATTCTTCAAAATTTGAATGATTTTTCAAACCAACACCACCCATGAATATAAAATTGAAAAATACATCATGATTAACTTTTTGTTTATTCACCATAATGTCTATAAATGGTATTTTTTAACGGTGTTTTGGTAAAACATGAATTATTTCATGTATGATCATAACACTATATTTAAATTTATCTTGAGAAAAAAGCTATATGAATTTCAATGTGGTATAGGATGTGGCTATATCATGAATTTATACATTAGTTTAAATAATTTTAAATTTGATGAGAAAAAATAAAAGGGATATGATTTTTATAAATAAAAAAATGATCAAAGTCACGTATTAAAAGATCTTGAAATTTTAATAATTCTATATTTTATGTGAATTTTATATGAATATATGATGATTTATCAAGAGTGAAATGTTTTAGTGTGTGGGAATTGATAGAATACATAATTTCATTATTTTTTATAATTAAATCATCTAATTCAGATGAAGTTTATAATTTTAGGTAATATATTACATATTTATTTTATAGATAATTTTTTAACCATAGAATAAAAATAGATAATTTAAAAAATTTACGGATTTTATTAATATCATATATTTAATTTCAATTGGAAATCCCTTTACATTTGAGTTTTAATGGATTGTATATGTAAAAAATTCACTCTAATTTGAGAATATATGCTCACAATAAATTAAAATAATTTAGTAGGATATATGTTTGAATAATAATGTGGATGAAATATATATATATATATATAACATTAAATGAAAATGAATTCTCTATAAGTGATTAAAATGTGAAGTGGTCATGTTGTGTGTGTTTAAACCTAAACCATAAAGGATCATGGATGAATAATTCTAATAATAAATCGATGTGTTAGATTAAAGTGCTCTGTTGATAATCTACATGATATTGACCATGCTTCCCGTGCCTCACATTAGATTAAATCTGGCCATTTTTTATTTTAATCGTGTGTATTATAAATATAAATATAAATAAAATAGGAAATATTTGATCAACAAACCCATGATACTTTTTATATAATAATCCAATACAACCCTTGATATGTGTTTAAGCATATTATTGGTTTCAATGGGATTGAAACTAGTGTAAATGAAAAATAAATAATTTGGAAAATTTTAATATAATAAAAAAATCATAAAGTGGTAGTTCCATATAGAAATCTTGTATGAACACTTTATAAGTAGGGGTGAAAAAATAAGTAGAAATTAGAATAAGTAAAGGAAAAAATGAAATAAGTAAATAAACATAGCTCGTGAACCGAAGTAAGGGTAGTATAGATATCTTAATCATGTCAACATCTATTAAAATAATCTCTAAATAAAACTAAAAAACTATAAAATGTAAATTTAGATAAAAATTTGACAACATGACATAGTGAGTTGAAAACACTAAACAAAAAAATAAAACAAGAACATGAATAACCATCTCTATGTGTCATGAAAAATATTCCCATACCTAACACCATCATCGATCACCAAACCATAATTTGAAGCCCATCCATTACATCCACGTGGATCATTATTTCAAACTATTTTCACGTCTCTTTTGATTAATGTCATTCATGGTCCTATTTTCCAAAGGTATGCAGTCACTACGACATACCAATGACTCCATGAGTATGAATCAAATCAAGAGGATGGGATATTGGTCTCATCCACAAATTATTATGGGGAGATTATTTCCTACTGCTGTATTATCTTTTAGTTAATAAATATTAATGAATCAAATATAATATTTATATTAATAATACTGTTACGATTAAGTAAATGGTTTATCATGGTAGAAAGGAAATTGGGTTACATATGTCTGTAAAAGAGGTCCTCTATATCCTTTATGAGGGGTGATGTATAGATGGGATATTTTTTATATTATTTATCGGGATAAACACATAGAGATATTGCCAATATATACTATTAATATATACATCAATGTTAACACAGTTATGATTTAGTGTTGTTTAACACCATGTAACAAGGATGTTTGTGCGAGTAAATGGGTGAGAAGGACTAAATGGGACTAACATACTAACATTACCCTGTTAATAGTTTATCCTAATAAGGAATATTCTCCAATGAGGGATGATATGGTTAATGAAAGATAGGTCCCTAAGGAAAATGTTGTATCTGCATTTAGAGAATAGTTGAATAAGGGATATTATTAAAATATTGGGAATATAGCCAATTGAGGGAAATCTATATCATTGTTAGGGATATGGTCTCATGGTGATAATTTGAATTCCAACAATGAGTATGGCCATTAATGGAATGGGAATGGAAACCTGAAATTATGAGGAAATATATTTTTTATATACAGATTATAACTATGTGAATGGATGATATGTGATGATATAGATGTTGGGATTAAAAATCAAAGAGGCATCTTAAATATCCTATTGATAATAGTAATCAGAGTCAATATAGTTCATAATTTTTAGGGTTACCTTTCAACTTCAAATGGAATATTTCCAAATAGTAGATGGAAATGTTAGATGTATTTTCAATTAGACTCAGGTAATTGAACAAACAACTATAACATCTAACCTAACATGAGTCACACTCATTGTGGGAAATTATATTTCATATATAACCAGTTATATGAATCAAGGGATTGATGATTTATTGAATGGAATGAACTCATAGAGTATAGTAATATAGATCTGATAGAGAATATAGATCTTTGGGTAATTAAATTCCCTCACAATAATTTTTTTAATGTGAAATATATATGGAATAATTTAATGATAACATCATGATGGAATTATATAGACTCTACAAGGATTGTCATTATATGATGAATAGAATACTTAGTATTTTATAAGGTGGATCAATCCTATGACAGGTGTCCTACATATCCTATCCAAAAAAGCATCTAGGTAAACCAATTTGGGATATCGAATATGTAGTTTAACATCGAATGAAAATTTAGTATGATATGGAAAATATAACTTAAAACAATTAACTACATCCTTTAATCCTATGAGATTCATGCTTGGTGTAAGAATCAAGAGGTCATATCCAGTTAGTTACATGGTTTGAGGTACTAATGAGGATTATGTATAAGATGTATAATAATATCTTCTCGTTTCCCACTAGTGGATGAATGAGGGTGATTATGATCATGTGGTATATATCATCATGAGTGGAAAAGTGATGGGTATTACACTTGGATGGAATCCAATGTCATGGTTATCAACCATAAATAATGTGGCCAAGTGGGAAATGGTTGGAATTTATAATATATCATATTCATACATATTGATAAGGTTGGGGCTTATAGTTGGTGGGATACCCCTATATGGATTCATTTTACGTCTTCTAATCATTGGGAAAATATAATTAGACTCATAAAGAGATATGGTTCTATATGGAACAAATTATAGGACTCTCATATATGATAATTTGGATTGTGTATTATAATGTGTTATTAATAATTAGTTGTTACTTGTTATTAATATTTTAGCTCAAACCATATAGAGTTATCTTGTGTATCCTATATAAATAGGAATTAGGGTCCTCATAGATCATTTTTTTTTTATTTTAATGTCACATGAGAAGGATGATAAGAAAATAATTTACCATCATACACTGAGGATGATTACCATTTGTTTAAATTCATATGGTGATAACATTGATTTACACAAGGGATGTAGAAAGTTTTAAATTTGATGATATATTAAAGTTATTATGTTATCCATGATGAATATAGCCACATGTCATTAAATGATAAAAAATATATCTCAAGGAATAATAATTTTGGATATAAGGGAAGATCCATGTAGTGACATCCTAAGTATCCTATTAATAAGAAGAATCTGAATCATTTTAATTCTTATTTTGATTGTGTGGGGCAAACACATGACGTGGCTCATATAATTGTATTTTCACCTATTAGTGGAAAATGAAGGATAAATCGACTTATGGGAAATATATCCTTCTAAGATAGAATATTTTCAGAATTACAACAAATCTCATGCCCCTATTATAAATTACTAGATGATATCATGTGGTTTCTCCATGTGATTGTATATGGAATCTAGGTTCACATGTATTTTTAGGAAAATACATTACACAAGAATTATTGGTTGTAGTTTTGTGGAATAAGGAAAAATAATATTTGGGTAGAAGTTAGGATATCATATGAAGCAGATGAAGGTCATGAAATTGGGGTCATGTGATAATGTAATAATTATTATGTTAGGTGATCATATGACATGATATCATGGTCGACATGTCATCTAGTGATAACATATCTAATATAAAGGAAATCGATTGACATTTAAATGTATGATCATGAAATTTATACTTTAAAAAGTGTTTATTCCTTTCATATATGTTTATCCTCTATCTAGAATCGTCATCCTTCAAAGTAACTCACAAAATTAGGAAATTAAATACTTCAGAGTAACGTAACACTCATTTCATTTAATTCACCTCCTTATGCATATCATTTATTTTTTATTCCTCCAAATGGAATTTGAGTTTTTCATATTATATCATCATCAGTTCATAAGTTATGGGATCCCTATAAATTTGTTTGCGGTGGTGGAAGACACCCTCATAAGTCATAATCATTTCTTCTGATCTATGTGATTATTATACCATGCATTTGTTTATGTCTTCAGTAGAGCGCATAATCAAGAGTGAGTGAAAGATGGTTCTTCATAGATATCTATATTTATAAATTTATCAGGTGCATTTTTTGGGGTAAGGTGATCACATATACTAGGAGTGTCACATGATATGTAGTGACCATAGACTGACCCATCATCAACAACCTATTCTGAGCTTGCGTCATAATGATGTTGGGTTAAGGTGGGTAATGAACTAGATGTGTCACATGGTTCTAACATTTTTATGTTAATGTATAACCTGATCACATGACCATCAAGAAGTCACATTCTCTATTTATGAAGTATTTTACTGATTTGTATCTTTTTTATTAAAATATAACTATTCATTTTTATATGTTTTAGCACATATTCATATCAATATTTGTCTTGTGGACATCAATAAATCCCCCCCATAAATTTTATTTTGAAGAAGGATAAAGGATAAATTTTAAAGTAATTGAATTCCAAACTGAGTTTGTGTCCATATATATTTCATATATCCTTTTTTATTCCAATAATATTTTGTGATTTTGTGATTTCACCCATATAAATAGGTTGATGGGGGTGCCACATTCTTACATTTAACTTAACATTCATATCACTGTTAACTTATGCTATGAGCTCTTCCTTTCTTTAACCAACATTACTTGAATGAATCATATAACAATATTCACATGATCAACAATAGTAACCCACTTAAACATTTCATGTTATCACAAATATTTCATATGATAATGGGGTTATGTTACTTCTCTATTATCATGAAACTTCTTGAAATTAAAGTGATCATAAAATTGTGTGATGCTGATATAGTCAGATGATCTCTTGAAATTATATACTACATGAAATCCTCTTAAATTGTATAATTCATGTGATATATTTGAATTTGGATTATATTTTGATATTAAACTAGATCTTCCATTTTCTATTTCAACTGACTTTGAAGAGGGAAGATGCTGAGTTTTTAGATTGATGTAATTCCATTGTAAACAACATGGATCCCGACCAATAGAATTTTTTTCAATCCATTCATTGTTATCGTTGAATTTTGATGGGTATGAATATTTAGGGTAACTAATATCTTTTTGGATTCCTCTATTTAGGTTTACAATTCCAAATGATGCACTTTTATCACCAACTCGGGTAGCGAGTCGACCACATTCTTGGATCATCTAGACATAGATCACATTTTGAGGGAACATATTGTATGTGAGTCATTTCATTTATATGCATGACTTCTCTAATGGATATCTTATACGAAATATTACGATGGATCTTGATGGTATGTGGCATGAATTTATGAATTATAATCATGTTTGTAGATCAATAATGTGGAAATTTACGTAAAATCATAAATTTATAAGGTCATCATGTTGAGACCTTAGGATTGGTGGGTCCTTCAAAATGTATTTGGGAAAGCCTTTCTCAATGTAGTTAACTGATAGAGAATGTTCCAAAAAATAAAAGAATATAGGTTTATATGATGCAATCTTGGATTTAATGACTCTTTCCTTTTGCAAAAAACGTCTTATTGTGGTCCTCATCAATTAGTGGGGCCTATACACCAACAAATTCTACCTGATAAATGGGATGTTGATAACAGTCATTGGGATGATGAAATGATTAGTGGTGCACCAATACTAGGAGATATATATGATTTATTTATGCCTTATTAATCAACCTAAAATAATATTAATAAATGAACTCCTTATATTATAAACTATCTTATCAATTTCCCTAGATTCATATTTGAGAACGATCCATATCCAAGAGTTGACATAAAAATTAATTAATGGGAATTTTTTGTTTTCAAGTGGGGTCAACATGAACCACTAGATAAGAATCCCAAAGCATTACCGTCCCATGAATAATGTGTGGGTGGAGGGTGCAAATTTTATGATTCTCAAAGAAGGCCAATTCATTAGCTTGGGATGGATAGTAACTACCAAAGCCAATCACATTGTTCAATTGGATTTATTCATAGTCAAATTCCATAGTGGGTAGTTGTTCCTAGTATATGAGAAATGTGGGGTATGGGTGACTACCTTTGAAAAAGAATTAGAGTTGGAAATTTAAAGATAGATTATATTGGATATTCATGTTCTAGTGAAATTGTGTTACTAAATTCACCATATATATATAAGCAGAATTCACTGTACATGTTTTTGGGAACCATCTAGGTATTTTTGTGGTTAGTGGGATCTTATATGGGTAAATATGATTTTATTTATACCCAAGACATTCCTAGATTCTGAATTAGAAAATTTCATCAGAGCAGCTATGGGTTCAGGACTGGTACACCAAAGAATTGGGAGATAAGGAAAAATTGAACTAACATGCTCAACTTGTTTAAATATTATATGTAGCTCCAACCTATCCCATTACAAATAATGATAATGGAAATCCTGAGGATTGTGATTTTTTGGGGGCTATTTTTAGTGTGTCTTGAATAATATGGTCAATGTAAATATCAACTATGAATGATATACACCTTACTGATTTGGGTGGCAGTTTAAATGTATACAGGAAAAGTACCTTACTTCTTATAATATTTATGTGGAGAGATACTCATAGTATTTTTAAGGTTTTAGCTCATAACGACCAAGGAATAAAATCAGATCCGTTTGACCTTACCGATTACTTTTCTTGGTATCTGTCTCCCAAAATCATATGATGACACCTAGATCCAATATTATCTTGATCGCCTATTGGATATGTAATAACTAATATCGAAGAGATACCACCAGTGGTACGGGGAGACGATACTAGGGAATCGATGAAATATATCAGTTAAAGAACCTTTATATGGATTAATTCCAATATGAAAGTGGATCTAAAAATACCGCAAAATTAGGTTAGCCACCTGAGAAAACTACTTCAATAGGTGGAGCACCAACAGATGTAGTAACAATTGGTGGAGTTCCCATATGTGGAGTCCCAGTCAGTGCGGTTCACATGAGAAAAATAATAGTGATTAGGGTACCAATGTTATTTCTTACTCTAGTAATAGTAAAATTTACCATTATGTATCAATAATAGGATGATTAGAGAAGAGAAATATAAGTTTTTGAAACCTATTCAATTATTTTTTAGGAAGAGGTAGAGCTGAAGAATTTGATAATATAACTCTACCTGATGGAATCTCATGTAAGGAGTAGCTGAATGAAGCTAGGGAATTACTCTAGGATAAAAATACCATGACAAAATACATTTTAGGATAGTTTAATTATATATATTGGGAATCAAAAATGATATATCCTAGTATAGGTTAAACTGATAATGATAAGGGAGGCAATATAGTTCTAGAAAAGGGCCGAGATAAATTTCATCAATACTCTCATACTCCTAATAATTATAGAGAATTACTTATCTTTCCCTTCGATATTGTAAGAGGATGGAGATATTTCTTCAATAATTTTTTATCTGGTATAATCTCCTAAGGTAATGATAAAAAATATAGTTCCCATGATGGTGGTTATACTGATGATCAAGGATCTCTTGGTCAGATAGAGTACATCGAAGGGGTGATTTCTGATCCAAAACAGATATTGAATGTGATACCACCAATGCCACCTCTATCACCTCAGGAACTAGTTCTATTTGTAATTATTCCCTTATAAGAGTAAAAAATGATAAATAGAGAAAGTAAACTGTAATTAAAAACTTATTTATATTTCAATGTAGGAGTATAAATGATTGGGGTCTAAATGGAATTGGACTAGGTCCTGTATTTAAATTCATTATCACTCGTTCCACTTGATTCAGGGCATCTGAGTGTTCTCTTAGAGGCTATCAACATATGAAACTATTTTTGTGATGATCATTCAAGGATAGATGAATTATTGGGTGAGAGTGTGTGATTCTGTATATAATATTATATAAAATTGAAATTATTCCATATTTTATAAATTCTTTATATGCTTACAACTCTTCATAGTAATGATCCCAACCAAAAAACAATAGATTAGTGGTAGTTTTTTATAATTGGGTATTCCAAACCCCATCTAATTTTATTTAGAGGGGGGTTTACACAACCCCTTCTAATAATAGAATTTATAGGGGTTTCACAATCCCCTCAACAAAATTTAGTATTTTTTCTTTGTAACATTTGGTAGGATTTTAGAGGTAGTTGTGGAAAACCACCGCAAATTTAATAATTAGTTTCTTTATATGTTCAGTTGGATTTTAGAGGCTATATACATACATATATAATTTATTTTCAAATATATAAGAGGCTATATATATGACAAGGATATTGTTTTTTAAGGGAAATAGAGGGGGTACACAACCCCCTCTAATCTATCAAATTAGAGGGGGTTCATGAACTTCCATTAATCCTTTAGATTAGATGGAGTTTTGAACCCCCAATAATTTATAACATTAGAGGGGGGGGGGGGGGTTCATCCCCACTAATTCAAGAAATTAGAGGGAGTTCATGAACCACTCCTAATCCATTTGATTAGAGGGGTTTTAACCCTTTATTAATTTTTATATTTTTTTAAAAATAAATCTCATATAAATTCAAATTTTATAATATATATGTGGGTGTGCATGTGTGTACACACACATATATATATATATATGTATATTACATAAAAACTTTATATAAATGTATTTAAATTCCTTAAAAACACACACACATATATAAAGACATTATATAAATACTTGAAATAAATACTTATACATATATAAAAATGTATAGATATATAAATATTGGAATCTATAATTTAAATGAAATTATAAATATATTTATTAAAATATATAAAAAATTTATATGTTTTTATAAATACAATACATTTATATTTTTTTTATATTATACATATGTCATATTAAATACATTTTTATAGTATATTTGAATATAAATACATTTATATTATATTATGTATACAAATAAACATAATATAGACAAAATTAAAATTAAAATTAAATATATATTATATTAAAAATATTGTTTATATATAAATTTCTATATATTAAATAATTTATATATATATATATATATATTTCAATTTACAATATTAATTCAAAATTTATTTAATATATATATATATATCACTTAGTTATATTATATATTTCAAATTATATGATCGTATTTAGTTGTATATATATGTATACATAAATATAACTATATAATTTTATGTACCTTTATTTATATTAAAATTTATAAATTTTGTTTCATATAATATTAATTATATATAAAATAAAATAATAAACATATTATATAAGTAAATAAATAAATATAATTTATTTAAAAAATAAATCATATAAAAACTCAATCATGTAGTATTTATAAGTTATATTAAAATAGTAATAAATATATTTTCAAATAATATTCTTATGATTTTATATTATATGTAATTAATATTATATAATATACAATTTATGAAAATAAATATATATAAATCTATACAATATTATAAAATTATATTTATTTAAACTATAATTATTTTTTAATTTTTTTTAAAGACATATATTTATGTACATAATATTTAACAATAATATTTATTGAGATACTAATATATTGATGAGCATAATAATAAATATATGTTTTGAAATACATTATATAAATATTTTTATCAATTTTATTTAATATAATATAAATTATATATTTGTAAAAAATTTATTTCATATAAAATTATATAAATATTTTTATAAATTATAGTTAATATAGAATATTTGTCTATGTTGTATTTCATATAATATAAATTATATATAATAATATAGAATTTATAAAATTAAATATATATTAATTTACATAATAATAAAAATATTTATTGAAATACGTTATGTAAATAGATTTTTAAAGACATAATACAAATATATTAAATAAATACTTATATATATTATATATATAAATATGTACATAATATATAAATATATATTTAAGAACATAAATAATTTAATATTAATATATATATTTGTATATATATAACATGAATATAATTATAAAATATATTCTCAATTATATATGTATAAATATATAAATATATAATTTAAAAATTGGTAGTTTAATTAAAATAATTATATATATGTTTAAATTATATAGAAATAATATATAGTTTCATTAATCTTGTTATAAATATAAGTACAATGATATGTATATATAACAGCAGAAGCCGACAGCCAAATTGGTCCAGTTGTTGTACCCTCATCCCGTAGGTTAGGGCTTTGAAACCCGCTTAATACATAAGATTTTATAACCTGCATCGAAAAGGGGTTTTCTGGAGAGAAAGATTAGATGGGGGGGTTGGCTAGGTGATTGGTAGAGAACTGGATCCGAGGGTCAGACGTGTGGGGGGGGGGGGGGGGGTGAACCATATTTGGGGGTTGTGCATTGGGGGACTAGATGTGGGGGTTTCACGATGAAGAAATGGTCTATAACAATAGGGTGATGGGGTTGGACAGAAGAGGGTGGGGCCAATGGGGACTGGAAGGGGGGAATTGATGGATGGGGAGGTGTAATAGATTTAAAAACAAATGGGGACTCAAGGGGGGAGACTTGAGAGAGCGGGAGGGGCACAAGATATAAAAATAAATGTTTAATATTATTTAGAGTCAGTTCCTTTAACTACCTCTAATATGATTCATTTAAAGGGGGTTTTAACCCCCTCTAAATATGATAATAAACTATAGGTGGTTCCTACAACTCCCTCTAATATGGTGCATGAAATCATCTAGTGGAGGTTTGAAAATTCATCAATATTGATCAAAAATTTTGATGCGTTTAAACCCCCTCTAAACTGAGATTATGCAGTGAAATTAGAGGGGGTTTAACCACCTCTAAATGCATCACAACTAAAATTTACACCACTTTACCAGTAGTTTCTAAAAACCACCTCTGACAAGAGTAGACAATCACATTAGAAGCATTGCCTCATAGCCACTGTTAACCTATTTAGAAGGGTTTATAACCACTTCCAGTCTAAATAATTACCCATTCTAAATCGGTTTTTTTGGCAGTGCAACACACTGTTTGAGTATACTGCCTAGCAATGAGTGAAATCATATACATCCCAGTGTCTCTTTTCATTGAATAAAATTTCCATTTTAAATCAAGTTTAGGTTAATTAATTTGTAGTACCTTCTACAGTAGAAAAAAATATTATACTATCAGTGGATAATAGGGATACTAAATGTCTGAATAAATTTTTTATGTTTTCAGACCAATAAGAATCATGTAATTAATTAAAACATATCCACATCAGACCTTGGGGAAGCATATATACATTAGGATCATTTCTAATGGAGATGAATAAGTTATAAGACTCTTTTATATCAATCGTACTAGGAGATATAAGAATGAACCCCTCACATGGATACTTTGTTATGGAATATATCTCTTTCATTGGTCTAGGCCAAGGATAAAGAATAGAATTCTATGTATTTCAGTATATTTTCATGTAAAAAGTAAGGTGATATTTCTTAAGATTGATTATAGAGGCCCCAATTGAACAAATTATGAGATTAACCAACCAGTATTCAAGTATCACGGAGAGTGGGAGTAGTGAATCAGAGATATCTTTTTCTTTTAAGTGTCCTTACGTTAAAATTAACTTTTTCTCCTATTAAACTTTTACTTATCTACTAAAACCCAATAAAACACACAACCAAATGAAAATAATAGTTTAAAAGGTTCACTACTCGACAAGATAATCTATTCCTTTGTGTGGTTAAAAAATAATCCAATACTAAAAAATCCAATATAAAAACAAAACATTTTGTGTGGAATACAATGAGTAGGATATGTCATAACACTCATGTAGCACCGTGTTCAATAAAATTTTTCATGTTCTTATAATAGAATTACATTACATAATAAAATATTTTTAACAATATTTTATAGTGAATATTTCTCATGTTTTAAAAATGTGATCTTTTAAAAAAATTCTTTACTTTCTAACCCATAAGCTAATAAGAAATTCCTCGACTTCGTAAGAATACTCAGCCCGTTTTCCAAGACAGATTTATAAATCTGAATGCTCAAAAATAGAATCCCACATTACTATGTAATGTTAGTCTGGGGAAATTAGTTTCAAAAACTATTTCAATCCCTTCCCAAAATTCCTTTTACCCATCATTAACTATCATGTATCTTCCCAAAATATCCTTTCAATGCATGGCATGTGTTCTTCGTTGACAACCATCCCTTCATAAAATACTTTTTCATTGTGGGAAACAGATTCCCCACAATCATCCAATGCTTCATGCAAATCCTTGGATTTATGACCCCCTTTATTTTTCAAGATATTGAGACCTGAAAACATATTCCATGAATTTTCCCTGTGAACTATCTCCATTATGGAAATCATTCCCCAAAAACTACCTCCTACTTCACAGAATCATCCTTCGTGAAATACTTCAGACTTACACAATTTTTTCCAACATCAATGATATCCTATAATGAAATTATTTATACTTAATGATCTGATTAGGGGTCCTTATATTGGAAAAAAAGACATGTAAAAAACACTAATATAAATTATTTGAAACATTGATGCATTATAGCCTTCACCGTGAACAACTATGTGGTCCACATTGGAACTTAATCCTTTGCATAGGCCAATGTCACCTATATACAAACACCCATTGAGTAATCCATAATCTTATCCTCAATATGAAAATGAAATTCCTCGTGAAAAATACAAACCTCCAATGAACTACGATCCTTCCAAGATCTTTTTTTCACTGCACGGTCTGCGTAGCGCACTTCGCAGTCCTTATAAGCCTGTTATGGGGAAAACATCATTTGTTGATTTTACTTCCCCATTCTTCATACCTCTATTGTGGTCTTCTAAAAATGATTCATGGTATATTAACTATATTATTAAAACCTATTTTTAGAAAAACATTTTTTCCATACAAAAATATGGATTTTGGGGCCAAAAAATTTAGCCAAAATAGGGAAATAACTCTAGCTTAAAAATATTCTTCAACAAAACCAACCATATTAATTCATGATCATATATCACTGTTAACATTTAGAAATTGGTAAAAAGTTAAATATTCAACAATATTTCACAAAAAATAACTTCTTACAATCAATATAGAGGTTAATTATTTAGAGAACTCATACTCCAATTCCACATGAGCCATGTTTTCCATGAGAAATAGGAAAAGCATTAAAATTTCATCTATGAATAACTTTAGTCCAGAATCACATAGCTTATTTCATCAAAAACCATATCTATCATGATATTTATAATTTTATTGATCATATTTAGCTTCATCAGATTTACCAAGGAATCTATTGTAACTTCCATATCTTCCTGCAAAATATTTCATTCCTAATCAAATAAACTTTCTAAATAATTGTGAGTCTGATTTTCTAAATATGATGGTTTGTCTGATAATACACTTTTACAAAGTGAGTTTATTTCTTCCATTGTCAAACTTACTTTAAAACATAAGACAATAATAGAATATGATAATCTTCCATACCATCTTGGTTCTAACATTCCCCCCTATGGATTTTGTTGTCAGCTAAGATTCATAAATCAATGAAATTTGTAACCTCATGAAATATATTACTCATCAACAATACTAATCCTAAATGCGAAAAATCACTATAGTAAACATGAATTACTGATATAAAAACCTATGTTTTCTTAAACTAGTGACTATTATTCCTCCAATTTCTCTGAAACATCCTCATCTTTCTTCCTCAGTTTTCTATACTTCTTCAACTTCTCCAGAATACAAATTTTTTTCCCTATAACCAATCCAACAAATAGTTATAATAGTCCACCTACTTACATTATAGATTCATAGATTAACCAAAACACCAATTTTTTTCATTATTTCATAAGGATAGATTTATAAAACAATTATTTTCCTTGAAAACACTATCTAAAGGTTTCATGAGAAGGGGGAAAATACGCATACGACAACCTTGATGAGAAATAGGTTGAACACCCATGTTCAAACACAATAACTAAAATAATTCATTCAGTAATATTTTTAAGAATATGTAATAAAATTGTTCCGATGTTGGAATATACTCTAACATGAATTGATTCTTCTCAATATTTTTTTTGATGAAATGATATTTGACATCAATATGTTTTGAATGAGAATGTTTTACCAGATTCTTTGTAATATTGATTCCACATTTATTATCACAACCTATGATAAGATATATATATTTACATCAAAAAGTATGTATTCCAACTTTGTTTTCATCACATAAGTTGGGTAGTAGCTTGAGTGGAAGCAACATAATCAAAATTATCCACGCTAAGATTTAATGAATTCATTTTCATTATATTCCAATTATGAAAAATTATCAAAAAAAAAACTCCACTGGATGTGGACCATCTATAATCAATATTTCATTCCCAATCATTATATGAATACCAAAATAAGTTAATAATTTATGAGCTATCAAACCCGATTCATAAAGTTGTCATTCCTTTGATATATATGAGAATTTGTTTTACAAAAAGAAAAATTTATTTTTTAAAAGCACTCTAAAATCATTCACATAAGGTAACAATAAAAATAATGTTGGGTCTTGCGGTAGTAAAGTATAGAAATCATCTAATAAGATTCTGAAACCCTTTATGATAATCTTCCTTTCCTTATATATCATTAGTCACCATTGTTCCCACTGAAATCAGTGAAGAAACTAGTTTTCCCATGAAAAATCTCTTAAGATGTTAGTAAACATAATTTTTTGGAGAAAGAAAAATGAGTTTCTTCTTTTGTAATATTTTTAACCCATGAATGTATTTTATTTTATCCAACATGGAATTATCCAAAAATATTATCTCATTAGAAAATCTTTCACAAGTTCTTTCATTATTCTAAGAAAATTTAATGTCATCAACATAAAAAACTACGATGAGGGAAAAATCATGACATTTCCAAATGTAAATAATTTTATCAACTATTCCTTTATTAAAATTCATATTTCTCATGAAAGTACCCAATTTGGAAGACCATGATCTCAATGATTTTTTAGAACATATAAGGAATTCTTCTGCTAACAAACATAACTCTCATCGTTTCCAAAAAAAATCTATATGGGTTTCTAATGTGAAATCACTCACCAAGATCCCCATTCTGAAATATAGAATTCACATTCATTTGAAAATATTTTTCTCTTCCTTGAATAGAAATAGAAATAAATCTTATTATATTTTATAACCATGCCCCTGAATAAAATGTATCATCAAAATCAAAACCTTTATTTTGTGAGTAACCTTTTTACACTAATCTTTCTTTATTCGTATTTAGTTCTCCTTGTTCATTTAGATTTTTCCAAAAATCCCATTTTGTACCAATAAATGTTTTTAATCATGATTGGTTATAAGTTCCCATGTATAATTATTTTATATCTGATTATGTTCTCAATTCATATCCTGCACCCATTCTGTATGTTCAGAACCTTCATTCACATCATTAGGTCAACCTTTTGAATATAAATAAGGGTGTGTAAAAACATTTGATGTTCTTATTATTTAAACCTTCATATGTAGATCACCAATAATGTTCTAAGCCTACACATGCTTCCTCATCCCAAGATTAGTTATTTGGTTTTCATCTACATCACTTGAAATTGTTGAGTCTAATTCATCTTCTTGAGTAGGATTACTAATTTTGGTATCCTTATCAGAATTGTTATTAAAACATTCCCTATCCAATTCAACTTCCTTATCAATATTATTATGTTTTTCTTCCTAAATATTATCAACATATTTCACATCAGATAGGTAAAATTTTATTCCTATTTCGTTGGTGATACATATATATCCTCTTCCTTCAAGATCATAACCAAGAACAATTTCATCTTCACCTATCTACTCAAGCTTTCCATGGTTTCCACATTTTTGGCTTATAACTCATGGAATAAAAAATAGTATTATACGATTCAAACCTAAAGCTTTATCATAATAAAATTAATATGGAGTCACATCTAAAATTTTCCTATAGAATCTTTAGTTTTTGATACACATATATGTACTCATGGATTGCCTCCAATAGTAATGAGAATGACCATGTTCAAGTGACATAGTTTTCATCATTTCAACAATAATTCTATTATTTCCTTCAACAACCCCACTTTCCTGAGGTGTGAATGGTGGACTAAACACAAGATAAATTCCATTCTTCTCAAGAATTTTTTTCATTTATTTAATCTTATAATCCCTATAATTTTCAGTTCTCAATTTCCTCACTGAATACTCATATTCTTTCTTAGCTTTCCTCCAAAAACATGAAAACAAGTTTGGATCACCTGACTTATGTTTTTTTATATAACACAAGTAATTTTAGTAAACTAATTAATAAAAGTGATGATGTATGTATCTCCATTGGTATATTTTTTTCAATTTTACAAAATATATTGGAATGAATACGTTCTATGGTTATTTTTGAACAAATATCAACATTCTTATAAAGAGAGTTTGTAACATTTTATTTCTTAAAAATAGTGAAAACCCAATCTCTTCTTATTGACATATCAGGAATACCATAGAAATTATTTAACATTGAAAAAATGACCATGTTTCTTTGACACATGTTTGAGAACCATTTATGACACAACTATGTTTCTCCCACCTTACCCAAGTAACAAGTGTTTTATATTTCACCAACATGGAACAAGATTATTTTTTCTATTTTAATTATGTATATATCATTCAATCTTACCCTATTTTCATAACAAACCCATATTTTTTATGATAGTTTTTTAACTTCATAAAATTGTTGTGAAACTCCCATCAAGTTGTGTTTCAGACCATCAACATATTATTCTTTCTCAGATTTTATATTTTCTTTCCTGATAATTGATGATCCAACACCTTTGATTCCCATAGATTCATCATTTCCAAATGTTATTGTTCCTTATATGAAGTCTTTAAAATTGATCAACATCATTAAGTCTCCAATAATATGATAGAAACCACTATTAGTTGTCTAAGTTAATTCTCTTTCGATGGCTTTCAAATAGGCATCAAAAACAACAGATTTGTCTTCTCCCTTTTCTCTCTTCACCATCAAATTCTAAGAATTGTTAAAAAACATATGTTGTGCCAATAAAAAAACCAGACAATCGTTAATAATATTTCCAATTTGGTCACATCATTAATAAATATTTTCTAGGGCTAGGAAAATATTCTCAACTTTTATGCTAGCCTTCTCAGGTTTTTTAAACATATATCTCTGATATACTCTTTTGAGACGATTGAGTCCCACTAAAACATTTCCTTTCATAACCTATGTAATAATAGTAATGTTAATGGTTGTATAAAAACAAATTTTTTTATGTACAAATCCACCACAATAACAATAATATCCATAGAAATCATATTTTCATTCGAAACTTTCATATTTACTAGTGTTTTAATTATGTTACTCAGCAACCATCTCCACATAACATATTTGACCATCATAATTTATCATTTCAACCCAAATATTATTTTTTCATAGTTTTTTAGTCTTATCAGAACCAAAAGTAATAATTTTTTTAGGATTCCTAATTTTTAGAAATTTTTTAGACTTAAATTTTTTAGAATCTTTTTATTTATCCAATTATTTAATCTTGTACACATTCATAACATTCCCAGCTATCTTCTTATCATAATAAATTATAACTTTATTATTTTTCTTTGAAGGTAAATTTTATTGATATTTCTTAGATTATTATTTATGAGGGATTTCACCAACCACAATGATTGATTTTTTTAATCTTATTTCCCTCTGTACAGATTTATAGAGTTTTTTATGGACACGTTCATACACTTTTTCTTTCTTACATCAACATTACATCCAGATATTCATTATGACTCTTTGAATTCTCAGGATATTTTTTCAATTCCTCAATTTCCCAACAACTTTAGGTTCTCATGAAAAAAACCTTCTTGATTATTTGATGATTAATTATCATTTTTCTTCTTCCTAATTTGTTTTTCAGGCCTTCCAATCTCCTTCATACATTCTTTTAATTATTCCTTAAGATGAAACTCTAATTGAGTTTCTTCTTCTTCTTCTTCAGATTTGTTGTGTCCAAACACATTATTATTCACTATTGGAGTAAAAGTATTTTTTTCATACATTTCAAAATGTTTTTCAAATTCAGCTTCACTTTCTTCTTCTTTATCATCTTTAGATAATAAAATTATTCTTTTTCATTTTATGATTTTTTTATCTTTCACTCTTGAAAAATATTTCTTCATATCCTCCTGCTTCTTCCAAGACGTTCATGATATTATTTCATCATCATCACTATTCACTTATTTCTTTATTTTTGGAAAACTAGCCAAAACATACCCAATGACTCCACATTCAAAACACTTGAAGGGAAGTTTCCCATTATATTTACATTTTCATATTCTCACTTTTTTTAGAAGAAAAAGATAAAATATCATTATGATTTTTACATAGCTCATTTTCAGAGTTAGATTCAGAAAAATCATCTTCCTCAAGCACCTTATTTGTCATTTGATTCTTGGTATAATTGAAAGGAATTTGTCCATAAGATTTTATTTTTATCTTTATAATGTTATGGTTTATCATTTCATAAGGGATGATAGTGAAATGAAAATTATACAATGAATTTTTTTAGGGCTTCTGTCATCTAATGAAGAAACATTAGCATCAAACATGTCCAGAATAATTCTTATGATATTTTAAAAATATATATAATCCTCCAAATTTTAACCCAGAACTCAGATAGTATGGAAAATTTCATGTACCATTGTAAAAAAGTACCCAATTGATTCATAATCATCTATTTTCAAATATTCATAATTTAGCCTCTAGATTTTTATTTTTTCCTTCCAAACTTTTGTTTTTTATTAATATATAAATTTTAGACTATCCTAGATACCTTTAGCTATAGAAACTCCATTCACTCTAAAAAAACTCACTCTTAGAAAGTGTTGAGAGTAATTAATTTTTATCTCTTCTAGTATTCTCAAGATTCTTCTTATCGACTGGTGTAAGAGGAACTTTTTCATCAATAGAATTAAATACATTTATTTTTTGATTTAAGAAAATCATACCCATGATACATAAGATATGGGATCATTTTATCACTCTATATATGAAAGTTATTTCCGTTGATGATTGGAATCCCATTATTGTTCATGAAATTAATATTCTCTATCAAAACATCTTTTCAAAACGTTAGTAAAGAATAAATGATGAGAACCTTCTACTCTCATACCAATTGAGATCACCAAACTAGGATTCAAGGATCACTAATAGAGGGATGTGGTGAATACTTGATATCATTATCTCATTATGTTTCCTTAATTTAGAAAAAATATTCACCTCCTGTTAATGCTTACATTCTCTATTGAAAAAAATCAATCACACAACCACATGAAAAATATAATTTAGAGGTTCACTACTCAACAAGAGTAGGTAGTCCTTGGTAGGTTTCATAAATATTCCAATAACACACAATCCACTTGAAAAAAATCATTTTTTTGGAATAAAATGATTAGGATATGAAATTACACTCATGTAAGACTATGTTCAATACAATAGTTCATGTTCTCGAAGTAGTACAAAATTATTTAATACAATATTTGTAACAAACATTATTTTGGTTCATTTAGTAAATATTAAAAAAAGTGAAAACTGAAAATAATTATTCACAATCTTACCCAAAATCTAATCATAACATTATGGAGTTCATAAGGATATTCAGTCTATTTTCTTAGAGTAACTTCGAAGTTTGATTTTTCAGAATGAAAATCCAACATTTCTACATACTGGTAGTTTTAAAAAAATTATTTTGAAAACTATTTTAATCACTTTGAGAACTTACTTGTTACCACCATTAACTATCTTGTATGCTCTATGAACTACATTGTACTGGGTGGTGTGAGTGCTTCACAGAAAACATTCCTTTCATGGACTACCTGTACTTCATGGAAAACTAAGGGCTAATGAAGTACTAATGCTTCACTAAATAAATTATCTTTGCGGTCAATTTTCATTTGAGAGCTATTGATATCTACAAACTTTATCAAAAAATTACCCCCACAGACTATATCCTTCATTGAAATGATCTCATGAAAATTACATTCTCATTCCCAAAATAAATCTATACGAACTACTTCATACATACCAAAATTCTTCCAACATCGATGATCTCCTGTAATGAATTTCTATCTAATTAATGATCTGATTAGGGGTATTTATATATGAAGATAAGATATGTAAAATCCTCTAATATGCAATACAAAAAACTTTGATCTAGTATAGCCTTCAACGCAAACTTCTATGATGTCCGTATAGCATCATAATCCTTTACAGGAGCCGAAGTAATCCAAAACAAAAGAAACCTTTGAAGTATCCATAGTATCCACATCATTATACAAATTATACAGATCATATGAACTATGAACCTACCCAGAATTAGTTTTTACTACGTAGTCCATATAGTATACATCACACTCTGTATATCGTTGTTATATGTAATCCTTCCATTGACAATTTTCCTTCACTATCTCACATACCTCCTCTATGGTCCCCAAACTTTTTTTCTCAGTCCATGGACTATGTTATATAAAAATATATTCGGAAGAACATTTTTTTTCAAAAAAAAATATTGACTTTGAGGTCTAAGAATTTTAAAAACACTAGAAAACCTCTCCACCTTAAAAATAAGCTTCGGTAACCCCAACCATATTAATTCATGGTCATATATATTTTCTAATAGTCACAAATTAATACATCTCTAAATCTCAAACTATCTTATAACAAAATTAACTTATTGTGTATCAAATTTTGGTCAATGATTTTCTCAACACATACTCTAATCCCTCATGATCTATGCTTGGATTAAGAAACTAGAGTAGTAAAAAAAGTTCATCAATGAATCACTTTATTCGAAAATAATTTAGTTATATTAATCTTGAAACTTATATGTCATGATATTTCAACAATGATCAATAATAGTTATATTAATCATATTTAGAAAAGAAGGTGCTGTAACTTCCCTGTCTTCTAGTAATACCTTTCTTTCGTAATCAAATCATCATTTTTAAGAATTATGACTATGATTTCTTGAATATGATGGTAATTCTGGACATACTATATTAAAAGGTTTGGTGACTTATTTTCTTCTAAAAATTCCTTTAAAATGAAATAAAATATCTTAATATGATAACATTCTTTATCATCTGGGTCATAATTGATTAAGGAATATTTAATACATACCCAATACAGGTTCATGATAATTGGTTATAGTGGGTTCAACTATAGAAAACTCCATACATGGGTGTAGGATTTGATCACTTTTAGGGAGCATAAATGGGCCCTTGAGTTGATAATATCATTGGTATATATATAATTTTTGTCTATAGAATTTCAGAATAAGGACCTTAAGAAAATACTACCTGTATTTGATTGGTGTAGGAGGGCATCAAAACATGTTCACCAAAGGGAGTGATGAAATTGATAAAATTTAACTGGGTATGTATCACACATGTCATATGATTACTATTGTATATAATATGGTTACAGAATAAAAAAAATCTAATTATTATGATTGAAAAGGAAAAATATGATGTCACTTTCAGAGAAGATACATTACAATTAATTGTAAAGGAGGAAACTAAAATCATAGATCAATTTCACTAGTCTACAACCAATCTAAGATAAAATATAGTGGATAAAATACATTTTTACAATTATATTTTTTCATATTATTTTATCATTAGATTTTTCCTAACTACAGAAACATGAGATAGAATCTAAAGTGTGGATATTCATTGCTACTTTTAAACTATTTTGGAATAAAATCATTTACCAATTTTATTTATTATACCATTTTTAAAACATATATTATATTAATAAATAAATATTCTCTAGTTTATATAAAAAAGTTGAGATTCAGTTATTTTCAAATAACCCGCTCCACATTTAAGATACCTGATTCATAAATAACTCTTTCTGGCTGTGGATCATGAATGGGTATAGGTATATGCACCATCACTATTACACATGAGTTGTCCCATTTAAAAATGATGGTTTAATGGTTCTATGTTAAGTGAAAAAATATGAGTGTGAGTATAATGAGAGGGGTTCATGGACATTTTTATTGGAAAATTGGACCTAGTGATAATATCTTGACTTTTGTTTGGGTCATATTGTGGAAAGTTTAATATTTTTTCCTATTTTATTTGGCTATAACTTATGACTGAGTCTCATAAATGGGAGGATAGGTTGGGTAAGTCCATTGATTATTCTTATATATCCAATTTTGTGTTTTTATTATAACATGTTTTGTTCCATTTTTATTTTTACACCAATATGAGTAGTATGGTTATTTCTTAAGTTCATGCATCCTGAACCAACTATTTCTGATTTTTAAGGTTAGGTAGATTAGAATAATGTATGATGATATCCAAAAAAATGGTTAAAGAACTTGAGAATTCTGTTCTAATCTTAAAAGAGAGAATTATGCTCAACGATGTAACACAGATTTTATCAAGTCCACTAGAATAAGATGGAATTTGGACTATAAAAATCACAACATAATGGGTTTGAATTTGGATGATGGGATGAGATAAGTACACAAGGTATAACCATCGACAATGTTTTGGTGGATGAGTTTCATTGTGATGCTGTGAGGGATTGTACTGATTGCGGTCCTTACATTCAAGACAAATATTCTTCAATTTGGTATACAATTTGGGGTATATATGTGGAGCAGTATTAGAGAATGAATGAATTAAAAAAATAAGGGTTCCATAAAGTTAGTTTTACTCATTTTCTATATCCATGAAAGATTGATAGAGATCTAAAAACGTGTGAAAAGAATCATTTTTTGAGTAATGAACTATTAAAAATTGGTTCCAGTACCCGAGAAGATTCCTTGGAATGTATTTAACAAATCAATAAATAAAAGGAAAACAATATATCATTTCACCCACTTTTTATAATATAGTGTGGTTCAATAGGAAAATATAAACCTTTTCAAGGGTCAAATGATGGTCCCATAAAATTTTAGGCCTTTTTATTTATAGGATCATTTTTTTTCCAAAAAATAAAATTGGATAATTTTATTAAATGAAGAATCAACATTTTCACAAATTTCCCTTGGTATGATTTCATCTTGATAAGTTCTATGTATCTTTCACATACAATTTAAGGTCATGTGATGAAGACCAAAATAAATGTTAATATATAAGGTTTATAACAAGGAATTAATAAAATACCCCACCTTTTTGAATGGGATAATGAGATTGATGTTAGAAATATTCCCATGAAGACGAATAAAATATACAGACATGTGACATTGAGGATATCTGAATCCAACAAAATAATTAAATTATAGGACATGTAAATAATAGCCTATGAATGCTTGGACATTCAAAAAACCGAGATATACGGTAACAACACAAACTTTTTAACAATTTTTTTTGTTTTCTAATTTTGAGTGTTATTTTATTTAATACTAAACAAAACTATTTCACTTAATGAAATGGGTATAATTAAAATGATACTGTTGGGTTTCTACTTTTATATGACCATTGGTCAATATGACCACTGGAAACTAAATGTTTTGGTTTTGGTATATAAATACATATGATCTTGGTTAATTAATACAGAATAAAGATTTGATGGCCTCATTTAGTAGTCTTGGGCCAATCGAAGCTCATCTGATGAAGCTTGGGAATGAGGTAGCACCACTGGGCTTTGCTATGGTCCAAACCCAATCCGAACTTCATCATGTGAAGATGGAATGGAATCTCCTTTGGGAGAAGTTCAAGATGATATAAATTACCACTCAGGAAATGTTGGTTGAGCCGCCCCTAGATTCTATCACATTAACACACCTTACACTTAGGTCCTATACTGGTGTTATAAGGGGCTATGTAATCATACCTTAACGAATTTATGTAATACTTTGATATAAATAAAAATTTTAATTTCGTCTTATGGTGAAGTTTGCGAATCTCAAATGTCCAAATAAATATAGGATATATTATTGATGATTTTTTTTTGAAAAAAAGGATATTTTAAAATATGTATGTAAATGTCAAATAATTAATAATGTGTAAGAATTTTAAAAAAAAGATCATCTACAGTTGTTTTCAGAAGGAAATTTAATGTCTAATAATATCAACATAATTTTTGTGAATAAAAAATTATGAATAGTAATTTTACGATTATGAATAGTAATGTGGCCAAATGGAATGGAAATATCACTTAATAAAGTATTATTATATTTTAGGCACAGTGATTAGGTAATGTGATTTAATAAAATAAGTAAATAAATATTTCAGAAATTGTATGTCAAGTATTAGTTGACTTCGAGAGAATAGTGTTTTTATTTTAAAAATAAATTAATTATATTTAGAAAATTATTTTCATAAAATGGAGTTCATTTTTTGAAATCGGAGTATTGATATTTTGTTAATGTTAATTTTTGGGATTTTTCTGAAATAGTTGAATTTTAAGTGAATATAGTTTTTATTTAAAAATAAATTAAAAAATACTTAGAAAATTGTTTTCATAAAATTAATTTCATTTTAGAATTCAGAGCATCGATATTAGGTTAAGGTAAATTTTTGGGATTTTTCTAATATAGTTGAATTTTTAAAGAAGAGTGTTTTATTAAAAAATTAAATTTAAAACAATTATGAAATTATTATTTTTTAAATGGAGTTCAATTTTGAATTCAGAACATCAATATTAGGTTAAGGTGATTTTTTTTGATTTTTTTGAAACAGTTGAATTTTTGGTGAATACTAAAAATACAGTTTTGAGTTTCTGGTGTTTAATGACATCATTAATGATGTAATAAGTTTGTAATATTTTTGGTCGACTTATGAAGAGTAATATATGCTATGAGGTGTCCCAAGTATCCAACACCATGGGAAAATACCATGGACAAGCCCACGGTTTTTCCAATACCACCAATGAGGTGTCCCTTGGAAATTAATGACTTGTTCCCTCACTTCTCATATAAATACCAAGTCATTCCCTCATCCATTTCATTTCCAAATCCTCCCCAACACAGTTCTGGTCTCTTTACCTCCCAAGGAATCCTCCCAAGGTTCCTTCAACCCTCTAAAGGTCCCAACCTTCAATCTTATGAAGTTACTCTTCACGGTAAGGGAATCTACCATCCTAATCTTTTAATCCATGACTTCTTTTATATTGTGTCTTCTAGTTTCCATATATTCATGTTGGGGTTATGTTCTTATATGTGCTCATTACTTTCCATTTCTTTTCTAATTGTTGAGAGACACTTTTTTCTCTCGTCAATTTGTTTTCTAAATTATTAAGTGACGCTGTTAGGCTGCAGAAATTCTCCTAAACAAATTGCATCTTCTTTTCTATTTCATGTTTTCTTTTCATGTGTTATATAATTGAAATATCCATACCATGATCTTATTATGTACCCATAATTTATTATTGATTATTTATGAGTGTGTGGCCCTTGTCTCTTATCTTTTTAATGTTTTCAAAAACCATGTTATATAGCCATTGTGCTGCAGAAATTTCAGCTCCAAATTTCTCTCTTTCTCTCTATAAACTCTCTTGTTTTATTTATGTGAATACCCAAACCTATTTCGTTTATTTGGTTGTTCATAAATATATAAAGATGATATTTTTATTCTGTAATGTAGATACATAAAACCCTCACTCCCTTTCCATGGGTTATAAATGACATAATGATCTTATTTTTAAGAACTTTTAAAATGTCACGATCTTGAAATAAAACCCATTTCTTTTATTTTTCAGGGGTTATATATGAAATTTTTTATTATGATCTATTGGATCACATGAATCTAAATAAATATTAATGGTGCACTCTGATATCACTATAATGCATTGGGTAATGAATTAATCTCTAGATATAACAAGTTCCACAATACCTTGGTGAATAACCTTGGTAATTTTTATAACACCTTGGGGGCTGACCTTAATGTTATATTCATGAATTTATAAATGAAATGAGATATCCACATATTCAAGTAACGTTCCATGTTCTTTTCATTATTATATGCCTATACTTCTATTTATCACGTCTTTATGTTTTTATTCATGTTCTTATTGATGTCACAAGTACACTGATTCCGTTGTTTACCCTTACTGGGCCTTCTCCTCACCCTTTCCTTTGATGTATGTCTCTAGGATATGAGATACAGTAATTTTAGATAGTATGAACCTATTATGAAGCCTTATAAGTGGATTATAAGAATTTTTTATGTTGTTTTCATGTATTATGTTCCTAATTCCCAAGACACTAGACTTTAAATATCCTCTGTTTGTAAAATGTATTGAAATGTTATGTAATAATAAGGCGGGATGCCATAGTTGGTTTCAAAGGATAATTTAGGTATTTATGGAAATTAGGATATGAAAATATTAGGAAGAACACTTTATAAAAGTTTAAATATATGAAAACCTCATAGTATTTTGGTGAGTATAGAGTTAGTGGTTTATCAAACAAATATGTCACTATCTAGATACAAGATGGTACAGGTGGCACTGGCACATATGTATATAGGGGTAAAACTCAAAAACACCGCTTTGAGCTAGACTCGAATGAGAAATGGTGCACGACAATGGGCTTTGCTGTACTCTTGGTTACGACACTCTCGGCGGATATGTTAGGTTAATCAAAAGCTTTTTATGAGTCATTATGAAGGAATTATAGAGAAATGTAATTGTCTAAGCATGATTTTTTAATACATAAAATCCATTATAGTTAAAATATTTTTAAATGAAATAAGATTCTCACTAAGTTTTTATTCATTTAGAAAATGGCGGGAAATAGGAGGAAGCATCCAAACGGTGACTGTAATGGACCATGCACTGACGACCCTCCGATGAAAGCCAGAAAAGAAACATTGAAGCTAATGATGAACCAACTAACTCATGTTATGGAAAATAATATGATTCAATACGAGAGACCTATCTCACATGAAGGGAACAACATTCTATTGAGTCCTTTATGCATCAAAGACCACCAACCTTTAGTGGATCGATTGAACCATTGATTTCTGAGCAGTGGATCAGCTCCATTGAGAATATTTTTTCTGTGCTCCATTGATCGGAGCAAGAGAAGGTCACCCTGGATGTCTATCGCTTAGAAGGATAAGCTGATAATTGGTGGGAACTATTTAAAAAGATGAGGTAAACAGTGTTGGATGAAGCTATGGAGTGGGAAGTGTTTATAAGGATCTTCTTCCGTAATTATTTCCCTCGATCCATAAGAACAAGAATGGAGAAGGAGTTTCTCGAGCTGAAGTAGAAGGAGAATGAATATGTGGGAAGCTATGAGATTAACTTCACAAGGATTTCACGTTACACATCTAGTTTTTTCATGGATCAAAATGGTAAGGTTGATAGATTTTTCAGTGGACTAAGACCTAATATGTGGAAAAATCTAGCCAACCGAGACTATGATAACTTTGAGGAGTCCATGTAGAGTGTGATGAAAGTCGATATGGAGTTTGGTGAGATGCAATGGTCTCATAAATAAAAGGAAAAGAATAAATCAATGAAGCCCACCTTAACGAGGACCTTTGATCAGGGAAGAGGAGGCAAGAAATTAAAACATTCCACTTGTAATAAATGTGGGAAGAAGAATTCGGGGAACTACCTTCTCGGGAGAGATAAATGCTACAACTGTGAAAGAGATGGCCATATTGTGAGGAATTATCATAGTGAGGAGAAACCTCAACTTCAAAACACTAATGAAAAGGTAAGGATGGATAATTCCCTACCTAATGTCCAGCGCATTAAGTGTGGACAACATGGGAACTTTTCCAATCCATATCCAAATATGAGGGTAGAGGAGGGGAACCCCCATCAGCCTTAGCAAAGGCCAAGGGAGAAAGGCCATGATTTTTCAATCACAATAGCTGAAGTTGAATCTTCAGATGATCTGGTAGTAGGTACTCTTGTTGTTCACTCAAATTTAAAAAGTACTTTGTTTGATTCTAGTTCTACTCATTCCTTTATTTCCTATATGTTTGCAAATAATTAAGAGTCAACCACCTATTTTCTAAAAGTAGAGTTATCAGTCAAGAGTCCTGGTGGGATTATCCAAGAATCGTAAATGATTATAAAATCTAGTATTTACATTAGTGAGCACAATCTTATCTCAAATCTTGTAGTCATTCCCATGCTGAAATTCGACATTATTCTAAGGATGGATTGGATCTCAAAGTATAAGCTAAGATCAATTGAAGAAGCCAGGAAATTTCATTAGTCTTGAATGGAAAATCTATAGTTATCTTCCAAGGAGATATATCTCTACCTAGTCTTTGTCTAGAGGAACCCCCTATATTCATCATTATGTAGTTGATCAGGGAATAAGAAGAAGAGGATGAGAGTTTAATGATAGAAAGTGTCCCCAACGTCCAGGAATATGTGGATGTATTTCCTGAGGAGTTGTTTGGACATCCCCCAGAAAGAGAGGTAGAGTTATCTATTGAACTTGTACCAGGATGTCATCCACTATCAAAGACTCCCTATAGGATGATAAATTCAGATCTAGTGGAATTCAAGAAACAACTCCAAGATCTTTTGGAGAAGGTGTTTATCTGACCGAGTGTGTCTTCTTGGGAAGCACCAGTTCTCTTTGTGATGAAAAAAGATGGATCAATGAAGTTATGCATTGATTATAGAGAACTGAATGGGATCACCATGAAGAACAAATACCCTCTTCCAAGAATTGATGACTTATTAACCAACATTGTGGGGCTTAGTTATTCTCTAGGATTGATCTCCGATCTGGTTATCATCAATTGAGAGTGAATAAAGAAGATATTCCAAAAACTACCTTCCAATAAAGATATCGGCATTATGAGTTTGTTGTTATTCCCTTTGGACTGACTAATGCACCTACAATTTTTATTGATCTGATGAATAGAGTATTTAAGGACTACCATGATAACTTTGTGGTAGTTTTTATTGTTGATATTATGATATATTCCAAAATTCATGAGGATCATGAAGATTATCTAAGGGTTATTTTACAAACTCTATCGAAGGAGACACTTTTTGGAAAGTTTATAAAATGTAAATTTTGGTCACAATAGGTTGCTTTCTTGGGGCACATTGTTAACAATGAAGGAATCAAAGTTGACCCTACAAATACAAAAGTTGTAGAGGAGTTTCCTCAACATACAAAAATTACTAATATTCAATGTTTCCATGGATTAGCTGGATATTATAGAAGGTTTGTGAAAAAATTTCACGACTTTATAATCCATTAACCAAGTTAACTTGAAAATGTTTCAAGTTTATCTGGACAAAAGAGTGTGAGGAAAGTTTACAAGAGTTGAAGAATAGATTGGTTACTGCACCAATGTAAACTCTACCCTCAAGTGGAGAAGGATTTGTTATTTTTAGGGATGCATCATTGAAAGGGCTTGGGTGTATCCTCATACAAAATGAAAAGTTCATCGATTATGCATCTCGATAGTTGAAGACTCATGAGCAGAATTATCCTACACATGATCTGTAGATGGCTACAATCGTTTTTGGTCTGAATATTTGGAGGCACTATCTTTATGGAGAGAAATGTGATATATACACAGACCATCAATGTTTGAATTATATTTTCACACAAAAAGAATTGAAAATGAGATAAAGGAGATGGTTGGAACTTCTTAAAGACAATGATTTTTCAAATCATTATCATCCCGGAAGGGAAAACAAATTTACTGATGCATTAAGCAGGAAAGACCCAGTTGTTCTTTACATGATGAGGATTCAAAGAGATCCATTGATCAATAACCTAGTAAAGCTGGAAATGGTAATAATAAGGGAAGGCACATCATCAACCCCAACCCAAATGAATTCTCAACCATCATTACTAGATAAGATCAAGAAAGATCAGAAAGATGATCCTTTGTTATAGAAGATGGTTGAATCTATGAAGGATAAGAGGTTTCCTGAGTTCAATATTAATCAAGAATGTGTACTAAAATTTCTTACGAGACTATGTATTCTATCTATACTGGAAAAAAAGAATGTGCTCACGGATGAAGCTCATAACTGTACATTATCTATAAATCCTAGAATCACAAATATGTATAGGGAACTTCATGATAATTTTATGTGGGATAATTTGAAAAGGGAGATAGCTGACTACACCATATGGTGCCTAGTATGTCAGTAAGTGATGGCAGAGTGACAAATTCTTAAAGAGGTATTGAAACCACTACCCATTCTAGCATGGAAGTGGGACAATATCACTATGGACTTAATTTTGGGTCTCCTGATAACTTCCATAGAAAACAATGTAATATGGGTTATTGTGGACAGTCTCACCAAGACTGCCCATTTTATCTCCATTCGGGAAGATTTATCTCTTGATAAACTAGCCATGATTTATGTGAAGGAAGTGGTAAGGCTGCATGGAGTTCCACTTTCTATAGTATCTGATCGTGATCTAGTGTTCACATAAAAATTCTGGAGAATTCTTCAACACTCTCTGAGAACTGAATTGAATTTCAGTACGGCCTATCACCCCCCAACTGATGGCCAATCTGAAAGGACAATTCAAACACTTGAGGAAATGTTGATAACATGCTCAATGGAATTTAACGGTGGATGGGATAAAAATCTCCCTTTAGTTGAGTTATCTTACAACAACAACTTCTACTCGAGCAATCAAATGGCACCCTATGAAGCTCTATATGGGAAGCGATGTAGAACTCCTACTTTATGGGATGAAGTTGGTGAGAGAAATATTATTGGGCCTGATCTTGTACAAGTGATGACCTAAAAAGTCCTTTCCATCCAGCAACACATTAAGGCTGCTCAATGTTGGCAAAAGAGCTATATCATCAATCGTCGAAGGGACATGGAGTTTGATGTTGGTGACAGGTTCTTTCTTCAAATATCACCTTGTATGAGAGTCATGAGGTTTGGGGAAAAAGGGAAGCCCAACCCTAGGTACATTGTGTAACACCCGAGATTTTTATGAGGAATATTTTGTTTTAATGTTATATAAATCATCAAAGGAATCTTTCACTACACACAGCACTTGCTTCGCATGCTTTACACGTAATCGTGACCTTCCTCGATAGCTTGCGTCGTACGCAATACCGAGTTTCACTAAACAACAATATGCTATTAAAATATTATTAAAACTAGCCGTTATGAATAGTAATACCCACTTTTTTAAATTTTGTAAATTTTATTTTTTAAAATGGACTTCATTTTTGGATTTGAAATATCGAAATTATCCTAGGGTAAAATTTTGGTATTTTTCTGAAAACATTTAATTTTTGATGAATAGTGAAAACACTGGGTTACTATTTAAAAACCGACTTTTTATTTAAATAATAACTTATTTCATTTAAATTTATTTTAGGTCAAAATTGATTCATAATACCTATATAAGTTCAATTCAATTCATTGGAGTCATTTTATAATAATTTTAGATATATAGAAATTTTATTGAACTTTTCACCGTCTTTTACCCAAAACCTAGGAGAATTTACAAATTCACAAAAAACATAATTTTACCACTTCTATCAGTGGAATTTAAAAAATCCGAGAGACACGGTTGATTTCAGTAAGTAAAATGTGGTTCAATGAGATGCAAATAATTTTTGGTGAATAACAAATTTTTAATTTTTTTTACCACGGTTAAAAGTAAATAAGGTAATTAAGGGTAAAAATGATATTAATATTACCCTAAAACATGTCATAATTCTATTGGATAAGTGTAATTCGACCAAAAACAACCTTAGGAATAAAAAATGACCATTTAGGCCCACTTGGATTAGATTAGGACATTTATTATTAATTTATTTAAAGAAGGGTTAAAATAGTTAAAATCAATGTTTAATAAGTAAATAATTTTTAATATAGGGTTATAAATAATATAAATTATACTATAAATATTAATTAGAAAGATAAAAAGATTTATTACATAATGGTATTTTATTTGTAATTTTTAGAATTTAAATAATTTAATTTATTTATGACACATTGATGATGCAGTAATTATATTATTAATGAAATATTGACATAATTAATTTTATAAATACCCAAATAAATGTAATTTGAGACTTTTTATGAATTCCAATAATTTTATATGTTAATAGGACATGTTAGTATTGAATTAATTAACTTTTTTTGAGCTAATATATCTGTTATGAATTTCACAAAAATCAATTACCAAATAGTTTCAAAATTGACATAAAATACTTTTCAAAACAAATATTATATTATTAATTTTTATTTTATTCCTAAAAATCTATGGTTCGGCCAAATGACTTATATAGGGAGATATATATTAATAATAAACAACTTGGGGTTCGTTTGTATTGTTATATTATGTTTATTGACATTATAGTGTATGAAAACAAGAAGACACAATAAAAGTTAAATTATCTAACTTAAAGTTAAATCTAAATGATAAGGTTAAAATAGACACCTATACTTGTCTAAATTATATTTTATGAGATTATTGTGACCCATACCCACCATATATTCTAAATAAATCAATTTGGAACTATTAAAAACCGAATATGACTTTATAATAAAATAATATTTTTTGTTTTTCCAAATGTGCCCCTCTCCTCCCTTATAAAAGGGCACCTCCTTCGTCTCTTCCTCACACCACTTTGATCCTTCAAGCTCGGCCAAACCATTCCAAATTCTCTTATTAACTTCCCTAGAAACATCCTAGAGGTCCTGGTCTTCTTCAAAGACCAATTTTAGTTCCATAAGAGGTTGTCTCAATGAGGCGCTTCAAAGAAGAGGCAATGTCCGTTACCGATTCTTTCAACTTTATTTCTTCTTCCACTTCTTCTTCTTCAGCTGTTTCATTATTAAGTAATGACATCAGTATCAATAATATACTGATATGTTATTATAAGTATGAAAAACCCCTATTTCTCCATCTTTCCATCCTACGGAAAATGAAATCACCGCGCGTGCGTACGTACGGAATACCGTCTCCACGCCATGGTGTAATATATTTTCCACCCCCACCATACTTGCATGGGTATAATGGTGAAATTAAATAACTATATATTATTATTGTAAAGTGGTATTGATTTTAAATAGTATACATACACTCCAATAAAATTCCATGATCATGGGAACGATATCATCGCTCGTGCGTACGTATGGAAAACCGTCTCCAGGATGTGATGCGACTCATTCTACATGATTTTCATTGCATAATGATTAAATAAATGAATTGAGTGAACAAATATGATATGCATTGCACTAATAACATCCTATAAATGAGGTATCTATAACCTAAAAATAATAATAAGAATTTATTCGACAAAACACGCATAAGAACAAAAACCAATAAACACCCGAATAACAAGTAATAATGAAATATTACTAATAAGAAGCTATGAATATGACCATATATGATATCATAAAAATAATTATGATTCTGGAATAATTCAATAACATTATTAAAATAATTATACAGGAGGTTCAGACCACTTACAAAGCAGATCAGACCTAAGGTAAGGGAAAATCTCACAATCTCATTTTTATCCGAGATTGTTTATACTTCAGAACTTACTGGGGAATATTTATCATCCACATTCATGTTTCCTCAATATGTAATATTATATCCATACATCTACAATTTTTTAAATCCCATATTAACCTTCGGTGAGTTTTTCGTAAAATATATGAAAGGAATCTTTTGTCGTTATTCGTATGAGTTACTTTTTGACTTCTCCGACATGATTACGAGAAGAATGTTTTTTTAACTTATACGACATGAATGGATTTTTGAAACATTATTTACATGAATCATCCTTTACAAGTTTTCATGTTTATTTTTCATCAAATTATTTTAGTTTAAAATTGTATGAAATGCTAAGAAAGGAAAAATATTTTAGAATTAGTAAAGATATTTTCCTCAAGAATGGACTTCAAGTGTTTTATCAAAATTATTTTCCATATACGATAATATAGGGCTATGTTTTTATCCCTTTTATTAAATTGATTTTATTATGCTGTGATGGAATTATTTTTATGAATTCTTTTATCTTATATGAATTTTTTTATGATGTCACGATGTTTAAGAATCCCATTTTTATTACATGGGTTATGCAATGATGTATGATTTTTGATTATGTGGAACACATAAGAATGGTATCATTATGAGATGGGTGGGACCTATATTTCCCTCAAATTCATTTGGTAAATATTTATATCTCATGAGATAGACGTGGCTAGAATGGCAGGTTAATCCAGTTCAGTGAAACATGACTGAAACAAGGAGTGAAGTTGGTTCAAAAATGGACTTTGTCCACTAAGATTGTCTTGGCAATGAGTCCTGACTACTAAGAAATGATTCTCTATAATTTTGTGTGTATTCCAAAATGTTTAATTTTTTACGTTATGATTATTGGGATTACGTTTCACTAATATGTTTTATCCCATGTTATGAAAATATGACCTCTTTTGGAGGTTAAGATTTACAAAATTATATGTTCTTATGAATATGATGTGATTGATATTTCTTTTGTTTACCATTACTGATCATTTGAGCTCACCCTTTGGTATGTTTTCTTTTCCCCAGGTCAGGAAGAAGGATATTAAGTAAGATATGCCAAAACGGACTCTAGATATGATAAAATAAAAGGGAGACAGTGTAGATTATTTATGAACCAGTTGTTTATGTTTCCCAGTTTCTAAAGACACTATACCTATACGGTCCTTTCCTGGTTTTGATATATGTTTTAATAAGTGTGCTTCAATTCTGATGTAATAACAATGTATGTAAAGTATGGGTCATTATAGTTGGTATCATAGAGAGGTTATAGTCAACCATTGGAAACTAGGAAGTGAAATCCTTAGTAAGAACCCTAAGGATATGTCTAAGAATAGAACACAATATTAGTGTTTTAGAAATGGCCACGAATAACCTATGATAATACCTTAGGTGTAAAATTTTATTCTTGATTATGTGATTTTCCTATTATATTTGGTGTTTCTCACACTATTCTTCTTGGTGTTAGTCAATGGCCGGAACCCGAAGGAACCGTGTTAATGCGGAATACGACGGGCAATGCAATGATTGTCCCCCCTGAGAAACCATACGTTATGGGAGCTGGAATGAAAAATATTGTAGCCATGCTCACACAACTTTCACAAGCTACGAATCATGAAGGACTTCCAAACGGGAAAAGGAAGGAGCAACATTCTATTGAATCCTTCATGAGGCAGCATCCACCTTCATTCAGCGGGTCTACTAATCCATTAGTTGCTGAACAATGGATTAGTACTAATGAAAAGATATTTTCAGTACTTTAATGTTCTGAGCATGATAAAGTCATCGTAGCAGTGTATCATTTGGAAGGAGATGCTGATCAATGGTGGAATCTTATCAAGAATACGAGGAAAAGAGATGAAATTGAGTCCATGGAATGGGACGAGTTCAAGAACTTATTTTTCAATAAGTACTTCCCTCGTATTCTTCGAACAAAGATAGAGAAAGAGTTTCTTGAACAAAAGCAAAAGGATGATGAATCTGTTGGTACCTATGAAGCAAATTTTACAAGACATGCAAGGTACGCTTCTGGTATTCTTATCCAAACTAAGAGTAAGATCGATCGAATCTTTAGTGTCTTAAAACCAAGTCTTCTAAGGGATTTAGCCATAAGGGACTTCAATAGCTACGAGGAAATCGTTCTATGTGCTCTCAAGGTTGAGATGTAGATTGGAGTAACCCATCAGTCATATGGGTTTGATAAGAAGAGGAAAATGGAATTCAAAGGAAAATCTAAATACCACGCTAAAAAGAAGATGATTTTTCCCATATGCTCAATGTGTGGAAAGAAACATGGAGGGAGTTGTTTAAAAGGGACAAGTAAATGTTTCAAATGTGGAAAAGAAGGTCATCGGGCATTGGAATGCCACAATTATGGGAAGAAGATGTCTAATGATGCGAACAAAGAAAAGGCTACAGAGAATGCACCTCCTACACTTCAATGTTACAAGTGCAAAAAAATGGGGCATTTTTCCAATCAATTCCCTAATCCAAGCGTTGTTGATGATGATCGACATCAACAAACTGTTAAGGCTAAAGGCAAAGGAATGTCACATGCAATTTCTATCAGCAATGTGGAGTACGATAGCGAAGTGGTGAAAGGTACACTTACTATCCACTCTGAATTAGAAAATGTTTTATTTGATTCTGGATCCACCAACTCTTTTATTTATGAAGAATTTTCTAAGGGTATCTCCATATTACCTCAATAATTAGATGTTGAGTTAACTATGACATCCCCTAATGGCACAACAGTCGCATCAAAAGTTAATAATTCTTCTCCGATTGAAGTTTGTGGGAAAGTGATTCCTACAAATCTTGTGATCATTTTTATAGTGGAATTTGATGTGATTCTTGGCATGGATTGGCTTTCTCTATATGGAGCTCATATCAATTTCCAAAGAAGGGAAGTCATATTTCATATTCCAGATCATTCTATGATCGTCTATCGATGCAAGGATGAACATAACCTTCCAGTGGAAATTTCGTCCATCTTATGGGTCTTGATTCCACTAAATGAAGGTTATTTATCTCAAATGGTTGTTGAGAAACTCACAATTAAGAATATTCCCTATTGTACATGAGTTTGATGATATCTTTCAGGAGTAATTGCTGGGTCTTCCACCAAATCGTGAAGTTGAGTTTTCAATAGAACTCGTATCGGGTGCTTTGCCTATTTCAAAGACACCTTATAGAATGGCCCCAATTGAGTTGCATGAATTGAAGAAGCAACTCCAAGAGAATCTTGATAAAGTATTCGTATTCTCTAGTGCGTCACCTTGGGGAGCACTTGTTCTGTTTGTTAAGAAGGAAGATGGATCAATGAGACTCTACATTGATTATCGAGAACTTAACAAGATCACTATCAAGAACAAATATCCTCTCCCGCGCATTAATGACTCGTTTGACCAACTACGCGGAGCTAAATACTTTTCCAAGATTGATCTTCATTCAGGGTATCATCAATTAAGGGTCAAAAGGGAGGATATACCAAAGACGACTTTCCGTAAAAGGTATGGACACTATGAATTTATAGTGAGGCCATTTGGTCTTACTAATTCCCCTGCTATCATCATGGATCTGATGAATAGAGTCTTTAGAGACTATCTTGATCTGTTTGTGGTAGTATTTATAGACGATATTCTTTTCTATTCAAAGAGAAAGTAAGAACATGAAGATCACTTGATAATTATATTGAAGTCCATTAGAAAGGACAAGCTTTATGAAAAATTTACCAAGTTTGAATTTTGGCTTCAAAAAGTTTCATTTTTGGGTCACATAATCTCATAAGAGGGGATATCTGTGGATCTAGCAAAAAACAGAGGTTATCGGAAGATGGTCGAGACCAACAACAGTAACTGAGATCTGAAGATTTCTTGGTTTGGCTAGATATTATCGACGTTTTGTGAAAGATTTTTTAGGATTATCTAATCCACTCACCAGGTTGACTCAGAAAAGAGATACGTTTGTTTAGATGGAGGAATGTGAAGAGAATTTCAAGGAGTTGAAAAGAAGGTTATCCAGTGCACCTGTGCTCACAATGCATTGTAGTGGAGAAAGGTTTGTGATCTACAGTAATGCATCGAAGAAGGGGCTGGGGTGTGTTATTATGCAAAATGATATGGTGATATCTTATGCCTCACGACAACTTAAAATCCATGAGCAAAATTACCCAACTCATGATTTAGAGTTAGCTGCAGTAATCTTTGCATTAAGGATTTGGAGGCATTCTCTTTATGGAGAATGGTGTGATATTTAAACTGATCATAAATTTTAAAGTATATTTTCACACAAAAGGAGCTGAATATGCGCCAAAGAAGATGGTTGGAGCTGATTAAGGATTACGACTGCTCAATTCATTACCACCTTGGGAAAGCAAACAAGGTGGCAGATGCATTAAGTCGACAAGACCATGCTAGCTTATCCATGATGAGGATCACAAAAGATCTAATATTTATGGATTTTCAAAGGATGGATCTTGGAATTATAATGGAAGGGGAAGAATCATATCATTCTAAAATGAATGTTCAACCATCTATAAATGTGAAGATTAAATAGGAACATAAAGAAGACGTAGAGTTACAAAAGAAGGTGACAAATGTTCCTGAATTCAACCTTGATTGTGATTGGATATTAATGTTTAGGAATCCGGTTTGTGTTCCTCCCATCCCAGAATTAAAGAAGGAGCTGCTGGATGAGGCTCATAGTTCTTCATTCTCTATTCATCCTAGAAGCACAGAGATGTATAGGGACCTGAAAGAGTACTTCTGGTGGGATGACATGAAAAGAGATGTTGCTAAATATGTCTCTCGATGCTTGGTTTGTCAGCAAGTTAAAGCTGAGAGACAGAAGTCTAAGGGGATGTTACAACTGTTACCCATACCTGAATGGAAATGGGAAAACATCACTATAGACTTTGTCACCGGACTTCTCAAAAAATCCAAAGGCAATAATGCTATCTGGGTCATAGTTGATCGTCTTATAATGTCTGCACAATTCATTTCTATTAGAGAGGATTTCTCTCTAGATCGGCTTGCCATGATATATGTAAAGGAAGTGGTAAGATTGCATGGAGTACCACTTTCCATTACATTAGATCGGGATTTGAGGTTTACCTCAATGTTCTGGCAAAGTCTTCAGCATAATCCGGATACAGAGTTGAGTTTCAGCACTGTTTATCATCCTCAGACAGACGGTCAGCCTGAGAGGACAATTCAATCTCTAAAAGATATGTTGAGAGCTTTCCCTATGGATTTCAAAGGTGCTTGGGATCAACACCTACCTTTGATGGAATTTTCTTATAATAATAGCTTTCACTATAGTATTCAGATGGCTCCTTATGAAGCTCTCTATGGAAAGAAATGTAGGACTCCAACTTACTGGGATGATGTTGGGGAAAGAAAGCTATTAGGACCTGATCTTGTTAATGAGATGGAAGAAAAGTCCAGATCTATTCAACAACACATAAGAGAAGCTCAGAGTCGACAAAAAAGGTATGCCGATAACTGAAGATAAGACCTAGAGTTTGAAGTGGGTGATAAAGTGTTCTTATGAATATCTCCTTGGAAGAGAGTAATGAGATTTGGAAAGAAGGGAAAGGTGAGCCCTAGATATATCGGTCCTTTTGAAATACTGGATCGTGTTGGGAAGGTAGCTTACCAATAGGCACTTCCACCAAATCTCTCTAAGGCTCACGATGTGTTTCAGGTATATCTCCTGGGAAATTACATACCTGATCCTTCACATGTACTCAGCTCAGAAGTTGTACAGCTGGAACAAGATATTTCTTATGAAAAACAACTAATAGAGATTCTGGATCGTAGCGAAAAATTCCTACGGAACAAGACCACTCGCTTGGTGAAAGTCATATGGAGGAACCACCAATTATAAGAAGCTACATGGGAGCTTGAGGATATGATGAGGGAGAGGTATCCTCATCTGTCTGTTACAAAGTGATGAATTTCGAGGACGAAATTCATTTTAAGTGGGGTAGAATGTAACAACCGAGACTTTTATGAGAAATATTTTGTTTTTATGTCATATAAATCATCAAATAAATCTTTCACTACACACAACACTTTCTTGGCTTGCTTTACACACAATCACAACCTTCCTCGAATGCTTGTGTCGTACGCAATACCAAGTTTCACTAAACAACAATATTCTATTAAACTATTATTAAAACTAGCCGTTATGAATAGTAATACCCAATTTTCAAAATTTTTTAAATTTTATTTTTCAAAATGGACTTCATTTTTGGATTCAAAATATCAAAATTAGCCTAGGGTGAACTTTTGGCATATTTCTAAAAACATTCAATTTTTGATGAATAGTGAAAACACTGGGTTACTATTTAAAAACTGACTTTTTATTTAAATAATTATTATTTTTAAATTATTTTAGGTAAAAATTGATACATAATACCAATATAAGTTCAATGAAATTCATTGGAGTCATTTTATAATAATTTTAGATATATAAAAATTTTATTGAACTTTTCACCGTCTTTTACCCCCCTACTAGGAAAATTTCCAAATTCACATAAAACATAATTTTACTGCTTTTGTGAGTGGAATTTCAAAAATCTGAGAGACAGAGTTGATGTCAGTAAGTAAAATTTGGGTCAATGAGATGAAAATAAATTTTGTTGAATAGTATCTTTTTACGTTTTTACCACGGTTAAAAGTAAATAGGGTAATTAAGAGTAAAAATGATATTATTATTACCCTGAAACATATACTAATTCTATTGGATAAGTGTAATTAGACCAAAAAACCTTAGGAATAAAATATGACCATTTAGGCCCACTTGGATTAGATTAGGACATTTATTATTAATTTATTTAATGAAGGGTTAAAATAGTTAAAATCAATGTTTAATAAGTAAATCATTTTTAATATAGATTTATACATAAGATAAATTCTACTATAAATATTACTTATAAATATAAAACTATTTCATACATAATGGTATTTTATTTGTAATTTTTATACATTAAATAATTTAATTTATTTATGACACAATGATGATGCAGTAATTATCTTATTAATGAAATATTGACATAACTGATGTTATAAATACCCAAATAAATGTAATTTGAGTCTATTTATGAATTGAAATAGGTTTCTATGTTAATATGACATGTTATTATTGATTTTATTAACTTTTTTCAAACTAATATTTCTGTTATGATTTTCACAAAAATCAATTACCAAATAGTGTCAAAATTGACATAAAAAAGTTTTTAAAACAAATATTATACTATTAATTGTTATTTTATTCATAAAAATCTATGGTTAGGCCAAATTACATAGATAAGGTTATATATATTAATAATAAACAACTTGGGGTTCGTTTGGCTTGTTATAGTATGTTTATTAACCTTATAGTGTAAGAAAACAAGAAGACACGGTAAAAGTTAAATTATCTATCTTAAAGTTAAATCTAAATGATAAGGTTAAAATAGATACCTAAACTTGTCTAAATTCTTTTGGATGAGAGTATTTCGACCCATACCAACATTATCTTCGAAATAAAAAAATTTGGAGCTATTAAAAACCGAATATGACTTTATAATAAAATAATATTTTTTGTTTTTTCAAAGATGCCCCTCTCCTCCCTTATAAAAGGGCACCTCCTCCCAATCTTCCTCACACCAAATTGAGCCTTCCAGCTCGGCCAACCCCTGAAAAATTATCTTCTCCACTTCCATAGAAAAATATTAGAGGTCCTGGTCTTTTTGAAAGACCAATTTTAGTGCCCTAAGAGGTGGTCTCAAAGAGGCGCTTTAAAGAAGAGGTACTGTCTGTTACCGATTCTTTCAACTTTATTTCTTCTTCCACTTATTCTTATTTAGTTTTTTCATTAGGAAGTAATAACATAAGTATCAATAATATACTGATATGTTATTATAAGTATGAAACAACCCTATTTCACCATCTATCCATCCTACGGAAAACGAAATCACCGCGCGTGCGTAGGTATAGAATACCGTCTCCACGTCGTGGTGTAATCTATTTTCCACAACCACCTTACTTGGATGGGTATAATGGTGCAAATAAATAACTATATATAATTATTGTAAAGTTTTATTGATTCTGAAATAGTATACATACACTACAATACAATTCCACTATCATGGGAACGATATCATCGCTCGTGCGTACGTACGGAATACCATCTCCACGATGTGATGCGACTCGTTCTACATGATTTTCATTGAATAATGATTACATAAATTAATTTAGTGAATAAATATGATATTTATTACACTAATACCATTCTGGATATGTGGTATCTATAACTGTAAAATGAGAATAAGAATTTATTTGACAAAACACGCATAAGAACAAAAAGTAATAAACACCTAAATAACAAGTAAAAATGAAATATTACTAATAAGAAGCTATGAATATGACCATATATGATATCATAAAAATAATTATGATTCTGGAATAAGTTAATAACATTGTTTAAATCATTATACAGGATTTTTGTACCACTTACGAAGCAAATCGGACCTACGGTAAGGGAAAATCTCACAATCTCATTTTTATCCGAGATTGTTTATACTTCAGAACATACTGGGGAATATTTATCATCCACATACATGTTTCAATAATATGTAATATTATTTTCATCCACCTAAAATTATTTAAATCCAATCTTATCCTTCGATGAGTTTTTAGTAAAACATATGAAAGGAATCTTTTGTCGTTATTCGTACGAGGTACTTTTTGACTTTTCTGACATAAGTATGAGAATAATGTTTTCTAACATATATGGCACGAATGGATTTTTAAAACATTACTTCCATTAATATTCCTTTACAAGTTTTCAAGATTATTTTTAATCTACTTCTTTATGTTTAAAATTGTATGACATGTTAATAAAGGAAAAATGTTTTTGAAGTAGAAAGGATATCATCCTCAAGAATGGAGTTCAAGTGTTTTATCAAAATTATTTTCCATATAAGATAATGTAGGGTTCTGTTTCTATACCTATTATTAAATTGATTAGATTATGTTGTGATGGAATTATTTTTATGAATTACTTTATCTTATATGAATTGTTTTATGATGTCACAATGTTTAAGAATCCCATTTTTATTACATGGGTTATGGAATGATGTATGATTTTTGATTTAGTGGCAAACATAAGAATGGTATCATTATGATATGGGTGGGACCTATATATCCCACCAATTCATTAGGTAAAGATTTATATCTCATGATATAGACATGGCTGGAACGGAAGGTTAATCCGGTTTAGTGAAACTGGACTGAAACGAGGAGTGAACTCGGTTCAGAAATGGACTTTGTCCGCTAAGATAGTCTTGGAAATGAGTCTTGACTACTATGAAGAGATTCTCTATGATTATGTGTGTATGCCACAAAGTTTCATGTTTTTTGTTATGATTATTGGGATCACATTTCACTACTGTGATATATCCCATGTTATGAAATTATGATCTCTTTTGTAGGTCAAGATTTCCAAAATGATATGTTCTTATGAATATGATGCGATTGATATTTCTTTTGTTTACCTTTACTGAGAATTTGAGATCACCCTTTTGTATGTTTTATTTTCCCCAGGTCAGGAAGAATGATATTAAGTATGATATGCCAAAAGGGACTCTAGATATGATAAAATAAATGGGTGACAGTGTAGATGATTTATGAACCAGTTGTTTATGATTCCCAGTTTCTAAAGACGCTATACCTATACGGTGCTTTCCTGGTTTTGTTATATGTTGTAATAATTGTGCTTCAATTCTGAAGTAATAACAATAAATGTAAAGTATGGGTCGTTATAGTTGGTATCAGAAGGAGTTTATAGTCAACCTTTGGAAACTAGGAAGTGAAAGCCTTATTAAGAACCCTAAGGATATGTCTAAGCATAGAACACAATCTTAGTGTTTTAGAAATGGCCATGAATAACCTATGATAATAACTTGAGTGTAAAATGTTATTCATGATTATGTGGTTTTCCTAATATAATTAGTGTTCCTCAAACTATTCTTCTTGGTTTTAGTCAATGTTTGGAACCCCAAGGAACGATGTTAATACGGAATGTGATGGGAAATGCAATGATTGTACCCCCGAGCAACCAGAAGTTATGGGAGCTGGAATGAAAAATCTTTTAGCCATGCTCACACAACTTTATCAATCTATGAATCATGAAGGACTTACAAATGAGCAAAGGAAGGAGAAACATTCTGTTGAATCCTTTATGAGGTAGCGTCAACCTTCATTCAGCGGGTCTACTGATCCATTAGTTTCTGAACAATGGATTAGTACTACTAAAGAGATATTTTCAGTTCTGCAATGTTCTGAGCATGATAAAGTCATCTTAGCAGTGTATCATTTGGAAGGAGATGCTGATCAATGGTGGAATCTTATCAAGAAATCGAGGCAAAGAGATGAAATTGAGTCCATGGAATGGGACGAGTTCAAGAAATTATTTATCAATAAGTACTTCCCTCATATTTTGAGAAGGAGTTTCTTGAACTAAATCAAAAGGATGATGAATCTATTGGTACCTATGAAGAAAATTTAACAAGACTTGCAAGGTACGCTTCTGGTATTATTATCTAACCTGAGAGTAAGATTGATCAATTCTTTAGTGGATTAATACCAATTCTTTGAAGGGAGTTAGCTACAAGGGACTTCAATAGCTACTTGGAAATCCTTCTATGTGATCTCAAGGTTGAGATGGAGATTGGAGTAACCCATCAGTCATATGGGTTTGATAAGAAGAGGAAAATGGAATTCAAAGGAAAATATAAGGATCACGCTGAAAAGAAGATGAGTTTTCCATTATTCTCAAAGTGTGGAAAGAAACATGGAGGGAGTTGCCTAAAATGGGACAAGTAAATGTTTCAAATGTGGAAAAGAAGGTCATCAGGCATTTGAATGCCGCAATTATGGGAAGAATATTTCTAGTGATGCAAACAAAGATAAGGCTAGAGAGAATGAACCTCCTACACTTCAATGTTACAAGTGAAAGGAAAAGAGGCATTATGAAAATCATTTCCCTAATCCAAGGGTTTTTTATGATGACCGACGTCAACAAACTCAAGGCTAAAGATAAAGGAAAGTAACATGCAATTTCTATCAGCGATGTGGATTACGATAGAGAAGTGGTGAAAGTTACACATACCATCCACTCTAAAGTAGCAAATGTTTTATTTGATTCTGGATCCACCCACTCTTTTATTTCTAAAGAATTTTCTAAGGGTATCATCTTATTACCTCAACCATTAGATGTTGGGTTATCAATGACAACCCCTAATGGCACAATAGTCGCATCAAAAGTTTATAATTCTTCTCTGATTAAAGTTTGTGGGAAAGTGCTTCCTTCAAATCTTGTGATCCTTCTTATAGTAGAATTTGATGTGATTCTTAGCATGGATTGGCTTTCTCTATATAGAGTTCATATCAATTGCCAAAGAAGGAAAGTCACATTTCATATTCCAGATCAATCTATGATCGTCTATCGATGCAAGGATGAACATAACCTTGCAGTGGAAATTTATTCCATCTTATGGGTCTTGATTCCAATAAATGATGGTTATTTATCTCAAATGGTTGGTGAGAAACCCACCATTAAGAAAATGCCCTTTGTACGGGATTTTGATGATGTCTTTCTGGAGGAATTTTCGGGTCTTCCACCAAATCGTGAAGTTGAGTTTTCAAAAGAACTCATACTGGGTGCTTTGCCTATTTCGAAGACACCTTATAGAATGGCCTCAATTGAGTTTCAGGAATTGAAGAAGCAAATCTGAGAGAATATTCATAAAGGATTCATACACCCTAGTGCGTCACCTTGTGGAGAACCTGTTCAGTTTGTTAAGAAGAAAGATTGATCAATGAGAATTTTCATTGATTATCGAGAACTTAACAAGATCACTGTCAAGAACAAATATTATCTCCCGCACATTGATGACTTATTTGACCAAATACGCGAAGCTCAATACTTTTCCAATATTGATCTTCATATAGGGTATCATCAATTAAGGGTCAGAAGGGAGCATATACCAAAGACGACTTTCCGTACAAGGTATGGACACTATGAATTTATAGTGATTCCATTTGGTCTTACTAATGCCCCTGCTATCTTCATGGATATGATTGATAGAGTCTTTAGAGACTATCTTGATCAGTTTGTGGTAGTCTTTATAGACGATATTCTTGTCTATTCAAAGAGCAAGGAAGAACATGAAGATCACTTGAGAATTATATTGAAGACCCTGAGAAAAGAGAATCTTTATGAAAAATTTACCAAGTGTGAATTTTGGCTTCAAAAAGTTTCATTTTTTGGTCACATAATCTCAAAAGAGGGGATATCTGTGGATCCAACAGAAACAGAGGTTATCGAATGATGGTCGAGACCAACAACAATAACTGAGATCCGAAGATTTCTTGGATTGGCTGGATATTATCGATGTTTTGTGAAATATTTTTCATGATTATCTAATCAACTCACCAATTTAAATTAGAAAGGAGTTAAGTTTGTTTGGACGGAGGAATGTGAAGAGAATTTCAAGGAGTTGAAAAGAAGGTTATCCAGTGCACTTGTGCCCACACTTCCTTGTAGTGGAGAAAGGTTTGTGATCTAAATTGATGCATCCAAGAAGGGGCTAGGGTGTGTTCTTATGAAAAATGATATGGTGATATCTTATGCCTCACGACCGTTGAAAATCCATGAGCAAAATTACCCACCTCATGACTTGGATTTAGTTGCGGTAGTCTTTGCATTAATGATTTGGAGGCATTATCTTTATGGATAAAGGTGTGATATTTATACTGATCAGAAAAGTTTAAAGTATATTTTCAGAAAAAAGGAGCTGAATATGTGCCAAGGAAGATGGTTGGAGCTGATTAAGGATTACGACTGCTCAATTCATTACCACCATGGGAAAGCAAACAAGGTGGCAGATGTATTAAGTCGACAAGACCTTGCTAGCATATCCATGATGAGGATCACAAAAGATCCAATATTTATGGATTTACAAAGGATAGATCTTGGAATTATAATGGAAGGGGACAAATCGTATCTTTCACAAATGAATGTTTAACCATATATACATGTAAAGATTAAAGAGGCACATAAAGAAGATGCAGAGTTACAAAAGAAGGGGATAAATGTTCCTGAATTTAACCTTTATTGTGATGGGATAATAAAGTTCCGGAATTGGGTTTGGGTTCCTCCCATCCCAGAATTAAAGAAGGAGCTGCTGGATGAGGCTCATAGTTCTTCATTCTCTATTCATCCTAGAAGCACGAAGATGTATAGCGACCTGAAAGAGTCTTTCTAGTGGGATGGCGTGAAAAGAGATGTTGCTGAATATGTCTATCGATGCTTGGTTTGGCAGCAAGTTAAAGCTGAGAGACAGAAGTCTATGGGGATGTTACAACCATTACCCATACCTGAATGGAAATGGGAAAACATCACTATGGACTTTGTCACCAGACTTCCTAAAACATCCAAAGGCAATAATTCTATCTGGGTCATAGTTTATCGTCTTACAAAGTCTGGACACTTGATTTCTATTACAGAGGATTTCTCTCTAGATCATCTCTCCGGGATATATGTAAAGGAAGTGGTAAGATTGCATGGAGTATCACTTTCCATTATATCTGATTGGGATCCGAGGTTTACCTCAATGTTCTGGCGAAGTCTTCAGCATACTCTGGATACAGAGATGAGTTTCAGCACTGCTTATCATCCTCAGATAGACGGTCAGTCTGAGAGGACAATTCAAACTCTAGAAGATATGCTGAGAGCTTGCTCTATGGATTTCAAAGATGGTTGGCATCAACACCTACCTTTGGTGGAATTTTCTTATAATAATATCTTTCACTCCAGTATTCAGATGGCTCCTTATGAAGCTCTCATTGGTGAGTTTTTAGTAAAAGATATGAAAGCAGTATTTTGTCATTTTTCGTACGAGGTACTTTTGGACTTTTCCGGCCAAAGTACGAGAAGAATGTTTTTTAACTTATACGACATGAATGTATTTTTAGAACATCATTTCCATGAATCTTCCTTTACTAGTTTTCAAGTTTATTTTTAATCAAATTCTTTTAGTTTAAAATTATATGCCCTTTTTGGAAAGGAAAAATGTTTATAAAGTAGAAAGGATATTTTCCTCAAGAATGGAGTTCAAGTGTTTTATAAAAATTATTTTCCATCTAAATAATATGGTTTTATTTTTCAATACCTATTTTTACACTGATTTGTTTGCGATATGATGGAATTATTTTTATGATGTCCTTTAATCATATATGGATTATGATATGATGGCATGATGTTTAAGAATCCCATTTTTATTACATGGTTTATGCTATGATGTAAGATTTATGATCTTGTGGCACACATAATAATGGTATCGTTATGAGATGGGTGGGACCTATATCTCCCTCTAATGCATTGGGTAATGATTTATATGTCATGAGATATACATGTCTGGAACGACAGGTTAATCTGATTCCATGAAACAGGACTGAAACAAGGAGTGAACTCAGTTCAGAAATGGACTTTGTCTGCTAAGATAGTCTTGGCAATGAGTCTTTACTAATAAGAAATAATTTTCTATGATTATGTTTTTATTCCACAATGTTTCATGTTTTAAGTTATGATTATTGTGATTACATTTCAATACTATGATTTATCCCATGTTATGAAATTATGATCTCTTTTGCAGGTTACGATTTCCAAAATGTTATGTTCTTATGAATATGATGTGATTGATATTTCTTTCATTTACCCTTACTGAGCATTTGATCTCACCCTTTTGTATTTTTTCTTTCCCCAGTTTAGGAAGAAGGTTATTAAGTAGGATATGCGAAAAGGGACTCTAGATATGATGAAAAAAATTGAAGACAATGTAGATTCTTTATGAACCAGTTGTTTATATTTCATAGTTTCTAAAGACACTATACCTATATGGTCCTTTCATGGGTTTGTTATATGTTGTAATAAGTGTGCTGTAAATTTTCAAGCAATAACAATGTATGTAATGTATGGGTCATTATAGTTCATATCAGAGGAAAGGTATAGTCAATCGTTAGAAATTGGGATGTGAAAGCCTTAGTAAGAACCCTAAGGATAAGTCTAATCATAGAACACAATATTATTGTTTTAGAAATGGCCATGAATAACCTATGATAATACCTAAGGCGTGAAATTTTATTCTTGATTATGTGGTTTTCCTATATATATTAGTGTTGCTCACACTATTCTTCTTGGTTTTTGTCAATGGATGGAACCCGAAGGAACCGTGTTAATGCTGAATGCGACGGGAAATGCAATGATTGTCCCCCTGAGCAACCAAACGTTATGGGAGAAGGAATGCAAAATCTTGTAGCCATGCTCACACAACTTTCTCAAGATATGAATCACATAGGACTTCCAAACGAGAAAAGGAATGAGAAAAATTCTGTTGAATCCTTTCATGAGGTAGCATTCCCCCTCATTCAGCGGGTCTACTGATCCATTAGAGGCTGAACAATGGATCAGTACCACTAAAAAGATAGTTTCAGTTCTTTAATGTTCTGAACATGATAAATTCATCTTAGAAGAATATCGTTTGGAAGGTGAAGCTGATCAATGGGGGAATATTATCAAGAATACGAGGCCAAGAGATGAAATTGAGTCCATGGAATGGGACGAGTTCAAGAACTTATTTTTCAATAAGTACTTCCCTCTTATTCTTAGAAGAAAGATGGAGGAGGAGTTTCTTGAACTGATGAAAAAGGATGATGAATCTATTGGTACATACGAAGAATATTTTATAAGACTTGAAAGGTATGCTTCTGATATTATTATCTAACCTGAGAGTAAGATCGATCGATTCTTTAGTGGATAAAACCAAGTCTTCAAAGGGCGTTATCCATAAGGGACTTCAATAGCTATGAGGAAATCATTCAATGTTCTCTCAAGGTTCGGATGGATATTGGAGTAACCCATCAATAAAATGGGCTTGATAAGAAGAGGAAAATGGAATTCAACGGAAAATATAAATACCAAACTGAAAAGAAAATGGGTTTTCCCTTATGCTGAATGTGTGGAAAGAAACATGGAGGGAGTTGCCTTAAAAGGACAAGTAAATGTTTCAAATGTGGAAAAGAAGGTCATCGGGCATTTGAATGCCACAATGATGGGAAGAAGATATCTAGTGATGTGAACAAAGAAAAGGCTACACAGGGTGCACCTCCTAAACTTTAATGTCACAAGTGCAAGCAAATGGGGCATTATTCTAATCAATGCCCTAATCCAAGGGTTGTTGATAATGATCAACATCAAAAAACTCTTATGTCTAAAGACAAAGGAAAGTCACATGAAATTTCTATCAGCAATGTGGAGTATGATAAAGATGTGGTGAAAGGTACACATACCATCCACACTAAAGTAGAAAATGTTTTATTTAATTTCGGATCCACCCACTCTTTTATATCTAAATAATTTTCTAAGGGTATCGCCGTATTACCTAAACAATTAAGTGTTGAGTTAGCTGTGACAACCGCTAATGGCACAATAGTCACATCAAAAGTTTACAATTCTTCTCTGATTGAATTTTGTGGGAAAGTGCTTCTTGCAAATCTTGTGATCCTTCTTATTGTGTAATTTTATGTGATTCTTGGCATGGATTGGATTTCTTTATATGGAGCTCATATCAATTTCCAACGAAGGGAAGTTACATTTCATATTCCAGATCAATCTATGATTGTCTATCAATGCAAGGATGAACATAACCTTACAGTGGAAATTTCATATATCTTATGGGTCTTGATTAGACTAAATTAAGGTTATTTATCTCAAATGGTTGGAGAGAAACTCACAATTAAGAATACACCCATTGTATGAGGGGTTGATGATGTCTTTCCAGAGGAATTTCCGGGTCTTCCACCAAATCGTGAAGCTCAGTTTTCAATAGATCTTGTACTGGGTTCTTTACCTATTTCAAGGACACCTTATAGAATTGTCCCAATTGAGTTTCAGGAATTGAAGAAGCAACTCCAAGAGAATCTTGATAAGGGATATATACACCCTAGTGCATCAACTTGGGGAGCACATGTTCTATTGGTTAAGAAGAAAGATGGATCAATGAGACTCCGCATTGATTATCGATAACTTAACAAGATCACTATGAAGAACAACTATCCTCTCCCACATATTAATGACTTATTTGACCAAATACGCGGAGCTCAATACTTTTCGAAGATTGATCTTTATTCAGAGTATCATCAATTAAGGGTCAAAAGGGAGGATATACCAAAGACGGATTTCTGTACAAGGTATAGACACTATTAATTTATAGTGATGCCTTTTGGTCTTACTAATGCCCCTGCTATCTTCATGGATCTAATGAATAGAGTCTTTAGAGACTATCTTGATCAGTTTTTGGTAGTCTTTATAGATGATATTCTTGTCTATTCAAAGAGAAATTAAGAACATGATGATCACTTGATAATTTTATTAAAGACACTAAGAAATGAGATGCTTTATGCCAAATTTACCAAGTGTGAATTTTGGCTTAAAAAAGTTTCATTTTTGGGTCACATAATCTCAAAAGTGGGGATATTTGTGGATCCAGCAAAAACAGAGGTTATTGAAAGATGGTCAAGACCAAAAAAAGTAACTGTGATCTGAAGTTTTCTTGGATTGGGTGGATATTATCGACGTTTTGTGATAGATTTTTCACGATTATCTAATCCACTCACCAGATTGACTAAAAAAGGAGTTATGTTCGTGTTGATGGAGGAATGTGAAGAGAATTTCAAGGAGTTGGAAAGAAGGTTATCCAGTGCACCTGTACTCACACTTCCTTGTAGTGGAGAAAGGTTTGTGATCTAAAATGATGCATCGAAGAAGGGGTTGGGGTGTGTTCATATGCAAAATGATATGGTAATAGCTTATGCCTCACGACAGTTGAAAATACATGAGAAAAATTACCCAACACATGATTTGGAGTTAGCTGAGGTAATATTTGCATTAAAGATTTGGAGGAATTATCTTTATGGTGAAAGATGTGATATTTATACTAATCATAAAAGTTTAAAGTATATTTTCACACAAAAGGAGCTGAATATACACCAAAGAAGATGGTTGGAGTTGATTCAGTATTAGGACTGCTCAATTCATTACCACCTTGGGAAAGCAAACAAGGTGGCAGATGCATTAAGTCGACAAGACCATGCTAGCTTATCCTTGATGAGGACCACAAAAGATCCAATATTTATGGATTTACAAAGGATAGGTCTTGGAATTATAATGGAATGGGGGAAATTTTATCTTTCTCAAATTAATGTTCAACCATCTATACATGTGAAGAATAAAGAGTCATATAAGGAAGATGTAGAGTTACAAAAGAAGGTGAGAAATGTTCCTGAATTCAACCTTGATTGTGATGGGATAATAAGGTTCAGGAATCGGGTTTGTGTTCCTCCAATCCCAGAATTAAAGAAGGAGCTGCTGGATGAGGCTCATTGTTATTCATTTTCTATTCATCCTGGAGGCACGAAGACGTATAAGGACCTGAAAGAGTACTTCTGGTGGGATGACATGAAAAGAGGTGTTGCTTAATATGCCTCCCAATGCTTGGTTTGTTAGCAAGTTAAAGAAGAGAGACAAATGTCTAAGGGGATGTTACAACCATTACCCATACCCAAATGGAAAAGGGAAAATATCACTATGGACTTTGTCACTAGACTTCCTAAGACATCCAAAGGTAATAATTTTATCTGGGTTATAGTAGATCGTCTTACAAAGTTAGCACACTTCATTGCTATTAGAGATGATTTCTCTCTAGATCAGCTTGCTAGGATATATGTAAAGGAAGTTTTAAGATTGCATGGAGTACCAATTTCCATTATATCTGATCGGGATCCGAGGATTACCTCAAAGTTCTGGAAAATTCTTCAGCATAAACTGGATACAGAGTTGACTTTCAACACTGCTTATCATCCTCAGACAGACGGTCAGTCTGAGAGAACAATTCAAACTCTTGAAGATATGTTAAGAACTTTCTCTATGGATTTCAAAGGTGGTTGGGATCAACATCTACATTTTTTGGAATTTTCTTATAATAATATCTTTCACTCCAGTATTCAGATGGCTCATTATGAATCTCTCTATAGAATGAAATTCTGAACTCCAACTTGCTGCGATGAAGTTGGGGAATGAATGCTATTAGGACATGATCTTGATGATGAGATGGCAGAAATGGTCAGATCTATTCAACAACACATTAGAGCAGCTCAGAGTAGACAAAAAAGTTATGCTGATAATCGAAGAAAAGACCTAGTGTTTGATGTGGGTGATAAAGTGTTCTTACAGATATCTCATTGGAAGAGAGTAATGAGATTTGGAAAGAAGGGAAAGTTGAGCCCTAGGTATATTGGTCCTTTCAAAATCCTGGATAGTGTTGGGAAGGTATCTTACCTATTGGTGCTTCCATCGAATCTCTCTCAATTTCATGATGTGTTCCATGTATCTCTCCTGAGAAAGTACATACACGATCCTTCACATGTAGTCAACTAAGAAGTTGTACTGCTGGAGTAAGATCTTTCTTATGAAGAATAACCAATTGAGATTCTGGATCGTAAGGAAAAAGTCCTACGGAACAAGACCACTCGCTTGGTGAAAGTTTTATGGAGGAACCACCAATTAGAATAAGATACATGGGAGTTTGAGGATATGATGTGGGAGAGGTATCCTCATATGTTTTTTACCGGAGTGACAAATTTTGAGGGTGAAATTCATTGTAAGGGGGGTAGAATGTAACACCTGAGATTTTGATGAGAAATGTTTTGTTTTTATGTTATATAAATCATCAAGGGGAACTTTCACTACACACAACACTATCTTGGCTTGCATTATACCCAACCGTGGCCTTCCTTGATTTCTTGTGTTGTATGCAATACCGAGTTTCATGAAACAATAATATGCTATTAAAATATTATTAAAACTAGCCTTTATGAATAGTAATTCATACTTTTTGAAATTTTGTAAATTTCAACATTCAAAATGGACTTCATTTTTGGATTCTGAGTATCAAAATTATACTAGGGTGAAATTGAGGTATTTTGCTGAAAACTTTTAATTTTTGATGAATAGTGAAAACACTGGGTTACTATTTAAAAACAGACTTTTTATTTAATTAATTATTTATTTTTGTTAAATTTTTTTATGTAAAAATTGATACATAACACATATATAAGTTCAATGTAATTCATTGAATCCATTTTATAATAATTTTAGATATATTAAAATTTTATTGAACTTTTCACCATCTTTTACCCACCTCCTAGAAGAATTTGAAAAATTACATAAAAATTAATTTTACTGCTTCTGTGTGTGGAAATTTAAAAATCTGAGAGATAGTTAATATCAAGGACTAAAATTTGGTTCAATGAGAAGAAAATAATTTTTGGTGAATAGTAACTTTTAACTTTTTTTTACCACGATTAAAAGTAAATAGATTATTTAAGAGTAAAAATGATATTATTGTTATTCTAACACATGTCCTAATTCTGTTGGATAAGATTAATTCGACAAAAAACAACCTTAGGAATAAAATATGAACATTTAGGTCTTCTTGGATTAGATTAGCACATTTAGTATTATTTTATTTAAAGAATCGTTAAAATAGTTAAAATCAAAGTTTAACAACTAAAACATTTTTAATATAGGGTCATACATAAGATAAATTCGACTATAAATATTCATTAGAAATATAAAACAATTTCCTACATAATGGTATTTTATTTATAATTTTTAGACTTTACATAAGTTAATTTATTTATGACACAACAATGATACAGTAATTACTTTATTAAGAAAATATTAAAATAATCGATGTTATAACTACCAAAATAAATGTAATTTGAGACTTTTTATGAATTAGAATAATTTTATAGGTTAATATGACATGTTAGTATTGATTTAATTAACTTTATTCTAACTAATTATGATTTTATGATTTTCACAAAAATCATGTACCAAATAGTGTCAAAATTGACATAAAACAGTTTTTTAAAACAAATATTATATTATTAATTGTTATTTTATTCTTAAAAATATAAGGATAGGAAACATGACTTATATAAGGTTATATATATTAATAATAAACAACTTGGTGTTCGTTTGGATTGTTATAGTGAGTTTATTAACCATATAGTGTAAGAAAACAAAAAGACATGGTAAAAGTAAAATTATTTAACTTAATTTTAAATCTAAATGATAAGGTTAAAATAAAAACCTAAACATGACTAAATTCTATTGGATGAGAGTATTTTGACCCATCCCAACCTTAGAATCTAAATAAATCAATTTGGAGCTATTAAAAACCAAATATGACTTCATAATAAAATAATATTTTTTATTCTTCCTAAGGTGCCCCTCTCCTCCCTTATAAAAGGGCACCTCCTCCCTCTCCTCCTCACAGCACTTTGAGCATTCATGCTCGGCCAAAACCTAGAAATTTCTCTTCTCCACTTCTCTGGAAAGATACTAGAGGTCTTGGACTTCTTCAAAGTCCATATTTTGTTCCCAAAGAGAAGGTTAAGAAGAGGTGCTTCAAAAAAGAGGTAATGTCCATTACCGATTCTTTCAACATTATTTCATATTCTACTTCTTCTTATTTAGTTGTTTCATTATGAAGTAATAAAATCAGTATCACTCATAAACTGTTATGTTATTATAAGTATGAAAAAAACTTATTTCACCATCTATCCATCCTACAGAAAACAAAATCACCGCGGGTGCGTACGTACGGAATACCGTCTCCACGCCGTGGTTTAATCTATTTTCCACCACCACCTTACTTGGATGGGTATAATGGTGTAAAGAAAAACTATATATGATTATTATAAATTGATATTAAATCTGAAATAGTATACAAACACTTCAATACAATTCCACGATCATGGGAACGATATCATCACTCGTGCGTACGTACGGCCTACCGTCGCCACGATGTGATGCGACCCGTTCTACATGATCTTCATTGCATAATGATTATATAAATGAATTGAATGAAGAAAAATATGATATATATTACACTAATACCATTCTGTAAATGAGGTATCTATAACCTAAAAATAATAATAAGAATTTATTCGACAAAACACGCATTAGAACAAAAAGAAATAAACACCCGAATAACAAGTAGCAATGAAATATTATTAATAAGAAGCTAAGAATCTATGAATATGGCTATATATGATATCATAACAATGGGTATGATTCCGGAATAAGTTAATAACATTATTTAAATCATTATACAGGAGGTTCGGACACGTACGAAGCAAATCAGACCTAAGGTAAGGGAAAGTCTCACAAATCATAATTTTTATCCGAGATTATTTCTACATCAGAATTTACTGGGGTATAATTATCATCAACATCCATGTTTACTAAATATGTAATATTATTTATATCCTCCTAAATTTTTTTAAAATCCAATTTTACCCTTCGGTGAGTTTTTAGTAAAATATATGAATGGAGTCTTTTGTCATTTTTCGTACGAGGTACTTTTGGACTTTTCCGGCCAAAGTACAAGAAGAATGTTTTTTTAACTTATACCGCATGAATGGATTTTTAGAACATTATTTCCATGAATCTTCCTTTACAAGTTTTCATGTTTATTTTTAATCAACTTATTTTAGTTTAAAATCATATTCCATTTTAAGAAAAGAAAAATGTTTTTGAAGTAGAAAAGATATTTTCCTCAAGAATGGAGTTCAAGTGTTTTATAAAAATCATTTTCCATCTAAGATAATATGGTTTTCTGTTTCTATACCTATTATTACATTTATTTTTTTGTGATGTGATGGAATTATTTCAATGATGTCCTTTTATCATATATTGATTATGATATGATGGCATGATGTTTAAGAATCCTATTTTTATTACATGGGTTATGCTATGATGTATGATTTATGATCTTGTGGAACACATAAGAATGGTATCATTATGAGATGGGTGGGACCTATATCTACCTCCAATGCATTGGGTAAATATTTATATGTCATGCGATAAACATGGCTGGAATGACAGGTTAATCTGGTTCAGTGAAACAGGACTGAAACGAGGAGTGGACTCGGTTCAGAAATGGACTTTGTCCGCTAAGATAGTATTGGCAATGAGTCTTGACTACTAAGAAATTATTCCCTATGATTATGTGTTTATGCCATAAAGTATCATGTTTTAAGTTATGATTATTGGGATTACATTTCACTACTATGATTTATCCCATGTAATGAAATTATGATCTCTTTTGCAGGTTACGATTTCCAAAATGTTACGTTCTTATGAATATGATGTGACTGGTATTTCTTTCGTTTACCCTTACTGAGCATTTGAGCTCACCCTTTTGTATGTTTTCATTCCCCAGTTCAGGTATAAGGTTATTAAGTAGGATATTCCAAAAGGTACTCTAGATATGATGAAATAAATGGGAGACAATGTACATGCTTTATGAACCAGTTGTTTATGTTTCCCCGTTTCTAAAGACACTATACCTATACGATCCTTTTATGGTTTTGTTATATGTTGTAATACGTGTGCTTTCAATTTTGAAGCAATAACAATGTATGTAATGTATGGATCATTATAGTTGGTATCAGAGGAAAGGTATAGTCAACCTTTAGAAACTAGGATGTGAAAGCCTTAGTAAGAACCCAAAGGATAAGTCTAAGAATATAACACAATATTAGTTTTTTTATAAATGACCATGAATAACCTATGACAAGACATAAAGCGTGAAATTTTATTCTTGATTATGTGGTTTTACTATTATAATTAGTCTTTCTCACACTATTCTTCTTGCTTTTAGTCAATGGATGGAACCCGAAGGAACCGTGTTAATGCTAAATGCGACGGGCAATGCGATGATTGTCCCCCTGAGAAACCAAACGTTATGGGAGCGGGAATGCGAAATCTTGTCTCCATGCTCACACAAATTTCTCAAGCTATGAATCGCACATGACTTCCAAACGTGGAAAGGAAGGAGCAACATTCTGTTGAATCCTTCATGAGGTAGCGTCCCCCCTCATTCAGCAGGTCTACTGATCCATTAGTGGCTGAACAATGGATCAGTACCACTGAAAAGATATTTTCAGTTCTTTAATGTTCTGAACATGATAAAGTCATCTTAGAAGTATATCATTTGGAAGGTGAAGCTGATCAATGGTGGAATCTTATCAATAATATTAGGCCAAGAGATGAAATTGAGTCCATGGAATGGGACAAGTTCAAGAACATATTTTTCAATAAGTACTTCCCTCTTATTCTTCAAACAAATATGGGGAAGGAGTTTCTTGAACTGAAGCAAAAGGATGATGAATCTGTTGGTACCTATGAAGAAAATTTTATAAGACATGCAAGGTATGCTTCTGGTATTATTATCCAACCTGAGAGTAAGATTGATCAATTTCTTAGTGGATTAAAACCAAGTCTTCAAAGGGCGTTAGCCATAAGGGACTTCAATAGCTACAAGGAAATCGTTCGATGTACTCTCAAGGATGAGATGGAGATTGGAGTAAGCCACCAATCATATGGGTTTGATAAGAAGAGTAAAATGGAATTCAACGGAAAATCTAAATACCACACTAAAAAGAAGATGGGTTTTCCCTTATTCCCAAAGTGTGGAAAGAAACATGGAGGGAGTTGTCTGAAAGGGACAAGTAAATGTTTCAAATGTGGAAATGAAGGTCATTGGGCATTTGATTGCCATAATGATGGGAAGAAGATGTCTAGTGATGTGAACAAATAAAAGGATACAGAGGGTACACCTCCTATACTTCAATGTTATAAGTGCAAGAAAATGTGGCATTATGCTAATCAATTCCCTAATACAAGGGTTGTTTATGATGATCGATGTCAACAAACTCTTAAGGCTAATGAAAAAGGAAAGTAACTTGCAATTTCTATCAGCAATGTGGAGTACGATAACGAAGTGGTGAAAGGTACACTTACCATCCACTCTAAAGTAGAAAATGTTTTATTTAATTCTGGATCCACCCAATCTTTTATATCTGAATAATTTTCTAAGGGTATCTCCGTATTACCTCAACAATTATATTTTGAGTTAGGTGTGAAAACCCCTAATGGCACAATAATCGCATCAAAAGTTTACAATTCTTTTCCGATTGATGTTTGTGGGAAAGTACTTCAGGAAAATCTTGTGATCCTTCCTATTGTGTAATTTTATGTGATTCTTGGCATGTATTGGCTTTATTTATATGGAGCTCATATCAATTGCCAAATAAGGGAAGTTACATTTCATATTCCAGATCAATCTATGATCGTCTATCGATGCAAGGATAAACATAACCTTCCAGTGGAAATTTCATCCATCCTATGGGTCTTGATTACAATAAATGAAGGTTATTTATCTCAAATGGTTGGAGAGAAACTCCCAATTAAGAATACACCAATTGTATGGGAGTTTGATGATGTCTTTCCAAATGAATTGTCGGGTCTTCCACAAAATCGTGAAGTTGAGTTTTCAATAGAACTTGTACGGGGTTCTTTTCCTATTTCGAGGACACCTTATAGAATGGCCCCAATTGAGTTTCAGGAATTGAAGAAGCAACTCCAAGAGAATCTTGATAAGGGATTTATATGACCTAGTGCATCACCTTGGAGAGCACCTATTGTGTTTGTTAAGAAGAAAGATGGATCAATGAGACTCTGAATTGATTATCGATAACTTAACAAGATCACTATGAAGAAAAAATATCCTCTCCCACACATTGTTGACTTATTTGACAAAATACGCGGAGCTCAATACTTTTCGAAGATTGATCTTCATTCAGAGTATCATCAATTAAGGGTCAAAAGGGAGGATATATCAAAGACGGCTTTCTGTACAAGTTATGGACACTATGAATTTATAGTGATGCCTTTTGGTCTTACTAATTCCTCTGCTATCTTCATGGATCTAATGAATATAGTATTTAGAGACTATCTTGATCAGTTTATGGTAGTCTTTATAGACGATATTCTTGTCTATTCAAAGATAAAGGAAGAACATGAAGATCACTTGAGAATTGTTTTAAAGACAATAAGAAAGGAGAAGCTTTATGAAAAATTTACCAAGTGTGAATTTTGGCTTCAAAAAGTTTCATTTTTGGGTCACATAATCTCAAAAGTGGGGATATCTGTGGATCCAGCAAAAACAGAGGTTATTGAAAGATGGTCGAGATCAACAAAAGTAACTGAGATCTGAAGTTTTCTTTGTTTGGCTGGATATTATTGATGTTTTTTGATATTTTTTTTCACGATTATCTAATCCACTCACCAGGTTGACTCAAAAAGGATTTATGTTCGTGTGGATGGAGGAATGTGAAGAGAATTTCAAGGAGTTGAAAAGAAGGTTATCCAGTGCACTTGTACTCACACTTCCTTTTAGTGGAGAAAGGTTTGTGATATACAATGATGCATCCAAGAAGGGTTTGGGGTGTGTTCTTATGCAAAACTATATGGTAATAGCTTATGCCTCATGATAGTTGAAAATCGATGAGCAAAATTACCCAAATCATGATTTGGAGATAGATGCGGTAATCTTTGAATTAAAGATTTTGAGGCATTATCATTATGGTGAAAGGTGTGATATTTACACTGTTCATAAAATTTTAAAGTATATTTTTACAAAAAAGGAGCTGAATATGTGCCAAAGAAGATGGTTGGAGTTGATTAAGGATTACGACTACTCAATTCATTTCCACCCAAGGAAAGCAAAAAAGGTGGCAGACGCATTAACTCGACAAAATCATGCTATCTTATCCTTGATGAGGATCACAAAAGATCCAATATTTATGGATTTACAAAGGATGGATCTTGGAATTATAATGGAAGGGTAGAAATGTTATCTTTCTCAAATGAATGTTCAACCATCTATACATGTGAAGATTAAAGAGGCACAGAAAGACGATGTAAAGTTAAAACGAAGGTGAGAAATGTTCCTGAATTCAACATTGATTGTGATTGGATAATAAGGTTCAAGAATCGGGTTTGTGTTCCTCCAATCCCAAAATTAAAGAAGGAGCTGCTGGATGAGGCTCATAATTATTCATTTTCTATTCATTCTAGAAGCACGAAGAAGTATAGGGACCTGGAAGAGTACTTCTGGTGGGATGGCATGAAAAGAGGTGTTGTTGAATATGCCTCTCGATGCTTGGTTTTTCAGCAAGTTAAATATGAGAGGCAAAAGTCTAAGGGGATGTTACAACAATTACCCATACCCGAATGGAAATGGGAAAACATAACTATGGACTTTGTCACTAGACTTCCTAAAATATCCAAAGGCAATAATTCTATCTGGGTTATAGTTGATCATCTTATAAATTCCGCACACTTCATTGCTATTAGTGAGGATTTATCTCTGGATCATCTTGCCAGGATATATGTAAACTAAGTGGTAAGATTGCATGGAGTACCACTTTCCATTATATCTGATCGGGATCTGAGGTCTACCTCAATGTTCTGGCGAAGTCTTCAGTATAATCTAGATACAGAGTTGACTTTCAGCACTGCTTATCATCCTCAGACAGACGGTCAGTCTGAGAGAACAATTCAAACTCTAGAAGATATGTTAAGAACATCCTCTATGGATTTCAAAGGTTGTTGGGATCAACATCTCCCTTTGGTGGAATTTTCTTTTAATAATATATTTCACTCCAGTATTCAAATGGCTCCTTATGAATTTCTCTATGGAATGAAATGCCGAACTCCAATTTTTTGAGATCAAGTTGGGGAATCAAATCTATTAGGACCTGATCTTGTTGATGAGATGGAAGAAAAGGTCAGATCTATTCAACAACACATTAGAGCAGCTCAGAGTCGACAAAAACATTTTGTTGATAATCGAAGAAAAGACAAAGAGTTTGATGTGGGTGATAAAGTGTTCTTACGAATATCTCCTTAGAAGAGATTAATGAGATTTGGAAAGAAGGGAAAGCTGAGCCCTAGGTTTATCGGTCCTTTAAAATACTGCATCGTATTGGGAAGGTAGATTACCGATTGGTGATTCCATTGAATCTCTCTAAAGTTCATGATGTGTTCCATGTATCTCTCCTAAGAAAGTACATTCTCGATCCTTTACATGTACTCAACTCATATGTTATACCGCTGGAGAATGATCATTCTTATGAAGAACAGCCGATATAGATTCTGGATCATAACGAAAAAGTCCTACGGAACAAGACCACTCGCTTGGTGAAATTTTTATGGAGGAACCACCAATTAGAAGAAGCTACATGGGAGCTTGAGGATATGATGAGGGAGAGGTATCCTCATCTGTTTGTTACCATGTGACGAATTTCGAGGGCGAAATTCATTTTAAGGGGGGTAGAATGTCACACCTGAGATTTTGATGAGAAATATTTTCTTTTTACGTTATATACATCATCAAAGGAATCTTTCACTACACACAACACTATCTTGGCTTGCTTTATACACAACCGCGGCCTTCCTCGATAGCTTGCGTTGTATTCAATACCGAGTTTCACTGAACAACGATATGCTATTAAAATATTATTAAAACTAGCCTTTATTAATAGTGATACCCACTTTTTGAAATTTTTTAAATTTTATATTTCAAAATGGACTTCATTTTTGGATTCATAGTATGAAAATTAGCCTAGGGTGAAATTTTGGTATTTTTCGGAAAACTTTTAATTTTTGATGAATAGTGAAAACACTAGGATACTATTTAAAAACCGACTTTTTAATTAAATAATTAATTATTTTATTTAAATTTTATATTTAAAAATTGATACATAACACCTATATAAGTTCAATGTAATTTATTGGAGTCATTTCATAGTAATTTTAGATATATAAAAAATTTATTGAACTTTTCACCGTATTTTACCCACCTCCTAGGAGAATTTGAAAATTTACATAAAAATTAACATTATTGCTTCTATGAGTGGAATTTAGAAAATCTGAGAGACATAGTTAATATCAAGGACTAAAATTTGGGTCAATGAGATAAAAATAATTTTTGGGGAATAATAACTTTTTACTTTTTTTACCACAGTAAAAACTAAATAGGTTAATTAAGAGTAAAAATGATATTATTATTAGCCTAACACATGTCGTAATTCTGTTGGATAAGATTAATTCGACCAAAACCAACCTTAGGAATAAAATATGACCATTTAGGTACACTTGGACTAGATTAGGACATTTAGTATTATTTTATTTAAAGAATAGTTAAAATAGTTAAAATAGTAAAAATCAAAGTTTAATAACTAAAATTTTTTTAATATAGGGTCATAAATTAGATAAATTAGACTATAAATATTCATTAGAAAGATAAAAAATTTACTACATAATTTTATTTTATTTATAATTTTTATACTTTCAATAAGTTAATTTATTTATGACACAACGATGATGCAATAATTACCTTATTAAGAATATATTAACATAATCGATGTGATAAATATCAAAATAAATGTAATTTGAGACTTTTTATGAATTAAACAAATTTTATAGGTTAATATGACATGTTAGTATTGATTTAATTAACTTTTTTCTAACAAATTATTTGGTTATGATTTTCATAAAAATCATGTACCAAATAGTGCCAAATTGACATAAAACAGTTTTTTAAAACAAATATTATATTATTAATTTTTATTTTATTCTTAAAAATCTATGTTTTGACCAAATGACTTAGATACGATTATATATATTAATAATAAACAACTTGGGGTTCGTTTTTCTTGTTATAGTGAGTTTGTTAACCATATAGTGTAAGAAAACAAAAAGACATGGTAAAAGTAAAATTATTTAACTTAATGTTAAATCTAAATGATAAGGTTGAAATAGAAACCTAAACATGACTACATTATATTGGATGAGATTATTTTGACCCATCCCAACCTTAGAATCGAAATAAATCAATTTGGAGCTATTAAAAACCAAATATGACTTTATAATAAAATAATATTTTTAGTTTTTCCTAAGGTGCCCCTCTCCTCCCTTATAAAATGGCACCTCCTCCCTCTCCTCCTCACAACACTTTGAGCATTCACGCTCAGCCAATACTCAAAATTTCTCTTCTTCACTTCCATGTAAACATACTTGAGGTCCTGATATTCTGAAAAGACCATATTTGGTGCCCAAAGAGGAGGTTAAGAAGAGGCGCTTCAAAGAAGAGGTAATGTCTGTTACCGATTCTTTCAACTTTATTTCTCCTTCTACTTATTATTATTTAGTTGTTTCATTATGAAGTAATAACATCAGTATCACTCATATGATGGTATGTTATTATAAGTATGAAAGAACCCAATTTCACCATCTATCCATCCTATGGAAAACGAAATCACTGCGGGTGCGTACGTACGGAATACCGTCTCCACGCCGTGGTGTAATCTATTTTCCACCACCACTATACTTGGATGGGTATAATGGTGTAAAAAATAACTATATATTATTAATATAAAGTGGTATTGATTCTGAAATAGTATACAGACACTTCAATACAATTCCACAATCATGGGAATAATATCATCGCTCGTGCGTACGTACGGCCTACCGTCTCCACGATGTGATGCGACCCGTTCTACATGATCTTCATTTAATAATGATTATATAAATGAATTTAATGAATAAATATGATATATATTACACTAATACCATTATGGAAATGAGGTATCTATATCCTAAAATGATGAATAAGAATTTATTCGACAAAACATGCATAAGAACAAAAAGCAATAAACACCCGATAAACAAGTAGCAATGAAATATTAATAAATAAGAAGCTCAGAATCTAAGAATATGACCATATATGATATCATTACAATGGGTATTATTCTATAATAAGTTAATAACATTATTTAAATAATTATACAGGAGGTTCAAATACGTACGAAGAAAATCAGACCTAAGGTAAGGGAAAGTCTCGCAAATCTCAATTGTTATCCGAGATTATTTACACTTCAGAATTTACTGGGGAATAATTGTCATACACATCCATGTTTACTCAATATGTAATACTATTTATATTCTCCTACAATTTTTTTAAATCCAATTTATCCTTCGGTGAGTTTTTAGTAGAAGATATGAATGGAGTCTGTTGTCATTTTTCGTACGAGGTACTTTTGGACTTTTCCAACCAAAGCATGAGAAGAATGTTTTTTTAAACTTATACGGCATGAATGGATTTTTAGAACATTATTTCCATGAATACTACTTTAAAAGTTTTCAAGTTTATTTTTAATCAACTTCTTTTAGTTTAAAATTATATTCCATTTTATGAAAGGAAAAATGTTTTTGAAGTTGAAAGGATATTTTCCTCAAGAATGGAGTTCAAGTGTTTTATAAAAATTATTTTCCATATAAGATAATATGGTTTTATATTTCTATCCCTATAATTACATTGATTTTTTTGTGATATTATGGACTTATTTTTATGATTTCCTTTTATCATATATGTATTATGATATGATGGCATGATGTTTTAGAATCCCATTTTTATTACATGGGTTATGCTATGATGTATGATTTATGATATTGTGGCACACATAAGAATGGTATCATTATGAGATGGGTGGGACCTATATCTCCCTCTAATGCATTTGGTAAAGATTTATATTTCATGAGATAGACATGGCTGGAACGGCAGGTTAATCTGGTTCCATGAAACAGGACTGAAATGAGGAGTGAAATCGGTTCAAAAATGGACTTTGTCCGCTAAGATAGTCTTGGCAATGAGTCTTGACTACTAAGAAATGATTCTATATGATTATGTGTTTATGCCACAAAGTTTCATGTTTTAATTTATGATTATTGGGATTACATTTCACTACTATGATTTATCCCATGTTATGAAATTATGATCTCTTTTTCAGGTTAAGATTTCCAAAAGGTTATGTTCTTAGGAATATGATGTGATTGATATTTCTTTCGTTCACCCTTACTAAGAATTTGAGCTCACCCTTTTGTATGTTTTCTTTCCTCAGGTCAGGAAGAATGTTATTAAGTAGGATATGCCAAAAGGGACTCTAGATATGATGAAATAAATGGGAGACAATGTAGATTCTTTATGAACCAGTTGTTTATGTTTCCCAGTTTCAAAAGACACTATACCTATACGGACCTTTCATGGTTTTGTTATATGTTGTAATAAGTGTTCTTTCAATTTTTAAGCAATAAAAATGTATGTAATGTATGGTTCATTATAGTTGGTATCAAAGGAATGGTATAGTCAACCTTCATAAACTAGGATGTGGAAGCCTTAGTAATAACCCAAAGGATAATTCTAAGATTAGAACCCAATATTAGTTTTTTAGAAATATCCATGAATAACCTATGATAAGACCTAAAGAGTGAAATTTTATTCTTGATTATGTGGTTTTCTTGTTTTAATTAGTGTTTCTCACACTATTCTTCTTGATTTTAGTCAATGGATGGAACCCGAAGGAACCGTGTTAATGATAAATGCGACGGGCAATGCAATTATTGTCCTCCTGAGAAACCAAACGTTATGGGAGCGGGAATGAAAAATCTTGTCTCCATGCTCACACATCATTATCAAGCTACGAATTGCATAGGACATCCAAACGAGCAAAGGAAGGAGCAACATTCTGTTGAATCCTTCATGAGGTAGCTTCCCCCCTCATTCAGCTGGTCTACTGATCCATTAGTGGCTGAACAATGGATCAGTACCACTGAAAAGATATTTTCAGTTCTTTAATGTTCTGAACATGATAAATTCATCTTAGTAGTATATCGTTTGGAAGGTGAGGCTGATCAATGGTGGAATCTTATCAAGAATATGAGGCCAAGAGATGAAATTGATTCCATGTAATGGGACGAGTTCAAGAACTTATTTTTCAGTAAGTACTTTCCTCATATTCATCAAACAAAGATGGAGAATGAGTTTCTTGAACTGAAGAAAAAGGATGATGAATCTGTTGGTACCTACGAAGAAAATTTTATAAGACATTCAAGGTATTCTTCTGTATTATTATCCAACCAGAGAGTAAGATCGATCGATTCCTTAGTGGATTAAAACCAAGTCTTCGAAGGGCGTTAGCCATAAGGGACTTCAATAGCTACGAGGAAGTCTTTCGATGTGCTCTCAAGGATGAGATGGTTATTGGAGTTACCCATCAATCATATGGGTTTGATAAGAAGAGGAAAATGGAATTCAAAGAAAAATCTAAATACCACACTGAAAAGAAGATGGGTTTTCCCTTATGCTCAATGTGTGGAAAGAATGATGGAGGGAGTTGTCTTAAAGGGACTAGTAAATGTTTCAAATGTGGAAAATAAGGTCATCAGGCATTTGAATGCCACAATGATGGGAAGAAGATGTCTAGTGATGTGAACAAAGAAAAGGCTACACAGGGTGCACCTCCTACACTTCAATGTTATAAGTGAAAGAAAATGGGGAATTTTGAAAATCAATGCCCTAATCCAAGGGTTGTTGATGATTATTGACGTCAACAAACTCTTAAGGCTAAAGACAAAGAAAAGTCACATGCAATTTCTCTCAGCAATGTGGAGTATGATAATGAAGTGGTGAAAGGTACACTAACCATCTACTCTAAAGTAGAAAATGTTTTATTTGATTCTGGATCCACCCACTCTTTTATTTTTGAATAATTTTCTAAGGGTATCACCATATTACCTCAACAATTAGATATTGAGATAGCAATGACAACCCCTAATGGCATAATAGTCGCAGTAAAAGTTTACAATTCTTCTCCGATTGATGTTTGTGGGAAAGTGCTTCCTGCAAATCTTGTGATCCTTCCTATTGTGTAAATTTATGTGATTCTTGGAGTGGATTTGCTTTCTTTATACATAGCTCAAATCAATTGCCAAAGAAGGTAAGTTACATTTCATATTCCAGATCAATCTATGATCATCTATCAATGCAAGGATGAACATAACCTTCCAGTGGAAATTTCATCCATCCTACGGGTCTTGATTCCTCTAAATGATGGTTATTTATCTCAAATGGTTGGAGAGAAACTCACAATTAAGAATACACCCATTGTACGAGAGTTTCATGATATCTTTCCAAAGGAATTGTCGGGTCTTCCACCAAATCGTGAAGTTGAGTTTTCAATAGAACTCGTACTGGGTGCTTTGCCTATTTCAAGGACACCATATAGAATGGCCCCAATTAAGTTGCCAGAATTGAAGAAGCAACTCCAAGAGAATCTTGATAAGGGATTTATACGCACTAGTGCATCACCTTCTAGAGCACCTGTTCTGTTTGTTAAAAAGAAACATGGATCAATGAGACTCTGCATTGATTATCAATAACTTAACAAGATCACTATAAAGAAAAAATATCCTCTCCCATGAATTGACGAATTATTTGACCAAATACGCGGAGCTCAATACTTTTTGAAGATTGATCTTCATTCAGAGTATCATAAATTAAGGGTCAAAAGGGAGGATATACCAAAGACGGATTTCTGTACAAGGTATGGACACTATGAATTTATAGTGATTCCTTTTGGTATTACTAATTACCCTGCTATCTTCATGGATATAATGAATAGAGTCTTTAGAGACTATCGTGATTAGTTTGTTGTAGTCTGTATAGACGATATTTTTGTTTATTCAAAGAGAAAGGAAGAACATGATGATCACTTAAGAATTGTATTAAAGACACTGAGAAAGGATAAGATTTATTCCAAATTTACCAAGTTTGAATTTTAGCTTAAAGAAGTTTCATTTTTGGGTCACATAATCTCAAAAGAGGGGATATCAGTGGATCCAGCAAAAACAGAGGTTATTGAATGATGGTTGAGACCAAAAAAAGTAGCTGAGATTCGATGTTCTCTTGGTTTGGTGAGATATTATCGACGTTTTGTGATAGATTTTTCACGATTATCTAATCCACTCACCAGCTTGGCTAAAAAAGGAGTTATGTTCGTGTGGATGGAGGAATGTGAAGAGAATTTCAAGGAGTTGAAAAGAAGTTTATCCAGTGCACCTGTACTCACACTTCCTTATAGTGGAGAAAGGTTTGTGATCTATAATGATGCATACAAGAAGGGGCTAGGGTGTGTTCTTATTCAAAAGGATACGGTAATATCTTATCCCTCACAATAGTTGAAAATCCATGAGCAAAATTACCCAACTCATGATTTGGAGTTAGATGCGGTAATCTTTGCATTAAAGATTTAGAGGCATTATCTTTATGGTGAAAGGTGTGATATGTATACTGATCATAAAAGTTTAAAGAATATTTTCACACAAAAGGAGGTGAATATGTTCCAAAGAATATGGTTGAAGTTGATTAAGGATTACGACTGCTCAATTCATTACCACCCATGGAAAGCAAACAAGGGGGTAGACACATTAAGTAGACAAAATCATACTATCTTATCATTAATGAGGATCACAAAAGATCCAATATATATGGACTTACAAATGATGGATCTTGGAATTATAATGGATGAGGAGAAATTTTATCATTCTCAAATGAATGTTCAACCATCTATACATGATAAGATTAAAGAGGCACAAAAAGAAGATGTAGAGTTACAAAAGAAGGTGAGAAATGTTCCAGAATTCAACCTTGATTGTGATGGGATAATAAGGTTCAGGAATTAGGTTTGTGTTCCTCCAATCCCAGAATTAAAGGAGCTGCTAGATGAGGCTCATAGTTATTCATTTTCTATTCATCCTGGAAGCACGAAGACATATAGGGACCTGAAAGAGTACTTCTGGTTGGATGGCATGAAAAGAGGTGTTGCTAAATATGCCTCTCGAAGCATGGTTTGTCAGCAAGTTAAAGATGAGATAGAAAAGTCTAAGGGGATGTTACAACCATTTCCCATACCTGAATGGAAATTGGAAAACATCACTATGGACTTTGTCACTAGACTTCCTAAAACATCCAAAGGCAATAATTCTATCTGGGTTATAGTTGGTCATCTTACAAAGTCAGCACACTTCATTTCTATTAGAGAGGATTTCTCTCTGGATCATCTTGCGAGGATATATGTAAAGGAAGTGGTAAGATTTCATGGAGTACCACTTTCCATTATATCTGATCAGGATCCGAGGTTTACCTCAATGTTCTTGCGAAGTCTTCAGCAAAATCTGGATACATAGTTGACTTTCATCACTGCTTATCATCCTCAGACAGATGGTCAGTCTGAGAGAACAATTCAAACTCTAGAAGATATGTTAAGAGCATGCTCTATGGCTTTAAAAGGTCGTTGGGGTCAACATCTACCTTTGGTGGAATTTTCATATAATAATACTTTTCACTCTAGTATTCAGATGGCTCCTTATGGAGCTCTCTATGGAATGAAATTCCGAACTCCATCTTGCTGGGATGAAGTTGGGGAATGAAAGCTATTAGGACATGATCTTGTTGATGAGATGGCAGAAAAGGTTAGATCTATTCAACAACACATTAGAGAAGCTCAGAGTCGACAAAAAAGTTATGCCGATAATCGAAGAAAAGACCTTGATTTTGAAGTGGGTAATAAAGTGTTCTTATGAATATCTCCTTGTAAGAGATTACTGAGATTTGGAAAGAAGGGAAAACTGATCCCTGGGTATATCAGTCTTTTCGAAATACTGGATCGTGTTGGGAAGGTAGCTTACCGATTAGTGCTTCCATCGAATATCTCTCATGTTCATGAGGTGTTCCATGTATCTCTCCTGAGAAAGTACATACCCGATCCTTCACATGTACTCAGCTCAGATGTTTTACTGCTGGAGCAAGATCTTTCTTATGAAGAACAGACAATAGAGATTCTGGATCGTAACGAAAAAGTCCTACGGAACAAGACCACTCGCTTGGTGAAAGTTTTGTGGAGGAACCACCAATTAGAAGAAGATACATTGGGGCATGAGGATATTATGAGGGAGAGGTATCCTCATCTGTTTGTTACCAAGTGACGAATTTCGAGGGCGAAATTCATTATAAGGGGGGTGGAATGTTACACCTGAGATTATTATGAGAAATGTTTGCTTTTTATGTTATATAAATCATCAAATGAATCTTTCACTACACACAACACTATCTTGGCATGCTTTATACACAACCACGACATTCCTCGATAGCTTGCATTGTATGCAATATCGAGTTTCAATAAACAACGATATGCAATTAAAATATTATTAAAACTAGCCTTTATGAATAGTAATACCCACTTTTTGAAATTTTGTAAATTTTATCTTTCAAAATGGACTTCAGTTTTGGATTCGGAGTATCAGAATTAGCCTAGGGTGAAATTTTGGTATTTTTTTGAAAACATTCAATTTTTTATGAATAGTGAAAACACTGGGTTACTATTTAAAAACCAACTTTTTATTTAATTAATTATTTATTTAATTTAATTTTTTAGGTCAAAATTGATACATAACACCTATATATGTTCAATGTAATTCATTGGAGTCATTTTATATTAATTATAGATATATAAAAATTTTATTGAACTTTTCGCCGTCTTTTACCCACCTCCTAGGAGAATTTGAAAATTTACATAAAAAATAATTTTACTATGTCTATGAGTGGAAATTAGAAAATCCGAGAGACACGGATAATATCAAGGAATAAAATGTGGTTCAATGAGATGAAAATAATTTTTGATGAATAGTAACTTTTTACCTTTTTTTCCACGGTTAAAAGTAAATAGGGTAATAAAGAGTAAATGTGATATTATTATTACCCAAAAACATGTCCTAATTCTGCTGGATAAGATTTATTAGACCAAAAAAAAACCTTAGGAATAAAATATGACCATTTAGGTCCAATTGGATTAGATTAGGAAATTTAGTATTATTTTATTTAAAGAATAGTTACAATAGTTAAAATCAATGTTTAATAACTAAAACATTTTTAATATAGGGTCATAAATAAGATAAATTAGAAAAAAATATTTATTAGAAAGATAAAAAAATTCCTACATAATGGTATTTTATTTATAATTTTTAGATATTAAATAAGTTAATTTATTTATGACACAATGATGATGCAGTAATTACCTTATTAAGAAAATATTAAAATAATCGATGGTATAAATAACAAAATAAATGTAATTTGAAACTTTTTATGAATTACACTAATTTCATAGGTTAATATGATATTTTAGTATTGATTTAATTAACTTTTTTCTAACTAATTATGTTGTTATGAGTTTCAAAAAAATCATGTACCAAATAGTGTCAAAATTGACATAAAATAGGTTTGTAAAACAAATATTATATTATTAATTTTTATTTTATTCTTAAAAATATAAGGTTCGGCCAAATGACTTAGATAAGGTTATATATATAAATAATAAACAACTTGGGGTTCTTTTCTCTTGTTATAGTGAGTTTATTAACCATATAGTGTAAGAAAACAAGAAGACACGACACAAGTAAAATTATTTAACTTAAAGTTAAATCTAAATGATAAGGTTAGAATAGAAACATAAACTTGTCTAAATTCTATTGGATGTGATTATTTTGACCCATATCTACCTTAGATTCTAAATAAATCAATTTGGAACTATTAAAAACCGAATATGACTTTATAATAAAATAATATTTTTAGTTTTTCTAAGGTGCCCCTCTCGTCCCTTATAAAAGGGCACCTCCTCCCTCTCATCCTCACAGCACTTTGAGCATTCACGCTTGGAAAAACCCTACCAATTTATCTTCTCAACTTCACTAGAAACATACTAGAGGTCATGGTCTTCTTCAAAGACCATATTTAGTGCCCAAAGAGGAGGTTAGAAAGAGGCGCTTCAAAGAAGAGGTAATGTTCGTTACCGATTCTTTCAACATTATTTCTTCTTCTAATTATTATTATTTATTTGTTTCATTATTAAGTAATAACATAAGTATCACTCATATACTGATATGTTATTATATGTATGAAACAACCCTATTTCACCATCTATCCATCCTACGGAAAACGAAATCACGGCGCGTGCGTACGTACGGAATACTGTCTCTATGTCGTGGTGTAATCTATTTTCAACCACCACCTTACTTGGATGGGTATAATGGTGGAAGGAATCACTATATATGATTTTTATAAAGTTATATTGATTCTGAAATAGTATACTGACACTTCAATACAATTCCAAGATCATGGGAACAATATCATCGCTCATGCGTATGTATGGCCTACCGTCTCCATGATGTGATGCCACTCGTTCTACATGATATTCATTGCATAATGTTTATATAAATTAATAGAATAAATAAATATGATATATATTACACTAATAACATTATATAAATCAGGTATCTATAACATAACAATAATAATAAGAATTTATTCGACAAATCACGCATAAGAACAAAAAGCTATAAAAACACGAATAACAAGTAGCAAAGAAATATTACTAATAAGAAGGTAGGAACCTAATAATATGACCATATATGATATCATAACAATAGGTATGATTCTGGAATAAGTTAATAACATTATTTAAATCATTATACAGGAGGTTCGGACACTTACGAAGCAAATCAGACCTAAGGTAAGGGAAAAGCATGCAAATCTCAATTTTTATCCGAGATTGTTTATACTTCAGAATTTACTGGGGAATAATTATCTTCCACATAAATGTTTCATAAATATGTAATATTATTTATATCCTCCCAAAATTTTTTTAAATCCAGTTTTACCCATCGGTGAGTTTTTAGTAAAAGATATGAAAGGAGTCTTTTGTCATTTTTCGTACGAGGTACTTTTTTGACTTTTCCTACCAAAGTTCGAGAAGAATGTTTTTTTAACTTATACAGCATGAATGAATTTATAGAACATTATTTCCATGAATATTCCCTTAAATGTTTTCAAGTTTATTTTTAATCAACTTCTTTTACTTTAAAATTGTTTTTCCATTTTAAGAAAGGAAAAATGTTTTTGAAGTAGAAAGGATATTTTCCTTAAGAATGGAGTTCATGTGTTTTATCAAAATTATTTTCCATCTATGATAATATGGTGTTCTGTTTCTATCCCTATTTTTACATTGATTTATTTATGTTATGATGGAATTATTTTTATGATATCCTTTAATCTTATATGGATTATGATATGATGGCATGATGTTTAAGAATCCCATTTTTATTACATGTGTTATGCTATGATGTATGACTTATGATCTTATGTCACAGATAAGAATGGTATCATTATGAGATGGGTGGGAACTATATATACCTAAAATGAATTGGTTAATGATTTATATCTCATGAGATAGACATGGCTGGAACGAGAGGTTAATCCGATTCAGTGAAACAGGACTGAAACGAAGAGTGAACTCGGTTCAGAAATGGACTTTGTCGGCTATGATAGTCTTGGAAATTAGTATTGACTACTAAGAAATTATTCTCTATGATTATGTGTGTATGACACAAAGTTTCAAGTTATATGTTTTTATTATAGGGAATACATTTCAATACTATGATTTATCCCATGTTAGGAAATTATGATCTCTTTTGCAGGTTAAGATTTCCAAAATGTTATGTTCTTATGAATATGATGTGATTGATATTTCTTTTGTTTACCCTTACTGAGAATTTGAGATCACCCTTTTGTATGGTTTCATTCCCTAGGGCAGGATGATGGTTATTAAGTAGGATATTCCAAAAGGGACTCTAGATATAAAAAAATAAATGAGAGACAGTATAGATGGTTTATGAACCAGTTGTTTATGTTTCCCAGTTTCTAAAGACACTATACCTAAACGGTCCTTTCATTGTTTTGTTATATGTTGTAATAAGTGTGCTTTCAATTTTGAAGCAATAAAAATGTATGTAATGTATGGGTCGTTATAACATTGGTTCTATGTTATCATCCTATTATAATTCATATAGAGGGTTGATTATGTTTATTTCTTATTAGTGGTCAACATCAATATTTTATTGAAACGAACAATTTTAGAGGGTCGATTGTGCTTACAACCATTGTGGTTTCTGATTCTCCACAGTCATTGACCCCTAAATGATGGATTTTAGAAGGCCACTCATAAAGAGTCACCTTTCATTGTATTTTAGTGTGTCCCCAATGAAGGAAAGTGTGTATCATGCATTGGTTGAAATAGATGGAGTGTGTCCTATAAATTTCTACCCAACATCAAATAACTATAATTTATACATAGGGATGGTAAAGATGAAATAAATACACCCAACCCTAATTTAGCTTACCAAACCCACTCCTAGATATAGCACACATAAAAACCTACATTAGATATTGGATTCAATACCAACCATATATTCTCAAAAATATTTATACTAGAATTACATGATCCTAATCAAATATTATATATATATATATATATTCCCAAGACCATTTAAGTTTATATAATTTTAGTATTTGGAAAAAACATAATCTAACAAAAATGATGTCATTATCAACTAATTAATAATTTTCTATACTTTATAAGAAACAAATTAATACAAAATAATTCTTCAATATATCCTATAAATCTCACTAAAGTTATCTTTTTAGAAATATCACGTGTAATACACTTCTTAATAAGCCTAGGAAATGGAAACATATGAATGGGTGAAATCAAATTCTCAGTAAGGGTAAATAGAAGAAATAATCAGGATGATAATAATTGAGCATAAGATGAACATAAATAATATACCGAGTATAGATAATAATAATAATTCCATAATTAAATGAATATAGGAGAACATACTGTCAATGGTTTTCATATAAATAAATAAAATAATGTTTAATAATAACTAGATCGTCAATGTTGAAATTTTTATGTTTGGAATACCAATTCTAAGGCTAAATCCATGACATTATGTTCTAATAAAAAATGATATTACCATCAAGGCATTGTCTATTTTTTTTGTTTAGGGAAGAACACACCAAAATAAAAAATATATTTTTTCTTACGAGACATATCAATACATTGAGGGGGTATCTATAACCAACTCCCACCTTTCATTAGTTAAGCGAAATTTTCTAATCAAATGATAAAACATATAAACATTATATAATGAACTTTTACAATAATCATCCATATTAGAATAGTAACATATGAAATGCCAATAAATTTACCCATGTCAATAAAAGGGATAACATGATCATAAACTATCTGGTGAATTAATGTGGATGGTTAAACAATACATAGTCATCTATCCTAAGTAATCAATAAAAATTTATATCAGAATTGAAAATATGAGTATTTTTAAATGAACCCAAATCAATAAATGGAATAGATTTCTATGTAAACATCCCTTAAGATAAAACAATTTGGACTAATTGTATATTGTTAAACTAATAATTTCACAAATAAATTAGCATATGAAATAAAGGTGAACACCCTTCAATCAAAGGAATGTAAAACATAATATTCAAAAATAAAATTAATTGGAAGAAAATTTATTCCTCTTCATAGTGGATGGATTGAAAAGATAAGATTAGTGATGAAATATATATTTAATAGAAAATGAAATTATATAAGATATCTAGAATCTTATTGGATGTTTTCAAGTGATAATATCCCGTGTTTAACATTGTAAACACAGAAAGGTGTTGATATAGGCAATATAAATCCTTGAAAAATAATTCATTGAATGGTATCAAACTAGAAGGGGTCAAGAATAAAAAAAATTATACTATGTGTTAAATCCCCAAATTATAAATATTTTTATTTATTTTAGGATAAATAATTTTATATAAATATCATTAGGGTAAATCCTTTTGATTATAAAAAGTAAAAATATAGTGAAAAAATAATAGATATTTTAGGAAACATTTTCAACATTGACCTAAAGTACAAACTTACATGTCACTTTGAAAAGTAAATTTTTGTAACAGTAATGTGAAATATTTTGATAAAATTTTCTTTTATGAATAATATCTAATAATATATCCTTGAAAATGAAAAAAATTATATAATAAATGGTAATCCAATTTGAGACATCAGATAATGAAAAAAATGATCTTTTTTAATACATTAAAAATACCTCTTTTGAAAAACCATATAGAAAAATATTCTTATGTATAATTTTTTTTTTCGAAAAATTTTAATATAATATAAGATTTAATACAATATTATATTGTAAAAACAAATAAAATTTCATGATTTTATAAATCAACAAATGAAAATTTAGTTACCAAAAATTCTTGAAACTAGAGTAAAAATTGATTAAAATGTAATTTTATGAAAATGAAATAATTTAGATTATTAACATATAATAAAAATAATACTTAATTTACCATATTCATATTTGATGAACTTTAATAACCTTACTCAAACTGGTGGTTAAACCCACCGAAACATGAACATGCTATATCTTGATAGGTGATTCAAGTTCAAGAAATGTGTAATATCATTATATCCCAAGAATATATATATATATATATATGTTTTTTATTGATATTTAATGTTGTTTAAATAATTATATACAATTGAGATGAAAAATGTAATAGTTAATTCATTGATGTTTTAGATTTTAAAATTCACAACTAACATTATATTATATTTTTGTGTGTATAAATATGAATATATAAAGGCTATTCCATTAATATAATAAAATTTTAGTATAATAACGATATTTATATTATTTTATTACTATGTTATGGTTAGGTTTTGAAGATGAAGTTTAATAATAAAATTTTAAGGAATAAGTAATACTCACATAGGGACCTTGAGCTTTCTCTTAAAAGTATCTTTGGAAATAAATGTATTAGAGTAACTAATTTTAACCAGAGGAATACAAAAATTACATAGGATTCTAGGATGATAAAAATGCAATATACCAAGGTTTATATTTTAATATATGCGTGTGATGTGAATTGGAGGATGTTATTCATTTAATAAATGATGAAAATCATAGTTTTGAGAATCCCCTTTAATTTTCAATGTTTTGATTACTCTATTCATGGGCCAAACGCTTCATAAGTGAGAAATAATGAAATTTGGGGTGAGATAAGTTTTATAAATCCTAAAAAACCTATATTTCACAAGTTTCAAATATTTTTAAAACCTTTTAACATTTGATCTTTACATTTAACTGTTCTACTGTAATCTTTATTACATGATTTTACCCCAGTAGTGTATATTTTACTAAAAATAAAAGGAAACCATTATAATTTTTTTTGGGTATGATAAAACTAAATTTAATATACATTTTATATAATTCAATTTATAATTAATTGAAAATTATCTTTTAACTTAAATCATTTTATATATTGAAATAATGTTCTGTAGAAAAATGTTGTTTTCACCACTATGTGTTCTTAAAAAAATAGTGTTAATTTCATATCGAATGAGTGATAGTTTTTAAAATGTTGGATAAAAAAATATATATTAATGTAACTTTTAGGATGCAATTAATTTATTTTATTAGATACAAACATGGTAATATTTATAAAATAAATTATTTAGAAAAATTATAGTTTTACCAATATGACATTCATTAGCATTAATCTTAGTAATAATAATTATATTCTCAAAAAAGAAAATAAAATTATAAAATAATAGGATAAATTTGATCTAAAATATAATTTCTTTATTGTTTGTTTTAATTTCTACAATGTATGAACACAAATTTTTTAATATAAATGAATAAATTAGTTTTTATAGTCAATTTTTACTTATGATTGAAAAATGATAAACATGGGGTTTTTAAATATAAATTAGTAATTTTAAAAGATCTATTATATATATATATATATATTATAAAATGGGGTAATAAAATTCAAGTTATTTGTGTATTATGATAATGTCATAAAAATGAAGATTTTAATAATTTTAAATTTTTTTCTCCATTCACATAAAAAAACAATTTTAAAAAAATCACAATAATTAACCATTAGATAAATTTTTTATTTAAAATAAATAATTTTTTTAGATTTTTTAAAATTAGAATTAGAGAATTCGATAATATAACATTAATATAAATATATATATATATATATATTATAAAAAACATTTCCATAAGAGAATAACATTTTAAAATATTTACTATTCTTATTCATGTTTCATATCAATTACAAACCCAAAATTGGTGTTAATATATTATTCATATCCAAAATATATTTTATCCATAATATTTTTAGTTTCTATAAAAACACAATAATATTAAATTTTTACAAAGGTTAACTTTTAATACATTAATATGTCTTATTGGTCATTTAGCTTCAATAATTTAATGTATCAATTCCTTAACACTGAAAATTTATTTATTTTTATTTATTAATATATCTCATAATTTTCTTACATATATTATTACCATCCAATTATTTTATTACATTTTAAACGAAATGTATTAATCCATTGTTCATATTGGTTCATTGTTTCATTCATTACATGTTATCAAAGATAGTTGGTTTTAAAAGAATATTTTTAATTTAAATTATTAGGGTGTTAAATTATTCCCCACTATTAAATCATTTGTATCCTCATAATTTTAATTTTAAATCATTGAATAATGTACCTGGGGGTATTTTTAAGATATTCATCATTAAAGATGTTGATTATAATGTGACATGTACTTTAATATATTTGGATATATTAAGTTATATTTATTTACTCAAGAAACATTAATATTTCATACAATCATATACTCAAGTATGTACATACCCTAGGTATACATTCTAAAAAATATACCCTTAAAAATACAATATAAATATATAAGACATTATTCAAATGAAAAAACATATATTCATCTAAAAAATAACTATATATTTAACCCTAAATATAATTACCCCAAGATCATATTGTCACGCACTAGTCAATGTAATACAAAAAATGAAATAAACTACACAAAAACAACACATATCACATTTTTATTACATCAATAATCAATACCACTTTTAAAAAAAAAAATTATCTCACATTTATCAAAATCAATAATCATTTAAACCTTATGAATTATTAATTCCTCAATCACGTGTTCTTCAATTGATATACAAGAAAATATAACCTTTTCATATAATTAATTTTATAGTTTATTAACACCATTTAATATATGTTTCCAAACCATTTAAGTTGAGCCATTGATGAATAATAATTATAATATTCACATAGTCTGCATAACTTTTAGAATATACCATAATATCATTGACAAATATCACTCACTAATTAATGTATCTAAGAGTATCAAGATTTAACTTATTGTATGACATTGACCTCACTACAAATTGTAAGAAGAGCAACCACTCTTTTACCATCATAATAGTAATATACTATAATTATAAACCTTTTATATATTCTCCCTTATTCAGTTATAATACATAGTGGTTTCTATATTCCTAACTTTCTTAGATTCATTATTATGATCTTGATTCAACAAAATAAAAATACCAATTTTTTTGATAATATCTAAAGTATAAATATGAAAATATTAATTTGAATATATCTCACCCTATGACACCATCAAATTTAATATATGATACATTATGTCCATTATATTTCTCTCTTTGTTCAATCTATGGTTATCTATGTTAATTTCTTGTGTAGGTTCTCTATCCTAATATGTTCACATCACTGAAAAATCATTCATAACATTTCACTAAAGATAATTTGAATTAACCATAGAATATCCCCATGGTGTTCTAATACAGGTGTGTAGTTATGCTTATTTTTCTTCCAACCGGGGATGGTTGAGTTAACACCTAAAGATACCATTTAATATATATAACCTATAGTTAAATATATTCTAGATCCTACTTCCAATTTTAGTATATTGTCCGAGATGTTATTTCTAGTAAAACCACCCAATCACTACATTACCAATATTTTAGGATGTTATACTATACTTAGACTTAACTCTAGGGTTTTAAAAAAATTATCTTATCCTAGTCATTATAATATTAAATATTACATCCACTAACATAAAGGGTTATCTATACCCTTGAAATTATGAGAAAACATAAATTAACAAACATTAAATTATCCTTAACTAACATTCTAATATCCACAGTTATTTAAACACGTATCAAATTCCCACTGTAGCACCGCAGTCCAATGTTATCTCATCCAGTTCTCATAAAAACACACATTACATAATAAATTAATAAAACTATAGATTCTTCGAAACAAATTCCATAATTATATGAAATAAATAAAATACATCATTACATACATTACCACAACGTTTTAGGTTTATATATTTCTATAAATTGGATTAAATATAAATTATAAAACTCATTTTTCCTCAATAAATAGTTATTTTTTCCTCTATATAAGAAACATCATAATCAATAGTATGTCCTCAACATCTCCCAAAAATTATCCATTAACTATTCAATTAAATATATCATTTTTAATATATTTATCTATAACCTGGGAAGATTGAAACATAATAACTGGTGATATCAGACCCTCAATAAGGGTAAGAATAAGAGATAAAAATTGAAGTCCATAAGTGATCATAAAATGAGAATAAGTAATATCATAATAATATATAAGGAAAATAATTCCACATTCAAAAGAAACCATGGAAAAAACCTATATATGGTTGAAATATCAATTAAAAACACATATACGATAAGAAAAAATTACTCAATGGTGCCATAAATAATGTTAGACAACCAATTCTTAACATTATGCGAATATATCATAGTATTAAACATAATTATCTTACTATTAAGACCCTTAGGTAATATGTTTTTCTGGAAATGATTAAACAACAATTCCCATTTTAGTTTTTCTTTGGAGAATTATTGATGCATTAAAGAGATATTTGTAAATATGCCCCACACATCACTAATTATTTCTTATGAACTCATCATATGAAAAAATGGAAAATAATACACAATAATCCTTTCCAATAATCATCCTTATTAGAACAATAACTTAAAAAACACTAATAATTTTTCTAATGTTAATAAAATGGATATCAATATCATAACCCATATGGATAAATAAGGTTTATGGTTAAAAAACATATATTCATCTTATGTGAGTAATCAATAAACATAAATATCAGAATACCATATATATATTTTAAATAGTATCCCAATCAATAAATGGAATTTTTTTTATGTATGTATCATTTAATCTAAAACCACTTAGAGTAATGAGATATGGTTATTTCAATAACTTAACCAATCAATCAATGTATAAAATCTTTATGAACACCCTTCAATCATTAGAATGGAATACTCGGTGTTCACAAAGAAATGGAATTATAATAAAACATATGTGTATTCATGGTGGATTGATATAATAAGAAAAGGTAGTAATTAATAATATATTTTATAGAAACAACCATTATATATTTAATTTAGATAATGAAGGAGGATGGTTTCAAAATAACTTTTTTCCAGTGTAAAAAGGATAACATAGAATGATGTTGAAATAGATGAAAAACATATTTTCAAAATAATACATTGTACAATATCACACAATAAGGGATCAAGAGTCCAATTTTTGATACTACGCGATCATTCCCATAAATTAAAAATATATATTTATTAACTTATAAATTATGTATCATAAATATCGATAGGGTAAATCATTTTGAATATAAAAAATGAAAATCGGGGAAAAAAATTGAATGATATTTTACAAAATATTTGTAACATTGAAATAAAATAAAAACAAAAATGTCCATATAAAAAGTATCCATTGAAAATGAAAATGAAATATTTTGAAAAATATCACTTTAAAATATACAATATAATATATAACCTTGAAAATTACATAATGTTTTCTATATTAAATGTGATTCCAAAGGTCAATCATTTTATAATGAATAGAAATGAAATTATTTAATACTTTGAAAGAACATTTTTTAAACCCCGTATTAAAAAAATTTATTTCCCTAAATAATAATATAAAATACCAAATTTTAAAATATTATAGTTGATAAACCCAAGAAAAAATCAAGAAAAAAAATTATATCTCAATGAATGAAAATTAAGCACCCAAAAATCCATAAAACTGGGGTAATAATTGGGTAAATTCCAGTTGATGAAAATTAATTAATTTATCATATTAATTTATATTGAAAATATTATTTATTTTCACATAGTAATATGTTACACAGTATTTTATAATTCATTAAGATGATGGTTAAACAAATACACACATGAATTTTCTATATATTGATGGGTGATAATGATTAAGGACATATATAACAACATTGGAATAGATGAATAATGATATTATTTATATTTTTTAATTTGCTGAATCATATTATAAGTGTTTTGGGTAAATAAATAAAATCAAAAAAAAATACATTACTTCATGGAGGCAGTAGTCTTTACAACACATGGTTAAAGTTATTTTTTCTGTACATGGTTGACAATCAATAAATAAATGTTGTTCCATTAATATAATAATGTTTTGGTTTAATAATGATAATGAGGTTATAAAATTACTATCTTAAGGATATCTTTAATAGATAATGAGTAAGAATAAAATGGTACATATGAAGTAATAATGTCATTGGGACTTTGAACATTCTAATGAAAGTCCCCTTGGAAATGAAAGACTTAAGTTGAGAAATTGAGACTAAAGGATTTTGAAAATGTGGTAGTTTTTTTGGATGTGAAAAATTTCATTGTTTCAAGAGTAAATTATATAGAAACAATCTAAAATGAAATAGATTAAGTGTCCCGTTTTATAGGTGAGGAAAAGTATCTTTTGATAACACCCTTTAATTTTAAATGATATCATTAAAATATTCAAGGGTCGAAGGCTCAAAAAGTTATAAATACTATAAATTTTTGTGAAAAAAGGTTTATAATTACATAAACACTTATTTTTACATATTATTAAAAATAATTCAATTCTATTCAACATGTGGTTTTAACAGTTTACCATTTTGGGTTTATCTTGGCAATATGTTTTTACCAAAGTCGTTTATATTTTATAAAAAATATAAGTTAACTCTAATAATAATATATATATGTGAAGAAAAATAAATTAATCTCCATGTAATAAAACATAATTTAAATTAATAAAAATTTACATTTAAATTAAGTCATTTTATATGTAGAAATGTTGTTTTGTAGAATAATGTTTTTTCACTAGTAGACATTCTCATTAATTCATAGTAATTTTTACTAATTGAATGAGTGATATTTTATTTATCTATATGATTAGAAATTATATCAATGTAATTTTCTATAATTGATAAATTTATTCAATTAGATAAAAATTACGTAATATTAATAAAATAGTTATTAAAATAAATAATTGTAGGTCTATTTTCATTATCAGTAACATTAATCTTTATAGTTATACTTTTGGACCTACAAAAATTTACATTGTTGAATAATATTTAATTTTTGATATAAAATATAAAATTTATTTTCATGGATTTAATTTCTATAATAAAATGTAAAACTACAATATTTAATATAAGATAATAAATTAGTTTTTAGAGTAATATATTACTTATATTTTTAAAATTATAAAAAAGGATTTTATAAATATAATAGAGTAATTTTTAATTATTTATTTTTATTATAAATATATATCTTATATATACAAATAATTCATAAACATTTAATACAATATTTTGTCATTATAATGTCATAAAAGTGATGGTTTTAGAAATATTGATATTTTTTCACTATTAACCTAAACATCCTTTATTTTAGAAAATTTTCAATTATTCACCTAAACTAATATTATTATTCTAAATAACATAAAAGGTCCAATTTAGTTAAATTATAATTCTAAAATATTACTATTTAACATTAAAATAAAATAATAAATATACAATGGAAATCATTTCTATTGAAATATAACATTTTAAAATATTAACTATTCTCATTGATATTTCCAATCAATTTCTAATAATCTTTTTTACTTATATTTTTTATTTAGAAAATATATTTTATAAATAATATATTTAGTTTCCCAGATAAAACAAACAAAAATTAATTTTTTTAAATGTTACATTTGAAATATTAAATAAGTCATATTATTTATTTAGATAAATTAATTTAATTTATGAATTCTTTATCATTAAAAATATTTTGTTTTAATTTATACATTTATTTCAAAATTTGGTTACATATATTTTTACCCACTAATTCTATGAATAAATTTTAACAATCAAATTTATTCCATGATTCCTATTGGCTCAATATTACATTCACTACATGTTATGAAACAAATTTAGTTTTGAAAGAAAATATATAATTTAAATTTATATGGTGTTACACCAATGGGATGGGTCTAAATAGATTCCACTACTTCTGCATCCACATATTGTTAGGGTAATTATCATCCCAAGGGTGTAAATGATGGTAAATTTGATATAACTTCCTCTATCCTTGTGGTCCTCGTTGACATAGAATTACTACATAGGCTTTGAAATTAAAAATCATTCCAATTTATCTTTCTTTTAACCTAGTATGAGTGGGGTACAATGTCATTTATGAGGTTAAAATAAGTGATTATAATGGGAAATCCATGGAAGATAGCCATCACATTATCTTTTGGTAAGACTATTCCACCTTCTAAGATACTTGCTATACTAGTTTTTCAATGTATCTCTCTTACTGAGTTAGTTTATTTTGAGAGTATTTATATAGTTTTATACATATTTACATATTTTTTTTTCAATGCAACATAAAGTGAAGAAAGATCTGATCAACTAAAAATCATGTATTTTTTATCAACATGATAAAAATATTTTTCATAATGTATATGTTTGACAGTGAGGGAAAATTTTATCACCTATAGCTTAGAGTGTTCGAAATGTATACATTCCCTTTCTATATCCTATGGGATATGATACTAAGTGGTCAATGATGTATAATACAAAATTTTAACATTTCCCTTGGCCTGTTTTTTCTTCATATAAATTGTGGAATCCTCTTCATAAGTACTTTTCAAAACTCAATTAGTCTATAACAACCAGTTTCCTGAAAAAGAAAATGGATTCGTTGAGGATAGTAAGGGTAGGTACCACCACTCAGAGTTTCATATTAATTAATAGGAGACTATATATAATATTTTTGGGTTAATTAATTTTTCTTAATTCAATAATTTCAGTACGAAATTATATAATGGTTCATGGATGACATCATTATACAAGGGTCTCTAATAAGGCGAGGATGTCCTTGTTTGGGTGACATACATCCAAAGGGAGGATATCCATGATGAATGTTAGGGAATCATTGTCATAATCTATCCTTATAAAACAATAAGAATTATTTATAGAATATCTTTGGCCTTCTTCATTAGATGAAGCCTCAAAATATCATTGGGAAGTCGTACATAGGAAATGTATGTCCTAAATGATGATGAAATTATAAAGAAACAATTTATAAGTCTGATCTTATTTTATTGGTAGGATATAATGACCCACCATATAGGTTTTAAAATAGATGTGGGTTTTCTGTGTTAATATAGTTGGAATCTTCAAATAATCTTTATGTACTTTTTTAGGGATATCTTCTCTTTGTAGTGGATCTACCAGATTATGTGGGACAATATTTAAACCCTTAGTAGGGGTGTGATTCTATATTCATGGGGCTATTGGAATATTATATTTAGGCTTAGTTAAATATTCACTAGTTTCAAATATGCATTACCCCATCAGAATATGCCAAATAACCTCTATAATTATGGGAGGAATGTACACCTATTTTATGGACAATGAGGGATTTTGATATAATCTTTCATTGGTGAGATAAATAATATGAACCATAATCAGATCAGTAAGATTAATAGATCATATAGTTGATATCATGTTGGTAGGGATATGGTCTTTACCTGATTTGTATAAATAAATATAATAAAAAAACAATGTCTTTAATGTGAATATGTGAAAAATCCAAGTTTACCTTTAGAAAATGTCACTGACATTATTTGATTAGTGTATTTTCCAATCAAGAGATGACTATAATATTGGTTTGATAAACCTTAGTTGGAATAAGAAAATGTTAATTTGTCTAACACTTTATTAGAATATGATGATAACCCCCAAAGGGTGATAATTCAACATCATGGGTTTTTAGAATGGGTCATTTTTTGTAGTAAATCTGATTTTCCTATTTGGTGTATGGGGTAACTATAAAATTAGAATTTAAAGAATAATTTTAATAATTATAATGCATTATTAATTTTTTATATGGACTTTTAGGCCATGTATCTATATCATAGGTCTAGTATGGTTTCAAGAGTGTTGAGCTTCTAGAACCAAAGTATATGAGACACATCACTGAGTGTATAGTTGGTGCATAGTTATTGATTACATTGTGGCCAAAAGAGTGCATCCAATTTGAAATAGAGCATGGTTAGGAAAACCATGTTGGTTGAGGTACATGTCCATGCAAGATGTATGTAGTTTTTAATAGAGTATCTGCACAGGCAATGCATGATTTGAAAAACCATGTTTCCTAGTCCGCATGATTAAAAGCCCAATGGTTGTGAGTTCTCAGGGTTGATGCATGACCTAGTAAAATTGTGTTGTAAAACGATGTGACCTATTATAAAGTCGGTTCCCTTTAGATAGTGTCACAAAATTTTTGGCACATATATATCCAAATAATGGGGCTAAACTAAGAGGTTCATTTAAATGGATGAAATTATTAGTATACCCCTCCACCATATTTCTTCTTCCCTTACTCCTTTATCCTCTCTTTCATAAACACAATAGAGGTCCTATAAATTTTTATCTGCCTATAGGTTCCTCTGAAACTATTCAATCTTAGTTATGATTTTATATTCATGTATATCATTGGAATTATAATTATAATCATGGTAAACAATTTTCGTCCACTAAACAATAATCTCAACTCATGGAATGCTAAATCCATGTAAAACCTTTTCCCTATTTTGAAGGATTTTTTTTAAAGTCTCAATTTCTCTCATTTCATCATGGATTAGAGGCCAATATTCAATAAAGGAACACATATGAGTCTATGGTGGGTGGTCCCCAGATTTATCCTTAAATATACTTGTGTTATGTGACGCAATCTTAAATACACATTTGTGGATTGTTCAGGAGAGACCCTTAATAAAATAATGAATGTACTTAAATCGATTAACTAGTTTTATGAGAGGTATATGGGAACAATCTATCCTATTACAAACATTATATTCTGAGTTTGGAGATTTCAATTGGTTAGCAAGGTGGTAAAAAAATTTACTTTTTAAAATTTAGTTAAATATGATATGGATATATGATTTCTAAAGGAATGTGACGGACTTGTCCTGAGGTATGAGGTGATATTGATCACTATGACTAAGATTAATTTTTTTATTTATTGTGAGGGAATATACAATGATATATGGCTTAGTGTTAAAAATCCGAATTGAGGTGATGTGATCATCACAATGAGGTTGATGGTGGTGACCATGCCATTGATGAGTGATGAGGTTCACATTTGTCAACGATGTTACTAGTTGTTATTGATTAGAATTTTTTTTTGATTTTCACTCACTGTTGTTGGCCTATGTTGATGTTGAAGTCATGCAGAAATAGTTACAACTCAGTTGAGCTAGTGTTGACCACTCGTAAAGTGTGGAGGCCTCGGTAGTTATAGATACATATCATATGGTGTTGACCATCAGTTTTGGAAGAGATGATTACTGTAGAACAACACATGACACGGTGTTAGAGACTATTACTTGGGGGTTGAGGCCAAAAAAATTATTTGTAGTTGATGGGATGATATTATTAGACTTTGGATATCAAGATTCCATGAGGAATCAGGATATTCCCTTGAAAACTATTTATTATATATGAGAGGATAGTTACAACCATACATCAGGATGCAAGGTTGTTGATATGACCTCAAATTTTTAATGGAAGTCCACATGACTTATGAAATATTTGTTGGGAATTATATTGTGAGGATGGTTTTACTCAATGAATGGCTACATGTGGTTTTGGTTGGCATGAGGTGACTAGTGACATGCATGCATATGAGATACCAAGGTTATTTGGGTACGGCTAATTGTTGATATATATCATTCCCATTCGGCATTGGACAAGGAAGGTAAAATAATTCTAATGGATAATGATCATGAATAAAAGGGGAAATGTAATTTACACACAAGGGAAATTTATATTTATTTATGTATGGATAAACATTATATTTATTAATGTAAGATAGGAACATGTTGGTGGTGGCCAACTTTGTTCATATTCACACCCTAGATGCACTACAAAAAATCCCCATTACGAAACATTTTTTTTCTATTAATTACTTTTTAAAACATTTCTAATTCATTTACCGATGTTTTTTTGAAAACATCAATAAATGATGTATCTCTAATTTATGGATTTTAATAAATGTAACTAAATTATAAACCTTTATAAACATTTAAAGTTACCTACATTTGAATGAATCGTTAAATTAGTGACATTTATAAGCGTCTCTATTTAACTAAACATCATTTACTGACAGTTTTATGAAACAGAGGCAATGAAACATTGATAAATTTTCAAAAATTTAGAAACTTTTCTAATTTATCAACACATTATTTTCCAAATATTTTTCAAAACATCGATAAATGACACCTCATTTACCGATGTTTTGAAAAATCGTCATTATTTTTTTTGAATTATTTATTTTTTTTTAAAAATTTCATGTTTGTTGTTTAAAATTTTCAAACAATACCGCCCCTACCATTCTCCCCCACTACCTCCTCTACCCAACTCTCTCCCTTTCCCTCTCTCAAGTACCTCACTTCTCTCTTCTTTCATTCCCTCTTCCCAGTACCCCACCCCTCCCTTACAACTCTCCAGTACCAGTACCCCACCCCTCTCCCTTTTTTTCTCCCTAGCGTCCCCCACTCCCTTAACCATGGGATACTGTTTACACTGGTTAAAGGGCGCTAAAATGTTAGGGAACGATTGAGTATCGAACTCAGAACCTCTCACATTTGGAAAAGAACCACAGACCAACCGGCCTAATTTATTTTTATGCTTTGTTACTGTATTATAATATATATACATATGAGGATTTAAAAAATTAATATATTAAATAAATAAATTAATATACGTATATTGATATATTTATATATAAATATATATGTTTATATTAATATTTTATTTTCAAGTATATATATATATGTCTATATAATATTTCATATGTTTTTATTTTATGTTTATTTATATGATTATATTATATATATGTGTGTGTGTAAATATATATATGGGCATATATATATAATTATAATTATATATTTACAAGTGCACACACACAAATATATATATATATATATATTAATATATAAATATATAACTATTTATTTGATTATATTTTCTATTTATATTTTATTTCTAAATACACACACATATACATATGTATATGTTTACATTTATTATATATATATTTCATGTGTTTATATTTTATGTTTGTATATATGTGTGTGTTCTTATATTATATTTGTATATATATGATTATGTTTTATATTATATATATATATATATATATGTGATTATATTATATTTTTATTTTTATGTTTATATTATATATGTGTTTTTGTGTGTGTAAATATTTATGTGTACTAATATATAATTATAATTATATATTTTTAGTGACACATACATATATAATTAGCCATGTTTTAAATCACTGGTAAAAATGTCACTAAAATAGATACATTTTTTTAAAAAAAGTTATTAAATTTAAAATACATATGTGTTTTAATATATAAATATATGTATATATATAAATATAAATATATAAATATAAATATATGAATATAAATAAATTTATGTATATATTTATATATATATATTTAAACATTAGTGTGTGTTATTATATATATATATATTTATATATGTGTGTCTTTGTTTATAAATATTCAGATATATATATATACATAAATTTATATTTACATCGATGTGAGGAAATAAGCTATATAAATATATATATTTTTAGAGAAGTTTCTGGGAAACGTCATTAATTTAGTGAGACTTCTGATGAAATGTCGCTAATTTTGCAACACTTCTGAGAAAAAATCTCTAAATTAGGGATGCTTCAGAGGAAACTTCACTAATATAGCAACGCTTTTGATGGAATTTCACTAATTTAATGATGATTCTTAGAAAATATCTCTAATTTAGGGATAATTCTGATAAAACGTCGCTAAACTAGGGATGATTTTGAGGGAAAATATCAAATTTAGTTATAATTATGAGGAAATGTCTCTAATTTATTGATTCTTATGAGAAAAAATCACTAAATTAGAGACGAGTTTGAGAAAACATCGCTAATTTAGTGATGATTTTTAAGGAACATCTCTAAATTAGTGACATTTTTTGAAAATGTCGGTACATTAGAGATGTTTCGTAAAAAAAATCTCTATAATTTAAAATGAGTGAAGTTTTAAAAAAACTCAATAAATTACTATTTTTTAGTGATGGGTCCCTTAGGATGTGTTTAGAATTTATGATTTTGACATTAGTCTAGGGTATAGGTTCATGCATCATACTATAGTGATTAGAAATAGAGTTACATAGGATAGATAGAATATAGACCATGGTGGTTCTTTTCATTGAGATGGGTTGTTTTGGGGGATTTTGTGTACATTATTATATAACCATTAATATTATTATCAAAACAGTATATTGTCTCCCCTCTATCACCTAATCAGAACCACTCCACTAATCGACAACATTTTTAATATGAGAAGGTTTCCCTAAAGCCATGTGGGTTTTTAGTACGAAGTACAAGTTATGTTTATTATAGCTCAGGACATTATAAATGGTATTTGAGGTGTTTATTTTCCTTTTGTCTTATTATTTGGGCTATGTTCACTGGGGACAAGGTTCTAGTGGAACTGGGTAAAGATATTCTGTTTGGGTTCCAACAAACCCATGCCTAAGGGAAAATCAAGTTCCAATGGGTGGAAAATTGATGTAATGCATTGTTCTTTTAGGGTGTTTTTATTCCCACCTCGGGCAGTGCACTTGGGTTTGATGTTATTGTATTATGGGATTTTGTACCCTAACTATGTATGAAATGGGAGGATTATTTTTGGTTCATGGTAGGCAGTTAGGCTCAAATGATGTGTTTTATTCTTTGGATTATAATTGGGGCCTGTTATATTCTATGAGGGGTGAGATATTTAAATTATCAAAAAAAAACATAATCACCTTTTTCTAGATTATCCTTTTTGGTGCCATTCAACTCATCAAACCAAGGTATGTAGTTCTAATTGGGATAATTATGGGGGACCATTAATATTTAGATAATATGGGTCTGATTATGTTATGGGTAGGAAGAGTTAATGAAAGGACGCAAATCATTTAAAATGAAATAGAGCTAAAAGGTGTTTTTCAATATAGCCTTTTGTGGAATTCTGCTCAGCCATCCAAGATTGATGTTGTCAAATATACATGATATGTGATGATAGAATCTGTTATGTGTAGGTAAGGGTCTATAAGGCTATATGATATGTGATACTTGACTCTGGTATGGTTAGGTAAGGGGACATGAGGTCAGATGACTTGTTGCATTGGTGCAGCAGGGAAGCATAAGGGTGGTTAGATGTGTTGCCTATTAAATATTTCTCTATATGCGATTTATAAACTATTATGGATATATTAACTAGGTTGTTTAATCCTTAGCATTATTTCACCTAGACTACTTCTGTTGGAGCATTAGGAGGGCGTGGTTGTGGTATCGCTACAAGATGCATGAGATGAGGCCCCCGAGGGTCGGGAAGAGGCTCCTAATTGTCGGGATGACAATCAGCCATAGGTAGAGGCTCCAATGTAGTTTTGGAATCCATAAAATATGGTATATTATGGGACATGGATATATGAGAAGATCATGGAGAGATTGTGATGAGTTATAAATGGTATTTTCAGGGGATTTCAAGGAGCTAATTCATCCATAGATTATTTAAGTCATGTGTTATAGAATTATCACCCACCATTATTTCAGGGTGAGGACATACTACAGGAAGAAGATAACTAGATCAAGTCTATATATATTATTTTTTACTAGATAAAGACACCCCCAGATCATAGTGTTAATCCATCTACATATATGCTTAGAGGACCATAAATTCACTGCTAGCATGTACAGGTGTAGGATGGTAGATATGAGGGACTGACATGGGGGGGGGGGGGGTTAGGCCATATTCATCGATCACTTTTCACTGGAGATGTTTAGGGTGGATAGATACCATGATTTCATGAACCTAAAGTAGTTATATTCATCTGGTATGGATTGTGAAGTTAAATTCACAAATGTTTCCTGTTTTTTTGACTTATATGGTGGGTGATGATATTTTGGAGATGATTTGTTTTGAGGATAGAATGGGTAATGCCATCATGGTAGATATAAATATATTCACGTTGAAATTAATCAAAAATACAATAAATTAGGATTTTATATCTTAGGGGAAACTTATGGAACATACTTATTTGAGTCAGGTGATAGATCCAGGTGGGACTAGGTGTGATATTTTAGGATGCCTGAAGTGGGGTCATGGGGATCCTAAACTAGATAGTCAAGACTAGAATTTAGGAATACCACAATGTAATGTGTCATTGATTGTGTGGAAATCCCAAATATGTTCAGACTCATTGTGAGATAATTATGAAGGAGTTTCAGGAATGTGTTTCGATGGGAAACCTGGAGAGGTTCTACATGAATACTTCTCGGGAAGCTGGGAGGCTGAGAACGCATCACACTCAGTTATACAATGTAGGACGAGGCATATTAACAAGTACCAGTATCCCAAATTATACTATTCATTAAATTGATGGTAGAGATTGAGTGACCCAGCAATGGGCTTAGTGTTTAGTAGCTAGTGAATCTTTAATGGGAAGTTAGGTTTTTTGAAGTCTAGATTTAGGCCATGAAAATTGATTTCCAGATGGATGGTTCAGAGAAGGATGGGGATCCGATAGAGGTTATAGATAGATATTGATCATGGTGTTCCCTTTAGTTTTTTAGCATGATATATATGGTCTCATGAGGTTCATGTTCTCTAATTGTACTAACATGGAACTGGTTAGTATGTGGGTATCAGGTATGATGCGTTATTGTACAAGATTCAGTGGCCCCAAGACATTCTATGGGAATTAATTTTATATATATATATATATATAAGATGCATGATTATATTTTAAGAATCATTGTGGAACATGGCTTGTGAGGATCAGTTGCAACGAAGGACCTCCTGATTTCCATTTGATACATGGGCATGATGTGGACATCATTTATGATGTAGGATGTATGGGAATATAATGAGATGCCGGACACATGTGTTTTATGTGTGAAAAAAGTATGGGATTAACACTTTATGATTTGCAGGAATGAAATTTGGTCATGTGGTGTCAAGTATTTCTATGGAATAGATGGGTTGGACTATCTGAATGTTGTTTTGGGTCAATAAGAGACTTGGTAGGTAATTCCTAAGGTTATGTGATCTATATGGGGAATTATCCTATGTCTGAGTAGTTGAGGTAGACTGAGGTAATTATTATTTAATGGGTATATTCAATATCATATTAGTTTTAAACCTTTTTATATGAGTGAAAGATATATTATGGTGGAGATAATTTAATGTCTCGGGTTCGTGGAATGAGTTATTTTTTTTGTAAATTTAAAATTTAGGTTATGTGGATGGGAAGTATTTTATATTAGCCTTTGAATCATAATTTCGAAAACTAAGATACATTGTTACTTTTTTTAGATCTGGTTTAAGGCCTAGGAACTATTAAATTTATCATTTTGGTTTCAATATCATTGGTCTTGAAGAACCAATATTTAGGAGACACAACACTGGGAACATAGTTAGCGCATATTTAGTGATAACTGTGTGGCCCAAAGAGTGAATCCAATTATAACAAAAGAATGGTTAGTTAAACCATGCATGGTGAGGTATATGACCATGCGATATGTCTAAAATTTTTAATATTTTATGTGCACAAAATTTTTTTGATTTAAAAATCATGTGGCCTAGCCTTCAAACATAGTGCCACTTAAGAAGTGATTCTTCAAAGTTTCTACATTGCCAGAAAAAAATGTTTTTCCAAACTATGTATCCATTTCTAAATGGGGATTCTCTTTAGACAGTGACACCAAATAATTGGAACAACATTAGACAAACCGTGTGGCCAAGCCGTTCAGGACAATTAAAGGGGTTAAATTACTATTCTACCCCTCAAACCTATCTATCGTCCTCCACCTAAATCTTATATTTCATGTGCACAATAGTGTTTCTTCTCCATTTTCTCCCCCTATAGGTTTCCTTTTTTACTCTCCCACCTGAGCTCCAATTTAATACATGTCTATCTCTTGGTATGCATAGTGGAAATACATTTAATCATCTTTCTTCCATTCTTCTTTTACCTTTACAACCACAATAATAAATTTGTGTGATCAATTTTTTTTTCCTGATTTTTAATGTGATTGTGTAGAATATTAGCTTCGCTAATTTTTGAGTAGCTTAGAAGATGAAATTAAATGAGTGAATTCCTATAAGGATAAGGTAGTTAGTGCCTTTATTAATTATTAATTATACATGTGTCATATGTTTATGTATTAAATATGGAAATATTTGTTTTTTTGAGTGAGATCCTAAATAAATTAATCTTTATCATTAAATCATCTAATTGATGTTGTGGGGTGCTGATGGGCATGATCTATCCTATTTAAAATATCACATTCCAAGGGTGGGAATGTGGTAGGTTGGGTAGTATTATCCACCTATATAAATTGATTAAATTAATTAAATGTGATATGACTTCATAGGATATGATGGAATATGACGGGCATGGCCTATGGTATTGAGGTGAGGATAATCATCATGAATGAAATGTTGAAGTTTGTTAGGATGAGGTTGTGGTCTGAGATATACAAGTTAGCGTTGACCATCAGAATTGAGTAATTGTGATCGTCATGTAGTGGTGGATGGTGTGGACCATGCCAGTAAAGGGTGATGAGGTTCACAAGTGGGAATGTGGTTTCCAATTAGAATGTATTTAGAAATGTTGGGGATTTTCACTCATGTTTTTTGGATTAAGATTACATCAGTGTCATGTGCAGACAAATAGGACATATTTGTGGTTTTGTTGACCAATCATTGTAGGTGGAGGCCTCCATAGTTATAGTTTCTTAGGGGATTTTGTTGACAACTAGTTTTTGAGGAAGATATCATAGTAGAATTCTATAGGTGAGGGTGTTTCATACAATAAATTATGTGATGAGGCTCACCATTTATATTTGAGAAATATGGGATGAGATTATTAAAGGATAAATATAACTATTCCATAATATGTGGGATGTTGAGTTGAAAGAGATTTGTTATATATTGGAGGAAAAATATCTCCATACCTACAAAGTTATATAAATTTAGAGGATGTTGATGGACATAAATTATAGAGGAGGTTCTAATCATAGAAATCCATTGGAGATGGTGTTTGAGACCATTTGTTTGGGGATGAGGCTCACCATTTATATTTTAGGGAGATGGGATGGGGTTATTAGAGGAATGATATTGATATTCCTTGATATGGGGGCTATTCATTCGATATAGATTTATGTTATATGGAATGATGAATATCTACATACCTTGTGATATTAGGTTTTCGATTCGATGGTGACTCTTTAATGACAGTCCATGAGACTTGTGATGTATTATTTGGGTGTACCATTGGGACACCAGATGCAATCGATGTGATGTTGCTTGTGTTTTTTGTTAGAATGAGGTACTGGGTGACATTAATGAGGATACTATACAATGGTTCTTTCAATATGAATAACTATTTATGTATTGTTCCACTCTAACATTGTTTAATTTAGGTAAATTATTCCTTAAGGAAATTGAGAATATGTAAAGAGGGGTTTTTTAATTTACACAAGAGTGCGGTTGATATTTTCATACATATGAATACACTATATAATTATGGATGTAAGATAGGTACATTTTTATAGTGGACTACTGAGTTTAGACTCATACCAAACATGGGCCCCATGGGATTCATGTACACATTATGGTTTTGAGATTAGGTTAGGTACCGGGTTTCTGATTTGGACCACATTGGTCTGGGATATAGTTACATGGGATGGAAGGAATGTGCGCCATGGTGGTTTTATTGCATCGTGTTTGAGTCATTATTGAATAATTTGAGTATATTCTTATATGATCAGCCATGGTAAATCTTGCATGACTATTTTTTATATGAATGTTATGAAATCATCTCTTATCTACAAATGGTTTTATGCCTTAGGATTGTTTTTCCTGATGTTGTTTTTTATTTCATCCACTAAGTTTGGTATTTCATATTTTATGGTGTTTTATTATTTAATTACCATTTAAATTATCATAACTAAATGGTATATTATCCCCACTTCCACTTAATTAGACCCTCTCTACTAGTAGGAATACATTGGTATATGGGGAGGATTTCTTAAGGCCAAGTGCTCCATTGGCATGAATATCATGTTTTAAGTGGATCCCATGTCTGGAATCTATAGAGAAAGAGTTTTTTCATTCTATGTAGTTGATGGTTGGTCATGTTGAACATTTTTATTCACTTACATAGCTATTATAACGAGGATATGTTCTTATTCCAATGTTATTTCAAAAATATGTCAACAAATATCCACTATTAATTCAATGATATCATTGAAATTCTAGAGGGTATAATTTTGATTATTGGCATGATCACTTTTTTACCTAGGATATAAAAATAGATGACTTTGATTGTAGTGGAGGTATATTCCCACATCTATCCTTCATATCCACTAGAATATGTTTATTGGATTCATATATCAGTGTAGTAAAATGAGTCATTTCTTAGGATTCCACGAATATAGGGTGACAATCTTGAAGGATGAGATCTAGAAAATATGAAACTTCCTAGGATGAAATAAATATAGAGTGATGGGAATCATCTACCAGGGTTTTAATTGAAGAAAAATACTATGATACACCCCCAGGATATGTTGAAAGGGTTTGTATGTTCGAGATATAATATGAGAAAACTCCTTGGGTGTGACTAGTGTCTGCTTTCACTATTAATGTGTGGGGGTCGCAATATAAGACAAATATGTTGATGCCACCAGAATAGCATAAAAAAATCATGTATTGGAGTTGGGGTATGAAAATATCCTAGAATGCTACTAGTGTATGCTGTTAGGATTTATATATGGGAGCTATGATATGAGCCAACTATGAGGACACTGTTAGAAAAGGGTGATGGGATTGTTGGATGTGAGCAGAAATATATGTCATTTTGTGGGATTCCACCATGATAGGGTGACTAGATTAAAATATAGAGTCCATAATCTGATATTAATCTTATATTATTTCCTTAGTATGATGGTGATGTACTTTAACGAGGGTCATGTTATTGGATGCCTCCCAGTTTACTACTAGAATATAATAAATTGAAGCCTAAAAGAAAATTTGATTACTATCCTACCCATTTTGTGTTGCAACTTTAATTTCCAGTTTAGATCATTGGGAAGTACCCAATTGATGGGGCTTAGTAAATGTTTGAAAAAACAACCAAATCTACTGATTTTGGCTGAATATGAGAAGTGTGATATTGGAAATGATGACAAGAGAGAGGGTAATTCATCCACAATTCCAAATTAGCATTGAAATTTTACACTTTATCCACCTCTCTCATAAGTGAGAGTCACAGGGTTTCACCCTCTAAATAGAGACTCCAAAATTAATAGTAAGTGGAACTGGATTCCACTTATTTTGCTTCAACATTCCTCAAGTAGGATGAACAACTTCTTAAAAGGATGGATTTAATTTTATGTAAAGATTCTAGTACAGGGTAAGTAACACTCATGTGTTATTACAATATCAAACCAATATAAACCTTCCATTGAAGATGGTTCATAGATGAAAACATTTTATTGGTCAATGAAGCAGTAAATTTAGTTGTGCTTGAACGATGAGAGTGGTTTTTCTTCACTGGTGTTATTTCTCAAAGATTGAAGGGATTTTTTTGTTTTTTATATTTAAAAAGCACATGAAAGGATACATATTGGAGGAATATATCAAGTATAGGTTTACATTTAATCTATGTATTAGATTTATAATTTCCAAAATTATATGATTTAGTTCGGTCTACCATTTTTATTTTTATTCATATTGCTTCGAAGGATGATGTTGACTTTCGATACAACCAAAATAGTTTATATTTTGAGAGTGTAGTTGATCATTAATCATTTAATGATTATAATATTAAAATCAAGATCACCATTTTTTTCAACCACGATCATATTCTGTTAAGTCAAATTTCATTCATGGTCCTTTGAAAAGGTAAAAGGTAATTGATATATACCCATGAATCCATTAATAAAAAATGAATCAAGATAATTGGAGATCAATATCATCCTTATATTATTGAGGAGGAACTTTTTAATATTATAGGACCTTATTATATATTTAATTTTAATTCACTGATGTATCCTAATAGTGATGCTAATAATATTGTTACCCTTATCAAAATTGTTGATCATTATTAAAATGAAATGAGAATAAATATCTAGGTGTAAGAGGTCATATATGTTATTTATAAAGGGAAATTTATTATGGGGTTATATTTTGTATTTGATATTGGGTTTTAATATTATAGATACATCCAATTTATCATGGAGAGATAGGTATCAGAGTTCACATAATTTTGATGTTTTTTAGTTTAACTACATCCTTTAAGGATGTTTATGTCATGAATGTTGAAAAAAATGAATTTAATGTTGATCATATACAAAAACTTCTATGGTAATAGTTCATCTAAAAGGATTCTATGATCCAATGAGAGAGTATTTGATTCATTGGACATAAGGGCCCCTGGAAAAAAATGTGTCCCCCAAAGGATCATAGTATATTAGTGGTCATTATATATATTCTAGGAAGCTGGATTAGGGAGGAAAAAATAATATCATTGTCCTAGATATGGCACATTGGGGATAATATGAATTTATAAAATAATTTTTTGCCTTTAGGGAATGGGAATGGAATCATGGATATATGGGGTATGAGGTTTTCCATATACGGAATATATCCCTAAGAAAGTATTAGATATAATGGTGTGGATATTAGCATAAAAACTCAAAGAGGAACCCTTTGTTTCTTGTTGATAACAAGAATTAGAGACTATGTAGCTGAAAAATATGAGGTGAACATTGCATATTTTAAATGAATATGGCCAAATGGAATAAAAAATGAAATGAAATTTCTATTTCTAGACTCAATCTATTGAATGACTAATCATTACTTCCAAACCCGCATGAGCCACACTCAGGGAAAGAAGCATGAATTCATAGAAAACCAATTATATGGATTAGAAAATTACTGATTCAATGATTCCAATAGAATCATATAGGATGGTAATATGGATCTGATAGAGAATATGGATCTCTATATAGCTTATGTTCTTTCAAATGGTATATTACAATGTGAAATCTATATCGGGATTTTATGATTTCATCACGAGGGAATAATATTCCTCATAAGTGTATAACTATATGAGGAATAAAATATTTAATTATTTGATATAGGGGATTGATCCTTAAAGGGGAATATTATGTAACATATAAAATTAGAAAGAAACGATTATATAGTTTTGATGTTTACCATATAGTTTAACATCATACTATGTAGACTCATGATATGGAAAATAAAGACTGATATTTTTACCATAACCTCTAATCCCACATGAGTAATGCTAGTTGTGAGAGACCAGATGTCATAGCTAGATGATTACTTAGATTTTCGGAATAATGGGTCTTGAACATATGTTATTTGTTATATTTTTCTCTTTACCCATTGGGGGATGAAGGGTGATTATTAGGATCTTGTTTGATATAAACTAATGAGGAAAAACGTAATTGGGCATGCACTAGGATGAAATATTATTGGATGGTTATAATCCACAAACAATATGGGTGCATGATAATTTTTTTTTGACTTAGACAATATAGAATGATCATATAACGATGAGGTTGGGGGCATACACATTATGGGAAATCCTTATATTGATTAGTTCCCATTCCTCTAATGGATGATAATATATAATTAGATTCACCTGGGATATGGACTGTTGAGCTAGAAAATATAGGGCTCACATATGAGTGAATTTGTTAATTGGATTATAGTGGTATTTTGAGAAGTAGTGGATATTGGGTATCAATATAATGGTTATAATTTAAGGAAAAAAGGAATTATTTTATAATGTAATACATTTGGGGAATTAAATAGAAGCACAGGTAACATGAGATTTAATTAATAAAATGTATTACCCTATTGTGATAAGAGGGTGCACTGTAGTAGTTGTATTGTTTCATAGTTCTACATGAGTGTAAGGGTACATCATACTCATTGTAATCCATTGATTGATTTCAAGTAGATTTTATGGTATTGGATCATTTACAAACCATACCAAGGAAGTAGCTATTCTTATATTAATGTGAACCTTGTAAATATTTGTGTTCTTTTTTATCTATGTTGATTTGTTTCTTAGTAAGGAATTAAAATATTTAATAGGAAGTGAAGGTTGTTTCAATTGAATCGAAATATAAAATAAAAACAGTATCAATGATTCACCCCTCCCCCTCTAAGTGACACAATACTCCAACTAATAACTTTCACACATAATGAGGGCTCCTATAAATTAAATGAGAGAATCAATGATATTTTTGGGGGTTACACATTTGTCTTCCCAAATTAATTTTTATTTCCCTATCTTGTTAGAGATTAATTTTGGTGAAATCAGTAGTAGTATTTTTTATGGGACTTACATCCTAATATAATTCACATTATGTTTCTTTATAACCATTTGACTAATAGTGCAGATTATGTTTGAATTTTTTTCACATTTATAGATTTTCATGGATCATTGATTGGAATGAAGTTATAAATTTCAACACAACATATGAAATGATGGGGATTTAGAGCCATTAGATGTCTCAATAATATCCATTGGACCATAAATCTCATTATCAAGAAGATATATGATTTTAATGACCCTATGTACTCTATAACTCTTGGAATAAAACCTATGAGACACATTTTATTAATAAAATCTTTTATTAGGGGAGGAAACTGTTCTGTTCCTAAAAAACTGATCATGAATGTTAGGTGGTTTTAGATAAGGCCTTGACTTGGCCCTTTTAGGGTCTTGAGAATGAATATGGGAATACATGAAAGTAATTTGGGTTTTTATGCATAGGTAAGAGACCTATATTATTGTTTTGAAATAAGAATGTTTTTTAACCACTATATAAATTCATTATGAATAATTAATTATGGGAATAGATTCTCTCAATTTTCATGTTCTTAAGAAGGGGGAATGAATACCCTGTGATTCGTCCATTTCTTAATGGGTTAAAATCATAGGGCCTTCACAAATAGCCCTCACATGATTTTCATTTGTGGGGTGTAAGGGAATAACGAACTTCTCATTCAGAAAACGGTTCTTGGTAATTCTCTTTCATGAGGTAGTTCACACTTATTTGCTTCATAAATGAGTTTTGATAATTATTATTTATTAAGGAGCTCTCATGTTATTCATTAATTTAGGGCCTCACACAACTATCATTCACAACAGATCTCCTATGACACTTTTTCATGAAACTGATTTTGTGACTCTAATTTCTAAATGTGTTCACATATGGTTTCCCTTTTTAATTTTTTCCATTTTGGTTTAATAGTTATTTAGGGATTTTATTTTAAGAAGAAAATATAGATTTTCTAAAAGTTTCAAAAAATTTATATTCTATCTCTGGGAGGTTTCACTATTATTATTCTCATTGTGTTTTTTGTGGTATAGATAGGGTTAATATAGTAGGTGTTAGGAAACTAAAGAGAACATGACTTAATACCTAGATTGAAAATAGTAGGATAATGATTTTGATAATGACTTTAGGATGTGCCATTCAATGGGCTCTGAATAACCTCATTTAAGTATAAAATGACTGTCACATCCATGAATGAGGTTTTTGGTTGGGATAAAATTATCACATTTGATCCATAAATAATGATGTATCCATGGTAAATTGATGTTTGGCATGAACCATTGACGTGTATCATGAATTGAATATGTTCTTCATGAAAGATTTGTATGAGTTGCAAACTATCCCATCAGAAATTAGTTCATGGTTCATGAAGGGCTTTAACTACATCATAAACACAATTTATTTTTTCTATTTCAAAAAGGAATTTTATATTAGTATTTCTAATGTCTTTATCTTTTCAATGGTCTCAAAAAACAACACCTAGAAATAGGTTCAATTGACATGGAATGTAGTCAGTTCTAAAGAAGTAATGTGGCCTATATAATATTAATACAGTCCTTGTTTGAAGACGGTCCAATATATATGGTTAGTTTGGAATCATCAATTTTCATTAATTACTTGGATTTATTAATGTATGATGTTAGAGCTAAAATATAAATCACAATTTAAATATTTTTTGTTCATTTAAAACTATAAATATTTAAAAAGGATCTTCCATTCGTGAGAAATATTTTCACAAACCATATATCTCCAACTGCATGATTGATACCTATTCTTAGAGCGTTAAACAGTTCCTGTAGTCCTATTTAGATCATGTATCACCTATGAGAATCATTTTTGTGCTATGTTAAAAGAATAACTTTATCATTTATTTAGTATTCATCATCAAGTTATTTGGTTTGAGTTTTTAAATTAATTACTATAATTTCTATTTATAGAGATAGTGGATTCTTTATTTCCCCAAATATCTGACTATCTGAAAAGGATAGAAAAGGGCATATATTTTTTGAAATGAGGAGGTGAACATTAGTAACCATTATGTTCCTCATAATGAATCCTTAAAATTTTTTATAACTATATTTATTTAGTATTATCAAATATATGATAGATTACCTATATAAAACGTTGGTCTCATAGATTAAATATCAATCCTTGAACCTAATTATAACCGACCATAGCCATGGTTCTCGTCTTCATTATTGTATATCCAAGATAATTCCTCTACTGATGGAAAACTTATCCAAGAGGACCATACAAGGATTGTATATATCTTAAAAAACTCATCACTTACTCAAGATGATCAAGATCAACAACTAAAAACCATTTCATGAAATTATTCACCTATGATCACCATTAGAATAAAAAATATTACAAGAGGTTGGAGCCCAATGTTGGATTTAATCCAACATGGTAGATTTTATGATGAAGGAGTTTTGTATTTTTGGTATATCCAATATATGTAGAGTTCAGTAAGAAACTGTGTAAAAAATAATATTATGTGGTAGTATGGATATCCTATTTTTGGATGTACTAGTCATACACGTATCTTCCAAATTTTTATAGCCACTAGTTTTTGGGTAACAATGCTTTCCATCTACCATATAGTGAAGTGGGGATTTGTTTATGTGATATATAGAAACATAGAGGCATCCCTATCCTTAGGATGTTTCATATTGACTTTATTATTATAGATAAAATAAAGGAGGATTCTTAATAATCTCCTACTATTGAGTGGAATTAACTTATAAAACTGAGAGGACATTGTGAAAGACCCTCCATTCCCACCCGATGATCTCCTTTAGGGAAATAGTGGGCATATTCATTTTACCTAGATGTTCAAGGCTGAGGTTAGATTTTCAAGGTGTTATCCCGCTTAATATGATACGAATATTTAATATTTGTGTTGTGATACCTTGGATGTGGAATATAAACCTCATGAGGGTATGCAGTTCAAGTGCACATGAATCTATATTTATATCTATCGTAATTTTTTTTCTATGTCATGAGTTTGTGGTTATTACCTATAAAGGATTCCCACTTGGGTTTTTGGGTTAACTACTTGGTGATGGTGGATTTTTAGCAGAACATCAATACATAAAAATACCAGTGCTATTTCTCCCATAGATCTACCAAATAATGGCCTTTATACTTGAGTGGAAGACCCCATATCAGATTAATTGATTATTGCAGTTCATGTATAGTTGGATGGAATAATATTTATATTGATTTTAATTATAAAAATCTAAAAAAATACTTGGTTTTATGTCTCACCACTTATTAGTCAATTTTTAAAGCATTCTACTAACATATTTATGTATCCATAAGGTGACTGATAGACTGAGAAGTTATTGTATTTCACATCTATTCCACATGGTGAAACACCAATGGGAATGGTTGTTGAAGATGGTTGAAACACTCGAGAGGATCATTACATAATTTTTTTATTTCCAAGATAGGGTTTTAACGTCCACATTGGATGAAATGGTTGTCTACAAGTCTTATGTCCCATAAATATTTTTTGCATGTTTAGATTCTTAGAGGGGGGATCTATGATAGCCTTTACATGGGTTATGAGTGAACAACATCCTATTATCATCTTCTAGATTTAGTTTATAATAATGTGAAAAGATAAAAATTTTTAGTTTTCACTCTCACCAATTTCAACCCTCATCAACTTATCACGGTATTATTACGAGTAATGATTAGATAATTACAGAGATGGTATTATTAGATTAATAGTTTGACATTTCAAAGGACTACATTTTTCTCGTAGTCTATTACCCAATATTACCTTATAGTTGATAATCATATATCAGTGTACTCTGACTATTGTACCTAGATATAATTTGAAATCATATTCATTATATCTCCTATGTATTGAAAGTGGGGAAAAGTCTCTTTCAGTGATTATTATTGCGGGATATATAATAACATTGATCATGCTATTCCTGAAATAATTGATCCATTAAGGGATATTTGTGCCACTAAAACTATCCCAGAAACCCACTAATGGGTTGATGTTAAATATTCCCCCATATATATCTAAACAGAGAGATAAATTTATTATATAGTACAATCTATTATATATTCTATTTTTATAATTTTTTATGAAGAGTGTTTAGATCCTGAAGTCACAACTAAGAATTAAAAATTAAGGGAGTTTGAATGGATGCAAGTCCATGATATTATCATGGAAAATCTATTTGTGGTGATCATTTATAAGGAATATAACCTTTACTAAAACTTCTATATCATAGGAATAAGAGGATTTAACTATTTGAACATGGATTCTCACAAGTTAAAAGAACTATTGATTTGAGATAAAATAGTTTCCCATGAAATATTAATCTACCAATTTGATAAAAAGAAATATAGAAAAGTCAATTGAGTGGGATACTAAAGATATGAATCAGTTGGTCAATAATTAATTTAAACATCAAAATTAGGTGGCTGATCAAACATCGAGCTTCATGATTATGGGGATTATGTTCCAAATATGAAATCAAAGATATTAAAAGAAACAACCTAATTTAAAACCTCTATGAAAAGTAACTAATAATTTACTGCATTTATTTAATAAACATGAATGTTATCTGAGGTTGGGTTAGTGAAGTGAGTTGATATTCATTGATAAATGAGCTCTTCTCCTAAAAAATTGGTCATATTTAAAAATTTATCTAATAAAGTATTATGGTATTAATATTAATTTATCCCCTATCATAATCAAGAATAGAGTTAGGGGCTCCAAAATGTAAATGTTTCTTTTTTAACTTTTATAATCTAATTATAAATAGTTTTTTTCAATAACTTTGAACATTTTATCACTTGTTCAATAATGATACTAAATTCATTACAATATATGAATCCCTTGGTTGGTAACATCAATCTGAATGATTCTATGTTAACATTTAATGAAAATAAATTATTTCAATTATGTTTTTTAATTTTTTGAGCTAATGGAAGTTGTATCCTAGGTGGGTTATCATGGAAGGGTGTTCGATTTTATACTGGAATCATAAAACAAGAGTTAGACCTTTTATACATGAAAATTATTTCCTCACGTGTGGGTTCTCATAGACATTTATAGTAATTTACACAATCACTATTCAATAATGGAAGTATTTTTTGGATGTTGGGCATGGTTTATTTCTTACTGTGATCTCATAAATAAGTATAAGAATCTATACCATTAGAATACACTAGATTTAGTCCATTTTTTTCTGGAAAATAGTCTAATCCTTGGATATTTCTCATATATTGGTATAAGTAAATGCACTTTTTAAATACACTAGAGTTTCCACATTTATATATGAGAAATGGTCTCCTCTTATTAATCTAATAATGTATTCATATATTCATATTTTTCATTTCTATTAACAATATATAGTCCATTTAGATATGGAGAATGGGTTAATTAACATAATTAAATCAATATGGGGGTTTTGGAATGAGTATTCCAATGTATGATAGGGATAAAATTCCCTAGGAACTGAATTTTGGTTGTTTTTAAGAATATATAAACCAATTTTTATAGGAATGTGGCATTGTATAAAATTTTCCTAGGTTAATGGACTTAAAAAAATGACTTGATATTTTTTCTGGATCTTATTATGGATCACATCAATTCTTGATCGTTTACGTTTTTAAAACCAAATTTTTATTGATGACATAGATGAATGAGACTTATTAGGAATGGGATCAAATTTTTATTGGGATACTTTATTGGTTTTTTTACTCAACATGTTTTGTTCCTTCCTCATTTTTAGATGCTCAATTATTTCCGAGCCATACAAGATGCATTCATAAGGATTATATGATCTAATTTTTACCTAACCACACGTTTAAGGATTTAAACATAGATAATATCATGTATAGTTCCTTAATTAGTTTATGGTTGAGATATTTGGACCAATGTATCTAGTGTTTATGTTCAAATATATTTGAACAATGTTTGAGGGAATATATTCAGGAAGGGTAAGGTAAATCCTAATGTGAATGTGATCCCCATGATACTATGAATCATGTCATAGGTGGGTGAACATATTTTAAGGCAATAGTTATTTGAAAACTATATCTTACAGTTTAGGTTCACATGAAGAGGACCATCAATGTATTAATAATTGAGTTCCAAATTCTTTCATTTGTAATGAGTACAATACATGAATGTGTTACATCAACGGTATTTACATCCACTTGAATGGTTGGATGATGAGTTATGTAAATCGTAAAATTGAACATTTTAATGAAGGGTGATGATATGGGAAAATTATACAAATAATTTATACTAAAAAAACTCTAATGATTTTTTAATTTTGATGATTTTAATGTGTACATAGATTTACACACCTTCTACTTAAGATGTAGAATAATCTAGTTAGAAGAGTTGAATATAGTGGAATTGATGATCATTACAAAAATGAGGAGTACCTTGGAGGTGAAAAAAAATATTTATAATAGACATGGACGTTTTTTGAGGATTTAATTACTTGAAGAATAAAATAGTAACATGAAAGATAATGGAGCTCAACATAGGATTGGTTACCTAGAATGTTTTTCCACCATGTAGGGAACACATATCTGGTGCATATGGATACAGCATGAAAACACTATAACTTTTACATGGACCATTGGGTCTAATGAGAATAAAATCCTTTTTTTCTAGGTCTATATTGTAGAACATATAATATTTATTAATTTTATATTATTTATGCTTCAACTCATGCCAAATTAATAAGAAAAAATAAACTATTTATAAAAAATACTTTTTCTTCGGCCACTATATATGAGTATTTCACTTGATATGGTTTATGTATCCATAATTTTAATGATTAAGGCTCATGTATTTTGGACCATTAGGGTATAGATTTTATGTTACCCCAACTTTGAACAGATTTATTTTACTATTAAATAAATACGACTTTGCAAAAAGGGTGAAAGATAGTATAAATAATGGGAAAAAGCAATATTTTTCATGAATTATATGTTTGATTATACTGTAGACCATTTTGAAAGGGGATAATCATAGTTTATATTAAAATTTATTTCACCTGTGGAAATGAGAAGTTTAAAATAACCATGAAAATAATAATCCACTACGATTTAAGGATTATTGGGATACTACAGAATGGATTGTGAAGGTGTGCACAAAGTTTAAGGTTTTGGTTCTTATTCCATTAATAAAATGTGTGATAAAATAACCCATACATGGATCTAGAAAACATCTCTCATCTTGTACATATTTAGATGTTTTAAACTCTAATTAATAAATAATTATATTTTCCTATGTTCCTAATATCAGAATTAGATAAAGCCTTTTCTAATTCATGTTTTTTAAATATTTTTTACTAAATAAAGTTATTTTTTATTTTCTTGCACATATTATTTATATTATTCCTCTATACCACACCTATTCTCATGATGGTGAAAATCTAACTCAAGGAGTGACGTAGATGGATGTTTTAATACTGTTCCAAAATCCTCATTCATTATATATTAATAAAAAAATTCATTTTTTGAAGTAGTTTGAGTGTTAGGTATTAGTGAAATTATTGTCCTTTATTCCATGACATATTCCACAGTTTCATTCTATTCATTTGGAAAACACTTTTACATTTATTTTCATGGAATACCCATTGTGTGATGGAGTTGGATCATTCTAGGGATGAAATGAATTTTTATGGAGCCTAGTTATGGTTGGTTTTATAAATAGTTTTGAGATACAATTACCATTTTTTATTATTAGTGGAGGTTAGCCATTGTGTTTCTAATAGATCTCCCAGTTATACAAAATCTGACATTAAAATTATGGGATGGTGCATCATGTATGGTTGGAAGAGTTATTAAATATACTATAAATAATAAAAATAGATAATTAAAGAACCCATATATCCTAACATAGGATTAACTAATTTCTTAATACATATTTTTCTCTTTTGTCAAATTATTTTACATTATGTTTTCTTCAACATAACCAAACCACACATTGTTTAAATTTTTTATAACATTAATCATTCAATAATATTAATACAATGACAATAATAAATAGTTTTTAAAATGGGATGATTGGGATATGTCTATGGTCAACCACTATGTCACACTAGAATTATTATATGTATTATTTTACACATCCCTATGATAGGTGTTTCAATATTCTATTTCTATTCCACCATGATCTGGAAAGCATTATGAAAATATCTTTAGAGTATTTTCCCTAACTGTGAAAAGTAATTTCTAATAAGGATATAGCAATGCACATCCATGGGGTGGTTGAGGATCTCTAGTATAGTAAAATTCATCAATCCATGCCACACATTAATGTTATTATAAAAATTAGTCTTGATAATAATTAATTATTTAACATCAAGCTTTCTCCCTTTATATGATCAAAGAGTATTTACCGATATAATGATTCTATGACCAGAACATAACATTCATTGGTATTAGTTTACCCATCCATCACAGTTGGAGAAGGGAAAAAGTATCAAAACAAGAATACTTACATAGTGAATACTTTATAAAGATATATTATATCTTGTTGTATATAACTATAATTCATGATACTTAACAACATGATTTACAGAAAAAATTACACAACTATATAATATTTTACCTCCATTCAGTCACTAATCAACTTCAGGGATGGATTTTGAGTTTTCATATATTACATAAAGGTGGATTTTAACTAGTGTGAATGTATAGTTATTGAATCAGTCCAACATATACCGAATTTGAATACTAACTCTTGGTATTAAAGATATAAGAGACTATCTAGATTTATTAGATGTACATTCACAAAGCATCAAAATTCATCTATAATATCATGATTCTTTTAAGTTCGCATATGGATACATTTTATCTCTTATATGAATAAGTAGTGACTAGACTACATGATATATTTATGACTTGTGGTTATTACATTCTAAAGGAAATGTATGATGACTTTCATCAACAAATATTTTTTAGGAAGATGAATATCCGACACCACGATTTATAGAAGCACTATTGAAAGTGGATCTAAATTCTATGAAGAAAGAGTCTCATGTGAGAACATATATTGATTTTAACATATAGATGATGATATTTTTGAGAGGTATAGGTAAGGGGAATATTACTCAAAACCTTATATGATTCATCCAAAAATGAATAATCACGGTTTATAAATTACATAATGTTTGTATTTAGAGTTGGGTTGGTGCAAGGAATGGGTCTGTAAGTTTATTCCTATGGTGGACCCAAAGTCTATCTTACTATTTTTATCACAATATAACTAAGTGGATATATATTTTAGTCTAAAACATACATTATAAAATGTTGTTAAGCATATTTTTAGTGGTGACATTATTAGATTATGGGAAACCAATTTTTTAAGTGGTTATAATGATGGTGAAAATTAATTTCTTATTATTACATGTGTACTGAGAGAAATAACCTTTCTACGGATTGGTAAAATTCCTCATGTAATGTGTAAGGCTTATTACACATTTCATATTATATTATTTATTAAACCCTTTAGAGAATCCATGGTGCTGATTTAGACTAGACATCTAGTGATTTTTTCAGGCATGTTCAATGGAAGACTTTAATGACCCACATGTTTTATTAAATACTTTTTCTATAATTAAACTCTATCTAAGATATTATTCGATCATTAAACAAAAAAATAAAATAAAAACCATGTGACCTAAAAAAAATTATTAAACATTTAAATTAGATTATAACCATTAAATTGGACGATATCAATCTAAGTAACCACTCTATAAAAACTACATTAAAATATAACAAAAAAAAGATAATTTTTATTCATAGAAGATATTTATTTCTTAAAATAATATTTATTTACACATATATAAAATGAAATTTTATATATTTTATAAATTGAATAATATAAAATTATTTGAATATTTGTAATTATAATATTCAAATGAAGCAATGTGAAAAATTTAATTTTTAATGCATAACATTACTAAGGTAAATATTTGTTTCAAAGATAAAATAGTTATTTTCAAGGAACAACACTTTTATAAATATTTTATTTTTAATTAAATTGATATATTTTATATTAATAATCTAACATGATTCTTAATTGTATTTAAAAATAAATTAACACTTATTTAATAGATAATCTATTTTAAATAAAATGAAATACATTTAATGACTAAAAAAATTATTAAATGGTTTTCAGGACATTATATGCTTAAATTTAAAAGTTTATTTTACCATATTTTTAAATTTAATTATACTAAATATATTAAAAATTTAAATTCATGACATGAAAATTAGTTAACATGTTTTATCTTATATATTTAGTGGTAAATTAATAACCTACATTAATATTTAATCATGATTAATATGTGTTAAATGGGTAATCTATTTTGGGATGATTTTTTCTCTAAAAAAATTCAAAACATATACATACTATAATAACAATTTTTTTTGGAAATTAATAGCTACATGTATCACCGAATTTTTTTTACCATACCTAAGAAACTCTCACACAATTTTATTCTTACCCATTATGTAACATTCTTTTCCAGATATTTTCCCCTCTTTTTAATTTATACAAGGAAATCAGTTCTTATCTTTTCAAAGATACACCCCTAGTTTGAATAAATCATTAAATTATTCCAAATTTATTTCATTTATAGGCAACATACACATTTTAAAGACATTATCCAAAACAAAGTTCATCTATTCATTCATATCCAAAGTATACTTAAAGAGAATATCCAAAATATCAATACAAGTATTACTTACCTTTTAACGTCATTTCATTATCCTTATCATCCTATCTATTACATCCCAATTAAAGAAATTTTTATATAATGAAATATATAAATAAAATATTAAAATTTTATTATATGTAAGGTATAACCCTCATTAATTTCCTTCTCATTCAATCGAGAAAAATGAAAATATTTCTCATGTGCATGTGTGGACTACGACTTCCATTAAAGAAACATTTCGTTTTATCATCAATTTATTTTGGGATGGTTCTAGAAATAGGTTTATTATATAAATATGTTATTTATTTATTGAATTATATTCACTAAATATAATTTTTCCATTATTTTTGTAATATTATAAATATGTGATCAGCATAAAACTAACTGCTTAAGAAAATTCCAATAGGAAACTATGCGATTAATTTATAAGTGATAAGTTATTTTTATATTTAAATTCTCTTTATAACTCTTCTAAATTCTTATTAATAACCTTAATAAATTTAAACAATTTAATTATACTTCTGTGATAATGATATTATAACAATACGATACCTTTGATATCTATACTCACACATAGATTATAAGATACCCCTTTTAGCTCAACTCACTTACACAGAAAAGTATTATGAATTTATTTCATGTATATAATAAAATATTTTGGATATTATTTAGTGGATAATGATATTTTTTGGTTTTTTATTGGTAATAAAAAACATTTAAATCATTAATTTAGTTACCATTGTTCAGTAGTTAAAAATCACTTAAACATACTCATTGTCATCTTAATCTAGACAAAAAATAATAAAAATCCATTATATTGAAATTATAATTTAATAAAAATCCTAAAACAATATTCCAAATACATTTTATGATATTTTAATGACTACATATTGTATATGAATGATGTAAAACACTAAAATTTAAAAACATGTTCAAAATGGTAAATATTACTCATGCTCAAAATTAAAAAAACGTTAGAGAAAAATAATATACATATAGATAATAATTATAAATTTATGTTAATGAATATGAATAAGTCTACAATATAAGTGGTTAAAATAATAATTTTTATTATTTTTAATTTTAAATGAATTCCAGGGAAATCAATAATTAAAGATAAGAGATCATTTTAAATCAAATATCTTTCTTTAAGATATGTAGTTCTCATAAACTCTAACCACCAATATCCAATATAACCAATTATCTATGTTTTAATATGATTAACCTATTTATTTAACTTTGGAAAATAAATTCTATATTTAAATCCCCTTCCAAGAATTATTTTAATTTAAATAATGTTATAATGTTTTTGAAAAATTCCCATCCTTTTAAGTGTTGATTTCATTTGAATATATATTTTATTAAAGTATCTATGTTTTTACTTAAAAATATTATTATTTTTAAAAATATTATGTATTGAATTATGTGAACTTCATACTTTCCATTTTAAAGAATTTATTTTTCACTCCCTTTTATAGTTTGTCTTATATTTTCCTTATTAAATATAATGGGATATATTTGTTCACAATGTTAGGTTTTATAAATAAACTTGAAAATTATTCTTTAAAGTTCATATTTTGGGTGATTGAATTTATTATCAATTGAGATAGTTTATTGGGTTATTTTTGTGATTCATTTTGATATGTATTATGAATCCCATTTTTATTGTTGGGTTTTATTGTTTTGATGGTTGGATTTTTTGTTAGCACACATGTTTATAGTTCATTTTTTGTGAATGATGGACCCAATTTATCTCCCTAATTCATTGGGTAAATCTCTAATTCGCTTGATATAATAGAGAAATGAGTAGTGATACTCGATCTAAAATGTGAATCATATTTCCATGATTGATCTTTAATGGAAAAAAAGTTGTGATACCTAACCCACTATATAAAACAATTGTTGATTCCTGATACACAATGGCTTCTATTCTATGATTATGTTGGTGCCAGACAACTTTGATAAGTGTCTCTGCTATAGTCCCTAGATCATGTTTTATGTCTCATGATTTCATAATCTCTACACCATGGCATATGTTGGAAAATGTGGGATTAATTATTCTATTTTTATTATGTATTTCGAGTTATCATGATTTAATGTTCTTTAAATAATATATTTCTCCCATTATTATATTTTTCATATGCTTTTAATCTCACCAGAGGTAACATATTGATATATTGATTTTTGTCTCACTGATCCTTTGAGATGAACCCTTTGCTATGTTTCCATTTCCAGAGGAACAGGGAGGTGTTTAACACCAAATATGTTTACAATATTATCTTGTATGATGATAATATCATGAAATGATCATAAAAATTTTAAAATAGTTATCTTATGTTGTTAGTAATTAAAGGCACAAAACAATTTGATCCTCAAGATATTATGTTTATTAGGTAATTTAATATTTTTAAAAATATAATTGTTTTTAATAAATTCATGTATATCATGGGTCCATATAGTTGGTATCAATATAAGGATTATTTATTTTTAAAGATAAATTTAGTTACATTTGGTATTAGGGATAGAGAACCTTAGTGATATCCAAAGATATGAGTCTAATTATAATGAGATATCCTCTAATATTGAAAATGTAATGACGTATGTTTTAGTAAATGTTCCATGTTAAATAAATATTATTTTTGATATCTTCCCACACAAACGAAACCAAACCCTAATATAAAAGGAATATTTTTTATTAAAATTGTTATTAACCAAGGTATGGTAGTCATTGAGTAAGAATGTATAAAAAATAATATCCAATTTATGATATAATTTCCCCATTTAAAACACTTTCTGTAAGTACTACTAAACAAAATGTAAAATAATTATTTATGTATTAATATTTATTTCATAAAATTGATAATTTTTATGTTTTATATTTTTATTTTTAGCACAGTTTTAGGAAAAATAGTTAATATAAAAAAAGGATTTAAAATTAAAAAATTAATTATTTTTTATGGTTTTATTTAATAGGTAAATTAATTAATCATAGAATGTAAATTTAAAAAAGATAAATTCCTATTTTAACTTATAATACACATATTTACTTATGATTAATTTGTTGGTATTTTTCTAAAAAAATATATCTGTATGTGAATGGTGTAAAATAATATTTTTACAAATAAGATGGCTTTTATAAAAATTTTAGTATATAAATATCAATTTTAAATAATTTTGAAAAATCTTAGTATAAATAAATATGTATTTAATAAGTGAATTTATAATTAAAGAGGTTTGTTTGTAATTTTAAGACACATATTTAAAATTTTATAATAGAAGTTCGATTTAAAAAAAAATTGTTTTTAATACATTATACAAATAGTACTTTACAATTTATTTTGATCACTTTTAGAAAATTAATGTGATAAAATTGATTTCAATTTTGGAATCACAGTGAACAGATTATGTAATAAGAATAAATTTATTTTCATGTATAAAAGATTGTGTACTTTAGTAATAACTAGTTACCTCAATAAAAATCTCAATGGGTTAAAAGGGTTTAACCAAGAGGGGATGTTCACAAACATGTTTAAAACTTCTACAAGAATGGGTGGTTGATAACTTTCACAATATTATTACTCCCTGTCTCGATTATGTAACAATTATGGAGGTAATTTACTTGAGAGTGAATTCCAAATATATAAGAGTTTTGGGTTTTCTTAAAATTCCATCATTTGATCACTTAAAAATGTGGATCCCCTATCCTCGCATCCCCTCACATGAAAACCAAATGTTTTCAGACCATAATATTGTAAAATATTTCCTAAAAATTCTTTTACACCTTTTAGAGGTTATGATTTACTTGTAATTACATCCCCAAAATTATTAATCCCATTTTCAAATGAGATAATCTATTAAGTTGGGTATAATTTCCTTAAAAATAATTTCTCAGTTCTATTTTTATGTGAAACTACTCATCCTAAAATTCCATTAGAACACATTAAAATGATTAAATCAATATCAATAATATACTAGTATGTTTTTATTATTTGATTACAAGAATTAACAACATTTACACCATTTCCATTAATAAAAATAAAACCATTATCCTTTTTTGTGTGGCATGATTGACTTGTATCACTGATAATATGATCAGTGATACTAGTATAAGGCATGATAGATGTAGGAAAAAAATTATTTCGTTAGAAACAAATCAAAATTCAATGGTTTGGTTGATGATGGTGGTGGCAATCCACAAACTAATGTAGTGACCGATACATAATCATTGAATCTTGCCTTGGATAATCCTATTCCCAGGGTGATTCCTCAGGCATCAATGTGTCCTAATATAATATGTGAACCAATTTAGGTTCCATCACTGAACACCCTAGTATTACAGATGTTTCTGAATCCTTCCATAATGAAGGTAATAAATCGATTCAATACTCTGATGGAATAATCTTTAAGAAACAACTACTCCAATGGGAGGATAAAAATCATTTCAAAATGTAAAAAAAATCAAGATTCTAGAATGAAATCATGTAGTTTATCCAATGATTAAGGATCTAAATAACTTAATACTAGTGATATAAAATATAAACCCAACATGCATCATATTTTGAGTGAAATACACAATTGGAGGTTCGCGATTTATCAAGATTGAAGAATATAATGAAATGGAATTAGGATTATTGGAATTATCTAGTCAATAAAGGGAAAATAACAAGTAAACAAAATGATTATTCAACAATACCAAAATCAATGGCCACTAGATTATTTTTTAAAGTAAAAATCTCTTGTTTCATGGTAGAATGTGGTAGTGGTGAGGGTGGACTCAATGATATACGAATTACTATAGGATCTTGAAAATCCTGATGTTTTAGAACCAATACATTGAAATTTGGTTATACTAGTATTGGAAGATCATGATAATTAAAAAGAGTACTCATATTAGGTACAATAAAGACATTTATCTATGATAGATTCTAACAACACTTCCATATACAATTTCTTGTTGGTCAAATAGGAGCACATTTTAGTGCTTCAAGAATAATATCTTATTGATGGTGTGTTAAAAGAGGTAGTAAAGGAGAAACATGATAAATAAAGTTTAATTTAACTAATTATACACTATACAGAAGATATATTATATGTTGATTTTCATATCAATGCTTCATTGTAATATGCAAACAAAATATTTGAGAGCGTAATCCTAGTTTTCCTTAATAAAGTTAAATATTATTGGTTCATCAAAAAATATCATATTTATATACATAGATATAATGAAGTTAGAATAAATTTTGAGGATTATAATTAGGCTTGGGAAAAAATGGCTGATCACATTTCGGATCTCATAATGGATGATATTGACATGATAATAAACCCAATTGAATGTAATTTATTGAAGGTGAATGAATCCAATAATGAAAACATGTTTTAGAACGACTTTATTATATCTAAAGAAGTTACATGTTCTATGTTTTCTTAATTTTTTTAGGTTTCCCAGTTTCCAAATAAATGTTCTCTTTGAAAAAAAAAATTATTAGTTAGTTAATCATTTGTTCTATGTACTTCCACATCCACAAGGAAACATTGTTCATTTGGCTTCACTTCTAAACATAGATGGTCAAAAAGATAAATTAACTAAATATATGTGATATATATATATCATATTCAGGTTACATAATTGGTAAACACTGTAACTTCATTCTTATTCCATATAAAAAATAAAATCAACATCCACACGTACTTGTGGACTACCACCTCCATGAAATGATGCATTCCATTTTTCACTACCACTTTCATAAATGGTTTTAGTTTATATTATTTTGAGTATAATATATATATGTGTGTGTGTGTATGTATTACATATATATTATATATATTATTCTTTATGAATAACATAAAATGTAATAATTTATATTAGGTAATCCATCAATATCGGTAAATAACCCAAAACAAGTTCAACATCAATTTCCTTTTCACAATACATGACTAAAACAATGATGTGATATAATTAAACACTCTAGTTACTTACAAACCATCATTTATTATACCTTTAAACATTTAAAAATGGTGATTTTTTGTGAATAATGATGTTCAACACCAATTTTATGAAACAATTTCAAAACAATCATTATTATTATCACCCGACACTAAAATAAGATTATTTCAATCTATTAAATGTATAGAATTGTTATTAATGAATATCATGGAAGGAAATATATATTAATAAGGTTACAGAATAGGAAATTAATATTTTTATCTACATGATATAGGGTGTTAGAAGAATTCCAAATAAGTAAATGGTAAACGTAAGGGACTTGGGAGGTCAAACCCGATTCATTGAGTTATAAAACATACTATTGAACTTCATTATTCTAAGAAATTATATTTCGACTTCTTGTATATATTTTATTTTCAGGGGAATGTGTTTTTGATCCAAATACATATCTATGAATGTTTTAATTATAAATTTTTTAAAAGATAAATTTCAAATGGAGGATCATAAATATAGATTTTACACAAATGAATATAAAATAGATTGTAATAAATCAATTTTATCGATTTGGTTTTTATTTTCCTCTATAATGATAAATTTATCAACATAAAATGGAGTTATGTTTCATATTTCATGTAATATTTTATTTTATAGTGTGATTGTTTTGGATTATCATGTTTTTTTGTACCAGACTATATAATTCAGGTGGTTATTTTATACCAACTAAATGTTTTATGAAACCATATTATATAGGAAAAGAAAATATATATCCTTAGAAAAAATAGTTCGATGAGAACTTGTCAATCTGTTATGTTTTATCCAATGAAGATGATGTCATAGTTAAATGATTTCCCATTGGGATCATCATTTTTGTTTCATGGAAATGTTGTTTTTTAGAAATGTCTGACGATTGATTGTGAGGGGGGACGAATGTTCTATATAGTTCTTCACATATGGATAACCATGATTTATTTTCACAAAAACTCACAATGGTTCCCCAATCCATGACTAAGTATAGAATTGATTTCCAAATCTATGCGATCAATTGGGGTTTTAGAATACATGTTGTTCTAGTGGATGGTAGGTGAGGCTCATCATATCCTTTGAGAGGGAAATTGTCGCATACTTTTGGAAACCCTTATAGATTTATGTTATGGCTGTGAATCCCTTCCTAATGCTGATGTGGGACCAGTTATCATAAGAAAATTATTATGTGTTGAATCTTTCCATGGGTAATCGGTGGTCTATTAATGAGTAATCTTGATGTATCCTTGGTTCATATTCTATTTATCCTTAATTGGTACCTTCTCATATATTGAATACATATAACTAGTAATATAAGAATTTTATCTCATCCATATAGGCAATTAATATTCTGAGGATTGGAATGATCCTTTATGGGGAATTCTATGTATCCTTCTTATAGGAATATTCAAAATCCACTAGTTCGTTAAACCTGTACAGTTTAACATAATGTGTAAAGGGCATATATAGGAGAACATTAGAACCAGATATTGATCTCATGCCCAAGGAAGGAATCCTACATATCAAGGATATGGAAAGAACCATAGTACTCATAGTTCGATAAAACAATTTCAAAATAACCTGAGGTGGATTACATTTTATAGGGAAGCTATACCATACTGGTGATCAAGACTTACAGACTATGTTTTCTGTGGCTAGTGGATATTCATGATTTGAGGGATTTGATCATTGAAAATCTCTAAGATCATATGATCCATACTTAGTGTGAGTAATAAGGGATAATAAGTAATCATTATCAATACATATGGATGTGGGACTAATACACAGAGGCAACCCCTTTTGATGTTGGATATAGAGCATGGTCATTAGGAAGGTGTCCTACATATCCTGATTGTGATAGGAATAAGAGTCATCATAGTTTATTTTTTTTTCAATCCACTTGTAGATGAGGGGGGGGGGGGGAAGATTATCCCTTGGGAGATATTTAGTCCCTATGGTTGGAATGTTGGATATATTGGGTGAAATAAACTGATATTGATTCCTATTTGAGTTCGGGAGTTAGGAAGGTGTCTTACGTATCATGGATATGGATAGAATCATAGTTCTCAAAGTTCAGTTTAATCTGGTCTTACACAATTAGGTTTCCCTTATATATCAACTAGATAAGGATATCATTTACATGGTAATCCTCTTTATAGGACATAATTTTCTACCTAACATGTCCAATTTTCCACATAACTTGTTTGAGGATGATTGGACATGTCATAGTGATGTTTGGATATGTCATGGATTCCTAGGGGAGATAACTAAAGACAATCGTATGATCCAGTTGACTTCTGTGAATGACATCACATAATCTAAATGTCTTGTTTGGAGGTCATCATAGGATCAAAATTGAATAGTCTGGTGGGTGTCGGAAGATCAAGGATAACATATCTGGATGGTATTACATTATCTAGAAAACATTTCAAGATAACATCACATTATCAAGGCTTACTTGTTTGGAGGGTGTCCAAAGTCCTTATTGGGTATGTTTGGACTTGTCATGGGGTCTACCGGACATGCCTAAAGATAGTTACATGATTTTTTATTACATTTCCTATTGACATTGTGAGACATAGCTGACATGCATGGCTATCTCCACATTGTTTGGGGAACATGCCTAAAATAAAACACAACATTTAGTTGGGAAACCTAGAGGACTTCTACAAATTTGGATGTAATGACTAGAGGGTGTCGCACAACATGATTTACATGTCTAAAGGACATCACTGTAATGTAATCGAAATTCCATGTAAATTATTATTATTTTAATTATATGGGATTATTTAAAGATTATATTCTTAGACATCACCTGATTCCAAGGCCCGGTGAGCCCATAACATTTTTTTTACTTTTTTAAGTACATTTAAATAAATGTGTGATTATATTTTTCTAAACTATAAACCAATGATTGGATCAAAAATATAAGGGAACTATTGAACTCATATTGTTGGGATTCACCTAGAAAGGACCTAACTTTAACCGGTGAGGGTCAACCTGAAAATTTGGTTTCCATATTTTTCATGTGAAAAAAAATAATATAAAGTGTAATTTTTTTTGTTTTCTTCACCATTGAGCGGTGAAATGTACACACTACAGGGTGGAAACAAAGTGATGATAAGTCACATTAAATGAAATAGTGTATTGAATCATTAAATGAAGCGTAACCATTACACTTTTTCATAATTGAAGCAGCATAACAACGAGATGATGAAACATAATAGAAACACTGCGACATTTTTATCTTTTAATGTATTAATAGTTTTGGAGAAAAGAGTTCAAAATGTGGAACTCTTTTAAGGAATCAACGATGGGGACTACCCTCCAAAAAACTCTGGTGAATCACGAGTGACATCAAGTCACCTCGAAGAAAAGGACCGTTGAGCGATGAATTCCAACTACTTCAAACTCTTGAATCTTGACAGATAGATCACCACCAAAAAAGATTTTCCCTTTGGTGAGAGTCAATACATGGTATGGGTATAGTTTTTAATATTCAAATTCCTCATACTTATTTTTAAAACAGTAATCATGGATCAACCAACAGATATGTTGATCTGTGGTTCATTTGTTCTTGCAGGAGGGTATTATTCTATATAGTGGATTGCATTAGGATTGTATTGTTGTTTGTGTCCCAAACATCCCATCCGATGTTTTAAAAACACAAATGAGGAGGTTATGGGATAACATGAACAAAGTCTAATCCCTTGTTCATTGGTTCATTCTTCGTGGTCTCTCTGTCGAAATGGCGTCAAGAAGGATTTGAGTCCTTGGCATGGAAGGTGGCATTCTATGGAAGCCAGAGGTGCAGACGACATAAGGAATGGACCACCAGAGTGGACCCAGTGGTCCGTGGGAAGATCCTCAAGTACATGAGGGTAGCGACCATGGGCGGGTGGAGGTATGATATGACGACACACAGAGGTGGAATCCACAACCAGTTTGAGCCGCGACAGTGCGGATGGAGCCGCCTTCCATGGGACGATGGTTGGCAGATAGGGACGCAACCACTCAACCATTTCAGAGGGGAATCCTACAGTCCATCAAGATTTCATGTAGGAAAAAAGCACTACCGGCTTTACCAGCCATGGTGGATAAGAATTGGATGCCCCGCTAGGTGTCAAGGTAGGAGGGGACTGCCCTGCCAGTTTGGTCAGGCCTGTAGGGCCTGAACTTTGCTGCTGAGTGGACCAAGAGGAAATAAGATAGCCCACTATTACGGACTGGGCCGATGAAATAACTCCAAGAAAATGGGAACCTGAGGTTGGGAACAAACCTATTCGTCAGTTGCGGTATGGGCCTGATGAAACTAGGATGTTGGGTGACCCATTGGGCTGGTCCCTTGACAAATCAGGTTGTGTCTAGCAAGGCCCAAAGGGCCTGGTCCATCATCTATGCCAAACTAGGCCGGCCCATACCCGAACAAGTTTGGGTAAGATCAGTCGAACTAGGAATGGGAATGTGGGGCCCCAGGCTAGGTTTCTGGAGTCGGTCTGACTGGGTCTGACCGTGCCAAGACACGACCAACCCCTAATTACTAAAACACCAATATCTTTCAGACCGAGCATCTGATTGATGATCCATTTGCGGCTTTCAAAACCTTGCAATGAGGGGTTTTTTTGGGAACACTCTAAGGAGGTTTTATTTGTAATTTTTAATGTGATTAATGGCTTTTTGAGAAACTTCTCGTGTAATCAAGCGCACTACGTGTAGAAATCCTGCGGCTTACTGAGACCTGAAGAATGCTTACAAGAAACCCTGTGTGGATCAGCTACAAGTAACCTTTAGGGGATTAGCTATGATGGAATAGTGGGAAGTGGTTCTATGTGACCCAAATGGCCCATGGTGGGGGAAGCTCTATGTGAACTCGTAGACCCACGAGACTCATCAGGGATGAGTACCTCAGTACGATGGCCAAGGTGGGAAGCTACTCTATGTGACCTAATATGCCTAGAGTGGGGAGGGGCTATGTGTGACCCAGTATACCACATATACTCATAATGTATTAATTCCTTAGAAGTCCATGGTTTTCTGTGTTTCGACTGATGTTCTTGATTTCAATTTTTTAGATTATACATGTGTGAGCTAACAATCCCATCTGTATTTTTTTCCTTTGTGGTATTTCTATTATGTTTCAGGATCACTAATGATTATTTTTTTACTCAACCTATAGGGGATTCACCCACACCTGTCGTGTCTTGTTCAGATGAGTGATGCTTAGACCGAGGGATCGGTGGCCGAGGACTATGTATGGTCTAGTGAGATCAGGTTTGCAAGACATACTTCTATAGCTTTCAGCATCCACTCTACACTTACCATAGGTGGGGGTTTTAGTAGATGACCTTCATGATATCCTTATACTTTCATATTTTCATTTTTTTCTATTTTTGGGTTTATATTTGGGTTCATTTGACATATAGATTGTATCTTTACTCAGTGGTTGTTTATTGGAATGCATTTTTACCTTTTCATTTTTTGGGGTGTGGTTGAGTGTGCATGTGTACATGTACTTAGTCAAAATCCTACCACATGTAGGTTAACGCCTCCAGTTCTAGTCTATATCCCATTTCCTTTACAATATGGGATTTGGGTAGTCCTGGAATGGGCCCCATGGGACGTGTCGTGAGAAATTTGTATCTAAGATGGTCAGTTCTACCTTAAAGACCGAGAGTCTGTTGTTTGTTTTTGGGAAACAATGTAAAATGTTACGATTTATAATTTCATATTAGAAGAGTCCGGTGTTGGTGTGGTGATCAAAATATCCATACATCAGGACCTTGAATTATGATTTTTGGCTCCATACATAAAAAAATTGGTTTGATGCCTCATATAGGAATTGTGTGTTTCCTCATGTTTTTCTTGAATTAGAGTCAACTACCCAGGTATAATCTATTCACAGCGGAACATGATGATTTGTTTCAATATTCCTCCACAAAAATATCCAACGAGAATTTAAATGCATTACCTTGAGGAAAGATCTCCTAGTGATGAGGCATCAGTTCAGGGACCTATTCTAGGGATGGCCCGGTCAGGTGGTGCAGCCGCCTTTCCACTACTAGTTGATCAGAAATTAGTAACAATGTTATAGATTGAGGATCTACATAGACATAGTTCCATACATGAGTTTTAGAGATAGATAGATTCCATGTTAATGGGAGAGGTAGATCCGCATGTCAAAGAGGACTAAATGGAGGAAGTGAAGTGAGTCTTTCACCTAGTGAGTACTCCACTTGACTAGTTGACAATCATAGAAGAGATCCTTCTTTAGGGCTCGATAGGGATATGGTGGAGGTTGATGATTTATATACATGATGAGGTGACCCTCACCTGTATAGACTTTGAGCACCATATTAGGGAAGAGTTATTCCTAGAAACATTGTGCTTTGTGCCCATGCATGGGCTATTTCACCTACAGTAGGGAAAATGTCCCTTGTTGTGTACTATGTTTAAAGACATCTTATGATAATCTATGGATATGGTACAAGACCCTTTCCTTAAGACTCATACAATTGAGCATGGACTCTGATAGAAGATCAGGGAATCAATTATTTCTCTCAACATCCCCACTTAGGTTGGAGTTATAGAGTGATCTCTACTTGTATAGAGATTCCTCACATAGCAGGCACCGATTGTGGGAGATACCACCGGGTGACAGGTGACTCAATCATCTATGGCGGGAAACCGACAGATGATGCAGGGGTGCAGGAGGGCCAGAACATTTTGAGGGTGATGTCACGACCCGCCCTCGGGGTCCGTGCCGTGACTACCCCAAGCCCGCCTTCCATAGGCCAGGGGCTGGCGACTAGCACCAAGGCGTAAATCCCGGTAAAAAGGGAAGGCATTGCCTTTGTAAAGTAAACAAACACCACAGAGTCAGCAAGCGGAAAGTAAACACTAAACAAAAGCAGAGTACAACTGAAACTGCGGAAAAGTAAATGGGCCAGAATACAAACCCAAACTGAAAGTAAAGTACAACTCGAAAGGGAAAACAGCAACTGAAAAGTAAAAGCCGCTACACCGAGCTGTCCACTGGAAATCCCACCTGAAGGGTGGGTACAGATAGCTCCTCTGCTCCACGGGTCCCGCCGTCCGCTCCGTGCACGTCCCGCCCAGTGGTCCACCTCCGGGTACCGTCCCGCTCTGCAAGCCTCAGCTAAGGTCAACGCTGTCCGTCGTCTGCAACCAACACAACGTAGTGCGGGAAAAGCCCCTGCAGGGGTGAGTATAAGCTACTCAGTAGGGACCCCGAGACCCCTGAAGGTCTCTCAAATCCACAAAGGATAAACCACGAAGAAAAGTAACAATCACGAAGTAATAATCGACACTACTTAGGTATATGCCCATACATATACCTAAGTCATCAATTCAAATACGCTCTAACCTCCGAGCCCAAGTACAACTCAGTCCACACAGGAAAGTAAACGTATTCCACACAGGAAGGCAAAACGTAATCCACACAGGATTGCACAACACAATCCACACAGGAAAGAAATAGGATTCAGCTCACACAGGTATACTTCTTCAGAGGACGATAAAGATGATCACTGATCCATCTAAGTCGTCGGACCCACGAAGTATCGATAGGTAACTAACCCCCGCAATGACCCACACAGGATCGGGCCCACACAGGACCTGTAGGCGCTGGCTCACACAGAACCGCTGAGCGCAAGGACCCACACAGGATCGGGCCCACACAGGACCTGTAGCACTGATCCACGTAGGATCGCTGAGTGCTGATGTCGTCGTCGTCGAATCCACACAGGATCTCTGTACTGTCGTCGTCGCAGTCACAGTAGCAGTCGTAGCAGTAGAACAGTCGCAGCCAGCACTAGGGTTCCCGCACATAGCAAGCTCGTTCGGAGGGTCCGCTCCACGAGCCGAGAGGCTGATACATCAACTGTCACAAAGACTAGAGTTGATGTATCCAAAAGTTCCGTATCGTCAAAAGGAACTCAACGCAACAGACGGCGCGTCGATCGGACGCCCGGTCTGAGAGTTATTGGCATTTTCGTCTCCGGGGCCCGGTTGGTTATTAAGGAAAAACCAACCCGACCGTACTCCACCTGCGTCCAAACCTCGGGCGGAGTATGCCAAAAGATCCGTCTCACTAAGAGGGACACAATACCGCTGACGGCACGTCTATCGGACGTCCGTAGCTCAAGATATGAGCGTTTCCGCTCCGAAGGCCCGGTTGGTTTCGTGAACGAACCAACCCGGCCGAACTCAAAGTAAACCGAAACCTTGAGTGCGATATACCGAAACGACCGTCTCGATCCAAGGATCGCGTTGCCGCAGACGGTTTGTCATTCGGAGGTCCGAGGCTCAAGATATGGCCAAAAGACCGGAACTGGTTCGAAACGGGGGGGTCCGGGTCCGGGCCGACCCGGCCCGACCCCCCCCCCCCCCCCCCCGGGGCGGCGGCGGCGCGGGGAGCCGCGGCGGCCGGCGCCGCATATGGTCGGCACGCGGGGGGCAAGCCCCCGCTGATTGGGAAGCAGCGCGACCTTTGTGCCGCGCCATTTGCAGATAACGGCCCCCGCACGTGGGGCCCGGCTGGAAACAAATCGGGGGGCCGGCTGCCCCCCCTCTCTTCAAAGAACCGCCCCCCTCATAAAGTGGGGGGTTTTGTATGATGGCCGGGGGATTATTTCCCCCGGTTTTAATTCCTTCCGGCCGGCCAGCTGGCCGGCCGGTTTTCTCCAACGGGACCGGAAATTCCGGTCCCCCCTTCGGCTTCCGACGCCGGCGGCCCGGCCGCCGGTCTTCTCTTCCCGCCGCAGCCCGGAACCGGCCGCGGTCTCCTCGTCCCGCCGCGGCCTGGAACCGGCCGCGGTATCCTCGTCCCGCCGCGGCCTGGAACCGGCCGCGGTGTTCGTCGTCCGGCGCGGTGCGACTGCACCGCGCCCCTTCGCCGTGCCTTGATTCCTTTCAACGCGGCGCGACGGCGTCGCGTTCTTGAAGATTCTTCCTCGGCGTGGCGCGACGGCGCCGCGTAAAATATTTGCACGATTATCCGCGTGGTGCGACGGCACCACGCCACTTGCTTTGAACGATTATCCGCGTGGTGCGACGGCACCACGCCACTTGCTTCCACCCGCAAGAATAAACAAGAACGATGGAGGGGGTTCAGCCGTGTTCGTGCGGTCCGGCCCCCTCACGTTAAAATAATAACGCAACTTTAAATAATTCAAAGCCACACGTTAGACTTGCTAAAATTCACGATCCAGAATAAAATAATTAAACCAAAAAGAAATCAACAACCCCTACCTTGGTATAAGGTTAGAAGATTTGTCCACGTTCCGCGGAAGACGACGTCGCGGAGGTCGGGCGTCGCGGTCGTCGTTCGTCAAATCCGTTGACGAAGGGATGCGTCTGATGCGATACGTCGTTGGCGAAACTTCTCAAGTCGACGAAGGAAAACCAATGAGGAAGCGGTGTCTCCCTTTCTTGTCGTGGAGAGAAGATAGAACGACGTCTCGGTGTTCTTCGTGTTCTTCAAGGAGGAAGATGAAGTTCTTCAAAGTGTAGAACTCTTCTTCTCTCAAATCTCCACACAACACACCAACTCCCAAAATAAAATAAGCTACACCTTATTTTATTTTCACTTTGCCAACCTTTCAAAAATTCAAAAGTTGAATTCATTACATTAATTAAAATCTAGAGTTGTCAAAAATTAAATGAGGAGATAAGTTGGCAAGAATTAAAGTAGGGGAGAGTCACAAAATTTAAGAGGGGGTTTAGAGGGGTTAGGGAATTTGAAAAGGTGGGGGCTCGTGTGGGCCCCACCTCCCTCATAACCACACATGGGAAGTTGGGTGGTTGTGGTCCCCACCAACAACTTCCCATGAGAGAGTCTAACCACCACGAATAAAATAAAATTCACACACAATTTTATTTTACTTATCTTTTAATCCCCAAAACTATCTTTCAACCCGCAACAAACGCAACTTCCGAAAAGGTCTCTTTAAGCGAATATCGGTGCTGCGAGTTCATCGGTGCCCTCGGATTTCAATTCCGAGCACCGGATCAAAAGTTATGAATTCCAGCTCGTTCGTTCACTGAACGTACCCGAGCCAAACTTCGGAAATTAATTCCGGGCACTCCGGGCCTCGGAATCAGGTGCCGTCTGAAACCGCGCTCTTTTAAAATTCTAAAGAAAATTAAGAAAAAATTTACCTTGAATTTTACGGGTCATTACATTACTCCCACCTCAGGGCTTTACGTCCCCGTAAAGTTACATCAAAACTAGGGAAACAAATGAGGGTACTGAGCACGCATCTGAGCCTCCCGCTCCCATGTGCTCTCCTGGAGATTCCCGTGCTGCCATCTGATGCGCACAAGAGGAATCGATCGCCCACGCAGGACCCGCTCCTGTCGATCCTCTATCTCCACCGGGACCTCCGTAAAAGTCGCCCCATCGTCAACGTCAAGCTCCCCATGATCAATGATGTGCGTCGGGTCGTGCACGTATCTCCTCAGCTGAGATACGTGGAAGACGTCGTGCACCCGGTGCAACTGAGGTGGTAGAGCCAGACGATAAGCCACCTCGCCAACCCTGCTGAGGACCTGGAAGGGTCTGATGAAGCGCGGAGATAACTTGCCGCCTCGGCGAAATCTCTGAATACCACGTCGAGGTGAGACCCGCAAGAAGACGTGGTCGCCATCCTCGAACTCTAGTGGCCTCCGCCTCCTGTCAGCATATGACTTCTGCCGGCTCTGAGCTGTCCTCATCCGCTCCTGGATGACCTGGACCTTCTCTGTCGTGGCCTGGACCATCTCTGGCCCCACGAGTGCTGACTCTCCAGGGTCTGTCCAGCACAAAGGAGATCTACAAGGTCGGCCGTACAACGCCTCGTACGGTGCCATCCCGATGGTGGAGTGGTAGCTGTTGTTGTACGCAAACTCCACCAAGGGTAGGTGGTCCTCCCAGCTACGACCAAAGTCGAGGACACATGCGCGGAGCATGTCCTCGAGTGTCTGAATGGTCCTCTCCGTCTGACCATCCGTCTGAGGGTGGAAGGCTGTGCTCAGACGTAGCTGCGTCCCGAACGCCTCCTGTAACCCCTTCCAAAGCCGGGAAGTAAAGCGGGTATCTCGATCGGAGACGATAGATGATGGCACGCCGTGGAGCCGCACAATCTCCTGAACGTAGAGACGTCCCAAGCTCTCCACCGAGCCCTGCTCTCTGATGGGTAAGAAGTGTGCCGACTTGGTGAGTCGGTCAACAATCACCCAGATGGAGTCGTGACCTCTGGAAGTGCGTGGAAGTCCAGTCACGAAGTCCATAGATATGCCGTCCCACTTCCACTCCGGAACCTCCAAGGGTTGTACCAAGCCTGCTGGTACCTGATGCTCTGCCTTTACCTGCTGACAGGTGAGGCATCGAGAAACGAACTCTGCTACAGCCTTCTTCATGCCCGGCCACCAGTGCTGTCGTCTGAGGTCCTGATACATCTTCGCCACTCCAGGATGTACCGCTAAAGGAGAAGTGTGAAATTCTCTGAGTGCTTCCTCTCGCAATGCGACTGGTACCATGGTACGTCCTCTGAAAAGGATGTCGTGCTCTGCTCCAAGGGAGAAACCATCAGGTTCCTGTCCCGAGGATATCTGTGCACGCCGTGTCTCACAGTCAGCGTCCTCACGCTATGCCTCTCTGACCCGCTGCAGTAGTGGAGGAGTGACTGTGAGAGACTGAAGAAAGGCTGCTCCATCTCTATCCACGAAGGATATCTGCAAAGAGGCTAGCTGCTCCGTCGCCTCCTCAAGTAGCTGAATGCCCGTCCTCCTGCTGAGGGCATCGGCTACTATGTTCCCCTTCCCAGGAGTATAGACTATCTCAAAGTCATAGTCCTGGAGGAACTCGAGCCATCGTCGCTGTCTCAGGTTCAAGTCCTTCTGCGAGAAGATATACCTGAGACTCTGATGATCGGAAAAGACTGTAAAGCGCTCGCCCATCAGATAGTGTCGCCATGTCTTCAGAGAGAAGACCACTGCTGCTAACTCCAGGTCATGGGTAGCGTAGTTCTGCTCATGCGGCCTCATCTGACGTGATCCATAGGCGATCACGGCCCGCTCCTGCATCAAAACACATCCGATTCCGGTCCCCGATGCATCGCAGTAGACTACGTACCCTACTCCCTCCTCAGGCAACCTCAAGATAGGTGCGCTAGTCAATCTCTGTCTCAGCTCCTGGAAGCTCTGCTGACATCTGTCTGACCACACGAAGGGTTTCCCCTTCTTCGTCAAAGCTGTGAGTGATGCCGCGACTCTAGAGAAGTCTGGCACGAATCTCCGATAGTATCCAGCTAGTCCCAAGAAACTCCGAACCTCAGTCACGCTCCTGGGTGGCTCCCATGCTAACACAGCCTCAATCTTCGCGGGATCCACTGCAACTCCCACCTCAGAGATAACGTGTCCCAAAAAGTGGACCTCACGTATCCAGAACTGGCACTTCGAGAGCTTACCATAAAGCTGGTGCTCTCGTAGTGTGTCAAGAACAACTCGCAAGTGATAGGCGTGCTCCTCCACTGTCGTAGAGTAAATCAGAATGTCGTCGATGAAGACTACGACAAACTGATCGAGGTATGGCTGAAAGATCCTGTTCATGAGAGCCATGAACACTGCTGGGGCATTGGTTACACCGAAAGGCATAACCAAGAACTCATAGTGTCCATACCGACATTTGAAGGCTGTCTTCTGCACATCCTCGTCTCTGACTCTGAGCTGATGATAGCCTGACCTGAGGTCTATCTCCGAGAACCACCGTGCTCCCTTGAGCTGATCAAAGAGGTCATCAATCCTCGGTAGCGGATACTTGTTCCTCACTGTCACCTGGTTCAGGCGACGATAGTCAACACAAAGTCGCAAGCTCCCGTCCGCCTTCTTGGCGAACAATATCGGGGAAGCCTAGGGTGAAACACTGGGTCGGATGAACCCCTTGCCCTGCAAGTCCTCCAACTGTACCCGTAGCTCTCGAAGCTCGGCGGGGGCCATCCGATATGCTGGAGTGGATATCGGGGCTGTCCCGGGGTAAAAGTCAATATAAAAGTCTACCTCTCTGCGAGGAGGTAGCCCTGGAACATCGTCAGGAAAAACGTCCGCAAACTGATACACCACTGCAGGAAAACCAGGAATCCGCACGTCAACTGCTCCAAGGATAAGGCTAGCCAACTGATGAGTGATGGGCTGTCCTCTCCTCCGCGGAAGTCCATCCTGTGCTGCTAAGGCTCCCTTCTCGCCGGTGATGGTGAACCTGCTCCCGTCGGTGCGTACACATTGCACCTTGCGCCTAAAACAGTCAATCTGTGCATGGACCGTAGATAGCCAATCCATGCCCAAGATGACGTCGTAAGGCCTCGACGCTGCTACAAGAAGATCCCAGCTGAAGCTCTCGCCTCCTAGAGTAAGCTCACACTGCCGACACCAGTGCGTAATCATCGAGTCTGCTCCCGTAGGAGTCTCTAGCCGTAAGGATCGAGCCAACGGCTCTGTCGGAATCTCCGAGCTCCGAACAAGGGCAGCGGCTATGAAAGAGTGACTCGCTCCTGTGTCTATAAGAACTGCAGCAAGGGTGGAATAGACACAGATAGTACCTCGAATCATCTCGGGTGCGCCATGGTCGTAGGCCTCTGCTGCCTGGAGCTGTGCCTGTCGCTGCCCGCCAGCTCCCTGTGGTCGGGGTGGACCTCCTGGTGGTGGTGGTGGTAGAGCCTCAAAGCGTCGGCCACCACCGGCTGCTCGTCCAGCTCCTCTGCCTCGTCCGCCTCCTCCCTGCGGACCGCCACGGTCGACCCTCTGCCTCTGCCTCGGTGGTCCCTCAACCGTTTGCTGCTCCTCGGCACGGCGGGTCGGGCAGTCACGAGCCATGTGGCCCTGCCCGCCGCACGAGTAGCACTGTCTGCCTCTCGTAAGACTGGCTCCGCGCTGTGTGCCCCGCACTGCTGAGCCAGTGTCCTGAGGTCGTCTGCCCGAAGGTCTGGTCTGTCTGGACCCCTGAGTCATCCGTCGACTGCCTGCTGCAGATGACTCTGCCACGTGCCGCCCTGCGGTGGGTCTCTGTGCTGGTGTAGACTCAGCAAGGAAGCTCTCGATCAGAAGGGCCCGCTCCAGTACTCCTGTCTGAGTCGGTATGCTGAGGGAGATCAGCGATGCCCTGATCTCGTGTCTCAAACCCTGCTCGAAGGTCCGGGCCCGGAAGAATGGGTCCCGTACCATGTCGGTCGAGCAGCGCGAGAGATCGGTAAATCTCGCCGAGTACTGAGCGACCGTCATGCTGCCCTGCCGCAGCTGTAGAAGCTCCTGGATACGCACCGCACGAAGGGTGGCTGGGACGAACTCCGAGCGAAAGAGGCTCTCAAAGTCCGTCCAAAGTAGAGATTCCTCATCGTGCACCTGGAGCATCAGGCTCCACCATCGTCCTGCTGCTGCGTGTAGTAGGCTCGCAGCGAGGATCACCATGAGGTCTGCTGGTGTCCTCACTAGCCTAAACACTCGAACCACTGCCTCCAGCCAGTCCTCTGCTGCCTGGGGATCCGTCTCCCCGCGAAACCTGGGCGGTCGCTGGCGCTGAAACTCATGCAGTGCGCTGAGGCGACGTGCATCGTCAGCGGCTGCTGTTGGAAGCATCGGGGAATCGGTGGGTAAATCTACCGCCGGTGCCACTACTGGCAAAGGGCCCTGCACCGAGGCCTCGTCGCTCGGTGGGCTGTCGTCTCGCTCGACTCTCGGAACCCTAGCTGGCTGTCGTCGTGGGGCCATCCTGAAAAGGAAACAGGTGCGCCACGGTTAGAACAGTATACCTGGTGAGCTGATATAAGTAATCACAAAGAAAACTTTGAAACACACACGCAATCAATATTTTCGTGCATTAAGTCGGAAATCAGAAGTCAGGGTCCTGGTGTACGGATACGTCGGCCGCCGCACCAACACTGGACTCCCTGGACTGATAACCACACTCAATACGCTAAACATTATTGCTTCACATAGAAAAGATCAGAGTTCACGGTAGAACCGAACTCCTCTGATACCAATTTGTCACGACCCGCCCTCGGGGTCCGTGCTGTGACTACCCCAAGCCCGCCTTCCATAGGCCAGGGGCTGGCGACTAGCACCAAGGCGTAAATCCCGGTAAAAAGGGAAGGCATTGCCTTTGTAAGGTAAACAAACACCACAGATTCAGCAAGCGGAAAGTAAACACTAAACAAAAGCAGAGTACAACTGAAAGTGCGGAAAAGTAAATGGGCCAGAATACAAACCCAAACTGAAAGTAAAGTACAACTCGAAAGGGAAAACAGCAACTGAAAAGTAAAAGCCGCTACACCGAGCTGTCCACTGGAAATCCCACCTGAAGGGTGGGTACAGATAGCTCCTCTGCTCCACGGGTCCCGCCGTCCGCTCCGTGCACGTCCCGCCCAGTGGTCCACCTCCGGGTACCGTCCCGCTCTGCAAGCCTCCGCTAAGGTCAACGCTGTCCATCGTCTGCAACCAACACAACGTAGTGCGGGCAAAGCCCGTGCAGGGGTGAGTATAAGCTACTCAGTAGGGACCCCGAGACCCCTGATGGTCTCTCAAATCCACAAAGGATAAACCACGAAGAAAAGTAACAATCACGAAGTAATAATCGACACTGCTTAGGTATATGCCCATACATATACCTAAGTCATCAATTCAAATACGCTCTAACCTCCGAGCCCAAGTACAACTCAGTCCACACAGGAAAGTAAACGTATTCCACACAGGAAGGCAAAACGTAATCCACACAGGATTGCACAACACAATCCACACAGGAAAGCAATAGGATTCAGCTCACACAGGTATACTTCTTCAGAGGACGATAAAGATGATCACTGATCCATCTAAGTCGTCGGACCCACGAATGATCGATAGGTAACTAACTCCCGCAATGACCCACACAGGATCGGGCCCACACAGGACCTGTAGGCGCTGGCTCACACAGAACCGCTGAGCGCAAGGACCCACACAGGATCGGGCCCACACAGGACCTGTAGCACTGATCCACGTAGGATCGCTGAGTGCTGAAGTCGTCGTCGTCGAATCCACACAGGATCTCTGTACTGTCGTCGTCGCAGTCACAGTAGCAGTCGTAGCAGTAGAACAGTCGCAGCCAGCACTAGGGTTCCCGCACATAGCAAGCTCGTTCGGAGGGTCCGCTCCACGAGCCGAGAGGCTGATACATCAACTGTCACAAAGACTAGAGTTGATGGATCCAAAAGTTCCGTATCGTCAAAAGGAACTCAACGCAACAGACGGCGCGTCGATTGGACGCCCGGTCTGAGAGTTATTGGCATTTTCGTCTCCGGGGCCCGGTTGGTTTTTAAGGAAAAACCAACCCGACCGTACTACACCTGCGTCCAAACCTCGGGCGGAGTATGCCAAAAGATCCGTCTCACTAAGAGGGACACAATACCCCTGACGGCACGTCTATCGGACGTCCGTAGCTCAAGATATGAGCGTTTCCGCTCCGAAGGCCCGGTTGGTTTCGTGAACGAACCAACCCAGCCGAACTCAATGTAAACCAAAACATTGAGTGCGATATACCGAAACGACCGTCTCGATCCAAGGATCGCGTTGCCGCAGACGGTTCATCATTCGGAGGTCTGAGGCTCAAGATATGGCCAAAAGACCGGAACTGGTTCGAAACGGGGGGGGTCCGGGTCCGGGCCGACCCGGCCCGACCCCCCCCCCCCCCCAGGGCGGCCGGCGGCGGCGCGGCGGCGCGGGGAGCCGCGGCGGCTGGCGCCGCACATGGTCGGCACGCGGGGGGCAAGCCCCCGCTGATTGGGAAGCGGCACGGCCTTTGTGCCGCGCCATTTGCAGATAACGGCCCCCGCACGTGGGGGCCGGCTGGAAACAAACCGGGGGGCCGGCTGCCCCCCCTCTCTTCAAAGAACCGCCCCCCTCATAAAGAGGGGGCTTTTGTATGATGGCCGGGGGATTATTTCCCCCGGTTTTAATGCCTTCCGGCCGGCCAGCTGGCCGGCCGGTTTTCTCCAACGGGACCGGAAATTCCGGTCCCCCCTTCGGCTTCCGACGCCGGCGGCCCGCCCGCCGGTCTTCTCTTCCCGCCGCGGCCCGGAACCGGCCGCGGTCTCCTCGTCCCGCCGCGGCCCGGAACCGGCCGCGGTGTTCGTCGTCCGGCGCGGTGCGACGGCACCGCGCCCCATCGCCGTGCCTTGATTCCTTTCAACGCGGCGCGACGGCGTCGCGTTCTTGAAGATTCTTCCTCGGCGTGGCGCGACGGCGCCGCGTAAAATATTTGCACGATTATCCGCGTGGTGCGACGGCACCACGCCACTTGCTTTGCACGATTATCCGCGTGGTGCGACGGCACCACGCCACTTGCTTCCACCCGCAAGAATAAACAAGAACGATGGAGGGGGTTCGGCCGTGTTCATGCGGTCCGGCCCCCTCACGTTAAAATAATAACGCAACTTTAAATAATTCAAAGCCACACGTTAGACTTGCTAAAATTCACGATCCAGAATAAAATAATTAAACCAAAAAGAAATCAACAACCCCTACCTTGGTATAAGGTTAGAAGATTTGTCCACGTTCCGCGGAAGACGACGTCGCGGAGGTCGGGCGTCACGGTCGTCGTTCGTCAAATCCGTTGACGAAGGGATGCGTCCGATGCGATACGTCGTTGGAGAAACTTCTCAAGTCGACGAAGGAAAACCGAGGAGGAATCGGTGTCTCCCTTTCTTGTCGTGGAGAGAAGATAGAACGGCGTCTTGGTGTTCTTCGCGTTCTTCATGGAGGAAGATGAAGTTCTTCAAAGTGTAGAACTCTTCTTCTCTCAAATCTCCACACAACACAGCAACTCCCAAAATAAAATAAGCTACACCTTATTTTATTTTCACTTTGCCAACCTTTCAAAAATTCAAAGGTTGAATTCATTACATTAATTAAAATCTAGAGTTGTCAAAAATTAAATGAGGAGATAAGTTGGCAAGAATTAAAGTAGGGGAGAGTCACAAAATTTAAGAGGGGGTTTAGAGGGGTTAGGGAATTTGAAAAGGTGGGGGCTCGTGTGGGCCCCACCTCCCTCATAACCACACATGGGAAGTTGGGTGGTTGTGGGCCCCACCAACAACTTCCCATGAGAGAGTCTAACCACCACGAATAAAATAAAATTCACACACAATTTTATTTTACTTATCTTTTAATCCCCAAAGCTAACTTTCAACCCGCAACAAACGCAACTTCCGAAATGGTCTCTTTAAGAGAATATCGGTGCTGCGAGTTCATCGGTGCCCTCGGATTTCAATTCCGAGCACCGGATCAAAAGTTAGGAATTCCCGCTCGTTCGTTCACTGAACGTACCCGAGCCAAACTTCGGAAATTAATTCCGGGCACTCCGGGCCTCGGAATCAGGTGCCGTATGAAACCGCGCTCTTGTAAAATTCTAAAGAAAATTAAGAAAAAATTTCCCTTGAATTTTACGGGTCTTTACAGGCGACCCTAGGAATAAGGTTTGGTAGTGTAGAGCTTCTAAACTATAGGGAGTCCGCAGGGAGCCTAGTTTTTCTTTACATGCGGTGGGTAGAGACACATGGCTCATGACTACCTGAGCCACTACATAGATGATCATAGGATGGTCGAGGGACCACTGAGGTTGAGAAAGAGGTTCGATCAAGGAGGTTTGTAGGGTGAAGAATGTGGCGGAGGAGATGGTCGAGCATTAGGTGGTGGGAGACAGTTCGAGGTACTTCCACCACCACCCCAAGGAGGCCCACCAAGACCTCAGGGAGCATGTGGAAAGGGCAAACTTAGCTTCAGGTAGTGGAATCCTATGACCATAGAACTCCAATGATGATTAATTGTATGAATTGTGTCTTTTACAACTTAGTTTCAATTCTTATAGACACATGTTCCAGTCACTCTATCCTTTCCACAGACCATATTCGAGGCTAGGAGATTCCAGAAGAGCCATTGGATCGATCCTTATAGATAGAGAAACTTACATGAGAGGATTAGATGATTACACACAGGTTTAGACAGTGTGGGATTACTCTTGGAGGTTAGAACATTGGCTGAGATATCATAGTAGTGGCGTCGAGGCCTTACGATGTCATCATTGGCATGGAATGTTTATCCACAGTTCATGCTTAGATCGACTGTATTAGGCATAGAGTGTAGTGTTTCTGCGGGTATGGGACCTATTACTGTTTCACCGATGATAAGGGAAATCCTACAACCCATGATAGACTTATAAGAGGAGGCTACAGCCAATCACTCACCAGTTAACTAGCCTCACCCTCGTCGTAGTGGATGAGGGGAGTCCTCATATACCTATAGTGGTGGATGAGTATAGAAAGACTTCTTACCTAAGGTTGTTCGGGGGATACCTCCTCAGAGGGAGGTAGAATTCTTCATCAACAAGTACCCTGGGATGACACTGATATCCACAACAGAATATCAGATCGATCCTTTGGAGGTTCGTGAGTTGAGGGTACAACTAGAGGAATTTTCAAAGAAGGGATTCATGAGGACCTTCATTTCACCATGGGCATCCCCAGTGTTGTTTTCAATGATGGGGAAAAAATTATGAGGCAATGCGTGGAATACTAGGTCTTGAAATAGGTGAACTTGAAATGAAATATCTATTGTCTAGAACTGATGACCTCTAAAACCAGCTGAAGGGACTGAGGTGTTTTTCAAAGATAGACCTCATATCAGGCTATCACCAGCTTCAGGTACAGGATGTAGATGTACTAATTACAGCATTCAGATTCCATTATGGCCAAAATGAGCTCTTGGTGATGGCCTTCCATGTAACCAATTCCCCATTTTTGTTAATCGGACTCATGAATAGGATCTTCCAGCCATACCTCAATCATTTAATGGTGGTCTTTATTTATGACATCTTGGTGTACTCAATGTCGGGGGAGGAACATGGTACACACCTGCAGAAAGTCCTGGATACACTCATAGAGAACTAGCTCTATGGGAAGCTCCAAAAGTGCCAGTTTGGATTCATGAGGTCCACATTCTGGCACATGTCATCTTAGACGTTGGAGTTGTAGGGGATCCAATAATGATAGAGGTCGTACTTTCTTGTGATCCAGCCAAGAGTGTAACTGAGGTGAAAATTTTCATTGTGTTTTCCAGATACTATAGGAGTTTCATGACCAACTTTTCCAGAGTGGAAAAACCCATATCTACTTTGACATAAAAGAGGCAACCCTTCATGTGGATAGGGAAGTTCCAGCAGATTTTCCAAGAGCTAAGGAAGAGATTGACAAGTTCCACCATCTTGAGACTACCAAAAGAGGTCATTGGGTTTGTATTTTTTTGTGAAGCATTAGAGACCTGATAGGTTTTTTTCCTAATGTATAAGTGAGAAGTTATCACCTACGGATCATAGTAGTTGAGGAAAAATGGGATGAAATACATGACCCATGACCCATAGTTAGCAACAATGGACTTTTCTCTAAAGATGTGGAAACAATACTATATCGATGAAAAATTTACCATCTACTACGGCCACAAGAGTATTAAGTATATATTCACTCTGAAAAACCTGGACATGAAAAAGTGGTTATGGATAAAGTTCCTAAAGGACTATGAATTCAAGATATTCTATACTCCTGAGAAGGAAAATGTGGTGGAAGACGCGCTCAGCAGGAGATCCATCTTGCAGCTACTGAGTGACGTGATGGGGCAACTAACTACGATAAAAATATCCTCAATAGATGATGAGAGAGTAGCTTACCACTATTTGATTACTATCACTCCCCCACTCTTAAATCGAGTTTGGGAGGTATAACTTGTGGATGTTGACATCGAGGAATGATGTACTTAGTTACTCACCAGACATGCTCTTGATGAATTTTTTATATTTGGAGAACTCGTCAACCTTTTTAGAGGGCGCATAGTAGTACTGGTGGCATTGTGAGAGGATATATTGAGGTATTTCCTCACATCCATCTTGGGGGTACATCCAGGAGTGATGAATATGTATGAGGATCTACTACATCAGTACTGGTGGCCAGGGATTTCCATGCATGTCTAAGGGTCACAATTATATATGGCTGATCATTGACTGACTCAACATGTCAGCTCACTTCCAATACATACAGAAGTAGGGATCAATATAGGCATTGTGATTCCTCTACATTCAGAAGATAGTGCGACTTCATGGGGTTCCCTCAATGATCGTCTTAGACTGTGAGGCTTACTTCACATTTCAACTGTGGAAGAGTTTGCAAGAGGTTTTCTGGACTTACCTGTGATTGAGCATAGATTTTCACAATTTGGCAGATGGTCCAATGGAGAGAACCATAGATACCTTGGAGAACATGCTTCCTACTTCCATCCATGATTTTTTTCTTAGTTCGTAGGAACACCTACCATTAGTGGAGTTTGCATACCACAATAGCGATCACTTTACCATTGTTATAGATATTTTTGAGTCTTTTTATGAGCATCCTTGAGGTTCAACTTTACGAAAGAGATACCCAAGGTAATCAGCACTCAAGGGTCTATAGTTGGTATGGGCTACGACTAAAAAGGTTTATATCATATAGGAGTAGATGAGGACTGCACAAAGCACACAGAAATCTTTTACTGACAGGATACATGGGCCCATTGTGTTCGAGGAGGGAGAACATGTTTCCTTTGTTTCTCACAGAGATGTGGATTGCAAATATTTGGTTGAGGCATCAAATTATCTTTGAGTTTCATCAAAAATTTATGATTATGATCAGATTTGGTGAGGAGCCATACCTCCTAGATCTCCCCCCACAGATGCACCAGGTGCATGATTTTTTCCATGTGTCATATCTGATGTGGTTTGTGAATGATCCATCACACATAATCAACTTTGGTGGTCTAGATATTGAAGATGGTGCAACGTTTACGATTTTCCCATTGGCGATAGTGGATCAACATGTGTGGTCCTTTGGGGAAGGTCGATTCCTCTTGGGAACATTCAGTGGAATCACACGAATCTCATGTAAAGAAAATGGGAGAGGGAGGCTGTGATTCATGCTCAGTACCCTTATTTGTTTGTTTATCCTTGTTTTGTATTACATGATTATAAATAACTAAAGGTGTTTGTAATATTATTTCCTGAAAATTACATGTAATTTTATTAATTATATGTTATTATATCGAGAGTATACACTCTGACAACACCTGATTATGAGGACCGGTGATACCAAATAAATGTTTGAATTTTTTTTTTAAGTCCATTGAAATAAACATGCGTGCTATTTTCTCTAACTTCTAAACTACTACTCCGATAAAAAAACAAAGGGAATAGTTGAACCTAGAATGTCAGAATTCTTCTAGAAAGGGCATAAATTCGACTGGAGGGGGTTGAAAAGAAAAGTTCGTTTTCATAATTTATAGGATAAAAATAAAAAAAACTTAAAAAGTTATTTTCTTGTTTATTTAACCAATGAGTTGTGAAACATTCATGTTGAAGTGTGAAGAAGAGGTGATGAAGAGTCACATTAAATGAAATAGGGTTGCAACTCATTAAATCAAGCGTAACTGATACATCGTTTTATAATTGAAACAATATAACAACGCGACAATAGAGCGTAACATAAACGATGTGACACATATCTCTATTAATGTATTAACAGGGTTTGAGAAACAATATATAAATTTTGAACTCATATAAAGAATCAATAGTCAGTAAGCCTCACCAACAAACCCCGATGAATCACTAGCAACATCGACACACCATGATTAATGAGACCGGTGATCAATGAATTCCAATAGCTTTGAACTCATGAATATATGTGGGTAGATCACCAACAATAATGAGTTTCTCTCCAGTAAGAGTATATCCTTCGCATGGTTTTACTTTTTGTTGTTTAAATTCCCTGTTACTCTTTTTAAAATAATGAAGGCAGATCAACACATGAATAGGTTGATCCGAAGGTCATTTTTTCTGACAGGAGGGTATTATACTATCTTAGGTATTGCATAGGGATTATAATGTTGATTGAATGAAAAAGATATCTTACCATGATTTCAAAAATATATTGCTGAGGGTGTGGCCTACAGAAACAAGGATGGATCCCCTCGCCTTAGTGAAATCTTTGTTGTTGCACCTTTGAAATGGCAGCAAATAGGTATTGAGGCCTTAACAAGGAAGGTGGAATCCCATGGAAGCCAGAGGTACCGATGACCTGAGGAAAAGACCACAGAAGTGAACCTGGTGGTCTATGGGAAGCACCTTCGAAATGCCGATGCGGTAGTCATAGAATATTTGGGCTGTATTAGTGCGGCAGGAGCTTCCAGCAGTGGGCTGGAAGCTGGCAGATAGGCACATGACCACCAGGCCATGTCGGAGGGGAAACCCGCACCGCGGGGGCCGTTGCGACCCACTGGCACATCGTCTAGTGGGACCGTCTGTAAGAAAAAAATCATGGAACGTTTATCCAACTATGGAACACAAAAACTGGATGCCCTGCTAGGCGTTCAGACTGGAGGGGACCGACCCATCGGGATGACCAAGCTGGCAGGGCAAGAACTGGGCCAATGAGTGGACCTCGCTGGATTAATATTTCATTCAATTGCGAGATGGGATAGAAAAATAACATTGGCCATTGGGAATCCTAGGCTATGAATAAAATAGCTCATTGGTTGTGGGCCAGGCCAGATGGAATCCGGTCGTCGGTCGACCCTGTGGGATGGACCCCCAAAAGAACTGGGCTGGGTCCAACAGGCACAATGGGCATATCCCAGTGGATAGTCTAGATGAGACCCCAAATAGGTTGAGTCATATTGGTCGATCCATGATGGGTTATTTGTGGCCCCCGAACCAGGTTGGTCAGGTCGGACCAGCCCAAACACGACCGAACCCATATTATTAAAATGCTAACATCTTTCAGAATGAGCGTCCAATTGATGAGCCATTTTTTGAGATAGAACCATTGTTACAAGGTGGTTATTTTTAAATACTCTATGGATGTTTTCATGGATTTTGAAATTAGAAAAATGGTTTGATGGGAGGTTCATCCCAAAATAAAGAGCATTACATGTACGAATCCAATGGATGACTGAGACCTAAATACTGCTAACAAGAGACCCTGCCTAAATCAGCTACCAGTGAAACATTGTGGATTATATATGATGGCCTATAGGTAAGTGACTCTGTGTGACCCGATTGGCCCATTGAGGGGTGAGACTCTGTGTGACCAGAAAGACCCTCGGTACTCATCCGGGATAAGTACCTCAGTACGATGGCGAATGTGAGAAGCACCTCTATGTGACCCGACTGGCCCATAGTGGGGAGAGGATCTGTGTGACCTAGCATACCCATGGTACTCATTAGGGATGATTACCCTAGTATTCCAAGGAGTTTAGAGTTGCGACTGAATCTATTTCTTTCTATACTCTAGATTATACCAACGTGAGTAGATAGTCCCATGTGTATTCATTTGTGGTCTTTTCTTTCTGTTTTGGGATCCCTACTATGTATTATGTTACTCACCCCTACACATGCCTCACCCACACATGTCATTTCTTGTGCAGATGACTAATGCCTAGACAGAGGGCTTGGTGGCATAGGACCAAGCATGGCCTAGTGAGATCAGGCATGCAAGACATACTTCTACAGCTTATAGTAACAACTATACACTTACCATTAGGTAGGGTTTTTAGCAGACAACGTTATTCAGATCCTTGTACATTCATATTTTCAGTTTTTCATTCGTTGGGTTTGTATTATAACCTATTTGACTTACATTTTGTACCTTTAGTCAGTGGTTGATTAGTGTAATTCATATTATCCTTTCCAGTTTTTGGGAGAAGGTTGTGTGTTAGTTCATACATGCACCTACATAATTTCCATTCACATGTAGTTCTACACCATCAGTGCTAGTCTCCTACCCCTATCCATTGGGAGGCGAGCTAGGTGTAGTCACAACATGGGCCCCAAGGCACGAGTCATGATAATCACATAATCTAATTGGACTGTTTGGGGAACATTGCATGACTTGAGAGACATATCTCGGTGTTGTTGCATGATTTGGGAGATTCATGTGAAGTGCATAATGATAAGTGAATTTATATTCACAAAAACCACCCATAATTTAGTCGTTACTATATCCTTTATTAAATATGTGTCTTTTTTGTATATTGTGAGCTTATTTTAGGTTTTCTGTGACCCAACCGATATACAGGGCCTTCTTCGCAAATTCTCGATAGTATGGAAGAAGTCCTTATTATCTAAATAGTGATCACATAAAGAAAATATACATTCAATTTTATCTCTTATTTTATTCACCAGGTTTTACTTTGTGTAATACCTTTGTGATTATTTTACTAGGAACTCTAAGAAAGTTGAACCTATGGTTTATTATTTGATCAATATCATTATCTCAGGATACCATTTTTTGTGTGAGGGGGAGGGATTTAGAGGCCTCACCACCCTGTTTATATGACACCATGAGTGAATCATACTATGAGGATTTGATAAGGATTCAAAAGAGGGATTTTTTTGTATTATGATCTTCATAAGATCTTTTCACGGGTTATCTATGGCATCACGTGATATTCAGTGAACATGATAATGTCCTCCTTTTCAATTTTTATTAGTCCGAGGCTAGTGAAATGGATTTCTCTTAACAATGTATAAATGATGAAGATATTTCATATGTTCATATTTAAATTTATAGGTTTCTACACGAGATTAGTATTCTTGTTGTAGTTTCTTTGTGTGATCGTAGATGACTTGCCTGGGTTCTTCTTTGAGAACAATGTGGATTTCTAGGGGGCCTGCATGGGATTGGACCAACTTGTATAAGGGACATTGAGAGATCATGAATTCCATTCAAGGGTGCCCTCACATTATTTATGGTGAAATATTAAGGCATATGTCCCCATTTATTTTGATTCTAGTTTATCTGCACTTTCAAATTAGATTTAACAATTTCCCTTATTATTGCATTCTATATTTTACTAGGGATGTGTATCTCATGGTGTTTTGTGAGTATTATTGATGAAAATCACTGTACCTATCAGTGATGGGTCATGTGACCAATAATGGGTCTTGTGGTGATGCACACACATTTTCGTGGACAACACATGTGTTTTATATGGAGCTGATGCGGTAGCACAAAATCAGATGGACATGTTTGAATCCCTTCTCATGATGAAGGTGAAATTCCAATGTTCTATTTCACTGCAAGGTAGAAATGTCATCGGGGCCCCACGGTGTATTTCAAAACACATGATCACAAAAAATTATGATCAATGACTACATAATGTCTTTTCAATTTTCATTTTTTCATTCTTTATTTTACAATTGTTTGGATTAATTTTTGAGTGTCTGTTAGTTGAGAAGTTTAATGATTTGGAGGAAGCTTTTTGGTAGCCTCTCCATGATCAATGAGTGTCTTGGAAACCTTACAAAGAATTATTAGGACATTAAATGCTTATATGAATGATCTTATGAACATCCTTACCTATGCGTGACCCATTAAGATGTCCTTTTGATGGTCATGTGATCACATTTTCTTTTAACGGTTATATGATTTATGTAAGTCAGCTGGCTTCTCTACTTTTTTTGTTGAAGAAATAATTCCCGTATTATTTTTACTTAATTCCATCCATGTTTTTTGATTATTATTTGTTGGGTATCAATAAATTACCCCCTCATCAAGAGGGAAATCCGTGGGGAAAAGTTCTCGATTTGGTGAAATTTAAATGCCTTCCTGAGTCCATGGGTCTACTTCCAATTGTTATCTTGGGTTATTTTTTGTCTCCTGGGTGACCATTAGTATAATAATAAGTTCCCCATAAACAAGGGTTGGATGGTAGATCATTTCAATAACTACCTAAACTCTCTTGAGCTATGGAAATCTTTTTTGGAATGTGACCATTTCGCTTGAACTTATCATAAAATCCTATTTGCAAGACTCGTTGTGGGACATGATAATGAGTCCGACCCACAAGACTATTTTGTGAGAACTATGTTATGAGATCTATTCGCAAAACCTTATTTTAATAATCAATTACATTAACTAATCATGAATAAATTCTCTATAATTTCTTGATACCTAAATTATGTCCTCAGAAGAATGGTCATCTTGTAGGTTTCACCGTATCTGATGGTTCTATCATGCTATCACTGAACCGGTTGTCAGATCATGTGACCTAATTGGTTTCACTTGATCATGAGTCTCATGATGTGTCTTGTGATTGAAATATGTCATGTAGGTCAAGAATTCCATGAGTTCCCCATTGGTTGTAAAGATTGTGAGACCTATATCAGGTCATGTAAACAAAAATCCCTTCGTGGTTAATCTGATTCACATGATGGTGCTGGATTATACATCTCTTTTCATAGTATTTCTTGATCATCTAAATTATACTTCTTTATTTATTACAAATGGATTCTAGATCCCCAACAACTTTTTATATGTCTATCTAGTGGTCCATCATTTATAATAAATGTAATGTTTTCCCTTGATATCAGGTGCATTCTGACTTGTGTTGTTGAAGTGGCTTCTGTTGTTTGAATTTTAAATATAACATTTATCACACCGGCTTTCCCTACATAGATTCAGGATTTTGGATGATGTTGTAATTCCCTCTCCAGACTAAAATATTCCAACTTTTGTTTTCAAATTCCTTTGATTGTATTCATATAATAATTTTTTACGATATATATCTATTCATAGTATCGTTTTAAGGGCTTTCCTATATGATGGTGAACTCCCCTCTAGGTCTTAACAACTTTGATTTCACCCACCAAACCATTTCTCAAAGATAGTCATGCATATTTGTATTCTTTTTGAATTATCTAGGTAGCTATTGGAGCTCAAAATGGGACATACATCATAGTGTAATTTTTTTTATGAATGGGTGTGGACATTATGTGTTAGACTACTATGTTCCAAATTTTCTGACTAATTACACACTAACCATATATTCAAGGTTGCATAGGTTTCTCCGTTCACTGTCTACCTTCAATATGATCTTTACAGAGAACTAATAGTACATTTTTTCCTTGGTTATAATTTATTACATCTGTCTAGTGAAAAAGTTGTAATCAACCTTTGGTATATCTACCAATTGGGTAGGATTTCCCCCCTTGTTGAAATGTACAATGAGTTCCTTAATATCAAGTACATCTGGGAAGACCCCAAACAAAAATAAAATATATAAAGATACATTATCAAATTTTTTAATGAAATTTTGAGGAATGAGCTTAATGTGTGCTCACTCATCTCTTTTAATGATAGGATCAATATTTTTATTTATCACTATGGTGTTTGACTAACAACTATATGTCCTCACAAATGTCCATATTATCATGTTAATGATAATTCCAACTCATATTTATCAATCCAATAAGACAAAAAATATACCACATGGGGATATCAGGTGAGACTAGATATGTCCCTAATCATCAGGACGTAAGGTTTCAGGGAAATGTTTTTAAATTGATGTCTTCTTTGGGTCAGGGACGTATGCTCAGGAATCTAAGTTGGCATGATGATAATGGAATCATGTCTCGCAAAGGGGTGACATATTAATATAGTCTAAATGAATATTGTACGCCTCTGCCAACTCTTGATCCATATCTATTAGGGTATCATGCTTTATAATATTTTCAATCATTTTCATTTTTTATTTAGCCGAATATGGGATCATTTCCAATATTATAATTTCAAAAATAATCTATCAAGATCCCTAATTCCTTATTCTTTTCCATGATACTAAAAATTTATGTGGGTTAGGAAATTTTTATTTTTCTCGATGAGGATAAAGAAATGATGTGATAATATGATTATTTCAATTTCATGCCTTATCCTGCATTGACTAGGACAACTGTTGATAAAGATCAAAAATCCTGCAATGAATAGTCATACAAGATCCCTCGTTGGGATAGGGTTCTCATGGATATGATGTATTACTTGATTATTTGCAATATGTATAACCTTTAATAGTTCTATCAACATTTTAGTTGTATCCCATGAGTCTCTACCCTCCACCCAACTAGTGTGCGAGGATAATGACATCTTGGGATTAACAGCTAGTATTATATTATATTGGCATTCAAAGATTTCAATTTTGAGATTGTCCTTGAACATGTTGGAACCACTATCATACTAGATTATTATTATTCCAAGTATTGGTATGAATCCTACCTAGGTGGTCTGTGGAGAATACTGGTCCATCAATTAGATTGACCATGAGATTTATTGACACTTTTTTTTCATAGTAATAATGGATTTGATTCAAGACTCAGGAGAGTCTTCAAGGATGAATCCCATCCCGTTATTGACCATCCCATTTGCGGGTAAGAATATTTTGTGGAAATTATTCCTTTAATATAAGAATTGTATGATGCATCCTTTCAGATAACAGTAAACGGGGAATTATATATTTCTTCTCTATTATCTTAGCCATTTAATCTCCATTCTGGCATACATACTCTAACAGCTCAAGAGGATCAGAAATGACATAGTATAACCTGTTGAATATTCACACTTGGATCACAAAGTCTCTCTTAGAAATATTTCATGTCAAAGAAAAAACAGCTTCACAACCCCTTTCACATTTTGGTGGCTGGTGACTTTGATCTCCTTCCATTATATGAATTAATGTGAAAAATCATTCTGACACGGAAAGAGTTTTCTATTATAAAGAGGGGATAGTGTTATTTTGATTACTTGAGTCCCTTAGTTGAACTAATGATGGAATTTTTATAGACATTCGATCATAGGTATTAGATAATACCTGATATGGACCCTCAAATTGATGTATTCACTGCAGATATTGTGAGGCATGATGAGATTCTAGATCACTAAATATATAATATTTGGTCTTCCTCATCATCATTAAAATATAAATTTGAATATAGTTAATGTGCTATCTACTCTTATCAGAACTCTTATCCCTTAGGATGGAGTGGATGAAATAAGGTTGGTGGAACTTCATCACTCCATCGATGCTTCTCGTTATAATTTAGTTGATTTGGAATGATTATGAAATCATATTTTATTGTAGTTTATCATAAATGCGTTTTTTATTGATTTAATCATCGTAGAGGCTATAAAATGGGGATATACCTCCTTTTTCATTCTGCCAATGAATATATCTTCCAATCATTAAATTTCACTCGCTAGTTTTATTTCTTTCATGATGTGAATTTTGTTTTATTGATATGACGTTTCATGAATCATCAACGATAAAAATAATTCATATAATATTAAGTAAACATAAATTCCCATATTTTAATGTTTAAAACACAACATATTTTTCTTGAGAAATGATCATGAAATCCCACCAACATGATATTTCTCACTGATGTATCTTCTCTTATTATCATGAGATTACCAGATTAAAAAAAGGATAACATGGGTTAAATATATATCCCATAGGGTAGATTATATATCATTGGATAAAGTTACTAGACTTAGCAAGAATATATTAATTTATTAATTCCATATAATGGTCCCCCAAATCATTATATCTATTTAATCATATTTCCAAAATTTATTGCTAATATTTATATATAAGAATTTTTATCAGGCATGGAGTCAACTTTTTTCTCAGGATTCCCTCTTATGAGTTTTCAAACTGACAAGTTTTGTTTTTTTCTAGCCTTTCAAACTGAGTAATTGTAGTGGTGTTGTTTATGGCATTCTAGCTTATACCTATTATTTTTATAGTTTAGGTTCTTCTAGATAAGACCTTACAATGCTATAGTTTCAGGTATTTTAGCTCAGACAACATATTTATGATTGTTTTGAATCATATAACATGGAATTTATATTGTTAGTAATATCACTATTTTGATGTATTGTTCTCTATGATGTTTAATTTCATGCGATATGCACATATTCTATGTGGTTTGATTTCATGTGTAAAGGAAACCAACCATATATCTTAAATTAGTGTGGTATGGACATATGTTGTGTAGTTTAATGACATTAGGTAAGGACATCTAAAAAATGTTTAATTTTATAAGGTACTGATATACAAATGTTTTATAGCATAAATTATTTTTTATAGTACATAGTTTATAAATATGAAATATGGGGAAGGGATTCGAAGGATTATCCAAAACACCCTAAAGTTATGGTTGTTTCCATCATGTTGCTCGAGATTAAAATGATTGGATTTCCTTTACTATAAAGACGAGAGTCCCCTTATTAGTACATTAATGATCTTATTCATCACTAGAATGGTGACATAGTGTTTTTGCCAATATTTTACCAGGGTTATAAAATATATTTGAGATGGTATTAGTGGATTGAAAAAAGTTGGGGAATCCGAGTCCACCTGGATAGTAGGAATATGAGTTGAGTAAGTCGTAATCCAAATGTTTGAGTTAGTGACTATATAATTGGAACGACAAGCTACGAATGAAGCATAAACCCCACTGGTGTTGGGTTCTACCATAGAGTTACCAGGAATCACAAGAATTAGAGTCCCTTTCTTATAATGAGTATAGTCCTCTAGTTAGTAGGTCTAAGCACTTATGTATCTACATAATTTTCAAATAGAGGTTTCCCCACTCTCTTTATAGGGACATGAAATATAGGTGAGGAATCTAAAAATAACATGATAAATATGGGTATGGGGTAAAAGATATCGAGAAAGGGTTCTAGCACTTGAGGGTACTTTAGCACTCAATTTTGAAGATCAATCCCTATGCCCTATGGTTTCAAGTCAAGTGATGTGTCCCATCAAATGGTTCAAGAATGGAATGTCACATTACAAAATTGGGAAAAGGTGAAAATCAAGGTGACACCATTTTGAGGATGTCAGATCTAATTTAATAGTGTTGTTATGAGGATCGTAAATCATAGGCCAAAGATACCCAGACATGAGGATGATTGGGTAAATTGTTCTAGGGATAACCCAAAACACCCTTTTGTGCTATGATCCACCACAGTGAGATCAGGGCTCACAAGGTCTAGAAATACCTTTTTAAAGGTATGAATCATTTGGTTGATGACTGTAGGTGCATATTAAGTATCCATATATATACATGAATAGTATAAAAAATGAATCCTAAAGTCAGGTATCCATTTCTAAGGGATATTGATGGTTAGTAGTGATCTGAGGAACTCAAATCATGAAGTCTGATTTAGGTAAAACCTAATAGTCAATAAGGTTTCAAGAACCGTAAGATGTGTTTCACTTCCTAGTGAATATGTTATGATGGAGAGTAGTTAAGAAAAATCCTATCTCTAATTTTTCCTAGCATTAGGGGGTCCATTTATCCTAGATCAACTTTTAATTGGGCCACAAGTTGACCCTATGAGCATTATTCTTTGTTCATTTAATCTCTAATTTTTGTCTAAATTCTGGAGATGAGTAGTTTAGTGAGTGGAGACATGACTTTTTCATAGTTCCCCATTGTTGGTTTTCAATCCCATATGTTTTGTTTCTATTTAACAAGTAATTCAGGGTCTTGTGATATGGACCATCAAAGGATAGAATTTATGGTCGTACATATTTGACCAATGTGTATGAAATTTAATGTTTTGATGCATATGGACCTAATAGGATAGGAATGTTACACAAGATCCAAATTAGGATACCTAGGTACAAGAATACATCAATATCCTTCTAAGTAAGTGATGAAAATGTTGTAAATCTCATATTGAGAATCCTATGACACATTTAATGATATGGGACAATCATGTAGGGTATAGCCTATAAAAACCTTAGGTGATGAGTTTTACCATAGTGATATCAGACTATTAGGTATCCAAAAGGCCTTTCTATAGAGCCATGATGTATCTAGTTGGTAGGTTACATACCTTATTCACCAATAACATGGTCAAACATAGACATCTATTTTCATTTAGGAGGTCCATTAATGGTTTTTTAGAAACATAAGTAACATAAGACATGAAATTTTATTTATTGGTTGAGGGAAATAAAATATAATATAATCTCCCCTTACTCTAGATCACTGGGGTCCATAATTTGTTTCCCCTTGATAAGTAATGATAATGGGTGATTACCTACACCATTTAAAATCATGTAATGTGAATAAATTCTTAGTTTATTTTTAATGTCATATGGTGAAGATGTTTTACTTGTTGTTTAATGTCCTAAGGTAAAGATTTCTGTTGCAGATGTCTATCCCATATGCGGTTAGGGGTGTATTTATATCATTTTATATTTTGAGAATGAACCAAGGATTAGGGATATGGGCCTCAATATGTATCATTAGATGACATGAATCAAACCATTCATAGTTTTTGTAAGAAAGATTACCATGCTAGCCTGACATGTATGCACGGATGGGGAACATTTGCTTCATCATAGATGGACACATGAATCCAAGATCTTGGATTCACTACATATCTTAGGATGACATGAATCATTCCACATATAATTTTTGAATGGGAAACACTCTATGAAGGTCTGAACCATACAAAATGTGAGACATCATTCCATTTGATTATTTTAGGTGGGCATAAGATTAGATATACCTACATCAATTTGTACCCTATGGTGATAGAAATAATCAAAAAATTGTTCATGAATGGTAGATGCTCCAAATAGGTATAACCTTTACTTATAAGTGGAATATTTTGGATTGATTTTTGTAGTATGGAACAAGAGTTGAGATCCGAGAATCACTACATATCCTTTGAAGATAGATGTAGTTCTTGAACTGGAAACACTCCATGTAGGTCCAAACTATACAACAAGGGGGAATTGTGGCCATTTATTTTTGTAGCTGGGAACATGATTGGAGACTCATGAATCACTAATTTTCTTGTGATTACAGTATTAAATCCACACATAGTTCTTGAGAAACTGTGTAGTTTTACATCTTCTGGTTTGGACATTGGATCCCCAATGTGAAAAGGGAATATCAAGATTGGAACTATGTATAGAGGTTTGGGGATCATTACGTATCCTATGATGGTTATAATAAATCTACAGATACATCTCCGATGGTGGTTCAGTGGAAGTCCAACTCCAAGGGAATTGGTCCTCTTGATTGGGGCTCATGGTAATGCATTGTTTTATATCATGTAAGAGACATCAACCATACAGTTTAACATCATGCAGTAAGGACTTATGGTGTTCCATTTTAGGTCTTTAATCTAAGACCATATTAACACTATAATTAAATGATATGTATCAGTCATGTAGGGAATACCTTACAAAAATTCATAATCCCACATGTGGTATTATTGGTTTTTGAAACAAGGAATCGAAAACGTTCCTCTCAGGACATGGGGGGAATTAGAGGAAGGAAAGCAGATGTTTTTATTATATTATGGATGATCAATGATATAGGATTAAGGTGTCCCTATATATCTCATTCGAATTAGAATCAAGTTGTACATAGTTTTTGAAAACTAAGTTGTTTATTGTCATGAAAAGAAGAAACCATCCTTATAGTTTAACATAATATGGTAATGATGAAGTTGACTCAACGTGAAATATGAAAAATTTTATGGATCCGTGCAGTTTGATATCATTCGGTGAGGAAAAAGGTACCCTTACTTGATAATGAAATATTTTGGATGGATCCTAGGCTGTAGACTTAGGTATCACTGAATGTCTTATAGGGGTAGTATTATTTCAACACATAGTTCCTGAATGTGGAGAGTTTGTATGCCGATGTAACTTGTACACAATGATGGGGGAACATAATTTTCCTTTCGAATAGATCTAGCTCATGTGTTGGGAATCATGTGTGAAAGGATGCTCCGCATTTATTTTAACATCATGAGGCAAGGACATCATCAATACAGTATAACATCATATAGTAAGGACCAAAGACGCTATGAAATATAATGCCTTCATACCATTACCCCTTACATAAATTATAATTTCATGTGGATTTGATGTGTCATTTAGTTTTAATGCCATTCCACTAAGAATTTACAACATTGTGAAGTTCAATGTCAATATTATAGGTCTTTTTCAATATATTTTGATGTCAATTGGTTAGGATATGTATCTTTATGTTAATATTTGGGTGGTCATCAAGAAAATAATTCTTTATAGTAGCTATGAAAAGAACTTCTTGAGAAACCTAGCATTGGTGGTGGTGTTAAATGTTTCCCATCCATCATGACTAGTAAATATGATATGTTGAGATAGAACATATATATTTTATAAGGCCCATCCCATTTTTGTTATAACATTGTATGTTTATTCCCAAGTATCATTGGGTCCTTGAGAGAAAATACTAGTTCTCCCTAAATTAGGGAATGAAAAAAATCCATTTTATTAAAGACTCATGTGATTCAATTCCAATGTACATCATGTTTATGAAATGTATGAACTTTATTCTTATCGATACACTCAAACTAATCTAGATTATATTTTCATTTCTCATCATCTAGTAGTTGTATAGAGATTTATATTTGAAGAAAAGGAATCCATAATTCTATGGGAAACACTGACTCTATTTTGTACACAGTTTAATATAGAGTACCTTATGTTGTAGTATGTGTAATGGTATGAAAATACCATAAATCCTGGAGGATCTTGTCTGGCTTGGGAATATTGTCCTTATTCATCATCTTATAGAGTATATTTGAAAGATTCTTATTAAAGGAATCTCTTTGTAGATTTTCCACTACATCATAGAAATATGTGTGATTTGAAAAGCTGTTTTACTCCTGGTACTATTTATTCAAAAATATAGAATATAAGTTGGTGTAGTTGTCAATAAATATCATGTGAGGGACTCCAATCTTGGTGATGATATTGGACTTAGTGAAGTTGAAGATATTTTTAATCATGAATTCCTTACGGGGTTTTTCCATAGCACTTTTGGAAAATCAATTGATGGCAATAAGGATTTAATTAAACTATCTGGCTATGGATGAGATGTTTCATCCCATAATATATATTCCCTATATGAAAACAACTAGGAATATTTAGATGTATGTAGAAATTTTTATGGTTTATAGATGAATATTGATTGAATTTTTCATAAATGCAATTTCATAGTGATATGCAAATAGTCATTTATGATGGTTTTCCAGCAGTAACCCAGCCTCCTGATTTGGTTGGTGAGTCTGGTACTAGACTAATGAGTGATTTAGGAGACTACATATACTTCTTCCTTGATGATGGGAATCTCTCAGTATGCTATGCATCTGAGTAGTATTTCATCAATGCATATATTTTAGAAGTATTTTTCTCATTTGGACCATACCATAGGGTAAAATTCACTTCTAAATGTTGAATCAATTCCCTTCCTATTCGGTATGGTGAGAGAGTAGCATTATATATATAATAAATTATGGGATCCATCCATTCAATGGTAGATATTAGTTAACCATTATCTAGGGTGGTGTTGGCCTGATATATTTATTCCATGTTATTGATGATCGTCAATGTGACCATCATTCATTACATGATTCTACAAATCACCTTCTCTTGATCTAGGTCGGCCAAGACTATCAATGCATTATCCAATGATTAAATATGATTAATATGTGATCGGGGGACATGAAGTTGTGTGTCTTAAAAAGGAAACTCTACCATTAGTAATTTTATGTAGCCATCGAGAGGGGACATTTTTTCTTTTTTATGGAATATTCACAATTAATCTTCTTAATCACTAGATCATAATCCATTTTGATGTTCAGGTAGGCTATTTTCAGTTTTTGAGTTAGTTCACAGAGAGTGATGAGGATTTGAAATTCATTTTCATTATTCATAAAGCCTTTGGATACTAATAAAGAGTAAAAAAATTTCTTTTTCTAGGGAAATAAGTACAATCCTAATCCAATCAGACGAAGTATTGGGTTTTCTAGAATCTTTCCTAGAGTACATTTAGAAGCACCATCAAAATATATACCCCATGTTCGAGGAGTTTCATGGGATTAAAAAACCTCGTCATATAGATGTTTGGATTCAAAATGTATACTTTCTGGGGTGGTATGTTCTATGAAGAAACTACCCATAATCTTCTCACTAACTAACTTCTGTTACATGAATTAGATGACATTTTGTTAAAGAATGACTTCCCATTAGGACAAATGTCCAGTCATCATGGGATGGAAAAGGATGTACACGGGTGGGTTGACATAAGATACCTTGTGGAAATCGTGATGTTAGATGTAATGCCTTAGGTTTTTCACTACAAATATGAGGGTGAGGTAGTTATTCTCAGCATTAGAATATTATATCAAAGTTCCACTACAACAGAATCGCCGTTTAGCAGCGGTTTAAACAGCCTCTATACTGTTTGGCATCGGTTTACAGAAACCGCCGCCTAATAGGGTGTCAACAATCTATTAGCAGCGGTTTTCAACATTTAGCGGCGGTTTCAGGAAAGCGTCGTTGGTGCCTCATTTTGCGGAGGTTTTCCTGAATTTAGTGGCATTCTTAAGAGCACTGGATAACGCTTTATTCACGGCGGTTATAACCGCCTCGAATAAACTCAATTTCCAGCGGCGGTAAAACCGCCGCTAAATTCAGGTAAACTGCCGCGGAATGAGGCGGCCACAATGCTTCTATTTAGCGGCAGTTATAACTGCCATTAGAAGTATTTTTTTTACGTTTAGCGGAAGTTTAAACTGCCGCCAGTATACATTTCGCGGCGGTTAAAACCGCCACTAAAAGCTGCCCAGAATAAAAAAAAATATTCTTGGATTATACTGTACCACTGCCCTGAAAAACAAATAAAACTAGAAAAAACAATCAAAGGTTCCAACACATTCCTCATAATCATGTACACAATATCCTAAATAGTAAATACTAGGAAGATAAAACTCCATTGATACAACATTGTAACATCCCAAACTGGATTCCACTAAATCTTATAACTTCACTTTCTTAGGATAGATCATCCATAGCGATTCCACTCTACTTATAAAAATTGATAATTGATTAATTAGTAGTTATATTAGTACCAACCCATTTATATAATGATTTTTTTTGGTTTTTTGGCCTATAAACCATCCTTAATACTTATAATAAATTTGAACTGATGAAATAGCTTAAATAACACATTAGAAATATATTGTTATAAAAATCCGATTGTGGGAATAGTATTAGAGTTACATTAGGATATAGATATTATAGGAATGTGGATATTTCCAGTGAGTCGTTGTTGAAATCTTTTTGTGTTGGAATATAGGTTAGGTATTAACTACGTTGTGGTGAGTGATGTAGACCAGAGTTTTTAGTAGAAAAGATAAGTTATCCTAGTTCTATGGATGACTATGTAAGAGGATCGAGTTTTATAAAATCATCAATATTGGATAAAGTTCAAGATGTAGTTATTGATGTTGATTGAATGTGTTCCCATTGAATGATGATTGCATAATACATGTGATTATGAATAGACCACTTCTATTCATTTTTAAGTGGATGATGTAAATCTATGTGGTAGGAAGTGAACCACAGGTTGTTCAAGGATGGAATATTAGTTCTAGATGAGGCTTTAGCATATGCCAAGGATGGATTGTGGTGATGGAACATGTTATAATTATTTTGAATCACATCCAGAAACCATGTTTAGTGGTGGATAGAGTGTTTTTCATGGGAATTAGATTCCTATTTTTATTAAAATGAGGAATATTAAAATCCTATCATGGGGAGAATCACACAGGTCATGGAAAATGTAACATTTGGGAGAGTGGTTGTAGAAAGAATAGTCATGAATGGTAAATAAGAAAGTTCTGGATTTCCAGAAATTAAAGCTTCATGACCGGATAGCTTGTAATGAATCAAAAAATGGAATTAAGAATCATAATATAAATAATTCAGGGATATAATGATAGGTAATAATTACCAGACAAACCATGATTTAGTGGAAATTGTGTTGGGAATGCAGTTCAAGTGATGTAGTAATAATTCAGTGATCAAAACAGTTATGGTTGGAAATGGTCCATTGTAACTATCCTAATATTGAAGTATTTGGTAGAAGTTCTTTTCGTAAAATTCATGTTTTTATAAGACATACCAAGTGTGCGTCAAGTCGACATCCATCTTCAAGATTATATTTTAATTTATAAAGTATTCTTGCCTATATTCATGGACTTATGCTAATTTATCACCCCTCAATCACACATATATCTTAGTGAACCACCCTTGATTTAGAACATTCTCATGACATTTTAGAAGAGTTAGAGTATGTTTAGATACTTTTGACGCTTAAATCAGACATTTTCAACAATGGGCCTCACCAAAGTGTCCACAACCCTATCCCCTTGATCACTATGAAATGACCCAATTTTTTCAACACATCAACAATGGGTTTAAATCCTAGTCATCCAAAATATCGACTACCAATTCAAACACAGACCTAAATGGAATGATGTATACCACACTCGAGAAATGAAGACATAAAAACAAACATCAGAAATCAATAAAATACATAAAAAGAAACGTGAGAAATCAAGGAAATTTTAGGACATGAAAATGTGTGGTGGAAACTATGTGCCACAAATGTTACATATACAAACCAACTATTTTCATTTTTTTTTCAACACATCAACAGTACAACTACTCAGGGTCCAATGATGAATCGTCACCCTCTCCACCTTCACTTCCAGTTTGTGTTTTCACTTGTAAGAACATTATATTGAAAATTAAATACGGTTACATATTTATATTAAAACTTAAAACAAATGAAAGTTAGAAAACTAAATGATTCTGATTTTATGTGATTTTCTTGCAAACCACCAATCTATGCACTCCCACCGGGGGCATATATGCTCATCTGCTGAGGTAGTTCAGTCAACTCTTTCTGCAATGCAGATATATGATCCCCCTACTGGTGAACTGTGTTTCGTAAAGAAACACTCTCTTTCTTAGCATCTCCGGGATGACTAAAGTCAGGAATAGATACAACAGCTATCCCCAGTGGCCTGCTAAAATCCTCAGATGGCACGGGTCCCAACCCCATCCCACACACTCTCCAAGGATTCTCCTTCCATGGACATCAGCAACCGGGTCATCCTGGGAGACAGAGTTGGAATGCGCAGGATTGGCATCACATAGTTCTTTAATTTTGACCTATAAATCAAATATAAATATATATTAACACAGAAAAAATTGATAAGAAGTTATTATGATAAAAAATTGATTTCATACCCCAACTTCTTTAGCAGGATCATTAACAAAACATCCATCTGATTTCTTCTGAACATCCAGCCACAGTTCAGTTCGGGATGCTTCATGGCCTAAACTCTATAACTGCATTAATCAAAGATAAATCAACAATTAAATATATTAAATAGACAATATTTTCTTATAAATATTTAAACTAATTAAAATATTACCAATGAACTTCAATTTCTTGAAAAACCTTTTGAGCCTGTAGTGTGCAGGATGACTTGCTTCGCTCGGTTTGACACATTCTGTCTTGATAGATCCTGAAATAAATAAAATACAATTTAATACTGATGTTTTGAATGTCATGTCCTTTTTATATACATGTATAAATGTAAAATGTGGATAATATAATAATATATATATTTCAATACCATCCGATTCTTATCCTAATGTCTGTCAACAAACACTTTCCACTACTCTTTTGGTACCCCACTAGGTAGATTCTCATACATTTTCAGTGTGGTCAACGAAGCATCGTTGACATCACACCACAATCTCCATTTAAAATATTTCCACTTATTTCCTAGATTTTTCAACGTCCACTTCTGTGCAATCACATCAGCAACGGTAAAGTGGAAGAACACATGTATACAAAAATTCATTTTGAACATATAAGTAACATGACATTAAATTAAACCATAATGTAATAAATTTACCTTGATTTGAGTATAAAACACTTCATTTTCCCATCTTGGAGGCATATGTCTCCAATATTCATATGAAATGGGAAGGGAAATGGGATCCACTGCCAACTGGCCTAGAATCTGGCCAAGGAACCCCGCGGTGTCATCCGTAGGGACCCCGTAAGAATCAAATGGCACAACAATATTCTCGCCATTCAGATTCCAATCATATGAACTTTTTTTATGCACGGTTTCATTTTTTTCATCTTTAATGAGAAAGAAATTAGTATAAACAAAATTCAATAAGTTTATTTAATTAAAATTTGTACCTATGATAGTGACACTCTAGTATGTCCGGGATGAACTGGAAGGGGCACATCACTTCCCCACTGCTGAGGCTCCAGAAGGGGGAGTCGACGACTCAGCCTCTACTAGGACATCCGCATATGGTGTGAGAGATGGTGAAGGGGGAGATGGTGCAGGGGTGTTGGCAGCTGGTGCATCAGATGTCGTAGGGAGGGAGCCAGATGGATAGTCATCTCTCATAGAACTCGATGAAATAATGCAATGCTTCTTCCTTGGAATTCCTGTCATTTAATCAAATAAAATTAAGGTCAGAATATATATTTCAAAAAAATTATGCAGAAAAAAAATTAAAAATGATAACAGATGGAGTACTAACAGACAAAATATATATAACAATGTTAATGAATGACTGCAGAAATGAAACAAGTGGTTGCTGAATAAATAAATAATTTTACATACAATCATTTTCCCATTAAATCATGTCGGTTTTCTGCTCCATTGCTTCATCCACTTCATTCATACTTCCTAGACTAATATTTTCAATATCATGATGGACAAATATTTCTGCTTCCTGTTGCTGATTAAATTCAAATTCAGAGGTCAAATATTCCACTTCATCACCCATATCATACAAATCTCTTTGTATTACATGAGCAACTACACTCCACCCTTCATCGGCAACATCATTAACATAATATACCATTTTTTCTTGCGATGCTATGATATATGGATCATGTAGTTCATGATCACCAACATCCATCAAGCGAGAGAAGTTCACAGAAGTAAATTGCAAGGAATCTCTTTTAACGCCTCTGATAATATCGACCAATCTTCATTTGAATAAAACAACTGAAAAATGTCCATGGTAGTTTAATTAAATAATATCATGCATCTTTCCATAGTATTTCACTTCAGAAAATGTAAATATACCACTATTCTGTGTTCTCAAACCCACTTCTCGATCGACTGTATGAAATCTAAAGCCATTCACATTATAAGCATCGAACTTTCTAACTTCTTTTAAAGGACCTCTAGCAAGAAACATCAAATCTTCTAATACCTCTACTCGAGTATCAGTATTCATGATCTGAAAAAAGAAATATAATTTATTAGATTTACAAAATGTATGTGTCAAACTAATATTCATATTTATTGCAATATTTATGGACTTACACATCTTTCAAACCATTCTACAAGCTCTTTATTAACAGATTTCGTTATATCTTTCTCATTTCATGTTCGGCCTCTCATTCGTCTCTTTGTTTTTATCCTCAACTCTTCAATAAATGGATTTGCAATTTCACTATTCAGCAGCACATATCTATGTGCCTATAATAATTCCAATTCAGTCAGTGTCACATTTGAGGTCCTTCCAACTGATCGGTCAATAGGAGGAAATATTTTGGATTTTTGATGTATTTGAGATTGATTAGATGTGTCGTCAACATGTCCAACTCGATTAAATCTTGTCTCAATATCATCCAAGTATCAAGAACACAAGGTAAGACACTCTTCAGCCACATAGCCTTCAGCAATTGAGCCTTCTGGTTTAGCTTTATTTCTCACGTATGATTTCAAATGCCCAAGATATCTTTGAAATAAAAGAAACATAATTTTGAATTTCATTAAGTACCAAATATTGTTTACTTAACTGGAAAACATATAAATAATGTACCTCTCAATTGGATACATCCATCAATAATTAATGGGGCCTCCTAATTTAGCTTACTCAGCCAAATGCACAATTAAATGCATCATTACAGTAAAAAAGGATGGAGGAAAGATCATCTCCATTGCGCAAAGGGTCAATAAAAACCTCTCCAAGAGGTTGTCAAGATGAAATGGATGTAGGGATTTCTCACAAAGTTTTCTGAAAAATGTGTAGAACCGGAGTACAACAGCAGTAATTTTTTCAGGTAATAATGTACACAATGCCAATGGTAGTAACTATTGTAACAAAATATGTGAATCATGGCTTTTCAATCCATGTAACTTACGATTATTCAAGTCTACACACCTTGAGATGTTACTTGAATACCCATCAGATACCTTAACATTCTTTAACATTCAAAAGAATGTATCTTTATCACTATCTTTCATTGCAAAAACTGTCGGAGGATACTTTCCATTCTCATATGTCCAGAGATCGCGTTTTATGTTCATTGCTTGTAAGTCTTTGCGGGCATTGAGATGATCCTTCAACATTCCATGCTCATTAAGCAATGTGAAAATAAAATTTTCACGTAAATTCTTCTCAATATGCATCACATCAAGATTGTGCCACAACAAATTAAATTCCCAATATGGATGTTTGAAGAATATACTTATTTTCTTCCATTGTTGTGTTCTGGTTTCACTTGACAATACACTTCGGACCCGTTTTCCGCTATCATTCAAATGATGAACCTTCCCAAATTCTGTTTCAACATTTTCAAACTATGCCAATATTTCAAAACCATTTATCAACTTTGGAGGTGGTCTATGATCAATGGAACCATTAAATTTTGATCTATTCAGCTGAAATCTATGAGATGCATCGAGAAATCTTTGATGACACAAGAAGAACCATTTTCTACTGTGAGGCAGCCGTTTGGGATCAAAATCAATGTTACAAATGGGACAATCCAAACCCGTGTATGTGTTCCAACCAGATAAATTCCCAAGCCCAGGGATGTCACAAATGGTCCACATTAAAGAATCATGCATTTTCAACATTGTTTAAGAAGAAGCATCAAATGTCTCAACACCGTTGCTCCATAACTCCTACAATTCTTCAATCAAAGGCTACAAGTATACATAAATATCATTTCCAGGCATTTTTTTCCAGGAATAATCATCGAAAGGATAAAAGATGTTTGTTTCATACACATCCACGGAGGCAGATTATAAGGGATCAAAACAACTGGCCAAGTGCTATAATTGGTACTCAAAGTCCCAAATGGGTTGAATCCATCTGCAGTCAATCCCAATCGAACATTCATAGGATCAGATGAGAAATAGAGATGTAATGAATCAAATTTCTTCCATGATTGGGAATCCCGTGGATGTCTCATTAACCCATCATTGTTATTATCTACAGAATGCCACTTCATGTGTTTAGCGGTTTTCGATGACATGAATAATCTTTGCAATCGAGGCTTCAAAGGAAAGTAATGCAAAACTGTTGAAGGCGTGATCCTTTTCTTCTTATCCTTGAAATTATGTTCATTCATACTTCCAACATCACCCACTGCCTGACATCTAAAAGAAGAACATTTCTTGAAATTCTATGTACTTGAATCCTCTCCCCAATAAAGCATATAATCATTGGGACACACATGTATGTTTGTATAATTCAGACCAAGCTTGTTACTAACTTTTTTCATATCATAAAAATATTCTGAGATTTTTGCTTCAGGAAATGAATCACGAATCAATTCCAATATCATGGACATTGCCTTATTTGTAATTCCACATAGACATTTGATATGGTACAACTTCAGAAAAATTGAAAGCTTTGAATATTTCAAACACCCATTATACAAATCTTGATTTCCATCATCAACTAAATCATGAAACACATTTTCCTCAGTGAAGTTTTCTCTTACATTTGGCTCCACAGAATCAAGTGGAGGATCCAATGATATGTGACAATCTTGATCTTCCTGTGTTACAGTCTAAAAAACATCACTTGTCATGTTGCAATTTGAAGAACCCTCTTCTGGTTGTTCTGATATGTTTTGATGCTGATAGTGGTGTCTTGTAGTGCCGAATGAATCATTTATTAGGTTTTGAATTTCATTTTCCATTGTCGATGAACATGGGACCTCATTATGTGGATTAACATCAGTGCTCAATCTTTCTGTAACATTGGATTATCCATGCCAAATCCAATAAAAATATTGAGCAGGGAATTGCTTCAGTATTAAATGTTCATAAACCTCATCTCTCTTGAACAATGTTCTAAATTTACATTTAGGACATAGAAATTTTATTCTCCCTTCAACAGATCGATTAGAAATTGCAAAATATAAAAAATCATTCAAACCCTTAACATACTGAGGTCTGTTCCTCGGTAATGTGATCAAGCTTTTATCCATGTATATCACAATGTGCCTACACAAAAAACAAGGAATCAAACATGAGACATCTTCAATAAACCCATCATCAAAAAAATAATGATGAACAAAATTTCCATAATATAAGTACATTGATGAATAAAACTCTGGTGAAATATATCATATAGAAATATATCCTATGTACGATAGGGGACATCATTAACATACCATGGATTCATGGGTAGGGGACATCATTAACATACCTAATTCGGTGACGGCTCGAATGCTGGTGGAAGGGGGATGGTTACAGGTGCTGGGGGGATGGTGAGGGCTAATGGGCAGGGGGGAGGGGGCTGTTGCGGGCTGGAATTCTAGTGGCAGCGGGCTAAAATGATGGTGGAAGGGGGATGGTGTGGGATGGATGTGGCTGGAGCAGGGCCAAATCACGACATTACCATGGCGTGACCGCAGTGTGACCGTGGCGTGACCGCGGCATGACTGCGACGTGACCCCAGCGTGACCCTGGCGTGACCGCGAAGTGACCGCGGTGTCACCGTGGCGTGACCCTGGTGTGACCGCGGCGTGACCACAGTGTGTTAGCCCGGTCCAGCGACATCCTGGGGGCAGCATCTTCCACTTAGTTTCAAATAGGATGATATGGATGGAATGATAGGGTGTTTTCTCATAATATTTAAAGAAGTGAATGCTAATCTGTGATGACTAGAGGATTGGATGACCCCTGATATACCTAATTCAGTGTGGTTTGGAGATCTATCAAGGTGTAGGAATACCTAGAGGAATTAATACCCCATGGGATCATGAAAATCACAGGTTACATAACATGTAATCTGACATTACGGGTACTGTGGGACCCCTGGTATGTGGAACTGGGCTTTTGGTTTGATTTAAATATCACATGCCATGTGACATGGTCACACAACATGGGACCCATCTTAAAAGTCTAACGGAACTTAAAGAGTGTCTTGGTTCAAACAATCATTTTAATAAAAATACGGAAACCCTCTATAGGGATATAAAAAGGGTCAAGTACAATGTGTGCTTTATGACTAACAACAACATCATGTATAAGGAAAACATCAATGCAATATTGTTAAGCAAGGTGTACCACTGTGAGTTTTTGCAGATAGCGCACCTCCGTTGGAGGTGTTTTATTACAAAACCAGGAATTATTTATCATGGATATTCACACTATGTTTAATTTCATTCTTCATAGACCAATCTATGTATAGAGTTTAAGGGAATGTATCATTGAAAAAAAATTATGTTATATATATAGCGATATAAGAGAGGAATAAAAATATGATATGGATGTAGATCTTGAAAGACATATGCATATGTCCTTAGGGGATGACTCCAATATTTTATGGTCATGGTTCTCAGACCTGTAGATGCTAACATTTATATATATAAAGACATATAAGAAATGATTGGTTAGTCTTCATAGATATTCCAAAACACAACATGATGTCAATTAAAGATTATTAGTATCATATAATACCTTGGAGGGGGACATTAATTTTATGGTCATGATGTTTAGACCATTGTGTCACAATGTTTAATATCCTATGAAAAGGACCATGGTGTTGATAAGACATTACAAAATTAGAATATAATGTTATGTATTTGGGGTATCCAAAATAGATTCATACCCAAATTGGAAGGTGCAGGAGAATATAATTTCATAATTTATGTAACTTTTAAAATGATTCTCAAATGTTTAAACTTCAGGGTAAAACAATCACATTGAATAGAATTATTTTGGAAGGTTTAAAACATACATTATGAATGCCTGAGTCAATAAGAAATAGATACCAAATGGTGAAGAATGACCATTACAAATAGTGGAATACTAATACCATTCTCATTAAATAGAATCTAATGGTAGTTGGTTGGATATTTTCTCAATCAGTCCATTGATTGATTATGTGGTTTAGGTGGAACTATTTTCCATGACTGAAAAACACTTAATGAAGGAAGATAGTGATTCAGGAATCCTATGACGGTGTCCGAGATTGAAGATGATTTAATAAAAACAAATCAAAATGCATTCTAGGTCGGAATAAGAACTAAATAATCATTTTTGAAAATTACAGTGGACAATAATAACATCTTTATTTAGCATGACATTTCACTAAGGGGGCTGCTAGGAGAAATTGTTGGGCAGGGGGGAGGGGAGGGGAGGGGCTGGGCAGGATGGAGGGGGATGAGAGGAGAGGGGAGAGGATGGGCAGGGGGAGGGGGCTGCAGGGGGAAAATTTTGGGCAGGTTGGAGGGGAGGGGAGGGGGGGCGATGGCAGAGGGAGGGGGCTGCGGGGAGAAAATGATTATGTAGGTAGGAGGGGAGGGGAGCGGCAGGGGCTGGGAAAAATAGAGGGGAGGGGAGGGGAGGGGAGAGGAGGGGCAGGGGGGAGGGGTTGCTGGGGAAAAATGTTGGGTAGTGGGGAAGGGTGGGGAGAGGCAGGTTCGAGGGGAGGGGAGGGGAAGGTGATGGCAGGTGGGAGGGGGTAGCTGGAGGAAAATTTTGGGCAGGGGGAGGGGAGGTGATGGGTTGGGGCTGGGAAGGATGGAGGGGAAGGGAGTGGAGGGGAGAGGAGGGGCAGGGGGGCTGCTGGGCTGGGGGAAAATGTTGGGCTGGGGGGAGGGGAGGGCAGGGGAGGGGCAGGATGGAGGGGAGGGGAGGGGAGGGGCTGGGCAGGATGGAGGGGAGGGGAGGGGAGGGGCTGACCGCGGCGTGACCGTGGCGTGACCGCGGCGTGACCGCGGTGTGACCGCGGCGTGACCGCGGCGTGACCGCGGCGTGACCGCAGCATGTTGGAGGGGAGGGGAGGGGAGGGGAGAGGAGGGGTAGGGGGGAGGGGGCTGCTGGGGGAAATTGTTGGGTAGGGCGAGGGGAGGGGAGGGGCAGGTTGGAGGGGAGGGGAGGGGAGGGGAGGGTGATGTAAGGGGGCAGCTGGGGGAAGCTTTTGGGTAGGGGGAGGGAAGGTGAGGGGCTGGGGCTGGGCAGGATAGAGGGGAGGGGAGGGGAGGGGAGAGGAGGGGTAGGGGGGGCTGCTGGGATGGGGGAAAATGTTGGGCAGGGGGGGAGAGGAGGGGAGGGGAGGGGCAGGATGGAGGGGAGGGGAGGGGAGGGGCTTGGCAGGATGGAGGGGAGGGGAGGGGAAGGGCTGACCATGGCATGACCGCGGTGTGACCGCGGCGTGACCGCAGCGTGTTGGCCCGGTCCAGCGACATCCGCGGGGCAACATAAGTATCTTTGATGTTTGGTCATGACACAAATGATGTTTGGGTGGGTCATGACACAAATGATGTTTGGTCCACCCAACACTAGAAAATAAATAGCATGAAACTGATCACACCCTAGTCCTTTTCCTTCCTATACCTAATGACATCTTTCACATCTACCATGCTTAGTACTTAGTCATTTTGAACCAGGAATATCTCAAGGTTTTCTTCCACCAACTCTATCACCCCTCTATATAATAAAATCCTAAGGATTATGTTATTAATAAGAAATGTTTAGAGGAAACTGTTATTGAGGATGTAATTAAAAGTTGAGATGACCTCCATACTGACCACCAGAGATGGTTGAGTGCTAAAGCTTTCAATTTCCATGTCTAACACACAAAAAACAAAGTACATTAGGGATCCTAGAAGAATCATAATAATTTTCATCCCTAGAGAAATAAAAAAAGAAATATTGATACAAAAAACTATTATTCAAAACATCAACTATCTAGCTAAAAAAATATATGCATTCATAGATCCACTCTTCAATATGTTATAGTGACTTATTTATTAAGATGAATGATACTTTAATAACTTATTATATATCACCTCAATATTTTATAGAACATTAATTTACATAAATAGTATAATGGGGTAACATCATATAGAATATTGCAAGCATTTAAGAAGAGTTTCATGAACCTATCTCTAATCTCATTCACACTCAAACTCTCATATCGAAGTTTGATAAACTCTTGGAACTACATTTCCTTCAACATCAATGATAAAAAATTATCTCAATATTAACTTTAAAATTTTCCACAATACACCATAAACTCTTCATGATCAACCTAAAAGAGAATCCACTATAGACAAGCTTCACGATTCAAAGAACTAATAGCCGATAAAATCTATTTGATTCTTATACCTACTGAAAAACCAAAGAAAACCTAAATGAGAAACAAAAACCTACCTAGATGGGAAGACGGTGCAGCTTCCGGGGTCGCGGGGGGCCGGGGGTCGCGGGGTCGCGAGGTTGCCGGGGTCGCCGGGGTCATGCATGATCTCCAGGGTCGAGGTCGCGGGGTCGTCGGGGGAAGCGGGGGGCCGGGGTCGCGGGGGAAGCGAGGCGCCGGGGTCGCGGGGGAAGGAAGGTCGGGTGTTAAAACAACAACGTTTCATGGAGGCTTATTATAAAGCGCCGCGAAACCTTTTTTACAAATGTTTTAGCGGAGGTTCCTAGAAACGCCCCTAAACAACCACCTCTAAACAACAGTTTTGTTATAGTGTTCATATAATCTTACAAAAGAGGTTGTATAAACAATTCTCATTCAACACATCATTTTTATTTGTGAGGATAGAGCCATGTGATTATTCCATAGTGTTCACATAAAATATATGTATCTTTCCTTCTATTAGAGGCTTTAAGAATTGTTGGTGTTGTAGGTACTACATGAAACCATCGTAATATTCTTCGAATTACTCATCACATCAACAGGAAATTATATTGATCATTAATTTGGTAAAGGTGGGAGATTTTATGGCAAGGTTTCTAGTGAAACCCAAAATGTATGTGATGTTCCTTTGGGTACCCCTCAACTCTTTAAGATTCAAAGGGGGTGAAATTGCTAAAATTTTAGAAGTCTTCTAATGGTCACCCTAAATTTCATGGTGGTATACCAAAAATGAAAGTAATTTCCCTAATATTACACTAAATGTTCATTTCAGTGGATTCATATTTAAACTATACTGTCAAAAATTGTCAAAGACTATTTAAATGTACATGAAATGACCACATCACATGTCAGGATATGAAAATCAAGACATTGAAATGACATTATGATTTTTATTCCAAGAACGGCATAATGATATAATGCATGGTACTTTGATAAGTAGTTCCCGTGTTCCTTAATCTAATGGTCATGACCAAATAAAAAAGGTCCCCTAGGGTGATTTGAAGGTAGTGACTTCCTCATCTTTAGGGGACATCATTATCTAATTGGAACCAAAAAACCAATCTATTTTTTATAGGGCCATGAATCTTGTAGTTTCAACAGTCTTGAGTTATGTGATCAATGGTTGGAATACATACTTTAGTAAGTTCTTATTATGGTCTGTGAAATTGATATAGAACATAATATTCTCATTATTATTTGTGACAACAATGATGTTGTAATTCCATCTTTGGTATTTCACTTCCTTGGAAAAATTTAATTTGATCAATATTTCAACGTACACCTTACATTAGTTGTATCAGAGGGGTGAATCATCCTAGTTTCCAACTTAAAACCTTAATGGTAATTAGGTATGATATGATAGCGCAGAGCCACATCAAGATTCAGTTTTGAAATATTTGTATTATTCCAAGAAAACAAATATCGATGTTTCTTAAGAAATGAAATATATATATCTATATTTCTTTGATTGGAATAGAGGAAGTAATAAATGTATGCCAAACGATCTAGTTTGTTTCTATATTTAAATTACTAATATCATCAATGGTGGTGGAGATTCCCCCATCAAATATTGGACTGGTGTTCCAAAGATCATCATCTTCTTCTTCCGCCTCTTCATATGTGGAGTCATTTGCAAATGATGTTATAAATCTAATAGAACCAATATAACTGTTAGAATAAATGATTCCATGGGAATATAAATTGTCATATGTTTTTTCTAGAGTAATTAAACATATATTAAAAATCCTATTTTCTTTCCCACTATCATTATGGATATAAGGATCTTCGAAATGTTGGATTGAGTCAATTTCCTCAACTTGATTTATGGGTAGCACATAATAACTATCATGCATACTATAATAATTCACAGGGGTGACCCCTAAGATGTTGGGGGATATGAAATGTATATATTAATCCATCATTGGGGTTTTCCTTCTATTTAATAGAAAACTACCCCAATATATGTGGCTACATAAGAATCGAAGGGATCACTTTTATGTATAGTATGTCCACCTTCCCATAGATTGGGTATTCTAAGAACTGATGAAATACTGAATGTACCAACTCATTTCTCTGGATCCAAGACCTTCTGAGTTGGAAATTATATAAAGTGTATTTCTAGATGACCATGAACAATATATGAGATCCCCAAACCGAGTTTTGAAATTGATCCTTCTGAGAGGTCTTTACTTACTCTTATCATACCCTTGAATTTTTAGTTTCAAGGGAGATAAGTAAAATTTTCTATATAATAATCATATAAGGGTCCAAATGAAGATATGTTTGATCCCAGATAAATTTTAAATCAGTTCCCTATAAATTTTGACATTATCTATTCTACCTAAAACATATTGGGGTTGAATGTGTCCCAAGATGAACTCTTTCTAATCATGTGCTATAAATGAGATATTGTCATAAAATTGTGATGGAATGTTCTCCCCTACATAATCCCAGACTAAATAAACTTTTATATAGATTTCCTATGGGCTCTAGAAGGCTTTGTGGAGTTCCTCTGGGAGTTCCTTTGAATGATGAATCACATACATGATTTGGATAATGGATGGTACAACCTTTAAAAAGTTGATAATTTCATAAATATTAACCAAAGGATGGAGCTCCCAGATGTGGGGTTATCTTTATTATGTGATTCCTGATCTTGGGAATTTATGGTAGATAAGAATAATGTTTTTGAATATACTGAGTGACAATCTACTAGTAGTGGTGTATATTTCTCCAGTCATTTTTGTTGTTGGGACTGATTAAACAATCACACCCCCTCCAGTCAGTCATGTATGAAGAATTGGTGTAGATGAACGTTGAAGTTTTTGGGACACCTACATCTCTCTTCTAAGATAGTTGGTGTTCAATCCCATGGGTCTTGGATGTGTATATGTCATTTATGGTGATGTGACTAAGATATTACTTCCAACATTGCCCGAGATGTCTCTTCTATCATGGGATCTTTACCTGTAGGAAATGGCTCCATGATTGGGTATGAAAAACTTATAATTGGTGGCATATTCATCATCAAATAATTGGTATTGTAGGTGTATTATGTTAATATAACTAATGATAATCTCTTTATTTGATGATGGTTCCACTTGGTAGGGTGGTTCCCATAATTTATATGTTGTAGGGAAAAAATCTACCAGGGTGAGTGATTACATTGGAGATAAATATGAATCTTCCTCTTATGTATGTTTCTATGTTTGTTAATTACATCCACCTCCATGAGGCATATTTGATATCATTTTCCTAGGTGATGAAAACCATACAGGGTTTTGAAGCTATTCTCATAGGATGATTTGAGTTTAGTTAATTTTATTTCAAGTCATCCAGTTGTCGAACATTCTTTCATGCTTGGATATAAATTAATCCCAATCACCATATTCTTCTTATAGGGTTACACATACATAGGTTAACAATTTCAAGGAGTTCTCTAACATCAAATGTCTGGAATTGAACATAATTTATAGGATTCATTTGAAGATAAAGTAATCCTGGATGTTATATGATAGCCTTTTATGTACATGAAAGTGTTTTGGATGATCTGTGAGGTTGACCACATTGGGTTTCTTGGGATATGGAAGCTTGTTCAGGTTAGTGTTCATTGCTATATGGAAATAATTAGTGAATTTTTCATTTCATTTGGATTATACTTTATTGAACCATTCCTCAAATCTCGAGCGACTATGATCTTTTTTTAATATGTATGAGGGAGATTTTGATGTATCTCCCACTCAACAGGAGATGATAAGTGGTTCGGGACCTACCTAGGTGCTCGAATGTGCATTAATACTGGCTTGAGTGTAACAACGACAATATCTTCCTAGTTGATCTGTTTCCCATGCGTCGAGGGAATGATTTCAGATATAACTTGGGTTAACTGAATTTAATATTCCAAATGTTGTGCCATTTTTTTTGAACTAACTGAATCCACCATAATATTTCATCAGAATCATATTTTTATATAACACATATCTTAAATTTTTAGCACATAGTTCTATAAAATTTCCCTCTAACAGAGGGATATTGAGTGAGTAGTTTAAACCTTAATATATATATATATATATATATTAATTTATGAACCCTCTCATTTTTATGTTTATTATAGTTATCCATATCGACAATTATCATTTTCCATAGTGAGACGATGAGATGGTAAAGGAAGTGATAATGAAGGTCTTCTCAACCTAAAACTAATCCCGCTATAAGACTATTGTACTAGGGAAAGACTGGCCCTATCAGGGTCTATAGAAAACTCGAAATCTTGATTTCTTCCTATTGATTTCGAGTCCCCATTATTGAACCACATAGAGGCACAGAGTTTATGAGATGTTGTTTGGGGTATTCTATTCCTTCCAAGGTGGAGAATATAGGATCCTCAAAATTGGATGGGTGAAAAGTTTCATACACCCATTTCTGATATGGAATATTCTCATGATATAAAGGTTCTCATCTCTCTTCTATGACTTCCATAGAGTATCTGGAGACTTGGTGGCATTGATCAACTGTAGACGTAATTATCTCTAAGCTACATAACATCTACAACGAGTAGGTTGGGTTTATTGAGGTGGCCCAATTTTAATATCTAGATGATGCATAATTTGTGCCAAGATTAAATTTCAAGCTTAGAAAAGGGAGATGTTCTCAGTGTAATGGAGGGAAGGTTCAATCATCTTCAACTTCATAATTTTTGTATACTATGTAGTGACCATACCTAGAATCCCATAGCTGGTGTATTCTATCAATTACATTGGCATGATTACAAGGAATGAATCCCCCAAGGATTGATCAATATTTTAGTCTTGGTAAACAAGATATATAAATGAGTCTTGTATTTCAAATGAATACACCAATTATAACATATTTTTTTATCTATTTATTCTAAAATGTAACTAAATAACTTCAAGGGTTACTCTAATCGAATCAGTGAATCCATGAATATCTTTTATTGTATGTTTCTTAAATACTCTTGGAAAGAAACAAAATAATGGAGAGCTCTAATGGTCAGTAAGGTTATGTAAATAGGAAGAAATAAACAATCCATGATAACAGTCAATATAAAAAGGAAAATAATTGGACACACATGAAATATAATCGATAAATAGAATTGAAGAGCGTAAAAAATCTGGTAAGGTAATAACTGGAATCACATACCATTCAAATAAGAAGACAAGGAAGAATAAATATATCAAGTTAAGAAATTGAGCACATCCCATCTAAAAGACTAAAAATAAAATTTATCCGTAGATATAATGATGAAAAATTTCATGGATGGATATTAAATAATTCGTGAAAATGAAACAAATCTGTAGAGATGTTAATGAAAAATCTCATGGATGAATAATAACTGAATATAAATGAGGTAAATACCTTATTATTAGACTCCATATTACCCAAGTACATGATACCTTTACCATCAAGACCTTTCCCAGGATAATTTAAAAAATTCTATGAAAACCCATCTAATGCGACGATCCAAATGACTCATCCCATGAGACTACTAATGCATCGAGGGTCTATCTATAACCAGGCCCCACACGTGTCATACCTGTCCAACACAGTCCACATATATCGAGTAATCGATTTAATAATATACCCTATCAAATATCTGTATGGATTAAGTGACATATAATTATCTATATTTACACAAATATTAAAATAATTGTCAAATTATACACTGTATGTAAAATGGTATATAGTTTCGTTAATAAGAATTTCTATAATAAATGAAATAGATAATTAGGGGAATTTCAATGTTCAATGATCATAGAAGACGGAATATTTTAAGGAGAAAAGAAATCAAGGAAATGTTTGTTAATACTATGCTTGGATGAATCAATAATAAACAATCCAGAGGGAGAATAAGGATGATATCAGCAAAAAACCCTTAGTGGAGTAATTTTTTTTCTCATATATGAATGAAAATAATATAAAAATATTTTTGTAAAACATTATGGTGGAAAATATCCTTTTATTTTGAAAAAAAATTGAAATTCATTTTCATTCAAAAATCATTTTTAAAAAATTTCTTTAATAATGAACATTTCAAAAATTAAAAGGAGACTTTAAAGGAATGAAAGCAGGAAAATCTGTACATGTTGTACTAGGTAAAAAGAATATACCTTTTATATGGTAAAAAGGTATGAAAAATGACTTGTTTAGAAAGTGATAAGAAGATTCCTTTGAAAAAATTTGTAAAAGAAAAAAAGACTAAAAATATCTTTACCAAATCATTTAAAAAATCATTTCATAAATAAAACATTGTTTTTAGAAGAATATAGGTGCTTCAAATACATGGAAAAGTGAAGTATGGTTTTCCATAAAACATTCTTAGAAGACATTGAGTTCGAAAGAGTGGAAAAATGGTACTCATACTTGAAAATGGTCATAAATTACAAGAAAATAATGAAATGGTTTATTGAATAATGGTTATATAATTTACTTAAATAGATATTTCATTGAAAGATCATGAGTATCAGTATTGAGGAAAACAATCTTTAACTATCCCAAAGTTTCCCATTCCACTTTGAGTCATTTTAAATTATAAACCTTTTGATGTTATGATATTAAATAAAATTTTAAGATTCAATGAAGATAAAAGTATTAATTATATTATATAAAAAGTGGTTCAATAGATACACCACAAAAAATATGTAAGTGGTGTACCTATAATTTATCTCACAGATGGAAAATGGTGAGATAAGAATCCTTTAACTTATGTTTCCTTTTAGGAGAACATCCATTAAAATCCAGTATAATAAATGTATTCAAATTTTAAACATTATTTATAATAATTTTCATGTTTATTATTACTTTTATTTCAACTATTACTATGTTTTACATAAATTATTAAATAATGTTGTTTACATTGGGTATTTTGACCAAATTCGGTTTTTGTGTCAAACAATATTTGGTATGTCAAGTATGGTCAAAGGGGTAAGTATATAACATATAAAAAATGACAATCATATAATTATAATATTAAAACATAAATTATACTTATAAAGTCAATAATTAAATATGGTTTTAAAAAATGAACCAACATTACAATCATGGAGACAGTAGGTTGTACGTACGTATGAGTAACATTATCATTTTTCACTGATCACTCGTGAACAAATGTATCTAGAATTTTGGTTCTCCAGAATGATCAAAATATAATTAAAACAATATTATCTATTAATATAAATATATATATAATTCTCAAGATGTAAATGTAATCAATTGTGTCATAGTTGTGGTAGTCCACACGTCCATAACCAAAGTTATCACTTCTTAGTGTGTGAAATGATAATGAAGAAAATGATATATATATATATATATCTACATTGATAATCATTTCAGGAATATAATATAGATATTGTTTCTCTCTAATATGTTAAATTATAATCATCCATTATACATTACATGGTTCGTGTGAACATGTCACATCGCTTTGAAGGGGATGTAGTCCACAAATACTCACACGATGTTATCTAATTAATGAAAAATGAAAAGTATAAGGGTATGTGATGTAAAATAATTATATAATATTATATACATAATAAATATAATATATAATATATATAAATAGTTTTACCATCAAAATGTACAACCAATGAAATATAAAATGAAAAAAATAATCAATCATTGTATTCTGAGGCAGTAGTTTTCAATACATAGAAACATTATGTTTGTTAAAAATTAGATTTAGGTGTGTGTGACTGTAGGTATAAATAAAAAAAATACTTTTACATTTTGATTAATTTTTTTATGTATGAATGAAATAATAAGTGTATATGGGTATAATAATTTAAATGAAACTAAACATCTTGAGAGAAGATATTACCTCTTAATCGGGTAACATCTTTTGGTTTGAAAAAAAGCTTCCTTATATTGATTTATAACGAAGGGAAGAGACCAATGATATAGTTAGGTATGTTTAGGAGATATTTGGGTAGATCTTGGTCAATCCAAAGTTTCTTGATATGTGTGAGGAAGTGGGAGGAGGGGTGGTTGTTTAATAGTGGGGGAGGAGTGGCCCTCTTATAATATTTTTACAAGGGAATTACATGAACGTTTTTCATTTTGAAATTGTATCCAATAATGAATAAAATAAGATATAATGGAGAATAGGGTTGAAATATTGCCATAAAATAGCTCTTGGAAAGGTTTATAGAGCATTTTGGGCCCTATGGTTTAGGTTTAGTCTTTAGTTATGCTTAATTTTTACTCAATCGATATAATCAATTTTCATCACAATCACTAATATTTTTGGGAATGAAAAAATTTGGTCTTACAATACATTATATATTATGAATGTTCTAAATATTTAATCTATTTTTCCGAATTATTTTCACATAATTGGAAGAAATTAATTTAAACACAATCATGTAAGCAAAACGACAATGCTTGTTTTTATAGTAAAAACGTCTAAATGATTTCTATGTTTCAATAATAAATATTAAATTAATATTGATTTCAATGAAATAAATTTTATTAATTGATAAAAATATTATCCAATTAAACATAAAAAAATAAAAAATATAATTAATGCTTATAAATAAATTTTGTGAAAATGAAATTTTGAACTAAAATTCAGTATTTTTAACTACTTATTAAAAAATTATATGTTTCCAAAAAATATCGAAAAGTCACCCTACAATAATTATTATGATAATATTTTAAAGCTAATTTTTTTAAATATTAAATCAATTAATTTTTCAATATTCATATTTAAAATGGGTTCTACATTAAATGGAGGTACAATTTTCTTTATTAAAATTTAGGTTTTTTTGTGTAAATTACAGTTTTTTCTTATATTATGTCTATAAAAACTAATGGATAAATACAAAAAATATTTTATTGAATATAAAACATATATATTTCATTAAATTCATTAATTAGTTATAATTAATTATTTTTATTAATACAAAACTCTACTAGACATATAAAAATAATAATATTTCTTTTTATATGAAATTGGTTCTTATTTTCATTTCTTATTAATTGTTAACCCACACAATCATTTTATAAAACAAAAAATTTTAAAAATATTCATAATGGATAGTTAATATCTTATTATAGTAAATAATAACATTTTATTTATAATATTATTGTTTAGTGAAAGTCAGTCTTGCATATAATGTAAGCTATTGAGGAAGGATGCTTTCATGTTTCACACAAGCTATCAAGGAATATATCTCTTTTGTATTAATCAAGCTATAGAAGAAGGTATCTCTTGCATGTAACATAATCCAACTCAATGTTATGTTCATTAAAAGATATGACATGTATTAATTAATTTAAAATAGTAAATATATAGTAGAGTATCAGTATATTATATTCCTTTACATGTTTGGTGTTGCGTGTTATACACGCTATTGAATATAATGATATAATTTAGAACTTATGGCTGTTAATGTCTCCCCACATTAATTAAATTGTGTCCTCTTAATTTTAAATTGACCTTGTTAATATACTGTTTGATATTTTCATCATTTAAATACCACATGGTGAGAAGGGTTTCTAAAAAATTATTTATAAAAGAGAAAATGTAACGTAAAGGGGTCACATGGAATACCATATATCTAGGTTTCTATTCATGAGAAAATTATAGGAATTTAGAGATAAAAAATTGGAGGAAAAGCATAAATATATACAGTGAGTTGATGAGGTCATCAATATTAAACAAGTGAATGATCAATATAATGTTCTGGGCCTACAAGAAATAAATTTACAATGATTCAGAAGACCAAAAGTTTAACATAAATTAAGGTATTAAGATTACATTTTATTTCTTTTTTATTTTTCTAATGATGGGTCATTATTGTATTGACCAAGAATATAATAGAATATTCTCACTTGATAGTATTTGATTTCATATGAGAGATACTAACTTTGGGTTATGTTTTGATCAAATTCTAATTCCTTTCTTTAATACTAGAAAGTAAATAAAAATAATGATTTTCGAATTTCTGGAAGCAATAAAAGAATCATATAAAAAATCATAAGTCCTACAAAAATTGACAGGTCTATCGATTTTTCATAAACCATATTTGAAAACCAATATGGTTAATATATTAATCTCTAATACTCAATAGTGATATTATTGGTTCGTTATTAAAATTTATTATTGAAATAGATTTACATAAATCAATGTATATTGAACCAGGACATTGTATTGGTCAGTGGTGGGCATGAAACCCTAATTGTTCTTTGGTCATGGGTTTTATGCCCACGAGATTACCATATTTGACTGGTTGTCACTGGTATTATAGTTTTTCCTTTTCTAAAACCAAATTAATATAATTTCTAAAATAAATCTAATCCTAATAATTTAAACATGGTTAATAAATAAATAGTCTTTTAAAAATTTTTTTCAATATAAACTCAATACATAAATACATCATCCATTTATTTACACATAGTTCCTTCCATGGTCTTTGGTTTATCCACAATATCATTTAAAGGATTTTTAAATGATTACTCTTTATCTTCAATATAAGACACATTTGGTTTAACCTAGGTTGTTCATTTTCATTATCCATTAAAATTAATCATAAGGGTTGGTAATGAAAAAGTAAATTATACTAAGCATATCCAGGGGAGTGTCAAAATAGGTGCAGAATAAGAGCCCTTTTCGTTTATTTGGTTTCCCTGATTTAGTCTCCAAACACCTTTTTAGAGTTATTACTCCTCGGTACATCTGTACTAGATCCACGTCAACTTGTTGTATCCAGAAAGGGATTCATTTCTAGGAATTCCCACATAATCTCTTTATTAACAAAATTATAGGATTTTCATTTATCATTATCTTCAATTTATACATTATGTATTTGTTCTATAACCTATTTTTTCAAAAATCTAGTTCCCAAGGTTTCTAATAAAGTTACTTTGATACCAACAATAGCAACTTGAAATAGAATCCCAAAGCTGGTGCCAACTGTAAATTACATTGGCCTGATTACAGTGAACCAATACCCAAAGGACCGATCAATTTAGTAGTATTGGTATACCAGATATATAAATGAGTCTTTTATTAAAAATGAATATAGTAATTAAAACATAATTATTTTATTCTTTCTAAAATCTAAATAAATTTCTTTGAGAGAAACTCAAATAATTTTGTAAATCCATGCTTATATTTCATACTAAAATTCTTCAATACCTGGGGAATAAAACATAATAAACATGAGCTCAAATAATATATAAGGGAAATTAACTAATAAGTAATAATAAATCAATGAGAATAATAAATATGGGAAGGTATATAATTGGACACACATGCCATATAATCAATAAACTGAATAGAAGTGCATAAATAATATTAAAATTTAATAACTAGAAACAGATTATATTAAAATAAATATACATAGAAAACTAAATATGGAATGGTAATAAACTGTAACAGATGCAATATAAATTACTAAAAATGACATGTATTCATATATATGTCAGCGCAAAATCTCATGGATGGATAATAACCAAATCTTGAAAATGAAATACATCCATAGATAGAAAAACTTAAAATATCATAGATGAATAATTTCTAAATATAAATTAGAGAAAAAATTTATTATTAGACATTGTGCTTCCAAGGTACATGGTACCTTTACCGTCAAGACCATTCACAATACAGTTTTCAAAATGTTGGGTAAAATCCATATAAGGTGGCTAGCCAAAGGACTTGTCCCATGAGACTACCAAGGCCTCAAAGGGCTAGCTACAAATGGTCCCCAACCATTTAATATGAGTCTAAATCAGTCCCCATATTTCAAATAATTAATTTAACAGTGCGCCTTATCAAATATTTGAATAGAGTAAGGGATACATATTTATCAATATTTACACAAATAATAAAATAATGTCAAAGTATACACCATATGTAAAATGGTACATAGTTTAGGAAATATTAATATCCATGATAAATGAAATGTATAATTAAGAGGAAATTCAAGGTTCAATGATCATAAGAGATTAAATATTTCAATGGAAAAATAAATAAAGATGTAAATTTGAATACTATCCATTGAAAAAAATCAAAAATAAACCATCAAGAATAAGAATATGGATGGTATCAGAACAAAAATCCCCAAGTGGAGTAAAAAATGATTGTTGTCCTTGATAAATGTAAATAATATAAAAATATATTTTAAAAACAATCTTGAGTATAATATACATATTTTTGGAAATCTTTTTTAAAAATAATTTTCCTTGAAAATCAATTTTAAAAACATTTTTTAATAATCAGCCATTCAAAAATGAAAAAGAAGCTTTTATGGACCGATGGTGGGTAAATATGTAAATATCGTACAAGGTAAAAAGAACATTCCTTCTATATTTTAAAAAGATATGAAAAATTCCCAGTTATGAATGAGTTGATATGATTCCTTTGAAAATTGAGGTAAAATAAAAAAGGGTAAAAATTTATTTACCAAATCATTTTAAAATATTTTTTCAAAAAAATTTATTAAAACAAGGTTTTTAGAAGAAAATAGGTTCTATGACTAAAGAGAGAAGTGAAGTCCGATTTTCATTGAAACATTTTTAAAAATATATGAGTACCAAAGAGTTAATAAATGGTACTAATACATGAAATTTTTCATGAATAAATATATAATAATGTTTTTTTGAAAATTTGTTATATAATTACCTCGAATGGAAATTCTATTGAAAGATCTTTAGTATCAGTCTTGAAGAAAATAATCCCCAAACATCCCAAAGTTTCCCATACCACTTTGAAAAATATTAAAATATAAAACATATGTAGGAATGATAATAAATTAATTTTTAATATTCCATGAATATAAATATAATAAATAAATAATATAAAAAAAGTTCTAGTAGATACTCCACACAAAATATGTAAGTAGTGTACTTGGAATTTATCTCACAGTTGTAAAAAAGGGGAGATGAGAATCCCTTACCAAGTGTTTTTTTCAGTTAAAATTATTTAACGTAATGTATAATAAACATATTTTAAATATAAACTATCTTGAGAAGCTTTTTCATGATTAATATTACATTTATTTTATATGTTACAATGTTTTATGCAACTATATAAACAACTATAATTACATTGGGTGTTTTGAAATTTTTTTCATTATATGTCAAAAGAAAAGTTGGTAGGTTAACTATGGTCATAGGGGGAAATATATAACATATAAATAATAAAAAACATGTCATAATTATCATATTTATACATTAATTATAATTTTAAATTCATATATTATGTATGGTTATGAACAATTAACCAATTTTATAATTATGGAGACCGTAGACCATACATATGCATGAGTAACGTTCTCATTTATCAATGATCATTATAGAAAGAAGGTAAGTAGAATTATATCATCCCATATTTTCCATAATACCATTAATACCATATTATGGAGTCCTATATACATATATACATAATTCTAATGATGTAAATGTTATCACATCTGGTCGAGGAAGTGGTAGTACACACGTCCACAACCCACATTATGACTTTTTAGTGTGTGAAAGGACAATAAGGATAACAATATATATATATATATTATAAAGTTAATGATTTACTGATTATAATATAGATTTTTTTATTTATCATATTTTCAATTAAATTTATCCTTTATTCAATCCATGGATCGTGTGAACGAATCCCATCTCTTTGAGGGGGTGGCAGTCAACACTTCTTGAAACGATGTTATCGTATTAATGAAAAATGAATAGTATAAGGGAGTGAGTTGTAAAAAATTAAGGAAGATTAAAGATATAATAAATATCATAGATAATATATATAAATAGTTTTTACATGATAATGTCCAACCATGAATGTTTGAAATGGAAAATTAAACAATCATTATTTTTTGAGGCAATATTTCACCATACACAGAAATAGTATGTTTGTTAGCCATTAGATGGAGGTGTGTGTATGTATAGGAATAACTACTAACATAAAAACATTATCATATATTTATAATACTCTTTATTATGTTATCATAAAATAATAAGATTATTAATGTTGAATAATGGAAATAAAACTAAAAAGATTGAGAGAAGACATTACCTATTAATCGAGTAACATCGTTTGGTTTGAAAAAAAACCTTATATGGATTTATTTAATACTAAGGTGAGGATTATAGGATGAGGGGATGGATTTTTATTTGTTTTTTGGGAATATCATGGTCATGCAGATGTGTCTTGAGAGGAGTGGGGAAATGCAGGGAAGGAGTTTCTTTCATAGTGGTGGAGGAGTGGCACTATTGTAATTTATTGATAAGGGAATTCCATGCACGTTTTTCATGGATCATTTTTAATGCCCCTATACTAGTTAGTAATATTATTTTAATTATTACATAACATTGGTATGATCATAAGAGATCACATCTTGAAAGACTGGTTAGTTTAGTAGCTTTGGATGAACTACATTTATAGATAAGTTTTACATTGCATTGTGAAATGGAAGAACAACAACATTGTGTCCCCTTTGAATAAACTCATTTATCATAGCCTATTCCTATAGGTTAATCATAATATACTTCATTTCATCCTGAGAAAAATAAAACCTATGAAAGGGGTGAGCTCAGATTCTCAGTAAGGATAATAATATAGCAGAAAGTTTCATAAATAAGCATAAACATTGAAGTTAATGAATAAAAATAAATCAAAATTCTTCTAAATTTAAACATCTTAATAATATGGAAAAGATAAATCAAATAATTCCTTTTTCTTATTCACAAGGATATTCTATAAGTTGAATAATCACATGTAATATCAATAGATAATTTTATAATGATGGAATGAAGAATGTCGGACATCATAACCACATAGTCAATGCCTCATGCCAAGGCTACATAGACGATTTTTTCAAGGCATCGTGCCAAGACCCTAGTTTGTCTCATGATACCTACCAATACATTGAGGAGCTATAGCAGGATCCACCTGTCACTTACTACGTCCAATGCATTCCTCATATGAATAGGTTGAAACATAACACAAACATTCGTATTAAAATTAGCATATAAAATGTAAATACATTAACCGTAAACCATGAAAGGTATAAAAATAACACATGCACAATCAAACATATAAAAATACTTTAATACAATATTGAAGATTGTATCATATGAAATTATCTTCAAATAAGTGTAAAATTCATTAAAAAATGTTGACATAGATGAAATCAAAACTATTTGAGAGAAATATATTTTTCTATTTTAAAATAATCTAAAAGTAATGAAATTATAAAATAAAACATTTATTTTGAAAATATTCTTATAATCATTTAAGTTAAGCATCAAATTTATTATAATGGAGAAAAATTTCTGAACCCCTCATATAAGTTAAAAGAACATTGTTACCTTAATTTTTCAAAAAGGGAATAATGTACCTTGTTTAGAAAGTGACGGAAAGATTCCTTTAGTTTTTTTAAAAAAGTAAAACATGGGTATAAAGGACTTTAACCGATAGTCCAGTAAATTGTAAAAATGTTTTGAAATACATTTTTATGAAACATAGACGTGGATGATAAAGAGGTACCAATAGATACATACGTATAAACGTCCCATATAAATAAAGATATTGTAAAATTGATCCTTACCTAGTACTTTTCCTTGATCAAGGGTACATTAACCACCTGTATAATAATTAAATCATTGTTATTAAATTATAAAATATCCACAACATAAATATGATATCATATATAATCTTCTAATATTTCGTTGTTAATAATATTTCAGTAGTATCACTGGTTTGTGTGTTACCTGATTCATTTTACTTTATATGTTTCGTTACGCATGCCAATTTTGTTATGGATAAGTGGTATTTTATTAATATCCAGAACTATAATATGTTTTTATACATTATTTTTAATCATCAAATGAAAATTATTATTGAATGGTTATGATGGGGAATGAATCTCATCGTGTTCGTGGAGACGGTAATCCGTATGTACGCACGAGAGACAATATCATTCTATTAGTGGTGAAATCATATGTATTTGGATGATATATACTAAATCATTAACATGTTTTATTTATTATTTACATCAATTATAATCATTATTATACCCATCCAATGAATGATGTGTTGAATAACAAACTAAACCACGACGTGGAGACTGTAAGCCGTACGTATGCACGTATGGTGACGTTTTCATTCATAGGATGGATTAAATAATTAATATGGCTGTACCATATTTATAATAAAATATCAATAGGTATAAGTTAATGAATTTATAATTTTAGTATTGAATAAAAAGAAAGAGGAAGTGGAAGAAGAAAATAACTTTGAAAGTAGTGATGAAGTAATTACCTCTTCTTTGGGTAATTCTATTTGATTTGATCAAAAGGGATCTATAGGATGGATTTTGATCAATGTAAGGCCTATAGATTAATTTTAGGGTAGTTGGGAGGATATTGGATTAGTTTTTTTCTGGTCTAAATGGATTTGGAGGTGTGATTTTGGGATAATGGGATGTGAACTTTTATAAGAGAGGTGAGGGGAACCTTTGGAATAGATCGAATTATTATTATATAAAAAAGTTATTCTTAATTTATAATGGATCCAAATGGATTTATTTTTAGGAAAATTTGGTGATGGGTCGAAATCGTTTTCATCCAATGGGTTGTAGACATGTTTAGGTCACCATATTAACCATATCATTTAGATTTAACTCTTAGTTAAATGGTTTGAAATTTTCCATGTCTCCTTGTATTTTTATATTATTTGGTTAATAAACATACTATAATCTACTAAGAGAACCTAAATTGGTTAATTATAGACATATACAACATTATATAAGTCTTTTTTGATGATACTTATACTTCTATGAATATTATATCATTTAATAAAAAAGTATTTTCTTTAAAATTTTATTTATGTCAATTTTAACACTATTTTGTATTTGATTTATGTGAAATCCATAATAAATTTATCACTTCAAATAAAATTTATTTAGTTAACCCTATCATGTAATTTTATCCTAGAAAATTCTTAGAATATGTCAAAAGTCTCAATTAACAATTATATTAATATTTATAATATCAATTATGTAAATCTTTAACTAATTAAGTAATTATTGTATCATCATTGTGTCATTAATAAATTTAAGTATTTAATCTAAAAAAATTATAAATAAAATACCATTATGTATTAAATCATTTTATATTTCTAATGAGTATTTAGAGTCTTATTTATTTTATTTTAATCCACATATTAAAAATAGATTAGTTATTAAACTTTTAATTTAACTTTTTTAACTCTCCTTTTAATATAATAATAATAAATGTCCAAATCTAATCTATGTGGACCAAGAGGATCCTATTTTTTTCCTAAAAATGATTTTGATCGAAATATACTTATTCAAAAAAATTAGGACATGTGTTAGGGTAAATATAATATCATTTTTACCTATAATTACACTATTTACTTTTAACCATGGTAAATAAAATTCAAAAGTTACTATTTAGAAAAAATAAATTTCATTCTATTGAACCATGATTTACATACTAATTTAAAATGAGTCACATTTATTTTTTAAATTCCAATTCACAAAAGTGATAAAATTACATTTTATGCAAGTTTTCTATGGTTCCAATAATGTGGGTAAAAGACGTTAAAAAGTTAAATAAAATTTTATACTTCTAATTTTATTATAAAATTACTCCAATGAATTACATTTAACATATATAGGTATTATGTATCTATTTTGAATTAAAATAAATTTAAATGAAATATATAATTATTTAAATAAAAATTCATTTTTAAACAATAACATAGTTTTTTTCACTATTAATCAAAAATTGAATGTTTTCAGAAAAATACCAAAAATTCACCCTATGATTATTTTGATATTTTGAATCCAAAAAAGAAGTCCATTTTGAAAAATAAAATTTTAAAAATTTTAAAAATTGGGTATTATTATTTATAACAGCTAGTTTGATTGGTCGTGGCGTGCGGAACTCAAAGTTGCATACAACACAAGCCATTACATTAATAAAAGAGAAACGTACCATGGAATATTGGGGTGTTACATAAGTTGTCTATAATAATGGATCCATTATGTTCCAAGGGACAATACAATAGAAATATGGCCACCCAATATATATAGTTAAATATTATAGGTTGTTTTCCATTAAGGTTTAGATTTAGTCCTCAATTAAGCTTAATTTTTCCTTCATCGATGCAATTAATTTTAACCACTTCGAATATTACATTTGGTAAAAAATGTTGTAATTAGTAGAAATTATAAATTATTATGATTCCAAATGTGCAATCCTTTTATCCCAAATTCTACTCGTATAATTGGCATAAATTAACTTAAAACTCATCTTGTTGACAGAACGACAATGTATGTTTTTAAAGTAAAAACATCTACAATATTTATTTGTTTTTATAATAAATTTCAAATAAAAACTGATTTCAATGACATAAGTTTTATTAATTGATAAATATATTACCTAATTAAAATTTCAAACTGATTAAAAATATAATTTATCCTTACAAATAGGTTAGGGGAAAAATCATTTTTGAACAGGAATTCAGTATATTTAACTTCTTGTTAAAAATGATATGTTTCCAAAAAATAAAAAAAATTAACCATAACCAAAATATTATTTTTCTATTTCAAATATTATTTTTATTTTGACATATTAAATCAATTAATGTTTCAAAAATCATATTTCAAAAGGGTTCACCAGAAAATAGAGGTAAATTTTTGATTAAAAAAAATATATTTTTTAAGTGTAAAATAGAGTTTGTTCTTATATTATGTCTATAAAAACAAACAGATAAATATGAAAAATATTTGATTTGATATATTAAATATATATTTAATTAAAATCCTTAAATATTTTTAAATAATTATGTTTTTTAAGACATAAATTAATTGGAAGAAAAAAAATAAAAAAATTACTTTTTGTATCCAATTGGTTATTATTTTCATTTCTCATTAATTGGTAGCCCATGAATTCATTTTATAAACCATAAATTTTTATATGTTAGTTAATACTATTCGTAAATTCTATTTTATATATTATTATATTAAATATATTTTTTAATAACGTATAATTTTTTTGAAACTTAGTCTTGTGTATAATAACTGTTTTCGAGGATGGTCACTCTTGAGTGTGAAAAAGTTATCGAGGAAGGTCACCCTTGCATGCAATACATGCTATCTAGGAAGGTCTCTCTGGAATGTAATTGAAGCTAAATCTGTGTTATGTTCATTAAAATTTACATTATGTATTTAATTTAATAAAAATAGAAAATAAATTCTAATGTAAGAGGATATTATATTATATTATGTGTTTAGTGTTTCATGTCATACAAGATACTGAATACAAAGTTGTATATTAGAATTTTGGGTCATTACAGACTAGTTCCCATGATTTGAATCTGGTCTGACACTATGATGCCACTCTTGTATGCGGCTCAGCTCTTTCTTGAGTTATGAAAGGTGGGAAATTCATCTCATCTTAGAGACAATACCTTGTGGTAATTACTCCCCTGAGTAGATCCTCATAGAGTTGTTTGAGAATTTGTATCAAATTTTCATATTATGCAAATTTATCCTCTATTGATGGAATTTTGTCTCTTTTGAGTGATGAGTGGGATATGATGAATTATTTCTCATTATCCTTAGAGGTGTTCCAACATAGTGGTGGGAACTCAAAATTCAGATGTTTCATGTTTGGGATTAACCTATTGTTCTGGATACATGCAACCTTAGTGGTTTAATTCATATCCTCCTCTAGGGGTATATTTTTTGGTATTTTATCCCTTTTCATTTGTTTCTTGATCAATGTAATCTATTATGTTGATGGTGATGACATTCACAGAGGAATATTGGACAACTATAGATATCTCAATACTCTAAAATCAATAGGATGGATCATCAGTTTATATATTAGGTTCTTTTTTGAAATATTGACTATTTTGGATTGTATTGGCTTATGGCCCCTATAGGTTGGATTACCATCACCACACGTTCTTCCAATCTCTGCATGTTAATAGTGATCATGTGGGAGATTCTGGTCATGATTGCTGAACGATCCCCAAATATCAATGATTCTTATTGTGGTGGTAATAAATGATGGGATTCGAACCATCAATATTTAACTTCAAACATAGAGAGGACCTATTATTTTTGTGGCGATGATGAGGAAGATTATGGCCCCAGAATTGTGGTATGGGACTATATAGGGATATAATTGGCATTTTTTATCATATTGTTGAGGAATCAATGATTCCAGTTGAGTATTTGATGACACATGGGAAGGGAATTGAGATGTAAATTCCCCATCCTAGTAGGAAAAAGTTGGTATATAACTATCATAGACTTCTCTAGGACCCTCTCAGTGGTGATGAAAATGGTGATTCTAATTGGGATGAACATCCCCTAGGCTAGTAAGATGGTCTTGGATTGAGACATTTGCTGATATGTATTGAATCCTCATATGGATTGATGATCCAAGGGGTGGAGGTTCTGGAAACTTATCACCCACCCTGATGGGATGGGTTCACTCCTCCACAACTGTTATGGTAGATTCTATTACGACTATTCAGATTTGGATATTTTTTCTCATGTACGAGTTATGTGTAATGGAAGACCATGATGTGAGTCATTATATTTGGAAAGTTGTTGGGTTGATCGCAACATTAACTTCTATTATTGAAATGTATTACCATTATGTGGAGGGGACTTTTTTAGTGTTATTTTGGTCTTATTCTCCATATTTTTATGATGTATTTTGACTATTTAAGTGTTGTAATTCCGTTTTAGTGGCCAATTAACTTACACGTTACCTAGTACCATAATTTTTTGGAGGCCATAACATTATTGGAAAACATATCAAGAGAGTTATGTTATTCCAAGGGTGAGGTAAAGTGAAAAAGTTCATAATTTCCTCATCCTATGATACATATGCATGAAGAGGCTTCGATAATCAATTTTTAAGAGTTTTGATTCAATGGAAGAAAACATGTTTTAGATTTGCATTCTGATTTTCTTTTTTTGAGTCTTATACCATGGAGAAAATAGTTAGGTCCAGCTTACAACTGATTATCATGACGGTATGAATGTGACCCTCATATCATGGATATGGTAGGTGTCTATCATTTAGTCAATGATGATCTTATAATATATTTTGGCATATACGAGGCCTCAACTTCTTCTCTTTCCCTTCAAGGATCTCATAGTTAGAAGTGAAAAGGAGCCGAAACATGGGGGAGAGTTTATTTCTTGATAAATCTATCTGTATCTCAATGTATTATTTATCTTTATTAGAATTAAATTCCTCCACCTATTCAAACTATAAGTTTTATTCATAGGGTCACCTAGTGACTTGCATGAAGTGTTTCTAGATTTTAATGGGAAGGCATATATGGTTGACACTTATATTTCATGCATCTCACTATATGAATGAATATGAGTTTTTTTGAACCACTTTATAATGTGGTACATGGTAAAAGGTAATATTTCCTTGTTCATTAGAGATATAAAAATGGTGAGGTTGACTGTGGAAGATTCCTTAGGTAGAGTCCATGCTATTCATCTCCACACAATGATGTAGAGGAATATCATGAAAATAATCACCATTTTATTAGTTGAACAGTTGACAGAACCATTGGGTGTTGAAATTGTATCTCAAATAACACGTAAGACATTGTAATTATGCATGTCAGGAATATGATCCTAATTCTAGGCCGTGGCCAGAATATGTCAACCTAACTTTTAGGATGGTGAAGGGATATGTGCCTTCTCTATGATAGATACCAGAAAACATTGATAATTGTTTGGTGATATGGGACTATAAGATAGATTCTAAGAAGTTATGTAATATTCGATTATTCTTCTTCATTATTGGTAGAAATATGATCCTTCCTGTGGGTGGTTACTAGAATATTATGTTCATCCTTGGCTGAAGTGGGGATATGTTCCAAATTCAAATAAACATTCCCCACCAGAATATGCCGAAGGACATCTAGAATGGGACAAGGGACATGAGAAACCTGGTATATGGGCTTTAAAATATGTTTATTATGTCATTTATTGTCAAGAGTAGGGATATGATCTTATATTTCACAAGTTAGTAGAATATTCCACGTAGCTTCACTGATAGGAATATGAGCCGACCCTGAGGTATGTTCCTCTCTCACTAGCGTTTCCCTAGTCAGAATTGATATATGATTCCAATAATATTCCCTTGGAATATTTTGTTGGTCTTTTTCTATAGAAATATGATTTTTTATGAAAAATGTATCACTCTCACTAGGTGAGCCCTTGTTAGAATAGAGATATGAGCCTGATCTAGAGCCTTAGGAGTATGCCAACAGTCTTTTATGACCAAAATGTGTTCCTCTCTCAAGGTATGTACCCCTCTTAGTTGGTGATCCCCAGTTGTGACATGAACATGATCATGGTATGATGCCTTATCCCTTAGAGGAATATAGCAATATTCTAATTGTATGGGAGAAATAATGTGTGAGTTCTCTTAATCAACATCTTTTTCATGATGATCGGAGTGTTTTTCTTCCCTAACATTAGGGATGAGAATATTAATTTGTCCCTATATACGTACAAGTGACAGAATATTATGGTTTAGTTCCTTAACTGCTGCTAATATTTAATGAAATTTTAGAAAAGTGTGGGTAGTAATTTAAGATGGAATATATTCTATCTCTAATATATACTATTGGATATTTTTTTATTTATGTGGTGATATAATACCTCCTTTATCCTCATAATTACATCAGAATATGCTAATGGAATTTATTAATGGGGGTCCAAATATGTTCTACCCCAATTATTTCTTTAGTAGTATTCTCATATACATGTTCCGTGTTGAGTTGGGATATGAGAAACATCTATGGCTACCGTTGATATATCGTGTTGGGCTTTGCTAACAGAAGTTGGGATATGAGACAACTCTTTATTATCCAAACAATTCGACACCCGATGTGTCTTTATTATAGCTAGTATTTAGGTTTTATTAGTGGGAATGTGTCATGTGGTTCCCTCAGCAGATGACTGAGGGGCACCGGTGGGATGATGTTGATGACAGAGGTTGACAGAAGCCATTCATGATGAACCCTAAACCAAAAAGGGTCTTTTTTGGAATCATTGAACTACCTTCATAATATACTGATGTTGAGGATTGACATGCTCTGAGGATGATCTTCCAAAGTTGTTAGTAGTTGTAAAAAGCACCGCTATATTTACTACAACTTTCTTCAGACAATTTAGACTAATTGGTTTCAATGTTCATATAACCTCAAATGAATCCTCAATGGTCAGGATCATACCATGTGGGTGGTAATACCAAAACAAGGGATTTTCCACCTGGCAATGAAGGTGTCAAGTAGGTCAGGTCATTTGGAAACCTATAGGGGTCGCTATATTGCTTATTTTCTAGAACGGTCACTATATGAAGATATGATCTTTGTTCGGTCATTGTTTGTGAGACAAACACCTATAGTCAAGAAAAAAATAAAAAATAAAGTCACTAATTAGTGTATCATAATAGGAATGACACATGCTCAATAAAATATTAATAGGTTATAAAACTGTCCTTTCTTATTCACTATCCAACCATTGTGCTCTTGTGGACATGTCATAGTAAGGATGAACTTATAACATGAGAACCTTAACTACATAGGATCGGTCGATCAAAATTTTCATTTGAAACATTCCCATCAAATGCACCATTTTTTCGTAGGATATTCATATAAACATATCGATTCATTTTAAAATGATCATTTTGTTATTTGAGATATTCATGTTGGTTTGACTATTTTTGTATCATCATAAATGACTAACCATATTTTAGGAAAAGATGGTCTGATGATAACTGGGCAGTTTATCCATTCTAAACCAATGAATAAGATTCCATATCAAAATTATTTCATGCTAGTTCACCATTATTTTTTCATGGGGATGTTGGGGTATGGATATTCATTATGATTTATTGTGAGGGGGGTTAAATCTGATGCACAATTATTCACATTGGGTTCACCAGGTTTTCATTTCTTAGAAACTCCCAATGGTTCCCTAAACATAATTGATTATAGTCTTACACTCTAATAGTAGGAAGTAAATTTTTGTTTCAGAACCAATGAAACTTAGGGACGCATGTTGTTCTAGTGGGTGGGAGGTCAAGTTCATGAAACCCTTTTTAGGTGAATTTTTTTCCTACTTTGGGACCCTCTAATAGGTTGAATACATGTTCAAAACTCTATTCTCATTACCAATAAGAGACCAGTTACCCTAACAAAATATTAATGTGTTGAATAATTCCATGTGAAAAGGGGGTTATACTACAGTGTCCATCTATATACATATGATGTTCTTCATCCATTTCCTATTAATTAATAGCTACTTATATATTGAATTCATATAACCAGGAACTCCCAAATTTTCACTCATCAAGAGAGATGATTATTATTTGATGGATGGGATTCGGACTCTATGATTCAACTTATGCATCCATCTTATAGCATGAATAAAAACAAAATTTTTTTTAAACCCATATAGTTTAACATAATTCTATGAGAATATATTTGGGGAAAGTTATGTGTTGGATGTTGAGCTCATGCCTTTAGGATGCATTCAATGTATCCTGGTTATGACAGGAATCAGATTCACCACACTTTGATAACCAGCTTAGGACTTATAACAAGGTGTATTCCCTTGTATATGTTCATATCATTCCAGTGATAAGGGTTTACAAAGTTAGGATTCCCTGGCCAGTAGATATTTATGATGTGAATTACATGATTATTATAATTCCTTAAGACTATGTGAGCAATGATTAGAGTGATCTATAATAGAAAGAGATTAATTAGAATCACTATATATTGATGTAGTACTTATGCATAGGGATTTCCCCTTTATATGTTTGATATAAATATTGAGACATAATATGGTGTCCTATGAATCTTTTTTATGGAAGGAATTAGATTCATCAAAGTCCATTTGAATTTTTAATCCACTAGTGGTTGATGATAGAATATAATCCCATGAGAGAGATTGGGTCTTGATGGTTGGAATGTAGGATACATGGGTGTACTTACATGATGGTGGACACCTATTTGAGATCAGGACATAGGAGGGTATCCTACAAATCCCTGTTATTGAAGGAATCAATCTTCTATTAGTTTATTCTGATTAGGGCCGACACACTATGGTTTCCCATATATATCAACTGGAAAAAGTTTTTATTACATGCGATATCTTCTTGACCTAGATTGATTGTCTTACTGACTTGTCGGATTGTCTTCGTCACATGTTTTTGGATTTAAGGACATGTCCTAGTGATGATTTTACATGTCATATCTTCATAGAAGACAACCTTAAGACAAACACATGACCCATTTGACTTGTCCTATGGACATTTAATAATCTAAATGGAATGTCTGGACGTCATCACCCGATCAAGGATCACATTTGTGGATGGTGTCAAAAGATCAAGACTGACATGTCCATTGGGTGTCAAATGATCTGTATATCATTTCCAGAGTAAATTGAATTATCAATGATGACATTCATTTTGGGTGATGGAAGGAAGACCCAGCTAGTAATGATTAGACAAATTGTGGTGTATAGATGTCATGTCTAAAGACAATTTCATGATCTAGGATGACATGTTATGGTGACACCATGAGTCCATGATGACATATCCTAGTGTTTTCCATACCTTGAGAAGTATGTCTGGAGGACATCATAATATTTGGATGGAAATCCCAAAGGGATTCATAATACATTGGTGGAATGCCTATAGGGTGTCACAAAAATTTCTTAATAGGTCATAAGGACATCACATATTCTACATGGAATGTTGAGGGAAATTTTTACGACATGAGAGATATTTCATCATACAGCTACATGATTTGGGTGAGTCATTAAAATATCCTAATGATTAGAGAATCAATATTTTAAAAAGACTTAACCTTTTTATTCTATATTCAAGACTTTATTGTATATGTGTTATAAGGTTTCCTAGTAGTAGATTATTTTTTGTTTCACAAGACCTTACCAACATACTTGAAATCAATAACATAATCTATTTAGTATTTCATATGTCATTCATGTGATATATATGGTAATCATGCAAAGATCCAATACATGTCACATGATCTCTTCGGTTGTTCCCCAGATTTTCACTGGTGGAAGAACTTTGCAATCATGTGACTTGATGCTCCCAGAAGTCTTCTCCTGTACTCTCATATGTGATATATCTATTCATCCCTGGATTTATTTTTTTCTTTTGAGTTGGGGGATTTATTTTCCTCTCCACCCAAATTATATGTTAAATTTATTGGGGTAGTTCTCAGGGATTCAATCTGGATTCAGTGGATGGTTTTTTTGTTATGTTGTTTGGATGATCCTATCAAAGGTCATCCTTGGAATCTTGTGATATTCAGCAAATGTGAGAATGATACATCTTTTATCATTTCATTAGACCTAGGTATATCAAAGGGATTTCTCCAGACCATGTAGGAATACCAAGAGGAATTCATATCCTTGAGATGACATTTATAGGGGTATTCATGAGATAATGATGCATGAAGTTAGGCCTTCGTGTGATTATGTAAAACATTTCATGTCTGTTTAATGAGACCAATTTTGATGCCTATGGGGACTTCACGATATCAGGATGCCATGTATAAGGGCCATTGTTAGAACATGTGGTATTTTAGTTGGGGGATCCCATGATCTAATTGGATCACCTGGGGCATATGAACCCTTTCAAGTGAAGGCCAATGTATCCTCACTCCGTAATAGGATCCATATTTTCCCATTTTATTTACTTATTTATTTTATAAGGGATAGGGATCTCATGATGTTGGGAAAGTGTTTTCAAATACACTTAATCTTCCAACGTGGGATGCATCACATGACTAATAATGGTTCTTGTGGTGATTCACAAACTTTATCAGGTAAATCCCCTCAGTTTTTAAATAGAGATAAAAGGTTTTAGTATAATCGAATGAAAATGTCTAAAACCCTTGTCATGATTAAGGTAACATGCCAATATTCTCTTTAAAAATAGTTATAAATGTCACCAAGTCCCAGCGATGTCTTGTAGTCCACATGAGAACATCGCATGATGATAAAAAATTGCATAAGTTATATGATTTTTTCATATTTTATTCATTTATTTTCCATGTGTTTTGGATTATTATTAGGAACCAAAAAATTGAAAAGTTGTGTTACTTAGAGGAACTCATATACCAGTCTCTAGATGATCAACGAGTGTCTTGGATTCCTTCACAAGAATAGGGATTCTTGTCAATGGTTCTCTATGTTATCTTATAATGATACGACACCACACATGACCAATTTTCATGACCTTTTTAAGGACATGTGATCTTTTCACCTTTTAAGGGTTACATAATCCACATATATAGGGAAACTTATATTCCATTATTTTGTAGAATAAAAAATACCCGTACTTTGGGTATCGTTTCACTTCCATGTTTTTCAATGATCATTCATACAAAATCGACTAACTCATCTTATTTTGATGCATTCATTATAGAAAATGCATGGTTTCTATTTAGATGTTTTATGAAAACCATATTATTTACTAGGTCTATTTATGAAAAGTGAATGATTTTCATTATCATGTTTTAGAAACCCCGTTTTATCCCCATCGGGTATTAATTAAATTTGAATTATTTTTGTTACAATGTTTTATGATGACCACTCTGTTTTCATGGGTTATTTATAAATTATCAGGTGAATTATTTTAACTGACACATGTATGTATAGATGAATGATGGACACGGTTCTATATCACCCTCCAAATAGTATGCTTTTATGTTTATATTACATGATATATATATATATTTTTGAGTTAATTTTCTCTAAATAATGAGAACCAATGATGTGATTCGTGACTATAAATTTCCCCTATTCCAATTTATATAACATAATAAAACTATATTTATAATTATGATCTTATTTTATCTTGATTCAAATATTATGTTAAATAAATTTAAGCCATTATATGTTTATTACGCATGAATTTTTATTTTTTTGGCCTTATTTTTTTAGTCCATGTATTTTAGAGTCACTTATTACTTATGGATATCATAGAATATATTGGAATATTTCTTTTATTGTCTTGTTTTTTGATAATTATTATGATCACATTATTGATTAAATGTTTATTTATCCCATAATGAGCATATAATTTGACACCATTGTTATGTTTTTAATACATTGGTTTTGAGGATGAGTCTTAATAATGATATGTCTAGAAGATCGTTTATCATGGTGACATTAAGGATATATAACCATGGGATTTTTAAAATAAATTTATTATAAAGATAGTCCCTAAATAAAATGATTTTTTTTTCTTCAGGAAATAATTTTTTATGAAATGTTAATTTTTAAATCATGTAAAAGATGTAAAATAATGTAATTTCTATATTTTTTCTATTTTTAGAATTAGTGAAATTGTTTAATTATTTTTTGAGATCAGAGAAGCTATATTTTAGAATTATGGTTAGAGAACCATAGTAAAAAATGAAAAAATGAAAATATGTATATGATGATATCTTGGAATGTTTGTACAACATTGAGTATATTGCTTCTATAAAAATTCCAAATTTCTATGGATACCAAAAGTGGATGTAGGCACTATCATAGATTTACCTTGGGGTAATAATACTAAAAACTATAGATTGGGAATTACCTTGATAATTACTATATGAAAAACAAGGAGGCCTTACTATATGCCTAAAAAAAATATTCTAGGGGATATGATTTGGTTGATTACATAAATTATAAAAACCATTATGAAGGTTTTATTTATTGGTTACTATGAGGGTTAAGGTAAAAATGAATGAGAAAACCTAACATAATGATGAACCGAGAATGTTGTTGGATGAACTAAAATAATTACAGACTAACATGATAATGTGAATGAGTAAGAAATTTTATGGTTTAATTATTTTCAGGATTTTACACACATGTGATATTAACTATTTTTCACTCATGGTAACTTTTTTTTGGGTTTATTAATGGTTTTATACAAAAGGAAGTGGTTTAATAATGGGTGTGAAGAAAAAATGTGATGATTGTTTTTCAATGAACAGTCCAAGTGAATGGGAGTAATTGTATGAGAACTCATAAAAATTTTCTCTAAACTATTATAATATATATATATGATAATATAATCCACATTGATCTATTTAATTCACTAAGTAATGACTTACATGATGTTTATCCTTTCATGAAAGATCATACACCCTCTTCCAGTGGATCTTCAAATTTGCTTATCTTTGAAAAAATAGATCAATGTGTTGGAAAATATATTTTCCATTCTATAGTTTTGGATCTTGAGAATTTTTTTATACATGTTTAAAATTTTTAAATTATTTTCAAACAATGGGGGACCTAAATTAAGTATATAATGATGAAATAAGAAGTAGAATCCCAAGAATGGTAAGAGTTTAAAATAGATTTCTTGAACATGTATTTTCCATGAAATCATTGTATGAATAGGGTGAGGGAATTGTTTGTGTTTAAAATAGAGGGATAAATCCATCAAAACATATTAAGAAAACATCATTAGGCTTAAAATATATTCCATTTATTTTGTCATTGATATAGGAAGTAAAATTGATCATTTGTTCATTGGAATAAAACCTAGTCTTTCAAAATATTTTTCCCAAAGAGTGTATGAAGATATGAAGAGATTTTTGAATGTGAACTAAAGGTGTAGATACAATTTGGGGTATATTAGTACTATAAGGCCCCGACCATAAACATTACTTAATCATTAATTGAATGAATAATTCACACAGAGGATCTTTTCAGGTTTAGATTTTTAGAGAATTAGGTCATAACTATTACATCTCAAATGATTACATAGTAGACACTTCTACTAAGTTTCTATAAAAAACACTTATAAATAAACCTTTCTAGTTCCATGTTTTAGATATAATGTCTTTCCTTGATCCTATCCTTGACCCTATGCATCATTTAAGTCCCGTGGAAAACATTTCAAAAACATGGGATGATCATAAAAAAGTCCAGTAAAGGATACACAAAGAAGGAAAACAGTTAGTTTTTCAAAACAACAATTGAACCATGAGTACATTACCAAAGTAATACTTTTCACCTTTATGAAGTAGTAAAAACTCTCCACTAAATAAAAGACCATTACTTACCCTTTTGTAACGAAACTATTACCATAAAACCCATAAAACCCATATACATAACATATAAAGGTAACTTGGGACATAAACATACTTAAATGAAATAACCATACAGTCGACTTCCACGCATATCACTTAATAGAATAGCCATACGATCGACTTCCATACCCAATGCATTGGAGATTATAAAGTAACCACCAATCTTGGTATTCACGACACCACCCGTCATATGGTTTATCACGTCACCACCTGTCAAATGTCCAAGTAACATTATAAAATCATAAATCATAAAACAATTATAAAGGAAAGAAAATATTTCTACATTTCAAGACCAATATATCACATAATTATATTGATATAAAAAATACATTATCAAAACCATTTTCAATACCAAAAAATAGTATATGGTATTTATTTACTTTTAAAAATATAACGGCTTGCTGAGGAAGCCAAAGATCAAATAATACTCACGGTGGTGGAAAGGTTATTGTCACTACGTACGTTAGAAAGAAACATACATTTTTTAGTTTAGTTAAATGCTTCGTATAGAAAAGATTACTTTTGAATAAAAGTATAAGTCAAAGGGGTTTATACACCGTATAAAATAATGCCTTGTATTAGAACAAAATATTCCTCAATGAAAGGAGATTGAGACGAAGTCCCTTACAAAGACGGTGTCCTTGGATTAATGATAAATCAATTACATAATTATTTTTGACAAATGAATACACCAAATATAAGTGGATATTAAGTGTAAAACATTCAAAGGTCATTCACACATATTCATATAAGGACATATTCAAGGAGTACAAGTTTATCCCAAGGAATCAAAATTGGTTTAAGAAGTTCCCTCGCAAAAATTCAAAAGCCTAATGACGTCACTTCAAAATTCATAAAATGAGTTGATGAGAGATAAAAAGGGTATCTCATCATTTGGAAATTAAATTTACATCAATAAGTATATAGAATAACATATCCCAACATTACAATATGTAAATTTAAAAACACAAAAAAAAAGTCTTTTAAAAAGAGGAGGGTGAAAGGTTCCCTTACCGCCATGGGTATCTTTCTAAACATACACCCCATGAAAGAAGGAAAATACAAAATTGATGTAAATAATCATAAAAGAAAGTATATTACACAAAGAGTAGAATAATGGGAAGTACATATAACACTCAAAATAAATGGTGGAAAATGTAGCATAAATCTCACGAGAATAAAAGTGAGATGAAAAATCCCTTACGAAAACTCGGCAGCCTAACGACACCACTTAAAACATCCAAAAAATGGATTGATGAGATCAAATAGGGTCTCTAATCATATTAAAAAAAATTTACAGAAAGAGGAATATAAAATAACATCCCCCAACATAGCAAGTAGGAGCTTAAAAGAAGTGACATAAAGGAGAGTACTTAAAAAGAAAGAGAGAGGTTGGATCTCTTACGAAAATTCGGCAGCCTAACGGCACCAACCGAAACATCCAAAATGGATTGATGAGAGAAAATAGGGTCTCTCATAATATGAACATAAAAATTACAGTAATATTAATATAAAATAACATCCCAATCATAAGAAATATGGTCTTAAGAGTAATGACATAAAAGAGTGTACTTAAAAAGAAAGAGAGGGGTAAGTTCCCTTACCTCAAGTCCGACTTGTCTTGTTCATTTCTTTATATTCCTGAATAATAAAATTTGGTCAATTTATAATTTATTAAGGACTTTCTATAATGATTATTATTCAGTTCATATCATATATTATAATGTTATAATAATTTGTTAATAATATGAGTTCATATTAGACGTTTTTGTCGATGTTTGGTACATGAGTCAAAAATGAACTTGTTTGAAAATTATTTTCCATGTAGTTGTATGTAAATAATTTCTAGAATATTATTAATCATTAAAATATCATATATATCCAGTACATATTCATTTTATACTATTCCATGTCATTTGGGTATAAAAAATGAAAAGCACCGTTCATGGAGATGGTAGACCGTACGTACGCATGAACGCTACATTCATTTTTTTGTCATATTAATGGAATTAAAAATAAATGAGAGAGATATATATATTATAATTAAAGAATAATATATATGTTATTTAGGTCAAATATGTTCATTAATTTCATTCTTTATACATTCCATGTATTGAATGAACGAGTCACGTCACTTAAGGGGGCGGTAGTCTACACTTCCTCATATGAAATTATCGCATTTGCAAAACATGAAAAGAATAAAGGTATGTTTTAAATGTATAATAATAATGCATATATACAAAATAAATACCATATATATCATATATAAAATACATTGACATCATAATGGCCACCTTAAAAGGTGTTAGAATAATATTTAAAAATCATCATTTCGTGAGGCAGTAATTCGCCATCCACAGAAACAGTATGTTCATTAACCATTAGACGAAGGTGTGTGTAAGTGTAACTCTAATAACACACATATAAACATCCTAGTATATTTAAGATATTTTTTTGTTACAAAATAATGGAATAAAAATAGTTTAGGGGGTTGGAGATGTAAAATAAAACAAAAGAACACAAGGGAAGACTTTACCTTTAAATCGGGTAACTCTTTTTGATTTGAGCTCAAAGGCTTCCTTGGAAAGACTTCTACCCAAAGTGAGGCTTCTAGGAGTTATATTGGGATGTGGATAGATAAAATGGGAAGGGTTTGGCCGATCCAAAGGCTTGAGAGGTGTGGGTAAGGTGGTAGAGGTGGGGGCCTTTTATAAGAGGAGAGGAGGGCCACTCTTGGAAAGTAATAAAAGGTTTCTTATTTATAAAATGCTTTTCAGATTTTAAAGGTCCCAGAATTATATATTTAAAGGATAAGGTGATAATAGTTCTAAATATACACATCCAAAAGGTTTTTGAGAGGTGTAGGTCTTAGGTTTTACATTATCTTTCAATTTTATTTTAATCGTTAAATAATGAGGTAATCACTGCATCATCATGGTTTCATAATCAATTTAATTTATTTAATGTCTAAAAATTATAAAAAAAATATCATGATGTTGGAAATATTTTTATCTTTCTAATGAATATTTATAGTAAAAAATATGACTTGTATAACCCCATTTAATTTTTTTATTAAAACAATACGTGTTTGTGACATTTTATTTTAACATTAAATAAAAAGTTATTAATGTCATTTTACTACCAAGGAGGCTCCATGGAGTCCCCAAGTTGACCCATAAATTTTATTGGTCGTCCATGACACATCCAATAAGAACAGGACATGTGTAAAGGTCATTTCATATTTTTAAAACATTATTTTTACCTTAAATTACACTAATTACCTCAAATCACGATTAGTAAAACTTAAAAGTTACTATTCACAAAAAATTATTATAATCTCATTGAACCACATTTTACTTCCTAATGACAACCATTTATGTCAGATTTTTGAAAATCAAATCACAGAAGTGGTAAGGATTCATTTAAATGAAAAATCAGTTTCTTTAACTACCACTTAGTGGTTTCACTATTCATCAAAAATTGAAGTTTTTCAGAAAAATACCAAAAATTAACCCTAAGCTATATTTGATATTCCAAACTCAAAAATGATGTCTATTTTAAAAAATCCAAAATATATAATTTGCATTAATTAATTTAATAATTAATTCCCGCTGTCAAAACAAATAGCGTGTTTTTAAGAAACAATATCTATTAAAAGATTGATACTAGTTTAAGCCAAATTTCAAAGTGAAATTAATTCCAATGACCACCATTGGAAAAAATGGTAAAAATATATTATACTTGGACTTTAAAACCAATTCAAAAGATAATCTAATCATATAAATAAATTAGATTAAAAAAATGTCTTGAATAAAAATACAACATTTTTCACTTATTCATTAAAAATGAACTTTTTCGTAAAAATATCTAAAATTTACAAAAATTAAATTTTGATGTCCCAATTTTAAAGAAGAATTTTATTTTTTCAAATATAACACATAAAATTGTCAAAAAGTAGATTTAAAAGAGGTTCTCCATAAAAAGGTGGTTAATCGACCTTTTAATGAATATTAGAATGTTTACGCTTCAAATTGGATTCATTCACATTTTTAATCCTCTATCATTTATTGTAAAAAGTAAAAATATTTGACAAACATATATAATAATTTTTTAGTTAGTTCTGTTCATTCCTGTCATTAGAACTTCTAGGTGTTAACTACAATTTAAAATAAAATTATTTTATTATTAGAGTGCAATGTAAGATTTCAAAGGAACTCAATGTTGCGTATTGGGTAAGCCATCGAGCATAGCGTTCCCTTTAAATTAATATTAAAATTTTATTCACAAATAGGGATAAATATAAAAATTTCATATTCTTTATTTACCTGGGGTGTTACATCCTTCCCCCCTTTTTGTAATTACGTCCTCACAATTTTAAAATTGGGCTCAGAAACTTCATTGAAAGTCCCACATCGGAACACGAGTCGGTAAAACAATCACTTTAAAAGAAAGAAAGAGAAGTACAGATGTCACCAAAGTTAACCCATAATAAAATTACATGTAGGAAAACATGGATATAGATGAAAAATCAAAGGGTCATGTTCTGAGGGAGAGTGAGAGAAAACATGTTTAGGAGAAAGTTAACCACCAGAAAATCATCAAGCTAGTGATGGGTTAAACAGTATTTTATTCCCCAGATGGAAAAGTTAATAGACAGATTTTTTGTTTTAAGAAAATTTTCATTGAGGAATTTATTTTTGATCTTAAATAAATCATAAGGGAACATACTTACTTGTCGTGTAAACTTTCATCTTTTACTAGATTTCTAACACAAACTCATACTTTCTCTAAATGATGAGTATTTAGGACGACTTGTTCACATTAAGAGAACTATAATCATCTTTTTTTGAATCAACTAATACAAAAAATAGAACTATATATTTACCATATATTTAGACCTTAAAAAAAACCAAAATTGTTAGAACAAGATCAGATAATCCAGAAATAGATAACCCTTTGTAAAAAGAAAATCAATTCTCAATCTCCAAATTTTTTTCAATAAAACCAAAAGTTCAACAAAGACCATTTGATAAACAATTTTTCTATAAATTTCATCAAATTAAACCAAACTAAGTTTGAGACCAAAACATTTTAAGGATTTAATCACATAGTCTTCCAAGGTACAAATTAACATTTATCTCCAAATAACATCAGTTGCTCTTAAAATATCATATTGAAAAGTAATTAACCTAATCACATATCCTCCATGATAGGTTAATAACTTCCATAGATAACCCAAAATCAACTTATTCTAGATTCATAAGATCATATAACTAAAAAGAATTAGTCAAACTAACCAGGGACTTCACGTAGTCCTGTGGTTGGCGATAAACACCAGTCACACTTTGGTTGTGGGTTCGATTCTCATAGCTTCGTCAGACACGACAGGTTGTCACACGGTCTACGGGTTTCCCTTTTTCCAAAACTACATAATTATTATAACATTCCCCAAAACGAGATAATATCATCAAAAATAATCATAACATATTTTAACCTCAATTTTATATCATGCATTTAATTTTTCATCATAACATATAGTAACCCATAATTACCTCAAAAGTAAGGATCATATAAACCTTAATGGATACCTTTATAATTATCACATGAACATTCACATTGACTTGGTTCTCTCGTACATGATTCATTAGAGAACTCACCAAGGTTCAAGTGGTTGAACATGTCTCCAGATAGTTGGTTTAGAATAACCACGAGATTTCTCATTGAATCCCCCATTTCATCCAGTCTCTTAATCAGAGAACCACCACAGTTTCCTTCAAATCCATTGTCACTTTGGTGCCTGTTAGATCCATGCATTTAATAAAACCATAAATGTCAGTGTGAGTATATCAACAAAACCATCATGTACTAATGAGGAAGATAAACACTAAGATATACTTACTCATTCACTTTATCTAAAAACTATGACTCTTTCTAAAATCCTAGCCATTATGGTAATGTCAGTTACGCTTAGAGAATACCCTAGCCTCTAATGTTATCTAAACCGACCTCTTATACCAACTATAAAGCCCCGACCTTAAACATTACATAATCATGAATTAAATTAATAATCCACATAGAGGATCTTTTCAGGTTTAGAGTTTTAGATAATTAGGTCATAACTATTACATCTCAAAAGATTAAATAGTAGACACTTCTACTAAGTTTCCATAAAATAAAAAAAACCTATAAAGAAACAAGTTTGGTTCCATGTTTTAGATAGAATGTCTATCCTTGATCCCATGTTTGACCCTATTCATCATTAAGTCTTGTGGAAAAGATTTCAAAAACATTGGATGGGCATTAAAAGCCCAATAAAGGATACACAAAGATAGAAAACTCTTAGTTTTTCAAAACAACATGTGAACCATGAGTACTTTAACAAAGTAATACTTTTCACCATTATGAAGTATGAAGAACTCTTTACTGAATAAAAGAACAATACTTACCCTTTTGTAACCAATCAATTACCATAAAACCCATATACATAACATATAAAGGTAACATGGGACATAAACATACTTAAATGGAATAACCATACAGTCGACTTCCACACATATCACTTAATGGAATAGCCATACAGCCAACTTCCATACCCAAAGCATTGGAGTTTATAATGTAACCACCGATCCTGGTATTCAAGGCACCACCCATCATATGGTTTATCACGTAACCACCCGTCAAATGTCCATGTAACATTATAAAACCATAACATATAAAACAATTATAAAGGAAAGAAAACATTTCCACATTTCATGAAAAATATATCACTTAAATATATTGACATAACAAATCCACTATCAAAACCATTTTCAATACAAAAATTGAGTATATGGTATTTATTTAATTTTAAAAATATAATGGCTTGTTGAGGAAGCCAAAGATCAAATAATACCCACAGCGGCATAAATGTCATTTTCACCGTGTACGTTAAAAAGAAAAATACTTTTAGTCGTTTAGTAAAATGATTCGTACTGAAAATATTCCTTTCGAATAAAAGTATAAGTCAAAGGGGTTTATAAACCTTATAAAATAAATCCTTGGATTAGAACAAAATATTCCTCAATGAAAGGAGAGTGAGACGAAGTCCCTTACAAAGACGGTATCCTTGGATCAAGGATAAATCAGTTACATAATTATGTGTGACAAACGAATACACCAAATATAAGTGGATATTAAGTGTAAAACAATCAGTGGTTATTCACACATATTCATAGAATGACATATTCAAGGATTACAAGTTTATCCCATGGAATCAAAATTGGGTTATGAAGTTCCCTTGCTAAAATTCGACAGCCTAACGGCGTCACATCAAAAATTAGAAAATGAGTTGATGAGAGATAAAAAGGGTATCTCATCACATGGACATAAAATTTATATCAATAAGGATACAGAAGAACATATCCCAACATTAAAACATGTAAATTAAAAGACACAACAAAAGAAATCATTTAAAAATAGGAGGGTGAAAGGTTCCCTTACTGACCTGGGTATCTTTCAAAACATACACCCCATGAAAGAAAGAAAAAAAAACATTGATTTAAAAACTGATAAATGAAATTATATTAAACAAATATTAGAATAATGGGAAGTACATATACCACTAAAAGGAAATGGTGGAAAATGTAGCATAAATCTCACGGGAATAAAAGAGAGATGAAAAATCCCTTACAAAAACTCGGCATCCTAACGACGCCACTTAAAACATCCAAAAATGGATTGATGACATAAAATAGGGTCTCTCATCATATTAAAATAAAATGTAATTAAATAGGAATATAAATTAACATCCCCCAACATAACAAAGAGGAGCTTAAAAGAAGTGACATAATGGAGTGTACTTAAAAAAGAGAGAGAGGTTGGATCTCTTACGAAAATTCGGCAGTCTAACGGCGCCAACTGAAACTTCCAAAATGGATTGATGAGAGAAAATAGGGTATCTCATAATATTAACATAAAAATTACAGTAATATTAATATAAAATAACATCACAATAATAATAAATATGAGCATAAAAGTAATGACATAAAAGTGTGTACTTAAAAAGAAAGAGAGGGGTAAGATCCCTTACCTCCAGTCCCACTTGTCTTGTTCGTTTCATTATATTCATGAATAATAAAAATTGGTCAATTTATAATTTCATAAGGACTTCCTATAAATTTTATTATCCAGTTCATATCACATATTATAATTTTATAGTAATTGGTTAATAATATGAGTTCATTTCAGACATTTTTGTTGATGTTTGGTACATGAGTCAAAAATGAACTTGTTAGAAAATGATTTTCCATGTAGTTATAAGTAAATAATTTCCAGAATAGTATTATTGATTAAAATATCATATATATCCAGTACATATTCATTTTATACTATTCCATAACATTTGGAGATAAAAAATTAAAAGCACCGTTCATTGAGATGTTAGGCCGTACATACGCATGAACGCTACTTTTATTTTTTGTCATATTAATGGAATTAAAAATAAATGAGAGATATATATATTATAATTCCATTATAATATATAGGCTATTTAGGTGAAATATTTTCATTAATTTCATTCTTTAAACATTCCATGTATTGCATGAACGAGTCACATCACTTGAGGGGGCGGTAGTCCACACCTCCTCATATGAAATTATCGCATTTGAAAAACATGCAAAGAATAAAGGGATGTTTTAAATGTAAAATACATAAGCATATATAAAACATAAATAACATATATATAATATATAAAATACAGTGACATCATAATGTCCACCTTAAAAGGTGTTAAAAGAATATTGAACAATCATCATTTCATGAGGCAGTAATTTTCCATCCACAGAAACAGTATGTTATTTAACCATTAGAAGAAGGTGTGTGTAAGTGTAACATGAATACATAACATAAAAACATCATAGTATAATTAAGATACTGGTTTTGTTACAAAATAAAGGAATAAAAAGAGTTTAGGGGGTTGGAGAAGTAAAATAAAACAAAACAACACAAGGGAAGACTTTACCTTTAAATCGGATAACTCTTTTTGATTTGAGCTCAAAGGCTTCCTTGGAAAGACTTCTGCCCAAAGTGAGGATTCTAGGAGTAATATGGGGATGTGGAGAGACACAATGTGCAGGGGTTGGCCGAGCCAAAAGCTTTAGAGGTGTGGGTATGGTGGTAGAGGTGAGGGCCTTTAATAAGAGGAGAGGAGGGGCACTCTTGGAAAGTTATAAAAGGTTAATTTATTATAAAATGATTTTCGGATTTTAAAGGTGCCAAAATTATATATTTAGAGGATAAGGTGATAATAGTTTAAACTCCTCACATCCAATAGGTATTTGGAAAGTGTAGTTCTTATATTTTACATTATCTTTCTATTTTATTTTAATCATTAAATAATGAGGTAATCACTTCATCATCATGGTGTCATAAATAATTTAATTTATTTAGTGTTTAAAAATTATAAAACAAATATAATGATGTATTAAATATCTTTATATTTATAATGAATATTTATAGTAAAAAATATGACTCGTATAACCCCATGTAAAGTTTTATTAGTAAAACAATACGTGTTTGTAACATTTTTATTTTAACATTAAATAAAAAGTTATTAATGTCATTTTCCTACCAAAGTGGCTCCATGGGGTCCCCAAGATGACCCATGGATTTTCTTGGTCGTCCATGACACATCCAATAAGGGTAGAACATGTGTCAAGGTCATTTCATATTATTAAAACATTATTTTTACCTTAAATTACACTAATTACCTCTAATCGCGATTAATAAAACTTAAACATTACTATTCACCAAAATTATTATAATCTCATTGAACCACAGTTTACTTCCTAATGACAACCATGTATGTCGTATTTTTTAAAATCAAATAACAGAAGTGGTAAAGTTTCATTTAAATGAAAAATCAGTTTCATTAACTACCACTTAGTGGTTTTACTATTCATCAAAAATTGATGTTTTTCATAAAAATAGAAAAAACTCACCCTAAGATATATTTGATATTCCAAATTTAAAAATGATGTATATTTTACAAAATTAAAAATATATAAGTTTCATTAATTAATTTAATAATTAATTCCCGCTGTCAAAACAAATAGCGTGTTTTTAAGAAACAATATCTATTAAAAGTTTGACACTAGTTTAAGTCAAATTTCAAAGTGAAATTAATTCCAATGGCCACCATTGGATCAAATGGTAAAAATAAATTATAATTGGACATTAAAACCAATTCAAAATATAATCTAATCATATAAATAAATTAGATTAAAAATAGGTTTTGAATAAAAATACAACATTTTTCACTTATTCATTAAAAATGAACTTTTTCATAAAAATACCAAAACATTACAAAAAATAAATTTTGATGTCCTGATCTTAAAGAAGAATTTTATTTTGTCAAAAATAACACATAAAATTGTTAAAAAGTGGATTTAAAAGAGGTTCGCCATCAAAAGGCCCTTAATCGACCTTTTAAAGAATATTAGAATGTTTACGTTTAAAATTGGATTCATTCGCATTTTTAATCCTCTATTATTTATTTTAAAAAGTAAATATATTTAACAAACATATATAATAATTTTTTAGTTAGTTTGGTTCATTACCGTCATTACAACGGCTAGGTGTTATCTACCATCTAAAATAAAATTATTTTATTATTAGAGTGCAACGTAAGATTGTAAAGGAACTCGTTTTTGCGTATTGGGTAAGCCATCGAGCATAGAGTTCCCTTTAAATTAATATTAACATATTATTCACAAATAGGGATAAATATAAAAATGTAAAATTCTTTATTTACCGGGGGTGTTGCATCCTTCCCCCCTTTTGGGAATTGCATCATCACAATTTTAAAATTGGGCTCGGAAACTTCATTGAAAGTCCCACATCGGAACACGAGTTGGTAAAACAATCACATTAAAAGAAAGAAAGAGAAGTACAGAGGTCAACCGAGTTAACCCATACTAGGATTTCGTGTAGGAAAACATGGATATGGAAGAAAAACAAAAGGGTCATGTTCTGATGGAGAGTGATAGAAAACATGTTTAGAAGAATTTTCACCACTAGAAAATCACAAACTGGTGATGGGTTAAACGGTATTTTATTCCCCAGTAGGAAAAGTTAACAGAAAACATTTTTGTTTTAAGATACTTTTCATTGAGGAATTTATTTATGATCTTAAATAAATCATAAGGGAACATACTTACTTGTCGTGTAGACTTTCATCTTTTACTAGATTTCTAACACAAACTCATACTTTCTCCAAATGATGAGTATTTAGGACGACTTGTTCACATTAAGAGCGCTATAATAAACATTTTTAGAATCACCTAATCCAAAAAATAGAACTATATATTTACCATGTCTTAATACCGTAACCAAAACCAAAATTGTTAGAACAATATCAGATAATCCGGAAATGGATAACCGTTTATAAAAAGAAAATCAATTCTTAATATCCAAAATTTTTCCAAAAAAAACTAAAGTTCAATGAAGACCATTCGATAAACAATTTATCCATAAAATTCTTCAATGTAAACCAAACTAAGATTGAAACCCAAATATTTGAAGGATTTAATCACGTAGTCTTCTAAGGTACAAATTAATATTTATCTCCAAATATCATCAGTTGCTCTTAAAGTCTCATATTGAAAATTAATTAACCTAGTCACATATCATCCATGATAGGTTAATAATTTCCATAGATAACCCAAAATCAACTTATTCTAGATTCATAAGATAATCTAACTAAGAATAATTAGTCAAACTAACCAGGGACTTCACGTAGTCCTGTGGTAGGTGATAAACACCAGTCGCACTTTGGTTGTGGGTTCGATTCCAGTAGCTTCGTTAGACGCGATAGGTTGTCACATGGTCTACGTGTTGTCCTTTTTCCAAAACTACATAATTCTTATAACATCCCCCAAAATGAGATAAAATCTTCAAAAATAATCATAACATATTTTAACCTCAAGTTTATCTCATGCATTTCATTTTTCATCTCAAGATATATTAACCCATAATTACCTCAAAAGTAAGGATTATATAAACCTTAATGGTTTCCTTTATAATTACCACATGAAATTTCACATCGAGTTGGTTCTCTCATACATAATGCATCAGAGAAGTCACCAAGGTTCAAGTTGTTGATCATGACTCCTGATAGTTTGTTTAGAATAACCAGGTGATTTCTCATTGAAACCCCCATTTCATCCATTCTCTTAATCAGAGAACCACCACAATTTCCTTCAAATCCATTGTCACTTTGGTGCCTGCTAGATCCATCCATTTACTAAAGCCATAAATTTCAGTGTGAGTATATCAACAAAACCATCATGTACTAATGATGAAGATAAACACTAAGATATACCTACTCATTTACTTTATCTAAAAACTATGAATCTTTCTAAAATCTTATCCAATATGGTAATGTCAGTTATGCTTATAGAATACCCTAACCTCTAAAGTTATCTAAACTGAACTCTGATAGCAACTATAAGGCCCTGGTCTTAAACATTAATTAATCATTAATTAAATGAATAATTCACATAGAGGATATTTTTAGGTTTATAGTTTTAGAGAATTAGGTCATAACTATTACATCTCAAATGATTAAATAGTATACACTTCTACTAAGTTTCCATAAAATAAAAAAACACTTATAAAGAGACAAGTCTAGTTCCATGTTTTAGATAGAATGTCTTTCCATGATCTCATCCTTAACCCTATTCATCTTTATGTCTTGTGGAAAAAATTTCAAAAACATGGGATGAGCATAAAAAGCCCAGTAAAAGATACACAAAGAAGGAAAACTGTTAGTTTTTCAAAACAAAATGTGAACCATGAGTACATTACCAAATTAATACTTTTCACCTTTATGAAGTAGTAAAAACTCTTCACCGAACAAAAGACCATTACATAACCTTTTGTAACCAAATGATTACTATAAAACCCATATACCTAACATATCAAGGTAACTTGGGACATAAACATACTTAAATGGAATAACCATATGGTCGACTTCCACACATATCACTTAATGGAATAGCCATACGGCCGACTTCCATACCCAATGAATTAGAGGTTATAACGTAACCACCCATCCTGGTATTCACGGAACCACCCATCATATGGTTTATCACGTAACCACCCGTCAAATGTCCATGTACCATTATAAAATCATAACACATAAAACAATTGTAAAGGAAAGAAAACATTTCCACATTTCAGGCACAATATATCACATAAATATATTGACATAACAAATATCTTATCAAAACAATTTTAAATACCTAAAAATAGTATATGGTATTTATTTACTTTTAAAAATATAACTTCTTGTTTAGGAAGCCAAAGATCAAATAATACTCGCGGTGGCAGAAAGGTCATTGTCACCGTGTATGTTAAAAAGAAACATACTTTATGTCGTTTAGCAAAACGCTTCGTATAAGAAATATTCCTTTCGAATAAAAGTATAAGTCAAATGGGTTTATACACCGTATAAAAAGAAATCTTTTTATTAGAACAAAATATGCCTCAATGAAAGGAGATTGAGACGAAGTCCTTACAATGACGGTATCCTTGGATTAAGGACAAATCAATTACATAATTAAGTGTGACAAACTAATACACCAAATATAAGTGGATATTAAGTGTAAAAAAATCAGAGGTCATTCACACATATTCATATAACGACATATTCAAGGAGTACAAGTTTATACCAAGGATTCAAAATTGGGTTAAGAATTTCCCATGCAAAAATTCGACAGCCTAACAACGTCAGTTAAAAATTCAGAAAATGAGTTGATGAGAGATAAAAAGGGTATCTCATAACATGAACATAAAATTTTCATCAATAAGAATATTGAATAACATATCTCAACTTTACAATATATAAATTAAAAGACCCAACAAAAGAAGTCTTTTAAAAAGAGGAGGGTGAAAGGTTCCCTTACCGACTTGGGTATCTTTCGAAACATACACCCCATGAAAGAAGGAAAATACAACATTGATGTAAATACTCATAAACGAAATTATATTACCCAAAGAGTAGAATAATGGGCAGTTCATATACCACTCAAAGGAAATGGTGGAAAATGTAGCATAAATCTCACGGGAATAAAAGTGAGAAGAAAAATCCCTTACGAAAACTCGGCAGCCTAACGGCGCCACTTAAAACATCCAAAAAATGATTGATGAGATCAAATAGGGTCTCTCGTCATATTAACATAAAATTTACAGTATGTGGAATATAAAAGAACATCCCCCAACATAAAAAAGAGGAGCTTAAAATAAGTGACATGAAGGAGAGTACTTAAAAAGAAAGAGAGAGGTTGGATCTCTTACAAAAATTCGGCAGCCTAACGATGCCAACCGAATCTTCCAAAATGGATTTATGAGAGAAAATAGGGTATCTCATAATATGAAAATAAAAATTACAGTAAGAGTAATATAAAAGAACATCCCAATCATAAGAAATATGAGCTTAAAAGGAATGACATAAAAGAGTGTACTTAAAAAGAAAGAGAGGGGTAGGATCCCTTACCTCAAGTCTGACTTGTCTTGTTCGTTTCTTTATATTCCTGAATAATAAACTTTGGTCAATTTATAATTTCTTAAGTAATTCCTATAAATATTATTATTCAGTTAATATCACATATTATAATGTTATAATAATTGGTTAATAATATGAGTTCATATCAGACATTTTTGTAGATGTTTGGTACATGAGTCAAAAATGAACTTGTTTGAAAATGATTTTCCATGTAGTTATAAGTAAATCATTTCTAGAATAGTAATAATGATTCAAATATCATATATATCCAGTAAATATTCATTTTATACTATTCCATAACATTTGGAGATAAAAAATGAAAATCACCGTTCATGGAGACGGTATGCCGTACGTACGCATGAACGCTACTTTCATTTTCTTGTCATATTAATGGAATTAAAAATAAATGATAGATATATATATTATAATTCCAGTATAATATATATGTTATTTTGGTCACATATGTTTATTAATTTAATTATTTATACATTCCATGTATTTCATGAAAGAGTCACATCACTTGAGGGGTTGGCAGTCCACACTTCCTCATATGAAATTATCGCATTTGCAAAACATGCAAAGAATAAAGGTATGTTTTAAATTTAATATAAAAAATCATATAGAAAACATAAATACCATATATATCATATATAAAATAAACTGACATGATAATGGACACCTTAAAATATGTTAAAAGAATATTGAACAATCATCGTTTCGTGAGGCAGTAATTCGCCATCCATAGAAACAGTATGTTCTTTAACCATTAGACGAAGGTGTGTGTATGTTTAACTTGAATACATCACATAAAAGCATGCTAGTATATTGAAGATACTATTTTTGTTACAAAATAAAGGAATAAAAAGAGTTTAATGGGTTTTAGAAGTAAAATAAAACAAAATAACACAAGGGAAGACTTTACCTTTAAATCGGGTAACTCTTTTTTAATTGTGCTCAAAGGCTTACTTGGAAAGACTTATGCCCCAAGTGAGGCTTCTAGGAGTAAAGGAGGGATGTGGAGAGACAAAATGGGCAGGGGTTGACCGAGGCAAAGGCTTGAGATGTGTGGGTAAGGTGGTATAGGTGCGGGTCTTTTATAAGTGGAGAGGAGGGGCACTCTTGGAAAGTTATAAAAGGTTACATTATTATAAAATGATTTAAGATTTTAAAGGTCCCACAATTATATAGTTCGAGGATAAGGTGATATTATTTCGAAATACACACATCCAATAGGTTTTTGACAAGTTTAGGTCTTAGATTTTACATTATCATTCCATTTTATTTTAATCATTAAATAATGAGGTAATCACTGCATAATCATGGTGTCATAAATAATATAATTTATTTAATGTCTAAAAATTATAAAAAAATATCATGATGTAGGAAATCTTTTTAGATTTACAATGAATATTTATTGTAAAAAATATGACTTACATAACCCCATGTAATGTTTTTTTAGTAAAACAATACTTGTTTGTGACATTTTTATTTTAACATTAAATAAAAAGTTATTAATATCATTTTCCTACCAATGTGGATCCATGGGGTCCCCAAGTTGACCCATGGATTGTCTTAGTCGGCCATGACACATCCAATAATGGTATAACATGTGTCAAGGTCATTTAGTATTATTAAAACATTATTTTGTCCTTAAATTACACTAATTACCTCTAATCACGATTAATAAAACTTAAAAGTTACTATTCACCAAAAAATATTATAATCTCATTGAACCACATTTTACTTTCTAATGAAAACCATGTTTGTTGGATTTTTGAAAATCAAATCATAGATGTGGTAAACTTTCATTTAAATGAAAAATTAGTTTCTCTAACTACCACTTAGTGGTTTCACTATTCATAAAAAATTGAAGTTTTTCAGAAAAATACCAAAAATTCACCCTAAGCTATATTTGATATTACAAATTCAAAAATTATGTCTGTTTTACAAAATTCAAAATATATTAGTTGCATTAATTAATTTAATAATTAATTTTCCGCTGTCAAAACAAATAGCGTGTTTTTAAGAAACAATATCTATTAAAAGATTGACACTAGTTTAAGTCAAATTTCAAAGTGATATTAATTCCAATGACCACCATTGAATAAATTGGTAAAAATATATTATAATTTTACTTTAAAAAAAATCTAAAGATAATATAATCATATAAATAAATTAGATTAAAAATTGGTTTTGAATAAAAATACAACATTTTTCACTTATTCATTAAAAATGAACTTTTTCGTAAAAATACCAAAAAATTACACAAATTATATTTTGATGTCCTGATTTTAAAGAAAAATTCTTTAATGTCAAATATAACACATAAAATTGTCAACAAGTGTATTTAAAAGTGGTTCTTCATCAAAAGGTGGTTAATCTACCTTTTAATGAATATTAGAATGTTTACGCTTAAAATTGGATTAATTCACATTTTTAATCCTCTATCATTTATTGTAATAAGTAAAAATATTTGACAAATATATATAATCATTTTGTAGTTAGTTCTGTTCATTCTCATCATTACAAAAGCTAGGTGTTAACTACCATTTAAAATAAATTTATTTTATTATTAGAGTGCAACATAAGATTTCAAAGAAATTGATTGTTGCGTATTGGGTAAGCCATCGAGCATAGCCTTCCCCTTAAATTAATATTAAAATTTTATTCACAAATAGGGATAAATATAGAAATGTAATATTCTTAATTTACCAGGGGTGTTACATCCTTCCCCCCTTTTGGGAATTACATCCTCGCAATTTTAAAATTGGGCTCTGAAACATCATTGAAACTCCAACATCGGAACACGAGTCGGTAAAACAATCACTTTAAAAGAAAGAAAGATAAGTATAGAGGTCACCCGAGTTAATGCATACTAGGATTCAATGTAGGAAACAATGGATTTGGAAGAAAAAGAAATGGTTCATGTTCTGAGGGAGAGTGATAGAAAACATGTTTAGGATAATGTTAACCGATAAAAAATCACAAACTGGTGATGGGTTAAACGGTATTTTATTCCCTAGTAGGAAAAGTTAACAGACATCATTTTTGTTTTAAGTTAATTTTCATTGAGGAATTAATTTATGATCATAAATAAATCATAAGGGAACATAATTACCAGTCGTGTAGACTTTCATCTTTTACTATATTTCTAACACAAACACATACTTTCTCCAAATGGTGAGTATTTAGGATGACTTGTTCACATTAAGAGCACTATAATCAACTTTTTTAGAATCACCTCATCCAAAAAAGAGAACTATATACTTACCATGTCTTTAGACCATAACCAAAACCAAAATTGTTAGAACAAGATCAGATAATCCAGAAAAGGATAACCCTTTATAAAAAGAAAATCTATTCTTAATCTCCAAAATTTTTCCAACAAAACACAAACTTCAACGAAGACCATTAGATAAACAATGTTTGCATAAAATTATTCAAAGTAAACCAAACTAAGATTGAAACCCAAATATTTTATGGATTTAATCACATAGTCTACAAGGTACAAATTAACATTTATCTCCAAATAACATCAGTTTCTCTTAAAGTATCATATTGAAAAGTAATTAACCTAATCACATATCCTCCATGATAGGTTAATAATTTCTATAGATAACCCAAAATAAACTTATTCTAGATTCATAAGATCATCTAACTAAAACTAATTATTCAATCTAACCAGGGACTTCACATAGTCCTGTGGTAGGAAATAAACACTAGTCGCACATTGGTTGTGGGTTCGATTCCCGTAGCTTCGTCAGACGCGATAGGTTGTCACACGGTCTACGTGTTGTCCTTTTTCCAAAACTACATAATTCCTATAACATTCCCCAAAACGAGATAAAATATTCAAAAATAATCATAACATATTTTATCCTCAAGTTTATCTCATGCATTTCGTTTTTCAAAATAATATATTGTAACCCATAATTACCTCAAAAGTAAGGATCATATAAACCATAATGGCTACCTTTATAATTATCACATGAAAATTCACATCGATTTGGTTCTCTCGTACATGATTCATTAGAGAACTCACCATGGTTCAAGTTGTTGATCATGACTCATTATAGTTGGTTTAGAATAACCACGAGATTTCTAATTGAATCCCCTATTTCATCCAGTGTCTTAATCAGAGAACCACCACAGTTTACTTCAAATCCATTGTCACTTTGGTGCCTGCTAGATCCATCCATTTACTAAAACCAGAAATGTCAATGTGAGTATATCAACAAAACCATCATGTAATCATGAGGAAGATAAACACTAAGATATACTTACTCATTCACTTTATCTAAAAACTATTCCCCTTTCTAAAATCCTAGCCATTATGGTAATGTCAGTTATGATTAGAGAATAACCTAGCCTGTAAAGTTATCTAAAATGACCTCTGATTCCAACTATATATCCCTGGCCTTAAACATTACTTAATCATGAATTAAATGAATAATTCACATAGAGGATCTTTTCTGGTTTAGTGTTTTTGAGAATTAGGTCATAACTATTACATCTCAAAACATTACATAGTAGAAACTTCTACTATGTTTCCATAAAATAAGAAAAAACTTATAAAGAAGCATGTATAGTTCCATGTTTTAGATAGAATGTCCTTCCATGATATCACCCTTGACCCTATTCATCATTAAGTCCTTTGTAAAACATTTCAAAAACTTGGGATGAGCATAAAAAGCCCAGTAAAGGATACACAAAGAAGGAAAACTGTTAGTTTTTCAAAACAACAAGTGAACCATGAGTACTTTACCAAAGTAATAATTTTCACCATTATGAAGTAGTGAAAACTCTTTAATAAATAAAAGACCATTACATACCATTTTGTAACCAAACGATTACCATAAAACCGATATACCTAACATATAACGGTAACCTGGGGCATAAACATACTTAAATGGAATAACCATACGGTCGACTTCCACACATATCACTTAATGGAATAACCATACGGCCAACTTCCATACCCAATGCATTGGAGGTTATTACATAACAACCCATCCTGGTATTCATGGCACCACCCGTCACATGTTTTATCACGTAACCACCTGTTAAATGTCCATGTACCATTATAAAATCATAACACATAAAACAATTATAAAGGAAAGAAAACATTTCCACATTTCAAGAACAATATATCACTTATATATACTGACATAACAAACCATTATAAAAAAAAATTCTCAATACCAAAAAATATTATATGGTATTTATTTACTTTTAAAAACATAACGGATTGTTGAGGAAGCCAAAGATAAAATAATACTCACGGCAGCAGAAAGGTCATTTTCACCGCGTATGTTAAAACTAAACATTCTTTTTGTCATTTAGTAAAATGCTTCGTATAGAAAATATTCCATTAGAATAAAAGTATAAGTCAAAGGGGTTTATACACCATATAAAATAAAGCCTTGTATCAGAACAAAATATGCCTCAATTAAAGGAGATTGATACGAAGTCCCTTACAAAGACGATATCCTTGGATTAAGGATAAATCAATTACAAAATTATGTGTGACAAACGAATAAAAAAAATATAAGTGGATATTAAGTGTAAACCAATCAGAGTTCATTCACACATATTCATAGAATGACATATTCAAGGAGTACAAGTTTATCCCAAGGAATCAAAATTGGGTGAAGAAGTTCCCTTGCAAAAATTTGACAGCCTAACGGTGTGACTTCAAAATTCAGAAAATGAGTTGATGAGAGATAAAAAGGGTATCTCATCAATTGGACATAAAATTTAATTCAATATGGATATAGAATAACATATCCCAAAATTACAATATGTAAATTAAAAGACCCAACAAAATAAGTCTTTTAAAATGAGGAGGGTGAAAGATTCCCTTACCGACTTGGGTGTCTTTCGAAACATACACCCCATAAAAGAAGAACAATACAAAATTGATGTAAATACTAATAAATGAAATTATATTACACAAAGAGTAGAATAATGGGAAGTACATATACCACTTAAAGTAAATGGTGTAAAATGTAGCATAAATATCACGGGAATAAAAGTGAGATGAAAACTCCCTTACGAAAACTCGGCAGCCTAACAACGCCACTTAACACATCCAAAAATGGATTGATGAGATAAAATATGGTCTCTAATCATATTAACATAAAATTTACAGAAATAAGAATATAAAAAAAATCCCCCAACATAACAAATAAGAGCTTAAAATAAGTGACATAAAAGAGAGTACTTAAAAAGAAAGAGAGAGGTCGTATCTCTTACGAAAATTCGGCAGCCTAACGGCGCCAACCGAAACATCTAAAATGAATTGATGAGAGAAAATAGGATCTATCATCATATGAAAATAAAAATTATAGTAATATTAATATAAAATAACATCCCAATCATACGAAAGATGAGATTAAAAGGAATGACATAGAAGAGTGTACGTAAAAAGAAAGAGAGGGGTGGGATCCCTTACCTCAAGTCCGACTTGTCTTGTTCATTTCTTTATATTCCGGAATAATAAACTTTGGTCAATTTATAATTTCTTTGGGACTTAATATAAATATTATTATTCAATTCATATCACATATTATTTTGTTATAATAATTGGTTAATAATATGATTTCATATCAGACGTTTTTCTCGATGTTTAATACATGAGTCAAAAATGAACTTGTTTGAAAATGATTATCCATGTAGTTATAAGTAAATCATTTCCATAATAGTATTAATGATTCAAATATCATATATATACAGTACATATTCATTTTATACTATTCCATAACATTTGGAGATAAAAATTGAAAAGCACCGTTCATGGAGACGGTAGGCCGTACGTACGTATGAACGCTACTTTAATTTTTTTGTCATATTAATGGAATTAAAAATAAATGAGAGATATATATATTATAATTCCAGTATAATATATATGATATTTAGGTCACATATTTTCATTAATTTCATTCTTTATAAATTCTATGTATTGCATGAACGAGTCACATCACTTGAGGGGGCGGTAGTCTACACTTCCTCATATGAAATTATCACATTTGAAAAACATGCAATGAATAATGGTATGTTTAAAATGTAAAATAATGAAGAATATAGAAAACATAAATACCCTATATATCATATATAAAATAAAGGGACATCATAATGGCCACCTTAAAAGGTGTTAAAACAATATTGAACAATCATCATTTCGTGAGGCAGTAATTCGCCATCCACAGAAATAGTATGTTCTTTAACCGTTAGACAAAGGTGTGTGAAAGTGTAACTCGAATACTTCAGATAAAAACATACTATTATATTTAAGATACTGGTGTTGTTACAAAATAATAGAATAAAAAGTGATTAGGGGGTTGGAGAAGTAAAATAAAACAAAAGAACACAAGGGAAGACTTTACCTTTAAATCGGGTATCTCTTTTTGATTTGAGCTCAAAGGCTTCCTTGGAAAGACTTATGCCTAAAGTGAGGCTTCTATGAGTAATATAGGGATGTGGAGAGACAAAATGGGCAGGGTTTGGCCGAGCCTAAAGGCTTGAGAGGTGTGGGTAAGGTGGTAGAGGTGGGGGCCTTTTATAAGAGGAGAGGAGGGGCACTCTTTGAAAGTTATAAAAGGTTACTTTATTATAAATGATTTTAGGATTTTTAATTTCCCCAAATTATATATTTCAAGGATAAGGTGATAATAGTTCTAAATAAACACAACCAATAGGTTTTGACAAGTTTATGTATTATATTTTACATTATCATTCCACTTTAATTTAATCGTTAAATTATGAGGTAATCGCTGCATCATCATGGTGTCATAAATAATTTAATTTATTTAATGTCTAAAAATTATAAAAAAACTATCATGTTGTAGGAAATATTTTTATCTTTATAATTAATATTTATAGTCAAAAATATGACTTGTATAACCCAATGTAAATTTTTTTAGTAAAACAATACTTGTTTGTGACATTTTTATTTTAACATTAAATAAAAAGTTATTATTGTCATTTTCCTACCAAAGTGGCTCCATGGGGTCCCCAAGTTGACCCATGGAATTTCTTGGTAGTTCATGACACATAAAATAAGGGTATGACAGGTTTAATGGTCACTTCATATTATTAAAACATTATTTTTACCTTAAATTACACTAATTACCTCTAATCACGATTAATAAAACTTTAAAGTTACTATTCCCCAAAAATTATTATAATATCATTAAACCATATTTTACTTCCTTATGAAATCCTTGTATGTTGGATTTTAAAAAATCAAATCACAGAAGTTGTAATGTTTCATTTAAATGAAAAATCAGTTTCATTAAATACAACTTAGTGGTTTCACTATTCATCAAAAATTGAAGTTTTTCAGAAAAATATCAAAAATTCACCCTAAGATATATTTGATATTCCAAATTCAAAAACGATGTATATTTTAAAAAATTCAAAATATATAATGTGAATTAATTAATTTAATAATTAATTCCTGCTGTCAAAACAAATAGCTTGTTTTTAAGAAACAATATCTATTAAAAGATTGACACTAGTTTAAGTCAAATTCCAAAGTGAAATTAAATCCAATGACCACCATTGGATAAAATGGTAAAAATATATTATAATTGGACTTTATAACCCATTCATAATATAATCTAATCATATAATAAATTAGATTAAAAATAGTTTTTGAATAAAAATACAACATTTTTCACTTATTTATTAAAAATGAACTTTTTCGTAAAAATACCAAAAATTTACACAAATTAAATTTTGATGTCCTGATTTTAAAGAATAATTTTATTTTTTCAAATATAAAAAATAATATTGTCAAATAGTGGATTTAAAAGAGGTTCTCCATCAAAAGGCGGTTAATCGACCTTTTAAAGAATATTAGAATGTTTACGCTTAAAATTGGATTCATTCGCATTTTTAATACTCTAACATTTATTGTAAAAAGTAAAAATATTTGAAAAACATATATAATAATTTTCTAGTTAGTTCTGTTCATTCCCGTCATTACAACGGCTAGGTGTTAACTGCTATTTACAATAAAATTATTTTATTATTAGAGTGCAACGTAAGATTAAAAGGAACTCGTTGTTGTGTATTGGGTAAGCCATTGAGCATAGCGTTCCATTTAAATTAATATCAACATTTTATTCACAAATAGGGATAAATATTAAAATTTCTTATTCTTTATTTACCTGGGGTGTTACAAGTACAACATAGAGGGAAAAACATGGTATAATACCATGGGAAATTCAATGGTAAGTCACACATAGGGAAGAAATTTATACCCCCTACATACCAATAGTTTAAGATAAATTCCCCGGTTAATTGTCCTCATGCATCAATGAAGTGTTTTATCTGTGTTAAATTAGGACAACAAGCCCAAAATTTCTGATTCGAGGCTAATATAATGTTTGAAACAGAAAATATTAATAATGTCATAACTAATGATTTACCAGTACTATAATGCATTTATAAGAAGGACATTCAACATATGTGAATCAATGTTTTAACACTCAATAAAGTGACAAGAATAGGCCTCGAAAGCTTTACTAACTGAGAGAGAAAGGGAGGTAATGTGTGTTCACTACAACTGAGCAAGATCAAAAAATGTAATTGAAAAGAGGTACACATACTTCAAATGATGAATCATCCAAAACCATATTTTATTCTAGTTTATCATATTATTTCATATCAGAAAAGATTACTAAGAATGTTGAATCACCACTAATGTAAGGGAAATCTATGTACATATAAAATCACATAGTGGTAAAATTATTAATTCTAAGAGATATAAATATTATCTGGCTTTATTTTGTGAGAGGCTATTTCTTGAAAATATAATTATTCTCCATTGGATGAATATGACATAATGTTTTATATGGATTTTTTTTCAATACATAGATCCTATATAAATTATTGAGGGAGGGGGACCCCATTTCTTATATAATGTCATCCTATTCTCAAGTAAGAATAAAAAGATGATCTACCCTAATAAGAAAATTCATTAATATAAGTTTTTTCACTAAGAACTGAGGTATTCATATCAAAAAATTATTATAGAGGATGTTAGTATTTGTAGTTATGGTCATTTCATTAAATGATTGGTGGGATTACCTTTATAGATAAAAGTCTGATATATATAATAATAATTATTGACATAAATATATATTCACACAAAATGTGTAAAATCTAGGATATAAGATATGGTTGGAATACATCAAAGACCCGGACTCCTCAATACATTTTCACTATTGGACGAAATAAAAGGTGGTCGATTCTTTGAGATGGGATGTTAATGCTAAAATATATACAAATATCATTTTAAAAGAACCAATATACATGTATTTTTAAAGGATGAATCTTTATATCACAGGGGGAGGTTGGAAATTCTATCATTTCTAATTTATTTCACAACTATTCATTCGTATAATGAACAAAGAAGCCTAAAAAGACATAATTGTATGGTTATAAACCAGAATATGAGTCTCATAAAGATGATATCTAAAGAGGTACCTTTTGGATGATGAATATAAATCCTCCATATATATTCATCTAGGTTATATAAAGATGTATATAGAACTAAAACATAACCTCTGGTGGGATAACATAAAGGGAGAAATTGAAGAATATGAATATCAGTGCTTGGTATTCCTACAAGTTAAGGATGAATGATAACATTCCAAGGGTATTTTGCAACCACTACCCATACCAATATATAAATAAGAAAAATACACATTTAATTTCATCATAGGACTGAAAAAATTATAATAGGTTATAATTAACTATATGTTACAGTTCATCACATTTATAAGTCAATAAGTTTTATTGAAATCAAAGAAGACATCGCTGTTGATCAAATCAGCAAAATATACCTATGGGCAGTGGTAAAGTTACAAAGAGTAACACTATCTATAGAATCTAAAAAATATCATAGTTCTACCTCACTGTTTTATAGAATTGTTTAGAAATATATAAAATATAGATAGATTTCAATACCACTTATCTTCCTTTGATATATGGTCTATTTGAAATGGACATTTTAACCATATATGATATTCAATGATTTTGATTAATTGATTTCCGAGGATGTTGTGATAAACACCTAACAATAGTATATTTCTCAGATAACAACAGTTTCCATTATAATCATTCAATGGTAATATATGAGACTCTTTAAAGACCGAGATACAAAATCCTTAACATGTTTATATGATGTTAGAGAAAGGAAGTTGATAAGGCCCAACCTTGTTCAAGAAATTATGGACAAGGTTCAAGAATTTATGAAACATATGAATGTGGGAGAAATTTTATAGAAGCGTTATGAAGAATATAATTAACGATATATAGAGTTCTATGTTTCTGATAAGGTGTTCCTCTGGATATCTCATTGGAATATTGTTATGATATTCAAGAAGAATGGGAGGCTGATCCCAAGGAATATTGGTCCCTTTTATATCAATGGTCACATCAAGGTTGTGGATTATAATAACATACTAAGCATAATTTTTTCTTAAAGGTTTAATCCAATTTTATAATTTAAAAAAATCAAATTAATATTTTTTAATTTAGAATATCATATTAAATTCTATTTCTTCCTCTCAAACACATTTTATTAATTAATCACAATTTTTGAATTTGAAGTTATTTATCAAGATTTAGAATGGAAATATAATGTTTTAGACATCAACTTGAGAATATTTATTTAGAGAAATAATTCCGGTTTTGGGTTCTATTAGAGTACCGTGTATTTTTTATTATCCATTGTGTATCATGAGTTGTATCTAAAAGAACCCTTGTCTATGGTTTTCTCTCTCAAATTTACTAATTCCTCATTTCATATGTTCGAATAATTAGATTATTAATAAGTTAGGTGACTCAATAACACATTTCATAATTTTTATTATAATTCATTCAATGGTCATGGGATGATTAGGAGAACTAGTCATGCATTTAGAAAGTGCATCCCAATTAAATTATGAATGGAAATAAAAAAAAGAAGAGAGAATGTATAAAAAATAAATGTGAAATACATAACCCATATTGGAATAATAAATAAAAAAATAATCAATAGAATAATTCACCATTATTACATTAATTTTGAACATGATAAAATGTTCCCCTCATGCTATTTAAGTTAGGGTGAGAGAAGTGAATAGATAATAATCAATATGGAATTGATGGAGTAGCCAAACAAAAGACACTATTATGGAAAAAAATAATACCAAGGTCAATATTGCACAACATATTTTTTGGTATCTTGAATATTATATTATAAAAAATGTTTAATTATCGGGCTGGATTTAATTTCCCAAAAATCTACCTTGAAATTAATCTGGGACAATTCTAATGTTCCCCAGATGAGTGAACACAAGATCCACTCAATATTCTCCAAAATTATATTAAAATTAATCTATTTGACTAGTTCCATGCTGTGATAATAGGTTTTATATCATGAATCCTCATGAAATGCTACTGATCTCCCTACTTCACCTAATCTTATAATGACATGAAAAATACTATATTCAGGTTGTGAATATGTGTGTCACTTCATGAAAAGTTTTTTCCTATATTATATTGATTCTTTTTCACTTCAATATTCTAATTTATTCCATGAGATCCTGTATTAAACCTCTCACATTGTGAATTTTCATTTCATGTCATGAATCATGAATTTCCCAGAATCGTCATTTAATTCCCACTTTAATCTTCCGATTGCACACCCTAGAGAAACTTCCATCATTTATCACTTTTTATTCATATTCATTGAGATAATATTACAATGTCTTATATAATAAAATAAATAAAATAATAAATATATGTGTAGGGAATGTTACATTAAATTTACAAAAAATGAATTTATCTTATCAAAACATATGCATGAGATAAACATATCAATCCCCACACACTGGAGTTAAGTCTTATCGTCATGAATGGAATCTAAACATAATTCAAAACTAATCACTCAACCATGATTAAAATTTTAGTGTGGAAAAAATTAATATAATGGGTAACTAAATATATATTATTCAAAAACAAAATTTATCTAAATCCCCTATTTTTATAGAAATCAATTCAATATTATTATTTTTCTATAATTTTAAATTATCAGTGTATTTTCACTAATTCAATGACATTTTTCAATTAATTTTCAATTTACATATAAAATTTTAATTTACCTCAAGTTATTAATTTTTCCCCATCAATCAAGGTAAAATTGTAAATTATTTTTTTCTCAAACCTCAAATCATGATCTTTATCAAAGGTTTGTAATGAATGTAGATTTTATAAACCATTTTAAAAATGCTGTAATTAATCTTGAGGGATTCACCTTTTAGATAATGAATATCTTATGCATTTTTTAGGTATGTATTGATGAAAAAATAAGTATGAAATGTATGAAATTAGGAAGTAATTTAAATGATAATAAAAAAATTAACGTCAAATGAAAATCTCCTCTCAAAGTGACATAACCTTATTCATAGAAAAAACCAAAGAATTATCTTGAATCCATGAATATAAAAAACAAAACTCCTTTTTTTCAATTATTTTTTTCAAGTACTATATTTTAGTTTTTGAAATATTGTGATTGGGAAAATATCACATCCACCACCAAACATGTGACACTTTAATATTTTATATTGTATTTATCCTTAAATAAATTTAGTTTCTTTGATAGATTTATTTACATGAAGCATAGATTCCGAATGAACTACGGTATAGTATACCATTATAACATGCATGTTAATTTTTTATTATAAATATGAATAATAAAATTATGAACAAATATCTTTAGGGTTTTATATAATGAAAATATGTTTTCTAAATAATAATAAAACACTACCCAAATTTCAGTAAAGTCATCTTCTTCATTAGTAATACATTTTCTTCAAAATGGGTTTCATTATATTTTTTTGTGGTTATATTGAATTTCTAACAGTTCTTGAAATTTTATTTTATTAAAATTATATCATTTTTTAAATCATAATATCAAATAATATCTTATGTTTTAATTTTTTATTTTTATTAAATCAATATTTTTTATGGGAATAGTAAAAAAACCAATTTTATAAGGAATAACATTTTCCTATTAAGTATTTAAAAATAAAAATTCTGTTTTTAATTAGTTTTAAAATATTTAATGTAATTTTTATTATATATAATCCAATTATGTTAATTTTAATCAATATAAGTTTTAATTCTTGTGTGATGACATTTTAGTTCTTAAAAATGCATTTTATAGAAATTTATTTTTCATTATATTATATTTGATTTTTTTAAAATTAATGTATTCAACTTATAAATATTTTATTTTTATAAAATATATTATATATTGTGAATATAAATTTAAAATTTTATTAGTGAAGACACTTTTATTTTTTCCCATTTTGAGTAGTAACCTTGGAAAAAACATCTATTTCCATGGTAAGGATTATAACAAATTAAAAGGCCAATAAATAAAATAATGATTGTTTAAATTTACTAAATTCTATTCTAAATTATATTATATAGTTATATTTATAGCCTATATCATCTAATATTTTAAAATTAATCATTTTGGAGCCATTTTAACTGAGTAAGACATTAATATATTTTAATCCTTTGAAAAATTCCATGATTGTCCTCCCCCACCCCTATAAAATTACACTACATATCCTCTTTTCCACAAACATAATTATCTTTTTGTATCCGAAAATCACTACTAAAATACCTTTATAAAATCACTAAAGAATATCTATATGTCTTGTATTTATCAAAACACCATCTTTATAAGGATTAATGTGTAAACCAAAGGAGGCCATCAAAAGAAGAGTTATAACTATAAATTGAGTGTTTAAATTTTATTTATAGTTACACTTCATTCAATTTTTTACAACCCATGATGATTTAAAAACAAATTAATTTCCCATAAAATGAGATGTTTTCTGGATTATTTCACAACCAATATTAATATCATTCACCATAAAAGGTGAAATTGAATTATTTCTTTTATATATAAGTGGACTATTGCCTCCACAAAGTATTGTGATTCATTTTACATCACCATATTTGATGATTAGTTATTATTATGATTTTAATGTTTATAAATGATATCTTACACATTATTATTATTATTTAATTATAATATATTACATACCTTTATACCTTCCCATCTATTTTAAAAGGAAAACCTCACTCGTGCATATGTGAATACTACCACCTCCATGAAGTGATGTTATTCGATTATAATTTTACCATTACAAGGGATGTAATAAGAATATAATTAAAATATATATATGATATATATGATATATATTAAATAATAATAATAATTATATAATGATTAATTATTAATTAAATTTCTTTAATTCTATCCATCGAATAATGGAAACATCGTTTGTGTTTTTATACATATTACTATCTCCACGAAGTGATATAATTCATATTTCATCACTAATTTTTATGAATAATTATAAATTTTTTTATGATGAGTTAATATTATAATAATTTAATTATTAATATTATTGAGAGGATTAAACCATTAACACAGTGTGTGTACCAGAACCAATAAACTGAAAAATGCATGGAAAACTATCCAGTTTTTCCCCGAATGATTATTTTAATGAATAAATTATTAATATAAGGATAATTAAAAATGATATAAAATAATAAATAGTAATATATGTATGAATATGAGTATATAATATATTTATCATATATATAAATTTTTTATACATGAATTATGACTGCATACAATTCATTATGGGACTTGTTTTACAATATAAATTTATTTTGCGATTATTTATGTTGTGATTTACATTGGAAAAATATATAATCCTGATATCTCAGACCCCATAAATTTTATTCTCCTTGGGTCATTTTTGTTTTCATATTTTAATTTTCCTTTTATTTTAATTTTTGTATCAAGAGACAATAATTGAGTTACATAAAAGTGGATTCATTTAAAAATAAATGTTTCAATGTTTTCCTTAAATTTATTTTCTTCCTCATTTTAATTATATTTAAAAAAATCAGGAGTATTTTTCTTATTCTCAAAATATTTATTAATTTCATTTTTCAATTTCTTTATTTTTCTAAATTTTTTAAGGGAATATTGTTATTGTTTTTAAAATGATGAAGTTATTACTAAATTTTTTAAGTAAATATTTGTTTTAACATACTTCACTCGAACAAGTTTTCCCACCAGTAGGTTTACAAATTGCATTAAATATTAAACTATAATTTATCATTGTTATTTCCATTGAAAATATCCCCATTAATATTTTATAAATTATTATATTTTCATTAATCTACTTCAAAATGAAAAGTTAATTTTCCCCATGAAATATCCCAATGATATTTTAAAGGTATTTTAATATATGATAAAATAATTTGATGTTACATATACTTTAGTAGGTCCATGATCTAAGGATACCATTATTATTATTTATTTGGATAGTTAATTATTATGATTATAAAATATTTTTGAAACATGTTTTCTTTCCCATAGGTTATGTTTTGAATAAATGATAATATTTTAATGACCATATGAAATATATATGAATGGATTATGATAATGTGAATGGTTTTTCAATTATATCCCTCTAATGCAATTGGTAAGTTGATATTTTTATCTCAAGAGATGATGATGATATGTGTGGAAATGATTTCCAATATATTTTTCCACATTTATGTGTGTATTATTTATTCAAGATATTCTCGCAATATTATTCATGGAAAAGATATAAAATGGATATCTTCAAATTTTTAGGCATGATTATGATTAATTCAATCTATTATCAGAAGATTTTGAGTGGAAAAAAAATGTGAATATCTTTTTTTCACATTTTTATGTTTGATTATTATTGTTTATAGTTATTTTCCCAAGATTATTCATGAAAATCATTTAAAAATATCTATGTTCATGAGATTATAATTTGTATTCTCATGACATTATATTCTTATGTTATGAATCTTCAAAAATGATTATAGATTTGATATCCCCAATGATTATGATTTTAGATATGAAATTCTTTTGGATATTATGATCTAATATTTTTTGGGTATGAAAAATATAATTTTAGAACATGCGTATGATTATGTTACCAGAAAATTATGATTGTATTTTGGTCTTATGAATGATATCACCCATGTTTAACCTTTCTAAGAATATTAGAACATCCTTACTTATGTATACTTCCCATTATTTTGATGGAAGGTTCTATGTATGATATGTCTATAATTTTAAAAATATAAAGATCTTTGTGGGAGTTGTTGAAGATTTTTTAATAAATGTATTGATTATATATATTCTCCTAAAATATTTATCTATTATTACCCCCAGACATGAATAATTGTGGTATGTATTGAATATTCATCAAGAAGGATGTAATATTATTATACGTTGTGATTTGGCCTCCATATTTGATATTAGATAAGTGTTTAATTATTTTTGAAGATTATTTTTAGAAATATTTGGAGAAACCCATAGGGATATGTCTAAGAATAGTATAACATCATAATGTTTTTCGTAAAAGAGAGATTTAATTTTTCCCTAGAAAATATATTCATATTTGGATATAGGTAAGTAGATATAGCAATTACATGTATTCACCTACACTTTACAAATCAGAATGGTTTGTATTGATTATGAACTCAATCATCAAATTCTTGATGTGTTGACTTAAGACTACCCAACTATATAAACACTATTTGAGGATATGGTACGGTATATTAAAATTTTCATTATAAACCATTATTAATTATTAGAAGACGTAATGGATATTGATATACTAGGAGAAACCTAAGGTGTCATGGAAAATGAGGAGTCATAAATTAATACATCATTGGAATTAATTTTAAAATTTTATGATTTTTTAGATTGAATATTAATTTTCGATGACCATCATAACCATTTTGAATTTACTTGGTGAATAAAAATAAAATAATTATGTTGAGTATGTTGTAGGAACAATAAAATATTGTAGTATATTATTTGCGAATAGTCTTATAAAATCCATTATATAATGAAAATTTATTTTTGGGTATTCATTTTAATTCTCAATGATTATATGTTTAGTAGTAAAAGAATAAACTGGTATGATGATCATAGATCAAGTCTATAACTTCTCTTAGACAGAATTTTATGGAAATATGATTACTGATATTATTGTTATTATTACACTAGTTTAATTTTATGTCATTTTTGGAATGTATTGGATCTATCCATATGTATACAATATCAATTTCTAATTATGGTAAGTTACATTTGATATTCAGAATCATCTGTCGATTGTATATCAGTGTGAGAATGAACTTAAAATCCTAATGAAAATTGATTCCATGATATTAATTTTACTTCCAATTTATGAGGAATATTTATAGGAAAAATTTTCGGTGATTTTCAACATTAAATGTTTTCATATTATTCAATTTGATACTAATCTATTTCTTTTGGGCCTTCATAGTCTTCCCCAATTCATGAAGCAATGTTTTCAATAAAACTCATGCACGATGCTAATCTAATTTCAAAAATTGTATATATAATATCCGAAGTTGAGATTTTTAAATTGAATGAGTAAAATATATGAGAATATCAACAATGTCTTAATTTATACTGGAAGATCACAATTTGGTGACACTATTTTTTAAATATTAATGATAGATTAATGCGTTTTTTTCATTCTTTTTTGGGAACATAACAATACCAATCTTAAGAAAAAGTATCCAATACTTTATATTAAAGATCTATTTTCTCAATTGAAAGTGTCTCAATATATTTTCCATCATTTAGCTTTAATTTGGATAACATCATCTATGTGTCAAGAAGGATGATATACATAAGAAAATATTCTTTATGAGGAATGGTAGTTATGAATTTATAGTAATAACATATATACTTACAGATGGTCTTGCTATCTTTATGTATTTAATGAATAGAGACTTTAGATATCACCCCAATTTATTGGAGTTATTAAATAATTTTTAAAAAAAAACATTTATTAAAGAGAATTTATATACCAAGGGGAAGTTTTTTCTGTAGAATGTATCTGTCCTAATTTATATAATCTGAAGTGAGGTTATATTTTTAGATCCTACAATGTTGGAAGATATTGTATAATAGCCCATAATTAATATGGTGACTGAGATCCAATGTTTTCACAGGTTTTCTATATTCAATTAGTGATTTTTGGTGAATGTTCCATTGATATATAAATAAATAACAAAGATGAATCAAAATGGCACAAGGTTTCTTTGGAAAAATTAATATGAGAAATAATTCAAGTAACTAAAATCATGGTTAGTTAGAACACCTCTGATTACAATCACCTATTATGGAGAATGATTTTTTTATCTTAAGTGATGCATCAATGAAGGTAATATTATGATTCCTCATGAACACTTATATGATAAAATCTTATCTGTATCAACAATTGAATATTCATGATCAATTTACTTGACTCAAAATATTGGGTTAGAAGAAAACATTTCTATATTAATGTTAAAGAGACATAATTTTTATTGTGTAAGGTGTTATATATATATATACTCTATTCATAAAATAATGAAGTATATATTCACATATAATTATTTGAATATGTATTAAAAGAAATATTTTGAATTGAATAATGATTTGGATTTCTTAGTACACTACCATCATGTGAAGAAAAACAAGGTGGATGATGCTGTGATTGTAAAGTAACATTATGATTTTTATTTATGAGGATTAAAATAGAAAAAATATTTATAGACTGAAATAAGATGGATCATTATATCAAGAGTAAATTGGAAAAATCTCATCTTCCATAGATAAATGTTCAAATATTCATCAATGATTAGATTAATAAGGATGACAAAGAAGATGTAGAAATGTAGAATATGGTGAGAAAAATTCCCGAGTTCAAAGATGATAATTGTGAACCAATAATGTTCAAGATCCAATTATGTGTTTTTCAGTATCAGACCTAAATATGGAGATGTTAGATGATTCTCATAGTTCATTATTTCCTATTCATTAATAATTTATGAATATGTATAGAAATATGAATGAATATTTTTTGGGGAACACTAAAAAAATGATTAAATAATGTTTTTATCTTGATTCCTTGTATGTCAAAAAGTTAATTGTTAGGGTTAGAAGTCTATGGTGATGTTAAAATAATTTCACAAAAAATGAATAGAAATATGAAAACATCACCATAATTTTTTTTCCAAGACTCACTAGGACATATAAAGGAAATAATGCTACACGTGTTCATTATTAATTACATACGAAGTTAGTACATTTAATTTCTATTAGATTAATTTTTATATTGATTGAATTATTTAGATATACATTAAATAGTTGGTGACATTTAATAGAGTAACACACTCAACAGTATTAGACAATGATCCATGGTTTTCCTTAATGATTTAGATAATTATTTATTAGGATAAGGATATAGATTTATGTTTCAAAATTTAATGACATATATAGACATATAGTATGTTTTAGTGGAACATTCAAACTCTAGAAGACATTTTGAGAGCATTCACTATGGATTTTAATGGTGGTTGGATCAATAAATTCCTATGGTAGTTTTCACAATAATATATATTTCATGAGATGTAAAATGGATCTTTATCAATACCCTTATAATAGTAATTCTATAACTCTAACATGATGGGTTGAAGTTGGAGATGAAATGTATTTCGACATGACCTAACTAAGGAAATAATAGATATGGGTAGAGCAATTCAGCGACAGATTAGGGAAACCTTGATTTTATATAAAATTTAAATTGGCAATATTCAGTGATATATAGATATTTAAGTTTGTGACAAGGTGTTCCTATGAATATATTTTTGGAATAAGGTTTTGGGATATTGAAATAAGGGAAAGATGAGCCTCATATATTATTCACTTTGAAATTATAAATCATATTAAAATAGTTTCTTATATCATGGTGCTTCGAGGAAAATATATTAAGATCATGATATGATCTGTGTATCTCTCTTAAGTAAGTATATAATAAATATTTCAAACATAATAAACTCATATGTTGTTCCATAAAATCATGCTCACTTTTATTGGGATCAATCTGTGGGTATTCAAGATCAAAGAGAGAAAGGTTCATTAATCAATAACACTCATCTTCTCAAATTTCTATGGGGAAACCCTAAATTCAATGAAGCTGTGTGGAAACTGGAGAATATGATGAGGAAGAATTAATCCTTGCTTTTTATTAAAATTACATAATTTCAAGGGAAAAATTAAAATAGGTGGTATAATGAAACACTTAGATATTTTATGATATATTTATCTATAAATAAATGTCATTTCTCTGATAGCTTTCTTTACATGAAACCTCACTTCCAAATGAACTATGATAAAATATAACATTACTAATTATCAATTAAATTAGTACTATGAATAGAAATAATTACATTATGAAATTTTTTTTTAAATAATTTATATAATGATAATTTCTTTATTAATTCACAAAAAATAATACTTAATTTTCTTTTAATTCATTTTATGATTTATAAACACGTTTTCATGAAAAATTAGATTGATTTCATTTTGTGCATGGATATTAAAATTAATTTTAATAAATTTTAGAAATATTATTTTATAAAAATTATATAATTTATTAAATTAGAATATTTATATTATCTTAAGGATACATTTCATTATTTTTCTGAAAAGGAATATTTGATATGAAATAGTAAATGACATTGAGTTTCTTGAAAATCATCTTTTCTGATAATGTATTTAAAAATTAAAATTTTTTATAATGGATTTTAGTATTTCATTATATAATTTTTATTAATCATAATCATATTAATTTCACTAAAATTTAAATTTTTCATAAATTTGGTATACATTTTTTTGATACTTAACAATAAAATTCGATGGAAAACAATTTTTCATCATATTTAACATGATTGTTTATAAATTAGATTCGACCACTTATAGAAATTCAATTATACTAAATGGAGTCAATATTTTGAATCATAATTTCTAAATATTATAATAAGTTTTCATTCATTATTGGTCATTATTAATAGTAACTTTCATAAAAAAGGCAATAACCACTATATGAAAAAAGAGATTAAAGGGATAAAAATAAAATGATAATATTTAAGATGATATTAAAATTTATCTAAATCGTATTAAATACTAAAATTTTTACCCTATCATGTATCAAATTTTATGATGAGTCATTTTGAATTCATTTTCCTTGAGTAAAAATTTATATATTTTACTATTTTGCAAAATTCCACATGTGTTCTCTCCATACCTTATAAAAGAACACCACATATACTATATGCTTAAAACATCATGAGCATTTTATCCCATCCAATGAATAAAAAAACCATCCTAAAATCCCACATCATGATATATAATTTCTATGTTGATCAAAATACCATCCTTATAAGTCTTAATGGGTGAACTAATAGAGGTTATCCCAAGAAGACATTTAGCTCTTAAACGATCCTTTTAAATTTATTTCATTCGTATAACTCCATTAATTCTGTGAAAAAAGTTGATGTAATACAATAAACGACTCTCATATATTATGATTTTATTATATTAATGGAATGAAATTTATTCATATCCTTATCCATTAAATGGGAGTTGAAAATATAACTCATGTATATGTGTGGACTATGGCCTCCATGTAGTGATATGATTTATTTTTTGTCACCATATATAATGATTGGTTATTATAATGGATTTTGTTTTTATACATCATATTTATAAAATAATTTTTTCTTTTATAATTATATTATCAAATCTTCCCACATACACTCTTTTCCATTGTGAAACGACAAAACCATTTGTGCACAGGTGCTGAATACCACCTCCATGAAGTGATGTGATTCATTTTTCATTTATTCTTGTTGGCCTCACCTATTTTGATAATTCTAATTATGCTTTTACATAACATTGATAATCGCAATCTATTGTTTTTATATATATTAATTCATTCAATCTATGATCGAGATTATAATAATATTAAAATAATCCTTGAGATATGTTAATCCATGTTTATCTATGTTTACATGAGTTCAGAAGTTCCTCTAACCCATTCAAATATGCTTTGAATAAAACAGAAAAGTGTTAAGTCACTGATCTGGGTATAGCTACTGATATAGAGCTACGAGTACTCAGTCTACAGATAGACTTAGTCTACCGATAGACAGAGTCACCGATACACAAAGGCTACTGATATGTACAAGAGCTATCGACATACACCAAGTCTACCGATAGAACAGACTAGAGCTACCGAGATACAGGTAATCAAGTCTACCGACAGATTCAGTCTACTGATACCGAACACTAAGAGCTACTGATATGAGCTACTGACCGGCCTACTGATACAAAGACTGGCGACTGATATGAACCGACTGACATAGTCTACCGATACAAGTATAGAGCTACTGATAGAACCAGTCTACCGAGATACCGATAGAGTAAGTCTACCGATAGAAGGAGTTAATGATACCTAGAGCTACTGATACCAACAAGTTACAAATGCAAGTTCAAAGTTCTACCTATGGAAGGTTCTGCTACAAAAAAGACCACCGAACACATTTACGAAAATGAGATACTAATTATTGACCCACTAGTCAAACTTTATACTCTCAATACTATTTATTTATTAAGCTAACTGTTACATGGGGTGTTTTTAATGTAGTTAATGTTATTTAATGATCTCTGTTGGCATGTTAGGGAACCATACCTAGTACACATGAAAATGGAAATCATTCCCATTTGCTGGAGTTGAAAGCTATAAAAGGGAAGATAAAGACCTAGCTGGAGATAATATGATAAGAAGAGAACACTATGTGTGCATACGAAAAGCATCAAGGAACTAAGAAGGAACACAGGTGAAAATGAAAAGGTATTAACATCATTCAAACATGGTGCATTCATGAAAGGCTACATCTATACTTCAAGAACATTGGACGTACATGAAGATACTCATTTTCAAGGAGAACACAAGCTGAACCTTGATAGAAGAACTATCAAAAACACTTCATGCACTCAAGCTGACAAGCTGGACCATGAATCAAAGAAGAGAACGACACTCTATTTTCGGAGCAGAAACCAGAGAAGGACTCAAATGTTTTTCTGGCCAACCAAACGAGTCCAGAGCTGCACTGCCAATCACAAATGATTGGCTAAAATCTTTCTCACTTTCTTTAGTGATTCTATCTTTACACTTCGAGCAGTGTGTGTACCCTGTTTATTTTACACACACACTGTCTCCTAAGCTAAACTGGAGGATTCTTAAATCCTCATTCAAAATTAATAACCCTTTGTTTCCCACTGTGGATAGTGGTAGAGGTCAAGCAAGACCTGGACAGCCTGTGTTCTATTGTTTGTGTTTCCCACATAGAACTGTGGTAGAGGTCTTTGGACCTGGATAGTAGTATACTGTTGTTTACCCCTGATCAGGGTTTAGATCAATTTATATAAATTTTTTACAGGACTATGTCTTGGATTGAGACTGAACCTCTTGGTTACCTCTACTATGGTTTTTAGTTTAAGTCATAAGCATACTATATATATTTATTTCATAATCTGCAGCTATTACATTGAAATACAAAACTATTTTAAAGATACTTTGATTGTTTAATTAGCAAGTGTTTATACTTATTATAAACCCGTAAGTATGTTTCAAAAGTTCATTTAATCATCAGATTAAGTCAACTGATACCTAATCAATCTTTGAGAAACTGATTGAACATTCACACTTTGTATAGATTCACTACAGTTTAACTTTGTTTTTAAATTGGGCGATTTGAAGAGAAATATTTTTAAGAATTTTTTTTATTGAAACTCAATTAACCCCCCCTCTTGAGTATCCACTCCGACCAACATTTGGTATTAGAGTATTTTTTTTGTCAAAGGAAATTTTACATAATCTATTTTTAAACCGTGATTTTAGTTGCATCTTTAAAGATCTTAATTTTGTGTTAGTTTTAAATTTTATATCTTTAAAAATATTTTCTAAAATCTACCTATTGATAATAGATTAGAGGGTGCTATAACTAACTGGGCACCTTTCTTCAATGGCACCAACTATGCCCAGTGGAAACTTAAGATGAAAATTCATTCGGAAAGTATGGGTTTTGATATCTGGACTGCTATAGAGTCTCAATATAAAATTACAAAAACTGAAAGAACAACAAGGGATGAACCTAAAAATACTGCTTACAATAATAATTTTAAAGCTATGAATTCCCTATACTTTGCTTTAAGAGATGAAGAGTTTAATAGAATATCTGCTTGCAAAACTGCTTATGAAATTTGGGATACTTTGGGTGTTTCTCATGAAGGAAAACCAATTTTAAAGAAATGCGATTGAATACCTCTACATTTAAATTTGATAATTTTAAAATGAAAACGGATGAACCTATTTCTTATATGTATCTTATGTTTAATGAGATAGTCAATACAATGAGTTCACTTGGAAAAGAAGTTCCAGCAAAGGAACAAATCATGAGAATCTTAAGATGTCTACCAGAATGATGGAGAGGCAATTCTGTTTCAATCAGAGAGTCATGTGACATTGGAGAACTGCCTGTAAAAGTGCTTATTGGTAAATTAATGATGTATGAAGAAGAACTCAAGGTGAACAAGGAGGAAGATAATGAACCCAAAAGAAAATCAGTATCTTTTAAGTCTACTTCTTCAAAGAGAAAAGACGAGGAGACAATGCAAATACAAACTAAGAGTTCAACCAATGATGATTCTGATTCAGACAGTGATGGTGAAATGGATAAAATAGCCAGGAGATTCCAGAAGTTCTATAGGAAGCAGAAATTTTTCAGAAAATTTAACTACAAACGAAAGTATGATAACAAAGGACATTGGAAAAAGGACTGGGAAAAGCCTGACAAGGAGGATGATATAGTATTCTACGAGTGAAAAAGGAAAGGACACATAAAGTCTAACTATACAAAACGGAAATTCGGAAAGAAATATTCTTATAAGGACAAGAAGTACAAGAATGCTATGAAATCTACGTTGAGGGCTTCAGAGGACGACACAAGTGAATCTGAAGTTTCTGATTCTGAGGAGAATCGTGCCAACATATGCATCATGACCAACACATGCTAGGTACCTACTTCCCCTATTCTAAATGATTATTATTTTGGAAATAACAGTGATTCAGACAATGATGGAAATATGTCTAATGCTGAAATGTTTGAATATTGTAATATGATAGAGGAGACATTCAATGAACTTAAATAAAAATATATGTCATTAAAGAAATAACATGCTCTCACTGTCACTGCTAAATATGCCTTTTATATAGAAAAAGAAAATAATGCTCAACTATTAAAGGGAAATACTAATTTGAAAATGTCTAATGAGAAACATATAAAGGACATAGAAAATTTCACAAATGGAAAAGATACACTTACACAAATGTTAGGAAAGCAAGTTGCACCTAAATACACTACTGGTTTGGGATACCAACTAGGAAAAAGACAGTTCACTAAAACCCGATTTATTCCTAAGTCTGGAAAAAATTATTCTTATTCCAGTTCTGGAAATTCATATGCTTCAACCATTAATTAAAATGGTTATAGATCAAATAATGTTTATCTTTCAAAATATATTGATTCTGTAAATTATATGAGACCCATAAGACAAATATGGGTACCTAAAACATTGATTTCTAACCTATCTAGACCCAAGAAGATCTGGGTACCATAATCATTTCTTATCTAAACCTGTTTTGTAGGAAACATGTTTAAAGTGTTCTCAAAAGAAGGTATGTTACTTGGAAAATGGATTTTCAAGACACATGTCTAGATATTATTCATGCTTCAAAAGCTTAATAAAATTTGATGGAGGCCATGTCACCTTTGGTGATAATTATAAAAGAAAAATCATCGGCCTATGCCAGATTGGTAACACTGATTCAGTTTTAATTTCTAAGGTTTTATTTGTTGATAGACTTAAATATAACTTGTTATGTATTTCTCAGTTATATAATGATGGATTTAATGTGAAATTTGAAAATGATTCCTGTAATGTTATTAATTCTATTAATGTTTTAGTATTTTCTACTTTAGGAAATGAAAATGTTTATGCTGTTGATCTAAATTCTTTAGCTAAACAAAATGTTAATTGTTTAAATGCTTTTCATAGAGAATATTGTATTTGGAATAGAAGATTAGGACACTGCAACATCTTTTCACTTAGAAAGATGACTCGGAAAAACTTGGTTAGAGACATACATAATCTTGAATTTCCAAATGACACTGTTTTTAATCCTTGTATAAAGGGAAAGAAACATAATGTTTCTTTTAAATAAAAGAAAGAATTTTCAACTTCTGAACCTCTCGAGTTGGTTCACATGGACTTGTTTGGTCCTTCAAGAGTTTTTAGTTTAAATGGGAAGCACTATGTCTATGTCTTGGTAGATGACTTTTCTAGATATACTTGGGTATACTTCTTAGGTCACAAAAGTGCAGCTTGTTCTTACTTTGTAAAATACTCAAAATCTGTAGAAAACCTTAGTGGACTTAAGATTAATACCCTGAGAAGTGATCATGGCTGTGAGTTTGAAAATAAAGAGTTTGAATCTTATTTCTCACACAATGGATATAGTCACAACTTTTCTTCTCCTAGGACACCTCAGCAGAATGGTGTAGTAGAAATATGTAATAGAACCCTTTATGAAATATCTAGAACCATGCTTAATGAATATGACCTGCTTAGTTACTTTTGGGCTGAAGCTGTGAATACAACCTGTTGTATTATTAATAGATTCTTAATTAGACATGTTCTCAAGAAGACCCCATATGAGTTATGGAACAATAGAAAACCTAAAGTTAGTTACTTTAGAGTATTTGGCTACAATGTTTTAATTCCTAATACAAAGGATAATCATGACAAGTTTTCTTCTAAAAGTGATGATGGAATTTTACTTGGTTATTCATTAACTAGAAAATCCTATAGAGTCTTTAATAAAAGAACCAAATGTGTGGAAGAATCTATTCACATCATGTTTGATAAAACTGATCCACATGTGCCTAAAACAACTCTTGAAAATCTTGAAGAAGATTTGAGTGTTCTGGACCATAATGATAAATCCAAAGAACCTGCTGTAAAAATATCCAGTTCTGGACATATTCGAGAATCTTCTTCTTTTGAACCCGAACATGGAGATGAACCTGAAATTTCTAGTCCTACCTTTACTAGATAAACAAGGATTCTAAAGAATCATCCATTGGATTCTATTGTTGGTAATCTTGATAGAGGGACGCAGACTAGAGCTTCTATAAGAAACCAGGTTGAACATCAATCCTTTCTTTCATAGCTAGAACCGAAAAATGTCAATGATGCTATCAATGATGAATATTGGGTAATGGCTATGAATGTGGAGTTAAATCAATTTGAAAGAAACAATGTCCGGGAATTAGTTGACAGACCTATGGACACATTAACAATAGGCACTAAATGGGTTTTTAGAAACAATGTTGAGGAATACAGAAAGATAGATAGAAACAATGCTAGGCTAGTTACACAAGGATATAGTCAAGAGGAAGGTATAGATTATGAGGAAACCTTTGCACCTGTATCCATATTAGCAGCTATTAGGATCTTACTTGCCTATGCTGCTCATCTAAATTTCATGTTATATCAAATGGTTGTTAAAAATTCTTTTCTAAATGGTCTTATTATCGAAGATGTTTTTGTTGAACAACCACCTAGATTTACTAATCCTCATTTTCCAAATCAAGTTTTTAATCATTCTAAAGCTCTATATGGTTTAAAACAAGCTCCAAGAGATGGTATGATAGACTTAGTAATTTTCTTATTTCAAAAAGATTAACTAAAGGGAATGATGATCCAACTATTTTTATCAAATGAATTTCTAATGATGTTTTAATAGTTCAAATATATGTTGATGATATTATTTTTGGATCTTCTAAACACTCTTTATGTACTAATTTTTCAAAGAGTATGGAAAATGAATTTGAAATGAGTTTAATGGGAGAACTCAAATATTTTCGTAGATTTCATGTTTTCCAAAATGAAAATGGTATTATTTTGATTCAATGTAAATATACAAAGGATCTTTTAAAATGTTTTGGTTTGGATAGAATTAAGGAAAGTGATACTCCTATGAGTACTGTTTGTAAATTGGATGTAGATGAAACTAGGAAACCAGTGGATCAAACCAATTACAGTGGTATGATTAGAAGCTTACTTTACCTTACAACTAGTCGACCAGATATTATGTTTAGTGTGTGTATGTGTGAAAGATTTGAATCTAATCCAAATTAATCTCATTTACTTGATGTTAAAATAATTTTTAAGTATCTTAAACATACTGTAAACTTAGGATTGTTTTACCCAAAAGGACAATCCTTTGATTTAATGATTTATTCAGATGCTGACATTACTGGTTGCAAGATAGATAGAAAAATCACATCAGGAACATGTCATCTATTGGGAAAATCCTTAGTATCTTTGTATAGTAAAAATCATAATTCTGTAGCATTGTCTATTGCCGAAGCAGAGTACATAGCTGCTGGTAGTTTCTGTGCACAAATTATGTGGATGAGACATTCTCTTTTGAACTATGGATATGACTTTAAGCATGTTTCTATCAACTATGACAACACTAGTGCAATAAATATCTCAAAGAACACTGTGTCTCACTCTAGGACCAAACACATTGATGTAAGGCACCTTATCTTGAGATATAATTATCAAAAGGGTGATATTACTCATGAGTTTATAGGTACTGAACATTAATTAGCCGATATTTTCACTAAAACATTGAGTTCGGCGAGGTTGAGTTACATTTGACATGAGTTATGTATATTTAACCTTGATCAGTAGCTAATCTCACCGATGTAAAATTCTCACGAATGTAAAATTCTCAATGATGCAAAATTCTCAATGATGCAAAATTCTCACCGATGTTAAATTCTCAACGATGTAAAATTTTCACCGATGTGAAATTATCACCAATGTAAAATTCTCACCGATGTAAAATTCTCACCGATGTGACCTCACTGATAGGAATTCTCACTGATAGACCCTACCGATGAGTTCATTGTTTTAAACTTCTGTCTGCCGCTAGAATCTGAATCATTTTTGCATTATTTCATTTTATTTATTCATTTTATGATTACTAAATGATAAAACTAAAGTCCGGGATACTTCTAAATCCATCGAGCCTTAAACCTTTACCCTCAATCCTTAGCCCCCGAATCCTTAGAGAACCCTAAATCCCTCAAATCCGAGATGGGAAAAACCAAAATCCCATATGTTAGAGATTTTAATGATGAGCTGAAAGAAAAGAAGAAAAAGGCTGTGCTAGAAGCAAGTTGTAGTGCTAACAGGACAAGATCGGGAAGACGACTAGTAATTCCTCATCTGCAAAATCAAGTTATTGTGAATGAAAAGGAGCTTTGTGTAGAATGGATGCTACCTAGAAAGTCCTTAGTGCTCGAAGTGGTTAAAGATCAAAAAATGGGTAGAGTGTTTATTGAACAACAATGGTCCCTACTTTCCAAAGTTAGTGAAACAGTTTAACGAGTATGTAACTTTTGAGAAATCTGAGAATGAAAACTGAGTGACATAGTTTGGGAATGGAAAAGAGAAATCGTTTTCATCTGTTGAATGGGATGAGTGCTTAAAAGTTCCACATGGAGGGGTATCTGGATATGTATCGAGATCCATGCCACCTACCAGTGATATATTCGACTATGAGACTGCATTGGAATAGATGAATGGTGATGGAAATCAATGGCAAGTAGTTGCTGCAGAAATGGATGGAGAGAACAGATTGATGTTCAAGTTTGTTCAGCATGTCTTGATACTGAGGAGAGGAGACTTTTCCAATTTGAGATATTAGGATATATATCTCCTACATCTCTTAAGAAATTGTGTAAGAGTTAATTTGTATAGATTGCTGATGATCCAAATGGAAGACATGACAAGGCCAAAATCAAAGACAAATTCCCTATTCTTTGCTATGTTATTTTTTGTGATGATTGAAGTAAAAGGGGTAGGTGAGTCTCAAGATGAGATAGTGGTAGTGAAGAATAACTATTGTATCACATCCACAATGTGCAAATACATGAGGATAAATTGGAACCCTTGGAGAGGAGAATGGGTCAATGCTAACCAGAAGGTATATGACAAATTCAATCCTGTGGATCATCCTTCAAGACCAAAGGATTCGAGGGATCTAGGTCTAGGACCTGATAAAGAGGAGCCAGAATATAGTGATGATTTAGAAGAGGACGAGTCCTTTGTTGATGAAGGAGGAGACCCTGAATTACCTCCTAGCCCAACTACTGAAAATCAAGATCAACATTAATCAGATAAGGAAGATGTCGCTGTAGAGAATGAAGAAGATGTTCATGAAAGTGAAGAATCTCTGTCAGATGATTTGATCCTTAGTCCAGTGATTGGACAATCGTTAGTGCCTTCTACGGATGCAAATGAATTTTACATAACCTTTATTAGTTTGGAAGACCCTCCAGCTATTGCAGAGAAAGAATTGATAGTGGAAGATTCTCCTGAGAAAGGAAGACTTGCTGAAAATTCATAGAATGTTGTTCCTTTACTTGAGGATGCACCTATTGAAGGGGAGCATCAAACCAATGTTGGAAGTGTTACAGTGGCTGCTGGAATTGATGATTGGGTAGAAGACCCAGGTTTTATAGTCTGTGGTTTAGACTATCCTGATTCTGACAATCAAGATTCACTCAATAGACCTAAGATTACTTATGATGTTGAGACTAAGTTACTACATGAAGATGTGGTTAGAATGCATGACCTGGATACTTTAAAGAAAAACCATAAGGAAATTTTTTGGAAGAGGTATATACGATGGAAGATTCTCTGGTATCTTCAATTAAATCGATCATGACTGACTTCATGGTCATTTTAGAATTTGATAGAGTACCCAATGCAGTTGCACCTACTGATATGATCATAAGGGCTGATCTAGAATCCTTGAAGGATGAGCTGAAGGAATATTTTAATGAATCATTTGCTGAGATGAAGCATTGTTTTTATGAATATATGAGTATGTTGGAAAGATCTTTTGAACTATCTCTTGGTTGTACTTTTTCAACCTTCATGGCATAAATAGTGGAAGAAGTTAAGGATTTCCAGACTCAAGTTTATAGACTTGAAGCAGATCTTGAAGATCTAAAGGAATCTATTGTTTCTTTAGACTCTTACATGAGCTCAAAATCCCAAGCAGACAAGGAATTAGCCTATGTCAAGAGTGTGGAAAGCCAGATGGTTTCATTGTTTGAAAGTTTTAAAACATCCATGAAATATCATGTTAAAACCCATGAATCTTAAGTTAAAAATCTTATCACTGGGTTGACCAAAAACTTCAAGGAAATAGTAACCTTCTCTGTTGGTTCTTTTTATTCTAAACCCTCAGTGGATATGAATCAAATTTGAGCTGTGATGAAGGTGGAGCTTGGTTTTGCTTCAACCAGTGGTTCTGTGGACTCATCCGAGCTGGGAAAAGTTGGGATTACTACTCGAGATTCAACTAGAGAGATAACGAATATAGTCCAAGACTATATGAGAGAAGATTTTGCCTCTCAGAAAGATGTGAAATATAAGGTGGACTCTTATTTATCTAATATTTTCACCAAGAATCAACTCAACAATCACTTCAAACTTCTATTGGAAAATATAAATCTTCCTCCTATCAATCAAGCTTTCAGAGAACAAGTTAGCAAGCTAAAGGAATTGACTCCAGTTATGGAAAAATTTATGGAGAACAAGGATGAATTAATATCTTCTATGGAGAGAGGAGGAGGAATAATTATGGATTTCAGAAATCTGTTGCTGCCTTTTCTGCAAGTTGATGCTAGGCTAGTGATTGTCCCTCCTACTTTGCCAGCCTCTACCTCTACTGCTTATCTAGTTCAGATGACTCCGGCTCATGCTATTAGAAGCCTCACACCTATGATCACACAAAGGACTCCTCAGTATAGACCACAAACAGTTTCTGTGGGTCAACCTCCAATGATCATTTCTGGGATTCCTTAGCCCTCACCTCTAACCATTTCACGTGAATCCTCTTCTACTCCCAAGGGAAAATCTCACATTAAGGATGTGGATTGAACAAGTGGCTAGACTATTTGATAGGAATACATTGTATTTAGTTTATTTCTTTGTACCATATCTAGAACATGAAATGAATCTGGTTTTTATCACTTTTCTCATTTTTATTTTTTATTCCTCTTCTCTTTGGTTTCCCACTTTCTGATTATCACAAAGGAGGAGAAATATTTTACCAATCTTTTATAAAGGGGGAGAAGTATTAAAGGAATAATAAATAATGGGGATAAAGTATCAAAGGGGGAGAATTTTTATCTAAGGAAGAGATATCTTACCTTTCCCCTCTGAAACTGTTACATTTCATTCTTTGATACCATTTTCTCTAACTCTCTAATGCCACTAAATTTTACTTTTGATATCATTTCATTTAATTTTATCTCTGATACTATCACATTTTCTTCCACCTCTGATCTATTATGTTCTATAACATTATGTTTCTCTGAGATAATTACAGTTAATGATATATCCTCTGATACAACTGCCCACTATTTTAAAATAATAATATCATAAGTTGTGATTATCAAAAAGGGGGAGATTGTTGACCTCACCTGTTTTGATAATCCCAATTATGCTTTTAAATAACTTTTATAATCTCAATCTAATTTTTTTCAATATATTAATTCACTCAATCTTTTATCAAGATGATAATAATATTAAAATAATCCCTGAGATATGTTAATCCTTGTCTATCTATGTTTATATGGGTTCTGATGTTCTTCTAACCCATTCGGATATGCTTTGCATAAAATAGACATGTGTTAAGTCATTGATCTAGGTATAGCTACTGATATAGAGCTGCCAGTACTCATTATACAGATAGATAGAGTCATCGATACACAAAGGTTAACAATATGTACAAGAGCTACCGACAGACACCATGTCTACCGATAGAACAGACTAGAGCTACCGAGCTACTAGTAAGCATGTCTAAAGACAGATTCAATCTATCGATACAAAACAATAAGAGCTACCAATACGAGCTACCGATTGGCCTACTGATACACAGACAGACGACTGATATGAACCGACTGACACAGTCTACAAATACAATTATAGAGCTACTGATAGAACCAGTCTACCGAGCTACCGATAGAGTAAGTCTACCGATAAAAGGAGTTACTGATACCTAGAGCTACTGATACCAACAGGCTACCGATTCAAGTTCATATAGCTATAGATGGAAGTTTCTGCTACACAAAAGATGTAACACCCCAATCTTCTACGGTACACTTCTCTTGGAATAATGCGATAGTGTGTGTTGTACGCAACACCGAGTTCTAACACACCACAACCAATCAAACTAGCTGTTATGAATAGTAATACATAATTTTTGAAATTATATATATTTTATATTTCAAAATTAACTTCATTTTTGGATTTAGAATATCGAAATTATACTATGTTGAATTTTTTGTATTTTTCTGAGAACGTCCAATTTTTATGAATAGTGAAAAATACTTAAAAAGAACTTTTTTAATCAAAATAATTTATAGTGATAAATTATATTATTTAGTGGGTTTAAAGTATAATTAGAATATATTTTTACCATTTTATCCAATGGTGTTCATTAGAATTAATTTCCCTTTGAAATTGGACATAAACAATTGTCAATCTTTTTATATATATTGTTTCTTAAAACATGCTATTTATTGTAATAGAGGGAATTAATTATAAAATTAATTAATGAAAATTATATGTTTGTAATTTTTTAAAATAGAAATCATTTTTGAATTCAGAATATCAATTATATCTTAGGATGAAATTTTGGCATTGTTCTGAAAAACATCAATTTTTGATGAATAGTGAAACTATTAAGTGGTAGTTAAAAAATTGAATTTTTCATAAAACTTAATTTTACCGCTTTTGTGATTGGAATTTAGAAAATATGAGAGACACTATTAATATCAAGGAGTAAAATGTGGTTTAATGAGAGGAAAATAATTTTTGGTGAGTAGTAACTTTTTACTTTTATTTACCACGGTTAAAAGTAAATAGGGTAATTAAGGGTAAGAATGATATTAATATTACCATAACACATGTACTTATTCTATTGTACAAGTGTATATCCACCAAAAAAACCTTAGGAATAAAATATAATCATTTAGGTCCACATGGATTCGAGTAAGACATTTATTATTATTTAATTCAAAGAAGAGTTAAAAGAGTTAAAATCTATGACTATTTACTAAAACATTTTTAATATAGGGTTATACATAAGATAAATTATATTGTAAATATTAATTAGAAATATAAAAATATTTCCTAAATAATTATATTTTATTTATAATTTTTAGATATTATATAATTTAATTTATATATGACACAATCATGATGCAGTAATTACCATAACAGTGAAAAATTAAAATAATTGATATTATAAGTACCCAAATAAATATAATTTGAGTCTTTAAATGAATTAAAATAATTTTCTAGGATAATAGTACATATTATAATTGTTTTAATTTACTTTTTTAGAACTAATCATTCTGTTATGAGTTTCAAAAAAATCAATTTTCCAAACAGTGTCAAAATTGACATAAAAGAATTTTTTAAAAAAATATTATATTATTAATTGATATTAAATTCCTAAAAATCTATGGTTCGGCCAAGAGTCTTATATCATGATAGATTTATAATTAATGGACCACTTGTGGGTCTCTTGGAGGTATATAGTACGTGTATTTACTATATAATATAAAAATACAAAGTGACATGGTAAGTGTCAAACTACTTAACTAAGAGTTAAAACTATGAGATAAGGTTAATATAATGACCCAAAACTATCTAAATCCTATTGTTTGAGTGGTGTTCGACCCATACCAACCTTAAACCTTAAAGAATACACTTTGGATCCATTATAAACCGAATATTAATTTATTATAAATTAATATTTCTAGCTTTTCCAAAGGTGCCCCTCACCCCTCTTATAAAAAGGCACTCTCCATTATCATTAACTCAAAGCTTAAAAGCCTTTTGGATCCGCCAAAGTCTGCTCAAATACTCTCTCAACATCCCCCAAGTCATTCTAGAGGCCTTACTTTAGTTAAAAATCCAACCTAAGAGACCTTTTGATCAAATCAAAATGAAGAACCCGAAGAAGAGGTAATGATTTCACCACCCTTTTCCAAGCTCCGTTATTCTTCCACTTCTTCCTTATTTGTTATTACCATTATAAAATAATAACTCCAGTATCTTATATATGCTATGATGTTATTATAAATATGGTACAAATATATTTATTATTCTATCCATCCTTTGAATAACTTGTCACCATACTTGCGTACGTACGACTTACCGTCTCCACGTCGTGGTGTAATTGTTATTCAATAAATTATTATTTGGATGGGTATAATAATGATGTGTAACTCATGTAAATAATAAATATAACATGATAATGATTCTGTATATATGATATTACATCCAATTATATATTATTTTAATATCAAATGAATGATATTGTCGCGCGTGCGTACGTACGGACTACCGTCTCCAAGAACGTGCTAAGATTCATTCTCCATCGTATCCATTCAAGTATAATTATCATTTGATGATTAATAATAGTATCTAAGGACTAGATATCATTCTGGATATGATTAAGATTCAACTTATCCATGAAAAACACGGCTTAGGTAACAAAAAATATAAATGAAAATGAGTAAGTTAACACCCGAAACAACGATAATACTAAGATATTATTAACAAATCAATGTTAAAAGATCATATATGATATGATATTATTATATATGATTATTTTATAATTTAATAAAAATTATTTCACCATTATACAAGATTTTAACCTACCCCAAACCAAGGAAATGTATAGGGTAAGAGTTTATTTCGCAATCTCATCATTATCCGAGGTTGTTTATACGTAATAATCTACTGGGATCTCTTTATCATCGACATCCATGTTTCTTAAAAATGTATTTCAAAACATTTTTAATATTTAAAAGAAAATGGTTTAAAGTCATTTATGCCCCTGTTTGAATTTTTATAAGTGGTTTATAAAGGAATCTTACCTTCGTTTTCCAAACAAGGTGCTTTTAACCTTTTCGACAGAATTAAGGTAAGAATGCTTTTTTAACTTATACAGCGGGTGCGGCTATTTTCCGCCATTATAAAATCATCGAAGCATCCTTTAATAGCTTATAAGAATATTTTTAATGAAAATGTTTTATTTTATAAATATATGACTCTTAAATTATTTTAAAATAGAAATAGATATTTCCCTAAAAATAGCTTTGATTTCATATAATTCAAAATCCTTTGATGGATATTACACTTATTTGAAGTTGTTTTATTATGATACAAAACTTCTATATTGTATTGAAGGTTTTGTGATATTTTGACTGTGGATGTGTTATTTTTATACCATTCATGGTTTATGGATGAAGTATTTACATTTTGTATGCTAGTTTTAATATGAATGTTTATGTTATGTTTTAACCTTTTCATATGGGAATGCATTGGACTTAAAATGTGATGGGTGGAGCCCGCTGTAGCTCCTCGATGCACCAGTAGGTCTCAGGAGACAAACTGGGGTCTTGGCACAAGGCCTTGGCAAAATATTATTTGTAGTCTTGGCACGAGGCATTGGCTATGTGGTTATGATAGTCTGGCATTATGCATTCCATCATTATGAAAGTGCTTATTGATATTGCATGTGATTATTTGATTAGTAGAATATACATATGAATAAGTAAATGGAATTATTTCATTTTATTCTTGCCATACTATGTTGAATTTCAACTTTAAAAGCCTTTTGTTTTAGTTATACATTTCCTTAAATGTTAATTCTTATTTATAAAAGTTTCCGCTATATTGTTATCCTTACTGGGCATTTGAGCTCACCTCTTTTGTATGTTTTATTTTTCCCAGGATGTGAAGAAGTAAATTATGAATGACCTGTAGTGATATTATGAGGGGATAATAGTGTGGACTATGGAGACAATATGTTGTTGTAGTAGTTTTTCACTTTATGATGTAATGTAAAACTTTATGAATATATATGGGTTTTCAAGGCTACTAAACTAATCGGTCTTTCAAGATTTGATCTTTCTTGTGATCATGCCAATGTTATGTAATAATGCACCGACTCATGGTAACTGGGGTCGGGGCGTTACAATTGGTATCAGAGGAAGTTTAGTACAAACCCTGGAAGCTAGATTTAAATAAACTCTGATTAGAGCACATAGACCTAAGATGTACTTTGAGGATTAGTATAAAAGAACATCCTAGAATATTGGTATTTTAGAGATTTTGAGAGTTTTCCGAGCAATACATCCCTGTCTGGATACGAGAAGGTAGAGGCGGCTCTGGAACAGATGCACCTAGGGGTAAAACCCGAAAACACCCCTTTGAGCTAGACTCGAATGGGAACTGGTGCACGAAAACGGGCCTTGCTGCACTCTTGGTTACGACACTCCCGGGGATCTGCTTAGGATAACTCTCATTTTCTTTACAAATCATTATGAACGGTTTATGAGTATATACTTCCTCAATGAAAACATTTTTATGATTATGGATTATATCCATAAATAGTTCAATTTATGTTAAGTGTTTTATAAGTATGGAATTATGTATTTTGATTCCTAAACTGATCTAGTTTATGACATTGTTTAGAAATGGTGCCTTGTGGATGAAATGGAAACCGTATCAATGCATGCACTCCATGTAAGGATTTCCCTCCTGCTCAAGATAATTATAGTGGAGATGTTGATGCAACTGGTGTCGAACAACTAATCACCATACTGGGACAACTCACTCGGGTTTTGAATAATAACCTTACCCGTTTGGAGAACCCTGATCCGCAGCATGGAGTATAAATGTTATATCACTTCATGAGGCAGAAACCACCAATGTTCAATGGGAGTACAAATCCATTAGTAGCTGAGCAATGGATATGTTCCCTATAGAAAATATTTCAGGCTTTGGGGAGTAGTGAAAATGAAAAAGTTATCATGGTAGTTTACCGCCTCACTGGAGATGCTGATCAATGGTGGTCATTGATTCAAAACACGAAGAAAGATGATGAAGTATCAAATATGGAATGGAGGGAGTTCAAAGATCTATTTTTAGAAAAATAATTTCCTTGTGACCATCGAGCAGATATGGAAAGGAAATTTATGAGTCTGAGACAAATGGAGGATGAGAATGTCACAAAGTCTGAGGCTAACTTTATAAGGTTAGCAAGGTATGCTGGAGATTATATACGTAACCCAATAAGTAAGATTGATCGTTTCATTTATGGGTTAAAACCATTTCTCCATCGAGAATTAGTCTCACAATCCTTCTCGTCGTACGAAGACATTGTCTCATGTGCTATCAAGACAGAAAAGGAATTCTCTAAGTCTTATGACTTTAAAGAAAATCAAGAGAAGAAGAGATCTTCTCATCAATCTAGGAATGGAAATAAGGGGAAGAAGGGAAAGGATGAATATCCATCCTGTGGTAAATGTGGGAAGAAACACCCTGGTACTTGCTTAAAGGGAATGGGTGTCTATTAAAAGTGTGGCGAAAAAGGCCACCAAGCTCATGAATGGAAAGGGAAGAAGGAAGCTACCAATGTTAAATGATACAATTGTAGGGATATGGGACATTATGAAAATGAATGTACTATGCGTCAGGGGTACTTACCTTAGAAAAGGCCAAGGGATCAAGTCCAAGATTATGCTATCACTACTGCTGAGGTAGAAGCTCTGAAAGACGTGGTGGCAGGTAATTTAATGGTTTCCTCAAGTTTAGAAAATGCATTATTTGATTCTGCATCATCGCATTGTTTCATATCTTCCCAGTTTTCTAAGAAAATTAGATATTACCAATTTGATTTAATAAGGGAGTTTTCAGTTAAAACTCTTAAAGGAAGTATCATTGCAACAAAGTTTTTTGAATCAGTCCCCATTATAGAACATAAATGTTCTTTATCCACTGATCTCATCGTCATACCTATGATTGAGTTTGATATAATCCTTGGTATGGATTGGCTTTCGGACTATGATGCGAAGATTTATTGTAAGAAGATGGAGGTTACGATTTTTGATGATGATGATAAGGAACACCTTATCTTTAGAGCAGAATCGTCACCACCTAATTCTTATCTAGATCCACCCCTAGTAGCTCAACTAAATTCAATTATTGTGTAGGAAGAGAAAGAAATGACTGTGGGTGAGGAAAGGAATGTTCAAATAGAGGATGTACCTGTTGTGAAAGAATATGTAGATGTATTTCTGGAAGATTTTCCTGGACATCCTTTAGAGCGAGAAGTTGAGTATTCCATTGATTTAATTCCGGGATCAAAGCCAATATTGAAGACCCCTTATAGAATGGAAACTATAGAATTAGTCGAACTAAAGAAACAACTAGGGGAATTGAGTAATAAAGGATTTATTCGCCCTAGTGTTTCTCCATGGGGAGCCCCTATTCTTTTTGTTAAAAAGAAAGATGGATCTATGAGGTTATGTATCGACTACATGGAGATCAATGATATAACAATAAAGAACAAGTATCCCATACCTCACATTGATGATTTATTTGACAAACTAAATGGAGATCAATACTTTTCAAAGATTGACTGTCGATCTGGATACCATCAGTTGTGTGTAAAGAAGGAAGACATTCTGAAGACATCATTTCAAACCTGGTACGGGCATTACGAGTTTACTATAATGCCTTTTGGATTGGCTAATTCACCCTCTATATTCATTGATCTGATGAATAGAGTTTTTAAGGAATATCTCGATGAATTTGTGGTGGTATTTATTGATGATATCTTTGTATACTCTAAAAGATACGAAGATCATGAAAGTCCCTTGCGCATTATCCTGAAGACTCTGAGAAGACATGAATTATATGGGATGTTTAGCAAGTGTGAATTCTGGCTTCATGAGATTTCTTTTCTTTTCCATATTGTCTCTGAAGATGGAATCTCTGCTGATCCTTCTAAGACCAAGGCAATCCACGAACGGCCATCACCTACGAGTATAACTTAGGTACGCAGTTTTATTGGTTTGGCAGGTTATTATCGACGTTCCATCCATAATTTTTCCCGATTGGAAAACCCACTAATGAAGCTCACAAGTAAAGGGGTTAAATTTGTTTGTAAAAAAGAGTGTGAAGAATGTTTTGAAGAACTGAAGAGAAGATTAGTCAATGCTCCTATATTGACTCTACCATCGGGGAATGATGGGTTCGTTATTTATAGTGATGCATCGAAGAAAGGACTTGGTTGTGTCCTTATGCAGAATGATAGGGTTATTGCTTATGCATCACGACAGTTGAAAATTCATGAGAAAAAATACAATACTCATGATATTGAGTTAGCAACTGTGATCTTTGCTTTGAAGATATGGTGGCACTACCTCTATGGTGAAAATTGTGAGATTTATACTGATCACAAGAGTTTGAAGTATATTTTCTCACAAAAAGAACTCAACATGAGGCAAAGGAGATGGCTTGATTACTCAAGGATTATGATTTCACGATAAACTACCACCTGGGGAAAGAAAACAGGGTGGAAGATGCTTTGAGCAGAAAATATCATGGAGTTTTGAACAATATGAGAATTGAAAGGGATCCAATTTTCATGGATCTAGTGAAGATGGACATGGGAATAACCAGGGAAGGCGAAACATCAATTCTTTTTCAAATGGTTGCCAAACCATATTACTAGAAAGGATTAAGAGTTCTTAGATCGATGATGAAGAATTTCAAAAGAAGATTAAAGCTGTGAATGATGGGAGATTGAGAGACATTGTGTATGAAGATGGAATTTTGAAATTTGGGAAGAGACATTGTGTTCCCGATATACCTGATCTAAAAAGGGAATTTCTGGATGATGTTCATAGTTCCAATTTCTCTATACACCCTGGGATAACCAAAATGTATAGAGATTTGAAGGAATATTTTTGGTGGGACAACATGAAGAGGGAGATTTCTGATTTTTGTATCAAGATATATGGTTTTTCAACATGTTAAAGCTGGAAGGGAACAACCTGGAAGAGTCATGCAACCTCTTCCCATACCCGAGTGGAAATGGGACAATATTACAATGTACTTTGTCATCGGACTACCAAAGACACCTAGAAGGAACGATGAAATATGGGTTATTGTTGATCGTCTTACCAAGTCAGCACATTTTCTTACTATAAGAGAAGATCTACCATTGGAATGTCCAGCAAGACTATATATTAATGAAGTTGTGAGACTTCATGGAGTACCCCTAATGATTTTTTAGATTCTGATCCCCGTTTTACTTCAAGATTCTGGAAGAGTCTTCAGAAATCCCTGGATACTGAACTTCATTTGAGCACTTCCTACCACCCTCAGACAGATGGACAATCAAAACAAACTATTCAAACCTTAGAAGACATGTTGAGATCTTGCTCACTTGACTTTCAGGGTATGTGGGATCAATATTTACCTCCTGTAAAATTTTCCTATAACAATAGCTTCTATTCGAGTATTCATATGCCACCATATGAAGCATTATATGGAAAGAGATGTCTCACACCAACCTGTTGGGATGACGTTGGTGAAATAATTCTTTTAGGACCATAACTAGTGTTGGAAACAATGGAAAAGGTGAAGGTAATCCAAAATCACATCAAAGAAGCTCAAAGTAGGCAGAAGAGCTATGCTGGTAATCAAAGGAAGGATTTGGAATTTCAAGTCGGTGATCATTTTTTCTTGAAGGTATCTCCATGGAATGGAGTTGTAAGTTTTGGTAAGAAAGGTAAATTGAGTCCCAGGTACATCGGACCTTTCGAAATTCTAGTACGAATTGGGTTTGTAGCTTACTGATTGGAAATGTCACCAAGTCTCTCCAAAGTTCACGATGTGTTCCACGTATCTCTGTTGAGAAAATACATTCATGACCCAATGCATGTACTCACCTATGAGAAATTGGAATTGGAACATGATCTATCTTATTGCTAAGAGACCATCAAGATCCTTGATACGAGAGAACAGATACTGAGAAACCGGACGACGCGTCTAGTAAAAGTTTTGTGGAGAAAACATAAGATGGAAGATGAAACATGGGAACCCGAGGAACTTATGATGAAGAACCACCCGAGTCTATTCATGCAGTAGTATTCTAGAAATTTCGAGGATGAAATTATTTAAGGTAGGGGAGAATGTAACACCCCAAGATTCTACGGTACACTTCTCTTGGAATAATGCGATAACGTGTGTTGTATGCAACATCGAGTTCTTACACACCACAAGCAATCAAACTAGACGTTATGAATAGTAATACCTACTTTTTGAAATTACATATATTTTATATTTTAAAATGGACTTCATTTTTGGATTCAAAATATCAAAATTATCCAAAGTTGAATTTTTGGTATTTTTCTGAGCACTTCCAATTTTTATGAATAGTGAAAAATACTTAAAAACAACTTTTTTAATCACAATAATTTACAGTGATAAATTATATTATTTAGTGGTTTTAAATTATAAATAGAATATATTTTTACCATTATATCTAATGGTGTTCATTAGAATTAATTTAACTTTTAAATTGGACATAAACAATTGTCAATCCTTTTATATATATTGTTTCTTAAAAACACGCTATTTGTTGTAATAGCGGGAATTAATTATAAAATTAATTAATGAAAATTATATGTTTGGAATTTTTTAAAATATACATCATTTTTTAATTCAGAATATCAATTATAGATTAGGGTGAAATTTTGGCATTGTTCTGAAAAACTTCAATTTTTGATGAATAGTGAAACTACTAAGTGGTAGTTAAAAAACTGAATTTTTCATAAAACATAATTTTACAATGTCTGTGATTGGAATTTTGAAAATCTGATAGACACGGTTAATATCAAGGAGTAAAATGTTGTTCAATGACATTAAAATAATTTATGGTGAATAGTAACTGTTTACTTTTATTTACCACAGTTAAAAGTAAATAGGGTAATTAAGTGTAAAAATGATATTAATATTACTCTAACACATGTCCTACTTCTATTGGACAAGTGTATCTCGACCAAAAACAACCTTAGAAATAAAATATTATCATTTAGGTCCACTTGGATTATATTAGGACATTTATTATTATTATTTAATGAAAAGAAGAGTTAAAAGAGTTAAAATCAATGTTTATTTACTAAAACATTTTTAATACAGGGTTATACATAAGATAAATTCGATTGTAAATATTCATTAGAAAGATAAAAATATTTCCTACATAAAGATATTTTATTTATAATTTTTAGATATTATATAATGTAATTTATTTATGACGCAATGATGATACAGTAATTACCATAATAGTGAAAAATTAAAATAATTGATATTATAAATACCCAAATAAATATAATTTGAGACTTTTAATGAATTAAACTAATTTTATAGGATAATATGAAATATTTGGATTTCTTTATTCTACTTTATTCTATCTAATAATTCTGTTATGATTTTCACAAAAATCAATTTTCCAAATAGTGTCAAAATTGACAAAAAAGAGTTATTAAAACAAATATTATATTAATAATTGATATTAAATTGCTAAAAATATAAGGTTCAACCAAGAGACTTATATAATGATAGGTGTAACATTAATAGACCACTTGGGGGTCTCTTGTAGGTATATAGTATGTTTATTAACAATATAATATAAAAATACAAAGTGACATGGTAAGTGTCAAACTAATTAACTAAGAGTTAAAACTAAAAAATAAGGTTAATATAATGACCCAAAACTGTCTAAATCCTATTGTTTGAGTGGTGTTTGACCCATAACCACCTTAAACTTTAAATAATCCACTTTCTATCCATTAGAAACCGAATATGAATTTATTATAAAATAATATTTCTGGCTTTTCCAAAGGTGCCCCTCAACCCTCTTATAAAAGAGCACTCTCCCTTCTCATTAACTCACACCTCAATGCATTTTGGATTGGCCAAACCCTGCCCAAATACTCTCTAAACATCCCTCAATTCATCCTAGAGGCCTTCCATTAGTCATAAATCCATCTTAAGAGCCCTTTTGATCAAATCAAAAGGAAGAACCTGAAGAAGAGGTAATGATTTCACCACCCTTTTCCAAGTTCCTTTCTTCTTCCACTTCTTCCTTATTTGTTATTACCATTATAAAATAATAAATCCAGTATCTTATATATACTGTGATGTTATTATAAATATGGTAAAACCATATTCATTATTCTATCCATCCTTTTAATAACATGTCACCATACGTGCGTATGTACGGCTTACCGTCTCCACGTCGTGGTGTTATTGTTATTCAATAAATTATTATTTGGATGGGTATAATAATGATGTGTAACTCATGTAAATAATAAATATAACATGATAATGATTCTCTATATATGATATACCATCCAATTATATATTATTTTAAAACCAAAAGAATGATATTGTCGCTCGTGCGTACGTACGGACTACCGTCTCCACGAACGGGATACGATTCATTCTCCATAGTATCCATTAAAGTATAATTCTCATTTGATGATTAATAATAGTATCTAAGGACTTGATATCATTCTGGATATGATTAAGATACAACCTATCCAGGACAAACACGACTTACGTAACAAAACATATAAAACAAAACGAGTAAGTAAACACCCGAAACAACGATAATACTAAGATATTATTTACAAATCAATGTTAAAAGATCATATATGATATCATATTAATATATATGATTATAGTATAATTTAATAAAAATTATTTCACCAGGTTAACCTACCCCCAACCAAGGAAAATTACAAGGTAAGGGTTTATTTCGCAATCTCTTCATTATCCGAGGTTGTTTATACGTAATAATCTACTGTGATCTCTTTTTCATCCACATCCATGTTTCTTAAAAATGTATTTCAAAACATTTTTACTATTTAAAAGAATATGGTTTAAAGTAATTTATACCCTTGTTTTACTTTTTATAAGTTGTTTATAAAGGAATGTTTTCGTCATTTTCCAAACAAGGTACTTTTAACCTTTTCGACAGAATTAAGGTAAGAATGTTTTTTTAAACTTATACGGTGGGTGCAGCTATTTTCCACCATCATAAAATCTCCGAAGATTCCATTACAAGATTATAAGAATATTTTTAAATAAAATGTTTTATTTTATAAATATATGACTATTAAATGATTTCAAAATAGAAAGAGATATTTATCTAAAAAGAGTTTTGATTTCACCTATGTCAACATCCTTTGATGGATTTTATGCATATTTGAAGTTGATTTATTATGATACAAAACTTCTATATTGTATTGTTGTTTTTGTGATATGTTTGATTGTGGATGTATTATTTTTATATCATTAATGGTTTATGGATAAAGTATTTACATTTCATATGCTAGTTTTAATACGAATGTTTATGTTATGTTTAAACCTTTTCATATGGGAATGCATTAGACTTAATATGTGACGGGTGGAGCCCGCTATAGCTCCTCGATGTATCGGTAGGTCTAATGAGACAAACTGGTGTCTTGGCATAAGGCCTTGGAAAAATCTTATTTGTAGTCTTAGAACGAGGCCTCGGATATGTGGTTATGATAGTATGGCATTATGCATTCCATCATTATGAAAGTGGTTATTGATATTGCATGTGATTATTCGATTAGTAGAATATCCATGTGAATAAGTAAATGGCATTATTTCATTTTATTTTTTCCATACTATGTTGAAGTTCAATTTTTAAAGGCTTTTTTAGTTATACATTACCTTAAATGTTTATTCTTATTTATGAATGTTTCCACTATATTGTTATCCTTACTGGGCATTTGAGCTCACCCATTTTCTATGTTTTATTTTTACCAGGATGTGAAGAAGTAAATTATGAATTACCTATAGGGATATTATGAGGGGATAATAGTGTGGACTATGGAGACAATATGTTGTTGTAGTAGTTTTTCACTTTATTATATAATGTAAATCATTATGAATATATCTAGTGTTTCCAAGGTTACTAAACTAATCGGTCTTTTGAGATTTGATCTTTCCTGTGATCATGCCAATGTTATGTAATAATGCACCGACTCTAGGTAACTGGGGTCGGGGCGTTACAAAATACCACCGTACAAATTTACCAACATGAGATACTAATGATTGACCAACCAGTCAAACTCTATACTCTAAATACTATTTATTTATTAAGCTAACGGTTACATTGGATTTTTTTAATGCAGTTAATGTTATTTAATGATCTCTGATTCCATGTCAAGGAACCGTACCTATTACCCATGCAAAAAGTAATCATTCCCATTTGCTGGAGATGAAAGCTATAAAATGGAAGATAAAGACCTAGCTGAACAACATATGAGATGTAGAGAACACTGGGTGTGCATACGACAAGCATCAAGGAACTAAGAAGGCACGCAGGTGAAAAGGAAAAGATCTGAATATCATTCAAACATGGTCAATTCGTGAAAGTTTACATCCATACATAAAGAACACTGGACAAACATGAAGCTACTCATTTTATATGAGAACACAAGCATCACCTTGAGTGAAGAACTACAAAAAACACTTCATGCACTCAAGCTGACAAGCTGGACCAAGAATCAATTAAGAAAACGACACTCTGTTTTCTGAGCAGAAACCAGATAAGGACTCATAAGTTTTTCTAACCAACCAAATGAGTCCAGAGCTGCACTGCCAATCACTAAATATCTTCTAAGCACATTTTCACTTTCTTTATTGATTCTATATTCACATTTCGAGTAGTGAGTGTACCTTATTTTTATTACACACACACTGTCTCCTAATCTAAACTAGAGGATTCTTAAATCCTCACTCAAACTTCATAACCCATTGTTTCCCACTCTGGATAGTTGTAGAGGTTGAGTAAGACCTGGACAACTTGTGTGCTATTGTTTTTGTTTCCCATGTAGAACTGTGGTACATGTCTATGTACCTGGACAGTAGTATACTGTTGTTAACCCCTGATCCAGGGTGTGGATCAATTTATATAAATTACTGAGAGGACTAAGTCTCGACTTGATACCGAACCTATTGGTTACCTATGATGTGCTTTTTAGTTTACGTCCTAAGCATACTATATATATTTATTTCATAATCTGCTACTATTACTTTGAAATACAAAACTATATTAAAGATACTTTGATTGTTAAATTAGAAAGTGTTTATACTTATTGTAAACCAGTGAATTAGTTTCAAAAGTTAATTTAATATTCAGATTAAGTCAACTAAGACCTAATCAATCTTTGAGAAACTGATTGAACATCTACACTCTGTATAGATTCACTACAGTTTAACTTTGTTTTTAAATTGGGGGATTTTAAGAGAAAAAATTTTTAACATAAATTTTCATTGGATCTCAATTCACCCCCCTCTGGAGTATCCACTCCAACCAACAATTCTATACATGAACGGTATCAAAGAAAAATTTAATTAAATATATTATATTTATTATATAATAATTATATTTTTATGGTGAATTATATTTACCTTTTTTTAACTGCATCCGTCGAAAAGTGGAAACATCGGACATGATTAAATAGAGATTACCGTAACCCTGAAGGGTTATAATTTAATTTTAATTACTATATTATATGAATATTTATATAATTGTATATGATAAAAAATATGATATTTATGTCATTATAAGTATTCCATATATCATGAAACAATTACCATGTAAAAAGTATCTAAACCATCAAATAGAACAATGCATAAAAAAACAGGACAGTTTTCACTAGAATGTTTTTTTTAATAAAGAAATTATAAATAAATGGATAGATGGAAATTATAAAAGAATGATAAAGAATATTTTATGAATTAATATTTCTCTATAAATTTTTTTAAAAAATATGTATTCATTACATAGGAGGTTTTAAAACATACAATGTAGGATGAGACTTGAGGTAAGATATTTATTATATAATCCATTTTTATTTTAGGATTTCTTATAATAATAATTACTTTGGTAAAATTATGTGATCCTAATATATAAAACCCATAAATTTCCATCTTCATTGGTTATTCTAGGATTTAAATTTTATTTTCCATTAATTATTTTTTCGATCAAGAATCAATAAGTATGTTACATATAAGTGATATCGAATTTAAAAATCATGTTTTTATGTATTCCATCCAAAACATTTTCTTCCATATCCATATTTTAATTAAAATGGTTAAAATAATGTTTTAAATATTCCTAAAGGATGTATTAAAATAAATATTAACAATTTTTTTATTTCTATAAAATTATTTAAATTAAATATTCATACTTTTTTCTGAATGAGGTATTTTTTACCAATGTTGTGAACAAAATATTTATTTTTTACATACACCACTTGAGTGGATTTTCATGACATAATAGATATTATTTTCCATGATATTTATTTAAATTTTTTTCATTATTAATTTGGAAGATTTGTTTTCAAAATTAAATTTAAAATTTTCTATTTTAAATATGTTATTTCAAAAATAAAAATGTATTTTTCTCAAGAAACATTTTAGTGGTATTTCAAAGGGTTTTTAATCAATGAAAAAATATTTTTATCTTTTCATAATTATATGGATGATTAGTTATTATATAAATAAAATATTGATGAGGCCTATTTTCTTTACCACATTCTATGGAATGATGAAATGATATATGTTTTCACGTCCTTGTGAAATATATACGAATGGATCATGATTATGTGGTTGGTGGGTCCATAAAATCCCTCCAATTCACCGGCTAATGTGATATTGATATCTCATGAGATGCTTATGATAATAATGTAATTGATTTTGAATACACTTGTGGACATTTTCATGCTAGAATACTATAGTTTCTTTTTATGGTCAGATGATTTGGCATTGACATGATTGAAAAAATCTATTTTCAGATTTAAATTCATAAAAATGATTTCTCCCAGATATTATCAAATGATTATTCATAGCAATGATTTATAATAAATATGATCACTTATTGATGTGTGTGTATGATTTCATCTAGATATTATCAAAATATTATTCATTGATATTATTTAAAATAGCTATTTTCACAAGATTATAATTTCATATGATTGTGATACTATATTCCTTTGTCATGACACTTGAATGATTATTACTTGTTTGAAAGCCTTACTGATCATTATTTTAGGACATGAATTTATTTTTAAGTTTATGATATATGATTTTATGGTTATGAATATTTAATATTGATATAATTCAATTGATAATGTTATGAAACCCTAATAATGATCTTAAGTTACTATAATTATGATCTCCCATATTTAACCTTAACGAGCTTCTTAACTAACCCTTTATCATCTTTTTGTATTTTAGGATTTCATAGAAGGTTATAAGTATGATAGTAATATAAGGGTCTAAAATTAATCTCATTTTGGTATACATTGAATATATTTTATGAAATAAGTTGATAATGTATCTAGTCTCCAAAGACACTAAAAATCCACAATTATTAAGTGATAATAATTGTCATATGTTATAAATATTTGTCTAGAATAATGTAATATTTATATATGCTATGATTTAGTCTCCTAAGAATCCTATATAATATCCTCATGAAACTATTTATAATAGTTTTAAAATGTATTGGTGATTTTTTAATTTCACAAAACATAACATGTGTGTCATATTCTATATTATTTTTCATATCTTAGTTTTTATCACTACGTTGAGAAATAATTAAAAATGAATGAATAATCATGGAACATTTCCAAAATTAATAATAAATTTGAAAATTTATCTTAAATTTGATTTATCTTCTTCTATAATTCCTAACCCCTACCCTATAAAAAATCATTTGAATATTAAAAATCATACAATGATTAGGGAAGGAAAGGATAAAATAGGCATGTAATATGGATCTACCAAATAAAAGGACATTCATGGATTATATAAGATTACATAGAATAAATGTAAAGGTGGGTCCAAGGATAATGAGATTAATCAATAAATTTTTTTCAATAAAACTAATGTTTAATTTTTACAAATATAACTTTGAAAAGATGCAATTCATGTTCTAGAAACAAATATACCCGAGTCACAAAAGAAATATTCTTAAGAAAAGAGTAGATATTATAGTCTTAAAAAATCTCATGTGATTGTAAAAATGTAATTGGAACAGTTACACATGGATATAGACAATAAAAAAACAAATTAATATTAATTTCATAAATTCAAATCATTTCAAATATAATTAATATTTCATTTACTTAAATTCAAATGTTCTCCCAAATCATGACATGGTAAATCCAAATATCAATGTTTATCCTTAATAAGTAATTAATTTTTTTAATAATTTTATTGTATTTACAACTAAATCTATAAAACCATAATAATTTACCATACATTTTTATTTTAGAGTAATTTTAATTTCTTTATAGCATTCAATGCTCGCAAAACTTCAATAGCTTGCATTATATACAAGACCGTGTTTTATTGAATACTATTAATATAATTATTTAAAATGGAAGATAAATCATAGACATTAAATAGGTAGTTAATAATATTATTTACAAAATTATTAAAATTTGTGTTTTAATTCATTTGTTATGATTTAATTAGGAATGAAAATAAAAACCAATTTATAAGAAAAAAAATGGCTCTAAAAACAATTTTAATGTGCCCAAGAGAATAATATCATAATAAATTAAATTAATTGCAATTATTGAATGATAATAATTAATTTTTATATTATATATTCATTAATATATTTTAAAATTCATCCAATAGATTTTATAATAACAATATATGGGCAAATCAAGTTTTACAAATAAAAAGCTATATTTTTCTAACGGTGGTTTTGACACATTTTAATGGAACACATGTTTTAAAACCTAAATTTTCCACTTTTATAAATTATATTTTCAAAAATAAATTTTAAATTTTAAATAATAATCTAAAAATTATATTCTTTTGATTTTTTTTTTATTTTTTTGAGAAATTAAATTTTTTGATGATTTGTGGAAAATACTGATTTTTAATTGAAAACTAAATTGTCATCAGAAAATTGAAAATGATAAATTATATTTTGAAATTATTTTATTTTAAAAATATATCAATTATATTTTTATTAGACCAATTTAAAACATATAAACCATTTTTTATGGGATTTTGATATAAAAAATTAGTTATCTTTTGAACATTTTTACCTTAAAAACATGCTTTCACATCCTGTCTGTGAGATTTATTTTAAATTAATTTTTTAAACTTATGTGTTTTTAATTTTGAAAAATAAATTATATAATTTTATTAGTAATAAATTATAATTTATAAAACTCTCAACTGCATTTTTTACCGAAATGATCAGCAAAATCAGTTAATGTTAGTCACATTGATTAAGGTAAAACTGAGATTACTTAGTGGTTAACCTTAAAATATAAGGTGTAGAAAAGATCCAAAACTATTCAAAAAACCATTTCTAGGACATATTTCGACCATATACACTCATATATAAAATGGATCATTATTTGAGGCAAAATTGGTATGGGAGACCTCCGAATAGTGTTTATTGGTTGGTATTGGAAAGAATACCACTCCTCTACCACTATAAAAGGGAACACACTCTTCACACTTATTGAAACATCCCAGGACATTTGGATCATTAAAAAACTGAACAATTAATTTCAAAACTTGACTACCATAGTCATAGAAGCCTTATATAGGGATGAAAACCAACATTATAAGGCATAAATGAAAACCTAACATGGATACCCGAAGAATAACATTAAAAACATGATATAATATAATTATAAAATTATATGAAATGATTAAGTAACATAAAAAATGACATAAAAACTAGTCAAGAAAAAATTAACTAATAATATCATATAGTTTTTAATACCTCGTAATGGATTATGTTTTCCCCATAATCTCATACAGGACATCTCATGAGACTAAATAGTTACCCAAAGCATTGGAGTTATAGTTTGGAAGAACCAAAATAAAATTTTCGTGATTATGTGTTCCAAAAAATGGAAATAAATCATAATGAATAAACAAAATAATTAACCATGGAAATAAATGTGTTTATTAATCCTTTTTAATGTAATAATAAAAAGAAATTTCACAATTTAGGTAATTTAGATATGAACATAAGGCATCTATACATCAAATAATATTGAATAGGGTGGTTAAATATATGATATATATATATATATAATTTAAAATAAATCAATAACATAAAATTTTATCTTCATTGATGATAATGTATTTAAAATATTACATGGAATATTTCTCAAAAAATACACCTTTATATTTGAAATCTCTTCTTCACAATTAATAAAAATTAAACTATTATATAATAAATTTTATTTAAAATATTCATGGATCCATAAAAATAATTATTCAATGATTCTAGTTGTAATTATGTCTTGTAATTTAATACATGTAGTATAAGTGTAAATAAATATTCCTCTCATACTATTGTAAAATTTTTTACATGTTCTTTATTTGGAAAAAATAGAATATTCCTTCAAAAACAATTTGTAAAAAATATTTATTGTATTATATTAAATTAAATATAACTTTTATGGAATAACAACATATTAATGAAAATATTTTTATAAAAAATTGATATGAATGAAAAATGATTTTCAACTAAAGAGAGAAATGAAATATGTTTTTCTAAACAATAATTTCTCAATATTTTAATGTAACAGTGAGAGGAAAAAGGTAATACTAAATGATTATATCACGAATAACCAGAGGAAAAAATGAATGTTGTTTATTATAAAATTTTCAAATAATTTCTGACAATGTTAATTCAACCATAAACAAAATTTATTAAATGATATTAAATGATAAACCTTCACCACATTGGAATCTTTTAAATCATAACTCCAATGAATGTTGTTGATTTATTTTTAATATAAAATAAAATTATGTATTAATTATTCATGATATAAAATGTATTTCGGATGTAAATAGTCCGTTTAATATAAATTAGGTGTATAAAAGAACATGTATCTCAAAGAAGGCTATTTTGAGATGAAACCCTTTCCTAAAGTCCATGATTATTCCTGTATATCTATTATATCATGTATAATTAACTTATATAAATTATGTTTTTACTTATATTATATATATGTTTAGTACCAAATACCTAAAAAATATACCTAATTATTGTTAATGGAATGTTTAAGTTAATATATAATTATATTCATGATGAGTGTTTTGGGTATTCACTCCTCATAATTTGAAAACATTATATTTTTACCACTATGATCTAGATGTAATTATTTTAAAAAATGCAGATTAATAATGATAATATAATTATATTTTTTATATATAAATTATAATATTAAAAGTAATTATGAATGTTTTTTCATAAAAAATGATATCTATTACAATCAAAGAGATGGTAGCTAGTACATATTCGTGATTAACGTTATCATTTTTCAAGGATCAAAATGGAAATAAAGTATGTTTTATTATATCATTAATGAGTGATAATTATATAAAAAATTTCATATTATTTATTGGAATAACTTTACATATACATTTCATGTTATGTGCTAATAAAAAAATAATGTCTCTCTGTGAGGTCGTAGTCTGCTGTAAACATGAATGATGAAAACATTTTTTAAATGGACGGTATTGTGAAAAACTAAATGATATATAATTTTTTAATTATAAATATTTAATTAAATTCATATATTATAATTAAATAAATCATCATGAAAATCCTTGAGATGTGTTGATGGAAGGCAAGTAACATCTCTTCATTAGGTGGTACTCCGCTATTCACACGAATTATGGTTTTGATTCCCATTTGATGTAAGAGGACATTGATAAATATTATTCCATTAACATGGTATTATATCATCATATATAATATATTTTTGTTTTTATATTTATAATTTTAAAACATAATTATTCTTTTAATAATAATATATAAAAAATTAAGAGCTTTAAGAAGACTATTATCTTTACAGAGAAGAACGTCCTTTAGATTTCTTATTAAGGACACTATGATTTGACTATTGGAAAAAACATAAGAACTATAATGTGGATAAGTAAAAGAGGGGGGAATTTGGTAGATCTTTGTTAATCCAAATGGATTTGGTTGTGTGGAAAGGAGATTATATTTAGTGACTATTTTTACGGGAGGTGGGGTAAAATTATTTCAAGTACACAAAACAATAATATAATTGGAAGTCACTATCATGTAATGTACATCCAAAATAAAAAATATAATGAAATGGAGGAGATATAATTTATATGAACACCTATACTAGTAAAAATTAATGTGTTTTAAAAAATATATTTTTATTACCTCTTGGGTTAATCACTTTTACCACTTTAATTTTTCATTACACATACTATTTTTTAATAAATTTTCTATTCAATATGACTAAAAATTAAGTTTATGTTTACATATATTATAAGTTAGGATGATAAAATATTTTGATTCCATTTTATTATATTAAATTAATATAATTGTATAATATTAATTTAATATAAAACATTAAATTGTAACTAAAATATATTTTCTAAAAAAAATCATTTTCCTGGAATAATAACCTTTTATAATTTATGAATAGATAAAATTATTATGTGGATTTAAATTCAAAAATATAGATATATAATCTATACTTTTCATTTCAAAAATTCGTAATTACGGGTTATTTGTATTAAATAAAATGTAGGAATATTATGCCTTTTAGAATAGTTTTTTTACAAATTTATTTTAGGATTATTTAAATGTAATTAATTGTATTATATAAAACTAATTAATGGTTATGTTACTTTTAAATACTAAATTATGGTTATTTAAATGAGATAATTTTTTATAAAATATGACTAATTAATTATTATCTAAATTCTTAATCAAATTTCATGATTTATGGTATATTTAAGTTTTTTAATTTATCATAAGAAATTACTGTTTAAAAAAACTAAAATTTTTAATATTAATTGAAAAGTATAATTTTTCTGAAAAATGACTTAATTTCACCATATTGTAATATTTATATGCTGAATTATAAAATTATTATTTTTAATAAATAATATTTCAAATATTTTTTGAACATAAAAAAATTATCTGAAAAAATGAAATAAAAACATTATTGAAATTTAGGTTTGTATTTAAATGTTTTGTACTAATTGGTTAGGAATTTATACAAAAAATTATTATTTATTAGATCATTTATATCTATTTCATAAATTATTTAATCCTATTAGTAATATCTATTTTAATTGCGATATCATAATGATCATATTAAAATAATAATATATTAACAATAATTCCTGATCAGTTTAACATCAGTGTTTCATGTTAAATATGCTATCAAACATAGTGTTCAATTAAAATATGTGTTTGTTACAAGTTTAAAATTCCATAATGACTCAAAAATGTAAAAAAGTGGAGTTTGGATAAGTTTGGGCCATGATTCACCTCATAGAATCAGATAATATCTTATTTTTATCACATTGCTCTATTTACCCATTTGGATAACCAATTTCAACATTACTACTGATACATTATTGACTAGTTTTTACCTAAAGAATAAGTTTTTAATCAATAGAAATGAAATTTTCCTTAGTAAAAAAATGTTCCTTGAAATTATATTTATAAAGAAATTGTATATTTTAACATTCTATATTTTATAATTATTAATTTTAAAATGATAAAAGTAAAATATATTAAAAACTTTTTTTTAGAATAGTGTAATATAAGTTCTAAAATATCAAACACATGATTGTGAATTAAAATTAAAAATTTATATTTTAAAATATCATCTATAGAATAAATATTTATTCTATTGTTTCATAAATTTCCAATTAATAATTATTTAATGATAATTTCATAAAATGTGCAGTTCTTATAAAAACATTAATTAATACTATTCACCTAATAATGAATTTTTTTTTTCAGAAAACCCCTAAAAATCCACAATCAATTAAAATTTTTATGATAAATCAAAAAATATAACCCATTATGTTATTGTAAAATTATAATCATTGATAGTATTTATTTTAAATGAAAATAGAATATATTCCGGGAAAAAAATTTATAAATAAATGGACTTTTAAAACATCCCGTGTTTTAATATTATTATTTTTCAATATTTAATGCATTTAAATAAATTTATTTACTAGTGATTTTATTATTGTTTAATCTTTTTAACAATATTAATCAAATTTGTCACATACTTGCAATTTCAATAAATACACAATAATGAAATGGTTTATGGTGTCTATATGATATACATGACTCATTATATTACTTATAATGAGATATCAAGTTCACAACATAAGAAATATATATATTCTCCTCACAATAGGTAGATTATAATATTTAATTGAACTCTAACCATTGGATAAATTTCCCTCTCAGTATTTAGAACCGAGACCGAGATTATAAAATTTTATTCTGAGGTTGTTCATAATCATCTATGCATAGATATTTTGGTATTAGTTGAAATTAAATTTGATCTCCATAGTATAAATAATTTTTTTCATCTATGTTGTGAGAGGTAATAAAATTAAAAATAAAATATATTTAATATTATAGAAGGATAGTAATATTTTTAATAGGGATTGTTTCATAGACATCAATTTGGTATACAATAATCATATAACCGGAGATTTTAATTGATATTAATATATTTTATTATTTATTTAATGATATTGAAAATTTTCCTAGATACACTAGGGTGATATGGATAAATAACCATTGAGAAAATCAAAAAACTGGAGGGGAGGATACTTACTCCTTATTTATCCTATTTCACATCTATTCAATAGGAATTTTATTTCCAGATTCCTGAAGATAAATATTTCACCATCTTCAACATCTATACTTATTTTGAATTCCAAAATCATATGAAAAATTTACCGACCAACAGACTATATTATCATTTCAAATTTCAATCATTAAACCAGAAAAAAGAATTAATTATATATTCATCACCAATATCAGAATACTAGAGTAGAAGAAAATTATACATTAGTTATCAAAATCTAATGTTATGGTTGTGGGATCATAGGCATTCCTATGATCCAATCATATAAGAGGTTATTAATGTATATTATCATCAATTCACCTTAGGTAAGGTATATTATATGAATAATTAAATAAATACATTACATTTAAGAACAATAGTTTGAGTATAGTGTTTTATGGGACCTTCCCTTTCAATGTTTTATTAATTATTCTATTTCCATTCTTAGAACAATTGTAGGAAATATGAATAATTATAACACAGATGAAACACAATTTCATTTATTTTATATAATTTCTTTGGTGATTCTGAAAAGATTCATGGTATATATGTATTTTTAATTTATTTTATCTATGTGATTTATCTTATGGGATTTTATAATATTTCATTTTCATGTTCTAATATCCAAAATAAAAATAATATCCCGTTTCCATCACTACATTAATTATACAGTTACTAATTTAATTTTTGAAAAAATAATGGAGTGTTAATTTATTTCAAAAATGATCTTTAGGACACCAAAAAATCAATAAATATTACTCACACTATTAATATACAAATTAGAGATATATCTTCAAAGCCTCTTGATGTTGAATTCATAAGTGACAATATATTTATCATCCATAGGTTTTAGATTTAGAAAATATCTCCTTATTTATTTTTTAAAATTGTCCGTGCATAATATTTGGTTGTTATTTTTTATGAAATCCTCACACTTTATATAGTAAACTTCATCCTTTTATATTTTATTCATAGTAAGAGTCCACCATTAGTTATCCTCACTATCCAAACCATTAATGGCTAGAGGAAGATTTTATTTTTCTGATCACTAGATAATAAGAAATATATCATCCCTAACATTGATACATTTTTCAATAATAAGTTGATTTTATGACAATTTATGGAGGTTGGACGTTTCCCCATGAAAGAATTGACAGGAACATGTTCTTCCCATAGTGTATTATGTCTATGAACATAGGATTTCATATAATTCATTTAGTATGAGAGTAGAGGGAAAATAACCCAAATACATTGTACTCACGATACAATATAATTTGGTTTCCCAGTGTGTAAATTATTAACTTTCATTTTTCAGCCATTGTTAACATAAATCATCTTGTATCACCCATTGTTAAACCTAAAATAGGATATCATGGGTGATGAAAAATTAACATCATAAGAAAATTATCACAAAAAATATTATTGAAATGTATAACTTGAAATGTATTACTCTTTAAACTAACAAATTATCTTTTATTCCAATGTAAATTAGTACCATCTTATTATATGATTCATTAAGTTTGGTTCTATCATACTACATTACCAAATTCTAGATCTTATTAAATCAATTATATTGTCCTATAATAAGAATACTATTATCATAAATATATACTATAAAAGTATCTACATAGTTGTGCAGTCTTATTCCCACTAATATTTTATGAAGTGAGGATAAATATATTAATCAAAAAACCATATTAGGGTGATTAATCCTACGCAAAAAATGGGAAACAACCATATCCACTTTCCAAAATTATGAGAATTAGTAATTTTGATGCCCCTAGGTTGTATGAATGTTTTATTTTGATCAATAAGTTGGGTAACATTGGTTTCATATGTTTTTGAGGTGTATGGTGGGTTAAACATAAAAGTTGGATTTTTATTAAATAAATTCCAAGAGTAACGAAAAACCATGATCTTCACGGCAGATGAAAACACTGATTCCCAAGAGCAACGCATCACAAAATGATTACACATTCAAGAAGAAGAGCCCCCCATATAGGTAAATAAGGAAAAGAATCAGTCCTAATTGTCCTATAATAATGGAAAATATACATCTATTTTTTTATCAGGGCATTTATTCGTTACTAGCACCTATTCATTCAAGAGTACATTTATGGTTCAGATGATATAGTTGATGCACCAAGGGATAACTACAAGATTGATAAGTTAATTTTATATGATTAATTAATCCATTTCTACTACATAAAAATTTAGGTTAATGGGGAGGAATATCACCATGCCTGTGAGAAAAGGCTTGGGTTTCTCCATAAGATATTTTTTGAATAAATATCTAATATTCTTTGAGTGGTTAATCCTTCCTCCTTAAAAATTATTCACGGGTTATAATGTATATTCTGAGTCAATTCACCTATATTAAACTTATTCATCACATCCCATTTGAAACTATTTCTAATAGACTTTGTTCTATGAAAATATTAGTTTATTCATATATAATCAAGAATTATCTGATGATTACCCCCATCTTGTTGAGGTTTCTATTTGTAGATCTTAGCTATTGAGAACTACTTATCTCCCTCTACTATAACCAGTTTTAGTTTCAACAAGGTATTATTGGTATTTAAGGAAGGTGGATTTTAAATTTATTATATACCAATTGATGTTAGTATATCTTGGTGGAATTTGAATTGAGTTCTAATTGAATTAAATATTGTGATTTGGATTTCTTGATTAATTTTTTCAAATTGAATAGTGTGTATAATCAAACCATTTATTGATGGATTTTGAAATAATGTGTTTCAATCTAGAAAAAAATTTAATTTGAAATAATTATTTTATAAATGATGTTTATTATTATTCGTGAGAAAATATGCATGAATTGTTATATAGATTTAAAATGAAGTGAATATTTTCGAAATGAATGATTTTTTATCAAGAAAATAAATTATATTAGTTTTTCAGTTGAATTTTGAATGTTTGAAAACATGATTTTGGGTTACATGAATAATTATTTATGAAACATATTTAAAATGAAATACTTCACAACATTTATTTATTTTGATGCATGTTGGACAATGGGTAGATAGATAGGTAATCTTGGATAAACTCGATAGGAACATGTTAGCTCTACATAGAAATGAACTAATAATGAAAAAACGTAACTATACATTAACGATGGTAGGGAGTTCATTGGTTTTTGTAGACTCTTATTCTCCATAGGGTTGAAATATAGGGATGTGTGAATACATGGATTCATGTTACACATAGAGTGTAAGGATCCTTAACTCTATATCTAAAAAACTCAAGTATTCTATCAACGTTTATATGATTTAAAATAAATTATATATTATAGTGTTCCAAATATGATTTTTCATGCATGTTTAATTAAATTCATAAAATTTTTTATTTTATTTTAAATTATTATTAATTCTTATTTGAAAATGTTTCTAGTAATGATTATAACATCATGTTTTAATACAATTTGTGAAATGAATTATCATTTCATGCATTATTTAAAATGAAGCATAATTGGATTACATAATATAGTATTACATTATAATGCTTAGTGGGATACTATTAGGATAAAGATTCTCATAACATACATATTATATTGGGAGTATATAGAATTTTTTTTCTATGTCTTGGAATGGTGAATAAACCTAAAGGTGCTGGTCGGTATTATTTAGGGTAAGCGTTTCCGTTTTTTGACGATAGGTAGAGAATTTGAAAACAATATTATGATTCAAACATGGAAGGGATGTATTCATTGGACATATTTTTTATGTTTCTATATTCACGATCTATCACATGTTGTTTCTTTACCATTTTTTAACTTTTATCATATTTAATGTACTGTAATTCTAAATATATTTAGATTATTTACTTCTCTTGTATATTTTTATTTTTCATGTGTTAAAATCATTCCCTATTATCAATTATGAACCCCAAGCTGTAGTACACAGATCTTTGGTATCAAGAACACTCATTGACCCATTTCAGGATGAAATGATTTCGTATTTTTGGGTTATTCATATTGGTTCATGATTCATTGGTATCAAAATAATACGTTGACTCATATTTGAGATTTGTTTGATATTTCTGATTCTTTTTTATACATATGATAGTATCTTTGGTACATTATGGGTAGTTTATTAGTGAATTCAGAGCCATATCTAAATTTAGTGATCCCCAAGATATAATAGGATGTTATTATAAAGTAATTTTTTCATAATTTTATTGATCTAATTATAATATTTTACAATATTATAATTTCATTTTCATGTTTCAATATTTAGTTCTAACTTATAGTGATGATGTATTTGTGTCTATTTACCAAGGATTCATTGTTTTCAATTATTGTGGTTTAGTTCCATTCCTCCAAAATATGTTCAAATAGGATTTCATATTGAGATTCAAATGAACCAAAATAATCAAACCCTATAGATAACAAAACCCTCATCAAAATATTAGTGTTAATGTTAAAAACTATAGGCCATGTAAAATCACATATCCACATTTAGGGTATATATTTGGAATCATAAAGGGATGATAATAGAGATCAATATGATATGTTTCTTCAAAATAAAATAGCATTATTCAAAGGGGTAAAAAATCCTTTCATACTGTAGGATTCGTTGGGAAAGCATGAATAACTATTATATTTCACAATTAATTAAAATTATATTAAGGAAAAGCATGTTTTATTCAAGCATAAAGGGGTAGTGTGATATGGTGGGTTTTTATAGTTAGGGAAAAGCTGAATTGGGGGTTTTAGTGTAAATATATAATAGCCTATTTACAAATAAATTCCTTTACGATTAAATTGAATTGACTATGTCTGTAGATTTTCTCAACCATAACCAGGGTTATTAGAGACTGTTATATTATTTTTTTTTCTAAACTTCACCGATTTTCACTAGATGTGGTGTCACATAAAAAACATGAGGCCTAGTGGTTTTGGATGGGTCGTCAACTATATATCTGATATCAATAATTTATCATGAAACTTATCACATGTGATATGTTACTGGATAGTTCTCCAGTGGATGAAAATGACTTTTATGGTAAGTAAAGTTTACTAGAGTTACTCATCATACTATTGGAAGATATATTTCTTCCTTCATGGGGATGTGAATGTTAAATAGGAATCATATTAGAGAAAATGGTGGCGTTTCTAAATAAGAAATGTCATCTAGATCATCTTTAGTTCCAATTAATATCCCACTGAACTATTTCTAATGTTCCATGACCAAGCACATGATGTTTGATTTCATATAGGCACTAAAAAGTTATATCACTTATAGATTTTCACGTCACCAGTAGAGGTATTTACAAGCTTTTACAACCCCATATAGAATAATGGGATCATTATGATCAAGATGATACTCAATATAATAATATTTTTTATGAGATATGAGGTTCTAACCACATTCATTTTGAATAAATCCACTTTATAGAGTAGAAACTTTTTTAGTAGGAACTGATGCAGCTACTTTGATATTGATAGATACAATTTATGTAGATTCATATTTAGTGACTTATTTATTTGATATTAGTTCCTCTCATTTTTCAATTTAATACTATATGGTGGACATATTTAGTCTCCTCGTATAGCTCTTATCTTAAGTTATAGAAATGAAAAAACCTAGTGGAAAAATAGGGAGAAGGTTCTTTAATGAAATTATTGTGTTATGTCTTTATCAAATAAAAAGATTGTAATTGATTTTTTAGTTTTTGAAAAAAATGATTTTATTCTCAAAATACAATTGTTATATTCTTTAATATCATGTATTAATTTATTTTATCAGTTGGTTTCATTTACCAACTTCATTAATAAATTTTATTTTTTTTGAGAGAATGAGACACAATGGATTTATATATTATTCAAAACTTCTTGATTTTGGTAGGATTCTACCATTTTATGATTTTTAACTATATTAGGAATCCTCTTTTAGGGAAATTACTATAGAGGGTGTGGAATTTCTTGAAGGTTTTTCATTAGAATTTTTAGTATACCACAAGAGAGGGTGATGAAGTTTTATATTGACTTAGTGCCAATAAATATTCCCATATATAATCACCCATTCCACATGGAACCAAATAAACTAATAGAGATATAATAATAGTTTAATGACATGATATCTAAAGATTAATTTTACCCAGTTTGTTAATTTAGGTAGAACTAGTGCATTTCTCCAAGAAGACTAAAGGAAAACATCCCATGTGTGTTGACTATTAGAATATGTATCAGGTTATGGTTAAGAACATTTATTTTAAACAAAACATTGATGTATTTTTATTACATAAAATAAGACAAGGGGTTCCCAAGTAGATATATTTTGTAGGAATACCACATACTCCTGATCAATGATACTGATATTCTAAAGAATGCATTTTTAATCATGTATGTCCAATAAGATAATCTTGTAATGATGTTTTTCTTGACCAATGAAAATGTAACATTAATGGAACTGATGAATATGATTTTACAATATGATGTTAATACATAATTATGATATCATGGTTAAATCAAAAACCATGGAGGATAATTTATTTTATTTTACAGTGGTTTTAGACATCTTATATAATAACTAACATTTTGAAACGGTGTCAAAGAGATAAATACAAATTGGAATGAGTTGTTTTTGTGTAATGTGATCTAAAAAAGGTATATTAATTGAAAATTAAATTGTGAAATGTATCATCTATGGGGAATAATAGTTATATTTCATTTGTATTCAGGTATTATTCAATTTAATAGGGTATTATCACCACTTTATGATGTATTTATACAAGCTATCATCTCTGGTTACTTTTATTAATTGGAAAGTGGTGATGGTTATTTAGGAAAAAAGGTTCATACATCCTTTCATTAGATGAACCACTATTTGACTTATTCTATGACACTAAATCTTATAGAGGATAGAAATACAAACATGTTATTTTTTTATTCATAATGTTTCGGTTAGGTTTGTGTTCTAAAGAACGATGATCAGGACATGGATTTTTCTTCTTGTCATATTAAGACATGAGATATGAATGACCCCACACCCTATCTATGACCTATATAAATTATGTATACCTTTAGATTTATTAGTAATACATTTTTGATGAAATATTTTCCATTAACATCGATAATAATATCTGAGACAATATGTTTAAAAAAAATTGAATCACTAATTGATGTGATGGGTGCAGCACAAAGAATATTTTAACAATGACATTTCTTATATGGCTGGGAAGGGGAAGGATACTGCTTCTTCACATAGATGTAAGATCATATCCCTGACTATAAATGGTTTATTTTAGGAGTGGGATTTTATATAAATCTTATCTGTTATAAATTTGGCTATGTAAGTGGATGATAATTTTATTCATTAGAACGATTTCAAATTTCATCTTATATTCTTGAGATACAAATCTAGCAATGGTAGCTACATATAGTGTTATGAGGTACCAAGAAAAATTTGTTTAGTGGGAACACCAACAATGATTGGTATCTATTTCGAGACAACATCCTTTTCTTCAATATTTTTTTTTCATTTCTTCTCCTTTTAGAAAATTTGTGGAACGGGATCTTTATCATTCCCAATGGGTGGATAACCCATGAAAAAAAATGTTTTCTAATTTGAGGAATTAGATCTAGATGATAGGTATGTAATGAAATAAAATTGATTTTATTATCATTTTATGCCTTTTAAAATATGAATTATAACAATCAAAATCAATATTGTATGGTTTAACCCATCCATATATACATACAATGTTATATATTTTTATTAAAAAGAATAAAGGGTACTGCCCCTAAAAAAGTAATGGAGGTCGAAAGTAATGAAGACTGTGGGTGTCTTCCCAGACAATATTAAAGCACTCTTTGGGAAAGAGACCCAATATAATTAATGATGGGTCAAGGATTATCAAGGGAATCCTGGGGAGCCAAGAAGTTAGTCACCATGTTTCCTTGTCTCCATGTTTGAGTGAGATTATTGCTATGGGTGATAAACACCATTCATTTTCAAACAATATATTTTATAGCCCATGGGGTTGAGATAACAGCTTGGATGGATTTGAAGAATATCAAGGAGTCAAATTCCACATGATTAAGGATAATACAAGGAGAATGGGATAAAAAACCCATTGATTATGGTAGTCACCTCTCAAACGAGAGAGTCACCTTTGCAATGCCATACACTGAATGCAAAAAACAAAAAAATCCATTAAGATCACATACCACCCCACCTCCCCACATACATCCCTACATACATGATCTATAAATATTTAGTTTCAAGAAAAACTATGGTGGTGAGAATCTAACCTAGTTTCCATGGGTACAGTTAAGCAGAGGTGTGATCCCCACATGTATTTAATCCGTGAGACGACACATGGAAAGGGCATGCTCATAGTTATTTAGTAGAGGATCCAATTCCATGTGGAGTGACCTAGTATTCACCAGTACAACCTGCCTAGAATATATGATATCCATATGTCTGACTTTATTACAAGTTGAACAAAGATTCCAACAACTTATAGCGAACAACATTTTTCAAGAATATCCTTCCATGGGGTTTTCATCCGAGTATTGAAACCATGATTAGAAGAACATATCGTTAAAAAAATGTTGTACATATCTCCTTAGAAGGGAATAAATGATTTTCCATAGTAAAAAATACCAATCACCTATAATTAAAATATGGGTAGCTATCTTTTCCTTGGGTGGGAGGAATCCTGAGAACTTATAGACTATGTATATACAAATTTTTAGGACCCCCTCATTAGATGGGAGAGCATAATTTTGAATTCACCAAAAAATAATATTTAACAGGGTATAAATTATTTTTCACCACAAAAAACCACCCCATATATCATTAACGATGTCCATGAGTAACAAATGGTGTTATAACTTAAAAAATAATAAGCCTGATGAGGCTATGATGAAGAAAAGTATATTCGGTTCATTAGAGATTGGGATTCAATGATAAAATTGTTATGGATAGTTATTGATATTATATTGTATGAAAACACGGAAGCATCTATATTGAGAGAATGTGATATTAGGCACAGACAGCTCAGGAACCCAAAAACTTTTCCCACCCAATTTCCTTTGTAGGAGTTAACCATGCCTTCCCCCACAATTCATTTTAAATTTTGTTGGACCTTGTATATGTGACCCAAAGAGATATCCCAATGAATGGAACAATTGTTTTCTATGACATCAAAACATTCCCCATACATCATAGAGGTGAACTTTTCCCAAAGTGATTTCTCTACCATCACATCCTATTCCAGCCTTTCTTGAAGGAGATCAATAGTTCCTAAGATGCTTCTAAAGAAGTATGTATTTGTATATTGCATCATTACAAAAAAGGTATATTGGATTTAAAAATTATTCACTGGGAGACCTCTCATACGTGATGGGATGCCAATTCAATTTGAGCACAAAAAACATTAAGAGACCGATGTTACTAAAGAACAATATATACAGATTCTTAATCACATGATTAAAACATGATCCCATAACTTTGGAGGATAATGAGATTTCCATTGGATGTTTGTGCTATTTTCCTGAAATAATATATATAATCCAACAATCAAAATAGAACCATATGAGGCCTTATATAGCCAACCTAACAAAACATTCACGTTGGATTGATATAAGTTATTCTTCATAAATAATACCCCATATAGTCTAGGTGAATATTATGAATATATATATGATTTTCAAGAGGTTGGAAAAAGATCATATCTTGTAAAATTTTATTTATATAATTTTTTATGTCCTTTAGATATATTGACTATAGAACATGTGTTCATGGGAGTCTGAACTTGGATTTTTCAACAAAAGTTTTGGAAATGATTGATATTGTTACGAATGAATATTATACCAACGAATGTTATTAAATAGATTGGTATGGTTGTTTACCCTATGAAATTTTCATTGTAAATTAGTTTAATCCTTCAACTATATCACGTATTACATTCTATGATATATCTATTGCACCCAACTCATGTTTTGAATTCGTAGTACGCTGATATGGAACCTAATATGACTATGCCTGACACAAAAATGCAAATTTTTCATTCTCAAATGTCTGTTATCCATGGTAAGTCTATACCTCTGGTCATAATTAATTGGAAATGTGGTCTGGATGGTCAATGGACCTAGGAGATATAGGTGATAATGAGAGATTTGGGTTATCATCTTTGTGTGGGAAAATATTATCGAGATGGCTTTATGGGTGCATATAGTTTTAAGATAGGGAAAATTTTGATACCCTTCATATCATATTTTGCAGTTTTTTAGGAGGCACATGGTAGATTAATAAATGGATTTAGACATTTTGTTTCCAAAATTAGTGGAGAATGTTTCTGGTTGTGGTCTTGGTTTCCCTTTGATCCCATTTTTAAAAAATAAATATCAAATATGTTAGCTGTTGGATGTGGTATTCATCATGGATCATGGGAAGAATGCTTTCTCATCCAATGATGTATAAAAATAACCATTCCTTGGTGGAGGGAGTGGAGGGGAGAAATTATAAAAAAATTTATATCAATCAATGTCTAATACCTATGGCCGATATCATTGTTCAAACCCTCATTCCATGTTGGATAAAACCAAAATATGATGATGGTTGTTTAATATTTTGATATTCTCAAAGGAAATATAATATTTTGTGGGTGGTTACACCAGATACATGATACATTAATTCAATTAGGTAATGTATCCTTTTAATCGGTTCGTTAATATAAAAATTTATTCCTACCACCCATTTTCAGAAATTTTAGATTGCTTTAGTTTTATGTAAGGTTTTGGGAAATCAACATTTATTAGGAAGTAACTTAGTGTGGAACATTTATTCCCAGGATTTCTTTATGAATATCTTTATTCTTGAGGAAAATATCTATTCCACACACATAACCTGTATTGGTGGAAATTAGGTAATATGTTTTCTTTATTTAGGTGATTTAATAATGTAATAACAATCAATTGATACTATTTTTTAATTTAATGAATATCAATGGATCTCTAATTCATTTCCAAATAATGATATGATATTCTAGAAAAATAATTTCAAATAAAATGGTCTGTGTTATGAAGACTATTTTAAAATTGCTTTTTAAATAATGTTTTGATTTCCTAAAAAAAATTTTAATTAAGAAAAAATATTTGAATAATGACTTTGATGATGATTACTGGGAAAATAATTCATGAATGTACTTATTGATTTTCATTTAATGGAGTTATTTTTTAATGAAAGAGTTATGATAAATACCACATGATGTGGGTTTTTGAATTTAAATGGAACAATTGAAAAAAATATTTTGGGATTCTTGGAGGATTATAGATGAAACTGATAAGAAATGAATTATTTTAAATTGATTAATTTCTTCAAAGGACATTGGATCTTGGAAAATATGGATTGTATTCCCAGAACATCACAATTGGAGTGCATTATCTATACATTAAAATGGATTGATAATGAAAACAATAACATTAATTTTATATTGGATGGGAGTTTGTTCATTGGATCAAACTCCAATTTTCTATATACTAAAGCACTAGGGTAGTTTTTATACATGGTTCCAAATTAAATCAATAGTGTTGGGATCATTGATCTTTGATCTAACTAATCTATGAGAATATAATCATAGTTATATAGTTTAAAATTAATTATATATATCAGTGAATATATAATTATTTATTCATTCATGTTTAATGAAATTATTAATCATAATTATTTTTCTTTAAATTTTTATTCATGCCTATTTAATACTTTATATCAGAATAATTAAAATATTAATATTTATTATTGATTTTTAAAATAATTGAAATAAAAAGCATAAATTAAAATTTAGAATATTCGGTTCATTTGATATTTATTATTTATAGAATACATGGATGGATCCTATTCTACTAGGGTTTCTAAAACCCTACAATTATATAACTTTGGGAACATGTGTACATTCCTTTTTTAGGAATAAAAAAAGTTGCATAGCCACTTGGATATGATGGGTGTTCTTGTTAACATAACTATTATAGTTGCTGGTGATAGGAATAGTTTTTGTTCCCCCTATTACGGGGTGATCTTGGTGGCGATGTCATTGTTTGATTTCATTGTGATGTTTTTTGATTGTTTTTCCACATTGGGTATGGTATATTCACATTATATGGTACTCTTATCAAGTTTTCTGCATTCTAAAACTGAATATTTTTATATTATTATATTTTACCATTTTTTCATTCAGTTTTAATTTGGAGAAATGTTTTCCCCTAATCATTCATGATTCCTAGGAACTAGTCTCTAGTATCTAAGTATTAGTAAATCCCATCATATCATGTCATGGATTACAAACTTTTGAGTTTAGTGGGTTGCCCGTGTTTATTAATGACACTATTTTATTAGAAAACCAATTACTCAAAACATAACCAATGTTTTGGATAATATTATATACATACATAGATCCATTATGGGTTTCAATAAGTTTATGTCATCCAAATTCCCAAAAATAAATAATCTGCTAAAAAATAAAGAAGACAAACTATATTTACGATAATAGAACACCAGTAACACACTCCTAGGTTTGATTCTAAAAGAAATTCATTAACCACCAACATTGATTCGTGGTGATATGAACCATGTCAAAAAATACAAATACTTCAATAATTTTATTATAATATATCACATTATTATTAGAATCAAAGAAATATAAATTTTTACTATATTTGAGGACTAACTACATAATAAATTTATATTTAAAATCCTTGTGGATAATTACCCATAATTGATCCATACAAAAAATCATTAAAGACATAAAATAAGTTATAATAATATTAACTACCAATGTAATGGAAGTAATTAAAAGGATTGAGTTTAAACACATAACAAGGTAAACATCATCATAAGATAATTAAAGACCAAATCACAATAATTAGGGATGAAATGACCAGGGGAAAATGTATTATTAAAAATAATATGTAATAATAAGTTTATTCAATAATCCATGATATAATGAAATGTGTTATCATAAGAGCAAAAATTTATAATTATGTAAGAGTATAGAAGTAAATAATAATGATCCTTGGATCATCATCATAATCATATATATATTACATGCCGTGGATATGAAGTATTATAGTAAAATTTGACAATATCACAGTTATAGCTATCATAAATTAATGGGGTTGGAATCCCGCCCCATTTACCATAACGTAGTGAATGAAGTACCACTACCTATTTCACATAGTAGTGTTTTCATCACTACCAAAGATCCATAATCATAATGGATTAGATATCGGTACATAATTCTCATAATAGAGAATATCATGTATCACTTCCTAATTCACATAGTAGATTAATCTTCAATACTCAATTCCCATGATTATCTCTTGATATATAAATACATAAACATTATATTATAGTGATTCATATGACTGAAAACATCATAAGTTAAATAATATATATCTATGTTCCACTAAAACATGAAAACATGTACACTCCCAACATCACATAAATAACTCCTGGAAAAGAGATGGGTTTTAAGAAAAAATTTCCATGATCATTCCATTAGATATCTATATAATGATGTTATATGGTACCTTAAAAATAAAAATTATGTATTATAAAGGAAGTAATGAAATATTTCAGAGATGAAAAATAAATTTATATGATAATTGGATAAATCAATATAAAAATATCATTGAAATTCCATTTTTTAAAGGATTCCAAAATATATAAGATGTTCTCTTTATAATAGAATATGTGATGTAGATAAGATATTTAAAAATATCATTTCAAAATAAATTATGTGGGATTTTAAGAAAAATTATATGACACTAATTATTTGAATAAAACATTATTTGGGAATATTTAAGAACACTTAATATTTCTTAAATAAAGTTTCATTAAAATCCCCTTAATAAATCCTGAATCGCTTCCTATAATAAGACTATAAGTTGTAAAGATTAAAAGAAAATATATATTTCATTTAAAATTACTTAATATTTAAAATAATTTTTCAAAAAATTCATAAATTGTAATTGAAATTTATGAATGAATAATTCTCATATGGTGAGAGAAATAGTATGATATTTTTAAAAATATTTTCACCATACTCATAAAATGTAATGTTAAAGGTCAAATTATAAAGTAATTGTAACATTAGTGATGTGATTAATTTTGGAAACATTTAAATTAAAAATTAAATTCAATAATGGATCCTTCAAGAATTATATATTGATTTTTCTAAAGATATTTATAGCAGATAATAATTTATATGATTATTAATTAAATACTTTTGAAAATATTAAATTCCATAAATGAAAAATGACGGGGTAAAAATTATTTATAAAACATACTGTTGAAAATAGTAGAATGAAATGATGAAGTTCAAAAGTGGAAACAAATTTTTAGGATTTGAATTTAAAAGGATTACATTGACATCAAGGGGAAAATATGAACATAGATAAGAAATAAAAATGAAAGATGTTGGGAATAATTCCTAACAAAGACATAATTTTGAAAATCAAATTCATTAATGTAAAAGAATATTTTTTTAAAATTAACATTACTATATAGTTTAAAATAATATTATTATCATCGATAAATATATGAATATCATATTTAAAAACCATAATAAAAAATAAATCATAAGGACCCTTTAAATGAAGTTGAGTAAAAAATGACCCCCAATAACCTCAACATGCTTTTAATTGAAATAAACCTAAAGGGGAATATGATAGGGCCCATAAAACTTCTAGAATAAAATATATATTTTAAAAAATTCATTTTTAATAATAAAACCTTATAAATTTTTTAATGGTAGGCAATATTAAATGTCTCAAAAAAATTATATGTGAGACAAAAAACCATTACATTTTTTCATAAATTCAACTAATTTTATTACATATACTGTATAAAAAATAATATAATAAAAAACTATTTAAAAACAACATTAATATAACTAAAATTTGACAATATAAATTTATAATTTTTCATTAAATGTATATCAGTTTGTTATTATATATTTTCAATATGATGTGGGAGTAATGTTAATCATTTTTAACTAATTTCTTTATATTAGTGATGTTTTTATTCTTACCTCATATTTCATCATTCAAATTCCATAAAACTTTTATAAATTGATAATTTATAATAGTTTAGATAATTATAATTTCATTCCTTAAGAGAGTTTTTTTATTCGTTTATTATGATATCTAAGATGACCATGTTTTTATGATTTTTAATGAAATGAATTTGGTATATTGATTAATATATTTAATATAAATGTTATCATATTAGAACATAAATAAATACATTATTTATTATTTATATAATATATAATATATAAATATGTTATCATACTAATACATGATATTCTTTTATAAAATGGATCAAGTAATAAATTAGACTGACATAAACATGGAGATACCATATTTAATGGATTAATATGTATATAAAAGTTGTTTATTTTAGAATAATAATGTTATTATAAACAAATAAATATAAAATAAATATTTTTTTATTGTATTGAATCATATTTTATGTTATTTTAAATAATAATAATGAATCTATGAAAAAACTAAGATATGTTAGTTTGGGAAGGTGGTAGTATGTACAATCTGAAAAATAACACTTTCTTTCTTATTCATCGAAATAGGGTAAATGTGGAAAATGGTTATTCATGAAATCTAATAAAATTTACTATATTAAAAATAATGAATTGAGAATATAACAAACATGGATATTGATTTCTTCGATAAATATATTAAATAAAAAATAATAGTGAAATGATAGTACATACATTACTAACTGTGAGTTTTCCCTTGGGGGACTATAGAAAAAAGAGGGTTTATGCTATAATCTGGGGGGAAAATATATAAGATCTGGATAAGTGTTATATTTGATGTAATTTTGGAATATTTTAAAATGTAAATATATTTATTTTTTGGTATAGAAGGGGTGGTGGAAATCCTTTTTTTATAAGTGGTGAGAATAAAATTATTCTAAAGATTTAATCAGAATATAATGAGAGCATATTTTTTTGATGTCAAAAGATGAAAAAGATGAAAATAATAGACTTATGAAAATATTTATTTTTAGAAAAATTATAACCTTATTTATAATCTATTTTTAACATATTATTTCTTTAATACATTGAGTTAACCAATTTTACCATTTTGGTTTTTAACATGGTAACTAATATTTCGTAAATTATTTCATTTTCGTGCCTAAAAATTGGCCTTATTTAATAATATTATAATTTAATTTAAAAATTTTAAAATAAATTTTATAGATTAATTTATTATAAAGTGATAAATAATTTTTTAAATATTACATGTATATTTTATAAAAAATTATTTTAAAAAATGTAATTTAAATTCCAAAATACAAAAAATAGGTTTGTAATATAAAATAGATATTTTTAATTTTAAAATACATATCCATAACATATTTTACATCTGTAGGGTTTCAAAAATATTTAATTCATTCTTAAATCTTGATAATTTTATGAAGGTAAATATCTTTTTCTTAAAAAATCCATTTTCAAAATTTCATGTATTATTAATACTATTTAATAATGAATTATAATTGATTAAAATATTTTTATTTCATAGGGGATTTATTATTCAAATGATTTTATAATAATATTTATCTATTTTTTCATTTTTTATTTTTGTTTGGTGTTTCATTTGAAATAAGATATTGGTACAATGTTCATTCCAAGGAAAATTATACAGAAAAATATATTGGAAATACATATATATTACCTCCTAAAAGCCATTATAGGGTCCTCCCAAACTCTTCCTTAACAAAGAATGGATTTTATCTGAGTGTGTGGATTGTACATTTTCACTACATGTCCAGATGTCCAAATCCTAACTAAATAGTGTATAAATCTATATCCTTGCTTACAGAATATTTTAATGATATTTTTATAATTCCTATAGTAATAAGTAATTCCTACAAATCACGTACTTAATGTATTAAATTCACATGTAATCATGTTGGACACATTCTACTTGAATGTATAGGGATATGTTGAATGAAATAATGTTTTCTTAATCTTCTTCTTAATCTTTTATTGAAATTATTTGTTTGGTGTGATAGAACTCTCAATGGATTCTCAAACATCATCAGAATTATCATATTCATCTCATGAAATATTTATACTAGTTCAATTATTATAGATAATATTTCGTTATATTAAATAAGTAAATCTTTATGATTTAATTTGGGATCTTATAATCATTTAAACTCATTTAAAATTGAGTCAAAAAGTCTATTTAAATCTCTTTTTTGGTTCAATTTTTTTTATTAATTTCATATTTAAATAATTTTATCACCATCAACTTAAAAAACCACATAACATTAATAATTTTAAATTATACATAATTTATACATGAATTTTTGGAATTTTTCGAAGAACATGAAACTTATTAGAGTGAATCCTCATTTTGGTCTTTCTATTGTCAAGGGCATCTCAAATCATTCATCAGTAATGGACCATGACTAAGAGTTTTTTATTTTGGATTCGTAGACATTAAAAATAGGATTTAATATAGAATGTTATAAATTTTCTTGTTTTTTTATAAAAACCCCATATATTATTATAATTATTCCTCATCATGAATAAAATTCAAATGAAATTCATATCACCCTGGAATAAATGATTTTTCATTTCTCATAGATAATCATCATATCATAAACACTCACCACAATAACGTGTTGGACATTTTTCCTTATTTTTCATGAATGGCCTATAAAATTCATATTAAAATTAATACCTTGTGTTTCCCTATTTATTTGATAACCATCTGTAATGAACATAATTCCTTATGATAATTCAGTATAATGTGGTCCACCTTGACATTTATAGGAATGATCTCCTCATAGAAAAAGATCTGTAACACAGTATTTTTTTAAAAGTATACCCATTATATATTCATAAAAACCATTACTAGGAACACCATTTCTAAAGATTTAAATATGAATATAATTTTTTTGAATAACAAATCTCGAATCATAAATAGTTTCAATATAATTTTGAATTTGAATCCATAAAAAATCATAAAATGTAGCATATGATATATAATCCCTTTAGAATATATAAATTACATGATTCTAAATATACATTTATGTAGGTGTTTAACTTCAATGTGACCATTAAAATAATCCTATATTATCATTAAAATATACTCAAAAAACAATACATAGGTAATTCAATTATCGTATTAGCCTTCTTCAGTTACTATTTTCTAGAAGTGTTTATTATGTAACATATATATATTGAGTTTTAGATTAATATATGACACTATATTCCTTGATTGACATTAAAAATGTTATTATAAACCTTATATATGTTTAAATGATCCTTCTACAATATTCACATCCTATAGTTTTTACATTATTATAGAAAAAGGTTGAGATAAAAATCCCCTCAAGGGTTTCCTAATCTGTTTAGAAGTCTTATGAATTCCCTGAAATTTTATTGAAAAGTTTACCAACATAATTTCATCACATTAGATTAAAAATCCCCACATAAATCATCACATATAATTTTTGAGGATTTATTCACAACATTACTTTTAGAAACAATTATATATATATATATATAAACATAGAAACTCTCTCATTCCTGACCCCAACATTCTTTTACTTTTCTTGATGAATTTTTATTAAAAAATATTAACATATCAACTTATGAATAAAAATACCCCCATTGTTTTTGATTTCAATACTCAATTCATTTCAAAATTTAATTTTTTCTCATCCCTATTGTGATAGAAAATTTGAGGCCCCTATGGGGTTAGAATCATATTCATTTTCTCTTAACTCTTCATTACGAAAAGGGTTTAAAAAATAAAATTCTTATCACTATTAGGATCTAGATTATAGTATTATTCACATTCATGTGGGTAATGGGTTTAGATTCCAAATAATAAATAATGAATTATTTTATATAATTCATTTATATGTTGGAAAACCTAGTGTATATATAAGAGAGACTTCTTGTAGACATCAATATTGTCCACAAGTAACATGTTTGTGTTTTTAATGTCATGATATTCTTTTAGGGTAAATAAAAAAATTTCATAAATAATCCTGAAATTTTTTTATCATATTAAAATTTCAACAATTAATTAAGACATTTTAAGGGAAATACAAACAACTCACTACATTCTACAAGCTTTATCCCAAAATAACATAATCATTTCCAAAATATTTGTTTAAGAAAATAAAATAATTGTGATCTGATAAAAATATCAAAATAATGCATTATTATTGTTCTAAATAGATTTTAAAATTTATGGTGAATGATATTTTCATAGTAGTCTTCATATATCATCACATTAAATATTTTTACTTTCCCCATTTTCATTAATTCTAAGTATATTACATAATAGAGTTCCTTTTATTGCATTTCACTGACGACCTCAATAAATTCTAATTTATAGAATATTATATTGGATTCCCTACATGGTAGAGAATATAAATATAAACAATGGAATAAAGTTGGAATATACCGAGGAAAAAAATTAAACTAGTATGGATGTGATTTTCCTCCCATCATAGATCATCCATTCCTTCTAGCTTATCTATTTGGAAGACTATTCTAACCTCCTTTTTTGATTTTCCATTTCTAGTCATATTGAGGCAGAATAGTTGTTTTATTCTCGTTGAATGTAACATTTTATGGTACCCAATACTCATTAGTATATAAAAACAGATTTTATTTTTTTATCTTGGCTTCTTCCAATTTAGCACATCAACTTGAAGTGAAATATCTGATGAACAATATCATGAAGTCAATCAAATATTCTCATTCATCCCACAAAGAACAATATAGTTTGAATTCACTTAAATTAAATTTGAATATTCTTTTTTCTATCCATGACATATTCTTTTTTAAATGAAAACACCATGACCATAGAAATTAGGTTTTCTTATACCAATTTGATTTCTCTTTATTTCATCAATATTTAATATATGGCTTTACTTTTTTCATCGTTAATATTTTATCTTTTATAGGACTTTATTATTCTTATAGATCTATTTCTCTTCGATCCCAATATTCTAGCCATAAATTCATTCATGTTTCATGGTAATGACATCTTTACTATAATTCATATTCATTATTTTGAAAGATACATAGATTATTATTTAATCCATGATACTTTCTCTTTAGGCATGTTGGTATGTCTGTTCTATATACTATTCAGGAATCATCATACATTTAATAATCCTTATTTATGTGATTATATAATTTTTCTCTAAAATAAAATTATACACAATGTTGGATTACTTTCCTTACATAATTAATCAACCATAATACCATTAAATTTGTCTTTAGAATCTGAACTCATAGAAAAATTTGATTTCTGGTCACATAAAAAATTATATGTAGTCAATGCATTTCCCTTAAGTGGGTCTTCTCTCTAAACATGGAACATTAATCCTAAATATAAACTATTTTTTCAAAACCTTATATCATGGAATACATTTTTTATATCCATGAAATTATAATTAAGCCTCATTCATTTATATTTTCCTTACAACTAGATTTTTATTAGGATCTTCTTGGAACACGTGTTGTTCTTAAAACATCACCTTGTAAATTTTAATCTCTTCCCAAAGGGAATATATTTGGTTACATGCTCTCTTTTTTCTCTGTCAAATTTATCAATATCTTTTTATAAAAATTATTTTTATCATAGTGGGAAACAATTGTCTTCTACAGTATTTACTTAGTATAACCATATTATTCCTCATCTTAATGTATTGTAATATCATCATTTATTTTGATCTTTGTTATAGAGGTCTTGAGATATTGAGGGGAACATAATTATACCTTCTTAATGATGACATGTTTTCATGCTCTTTTATTCATATTAAATTCATCCATTATTTTATAGAATGATTCAGTTTTTCTTATAATCATATTTTAATACATTTCAATTATGACATCTAGAATTGTCATTATCTTCATCCTCAGTAATAATTTTATCATGTTCCTTCTTTGGGAAATTATTTTTGGAGTTCTCAAAACCTACATTTTTCAATCTGATAAGATGGAGATTAAAATTATACTTTAATCTTACTATTCTCATGATTTTTTAAATATGAAGCATAATTATATAATATTCTCCACACTATTAATCTTAGAATTATTTGAGTTCTTAATCTTTTATTAAATTCAACTAGGGATAATTCAAGGATTAAAATTGCATTTATTCTTTCATATTTTTTTTAATATCATGGTTTCTCTCATATAATCATTGAGAAGATTATTGTGAATTTCATAAAGTGATATATCTAAAACCTCCTTTAGAGAAGATATAATCAAATAATATCTGTCAAGAAAATAACTCATCATATCCTATAAAAGATTCATATGTTTTCACAATTTTATTTGATATTATTTACTATATAATTTCCTATATCATGTAACCATGAATATAATCAACATCTAATGTCTGTATATCATCTAAAATTTCGTTCAAAATATAAATATTAACTTATTTGATCTTTACATTACCATGATACACATTCTCATGTTTTTTCTGCATATCATTAGTGTATTAAATCACATCACCATGGTGTAGTCTTTTTTCAATAGTGATAACAGATGGAATTCATTATTTCTAACATTATTATATATTTATTTTATCTACATGATTAATAGGAACAATAAATTCTTGCACAAAAAATACCACTGTAACAACATCACAATAAGTTGATTCCCTATGAAATAAGATATTAAATTATTCAGTTATCCTTTAAATAAATGTTCATTCCATAAAAAAATGAAACTCATTTACCATTTAAAAAATTCAAAATATCTATAATCAATCACCAAAAATGGTTTCATATTTTCAGAGGGAACCAATTTTTCTAATACCAGATATAGACACTTAAACTGGGGAGAACACATAGAATTTGAGGGGTGAATTTGTGACCCCTTTTATTTTCAATATTTCTAATTTTTTAATCTAACTATGTGACTGATTAATGAAAAATACTCTATTACAAGTATCTACCATACACAGATGAGAGATCGAGTGAATAAAGGTATGAACACATGTGTTTATAAGCTTTAGTCTCAATGTGATCTAACTGAATTCTAGATACTAGTGTCTTTGATTCTCTATAATAAAAAATTTTCAGTACAAAGGAAAATCTGACCCAAAAAACATATAGGTAATCTATAAAAATAATTATTTCAAATCTCAAAAAAAACTCCTAGCCTATGGTTAATTTCATAGACCATATCATGATTTGTTATTTATATTAGATATTAATCATTAATAAGAAATAAAAAAATCTTATAAAAATCTCCAGAGAGAGTCTTATTAATACATCCTAGACGTTATCCAAGGGCCCTCCCAAACTGACCCTCAAATAGGTTATTTACATTGATTCTCTGAAATATGTTTTGGGTATGATGACCTTATTTAATTCTTTTCAAGGAATTAAAAACCACATATGATAGTCTACATATCAAATTATATATATTAAGGATATGTAGATGATATTAGGATAAAATATATAATAGGATGTCTTTCTAACCACTCACCCCCTCCCTGGATTAAATGCAATGATCTATACCTTCCAAACCCATTAAATGGTAATTTTCGGGTAGTAGAGTTATTTTATTTGGATAAAAGATAATTTATGGTAGTTGGAGGTGAAATATAATCTGGATGGGGGATATTGTAAAGCATAGTTTCATTTTTTGTTTTCATGGAGACTTTTGAAACATTTCCATGTTCTTATGGAGTATGGATCCATATATAACGAGTTTTGTTGGACTAGACAATTTTTTTAATGGATATAAAATGGATTTTTGCATTATTTTTGAGACCTAGAGAGGTTGGTTATAATGGTCATATTGGTCAAAGGATATTTCTTTACATTATGATGTTGTACAATATTATGATTGGAGATGGACTTCTTGTAGTGTAGTCCCTTATATTCAAGTGTGGGCTCAATGACTATAGAATTTTTGAGTCTCTAGTGTATTGAGGTCTTCTGTATTATGGTGTTTGTTATATATTTTATTATTACCTTTGACTTATAGGATATATACACAACCATGAGTGTGGATTCCATAGGCTAGTTGTGTGGATTAAGATTATGGAATATCACCATGATATGGGATGTGGTTTTTAGTAAATCTTGAACTACTATGGTAAAATATATTTCGTTTCATTATGATAATTTATATAATATATTGGGTATAAATTTATGTGATCATTGGAAACAAACCAGTCCTCAGACATCTCTCTTGACTCTTGGGAGTCCTTGGTGTCTTTTTGGAAGCCATTCACTACCTTTTTAATAGATTTGATCCTAAATCATGGGAAATTAGTCCATAGAAGATATATTGTCTATTAATTTACATTATATTATATTTTCATTATCATCCCCATCAAAATGGCAGTTATGCTTGTGGAAATTACTAATTTTTGAGGAATTATAGCTATTGAGTGATAGGGATCATTACATTTTAGGATCCAAATATCATATTACTGTAGTTTTGATCTTGTAGGTATCCCTTATTCATCTTTTCTTTCCATAGTGAATCTCCAATCATATTTTGAGTTATGGTATCCTCTTTATCTACCAATTCATAGTGATTCTATGATTTTAGAATGAATGTTTATCCATTTGGATTGATGATAAGGGTTATCTGAAGATAATATTGAATAGGTATAACTAAACATTAATGGGAAGGCATGAACTAGAATTTGTGTATGTATTTTTGTGGCTTTACATATAAAATTGTGAATATTGTTTACAATGTATGAATCTCATTGTTAATTTTGATACCTGTGTTTGATTTAGATACATTGAAATATAATCAATTATTGTGTTTTACATCATGAAATAACTATACATGAAATGTTAAAAAATTATATATGGTTGAAAAATATATCATGTTTGAATTTGGAATTGTGCGAAGTACCTCAAGAAGAGGAAGAATAATTATTGTGAAATCTTCCAATCAATGTATGTGTAACAACCCAAACCTAGTGTGACAAACTGGTTCCCCAAGTTGGTTGGTTGCATGTACTCAAGTGCACATACTCATTCATTAGAGGCTTCTAACTAGCTGTCATGGTTTAATATAAAACATGAGGAGACTATACCCACTTTACCATATAAATATAATATCTGAAATTGAACAAGAATAAAAAACGATATAATTAATAACAATACAACACAATATTACATGATGAATAATATGAATACAGTATACAAACAAAAATAGTAGATATTTCATGTCATGTACATGACAAGTGTCAAATGAAAAACCAAAAGGAAGACACACTGAAACTCCTAAGAGGATTCTAAAGCTATGTATGGATCCCCCGTAAATGCTCCATCACAAATAATTCTTCTAACACAGGGCTCTATTCCTTGTCCCATCATGAAAACATGAAACTTATTTCGCTACCGATCAGGTATCCCAAGTTGGGTGTGAGTATAACTCAGTAGGCCTTCTCCAATGACATCTAAAATAATATCCTATTGACAACTATATATGTAGTTGATTAGATAATAAATTACAATAAATAAGGTAAATAGTTATGAAATTCCATAATTCGTTAACTAACTATATATTATCCCCAGTTCACAACATTATAACTATTATTAATACCATCTTTATCATGTTACGATGTATGAACTATCCCCAAGGTATTTTATGTATTATAATAACATGTTCATTAGCTATGATTTCATTTCAAGCCATATCATGACCAATTGGAGCCACAATCCAATTCTAGTCTCATGGGCGTAGAACATCTTTTATAACAAACCAAGGGTATTTAGATCATCTATCCATATCCCACACCTAAATGTCACATGGGTATTTGGAACCTCAGTCCCGAACCCATAATTGATATAAAAAATGTTTATTTGGAGCCTCAATCAATATTCCAAAGTCATGAAAACATATGGGTATTTGGAGCCTCATTCCCTATCCAATACTTGATATAAAAAATATAACTATTAAAACAATTCATAATTACCATATACATCTGGCTATGCAATGTTAAGTGCCTTATCATACATTGTTATTAATGTTTAGCTGTTAAATTTATCACTACAATTATAACTCTTAATTTCCATTACATGAAATAATATGAACAATTCATCATTAGACCATATTACAACATTTAATCAAATAACATGCTACCCATTTAAGGTCAAGACAATCATCCCTTTATTTACATTATTAATTAAATACATATCTCAAAAATTAACCAATTATAAAATCCCATTTAATAGATTATTTCTAAAATACTAATATCCAATAAATTCCATAACCAAATTATTACATTATTTAATTAAATGATAAATTAATCCAAATCAACCAATTTCAATATGACGTAATTCAACCCTAATAATTATCACATGTATGTTTAATTTAATAAATTATATAATTTAATAAATTAAGAAATCATTTAATTAATTCAATTAAATATTCAATTTTAGAATTTTCTAATTGAAATATCACAAAAAATATTTTAAAATATAATTGAAGACTATGGAAATTGAATTTATATTACCTACCTCTTTATCATTGAAGAACTCCCGCCAATGTAAATCCTCAATTAAAGTGGAATAATCAAGATATATTGGAATAATTAGATCCACATATAACACCAAGATCCAATATCAACAAATTAGATATATCAAAACCATGATCTAGATCCATCACCATCATAGTAAAAAATCACCTCAAAAGATGACAGAAAGATTCGATGAAGAGAGGATACTAATTTAGAAAAAGATCACTTATTGGGGAAGGTTCCTATTCTTCAATCCAGTATTGTATTCATAAATAATGGATATTTTAATGCCATAAAACACATATGAGAGCCTCCAAAATTAATAAGAACCAGTTTTGATATGATTGGGGGTTTTAGTGATTAATAATGGGGTTCACAATTTTATTTCAATTTCTCATGGATTTAAATTTCAATTTGAAATTTTTATGGTATGAGGAGAATATTTTTCACTAAACATGACCCTACTCCCATGGGGTCACAATGTTACTACAAGATGGGTGCATGATTTTAAAAATATTGTTTCAACTCTGTTAATCCCCTCTTTTTGGGTTCAAACAATTTGTGGGCATTGGCACATAGTTTGGGAAAATGGTGTGCTAACCATGCACTACCCCTCTTCTATCTATAACCGACAAATTTCACGTAAACACTATACATAGTTAACATAACCAAGATACACATAAACAAGGGTAAAGGAGTACCTGAAAATGATCTTGATCCATCACCAGAAAAGTTAAAGATCATACAATCACTCCACGTTATAGTAGATCATCCTTGAGTTATACTCACAAAAAACTATAACATTTTGAGGTAAAATGATCTGGACACTATGCCCATATATCTACTTCTACCATCATGTATCCTCTTGAACATGTTCATGTTTCCATAATATGTGAAATATTTAAATGATCTTTCGTCGCAACACTTTGTCACTTTTATCTAACACACATATTAGATGCTCCTCAAAGGACACATTAGGATCAATCTCAACATCATTCACATATATTACATGATAAGTGTCGAGGTGATACTACTGAAGTTGTGACTCATGAAAAAAATTAATGCATATCATTGTACTTCCATGGAATTGAAAATCAGTATTTCACTGGTTTGATTTTCTCTATATCCTCAGATAGTCCAACAAAACTGGGAGGAAACATACACTGCTTCTGAATCCTACAGTGACCCACTGATGGAGACACCCAAAATAAAACATGATAATAATTTTTAAACTCTTGGTTTTATCAATTTATATAAGCATATGACTTCTTCCTACTATGAGAAGTATCCATTTTTTTTAATTCAGATGAACATAAATCGACGTCTCCCACATGATACTTGGTCCCAACAACTATGAATCTCCTACCTCCAACCAATATTGATGTGATCTTCATGGTCTAGCATAAAAATCCACATATGGTTCCTCTTGATTAGTATATTGAAAATTATTGTTATAGGAAAACTCTAAAAGGTTCTATGTGCTTCCCTCAAGACCCAACCAAGTCTATAAAACATTCTCCTAGAAGATCCTCAATCACTTATAAATTATGTTTTGACATCCAAATTGTTTGTGGTTGGAATTTTTTACCCAGTAAATCCAATATTCCGAGGTATATTTCCATTCCTTACCAAAATCCTGAAGTAAATTATGTGTAATAGTCTAAAAAATAACTTGTGGAACCCTGGGTAGATTGATTATCACCCTAACGTACAAATATCTCAACTGATCCCTATTGACCGTCTACCCTATAACCATGAAATGTTCAACATCCATCAGTCACTTCAAAACCACTCAAATATCCTCATTATTCTAAGTCATTATCTAGTGACCCAAACCATAATACATATTGATGCCTTTATACATCCATTTTATACTGGGAAATTTTTATAATAAACCACCAATACTGATGATGTAGGTCTTCATATATTTTGGTCAAAACCAAACACACAAACCACTTTGAAGCCCGAAATTTAAACATTTCATACCCTCACATTCTGATATGAACAACAACCTAATTCCTGACATATATTGTATTATTCTCATCTATGGTCCAATTAGAAGGTCACTCCCCACCTTCAAAGATTTCACCCAGGAAAAAATATTCCAGATCCTAAAACCACCTCTCCTTAATTCAGAACAAAAGTGTAGACTCTACTAAAATTTATAAGAGATTTGTATACTTTGAAACCTCATGAAATACAAAATTCATCTCATTTATAAAGGTCCCCATATTTCATTCTGAGCAAGACTTCTAAACATCCTGAGTCTGTGTTTTCTAGATTAATGTGTTAGCAACACTATTTTCCTTGCTAGGTATATACTCTAGATAAAAGTATAATTAATTTATATACTAACCTCAAATCTATTATAAGATATTCAAATATCATTATAAATATATGTTATTTCATCTCTAGTGATGAGTATACTTAGTGAATTTTTCTCAAAATAGATAATTCCAACAAAACATCAATGAATAGACCCCTACATCAAGATCAGGATGGGGCATAGGGTAATTCCATTAATGTAGTCTAAAATATCCTAAAATATACACTATAAATTTATCTATTTATGTCATCACATCTTTATGTGTGATTCAATAACCATCACAGAACATCGTATACATCTCACAAAGCTTGAGTAGGATCATTATTGGTGTCATAGTCATGCACTTATTCAACTCCTGGAAGGAATCCTCACATAATTATAACTAATAAAATATAATTATATCATGGTAAATAACAAAATATGTGATTCTAGTCACTAAAATACCTACATGAATCCTTAATTATAACACGCTAATCCAAAAAAAAAACTAGGGATATCAAAGGCATTATTGGGATGATCCCAAGAAACCCCCACATATACCTTCTCTAAATACACCAATAATCCTTCCTAGACGATTATGTGACCAAATAAAATTACCTGATCAATATTTAATTCGCACTATGACAGGTCAACATATAGTCGATTCACTCTTAGTGTACTTAGGATGATCTTAATATGCTGTGTATGAATGTCATGGGTCGTGGTAAACACATATATGTTATCCACATACACCACACAAAAATGATCTAGGTAAAGGTATACTATTTAGCTCATCGTGGCCATTAACACTTCTAGAGAAGTAATTAACCCTAATGACCTCATGAATATCTAATATAGGCAATACCAACTTCTGAAATATTTCCAATGTATGTCACATGATCTAAATCACAACTAATGATACTATGATCTAAAGTTAATCATGGAGAAAACACAATCTCCCATCAAATGGTCAAAGATATCATCAATACGCAGAAAAATATCCAAATTGTTTACTACCATTGGTTCAGCATTTTATAATTGATGCATAAGTGAAAACTCCAAAAAACTCTATTTGTATATAAGTATTGAAAAAACCAAGGTTACATACTTAGATAGATAAAATCATTATACATCATATATTCAAACTGTGTCTTTAGCTCTAGACATAGTATTGGATCTATCCTATAAGGTGGAATACAAACAATCTTAGCTCTAGGAATGATCGCAATAATACATTCCACATATATCATAGCTGGAATCATTGAGAATCCTCAGGAAATAAGTCATTGAACATTTCCATCATTGGTGGAATGAAATCATTATTTACCCCTCTATCGATCAGTAATAGACTTTCAACATTGGTGGTGTGATCCCCCAGTTGTAAATTAATTGGGCCTACATGAACCTCCTTGTTATCCCATTATCCATGATGAAAAAACATTCACCCTTAGAAGACATAAATGTCACTATAATGTGGTATAAATATAAGTAATATAGGTATTCCAGTAACCATTTATTACCCATAATTTTATCAAATCCTAACATGTTAAGGATGTGATGATTCCATAGAAAATAATACTCACCAACCCTGAGATAACACCCCTTGAATAAAACATTCCTCCGGAATATACTCCAAAATGTGTATCGATCATCACAACCCTACTCAAAAACTCCACATCGAAACTCAAACCATTGAATAATTGGGAATTTGTAAATGAATGTGAAGGAATAGTATCAAATAAGGTAATAAAATTTGTAGGTTCTACAGTTATAGTACCTCTAACTATTGATGGTCTAACCTTGTTAAGCACTAGTGTAAGATGAACTAAATTCAACTGTTCTACACACCATCCCTATGATTTTTTCTAAGACCCTTGAGATTCGCCACTATACTGATACAATCTCTATTTCTTGTGAGTACCATGTCCACTACCTCTATCACCATAGCAAGTAAAAGTCCAACTACCATACTAATACAACTTAGAAGTTCTTATCCCTAAACTCTGGATCCACCTAAATCCTCCATCAATACCCATCTATTGTGGGTTACTATAGAACTAATATAGATGTTCCAACCTTCAATAAGTAAGGAACTATTCCGAAGGATGGGGAAAATGTATACGAAAATGAACAGACTAACCGCACTAGTGGAAAATCACATGGGTATGATCCTGAGTAACTTATCCTTCCCCCTATACACTTTTATTTCAATATATTTTGTCAACAACATCATAGTGATGCATTTTAATACCCTAATATATCCATCTTGATCATCCAATAGAGACCAACTTACCTCCACTAGAAGCCTTCTTTAGGATTCCCATAAATATGATAAAAAGATCTACCTCCTCAATAAACATATTTTACCAAATTATGTTAACTAGGTACTTAATCTAATATCTAATTACATCTTGGAAATGTCTTTTCATAATTATCTCATCCCATGTCAGTACTAGAGAAAAGAACCACAAGTCGGTAAAGTGACCAACATAGTCCGTCACAGACATAGACCCTTGGGTCAGCCGTATAAACTCAACTACCATATACTATCTTAATTTCTCTAGATAAAATATCTATAAGAACATGACTTTTCTTATACATGGGTTACATAATCACAGTTATGAGTTCATGTTTGAGTCATGACTTTTCTTAGTCTCATGTATACCCTTCCCAAATTATGAGAAAAAATAAAAGAAGTGAAAAATATCTAATTCTAATTTCTAACACCCCATCCTTGTTTCTGCACACTGATGCCTCAATCCAGTCATTTATATGACCTCAAGAAGGCCTCCCCATCTGCCAAAGGCTTCCGACTAACAGTGGGGTCTAATATAAAATATGATGAGTATAAACCCTATTTATCAGAGTAATATAATAAATGAAATAGAAAATGAATATCCAAATGATATAACCAATAACCAAAATATATATATCACATGATGACTGAAACATTAATACAATATCCAAATAAAAATCATGGACATATCATGCCAATCATTTTCTAATTATTAAATGAAAAAAGACACATTGACACTCCAATGTGAGTCCCGATGCTACGTATGGTTCCCCTATTCATGCTCAATAACAAATTTGACATCTAATACAACGATATTTATCTTATCCTGCCCTATAAACATATAGTATATTCAAGTACCAATTAGGATACCCATATCGGTTGTGATTAAAACTCTGTAGGCCACCTCTAACAACATCTAAAAAAGTATTGTAAAAAATGTGGTTGTGTATACATTATTAATTAAAATTTATAAAGTAAACATTTATCACATATAATTTTTATTTTAAAAATATGTAGTTTCCCCAATCCAGGAAAACACCCATATTATCAATACCTACTTCAGACCATGCCAGTGTATGAACTATCCCTAAGGTATTTCAGGTATCTCAAAAACATGGTCAATGTTTTTCATTCAATTACAAAACATTTTATGACTTATTGGAACCATATTCCAATTCCATTCTCATGGGTTAATAATTTCATGTTTAACACCCCATGGGTATTCAGAGCCTCTGTCTTTGTCCCACACATCAATGTAACATTTTTATTTGGAGCCTGAGTCTTTGTCCCATACTCAATATCACTAATAGGTAGTTGGGGCCTCAGCCCCTATCTCACACTAATGGACACATATGATTATTTGGAGCCTTAATTCCACTCACATGCCTCAATTTCACTAGGTATTTGGGGTCTCAGTCCCTATCCCATACATGATATCACAAACATCACAATATAAAACAAGTAAAAATTTCTATACAAATCATGGTTATGAATAATTATCCTTCATAACTAACATTCTCATTAATCTATACCTTTTCAATTTCTCAATAAAATCATAATTCAAAATTTCAATCACAAGGAATAGTATGATCAATTCATCATTAAACACTTGGTCATCATTTAATCAAATAACCCTCTAACCCTTTATGGTGAGGAAAAACATCACATTATTTCCATTATCAATTAAATCCATATCTCAATAATTAACCCATAAAATAATATGATTTAATTAAATAATTACCCACTCCAAATATCCCCTGAATTCCCTAATCACATTATTCCATTAATTAATTCATTAATTAATTCATTAATTAATTAGTCAAAATGAACCTATTTCAATATAAACTAATTTAAATATCCTCTAATTCAACCCCATTCATTTCACATGGAAATTAAATTAAATTAATTTTATAATTACATAAATAAATAAATTTATTCAATTAATGTTTTTAATTTACTAAAATTTCAATTGAAATACTACAATGGATACACATAATTGGAATTGAAGAGTTTGGGAATTTAATTTAGACCATAAACCTCATCATCATTGGTGGTTCATGCCAAAAAAATATGCAACTAAAGTGGAATATCCATGATCGAATGGATGGTGTTCATGATCTTAATCCTTGGTTCAAGTTAAATGAATTAGATAGATCAAAACCAATATCTAGATCCATCAATAATGGAAGAAATCAAAACATTAAATTATGAGAGAAATATGGAATGTAGAGTAAACCTATTAAATAAAAGATCCCTGTCTAGGGAAGGTGCATATTCATTAATCCAGTCTTTTATTCATCAGAAATTGAGCTCTAAATTCCTTAAAATTTATCTAGGAGCCTCTAAAATTCATATAAATCCATTTAGGTTTGAGTTGGGGTGATAAGGATTATTTGGGTGGGGGGGGGGGGGTTGAGATTTTATACTAATTTGTCTCATGTTTACTTTTAATCATGAAATGTTTCTTATGTGGGGAACATAGTTTTCTATAACCATGAGATTATCCATGTGTCTCCACTTATAGGGTAATAGGATTACTACTAGGAGGGCTCAGAATTTGACAGAAAATTTTGTAATCAAGAGAATATACTCTATCTATGTTCTCATTAATTGCTGGCCATAAAGTAAGGTTTGAGAAAACCATGGGCCAACCATGCACTTCCACCCTTTATTCAAAAATTAAAAAAATTCACCACAAAAAAAATCATGGTAAAACCCATCCCAGATATACTAAAAAGAGTAAAAGTGTATCTGTTAATGTGTTTAATCCATCACCATAAATGGTTAGGATCTTATAGTAAAATAGTTGAAAATGTAGAAGTTGAAATCTAATAACATGTGGCTCAGTGGGTTAGAAATGATTCTATTGTGGTTTGTGGACAACATCAGATATTGTATCATGATGTGGTTGAACGTTTTAGTAGAATAATATATTGAGGAAGTGGGGTTGAGGCTATTTGGCATGGGATCTATTGTGTGATGAGTAGTGGTGTGGAAGACACCAAAACACCCTGAGAGGGGAGGGGTGAATCTGGGTGTCAACATTTTCCCTAAAACTGATAGATCTTGGTCCCATGTTGGTAGTAACCTGTTAAGCATGTCTAATGAGAAAGTGAAAAAAAAAACCATTCACATGCAATGTTAACACATAATAATTTTACATGCCTCACCACTAGGTGCTATGTACATGGAGCATACACCGATGGGTTTTTTGTCTTATCAAATTCCACTCATCTTAACCAGTTATGGAGGACAGAAGTATGGCATAGTCACTCTCTGGCAGGTGCACTACCTTATCATGGTTTTAGGGATAACACACTACATTCCTCGGATCAATTCTTTTGAATCCCCCTTATGCACTATATTGGGAAGAATCCAAAATCAGTTTATCGAATTGAAGATTGCTTCAATGGGTTGGAATCAAACCATGTATCCTTAAATGTAGATAGCCAATCTATTGAAGTCATTATTATCCCTATAGATATAATCTACTTTTATTCATATTATTCATCCATGAACATTCCTTATTCTTTCAAAAACATTAGTGCTCTGTTTACCACCTCCAAATATAGCCTCTGAAAATCACGATTGTTTAACTACTTTGCCAACCACGTTCACGTACTATCTTTGATTCTACTCCTCTGTATCGCTTCTTTGCCACATACCAACTTCTTATCAGTGGGCTGACTTTTTTGTACCATATTCTATTGCATTATTCCTTTCTCCACGTACCAACTCACATTCCTTGTGTGCTGAATGACCATTGTGGACTGTGTTATTCCTCCATGTATATACTCACCTACGTGGACCAGTCTTCCCTTTGAGAGAAAAATACCCTACAGAAAAATTGCTTCTCCATGAACCTCTTTCAGACATAGAAAAATTCCCTGATCCATGAATTTCCCTAATAAAATTTCCACTTCTTGATTTAAAATGGGATTAGTTCTCCTTATATAGAAAATTTATACACATAATCCACTAATATAATATTTACCAAATATTTTACACTAATATGCCTTCACTACATGCCGTTAATCTCCCAAAAACCATTTCCCTATGCAGTTTGCACACCACAGCTCTTCCCTTCACAGTGGCCATCCTCTCCCATGAATGGATCTATTCCACATTTCTACCAATGGCAATCCATCACATGAACCATCTCATAAATGATACACTACCCCTCGTTTTTTCGAATGAAACACCACCATATGAAACAATTTCCTTCCGCGGATAGTTGGTCTTCACCACAAACCATTTTTTATTCTGCGAACCATTCCTGCAATATGGTTTGTGGTCCACCGTTCGACATACCATATTTCGTGATCTGTGAACTATTCCTATAATGTGGTTCATAATTAATTTCCATTACCTAAACTCTTCATTTTCCACAAAATAAACTCTTGACTTTGAGGTTGAGAAATTTGGAAAACACTTTGAAATTAAAACACCTTCAATTGTACATTTATCCTCAAACAGAAGACAACATTCCTTGAAAACCTCACCATCAAACCAATGTGGATGGAAAAAAGTAACAAATCATTATTCATTTATTTAAATGAACATCCTTGGTTCCAAAATGGTAGTGGATAATGGTTATAGTTTGGAAATTACTATGTAACAATGATAACATGAGAGATTGATGAAACATTGTTTTATTGATAATGTTGAATAGTTCAATCTTCTCATGTTTGATGATTTTCTTATTGGAATTGGATGTGTATAAAACTAAGACAAGGGAATTTGAAATGGGATGGAATTTTATAAAATTTGTTTTAATTTTTCAATGAAACGAACATTTAAAATTAATAGGGATAAAAGTAGATGTTATGTAGAGTGGTTTGAAATTAAATATTAAATTATAGTTCTTACAAAATGGAATTTTTTCAATAAAGTAGTAAATATATAAAATATTTAAACATGAAAATGAAAGGTGAATCATTGTACTGGTTATTATCTATGTTAGTGAGTTTCTTTTAGTACTACTAATAGTTGGTGGGAGATTTTATTCCATAATGTGTATTTTTTGAAGGATATTTTATAACCTCATGATGTTTACACTTCCTTATTAACTTATTATATATATTCAATAAGTTTCATATTTATTCTATATTCAACCCACCCATGAATTGTAATACAAACCCACACTAAAATATTTTAAGGGTGAAGGTGTCTTCTCTAATATCCATGATAGTAAGGAAACTCATAGTTAATTTACCACTCTTCTAAAATCATCCTTATGTATTAGTATTTGAAAGTTCTATACATTTGGTGCTTAGTACTAGATTATTATTAAATAGTTGTCGGAGATTCACATCTCTGAGAGGATATGATATGTAGTGGTGGTCTTGTGTGGTATGATTAGGGTATGTAGACGATGTCAATTTTGTAATTTATAACTTACTACAAAATTTATAAAATTTTTTGGGGTATATATTGGGTTGAGTGGTTATTAAAATGTTTCATGAGATATAAATTTTAATTGATGGTAGTATAGGATGTTGGGCCTTACAGGAGGATGGGGTATATAGGGTCACATACCATCCCACATTCGATATTGTTTGATATGTTATGAATGTTATGTATGGAAGGGATGTGAGTGAGTAATATTTGATGTTCAGATATGAGAGTGGTGAATAATTGTGTAGGGTGATATGGGTGAAGATTATCTATGTTATATTGATATTATTTTACTACCTTGGATGAATTAATTAGATATTTAGCCTTGGGTGGTGGTTGGGATGTTTAATTGACCATTATAGGTGCATAATAGTTTATTTTTTTAACCTAGTTTATTAGTATTTTATTGTCACATTTTCAGATGATACCATTGGATTTATTTTATATAGAATGCATGTTATTCCCATTCTATTTTTATAAAATATATTTACTTGTTTTTGAAGATGGTTTTAGTAATTGTTGTATACAGTCCTACCTTGGAGGTTCGAGTCATTATGGAGTTGCTACATTATGATTTCATTTGTTTGTTTTTTTTGTTATGGAGGCTCATATTTTTACTGCATATCATATGTTTTAGATTTTTAGGGTTTCATTTAAATTATGTGGAGGTGTTTTTTTGTGGTTATTTATCACATCTTTTGATATATTTATCTATTTTAAGGTAATTCCTCCCATGTGTGTGATTTATATACCAATAATTATAGTTTCCAACCCATGGCATGTGGGAGGTATTACTAATATGTTCACTAATCCTCTTCAATATAATCCTAGGATGGGTACCAATGGAGTTGTAAATTAATATAGTGGTGTCAATGGGAGGTTTTTTGAGGGATATGATGAAGCATATGATTAGTAATTAGTGTGGATTTATAGGTATGTTATGGAAGTAATTCCAGTTCATATGAGATTATGAATTACGAAAGGGAGATTTTCTAGGAAAAAAGATGTTATATATAAAAATGATACAATATATGTAATCAATGATTTTTAAATGTTCTATGTGATTTGTTACTAAGTGTGGGGTAGTGACCTAGAAGTGGTACATAAATATTTTTTTACATTTGTGATAAAATTGGGTGCTCTTGGGAATTAAAATTTACATAAATAAATCAATGTTAATGTCTTACATGATACCATCATTAGGTTTTATGTTATGAATTATTTTCAAAAATATACCATAGTATTTGATTGTGAAATTTTTCAAGAGGGGTGTATTAACAAGATGTTCTAGGTGTTCATTAGAGTATCAAAAAATACTATGATGAGCTATATAGAATATTTTTTTGATTTATAGCTGTGTATTAGAGAACAGTATGAGCATTGAAGTTGTGATCATATGTTCAATCACTAGATGGAGTAGTGTAAGATCACTATCAGTTTGATTCAGACCTAATCTAAGTACAAAGTTTAATTCGAAATCAGTCAAATGTGAGTTGGAGTGTGTCAATAGAGGGCATTGTGTCTCAGAGCATGAAATGAGGTGGATGTTTCCAATGATGAAATTATAAAGGTGTTTCATTTTTCATTTATATTCATTGAAGATAATAAAATAAAATAGTGAAGGGATACACTTCCTTTATCACAGAGGAAAAGTTTATAGATGATTCATATCAGGTCTAATGACCTCTTGTGTTTCACTCATGATCACATTCTAGTCAAGGGATCATGAGTAATACCTCTTAAAGATGCTTTTACCCATATAATAGTTATTTATTTACCCCATTTATGACTACACCATATATAGTGGGAATAAAGTAGATGGAAATGGTATTTTAGGAAAATTGTATGGTGAGTACCTCAAGAGGGAGGCCAACTGGGTGTCCCTTGGAGAAATAATTCTGGAAAGGGACAATATATGTCAATAAATTAAATTTCCTGATCAGTATAGGGTTTCTTATTTTATTATGTATTTTTATTTTTTGGTTTGAGAAATTCTTGATTCTATACCAAGGGATATTTTTTGGTGTGTTTTGATTGTGTAATCCATGTTCATTGACAGTCTCATTTCCCAACTTCTTAGGGTGGTCATTTTGGTGTGTGTAATCATGGTTCTTTTTACCAGCAAGGATGAATAAATAAGTTATCCATTGTTTATATCAATAAAATAGTATGGTATTACTTTTTCAGCATCTATATTATAAATATTGTTTTTCTATTTTGGTGATATATAGTATGTATAGGAAAAATTAATGATTTTTTTCCATCCTTAGAGACCAAAAACTAAACATGGTAATGATGTTCACATGTAATGTGGGAGATGATCACGGTGTTGATAAATTCATTCCAAATATGTGATTGTACTATAGGAGACATTGTATTTATGAGTTATGATTATTTTTTCATCTACAATATTCTGTGACCAATTTTATTTCGGATCTTCACACTCTTTTGGTGTTCCCTCTTATGAATTTCTTTATGGAATGGAGTTAGTGAGACTTAAAAGTTTTTTGTTGGTATCCATGTCAGTTATCTGTTATAATACTTTTTTTGTTTTTTTTGGTGTATATTGATAATGTGGAAACATTATTTGATTTCTTGATTATTTTTATTATAGATATAAGTATACGATTTCTTCATATTCCATGGATGAATTATATTATGAGAACACAATAATAAATTCATTCATGGGAGAGTTTTTTTCAAATATGGTTGGATAGAATGAGATATTTATTAGTAATAGAGGTTTATAAAAGGTAATTAGTCACGATAATCCAATATTACCTTAGATTCTATACCAGCTAGTGTAATGTTTTCTAATGGACACCATAATTGTATTTTAGGAGTTTCTAGATTTATTCTTGTATGAGGCTTTAAAACCAAACCTCTTTTTGTGATTTCGATATTGAAATAGAGATAGAAAAAGGAAAATATAATATTAAGTGATCCTAATAGTATGAAACCTCTGGTACATTTATATTTCATGATGAAGATTGACATCCCTTGACATATTGGCCTCTTTTGTCCTAGTGTGTCACCATGGTGTTATAAGGAGTTATGTACTCAAAAAGAGGATGATTATTTTATTAAATGTGTTGATAAAAAAAGTGTAACTTCTTAATGACCATGTATAATAACATGTTATAAAAAAATATTTTCTATTAAATAATTTGAAGGGGGGCATTTTTTTAGAAGGTCAATTTTTTTCTACATAATAATATAGTGAATGGGTGCGGATATCCTAATATCCAACTTCTAATAGAGGTATATATACTATGATTTTGTATATAAGACATTTTTCCCAAACTCACGTTCTATACTCATGACAATCATTTAAACAATGATATATAATATCTTAGACTAGTTTTTAGTTTATTTTTTTGATTACTTCGTCATAATATTGATGTTTGAAGACGATAATGTTTAGCACCTAAGATTAGTCCTAACAGTCCTTTCACACCATCAACACTATGTAATGTTTTCCAATATCATGTTATGGGAGTTAAATGAGTTCTTTAATAGATATTTTTTTTTCATATAAGGGTTTGTTTGTGGATCTATTGACGATGGAAGCAGTTATTACATTGGTTATACCAAAACACATGCTGTAGGTTTGTCACATCCTTGCTCTTTCATGATATTATCAGAGTTTCCTATCATAAACATCCTATGATTCAACACTATTATCAACATTGAACTATAAGTACGATGAATTTATCATGATAGATCATCTTCGTAAAGTATTTTATTACATATAAGAGAATCTATTTACTAACCTAGTGGTTAATTTTTCAAATGCAGGAGTGAAATTCAATGTATTTTTTTAAAATTATGAGCTAAAAATAAGATATATATTAAATGAAAAAATAATGAAAAATTATTCTTCCAATAAGTTACATCCCAATGTGTATAACTATTCTACACATGACCCATAGTTTAGTATAACATTTATCCCCTAATGTTTTAGAGAAATTAACAAATTGATGATTTATTTTTGTTCATGATAGACAACATGATTATAAGGAATATTTACCTTAGTGGGATATGAGTTACATCAATTTAGGTGGTTATAATTTCTTTATGATTTTGAATTTTGGATTTCTACACCATATAAAATTTTATAACTATAGATGACACACTCTTCAAAAAATCCAGAAGAGATGTCTTCAAATATAATTTATATATTTTTAAAGGGAACATAGAGCTTGTGGAAATACATCACCAATGGACATTTTTATTGTCTTGTGTGGTATTTATATAATGGTCAAATATTTATGTAGTTATAGGGGAAATTTTTTTTCAACTAGATACGTTTCATGAAGATCTATGTGATTTTTAAATTTTACTTTTAGTGATCAATCTAAGTGTGTAAAATATGATTCAATACATGAGAAAGATAATTTAGTTTCCTAGGAAGACATAGTTAGCGGTATAGTATGTTTCACTTTGTTTAGTATGTTCTCGGTTGAAAGTTATGCATGTTGTCTCAAATGGGTGTTCAATAAATTTAAATTTCTTTAAGTGGAAGTCAGTGGATTTATCAATTGATTTAATCATTTGTATACCCATGTTTAATGGAAAATGTGATCTCATTTATGGTGATTATTTATCAGATAATTATATAAAAAAGTCTACGATTAAGGAGCATTGTTCTTTGGATATACATGGAAAGAGATACCAGGATAGAGTGGTGAGGCTGCATTCATTATGAAGGACCATAATCTCTAATCAATATTCAATATTATCCTCATGATTCTGGATGTAATTTTAGTATTGATTTATCACCATGATAAAAATAATCACTATATTCCATCCCCAATAAGATGAAAGATGTAGTTGGCCATCAAGACACCCAAGGACATGTAGTTATCTTGTGTTAGAGAATTTGTTTAATCATATTTGAATCAAATACCGTTTTTGAGTTTTACTAACATAATACATATCCCTAAACTATAATTATGGGTCCATTCATGTCATTTTATAGGGGTTCATGAGGGTTTTTATTTTCCTAGAGTGAGTGTTGGGAGTTAGTGATCTGTGACCCTGATGCAGTGAAAACCTTGATGTAGAAGATATTGACAGTTCTAGAGTAGAGGAAGGTGGAATAAGAGATAACATATTCATAAGTTTATCATAAAAAATAACCCCGGAGTTTTATGTGAAATTAGATGTATTATTGAGGTTTTTACATAATTTTGGGAAGTATAGTATGGTATAGGGATATTAGATTTATCCCTAGTTTTTCAAGATTTTTATGACTTGGACTATGTTATAGAGGTTGTGTATTGGTATGATCTTCTATTTGGATAGGAATAGAAAAAAAAAATTGATCCTCATGAACATCCCTTGAAATATCATCATTTATAATCCAATGAAATTTCCTATGGATATTATAATAATGAAGATGACATGAAATTCATTAACAAACTAGTTTAGATGGATCATCTTTAGGATAATGTTTTTTGTGTGCATGTTATTCCCATGGGTTTTGTGTTATAGAGGCATCATGGTCTAGATGAATATACATAGAGTACGTGATATTGTTCTGTGAATAGTAACTAGGGGAGTTTTGGACCATATTTTCATTGTTTTACCCAATATTGTTGATGTAATTATTTACATAATGTGGGTTTTTGAAATTTAGTTTACTATATTGTCGGTTGTGGTTGGTTGGTGGATTAATTTGGGTTGTTAAGAGACAACTGGGAGGTATCTCAATGTATGATTGTTTGGATGTCCCATTTCCCCCCTTCATTCATGACATAGTTTTTTATTATTTAGGAAGATAATCAAAATAGAGGTATAATATGTAATAGTTTAGACCTTCACAACATGTTACATAATGGTTTATTTCTTCTCTAAGTGCTATGAGGATGATCAAGAAGAATTTGGGTGTGTTGGAGATAAAATAAAAATTAGATATTGGATATTGTGGTATAGAGCATATGGTTGATTTACTGACCCTTACTATTTATAGATTACTATTTCAACTTATTAGATTAATATTCATTAAATGACATTATGATACATTCAATAATCATATATGACATTTATATTATGAAAATTTGATATATATGTTACTAGTTCATAAATAATCTATTTCATCTCCCATAATGATCATCATAACATGATCCCTTCTTATAAATATCATATCAAATATCATTATTCATCACCAGGGGGTTGTAAACAATATAAAAAGGGAGATAATATTCTAAATAATGATATAAAAGGGATATATCACTAATAACATGGGAATAACATGTACATAATGGTATGAGATCATGATATTAGCATTTACAAACCATGCCCTTCTTATGAAACCTAATATTATTTAGTCATGGTATACAACATGACAACTCCAGAAGACATTAATCATAATGTAATTAATGAACATTAGCCATGAAAGTGTATTGTATTTATATGAAATGGAATTGTGAAATAAGAATAATAATATAATATCGTTTCCATGGTATTCAAGGATCACATCCAATACTATCTTACTATATTGGGTTTACTCAATAAAAAATCTTATCTTTCAAGGTTTAGTCTCAATACATTCATAATTGATTGGGTTCACTACCCAAACAATCATAATTGTCTAGGATCACACTCAACACTCTCATTATAGGAATAATCCCTTACTGAATTGAGTCATGTTTCCATTCTAGACCTATTTATCTAAGGAGATATGTATCTTTAAATAATGAATTTAAGGTATATAAAACATTGGGTGCACCAATCACATAATTAAAATCATATACATGTGTTCAAAAATATGATAATACTTTCATCATATCAGAGCCCATGAATGTCATTCGGTTTCATAAACACTCCATCACAGCATTACCCAGAAAGAAGAAACGAGTTTGATAAACATTTAATCATTTAATTATAAAATAACCCATTGAAAAAAACATGTTCAACAAATATTTAATAATAATTTATATAAAAAATATAGATAAAAAATAAATATTGTATCATCGTATCACATCCCCATTAAATAATTAGTCATATCAATGGATTTCATCCTAGATGAAAACAACATTAAAGATTACATGGAATATTTTTTGACTAAAATAGGATTTTCATTTTGACACCACATATTTAAAATCAATAATATTTCAAAATATTTTGGAAAATATATTTTTTGGAAATAACCATTACAACCAGAAAAGAAGATTAAAAATATTAAGTATTTTATATATTGGTAAATTCTGTTCATGTTATTTAAGTTAAAATAAAACATTCTATTCATACCTTTGTAAAAAGTAAAAAAACTAAATCTATTAGATAAATGATAAAAATATTTATATTAAATTATTTATTTTAAAAGTTTAAATGGGGTTAAAAATAACATTAAACAATCATAGAAGAGTAATAAAATCTTTATTTAAAACATTTTTTTTAAAAAACAATATTGAATGAAGAAAATTTTTGAAAGAAGAAGGAAATATAATCAATTTTCCATAAAAAAATCATTTCACCCTTTGTGTTCATAATGAAAATAAAATTAAATGAAAATATGAAACATCATTAAATTAATTGAGGATAATAAACTTCATAGGTTTCTTGAAAGGTAGATCACTGTATTTCATCATCAATACGTTACCATAAACAATCTCGATAAATAATGGTAACAATTGAATAATTGTTAACATGAATAAATAACCATATAATGTTTTTAAGTCTCCATCACATTAAAAAATAATACTTTTAAAACACATTCAGGGGTATTATATACACAACATAAAAGAAAAAGTGGGTAATAGTGAATTTGTCTCATACAAATAAAAGTGAGAAAACTATCCATTATGTTAGGTCCAACATCAATTATTCATTTTCAAAGATTCAATATAATATAATTTCAAAGGTTGATTAAAATATTTAATCATAAAATAATACCATATTTTATACACCTATAATTTTTTAAACAAATTTATTGAATAATCTTTATTAAATTCACTATTCTAGGTGATATCATTTTTTCAAGAAGGTTTTTGTTAGGTAGATTCTGACCATGAAATTTCTTAATTTTTGAATCATATTCATAATGATAATCATTATATTAATATCATATATATTAATTATACACATATTTAGGGTCACCAATAAATTAGAGTTTGAAAAAAATTACACCATTCCTTGAGATGGTAGGTCATACAAATGCATGAACGTTGTCTTCACTTTTTCATGTATAAAAAAACATAATGGTAAATAAGAATTAATATTTCCATAAAAATTATTATATAATATATATATGATATATTTATTATATTGTTTTTACTTTCTCAATAAATGGAGGTGAAAAACAAATCACATCGCTTTATGGAGGTGGTAGTCCACACATAAACAAGCTATATTTTCCTTTTAGAGTGAAATAAAATGTAATAAATAATGTGTCATATTTTCATTATATATGTATAATTAAATAAATTTTATAATAAATAATATTTAAACCAATCATAATAACCACCCATGAAATATTCTATATGGATATGTTAAGAAGAAAGTACGCACGAGCTATACTTTCAATTCATATTTTATAAGAATGAGGGTGGATAGTGTAGATTTCATACTCATTATAAAGAAAATATTTTTTCCTAGTAATAATATGAAATATTATATAAAATATTTCATGATCTTGGCATTGAGACGATGTGAGATTCCATAGCCCAATGATCCCAACATTGATATTATAAAAGTGCTAAATATATTAATATCAAATGAATGATTTTTTAGGTTAAATGGAATATTTATTTAATAAAGTATCACATATGAAAAATTACACCTCCATTGGGTGAAGACTGTATAGATTTCCCTACACCCAATCAAAGGATGTTTGGTGACCGATTTCTGGCCGATGCAGTCTTTGGCAGTGTATTTAATTAAAATATATAATTATATTTATTTATTTCATTTTTAACCCCCACGACCTAAAATACTCTAATTTTAAATCAACAAAACATTTCTATTCATCTATCCTCTTAATTCCGTGGATAATTGAGAGAATCACAATCTTCTTTGTTAGGGGATTGAGATCAGAGGAATGTTGTTAGTCAATATGAGGTGGAATGGGAGGAAACAGATGTAGTGAGACATTTCCATTAGTGGAAGAAAACATTCACCCAATATAGATCAATTTTACGGTATGTATTATCAATTTTTGATTATATAATTTTTATTAAATTCATAAAGCATGGTTTTTATTTTCTATATTTTTTCTCATAGCTATTGCAGGACTATCACCTGATCCTAATTTTGAATTGAATTGTTTTGTTAAATTAATACTTCAATGCTTGATTTCACCAAAAAATACCATAGTTGAAATTATTTACTATGAATTATTTAACAATGATGATTATAAAAAATTTCACCATGATTTTTCCCAATTGTTCTTCATGTTCATTATTTTTGGTCTATGAGGTCACAGGTCAAAATTCAAAGATGTATTAAGCGTGATAAATTCACCAAATTTATGGTGGTTGTGTTAAAAATGATAGGAATGGAAATTTTAGATGGACGAAGATTCATTTCTATATGTGGTCAATAATTACTATAGATTTAGAATTCATGATGCTCAATTAGTGATGAGTGAAATACAGGATGTGTGATGGACCACACAGGGTGATTATGATATGATTACTAAACAAAAGAGGACTATAAATGATGGAAAAAGGAAAACCCCACCATATTTGGGAAGTCAAAAGATTTTAATCACATAGGATGTTGTTGATATGGAATCATCATAATCAAATTCACTTTCTGTGGAAAAGCTAACTATATTAGATATAGTCTGATGAACACGCGTCATGTAGTACCCCCCCAAGGTGGTACGCCAGGGTTTTGAGGAAGATAAGGATATCACAATATGTAGATATGATAAATATCTATGGGAACCTCACTAGGTAGATAAGTTGTGGTATAGATACACATGTATAGGACCCCATATGGTTGGACACATCATACACTAGTGTACATGGGAACATGTAGTAATACATGGGAATAGGTTTAGATAAATGGCTAGGACCATGACTATTCATACAAACCATGTATCATGGAGGGAAATATATATACTATGACATGGATTCCTGATCCATTTCAAGGGAAGAAATGACCAGGAAGTGGAGGGGGGTTGCAAACTATGTTGAGCCTACACATAAGAAATACTCTTATTTGAACTTTCTTCCTCTAGTATTTTCATCATTTTTACTCAGATTTTGGATACTGAGTATCATATCCAATGTTTTTTCTATATTAAACATGATAGTTTCCTTAATAGTGGATTCCAAGATACGATGTGATATTTTCTAGGAATGATTATTATCCAGGTGATGTTTTACAATGATAGTAATTAGTATGGTTTATTGGATAGATATGGGTGTCAAAACATCTCTATTAGACCAGGTCATAGGTTCTCTACTCTAACAAAGATATTTTGGGGAAAGTTATCTCTTTTCCCACTAGGGAATTAGTTCCCCATTCTCCCATAGAAATTTCTAGGTCAATGATCCCATTTCACATCAGGGAATGAATTCCATAGGATATTAGAGAGTTATTAGGGTCACACATCTATTGTCACATCAGGGTGTAAGTTCACCATTTATTTATATATGTAGAGTTTGTAATCCTCTTATTACTAGGATTGTGTTATCTACCTATATAATTTCAATACCTTATATTTGATCATAGAAGATGTGTTTTTCCTCTAAAGGATATGTGTTCTCCATTGGTTGTGGTGTATAATTGCAAGGTGCGGTACCCCAACTCATGTTCTTGTGAGTTTTTGTTTGTTCCTAGGCATCGATGATGTACTTTTGGAGCTCTAAGATTACACATTAAATTCATTTGGTCCATGATAGAGGGATCCTATTCCTCAATAATTTGAGATTACTTATAGGAATATATAACAATACCTATTGGTTTCTATTTCCTTATTTATTTTGGTTTATCTGATTATATTTGAATCACTAAATTGGTACCGTTTGGGTTAATGTTATAAAAATGTGTATGTATATAGTCACCCATACCTGGGATATTCCCTTATGTGTTTTGTTTTATAATGACTGTATGCAGATCAACTATGATTATGATGGATAAAAATATATGTGGGTTCCCCCATACATGCAATTTGTTATGGAGATATTTGGGTGTGTGTATACATGTTCATCATAAAAAATACTTGTGTTATTGGTTATGAATTCTTGGTACCTATTGCAAGAATTTATCCTATAGAGGCTGTCTTGGGTTTGTGGAGGCTTGGTCTCCCTCCAGCAAATAAATGATGGTGGATCATGTCATTAAAAAGTTGTATTAGAGATGTTCATTCCATGGGATTATGTACGAATTTTTCCTTTAATTTTTATTTTTTGGGGATTATAGAAATGATTTCATGGTGACACAAGTGCATATTTTAGGCTATTTAATCCAATAGAAGAGTGGCAAGTGACATATCCAAACACCAAAACATGAAAAACCATATTTTTAGACAACATACCGAGAAATTGGTTATAGGGAATATTAGTACATGTCTAAAATGTGATTGAGTCTTTTGAATTATGTTCTTATGTCAGATCCCCATATATACCTACTTATTTGACCATTGTTCATCCTAATTACAATCAGGATTCCTCCACAATGACAGACACACCAGTTAATGATTCATTATGTTTATGATGATATGATTATAAATGAGGCATTTTCTTAGGATTTGGCCCACTGTGTGCTTCCACTATGATGGTAGGTTTTGGTACCCCACATGCCGTGTAGTAGTTAGTGCTAGATTTTTTGGTAAAGGATGTCTGTAGGATTAACATAATCCAAAAGTTCATATAGCAGAGGACACTGAGGTTTCATGATGATCCAAAACCCCATGTTGTAGAGTATTGGTTTGATTCATTGGATTGATTCATTAGGTTGGTTATGAACCCCAACATATTAGACAACTGCACTAGAATAAAATCTATTCCATGGTGTAGATGGTTGTTGTTGTATTATAGTTAGGAAGACCCATAAATATATGACACTATCATGGTTTGACTTTCAGTAGATATTACAAGAGGATTATTTCCCATAATCATTTCTCCCATTTTTAATTAATGATCTTATGGACCAAATTTTTTTTAACATGGTATAAATTGAGTTTTCCATGAGGTTAAAAACCTTACATAGTACTCCTATGAATTTGTTTCATATAGATTATTCTAGACCAAAAATTTCGAGAAGGGTTTCCATATAGATATTAATGACGGTGTGTTCTCTATATGTCTTTCCACTTATACTAGACTTCTAGAGCTTGAATTTTTTAATGAATGATTCCTACAAGAGGGGAATCAGGTAGTTCCCACAAAAAACAAAAATACTTGGGTTGAGTCATATATAGAATGTAGTATGCATTAGAGGTTGTAGTCTCAGTAGAGAAGGAATTATCAAACTCCGATGCATGGGATTGAAGAATATAGATCATGAAGAGGTTCTATTTGACTACTTGAGTGGGGATGTTATGATATTGATGAAAATAATCTTATTTCTTATGATTTCTGGACTAATCATATTGATTAGTGTAGTAATATAGTGTATGAACATCTATATTAGTGGAAACACCATCTTCAAGGATGTCCTAAGAATGGATAGGGTGGACCCTAGCTAAGAGTTGCTATTATAGAAGCATTAAAATATCTAGGTAAGGATTTGTTATTATAGAGGGATGTTACGATATCTTATAACCACCACAACTAGTTTTCCCACATCAAGAACATGGTGATTGTAGTCAGTGATCTGTGAAGATTCATTCCATAGAGGGCTATGTCCAGGCTGGACATGAGATTATATAAGTTATTATTTGTTTTCATTATGCTATTTCCTTTGTACTTGTAAAAATATGTTTTAGTTATTCATTCATATCTTTCCTTAGGGTGTAAGGGCTGTAGATTCCATTTTAGACCATATCCCAATATCTACAAATAGAGGATCATATAAGGAGATATTTTTTATATCATTTGGTTTCTAGTAGTGCATGTTATCTCTTGGTGTATAGAGTTTCAAATGAATCCCCTTTTTTCATGATAGAACCATCGTACTCCATTTTGTGTATGGATATGTTATCCATGGTTTAATCCCATATTGAATATCATAATAGGAGGGTCATATTTTTTCATAGGGATTGAAGGAGTTTCCCCATTTATGGTGAGAGTGATTTCATGTTAGATTGAGGCGGCCCAGCTTGAAAGAGACAATGAAAAATCACCCATAAATTGGTGAGTTGTATTCTTGGAATAGTTAAATAATTTTGAATCAATATTCCCTCAATAGTGATGGAATATATAGATTTATTCTGAAAATATTTCATGGAAAACATTCAATGAAGGAGATGTACTTGTTCATTGATATTCACTCCAAGACTATAATGATATATCCTTCAAAATATCAGATTATAACACCCCAAGCCTAGTTACCCAGAGTCGGTGCATTATTTTAATAAAGTGGAATGATACAAGGAAATTTTGTCCCAAAAGACCGACCAGTTTAGCAGTCTGGGAAATAGATTACATAGTTCAACATCACATTACAATTTCCAGAATAAAATATAGCACAGATAGTTTTTTGAGTATTCCATTAGTCCCTTTTAGCTTAACCCTGCATATCAATCATAATACACTTCTTGGAAATCCGAGGAAAATAAAACATAAGAAAGGGGTGAGCACAGATGCTCAGTAAGGGTAAACAATTTAGCAAAAGATAACATAATCAATAGGCATGGTGAATAATTGAAAACACATGCCTTTAAAAATAATAAACATGAACAATTTATGGCCGAAATACGAGCTGATTAAATAGTGAAATAATAAAACAAAGTCTTGTGTATTCTACTAGTGTAAAAACCACATGAACCATCAATACTATTTTTATAATGAGGGACTGTAGAATGCAAGACATTCTGAAACATTTTGTCAAGGCCTTGTCCAAGGCATGTAAAAATGGTTAAGGCCTCATCCATAACCATATATCAAATTGGGAAAGCCCTCGACCAATTCCACATCTAATTGTCTAATGAGTCATATCGATGCATCGAGGAGCTATATCAGGCTCCACCCATCACTTTCTATGTCCAATACATTCCTCATATGAACAGGTCAGAACATAACATAACATTTCTATTAAATATACCATATGAAATGTCAATAATTTATCCGAAAACCAAGAATGGTATAATAATAACACATCCACATTCAAACATATCACAAAACCTTCAATAAAATATGGTTGTTTTGTATAATAATAAATCAACATCAAAACAAGTGTAAAATCCATCAATAGATGTTGACATAAATGTAAATGATTTCTAAAAATATTTGACAGAAGTATCCCATTTTCATAAAAAAATTTAAAGGTCACAAAATTTAGAAACTAATTCATTTAAAAACATTTTTTAATGAAACATTTCCATACCACTTTGAATTTTTTTAATGGAATTAATTTTTTTAAAAAAAATTCATGTCTATATAAATAAATCCCTAAAAACCATTTTGAAAACATGTCCATTAATGAGAATGATTTAAAAGAATAAATATATAAAACATTTAAAATTATTTTTTTAAAAAGTTTCCCTTAAAAATAATCCATTTGAAAACACATTAATGAAACATGGATATGGATAATAATTATTTCCCAGTAAAATATTACCCATAAAAAATCTTGAATAATAATGAGATTAAGGAATTAACCTTTATCTTGCACGTTACTTTGGTCGAGTGTATGTTTAAACTCATGTATAATGACTGTAGTATGTTAATAAATTATACCAGGACGATATTCATTTTTAATTTACCATAAATTATTTATTTATGACTTTATACTACCCATTTAATAATGATTTCCATGTTAAATTAACATTTTGGGTAATAATCAGTTTCTTTATCGTATGTGTTTGAACTTGTTATTCTCGATCGTATCACTAAGATCATGATTTAAATACTTCCATAATATAATCCTTGGTTTATATATCATATATATTTATAATATAAATATTTATTATAGATGTATATATGAAATGGAAGGAACCGTTTATGTAGATGGTAGGGTGTACGTACACATAAACACTGTTTCCTTTATCATATCATATTGAACGGAAGTAAGTGAATAAGATATATGTAAGTACATATATATACATATCACTCCAGTATAATTATTATGTAATATATTACATACTTATTAATAATATATATTTTTATAATCATCGTTGAATGGTGAACGTTGGAATTAATCTCATCGCGTCGTGGAGACATTAATTTGTAGGTACGTACGAGAAACAATATCATTGATAGAGAAATTGAATGTAATTTGATGGTATATCATATATATATATATATTTAATAATTAAGATTTTATATTTATTATTTAATTCATTTATACTCATTATTATACCCATCCAAATAATTAAGCATCTGAATAATAAATGACACCACGATGTGGAGACGGTAAGTCGTACGTACGCACGTATGGTGACTTTGTCATTTATAGGATGGATTTATTAATGAATATGGATGTATCATTTTTATAATAACATCACAGTATATAGAAGATACTGGAGTTATTATTTTATAATGGAAACAACAATTAATGAGGAAGTGGAAGAAGAAAAGAACATGAAAGAGGTGGTGAAATATTTATCTCTTCTACGAGTTCTTCCTTTTGATTTGATAAAAATTGCTTCATAGGATGGATTTATGACCCAATAAAGGCCTATAAGATAAAGGGTGGAATGATGGGAGGATAATAAAGTCATTTTCGGTTTCTATTGGATCAGAAATAATTCATTTCATAGATAACGTGGGGATGGTTCGAAAACCTCTCAACCAATAGATTTTAGATAGGTTTAGATCATCATATTAACCTTATATTTTATATTTAAGTCTTAATTAAATAGTTTGACATTTACCTTGTCTCTTTGTATTTTTATATTATATGGTTAATAAACATATTACAACCAGCCAAGTGAACCCCATGTGGTTTAGTATTAATATATATAATCGTATATATGTTTTTTGGCCGAACATTATGTTTAAAACAATATTATATCAATCAATAATATAGTATTTATTTTAAAAACTCAATTATGTCATTATTGACACTACTTAGTATTTGGTTTTTGTGAAAGTAATAGATACATTATTTATTCGAAAAAGGTACATTGAATCCACCCTAACATGTCATATTCAGCTATAAAATTAGTGGATTGCATCAAAATATTCAAATTATATTTATTTTTATATCTAAAATATCATTTATTTGATTCTTTTATTAAAAATTAAAATAATGTATCATTATTGTTTCATTAATAAATATATTTATTTTATGTCTAGAAATTATAAATAAAATATCATAATTTAGGAAAAAAATTTAGATTTCAAATTAATATTTATAGTCTAAGAGATCAATTACATATACCCATATAAAAATGTTTTACTAAAACATACATGTTTTTGTTATTTATGTCATTACTTTAGATTAATTAATGTAAAATGCCATTATCACTCCCAAGTGGCTTCCTGGGGTCCCAAAATCGACCGACAGATTCCAATGGTCAGATATGTATCAACTAATATAATTGGACACATTTATGGTAATTTAATATTATTATAATATTATTTTTACCCTTATTTACCAAATTTAACCTTTAACCATGGTAAATAAAATATTTACCGAAGTAATTAGACATAATTTCTAAAATTAAAATTTAAAAATTTAACCAATATGGACCTCTTGATTCCAAAGATGGAAAATATTTTTCCAAATTCAAAACATAGAAGTGGCAGAAATTAATTTAAAAAAATTATCGTTGTCAAAATAAAAAAGCGTGTTTTTAAGAAATACTAACTATCAAAAGATAGACACTTGTTTATATTCAGTTTAAATGTGGAATTATACACAATGACCTAAATTATATTAAATTTTAGAAATATAATCTAATTACACTTCAAAACCATTCAAATTCATAATTTAACACTTTAAATTATTTCGATTAAAAAAGTTGTTTTCAATTAAAACATAGTATTTTTCACTCTTCGTCAAAATATGAAAGTTATCAGAAAGGTATCAAAAATTTATCCAAACTAATTTTGTATGTCCCTATTCTTATGAATAATTTTAATTCAATAAATTTAATATATAATTGTCAAATGATGGATTTAAAAAGGGTTCTCTATTAAAAGGCGGAAAAACATCATTTTTTGTAAAATACATCTTTTATCTTAAAAATTTAAATTTTCTTATATTATGTCTAAGAAAAAGAAAATATAAATGTTAAAATTATATAGGATATATATAAAATTTAAAATGTGGTTAATACTATTCATAAACACTTTTTTGAATGGCTAGTTTCGAATGTCGTGGTGCGCTCGAACTCAGTGTTGCGTGTAGTGTATGTTATTGAAATACATTTAGGAGATAAAATAATATGAAATCATGTGGTGTTACATTATAACCACCATAAATAAATTTAATGCTCGCAATTTAAAAAAAATTCAAAAATAAAAGCTTAAAAATAGGAAAATATTTTTGTGTAGAACCCACATCAAAAATTTGTTTAATAAAATTTATTCTTAACAAGAGGGAAAGGGAATGAAAAACTCACCACAAAATTAAGTTCTCTATTAGAATAACATTGGTGGAAATTATGGTCACATGATTGGAGGGAAAAAATAAATATTTATAGGGAGTGATTGAGGACATCAATCACAAAGAAGTGAAAAATTAAGGGCCTCAAAGCCATCAATCTATGATGATTTAAAATATACTTAGCTCAAAAATACATAAGGTATTAGGATAATTTTTTTAGATCCCTTACCTATAGTTTATGAATTAATATATTCATAGAATAAGAGGGAAAAATATACTTGACCGGTAGAGTATCAACCTTTAACTAATTCTTACCACAAACTCATCTTTCACTCCAAAAGATGATAGAATTCAAAATGATGATCTTTATCCTAATCGTATAGGGTTTCATAATAATGAATTTACTATTTATCTATAAGACCATTTAAAAAAGTATATTATAAACACCAGGAAATCACGTAGGCTAGTGGTAGGTGGTGCACCCTTGTCACTTTTCTGTTGCGGGTTCTTATCTTGCGCCCTTGACGGAAGCGACAGGTTGTCGCCCGAAATTTGAGTTGTCCTTATGATAACAATCCAAAAATAATCTTAAGAAATTATTTAACCTCAATAATAGTATCCAACTAAAATCATAATCCATTCCCACAATTATACTTATCCAAAATACTTCCGTCTAAAGTCATAGACCAAAATGTATCAGGTAAACAAAATGAATATCTCTTTTTCCACATAATAACAAATGAATTCCTTCATCATTTATTCTATTAAAACATGGTAACACCCTGAGTTACCATGAAATATTATTGATTACATTCATTCTCCTTTATTCCTTATTGAATACTAGATATACTTATTATATCCAAAAATGTTGTAAACTCTAACAATTATGGAATATACAAATCATTAATTAGTTTCAAGGTAGTTAAGAATACCCAATATAATTTATCCAAATTAATCATATATTATTCCTAAATCAATACCTCATTATCAGAATCATATTATGGTTTATCTTTCTCTCAACCATATATTTTCCAAAAACATTATCCTGCTATTGAGTCACTTTTCATGGTTCCACACAATCTCTTCTTCTTAATGAAATAGTACTGTAGTACAATCCTTATATACTTAATAATTCTTATAAAATTTACATCATTAAAAAAATATTTAAATGACCCAATAAATTAATAAAAACATAATAACTATAACCATTCCTCTTCATCTTTGTTAGTATCATAACATTATTACTATCCAATTACATCATTTGGGGTATACTTTGATGATTTGGACATTGATTCACGTAGTGTCCAAACTCCTTGCAGATATTGCATTGTACATTTGAAAGCTTGTTATCATCGTTGAAATCATATACATGGTGTCCCTTTTCTCCAAAATGATAAAAAAATGCATTCCCTTAAAGAATTTACCAATGTGATTTTTCCACAGTTATCACATAAGTGAAAAAATCCTTCTTTCCCCTCTTCCCTTTATCCATATTTATTCTATCCATCATTTTCTTCTATTTCTTCCCTTCAAAGCCATAGGACTCAGAGAAATTCTTTACATATCTTATTAACACATGATATTATTCCTTCATGTGATGATAATACATGAGAGACTATTTCCCTTTTAAATTCTATCTTAATACCATGAAAGATATGATCCTTCTAAATATTTGGATAATGAGTATTGATGAAATTATCATTCCTTCTACTAGGAGCCATTTCTAAAAATTGGAATACACTAGAAGAGTTTATGATTCACAATTCATAATTCCAAAATTGTAAAATACATAATGTAAATTGAAAAGATTATGCATATAATCCATAATCATAAAATGTTTTCTTTGAGAAAGTCTTTACTCCTAAATCATTTATAATGGCTTGTAATAAAAATGTGAATTATCTTAAGCATATCCCCTAGGAGTGTCGTCACCAAGAGTTTAGCAAGGACTGTTGTCCTATTCCAGGATACCCCAGGTCAAGCCCAATACTCCATGTTAGAGTTTTCACTCCTAGGTACATCTCATCCAAAGCTTCCTCTTCCGGCTCGTATCTAGAAAGGGACACATTCCATGTAAAATACACAAAATCTCTACATTACCACATATCTCGGAAGTTATTCTATACTAATCTTAAATGTTAATCTTAGGGTAATGTTCTCTAAACAATGTTTATCCAAATCTATTTCCATGGTTGTTTCTAAAAATTCTCTGACACCAACTGTAAGATTCAGTGAATTATTTTAATACTTTAGAATGATAAAAGGAAATCATGTCCCGATAGACTGATCAGTTTAGAAATCATAGAAATAGATTACATAAATCAACATCACATTATAATTTCAATCATAAAATACAACATATGTAGTTTTTTGAGAACACTATTATTCCCTTTTAGCTTAACCCTACATATCAATCATAATACACTTCTTGAAAAGCTTGGGAAAATAAAACATAAGAAAGGGGTGATCTCAGATGCTCAGTAAGGGTAAAAACATTAGTATAAGATGACATAATCAATAGGCACTATGAATAATTTAAAACACAAGATTTTACAAATAATAAACATGAACAATTTATGGAATAAATATGAGCTGAGTAAATAATGTCATAACAAAACATAGTCATGGGTATTCTACTAGTCAAATAACAACATGAAATATCAATATTATTTTCATAATGAGGGTATTTATAAAGACAAAGATCCCAAAAAAATTGTCAAGGCCTTGGCCAAGATGTATAAAAATAATTAATTCCTCAGCCGAAACCATATATCAAATTGGAAAAGGCCTCAGCCAGTTCCACGTCTAATTGTCTCATGAGACCTAATGACGCATAGATGAGCTGTAACGGGCTCCACCTGTCAGTTACTATGTCCAATACATTACTCATACGAACTGGTAGAAACGTAACATAAAATATGAATTAAAAATAGCATATAAAATTTCAATACATAATCCATAACCCATGAATGGTATAAAAATAACACATCCACAGCTAAACAAATCACAAAACCTTCAATAAAATATGGAAGACTTGTATCATAATAAATCAACTCAAGCAAGTTTAAAATATCATAAAGGATGTTGACATAGATGAAAATGATCTATAAAACTCTTTGAGATAAGTATCCCTTTTTCATGAAAACAATTAAAAGTCACACAATTTAGAAAATAATACATTTAAAGACATTATGGAATCCAAGTATCCCATACCGCTTTGAATCTTTTCAATGTAATTAACATTTTTATAACATTCTTGTCCATATCAATAAATCCTTAAAACCCCATTTTGAAAACAAAAAAAATTAATGATAATGATTTAGAAGAATAAATATTTATAACATTTAAAATGATTTTTTAGTAAAAGTGTACCTAAAAAATAATCCCTTTGAAATATATATTATGAAACATGGATATGTATAATAAATATGTACCAGTAATAAAGTACCCATAAACAATCTCTAATAATAATGAGATTGAGGAATTAACCCTTATCTTGCACATTCCTTTGGTCGAGGGTACGATTAAACTCATGTATAATGACCATAGTATGTTATTAAATTATTTTATAACCATATTCATATTTATTATATAATACATGATTCATTTACTACTTTATACTACCCATTTAATAATGATTTCCATTTTAAATTAACATTTTTGGTAATAATCGCTTTCTTCATCATATGTGTTTTAACTTGTTTTCTTGATTGTATCATTTATATCATGATATAAAGACATCAAGAATATAAACCTTGATTTATATATCATATATATGTCAAAAATAAATATTTATAATAGATGTATATATGAAATGGAAGGAACCGTTTAATGAGATGGTAGGTCGTACGTAGCCATAAACATTGTTTCCGTTTTAATATCGTATTGAACGGAAGTAAGTGAATAAGATACATGTTAGTACATACATACATGTATATGTATATATATAGTATCATTATTATTTCATATATTATATAATAATTGATAATATATATTTTTATAATCATCATTGAATGGTGAACGTGGGAATGAATCCCATCACGTCGTGGAGACGGTAATCCGTACGTACGCACGAGCGACAACATCATTGATGGTGAAATCATTTGTAATTGGATAATATATCATATATATAGAATCATTAAAATGTTATATTGATTATTTAAATAAATTATACAGTTTATTATTCCCATCCAAATAATGAAGTGTTTAAATAAAAAACTACACCACGATGTGGAGACAGTAAGCCGTACGTACGCACGTATGGTCACTTTGTCATTTATACGGTGGATAGAATAACGAATATGGTTGTACCATTTTTATAAGAACATCACAGTATATAGAAGTTTCTGGAGTTATTATTTTAGATTAAAAAAAAAGAAAGAGGAATTGGAAGAACAAAAGCAGTTGAAAGAGGTGGTGAAATATTTACTTCTTCTTCGGGTTCTTTCTTGTGATTTTATCGAAAGGGATTCTTAGACTGGATTTATGACCAAATTAATGTATATAAAATTAAGTGATAAAAGTTTGGAGGATATTTTGGAAGGTTATGGACAATCCAAAAGGATTAGTAGGTGTGAAATTAAGATAAGGGGAAGTGCCCTTTTTTAAGAGAGGTGAGGGTCACCTTCGGAAAATCTTGTAATATTATTTTATAATAAAATTATTTTCGGATTCTAAAGGATCCAAAATGATTTATTTAAATTATAAGGTGGGTATGGGTAAAAAACACTCAAACAATATGTTTTATATAGGTTTATTTTAACATATTAACTTTATATTTTATATTTATCTCTTAGTTAAATAGTTTCACATTTACCATGTTTCATTGTATTTTTATATTATTGGATTAATAAAAATACAATAACCTACCAATTAAACACCATGTGGTTAAATATTAATATATATAACCTTATATAAGAATTTTGGTTTATCCTCAGATTTTTAGTAATATTGTATCAATTAATAATATAATATTTGTTTTAAAAACTCAATTATTTCAATTTTGACACTATTTATTATTTTGTTTTTTTGAAAGTCATAAAAACATGATTACATTGAAAAAAATACATTTAATCAACCCTAAAATGTCATATTCTCCTAAAGTATTAGTCTATGGAATCAATACCATCATATTTTATTTATTTTAATCTCTACTATATCATTTATTTGATTCTTTTATGAATAAGGAAAATACTGCATCATTATTGTGTCATAAATAAATATATTTATTTCATGTATAAAAATTATAAATAAAATATCATAATGTATGAAATATTCTTAACTTTAAAATAAATATTTATTGTTGAAGATATCAATTATATATCCTCATAAAAAATGTTTTACTTAAAGATACATGCGTTTGTTATTTTTGTAATTAATTTAGATTAATTAATGTAAAATGTCATTATCACTCCCATGTGGCTCCATGGGGTCCCAAAATAGACCCAAGTATTCAAATGTTTAGAAATGTATCAAAGAATAGGATTAGAACACATGTTAGGTAAATTTAATAATATTATAATATTATTTGTTTACCCTTTTTACTAGATTTACCCTTTAACCATGGTAAATAAAATATTTATCGAAGAAATTATTTATAATTTCTAAAAATAAAAGTTACCAGTTTAAAAAATTTAGACCTATGATTCAAAACATGGAATCCATTTTTCCGAATTCAAAACACATATTTGGAAGAAATTAATTTAAAATTAATTCCCATTGTACAAACAGAAAGTGTGTTTTTAATAAATAATAACTATCAAAATATCGTCAAATATTTATGTTCAGTTTAACAGTGAAATTATATATAACGTCCAAAAATATATTAAATGATAAAAATATAATCTATTTATACGTCAATAACATTCAAATTCATAATTTAACAATGTAAATTATCTAGATTATTTTTTTTTCAATTAAATCATAGTATTTTTCACTTTTCATCAAAATAAAAATTTATCAGAAAAGTACCAAAAAATTAACCAAACTAAATTTTTATGTCCCTAATCTAAAAAAGAATTTAATTTCACTAAATTGAATATATAAAAGTTCCAAATATTTGATTTAAAAATGGTTCACAATTAAAAGGCTAAAAATGAATTTTTTTGAAAAATACCTGTTTTATCTTAAAAATTGAATTTTTCTTATATTATGTCTAAGATAAAATAATGATTAAATTTAAAATTATATAAAATATATATGAAATTTAAAATGTGGTTAATAATATTCATGACCACTTTTTTGAAAAGCTAGTTTGGTTAGTTGTGGTGTGCTTGAACTCAGTGTTGCGTGTAGTGCAAGTTATTTAAATAATATTAAGAGATAACATATTATGAAATCAGGGGGTGTTACACTAATCAACTCTATTGATATCCACCAGTTGTGGGTGAATTTTGTGGTCCTTAAATATATTGATTTTATTAGGTGCAATGTGTCCCCTTGGGAATCCCCCATTTATTATTATGAAAATGGTATATATGATCCTATGGAATTTTGTTTATTTTCAACATAACGTGGATTAAATAAATAAAAATTACCCTTTTAGGATGATTAATGATGTATTTTATTAATTGTGAGGCACAACTTGGGTCTCAAATATCAAATTCAGGTCTACCTAAAAACAGATAAGGGTTCATGATGTTGATATTTTGAATGAGTAATTCTGGTTTTTCTTGGGAACTATGTGTTCTGAGAGATTTATTTCATTGTGATGAATTCTCTTATTGTACATATGGATTTAAGGAGCCAGATCATCTAATAATACATAAAATAATTGGTGGTTGTCTTCATTAATGAGAGAATTTTCTACTATGTATCAAAGTAGTATAACACCAAGTGATTGGGGATGATCTTCTACTAACATTGAGAACAATACCATTATGGTAATAACTCTAAGATATAGTTTTTGATCCATTAGGTTCAGATCTAGGGTCTTATCATTTCATAGAATGGATTTGATGTGGACATATAAAACATTGACCTAGTGCCTTCTTGGGAACCACCTTGTAGCATGTTGGAGGTGTAGAATTTACATGGAATGATAGAGTAATACAACAGGTTTGTGATGTTATTCTCAAGGATTTCACCCCATTTGGCATCTTTGATGTGGAAGGGGTAGTAATTTTAATAGACCAAATAGTGTCAGAAATATTTTTGGGGGTTGAGGATGTGGATAAATAGTCATCTAGTTTGGAGACTAGTATAGGATGACTTAGATTTTGTATTGTATTGTGATACCTCTACAGATGAAATCATCTACATTAAAATGTATAGTCTTGTAGTGAATACATATGGGTTGAGGGAATTGAGAACCCCTGAATAGAACTACAGGAATCATCAAATACTTTTAGAATTAGTAGTTTCTATTCTAATGAAATGGAGGCACTATCTTCTTGGGGATCAAATTTTTCTTTAGTCAGATCAAATTGTCTAAGGTATGTCTTCATGTAGATAGATATGATCAAGATATGTAGGCATTGGTTATATTTTCTGAAAAACTATAACATAGATATTCTCTATACCCCCTAATATGCACAACATGGTAGAGTATGTCATTAATAGGAAATCGTGTCTGGTTTTGTGGGGGAGGCATATGAGAAGTTTGATTAATTACAGATGAACCGAATGCAGAATAGGAATGTATATTATTTTCAGTTGATGGTGTTGAACCTTGTACTTCTCTAGTGTTTGAGGGAGGTTAATTTAGAAGACATCAACTTTGCGGTCATTTGGGACCATGTATCATTAAAATATTAACCATATGGATTTTTTGAATGAGGGGATCCTGAATTTCTTTTCCATAAGTAGATATAAGTTCAAGTCATAAATCAAGTGGACTTGAAGATGGATATTCAAACATAAACATTATTTATACATATCAGTGCATCGATTATTAACAGGTACGTTTAGTGGAAATTTTGTTGGGCTAGGATGAGGCATAGTGTTGATTGGTTCATCTATCAGTGCTTTAAATGTCCGTTGGTGAAGGCTAAGAACCATGTTTTGAAATGTTTTATATAATATCATAATACTAATAAGTGGATGTAGGATGAAATATCCTTGGAATTTATAAAACTTCGTCAAAAAACCACATGAAAACCACACCACCAATGTGATAATATATAGAATTATGTATATAGAACACCTCATTTCTATATGGGATTAGTGTTTTGTAGATAGTATAGGATATTTTTACATGTGGGATATCATTCAACACCATAGGGTACCCACGATTATTGTTTGTGACAATGATATGTTGTTCACATCAAGGTTTTGGGGGGTCCTGCAGGAGGCCTTCATGAAAAAAATTTTAACGAGCATAATGTTCCAACCCGATACAAATTGGCAGACCGAGTTCACTATATATGTGTTAGTGGATATGCGAAGAAATTATGTTTGGACATCATCTAGAGTTAGGATTATTACATTGGTATATTTTTATATAATAACATCATTCACTATAATATCATCATGGAACATTTTGAGGACTTAAACATGAGACCCTATTGGACATCATTTTTCATCAATAATAATAGAATGATGTCTCTAATTGGTCCATAGTCGGTCCATGTGTTGTTGGAGTATGTTTAGCTGATACACTAGAATATATGGACAACCCAAAGCTAAAAAAAATCCTACATAAATTAATTTCATTGTCTGTTAGAGGTCAAGTAGAGAGACAATGTTTTCTTAATAGCCTCCCATAGATTAGTATTATAGAGTTTTATTTAGAGAGGAAAATTATCCCAATGGTTCATTAAGTTATTTTAGATCTTCTTAATGGTTTTCAAGGATTATTATCTCAAATCCTTACCCCCATAGTCAGAGTGGGTGTGTGAGATATTCTATGTGCCATGTCTAATGATATAAGTGCATGATCTTACACACATTGCTGACATGAGTGATCTTGACATCGTGGATGGTTCTATAATTATGGAATACTCAAGGGAGACTGAGGATCAATATGAGGGCACCTTATGTGAATATATAATTCCCTTGGTTTGTTTTTTTAAGCATTGAAGCATGTAGAAGCTCCATAGAGTAGGAGAGCTAGATGTGGGATCAATATCCCATTATTTTTTTATTTATTATATTTTTGTAAAATATACTTAAAGGGGGGAATAATTTTGTGATTATGTTTCTTACATAGAAGGCTTTGAAATATTTTAAAGAATATTTAAAAATATAGTTGTTGAGGTAAAACTAAATTTAGTGGCACAGTGAGCCTAGACATGATATTATAAAAATATTAAATATTTTAATATCATGAACATTTATTTTTCAAGATTAACTGAAAAAATCTTCAATAGAGTATTGGATAAAAAATGTTAGTCTGTTTTCGATTCCATGACATAGGGTTTACCCTAGTTTTTAACTGTTATTGGTCAATTCCACATATCTGGTTGTGGATGTTGGTGGTGGTTAATTAAATTAAATTGAAATATTTATTTATGTTATTTTTAACACTAACAACCTATAATAATATATTTATACATAATTTCAAAAACTATATATGTTTATTCTCTTAATCCCTGGGAAAATTAAGAGAATATTCGACATCATTTGTTGGCTGATCGTGGTCGAGATATTACAGTTGATCAGATCGAGGTTAATCAGTAGGAAACAAATGCAGGGATCTTTTCCATTGATAGATAATGTATTCATCACCAATGATCAATCTTATTTCGAGTTCTGTCCCATAAGTTGTGGTTTCCTCCATCTTGATTAAATTTATAAAGCATTGCTTTGAAATGCATTATTTTTTATTGGACATTGCACACCCATCACATGATCCCATTGTTGAATTTAATTGTATTTTTTTACTAAATCTATTATTCCATGATCACACCTTGGATTCCCTGATTTTCAATGATTGTCCTAGATTACTCGTATTATTTTTTAGCACCCTTGTTATTGTTTTCTCCATCCATATTCACACTATTATCCTTGTCCTATAGGGAAATAGTTTGAAATTTACATGGTGTGTTCATGCACGATCGAACCCCAAGATTCATGGTGGTTCTGTAAATGAAGAATGGGATAATGATTTGTGGATTAATGATGATTTTTTTCTAGATTTGGTTGATTATTACCATAGATATATGATTTAGGTTGATTGATAGGAAATTGGAGGAGTACATTACATGTGGTATACCCCCATGAGTAATCGAGATCAGATTTATAGCCAATAAAGTGGAAAAAAATCGACAATTAGAGGCAAATCCTGATTATTTTAGACGGTTTAATAGTCTAAATTATGACAAAATTTTTGGTTCTATAATCTATTTATAGAACAAGAAATTTTAAAGAAACCCCAACAACATGACATATTGTATAAGGAACACATAGTGTTGTAAGACTGGATGTAGCACTATAAATTCAAGAAATAAAATGATCAAATACTAAGTGGATGGTCCCACACACCATGTAACCCTCAAATTGGTGGATATGTTGTATACCATATCCACATGTTATGAGTCCCATGTTGATGGAAACCTCATATACCAGAGTACATGGGAATGGAATGGAATACATGGTTATGGGTTGAGATGCATGGCTAGTATCCCAAATGAACATACATTCCATGTATGCGGGAGGTCATTCCATGTATGAACACATGGATTCTAGAGAAGTGTCAAGAGATGACATGACCATATAGAAGAGCAGTGTCGCTTGTCATGTGGACCCATTAAAAATAATTTCCTCTTATAAAAATATTCTTTTTCTAATATATCAAAACTTGTGATTAGGATTATGGCCCATGGGTAAGTTATCATGCGTTTCTTTCATTGTATAACTTGATTGTGTCCTTCATAATGGATCATGAGATAGGATTCAAGATGTTACAAGAATTATTCTTATTCATGAAAAGTATGAAATAGTAAGTAATAATTGTGATAAAAATGATGTTGGGGTTATTGCTCCCCTATGACCCTGAGGTGTTTTTTCTACAATCTATCAGATAGATGATGAGATTAGTACAACCCTATAACCCTAGTGAATGGGTTTCCCATTATACCTAAGATATTTTGGGTTTAGTACTCCCAAATAACCAAGGGAATGAGTTATTTATTCTAATAGATCAATATTAGGGTCATTACCCTACCTTCACATCAAGGTTTGTGTCGCCCATTACTTTATATAGGCTTGTTCAATACTATCCTTACTATTTTTTGGGGTTCTATACCTAAGGTGTAGAATCCCACATTTTTGGGCACCTGTGTAGTGCGTGACCTCCACAGGAGTTGGGTTGTCCCTCTTCCGTCACATGTAGTTGTGAGGTGCATTATCTTCTACTCAAATTATAGTGAGGATTCATTTGATGTTGGACATTATTGATAAACATCTAGAGCTGTAGGATTACCCATCCTCTTCGGATGGTCTGTGATATGGAGATCACCTTTCTCTCTCGTTTAAATTTCCTTATGGTCATATATATGTGTATCTTTTAGTTTTCATTTCCATATTAGTTTTGGTTGAGATAATTATTTTTACATATTTCTTTCAATCAATTTTTGGGCATCCTACTGTGTATTTATATAATCACCCCTTCATGGGATTTACATGCGAATTAATCAACTCATGAAGATAGATAACATATCATCCATTTTTACAGAGGTTTATAGTGATACTTAGGTATGTTGATTGTGTACAGTGGTTCGTATTGGAGATTATGAATCATTCTATCTCATATTTACATTATTAATGTTTTTCACATGTTGAAACACCTTTTTTTGTTTGAGTCTATATTTTCCCATTTTCATTTCAGAGTAGGCTATCATACACTTTTGTATTCCCTAGTGGTAATTAAATAAAAGTTATTTTACTCCAGATGATATTATACATATTATTATTTTTATTCACATATTAATGTATATATTTTGGACAGTTAATTATGTTAAATTAGTAAAACAAATCTTATTTTTATTTATTCCTTATCGATGCTTGTTTCTAGCCCCTATCCTATGTAGGTGGGAGTATGGTTATGCCAACCTGATATTCCTCCAGGAGGGTGGGACACGAAGGGATATGTCAATAAAATAAATATAACATATTATTATATTGAAGAAATATAGTTATTTATTTTATGATAAATACCACATATTAATAATATGTAATGAATAATTTAAAAAAATAATGTGATCTATGAAGGTGATTACCACTTCATTGAATGAACTCATTTAGATCTCTCATTAAGAGCCATAGGTTTAGTCTATGGGACTATTGAACCCCTATAATGTGTCTATGGAATTTTAGAAGTTATTTAGGGAAGGTATGGTCTATATATTATGCTAAATGTATTTTAAGGAAGTGAGAGAGTAGGACTCCCATTATAAATGAATTGACAGACAATTATTGAATTACATAAAAATATAATGATGTGATTATCTAGAAAACTAATTGAAAATTTCCAATGATTAAGAAATAAGGTATAATGGGTTTTGAATACCACAAAAAATAAAATTTATACATGTTTAAGTTGTGTTTTAATTCATCTATTTTGGTTCAATGGCTTAGTTAACCTATTTTAAAATTATCAATGGTAATAATTTTTTTTACGCAAAATGGGATTTCATTTTAAATATTATGTTTCAAGTGACTAATAATTTACCAAGAGATGATGTTATGATCAGGTATTATACACCTTGTTCTTTTCCATATTATTTATGATTTATCAATAATATAATAATAAATTATTTTTATTAAATACCATTCACTACATTTTTTGAAATTTTAATTTAATTTATCTTAAGACATAATGAAAATGATATATTTAAAATATGATCCTCTAAAATGAAACTAATATTTCATATTGATCATAATGTTTCATATTTCATGAAAACTCGGACATGATATATCACATTTAACATTTTCTAAAATCTTATATTTTATTTTTTCATTGATTGAATAAATATACTGGTGGTGTTACGTATTTATTTAAGGTAATAATATTATATATAAAAATTCTAAATACATTCACATAATGAAAATTATATCATTAATCTAAAAATAAATATTTATATTCAATCATTTACCAATTTTTTTGTATATATGAATTCATAAGAGATATTTAAATCTAATAGAGTGACATTTGGTAACATTCTTTGATTTAAATATTATATTAGTCATTTTCCAATACATGTCTCCATTAGAAATATTATATTTATATAATTATTTGATAATTTAAATATTAAATTCATCATGTGATAATTATAATGAAAAAGTATGTCCTTATCACCTAGATTAACCCAATTGACCCTTTATTGAGGTGATAAATTTTCTAATAGTTACTATTCATATTGAAAAAGTGTCCAATTTTGCAAATTTAGAAATAAAAATTTATAATATGAAATTAATTATATCAAATTAAATATATATAAGTGGATGAAATTAAATTTAATATAAGGGAGAAAATATAATGAAAAATACCTTTTAGAAAAATATAGATTTTAAGCCTAAAACAAAATTTATTTTTATCCAATGCAATGATAAATATTATGGGAATGCTAAAAAATTTAATTGAGTAAATAAAATATATTTTACACTAAAATCAATCACTAATTGGGATAAATTAAATTTATTATGATACAATATCATTTTCTGCATAAAGACTAATTTTTTTTTCCAGGAAATTCGTTTTTTGCATGTAAGACATTGTCTTAAAATCAATTAAAATATTGAATTTATTTCAATGAACACAAACTGATTATATAAATTCAGTTTAATTATATTATTTTGAATCCATTTAAAAAAATACAACTTTTTAAAATCATAATATGAATATAACATTCAATAACGTCTGTACTTTTCACTATTCAGTTGAAAAATAATCTTTTTAGAAAATTATAAAACATTCCTCCATAGATAATTATTATATTATGATTTCAAAATTTATGTTAAAATTTTAAAATAAAAATTATAAATGTATATAAATTAATCAAAACATTTTCTCTCAAAATTCAATATAATTTTTTTTATGAAATCATATTTTTGAAGATTTAAATACATTAACTAAAAATTGAGTAATAATTTGTTTAGAATTTATAAATACATTTATATAGAGTATGAAGTTTATATAAATTTAATAATTTATTCAGTCATATACATTACAACTAGTTTAATAGCTATGTTATAAAATTCTCATTAAATTATAATATTTTAGTAATATACTATGGATTAGTTTAAACTCGATGTTGTGTAACACAATTTATCTTTGAAGTTAAATTTATATGAAATAAATTCATAAAATATAGCGGTGTTACATTATCCCCATGGTAAATTGTTTCCTTTAAATTTTTACTTCTTCTCAGTATCCAATGGATTTAAATTTTAAAAATCTTTCATGGAAAACCACATCATAAAAATGGATAGGAAAACTTATTCTTGATAATAGATAATGAGAAATATTATGATCATCTAGAATAATAAAAAATTATTTCTTCAAATAAGATAACATTTTTTGGATGTGAAAATATGGAACAAATAGAAAAATTACTCGTAAGTACTAAGGGAGTGTAATATGTAACCAAATTTAGAGGAATTTAATGAAAAAAAACCATAAATCATTGGGGAGTTAAAATAACACCAATTAATTAAAATTAAAGGGTATATGATCTTTTAAATTTATAATTACCATTATACTAAATTCTAGAAATTCCATTTCCATATAAAATAATAACATAAAGAAATATATTTACTTGAAATTTATAATTTCATCATTAAATATATTTACAACACAATATAATCTGTTGGTTTAAATGAAAAGATTTTGAGATAATTTTTTCTCACTGGAAGCACTAAAATGAACATCCAAGAGATTGGAAAAGTATATCAAAATATTACTCATGTTTTAAGCCTTAACAAAAACAGAAAATGGTATGAATAAGTTAATATTAACCTAAAAAATAATAAATTATGAAATTATATATTTAATTCCATAATATTATAATATGACCTTAATGTATCTGCTTAAACCATTTCATAAATAACACTATGTCCCAAATAATATTAAAAATTTCAACATTAAATAATGTTTTAAACTCAATGGTCATATAATACCTTTTAGCATAAATCTATTAAAATTTAATTATTTCTAATTATTTTATAATCTTAAATAATATATTAAACCTAAATGTTACATATATCTAAAATCAATAAAAATTAACTAAAAATATCATTAATGACCATTAGATTTTTCTATATTATTTCGTAACTTTCAAAATTAAAAAAATATCCTCAATAAACTTTATATGTTAACTTGATTTTTAATACTTAACTTGACCATAAATATCTTATCAAATATCACCTAGTTAATGAATCGCTTCTCAACCATCAAAATTATCTATATTACAATATCTCATAGACCATAAATAACATAACATTAAATCATATAATATCCCATAGTGTTATTTAAACCACAAGAGAATTAATTTTCTAAAAACTAGTAAAAGATACAAATAACATCAGAATCCCATAACTTATGTCCTCAAAAGGTGATATAAAACCTTTATCTTACGATAATACATAAAAATATTAACTAACGATGGTATCCGTAACTCACAAGTCAGCGTCAGATGAAAAATCAATACTGACTCTCTTTATAAAATCACAAACAATGTATACAAATCAAAAAATTCAATAAACTACATAAATGATGACATAAATAAAATTTTCACTAAATCACTAACCAATTTTTTGTTCACTAATAGTATCACATCAATTTCAATTATTTACATATTCCATTTAAGCATTATCACTTTTCCTGGTTTTTAGTACTATTTAACTTATGTTTTCAAATCATGAGGGAAAACTAATTTTGAATAATCCTTATATATTTCATTATTCTTATAACAAAAATAATATTAATGTAACGGTATAGTTTCAATACATAAACACTTTAATACATTAACTAGAAATATTGGAAAAACATGTGACCTTCCTTGATTAAGGAGTTATTATACTGAAAAGGTAATTGACTCAGATATTGCTCAGGTTACCCACATAAAATCCAAGGAATTACTTGGAAATTCATTTCTATACACCATTTATTTCCACATAGAAAGATAATTCCACTCTATTTTAGAAATTATTTTAGGTGATTCTTTCCACATTATTGATAAGATGTAAATAAAATTTTCAAACCTCTGTGATCGTTGCCACCTGTACTTCTATGAAATTCAACATTCCAATTATTTTAATAGCTATGATACTCACCTATTTTTATATTTTTAATAAAATATCATGATATATTAGTAGTTATAATCACAAGGTTTCATCTTATAGTCCCCATATCATTAATATATTTAGTAATTAAAACATTTCAATTTCTATTACATTCATTGTTTGCCAGATGTCTTCTAGTTCCATCCAATTAATAAAATAAAAAACTATGTGTAAGTCTAAATCTATTTTAATTAGGGAAATATATCTAATAATATTGAAATATCATTTATGGGGTTTCCTAATCACGAAACATTCTTCTAACTCTATGTATCCGTAGGTTAAAACTATCTTATCAATGATCATTAAAAATACATGAGGATAATATCATATACATATAATTATCCCCAAGTTCCTCACTAATTTTTTAACATCCTACATTCACCAAGTAAATGAATCCCTACTCTCATAATATCTGTTTCCCCCAAAAATTTTATACAGAGATATTCCATCTTATTATATGAATATTCATTACATAATATAATTATCATTTCTATAATCATATTGTTCGACTATGTTTTGAATTATTGATAAATAAACAACTATTTCATTAATAAATTACACCATCTCCCACAATGTTCATCATAACTAAACCCCTTAAATGAAATAGCATACATAATACATATCTTCATAACATGGTAAAAGGAAACAAAAGAAAGGGTGAGCTTAGATTCTCAATATAAGTAAAAAATGGAGATATCAATATTCACCAAATCATTACATGATCATAATGATATGGCAATATGATATCAATATTTTAAAACCATTACATGAAAATCATATATCCTAATCACGAGCAATGGAATAAATCCTAGTACTTTTTATGTACTGAATCATAATGGATTCAAATATCAAGAGACGATAAAGGATTACATTAGCCTACGACATGAAGTGGTCTCATTCACATAATTAGTGATAATCATTTCTATACTTTTTATGGAACACTTCCAAGACTATCCAAGTGTAACACCCCGACCCTAGTTACCCAGTGTCAGTTCATTATTACATAAAATTTGAATGATCACAAGAGATCACGTCTCGAAAGACTGATTAGTTTAGTAGCCTTAGATGTATTAGATACACACATAAGTTTTACATTACATCATGAAATAAAAAAACAACAAAATTTTGTCCAATTTTAACACACTTATATCCCTTAGCCTATCCCTACAGGTCAACCATAAAATACTTCATCACATCCTAGATAAATAAAACATAGAATGGGGGGGAGCTTATATGCTCAGTAAGGATAACAATATAGTGGAAACTTTCATAAATGAGAATAAACATTTAAGGAAATATATAAGACTAAAAACCATTTAAACATAATATTAGGCATAATATGTAAAATCTAAATCAAAATAATGTCATTTAGTTATTCACATGGATATACTACTAATATAAGAATCCCATTTAATATCAATAACTAATTTCATAATGTTGGAATGCATAATTCTGGACATCATAACCACATAGTCAAGGCCTCGTGCAAAGAATAAAAATAAGATTTTGTCATGGAATTATGCAAAGACACTAGATTTTATCATGATATCGAATGATGTATCAAGGTACCATAGAGGGCTCCACCTATCGCTTACTATGCCAAATGCATTCCTCATATGAAAAGGTTGAATAATAACATAAAAATTCGTATTAAAAGAAGCATACAAAATGTCAATACTTTAACCATACACCAAAAATGGTTTAAAAATAAGACATCCAAAGTAAAAAATATCACAAAAAATTCAATACAATATGGAATATTGTATGATAAAAAATCAACTTCAAAAAAGTATAAAATTTATCAAAGGATATGGATAGGAAAAACTATTTGAGAGAAATATATCATTCTCTTTTGAAATCATTTAAATGTCACATAATTAAAAAAGAAAACATTTATTTTTGAAATATTATAATAAGCTTTTATGTTAAGATTTGAAGGTGTTATCATGACAGAATATAGCCAAACTCACCGTATAAGTTAAACATACATTCTTTCCTTAATTTTGACGAAAAGGTCGTAAAAGTCGTTGTATGGAAAACGATGAAATGATTCCATTATAAACATTTTATAAAATTCTAGTCAACAGTATAAATGACTGTATCCAATAGACTACTAAATTTTAAAAAAAAAATTGAATACATTTTTAAGAAACACAGATGTGGATGATAAAGAGGTCTGAGTAGATACTTACATATAGACAGCCTCGAATAATGAAGAGATTGAAGAATTAAACCATACCGTTTAGACTTCCATGATCTAGGGTACATTAACCACCAGTATAAGAGTTAAATAATTGTTATTAAATAATAAATGAACCACATACATAAATATGATATCATATATGATCTTAAAATTTTTCTTTGTTAATAATATTTTAGTAGTATCATTGTTTCAGGTGTTAACTGATTCGTTTCCCATTATATTCTTGGTCACGTAAGACAATTTTCTTATGGATATGATTTATTTGATTCATATATAGAATTATATTAAGTTCATAAACATTATTTTTAATCATAAAATGAAAATTATTCATGAATGGTTATGATGGGGAATGAATTTCATCGCGTTTGTGGAGATGGTAATCCGTACATACGTACGAGCAACAATATCATTCTATTGATGGAGAAATTATATATAATCTGATGTTATATTATATCTAAATAATCATTATCATGTTATATTTCTTATTTATATCAGTTATAATCACTATTATACCCATCCAAATAATTAAGTGCTTGAATATCAAACTACACCATGACGTGGAGAAGATAAGCCGTACGTACCATCATATGGGGACTTGTCATTCATTAGATGGAGACAATAATGAAAATGGTTTTACCATATATATAATAATATAACAGTTTGTATAAGGTACTAGAGTTATTATTTTGGAATGGAAACAACAAATAATGTGGAAGTGGAAGAAAAAAAAACATTGAAAGAGGTGGTAAATTATTACCTCTTATTCAAGTGTTTCCTTTTGAGTTGATGAAAAGGGATCCATTGGATTGCATTCTTGTCAAATTAAGGAATCTAGGTATAAGTGAGGGTATTTGTGAGGATATTTAAGAATGGGTTGGCTGAGCCAAATAGATTTGGAGTTGTGATTTTGAGAGAAGGGGAAGTACCCTTTTATAAGAGAGGTGAGGGTCACATTAGGAAAAGCATGAAGCATTATTTTATTATACAATAATATTAGGTTTATAATAGACCCAAAAGGATTTATTTTTTGGATATGGTCGGGATGGGTCAGAAAAATCATAACCAATAGGTTTTAGATTGGTTTATGTCCCCATATTAACCATCTCCTTTAGATTTAATTCCGAGTTAAATTGTTTAACTTTTACCATGTATTCTTGTATTATTATAATAAATGGTCATTAATCTTACTATGAAAATATTATAGAACATAAAGTGGTTATGTATTGATATATATAACCTTATCATAGTTTTTTGGCTGAAACATATATTTTTAGAGGTATTATATCAATTAATAATATAGTATTTGTTTTAAGAACTCATTTATGTCAATTTTTACACTATATAGTATTTTTTTTGGAATTCCTAACAACATTATCACTTCGAACAATATTTATTTATTAATCCCTAACATGTCATATTAACCAAGAAAATTAGTGTAATTCATCAAAAGTCTCAATTTAAATTTATTTGGATATTTATAATGTTAATTATTTAAATCTCTCATAAAGAAGTAATTACTGCATCATCCTTGTGTCATAAATATATGTAATTATTTAATGTCGAAAAACCATAAATAAAATACTATTATTTTAAAAAATCTTTTTATATTTCTAATGAATATTTATAGTCGAATTTATTATATGTATAACCTTATATTAAAAATGGTTTAGTTTTTTAACATTAAATTTAACACTTTTTACTCTTCTTTAAATAAAATAATAATAAATTCCCTACTCTAATTCAAGGGGATCAAAAGGATCATAATTTATTCCTAAGGTTGATTTTGGTGGAAATAAACGCATCCAATAGAATTATGACATGTGTAAGGGTAATTATAATATCAATTTTTGACTTTAATTAACCTATTTACTTATAACTGTGGTAAATATAAGTCAGATGTTACTATTAAAAAAATATTATTTTAACCTTATTGAACCAAATTTTACATACTGATGTCAACCGTGTGTCTCATATTTTTTAAATTTAATTCATAAAATTGGTAAAATTACTTTTTATGCAAATTTTCAAATACAGCTAGAAGGTGGGTAATAGATGGTAAAATTTTATATAAAATATTATATATTTAATATTATTATAAAATGACTCTGATGATTAACATTGGACATATATAAGTATTATTTATCTATTTTCACCTAATATTAATATAAATAAAATAACTATTTTTTTAAATAAAAAGTCAGTTTTAATCAATAATACAATGTTCTCACTATTCAAAATAAAGCAATGTTTTCAGAAAAATAGAAAAACTTTTAATCGCATCATAACCCATGAAAAGAAATGGGCTTCATAAACATATCATCATTAAAAACTCAGGACTATGTAATGATTTTCACAAACATTATATAATTGTGTCTAAAAACCCCTGAAAAATGAATAGTTATCATAAAAATATTTTCATCATTAATATAAACCATATTTAAAAATAATACGAATGAAATCATTAGATAATATCTTAATTAATGAATTTTTCTGTGAAATGGTTGTTACTAATAGAATTAAATTTTGTTTGGAACATATATGTTTAATGAAAAAATTTCTTTTATACCACTATAAAAAATATTTAATTGCCTCATTTTGGAAAATAAAAAAAAATTCATTTTATAACATTTTTTAAAATGTATAAACATAGTTCAAAATTACATTAAAAAATATTGGAATAGATATAAATATATTAGATTCATTTTTAGAAAACATCGTTATACACGAAGAAGGCTATTTGACTAAAGAATAAAGTAATATCATTTAACCATAGAAAATTTATTTTTATTTTTTGATTTCATAAAGAGAGGAAAAATATAAATAACCTACAATATTCCAAAATAACCAGATGAAAATAAATTTAACTAGTTTTTTTTCGATATATATTATAATATTTCATCATTAAAACACAACAATAAATAATCTCATTAAATAATGAGACTGAGCTATAAAACACACACCGATTTGCTAAAATTTTAATTATAAACCCCATGAAAAAAGAACATAATGTGTATTAATAAATCCCAATTAATTTAAAAACCATAAATTTAGAATAAATTAATATGAATTATGTTAACCAAATAAAATAATAATGGGTGAATATTATAAGTGTCTCACAAGAATTATTGTGAGATGAAAATATCTTACCTCAGATATGACTTCCTTCATACATTTTCAAACCTCAAATATAATAAATATAATTTTTTATATAAAACTATTTATACATATCATAAACTCTTTTAATGTAACTTTTTATCATTGATTTATTTATGAATCACTATTAAAATTTCTCATTAATGTGATATCTTCTTTTTTATTCAGATATGTTTTAGTTCAGATGCTTTGGTCCATGTAATTTAATCAATGTTAGATCATATAATAAATTCTATTTATGATATAAATGTCCAATATATTAATTATATACATATTTAGATTCATCCATAAAACTGTGTTGAGAAAAATTAATTGCGCTATTCATCGAGACGATAGGATGTATGTACCAATTAATGATGTCTTCGTTTTTGAATGGTTAAAAGGAAATAAAGAAAAAATAATGATAAATCCATAAAAATAATTGTTATATATATATATATATAATATTCATTAAATCCATCCTTATTAGCATCTTGGTAAAATGGAAATGAAAAACAAATCACATAGCATTATGGAGGTTGTAGTCCATAGGTAAGCACAAGTGACGTTATTATTTTCCAATGTGTTGGAAGGTAACAAATCTTATGTGATATTATTGTTAAAGAAGTATAATAATGTCAGGATCATCCTGTATAATAATTAAATCCATATTAATAACCATTAATAAAATATGGTTGTGGAAAATGATTTCTCTCCCTACACGGATACAGTAAGTTGTATATACCCATGAGCAGGACATTTACTTCTTATTTAATTGGAAGGATGTAAGATAATGGGGATTTAATAATTGTAAAAAAACATTATTATAGTTAGGAAAATTAATATAATATATAATGATAAATATTATAAGATTATAGGATGTAATCATAAGTATAAAATTAAGTGACGGGTTAAGGAGTACACCACTTTGTTTGAGGAACACCTCAAAATATCTTAATAAGGCTCATAGGATTAGTGTTTTGGAAAGAATATAACATCTATATTGGTGAAAATAATTTTTATATGACATTTTTAAAGTTATGATTCTGCTATAAGTCACAATTTGGTGTAAAAATGCGAGGGAGAAGTTCGTTATTATAAATTATGTGATGGGTTATTTTAGAATTTCCTAAAAAATAACATTTAATATTTCCTTCATCTTGAAAAGTGCTTCAAAATGTAAAATATTTTTAATATATGGTATTATAGTGATTAAATCCATTCATCTAATAAAATTTGGACAATTTAAGGTTTTTTCAAACATTATCTTTTGGTTTAACCATTTTATAAACATGTTTAAAAATTAATCGTGGTAACATATTTTCCATCCTTAAAGGGATATAATTTTACAAATAAGATTAAAAATTAATCATAAATAAAAATTTTATGATGATTTATACCATATATTTTCCAAATTTACTCTATAATTTTATTTATTGTTTTTAAATTATTTCATAAATTATTTTTTTAATGTATCATTAATTACTCTTTTGACACTACTCTATTAATTTATCATAAAACACAAAAAATATTAAAATTAAGGTATAACCATTTTATATAACAATAATATTTTATATTCATATATAAAATTAGTTTAAAACCATAACTCATTAATACTATATCAATTTTAATATTTTTTTAGTCTTTTTTTTTGTAATTTATTAAATAATATATCAGGGATGTATAATAATTTGATGAAATTATATAATACCTTAAAATTATAAAAAAAATTAAACAGTAAAAATAATTATATTTACATAAAAAAATATTAAAATATTCTTTTCGAACTTGATTTGTTTCCCAATGTGAACATCTAAGACATATTTAAAACTATGAGAGTGACCTTTTGTATCTTCAATTGATTTCAATATTATATTTTAAAATTTCATGGACATGAATCCATTTGAAAAAAAAATATTGAGACTATGGTGATAATGGTTGATATTTATTCATCTAATTTAAATTAGGATAAAAACATAGGTCTATATAACATATATTAACCCAATTTACCCTATACAATGTTGTCATATTTTTCCACGATTACCAATCATATTGACCAAAATACAAAAGGGTTCTATATAATTTTCTTAAAATCATGATTCAAAATATAGAAATAATTTTATCAAATTCAATTCCAATATGTGGAAGAAATTAATTTCAAATTTTTTTTAAAAAACATGTTGAATATTTTATTTAAGAAAAAAATATTTGTGAAGCGTAAATCAACATTATTTCTTAACCCATGCTTTGAAAAATATTAGACATATGTTTAAAAATTATTGATTCAATAAAATATACATAACATTAAAATAATACACAAGTTGTGAACAATTTAATTTATTATTAAAAAACACATGACATGTAAACAAAAATAGATTTTCAGGAAAGTTTCAATTTTCATATAATAAATTTTTATAATTAATTAATTAATAACAAAAAATCTAATGAATTTTGTTGAATTATTTAAAATATTAGAGAAGAAATTCTATTAGGATACCATTTTAAAACAAAATGAAACTATGCACATTCCTGATAAAATTTATATTTATAAATAATCAGTATTTTCACCATTCTCTAGAATATCAATATTATTTTTAATTTATAAAAATTAATCTATAAAAAATTAATACATTGATTAATAAAATAATAATAATTTTATAAAATTAAATTTATAAAATTTCCATAAAGTAATCATTATATTCTCTATAAAAAGAAATAGACATACAGTTATTCAAGAAAAATTATTACTGAAAAATAAAAAGTCATTACTCAAAATTCATGGATTTTTTTCTCAAAATTTATTAATAAATTTATATTGGTATATAATATTTATATACTTCATAAATTATTAAATATTTTTCATACTATCCAATTCAATAGGTTTAACAAAAACTATCATAATAAATATTAATATTTTAATCACGTGTCAAGGTATATTTTAGAATTTTGTTTCATATAACCCTAATTCACAAAAAAATATAATGTAATTGAAAAAAATATATTTAATAAAATTTTAGTGTTCTAAAATTTTTATATAGTGGCAGATTTGTTGAAGTATTGTATTTTTTAGTAATAGGGCTCTTAAGATGATATTTTCTAGTGGTTTTCCCAATTATATCATTGATATAGTGTATATGTGAGTTAATGTATTAGGACATAGAGTAATCCATTCTTGTCGTTCTATTGATCCAAGTTGATATTTTTTGTTCCCTGATACAACTACATAGTCCCTTTTTAGATGGACCACTAATGGTTTAGTCACATGGATTTTTGTATGGTGACATTGACTTTAGAGTTTTGTGTTCTCTAGAGTTTATTGTAGCTGCAACGTTCAGTGTGGGATACATCATAGTCATTCATTGATAATTTAAGATATAATAATGAATTTTGATATATATTCTAGAATATATTTAGATTGGTTTTTATTATGTTTTATCACATATTCTTTTTCAATGGTTTGGGGTGTAACAAAACTCACTATGACATAGTCAAGGGTGTTGCGTTGTGGTCATTTATTTTACCTTTAAATTATAAATTATCTATTCATTTTGATACCCAATATTACTCATAATTCTCATTCTACTCTTTGGTTACTTATGAGTGGCGTTTTGTGGTCCCTCACCACCTTTTCAGTGTCCTTAATCCCATCAAGATGGATATTTTTCCATAAAAAATTTAACGAGAGTTATCCAACATTAAATTTGATTTTCCTTTTCTTATACATCCTGGAGGAGGATATATCTAGGTAAATAAATCATTTGGAAGGTGTTATGGATATACAATGATGGATAAAATTGGTTTTTATATAATTAATTTCTTCTTGGTGATGTTATGATCATGTGGGAGTCTATTCTTTATATTTCATATATATAGTATGTAACACCCCAGGTAAATAAAGAATATGAAATTTTCATATTTATCCATATTTTTGAATAAAATATTAATATTACTTTAAAGGGGATGTAATGCTCGATGGCGTACCCAATATGCAACAACGAGTTTTTTTGGAATCTTACGTTGCACTCTAATAATAAAATAATATTATTTTAAATGGCAGTTAACATGTAGCCGTTGTATTGGCGGGAATGGATAGAAATAACTAAAATATGATTATATATGTTTTTAAATGTTTTTACATTTATCCAATAAAGGATAAAGGCTTAAAATACGGAAAGAATTCAATTTTAGGCGTATATGCCCTAGTTCTCACTAAAGGTTCACTTATCGCCTTTTCGTGGAGAACCGTCATTAAATATAGTTTTGTTCACTATTATACATTCTATTTGGACCAAATAAAACTCTTCTTTAGAATCGGGACATCAAAATTTACTTTGTGTAAATTTTTGGTATCTTTCCGATAAAGTTCATTTTTTAATGAATAGTGTAAAAAGTTGTATTTTAATTCAAAACCTATTTTTAATATAATTTATTTATATGATTAGACTATCTTTTTTATTGGTTTTAAAGTGAAATTAGAATATATTTTTACCATTAAATCCAATAGTGGTCGTTGGAATTAATTTCTCTTTGAAATCGGAGTTAAACTAGTGTCAATCTTTTGATACTTATTGTTTCATAAAAACACGCTATTTGTCATGACAGCGGGAATTAATTATTAAATTAATTAATGTGACTTATATGTTTTGAATTTTTTAAAATATACTTCATTTTTTAATTCTGAATATCAAATATAGCTTAGGGTGAATTTTTGGTAATTCTCTGAAAAACATCAATTTTTTGATGAATAGTGAAACCACTAAGTGGTACTTATAAAAACTGATTTTTCCATTTAAATAAAATTTTTCCACCCTTGTGTTTTGAATTTCAAAAATCCTACATACATAGTTGTAATTAAGAAGTAAAATGTGGTTCAATGGGATTTAAATAATTTTTTGGTGAATAGTAACTTATTAAGTTTTTAATCGCGATTAGAGGTAATTATTGTAGTTTAAGGTAAAAATAATGTTTTAATAATATGAAATGAACTTGACACATGTCCTAACCTCATTGGATGTGTCATGGCCGACAATAAAAGCCATGAGTCAACTTGGGGGCCCCATGGAGCCACTTTGGTTGGGAAATGACATAAATAACTTTTTATTTAATGTTAAAGTAAAAATGACACACACATGAGATGTTTTACTAAAACAATTTTTACATGGGGTTATACAAGTAATATTTTTTACTATAAATATTAATTTGAAAGATAAAACGATTTCCTAAATCATATTATTTTTTTTATAATTTTTAGACGTTAAATAAATTAAATTATTAATGACATCATGATGATGCAGCGATGACCTCATTATTTAACGATTTAAATAAAATGGAAATATAATGTAATATCTAATAACTAAACATGTTAAAAACCTATTTGATGAGTGTATTTCGAAACCTTATCACCTTATCCTATAATTATATCAATGTGGGACCCTTTAAATCCGAAACTCATTTTCAAATAAAATAACATTTCTTTACTTTCCAAAAGTGCCCCTCCTCTCCTCTTATAAATGGCCCCCACCTCTACCTCCTTACCCACACTCCCAAAGCCTTTGGCTCGGCCAAACCCCACCCATTTTGCCTCTCCACTTCCCTCTATTTCTACTTGAAGCCTCACTTTTGGCATAAGTCTTCCCAAGGAAGCCTTTGAGCTCAAACCAAAGGGAGTTACCCGATTTTAAGGTAATGTCTTCTTTTGAGTCCTTTTTTTTATTTTTATTCTCCAACCCCTTAAAATATTTTTATTATTTTATTTTTTAACAACTCCAGTATCCTCAATATACTAGGATGTTGTAATAAGAATTATTCGAGATAAAATTACACACACCTACATCTAATGGTTAAAGAACATACTGTTTCCGTGGATGGCGAATTTCTGCCTCACGAAACGATGATTGTTCAACACTCATATAACACCTTAATAGGTGGCCATTAAGATGTCACTATATTTATATATGATATATAATATGTTTATGTTTTACTTAAGCTTCTTTATTTTTCATTTTTTGGCTTACCTTTGTGGCTTCCATTATGGGTATACGCGATATCTTCATTTTAGAAAGTGCGGACTACCGCCCCCTCAAAGTGATGTGATTCGTTAATGCCATACGTGGGACGTATAAAGGATGGATTTAATGTTATTATATATGATTCTATACTGGAATTATTATATACCTATATATAATTATTATTTCTTTTCATTAAAGTATGAGATAGAAATGAAAGTAGCGTTCATGCGTACGTACGGCTTACCGTCTCCATGAACGGTGCATTTCATTTCTTATCCCCAAATGCAATGTACTATTATAAGTACATTTATATAATGGATATATATGATGAATGATACATCGAAATGATGAATATAATTCTGGAATTAAAATATAAATACCTCTCATTTAGTTTTAAATTCCATTAATATTACAAAGAAATGAAAGTAGCGTTCATGCGTACGTACGGCTTACCGTCTCCATGAACGGTGCATTTCATTTCATACCTCTAAATGATTATGTGATATTATAAATACGTGTATATACTAGATATATATGATATATATGATATAAAAATCAGTAATTTCATTCTATATATAAAGAACCTTTGACCAAATAAACAACATGTAATTGTAAGAAGTCCACTTTCGACTTAAGAACCAAATATCGACAAAACAAACATTATTAACTTAAATGGTTACATAATGTTTATAACATGGAAATAAGTGATATAAAAGTAATAATGAACTTCAAAAAGGTTCTAAATCAAGTAGAAAATAACTCAAGTTTATTATTCAGGACGTTAAAGAACGAACAAGACAAGTTGGACCCGAGGTAAGGGATCTTACTCCTCTCTTTCTTTTTAAGTACACTTTTTTATGTCATTCCTTCTAAATCTCATATTTCTTGTTATTGAGATGTTCTTTTATATTACTCTTACTGTAATTTTTATGTTCATATGATGAGAGACCCAATTCTCTCTCATCAATCCATTTTGTATGTTTTGAGTGGCGCCGTTAGGCTGCCGAATTTTCGTAATAGATCCTACTCTCTCTTTCTTTTTAAGTACTCTCCTTTATGTCACTTCTTTTAAGATACTATTTGTTACGATGGGGGATTTTCTTCTATATTCCCCTTTCTTTACATTTTATTTTAATGTGATGAGATACCCTATTTGACCTCATCAATCCATATTTGGAAGTTTTAAGTGGCGCTGTTAGGCTGCCGAGTTTTCATAAGGGATTTTTCATCTCAGTTTTATTCCAGTGAGATTTATGCTACATTTTCCACAATTTCATTTGAGTGGTGTATCTACTGACCATTATGTTACTCACTGTGTAATATTCTTTATGATTATTTACATCAATGTTTTATTGTCCTTCTTTCACGGGGCGTATGTTTCGAAAGATACCCATATCGGTAAGGGAACCTTTCACCCTCCTCTTTTTAAACGACTTATTTTGTTGGGTATTTTAATTTACATATTGTAATGTTGGGATATGTTCTCATATATCCTTATTGATGTAAATTTTATGTCCAAGTGATGAGATACACTTTTTATCTCTCATAGACTCATTTTGATGTGACGCCGTTAGGCTGTCAAGAGAACTTCTTAACGCAATTTCGATTTCTTTGGGTTCAACATGTAGTTATTGAATATGTAATCCTTTGAATATGTGTGAATGACCTTTGATTATTTTACACTTAATATCCACTTATATTTGGTGTATTCATTTGTCACACATAATTATGTAATTTAATTATCCTTAAACCAAGGATACCGTCTTTCTATGGGACTTCGTCTCAATCTCCTTTCATTGAGGCATATTTCGTTTTATGCACAACTTTCTTTTATATGGTGTATAAACCCATTTGACTTTTACTTTTATACAAAAGGAATATTTTTCTACCAAGTGTTTTACAAAACGACAAAAAGGAATGTTTCTTTTAACATACGCAGCGACAACGACCTTTTTCGCCACCGCGAGTATTATTTGGTCTTTGGCTTCCTGAACAAGCCGTAATGTTTTTAGAATAAAATAAATACCATATACTCTTTTATGTATTTTGGTACTGAAAATGGTTTTGATAAAGGATTATATTATGTCAATATATTTATGATATATTGTGATTGAAATGTGGAAATGTTATCATTCCTTTATATTGGTTTTATGTTTTATGATTTTATATTGGTACATGGACATTTTAACGGGTGGTTACGTTATAAACCATATGATGGGTGGTGCCGTGAATACCAGGACGGGTGGTTACGTTATAACCTCCAATTCATTGGGTATGGAAGTCGGCCGTATGACTATTCCATTAAGTATGTATGGAAATTGGCCTTATGGCTATTCCATTAAGTGATATGTGTGGAAGTCGACCGTATGGTTATTCCACTTAAGTATGTTTATGTCCCAAGTTACCTTTATATATGTTATGTGTTCTTTTTATGGGTTTTATGGTAATCCTTTGGTTACAAAATGTAAGTAATGATATTTTATTCAGTGATGAGTTTTTACTACTTCATAAAGGTGAAAAGTATTACTTTGATAAAGTATACATGGTTTACTTTTTGTTTTGATAAACTAACAGTTTTTATTCTTTGTGTATCCCTTACCGATATTTTTATGCTCATCCCAAGTTTCTGAAATGTTTTTCACAGGACTTAGCATGGAATACGGTCAAGGATGGGATCAAGGGAAAGTCATGCTACCTAAAACATGGTACTATACATGTTTCTTTTTAAGAGTTTTTATTTTATGGAAATTTAGTAGAAGCGACTACTTTGTAATCTTTTGAGATGTAATAGTTATGTCCTAATTCTCTAAAACTCTAAACCTGAAAAGATCCTCAATGTGAATTACTAATTTAATTCAATATTAAGTAAGGTTTAAGGATGGGGCCTTATATAGTATGTTGGAATTCGTTGTTTAAGGGGGAGAGTCCTCATTCTATCATTTTTATTGTTTCATATGTCATTTTACCATGTTTTTTATTCCCCATAATTGGATGTTGATTTTTTTTAAAGAATATAATTAATCATTTTAAATAAATCTCAACGGGAAGTGATGAAATCACATGAGTTTAACTACATTTTTTTACTTCTATTATGACATTTTCTTTACCATTGTTATCAATAGAAAATAATATTTTTTTAAATCCTAATGAATCTAGTTATTGAAATTTGTTTTGAACCATTGTTTTTATGTTTACATAAACTATTAATTAATAAAAGAATAATTGATTTTGTTTGTATAAAAAAAATATTTTGGGTGAATCATGAATTGTTAGAATAAACTCATGTAAGAGTTGGATAATTTTTTTTTAAAACCCTCGTGAAGCTGAAAAACTAAAAATTATGGAAAATTAAATGAATTGTTATGTATTCTATTATTTTTGTTATACTTTTAATGTGGTTTTTTGAAATAAAATTGTAATATTTGTCTATGGTGTTTATTGTATTGGATGTGGAATATGATTAGGCTTTGGGGATATGGATGTTTCACATGAGATATGTTTTGGCCTAAGTTGTGGTGTTGGTTTGATGGTTGATGGTGTGTGATGGTTGATATGTGATGTGGAATTTGGAGTGATATGTTTCATTGTTGTTCTCAATTTGATGTGATGTTATGTTTTCATATGTGTTCCAGTAACCAAGTAGCTATTGGAAAGGGATATAAATAAGAAATTGCAGTATGGAATGGGATAGAATTAATAGGCATTGAATGAAAATAATTAAATGGTATTTTGTTAAAGAGATGAACATTTATAATTTAATGATTAAAAAATAGGATTTTTTTGAATTTTTATCATTATATACTTGATTAAATATATTAATAAATTTGACTAAGATGGTAAACTAGTAAATCTGAAAAAACCCTGATGTTTCCAACGAATTACGATTCATGAAATATGTTGTGATTATCATGTTTAAAAATATTCATTTTGTATAGGAAGATGTTTGTGAAAGATGTTATGATTTGATGTGGTACTATTGAAGGCTATTCTGATACCCCTTAATATAAACAATTTTTTCGGAATTTTTTGTTACTATTTTTTGTTTAATTTTTATTAATTCAATGTGAACCCCAATAACATCGATAACTATGTATCAATACTAAAATATTTTGGGTTGTTGTTTCCTCATCACAATAGTTAGAAGGGAATGAATGGTTGATTTTCCATATTCCACAATATTTATTTACAAATTTTCTATGGCTACATTATATATTTGGTGATGATAAATGACCAATGATGAAATTATTGGTGGGGATGTATAGGGATAAGATAATGTGATATTTAGTGGGGGGTCATGCCTGGTTGGAGGATTATATGGGGTTGATTTGTTTCACATGCATGATACATCACCACCCATGTTATGATGTTGTATTGAGATATATTATGTGATTGATTATTATACATATGTGGAATGAGATACAAATTTTAGCTGATGCTGGGATAGGATGTCTCACTAGGAAGGATGTTCTAGTAGGTTGGGTTGAAGCTTCCCCACATATGACTTTGATTGATATATGGGGAGTACTATAAATAAAAAGGATAAGAGGATTTGATCCATGAAATTTTGGTGTGAGAGAGCCAACTCGGGGAATAAATGGCTATTTAGATACTACATCTATATTCCAATGATATTATTTTACTACTTTAGTAATGTTATTAGATGAGTATTCCTTCGAGAGGATAGGATATTTATTTTAAATTTTTAGGTCTATGTTATTAATACAATATATTTATGTGTTCATCAGTATTGTATTATCATATATTCACAAGAGGTCATGGGTATGACCCTAGTAAGAATAAAAGTTATACCCAACCTATGTATATATAAAAAACATTACAGGATTCTAAGAGGGATTCAAAGACTATGTTGGGTGATACTATCTTAGAGGATGGATTCATTGTGTAGTTTCGACATTAGTATTTCCATTGGTTTCGTTTCATTCTGTAGACTATATATGTATTTCATTATATGAATTTTGGGGTCATTTAGTATCATTTATATTACGTGATGTAGTTATTGAATATCATTACATTCTCTCATCCAATCATATTTATCTAATTTTTTTTGTAATTCATAACATGAGATTAATTTTTATATTCTCAGTTTCAGTCACCAACTCATGGAAAACTATAGGTGTAACACCATGGTCAATCATCCTATTTATTATAATCCACAGATATTTTCTAGTGGAGGATTTATACATATATTAAACACATTATATGATTTCTAGAATCATTATCAACTGATTCATAGGGAAATCCTAAACGAAACTATTTTTTATTTCTATACTACATTGAGTAAAATTATTTCATCAGAAAAAAAGTAACTATCAAAGAACTCCCACACATCCATAAAATCATCAAATCTATATCCTTCGATATTTATATTAAATTAATTATTTACAATAATATTTCATATCATGATTTATAAGAACTATATGATATGATAAAGGATTTTCCAATATTATAAAAAATTTCTAATTATAGTCAACGATTCCATTATAATCTCTTTATGAATTTTTGTTTTTCTTATTAATGTGATATTAAACTTATCACATCTTCTTATAGGTAGAATAACACATAATTTAAATAATTTTATATAATTATACAAATATTCATGAATGAATTAAATGCTATTTTAAAATATTTCATTCAATTTAGAACTCACTCTAATGGACATCCTCAATCAAGGGCTTCATAAAATAGTCTTCAAGAATAGATTATGGGATTTTTCTTCCTATATTGGATTCCATGATATATAACGTGAAATTTACTATATAGTGGTATTCATTCTCTTAATATTTTTCAAAACCATAGAGATATATGAGTATCATTTAAATTTCCCACGCCCTAGAACTCTCTCACATGGAAAAAAAGTTTTTAAGAGACCACAAGTGTGCTTCCCCATATTTCCAAGTATTTGAACTAGTTTTGGTTTTGTGATATCTATAGTTTGGATATTATACCCCAAAAAATATAGTGAAATAAAATGAGATTATTGAATAAAAATATTAGAGTAATAGAAACATAACGGAAACTACATATATCAAAGAACTGGGAAAAATAAAGGAGAAAACAATAACCCATAATGAAGAATCATGTAATGATAAGATGATATATATCTAAATGTAAAATTAATGACATAAAAATTATGCTAATTAGATGAGGTAATAAAAAATCAAAATACCCAATCGGGAACACCTTTTCTTTCACAAATCCTAACTCTAGAACATCTACCATGTTAACAAAATCAGGTAAAATCTCCCTTTTTCTTATCGAAACCTACATCCATGTAACATACTTTGTTCTAAAAAGGCATCCCAAATAGAGTGTGAGATAACTTAATAGGCTGACACTTTCATGTCCAAATTTAACAAGTCAGATAATAAGGTCTTGTAATAAATAAATAAGTAGGTGTATTAATTATTACATAATACAATATATAAATCAACCTTTTTGGCACTATTTTGGAATGTCTCCTAGCATGTAACACAACCATTCAAACCAATAACTGTCTAGCCATTAAAAATCCATGAAAAAATTTGGTTGAGCCTACTATATATGAACTTCATCATATGGATGGGTAGATACCACTCAATATAATCATTACAAAATTTCATTGAAAAAATCATTTTTAATATAAGAATAATATCATGGGACTTGGCATGAAAGGCTCAATATAAGAATTATAGTATGGGAATTGTCATATCCCACTCAATGAAAGCATTATAGCATAAAACTGGGCATAAAATGCTCAATATAACCATTAAAACATGCGTTAAGGAATATCCCACTCAATATAATATTTATTACATGTTAACCCAACATGTTATGACCTTAAGTATATCACAATATCAAATCACAAACCACAATGGTTTATTATGAAAATTACCATTTATCATTCAATTATACTTATGTTTATAACTCAAATGATGAACAATCACATAGATAATAAATAATATATTCACTAGAGACTATATATCATGAAATCTACAGAGGTATCATGTCATTCCAATCACACTTTAAGCCACTATTCATGTCATATTAATCAGTGGTTCACTCACCCATAGGGAATCTATAATCCAGGTGACATCATTAGATGAATCCATATTAATCAAAGCTATTTTATATTACATGGTTTACTATTAATCATATGAATAAATTTTTTAGAGACAATGTTACATTGGTGAAATAACAATATTTCACATACATGAAAATTTTAAAACAATAGGGTTTTCATTTAGATCCCTACCTCTATCTAGTGATTTAGAAACACCAGCAACATGAACACTATAAAAAAATGAGATATAGATTAATGAGGAAAACATAGAACACAGAGCTTCTAGTTTAAAAAAGGTTAATCTATGGTCCAAATGATTTCACAAAATGAAATTTAATAATGTAAGGTAGGGGGAAACCTATCAAAAAACAACTAACTAGGAAAGATATATCTAAATAGGACAAACCAAAATGGAGGTAAGTGACCAAAAATCATGAGGAATTATTCCAAGGGAAATTTTATTAATGGATAAAATGGATGAATTAGGAAATCATACACAATTCCATCTTAAAACTACTAGGTTTGAATAGTACATAGTCTGTAACCCATTCACGTAGTGAATTTCCTCAATTTAAATATACACTAAAACCCCCATATCCTCAGGTTAATTTTTATCTTAATAAAAATTTAAATGACACAAATTGGATTCCTGATGTTTAGCCAATTCACTTTATCAACCAATTTATAACTTATGTCGGGAAGAAGTTATATGTCTTTTACCTTGTATGTTGTGTGTATTTTCCTAAAAAAGGTTTTTATCCCAGCTTCCGCTAGAAGACCCAAAACACCTCCAAAACATTATAAACTAGGGAAAATATTCAGAATCCCATTTAACATGTTTATAATCAAAACTCTGTAATTAAGAAAACCAAAATTTTTATACATTAGTTTATATTCCCCAATAATGGCTCTCTATCTCCGAAAAAGTATAAGCTTCCAATGATCAATGAAAAAAATTCAAGGATGGAAGTACCTAGAAATTGAGGGAATATAACAACCTACCAACTATATAAAAACTGATCCTTAGTATGCTCTAAGAATCACTATAAGATCTCGGTGGACAAGGCTAGACTTTGTTCTCACATATCTGACTCAATATCCAAGTTCTCCTCTTGAACACACCCATTCTTCCACTGTACTTAAAAAAGAGGTATAGTCCTACCCCAAAGACACTTCCCATTATGGTCTAAAATACTTATGTGGCTCTCCTCAATGGATACATAAAAAAATATTTAAATCCTCGATGTCTACCACATACAAAGGATCAGGATAATGTATCTTATGTTGTGACATGTGAATCACATCGTGCATGGACTATACTGAAATGGAAGATCTAATATTTAATACACTATACTAACCCAATCCAATATATCAAATGGAACAAAAAACATGGTAATTATATTTTAATTTTTCCAAGTAAGGCATTCACCCAAACTATGTTACACCAGAAGGAAAAAATGATGACGAACCTTAAAATACAGAGGTCATATCTGATGGTTATCATGTGTTTTCTACCTGATATGTGTGGTCAAAAACTACCTCTTAATTAATTAAAACAACTATTAAGTCTCCTTCATGAGACATGGCCCAACAAGGGATAACTCATCTTCCTCCAGAAAATAATGAGGTTAACAACATGCCCTTATATACGAATCCTTGAACCATTCTATCTGGATCGATGATTTGAATATATTATAACATTCAAACTACATGAAATTCACTTGAAACCCCAATGAACACATGAAATCAAAAAAAATAACATTGTAAAATATCCTCTATAACCTAAAGAGTCTGCTCATATTGAACAAAATTTAGTTGGTGATATGATATGATAAAAATAACAAATTATCCTAGAGCCTTGTGAAAACCCCTTCATAAATATGATGTGAAATGCGTATATCTATCTATAATGATTCTCCTCAAAACACCATGAAAGTAAACTATATAATGGATGAAAATAAAATCTTAAATATAACTATGGAAGAATCCATGATAATAAAGAGTTGGGATATCTTAATTTGTTGGTCCAAGATCACACATAAAAAATCATTCTTATGGGTTTTCTCGGGTGACCATATCACAAAATCAACAGTTACATCTTCCCTTTTCCACTCAGTAATAGGTACATGATTTTATATCATATATAGACTCTAATGATTTGATTTCACTAGATAATAAGTAAAACCTCACATAACAAGGCCCACAAACTCTTTTATAATACATTAGTACTAGTACTTTATAATAATATTACAATACACATTTTTTAAACCAAGACATACAACCTATATTGAAGCATGGAACTCTCCCATTACCTATTTATGAAATATTATAAGAACCCAAACTCATCCATAGAAAAGAAGTGAATTTACAGTACTAATATATCATTCTAATGGTTCCCTACAACAATATAATATTTCTAAAAAAATACTATTGATCAGATAACCTGTATGCCTTAATATAGGGTAAAATAATGAGTACAAGAGACATTGATGTCTGAGATACCCATCACTGATACTCCTAAGCATCTAGATGAATGTATGAAAAGACTTACAAAATTCAAAACTCAACACAGGGATACCACACTACCAGATTAAATATCATCTAACACAAATAATCATTAACAACATTTCCCATTCTAGGTGTATAAGCCAACTCAGTTTAGAAATAATATAGATAGTCGACCCACCATTTATGCTAAAGGTTTAAGTCCCACTTGGGAAATAGGTACCCCATGTTTTTGTGGTGTGTGTATACCACAATCCTTTAACAAAAAACACATAATCTACAACATTCCAAAAGATATATCATTACATATAACTCTAGATTATGAGAAGAGTGTTTATTCTCATACGATCTCTGTTTTATAGTGGTATAAGAAATTCCTCGATCACCCTTCATAAAAAAGTATCTAAGTCCATCTCTAGATGCATCAATATAAACTACATAATCTTTAACCCACACAAGTAATCCGAGGATAGGTTATATTTTCTACTCTCCTTTCTTTCCTTGAAAATATCTCTCACAAGTATTTTATGTAAAAAACATCACTCGGTTCTTGGTAAGCCCTGACATTAGTACTACTAGATGAAATACTTCTTGGATAAAACACTGATGATAACCTATGAAACCTCTAAATAATTGAATCTTTATTCCATTCCTAGGTCACACCAATGACACCAATGCTATAACTTTTTCTAGATCCACTAATACTAGTGCTTTTGAGATGATATAGCCCACGATGATTACAATATTAATCCAAAAACAACATTTGGTTATATTGGTTTAATTATGATTCTCTCTCAATGTACGTAAAAAAATGTCAAGTTATTTGTAATGATCATCTATTGAATGGGAATTGACTATGATTTTATTGGAAAAAGATCCCAAAAATGGTCCATAAAATGACAGAAGATATTACTCATCAAGGAAATCAATACCTTTAGTGCATTGATCAAATAAAAAAATGTCATTATAAACACATAGAAGATATATCTCATCATAAATGTAGTCTGAGGTATATATGCTGGTCTCACCCTTGACTGGTAGTATACATATCTCAATTTGATATTGTAGAATATCTTAACACCTCTCAGTTAATCAAATTAATCATCAATACCTATAAGATAATACCAGTTTTTGATCATCATCTAATTTAATCTTTGATAATCCACACATAGGTTTAGGGTACCATTATCCTTCTTGGTGAAAAATTATAAGAGATCCCCAATGAGATTTAATAGGTAGTTTGAAAACATTTTATTCACGATAATCCAATGAAACTTTAATATCCTAAACCTCTGATGGTTTTATTCTATAAAGAAGAATGGAAACTGTATCTACCCCCAACACTAACTCGATCATGATCTCAATCTCCCACTAATGCAGTAAGCCACAAAATATGTTATAAAATAGATCCTAAAATATTTCTACCAATAGTGAAAAGATAAAACAACCTTATACTTTCAACAAGAACAATACCTACTACCAAGACACTATACAAAAAATTTTATGTTGGATTGGTCCTACACAACCAAGATGAAGATCCTACTAACCTTGCTGTGAATAACTTCCTCGTTTTGGTAAGATAATGTTGTATCACCCATGATAATATTCAATATGAAAATTTTATAGGACAAAAAAATAATTTATTTGAATTAAATTGGATTCTATCATTTCTTTTAGAAATGATTCCTAAAGGAAATGGTATCCATTATTCTCTAGAGAATATATACTTCAATGTTTTATATTCTTTTTCTGATGTCCCTATGGTTTAATTATTTTCAGCACACCATAAAATATTTCCACAACCATGCCCAAACAAGTTTCAAAAATAGAAGATAACAAAAAATTTAATGCTCCTATATGAAGAAAAACAAGAATGTATAGGTGATATTTGGGTCATAACTCTGACTGTAGATGGTCCATCATCCCCAATATTTTGAGTACTCTCCAAATAATGAATCTCTCTTTTCACTATAACCCAGGATAAAGCCTTAATTCCCTAAGATATTAACTCTTCATGGTACATCTATTTCTATAATGGTGTAACAAAACCCCCTTTTCAATATAAACATCATATGGAACTCCAGATACCTGGGTACCGAGGAGTAGCTGACTTAATCCCAATCTTATGTACCTATAATGATCCCCTACCCCAATATATTTTTGTATTCCCATAAAAAATATATAGGTTGAAAATCCATTTTCAAGGAAAAAACTACAAAGAGGATTATAGACACAATGGACACTTGGGGACCAAATTTCTAAACTAAACAAATATCAAAAGAAAATGTTCATTAGAATGTTTCCCACTTCCCACACTCTTCTATCCACTATTACCATGGATATAATGATCATAGTGAAACTTATTTCTACGAGATTAAGAGTTCCAATTTAACCTTACTAGAATAGTCTGGAAGCTTCTTAGGGCCTCTCTCACATTCTCCTTTGAGATAAATTTCTAATTCATAAATTATAAATTGATAATCAAAAGAAAAATGTTCACATGTGATAATATTTCATGTTTATTTCCTTCCAAAAAAATATCCACCATGGAGATATCATCAACAACAAAATATGGAAAAAATCACTATAGGACGGGGACAAATTTTTCATAGTCCATCACTAATAAACCCTCATGTGTCTAATTTAGGAAATCACAATCATTCTCATCCCATAATATATATTTATAAATGTGGACCATGAAATTCATCTCAAATTCCTTTAAAGATAACTACTCTTGCTTCCCACCCAACTCTATAATATCACACCAATTCTTGGAAGTTCCACAAAAAATATACATATCAAACTTCATAAATATATATTTGGATTTCATAATATTTATAAATATATTTAGTACTGACTCATTCCATATATCATTTACTTGGGGGCCTCCCACACCAGTGAATGTAGAAATTTTTAACATCTACAACTCTCTCATCATGCCATAAATTGAAGGCACGGTGTGAACAGTATCCCTTTACATGTATCACGTGAACCTCAGTAAACAATCATAATAACAAGAATATATATTATTCTATGGATCTATATGAAGCTATAGATTATATAAGTTTGGAGTCTGCTGATTTCCACTAACACGAAGCTCAACATTTAGATGGTGAGGAGGTATTTTCTCTATAGGACAAACACACTCCTTTGAAAGCTAGCTAAAAACAAGGTGAAACTAAAATAGTGAAAACAATAGGGAACAATGGATCCTAGTCTCTCTAATAATGGATTATAATTTTTTAATGATTATATAATATCTATTTTTATTCCATTTATAAAATATATCATGTATCCCATAAAAATTTTCTAATAGGAAAGTATATATAAAATTCAATAAATATGTCTCTGTCATGATTAATGAATTTCAATATATATCCACATGTACCTATCCTGATTCATGCATAATTATATCATTCGATACTATTCATTTCTATAAATATCAATAAATTTTAACCTCATGAAATAAGAAACATTCCTCAACACTTCAATCACTCAATGTGAAATAACATCAACAATAACAACTGAAGAAGACAAACTGTAACCCCATACCTAAGAACATATATATTCCCCCATACATGGGTCTGATACTCTTATAAAAAATATCATTTCCATGTCTGGGCACACCATATTCCCCCTTCCACCTTCCCTAAATAGTAAAATAGTAGAAAAAGAAAACCTCTCACTGATACAAATTTGTAATGTCCCTCGATCCAATAGTATCTCATGTTGACAAATGGTTTGGTTACGAGAGATCAATCATATTTCTCTGTATCCTTGATTATTTCGACTAGAAGGGATGGTGTGATTTGTATAGTGGGGAGATTATACCTCTGTTGTAGAGTACATTATAAAGGAAATATCAAATAAACAATATCATAGTAACAAAAACACACTAGAAACAAAATATAACTTACAACTAGGAAAATTAATGTGGTGAAAAATAACCAATATTGAAATACCTTGTAATGAAAATATTATATGTATATAAATTTTAAAAAAAGGTAAAATAATATTATAACACAATAAAAACTAAAAATACCATGGCCCCAAACCCCATATTTTTTCGATCTATAAAATCCATACCACCAAACAAGTAAATCAACCATCTACATGGTTCTTTTCCCTTGTCCAAACCTGCATGCATGTGATCTACTCTAGTACTAGATGACCGAATATATTTTCAGTAAAACATTGATGGTAGACACCTCCATTACAAAATATAAACAATATGATACTAAGAGTATGAAATAAAGTTATAAAACAGACTATTAATTATTGAATTAATACAATATACAAAAAAAATTCTTTGAAACTATACTATAATTTCTCTAATCATGTAGCACAACCATGCCAGTAAAAAATAATATTGATGGAAAAATCACCCAAATCTTGGCTAATCCCACTATATAATAATTTTAGGATGGGAATAGAAAGATCCCACTCATTATAAGGATTATTTTTTGGGATAAAGATAATTCTTTGCAAAATAAGAACTACAATATGGGACATCACATATCCTTCTCAATATAAGAATTAAAACATGAGACTAGGCCTATCATACTCAATATAATTATTACAACATAGGAAGGTGCATTAATAGCTCAATATAAACATCACAGAATGGAAGTGGGTGTATCCCGCTCAATATAAGAATTACAATAGAATAATATAATAATCAATTATTGTAAGGATATCATAATATCATGTCATAATCCTCAAAGGGAAATTATAAAATTACCATTTAACATTAAATTAAAGTTTCATTTATATCTCAAATGATCAATAGTTATGTCAATAAGAAATAAGATACTACCAATGGATTCAATATCAAGAGATCACCCATAAGAATAATTTCTTGGAAAACATAATTAAATCCATTTACAAGATAATATTAATGAATGTGTTATCTCAACCAAAGGCCATCCACAAGCTAGGTTTCATCAATAATTGAATCAAAATAAATTCAACCAAAACTCTATTACATGATTTATGATTACTCAAATGAATAATTTAGTTAGATATCATCTTACATTGGTGTAATTACAATATTTCAAATGCTTGAAAATTATCAATCTATATGGTTATGTTTTATACCATTACAAATATTAATCAATTATTAAACACCACCAATAGGTAATTCCAACATAATCGTTGGAAATGGACTTCAATGAGGAAAATTTAATTAACCGAATATCCATGTTAAACCATATCAATATGTTGTTCAAATGATTCCACCACAATTTTGGGAAATGATTGAATATAGAGGAAAACCTATGTAGAAAAACTCATTAGTGATCATATGTGTAAACAATATATTCAGAATATAGGTATGGGACCCAAAATGATAATGAATTTTTTCTAGGATTAGAGGAGTAGAGGATGAATCAAATTAATAAGAGAATCGCATGTGTGGACCACTTAAAATAGTTGGGTGTGAGGAATACACAATGTGTAGAACTTTCATTTCCTGAATTTACTCACTTCAAAGACACAAAAGAAAAATCCATTGCTTCAAGTTAATATTTATTCCGATATACATTTATATAAAATAAACTAGGTTCACAAGATTTAACCTCATCAAATCCTGAACAAGTACATGGACCATGTCAAGCATCAGTTACATTCTATGTAACATGTGCATGTCGTGTAATTATCCAGTGACTGGTTTTCAAATGATATTTTACTTGAAGAACTGAAATACCTCAATGCCATAAAAGTCCTATAAAACCATCACAGTACCATTCAAAAATTTATATACCCTAACTTAATTAATTCAGAAAACATATACCTTATATAATTAACTCATTTTCCCAATAAAGGCCCTTTGTTTATAAACATACCCTGACCGACAAGTCATAACAAACAAATTTTTAGATATATCAGAAAAAACATGAGATCATAAATTTTTTATTCATAATATTTTTTTTAAATCACCTAAAACACTCATAATCATAATATTAACGTTTATTAATTTATCTTTGGTAATAATCCTTAATTAAATAATCACCCATAGAGAACAATTGTAATTTTTTGCATGCCCTACACAATGCATAGTGAAATGGATAAAATTATATTTTATTACTCCTGTCTCTTCGTACACCCCCTATGATTACCAAAAAACCCACTATTTGTTTTCAAAATAGCATGGTACACCTTGTTTTTTCCATAGGGGATGTTCTAACACAAAACATTCAATCCTACAATGTGTCTCTCGTATTCTTCCCATTATATATACACCACAACATTAAATGATTCAAAAACACTATCAATGTTATATAATGGTATATTTATACATTAAAAACTCAACATTATTGAAAATTGGCATTGGTCAAAATTTTAATTTTATTCCATTAATAAAATCACCGAAAGAATCATCTGATTTATAATTCATTACGGATATATGAAACTTGGTTTACCACCCTAAATTTATTTGGCTTTCAATTATTAGTGTTAACTATGAATAGATTTTTGATTTTATTTATGTTAGTCTTAATTACCCATACATATGTAATTAACTTCTCAAATTACCCTCATGTATCTTTTGATTTCAAATAATAGCCCTTATGGGACCAATAATGTTTTGTTGTTTAATTCATATATAATAATAAATTATTGGAGTACCATTATGAAGGGTGTAATGATCGTTATACATGTACATAAGAACCTTAAATATAATTCATAAACAAGTTGTTACCATTATTGAGGTAATAATTTAATTTACAAATCAACTTAATCCATTTTTTAGTCAATCCTAATTCCAACTAACTTGAAATAAATTTTATATAATGCACTCTCACCATCAGTAATTTATTTTGTAATGAATTATATCACATCAATCAATCGATATATGTGATAAGGAGATATTTATTTCAATCCTCAAAGAATCAACATTTATATATTTTCCATAAATAATGGAAGTTACCCACCCATTGTTCATCGAACACACATTGATTTTACTTCATGAATACTTATTATCAAAAAACTAAACATATCCTCTAGAGATTAGTATAATATTAAATTTAATTAATTATGTAAATATTTAAATTACATATTCCATTATAAAAAAAACATATGTAATATAATTTCATTAAGGAAATAAAATATTCAAAAATATTTCTTTCTTAATATATAATATATATCCCTAAATTATCATCATGTATGATATGATAAAAATTACAGTACAAATGATATATTCAAATGATCAAAATATATCTATTTTAATTTTATAACCCATGAACAATAAATAATATATTATACATACATAAAATTCATTTAATATTATATATGAAAAACATTGAATTAAAATTCAAAAATAAAATTTTAATTAGAATAATACTAACCTATAAGTAAATAATTGATATAAAAATTTATGAAAATAAATGACAACATATAATAAGAAGAGTAATTATAATCAATAAAAATAAATATGGTATAAGAACAATTAATGAAAGAGGTATAATTTTTCCTAAAACAAAATAATGTGGAAAGGATCTTCTTACCAAAAGGATTTCATGAAGTTAAAAAACTAATCATAGAATCACCTACCCCTAAGGATTATATGATTACCCAAATACCAATAAGTCTCAATTTATCTAAAAAATATCAGATCACATCTCTAGATTACCATCAAATAAAATTTTCATGTTAATGTTTGGAGTTAATAGTATCCTCTATTTTTGAAGTGGAGTTAGTTTAGAATTTTAATCCCTAGTTGAATTATATCTTTTATTTAAATAGAAAGGGAGTAATAAAATTTTACCGTAAGAAATATAAAAAATAGATGGATAAGATGTAGACATTGGTATAATTTTTTTAGACATTATTAAAGTGATAAACAACTAGTATTCTACTCTTATAGATTATGTAACAATGACACTGATAGATTGAAAATCTTTTAGAATGATGTCATAGCATATAATTTTTCTAAATCATCATTTTTAGAGAAATAATTTAATAATTTTATGGGATTTATGATATTGTAGGTTAATTGAGATAAAATTTAAAAAATTTATAAAGTAACTATGAATTGGAAAAAAGATAATATTTTGAATTGGAATTTAATTTAAATATATATTTTAATTCATATAAGTAAATATATTGATGACCTCTTCACAATAATTTCTGTAATAGTAAAAAATAGAGGTTTTATTGTGACTCTTACAGATCCCATAATTGTCAAAAAGATAGTATTCATATTTCTGAAAATAGGATGAAAATATATCAACACTTTTTGATAGTAATTATATAAAACCAATATTAGTTTACATGAAAAGAAAAATAATTTCTTGTGAAATTAAGAAATTATTGTCTCTTCAAAAGATGAATAAATCTAAAAAATATTCATCAATTTTCTGATTCAAACATTGTATTTTATTGAAATCAATGATGAGTAGAAAATGTCTTCCAATAGTTAATATTTGTAGAATAATTTGTATAAATTTTTTTCATTCATCTTAAGAAGATACCAATGAGAAAACAATGTAACAAGTAAATATACAACTAATTTTTTTCAATTGTTTAGTTATTAGTTATTTTGTACCTAATTATTAAAAAAAAGGATGATGAATATTATGATGAAGTTGAGTCTCGGATACATTCAAAGAAGGGAACTTAACACTTTCCACAAGAATAAATACACCTTTATCAGAAAATAAAATAATTTCACTAAACTTATAAATTTCTAATTTATTTATAATTTTGATGGTGAGTAATTTTTTGAATATTATGATAAATTAAAATTTTTAATTTAAGAGGATGTGATGTTTTAAATTAATAATGTGAATGATGATGTGTAGACTAATGATGAAGATAAATGGGGTAAAAAATAAAAATTAATTAAGAGGAAGATAATCATAAATCACGAGTTGAAGGTGGCCCTTTAAAATAATGAAAATATGGGAAAGAAGAAAAAAAAGTTAAAGAAACCCTCTAAAACCAGTAATATCATTGACTCTATCTAATTGAAAAATGAGTAAACACTATTAAATTTGATAGATGATTCAGTGGTTTTACTTTAAAAAATGAAGATTTTACAGAGGGTGGAAAAGAAAAGATGAATTCTATTAATGAATCTCAATTAAACGTACATCATGTGCTTTCTCATCCCATAAATTTCCAACCATTAATGTAGTCTTAATTCCCCTGAGGGTTTTGATGATGAAAGAGTGTTATCTCTCCCAAAACATGAATGGCTCTCATGTCAGGGCTTCTAAATCAAAATATGAATGTTTGAACCCACTTTCTTCAAGAAATTTCATTGTCCCAAATTTGTAATTCCTTGGACCTCTCCTCTCTACCATCAACTTAGTTGGTTCACCAAGTTGATGACTCCACGTAATGGATGTGACCAATATCTTATCTAGTTAACCCCGATACTACTCAATCTATCATATCCACACACAAAATTGTCAAGATGCATGAAACATGCCTCTTTTTGATATACCGTGCTTCAGCAGGGGCCTACTTCTAGAGATGAATATTCTCACTCAAGATTCAATCCAGATCATATAATCATGTCTACATCTCCAATAGGCCATGTGGTGTATTTTGATCCCATAATTCTGGTTCTTCCATCATCTCCTCCCTGTTCAACTCGGCGTCTTCAACCACAACCCATCCCTTTCTCAAAATGGACAACCCTCATCCCCTTATTCCCACAACCTTCTCCCCATCTCCCTGAAGTTATACCCTTCCATATCATCAGAATGTGTGAGCAAGAAGTATAAAGGGATTTTTTTTTGTGTTGGTACTTCTGACGACTCCCACCCATGGGACCCTAGCTGATCATCTTCTCTATTTCTTATTTCCAATAGCTATAGTTCCTTGGTGCATGTACAATCTATCCCCTTCAATTATGCCTCTATAAAAAAGGTGTCTGATTATGGGCCCAATGATTATTAGAGGAGATTAAGATTCCTACTTTACATTCATCTTATTCCTATAGTATATGCACAATATCTCAAACTATATGATTCTTTTATAGTATTAGTGCATAACATATGAGTCTTCCCTCGCATGGGAACTGTTAAAGGAAACCCTTCTTCCAATGATCTCGATCATCCAATGGAATTGCTATGGCCTCTAAGCCCAAGTAACAATAGAATTCCATTTTGATGAGGTTCCGATGAACAAATTTTTATTATAGTTTCTCTAGAACCAAAACCAAGATCTTCAAAGATCGGGGAGTTCCCTACAAGAATTTTTATGTGTGGAGAATTAGTAAACAAAAAAAATAAGGGTCGTTTGGAAATATCTTGTTTCCGTGATTATGTTGGAAGCTACATACTTGTATTTCATGGTCAGATAGTCCAAGGGTGACAAGGCATGATTCTTCTCAATTTTTTATTTAAAATGTGATGCATGGAAATAAGAGATCTTATGGAATGACCTCAAATATTTCAATCCTCGGAATTTGTCATAGGTTTTGGTTGGTGATTTCAACACTATCATGGATTCATCAGACAAAAAAGGTAATGATTTCTCCTACCAGAAGTATAAGATCACATTATAATCATTTGTGGCTTAGGAATGGATTTTGGACCTAGGATTCTTAGTTAACAGATACAACTGTAGTAATAAACAGTGAGGTTTTAGGAAAACATGGTGTAAATTGGACCGTTGCTTCGATAATCTCTAGGAAATATATTCTTTTTCCAACAAAGAGTTCAGTCATTGAGTTCATGAGCATTAATATTACACCATACTCCTGATTTAGTTAATGTATTTCTATATAAGAGGTTTGATTATTCTTCTTCTCCAGCCAATGGATGCATCATAAAAAATTTAGTTATGAGGTTCGTGACTCATAAGAGAAAATGGTTCAAGGAAGTCTTTGGATTAGTTTTCACAAAAATCTATAACACTTGAATAATAGACTCATTGTTTTCACCAACTCTAGTCCTTCTACCCACTCTAACTTGTATATAATAAAATAAAAAGTTTATCATGCATAAATTACACTATACGAGGCATGTGATGATGACTAGTTCATCTCCCTCGGGATCAAGAAACAACTACTCAATAAAAAGTTTCTAGAAGATGAAATATTCCTTAAACAATGGTCGCAGACCACCTTTCTCAAGGAAGGATACCTGAATATAGGTTTCTTTCATGCATGGAATAATTAAAAAGGACATGATACTACTCCAAACATACATCCAAATAATGGATCTTTCTATAGGTACCATAATGTGAATGGAGGTATGATTAATTAATAGTTCAAATCCTTATTATGTGATCCTAATCCTTGAATGTATATCAGTTACCCAGGTGGTGCATCATGAAACACCCCAAGCTTCTATGGTATGGTTCTCTTTGATTAATGCAATAGCGTGTGTTGTACGCAACATGGAGTTCTAACACACTACAACCAATCAAACTAGCCGTTATGAATAGTAATACCCACTTTTTGAAATTTATAAATTTTATTTTTCAAAATGGTCTTCATTTTTGGATTCGGAATATCGAATTTATCCTAGGGTGAATTTTTGGTATTTTTTTGAAAAACGTTATATTTTTGATGAATAGTGAAACCACTAAGTGGTAGTTGAAAAACTGAATTTTTCATAAAACATAATTTTACCGCTTCTGTTAATGGATTTTTTAAAATCATAGAGACAAGGTTAATACCAAGGAGTAAAATGTGGTTCAATGAGATGAAAATGATTTTTGGTGAATAGTAACTTTTTACTTTTATTTACCACGGTTAAAAGTAAATAGTGTAATTAAGGGTAAAAATAATATTAATATTACCCTAATACATGTCCTAATTCTATTGGACAAGTGTATCTCGACCAAAAAAAACCTTGGGAATAAAATATTATCATTTAGGTCTACTTGGATTAGATTAGGACATTTATTATCATTTAATTCAAAGAAGAGTTAAAAGAGTTAAAATCAAAGTTTATTTTCTAAAACATTTTTAATATAGGGTTATACATAAGATAAATTCGATTGTAAATATTAAGTAGAAATATAGAAATATTTCATCCATAATTGTATTTTATTTATAATTTTTATACATTAAATAATGTAATTTATTTATGACACAATGATGATGCAGTAATTACATAATAGTGAAAAATTAAAATAATTGATATTATAAACACACAAATAAATATAATTTGAGACTTTTTATAAATTACAATAATTTTCGAGGATAATATGACATGTTATTATTGATTTAATTAACTTTTTTTGAAGTAATCATTCTGTTATGAGTTTTGTAAAAATAAATTATTGAATAGTGATAAAATTGACATAAAAGAGTGTTTAGAACAAATATTATATTATTAATTGATATTAAATTTATAAAAATCTATGGTTCGTCCAAGAGAATTATATCATGATAATTGTATCATTAATGGACAAATTGGTGGTCTCTTGGAGGTATATAGTATGTTTATTAACTATATATTATAAAAATACAAAGTGACATGGTAAGTGTTAAACTAATTAACTAAGAGTTAAAAATAAAAGATAAGGTTAATATATTGAACCAAACCTGTATAACTTCTTTTGGTTGAGTGTATCTCTACCAAATCCCACCTTAACCTTTAAATAATCCACTTTGGAGCCATTTGAAACCGAATATGAATTTATTATAAAATAATATTTCTAGATTTTCCAAAGGTTCCCCTCACCCCTCTTATAAAAGGGAACTCCCCCTTCTCATTAATTCACACCTTCAAAGCCTTTATGTTCAGAAAACCCCTACCCCAATACTCTCTCAAGTTACCTCACTACAAACTAGAGGCCTTAGTTTGATCTGAATGCCAACTTAAGGAGCCCTTTTGATGAAATCAAAAGGAAGAACCCGAAGAAGAGGTAATGTTTTCATCACCCGTTATCAAATTCATTTCTTCTTCAACTTCTTCTTTCTTTTTTATTAGCATTGTAAAATAATGAATCCAGTATCTCCTATATACTGTAATATTATTATAAATATGGTATAACCATTTTCAGTATTCTATCCATCCTTTAAATGACATGTCACCATACGTGCGTACGTACGGCTTACCGTCTCCACGTCGTGGTGTAATTGTTATTAAATATATTATTATTTGGATGGGTATATTATAATGATTTTTAATTCATGTAAATAATAAATAAAACATGATAATTATTCTGTATATATGATATACCATCCAATTAAATATTTTTTTAATATCAAAAGAATGATATTGCCGCTCGTGCTTACGTACGGACTACCGTCTCCACGAACGTGATGAGATTTATTCTCCATCGTAACCATCCAAGTATAATTCTCATTTGATGATTAATAATAGTATCTAAAGACTTGATATCATTCTGGATATGAAGAAGATACAACCTATCCATGAAAAACATGTCTTCTGTAACAAAACATATAAAAGAAAATGAGTAAGTTAACAACTGAAACAATGATAATACTGAGATATTATTAACAAATGAATGTTAAAAGATCATATATGATATCATATTGATGTATATGATTCTTTTATAATATAATAACAATTATTTAACCATTATAAAGGAGGTTAACCTACCCCCAACCATGGAAAAGTACAAGGTAAGGGTTTATTTCGCAATCTCTTCATTATCCGAGGTTGTTTATACGTAATAATCTACTGGGATATCTTTATCATCCACATCCATGTTTCTTAAAAATGTATATCAAAACATTATTACTATTTACTAGAATATGGGTGAAATTAATTTATACCCTTGTTGACTTTTATAAGTGGTTTATAAATAAATATTTCCGTCGTATTCCAAGCAAGGTCCTTTTTAACCTTTTCGATAAAATTAAGGTAAGCATGTTTTTTAACTTATACGGTCGGTGCGGCTATTTTACGACATTATAAAATCTTTGAAACTTCCATTACAATCTTATAAGAAAAATTTCAATGTAAATGTTTTATTTTATAATTATGTGACTTTTATATGATTTCAAAAAAGGTATATTCTCTCAAAAAGTTTTGATTTCATCTATGTCAACATCTTTTGATGGATTTTAATATTATTTGAAGTTGATTTATTATGACACAAACATTAATATTGTATTAAAGATTTTTTGATTTGTTTGACTCTGGATGTGTTATTTTTATACGATTCTTGGTTTATAGAGAATGTATTAACATTTTGTATTCTAGTTTTAATACGAATGTTTATGTTATGGTTAAACATTTTCATATGAGGAATGCATTGGACTTAATATGTGACGGGTGGACCCCGCTATAGCTCCTTGATGCATCGGTAGGTCTCATGAGACCTACTAGTTTCTTGGCACAAGGCCTTGACAAAATCTTATTTTTAGTCTTGGCCCAAGGCCTAGGCACTGTGAATATGATAGTCTGGCGTTATGCATTCCATCATTATGAAAGTGGTTATTGATATTGCATGTGATTATTCGATTAGTAGAATATCCATGTGAATAAGTAAATCACATTATTTAATTTTATTTTTTCCATAATATGTTGAAGTTCAAGTTTAAAAGGATTTTGTTTTAGTTTTACATTGCCTTGAATGTTTATTCTTATTTATGAAAGTTTCTGCTATATTGTTATCCTTACTGGGCATTTGAGCTCACCCCTTGTCTATGTTTTATTTTTCCCAGGATGTGATGAAGTAAATTACGAATGACCTGCAGAGATAGTATGAGTGGATAAGAGTGTGGACTATGGAGACTAGGTTGTTGTAGTTTTAATTTTTAGGATGTAATGTAAAACATTATTAATATATCTAGTGTTTTCAAGGCTACTAAACTAATATGTCTTTCGAGATTTGATATTTCTTGTGATCATGCCAATGTTAAGTAATAATGCACTGACTCTGGGTAACTAGGGTTGGGGCGTTACAGTTGGTATCAAAGGAAGTTTAGTACAAACCTTGGAAGTTAGATTTAGATAAACTCTGATTAGAGCACATTGATTTAAGATGGACTTTGAGGATTAGTATATAAGAACTTCCTAGAATTTTGGTATTGTTGAGATTTTGAGAGTTTTTTGAGCAATACATCCCTGTCTGGATATGAGTTGGTAGAGGCGGCTCTGACACCTATGTACCTAGGGGTAAAGCCCAAAAAACCCACTTTGAGCTAAACTCGAACGGGAACTGGTGCACGACAACGGGGCTTGCTACACTATTGGTTATGACACTCTCGGGGGATATGCTTAGGATAACTCTAAATTTATTTACAAAACATTATGAATGGTTTATGAGTATATACTTCCTCAATGAAAACATTTTTATGATTATGGATTATATCAACAAATAGTTCAATTTACATTAAGTGTTTTATAAGTATGAAATTATGTATTTTGATTCATAAACTGATCTACTTTATGTCATTTTTTAGAGATAGCGCCTAATCGAAGAAATGGAAACCATATCAAAGCACGCACTCCATGTTTGGATTGCCCTCCTGCTCAAGTTAATTATAGTGGAGCTGGGGATGAAACTAGTGCTGATCAAATAATTACCATACTGGGATGAATCACTCAGGTTATGAATAATAACCATACCCGTATGGAGCACCTTGATCCACAGCTTGGAGGATAAATGTTAGATCACTTCACGAGGCAGCAACGACCAACGTTCAATGGGAGTACAAATCCTTTAGTAGGTGAGCAATGGATAAATTCCCTAGAAAAATATTTCAGGCATTGGGCAGTAGTGAAAGGGAAAACGTTATAATGGTAGTTTACCGCCTCACTGGAGATGATGATCAATGGTGGTCATTTATTCAAAACACGAAGGAAGGTGATGAAGTATCAAATATTGAATGGAGGGAGTTCAAAGATCTGTTTTTAGAAAAATACCTTCCTCTCGACCATCAAGTAGATATGGAAAGGAAATTTCTGATTCTGAGACAAAAGGAGGATGAAATTTTTTCAAAGTATGAGGCTAACTTTACAAGATTAGCAAGGTATGCTGGAGATTATATACATAACCCAAGAAGTAAGATTGATGGTTTCTTTGATGGGTTAAAACCATTTCTCTGTGGAGCATTAGTCTCACAATCCTTCTCGTCATATGAAGACATTGCCTCATGTGCTATCAAGACAGAAAATGTAACACCCAAAACTTTTATGAGAAATATTTTGTTTTATATATATCATCAATAGAATCTTTCACTACACACAACACTGGCTTGGCTTGCATTAACACGCAACTACGGCCTTCCTCGATAGCTTGCGTCGTACGCAATACCGGGTTTCACTAAACGACGATATATTATTATGAACTAGCTGTTATGAATAGTATTAACTAGATTTTGAATTTTATTATTCATCATACACATTTTCTAGAACATGGTAAGAGAACAAAATAAATTTCTTGGGTAAAATAAGTATTTTAAAAAAAATGCAGTTTTGTTTCCTTTTAATGGAGCACCCACATTAAATCTTGTTTTTGACATGATTATAAGTTCAATTTGACAAAATAAAATTCTTATTTTGAATCAGGGTATAAAAATTTACTTTGGATAAATTTTTGATATTTTTCTGATAACTTTCATATTTTGATGAATAGTAAAAATACGCTAATTTTTAATCAAAAACAACTTTTTTCATTGAGATAATGTATATGGTTAAATTATAATATTGAATGGTTTTAAAGTATAAAAAGAATATATTTTTACCATTTAATATAATGTATGTCATTAGCATTAATTTCACATTGAATTCATAGGTAAAACATTTCAATCTTTGGCAATGTTTTAACTTCTAAAACCCATTTTCTTAACAATGAGATTTATTTTAAATTAATTACTGCAACTTATTTTTTTTGAATTTTGAAAAAAAGGATTCCATATTTGTAATCAGGGTGTCCAAATTATGTTAATAGGATACTTTTTATTTTTGGGAATTATGAATAGTAACTACGGTAAATTTTATTTACCAAAATTAAAGGTAAATCGGGTAATTAAGGGTAAATATAAGATTATAAAATTACCCTAACACCTGCCAAAATCTAATTGGATGACTAAAGGTCAACCCATATCACTTAAGGGTCGGATTAGTTTCATTTAATGGTCTTTTTTCAATGAAAATAATTTAATTATTATTAAAACCAAAGAATGTGACAACATGTCACTTTCTTAAATTATATAAGTATATTAATTTTAATTTGGTGATAAAATTAATGAAACATCGAACATGAATAGTCTCCAGAAAGATAATAAAATTATCTACATCATATGAATTTATTTATAATTTTTAGGGATTAAATAATCATCATTAATAATGACACAGTAGTGATGTTGAAGTTATTTTATTAATTAAAATATCAAATAAATGGTTGTAAAAATATTAAAATAAATATTATATGAACTATTTAATGTCCTACACAAATTTTATAGAATCATATGACATTTTATGGATCTATTAAAGCTTTTATTTCGAACATATCTATTGTTTATATTTTATTTAAATTCAAATAAATGAATAGTGTCAAAATTGACACTATTGTTATTTTATAAAAATAACAAATTATAAAATTGTTTAAAATCACAATAATATTTAAAAATTATAAATTAAAATTTATATGGTCTATAATGTCATAAAGTGTCAAATTATGGTAAATTCACAACCCATATGTAATTATTTATAATAATTTAAAATTTAGAATATTATTACAACAAATAAAATTAAATTGATAAATAAGGATAAATCAAGTTGATAATGTTTAAAATAAATTCCTAACATGTCTAAATTTTATTGGTTGATTAGATTACAACCATATATCATCTAATATTCGGATATGAGTCATTTGGGAAGTTTTTAATTGGGTTTGGGATTTAATATAAACTAATATTTCTTATATTTCCAAAGGTGCCCCTCTCCTCCATTATAAAAGGGAACATCTTCCCTCTCCTCCTCACACCAATTTGAGCCTTCAATCTCGGCCAATACCTGCCCATTTCACTTCCACACTTCCCCAGAAACATCCTAGAGGTCTTGGTCTTCTTCAAAGACCAATTTTAGTGCCCTTAGAGGAGGTCTCAAATAGGTGCTTCAAGGAAGAGGTAATGCCCGTTACCGATTCTTTCATCCTTATTTCTTCTTCCTCTTCTTCTTCTTTAGTTTTTTCATTATGAAGTAATAAAATCAGTATCAATAATATACTGATATGTTATTATAAGTATGAAACAACCATATTTCACTATCTTTCCATCCTACGGAAAACGAAATCACCGCGCGTGTGTACGTACAGAATACCGTCTCCACACCATGGTGTAATCTATTTTCCCCCACCACCTTACTTGGATAGGTATAATGGTGTATATAATGACTATATATGATTATTGTAAAGTGATTTTGATTCTGAAATATTATACATACACTCCAATACAATTCCACGATCATGGGAACGATATCATCGCTCGTGTGTACGTACGGAATACCTTCTCCACGATGTGATACGACTCGTTCTACATGATCTTCATTTCATAATGATTATATAAATGAATTTAATTAATTAATATGATATATATTACACTAATAACATTCGGGAAATGAGGTATTTATAACATAAAAATAAAAATAAGAATTTATTCGACAAAACACGCCTAAGAACAAAAAGTAATAAACACCTGAATAACAAGTAGTAATGAAATATTAGTAATAAGAAGCTACGAAAATGACCATATATGATATCATAAAAATAATTATTATTCTGGAATAAGTCAATAACATCATTTAAATCATTATATAGGAGGTTCATACAGTTACGAAGCAAATTGGACCTAAGGTAAGGGAAATATCACAATCTCATTTTTATCCGAGATTTTTTATACTTTGGAATTTACTGGGGGGGTATTTTATCATCCACATAAATTTTTCCTCAATGTGTAATTTTTATATCTTTTTACAATATTTTATATCCAATTTTACCCTTTGGTGAGTTTTTAGTAAAAGATATGAAAGGAATCTTTTGTCATTTTTTGTACGAGGTACTTTTTGACTTTTCCGACAGAAGTACGAGAAGAATGTTTTTTAACTTATACAGCATGAATGGATTTTTAAAACATTATTCCCAAGAATCTTCCTTTACAAGTTTTCAATTTTATTTTTAATCAACTTCTTTTAGTTTAGAATTTTATGACATGTTAAGAAAGGAAAAGTGTTTTTGAAGTAGAAAGGATATTTTACTCAAGAATGGCGTTCAAGTGTTTTATCAAAATTATTTTCCATCTAAGATAATATAGGGATTTATTTCTATTCCTATTATTACATTGATTTGATTATGTTGTGATGGAAATATTTTTATGAATTACTTTATCTTATATGAATTGTTTTATGATGCCATGTTGTTTAATAATCCCATTTTTATTACATGGGTTATGCAATGATGTATGATTTATGATTTTGTGGCGCACATAAGAATGATATCATTATGAGATGGGTGGGACCTATATCTCCTTCCAATTGATTGGGTAATGATTTTATATCTCATGAGATAGACATGGCTGGAATGGCAGGTTAAACCGATTCAGTGAAACAGGACTGAAACGTGGAGTGAACTCGGTTCAAAAATGGGATTTGTCCACTAAGATAGTTTTGGAAATGAGTCTTGAATAATAAGAAATGATTCTCTTTGATTATGTGTGTATGCCACGAAGTCTCATGTTTTATGTTAAGATTATTGGGATTATATTTCACTACTATGATTTATCCCATGTTATGAAACTATGATCTCTTGTGCAGGTTAAGATTTCCAAAAGTTATGTTCTTATATATATGATGTGATTGATATTTCTTTTGTTTACCTTTACTGAGCATTTGAGATCACCCTTTTGTATGTTTTATTTCCCCAGGTCAAGAAGAAAGTTATTAAGTAGGATATGCCAAAAGGGACTCTAGATATGATGAAATAAATATGAGGCAAAGTAGATGCTTTATGAACCAGTTGTTTATATTTCCCAGTTTCTAAAGACTCTATACCTATACGGTCCTTTCCTGGTTTTTTTATATGTTGTAATAAGTGTGCTTGAATTCTGATTTAATAACAATGTATGTAAAGTATGGGTCATTATAGTTGGTATCAAAGCAATGTTATAGTCAACCTTTGGAAACTAGGATGTGAAAGCCTTAGTAAGAACCTTAAGGATAAGTCTAAGCATAGAACACAATCTTAGTGTTTTAGAAATGGCCATGAATAACCTATGATAAGACCATAAGTGTGAAATTTTATTCTTGATTATGTGGTTTTCCTATTATAACTAGTGTTTATCACACTATTATTCTTGGTTTTAGTCAATGTCCAGAACCCGAAGGAACCGTGTTAATGCGGAATGCGACGGGCAATGTAATAATTGTCCCCCTGAGCAACCAACCGTTATGGGAGATGGAATGAAAAATCTTATAGCCATTCTCGCACAACATTATCAAGATATGAATCATACAGGACTTCCAAACGAGCTAAGGAAGGAGCAGCATTCTGTTGAATCCTTCATGAGGCAACGTCCAACTTCATTCAGCGGGTCTACTGATCCATTAGTTGCTGAATAGTGGATTAGTCCTAATGAAAAGATATTTTCAGTTCATCAATGTTCTGAACATGATAAATTCATCCCAGTAGTGTATCGTTTGAAAGGAGATGCTGATCAATGGTGGAATCTTATTAAGAATACGAGGCAAAGGGATCAAATTGAGTCCATGGAATGGGATGAGTTCAAGAACTTATTTTTCAATAAGTACTTCCATCGTATTCTCCGAACAAGGATGGAGAAGGAGTTTCTTGAACTAAAGAAAAAGGATGATTAATCTATTGGTACCTATGAAGCAAATTTTACAAGACATTCAAGGTACTCTTCTGGTATTATTATCCAACCTGAGAGTAAGATCGATCGATTCATTAGTGGCTTAAAACCAAGTCTTAGAAGGGCCTTAGCCATAAGGGACTTCAATAGCTACAAGGAAATCGTTCGATGTGCTCTCAAAATTGAGATAGAGATTGAAGTAACCCATCAGTCATATGGGTTTGATAAGAAGAGGAAAATGGAATTCAAAGGAAAATCTAAATAGAACTCTAAAAAGAAGATGAGCTTTCCCTTATGATCAAAGTGTGGAAAGAAACATGGAGGGAGTTGTCTTAAAGGGACAAGTAAATGTTTAAATGTGGAAAAGAAGGTCATCGGGAATTTGAATGCCACAATGATGGGAAGAAGATGTCTAATGATGAAAACAAAGGAAGGGATACACAGAATGAACCTACTAAACTTCAATGATTCAAGTGCAAGGAGATGGGGGCATTATGCCAATCAATGCCCATATCCAAGGGTTGATGATGATGGTCGACGTCAACAAAATCTTAAGGCTAAAGAAAATGGAAAGTCACATGCAATTTCTATCAGCGATCTGGAGTACGATAATGATGTGGTGAAAGGTACACTTACCATTAACTCTAAAGTAGAAAATGTTTTATTTGATTCTGGATCCACCCACTCTTTTATTATTGAAGATTTTTTAAGAGTATCACCATATTACCTCAACAATTAGATGTTGAGTTAGCTGTGACAACCCCTAATGGCACAATAGTCACACCAAAAGTTTATAATTCTTCTCCTATTGAAGTTTGTGGGAATGTGCTTCCTGAAAATCTTGTGATCCTTCCTATAGTGGATTTTGATGTGATTCTTGGCATGGATTGTCTTTCATTATATGGAGCTCATATCAATTTTCAAAGAAGGGATGTCACATTTCATATTCCAGATCAATCTATGATCGTCTATTGATGCAAGGATGAACATAACCTTCCAGTAGAAATTTCTTCCATCTTATGGGTATTGATTCCACTAAATTAAGGTTATTTATCTCAAATGGTTGGTAAGGAACTCACGATTAGTAATATGCCCATTGTACGAGAGTTTGATGATGTCTTTTCAGAGGAATTGCTGGGTCTTCCACCTAATCGTGAAGTTGAGTTTTCAATAGAACTCGTACCAGGTGCTTTTCCTATTTCAAAGACACCATATAGAATGGCCCAAATTGAGTTGCTGTAATTGAAGAAGAAACTCCAAGAGAATCTTCATAAGGGATTCATACGCCCTAGTGTGTCACCTTGGGGAGCACCTGTTCTGTTTGTTAAGAAGAAAGATGGATCAATGAGAATCTGCATTGATTATTGAGAACTTAACAAGATCACTATCAAGAACAAATATCCTCTCCCGTGCATTGATGAATTATTTTACCATCTATGTGGAGCTCAATACTTTTCCAAGATTGATCTTTGTTCGGGGTATCATCAATTAAGGGTCAAAAGGGAGGATATACAAAAGACGGCATTCCGTACAAGGTATGGACACTATTAATTTATAGTGATGCCATTTGGTCTTACTAATGCCCCTGTTATCTTCATGGATCTGATTAATAGAGTCTTTAAAGACTATCTTGATCAGTTTTTGGTAGTCTTTATAGACTATATTCTTGTATATTCAAAGAGAAAGGAAGAACATGAAGATCACTTGAGAATTATATTGAAGACCCTGAGAAAGGAGAAGCTTTATGAAAAATTTACCAAGTGTGAATTTTGGCTTCAAAAATATTCCTCTATGGGTCACATAATCTCAAAAGAGGGGATATCTGTGGATCCAGCAAAAACAGAGGTTATCGAAAGATGGTCGAGACCAACAACAGTAACTGAGATCCGATGTTTTCTTGGTTTGGATGGATATTATTGAAATTTTGTGAAAGATTTTTCACGATTATCTAATCCACTCACCAGGTTGACTTGGAAAGGAGTTAATTTTGTTTGGATGGAGGAATGTGAAGAGAATTTCAAAGAGTTGAAAAGAAGGATATCCGGTGCACATGTGCTCACACTGCCCTGTAGTGTAGAAAGGTTTGTGATCTACAGTGATGTATCCAAGAAGAGATTGGGGTGTGTTCTTTTGAAAAATGATATGGTGATATCTTATGCCTCACGACAGTTGAAAATCCATGAGAAAAATTACCCAACTCATGATTTGGAGTTAGTTGTGGTAATCATTTCATTAAAGATTTGGAGGCATTATCTTTATGGAGAAAGGTGTGACATTTATGCTGATCATAAAATTTTAAATTATATTTTCACAAAAAAGGAGCTGAATATGCGCCAAAGAAGATGGTTAGAGCTAATTAAGGATTATGACTGCTCAACTCATTACCACCCTGGGAAAGCAAACAAGGTGGCAGATGCATTAAGTCGACAAAACCATGCCAGTTTATCCACGATGAGGATCACAAAAGATCCAATATTTATGGATTTACAAAGGATGGATCTTGGAATTATAATGGATGGGGGAAAATCATATATTTATCAAATGAATGTTCAACCATCTATACATACGAAGAATAAAGAGTCACAGAAAGAAGATGTAGAGTTACAAAAGATGGTGAGAAATGTTCCTGAATTCAACCTTGATTTTGATGGGATAATAAAGTTCAGGAATCGGGTTTGTGTTACTCCCATCCCCGAATTAAAGAAGGAACTGCTGGATGAGGCTCATATTTCTTCATTCCTTATTCATCTTGGGTGCTCAAAGATGTATAGGGACCTGAAAGAGTACTTTTGGTGGGATGGCATGAAAAGAGATGTTGCTGAATATGTATCTCAATGCTTGGTTTGTCAGCAAGTTAAAGCTGAGAGACAAAAGTCTAAGGGGATGTTACAACCATTACCCATACCCGAATGGAAATTGGAAGACATCACTATAGACTTTGTCACAGGACGTCCTAAAACATCCAAAGGCAATAATGCTATCTAGGTCATAGTTGATCGTCTTACAAAGTCTGCACACTTCGTTGGTATTAGAGAGGATTTCTCTCTGAATCAGCTTTCCAGGATATATTTAAATGAAGTGGTAAGATTGCATGGAGTACCACTTTCTATTATATCTGATCGGGATCCGAGATTTTCCTCGATGTTCTAGAGAAGTCTTCAGCATACTTTGGATACAGAGTTGAGTTTCAGCACTTCTTATCATCCTTAGACAGACGGTCAGTCTGAGAGAACCATTCAAACTCTAGAAGATATGTTGAGAGCTTGCTCTAAGGATTTAAAAGGTTTTTGGGATCTACACATACCTTTGGTGTAATTTTCTTATAATAATAGCTTTCACTCCAGTATTCAGATGGCTTCTTATGAAGCTCTCTATGGAAAGAAATGCAGGACTCCAACGTGCTGGGATGAAGTTGGGGAAAGAAAGCTATAAGGACCTGATCTTGTTGATGAGATGGCAGAAAAGGTCTGATCTATTCAACAACACATAAGAGAAGCTCAGAGTTGATAGAAAAGTTATGCCAGCAACCGAAAAAAAGACCTAGAGTTTGAAGTGGGTGATAAAGTTTTCTTATGAATATCTCTCTGGAAGAGGGTCATGAGATTTGGAAAGAAGGGGAAGTTGAGCCCTAGATATATCAGTTCTTTAGAAATACTGGATCGTGTTGGAAAGGTAGCTTACTGATTGGCGCTTCCACCAAATCTCTCTCAAGCTCGCGATGTGTTCTATGTATCTCTCTTGAGAAACTACATACCTGATCCTTCACATGTACTCAGCACAGAAGTTATACCACTGGAGCAAGATCTTTCTTATGATGAACAGCCGATAGAGATTCTAGATCGTAGAGAAAAAGACCTACGAAACAAGACCACTCGATTGGTGAAAGTTTTATGGAGGAACCACCAATTAAGAGAAGCTACATGGGAGCTTGAGGATATGTTGAGGGAGAGGTATCCTCATCTTTTTGTTACAATGTGATGAATTTCGAGGGAAAAATTCATTTTAATGGGGGTAGAATGTAACACTCGAGACTTTTATAAGTAATATTTTGTTTTATATAAATCATCAAAGGAATCTTTCACTACACACAACACTAGCTTGGCTTGCTTTAACACACAACCGCGGCCTTCCTCGATAGCTTGCGTCGTACGCAATACTAGGTTTCACTAAAAAATGATATAATATTATGAACTAGCCGTTATGAATAGTATTAACTACATTTTGAATTTTATTATTCATCATACACATTTTCTAGAGCATGGTAAGAGAACAAAATAAATTTTTCGGGTAAAATAAGTATTTTTAAAAAAATGTAGTTTTGCCGCCTTTTGATGGCGCACCCACATTAAATCTTTTTTTTTGACATGATTATAAGTTAAATTTGACAAAATAAAATTCTTCTTTTGAATCAGGGTATAAAAATTTACTTTGGATAAATTTTTGAAAATTTTTCTGATAACTTTCATATTTTGATGAATAGTAAAAATACGCTAATTTTTAATTAAAAACAACTTTTTTCATTGAGATAATTTATATGGTTAAATTATAATATTGAATGGTTTTAAAGTATAAATAGAATATATATTGACCATTTAATATAATTTATGTCATTAGCATTAATTTCACATTGAATTCATAGGTAAAAACATTTCGATCTTTGGCAATGTTTTAACTTCTAAAACCCATTTTCTTAATAATGAGATTTATTTTAAATTAATTACTGCAACTTATTTTTTTGAATTTTGAAAAAATGGATTCCATATTTGTAATCAGGGTTTCCAAATTATGTTAATAGGCTACTTTTTATTTTTGGGAATTATGAATAGTAACTACAATAAATTTTATTTACCATAATTAAAGGTAAATCCGGTAATTAAGGGTAAATATAAGATTATAAAATTACCCTAAAACCTGCCAAAATCTTATTGGATGACTAAAGGTGAACCCATATCACTTAAGGGTCGGATTAGTTTCCTTTAATGTTATTTTTTTCATGAAAATAATTTAATTATTATTAAAACCAAAGAATGTGACAACATGTCACTTTCTTAAATTTTATAAGTATAATAATTTTAATTTGGTGATAAAATTAATGAAACATCTAACATGAATAGTCTCCAGAAAGATAATACAATTATCTACATCATATGAATTTATTTATAATTTTTAGGGATTAAATAATCATCATTAATTATGACACAGTAGTGATGTTGAAATTATTTTATTAATTAAAATATCAAATAAATGGTTTTAAAAATATTAAAATAAATATTATATGAACTATTTAATGTGCTCCACTAATTTTCAAGATACATATGACATTTTATGGATCTATTAAATCTTCTATTTCGAAAATATCTTCTGTTTATACTTTATTTAAATTCAAATAAATGAATAGTGTCAAAATTGACACTATTGTTATTTTATAAAGATAACATATTATAAAATTGTTTAAAAATCACAAAAATATTTAAAAATTATAAATTTAAATTTATATGGTCGAAAATGACATAAAGTGTCACCTTATAGAAAATTAACAACACATATGTAATTATTTATAATAATTTAAAATTTAGAATATCATTACCACAAATAAAATTAAATTGATAAATAAGCATAAATCATGTTGATAATGTTTAAAATAAATTCCTAACATGTCTAAATTTTATTGGTTGATGATATTACAACCCTATCGCATATAATCTTAGGATATGAGTCATTTTGGAAGTTTTATAAGTGGGGATGGGATTTAATATAAACTAAAATTTCTTATATTTCCAAAGGTGCCCCTCTCCTCCCTTATAAAAGGGAACCTCCTCCCTCTCCTCCTCAGACCAATTTGAGCCTTCAAGCTCGGAAACTCCATACCCATTTCACTTATCCACTTCCCTAGAAACATCCTTGAGGTCCTGGTCTTCTTTAAAGACCAATTGTAGTGCCCTAAGAAGAGGTATCAAAGAGGCGCTTCAAAGAAGAGGTAATGCTCGTTACCGATTCTTTCATCCTTATTTCTTCATCCACTTCTTCTTCTTTAGTTTTTTCATTATGAAGTAATAACATAAGTATCACTCATATACTTATATTTTATTATAAGTATGAAATAACACTATTTCACAATCTATCCATCCTACGGAAAACAAAATCACCGCGCGTGCGTATGTACAGAATATCATCTCCACGCCGTGGTGTAATCTATTTTCCCCCACCACCTTACTTGGATGGGTATAATGGTGTAAATAATGACTATATATGATTATTGTAAAGTGATATTGATTATGAAATAGTATACATACACTCCAATACAATTACACGATCATGGGAACGATATCATCACTCATGCATATGTATGGAATACCGTCTCCACGATGTGATGTGACACGTTCTGCATGATCTTCATAGCATAATGATTATATAAATGAATTAAATGAATGAATATGATATATATTACACTAATACAATTCTTGATATGAGGTATCTATAACCTAAAAAGATAAATAAGAATTTATTCGACAAAACACGCATAAGAACAAAAAGTAATAAACACCCGAATAACAAGTAGTAATGAAATATTACTAATAAGAAGATAAGAAAATGACCATATATGATATCATAAAAATAATTATGATTATGGAATAAGTCAATAACATCATTTAAATCATTATAAAAGAGGATCGGACAATTACGAAACAAATCGTACATAAGGTAAAGGAAATATCACAATCTCATTTTTATCCGAGATTATTTATACTTTGGAATTTACTGGGGTGTATTTTATTTTCCGCATCCATGTTTCCACAATATGTAATATTTATATCCTTTTAAAATATTTTATATCCAATTTTACCCTTTTGTGAGTTATTAGTAAAAGTTATTAAAGGAATCTTTTGTCGTTTTTCGTACGAGGTACTTTTTGACTTTTCCGACAAAAGTACGAGAAGAATGTTTTTTTAACTTATACGGAATGAATGGATTTTTTAAAACATTATTTCCGAGAATCTTCGTTTATAAGTTTTTAAGTTTATTTTTAATCAAATTCTTTTAGTTTAGAATTGTATGATATGTTAAGAAAGGAAAAGTGTTTTTGAAGTAGAAAGGATATTTTCCTCAAGAATGGAGTTCAAGTGTTTTATCAAAATTATTTTCCATCTAAGATAATATAGGGTTCTGATTCAATCCCTATTATTACTTTGATTTCATTATATTGTGATGGAATTATTTTTATGAATTCCTTTATCTTATAAGAATTGTTTTATGATGTCATGTTGTTTAAGAATCCCATTTTTATTACATGGGTTATGCAATTATGTATGATTTATGATTTTGTGGCCCACATAAGAATGGTATCATTATGAGATGGGTGGGACCTATATCTCCCTCCAATACATTGGGTAAAGATTTTATATCTCATGAGATAGACATGGCTGGAACGGCAGGTTAAACTGGTTCAGTGAAACAGGACTAAAACGAGGAGTGAACTCGGTTCAGAAATGGACTTTGTCTACTAAGATAGTCTTGGCAATTAGTCTTGAATAAAAAGAAATGATTCTATATGATTATGTGTGCATGCCACAAAGTTTCATGTTTTATGTTATGATTATTGGGATTACATTTCACTACTATGATTTATCCCATGTTATGAAACTATGATCTCTTGTTCAGGTTAAGATTTCCAAAAGTTATGTTCTTATGTATATGATGTGATTGAAATTTCTTTTGTTTACCCTTACTAAGCATTTGAGATCACCCTTTTGTATGTTTTATTTCCCTAGGTCAGGAAGAAGGTTATTAAGTGGGATATGCCAAAATGGACTCTAGATATGATGAAATAAATGGGAGGCAAAGTAGATGCTTTATGAACCAGTTGTTTATGTTTCCCAGTTTCTAAAGACTCTATAACTATACGGTCCTTTCCTGGTTTTGTTATATGTTGTAATAAGTGTGCTTCAATTATGATGTAATAATAATGTATGTAAAGTATGTGTTGTTATAGAAAAGGAATTCTCTATGTCTTATGACTTTAATGCAAACCAAGAGAAGAAGAGATCTACTGATCAATCTGGGAATGGAAATAAGGGGAAGAAGGGAAATGATGAATATCCATCCTGTGGTAGATGTGGGAAGAAACACCCTTGTACTTGCTTGAAGGGAATGGGTGTCTGTTACTAGTGTGGTGAAAAAGGCCACCAAGCTCGTGATTGCAAAGGGATGAAGGAAGATACCAATGTTCAGTGATACAATTTCAAGGAGATGGGACGTTATGAAAATGAATTTCCTAAGCATCAGGGGAACTTACCTCAGAAAAGGCCAAGGGATCAAGGACAAGCTTATGCTATCACTACTGTTGAGGTAGAAGCTTCGAAAGACGTGGTGGAAGGTAATTTAATGGTTTCCTCCAGTTTAGAAAATGCATTATTTGATTCCGGATCATCACATTGTTTCATATCATTCCAGTTTGCTAAGAAAATTAGATATTTCCAATTTGATTTAACAAGGGAGTTGTCAGTTAAAACTCCTAAGGGAAGTATCATTGCGACAAATTTTTGTGAATCAGTCTCCATTAGAGCACATAAATGTTCTTTATCTACTGATCTCATCGTCATATCTATGATTTAGTTTGATATAATCCTCGGTATGGACTGGATTTTGGACCATGATGCGAAGATTTATTGTAAGAAGAAGTAGGTTATGATTTTTGATGATGATGATAAGGATCACCTTATCTGTAGAGCAGAACCGTCACCACATAATTCTTATCTAGATCCACCCCCAATATCTCAACTAAATTCAATTATTGGGTAGGAATAGAATGAAATGACTATGGGTGAGGAATGGAATGTTAAAATAGAGGATGTACCTGTTGTGAAAGAATATGTAGATGTGTTTCAGAATGATTTACCTGGACATCCTCTAGAACGAGAAGTTGAGTTTTCCATTGATTTAATTCCTTGATCAAGGCCAATATCGAAGACCCCTTATAGAATGGCCACTATAGAATTAGTTGAACTAAAGAAAAAACTTGAGTAATTGAGTAATAAGGGAATTATTCATCCTAGTGTTTCTTTATGGGGATCCCCTTTTCTTTTTGTTAAAAAGAAAGATGGATCTATGAGGTTATGTATCGACTACAAGGAGATCAATGCTATAACAATAAAGAACAAGTACCCCTACCTCGCATTGACAATTTATTTGACCAAATGCATGTAGATCAATACTTTTCAATGATTGACCATTGATATGGATACCATCAGTTGTGTGTAAAGAAGGAAGACAATCCGAAGACAACATTTCAAACCAGGTATGGGCATTACAAGTTTACAGTAATGCCTTTTGGATTGAATAATGCACCCTCTGTATTCATGGATCTAATGAATAGATTTTTCAAGGAATATCTCGATGAATTTGTATTGGTATTTATTGATGATATCTTGGCATACTCCAAAATCTACGAAGATCATGAAAACCACTTGCACATTATCCTAAAGACGTTGAGAATACATGAATTATATGGGATGTTTAGAAAGTGTGAATTCTGGCTTCAGGAGATTTCTTTTCTTGGCCATATTGTCTCTAAAGATGGAATTTTGTTGATCCTTCTACGACCCTGGAAATCCAAGAATGTCCAGCACCGGTGAGTATAACTGAGGTACGTAGTTTTATTGGTTCAGTAGGTTATTATCGATGTTTCGTCTAGAATATTTCTCGGCTGGCTTACACATTAACAAAGCTCACACGGAAAGGTGTTAAATTTGTTTGGAGAAAAGAGTGTGAAGAATGTTTCAAAGAACTAAAGACAAGATTAGTCAATGCTCTTATATTAACTCTACCATTGGGGAATGATGGGTTCGTTATTTATAGTGATGCATCGAATAAAGGACATAGTTGTGTACTTATGCAGAATGATAGGGTTATTGCCTATGCATCACGACAGTTGAAAATTCAAGAGAAAAACGATCCTACTCATGATCTCGAGTTATCAGCTGTGATATTTTCTTTGAAGATATGGAGGCACTACCTCTATGGTGAAATTTTTGAGATTTATACTGATCACAAGAGTCTGAAGTATATTTTCTCACAAAGGGAACTCAACATGAGGCAAAAGAGATGGCTTGAATTACTCAAGTATTATGATTGTACGATACATTACCACCCAGGGAAAGCAAACAAGGTGGCAGACTCTTTGAGCAGAAACGATCGTGGAGTTTTGAACAATATGAGAATTGAAATGGATCCAATTTTCTTGGATCTAGTGAAGATGGACATGGGAATAACCATGGAAGGTGAAACGTCAATTCTTTTTCAAAAGGTTGTGAAACCATCTTTACTAGAAAGGATTAAGAGTTCTCAGACTAATGATGAAGAATTTCAAAAGAAGATTAAAGCTATGAACGATGGTAGATTGCAAGACTTTGTGTATGAAGATGGGATTTTGAAATTTGGGAAGAGGCTTTGTGTTCCCGATATACCTGATCTAAAATGGGAATTGCTGGATGATGCTCATAGTCCCAATTTCTCGATACACCCTGGGAGCACCAAAATGTATAATGATTTGAAGGAACATTTTTTGTGGGACAACATGAAGAGGGAGATTGCTAATTTTTTGTCAAGATGTATAGTTTTTCAACAAGTGAAAGCTGGAAGGAAACAACCTGAAGGAGTCATGCATCCTCTTCCCATACCGTAGTGGAAATGGGACAATATTATGATGGACTTTTTCATGGGGCTACCAAAGACTCCTAGAAGGAACAATGCAGTATGGGTTATTGTTGATCATCTTACCAAGTCAGCACATTTTCTTGTTATAATAGAACATCTACCACTGGAACATCTAGCAAAAATATATATTAATGAAGTTGTGAGACTTCATGGAGTACCCCTATCAATTGTTTCTGATTGTGATCCCAATTTTACTTCAAGATTCTGGAAGAGTCTTCAGAAATCCCTGGATACTGAACTTCATTTGAGCACTGCCTACCACCCTCAGACAGATGGACAATCATAACGGACTATTCAAACTGTAGAAGACATGTTGAGATCTTGCTCACTTGACTTTCAGGGTATGTATGATCAATATTTACCTTTGATATAATTTTCCTATAACAATATCTTCAATTAAAGTATTCTGATGGCACCCTATGAAGAATTATACAAAAAGAGATATTGCACACCAACCTGTTGGGATGACGTTGGTGAAAGAAAACTTGTAGGCCTAGAACATGTGGAGGAAATGATGGAAAAGGTGAAGGTAATCCAAAATCACATCAATGCAGCTCAAAGTAGGCAGAAGAGCTATGCCGATAATCGAAGGAATGATTTGGAATTTCAAGTCAGTGATCATGTTTTCCTGAAGGTATCTCCAGGGAAGGGAGTCTTACGTTTTAGTAAGAAAGGTAAATTGAGTCTCAGGTACATTGGACCTTTCGAAATTCTAGAACGAATTGAGGCTGTAGCTTACCGATTAGAAATGTCGCCAAGTCCCTCCAAATATCACGATGTGTTCCATGTATCTCTATTGAGAAAATACATGCCTGACCCAATGCATGTACTCACCTATGAGGAATTAGAACTGGAAGCCGATCTATCTTATTGAGAAGATCCCATCAAGATTCTTGATACGAGAGAAAAAGTACTGAAAAAATGGACGACTCGTCTGGTAATAGTCTTGTGGAGAAACCATAAGATAGATGAGGCAACGCGGGAACCCGAGGAACGTATGTTGAAGAACCACCAAAGTCTTTTCATGTGGTAGTATTATATAAATTTCGAGGACGAAATTATTTGAAGGAGGGTAGAATGTAACACCCCAAGCTTCTACGGTACGCTTCTCTTTGAATAATGCAATAGTGTGTGTTGTACGCAACATCGAGTTCTAACACACCACATCCAATCAAACTAGCCGTTATGAATAGTAATACCCACTTTTTGAAATTTATAAATTTTATTTTTCAATATGGACTTCATTTTTGGATTTGTATTATCGAATTTATCCTAGGGTGAAATTTTGGTATTTTTCTGAAAAACATCATTTTTTTTGATGAATAGTGAAACCACTAAGTGGTAGTTAAAAAACTGAATTTTTCATAAAACATAATATTACCGCTTCTGTGAGTGGAATTTCAAAAATCTGAGAGAAACTGTTAATATCATGGAGTAAAATGTTGTTCAATGAGATGAAAATAATTTTTTCTGAATAGTAACTTTTAAATTTTATTTACCACGGTTTTAAGTAAATAGGGTAATTAAGGGTAAAAATAATATTAATATTATCATAACACATTTCCTATTTTTATTGGACAAGTTTATCTCAACCAAAAACAACCTTATGAATAAAATATTATCATTTAGTCCCACTTGGATTAGATTAGGACATTTATTATTATTTAATTCAAAGAAGAGTTAAAAAAGTTAAAATCAAAGTTTATTTACTAAAACATTTTTAATATAGGGTTATCCATAAGATAAATTAGATTGTAATTATTTATTAGAAATCTAAAAGGATTTCCTACATTATTGTATTTTCTTTATAATTTATATACATTATATAATTTATTTTATTTCTGACACAATGATGATGCAGTAATTACCATAATAGTGAAAAATTAAAATAATTGATATTCAAGACACTCTAATAAATAAAATTTGAGACTTTTTATGAATTAATCTAATTTTATAGGATAAAATGACATGTTAGGATTGATTTAATTAACTTTTTTCGAAGTAATAACTCTGTAATGATTTTTAGAAAAATCAATTATTGAATAGTGTCAAAATTGACATAAAAGAGTTTTTAAAACAAGTATTATATTATTAATTGATATTAAATTCCTAAGAATCTAAGGTTCGGCCAAGAGACTTATATCATGATATTTTTATAATCAATGGACCACTTGGGGGTCTCTTCGAGGTATATATTTTTTTTATTAACTATATATTATAAAAATACAAAGAGACATGGTAAGTGTCAAACAAATTAACTAAGAGTTAAAACTAAACAATAAGGTTAATATAATGACCCAAACCTATATAACTTCTATTGTTTGAATGTTTTTCGACCCATCCCCACATTAAACATTAAATAATCCACTTATTAGCCATTATAAACCGAATATGAAATTATTATAGAATAATATTTCTAGCTTTTCCAAAGGTGGCCCTCACCCCTCTTATAAAAGGGCACTCCCCCGTCTCATTAATTCACACCTTCAAAGCCGTTAGGTTCGGCCAACCTTTTCCCAAATACTCTCTCATCTTCCCTAAATACAACCTAGAGGCCTTATTTTGATCATAAAGCCAACATAAGGAGACCTTTTGATCAAATCAAAAGGAAGAACCCGAAGAAGAGGTAATGTTTTCACCACCCTTTTTCAAATTCATTTCTTCTTCAACTTCTTCTTTATTTTTTATTCCCATTCTAAAATAATGAATTGAGTACCTCCTATATACTATAATATTATTATAAATATGGTACAACCATATTCAGTATTCTATCCATCCTTTGAACTACATGTCACCATACGTGTGTACGTAAGACTTACCGTCTCAACGTCATGGTGTAATTGTTATTCAATATATTATTATTTGGATGGGTATAATAATGATTTGTAATTAATGTAAATAACAAATATAACATGATAATGAATCTGTATATATGATATACCATCAAATTAAATATTATTTTAATATCAAAATAATGATATTTTCGCTCGTGCGTACGTACGGACTACCGTCTCGACGAACGCGATGAGATTCATTCTCCATCGTATACATCCAAGTATAATTCTCATTTGATGATTAATAATAGTATCTAAGTACTTTATATCATTCTGGATATGAATAAGATACAACCTATCCACAACAAACATATCTTACGTAACAAAACATATAAAAGAAAACGTGTAAGTTAACACCCAAAACAATGATAACACTGAGATATTATTAACAAATCAATGTTAAAAGATCATATATGATATCATATTGATGTATATGATTCTTGTATAATTTAATAACAATTATTTCACCATTATACATGAGGTTAACCTACCCCCAACCAAGGAAAATTACAAGGTAAGGGTTTATTTCACAATCTCTTCATTATCCGTGGTTGTTTATATGTAATAATCTACTGGGATCTCTTTATCATCCACATCCATGTTTCTTAAAAATGTATAACACTTTTTTTTAACTATTTACTAGAATATGGGTTAAAGTAATTTATACCCATTTTGACTTTTATAAGTGGTTTATAAAGGAATCTTTCTGTCATTTTCCAAGCAATTTCTTTTTTAACCTTTTCGACAGAATTAAAGTAAGAATGTTTTTTTAACTTATACGATGGGTGAGACTATTTTCCGTCATTATAAAATCATCAAAGATTCCATTACAAGATTATAAGAAAAATTTAAATGAAAATGTTTTATTTTATAATTATGTAACTTTTAAATGATTTCAGAAAAAGGGATATTCTCTCAAATAGTTTTGATTTAATCTATGTCAACATCCATTGATTGATTTTAAGATTATTTGAAGTTGATTTATTATGATACAAACTTTAATATTGTATTGAAGATTTTGTGATTTGTTTGACTGTGGATGTTTTATTTTTATACCATTCATGGTTTATAGAGAAAGTATTGACATTTCGTATTCTAGTTTTAATACGAATGTTTATGTTATGTTTAAACCTGTTCATATGAGGAATGCATTGGACTTAATATGTGACGGGTGGAGCCCCATATAGATCCTCGATGCATCTATAGGTCTCATGAGACAAACTAGTGTCTTGGCACAAGGCTTTGACAAAATCTAATTTTTTGTCTTGGCACGAGGCCTTGGCTATGTTGTTATGATAGTCTGGCATTATGCAGTCCATCATTATGAAAGTGGTTATTGATATTGCATGTGATTATTCGATTAGTAGAATTTCTATGTGAATAAGTAAACGACATTATTTCATTTTATTTTTTCCATACTATGTTGAAGTTCATGTTTAAAAGGCTTTTGTTTTAGTTATACATCGCCTTAATTGTTTATTCTTATTTATGAAAGTTTTTTCTATATTGTTATCCTTACTGGGCATTTGAGCTCACCACTTTTTTATGTTTTATTTTTCCCAGGATGTGAAGATGTAAATTATGAATGATCTGCAGGGATAATATGAGGGGATAAGAGTGTGGACTATGGAGACTATGTTGTTTTAGTTTGAATTTTTATTATGTAATGTAAAACACTATGAATATATCTAGTGTTTCCAAGGCTACTAAACTAATCGGTCTTTAGATATTTGATCATTCTTGTGATCATGCCAATATTATGTAATAATGCACTGACTCTCGGTAACTGGGGTTGGGGCGTTACACAGCATAAATCTTTAGTTTGTTCCTATGCATGGATACCTCCCATGCTAATGGCCTCCTTGAGAGTATTTTAAAAGAAAAGAAAATATGGTCCCTAATCAGATATCTTAAAGAGGATAGCAAGATACTCTTAGATGGGTTCTTGGTGTCCTTTTATACTAGCTACTAAGACAATAGGAAAAAATTGACCTTATTGATGTAATATGGGATTAATTCCATAGTGGTCCTCTCCCTATGAGTTGCAAGTGTCACCTGTATTTTTATCATCCCAAAGGTGAAAGTCCAATCCTCAATCTCCCAATTTAATCCCATTATCTTATATAACATTGCATAATTGGTCTTGTACCCTATCTTGACTAAAATAATCTCTCAATTAATATTATCATGGGTTTTTGAGGAACAACATGCTTTCATCCAATGAATTTCCATTCAAGGAGCCATGTTCATATATTAAGAGATAGTGTGTGGAATTAAAAAGAAGGTGGTGGGATCAAAAATTTCAAATTACATGGACATGGATAAGTCATATGATTTTCTTGAGTGGAACTTGATCTTTCATGTTATGAGATGCCTGTTAATATGAGAATGGGTTGTTGACCTCATATTCTAAATTTATAGTAAAAATTAGAGTAATATTATTTTCATGGGAAGTCAATGTGGATTATTAAAACTGACTAGGGCCTAATAAAAGGTGAGCCATTACCTCTTTCAATATTCATCATGGAATAATATTCCATTAATAGACATGCCGATAATAATATTCAGCATGGGAAACACAAGTCTTACCTATATAGATGTCACTTCCCTTGGGTATCTCATCTGTTATTTGTTGAAAAAAATGATCTTCATTATCAATAACTAAAAAAAATTATCAATGATTTTAAGGAAACCATGGATTCATATACCAAATGGTGTTCTAAAATCATATATAAGGAAAAAAATCAGGTCTTCTTACTGACATCATGCTCAAATAGAAGGATGAGGAAAATTGAATCAATTCTAGGTATCTATAAGAAGACCATCCCTATAGGTATTCTTGGTGAAACATTAGCTCTTGGTATAATTCACAATAGGTAATTTGGTGACGTTATTAGTAAGACCGCCAAAAGAATGAAAAATTAGAAAAACCAATTCTTTTCCTTTGGGGTTAGAATAACCCATGTTATCTCAGAACTAACCTATATTCCCATGAAAATCATTGGAGTGATTATGGTTCAAAAACATGATCTAAAAAAGAATGAAAACTCTTAAGAGTAGTCATTTGGGATTAAAATGGAGAGTGGCATAAGATCCTAGATCTTTCTTGAGGTATGGATATCTATTATTGGGTTAATTTTTTTCTTGACTTTTTGGATTAGACCAAAGGTCTGGAAATGGTCTAGTGGGGTTATGTATGGGAAAGAAAGTGGAAAACAAGCTGAAATTAGGCGACATGCCAGGTAAATGGGAGGTACATCAATAACATTCCATCTAGTTGGATATCACAAAGTGTAGGTAGTCTGGGTCAGAAAAAATAGAAGGGAAGTACATGCCATGTACATGAGGTGCATGTTGTGTACTTTTCCAGTAGGGGTTTTTTATAAAATAGAAAATAACATAAATTTTGATGGAAAATATGTTTTCATCTCGTTTTTGAACACAAAAAACCCTATACTGTAGTTTTTTTATATAATCCGTCCGAAATAAGATTCAAGCATTGTCTATCACATTATAATAGTATCAGTAAGTAAATGATTAATTTTTTGTCATAATTGATTCTTTGGAAGAACAACTGCACTATTTGGATTTAGGCTCATATGCCTTAATATCATGTTTTTCACCATTTCTTCATATTTATAAAAAACCAGGACAAATCAGTATTGGATACTGGATGAGCTATCTACTACCGAGGTGATGTAGGTGGTCTATGTATTCTTTCATATTTTATTATGCTTTTCGAGCATTCAGCCGATATGCCACCCATCAAACATTATGGCGAGGACTTGTTTTTGAGAGAGTAAGTTGTCATAGTTGTGGTCGGACCTAGTGAGGATACATCTTTGTTCTGTTTAGCTGCATTTACACCTGTTACTGTTTTCAAGGTCACCTATGTGGTGTGCCTTAATGAAAATATCTTTTGTATTTTAGTTTAAACCACCCAATAGGTGTGTTCTTGCACTTTACTAGTATGAGGAAGAATGTCAATGCTTTGATTGCATGAATTTCTTGTTTCAGATATGTACTGCCACCTTGATCCATGAATATCATATTATAACTTGTGTATTTTGACATTTTTGAATGTTAAATGTATAATATGGGTGGGTATACCTATATGAAATGACTAATGAAATTTCAAATGGTTTTTATTGGAGGGTATGTACATATTCGTGTTTTTTTAAATGGTTTTCATGAGTGGGTATACTCCTGGATTATGCATGTTATTGTTAGTGGGTATATTCACATGGATTGAATGTTTAATTTGAGTGTTTGAATTCTTTTATGAATGGTGTGAATGATTCATTTGACTACACTCCATGGATATGGAACACTGTAGTTGAAGCCTTGGGTTGACTCTGACCCTTGGTTTTTTCATTCAGTGGGATGCCTTGGGACTTTCTACCCTGTGGATCCATCTTTCTTGGGCTCTGGTAGGACTTTCTATTGTCATGATCCTTGGACCCCAACTAGTGCCTAACTGAGTTTTAGTAGGGATTCCCATGGGACTCAATGGGATGCCTTGGACATGATCCTTGGATCACGCCTTCCGTCGTCTAGATATTTATTACTTGGAATCCTTGGTTTGTTGACACCTTCTATTTGGCCCTTGAGGTATGATACTTCCCTATACAGTGTGGTTTTTGGGATTCTACATTCACTAAATGGTGTGGTCGTGGGATACCTAATTTATTTATACAGTGTGGCTGGGGGTTGCTTGGTACAGATGGATGTATGATGTGGTCATATGACTTTCATGTTACTTTTTAAAGCTACCTTGTTAGAATTTGACACTCTTTTTCATGTATCCATGAAGGTTGATTGGTTTCACTTGTTACATTAGACTTATTCCATGGGAATACACACATAATTTATAATTTTCTACACTTTCTAGAAACATTTTTTTAAATGTATAGACCTAGTTGGTTGCCTACTGGGAGGTTTATCTAAAGCCTTAATTTGGCCATCATAGGGACCCAAATATATTATATGGATACAAGTGATGATATGGGAAAAATCCATAAAACAGGTTTTAGATTGTGGTTATGGAGTTGGGGATCATATGACCATGTTGAGGCTTGTGATGCTGATATACCATTTTTGTCTTATTGTTTCTTTTTAGGATACTTGTGTTGTATTTCCATGTACAGTTATGGCTATTTTCTAGGTAATTGTTCAATATTCATTATTTTGGTATATGAGAAACATCTTTCTATTGATATTTTTTCAAATCATCTTGCCTTAGATTCAATATTATACTAGGTATTTCACTTCTTCTATTGTATATATTTGACTTTTTCTGTGATACTCTGGTAATGAGGGCATAATTTTACCACTGACTCACCTAGTACCCTGCTGCTAGTTAGTATACTTTTGCATTTGGGGATATGCTCTTGAGTCCATGTGACCAACCGGGTTCGAGGCACCATTTCGGGTGGCATCTGTGTATGGGAATTTAAAATGTGGTATTAGAGGAGTGTTTTTTCTTTTCTAGTTTGACTTAATATTTGAAAAAAATATGGGGATAGAATTGAAAAGTAATTTGGTTATAAACTATTCCCAGAAGTAACTAACCTACGTACAGGTAAAAAATGAATTACCTCGAACTGAGTTTTGATTTTATGGATTTTTACTATTACAATTGATTTGACATCACCATTGGGTGACATAGTAGATTTCTTCTACTACTATTGATGAAATTTCGAGTTCTATTTTAGTTGATAATAAAAGTAATGAGGGTGTTACATCTCACACATCATAAATACACTGGTTAGAATCACATTCCACTTATTATGCCATGCCATCTAAGATGAATTAGATATTTCATGTTATTGTGATAGTTTAGGTGACAACTTTTCCAACAATTGTGTTAGTTGTGTGCAGTAGATAAATGTGGGACATCATCTTTAAATCCATAAGTTGTATGTGACGATCTGAATTGGTTAATGAAAAACCAGTGGAATGTAAAGGTTGAATGAACATAATGTGTATGGTTTGAATGGGACCGAGTTTTGGGTTCTTGATGTGTTAATGGACGTCACAGATTTATATATTGGTAAACCCTTGGTAATATTTCTTGAATAAATAAAAGTGAATTGGGAAGAGAAAATTGAATGGAAATTAGAGATTTTACCAAGACCCGGGCCTTGAGTGGGTGAATGGCGTAATTTCTAGAGTTTCAATGAATGTTCTTTATACTTTCGTAGAATCAGGAGAAGGTTGTGGATTTGAATTGGTTTCTAGGAGGGTTTTGACCTATTATATTCTTTTGACCTTTGTTCTTTGATGTTGTTCTTTCTTGAGGCATGCATTTGGAATTATAGAGACATGCCACCATGAAAACCTCCAGTGGTTCTCTATGATGGAGGTGATGAATATAATTCGGAGATGGTGGAACATGGGCTACTACATGGTCCTCCCGTGGTGCTATTTTTTCCACATGAGTTGTTTCCAGAAACAGGTGCAAAGGTACAATTTTTCATGGGCTTCGTTTGTTGTATGCAGACTTTCTGGCGAGCACCGCAACTGTCGTTGACTATGGATGAGATGGCATGGGTGGTCGAGGAACAACAAACTCCTAAAATTTTATAGGATTGAGGACCAGAGGCTACAAATTTGTGCCTAGAGACCACGTTGGAAATTTTTCAGCATCTGGATATTCCTCCTATGCGAAGGGTCAAGACCGCGACATAAATGATATGTGGAGTGGAAAATCATATGCACAACGTTTTGACATAGGCTGATGATCTATGGAATATGGGTTGAGACCAATTCCAAACCCGCTTCAATGAAATAATTTTCCCCATAAATCTACGAGCAGTGCAGGTTAGAGATTTTATGCATCTAGAGTAGGGTGTGATGAAAATAATGGAATACTCAGCACAATTTATTTAGTTGTAGCATTTTTCATTTATGTATCTTAGTAATGAGTATCACTCCTATTGTGAATCAGGCACTGATTATAGAGCAGAACCAGAGTGAATATGGGAGTACAAAACGTGGGAGTGTTGTTTCTCACCCTATTGGATCTACATCTTCAGGATGGAAGCGTTGTTTTGAGGCGTCCCACGATGTGAGTGTTAATCAGGAAGTGGGTTCATAGAGCTTGGTGTTTTTTCATTAGTGTGGTAGGTGAGTCCACATGAAATATCAGCACGACCAAAACCCATTCTAGTGTCGAGCTTGCAGTAGGATGGGTAACATGCAACATTTTCGCAATAACTTACCTCCAACTATGAGTGGTATGGGGTAAGCTCCATCAATGGGTTAGGGAGTAGATTTTTTAACTCCATGTTATTCTGGAAGCTAGAGCAGAGTCGGCCTGTCAGTATAGGGAAGTATTGGTCGTGTCTAGGGTTTCGAGACATTGTATCCTCATAGACAATAGAGTGGATCATATCAACATTTCTAGGATGGGTCACAAGGACATGTTGTAGGCCAGACATATGTTGTGCAGCAGACATAATATGAGTGAGATTCTGAACCATATGCACTGAGAGGTACGATCTTAGTAGCTTATACTATTGAATATTCTATTTTTGATACTAGTTCCAATCATATAAGTATCTCTAAATCAGATGTAAAAAGCCTCGGTCTGGTGGTTTTTAATTTTGCGGGTGTTTTGATGCTAGAAACTACATTGGGAGTTAGAATTGGTGATGTACACTAGTGAATGTAGTGTCCCCTTGAGGTTGGTATGTGCCACTTCCTCTGAATATTATATGTTCTCGAGATGATAGGGTTTAATGTCATTCTCAAAATGGACTGGATCAGTGCTAATCGAGCATATGATGAATAATATCACTTGAGGGATACATTCACATTACCAGAGGCTACGATGTTTATTCACAATGGTGAATGTGATGTTTAGGCAAGAAGATCTGGACCTGAGCGTCATGGGCTTGGCGGGATGATGGCCCATATATCTATCATTTTTATGGATGATCAGGGAGTGGGTAAGATGGACATTACTCTAGTGGTTGAGTGCTTCAGAGTCATATTTTCTAATGGATTTTCTGGTTTGCCTCATGAGAGAGAGGTGGAGTTCCCCTTCGAGCAACTATGAAGAGATGCACCGGTATCCATTACTCCTTACAAGATAGCTATAACAGAGTTTAAGGACCTCAAGAGGTAGCTAGAGGACTTGGAAGAGTGGGGTTTTATTTGACCCATAACATCTACTTGGGGTTAACCGGTCCTTTTGAGAAAAAGGAAAATGGAACACTTTGGCTATGTGGTGATTATCAGAAACTGAACTAGCTGATGATTAAAAAATGATATCCATTTCCATGAATAGATGACCCATTTTTTCCAATATGAGAATATTGAGTGTTTTCAAATATTGAATTGTGGTTAGGATATCACTAGGTGTGTGTTCGACCAGAAATCAAACCTCACATGGACATCCATAGTAGTTTGGGGTTTTAAGAGTATCTGGTTATGTTGTTCGGTGTAATGAAAGCACCAAAAATTTTCATGGCATTGATGAACTGAGTGTTTCATCCTTAAAAGGATTATTTTTTGGTTGTTTTAGTGGAAGATAGATTGGTGCATTCTCACAATCAACATGACCATGCCAACTATCAAGACATTGTTTTGAATAAACTGATACTACATTAGATATATGTTATTCATGTAAAGTGACACTTTTGGATGGACATTATTCACATCCTTGGTCACACTATCTCAGACATATGAGTTTAAATTGACCCAAAGAAGGTGATATATGTAGTTTCCTTAGAATAACCCCAGAACATTTATGACATATATAGTATCTTGGGGATAGAAGGATACAACATGCATTTTATATAGTACTTCTCATGCTTAGTAGTGCGGTTGATGGGCTTGGATAAGAAGGGTGTGAAGATTGTGTGGTCACAATCTTGTGAGACAAACATTCAGGAGTTGAAAGACTGATTGACATCCGCACATGTCCTGATACTACTAGAGCAGTGAATAATCTATATAGAGTACTGTGATGCATCTGATATTGGGCTCGGGGTAGTGCAGATGGATGGAGATCAAGTCATGGAATAAAGGTCTCGTTAGCTAATGCCTCATGAGTGGAATTACCTTACTCATGATCTTGAGTTAGCTATAGTTGTTCACGCATTTCATTGTTGAAGGAATAATTTACTAGCATAGCATTTCATGCTGTACACAGACCATAAAATCCTCAGGTATATCTTTACACAACATGCTCTAGATATGAGGTAGTGAAGGTGGGTGGAGTACCTATAGTCCTTTGACATCGATCATTCCTATTCTCCTAGAAAGGGTAATGGAGTAGCCAACGCACAGAGAAGGATGAAATTGATACAATCACTGAAACATTCTAGTAGTGAGTGGCAGGTTATGGCATTTTTTTATAAGATGTATTTTGAGGTTCCCAACAGACATGGGCATAATTTACCTTCAACATTAGTTTTTACCTCTTCCCTACTAGATAGAGTTTGAATGACACAAATATTAGATTATAAAGGCATAGTTCAACATGAAGGAGTGGCAGGTAAGAAACCTCCACCTAGTTTGATGGTAGTAAATGATACGATCTCGTGTATCCTTCGAAGTTCCTGGTTTCCAATGGAAAAACATATAGAGTTGATGCAGGAGTTTGATGCTCCATCATGGGCTGATGACAGAGAAAATTCATGTGCATATTTTTAATAAAATAATGATAATTTTTTACTATTTATCAATGATAAACCCCATGTATTTACATTTTTTAATATAATAATGGGTAATTTTAATTTTATAATGAAAATGGGAAAAATTTAAATGAGTGCATGATTATAGATTTTGGACAGATTTTTACAGCAAGGGTATTTTTGACATTTCATAAAAAAATCCCAATTTAGTGAAAACTAATTTTTCAGAATATTTATTGTATTTCCTTAAACTTTTTCTTTTGGACCAGGAGCAGATTCAGCCATCTAAAGGGAATAAAATATCAACAATGTTTATGATTTTTTCGGCCGGACAACATGGACCCCACCACTGTAACAGAACCACAACTTGGCCTAAATCCATCTAAATCAGTTTCTTCGATATAGGATACAACGAGAAAAAATAGGGCCACCTCTTAAAAAATTTGAGTTAGTTTTGAAGTCATCAATTATACCATTGAATGTTGTCCTTTTGGAAGAACATTCCTAGAAGATTCGTATAGAAAAAGAAACAGCCAATGAAAAATTCATAACACAATCATCCAGTGTCTAAATGAGTTGACATTTTGAGGGTGAACGTCCAAAACATTGATGAAAAAATTATATGATGAGGTATATGCATGAATCTTCCATTTAATGGGCCATCAATGCACATTCATTCGGAGGAAAGAATTCTCCCCATTCACAAATCACCAGGTAGACACCCACGACCAAGGAGGGATCCCACCAGGGCACGGGCTACTGTTGCTCCTCTCTTCCCCCCCTCATTTATTATTTTTATTTTATTTTCATTCATATCTTGTCTTATTTTTCAATTTTAATTTAAATTTTAGTTTTATTAATTCCTATTTTTGTGTTTCTCCATCCACTTTTCTTCATTAATTTCCTTCTCTCTCTCCTCTTCCTCCCAATCCACCATGTAATCTCTTACTCTCGGAAATGAGAGGCCAACCTCAAGACATGGCCTAGGGGGAGGTGAAGGTGATCATGAATTTTCATTAATGTTTAATTTTATGTTTGTATATATAATTTTGTAGCAAGCACGGGTAAGGAGAATTTCCCGAATGTAGTGACTACCTCCGATGATATGGAACTCAACCTATCATTATTGTTTTAGTCAATCAATTTTCCTTCTTCCCATTGGTTAGTTTTTTATACATTTAATTTGAGCTAATCAATAGATGAAACAACTTCATTTGAACTGGGTACTGGAAGATGACACGTTCTAGGCAAAGGTGTGTCATCAACCTGGATTAATAGAGGAGGTGGAATTTAGAGTTCTTAAAGATTCAATGACATTCCATAATTTATAAATAAATGATAGTTGTTCAAACATGCAATTTCATTTTGGGATTATCAAACTAAAATAATAAAAAGGTTAATAATGATTGAACATTTAACTGACCCCCAAAAAATGTTATTTCATATTAATTCATTCTTTCTAGACATCCATCATTTTATAAATTTATAACACATTCTTCACACATCATTATTTGAAATAATCAAAAACCCAAACATATTTTCATCACATATATTTAATGAAAAAACCACCAAAAGAGATAGAATAGGTGAATTAGGTAAATTAAGGGAACTACATTGAGAAGGCTCCTCAATATAGATGACCCTAGTCAGCCATTGTGTTGTACTAGGGAAAAAAATTGTTTTTGTCCATGTCACACGACACATGAGCGTCAAAACTAGCACCTTTCTAGGGATCTAATCAGTTGTTAATTTAATTTTTATATTTTCACATATTATATAAATTTGATTTCATATTATAAAATAAAAAAATATTTCGTTCTGTGATGAATTAAAATGATAATTATTCTATATGGACTAACAATTTCTCACAGGTGCATCAAAAGTAAGATAAAGAAGAAGGTTTTAGAAGGTTTGAGGTGAAAAAACATAGATAAAGCATTAATAAAACAAACATTAAAATCTGAAATATCATTTGACTATGTTCTTGCATTAGTGTAGAAACCCAACCCTTTGAAGGATGAAGAAGATGAGGTGGAAGATGAGGATGACATGCCTGATGAGCCACAAGTGGGAGATCAAAAATGATTGGATGAGTTAATTATTAATTTTGGGGAATTTCCTGATCTCCCCATACAATATAAAGAAGAAGTTCCAGAATAACTAATGGATAAAGCCACACAAGTGGTGGAATTTTACATTAATATGGAGGATATCAACTACCTACCTTCATCCACAAAGAGTCTACTCCAAGAGGAACTTACCACTGTGATAGAGATTGAAGCTAAACTAACCCATGGAGTTGAACCATTCTTTGACTCTATCTATTATAATATTTTTTAAATCTTCATTCTAAAACACTTATTCTGATTTTGATTATACATAATTAGAAGATCTCTGCTATTTTTTTGAGGAAGAAGATGAAGCTATATGTGCACCTACTGAGGAACAAATGGAGCTCCCTGGACAAGTTTAATATTTATTGAAGGATGCTCTTGAAGAGATTCTAGTGGATTTCCCTACGGAGACCAGGAAAAAATATACTTACTTTTATGGGGAACAATTTGATCTTAAGACTTCATGTTTTTTTTCTATTCAAATAGAATTACACTCATACTTTCCTATTGACTATTCTTTTGATTCAGCATACCTTGAGGAACTGCAAGACAAAGAAGAAGAGGTTACACATGTAGCAACCAACATGGAGGATGATTAATACTTCATCTTTCCCCCACCATTCATGATATACCTCATTATGATGGGTGGATATGGTGTACTCTATCCATGGATAATTCATCAAGAACAAGGATGAAGCAGAAGCTGGGAAAAGCCACATGTGGTGGTTCAGATCAAATAAGCTTCTTCCTCCATTAGACATTGGATAATAGCTTGTACTACCCTCTGGAGGAAGTGAAAATTCAAGTCCCACTTAGGGTATTATACCAATTTTTATGTTCACTTTTTTATAGGAATTATGATGTCAATTTCTTTTCTTATATGTAGTGTAGAATTCATCCCCTCCCATTTTTCATTTTGAGCATAAATGAAATTATACTTGGGATTAATTAAGTAATTTTCTTTTGTTGGATCATGATGATAGAAGGAATCCCCAAAAATTTAAGGATGAGGACAATGGATTTATTTTTAAAAAGGATTTCATTTTAATTTTCCCTATTTTTAACTCAATTAATTTTTCTCCAAAAACATTTTTTGAGCTTTAAATGTTTAAATTTCATGCCCGCACTTGATTTTATTCTCTACATGAATAGTCTAGGAATCCTGAGTTTTTTAGGAATCCTGTGATTGCATGTTTTAGATTTCAATTTTCATACGATTAAATGATTGAAATGAAGAATTGAATTTTTAGAATGATGCATGGATATTGAAATAATAACTCATGATTTGAAAGAATTAACTGATTCAGATAAATGAAATTCCATAACAATCTTTTATGATTTAAATTTCTGAAATTTATGTGAAATGATTTTTTATTATTCATCTTTCCATGAGTGATTATCTATTATAGTATATCTTATTCTTGGGAAAATTTCAAGACAAAGTACATCCAATATATCATAATCATATTTATTGAGTGATCTTGGGATATTTAACTGACTAGAACATGTATTGAAACTTGTCAAAGCTATGACTATGAAAAAATAAATTTAAAATGATTGAGAGATCCTATGAAAAGACATTTATCCTTAAAATACCACCTTTACATCAATCCTTATTTAATCCCATAGAGACCATGAATTATTTTTACAGGGATGAGCCATATTTCGTGACATTTTTATCCATTCCAACCCTACTATTGGGATTTGTATGATATTTTAAAGTTGAAGTGTGTGGGAAAAGGGAATCATGGTGAATGGGATGATACTCATTGTAAATAAGAAATGTGGTAGTGTTATTGGGGGAATTTTAAATGGTTATGGAATCATTCATTATACTATATTGCATTCCCCTCTTAAATTAAAAAATGAAAAAAATGAAAAAAATATCCAAATAAATAAAAAAATGCGTTGTGATTTGGGAGAACAAAAAATAACCATTTTCTATATCTACAATCTTCTTATCGTATGTGGTTAGGTGATGTAAGTGAGGTTTTATCTAGTCATAACATTATAAAAAGGAAAAAAATTACAAAACTAAAAAAAATTATTCAACAGGGTGCACAAATCAATCATTATGCATATTTGACCACGACCTTACTTTGTGCTTGGGGAAGTGGGTGTTGCTAATTTGAAGGGGAGAATTTAATTACACTTTTAGTTTTGATATCATGAATTGTACTTATGTGATAATCCTCCTCCATGAGCTTTTAACTTTTCAGGAATCAAATCCTAACAACCACAATCCTCAGATTCATTTGAACCTTTATTTCAAGTCCTCATGATTTTATGTGTATTTTGTCTTTAAAAAACAGAGAATGTAGATAATTTTAAATCATATTAATATGGAGCATGTTCTCATGATATGATCATTACTCTACTTGAATTTCATAGTGAGGGATGGGAGAAATTAATAAAAAATGAGGTAAATCATGAATTGGCATGTTTAACAAAAATGAATCAAGGAGCTTAAACGAATGAAAAAAGAGGTTCCATCAAATTTCAAATGTAACACCCTGACCCCAGTTACCCAGAGTCGGTGCAGTATTACATAACATTGGCATGATCACAAGAAGGATCAAATCTCGAAAGACCGATTCGTTTAGTAGCCTTGGAAATACAAGATATATTCATAAGTCTTACATTACATCATAAAAATGAAAACTACAACAACATATTTTCTTCATATTCTACACTCATATCCCCACATACTATCCCTAAAGGTCATTCATAATTTACTTCTTCATACCCTGGGAAAAATAAAACATAGAAAAGGGGTGAGCTCAAATTCCCAGTAAGGATAACAATATAGTGGAAACATTCATAAATAAGAATAAACATTTAAGGCAATGTATAACTAAAACAAAAGCCTTTTAAACATGAACTTAAACATAGTATGGAAAAAATAAAATGAAATAATGCCATTTACATATTCACATGGATATTCTACAATTCAAATAATCACATGAAATATCAATAACCACTCTCATAATGATGGAATGCATAATGCCAGACTATCATAACCACATAGCCAAGGCCTCATGCCAATACTAAAAATAAGATTTAGTCAAGGCCTTGTGGAAAAACACTAGTTTGTCTCATGATACCTACTGATGCATCGAGGAGCTATAGCGGGCTCCACCCATCACATATTAAGTCCAATGCATTCCCATATAAAAAGGTTTAAACATAACATAATCATTCGTATTAAAACAAGCGTACAAAATGTCAATACTTTCACCATAAACTATGAACGGTATAAAAATAGAACATCCATAGTCAAACATATCACAAAACTTTTAAATCAATATATAATTTTTGTATCATAATAAATCAAATTCAAATAAGCGTAAAATCCATCAAAGGATGTTGACATAGATGAAATCAAAAATCTTTTTAGAGAAATATCACTTTCTATTTTGAAATCATTTAAGAGTCTTATATTTATGAAATTAAACATTTTGTTTTAAAATATTCTTATAAGCTTGTAAAGGAAGCTTTGACAATTTTATAATGGCGGAAAATAACTGCACCCGCGGTATAAGTTAAAAAACATTCTTACCTTAATTCTGTCGAAAAGGTTAAAAAGCACCTTGTTTAGAAAATGACGGAAGGATTCCATTATAAATGCCTTATAAAAAGTCAAACAAGGGTATAAATGTCTTTAACCCATATTCTTGTAAATAGTAAAAATGTTTTGAACTACATTTTTAAGAAACATGGGTGTGGATGATAAAGAGATACCAGTAAATTATTACGTATATATAACCTCAGATAATGAAGAGATTGTGAAATAAACCCTTACCTTGTACTTTTCCTTGGTTGGGGTAGGTTAACCTCTTGTATAATGGTAAAATAATTTTTATTAAATTATACAAGAATCATATACATTAATATGATATCATATATGATCTTTTATCATTGATTTGTTAATAATATCCTAGTATTATCATTGTTTCGGGTGTTAACTTACTCATTTTATTTTATATGTTTTGTTCTGTAAGCCATGTTTGTAATGGATAGATGTATATTATTCATATCCAGAATGATATCAAGTCCTTTAACATCATTTTTAAATCATCAAATGATAATTATACTTGAATGGATACGATGGAGAATGAATCTCATCGCGTTCGTGGAGACGGTAGTCCGTACGTACGCACGAGCGACAATATCATTATTTTGATATTAAAATAATATATAAATGGATGGTATATCATATATACAGAATCGTTAACATGTTATATTTATTATTTACATGAGTTACACATCATTATTATACCCATCCAAATAATAATATATTGAATAACAATTACACCACGACGTGGAGACAGTAAGCCGTACGTACGCACGTATGGTGACATGTTATTCAAAGGGTGGATCTAATAATGAATATGGCTGTACCATATTTATAATAACATCACAGTATATATAAGATACTGGAGTTATTAATTTATAATGGTAATAAAAATGAATGAAGAAGTTGAAGAAGAAAGGAACTTGAAAAGTGGTGGTGAAAACATTACCTCTTCTTCGGGTTCTTCCTTTTGATTTGATCAAAAGGGATCCTTAGGTTGGATTTTTTGATCAAACTAAGGCCTCTAGGTTGTATTGAGGGATGTTGGGAGAGTATTTGGGCAGATTTTGGCCGATCCAAAAGGCTTTGAAGGTGTGACAAAATGAGAAGGAGGAGTGCCCTTTTATAAGAGGGGTGAGGGGCACCGTTGGAAAAGCTAGAAATATTAATTTATAATAAATTTATATTCAGTTTCTAATGGCTCCAAAGTGGATTATTTAAATTTTAAGGTGGGTATGGGTCGAAAACAACTCAACCAATAGAATTTATACAGGTTTGGGTACTTATATTAACCTTATCTTTAAGTAATAACTCTAAGTTAATTAGTTTCACTTTTACAATGTCTCTTTGTATTTTTATATTATATGGTTAATAAACTTACTATATACATCCAAGAGACCACCCAAGTGGTCCATTAATGATATAAATATCACGATATAAGTCTCTTTGCCGAACCGTAGATTTTTAAGAATTTAATATCAATTAATAATATAATATTTGTTTTAAAAACTCTTTTATGTCAATTTTGACACTATTCAATAGTTGATTTTTGTGAAACTCATAAGAGAATTATTACTTCTAAATAAGTCAATTAAATAAATCCTAATATGTCATATTATCCTATAAAATTAGTGTAATTCAATAGAAGTCTCAAATTATATTTATTTGGGTATTTATAATATCAATTATTTTAATTTGTCACTATTATGGTAATTACTACGTCATAATTGTGTCATAAATAAATAAATTATATAAAGTCTACATATTATAAATAAAATATCATTATGTAGGAAATTTTTTTATCTTTCGGTGGAATATTTATAGTCTAAAATCCAACATATATAACCATATGTAAAAATTGTTTTTCTAAAAGATATATGCTTATGTCATTTTTGTACTTATTTTAACTTAATTAAAAATAAGTGTCCCTATCACCTACAAGTGGCTCCATGGGGTCCCAAAATCGACCCAAAGATGCCTATGGTCGAACATGTATCAACCAATAAGGCTAGGACATGTTTTAGGGTAATTTATTATTATTATAATATTAGTTTTTAACCCTTATTTACCGGATTTACCTTTAACCACGATAAATAAAATATTTACCGAAGTAATTATTCAAAATGTCTAAAAATAAAAGTTACCTATTTACACAATTTGAACATCCTGATTCCAAATATGGAATCCAATTTTCCAAATTCAAAACACAGAAGTGGTAGAAATTAATTTAAAATTAATTCCCTTTGTTAAAACAAAAAGCGTGTTTTTAAGAGATAATAACTATCAAAAGGTTGACACTTGTTTAGGTCCGGTTTAATTGTAAAATTATGTCCAATGACCAAAATTGTATTAAATGGTAAAAATATATTCTAAATATAAATTAAAACCACTCAAATTCATAATTTATCACTATTAATTATTTTCATTAAAAAAGTTCTTTTTAATTAAAATTTAGTAACTGTCACTATTCATCAAAATATTAAAGTTATCCGAAAAGTACCAAAATATCACCTTAGGCTAAATTTGATATTACGAATCCAAAAATGAAGTCCATTTTGAAATAAAATATATATATAATTTCAAAAAGTAGGTATTACTATTCGTAACGGCTAGATTGATTGGTTATGGTGTGTTAGAACTCAGTGTTGCGTACAACACATGCTATCACATTATTCAAAGAGAAGCGTACCATAGAAGCTTGTGGTGTTACATTCTCCCCTCCTTCAAATAATTTCTTTCTCGAAATTTCTAGAATACTTATCACATGAAATGACTCGGGTGGATCTTCATCATATGTTCCTTGGGTTCCCACGTTTCCTCTTCCATCTTATGGTTTCTCTACAAAACTTTTTCCAGACGCGTCGTCCGGTTTCTTAGTACTTGCTCTCTCATATCAAGAATCCTGACGGGCTCTTCACAATAAGACAGATCGGGTTCCAGTTATAACTCGTCATAGGTGAGGACATGTATTGGGTCAGGCATTTATTTCCTCAACAGAGATACGTGGAACACATCATGAACTTTGGAGAGACTTGGTGGCATTGCCAATCGGTAAGCTACAACCCTAATTCGTTCTAGAATTTCAAAAGGTCCGATGTACCTGGGACTCAATTTACCTTTCTTACCAAAACGTATAACTCCCTTCCATGGAGATACCTTCAGGAAAACATGATCACCAACATGAAATTCCAAATCCTTCCTTCAATTATCGGCATTGCTCTTCTGCCTACTTTGAGCTGCTTTGATGTGATTTTGGATTACCTTCACCTTTTCCATCATTTCCTCCACCAGTTCTAGACCTACAAGTTTTCTTTCACCAACATCATCCCAACAGGTTGGTGTGCAACATCTCTTTCTGTATAACGCTTCATATGGTGCCATCTGAATACTCGAATGGAAGCTATTGTTATAGGAAAATTCTACCAGAGGTAAATACTAATCCCATATACCCTGAAAGTCAAGTGAACAGGATCTCAACATGTCTTCTAAGGTTTGAATACTCCGTTCTGATTGACCGTCTTTCTGAGGGTGGTAGGTAGTGCTCAAATGAAGTTCAATATCCAGGGATTTATGAAGACTCTTCCAGAATCTTGAAGTAAAACGGGTATCAAGATCAGAAACAATCAATAGTGGTACTCCATGAAGTCTCACAAATTCATTAATATATAGTCTTTCTCAACGTTCCAATGGTAGATCTTCTCTTATAGCAAGAAAATGTGCTGACTTGGTAAGACGATCAACAATAACCCATATTGCATCATTCCTTCTAGGAGTCTTTTGTAGCCCCATGACAAAGTCCATTGTAATATTGTCCCATTTCCACTCCGGTATGGGAAGAGGTTGCATGACTCCTCCAGGGTGTTGCCTTCCAGCTTTCACTTGTTGACAAATCATACATCGTGACACAAAGTCATCAATCTCCCTCTTCATATTGTCCCACCAAAAATGTTCCTTCAAATCTATATACATTTTGGTGCTCCCAGGGTGTATATAGAAATTGGAACTATGAGCATCATCCAGCAATTCCCTTTTTAGATCAGTTATATCGGGAACACAAAGTCTCTTCCCGAATTTCAAAATTCGAACTTTATACACAAAGTCTCTCAGTCTCCCATCATTCACAGCTTTAATCATCTTTTGAAACTCTTCATCACTGGTCTGAGAACTCTTAATCCTTTCTAGTAATGATGGTTTGGAAACCATTTGAAAAAGCATTGATGTTTCTCCTTCCTTGGTTATTCCCATGTCCATCTTCACTAGATCCATGAAAATTCGATCCCTTTCAATTCTCATATTGTTCAAAACTCCGTGATCTTTTCTGCTCAAAGCATCTTCCACCTTGTTTGCCTTCCCCGGGTGGTAGTGTATCATGCAATCATAATCCTTGAGTAATTAAAGCCATCTCCTTTTCCTCATGTTGAGTTCTTTTGGTGAGAAAATATACTTCAAACTCTTGTGATCAGTATAAATCTCACATTTTTCACCATAGAGGTAGTGCCTCCATATCTTCAAAGAAAAGATCATAGCTGCTAACTCGAGATCATGAGTAGGATAGTTTTGTTCATGAATTTTCAACTGTCATGATGCATAGGCAATAACTCTATCATTCTGTATAAGGGAACAACCAAGTCCTTTATTCGATGCATCACTATAAATAACGAACCCATCATTCCCCTATGGTAGAGTCAATATAGGAGCATTGACTAATATTCTCTTCAGTTCTTCGAAACATTATTCACAATCTTTTTTCCAAACAAATTTAACCCCTTTACGTGTGAGCTTCGTCAATGGGTTAGCCAATCGGAAAAATTCTGGACGAAACATCGATAATAACCTGCCAAACCAATAAAACTACATACCTCAGTTATACTCATAGATGCGGGCCATTCTTGGATTTCGTTGGTCTTAGAAGGATCAACAGAGATTCAATCTTTAGAGACAATATGGCCAAGAAAAGAAATCTCTTGAATCCATAATTCACACTTGCTAAACTTCCCATATAATTCATGCCTTCTCAGAGTCTTCAAGATAATGTGCAAGTGATTTTCATGATCTTCGTAGCATTTGGAGTATACTAAGATATCATCAATAAATACCACCACAAATTCATCGAGATACTCCTTGAAAACTCTATTCATCATATCCATGAATACAGAGGGTGCATTAGTCAATCCAAAAGGCATTAAAGTAAACTCGTAATGCCCGTACCTGGTTCGAAATATTGTCTTCGGAATGTCTTCCTTCTTCACACACAACTGATGGTATCCAGATCGAAGGTCAATCTTTGAAAATTATTGAGCTCTATGCAGTTGGTCAAATAAATCATCAATGCGTGGTAGGGGATACTTGTTCTTTATTTTTATAGCATTGATCTCCCTGTAGTCGATACATAACCTCATAGATCCATCTTTCTTTTTAACAAAAAGAAAAGGTGCTCCACATAGAGAAACACTAGGGCGAATAAATCCCTTATTACTCAATTCCTCTAGTTGTTTCTTTAGTTCAACTAATTATAAAGTGGCCATTCTATAAGGGGTCTTTGATATAGGCCTTGATCCAGGAATTAAGTCAATGGAAAACTCAACTTCTCGTTCTGGAGGATATCCAGGTAAATCTTCCGGAAATACATCTAAAAATTCATTAACAATAGGTACATTCTCTATTTGAACATTCCTTTCCTCACCCACAGTTATTTCAGTCTCTTCCTCCCCTATAATTGAATTTAGTTGAGCTACTGGGGGTGGATCTAGATAAGAATTAGGTGGTGATGATTCTGCTCTAAAGATAAGGTGTTCCTTATCATCATCATCAAGAATCGAAACCTCTTTCTTCTTACAATAAATCTTCGCATCATAGTCCGAAAGCCAGTCCATACCAAGGATTATATCAAACTCAATCATAGGTATGACAACGAGATCAGCAGATAAAGAAAATATATGTCCTCTAATGGGGACTGATTCACAAAACTTTGTTGCAATGATACTTCTATTAAGAGTTTTAAATGAAAACTCCCATGTTAAATCAAATTGGAAATATCTAATTTTCTTAGAAAACTGGGAAGATATGAAACAATGCGATTATCCAGAATCAAATAATGCATTTTCTATACTTGAGGAAACCATTAAATTACCTTACACTATGTATTTCGGAGCTTTTACCTCAGTAGTAGTGATAGCATAAGCTTGGCCTTGATCCCTTGGCCTTTTCTAAGGTAAGTTCTCCTGACGCATAGGACATTCATTTTCATAATGCCGCATCTCCCTGCAATTGTAGCACTGAACATTGGTATCTTCCTTCTTCCCCTTGAAATCACGAGCTTGGTGGTCTTTTTCACCACACTTGTAACTGACTCCCGTTCCCTTTAAGAAAGTACCGGGTTGTTTCATCCCACATTTACCACAGGATGGATATTCAACATTTCCCTTATTATGCTTATTTCCATTCCTAGATTGATCAGAAGATCCCTTCTTCTCTTTCTTTTCATTAAATTCATAAGACTTAGAGAATTCCTTTTTGATATTGATAGGACATGAGACAATGTCTTCGTACGATGAAAAGGATTGTGAGACTAATGATCGACGGAGAAATGGTTTTAACCCATCAAAGAAACGATCAATATTACTTCTTGGGTTATGTATATAATCTCCAGCATACCTTGTTAACCTTGTAAATTTAGCCTCATACTTTGCGACATTCTCATCCTCCTTCTATCTCAGACTCAGAAATTGCATTTCCATATCTGCTCGATGGTCGCGAGGAAAGTATTTTTCTAAAAACAAATCTTTGAACTCCCTCCATTCTATATTTGATACTTCATCATCTTCCTTCATGTTTCGAATCAATGACCACCATTGATCAGCATCTCCAGTGAGGTGGTAAACTGCCATGATAACTTTTTCCTTTTCACTACTCCCCAAATCCTAAAATATTTTCTCTAAGGAATTTATCCATTGCTCAGCTACTAAGGGATTTTTACTCCCATTGAACGTTGGTGGTTGTTGCCTCATGAATCTATCTAACAATGATCCTCCACGCTGCGGATCAGGGTGCTCTATACGGGTAAGTTTATTATTCATAACCTGAGTGAGTTGTCCCAGTATGGTGATTAGCTGATCGGCACCAGTTACATCACCAACTCCATTATAATTATCTTGAGCAGGAGGGAAATCCCTACATGGAGTGCATGCACTGATACCGTTTCCATTTCTTCCATTAGGCGCCATTTCTAAACAATGGAATAAACTAGATCAGTTTGTGAATCAAAATACATAATACCATACTTATAAAACACTTACCATAAATTGAACTATTTATGGATATAATTCATAATCATAAGAATGTTTTCATTGAGGAAGTATATACTCATAAACCCTGCTTAATGATTTGTAAATAAAATGAGAGTTATCCAAAGCATATCCCCCGGGAGTGTCGTAACCAAGAGTGCAGCAAGGCCCATTTTCATGCACTAGTTCCCGTTCGAGTCTAGCTCAAAGCGTTGTTTTCGGGTTTTACCCCTAGGAACATATGTGCCAGAGCCGCCTCTACCTGCTCGTATCCAGACATGGATGTATTGCTCGGAAAACCCACAAAATCTCTACAATACCAAAATTTTAGAATGTTCTTCTATACTAATCCTCAAAGTTAATCTTAGGTCTACGTGCTATAATAAAAGTTTATCTAAATCTAGCTTCCAAGGATTGTACTAAACTTCCTAGGATACCAACTGTAACGCCCCGACCCCAGTTACCCAGAGTCGGTGCATTATTACATAACATTGGAATGATCACAAGAAGGATCAAATCTCGATAGACCGATTGGTTTAGCAGCCTTGGAAATACGAGATATATTCATAAGTCTTACATTACATCATAAAAATGAAAACTACAAAAACACATTTTCTTCATATTCCACACTCATATCCCCACATACTATCCCTGCAGGTCATTCATAATTTACTTCTTCATACCCTGGAAAAAATAAAACATAGAAAAGGGGTGAGCTCAAATGCCCAGTAAGGATAACAATATTGCAGAAACTTTCATAAATAAGAATAAAAATTTAAGGAAATGTATAACTAAAACAAAAGCCTTTTAAACTTGAACTTAAACATAGTATGGAAAAAATAAAATGAAATAAATCCATTTACTTATTCACATGGATATTCTACTAATCGAATAATCACATGAAATATCAATAACCACTTTCATAATGATGGAATGCATAATGCCAGACTATCATAACCACATAGCCAAGGCCTCGTGCCAAGACTACAAAAAAGATTTTGTCAAGGCCTTTTGCCAAGACACTAGTTTGTCTCATGAGACCTACCGATGCATCGAGGAGCTATAGAGGGCTCCACCCATCACATATTAAGTCCAATGCATTCCCATATGAAAAGGTTTAAACATAAAATAAACATTCATATTAATACTAGCATACAAAATGTCAATACTTTCACCATAAACTATGAAAAGTATAAAAATAGCACATCCACATTCAAACATATCACAAAACCTTCAATACAATATATAAGTTTTGTATCATAATAAATCAAATTCAAAAAATCATAAAATCCATCAAAGGATGTTGACATAGATTAAATCAAAACTCTTTTTAGAGAAATATCTCTTTCTATTTTAAAATAATTTAAGTGTCTTATATTTATGAAATAATACATTTTATTTGAAAATATTTTTACAAGATTGTAAGGTAAGCTTTGAAGATTTTATAATGGCGGAAAATAACCGCACCCGCCGTATAAGTTAAAAAAATATTCTTACCTTAATTCTATCGAAAAGGTTAAAAAGCACCTTGTTTGGAAAACAACGGAAAGATTCCTTTATAAAACTCTTATAAAAAGTCAAAAAAGGGTATAAATGTCTTTAAACCATATTCTTGTAAATAGTGAAAATGTTTTGAAATACATTTTTAAGAAACATGGGTGTGGATGATAAAGAGATCCCTGTAGATTATTACGTATAAACAACCTCGGATAATGAAGAGATTGTGAAATAAACCCTTACCTTGTACTTTTCCTTGGCGGGGTAGGTTAACCTCCTGTATAATGGTGAAATAATTTTTATTAAATTCTACAAGAATCATATACATTAATATTATACCATATATGATCTTTTAACATTGATTTGTTAATAATATCTTAGTATTATCGTTATTTTGGGTGTTAACTTACTCGTTTTCTTTTATATGTTTTGTTAAGTAAGCCATGTTTGTAATGGATAGTTGTATATTATTCATATCCAGAAGCATATCAAGTCCTTAAACATTATTTTTAAATCATCAAATGATAATTATACCTGAATGGATACGATGGAGAATGAATCCCATCGCGTTCGTGGAGACGGTTGTCCGTACGTACGCACGAGCGACAATATCATTCTTTTGATATTAAAATAATATATAAATGGATGGTATATCATATATACAGAATCATTAACATTTTATATTTATTATTAAATGAGTTACTCATCATTATTATACCCATCCAAATAATAATATATTGAATAACAATTACACCACAACGTGGAGACGGTAAGCCGTACGTACGCACGTATGGTGACATGTTATTCAAAGGGTGGATAGAATACTGAATATGGTTGTACCATATTTATAATAACATCACAGTATATATAAGATACTGGAGTTATTATTTTATAATGGTAATAACAATGAATGAATAAGTGGAAGAAGAAAGGAACTTGAAAAGGGGTGGTGAAAACATTACCTCTTCTTCGGGTTCTTCCTTTTGATTTGATCAAATGGGACCTTAGGATGGATTTCTGATGAAACTATGGCCTCTAAGTTGTAGTGACGGAAGTTGGGAGAGAATTTGGGTAGATTTTGGCAGAACCAAAAGGCTTTGACGGTGTGAAGAAATGAGAATGAGGAGTTCCCTTTTATAAGAGTGTTGAGGGGCACCTTTGGAAAAGCTATAAATATTAATTTATAATAAATTCATATTCGGTTTATAATGGCTAAAAAGTGGATTATTTAAATTTTAAGGTGGGGATGGGTCGAAAACCACTCAACCAATATAATTTAGATAGGTTTGGGTACTTATATTAACCTTATCTTTAAGTAATAACTCTAAGTTAATTAGTTTCACTTTTACAATGTCTCTTTGTATTTTTTTATTATATGGTTAATCAACTTACTATATACATCCAAGAGATCCCCAAGTGGTCCATTAATGATATAAATATCATGATATAAGTCTCTTGGCCGAAACTTAGATTTTTAGGAATTTAATATCAATTAATAATATAGTATTTGTTTTAAAAACTCTTTTATGTGAATTTAGACAATATTCAATAATTGATTTTTGTGAAACTCATAACAGAAATAATACTTCGAAAAAAGTAAATTAAATCAATAATAATATGTAATATTATCCTATAAAATTAGTGTAATTAATTAAAAGTCTCAAATTATATTTATTTGGATATTTATAATATCAATTATTTTAGTTTGTCACTATTATGGTAATTACTGCATCATAATTGTGTCATAAATAAATTAACTTATTTAAAGTCTGACAATTATAAATAAAATATCATTATTTAGGAATTAGTTTTAGCTTTCTAATGAATATTTACAGTCGAAAATCCAACATATATAACCCCATGTAAAAATTGTTTTTCTAAAAGATATATGCTTATGTCATTTTTGTACTTATTTTAACTTTATTAAAATTTAGTGTCCCTATCACCTACAAGTGGCTCTATGAGGTCTCACAATCGACCCAAAGATGCCTATGGTCGAACATGTATCAAAAAATAAGGCTAGGAAACGTTTTAGGGTAATTTATTATTATTATAATATTATTTTTTAACCATTATTTACCGGATTTACCCTTAACCATGGTAAATAAAATATTTACCGAAGTAATTATTCAAAATAGATAAAAATAAAAGGTACCTATTTACACAATTTGAACATACTGATTCCAAATATGGAATCCTTTTTTTCAAATTCAAAACATAGAAGTGTAAGAAATTAATTTAAAATTAATTCCCGTTGTTAAAACAAAAAGCGTGTTTTTAAGAGATAATAACTATCAAAAGATTGACACTTGTTTATGTCCGGTTTAATTGTAAAATTATGTCCAATGACCAACATTGTATTAAATGGTAAAAAAATATTCTAAATATACTTTAAAACCACTCAAATTCATAATTTATCACTATTAATTATTTTGATTAAAAAATTTGTTTTTAATTAAAATTTAGAAATTTTCACTATTCATCAAAATATTAAAGTTATCTGAAAAGTACCAAAATCTCACCTTAGTCTAATTTCGATATTCTGAATCCAAAATTGAAGTCCATTTTGAAATATAAAATATATATAATTTCAAAAAGTTGGTATTACTATTCATAACAGCTAGTTTGATTAGTTATGGTGTGTTAGAACTCGGTGTTTCGTACAACACACGCTATCACATTACTCAAAGAGAAGCATACCGTAGAAGCTTGGGGTGTTACATAAAAGGGGAAAAGTAAAATATAGAAATTATTTGATGAAAAATGAGAAATTAAATTAATATCTTATGAAAATTTTTGAATTTTTAATTTCACATTGAATTTTTTTTTATTCTATTTCATTGGAATTTGAATATTGGTAACATTGGTGTCCTCTAATTTCCATGTTGAGATTTTATGCTTGAGGATAAGCATGGTCTAAGTGTAAGGGTATTTTTCCAAGCAAATTTATGTGCAAATTTTCAATCAAATTATGATCATTTTTACTAATTTTCAATGATAATCCCTAAGAATTTACAAGATTTTTTTAAAATAAAGGGTAATTTGATATTCATAATGAAAATGAGAAAAATTGGGAAAAGTGAAAAATTTTGGATTTTAGACAGATTTTTAACACACAATTATTTTTGAAATTTAATAAAAAAATATAAATACAAATTTAGCGACTCTTAATTTGTTAGAATCTTGATTTTAGTTCCTTCAACTTTGCCTTCTTGACCAGGAGCTGATTCGGCCATCTAAAAGGCATAGAAATCAATGAAGATTATGGTTTATTCGGGCATACATCATGGACCCCACCACCGTAATAGAACCACAACTCTGCCTAAACACATTTAATTGTGTTTATTCCTCCTATTATAGTATGAGAACTGATAGGTTGGATCATCAACAATTTTGAGGGAGTTTTGAAGTAATTAAGACTTTTGTTGAATCTTATATTTTTGGAGGAACCTTCTTAGAAGGTTTATCCTTAAAATAAAACCACCAATGAAAAATTCATAACTCATTCATCCAGTGTCCAAATGAGCTGAAATTTTTAGAATGAATGTAAAACACATTTATGATCATATTTTAGGAAGGTGTACATGTTTAAATCAACCATTTATTGGGCCATCAATGTAAGAAATTTCAGAGAACAGAATTCTTCCTATAGATGGAGGCCCTTGCCTCACTCCCAAATCATCATCTTAAGAGCCAAATCCAAGGGGCGATTCCACTAGGGAACGAGACACATTTTCACCACTCATCCCCCATAATTTCTCATTTTTATTTTATTTTCATTTTAGTTTTTTCTTATTTTACAATTGTAATTTAAATTTTAGTTTTATTAATCCATGTTGTTGTGTTTCTCTGTCCAGTTTTCTTCATTTATTTCCCTCTCTCTCCCGCTCCTCTTCCACCCAGTCCACTAGGTAATATCTTACTTGTGGAAATGAGTGGCTAACCTCGATACTTGGCCTTGGGGGAGCTGACGAAGATCAAGAATTTTCATTAATGATTAATTTTATGTTTGTAGATTGAATTGAGTAGCATGCACCGGTAAGGCGAATGTCCCCGATGTAGTGATTGACACTGATGACATGCAACTCAAACTATCTCTATTATTTTATTAAATCAAATTTCTTTCTCCCCATTGGTTAGTTTATTATACGTTGGATTTGATCTAATCAATGGATAAACCGACTTCTTTTGAACTGGGTCCTGGAAGATGAAACATTCTAAACATAGGTGTATCATAAAGCTGGATTAATAGAGGAGGTGGAAATGAGAGTTCTCAAAAATGAAATTTCATTAGAAAATTTTTAAATAAAGAATATTTGGTCAAACATGAGATATCATGTTTGGATTATCGAAATAATAAAATATATAATGGATAATAATGATTGAACATTTAATTGACAATTAGGACAATGTTATTTCTTATTAATTAATTCATTTTAAACGTGAATCTTAGTATAAATTTAGAACTCTTTCTTCACACCTCATTATTTTAAACAATAAAAAACACAAACGTATTTTCATCAATTTTTTTTAAAAAAAACCACCAAAAGGGATAGAATAGGTGAATTAGATAAATTATGTGAACTACATTGAGAAGGATCCTCAAGATAGACGACCCTAGTCAGCCACTATACAGCACAAGGAAAAAATATAATTGTTTTTGTCCATGCCACGTGACACGCATGCCTCAAAACTGGCATTGTCTCAAGGGATCTAATCAGTTATTCATTTACATTTTCTATTTTCAAATCTAAGATATATTTCATTTCTTTTTATAAAATTAAAAAATATTTATTTCCATGATGAATTAAAATAATTATTATTCTGCATGGAATAATAATTACTCAATGGTGTGGAAACAAGAAGATGAAGAAGAAGGATTTAGAAGGATTTATGAGAAAGAACATAGAGAAATATTTATAAAAATAACAAGAAATGCTGAAGGATCATTTGACTATGTTCGTGCATTAATTAAGCAACCAAACCCCTAGAAGTATCAAGAACATTAGGTGGAAAAGGAGGAAGACATGCCTGTTGAGCCACAAGTGGGAGATACAAAATGATTGGATGAGTTCATGAAGAATTGTGTGGAATTTCCAGATCTCCCAATGAAATAAAAAGAAGAATATCTAGAGCAACTAAAGGATGAAACCACCCAGGTGGTGGAATTTGAAGTTAATATGGAAGAGTTTGAATACCCACACCCATTATCAAAGTGTTTACTCCAAGAGGTACTTTCCACTGAGGTAGAGATTGATGATAAACAGACTCAGGGAGTGGAACCATTCTTTGACACTATCTCTTATAATTTTATTAAATCTAAATTCTACATCACTTCTTCTGATTTGATTATACAGAATCTGAAAATCTCTACTATTTCTTAGAGGAATAAGATGAAGCTATATGTGCACCTAATGAGGAAAAAATGGAGCTCCTTGGACAAGTTGAATATTTATTAATGGAAGCTCATAAAGATATGCTAGTGTATTTCTCTAAGGATACCATGAAAAACAATGATTAAATTGATAGGGAAGAATTTGATCTTAATATATGATGTTTTAATTTTATTAAAATATAATTACACTATGAATTTCCTGTTGACTATTCAAAAATGTAGCATACCTTGAGGAATGGCTAGGCAACGAAAAAGAGGTTGCAAATGTAGCAACCAAGATGGATGATGATTCATACTCCATCCTAGCCCTACCATTCAAGATATACCTCATTGTAATAGGGGGATATGGTGCACTATATCCATGGATCATTCCTCAAGAACAATGATAAAGAAAAAGATGGGAAAATCCACATGTGGTTGTTCAGAGAAAAGAAACATCATCCTCCATCAGACGTTGGAAAAAAACTTGTACTGCCCTTTAGAGGTAGTAAAAATTCAGGTCCCAATTAGAGGATTATACCAAGATTAATCTTTACATTATTTATAGGAATTAAGATTTCAATATCTTTTCATATAAGAAGTGTAGAATGAATCCCCTCCCTATTTTCATTTTGAGAATAAATGAAATGATACTTGGGATTAATTGAGTAATTTACTTTTATTGTATCATGAAGATTGAAGGAGGCCCCAAACATTAAAGGATGAGTACCAAAGCATTATTTTTAAAAGAGATTTCATTTTAACTGTCCATATTTTTAACTCTGTAAATTTTTCTCCAAAAATATATTTTGATCTCTAAAAGGTTAAATTTCATGCTCTCACATGAGTTTATTCACTACTTTACTAGTCTTGGAGACATGAGTTTCTTAGGAATCTAGTGATTCTATGTTTTAGATTTCAATTTTGGTATGATTAAATGATTGAAATGTAGAAGTGAATTTTTTAAATGATTCATGGATATTGAAATAGTAAATTTTGATTTGAAGGAATTACCTGATTCAGATATATGTAATTTTATAACCAACTTTCATGCTTTAAATTTCTGAAATTTATGTGAATTTATTATTATTATTATTCATAATGACTTGAGTGATAATCTAATATCATATATCTCATTCATGAGAGGATTTCTAGACCAATTACTTATTATTTACCTTAATCATATTTCCTGAGCGATATTGGGACATTTAACTGACGAGAACATGTATTCAAACATTTGAAAGCTATGACTATGCAAAAATACTTTTAAAATGATTGAGGGATCCTTTCAAAATCCACTTATCTTTAAAATACCACCTTTACATCAATAATTATTTTATCCCATAGGGACCATGAATAATTTTTATAGGGATGATCTATATTTCAAGCCACTTTTATCCATTCCAACCCTACTCTAGTTATTTTCATGATATTATATAGTTGAAGTGTGTGGGTAAAGGGAATCATGGTGGACAAGATGATACACATTGTAAAGAATAAGTGTGGGGAGTTATTTTGGGACTTGTAAATGGTTTTGGAATAATTAATTCTACTCTATTGTATGCCCCTCTTGAATTAAAAAATTGACAAAAATGACAAAAATATCCAAATAATAGAAAAATGTTTTGTGATTTTGGAGAAGAAACAATCAATAATTTTCAAATCGAAAATCTTATAATCGTATGCGGTTAGGTTATGGATGTGAGGTTTGATCTAATCATAAATATATATAAAGGAAAGAAAGTAAAAAAGGAAAAAAAAATTCAAGAGGGTGCACAAATCAATCATTATGCATAATTTTATCATGTCCTTACTTTGTGTTCTAGGAAGTGGGTGTTGCTAATTTGAAGGGGATAATTTCATTCCAATTTTAATATTGATATCATGCATTGTACATAAGAGATTATCCTCCTCGATGAGACTTAACTTTTCAAGAATCAAATCCTACCAACCCTTAGCCTTTGATTCATTTAAACCTTTGTTGCAATTCCTCATGATTTTATGTGGGTTTTGTCATTACAAAGTAGAGAATGTAGTTCATTTTCATTCCTATTGATAAAGAGCATGTTCTCATGATATGATCATTACTCTACATGAATTTTATAGTGTGTGATGAGAGAAAATAATAAAAATTGAGGTAAATCATCAGTTGTCCTGTTTTATAATAATGAATCATTGAGCTTGAATGAATGATAGGAGAATTTCCATCAAATTTCAATGGGGGAAAAGTAAAATATAGGAATTATTTAATTCATTGAAAAAACGAGTAATTAAATTGATATCTTATGAAAATTTTGGAATTTTTTATTTCAAATTTAATTTTTTTGATTCTATTTCATTGTAATTTGAATATTGGTAACATTTGCGTCATCTGATTTCCACGTTGAGATTTTATGCATGAGGACAAGCATGGTATTAGTGTGGGGGTATTTGAAAGAGAAAAATTATGTGCTTATTTTCAATCAAATGATGAGTATTTTTAAATTTTTTCATTGATAAAAAATATGAATTTACATGTTTTTTTAAAATAAAGGATAATTTAAACTTTATAATGGAAATGAGAAAAATTGAAAAAAGTGCATAATTCTGGATTTTGGACTGATTTTTAACAAAAGGTAATTTTTGAAATTTCATAAAAAATATAAATACAATTATAGTGACTCTTAATTTTTTTGAATCTTGATTGTAGTTCCTTCAACTTTGTCTTCTAGAGCAGGATCTGATTCAGCCATCTAAAAGTCTTAAAAATCAATGAAGCTTATGGTTTCTTAAGGCAAACATCGCGGACCCCACAACCATAATTGAACCAAAACACAGCCTAAACAAATTTAATTGAGGTTATTCTAACTATTATAGAACCATGACAGATATGGTCAGATCCTCAACAAATTTGATGGAGTTTTGAAGTCATTAAGACTGCTGTTGAATCATATATTTTTTGAGGAACCTTCTTGGAAGCTTCATCCTTAAAATGAAACAACCAATGAAAAATTCATAAGACATTCGTACGATGTCAAAATGAGCTGAAATTTTGAGGGTGAACATGAAAAAAGTTTATGATAAAATTTAATGAAGGGGTATATGTGTGAATCTAACATTTAATAGTCCATAAATGTGAGAACATTGGGAGAACAGAATTATGCCTATAAAAGGAGGACCTTACCTCATTCAAAAATCATCAGCTTGTTAACCACATCCAAAGAGGGATTCCACCATGGAACAATCCACATATACACCTCTCTTCCCCCCTAATTTTTGTTTTTTATTTTATTTCCATTTTCTTTTTTTTCTTGGTTTCTAATGGTAATTTGAAATTTTGTTTTATTAATCCATGTTGTTGTGTTTCTCTATCCACATTTCTTCTTTTCTTTCCCTCTATCTCTCCTCTTCCACCCAGTTCACCATGTAATATATTAATCTTGGAAATGAGAGGCTATCCTCCAGACTTGGCATGGGGGGAGGTGAAGGAGATCATGAATTTTTGTTAATGTTTAATTTCATGTTTGTAGATAAAATTGAGTATCACGCACCGGTAAGAAGAATGTACCTGATGTAGTGACTACCTCTGATGACATGCAACTCAACCTATCTATATTGTTTTATTTAATCAGTTTTCCTTCTACGCATTGGATAGTTCTTTCTACATTTTATTTGAGATAATCAATAGATGAAACAACTTCATTTGAACTGGGTCCTAGAAGATGATACATTCTAGACAAATATGTGTCATCAACATGGATTAATGGAGGAGGTGGAATTGAGATTTCTCAAAAATTCAATGAAATTACATAGTTTATAAATAAAGAGTAGTAGTTCAAACATGAGATATCAAGTTTTTATTATCAAACTGAAATAAAACATAAAAAAGAGAATAATTATTGATCATTTTACCAACCCCCCAAACAATGATCTTTCTTATTAATTCATTCTGTTTAGACATGAATCTTAGTATAAATTTAAAATTCATGCTTCACCTTTAATTTTTTTAAATAATAAAAAATTCAAAAATATTTTCATCAATATTATTTAATATAAAAAAACAAAAATATATATAATAAGTGATGTAGATAAATTAAGTGAACTACATTGAGATGGATCCTCAAGAGACATGACCCTGGTCAGCTAATATGCTGCATTTGGGAAAAAATATAACATTTTTTGGCCATGCCCCACCAAAGGCGTGTGTCATAAGTTCACCCGAGGGTCACCAAGATGTACCATGACATGCAATGATAGTACTAGTGGCCAGGAATGAAAAAAATAGGAGGTCGGTTTTGTTACTATTTATTCCACATATAATTAGTTGAAAGTGGAAAATCTATCACCAGCTGGGTTTATACAATAGTTATATATCCCAGAGTGGAAATGAGATGATGTCACGATGGATTTCGTGACTGATTTTCTAAGGTCGTGTAACAACCCAAACATTTATTAATGAAAATTCCTCATGATCTAATAAAATGTCTTATTATGTAAAATTTTTTTATAACATATTAACTTCATTGGTTTTATGTTTATTGATTTTAAAATACCATTAAAAATTATTACAATTTCTAATATAGCTATTGAACAGTGATCATAGGATTAGTATAAATAAAAGGATTTAACAAATACAATTTACACAAAAAAAGGAAGCAATGGCCTTATCGAGTAGAATTTCTGCATTAGAAGCCCATTTTTGAAAGCTCAGAAACGTGGTGGAATCACTGGGCTTCACTCGTGACCAAGACCAAGCATATCTTCTATATGTTATGATTGAACATAACCACCTACGAGATTAGTGGAAGTAGATAGATATTACAACCTGATCCAGGTTATCTGAGTTACCCCAAGTGTCTGTCACCAACACACACCTTACCTTTAGGTCTTATGCATGTGTTATAAGAGTTTATGTAACAATACTGTAGTACAATGATTATGTTCATTATTTTTGTATATAATAAATAATATAAATTCATTTTATTATTGTTACTTTATAAATGGTTTTTAAAGAATTAATAGTATTTCTAGTTAATATTCAATTAAGAAATATATCATGATGAATTAATGGGGTTTTTAAGTAAATAAAATTTTAATAAAATGTTATTAATAAATTCATTTTTATTAAATATAAATTATTTTATAATTTGTAAAAAAAAATTGTAATTTTTATTAATGTTTCAAAGCTGTTTTTGTCAAAACCCATGAATTTTTTTATTAATTTCGGTGTTTATTTAAATGTAAAACATCACATATATAGAAAAAAATTTAGATAAAAATAAAAAAAATTTGGAATTAGGAAGTCAAAATTATCCTACAGTGAGTTTTTCATAATTTTATGTGACAATCGAATTGTTGGGTAAAAAATAAATACCGTTTGAATATATAATGTGTTTTATTACATCATAATGGACCAATAGTGATGTAATGAAATACAATATATGAGTTTTTCGACCAATATATGTTTTATCTTTAAAATAATGTGATTTTTTGTTTTTTATTTTAATTTTATGTTGCCTAATTTGACTCTCAATGAATTATAAAACATTTTAACTTTTTAAATTGATTTCCTTGAGAGTGGGACTCACCTCCACATAATCAAGCCTAGTATTACAATAAGTTCGTCCATTGGACTTATAGAATAATTATTTCCACTTCCCTTTGGCAAAATCTATGGGAAAAACCATGGGTTGGATTTTGGTTTGGATTAATTTAATGTGTAGTCTCCAAAACCTAAAAAATAATGAATTTGATCCCTTTTCCTCTATAATCCCATCCAAACTCCTACTTCTCTTCACCCAAAACCATTTGATCTCATCCAAACCCAACTAGCCTTTCCCTAGATTCCTCCAAATGAACCCAAAGCTCCCATGAAGCCTATCTCAAGACTCACCAAATCCTTTGGGATCACACTTCCATGTAAGATATTTCTTCCTTTCTCATTTTGTTTCCAAATTTATTTATGTTTTTATAAAATTTTATTTAAAATTAAAAATTTTGGGGTATGATTTCCCACCTCTCCCAAAATTCCCTCCTATATGGTTTAATTATAATAGACCTATTTCTCTCTTATTAATTTCTTCCATGTACACCCATTACGATGCTGAAATTCCTTAAGGAATTTATCTCTTCTCATTTGTTTTAATGAAATTATTTTAAACTATGAAACTAAATTCCATTTCTTATCTTGGGAAACATATTTCTATTACCCCCATAAAGTCCATTCAATTCAGGTATAATGAGATACACATTAGTCTCTCATCAACCATTTTTATAAATTCTAATGTCACGCCATTATCCTGCCGAAATTGCACTGTGATTTTCCAGGCCAAAGTCATTGTGTAGTGAATAGAAAGCCCATTTCACTATAAATGGTATTCACCGATGTTAATATTTAATTATTGATTATAGAGTTTCATGTATTAATTCAACATTCCTTCGTCATGGAATAAATTAAGATGTCTAATGACTCCATGTTTTGTGATCCATGAGGTACACTTTGGCATGAAATGAAATGATTAAGAAAGGTACGCCCTGATAGCACTCCAATGCAATGGTTAATGATTAGTATATTAATATGTCAAGTGAAATGAGGGTTTAATCATTATAATTAAATCAAAATTATGATTTTCTCATTCTTTATGTGCAATGATACTTCGATCACGCTAATATTACGTTAAATGTTGTTGCCACATCTCCATGTTATGATAATCATGTTATATCATGACTTTATGTTCATTTTTCTCTGATGCTCCATTGATATGCCTATTTCCTATCTTTTAATGTATTCTTTTGTTATACCTTTTTTACTCCCTTTATAGGCTTTAGAGATCACCATTTTCTTGTGCATTTCCTTAGGTTATCCCATGCAATGCAAAGTATGAAGGAATGTGTATGGTCATGTAAAATAATTTTTCAATAAAGATGTGTATTTCATGTTTTAAGTTGTTATGTAATGGTGATAATACCCAAAGACAGTAATCCTCTCCATTATTTATGTTTTATCCAGTTACTAGTTATTGTAATAAATTATGTTGATGTGTGAAATAAAGAGAAGAGTTTTTATAGTTCTCTTTGAAGTAATGACACTTTGTGGGTTTCCATTGATAGGATTAAGAAGGTTGAACAATTCATGCTGATAAAGAAGACCCTTAGTGATGATGATCATGAAAAATTGAACGTCTGAGATGTGGTACGACTTCATGGAATCACACACATGATTGTTTTATATAGGGATTCAGACTTTATGTATCATTTATGGAATAATTTTCAGAGGGATCTGGGTACACAAGTGTTTCTACGCACATCATACCACCCTCGTACTGACGGATAGTCAGAGTGTATGACACATGTGAAAGAGGACATGTTGCAAGAAATGGTCCTAGATTTTTGGGCCTCATTGGAGAGGCACATTACACTATTTTAGTTTTCCTACAATAAAAATTATCAGAAGACAATACAGATGGAACCTTACAAGGCTTTATACAGTAGGACATGTTGTTCCCACCTGGTCTTGTTAGAGGTAGGTGGGGCATCTTTACTGGGTCCATGTCTCGTGTAGGAGTCATTTGAGTAGGTCTAGTTGTTTCATAAGTTGATGGATACAACACAATCTCATCTGAAATAATATGTCAATCACTGCAGATGACATCTAGAGATTGAGATCGGGGATTTGGTGTTATTGAATGTTTCACTATGGATGGGTCACTAGTAGATCCGGAGGTAGGGTAAACATTTTCCAAGATATGTCAAGCATTTTGAGATTCTAGAGACAGTTGGGACAATTTATTTTTGGTTTCAGTTACATCATAGGTACCAAGCCATGCATGATGTATTCTACATATCTCAGTTGTGTTGTTATCACTCAAGATCATCTCACATTCTTCATTCCGATGAGGTTGACCTTCAGGATGATTCCCCTTTGAGGAGCCTCTGATCCGTATTGTTTATTGGATAAAGAGGGTTCATCAAGGCCGGTCAATTCCCCTAGTACACGAATTATGTAAGAATAACCATTTATACGAAGAGACTTGGGAGAGGGAGGCCAATGCACCTATTCAGTGGCCAGAGATGTTTTCAAAGGAATCGTGACCACCCTTCACGGAGCAATTTGAGGTCGAATTGCAATAAGGGAGAATATTGTAAGATCCTAAGTTTTTCTTGAGGGATGGATACATCTTTTCGAGTTAATTTTATTTCTTTCAATTTTGTATTATAACCTATTCTAGAATGTGGATGGGTTGGGAAGTTAATGGGATATAAAACGGAAACATATTGAAATATGGATGAAGGCCAGGTACACATTGTTTACTTCATGTACACATCGTGTACTTGGATGTAATGATGTGTAGCCTATCTGGATCAGAAAAAATGAGAAGTACACACCGTGTACGTGATGTTTACACTGTGTACTTGTCCAAAGGGGTTTTATTTATAAAAAAGGTGGTATCATAACTTTTTATGGACTATATGTTTTCCTCTAATTTATGAACCAAAAAAACTCTATTCTGGTTTTTCAAGTATAGAAGATTCCCGGACCCCGATTGTAGCGCTTTCTGTAACATTGGAAATGTATCAATGTTTAATGAATTCATTTTTAGTCATACATGATTCTTCAGAAAAATGAATGAACTACTTAGATTTAGTCTCATATTCCCTAATATCTCATTGTTCGTCTGTTCTTCATATTTCTACCCAACCAGGATGAATCATGACATGATATTGGATGATCTATCTTCTACTGAGGTGGTGTAGGTGGTCTATTCATTCTTTTGGATTTTATTATGCTTTTTGGGAATTTTTTGATATGACACCCATAAGACATTATGGAATGGCCTTTTTTAGTGAGTTACTTGTCGTAGCTTTTGTTGGACCTAGTGAGAATACCTATAGGTTCCATTTAGGTGTGTTAACACCTATTACTCATTTCAAGGTCACACAAGGGGTGCGACTTAAGGAAAATATTTTTTGTATTCCAGTTTAAACCACCCATTTGGTGTATTCTTGCACTTTCTTAGTTAGAGGAATCTTTTCAATTCTTTTATGGATGGAATATCCAGTTTAAGAGATGTACTTCATCTATTCTCAATGCATATCATGTTATTCCTTGTCAATATTCACAGTTTAGGATGTTAAAAGTATAATATAGGTTTGTATACCTATATGAATTGACTAATGGAATGTAAAATGGTTTGTACCGAAGGTTAGATATTTATGATTATTCTGATAAATGGTTTTCTTGTGTGGGTATACTGAATACTTGTTCAGGTTGATGTGAATTGGTATACTCACATTGATTGATTGTTGAATTTGAATGTTTTATTTATGGAATGATCAGTTTGATTGATGCCTTGGACTACTCTCCTTGGATATGGAATGCTGTAGTGGACTCCTTGGGTTGATGGTGCCACCAGGGTCTTGATTCTGTGGGATGCCTCAGGCCTTACTACTCCATGGATCCGGATTTCTTGGGCTCATGTAGGACATTCTATTGCCATGATCCTAGGACCCCAACCAATGACAAACCGAGTTTCCATCAGGGATCCCCATGGGACTCGATGGGATGCCTTGGACATGCTCCTTGGATATGGCCATCCATGGTATAGATATTTATTACTTGGATGCCTTGGTCTATAGACACCATGGATCCAACCATTGATGTCTTCTAATTCACAATACAATGTGCCATTGTGATTCTACATTAACTATAAAGTGTGATCATGGGATACATGATTTCAATATATAGCATGGGCATGGGTTTCATGGTATAGATGGATGTATGGAAAGACCATGTGACTTGTTTGCTACAAGTTATAGCTGCCTTATTAGGAGATGAGTCTCTATTTGGAGATATCCTATAGGGCTGTTTGGTTTCACTTGTAAGAGTAGACTTATGGAATGGAAATAAAAATTTACTTAAAAGTTGTTTGAAATTTTTAGAACCATTGTATAATTTCTATTAGAACTATATAGATCTGGGAGGTTTCTTATTGGTATGTTTATATGAAACCCTGTTTGAGCCACCATGGTGAAATAGACAGATTATATGGTTGCATGTGACCCATAAGGGTAAGCACCCTAGTAAAGGTTATTGATTGAGGCTATGGAGAAGGGGAGGATAGGACCATGTTGATGCTTTCCATCTTTGGATAAATTTTTAGTCTTTTTTGTTTTTGAGATATACGGATTGTATTTCTATGTAATGTTCTGGATATTTTCTAGATACCTGTACATATGCCTCATTTTTTTATATGAGATATATCTTGCTATTTATATGTATTCCTGTCTTCTTTCCTTAATTTCAGTTGTCTGTAGGTTATTTCACTTCTACTATTGTATATATTTGACTTCCTCTATGATACTCTGGTAATGATGACAATGTATCCCCAGTGACTCACCTTAAACATAACTGCTACTCAGTAGCCTCTCGAATTTGAGGATATGAACATCAGGCCATGTGACCATTCGTATTTAGGGATCCATTTTAGGTGGAATCTAGGTCCATGATGTTACAAAGTGGTATCTGAGGAGCATTTTTCTTTTATGGTATGAATTACTATTTTGAGATAATAGAAAGGGATAGGAAGGAAATGAAATTTTTTAATAAACTGTACCTGGGAGTACCTACCCCTCGTACTGGGAAAATCTTAATTTCCATGAATTTTGTTTTAATTTTTGGTATTTTGACTATTATAATAGATTTGATTTCACCATTGGGTGATACACTTGATTTTTTTTCTTACCATTGATGCAATTTTGGGTTCTATTTTAGTTTTAACTAGATGAGATGAGGGAGTTCTATCTCATGAATCATATAGAAACATGTTAGAATCAAATTCCATGAATTACACCATGCCATCTTGGATTCATTAGTTACTGAATGTTGTTTTAACAGTTGAGGTGATAGATATGCATGATGATGTGTTTGTTGGGTGAAGTAGATAATGTTATGATGTTATCATTCAATTCACATCGTGCATGAGGCCTTATGAATTAAGAAATGATATAGTAGTGAAATGTAAATTTTGAATGAACATGATATGTATGATTTGAATGAGAGCCATGTTTTGGGTTCATGAGGAGTTATGGGATCTAATGGATTCAGAAATTGGTAAAGACTTATTAAAATATCCTAATTAACGAAATATGAAATGGAAAGGGAAACGTGAATGGACTGTAAAGGCTAGACATAAAACCAAATTTTGAGTGGGTCAGAGGCAATGTTTCTAGTGGTTCGATGGTTGTTATTTATACAATACTATATTTAGAAGAAGGTTATGGGTTTGTCGTTGTTTCAAGGGGGTTTTGACCTGTCATGTGATTTTGATTTTTGTGCTTTGATATTGATCTTTCTTGAGGTATGAGTTTGAAATTGTAGAGAAATTCTACCATAATTACCTCTAGTGGTACACTGCGATGGAGGTGATGAGTATACATCAAAGACAGTGGGCCATGGGATACCGCTTGATCCTCCTATAGTTCTATCTATAGTTTTAGAGGCTATTTCAGATATAGTTGTTGAGGAAAAGTTTCATGATGGTTTGTTTCCCTAAATGCATACTTTCTAGGGAGAACCATATCCTACCTTGAATATGGACAAGCTGAACTGGGTGTTCCAATAAAAGCATCCACCTATGTTTTTAGGGGATGGTAGACCACAAGCTATAGAGATTTAGCTAGAGACCACATTAGAAAATTTTGAGCATATGCAGACACCTTTGGAGTGGAGGGTAAAACTCATGAATTAAATGCTATGTGGAGGAGAAAAGTGACGGTGGGAGTTCTTAAACCAGGCTGATGATATGCAGAATATGGGTTGGAATGAATTAAAAACATGAAACTATGACTACATTTACCACACAACTCTATGAGCGGAGAAGTCCAGTGAGTTTATGCATTTGGAGCTGGGTACGATGACATTTTTGGAATACTAGACACACTTTATAGAGATGCATCGTTTTTCACCAATGTATTTTACTGATGAGCTGTCAAGGGCGCGATGCTTTAATGAAGATCTCAAACATGCTATCAGATTTGAGGTGAATGTGTCCAGGTTTCCTTCTATCATGGGTATTGTGAATTAGGTGCTAATTATATATGTGGAACCTGAGAAAATATGTGGTTACAAAACATGTGAGTGTTGTTTCTCGCCCTAGTGGATCTACATCGTCATGCAGGAAGAAAAGTTTTGAGGCTTCCCATGACATGAGTGCTAGTCAGGTTGTCAGTGCAAGAATCTTGGTGTTTTTTAATTAGTGTGGTAGGTGAGTCCACATGAAAAATTATTGTGACTGCAACCCAATCGAGTACTGATCTTGTAGTTGGATGGGGCACATGCATCGGTTTTTCAGGACCTTCCCTCCAGAAAAGAGTGGTAGGGTGTCAGCTTCGACAATGGGTTAGAGAGTAGGTTATTCAGCTCCACGTCTGGATGGAAGCTAGATCAGTTCATGCTTGTCAGGCCATGAAATGGTGGTCATGGCCAGGGTAACCTAACACCAAGTTCTCAAATATAGTAGGAAGGATCAGATTAGAGTAGCTCAGTAGGGTCATAGGGCCGCAGTGTAGGCCATAAAAATATTGTGCAATAGCCCCAACAAGAGAATGATCCAAAACCATCTACAATGAGAGGTACGATCTTAGTAGATTCACCCATTTCATCTTCCCTTTTCAATACATGTTCTTCTTATAACTTTGTCTCTACATGAGGGTTAAAAAACCATGGGCTTGTTGTTTTTCATTTTGAGGGAATTTTAATGAAAGAAACACTATATGAAGTTATAACTTGTGATGTATGCCAGTGTATGGAGTGTCCCATTGAGGTTGGAGCATTCCACTTCCTTTGGAGTTTATATTCCTTTATGATGTCAATCTTCTATTTCATTATACAAATGGACTAGCTCATTGACTATTAAAAATATATTGACTGATATCGCATGAGGGTGAATTTCACATAACTAGAGGGTGCAGTTTTTATTCGCAAGGGTGAATGGGATGCCTAGGTGAGAGGAGATGGACCTGAGCATTGTGGGCTTGGTGGGATGAAGGCCCATATTTATAGGGAGTGGGTTAAGAAGAATTTACACTAGTTGATGAGTGCTTTAGAGACGTCTTTCTCGATGACTTTTCTGATTTAACTACTGAGATATAGGTTGAGATCTCCATCCAGAAAGTTGCAGGAGCTGCGTCAATATCCAGTCCTCCTTACAAGATGGCTAAAACAGAGTTTCAAGAGCTCAAGGGGGAGCTAGATGACATGGAATCAAAGTGGTTTATTTGACCTATTACATCCTTATGGGGTTCTCTAGTCCTTCATTCCAAAAAAAGAGGGCATAACTATTAGGATATGCATGGATTATTAGTAGCTAAACCAGTTGACATCTAAAAACCAATATCGTTTTTCATAGATAGATGACCTTTTTGATCAGCTTTGAGGGGCTCGAGTATTATCAAATATCATATTGGGGCCAGGATATCTCTAGGTGTGTGTTTGACCCACTGAAATACCACGCAAAAAATTTCATAGAACGTATGGGTTATATGAGAATCTTGTTATGTTGTTCGGTCTCATGAATGCAACAGTTGTTATCATGGCGTTGATGAACTAAGTGTTCTATCCTTACATGGATGCTTTTGTGGTTGTTTTTGTGTATAATATATTGGTGTATTGTCACAATCGACCCGGCCATTCCAACCATCTTGTGATAGATTTGAATACACTAAGAGATAATCAATTATATACTAGTCTCACAAAGTGAAACTTTTTTATTGTCCCAATTCACTTTTTGGGTCCCATTATCTCAAAGACATGAGTGTCAGTGGACCTAGAGGTGGTAAGAGCTGTATTGTCTTAGGAAATTCCTATGAACCATTATGACATATAGAGTTTCATGGGGTTAGATGGTTACTATAGGCATTTTATTGAGGACTTATCACTCTTAGCAGTTCTGTTGAAGGGATTGACTAAGAAGTGTGTAATGTTTTTGTGGTCAAAATCTCGTGAGGCAACCTTTCAGGAGCTAAAAGTGAGACTGGCATCATCACCATCCCTGATACTGCAAGATCAGTGAAAGAGCTATACAATGTACTACGATGCATCTTGTATTGGGTTGAGGGCAGTGCTGATGTATGGAGATCGAGTCATGGTGTACGGGTCTCGGTAGCTGAGGCGTCATGAGATGAACTACCTAACACATGATCTTGAGTTAGCTATATTTGTTCCTGAGTCATGTTATTGGAGGAATTATTTATTATGGGAGTGTTTTTTGGTGTACACAGACCACAAAACCCCAAAGTATATCTTTACACAAGGGATATGAATATGAGGCAACGAAGGTGGGTAAAGTACCTAAAGTCCTTTGACATCGAACATGCCTATATTCCTGGTAAGGGAAATGTAGTAGCCGATACAATGAGAAGGATTACTCACATACAGGCAGTGCAATGGGATATTATAGAGTGGCATCTTATGGCGTTGTTTTCTGAGATTCTTCTGAAGGTGCATGAAATACAAGGGTAGAATTTTCTTTGACACTTAACTGTAGCCTCTACCATAATGTATAGATTTATAATGAGGAAGCTATCATATTCTGAAGTCCTAGTTCTACATGAAGGTGGTGTAGTTGAGAACACTCTTCTTGGATGGATGGTAGGTGATAATGAGATCTTGTGTATCCATGGAAGTGTCTGTGTTCCAATGGATATACATGAGGAGTTGATGTGTAAGTTTCATGCTTCATCATGAGATGTTCACCCTCAGGATATCCACAATGTACCATGACATTCGACAATAGTACTGGTTCCTGAGGCTAAAGAGGGAGGTGGATGATTTTGTAAATAGGTGTTCCGCCTGTCAGAATGTGAATGCATGCCATCAACGGCCAGGTAGGATTTTATAGTAGTTACCTATCCCAGAGTATAAATGTGATGATGTCGCAATGGATATTGTGACTGGTTTTCCAAGGTTGCCTCGAGGTATTGATTCTCTATTGGTAATTGTTAATAGTTTTATGAAGGTTTCATATTTCTTGCTGATCAAGGAGACCTTCAGTGTTGATGATCTTGTAAAATTGTACACTTGTAATGTGGTACGACATTAAGGGATCCCGTGTTATATCATTTTAGATAGGTATTCCCATGTTACGTCTCCTTTCTGGAAGATTTTTCAGAGGGAACTAGGTAAATAAGTGCTTCTGAGCACATCTTACAACCCATTGACTGAAGCCGAGTCAGATCGTACGACAATGGTACTAGAGGAAATGTTGTGAACCCTCGTTGTAGATCTTGGGGGACCTTGGGAGATTAAGATTCCCATGGGTTACTTCTCTTACAATAAATGTTATCATACGATGATACATATGGAACCTTATGAGGCTTTATGTGGTTGGCCATACCGTTCTCCCTTGTGCTGGTTAGAGGGAGGTGAGGGTGGTTTACTAGGACCGCATCTCATGTAGGAGACATACGAGCAGATACAATTCATTCAGAAGCAGATGGCTATAGCATAGTCGCGTCAGAAATCATTGTCTTATCACAGAAGATAAATTCTAGAGTTTGAGGTTGGGGAACTGGTGTTATTGTGTGTATCATTGAGGTTGAGAACCTAGAGGATCAGAATATAGGGTAAACTACCAACATGATTTGTCAGGCCATTTGAGAATCTAGAGAGATTTGAGTTGGTTGTCTTTTAGTTGTAGTTATCTCAGAGGTACCAAGCCTTGAACGATGTATTCCATGTATCTCATTTGCACAATTATCACTTCAACTCGTCTCACGTTTTTAGCCTAAGGAGGTTGGGCTTCAGGTTGATGTGTATTTTGAGGAGCATCTGATTTATATAGTTGATAGGGGAATAAATTTTCTTTTTGGATATCCACTTCCTCAAGTATTGGTTCATTGGAAGAAAAAATGTTTATAGTAAAGGACATGGGATAGGGAGGCCGACGTATGTGCTCAGTGGCCATATCCGTTTTTAGAATAATCTTGACCACCCTTCATACTGAAATTTTTGGATGAATTTATATAAGGGAAATGATTGTAAGATACCGGGTTTTTCTTGAGGTACCGATCTCTCTTTTTGGGTAAATGTTGTTTCTTTCATTTTTAGAATAGACGCTAGGTTTGGCCGTGGGATGGTTGGGTTGTTTATGGTAATTAAAGTTGAAAAAGGATAAAATATGGTTGAAGGATATATACATGTTGTTCACATCAAGTACACGTCATGTACTTGGACGTCACGAAATGTATCTAGTCTGACATAGAAAAACATATAAGTTAAAAAAACGGTGTTATTCTTGGGCACTCCTTGTACATATCTAGTGCGGTTTTTATAAAAGTGGCAGTAGCTTAGCTTTTGAAAGATAGTATGTTTTCCTCTCATTTTTTATCCCAAAAACCCTCTATTATAGTTTTTTATGTATAGAATCTATCCAGAATCCAATTAAATTGTCATTTATCACATTGGAACAGTATTAGTATGTACTTTATTCTTTTATAGTCTTACTTGATTCTTCAGAACAACAACTATTCTATTTGGATATAGGCTCATGTGCCCTAATATTCTGTTCTTTGTCTGTTCTTCATATTTTTACCAATCCAAGAAGAATTAGGATTTAATACTAGATGAGTTTTTTACTACTGAGGTGAGGTAGCTGGTTAATGATTTCATTCCACTTATTTTTGCTTTTAGAGAATTCAGTTTATATTCTACCCATCAAACATTCTAGTGGGGCCTCATTTTTTAGCGAGTTACTTGTTGTAGCAGAGGTCAGACCTAGTGAGAATACCCATAGGTTTTGTTTAGGTGTATTTACACCCATTACCATTTCCTAGGTCACCCAAGGGGCGCACCTTAAGATAAATATAGAGTTTATTCTAGTTTAATCCAACCTAGGGGTGTGTTCTTGAACATTCCAAGTTAGAGGAAGCCTGTCAATGCATTGATTTCATGAATTGCCTATTTAGGAGATGTACTTCTTCCTTTCTCAATGCATATAATGTTATTCCTTATATATTTTGATAATTCAGAATGTTAAATGGATAATATGGGTTGGTATACCTATATGAAATTAATAATGGAATTTTAAATGTTTTTTATGAGAGGGTTGTCCCATATGGTGGGTTTGACAAAAGGTTTGCATGAGTGTGTATTCTCACGGATTAGGAAGGTTGATGTGAGTGGGTATACTCACATTTATTTAATGTTTAAATTGAATGTTTGAATTCTTGAATGAATAATTTGATATAATTATTTAAATGGTCTCCATGGATCTGGAATGTAGTATTCGACACCTTGGGTTTACTGTTCCCCTTGGGTCATGATTCTGTAGGATGCCATGAGCCGTGATACCCTATGGATATGGATTTCTTGGGCATACATAAAACATTCTATTTCCATGATCCTAGGACCACAACTAGTGCCTAACTGATTTTCCATCAGTGATGACCAAGAGAATCGATGGGGTGCCTTATACATTCTCCTTGGATCTGGCCTTTCGTGGTCTAGATATTTATTACTTAGATTTCTTGGACTGCTGACACCTTGGATCTATACATTGAGGTCTAATACTTTATTATAATTTGTAGACATAGGATGATAATTTCAATATATAGTGTGACCATGGGATACTTGATTTCTTTATATAGCATGGATCTAGGATGCTTCGTACAGATGGATGTATGACGTGACCATGTGACTAGCTTGTTACTTGTTATGGTTGCCTTGTTAGGAGCTAACTCTCTTATATAGGTATCATTGAGGGATGTTCAGTTGCACTTGTTATGGTAGACTTATTACATGGGTATAAACACTTATCTACCAGTTGTTTAAAGTTTCTAGAACCTTTGTGCAATTACTATGCAAACTATATAGAACTTGGTGGTTTCCTACTCATATTTTATCTCACACCTTTTTTGGGCCTCCATGGGGACCCAAATTGATTATATGTTTGAAGGTGATGATAGGGAAAAGATCCCTAGTACTGATTTTTGATTTAGCTATAGAGGAGGGATCATAGGACCAAGATGATTCTAGTGATGCTGAGATACGTTTGTGGACTTTTTTTCTTTTTGGGTAGTTTTATTGTATTTCCAAGTACACTTCTGGTTTTTTTCTATATACTTATACCATAGGCATCAATTTTTTATATGAGATACTTCCTTATATTGATATCTATTCATGTCTTTTTTACTTACATGAAATTGTCTACTAGTTATTTCTCATTCTCTATTGTATATATTTTTATATCCATGTGATACTCTGATAATGAGGGTATAGTCTTCCCACTGACTCAGCTAGGCCCTCACTACTAGTTGGAAGCGTCTGGCAATTGGGGATATGCACATGAGGCTATGTGACCAATAGAGTCTGGTGCACCATTTTTGGTGGCATTTGGGTATGGGATTTTACAAGTAGATATTCCATTGGGATTTTTATAATAATATTTCCAGAACATTGGAGAATGGGGAAGTCAATGTGAGGAATGTGGAGGAGGTGATGAATTTCCATCATGAAAATCATCACGGGAAGACAATGAGGGAACTCCCTATGGAGAAGGTTGATCAATGTAAAGAAAGGTAATATCTTAGGATCATCTGGAGGTCCCTATTAATCCATATGGAAATCTCTGTAGGGTCACATTATAGTGCTTCTACGTCACTCCCAATGGATTCTTGGACTTGGTGACATCAGTGTTTTGGGAAGGAAATTGGGTTGGTGATTTCTTGGGAGTTCTATGTAGTCCCATGATCAATATGACCTTTAATAAGGCCATATACTTCACTTCATTCAACAAAAAAAATCCTTCATACAAGTTATAAAATCATCTTTGACAGATTCTGATTGTGTAGGCTCTTGATAAGTTCATTTTACTGGTCTAATCTTCCATCATCTTCTATTCCAAGGAATACTTGAAGTTGACACACCAAAAACAAGGCTCTTATGAATGGTGTTGAATTATTTGGTTCAATGATATTCGACCTAAAAAATACTAATCTAGAGGATTGAGAATTAGGCTTCTCCTGTGAATTTTGTGGTTAATGGAAAGGTCATTCCAATCACATTGATAAGCTCTTGTTTTATGATCCAAAGGATGAAACCTCAAAAGACCTATTCTTTCAAAGGTCATGGGAAGGTAATATTATGAAAAAACTAGGTGAATTCATTGGATTTAACTCATCGATGCCTTTTTTTTATAGTTTCATCAAATGTGGATCATGAAATAAAAAAATTACAAACACATGGAGAGGGATTTTTTTATCGTTATTTAGGTGGGAGTGGGTGTTTTTGGGCGGTGCATAACCAATATTGGATCATGTCTCTCCTCTCGATGTTGGCACTTAAAATTAGGAAAAACTTATTAGTAGTGGAACTAGGAATCCATTTGGACCATTAGTAGGAATCTCCTTCACTTAGGTATGTATTGGTCGGAAAAATTACCCACATCTTGCATAGAACTCAAATAGTGGGTCATTAGGTGTGGTGAACCCCCCTTAACAATGTCTAAAATTGAACACTAATTTCATATCTAACCACTAATGAATGAGGGTAGGATTTTAGGTTTTCAACTCCTTGGGATTATAGTTAATCACCTTTCTCACTTTCTATGGGGTTCATGACTCTCTAATTGAAAAATTAGTTTCCCTACCCAATGGTTTGGAAATTATCCATTCTAATCAAATATATTTGTATTTATTAGAGATGGATTCAATAATTGTATAGATCTATATTAATTTTTTTCTACTTCTCCTTGGGACATCACATAATTTATTCACAAATTAAATCATATTATTCGTAACAGCATTGAGATTTATCATACATGGTGAGAATGAAATTATATGGCTGACATTTTGGATTCAATGGCTTCACTGGAGGTTCTCTTAAAGTAGTTTTCTCGCATATGTTCCATTCCCATGGGGGTGCAGACAGTTTTATTGGAGTAACATTCGGTATTCATTTCTTCAACCCCCCTTGAAATTGATTAATTCACTATCATATTATAAATAGTGTAAATGTTTTTGTGAGGAGAATATACTTTTTTGTAGTAAATTGGAAGGTTATATATAAATAAATAGAACATTTAATGGATCAAATTAAACTATTTTATAATTTATATCAAATTAAACATTTTAATGTTAACATTGAGAAATCTATTAATGAAGTTGGAGGAAGAACATTGGGAAGTATCCAAAGTGAACATGCCATAACAAAGTGTAATTTTTATGAAAATAAAAAAATACTTCTGTAATGAAACATATTTTCCCCAATTTTATTTTTAGAAGTAAATTGGAAATATTCCACGATTAGGCGCTAAGATGATGTGTAGTTCTAAGGCCCAGTGTGCCTGGAACAATTCGTTGAAAAAATGTTAATCTTTTAATAGTACAGGTGATCGAATTTCATGAAAATTTGTAATAACTCCCAAATGGATTCCCAGATCTGAAAATTAAAGGGAATAATTAGGTTTAGAGCTATGAGTTTACCCTAGGCGTGACTTAACATTGCGCGACATGGGTCAACTATGAAAGGTTGTTTTTGGGAATTTTCTATTAATAAAATAATTAAATAAAATTAGTTTATGTTGAAATATAAATTAACTATAAATGGTAGCTCATATTAGAAATTCCATACCACCATTGAGTTTGTAAGAGGGTGTTTCCTTAGGTGAATCCTAACATCAGCCATCAAGGGTCGACTGTAAAAGATGGATTTTATACATAAAAATCATTAAAATAAATTAACAAAAGATTATTTTTTTGGCTCAATGTTGGTTCCCCTTTGTTTTCCAAATTTTCAAGAATCCAGGGTTATCACGATAACCTGAGAAAACCACTTAGACAAAGTGAGGGAGACCCCTCCAAAGAACATAGATGAATTGAAGAATCAAGAACTATGAGCCTCGTATTTCAGTGATCCTGACCACCGCAATGACTCATCGATTGTTCTTCGTCAATGATTAAACCAAATCTATTTAAGGAATTTTTTATTTGATTTCATTTCCCCATTCTTGAATTCCATGATGAAAACATACTAATCAACAAACATATTGGAATGTGGTTCATTCGCTCTTGAAGGATGGTTTCCTCATTCAAATAAATTTATGATTACAGGATCGTTGCACCTTTTATCCATGGTGCAATGACCCGAGATGGGGATCTAAAACAACGGTCATGCAAGGTGGCGGCATCACATGTTAGCAGAATGAGGCGGCAGATACATCCATTTCAGAAGGAGAGTGGTGAGGTAAGGCTGCTAGTGGGGCCCGGGAGGATGATGCAGCACCATCCCTATAATGGTTGAATGACTAGGGGGAGCATGGATGGATGGGCCACTGACCGTTGAGCGATACAAGGACTATGGGGGATTATGGTGGTGGAGGCCACAAGTGGTGAACAGGGGCTGCGGTTAGAGGCCACGAGCAGTGACCAAGGTTCGCGACATGTGGTGGAAGAAATTGCCGAGACACAACTTGTAACTGTGTTGGACAAGGACTATCACAGTGATGAAGCCACTGGACTAGGTGCAACTTGCAATGGTCAGCCTTGTTGATTGGGGGAGTGGTTTCCCACCTGGGTGGGATGCCAATTGGACTAGAGGGATGCAACCAGAGCATGTTGTGTCTTGTGAAACAACGCCAAGCCATTTGACATTGGCTGGCCTGGAGAATCGGGCAACTCTAGCAACCCAACGGGCTATGGTCTAGAAGCCCATCCAGTCAATCCGGTTTGGGAGAACCCAGACTGACCAAGTCAGGTTAGGTAGGAAAAACGTGGTTGGGTCTATCATGGGCCACATTATCCCATTTGTACTAAATTTTCCATATCCTTCATGTTGTGTTTATATTCGATGAGCTATTTGTTGTATTGGGACCCTTGTGACAAGATAGTTCATTTGAGATACTCTATGTGAGTTTTATGGATGTCAGAATGTGACCTAATTGAATAGGATGTGGTACTTCATTACCAATATACTTAAGTAGATATGGGACTCCCCACAACGTAGGTGTGGTTTTGATACTATTGTGTAGTTTTTTTGTGGAGATGGTATTCCCATGTTGGACCAGGGAGTTGGTCCTCCGTATGTATTGTTCTTGCATATTTGGTAATCAACTGTCATAACTAGGTAAGGGTCTTCTATCCATAGAGTGGTACTCCCCTACCATTCCAGGGAGCAAGTCCTCTAGGATGGGGTTAGTACTCCCATGCCATGTCTTGCTACATGTCTTCCATCGTGAATGCTATTGAAAATTTGGTACTACCATGTCCCACCATGGTGCAGGTATAGTAGTCAGTGAGTGGTACTCCCCTACATAGTTTAGGTTCTGGTCCTCAATATTCAAAGTAGCACTCCCATGTCGTATCAGAGTGCAGTTCCTTCATGAGCAGAACTCCCCTTTTTGAATCAGGGTGCATGTCCTCACTTATGGTGTTGTACTCCCCTTTCTCTGTGTAGTAGTGGGTACTAGTTCCTCCATTATATTTAAAGCTCTCATAGAGGAAGGATACATTTACAAAGAGTAGGCCTATCCACTTAATATAAAAAATACCTAGATAGGATCTAGTTCTCCATCGATGGACTAAGGTGCGGGCCACTCCTAAAGGAAGCGACAAAGGATTCCCTGGTTATTTTAAGAGGAGTACTCCTTCGACTGCAAGGTAGTGATAAAGTATGAGTCCCTCCATTTTTCTCTTATTATTTAGGATACACAAGGTACATAACATGGAGTATATCTCCCACATCTATGTGCAGTGGGAAGGGGTGGGTTACTCTACTTGGGTTTCAATATCTTTTTTTGGGGGCAAGGCATCAATGACTGGACCTCTAGTGCTTGGCACTAGAGCTAGACCTAGTAGAATGTTCCAAATGGAACATTTCATCTCTGAAATAACATTAGGAATGGTTGAGTTGTTTCATATGGAGTGTATCTCATATATGGGTTCCATCATATATGGATGAGCTCGTGGAGTGTGTTCCCTTGGTTTTTGTTATTTCAATTCGATTCGACGATGAGAATCCAATATCTAGATATGAAATTATAACCTTGTTATTTTAAGTGTTCGAGATGATTATATCTGGATTTTCATGATATATGTGTTTTAGACATATATTTTTCATGATATGACTATATCTTATTAGTGATGTTTCCTTTGTGGCCATTTATATTTTTTTTGTGGTCTCCTAATGAGTATTGTTTTTCTCACCCATGCATGGGATTTTCTAGAACGTGTTGTGTCTTGGGAAGACCATCGATACTTTAATGGAATCCATGGTGGACTAAAACCAAATGTTTCTAATAGAGAGTCCAGATAGTTGATTTCTTCTTCTGTGGTTGCAAATGGATGTTCACACACCAAGACTTCAGGATGGCTTTTATACGGACAAGCTTTATGACCTTGTGCTATAGACTATTTCTTATTTGTGGGCTTCTATTCTAAACAAATATTTCTTTACTACAATTTATGTTGTTTTAATACTTTATGGGTGGTATATTAGTGTATGAATGAATTGTTTATGTAGTGTTTTTACATCTTAGTGTTTTGGCCTTGGAGATGCCTGTTTTTGTAAATAAGTAATTATGAAAATTCCTCCCATTAGTGGGTTATTCCTACTTGGTGCTAGTCTCATGCCCCTGGCCTATTTGAGGCAGGAATGGGGTTGTAACAACATGGTCCACTCTGAGAAGGGTCATGGGAGAGTGGTATCAGAGCGGTCGGTTCTACCTTAGGACCGTAGTGTTGTGATCTTGGTCATGGTTTCCTAGTAGTAATGTTATGATGTTTTGATTTTAGATCTCAGGCTTGATGTTCTAGTATTGGTACAGCGACTGACATATCCATTCACCAAGACAATAATAACATTATTTTTTACTTGGTATATTAGGAAAATCCTCATTGGAAGATAAATGTTAAATGCGACATATGTGACTATGTATTTTTTAGATTTAATGTGCTTCTAGAGACAGCTCCCCAAATATAATCATTGACAGTGGTACATCTTGATTTTGTTTTAGATTGAATCCACTATTACATTCATATAAAATTATACAGCGCAATCATTATGACGACATGCCCTGTGATGAGGCTTCAGTGAATGTCACTAATTTAGAGGCATTACCTCATGGTGGTCTGCCAGTGGTGCCACCACCTATAGAGCTACTTGTTTTACAAGCAGTTTAGGTTGAGGATGGACACAGTCTGAGTGCATTGCCAGAGTTCCAAAAGTAGTGACCACTATGTTACTATGGTAATCTAGACCCACAAGCAATATAATAATGTCTTAAGTAAGTCACATTAGTTTTCTTCTGAGTGAGGACACCTGGTGATTAGATGGTCTTCCTAGCGGTGAGCCTTTTGTAGGATTTCACTGAGAGATGGTGGAGCATGGTGATACAACCACATGATGTGGAAATGCTCGCCTAGGGGGAGTTTAAAAGACTCTTCATGAAATAGTTTGACCCCTCCAATTTGAGGTTATTTTGTATCCATGAGATTATGCTACTTCAGCAGGGAACATGACAATTCCATAGTTTTCGGTGAGGTTCACAGACAAGTCGCGATACTCCCTGCACATGGTACGATACTATTTTTTCAGAGCTAAGACCATCGAATAAGGATTATTCCATGATAGCAGGGCATCAATGATTCTTTTTGAATTATCATCTAAACTGGATCATGAGAGTGAGATCTTCTAGTATAGATGTTTTGGGGAGAGGAATATAATAATGTGATACGCAATTGTGGGATAGAGATGGAGGCATCCACATGAGCTAGCAGACGACAGATGATAGGATCACGAAGAAGGATTCATACCCTTGTTTGAACTCAGACGCGTGGTTCTGTGGTGCAAGCATAGTGTTGAGGATCAGATCAGTAACATGATAGGTGTTGATAGACTTGTGATAGCCAGGGATATCTCCCTAGATATTTTCTGACCCTCCATACTGTTGAGTGGGAGCTGTGTGAGAATCCATCTAGGAAAAGACAATTCTTGGATCATGTAGTCCCACAAGATGGTGGGTGAGGTGGAGGATCTGGAAGAATAGTTGGGGGTGGAAGATACTTTGTGGTATTTCAACCACCACTTCTAGGTGGTTGGCGCTAGGCTTAGTGAGCTGGATGATGTGGATGAGGAAATATACATGAAGTGGGGGCTTATGACCAAGATTCCCCCCCAGAGATATTAGAGGTACAATCTATATCTTTTCATTTAGCTATCATATTAATGGACATAAGTTATAGTCCTTCTATTCTTGACATGAGTTTTGTTCCAGACTTAGTGGTTCTGGTTGAACTATAACACCCCAAGCATCCACGGTACACTTCTCATTGAATAATACAATAGTGTGTGTTGTACACAACTTTGAGTTCTAACACACCACAACCAATCATACTAACCATTATGAATCATAATACCCACTTTTTTAAATTTTTTAAATTTTATCTTTCAAAATGGACTTCATTTTTTGATTCGAAATATTTAAATTAACATAGGGTGAAGTTTTTGTTATTTTTTATGTAAACATTCAAATTTTGATGAATAGTGAAAAACACAGAGTTATAGTTTAAAACCGAATTTTTATTTAAATAATTAATTATTTTTTATGTTTATTTTAGGTCAAAATATATATAACAACTATATAAGCTCAATAAAATTCATTGGAGTTAGTTTATAATAATTTTAGATATATATAAATTTTATTGAACTTTTTACAATCTTTTACCCACCTCCTAAGAGAATTTGCAAATTTAAATGAAACAGAATTTTACTGCTTATGTGAGTTAAATTTAAAAAATCCAAGAGACATGGATGATATCAGTATGTAAAATGTGGTTCCCTGAGAAGAAAATAAGTTTTTGTGAATAATAACCTTTGACTATTATTTACCATAGTTAAATGTAAATAGGGTAATCAAAGGTAAAAATGATATTATAATTACCCAAACACATGTCCTAATTCTATTGGATAAGTTTTATTTTACCAAATACAACCATAGGAATAAAATATGATTTTTTAGGTCCACATGGATTAAATTAAGAAATTTATTATTATTTAATTCAAAGAAAAGTTAAAAGTGTTGAAATCAATGATTAATAACTAACCCATTTTTAATATAGAGTTATAAATAAGATAATTCAACTATTAATATTAATTAGAAAGATTAAAATATTTCCTATATAATGGTATTTTAATTATAATTTCTAGACATTAAATAATTTAATTTATTTATGTCACAATATTGATGTAGTAATTTCCTTATTTATGAAATATTAAAATAATTTATATTATAAATTCCCAAATAAATGTAATTTGAGACTCCTTAGGAATTAGAATAACTTTCTATGTTAATATGATATGTTAGGGTTCATTAAATGAATTTTTTTCTAAGTAATAATGTTGTTTTGAATTTATATAAAACTAAATACCAAATAGTGTCAAAATTGACATAAAAGAGTTTTTAAAACAAATATTATATTATTATTTGGAATTTTAATCTTAAAAAACTAAGGTTAGGACAAAGGGTTTAAAAAATATTATTTATGTCATTAATGAACCACTTGAGGTTCACTTGGAAGTTTATATTATGTTTATTAACTATATAATATAAAAATACTAAGAGACATGGTAAATGTTAAACTATTTAACTAAGAGTTAAATCTAAATGATATGTTTCATATAGTGTCCCAAACCTGTCTAAAACCTATTGGTTGAGTTTTTTTAGACCCATATCCACCTTATCCTTTAAATAATTCATTTTGGAGTCATTATAAACCGAAAATGATTTTATTATATAATAATATCTCAATCTTTTCCAAAGGTGCCCCTCACCCTCTTTAAAAGGGAACTTCACCTTCTCTCAAATTGACACCTTAAAAGCCATTTTTCTCATCCAAAACCTACCCAAATATCCTATCCACTATCCTTCTACATCCTAGAGTCTATAGTTTGATCATAAATCCAACCTATGAATCCCTTTTGAACAAATCAATTGGAAGAACCCGAAGAAGAGGTAAATATATCATCACATCTTTATAGTTATTATCTTCTTCCACATCATATTTATTTGTTGTTTTCATTATAAAATAATAACTCCATTATCTTCTATATACTTTGATCTTATCATAAAAAATTTACAACCATATTAATTCTGTTATCCATCCTATGAATAACATGTCACCATACGTGTGTACGTACAGCTTACCGTCTCTACGTCGTGGTGTAGTTGTTATTCAATGCATTATTATTTGTATGGGTATAATAATGATGTATAATTGATGTTAATAATAGATATAACATGTAAATGATTCTGTATATATGATATACCATCCATTTACTTATGATTTTAATTACATAATAATGATATTGTTTCTCATTCGTATATACGAATTACCATCTCCATGAACATGATGAGATTCATTCCCTATCGTAATAATTCAAGAAAACTTTTCATGTGATGATTAAAAATAATATTTAAAGAACTTAATATCATTATGGATATGAATCAAATACACTCTATCCATAACATTCATGGCTTACGTATCTAATAATATAAAGGAAAACGAATCTGTTAACAACCGAAACGATGATACTATTAAAAAAATCATTAACCAATCAATATTGGAAGATCATATATGATAACATATTAATGTATATGGTTCTTGTATACCTTATTAACAATTATTTCACCATTATACATGAGGTTAACGTACCCTTTACCAAGGAAAAGTACAAGGTAAGGTAAAAATCTAAAATCACTTTATTATCTGAGGTTGTTTTTATATAAGTATCTACTAGGACCTCTGTATCATCAACATCCTTATTTCATAAAAATGTATTCCAAAAAATTTGTACTATTTACTAGAATATGGTTTAAAGTCATTTATACCCTTGTTTAAATTTTTCTAAATGGGTTGAAAGGAATCTTTCCATCATTTTCCAAACTAGGTACCTTATGACCTTTTCGACAAAATTAAGACAAGAATGTTTCTTTAACTTATAATGTGGGTGCGGATATTTGTTGTCGTTATAACATTGTCGAAGCTTCTTTTATAAGAATATATGAACATTTTCAAAATAATTTTTTTCTTTTATAATTATATGACTTTTAAATGATTTCAAAATAGAAAGTGATATTTCTTTGAAAAGGTTATGATTTCTTCTATGTCAACATCATTTGATGAATTTTAAGTTTATTTTATGTTGATTTATTATGATACAAAACATCCATTTGGTATTGGAGGTTTTGTGATATGTTTGACTGTGGATGTGTAATTTTTATACCATTAATGGTTTATGGATAATTTATTGACATTTCGTATGCTAGTTTTTATATGAATGTTTATGTTATGTTTAAAACTATTCATATGAAGAATGAATTGGACTTCGTAAGTGATGGGCAGAGCCTATTATAACTCATCATTGAATCGGTAGGTCTAATGAGACAAACTAGTGTCTTGGAACAAGGACTTTAAAAAATCTTATTTGTAGTCTTGGCACAGGGCCTTGAATCTGTGGTTATGATGTCTGGCATTATGCATTCCATCCTTATGAAAGTGGATATTGATATTGTATGTGATTATTTGATTAGTAAAATATCAATGTCAGTTAGTAAATGGAATTATTTTGATTTATATTTTCCATATTATGATTATGTTTATGTTGAAAATAATTTTTTTTAGTTTTATACATGACCTTAAATGTTTATGCTTATTTATGAAAGTTTTTGCTATATTGTTATCTTTACTGAGCATCTGAACACACCCATTTCTATGTTTTATTTTTCCAAGGATGCGAAGAAGTATATTATGACTGACCTGTAGGGATATTCTATGGGATATGAGTGTGGCCTATAGATACTATGTTGTTTTAGATTTTTATTTTATAATGTAATGTTAAAATAATGAATGTATCTAGTATTTCCAAGGATACTAAACAAATAGGTCTTTCAAAACATAATATTTTGTTATCATGCCAATGTTATGTAACAATTCACTGTCTCTGGGTAATGAGGTTCGAGGCATTATAGTTGGTATCAGAGAAATTTTAGTACAATCCTTGGAAGTTATATTAAAAAAAACTCGGATTATAGCACATTATCCTAAGATAGACATTGATGATTAGTATATATGAACTTCTTATAATTTTGGTACTGTAGAGATCATCTGATATTCCTATGTAGTACATCTCTGTCGGGATACGAGCACAGAGAGGTGGATCTGGCACAGATATACCTAGGTGTGAAACCTGAAAACACCACTTTAAGCTACACTCGAACAGGAACTGGTGCATGCCTACGGGCCTTGCTGCACTCTTGGTTAAGACACTCCGGTGGGATATGCTTCGGATAATCCAAATTTTCTTTAAAACCCATTATGAGGTATTTATGAGTATATACCTTCTCAATGAAATCATTTTTTATGATTAGGGATTATATCCCTAAAATGTTAAATTTATTTTAATTATGTTATATGCTTGGAATTATGTATTGTTATTCATAAACTAATCTAGTGTATGCCATTGTTTAAAAATGGCGCCTTGTAGAAGGAATGGAATCTATATCAATGCATACACTTTATATAGGGATTTCCCTCCTTCTCAAGATAATTATAGTGGAGCTGGTGAGACAACTGGTGCTTATCAGCTTATCACTATATTGGGATAACTCACTCAGGTTTTGAATAATAACCTTACCTGTATGGATCAGCCTAATCTGTAGTGTGGAGGATCATTGTTAGATCCCTTAATGAGAAAAAATCCACCAAAATTCAATGGGGGTACAAATCCATTAGTATCTGACAAATCGATAAATTCTTTATAGAAAATATTCAATGCCTTGGGGAGTAGCGAAATGGAAAAAGTTGTCATGGAAGTTTACCACCTCACCCGAAATGCTGATCAATGGTGGCTATTTATTTAAAACAAAAATTGAGATGATGAATTATCAAATCTAGAATAGAGGGTGTTTAAAAGAAATTCTTTGAAAAATACTTTCCTCATGACCATTGAGAAGATATAGAAATCCAATTTCTGAGTCTGAGGCAAAACGAGGATGAGTATGTCGCAAAGTATGAAGCTAAAATTACAAGGTTAGTGGGGCATGCTGCTGATTATATACTTAACCCAAGATGTAAGATTGATCATTTCATTGATGGGTTAAAATCATTTCTCTGTCGAGCGTTAGTGTCACATTCCTTCTCATCGTATGAAGATGTTGTCTCATGTGCTATAAAGACAGAAAATGAATTCTTTAAGTCTTATAACATTAAAGAAAAGAAAGAGAAGATTAGATTTTCTTAACACTCTGGAAATGGAAATAATGTGAAGAAGGGAAAATTTGAATATTCATCCTGAAGTAAATGTGGGAAGAAACAACCTATTACTTGTCCGAAGGGAATGGAAGTCTATTAAAAGTGTAGTGAAAAGGGCCACCATGATCATGATTGCAATGGGAAGAAATAGGTTGTTAATGTAGAATTATACATTTGTAGAGAAAAAGGACATTATGCAAATGAATTTCCTATGCGTCAGGGGAACATACCTTAGAAAAGGATAAGGGATCAAGGAAAAGATTATGTTATCACTACTTCTGAGTTTGAAGCTCTGAAAGACGTAGTGGAAATTAATTTAATGGTTTCTTCATGTTTATCCAATGATTTATTTGATTATGTATCATCACATTGTTTCATATCTTCCCAATTTCTAAGAAAATTAGATATTCCCAATTTGATTTAATAAAGGAGTTTTCAGTAAAACATTATAAGGGATGTATAATTGAAACAATATTTTGTGAATCAGATCCCATTAGGGAATATAAATGTTCTTTCTCTACTGATCTCATCATCATACCCATGATTGAATTAGATATAATCCTTGGTATGGATTGGATTTCAGACCATGATTTGAAAATTTATTCTAATAATAATGAAGTTACAATTCCTGATGATGATAAAGAGTCACTTATCATTAAAGTAGAAACATGAACACCTAATTATTATCTAGATCCACCCCCAGTAGCTCAAATAAATTCAACTGTTGGGGAGGAATATAATGAAATAACTATAGATTAGGAAAAGAATGTTCAAATAGAGGATTTACCTATTGTGTAAGAATACGTTGATGTGTTTCCAGATGATTTACCTAGACATCCTCGAAAATGAAAAAGTGAGTTTTCAATTGACTTAATTCCTAGTTCATGGACCATATCGAAGACCCCTTAAAGAATGGAGAGTGTTGAATTAGTGGAACTAAAGAAAAAACAAGAGGAATTGAGTAATAAGGGATTTATTCACCCTAGTGTTTCTACCCGGGGAGCCCCTATTCTTTTTGTTAATATGAAAGATGGATCTATCTGGTTGTGCATTGACTACATGAAGATAAATGATATAACAATAATGAATAAGTATCCCCTACCCCGCATTGATGATTTATTCAACGAACTTCATGGAGCTAAATACTTTTCAAAGATTGACATTCGACCTGGATTTCATCAGTTGTGTGTGAAAAAGGAAGACTTCCAAAAACAGCATTTCGAACCAGGTATGGGCATTACGAATTTACATTTATGCCTTTATGATTGACTAATACACCCTCTATCTTCATGGATTTAATGAATAGTGTTTTCAAGGAATATCTTGATGACTCTGTAGTGGTATTTATTAATGATATTGTTTTTATAATCCAAAGGCTACAAAGATCATTAAAATCACTTGGGAATTATTCGAAAACTCTTAGAAGACATGAATTATATGGGAAGTTTAGAAAGTGTGAATTATGGATTTAGGAGATTTATTTTATTGGCCATATTGTCCTTAAGGATAGAATATCTATTGATCCTTCTAAGACCAAGGCAATCCAATAATGTCCAGCACCAACAAGTATAACCTAGGTACACATTTATGTTGGTTTAGAAGGTTATTATCGACATTTCATCCATAATTTTCCCTGATTGGATTACCAATTAACTATGATCACATGTAATTTGGGTATTTATTTTTGGAAAAAAGAGTGTAAAGAATGTTTTGAAGAATTGAACAGAAGAATAGTCAATGAACCTATCTTGAATCTACTATCGGGGAATAATGGGTTTGTTATTTATATTGATGCATCAAAGAAAGGACGTGGTTCTGTCCTAATGAAAAATGATAGGGTTATTGCCTATTCATCACGAAAACTAAAAATTAATGAGAAAAAATATGCTACTCATGATCTTGAGATAGAAGCTATAATATTTTATTTTAATATACAGAGATATTATCTCTGTGGTGAAAAATATGAGATATATACCAATCAGAAGTGTTTGATGTATATTTTATCACAGAAAGAACTCAACATTAGGTATAGTAGATGGCTTGAACTACTCAAGGATTATGATTTCATCATACAATACCACCCAAGGAATTAAAATAAGATGGCATATGATTTGAGCAGAAAGGATCAGGGTGTTCTGAACAAGATGAGAGTTAAAAAGGATCCTATATTCAAGGATCTAGTATAGTTAGACATGGGCATAACCATGGAAGGTGAAACATCAAAACATTTTCAAATGGTTGCCAAAACATATTTAATAGAAAGGTTAACGTGTTCTCTGAATTACGATTAAGAGTTTTAAAAGAAGATTAAACCTGTGAATGACAGGAGATTTAGTGACTTTGTGTTTGAAGATGGAATTTTGAAATTTGGGAAGAGAATTTGTGTTCCAGATATACCTGATCTATAAAGGGAATTGTTGGATGATTCTCATAGTTCAAATTTCTCTATACACCCTAGTAGGACTAAGATGTATTGATATATTAAGGATCATTTTTGGTGGGACAACTTGAAGAGGGAGATTACTGATTTTGTGTAAAGATGTATTGTTTGTCAACAAGCGAATGATAGAAGGGAATATCCTGTAGGAGTCATGAAACCTCTTCCCATACATGAGTGGAAATGGGATAATATTACGATGGAATTTTTCATTGGACTAATAAAGACTGCTAGAAGGAATGATTCAATATGGTTCATTGTTGATCGTATTACCATGTTAGCACATTTTATTTCTATAAGAGAAGATTTACCACTTGAATGTCTAGTAAATCTAAATATTAATGATGTTGTGAGACTTCATGGTGTACCCATATCAATTGTTTCTGATTGTGATCCACATTTTACCTCAAGATTCTGTAAAAGTCTTCAGAAAGCCATGGATACTGAACTTCGTTTGAGCACTGCTTACCACCCCCAAACTATTAGACAATCAAAATGGACCATTCAACCATTAGAAGACATGTTGATATCATGATCACTTGGATTTAAAGGTATGTGGGATCAATATTTACCACTGTTTGGATTTTCCTGTAACAATAGCTTCCATTAAAGTATTCAAATGGCACCATATAAAGCATAATATAGAAAGTGATGCCACACACCAACAATTTTGGATGAGTTTAGTGATAGAATACTCATAGGCCCAGAACTTGTTGAGGAAACAATGGAAAAGGAGAAGGTTATCCAAATCCACATCAAAATAGCACAAAGTAGGAAAAAGAGCTACGATGATAACTTAATGAAGGATTTGGAATTTCAGGTAGGAGATCATGTTTTCATGAAGGTATCTCTGTTGAAGGTAGTTATACGATTTGATAAGAAGGTTAAACTATGTCCCAGGTACATCTGGCCTTTCAAAATTCTAGAATGAATTTGGGTTGTAGCTTACCAGTTTGCAATGCCACCAAGTCTCTCCAAAGTTCACAATGTGTTCCACATATCATTGTTTAAAAAATACATGCCTAACCGAATTCATGTAGTCACCTACGGTGAAATTGAACTTGAACATGATCTATCTTATTTTTAAGAGCCTGGAAAAATTCTTGATACATTAGAATAAGATTTGTGAAACCATACGACTCGTCTGGTAAAAGATCTACGGAGAAACCATACAATGGAAGAGGCAATGTAAGAACCCAAGGAACTTATGATGAAGAACCACCCGATTCTTCTTATTTAGTAATTTTCTAGAAATTTTGAGGAGTAAATTATTTAAATTATGGGTAGAATGTAACTCCCCAATCATCCACGATACACTTCTCTTTGAATAATACAATATCATGTGTTGTATGCAACATCGAGTTGTAACACACCGTGTCCAATCAAACCAGCCGTTATGAATAGAAATACTGAATTTATAAAATTTTATAAATTTTATCATTCAAAATGGACATCATTTTTGGATTCGGAATATCGAAATTAGCTTTGGGGGAATTTTTGGTACTTTTCTAAATACTTTCAAATTTTGATTAATAGTGAAAAACACTGAGTTGTAGTTTAAAACCGAATTTTTAAAGAATTATTTATTTTATTTAAATTTATTTTAGGTATAAATAGATACATAATACCTATATATGTTAAATTTAATTCATTGGAGTCAATTTATAATAATTTTAGATATATAAAATTTTTATTGATCTTTTTAACATCTTTTACCCATATCCAAGGAGCATTTTCAAATTTACATAAAACATAATTTTTCCTCTTTTATGAGTTGAATAAAGAAAATCTGAGAGAAATGGTTGATATTAGTAATTAAAATGTTGTTCAATGATATGAATATTATTTTTGGTGAATAATAAATTTTGACATTTATTTACCCAGGTTAAAAGTAAATAGGGTAACCAAAGGTAAAAATGATCTTATAATTACCCTAATACTTGTCCTCATTCTATTGGATAAGTTTTATTCGACCAAAAAATACCTTAGGAATAATATATGATCCTTTAGGTCTACATGGATTAGATTAGGAAATTTATTATTATTTAATTCAAAGAAGAGTTAAAAGTATTAAAATCAATGTTTAATAACAAATCCATATTTAATATAGGGTTATACATAAAATAAATTCGACTATAAATACTAATTATAAAGACAAAATGATTTACTAAATAATGGTATTTTATTTATAATTTTTATACATTAAATAATTTAACTTATTTATGACACAATGATGATACAATAATTACCTTATTAATGAAATATTAAAATAATTGATTTTATAAATTCCCAAAAAAATTTAATTTGAGAATTTTTATGAATTACCCTAATTTTGTAGTTTAATATGACATGTAAGGGTTGAATAAATGAATTTTTTTTGAATTATTAATATTGTTATTAATTTTGGAAAAACAAAATACGAAATAGTGTAAAAATTAACATAAAAGAGTTTTTAAGACAAATATTTTATTATTAATTAGTATTCAATTTTTAAAAATCTAAAGATTGGTCAAAAATATTAAATAATATTATATATGTTTTTAATTAACCACTTGGGGTTCTCTTGGACGTTTATAGTAATTTTATGAACCATATAATATAAAAATACAAAGAGACATGGTAAATGTAAAACATTAAATTAAGAAATAAATCTAAAATATAAGGTTAATATAGTGTCCCAAACCTATCTAAAACCTATTGGTTGAGTGGTTTTCGACCAATCCCTGCAATATCCTTTAAAAAATTCTTTTTGGAACCATTATAAACTAAACATGATTTTATTATAAAATAATATCTCATTCTTTTCCAATGATGCCCCTCACCCCTCTTATAAAAGAGAACTTGTTCTTTTCTCATACTCCCACCATAAAAGATATTGGCTCGGCCAACCACTACCCAAATATCCCTCAACTATCCTCCATTCATCATAGAAGTCTTATTTTGATCATAAATCCATCCTAAGGATCCATTTTGGCCAAATCAAAACGAAGAACCCGAAAAACAGGTAAATATCTCACCACTTCTTTCAAGTTATTTTCTTCTTCAGCATCCTATTTCTTTGTAGTTTCAATTATAAAATAATAACTATAGTATCTAATATATACTATGATTTTATTATAATAATAGTACAATAATATTCATTATGTTATCCATCCTATGAATAACATGTCACCATATGTGCGTACGTACGACTTACCGTCTCCACTTCGTAGTGTAGTTGTTATTCAATAAATTATTATTTTGATGGGTATAATAATGATGTAAAATTCATGTAAATAATAGATATAACATGTTAATGATTCCATATATATTATATAACATCTATTTACTTATTTTTTAAATTATAAATTAATGATATTGTCTCTTGTGCATATGTAGAGATTACCGTCTCCACAAACACGATGAGATTAATTCCCCACCGTAATCATTGAAGAATAATTTTAAAGTGGTGATTAAAAATAATATTTAAAGAAAATAATATAATTTTTGATATGACTAAAATACACTCTATCCATAAAAATCATGTCTTACATAAATAATCATATAAAAGAAAACGAACCAGTTAACAACTAAAACGATGATACTACTTAAATATAATTAACAAATCAATACTAGAAGATAATATATGATGTCATATTAATGTATATGGTTCTTGTATCATTTAATAACAATTATTTCACCATTATAAAGGAGGTTAACCTACCCTCTACCAAGGAAAAGTACAAGGTAAGGGTTAATTCTACAATCTCTTTATTATCCAAGGTAGTTTTTACGTAAGAATCTACTGGGAACTCTTTATCATCCACATCCATATTTCTTAAAAATGCATTCCAAAATACTTGTTGTATTAACTAGAATATGGGTTAAAGTCATTTATACCTTTGTATGGATTTTTATAAATGTGTTGAAATGACTATTTCCGTCATTTTCCAAAAAAGGTACCTTATGACCTTTTCGACAAAATTAATGTAAGATTGTTTTTTTAACTTATACGGTGGGCGCCGCTATTTTCTGTCGTTTTGACATCGTCATTGCATCCTTTACAAGCTTATAATAAAAGTTTCAAAATTATTGTTTTATTTAATAATTATATGACTTTTAAATTATTTCAAAATAGAAAGAGATATTTCTCTGAAAAAGGATATGATTTAATCTATGTCTACATACATTAATGGATTTTATATTTTTATGAAGTTGATTTATTATGAAAAAAACATCCATATTGTATTGAAGGTTTTTTGATATGTTAGATTACTGATGTGTAATTTTTATTCCATTCATGGTTTATGGATAATGTATTGACATTTTGTATACTAGTTTTAATACGAATGTTTGTGTTATGTTTAAACCATTTCATATAAAGAATACATTGGACATAGTAAGTGATGGGTGGAGCCCAATATAGATCCTCGATGCATCAGTATGTCTCATGAGAAGAACTAGTGTCTTGGCACAAGGCCTTGACAAAATATTATTTGTAGTCTTGGAAAAAGGCCTAGATTATGTGGTTATGATGTTTGGAATTATGAATTCCATCAGTATTAAAGTGGCTATTAATATTTCTTGTGATTATTCGACTAGTAGAATATCTATGTGAGTATGTAAATTCAATTATTTTGATTTGTGTTTTCCATATTATGATGAATTTTTGGTTGAAAAGGCTTTAGTTTTAGTTTTATACATTACCTTAAATGTTTATGATTATTTATTAAAGTTTTTCCTATATTGTTATCCTTATTGAACATATGAGCTCACCCCTTTATATATTTTATTTCTATCAGGATTAGAAGAAGTACATTACGAATAACCTGCATGGATAGTTTAAGGGATAGGAGTGTGGCCTATGGAGATTATGTTTTTGTAGATTTTCATTTTATAATGTAATGTAAAACTAATGAATGCATCTAGTATTTCCAAGGATACTAAACAAATTCTTCTTTTGAGAATTGATCTTTTGTTATCATGCGAATGTTATGTAATAATGCCCCAACTCTGGGTAACTAGGGTTGGGGAGTTACATGAATCGTTGACGTGACCCTCACACGTAGATACTTCTATTGGAGGAGACCTGAAGATCACACACTGGTGCTGATAGTGTGACTATAATATTAGAGGTGAGAGTTTTAGTTGAGTTCTCTTATTCATAGAATAAAGGCCTTATGATGTTATTCTTGATATGAATGACTGTCTTTCATGCCCTGATTGACTGTTTTTTGTATATGGTGCAGTGTGTCCACAATAATGGATTGAGGTTTCCATTATAGGTGAAGGGAAACCCAGGTTGTAAAGGGTGGAATTACACATAGGGAATACAGAGAAAGGGATTCGTGGGACCCTGTGTTGAGGTATTTTGGGATAATCCCTTAGAGTCGTGTTTTTTAGGTGAAGTTATGCAATGAAGTATTGGAGCAGATCTTGGAGTTCCCAATGGAGTTTTTTTATTGACATCTTTTTTTGTGCGGCCCTGAGAGAGGGAGAGTCCATGTTTAGAATCATTCCATGGTTGATGAGTAAGACCCCACAATGTTTCTATAGTATTTAATGGTTTCTTACAATCTGTACTCAGTTGGGATGCCACTAGTGGGGGTACGATTTTTTCTTTTTTGGAAAGCTTTGTGGATTCTAGAGGTTTTAGATAGAGGGAATAATATGTAACATCCCATGTAAGTAATTAATAATAGATATTTTTATCTATGTCTATTAATGAATTAGATAGTGTTTTAGAGGCTTAAAATTAAAATAAATCCAATCTTAAGCATGGAATACACTAATATTTTTAAAATATTATTTTACTACCTTTTGATGGAAAACCATTTTTAAATCAATCTTTTGAAAATTTTATAATCACTATTTGTTGAAATGAACTTATTATTTATGATTAGGACATTGAAATTTACTTTGGGTAAATTTTTAGTATATTTCCGATAAAGATCATTTTTAATGAATAGTGAAAAATATTGTATTCAAAACCACTTTTTAATCTAATATATTTATATGATTATATCATCTTTTCAATTGGTTTTAATGTGAAATTAGAATATATTTTTACCATTTAATCCAATAGTGGTCGTTGGAATTAATTTCACCTTGAAATTGGACTTAAACTAGTGTCAATATTTTGATACTTATTGTTTCTTAAAAACACGCTATTTGCTCTGACAACGGGAATTAATTATTAAAATAATTAATGTAACTTATATGTTTTGAATTTTTTAAAATAGATATCATTTTAGAATTCGGAATATCATATATAACTTAGGGTGAAGTTTTGGTATTTTTCTGAAAAAACCTCAATTTTTGATGAATAGTGAAACCACTAAGTGGTACTTAAAAAACTGATTTTTCGTTTAAATGAAACCTTACAACTTCTGTGTTTTGAATTTCAAAAATCTGACATACATGGTTTTCATGAAGAAGTAAAATGTGGTTCAATGGGATTAAAATAATTTTTTTGGTGAATAGTAACTTTTATGTTTTTAATCTCGATTAGAGGTAATTAGTGTAATTTAAGGTAAAAATAATGTTCTAATAATATGAAATGACCTAGAAACATGTCCTACCCTTATTGGATGTGTCATGGACGACCAAGAAAATCCATGGGTCATCTTGGGGACCTCATGGAGCCACATTGGAAGGAAAATGAAATTAATATCTTTTTATTTAATCTTAAAGTAAAAATGACGCAAACATGAGTTGTTTTACTAAAACAATTTTTAAATGGGGTTACACATGTCAGAGTTTTGACTATAAATAGTCATTGGAAAGCTAAAAATATTTCCTACATCATAGTATTTGTTTTATAATTTTTAGACATTAAATAAATTAAATTATTTATGACATCATGATGATGCAGCCATTACCTCATTATTTAACGATTTAAATAAAATGAAACGATAATGTAAAATATAATACCAAAACTTGTCAAAAACCTATTGGATGGATATATTTATAACCCTTATAACCTTATCCTATAATTATATCAATGTGGGTCCTTTTATGTCCGATACTCATGTTAAAATAAAGTAACATTTCTTTACCTTCCAAGAGTGCACCTCCTATCCTCTTATAAAAGGCCCTCAACTCTACCTCCTTACCCACACTTACAAAGCCATTGTCTAGGCCAACCCCTTCCCATTTTTTCTCTCTAAATCTCTCTATAACTCTTAGAAGCCCCACTTTGGGCAGAAGTCTTTCCAAGGAAGCCGTTGAGCTCAAATCAAAAAGAGTTACCCGTTTTAAAGGTAGTGTTTTCTCTTGTGTTCTTATGTTTTATTTTTCTCCTCCAACCCTCTAGAATCTTTTTATTCCTTTCATTTGTAACAACACCAGTATCCTCAATATACTAGGATGTTTTTATAAGAATTATTTGAGCTACACATACACACAGCTACATCTAATGGTTAAAGAACATACTGTTTCTGTGGATGGAGAATTTCTGCCTCACGAAACGATGATTGTTCAACACTCATATACCACCATCAAAGGTGGTCATTAAGATGTCACACTATTTATATATTATATATAATATTTTTATTATTTGCTTATTATTTTGTATTTTTTCATTTATGGCATACCTTTATGGTCACCATTATGGGTAAACGCAATATCTTCATTTTGGGAAGTGCGGACTACCGCCCCCTCAAAGAGATTTGATTTCGTCAATGCCTTATGTGTGACGTATAAAGGATTTAATTAATGGGATTATATATTATATTATACTGGAATTATAATATATCTTTATATCATTATGATTCAATTTCATAAAATACGAAATAGAAATGAAAGTAGCATTCATGCGTACGTACAGCTTGCCGTCTCCCTGAACGGTGCATTTCATTTCTTACCCCTAAAAGTTATGTAATGTTATAAATTCATGTATATAATGGATATATAGGATATATATGATATATACATCATTATTATAACTCTGGATATAATGGATACATGAAAAACATGTAATTTTAAAGAGCATATTTTTGACTCAAGTACCAATGATCGTTAAAACGACAGTTATTAACTAAAATAATTGAATAGTGTTCATGACATGATAATAAGTGATATAAAAGGAATAATGAACTTGAAAATGGTTCTTAAGTAAGTATAAATTAACTCTAGTTTATTATTCAGGAGTTTAAAGAATGATCGAGTCAAGTCGGACCCGAGGTATGGGACTTCGTCTCAATCTCCTTTCATTGAGGCATATTTTGTTTTATACACAACATTCTTTTATACGGTGTATAAACCACTTGGAAGTTTACATTTATCCAAAATGAATATTTTTATACGAAACATTTTACTAAATGAAAAAAGGGAATGTTTTTGTCGTACGTATGCGGCGACAAAGACTTCTCCGCCGCCGTGACCATTATTTGAGTTTCGGCTTCCTCTACAAGCCATAACTTTTTTTAATGAAAAATAAATACCATCTTTTACTTTTCTTTTATTTTTCTATTGAAAATAGTTTTGATAATGTTTTTGTATATAAATGTGTTTTATTGATATCTTGTGATTGAAAAGGGGAAATTTTATGTTTCCTTTATGCATGTTTTATGTGATACGATTATGTTATGGTTCCTGGGAATTATTATGAAGATTGGTGGTTCCATGATAAACTAAGGGCGGGTGAGCCCGATATAGCTCTCTAATGCATTGGGTAATGCGAAGGAGTTAAATGTTAAGGTTTCTCCAAAGTGATTTAGGTAATATACTATGATGGGTATTCCAAATGTAACCATGAGGGTTACTCCCTACGTAAGAATGTTATGAATGCCTCAAGATACCTTTATGTCTTATGATTTCAATGATTTATTCATGATTTGATGAGGTATGTTAAAGTGATTATGTTTTATGAGTAGAGTATGATTTCATTTATTCTTATGTATACATGTACACATGTTTCCTTTCCATATTTTTATATCCCTTACTGAGCTTTTTATGCTCATCCTAGGTTTTTGAAATGTTTTCCACAGGTCAAGGGACGGGTACATGATATGATGATAGTGTCAAGGAAGATTCAAGAATGAATCCATGTTTTATTTTAAATGTGTTTCCGTTGATAGGAAAAAATGGATTCTATCTTTTATTATAACCACTTTGTTTAAATGTGGGATGTAATGCAAGTTTTATGATGTAATTCTCTAAAACTCTAAACCTGAAAATATCCTCAAGGTGTAATATTGTAATAACTCAAGATTAAGTAAGGATTAAGGATGGGGCCTTATAGTTGGTATCAGAGCTCGTTTTAGATAAATTTTGGAGTATGAATTATATTAAATGATTATCCAAAAATATTTTTTGTGAAATGATATAGCATTTGAAGATTACGTTGTTGCTTCATCTAAGACATGTTTTTTCCGAATGGTTTTCCGTAGAGGAAACAGGGAAGCAGTGCTAGGAAGGCATACAGAAGGAAATATCCTTCCGAATCAACATCTTGAGATGGTCGAAATTGGAACTGCACAGTTTGTTGCAGTAATGGCATTTGACTCAAGCGATAAATGGCGGTGGTATCCATGCACGAGATCCAGCCAGATCAACCCCAGAGGAACATGTCAGTGGTGGAACATTTCATGAGGCAGCACCCCCATCATTCAGAGGATCATCTGACCATGTGCTAGCTGAAGGGTGGATTAAAGAACTGGAGAAGATTTTCGATGTCATGGGGTGTTCAGACAATCAAAAAGGTTAGTCTTTCTATTTACCATTTGGAGGGTGAAGCAGATCAGTGGTGGTCGATGGTTAAAAATATCAGGGACGCTGATGAGATTGATGCTCTCGACTGGGATGAATTCAATGGTATGTTTCTTGAGAAGTATATTCCTAAGTCTGTTCGACTTAGGATGGAAAAACAATTCCTGGAATTTGGGCAAGAGGAGGACTCAGTGGCTTCCAATGAATAATGGTTCACTCGATTGGCAAGGTATGCTCCAAATTTTATCCAAGACCTTGATAGTAATATCAATCGTTTTTACTCAGGATTAAATCCAAAATATAGAAGGTCATTGGCTTATCGTGAGTTTAAAAGTTATGAAAGGCTTTTTCGATGTGATGAGAAGGTGGAAATGGAGTTTTTCGATGATCAAGTGTTCTATAATAATCAACAGAAGAAGAGACTGAGGTGGCAGGAGAAAGGGAAGAAATCTTCAAAAAGGGCTGACGATAAGAAAACTAAGTTTCCATTTTGTGATAAATGTGGTAAAAGGCATGGTGGGGAATGTCTTATGAATTCTGGAAAGTGCTACCGATGTGTTAAGATGGGACAAAAGGCTCGTGATTGCACTGAAAAAGATCAAGGTGGTGGTAAGTCCAAATTTGATTTACAGTTGGTGAAATGTTTTAAGTACAATGAGATGGGTCACTATGGAAACGAGTGTCCGCCAAAGAGCTTCAGTGATGGGATGCAATTAGACTAAAATCAGAAAGGGGTGGTGAAATCCTTGGAAACTACTTCAGTAGATGTAGGGCCATCAAATGAAGTTGTATTAGGTACATTGTTTGTTTTTTCAGATTATTCCCATGTGTTGTTTGATTCGGGGTCTACACACTCTTTCATCTCTGAAAAATTTTCTAGTAAAATGGGAATACCATCTCAAGAAATGATCCTGAACTTTTGGTAAAAACACCTGGGGGAAATGTTGAGGCAAAAAGAATTTATAAAAATCTTCCTATCCTTATCTGTGGAAAGAACCTACTTGCGATCCTTATTTTTTTACCTCTAGTAGAGTTTGATGTTATCCAGGGTATGGATTGGCTCTCTATTTACCATACTAAGATTGACTGTAGAGATAAAGAAGTGTTTTTCATAAAGACTTTTTGTTTGTGTACAAGATTGAACCCTTAATGTTGATAACATATCAAGAATCTGAGAAACATGTAAATGATGGAAATGAATGTTACCTTGCACACATTGTTGAAAACAATAGAATTGTTCAGATTAATGATGTGCCAATGGTAGTGAGTATCCTGATGTTTTTTCTGATGAGTTTCCTGGAATAATACCAGGTCGGGAAGTTGTCTTTAGTGTAGACTTAGTTCCTGATGCTAAGACAATTTCAAAACCTCCTTATCGAATGGCTCAAATTGAACTTTTAGAGTTGAAGGAGAAATTGCAAGATTTATTAGAGAAAGGTTTCATTTGACCTAACACATCACCATGGGGTGCTGCTGTTTTATTTGTGAAAAATAAATACGGTTCTATGAGACTTTGGATTGATTATAGAGCCTTGAATAACATCACTGTTAAGAACAAATATCCTTTTCCTCATATCAATGATTTGTTTGATCAGCTCTTGGGAGCTCAGTTTTTTTCAAAGATTGACCTGAGATCAGGGTACCATCAGTTTAAGGTAAAGGAAGTAGATATTCCGAAGACCACGTTTCGTATAAGATATGGCCATTATGAATTTGTAGTAAGTCCTTTTGGGCTATCCAATTCACCTTATGTATTCATGGACTTAATGAATATAATTTTCCATGAGTTTTTGGATAAGTTTGTGGTTATTTTCATTGATGATATTTTTGTGTTTTCTAAAAGTAAATAGAAGCATGAAAGACATTTAAGGGTTATTTTTCAAACCATAAATGAAAATAAATTATATGGGAAATTTAGAAAGTGTGAGTTTTGGTTGCAAAAAATGTATTTCCTTGGTCACATTGTTTCAAAAGATGGGATAACTGTTGATCCGTAAAAAACAAAGGTTGTTGAAGAATGGCCAAGACCCACAAATGTAACTGATATTCGTAGCTTCCTTGGTTTGGCAGGCTATTAGCGAAGGTTTGTTAGAATTTTTTCACGGTTATCTAGTCCAATGACGAAGCTAAATCGGAATGGGGTTATGTTCATCAGGACAAAATAATGTGATGATTGTTTTCAAGAACTGAAAAGAAGATTGGTGAATGCTCTAGTTTTGTAACTACCTTCTAGGAATGGTGAGTTTGTTATATACAGTGATACTTCATTGAAAGGACTTGGTTGCGTCCTAATGCAGAATGATTAGGTAATTGCTTATGCTTCACGACAGTTGAAAACCCATGAGGTAAATTACCGTACACATGATATGGAATTAGCTACTGTGGTTTTCGCTTTAAAATTTTGGAGGCATCATTTGTATGGAGTAAAGTGTGAAATATATACCAATCAAAAAAGATTAAAGTATATATTCACTCAGAAATAATTGAACATGACACAGAGGAGATGGCAATAATTAATCAAGGATTATGATTTTACAATTCATTACCATCCGGGAAAAGAAAATAGAGTGGCTGATGCTTTGAGTCGAAAAAGTAATTCTTCATTAACAATGTTGCGTTTGGAACGTGATCCTTTGGTTAAGGATTTGATGAACTTTGGCTTAGAATTTGTTCGTGCTGGATGTCCATCTATTTTTTTCATGTATCAGTGAAATATTCTCTATCAGACAGAATCAAGCAAGCACAAAAGCAAGACAGTGAGTCGGAGAAAAATGTAGAGCTGGTTTAGAAGGGTAAGTTTCCTAAATTCAACATTGTTAATGATTGTGTTTTGTGATTTGGAAAGGGATTGTGTGTTCCTTGTTATTAAAATTTGAAGTGAGAGTTGTTATGTGAAGCTCATAGTTCTTCGTTTTCAGTTCATCCTGGCAGTACTAAGCTGTATAGAGATCTGTGAGAGTATTACTGGTGGGATGGAATGAAAAGAGATATTTCTGATTTTACTGTGAAGTGTTTGACTTGTCAATAGGTTAAAGCAGAGTGGCAGTTACCGAAAGGGATTCTTCAGCCTTGAACAGTTCCAGAATTGAAATGGGAAAATATATCCATGGACTTCGTTGTGGGATTGCCATAGACACCCTGAGGTAATAATGCAATCTGGGTTATTGTTGATCGTTTGACTAAGTATGCTCATTTCCTTGCTATACGAGATACTTTTTCCCTAGATCAACATTCCCGTTTGTATCTTAAAGAGATATTCAGGTTACATGGAGTTCCTATCTCCATTGTATCTAATCATGATCCCATTTTTACTTCTTACTTTTGGAAAGGCCTTTAGAAGTCATTGGGTACTGAATTGAATTTTAGTACAAGTTTTCATCCTCAATCAGATATGCAGTCAGAAAGAACAATCCAGACATTGGAGGATATGCTATGTGCTTGTTCGATGGATCATCAGGGAAGTTGGGACCAACATCTTTCTTTGGTTGAATTTTCATATAATAACAGTTTTCATTCTAGTACACCGATGGCTCCGTTTGAGGCATTATATGGGATGCGGTGTCGAACTCCAGCTTTTTGGGATGAATTGGGTGAATGGAAGTTGATGGGACCATAATTGGTGGAAGAGTTGGTAGAAAAGGTATAGTTGATACAGAAACACATGAGAACGGCTCAGAGTAGGCAGAAGAGTTATGCGGATAATCGGAGGAAGGATCTATCTTTTGAGGTAGGTGATCATGTTTTTCTCAAAGTCTCCCCATGGAAATGTGTGATGCAATTTGGTAAGAAAGGAAATATGAGTCCAAGGATCATTGGACCATATGAAATTCTGGAGAGAGTTGGATCAGTTGTATACCGAGTGGCTTTACCTCCAAGTTTATCTCAGGTACACAATGTTTTTCATGTTTCAATGTTCAGGAAGTACATGCCAGATTCGTCTCATGTTTTGAGTCCAAAGGTAGTTCAGCTGGAAATGAACCTCTCTTATGAGGAACAATCTGTCCAGATTCTTTACCACAGGGAGCAAGTGTTACGGAATAAGGTGATTCATCGGGTAAAGGTTTTTTGAAAAAACCACATGATTGAAGAGGCAAGAGGGGAATCTGAAATGCAATGAAGGCTAAATACCCCCACATATTCGATAAGTAAATAAATTGCGGGGATGCAATTTTCTAAAGGGGGTAATGATGTAACATCCCATGTAAGTAATGAATAATATATATTTTTATCTATGTCTATTAATGAATTATATAGTGTTTTAGAGGCTTCAAATTAGAATAAATCCAATCTTAAGCATAGAATACACTAATATTTTTAAAAGATTGTTTTACTACCTTTTGATGGAAAACCATTTTTAAATCAATATTTTGACAATTTTATGAGCTCTATTTGTCGAAATAAACTTATTATTTATTATTGGGACATTGAAATTTACTTTGGGTAATTTTTTTTGTATTTTTCTGATAAAGTTCATTTTTTTAATGAATAGTGAAAAATATTGTATTCAAAACCTCTTTTTAATCTAATTTATTATTATGATTATGTTATCTTTTGAATTGGTTTTAAAGTGAAATTAGAATATATTTTTACCATTTAATCCAACAATGGTCGTTGGAATTAATTTCACCTTGAAATTGGACTTAAACTAGTGTCAATCTTTTGATACTTATTGTTTCATAAAAACATGCTATTTGCTCTGACAGCAGTAATTAATTATTAAATTAATTAATGTAACTTATATGTTATGAATTTTGTAAAATAAACATCATTTTTCAATTCAGAATATCAAATATAGCTTAGGGTGATGTTTTGGTATTTTTCTGAAAAACCTCAATTTTTGATGAATAGTGAAACCACTAAGTGGTACTTAAAAAAATGATTTTTCATTTAAATGAAACCTTACAAATTCTGTGTTTTGAATTTCAAAAATCCGACATACATGGTTGTCATTAAGGTGTAAAATGTGGTTCAATGGGATTAAAATAATTTTTTGGTGAATAGTAACTTTTAAGTTTTTAATCGCGATTAGAGGTAATTAGTGTAATTTATGGTAAAAATAGTGTTTTAATAATATGAAATGACCTAGACACATGTCCTAACCTTATTGGATGTGTCAAGGCCGACCAAGACAATCCATGGGTCATCTTGGAGACCCCATGGAGCCACTTTGGAAGGAAAATGACATTAATATCTTTTTATTTAAAGTTAAAGTAAAAATGACACAAACATGAGTTGTTTTACTAAAACAATTTTTAAATGGGGTTATAGAAGTAATATTTTTGACTATAAATAGTAATTGGAAATCTAAAAATATTTCCTACATCATAGTATTTTTTTATAATTTTTAGACATTAAATAAATTAAATTATTTAATGACATCATGATGATGTAGCGATTACCTCATTATTTAACGATTTAAATAAAATTAAAAGATAATGTAAAATCTAAGACCTACACTTGTAAAAAAACCTATTGTATGGGTATATTTCGAAACCTAATCACCTTATCCTCAAATTATATCAATGTTGGAGATTTTAAGTCCGAAACTCATTTTAAAATAAAGTAACATTTCTTTACTCTCGAAGAGTGCCCCTCCTCTCCTATTATAAAAGGCCCCCACCTATACCTTCCTACCCACACTTACAAAGCCTTTGGCTCGGCCAAACCCTGCACATTTTGTCTCTCCACATCCCTCTATAACTCTTAGAACCCTCACTCTGGGCAGAAGTCTTCCCAAGGAAGCCTTTGAGCTCAAATCAAAAAGAGTTACCTGTTTTAAAGGTAGTGTTTTCTCTTGTGTTCTTATGTTTTATTTTTCTTCTCCAACCCTCTAAACTCTTTTTATTCCTTTATTTTGTAACAACACCAGTATTATCAATATACTATTATGTTTTTATAAGAGTGATTCGAGCTACACTTACACACACCTATATCTAATGGTTAAATAACAAATTGTTTCTGTGGATGAGGAATTTCTGCCTCACGAAACGATGATTGTTCAACACTCATATAACACCTTCAAAGGTGGCCATTAAGATGTCACTATATTTATATATTATATATAATATTATTATTATTTACTTAAGCTTCTGTATTTTTTTCATTTATGGCATACCTTTACGGTTACCATTATGGGTAAACGCGATATCTTCATTTTAGGAAGTGCAGACTACCGCCCCCTCAAAGTAATTTTATTTCGTTAATGCCATATGTGGGACGTATAAAGGATTTAATTAATTGTATTATATATTATATTATACTAGAATATTATATACCCTTATATCATTATTATTCCATTCCATAAAATAATTAATAGAAATGAAAGTAGCGTTCATGTGTACGTACGACATACCATCTCCATGAACGGTGCATTTCATTTCTTACCTCTAAAAGTTATCTAATATTATCAATGCATGTATATACTGGATATATAGGATATATATGATATATACATCATGAGTATAACTCTGGATATAATGGATAATGAACAACTTGTAATTATAAAGAGCATATTTTTGACTCAAGTAACAATGATCATTAAAACGACCGTTATTAAGTTAAATAATTGCATAGTGTTCATGACATGGTAATACGTGATATAAAAGGAATAATGAACTTGAAAATGGTTCTAAGAAAGTAGAAATTAACTAAATTTTATTATTCATGAGTTTAAAGAACAGTCGAGTCAAGTCGGACCCGAGGTATGGGACTTTGTCTCAATCTCCTTTCATTGAGGCATATTTTTTTTATACACAACCTTCTTTTATACGGTGTATAAACCCCTTTGAATTTTATGTTTATCCAAAAGGAATCTTTTTATACGAAGCGTTTTACTAAATGACCAAAGGGAATGTTTTTGTCGTACGTATGCGAGGACAATGACTTCTCCGCAGTCGTGACCATTATTTGAGTTTCGCTTCCTCTAAAAGCCATAACTATTTTTTAATGAAAAATAAATACCATGTTTTACTTTAAATTTATTTTGGTATTGGAAATGGTTTTGATAATGTTTTTATATATCAATGTGTTGTATTGATATCTTGTGATTGAAAAGTGGAAATGGTATTTTTCCTTTATGCATGTTTTATGTGATATGATTATGTTATGGTTCTTGGGAATTATTATGAAGACGGGTCGTTCCGTGATAAACTAAGGGCGGGTGAGCCTGATATAGCTCTCCAATGCATTGGGTAACGCAATGGAGTTAAATGTTAAGGTTTATCCGAAGAGATTTAGGGAATATACTGTGATGGGTATTTCAAACGTAACCAAGAGGGTTACTCCCTACGTAAGAATGTTATGACTGCCTCAAGTTATCTTCATGTCTTATGATTTATATGATTTAATCAAGATTTGATGAGGTATTTTAATGTTCTTATGTTTTATGAGTAGAGTATGATTTCATTTATTCTTATGTATACATGTACGCACGTTTCCATTCCATATTTTTATATCCCTTACTGAGCATTTTATGCTCCTCCCATGTTTTTGAATTGTTTATCATAGGTCAAGGGAAGGGTACATGATATGATGATAGTTTCAAGGAAGTGTTAAGAAGGAATCAATGTTTTATTTTAAATTTGTTTCTATTGATGGGAAAAAATGGATACTATCCTTTATTGTAACCACTTTGAATAAATGTGGGATGTAATTCATGTTTTATGATCTAATTCTCTAAAACTCTAAACCTGAAAAGATCCTCAAGGTGTAATCTTGTAATAAATTAAGATTAATTAATGTTTAAGGCTGGGGCCTTATATAATATTTCCTATATTTCTCTCTTGGGAATCCCTGTTTTGTTTATAAATAACCCTACATGTTCAGCATCATCCATGAATGTGAAAAGCATGATAAGGCTATTTTACATTTCATACACTGGTAGATGTTAACTCTGGATTTCTTCCAGTATTTGTGTCAGGTTGACATATAGGTGTGCCTTTAGACCCCATGATTGTAGATAGATCATGGTTGTTGGTGCTTTCTCCCTTGTCACAGCTCGAGAGACATGTTCCTGTTGTTGCGCATGGTTGTCCTACATGAATTTGGACACAAGTGTGGTTTATCTTTGTGGTTCCCCTGTGTATGTGAATGTAAAAAGTATCAGGACCCTTAGTTAGCTCACTATCATGGGAATCAAGTAGGGAGCTCAATTTAACCCCTTTGAGCATTGGATTTCCTTTTTGGGGACAAGAATCCATAAGGAGGAGAGAATTTAATGACTCATATTTTCCTTAATTTTATTTATATGAGTTAATTAGGAAAATTATGAAATTCGGCACTAAGATGATATTTGGTTTTGAGTCTCGGTGTTCCCATATCAATTCATTGAAAAACTATTAATGTTATATTAGTGTTCTCAAGAAGGTTTCTAGAAAATGTGTAATAACTCCAAAAGGTGTTTCTGAATGAGAATTACATGTGCATTTTTTCATTTGGAACAGTGATTTTACACCTAGTTGCTACATAACATTGGTCGGTGATGTTCAATAGTGAAAATTGGGTTTTGGTATGTAACTGTAAATAAGATAATTAAATATAAATTTTTAATATTCAAATCCTAATAACTCATAAATGGTAACTTGGATGTGAAATCCAAGGCAATTATTCAGTTTTTAAGGGGGTATTTCTTTAGTCGAGGCCTAACATTAGCAAGCATGGGCTTACTCTAAATGATAGATTTTGGGAATAAACATCATTAAAATAATTTTATAAGAAATTAAATTTTTGACAGAACATTGGTATCCTCTTAATTTCACCTATTTTTAGGAATCTAGTGTTATCACAACAACCCTACAAATCCTTTTAGAGAAGGATAAAGAGGTTCACCCAATGAACACCGATAGATTGGGGAACCAAGAATGATGAACCTCAGAATCGAAGTATCTTGACCAAAAAAATGTTGTGATGACCGTTCTTTTTCAACAATCGTGCAGAATCAAGTTACATAGTTTGTGATTTGATTTATTTTACCCATTCATGAATTACATTATGAATGCATTCCAATGAAAAATTAGATTGGCCCACGGTTTGATTTTCCTTGTGGGAAGGATTTTATTGTGGGTAATAAAGGGATGTTAGATCTATGTGAATACCGGTTTATTGTTCTTAGTTAAAAACATTCTTACATGAATAGATCAACACTTACAAAAATAAAGACAAGATCAATGCATTTGGTAATTCATATTCTTCATTTCATTCCCCCAACGTTCATCATTCCTCGTGATTTATGGTCATTGGATTGTCAGACCATCGATCTGGGGATCAACTATATTGGGAGGGGATCAGAAACTATTATGGAATATGGTGGAGGTAGAACAAGGTGGTGTCCATAGGTGGAGGCTCTGAGCATCGTGGGGAAATGCCTCTGGTTGTGGAATCAATAGTAGAGGTAGCACTTTCCAGGAAATAGTGGATGGGCCAGGATGAGTGCGATAAGACGGGACGCCACCCGGGTGGCTGGCGGTGGTGGAGAGATGAGGACAATATGTGACCATAGTGAAGGAGGAGGCCAACGACAACAAATCATGTGGGCGATGACTAGTGGTCATGGAAAGGGGCCACGATGTCTTCCATGACACGACTAAATGTTGCGTCAGATGGGGCCCACGATAGTGGTGAAGACATAAAGATATGTCCATGGTGGGATGAATCTAGCCATGCAATGTTGACACTTGCAAGGTGAGATATGCTGGAGAACTAGGCCTTTACGGTGGCCCAGACCGACCGGGTTAGGTCGGGTCGATCGAACCGGGTCAGGTCGGGTCGACCGAACTGGTTCGGGTTGGGTCGGCGGGACTGGGTTGGGTCAGGTCATCCAGGCCTAGTCGGGTCAGACCTAGACCATATCATTTTTACTAAATTGAAAATATATTTCAAATTTGATGTCCATTTGATGAGTTTTTTTTCGATATTGGGACCCTTGCAATGAGATGGTCCTTTGGAGACACTATAAGGGAGTTTTTTTGAAGTTGGAATACTATGTAATGGACTAGGGTGTGGGTCTTTTTTACCCTTTTTCTTAGTTAGATATGGGACTCCCCAAGTATTAGGTGTGGGTCTGATACCATAGTGTAGTTTCCTCCGTGGAGTCGGTACTCCCCTGTTTTACTGGGGCATGGATCCTCCATATGTGTTGTTTTGGATGATTCAACATTCCCCTATCATTACAAGCTAAAGCTACTCTTTCCATTGAGTGGTACTCTCCTACAGTTCCAAGGAGCAGGTCCCCTAGAATGGGGTTTTTACTCCCCATCTTATAAGGGTGTGGGTCTCCAATAGTGAATGAGATGGAAGAGTCTGTACACTCCTGTCATACAACGGTGTTGTTCCACTAGTCACTATGTGCTACTTCTCTATTGTGTTAAGGTACGAGTCCTTGATTTTATAAGTAGTAATCCCCCGTCATATTAGGGTGCATTTATATCATGAGTATTAGTCACATGTGGGAATCAAGGTGTGTGTCCTCACTTACATGGTGGTACCCCCCATATCTGAGTAGTAGTGGTGATCATTTCATCCATTAGAGTTGGAACTCCCTCAGAGGTTAGAGACAGATATGAGGGGAGGTCCTATCAACATAATGTATGTGATACATAGATAGGATCTTATGCTCCCTTTATGGACTACGGTGTGGGCCAATCCTTAAAGGGTCAACATAGGTTTGGCGAGTTACTTTAAGAGAATCACTCCCTCAACTGTGGGGATGTGGTGATGTTCGGGTGCCAACATTATCTCTTATTTGAGAGGATTCAAGCAGTGTATATCCTACAACAATGCTCCCTCATCTGTGCGCAGTAACAATCGTAGTTACACTTGATATAATTATCATGACTGTACATGGAATAACCATTATAGTATATTCCCATAATCTCATATGAGATACATAATTGAAAAAATTTATCCTATATATGGAATAACGAACAATTCATATTTACATATTATAATAGGAAAAACTGCATCGGTTAACTATACTCCTATACCCAAAGAATTTTAGAGCTATAATTAGCTCACCCGACCATGGTTTATCACGAAACTAGACATCCATGGTTAACAACAGAACCACATAGATGGGTTTGATAACAAAAACCCCATAATCATAAATAGTTCCCAAAACCATTGAATGATAATATAATATACAATATTGCATCACAAAAACATTATTTTCAACCATAATAAATCATTTATTGAAAATTGATATGTTCATTTACATTAAAACAAAATTTTTAGAATTAAAATTTCAATAATAATGTTAAAGAGTATTTTCATTGATGATTACATAGATGATTATTGACCAATAAAAATATAAAATTATAAATGTGGTAGGAAATTTAATTTTTTCTATGTACATTAAAATAAATCATTGATTTTTGTATTTTGCAAATAAAATCAAAAAATTCAGTAAAACGATTCATTTTGAAATAAATTAAACAAATGTAAAAATAGATTTGAAATTTCCATTATATGTTATTTATGACCAAATAAATAAATATATAAAATAACATTAAAAATATGGATCTATAAGAAATAGATAGTTTTGAGGGAAACTGAAAAATAAAATTTATAATAAAATGTCACTTCTCATGAATCTTACATGTCAAGTATATACATTATATTCCTCAATAATAAACATATGTTATTTATTAAATTTTTTAGAACCATTTCCATGTTTTTTATTCCTTTTATCACACACATTACCAGTTTATCACTATTAAAAATTCATTTATTTTCACATTGGATATTTTTGATGATATTCAATTCCTAAATAAAAATATAATTATTAGATGGCTATAGTCAAAGAGGCCATTATTCCATATTCCACATAATAATAGTAATTTGATTAATATTTTTATTATTAATTACATATTATTTTAAAAGAAATCATGGGATATATAAATGATGAGTGAACTACGTTATAATCATCGAGATGGTAGGCCAAATGAACACATGAGTAATTTTTCTATTTATTCAATGGAAATTCTGGAAATAAGGTAATTATAATTCTATTATTACAGAATTTTCATAGTGTTACAAATGTCATATTATATGTTTTATTATATATTTATATATCATGAATACATTGTGGAAATGTAAAATGAATCACATCGCTCTCTGAAGGTGGTAGTCCACATGTACGCACAAATACCACTGTCTTATTTTAGCATATATAATGGTAAGAATATAAATGATATATTACATTTTAATAATGAAATATTTTCATAAATATCATATATAAAAATTAATTCAATTATTACATACTTCCGTGAGAGGTGGTGATGGAAAATTAAATATGTCATACCGCCAATCTGCAGTCTAGAATCCATAGAAATGATGAATTAATTTCACAATTGATGGATTTTGGAGTTGGATATAGGTTATTACATTAAAATAATAGAACCTAAATATATTTATGATACTATTTATATTATTTTATCATTTTCTAGTAATATTTTGAGGATGTAGAAGAAAAAATAAAACTAAAACATCCTACTAAAAGCTATACCTATTCTTTGGAAATTCATTTTTTTAAACAATTAAGTCTTCTATGATTGTTGATATGTCAAAACTAATGCATCTATAATGTGTGGAGGTATTATATAAAGTGATTATAGAAGGTATTTGAAAAAAATAAGTTTCTTTCTGTGTGATTTAATGAGAATAGGTGGTTCCCTTTTATAAGGGTGGGGCGGGAACTCTTAGAATTTATTTAATCATTACTTTAATATAAATTATTTTTGATGTCCAAATGGATCAAAATTGATAATATTAGAATATATTATTAATATTAGTTGAAATACTCTCTTTATATATTTTTTACTTGTTTAGACAACATTTTTACCCTTAAAATTTTGTTTTAAAACATTATTAACTCATTAAAAAATTTCTATAACATTAATTTTTTATTCCCATTAAATGTTAACTATACTAATATAAAATTTAAACGATAAATAAATCTACTATGATTGATGTCAATATCCATGTCCCATAAATTTGGAAGTATCTCGGTTTTTTATGAAGTTTAAATCATTTAATAAATTATTATTTATTTAAAAAATAACATTTCTTTCAATTTTAAACTTATTCATTGACATTGAATTTAAAAAGTAAATAATTAAATGGAATTGTATTAAAATGAATCATAAATTATTAAATATGCAAAATTATCTATCCAAATAATGGGTCACATTAATTAAATCAAAACATGCTACTATTAATTTTTATAATATCAATTATATTATTTTTCCATCAATTGAATAATTACCACATCATCACTAGGTAATAATTTAATATGATTTTGTATAAAATAATATAGGAAAAATATAATAATTATTATGAATAATTTATATTTGAATTTATTATTTATAACTAAATATATCCTCTTTTTATCCCACTGTTACCAATATTATTGTTATTAAAAACAAGTGTTTGACATTTTTTTACTTTTCATAACATAGAATATTATATTGGCTGTAATCACATACAAATGGACAAATACAATCTATTTTAACTTTTGATGATTACTAATGAGAAAAATAATCACATAAAAATAAGGCAACTATATGTTTTGTTCTCTAGTCTATATCATTTTATTTTTAACTATAATTATCAGATTTAACCATCATCACGGTAGTAAAAAATATTAAAGTTACTATTCTCATTAGCCATAAATAAAAGAGACCTATTTACCAAATTTTTTCCAACTAATTAAAAATATAAATTTTTTTGAAAATATAATCAAAGAATTGGAAAATTTTAATATGATATAAAATTGTAAAAATGAAATAAATACAGTTTTTTAGAATGATCACCCTTTTAATAATAAACATGTTTATAATAGATTCATGTATAAAATATATTTAAAATATATATTTTTATTATTTTAATTAAAAATTGACTAATTAAATTATTTAAATAATCCAAAATAGAATTTCAATTTAACAATAATTTATAATAAAATTAAATTTTTATGAAAAAAGAATTTTTTTGATTCAAAATGATTTTTTTTTGGAAAAAAAGTTCATTAGAGGTTAATATTGATATACTAAATTGTAAATTTATATTTATTTTGTGAAATAAAATTTACAAAATATCATGAAATTATTTATATTATTCTCTCATAAAAGATAAGAGCACCCATTTGGACAAAAAAATAACATTTAATAATATAATGTTTTTCCTAAAACATGATTTATAATTTTCTAAGAACGAACCAATAATTTTTTTTATTAGAGTCTTTATCTATATACTTCAATAAACATTTCATCAAATTCATTCCTACCAATTTAATACCTAGTTTTTAATAGTTATATTTAAATAATATCAATTTATTTTTTGATTATGCTTAGTATTGTTTTTCTTAAAAATTATCAATGATAATATACTTATATTTAAATAATATGATATCTCATATTTACATATATTATTATTTTTTATTTTAAAATGGTGATGTAATAATGATAAATTAAAAGAAAATATTTTCCCTTATGGGGAGAATAAATTAGTGGTATTTTTGAGAATATCAATATATATATATTCATTTTGTTCTTATTAATGATGTATAAACTATTATAATGTGTTCATTCTGTATTTGGGTTGGATGTAATATTTAAATGAATTACATTATTTTTTAGAACATTTAAATTTTATAAGAAAAGTGGAATAATGAAAATTGGCAGCTATTACTTAATGTATTATACAATAATAGAAATTGTTATCATTCATAATTCTTATTTATGTTTATTATATTTAGTTCACTCACATAGACATATATTAATTAAATGATGGTACATTAATATATTTTAAGTGTAATTTATATATTATAGTGGCCGAAATAAATTAAAGTGATAGATAATTAGGGCTAGTAATTTATTTGAGGTTAAAGGTTCCCTAGATGGTCTCTTTATCAAATGGGTGTATTGTTGAAATTTTGATATTATTTGAAAGTGAAGTTTGTAGTGGATGATTTATACATTTATTTGAGGTTTTTTAAGATAAATATTCTAAATTATTATCAAATACAAAATCATTTGGATATGGGTTATTCAGCTGAGGTGAGGAATATTTGGATGTCTTTATGATAATTGAATAGGTATGGTGTAGAGGAGTAATTTTTACGTTGATAAAGAGAGGATAGAAAAGATAAAACGATAGTGGAATCCCTTATAATTTTATCCCCAATATAATAATATTATTTGGTGATGAAATAATACATCACACATCAATTCAATGAATCACACTATACACTTATTCCTGAATAACTCAATGGTTTATGACGATGTTAGTCAAACATGTTATCGAAAATTGTTAACGACAACATGTGATATTAAATATTGGTAATAAATATAAAATAAATATACACCACATGTTCATGTATTAAACAATCTACAACATAAGTAGAGTCAACATTTCATTCAAAAGGGGAAAAATAAATATGACTAAGAATATAAATTATTAATCATAACGAGTGATGGGATTGTGTTTCTAGAAGTAATAAAGTTGATTAATCATTAAATATGGACATGATCCTAATTTTATATAAAGGTGAATATTTACAGATAAAGTTAAATATTATGATCATTGAGATGAAAATAAATTTGACTCAATGATATGTGTAAAAGGTTGATTAATGAATGGTTAACTACATGTTATTACAAATTTCATCGAGAACCCATCATTGGGTTTCTAATGTATAAAACCCTAGGTTGAAAATTTATCTAATATTATAAAATATTGATGGATTTATTTTAGAGTAAGATTCATATGGATGTTACACTATATGGTATTTTCACTAACATAGTTTTTCATATAAATTAACAATTAAGGATGAATTCATATATTTAAATGACTTTTAAATGAATCATTTCAAAATGGAGTATCTGATGAAGATCATTAAAATCAGCTTTTAATGTGACTTGTTGAGATATATATGATATGATATAGTTAATCTAGATAATGACGGAGGTTTTTTTATAATAGAATGAATTTTTTTCTTAATTACAATAATATTTATAGAAAAAAACCCACACTATGTTATATAAATGTAAATATATTAATAAATAAAGCTCATCAAAGTTATTGGTAATTCAAAAAAGTCCAATGAAACACTAAATTGAGTTTTTGTCAAGAATAAAGTAAATAATTTTTACAAATATAGATGATTTAAATGCAGAATATAAACTACCAGATTACATCTTTTTGATGCTATTCTATAATTCCATTATTTTAAAGAGATCTAGAATTTCCCAACTAGATTAATGGATTTGAAGTGTTGTTAGGTTGTTCTATTTTGATCATTCAAAGTAAAAAATATCCTCACATTTTTTTAAAAAATTGATTTTTACTCAGGGAAGAATAATGTAATTTTTAGGAATGTGAGTTATCAAAAAACTGTAAGTGTAGGATAATTAAAAAAATCCCATATAATTAACACTAAGATACAAAATAGTTAAAAATTGTTACATAAATGTAATCTTTTTCTGTGAATTGAAACTAAAATAAAATATGAGTAATAAAAGGAATGTATTATGTGGAGTCTGGTGGTGTAGTTAAAATAAAAATAGATTAATATTGGGGATAATTATGGATAAACATGTACTTATGATAAATTCAATATATTTACACTAGGATTTAAATAATCCCATAATAATAATTACATTAGTAGATGTGAATATTAATTTTTTGGAGTAATTAACATATAATTATATAATCTTGATACTAATAAATTGTAGTATTAAATCCTATGTATTAAGGATTCATGAATTTGAAATAATATCCCCCCATGATTACAAAGTTGCAGAAGATATATTTATATGTTTTTTATGGTAGGTGTTTCAAGATGGTTATTTTACTATGTCTATACTTTTAGAGAATAAGGATATCATAACATGAGATTATCAAAAAACGATCATATTTGTAAATTATGGATATTTTTATATGAGGATGGCTAGATATTAATGTGATCTAAATATAGATATTTTAAAAGGATAATAAAATCAAGATAAGAATTGTAATGTTAGATCCTATAATCCCAAGTTCAAATGATTATTTAGAGATATTAAAGAAGAAAATTTGATGTAAAATAGTTATTATAGATATATTTTTTTGGTGAAATTTATATGAAGGATTGTGTAATAAAGATAAAAAAGAATGACCATAAGAAAAAGTAATGTGATGACTATAATAGAATTATAAATAGTCTATTGACGTTAAGGAAACATAACATTCCAATATATTTTACACTATATTTATGTTAAAATAATTTTAGGTTTTTTTATAATACCTAATTTAAGATATAAACATCATGTTGATGAAATAATTATTCTAGACGAAACTTATATAGTCCATAAATATGAATTATATCATGATTTTAAGAGATTTAATGATTTCAGATTATGATATATATGATGGAATAATAGGTTGTTGAATAAGATTTCCTGATAGTGTAATTCATATATAAAGAGGAATTAAAGGTGGTTCAATAAGATTTCATAAAGTTGTAACATTATTAATTTAAATGTTATTATAACCATATTTATTTGAGTAATATTTTCTCTATAAATGTGGAATTTTTCAGTGCATAGTGCTATTATTATTGAGATTTTGATAATTTCGAAGAGTTGGAGAATCCAACCTAGTTGTTTGGAATGTCATTTGTGTAAAATTGTTTGTGGATCTAAAACATTTAGTTTAAATTTACTTTTGAGGTTTCTAAATTTTATGAAACTAAATGTTAATGAGAACAACCAACATTATGCAGAATCAATCATAAGTTATGAATGTTAACATACCTAATGTACCAAGACATCAAGAAGTATTTGTTTCGATCGATTTTGGATAAAAAATGTTATCCTAATCATCAGTATGGATTTAATGATTGGTTAATTAAAGAGGCTCATGCCCCATAACATAAAAACATTTATTTATTTAAAAATTCTAAATATTGATAAAAATGTAGATATTACATTGCAGCGATATCTTGTGAAGTTTGAATATCTTTCATGGTGGTAATTTTATAAAGAACCGTTATAAATTTATGGGAGCCAATATAAATATGTTGTCAAAGGAATATGAAGATATTTAGATAAAAAAGAGTTTTTTTTGTAAGATATAATATTCTATTAACTAACATAGTATAGTTTATATTATTTTCCTAAAAGGAGACCAGACATAGAAAAGAGTAGATACCAGCATTGGGACTAATCCCTATAAGAATATGTTGTGACTAACTATATTTAAAATTTTAATTAATTTCTTATGAATATTTATTTGAATATTTGAGATCCATTCCACTAAACATGTTATTTAGGAATGCAGAAAAATGGTTTCAAAATATTTTTGTATGATATTTTAAAACATTTTCTTAACTTATCCACCCCCGCCGACGATTTGTGACTGCAGGATTTACTAGGCACCAATTCATTTACTTTTTTTTAATAAATATATAAAAATTTAAAATTATAGTAATTATAAAAAATTCATTATTTGAGTAATATTAATTATATACCTACTAATGTAAACAAAGAGTATTCAACCAAAATATTTTAATACATAAATAATATAGGAGAACTATGTTAATAAAGTTTTAATCTAAGAAAAGACATTAATATTATACAAAAAAACCAAAAAGAAATCAATGTTTTAGTTTTTCTATGAAATATATTGTGAATCACCATCAAAAAATATTAGGTTAAATAGTATAATATATGGGGATTATAGATAGAATTACAAACTTTAAATCGATGTTAATAATTATAAAAAAATTATTCTTGGTGATGTTATTACACATATATTTTGGTTTACCCTAAATGTAGATTATGATAAATGAAAAATCCATAGTCATCATAATCATAGGGGGGATTCATCAAATGATTAGATTTTATACATATAAACCTAATTAGAAAAACTATTAAAAAATAATATTGGAATTTTATGTCTTTATATTAAAACAAATGGAACATCATAACCCATAACCTGGTGTTTTTTATCAATTTTTGGATCATATTAATAGTTACATATGAGTAGGGATATAATATAGTTTTTAAATTATAATTGAGGAAAACAATGAAAAAAAATTGTAGGTATAACTATGTTTTATTAAGCTTTATATGAGAGATAGGGATGGTGGATTTCATTCAAGGTATATGATCATGAAGATATATGATTAATTTTATTTATAAACCCATAAAAGTGATTAATTATGAGATTTAATGGCAGTGAAAATAATATTTTCTTAGTGATAATGGATGCAACATAAAAATATACGATACCTTTGTATGAGGTAAAATAATGAGTTATATGTGTATAATGTTCAATCTCATAATATAAAAAAGAAGAGTTTGGTCGGCCCCATTATTATATCCCCCTCTATGTAAATGGAGTTCATCAACTAATATTCATCACTCTCACAGGTAGAATTTTGAATATGATAAGCATAGGTAAAATATTATGTTAGTCTACCTAGTTGAATCGTGACGTTAATTAATGACATGGAATTAATCCTGGATCCCTACACTCATAGTCCACAATCTATTAAGTAAAAAATAACTGACAATTTACATATCATCCATCATTAGTGATGAATTATACTAAATGTATAGAATCAAGGGTTGAATAATTTTTACTCAAAGCATAACGATTTATAGCAAGAATAAATATAAAATACCAAATTATTACTACTATAGAAGAATAAATCTCAACCTACACATACAAAATTGGAATCATATTATTCAAAATAATTCTTAAATATCACCATGGAATGTTTCCCTTCAAATGAATTTTATCATATGGTAAACCACATCTCTATTCAAATGTAAACATTAGACCCATTTTCAATAAAGATTTATTATATCTTAAATAGGCATGATCATCCCAATTGTAATATTAAGAGTGTTATAGATTAGAAAATTAAAAACATGTATTTCCCTTGAGCAATTTTACTATAACCATAATGGACCAGTGATTTTTAACTATTGTTAAATTCATTTTTGTTTAAAAATGTATAAAATATGGTGATGATGATTGTTAGGTCCCCTAGGTCAAATACACTGGGGGTGAATCAGGTTAAGATAAATTAAAACTCCTACCACTTTTGGAAATGTTTTGATGTAAAAAATACTCTCTTATCTCTATTTCCCATAGAAAAGTATAACCAGAAACTAAAGCATGAACGAAAAAAATAAATTTTTACTTGGTTCACCTTCACTATGCTACGTCCATGGAAAATATAATGAAAATATACTGATGTACTAAACCCTCTAAAATATCACAACTCTTTGCAATTTTTGAAGAAGAATCACTATCCCTCCCGGTTTACAACCAATCACAATTTGAAAGCTCACAACTCTCTCTACTAAAGTGTGCTCAATACTTCAACAAAAGATCCACTCAAATTATATAGTGTTTTAGGTACCTACATTATCACAAATTAACTCTTCCTATACTATATGTTGATTCTCTATTGAAGTCCCAATTTCTTCTAGTAATGGATACTACATTAACATAGATGTACTGGGAAACTTCAAATCTCTCGCATAACCCTTACTGTGCCTTGAACATATGTTTTCTACTTCATGCACAAAACCTCCTCTTATGCACCACTTCCTTCTTAGGCACAACCATAATCTTATATGCAACATTAATTCTTCCATTAGACTCAAATTCTCTTATGCAACTCCAATTCATACTCTCAACTTTCTTTATACGCTATTATTAATTGAATTAGGGATCCAATTTCCTCTATGTTGTGAGATTCACAAATGAGGGGGGTCACCTTTTATTCAGAGGAATTTAAAACCCCTATGTAAAAAATTGATGCATCATGCAATATCCTCTTTGAGCACACTAAACCCAATTTGAAATCACATTAGGCACACAATCCTCTTTTACCCAACATTATCTTTCATTCAATATCCAAATCATTCACGCACTTCATCCCTTTTCCATATTTCAATGTCCCGATCATCAAATATTCCTTGTGTGAGTCATTCAAAACATTCTTCAATCGTGTGTGAAACAACTTTTTCTAAATACACATTACTCCATTATTATGATTTTGAGGTGAAAAAATGTGAATAACTATGGAAAAAATGCAACATTGTTAATGATCTTTTGTACTGCCTCTAGAGTGTCAATTCATTTTTCATGGATCTTTGTAAATATATATTGTCATAAATATATTTGGAACATGAAAACATACCATAGAGACCCAATTTATTCCACAAACACAATAAAAAAAATTTAATGTTACCTTGAAGGATTTTTTCCCATAAATCCCCTATTTCAGTTTGTTGAAAACTCTTTCATCAATTGATACCTATTTATAGATTCATCAATCTTCTACCACCATTCACTTCAGGAAATTAAGATATCGATGAAGTATTTACTCAAGACAAAATCTAATCCCATATGATCAATGCTCGGTGGGAGAAACTAGAGTATAATAAAATTTTATAAATAAAACACTTAATTCCATTCCAAAACCACTCTTATACTTTCATCACGAAGCTCAGATATTGTGATATTTAATCTTTGATCAATCACTTCTAGAATCATTAGATTTAAAAATTAACCTATCTTTCTACTCCCCCTATATCACTACTCCATCTTTCATCTTTCCCCATGTCCTCACTAAGATATTTTATCCCTTTTAATATCCACATTTTCTCCCTTTTTTCAATGAACCCAAAGGCTACCCCATTGAGGATTACAATTTGGGAATGAACACATATCTATACATTAGGGAAACAAACCATACCTTGGGAAGAGGGGGTCCCACATCCACACTTTTTCAATTTCGTTGAGTCAACTGAACTTCTAATGCCTTATGATGGCTCTCTAATTCTTCATTCCATGATGCCTTTGTCAGAATTTTTGGAACATATTAGTCACTTGGAACACAGTACAATTTTAAAATCCCTTGAATGACCTTCTCCTTGATAAAATGATACTTTATTTCAATGTTCTTAGTCTTTTAGTGATGGAATGGATTTTTTTCTATGATTTATTACACATGAATTACCACATTAGATTTTGATCGGAGAGTTCAATTCAAAAACCATGTCATCAAGCTACTGCTTCATCTATAATAACTATGTGATTTATTGAGTTGTTGTATTATACTCAGCTGGTATGGTGCTCAAGGAAATGTATTCCACCTTCCTACATAACCAAGAATTCCACAATTAACCATGACTAAAAGTACCTTAAGACATTGATTTTTTATCCTCTACTAATCCAAACCAATCTATATCTGTATATCCCAATAACTATTATTATTATTTTTAATTATAATTAAAAATTAAATCCATAGTTCCGATAATTTAAACAAAATTTAATTTCATGACATGTATTTCTATTTCCTTGGTATTTATTTTATATCTCATTTCTTGGATAATGGAAAAAAATATCAGGTATTGTCACTGTCATATATAGTAAACATCGAATGGTATTACGATATTCTATAATATTAACTATGTTTCCATCCTCGTATTTTGATAGTTTTATTCAGGTAGAAACCTAAGTATTTATCTCTGTCGAATTATCTATTCCAAATAATCTTAGAGACCCATTGGAATATTTAGATCTAAAGATGAATGTTCCATTCTTTCCTTGTTTCACCAGTAAATCAAGAAAAATTCCATCTCCCCAATCATTGACATTTTAATCTCAGTTTTAAGGAATTAGGAAGAGTTTTTTCATTATGCTTCATCTTCTCCACAAAATATTATTTCGTTGACATAAACCAGCACCATCATCTTTTGATTACATTAAATGTTGACATAGAAATGTTAATTAACTCCACCAATATGAAAGTCCAACTTCACTGAATAATGATTTAGTCATGAATAGCTTCCTTGCAGTGCATACTTCAACCCATATAGCATCTTATTCATCCAAAAAACATTTCTCTCAACTCCATGAAAGAGAACACCGTCTGGAAGCTCAATATACACTTCTTGTTCAAAACCCCTTTCAAAAATACAGACATGGCATCCATATGGAAAATATTGAACATTCGTTTCTCTATAATGATAAATACTAATCCGACTATCTCTAGCCCTGTAATAGGTGAAAATTTCTCCTCGACATCAATACCCTCTATTAGTGAGTACCCATTAAACACTAGTAGTTTTGTTTTTGAATCAGTATGCCATATTCATTCATCTTGTTATAAAAGAACCATTTAGTCTCGATGACATTATTATATGTTGGCCTCAAAACAATATCCCATGTCTAATTCTTCTCAATATAGTCTACATCTTGATTCATTTCATGATCCCAGTTTAGATCTCTAAATGAATTATCAAAACATTTAGGCTTTACCTACAATAAGAATGAAGCCTACTATAATGACCTCATTCTTCTTGTTTGAAAATGCGATGTATAATAACCAATTATATTTTTATTATCACTTTAATATTGAATAATTATCTTCTTTGATTTTATATGCTTGAATTGTTATTTTTCTACATTATTATCCTCTTGTGAGTAAGAATCCTCAACTTCTTCTCCCCTTGCGTTTCTTACCTCTATATCATTTTCTTCAAAAAACTGCTCACTGTATTGTTTAATATTATCTTAATTTTAATCTACAGTTACATCATTCCCTGAATGTATTTTCAGAGTATCTTATAAAATAACTTATATGATTTTCTTTTTATTTACCATCCATGGAATATCCCCTCATATCCATGTGACTGAAATTTCTTGTGTTTTTCATTTTTGAAAGTAAATGAACTTCATTCCAAAAATTCACAATTATTTTAATGTATAATTTTTTTCATACCACATCTCATATACAGTATTTCCTTCCATCAGATAGAATAGATCCCCATTATAAATGTAGATTGATGTCAATATTACTTCCTTCCAAAATTTATATAGTAGGTCTTTTTCAATATGCATCATTCTGGCCATGTTGTTAATGATCTGATTTCTTTTATCAACCACTCTATTCTATTAAGAAATTTACACTGAAGAAACATTATGAATTATTCTATGTTTCTCATGATTTTCTTCTACATAGATGTTTGTGAATTCATTACCATTATCGGTGAAAAACATTAGGATTTATGGTCCTAGAATCCTTTCATATACCCATCGGTAATGTTTTATGGAACATAAGTCATCAGACTTGTGGGAAATGAAAAATACCCAAGAAATTCTTCTGAAATAATAAATGAAAAGGTTTTAATTCCCCTTCCTAGCAATTGATCTTGGTGAAATAGTTCCACATACATCTTCATTAACTAATTCATGAAAACTAATTAACTTTAGTTCATTTTACTTTTATGTATTTCTAAAAACATTACCATGTTGAAAATAATAACAAGTATGAGTTTGATCAAGTGATATCTTAAGGAGGTATCTACCCGCATTACATTTTTCTAGATCATCCAGGGATGGTTGGAACAAATGAACAATTTATTTATGCCACATATATTTTTCATTCTTTCTAGACAAAAAATACATATTTTATTCTCCACTAACAAGGTAGATATTTTCCATTTTTATTATCCCATATCGAATAAATTCATATCTCTTATTTTGGTGATACACATCGTTTTTTGTAAATCATATAGAATTCCTTAATTCACATTGTTGGCTTACACAAATAATATTGTAAATGAGGCCATATAATACTAAGACATCAACACGGATCATTTATTTTTCCCCAAACCAGGCCATTCCCAAGACAATTATCTTTATACCTTCATCATTTCAAAATTTATCAACTAATTAATTTCAATATTTTATTATTTCTTCAAGATTCTTATTCCCATTCATATGAGATTGTGACCACTATCAGTCATCCATAGAAAATAATGACTTAGTTATTTATTGGTATGTTCTGAAACCACTTACTTCTATGCTCGTTTCTTTTTGAACCATGTTTTTGACATCATACTCGGTATAGAATTCATGTCATCTTCTCCCATATATTATGATGGACCAATATAATCTTATGGAGAGGAATATCAATTTTCATTTTTATTACACCTTTTGATTCATAAATTTGATTCTTATGACCACATTAGTTCTTCTTTGGAATATTCATTTACATGTTTAATGTACATTATGTATCTATGTGACCAAATAATTCTCAGAAAAAACAATTTCCCTCAAAAGCTATTCTAGATTACAATTCTTTTTTTGGATACCACTATTGTTCTAGTGCCCTTTTTTATTTATTATCTATAGAACGCACATTTTGCGAGTGTCTCAACTTTCCACAACAGAAGAATATGAAGTTGGGTGAATTCTTAATCATCACGTCTATACTAATGGGAATCCCTTGGGTTCACTAAAACAAATTATTCTGATTAATGACTGAATCTGACTTCAATATCATAGCAGGTGCTTGAGGTATGACATCGACCATAACTACTTTTTGTTTTTGATCAAGCCCCTAAACCAGCCTTATCATTTATATTGGACTATTACTTTTATTCGGATAATCCTCTATGATCCAGTTACAACATTTCTATTTTTTGAAATAAATTTATTCCCAATGTCATATTACAAGCCAATATTTTTTTCCTAATCCATAACATTTCTATTTAGACTAAAAACATTTTATTCTAGTTCGTCGATACGTTTGATTTGGCCTCTTCCAGTGTTAGTCAAACAATTGATCTCAATTTTCTATTCTTCGATTTTGATTCAGTACTCAACATCCTTTCTCGACTTATCTGGTGTTGATGAATTTACTTTTTCAAATTCTTCTATCAGCTCCGACTTCTCATCTTCATACTATTTAATATTGGGTTTGGAATCACGAACCAGTTTTTTGGATTTCATTGTTTTTTATTTCCAGACATCTATCTACTCTAGAGAAACCTCTAGCTCAGCCCACCAATCAAATATTCTTTCAACATCTTATTCATCAATGTTAGTTTCTATCTTTTTTATAGCACTACAAAAAATTTGAACCATATAGTTTTCTTTATTATCTTTATATTTCTCTATCTCTTCATCCTCAAATTCAATGGAAATGTCATATTCTTGTAAAAGATAATTCTTCTTCTTGAAGAAATTTTTATTTAAATTTTTATTTCCTTTCACATAGCCTGAAGAAATCTTAATAAGTATTTTAGATTCATCATCATCATCCTCATGGATCTTCTTGGGTATCTTTTATAAAATATGACCAACCTTTCCGCATCTGAAACAAGAATGTAGAAGTTTCACTTTAGAAATTCTTTTTCCTATTTGTATACTTAATGAAATTAATGACACCACTTCTCCTATTTCTTATTCATCCTAAGAATCTTCAATGGTGGGCTTCATCATGGACTTGAATTTCACTTCCTAGGAATTCTCTTTTTTCACATACAAAATATCCCCATTTTTTAACTCACATGTGATAAGGGTATTGAAAAAACTGTCTAATGTAATCTATTTTGTATCTTTTCCCTCTAATCTAAAAAAATTTGGAATAAACCAATGTGGAATAATTTTCATGTTAAAATTAATGATCTTTATATCTTCAATAATCTCTCCAAGACAACTCATGTCTTCCACTACAAAATTCAATCTGTCAAAGAATGCATCAACAGACTCATTTGAGTTCTCTCTCAAATCAACATATTTTCTCCATAGAACCTACATCTTGTCTTCTCTTATATTTAAATCACCATCATATAATTTTTAATAGCTTATCCCATATATCATGTGATTTTTTACATGACATATCCATTTTATATATTTCATTTGATAGGGATCACCCTAAAGCATTGATTCCGTGGGTGTTAAAATCAAATTACCTTCTTTAATCTTTTGATAAAGCACCACTTTAAATGTTGGTTGAAATACCATGCATTGCTATTGTAACAAAATCGATTCATAAGTATTGGAAGTATTGTTTCATCTGATTCTTCTATAACTGAAAATTATTTTTGTTGAATATCAGAGTCCATTTGTGATTGATTAACTCCATTAATAGGGAAAAACTGTCATTAAACATTCCCTCTAATACCGATCATTGGATGCACTTGGTAAGATAACCTTGGGGGTTGGGGATGAATCAGGGTATGAAAAATTAAAACAACTACACCTTTTGATCTTTTTTCGTTGTTAAACAAAACACTCTTCTCACTTTTTCCCACAAAAAAGTATGACCGTAAATTAAAGAATGTATGTGGCATAATAATTTTACAAGGATCACCATCATAATGATACATCCAATGATCATACAATGGTGATGTTCTAATTTACCAAATCCACTAAAAGTGGCCAACTATTTTAAATGATCTAAGTAAACTCACTATCCCTTATAGTTTACAACCAATCATAATTTCAAAACTCATTCTTATATAAACTAACATGTTATCACTAATTCTTTTGAAAACCCACTCATATTTTATACAATTTATTTTTTTTCATTACATCTAATTATTTCATCTTCTGTTGTATATATATTCTCTATTCATTTCCCTCTTTTATTCACCGATGAATAATACTTTACCATATATGTACTGGGAAACATCAAATATTCCAGGCAACCCTTAATACGCCTTGCATACAAGTTTTATAATTTTTTTGAACGACATATTCTTATGTGAAACTTCAGTCTTACACACAAAACCATTCATTCACACAACTTCATTTTGTATGTGAAACTCCAATTATTACATACAACTCCAATTATTACATGACACTCCCTTTACATTCTATTCTTATGCAATTCCGAGATATGATTTCTTCTATGTGTTGAGATTCTGAAATGATTGAGGGTCACTTATTATTTTAATTCCTAACCAACCCCAATGTGGAATATTTGATTCATCATAGTATATCTCCTCCATTCATGAAAAACCCAATTTATCATCACATTGGGCACACAAGCCTTTTTCGCGCAACCATATATTTCTCACAAATTCCATATTTTTTCACATAGTTCATTATTTTTCCATATTTTGATGTTTTGATCTTCAAACATGCGTTGTGTGAAACATTACAAACCATATTCAATATTTCATGAGGCTTCCTTTTCTAATAATACATTACTCAATTCCTTTGATTTTTTGGCCTAGAAATTGGGAAAACAATGGGAAACGTCACCACCTTGTATATAATATATTTTACTACCACCATAGTGTCCATTCCTTTGTATTGAAATATTTCAACAGTGATTTTCCATAATATAATGAGAACTCCACAACTTACCATGGAATCCCACTTTGTCAACAAACACAATAAACCCAAAATTTCTATTATGTTAGCTTGAATGATTCATTTCCTATAATGACACATTCCCATGTGATCAATAGATATGATTTTAGAGGATTAAAACTGATATTCAATAAATAAAAAATTTATAAAAGTGTAATTTTGTGGAGGTTACCTTTCCAAGTCACATGTTCCTATCATTTAACAACCCTTTACATTTCCATTGTGTGACGTCATATATTCTTATGGGTCATAATCTTTTTTCTCATTAGGATTTAGTGCATTGGGTTAGGGTAGATATGGTATTGGGAATATACTTCCAAAAATATAAAATTAACTATCTTTTTGAAAATAATTATTTTATACTTACAAACTTCCTTACGCTTTATCAAGTCACACTATGATTTGAAGATCTCTTATTATTTCCCAGTAAAATTTTGGTCCCACAATTATCTTTTAATCATATGTTATCGTCCACATTATCTATGATAATCAATTTAATCATGTTGAATTATTATGGTACCTCCCAACACCACAACCGCTTGTCGATTGAACCACCCATTATATTGGACACATATCATTCAGAATGTTGCAGAACAAAAGGGCCAACTCATCCAATTCATGCTAACTATGCATTTTAGATGATTTTTACAGATATCTAATAATTTTTTATAGATATTTTTTGGTCAATGATGGGATGACCATATTTGATCCTATGTATGATGTTTTTGAATGTATCATCGAGGTTCCTTCATGGAATGGTTCCTTCATGGAATGGTTCCTTCACATAATAAATTATTCCATAGACATCCTGAGTATACACTAAATATGAGATAATAAAATGTGGTGAATTTAGTTACATAATTTTAAATTCTCCTACACATCCTAAAATGTTTACCCCCATTGAATTTTTTTTATTTTAAATATTGTCTTTAATTTCATCACATATCATTAATTATTTAGAGACTCACTACATTCTTTTCAAACCTGCAACATGGATACACATCTATGAAAAAACATATATATACGGTAATATAATGCAACAAATAATTCCTAAAATATTGAAAAATGATGTTCTTAATTTATTGTAATCAGAATCACTCACACATAAAAAAAATGCATGTACCCATTAAAAAATTTCAATAATGTGTAAAAAAATAAATATCCAAAACATGAAAAATTCTCTTTAGTAAGCATGAAAGTGTGAAGTCATACGTGAGAAACATAAGAGCATAATAATCATCCAGAAATATATATTTTTATTATCCATTGTATATAAATACAATTCAAGATGTGTATACAATTTCATTCATATACATAATCTTTTCAAAAATGTTCATGTAAATTTTGATCTACATCAGCCAATATTAATTCACACATCACTCAATGTAAAAATTCATTATAGTTACGCTCAAACGTCATCTACATGAATCTTAACCCTAAGAAATATAATAATTTCAAATATCCACCATTTGGAGAAAATAATTATTATTCATCATTATGACATCATGAAAAAATATCAAATAACTATGAGGTTGTGGGAGAGTGCATAATTAATGTAAAAAATTAATCTGAAGATGTGGTTAATCTGTAAGGAATATTTCATGATAAAAACGAACCATATTTAGAAAAATATATCCAATAAAATAAATCACAGAGCACACCCCCTCAGATAAAACAATTTGAAAATATATTATATAAATTGATTCAACTATATTGTTCACCTAATTTAATCCTTTTTTATGAAAACAATTAAAAAAAATTCAAACTCATATTTGAACTCATATTTTATATCCTAAAAAATGAAATTAGTTATTACAAGATAATAACAAATGATAAGAGTGGGTGACCTTCTCTAGACACAAACAAATTTTGAATTTCAATATTTTTATTTTTATTTTTTATTTTTATGGGGTATGAAATGAAATTAAATGAACTAATCAAAAAACTTTCGCAACACACAAGTACAATACTCCACATTTTTCTTCTATTAATAAACACCAACTTTTATCATGGAAAAACTTTTACTAATCATATAAAAAATTATTTATCAACTTAAATATACCCATAGTAAATAACGAAGGGAAAATTAGGATTTTATTATACTGACTCTAGTAAATTTTATTTATTAATTCTATAGTATCTAAAGAATATAAAAATGTACCAGTGGGTCTCAAGAGAAATTCCTCAAAAATAAATTTTTTTCAAAGCTTTTATTTTTATTTTATACATTCTTGCTTTAAATTAGTTTTAAATAAAGTACAATTCATTTACATGTCTTCAGTATCTCATTAAATGGGTATTATAAAGCCTATAAAAATTTTGTATTAGAATCCTCTTGAGAATGTGGTGATATAATAATGGGAAATTGGTTATGGTATGAATACAAACATTTTTTTCATAAATAGAAATTTCAAAAAATCAGAATAATTATTTAGAAAAATATAAAAAAATCATTTTTTATATAATTTATTTGATTATGACTATATAATATGCAAATTTCATACTTTATTCTTAATAATTAAAGGTCTTTATTAAGAAAATTATTCCACAACAATAAATGTTTCATCCTTGTAACCTGTTGAACAAGATTAAATTGGGTAAAAAATTGTTCTATAGAGCCTCCCACAAACACATTAATTTAATATTTTCATTAATTTATAATTCAATGAATAAGATATTTAATAAAAATAATAAATGAAAATTTTCGAGGAATGGATAAGAATAAAATAAATTATTTTCTAATATAAAAATCCACAATTTCATGGGCCTTAGATTGAGAATGTGAATGATATAACTGAAAAATATAGTGGATTTGGATGGTATATCTAGATTATATTCTCCACACAATCATAATTAATAATGATATAAATTTTTTTGTAGATTAAATAAATGGGTTATTAGAAAAAGGTCCATGTGCATCAATCAGTGAAGTAAAATTTAGATATCTAATTAGTTAAACTAGTACATTGACATAATATTATATGAGTAGAAGTTAAAAAAATATAGGAATGTAATGAATAAAGTTATTGGTGGATAGGAAAAAATTTAAAACTCTTTAATGGATATAATGATTTATCTAAAAGAAAACACTACAGTAGTTTTAGAGATATGAACTACTTTAACCACTTATTCTAGGAAAATAGAATAAAAGTTATTATAGGGAGATTTAATTGTAGATTTATCCTCCTAATATGTTCCTTAATCATGCTAAGCTCCTATCATCTGGCATGACTCATTAATTGAAAATGAGGTACTTTGGTGGGTAGTTGGGTCAATTAATGATACCATTAAGGGGTCATAATTATAATACAATTATCAAGTATAATATGAGTCCAAGTATATCTTTTCAATACTATAAACAATAGTGGTAATAATTGTGGGTATCCTAATAGATTCCCTATCAATATTTTTTTGGTATGTTTTCTAAATGAATGAGGATTGGGGGCTCCTCTGAGTAACATAGACAGTTCTCGAGGAAGGGTTAAATATTTGGGTAGTAAAAAATGTTTCTATAGGTTTAGGCATAGACATTAGAAATTGATATTTTTGGATTAGAAAAATCATAGACCATCCCCTCATAAATATATCCTAGTGTATTGAAGAAGGTTTGAAAATACCAGATAATGAAAATATATCACTCTTATGTTTTTATTGGAACTAAAGTCAGATCTAAATTTTAAATTGATTTTTTGAGGATTTCTTGATTGAGATCGATTAGGAGACACAATATCCTCATTTTCCTTAGAAATATAATTTTATATTTACTAATATATAAAAAATATTTAAAACCATCTTTTTATAAAGTAAAAAACAAGGGAAAAAAGTGAAAAATTGATTAGTACCAAAATTTGGAAAGAATTCAATGATAATGAAATAACAAAAACATCAGAATATTATGAAAAATATATAATGAAATTATCACATATAAGCCTTAAATATTTTACATTTTCACTTAAAATACATGGTTATCTAAAAATCCATAACCATCTACTTTAGTTATTGGAATTAATGACAAATCAAAATACTAAACTAGATAATTGAAAATAAGGTGTCAAACTTTTCCATCCAAATATTGGTGATGGTTTGGACAACAATGAAAAATATTATTGTCCTAAATTTGGTTGTATTCATTTTACCCACATTATGGAACATAGTGGGATGACTTCCATGACCTATCACGTTTCATAAAATGGAAACAAACTAAGGTTTAATTTTAAAGAGGCATGGTCCATGGTTTTAAATAATTCAGGGCTATAAATTCCATGTTATATGACATATGGAGATTTTATAATATTTCATTTCATAGATCATAAATGGAGGGTGATTAATTAAAAATACATCTATAGTATGAAAAAATAATTTTTATATTTCAAAATAAAAATCCAACTATTAATAGTAATATTTTCTCTAGGTGTATAACCACAACTTCCATATTATTATTTACTATAATTACATTTTCATTTATCAAATATATATCCAATGATATATATATGAGAAGATATGTTTTTTATATGAATTTTATTGTATAAATTAATTATAATATATATTAATTATTAGACATGGATGTTAGTTTATCATGAATTTGGATTAAAGTGTTAGAGGTTGGGAGAAATGGAGGAAGGTTTATATTGGTGTTTTCTCTAGAGGCTGTATTGGGATAAGAATTTTATGGTTGAAAATGTATGTTTTTGGTTAGGGTAAAAAATTGGACACTCCACTACTGGGATTTTGGTCACTTGTAATTTTATTCTTTTCATGTTGGGGTTGTATGGAAAAAAATATGGGCATTGTCTTTTAATATTGATTGCTAGATGATATTTTTGGTGTGTTTGATTAAATGATCGGGAGGAGGGGTGGATTAGAAAATATAGGATAGAGAGGAAGAGGTTTCATGATTGGTGGAAGTTTAAAATTGTAATTTCATACTCTTAGTGAACAATATAATGGTTGTCTTAGAGTTCGGTGAAGATGTTAGGTATGGGGTTTGTAAAGAGGTATTTCATTTAAGTTTGGAAAATTGGATGAAGTATTAAAAACAAGAGACTGGAAAAAAATATGAGTAAAAGAAGGATTTAAATGTGAAAAATCATGGAGATATATTATATGTTCCTTAGGGAAGAGTAAATGGGGCCTTATGTAATTTCAATTTCTGCTAGAATGAAAAAATTCTCCCCTTGGATCATTTAGTGGTGGGAGATTAGAAACATGTAAGAGTAAGTTTCGAGGAATAATTTTCATTTGGATATATTGTTTCTTCTTAATATCCTATTGTGGTGTGCCTCAATACACTGTGTGGTGTTTTCAGCCACCATGTTTTTAAATAATAACAATAATATTCCATATTATATTAGATCAAGGTAGTTATGTGGAGGTTAAAAAAATTACAATGTGACCAAAAAAATACTTTTCATTGTTTTCATGTAATAACAACATAACATAAAATTCTATTACAATAGGTAAGAATCACTATGTAGAGATAGTGTTATAGAATAAAGGTTTTAGGAGTTTTAGCATAATAAAAGATTCAATTTATTACTAGAAGGTCTATATAGAATATTTATTATAATTACATGATTAATAAATTAAATTAATGATCATATTCAATTTCTTATACACTAAATAAACATTTTAATTTAACCATGTCTTGATAAAAATTCAGGGATTATACATCCGTCTCTTTAGAAACTTCAAATTTCTTCAGTGAAATTCTTTCCAATTAGAGTGGTATGAGACTCATTACAAAAATATGGGGGATAAAATTTTAGATCATTAAACAAACTCTATATCATTAAATATTTATATAATATCACAAAATTAAAAAATACTAATTAAATTAGAAATGTAAAATTAAATTAGTTTCTACTCATCCAGTTTGTTGATTAACCATTAAAGATTTTCAAATGTTGTTCTCTATTAAAATATGTGAAAAAAGATACTCTTCAATAGATAAATATCATAATAATGATTGAGAAAATTTCTATTGAAATTATATGTATTTTCACTATTGTTATAATATTCCATTAATCCATGAAGTATTAATTGTAAAACTATGATTATATTGGACCATATTGGAATCATTTTTCTAGCAGGTAGCTACACAATATAGTGACAAATAAAAAATTATATCTAAGGTGAAACATCTTCCCTCAGATATTTTGATCATCAAAAATTTATAGTTCCTCTTTTAAAATATCTTATTTAGAATAAAAATATCTTTATCAATTTTATATCATCATGATCTAAATATTTCCTTCTCCTGAATAAAAATTCAATCTAGTTTACTACCACAAAAATAAAAAATTATGCATGGGTAACATCAATGTGGAGGATACTTGGTTTAACATACATGATCTGTAATGAAGAAATTACCCATTAAATATTTTAGGTTATTATTAAGACCATAAGAATAAATTATTTTTCTAAAATAATATTTTTCACTTTTACAAATAGAATTCTCATGTTTTTACATCACATCCTTATTGGGAAAATCAAACAACCATTATCTTGTAGTTGGCATGGGTTCTTTTGGATTCAATTATGCCCATATTTCTAGAGTACTCACTGAAAAGATTTGTTATAAATGTGAGTTCTACAATCAACTATTAGTGATCACAGTATCCCAGACCATGAGTAAGTTTTTTACATTTAAAATATAGTTTATACTTCTTTTTGGATGTTGTAACCTAGGTTTCAACCCACATTGTTTCAGATGCACACAAATATGTAATTTTGGATGAATGAATTGTTTTTGGGAAAATTTAAATATATATATTAATAATAAAACACATTAAAATCTAAATTGGGGCATGTGTGCATCTCATATATTATAAAATTATTCATGGAGTAGTGAAAATTTTCACACATAGCCATAAAAACACATTCATTGTTATGAAACATTAAACAAAAATAAGATTTTAAAATTTCATATATAATGTGAACTATTATGAGGTGACCAAAAATGGGTGAGGATGGGTAATACAGTTGAATAATATATATAATACTTTTGATCACACATCTAGGTTTTATACCAATAACACCCAACATGAATATTTGTTATCACTCAAAGAAATATTGATAATAATCAAATGGAAAACATTTCATTTTAAGGTAGGGGAATAATGGGTACCTTATTTTTGGGTCTAGGTAGTTTTTTATGATAAAGAAATATGGATTTTGTTTGTCATCCACCATTAATAAGTCCCTATATAGTAACTCATCTATAAAACCAAACACTTGATAAACTAATATATTTGATAGATAATGTTTTCATAGATTGTCATAAATGACATTATAAGCCTCTCTTTTCATAAATTTTAATGTAAATTTAATATAACAACATTATACATTTGATAAATTGTGGAATTTCACCCTTATTTTTCAAATAATCCCTCAGTGATGTATGATTACTATGAACCACTTCATTGTAGAGTTCAGGGAAAGGTTTGAACTATTCAAACGAAATGTCCAATGATAACCCCTCTATCTCCATAACGATGTAATAAAGAAGAACATAAATGAAGGTCTTTATTAATATTAAATGAACTATAAAATTTCATTATAATGTTCCTATTAACATACCCCAATACATATTCATTTCAATCACCCATTAATTATAAAGGTTCTTCCAATTTTTGAGGGAGCATTATAGAGACTATGACAAAGCCAATCTTCAAATCCAAGAGAGACTACTTGTAATATGCAGCAATGTTGATATCGTCATCCATTATGAGAAAGTGTGTAAGGGTCTAGAAATATATGAAAATTCATTGAAAAAATTAATTTAGGACTATAATTTCTGATAAAACCCAAAATATCTCACATGGTCTTCATATCATAAAATTAATTTCTCTATATTATTGTTTTGGGGTCAACATCAACATCATTCTTTCAGATATAGTAAACTAGCATGATTTTATCTATTACCATAAAATTTAATTTTCTTTAATGAAGGAAAAGGTCTGTCTCCCCACAAATTTAAAGAGATAATTAATTATTCTTGAGACACAATTAAAAATACTACCCATAAAAATATAATTATTCCATAAATACCTCAAGGATATCCTATTTCATCATAAGAAAATGATGTGATATGCACCACTAAATACTATCGTGTTTGATTCACATTATAGAATACATGTATTAGTGCCTGATGATTTTGTAGGGTCATATAACTGTATGATTAAATTCATCCACATATTTTAACAGAATCAATTTGAAATCTATGAAATTATAATTATCATTATAGGTTAAATGATCCATTATTGAATAAATATATCCTTTGGTGATGAGAAATTTTTATTTCATCATTAAATTTAATGTAAATGATAAAAAATATCCACCTCGTTGTATTTGTAGAGTTTATTTCATTGACTGTATTTATCACTATCAGTCCCTTTATTTGGAAAATTATGAATTCGACATACACATTCACTATCTAAAATTATATAATTTATCCGAACATTTTGAAAATTCAGAAATACATTTTTGATGACTTTCATCATTATTAAGTTCAACCTTTATTGTAGTTTTATTTTCATACGTTATCCAACCTATAAAATAATATCGTGGGTTCACGATAAAGGGTTGATATATTTCATATTTATAGAGATCTGGGCAATGACCATATTTTACTTCATTAGCACAAAAACTACTATTTTCTCTTGTTTCATAGATATGGATGGAGTGATAATCACTAGAAGTGCTCCCTCATATCATATAGAAACAGTTATAAGGTTATATGAATGTTTCATTATCTCAATCCTTAATTAATTTAAAAATAAGTGCGACAATTATGAAAATGATTCTTGGATGAGATTATTTAAAACATAAAACATTTTTGCTAGTTCTACACATCGAGTACCATACCTATGTAATAAAACTTATTAATTATACTTGACTTATTCCTCTATTACATTTTTAACTCAAAACATGTTACTCTCATTGGTGGTGGTGATGAGATGACATTATTCAATCTAATATCCATGTTTAAAAACATTGGCCATTTAAAAATAAACATTCTCATCTCATGTTTGGAAGATTAAATATCATTTATTGTTTTCAAGAAGATCTTTTCTAGTATAAAGGTATTATTTAACAAGATTGATATGTATATCTCTCTCCACTTCCACATCTAGGAACATAAAATTGTTAGGATGGATGAATTTTTAAACCATTACATGAACATATTCAAAAGTTATTCTCACCCATCTCACGGGTATATCTTTTAGTTGTAATGAAGCATTACAATTTACTAAAATTGACTAATCCAATATTATAAAACACATCTGGTTGCATAAAATTGGTAGTTTCTCCTAGATTTTGAAGGGCCCTTCTAAATGCATAGGAACTGATCATGAATGTAATAAAAAACATCTTAGACTAGAGAGGTCGAGAAGAAGATTGTATTTCACAAGTTTATAACATTATTCACTAAGAGATAATTGAAAAACATCTTCCAAAAAATTTTAATTAAAATCTGAAAACATGAGATACTCGGAAAATTAATTTTTTTTGATATTTTATTTATGAGTCATATGTTCATGAATGGATACATAAATATTTTTAAACACTTTTTATATTCTTCCGGCAATTAATCATGTTTGAAAATTTTTTAAAAAAATTATAGTTCATCAATCTAGATATTTTTTTTATTTATTCAGCATCTTTCACCCTTGATTCACATTAATCCTATTCTTATGAAACTTCAATTTTCAATTATTTATATATTCCTCCTTGTGTTTCATAATTACATGTTCTTTCGTTAATGAAATATCTTGTTAATATTTAAATGATAAACATCCCAAGACTATTTTAGTTAATTATTATCTTAATTAGTATATATTCACTAGTATAATTCTACGTATATATTTTCTCAGTTTCTCGGAATGGCTTCCAATATTTTATTATTATTTTGAAACAACCATCAACGTTTTGATACATAATTTCATTAATATTTAGGGAAACATCAAATTTAGGAAGTCCATTTTAGTAATATTTAAATTTATGAGTATTATCTCCTTGAAGGAATGATTTACTTATCAAATATATGGCTAGTACTATAAATTTTGTACCATTTTGAAATTTTATTTGGATGGTCCATGGTTATTTTTTCTATAGGGAATTAAAAGTGGATATAAGTTTTTAATCGAATCCACCCCATGATGTCTCTTTATAATTTTACATATTTTACTAACCTTTCCATTCAACCTTTTCTAACATATTATCATGATTTAGGATTGTTGGAATTTATAAAAAAAAAATTCACCCATTGAGGTGTCCTTGAACCCATCTTGAAAATATTGGTATGGATGAGGACCTCCAAACATATCACCATAGAGTACATGTAGTGTCACTAAAGGATATCCTTAGTTAGTGTTTATAATTATTTACCTAGAACCATTGTCACTAATACATTATAATTTAGTTTTGGAATTATAAGTCCCTATGTAGATCCAAATGGACCATATTGAATCAATACCTTGTACTATTTCAAAATTATTTCCTTGGAAAAATAAAGAGACGCAAATTAAAAGAAACATAAATGATTTATGTGAGATGTTAAGGTAAAAAAGGTATAATTTTAGAGTTCATGATTTGTTTTAATGAAACTTATATGAGAGATGGATATGGTAAACAAATTTATAGCGTAGGATCATGAAGATGTACAACTAATTAAAATGATTAATGTAAAAAAGGTAATTAATTATTACATTTTGTGAGAATATTTAATTTAAATTTACTGTTGAAATAAATAATGACTATAAATATTAAAATCCTTTAGAAGAGGTAGTCTAATAAGTTATTGGTATTTTATGTTAAATCAAAAAAGAAAAACATATGATTTTGTTTGGAACACTCCCTTGTACTCCCCTCTATGGTGTTGTAGGTCTTCCCCATATCACTATCAAAAACACTATATGCCAATAAATTTGATAAAAATATTCTCAATTTCATTTTAACAAACCCATGTGTTTTATGTTATGGATTAGTGATTTTAAACTAATTATGGATTCACCTAATCATGATCTTCTTTCTATTTTGAGATTATTTTCTCATAAAGGATTGATCGTCCATCACTAATGATTTAGTACCCTCAATGGACGTAAAACTAATCCCCGAAGATTAAATAATCATATAAAACATTGAAAAAAATTCTAAAACAAAACCTTATAATCACTAATATCAACACATAGGTATAAATTAAGAATGAGAGTCCTCAAAATATAATTTACTTCACCCATTTGATTTAATCCCATCGAATTCATTTTTCTCATCTTTGACAATAATTTTTGTAAATTTTCATATATAAAATTTATAAAATTTTAGATCAATATTTAATTCATTTTAAAATAATACACAACACAGAACTGTAACAGATTAGTATCTTTGGTGCCTATAGACTTTGAAAACTTATTTCATGAATGATATTCAACATCTCTACAAAAATCTCACACTGCACAGTTCATAAACCTATAAAAAATAAATAATTTATTAATTACGTGGGAAAACTATCAAATTGTTAAGATTTATATTCAATGGAACACCCTATTATTTTAAAATATAATTTTCCATAAAAAATTTACTTGTTTGATAGCTTTCCTGAAACACAACACTGATCATAAAATTAACTATTGTAGATTATAACTTGTATATCAAATTGGATATATGAATAGGAATATGAAAATTATGAAAATTATATATAATGTATTTGTATAATTTATATTTATTGAAAAATTCATAATAAAAAAGTTCTTTAATTTCACAAAAATCATACTGTACTTGTAAATACGTTTCCATAAAAATGATTATCATTGAATATTGTGCACATAAATTATATTTAAATCATAAAATTTTATACATATTATATTTTTGGAAATTAATATCCAATTTAAAATCAACATGTCAATAATATATTAGGGTTAATTATTTCAGATATTTCTAAAAAGTGTTTTCCTAGTTGAATAGTGAAAATACATTTTTTGATAATTCATTCATTTCTCTTCATTAAATAATTGAATTTAAAATAAAAATTATTGTTTAATTTTATATAATAATGGAAATGAGAAATATAAAATTTCTTCACATTGAAATCATAATTGTGCTTTTATTTTTATATAAATTCATTTTTAGTATTACAACACATTTTTCTGAAAACTATTTTTCTATTCATTTTACACATTGAAATTAAATATTATTTCTATAATTTTAATAAATTTAATGCTAAACAAATTATTATATATTTCAAATTATTGTTTTAAAAACTAGAAAATTATTATTTTTTATTTTTTAAAATTATGAATAGAATCAATGGATTATATTTGTCACGTTTGTAAGGGTAAAAGAGGGTTACAACTATGAGATATGGCATACAAATCTCCCTATCCCCAGAAATAATCATATTTGATGAGTTTTGTCTACTATATTCATTCTATTTATTAATTTAATATACTTTTATTCCCTTTTTCACTGATTATACAATTTTTATTATTATAAGAAAATAGTAAATAAAAATACAACCACTTGATTTTAATTACCCATATATAATTTTCCTAGGATAAAACTATGTTATGAATGAATATAAAAGTTTAATTTTGTTATTAGAAATTTAAATAGGTGATATAAATATATATTTTATTTTTAGTGGTGTTATAATTACCTTAATATCATATGCAACACAGATACAATTGTTTTTCAAACTATAAATAAATTAAGGTCATTGACGTTTTATAAAAAATATATATTTTTTTGAATAATGGTTGTATTTTTTTGTAATTTATATATAATTATAATGTATATATAATTGTAAATGTGTACAATATAATAATTCCATTTTTATCTTGAGCATAATGAATTCAAATTAAACAAGTCATATCGTAAATTAATTTAATGATATTATATATTAACTTATATTTTATTAAATTATGTAAAAATTAATAAAACATGAATGTAGACAATTAAAATGTAAAATTATAAAAAATAAATCCATGAACCATTTTTGTGTCAATTTTCACAATTTTAATAAATTTATGACTCTTTAATACTAGAAAATTTGACACCCCAGTTATGGATAAAAAGTAATAGCGTGGGGGATAAATGAAAATATAAGGTTTAAACTATAACATAAACAGGTATAAATTTTATTATTAGTAGTTAATTTGGCATTATCTTGTCCTAACTTCATAATTATAGACATATTGATCAACATAATATGATTGAAATATATATTATTTTAAAACCATTTAAGTAACTCCCTTATTTTCCTTTCCATAACTTATAAATGGGCAACTAATCTAATTTTTTTTGATAATTTTTTATCACTATAGATTAAAAAATTCACCACTAATAAATTATTATATTTATCCACTTAATTATATTTCTTCTGGTATTCTTCGGTTAATACCATCCTATGAAGGAATAATGTGTAAGATAAATGTGGTCCCTTAAAAAGAGGTAATTATCTCACTAGGCTATTTAAAAGTATAATTATTCTTCTAAAACCTATAAATATTTTTTACCCATTATTAAATTATGAAACCGATATTAACAAAAGTTTATGAGGATTATGGGACAACCATATTTTTATTCTACTCTATGAAATGGGTAGTTAAAGTATCACTCGTCAAACATGTGGACAATCACTTCCAAAGAGAAATATAAATCATTTTTGTGGAAATTATTTCATATTTTTGTATTATTATAGACTTAATTGTATATATATTCAAAAATATATAACTTATATTATTTAATTATATTATCTTAGCCAACTTACTAAATAAAAATCTTTCTAATAATTATAACATTGTTTGCACGTATGTTCAGACTACGACAAAAAAAAGCAATGTGATTGGTTTTTTCATTACATTTATTTTAAGAAATAAATATTTAATGCATATATATATATATATATTATATTTTTATATAATAAATATTATAGAAATTTTATTTTTCCTATTTTCGTTCTTTTTTTTCCATAAAAAATTTTAAACATCACTCTTGTGTATATACATATTGGTATTTGATGTGTTGTAAATACTATTTTCTCAGAGCACTATATGTATAGTTATAAAAGTGAATATAAGGAGTAATGATAATAATAATGAAATGATACATAATTTTGAGATTATGAATCTAATATCAATGTAAAAGGACAAGAAATATCAAACCAAAAGATGATAGAGAAATGAAATATTTATCAAAAATGATAATGATTCATTAAATAATTTTTAATATATGGGTGATAATAAGTTATAAGTAAATAATATATTGCATTATATTCATGTATATCTCTTTTAATAGATTTATAAAATATATATATTTTTAATACAAGAGGCTTGAACCCCTATAAAGTATGATGTGGATTGAAATAAGGGTTTCCCATCTCAGTTTTATTTCAATAAGTTATATTATATATTCATCAATTATTTAAATTTTACATTCCATATACAAAGCATGAAATAATTATATGATTAATTTTTTGTAATTAGTGAGATATAAAAATCCACAAATTTTATCCCTATTTCAAAATATCGTTTCAATGATTAACAATGATATATGGTATTTTCCTTTCAATCACATTTTAATTTGGATTGTTTATGATTTAATTTCCATTAAAGTAATTTATTAGATATATATCAGATAAAACAAATATATTTTATTCTAATATATTTATATAATGAATTTGAATGTTTTAGTCTCATTTTATTTTCTCGGTTTAAAAAATATTCTAGAAATTTTTTAAGAAAAACTAAACATACTTTCCCTCCTTTGTTTGTTAATAATTTCCCTCTATATCCATTCACCCAAAAATGATTTCAATAATTCTTTTACTACTCTGAAATTATGTATTTCTTTTTTTTTAATTTTTGAAGTTATATAAAAATGTACAAAAATTAACTACTTATCATTTCATGAATGATGTATTTTTTAGAAAAGGTGTGAATTGTATAATAGTATGGATTATATATGAGGGGTAGAGAAACCCTGAAATCCTATATTGAAAAGTCCCACTATAAAATCCCTGAAGTAGTATACATTGGAGGGGTGTGTAAAGACATTTCGTATAGGAATCACGATAACTATTATATAAAACCTTGATTTTCATAAAATGACATGGAATTTAATTTTTAGAATACATAAAACATTATAAAAATAAGATTCCCAAATACTATAATTGTTCTAGTCCCATTAGAAACAAGGAAACATAAACCATAGTTCATATGTGAGCTACATTATCTCCCACTAGGTTCTACATGACTAGAACCCTTAATAGAAACATCATACATACAACATATCTTTGTAAAATGGGGGAGGAAACATAAAAAGGGGTGAGCTAAAATGATCAGTAAGGGTAAAAAATTGAGACATATAAGCAATAACATGAGCATATGGTTATGATAACATGATCAAAACCATATAATATCATACCATATGTGTCAAGGATCCTAACTTCGAATCACATCATAAATTGGGGTTGTTTATAAGACAAGAATCATAAAGAAATAAAGGATATAATCCCTTAAATCATATCATAGGAATAAAACAATGAATTCTGGAAAATAAAAAAGCATATAAAATGATTTCCATTGTATCCAAAGCATCACTGCCAAGATAATATTTATTTTATTTGATTACTCCCCATACTATCTTGGTTATCCATGTTCACTCCCATGGAAATCTATGTAGTACTAGATCACTCCACATACCATATTGGTAGTCATGCTTCACTCCCATTACCATTTTAGTAGCATGAGTTCACTCTACATACAATCTTGTTTTTTAATGGTTCACTCCAATGGCCACTGTAGTAGTAATTGTTTATTACCAATACCATCTTAGTATATCTCATAAGATATAAATATTTACCCAAATCATTGGAGCGATATATAGGTCCCACCATCTCATAATGAAATCATACATACATGTACCACAAAATCATATACAATTATATCATAACCCATGAAATTAAAATCGTATCATAAAAAGTTATTCATATTATGACCTTCTAAAAAAGTTATAGGTTTTGCAATAATTTATAAAAAGGATAATTTGTGAAATAGAAAATGATTTTATAAAAACCTTGACATTAAGCACAACCCCCTTATAGAAAGGATATGAATACAACCTTAAGATCCTTTCATAGGAGGTCATTAGTAACATCAATCAATTCCATATTAGATGGAAACTACTTTTTAAATATAGTTCAAAAACAATTCATGGGAAAATTTTCTTTTCTTACTTGAAAATTGATTTTTAATACATAAAAATATAAAAAACCATTTTCTTATAAAATGCATTTAAAAAAATATAAATATAACTTGTAATAATTTTGAAAACCCTTTTAAGTGAATGATTATAAAATATGTTACAAAACATTGTAAAAAAATTTATTTGAACACACTTATAAAACATATAAAGAAGTATTTAAAATGTTTTTGAAACTATTATACATGAAAAATTATAAAAGAGGATTGAATTTTGTTTTAACTCTATTTCATGGAAAATACTTTAAAACCTATAAATAAGGCTTGAAAACATTTTGAAATAAAATCCTTTAAAAATTATAAATTAAGCTAGAAAAAATTTCGAAATAAATTTTCCTTGAAAACACATAAAAGATAAATGAAAACAATTTGAAAACAATTTTACAACAAAAATATATTTGGAAAACATTTTCTTAAAATTAACATTTTAAAATTTCAAAGGATGCTTCAAATTAATAACGATATTTAAATTTTTTTATGTCGTATGAGGTAAACATAACTTTCCTTTTAAACGATAAAAAGTTATAAAAATTATTTTCTTGGAAAGTTACAATAAGATTCCATTTAAGATATTTGTAATATAAAAAAAGGGTAAAAATTATATTTAATTATTTTAGGAGAATGGTATAATATTCTTGGAAATCATTTTTAGAAATCATAAATTTATGTCCAAAAGGAGGGTTATGTCGGGAATATTAAAAACACTTTATTAACTATATTATGGCCCAAAGAGTAAATTTTTTTTCCAATACATGAGAAAGTCATTAATAAAAATAGGTTAAGAAAATTCATGACTGTATTTAGTTATGGGTTATAAGATTTCATCAATGGAAGCATAAACATAAAAAATATTGAAAAATGATGAGATTGTTTCAATAAATACTCATATTTTTATAACATGAGGTCATATAATCCTTGTAAGGAAAGGAAATTACATAAAATATAAAATATAATGAAAATATAGAGATTCATGATATAGAATGTAAAATTGAATTATATACTCCCGAAAATGAATTTACGCACATAAAAAATCATGAGTTTCGATGAAGGAAATTTAAGACAAAACAATTTTACCGATTTGGTATCTTTTGGAACATTAAGCCCATGGAAATAATGTCATAGAATGGTTATTAAAACATCAATAATATTGAAAATAAGAAATATTGAACACATCCATGGGTATTATACACACCAAATAGAAGGAGTGGGAGGTGAATAAAGGATATATCTCATGGAAATAAAAAGTGAGATGAAATATCCTTAATATGTGTCTTGAATCTCTCTGTACACATACAATCATAATGTATAATAAAAATAAGTTTAGTATAAATAAATTACCTAAGAATATTATTATAAATAATTCCATATATGGTTTATTATCTAATTATATTACCCTCTTTTTAATGATCCAGTGTTATGCTTTAACTTTTGGTAATATTTTCTTTGTTATTCACATATTAATATGTTAAATAATTAGTTCTTATTATTATATCATGACTCAATAATTTAAATATTGATACTAATCACTGTAATGTTCATTTTATTTATACTATAATAATATATTTCATAAATATGTACGAAATGGAATACACCATTCCTTGAGAATATAAGTCGTACATACACATGAATGTTGTTTCTATTTTTATTGTCATATTGAATGGAAGTATCTAAATGTAATTTGTATATATATGTGGGTCTATATATATATTCATTCCAATTTTATTATTATATCATATAATTTCTGAAATCCTATCATTAATACATTCCATGAGGTGTGTGAATGAATCACATCGCTTTTAGTGGTTGGTAATCCACACTTCCTATGACGAGATTAATGTATTAACATCAAATGGAAGGTAAAATGGTATTAGTCGCAAAAAAGAAATAACGAAGCATAAAACATAATAATTATTATCTATAACATATATAAATACTTTTTCTACCTTAATGGCCACCATGATGAGTGTAAAAGGAAAAATGAACAATCATTGTTTCGGGAGGCAGTAGTTCACCGTACATAGAAATAGTATGTTTGATATTCAATTTATGGATGTGTGTGTAATTTTAAGTCAAGAAATAGAATAAAAATCCTATTATACATTTAATACTTGTGTTCTCATATAATAATAGATTTTTTTTTTGGGATGGAGAAGGAAAATTAAATAAGGGAGTCTGAAAGAATACATTACCACAAAATCAGGTAACTCCAATTGGTTTGTGCCAAAAGGCCTTATTGAGTTGCATTAAGTCTATGTTAAAGAATATAGGAAGAATTGATTTTTGTTTTTATATTTTAAGATCTTATTTTGGGAATTCCAAGGATATTGATTGGGGCGAGGAAGGGGGTAGAGGTGGTATCCCTTTACATGGAACGGAAAGGACACATTTGGTATTTTCGAAAACATGATTGGTGTACCCACATTTTTACCCAAAAAAGACATATAAAACCAAAAAGACTCAATAGTAGAAGGTTTATGGATGAATAATGTCCATAAAATGGATGTTTTACATGTATCTACGTTGTTTTCAATCTCATATATTTTATTTAATTACTTATTAATCTAATTTTTCTCTCAACAAATGTAATTAATATTAAGAATTTCACTAATTTTTTTTTAAAAAATAAATTTTAACATATTATACTTTATAAATTATTATTATTTCAAATATTGAATACTTTTTTCGAAATTTTAATCACATTAGTGTTAGAAACTAAATTAATATTATTCCCATTGATTGGACGACGTTGTGGGTTTATAACATAAAAAGATCCAAAATGATCGCTATGTTTTTATATCCCATTTAAATGTGGAAATGGTTCCAATGATATATATTGGATTAATTTATAAAAATTTTATATAACTAAACTATCAAAATAATTATTAATAAAATTTAGCATTATAAATAAACTAAATGAAAAATCCATTTTGAATTAAAATCTTGTTTTTAACTTTTCATTAAAAGATGAAACCATATATAAAAATACGAAAAAATTTATTGTAACATACTTTTTATGTTTATCTTACGATTATAAATCTTATTTTGAAATACTAAATCAATAATAGAAATAAAAAATATTTATAAAATCAGATCAAAATTAAAGACAGTAAAAATGCCATAACAAAAAATTGGGTTTTAATCATAAATTGGGGTTATTCTAATATTTTTTCTACCCAATATTATGGATGAGTATGAAAAATATTTTTATTGAATATATATAATATTTATCACATTAATATTATGGTATAATTTTAATTAATATAATTTATTTTGTTAAAATAACTTTGTGACTATAATAATATCATCCTTTATATTCAATCAGTATTCATATTCACTTCAAATTAATTGGTACCCTCTAAATTCATCTTAAAATTGTGTAGAGAACATATTTTTAAAATTAGTTAATATTATTCATATTCAAGACCTCAACAACTATGCCTTATACAATTATAATAATATATTTAATAATATTTTATATTTTGGCAACACTTTGTACTACATGTTACACAAGCCATCACGGATGATCAATCATGCATATAATGTATTCTAACCTTGTTGTTCCATGAAATGTAAGCCATGTCAGTCTTATCTATAACATACTAAAAGGAATTTTTTACTTATTGAAAAACTATTTTAATTTTTTTGTGAATGAAAAATATCAAAATATTAAATAAAATTCTAAAAATAAATATTTCCCAAAATCTGAATGTGTTACATTTGACCACCCTTAAAATTAATTTCACACTCAAAATAATTATGGGTTATGAATGTTTGATACATGAAAGTTTCATTCATAGAAACCCATAATTTAAAAATGTATACTAAAACATCCCTTAAAAGGTGATTTTGTGTCACTCCCTCCATTTTAAATTATTTTTTATTTTATTAATTATGGGATCCAAGTTCTCACGCCAAGTCTGGACTGGGTCCCGGATCAAAATTGTTGTCGTTTAATTTTTTTACTGGGCTGTGGACCTGTTCGTGGCCACCACGCTATTGGAAGTAGCCACACTATTAGCCCAGGAGTTGGGAAATTGATCATTTTTTCTCACTATATTTATTATTTTACATATTGTATTATTATTATTATTTTTCATTATAATTCTTATTATTATTGTAATAATATTATTTATATAAAATGAAAAAAGAGGAACCCACCAACCATAAATCCCATCAAATTCCTTCCCCATCATGAACCTGTCACCCCCACCCCCTCAGTTCCCTGCACAGGACCTCCACAACCTCACCATGGTGCATGCATCTAGCCCTCCTGCCTTTCACACACCCACTGCTCCAGCCTCTTCGGTGCACCAGGTCTCCAGCCGGCTCGTCTTCTAGCTCCCGGTGTCTCCCCATCCACCTCACCCTTACAGGTCCCCGCCACATAGCTGAACCATCTGTCTCTTCCCCCACTGAGCCCCCTTCTGTTCTGACCTCCTCCTATATCTGCCAGCCTCCGGTGCTCCCAACCCACAAGCCGTGCTCACCCAGGACCCCGCACCAGGACTCCCTCATTCTTTCCATCTGCACCACCAGCCAGAACACATTTCTGTGACCCGCTACTTTGAACTTGAACCCCTGCGCATGTTGTTCTCCGGCAGCTCGAGCCCCCTACGTGTGCAGTTTTCTGGTGAACCCAAATCTTGATGTCCTGCTGTCTTCCGGCGCTATTTGTAGTGCCATCGCCCCCTCTATGGTATTCAGTTTCCTCCCCTTTAATGCGTATTATTTTTTAATTGGTGTTTTGATTCAATTTAATAAAATATATGGCATTGTTTTGTGTTTTCATGTTTTGGTCGTTGTCTAAGGTGAGTGGTAGGTCCGCAATGTTTCATTCTGCCTTCTGCTGAAGCTTTGCTACATCCACACTAGGTTGGAGGTAAGTGTTTCCATGATTTTACATTCCATTGAAAACCATTGATGTATGAAAACTTTGAATTAATTTTAAAATATTATTTTCATGTCAATATGTATTATAGTTAACTTATTGTGGTGTTTTATGTTAGATACAATTGTTAAAAAGTATTTTTAAATGGATTCCTTATTTACGTTTATGTATTGGTGAGTTGGAAGTGTTTGATAAAATGTTATTTATTTTATATAATGGAAATTGAGCCACTTTTATATATTTAGGACTTATTATTATATATTGTGTTAGTGGAAACATGAATTAGAGCATTGAAGATGATTTGGGTGCCTATTTATGACTTGATTATCTATGGTGAAATTTTATGGAAAGGTTCTTCGGGTTTTTGAAATGTTTATGAGATATGTTGAAATTGTGTTGGTTTAATGGAAAGTGGTATTTTTGGAAAAATGATTTTTGGTATTATTATGGATCTTTAATGGGTTACATTTTATGTTCTCACATCTATGGGTGCACTAGGTGCACACATGGGTGGGAATTCAAGTGAAAATGACACTTAAAAAGAATGTTAAACATGATCCTTGAATTCTCAAATGTTTTTATTTTGCTCTTCCATTATTTTCCATATAAAATAGAATTTTTTATTCTAAAATATGTGTTTTTATTTAATGTAGCTTTCATTTTTTTATTCATTAAAATTTGAACTGTGAGGAATTTTGGGACACAATTGGATTCAAATGGTTAATGGCCCATTGTCATTGTATACATGGAAATGGTTTTAGAAATGATTTTGAACTGATTCGGTAAATGTATTTGGGAGCATAATATTAAAGGTCGGTTTTTAATTTAACATTTAAAGATGATGTTTTGTGTATATTCTTGAAAAATTATGTTACTCAAAAAAAGTGAATGCCTGGTCAGAAACATTGAACATTTTATGAAATGGTTTGAATGTAAAATGGTGTGACAACCCGGTTGGCACTTTCTTGATGTCAAATGATCGAAGGAAAATTTGGGGGCACACCTATCTAGGGTAACCCTTTATGGGTGAATGCATAGGAAGTATCCGTGTTTGGGCAAGGTAAGTGTAGTGAGATGAGTCATGCATGCGAGGGTCCTCCTAATAACATAGTACTATTACCACCACCATAGGTTCCTAGGTGTCTTTTAGATTATCGAATGATGGTTGCTGATCAACCCAGATTATATGGTTTGGTACCCCCTGGATTGGTTTTTAGGCTAGGAAGCATTGCCACTAGGTTGGACAGTTATAGGGACTCTAGTTAGTTATAGACTAAGGGGCTTCACCATACACAGATAGTTGGTTTCGAAACTGAGTAAATCAACGGGTATTCTAGGGATGTTTAGGATCACCCATAGTTACTGGATTATTTACACTACTTATTTACTTTCTATTTCACTTGTTTATTTTAAGTTTCACTTTTTACTTATTTTACTCTAGCCATCATTGGTATATTCTATTTTGTATTTTATTTATAAAATGAAAAATGATTATAGAAATGGTATATAGTGTGTGTTGAGTTTCTAAATGGGAAAATAGGTTGCTTATTTTAAAATGTGATAACCATACATTTATATTTGTATTTCAATATTGTTTCATTGGACTGTTTTGGGAAAGGGAATACATGGATTCTGTGGCTATATTTGTCATCCCTACTGAGCATCTTAGCATTCATGTATATCATATTCTGTCAATTTTAGTTTCAGTTCTTGATCGGGTTCCTAGTTTAGCTTCTCAGTGTTGGATCATGCTTGAGTCTTAGTTAGGTGGTGATCTAGAAGTTCATAAGGAGCTATGCCCGGTTTTTTGCATTCTTCTTCTAGTTTTCTTATTTTTAGCTCCAATTTTTTTTATCTATTTATAATTTTTTCTTGGGACAAATCATTCTCAATGGTAATATTTTGATGCATGGAACTTGTTGTCAGCCTATGTGAATCAGGAATGCCATTTGGGCCATGTCATGGACCGGCTCGAGTAACCGCTTCAGGGTTGACGCAGGTGGGTTCGTGACAAAATGGTATCCATGGGGCCCTTGTTATTTGAGGGGTCAGGTAGATTGAGATTAGGACTATAGGGAATTGAGAGGTAGGTACATGAATGACATCAGGAACCATTTCCCATTCTGAACCCTAAGTCACCAGGGGTAGTCCGAGATTTGAGTCTTTATTTCATTGAAGTTTGTTTTAGATTTGGGGACGACAATGGAGGCAAGATGATGTTATATCCATATTTCACATGAACTGGTGACCCATGTGTAGTCTGAGTACCCTGTTTAAGTTCTTCCTAGTTGTTGATTCTTACTTGGGGCATGGCCGACTACCATGTTGCCAGGTTACGTGTGACTACGAGTCCCTCACTCTCGTAGTTTTATGCAAGTTGAGTGTCATTTTACTTCTGTTTGGTGTAAATGGGAATTTTAAAATGAAAAAGGGGTTTTAGAAATTTGAATGATTTATATTAAATGAATTTATATTCGTGAAAAGGATTTAAAAATTGAAATCTCTTGGTCAAAAAAATAATTTGTTTTCTTGGAACTGGTAGAGAAAAGGTTTCGGTGTAACCTCGGGTACTCTTTATAAACATTTTCACACATGAGGGAATGCATGGGAAGTGCGTGTTAGTGCATATGGATGAATTTAGATGAACACATGTGAAATATTTTATGGGATTAGAGGGATGTGTAGTTCGAATTAATGTGTTGACCTTGTTTTTATAAAGTTATTTAATAAAAGAGAAATGATTTTTGGAAATGGAATTTGGTTTGAAAGGTGAGGTTGGTATTTGAAAGGTGGCTTCGATGAAAGGACGTTTTGAAATCTAAAATGGGATGGGGATTTTGGAAGTGGAATTTTTGAGTTGTGATTGTATATTCTTATTTCTTTTGAGCTAGTAGTTTTGGATGAAGGTTCTTTTTTTATGTTGATTCGGTTTGATATTGGTTTCGGATTTTTGTTTTATATATAGTTTAGAAAATTGAACCCCGAAAGGCCCCCAAGGTTTCTATTAAGTCATGCCCAACTTTTTTTCTTTTCTGGACGTTTCATATTCTTCATAGTGACTGGGGTCCGTTAGAAGCAGCTGATTTGCATGAAGAGGTTGAACGTGTCTTTAGGGTATTGGGATCTACCTAACCTATCAGAGTGCATGATATTTTGGGTCTTTTTGAAGTTCATGCATTGGAAGAGTGGGAGTTTTTCACCCCGCCATCACTACAAGAATGAATGACATGGGTTATCTTTAAATTCTTCTTCGTCTGGTGGTTTATACCTGATGAGGTAAAGATGAAGAAAAGTGAATAACTCATGTGTAAAACAGACCGTGAAGACTTATGTTGACCATTTCATGGAGCTTGTGTCCATTTTTTCAGAGGTATCATTATTGGATTTAATGAATACTTCTCACTTATTCTAGGGTCCTTGTCCAAAGATCAAGGGGTGAGTCCTCCCTCATAGGGACCATCATTAAGAGAAGCTAGTGGACGAGGCGTTCTTAGATATGTTAGCACACAAAGTGTGGATGGTTGTAAATATAGTGTATTCAGTTGCCCATGAAGGTTCCACACCTAGCGAGTAGAGTGTTACAGATCGACCTGTTTCAAATTATTTCTATGTAGTGGTTCTTAATTCTTGTTCATCAGACTCTCTAGTGGTGTGCCACTAGTGTGGCCTGTTTGTGCAGAAGAAGTCGTCATGTTGTATCCATCCGATGACGTGATGTCGTCGCAGTTTTCAGAGACATCTAGAGAAGCTAAGTAGGAAGCATTTCCTGAAGAAGATGGTATGACTAGAGGAATTAATGTGCCTAACTATGAGGCAGGAGGTGCTTCTTCAATCAGAACCCCAGCCACATGTCATGGGGTGAAGCCCTCATGCAGTTAAGAGATTCTAGGGGTGTGAAGCCATGGTCCTAGTTTTGTGTTCTATGTTGGAAGTGGAACATTTAAAGTATATTCGTTCTTGTTTTAGGATACAAAACTTTTTTACATTGTTTTAGGTTCATTGTTTAATTTTGGATTTATAATGGGAATGTTCTATTTTAATCCAAATAGTTTTGTATGTCTGATCATTGTTTTCTGAATCTTTCACATTCCATAAAAGTGTTTTTCCCCTGTATGTATTGATCATGGTTTTGTGGTGTTTGTATAGAGATATTAGTGCTTGAGAAGGAGTTATGTGTTGTGGTTATACTTGGTTTCACTATATGAGTTGTGTTCCTCTTAGGGATTTTTATCTAGTATTTGGTGTTTTTAGTCCAGGTCAACAGTTTCACGTTTCAGCAGGGGGGTCGTTTTCTCATGATTTAAAAGATAGTTTGGATTAGTTGGGAATTACAATGTCTCCCCCCTTCCATGTTGGTGTCTTTGGGTGTTAATATTACACTTTAGTTGTGTTCTTGTGGTGGGGAAAACCCTCTTGTGTTCTCTCGTTCTCTTGTGTTAAATATATTCTCTCTTTATTGTTATTATTGTTATTTGTATTATTATTATTATTTTATTAAATAATATTATTATAAAATGAAAAAGAGGACACCCCTAACCCTAAATCATGTTAACCCCCTTCCCTATCGTGAACCAGCTGCCCCTGGTTCCCTACCAAGCGCCACCCCAGCATCGCCTGTGCCTAGGCCTCTGGCCCTCCCTTCTTCTGTTCCCCTAATGCTCTGGCCTCTTTGGCACCCCAGGTCCCCAGACAGATCACCATACCCCTCTAGGAATCTCTCTAGCCACCTCACGACTGTGGGTCCCCGCCGACCTATTTATCTCTACCCTCACCGAGCCCCCTTCCATTCTGGCCTCCTCCTACATCTGGTCACCTCCGGCGCTCCCGACAAACATGTCGCGCTCGCCCAGGACCCCGCACTGGACCTCACTCATTCTAGAAATACACACCACTAGTTGGTCCACATTACAATGACCCCTTTCTCTATACTCGCACCCCTACGTGCATTATTCCCTAGAGGTGTGATCCCCCTACGTGTGCGGTCCACCGGTGAACCCAAAACCCACTGTATGGCGGTCTTCCGACACTAATTATATCACCACTGCCTCCTCCCCGTCATGCTGTTTCCCCCATTTTGGAGGGTCTTACATTTAAATTAGAGTATTCATTAAATTTAACAAAATCTAATGCATCTTGTTATGTTCATGAGTTTCTATCATTGTATACGGTGTGTGTTTGGTCCACGACGTTCCATTCTACCTTACGCTGAAGCGTTTTTGCATCCCTACTTGGTTTGAGGTAGATGATTCCATGATTTTCCTTTCCATTGGAAACTATTGATGCTGGAAACTTTGGATTAGTTTTTAAATATGATTTTCACATCCACCAGTATTGTAGTTAACTTATTTTGGTGTTTTTATATTGGTTATATCTGTTAAAACTTCATTTTAAAATGATCATTTGGTTATGTTTATGAGTTTTTTCCTTGGAAGTGTTTGATAAAATGATTTTTGTTTTACTAAAAGGAAATTGGGACACTGTTGTATTGTATGGATATGGTTTTATATATTATATTGGTTGATACATGAATTTGAGAATTGATGGGGATTTGAGTGCCTATTTATAAATTGATTATCTATGGCTAAATGTTTTTGAAAGGTCCTTCAGTTTTTTGAGATTTTTTTGAGAGACTTTGCAATTTTGTTGATTTAAAGGGAAGTTGTATTTTTGGAAAAATGTTTTTGGGTATTATTATGGATCTTAAAAGGGTTTTGTTTTATTTTCACACATCCATATATGCACTAGGTGCACACATGGGTTGCCATTCAAGTGAATATGACACTTGAAAATGATGTTACACATGATCCTTGATTTCTCAAATGTTTTCACTTATCTCTCCGATTATTTTAAATCTAAAATGGATCTTTTATTTCTAAATTGTGTGTTTCTATTTAATGTGGTATTAAATTTATTTTTTTAGTTTCATTAAAATTTGAACTATGTGGAATTTTGAGACACATTTGGTTTCAAGTGGTTTAATGGCCCATTGTGTTTTTATACATTGCAATGATTTTAAAAATGATTTGAAACTAATTTGTAAATGTATTTGGCTACGTAATCTTAAAGGTTTATTTGGAGTTGTGCATTTAAATGTTATGTTTTGTGTTTATTTTAGAATGGAATGTGATTCAGAAAATATGAATGCATGGTTGGCAACATTGAATATTTTTTAAAATGGATTGAATGTTAAATAGTGTGAGGTCCCGGTTGGCACTTTTTTGATGTGAAATGATTTGATGTTTATTTGGGGGATCTCCTATCAAGGGTATCCCATTATGGATGAATGCATATAAATAATCCATATTTGAGGAAGGCATGTGCGGTGAGATGAGACATGAAAATGAGGGCATTCATACTTAGAAAGTATTATTACAACAACCATGGGTTCCTGGACGTCTTTTAGATGATCAAGTGATTGTATCTGATCCACCGTGATTAGATGGGTTAGTACCCCTTGGATTTGTTATTAGGACTAATGGGATTTTCCATTAGATTAGTCTGTTATAGGGTGACTGGTTGGTTATAGACTTTGGGTCATCACCATACGCCGGAAGGTGGTTTTGAAACCGAGTACGTTCAGGGGTCTTCTAGTGATGTTTTGGATAACCCATTGTTACTGGATTATTTACATTGTCTGTTAACATTCCGTTGCACTAGTTTGTTTTCAATTTCATGCCTCACTTGTTCTACCCTAGACCCACATTGGAATATTCATTTTTGGATTTTATTTATAAAATTAAAAATGATTTTTAAAATGGTTTATAGTATTTATTGGGTTTTTAAATGGGAAAAACACGATTCTTATTTTAAAATGTGGAAAACATAATTTAAAATTTGTATTTCAAACTTGTTTCATTGGACTCTTTTAGTAAAGGGAATACTTGGATTCCATGTTTATATTGGTATCCTTACTAAGAATCTCGGTGCTTAGGCCTATCATATTCTTTCTATTATAGATTTAGTTCTTGTTCAGTTTTCTGGTTTATCTTCTTATTGTTGGAGTAGGCTTGAGTTTGAGTTAGGTGGTGACCTAGAAGTTCACAAGGAGGTATTTTCAGTTTTATTTTCATTCCCCTGCTAGTTTTTTTTATTTTTATGGTCATTTTTTTATATTCATATCTATTTTTCTTTATACAAATCATTCGCAATGGTTAAATTTTGATGTTAGACACTGGTTGCCTGCCCGTGGGGATGGGGAACACCATTCCGGCCATGTTGCGGATTGGCATGGATGAACAGTTCAGGGTTGACTTGGGTTGGTTCGTGACATGCTGGGACCATAACAGTTACACAAAGAAACATATCAAAAAGTTTCTACATAAGATAACATTGGTTGGGAGTGAATATTAGACAGAGAGTAAAAGAATAAATATTTATATAGAGTGATTTAGGTTATCAATCACAAACATGTGAATGATAAATGAAAATTTGGGGGCCTAAAAATTATAAATATGTGATGATTTATAACACTATTGATTAAACATGGTTTATGGTATTAGATCAACACATTTTTTAATCATTATCCTATATTTGTGTAATTATTCTATTGACTAAATTTAGAATGATACATACATACATGATACTTTTCTATAAACAAAATTTCATTTTATTGTGGTGTTTTTATTTATTTCTAATTCACCCATTACATCAAAAAATTGATATCTATAAATTAACATTTTTTCCCGAAGCACTAATATTCACTTTTAACATATTGTATGTCCTATAAAACATTGAAAAGTATTTTTATAAATCTATGAAAAGAAAATATAAATATGTCAAATCATAAAAATATAATAGCATTGTTTCATCAGAAATATTTATTCATCCAAAATAAATATACCTTAACCCAGACATCATGTAGGCTGATGGTAGGAATGAAACCCTTATGGACCATCGATCAGGGGTTCAAGACCCCCATACATTCCATACATGATTGGTTTTCAACCAACATATATGATGTCATTTTATAAAACCATAGTAAAATAATTATTAAGATGGAAATGTCTTGACGTAATATTAATCACTAAGTATCCTTTTAACTACGTTTTTTAACAGAAAATCTGTTCATAAATACATCCTTTGAAAATTAACGTAATATTATCAAGAATGATTACCTGAATAACCCATCACAAATATTTAAATGCAAAACATTAAAATGAGTGTCAAACAAATCATCTTATCATTGATTCCACTGTAGATCACAAATTATAAGTTGGCTGTCACATTCCAATCATGTGATTTACAAAAAATCATTTTGAAAAAAAACATGACTATTTATTTCAATGTTTATTGTATCTATTCCTTAAATTCAAAAAATATGTAAACATCATCAATGATAGCATAACGACCTGTAAAAATGCCTTTACTTATTTCCAAGGTAATAAGTACCATCCAAATTAATTATCCACATCCACATATCATTATCCATAAATCATTATCATAATATAAAGAACATATTATGTGTTACCTTCCCTAGTTCAAAATATCACCTTGTCATTACATCACTTCACCAACCAATCATGGACATCCAACCTAAACTAGTAAATATCGAGTGAAAAAAAATATTTATGACAATCATTGAATATATCACCATTCATAACTTTTGAATCCAAAAAAATATAATATTTTATTACTTAATCATTAATCCATTAACAATGATACCACATCCTATTACATAATACCTCTTTAATTTCACATTTCATTTATTGTCTTGTCATCATCTATAATGTAACCATTACTCACACCACCTTACTGAATCTATTTTGGAACTTTTTTATTTGGACATAGAGTTACCTAATGACCATTTAATCCACACATAAAACACATAACCTTTGATTTTGTATTACGGGTCCAAATATTATCATCCATTTAATTAACAAAACTCTTCCTCTTTTCCATGTAGTAACTTTCTTTGTGTCATTTTTTTCCGTAGACAAAACTTCTTCATTTTTCTTCTAATAAATTAAATTAGGAGATTAATTCTACATTCTTGACATAAAATAAATAGAATCATTTTTCAACAATGGTATCCATTTCCATCAATCTTAGTGAACTCATTCTTTATATTCCTTAGTGACTCTAAGAGTTGGTTTAGGTAATTATTGTTAATCATGTTTTGTGAAAACTAATTATGCATGATCCCAAAATCATTCACTCTCATGATCATTCCACTTGACTGATCATTAGAAAATCTCCCATGACATTCAAAATCAATCCAGTTCTTTCTGATTCCCACCATTGACAATATCCAGGAGCATAGTGTGAGCTTTACTTATTATATTAAAAAACCACATATTCATGAAAAGAATTAAAAATAGGATATGTATATCATGTCACCTTCCATAATATATAAAACCATATGTTTATAATAGGTTATTAACAGAGAACATATATTTGAATAATTTATAATGGTTCATGTAGAATTTTTGAATTCCCAAGAAATACCCCCTTTGACTTTCAATATAGGTTTGCAGTAAGGCCCATTTTCAAGTACTAGATAACCCCGAGTTAGGACAAGAATATCTTGTCAGATTTTTTACCCCAAGGTAAATCTGTAAGAGAGACACATCCACATGTAGTATCCATATAAAGATTTATTACTAGGAAAACATTCACTCAATCCCTTACCAAAATTGCAGGACTTTTTCCAAAATGTCAACTCATACTTCAACTTATCCTTACAGACATCCCTAGACATATTCTTAGAAATATATTTGCATATCTCACTAATGTTTTATCATCATAGTTTAAAATGTTTTACAATACCTTTGCACTGATAAAAAATATAGACATGCTAAATTTTCATAAAATGACATTACAATAGATTTTTGGAATAAAAAAAACATTATAAAAATACATCCCTAAATACTATAATTGTTCTGTGACATTGGAATCTTGGATCCATAAACTCTTGTACATTAGTGAGATACATTATCTCCAACCAGGTTCTTCACAACCAGATATATTCTTAGACACATTAAACATATTACATATCCTCATAAACATGGGAATGAAACATAAAAATGGGTGATCTCAAATTCTCAGAAAGGAAAAAAATGGAATTGTGGAAATCACATAAGAATATAATATGATTTCCATAGTATACAAGGAATCTCTACCAAGTCAATCATGGTAGTATAGATTATATCCCCATATCATATTAGTAGTCATGGTTAACTACTACAGCCATCTTAGTATCATGAGTTCAATACTCATACCATCTTGGTAGTCTTGGTTCACTACCAAGGACATATTAATTGAACGAGTTCATTCATCATACCATATTGGTTGTCATGGTTGACTCCCCCGACTATATTATTTGTGTAGGTTCATTACCAAGACCATATTACTCTATCTAATGAGATATCATCTTTACCCAAAACATTAAATGAGTGATATATTTCCAACCCATCTCATAGTGAAATAATACATACATGTGAAACAAAATCATAAAATATTGTAACAAAACCCATGTATTGATAAAGTTATTGTAATCATGTAAATATACCATAAACTGTGGAAAATGATATAGGTTTCATAATCATTTTAGCAAAAGTATAACTCAAGATAGAGAAATTGATTTCAAAAAGACCATGACAGTAAGTATAACTCATTCATAAAAAGGATAGTAATTGAACCATTAAATCATTTCCAAGAAGGGAACAAGTAAAATCACCTGATTCTATCTTAGATGGAAAATAATTTTGAAATATTATTCCAAAACAATTATTGATGAAAATATCATTTCTTATTTGATAATAAATTTTTAATATATAAAACCATTTAAAAATAATTTCTTAAGAAAATACCTTGAAAACATAAAAATATGTATTGAAATAATTTTGAAAACCTTTTTCCCTGAAAGCATACAAAATAATTTTCTAAACATTTTTCAATGAAACCACTTTGAAAACATATAATGAAATATTGAAAAAAAATTCAAAACCTTTTTAAATGATAATATATTTAATAGACATAGATTTTTTTTGAAACCATTTCTTTGAAAATACTATAAAACATACAAATGAGGCTTGAAAACAACTTGAAAACAACTTGAAAACAATTTTACATGAAATATTATTAAATATTGTAGAAAACATTTTGAAAACAATTTTCCTTGAAAATTACAATTAAAAAAATCGTAAAAATTTTCCTTTTGGAAATTCAAATTAAGATTCAAATTAACGATGGAGGGTAAATCCATACATGTCATATGATGTAAAAAAGAACAATCCTTTTATAGGGTAAAAAGGATAAAAAAATTCATTATTTAGAAAGAGATAAGATAATTCCTTTGAATATATTGGTAGAAGAAGAAAAGTGAGAAAATTATATTTTATAGTTTTTTGGAAAATGGTATAAGATTTTTAGAACCACTTTTTTGGAAGCAAAAATTTCCCATTGAAGTTAGTGTTAGGTAGGGATTTCATAAAAACTATTTATTCAATTTCTTATAAAAAATTATTAGAAAAAAATAGTACCAATACATGATTTTTCTATGAATATCTAGAGGAGTATAAAATTAATGTCTGTATTTAGTTATGGGTTATAATATTTCTTAAAATGAATCATAAACATAAAAAATATCTAAAATCGATGATATTTTTTCAATAAACACTTATCTATTAGTAAATTGGGGTCATACCATCCCTGTATGTAAAATAAATTAAATGAAACATATAATATCATTAAAATAAGTATACTCATGATATATAATGTAATATAGAATTATATACACCTCGAAACTAATTTAGGAACAAAATAAAACATGATTCTCGAATAATTAAAATTGAAATAAAACTATTTTACTGATTTCTTAATGATTGAAACACAAACCCCATTCAATAAATGTAATATAATGGATATTGAAATAACCATAAATTTAACTATAATAAAACATGAAAACATCCACGGTTAGTATACAACCCACTCCAAGGGATTGTGTAGTGAATAATGTATGCATCTCAAGGAAATAAAAAGTGAGATTAAATCCCCTTACCACATGTCTTGAATTTATCGTACTCATAAAATATTACTGTATAATAAATATTAGTTTAAATAAAAATTTGTAATAATGATATTTTTATACATAATATGATATGTGGTTTGATTATGACCACATATTACCCTCTTATAAATGATCATTTTTTATGTTTTCACTCTATGTAATATTTGCTTTGTTCTTCGCACATCTCATAATTTTTTATATCGGTGGTCCTTATTCTTATATCATAATTCAAGAATGTGAAAAAATTTATAAATAAAATTTATATGGATTATATTTATAATATTATTATATATTTCATAAATAATTACAAAAAGAAATGCACCATTCATGGAGATGGTAAGCTGTATGTACGCATGAACGACATTTCCGTTTTTATTGTCGTATTTAAAGAAAGTATATAAACTACATGTGTTTACATATGTATATATATAATTAATAATATTTCATTATTTTTTTATATAATTCCACTAAAATTATCCTTTATACCTTTTATGTGGTATGAGAATGAATAACATCACTTTGAGGTGGTGGTAGTCCACATTTTCTCAGACGAGATTATCGTATTAACACAAACGGGAATGTTAAAAGGTATGAGTTGAAAAAAGGTAAAAAATCATAATTATATAATAAATATTATATATAACATATGAAAACATATTTTCTATCATAATGGCCACCATTATTGGTGGTAATAGAAAAAATGTACAATCATTATTTTGTGAGGTAGTAGTTCACGGTAAACATAAACATCATGTTCGATATCCATTAGATGGAGGTGTGTGTAGGTGTTATTAAACATATGTCATAAAAAATAAAATTATATTTAGTATACTATTGTTTTAATACAATAATTTAATAATGATATTTGAAGGGGTGGAGACTAAAAATTAAGGAATGAATCTTGACAGAAGATGTTACCTCTTAATCGGGTAATTGTTTTTGCTTGGTGCCAAATGGCTTCCTTGAGTTGAATTATTTTTAAGGTAAGGATTCTACAAGGAAGGGGGGGAACAAGGGAGCCAATTTGGGATGATTTTTGTCATTTAGAATGGATTTAGTGTAACAAGGAAGTGGGTAGAGTTGGTGGCCCTTTAAAGGGAAGAGATGCGACATACATGGCATTTTGAAAAACAAGATAGGTGAACCCTTTTTTTTACATAACCAAAGTCATAAAAAAATATTGAAGGTTCATGTACTAATAATTCCATATAATGGGTGTTGGAAATGTGTATAGTTTGTTTTGGGTCTTATATTTTCGGTTTAGTACATTAATTACCAATTTTCACACTTAACAAACGTAATTAATTTTAAACACATTATCAAATATTTTTGGTAAAAAACATTTGAAAATAATATAAATTATAAATTATTCAGATTTAAATTAGTAAATTCCTTTTTGAAAATTCTAATCCCTTTAACTGCGTAAATTAATTTAACATTAATCCCACTTATGGGAAGACAGTGTGGGGTTTTAACGTAAAAACAACAAAAAGATTGCTATATTTTTATACCCAATTTAAATGTGCAATGGGTTATAGTTAACTACATTGGATTAATTGATAAAAATATTATCTAAATTAACTATATATATATTTCAAAATTTAATTTTACTTTATAACAAATTAAACTCAAAATGAAATTTTCAATTAAAATATAACATTTTTAATTATTTATGAAAAGATGACACCTTACTTAAAAATACCAAAAATTTATCCATACCTGATTTTTATGTTCTTAAAACAATTATAAAGTTAATTTAGAAATATTAAATCTAAAAAAGATATAAATTCTTTTTTAAAAAAGGGGCCACCATTAAAGGTGGTAAAAATACATTAATTAATATATAAGTTTTTAGGGTTAAAATTTGGTTTGTTCTTATCTTATGTCTATGAAATCTATTGGCTAAATATAAAAAATATTTTATTAGATATATGTAATATTTTTTACATTAATATTTTTCGCTAATTATATATAATTTAATTTAGTAGTTTAAAATATTTTATTAGCCATAATAATGTTTTCCTTCATATTCAATTCGTTTTGATATTAATTTCTAATTAATTTGAAAATGAGGAATTTTCTTAGTATTTGTGAAAACCAAATATTTTCATCATTAAGTTGGTACTATTTATATTCTTCAACTTAACAATTATTTCATATCCAATCAGAATAATATTTGTAATAATATATTCAAGTTAGGTAACAATCGGCCTTGAATGTTACGTAATACATAAGGGATGGTCAATCTTGTATGTAATATATTCTAGCGTTGTTGTTCAGTGTACTTTATTACATGTTGGTGTTTCATGTACGATATTCCAATGAAGGTTTCACTTAGTGAAAAAATATTATCAGAGTTTCATGAATTTAAAAATATTAAATGATTAAATAAATTTTAAAGATATATTTTACAAAATCTCAAGGTGTTATAAGTATGTTGGGGTTACTTAGTGATGACTAAACCGACATCAGGTAGAGTGAAATTAATGACTTGGGGGCTACCCAGTGACGATAAGACGATTGTCGAGTTGAAATATCACAGAGGGTTGAAGGCCTTTAGGAATTTGGGAACTGTGTATTGCTAGTACTTCATGGAGGGGTGACATTGTGATGTGTCTATAATTGGGGGAGGGTGGTCCATTGAGATGAGGGAAATTCCAAAGGTAGAAGGAAAAATGATATCTAATTAATGAATAGTGGGGATCCTCAGTTAATGTGGTAGTAATACACAACCGATATGTGTGGGGATAGAACCATTGGTATATACTCCATATGATGATTTTTAGATCTCAATGGAAACCTTCCGTAGGGAGAACTATATTGAATGTATAACAGGGAAGCCATTTTCCCATGAGTAATTGGAACCATGTAGTTCTACAAGGATAAATCCTTGCTAGTCATTTATTATAGTTAGAATCCATAGATCACAAAAAACTAATGATTCATGGGGAGAGTTTATATACCATGTATAATGTCCTTGGGTTGTTAGGATCATTTATTAATATTTCATTTTGGCCACAATCTCCTGTGAGGTTCCCTCTAATCCATAGAGTGAGTTTTTCAAAAAAAAATATTGGACTTCAAGGTTAAATAATGGTGAAGAGAATATATACTCTAAATTTTACAACATGAAATAAACATCCCAACATCTTGAATGTTCCATTATTTAAAAATTCATCTATGACTTTTTCGGGTTCTTTTCTATAGTATTTTAGAAAATTTAAAATATTACATAATTGATTTCAAAATGAATAGGCTATTTTCCTTATAAAATATTCCAGTTATCCTCTAAATTTATTTTTAATCAATGATAAAATCTATTGATGTTACTTATGCTTCAAAGGGGTCTTGATCCATTGATACAATCCATATTTATTTTTATTTTTATAGATTATTATTTTGATGATGACAAATTTAAAAATCCCTCTTATTTTCCAAAGGATATGTTATAATTATAAGATAAATGATTTATAGAATGTCGGGCCATATATATGTGGATTATATTTCATGATAGGGTTTTACATTATAAAATATGGAAATGATATTATTTTATAAAACAAGTATTGGGGTTTTAAATTTATAAACCAATATATGGGTTTGTTGTTAACCTCAAGTAAAATTGATAAAAATTAAGGAGTTATGAATCCCATAAGACTAGACGGAGTTAAGAAACATCTATGTGATTTTGGAGTTAACTAGATATATGTTACTCCTAAGATACTATTGGAATTATCCAATTTTTGTGATTCTTTGATAAATGTGTGATGGAACATGATATTATTTTGATTTTTTGTGCTTAAGATTATGTTAAAAAATTAAAATGGGATGTTCTTATACTTATTATATGATCTAATCACCGATTATTTATCATTAATAATTCCATACTCTTATGAGTCAGGTATTCTGTATTGGTGAAGAATTATACCATTACTCATGATTTATGATCAACAACAGATAGTAAATGAAGTTTTTAAGTCATCATCATGATCTTATACCATTATGATTATTGTACGATTTCATATGTTTATAGATTGATATCTACCATGTTTACTCTTACCCTAAATATGAGATCACATTTCTTATGATTCCACGTTACCTAGGTTATGAAGAATGGTTTTATGAATGATATGTATAAAACTTTTATAATTATATAACAACCATCTAAAATACAATAGAAATATTAAATGAATGATGTTATATATTTATATAGTATCTAAAGAAACTAAGACATTATGGTTTTGGAGCATGTATAATGGTTGTATATATTGAATATTCATATAAATTGATCAATTATTTTCATATTTGTTGTTTGGGATTCCATAGTTTGTAATGGATCAGGGTATTGTCATTAATTGAGATTTATATTATAAAAATATAGTGATAAACCTTAGTATAACCCCATATATAAGAGAATAACCAATGTTTATTTATATAAAATAGTGTTTTCATCCCAAAAAATAAACCCATGAATTGATAATATAATGTTTATAGATTTTTGACAGAGAATCACTTAGGGAAAAAATCAATGGAAATGGGTGGATTTTTTATTAACATGATCATCATAGGTGCATGGTTAGTGGCCCTAATATTTCACACTTGTCTAGAAACTCTTAATGGATATGCCTTGGTAAATTTAAATTACATTTTCAGAACATTATAATGCATTAATAGGTTATAATATATGAAGTACCATGATGTGTTAAAAGTGATATATTGTGATCCTAAAAGATTTATCGGTTGATTGGAAGTTTTTATAATTTATTAAATCCCAAGAATGTCTTCAAGATTATATATTTTTTCACTCTAATTATTATATCTTGATGATTACATAATGAATTTTTATTTTATTAAATGTTTGAAACTAGAAGGAATCATCCTAAAAATAATTTTTTTAGAAAATCTAATTATATAACAATCTGGATAAATTCTACAGTTAAAAATCAATGGATATTCCTAACCAAATATCTAAATATATGAATAACAACAAGAACAAAGGTTTTAATCAAACATACTTAATAAGAAAAAATTGGATTATTAAGAATGATCATGTTATAAAGATCATAGATGAAATAATATTCCTTTCCTCCTTATTTAAAATTTTGATAGATGAACTGAATGGAATGTCTCAAAAGAATAGTAAAATGTTTTAATGTCAAAAAAGGTTATAAAGTATTAAATTTCCAAGGAAAATTGAAATTTCTTCTAAAATATTATATGATAATAATGTTTTTCATTCGATATCATCAAAGGATAAATTCTTTAAATGTAGAATTTATTGGAATATTAAATTATTTTTTTCAAGGGGATTTCTCAAAAGTAGGATCAATAAGGATTTAAAAGTTAATGGTTAATATTTTATGATGAAGTTACTATATAAAGTAATAGGAATTTCACAAAAAATTAATACATCTTAATATATGAATATTCATTAAATTACATACTGATCTATGCAATAATTATTTTTTATTGTACCTTTGGATATTGGACACACACAAAAATTTCCCACACATACGATATGTCATATCTCATTAATTTAATCATATTTATCTCCATCAATATATATATATATATATAACATAATACCTTTATTCATATCATGGATAAAGGAAATATAAAAAATGGTGTCCTCAAAAGATCATTAAGGGTAAAAAAGGATATAACAATATAACATAATCATATCGGTATGAGAAAATGAGAATAGCATAAGAAAACCATACCCTTCGTAAGACAGACCATAAACATGAGTCATGTAATAAATTGTTGAAGTTCACAAGACATGAATCACAAATAAATAAAAAATATCCCTTAGAGAATAACATTTTCCAATGAAAAATATTTTCAACTTATATATAATAATATGAAATATTTTTTCAAGGTTACCCATATTGACAATCATAACATGATAAGTATGGGCTGAACACCCATTTCACTATTTTGATGTTGGGTTAACCACCCACTTAACCTCTTTCTGGCTTGAAATAATCACTAGCTAATATCATTCGAGCATGGTATAACCTTATATGTACCCTTTTTTGGCTGGGGATAACCTACCATGAACCCTCTACCATGATTTGTTAAACCTCTCATGTACCCTTCATAATTATATAACGTTAATCATTACTGTAACATGATGAGATTTTATGAGAATTTTTATTTTTAATTTATTTGATGTATTGTGTTTTATGTTAAACCAAGATTATCTTGCGCTATACACAACACCATTTTAGTTGCAGAATACGCAACACAATTCTTGGATCGTGTTACACACAATTTCAAGTTTCTTTGAAGTTATTGTACGCAACATTGAGTGTATATATATATATTCAATGCATAAATGCAATATGGTTGGATTGTATTATACGCAACAAAAAAGTAATCTTGTACTACACGCAACCCTCACTTGTCTTGTATTACACACAATCACAACCTTCCCCAATAGCGTGTGTTGTGCGCAATACCGAGTTTCACTAAACAATGATATGTTATATAAAATAGTCATTATGAATATTAATAACCCCTTTTTATAATTTTATATTTCACAATGGAATTAATTTTTGGATTCTAAATATCAAAATTATCCTAGGGTGAATTTTTGGTATTTTTCTAAAAACATTCAATTTTTAATGAATAGTGAAACAACTAGGTTACTATTATAAAACCGACTATATATTTAAATAATTTTTTATTTATTTAAATTTATTTTTGGTCAAAATTGATACATAATACCTATATAAGTTCAATGTAATTCATTGAAGTCTCTTTATAATAATTTATATATATATAAATTTTATTGGACATTTGACCGTCTTTTACCCACCACCTAGTAAAATATCCAAATTTACATAAAATTTAATTTTAACCCTTCTGTTGGTGGAATTTCAAAACTCTTTGAGACACAGTTGATATCAGTAAGTAAAATTTATTCAAATAAGATAAAAATAATTTTTACTGAATAGTAACTTTTTTCTATTATTTACCATGATTAAAAGTAAATAGGGTAATTAAGGGTAAAAATGATATTATTATTACCCTGTCACATGTAATAATTCAATTGGATAAGTGTAATTCGACCAAAAACAACCTTAGGGATAAATTATTACCCTTTAGTTCCACTTGGATTAGATTAGGACATTTATGATTATTTTAATTTAAAAAGTGTAAAAATAGTTAAAATCCATGTTTAATAACTAAAACATATTTAATGTAGGGTAATACATAAGATAAATTCGACATTAAATATTCATTAGGATGATAAATAGATTTCATAGCTAATGGTATTTTATTTATTATTTTTATACATTAAATAATTTAATTTATTTATGACACAATGGTAATGTAGTAATTACCTAAATAATGAAATATTAAAATAATTGATATTATAAATACCGAAATAAATGTAATTTGAGACTTTTTATGAATTCAACTAATTTTTAGGTTAATATGTTATGTTATTATTTATTTAATTAACTTTTTTCTAACTAATCATGCTGTTATGATATTCAATAAAATCAAATACCAAATAGTGTCAAAATTGACATAAAATAGTTTTTAAACAAATATTATATTATTAATTGTTATTTTATTCCTAAAAATCTAAGGATCATCCAAATGACTTAAGTAAGGATATATATACATTAATAATGAACCACTTGGGGTTCTTTTGGCTTGTTAGAGTAATTTTATTAACCATATAGTGTAAGAAAAAAAAAGACATGGTAAAAGTTAAATTATTTATCTTGGAGTTAAATCTAGATGATACAGATTAAATAGTAACCTAAACTTGTCTAAAACCTATTTTTGAGAGTATTATAACCCATACACACCTTATCTTCGAAACGACTCAATTCTTTGATATTTAAAACCGAATATGACTTTATTATACAATAATATTTTATGTTTTCTTAAGGTGCCCCTCACCTCCCTTATAAAAAGGGCACCCCTTCCCTCTTCTATTCTCACCCATTAGAGCCTTGAATCTCAGAAAAACCCTGCCAATTAATCTTCTAAATCTCTATAGTTATATCATATAGGTTCTAGTCATCTTTAAAGACCAACTATAGTGCCCTAAGAAGAATTTTAAAGGAGGTGTGTCAAAGAAGAGGTAATCTCTTCTACCGATTCTTTCAAGTTTCCTTCTTCTTCAACTTCTTATTCTTTAATTGTTTCATTATAAAGTAATAACATCAGAATTAATTATATACTGATATGTTATTATAAATATGAAACAACCCTATTTCACCTTCTATCAATCCTACGGAAAACAAAATCACTGCACATGCGTACGTACGGAATACTGTCTCCATGCCGTGGTGTAATATGTTTTTCCACCAACACCTTACCTGGATGAGTATAATGGTGTAAAGAATAAATATATATGGTTATTATAACATCATTCTAATTCTATTATATTTATATTCTGAATATATATTATATATAAATCATGTTTTATATTATGTAATTATGTAATAATGATCTATGTAATAATATTAATAATTACAAGTCAAAACACGGACGATAAATGTAATGATTTTACACAAAGAGCTTCTTTAACCTGGAATTTACAAAAGAATGGGTAATATAATGTCCTAATAGAATCATATATGATATTATTATGGCTTTTCTACAAGTTGATAATATGTTTAAAACCACTATAGAGGAGTCTCGGACACATACGGATGAAATTGGACAAAAGGTAAGGGATAATGATTGTTTATTTGTAATTATTTACTAGGGTTATTAATATCATCCATGTCCACGTTTTCTAAAAGTGATTTTATGTATGTTTAATTTCCTTTTTACCCATTTTCACTTTTCCACATGTTATTAATGGAAAATTTATTTTGTTTACCATATGAGGAACTTTTTTACATTTCCGACAAAAGTACAAGGAGAATGTTTTTTAACTTATACGGCATGAACGGATTTTTATAGTTTCTTAACACCTTATTTTTCTGAATATTACTCTAGAATATTTCATTAATACTTTAAAATAATCACTTTCTTTTTAAATTTCATGGAATTTTGTGAAAATAAAATGATTTTGATGGAGAAATGATATTTTCATCAAGAATTAATTTCATGTGTTTTATCAAAACCATTTTCCATCTAAGATGACATTATTTCATATTTGTATGTTTCAAGTATAATATCTCTATGATTTACATGTTTTAAAATTTTTTATGATGAAAATTATATCTATTTTTTTATTTGGATTATGTTATGATGGAATGATTTTTAGGAAACCCAATTTATTCGTTGGGTTATTATGAATGGTGTATGCACTACAACACAAATAGGGTATAGCGGTGGTTTTGTGGCGGCGGTTCACAAAACCGCCGCTAAACGTTTTCCGTGAAAGGTTTCGTGGTGGGTTTTCATAAACCACCGCGAAACCCATTTTTTTTAAAAAAAAAAACGCGACCCTTTCCCCCACCCCTTTCACGTTTACCCCACAAACCCTCGCCCCTCTTCCCCGATCCCCCCCGGCCCCAGCGACACCTGTGCCCTCCGGCGACCCATGCACCCCATGCGCCCCCGCTCCCCCCACGCCCCCCGCGCCCCTCGCGCCCTCCGGCGAACCCCGCACCACCCTCGACCCCCGGCGACCACCGCTCTCCCCGCGCCCCCGCGCCCTCCGGTGACCCCCTCACCCTTCGCGGCCTCCGGCGACCCCCCACCCCCCCGACGCCCCCCGCGACCCCCTTCGATTTTGGTAAATTTTAGTTATTTATTGGTTCATTGATTCGTATCATGACTTTGTTACACAATGTGAATCTACTGCAGGGTAGATACTATGGGTTTGGTTTAGAGCTTGAAGAATTATAAGTCATAAAACATTTTCATGTTTTTAATGGGTTGATTAGGATTAATTCAAACTAAGGATACTTTTTTGGGTATTTTTATAAATCGTGTAATTCACACCATGAAAGGGGTTCATGACATGAATTATTTATAACTAATGGTTTTTATCAGGATTTTCATATTACTCTTCTTCCATTCAATGTGAAGACCTCCCTCATAAATCCTATAAATATTTTAGACAGTATTCGGTATCTTCCTCTTCCAGATTTCTTTGCTTAGGGCATTTGATCACTAGTGTGGTGGGTTGTATTCCTTTGGGTATGTGTAATATCATTCACTCACTTTATCATTTATTTTCTTGGTTTGGTAGTGTTGTGTGATATGGTTTCGATGGTTTCATAAATAATATGTGTTATCAATCAATCCATTGTGGTTTTTCCTCATTCCTTTTCTATTTGAGGAATATCTACTTGTCTCAAATTTATGTTGTCAAAGGATCTTAGGTTCCTTATGTTTATAAGGTAGGTGTATCTATACAAGTTGTTCTAATTTAAATTTTCCTTATATTCTTATTAATTTCGTTGGCTTGTTTCATGAAATTTTTGGATTTAAATGGATTTTATGGAAAATATACATGTTTTTAAAGAGGTATTTCTTCAAAAATGGTTTTTCTCACGAAACGTGGTTGAATAAATTCTTTAAATGGTGGATTTGTTTTTAAAATGGGTTTTCAAGCTTGAAGTCGAAAGGATTTATTATTAAAATTGTTTTATTATATGTGATAATGGTTTCTAAAAAGATTTTGAAAAACTTGGAACATTAGGTGTCCTTGGATGCATTAGAAATATACTTCTCACTCTTTTTTTATGTAATTCCACAATGGGTTTTATGACACTTTTTTGTGTGTAATTCCATTAGAGGTTATATTAGTTGAATCCACCTTAATCTTGGATTGAGGATTCTCTTTCATGTCTATAACATAAACCCATAGTTTGGATCCCAAATGGTGGGTTTTTTCATTGATGATTTGTTTATCACATGATGGTATTTTCATGGTTACTTGCTCACACAGTTATATTATAGTGTATCTATGGTTTGGTTTGTCTATGACTACCTGATTTCTTTTATTCTTAACATATTCCATGATTTTTTGTATATGTTTTTTTATGAAAATCGAAGTATTATTTTAAAAAATTGTTTTTTATGAAAAAAATAGGTAAACTGGATTTATTCTAAAGATAAAGATATTGAATTTTTGATATTAGAACTTGTAATTTTCTCTTTTTGTTTACTATATTTGAATAAAGGTGGTTTGGTGGTGTTAGATGTTCACATAGGGATATGATAGTATTGTCTATTTTATCTTTATGGTTTGGCCTATTTAGATTGAATTTTTTATACTAATGGATGTTTATCTTTATTTTTTTATTTTAATTTGGTTTCATAACTTTATTTTCTAAAACAAGATACTAATTTCATGTCTCTTTATTACACATCTCCTTGTATAAGACCCTCTTGGGAGACTTGCCTAGTTTTCCCTAGTCGGTTCATTATAAATTGATATCAAAAGGAATATTGAGCCTGAAATGTTACGACACTTCATAGTTTTGGCTTAGTGTCATTGGTAGACTAGATTTAGTAGCACTAAAATTTAGTTAATATGTGTGGGATGGTTCTTAGACATCTCACCTCCATGTATGAATTCAAGTTACTATGGGTGGTTAGTTATTTTTGAAAATATTGTCACTTGGTCTTTGTGGTTGATTGAATAAACTAGATTTGGTGTCTATTTAAAAAAACTATTCCTTTCTTATGTTTTATATTTCATTAATAGAATTCATAAATTCATAAAATTATTATTATTTTAAATCATTAATATAGATTATGGAAGTTGTTCTATTATTTAAGAATTTTCTCATGACTAAAGGGGTTTTCATCTTGTATTTGTTAGACGATTCGTACTAGAAGAGGTCTTATGAATCTAAGTGATGGATTTGTGAGACGGGTTTAATAGGAGAATCCCGTAGTGGTATCTTCTTTAGTGGAAGTTATAATATGCACTTTTCATACTTTGGTTATGAAGGTATTAAAAACCCAAGAGGAGTAGTGGATCATGACTCATAATTTACTAAAATGAATCCACCTATCTTTCATGGTGATAATGGAATCTAGAAATATGAGGAGAGGATTGAGTAGATTTGTAGGAGATTTAAAATTCTAAAGATTCCTGAAGAATCTAAGGGGTGGGGGGCAACATATATTCTTGATGGATTGGGAAGGAAATGGTGAGACTCAGTTGTGCATGCTATATTTCATGAGGATCTTACATGGGAATCCTTCAAGAAAATATATAAACTATAGTTTTATCCTAAAATGTTACATGTGGAAAAGAACTGATACTTTCTAACATTATAAAAATGTTAATGTATTGTTATAGTGTATTCTACTAACTTTTCTAGGTTGGTTCATTTCAAAGTGGATATTATTACAAATGTTTACATGAAGTCTCTAAGGTTTGAGATTTTTCCAAGTGTCTCCTAATAAACCTGAGTGTAAAATGGATTTATATTTATAGTGACACTAAATTTTGATATAACTGCACACTATTGTTTGTTTTATATTCGTGTACTAGATTATGCATTAGAAACCATTATTAGTGGCCTACTTAATTTACCTCACACCTTATTCAGTACATGGATTGGTACCCATATAGTATTCTTTGTCACATGAAATACGACTTTGATATGGTTGGTTGTGTATGAAAACATTGAGAAACATCATTACTCTTGGAGGACATCTAAGGTCAAGCTTAACCAATCACATAATGTCTCAGGTTTAAAATGCATTAGCATCAGTTTCGATCACACATCAATGGGGTGTTGTTTGAGGAAACATACATGCGTGATCGATAGTGTTATAAATACCGACTGGTATCCCATTTCTACATATGGAAAATAAAATAAAACATTTAATTGAGATGGCCAAGCATGTGAATACATGAGATGTTCGGGAAAGATGTAGTATTTTTTGTGAGGGTGTGGAAGTAATCTGAGTGAACCAATGTATCTCATTAATGTAGTGGGGATAGAAATTTTTTGAGGCAACATAAATGTGTGATTGACAGTGTTATGATAATAATGAACCACGTTGGGTTTTTTTGGCTTGTTATAGTATGTTTATTAACCATATAGTGTATGAAAACAAAAAGACATCGTAAAAGTTAAATTAGTTAACTTAGAGTTAAATCTAAATGATAATGATAAAATAGTAACCTAAAATTGTCTAAAACCTATTGGTTGAGAGTATTTCGACTCATCCCCACCTTATCATCGGAATTAATCAATTTAGTGCTATTAACAATCGAATATGACTTTATTATAAAATAATATTTTATGTTTTCCGAAGTTGCCCCTCTCCTCCCTTATAAAAAGGGCACCACTTCCCTATTCTCATCAAACCCTTTTGAGCCTTGAAGTTTTGACAAACCCTACCACTTACTCTTATAAACCTCTATAGTTATATCATATAGTTTATCGTCTTCTCAAAATACCAACTCTAGGGCCCTATGAAGAAGTTTAAAGGAGTTGCGTCGAATAAGAGGTAATATCTTCTACCGATTCTTTCAAGATTCCTTCTTCTTCAACTTCTTCTTCTTTAGTGTATTCATTATAAAGTAATAACATAAGTATTAATTATATAAAAGTATGTTATTATAAATATTAAACAACCCTATTCCACCTTCTATCCATCATAGGTAAAATGAAATCACAGCGCATGCGTACGTATGGAATACCGTCGGCACGTCGTGGTGTAATATGTTTTTCCACCACCACCTTATTGGATGGGTATAATGGTGTAAATAATAACTATATATGGTTATTATAAAATAATAATGATTATAAGATTTTATATCATCCACTTCAATTCCATTCAATAAATATGGGAACGATATCATCGCTCATGCATACGTACGGATTACCGTCTCCACGATGTGATGAGATTCATTTTCCATGTTAACATTTCAAGAATGTTTACAAAGTATATATAATAAGTAATAATGAAATATATGACATAATATTGATACTGGAATTATGTATATATATATGTATTTCATCTACTTAATTTCATTCAATTCAATAAGGAAATGAAAACAACATTCATGCGTACGTACGGCATACCGTCTCCATGAATTGTGTATTTATTTTCATTTATCGATCTATTATATATATGTATATTTGGAATATATATAATATATAAATCAGGTTTTATATTATGTAATTAAGTAATAATTATCTAATTAATCATATTAATAATTACATGTCGAAACACGAACAATAAATGAAACGATTTAACCCAAAACACTGATTTAGCATGGAATATACAAAAGAATGGGAAATATAATTCATAAGTGATTCATATATATGATATTATTATTGTTCTGTTACAAGTTAATAATATGTCTAAACCCACTATATAAGAGTCTCGGACACATACAGAAGAAATTGGACATAAGGTAAGGTAAAATTATTCCTACCTCGTTCTTATCCGAGATTGTTTATTTGTAAGTATTTACTATGGTTATTATTATCATCCATTTCAATGTTTTATAAAAGTGTTTTTATGTATTTTTACTTTCCTTTTAAATATTTTTTAAATTTTCCACATTTTATGAAAGGAATATTTCTTTTATTTACTATATAAGGAACTTTTTGACTTTTCCGAAAAAATTATGATGAAAATGTTTTTTTAACTTATATGGCATGAACGGATTTTTACGGTTTCATAACACCTTATTTTCATGAATCTTACCCTATAAAATTTCATGAATATTTTAAAAACAATCATTTTATTTTTAAATTTCATGTCATTTTGTGAAAAGAAAATGATTTTGAAGAAGAAATGACATTTTCATCAACAATTCATTTCAAGTGTTTTATCAAAACCATTTTCCATCTAAGATGACATTATTTCATATGTGTATGTTTCAAGTATAATGTCTCTATTATTTACATGGTTTCACTATTTTTATGATGAAATGATATCCATTTGTTTTATATGGATTATTTTATGATGGAATGATGTTTATGAAACCCATTTTATTCTTTGGGTTGTTATGAATGGTGTATGATTATTTTGTGGAACACGAAAGAAAGAGTTCATTATGAGATGGGTGGGACCTATATCTCCCTCCAATTCATTGCGTAATGATTTATAACTCATTATATAGACATGGATGGAATGGTAAGTTAATCTGGTTTAGTGTTATAGGACTGGAACGAGGAGTGAACTCGATTCAGAAAGTGACATTGTCCACTAAGATAGTCTTGGAAGCATTGCCTTGGATACTATAGAAATCATATCATGTTCTTATTGATTTTACAAAATTAAAAATTTCATTCCCATGGTATTTTATCATGATTAATGTTTTTTAATGATCTATGACTTATGTACTGCAATTTTTTATATCATTTCCCAAGATTTTGATGTTTAGATTTTATGCACATGTTATTACATTCAAATGTTTATGGATTGTTTTATGTTCTCTATGTTTACCCTTACCGAGCTTTTGATCTCACCCATTATATGTTTTCTTTTCCCCAGGGTATAATGAATGGTTTTAGGTTAGAAAACAAAAGGCGAATATATTTATGGGAGATGTTGAAGATCATTCACCATGATTAGAAGATTATGTTCCGAGTTTCCAAAGACACTAAACTATTACGATCCATTAGTTTTGGTTTTTGTTATGTATTAAGTTTTCCACAAAAGTAATGTAATGTCTATGTATGTCAGGATTTGGGTCTCTACAATTACCGAATTAATTATAGTGTGATATAGGTCCAACCAATAATATTTATAACATGGCCACTGTCATTGGTTATAATGTAGCCATCATCACATAATTAGAATCATACATAATTTTCAAAAAAATATCATGAACCATTTATTATATAATTACCATTGAAAATAAAAGGGTTTTATTAATTTTTCATCGTAATATAACCTGTAGAAAATAAATAGGGTTCATAATTATTTCAACAATTCATAAAATTCAGAGAAAGAGGTGGGTATCATAAGAATTTTCTCATAGTGTAACATGTATAAGAGAAAAAAATTTCATAAATACCTTGTCATAATAAATTTAAGCCCTGTAGATAAATAAAAATAGTGTTATCCATGGATCATATCACCATTAAATCATAAGTAACATAAATGTATGTAATCTCTGAAGTAAAATGTTTTTTTAAATGAGAAAATACTTTGAACACATCATGAGAGTAATACCCTTTCTTCTATGTTTTTAAAAAAAAACATATTCAAAATAACATTCATTAAATATATATACATATAATCTTATTAAAGGGATATTAAATGTTTATTTAAAACATTTCTTGAGGAAAATATATATTAAACATTTAATGAAACATTTAATACATAAATAATTTAAAAAATACTTCTAATTGAAAATAGCATTTGAAAACATACAGTGGATTCATTAATGTAAATAAAGGTCATGATGTTATGAAATTTCATCCATGTAATAAATGTTAAAAAAATGTTCCTTTAACATTTTTATTATAATAGAAACCTTTATTGTTTGGAACAAAACATGAGAAATCAATTTTAAAAATTTTATAAATATTTATACATTGGAAAATATATGTTTAGTAAATAATTTAAAGAATTACAAAAAAATAACATTTGAAAATATTTATATAGACCATTATGTTTAAAAAAAGCAGTTCCCGACCAGAGAGAGAAAGAAATATGAATTAAAAAAACTCTTGTGAACTCTTGAGTTAATAAAGAGTGGGAAGTGATGTTAAAACATGTATTTTAATGATATGTCCATAATATATGAATTTTTTTGAGTTTCATTACATATGGTTCAAATGAGTTTATATATCATAATGTTACCCACATTCAATTACTTTTATATTCTTTATACATTTTCTTCTTTATAATGATGTGCCTTGGGTCTCTTGAGGATGAAGATAATTTTCTATGGGATATTTCTCAAAATTCAATGATGCATAATTTTTTTTAATTAATATATTGTAGGTATATATATATATTAGTGGATTTTTGGGTCTCGTTGAGTTCTGAAAGAATCCAAAATTGATTGGGGTTTTCTATAGAAAATTAGAGGTTTTATAGTTTTTAGGGAAAATACATGACGCATAATGATATTTTAGTCCATGTAATTTCTACCAGGAATAATCCATGAGTTTTGGGAACAACATGAAATGATTACAAAATAAATTTATTTTTTTCACGTCATGTATTTGTAGAAATCATTTATATAAAAATGTTACAGGTTTTTTGGCAAACATGTGTGTCCTGGATTACATGATGTGTAATGGGATTAAAAATCTTAAAAGTATCAAGGGAAGGGATTATAAGGAACTAAAATTGTGATATATATTTTATTCACTTTCATTCCTCTCCCATGTTGACCAATATGCACAATCAATTGAATGCGAAAACTATTGATCTATTCAAGTCATTTTGTTCAGTGATTGATCCCCCTTGTTGTTGGGTTTCATCTCTCGATTTGAGTAATCCTTTATGATTTATTGTTTCCATTATTCAAGATATCCCTATTATAATTTGGTTATAGATTCATATAATTTTGGTTCATAGTCTATTGTTTCCTTTTTTGATCCTTTATGCGATCTTGTTCCTAAGGATGATCCTTTATTCATTGAGGTGTATAGGGTGTGTGGCCTTCATGTTATGGAAAGTTTCTTAATCTTTTATAACCCATTTTCTAAATTGAATCAATTATTAGATATATGGATTTATTATAGGGACAATTTTTTTGTTTTTGTGTTATCCATTGTTATTGGCTTCCATTATGGTCTTATGCAACCCGAGTTTGAAGTATGTGGTTCAATGTGTAGCCTATATTAGATGAAATATATTTCTATATTCTTAATAAATGGTTTCATAATGGGAATACCATTATATATTGATTACTTTATATTTATTTGAAAAATCATGGTTTTACCTTATTTTATTAAATAGAAAATTAATGTTGAAAGCATTATAGAATGAATTTCTAAACTAGTTTTAAGGTAAATATTTTAAATAAATTTACTAGATAATTGAGAACCTAGGAATCAATTGGTACTTAGTAGGATGGTGGAGTAATATGACTTATATGTTGATACATTCGGGGGGGGTCATACATGGGGTGTTTTTATTCTCCATAGATATGTAGTTCAAGGGAATTGATTTACATGATGGGAGGATTATTTTAATGGGTGTTCCTCTGTAACCTTTTATTTATGACTATTTCAAGAAGATCTATGCATGGAATTTCAATGATGGGTGTATGAGTGTCCTTTCTATATTGATATAGTGGGATCTTTGGAAGGATGATATTTTTTCCTTTATCTTTGTATAGTTTTATATTGTACTACAATAGATGATATGTTATTTGGTGCATTATTTTCTATTATATGATTCATCTTCATTGATATATGCATATGAAATGATTTTACATAATTTTACCTAGCTAGTTTTTAGACTATGAAAAATAAAAAAATTAAATGTTTTTCTAAATATTCAAAATAAAAACAATAATAAAATTACCATTCAATTTATATTTAATTTTGTGAATGATCAGATTATTCTACATAGACATGTTATAGAATGCCTCGGTGTGATCCTATTGAGCCATCTTGGTCACACCCTACACACCTCTTCGATAGTGCATAGACATTAGTATGTATTTCGATATTGGAAAAGGAAAGGTGGTGTAGTAAGATGGATATGTTTGTCTATTAGTGTATATGTAGCTGATGGTGAGGAAGTGGGTGTTTTCCTATGCTATCACATCGAGAAGCCAATTTTCTTAATATTTTTACTTTGATGTCGGACATTTAATTTTGGATTTTTAGATTGCACTGAGTTTTGTTGTTTCCATAATCATCTTCTGTAATGGAATATATGTAAAACCCATAAATTTTAAAATATGAATATAAAATTCAATAGTTAGTATGACACCCAACACCAAGAGAAGAAAATAATGTAATATCCCAAAAGATTACAATATATTTAATATTTTAAATAAATCCATTTTATTAAATAGATTTCAATGCAAGAAAAATGACTTTCTTTAATAACTTGCATTGCACACAAGATCTAGTTTTACAAAAGACTAGTAATATTTTATTTTAAAATTAAAACTATCTACTAGAAATTAAATTGATGGTTATAAATATTATTATGTGACTTATAATAATATATTGTTTCATTAATGGGTTACTTATATATTATAAATAAATATAAAAACTAATTGAATATAAAAGAATTATTTTTATAAGAAACTATTTTAATTCACCAAAATATTTTTATAATAATAAATTAAATAAAATAAAATTAATGGATTAAATTATTGATATAAAAATATATATAGGTTTTCAAATTCATCTCATAAATTTTATAGCCATAATATATGAGAAAATTTAGTTGTAATCATACATCTTGTATTTCTTTAATGACAGTTTTGTTGCCATTTAATGACAAAATTATTTATGAAAATAAATTTTAAAATGTTTATATATTTTATTTCTAAAAATAATAATTTTTTTTAATATTATCATATAAAATTTCTTACTGTGTATTTTTTATATTTTCATAAGAGGATTCCTTTTTTATAAATAGTGACAAATAAAAAAAATTAATTGATAACTGATTTTTTAGTTAAATAATATATAATGCTAAATAATATTTTAAATTTATTTTATAGATATTTTATATAAAATATACATACATTAATAAAATTTTTGTCATAAAAATCAATTTTATAGTTAGCTTTTAAATAAAAACACTTGGCACTTTTCAAAATATTCACTTTGAAAACATGCTTTGACATTATATCTAGAGGATAAATATTTAATTAAATTCTACCACTTCATTGTTTTGAATTTGAAAAACATGATTCCATATTATTTATTATAATATTTTATAATCATATATCTACAAAGATTTATGTATAAATTAACCATGTGGTATTGAAATTTCATAACTCAGTTCATTTTTATTTGGTTATATTACTTTTTCGTTGACATTAATTTTCTTTGATTATGTGTTCCATGAATTATAAAAATAAATTTATTTATTTCCAATTGATCTATGGGTATTTGTATTTTAAATACATAATTAATTAATATTTTTAGTATCACATTAACATTATGATGTTATAAAGGATTTACATTAAAGATTCATTTTACTCAATATTTTTTACACTTGAATATCCATTGAATAAAATTATTTTATTATTATTTCATAAGTCCTTTGATTTTTTCATCTTTTTTTATTCATAATATTATTCATCTTATAGTACCAGTTTTAATCCCTTCTGTTTTTAAAATTACTAAGAAAATGTTATAATAAAATCCAATTTCATTTTCTTCTTCAATAAAAAAATTTTTTTTTCCAAAGGAATGTTTTCTAAAAATTATTTTATATTTTTTCCTTTATACTTTCAATATTTTAATTGAAATAAATTTTTACCCATTTTATATTTTTATAAAAACCTTTCAATGGATTCTTATTATTTATATTAGAATAAAGAATATTTCTAATATTCATAAAATGAAAAAATGTTTATATTACCATGTATGAATTTACACTCAAGCTTATATTTGATGCTTACTTTGAAATTTTTTAAAACCAAATTTTATTTAAAGATATTTTTTTCAAAAGTGATTTTCTAAGAGAATTATTTTCAAAACGTTTTTCAGAATTAATAGGATATTTTCCTCAAAAATTATTTTAAATTATTTTTATTGTTTTATATTATTCAATAAAAATAAACATTACTCTTACTAAAATGAGTATATGTCATAATAATGCCATTATTCTTCTTACATTGGATGGATTATGATTATATTGACCAATGATAGTATTTCAATTCAACTCCTTGAATCCTTTTTTATTCATTAACTTTCCATTCACTTATTCACTTTCTAGTGACCATTAAAAATTGAATTATCCTCAAATATGACCATTATTTATCATGTATAAGATTATTTCCTAAATAATATACCGTTTGTACATAGGTGTTAACTTTGACAGTTATTCGATTACCTTTGGAAATATTGATGAACCAGGACTATTTAGACAATAAGAATATTTAATAAGGCACATTATTTGTGAATTAAATAATTCAATTAAAATATTTCAAATTCATTGGATTTGTATTATTGAATATGGGGAACATTTAATGTATCCCAATTGATGCATCAGTAGTATCATGGGACAAATTAGTTGGATAGCGTTAGCCAAATGGGGTTTTAACCAATATTTTTAAATTGACATGAGAATGTTCTTGATGGTAATTTTTTTCTATATATAGGAATCATGGTATCCAATGATTAAGAATTTAATTAATTTGGATATTGTTTTTATAATCCATGATATTGTCTATATGAAATAATATATGGATGTATTTTAGTAATAGTTTATTCAACAAATGGAATGGTTTTCAGTTAGTTACTATTCAATATTTATTATTACTTATCTAGAAATTTTAATGGTCTTTGATCTAAGTTATTTACCTTTCCAAATTTACTTTACATTATCTAGTTATTTAAATGGAATTTGTTCTCGATTATTTGTCTTTCCATATTTATTATTGTTGTTGATTCATTATCAATTAAATTTTACTTAACTCGTACTGATCATTTGAGAGAACCATTATTTAGTAACTTTTCCCAAGTACTCCTTTTTTTACTAAGAAACTTATTCATTAATATTCTAGATTGAATAATGATATTATATAAAAAAATTATGTTGTAATTTTTTATTCATTTTTGATACGATAAGAAATTATGTATCTAGTTATCAAAAACTACTAAACTATTTGTTCCACTAGGACATGATTTTCGTCAATCCATTCCATTGTAATGGTAGTAAGAACTAGATATTGGACACTAGGGGATGGGTAATAATAGTTGGTATCAGGTAATGTTTAGTATAATCCTTGTAAAATAGAATTTTAAAAAAAAATATTAGGGGGAAACCCTAAGGAACCCCATGAGGATAACATTGTAACGAGCCAGTAATGCATAACTCGAGTGCAAACTAGTACATGAAAATGAGCCTTACAGGGAACATGGTTTCACACTCCTGGGGGATATGTTTAATATAATTCACATTTCCAATATAATACATAATGAAGTATTATAATAGATGATGAAAATGATTGAAATATGATATACCATAGAATAAGGAAGGACCTATGTTGAAATAAATTTATGAAGTATTTATGTATTGTGGTTGAGTTATAAAATTGTAGAGGTATTTTTCGGAATCTTATGTTGGTGATATGAATTATGAATCTTATATTAATTATTTTAAAATTAATTGACATATATGTATTAATTAACTTAAGAGTTGTGGATAATAAAATGGGTTAATAAATTTAATATTGATAACATGTTCAATGTTTTAAACACTTATTTTGAGGTTCTATGTGATGCGAGTCCTACAAGATTAAGGAAATTGGTAAGCAACATGTATAATCTATTTTCTTTAGTAGAAATTTTATTTGAGGAATAATTCCCCTAAATATTTTAAATATGGTTTAAATTTATTTATGGATTTTATGGTTAATATGATCATTATAATAAAATATTCTTTATTAGACTCTATTGATTTTTTTTATTGAAAACCTTAGTAAAAATGATATTTAATGATTAATTTTAATTCAATGAAGTCTAGAATATTATTTTGGGAAAAATATAGAAATTATATTTCTATTTATTATAAAAGGACAACCTACATGAAGGGTGATAACCCATCACATTCGACCTGGTGGTAGGGATTGAACCCATGAATGAAAGATTATATGGGTTTCACATATACCACTTAACTATGTTATGTCATGTTTAATATTTCATTGATTGTAGATAAAAATTTTATAAGTTAAAATTAATGATGAACCAATAGGCATTACTATTTTGAATTATTTACTAATTAATTATATTTAATAACTTGTACTAACCATATTATTTTTGGAAAATATCAAGAGACCAATATAATGAATTGATTTATCGATATCACAAAACATTGAATGTAAAAATTATTTCTACATGTCTAGAAATTCATTTTTGGGGTATTCATTTCATCAGGGAAATGAATTCATTTTAACTTGATCTATGAATAAATAATGGGTGAAATTTTGTTTATATATCATGTGTGTATATTTCCTTATATTCATATATAGTAAATTAAATACAAAATGTTAGAAATAAGATCCTAAAAAAAATCATTTTACATTCATATCCAATAAATCAAAATTTTATTTAGATCATTAGATCCATGTTTGTTTGGACATTAACATTCCATTGATCACTAAATTTCATATGATCAATAACATCAATCATATTCTATAATTATGAACACTTTTTCTACTTCATATTTTCACATTCAACAAATGCTCTCCAACATAGAAACATAATTAAGAGTTATTGAAGATAAACTTAATTCATAATTTAATATATATTATTATGAAGTTATTTTATTAACCCTTCTACAATGTGGGGTTCTCAACAATGTAATATTAAAATATCAATCCTTTAATATCGATAATATTTTTAAATTGCGAGGAAAAAAGTTATCTAAGGTGGGGGAATGTAACACCCCATACTTTTAAAATATGAATATCATATTTGATAGGATGTATGACAGTCAACACCACCGAGGTTGGGGAATATTATATTATGAGACTACGTAATATATTTAAATTTTTAAGTAAATTTAATTTATAATATATCTTTTAATACAGGTTTCAAAAACAGTCATCGATATCCTGTAATATAAATATGACCGAGTTTACCCAAATAATATTAATAATATGATTTAAAATGGAAATTATTTCTTGTAAATTCAATTTTTTGTTATAAATAGTATAAAAATAAATATAAATTTATATTTTTTAATTCATTTATTATAATTTAATAATAAATGAATATAAAACCAATTGAATATAAAAGAAAATTTTTTATATTACAATTTTTATGCACCAAAGGTATTCTATCATAATAAAAGAAATTAATTAAAATAATTTGATTGTAATAATTAATGACATATATTATATGTCGAATAAAATGTTTTTTACATTCATAAAATATATATTTCTGGTACATGATAAGAAAAAAAATCCAATTTTACGTATAAAAACCCATATTTTATTAAAGTTAATTTCTCCAACATTTACTAGTAATTTTATTAAAACAATATTTTGACACATTGATAATTTTTATTTGATAAAATAAACTTAATTTTTCAAAGGTTAATGTCAAAATTTTCTTATGTTTAATTTTTGGGATATTACTATAAAGTTTCATTTTTTGATGAATAGTGAAAACATTGAATATTAATTGATTTTTTCACCTAAATAATATATAATGTAAAATTAAATTTTAAATTATTTTAACCTAAATTTTTATAATTATAAATATAATAACAATAAAAATTAATTTGAAACAATTTCATTGTAAAGTTTTTCATAAAATCATTTTAAATAGTTGAACATTTTCACATTAAAAACCCGATTTTTCATCACATCAATGGGATAAATTTAAAATTAAATTATATTAGTTTTATGAGTTGAACATGGAAAAATGGATTCCATTATAGGTTTCGTTATAATTTATAATTTATAATATTGTAAATTAATTTTTACCCTAATGATTACAAAAAACAATTAATGTTTTTGCTATCTATTATGATAAAAATGAGTTTGGGTACCTGTTAATATTAAAAGATAAAGCGTGGAAATGAACTAAAACTTTTCCAAAACACATTTTATTTCCATATTTATACTATATAACCAAGTATATATAAAATATAATATAATTTTAGTTATTTGAGTTATGGGAGTCTTCGAAATAGTGTTTACTCTTTGGTTATTATAAGAATTCCACACCTCATACACTATAAAAGGGTACTCACTCCCATCACATATTAACAAATCCCAAAAAATTTGGATAATCCAAAACCTACTGAATATGCATACAAAAAAACCTAACATTATCCTATAAGACGTATATATAAGTCCCCAACCAAAAAACATCAAATAATCATTTAAATAAGTTAATAATTTGACAATAATTCACATTGAGGATCCTTTCTGGATTACAGATTTAAGGAATTTGGCCATTATTAATTCATTATGTGACAATGTAGACACATATACTATATCCCATTTTTTCACAATAATAAAACTCCTCAAGTAAAACAAGAATTATTTCCTTGAATGAAATCCTATTGAATTATTCCTTTCTTTTAACCTTTCTTATACCCTATGAAGAACATCTCAAAAACATGGGATGATCACAATATGCACCATAAGGGTTATAAAATAAGGAGTGAAGACATTAGTCCATGAATACATATATAATAAATGAAATCATACTTTTTGTAAAGACCCATATTTTCCATGTAATTTTTTTTATGGAATTTTTACGAGTCTGCCAAAATTGACATCGTGTGATTCCGAGGCCCGGTGTGTCCATAATGAATTTATGATCGCTTGTTAAAGTACATATAGTAAATGTGTGAGCAGCATTTTTAAAATTTGAACTGAAAATCGGAGTAAAAATACGAGGGAACCATTGAGTTCAAAATAAAGATATTTGTTTAAGGGATGCTTCACATCGACCACAACATGTTTAATGAAAAATTAATATTCTTGGACTTGTTAAAAGAATAATAATATAAATTTTCTATTTTATTTTATTTATTTATTTTTCGTCAAGAGACAAGGAGTAGTGTGGGACCATAAATGTGTCACGCCATTAAATGGATTGACCCTGAAAATGCTAAATAACAAATTTTTTGGAATTTAGGAAGGTTCCTATTAAATGAACACCCAAAAATTCCACGGTCTTTACTTATCCTCCCCATTCCCTATTTATATGGAGCTTGAGGGGAGATAATGGAATGACATCACTAAGAGAAATAAGCTCTCTTAAAGTGTCGTGATGCCCAACACAAGGAGGATGGTGCCAGATTCAGTAGGCAGTGTCGAGTGACAATGAATCATGAACCGAAGGACAACATTTGAGCGGCGTTGTTAGAGGCTCGTTTCGGGAATGACGAACGCCAACTCTTCCTCGAATGCGACGTTCTCCAATGATCATGAGGTAGAGATTTATTTTTTTTATTTCAAGTGATTGTTGGATCCTACTCTTACCCCATGTTTCCAAGAAAACATGGAGGATGTGGGAAAAATGAACAAGGAAGTACCCTCCAATATCTTGTATCTACCTTTTCGTTCTCTATGGAAGACCATCGGCGTGGCACTGGTGACGGGCACACGTAGATGAAGGAGGCGGCCAGCACCGGCCAGCTGTGATGGAGGTAGCGCACCATCGCGTGCTGTAGGAGGAGGCCGCGAAAATATGACATGGCGATTAACAGATTAACTTGCACCGACCGACCTCTGTGGTGATGTCGCGTGACATCGCGTGCCGTCGGTGGAGAAGGGCCCTGATATTTTAGCCATAGTGGGGTCAAACACGGAGGCCAACATCGACTGACCATAGGAGGAAGAATCGATGCGCAACGACACATGCCTGGAAGATCCGTGGCTCTGATGCCACGATAGCGGGTCTCCTGGGTGACATGGAAGCGCCAAAGGGCGCTGCAACATCTCCTTTTGAATGCGGACCCCCACCACCCATGGTGTTAGTCCGGCGGACCCCGCATTACTGGGTTGTTCCACCTATGGGCTACACCCCACCAAGGGCCAGTCCGTGTGAGCCCAGCGGGCCGAGCTAGACTAAATTCCACCAGGTCACGCCCTCCGCAGCCTAGATAAGTCGGGTTGAACCCAAACAGGGTCAGACCACACCAGAAGCCATCTTGACTCCATTTGGAATAAATGGTCGTAACATGGGAACCAGTCATCTGTTTGAAAAAATTTCTATGGCACTAATACCCTTGAAGAGATAATGTCCTTTTAGTCTACTCCATTTGAGTTTTGGAAACAATTTGTGTATATCCAGGTTGGTTCGAACTTGAATCCAATCAGGCCCTAGGGACTAAAACACTTATAAGTCATAGACCGAGTGTCCGATTGATTCTCCATCATTCGCGTTGGTACCCTTACAACCTGAGGGTCCTTTGGGATTCATCGTCATGGAGCTTCATGGTGGTTGAGGTACGACCAATGGTTTGAGGAGCAGAACCTCTTGGAATCAATCAAACAATGTGAGGGAAATCCAGTGGCTGGCAATGAAGAATAGGTTGGAGAGAGACCATACAGGGGTCAGTACCGAGCGATCGTATGTGGGTCAACAATGATTTTATGTAGGTCGGATTATATGTGGGTTAGTGATCAATGATCCTTTGTGGGTCAACACATACCATTCCTCTGTAGCTCAGGTCCTGTGTGGGTCAATGCTCAACGATCTTCTCAGGGTCAGCACATACCAATCCTATATGGGTCAAATCATGTGTGGGTCATTGGGGGGTTAGTACCTATCGAATTTGGGTAGGTCGAATCTTTTTTGGTTCATTTATATGGTTATAACCTTTAGATCATGTCTGGGTCAGACTAAGTATAATCACCATCAGTGTCCCTCAACAGAATAAGATGATCTAGCTTCACGACTAATAATTTGTACTTATGTGACTTACTTATATACCTAGTGTGAGATGAGACTTTTAACTTCTTGGTGACACCTATGTTGTACTTTTAGCTTCGTTGGGATATCTTCTAGGTGATACCTATGTGGTACTTTTACCTTTGTGGTGATATTTTTTTAGTTTTACCTGTTTGGTACTTCTACCATTGTGGTGTTGTCTTCGTGGTGTTACCTATGTAGTACTTCTACCTTCATGGTGTAATATTCATGGTGTTACATGTGTGGTACTTCTTTCATTGTGGTGTCACCTCCATGTTATTCTTCCCTCATTCATGGGATGAGTATATCATGATAACATAGCAAAATTTATGGGCATATATCTTAGTATAGATGATGTCTATCACTCCATGCTTTGAGATAGAGGTCTTGCATTGTTGTTTTTTATTTGTGGAACTCTGTGAGACCTACAGGGGTCTCAGTGCCCCTACCGAGTATCGTTATACTCAACCCTACATGTGAAATTCCCGCACCATGTCTAAGACTTACAACGTTATCTTGGGTATGAATTATTTATCCATAGTCCACGCTCAGATTAAATGTATTAGGTGAAAAAGTGTGGCGTATCTCTGAGGATGGGACAAGGTTTTCCTTCACCAACGATAAGGGAACATTTTCAAAATAGGATGAACTTATCTAGAGGAGGGTGCAACAAATCACACATCAGTTGGCTTGCCTTACCCTAGGACAAGTTGATGTTGGGAGTCCGAGCTATCCTATTGTGGTGGACCAGTATGCTGATGTCTTTCCTGATAGTGTTCCTGGACTACCTCCATGTAGAGAGGTAGACCTTTACATCAACCTGTACCTCAGGATGACACTGATATCTACTCCATCTTATCATATGTCTTTTGTGGATCTTTGTGAGTTACAGGTAAAATTGGAGGACTTGCAGAGAAAGGGGTTCATGAGGCCCAGTGTTTCCCCATGGGTTGCCACATGTTTGTTCTCCAAGAAGGAAGCCAAGAGTTTGAGACTCATTGTGGACTATTGGGGTCTGAACCATGTAACCGTGATGAACAGTTATCCACTTCTAAGGATTGTTGATCATGTCGATCAGCTGAAGGGAGCTCATTGTTTTTCAAAGATAGACCATACATCAGGCTATCATCAGCTCAGGTTAGGAGATGAGGATGTGCCCAAGACGACCATCTGATGTCGGTATGGACACTATGAGTTCTTGGTTATGTTATTTGGTGTGACCAATGCCCCAACAATGTTCATTGGACTCATGAAACAGAGCAATCTGCCATACATCAATCGATTTGTGGTGGTATTCATCGATTACGTCTTGTTATACTCGGTATCAGAGGAGGAGCATATCTATAATCTGTAGATAGTTCTGAATAAACTCCTATAGAACAAGATTTATGGTAAGATCTTGAAGATTCAGTTCTGGATACAAGATGTCCACATTCCGGGACACGTTATCTCAGAGGATGGAGTTATAGTAGATTCGGTGAATATAGAGGGTGTGCTATCTTGGGAGCCACCCAACTGTGTGACCAAGGTGTGGAGTTTCCTAGGGTTGGATGGGTACTAATGGAGATATGTACTCGAATTTTCCAGACTTTTGGAACCCTTGTCAGCATTGAAGATGAAGGTATGGCCCTTTGTATGGATGGAGAGATGTTAGGAGAGTTTTCAAGAGATGAGGTATAAAATGACGAGTGCCCCAATCATGAGGCTACTAGATGAGGGCATTGGGTATGTAGTCTACTGCGACACATCAGGGACCAGATTTGGGTGTGTCTTGATGAAAGAGAGAGTAGTGATCACCTATAGATCACGAAAGCGGAGGATACATGAGAAGAACTATGCTACCCATGACCTGGAGTTAGTAGTTGCATTCTTCTCCCTGAAGATGTGGAAACATTACTTTATGGGTGAACATTTTACAGTCTACTATAATCAAAAGTGTTTTAGGTATATATTCTTGTCAAAGGACCTGAACATGAGATAGTGACGAATGCTATATTTCCTCCTGGACTATGACTTTGTGTTAATATATACTCCTCATAAGCGAAACAAAGTGGCACGCACACTCAGTAGGAGGTCTAGTCTATAGTTGCAGAGTGTGGTGACAGAGCTGCTAGCCGCGTTACAGATATCCAATGCGGATAGAGATATAACAGCTAACCTCTAGTATATGAAAATCTCTCCCCAAATTCTTTAGAGACTGTGTAAGGAATAGCTTGGGGATAATGACTGCGTGGCACAACATGCTCATATATTCATAAGACATACACCTGATGGATTTTCTGAAGGAGGGTAATAAATCATCCTCTTTAGAGGACTCACCATGGTACATGTGGTGCTATTGGAGGAGGTCTTGAGGGAGTTCCATATGAACCATATGGTGGTACATCCTAGTGTGGAGAAGATGTACTAGGACCTCTGACATTAGCATTGGTTTCCAGGGATGAAGAAGGAAGTGATGGAGATTGTTCCACGATGCCTCACTTGTCAGTTTGTGGTGGTTGAGAATCAGGTTCTAGTAGGCTTTTTGCAGCCACTACATGGACCGATGTGGAAGTGGGATGGTGTCTCTATGGAAATCATGGGATGGATCCCAAGTACATCCATGGGACATGATTCTATCTGGGTGATCGTTGGTGGACTCACCATGTCATCCCACTTCCAACCTATCCTAGAGTAGGGATCAGAAGAGGGGTTGAGACGCCTCTATTATAGGAAATTCTACGGCTTCATGGGGTTCCATCAATGATAATCTCGTTATATGATTCACATTTTAAATCCATTTTGTGGAAGGTATTACAGGAGGTTTATGAGACTCAGGTACATTTGCTCACTGCCTTTCAACCACATACAGATTGTTAGATGGGGCAAACCATTCAGACATTGAAGGACATGCTTTGTGATTGTGTCCTAGATTTTGGCCGCAGTTGGGTGGATCACTATTCCTTGGTGGAGGTTGAATAAAACAACAAATATCACTCCACCATTGGTGTGGCAGCATTTGAGGCCTAATACCTTCAACCATGAAGATCACTTCTATGCTAGACAGACCTAGGGGAGTCAGCAATTATGTGTCTGGAGTAGGAACGCGCTACTACTGAGAAGGTAAAAATCATCGAGGAATGGATGAATACTGCATAGAGTAGATATATGTCTTATTATGATAGGAGACAGAGTCCATTTGAGTTTGAGGAAGCAGACCATGTATTCCTATAGGACCTACCTTTATGAGGTTTTCAGAGATTTGGATGAGGCGACATGTTATCATCGAGGTTTATCAGACCATTTCTAATACGTCAGTGGATATGCAAGGTGGAACAAAAAATGGCACTACCACCGCAGTTAGAGAGGGTGAACAATGCGTCCAACGTATCCTTGCTGAGTTGATACGTGCACGACCCATATCACATCATCGACCAAGGTGAGCTAGACTTTGGTGATGGGGAGACATTTATAAGGGTTATTGTGGAGATTGAGGACTGAAAGAAGCAGGTCCTTTGTGGATGATTGATACCTCTGGTTTGCATTCATTGGCAACACGGGAACCTCCAGGAGAGCACTTGGGAGCGTGAGGTGCAGATTCAGGCTCAGAACCCCTATTTATTCCCTGGTTAATGTTTTTTCTTTCGGGGATGAAAATACCTAAGGTGGGGAGAGTGTAAAGACCATAATTTTCCATGTAATTCATTATTATATGAAAAATTTACAAGTATATTAAAATTGAAGGTGCGTGATTCTGAGGCCCGGTATGATCAGAATGAATTTCTGAACTTGTTTTAAGGTACGTTCAGTAAACACGAGAGTGGTGTTTTCTATATTTTGATCTGGTAGTCGGATTAAAAATCTAAGGGCACTGTTGAATCCATAATACCAGGATTCACTTAATAGATTCTTCAATTCAACCACAATAAGTCCGAAGAAAAAGATAGATTTTGGGACCTTTTAAAATAATAAAAAAACATTGTTATTTTATTTATTTATTTATTTCTTTTCCTCCAACAGGAAAGCGGTATTGTGGGACCAGCGACGTTTCAATCCATTAAATGGATTGACCCATCAAATCCAAAGTACCTACATTGTTATAATTATGGAAGGTTCTTACTAAATGAACCCCCATAAATTCCACAATAGTTTTGTATCCCCCCCCCCCTCACTTATTTATATGGATCTTGGGGGAGGTATTGGCACAATTTCACCAAGATACGAAGGTCTGGAAATTTGTCGAGATGCCCAAAACATAGAGAATAACACCGGTTCTAGAGGGCAGTGACGAGGGACACCAAATCATGAACCTAAGGATGACTTTTGAGCAATTTTGTTGGAGTCTAGTTACAGGGAGAACGAACACTGACACTTCATCGAATGCGGCATTCTCCAATGATCATGAGGTATGGATTTATTTCTATTATATTTTCAAGTGATTGTTGAATCCTACTCATGTCTCATGTTTCCAAGCGAACTGAGATGGCATGGGCCAAACAAACATAGATAGACCATCCTTTATGTTATTATACCTTTGAGTTCTCCACGGAAGACCTCCAACGCGACACAGAAGATCGACACCAACATATGAAGGCAACAACTGACACAGGCCTACCGTGATAGAGGAAGCACGTCGTCGTGTGCCATAGGAGGAGGTGGAAGTTGTTAGCATAGTGGCTGGCACTAGAAGACTACGATTGTGATGTGGCGTACCATCACACACCACCAGCAAAGTAGGGTCGTAGCTTTCTAGCCATGGTAGTGTCAAAAATGGCAGCTAGTGGAAAGAGGAAGTAGAGGCACGCAACAACGCACAACCAGAGGATTCGTGGATCCGACACCTCAGTGGCGGGACCCGAAGTGGTCCCCATGGGTGAGCTTGTAGTTCCGAAGGGAGTTGCTGCTTCCCCTTCTAATAGGGGTAATCCCCCCCCCCCCTGTGCCATCTTCGTGGACCCCGCATCTCTAGGTCGCACCACCTGTAGGCCGTGCACCACCATTGGCCAAACCGGTCTGGACGAGCCTTGTAGGCTAGTCTATAATGTGGCCCCATGATTTGTGCTTATTTCGGCTCTGCCCAGCTGGATCAGGTCGGCCCAAACCCGTTCAGACAAGACCTGGGCCTAACTAGGACCATTTTCGCTTAATGATCCATAACATAAGAACTGGGAATCCGTTTGATGAATATCTATGGTGTTGAGACCCTTGGAACGAGATGATCCTTTTGGTATACTTGACATGAATTTTGGAAATAGTTGGAGAACAACTGGGTTGGATCGAACCCGAATCCAACTGGGCCATTGGGAGTAAAACACTTATAAGTCATAGACCGATTGTCCGATTGGCGTGCCATCTATCATGTTTGAACCCTTATGACATGACAGTCCATTAGGATAATTATTTTTGGAGGTTATTTCTAGTTGAGGTATGAACATTGGCTTGAAGAGAATCTCCTATTGTAATCAAGTGTGCAATGAGTAGTAATCCAATGGCTGGAAGTGAGGCAGAGGTTGGAGACAGATCAGACGGAGGTTAGTACCGAGTGATCCAATGAGGGTCTTCATTGATCTCATGTGAGTCAGTGCTTAGATATCATGTGTGGGTCATCAAATACTAATACTATATGGGTTAGATCCTATGTGGGTCATTGTGGGGGTTAGTACCTATCGACTCAGGCCGGGCCGGATCATGTGTGGATCATTGTGGGGGTTATTACCTATCGATCTGTTGTGGTTCAGTCTTTGTATAATCAGAAAGAGTTCCTCTAGACAGAATAATATGATCAAGCTTCTCATCTAATCATCTGTACTTATGTTCCATTACATATATACTTGGTGCGAGATGAGACTTTTTCCTTCATGGTGATACCTGTGTGCTACAATTACCTTCGTGGTGATATCTTCATGGTGATACATGTTTTTTACATTTAACTTCATGGTGATATCTTTGTGGTGTAACTTATGTAGTATTTATACCTTCGTGGAATTACATGTGTCGTAATTATAATTTTGTGGTGTTATCTCTGTGGTGTTGCGAATGTGGTACTTGTATCTTTGTGGTGTTACCATTGTGGTATTCTACCATTATGTACGGGATGAGAATATCTTGATAACATAGTTTTGTGTATGGAAATATACCTAAGTAGAGATGATGTTTATCACTTCATACTTTGAGATGGAGGTCTTGCATTATGGTTTTTCCTTTTAGGATCATGGGGAGACCTACGGGGGTCCCGGGGTCCCTACTGAGTATCGTTATACTCACCCCTAAACAATATTAGCCTGCACCTTTTTGTATATTATGCATAGGATTTACAACGTTGATCGAGGATTAGGGAGTAAGGATTGGATTGTGCTTGGAGGTGGATTCTTTGGTGTGATGTGACATAGGGACTAATACTCCTGAGCTGTACCTACCCTTCATATAAGATCCTCGATGGATGATCCAGGAGCTATTTTTTCTTTTTCAAGTTGTAGTTGATCTTTCCAATTGTATATGTACATTTCAGTTGGTCTTGTATTCCATCCCCTTTACATTCATCACAATTTTACTACAGTAGTTTACATCATTCTCAATTCAGATGTGTTCTTGGATTTTCTGTTTTTACAGGTTAAAAGGTAATACCTTCCCATTTTAAGGATATGCATTTCCTGTGCTAGTCGCTAGCCCATGGCCTATGTAAGGAAATTTTGGGGTTGTCAAGACATGGGCTCCGGGGGAGGTTTCATGACCCTTTTCATGTGTAAAAAATAATCTCTTTAACATACCTTAGGAAATCATAATTTTTATGAATAACTAATTTAAATAATAACTCATATAGGCATATTTTGTTATCTATATGATACTTCAATTGTAGCTTCCACAACTACATCAAGAGAAACATTCATGGTTATGTTTGGAATACCCATCATAGTAAATTCCATGAATCTATTTTGAGGATACGTATTGTTTACCTACATCATGTTACCCAATGAACTATATAGATATCACGGGCTCACACACCCACATTTTATCACGTAACAACTTGTATACATAAGTAATTCCCAGAACAATACCATATTCATAACACAAGAACCTGAATAACTGAAAACCAATATTTCCACATTGATGTTATGAGACATATTTACAAGATATTGATATAATAAATCCATTATTAAAACCATTTTCAATAAAAAAATTCCTAAAGATGCAATATGGTATTTACATATGTTTTTAAAAACATTAACGATTATTGAGGTAGCCAAATATCAAATAATGCTCACAGTGGTCGAACGGTCCTTATCACCAAGTACATTAAAAAATTATTCCTTTATTGTCATTTAGAAAAATATTTTTTATGAAAATATTAATAGTCAAACACATTGAATTAAATTATAATAAAAAGTGTATAATTATACACCGTATAAAATGAGGTTGTATATAAAAACAATATGCCACAATGAAAGGATTTTGAGATGAATCCCCTTACAGGGAGTCTAAATTTTCTTGTTCATTTATTTTATTCATGAATAATAAACTTCTGTTAATTTATAATTTATTCATAAAATTATTCTTGTTTATTATTCCTTTTAAATCACTTATTAACATGTTATAATAATTAGTTAATTATTTGAGTTCATGTCAGGCTCTTTGTCGATAATCGGTTGTTGAATAGAATATGAACATGGTATAATTTCACTAGTCCACATTGTCATAATTCCATCATATACAAACTATTATTCATGAAATATTGATAAAATTTACCCATAACTCATTTTTTCTAATTTAAAACATTAAATATGGTTATAAAAAATAATCATCATTTTAATCATGGAGACACTATGTTGTACGTACTCATGTCTAAAATTTCCATTTTTCATTGAACTTATAGAAATAAGATAATTATAATTTTATTTCTAAAGAATGATAATTGGATTATTAAAATAATAATAATAATTTACATATACTTATATATATCAAAAAAGTTATATTATTAATAAAAATGAGTCACACCGCTTCATGGAGGTGATAGTCTGCATGTACACATGAAAAACATTATCATTTTTATGTACATGTAAGTAAAAATAAAATTGATATATTATTACCTTAAAATTATTAATAAGTCATTAATATCATATATTAAGATTACTAGCTTCATTATAACCAATTTTTATAGATGTTAGTGGAAAACAAACTAAATCAGTTCATGGAGGTGATAATTCACAAGTACGCACGAACGATAAGTTTCTGTCCCATTTGATTGAAGATGAGATGGATTTAGGAGAAGATATTAAAATAATAAAATAAAATTATATTTATTATAATAGAGTTATTATTTAATCATTTTTGAATTATATTTGAGGAAATTGAAGAAGAATCAAAACATAAACACGTAATGAAAATGATACATCTTTTTCAGCTAATCAAATTTTAAGAACAGATAAACACATCTATAAAGGGTGTTGTGAATAAAATAAGGATTCAAGAATTTGGGGAGGTATTCTATAAATAGTTTGGGATAAATCTTGTTTAATCTAAAACGCTTGGAATGTGTGACTAAGTGTGTAGTGGTGGTGGCCTTTTATATGTGGGAGGAGGGGAAATTTCAGAATGTCTTAAAATATTATTTTATTATAAATTAATTTTAGAATAATAATAGTTAAAAATGATATAAACCGAGGATAATATAAATATGGGTCTAAATACTCTCAACCAATAGGTTTTAGACATTTTTTGGTCACAAAATTATCCTTATCATTTATCATTAACCATTTGTTAAAAATATTAACTCTTACAATGTCTTCTAGTATTTTCATAATATATGGAAACTATATGAACTATAAAATGTCAAGAGAACACATATTGGATCATTAATGATATTTTTTACATTATTTAACTTTTTTGGATTAATATTATATTTTTTTACTATTATATTAATTAATAAAATAATATTTGTTTTAAAAACTAATTTATGACAATTTATACTCTATTTAGTAATTGATTTTTTAAAAAGTCATAAATATAGATTACATATAATAAAATTAATAAAATAAATGATAACATAAAATAATCATGCATAAAATTCTTATATGGCATAAAAATTTTCAAATTACATTTATGTTTTATTTATAATAACATATATTTGAAAATTTGATCAATAAAGTAATCACTACATTATCATTGTGTCATATATAATTTTTTAATAATGTGTAAATATTATAAATAAAATAACATGATGTAAATTTTTTTTATATTTATAATTACTATTTACAGTAAAAAATATCAATTATATAACACTATATTGAAATTTTTCTAGTAAAAGATACATGTTTATGTTATATTTCTCTTTATTTTAAATTATTGTTTATAACATGTCATTATCACACCCAAGTGGTTCCATGGGGTCCTAAAATCAACCCATGGATTACTATGGTCTGATATATCTCATAAAATATGACCAAAAAATATGTTATGGAAGTTTTATATTATTTTTATATTATTTGTTTACCCTTATTTACCTAATTTACACTTTAACCATGGTAAACCAAAATAGTTATTCTGGTCACTATTTATAGTATCAAAAAATAAAAGGTACATATTTATATAAAATGGAAATTATGATTCCAAATAAGGAGTCCATTTTTAAAAATTCAATAAAAAAATTTCATTAATTAATTTAAAATTAATTCTTTTTATAAAAACCAGAAAGCCGGTTTTTAGGAAATAAAAACTATCAAACAATCGATAGGTCTTTACGTACAATTTAAATGTAAAATTACATCCAATAGAAAAAATTTGATTAAATGAAAAAAAAACAATACAAATATTCTTTAAATCCAATAATAAATATAATCTAACTATATAAATAAATTAGATGAAAATGTATTTTTGAATTAAAATGCATAATTTTTCACTAATCACTAAAAAATGAACTTTATAATAAAATTAAAAACAATTATCTAAGGAATTTTTTGATGTACATATTCTATATAAGAAGGTTATATTTTTAAATAGAACATTTTAATGTGAACAACATATATTTAAAAAATTGATTGTCATCAAAAGGATATAAAACTGCCTTTTAAAAACATTAGAGTATTTTTTGCTTAAAATTGGACTCATTTAAATTTTAGTATGATAAAATTCATTGGATACATGTAAAATTGTAATATAGAAAATTATATTCATTCTCACCAATACAATTGCTAGGCGTTAAATCCCATTTAAAAAAACAATATTATTGTTGTATTATTTTTTGGAATAACTAAGTGTCGTGTGCAACATACAACTTCAGAGAAACCCATTGTTACGTATTGGGTATGCTATCATAAATTGAATCCCTTTTAAATTAAAGTTAATATTTAATTAATAAAAATTAATATATATGAAAATGTATTAATCTATAAATATAAGGGATGTTTCATCATTCCCCCATTTTTGAAATTTCATCCTCACAATTTTATTCACTTATCAAATAACTGGGGGAATATATACCTCATAAAAATTTAATATTCCCATGTTACCTCTTTAACCAAATTATTTTTCCAAAAAAACCATTACCCGTTGAATCACCTTATTCAACAAAACACGCTCTATGTGGTAAAGAATTTGTACTGGATGGTCCTTATAAAAAAGATTATCTTATAACTGAACTACCACTAGACTCAAAACATTAGATATTTCCAAAATATACATTTCCAACATTGCTAAATAAAAAAAATTTGGTAATTGGGATTAACATGGTTGTAAATCCATTCTATAGGCATCTGATCCAAATTTCTCAAAGATTTCAATGGTCATAATAAAATGTTGAATCAACTTTACCTTCTTACCAAAATGAATGAAACTTTTCCCTGGGGAATCTTTTATAAAGACATGATAACCTACATAGAAATAAAGATATATACTCTGGTAATCCACATAAATTTTCTACCTATTGTGAGCTATTCTCCTGTTATTCTATATCAATTGAAATTTTTCTACCACCTCTTCTACAAATTTTGGTCGGATCATCCTCATTTCACCTACTTCATCCTAAAATATGGAATTCTAAACCTATTTCCTTATAATACTTCATGGTGTGAGATCTGTATACTATAATGACAAAATATTATTATATGAAAAATAATCCAATGATATATGTTGGTCCTAAATTTCATGGTAATCTACTTAGCAATCAAACACAATACCCTATAAGGTCTGAATTGTTCATTCTGATTTCCCATCAGATTGAGGATGAAAAGTTGTTCTAAAATTTCATTTAGAACCAAAAATCTTATTAAGGAATTTATAAAAATTTAATTTGAACCTGGGATCATGATCTGATACAATAGAGAGAGGGAATACACATAAACTGACTATTTTTTAATGGTACAACAGTGAAAGTTGATATAGAAACTTCATATCTCAAATTGAAAGAAAATGAGAGGATTTAGTCCATTGATCAATAATAACCCATATTGAATTATTACATAGAGATGTTATAGGTAATCTCCAATGATGTACACGGATATATTTTCCTATTTCCACTCCAGTACTAGAAAAGGCTGACAAATCCCCATAGGAAATTATTATCTGGCATTCACTTGTTGACATGTCAAACACATCACAGTAAATTGAACAATATCTCGGTTCATTTCATCCCACCTGTAATACTCCAAAATATCTCAATACATCATAGTAATACCCGGATGAATTGAAAAAAGAGAAATATAATCTTCACACAACAACTCATACTTCAACTATGTGAGAATCAAGATCCAAAATAATGAGGTATGATAAATCATGTTACATAAATGCAACATGGGAATGTTACTAAAATATTTAACATGACATCATATCATTGTCCAAGGATATCCTCCAAGAATTCATAACATAGTGAAAAAAGTATTGTGATACAAGATTTTTACTCTTTAATTGATTTAATGGTGTATCATGAGAATAAAACATTACCTGATCCAAATGGATAACTATATAATTTTTGGAACACCTTTCACTTTCATATGATGTACATATATTAGTGTGACACATTGAACATTCATCATAGAATCATATTTCATTATATTTTATTTAATGATAAAGGAATATGAATACATACATATAATTATCCTCTAAATGGTCTATATACATGTCTTTATTAATACCCTTCAGTGGAAATAGCGATGGTATTCATAATAAAGTGGTTCGACATGTAATGATCATAGAGAAATTAAGTTAGTATAATGATGTTACATAAAGATTCATAAAATGTTTTAACTAGAGATAAATGGTTATGTCATAATTTTTAAAATTAATGGAATGTAATAGGTGCGTGGAAAAACATATCCCAACATTAGTACTTTTCAATGAAAGACATAAAATGATGAATTATCTTGTATTATTAGGATAAGGATAGGATCCCTTAACATGAGAGGATGATTCCAAAAGCACAGGAGGGCCATCTTGAGAGATGGAATGCACCTTGGAAGGCCAATATATAATACATGTATGGTTAAGGATGTTCTATATGGATTTTAGTGATGATAAATTATATATTGTGCAAGCTTATATAAGAAAATATAGGGGGCTTATTTATTATTTCTCAAACATTGGTTTTGGACTCTATATAATAAAGCAAATGAAAACAAAAACCATCCCATGGTTTCTTCCCACAATTTATTCCAAATATGGGAGATTTAATTATTTCATATCTAAAGGGTTGAAATTATTTAGATATAATCCTTATAGATTTGTAAATGAGTAAGGTTTTTAAAGAAATGATTTTGAAACATTAAAATATTACCCAAAAACATAATTTATTTGTTATCTATCGTAATTACCAATATTACTAAAGAAAAAATATTACAAATAAAATATATTCATTATTTTAAACAATATATATATATATATATATGAATATTATTAGGGTCTTGATACTTATGATTTTATTACACCATAAAATTTTGTAAGGGTACGGTGTGCGATGGTGAGACCTTTATGGGGAGGTTCAGTGTACATGGTTCTGGTCATAATACAAATGATTTTGAACATATCATGTTAATTTTTTCAGTCATGGTTTATTTAATGGATCCCATATAGGGATTGGTCAACTGTACAAGCATGTGATGCTACTACTTCAGAATCTTCGATACATGGGCTTCAGATGATACGATGCTATTGGTTAAGGTCATCGCTTCCTTTGTATATTTCAAATTGATTTTTCAAAACAATATATTTATTCTAATCATATGATCTATGTTGAATGAAAATATTATAAATTTTTATAAAACATAAAAACAAGTAAAATACTATAGGATATAATAAATCAAATGATGTTGATGTGTTATTTGTAACCATATCACCAAGTAAAACATTTAATTCAACAGAAAATGTTTTTTTTATTTATAAATATTTCGGTCATTAAAATATTCCCCCTTAATATATTTCACCATATAAATTATAGTTTCTTTTTATTTCATCACATCCACTAGTTCCCATGTATCTTCTTCATACTTGAAGTTTCTCTATATATATTTGAACAATTGCACAATTTTATTTACCCATACATTGTCATTAAAATCTAAATTCATCTCCATCATTACCACATATGAAAGTATATTCTTTAATAGTACCCCATGTGGATTGAGTACATGAGAGGATTAACGGTATTAAATTATCAAGATGATTATGTGGAACACATCATGTACTTGAGATAGGTTGGGTGGGAATTTTAGTCAATATGCCCCCAATTCGATGAAATTAAGGATCATAATGAGACTAATGTATCTTGGGATAATCTTTTTCTCCTTGCCAAATATCATGAATTTATTCAATGGAGATATGTATAGGAATACATTATCTCCAAAATCAATCTCTAGATCTCATAAAATATAATTAGTATAGATCTCCATCCGACTATGACAAACTATGTTATGTTATTGAATAAACATAACATTTTTCACCACTTTCATAGCCATATCCAGACCTAACAGTTTGGGATACCCAAATTCATCATTGCATGTAGGTGTTGCAAACCTCTTCCCATAAATGTCTTCAAAGGGATCCATTTGGATGCTTGAGTGGAATCAATTACTTTTTGAGAACATGACTATAGAAATATATTGATTCCATTGCCCTTTCAATTTACCTAATTATTATGTCAACATTTCCTTAATTTAATGGAATGTTAAATTAGACTGGACAATGATTTGAGGGTGAATGGTCATGTTGAATTACTAATGAGTATTTAGAGAATTTTTGAGATTCTTACAGAACATGGAGGTAAATTACGAATTTCAATTAAATATAATCGATATTGGTGTTTCACGAGGCCTTACCACTTCTTTAATTTATATCCTTGACTTTTTATCGAGTGGTAAGACCTCATTAATTGAAATGATGTGGCAATACTTTACAAGATTATCCACAAAACCCATATATAATTATTTCCTCTTCATGTCTTCAAAAGAGTTGTGATAAATTCCATGGTAATGTTTTACAATTTCCATGTATTTATGGTAGTGGTGTAATCATATCCTTAGATTTTTCACTTTCATCTTCACATTAAAACATACACTACACCTTGGGATGTACTCTATGATCTCTTTATTCATAATGTCCCCCAAATATTTCTTTTACTGGTCTATATAAAATTTTGTTCTCCTTTAATGGATGGTGATGGTATAGATATTTTCATTGTCATAAATATAATTATTTTACTTATGATTTAATGTTAAACACTGTCTTTGAACATATATTATATCATATTTTTCATTAATTTTGAATTCTGATGATTTCCCTTTAGTTATTGCTTCCACATTCGTCTAAATTGCCTCATTATCTCTTTGAGCATCATTTATATTCTACAAAATTAAATGTTGAGAAACAATAATTGAATGGATTGATTATGTTCATTACTTTCTGATTCCCATGTCCATCCTTTTTCTGATTCATAAGATCATATCATTCTCAATTCTCATTAGTGATACAATTTATTGATTGATTTTACATAGAGTGTCTTATACTTAACTTTTATTCCCACGATGGTAGTGGACAGAGTAGTCATAGTCCTTAATAATCTCTAACTATATCCTCTATTTCATATTCAGATCATTTTGTGTGAATACATACTAGAGGTTATTATGAACATTATGTTTTTTACAAAACACAAAAGTGATAATTCCACCATATTCACAATGAAAAAATAACTATAGATAAATTTTATTATGATTTGTGTAGTTATTATTGTTAATATTCAATTTCCATTAGTAATAGGCTATCAATTTTCTATTCTCCATTAACACACATCCTAAATAACAATTTTTTTAGTATCATTGTATTCCAAAAAATGTTCCATTCATGTTGGTAGTGTGAGTACCGAGACAATGATGTGACTCTTTTAAAACACTATGAATTATTTATCAATTTTTTCATTACAAAAAAACATCACTCCCCATCAAGTTAGTTTGGATAATGTGGTTGAAAATCATGATAAAGTTTCCAAAAATTTACGATAATACCCAACTATTCTAAGGGAACTGTAGATTTCTATAATAGATTATATTATTTGACATAATTCATTTACATGTATCATTTATGGCTCCACAAAAACCCCATTTCATTTCTTAATACTCCCCATGATTGATACTTCCTTCAATAATAACTCGCATTTTAGGTGATTTTAATTATCTTTCTTCTTTTATTGGTTTTCTATAATAGTTCTATCATGGTATTTATACTCATCAATTCTATTGGTGTATGTTAGGATATTTTTTATAAAGGTTGGATAATATTTTAGAATATTATCTTTAAAGACTCCATTCATAATGTCCATGTGGAATTTTTTAGAAATAGTTTGTCAGAATGGAATTACTATGAAATCATAGTGAATCTAACTTTTAAAAAAATATATATTAGGGATATCCATCTTTATCATCCTTAATTGATAATAACCCAAACGAAGATTCATATAGGAGAAGTATTGGGCATTACATATATGATCAAAAAATTCATCAATATATGGAATAATATACATGCTCTTTAATGTTATATTTTCGAGCTCATGACAATGAATGAAAAGGTACATTGAGCCATCTTTATTCTTAATGAAAAAAATGGTGAACAACACAGTGATACCCTATAGTGTATGAATACTTTATTCAAATTCTCCTATAGTTGTTTCTTCTGCTCCTCATGTTTCCAAACATTTATTTTATAATAATTATTAGATAATTGAATCACCCAATATATAAGCATGATTAAAAATTTAACCACTTGGAATAAGATAATAAAATTATTTAGAGAACTCATCAATGTATTCCTTCACAATTAGATTTTATTAATGGATAATAATTTCCTGGGATTAAATAATTTGAGATAGTTATTGATTTTTATAGGGATATAATAACCATGGTTCAGATGTTTTTGATAAATAAGATTCACCCCCCTCCATTAATTTTTACTAAATTAATGGGAAATTTGTGATATAGAGAGTAATTTCTTTATATTAGAAATTTATATTGGACCTTTATAATATCAGCCAAACCATACCCTGAATTTCAAAAAAATTAACTAATGGAAGAGTACAAATGTTATTTGGGACTTCTATCCATAAAATATTAGAAGTAAAGGAGTTATATTTTAGGGAAGAAATAATTTATCTATTTTCATTTTTATTGCCAATTATAATTACATGAATTTTGGTCGTGTTTGAATGGTTTTAATGAACATGAATTATATGAAGGAGTGTGTAAAACTAGAATAAAAAATTATATTCAATATTTTTGAATGAATAACTGGAGGACATATCACAAATTCATAGTTGGGATCCACCTTTGCGGTTGTGATAGAATAACCCCACCATTACTTCCATTGATATTGTTGAAATTTATTGTTTTTGACAACTATTCACATCGATTAGTGGTTAACATATTTTACATGTTACTTGTTGTTGAAACATTGGGATATGGGTCGAGGGTGGGTTGTAGGATTACAATCTTCCATTAAATTGGTGGGGTTCTACCATCAACAATTTCATGATATATAATATTCCAACCCATGCCAAAATAATTTTCTGACCCCCATCAGTCAATTAGTAGGGTTTATCATTCATCACTTTTACCAAGTGGGTTATTAAAATATCTTAACACCAATTTATTTCTCCACCACACTGCCAGAATTAAACTCCCCATTGAACATCATATCCCCATGAGACCCTTGACATTATCTAATCTATATTTCAACATTGAGGTAAGAATATCAATTTTCCTCATAGATATCAATTTCAGAGATCACCATAGATTTTTTTAGACTAGTTTTAGTGCACCAAAGAAGTAGTAAAATATTTATTTGAGTGTAAAAACGTAGTTGGAGGCCTATCATGAAATTATTGTAATGTTTTCCATGAATTCCTCAATGTATTAATCATATTTCTTTCCAGGATGTAATGGATGTCCCATTTATTTCAAGTCATAGAGTGTGAGGAAACTATTATTGAAGAGTAATTTTCTGTAATTCCTATGACCCATTTCTCTGAACTCATTATCAGGATTTTCATTCTTAATAAATGTCTTCCACTAATCATATTTTACCTCTATATGATAAAAAATAATTATAAAATTATCTTTACTATAAAATTGGAATACTTATAAGATCATTTCAATGGAGTTGATCAATTATTCTACGATAAAGGGTTCAAATAATCCATTGAATGTGAGAGGCATTTGGTGCATATAGGTATCAATTAATGCTTATTCTATATGAGGGGGTGAACTCATTAACATGACATGTAAAATTGATTATTTATTTAAGTTTATTTATTGTCTAGTTTAGAACCTATGTTATATCTCAAAGAGCGTTGGGGGTTTAATTTGTGTATTTCTCATAAAATGGAAAAAATATGAGGTTATTATATAAGAAGTTTTCAATATAAGATGACATAATTTAAGGGGTTAATAGTTGAAATGGAAAGATGGTGTTTTTATAAAAATAATGTAATGAGGAAATTTTATTTGAACTACACATCTAGGATAGTTCATTATTATCAAAATATTATTTGATTTAATGTACTTGATTAGTTGAGGGTTATCATGATATTGGTTAACCTCTTGACACATAAAAAGATGCACAACAAATGAGTCCTTGAAACAATAGTCATGTTTTCATGTTTTGGACCTCAATAAAACAACAATGTATGCAATATAATAATGAAATATCATGCATGTGAATGAAAAATAGGATTCTTATTTTGACTAATCTGATCAACCCATGATTCCCTCTTGAAATCTAAACCCAATCAGTGTTGAGATACAAAGGGTTTTAATTGTTGAAAAAAAATCCAAAAAAGAAACATGATAAGGCAAAATTTTAATGAAAGTATTCAAAAAATAAAACAGAAAACTAGTTGAATAACAATTAATATAACTCCCTCCCAAGTGTGTGTAGCTCCCTTAAAATGGTCATCCACTATTTTTCTCTCCATCGATTGGATGAGGTGACTCAGTTGGAACATATATTTCATCCTTGATTGACCTAGGAGGATTGGGGATACTGTAGATTCTATGTTGAGGATATGGCTGACTTGGGTCTATAAAATTACATAGATTCTCTTCCTGATCTATCTTACAAATGGGGAGCTTAATGTTTAAATTTATTGGAAAAGTAGAAGGTGGTTTAGAGTACACTGACTAAATAAAACCAAATCGACCATATTTTTTAGCCTCCAGAATGTATTATTTAGAGTTGGAGAAAACTAAAAAGTTTTTATCCACTATTTAATATCACAATCAATAATTTGACTTTCTTTGGAGGTTTAAATATCCTGATATGGTTAAAATATACAACATATCTTTGTATTTTGTGCGGATTTAGTTTCGTTAAAGGATTGGTTTGGTTTGGAAACTTAATTGAATAATGAGGATTAATAGTTTTTATAATATTTCTAGACCAATGAATATTGGATCAAATAATGAAATTTTACCCCAATTAGATTCACATATTATATTCATCTATTCATTGATTCCACTGATATGATGGGAATCTTACATATCTTGCCCCATTTTTTAAAAACATTGTCTTAGGCCCTCCAAATCATCTCTAACTATAGTTAAAATGTAAATACATGTGAAATAACTATGTTTAAATATGAGAAATATTAAATTATTAAATAAAACATTTAATGAAGTTTTTTATAATAATTTTAATTTATTTAAAAAAAATCATATAAAATTATTGTGTAAGCATGAAATAAAATAGTGAACCACGATTTGATAACACCCCCAAACATGAAAATATTGACTCCTAGGAAAATTATGACTTCCATAAAATTATTAATATAGATATTAGCAACATCATGAATATATAAAATTTAATAAAAATATAATTAGTGATAGAAATATTATCAAAGAAAAAATCACACTAAGGAGTTATTCTTAGTGATCGTGGAAACATATGTGCCATAAATTGTATCATAAGAAAATTCAGAGAGATAAATGATTGAAATCTAAGAAAATAATTCAAAATTGAATAGTTTCTCTAATTCTCTATATGTGTGTGTAAAATCCATATCATGTTATTCATTCTACATTTTATTTCGTAAACACAGGTTCTTAGACTTTTTCTTTAAATTATTTTATCCTTTAAACTTACCCAACATCCATTGAAGTTAAATTTCTATAAAAAATCACATAATCATTCTAAGAAGTTAAATTATAATATCTTGACCTATATATCACCATATGTTTTAAATTTCATTAATTCTCCTCATTATTTAATATTTTTTGATTTTTAAAATGTTGACCATTGAACAAATATCATAATCATCACTCTACCCTTGTTTGATTTCATTAAAATAGTAATTTTATTAGTTATGAAATGATAAAAGGTAAATGATCAATGGTTTTTGAACATCCCAAAAAACTACCCATATTTTTTGTGTTTTTATATATTTTTTATAATTAGTTAATTTTTTGATTCAATGGAATACAAAAATTGGATAAGTTGTACAAACTCATAAGATAATCTGATACAACAATGAAAAAAGATTGGATAAGGAAAAAATATATGACAAAATAATTTTGGAAAGCTGATATATATTAACCTAACATTTAATTACCATCTATTGAGTGGAAAATATCACACTTTAGGGTTGTGTGAAAAGATGCGTCGATATATTATGTGACACAATATTCTCATAAACTACTCAAAAAATGGTACCATTATTCTCAATATATTTAAAATGATACAACCAATAAAATCACCTAAAAATCCAATTAATGAGAAAAATTATTATCTCAATGATAAATTTATCTAAAAATAAAACTTTTAGTACTGGTTTTTTTAAATGTCAAAAATAATGAAATAAGAAAATTCCCCATGAATTTTCAATATTTTTTTGATTATGTGGGAATAAAAAATGAAATTTACATCACAAAGTGACGGGGATAATGCAGGGTGGGGGAATGCAATAATAATATTCAGCAATAAAAAAAGAGAAATGATGATAGTTGATAAAAATTACTAACTATCCTTGGAATGTTCCCATCCCACTAACCTAGTGTTAGTAGTGTCCTCACTGTAACAATATTGAATGAGGGAAAGAAGGAAAAAATCATGTGGTTATCATGGATAAGTTTCATCTTGATCTTCGATTTAATTCATCACAGACTCCTATGTGGATCCGTAAATGTTCTTTAACCGCTACACATTGTAAGTGATGGTTTTTTAGGTAATTATTTTTAACCTAAACAAATCCAAATAGATAAACATAAAAATTTATCTATGGCCCCAAAAAAAATTAACAAAGTTTTACTGGATGCAACTTCAATCATGCATTGAACATGAATACTTCTCCCTAATGTGTAATTCAGGATGAAGGATGAAGTGGTCATGGGAAGCCTTGGATCGCTCCATATAAAGCAGAGAGTTCAAATATGAATCTTTAAACATTCCCTTCAACTAATAAATATGTAAATTCCTCTGAGAACCTATACCATAATGATTATATTTTCATTGTTTAATGCCCTAGTAGGCCCGTTGATCTATCTCAATAGGTAGGTGACAACTATTTCCAAAAAATAGGCTGATATGGTGATATTCCAATGGGATTGTTGAAGGTAGTATGGAAAGATCATAATGAATCTTCATGTTTATGATACCAATATTTTCTATTTTGTTGAACCAGTTTTTAAAGATTCAATTTTAACTATATATTAGACAAATAATCATGGTAATTGGTTTGTGGGTGATATTATGTACACACTCAATGCCCATCCTCATACTGACACATAATCGTTTGCTTTGTTTTTTTTAGAAATTAGAATCCTCTTCACTGATGGTGTACCAAGGTACTCCAAACCTATATAAAATTTGGGTTCTCAAAAACATCAAAACCATATTGGAAAAATCTTCCTTCTTATCTCTTGAGTCGATCCATTTTGACACATAATAAACTACTAGAATAATGTAAATTTTTTCAAATAAAGGAGAAATTGAACCATAAATTGAATTCCACAAACACAGAAAATGTCATGGAAGATAAGAGGTTGTTTTGGAATTTAATTTCTTTTAGAGTAATTAGACATTCATTGATAGTGTAGAAATAATTTTTATAAATAAATGGAATCCCTATATAATCTTTTCCAAAATTGACTGGAATCAATGATCTTGTGAGGAGTCCATTGGGGACAAATGTTTTCGCCATAAGAAAGAGTGTGGAAAAACCAAATGAAAGAGTAAAACATGATATTGGGAACAAAAATCCCAAGGGAATTATCATTACATGTGAAACAATAGTATGGGTAATCCCAAATGTACCAACAAGACTCTTTTTTTAGAATGTTTTTTTATTAAATTAGTAGGAATGAAAGATGCTAAAAAAACAATTTTATGTTTTATCATATAAAATAATGACATCATTCTCTACAAACAAAATGTCATTAAGAAACATGTCATTAATGGGAATTGAATTTTATTATTCAATCTCTTTGTATGGGAGGATTTTAATAAAATGGTGATCCACCACATTCTATGCTACATCATTATCCCTAATTTCTAGACTAAATTATGGTATTAGGTTTATCTAATGGATGATACGTGGTTTGGATTCTTATTTCATAATAATACACATGAGGCTTGTATTATTTGAGAATAGAATTATTTTAGACCCTAAAATGTATGACCAAAATATATCCTAGGAAAACAAAATTTCATAGAATTATTTATTCACTTTTGGTGTAGTTCTCTTAGGTAGGGTATAGTTTCTGTGAGGAATAGGTGGTGATTTGTGTATCTTAACCAAATAATTGTATTAAGACTTCCCAATTAAATATTTTAAGGTGTCACACAAGAGCTCAAAAAAATCATTATGAGGTGGATGGACTACCATGTTTAATGTGAGACTCCATATTAATTTATTAAAGTATTATATAAAATATTTATCAAATTTTTTTTTTCTTTTTTGAGTAAGATTCTAGGAGATAGTGTAAATATAATAAATTAATAAAATGAAATAATGGTAAAATTAATTTTCATGTATGAAATAACACACACCCCCTCAAATTATTGGGGAATGGTATGGATGAAATGATATACACATTTGATTTATCATAATTGATACCATTCACATAAATGACATGTTAATGTAATATACCTCATTGTACAATGTAATAGAATTTATAATAACTAAATGAAATACAATTTTCAATACATAAATTTTGGATTGAACCATGAATACATTGAAATATATCAAAAGAGAGTCCATATATATTGAAATCATCCATTAATAATGATACACAATTCTCAGGGTAATCCTAAAAAATAATAAACATGCATCACTAGATGGTACGTGGAGCAACGCATAGATAAAATGGTATCATCCAATATCAAAATGATCCAAAGGGGAAGGTTAAGGTTGTATTTTTACAATACTCTAGGGAAATATGGATCTCACTGTATCCCAAAAATCCTTGAAGGAATCTATATTCGGAATTCCCCACTAGCCTAACCTGTATCTGGCTAATAAATAGTATTGGGAAATGGTCCTTCCTAGTGTTTTAGTTTTGTTTGAGATATTATATATATGAAGGAAAACTATTCTGAATATTGGGTTGAACCAATTCATTTTTATCATTTTTAATTACTTTATTACTAGTTATTTTAGGGACTACATGCACCAGACTGACATATTGGCTATTATAGATGGGGTAAATGATTCCAGAAGACAATAATTTTTAAATGACTTTTTAAAAACATGTAGGATGTACGGGATTAGTTGATGTTGTTTATTTTTTATTGGTTTATCATCATCATATGAAAATATAATCTATATGAAATTAATTTTCTTATATAAGTATTTTCAGTAAGTGTCCATGCCAATTATTCTTTATAGTTCCTTAGAAGTTGAATCAGTCTCAATTTATGCTATAGAGGGAGTGAACTAGCAATGATAATTGGAAACTTATTTCCACTATCAAGATATGAATATTTTGGATTTTGAAGTAGTGTGTTAAGATCTAATTTTTGGATATATTGGATTTATTGGAGTAAATGTGAAATTGAGAGGGAAATAATCTTATCAAACTAATGTAACATCCTCTGTTGGGAAATGAGAACATACAATATTGATAGTATCATTGACGGTTATGGGATCCTCAGTAATCAAGAAATCATCAATTAGAAAACATCTATGAGATTTTTCTAGAAGACTACAACATTAAATGAATGATTCCATACTAGAATTTTAATCAATGTTGAAAACTCATAAAGGGGATTAGGGTATGAAATGATTCTTTTCTAGGGGAATTGAGTACTTCAATAAAATTTACTCAAAGTGTTGAATGGAATATTACGGGGTGCTTATTTTCATCAATGATGTTGAAGTAGACTACATCACCACTAAAAACCATAGATAATATTACATTGTTGAAAGAATTATGTTTTGGTAATTTTTATGAAAGGGCTCCCCAATATAATCGCGTTTTTTCTATTCACCCAAGCATCTTAAATTTTATTAATATAAAAATCAATACGATGAATAATTCTTTTTAGTCTCACTAGAACATCCTGTAACAAATAGGAAGGGTGTATTTTACTTTTGTTTCCTAGTTGGAAAACAATTCCAGTGGGATTTAGTTTCCAAACCTACAATTAATAGTAAATTTAGTGAGGCATAACATTAATAGAAGCACCAAATTCGGAAATGAAATTGTAAAATAAATACATACGTTTGGTGTTTGAAATTAATAATGTTACATGATCATTGCTTTTGGTGGGAAGTGATGGGTTTGCAGTTCTGAAATGTTCCTCTCAAAGCTCAAATTTTCATCACCTTAAATTCGCCATTAGTCTGTACATATATCCTTTAGAAACGTATAGTATTGTTGAATTTTTTTATTATTTCTATCAAGGTATTTTTGTCCTACATGTTTTTGGAGGATTATAAGATTTATTTATAAATTTCATATTCATTTTGGATCCTAGGTAGGGTTTTCATTTGATTAAATGGAAGAGTAATTCTTTTATTTGGTGGTTTATCAATTGAGACTCTTTTTTAGTGGATAGAGCTTCTCTCAGGGGAATGTTTCTACTCATTTAGACCATTTTAAGTGGTTGGGATAGTGGTTTCCTCAGGAGCGGATGACTCTAATGGAATGGTATTTTGAATTTTATGTTTTGTTTCACTCATAAGGGGGATAAAACTAACATGTTTATCATCCCTAGGGTTTAATAGTAGTTATGAAGGATATTTACCTTACCCATGACATTGGATATCCACTATTGAGTTAAAAAGTTTCTTTAATTGGGGTATTAATGTCTTGTATGGCTTCATGGGTGTTTTTTTGGAATTGGATATTATTTAAATCCATTTTTTCATCATGTGTTATAGTCTAGTCTTTGGTTTTGGAGGAGTTTTTTTGAAATTTCCTTTATTGTGGTTGAGGATTTCATGTTGGTGGTAGTGGAAGAATAAACCGGCTTAGTTGGTTCCATGGTTGTTGAATTTGTTTTAGAAAACTCCCTTACCAATAAGTTTGGTTTTCTTTCAATGATAAGATCAATGGATAGTATGGTTCCCACATAATGTAATGATTATAGGGTCTGTTTGAAAAAATTGATGCAAAACTTTCACAAGTTTCATTCAGTTGAAGAAATTGGTGAGAATAAGAGGTGTTCGTAGAAAATATACAAGAATGGATGACAGGATGACATTAATATTTCCCCTGGTAAAGATAATGCTACCCAATAAGGCTACATACCTCTGAAAACTTCACGTACACCTTCTTATCTAACTCAATCATTTTTAACTCATGGACACCTCAAATTGGTAAACTGGACCTTGAACCAAGTGGTGGAGTGTTCTACACCATGTTCTCAATCAGGTTCTTAATAGTGATTGGGGTTTTATCAACTGGTGCCCCACCTACAAAAACATCATTAATGCTTCTATCAATAGAAATTATACCTTCATGAAAATATTTTATTAATGTTTGATCACTTATTTTGTGATGTTGGAAACTTGAAGAAATCCATTTAAATATTTTCCAGTATTAATGAAATGTCTCCCCTTTTCAATTTTTTATCACACAATTTTATTTCGTTTTTATTTTAGTTCACGAGGGTAGAAATTTTTTTATATAACAAGGTCTTTGATGTCTTTCTAGCCTGTAATTTGGGAAATTATAATAATATTTACAATATTTTGTGGCTTATTCTAATGAAAAATGATATTCACTAATATTTACTTATTCTTCTTCCGCATTATAAGGTTTTAATATTGAACACCCATTGTTAAATTATATTATGTTCTCATGTGTATCTTTTACCATTATTTAAGGGAATCTTGGTAATCATGTAATTTAACCCAACATTAGTTCAAAAATAGGTCATTATCCTTCTATTTGAATTTATGTGAGATGGATATCTACATCAGGATAGGGTAGTTATTTTAATTTAATATATTTTTCAGACATGTTATAAAATTTTTATTTCAATTTTAAAATGGATTCCGGAGGAATATGAATGATTAAGAATAGTTTCAATATTTTGGGAGTCCTCCTTCAAAGGGTTCTTAGGTGTGACCTGGTGTCTCTCACATATAATCATTATCAGTTTGGATTTGAATGGTGGTTAATATTATAGATTATTATTTTTCATGCACATTACCTACATGATAAATAAATCATAACAAAAAATATATAAATTTTGAAGATAAATAAAATATATATTCATAATATGTAATTTTTATTAAAAAACGCACTAAAAACCAATTATATCCTCTGAAATGATGCAGAATTTTGATCTAGTTTTCCTGAAAAGAAAATTTTATTTTGTTTCTAATGTGGATTTATAGTCTAGGGAATACCCTAAGTCATCTCTAAAGGAGAATTGGGGGTTTAAGTTGATTAATTTTAAAAATTTTTACTAAAATAGTAAGTGTATTTGAAAACAGTTTTTAAAAAATGACATAAATAAAGATATTTATAGTTAAAAAAGGAAGGAATTTATGTTGAAATATGAGAGAATGATGTCATTTCAAGTTCACTACACATCTTGTAAGGATCATTATTATAAATCTTTTTCATCCTTAAATGGAATTTTTTGTTTGAGGCTTTTCAAAATCGTGGTTCCCCTCATTCCACTTATCATGATTCACAAAGAACCAACCCACGACACAACTTGTATGTTTTCAATGTTTGGAATAATGTATAGAACAAGGATACCAATTTATAATTAAATATCATGAATGTGATTTTGAAAAAGTACTCTTTCATTTTACAATTGGATCAAGAAAAGATTATCATTGGAAATACTAACCAAATAGTTATTGTGATATCATATGTTTCACTTAATTAAACCAAAAAGAATCATTAATAGAAGACACATGTTAATATATTTCTTAAATAAAATTATTCACATAAAAATTAAACATAACTAGTGGGTAAAAATTTATGTGACTCCCTCCCATGTTTGTAAAGATCCCTCAAAATGACCATCCAATTATTATCTCACCATTGAGAAGAGGGGGAGGCTTGGGTGGAACTTCACCTCCATCATTGAACTCCCAATTAGGATAGGGGTATCATGAGATTCTATGATGAAGATGGTACTCCATAGGGTATCTAAAATTCCTTATATTTTCTTCTATGTCGAATATAAATATGTGGTACTTGAGGTTCCAATTTATTAGAAATGTGGATAGTGGTTTTGGGAACACATCATAAAACCACATAGACCGTGGTTTTCAGTATCCAAATAATCTTATCTTGATTTGGAGAAAAAATTAATTTTTTACCACACCACTTGAGTATCTTCTATAATAATATGGAATCATTTAGATTCTATAGCTCATGATATGGATTAAATACAATACACAAATTTTGACTTCATAATTATTGCGTTTGACCTAGAGATCAGTTTTTTGGTCCCCTTAGTGAACAAATGTGTATTAGGTGTACCCATAATAGATTTATACCACTGCATTTGGGAACGTTTTAGAGACATTCAGATCAATTGGATGCACTTATTAGAAAATGTTTTCATTTGAGTCCAGAGTGTTCTTAAAATATTTCATAGTTTGGCCCACACTTTTTCAGCTTCATCTTGGGCTTTCCAAATCACCACAAACTACAATTAAAACATATAAACAAGTGAAATATCCCTTTTTATCAATTATAAACATTAAATTATTAAATTTAACATGACATGTATCTTTTTTTAATATTTATAATTTTTCGAACAAACTCAATTTAATATAGTGTTGTAGGTGTTAAATAAAACATTGAATCATGGTGTGATCATGGAGATTTGGCCATAACTCTTGATTCTTGTTTCTCTTCAAAAATTAATTTAGTTGAGAGAGTATCATAAAAATTTTCATGGTTTACACTCCTATTGGGATGGACATGTTATTTGGGCAGTCATCACATTGCCCTTCATATTTGGTTTTTTACATGGTCCCCCCTTATTCAACCAATTATCTACAATAAATGGAAATTTAGGGATGATTATTTTTAAACCATTGAGAACATAAATGGGAATCTAGTGAGATAAATGGATAACTTATTAATGGCATTTATTCTATTACTTTTTAATGTCTTGGATTCAATAATTGTTATCCACAATCTATATTACCAATATTTTGGAATGTATTATTATGTTTATCAGTGTACCTATGTATTTTTATAGAGATTTTAATCCTAATCCCAAAAAAATAACTTGAATTTTCTTTTATAAGAAATATGACCATCATTTTATTCATTTAACATTAATTCATTATTTATTAAAAAATATTACAATAATACAACCTAGAAGATGGAGAATACTGATGTCCTTGGGAAATAGTTACATTATATAATAACGAAAAACATGGAGAACATCAGGATTACTGAGAGAATCCTTGAAATACTCTTATTATATGATTATACTAAAAATTTCATGGGATATCTTGGGGGTATATAGAAGAAATGGGTGACCTATAAAGACTAGTAATGGAATAAATACGGAATATCATAATAAAACATCAAATTCTAGAGAATAGTTATTTCAATGGTATATAAAATGGGTGAGAAACATTAACATGAACAGTGAGGAATGATAAAGAAAGATAACATAAAGAAAACATGGAAATATGGATACAACATTAAACATGAAATCATGAAATATGTCAAGAATAACTGCTAAGATATTATACATTGTGGTAAAGGCCTAATAATGGATTTTATTCACTTCCTAATCCCATTAAAGACATATATTTATACGGAAACATTATCCTATGAAATGGAGGGTTATATAATTCTATTTCCCCCTAAAACATTCATATAATTTATATGTTTAACTATGAAACATAGAAAATTCAACATAGAATCATATATTATAATATTTAATTCCATGATATAGGAGTGTGGAATACATATAAAGATGTACCTAATAGAACAACTATAGAAATGTCTAGGCGAATACCCCTGCATGTAAATCATGATGCTATCCAAAATATATTATTTTGGCATGTAAAAATCATAGTGAAATGTTTTCACCACAAAAAAGGTACATAAATATTCTTATAATTTTCTAATGAGAGATAATGTGTTCAATAATAATTTTTAATCTAATTTATAGTAATTTTTATATTTAAGAACATATAAAAACACTAGGAATTGAAAATAAAAAGCTAAAAAAGAAGGCGATGACTGAATTAGGAGGAGAGGGAAATAATCCCCTACAATTAGGGGTTGATTCCAAAACCTTGAGAGGAGATTATTGAGTGATTATGGAAACCATGGAAGGACAATATAGAGGTAATTATAGAGTTATAAAATGATACAAGAGTTTTTAGAGAATACGAATGGGTGTATGGGTGGATTTATAAAAGAATAGATATCATAATTCATTATTATTCCTCAAACATATGTTTTGGACACTATATAATATTTTAATAAAATCCCTGGCCCTTACCATGGTATTTCAGATAATTCTTTTCCAAATAAGAGTAGTAAAAATTATTTTATATGGCCAAGAGCTGAATTTATTAAAATAATACCCTTTCTAATATGGAAGTTAATTATGTTATTTAAGAATTGATTGTAAAACATTACAATGTTTTAGGGGTTATGGAGGATTCATAATGGATTTATAGAATTTTACAAATAACAAAAAAAATAACATTAACATAAAGGATAAAATATATTTTTCAATGGATACCCTAAATAGAATTTAAAAAAGAACTTTTAGTTCATTATGATATCATATTACACATCATATAATTATAGTGCATTTAGCTTTTACATGAAAGTTTGATTGTATCAGAAAATTATGAGAAATTAACTATTAGATAATTTCAACATTCATATCCAAAAATATTATTTTTTATCTAAATAATTTTATAAATTTGTAAATTTTCACTTTTAAAATAATAATTTATATTTTTTGGGAATTTCTATTTTTTTTACAATAATAGTTTTAAAACCCTTCTAAAAATTAATATTGACATCATAAAAATTATATTTTGATTTATATTAAATTAATATTATTTATTAATAATATTTTACAAAAAATATTTTTTTTAAATCCATGAATTCATAAGAATAAATGTCTTAGTGGTAATATAAAAGTACTAAAAATCATTGTTCTTATTTTTATGTTTCAAAACAAAACACATTTATAATTTCATAATAATAATAATAAAATATATGATTTATTTTATATATTATACATATCCATAATTTTTGGGTCTTGATACATAATCCATTATTAGTCAATAAAAATCCCTAAGGGTAAGCTGCATAATGGTAATAATTTTTGGGTTGGATCCCCATACATGGTTTAGGGTGATATTTCAAAGAGCTTGACCATCTCTCATAAACAATTTCTTTTAGGAATTAGTTGTTGGAAAATATCATGGACTTGGTCTATAAAAGTCATAGTGATTTTTTGTCCCTAGGAATCACTAATATGTGGGATTAATTTGGTATGATCATTTCGGTAATGAACACCACTTCATGTATTCAATGTCAAATAGACTTTTCAAAACCCTATTTATACCAATCATATGATCACTGATCAATGGATATATTATTAATGGTTTTGATTATTAATGGTAATTTAAATTTTTTAGTATATAATAAAATAAAATAATTACACAATTTTTAAATAACTATAATATATAATAAGAAATTTAATTAAACCATAAATGGAATTTTAATTATAAAATATTGGTTCATTACAAAAAATTAGTTTTAATTTTTATTCCAAAATTAAACAAAATAAATTCTTATAAAAAATGTAACTTTGAGAAATATAATGGGTTTTATAAAAATTAATTATATTTTAATGAATATGTTTTATTTATATAAAACCATTAAACATAACATTTTAAAAGTAGTTATTACTAGTAAAACCATTATGTTTAATATTTAGGTTAATACAATAGCTGTTAAAAATAATATTAATAATATAACATGCATTGTTAAAACTAATTGTCCCATATAATATAATAAAAATTCAGTGTTTCATGTAACTCAACCATAATAAAATATTTTCCAAACGAAAATATGAAAGATAATTAGTTTAATTTAAAAAAATATTTCAGAAAATCTTGGGTAAATACTTATTATCCCTGTATAGTGAATTTTATTTCCTAAAAATCATAACATTGTTACTAAAAAATAAGGATTCTTCTACCTCATTATATCTTTAGTTTTCAACATATCTTCCTCAAACTATTTTTTTTTCAAAACCGTTTAATGTAGTGAGTCATCTTGTTCCACTTAACATTCTATGTGGGATCAAAAATCTCCACCAGTTGTTCCATAAATAATTATCATGTTGTTATAGTATATCCATTGATTTCAGTACATGTTATAGATATTGTATTGATTTACCTAGGAGAGATAAATGGAACACATTGAGAACCTACAAGTTGTTTAGTGGAAGTACGAAGACATTGGTTATGGAACTGATATGATACATAATTTCAAATGGATTTATATATCTAGGGAACATTATTCCCTTATTTCTCAAACAATTAAATTCACAGAAACACATTCTCAGCAAATAAAAACTCTTGATCTATTTTATTATTTCCTACATAATATTTGAATAGAAAATTTTATTCTCATATGTGTTTTCGAATGACTACAATATTCTATACCATTTCATTATCCATCTAAGGACCCAATTGATTTTTTCTACAACTTTATTCTAGTATGTTATAGATTTATACTCTTTTCAACAAAGGGCTTCATAAGGACACATCGTAATAAATGGTTTATTTATATTTTCATATGAAAGTTTAACTGGAGGAAGTGGTTGATCCAAACTACCTTCAAAATCCATATAATGGGATCTTAGTATATCATGTCAATTTTAAATTGCACTATCAGACATACTATATATCATAGACTAATAAATTATGTTGAAACTCAACACCATATCGAGACATTTATGAACAGTATGCTGAAACCTAGAGGTAAATAATTGATCCAAATTTGATACAATTGAATGTAGGACTCCATATAACCTTAACATGTTTTTATTGTATATTATACTAAGTGTATCTAGAAAGAAATATTATTTAATATAAATAAATTTTTCTGACTTCAAAAGTAGATCAAATAGAAACCATAATTACCTCAACATCAATGACATGATAAGTCGTAATTATTAATAGATCCACTAAATATATTCCCACACAGTTTGAAGTCATTCATTCTGAAATTAAATTATCACTAAAAAATATAAAAAAACAAATGTACGTATTCCAATAAATGTATATTAAAATTTATTTATTCTTGATAAACATCAATTATCTGAAATCTTAAAATTAGATTCAATGATGTTGAACCTATTCTAAACCTTATATTCATAAACTGATTATATTATCCAACACTCTTATGTTAATATTATCAAAACATATACACACTTTCAAAAGTTAATTCACCCATTTACTTATATAATATCTTATATAAAAAACATTCACTGGAATCATTTGTTTATTCTTGTACTGATATATTATAAAGTTTTATTTAGCTACTTTTAAATCAATATATATGGATATAATGAATTTTCAAAATTATAAGAAATTTCACAAAGGCTAAAGTCTAATATTTTCAATGGTATCATTCAAACTAAATCAAACATGAAATTTCCCTCAATGGAGGGAAGTTTAATTTTCTATAATCATCATGATTCACATCATCCATTTTCATTTATAAATATTTCCCCTAATTCTTTTTTATATGTTTTTTCGGATTACCATCCTAATATTTCCTTGTATTGAAGTATTTATTAACCTAATTCCCAAATTCTGTGCACTTGAATATCAAGGGTGTTTTTGGTATTTTATATAGATAACACACTACTTTAATTTACATGAATGGAATCTTCACCAAACTACTATATACCATTTCTGATGTATATGCTTCACACATTTCGAATTACCTTTTATTCCTCCCCAGAATTTACATGAGTGCATCTTCCCACGTTTTTAGCCTATCTGTGATTGAAATTTAATTCCACCATTTGATTTATTCATGTTATTAAGATACCTAATCTTACATTTCTTATTAAGACTATGGTAATGGGTAATATTTCATGTTTCCCCTACTACCTTCAGTACTCATTGAATTAAATATTTGTAGAAAATTAAATATCATCTAGAAAATTCATTTTAAATACATGGTCTTAATCCACCAAATAATTGATAAATTTTTATTTCTAGATTAATGATTAAACTAAAAGTATAATATGAATGTCTTATAAAATTATTAAGGTATTTTTAAATTGATTCACTATACTTTTATATTATATTTATAAATTACATCCCTATCATTTTTCAGAGAATAATAGGGGTGTACTTACTAATATATAACCTCTTTATATCATCCCACATCATGATAGACAATTTACACTAGTTGACTCATATTCATAAAAAGGTTACACCACTGATCAAGTTTTTCTTCAAAACAACGGATAACTGAATTGAATTATTCATGCTCCATACATTAGAGAATAGAAAAAATCTTTTTTGTGTTACTGATCCATTAATAATCTAATATTGGATTATTGGAAACACTAAATGTGGATGGACATTGCCGCACAAATGTATCAACAAAATAGTGTTCCCCCTTTTATCCATTTGGAAGCTCAACATGATTCATATCTTGAGAATGTGTTGTGAGAAATTTCAAAGTGGATATAAATTCTATCTAATGTAAAATATGGTTTCATGGGAGGAGAATGATTACATTTCCCATTTAAATTGATATTGACATGGTTTCTTTAGGTTGGATACATTCTCTAAAACTATACTGCATTATGAGGGAAATAGTAATCATAGAGTAAAAACATATAATCTAGAAAAAACTTTTACATGAATTATAAATCTTGATAACTTCATTTCTATCTACAATACCATTGTCTTAACCTTGGTCATTCATGATCCGTATTCAAATCCTTCATGATGGTTGATGAATAGTTTGTGAATTTCCATGACAAATCACTAGGGAGTGTCCAAGAAGATGTGACGAAAAGCCTATTATAGTACACCATGTTATGATCACATCTAACTCAATGTTCCCTTTTCATAGTTAGGATACCTAGGTACATCTATGATAGATCCAAATCCACTTGTATTATGAAGAATGTTATTTAATTTCATTAAAAATATTCTCTTTATCATGTACCAAAAAATCCATGCATTTTCCTTTTCTTTAAAAAGTAAATATACTTATCCTTAGACATTTAATTTGTCATATCACTAATTTATTCTCAACATGGTTTAAAATGATTAATAAACCCATTCTCTAATAATAATTGTAAATTAACAATATCTTCATACATATATATTAAATCAGAATATATTAATATTAATGTCATTGAATATTTATCCATTCCATACTCACTTATGACTATTGCCTTTGGAAACATGAAAAGACAAACAATCGGTCCATATGTGGGATATTCCTCAAGACAAAAAAAAGAGTATTCCCGAAGATTAAAGACAATAATGGGGATATTTGAGTAGTCTACACCGCATGAGGTTTAACAAATAGATGGATGAACTGAAATTCCATTTTTTGTATTCTCATTTAAATTTTATGGATCAGAAGACCATAAAATGTGTATTGATATCCTATTTATTAATAGGAGTAGTGTTTTTATCATCATGAAAAATAATTTTATTTTATTGTTCATTTTTTATATTGACATTGATATCTTAGGTATAGAAAAATTGATACTTTTTGAGAGAATATAATAGTACAGTATTGTAGTTTATTAGGTTCATTATAAAATATACTCTTTAATTTATATTTGTACAGTGTATTTTGGAAAAAACACGTAAAAATCATTTTTTTTATTTTTTATCACACAAGGGATATTATACAGGAAATAATGTTGTGTTTATTATATTAAGTGAATAATATTTTGAAAGATAATAAATAGTAATTTTTAAATACTCTAATCCATCCCAACACCTCTTAGTGTATAATCCATGATGAGAAACAATATGATTTATCAAATATGTGATTTAAAGGTGATGTTTTTTATCAATATAATGATATTTATTTTCTAAAATAGAAGCATAAAAATATTAAAGGGTATAAATTTAGGAAATTTTAAGAGACAAATGATGCATTATTTGAGGTCATTATGTGTGGATATCAGAATATAATTATTTCAGGTAATTTTATCTTGAATAGTAAATATAGCTCTACTATAGAGTGATCTTATAGAATTCAAAATGGGGTCAATACTATTAATGAATTTGAAGGATCTTTGGACAAACCGATTAATATGTTGTTTATGTCATGAAACACTTATTCGTTTTTATAGGATCGACTAATATATATTTTTGAAATATAAATAATTTTTTTTAACAACATTTTCAGGGTTTGAGGGATAAACCTAATGATTTAAGGATAAACAAAAATGAAAAATAATTGATGAGATTAGATAGAATAATTAAAAATAAATAATTGTTAGAAGATTTATTAATATACTAACACAAAATTCTAATATAAATTTCATGGTATTTAAAAATAAAAATCCAAATTAAATTTCATTATAAAAAACATATATTATCATTATGTGATAAAAAATTAAGAATCATGATAAATAATTTAGTTTAAAGAAAAGTTTTCAAATTTTTTAATAAAATGAATTTTTGAAACCTTTTGTGAATGAGGACCCTTAAAATGAAGTGGTTTCTGAGGAGATACCCTATTTATCCTCTAATATAGGAATAAATAACATATCAAAATAAATAACCCACAAGATTTTTTCTGATGTGAAATATTTAGATATTTTATGAAAAAAAGATTCAAGAAATTTAATAGGGATTCTAAAGAATAATTACATACTAAAAAAGTATCACAGTAAATAAAGGGAATGAATGGATTATAATATATTATTATAAAAAGTTAATTGTTTCATTGGATGATGAAACTTCAATGGAATGTTAAATTGAAATGGATAAATATTATATAGATATTATAGGTTATTCTCTGGGGGATATATAAAATGTGAATATAATTGGTGATAATGATATTAATGTTGTAAATATATGGGTAATAATTGTTCGTTATAAATAATTAAATAAATCCCTTAATGAAATTTATGTTTTAGATGGGAATGAAGAATAATTAATATTTAGTGGTATGTGGTTTTCATCAATACATGTAATAGTTAGAGGAAGAGAATTAATATCTATGTGATGAAGGTGAGAATCACATATCATGAAATTTAGAAAATCCTAGTAAAGTGGTTAAAATTTTATTTTTATTTAGGATAAGGATCATATAAAATAAAAAATGATTTGATAATCCCAAAGAAGAAGTCATGATATATTTGTGGAAGTATGAATACTAGGAAACAATCCCCACTTCATGTATGAAAGAAGTATGATTATGGGAATCGAACATAATAGATGTTTAAGGTTTATTATCTGAAGATAATATAACTAACCTATTGGTATTGTTTCTTTAGAAAAAATAACAATTTTTGTGTGTGCAGAATGAACATAATGATAAGATATTCATGGATGATGATAATCCCAAATCATGATCACCTCATAAAAAGGATTATCTATATTATCACTATAGGAGTGATAATGTATCAAAAATATCTACAAAGATGACACGAAATATTTATTATTAATATCAATAAATTTGTCGATATATTAAACATGTTTCATTTATTTTATAATAAATTTATAAAGGAGAGGATATCTAAAACAAGAATGTAAAATTTTTTCACTTTTCATCTCTTTTTTAGAATATTATTTTTGTTATAATTGTTTTTGATGAAATTAAAATCTATAGGATTTATGGTTATAAAATTGTAACATTATGGTGAAATAAAATGTTTTAACATAATAAATAATTGTTTTTCAAATTAGTTAACAGGTTAATATTTGCAGTCTTATAAGAAAAATAGGACACTATAGAACAAGGGAATTTAAAAACCAACCCAACATAAAAAATTAATGATTTAAAAGGCATAGGTTCAAAATTAGTTACTTTAGATGTAAGATGTTGTTGATATTGCTATTACATACTGGAACATAGACTCCAAGATTTTCTTTTGATATCATAAGATTTATATTTCTAGCTTTGATACAGATATCGGTGAACCATTTTTACCTTCAAAAACATACAAAATCAAAATAAAAAACTAGATCACATACATCAAAGATCACCTTGTAGATTTTTTATTTTTATATAATTATGAAAAAAACTACATGAAGAACTCAGATGACATAAAATGGTCATTTTTTGCACTCTACACAAAATTTCTTTTTCTCATTAATATATCATCATTATAATCATGTGATCTATTCTGGAAATAATTTTTTGACCTTAGTATTTATAACCCACAAGAAAATAAGACATAATAGGGTTGAGCTCAAATGTTTTATATGGGATAAATGTAAGCATTAGAAAATTAATTCCATCAATCCACATAAGAATTGAAAATATTTATGATGACTTAATCAATATTGAAGAGTATAAATGATGAATTTTCGTACCCATAAATACATGGATAATTAAACATGAAATGATGGAACAAGGAATTAAAAATGAAATAATTCACAATAATCAATGATAATGTTCCATATTAAATCAATATTGATCAAATGACACTTCATAAACCCATAACAAGAAGATATAAAACATATTCTTATCTTCGAACATCATCTCATATAACCCTTAATGAACCCCTATATGAACCGTAAATAATAAATACAATTGGATTGACCATACGACAAATTTTTAATATAATTATCTAGAGTAAATAATCATTAACAAATGAATTGGTGTGATATCTTAGTACACCCATCATATATAAAATAATAGGCTAACCATGCACTATATAGGTACTCCTGTCATGTATATTGTCTAAGAACAACAACATGAATAAATAAATTAGTGAACAAGATTCATAATAACACAATAAAATTACCTTTATTATTTTTTGATCATGATAAACCAATGGATATGAAACAGGTTCCATAAAAATCTCATTGAAACATGATTAAATCATTGAAAAGAAACTAGTTCTGTAACTATCTCTTTATAACAAGAGTAATTCATCTTGATAAATAAATGGGATGGAATCAATAAAATATATCCTTAATATAGTATAAGAATCCAAATTTGTTTTATGTTGATGAATGTAAATAACAATAAAATATCTTAAAATAATTATTCTGAGAAATTTTATTTTAAATTTGAAAAATACTTTTAAAAACATAAATTAATTTAAAAATAATATTATTTGAAAATAATTGTAAAAATATAAAGAAAAGTATAAAATAAATTTTAAATATTAATTGTGGTAAATATCATTTCACCTTTGAGCATTGTTTTTAAATAATTGCTTTATTAAATTTTGTTTTAGAATAAATTCTATTTCCAACTAAAGAGAGAAACAAAATTGTATTTTATTAAAAACATTCTATCAATTATTATAAGTAACAAAGAGTGGAAGATTTTTCTATTACATGATAATATCATAAATAAAATTGGGACAAAATATGACATGATAAGTATAATACTTCCAAATAGTGGACATAATCATTCAAAATCCATATAAACAATGAAATTATAACAAAATGCTTTTAGGACATTGAAAACATTGAATTGTAATCCAAATAAGTTAATAAAAATAAATGAATCATAGAATATCATGAAAATTTGGATATTCATGATAAAACATTTAAAATGGATATTATATACACCATATAAAACATGATAGGTGTATAATATATAAATGTCTCATAGAAGGGAAATTACAAATAAAATCCATTTCCACATTGGTAATATTGAGCACATAAAGACATATAAAATGATATCCAAAAATGAATATATATATTTAAATAAATATTAGAATATTAATTATATAATTAATTGATTTTTAGTATATATAGCAACAAACAAAAATTAGGGATGAATATGGTATGAATCTTATAAAAATAAAAGCAGGACAATAAAAACACTTACCTTGAGTTTGAACCATCACACATGTTAGTCATCTTCCTGAACAATAAAAATATGTTGATTATATATATTCCTGATAATATTTTTCTTTTTTATTAGAAATTTTATATTCCATATCAATATGTTATATACAATTACTTTATTGTTTACGTTTACATCGAATGTTTTAGCCATATTCAGCTTTAGTAACAAACATGTCTTAGGTGGGTAGACTATAGTAAAAGTTGTAATTTTTTAAACCCCTCCATAAAAATAATAATTAAATAAATATATTATTTAAAAATATATTATATGTTTAAAATCCTTCATAAAATAATTTTTTGAAAAATGAACCTTTATTATGATCATAGAGATGAAATGTTGTACATACACATAAGTGACATTTGTATTTCTCAATGATCATTATTTAATGAGGGAAGGTTATACTTTATGTGTCAATAAAAATTATTAGGACAAAAATATTATATAATTTAATAGTATATATTTTTATATATCATTTTTATGATGTAAAATGAATCATATCACTTCAAGGAGGTAGTAATCAAGAATTCCACGAATGTTTATATCACGTTTTCAATGTGTGAAAATGTAATAATGAAAATGATATATTATTTTTTCAAAAATATAATTATGTCATGAATATCCTAATTAATTCATTCATATCATATATATACTTTACATGTACCCTTATTATGTTCCATTTAACAAGTGATTGAAAATAATTTCACAGGTCTTCATGAGGAGGTAGTCTACCATACACATGAGTGACATTACTGTATCCTCTACTATTTGGAAGGTAGAAATGGTGTATAGATATAATGAATGAGGAGGTATAAATTTTTTATTAACATCATAAATATAGTATATGATCCCCATTTCCATCATTATTCCCAACTATGTTGTATGATAATTGAAAAATGAACGACATCATTTCATGATGTGGTAGTCCATAAAACACATGAATGATAATTAAGTAACCCATTTGATGGAAGGTTTTTTTACATAATAACCTTAAAATAACATCTTTTTAGATCATTTTTTATTATGATGTTATTTTATAATAAATATACAAGAATAATTTTTTTTCGTTACGAATGAAATAGTAAAAGACGATCATGAATGTTTCCTCTTCTTTAGATAAATCCATTTAGTTTTTACCAGCGGATTTCATAGAAGTATTTCATAAAAATTTAAAGATTACAGTATAATTATTTTTATTTTTGGATTATATTATGGTAGGTATTTTATGAAATATTTTGTTATAAATGTGTGATGACAGGAGGAGAGGTCTTGGCATTTTATAAGTATTGGAGAGGACCAACACGAATGGTTTCAAAAGAATGATAGGTGAACCAAGTTTTAAACCCACTATAAGGAAGCAATGCAGCAAAAAGATAGATATTAAAAGGTATAAGGTTGAAATAATTCCATTAAAGGGTAATTAGAAAATATTTGAGATTTTTAACAATTAAGATAAATGTTTAACCACTACGTAAACTCATTTTTACCATAACATCTATAATTAATTTTAATTTAAATAAAAAATATTTTGGGTAAAAAACTAATTTGACCATAATAATGACTATAAATAATTATTATTCAAAATACGGAAGCCATTTTTACAAATTAAATTCACCTATATGATAAAATATAATTTAATATTAATCCTACAGTCATAGGGAGACAATGGTGTTTTATGAAACGTTTTTTTAGAAAAATATAATTATATATTAACAATATGGCTAATAATAATCAATTTATTGTGATAAAGTTATATTTAATGATATATATTATATAAATATGAGTTAAAATATTCACCATTGGGAATTAATTTACTTAATAAAAATGTAGAAACATTATGCAATTTAGAATTTTTTTTGAAAAACTATACTTTAAACAAAAAACAATTACTGATAGCTAATATAATATTGATTAGAAAGTATTAAATTTGATAAAATATAAAAAATTAAAACATAGGTTACATAGAAATGTTCTAAAAGAATTTTAGCTCTATTAAATTAATTAATTTATAAGAAGTAATGATTTTTATAAAATTAAATATTTTCACTATTCATTGAAACAAATATTTCTAGAAATATATGAAAATTTTACCTCAAGTAAATTTTGATATCAAAATTCTAAAAAATAAATTTATGTTATAGTTTTTATATTGGTTTTCAAAATTACTTTTAAAACATTTATCCCAAACTAGATCTGGTCGCCATCCAAACCGGCACCCGACCCAACACATGGAAAGGCCCAAAGGGCATTCCCTTTCTCCAGGGGCTAGAACAACTAATCGAGTATTATAAATAAGTTTTTGGAAATTATTTACCCTAGATTAGAAGAATTAAACAACCCAAAATAATAAAAAACCTGAATATGAAAATTTAATCCAAACATGCCTTAAATAAAAGTCACAATTAAAATACATAGGATTAAACAAAACCCCAATAAGGACTCAACTGAAAAGGGAAAGAATTCATATTCACGATACAACACACACTAAGGGGACCTCACCCCCAAACATTATTTATAATTCCACACATGGAAAAGAAACTATCAACTCGATCCACCATCTCTCAAGACCTTTACCTTACCTATGTCAAACATTATCAAGTCTACTATCACCAAAATGTGTATGTAGGGTGTGAGTCTAATCCCAATAGGATTCCTCCAAAAAATATTCCATGTCATAACCATTTAAGATAAAACAGTCACATTTTTTTATAATGAAGTAATGATAGATCAATTTCTAAAAGGTAAATCTTTAAATGAAAACAGCATTCAAGAGTGAAACATGGAATAATATATAGTTTTAAATAAAACACACGTACTACTTAATTGTAAAGAAAATAACACTGGATGACCAGGATAAATACAACATATCAAATAATCACTAGTCAAAGGAACACCCCTAGGAACTAGGAAGCTATGGAGCACAAGGTACTTCATATCTTGGTGTAAAAGTAACCATAACGAATATCCTTCTCATAAAGGAGCCAAAAGTAGGAGAAACCCCAATGGACCAGTGGTCCCCAATCATCATCAATGATTAGTTAGTGATTTCGTCATAAAACATTGATTGTGAAACATGGATGATATCATAAGTGTCCTTGTCACTTCCCTAGATACATGAGTTTCCCTCTTTAGGCTAAAAAAATTCCCCATGTTATGAAATACCAATTGCATGTGAAAACCCAATTTTCAAATAAACATTCCATTTATGAATCATACTCACACCAAATAGAACAAAAACAAGTATTTTACACCGAATGTAATTTATTAAACCCTTTAATTTTTTTATAAAACAATTTCAAGAGGAAATCCAATGGTTTGCACACAAAATCCCTTTCAAAACCCACCTTCAAGGCCAAAATCACCCCAATACCATACCAAGGATGAGTTTTAAGACATAGAATGTTTTAAAAAACCACTTTCTAATGTTATGAAATTTTTATCAAATGACACTACATAAATTACTCATAAAAACACAAAATTTGATGCAAAAAATGCAAGATTATAATCAAAATCTAAACCAACAATATAAAAAGCAAATTTATCAACACACATAATAATTAAAAAACTTGATAATAAGTTCAATAAATCATGTTAACTCATAAAATAATTCCTTCACCTAACTAACATATGTTATATGTCAAAAAACACAAATATTTGTGAAAAAAATCAACCACACCACAGCCTCACCACATGGGGATGAAAATGAACCGTAATCCACAGTATTCAACAAAGAAAAAAAATTATACCATAGTGATGAAAACCTAATTTATAGACATTTGGAACTTCATGAACGATATCAGAAACCCTAAGGAAAATGGATGAAAAAACAGATGAAATAACTTTTTTGGATAATCATGAAGTTCCACCGCCACAAAATGCATCAAAAAAGGGATATAAAACCGTTTAGGGGATATTGGGAACCTTCCATGGCTTTAAAGGTTTAATGGAGGAATAAAGGGGTTAGATAGGATTAATCATGGAATGAAAAACCTGGAATAAAAATATGACCTCAACACTTTTGAATAGTTTATCCCCACAATTTATTAAATCGTGTGGCAATCCATAAAACCTAGTCATAGAAACAAATTCTCATTTTTTTCCAAATTTCAAGGGTAAACTAGAAGAAACCTATCGGGGAACAATACCCCAAGAATAGAATATAATAATACCAAAATATAAGGACATGGATGTGAAAATTTTCCCAATCATGAAAATTTCCAACCAGAAAAGTAAACCTGAGGATTGATTAGAAATCCTGAAAGGGTAATCTTGATCATCCCTTGAATTCCGCACCAATATATCATGTACAACATTACCATTCTACTAAGGGACTAGAACCAGTGGAATATAATTCCAAGAAATTATCATCTCTTTGGAATCGATTATTCACACTAGCCCCTCAAACATATATAAATCAAGAACATCTTACAACTCATCCAAATTTAACATGTTAGATGGATCAAGATTATAATTATTTTATTGGGATACATGGAATAATTCATGTATAGATGTACATTGAGAAGTCAAATCTAACAAGTATGCCTCCATTCCCATATTCTTGGTGATGTCAAAAGGTCCAACATACCTTGATGTTTGGTTTCCTTTATTTCCCAAATGGCAATGGCCCAATCTAGGGGACAACTTCAAGAATAACCGGTTAACCACAAAGAACTCTAGATATCAATGCCTCTCATCAGCATAATATTTATGGTGACTCTAAGCTTTCAATAATGACTTCCTAATCCACTTGACATTTTCAAATGTATCTTGCATAAGGCTAGGCCCCAAAAGTGAGGTCTCACCTCCCTCAGTCCAACACAGAGGGACCGGCAAGGCCTACCATAGATAACATTAAACGGATTAATTCTAATCAAGGATTGTTAAATGTTATTACATGAAAACATGGTCAATCCCAAATGGAAATCCGATGAACCTATAAATTCCAAGACACATGCCTTGATCATGTCTTCCAGAATATGATTCATCCCCTTCATCTGTCCGTCCATTTAACGATGGGATGCCATGATCATCGTTATACCTGAACCAAAATTATTCTAATGTACATATCAATACTGATATGTAAAATGTGGGTCTCTATCTGAGACAATTGATGATGTCACACCATGAAGACATAACACATCTAGAATATAAAATTGGCCTAGCTCATCCACATTATCTATACACCTGATTAAAAGGAAATGGTATGATTTTTCAAATGTTTAAGCACTACCCAAGTAGTGATCTTACCATGAGGTGTACAGGGTAAGACAATAGTGAAATCCATGGAGACCTCATCCCACTTCTAGGTAGGAATGGTAAATGGGTGAAGAAAACTAGAGTATCCATGAATCTCTTCTTTTACCTCCTATCATGTATAACATCTCAACATAATGTCAGTTATGTATCATCTCATACCTGGACCCCAAAACTATCGAAGAACATCATAATGAATTTTCTAGTGTCCAGGATGAATGAACCACTGAGATTTAGGGATACACTACATCACCACCATCCTCAGCGACAACAGTAATACTAAATATCTTTTAAAGCACAAGGTGACCTTAGGATATGATGACCAATTAGAATATTTCTCACCCCCATGATGATTCTGCATCGACCGTTGAAAAATCTCATCACTGGGCTTCACCCACTGATTCCTCTCTAAAAGGGAAGAAATCAACATAATGATTTCCAAGAACACACATCCCATTATACCCCATGTTCTCTAAGTGAATCTAAGAAAAGATAACAATCATATTCTACTCATCACTCGAATTCCTAAAATCCTACACTATTACTTTCATGCTTAAAGCATCAGAAACCACATTACACATTCATGGGGTATTGATGATATCAAATTCGATCCTCGACAAATACTTTATCCAACAGTGCTTCTTTGGATTACGATCCTTTTGTGAGAAGATGTATTCTAGGATATAATGACTAGAGTATACCAATAACATCTCCCCAATGAGGTATTGATTCCAAGTCCTCATAGCATGAATCACCACTGACCACATCATGCCATATATCATGTTATTATTTTAATGTTGTCGGAGTTTGTGAGAATCATATTCCACCATGTGATCACCCTGTATAAGCATGAACCCATGACCCATAATTGAGGCTTCACAATAAACCAGATAGCTCTTTCCTAATTCTAGAATAATTCAATATAGGGATGGTAGTCAACCAATTCTTTAACTCTATGAAGGAAGCCTAAAATTATAGTCCCCATTAAAAATTCACTCCTATCTAGGTGATAAAGGTCATGGGTGAAGAAAGACAATAGAATTCCCCAAAAAACCACATATAATAACTGACCAAGTCGAGGGAACTCTTGATCTTAAACACATTCATCGGTTGCTCCCATGACATAACTACACTGAACGTCTCATAGTCCATCAAAACCCCCTGTTCCATGATAAAATAAGCTAGAAAATCCCTTATCTGATCTAGAAGGTGAACAATTACAACATTGGATGAAGGTGATGTCCCCACAGAGTTCCCACCGCTTTCCACAAATGACGCTCATGCTCTTCCTCAAATCTAGAGTAAACTAGGATGTTTTCCATGAATAACATAACGAAATAGTCGAGATACTAGTTGAACATCCTATTCAGTAATTCCATTAAGACCAAAGCAGGATGGGTCAATACAAAGGGAAAAACCACATACACAATGTTTCCTTACTCACTTGGGAAAGTTGCCTTTGGGATATCAGTCTCTGTCACCCTGACTTGGTGGTAACCTGAATGCAAGTTTATCTCAGAAAACAATATTTTACCCATCAACTAATCAAATAAGTCATCTATTCTAGGAAAGGGATATATTTTTTTATGGTTACCTTATTAAGGTTCCAGTAATTAATTCACAACCAGAGGGATTCATCGTCCACCTTCACAAAAAGAATAGGTACAACCTAATGAGTGATGATCATGTGATTGAATATTTGGATGTCGGATCATCGAGTTGTATCATTAATTACCCCAACAAGATGTGGTATATAAGATACAAGAGAAATAATATCAGATGTTTTTTCTGTTCCCAATCAATTTAGAACTCTACATCCTAATATATCGGAAAGCCTCAAAATTCATCTTGAAATACATCCAGCAAATCATCCACTACAGGAGGTAATCTAGGTATAAGAGAATGACCATAATCATTTAGAGTGGGAAATGATAACTGGAAGACATGATTCCCCAACTCTTTTTGGAGAGTTCCCACACAGACTAACAGAATATCACATTCCTCACAAAAAACCTGAGGACTATCATCAGGTTCCATGAAACTCACCCACCACTAGTAATAAACAATATGTGCTTGAATGTGAAATTAACAATCCATACCAATGATTACATAAATAATTTCTATATCTATGACCAGGAGGTCCCTCTCTATCTAAAACCCTAACAGATAAAGTGCATAAAATAGTCACCAGAGACCTTTCTCATTCTTCATACCCAATGATGCCACCATCTTCTATACAAAAGATAACAAATCGGTTGGGAAATACAATAGGATCACAAATTGGGAAAAGATAATAGATATATTATCACCTATTTCAATGAGAACAATAGCTAAATAATATAAAATCCTAATGGTACGATAAACTATTTGAGAAAATACGTCTGATCCTACTGGTGTCCGATCCATAGTATGCAGATGCATCATCTCTGCCTAAGAATGAACACTCACCTGTGTCTCTTCCGAAAAATGGATCTTCGCAGAAGATGATCTGGACCTATAGCCATGACCTCCAAACTAATATCACACTATTATATAAGGATCTTTCTAAACTAAAACTCCCCTATAAGCCACAAATCATTCCCCACCACTTATTGGACACATCACCTTGCAATGTGTTGCAAGTTCCCCATAGATATGGACTGATAAAAAGGAATCAATGAAATGTACATCATGGTTGTGTGTTCCTTGGTCTCCCACAAGGGGTGCACATGAAAAAGCTCGCATTAGAAGAAATAGATGAAAAATACCAGGACAGATGGCATAAACTACCCCAAAAAGTTTTTCCTACTCATCTTGGTTCCTTTTTTTCTCAGATGCACTACTAATACCCATCACTAATACCATCCATGAGAAACCATACCTTCCCATGTGAAAAATCTCCACCATACTATCCCTATAAACCACCTCTGTATAGTTATTCATCTTGAAATGGAATAGGAGAGAATATATCTCTAACTATAAACTCGTCATAAACTACTAGGATTTAATCTGATCATTAAATACAATTTGAGATGCATATCAGGCTTGCTCGATCAAACGGTTGGAATACCCGATCACTAACTAATTACCTTGTATGACTTCCATAAAATCTCGGTATTTGGAATAATCCCAAAAATTAGGAAAATACTGGTCGTTGAAGGTATCATTGAAGTCCTTCAATGTCAACTGATCATACTTCCCTACTTGAAGCACTAATTCCCACCACCTACAACTAGGACCTTATAGAATTAATGAGTCACATTTCTCACAGACCACCTCTGGTGTGGCACGGAGCTTGAACATGCACATGATATTCTCAATTCACTCCTATAATTGATGGGGTTCTATAATAACTTGAACGATGGGAGACTTGTTCTTCCTAAAATTCTAGTATTTTTCCTTCCTGTGACAAAAATCATCTTCTCTTGCTATGGTATTAGTAGGATCCACACCCAGTCTGAGATCTTATTTATCACTGACCATATATTCTAACATCCACTAATCAAGTGTTGAGGGAAAAATCCCTTCGGCTTCATCTTGTGGGTGCATGGGATGTCTTCTCAAAGGCATGATTCAAAACAAAAGAAAAAGTCAAAAAAGAAAACATTTGTATAGAAATCCTGAAAAAATTTCAGAACAACATCTAATATAAATAAATTAAACTCATAAAAATAATGAAATAAAGAACTAATTCACCCCAAGAAATGTCCATGTACAATCTATATCCCAAACATCCCACTACGAAGAGAAGTCAAATAAACAACCCCAACATCACCTAGAGACATGAGGTCTATCACGATAGGTACTACCACTAAACCCTACATGCAACTAGGTCTCTAAGCCCGTATATTCCAAGTTTCAGTTTGATAGGACCTGTCACAAATAACCTAAATCAAAGAGCTAAACCATCCATTGATACCATTTTTTCATTACCCAGATCAGATTTCCATCTAAAGAGGCACCTGACCCAGTCTATGGAAAGGACTAAGGGGGGTTCCCTATCGCCACAGGCAGGTACAAGTTCCTGGGTGGCATAAATGTGTGTTTTGTAATGTTTTACCGATGTTTAGAAGCATTAAAAATTCAATAATATTAAATAAACCTAATATGATGATTTATACCAAACAAGAATTTAATAAAAATTATAACTAAGACACAGAGTGTAAAAAAACCCATGAGTTTCCCAACTCAAAATGGGAGGCATTTCCAACTCAACAACCACCACATTGCAATATGACCTCACGCTAAAAGCTTCTCGACAACACATCACATGTAAAAATAATCTAACAACATCAACTCTCATCTCCAAGGACCTTTCCCTTACCTGTTTCAATCATTATCAAGTCTACATACACCCAATATTTTATGTAGGGTTTCACACTAAGCCCAATAGGAGTCCATCCATAAATACTTTATTTGATAAACATTTTATGTCAAAAAATCCTGCATGTTTTTATAAACATGAATTTATAGAACAATTTCTAAAATGTGAGAGTATAAATTAAGACAACATTCAAGAGTTCAACATGGAATAATGTAATATTTTCAATAAAAAACACAATATACTATATTTTATAGGAAAACTCACTGTATACCGATGGTTAATACGATATAGAAAATGAACACAGTCACAAGAACACCCTTATGAACTAGTTAATTTTGGGGCACTAGGTACCTCATATATCCATTTAAAAGTTATGAAAACCTATATTATTTTCATTCATGGACCACCAGGATGAGGAAAACCAATGGACAAGTAGACCCTAGACATCATCAAGGGGTAGTCAGTATTGTCATTATCAAACATGATAAGTGATACATGGATGATACCACTACTCAATCACTCGAATACTAGTCCTATTCCACCTACCTAGATACTTTTTTTTCAATCATGGTTCTAAAATAAGTTCTACATGTTAGAAAATACCGATTTCATAGAAAACACCCTTTTCAAAAGAAAAAAACCATTCTTGAATAATACATAAAACAAACAGTACGAAAACATTTTCTGCACCCCAATGTATTTTAGTAAACCCTTTAATATATTTTATAAAATAATTTTAAGGTGTAAATCAAGTGTTTTCATAGAAAATCCATTTCTAAACGATCTTTTACGGCCAAAATCACCTCAATACAATACCAAGATACAGTAAGACGTTGTAGAAAACTTAATAAACCAATTTCATATAATATAAAATGTCTTAAAATGATATCACATTAAATTCTCATTAAAAACACAAAATTTGAAGAAAAAATGAAACTATAAAATCAAACCCTGAACCAATTAGGTCAAAAATAATTTTCTCACAACAAAAAATATGTAAGAAACATGATAATAAGGTCATTTAAGCATGATAACTCATCAAAATATTCTTACACATGGAAACCTTTTCCTTTGATGTTAACAACCCCAAATCATTGTGTGAAACATCAACCGCAACACCACTACACTACATTGGGATGAAAACAATCCCTAATCAATAATATTCAACCAACGAACATAAAATTATACCCTAGGTATGAAACACTAGTTTTTGGTCATTTGTAACTTCAAGAAAAAGTGAATAAACCATAATTAGAATGGAGGGAACAAGAGAAAATTTCACTTATTTGAAGAATCATGAAGTTCCACCACCAAAAACCCCTTCAAAAATGGGTTCCAAAAGAGATTAAGGGATCTTGGGAGACTTCAATGGATGATAGGTTTTAATGGGGGAATAAAGGGTAAGGATAGGATTAATATTGGAAGGGAAAACATGGAAGAAATTTTTTTTTGACCCCACACTTGTGCATGGTTTGTCCACATGGTTTAGTAAACCGTGCATCCATACTACGTGGCATGCTCTCACCACCCAAAACCCTCATATTCCTAAGACATTAACAGGGAACCTATGGGGAAAATAGGGTGAATTATAGGCCAATAATATAAGGGAAAAATACCTAAAAATAAAGACATGGATGTGACAACATTTGTGACGTAAAAGGAGAAAAAACTATTTTGTAGAGAAATTTACATTTTTAAACATTAAATTGGATTTATTTTTATATATTTTATAGGAATAACATATGAAAAATGATAAACATTAGACTTAATATGTTTAATAAATATTTAATTCATATAATCCAAAAATATTGATTATTTTAATTTATATTTATAAAACTCAGTTTTTTGCATATAATTTTTTTTTGAAAAAGGCATCCTTTTATTTTCAAAATGTTTTTTAAATTTAAAATTAATTGGTCACCAATGAATTTAGTATATATACATGTGTAAAAATTATTTCCATAATTATGTTAATATTTTACAAACAATCTATTATAATTATTAGGTTATAACTGTAATATATCATAGGACTGTTATGTTTGGTGGTTCCGGTTGAATATGATATCGAACACATAGATATCATGGTTTTGTATAATGTAAGATAAAATGGGTGTTGCAAAAAATTCAATATATTGAAGAATCATGTTGTTTTTTTTTCAAATGTTAATGTTAGTTTTTTTCCCTTTATTCTACCAAATATATTTTTATTCTTTAAGAAAAAATCTTTGGGTGTTACATCCACATTTTTTTAATAAATTGTATCCTCACAATTTGATCTTTATATCAACAATCGATGGTTGGAAATTAAAAATATATTTTTTTAATCCTTAATCATAAAAATAGTCAATAAAACATATTATAAATATTATTTAATAGGATATACAATGGTTATTTGTAATAACACATTACTAGGTTTAAAAAAAAGATAAAGTAGGTAAGAGTGGTAGAAAAATGTAACTAATTATAGTGATTGATTGAGGTTATTGATAAAATGGAATAGAATGATTAATGGAATGTTATGGCCAAAAAACAATGAATATATAAGGATATAAAAAAAATTGGTTCATCATAATTGAATGTACTATGATTATACATTTTTATCAAGATCTTATTCCGAGAGTGGAGGAATTTCCTTATAATTATGAATATGATAATATGGAAATATATATACATGATCAAGAGATTTTCATCCATTAGTAAAATTCCACAAAAATCTAAAAAATTTCTCTAAATAAATAGTTTTCAAGATTAATTTTTAGTGCATGAAGAACTGAAATATAATTTTTATGGCTACATAACCATATAATGGATAAAAAGCTATTACACCAAAGTATAGACAGTAATCAAAACTAAAATGGTTATCATGTGGTAAGATAATTAACAAAATAAGATAACCTTCATATGACAAACTAATAATCAATATTAATGATTAATATCCACAGTTCAATCTAAATTATTCTATTAATAACTATTCTTCATATTCTTATATCATTTCTTGACTATGTTTAAAACCTAATGATTAAAAGGATATGATTATATATTCTTCCAAGATAAATAATAATTCATTACTCAAATAAAAAACTATATGATTCCAAAATGAAAATTATGTTTTCGGATAAAAAATCATATTAACTAAGAAAACTATTAGGCTAGTGGTAGGAATGAATCCCTTATCATCTATTAGTTCTTAGTTGAAGCCACACCATCTTCCTAGATTCAATGGTTTATAACCTAGCATTCATATTTCCCTTTATTCAATTAAAAATCCTCACTGAATAATACATCATTTTGATCCTATGTGTTACAAATACATAGACCAAATAAAATGTCACAAAAAATTTATTAAACATAAAATTTTACTACTTAAAACCATCAAAAGAGGATTATATGAAATTGAATATAAGATGGACCATTATCCTACAGGCATATTCTAGTATCCATAACTCACAAGATAATATCACATGAAGACATATAACTCCCAAAATTTAACAAAACCATTCATTTTATAGTAAATATAATAGGCCATAACTCGTACGCTATTATTTTGTACATAAATTGTAAAAATTACATTTTTGGATTTGATGCCAATAAGGGAGACCCATTTTTTTCAAAAAGACCATATACCATTAAATGGAATAACTTTAACACTTACATCCTAAATGACCTTAGACATTAGAGTTTTATATAATTAAGATAATTTTCTATATATCTAATTTATATGACTTTAATTGGGAATATATCCCACTTTACCCTATTTTTATTCTTAACATTACAACATAACAACAATCTATATAAAATCACTTCTAGGAATAATTCATTCGACCAATTTTTTTTAATTGGGAAAAAAGAAAACAGAAGAGGGGTGAGTTCAAATTATCAATAAGGGAAAATGTATGAAATTAAAAATTAATGACATCATTGGTAAATGGAAGAGAATAAGTGCATGATGACATAATCAATGTTCATGAGTCAAAAATATGAATATTCATAACCATCAATAACTAGATAATAAAACATGAAAAAATACAACCATGAATTAATAAGGGAATAAATCATAATAATCAATGATTATGTGAATTGTGATATCAAAATTAATGAAATAAATATCATAAACCATTGAAAGAATAGATAAAATGTATTAGTATATATAAAAACCATCTCAAAAATCCATTATAAAAAAATTACATAATCATTAAAAACCATTATAATTATAATAACCATATATACGACTTCTAATATAATTCTGCGGTGAACAAAATCACATCCCAATAAATTGGAGCTCTATATGAGTGTACCCATCGTATAAATTATAACATTCTCACTCAGTGCTATGTTTTCACACATATCATTTATAATTTCCAATTGCTACAACATGAATATGGAAAATAGAGAATTAATTTAATTATAACTCATTTAATCAAATTATTGTCTTTTTAGAACTTGATTAACACATTGATGATAAATGGGTTCTATGAAAATCTATTTGAAACATGATTAACTCTAGGGAAAGAGAAAAGCTTCATCTCAATCTCATTGAAACAATAATAATTCATCCATAAAATGAATGGGGCAGGTATCAATACAAAATATTCACATTAAAGGATAAGAATCAACATGGGTTTATCACATTGATGAATGGATATAACAATTATAAATAATTAAAAACCATTTTGAAGTTAATATCCCTTTCTTTATGGAAAACACATTTTAAAACAAAAACCATTTTTAAAAAAAATTTATTTTAAAAACCACTAAATAACATAAGAGAAGTTATAAAATAATTTAACAAAAATTATTGAGGAAAAAAATATTTTTACTATTAAATTTTTTTTCAAAACTGTTGTTATAAATTTTTTAGAAAACATGGTTTTTGATGAAAAAATATTTTTAACTGATGAGATATAAAAAGTCCAATTTTTTTGAAAAACAACTCAATTATTATTTGTAAAAATAAGTGGAAAATTGAATTATTACCTTAACATATCATTAATAAACATATTATACGATAAATAAATATAAATATAAGATAAAAACATCATATACATAATCAAATGAAATCCCTGTAATTGATGAGATTGTAATAAATACACCGACCACTTTACTAACATTGAATGAAAATACCCATGACTGAATGAAAAAAAATGTAACATAAAAGATAATAGAAATAATTATATTCAGGAAAAAAATGTCAATTTTGTAGTATATAGAAAATATAAATGATTTTTTATTTCATAACAAACATATTGCAGTGGTAATTTTTTTTACAAAAATCCAATACCACTTTTGTAACATTGAAATTGTAATCCTCATGAAAGATATATCCTAAAATGAAAATATAAATCTGAATTATTTTAATTATAACAATCATAAAAAACATTAATTGGAATTACATACTACACAAAACAATACTATTTTCCAAATATTGAATTTATATCAAAAATATAAAATTGTGACTAGAAAAACCCATACCTCAAGTTTGATTCATCACTCCAGTTATTTATATTCTAGAATAATTTAAATATATTAAATATATAAATTCATGATAAAATAATTAATGTTTATTATAACATTTATTTATCTTATTAACAATTAATATCAAAATTTCTTAATTGGATATTTTTATGTCAGATTCTTTGACCATATTTGAAATGTGTGTCAAAAACAGCAAATGTGGGATGAGTATGCTCAAAGTGGTATATGTCTAAAAATTAAAATAATAATAATAAAAGAGGAATAATTCAAATATTTATATAAAAATTATAATTTTAAAAACATTCATTGGTTTTTATGAAAAATTAACTAACATTATGACTTTGGACATGGTAGGTTGTACGTTTGTATGAGTAACATTACAATTTTTAAATAGTCAAAATGGATGTAGGGAATGTAATAGTTTATTTTACCATAATTATAATTATATTATAAATATATTATAATGTAATTATATAAACTTATATATATATATCACTATTTGTTTATAAGGAATCACATCATTTTTATTAGATTGTAGTCCACACATCCCCATACAACGTTATGGTGTTTTATGTGTACGAAAAGGTAACAAAAAATTAATATATTATATTTTCCAAAGAATAATTATTTCATAAATATTAAAATAATTCCATGTATATTTTATATATGTATTATATATACCTTTATTACCATCAATGTAACACATAAGAAAAAAACAATTCACATCACTTCGCAAGGTGACAATATGTCGTACAAAAAAGAAATGTTATCCTATCCCCATTTGGTGTGGAATGTAAAATGGGTGTATATTATATAATTAATCTAGATGTATAATTATGTTATAAATAGATTAAATATCATATAATTTTTTTCCAATAATTATTCCCATCCATGAGAGGTATTAATAGAAAAATGAATGACATCGTTTCATGAGGCGGTAGTCCGCCGTACAGATGCATGATGATTTCATAAAGAATTTGATATAAGTGTGTGTGTTTGAGGTCCAAAAATTAATATAAAAACATATAATTATGTTTCTGAAATTTATATTATTATATATTCATGGGGTAAAAATAAATTATGGCTGTGGAGAAGAGAAACAAATGCATGTTGATTAATGTTAGATCTTCTTCAGGTAACTCCATTAGGTTTTTAAAAATTCTTTCCATGGGTAGATTTATCCAAAAAATATATCTTATACATATTGGGAGGAAATTTTAAAAATTATTTCGAGATGTATTTTAAAAAGCCATTCTTTTTTATGGTATTAATAAAATAGGAGAGTTGATTTCCTTTTATAAGCGGGTGAGATGACACATATTTTATTTTTTAGAAAAATGTTAGGTACTCCCATGTTTTTTCATACGAAAAGGATTAAATAAAAAAACAATATCTACCATAAAAGAGATAGGGTATAAATATATCCAACCAATTTATGTTTTATTGGTTTCAAAGTCATTTGGTCCCTTAATATTAAATATTATACACTATGAAAAATTATTTATAGATTAAATAATGTAATTATTTTTAATTTATTACACTAATATTAATTTCAAAAAACAAGTTCAACATAATAGAAATTATAAATTATTCTGAATAAATACGAGGAATAAATTTTCCCAAATTAGATTAATTTATTTATAAAATTTTAATTTAATATTAATCCCATAGTTGTTGTGAGACATCATGTTTTTAAAAAGAGTGTTTTCTTATATAACCATTATACTATATTGACTCTATGAGGAGTAATAATAATTGAATGAAACCATAATAATATATAATGAAACGTATTATGTATTTTAAATTTAAAACATTATCCAATGGGAATTATTTTAAATTATTAAAATGTTTAATCATTATGCATTTTAAAATATTTTTTTAATAACCTATAATTAAACTGAAAAAAATATATTTGAAACCATTATTAAGATGTGAAAAAAGTAATTTAGTGGATGAAATATAATAAATATTTATTATTTTAGCTAAATAATATTTATAAAATATTGGGACACTTAAATAAAAAAAATTATATTAAAATACTTTTATAACTATATTTGTATATATATATACTATGCACTGAAAATAAATATTTGTGGGAAAATATCTAAATTTTACCCAAAGTAAAATTGTATATAATAATTTAAAAAATGTAGTATATTTCTTCAAATAAATATTATTAATGGATAAAAATTACTTTTAAAACAAGTTCAGCTAAAATCTGTGCCAATTTATTTTTTAGAAAATATATATTTTTAAACATAAAAATGGATTTAATTGTTACTATTTTATTGAAAAACATATAATATTAACACTAAAGGATATATTAAATAGATTAAATATAAAAATCATGAATATAATAAAAAAAGTGTTATTGTTTTGTTTTGTTTTTATAAAAGACACTTCTGTGAATTTAAGTACATTTTTAAAAACATTCTTTTTATTTTAATGTGTATTTTTTTCATTTAAAATTAATTGGTCATAGAATAAGTTACTATATATACATGAATAAAACATATTTTCAAAATATGGTTAATTATATTAATAAATTCCTTTACTATGGTTAGGTAATAGTTGTAAAATATCGTGGGTTTTCTAGGTTAATTTTTATGTGATGATTATTCTATCGATCATAAAAAAATTTTGTTTCTTGGAATGTAATATAAACAAGGTTTTTCATGTAATGAAGGATATTTAAGAAGCTCTTTGTTTCATATATCATAATAGAAACACATTTTTGTGTTCCATTTAGGCTATCAAATATAGTTTATTTCTTTTAAAATAAATCAACATGCATTATAATTGATTTATAAAAAATTGATAGATACTGATTGGGGATTTTGTATAGACGTTCTACATCACATATAAAAAAATAAATAAGAAATAACTTTAATTATTCATTATAAAAGTATAGTTCTTTGTTTTAAATTTTTTTAGGGATTTATAATTGTAGTCTCTAAAAAGGAATAGGTTAATTAAAAATATTTTCGAAGAATATTTTTTCTCCCATATAAAGAACATAGACAAAATATATTAAATGGGGAATAGTATTAGGAATCAAGAAATGTTGTTGAATTTAGCAAGAGGGGTACATAAAATTGTTATTTGGTTCAATATATTTATGATTAATATATACTAAAGGATTTTTTTTCTTCTTGATTATGAATATTCTTCCACAATATCCAATGGGAACTAAAACACAGCATGTCAGTCATTTAGGTATTAAATATTTTAAAATTATGTAGAAGAATGATGGACATGGTGATATCTCTAGGAATATATATGACACTCACATTGTTGAATCATATCAAAAAATTTGGTTTTATTGAAACATATATATGATAGAAAAGTAAATAAAGAAAGCAACATGAGATTGGAGAAGTGGATGTATCTATTTTGATGGCTCCCAAGTCCTCAAATGAAAATATGTAAATTTTTTTAAAGAATATTTTTTCTGAATTTAATGGAAAATGATTATTAAACAGAAAACTAAGGTATTCCTCGGTGACACCAAATACCAAAGTTCATTTGAGAAGACTATTTGTGTAATGATTCAAATGTATTTCATAAATAGTTTAAAATAATTCACAAATTTTTGTGTGGAATAATACTAAATAATATTAAAATGTATCATTTACTATCATAAAAATTAATTCAAAATAAAAATAAAGTTCTTAATAGGAGTAATATAATTATAAAAAACATGGAACAAACTTGGTTATTTTAATATTTCTAATTAGAGAAGTATTCCAATAAGTCTATTCAAGAAACAATATATATATCTAAAAAATACTTCTTATATCTAAATTAAGACAAAACTCAATATGAATATTTGTACAGATAGAATACCATATTAATTTAATATATTTTACAAAGATGAAAGTGTTTTATTGTCAATAAAAAATATAATGATGTTTATATCTAAAGGCACTGATGATATTTTTCCTCGATATTAATTTAGATAAAAACCCATCTTTTTTTAACATTATTCCTAGAAAGATAATAAAATCTAATTATATTATATTAGATTATAATGAGTATATATATATTTATAATATTATTGTAATGTATTCTTTAATGTAGAATCTATAAGACAAAGGACCACTCTTCTATAAAAGAATTTAAAAAGAAGTTTATAAATTAATAAGGGTTCAACCAGTTGTATAACAGTCAATGGATGATACTAAAAATATAGAAAATACAGGTTAGAACCCCCTATAAACTTGAAAACTATAAGAAATGATGTTGGTTTATAAAATATATTTATTGATCAGACATACTCGGTTCTGTATAGAAAAATGAATGCATAGTATCAAATACTATTTATTTAGAAGGTTGAGAAAAAACTATTATATGAGACTAAAAAATGGTGTATGTTGGATCAATATAACACCTATAAACATGGAATGACATGAAATAATATGAGATTAGAAATCTATTCAAATGAAAAAACAACAAATTTATCTGAACCAAAGGGGTTATTAAAAATAATCACTAGAAATATAAATTTTATTTGGAAGAAATCATGTTCAATTTGGGGGAGTTAACAAAAAATAGTTTTAATTGATGTAGATATGTTATTTTCACCAATAATATTGTTTAATATAATATAAATTATTTTACCAATAGAGAAAAAAATATCTATTAGTATATACAAGAGGATTGTGAAATAAACATTCATTATTGGTTTTGTTGAAGAGGGAATCTATATTTGACAACTAGATAATTATCACACTGATGATGATTATGATAAAGTAACATAGTAAAAAAAGTATTTATATACCATAAATAAATAATTAAGATAATGTTTCTTGAGGTTAAATCCATATTTAAAAACAATTTGTCTAATAATATGTGGGTTTTTACAACCTATATATAATGAAATTAAAAAAGAACAAGAATATTGTGTTATTCTATATTGATGAAATCCTATTCAGAGGTTCAAAAGACACCAAATTCAATAAAATCTCAAAATTATTTTCTATGAATTTGAGATTTCAAAACGTTTTGAATTTCATTTCTCTATAGTTTTTATGTGATTAAATTATAAAATAGATAATTTATTTCCCTAGATTCATATTCTACCTATTTTTTGAAATGATTTCATATAGATGGTTTTAAGATAATGGATTATTCATCAGGAACATGTTTGAATATATCCATTAATATGTAGTGAATGGAATTCAATGTGATAATTTTTTTAATTGAATATTTTTTTTAAATTTAATAAATGTACAACTTGATATATAATTGTTCATATATTATGTTTTCCATTATCAATGTTCTCCAAAAAACATTTATTTGAAATATGTGAATATGAATCTTTGATATATCAATCAAATGGTTAACAATGGGGTTTTTACTAGAGAAAATAAAAAAAATTGTGTTTCACTAATCTATATTAAACGAGTTTTATAAATGACATAATGTTTACTTTTAGTTGTGATTTTTATCATTATAATTCATATATTTCATTGATAAGTTAAAATGTGGTATTATATCTCCTTGATTATTTTTTTGATGAGTATATATAAAATCCCTCCAATATAATGTGAATTATTTATGTTTTATTAAATTATTTAATACATTAGGATTTAAGTGTAACCTTCTATTCACATAATATGTTGTAACAGGAGTGCTAAAAATACTAAAAATATCACTTTTATAATTCAAGGAAAAATTAAATCATGATCAAATGTCAATTAAAAAGGGATAATGATGGGAAAAATTTGTAACAATAATGTATATGAAATCTCAAAATATAGTCATAGATATTATGAATAAGGAATTTTAGAAGGTAAATTTCAAAATCCATAGGTTGGTGGTGGAGTTTATCAAACCACGTACTTAGATGGATTGAAATGAAATTCAAATCCCATGTAAAAAATATCTATAGAGAAAGGTATGGATAAATTATAATGCAATATTGATATTTTTATAACCCTATTATTTATAATTTTAGAGAAGTATTCTATTTTGATTCATTAGGGGGTATTTTTGATGTAGGTATTATTAAAATGTAGGAAGTTATTGGATATTCATCCATGAGGAGAAGTTTTATTCTAGGGAATGAATGGATTGGATTGAAAGATTAATTTTAAGAGGATTCATCATTTGTGTTTCTACCCACTGATATATTCTCATTTAATTCTTACTTCTCACATCTAGTTGGGACGATAGTGAAATAAAATTTATTATTTGTGATTCAATGATGAGCTTATTAAGGGTTATATTATAATATCATTTTTTGGACAAATATATTTTTTCTAAATCTATTTAATGAATATGGGAAGGGTATATAATAATATTGTATTGGAGTTTTCATAAAACCAATAGGGCATGTTTTTTCAAGAAAATACCATCAAGAGATTAAACTATTTTTTCTTTTAAATAATGTTTGTTATGGGTATTTTATTTTAGTATGATTTTTTCTAGAATAATGGAATCATAATTTTCAGTTTTGGAGAAATATAGATAATTCATAGAATACAAAATAATCCATGAAATTACTAATTTGGATATGGGTATTCTGAAAACTATATGATGTAAATTTATTCTATAAAAGGTTTCTTCAATTAATGTCAGAAATAAAATAGATTCAGGTGTTTATAGTGATAATATGACCTTTTAATGATCGGGATTCTATTCCATGATAATGTAAATAGATATATCTTCATTCCAAACTCGTTTTTTTAATCATGAATATATCAAAAGGAACATATTTATTGCATTATTTTTTGTTCACGACAAGAAGTTTTTTTGGCTGATTTATCTATGTGATATTCCTGTCGTGAATGTAGTGTCACATTATTAATAGTTCTGATTGTCGATGATAAATAAAGAAATTTTCATTACCATATAGTAAATAATATCATTATGTTGTGCCTAATGATTTATCTAAAATTCATGAAAAATTTCTTATCTACCATAACATAGTGTGTTAGTTTGTTAATCAAACAATCTGTAAATAAATTGAAAAAATAATTCTTGGAGTTGAATTAATGAAATATCAAATATTAAAATTTTAATTTGGGATATTTGTATGTTATTTTATATTTCAATTTAAAATCTATATTGAAATTCAATTCATGAATACATATCTTGGTCTTCATTGAAAAAAATATTGATTTACATTTCTTGTTGGATTTCTCTAAGATCATTATTATGGAGGAAAAATTATGATAATAAGATAGTTAAATTATTGGAGTATGATCTTGATTATTGAAGAAAAAAATGGGGTTTTTAGATGACTCTTACTTTAAGTGATGTTTTTATATTTTTTAAGAACTCAGACCTCAACTTTTTTTAAATTTTCATTATATTTTTTAGACTAAAAAGACAATAAAAAAAAGTAGTAAAACTAATATTTTTGGGATTAAGTGAAACTTGTTTCACATTTTGAAAATGAAACCTAACATGTTTTTAATTTATCATGTGTATATAGAGTATGGAGGGATATTTAATCTTCTACATTATATAAGAATATAAATTTTCTATAATATAATTATTTTGGGGAATTTTTATATCCTGTTTTTTATTAATCATGGCCTATCTGTGCTTTGGTTACACATATAAAAATATCAGGTTATCTAAAATATTTTTCGTGCTTAGGAGAAATTATACAAGAGAAAAAAATAAGAGTTCCCCATTCATAAATAATAATAACATAATTAAGGAATAAATATTACATATTATAGTTATCTAATACGCCACATCTCTGGTTAACAAAAAATTAAAATGACCAAAAATTATTTTTTAAAATACATAAATATCATCATAATGAATGTGAACATAGAAAATTACATTCCCTAGTTAATTAAGTTAGTTTTATAAAATAATCAATGGATTATAAAGAATATGGATGTAATAATTATATAATTGATATGTCCATAATATGTTTTATTGGTGTTGGGTTGACATTCATTAGAAAAACAAGGTATTAGAGTTATTTATAATGTAAAAAATAAAATAATTTGTTACTAGTGATTTGGGACAATGTTTTATTGATCTTGAAATGTAATAATCATCATGATGTTCTAGAATACATCATGATTAATGTTCAGTGATAAGTAATATTGTTCTGGATGATGTAAACTATCTTTAAGCTGAATGAGATGGAGATTTTTTAATGTCTCGTAGACTTAATAATATGTATTATAAGAGTTAATGAATCATAAGTACTGTGTTTGGTAAGGAATAGAATTAAATATTTAGAAAGGAAGATGAAATGGAATTATAAATTTTTATGGGTAGGGATGGTATTGTTTGAAGTTAAGGAAATGGATGTAGATATTGTTCATTAAGAATAATGTATTGAATTCAATGATTAAGGATGATAGCCTATAGATGAATAAGACATAATTGTCGATTACATAAATTTATGTAAATTATATGGTTTTTAATTAATGAATGATTAGTTTAAATATTAATATAATAATATTTTCTAGTTGATGATGTTAATTTCATAGGCTTCACTCATGAAAGAGAATACATTTTCAAAATTTGGAATTATGGAATATTTATATAGAGGTATGTCATGATTTCTCTCAACAGGATGACTTTTCTATGTCTAGTTGATCACAATATAAGATGTGAAATATATTAGATGATCATAATCTGATAATGATGATTAAAAACCACATATTTTAAAAAATTTATACATTCAAAATTATACTACATTGAATAAAAATAACAACCAATATATATGATTTTTCATGGATAAATATAATATTTAGATTCTTAAATTATATTTTTGGACATTGAGTTAGAGATATCAAAGAAGAACACCAAACTATTATCCTATGGATGATAAATAATCATAATATTCCAAGATATTTAAATAATATTAATATGATGTACTATTTAATGAGATGATGGTGATCTACATTTCCTGATACAAAAACCATAAATTGGATATGGTTATTCCAGATTATTTCTTAAGAATCCAAATACATAAATAAAAAGTGATTTATAAGATATTTTATGTAGTAAAATTTAGATATATTCAAAATATTTTATGTAATTTGATTATAATTTGTTAAAGATGGGTGATTTTGAAGAATGACATTAAATTTCTTGTATATATTAGAGTAAGAAATGATACATAATGGGGGATTAATTTAGGGATTGGTGGTGCAGCTCTAGATATTCTGTGAATATATAACAAAGGGAGAATTAATCCATGATATAATATATATATATTTTTTAATTTTAAGAGATTGAGAATAAGAAACATGAATTTTTTAAAAATTTATGATGTTTATAAAAGTTAGTAAATTAGGTAGTAGTGATCTACTGAAATGTTTAGTAACAACCTAAAAAATAATCTAGCATTGAAGTAATTAGACATTGTGGATATTATAGAGGAATACGTTTTTAGGTTTTTTGATAGTCACCATATATCTTTTTCCTGAATAATATTTATAACTTTTTTGCCTAAAAATATGGTCATGAAAATACCTAAATCAGAACATATATAGGTTGTTTTGAGACTATATATTTTGGACTAAGATTTTAAAATTATGAATCATCAATATAAAAATAATCATTATGTTCTTCTCCATTATAGATATTATATTGGACCTTTTATAAATGGTTGAGTCAGTATAAAAAATGGATAGATTGCGTGGAATTTCGTTGAGATAAAAGGATTCCTGGAACATATAATTTCCTAGTAACTTTTTAATATAATATATATCTTGGTCTCAGGTGACACCTAAACATAGTATAGGGTAGTTCCCAAAAATGTGATGGAACATTAAAAAATCATGTTTAATTAATTATTTATTATATGTATAGTATGCAGTGTGAAACGTTTTGTCACTATATGTGATTTACTCACCTTAACGGGCGACATGGGTAAGAATAAAAAAATGGGTAGAAGTTTATATGTTAGAATTTTTGTAAAATATATCTACCCAGATTAATACACCCAATCTGACATCAAGATCAAGTAATAAAATAAGATCCTAAATTTAATGATTCTTGAGTTTTTCAATATCAATATAAAAATCCTTTCAAAAATGGCTGGGCCTAAAATTTTGTGTTCTTATTGTGTGATGGGGGAACAAAAATTTCAATGTTATGTGTGTAGTTGTATTATGGGGAATATTATCTCTCCCCATTTAACAATAGTTTGATTTATAGATATTTTTTATGTGATTAATTCTGTTTAATGCACTTTTCCATTATCACTATCACTCTATAATTTGGATGACTATGAAATGTTTTTTTCTCAAGACTGGTCTCTCATGTTGTAAAATTTTGGTATAATTGTGTGATGTATTTTTATAGTAACTATAATTCAGATTTTATTTTACCGTGATAGTCTGTAATGATCATGTTGAAGATTAAATGACTAGGGCCACATTGTGATTAAATCTAACAAGCCATTTTTTTGAGATTTATTGATGTAGATTCATAGATTATAAATTTGATACTCAAACTATTTCCATTCACTGCATAAGGAATATCAATGCCTAATATATGGATAAATTTTTCCAGTGGTTAAAATTTTTATGAGATAAGTACAAATTGAATATTGTAGCATATAATTTTAATTTCAAAATAAATCTTCCATTAAAAAAGAAATGTTAATGGATTTCAAAAGTAGTGTGAAATAGTGTATAGAGTACAGTTTCATAAAATTATTAAAGAGTAACAGATGATGTATAATAATAATATATCCATGATAAGAAGAAATGAATTTAGTATACATAAAAATAATTTATTATGTAAAGAATCATAAATGTGATATTTATGAATTATGATTTATAGGATGAAGAATATTTTTCTGAATTTAGAGATACTATAAAATTATTCTTCCTTGTTAAATTTTACAATTTATATCTTCATAAATATAAATCAATGAATAAGAAAAGGCATTGAGTTATCTAAGAATGTTCCCACTCACTTTTTATTAACAATTTCAATGGGTGAAGATGGGAATAAGTTTTTCATTTAATATGTCATAAAACAGAGACTCTAATTTGGGGTTAGATACACTTTTTTTCTATCATTTTAATATATATATTTTTTTATTTTATAATTTCATGTTACATAATTTCTAAGCCATGACATATTTATCATGATTTTAAGGATATATTATACTTGATTGTATTAATTATTATTAGTGGATCACATGATCTTCATTTTTTCATTTCATGATAACGATGTATGTATTTTTGAATGATTTACCATATAAAATCAATATTCCCACTATGTTTGTTTATTAATGTTATAGTAACATGGTAAAATAATAGAAGGAAATTGAATTAAATAGTGAGGATGTTTGTTCATAGTTTGAACATAAAAGAGAAATAATCATGAATTATCTCCATCTTATTGATTATTAGGAAATCAAAATGCCTATTTGAAACATGTTATAAAAAATACATTACCTTATATATGGGAGAAAATACTCCTATTATAATGTTTAAATATTTTAGAAATAGTATCAAGCCTTGTGTAAAATTATTTTTGTTCTTTCTTAACCCATAAAATTCTGTCATAAATATATACATTTTATATTAATTATAATATACTAAAAATACATAATGTCAATTAATTTACACATTATCTAAAAATAATCATTTAATAAAATATAATATATAATCCAGTAAATATTTCAATTAACTCATATATAATGTTATGGTACTAATGTTTTTGATAATATAAAGGATTCCATCTGGAGAACAATTGTCACATATATCCACAACAGAATGTTATTAACATCCCTTAAACACATGTGTTTTTTATTTATGGTTACATACCAACATTAATTAATAATATTTTTATATTCATATTTTGTATCTATGAAATTTATATCAATTAGTATTAAAACCAATATATGATATTCTTATAATGTAACTAGTAACTCATAAACCAGAACCAATTATTATCCTTAGATACATCCTCAATTATTTATGGCTTCAAATGAGATAAAAATAGTGTTTTTTATAGTATATTAATCACATGAGTTTGAATTGGAATTGATTTGTATCAAAAAAAATTGTCTCTATAAATTCTTGTAGATCTTAAAACTCTTTTTTTGTTACTAGGTTACTTTTTTTTAAATTTTTATCCTTATCAATAGAGGATACTATATATTTCTCAACATTATTGAAATATTTTTAAGATACTATAATGATTAAAATATTATCTTCATCATTTTCGAGACACTTCTCATATATTCAATCCCCCCCTTATAAACAATTTAAAATTTTTATTTGAATATTCTATTGATTTAATTATTATTTCTCCAATAAGATATACCATTTATGGAATATATATGATAAAATATTTCAGAATCATTTTAAATAATATTCTTGATGAACATCATTATTGAGATCATTGAAAAAACTATTAACTATTTTTAAATACTTTACAATTATCTTCCTTTTGTAAATTATTTTAAAAGATCATTTTATTCACTTTTATATGAAGAGATTAATTTTATTTATATACTATGCTATGTATAGATTTATTTTATTGAAAACAAATACTATTAGTAGATATTAATTTAATTTATTTTTTTTATTAATTTCATTATTTTCTACTATAAAAAATTATATTCTGTTGCAGTGACCTAACTATATCAACTTGGTGTACAATTTTGGGATTATCCATTCACTTTTTAACTGAATAAATAGTAACTTGTTTTTCATTTAATGATATTAGTATCTTGAAAATCATTCCTAAATAATTATACACCTTTTTTCATTCAATTATATAAAAATATGTAATTTTATTTTTTAACATATAAGTATAATAAAAACATTTACTCTTTTTTTCCATAAAAAATTATAATACAACAATCTAATAATTTATTTATATATTATTTTTCTATAAAAAATACTATTATTTATCACTATTTCACTTGAAGGACCTCATTTTTGGTTTTTTATAAATTCCATTCAATATATTTTCTCAAAATGCCTAAAAAACAAACTATATATTTCTATTTATTATGAATATAAAGCACTCATTTATCCATTATTAATTGATTTATATAAGACATTTGTTTATCCATATATAATATTCATGTTATTTAATTATGTAAAAACACCTCCACCACCATTTTTCGAAATTAAATTTATTGGGGTTCTTAATCTTCCTATAAAAACACTACAATTTTTGCTTCAAATCATTCATTAACATCAAGTGACGATGATATCAATTCCTGAGTCTCATAGTAGATGGGATCACATGATACTATGTTTTAATTTTACTATAAGTACTACAATAAATCTTTAATTTTATCAACTCTAATAATTAACATTTCATTTTTTCACCCCATATTTTGAATGTAATATTTATTCAATAATATATATAATTTATGTGACTGAATAAATTGTTTTATTTTTAATATAATATAAAAAATATTTATTTAATTAATTTAGAATAAAAATAATAAAAATATCTCTATTAATGAAAAATTAATATATGGAAAATCTTTAGAAAAAATATAAAAGGGGAATAAAAATTGAAATTTATAATGACCAAAATAATAAATTACTCTTCTCCATAATATCTCAAAAAAAAATTCCAGAATGTGAAACTATACCAAAATAAAAATATTAGAACAATAATATATATATATATATTTAATGAATTATATTACTATTATTTAGAGAATAACACACATATATATGTATTTGAATGTAATATGGTAATGTTACCATTATATGGAAATTGGATATATATATTTTTTGGGTTTAAATAATCATTATTATATTAATATTAATTGTTTAATTTTATAGTTGGTATAATTTATTTCATTATATGGTTGGGTAAATTGTTTTGGATACTCAAATAAACTAGTCCTTAGATGTGATTATTGTAATATATCCATTAATATGGTGAATATAAATGGAAGTAGTTATGTTGTAAAACATATGTAGAATGATAAATGTTATAGATTAATGTAGTATTTGTAAATCCTATGATGATAATTTTTTTATAAATTTTATGGATATAATGTCCATATATTTATCCCATGACCAAGTGTAACCAAATTTTCAAAAGTTGTTACATAAGTGGAATCATCTACTGGAGATAGTCTAGCTCGTAGATATTACTACAACATTCATCCTAGCCAAATCTCCAACTAAAGAAAATATTTAATGTATCCAACATTGGGATTATTTTTATGTCTTGGTGGGGTTATTTTAGTAGGGGATATGATGTTTTTAATTATTAATGTGATAAATGAGTTTTTATAATAAAAATTAATTTATAAACCAGTATTGTTATGAATATAAAATATTAAATTCCATATAGTAATTATAAAAATTCATTATTGATATGTGTAAAATAAGTAGATATCATTTATATAATAATCAAATAATTATACAAAAAAATAACCATATAAGGCCATTGATATACTTTTATTTTAAAAAAATTATTAATATGTATGATATAAGTTTAATTATAAATATTTATTTATCATAATTTATTTTTTTATTTAATAAAATGGATATAAAATTTATAACTTAGTGTTAACATTTGGTAATAGGGGAAATATCATTTTTGGGGGGAAATATAATATACAAGGTGAATAGTTAAATAGGATGATGAATAGTAAATATGGTATAATAATATATATAGTAAAAGTGGAATATAAATTTATAAAAAAAATGGTAACACATTAAATATTTGAATCTCAAATAATATTCATTTTTATCATTTATCATCCAATTCCCCATCAAAATAGTAATCCATTACAATTATGTAATAGGAATTTGGGAAAATGACACTCAAAATCACTATTGAAATGACTCATGCTCCACCAATAACAACCCTATACTCTATTGTGGTATTACAGTAAAATATCAAAAGAATGTTACCCCCATTATTAAACTTTCAAGATTAGTATTTTTTGAATCTAAAAGGTGTTACCAAATCATTTATTTTGACATAGATCTTTATGAAATGAAGTGAGTTGTAAAAAATTTAATGATTTCTCGATCATCTTATTTATTTATCTTCTAAACATAAACATATATATAATTTTTTTTAAATAAAAAATAATAATTTTAATTAATGAAATTCTATAAAAAGTATTTAATAATAATATAAATGTATATGCTAACTCATTAATTATTAATGTATATAGACATTTGGATTAGTTTTACAACCTACAATAATGATGCTAAACTAAAGTCATCATTTTCATCATGGACAATTAAGGAAATGGAAATATTATATTTATATTATATTTTATATGTCATTAACATATTTTTATAAATCAATAATGAAATGTTAAAAAATAATATTCTTTATTAAATATCACCATATATTATTCAAATTTTGGGAAAGGAGTGTGTTATGTATTTTTAACTTATGAAACATAGCCACGAATGAGTTTGAATAATAAGGATCGTTTACAAATCATTGTAACAGTATAAGTCTAGTGTCACTATCATTTCGACAAATGTTAACAGAGTGTCATCGATAGATAAAACCTTCTACCATAGTAAAATAAGAATGGAATAATTAAAACAACTAAAAAATAGAGATCATTTAATACTAGAAATAATTAATAAGGATATACAAATGAATAAAATTGATTATTAATATATAATATAACTATGGATCTGAAATAAATATCGTTAAGGATCTAGAAATATATAATAAGTATTCAATTATTTTCGGAAATGAAGATGAAGATATTTTATGTCTAGAGTTTTAGAGAATTTGTCTGTCACCATAAAAAATACTACTTCACAACATAAAAACATCCATTAATTATAATTTTTTACCACATAAAAATCTTTTAATATATATCAAGTTCTCTTTTTATGATAGATTATCAAAAAATTTACCATGAACTCATCTATGTCACTACTAATCACGAAACCCCAATGAAAAAATTATAAAATATTGGATGAATAGAAAATAATTATAAAGGTATATAAAAGAATTAAATTGATTTTATTTTATTTATACTCATAATATTTTTGTAAAAAACATTTTCTTCAAAATAATATTTTTTACAGATGAAATCAACTTTACCACCCAACGAATTTCATAAAACCAATCATAATAAATATTAAAGGCCAAATAATATTAATAATTGTTTCACTAAAGGCATGAAAAATTCATGAAAACATTTTACAAAAAGTATACCTTTCACCCATATGAAGTAGAAAATTGTTTTATTTATTCAATAACTAGTTATCATAACTTTTAAAGTCATTATATCATGATAAGAAATCATAGAAAGTATTGATAAATATTTCTTTGTAGCATGAGGAATCAATTTCATATAACTTTTATATATTAATATTCATAGTAAAAAATGTTAGAAACATTATTTTTACAATTGGAATAACCTTCAATGATAGACATAGAATAACAATCATTTTTTACTCTAGTAATAAACCATATAAATAGCTCCCAAACATAAATCATATGCTCTGAATTGGAGGAAAATCACAAACATGATCATCAGTGATTTATAATGAAAAATCGATCATCGTAAATACTTTCCAACAACCATAAAATAATCATATAACACAAAATTTTTCACAAAAAGCTTTCATTACACCTATATGAAATAATTTCAGGATATCAATATATATCATTCTTTTAAAACCCAATTTTAAAATAAAAAATCCATCAAAAAAGGCAAGATGGTTATTATTAAAATAATAAAATTAGTTTTATAAAATAATTAAAATATAAAATAATATTTATAACAGTGAAAAATTTCGTTTTCATCATATATATATTAAAATATAATGTTCCATTTATATTTTATAATTTTCATAAAATGGTTCCTTATAATATACATAAAATAATTTATTTTTTAAATAATATTAATGAAAGTAAATTGGTATGTAATTTTTTTTATATAGTTAAATTACACAAATATAATTACATCAATAAAATAATATTAAAAATTTATACATGTAATAATTTTTTTGAAGGGAAACATTAAAACATTATTTTTTATAAATTAAATTCCATAACGTTGAGTATGAATATTCACATATGTTTTTCATATTCAATAAAAAAATTGGAACATTATTTTATTTAATAATTTTATTTCATGTCATATTTACTTTTATTTTATTCAATAACATGTTAAATAAAATTACAAAATTCTATATATTGAAGTCATATGTTTTTATGATATTCAAATTTTATGGGAAAAATCACTTTATTAGGATGAATATAGTCAAAGAGAACATTATTCGATCATCTACAAAATAATAATTATGAAATAATTATCATTTTTAGGAATAATATATATTTTTAAAACCAACCATGATATATTTTCATAATAAATAACTATTTTATAGTCATGGAGACCATATGATATACACATACATGAGTAACCTTTCCATTTTTAAAATACTTTTATGGAAAGAAAGAACATTTTTCTCTTTTTTTAATTATAAAAATATACTATATTAAATATTAATTATTTTAATATATTAATATATATCATACAATTGATTTTGTGCTGAGAAATGAATCACATAACATTATAGTGGCTATAGTCTACTAGTACACATAGATGACATTATCATTTTTTTGTGAATGTAAATTATTGAATGAAAATAATATATTATCTTTTAATAATGATAAATTTTTTCTAAGTATCATAAAAATAAATTAAAATTTTCATTTTAACAAACCATAAGAGGAAGCGATGAAAAATGAAAAACATTATTTCTTAAGAAAGTAGTCTGTCATATAAACAAAAGATGGCTTTGTTTTCAATTTGATAGGAGATGACATTGACATAGGTTATACCACTAAAATAACAATATCATAGTATATGGAAGATAATTTTTCTACTATTTCCATAGAAGATAATAATATTTAATGATTTTATAACAAAGAAAAAAAATATTAAAAATAATGGTCAATAACTATAGCACTTCTTCTAAAAATCTCTGAAGGATATAATTTAATGTATTCTAATGATGTTATTTTGATAAATAAAAGACTATAGGTAATTGGGATATATTTTAGGAGGGTATTTAGATCAATATTTTTTGAAAAAAAATTCATAATGTGTGAAGAAAAAAATATGTTGTTCCCTTTTATAAGTGAGTGGAGGGGATCTATATGAATTTCTTGTAGTATTAAATTAATATTAATTAATTTTCCTATTATAATGGAACCAAAATTGATAAAATTTAAATAATTTTTTTTTGTGTGAGAAAATTTTATCATTTAAATAATTTGACACAATTAGGTGATTTTTCTCCCAAATCAAATTGTTTTAACAATTTTTATGGAAATTACCAAGTTATTAATGATTAATCATTTTAGAGGTCAAACTTGTTACTATAGAAGGACAATTATACAAAAAATATACCATGTATGATCATTTAAAACAATATCCCAATCACATGGACAATCATAAAAAAATTATTCTTTTTAAATTATTTAAAATAATTATTTATTATATTGTAAAGAAAATTTTAATTCTGAACTATGTGTTTAATTTGAATTTTATAACTACTATAGAATAATATAACTAGAATATATGAAATTAAAACCACTAAAATATATTATATTTATATAAAAAATATTGGACAATAATATTCAATTCAAATCATAGTAATTACATAATTTTATAATCACATTACTATGAATTGAATAAATATTTAAGCAGTATTGTGTAGGCATTTAACGAAATTATTTCAACAATATATTTTAAAACATATATTTACATGAAAATAGAATATAAATTCTATATAATATTAATATTTATAACCTATCAGGACTTGTTTTTTTTTAAAAAATTAATGTCAATAAATTATATAGAATGGCATTTTTGTTTTTTCATTGTATAAAAAAATATAAATGAAAAAGCATGGTCCTATATAAGAAAAAATATATATTATAATTATGGATGATTTTTGGAGAAATATAATCATAAAATAAAATTTATTCAATTTTTAGTGTTAGTTTATGGTCGTTATTACTATATATTTACCCTTACTTAACCCATTTTACCTTACCTACGGTAAAAGAGTATACTATAATTAATAAAATTAATAAAATTGAATGTAAAAGAGTAAAAAAAAATTACATCATATTTCAAAATATATAATAAATAATCATTACTTCATTACATATAAGTGGTATAATATAGGATTAAATTATGTTTACAAAACAAGATGAAAAATATTTTTTTAACATGATTTTGTATGAACAAAAATTATTTATAATTATTTCATGAAAAATATTAATTCTAAATAATATAATTGAATTTTTCTATAAAAATTAATCTATAAAATTATAAAACTTATAAAATTATTTAATTCTAATTAATAAATTCGTTAATATAAATGAATGTTTTTCATAAAAAAAATTAGTTTTCACCATTATATGAAAAAATAATTTTTTCAGAAAAATATCAAATTTTAACCACAAAAAATATATAATATATAAATTAGGATAGAATATTATTTTTATCAAGTAATTTTTATTTATTTGTCATAAATAAATGATTCTTTTCTCCCTCAAAATTAATAAATATCATTCTTGAATAAATAAATTTTTCATTAACAATACTAAATTTCAAATATTTATTAATTCCAAATAATTAATAAATAAATTTGAATTCATTAGTACATTATATAATTCATATTTTTTCTAATCCTATTATTCCTTTCCAATTACATTTCTAGGTTATAAAATAAATATTTAAATAATAACATTTCATAGGTCTTTTAAAGATCTTTTTTTGTGTTATATATGTTATCAAAAAAGGTCCCCTTATAAAATCATATGGTATTACATTCCACCCCCACATCACCATACACATATTTTTTCCTTGAAATTTTATCTATATATTGATAATTGATTTATTTCAATTGGAAAATTATTATTTTTTAAATCCAACTTTGTAAAATGGGTTAATAAAACATCCTTTTGAAATAATGGAATGTTGAATATGAATGTCATCAAGAATAACTATATTTTAGAATAGGGAATCATTATTTGAAGGTGAAAATTATAACATAAAATTAAATAATAATGTCTAAATAATTATATACAATGAAATATATCATTTATCATAATTTATATAATGATCATGAGAATGTTAATGTCCATAAATTCTTGAACCAATGAGGTGTTAAAAAACTATAGATTCATTGGATATAAATGTGATCAAATTAAATTTCCTTTAACATACTTTTCCAAGTGTTTGGAAATTCTATTACAATAAATAATAATAACATATGGTAATATACTTACTTTTAATGTATAATTTCATACATTAATAAATTTCAAAAATAATGTTACATTTTCTTAGAAAATATGAGTATTAAAGAATAGTTTTCTATACATGGAGCACTAAAACCAACATCCATTGAATTGTAAACATACACATAAATTTGAAATTATATTTATCATATATTTAGACAATAACCAAAATGTAAATATTTATCAGAAGATAAGATAATTCTTAAAATGAATAAAAAATTATCTGATGAAATAAAAAATTATTTGAAATAATTCGCCATTAATATCCAATGTTTAAACTAAATCACTATATAATTAACTATAATTAAAATAAGAAAATATATAACTTAATAATATTGACACCTATAAATTAGAATTAGTTTATTACAAATTATTACAACATTTATCTCCAAATATCATTAATAACTCTTAATGTCCCATATCAAAAATTAATATGACATAGTCGTATTATCTCTATGATTTGAAATTCATTTCAATAAATGTGAAAAATATACATAAAAACACATTGAAATAAAATATTTTGTACCATTATTACTAAAATAAAATCCCATTTTATAAAAAAAATTCAATTCTATGAATCATATGAGGTTCCCAAAACATTAAATTTCTTCTAAAATTATATTAATAACTTAAACACTCGATCATATCACATTCCCATGGCTATTTATATAATACAATTTCACAACAATCATCTTAATATTTTTCTATAAAATCATATTATTTAAAACACATTTTCAAACTAACAAGTATATTGGTTAGGCTAGTGTTATGGGTCTCTCCCTTGTTTTCCTGGTATTTTAAGTTCAATACATGTAACCTTATCAGTTGTGATGGATTTTCTCAATGTATATGTGATGTGTTTTTCTAAAATTATACTATAATAACTCTTATTGAATTCCCAATAAATATATAACATAATAAAAACATAATCATAAAATATAATATAATCCATAAAGGGTATTTATTATTTTATTCTTAATAAATAAATATTATTCCAAAAAATCATACTTTATGTTGAACAAAATAGTTACATATAATTCAATAGAATAAAATGACTCACTAAAAGTTACTAATCACATTAAAATATCCACAATTATTGTCTTAAAAGGATAATATGTGAAATTGATATTATGATCAACCATAAAACCATTAGCCCATGATGGAATCCATATCACATAAGGTAACCTAACATGAAAACATCATAATCACATATGTTTTTTGATACCCATCCCTAATACTAACTGTAAGGACTTGGTCATAAGTAATACATATTCATGAATAATTTGAGGATAATTTATTTTCATGAATTGATTCATATTATTTAGGTTTATGGTTTTATATTAATAGTACATCGCCTCACAGCAAATGAATATTACATCAAAAAGAGGAAACACATGCATATTATCAATTCTGCAAAAAACAATTCTGATATAATACTATTTATTTCCTGACATTTCAATAATTCGATCTTGATCTCATCTTTTTCTCTACTCCTCCTTAAAAAAAATTTAAGAAACATATTTAAAAATTGGATGAGGGAAACTATATCAGAAAAGGATATAAAATGAAAAAACATTTAGACCATGGATAATCATAAAAATTTAACTTTTTCAAAACAATGTTTGTGATCCAAATTATCATTTCATTAACAAAGAAATAAAAATATACTCCAAAAGATTTTGTAGAAATAATTCCCATGAAATGTTAATGTAAAAAAACAATACTCACAAAGAACACATTTTAGTAATAAAAATTCAAGAAAACATTTTCAAAATGTTATTACTTTCATACATACGAAATATCAGATAATTCGTGTTTAACATAATCTCGTTTTCTAACCCATATAAATTAAAAATAATTGAATAATAAATATATAATATATTAATAAATCATTTTGGTTACTTGAGGAATCATTTTTATACCCCAATTACATAGAGAGAATCCATTGTCGTAACAATTTTAATTACCCTTATTGTTATGCATAGAATAACCATATAGATTTCACATGAAATAACCATCACATTTACACTTTGAATAACCCTCATGGTTATATTATAAACATAAATATCACCCAATTAATTAAAGGCATGTCACTAACCCATTGGTCTTTTGTTTATTATGGAAGTACATGTTATTGTATAAAATTACCATGAACCATAACGTAATCATAATACATAAAACTAATCTTCATAAGAAATAATTTGTATACATAAGATTTAATTTTTATATATTTATATATCGATTTCATATTGAACAAATTTTAAAATATTAAATTATATGTACAAAGGAAAAATGTTTTTTTTATTTTAGTAAAACATTTAATACTATAAAATATATTCAATTTAAAATAATTGTTATTAGGCAAACAAATTCGTTATTTCGTTATACATTAAAATTGAAAACCCCACTTTTAATTTTATAAATAATTTAAAAAAATTTCTTTTAATTTATGTAAAAGGTGTCCATCGGAAAACTATTAAATGGAAGTTAAAAGAAATTGCCTTAAAATTTCCTTCATTATTCATTTATATCTATTTTAATATATCCATAAAATAATTTCAATAAAATTGATTTGCAAGAATAAGTGTTAGATGAGAAACATGGAAACTAATGTTTTATAAAAATAAATATCCTCACCCCTCGTCTGAATCGTCAAATTAATTTTTATATTAATATAAAAAATATAGGTAAATAATTTTATTTGTTTAAAAATAAATTTAATTTTTTCTTATTATTTTATTTAAAACAATTTTATACAAATTTAAATAATATCTTATGTTGATTTAGTATGTTTTACTAATATTCAAGTCATATATCCATACTAAATTTAGTAGGATGATAATGGTCAAATATGTTATTAAACCTTCCTATCTACAATAATAATAATTATATAATTAAAATATTTGTACAAAATTTATAATTTTGTAAAAAACCTATATATATTGGTATAAATAATGAACTATGACACAATCATGTACATGGAGGGTCGTACAAATGCATGAGTAAAGTTTCAATTTTTCAAAAAGCATATTTTAAATGGGGTAAGAAACATTTTACCATTTAAAAATTAAAATCATAACATAAATAATGTATTATTTCAATAAATATACATAAATATATCATCAATTATATTTGATGATGGAAAATAAATCGTATAGATTTGTAGAGGTAGTAGTCTACACATCACAAAAATGATGTTATCATTTTAAGTTAATGAAATGGTAAGATTTTAAGTGATATATAATATTAAAATAACTAAAAATATCTAATTTATATTATATATATTAAATAAATCATTACATACATCTCTATTACAATGCGATGGAAAATAGAATTCATCTTTATGCCAGACGGTGGTCTATCGTACACAAGAATGATTGTTTTTCTGATCATTTTATAGATAAGGAAATGGATATGAGTTATTATTGGAATAATATAACATAAATATATATTTTAGGTACTCATGTTATTATTTCATAATTGTTTCAGAATATTTCATCATGCTGAAAATGAAACAAAATGAATACGGTTGGTTAAGCACTATACATCTTCTTAAGACAACCTTGTGAGATTTTCCGAAATATCATTCCTAGGATATTTTATGATCATATCATGGAATATTTTTCCTAAAGAGGGATCTTATTTATGTATTTCTCTAGGTATTGATATAAAAATGGTTCTGGAAGTGTTATGAATGGACAAGAAGGGGTTTCGTTTTTTACGGTGAAAGAGGGACACTCTTGGGATTTCTTAATGTATCAAATTAAAATAAATAAATTATATTGAGAAATTGGAATAAAGATGATAATATATTAATAAATGAATAAGGTAGGAATAAATAATCTAATCTGAAAAAATTAAAATTTTTAGGATATTTTTTAACAATTCTGTTTTCGTTTTAACCCATTTTAAACATATTTGACAATTACTATACTATTAATGATTCGACTTATTAGGGGTCATGAAGGGTACTATAAACTTAAAAATTTACTCTAAATGAACCATGGTTAATATTATAAACTTTATCCCAATTACTATAGAAATTGTTTGAGATTTTTGAATATTAAATAATTTATTAAAATATTATATATTAATAAATAACATTAATTTAAATTTTGAAACAATTCATTTGATTTGACAATTAAAATTGAAATAAAAAAATATATTTTGAATATATTAGATTATAATATATATAATATAACATTTTTATGTATAAAAATATTGTAACATAATATTTCACTAAAATTATAATACTATTAAAATTTGCAAATTCATTTATTTTATTTATTGCTTAATATAATGAACACTATATCTGCGATGACTATTAATTTAAGGTAAATATTTAATCACTAAAAATTATAATAAAATCACCATGTCAAATAAAAAATATTTAAAATTAAAATGAATATTTATAACTAAATATAACTTCATTTTATCGTTATGCTAAAGATTTAATGATAATATTACAATGAGAATGACATTCTTTACATTTATTTACCGAAAATATTATAAATATAAAATTCAAGACCATATGGTAATAAAAGGAAATAAATTAAAATTTTAGATAAATATGGTTGTATTTTTTTAATCCAATAAATTAAAAAAAATAGGGTTAGATTTATATCCTTTATAACATACTTTTTACCATTAATTAACCCATATGATATTTAACATGGTAATAATTAATTTTGATTAATATTCAGGAAAAATAAAAATATAAGACTAATGTACCCCAAATTAGGCTTCCAGATTCTAAATATGGAAAAAATATTAATGATTCAATATATCAAAATGGTTTAAATTAATTTAAAATTATACCCTCAAAATACAATGAAAAACATTTTTTCATAAAAATGCCTTCTAAGTAAAAAAAACATTCATAAAAAATTAATGTATGAAAATAAACTAAATTCTATAGTAGGATTATGTTTAATAAAAATTAAATAGTTAATATTTAATTTTAATATAAAATATCATTTTACATTATATATATGTTAAAATAAAATATAATTTTCAATAAAAATTTGAATTATTTAATATTCATTGAAAAATAAATCATTCATATTAGCATATAAACAATAAAGAATAAGATAAATTTGATACAATAGTTTAAAATTATATCATCCCAAGTATATAAATAACATGAAAATTTTCATATTTATTATTCGTTTTGAATTAAATATTAATTTTACAATAAAGGGGATTCTATATTTGATAGCATACCCAATACGTAACATTGAATTTCTTTGAAATCATAAATTTCACACTAATATTATAATATTATTATTTTAAATGGTAGATAATGCCTAGATATTATATCAGTGAGAATGAATAGAACTAACTCCAATATGATTATACATGTTTGTTAAATGTTTTTACATTTATCTAATAAATGTTAGAGGCTTAAAATGAGAATGAATCTAAGCAGAAATACACTAATATTCTTTAAAAGGTCAATTTACTCCCTTTTGATGGTGAACCCTCATTAAAAATAGTTTTAGTCATTTTTATATGTTCTATTTGGAAAAATAAAATTCTTCGTTATATTTGGGACATCAAAATTTACTTTGAGTAAATTTTTTTTAAAATTTTTGATAAACTTCATTTTTTAATTAATAGTTAAAAAAATGTATTCTAATTCCAAAGTGCTTTTAATATAATTTATTTATATGGTTATATTATCTTTTCAATTTATTTTAATGTGTAATTAGAATATTTTATTACCATTTAATCTAATTTTATTCATTTGAAGAAATTTTATTTTGAAATTGGACATAAACTAGTGTCAATCTTTTGATAGTTATTATTTTTTAAAAACATGCACTTTGTTTTAACAGCATGAATTAATTTTAAATTAATTTCTGTAACTTCTATGTTTTGAAATTAGAAACACGAATTCCACATTCGAAATCAGTAGGTTGAAATTTTGTAAATATGAATATTTTATTTTTAGACATTTTAAATATTTACTTCAGTAAATATTTTATTTACCATGATTAAAAGGTTAAAAAATAAATAAGGGTAAAGTATAATATTATAATAATATTAAATACCCTACCATGTGTCATAATCCTATGGGATGATACATATCTGACCATGGGCATCCTTATGTCGAATTTGGAGCCCCATCATGCCACGTGGGAGTAATAATGACACATTATATTAATTAATTTAATGTAAAGACAAAAATGACATAAAAATTATCTTTAATTAAAAAAACTTTTAAAGGGGGTTATATAAGTTATCTTTTTGGCTATAAATACTACTTGGAAAGATAAAATGATTTCTTACATCATGGATTGTTTTTTAAAATTTTGGACATCATATAAATTAAATTATTTATGACACAATAATGATGCAATATATACATCATTATTAAATGATTTAAATAAATGAGATTATAAATATCAAAACACTATCCAAAACTAGTAAAAATATCATTTTATTATTTTATTCCGACCATGAGCCATCTTAAAATTGATTTTAATGATTAGAAGACTATTTGAAACCAAATATGAGTTTAAAATAAAATAATTGTTTCAAACATTCTTAAAGAGCCCCTCCTATCCCTTATAAAAATATCTCACTTCTAACTCATTACTCACACTATCAAGATATTGACTCATACGAAATCTTCTAAAATAATTTCCCAAGATCCAGTTCTTCATCCTAGAAGCCTTACTTTAGGTAGAAAGCACTTCAAGATACACTTTTGGTTAACACCAAATAGAGTTACCCGATTTAAAGGTAACATCAAATCTTAAGTTTTTGTTTTATTTTAATTACCCAACTACATAAACTCTTTTTATTCCATTATTTTATAAAAAAACCAGTGTCCTCAATATAATTGTTTGAATATGAGAATTATTCAATCTACACTTAAACACACCTCCATCTAATGGGTGGAGAACAACCTCTTTCTGTGCATGGAAAACTAACGCCTCACGAAGCGAAGATTGTTCAATTATCTTCTATATCCTCTCTTGGTGGCCATTATAATGAATCAATATTTATATATGATATATATTATGTTTTTTCTATATGGTTCTATAGTTTTTTATTTACAAACATACCTTTATTCCATCTAATATGTGTAAACATGATAATTTAATTTGAGGAAGTGCGGACAACCGCCCCCTCAAGGTGATATAATTCATTCATGACATACATGGAATTCATAAAGATGGAGTTAATGAAATTATGTAACATATATATCAGATTATATTATACTATAATTATAATATACATATTTATAATTATGTTTTAGTTCTATTAAATATTAAATTGAAATGAATGTACAATTCATGCGTACGTACGGATTACTGTCTCCTTGAACGGTACATTTTAGATTTTATATTCAAATGATATATACTATTATATATATATATACACACAATTTATGTATATGATATATATGATATCTAAATCATTAATATCATTTTACAAGTAATTGATTTTTTACCACATGGAAAAATTTTAATTATAAAATGTTCATTTTTTACTCAAATTCCGAACATCGAAAAAATGTACGATATGAACTCAAATAATTAACTAACTATTATTGTAGGTAATAAGTGTTATAAAAGTAATAATAACCATTAAAAGGGTTATTATTTATGTAGAAATTAACTTATGTTTATTATTCAGGATGAATGAGGAACATACTAGTCATACTGGACACGAGGTAAGGGATTTCTTATCTCACTTTTAATTCCGTGAGATTTCAATTGTTCACCACTTATTTATTTCATGTGGAGTATTGTGTACAACAATTTGATATATATTATCATTATTATATTTATATTAATTAAATTATATGATTCATTTTGTGGTTATTAACTTTTCTCATAGGACTCTATTGATTACAACGTGGTAATGGATTTTATCTCACTTTTTATTCCTGTGAGATTCGTGATATATTAGAAATTATTTAATTTTGTGTGGTAGATGTAATGCCCATTATTATATTTTTTGTGTAATATAATTTAATTCATGTGTATTTACATATTATTTGTGTGACCATTCTTTCATAGGTTGTATGTTTTGTAAGTTAACAATTCGGTAAGGGGACCTTTCACCCTCCTCTTTTTAAATTATTTTTTTGTTACGTATTTTAATTTAAATCTTATTATGTTGGGATATGTACTTATTTATCCTTATTAATGTAATTTTTATGTCCAAGTGATGAGATATCCTTTTATCTCTCATAAAATTATTTTCTGAATTTTAAAGTGATGTCGTTAGGCTGTCGAATTTCAGTAAGAAAACATCTTAACCCAATTTATATTTCTGGGTTAAACATCTATGTCTTAATTATGTTGTGATATGAATATGTGTGAATATCCTATGAATTTTTTACATTTAATATCTATTAATATGGTGTGTATTTTTATTTTTCACACATAATTATGTAATTGATTTATCCTCATTCTATGGATACCGTTTTTATAAGGGATTTCGTCTCAATTTACATTTCCATTGAGACTTCATTGTTGATATGCACCAATTTACTCTTATATGGTGCATATATTGTATATTGGAATATTATATCATGAATACCATTATTCTGATGATATTATTAAGTTATGATTAAATTTTATTTTTCAATTATTTGTATTTTAGGTCTCCCATTTTGTAAAAAATTCTTTAACTAAAATATAATTTTAAATGTTTTAAAGGTTTAGTCTTCTAAATATTTTCACATTAATTTCTGTGATTTAAAAATGGGTTTAAGGATTTATTCATATGGAAATAAATGTTTTGAAATTAAACTTTCATTCAAAAGATTCAATGTTTTATGGGACACTTTGATTCAAAAATCCCTTTATTTAATATTTTAAATGGTTTTGAATTTTTTTTGATAAAAGCATTGATGTTTTCAATATTTTGAAATGATATATTGTGATTGCAATGTGGAAATTTTATCTTTCCATTATGTTTGTTTTATGGGTTTTGAATATGTTATAGTTATTGGACATTTTTATGTATACATGTGGTTTTGTGATAAACCTATGGTGGGTGAGCCAGAGATAGCTCTCCAATGCATTGGGTAACCTGACAGAGGTAAACGTTATTGTTTCTCCTAAGTGATTTAGGGAATATATTGTGATGGGTATTCAAAATGTGACTCCCTCTGAATATTTGATAGCTACAATTTATGTATGTTATTTTTGACATATGATACCTTTACAATTTATGATTTCAATGTGTTGTTCATAAATCTTATGATTTCAGGAGGTATGTTATGATTGAAAAGTATAGTTTAATTATTTTGTATTTATTGAGGGGATAATGTTTTCATTCATTATTTTATATCACTTACTGAACTTTTTATGCTCAAACCATGTTCTTGAAATGTTTTCCACATGACATAATGATGAATAAGGGTCGCAGATGGGATAAAGGAAAAATCATGCCATCTAAAACATGGAACTAGACATGACTCTTTTTTCAAGAGTTTTTATTTTATGAAAAAAATTGATACTGAGTAGAATTGTATACATGTAATATTTACGTTGTTATGTAAATTGTATGACCTAATTCTCTATAAATCTAAACCTAAAAATGTCCTAAATGTGAACTATCCATTCAATTTTGGATTATGTAATTTTTATGGGTGAGTCCTTATAGTTGGTATCAAAGGTCGGTTTAGACATCTTTAGGGATTAGAAGTTTTCGTTAATCACATGGTTAATACCTATGTCTATTATTTATGTTCAATACTTGTTTTATAACTTTTTTCATATCAAGGAATGTATGTTACAAATGGAATGAGGAAGATATCAGAAGACATTCCTTCCTCTTCCTAATGACATTCTTGCAATAATTATTGCAAAGTTGTGTTTGGTTGATTGCAAAACTTTTTCTAACATAAAACTCACTTGAAAGAAGATATTTGAGATATGAAATAGATCCACTACACACTAATATCATCGTGGATCATGGGTTGTAGTTAATCAAATACTATTTTAAGAATATTCACATATTTTTAAGAAAGGTAAATATTTTCAAGGAATTTTAAAATATTTTACCTTATCACAAGATTTTAAAAAATATTATGATTTTGAAAAAGGTATTGAAGAAGGAGACCCTTGTACGGCCTATTTATATTTTATTTTAAAATATAGTCTCTCAGCATATACTTATGGTATTTTAAAAGGACTGTTAATTGTAAGATTCCACTCAAATTCGGTCTGACTATTATATAGAAATCATGTTTTATCAGATGTTTTTAAATTACATGTCATACATGATTATTGTCCAAAATTATTTTTCTGTGAATACCCATATGACCCAAGTTGTAAAAGGTGTTTTTATATTAAGGACAAAAATGATTTTGGAGAATCTCTAAATCATTGTTGTAATGCATAGACCTACTCCCTATGTGAAAAATATAATGATGAAACCACGTAGACACCATGATAAAGGTATGATGTTCTTTATTATGAGTATCATTACATTTTATCATATGGTGGTGAAATTAATGAAAATGACAATATATATAAGACCTCCAGAATTAATATGTGGATATCATAATGATTTGGGATGAAAATGAAAGTTATTAGGAAACCATTGATGTTAAAACATGTTAGGTTTATTATTGAGTTTTATAAAAAGGATGACATGAATACCATCTGAAAACCCATTGCGTCAGACAAAGCTGCGGGAATCGAACCCACAACTAAAGTGCGATTGGGATTTATCGCCTACCACTAGAATATGTGAATTCTCTGGTTTGTATGACTTATTCTTTTTAGTTAAAGGAATTTATTGATCAAGAATAATTTCATTTGGTATCATACGTTTTATCAAATGGAAATCATTATTATAATAAAATGATTTGGTGATTAAATGTTAAATGTGATTTTGGAAGACGTTCTCTCTTTTGGGGAACAATATATAACTACATAAAATTGAATACTATAGAATTTAAATTGGGGGGTAATGTTTGAAATATTATTTTGGGAAGAACGTGTATTTTATTTTAGAAATATTTATATATGGGTTATTTATGGAAATGAGTTACCCATCACAGATAATAAGTTATTAAGTTTATTACACATCAGTTGTATCATCCCACGTAAGTAATGAATAATAGATATTTTTATCTATGTCTATTAATGATTAAGATAGCGTTATAGAGGCCTAAAATGAAAATAAATACAATCTTATGCATGAAATACACTAATATTCTTAAAAGATTGTTTTAGTGCCTTTTGATGGCAAACCATTTTTGAATCTATATTTGGACAATTTTATAAACTATGTTTGTCAAAATAAACTTATTCTTTATGATTGGGACATCAAAATTTACCTTGTGTGAATTTTTGGTATTTTTCTGACAATATTCATTTTTTTAATGAATAGTGAAAAATACTGCATTTTACATCAAAACTGCTTTTTAACCTAATTTATTTATATGATTAGATTATGTTTTGAAATGGTTTTGAAGTGAAATTAGAATATATTTTTACCATTTTATCCAATGGTGGTCATTGGAATCAATTTCACTTTGAAATTAGACTTAAACTGGTGTCAATCTTTTGATACTTATTGTTTTGTAAAAACACGCCTTTTGCTCTGGCAGCGGGAATTAATTATTAAATTAATTAATGTGACTTATATGATTTGAATTTTGTAAAATAGACTTCATTTTTGAATTCAGAATATCAAATATATCTTAGGGTTAATTTTTGGTAATTTTCTGAAAAACATCAATTTTTGATGAATAGTGAAACCACTAAGTGGTAATCAAGCAAACTGATTTTTCAGTTAAATGAATGTTTACCACTAATGTGTATTGAATTTTGAAAATCCGACATACATGGTTGTCATTAAGAAGTAAAATGTTGTTCAATGAGATTAAAATAATTTTTTTGGTGAATAGTAACTTATTAAGTTTTTAATCGCGATTAGTGGTAATTAGTGTAGTTTAAGGTATAAATAATGCTTTAATAATATGAAATGACCTAGACACATGTCCCAACCTTATTGGTTGTGTCATGTCCGACCAAGACAAGCCATGGGTCAACTTGGGGACCCCATGGAGACACTTTGGTTTGGAAATGACATAAATAGATTTTTATTAAATGTTAAAGTAAAAATGACACAAACATAATATGTTTCACAAAAACAATTTTTCCATGGGGTTATAAAGATCAGATATTTGATTATAAATAGTCATTGGAAAGATAAAAAGATTTCCTACATCATAGTATTTTTTTATAATTGTTCGACATTAAATAAATTAAATTATTTATGACATAATAATGATGCAGCGATGACATCATTATTTGACGATTTAAAAAAAAATTGAAAGACAATGTAAAATCTATGAACTAAAAATGGAAAAAACCAATTGGATGAGTGTATTTCGAACCCTAATAACCTTATCCACTAATTATAGCAATGTGGGACCTTTTAAAACCGAAAAACATTTTCAAATAAAGTAATATTTCTTTACTTTCCAAAAGTGCCCCTCCTCTCCTCTTATAAAAGGCCCCCACCTCTACCTCATTTCACACACTACTCAAGCCTTTGGCTCGGCCAACCCCTACCCATTTACTCTCTCCACATCCATCTACTCATCCTAGAGGATTCCCTTTGGGCAGAATCCTTTCAAAGGAAGCCTTTAGACTCAAATCAAAAGGAGATACACTTTAAAAGGAAATTCATTCTCCAATGTTCATTTTTTTTATTTTGCTTCTCCAACCCCCTAAACACTTTTTATTTACTTATTTTGTAACAACACCAGTATATTAAATATACTAGGATGTTGTTATAAGATTTATTTGAACTACACTCACACACAACTACATCAAATGGTTAAAGAACATACGGTTTCCGTGGATGGTGAAATTCTACCTCCCGAAACGATGATTGTTCAATACTCATTTAACACCTTCAAAGGTCGCCATTATGATGTAACTATTTTTATATATGATATATAATATGTTTATGTTTTCCTTAAGCTTCTGTGTTTTTCATTTTGGGCATACCTTTATGGTTTCCATTATGGGTAAACACGATATCTTCATTTTAGGAAGTGCGGACTACCGCCCCCTCAAAGTGATTTGATTCGTTAAATACCATATGTGGGACATATAAAGGATGGAACTATGATATTATATATGATATTATACTTGAATTATGATATACCTTTATATCATTATGATTCCATTCTATAAAATACGAAATAGAAATGAAAGTAGCGTTCATGCGTACGTACGGCTTACCGTCTCCATGAACGGTGCATTTCATTTCTTACCTCTAAATGATTATGTAATATTATAAATGCATGTATGTACTGGATATATATGACATATATGATATCTACAACATGAATACCATTCTAGATATAATGAACCTTTGACCAAATTAACAACATGTAAGTGTAAGAAGTCTATTTTTGACTTAAGAACCAAATACTGACAAAATGAACATTATTAACTTAACTGATTACATGATGTTCATAACATGGTATAAAAGGAATAATGAACTTGAAAAGGGTTCTTAAGCAAGTAGAGATTAACTCAAGTTTATTATTAAAGAGATTAAAGAACGGTCGGGTCAAGTCGGATACGAGGTATGGGACTTCGTCCCAATCTCCTTTCATTGAGGCATATTTTATTTTATACACAACTTTCTTTTATACGGTGTATAAACCCCTTTGAATTTTACGTTTATTCAAAAGGAATCATTTTTATACGAAGCGTTTACTAAACGACAAAATGGAATGTTTTTGTCGTACGTATGCGGCGACAACGACTACTCCGCCGTCGTGACCGTTATTTGAGTTTCGGCTTCCTCTACAAGCCATACCTTCTTTTTAAAAGAAAAATAAATAACATGTTTTAATTTTCTATTATTTTGGTATTGAAAATGGTTTTCACAATGTTTTGTGTTGTATTGATATCTTGTGATTGAAATGTGGAAATGTTATGTTTTCTTTATGCATGTTTTATGTGATACGATTATGTTATGGTTCTTGGGCATTATTATGAAGACGAGTGGTTCCGTGATAAACTAAGGGCGGGTGAGCCCGATATAGATCTCCAATTCATTGGGTAACGCGAAGGAGTGAAACGTTAAGGTTTCTCCGAAGAGATTTTAGGGAATATATTGTGATTGGTATTCCAAACGTAACCAAGAGAGTTACTCCCTACGTAAGAATGTTATGAATGCCTCAAGTTACCTTTATGTCTTATGATTTCTATGATTTATTCATGATTTTATGAGGTATGTTAAAGTGCCTATGTTTTATGGGTAAATTATGATTTCATTCTTATGTATATATGAACTCATGTTTCCTTTCCATGTTTTTTTATAACCCATACTGAGTTTTTATGCTCATCCCAAGTTTTTGAAATGTTTTTCACAGGTCAAGGGAAAGGTACATGATAAGATGATAGAGTCAAGGATGTGTCATGAAATAATCCATGTTTTATTTTAAATGTGTTTCCATTGATGGGAATGAAGAATACTATCTTTATGTAACCACTTTGTTTATATGTGGAATGTAATGCAAGTTTTATGATCTAATTATCTAAAACTCTAAACCTGAAAAGATCCTCAACGTGTAATCTTGTAATAACTCAAGATTAAGTATGGTTTAAGGCTGGGGCCTTATAGTTGGTATCAGAGGTCGGTTTAGATAACTTTAGGAGTTAGAATTCTATTAAATGATTATACAAAAATATTTTTTTTCTCGAAATGATATAGCATTTAAAGATTACCATGTTGCTTCATCTAAGACATGTTTGTTCAGAATGGTTTTCCGTAGAGGAAACAGGGAAGCAGTGCTAGGAAGGCATACAGAAGGAAATAACCTTCTGAATCAGCATCCAGAAATGGTCGGAATTGGAACTGAACAGTTTGTTGCATTAATGGCGCAGTTGACTCAAGCGATAAATGGCGGTGGTATCCATGCACGAGATCAGCCAGAACAACTGTAGAGGAACATGTCAGTGGTGGAACATTTCATGAGGCAACATCCACCATCATTCAGAGGATCATCTGACCCTGTGCTAGCTGAAGGGTGGATTAAAGCACTGGAGAAGATTTTTGATGTCATGGGGTGTTCAGACAATCAAAAGGTTAGTCTTGCTATTTACCGTTTGGAGGGTGAAGTAGATCAGTGGTGGTCTATGGTTAAAAATATCAGGGACGCCGATGAGATTGATGCTCTTGACTGGGATGAATTCAAAGGTATGTTTCTTGAGAAGTATTTTCCTAAGGCTGTTCGACTTAGGATGGAAAATCAATTCTTGGAATTGAGGCAAGAGGAAGATTCAGTGGATGCCTATGAAGAAAGGTTCACTCGATTAGCAAGGTATGCTCCAAATTTTATCTGGGACCTTGATAGTAAAATCAATAATTTGTACTCAGGATTAAAGCCAATGTATCAAAGGGCATTAGCTTCTCGTGAGTTTAAAAGTTATGAAAAGCTTTTTCGATGTGCTGAGAAGGTGGAAATGGAGTTTGCCGATGACCAAGTTTTCTATAACAACCAGCAGAATAAGAGACCGAGGTGGCAGGAGAAAGGTAAGAATTTTTCAAAAAATTCTGATGGAAAGAGAACTAAGTTTCCAATTTGTGATAAATGTGGAAAAAGGCATGCTGGGGAATGTCTTCTGAATTCTGGGAAGTGCTACCGATGTGGTAAGATGTCATAAGGCTCGTGATTGCACTGAAAAGGATCAAGGTGAAGGTAATAACAAATTTGATTTACAGTTAGTGAAATGTTATAAGTGCAATGAGATGGGTCACTATGAAAATGAGTGTCCGACAAGGAGCTTGAGTGATGGGAAGCAGTTAGACTACAAGCAGAAAGGGGTGGTGAAATCCTTTGCAACTACTTCAGCAGATGTCGGGCCATCAAATAAAGTTGTATCAGGTACTTTGTTTGTTTTTTCAGATTATGCCAGTGTGTTGTTTGATTCGGGGTCTACACATTCATTCATATCTGAAACCTTTTCTAGTAAAATTGGAATACCATCTCAAGAAATGACTCCTGAACTTTTGGTAAAAACACCTGGGGGAAGTGTCGAGGCAAAAAGAATTTATAAGAATCTTCCTATCCTTATCTATGGAAAGAACCTACTTTCAAACCTTATTGTTATACCTCTAGTAGAGTTTGATGTTATCTTGGGTATGGATTGGCTCTCTATTTACCATGCTAAGATTGACTGTAGAGCTAAAGAAGTTTCTTTTCAGAAAGACTTTCAGTTTGTTTACAAGAATGAACCTTTACTTTTGATAACATATCAAGTGGTCGAGAAACTTGTAAAAGATGGAAATGAATTTTACCTTGCACACGTCGTTGAAAATAAATGAACTGTTCAGATTAATGATGTGCCAGTGGTAAATGAGTATCCTGATGTTTTTCCTGATGAGTTTCCTGGAATAATACCAGATTGGGAAGTTGAGTTTACTGTTGACTTAGTTCCTGATGCTAAGCCAATTTCAAAACCCCCTTATCGAATGGCACAAATTGAACTTTTAGAGTTGAAGGAGAAATTGCAAGATTTATTAGAGAATGGTTTCATTAGACCTAGCACATCACCATGGGGTGCTCCTGTTTTATTTGTTAAAAAGAAAGATGGTTCTATGAGACTTTACATTGATTATGGAGCCTTGAATAATATCACTGTTAAGAACAAATATCCTTTGCCTCATATCGATGATTTGTTTGATCAGCTCCAGGGAGCTCGGTTTTTTTCAAAGATTGACCTGAGATCGGGGTACCATCAGCTGAAGGTAAAGGAGGCAGATATTCCGAAGACCGCGTTCCGTACGAGATATGGCCATTATGAATTTTTAGTAATGCCTTTTGGGCTAACCAATGCACCTGCTGTATTCATGGACTTAATGAATAGAATTTTCCATGAGTTCTTGTATAAGTTTGTGGTGGTTTTCATTAATGATATTTTGGTGTTTTCTAAAAGTAAAGAGGAGCATGAAAAACATTTAAGGGTTATCTTGCAAACTTTAAAAGAAAAGAAATTGTATGGGAAATTCAGCAAGTGTGAGTTTTCGTTGCAACAAATTTCTTTCCTTGGTCACATTGTTTCTAAAAATGGAATAACTGTTGATCCTGCAAAAACAAAAGTTGTGGAAGAATGGCCAAGACCCACAAATGTAACCGAGATTCGTAGCTTCCTTGGTTTGGTGGTCTATTACCGAAGGTTTGTTAGAAATTTTTCACGGTTATCTAGTCCAATGACTAAGCTAACTCGGAAGGGTGTTAAGTTTATCTGGACAAAAGAATGTGATGATTGTTTTCAGGAATTGAAAAGGAGATTGGTGAATGCTCCAGTTTTGGCACTACCTTCCAGGAATGGTGAGTTTGTTATATACAGTGATGCTTCATTGAAAGGACATGGTTGCGTCCTAATGCAGAATGATCAGGTAATTGCTTATGCTTCACGACAGTTGAAAACTCATGAGGTAAATTACCCTACACATGATTTGGAACTAGCTGCTGTTGTTTTTGCTTTAAAAATTTTGAGGCATCATTTGTATGGAGTAAAGTGTGAAATATATACCGATCACAAAAGTTTAAAGTATATATTCACTCAGAAAGAGTTAAACATGAGACAAAGGAGATGGCTGGAATTAATCAAGTATTATGATTGTACAATTCATTACCATCCGGGAAAAGCAAATAAAGTGGTTGATGCTTTGAGTTGAAAAAGTAATGCTTCATTAACAATGTTGCATTTGGAATGTGATCCTTTGGTTAAGGATTTGATGAACTTTGGCATAGAAGTTGTTGGTGCAGGAAGTCCTTCTGTTTTGTTTTAGGTATCAGTGAAATCATCTCTATCAGATAGAATCAAGCAAGCACATAAGCAAGATAGTGAGTTGCAGAAAAAGGTAGAGCTGGTTCAGAAAGGTAAGTTGCCTGAATTCAACATTGATAATGATTGTGTTTTGAGATTTGGGAGGAGATTGTGTGTGCCTTGTGATTCACAGTTGAAGAGAGAGTTGTTATGTGAAGCTCATAGTTCTCTGTTTTCAGTTTATCCGGGCAGTACTAAGATGTATAGAGATCTGCGGGAGTATTACTGGTGGGATGGAATGAAAAGAGATATTGCTGATTTTACTGTGAAGTGTTTGACTTGTCAGCAGGTTAAAGCAGAGCGGCGGTTACAGAAAGGGATGCTTCAGCTTTTACCAGTGCCAGAGTGGAAATGGGAGAATATATCCATGGACTTTGTTGTTGGATTACCGAAGACATCTCGAGGTAATAATGAAATCTGGGTTATTGTTGATCGCTTGACCAAATCTACTCATTTCCTTGCTATACGAGATGCTTTCTCTCTTGATCAACTTTCCCGTTTGTTTCTTAAAGAGATAGTTAGGTTACATGGAGTTCCTCTCTCCATTGTATCGGATCGTGATCCCAGGTTTACTTCTAACTTTTGGAAAGGCCTTCAGAAGTCGTTGGGTACTGAATTAAATTTTAGTACAGCTTTTCATCCTCAATCAGATGGGTAGTCAGAACGAACAATTCAGACATTGGAGGATATGCTACGATCTTGTTCTATGGATTACCAGGGAAGTTGGGACCAACATCTTTCCTTGGTTGAGTTTTCATATAATAACAGTTTTCATTCCAGTATACAGATGGCACCATTTCAGAAATTATATGGGAAGCGGTGTCAAACTCTAGCTTTCTGGGATGAAGTGGGTGAAAGAAGTTGATGGGACCAGAATTGGTAGAAGAGATGGCAGAAAAAGTTCAGCTGATTCAGAAACACATGAGAACAGCTCAGAGCAGGCAGAAGAGTTATGCGGATAACCGGAGGAAGGATCTATCTTTCGAGGTAGGTGATCATGTTTTTCTCAAGGTTTCTCCTTGGAAAAGTGTGATGAGATTTGGTAAGAAAGGAAAGTTGAGTCCAAGGTTCATTGGACCATATGAAATTCTGGAGAGAGTTGGATCAGTTGCATACCGAGTGGCTTTACCTCCGAGTTTATCTCAGGTACACATTGTTTTTCACGTTTCGATGTTGAGAAAGTATATGCCAGATCCATCTCATGTTTTGAGTCCAGAGGTAGTTCAGCTGGAAGAGAACCTATCTTATGAGGAACAACCGGTCCAGATTCTTGACCACAGGGAGCAAGTGTTACGGAATAAGGTGATTCACCAGGTAAAGGTTTTGTGGAAAAACCACATGATTGAAGAGGCAACATGGGAATCTGAAAATGCAATGAGGGATAAGTACCCCCATTTATTCGATAAGTAAATAAATTGAGGGGACGCAATTTTCTAAAGGGGGGAAGGATGTAACATCCCAAGTAAGTAATGAATAATAGATATTTTTATCTATGTCTATTAATGATTAAGATAGTGTTATAGAGGCTTAAACTGAAAATAAATACAATCTTATGCATGGAATACACTAATATTCTTAAAAGATTGTTTTAGTGCCTTTTGATGGCAAACCATTTTTGAATATATATTTTGACAATTTTATAAACTATGTTTGTCAAAATAAACTTATTCATTATGATGGGGACATCAAAATTTAATTTGTGTGAATTTTTGGTATTTTTCTGACAATATTCATTTTTTTAATGACTAGTGAAAAATACTGCATTTTACATCAAAACTGCTTTTTAACCTAATTTATTTATATGATTATATTATGTTTTGAATTGGTTTTGAAGTGAAATTAGAATATATTTTTACCATTTTATCCAATGGTGGTCATTGGAATCAATTTCACTTTGAAATTAGACTTAAACTGGTGTCAATCTTTCGATACTTATTGTTTTGTAAAAACACGCTTTTTGCTCTGGCAGCGGGAATTAATTATTAAATTAATTAATGTGACTTATATGATTTGAATTTTGTAAAATAGACTTCATTTTTGAATTCAGAATATCAAATATAGCTTAGGGTGAAATTTTGGTAATTTTCTGAAAAACTTCAATTTTTGATGAATAGTGAAACCACTAAGTGGTAATCAAGCAAACTGATTTTTCAGTTAAATGAAAGTTTACCACTAATGTGTATTGAATTTTGAAAATCCGACATACATGGTTGTCATTAAGAAGTAAAATTTGGTTCAATGAGATTAAAATAATTTTTTTGGGTGAATAGTAACTTATTAAGTTTTTAATCGCGATTAGTGGTAATTAGTGTAGTTTAAGGTATAAATAATGCTTTAATAATATGAAATGACCTAGAAACATGTCCCAACATTATTGGTTGTGTAATGGCCGACCAAGACAAGCCATGGGTCAACTTGGGGACCCCATGGAGACACTTTGGTTTGGAAATGACATAAATAGCTTTTTATTAAATTTTAAAGTAAAAATGACACAAACATAATATGTTTAACAAAAACAATTTTTTACATGGGGTTATAAAGATCAGATATTTGATTATAAATATTAATTGGAAAGCTAAAAAGATTTCCTAAATCATAGTATTTTTTTTATAATTTTTAGACATTAAATAAATTAAATTATTTATGACATAATAATGATGCAGCGATGACATCATTATTTGATGATTTAAATAAAATGGAAAGACAATGTAAAATCTATGAACTACACATTGCCAAAACCAATTGGATGAGTGGATTTCGAACCCTCATAACCTTATCCACGAATTATATCAATGTGGGACCTTTTAAAACCGAAAAACATTTTCAAATAAAGTAATATTTCTTTACTTTCCAAAAGTGCCCCTCCTCTCCTCTTATAAAAGGCCCCCACCTCTACCTCATTTCACACACTACTCAAGCCTTTGGCTCGGCCAACCCCTGCCCATTTACTCTCTACACATCCCTCTCCTCATCCTAGAGGATTCCCTTTGGGAAGAATCCTTTCAAAGGAATCCTTTAGACTCAAATCAAAAGGAGATACACTTTTAAAGGTAATTCATTCTCTCATGTTCATTTTTTTTATTTTGCTTCTCCAACCCCCTAAACTCTTTTTATTTACTTCTTTTGTAACAAAAACAGTATCTTCAATATACTAGGATGTTGTTATAATATTTATTTGATCTAAACTCTCACACAACTGCATCAAATGGTTAAAGAACATACGGTTTCCGTGGATGGCAAAATTCTGTCTCCCGAAACGATGATTGTTCAATACTCATTTAACACCTTCAAAGGTGGCCATTATGATGTAACTATTTTTATATATGATATATAATATGTTTATGTTTTACTTAATCTTATGTTTTTTTCATTTTGGGCAAACCTTTATGGTTTCCATTATTGGTAAACATGATATCTTCATTTTAGGAAGTGCGGACTACAACCCCCTCAAAGTGATTTGATTCGTTAAATACCATATGTGGGACATATAAAGGATGGAACTATGATATTATATATGATATTATACTGGAATTATAATATACCTTTATATAATTATGATTCCATTCTATAAAATATGAAATAGAAATGAAAGTAGCGTTCATGCGTACGTACGGCTTACCGTCTCCATGAACGGTGCATTTCATTTCTTACCTCTAAATGATTATGTAATATTATAAATGCATGTATGTAGTGGATATATATGATATATATGATATCTACATCATGAATACCATTCTGGATATAATGAACCTTTGACCAAATTAACAACATGTAAGTGTAAGAAGTCTATTTTTGACTTAAGAACCAAATACAGACAAAATGAACATTATTAACTTAACTGATTACATGATGTTCATAACATGGTATAAAACGAATAATGAACTTGAAAAAGGTTATTAAGCAAGTAGAGATTAACTCAAGTTTATTATTCAGGAGATTAAAGAACGGTCGGGTCAAGTCGGATACGAGGTATGGGACTTCGTCTCAATCTCTTTTCATTGAGGCATATTTTATTTTATACACAACTTTCTTTTATACGGTGTATAAACCCCTTTGACTTTTACGTTTATTCAAAAGGAATATTTTCTATAAGAAGCATTTACTAAATGACAAAAGGGAATGTTTTTGTCGTACGTATGCGGCGACAACGACCTCTCCGCCGTCGTGACCGTTATTTGAGTTTCGGCATCCTCTACAAGCCATACCTTCTTTTAAAATGAAAAATAAATACCATGTTTTACTTTTCTTTTATTTTGGTATTGAAAATGGTTTTCAAAATGTTGTGTGTTGTATTGATATCTTGTGATTGAAATGTGGAAATGTTATGTTTCCTTTATGCATGTTTTATGTGATACGATTATGTTATGGTTCTTGGGCATTATTATGAAGACGGGTGGTTCTGTGATAAACTAAGGGCAGGTGAGCCCGATATAGCTCTCCAATGCATTGGGTAACGCGAAGGAGTGAAACGTTAAGGTTTCTCCGGAGAGATTTTAGGGAATATACTGTGACGGGTATTCCAAACGTAACCAAGAGGGTTACTCCCTACGTAAGAATGTTATGAATGCCTCAAGTTACCTTTATGTCTTATGATTTCTATGATTTATTCATGATTTTATGAGGTATGTTAAAGTGCCTATGTTTTATGGGTAAAGTATGATTTCATTCTTATGTATATATGAACTCATGTTTCCTTTCCATGTTTTTTTATAACCCATACTGAGTTTTTATGCTCATCCCAAGTTTTTGAAATGTTTTTCACAGGTCAAGGGAAAGGTACATGATAAGATGATAGAGTCAAGGATGTGTCAAGAAATAATCCATGTTTTATTTTAAATGTGTTTCCATTGATGGGAATGAAGAATACTATCTTTATGTAATCACTTTGTTTATATGTGGAATGTAATGAAAGTTTTATGATCTAATTCTCTAAAACTCTAAACCTGAAAAGATCCTCAACGTGTAATCTTGTAATAACTCAAGATTAAGTATGGTTTAAGGCTGGGGCCTTATATCAGTATGAGACTAAAATAGTAGTTGATGCTATTTGGTTATAAATTTTAAGAATTACTATAAGAGACTATGAGATTCAATCCATCTATGATTCAGGTTTTAATTATAGTTGTATTATTTTAAAGATTTTTAAGGAAATTTTTTTATTGAATGTTCTTTCTTGAACATTGGGAACTTTAGTTGAATTTTGGAGTTTAAGAGTAGTAATTTGTTTATTAAAGGATTATCCTTTTTTGGGATTATATAATCTCGTACGAACCATTTTGGTTTTAGTTGATGTTTAAATACAAGAGAAATATATAGTTCTTCTTTTGTGGAATATGTGATTCTATAGAATATAATTCTAGTTATTTTGATGTGACCAAGTCATTTTTAATGCTCATTGTTTGGGGAAAAGATGATTTTTTTGTAGAAACTTATTAAAGGATGAAACTCTACTTGAAGGTAAGTATATTTTCTTATGTTCTTATTATTTATAGTAAATTAATTCTTAAAATTATGAAAAGGAACTTAAAACAAAAGCATTATCAGTTCACGTTTCCTACTGGGTTATCAAAGACCACTTAACACAACACATGTTTGTGATTTTCTGGTGGTTAACTTTCTTCTAATCAAGTTTTCTATCACTATCCATTAGAACATGATGGTTTTTTCTCTTCCATAACCATGTTTTAATGGAATCCTTGTATCTGTTGTCTCAGTTGACCTTTTTACTTCTCTTACATTGTTTTAAATTGATAGTTTTATTAACTCTTTTTCCAATGTAAGACTTTCAATTATGTATCTGAGCCCAATTTATTTTTAAATTGTGAGGACAAAATTCCCAAAAGGGTGGTAGAATTTAACATCCTAGGTAAACAAAGAACAATAAATTTTTCATATTTATTTATATTTTTTAATTAAATATTAATTTTACTTTAATGGGGATGCAATTTTCGATAGCATACACAATACGCAGCAGTGGGTTTCATTGAAATCTTATATTGCACACTAATAATATAATATTAATATTTTAAATGGTAGATAATGCCTATCCATTGTATCAGTGGGAAGGAATAGAACATACTAAAATATTATTATACATGTTTGTTAAATGTTTTTACATTTATCCAGTAAATGTTATCGGCTTAAAATTTGAATGAATCAAAGCATAAATACTCTAATATTTTTTAAAAGGTCGATTTACATCCTTTTGATGGAGAAACCTCATTAAATCTTGTTATGGTCATTTTTAAATGTTCTATTTGAAAAAAAATATTCTTTATATTCGGGACATCAGAATTTACTTTCGGTAAATTTTTGGTATATTTATGATAAAGTTAATTTTTTAAAGAATAATGAAAAATGTTGTATTTTAATTCAAAAGTGCCTTCTAGCCTCATATATATATTGTTATATTATCTAATTAATTGTTTTTAATGTTCACTTAGAATATATTTTTACCATTTAATCTAATTTTTGTCATTTGATATAATTTCATTTTGAAATTGGACATAAACCAGTGTCAATCTTTTGGTACTTCTTATTTCATAAAAACATGATATTTGTTTCAATAAACATAATTAATTTTATATTAATTTATTCTACTTATGTGTATGGAATATGGAAAAATGGATTCCATATTTGGAAGCAGTAGGTCCAAATTGTGTAAATAGGTATCTTTTATTTTTAGATATTTTTAATATTTACTTCAGTAAATATTTTATTTACAATGATTAAAAGGTAAAAATAATAAATATGGGTAAAATATAATATTATAATATTATTAAATTCCATTTCCATGTGTCTTAATCCTATTGTATGATACATATCTGACCATGTTCATCCTTTGATTGAATTTGGGACCCAATGGAGCCACATGGGAGTAATAATGACAGTTTATGTTAATTAATTTAAGGTAAAGACAAAAATGACATAAAATGATTTCTATTAGTAAAATGATGTTTATATTAGGTTATATATGTTATATATTTTACTATAAATATTATTTGGAAATCTAAAAATATTTACTAAATCATGGTATTTTTTTATAATATTTGGACATCAAATAAATTATATTATTAATGACACAATAATGATGCAATATTTACCACATTAATAAATGATTTAAATAAATAAAATTATAAATATTAAAACAATATCCAAAACCAGTCCAATACTTATTGGATTATTTTATTTCTACCTTTAGTCATCCTAAATTTTATTTTAATGATTATTTGACCATTTGAAACCGAAGATAAGTTTAAAATAAAATAATTTTTTCAAACATTCCTAAAGAGCCCCTCGTATCCCTTATAAAAATCCCTCACTTATAACTCTATCCTCACACATCAAAATCCATTGGCACTTACAACCTCTACTTAAATAATTCCAAAATATATATCTCTTTATAAAATAATCCTTACCTTAAGAATAAATAACTTCAATAAAATCTTTTCGTTCAAACCAAATGGAGTTCCACGATTTAAAGGTAACTTATTCCCTTAAGTTCTTTTGTTTTAATTCACTTCTCCATCCCCCTAAGCTATTTTTATTCGTTTATATTATAACAAAAATAGTATCCTAAATATACTAGGACGTTTTTATGATATTCTTGAAATAAACTTACACACACCACCATCTAATGGGTGAAGAACATAATGTTTCTGTGGATGGAAAACTAACACCTCGCGAAGAGATGATTGTTCAATTATCTTCTACTGCCTCTCATGGTGGGCATTAGGATGAAAATTTATTTTTAAGTGATGTATATTATGTTTTTTTTCTATATTCTTATGTAATTTTTTTTTATAATCATACATTTATGCCTTCTAATATGTGTAAACACGATAATTTCATTTGAGGAAGTGTGGACTTCCGCCCCCTCATGGTGATATGATTCGTTCTTAACACACATGGAATGTATAAATATTGAATTAATGAAATTATGTATCATATATATCATATGGTATTATACTATATTTATAACAAACAAATGTATCTTTATTCTTTCATTCCATTATATATTAAATAGAAATAATAATAGCGTTCGTGCGTACGTACGGCTTACAGTCTCCATGAACTGGGCATTTCATTTCCTATCTCCAAATGTTATGTACTATTATTAATATATATATATATTGGATATATTTTATATATATGATATCTAAATCATTAATATCATTCTTGGTATAGTGTATTTTTGACCACATAGATAATTTGTAATTATAACAACTTCAATTTTAACTCAAATTCTGACCATCGGAAAAATGTCCGATATAAACTAAAAAAATTAACTATATTTTATTCCAGGGTAATATGTAATATAAAAGTAATAATAAACTTTAAAAATTTTATTAATCAACTTTAAATTAACTTAATTTTATTATTTAGGAAGAATGAGGAACATACAAGTCATATTGGACACGAGGTATGAGACTTCTTATCTCACTTTTAATTCTATGAGATTTCCATTGTTCACCACTTATTTATTTCATGTGGTGTATTATGCACTCCGATTTGATATATTTTATCGTGATCCTATTTATATTCATGGTTTTTTTCGATTCATTTGGTGGTTATTAACTTTTTATATATGAATTGATTGATTACATCGTGGTAAGGGTTTTTCATCTCACTTTTTATTCCAGTGATATTCATGATATATTAGCCACTATTTCCTTTTTTTGGTGGATGTACAGTCCATGATTTTATTATTTTTGTCATATAATTTAATTTTTGTGTATTTACATATTATTTTTGTGATCTTTCTTTCATGGGGTGTATGTTTTGTAAGGTACCAAATCATTAAGGGAACCTTTCACCCTCCTATTTAAAATTCTTGTTTTCGTTATGTATATTAATTTAAATATTATTATTTTAGGATATGTTCTTATATATACTTATTGATATAAATTTTATGTCCAAGTGATTTGATTTCCTTTTCTCTCTCATCAAGTTATTTTATGAAATTTATAGTGACGTCGTTAGGCTGTCGATTTTCTTTATGAAAACTTTTTAACCGAATTTCAATTGTTGGGTTAAACATATAATTCTTGATTATGTCACTCTATGAATATCAATGAATATCCTATTATTTTTTTATAGTTAATATAAACATATATTTTGTGTATTTATATTTTTACGTAATTTATTTATCATTATTCTGTTGATACCATTTTTATACGGGATTTCGTCTCAAAATACATTTCCAATGAGACTTTATTGTTGATATGAATCAATTCACTCTTATATGGTGTATAAAATATCCTCTTTCATATTATATCATAAATACTTTATTATCATGATATTATGATTAAATTTTATTCTTCAATTATTGGTATTCTATGGTCGCTCATTTTGTTTAAAACTCTTTTACTAAAATATAGGTTTTAATTATTTTAAAGGATTATTCTTATAAATCATTCTCATTAATGTCAAGTTTTTAAAAATTAATTTAAGGATATATTAATATGGACATGAATGTTTTGAAATTTAAATTTCTTTCAAAATCTTCAATGTGGTATGGGACACTTTGATTCAAATATCTCTTTATTTAATATTTTAAATGGTTTTGAAAATGGGTTGATAAAAGAATTTATTTTTTAAATATTTTGAAATGATATATTTTGATTGCAATGTGGAAATGTTATCATTAAATTATGTTTGTTTTATGGATTATGAATATTTTATATCTATTGGGAATTTTTTATGTATATGGGTGGTTCCGTGATAAACCTAGGGCACGTGCGCCCGAGATAGCTCTAATATGCATTGGATAACGTGATAGAGGAAAATGTTAATGTTTCTCTTTAGAGATTTATAGAATATACTGTGATGGGTATTCCAAATGTGACTCCCTCTATAGCTATGATAGATACAATGTATGTATGTTATTTATGACATTATTTACCTTTATGATTTATCATTTCTATGTGTTGTTCATAAATCATATGATTTCATGAGGTATGTTATGATTGAGAAGTATGTTTTTTTGTATTTATTGATGGTATAGTGTATTCATTCCTTATTTTATATCCGTTAATGAGATTTTTATGCTCATCCCATGTACTTTAAATCATTTCTATAGGTCATAAAGATGAATAAAGGTCAAGTATGGGATCAAGGAAAAATCATGCTATCTAAAACATGGAACTAGACATGGCTTTTTTTCCAAGAGTTTGTATTTTCTGAAAAAATGGATACTGATTATAATTGTCTACATATAATATTCATGTTTTTATGTAAATTTTATGAACTAATTCACTAGAAATCTAATCATGAAAAGATCCTCAATGTGAATTATCCATTCAATTCAAGATTATGTAATGTTTATGGTCTGGTCCTTACAAAAAATGTTATCATTTTTATGAAAACAATTTGTTAATTTTTCTGAAATTTGTTATATTATTCACTCAAAAAAAAAAAAAATACCATTCTTATGAAAAATTATTTTTGATGAATAAATGAATTTTATAAATATTTATTTCTTATTTAATAAGAATTGATAAATAAATTTCTATTGATTATATAGCTTATATAATTCTTTATGTGTATTGTCCAATTAATACTCAAATATTCAACGGCTGGATCATGATTTTAATATTTAAAATATAATATCTTGTAATTTGCTTAAGATCTGTGTTGTGCATCATACATGAGATAGAAAATAATTCCATTTTTTAAAATCATAATGTTTTACAATTTTATAAAAATTATATAAAAAAATATAATTATATCATCATAATGTTTAATTAATTTAGGAGGTATGAAAAAAGAGAAGTCTTCTATACATATCATTTTTATTGAATATTACTCTTACATAGAATTTTTCATTATATAATAATACATTTATATGTACTAGATCCTATCATATATTTATATAGTTATTTCATTTTAATTTATATCATTTTTTGTATTACTAATGATTATTTCAATTGAATCTATTTCTCTGTTAAAAACAATTCTCCCTTGGACTCAATCTCCCACCTCTTCTATGAATTTTAATATGGTACTATCCATTGGATGTATTATTATTTAATACTGAATGTAATTTATATTTACTTTTTCTTTAATATGGACTCCAACTACTCAAAAAAGATTTATTTATGATATATTTCATAGATAATTTATACATATATTCTTATAAGATTTATTATCATTTGTTGAAATAATTTTCATCTACATAAACAATCTAATAATATTATATTACTAAAAGTGTAACTCATAATATATTCATTATTCCATTTTAGGGATATATTTATATGATATCATATAAGTTACTTCTACATATGATATATCATTATACCTTAAAGAATCTTTTATGTAACCCATTTTATTTTCATAAGTTTATCATTATTTGAATTCTGATGGATTTATTTTTTTTATAATTTTATCATGGAAGACATATGGAAGGATAATTATATTTAATGATATATAATACTATAACTATATAAATATATAAACTTAATGATAAGAGTTTTAAAAATTTTAACATCCCATCCCAGTGTGTAGCCACTTGGGAGACCGTGAACTACTAAATCTGTAACTTGACATTGGTTGTCACTCCATTTATATAGAGTGTACCAACCATAAGATTAGATAAATTGAAGTAAAATGGGGATACTATACACCAATATAATTGTGTATATTAACGTATATAAATAATCTAATCAATATCCATAATATTTAATTGTTAGATTACATAAAAGAAAAGATCATATAAAACATGTAAACAATAAACATATCCATCATTAAGATTGATCTCCCACTAGTCCGATGAAAAATATAATTTAAATGATAATAAAATTAAATATGAGGGATATAAATACATCATTAAACCCAAATTTATCCAAATATATAATATCCTCCATGTTTTTAGTTTAATAATCTAAACCAAGCCCTCAACCTAAGTTATAATTATTACCAGGGAAGTTTTTTTTGAATATTATGGTCGTTGATGCATGTTTATGGTGTGAGTACAAATGAGTAAAGTATAACGAATGTTATCCAATATATATTAACTACATAATTTTAATTTATATGTTTGGATCATATAAATAAATAAACTATTGTGGGGAAGTATAAGTAAATATACATTGTTAATCCTTGGGTTCAACAATGTAACCATGACCGACAAAAATAATCCTCAACACATGTCACTATGTATCTGAGCAGATCAATTAATCTTGTCAACCTAAATTATGAATGGCCTCCATATAGTATATACATACTCACTGAATCATTGAATGTGTCCATGGAATACATATAATATCCTGTTAAAATCTAATTCTAACGAGGTGATCTTGGATGATCATTAGTTATCAAGAACCATCCCTAGACCCTATGAGTTATTCATGAGTAATTTTTATTCCTCAGGAATCATCAATAATCTTAAATAGGTAATGCTTATAATTTCATCATCATTCTACATTCTGGTATTATATCATATGGTAATATTGGGAATTTAAAAGTCATCATGGGCTATCCATAATCATAGAAGGTAACTGTAAGGTATCAATATTATACATGAATCATCCCCAATCATTAGGAGTTTATCCTGATTGTTCTATAATCATCAAGAATGATGGATTTATCTATGGAATTATCCCAAAAAATCCAACATATATTATAGATTTTGGAGGATAATACTTTCCCCCTTAATATCTCACTATGTCTATCCATGTTATCAAGAATGTCACTTATAAACATGCATATCCAGTTGTTTTCTGGATATATAGTCATCAGAACCTCTTCATCTCAAAATATACATTTAGTTATTAAGGTGATAAATATAATTTTCACTTTTAATTTCCCAATATTAAACCTTTCACAAGGGTCAACATTATAGTGAGCCACCCTATGCGGTCCCTATGGTATCATCATATTCCTAGAACCATTTTTGGAGATATCTATTATCACATGTGTCTCTTAAGTAAACACCCTTCACTCATTGGGAGAAACATCCATCAACATCATCATGTATAACTAGAGAATCATGTGCCTCTTAGAAAATTAATGAAATGGAGATTTAATGAAGATCGTCCCCATTCTATGTCACTAATGGTTTCAATAAACACCAAACATATTCATTAGTGCCCTTGAGCCTACAAACATGGTTGTTCACATCTCAGTGGGGATGTAACACTCCCCCAATTTAATCATTTCTTCACCAAAACTCAAAGGCATTAACATATTCTCCCATGGCTAATATTACTGCCATATTTCACATTTCATTACCATCAACGACATGAAGGAACCAAAGGGAACATATTCTATGGGCCACTAAATCTCAATCACCCCACTTATAGAACTATATTCCACATGTACCACTAGGAATTATTGTATAATAAAGGCATAATCCATAAGTTGTTGAAGAAAAAAAACTAGTGCACATGGGGGGTGAATAATAGACCATGGTACTTTATTTAAGTTTTATACACATATATAATTTTAATTAAATGATTTATATAATTTAATAAGTCTATCACATCTTGTGGTACGATCACACATACCACTGGAATATAAATACAACACATTAAAAAAAGGTTTTGTTTACGAGGGACAATGTACCTCAAAAATTCATTCCCCATTTTATATATATCCTAGAATCTCTCCCCATTCTCATTTAAGTCCATAAATCAACGACCCATCATTATCATTTCCTATGTCATGAATGATTATCAACATTAATTTATTTTAATCAATTAATAATTAAATATTTAATTGAACAATTACTACAGAATATAATTTATTTAGGTATAAAGGTCTAAATTCACTATAAGGTATCCCATAATGTTGAAAACATTAACACCAATGGGTGTTCTACTCTCATCAACCCCTACGTTTATAAAATAATAAAGTGCCAATTAAAAAAGATATTTTTATTGGAAAAATAATTTAATTTAATGTTTATGCCCCCCAAAATCCCAAATTTAAAATATTTATTTCAAAATGATGTGTGATTACATATAGAATGATCTTAAGTTATCCTATAGCATGGTCATAGAAATCCACATCAGAAATAAATAATTCAACCATGATCTGTTGGAATTTTCCCAAAAACCATAAAATGTTTCATACTAAAATCATAATATATCTATAGAGATAAAAGGACATGGAATAATGAAGGGGAAATAAAGCACCTAATAATATAATCAAAATGAACCCATAATTCCACAAAATGGGGGGAAACTGGAAATGGGGAGCTTTTTTCAAATCCTACACATGGTCACTCCAATATCTAATGTCTAAGGGTGTTGATACTTTTTTAAAAAATAAATGATATACATTAAATAGTGTAATGTTATATATATATATATATATATTTATTTATACCATGAACACCTCATATTGAGGTGACTCACCACTATATTCTTAATATTTATGTCATGAGAACTAGTGTCATGATATTAATGTTCTTCTACAACAAAATAATCAAACCACGACCCACTATAACATATCTAATAAATTTCAAAACACATTATATTTAAACTAAATTCCAAATCGCATAAAAAATAATTTTTTATAGATATATTATTATTGATAACCTAACATAAAGTCGTATTACTAATAAAATATCCATATATATTAAATTTATAATTCCACGTGAATTTCATAGCACATCCAGACATGAGGTATTACAATATCCCCACAATATATCCTCTCAACATAGAGATACCAATTCTACTATTCGAACAAAAATAAAAAGTAAACATGTTTCAAAACAACGATCCATTCATCATGCTATTATCTATAGCAGAAAATGAGATGATTTTGTGAAACATCATGTTTGTGTCATATAATTTATAAAAAACCATGTAACTTATGGGAACCATAACATAAAAATCTATGTGGTGCATCAAATTTCCCATATTTCCTATGATACCACTATGTAATTAGTCAATGAATTCCCATTGTTATACAGATCATAACTATAATATTTAGTAAATAGTGGCCCATTATAACCCAGAGTGCTCACTCACATCAAAACCACCTACTACAATGAAACCCTCAGCGGTCCAATTACTCACTGAGTATGGTTTGCATCTCACTACACCTACATATATATAAACACCATTATAAATATATTAGTTAATCTCATATATGATTCCAAACTGAATATGACGAGATACCACTACCCATACACATGGCCAATATATTCCATCCACTACACAAATGGTCTTAGAAAACCCTCAAAATATCGCCTTCATGCAAAATACATTATAGTCAATGTAGTGTCCCCGAATACACATCAAATCCAATATAAAAACAACATCAAATTGTTTCATTGTATGATTAACAGTGTATTTTTTATGAATTTGTTTTACCCCATGAATTATTAAATATGAAAGGATCGCCCATAAATCCCACGATGAAATTGTTCCACACCATGAAACTTATCCTGAATTTTAGTTCACCAATAAATCTAATAAGAATATCGGTTCACCCTCTAAACCCCATCTAGAATAATTATTTACATCATGAATCATGTCATATATGAGTTTCCATCTAATGAATCTTCATTGATTCATACTTAAACAACCTTAACCAGATCCAACAAACCAACTCATACTATATCTCCAATAAATATAAAATTTATAATTTTTATTGGAAAAGTAAAAATATATTTATTTGTAACCATAAAATAAATGAAAACTCAAATATCTAATATCCGATCTAAACAAATATCTATGGGTCCAAAACAAAAATTCATATCTCTATGACTCACACTTGATCCACTGCTACAAATAATTACTATATGTGACCACATTGAAAACACCTGAGTAAAATTATAAAACATCATTTATAAATCATTCCCAATTCGTCTATATGTTTTACATAGAAACCTTTAAATTTTAAATTTTAAATAATGTCACACCCCCATAGTTTAGTTATTCACCTAAACCATATGGATTTACTTATACCACTCAATGAGTGAAATATTATTGAGATTATTTATAAAAAAATGTTTCACCATAGAAATGTTTTTAATATCACATAAAATGAAACACTTTTTGAAGACCAAATCAATGTTCAACCATGCCACCTCACTCAATCTATAATGTTATCACCTCTACCAAGGATGTATATTTCCTATTTTCATCAAAACTCTTAAAAAATTATTCCCAGAATGATTTTACTAATAACATTGATAGTAAACATTTACATATAAATCAATGATCCACAATTTGAAAATGTCATACATATCTAGTGTTATTTTCCTTGATCTCATGTAAAAGAAGTGGATGTATGCTTCATTACCACTCGGTCTTCACAAAATAATCAGTCCTAATGATTCTCATCTCATCATATCTTGGATAATTATCCATGGACACAAAACATATCCCATTTCATGTTTATCATAGCCATATAAAATCACAATCAGTGACCTTATTCAAATCAATAATATCTTCTATGTCATGTTCTATCTCATGATAACCCACAATTCAATGATCATTCCAAAAAAATTGTGGATCACTCCTTTCCCTACCACTACGCATCTAAAAAACACATCCAAAATATATACGGTCATATATACAAGTAATTATTCCCTTCAATCCAATAATTTACTGGAAATTGATTTTTTTTATTATGAATATATATTTTAATATAAAACATTGAAACAATTTACATTTAGGGTAGGCTAAGAACCAGTATCATTGATACCAAAATGATAAGAAATAATGGTTCTTTATTTATAAAAAATATTTTAAAAATCATGCCAACACCACACTTGGCCACACATCGAGTGTATTGATTGTAAAGAAAGTGTCCCACTAATTCCTTATACAATTAAAATATCAATTTCACCACAATGAATATATCCGATATTCGGTAGAAAATTTTATACATAAATATAAACATGAAACAAAGACAAATTTTTCCCATCATTTATGAGACCACCACCTGGGATAACCCCTTAAATAATTTACCCTAATAGATTTAAAATATAACCACATTTATGAAACTCACCTCCCATATATCATTATTTACTTGTCGAAGTAGTGTGCTCTCCCACCCAATATACAGGTTGAATCATTTATAACCAATAACTCCTGGAATTTTTTTATTCTAATATCAAAATTAACATGGAAAATCATGTTCCCAACATCCCACTATAGGGTCTCACATATCCTAATTAGAATCAAATACTAGTTCAATGTCTTAAATGGATCTGATTCTCACAGGGATTCCATAAATGAAATTACCTCCTTAAGAATCCATAATCTCATGTTGACCCTCCTTCATAATAAATATATAAGATTCACCCCCTTGAGGATCACAATCTCATCATACTAGATATTTGTTTGTAACAACTTATATATAACAATATTTATTACAATAAACCCATAGTCACATGAGTATGATATATGGAATTTTATTCCATGTTATTTATGATAACAGTAAATAAATTATATTTAAATTTTAAATAACGGAATCCAATTACATTCCTGAAAAAAATTAAAATATAATCCAACTGAACACTGATCATTACTAAATAACGTATTTTATTCCCCAACAAATAATGTCCGACTATATTTCTTAGATACTAGTAGAATACACAATCTCCATCATCATGAATCCCATCATAGATCAACATGACCAGACATCCGAATAAAAAAATATTGTGGTTCATCTACATCAAATTACTATAACATGTTTTATGAAAAAACAATATAGGTTTTCACCCAAAATCAAAACTATTAAACCCTCTATCAGCAGTGATAAAAAATCACACACATGCTGGGGGATGTCATGTGAAAAATGTGTTCTAAACATGATTCATTTAAAATATCTATTAAAACATGGGAAGGACTCAAAATAAAATAACTCATTAATGAAAAATATTAAAACCCATATGAATCATGATAAGTTTAAATCATATAATAGTAACATTGAAAATCATTAACATTAATCCAATTCTCCCAGTAACATAGAACCCACATCAAAAATGTGTTCGTGATACACCAACATAATATGTATCACATGAGTCAACACATCTCTATATAACCTATCTATCATCTTACCAAAAAGTAATAAAAACAAATATCATACCACTTTGTAACATCTCACCAAATTCTATATCCATTATGTGGTGCTCAAACCTAGAGATTAATCAATTGGATTCAGGAACACCTCCTATTGCAGCAGAGGTATTTTGCTATTTTTGGGGGTTGAGGGGTGTATGATGGGATGATTATAGCCTAACATCATATTTCTTAATAATAAATATAAATGAAACATACCTCATCAAATCCATAAATTAAAGTATTATGTTTCTATAACAATCCCTTTTATTAGTAATAAATTAATATAGTAACATAGTCATACAAACTCAATGAAATATATCATGATTGATTTCCCACATGGCATATTACATATAAAATATAAAAGAAATAATACGATAAGAAGGTCCAAGTTGTATGCATGATCTTTAAATCATATAGAACCCTATTATCAACCTATTAATTCCACATACATATCAAAACTGAGGCCTCTACCCAAACTGTACTTATGATTAGTAAAATCTACAAGAGTTTTTCATTTTTTATGTCCTCCTAGGAAGGGTGTGAGTACTTCTCAATAAGGTAAAACAAACATGGACACACACATAATTAGTAAATAGAATTTATATATGTTAAATGTTTGGATGAATTAATGAAATAGAGTGTGTAACCATAAAAATATAACAAAATTTGATTGCCACATTCTAAAAAAACATCGATAAACCTAATCATTCCTCCACTAGTTTCAAAATGTAGATGAGTTTGTTGTCTTATTATGGAAACAAAACCGTATAAAAATGGACACATAGTAATATAAAAATAATTGAATCCATTGAAATATGTGAAGAATCCACATTGTATATTTCTTTATGATAACCCAAATGAGGTGATCATATGTGATCAATAGTAACCCAGTGCCACTAATGATCCCCGTGAGGTAAACCAATGAAACAAAATTGTCAATATAAATCATACCTAATCTGAATGAGTTAATATTAAGAATTCTATAATCATATGGGATCATAACGCTACAAAAAAAGGTAATAAAAAATATTCCATAACCAATAAGGATCATTAGAAGACCTCAGGTGGTAATATTGAGTATTCTATGGTTATCATGTATCGTCTCCAAAACATAAGATAAAAATCCATATTTTCAATAGAAATCATGTGAAACCAACAAACCATTGGAGGAAATACTAAGCATTCCATAGTCATTAGGAACTATGATTGGATCTATAGATATTATCCATTGAATCGAACGAATTTTATATATAATAAATGGTGACACTTCATCCAAAAAATTTTATGTGGGGATGGAAATCTTCCAAAGATAATCATTCATATAAAAGGATGGCCTATCAAGTTCACACCCATTATTATTTAAAACATTATTAAATCAAAATGATTATTCAGTATATATGGTGACAACTATAATCATCACAACCCATTTCCCGAGTTACATCCTCTAACAGGGGTCAATAAAACTGTGGGGAACCCTTTACATTCCCATAGGACTTATAATATTTTGGACACACATCTTAGGTACACAAGTCTCTCATGCATCTATTAGGTAAAAAATCATTCAGATGATATAACATCCAATGGAAGCATAAATTATCATTCATTATGCAATGGTAACTTAAAAAATTATAAATATAATTATTTCTGTAAATCATACCCTATCTCAGTCACTATAGGTTTTACAAATACCCTACCTATCCCTTAGTCTCATCACAACTACCCACCAAGGATATCAACTGTATGTGGGAAAGGAACTCTACCCAATTTTCATCCTTCCATGATAGAGGCTCTTAGGAATTATATGGTTCAAACATGTGTGATTCAATAACTATATGTCCTGATTTATCATAAACAATATCATATAAGTACAAAAGAGAAGCAATAAAATGGTCTATTATGTATCAGTCATCTTCAAATTACCAATATAGGGTGAGTTTATCATGAGTATTTAATTTTTAACCATGGACCTATACATAGAATAATGAGTAAATGAATCTAATTCATATGGGTCGATTATGGAACTTGGTGCATTATTTAATTAATGGAATTATGTAAGAAAATGATTATTCACTCAGGAATGGATCCATTAAATTTTGGCCTCATAAGATTTTATGGATGTAAAATGGATGCGTAATTTTTTTTAATGTTTTAGTGAGTGTCAGAATCTTAATCAGATCTCAGAACCCTAATCATAGTATGTTTTTGTGCTAGCGAATAGTTATAAAAAACCATTCATGGAAGGCCATAGTTTTAGTTTTCAAAATGAAATGATGGATAGAGAGTAGTATGAGGGAGAAACATTTTTTTCTAAACATTTTAAATGGGATACACAACAGTGAAGGTGTTTATAAAATTTTGAAATTATATTTTTAGAAGCTTGGCACATAGTTTCCATAACCATGTGGACTAACAATGTGTGTCCTCCTTTATATAGTAGAGCACATACGATTTTCACATTGTTTGGATTGTTGTACAACCAAACTGTGCAATGTAACTTTTTTGGAAAATTTACGATTTTTCCACAAATGAACCTATTTTAAATTCCTCTCCCCTCTATTACCTTATAATATAAAACAACTCCCTTTTCTCCTCCTTTTATAATTTTGAATCATACTCTATGAATTGAAATATAGTGCCTATCAAGAATCTAAATCGACCATCACTCATCTAATTAGGAACACTCCAGTATGTACTTGATTCCTATATAATATTTTTTTTATTCTTGTTATAAATGATTCTATTTAGATATATTCTCTTATGCGATAATTTTATGTCATAGTTCCATTCTTCTAATCTAATCCAATCCAGGCCAAATTAGAGGCTGATATTAGATAATGAGATTCTTGTGAATATGAAGTAGGTGGTCAATAACGCATCCTTTGAGTATCATTATTTTAGAAAAAGTCATGGGAAAGAACTGATTTCATCTGAAGTCATCAGTTAAATTTATACATATTGTTAATAGTTGTTAGTACTACATTATATTCTAATTTACATATTTGTAACTCATTGTCATTGGTCACATCCACAACTCCATCGACCTCAAGTATGGTGTCATTCATAAATGTGTTTTCATGCTTGTCTTGTTTCAGCTCCACTGATTGGGTTTTCCATATCCTTACCATATTAATTTTTTTTACCATATTTAAATTATTATTTTACTAGTAATGGTTTTCCATGGTATTATCAATTAACTCGTCGAAGATATGTTCATGAAATTGATTAATCAATTGTAAATGTAAATTAAAAGTATATTATATGTGTATGAAATGGACTAATGAAAAGTAATCTAATAGCTTGGTTTGACATCCATAACACCCATTTATTTTTCTAATATATCATTTCCATAAGAACCCTCTTTAATGATATGACTTAAATGGATTTATGAAATGGTCCCCGCTCAATTGGAATTATCTCACTAAATAAATTAAAAGGCTTGAACGCAGTAATTTATTAAATGGAATGAATATTTGAAAACCTAATTAATTAATCAAAATAAATGTATGATACCTTATTACACATATTAACCATGAGATATTTATTAAAGTGGTTAGATTTGAGTAATGTTTTGGATTCCCGAGTTAATGACTGTATTTATTTTGGGAATTGTTACGATTCAATAATATAAATTTCCTTAGTTGACACATATATAGCAACCTAGTCATCACTTATCAATAGAGGATAAGTATAAAACCATGGGGTCCATATTATATAAATAAATGATTCCTTAGATACACTCTTTATATCTAGTGTGGCATCTACAGACATGAGGTGCCTTGTTTACAACTTTGGGCTAAGATATAGACAATCCCATTTTCCATAGATGCATTCCATGGACTCAGTTATATCATAATATTTTAGAATTTCTTGGATTATGCTACTTACATTACTCACTTACCCAAATTGTTGGGAAGTATTTACTTCTGTGTTATCTTTTCTAGTGGCCTAGGATTCCTTTTTTTATTACCATAGAACCCCTATAAAATCTATATCAAATAGGTTTCCATGTTACATATTAGAGAATATGATACTACAATCATGAGGTGATGTTAGTGATGGATATGGCTCAAGTGATAGAAATATATCTATAAAATGAATTTTAATTAATTATCTGGTTACATTTTCATGCACTAGTTGAAGGATGAATTAGGTACATGGTTATTTACATTACTATACTACTTGAATTTCAAATTTTCACACATTCACACTATTTTAGTTTATATTACACAGAAATGATGTTATATAGACTATTGTTGGTGGACTACTCAGATTTATATCCCTCCATCTCTAGGCCTATATTGAATTCCATGGATGATTAAATGAAATAAATAAATAGAAAAGTGATTCATGTATCATTAGACCCTTGATTTATTTTTTTTATTATGATGGAGGTAATAGTAGATGACTAATATGAAGCTCCAAATATTAGGTATAGTTTTTAGTTAGTTTTTTCAAAAAATTTATAGAATAATTTTTTGACGATTTGTATCCATGTTCTCTAGTTTTATAGTGACATGACATATCATCATCAACTTTTTTATATTTAAATTAGTAGCATATGTTGTTTACTATTCATGCATGCTTATACTGTGCTATCAGTTTAATTATAATAAATTGACTATTTAAATGTGTTTTATATTGATTCATAGAGATACACATTAGTAATGATATCATAGTGTTCCCAAAGACACACCCACGCCCTCACTTCTAGCAAAAATCCAATAACAGTCTGGTAGATTCTCTAGAGGCTATTTTGTGAAGTAGGCTTGGGTGACCTTCAATGGAATTTGGGTTCGGGACATCACAGTGTTGAATTGGATCCCTTCCATTCATTATTTACAATTTTAAGAAAAAATTCAGAAGATTATGAAGGATTGAAATATGGTTATATGATTTTCTATGGTTTTGTAGACCCTTGTCTGGGGTAAATTCCATATTCCCCATGAAATAGTTGTTGTTTTACTTTTTCCTATTATGGTTGATATCATTTCACCAATGAGTTACACACAAGATTTTTGGCTTGTTAATTAATATTTTTATTCAGTAATTCATATCAACCATGGTCTGATGACATGAGGGAAAGTAACATTGTTTCACTCATTATCATTGGCACTTATAATTCACATGTCATTCATATTTTTTGGATATATAAGTGAATTTGCCTATTTTAATTTCATTATATTCATGTGATAATTATATGATGAAATGATATATATATATATATATTATGCTTGTCTATTTCCTTGAATGTAGTCAAGTGATTTATGGACTCAATTTATGAGGTGTTGTGGGGACTTCTTGGTTGAAATTGGTAATTTACCGAGTCGTTCCATTAATTTAAATGAAGATGGGTGTAATTTTATATGGTAAGGAATATGGTCTGTGATTCAATGGGAATGAAAAACCATTTTGAATGAACACTGATATATATTATAAAATAATGTATATTGTAAAAGTAAAAAATGGTTTCTAAAATATAATGATTACATGTCCTTGTCCCACACTGTCATGTTTATGAAAGGTAACAAAGTGAACCATATTTATTTAATAAGAAATAAAGAAATGGTTTCTAGTAAATGACGATGTAAGGTGGTATTTAACCTTCTTCTACTGAAGCAATTGAAAAAAATACTTGATCAATTACCAATAATTTTATTTTGAATTGAGTATTTGGGGTATTATTCATTGGGTTGTAGTCACCATCCATTCATCCATCTTCTATTATTGTTTCTATATATATTATTATAGAATTTTTATGATGAGTGTGTTTAAAATTTTTATACCAATGATGCCACAAATTTTTTGTGTCATGTGATAAGATGGTGGAATTTACCATGGTCAAGAAATTATGGGCCCCAATCCACCAGTCATTCTTATATAAGTTTCACTTGAGGCACCACATACTTTACCAAATCATGGAATTGGTACCCAAGTTCATTATAGTTTCTTATGTATGATACAATCCATGAATGGTGTTCCAAGAGATGCACCTACTATGAATGATATGTCCCAGTATTTCCAAAAATAAAATTCATATTCCTTATCATGGGATGGAGGTTCACATGATGGTGAGTAATGGATAGAGGCCACCATATCTGTCTTTTCGAATCTATAGAGTCCTCTAGAGTGGAGGGTAAATATTTCTTCATACAATCTACATGATTCGACCAAGAATTGGTGACATGTAGTTACCTAGTATAGTCTCCATAATGGGTTGTTATGGATGATTTCCAAAATTCCTTGTATGATTAGTTCATTCCTCAAAAATTGAGATCTGATATATTTAGAGAGTTTATAAATCTCGCATATTGTCCTATGTTTATTATGGATTATTCACTGTGTTTTACTGAGTTGTAGTGATTTCTACAACTTCTGTCTGGTGATGAACTATTGCATGCCAGATGCTTTGAGGATAAGATTGGGTATTCCACTTGTACATAGGCGAATGTATTTTGTGGACCCACCTTCTTTGAAATAGTAAATAATGATGTTATCGCTATGGGAAACCTAAGGGAAGACCATACTAGAAGGTATAAAGGAACAATTTCATTGCATTCCAGTAGTACCCACGGTAGTAGGAAACATTCCCTTGAGGTTTCTTATCAGGGAAGTGGAAGCCAGAGTATCTGTATTGGTAGATCCATTGTGTGTCACTAGATTGAACGATAGGGGACCTTGAAGACTAAATGTGATTGTGATACTTTGTAGTTCCATGCTTATGGATATATGAGGAATCTTTAGTGATTATATCAGACCATACCATTAGCATTTACTAGAAGGGGATTTTCACCACCTCCACCATTTGTGGTAGGTTATTTATATCACATCAGGTTGGGAGTTAGAGTAGCACTAGCTGGACTAAATATGGAGGGAGTCATCGACATGGAAGTTCGACTCCAGATCACCAGTAGCTACAGTAGAGTAGTTTTTACCTTGATAGTCTTACTATTTTATAGGGCAACAGAATTTTCAGTTGCATATATTATAGCTGATATCTGAGGATCAGGTGTAGAACCATCAATAGTATGAGGTACTATTTTATTATCCTCTACTATAGTATCTACATTATTTGATATAGGTTATTTACACTCATTCATATCATTATCTATCATAGAATGACATGGTATTGAAATATATTATTTTTGTTGTGTAATCACCCTAGATACATTATTAGTGGCATTGTATGAGGGCTTACACCAATGTAGGGACTATCTCATTTAGGTAGATTTTTAACCATTCTCATGTGAACTCATTTTTCTCTAGATGACGGACTTCGACACCATTATCCAGATGTATTGGTTGGTTCTGTGTTACACCATTATAGACTACTATCGTTGACAGTTGTTGTTTACATAACCAAGGGGAAACATTTATCTACACGAGGGTGAGTGGGATGTACAAGATAGAAGAACTAGACCAGAGTATCATGGGCTCGGGGGAGTGACCATCCATATTGCCAATATCCTCATAGAGGATTAGGTTTAAAATCTATATTAATTCAATATAGTAGTAGATAAATTCTGGTACACCATTACCAAAGATTTCTTATGGATTTTCTTTAGATATATTGTATGTGTTTATGATTGATCTTATTCTATGTGCTTTTCCATTTTTTTATTCCTCTAAATATGATAGAACATAGAGAGCTCTTGAATCTCAATTGATAGTTAGATGATTTAGAGTCCAATGGTTTTATAAATCCATGAAATTCCTCTTGGGGTCCACCCATGATATCCACCAAGAATTCTAATGAGAACATTAATCCTTACAAGGATTATATTTGGTTGAACTATATTATAGTTAAGAACCATTATCTACTTCCTTGAATATATAGTATTTTGTTACAAGATTCAAGAATCAAAGGAATTATATAAAATATACCCTATATCGGTCAATCATAATGTTCGAATAAGGCCATCATACATACCTCATAGAACATTCCAAAGTATGCATATTCTGCATGTGTACCTTGTAATTTTGTTCGGTCTTACGAACATGACATCCATTTTAATGGATATAATGAATATGGTTCTCCACCCATATCTAGATTCTTTTGCCATAGTATTTATGGTTGAAATATTTTTGTATTATCACACTCATAGAAACCATGATAAGAACCTTGAGATCATTCTTAGTGCATTGAGAAAGCATCAACATTATTCCAATATTTGTATGTTCCTATTCTAAATTGACAATGTTCACTTATTTGATCATATTATGTTGGAATCTGGATTAAATGTTATCCCAAAGAAGGTTAGTGGTGTAGTTTCCTAGGAGGATCCCAATAATTTCTTTTATTTAAATATTTTTTTGGGATGGATGATTAATAAAGGCATTATATAAATTAATTTTCAATCCATACATCACATCATATTATTATAACAAAGAAGGGTGTCATATTCCTATGGTCTAATGAGTGCAAAAAATCCTTTCAAGAGATTAATGGGAGGCTTGTCTTAGAAGCTATTTCAATTCTATTATAACCAAGAATATGTTATATCTTGTTATGTATTGCATCATGCATCTGTGTGGGAGAATTGCTGACGTAGGAGGAGTGATTTATAGCATATGGGTCTCATAATTTGAGGTCTCATGAAAGAAATTTACGTACACTCAACATTGATGTATCCCCAGTTCTCAAGTCCTTATGTTGATAGATGCACTATCTATTGGGGGAGTACATTGTGGTGTACACAGATCAATGGAGCCTCAAATATATCATTACATATCGAAACTGGAATATAAAACTATGAAGATGGCTTGAATATCTTATGTCTTTAAATTTTAAATTTACATATATGACTGGAGAAGGAAACAAACTATTTGATGAAATGAGTCATCGAAATCATGTATAAGACATACAAGAAGAGTGTGACGAATGGAAATTAATGGTCCTATTTTTTATGGGCACTTTCTATTTTATGATAATAACAAGTAGTCCTATCTCTTACCTTGGATAGTTTCCTCTTCCCTCTAAGAGAAGTTATATAGTGTGCAGTTTTCAAATAATGAGGGTTAGGTTCTCTATGAGGCCATATGAGGAGATGAACCTTATCTAGATTGGTCTATGGGCAGAGATGATATCATTAATATACATTTAAATGTTTGAGTTCATACAAATACAAGAGGAGATTTTATGTGAGAGGAAATTCTGCTTAATGGAATGATCATCTAGGAATCTACAAAATGCATCGATATATTCAACAACATCTTTGATGGACTATGATGAAACATCTGATTGAAGGACTTATCACTAGTTGTTCCACCTTTCAGTAGGTTAAGTTGGGGTACCATTGATTTGTAGGCTTGTGACAACTACCTTTAGTCATGAAATTGAAATGGAATGATTTTTTCATGGACATTGTAGTAGGTTATCATAGGTCACCAAGAGGTTGTGAGGCTATATGGGTTTTCATTGTAGGACAGAAAAAATTATCCCACTCTATTCCTATCGAAATATATTTCTCAGTTTATGAGCTAGGAAGATTATATGTCTATGAGATAAATCAATTACAAGGGGTCCCTTATACTATATTATAAAATAGGGATTATCATTTCACGTCACTATTCTAGAAGTGGTGGAATATTTCTATAGGTAAAAAGTTAATTCTGAGGACAACCTTTCACCCTCAGACTGAGGAATTGTCATGAATGATAATACAAGTTCTAGGGTAAAAGCTCCAAACATGCGTCCTGGATTTCAAAAGTTATCAGGAGAAGAATACTTATCTCACCATGTTTACCTATAATAATATAATTAAGTTGAAGATATAGATAACTACTTTTTGGGACTTATATTTTAGATCATTCTGTTCACCACTGTGTTGAATAGTGGTAGGAGAGGAATCCATACAAGATCCATTCTCATGGATGAGACTTCAGCAAAAGTTAAGCTGATCTAGAAGAATATGTCTTCTGCCCATTCAATATATAAATCTTATGAAGATATCCATATATGACATCTGGAGTTCGAGGTCAGATTCTTTTTTCTAGTAGGTATCACATAGGTTTGGGAATACACAGATACAATGCCAAGGGAAATTGTTACCATGCATTTTCAGATAATTTGATATCCTAGATAGAGTCTTGTCGATAGACTATTTTTTTTTACAAACTCAGAGGTACCTTTTCTTGCATGACATATTCCATGTTTCATTACATCACTACTATCATGATGACTCGTCTCATACTATTCATCCAAGGAAAGATCAGCAAGTTGTTGATGCTACCATTGAAGGGTATCCTATTTTCATCAACGAAAAAATCATGAAATATATCTGAGGCCGATATGACTGTCCAGTATATGTGTTTTAGATGTATAATATATTATATAATGAGACATGGGAGTGAGATCCTAACGCACCGACAGAATGGATAGAGTTGTTCTTAAATAGTGTTTCTACACCCATGGAAGGTGATCTCGTGGATCATTTCGTTTATGTGGTAAAGACACTAAGAACCTAGATTTTCTCTCATGTATGGATCCTTTAAATTTTTGACTAATTTACATTTATTTACAGAAAATGGATTCCAAATGATTTAGTTAAGGTGTTGTGGATGGCCAGAGCTTGTTTGGAGCCCGGAAACCTAGTCATAATAGGTTTTTGTCCAATTGTATAGCTGGAGTAAACTATGAAAGGCATGTATTACTATTAAATTAATTCATTTGTGGCTAGAAACTGAGTATCATGAGTCCACACATTTTGGTATAGCCATACAAAATGTGCCACATGATTGTGTGAGAATATATGAAATTTTTATAGTAGGGTTTTACCTAGATAGCAAACTATTTCCCTAACCATACAACCTAAGCGCCTAGTTTCCCCTTCATACAGCCGACCATGGAATGTTTTCACATGGTTCGTATAACAATGCTTCTAAATCGTGTGATTGATTTTTATTAAAATACCATTTTACAATAAATTATCTAATTTAACAAACATTATCTTGTCATTTACATTCCAGGGTAAAACCCCTCCTTTAGATCATTCTATCATCCTTTTGAATCTTATTATAGTACTAGAGATCCATCACACATCCAGAGTCTAAATCGACCACCATTTTTCTCATTGGATGCACACATGTATGTATTCAATTCCTTTTAAATATTTCATTATTATTTATCGTCTCAAAGAAGTTATTTAGATGTAGCCTCATATACCCTATATCCAGAGCATCGTCCCATTCATATGATCTACACTAATCAAGGATGAATTATAGGTTGATACCGGATGAGGAGTGTGGTATAATATTGTTGTATCTAGTCTATAAATCATCCTTTGAGTTTAATAATTTTGGAAAATACCATGGGAATTATCTGATTTCATCATGTGTCATAGGTTAAATTTATATTCCTCTAGTATAGTCATTAAAACCATGTTCTAGGAAAATATCCTTATATGTAATTCATAATTATGGGTCACATTCAGATCTTCAAGCACCCCATGTATAGTGTTATTCATTATTTAGTTTTAATGCCTGACTTGTTTCTTCCCCACAATTTGGGGTTTCCATGTCTTAACCCAAATAATGATAAGAATCCTTGTTTAGATGAAAATTTATTCTATAATGGTTAAACATGGTATTCTCATGTGACCGACCTGAAGTATGTTCTTGAAATTGATTAATCAACTATAAATGGAAATGAATATTATATTGTATAAATGTGACATTGCCTAATGAATTGTATTCCAACAACTTGGTTGAATGAATATGTTACCCTTTCCATGTATAATGAATGGTGTCATAGTGAACCCTATTAATTTTATTGAAATAAATGGATTTATTAAATGGAATCATGCCCAATAGACCTTGTCTCACTAATGAAACACAATGGAGTAAACTTTATTTTTGAAAAAATGGATTTAGTATTGAATGGAACAATTAATTAAATAAATTAAATGATTTAAAATTATTGTTCTTAGTTTTAAATATGGATCTTGACATATTTATAGAAGTGTCCAGGCTCTATTTAGGCTTTGGATTTCTAAGGGAATGGCTTGAGCGCTCATCTAATTCATCCCAATTCAAGGATACTGGTTTCCTTAGTTGAGATCCACATTGGAACCAAATCCTATTTTATTATTGTATTACTAGTATAAAACTTTTTGATCCCTCATTTACTACTATAAATGGCTTGGATACACTCCATTATTCTAGCATCGCTTCTACGGACATTAGGTACCTTGGTTACATTCTTAGGCCTATCCATAGCTTATCCCAGTTTATGTTGGATTTATTCATTGGACTAGGGTTGATTATACTATTATGGAATTCCTTTAATGATTCTCCTTGGATTACACTCATTCCCCTATAGCCAAGCAACGATTACTACTATGTGGGTAGTGATCACAGTCATGGTTTCCATGGTTATTGCCTAAGAACCCCATCATAATTTATATAGAACATGTTTCAATGTTACATCTTGGAACCTCTAATACTGCTATCATGATGTGATGTTAGTGATAACTATGTGTCATATGACTTAAATATTTTATGAATTGAAAAATAATTAATTAATGAAAATGTTACAACTAAATACATTAGATGAGTGATAAAGTAGGTACCTTGGTATTTATGCTACTATACTACTTTAATTTTATATATGTATTTATATGAATTAAATAAGTATATATTACAAAAACATGAAGTTATAGAAACAGTTAGTGGAGAACTACTAAGATTTATCTCACAACTTATCTGGGACCCCATTTGTACTTGGAGAGATTATTTGTATGGATGTATTTATAATGGAATATGTCTCACTTGAGATTGTTGATTGATTGTTGTAGTAGGAAGAAGCCGGTAGCAGATGACTGTTCTAGAGCTCAGGATATTAGTGATAGTTTTTGGTTCCTTTTTTTCAACGTTCTAATATAATATATGTATTATCCTTTTGTATCAATTTTTTCTATCCTTAATCTGACATGAAATATCTTAATCATTGTCTTTATATTTATATTTGTTTCATATATTGTTTACTATTCTTGCATGCTTTCCCTATGTGACCAGTTTAAAAATAATTTTCTTGATATTTAAATGTGTTTTTGATTGATATGTTGTGCTACACTCTGGTAGTGAGGGAATAGTCTCCCCACTCACAAACCACATGTATAGACTACTAGTTGGAAATATCACTAATTCTGGGATATGTGCTTAAAGAAATGTGCCCAAGTAGGCTTGGGGAACATTCAATGGCATTCAGCTTAATGGAATCATAATGGAAGATCAATTTTTGTTAAAAAAATAACATAAATTTAATGGTTTATCACCATATATGGAATGATGGGGAAAATCACATGTATAAAAATATAATTTACAAACTAATGTGGAATGTATGAGTAAATTTCTAATTAAACACGTCATTTCCATTTTTAAACATAATCTTAAAACTCTTTCTATTCCCTTCCAAGTCTAAACAACCACCACTATTCTATATGAGGTCTTATCTAATAGGAAATAATCCACATTAATTCATTATAATAAATTTATATGTTTATAAATATATATAATTTACTAAAAAATATAATTTCAAATGCATAAATGACAATAACATCTCTCTGTAATTGTGTCATTCCAAAACTACTAGAAATGAGATGTTTTATACATTTGGCCAACTCCATAAATGATAAAAATCAAATACTAAATTAAACATACTGATTAAATGGTGAAATAATTTAATTTTTTCGAAAAAATACTATAAACCTTAATTATGACACAATATCACCAGAATTCAAAGAGATGTTGTGTAGAAATTGTCTCCATATTACATCTTTCTAGGCCAGAGAAGGATAACTTCAGACATAGACAACTACACTATACTCTAGTGAATTCTACACAAAACCCTAAAAGGGTTTTTACCAAAATTATCATGAAATCATGTAGTGGAGAGGGTGATAATGGGGGTTGAGGTAGAAAGAACTCTTACATAATTATGAAATGTTCCCAAAACTATCCATAATAAAGGGAAATGGGTGGAGAGATACTATTTCTACTAGCCCATGTTCACATATCTAGTGAAATAGATAGGGGATGAGATACATTTTTAATATTAAAAAAATTTCAATTTTATTCACAATGAGAAGAAAAGGATCACTCCATGACACCTTAGGAAGAGGGGAATTCATCATTTAGAGAGAAAACTCATTTCTAGACAACTACTCTCATGGAATTAAATTATTACTACTTCAAAATTACAGCACCCGGGGAACCAAAACTTTATATGATATGTACTTAGACACTTGATCATTCCACCAATGATCAAAACATGTCCTAAGTCACCATTTATGTACATAAAACATTGAAAAAATCCTTCTAATTATCATTTATAAAAATAAATTACCCAAATAAATAAATAATCATATTCATTCTAAATTTATTAGAATATACATATTCAGTGAATAAAAAAAATTCCCTGAATGATGGGAATCAGGAAGACATTTTTTATGAAAATAATGTGATAAAATTCAAATAAACTATAAGATTACCATCAATACCTATGCTCAGTATAGAATTTCATGATGAATCCCATATATTAAATTTCTATAAATACCCATGTAGTACCATGTTGTATAAGTATTTAAGAAAGTATTTTTTTTGGAATATTAGATGTAGAAGCTTGTAATTATGGATCTAGATGATTGGTTTTATAATATTTAAATGTTTAGAGATGGAATCATAAAGGATTAATATAACCTCTCCCTCTTCAATTATATTATAGGGATTTAATTACACAGGGAATTGTCATTATATTTTAAAATACTCATAAATAGATAATTGCATAAGGGGTTTTTTTTGATAATTTTACCATGTGTATACATTTTCTTGCTGCAATTAGAGGATCTACATTTTGAGAAACTGTTATGACTCTATATCATTGATGTTTTGGGTTTCATGCGATAATACATTCAATAGGACTTGATCACAACCAAAATATTACATGGAAATTCTAGAAAAGACATCAAAAATATGTCAACAATAATTTTATTTGTGAATGATATATCATCCTCAAAGAGATGAAAGTTTTTAAGGGAATATCTGAAAATTAAATAATTTGATGAACTAATTCTCACATGAAATTGTAGTTATATGGGAAAAATATTTACCTTTGATAAAACATTTATAAAATAATATTTCTGGTTTTTGTATTGAAATAACACCATTTAAATTGTTGTATGGGTAATGATGTCAGACATAAACATGTTGAGATAAATTTGGTGAATGGAACCACACAGTCTAAGAACATATTCATATTAAAATAGTGACAATGATAAATAGATAGATTCATATATATGAAACTCGAAGAATAAAAACATTTTTTCTGATAACTGAATAATGGATATTTAATTTCATAGATGAGATCATGATTTCTTGAATGTGTAAGACCCTATGATTTCACGATACACTTCTCTTTCAATAATGAAAATAACTTTCATTGTACGTAAGTTCGAGTTCTAACACACCGCGACAAATAAATGTAGCCGTTATGAATATAAATACCCACCTTTTGATATTATATAATTTTTATATTTCAAAATGGGTTTCATATTTTTATTTGGAATATCTAAATTATCATATGTTTAATTTTTTGAAATTTTCAGAGAACTTTCTATTTTCTATGAATAGAAATAATTCTTAAAAACAATGTTTTTAATAAAAATAATTTATAGTGATAAATTATACTCTTGAGTGGTTTCAAAGTATAATTAGAATATATTTTTACCATTTTATCCAATGGTGGTCATTAGAATTAATTTCTCTTTGAAATTGGACATAAACAATTGTCAAATTTTTGATATATATTGCTTCTTAAAAGCACGCTAATTGTTGTGAAAGTGGGAATTGATTATTAAATTAATTAAATCAACTTATATTTTTGTAATTTTGCAAAATAGACATCATTTTTGAATTCAGAATATCAATTATATCTTAGGGTGAAATTTTGGCATTGTTCTGAAAAACATCAATTTTTGATGAATATTGAAACCACTAAGTGGTAGTTAAAAAATTGATTTTTCTTTTAAATGAATCTTTACCGCTTCTATAAATTGAATTTAAAAAATCCGACATACATGGTTTTCATTAAGATGTAATATTTTGTTCAATGGGATTAAAATAATTTTTTGGTTAATAGTAACTTTTAAGTAAGGTAAAATTGATATTATAAAAATATGAAAATACCTTTACACTTGTCCTAAAATTATTGGATGAGTCATGGATGACCAATACAATCCATGAGTCAACGTGGGGACCCCATGGAGCTACTTGGGTAAGAAAATGAAATTAATAACTTTTTAGTTAAAGTAATAATAAAATTGTCACAAACATGTGTTGTTTTACTAAAACAATTATTACATGGGGTTATATAAGATAAAATTTTTACTATAAATATTCATTGGAAATATAAAAATATTTCCTACATCATGGTAATTTTTTTTATAATATTTAGACATTATATAAAATTAATTTTTTTATGACACAATGATGATGCAACGATTACCTCATTAATTAACAATTTAAATAAAATGAAAAGATAATGTAAACTCTAAGACTTACACTTGTCAAAAACCTATTGGATGAGTATATTTCGAACCCTTATCACCTTATCCTCGAAATATATTATTTTGGGACCTTTAAAATCCGAAAATAATTTCATAATAATGTAACATTTTATGACTTTCCAAGAGTGCCCCTCCTCTCCTCTTATTAAAGGCCCCCACCTCTACCACCTTATTCCCACCATAAAACCCATTTGGATCGGAAAAACTCTTCCCAAATACTCTCTAAACTTTCCTCTCTTACTTCTAGAAGCCTCACTTTGGGCATAATTCTTCCCAAGGAAGGCTTTGGCTCAAATCAATAAGAGTTACCTGATTTTAAGGTAATGTCTTCACTTATTCTCTCTTCTTTTATTCTGCTTCTCCAACCACCTAAACTATTTTTATTCCTTTATTTTGTAACAAAACCAGTATATTAAATATAATAGTATGTTTTTATGATATTTATTAGATCTACACTTACACACACCTCCGTCTAATGGTTAATGAACATACTGTTTCTGTGGATGGCGAATTAATGCCTCACGAAATGATGATTGTTCTATCTTCTCCTACCACCTCTCATGGTAGACAATATGATGGAACTATATTTATTTATGATATATATTATATTTATTTCCTCTCTACGCTTCTGTATTTTACATTTAAATCGTACCTTTATGCTTTTCATGCTGTGCAAATGCGATAATTTCATTTGAGGAAGTGTGGACTACCGCCCCCTCAACTGATGTGACTCGTTCATGCAATACATGGAATGTATAAAGAATGAAATTAATGAACATATGTGACTTATATAACATATATTATAATATATATATCTCATTTTTTTTAATTCCATTAATTACAAAATAGAAATGAATGTATCGTCCATGCATACGTACGGCTTACCGTCTCCATGAACGGTGCATTTCATTTCTTACCTATAAATGTTATGTAATATTATAAATGAATTTATATACTGGATATATATGATATAAATGATATCTACATAATGAATATAATTCTGGATATAATGAATATTTTACCATATGAACAACTTGTAAATATATCATGTTTATTTTTGACTCATGTACCAAAGATCAACACAACGACCATTATTAACTTAAATAATTACATAATGTTCATAACATGGTAATAAGTGATATTAAAGGAATAATGAACTTGAAAAGGGTTCTTATGCATGTATAAATTAACTCTAGTTTATTATTCAGGAGTTTAAAGAGCGGTCGAGTCAAGTCAGACACGAGGTAAGGGATCTTCTTAACACAATTTCCATTCTTTGGGTTAACCTCCCACATTCAAATTATGTCATGATATAATTATGTCCTATCTTGTATTTGTAATTTATTTATGTGTACTTATAGTGAATAGAAATAATAGATCCATTTTCTTTATAAAATAATGTTTTTAAGGGACTTCGTCTCAATCTTCATTCTTTGAGACATATTTTGTTTTATACATGACTTTCCTTTATATGGTGTATAAACCGATTTGACTTTGACTTTTATTCAAAAGGAATATTTTTATATGAAACATTTTTTACTAAACGACAAAAGGAATGTTTTGTCTTACGTATGCGGCGAAAACGACTTCTCCGCCGCCGTGACCATTATTTGAGTTTCGGCTTCCTCCACAAGCCACATATTTTTTTAAATGAAAAATAAATGCAATGTTTTAATTCACTTTTATATTGGTATTGAAAAATGTTTTGAAAGTGTTTTTATTATATCAATTTGTTTTATTGATATCTTGTGATTGAAATATGGAAATTTTATGTTTCCTTTATGCATGTTTTATGTGATACGATTATGTTATGGTTTATGATATGTTTAAACCTGTTCATATGAGAACTCAATTGGACTAAATAAGTGACGGGTGGAGCCCGCTATAGCTCCTCGATGCATCAGCATGTCTCATGAGATAAACTAGTGTCTTGGAACGAGGCCTTGAAAAAAATATTATTTTTAGTCTTGGCACGAGGCCCTGGCTACGTGGTTATGATAGACTGGCATTATGCATTACATCATTATGAAAGTGGTTATTGATATTGCATGTGATTATTCAACTAGTAGAATATCCATGTGAATAAGTAAATGGAATTATTTCATTTTATTTTTCCATATTATGCTAAAGTTCAATTTTAAAAGGCTATTGTTTTGGTTATACATTTCCTTAAATGTTTATGTTTATTTATGAAAGCTTCTGCTATATTGTTATCTTTACTGAGCATCTGAGCTCACCCATTTAAATGTTTTAATTTTTCCAGGATCTGATGAGGTATATTATGAATGACCTTTTGGGATAGTATGAGGGGATATGAAGACATGATGTTTTTTAGTTTTTTTTTAGTTTATGATGTAATGTAAGACTTATTAATGTATCTAGTGTTTCCAAGGATACTAAACTAATCGGTCTTTTGAGACGTTATCTTTTCTGATCATGCCAATGTTACGTAATAATGCACCGACTCTAGGTAAATACGGTCGGGGAGTTACTGTTGGTATTAGAGGCAGTTTAGTACTAACCTTGGAAGCTAGATTTAGATAAACTCTTATTAGAGCACATAGCCCAAAGATATACTTTGAGAACTAGTATAGAAGAACTTCCTAGAATTTTGGTATTATAAAGATTTTGTGAGTTTTCCGAGAAATACATCATTGTCTGGATACGAGCAGGTAGAGGTGGCTCTGGCACAGATGTACCTAGAGGTAAAACCCGAAAACACCTCTTTGAGATAGACTCAAACGGGAACTGGTACACGACAACTGGCCTTGTTTCACTCTTGGTTATGACAGTCCTAGGGGATATGCTTAGGATAATTCTCATTTTTTACAAACAATTATGAAGGGTTTATGAGTATGTACTTCCACAAAGAAAACATTTTTTATGATTATGGATTATATCCATAAACCATTCAATTTAAATTAAGTATTTTACACATTTGGAATTATTCATTTCAATTCATAAACTAACATAGTTTATTCCATTGTATATAAATGGTGCCAGGTAGAAGGAATTTGAACTCCACCAATACGTATGATCCAAAGAGTAAGAAAGATCATATCTTTCACAGTATTAAGCCAACATTTATAATGGAAATATTCTCCCATGTGTTGTCAACATATGAAGAAATAGTATCATGTGTTAATAAGATAAGTAAAGAATTTTATGAGTCTTATGGATTTGAAGGGATGCAAGAGATGAAAATGATGGAAGAGAGAATGATGGATAAAGGGACGAGGGAAAAGAAGAATTATCCAATGTGTGATAACTGTGGGAAGAAACACCTTGGAACTTGCCTGAATGGAATGGGAGTTTGTTATTAGTGTGGAAAAAATGGACACCAAGTGCGTGACTGCAACTGTAAGAAAAAGGATTCAAATGTACAATGCTTCATCTGCAAGGAGTGGGGACACTACATAGACCAATGTCCAAATCATTAGAGTATGCCCCAAATGATGTTATTAGATAATAATCATGTCATGATACTACCACAAATGAGGAGTAATTATTAGAGTTATTATGTTGTTATTAAAGAATTTTTTTATTTTAGTGTTGTATCAATGATGTACTGGTTATAACAATTATGGATTATATAAGGATTGTACTGTAGTACTATTTCATCAAGGACTTGAGATTATTTGGAACCATGAAATGTGACTCCACAGAAGGTTAAATTTTTGAAAAATATATGGTTGAGAGAATAATAAACCATAATATGGTTCTGATACCGAGATAGTGATTTTGTAATAATACATTATTGATTTGGATAAATTATGTTGTATATTCTTAAGTTCCTTGAAACTGATTAATGATTTGTATAAATTTTGGGATACAAGGGGTATATCTGTTATTCTATAAAGAATAAGGGATCATAAATGTAAACTATAAGGATTTATGGTAATTCAGTATGTTGAAGTGTTTTAAAAGAATACATGATGAATGTGTTCACATGTTGTTACGCGGGAAAAAGGATCTCCATTGTGTTTACCTTCCTTATAAATTTTGGACTGTGAGTTGGACAGAAGTATTTTGGATAAATATAAAGGTTGGAGTGGATTAAGTTGAACTTTGGATAGTATTGTTTAAGGTTAGAACATTTTTGGAGATTATTTTTGGAATATTAAAATACTATTGTTTTAGGAAAAAGGACAACCTGCAGGTCGAAGGATAACCCGCCGCATTTACAAAGCTGCAAGAATCGAACCCACAACCATAGTGCGACATGCCTTTATTAAATACCACTAGCCTACAGGAAGTCCCTGGTTATTAAAAAATATTTTTCTTTATGGTATGTGTAAATATTTGGAACCTTATATGATTATGATAAATATAATATTTTTGAGTTCTATTATCTTTTTTAGTGAAAGATGAGTTTGTGGTATAAATTATTTGAAGGTTGAATTTCTACTTGTCAAGTATATATATATATATATATATATATATATATATTTATCTTATTTTATAATGAAATTAATTCATAAACTATAGGGAATGGATATTAAAAAAAATGTGTTATCCTAATACCTTATGTTTTGTTGAACTGATGATATTTTAAATCAATATATACTAAAGGTTTTGAGGCCCTCAATTTTTCATTTGTTTGTGATTGATAACCTCAATCACTCCATACAAAAATTTACGTTTTTCCTCCAATTATATGTCTCTAATTTCCACCAATGTTCTCGTAATCTAGATCATTATTTGGTGGTGAATTTTTCATTTCCCTTTCCATCTTATTAAGGATAAATTTTATTAACCTTATTTCCGATGTGGGTTTCCACAAAGGTATTTTTTATTTTAAACCTTTTGTTCTAGAAGAACATTTTAAATTTGTGAGGACACAATTGATTGAAGGAGGGGATAATGTAACACCCCAAGATTTCACGATACGCTTCTCTTTCAATAAGGCAATAACATACATTGTATGTAAGTTCAAGTTCTAACACACCGCGACCAATAAAAGTAGCTATTATGAATAGTAATACCCACTTTTTGAAATTATATAAATTTTATATTTTAAAATGGACTTCATTTTTTTATTCGGAATATCAAAATTATAATAAGTTGAACTTTTTGTAATTTTATGAGAACTTTTAATTTTCTATGAATAGAAAAAAAACTAAAAAACAACTTTTTCAATCGAAATAATTTTTAGTGATAAATAACACTATTGAGTGGTTTTAAAGTATAATTAGAATATATTTTTACCATTTTATCCATTGGTGGTCATTAAAATTAATTTCACTTTGAAATTGGACATAAACAATTATCAATCTTTTGATATATATAGCTTCAAAAAACACACTAATTGTTGTGACAGTGGGAATTAATTATTAAATTCAATAAATAAACATATATGATTTGAATTTTTTAAAATAGAAATCTTATTTTAATTTTGAATATCTATTATATCTTAGGGTGAAATTTTTCCATTGTTCTGAAAAACATCAATTTTTGATGAATAGTGAAACCACTAAGTGGTAGTTAAAAAACTGACTTTTCGTTTAAATGAAACATTACCGCTTCTATGAAATGAATTTCAAAAATCAGATATACATGTTTGTCATTACGATGTAAAATGTGGTTAAATTGGATTAAAATATTTTTTTGATGAATAGTAACTTTTATGTTTTATTAATCGCGATTAAAGGTAATTAGTGAAATTTAAGGTAAAAATGATATTATAAAAATATTAAAATACCTTTACACCTGTCATAAACTTATTGTATGAGTCATGTAAGACCAAGACAATCCATGAGTCAACATGGGGACCCCATGGAGCCACATGGGTAAGATAATGACATTAATAACTTTTTATTTAAAGTGATAATAAAATTGTGAGAAACATGTGTTTTTTTACTAAAACAATTATTACATGGGGTAATATAAGTTAACATTTTTACTATATATATTCATTGGAAAGATAAAAAGATTTCCTACATCATGGTAATTCTTTTGTAATTTTTAGAAATAAATAAATTAAATTTTGTTATGACATAATGATGATGCAGCGATTACCTCATTAATTAATGATTTAAATAAAATGAAAAGATAATGTAAAATATAATACTTACACTTGTCAAAAACCGATTGTATGAGTATATGTAGAACCCTTATCACCTTATAATCGAAATATATCATCGTCTGACCCTTAAAATCCGAAATTCATTTCATAATAATGTAACATTTCATGACTTTCCAAGAGTGTCCCTCCTCTCCTCTTATAAAAGGCCCCCAACTCTACCACCTTATTCATACCATGAATGCCATTTTTCTCGGCCAGACTCTGCCCAAATACTCTCTAAACTTCCCTCTAATACTCCTAGAAGCCTCAATTTGGGCATAAGTCTTCCCAAGGAAGCCTTTTTCTCAAATCAAAAAGTGTTACCCGATTTAAAGGTAATGTCTTGACTTATTCACTTTTGTTTTATTTTTCATATCCAACCCCATTAACTATTTTTTTCCATTATTTTGAAACAAAAACAGTATATTCAATATAATAGAATGTTTTTATGATACTTATTCAAGCTACACCAACACACAACTCTATCTAATGGTTAAAAAACATATTGTTTCCATGGATGGTGAAAAACTGCCTCACAAAACGATGATTGTTCTATCTTCTCCTACCACTTCTCATGGTGGGAATTATGATGGAACTATATTTATTTATGATATATATTATATTTATTTCCACTCTACGCATCTTTATTTTAGATTTAAAGTGTACCTTTATGCTTTTCATGCCATGCAAATGCGATAATTTCATTTGAGGAAGTGTGGACTACCGCCTCCTCAATTGATGTGACTCGTTCATGCAATACATTGAATTTATAAACAATGAAATTAATGAACTTATGTGACCTATATAACATATATTATAATATATATCTCTCATTTTGTTTTAATTCCATTAAATATGAAATAGAAATGCAAGTAGCATCCATGTGTACGTACGGCTTACCGTCTGCATGAACAGTGAATTTTATTTCTTACCTCTAAATGTTATGTAATATTATAAATTAATATATATACTGAATATATATGATATAAATGATATTTACATACTTAATATAATTCTGGATATAATGAATATTTTACCACATGAACAACTTGTAAATATAAGAAGTTTATTTTTGACTCAATTACCAATGATCGACACAACGACCATTATTAACATAAATAATTACATAATGTTAATAATATGGTAATATGTGATATGAAAGGAATAATGAACTTGAAAAATGTTCTTAAGAAAGTATAAATTATCTCTAGTTCATTATTCAAGAGGTTAACAAGCAGTCGAGTCAAGTCGGACATGAGGTAAGGGAACTTCTTAACCCAATTTCCATTCTTTGGGTTAACCCCCTACATTCAAATTATGTCGTGATATTATTATGTACTTTCTTGTATTTGTACTTTCTTTATGTGTACTTATAGAGAATACACATAATATATCTATTTTATTTACGAAATGATCTTTGTAAGGGACTTCGTCTCAATCTCTATTCATTGAGACATATTTTGTTTTATACACGACTTTCCTTTGTATGGTGTTTAAACCCCTTTGACTTTTACATTTATTTAAAAGGAATATTTTTATACGAAGCATTTTTACTAAAAGTCAAAAGTAATATTTTGTCTTACGTATGTGGCAAAAATTACTTCTCCACCGCCGTGACCATTATTTGAGTTTTGGCTTCCTCCACAAGCCATAATTTTTTTTAAATGAAAAATAAATACAAAATTTTAATTATATTTTATATTGGTATTGAAAATTATTTTGAAAGTGTTTTTATTATATCAATGTTTTGTATTGATATCTTGTGATTGAAATGTGGATATTTTATGTTTCCTTTATGCATGTTTTATGTGATACGAGTATGTTATGGTTTATGATATGTTTAAACCTGTTCATATGAGGAATGCATTGGACTTAATAAGTGATAGGTGCAGCTTGCTATAGCTCCTCGATGCATCGGCAGGTTTCATGAGAGAAACTACTGTCTTGGCACGAGGCCTTGAAAAAATCTTATTTTTATTCTTGGAACGAGGCCTTGGCTATGTGGTTATAATAGTATGGAATTATGCATTACATCATTATGAAAGTGTTTATTGATATGGAATGTGATTATTCGACTATTAGAATATCCATGAGAATAAGTAAATGGCATTATTTCATTTTATTTTGTCATATTATGCGGAATATCAAGTTTAAAAGGCTTTTTTTTAGTTATACATAGCCTTAAATTTTTATGTTTATTTATGAAATCTTCCGATATATTATTATCCTTAATGAGCATTTGAGCTCACCCCTTTCAGTGTTTTAATTTTTCCACGATGTGATGAAGTATATTATGAATGAACTACAGGGATAATATGAGGGGATATGAATACATGGTGTTTTTTTAGTTTTGTTTTACTTTATGATGTAATATATGTCTTATGAATGTATCTACTGTTTCCAAGGCTACTAAACTAACAGGTCTTTTGAGACGTGATCTTTTGTGATCATGCCAATGTTACGTAATAATACACCGACTCTGGGTAAATAGGGTCGGGGACTTAGAGTTGGTATTAGAGGAAGTTTTGAACTAACCTTGGAAGCTAGATTTAGATAAACTCTGATTAGAGCACATAGTCCAAAGATAGACGTTGATAATTAGAATAAAAGAACTTCCTATAATTTTCGTATTATAGAGATTTTGTGAGTTTTCCGAGCAATACATCCCTGTCTGGATACGAGCAGGTAGAGGTGGATCTGGAAGAGATGTACCTAGGGGTAAAACCCGAAAACACTGCTTTGAGCTAGACTCGAACGGGAACTGGTGCACGACAATAGGCCTTGCTTCACTCTTTGTTATGACACACCTGGGGGATATGCTTATGATAATTCTCATTTATTACAAACAATTATGAAGGGTTTATGAGTATATAAATCCTCAAAGAAAACATCTTTTATGATTATGGATTATATCCATAAACCGTTCAATTTAAATTAAGTATTTTACAAGTTTGGAATTATTCAATTCAATTTATAAATTAACCTAGTTTATGCCATTGTATAGAAATGGCACCCAGTAGAAGGAATCTGAAATCCAACAATACGTATGATCCAAATAGTAAGAAGGATCATATCTTTCACGGTATGAAGCCAACATTTAGAATGGAAATAGTCTCCCATGTGTTCTCAACATATGATGAAATAGTATCATGAGTTAATAAGATAAGTAAATAATTCTCTGAGTCTTATGGATTTTAAGGGAAGCAAGAGAAGAAAAGGATGGAACAGAGAATGATGGATAAATGGACGAGGGAAAAGAAGAATTTTCCAATATGTGATAACTGTGGGAAGAAACACCTTGGAACTTGCCTGAAGGGAATGGGAGTTTTTTATTAGTATGGACAAAAAGGACACCAATTGTGTGACTGCAAGGGTAAGAAAAAGGTTTCAAATGTACAATGCTATATCTGCAAGGAGTGGGTCACTACGTAAACCAATGTCCAAATCATCAGAGTATGCCCTAAATGATGTTATTGGATAATAATCATGTTATGATACTACCATAGATGAGGAGTAATTATTACTGTTCTTATGTTGTTATTAAATAATTTTGTCATTTGAGTGTTGTATCAATGATGTACTGGTTATAATAATTATGGAGTATATAAGGATTATACTGTAGTACAATTTCATCAAGGACTTGATATTGTGTCGAACCATGAAAAGTGAATCCACAACACGTAAATTTTTTGGAAAATATATGGTTGAGATAAAGATAAACCATAATATGGTTTTGATACCGAGCTAGTGATTTTGGAATAATACATGATTGATTTGGATAAATTATATTACATATTCTTAACTTCCATGAAACTGATTAATGCTTTTTATACATTTTTGAACAAAAGGGGAATATCTAGTATTCTATACGGAATAAGGGATCATGAATGTAATCAATAAGGATTTATGGTAATTCAGTATGTTGTAGTGTTTCAAAAGAATACACGATGAAGGTGTTCACATGTTGATACGTGGAAAAAGGATCTCCATTGTGTTTACCTTCCTTATAAAATATGGACTGTGAGTTGAACAGAAGTATGTTGGATAACTATAAAGGTTGGAATGGATTAAGTCGATCTTTAGATAGTATTGTTTAAGGTTAAAACATTTATGAATATTATTTTTGGAATATTATAATACTATAGTTTTAGGAAAAGGACAACCTGCAGGTCGAGGGATAACACGTCGCATTGGACAAAGCTGTAGTAATCGAACCCACAACCATAGTGTGATAGGCCTTTATTAAATACCACTAGCCTATAGGAAGTCCCTGGTTATTAAAAAATATTTTTCTTCATGGTATATGTTAATATTTGGAACCTTATATGATTAGGATAAATATAATATTTTTGAGTTCTATTATCTTTTTGAATGAAAGATGAGTTTGTGGTATAAATTATTTGAAGGATGAATTTCTACTTGTCAAGTATATATATTTATATATATATATCTTATTTTATGAAGAAATTAATTCATAAAATATAGGGAATGGATATTAAAAAAAATGTGTTATCCTAATACCTTATGTTTTGTTGAACTGGTGATATTTTAAATCTACATAGATTGAAGGCTTTGAGGCCTTAAATTTTACACTTATTTTTGATTGATGACCTCAATCACTCCCTACAAATATTTACATTTTTCTTCCAATTATATGTCTCTAATTTCCACCAATGTTCTCCTAATCGAAATCATTATTTGGGGTTGACTTTTTCATTTTCCTTTCCCGCTTATTAAAGATAAATTTTATTAACCTTATTTCCGATGAGGGTTTTCAAAAAAGGTATTTTCTATTTTCAACCGTTTATTTTCGAAGAAAATTTCCAAATTGCGAGGACGCAATTTATTAAAGGAGGGGAGAATGTAACACCCCAAGCTTTTATGATATACTTCTCTTTCAATAATACAATAGCATGCATTGTATGTAAGTTTGAATTCTAACACACCGCGACCAATAAAAGTAGCCATTATGAATAGTAATACCCACTTTTTGAAATTATATAAATTTTATATTTAAAAATGGACTTCATTTTTGTATTCGGAATATCAAAATTATCCTAAATTGAATTTTTTGTAATTTTCTGAGAACTTCCAATTTTCTATGAATAGAAAAAAATACATAAAAAAACATTTTTTATAAAAATAATTTATAGTGATAAATTATACTATTGAGTGGATTGAAAGTATAATTAGAATATATTTTTACAATTTTATCCAATGGTGGTCATTAGAATTAATTTCACTTTGAAATTGGACAAAAACAATTGTCAATCTTTTGATATATATTGCTTCTTAAAAACACGCTAATTGTTGTGACAGTGGAAATTAATTATTAAATTAATTAAATCAACTTATATGTTAGGAATTTTTTAAAATAGACATCATTTTTGAATTCGGAATAATGATTATATCTTAGGGTGAAATTTTGGCATTGTTTTGAAAAACATCAATTTTGATGAATAGTGAAACCACTAAGTGGTAGTTAAAAAACTGATTTTTCGTTTAAATGATACTTTACCACTTCTATGAATTAAATTTCAAAAATATGACATACTTGGTTTTCATTAAGATGTAAAATGTGGTTCAATGGGATTAAAATAATTTTTTGGTGAATAGTAACTTTTATGTTTTATTAATTGCGATTAAAGGTAATTATTGAAATTTAAGGTAAAAATGATATTATAAAAATATGAAAATACCTTTACAATTATCCTAAACTTATTTTATGAGTCATGGCTTACCAAGAAAATCCATGGGTCAAATTGGGGACCCCATGGAGCCACTTGGATAAGAAAATGACATTAATAAATTTTTATTTAAAGTAAAATTAAAATTGTCAGAAACATGTGATATTTTACGAAAACAATTATTACATGGGGTTATATAAGTTAAAATTTTTACTATAAATATTCATTAGAAAGATAAAAATATTTCCTATATCATGGTAAATTTTTTATAATTTTTATAAATTAAATAAATTAAAATTTTTTATGACATAATGATGATTCATCGATTACCTCATTAATTAATGATTTAATTAAAATTAAAAGATAATGTAAACACTAAGACATAAACTTGTAAAAAACCAGTTGGATGAGAATATTTTTAACCCTTATCACCCTGTCCTTGATATATATCATTGCGGTCCCTTTAAAATCCGAAAATCTTTTCATAATAATGTAATATTTCAAGACGTTCCATGAGTGCCCATCCTCTCCTCTTATAAAAGGCCCCCACCTATACCACCATATTCACACCATAAAATCCATTTGTCTCGGACAACCTCTGCTAAAATACTCTCTCATATTCCCTCTATTAATCCTATAAGCCTAAAAGTGGGCAAAAGGCTTCCCAAGGAAGCCTTTGGATCAAATCAAAAAGAGTTACCCGATTTAAAAGTAATGTCATCACTTATTCTCTTTTGTTATATTTTTCTTCTCCTACCCCCTAAACAATTTTTATTCCTTTATTTTTTAACAACACCAGTATATTAAATATACTAGGATTTTTTAATGATATTTATTCGAGCTACACTTACACACACATCCGTCTAATAGTTAAAGAACATACTCTTTCCGTGGATGGTGAATTACTGCCTCACAAAATGATGATTGTTATATCTCTTCCTACCACCTCTAATGGTGGCCATTATGATGGAACTATATTTCTTTATGAAATATATTATATTTATTTCCTCTCTATGCTTTTGTATTTTTCATTTACAGCATACCATTATGCTTTGCATGTTGTGTAAATGTGATAATTTCATTTGAGGAAGTGTGGACTACCGCCCCCTCAACTGATGAGACTCATTCATGCAATACATGGAATGAATAAAGAATTAAATTAATGAACTTATGTGACCTATATAACACATATTATTTTATATATCTCTCATTTTGTTTTAATTCCATTAAATACGAAATAGAAATGAAAGTTGCGTTCATGCGTACGTACGGCTTACCGTCTACATGAACGGTGCATTTCATTTCATACCGCTAAATGTTATGTAATATTATAAATGCATGTATATACTGGATATATATGATATAAATTATATATACATCATGAATATAATTATGTATATAATGAATATTTTACCACATGAACAACATGTAAATATAAGAATTTAATTTTTGACTCAAGTACCAAAGATCGACACAACGACCATTATTAACTTAAATAATTAATTAATGTTTATAACATGGTAATAAGTGATATGAAAGGAATAATGAACTTGAAAAAGTTTATTAAGCATGTAGAAATTAACTCTAGTTTATTATTCAGGAGGTTAAAGAGCTGTCGAGTCAAGTCGGACATGAGGTAAGGGAACTTCTTAACCCAATTTCCATTCATTGGGTTAACCTCCTAATTTCAAATTATGTCATGATATTATTATGTCCTATCATGTATTTGTACTTTATTTATGTGTACTTATAGTGAATACACATAATAGATCTATTTTATTTAAAAAATGATATTTTTAAGGGACTTCTTATCAATCTCCACTAATTGAGGCATATTTTCTTTTATACACGACTATCCTTTATTCTGTGTATAAACCCCTTTGACTTTTACTTTTATTCAAAAGGAATATTTTTATATGAATCGTTTTTACTAAACAAAAAAAGGAATATTTTGTCTTAAGTATACAGCGACAACTACTTCTCTGCCATTGTGACCATTATTTGAGTTTCGGCTTCCTCCACAAGCCATAACATTTTTTAAATGAAAAATAAATACAAAGTTTTAATTCACTTTTATGTTGGTATTGAAAATTGTTTTTAAAGTGTTCTTATTATATCAATGTGTTGTATTGATATCTTTTGATTGAAATGTGGAAATTTTATGTTTCTGTTATGCATGTTTTATGTTATACGATTATGTTATGGATTATGATATGTTTAAACCTGTTCATATGAGGAATGCATTGGAATTAATAAGTGACGGGTGGAGCCCGCTATAGCTCCTCGATGCATCGGTAGGTCTAAAGAGACAAACTAGTGTCATGGAACGAGGCCTCGACAAAAACTTATTTGTATTCTTGGTACGAGGCCTTGGCTACATGGTTATGATAGTCCGGCATTTTGCAATCCCTTATTATGAAAGTGGTAATTGATATTTCATGTGATTATTCGACTAGTAGAATATCCATGTGAATAAGTAAATGGAATTATTTCATTTTATTTTTCCATATTATGCTGATGTTCATGTTTAAAAGTCTTTTGTTTTAGTTATACATTTCCTTAAATGTTTATGTTTATTTATGAAAGCTTCCGCTATATTGTTATCCTTACTGAGCATCTGAGCTCAAACCTTTCAATGATTTAATTTTTCCAGGATGTGATGAAGTATATTATGAATGACCTGCAGGGATAGTATGAGGAGATATGAAGACATGATGTTTTTTTAGTTTTTTTTTACTTTATGATGTAATGTAAGACTTATGAATGTATCTAGTGTTTCTATGGCTACTAAACTAATCGGCCTTTCGAGACATGATCTTTTGTGATCATGCCAATGTTACATAGTAATTCCTCGACTCTAGGTAAATAGGGTCGGGGCGTTACAGAATGCATCTCCATCGAAGGGTGTTAGATGGATTAGTGATAAAGGGAATCAAATTATATTGTACAACATGGATTTTGTGTTATTTTAATGAATGTGTGTTTTGAGTTACCATGTTTAAATCCTCCCATTATCTCTAATGATCATGATGTTTAACACATATCATTATTTAGGATGTTGGTAACACACTAGATTCAAATATTTTAATATCTTCTTTCTAATGAGATACTAATATAATGTAAATAATTTTAATAAATAATGTATTTAAATCGAAAATAATATTTTTTTAATATTTAATTTAATTAAATGATTTTGGTTTTTATATTTATCATTTAAAAATTATCAATGGGTGAATTTTTTATATTTTCTAGAGTGTTGATTTTTTGATTACTAGTACAAATGATAAATATATAGAAACTATCAATTATATGTTGTAATGTTTATATAATAATAACTTTAAATTTTTAGAAACGTTTATTCGAGAACATATATATATATATATATATAATTTTTAATATAATTATTATTGAAATATAATGTTGAACTAATAAAAACATTTATATGATTTTGGAAATATATGAAATGTTTTTATTCAAACATAAAATATTTAATATTTTTCTATTTTATTCAAGTGTTTATATGGATATATTTAGTTTTTCTTTAATTTAAAAGAAAAATTATTATAATTTTATTTATTATAATATCTTTAATTCCATTATAATCAATTTTTTAATTTATTTTGGAATAAAGATATTTTTATACTTAAAATAACATTTTTATGGAAAACAGTTTTTGCCATGTTTTTACAGGACTGTTTTTCTATTAATTTCATCCAATTAATGGTGTTAAACATGATCAAATGGTATCCATATTTTTTATCATGATTTAAAAATTACATAATGTTACCAGTTTAATTTTTGGTTTCTATGAATAAAAGTTCTGTAAAATAGTAGTTACCACATTAAAGACTATTTATTTTAAAACGGATAACAGAAAAATGGAAAGGGTTTAACCATATAAGAATACTATATAATGGTAATATTTAGACACTTTATCATATCCTATTTAAATTTAATTTATGTAGAGATATTTATATGGAGTAAAACATAAATACATTTTAATTATTTGAAAATTCCAAATGTGGCCTCTGCAGATATTATAAAGAGACACCACATATCCATTCATCCTAATATATTAATTGACTCTTATAAAATAAAAAAGAGATCAAATGAATAGAAACAATTAATTATAAGATATTATATTTCATGTTTTAATTAAAATTATATCCTATGAAGGCTTTAGGTATGAACCTATGGGGGATGTCCAACAAATATATAGTTATTAATTGATTTTTTTAATATATTACCTCTTTATAACCACTAAATACCATAGTGATATAATAACATCCAAACCATAAATGTACTGAAATATTTATGTTTATTATATGGACATTTTTTCGTATACCTAATCCTAAATTGGAAAATGAGAACATCATTCATGCGTACGTGAAGAATACTATCTCAATAAGAGGATTAATTTTATTTTCCATCAATGATTCTAATAGTTTGTCATAAATATGGATCAAAAATTAATAAATTCATATAAATATGTATATATAAAGTTTATGACCTAATTATTATTATATAAATATAATATATAATTTATCTTCTCAATAATGTAACTATTAATTATTGACAATGTTTTACATGTGTATGTGTGGACCACCACATCCAGAGAGCGATGTTAATCATTTATTATGCAATCCACTCCTTAATTATTAAAAATATTAATATAATTAATATATATCATATTTTTATCAATATTAATATTTTATATATAATTTTAAAAAAGAAATATTTAAGGAATGTAACATATAAACTAAAATTTAAATGAAAAATGAAACAATTAACACTAAGAAATAATGATTTTAATAATTAATTATTTTAAAGAAACTGTTTCAGTTTTTATTGGGGATACTATTTGGTACTCTAGAAGCTAGACTATTCAGCCGATTTGGGCCTTCGGGCCTCTGTTTGGGGCCTACAGGTCTCAGTGACCTTCAGGACATCAAAGGCCTTTGGGCCAAAGGGCCTTCAGGCCACAAATACCATGGTGTACCCCAGTTCAAATAGAGTAGGCCCTTGAAGAGGATTGAAGCAACCATAGTTGTAGTCACAAGAAGTAGAGCTAACTGGATTTGGAAAATGAGAGCGTATGGCAACCACCAACATGACCAGGAATAATGCATCTTTGTATGGGGAAATTCTATCCGATCAGCAATGCAAGGTGTTGAGCTAGGTGATCAATGATGCTGATGCTGGGGAGGGCAGTTCTAGGGGGTTAGGCCTACGAGTCATGTATAGGGCATGGTATGCCTCTGGGCCTTCAGGTCATGTATTGCAGGTCATGTCGGGACTTGTTCCTTGGGCCTACGGGTCCTGTTCAAGATCCCCTTCAACCCTTAAAAGGATTATTATCCATAATATGATATAAAAGAAGGCCTTGGGGACATTTAGAGAATATTTTGATTATAACGAATCAATGTTTCATTAATGTAAATCCCTCTTGATCTAATTAAATGTATCTTTATGTAAAAGTTTTATATAAAATGTCAACTTATTTGGATTTATGTTAATAATTGTGACCGTTGCTTTTATAGTCATTGAATAGTGATCACATGATTAGTATAAATATCAAGCATTCACAATTCCAATTTACTTAGACAAGGAAAGCGATGGCCTCATCCTATTGAATAGCTCCATACGAAGCCCATTTTTCGGAGCTCGAAAAAGAGGTGGCATCTTTTGGCTTCGTTCTTGACCAAGCCGAAGCTGAGCTTCACCATGTCAAGCTCGAACGAGACCGTCTACAGGAAAAGTGGAATTTGATAGAGATTACCATTCGAACAATGTTATCTAATCCACCCAATGATTCTATCACCATTGCAAACCTTACAATTAGGTCTTATGCGGCTTTTTTAGGGGGTTATGTGACAAATCACGAGTACTATGTTTATGTACATTATTTTTGTATATAATAATGAATATACTTTATTGTCATTATTTATACATTGTAAATATTTTTTAAAGTACAAGTAGTGTTGTTAGTTATTATTTAATTATGAAATCTATTTTATTAAATGAAGGATTTTTGAATAAAATAATATTTTGATTAAATATTAATATTATTATTAAATTAATTTTATTATATATAAATGATCATATCATTTTAGAAATGCAATAATAATTTTTTATTAAGGTTTGAAAGCCATTTCTGTCAAAGCCCATGAATTTTAGATAAATTTCTATTATTTATTATAAAAGAGAAAATTAACATATTTAAAAAATTATTTAAATAAAATAAATGATATTTCTAGAATGAAGATGTCTAAATTATCCATTGGTGAATTTTTCATAATTTTCTGAGACAGTCTAATTTTTGTGTAAAAATTAAATACCGTTTAAATATATAATGTGTTTTATGACATCATAATGACCCAATAGTGATGTAATAAAATACTATAATCTTTATGTCCGCCCAATAGATGTATTACCATTAAAATAATGTAATTTTTGGTTTGTTTGACTTTATTTTCAAAGCATTAATTGACCCCTCAAAACTTATTAAACATCTTGTCTTTTTAAATTATTTTCCATGGGAATGTGACTCACCTCCTCATAATCAACCCCATTATTTTAAGAAGTTATGCCTTTGGACATATAAAATATTGTTTTCCGCTTCCCTTTTCTGAAAACCATTGGCAAAAACAATGATCTAATGTGTGGTTTGGATTAGTTTAATGTAAGGGGTCCCAAACCTAAATAATAATGAATTCACTCACCTTTCCTATATAAACCCACCCAAGCTCCCACTTCCACCTCACTCAAAGCCTTTGGATTTCGTCCAACCTCTGCCCTACACTTTCTAGAATCTTCCCAAGGTTCCCCATTTTCCTAATATGCCTCTCTCAAGCATCTCTCAAGCCATGGAAGAACACTTCTAAGTCAGGGTTTTTCTTCCTTTCACCTTTTTTGTCCGATTTTCTTAATATTGTTTTTCCATTTTAATTTCTTTTATAAATGTTGGGGTATGGTTTTCACATCCCCCATACTTCCCTTTTATTGTTTTAATAATGGGACACCCCTTTGTCTCTCATTAAATGCCTCCAATGTACACACATTACTAAGCTAAAATTCCGAAAGGAACATCTCCCTCTTCATTTAAATTCATGAAATACTTTTGTATCATGAATCTAAATTCAATTAAAATTGTTTGTACATGTATCTATATGGCCCCCTTACTGTCCATTTCATTTAAATATGATGAGAAACCCCTTTTATCTCTCATAAATCATTATTATGAATTATTATGTCACGCTGTTACGCCGCCAAAATTGCACCGATTTTTTAAGCCAATGCCTTTGTGTAGTGAATACCATGCCCATTTCTCTATTAAGGGTATTCACATTTATGAATATTGAATTATTGATTATAATTTTTCATGTTCGAATTCCACATTCCTTTTTGGTGAAATAAATTATTCTGTTTAATGAATCCATGTTTTATGATCCATGTGGCACAGTTATGCATGAAATGAAATGTTTAAGAAGGGTGCCCCATTATAGAGGTCCAATGGATTGGGTAAAGTATAGTAACATGATACATCATGTGCGATGAGTTTTGACTCATGCTAATTCAAGTGAAACATGGGTTTAATCGTGCTTCATGTGGAATGAGAATTTAATCATGCTCCACGTGCAATGAGACTTGTCTCATGCTAATTCCATGTTAAGTGTTGTTGCCACATTTCCATGTTATGATTATCATGATATATCATGCCTTTATGTTCATGTTTCTCTTGAGTTATATTCATATACCTATTGTATGACATGTATTTTACTCTTCATGTGTTCCATGTTTATTCCCTTAATTGGCTTTATAGCTCACCACTTTTATTATGCATGTCCTCAGGTTATCCCATGCAATGCTAAGTACGAGGGAATGTAGTGGTCATGTAAAGGATGTTTTCAATAAAGATGTTTTATTTAATTTTTTAGGTTATTATGTAATGATCCTAAGCCCTAAATACACTAAACCTTTCGATCTTCCATGTTCTATCGAGTGAGTAGTTTATGTAATAAATCATGTTTATGTTTTTATTAAAAGTAGGGTTTTCATAGTTGATATCAGAGGGAGGTTTAGTTATTTCTGGGATTAGGATTAGAAAACCCCAGTAAAGCCTTAGAGACATGACTAAGTATAATAAAAACATCCCTAAGTATTGGTAAGTACCGAGTGAGTTGTTTATCAAGAAAATATATCACTGTCTGGATATGATCATGTAGAGGCGGCTCTGGCACAGGTGTGTCCTAGGGGTAAAACCCAAAAACACTGCTTTGAGCTAGACTCGAACGGGAACCGGTGCACGACAACGGGGCTTACTGCACTCTTGGTTATGACACTTCCAGGGGATATGTTTTGATAAATTCCCAATCTTAGTATGAACCCTTATTAAGGTAATTAAAAAAATTCCCCTAAGAATATATGTTAGAAAGTAGATCATGAAAATCCTAGATTGAAGCCTATAAACTCCTGAGTTTAGGAAAATCAAAGTTTATTTATAAGTCATCAACTTTTTTCTTTAGATTACCCAGTATGTTTTACCCCGTAACATTCATTTTATTCCAGCCAAAGAATGGTAATAGGAGAACTCAGGCTAACAACCAATGTGATGATCAATGTGATGATTGTACTAATGAGATCCCAATCCAATGGGAGTAGGAATCACAAACTTTTCCATGCATATCTCTCAGCTAACTCAAGATTTGAATAGAAACCCGGGTCAATAGGAATGTCCAACCCCCCCTAAGAAGGAACAAGTTTCTCTCGAGAGCTTCATGAGACGAAGGCCTCATACTTTTAGTGGATCATCTGATACCACAATCGCTGAACAATGGATCTACTCCATTGAAAAGATCATCTCCATCCTTTAATGTTATGAACAAGAGGAGGTTCTCCTAAAAGCTTATTGTGTGGATGGTGAAGCTGATAAATGGTGGATTTTGATCAAAAATTCAAATCATGAGGAGGAGATCGAGGCATTGGAATGGAAGTATTTCCACAAGATGTTTTTTGATAAATATTTTCCGAGCACCCTTTGGCTTATGATAGAAAGGGACTTTCCTTCCCTCAAGAAAAAAGTTGAAGTATCTGTTGGAGCGTACGAGGAAAACGTCACAAGGCTTTCACGATATGATTCTGGCTTTGTCGTTACCCCTGAATGCAAGGTTGAAAGCTTCTTTGGTGGGCTGATGCCTAGCCTATGGAAATAATTATAGATATGTGACTTCAACATCTATGAGGAAATTGTCTGATGTTCCCTCAAGGTCAAAATGGAGATCGGTGAATCACGGGGGTATCATGGGGACAAGAAGCGTAAGGTGGACTTCAATGCTAGAGATCTGGTGGATAAATCCAATGGTCTAGAACCCCACTTTCCAAAAGTGAGGAATGAATCCCCTGGAAATTGCCACAAGGGGTCGAGTAAAAGCTTTAGGTGTGGAAGAGAAGGGCACCATGCTGTTAATTGTCAGAAAGAAAGACCCACAACTACGATAGAGTATAGGAATGCTCTGTTCAAACCTCAAAGTATTGTTCATGGCTATAACTGAAATGAACCTGGGCATTTTTTAAATCAGTTCCCTAATCCAAGGGTTTTCAGAGGCAACCAACAACCTCTAACGCAACAATGAAGAGATTTTTCCATGACTTATACCGAAGTGATCCCCAACAACGAAGTGGTGACAGTTATTCTATTTATTCATTCAAGAATAGTGAATGTTATATTTGATTCAAGTTCTACGCATTATTTTAAATATCGAATGTTTAGTAGAAAAATCCCAGCACCACCACAAATCAAGTAAGTGAAGATGTCGGTGAGAATGGTAAATGGGGTAATCATTGCAACCCATGAATATAACACCTCCCATATCGTAATATGTGGATTGAATTTCTTGGTGAACCTCATCATACTCTCTCTAGTAGAATTTGATACAATTCTGGGCATTGATTATCTTTCCTTATATAGAGCCAACATAAATTTTTGGGGGAGGGAAATCACACTCTTTAGGGAGAATCGACCCCAGATTCATTACAAGTGTAGGGAGGAAGATGAATCTACTTTATTTACATCATCTCAAGCATGGATATTGCTTCCCTATGAGCATGTGTATCTGGCTTAGATGATTGAGTCGAAGGAAGAATCCATCCTTGAATAAATGCCCATTGTGAGGGAATTCACTGAAGTGTTTTCGGAGGATCTTCCTGGTCATCCTCCTAAAAGAGACATTGAATTATCAATTGAACTTATACCAGGGGTGCTAAAAATATCCAAGACAACATATATAATGGCTATCGTGGAGTTGAAGAGTTGAAGAAACAACTACAAGAGAATCTGGATAAAGGGTTTATACGCCCAAGTGCTTCACCATGTGGTGCACCAGTCCTCGTTGTCATGAAGAAGGATTGGTCAATGCGGATTTGCATCGATTATCATGAACTTAAAAAATCACAATAAAGAACAAGTATCTTCTGCCATAGATCGATGACTTGTTCAATCAGTTGTGTGGAGTACAATACTTTTAGAAGGTAGATTTGCGGTCAGGATATTATCAAGATAGGGTGAAGAAGGAAGATGTCCTCTAGACTGCTTTTCATACAAGATACGAGCATTATGAATTCAAAGTAATGCCTTTCAGACTCACTAATGCTCCAAAAATATTCATGGACTTGATGAAAAGTGTCATTAAAGATTACCTTGAATAAATTTTGTAGTCTTTATAGATGATGTTCTAATATACTCAAAAAACATGGAGGATAATGGGGAGCATTTAAGAACTATACTAGAGACTTTGCGCAAGGAGAAGCTCTTTGAAAAGTATAGAAAGTGTGAGTTTTGGTTGAAGGAGGTTTCATTCATGGGACATATAATCACAAGCAATGGGACATATGTTGATACCTCCAAAACAAATGCAATTGAGGGATGGACAAGGCCAACATCGGTATCAGATATCCGTAGCTTCTTGGGATTAGATGGATATTATCAACGATTTGTGAGAAAATTCTAATGATTTTCCAACCCTCTTACAAAGCTAACTCAAAAGGGATTAATGTTTTCTTGGAGTGATGAATGTGAAGAAAGCATTAAGGACATGAAAAAGATTCTTATCACTGCGCATGTTCTCTCTTTACCCACATGTGGTGAACCTTTTGTAATATTTAGTGATGCTTAAGAGAAAGGCTTAGGCTATGTGCTGATGCAGAATGATAAATTGATATCTTATTCCTCAAGACAGTTGAAAATCTATGAGCAAAACTATCCAACGCATGATCTGGAGTTGGTGGCGGTGATCTTTTCCTTGAAAATCTAGTGGCGTTATCTCTATGGGGATAAATGTGAGATATATACTGACCATAAGTGTCTAAAATATATATTCACACAGAAAGAGCTTAATATGCACCAGATAAGATGGATAGAGCTCCTCATGGATTATGACTATTCAATACATTACCACCCTGGGAGAGCCAAGAAGGTGGTAGATTCCCTAAGTAGAAAGGACCCTGTGATTCTATCAATGATGAGAATTGTGAAGGATCCAATCTTCTTAGACTTGATGAAGATGGACATGGGAATCATAAAAAAGGGAACAACATCAATCCTTTCACAAATTAATGCTCAAATGTCTCTTTTGGAAAGGTTAAAGGATGCTCAAATGGATGATCTTGGAATTCCGGGAAAAGTGGAAGCTATCGAAAAAGGGAAATACTCAGAGTTTATTGTTAATTAAGAAGTAATTGTGCGATTTTGGAAAATACTATGCGTTATTCCAAGTCCGAAGCTGAAGAAGGAACTTTTGGATGATAAACACAGTTCAAATTGCATTATTCACCCAGGGAGCACAACGATGTATCGAGATCACCGTGAAAATTTTTGGTGGGATAATATGAAGAAGGAGATCGATGTATATACATCAAAGTGCCTAGTGTGCCAGCAAATGAAGTCAGGGAGGCAAAAGTCTAAGGTGATGATGCAACCATTGCCCACACCAGAATGGAAATGGGAGAACATCACCATGGAAATTGTCACTAGATTTCCAAGGACATCCAAAGGAAACAATTCAATCTGGGTTGTGGTGGATCATCTTACAAAGACTGCACACTTCATTTCTATTTGGGAATATTTCTCATTGGATCAACTAGCAATGATATATATCAGGGAAGTGGTAAGGCTATATGGAGTTCCACTATCTATTGTATCTAATTGAGATCCAAGATTCACCTCTATATTTTGGAAGATTCTTCAACATGCTCTGGATACTCAACTGAACTTCAGTACGACCTAACATCCTCAAACTAATAGCCAATACCAGCGGACTATCCAAACACTTGAAGACATGTTTAGATCATCAACAATGGAATTTAAAGGATGATGGGATCAACATCTTCCTCTGGTAGAGTTGTATTATAATAATAGTTTCTACTCGATCATCCAAATGGCACCATGTGAAGCCCTTTATGGGAACAGGTGAATAACACCGGCGTGTTGGGATGATGTTAGTGAACATAAGCTGCTTGGAGCAGAAATGGTCGTGGAAATAGTGGAGAAGGTGAAAACCATTAGGCAACATATCAAGGTAGCCCAGAGTTTATAGAAGAGTTATGCAGATAATTATCGATGAGACCTTGAGTTTAAAGATGGGGATATGGGTTTTCTATGCATATCTCCATGGAATAAGGTCATGAGGTTTGTAAAGAAAGGTATGTTAAATCCAAGGTACATCAGCCCCTTCGAGATTCTTGATCGTGTCAGGGCTATGGACTATCGACTAGAACTTCCACCTACAATGGCCATAGTACATGCTGTCTTTCATATATCCCTCTTAATGAATTACATACCGGACCCTTCACATGTACTCTTTTCTAAGGTGGTACAGTTGGAGGATGATCTCTATTATGAGGAGAAACCATTGAAGTTATTAGATCGTAGATAAAAAGTTCTACGAAATAAGACAATGCCCTTAGTCATGGTGTTGTGGTGAAACCAAATGTTTGAAGAATCTACTTTGGTATCAGAATAAATGATGAAGCAGAGTTACCCACATCTTTTTTAGTGTGGGAAAAGGAAATTTTTAGTGAGAAATTTCTTATGGGGGGAATATTGTAAGGACCCAAAGTTTCATTAATGGAAATACCTCTTAATGTAATTAAATTTCTCCTTATGTAACATGTTTATATAAAATGTCAAAATATTTTGGATTATGTTAAGAATTGGGACCGTTGTTTTTATAGCCTTTGAATAATGATCACACTATTAGTATAAATATAGGGCTTTAACAAATTGAATTTACTCAGACAAAGGAAGCGATGGACTCATCAAGTAGAGTTACTCAATAAGAAGCCCATTTATCAGAGCATGGAAAAGAGGTGGCTTTTTTGGGCTTCTCTCTTGACCACGCCCAATGTGGGATTCATTATGTCAAGCTATAATGAGACTGTCTACGGGAAAAGTGGAAGTTGATAGAGATTACCACTCAAGCAATGTTATCCGAGCCACCCCAAGACTCTATCACCATGGCACACCATACCCTTAGGTCCTATGCTAATATTTTAAGGGCTTATGAAACAAATCACTAGTACTATGTTCATGTACATTATATTTTTTTTATAATATTGAATATACTTTCTTGTTATTATTGATACATTGTAAATAGTTTTTAATGTACAAGTAGTGTTTTTAGTTATTATTTAACTAAGATACTTATATAATTAAATTATGTAAATTCTGAATTATGTAATATTTTAATAAAACACTAATATTATTATTAAAATAATTTTATTATATATAAATGATCATATTATTTTCTGAATGCAATTATAATTTTATATAAAGGGTTGAATGCAATTTCTGTCAAAACCCATGAATTTTCGATAAATGTCATTTTCTATATTAAAAGGTAAAATTAATATATTTAGAAAATTATTTAAATAAAATAATTGATATTTCGGGAATCAGGATGTCGAAATTATCCAAAGGTGAATTTTTAATAATTTTCTGAGACAGTCAAATTTTTAGGTAAAAGTTAAATATTGTTCAAATATAAAATGTGTTTTATGACAGCATAATTACCCAATAGTGATGTAATAAAATACTATAAGCATTATGTTCGGGCAATATATGTTTTACCATTAAAATAAAGTGTTTTTGTGTTTGTTTGACTTACTTTTAAAAGCATTAATGGACCCCTCAAGACTTATTAAACATCTTGTCTTTTTTAACTATTTTCCATTAGAGTGTGACTCACCTCCACATAAGCTACCCAAATATTTTAAGAATTTAGGACTTTGACCTTATAAAATATTTTTTTTTTCTTCCCTTTTCCATAAACAATGGTTAAAAACCATGAGGTGATTTGTGGTTTGGATTAGTTTAATGTAAGGGTCCCAAACCTAAATAATAAAGAATTCACTCACCTTTCCTTTATAAACCCACCCAAGCATCCCCTTCCTCCTTACTCAAATCCTTTAGAGATCATCCATCCTCTAACCCACTCTCTCTAGAATCCTCCCAAGGTTCCCCAAGCTCCCAAGAAGCCTCTCTCAAGCCTCTCTCAAGCCTTGGAAGAATAATTACACGTAAGGGTTTTTCTTCCTTTCACATTTTTTGTCCAATTTTCTTAATATTGTTATGCCATTTTAATTTCAATTATAAATTCCAGGGTATGGTTTCGCACCTCCCCTACACTACCTGCTTATTTTTTGAATGATGGGAGACCCCTTTCTCTCTCATTAAATTCCACCCATGTACACCCATTACTATGCTGAAATTCCGAAAGGATCTTCTCTCTCATCATTTACATTCAAGCAATTATTTTGTATCATGAATATTAATTCCATTAAAATTGTTTGGACATGTATCTATATGGACCCATTATTGTCAATTTCATGTAAATATGACGATACACCCACTTTCTCTCTCATCAACCATTTTTAGGAATTCTTATGTCACTCCGTTACGCTAAGGAAATTGCACCGATTTTCTAAGCCAATGCCTTTGTAAAGTTAATACTATACCCATTTCTCCATCAAGGGTATTAACCTTTATGCACATTTAATTATAGATTATAATGTTTCATGTATGAATTCCACATTCCTTTATCATGGAATAAATGATTATGTTTAATGAATCCAAGTTTTATGATCCATGTAGCACACTTATGCCTAAAATGAAATGTATAATAAGGGTGCGCCCTTATAGCGCTCCAATGCATTGGGTAAAGTATCGTATCATGATACGTAATGAGAAATGAGTATTGAATCATGATAATTCAAGTGCAATGAGGGTTTACTCGTGCATCATGTGCAATGAGAATTTACTCATGCTCCATGTGCAATGAGCCTTGGCTCATGCTAATTCCATGTTAAGTGTTGTTGCCACACTTCCATGTTATTATTATCATGATTTATCATACTGTTATGTTCATGTTTCTCTTTTCCTCTATTGATATACCTATTGTCTAACATGTATTTTACTCCTCATGTGTACCATGTTTATTCCCTCATTGGGCTTTATAGCTCACCCCTTTTCTTATGCATGTCCTCAGGTTATCGAATGCAATGCTATGTGCGAGGGAATGTAGTGGTCATGTAAAGGATGTTTTCAAAAAATATGTTGTATTTCTTGTTTTGAGTTGTTATTTAATGATCCTCGGTCCCAAAGACACTATACCTCTTGATCATCCTTATTTTATGGAGTGAATAGTTTTGTATTAAATCATGTTTATGTTTTCATTATAAGTAGGGTTGTCATATTGATGCCCATAATATGTAATTAATCATTATTAAACATCCTTTTGGTATCCATGTTCCAGTATCAGCAGCTCCTCCTGTGAAGAAACCGAAATCCAATTACAATGCAACAGTTGCAAGGTGGAGAGAAATGGAAGCTTCCAAAAAAAGAATGAGATCCTTCTTTTTTGATAACCCCTATAGAGCATAATGCCTTAAAAATCATGCATGTTGAAGATCATAAGGATAAAAAGGAGGAGAAAATTTTGAAGAATAAATCCTTGGTAGCTCATGTGTGTCGGTCCTTGCTAAATGTAGTAGAAAATAAATATCAAGAAGTACCCGAACCAAAATATGTTCATAAGAAGATGGATGTCAGCCCAAAATTCCAAAACGCCAAGAAAGTCCTATCTTTATCAGAACATGTTTAAGAAATATAATATTAGATTACTCCAGAAGATTATGATGATGTTTTACAGGAAGTGGAAGATTATATTGGATATCCTCTGTGTTTACATTCTAAATCAGTTTCTGAAGAACAAGTTGAATAAGGAGTTGAAGAATAAGTGGAGGAAGAAGTATAAGTTGAATATGGAGATCATGTTTTAATTGAAGTTGAATAATAATAGAAAGAATATGTTTATCAAAAAGGTGGTTAAGATGAATAAATTCATGAGTAAGAAAGTCCAGAAGGATCTCAACATCATGATTTTGAAGGGGAAGAAGATGGAAATTAAGATAATAATGTTATCTAAGTATCCATTGAACAATCCCCAGTTTGAAATCCTGGAAAAGGGAAGAAATTTTTGGTTTTCTAATATCATATGGAAACAACTTTGAAGTCTTTTAAGAGAATATATCAACCACCTTCCTTAACTCAAAGATGTGGCGAGAATGGAAAATATGTTTCATGCTCTGAATCCTTATCATTTATTCAGCCTGACTTTGTCAGTATATCTTTAAGAAAGTTTGTCGACACCATTACAGTTCATTAAAATATAGATGTCCATAGTCAAATGATGCGAGAAACCCTGAATCCAAAGATAGAATCAACCAATAGGCTTATGGAAATGTTGGTTAAGCGAGAAGCAAACTTCAGTAATCATTTTATTGATTACAAATATCAGAAGGTGACTTGTAAGAATGTATTAAACCGCACAAAAACCATCAATGAATAGCTTATATAGTTTAGTGACTTCATCGATTCAATAAACGGAGCCTCCAATACTTGTGAAACCAATTTCAACAAGGTCAAGGAATCCTTAACTGAGAAGGATAGTCAACTCAATTACGTTTCCCAGTCTGTAAGCAGTGGGAAGAATGTTAGAGTAGAATTTGTGAAAAATATCAACACATAATAAGTGTTCATTAAGAATAAATATGTTTGAATACAGTACAAATGTAATTCAATTTTAGGATTCCAAATCCTGTACAAATGCCATTCAGTGTTATGATTCCGAATCTGGTACAAATGTTATTCAATTTTATGATTCTGAATCCTATAAAAATGTCATTAAGTTTTATGAATCTAAATCTGGTACAAATTTCAATCAGTTTTATGATTCAGAATAAGGTACAAACATTATTCAGTTTAATTATTCTGAATCTGGTATAAATATCATTCAGTTTTATGATTCTAAATTTGGTAGAAATGTCATTCTGTTTTATGATTTTGAATTCGATACAAATTTCATTCAGTTTTATGATTATGAATCCTATAAAAATTTCATTCCGTTTCAGGATACTAATTCTGGTACAAAGGTTATATCGATTTCAAAATCTGATTTACTTTTTCATAAGAATTTGTTTTCTCGATAATGATAGAGTTGGTTAATTTATCCTTCCAATTTTATAGGATTCTACATTTTTTATACTAAAAATGTATACTAAACTTTGGATATTTAATTATTCTTTAAATGATGTCATACGATATGTTACAAAATAAAATTTTCATGTTTTACATTTGTCCAAGTCCCTCTGAAATTTAAGGATAATATGACCGTTGGAGTAGAGCCAACCGTTCAAAAGATTTTCCAGTAAATACAATTTCATTTAAACAAGAAAAAGACATGGAGAACAAGAATGAATAGTGAATGAAAAAGCGATCAATCTTTATGATGTGATTTCTAGAGAGAGAGGCTCTTACAACACTCAGTGTGTCGTGAGGATGTTGTGAACAACATGTTTGAGTGTGAACAACTTTTTCAGACTTCCTTGGTGCATACTCCGATCATGCTGATCATGAGATTCCAGGTTTGGAAGACAAAGGCTCTTATTTCTATCTAAATCGAGGGCTTGTTGGGATTGAGAGACAGATATCGAACTTCAGATTGAGGGCTTACCTCGGTTTTGGTAAGACATACATTCATGAAATTATAAATCCTGGAACCTTTATCCAAGGTTGTTGGATAACCTTCTCTTTGGGATAAAAGAATCTTATAGTTACTTGTTTTCACGTTCTTTTAATTCAAATTATATTTTAACTTTTATGATATTAGAAATATTAATTTATATACTATGTAATTCTGTTACTCTGATTGTATCAAATATTCAATACACTTTAAGATAGAATCATTCCATTAATAAAATCATTCTTAAGTATTTATCTTAAGGTTTTATATTTAGGAAAAGGTTTCTTTAAGATTTTTTGTGAATTTTTTTTGACTTTGTTAAAAATGTTTTCATAAAGTTAAAATCTAATATTAGGAAGTATATTTCCTTATGGTTAAGAAACATTCTATAATAAAGTTTAATATCAACATTAAAGGTTCCAAATGAAATTTTAATGAATTCTATTCACCCCCTCTTGTATTTTAGCATCTCATTATACAAATTTGATCCTAGTGAAATATTACACAAATGGGTTACGTCTCATCTGAATACTCAACATAATTTTTCTCATTAAATAACCTTATGTAGTAAAGGGATATAGTTGACCCCTCCAATCAATTAATATTTCCAATTCATTCTCCATATTAATGTGGTGAAACATAATCAATCCAAACATTCATATATAATTACCAGAATATGAAATTTTAATATGTTCCTTAATCAATAATCATAAAAATAAACTATTTAGTGTAATGTGGGAAATAGTATCAATATAGTTCAACCCTAGTCAAAGGGATGATAATACATAGAGAAAATAATAAACAGTGGTATTATTATAATATATTCTAAATGGATTATATGTGAAAGAATAGATCATTCCATTTATAAAGAGGAATAAAAAAAATTCTGTTAAAAATAATATTATAAATATATCATTTTCACTTTGAAAGAAACATAAAAATAAAAAAATCTTTAACATGAAAATTTATCTAACAAAATCATTTTAAACTTGTAAAAAATGATTTTAAAAAATTACATCAATTACTTTCATATATGTGGTATGAGTTAAAAGATCATTACATTCACACTATTAAACAGTGATAACAAGTATGTCATTATGAAAATAAAAAGAATAAACCTGTAAATATTTTTCTAAAAAGAAATTTATTTGACAATTTTTTAAAATGATAATTAATTTGAAAATATTTATCGAAAACATGTGTGTGGATAAAATTTATTTTTGACAGTAGGAAATATTAAATTTCTCATTTTGTAAAAGTAGTTAATGATTAATTTTAAGTTATATATATAGTAAAATTGTAATATTAATTATAAATTTCATGGATAAATTTTGGAGAATACAATAATGATTTTCCTGAGAGAAATATTATAAAATATCATCATTGGAAATATAATCACAATAATTCAAAAAACACTGAGATTTTAAATTAAACTATTACTAAATTTGCAACATCTGAAACATCAAAAAATAAAATAAAATGAGACATTAAATGAAATTAGAGAAAATATATTCTTGATAGTAAATATATAATGTGAATTATATATGACACTCAAAATAAATAAGTGTTGTATATGACATATTGTCTCGCTAATTTAAAAGTGGGGCATTAATCGATTACATAAGCTCTAATATCAATGGTTCATGTTCATATCATAATTATTATATATATTAAATTATTAAAAATCTATTAAATAACCATAATAATATATTTCATACCACTTATGGTTTATCTATAGTCATTTATGTCATCTTTATTATAAATTCTTTGTTAAAATTATTTTTCGAGTAATAGATACTTCAATTTTAATGTATTTTATTCATTTCAAAATTTATAATTTTTTCATTGATAATGGTTCCATCCTTTATCAAATATTAAAAATTACTTAAATATAAACTATAACAATTTTATATTTAATTATATTATATGAGAAAAATTATAGGAGTTTAAATGAGTTAAAATATTTATAGAGAGGGTAGGACATACATACTCATGAATGTTGTTCCTATTTTTTCAATAAATAGAGTAAAAGACTGGTAAATAACATTTAACGAATATAAAAATATTTTTATATCAAATATTTAATATGTATTAATTTTATATGACCTTATTACCATCAACACCATAATAAAATGATCAACATTTCACATCACTATGTGAACGTGGTAGTCTACACATACATATTAGTGATGATATTATTTTCCAATGTATTGGATGGTATGATGGAATATTTGATATTATAATTCAATAAGTATAATAATTCCATATATATAATATAAATATGTTTAATTTTTCATCATATCCTATTATGAGTGGTTGTTTTGGAAAATGAAAAAAATTCTTTCGTGTGGTGGTAGTCCGATGTATATAGGAACGAAAATTTCATATATAATAAGATGGATTAATACATTGATATTTGTTATTATATTATCATAATAAAATATTGGTATATATGACACAATGGTTTTTATTTATCTTTGAAATTTAAAATTTTAAGTATTTATAGAAACAAGTATAATAAAAAAGGTATTGTTAAGAACTCGAACAGTTCTTCAGAAAAAATCTTATTGTTTATACTTAAACCCAAGATAGATTTTATTATATTAAAATAAATACTATAGGATGTTGTTAGGGACTAATTATGGTTATATGAGAATTAATTGTATTAGATAAAGGGATTTGGGAGTTTGAAGCTGAGAGGGGATTGGGTTGTATTTGATAAGTATTGGAGAGGATAGAATTGAGGATTATGAAATGAAAAAGTGATATCCATGATCCTTACAAGCATAATGGGTAAGAAATGAATATTTATAGAACAATGTATTAAATAATGTTGAAATATTTCTATATAATAGGAATTAGAATAGAATATAGGAAATTTCAATCCTTATCTTTTTAGTTTAACCCAAGGTAAACCCGTTTTAACCATAACCTCTATAATTAATTATTATTATTTATTCTAATTATTTAAAAAACATAATTTAAGATATTTGTATTAAACTAATTATGATGATTCCAAATAAAGATTCCATTTTTATAAATTTGATTCATAGAACATGGAAAATATAATGTATATTTTATCCCATATATATTACGATAAGAACATTTTACGAGGAAAAGTTCAGATATATATATATAATGTTTTCATATATGATGTAATTATGAAATATAATACAATGACATAAATTAAATTAATAATAATATAAATGAGAAGTTTCAACATTTAAATCAAATTTTAAAACAATATAACATTTATATTCCATAAACAGAATTATTTTTTTAAATAAATATGTATTTTTTACTATTCATTGAAAAATTAAACTTTTTAGACAATTCTAAAAAATTCACACTAAGATAATTTTAAATTATTTTATAAAAAAATTAATTTCTCACGAATAAATTTTATAAAATTTTGATAAATTAATTTTAATGTTTATGATCAAAGTGTGAAAAACTAAATTTTTAAAAAAATATGCCATTAATAAATATATAATCTTTCATTCAAAAAATTAGTATTTTAATTATAATCAATATATATCCAATGAATTTAGTTTTTTACTTTTTAAATCAAATAATTTTCATAATTTAGTCATGTAATCCATCCCCACTAATTTGATGACTATGTTATAATGATATGTTGTTAATTTAAACACATAGTTTTATGTTTAAAAAACAATCAAATATATTTAAATTAATTAAATATATATAAATAATAAATTATGATTTGTGTTGCATGTTATATATCCTATAAAACTCAATGTATCTCTTTTAAAAATATTTTTCTATTATAAACAGATAAATGTGATGGAGAAAATATTTTCGATTCTAATGTGTCTAGAGCATGAAAGAGTTGTCATAGTGGTGTATCACATAGAGGATGGAACTGTTAAATGATAGAATCCTATCACGAATGAAGATAATTTTGATGAAATAAACTCCATGGAAGGGGAGTGGTTTAATAGAATATTCCTTAATATGTACTTTCCCCAAACAGTGCATATAAAAATATAGAATATCTTTCTAGAGTTATGCTAGATGGATGATGAATACACTAACACATATGATGAAACCCCCAATAGAGGCGTGAGGTATTATTTTAGTTTAATCTTAGACAAAAAAAATTCTTGAGTGACTACATAGTGGTTGAAAAACAGTTTTACATAATTCATTATTCATAAGGGACATTTCATTTTATAAGGAAACCATTAGATGTTCACTCAAAGAGGAAGTTCAAGGTGGGAAACTTAATGGTTTTAGTGATAAAATAAGAATATATAGTTTTTTAGAATATATAGTGGTATGTTATTAGGAGGGAAAAATAATTTTCAACCTCAAACATTCCCAAATGAGGGAATTATAATTCATGTAATTTCATTAATGTAATGAGAATAATTTTTTATAGTAGGTTACATATCCATCCACAAATTTTTTTTGAAGTGATGTGAAGGAATTTATCATTTAAAATAATAGTGAAAAGCCTCTATCGAATAAACAACTAACAGATCATTTCATTAGATACAAGTATTTTGGGCATCATGTGAGTCAATTCCATATTATAAAGTCTAACGAGGATAATATAATTTAAAATTTATAAATTAAAAGTAAAAGGGTTGTATATTGGGATGACAATAGTCAATTTGGGGTATGATAATGGTGTCATGAAAGTTATAGTTAACATCCACTATAGTACAACAATTTTTTTATTTGAGTCTGGATCTATCAACACTTTTACATAATGATTTATTTTAAGGTAATCAATGTACCATCTCTATGATTATGTTTTCAGATAGTAGTTAAACATTAATTGATATGATGATCCTTTCTAATTGTTATATATAAACTCAATATATGTGTGTGGGAATGTTCCTCTAAAAATCTTTTGATTCTCCCTATAGTAATATTAATTATGATTTTGAGCATGTATTTGATCTTTCTATATATAGACGAGGTCCATTTACATAGAAGATAATTCATGTTTTATACTAGGAATAAATATATAAAAATTATTTGGTGTGAGGATGAATATGAAAATATAATTGAAGTTAATTCCATTATATTGATCATATTACCTTTTAATGAGGGATTGTTATATAAAATGAATAGAAAGAATGTCAACATTTTGTATATTCCTATTGATTATGACTATAGAGATATATTTATTAATGAATTTCCTAATGTTCCTCCGAACTATGAAGATTAGTTTATAAAATATTTTATACCTAATACTACATCTATGTCAATGAATTCATATAATCTACTCCTGAATGAAGTGAAATAATTTAATAATATGATATCTAAAACTATATATTTCCGATTCATTTATCATTGTTATTCACTATACAAATCAAATATCCTTTTTAGGATTCCAAATCCTGTAAAAATTCCATTCAGTGTTATGATTCCGAATATGGTACTAATGTTATTCAATTTTATTATTATGAATCCTATAAAAATGTCATTAAGTTTTATGAATCTAAATCTGGTACAAATTTCAATCATTTTTATGATTCAGAATAAGGTACAAACATCATTCAGTTTAATTATTCTGAATCTGGTACAAATTTCATTCAGTTTTATGATTCTGAATTTGGTACAAATGACATTCTGTTTTATGATTTTGAATTCGATACAAATTTCCTTCAATTTTATGACTATGAATCGTATAAAAATTTCATTCTGTTTCAGGATACTAATTCCGGTACAAAGGTTATACCGTTTTCAGAATATGATTTACTTTTTCATAAGAATCTGTTTTCCAGATAATGATAGAGTTGTTTAATGTATCCTTCCAATTTTATAGGATTCTACATTTTTATACTAAAAATTTATACTAAACTTTGGATATTTAATTAATCTTTAAATGATGTCATACAATATGTTACAAAATAAAATTTGCATGTTTTACATGTGTCCATGTCCCTCTGAAATTTAAGGATAATATGACTGTTGGAGTAGAGCCAACCGTTCAGAAGTTTTTCCAGTAAATACAATTTCATTTAAACAAGAAAAATACATGGAGAACAAGAATAAATAGTGCACGAAAAAGTGATCAATCTTTGTGAAGTGATTTCTAGAGAGAGGGGCTCTTACAACACTCAGTGTGTCCTGAGGATGTTGTGAACAACATGTTTGAGTGTGAAAAACTTTTTCAGACTTCCTTGGTGCATACTCCGATCATGATGATCATGAGATTCCAGGTTTGGAAGACAAAAGATCTGATTTCTATCTAAATCGAGGGCTTGTTGGTATTGAGAGACAGATATCGAGCTTCAGATTGAGGGCTTACCTCGGTTTTGGTAAGACATACATTCTTGAAATTATAAATCATGGAACCTTTATCCAAGGTTGTTGGATAACCTTCTCTTTGGGATAAAAGAATCTTATAGTTACTTGTTTTCATGTTCTTTTAATTCAAATTATATTTTAACTTTTTTGATTTTAGAAATATTAATTTATATACTATGTAATTCCATTACTCTGATTGTATCAAATATTCTATACACCTTAATATAGAATCATTCCATTAATAAAATCATTCTTAAGTATTTATCTTAAGGTTGTATATTTAGGAAAAGGTTTCTTTAAGATGTTTTGTGAATTTTTGTTTGACTTTGTTAAAAATGTTTTCATAAAGTTAAAATCTAATATTAGGAAATATATTTCCTTATGGTTAAGAAACATTCTATAATAAAGTTTAATATCAACATTAAAGGTTCCAAATGAAATTTTAATGAATACGATTCACCCCCTCTTGTATTTGAGCATCTCATTATACAAATTTGATCCTAGTGAAATATTACACAAATGGGTTACGTCTCATCTGAATACTCAACATAATTTTTCTCATTAAATAAACGTATATAGTAAAGGAATATAGTTGACCCCTCCAATCAATTAATATTTCCAATTAATTCTCCATATTAATGTCGTGAAACATAATCAATCCAAACATTCATATATAATTACCAGAATATGAAATTATAATATGTTCCTTAATCAATAATCATAAAAATAAACTATTTATTGTAATGTGGGAAATGGTATCAATATAGTTGAACCCTAGTCAAAGGGATGATAATACATTGAGAAAATAATAAACAGTGGTATTATTATAATATATTCTAAATGTATTATATGTGAAATAATAGAGCATTCCATTTATAAAGAGGAATAAAAAAATTCTGTTAAAAATAATATTATAGAAATATCATTTTCACTTTGAAAGAAACATAAAAACAAAAAAATCTTTAACATGAAAATTTATCTAACAAAATCATTTTAAACTTGTAAAAAATGATTTTATAAAATTGCATCAATTACTTTCATATATTTGGTATGAGTTAAAAGATCATTACATTCACACTATTAAACAGTGATAACAAGTATGTCATTATGAAAATAAAAAGAATAAACCAGTAAATATTTATCTAAAAAGAAATTTATTTGACAATTTTTTAAAATGATAATTAATTTGAAAATATTTATCGAAAACATGTGTGTGGATAAAATTTATTTTTGACAAAAGGAAATATTAAATTTCTCATTTTGTAAAAGTAGTTAATGATTAATTTTAAGTTATATATATATAGTAAAATTGTAATATTAATTATAAATTTCATGGATAAATTTTGGAGAATACTATAATTATTTTCCTAAGAGAAATATTATAAAATATCATCATTGGAAATATAATCACAATAATTCAAAAAACACTGAGATTTTAAATTAATCTATTACTACATTTGCAACATCTGAAACATCAAAAAATAAAATAAATTGAGACATTAAATGAAATTAGAGAAAAAATATTCTTGATACTAAATATATAATTTGAATTATATATGACACTCAAAATAAATAAGTGTTGTATATGACGTATTGTCTCACTAATTTAAAAGTGGGGCATTAATCGATTACATAAGTTCTAATATCAATGGTTCATGTTCATACCATAATTATTATATATATTAAATTATTAAAAATCTATTAAATAACCATAATAATATATTTCAAACCACTTATGGTTTATCTATAGTCATTTATGTCATCTTTATTATAAATTCTTTGTTAAAATTATTTTTCGAGTAATAGTTAATTCAATTTTAATGTATTTTATTCATTTCAAAATTTATAATTTTTTCATTGATAATGGTTCCATCTTTTACCAAAAATTAAAAATTAATTAAATATAAAGTATAACAATTTTATATTTCTTTATATTAGATGAGAAAAATTATAGGAGTAGAAATGAGTTACAATATTTATAGGGAGGGTAGGTCATACATACTCGTGAATGTTGTTCCTATTTTTTCAATAAATAGAGTAAAAGAATGGTAAATAACATTTAACAAATATAAAAATATTTTTATATCAAATATTTAATGTGTATTAATTTTATATAACCTTATTACCATCAACACCATAATAAAATGATCAACATTTCACATCACTATGTGAAGGTGGTAGTCCACACATACATATCAGTGATGATATTATTTTCCAATGTATTGGATGGTAAGATGGAATATTTGATATTATAATTAAATAATTATAATAATTCCATCTATATAATATAAATATGTTTAATTTTTCATTATATCCTTTTATGAGTGGTTGTTTTGGAAAATGAAAAAAATTCTTTCGTGTGGTGGTAGTCTGATGTATATAGGAACGAAAATTTCATATCCAATAAGATGGATTAATACATTGATATTTGTTATTATATTATAATAATAAAATATTGGTATATATGACACAATGGTTTTTTATTTATCTTTGAAATTTAAAATATTAATTATTTATAGAAACAAGTACAATAAAAAAGGTATTGTTAAGAACTCGAACAGTTCTTCAGAAAAAATCTTATTGTTTATACTTAAACCCAAGATAGATTTTATTATATTAAAATAAATACTATAGGATGTTGTTAGGGACTAATTATGGTTATATGAGAATTAATTGTATTAGATAAAGGGATTTTGGAGTTTGAAGATGAGAGGGGATTGGGTTGTATTTGATAAGTATTGGAGAGGATAGAATTGAGGATTATGAAATGAAAAAGTGATACACATGATCCTTACAAGAATAATGGGTATGAAATGGATATTTATAGAACAATGTATAAAATAATTTTGAAATATTTCTATATAATAGGAATTAGAATAGAATATAGGAAATTTCAATCCTTATCTTTTTAGTTTAACCCAAGGTAAACCCATTTTAACCTTAACCTCTATAATTAATTTTTATTATTTCCTCTATTTATATTTAAAACATAATTTAAGATATTTGTATAAAACTAATTATGATGATTCCAAATAAAGATTCCATTTTTATAAATTTGATTCATAGAACATGGAAAATATAATATATATTTTATCCCATATATATTATGATAAGAACATTTTACGAGGAAAAGTTCAGATATATATATATATAATGTTTTAATATATGATGTAATTATGAAATTTAATACAATGACATAAATTAAATTTATAATAATATAAATGAGAAGTTTTTACATTTAAATCAAATTTTAAAAAAATATTACATTTAAATTCTTTAAACATAATTATTTTTTTTAAAGAAATATGTATTTTTTACTATTCATTGAAAAATTCAACTTTTTAGACAATTCTAAAAAAATCACACTAAGATAATTTTAAATTATTATATAAAAAAATTAATTTCTCAAGAATAAATTGTATAAAATTTTGATAAATTAATTTTAATGTTTATGATCAAAGTGTGAAAAACTACATTTTTAAAAAAATATGCCATTTATAAATATATAATCATTCATTCAAAAAATTATTATTTTAATTATAATCAATATATATCCAATGAATTTAGTTTTTTACTTTTTAAAATAAATAATTTTCATAATTTAGTCATGTAATCCATCCCCACTAATTTGATGAATAGGTTATAATGATATATTGTTAATTTAAACACATGGTTTTATGTTTAAAAAACAATCAAATATATTTAAATTAATTAAATATATATAACTAATAAATTATGATTTGTGTTGCATGTTATATATCCTATAAAACTCAATGTATCTCTTTTAAAAATATTTTTCTATTATAAACAGATAAATGTGATGGAGAAAATATTTTTGATTCTAAAGTGTCTAGAGCACGAAAGAGTTGTCATAGTGGTGTATCACATAGACGATGGAACTGTTAAATGATGGAATCCAATCACGAATGAAGATAATTTTGAGGAAATAAACTCTATGGAAGTGGAGTGGTTTAATAGAATATTCCTTAATATGTACTTTCCCCAAACACTGCACATGAAAATATAGAATATCTTTCTAGAGTTATGCTAGATGGATGATGAATACGCTGACACATATGATGAATCCCCCAATAGATGTGTGAGGTATGATTTTAGTTTAATCGTAGACAAAAACATTTTCTTGAGTGACTACATAGTGGTTGAAAAACAATTTTACATAATTCATTATTCATAAGGGACATTTCATTTTATAAGTAAATCATTAGATGTTCACTCAAAGAGGAAGTTCAAGGTGGGAAACATAATGGTTTTAGCGATAAAATAAGAATATATCGTTTCGTAGAGTATATAGTGGTATGTTATTAGGAGGGGAAAATAATTTTCAACCTCAGACATTCCCAAATGAGGGAATTATAATTCAAGTAATTTCATTAATGTAATGAGAATAATTTTTTATAGTAAGTTACATATCCATCCACAAACTTTTGTTTGAAGTGATGTGATGACATTTATCATTTAAAATAATAGTGAAAAGCTTCTATATAATAAACAACTAACAGATCATTTCATTAGATACATGTATTTTGGGCATCATGTGAGTCAATTCCCTCTTATAAAGTCTAACGTGGATAGTATAATTTAAAATTTATAAATTAAAAGGAAAAGGGTTGTATATTGGGATGACAATAGTCAATTTGGTGTACAATAATGGTGTCATGAAAGTTACAGTTAACATCCACTATAGTACAACTATTTTTTTATTTGAGTCTGGATCTATCAACACTTTTACATAATGATTTATTTTAAGGTAATCAATGTACCATCTCTAGGATTATGTTTTCAGATAGTAGTTAAACATTAATTGATATGATGATCCCTTCTAATTGTTATATATAAACTCTATATATGTGTGTGGTAATGTTCCTCTAAGAATCTTTTGATTCTCCCTATAGTAATATTAATTATGATTTTGAGCATGTATTTGATCTGTCTATATATAGACGAGGTCCATTTACATAAAAGATAATTCATGTTTTATACTAGGAATCAATATATAAAACTTATTTGGTGTGAGGATGAATATGAAAATATAATTGAAGTTAATTCCATTATATTGATCATATTACCTTTTAATGAGGGATTGTTATATAAAATGAATAGAAAGAATGTCAACATTTTGTATATTCCTATTGATTATGACTATAGAGATATATTTATTAATGAATTTCCTAATGTTCCTCCGAACTATGAAGATTAGTTTATAAAATATTTTATACCTAATACTACATCTATGTCAATGAATTCATATAATCTACTCCTGAATGAATTGAAATAATTTAATAATATGATATCTAAAACTATATATTTCCGATTCATTTATCATTGTTATTCACTATACAAATCAAATATCCTTTTTAGGATTCCAAATCCTGTAAAAATTCCATTCAGTGTTATGATTCCGAATATGGTACTAATGTTATTCAATTTTATTATTCTGAATCCTATAAAAATGTCATTAAGTTTTATGAATCTAAATATGGTACAAATTTCAATCATTTTTATGATTCAGAATAAGGTACAAACATCATTCAGTTTAATTATTCTGAATCTGGTACAAATTTCATTCAGTTTTATGATTCTGAATTTGGTACAAATGACATTCTGTTTTATGATTTTGAATTCGATACAAATTTCCTTCAATTTTATGACTATGAATCGTATAAAAATTTCATCCCGTTTCAGGGTACTAATTCCGGTACAAAGGTTATACCGTTTTCAGAATCTGATTTACTTTTTCATAAGAATCTGTTTTCCAGATAATGATAGAGTTGTTTAATGTATCCTTCCAATTTTATAGGATTCTACATTTTTTATACTAAAAATTTATACTAAACCTTCAATATTTAATTATTCTTTAAATGATGTCATACAATATGTTACAAAATAAAATTTGCATGTTTTACATGTGTCCAAGTCCATCTGAAATTTAAGGATAATATGACCGTTGGAGTAGAGCCAACCATTCAGATGTTTTTCCAGAAAATACAATTTCATTTAAACAAGAAAAAGACATGGAGAACAAGAATGAATAGTGAATGAAAAAGCGATCAATCTTTGTGAAGTGATTTCTAGAGAGAGAGGCTCTTACAACACTCAGTGTGTCGTGAGGATGTTGTGAACAACATGTTTGAGTGTGAACAACTTTTTCATACTTCCTTGGTGCATACTCCGATCATGCTGATCATGAGATTCCAGGTTTGGAAGACAAAGTCTCTGATTTCTATCTAAATCGAGGGCTTGTTGGGATTGAGAGACAGATATCGAACTTCAGATTGAGGGCTTACCTCGGTTTTGGTAAGACATACATTCTTGAAATTATAAATCATAGAACCTTTATCCAAGGATGTTGGATAACCTTCTCTTTGTGATAAAAGAATCTTATAGTTACTTGTTTTCACATTCTTTTAATTCTAATTATATTTTAACTTTTTTGATGTTAGAAATATTATTTTATATACTATGTAATTCTGTTACTATGACTGTATCAAATATTCTATACACTTTAAGATAGAATCATTCCATTAAGAAAATCATTCTTAAGTATTTATCTTAAGGTTGTATATTTAGGAAAAGGTTTCTTTAAGATGTTTTGTGAATTTTTTTTGGACATTGATAAAAATATTTTCATAAAGATAAAATCTAATATTAGGAAATATATTTCCTTATGGTTAAGAAACATTCTATTATAAAGTTTAATATCATCATTAAAGCTTCCAAATGAAATTTTAATGAATATGATTCACCCACTCTTGTATTTGAGCATCTCATTATACAAATTTGATCCTATTGAAATATTACACAAATGGGTTACGTCTCATATGAATACTAAACATAATTTTTCTCATTAAATAAACTTATGTAGTAAAGGGATATAGTTGACCCCTCCAATAAATTAATATTTCCAATTCATTCTCCATATTAATGTGGTGAAACATAATCAATCCAAGCATTCATATATAATTACCAGAATATAAAATTCTAATATGTTCCTTAATCAATAATCATAAAAATAAACTATTTAGTGTAATGTGGGAAATGGTATCAATATAGTTCAACCCTAGTCAAAGGGATGATAATACATAAAAAAAATAATAAACAGTGGTATTATTATAATAAATTCTAAATGGATTATATGTGAAAGAATATATCATTCCATTTATAAAGAGGAATAAAACAAATTCTGCTAAAAATAATATTATAAAAATATCATTTTCACTTTGAAGGAAACATAAAAACAAAAAAATATTTAACATGAAAATTTATATAACAAAATCATTTTAAACCTGTAAAAAATGATTTTAAAAAATTGCATCAATTACTTTCATATATGTGGTATGAGTTAAAAGATCATTACATTCACACTATTAAACAGTGATAACAAGTATGTCATTATGATAATAAAAAGAATAAACCTGTAAATATTTTTCTAAAAAGAATTTTATTAGAAATTTTTTTAAAATGATAATAAATTTGAAAATATTTATCAAAAACATGTGTATGGATAAAATTTATTTTTGACATAAGGAAATAATAAATTTCTCATTTTGTAAAAGTAGTTAATGATTAATTTTACGTTATATATATAGAAAAATTGTAATATTAATTATAAATTTCATGGATAAATTTTAGAGAATACAATAATGATTTTCCTGAGAGAAATATTATAAAATATCATCATTGGAAATATAATCACAATAATTCAAAAAATACTGAGATTTTAAATTAAACTATTACTACATTTGCAACATCTGAAACATCAAAAAATAAAATAAAATGAGACATTAAATGAAATTAGAGAAAATATATTCTTGATACTAAATATATAATGTGAATTATATATGACACTCAAAATAAATAAGTGTTGTATATGACGTATTGTCTCGCTAATTTAAAAGTGGGGCATTAATCGATTAAATAAGTTCTAATATCAATGGTTCATGTTCATACCATAATTATTATATATATTAAATTATTAAAAATCTATTAAATAACCATAATATTATATTTCATACCACTTATGGTTTATCTATAGTCATTTATGTCATATTTATTATAAATTCTTTGTTAAAATTATTTTTCGAGTAATAGTTACTTCAATTTTAATGTATTTTATTCATTTCAAGATTTATAATATCTTCATTGATAATGGTTCCATCCTTTATCAAATATTAAAAATTACTTAAATATAAACTATAACAATTTTATATTTATTTATATTAGATGAGAAAAATTATAGGAGTAGAAATGAGTTACAATATTTATAGAGAGGGTAGGTCGTATATACTCATGAATGTTGTTCCTATTTTTTCAATAAATAGAGTAAAAGAATGGTAAATAACATTTAACAAATAAAAAAAATATTTTTATATAAAATATTTAATGTGTATTAATTTTATATAACCTTATTACCATCAACACCATAATAAAATGATCAACATTTCACATCACTATGTGAAGGTGGTAGTCCACACATACATATCAGTGATGATATTATTTTCCAATGTATTGGATGGTAAGATGGAATATTTGATATTATAATTCAATAAGTATAATAATTCCATATATATAATATAAATATGTTTAATTTTTCATTATATCCTTTAATGAGTGGTTGTTTTGGAAAATGAAAAAAAAAATTTCGTGTGGTGGTAGTCCGATGTATATAGGAACGAAAATTTCATATCCAATAAGATGGATTAATACATTGATATTTGTTATTATATTATCATAATAAAATATTTGTATATATGACAGAATGGTTTTTTATTTATCTTTGAAATTTAAAATTTTAAGTATTTATAGAAACAAGTATAATAAAAAAGGTATTGTTAAGAACTCGAACAGTTCTTCATAAAAAATCTTATTGTTTATCCTTAAACCCAAGATAGATTTTATTATATTAAAATAAATACTATAGGATGTTGTTAGGGACTAATTATGGTTATATGAGAATTAAGTTTATTAGATAAGGGGATTTGGGAGTTTAAAGCCGAGAGGGGATTGGGATGTATTTGATAAGTATTGGAGAGGATAGAATTGAGGATTATGAAATGAAAAAGTGATACCCATGATCCTTACAAGCCTAATGGGTAAGAAATGGATATTTATAGAACAATGTATTCGATAATGTTATAATATTTCTATATAATAGGAATTAGAATAGAATACAGGAAATTTCAATCCTTATCTTTTTAGTTTAACCCAAGGTAAACCCGTTTTAACCTTAACCTCTATAATTAAATATTATTATTTCTTATATTTATTTAAAAAACATAATTTAAGATATTTGTATAAAACTAATTATGATGATTCCAAATAAAGAATCCATTTTTATAAATTTGATTCATAGAACATGGAAAATATAATATATATTTAATCCCATATATATTATGATAAGAACATTTTACGAGGAAAAGTTCAGATATATATATAGAATATTTTAATATATGATGTAATTATGAAATTTAATACAATGACATAAATTAAATTTATAATAATATAAATGAGAAGTTTTTCCATTTAAATCAAATTTTAAAAAAAATATAACATTTAAATTCCTTAAACAGAAGTATTTTTTTAAATAAATATTTATTTTTTTACTATTCATTGAAAAATTAAACTTTTTAGACAATTCTAAAAAATTCACACTAAGATAATTTTAAATTATTATATAAAAAAATTAAATTCTCAAGAATAAATTTTATAAAATTTTCATAAATTAATTTTAATGTTTATGATCAAAGTGTGAAAAACTACATTTTTTAAAAAATATGCCATTTATAAATATATAATCTTTCATTCAAAAAATTAGTATTTTAATTATAATCAATATATATCCAATGAATTTAATTTTTTACTTTTTAAAACAAATAATTTTCATAATTTAGTCATGTAATCCATCCCCACTAATTTGATGACTAGGTTATAATGATATTTTGTTAATTTAAACACATGGTTTTATGTTTAAAAAATCAAATATTTTTAAATTAATTAAATATATATAAATAATAAATTATGATTTGTGTTGCATGTTATATATCTTATAAAAATCAATGTAACTCTTTTAAAAATATTTTTCTATTATAAACAGATAAATGTGATAGAGAAAATATTTTCGATTCTAATGTGTCTAGAGCATGAAAGAGTTGTCATAGTGGTGTATCACATAGACGATGGAACTGTTAAATGATGGAATCCTATCACGAATATAGATAATATTGAGGAAATAAACTCCATGGAAGTGGAGTGGTTTAATAGAATATTCCTTAATATGTACTTTCCCCAAACACTGCATATAAAAATATAGAATAACATTCTAGAGTTATGATAGATGGATGATGAATACACTGACACATATGATGAAACCCCCAATAGATGTGTGAGGTATGATTTTAGTTTAATCGTAGACAAAAACATTTTCTTGAGTGACTACATAGTGGTTGAAAAACAATTTTACATAATTCTTTATTCATAAGGGACATTTCATTTTATAAAGAAATCATTAGATGTTCACTCAAATAGGATGTTAAAGGTGGGAAACTTAATGGTTTTAGTGATAAAATAAGAATATATAGTTTCGTAGAATATATAGTGGTATGTTATTAGGAGGGAAAAATAATTTTCAACCTCAATCATTCCTAAATGAGGGAATTATAATTCAAGTAATTTCATTAATGTAATGAGAATAATTTTTTACAGTAGGTTACATATCCATCCACAAAATTTTATTTGAAGTGATGTGAAGACATTTATCATTTAAAATAATAGTGAAAAGCCTCTATCGAATAAACAACTAACAGATCATTTCATTAGATACAAGTATTTTGGGAATCATGTGAGTCAATTCCCGATTATAAAGTCTAACGAGGACAATATAATTTAAAATTTATAAATTAAAAGGAAAAGGGTTGTATATTGGGATGACAATAGTCAATTTGGGGTATGATAATGGTGTCATGAAAGTTACAGTTAACATCCTCTATAGTACATCTATTTTTTTATTTGAGTCTGGATCTATCAACACTTTTACATAATGATTTATTTTAAGGTAATCAATGTACCATCTCTATGATTATGTTTTCAGAAATTAGTTAAACATTAATTGATATGATGATCCCTTATAATTGTTATATATAAACTCTATATATGTGTGTGGGAATGTTCCTCTAAAAATCTTTTGATTCTCCATATAGTAATATTAATTATGATTTTGAGCATGTATTTGATCTCTATATATATAGACGAGGTCCATTTACATAGAAGATAATTCATGTTTTATACTAGGAATCAATATATAATTATTTTTTTGGTTTGAGGATGAATATGAAAATATAATTGAATTTAATTCCATTATATTGATCAAATTACCTTTTAATGAGGGATTTTTATATAATATTAATAGAGAGAATATCAACATTTTGTATATGCCTATTGATTATGACTATAGAGATGTATTTATTAATGAATTTCCAAGTGTTCCTCTGAACTATGAAGATTATTTTATAAAATATTTTATACCTAATACTACATCTATGTCAATGAATTCATATAATCTACTCCTGAATGACTTGAAATAATTTAATAATATGATATCTAAAACTATATATTGCCGATTCATTTATCATTGTTATTCACTATACAAATCAAATATCCTTTTTTATATAATGAATGGTCAGTAAATTAGTTATTTCATTGATTAGATGGTATATATTAATTTCACTGTTTTGAAAAGGTATCCTCTATGCCGTATCGATGATATGTTGATCAATTATGAGGATCATAATATATTTCCAAGATTGATCTTCAATGGAGAAATCATTTTATAATGTTTATGTAAGAGGATATACCCAAGAAAATATTCCATAAATATTATAGTCATTGTTAATTTATATTAATTTCATTTGGATTTTCCAATGATCCTTTTATATTCATTGTTTTATATAATAATATCTTTATAGATTACCTTGAAAATTTTTTGTTATCATTATAGAATTTTTTTGTAAATATAATTGAATCAAATGGAAGACCACGAATTAAATTTGGGGATTGTTATTAAATCCATGAAGAAGTATAAGTTACATTATATATTTACCGTCTTTTAATTTTTTCCATAGAATCTCATTGTTTGTTCATATAATTATTTAAGGGTACATCAGTGGATTATTCACAGCCTAATTTTATTGAACAATGGCATAGACCCACCATGGTGATTTAAATCCATTTCATTATTGGGTTAGTAAAATACTACAGAGAAATTTTAGAAATTTATCATGTATATAACATAAATTAAAATTTATTCTCTAGATTGTATCAAAGTTATTATTTATAAATGAATATAAGGAGAATACCAAGGAACTGGTGGGACGTTTGGTCAACAAAATTATACCCATTCTACCCTGTAGTGCACAATGTCTTCTAATATATATTGATGAATCTAAGAATTTTTTACGATGCATCCTCATGAAAAATTATATACTGATAGCTTATGCCTCAGAATAATTTTGAATTAACAAGGAAATTTTACCAAGTCATGATTTGGATTTGGAAATAGTAATGTTTAGATTCAAAATTTGGAGGCATTATCTATATGGGGAAAATGTTATATATATATTTATTTTAATATCATTAAGTATATACTCACATAGAATGAGTTGAATATGTAACGAATAAGACAGTTTGAATTTAATAAATATTATGTCTATTTGAATACCCTACCACCCTTAGAAGGTGAGCAAGATAACTGTTGCTTTATGTCAAAAGGACCATGTTAGTTTTTCATGATGATGATTGAATGTGATCAAATATTTTTTAATTTACACAAATTGATCCTTTAAATCTTGAAGAATTGGGACATATCTTATCTATCTATGATGAATATTTAAATATCCATACATGTGGGGTTTAAAAATGTTTGGAATAAAGATGTTGAACTATACAAGAAGGTGATAATTGTTCTTGAGTTCAACCAATATTGTTGTAGAATATTAATTTTCAGAAACTCTTTGATTGACTCATCAATATCAGTCACTATGAATAAGATTTTGCATGAAACACAAGGTTAATTATTTTCAATTCATCATAGAAATACTCAAGTGCATAGTGATCTGAATAAGTATTTCCAATTCAGTATTATGAAATGGGATATTTGGTAATACATATATTAATTTTTAATAAGTAATATGGTAATGGATGATGAAATAAATACTAATAGTATGTTTAAATCATAACCTATATCAAAATAGAAATGGGAAAACATAACAATGGATTTTTTTATAAGAAACACTAAGAAATCAAAAGGGAATAATTCTAATTAGGTTCTAGTCAATCCCCATACATTGTTCACACATTTCATTTATAGTATAGATGATTTCCCTATTGAAAAACTTACTCAAATATAAATTATGTAAGTTTTATGATTTAACTATGAACCACTCTCAATTTTATATTATCATGATTTTTGGTATACCTCAATGTTTAAGAGAAGTCCTTAACTGGCAGTAGAGATATAGTTTAGTTTCCCCAAAACATGTGATCCTCAGAAAAATGGACTTTCTATGTGGACAATTCAATCACTTTTAGATATGTCGAGATTATACTCTATGGATATCAATGTTTTTTTGGATCAATATCATCAATTTTTGGAAAATGTTCTGTAATATATCATTAACGTGAGTATTCAGATGTCACCTTATGAAGAACATCATGACAAGTTCAGCACTCTAATGAGTTTGTATGAAATTATATATATAGATTTTATGACATGATCTAGATTATTACATGGAAGATTGAGTTAGATCTATTATTTAAAAAATCAATTAATCACTTATTTGACATTAGAGTTATGAAGAAAATCATCTATGAGCCCTAAAATTTGAGTTTTTTAGAATTTAGCCGTATAAATTTTCCATAGAATAAGGTTATGAGATTTATAAATAGTGGAATGGTGAATCATAGATATATTTTCCACTTATTGACTCTAGATTGGGTCGGGATGGCTATTTATCATTAGTTATTCAATTATACATCCCTCAAGTTCATAGTTTGTTCTATGTATCACTAATGTGGAAGTACACACAAAACCCTTCACATGTACTAAACTATGAGTGTCACAACCGGTCCCCCCGGGCCCATATCGTGACTACCCCAAGCACGCCTTCTATAGTCCAGGGGCTGACGACTAGCACCGAAGGTGTAATTACCAAAATCCAAGAAGCCATTTCCATTATAACCTATAATCACACGCAAACGAGTAGAAAACTTGATACAAACACAAGAAAACTTAATAGTAAGAAGAGTGAGTATAGTATGTTAAAGGGGCCAGAATACAAGATCAACTGGAATGTAAAAGAATAATGAAATGTACAAGTAAATTGATGAAACTCTTGTGATCACCCACTAATGATCCTACCCGAAGGGTAGGTACAACTCTCGAACAGTTGTCTCTAAAGCAAGCCTCGTCTAATGTACACCTCTGTGCTACCTCCAGTCCTGGTACTCTCGTCCCATGTCAGCGATGTTTGTCGTCTGCACCAAACCCAACAGGGTGCGGGCATAGTCCATACACGGGTGAGTATTAGGACACTCAGTAGGGACCCCGAGACCCTCATGGTCTCACAAATTCTACAAAGGACAAACCACACAACATGAAATCAACTGACAACCTTACTTAGGTATATGCCCATACATATACTTATGTTATCAAGACTACCAACATCAATCATGAAGAAAAACATGGTCCAACTCAAAAGGTCAGAGCACAAATGTTCCACAATGAAAGAAATACCATGAAGGTATGTACCACACAGGCATTCCACATAGAAGAATACCACGAAGTTATAACAATTAAAGAAAGTAGCACACAAGTACAGAATCAGCTATCACTAAGTATATCTTAGGTATAGTAGTAGATATGATTAGATGTAGCTACTAAATCATCTTACTATATTAAGTGGAAGACTCATGTAAGATCCTAAATCATCATCAGACCCACAGAGGATCATAGTACATCGTCAGACCCACACAAGATCCCAGTACCTTGTCAGACCCAGACACGATCCCAGCACATCGTCAGACCCACACAGGATCCTAGTACATCGACAGAGCCACACAGGATCCTAGTACATCCTCATAGCTACAGAAGATCCTAGAACATTTTTAGACCATCATAGGATCATAGTACATCGTCAAACCCAAACAAGATCCTAGTACATCGTCACATCCAGCTATAGGGTTCCTGCACTAAGCTCGACGCTCTCTGGGAGAGTTCGCTCTTCAAGCTACTAGTCAATACTCAAACTACCATGAAGTCTAATGAATAAATATCCCAAAGGACCGCCATGTAAAAATGGTCTCAGGGAAACAAATGGTGCATCAATCAGATGCCCAATCTGTATGTTATTATCCTTTTAGTTTCAGGGGGCACAGTTGGATTCGTGCTCGATCCAACCCAACCATATTTAAAAATTATCCAAAACTTATGTGGGGTATACCAAAATTATTCTTTCATTCCAAGGTTTCCAGCACCGTAGAAAGTTAGTCAAACAGACGTCCAGTGACAAAGTTATGGCCAAAAGAGAAAAAGCATGTCGAAACTGGTCCGGGTCCGGTCCAACCCAGCCCCACCCGGACTGGGCCAACCTGACCGGGTTCGGGTCGACCAGGCCTGACCTGGCATGCGTTGGCCAGCACGGCCCATGTGGGGCGGCCTTTCCTTGCTACCTGTGGGGGGATTCACACGCCCCCCGCTAAAATTTCTAAATGGACTTCGGCCATTTTTTTGGCTGAAGCAGACGGGACACGCATGCGTCCCGCTCGTTCCTACTCAGCCGGCTGAAATGGCCAGCCACATGCCCCTCAGAGGAGTGTTCAGTATTGTCCCTCTATGGATAGACGAATATTGTCCGCCTTTCCTTCGCCACCGCAACACATGTCGTGGCCCTTACTCGCTAGGAGGAACGAACGCACGTCGTCGCCCCATCATACAGTCGTCCTCCACTGGCCGCCACCCTTGCTCTGTCGTAGTCGATGGGTTGTGACCCATCTTTGGTGGCACAGTTGCACCGTCTCTATCTTCGCAACCATCCATTGTGTTGGACACCATTCCCGAGCCCCACCGGTGCAATTAACCATCTCTGTTTGCCGTCTTCCTTCATCGCAAATATTTCATCAAAACCCACAATGGATTATAGAGAGGTCAGGCCATGTTCATTTGGCCTGCACCCTTTGTGTTAGAGCGGTAGTAAGTGGTTTAACTACTTTTGAATCATTAAGAACATCATGAATGTGAATGGTAGGTATTTAAAACATCAAACCCTACCTCAAAGGTTCATTAATGAGTCGCGGGATGAAAATGGTGAATCCATAGAGGGTAACAATGGTTGTCGCTTCCGCAATCACTCTTCTGAAGTCGTGCTCGTGCAGAATCCTCTTCCTTTATTTAGAATAACATTAAATGATGGAGATGGAGTTCTTAGTTTTGAGGAGAAGTTATACGTTTTGTGCAGATGTTTTATATTGGAGATGTAGGATTTCTTCACATCTTTCTCCCAATTCTTCACACTTTGCCAAAAAATCGTAAAAAAAGAGGTGCTAATATAAATTAAATTAATTAGATTGATTTATGTTGGCATAACTAAAGGTTGACCCAATTAACTAATTTATGTTGGCTCCAAAAAATTAATGGGGAGTTGAAAGGGGGTTTCTCCCATTAAATAGGGTTCAGGTGGTCCCCGCCATTAATTTCATAATAGGGGTTTTTGTTTAGGTGGTCCCCACCTCTTTAACATTCATGTGGGATGTTTTATTAGAAATAAAATAAAATAAAATATATTTTATTTTTCATTTCCACGAAAAACACAAAATCTATAGTTCACCCTTGACCTACTGCGGTTGAGGTGAAGTTTTCCTTATGAGAATACCAGCACTAAAAGTACAACGGTGCCCTCCGATTTAAATTCTGAGCACTAGTAAAAAAGATACAAAAACCCGATTGTAAATCTACTAAATGTACCTAAAAAAAGATCATAAATTGCTTCCATGAAAATCGGGCCACATAATCACGCGTCGTCAATTTTCAAGGGCTCGTAAAAAAATTCACGTATTATTAAAAAAAATTACATGGAATTTTTCAGTTTTTACATTTTCCCCACCCAAGGGATTTACATCCCTTAAAGCCAAAACTCAAACTATGGGAACAAGTGGGGGTACTCAGAACGTATCTACGCCTTCGGCTCCCATGTGATCTCTTAGAGGTTCCCGTGCTGCCAGCGTACACGCACCAGAGGTATTGACCACCCATGAAGGACCTGACCCTATCAATCCTCTATCTCCACTAGAACTTCTGCAAATGTCACCCCATCATCGATTCCCATCTCTCCATGGTCAATGACGTGGGAAGGATCATGCACCTATCTCCACATTTGGGATACGTGGAAGATTTCGTTCACCCGGTGCAACTGAGGGGGAAGATCTATGTGGAAAGCCGACTCGACAACTCTGCTGATGACCTGAAAGGGTCCAATGAACCTTGGAGATATCTTACCACCCCAGCCAAATTTCTACAAACCTCGTCGAGCTGAGACCCATATAAAGGCGTCGTCACCATCCTCGAACTCCAGATGTCTCCGTCTCCTATCGGTATGAGACTTCTACCATATCTGTGCAGTCTTTATCTGCACGTGGATGATCTGTACATTAATTATGGTATCCCATACCATCTCTGGTACCATGACTGCTTACTCCCCTTGGTCAGTCTAGCACAAAGGTGATCTACAAGTTTTCTCGTACAATGCCTCAAAAGGTTCCATCCCAATGGTGGACTGAAAACTGTTTTTATATGAAAACTCTAACAAAGAAATGTGATATTCCTAGCTATGACCGAAGTTGAGGACACAAGCTTGTAGCATGTCCTTAAGGGCCAGAATGGTCCACTCTGTCTGGCCATCTGTCTGGGGATGGAAGGCAGTTCTCAAATGAAGCTGTGTCTCGAAAGCCTCTTGCAACCCCTTCCATAGCTGTGATGTAAAATGTGAATCACGATTGCAAACCATCATTGAGGGTACTCTATGTAGCCGCACAATATTATGCACATAGAGGCATCCAAAGCTCCATACTAAACCCTACTCTCTGATCGGTAGGAAGTGGGAAGACATGGGGAGTCATTCAACGATCACCCAGATAGAATCATGACATCTGGATATACATGGAAGTCCTGTCATGAAGTCCATGTATATCTCATCCCACCTCCACTCTGGGACCCCTAAAGGATAAACCAAGCCTGTTGGTACCTGATGCTTCGCCTTCACTTGCTGACATGTGAGGCTTCGAGAGACAAACTCTGCTAATACTATCTTCATTCTCGGCCACCAGTGCTGTCATCATAGATCCTGGTACATCTTCACCACTCATGGATGTACCGCTAGAGGGTATGTGTGGAACCCCCTCATCACTTCCCTCGAAGTGACAATGGTACCATGGTACGTCCTCTAAATAGGATGATGTGCTCCCCACCTTCAGAAAATCCATCATGTTCCTATCCGTCGAATATCTGAACACGTCAAGCCTTACAATCAACATCCCCATTCTAGGCCTCCCTAACATGTTGAAGAAGTGGGGGAGTGACTGTAAGAGACTACAGAAAAATTGCTCCATATCGATCCAAAAAGGATATAGGCACAGTGGCAAGCTGCTCTGTCACCTCACCGAGTTATTATATACCTGGTCTCCTGATATGTGCATCTGCTAAAACGTTCCTTTTCCCAAGAGTATAGACTATCTCGAAGTCATAGTTCTAGAGGATCTCAAAACAATGTCATTGTCTTAGGATCAGGTCAATCCGAGTGAAGATATAACTAAGACTCTTGTGATCTGAGTAGACTATAAAACATTCACCCATCAAGTAATGTTTCCACATATTCAAGGTGAAGACATATGTTTCTAATTCTAGGTCATGGGTAGCATAGTTCTTCTCATGTTTTCTTAGATTTCAAGATCCATATGCGATAACTGCTCACTCCTAAATTATGAAACATCCGAGCCTATTCCTTGATGCGTAGTAGTAGACTAGGTACCCTACGCCCTCCTCTAGTAGCCTCTAGATGTGGGAAATAGTCACCCTCGACCTCAGCTCCTGAAAACATTACTGGAATCTCTCCGACCAAATGAAGGGTTTCCCCTTATTCATCAATGCTGATAAAGGTGCTGCAACTCTTGAGAAATATGGCACAAACCTCCAATTGCATCCAGCCAAACCCAAGAAACTTCGTACCTCTGTCACACTTCTGGGTGGCTTCCAATCAAGTACAACATCAATCATCGCAGGATCCACTACAACTCCAACCTCTATGATGACATTTCCCAAAAGGTAAACCTCTCAGATCTAGAATTATCCCATCATGAGAATACCATAGAGATGGTACTCTCAGAGTGTGTCTAGAATTATCTACAAATGATAGGAATTCTCCTCCATAGTAGCCAAGTATATCATAATGGCGTCGAGGAAGACTAATACAGAGCAATCAAGGTATGGATGAAAGATCATGTTCATGAGTCCCATGAATACTACTGGAGTGTTGGTCACACCGAACGACATGACCAAAAACTCATAATGGTTGTGCCCACATCTAAAAGAAGCCTTCTGCATATCCTCATCTGGCACTCTGAGCTTTTGAAAGCCTGATCTGAGTTTTATCCTTGAGAACCACCGAGCTCCCTTCAAATGATCAAATAGGTTTTCAGTCCTCGAGAGTGGGTACATGTTCTTCACAGTCACCTGGTTTAGGTGTTGATAGTCAACACAAAGCATCAAGATCCTATCTGTCATCTTGGCGAACAAAATCAGGGTTTCCCAAGGAGAAACAATGGACCAGATAAACCCTTTCCCCTATAAGTCCTTCAACTGTACCAATAACACATGATGCTCCATGGGAGCTATCCGATAAGCTGTTATAGATATAAGTGTCAACCTGGGGTACAATTTAATGTAAAATTCTACCTCTTTGTGAGGAGGTAGACATGTAACATCATCAGGGAAGACATCCATGTAGTTTTACACCACTATAAGATAGCACAGACTTTCCACATCAACTGCTCTGAGTGTAAGGCTAGCCAACTGAGAAGTGATCAACATCACTCTCCTCTAGATAATTCAATTTTGTTTTGCAAATGCTCCCTTACCACTGGTGAAGGTATACCTATTCCCATCCATGAGAACACACCACACATTGCACCTAATATATTCAATTTGAGCATGGACTATAGATAACCAATCCATACACAAGATGACGATGTAAGGCCTCGACACCGCTACTAAGAGATCCCAGACGAAGCTCTTGCCTCCTAGAGAAATATCACATAGCCAAAAACAGTGCGTAATCATCGAATCCGATCTCATAAAAGACTCTATCCATAAGTACTTAGCCAACAGATCCATCAGAATCTCTGAGCTCTGAACGTGGGCAATGTCAATAAAAGGATGACTGGCACATTGGCCTATAAGAACTGTAGGTAAGGTGAACTAGAAATTGATCGTACCTCATATCATATCTAGAGTGCCATTATTGTAGGCCTCATCTTCTTGGAACTGAGATCACCCATGTCCACCTACTTCTCTATGGTCGGGATGGACCACCTGGTGTTGGTTGTGGTCATACCTTAAATCGTCGCCCACTACCAGCTACACAACCAGCTCTTATACCACGTCTGCCTACTCCCTGTGGGACACCTCAGTAAAAAATGGAGCATCAAGATCTACCATCGGCCAAATGCTTACAGTAGAAGACTGGCTGAAAGAATCACCATGTGATTTTCTGGTGTCCCTACTAGTCGTAAGACTCTCACCACAACCTCTAGCTAATCCATTGTCGCCTATGGGTTTTTCACTCCTCAGAATCTCGGTGGCCTCTTGTATAGGAACTCGTGCAACAAGCCCATGTGGAGTGAACCCTTTTCTACTAGGGATGGTGGAATTAGTGGCCCAATGGGGAATGGTACCGCTGGTGCCACCACTAGTGCTTCTACTGGAAGAGGGTCCTACACCGAGACCTCATAGCTCGGTGGGCTACCAGTGTATACTATATCTGGAACCCTATCTGATTGTCTGCGTGGAGGCATCCTGAAAAAAAGACATGTGCCACAGTAAACAAGATATACCAGGTGAGCTGACATAAATAGATCACAAAGAAAACTCTTCAAAACTCAGAGGCAATCACTGTTTTCTTGCACCGAGTCGTAAATAAGAATTCAGGCTCCTGGTGTATGGATACATCGGCCACCGCACCAATACTGGATTCCCAAAACTGATAACCACACTCACTATACATAAAAAAAATTGCTGTTAAATGATTAGAGTCCTATTTTATTTGGTAGAAATAACTCCTCTGATACCAATTTGTCAGGAACCGTCCCCCTGGGTCTATGTCGTGACTACCCCAAACCCGTGTTCCATAGTCCAGGGGATGACGACTAGCACTGAAGGTGTGATTCCCTAAATCCGGGAAGGCATTGACCGTATAAAATTTAATCACATGAAACCAAGCACACATCAAGATACGAACACAAGGAAACTAAATAGTAAAAATAGTGAGTACAGTACGCAAAATGGGAAAGAATAAAAATCCCAATAGGGAAGTACATGAAAACTGATAGGTACAAGTAAACTGAAACAGCTCCCATGATCACCCACCAAGGATCCTACCTAAAGGGTAGGTACATCTCTTGAATGATCGTATCTACGGTATGCCTCATATAATATCCACCTATGAGCTACCTCCAGTCTTGGTGCTCTCGTCCCCATTCAGTGTCTCTTTCGTCTGCACCAAACACAACAATGTGTGGGCATAGCCCGTGCAGGGGTGAGTATAACGATACTCAGTAAGGACCCTGAGACCCTCATGGTAACACAAATTCAATAAAGGACAAAACACACAACATGAAATCAAATGATAACCTTACATAATTATATACCCATACATATACCTATGTTTTCAATAATACTAACCTCAATCATGAAGAAACATAGGGTCCGACTCAAAAACTCAAATCTCAATTATACCACAAAGGAAGAAATTCAACAAAGGTAAGTACCACACAGGTACGCCACACAAAAGAATACCACAAAGGTATTACCACAATGGAATTTACCACATAGGTACAATATCATCTCACCCGAGGTATATCTTAGATACAATTGTAGAGATGATTAGATGTTACTAATTAATTATCTTACTCGGTTAAGAGGTAGACCCACATAGGATCCTAAATCATCATCAGACCCACAGAGGATTGTAAAATATCATTAGACCCACACCGGATCCATGTACCTTTCCAGACCAACAAAAGATCCTAGTACATTGTTCGACCCACACAAGATCCTAGTAAATGTTCAGACCCAAACAAGATTCGTGTACATCGTTAGACCCACACAGGAACCTAGTACATCATTGGGCCCACACATGATCCTAGTAAAACATCAGACCCACAGAGGATCCTATAACATCATCAAACACACACAGGATCCTAGTACATCGTCTGACCCACACATGATCCTAGTAAATTGTCAAACCCACACATGATCCTAGTACATCGTCAGACCCTCACATGTTCCTTGTACACCGTCATAGCCAGCTACAGGGTTCCCACACTAAGCATGCTCATGTCCAGGAGATTCTTATTCTCGTGATACTGGTAGATACTCCAACATCCATGAAGTCTCAAGACGAAATATACCAAAGGACTACAATGTAAAAGGGGTATCAATGCAATAGACAATGCCTGAATTAGACGCTCAGTCTGTAAGTTAGCCTTTTAGTTCCGAGGGCCCAGGTGGATCCGTGCTCGATCCAACCCGACCATAACACATTTTTAACCATAACTCAAGTTCTGTATAGCAAAAAGACCATCTCGCTCTAAGGTTTCTGGCCCCGCAGACAATTCATAAAATGGATGCCTGGTGACAATCTTATGGCCAAAAGGGCAGAAATTGGTTGAAACTAGTCTGGGTCTAGTCTGACGCGGTCTGGGCTGGCCCGATTCAGTTTGGGTTGACCCAGCCCGGCCCACACTAGGTGGCCCGACCTGGCCGCATGATGTGGGAGTCACGCACCCCCACCCCAATCAGCGAATGGCCATTGGCCATTCTGTCACTGTAAGCACGTAGGTCCCGCATGGGTCCCACTCGATCTAACTCAGCCGGCCGTAACGGCCAGACCCTTGCCACCAAGTGGATCTTCGTGCGCTCCCTCTCCACAACTGGCTAAAAACCGAACACCTTCCCTTCTTCGCTACATCACATGTCGCGACCCTTGATCATTAGGCGGCGCAGAAACGCGCCGTCGCACTGTCGTGTGGCTGGCCTCCACTGGCCGCCACCCTTACTCTACAGCAGCTGACAGGCGGAGGACCTTCTCTGGTGGTGGGGTTACACCATCGCAATCTTTGTAGCTAGCCATGGTGCCAGCTTCCATTTTTGAGCCCCACTGATGCCAATAGCAGGCTCCAGTTTCCGTCTTCCTCTATCGCAAAAAATTCATCAAAACCCACAAGTGATTGCGGAGAGGTCAGTCCATGTTCTTTTGGACCGCACCCACCACGTTAGTGCGGTAGAAAGAAATTCAACAACATTTAAATCATGAAGAACATCAAGAACAAGGAAGGTAGTTGTTTAAAATATAAAACCCTACATTGAAGGTTCATTTATGAGTAGCGCGATATATATTGTGAAGTGGTAGAGGGGGACAATAGTCATCTCATCCACATTCATTTTTCCGAAGTTGGGCTCATGCGTCGTCCTCTACCATTATTCTGAAGGATGTTCTTTGATGGATATGTCGTTCTTCATTTGGAAGATATGTTATTCATTTGGAGGAGAAATTCTTCATTGAGAGGTAGGATTTCTCTACAGATTTCTCCCAATTCTCCACACTTCGCCAACCAATTCTAAAAATAAAAGAGGTCAAAATTTGAATTAAATTAATGAGATTAATTTATGTTGAAATAATTAAATGTTGACATATTTAATTAATTTAATTTGGCTCCAAAAAATAAATGGGGAGTTCAAAATGGGATTATACCATTAAAGAGGGTTCGGGTGGTCACCACATTTAAATTCAAAATTGGATTTTAGTTTCTAGTGGTCAACACCACTTTATCATTCATGTGGGAGGTTTTATTAAAAATAATATAAAATAATGTTTTATATTATTTTTCATTTCCACAAAAAACAAAAAATATACCTTTCACGCTCGACGTACTGCAGTCGAGGTGAATGTCACCTTAAGTGAAAACTGGCACTACGAGTTCAACAGTTCCCTCATATTTAAATTTTTAGAATTAGTTTAGTAACAAAAATCCACATGTACGTCTACTGAACGTACTCAAAAAAAGTTCATAAATTCATTTCGGGAACACCGCGCAATAGAATCACGTGCCGTCAATTTTCGAAGATTCGTAAAAAAAATTCCTATATAATTAAAAAAATTCATAGAATTTCAGGGTCTTTACAATGCGGTTATCTCACTATGTAATGGTATTTTCTATTATGAAAAATTGATATAAATCACATACCAAAGAAATATTGTTTTGTGGAAAATGGCCACTAAAATGTTTAATGCTCTATAGGAATCATAAATATAAGGATGGAACATGGGAACTCATGGGAATAATGAAGATAATATATACTAATTTTATATATTCGAATGACGAATTGTCATGGGTAAATTAATTTTTATTGGTGGATAATTTAATACAACTAGATTATAAATTTATTTTGTTATGAATTAAACATTATATTTTTCATTTGTTTCTTTACACCCACTACATAGTCTAAACGAACCAAGTTATAATAAACCATTATAAACATGATTCATATATATGGCTATATATATGATTAAAAACATTAATATATATATATATTTCCAACTCAATATATATTCATTTATTAATTCTTTTTATTTATGAAGTCAATTTGTAATGTAGTAATTTTATGATTTGTTTTTTTTGTAATAGGGTTTTTTTGTGATAACATATTATAATTAATTTATATTACTTTTATAAATAATATTTTATAAAAATAACAAAAAATTATTAAATAATAAAATTCAAATAAAATTATGTCAAGATTTTAGGATTTATTTTAAAATAATGAACATTCAATGTAGAGAAAAAAATTATCAATTTCATTGAAAGATGACTTTTGTTTCAAAGAATTGATGAAGTCCCATTTAATTTAGGTATATTTCATAAAATATAAATTGATCAGTTTGATAAAAATTAATCTAATTAATCTATTTATAATTGATATTAATATTATTTTATGTATAAAAAAATTATACATAAAATTTCATTTCACATGAACATCATTTTTCATAATGTATTGAGGGGTTGTTTTTAAATGAATGTATGAAATATATCGATATATATTTTACTAAAATATTTTTAATATTTTTAATATGAATAATTTTTATTATATAATTTTTTTAACATAATTTTTTTATAAATATTAACAAAGGTAATATTTCATTTCTACGGTAAAGATTAAGTGTTGTTTACCAGAGGTTAAACTATAAAGATAAGGGTTAACATGATCCAAAAAATAATCTAAATTATAGTTTCATATGATAATTTCTTATAATAGAATCTTATATTCTATCCATAAATAGTTTAAACAAATATTTCTTGATTAGTAGATTAATATATTTTTTATTTTTAAAAAAATTTATAATTTGTCCTCCCTCCGCCCACAAAAAAACAACACCCATCCTCTCTTACTCAAACATAAAGGACTAATTATATAAGATAATAAATACCAAAATCCATTCTAAAATCCATCATCATGTACAATAGGTATTTTTTTGATAATAATATCAACATTTTAATGCATAAAGGGTAATGAAAATGAGGTTTCTCAATGAAAAGGTATAAATCCTATGTGAGTTCATTCAATTTTATTTTTTCTCCCACATTCTCTAAAAAAGTTTTATAATCCAAAAAATTATTAATCCATTATAAAAAAATATAATTTGATTTAATTATGTTAATTTTTTTTATTTTAAACAAATTTTCCATTAAATTCGAAATAAAGGCATCATTCAAGTGGTAGTGAAAACTTCCACCTAGAGAAGTGATGTATTAAGATATTTATCACAATAGTTTAGGTCATGTTGTTGGGATAGATTTAATATTTATATCACATAATGTTTCTATTAAAATTGAATGATATTTTCTACATTCTTGCCTCATCCTCTATTGTGAATGGATAACATCACTCATGCGTACTTGGAGACAACAACATGGATGGCGCGATATTATTTTTTTTAATTTCATATTTAAAAGAATGGTTATATGTATATATTTATTAAATGAATATATATGATATTTATTATATAAGAATCATTCTATAATGGAAATTTTTATTTATACTTGTTTCATTCTATCTATCATGTAGTAGAAACATCACTCATGTGTATGTATAGATTATCATCTCCATGAAGTGATGTAATACATGTTACATAAAAAAATTGTTATAAATGATTTTATTTTTATAAATAAGATAATTAATAAATTTTTATGATTCTATAGAGGATGTAAAATTATCAATGTACACAGATAATTACTTGAAAATCAAAAGCATGAAATATAAATATTTATCACCTTGAATTGTGATTTTAATAATGGATTAAAAATTATTTTTTATAAAATTCTATAATTAAATCATATATGGTATTATATTTTTAAATATATACATGTAAGGGAATAATAATAAATAAAATCATATTATACATGAGTTTTGAGTCTATATGATGTAGGATGACACTTTTGGTAATAAATTCTTCCACAATATCAATTATTTTTTGTGATAGTTTATGACTGTTTAAAATGGAGGAAAATAATATAGATCTTATCCTTAAACCCCCATAGGTTTTTCTAAAATGTTTCTTAATTTAATTTTAATATATTAGTAATAGTTTCCTCCCATTGTAAAATAAAATTATTAATAAAATGATTTCACAGAACAATACATCTTATTTTCATGAAGGCTAATAAAAGTTTTCTTATATTATCAAGATAATCAAATTTTTTAATGGAAGTTATTAACAATAAAATAAATGTTTTAAATATATTAATTTCACTCCATTTTAGAATTTTTAAAATATTATTTGAAACTAGTATTTTTAAGATGACTTTTTTTTGGAGAAGTAATTTTTAAATTTTTTCAAATGTATTAAAATAATAATTTATATTAATGTATATTATATGAAAATATTTTCCATTTATCCTAACCAATATTTTAAATTTATATACATTTTAAATATTCATAGGTTTTTATCAATGATAATGATTTTTTCACTATTATGTTATATTTTTCTGTAATTTTTTCAAAAGAAAAGTTATTTTTTTCATGTTTTCTTAGAAAATAATCTATGATATTTTATATTTTTTCATCTATTACAATTTGTTTAATTATTTTGAGGATGTACATGGTATATAATTTTATGACTCCATCAAATCTATTTGTATGTATAGATTATGATGATGATTATTCATGGATGAATCATTGAAATATGTTTTATTTCGAGTTGTTAGCTTTGTTATAATGAAATATTTATAAAACTAGTATATTGTCTATGGTGTATGCTATGATGATATAAAAGAATAAAACACGATACATTCATAATAATTATGATATAATTATTTTATTAATTATTTATGTTCTTATAGAAAATTTACTAGAACTAAATAAAAAACTAGATGAGTTGTATAAAAATGGATTTAGAAACCTATGTATTTACCCTTGGGATTCCATTATCTTTTTGTTATGAAATAAAAATTAGTATATGTGGTTGAAAAAAATACTCAGAAATACATGAAATAACTTTATAAAAAATATATATTTTTCCTCAATTTGATGCATAATTTTATCAACTATAATGACCTGGAAATTTCAAGGAAATTTTTTTTCTTAAATGATTTTGAATTTTAGGAGTTTGCGGTTTCTGACAGCACCTGATTCTGAGGCCCTGTGTGCCCGGAATGATTTGATGAAGTTTTGTTCGGGTACGTTCAGTGAACATACTAATAGGATTTTTTAACTTCGGAAATGTTGCTAGGAATCAGAATTTGAGGGCACCGATAAATTCACAACACTAATATTTTCCTATGGGGACCTTTATAGTAGTTTTTTTTATCCGGAGGAGAATATAATTTTTTGGGATTGTTATTAAAAATAAATAAAAATATGAGTTATATATTTCTATTTTGGTGGGTGGTTATAATCTTCAAAAGGAAGTTGTAGGTGGGGCCCACACCCCACATAACCACCCATGAGAGGATTAAGTGTGGTGGGTCCCACACTAACCCAACCCTTTCACCTGACCTCATCTCCCTTAAAATCCCCATTAACACCAATTATTTAATTTGAAAACATCCCGCTTTTAATGTGAACACTCCACATCCCACCATTGATTGTACCAACCCCATCCATTGAATTAATTAATATCCCTTAATTAATTAATTTGTGTGTCAACAATTAATTTTGGAATTGTTTGGAATTTTATGGCAATGTTATTATATTGGAGGGCCTTTTATTATATTTTCTAGGAAAATTTTTGTGGGAAAACATTGTGGAGAAAAACTCTTGGTGGAACATACATTTCATGAAGAAGAACATCGTTCTTAAATGATGAACATCCCCGACGAAGAAAGTGAAAAACGTCTTCCACGATGCTTCCTCTTCGGACACACCCCCACATCAATGATTCTATGTCGTCTTCAAATTATCTTCCCGCGTCACGACAACTACTGTTCCTCTAATGATGATAGGACAACACTGGTCTCCACAACGCTCATCTTCCGCTGCTCGTCGACATGCAACGTCAATAATGAGGTAGGGGGAAATATGGAATATTTATTTATTATTACGTTTTTATATTACCCACTCACATTGGAATTTGATTTTGATTGTTGGTGATCATGTTGTTATAAACTAATGTGGAGGGCGTGGGAGAATAAAAAAGGCCCGACGTCCCTCCATTGAACCTTGTTTATATTGGTGATGGAGGCAGAGCCGGAAGGGAGTTGTGTCATACCACCGTGCAAGAGGAAAGAAATAGAAGCCCACAAGAGTAGGCCACTCGGCCAATGAAGAACCGGCCGGCTAAAGCCGGTCATGCTAAATGACCCGTGGCGCCCTTGGCACCGTGTTGCAGAGGAGGTTTGGCCCACATCCGCGGGCTTCTTGACTAGCCAAACCGTCTGGTCATATCCAGACGGACATGAGGACTATGGCACCTTGTGGCACCGCGCTACGGAAGAAACCACGGCCCATACATGCAGGTTGCTTCTACGACCAATTGGTCGGACGCCTGCCGGCCGGGATGAAGAGAGCTACGACACCCACTGGTGCCGCTTGTCGAGGAACAACAACCCAAAATCCGTGGGCCGCTCATTCCAGAGAAGACCAGATGGCTTTGGAAGGTCGGGCAGGAGAGGCGTTGCTACCATTTTAGAAAACCGAGGAGGCCACACCCGCCCCCACTCTGCTCAGCCATCTGGCCGAGCTGCGACCAACTGCGGGCCGTGCCACCTGCCACGTGGGCCGGAACGCCCTCGCGTAGGCCTGGACACAGCGCTAGGCCGAGTCTCACCCCACCAGGACAGGATGACCTCCCTGTCAGGTCAGACCCACCGAGCCAGTTCGGCCTGACCCGCCAGCCCACTGGGCTTAATGGGTCGGGAATGTTTCACTTAAACGTGAATAACATCTTGACCGCGTGTCTGATCAACACGCCGTATGCGGAACAAGTATCCTCATGATGAGATGGTCATTTTGCGATACTCTTAGTGAGTTTTAGTGAACTTTGAAAAATGGCTGGGTTTGGAATGAGTGTAATTCCAACTTGGCCCCTCGAACGGAAAATCCAATAACTCTCAGAACGGGCTTCCGATTGATGTGACATCTATCGCGTTGGGTTCCTTTTGATGAGGCAAAATTTTAGGATACATCAACTATGGACTTAATGATAGTTGATATATCGACCCCATTTGATCGAGGAGCAGACCCTCCCCGAAGCGAGCGTGTTGTGTACAGGAACCCTAGAGATGGCTGCGATTGTGAAATCTACTGTACTGGGAACCTCTGTGGGTTCGACAGTGATGAATACCGTACTAGAATCCTCTGTGGGTTCGACAGTGATGACTAATGTTCTTATATCCTACGTGGGTCTGGCAGTTTTGACCTCTGTACATGTTTCTTGTGCGGTTCTGACAGAGTAGCTGGTCTGGTATCCTCTGTGGGTCCGACAGCTTATCTGGTCTTGTATCCTGTGTTGGTCTAATAGCTTAGATTAATCAGTGACTACATATAATCATTTCTATCACTATATGAAATATGAATACATGTTTGAGCTGAGTCTTGACTTTCAATCCTTATCATCGATGTGATTGATGATACTTCCTATGTGGACTGGATTGGGCTTGGGCTCGAGAGTTGGAGCCGATTTGAGATTGATAACGTAGGTATATGTATAGGGATATACCTATGTAGGGTTTGTTGATACTCCGTGGTTTTATCTTTTTTCTATGTTTTATCCTTTTTCGATTCTGGGGGACCTTTGGGGGTCTGGGGTCCCTAATGAGTATTGTTATACTCACCCCTACATGGGCTATGCCCACACTTCGTTGTGTTGGATTCCTGTGGCGGACAGTGTTGAAGGAGTCCGAGAGCGAGCCAGGACCGGACTGAACCTGGAGGTGGAAAACACGATGAGACGGTAATCGAAGCGGACCGATAGACGTGGAGTATTGAGGTGAACTTCTGAACCTACCCTTCAGGTAGGATACTCAGGGAACGTTCCCAGAAGATTCCATTTTTAGCTGTTGTCCCTTTTTCGGTTATACATTATTTTCATTGTACTTGTACATTACTATTGGGCTTGTATTTCTGGCCTCAAAACATTCAGTACTACTTTTTGTATACAGTTTTCACTTAGTGCTTTCCCTGCATCATACTCTGTTTGTGTGTGTGTTACTACTATAAAGGCAATGCCTTCCCACCTTAGGGATTTTTTTGCCTTCGGTGCTAGTCTCCATCCCCTGTTCTATGGAAGGCGGGCTTGGGGTAGTCATGACACGGGCCCCGAGGACGGGTCATTACACATTGGTATCAGAGGGAGGTTTTGATCCATATATCTCAGGACTCTGATAATTTCTTTCTGTGAAGCAACAACATTAAGAGTATTGAGTGTGGTTTTTAGTCCTGGGAGTCTAGTGTTGGTGTGGTGGCCGATGTATTCATACACCAGGACCTTGACCTCTGATTTCGAGTTCAATGCACGAAAACACTGATTGCATGTGTGTTTTCCTTTGAATTTTTTTTGATTACTTTGGGTCAACTCACTAGGTGTACTGTTTGACTGTGGATCACCTTTTTATTTTTAGGATGGCCCCACAAAGGCAGCCATCTAGTGTTTCGAGTTACGTACGATATGGTAGCCCACCGAGCGACGAGGCAACAGTGCAGGTCCCCATTACAACGGAGGCACCAACGGTACCACTACCAGCTAGGCCACTGATACCACTAGCTACCACAGTATAGAGTGCAAGCCGCATCAGTGCGTTGCACAAGTTCCAGCGACAAATGCCGCCCAGGATCCATGGAGAGATAGACCCAAAGGCAGCTGAAGATTGGATGAAGGCTGTCATCAGAGTTTTCTGAATGGTAGGGACACCAGCTTACCTTATAGTTATCCTTTCCTAGAGTCACTTGCACACAAAAGCAGGTTGCTGGTGGAGCCTGATGCTTCTGGTGCATGACGAGGAATCTTTACTATAGATAGACTTTGAGAGTCTATTCTGCTCGGTGTTTTTCCAGCCACTCTTCGTGCGGTGTAGATTTAGTAGTTTCTTCATCTGCAGCAGGGAAGAATAACAGTAGCATTGTACTCAGCGAGGTTAACTGAACTCACACACTACTCGACAGATATGGTACGAGAACCGTTCCTTATTGCTCAGACTTTTTAATTACACTAAATGAATGTACCTCAAAGGAATTGTGGTAAGTGCTATAAAAATTACTTCCCTTATTTTTGGATTTTATATGTATATAAAATTTGATGATTTTACAGCTTCCCTTAGCAATTGATTTTCTTAAATCGGGTTAATTAGGTTTACTAGTTGATTTATTAAGGCATAGTGGAATTAATTATTTAGATTAGTATATAATCATGTGTCTAATGGGATTCCATAATAGATATTTAATTATAGAAATTTATTTTGAGGTTTAGGGATTGTCAACTAGATAATTAATTTTGGGAGTAATTATGTGGTATCGAATCGGTTAAGTTGAGATAATTAATTTGTAATTAGATATGTTCTTTGATATTATGATGTAGATAAATAAATGTGGAATTAATAATTAAGTGTTGAGATTTAGAATGTAATAATTATTTTTGGAAAATTAATTATGTGATATGAATTGTGATATTGGTTAATTGATTATTGAATTAATTAATGGGATTGTGGAATTTAGTTAATTGTTTTGTAAAATAATGGATTCGATGTATTTAACTAATTAGTGGATTAGTAATGGAATAGATGAGGATAATTAATTATGAAATAATTATGTGTGAATGAATGTTACCTTGGTCATTGTAAATTGAAGAGTTTACATGGTAATATGGTCATTATACTTATGAGTAAATAGAATGGGAAGATGACCTTTTATTTAAGAGTTATCATGGTAACATTGTCATATTACTCATTAGTAATGATAATAAGAACATTCTTGTTCTATTTCGGATTATGCATGGCAATGCGGTCTTCATTTCTATTTTTGTGAAATTGGATAATTTGTAAATGTATCTTATAAATTTGAAATTGAAGACTGGAAATAATGGAACTCTATGTACTGTCCTCACATGAGAATATTTAGAACTCCAGATTGAGTGAAATCTGGTACTCAGATATAATAGCACCATTGAATAATTAGATCCCTGGAAAAAAGAATGTATTATTATATGATATTACCAAGGGACTACTTCTGAATCTCGTATGAGATGAAGTTAGAATTGATTTATGAGTATCTTGGAGAACCCTAGAGTTAATGAAACTAAATAAAGTATACATGATATTGTTACAACTATTTATTTATGCATTATCATTTTTTCTTTATAGAACTGCATATAATTATTTTTAAGGGATATTATTAGAAACCAAATGTGGTGGTCTAATGAGTTGTACTTTGACCCCACTTGGGCTGCATGGTTAGTACCCAAAATGAAATTATTGTTGAAATAAAAGTCATTGGAAAGGGAACATTGTTAGTTTGATGATTGGGGTTGGAGCATGGATGACAGAACTGAACATAGTTTGGGACCCGACAGGGAGTATTTAGTTTCTTTATTTTTAGTTGAATTTTTAGAAACATTAACACCTATATTTTCATAACATGTTTTTCCTTTCAGTTGAATATTATACTTGATGTTTTTTTATCTTATGAGATTGGTATATATTTATGATTTAAATTAGATTCTTATATTTTTTTATTTATTTAAACTGGTGTTTTACTCAGATAAAAGAGGGTATAGTCTCCCCATTATTAATAAACCAGATCCTTACAACTAGTCGGTAGCCTATATCATATAAGGAGGCTTGCTTGAGGTCACGTAGAGAACTGTCTCGGGGCATCTTCACATTGTTATTGGGTCAAGACATTACATATATTTATTTACTATTCATTACATAAAATAATATAAAGGAAAATTTCAACGAAATATGGAACCAATATTCCATATATAAGAAACATTAATGTAAATGGATGTTTACTACTAATAATATTGTGTATATTTAATTGATAAGGACATTATTATGTTCTTATAAAATTAATTTTCACTTTAATTACCTCATTTACCTTAATGATAAATAAATTATTTATGATGGTTTCTATTTATAAAAAAAATAAAAGTGGCCGATATAACATATTTGGAAGTTCAGATTATAAATATTAGAATAATTTTTTATTTTTTATTTAATTTAAGATTATAATGAAAATAGGGATGAAGAGTAGTTTTTCAGAGAAATGAATTTTTATATGTAGAAATGTTTTTAAATCAAATTATAAAATTATTTCTAAATATTATAATTGGATATTTTTTTATTCAAAATGAAGTAATTAAATTGAAAACTAGTCAATAATATAATTTCACATTGTAAATGCATTGAATAAATATGTATCTTCCAACAAATATCAATCTTTTTCACAACTTATATAAATATCATTCATAAAAAATCAAAATATTTCATTATGAACAAATTTTTATATGATGATTTAAAAATCTTGTAAAATAACATTCTAGGTGTTATACAGAATAATTTTGTAGAATCTTCTCATAAAATAAATATTTTTTTAAAAAAATTATTTTTGATGAATAAATCGAATTTAGTAAAAAATCAGTGATTATTTACATATAATTTATAAATACATTAGTATTGAATTGAAAACTTATATAATTTTTTATAATTTAGTTGATTTTATTCACATAATCCAATTTAATAGATTGGTTATAATGGATATATATATATATATATATACATAACAACTTTTCATGGTTTATCTAGGCTTCTATTGTCTTTAATACAGGATGTCAAACATTATTTTCACATTTCATAACTATAGAGTGTTAAAAATAAAACCAAAAGAAGTATTTATGTACACTTATAAAGAGGTTTTCTAAATAAGAGGTTTTGTTCTTAACTAATAGTTTTCTATTACTTATACTACCTTATATAATCATATCCTAACCATTGTGATATAATAATATAATTATATAACATATACATAAATTTTCCAGGTTTATACAACATCCCTTCCCTAACTACCAATATATCTAATGGTAAATGAAAAATTCATTCTTGTATATGTGTGGAATAAAACCTCTCATATACTATGTATTTTATATTTCATATCATACTCTTATGGTTGGTCATAATGATGGATCCAAATGAAATTATATAATATATATGAAATTTAAGACAAAATTGTGATTCTAAAAATATAAAATATCATTTACTATATTAACCTTCCATCTTTTACAATATGATAATATTATTTGTCTGTAAGAGTAGACTACCATGTCCATGAAGAGATGTTATTCATTTTTTTAATATATTCCTTTCCTGAAAGATTATGTGAATATATGTAAAAAATAAATATGATATTTATATCAATATTTCATTCATTTATATTATGGATCCACAATTAAAAATGATTTACCAAAACTATAAAACTGAATGATGGATAATAAATGAAATAGTTGACAGTCTGAAATAATACTATTAATAAGTATTTATTAATTAATGGGTGTTAAAATTTTAGAAATGGATCATTTATGAAGTTATATATACCAATATGGTTATTTTATTTATGTATAATAAATTTAAATTTATTAAAAGTTGGTGAAAATAAGTTATGATGAAATTTTGACCCGAGGTAAGGATTTATTTCAAATAAACCACTTTGTTGGTAATTGTTTATATTTATGTCTATATTGGGGGAATTATATAATTATTATGTATTATACACCTTATATTTTTCACTGCTATGTCCATTTTTTAATTATATGTGTTCTTTTAATTTTTCATCTTCTATATACAAAACAATCTGAATGAATTTATTTAAGTAAGACCAACTTTTTTCTATTCAGTCAGAAATATTTTTCTTTAGTAAACATCTTTTATTTAAACAGTTTTAATGAATGATTTTACTCTTATGCAGTTAATGATTAGGTGATCTTTTCCCATGATTTAATTTCTTTAAAAATACAACAACGATATCTTATTATCCTTTTAGGCATGTAGAAATTTCAACGCATGGTTTGAAAAGATTCTAATTTTAACAAATACCATAAAAATAAATTTTCTCCCTACTATAAATATTATTCTGATTTATGAATCCATTCAATGTTTGAGTAAACATTCCAAATGAAATATTTATTTTCAATATTCTATGGATATACTCTAATAATACTCTCAACTTTATTTCTTTCGATGCCTAATGATCATTTTGTTATATTTATTTATTTAGTAAAATAAGAAAACTTAATATTCTAGTTTTACAACATAAATGTTTATATTGATTTTGTATTGAATTTTTATCCACCACTTTCACATAATGAATACATTTGATATAGTATATTAGAGTTGGGACCACTTATAATCCCCCAATAAATCAATATATTAATGAGAAAAAATATTTTGACTACGTGGATTATGTCATACATATATACATATGATATGTTAGATTAATTACTTGATTATGAGATTATAATGTTTGGAATTATTCAATATATAATAAAGAAACTAGTTTTTATTATCCATGTGATAATATTTTTCAAGTCATTCATGGATTTAGTCCAATTTTTTATGATACTACTCTTATGTAATACATTATTATCATTTATTAGATCTCTGTTATTCTTGATTTATTTATTTTATGCAATCTTTTATTATACAGTCTCTCTTGTTGAACATCTAAGCTCACCACTTTTTTGTGATCATTTACCTAGGCTATCATGAAGGTTTTGGAACCCCGTACATTTGTGATTTATTATTACATTACATTAAATTTTTTTTACTATGTTTTAATGTGATTGGGGATATTTTTAGGTGTATATGAGTCTAGATTAAGAAAGGGATGGCCTAGTAGATGATAGTGTATCTCAAAGTGCTGAAATAGATCCCCCACACATTTGTTAGAGTTTATGGGATTTTTTGTAAATATATAAACCCCCTATCCTATCAGTTGTCACTATAAATATAATTTACTATTCCCATAATATATTGGCTAGATAATGGATGCCAATGAATTGATAGTTGTTTCATCAGGGTATATAGATGCCAATGGGTTGTGTAAATATTTTTTTAAAAACACAAACCAATATCATATTTACTCATTAATTTAGGTCACCCTCAATGCCAAACTCCAATAGAGATCTCTTATGCTGAATTATGCCTCTATCATATCCTTCTATCTTACCTATTTGACACCCAAACACAAATTTGATCTAATGATTCCAATATTATAAGCTCAATATTATTCTAAAAAAGTTATATACTCATTTAATTGTTATAAGATTAGTCACTATATTTATTCATTGAATATAATGGTTTTATCATGTTCTAAGATGTTAGTTGTTGATTATTGATATAATCGGAAGCCAAATCAATAAATTTGGAATCATTATTCTACTTATAATTTTTTATTAGTCTACAGTGAATTAGGTCATGTACCAATGAATTATCCTACATTTTCTTTGTTTCGATTATCTTAAACCCTGATACTATAATTGTAATTGTGGTAGGTTGGGAATGTGTTATGGTTCCAGAGTTTTTTAATTGGATTTTTATTTTTAACCATATCATTGATATATTTTTTGATCTACTTTAGTTGGTAATTATCATTTGTTCATGTTTATATGGGATTATATTTATATTTGAATTTGTGACTTATGTGAGACACTTGTGTTTAATGTTTGATCTATCATTGTGTGCGTGGGTAAAACTGTGAGACTCACGTTTTATGTTTTCTCACATATGGATTTGTCTTTTATCTGAATATTACAAGGAATTATGATAGTTTGAGTAGTGTAGAGTTTATTTTACTCCCCCTTTAGATTATAACACTGCAATGTTTTATAAATATGGGTTAATGAGACACCATCTCTTGGAAATTGATATTTCTCTCATGAATTATTGCTGGACTAGTAGAACCAATAATTTGAAGTGGTTTTATTTCTTTTATTTTTGATTAGTGGACTATGGTCAAGCCATGATGAAGGTGTAGGTTCTAAAAAATAGGTGTAGAACATATATATTGGGGAATCAAGTATCTCATGGGCCTCTAAGGCATCATGGAGAATATTCTTTCATGGTTTGTAGAGATGATCCAGATTTAGATGATGATAGAGAGTGACTATCAATAGTTCAACGTATAGTCTTATTATACTCTATTGGAAATTATTTTTTATTGATATAACAAAATTACAATCATTAGTATATATTCATTTAGTTTTTAGGATAGATAAATAAATTCGGATCAACATTGAGTAGTTTTCTATCGACCAACCCTTAGGTATAAAATTGGATATTATTCATATATATCTATAATGATTAATAGTGTTTTTAGTTTCAATAATACATGGTACATTATTGTTTTTTAGATTTTAGGTTTTGATGTAATATTTTCCATGGAATATTTGATCTGTTATTGTGCAAAGTTATGGATTACCAGTTTTTTGTGAATTTTACACCACCTTAATTGGAGAAGATCATGTTGACTTGTGAGTGGGATGTTGAATCAGGTATTGGGTGACTAGGTCCTCATTTGAATGTAACTATTTTTGTCTTTATGGATAAAATGATAATTTTTTAGATCAAGTGGTGACTCCACTGTCTTTTCCTCTTATTGTAGGAATGTTTTGATAAAACATTAATGATGGTTTTTCATGGTTAACACAATTCATGGGAGTAGAGTTTCATAAAAATGTCATATAAGGTGCTTGATGTTTATCAATCCCACAATATAACATGGAATTAGATGAGTTAAAATTGGTCAACATGAATTTTGAATTTATTAAATACTTGGGATTTAATATACTACAAATGTCTCATTAGGTTAATATGATGTTATTACATAAGAACGAAGATGATAATATTATGCTTTGTGTGGACTGGAAGAATTCGAACCAAATCACTTTTAAAAACATCTATCTTTTTAAAAAGATTTAGGGACTATTTTACTAATTAATTGGATCCCATTAGTTTTTGATGATTGATCATTGATCAAGATACCACCATCATTAAAAATAAGAAAAATACAAAAAAAAGTCAACATTTACGAGAATATATGGGTTATATTCATATATTTTTATGCCTTTTGAAATAATTATTCCTCCTGAAGATTTCATGGATCATTGTAATGACATTTTTTAAATATACATACTCTGTTTAATAATTGTTTTAGTTAATGAAATCATTTTATTTTCTGTTTTACAAGAGCCACATTCTATACTCATAGTGATCATATTTCGTACACATAAAGAAAATAATATTTTAACCAAGTTATCAAAGTGTCTCATTTTTATTAAATAGGTGAGTTTTAAATGAAATTTTATATCTTATGTAGGAATAGTTTTTTTTCATTGGAAGGTAGAAGTATTTATGTACTAGGAATTACATATGGTTATGTGTCTAATATTCTAAGGATTTTTGGATATCTAGTGTACTACATGGAACTCCTTTAGAACATTTATCAACAGGGATAACCTATCACAACATGTACCAAAAATCGATTTTAGTTCTACTATATGGGTCTCTAGAAGGAGGCATTCCTAGAGATAATGTATATATTTATACCATCACATATTGTAATTTATCATGGTCATGTAGATGGTTATGCATTGTTTTGAAATTACTATTGTTTTGGATTTGGAGCTATTTTGATATAGAATGAAATGATATTTTTTGATGTGTCTCATCAGATGTTACCGACTAATAATTACTACCATAGTTATCACATTTATTTCGGTGATGTGGTGAATGAATTTAGATTTTTTTGTGAAATAACCACTTTAATGTGAGATTTATCACATACACGAACCATATGTGTATGTGTAATATTATCACCTAGAGGTAGTAGAATAATATATTGAGGAATTTGGTAACATACTTATCAATGATCATAATTATGGAATAATATGCTCATATGAAGTAAAATATCTTGATGATGAACTTTTTAGGAAGATGCATCATATTTTATAGAGTATTCAAGGAATTATAGTGAATGCTAATGGATTTTTTAGAAGACATCTAGGTCATAATATCTATGGATTTTGGCACAGTTCCTTATCGGCACTTGGTGACCACAACATTGTTTTTATAATTATTAAAGGCCATTGATATGTGTGTTCATGATTTTTTTCTAATAACTGAGTGGTTCATTAAAAAGGTTATATTTTAAAATGTACCTTAAACTAACATGTTATTCTTTATGTTCATAGAAGACTGATGGTTCCTTCTTCCATAGGGGTAGTGTTAATGATAGACTCATGGTTCATATAGGGAATATAGGACATGATAAAAAAATGTATAAAAATTTCATATGTCTATATTAGAGGCCCATCCTAAAAGGATACATTAAAGTATTTTCCATCTTCTTTTTATATTATCATAAAATCAAGGTCCTAATGTAGAGACCCATAAAATATCTCTACCCTTATCTAGAATATATTTTGAAGTAAGATGAGGTAATTATTAAATTAATGAAATGATTTCTTAGGATTCATTCAAGATCTATGTTTGGGATATTTTTCATCTATATTGATTACCTCTTAGCAAGATTTTACATATATAATATTTTTTCACATCACAGTTTGGAAAGACATTAAAATGGAAAATGGGGAGTAATTTGATGTTTAGTATGTCTTTTCATCCTTAGAGTGAAAAGAAGTTATAGAGGACGAACTGTACTATAGAGGATATTATTTTGCCTTTTGTTCTAGATTTTTTGGGGTCCTTGGGACTATCACATGGCCTTGGTAGTGTTTCCAAAGGGTAAAAGTTTATACTATATGATCCAAATGGATCCATTTGATCCTATATAAGGATGGTAATTATATTCACTAATAGCATTGAATAAGGTTAGTAAATCATTATTTTCCGGATTACTTTGTTAATAATGATCTTGGGGATGGGGAATTTGACTCTAAAGGGACTACATATGGTGAAAATAAGACAATTATCGGATTCCAACCTAAGGAGATAACTAATAGTGTTATATATTTTAAGAAATGTATTATTTTAATTGTTACCTTGATTGTGGAATATGAGTTTGATGATGTCATGGAACATGGAGATATAGTACATTGTGTCATTCCAGATCATGAAATGCATTAGGATGGGGGTTTAATGTTTGGATATATCTCCAATTAAATGTGTAACAACCCGGGATTTTTTGAGAAGTATTATTTTTAATTTATTTGATGTCATGTTTTTTATGCTACAACAATATTATCTTATTCTATACGCAACATTGTATTAGCTTGCAGTATACGCAACATTATTCTTGGATCATGCTACACACAATTTCAAGTTTGTTTGCTAGTTGTTATTCTATGAAACATTGAGTGTGTATGTATATATATTTATATATTTTCATTATATAAATGAAATATGGTTGTATTTTGTTGTACGCAACAACAAAGGAGTCTTTTACTACACGCAACCCTGATTTGACTTGCATTATACGCAATCGGGACCTTCCTTGATAGTGTGTGTTCTACGCAATATCGGGTTTCACTAAACAACAATATATGGTTATAATATTATCACCAACTAGCCGTTATGAATAGTATTAACAATGTATCGAATTTTATAACATTATTATTCATCTTACACATTTTCTAGAACATTGTATGAGAACAAAATAATTTTTTTCGGGTAAGAAAAGTATTTTTCAAAAAATGTAGTTTTGCCGCCTTTTGATGGTGCACCCACATTAAATATCGTTTTTGAAATGTTTATAAGTTAAATTTTACAAAATAAAATTCTTATTTTGAATCAGGATATAAAAATTTACATTGGATAATGTTTTGATATTTTTCTGAAAACTTTCTTATTTTAATGAATAGTAAAAACACACTATATTTTAATTAAAAACAACTTTTTTCATCATAATAATTTATGTGGTTAAATTATAATATTGAATGGTTTTAAAGTATAAATAGAATATATTTTTACCATTTAATATAATTTATGTCATTAACATTAATTTCACATTGAATTCATAGGTAAAAATATTTCAATCTTTGGCAATGTTTTAACTTCTAAAACCCTTTTTCTTAACAACGGGATTAATTTTAAATTAATTACTGCATCTTATGTGTTTTGAATTTTGAAAAATGGATTCCATATTTGGAATTATTGGGTCCAAATTATGTTAATAAGCTACTTTATATTTTTGGGCATTATGAAAAGTAATTATGGTAAATTTTATTTACCATAGTTAAAGGTAAATCAGGTAATTAAGGGTAAATATAAGATTCTAAAATTACCCTAACACCTGTCAAAATCCTTTTTTATGACTAAAAGGCGATCCATATCACCTAAGGGTCTGATTAAATTCATTTAATGGACATTTTTCCATGAAAATAATTTAAATATTATTAAAACCAAAGAAAGTGACAACATGTCACTCTCTTAAATCTTATAAGTATATTAATTTTACATTAGTGATAAACTAAATGAAACTTAAAAAATGAATAGTCTACAGAATGCTAATAAACTTATCTACATTATATGAATTTATTGAAACTTTATAGGGTTTAAATAATTATCATTAAAGGTGACATAATAGCGATGTTGAAATTATATTATTAATAGAAATATCAAATAAATGGTTTTAAAAATATTAAAATAAATATTATATGAACTATTTAATGTGTCCCAATAATTTTCTAAATAAATATGACATTTTATTAATCTATTAAATCTTTTATTTCGAACATATCTTCTGTATATTATTTATATAAATTAAAATAAATGAATAATGTCATGATTGACACTATTGTTATTTTATAAACATAACATATTATAAAATTGTTTAAAAATCACAACAATATTTAAAAATTATATATAAAAATTTATATGGTCGAAAATGTCATAATGTGTCATATTATGGAAAATTAACAACACATATTTAATGATTTATAATAATTTAAAATTTAGAATATTATTACCACAAATAAAATAAAATTGATAAATAAGGATAAATCAATTTGATAATGTTTAAAATAAATTCCTAAAATGTATAAATTTTATTGGATGATGAGATTACAACCATATCTCATCTAATATTCTAATATTATTCATTTTTTGAAGTTTTTATGTGGTGATGGGATTTAATATAAACTAATATTGTTTATATTTCCAAAGGTGCCCCTCTCCTCCCTTATAAAAGGGCACCTCCTCCCTCTCTTCCTCACACCACATTGAGACTTAAATCTTGGCCAACCCCAGACAAATTATCTTCTACACTTCCCTATAAACATCCTAGAGGTCTTGGTCTTCTTCAAAGACTAATTGTAGTGCCCTAAGAGAATATTTAAAGGAGGCACTTCGAGAAAGAGGTAATACCTTCTACCATTTTCTTCAAGTTATATTCTTCTTTTAGTCCCTCTTCTTTAGTTGTTTCATTATGATGTAATAACATAAGTATACATCATATAAATATATTTTATTATGAAACAACCCTATTTCACCTTCTATCTATCCTCGTGAAAATGAAATCACCGCGCGTGCATACGTATAGAATACTGTCTCCACGCCGTGGTGTACTATGTTTTTCCACCACCAGCTTACTTGGGTGGGTATAACGGTGTAATGAATTAATAAATATGATAATTATAACATAATACTTATTCTAAGATATTATATCATTCACTCCAATTCTATTCAATAAATATGGGAACGATATCATCGCTCGTGCGTACGTACGGATTACCGTCTCCAGGACGCGATGAGATTCATTTTCCATGTTAACAATTCAAGAATGATTATAAAGTATATATAATAAGTAATCATGAAATATATGACATAATAATTCTACTGGATTTATATATATATATATATATATATATATATATATGTATGTCATATACTTAATTCCATTCAATTCAATAAGGAAACGAAAACAGCGTTCATGCGTATGTACGACCTTCCGTCTCCATGAATGGTGTATTTCTTTCCATTTATCGATCTATTAAATTTATGTATATTCTGAATATATATTATATATAAATCATGTTTTATATTTTTGGAATTATGTAATCAAGATCTAAGTAATCATATGCATAATTACAAGTCAAAACACGGATGACATATGAAACGATTTTACCAAAAACGCTCTTTAACATGGAATTTACAAAAGAATGGGTAATATAAAGTCATAAGGGAACCATATATGATATCATAACAATGAATATGATTTTTTAATAAGTCAATGACATTATTTAAAGCATTATACACAAGGATCGGATACATATGAAGCATATCCAACATAAGGTATGGGATAATTATTCCAATCTCATTCTTATGCGAGATTGTTTATTCGTAAGTATTTACTGGGGTTATGATTATTATCCATGTCCATATGTTCTCAAAATGTTTTCATAAAATTTTTACTTTCCATCCATGTATGTTTAAATTAATTTTTACCCTTTTCAAATTTTATTACATCGTATGGATGGAATCTTTCTATTACGAGGTACTTTTTTGACTTTTCCGGAAAAAGTACGAGAAGAATGTTTTTTTAACTTATACGGCATGAAAGGATTTTTACGGTTTTATAAAGTATTATTTTCATGAAGCCTTCTCGGAAATATTTCAGGACTATTTTCAAATAATCTCATTCTTTTAAAATTGCATGACTTTTTGTGAAAATAAATTGATTTTTAAGAAGAAAGGATATTTTCCTCAAGAATTCATTTCAAGTGTTTTATCAAAACCATTTTCCATCTAAAATGAAATTATTTTATATGTGTATGTTTCAAGTATAATGTCTCTATGATTTACATGGTTTCAATTTTATTATTGTGAAATGATATCCATTTATTTTATATGGATTATGTGATGATGGGATGATGTTTTTGACAGCCAATTAATTCGTTTGGTTATTATGAATGATGTATGTTTATTTTGTGGCACAATTAAGAATGATTTCATTATGACATGGGTGGGACCTATATCTCACTCAAATGAATTGGGTAAAGATTTATATCTCAGGATATAGACATGTCTGGAATGGTAAGTTAATCTGGTTCAATGTTACAGGACTGAAATGAGGAGTGAACTCGATTCAGAAAGGGTCTTCATCCACTAAGATGGTCTTGGAAGCAATTCCTTGGCTACTATAGAAATAATAACAAGTTCTGAATGGTTTCCACAATTACATGTTTTATTCCCATTATATTTTATCATGGTTTATGTTCTATTATGATATATTCCTTACGTAAATCCACGATTTATGTCTTTGCTCAAGATTTTGATGTTTAAATTTCATGTTCATGTGTTTTCTTTCAAATGTTTATGGATTGTTTTATGTTATCTATGTTTTCCCTTACTGATCATTTGATCTCACCATTTTTATGTTTTATTTTCCCAATGAAATAAAGAAAGGTTTTTGGTAAGGAAACAAAAAGGGGAAGATCATTATGGGAGTTGTTGAAGATATTTCAACATTATTAGAAATTTATATTCCGAGTTTCCAAATACACTAAACTATTACGGTCCTTGTGTGTGTATTTTTGTTTTGTTTTAAGTATTCTCTAAAAGTAATGTAATGTCCATGTACGTCAAGATTAGGGTCTCTATAGTTGGTATCAAAAGAGAGGTTTAGTTAACATTTGGAAACTCGGATTCGAAAACCTTAGTGAGATCCCTAAAGATATTTCTAAGGTATGTCTGGGGATGTCCCTAAGGATAAGTATACGTATAGGATATAGTTCTAGAACTACGGTAATGATCTTAGAATTTAACCTAACATGTTTGATATTGAGGGTACTCCCCCTTTACTATGTTGTTTTCCCTAGCATGATTTTTTCTCTCACACTATTCTTTTTGGGTTTTAGAAAATGGTTGGAAACATGAAGATTCACGATAATAGAGGATATGATGGACAATGGAATGCTATTATTCATGAGAAACAAAATGAAAAGGAATTTGGAAGCCCAGACATCGTTATTATGCCTAATAAGCAATCTCATAATATGATCAATAATATCAACTTTGGTATGTTTCCCAACTCAGATAATAAGAGAAAGATGGAGTTTCATGATGATCATAAAGGAAAGAAATATCAATTTCCCTCATGTAAGTCATGTGGGAAGAGGCATCAAGGGGATTGTTTCAAAGGAACTGGAAGATGTTTTGGGTGTGGAAAAGAAGGACACAAAGCCAGTAAGTGCAAAAGAAAAGGTTTATTTAACACCATGGACAAGGATAATGGTATTGCTACGACATCTACAATGATTAGATGTTTTAGATGTGGAATGTACAGGCATTATGCAAACCAATTACCTAACGAAAAATGTCATGAAGGGAATCAGCATGGTCACATGGGTATTATTTATGTGGATGATGATGAAGAGACTACAAATGATATATGAGATGAAATAATTATTGAAGCTCAGTCAGTTTCTAATGAAGGTATTGGAATGATTGTATGTTTATCAAGAGTTATGTTGTATAGTTAATGGTACTATGGAATAAAGAATCATCTATGGATTGTTACACTATTGTTTTTCCTAAATTATTTGAATGTATATGTTGAATGGTACCGGTAACCATGAATGGTTATTCAAATATTTTTGGAAAGTATATGATATGCGCATAATGAAGGGATAATAAGATAATGAGATGTTTGATTGTATTCATGTGCTCATGGCTGATAAAAGGACAATGTGATAACAAGATTTGAGTATATAGATTTTATTTGGGATTTTTTATGTGGAAAGAGTTATGTTTTGACAGAATTCATGTTTTCTCTAAGGTTCTATGGTAATTCATGTTTCAAGAGGATACATGATTAAGGTATTCACATGATTGGAATGTGATCAACACGATATATCGGGGACAAATGAAAGAATTCACATGCTCGGTAGATGACATTTCTAGTAATTGATTTATTTATACTATAAGCATGGACATAAATATTTTGGATATCCGTAAAGATTTGAAAAGGATTATGATGGATATAATTTAGTATTGTCTAAGGCTATAACTTTTTTGATATTATTGATGGGATGTTATAGTAATGTAGTTTTAGAAAAAGGACAACATGCAAGATGGGAGACAACTCGTCGCGCCAGACAAGGCTGTGGGAATCGAACCCAAAACTGAAGTACGACTGGCCTTTATTGAATACTAATGGCCTACAGGAAGTCCCTGGTTAGTACAAACTAGTTTTATTTTATTAAGCGGCATGATAGATGAAGTATAAGTTCATTTTTGGAATCGTATACGATTAACCTCACCATAGATAGACTTATGTATATTTTATAACTTTTGCAAAACTTTTTTTTGAAACAAATGGAATGACCCATCATTCTATCACATGATCTGTTAGAACTTCACAAATAACAAATTCAACTTCATTTCATTAAGTGATGTAGTAGAAATTGTTAAAAGCACGAACAATAATGAGATTGTACCAAAATCAAGCAAGTATTTATTCTAATTCAAAATTTTCAACTTTAGGGAAACGATATTGAAAACTGAAAATGTTTTCCAACTGCTCTTATATTTGATGAATCAGATGGTACCATATATCATCACAAATATATGGCTTTGTGATTGTTGTCTTTTTTCATAGCCATGTTCTCTACCACTCTCCATCAGAACAAGATCGTTAGATTTTTCCTCCATACCCATTTTTTAACCTATGTTCTCCTATATAGAAACCCAATGAAGATTTACATTGGATAATCATTACATTTCATACTTTAGTTTTAAAAATTAAGTTTTAGTATTCTTTTTTACAATGTGGGTTTATATGAATAGTAAACAAATTATAAACCCGACGAATTTCGAGGGTGAAATTCATTTTAAGGGGGGTAGAATGTAACAACCCAAGATTTTATGAGAAGTGTTATTTTTAATTTATTTGATGTCATGTGTATTATGATACAACAAGATTATCTTGTGGTATATGCAACACTGTATTAGCTTGTAGTATATGCAACATTATTCTTGGATCGTGCTACAAAAAATTTCAAGTTTGTTTGATAGTTGTTATTCTACACAACATTTATTGTGTATGTATATATATATATATTAAATGTATAAATGAAATATGGTTTTATTTTGTTGTATGAAACAACAAAGTAGTCTTGCACTACAAGCACACCTGATTTGTCTTGCATTACACACAATCGCGACCTTCCTCGACAGCGTGTGTTTTACGCAATATCGGGATTCACTAAACAACGATATATGGTTATAATATTATAACAAACTAGCCGTTATGAATAGTATTAACTAAATTTTGGATTTTATAACATTATTATTCATCTTAAACATTTTATAGAACATGGAATGAGAACAAAAAAAAAATTCTGGTAAACAAAGTATTTTTAAAAAAATACAGTTTTTCCGCCTTTTGATGGCGCACCCACATTAAATCTAGTTTTTACATGTTTATAAGTTAAAATTTAGAAAATAAAATTCTTATTTTGAATCAGGATTTAAAAATTTACATTGGATAAAGTTTTGATATTTTTCTGATAAATTTCATATTGTAATGAATAGTAAAAACACGCTATATTTTAATTGAAAAAAAAAATTTCATCATAATAATTTATATGGTTAAATTATAATATTGAATCGTTTTAATGTATAAATAGAATCAATTTTTACCATTTAATATAATGTATTTCATTAACATTAATTTCACATTGAATTAATAGGTAAAAACATTTCAATTTTTGGCAACGTTTTAACTTCTAAAACCCTTTTTCTTTACAACAGGATTAATTTTAAATTAATTAATAGAACTTATTTTTTTTGAATTTTGAAAAATGGATTCCATATTTTGAATCAGTGGGTCCAAATTATGTTAATAAGCTACTTTTTATTTTTGGGCATTATGAATAGTAATTACGGTAAATTTTATTTACCATAGTTAAAGGTAAATCGTGTAATTAAGGGTAAATATAAGATTATAAAATTACCCTAACACTCGTAAAAATTCTATTGGATGACTAAGATTTGACCCATATCACCTAAGGGTCTTATTAGATTCATTTAATGGACTTTGTTCTATGAAAATAATTTAAATATTATTAAAACCAAGAAAGTGACAACATGTCACTCTCTTAAATCTTATAAGTATATTATTTTTAATTTAGTGGTAAACATAATAAATCTTAAAAATGAATAGTCTCCATAAATATAATAAAATTATTTACATCATATGAATTTATTTATAATTTTTAGGGATTAAATAATTATCATTAAAGGTGACATAATAGTGATGTTGAAATTATTTTATTAAGATAAATATCAAATAAATGGTTTTACAAATATTAAAAAAATATTATATGAACTATTTAATGTCCTCCAATAATTTTCTAGATAAATGTGAAATTTTATGAATATATTAAATCTTCTAGTTCGAACATATCTTTTGTATATGTTTTATTTAAATTCAAAAAATTAAATAATGTCAAAATTGCCACTATTGTTATTTTATAAAAATAACATATTATAAAATTTATTTAAAAATCACAAAAATATTTAAAAATTATAAATTAAAATTTATATGATCGAAAATTTCATTAAATGTCAAATTATGGAATATTCACAACACATATGTAATTATTTATAATAATTTAAAATTTAGAATATTATTACCACGATTAAAATGAAATTGATAAATAAGGATAAATCAAGTTGATAATGTTTAAAATAAATTCCTAACATGTCTAAATTTTATTGGATGATGATATTAAAACACTATCTCATCTAATCTTTAAAAATGAGTCATTTTAGACGTTTTTAATTGGGTTCGAGATTTAATATACACTAATATTTTTTATATTTCTAAAGGTGCCCCTCTCCTCCCGTATAAAAGGGCACCTCCTCCCTCTCTTCCTCACACCAATTTGAGCCTTCATGCTCCGCCAACCCCTGCCAAAGTATCTTCTCCACTTCCCTATAAACGTCCTAGAGGTCCTGGTCTTCTTCAAAGACAAATTTTAGTGACCTAGGAGAATGTTTAAAAGAGGCACTTCGAGAAAGATGTAATACCTTCGACCGTTTTCTTCAAGTTCCATTCTTCTTCTACCCCCTCTTCTGTAGTTGTTTTATTATGAAGTAATAACATCTGTATCCCTAATATACTGATATGTTATTATGAAACAACCCTATTTCACCTTCTATCCATCCTATGGAAAATGAAATCACTGCACGTGCGTACGTACAGATTACCGTCTCCACGCCATGGTGTAATCTATTTTTCCACCACCGTACTTGGATGGGTATAATGGTGTAAAGAATAAATACATATGATTATTATAAAATCATACTGATTCTATGATATTATATTATTCACTCCAATTCAATTCAATAAATACGGGAACGATATCATCGCTCGTGCGTACTTACGGATTACCGTCTCCAAGACGCGATGAGATTCATTTTCCATGCTAACAATTCAATAATGATTATAAAGTATATATAATAAGTAATCATAAAATATATGAAATAATAATTCTATTGGATTTATGTATATATATATATATGTGTGTGTTTGTATGTCATACACTTAATTCCATTCAATTCAATAAGGAAACGAAAATAGCGTTCATGCATACGTACGACCTACCGTCTCCATGAACGATGTATTTCTTTCCATTTATCAATATATTATATATATATATATATATTATGAATATATATTATATATAAATCATGTTTTATATTTTTGAATTAATTAATCATGATCTAAGTAATCATATGAATAATTACAAGTCAAAACACGGACGACATATGAAACGATCTTACCCAAAACACTCTTTAACATGGAATTTACAAAAGAACGGGTAATATAAAGTCATAAGTGAACCATATATGATATCATAACAATGAATATGATTCTGTAATAAGTTAATGACATTATTTAAATCATTATACATGAGGTTCGGATACATATGAATCATATCAAACATAAGGTAAGGGAAAATTATTCCAATTTCATTGTTATCTGAGATTGTTTATTCGTAAGTATTTACTGGGTTTATGATTATTATCCATGTCCATATTTTCTAAAAATGTTTTCATAAAATGTTTATTTTTCTTCATTTAATTTTTAAATTCATTTTTACCCTTTTCTACTTTTACCACATTGTATGGAAGGAATCTTTCTTTTACGAGGTACTTTTTTGACTTTTCCGGCAAAAGTATGAGAAGAATGTTTTTTAACTTATACGGCATGAAAGGATTTTTACGGTTTTATGAAGTCTTATTTTCATGAAGATCCCTCCAAATGATTTCATGACTATTTTCAACAAAATTTCTTTCTTTTAAAATTGCATGAATTTTTCTGAAAAGAAATTTATTTTGAAGAAGAAATGATATTTTCTCAAGAATTCATTTCAAGTGTTTTATCAAAACCATTTTTCCATCTAAAATGACATTATTTTATATGTGTATGTTTCAAGTATAATGTCTCTATGATTTACATGGATTCAATTTTATTACTGTGAAATGATATCCATTTATTTTATATCGATTATGTGATGATGGGATGGTGTTTTTTAAACCCATTTCATTCGTTGGGTTATTATGAATGATGTATGTTTATTTTGTAGCACAAGTAAGAATGATTTCATTATGAGATGGGTGGGACCTATATCTCCCTCCAATGCATTGGGTAATGATTTATATCTCATCAGATAGACATGGCTGGAACGGTAAGATAATCCAGTTCAATGTTACAGGACTGAAACGAGAAGTGAACTCGATTCCGAAAGGGACTTTGTCGACTAAGATGGTCTTGGAAGCAATGCCTTGGATACTATGGAAATCATAACAAGTGCTGAATGGTTTACACAATTACATGCTTTATTCCCATTATATTTTATCATTGTTGATGTTCCATTATGATATATGCCTTACGTACTTCCATGATTATGTCTTTGCTCAAGATTTTGATGTTTAAATTTCATGTTCAATTTTTTTCTTTCAAATGATTATGGATTGTTTTATGTTCTCTATATTTTCTCTTACTGAGCATTTGAGCTCACCCTTTTTATGTTATATTTTCCCCAGGAAATAAAGAAAGGTTTGAGGTAAGGAAACAAAAGGGAGAAGATCGTTATGGGAATTGTTGAAGATATTTCAACATGATTAGAAGTTTATTTTCCGATTTTCCAAAGACACTAAACTATTATGGTCCTTTTGTGTCTGTTTTTGTTATGTATTAAGTATTCCGAAAACGTAATGTAATTTCCATGTACGTCATGCTTTGGGTCTCTTCAAAATGGGGTTTTCAAAATATGTTCCTTGTATCACAACATAATTGGTACATGCTTGATCCTACGTATATGGTCGACTATGAAATTTTTTGATAGAACTAAATGCATATCTTATGGGAAATCGTGTTTTGATTTTTGACTAGAGAGAGAAAGAGATATGAGGGAGTTCCATTGATATTTTTTTGGGAGAAAAATTTTCAGATGAATATTCCGAAAGATACACGAGACTCACTGACATAAATTTGAGCATTGTTGCTAGAAATTTTCATGCAAACCACTAGAGACACTTTACAAGGATATGAATTCATAATAAGGGGTGAATTTGGACACCCTATAATTATGGTATACATTGTTTAATATTTTGTATATATTTTAAATATATGTTTTGATGGGTTTTTTGTCCAATTAGAGGTTTCTGGGAGACATATATATAAAAGGGAAGGGCTAGTGGATGATGATGTTGCTTAAAGAGCTATATTAGCCCCAAAAACCCACTAGTAGGGCTCTGCTAGAATGATAGTGGATTCTATAAAATATTTCACATAACTATATATCAGATCATCTAGATGGGGGGCTCCATGGTTACAATTTTTTATACCCAAAATCTACTATCCATTATCGACACAAACATGGTCCCATTATTCCCAATGGGTTATTTTAGTTTTTTTAACACATCTCCTCCAACATTTCCTCAGTCACTATGCCTAACCTCAACCCCCATCACCTTTGGAGCTCTCTTATGATGATTTAGGGCTCCATCCTCTCCATTTTCTCCTTTATTTGATTCATGAACATTGATATGACCTCGAGTTTCCAAAATGAGGAGTTATATAATAATATAAAAAAATTCATTCATCTTTTACATGATAAAATGAAATTAAATTACTATTTTCATGGTAAAATTTGAGTTCATTCTTATGTTATTACTAGTGATTTGTTGATCATTGATATAATCGAGTCTCTGATCCTATGTTCTGAAGTCTATGCCCCAAATGGACATTAATCATTGCAAAAGTATATCTTTTTAGATATCTGTGATATTTTACTACATTTTTTGGTCGGTACACCATTTTACATTAATTTAATATTTCTAATAATGTTGGATTGAGAATCGAATAATGTGATGAAGTAGAGAAACTTGTTTTGAATAGTTACCCTTACCACCATAAAACCATTACTTTTATGGAGGTGGTCTTTATAATTTCCCCAGGTCTATTTAGGTTTGTTGATTAATTTTTTGTGCGTGTGTAAACTCTGAGATTTATTTGTAATGTTTCATCATATTTTGTGAGCATGTGCGTCCTAGTGAGACCTATGATTGATGTTTTATCGAATGTGGATTTAATTTTCATATTAATCATGATTTGAAAGTGGTAATTTTTTATCTTTATTCCCATATCTATTTATATAATATGATATTATTATTATTATTTATTTGAATTCATGGTTTGGGCCATATGGATAATCCCCATAAGGGGATGTGTCACAAGATTGGCCAATATGTACATGGGTTACCCCTTTTATGGTTATTCCATGTTTGTTTATTTATAACCCATCAAGGGGATGTGTGAGGTAGCCGGTTGACATTACATATGGCATAGAGCTGAGGTAGCTAGGGTTGGCCTCTAGTGAACCAATGTATATGTTGTATGTATTTGATACTGTTTTTATTTATATGTGAAATCATTATATTTATGGTGTGAAAAGTTATAGCTTATTCACTTATATTAAGGAATCATTTTTTGTGGGTTTCATACCCACACAACAATTTAGAATCTTGGTACATGACTATATTTCATGGACATCAATCTGATGAAGGGTAATGGCCCTATGTTTGGAAGTTGAGCTAGACCAGTGGGATGGTCTATGGTATTACTAGAAAACCATTAGAATTAATTGTTTATGTTCTATTTCATAGTTACTATAATCGTGTAAATTTAGCCACCACTTTTGGGAATACATAATATTAATGTTGGATTATTTTATTGATTTTCAATATTGTTATTACATGGGTCGGTTCTTAATGTAATTGTTTATACTCTGATATTTTATATATTCTGTATTTGTTAATTTAATTTGGTTTCACATGAATTTTTAATCCAAATATTTTCTAATAGAAATATCATAGTCTCACTATGATTCTACTCTTAATCCTCACTATTATAGGGAAACCTCATGTGTACAAGGAAGCCTATATAAGCTCATGTATCATCTCAAACTAGACCTAATGATTTTTGTGAGGATTTTACCAAGGGGTCTATGAATGGTTTCAAAGATATATTAGAATAAATAATATAGTTACCAATATAATTTATATGTTTTATTTAATTTTTTATACATAATTGGACAATGATATAGGTATATAGTTTCCCATGAATTCTAAACTATTTCATCCTTCAGGAATTTTCCTTTATAGATCTTTCCAATATTGTAAATTTACTTGTGAATATAGGATAATGTATTTTAGGTGTTAGTTTTTTTTATTGAAGACCCATTTCATGTACTGAAATATGAGAAAAAATTCCAATAAGAGCATGATTCCTCTTACTTGGAAAAAATAATCAAAATTTTTCATATGAAAGAATAAGTTTTTGAAATAATGTGAGTAGAATCATAAATGTAATATGAAAAAATCACATGATATAGAAGGAATAATGGGAACATAAGTATTTTATAAAGAATAAGTATCCATTATTTTTATGAGGTTAATTACTAGAATCCTTGAGATTGAAATTTTTGAAGGGGGGAAAGAAACTCTTGATCGTTAATTACCATAAGTAAGCCTTCCATTTTAGATAAACCATTGTAAGATGCATATATCTTAATTTAAAAATGTTATTAAAACCTATATCTCCAATATATAATTTTCTAATTTGATTAAATTAATTTCTTCTTTAGAATCATTTTTTTCAAAATTATCATTCAGTTGACTTTATCAAGATATTTGAGAAAGAGATAATTTTGAATGAATAGTGAAACATATTGATTTTAAAAATAAATTCCCTTTTTTGAAATTATATGTTTGTAATAATTAAATGAATTTTATTTAAATAATATTAACCAAATATATATTTAATAACTAATATAACACATTACAAAAAATTAATGTTCAATTTATAAATCATTGTTTAACATTTTTGAAATATTTCTAATGTTTTTGATTGAAAAAATCTATTTTTAGTTATTCTGTTTTAATCAACTATTCACAATGTTGCTTTTTATTTTGGATTGGTTAGAAAAAATTATAATCCTCCTATTTTATATAATTTTTAAATTATTTCCATGTAGATAAAAAATATATATGATTTAGAAATAAATGAAAAATTTTCATAAATGAGCATGATTTTAAAAAACGTTTTTAATTGCATTTTATGAACATATATTTATGGTAATTTCATCCAATTCAATAAATTGAATCATGTAATATGGATTTAATATTTTTTTTAATCATAATTAATATTATTTAGTAATTTTATTTTACATTTTATTCAGAATGATTAGTAACCATGGTAAGAATTTATTACTAAATATTTTGGTAAAATAAGTTTAAAATGATTAAAATAATTGGTAGTGGTTTCCGAAAACCACAAAAATATATCAAAAATATATATGGATTATTTAATTCAAAATTAAAAATTATTTTGTTCTAAGATATGATAATTTTTTGTCATATTACTTCTGGATGAGAAATATTAAGATTAAATTATTTATATGTTTTCTACCCACACCACGTTTAAAAGGGTACCACTTCCCCACAAATATCGACAATTCATGTGATTATTATCTCAACCAATAAAATAAAAATATCTTAATTTGTTTTTATACTAAGTATAGAGGCTATAATGTAGAAAGAATAGAATTTCATAATGGATTAAAGTGTAATCATATGGATATTACCAAAAGAAGTTGTATATGTTCTTAGAGATCCTTTTCAAGTTCTTCATTAATGAACCTCTAAAAAATTAAATAAAAAGTTAAAAAAATAAAAATTAATATTTAATATAGTAAAAAAATTATACTCTAATTTTACTTTCATTTCTCATTTCCTCTTCTTCTTATGGAAAATCTAAACATAACTCCTCTGTAAAAATGAACTACCTTTTTCACATATTGGAGTAATTTTTTTTCAAATCCACATCATGTTGTATGGATATAAATATATAATTAATGAATATATATGACAGCTATTGAAAATTTATTATTATATAAATATATTATATCATACATCTTTTTACCATTACATCCATTGGATATTAATAATGTCACTTAAATACTTGTTGTAACTATCACCTCTAGGAAGTGATGTGATCCTTTTTTTACTATTATGATGCATGGATTTTGGCAGCCAGCCTTTTCCATGGATCGGCTTGGCGTTGGTGGATTCTGGTGACTCAGTTTCTTAACGAGTCGTCGCTTTCGTGGGACGACTTCCAGTTGTCTTTTCGAGAGGAGTTATTCCCATCCTGCTTGCCCTTCATTCAGATTCAGGAGCTCCTGCAGTTTTGCAGGGAGGGATGACGGTGGCCGAGTACGCGGCTGGTTTTGCAGACAGTGCACGCTTTTACCCGGACATAGTCCATGACGACAACCTCAGACCAAGGAAGCTTGAGCAGGGTCTCCGCCGATAGATTCATGCTATCATAGTACCCTTGGGAATTTCCACATATGTTGGGGTGCTAGAGCAGGCGATGGTGACATAGGACTTCTTGTCATGTTCTAGTGTTGGTGATGGCAGCAGGCACGTTGGAGCCGAGACGTCTTCCGCAGCTAGTGGGCATCGGCAAGCAGAACCTCGACGCAGGTGGCTTATAGACAACCAGACTCAGGGGTGTGTTTGTACACCGCAGTGTCACTGGAAGGCACCAGTGAATCCCAGAGAGAGTCAGTGCTATGCTTGTGATGGGCGAGGTCACTTGGCACGAGACTGCCTGGCCCGAGTTGCTGAGAGCTTCGGGCAGGCAGCAAGCGCACCACCAGAGAAGAGGCAGCGTCGTGATCAGAGTAGTGCCCAGAGAGGTGGTGCTATAAGAGGAGCGGGAGGAGCTTGAGGTGGGGGAAGATGTTACGAGGTCTTCCCAACACCACTAGGTGGTCCACATCAGGCTCTGGGAGCTGACAGTTGGGACCGCGTACAACCACGAGCTTTCGATGTCTACGATCCGGCAGAGCATGAGGTGATAAGAGGTATGCTCTACATCACTTCTACCTTTTTGCAGTAGAATTGAAGAAACTATGAGTGAACTGTTTTCCTCCCTGCTCCTTGCTTGAGGTGTTACCGGGGTGACGTGGGGCGTCAGTGTAACCCTGTGTTGGTATGGTAAAAGGAGTGGGACATTTTTCTTTAGTCGATGGTGTCGACTGCTTCGCCTTTTGAGCATGTAAGAGAGCATCGACAGTGAAATATTGCGTGACCGGATATCCTTGGGTGCTTCACCATATGGATTTTCTGAAGGAGGGAATCATCGGTCCTTGTCCCATGCCTAAGCGGTGAATCCTGTCGCGGCATGCGACGTAGAGGTTTTACCGGGGATGTGAGATCCCCTCGAGAGCCTTTGGGGCATTTGAGACCGTGCAAAGGGATGGCGAGGTTCCCTACCACCTTTCCATAACCCCAATGTCTTAAGTGGGTGCACAACGTCTCCCACGTGACTCGACAGAGAAGGAGTCTGCGTGCTCCTATGCACGACATCGGCAAGGGCCGATGTCGCATCGATGGATCAATCCATTGGTCTATGTGCGGTGACGCAGAGCTGTGTGTGGGTTCTTCTTGGTATGGGAAAGACATGAGTGGTCTTAGTACCCTGTGTTGCTCCCTATTTTTTCTTTTCGGGGATGAAAATCTTGAAGGAGGGAATGATGTAAGAACCCGGGTTTTTTCATGAAAGACTTTGGAATATTCTTGATGATATTCCAGAGCAGCACCTTCAGACTGCGTGCGATTCCGAGCCCCGAAGTGACCAAAATTAAATTTTCAGTGCGTTCACACTGGAAATGAAAAAAAAATGCGATAACTCATAAATGGTGCACCGGATCAGGGATCCGAGTGTACGGATGGGTCCGGAATGGGGTGTTTACCCTAGGAACGACATAAAACTTGTCGGCACGGGATGTTTGGACCCCTCGCTCGCTTTCGGTAGGTTAAACGGATAAATTAATTAATTAATTTATTCATTTAATGTTGAAACTCTAGTATCTTATAAACAGTGGATCAGATTGGAAAACTGAGGGCAACGTTGAGTTCAGAATGTTCTGTTTACCAGAGGAGGGGTAAAAGTTTTGCGGGTGCGGGCCGTTTCTGAAAAATGGCCCCATGGGCGTTTTCATAATTTAGTGGCTTCAGACGTTAAATTTTATAACTTTTTAATGGGATCTCAGATTAAAATTCCAAGACTGCCATTGTGCTCGATAGGTGGTTTTTACCCTAGGGGAGGTTTAACCTCGACCCCGTCAAGAGATTCAGATGTGGGTTAAATTAAGGATGAAATTAATTAATTTTTCTTTAATTAATTTCTTTTCCCAAAATGAGCACCTCACCACTCTCTCCCCTTCCCCCTAGTTCTCTGGCGGAGGAACTCCCAAGCAACCAAGTATCTCTCCCTTTGACCTCCTCTACCTCACTCATCCGATCAAGGAAGCATCGAGGGCGGCGGGGTGCGGATCGGCGGCGAAGCTTCGGGCTACGCCCAATCAGGTAGGCGTCGTTTTGTTTCGTTTTAAACATTCGCACCCTCTTTGAATTTCTTTACCTGCATTGAATTTCTACATAATCTTCGAGCGAGTCCCATATCTGCATAGCCCTTTTTCTGAGCATCTCTACGCAAGTCTCGAATTTAATTTTGGAGTTCCGAGCCGTCCGCTACATCGAGTCGATGTTCGGTCGTTTTTTGGTGTATTCCGGAGGTCCAGCGCGGCGGTCCGGCGAGCAGGCGCGGCGGTGCGACGGGGGACTAGGCGGAGGCGTCGGCCGGGCGGTCTGCGGTGTTCGGCAGTAGGGCGTCTGTGCGAGCAGCGATCGACCGACTGCGTGCGGCGGTCTTCAGTGGGTCTCCTGAACGACGGGAGGACGAGGCGCGCGATGCGGTCGAGCGGAGGCGCCTGGGAGAGCTGCTGCGGAAGGCGGCGTCGGCCGAGCGAGTGGGCGCCTACGAGCTGGGGGTGACGACCTCCGCCGGTGAGGGTCGTAGCGGCGACCCCGGACGATGTGAGGGAGATAGGACCCGCGCCACGCGGGTCCTGTGGGTGTGTCAACGGGGACCGGCCGAATAGCCGGTCTATTAATGAACAAGGACCCGCATGTTGCGGGTCCTGTTAGGAAATGAGGACCGGCCGAATGGCCGGTCTGGCATTATAGAAAAAAAAATGTTTTATAATAATAATATTATTATTATTATGGAAAAATTATAAATGATCTGCAGGGTGTCCGTATTGCACGCCGCATGTGGCAGCGCGGAGCCTGTGTCAAGGTGGACTTTTTGAGATGGTTTCAGGGATTTTTAATCCCCGAAATGAGGGTATCGGTGGCGTGACACACCATTAAGTGTTTGGGCGTTTTTCTTCAGGGAATATTTTTTTTGAAAGGCGCGGACGCGTCCGGCGTCCATTTTAAGCGCCATCAGTGGCGTTGAGACCCTGGAGACGGGGCGGAGTTTTCCAGTATGGTTTCGGGCGCTGAAGCTGGAGTGGAGGCGTCGGCCCCACGACCCGTCTTTTGAGCTGCGTGCAGCTTTTAGAGGATTTTTCATCGAACGTCCATTCGGGGTGCGCGAGTATTCGATGTTGGGTGTTTTTCTGAGGGCATCGCGTTGGCGCAGTCTGCCCATTGTAATTCTGTACGATGGTGCGGGCCCCGTGAGGGCCGTTTTGGGAGTTGACGGTGATTTCCAACTTTATCATCGGGCGTCTGTTTTGTAAAAGTGAATAGTCCATTTCGTGTACTTTTTCGAGAGGATCGCAAAGGTGCGATCCATTCGCTGAGTTTCGGGACCGGGATGTGGGTTCCACGAAGCATCGCTCATCTGCGGTGCGTCAGAATGTATCTTTTTCTCGGATATCCGTTGCGCTCAAGTGATCATCCTTTTTGACGTGTTTCCCGAGGGGATGGCAATGGTGTGATGCACCTGACTGTTTTCGAGGCCAAGGCTCAGTATCACGGGATGCCGTTCGGGCGTGAGGCGGTGTTGGCAACTTTTCTGTCGGATATTCGTTGGAGGCAAGTAAGTAGTCGATCTCGCGTGTTTTTCCGTGAGGGTTACAACGGTGAGATCCATTTGGTTGTGCGGCGCACTCTTGGGAGAGTTATGTAAATTATTCACAAGATGTGGTTGGTCGTGCCTAGGCCTTTGAGGTGGAGTTGTTACGTCACACCTTCGCGTTGACGTTGGGTGCCGTATGCACGATAGATTTAGGGATAGAGACGAGGTGTAGTCTGGGAGTGTACGGGAGTGGTTGGAGGTACGTGTGGTTGTTTGTGCCTGAGGATGTTTATGCGCTCAGTTAGGGTTGACTTGGGGCCCCACGTCGTGTTGGCCCCATGTGTGTTCCGTTATCTGCTTTACGTACTTTGACCTCTCGCAACGTAGAGGGTCCCTCTGTGCTCGTTGTTTGACTATCAAGGTGGAGTTTCCCCTGGCTTGGTGCATTTTTGTCTAACCAGCAGGGTGGAGTGGTATCCCCCTGGTCTTGTTCTCGATGGTTTGTCCGAATGAGATGGTTTGGTTCTACTGCTTCCTCAGCTGTGAGGGGTTTCAGTACCGTGCCCCTTTCACCGGACTGCGACACTATTTGTGACTACGGGTGTTCGTACAGTGTGGATGTTTTCCCCACTTTTTGGTATGATATGTCTCGGTCCTCTTCGACAGTGACTCAACGGATTAGAGTAGGAATTCTTTGTGAGTCATGGAGAGTTCCTCTCATCACCCCGTGTTCCCTAGTAGAGTTCTTGTTGATTCGGTGTGACCAACACTTTACGCGGGCACGGATCCTCTACCCATGAGGTTGTTTCAGCAGGGTTGAGGTTGTTCCAGTAGGGATGAGGTTTTTTCCAGTGGGGCTGAGGTTGTTTCCAGCAGGGATGAGGTTGTTCCAGCAGGGCTGAGGTTGTTTCCAGTAGGGCTGAGGTTGTATTGAGCAGGGCTCGTCAGTGGGTTACCATCCAGCAGGGATGGCCAGTACCGCGGTGTTCACCGAGTAGTACCATCCAGTAGGGATGGCTAGAGCAGTTCTGGGTTTACCTCTAGTTGGGCTGGGAAGTGGTCCCCGATGCCGGGCATACCTCCAGCGGGGCTGGGCAGTGGTCCCCGATGTTGGGCTTACCTCCAGCTGGGCTGGGCAGTGGTCCCCGATGCTGGGTTACCTTCACCTGGGCTGGGCAGTGGTCCTGTCGCAGACTTTAGCCGGGTCTCCCTCCAGTGGATTACCCTATTACAGGACTGTGCAGTGTGGCACCCGTTGACTTTCAGGGTCTCCCAATAGTGGGAACCCTTTGACTTCTAGGGATCCTCCAGCGGGGCTGGGCAGGGGGTCGCCTGTCGACTTTGAGCATACCTCTCGACTGCAGGGCAGTGACGAGTTTTGGTTGACGTTATCCCAAAACTCTCAAGTACGAGGAGCGCTTTCCCCCACCGAGACGCGTCCTTGTGACGCGACCTAAAACTGTGCGGTCGAGTCAGTGCCGCCCAGAGAGAATAGTGTCGAGGTGCAGTGATTGAGCCCTTGACATGTAGTTTGGGGAAGATGTGCGGGATGCTGGGCATTGATGGTGTTACTTCTGAGATTGTTGGCTACTCATTTTCATGGGCTAAGCTACGGGATGGAGATCCCCTTACAACGTTGTTCGGGCTTCTAGACAGAGCATAAGGATATGTATATACCTTGTTTCCGGTACCCACTTCTTGGGTTTGGTTACTCTCCTTCCAGGAGAGGCAAAGATGCGCGGGGTATGGAACATGCTTTTTGTGTCTAGCTTCTCATGGTTGGACGAGTCTACTTGCCTGCTATAGGTAGCGAAGACTCGATGAGAGGTTCATCTTCTCAACGTTTCCTTCTCCTTGTGCCTGGATGAGTCTACCTTATTTCCTCTTGTTGGGTTGATATGGACTCTTTACTCTATTCCTTACTACCCTTTCGGTTGTACTTATATACTTTTATCTGTTCACTCTACTGCTCACCCTTTGGTACCTCCTTTGTTGATCCCTCTAGCTTTCGGGGTATCCTACTGAGTATTTTTATACTCACCCCTGCTTGGGATTTTCCCACACTTGGTGTGCCCTTGCAGACAACGGAGAGGTGGAGCGTGACTTCAATGGAGCATAAGATCTTGTACTGCGTGCGATGGTTGTGGTCGAGTTTCAGGTGGGAGACCCTTCAGCTGCTTCTTTTTGTTTACCTATTGCCGGGTTTTGGCACCTTTTCTTGTTGGGCGCGTGTTTTTCCCCTTTTTCCTTTTCAGCACATTACTTGTATAGTTTAGTGTTTGATACACATTTGTGGTATTTATATAGCAGTTTCCCTTTTCTTTACTTTTCTTTTCTTTTACTCTGCACTACTTAATTAAGTGTGTTGTGTGTGTGTGTACAGGTACTTAGTCAAAGGCCTCCCCGAGTTTTTGTGCCTTCAGCGATGGTCACCAGCCCGTGGCCTATGGAGGCGGGCTTGGGGTAGTTGTAGCTCGATCCCGGGTAGGGTCGGGTCGTGACACTTTCAGACTATGATGTGATGAATTATTGTAAGAAGAAAGAGGTTACGATTCTTGATGATGATGACAAGGAACACCTTATCTTTAGAGAAGAATCGTCACCACCAAATTCTTTTCTAGATCCACCCCCAGTAGATCAACTAAATTATATTATTGGGTAGGAAGATAATGAAATTACTATGGGTGAGGAAAGGAATGTTCAAATAGAGGATGTACCTGTTGTGAAAGAATATGTAGATGTGTTTCTGGACAATTTACCTAGACATCCTCCAGAACGAGAAGTTGAGTTTTTCATTGATTTAATTCCTAGATCAAGGCCTATATCGAAGACCCCTTATAGAATGGACACTATAGAATTAGTTGAACTAAAGAAACAACTAGTTGAATTGAGTAATTAGAGATTTATTCACCCTAGTGTTTTCCATGGGGAGCCACTGTTCTTTTTGTTAAAAAGAATGATGGATCTATGAGGTTATGTATCGACTACAGGGAGATCAATGCTATAAAAATAAAGAACAAGTATACCCAACCTCTCATTGATGATTTATTTGACCTACTACATGGAGATCAATACTTTTCAAAGATTTACCTTCGATAAGGATACCATCAGTTGTGTGTAATGAAGGAAGACATTCCGAAGACAGCATTTCAAACCAGGTATGTGCATTACGAGTTTACAGTAATGCCTTTTGGATTGATTAATGCACCCTCTGTATTCATGGATCTGATGAATAGAGTTTTCAAGGAATATATCGTTGAATTTGTGGTGGTATTTACTGATGATATCTTGGTATACTCCAAAATCTATGAAGATCATGAAAATCATTTGTACATTATCCTGAAGACTCTTAGAGGACATGAATTATATGGGAGGTCAAGCAAATGTGAATTATGGCTTCAAGAGAATTTTTTTCTTGGCCATATTGTCTTTAAAGATGGAATCTCTGTTGATCCTTCTAAGAAAAAGGCAATCCATGAGTGGCCTGCACGGACGAGTATAACGGAGTTACATATTTTTATTGGTTTAGAAGGTTATTATCGATGTATCGCCTAGAAATTTGCCTGGTTGGATAAACCATTAACTAAGCTCACACGTAACGGTGTTAAATTTGTTTGGAAAAAATAGTGTGAAGAACGTTTCAATGAATTTAAGTGAAGATTATTCAATGATCTTATATTGAATCTACCATCGGGGAATGATGGGTTCATTATTTATAGTGATGCATCGAAGAAATTACTTGGTTGTGTCCTTATGAAAAATGATAGGGTTATTGCCTATGCATCACTACAGTTGAAAATTCATGAAAAAAACTATCCTACTCATGATCTTGAGTTAGCATCTGTGATCTTTTCTTTGATGATATGGAGGCACTAACTCTATGGGGAAAAATGTGAGATTTATACTGATCACAAGAGTTTGAAATATATTTTCTCACAAAAAGAACTGAACATGCGGCAAAGGATATGGCTTGAATTACACAAAGATTATGATTGTACGATACACTACCACCTGGGGAAGGAAAATAAGGTGGGATATTCTTTGAGTAGAAAAGATCATGGAATTTTAAACAATATGAGAATTAAAAGGGATCCAATTTTCATGAATCTAGTGAAGATGGACATGGGAATAACCATGGAAGGTGAAACATCAGTTCTTTTTCAAATGGTTGCAAAACCATCATTACTAGAATGAATTATGAGTTCTCAGACAAATGATGAAGAATTTTGAAAGAAGATTAAAGCTGTGAATAATGGGAGATTGAGAGACTTTGTGTATGAAGAAGGAATTTTGAAATTCGGGAAGAGACTTTGTGTTCCTGATATACCTATTCTAAAAAGGGAATTTCTAGATGATGCTCATAGTTCCAATTTCCCTATACACCCTAGGAGGACCAAAATGTATAGAGATTTGAAGGAACATTTTTGGTGGGACAACATGGAGAGGGAGATTGCTAATTTTGTGTCAAGATGTATGGTTTGTCAACAAGTGAAAGCTGGAAGGCAACAACCTGGAGGATTCATGAAACCTCTTCCCATACTGTAGTGGAAATGGGACAATATTATGATGGAATTTGTCATGGGGCTATCAAAGACTCCTAGAAGGAATGATGGAATACAGGTTATTGTTGATTTTCTTACCACGTCAGCACATTTTCTTTCTATAAGAGAAGATCTACCACTGGAATGTCTAGCAAGACTATATATTAATGAAGTTATGAGACTTCATGGAGTACCCCTATCAGTTTTTTCTGATCGTGCACCCCGTTTTACTTCAAGATTCTGGAAGAGTCTTCAGAAACCCCTGGATACTGAACTTCATTTGAACACTGCCTACCACCCTCAGACAGTCAGACAATCAGAATGGACTATTCAAACCTTAGAAGACATGTTGAGATCTTGCTCACTTGACTTTCAGGGTATGTGGGATCAATATTTAACTTTGGTAGAATTTTTCTATAACAATAACTTCCATTCGATTATTCAGATGGCACCATATGAAGCGTTATATGGAAAGAGATGTCGCACACCAACCTGTTGGGTTGACATTGGTGAAAGAAAACTTGTAGGTCCAGAACTGGTGGAGGAAACAATTGAAAAGGTGAAGGTAATCCAAAATCACATCAATGCAGCTCAAAGTAGGCAGAAGAGCTATGCCGATAATCGAAGGATGGATTTTGAATTTCAAGTCGGTGATCACGTTTTCCTGAAGGTATCTCCATGGAATGGTGTCATATGTTTTGGTATGAAAGGTAAATTGTGTCCTAGGTACATTGGACCTTTCGAAATTCTAGAACGAATTGGGGTTGTAGCTTACCGATTAGCAATGCCGCCAAGTCTCTCCAAAGTTCACGATGTGTTCCACATATCTCTATTAAGGAAATACATGCCTGACCCAACACATGTACTCACATATGAGGAATTAGAACTGGAACCTGATCTGTCTTATTGCGAAGAGCCCGTCAGGATTCTTGATACAAGAGAACAAGTACTGAGAAATCGGACGACGCGTCTGGTAAAAGTTTTTTGGAGAAACCATAAGATGGAAGAGGCAACGTGGGAACCCGAGGAACTTATGATGAAGAACCACCCAAGCCTTTTCATCCGGTAGTATTCTATAAATTTGGAGGATTAAATTATTTCATGTAGGGGAGAATGCAACACCCCATGTTTATACGGTACACTTCTCTTTGAATAATGCGATAGCATGTGTTGTACACAACATCGAGTTCTAACACACCACAACAAATAAAACTAGCCGTTATGAATAGTAATACCTACTATTTGAATTTTTATAAATTTTATTTTTCATAATGGACTTCATTTTTGGATTCGGAATATCGAAATTAGCCAAGGGTGAATTTTTGGTATTTTACTAAAAAACATCATTTTTTGAGGAATACTGAAACTACTAAGTGGTAGTTAAAAAACTGAATTTTTCATAAAACCTAATTTTACCTCTTCTGTGATTGAAATTTAGAAAATCCTAGAGACATGGATAATATCAAGGAGTAAAATCTGGTTCATTGAGATGAAAATAATTTTTGGTGAATAATAACTTTTTACTTTTATTTACCACGGTTAAAATTAAAAAGGGTAATTAAGGGTAAAAATGATATTAATATTACCTTAACACATGTCCTAATTGTATTTTACAAGTGTATTTCGACAAAAAACAAACTTAGGATTACAATATGATCATTTAGGTCCACATGGATTAGATTAGTACATTTATTATTATTTAATTCAAAGAAGTGTTAAAAGAGTTAGAATCAATGTTTATTTACTAAAGCATTTTTAATATAGGGTTATACATAAGATAAATTCGATTGTAAATATTAATTAGAAAGCTAAAATGATTTCCTACATAATTATATTTCATTTATAATTTTTATACATTAAATAATTTAATTTATTTATGACACAATGATGATGCAGTAATTTCCAGAATAGTGAAAAAATAAAATATTTGATATTATAAATACCCAAATAAATATTATTTGAGACTTTTTATGAATTACACTAATTTTATAGGATAAAATGAGATGTTAATATTTATTTAATTAGCTTTTTTCGAAATAATAATTCTTTTATGATTTTTACAAAAATCAATTATTGAATAGTGAAAAAATTGACATAAAAGAATTTTTAAAACAAATTTTATATTATTAGTTGATATTAAATTCCTAAAAATATAAGGATCGGCCAAGAGACTTGTATAATGATAGGTGTATCATTAATGGACCACTTGGGGGTATCATGGAGGTATATAGTATGTTTATTAACTATATAATATAAAAATACAAAGTGACATGGTAAATGTCAAACAAATTAACAAAGAGTTAAAACTAAAAGATAAGGTTTATAAATGACACAAACCTGTCTAAATTCTATTGGTTGAGTGGTTTTATACCCATCCCCACCTTATCCATTAAATAATAAACTTTTTAGCAATTATAAATCGAATATGAATTTATTATAGAATAATATTTCTAGCTTTTCCAAAGGTGCCCCTCACCCCTCCTATAAAAGGGCACTCCCCCTTCTCACTAATTCACATAATAAAAGCCTTTTGGCTTGGACAAAACCTTCCAAAATACTCTCTCACCTTCCCTCACTAAAACCTAGAAGCCTTAGTTTGATCAGAAATCCAACCAAGGAAAATTAAAATGTAAGGGTTTATTTCGCAATCTCTTCATTATCTGAGGTTGTTTATACGTAATAATCTACTGGGACTTCTTTATCATCCACATCCATGTTTCTTAAAAAGTGTATTTCAAAAAAATTTACTATTTATTAGAATATGGGTTAAAGTCATTTATACCCTTGTTTGAATTTTTATAAGAGGTTTATAAAGGAATCTTTCTGTCGTTTTCCAAACATGGTGCTTTTTAACCTTTTCGATAGAATTAAGGTAAGAATGTTTTTTTAACTTATAAAGCAGGCGAGGCTGTCTTCCGCCTTTATAAAATCATCTAAGATTCCCTTACAAGCTTATAAAAATATTTTCAAAAAAAAGTTTTATTTTATATGACTCTTAAATTATTTCAAAAAAAAAGATATATTTCTCTACAAAAAGTTTTGATTTCATCTATGTCAACATCCTTTGATGGATTTTAAGTTTATTTGAAGCTGATTTATTATGAAAAAAAACATCAATTGAAGGTTTTGTGATATGTTTGACTATGGATATGTTATTTTTATGCCCTTCATGGTTTATGTTGAATGTATTGACATTTCGTATGCTAGTTTTAATACGAATGATTATGTTATGTTTAAACCTTTTCGTATGGGAATTCATTGGACTTAATATGTGACGAGTAGAGCCCGCTATAGCTCCTGGATGCATCAGTAGGTCTCATGAGACAAACTAGTGTCTTGTAACAAGGCCTTGACAAAATCTTATTTGTTGTCTTGGCAGGAGGCCTTGGCTATGTGGTTATGATAGTCTGGCATTATGCATTCCATCATTAGGAACGTGGTTATTGATATTTCATGTGATTATTCGATAATAGAATATCTATGTGAATAAGTAAATGGAATTATTTCATTTTATTTTTTCCATACTATGTTTAAGTTATTGTTTAAAAGGCTTTTGTTTTATGTATACATTGCCTTAAATGTTTATTCTTATTCATGAATGTTTCTGATTTATTGTTATCCTTACTGGGCATTTGAGCTCACCCCTTTTCTATGTTTTATTTTTCCCAGGATGTGATGAAGTAATTTATGAATGAACTGCAAGGATAGTATGAGGGGATAACAGTGTGGACTATGGGGAAAATATTGTTGTAGTTTTCATTTTTATGATGTAATGTAAAATTTTGTTAATGTATCTAGTTATTCAAGGCTACTAAACTGATCGATCTTTCAAGACTTGATCTTTCTTTTGATCATGGCAATGTTATGTAATAATGCACTGACTCTAGGTAACTAGGGTCGGGGCGTTACAATATAAGAGCATGTTTATTGATTTTGTAATAGCTAGTCCCAATTCTCTAAAACACTAATCCAAAAAGGACCTTGTGAATTTAATTGATCTAATATTCCTGTTTGACGTTGTAATTTTCTGATAGTGAAAATTGGGTCACCTTCAATGGTATCAAATCAGATTATTTTATGTTTATTTTTGTAGCATAGGATATTGGTGTTTGGGTTTGGGGCTATTATAGACAGTATCAATGTGATGGTTTGAAAAAATTTATAGATTATTAGTTTTTATTAGGATTTCTTATTAATAGTTACAAATTAAACCATGAATTTATAATTCATATAGTCCCCTATTAATGTTGATTTAATGAAATACTTAGTAGATTAATTAAATTTTAAGATATATTTTATTGGCTTTATATATATGTAAGTAATTTTTTAAGCAGGATGTATGCATTTTTACTTTTTAGAAAAAGATTTAATGTATAGATAAATTTCCAGTTTTATATGGTTATTGATTATTCAAGTTATTATTAAAGATTGTCTTATAATTTCTACGAATGTTTTAGGGATATGAATTTAGAAGAATAGATAACCTACATGCTAGGAGACAACCTATCACATCTAGAGACTTTACGATTCTTGAACTCACTACCAATGGTCAATAATTTTGAATCACCCACAACTATCCTTTTTAAGGACACAGTTAGTATTAATTAATTTTAATCATAACTAGTTAGAAAAATAATGATAATATTTTATTTTCATATCATATATTTTATCCTATAGAAATAAATATGATTGAAAAGTTATTTGGTGAGTAAGTGAATAATGTAATTTCAAATGTGGATAAATATATTTTTGGGAAACATCATTCAATTTTCTTACCATTTTGGATTTATTTAATGATTAAAGACATGTCGAATAGATTTAATATCCATGTTATTTTTATTTGGACCCTAAAATATTGATTTTACTATTTACTGTATGAAAAAAATTTCATCAATACCGATCTTTTAGAAAAATATATGAAATTATGTTAGAAATTGATATGAGGATATAATTATACTCATAAAGATTCTATATTCCCTTATTTTCATAGTATATATAGAAATGGAATTCCTAAACTATTGGAGTAGGTTCTTGGAACAAAATATTGTCATATTACCGTAATTTTTATGATATCAAGGGCCACATTATCACTGCTTCAGTTTATGGTTTCATGATATCATACAACCACATAAATTATTTTGGAATGAACCATTTCATCCTTGTATAAATCATCACTTCACATCTATGTTATCATATACAGATACCTAGTATATGTTACTATTGATAAACCTTGTATGTTATTTTATCTCTTATTTTAATGTTTCTTTATTATCCCTTCTATGATATGGGTTTCTATTATTGGTATTTTAAAACTTAAAATAATTTATTACTGAGATAAGGTTCAAATTTTGATGATGAAAATTTTTACGGGGGTACAAGATGTAACACCCATAAATTTTAGAAAAGATAACTACTTTAGATATAGAATTTCAATTGTATAACTGAGTTCAAACGACCCATAAAATATATAACCATTTTAACAAAGTCATCAATATGGTGTTTGAGTGTCATATTTACTAATGTATGAAATTTAAATACATAATTTTCCAATTCAATATAAATTTTTGAAAAATATTTATTAAATAATAAATAAATTTTAGTAATATAATTTTATTATTCAATAATATTCTTCTGCAAAAAAATATTATTATATATTTTAATTGAAAAAATTATAATATTTTTTTTTGGAAATTTTGTAAAATTATGTTTTTAAATGAGCATTTCGAAATTTATATTACGTGAAATTTTTAGACATCTAGATTTTCTTTTTCAATGAATAGTGAAAAATATTGATTTCTGATGAACTCTCATTTTTTCTCAATATATTAAATAATATTAAATATTAAAAAAATAAAATTATAATATAATGTATCATAATTATTTTTTATTGGTAATTTATAAACATAATTAGATTTTAAAAATATTTTAGTTGGATTTTAGCATATTTTTATTTTTGGGTTTCAAAGGGGATTTTTCTTGAAACACTTTTAAAATGTATAATTTTTCTCCATTTTAATTTATTAAAGAAACCCAAAATAATGAATATTTTAAATCAATTTTTTATTACAGATAAATTAATCTTAATTTTATTCATATGTTTTTATTATTAGTTTTAGAGCCAATATAAAATAAGGGAAAATAAACTTATCAAAAACCCATTTTTTCTTCACCTCTATAAGATTAATTATAAATTTATAGTTTACACATATATGAATTTAATTAATAACAATAGTTTTCATATTTTGTATTGTGATAATTCAATTATCTAATAATTTTTCTAAATTTTGACCATAATTAATATAAAAAACAATAAAAATTAATTATCATGGTTAATGTAAATATGTGTTTACCGAGGTATTAAACTAAAAAGATAAGTGTAAAAATTTCGTAAAATATTTTAAAAATACACTTTATGTTAAAATTTCAACAATACTATTTTTAAGTATTTATAATTATTTATTTTCGAGCATTTATTCATGTCAAAATCATGGTTACAACTTTTTATTTTAAAAAATTACACGTATTCCAGTCACCTCAGTTTTGAAAGGACACCACTCATATCTCTAATAAAAATAAAACATCCCTTTTTATTTGATAATAACTACCAAAATTTATTAATTAATTCTATATTCACTTCTCAGATCTATTAAATTTATTATAAATCCATCATATGATTATTTTTGGTTCTTACCCATAGAGGTTGTCCGAAGAAGATGTGTCATGATCAAGTATTCATTTTTATTTTATTTCTTCTTCCAAAAATCTAAAATATCCATAAATTATTATTATATAAAAACACAATTATCTCCTATATAATAAGACTTTATTATTTTATTGTGATAAAATTAATTGATATCATCGTAAATCATAAGGGATAAGAAATCATCATTCACTTGTATTAAAGGCTACCACTTCACGAAACAGTGTCCTTATTTTTTCATCACCACAGTTCATGTCTTGTGTTAATGAGTAATTTAATGTAATTTTTTTATATTTATAAAATATTTATTCTTATATTTTTATATACCACATATAAATTTATACATTCAATTTTTTTGGGGATACCATAATGTCGCTCATGTGTACAACACACTAATGCATTAGGAGGTGAGGTGATTCATTTTTCAATAAAATTTTACATGGAACATAGTAATGATAATTTTAATGAATATATGTGATATAAATTACATATTTATTGTATTAATGGAAGATTTATTATTATAAAAATATAATATATCATTTAATATCTTATCTTAAAAATTAGAATGTTGTTCATGCATAAATGTGGACTATTGCCTCCACCGAACAATGTGATTATTTTTTATTCACAATAACACATTAATGATATGTGTAAGTATATTTAAAGAATTAATTTAAAATTTATTATGTTATTATAGTTATTTAATGATTAAAATAAAACATACCGTCCTTCCATAATAATCATTGAAGAATGAAAATGTAACATGTGTGTTTGTAAAACCTCTCGTCTATTTGGTTGTATCATTGTTAATTTTTAATTAAAATATTCCATGAATAGTTATAAATGATTAATTTATGTATCTATATTATTAATATTTATTAATTATTATTATGGATATAGTAATTCAATAAACCATTTTAACAGCTTCAATAAACTAAATCCATTTTAAAATATAATACAAATGTCCTCAAAACATCTCATAAGGAAATAACTAATTATGCAGTTAATTATTTAATTGAAATTTTTAAAGAAATTTTTTCATTTATAATTATATAAACCTAGAAATAATTATTATTAAATAAAATAACTAATATAATCTTATTATATTTGAGTTAATGTATACACATGGAATTTCTAGACTCAAGGTAAGGGTTTTATTCATCTCATATATAATTTTTGTGATAAATATTCAATATTCACAAAATATTTATATTTTTGATCTATATTATAAACCATTTATATTTAATATCTTTAATCCTTCGTACATAATGTTATATTTAGTTTCATTTTTTATTATATAATCTTCTAATATTTTAATTTAACAATACCAATTGGTTACTAATATCAAATAAAAAATTCGTTTTATTAGCTTATTTTAATGCTTAATTTTATTTTATATGAAATTATTTTATTAGTAATGATTTTACATTAATTTTTTTTGTCACCACGTGATTTATATGAATTTACTTTTCATTCAAATAATTGATTCATTTATTAATTCTCAAATTCATTGTTATGATTTTTTTGAGGTACATTCATCTAATATTATCTTTCATTGATACATATGTTTATAATATGTGCCTATATTAATTATTGATGTTTATACACTCTCCATTTACATGTTATTCCATGAAAATAATTATTATCATGATATTTAATTTGAGATTTTATTTTATTATTTCGTGGCGCTTATGATAGAAGAGTTACCATAGTGGAAAATGCTTTATATTATAGTCTATTTCCTTTAAATATTATTTTTACTCAATATTAATTAGTATTAAATAAAATTATATTATTTTTTGAACCAAATATATTTGTTATACATATTTTATGAATTTGGATAAAATGTTTTATTTCCACTCCTAATCTTTTATTTGATTAAATTTCTAGAATGTCATTTGAATTTGAAACAGATCTTGTATTTTGTTTTAGAATGGGTATCTTTGACTTTAATATCTATGTATTCTAAAATTTAGTTACAAATGTGATTTTGAAAAAATATATTATTTTACAAATCCATTTTTCATGATCCTATACCTTTATTTATATGTTTTTAAATATAAATCTTTTATCGTCTTATAAATGGGTTACTTTTGAATCCTCTTATCAAAATGTTTTGAAAAGGCTATTCAATTTTAAAAATTATTTAATGAATGAATTTATATATAGTTATGTCCATTATATACAATGGACATTCCATTATATCATTCTTTATTTATTTTTAATGTAAATTATTTTCTCAATACAAGATTCAATTTTAATGTATTAAAATTGCTTTCCAACATGAAAATGTAATTTTCCTCATACCAAATTTGGTGGAATTTTTATTGTACTTCCATTGATCTATTTCAAAAATCCTTATTTATTCTTATTTTTTAATGGATATATTTGAATAATAAAATTCCCTCAATATTTTTCAAGTTGTATTATTTTTTTCATATATATTATTATAGAACCTAATTATTTATTCAAGGGTTAATCATGCTTCATGGACATTGTTATGGAACCTTTTTTTCCTAATGTGTAACAAATAGTCTCCAATAGAACAAATTTTATTTTCACATGTTTATAATTTTTGAAAGATATTTTCATGGAATTTATTTCATTTACACTTGTTAATAAACATTTTAAAGGAATAGTAATTTAAATGGTGGTTTAAAATTAAATGAATGATCTATGTAATTTATTTACGGTTCCAGAACATTTCTATATGATGGGTTAACCCAAATAGCATTGAATTAGCCCGATACAGATAATACTATGGGTGAACCTAGATATCACTTATATTCATTGCTTACTGTTTATATTCACTAGATAATAATATTTGAAATTGAGAATATGGTTATTCTAATTGAAAGGATACTCGAAGGGTTTTATTATGGTAATGATCCAAGATTTAAACACAATTATTACACTTTTTGTTGGTTAAAAACGTTTCCATTAATAAATATTTCTATCACATGGCTCATTATTGTTTATTTTATTGAATCTTGCCTATGTTAAATCCATATTCTATGTTTCTAAATTTTATTTTCCATGTATTGATGGGTATTATTTCTCTTATTCTATTATCAGATAATTTTATTATAGAATCATAACCTTATAATTTTCTTATTCTCATTCATTAAATTTAATTCCTAATGATTATGATTTCCCTCTATAAGAATTTTAAATCACCATTTTTGTGTTTAATTTCATCTAATTTATTTAGAATTATGTTAATTTAATTATATCAATAAGGGTTTCAAATGGATGATGATGATAACATAATCTAGTAAATGAAATACTATGTTAAGTGGGTTAAATTATCTTTTGAAGGCATGGGTATTGTTTTTTTAGATTTTTTACTATTTATCTAATTCTATTAACATAAAAGGCCTTTGGGAATATACATGATCTTATATTTCCTTTTGATTTTTCATGTTTTGGATGGATAAAATATGGCGACCTTCATCACTGTCATAGTGGAAAATGAATAATATATGTTTTATGCACAATATCTAGGGGTAAATAATATGGGATATTATAAACAAACACCCTATTCAAATTCATATATTTTACCAGGGTCCCAATGGGAAATTAAAAACACACTTGTCACATACTACCATTACCCTTTTACACATCAAAACAACATTCAAATATTATTTATAAAATGATGGGTACTAAACAATCATTATAAAACATTTCAAAGTTACCTTTCAAATAAGGGATCTCCTCTTTAATATAAAATATATGGAAAAATTCTTCCTTTCCATAAAATTATTTTAAATGTTATATAATGAAAATTTTACCTAAAAAGAAAAAATAAACACACATTTTTTCAATAAATAACTGAATTTCACCAAAACCCCATTTTATAAGTCATTTGAATTTTAAATTCCCACATTAAATAAAAATACACTACAATCATCTTTTTTGAACATTTAAATCAAATCCAAAGTAAAAAAACTCAATTCATGCATATATAAAATTATTAAGAGCCAGAAATTCCTTTAAAGTAACCTAACACATATAATCATTCCATTTTTTGACGGTTTTCACACCAATGGGTGGAAATCGGCATAATCTCATAACAAAAACTCTATCCAGCAGGTCCATAGTTTTTCTATGGAATCAATATTAGACACAAAAATATTTACATTAACCAAGGTAGAAAACAAACCACAAATGGATTTAATCCACATACTACATAAATATTTAAATAACTAAGAATACAATTGTTAGTGATCATAGAACTCCAACATCAAAAATGCTTCATTACAAAATATTTCCAATGTCTAGTAGTATTATAAAGACCCATACAAGCCTCCTAGAAACTCCACATCATCTAAGTTATCCTGGATCAACTACCCAATCACTATCCTAACACTATGAAACAATAATAAATATATTATATAAACGTTATTTAATTAATTCATTAAACCTAAAACTATATATTATCAGAAAAAATAATGAGTTCTCACCTCATATAAAAACCACAAACAACTACCATGGGTGGTCCAAAATGGAATGTCACAACCAATTCATTGAAAATACCTAAGATTTGTTTCAATAAAAATAATTAAATTAATTAATTCATCATAGAATAACTATGAAAAATTCACCATGAACTTATAACTTAATGAAAACCAATGTAATGAAATATAAAAATAATCATGGGATCTCCACCATATAATTCAATACAATTAAGCAAGAAAACTAGAATATTCATACAAGATACATTCAAATAATTAAAAACCCCTTATCTGATTTCTCTAAAAGCAAAGATTTGTATGATAAAGTGGAAATGAAGACCCAGAATAGAGAATCATACATAAAAACGATTAAAAATCAACATGAAATTACTCAATATAATAGTATTATAGGAAAATGAAGCCATTGTTAAGACCCATGGTATGAGTGAAATAAAAGAGGGATAATGGGGGTGGACTATCTTAAAACCCAAAAGGGTTTTTTTTTGTAAAATACAAATTTTACTCATTTTTTAAGAAAACACCCAGTTTGGCTACAAGTCTTTACAAGCAAGGAATTAACCATGGGGATATCAATGCCTAAAGAAAACTTAGGTGAAGGGTCATTCTTTATGGTTTGAAAGTTATGTTCCAGCCATTGAACACCACACTATACCCTTATGTATAATGGAAAATAGCTCTTCTTAAACCATTTCTATTTCATGAGGCATGTCCTTGACTCTCCCATACCATGCATTGTTTCCCATAATATATTACCTTGTTTACAATAATCTTTTATTTCACTATGAAACGTAACTTTATCACTTTAAATTGAACTAAAAACCCTATGAGAATCAAGGTGTTAGTGGTATCTCCTAAATTATGAAAAACAAGTCTTTTCAACTTTATTTAAAACTCATAAACTAAAAAAACATTAACCAAGGCCTCCAATGCTCATCATTAAGACCATGATAACTCCTAAAATTAAATCATTTTCTTAAAACATCCCATTGAGGCATTCAAACACCTTGAATCCCAATTGATGTCTTGAAAAAAATCAACACATCCTATAAATAATAATTCAAATTCTGAATGTAATTTAAAACATGTAATTATGAGGTATCTTACTATGTCACTGATCATAACACATCTAATCCTAAAAAAATATTATGGTCATTTATTTGCAACACACGACCTCGGTCAGTTTTTATTAATGTACCACCACCTAGTTTTGCTTCTAAATTCTTGAAAGACTACTATGAAGTAATATATAACTCATGGAACTCACATAGAAAAAACCCAAACAAATTCAAAATTTCAAAATAAAATAATCATGATGTCTATTAACATATCCCATTTAACTAAAAAACTGATTTTTTCCATCACTCAATCACTTTTTGGGGCCATGTTCCCCCACATTATAATTTTCATAGTATTATCGCAAAATTTCCTTTATTAGGAAATATACTATTAAATAAATAAAATAATACCTCAAACCCACTCCCCCACAATGATCAAGACATGGTTCCAAACTCACCATGCTCACACACCCAGGAGAAATGTATTTCATCAGTAGCACACACCATGATCATAAAAATAAAATTGAAGTAGAAAAATACCTAATGTACAATCATGATCTAAGAATGAACCATCTTATCTTTAAGATTTCAATTAAAAAAATAAATGACACATACTTTTCCAAAATGAGTCACTCTATATCATTTTCAACTAAATAAATATTCTCCCCACACAAACTCTTGTCTGTATATCCTCATCCAACATGTTCTAAATATTATCAAATCTAACTATTGAAATTTTTTTTGATTACCTAATATTGATTCCATCATTACATAAGGAATCCACAGATAATTAAAACTCATCCCCTAGATCCTATACTTAACTCCAAATGTGATTTCACAATAAGACCCCCCAATGTTCCAAAAATCTCATCGATATCTAATACACCACCAATGTACCAAGAACACAATCACTTTTGATTACATTTTGGGACTACATCCATCAGGAAGAAAAAAAATGTATCAATTATCCACCACAAACAATTTCTTATTTAAATTTTATATAGAATCCAAAAATCTGCTTCAATAGTTCTCAATATAAACATAATTCTACCACAACCAATCCATGGTCTAATCCACACACTTGTTATCCTTTTTCATAAGGGTTGTATCTCTATGGACGAAATATCATTCCCACATGTGGAGTCCTTACCATAGACTCAATTATGAACCAACAACAATAAGGGACTGTGATCCAATAACTATTGAACACATTCATTGGATGTGGCCATCTCGCTCTAATTAGATTATAAATATGAAACATCAATAATTATATATTGAGAATTAATATGAATTTTACCCATAGAAATATCCAAAATCTAGTACACTATATGGACACTCTTTATAGAAGGTCAATGGTGCACTACTCATTATATGAATTCACATAAAACACTTCCTAAACACAACTCCGATGGGGGAACCTTATGAAAATTGAAATTAAATTTATATAATGTTTATTTAGTATATTCTCTCTCAATAAACTCAAAATGATGTAAATATATTAGGAGAAATATTCTACAGTCAACGACTGTGATATTTTTTTTTATGATTACTACCATTGAATACTCACAATCACATGGGTCTCCCTTCCTATAAGTGCCTCATTTCACAACCATTGGTTCTCATCCAACTCATGGATACCTTCATAACATGATTACTTATGGAATATTATACTATAATATTCATTTAAAATTCTAAAAACAATGTTTTTCACAACCACACATTTCTCAAAGGCCTCATTATATCTTTAACATTTTAATGTGTAACCAAACCGGAAAACCATTTTTCTACTCCATCGAGACAATTCTCATTAAAAACCAGCTCAGAATCCCATTTTAGCGGCCAAGCGTACACCACAAGACCATTTCTCTAAATGAGGATAACCCTGGGTTCCATTCAAAATAATGGATTCTCACTGATCCAAAACTACTATAATAACCATATAATTACAAGTCATCATTCAAAACGTTCTCTATATTCATTTATTATCTTAAAATATTCCTAGATATGAATCATGATCTTATCAGGATTTGCACATAACCATTAATTACCCCATAAAACATGTTTTCTATTGGAGAATCACTGTTCTAATAGATTTTCATCTCATGGAAACCATATATCTGCATGTGTATTTTTTTATGAATCTACATGGTCTAACTCAAATATATTGTCTCAAATAAAATGTAAAATGAACATAAAATACCATATAACCAAAAGAAAATTTTGACCTCCCAGTCAATCTGACAATCATGTAGTTCATACCACCTACAAAACTATCATCTAGGCTAGTATCCAAAACCATCCATCCCCTACTGAATCCAACCACTACTATAAAACACTAGAACCCATGTTCTCTATACCACAACAGAACACATCAATCATGTTGAAAAATTGTATCATCTTGAACCATTTATTCACAATTATAAAATATCCATATATCACCACCTATGCCTCATGGACATAAAACCACACACAGCATGACCGAACCAACTCATAGGTCACCATTGAATGTCACACAAAAATAAATCCCTAAACTATATTCATGTTAACATGCTCACTAGGATCTCCCATTATACACTAATATTATTGTCTCGCATCAAATAACTAGGTAAAAACACTTAGTTATATACAAAATCATAGAAACACACAACTCTTGGGTCATCAAACACATCTCCATTCCAAAATCAGATGAAATCAGCCTGTCAAAAAAACCCATCTCTCAGACTCACACATAATAACAAAACCAAACATTCAAGATGTGGACACACAAAATCTCAGAGCATCTACACATCAAATTTTTTCCAAGAGGACTATGTCACACAACCAAAAATAAGAAAACACCCAAGGGGTCTAATTGTAATATACATACACCATGATGACCCACTATGTTCACTAAACCTACTTTGAACAAGGACAACATCAACATTCATGTCATTGAGTGTCTCACCATAGATCTCCCAAACCTAGAATCATAAAGAGTTCAATATTCAAGTCAACATATGTGAGTGTAATTCCTTAAAGTACATATATGTTAAAAAAATTATAGTTTTCGACACTTTAAACTATTGGACTTCAGTATTGATTGAAAAATTCATAGTATTAGTCATATAACATATAGATCTTTTGTAATTATCATGATTAATGAGACACAAAATTCCTCTACCAGAAAGGAGTAATGGTGAAATCATAGACCTCTTACCAATAAGACAAAAACCAAATCTTTTTCCCATTTCATCAAATTCAAACCATATGTGCTTCTCTAGAGGTTAAAATCAAGTAAAATAAAGACATATAATACCTAGAATGTCAATTGTATCCCCTAGAAGCCAAGAAATCCTACAAGAATAAGTGTTCATAATGCACCAGTAGGATATCCACAATAAAATTGAATATAAACCTATATCCCCAATCTACCAAATACTATATATTAAAACAAAAATAAGATAAACTACTCTGATATAACATTGTAATGTCCTAACTAGGGATCCTCTAAAGAGGCATTGTGAGTCAATTTGCCACATCACCTCAATATTTCATCACCATATGCTAAATATTTATGAATATAAAAAGGGGTCTATGATTTTAAAATGAGAAAAATCTACCACCATATCATTTTTTTAACAATAAAATTTTATCCCAACATTGTACAAAATGTAGTTTATGGAAAGAATAAACAAACTGAAAAAAAATATTTCTGTAAAAACATTGAATTCATTGGAGTAGTAATGATCCATGTGATATATATGAAACTATTCACCACTACGTCGATAACTTATATAAAATAATAATATAAAATATGTATAATATTCCATAATAAAAATTGAGTTGGACACCATCTAATCCCATAACACCATATGACCCTTACATCCCAACAACGACGAATTGAACAAGGGCCTTATACAAAAAATATTCAAACAATAAACATTATATGAATCCTTAGGTACACATGTGTATTGGATTCCTAAGAAGGGTGTAGGTACAACTCAGTCGTCCACCCCTAATTTTTTCTAAATAATATACCAATCATAATAACATTTTATGTTGATATAAAGTAGGAAAAATAATAAGTATAGAACGGTAGAGAGTTCTCATATGAAACAGAAAAATACTATTAACCCATTTACCTATAGTTTTATGGAGACACCTGAACTTACCAAAACTATATCTACAAAGTAAAGTACTCCGCGTCATAACCAATGGGTGAGATATACATCAATAAAAAACTATATATTTTTTTCTATTAGTATAGATAGGAATCAAACATCAATAACTACTATTCCTATACCATGGGTCTAGTACCCAATATATATAAAAAACTATTTTTAAAAATAGAATATGAAATTTCAAAAAATATTACCCTTGGGCGTGGAATGCGTTTTTCAAAATTCTAAATCAAGAATTTCTATTGTAATGCAATGCATCTGGAACCATATATTTTCAACCTCATGTATAACTATATCATTCATAGATATAGATGATCTTATCCAGCACCCAAAACCATATTCAAGGAATGTTCTATAAAACTCTGTCAACCAAAGATATATAGATTCATGTCCAATATTTGTGAAAATACATTTAGAAGATCATATCTATCTTTTTATTCCTATATATTTAAAAAAATATATAGTGTTTCAATGAAAATACCATTCAAATATCACAGTGTGAAAACACAATACTCTTTTGTAAACCGTATCATTTTCAATGGTTACATTGGGCCTTTAACACTAAAAAATAGATTATAATGCTATGATACTTTAAACCTAAAAACATATTTCAAATACTGTCTACAAAATAATTGGATTTCACCAATCCATTTAATTTTTTTAAAAAAAATCTTAAAATAAGTTCCCATTCATTAAAATTCTATGAATGGGAAAAGACTCCATTTCTATAATAACATTCTAAATGAGACATCATGTCAATTTCCTCCAAAATTGGATAACACTCACTCATTTTAAATCAATAAATGAAATCCCCCCAAAAACCAATATTAAATATTATAATATGTTGGACACCAAACATGTAAAAATAATACACATCAATCATATTTTTCATAATTTGTAATCCATTACAATGTCCAAACACAACAGACATGGTTAATACCATTTAAAGATCCTCATAAGTACTTAAAAAACATGAACACGTATAAACACTATATTCACAATGGTTTTCACGCACCATGGGAGGAAGTAGGATATGAATAATAATAAATAATTAATATATATGGTCTATGGAATCTCTAAGGCATCGATCTAATAACCAAACCATTTAAATTTAACCATTGGAGAAAAAACACCACACATTGATTTAAGCAACATTCTATATATATATGAAGATAGTTTATAAGAAAATGGGTTCTGATCTCAAACCATTTACCAAATTAATGATCCTTCCAAAACATGTTCATTATCTTACGGCCTTACCAAGGATCATCCAAGATACAGTTAAAATCCATGAAATTATAATGATCTCATTTCAATGAACAAATTTCTATCATAATTGAAAGAAAAAAAAATTAATTAATTAGTAAAAATATAATTAATTAATGTATTAAAATCCAACATGAAATATTTACTAAAAAATAACTGGGTTTTCACCTATTATCAAAACTCTATAAAACCATTAAGGATGGTCTAAAATAGACTCCTATTATAATAGTCCATAACTGCACTCCTAGATTCGATGCTGAAATATTAACATTAGATTTCATTATTTTGTTCTGATAGTGGTGAACCCTTTTCATCCATCCAAACGTTGAATAATTATAATGAATAATTGGATAACCTAAATCCATGAATATATTTATGGTTTATAGTTTTAGATAGTTAAGATAAAATCATACAAAAACAATTCACAATAATTTTAATGATATTTCATATCACATAACCCTGATTTTATATTTCACATTATTAAATCTTAATTATAAATTTTAAATCACTACAAGACATAATATCTTAAAACACTATCTTTATAACCTAGTGAAAATGAATCATTAGAGGGGTGATCAAAAATTATCTATAAGGGGGAACAAAAGAATTAAAAATTGAATGTCATTAGTGGTCATAAATAAGAGTACAAGGGTCTGATTACATTATCAATGTTCATGAGTATAACATATGAATATTCATTCCCATTAATTCCTGGATTATAGAAAATAAAAACATTAATTATAGAATAAGAAATGAAATTTTATAATAATCAATGTGCATGTTCCTTGTTTTATCAATTTTTATCAAGTGAGACATAATAAACCCATAGAAAGCATAGATAATAAAATATGTGTATCTTGGAAGATCACATCATTTAAGCCTTAAAACCCCTTAAAACACATAAAAAATCATTAAAATTGGTGTAACCATAATACCAACATCAAACAGAAATCTCTAGAGCATATAATTATTACCCAATTCATTGGAGTTATATCTGGTACCACCCATCATAAAATATACAACATGATCACCCAAAATGATCTATGTGATACATTTATTTACAATTTCAAGGAAAGAAAAAATAATAATGAATATATGTTATAACGACCCATACATTACATACATTGATCTTGATTCAAAATTGAAGCATACTTATTACATCTTATAACAAAACCATGAAAGGACCGTATAGGTATAGTGTCTTTAGAAACTGGGAAACATAAACAACTGGTTCATAAAGCATCTACATTGTCTCCCATTTATTTCATCATATCTAGAGTCCCTTTTGGAATATCCTACTTAATAACCATCTTTCTATCCTAGGGAAAGGAAAATAAAAAAGGTTGAGGTCAAATGCTCAGCAAGGGTAAACAAAAGAAATATCAATCACATCATATTCATAAGAACATAACATTTTGGAAATCTTAACCTGTAAAAGAGATCATAATTTCATAACATGGGATAAATCATAGTAGTGAAATATAATCCAAGTAATCATAAAATAAAACATGATAATTTTTGTCATACACAAATAATCATAGATAATCATTTCTTATTAGTCAAGACTCATTACCAAGACTATTTTAGCGGACAAAGTCCATTTCTAAACCGAGTTCACTCCTCGTTTCAGTCCTGTTTCACTGAACCGGATAAACCTTCCGTTTCTTCCTTGTCTATCTCATGAGATATAAATATTTACCCAATGCATTGGAGGGAGATATAGGTCCCACCCATCTCTTAATGATACCATTATTATGTGTGCCACAAGATCATAAATCATACATCATAGCATAACCCATGTAATAAAAATGGGATTCTTAAACATCATGCCATCATATCATAATCCATATAAGATAAAAGGAAATCATAAAAATAATTCCATAATAACAAAAAAAATCAATGTAAAAATAGGGATATACAGAGAACACCATATTATCTTAAATGGAAAATAATTTTGATAAAACACTTGAACTCCATTTTCAGGAAAATATCCTTTCTACTTCAAAAACATTTTTCTATTCTTAAAATGGCATAAAATTTTAAAATAAAAGAAGCTGATTAAATATAAACTTGAAAACATGTAATGGAAGCTTCCTAGAAATAATGTTCTAAAAATCAATTCATGCTGTATAAGTTTAAAAAAACATTTTCTCGTACTTTGGCAGGAAAAGTCAAAAAGTACCTCGTATGAAAAATGACAAAAGACTCCTTTCATATATTTTACTAAAAAATCACCGTAGGGTAAAATTTCATTTATAAAAATTATAGGAGGATATAAATAATATTAAATATTGAGGAAACATTGATCTGGATGATAATTATTTCCTAGTAAAATCTGAAGTATAAACAATCTCGTATAAAAATTGAGATTGTGAGATTTTCCCTTACCTTAGGTCCGATTTGCTTTCTACGTGTCTGAACCTCCTGTATAATGATTTAAATAATGTTATTAACTTATTACAGAATAATACCAATTGTCATTATATCATATATGGTCATATTCTTAGATTCATATCTTTTTATTAGTAATATTTCATTGCTACTTGTTATTCAGGTGTTTATTGCTTTTTGTTCTTATGCGTGTTTTGTCGAATAAATTCTTATTCATATTTTTAGGTTATAGATACCTCATTTACAAAATGGTAATAGTGTAATATATATCATATTTATTAATTCAATTCATTAATATAATCAATATGCCATGAAGATCATGTAGAACGAGTCGTATCACATCGTGGAGACGGTAGGCCGTACGTACACACGATTGATGATATCGTTCCCATGATCGTGTAATTGTATTGAAGTGTATTTATACTATTTCACAATAAATATCTCCTTATAATAATCATATATAGTTATTCTTTACACCATTATAACCATCCAAGCAAGGTGGTGGTGGAAAATAGATTACACCACAGCGTGCAGATGGTATTCCGTACGTATGCACGCGCGGTGATTTCGTTTTCCGTAAGTTGGATAGATGATGAAATAAGGTTGTTTCATATTTATAATAACATATCAGTATATTATTTTTACCTATATTATTACTTCATAATTAAACAACTAATGATGAAGAAGTAGAATAAGAAATAAAGTTGAATGAATCGGTAACAGTCATTACCTCTTCTTTGAAGTACCTCTTCTTAACCTCCTCATAGGGCACTAAAGATGGTCTTTGAAAAATACCATGACCTCTAGGATGTTTCTAGGGATGTGTAAAAGTGAAATTTGTTGGGTTTGGCCAAGCATTAATTCTCAATGTGGTGTGAGGAGGAGAGGGAGGAGGTGCCCTTTTATAAGGGGGGAGAGAGGCACCTTAGAAAAAACTAAAAATATTAATTTTTTTATAAAGTCATATTCGGTTTTTGATAGCTCAAAATTTATTTTTTTATAAGCTAAGGTGGGGATGGGTAAAAATAATCTCATAAAAGGGAGTTTAGACATGTTTAGGTTTCTATTTTAACCTTATCATTTAGATTTAACTTTAAGTTAAATAATTTTACTTTTACCGTGTCTTCTTGTTTTCTGACACTATATGGTTAATAAACATACAATAACAAGACAATAGAACCCAATGTTTTTTATTATTAATATATACAACCTTATCTAAGTCATTTGGCCGAACCATATATTTTTATTATTAAAATAACACTATATAATATAATATTTGTTTTAAAAAACTAATTTATGTCAATTTTGACACTATTTGGTACATGATTTTTGTGAAAATAATAACAGAATGATTATTTATAAAAATGTAAAATAAATCAATAAAAAATGAATTATTAACCTATAAAATTAGTGCAATACATAAAAAGTATAATATTACATTTATTTGGGTATTTATAACATCAATTATGTCAATATTTCATTAATAAGATAATTACTCCATCATCATTGTGTCATAAATAAATTAAATTATTCAATGACTAAAAATTATAAATAAAATACCATTATTTGGTAAATCATATTATCTTTAAAATGAATATTTATAGTATAATTTATCTTATATATAACCCTATATTAAAAATGTTTTGGTTATTAAACCTTGATTTTAACTATTTTAACTATTCTGTAAATGAAATAATATTAAATGTCCAAATCTAATCCAAGTGGGCCTAAATGGTAATATTTTATTCCTAAGGTTTTCTTGGTATAATTAAACTTATCCAATAGAATTAAGGCATGTTTTATGGTAATAATATTATCAATTTGAACCTTAAATACCCTATTTACTTTTAACCGTGGAAAAAAAAGTAAAAAGATATTATTCACAAAAATTTATTTTAATATCATTGAACCAAATTTTAGTCCTTGATATTTACCATGTCACTCGGATTTTCTAAATTCCACTCACATAAGCGGTAGAATTTTTTTAATTTAAATTTTCAAATTCTCCTAGGAGGTGGGTAAAAGACAGTGAAAAGTTAAATAAAATTTTTATATATCTAAAATTATTATAAAATTACTCCAATGAATTACATTGAACTTATATAAGTCTCATGTATCAATTTTTACCTAAAATAAAATAAAATTAAATATATAAATAATTAAATAAAAAGTCGGTCTTTAAATAGTAACCAAGTGTTTTCACTATTCATCAAAAATTGAATGTTTTTAAAAAAATACAAATATTTCACCCTAGGCTAATTTCGATACTCAGAATCAAAAAATGAAGTCAATTTTGAGTGATAAAATTTACAAAATTACAAAAAGTGTGTATTACTATTCAAAACGGCTAGTTTTAATAATTTTTTAATAACATGTCGTTGTTTAGTTAAACTCGGTATTGTGTAAAACGCAAGCTATCGAGGATGGATACGGTTGCGTATAAAGAAAGAAAAGATAGTGATGTGTGTAGTGAAAGAATCCTTTGATGATGTATATAACATAAAAACAAATCATTTCTTATAAAAATCTCGGGTGTTACATTCTACCCCCCTTAAAATGAATTTCACCCTTGAAATTTGTCACTTGGTTACAAACTGAGGACGATACCTTTCCCTTATCATATCCTCAAGATCCCATGTAGCTTCTTCTAATTGGTAGTTTCTCCAGAAAACATTCACCAAGCAAGTTGTCTTGTTCCGTAGGAATTTTTCGTTACGATCCAGAATCTCTATCGGCTGTTCTTCAAAAGAATGATCTTGCTCCAGCGGTACAACTTCTGAGCTGAGTACATGTAAAGGATGAGGGATGTACTTTCTCAGGAGAGATACAAGGAACACATCATGAACTTGATAGTGATTCGGTGGAAGCACCAATCGGTAAGCTACCTTCCCAACACGATCCAGAATTTCGATAGGACAGATATACCTAGGGCTCACCTTTCCCTTCTTTTCAAATCTCATTACTCTCTTCCAAGGAGATATTCGTAAGAACACTTTATCACCAACTTAAAACTCTATGTCTTTTCTTCGATTGTCGGAATAACTTTTTTGTCGACTCTGAGATTCTCTAATGTGTTGTTGAATAGATCTGACCTTTTCTGCCATCACATCAACAAGATCAGGTCCTAATAGTTTTCATTCTCCAACTTCATCCCAGTAAGTTGGAGTCCTTTATTTCTTTCCATATAGATCTTTATAAGGAGCCATCCAAATACTATAGTGAAAGATATTATTATAAGAAAATTCCACCAAAGGTATGTGTTGATCCCAACCACCATTGAAATCCGTAGGGCAGGCTCTTAACATATCTTCTAGAGTTTGAATTGTTCTCTTAGACAGACCATCTATCTGAGGATGATAAGAAGTGCTGAAACTCAACTATATATCCAGATTATGCTGAAGACTTTTCCAGAACATTAAGGTAAACCTCGGATCCCGATCAAATATAATGGAAAGTGGCACTCCATGCAATCTTACCAATTCCATTACATATATCCTGGAAAGCTGATCAAGATTGAAATCCTCTCTATTAGCAATGAAGTGTGCAGACTCTGTAAGATGATCAATTATGATCCAGATAACATTATTGCCTTTGGATGCTTTAGGAAGTCCAATGACAAAGTCCATAGTGATTTTTTCTTATTTCCATTAGTGTATGGTTAATGGTTGTAGAATACCCTTAGACTTCTATCTCTCAGCTTTAACTTGCTGACAAACCAAGCATCGAGAGACATATTCAGCAACATCTCTTTTCTTACCATCCCACTAGAAGTACTCTTTCAAGTCCCTATACATCTTCTTGCTTCCAGGATGAATAGATAATGAAGACCTATGAGCCTTATCTAGTAGCTACATCCTTAATTCGGGGATGGAAAAAACACAAACCCGATTCCTGAACATTATTATCCCTTCACAATCAAGATTGAAATCAGGAACATTTCTCACCTTCTTTTGTAACTCTACATCTTCTTCCTGTGCCTCTTTAAAATTCACATGTATAAATGGTTGAACATTTATTTGAGAAAGATAATATTTTTCCCCTTCCATTTTAATTCCAAGATCTATCCTTTGTAAATACAGAAATATTGGATCTTTTGTGATCCTCATCATGGATAAGCTAGCATGATCTTGTTGACTTAATGCATCTTCCACCTTGTTTTCTTTCCCAGGGTGATAATGAATTGAGCAGTCGTAATCCATAATCAACTCCTGCCATCTTATTTGGCGCATATTCAGCTCCTTTTGTGTGAAAATATACATTAATCTTTTATTATCAGTATAAATATCACACCTTCCAATATAAAGATAATGCTTCCAAATCTTTAATGCAAAGATTACCGTATCTGACTCCAAATCAGGAGTGGCTTAATTTTGCTCATGGATTTTCAGTTTTCATGAGGCATAAGCTATCACTATATCTTTTGCATAAGAATACACCCCAATCCCTTCTTGGATGCATCACTATAGATCAAAAACTTTTCTCTACTAAAAGGTAGTGTGAGTATAGGTGCACTGGATAACCTTCTTTTCAACTCCTTGAAATTCTATTCACATTTCTCCGTCCACACGAACTTAACTCCTTTTTGAGTCAACCTGGTGAGTGGATTAGATAATCAAGAAAAATATTTCACAAAATGTCGATAATATCTAGTCAAACAAAGAAAACTTCGGATCTTAGTTACTATTATTGTTCTTGACCATCTTTCAATAAACTCTGTTTTTGCTGGATCCACAGATATCCCCTCTTTTGAGATTATGTGACTATAAAATGCATCTTTTTGAAGCCAAAATTCACACTTGGAAAATTTTGCATAAAGCTTCTCTTTTATCAGGGTCATTAATAAAATTCTCAATTGATCTTCATGTTCTTCCTTTCTCTTTGAATAGACATGAATATCGTCTATAATGACTAAAAAAACTGATCAAGATATTCTCGAATGACTCTATTCATTATATCCATGAAGATAGCATGTGCATTAGTATGACCAAAAGGCATCACGATAAATTCATAGTGTCCATACCCTGTACGGAAAGCCATATTTGGTATATCCTCCCTTTTGACCCTTAGCTGATGATACCCTAAACAAAGATCAATCTTGGAAACGTATTGAGCTCTGTGTAGTTGGTCAAATAACTCATCAATGCATGGGAGAGGATATTTGTTCTCGATAGTGATCTTTTTAAGTTGTCGATAATCAAGGGAGAGTCTCATTGATCCATATTTCATCTTGACAAACAGAACATGTGCTCCAAAAGGTGATGCACTATGGAGCATAAATCCCTTATCATGATTCTCTTGGAGTTTCTTCTTCAATTCTTGCAACTCAATTGGGGCCATTCTATATGGTGTATTTGAAATAGGCAAAGCACCTTGTATGAGTTCTATTGAAAACTAAACTACACGATTTGGTGGAAGACCCGGAAAATCCTCCAGAAAGCCATCATCTAAATCTAGTACAATGGGAATATGCTTAATCGTGAGTTTCTCTCCAACAATTTGAGACAAATAACCGTCATTTAGTGGAATCAAGACCCATAAGATGGAATAAATTTCCACTGGATGTTTATGTTTATCCTTGCATCGATAGATGATCATAGATTGATCTGGAATATAAAATGTGACTTCCCTTATTTGGAAATTGATATGAGCTCCATATAAAGAAATCCAATCCATGCCAATAATCACATCAAATTCCACTATAGGAAGGATCACAAGATTTGCCCGAAGCACTTTCCCACAAACATCAATCGAAGAGGAATTATAAACTATTGATGCGACTGTTGTGCCATTCAGGGTTTTCATAGCCAACTCAACATCTAATTATTGAGGTAATATGGCGATACCCTTAGAAAATTCTTCATAAATAAATGTCTGGGTGGATTTAGAATTAAATAAAACATTTGATACTTTAGAGTGGATGGTAAGTGTACATTTCACCACTTCGTTCACATACTCCACAACACTAATAGAAATTGCATGTGACATTCCTTTTTCTTTAGTATTAAGAGTTTTTCGAGGTCGATCATCATCAACAACCCTTGTATTAGGGCATTGATTAGCATAATTCCCCATTTCCTTGCACTTATAACATTGAAGTGTAGGAGGTGCACCATGTGTATCCTTTTCGTTGTTCGCATCACTAGAAATATTCTTCCCATCATTGCGGCATTCAAATGCCCAATGAACTTATTTTCTACATCTAAAACATTTACTTGTCCCTTTAAGAAAACTCCCTCCATGTTTCTTTCCATACATTGAGCATAAGGGAAAACTCATCTTCTTTTCAGTGTGGTATTTAGATTTTCCTTTGAATTCCATTTTCCTCTTCTTATAAAACCCATATGATTGACGGGTTAATCCAATCTATATCTCATCCTTGAGAGCACATCGAACGATTTCCCCGTAGCTATTGAAGTCCCTTATGGATAACGCCCTTCAGAGACTTGGTTTTAAGCCACTAAAGAATCGATCAATCTTACTCTCAGGTTGGATAATAATCCTAGAAGCGTACCTTGCAAGTCTTGTAAAATTTCCATTGTAGGTACCAACAGATTCATCATCCTTTTGATTTTGTTCAAGAAAATCCTTCTCCATATTTGTTCGATGAATACGAGGGATGTACTTATTGATAACTTATTTCTTGAACTCGTCCCATTCCATGGACTCAATTTCATCTCTTGGCCTCGTATTCTTGATAAGATTCCACCATTGATCAGCTTCACCTTCCAAACGCTATACTGCTAAGATGACTTTATCATGTTCAGAACATTGAAGAACTGAAAATATCTTTTCAGTGGTACTGATTCATTGTTCATCCACTAATGGATTAGTAGACCCACAATATGAGGGTTGGCGTTGCCTCATGAAGGACTCAACAGAATTTTGCTCCTTCCTTTGCTCGTTTGGAAGTCCTAAATGATTCATAAATTGAGAATGTTGTGTTAGCATGGCTACAAGATTTTCCATTCCAGCTCCCATAACGTTTGGTTGCTCAGGGGGACAATTATTTCATTTCTCGTCGCATTTCGTGTTAACACGGTTCCTTCGGGTTCCAGCCATTGACTAAAACCAAGAATAATATTGTGATAAACACTAATTATAATAGGAAAACCACATAATAAAGAATAAAATTTTACACTTAAGGTCTTGTCATAGGCCGTTCATGGACATTTCTAAAACACTGAGATTGTGTTCTATGCTTAGAGATATACTTAGGGTTCTTACTAAGGATTTCAAATCCTAGTTTCTAAAGGTTGACTATAGCTTTCCTCTGAAACCAACTATAATGACCCATACATTAAATACATTGTTATTGCTTAAAAATTTAAGCACACTTATCACAACATATAACAAAACCATGAAAGGACCATATAGGTATAGTGTCTTAAGAAACTATGAAACATAAACAACTAGTTCATAAAACATCTACATTGTCTCCCATTTATTTCATCATATCTAGAGTCCCTTTTGGAATATCCTACTTAATAACCTTCTTCCTGACCTAGGGATAGAAAACATACAAAAGGGTGAGCTCAAATTCACAGTAAGGGTAATAAAAATAAATATGAATCACATCATATTCATAAGAACATAACATTTTAGAAATCCCAGCCTACAAAAGAGATCATAATTTAATAACATGGGAAAAATCATAGTAGTGAAATGTAATCCCAATAATGATAACCTAAAAAATGAAATTTTGGCATACACAGATAATCATATAGAATAATTTCTTCGTATTCATGACTCATTTCGAATACTATCATAGCGGACAAAGTCCATTTCGGAACTGAGTTCACTCCTCATTTCAGTCCTGTTTCACTGAACCGGATTAACATGCCATTCCAGCCATGTCTATCTCAGGAGATATAAATATTTATCCAATGAATTAGAGGGAGATATAGGTCCTACCAATCTCATAATCATACCATTATTAAGTGTTCCACAAGATCATAAATCATACAACATAGCATTACCCATGTTATAAAAATGGGATTCTTAAACATCATGATATCATATCATAATCCATATAAGATAAAAAGACATCATAAAAATAATTCCATCATAACATAAAAAATCAATGTAAAAATAGGGATAGAAATAGAACAGAATATTATATTATATGGAAAATAATTTTGATAAAACACTTGAACTCCATTCTTGAGGAAAATATCTTTTCTACTTGAAAAACATTTTCCCTTTATTAAAATGGTATATAATTTTAAACCAAAAAAAGTTAATTAAAAATAAACTTGAGAACTTGTAAAGTATGATTCATGGAAATAATGATATAAAAATCCATTCATGCCGTATAAGTTAAAAAAACATACTTCTCGTACTTTGGCCAGAAAAGTCAAAAAGTGCCTCGTACAAAAAATGACAATAGACTACTTTCATATCTTTTACTAAAAACTCACCGAAGGTTAAAATTGGATTAAAAAAAATTGTAATAGGATATAAATAATATTAAATATTTAGGAAACATGGATGTGGATGATAATTATTCCGCAGTAAATTCTGAAGTATAAACAATCTTTGATAAAAATTGAGATTGTGAGATTTTCCCTTACCTAAGGTCCGATTTGCTTCGTACGTGTCTCAACCTCCTGTATAATAATTTAAATAATGTTATAAACATATTAAATAATCATACCCATTGTTATTTTATCATTTATGGTAATATTTATAGATTCTTAGCTTCTTATTAGTAATATTTCATTGATACTTTTTATTCAGGTGTTTATTGCTTTTTGTTCTCATGCATGTTTTGTTGAATAAATTCTTATTATTCTTTTTCAGTTATAAATAACTCATTTAAAGAATAAGATTAGTGTAATATATATCATATTTAATCAATCAATTCATTTATATAATCATTATTCAATGAAGTTCTTGTAGAACGAGTCGCATCACATCGTGGAGACGGTAGGTTGTAAGCACGCACGAGCGATGATATCATTCCCATGACCGTGGAATTGTATTTAAGTGTATTTATACTATTTCATAATCAATATCACTTTATAATAATCATATATAGTTATTATTTAAACCATTATACTCATCCATGTAAGGTGGTGGTGGAAAATAGATTACACCATGACGTGGAGACGGTATTATGTACGTACGCACGCGCAGTGATTTCATTTTCCGTTGGATGGATAGATGGTGAAATAGGGTTGTTTCATAGTTGTAATAACATATCAGTATATAATTGAAACTTATTTTATTACTTAATTATGAAACAACTAATGAAGAATAAGTAGAAGAAGAAATAAATTTGAAAGAATCGGTAACGGACATTACCTCTTCTTTGAAGCGCCTCTTCTTTACCTCATCTTAGGGCACTAAAGATGGGCTTTGAAGAATATCAGGACCTCTAGGATGTTTCTAGAGAAGTGAAGAGGAGAAATTGGTAGGGTTCGGACGATCTTGAATGCTCAATGTGGTGTTAGGAGGAGAGGGAGGAGGTGCCCTTTTATAAGGGATGATAGGGGAACCTTAAGAAAAAACTAAAAATATTATTTTATTATGAAGTCATATTCAGTTTTTAATAGGTCAAAAATGATTTATTTCGTATATAAGGTGGGTATGGGTCGAAATCCTATAATCCAATATAATTTATAAATGTTTAGGATTCTATTTTGACCTTATCATTTAGATTTAAATTTCAGTTAAATAATTTTACTTTTACAGTGTCTTCTTGTTTTCATACAATATATGGTTAATAAACTAACAATAACAAGCCAAACTAACCCCAAGTTGTTTATTATTAATATAAAAAAGATTATCTAAGTCATTTATTTGAACCTTATATTTTTATGAATAAAATAACAATTAATAATATATTATTTGTTTTAAAAAACTATTTTATGTCAATTTTGATACAATTTGGTACATGATTTTTCTGAAACTCATAACAGTATGATTAGTTCGAAAAAAATTAAAAACATAAATATTAACATGTCATATTAACCTAAAAAATTAGTGGAATTAATAAAAAGTCTAAAAGTACATTTATTTGGGTATTTATAACATCAATTATGTCAATATTTTATTAATAAGATAATTTCTGCATCATAATTGTGTCATAAATAAATAAATTTATTTATTGTCTAAAAATTATAAATAAAATACCATTATGTAGGAAATATTTTTAACTTTATAATGAATATTATATTCTATTTTATCTTATGTATAACTTTATATTAAAAATGTTTTATTTATTATACATTGATTTTAACTATTTTAACTATTCTTAAAATAAAATAATATTAAATGTTCTAATCTAATCCATGTGTGCCTAAATTATAATATTTTATTCCTAAGGTTGTTAATGGTCTAATTAAACTTATCCAATACAATTAGGACATTTTTTAAGGTAATAATAATATCATTTTTACCATTAATTACACTATTTACTATTAACTATGGGGGAAAAAAGTAAAAGTTACAATTACCCAAAAATTATTTTCATCTCATTGAACTACATTTTAGTCCTTCATATTAACCGTGTCTTTCATATTTTCGAAATTCCACTCATAGAAGCAGTAAAATTATGTTTTATGTAAATTTTCAAATTCTCCTAGGAGGTTGGTAAAAGACGGTGAAAAGTTCAATAAAATTTTTATATATCTAAAATTATTATAAAATAACTCCAATAAATTTCATTGAACTTATATAAGTGTTATGTATCATTTTGAACTAAAATAAATTTAAATAAAATAATTAATTAATTAAATAAAAAGTCGGTTTTTAAATAGTAATCCAGTGTTTTCACTATTGATCAAAAATTAAAAGTTTTCAGAAAAATACCAAAATTTCACCCCTGGCTAATTTTGATACTCCGAATCCAAAAAATAAAGTCCATTTTGAAAGATAAAATTTACAAAATTTCAAAAAGTGTTTATTACTATTCATAAAAGCTAGTTTTAATAATATTTTAATAGCATATCGTTATTTTGTGAAACTCGGTATTGCGTACAATGCAAGCTATCGAGGAAGGTCGTGGTTCCGTATAAAGAAAGCCAAGTCAGTGTTGTGTGTAGTGAAAGATTCCTTTTATGGTGTATATATCATAAAAACAAAACATTTCTCATAAAAATCTTGGGTGTTACATATGTAATTATTTTTTTTATAACTCATTGAAACAACATTATTTATATTTTCAAACATGATTTACACATGTAGGAGAAACTGTTTCCATAACAATATCATTGAAACATTATTATCATGGGCAAAAGAAACAAGTTCCATAAAAATATCTTTAAAACAATAATAATAAATCCAATGAAAGACATATCATGTTATAAATACAAAATATCCATATTTTAGGATAAGTAATGACAGTGGTTCATGATATTGATTACTGAAAATATTGTTAAAAAATCATTAAAAACATTCTTTAGGAAAGTACTCTTTTCATTTTTGACCTCAATTTTAAAAACATAAATGATTTTATAATTATATATCGTTAGAAAAACCTTTTAAACATATAAATGATGTTTCCAAAATAATTTAAAACAGTTTTTGGATAAAAATATCCGTTTTTCTATGAGAATTTTAATTTTTAAAGAATAAATTTTTATAGAAAACATTGTTTTGGAGGAAAAACATTTCTGACGAAAGAGATGGATACGGATGAGTTTTATTAAAAAGATTTTCATATTAATTATATGCACCAACTAGTGAGAAAATGATACTATTACATGTAAATATCATGACTGACCAGAGGGTAGTAGAATTTATAAGAATTTTATGACTTCACAATTGGATACATAATCAGACACAATCTCGATAAATTATGAGACTCTAATAAAAGAATGCTACAATATTGGTAGCATTTATTCAGAATACCCATGAGGGGATAAAATTAAATGAAACATATAATATCAATAAATTAATGATATTTAGGATAAAATGATTCAAATTGGATGTACACACAATTTATATGATTATAGATATATGGAAAAACAAATTTCTCAAAGAATGAAAATTATAAAAAATATACATTATGCATATGGTGACTTCGAATCCACAATCATCCTGAAACTGTTAATCCCAAAAGGATAATTAAATTCACATATATTCAATTATAATAATCATAAAATACATTCATGGGGATTATATACATAACATAAAAATAAATGGTGAATATGGCATGAATCTCACAAAAATAAAAGTGAGACGAGAAGTACCCTAACCAAGAGATCGATTAATCATTGTTGTTATTTATCATTCAAAATAATAAACATATATCAATTATTTAAATTATTTAAAACCTTTTTCAATTTTATTATTCCATTTTTTAATTATTAACATGTAATATATGATTAATTTATAGATTATGTTTACGACATATTTGTTGGCCATATGCATCTTGTATGTGAAAAATGTCAAAGGTGGATTGAATATTATCAAATTACATATTTTTTAAAAATATAAATATAATTTATAATAAAATAATTTTATTATTTATTCATCAATTATTATTTTTAATCTAATTGTTAATTATGGTTATGAAAAACAAACTAATGTTGGGAATCATAGAGATGTTATGTAGTATATATTCATGAGTAACATTTCCATTTTTCAATGATCACTAAAGAAATTATATGTGTAATATTTTATTTTTATGGGATGATAATTATATAAAAAATAACATATTGGTTAATTAAATGAACTTATATATTTTGTTATTGTGATATGGTTATGAAAAAAATAAAATTTCATCGCTTCGAGGAGGTCGTAGTACACTCATCCACAAATGACATTTTTACATATCTAGTATGGGAAATGGCAAGAAAAAATATATATATTATAATTGTAGAAAAATAATTATGTCCTCAATATCATTATAAGGTCATTTATATCAAAAATATTAATTATGGTATCCCTTAAAACCTTCCAGGTAACACTTTTGTAAAATGTTCTTTACATCGCATCATGAGGTAGTAGTACATTGTAAGCACATGTGACATTATTGTATCATCTATGGTATGTAATAATGAAATGTGTAAATCATATAATGAATAAATATGTAATATTATTTTATAAATAACATAAATATCATAAATTAAATGTACTTACATACTTATTTTCTACAATGAGTGGTGGTAATGGAAAAATGAACAACATTGTTTCATAAGGCGGTAGTTCGCAGTACACATGATTGATGATTTCATATCCCATTTGATAGAACTGTGTGTGGGTGTAGGCAATAAAATTTACATGAGAAATCATAATTATATTTATGATTCTGGGGTTATTATATATTCATGATATACTAATAATTTTTTGGTGTGTAGAATGAAATAAAAAAATTCATGTTGATGATCATTACCTATTCTTGAGGTAATTCTTTTTTCTTCGCACCAAATACCTTCCATGGATGGATATTTCCATGTTTAAGTCATATTAGATGAGGAAATTGAATTTGAGTTGTTATTTTTAAAGGTAATGAATGAAATAATTTATTTTAATGTTGTTAAGAGAGTGGGACAGTTGGTGGCCTTTTATAAGTGGGGAGTGGATGCACTTGCTACCTTTCATAAAAAAAAGTTAGGTGATAGCACAATTTCACCTATAAAAAGGTCCCAATAATGACAAAAAACTCTATTATACAAGATATATATCTAAATATCACCATAAAATGGATTTTTTTACTTGTCACTATATCATTTGGCCCCTTAATTTTAATGTTTAACCACCATGTAAATTCATTTATCCTCAATCATTTTAATTGATTTTAATTACATTCACTAGTGTTTTGGGTTAAAAATATTGTTAAACATAATATATTTTTAAGTTATTAAAATTAAAAATATTAATTAAATTTTTATATTTAAAGACAAATAATTATAAATTTTTAATTAAATATTAATCCCAAAGACATGGTGAGACAATTTTTTTTAGATGGTATTTTTTTAGAAATAATGTTAATACATATTGAATATATTAATAATAATTATCATCGTATGAAAATAAAATTCTAATTTAATGATACATAGTATATAAATTTTATATAATAAATTCTTAAATATTTATTATTTTAATAAATATAAATTTTGAAATATTATGCTTTTTAAAACAGTTTTTATAATAACCATATTTTAAGTACAAGAACAATATTATACTGAATACCAATACAATGTTGATTAAAATTACCTATGTTTATTATATATAACTAAATAATACATAGGATAATTAATAATATATTTATAAAAAATTTGACTCTCAAATTACATAATTTACTAGAAAAACTTTTATAAAAATGATATTTTCGCTATTCACTACAAATTCAGTATTTTTTTAAAAACCTAATAGTGTCACCCAAAGTAGATTTTAATATATATCATTAAAAATGATTAATATTTTATAATATAAATTTTAATTGTCTTAAAAAATTAATTTCATAAAATGTGAGCCTTTACAATATGAGAAAACATATTCGTTGCAAAATACATCATTTTATGTGTAAAAATGTATGTGTTTTTATCTCTTGTATACGTACCGTATACGATTTCTCATAATCCATAGATATAATATATTATATATATATATATATATATTATTGACATAATAATTTTATTTAATTTTTGTATAAAACATTCCTGGGAGAATTAAAAATGATTCTGAAAAAAAAATCCATTTATTTTGAAAGGTGATTTATTTTGAATTATAATTATTTTTTAATAAAAAATACTAATATTTACATGTGTAAAACCTATTTTAATAATTTTGTTAATACTTTTCATACCATCCATTAAAACATCTAAATTATAATGGTATTATATAATCCTCCATTTGAGTATAGTGTTTAATATTGAATACACCATCAAACATAGAAATATATGGGTTGGGTTTCATGGAAAAACAAAACTGGAAATTGTATGCAACAAAAGATATCGAAGAAACTCATTATTATGTGTTTTATAAAATATAATTACATTTATTTTCCCATTAAATTATAAAATTAAATTTTATTATTTTGAAATATATATTTGGGTGTCACCCCCCACACCTTAATAAATTATGTCCTCATGATTTCATCATTATCTCATTCATCAAATGTAGGACATTGAAATTATTTTTGTTGAAAATTCTCATAATTAAAAGGGATATTAAAAAAATTTATTAATGAGAGAAAAACCAAAATATAAATAAAATATGGAATAATATATAATTAGATTTTTAGATAGGATAACATTAGTTGGAATGAATGAAAATAATAAATAATTACATAATTTAATTGATGTAGTTGATCACAAATAATTGAATGATCAATTGAATGATAATGGAAGGAAAACCAAAAATCATTGATTACATAGAATGCTATTGTCTCATCTGAATTATAGGTACCAGGATAATAACTTTTTTACAATGTTTGTAACCTAGATTTGACGAATTATTTTTCAATCTAATCTAATAGAATAATGAAATATACTATCTTAAATTTGTATAATTTAATTCTTTGATTAATTTATAAATAAATCTCATATCCAAATCCAAATAATTATTATCAAAGTTTCATTTTTTATTATTTATGCACTATTATTAAATTTTAAAGACCATATAACCATAAAAGGGATAATAAGTTATTTCTTCTAGATTTAAACATCAACCAAAATCTAAATTCTTTTCACATAGTAAGATCGCTAAAAAAATTCTTAAACCTTAATATGATACAATAATATTAATAATTTTACAATGTGATGTTCAAAACAAATAATTTCATAAGTATCCATCCTTATAATTCTTCATTTTTTTAAACTGGGTTTGACACCTAATGATTAGAATTGTTTTATAATATATTCATCAGATGTAAATCAACCATCAGTACTCAAAAAAATTAAATATGATTACAAAAAATATATTTATTTATATATAACCCAATTTCATAAAATCCCTTAAATCTTTTGGACCAATGGTTTATGGGGAACCCTTATCATCATTCGGTCACGTGTTGAAGCCCCATCTCCTTCCCATATACAATTGGTTGTCACCTAACATATGAGTTGGGATTTTTTAGATAAAAAAATTTACTCTACAAATAACACACCTTATTTAACATAGTAGTTAATATAACAAAAACCCAGTAAAATGAATCAATACTGTCATTATCCTCAAAATAATACACCCTAAAACCAAAAAATTAGGTTTCCATTACAAAATACATGAGATCAACTATATTCTAATATTCTTATGGTGGTATGGATAAATTATATGAAAAACATTCATGACACAACATTTTATCAAATAAAAACTAAAAATTTCATTTGATACCAACTATAACATAACAGAGCCCAAACTCGTGGATTTGGTACTGAAATCATAAAAATTTATTTTCCAATTTTTATATCGATAAGTCCAACCAATTTTTTCTATAATAACATTATAAAATGAAAATTAAATGCTAAATCACTTATTTCATGGAAAACCTTTTTGATTTAGAGTTTTATAGAATTAAGAAAACCTCTTATATATTGAATTCACGTGTATTTAAATGATCATTTCACCAACATATCCATGATTTTATTTTTCACACGAATACATATTTATCGTTCATATTAAATCCCTTATATACATAATTAATTCAATATGTTTATCTGTAAACTAGAAAATATGAATCATAAGTGGGGTAACATCATATTTTTAGTAAGAGACAGTGTTAGAATTAAAATATTAATGTCATCAGTGGGGATAATAATATCATAAGTGTATGATGAAATAATCAATGTTCACGAGTATAACATAAGAATATTCATACCCATCACTACATAGGTTATTAAACAAAAAAACATGGAATATGGGATAAATAAAGAAAAAATTCATTATAATCAATGATCATGTGTAATGTGATATGATTCATGATAAACAGAATCATTATAATTACCCTTGTTATGTTCCATGTGATGCGTTAGTGACAATCACTTCACATCGCTTCGTGAGGAGAAAGGATGCCTTACACACAACTGACAATACCATTTCACCTACAGTATGATATTTTAAAATTGTTTAAATGTTTTAATGATTACATACGTGTATATATTTTATAAATATTATATATATCATATAATAATAGTATTTCCATCATTATTACCATCCATGAGATGTGGTAATTAAAAAAAAAGACAACAATTCACAAGATGGTAGTCCATTTTACAAATGAAAGATGATACCATAAAACAATTGTTGGATGTGTGTGTGGGTTCGGTCATACCTGTAATGTAAAAAAAATAATTATATTTATGATAATGATTATATTTTATAATCAATTAAAACTATGAATTTATTGTTGTTGATAAATGAATCATAAAAGTGATAGTTGATGAACATTGCCTCTTCTTTGTGTAACTTGTATTAGGTTTCTCTAGAGGCCTTACATGGATGGATTTATAACCAATGTTGGGGATCCATGATGTGGTTAGGTAATGGGAGATGTAATTTTTGTAGATATTGAATAATAAAACCTGTTTTTATGGTGTGAAGAGATAAAGATATGTGGTGGCCTTTTGTATACGGGGAGAGGAAAGAGATGGTATTTTTAAAAATAATCTTTCTCGGGCCCATGTTTTTACATATCAAAAGGATACTATAATATTAAAAACACTATAAAATAATTTATATGCTCAAAATATGGACATAAGATCAGTGTTGGACATGTTTTGATGTCATTCCTTCCCATAAGTTTAAAATTTACCCACCAAGTATACTAGTTTTTAAGTTAATCCTAGTAATTAATTTTAATTTGATTCACTAATTTTATGGTAAAAAATGATGTTAACCTTATTAGGAATATTAATTTATGTTTATTCAATATATTCAATCCATTTTTTGAATATCTATTTCAAATAAGTGAAAATTTTTATTTTTATATAAATCTCACAAATGTGGTGAGGTAGTTGGGTTTTATGAAGTGGATTTTTCAAAGAAAAAGGTAATTTATTTTAACTATATGAATAATAATAAAAAATTTATGAAAATTAATTATTATGCAATTATATATAATCTTTATAGAAATTTTAAAACATTGCAAATTGGGGTTTTTATAAGAAATTAAATATAGAAAAATTATGCATTTCAAAACTATTTTTTAGAAAAACCCATTTTTAAACAGACAATAAAACTTGTACTAAAAAATATAAAATTTATAAAAACTAATTAAGTGGAGTAAATATAAAAATATAATAATTATGTTAGATAAATAATATTCAAATAAAATTTGGACACTTAAATTACTAAATTAATCTACACGAAATTACATTTATAAAAATATATTTTTTTTTCACTAGTCACTAAAAATTAAGTATTCCCCCAAAATCAAATAAAAATTAACTCAATGTAAAATTCATGAATTTTTTTGTTCAAATATTAATTTTTTTTATAAAATTAATTATCTAAAACTGTTTAAAATTAAATTTTCAAATAATTGGTCATAAAAGGTGATAAAACATCTCTTTTAAAAAATAATCTATTTTAAAAATAAAATAGGATTTATTTTTATATCATATCTATGAAATACATATGATTAATATAAAAAAATAATATTTAATATATTATATATTAATTTAATTAATATAACCCAATATGATTTATTTGATCAATTTATTGGTATAAAACACAATTTTTCTTAGTAAAATAGTTTTTAGAAATAGATTCCAATTTATTTTGAAAATGGGTTTTTTTTAGTTATAACAAATTTGACACAATTTAATTAATTATATATATATGTGTATAACATATATTAGTAACTAAATTAATATTATTTAAATAATTTATTCCAACAACTTGGTAATAACTGTAATATAACATAAGTCATTTAACTTTGGTGTTGCATATTAAAAACAATATCAAACATAAATATCATGAGGTTGAATATAATGAATGAATAACTAGGTGTTGTGTGTAAAAAAAATTATTTATGAAACATGCCTCTTTTGTTGCAAAAATATAATTAGTATCATGTCCATTATGGTATAAAAAATATAAATATTATAAAATAAATATTGGGGTGATAAACCTGTCTATTTTTTTAGAATATCTTTAAGTGGATATACCATTAAAAAAATTTAATAATACCATTCATTAGGGAAACCCAATGAAAATTCATAGCAAATTAATACCTTAATATAATTCTATTCAAAAATCTGTAAATGTCCTCTTTGGATATTCTATACAAAATACAACAAAACTCTCTAAGGGAATCAAAAGACTATAATAAGCTACATTGGATTCATGAGTAAAACCCTAAAAAACGAACTCTTCAGTTACAATAGAGTAAGTCAAATAAATAATTAAGACAGTAGAGGTTCAGTATTAACTCAAAATTATGAATTATCTCCTTGAATACACCCCAAACTGAGAGGATGTATGATGATAAAGGACATGAAAAATAACTTAGTTTGTGAACACTATGTGGATGTGAAAGGGGGAGGAGTAGCATAAAAACATGATGAAGAATTATAGTTTAATTAAACATTAATGAATTTTTGTGAAGTCGCATAGTTTAGACAATCATTTATTATTAATTTGTTTCCAAACACTTAGTTGTAATAGTCCAAATCCATCTTACATGCATGGTTTGGAAACATGGTTAGCCAAACCATGTGCCAACTACCAAATACCTCACTAAACCAATCTATAGGATGGTGTATGATTTTGCTATAACTGTGTGTCGGTCACGTGGCTTGTCCATGACTCTCCCCATGATTTCATCATATTTTACTTAATTTTTCACCCAAAACCATTCTATGACCTTTCAACAAAATCATGATTTGTTCAAATTAAACTAAAAAAACTGTGTTCATCAATATGTCACATGTTTTCTCAAAAATTGTGCACATAAAATCCTGAACCATATCAAGAGAAATAAAAAACTCTTAAAAAAAACTTAAGGCCTCTAATTAACATTAAATAATCTATGATACCTCCTTGGAATTATTCAACATCTCAAAACATAACTTTGTATCTTTACAATACTTGGAATCCCACTTCGAGCCTATATCTATAAATAAATCCATCATGTAAATGGAAATTCAATTACCCTATGTAATTATCGTCATATTATGATGAAGGATCTTAAAAATCCTTAAGATTCATATGAATTCTTCTCAATTTAATCATAGGATTTATAATGACAATAATAAAAGTGGTATGAATATTGAGTTTGGAAAAAATTCTTTCAATCAAATATCACTATAAGGGAAATGGACTATCAAAAACCACTTAGAAAAAACTTTTCTTTGGATGATGACATCTTCTAGGAATTATTATTAAGAAAGTTTATACTTTACCGCAATTAGGTGATGAATCCCAAGGTGGTATAACTGGATTAAAAACCAACTTATAAGGATCCTTAAATGATGATCTTAGACTATAAACATGATTTTTTTTCAACACATTATAACTCACCTTATCTATGTGTAGTTTTAAAAGGCTACCTGGGAACTAGAGGGAACAATGAAACATATGTACTTTAAACTATTCTCAAATGAGAATACGAGATGAAATTTCAAGGATATAATTTCAAAATTCAGGAAGGATGTAAGAATATATAATTTATAAATAATATTTTTTCCCTTAAAAATGTGTTATATATATTAAAAAATTGTATAATATACCATGAAAATATAGTGAAACTGAAAACATATTATTCCAATAATGGATATCGTTATAGTATTCATTATGTAAATAAATTAAAATTCCAAAAATTATAATAGAATGAAAATATAATATAGAAAAACTAAAATTTGAAAATTTTGATCTTACTATTCAAATAAAATAAAATCTCAAAAAGAAAAACTCTTGAGTATAAAAAAAATTAATGTAATGAAATCGTCATTTTAAAAATGAAAAATGTAGAACAGTGGTATGAATTATATTGAGTATTGTATAATGGAATGAATATATAATTTTTTATGTTAATATCACTATATTAATAGTATTATAATTGTTTCGTATAATAACGTTTAATTTTTGAATAGTTACCTAACTATTGGGAATAATAACTCGACTGTTGGAATAATATTATGACTGAAAATTATGAAAATTTTATAAAAATAATATTCAACATGTGTAACTTAAGAATTTATGAACATTATAATTCCAAAAAAATAAATGTCATGGCTAAAATATAAATAATCTAGATTCCCATTTTTAATAAAATATATTCTAATACATTTCATTTAAATCAAATTTTTTATGATAGTACTTAAAATTAACAATGATTTGTAATTTTTCTTTTAAAATTTCTTTCCATTTTTATAATAAGTAAATTGAAATTTATTAGGGGTTATTTTATTGTATTTTTCATGAAATACATAAATTTTTAGTAAAATAGAAAAAAAATTAGTTCTTTTCATAATATGTTTATCGTTCATGATATAAAAGTGAACTAATAAATTCTCTAAATATTATATCAACCAAAAAAATATTTGTTGAAAAAATGGATTCATTTATGTACAATAATATTATTTTCAAAACCTCAAAATAATTTTTCATAATCTAAAAGTCTAATGTGTCCCATTAAATATGATTTTTTTAATTTTTTATTCTTAATTTTATTAAGCTAAAACAATAAACATTAAATAGTATTAAACACATAAAATAATGAAATTGTATTCAAATATATTTTATAATATAAAAAATTTCACTATTTCATGGTTTATATTGGTGATTATATTTTCTTCATTATTGCATCATTAACATTTAGCTCTTATCATCGATAAATAACCCATAATCCTCCATTAAAAAATCACACCACATAAATATACCAAGGAAAAACAAACACACCAAATATCCTTGATTAATCGATTTATCATCATATTTTACATTATATTTGTAACTAAAAACTATAAATTCAAGTATTTCAGGGACATATAAAAGATAAAACAACTAGAAGAGTGTGAGTTTTAATTATGTTTTTATCTCATTTTCCAATTCTCTTCACCTTTGTCTATATTCTTATTGAACATAAATCATTAAAGACTAAAAAATAATTATTTCGACATTATATTATTTTTATAAACTGTTATAATGATGATATTGATGATGTATTTATATTTTAGACTTCTCATTCCTTCTCATTTGTTAATATCTCATCAACGATCGGTTAACCCCCCATCAAGAAGTCTCTATATATATGATTATCCAGAATATAATGCTCGATCATAAAAGATTATTTAAAAATTTTAAATGTTACGATATAAGTATTCATTATTTTCTAGAGTCAATATCAATAATGTAAATATACCAATAATTAATAATCATTAAATATATGCAAGAGAAGGTATTTTGAGGCTAATATCTTATCCAAATGATTCACATTGACTATGGAAATTAATGAATATAATTAAATATTTATAATTTAAAAATTTTGAAATGATGAACATAATTCACTTTTATTTAGTGGTTTCAATGAAACAATTTTTGTTATTCACAATTTGGAAAAGTGAAGAAATAAAGAAAGATTTATGTTAAGCTGATTCTTAAACCCAACTCCTTTTCTGTTATCAGTTGTTTTATATTTTTCTAAATAGCTATACTCCACTAATATCTTAAAACATACTATTCATAAAAATTTCCCATATATTTTAGGGGATACAAATTTTTTCACCATGTAAAATTATTTTAAGGTAAATACAATAATTTTTCAAAGAGGTTTTATTTTCTAAAACACTGCATTAAATCATATTTAGTAATATATAGTCCACCCCATAATGAAAATGTTTTAACTGAAAACCAAATTAACAAAATTAATTTGGTAACCCCAAATTGTATTCATGAATTACTATTTACAAATAATTTAATAAATCTATTACATAATTTTAGTTTTTTTGATGACTATGATTGTTGTATGATCTCTTTCTAATGTGGAATTCAAGATTATGAACATTTCATAGTTTTATAGGTGCACCGGAAAATATATATCTATCACTTATATTGAGTATCCATTTATATCTAATGTGATTATGTCTATTACTTGTAAACATATATCTTGCATTTTTCATAATTATGATGTTTTGATTTATACACATATGTTATTCGTGAAGATGATGTTGACTTTGTTCACAACTTTGTGATGTTTTGAAGCTAATGTGATATGTATTTTTATTATTATGAATATGATATATTCCATTCCATTATCATATTATTCATTAATTATTATCATTATTATCCTATTCTTATTTCATTACAATGTTGATTTTTTTCACCAATGTAATATTAATTCATGTTGGTTATTCAACCCATGTTGTTCCACACATTACTGATATTTTATCTAACCTCATTCATGGATATATATTTTTAGGTGTTTAAAGTTACAAAAAACATCATGAGTTATTTTATGAGGATTTATGATATAGTTTTATAGTTGTTTAAAAGAAAAATCAATCTTTATTAACATCATAAATTTTGAAAAGTAGCAATTAAGTGTGTCTTCTATCGAGGCCACCCAGTAGAGTATATTTTGTCATTTTTTTAAAGAGTTCCTAATTTATTTTTTAATTGTTCATTAAGGTAATATAAATTAATATTAAATATAAAAAATATATGATACAGAAAAAAAATTGAAAATATATAGAAAATAAAAAATTTAAATCAAACTAGGTGATAGTTGTAATGAATTTTACAGAAAAGAGAAAGAAGCTGTCTAATAATTCATTTTTACATATTATTATTTCTTCATTTTTTTAATGGATTAACCAATTTTAATTCTCACAATTAATGATTTGAATATATAATATCACAACTCATTTTGTTAAATAAAATGATTCTACAACTGATATCTTAGTTGTAGAGATCCTTTCTCAAGGTGTATGTTAATGATATAAACACTAATCGAATGAAAATTCATAGACAACGCACTTTGTACGAAAATATTTTAGATTCGGAATTGTGAAATATTAAAAAGTAAGACCATATATAAACACCAAAACTACTTTAATTATACAAATTAATTTATTTTTCATCAGAAAACAATATGAAATATGTCATACTAAGAATGAAATAATTTCTTTTAACAGAACATCAAAATAATTAAAAAATTAAGAAGAAATAACATTTTAAAAAATAGAGATTATAGATAGAATTGAATTTTGGAAATTTACATAAATTGAAAACTCATAAACATCAACATGTAAATTAAGTAGCTTTTTCAAATATAAATTTTTCCAGACATCATTGAGGATCATTGGTAATCTCTATTCTCTTCTTCATTAGCTTCAGGTGTCATAGAAGCTTCCCAGAAATTCTGTTAGTTTTCTCCACTTTTCTCATCTTATGAAATCATTGAATTTCTCTATATGTTCTATTACCCATCATTTAATGAATCATGTAACTATTATGTACAATTCCTAGAAAAAATACCATTTTATTCTTCAAAATACCACCACCAACATAGTTTTCTTTAATATTTTCTCAATCATCAATGATAGTATTAACTCCATCAAAAAATATACCAGCACCATACCATATAAATTTTTATTCCCCACAAATATTATCATTAGAAATGGTAATAAATTGCCATAGGACACCAAATAATTTCCTTAATGATGTCATCAAAATAATACATCAAAATTCTTCTTCATCTAAATTTATAAAACTACAGAAACTCTAATAAATGATCTTTTTTTACGTAGTATAATCTAATGGAAGCATTAATAAAATCAGCATATACGAATCACTATTAATTAATCCATAACAAAAGACAAGTTTAACTCTCGTAAAAAATAAAAAAATTAGTATTTCATAAAAATTTCATAAACCAAAAATCAATATCACATAGACATAATCATCATATTTTTAAAATAAGGCAGAACATTAATTAAATCTCAACATTACAAAAAATATTTGGACTGTGCATCAAAATCCATCACCTCTAATCAAAAATTCCTAAAATGGATAAAATATTAAATAAAACAAAAACTCATATCTGATAAAAATTTATCAAAATGAGCTGGAATTTTGGATTCAACATGCTTGAGATCATTTCTCCCATGAATGATTTTTTAATCTAAGCTCGTTGTTTCTAATAAACTATTCCTTGAGTACCCATATCATCTTTAGTTCCATTAGTATAGAACAACAATATATCTATGATAAATTCTATCATTCAACCCAATTTTTCTACTTCATAACATACAGGAAAACATAATATAAAATCAACCGAAAATCATCAAGGGTAAATTGGGATTAGTATTCAATGAAATGATCATGATTTAATGAAAACAATGGTTAACTAGTCATGATATTTCATGTCAGTGAGCTCAAATGATACATGAAAAATTGAAGTTGTTCCATGAGTTTAATTATGGGGGATAGTTCAAAAAAATCATCACTAGATCAAGGTAACTCAAAAATAATCTGCAAAAATTTATTTGATAAAACTCATGAAAATAGTATCACCTTGATTGGTGAAAACCGCATCCAAATCAGTGCATTCTGTATTAAATTTAGTAGATATAGTGGGGAGTGGTAGCATTGGGATTAACACAATAGAGACTCATCATCAGTCATGATATTGATCAAAACCATTGACTAATATAGAAACGACCAAGGATTGTTATGGTGGAAGTATAAGGTTCGATCATTTGATCCTGATGGAACACCCCATTTTTTCCTTCTCTGGTACGAGATGATGTTTAGATCTTTCTTCACAAGATCTTCATAAGGTGGAGTCATTTCTAAGATTCACCAAAATACACTGATTGTGATCAATGGAACACATCTGTAGAAAAATTCTTCTATTTTTGTGGGTTATTTGTGGTTTGTGGCCTCTCAACTTAGGCTACTGAAAAAGTATTCCATATGAATCTTTTGATGGATTTGGTTTGTTCATAAATATTATAAATTATCCAGTGCAGAATATATCTTAATCCTAATTCTTGTCTACACAATATTTATTTTACATAGAAACATTTTTATTAAACTATGTCAGTAGAGATTATCTTACTTGGATGAGGAAAATTATTTTGTACTAACACTATATTACACAACATCAAAATTCACACACTAAGAGACATTTTAGCTTATTTGTGAGTTTTAATTTATCTAGAATATATATTATTTATATTCATTTCTTTTAGAGAAAATTTATATCTGGATGCGTGTGAATTACTAATACTGAGTATTTATCTTCATTAAACACTATGCACATTAAATAAAAAAAGATCAGAAACAAAAATAAATAAATAGAACATATTTTTTTAATATAATTAAATTGTTAGTTCAATTTTTACAATCCAAAAACAATAATAATAAATTATAAATTATAATAATAATCAAAATTCCATTATTATATAAAAATTAAAAAAAATGGTTATTTAAATAATATGATAACTAAAATTATTATTTTTTTAATTTATAAAAAAATTTAACAAAATTTCTAATTAAATAATTAACTACTTAAATTTTTTTAATATTTATTATAATAGATAAATTATATTTATCTATTAAGGTTATTATATAATATATACAAAATAAATTATATATTATAGATTAATTTATTATTTAATTAATTAGAAAAAAATGTTAAAAAAATTATAATTATACAAAAAAACATAAATTAAATAAATAATTAATTACTATATTTCATTAACACATAATTAACAACAATTATTACTAAACTAATTAATACATTTTTAAGTAATTAAATCAAAAAATGTTATACATATTATGTAGCAACGTTTTACCAAAATAAAAATACCAGAATTCCTCCACACAATGGTTTTTATTGTCTTAAATTAAAATTGTATGCCAATTCTAATTGATTGACATAAATCCAATGTTTTAAATACAAGGTTTCCATAAAAACCAATTTTTTTAACTGGCATTTCCAAATGTATTTCAATCATGAAGTGATAATTTTTAACCTAAAAAAGTAGTTTTATGTATGTGAAAAAAACTAAAATTCATTAAAAATAAATTCCAAAAAAATTGAATTTGGACAAAATTCCTTTAAATTTTAATTCAACTGGAATTCCAAACATCTCTTGACCTTTAAGAGAACAAACTCATATAAATTAGCTATAAAATAATTTACACACACTCTTTGGAATAGAAAATGTAATAAATATAAAGAAGAATAAATTGCACACTGAACATCTTAAAGAATGAAATAAAATGTTTACCTAGATTTGGATTTAAATTTCATAATTTCATTGAATACACATAATTTTGGATTAAATTAAAAATAAAATACTCGAATAAAATTGATAATTGAAAAACATTCTCAAAATTCATTAAAAAAGTCAACTACTGTCTTAGAGGAAAATAAAAAATTTATTATGTAATTATATCCAATAGATAATAAAAATTCACCTCTTTAATGTGGAAACACATAAATTACTATTCAGAAATAGTACAAACAAATAAAGTTTTTTATTGAATGTTTTAAAATAAGTAATTGAAAAAATTTGTGGTTTTTGATGGCCTCTCATTTTGGTACATATCAGCATAGAAAAATTTCCTTCTCCCATATTAAATCTCAAAATTTTCCCTCATATCGAATTTAATGTGGGAAAATGTGTGTATTCAATTTCCCATGTTTAAAAAATATTTGAAATTAATATTTATAAAAATAATGTTCAAGAAGCTTAAATTATATGTTAATTTATTTCATCCAAAATTTATAATGAAATAAATCAATTTAAATTAGTTTCGTATGTTTACTTATTGGTTACCACTTAAAATATTCATCTCAAAATAAAATTCTGATTACCAGTACATTTCATGATGAATGAAAAAAATTCATAATTATACAAGATTATATAGTAATAATAGGCAATAAAAGATAATTCATTTACTATATGAAATGAGCATGTTTGATAACTTCTTTTATCATGAAAAATTTACAACATTTTTATTTTTTATCAATTAATTTTTTATTTAGGGATGGTAATAAGAAGTATTAATGTACATAAACTTTTTTTGATTTTGAATGAAAAAAATACCTCTAGTGGAAGAATTATTTCTCTTAAGATTCATTAAAATGATTCCCATCATAAACTAATATAATGTCTTTTTGGCCATCGTGAAAAATCCAAAAAAATTACGTAGAAAAACATTATATTCAAGAAATTACATTTCATGTAAAATATCAACATAGATACAAAAATGTTGGGCCAAATTATGTTTCTCCATAATTATTCTTATAATTATGATTGTAAATTTTTAGACATCCTATCCAACATAATGATAAAGTAACGAAAATCCTTCAGTAGATTCATCTCTATGAAAAATATGAAAATATTCTCCAATTATTCTCACATTATTCCCTATAAGGAAAAATTAAGAAAAAATGAAAACAATTATATCACTCCAAAATGTTATTAACCTCACCCATATATATTAAATGAAAATAAACAAAAGTAATGGGAAGAAAATCATATTTATGTATTTGTATTCAGTATTAAACAAAATGATCTTTTCTCTTAGAGGTTCGTTATTAACTTATCGAAATAAATTCATCCAATTTCCACTAAAAATAACTGGAACATCATTCCCAGGATCTCATATCTATACAATTGAAAAGGTAAAAATTGAGTTACAATAAATGTTCTTCCATACTGGAAATTAAATTTATTTGGAAACATCTTCAGTTTTGATTTGTATAGTAGCACCTATTTTCTAATCTAAAACTCATTAAAAATATTCCTTTCCTATATAGAATTAGTTTTCAATTTAATTTTTTTTTCATAAGTAAAATTTATTATCTCGTTAACTCTTGAAAACAAAACATCTTCTCTTTTCCATCCATTAAAAATTCAGATTTAATGATATGGTAGGTCGAAAATAATTCTTCCCAACATCTACATAGAAATTAAAATCTCTCAAAAAATATCCAATAAGATGACAGTGAAATTAAATTATTATAGGCATTTATATAATTATAAATTGTATCCTCAACCCATAAGAACCAGTCTTTCATGTTTGGGATATCAATTAGTCATGATTATGATTAACCTATCAGTTTGAAACATCATTAATTCCATTCATTTGAGGGTGATAGAGTGTTGAAAGATCATAAATAACACCATAAGTATTGAACACTTTTTCCAACTTCCGACTATAGAAATGGGTTGTTCTGTCTATTAAAATTAATCTAGTAATACTAAACTTACAAAAAAATAATACATTCAACAAATTGGGACACTGATCTAGAATCATATATTCTAATTTTAATAGATTCAATCAATTTTTAATCATATTCAACCGAAATAATAATGTACATGTATTTGAAGAAATTAGGAGACCCATAAAATCCAATCTCCAAACATCAAGGAAATCACAAAACAACATAGGTTGTTATGCAATCTACTGTCTTTGTGAATCATTTCCTTGTAACTTTAAAGAATCAAAATTCCTTCAACACAGATGAAAGGTGTTGAAAATACTCTTCCAACATAATATTGAATAAAATAACTTTCTCCTAGTCTTATATAACCCAAGTTATTTCCTCTTCACTCTTTTCCCATGTACATCCCATAATAATAACTAGTAATCATCGGGAATCAACATTAAAGTCAAAATATAAAGAGGATGATGATATATTAGGGGGAATTGAATCTTATTTATTAGTTTTTTAAAGGCTTCTTTAAACATATGCTCAAAGAAAAAAGTCACTTCTTTTTTATGTAATGTTGTTGAATGTAGAGATGGTCAGCTGGAATTCTTTTGGAATCTCATAAAACCTAGCATGTCCATGAAGAGATCCAATATTACTAACAATACAGGGAAAGGTAAATGAAGATATGAAGTAAACCATTTACGTATCATCCTTAATTAAATTCTAAAAAACTTAATGACCCATCAAAATTCAATTTTCAACCATAAAATGACATTTTTTTAGAGTTTATAACAAGGTTATAGTCAAGGAAAACACTGTTAAGAACTCCTAAACAAATCAAATATCCCCCTATAATGGACCACACACTATAATGTCATATATAAAAATAACCATGTTCTCCTAAAGGAACTCATACTGAATTATAAGCACGTATATTTGGATGGTGGTTGGAGCATTTTATATTAGGAATGGAATTCTATGATATGAAAATATAGTAAAATGACATGTGAATGTTTTTTATCCTCATCCTCTAGATTAATGTGAATCTATAAGTTTCAATAAAAAACAACATAGAAGAAAAAATAATACTAAACTCCTATTTATTCAAGAATATGGTAAGGAAGAGGAAAGGTAAATTGGTACTTCCTAGTCACTATGTTCATCCACCTAAAATAAATGAATACCCTCTATTTTTTGGGTAATTTGATAGTAACCATCTATCCAAAATCAATTTTAATAAATGTGAATACCCCCTTTTATGTTTAATTGGAACTGTAATTAACCCTCAAATATCATAAATTGGGTATATAATAACCTCATCAAACAAGGTATTGACCTATTTCTAAACTACTTCATGAGTGGTAGGATTTAATATCCATTGAAATTTTCTTCCTTGTTCTAAATTATCTTCTAGAATAATCCTATGCTTGTAATCAAAAGCAATTAAACCTAGAAAATTTTCTACATATTAGTTTATTTCCATATTATTCATCTTAAGGTATAATATGAGTGGATTTTCATATTCACTAAATACCCATATGAAAATATAATTGGTAATTTTTGTTTGTCCTATAAAAAAAATATTATCTCATATTTTCAGGATAACATTTTAGTTCACATATGAATGAGTAATAATAATTATATAAATAAGGTTCTATGGGATATTTTTGTTTATTTTCATATACTAATATATCTTTAAGGGTAAAAAATCACAAATTTTATACAAGTAGTAAATTTATGTTTTTGATGAATATATTTATCATCTTGATAATAATTTTTTGATTCTGCATCATAGATATGATTCGTCCATTAAATGACATTTTATGAATTATTTGAGTTATTTTTAGAAGAATATTACTCAGTTTCTGTAGAATCTAAATTAACGTAATCAAAAAATATAAAATTTTCAGCAGTAGTACATATTTCAAAAGTTTAATAAAAATATTCATAATTTTTGTATAAAATTCTATAAAAAATTCACTCTTAGCATGTTAAAAAATTAAAAAACTAGGAAAAAGTTTCTAGAACACATATTCAATTTTAGATTCAAATCTATTGAATGTTTTATAATTCTCATATTTAGAAACATGTTTAGAAAATAAGGGTTCATTTTTCAAAGAATCTTTATTTCTAAAGAAACTAGAGGTCTGTTATCAAGAATATAATTAGGGAACAATCATGTTGAAAACTGGTCAATCATATTATCATGGTATTTAGAATATTCTTCCACAAACAATCTTATAATTTTTTTTGAAGATTATTATATTTCATCCAAAATCAAATGATAATATACTTTAATTAGATATTATTGTCAACTTAGAAGTTTTTAATAATTTTATTCCTCAAATAGATGGTTTATGTGAACTAAAATGACCATCTTATATGTATATTACCTAAATATCCGATAGGAAATGTAAATATTTTTCCCTTACCAACACATCATCGACAATTATAGTTGTTTTCCCTAAAACCCAATTAGATAATTGGATGATGATTCCATATTAACTGAGATCTCCAACCTCTGTCATAGAAAATATGAAATATAGAATCAAATTTATTGAAACATAAAAATCATAAATTTTCTCATTATGAAGATGATTTCAAATTACACATTGGATAAAAAATGTGGATATGTTATTTTAATAGTTAAAAGATTTTAATACATGGAAGATACATTTATTCACAAATTATCATTCTCACCATCCTTAAACATCATTCCTTGAAAACATATCTCCATAAATTATTTTATATAACTAAGGATTTATTTCAAAGCATCTCATGATGGTATTTTTACAATGACATTACAAAAGGATTCATGTAATTATCTATCCATTTTTGTCTCAACATTATTCTTAGATGTAAATAAAACCAAACTATAAGGATGTATCTACCTATACATTATAAGATCACCATCAACCATACTTTCCACTTTTTAATATCCAATTAGATTTCTAATATCCTTAAAATCCCATCCAAGAAGGATTTATATCAACTTTTTATATTTTTATTGTTCATATAGAATATTGATAGAAGGATGAAATAAAATTTCTATAGGTGATTTAAAAACATCTGTAGATGGTAAAATAATTTTAGTAGTTGGTAACACAATTTCAAATGGTGGAATTGAAACCTCATCATCTGATTTGAAATTTACTTCTACAGTTCAATGATCTCATTAATTTTATTCTCCATTGTTTTCCTCTTGATGTTTATGAATTTCAATTTCATTTTTGAAGACTATTACTATTACATTCATTTTTCCTATAATATTAACATTAGACAGTAATGTAAAACTAAAAATATTTTATTATTTAAACCAATTATTTTCATTTCCTTTTTCCCATTTTAGTAACCATGTTTTATTGAAATTTTTGTTGTTGTTGTGAAATATATTTTTATTTTTAACCATGTCTTCATGCTTTGAATAATTTCATTGATTAAAATTTTGTTTCTGATTTTCATGATTCTGAATATTTTAGTAGTTTAATCAAGCATGGGATCCATAATAATTTTGATTATACCTAAGATGTTGATCAAAATTTTGTGGATGGAAATTCGTAATAGGTTTTTAGTTAGGAAAAATATATTTTTCTTTTTTTATCCTTTTTTGAAGATATTTTTTTTAATTTCCTTCGTTTATTACTTTCTTGGGGAGCTAACAATTTAGGTTGGTTAAGAATGTTTCTCCTAGAATAATGACATTAAAAAATTCAAAATTTCTTGCCGATGTGGACATTCACCATTAAATGACCAGTGGTGGAAAAAATCTAATATTGATGTTGGATGGGTTAAACTATTTTTGTTTGGGATTATGTTGAAGTAGAGTATGTACACATTTTCCTCATTAATGAAGAACATTTACTAAGATGCTTCTAAATTCACATATGATTATAATTAGAAAAATATACTTCAATGTATAGATTAACATCAATGGTCCTCTTATTAAAAAATTGTTATGCATTTTGGGCCATATTAAATGTGATATTTCTTGAATAAATGGGAATTGTATTATCTAATTCTCATCCATAAACATCATTTATGATAGTCATATCCACCTTGACTAAACCATAAAGACATTAATTTATAAGGATCTTGTTAAATGTTTTTTTGATGATGGTAGCTAGAGAAAAGATTCTTAAATCTATCACAATACTCATGGAAAATCTTCACATAATGTTTCCTAATTAAAATTATATAATTGAAATGTGAGGAAGTCATAGAGGCAAGGAAATTGTTTTATAGAAATTAAATTTTTCAATAAATTCCAACATCAAAATATTGATGATTATGAGTAGTAAAAACACATTTTTTCCTATACATTAGTATAAATATAAAATAACATATTCATATTTTATCATCACAAACCCAATTGGGATTCATGGTTTTTAAAACCATGTGAAATTCTTTCAGTTTCATATAGGGTTCCTCTCTAGCGAAACTGTGAAATTTAGGTAGATGATAGAATAATCATGGTCATATTTAAAAACCATGATAATTTTTTAGATATAGAAAATAATTATGTTGAAATTTTATATCAATGATAATGAGATGCTTTAGTGTTATATGGTTTAACATTTTTCCGTGTTTTTTTTAATATTTAGTATTCATGAAAATCATTTCTAAGGAATCTTTTTTTGATTGTTTCAATTTTTTTAAAAAAGATTAATATCTAAAACCTATTTGTTTTTATGTTTTATACTATTTTATTTCCATGATTTTAGGATATTGTTTTAAAAAAGTAATGTTATTGGACCTATAATGTATTTTTATGAAATAATTTCTTCAATTGTTATCTATATTCATTTTATCAAATATGATAGGTTTCATTTTAGTTTTTATAAAAAACTATTTGGAAGGCCCCCTAATATAGAACCAATAGATGATTTCATATTAACATCTGTTAAAATCAATCTCAAAATTTATTAACCTATAAAATATAATAATGTATGAAATATGTTTTTTATATAGTGAGACCACCCTATAATAGTAATAACATCAACCTTTTATATTTTATACTTTTATGTTTTAATTATTCTTTAAGGGACAAAAAAATATTTCAAAAGACATAAATATATGTTCATGAAATACTGTGGTAATTAAAGTGAAAATAAACAATTGAAATTCAATTAGATGATAACAGTAGTTAACTTCATAGGGGAAAGAAAGATGTATTGTAACAAGTTATTATCACAGATCAACATTTCTTCATCATTTTTACTAAATTTTAGAAATGTAATTATCTAAATGATATGATTGAAATATATAATCTTATATATAATTTTTTTTATTAAAATTTGAAATAAAACTGTGATATTAGATTATGATCTCATTTTATAAGGATTCGCCCAGTACTCTCAATGATCGATGAAAGCAATGTTATGGAAAACAGTCATTGTACACAAAATTAATTGATAAAATATTGATAAATGTAAATAAAATGAATCATATAAATAATAAAATTTGGCATAAATTAACCATAAACATTCATAGTTCATAACACTACAATCAGAAATATGACATTCTCACAATGAAATAATTTTTTTAACTGAATCGAAAAATAATAAAACATCATGAAGCAACCAAATTTCCAAAATGCAAGATTCAAGAGGGAATTAAATTTTGAATATTAAAAAAATTGAATTTGCAGAAACAAATAGCTTTATGAATCAACTAGATTTTACTACTATAAATTTCTAGAGATGTATCCAAGTATTAGCGGTGCACTATGATCTACATCTTCATTAATTTCGCGAGTCGTATTAGTATCCCATAAAATCACCTAGTTTCACTCATGTTTCAACTTCTTCCATTTTCATGAAATGTCTCTTTATATTCTAATGTTTATCCCTAAATTAATTATAGAACTCCTCTATATAATTCAAAGAAAAAATTAGCTTTTATTCATCAAGATATCTCTACAAAAATAGTTTTTAAAAAACATATATCATTCTTCAATGTTATTCTTCATTACATTAGACATTCCCGCAACACCAATTCAAAAAAATATTTTCTTCAAACAATCAATTTCATCTTCATATGAAATAAATTTTCATTTAAAACTACACCTATTCCACCCTAAAAATATCTAAACACTACATAAATATTCTATTTCATCTCCTTTAGTACAACTCTAGAAACTCTCATCAATTATGTATTTGTGCCGTATCAAAACTATTTATAGAATAAAAAGAATAATTATCATATATTGACCATCATTCCTATACCCATAACGTCAAATATGTATATATACTATCCATATTCAATAAATCTGCCCTAAAAAATAATTTCATCAACCAAAAGTCTCACAAAATTAGACACATTCATCAAATAATAAAACCATGTCACAATATAAAATTACTCTCAACATTAGAAGGAGGCATTATAATAACCATCGAACTCAATATTATCCAATTAAAAAATAAGAAATCAGCTCAAAAGTTCAACTTATTAAAAATAAGATCTGATGTTGATTCATAAAGATGAGTTCAAATATTGGATTCAACTGGCTCGAAATCAAGTATTCATTTATGATATTTAATTACACACTCATCGTTACACATAGACTGGTCATTGAATACATTATTCATCATTGAAACCATCATGACAGAGCATACCCACATCACTGCCTAGTTTTATCCTTCAAACTCAATTCATCCACATCAGAACTGGCCAAGAAACCAAATCACAATTTCCATAAAAATCCCCAGAGGTTAACATAACTTTAGTTCTCAATGGTGGATTAATTATCTCACTCATAAAATGACAAAAATATAATGATATCAGGTATCAGTGATCTTAAATGATGTAGGTGAAGGGAAGCGGTGTCAAGAGAATAATGACAGTGGTCAGTTCAATAAAATCAAAACTAGAGATCAGTAACTAGGAAAACCATATTTTGGAATATATTTAATTTAAATCCTAAAAAGTGTGTCACCAATATCAATGGACTCTCATTGAAATTCATTGGAATCCTGTTTTGTAGAAGTGGTGATGAAGGAATGTTTCAGAATCAGGATTCACGTGACGGAAACTCTTCATTGGTCCGGAGATCAATGGAAATTGGTGGCCTCAACAGTAGTATCTAAGGCTTTTCCAGATTGAAGTATTATCTTCAATAATCAGATTTCAATTGTAGAGTTTCCATTATCCTTATCAAAAAACCTTTCAGGTTCACATATGTATTTTGGAGATATAAATAGAGTGGAGGCCTTAATTAAATTAATAAAACAACACTGGTGTCTATTTAGGGAACACAACTATAGTAGCTTCCCATATTTTTTGGTGAGTTTAAGATACTTTGTGTCATATATACATCAGAAAAAGATAGAATCTTCTTAAGGAATAATTTTATTTCTTCAGTTCATCCAAAGCATAGGATTAAATATCATATGAAAAATTTTACATAATCCACTAATTCACTGCACAATATTTATCATACATATAATTAGAATTCACACTAAGGTATTACATATTGTCTTAAATGATGGGTGTAATGTATTTTATGTATAAATGTTCTTAATTATCACAATAAAATGCTCACATGCGGTAATTTTATCTTACTGGTGTGTTGAAATTTATCTAGAAAATATCCATTGTAGAATCCTGACATTTTGGAAAGCTTCTATATTGATTCGGGTGCATTTTTGATACATATTATATATCATTAGTAAAAACCATCCACTTCAAATAAATTAATGAAGTTAAATTTAAATACATAAAAATAAGGTAACTATATTTGTAGAATTAAATTTATAGTTAAATTTAGGAAATCTTGAAACAAAAATTATAAATTCAATGTTAAAATAAAAATTCAGATTTGATAGTTAATTAAATATTAAAGAAAATAATATTTTATTGAAATTAAAACTAAAAAAATTATTTGGTTAAATTATAAAATTTAAAAAAATATTTTACAAATTAATTAAATAGTTAATAAATAGATTATAAAATTTATTAAAAGTGTTAAATTATAATTTAATTTTACGATTATTATTTTATTTAAATAAGATAAATTAAATATTAATAAACCATTAGTAAATTACTTTTTTCATTAAATATGATAATAAAAATTTAAAATGTAAAATAAAAATTTATATTAAACATATAATTATGTCCTTTTTTAGTTTAACTCTAATTTAACAAAAAATATTTAGTAATCAATTTAATAAATTTTTTAAAATAAAACACTACAAAATACTATGTATTATACGTAAAATTTGGACCAAATTAAAAAACATCACATATATATAAGAAATATTTAAATAATTTCTATTTTTTATAATATAGAAGTGATGTATGGTCCAAATATTCCAAATATTCAAAATATTTGGATCTTAAATAATATCAATATTATGATTCTTATCATAAAAATGATTTAATATCCATGTATGAAATGTATGGTCAATAAATTATTGATTTAATTATTATGTAAACTATATCTACATGAGAAAAATTCATTGATGTGAAAAAAAATAGTGAATTTCCAAAAAAAATAATGAGCAATCATGATGAGGATGTTCTTGAGTTATTTGAGATGTTATGTGGTCAAATGATTTATGTGGTATGGGATTAATATAAGTTGGAGTCCATTATGTTAATATCTATTTTTCAAGTATATATAATGGGGAGGAAATACCTATAATGGTCTATAACTAGAAAATGAGGAACTAATAAATGTAACCAGGATTCTTATTCATGATGTAAAAATATTATTTATCAATGAGTTGGAGTGGGGAATAAATTTGTACATAAGGAATGAGAATATGTTATTATAAAAGTAAATGATTAAAAACAATTAAATTTGAGGAAGAGAAAGAAATGTGGGCTGGATAACATTAAAATGGTGATAGAGTTTATATTTTTAGGGAACATAGATTCCAATGATGGAATGAGGGATATTAGAATGGGGTTTATATCTTAAAATTTATTTATTTGTTAATTGATGTAAAATTAGATTTATGAAATTTTATGTGACAAAATAATAATGTTAAAAATATGGTGGACTTATAAATGTATTTTAATTAATGATACAATATTAACCATGAATAATTTTAGATAGAGTTCAATTGACGTCAGAAATGTGTCTAGTGTAACTAACATATATTCTTTTGTTATATCCAATCATTATTGTGATATATTCATTGAATCATTAATCACAATAATAGCAAATATATACCGCTACCTAGTAACAGTTAAGTTATGATGAGACAATATTCCCTAAAAATATGGCATTTTAGACCACATTTAGCTTTATAATGGTGATCATTCAACTAATTCTTATAAATTTTTAATTTTAATGAATTATAGATTCTATAGAAGAAATATTTATTTTATAGAAAATTTATTATATTGATAATATGTTAAAATTATATTTAATTATTCAAAAACTGTTTGAGTCTATTATATAGGCATATTTACATTTTATAGGACATTATTGTTATTCCATTCTCTATTATATGACTCTCTCTAACTTAGAAATTTTGGATCATTATAAAAAAGGGAATGTGATGTGTTTCTTCTCCCAATTATGTTTTCTATGATCATTTGTTCATAGTGATAAATACCACTATTATGATTTTTGTTTTATGAAGTTAAAAATATATTCTTTGAGTTATATTATTTTTTATACATTTTAGTTATTACTTATACATTGAGATTTCAGTGAAACATAAAGTTACTAGGATAATAATTTTATTATTGATATTTAAATTTGATCTATTTCAATTAATATATTTTCATCCCCTTAATTATTAGAGTTCTTAAGATATACAAGTTCAATTTTGATGATAAATTTTCTAAAAATAATTAATAAATCATTTTATGGAAATGGAGTTTTTTACTTTTTAAAATTATCACTGTGAGAATTACTCAGCATTAATATGCGAGGATATTTATAAATTCTTTTGAGTCTTACAGATTATATTTTAATAAATAATAATATTTTTAAAATGATAATGTTATGTTCAATTATAAATTCATAATTATTGATATATTCCCATAACCTCAATCTGTATTTTTTATTGCATTCATCACCTCCGGAATTTATATTAATATTCATTCATATATAGTAATTTCAATTATTTTTTATTCATAAACCCCATATTTTATGTATTCTTATCATTATTTTTGTAAATAAATTATATGATATAAAAAATCAAGGTATGGTATAGGCCTCCTTGAGACCAAACATATCTTGTGTCCAATATAAAACATTGTTTAATTAAATTAAAATTATTATTTTATTGTCTTTCGTAAATAAGTATTATCATGAATATGATGATAAAAAATATGTGGGAAACTATAAAAATAATTTAATTAATATTTAGAAGTTAAATATAAAAATTATAGTGGAAATTCATGGAGGAAATGAGTAAATAACTGAATCATTTTTAAATGTCTGTAGATCAGTTCTCTATCACATGAGTAAGATGGGACTCCATGAGACATCATGTACACATCATTATTATAAAATTTTTACTGAATTAATGTGAGAATCTAATAAATAGAGTTTAGAGAAAATGCATTTTGGTATTGAATAATAATCACAGTAGAACCATGATAGAGAATTAAATATTAATCAACCCCATCTGATAAGAAAAGAAATTCCAAATCAATACATTATAATAAAACAATGAAATGTCATGATAAATTTTTTACTAAATTTCATTCAATGATATTGTGAAGCATGCCTTTAGTTTGGGATTTTGTTTCAATAATTATAGATAAATATTTCTATGATAAAAGAAGTAGTGATATGTTTTGATGTGGATCATGTTAAGGTTAACTGAAAATTATATATTTTTTATTATATTGAGTTTGAGTTTATTATATATGGGTTTTTTATACTTTGGGAATAGTAGGTTGTTTTTTAAATAATTATATATCTCTCTCTATATTTTTTCCTTATTCAATAAATGTGAAACTATAGTTTTTTGTCTTTATACTTTATAGTATATTGATACAGTCTCTTTAGTGATTGAAAAATAATTGATGCCACTTTTCTAGGTGAGGTAACACTAGAATTCTTGATTTTTATTAATTTTCATCCTTGTTTTTTATTTTTACAATGATATTTCAGAGATGGTTAGTGTAATTAAAATATTTATCAGGTTGTCCTTTAACTATACCATGAATTATTCCCTCAATGTTCATTAATTTATATTCCCTTTAATAACAACATTATTTAAATATTTTTTATATAACTTGTGATGATGATGTGATTTGTAAATCATATTAAGGAAAATATTTTATTCATAGTAGACATAATTGTGTGGGATTGATGTAGTTAGAATTAGTGATGTTATCAAAAAACAATCTTAAGACATTAAATGGATGAAAATGATTTTAATAGAAATTATTTTAATAAAATAATATTATGCTTCTTCAATAAACACTTATTGATAACATCATTCTATTAAAATCATCTTATATTTTTATTTCATTTATTCAATTCTACATTTATATTTATATTCATTCATCTATTATAACATAACATAATCATATTTATAAAAAATATATGAATAATTTATTCATGAGTTCATTTTAATAAATAATCAATGAAATAGATAAAAATGTGTATATTAGTGGATTACATCATATAAATAATTTTTTGTTTCCAAAATACATCCATAATTTTCTAAAATAATTAATTTCAAAAGGATAATTTTTAAATGACCTAATATTAAACAATTTGGATAATTTTCAATGATATCTAGAGTTTGATGTTGGAAAAAAATAATCCCTTTCAATATAAATATGTATGTGTTGCATGTTATTTGGTAAGAATGGTTATTTTTCATGGATACATTGACCCATTTGATATTACAAAACATTTAGTGATTTTATCTTATCAACTGGTGCTTTCACCGAACCACTAATATGTAAATAAGGTTTTCCATGTATCAATTCCACATAATTATATAGAAATTTATTAAAATCATGAATCATATAATTAAAGAATCATCCCTATCGTGAGGAATAGATTGTGTATATTTTTTATCAATAAGGACGAGTAGTATAAATTAATATTGTGAATATGTTATATGTTGATTGGAAGAATAAATAGCATAGGGTAGTAACATATGAAAAAATATATATAGAGAGATAAAAATATACACATCTATTTTCAAATATCTAATTAAATGTTTAATGAAAATTCTTTATAAGTGGTTGACTATGACACCCAATATTTTTGTATGATTATTCCCACAATAATTCAACCAATTTATGTATATAATAAGTTAAAATTAATTTACTATAAATGAGAAATTATTTATTTCATTAAGGTTGAATATTACAACATGGAATAAGAATATTATAAGAAACATATACTTATTTTTTTCAGAAAACAATATAAGAGAAATTTAAAAAAATTAAATAAATTGATTGAAAGCATCAAATATCTACCCGCTTTGACTCCCATGAAAATAATAACTCATATTATTATTATATAATGATTAAACGATATTAGAAAAATGGTAAACAACATCAAGGAATCTAATGAATAATATCTGTATAAGAAAGTATGTTTCAATATATCAATGTAATAGGGTAATTGGAGAATTATTTTTTCTTCGTATATGATTAATTTTTATATTAATTTGCAATTAAATTTTAATTACTTTTGTTAAAATATTAATGTTTTATAGAATATTTCTATTTATTAAGAGATTTACATTATAATATTCTAACTCTCCCCCAAAAAATAATTTCTAGGAATACATTATTTTCCATATATTATTTATTATAATTGCCATTTTATACATTTTATATCAAATAATATAAGGGAAATTGATTATCATTATCATGATAATATATCAAGTTACTGATATAAAAAATAAATTTAAATAAAAACACTATATTTTTTAGGTAGGATAACTTTTATTGGGCCCTAAGGGGGTAGTTTTCAACCATTTAAGTTGAAAGAAAAAATACGAGAAGTAGTTCATAAACCAATAGTAGATATATCATCCCTAAAAAATAAATCAGTCCTCAATGTATCATAGTGGAAGGCATTAATAAAATTTTTTTATGTTAATGATTCCCCCTGATAAAGAATTAGGAGTCACGAAAATGTTAATTTAGTCTCATGAAAGAGACCTATATTATGATTCCCAACAATATTGAATATCAATGTAAAATAGTTATTTTTACTTCAAATTACAACCATAAAGGCCAACATAAGGTAAAAACTATGGAAACACTTTCAACATAATGAAATTAAATATATCTGGAATAAAAAATTCTATACTGACCAAGCATGAAGAAGATCTAACATAATCCAAATATAACTCCCAAGTTAACATTAGTTGTTAATAGATCCTTGGGACTGGACATGCTGTATTATCTGATGTTCCTAGTCAGGATCCATGTATCACTGAGAGGGGTAGGGGTGAATCAATGATATCTATTTCTTTTTATGTTTTCTTCTTTTTGAAACAACCATCACCTCCTGTTAAAGAGTTTCTTCCCTACTGAACACACACAATCACCGGAAGACATGATTTAAAAGGTTCAATACTCAACAAGAGTAGCTACATCCTTGGAATAGTATAGAAATAATCCAGTACCACACAATCCACAAGAAAACAATCCTTTTATGTGGAATACAACGAGTAGGATATACTCTTACACTCGTGTAGCACTTGGAAAACAATCTACAATTGTGTGTGCACCCACTTAGCACAAATATGGAATTACAATATTTTAGCGATTCATTACAATTGAAACGTTTTATTATTTGAAGTACAGATATGCAATTACCTTCCCAGAAGCTGGTAAAAACCTCATAAAGAAAATAGGTTGTGCGACACTTACTGCTTGCGCGCCTCCCTACATGCGTGCTTACTCAATACATGCGCGCCACCTGATTGCATGATTCCTGGGTTGTGTGCATTTGAAAAATTATGTCGCAAGACGTCTGCGGAAACACTTCTACAGTAACACTTTCCCACCAACACTTGCGCAACAATACTTGTGCGACAACACTTGTGTGACAACCCTTGCGCGGCAATGCACTCTCTACTACGTGCACGCTTAGAGCTAAAATTTTCTCTTAAATGTTGAGAATTAAAAAATGAGGAGGCAATTCATCTATTTATAGGCATTTTGGTGACATGTTCAACCTATACTTGTGCGTCGTTCCTACTTCTATGCCACTTCTTGACATGCGCGCCGCTTCATTACTTGCACGCCCTTACATCACTAGCACGACAATTTCTTTCCTTTGTCATATTTTGATATGATGATGCTGGAATATAACATGGGTGAATCATACACATGTGTGCCACTTATACTTATGCACTGCACTTGTGCACCACTGATACTTGCATTCCACACTTGCACACCATTTATACTTGCATGCCACTTTTTGACTTGCACACCAATCTTTAACTTACGTTCCATTTTATATCCTTTATAAAAAATTTATGTGATGATCCTTCAATATGACTTGCATGCCATTTACACTTTCACATCAATACTTGCGATCCATTACTGACTTGTGCACCACTTTATTCCCTTTTCCAAAATCACTTCTCTACATTTTCTGATTTTCAGGCCCAAAAATTTGGCAAACATAGAAAAACGGCACTACCATAAATAGTTATTTTGTGCCACCTCCAGATAGTCTTTTCCTTTTTCATTTCTCTCTTCACTGCATCCCATTATCTATAAGTCCCCATCATTAAACCATACTTAATATTGAGTTATTACAAGATTACACATTGAGGATCTTTTCAAGTTTAGAGTTTTAGAGAATTAGATCATAAAACTTGCATTACATTCCACATTTAAACAAAGTGGTTAGATAGAAGATATTATTCATTTTTCCCATAAATAGAAACATATTTAAAATAAAACATGGATTCTTTCTTGACACTTCCTTGACATTATCATCATATCATGTACCTTTCCCTTGACCTTTGAAAATCATTTAAAAAACTTGGGATGAGCATAAAAATCTTAGTAAGGGATATAAAAATATGGAAATGTAACATGAGTACATGTATAAAAAAATCAATGAAATCATACTCTACTCATAAAACATAAGCACTTTAACATACCTCATCAAATCATGAATAAATCATAGAAATCGTAAGACATAAAGGTAACTTGAGGCATTCATAACATTCTTACGTAGGGTGTAACCCTCTTGGTTACGTTTGGAATACACATCATAGTATATTTCCTAAATCTCTTCGGAGAAACCTTAACGTTTAACCCCTTCGCCTTACCCAATGCATTGGAGAGCTATATCAGGCTCACTCTCCCTTAGATTATCACAGAACCACCCGTCTTCATAATAATGGCCAAGAACCACAACATAATCGTATCACATAAAACATGCATAAAGGAAACATAACATTTCATCCTTTCAATCACAAGATATCAATACAACACATTGATATAAAAACATTATGAAAACCATTTTCAATACCAAAATAAAAGAAAAGTAAAACATGGTATTTATTTTCCTTTTAAAAAGAAGGTATGTCTTGTAGAGGAAGCCGAAACTCAAATAATGGTCACGGCGGCGGAGAAGTCGTTGTCGCGGCGTACATATGACAAAAACATTCCCTTTTTCCATTTAGTAAAATGCTTCATATAAAAAAGATTCCTTTTGGATAAACATAAAATTCAAAGGGGTTTATGCACCATATAAAATAAGGTTCTGTATAAAACAAAATATGCCTCAATGAAAGGAGATTGAGATGAATTCCCATACCTTGGGTCCGATTTGACTCGATCGTTCTTCAAAGTCCTGAATAATAAAACTGAGTTAATTTCTACATTCTTAAGAACCTTTTTAAAGTTAATTTTACTTTTATATCACTTATTACCATGTTATAAACATTATTTAATCATTTAAGTTAATAATGTTTGTTTTGTCGATATTTGGTTCTTAAGTCGAAAGTGGAAATCTTACAATTACATGTTGTTCGTGTGATCAAAGGTTCATTATATCCAGAATGATATTCATTATTTGGATATCATATATATCATATATATCCATTATATAAATTTATTTATAATATTACATAATAATTTAGAGATAATAAATAAAATGCACCGTTCATGGAGACGGTAATCCGTACGTATGCTTGAACGCTACTTTAATTTCTATGTCATATTAATTGAATTAAAACTAAATGATAGGTATGTATATTTTAATTCTATAATTATATAAATAATTTAGATGTAAAATAAATCATATATAATAACTTTAAATCCATCCTTTATATGTCCCACATATGGCATTAACGAATCAATTCACTTGAAGGGGTGGTAGTCCGCACTTCCTAAAATGAAGATATCACGTATACCCATAATGGAAACCATAATGGTATTCCATAAATGAAAAATATAGAAGCTTAAGTAGAACATTAACATATTATATATCATATATAATTATAGTTACATCTTAATGGCCACCTTTAGTGGTGTTATATGAGTGTTGAACAATCATCGTTTCGTGAGGCAGAAATTCGCCATCCACAGAAACAGTATGTTCATTAACCATTAGATGTAGGTGTGTGTGTAAGTGTAGCTCGAATACTTCTTATAAAAACATCCTAGTATATGGAAGATACTGTTGTTTTTACAAAATAAATGAATAAAAGGAGTTTAGGGGGTTGGAGAAGCAAAATAAAACATAAGAACACAAGAGAAGACACTACCTTTAAATCGGCCAAATCTTTTTGATTTGAGCTCAAAGGCTTCCTTGGGAAGACTTCTGCCCAAGGTGAGGCTTCTAAGAGTAATATAGGGATGTTTAGAGATAAAATGGGCAGGGGTTGGCCGAGATTAAGGCTTGAGAGGTGTGGGTAAGGAGGTAGATGTGAAGGCCTTTTATAAGATGAGAGGAGGGGAACTCTTGGAAAGTAAAGAAATGTTACTTTATTTTAAAATGAGTATCGGATTTAAAAGGTCCCACATTGATATAATTTTAGGATAAGGTGATAAGGGTACGAAATATACCCAACCAATAGGTTTTTGACAAGTTTAGGTCTTAAGATTTTACATTATCTTTTCATTTTATTTAAATTGTTAAATAATGAGGTAATCGATGCATCATCATGATGTCATAAATAATTTAAATTATTTAATTTATAAAAATTGTAAAAAAATACTATGATGTAGGAAATATTTTTATCTTTCCAATGAATATTTATAGTAAAAAATATGACTTTTATAACCCCATGTAAAAATTGTTTTAGTATAATAACTCATGTTTGTGTCATTTTTACTTTAACATTAAATTAAAAGATATTAATGTCATTTTCCTTCCAAAGTGGATCAATGGGGTCCCCAAGTTGACCCATGGATTTTCTTGGTCGTCCATGACACATCCAATAAGGGTAGGACATGTGTCTATGTCATTTTATATTATTAAAACATTATTCTTACCTTAAATTACACTAATTACCTATAATCGCGATTAAAAACTTAAAAGTTACTATTCACCAAAAAATTATTTTAATCCCATTGAACCAAATTTTTCATCTTAATGACAACCATGTATGTAGGATTTTTGAAATTCAAAACACATAGGTGGTAAATTTTCATTTAAACGAAAAATCAGTTTTTGAAGTACCACTTAGCGGTTTCACTATTCATCAAAAATTGAAGTTTTTCAGAAAAATACCAAAACTTCACCCTAAGATATATTTTATATTCCGAATTAAAAAATTATTTCTATTTTACAAAATTCAAAACATATAATTTGCATTAATTAATTTAAAAATTAATTCCCGCTGTCATAGCAAATAGCGTGTTTTTTCTGATACAATATGTATCAAAAGATTGACACTAGTTTAAGTCCAATTTCAAATTGAAATTAATTTCAACGACCACATTTGGATTAAATGTTAAAAATATATTCTAATTGAACTTTAAAACCAATCAAAAGATAATATAACCATATAATTAAATTAGATGAAAAAACAGTTTTGAAGTAAAATGTAGTATTTTTCACTATTCATTAAAAAATGAACATTTTCAGAAAAATATCAAAAAATTATCCAATGTAAATTTAAATGTCCCAATAATAAATAATAAGTTTAGTTTGAAAATTAGATCTTATAAAATTGTCAAATGTTTTATATAATAATGGTTTTCCATCAAAAGCAGTAAAACAATCTTTTAAAAATATTGGTGTATTCCATGCTTATGATTGGATTTATTCTCATTTTAAGCCTCTAAAACACTATCTAATTCATTAGTATTCATAGATAAAAATATCTATTATTCATTACTTACTTGGGATGTTACATCCTTCCCCCCTTTAGAAAATTGCATCCCCGCAATTTATTTACTTATCGAATAAGTGCGGGTATTTAGCCCTCATTGCATTTTCAGATTCCCATGATGCCTCTTAAACCATGTGGTTTTTCCACAAAAACTTTAACTGATGAATCACCTTATTTCATAACACTTTCGCCATGTGGTCAAGAATCTGGACTGGTTGTTCCTCATAAGATAGATTCTTTTCCAGCTGAACTACCTATGGACTCAAAACATGAGTTGGATGTGGCATATACTTCCTTAACATTGAAACATGAAAAAAATTGTGTACCTGAGATAAACTCGGAGGTAAATCCACTCGGTAAGAAACTGATCCAACTCTCTCTAGAATTTAATATTGTCCAATGAATCTTGGACTTAGCTTTCCTTTCTTACCAAATCACTTCACACTTTTTCATGGTGAGACTTTGAGGAAAACATGATCACCTACCTCAAAAGAGAGATCCTTCATCCTGTTGTCTGCATAACTCTTCTGCCTACTTTGAGCTATTCTCATTTGTGTCTGAATCAACTGTCCTTTTTCTGCCATCTCTTTTACCAATTCTAGTCCCATCTACTTCCTTTCACCCACTTCATCCCAAAAAGATGGAGTTCGACACCACTTCCCATATAACGCCTAAAATGGTGACATCTGTATACTGGAATGAAAACTGTTATTATATGAAAATTCAACCAAAGAAAGATGTTGGTCCCAACTTCCCGGATAATCCATTGAACAAACACGTATCATATCTTCCAAATTCTGGATCATTCGCTTTGACTTCCCATCTGATTGAGGATGAAAAGCTGTACTAAAATTTAATTCAATACCCAACGACTTCTGAAGTCCTTTCCAAAAGTTAGAAGTAAACCTTGGATCACTGTTAGATAAAATGGACAGAGGAACTCCATGTAACCTGACTATCTCTTTAAGATACAAATGGGAAAGTTTATCTAGGGAAAAAGTTTCTCGTATAGCAAGGAAATGAGCAGATTTAGTCAGGAGATAAATAGTAACCCATATTGCATTTTTACCTCGAGGTGTCTTCGACAATCCCACAACGAAGTCCATGTATATATTTTCCCATTTCCATTCTGGTACAGGTAATGGCTAAAGCCTCCCTTTCGGTAACTACCGCTCTGCTTTAACCTGTTGACAAGTCAAACACTTCAAAGTAAAATCAGCAATTTCTCTTTTCATTCCATCCCACTAGTAATACTCCCACAGATCTCTATACATCTTAGTACTGTGAGGATGAACTGAAAACGGAGAACTATGAGCTTCACATAACAAATCTTTCTTCAACTGTGAATCACACGACACAAAAAATCTCTTCCCAAATCTTCTAACACAATCATTATCAATGTTGAATTTAGGCAACTTACCCTTCTGAACCAGCTCTACCTTTTTCTAAAACTCACTATCTTGATTCTGTTCTTGCATGATTCAGTCTGATAGAGAAGATTTCACTGATACCTGAAACAAAACAGAAGAACATCCTGCACCAAAAACTTCTATGCCAAAGTTCATCAAATACTTAACCAAAGGATCACGCTCCAAATGAAACATTTTTAATGAAGCATTACTTTTTCTACACAAAGCATCAGCCACTTTATCTGCTTTTCCTGGATGGTAATAAATTGTACAATCATATTCCTTGATAAATTCATGTAATCTCCTCTATCTCATGTTCAATTCTTTCGAGTTAACATATACTTTAAACATTTTTCATCACTATATATTTCACACATTACTCCATAAAAATGATGCCTCCAAATTTTTAAAGAGAAAACAACAGAAGCTAATTCCAAATCATGTGTAGGGTAATTTAACTCATGAGTTTTCAACTATCGTGAAGCATAAGAAATTACCTGATAATTCTGTATTAGGACACAACCATTTCCTTTCAATGAAGAATCGTTGTAGATAACAAACTCCCCATTCCGGGAAGGTAGTTCCAAAACTAGAGCATTCACCAATCTTCTTTTCAATTCCTGAAAACAATCATCACATTCTTTTGTCCAGATAAACCTAACAACCTTCCAAGTTAGCATAGTCATTGGACGAGATAACCGTGTAAACTTTTCAACAAAACTTCTTTAGTAACCTGCCAAACCAAGAAAACTACGGATCTCGGTTACATTTGTGGGTCTTGGCCATTCTTCAACAATTTTTTTTTAGCAGGATCAATAGTTATGACATCTTTTGAAACAATATGACCAAGGAAAGAAATTTTTTGCAAACAAAACTCACTTTCTGATTTTTTCATATAGTTTCTTTTCATTTAAGGTTTTTCAAGATAACACCAAAATGACTTTCATGCTCCTCATTAATTTTAGAAAACACCAAAATATCATCAATAAAAACAACCTACATTTTTCACTTGAGACAACTGAGCCATCAATGAAAAAAACTATTTAGTTCTGATTCTGACCATCTCAGAATACTGATTTGAAAGGTCATTTCCCTATGTATGCCTTCCCAGAAGATCTATTCTTTTTCCTCTACGAAAAACCATCCTTTACACAGAAATATCATAGGAGAAGAAACATGGTAATCTTAAAATGCTATATCATTTCAATTTGACCATAAAAAAATATTTTTGGATAATAATTTAATAGAATTCTAACTCCTAATGTTGTCTAAATCGACCTTTGATACCAACTATAAGGCCCCAGCCTTAATCCTTTCTTAATCTTGAGTTATTACAAGATTACACATTGAGGATATTTTCAGGTTTAGAGTTTTAGAGAATTAGATCATAAAACATGCATTACTTTCCACATTTAAACAAAGTGGTTACATAAAAGATAGTATTAATTTTTCCCATCAATGGAAACATATTTAAAATAAAACATGGATTCTTTCTTGACACTTCCTTGACACTATCATCATATCATGTACCTTTCCCTTGACCTGTGAAAAACATTTCAAAAACTAGGGATGAACATAAAAAGCTCAGTAAGGAATATAAAAATTTGGAAAGGTAACATGAGTACATGTATACACAAGAAATCAATGAAATCATACTCTACTCATAAAACATAAGCACTTTAAAATACTCATCAAATCATGAATAAATCATAGAAATCATAAGACATAAAGGTAACTTGAGGTATTCATAACATTTCTACGTAGGGAGTAACCCTCTTGGTTATTTTTGGAATACCCATCACAGTATATTCTTTAAATCTCTTCGGAGAAACCTCAACGTTTAACCCCTTCACATTACCCAAATTCATTGGATAGAAATATCGGGCTCACCCGCCCTTAGTTTATCACAGAACCACCCATCTACATAATAATTCCCAAGAACCACAACATAATCGTATCACATAAAACAGGCATAAAGAAACATAACATTTCCACCTTTCAATCACAAGATATCAATACAAAAAATTGATATAAAAACATTATAACAACCATTTTAAATACCAATATAAATGGAAAGTAAAACATGGTATTTATTTTTTATTTAAATAGAAGTTATGGCTTGTAGAGGAAGCTGAAACTCAAATAATGGTCACGGCGGCGTAGAAGTCATTGTCGCCGCATATGTATGACAAAAACATTCCCTTTTGTCATTTAGTAAAACGCTTCGTATAAAGAAGATTACTTTTGGATAAACTTAAAAGTCAAAGGGGTTTATACACCTTTTAAAAGAAGGTTGTGTATAAAACAAAATATGCCTCAATGATAGGAGATTGAGACGAAGTCCCATACCTCGGGTCCGACTTGACTCGATCATTATTTATAGTCATGAATAATAAAATTGGGTTAATTTCTACATGCTTAAGAACCATTTCATGTTCATTATTACTTTTATATAACTTATTACTATGTTATAAACATTATGTAATAATTTAAGCTAATAATGTTTGTTTTGTCGATATTTGGTTCTTAAGTTGAATGTGGACATCTTACAATTACATGTTGTTCGTGTGATCAAATGTTCATTATATCTAGAATGATATTCATGATTTGTATATCATATATATAATATATATCCAGAATATAAATGTATTTATAATATTACATAATCATTTATAGGTATGAAATGAAATGCACCGTTCATGGAGACGGTAAGTCGTACGTACGCATGAACGCTACTTTAATTTCTATGTCATATTAATGGAATTAAAACTAAATGATAGGTATGTATATTTTAATTCCAGAATTGTATTCATCATTTAGATGTGACATACATCATATATAATAACTTTAAATGCATCCTTTATACGTCCCACATATGGCATTAACGAATCAAATCACCTGAGGGGGCGGTAGTCCGCACTTCCTAAAATGAAAATATCGCTTATACCCATAATGGAAACCATAAATGTATTCCATAAATGAAACATAAAGAAGCTTAAGTAAAAAATAAACATATTATATATAATATATAAGTATAGTGACCTCTTAATGGCCACCTTTAGAGGTGTTATATGAGTGTTGAACAATCATCATTTCGTGAGGCAAAAATTCGCCATCCACAGAAACTGTATGTTCATTAACCATTAGATGTAGGTTTGTGTGTAAGTGTAGCTCGAATAATTCTTATAAAAACATCCTAGTATATGTAATATACTGGTTTTGTTACAAAATTAATGAATAAAAAGAGTTTATGGGGTTGGAGAAGCAAAATAAAACCTAAGAACACAAGAGAAGACACTACCTTTAAATCGGGTAACTCTTTTTGATTTGAACTCAAAGGCTTCCTTGGGAAGACTTCTTCCCAAAGTGAGGCTACTATGAGTAAGAGAGGGATGTGGAGAGGCAAAATGGGCCGGGGTTGGCCGAGCCTAAGGGCTGAGAGGTGTGGGTATGGAGGTAGAGGTGGAGATCTTTTATAAGAGGAGAGGAGGGGCACTCTTGGAAAGTAACGAAATGTTACTTTATGTTAAAATGAGTTTCGGATTTAAAAGGTCCCACATTGATATAATTAAAATATATGGTGATAAGGGTACGAAATATACCCAACAAATATGTTTTTTACATGTGTAGGTCTTAGAGTTTACATTATCTTTTCATTTTATTTAAATCGTTAAATAATGAGGTAATCGATAAATCATCATGATGTCATAAATAGTTTAATTTATATAATTTCTAAAAATTATAAAAAAAAATATGATGTAAGAAATCTTTTTATCTTTCCAATTACTATTTATAGTCAAAAATATAACTTGTATATCCACATGTAAAAATTTTTTTAGTAAAATAACTCATCTTTGTGACATGTTTTACTTTAACATTAAATTAAAAGATATTAATGTCATTTCCCTTCCAGAGTGGCTCCATGGGGTCCCCAAGTTGACCCATGGATTTTCATGGTCGTCCATGACACATCCAATAAGGGTACGACATGTTTCTTGGTGATTTTATATTATTAAAACATTAATCTTACCTTAAATTACACTAATTACCTCTAATCGCGATTAAAAACTAAAAAGTTACTATTCACCAAAAACTTATTTTAATCCCATTGAACCACATTTTTCTTCTTAATTAAAAAAATGTATTTAGGATTTTTGAAATTCAAAACACAGTGGTGGTAAATTTTCATTTAAACGAAAAATCAGTTTTTTAAGTACCACTTAGTGGTTTCACTATTCATCACAAATTGATGTTTTTCAGAAAAATACCAAAACATCACCATATGATATATTTGATATTCCAAATTCAAAAATGATGTATATTTTAAAAAATTCAAAAAATAGAAGTTTCATTAATTAATTTAATAATTAATTCCCACTGTCAGAGCAAATAGCATGTTTTTTATGAAACAATAAGTATCAAAAGATTGACACTAGTTTTAGTCCAATTTCAAAGTAAAATTAATTCCAACAACCACTATTGGATTAAATGGAAAAAAATATATTCTAAGTGAAAATTAAAACCAATTCAAAATATAATCTAACCATTTAATTAAATTAGATGAAAAAGCAGTTTTGATGTAAAATGCAGTTTTTTTCACTATTCATTGAAAAAATTAACATTGTCCGAAAAATACCATAAAATTATCCAATGTAAATTTCAATGTCCCAATCATAAATAATGAGTTAATTTTGACAAATAGATCTTATAAAATTGTCAAATGTTTGATTTAAAAATGGTTTTCCATCAAAAGTAGTAAAACAGTCTTTTACAAATATTAGTGTATTCCATGCTTAAGATTGGATTTATTCTCATTTTAAGCCTCTAAAACACTATCTAATTCATTAGTAAACATAGATAAAAATATCTATTACTCATTACTTACTTGGTATGTTACATTATCATTATTTAGATTTCATCACAAACTATACTATTTTGATATATATCCTTTGATAGATCAACATTAGCATCGTCAGAGTTACAAGTCCTTCACAATGTGAATTGATTTAACTTCATTGACAACAAAAGACAACACTCTATAACAGAAAACATTTCTTACTTCCTTATCCATCCAACATGGTCTCAAAACTAAAAAAATATTATGTTGGATAATGTGATTAACGCACATGACATCAGCTTCTAGGCACAATCTTATTAACAACCTTAAGTCTTCTTATTCTCCCCAATATAGCCTTCATTAGAAAAAATCTGCATTTCATATATTGAAAATCATTTAAAATTACTCAATTCCAAATCACAAGCCTGAGGAATGTATTAAAATATTAATGAAATGAATTATATAGATGGATTATATATCAGTCCATGTGAAATATAAAAAATCCAAGGATTCCATATTTATTTCTTAATATTAAACATTTGAACCGAATTCAGAAATAAATCAATGAATAAGTTATGTGTTTGAAGATGCAAGATACTTATGGAATTTTGAATTCATGGGATGGAGAAAAAAAGGCTTAACGATGAATGAATTCAGAATACCATGGGTAGTCATCCTTAATTATACTACCATATCTCCATATCATATAAATGTTTATAAGAATGGAATTATAGAGAGTTTTTAATAGTGGATGATTGATCTTCAGTATGTGGTTGTTCCTAAAAAATGTAGAGAAGATAGAAGTCATGGTTTAATATATCAGCAATAGAGGAGATAGGAAAGAGAAATTAGGTATTAATGGAATGAATATGTGATCCCTATGAAATGACTATGGATTAACATAAACTAATTTATTCACATCTTATTTATATATTTCACACAGTAAATATATTTTATGGTATCAATGAATCTTTTCGTAGATGTTAAACCAAATAAATAAATTGGAATTAATATATAGAACATGAGTGATGCCATATAAAAGGATTTTTATTTGTGATTGAATATTGAAAAATATTTTCATAAGAATTATAAAATAAAACTTTTTTATTCTGTTTTTGTTTAAAATTGGCACCTCTAAGAGTAAATTTTATGAAAAATCATATACATCAATTGAACTAGCACAAAATGGTACATTTGTATCCCACGTAAATATTTATAATATAATCACGTCACATCGTGTGTGACTAAAAAATTAAATCAAAAAGTTCTTATAAAATCAATGTTTTGGGATTCCTTATCATGATTGAAATCCGTAGATACCCATAACAACCTCAAGGGATGCATTTAATAAGTGATTTATAAAAATAATGTTAGTCACACTAAATTAATATGATACATTTCAAATGGAATTGACTATAAATAGGGAAAACAATGTACATTCATTATTATCAATTTAGATAGATTGATGGGGGTGGGGAGTATTGAACAAAGATAATGAATGGGAAATTGAATTATAATTTTTTTATTTATATTCATTTATATTAGTTTGAAATAGTTTAGTAGAGGAAAATTATTATGTAGGTATAATCAATTAGGTTTTTAATAGTAAACTATTTATTCAATTAATTTAATTAAATATCACTTTCACTGATATGGTACTCAATTTGAACTGAATTGAGAAAAGGTGAGTAATTTTATGCGTGTAATTTCATGAGGAATATGAATATATCAGGCTGTATAAGAATTTTTTTATTGGAAATAAATAAAAATACCTTAATCCAATGTATGTATTATAATGATGTTTATACTATTTATGCATAACTTTGATATCATGATTATATTGGTTCCTTTATCGCTTTGTTTCAGGTGATTCAACCAGTCCACATCTTTTTCCTCTGCTGATTACTACCACATCAAATCCTAAAATAATCCTTCAATAACACATTAATGATATGGATTAATAGTTTCATTTATAATTTTCAATAAAGTAGTTAAATGTATCAGATTCACTATAAGTAACATATATAATATTGGTTAATTCTCTTCATTATATGTCTTGCTTCACGCATAGAAATCCAAATAAAAGGGAAGGATTTTGTTTTAATTTTTTTATTTGATTATGAAAAGGTTACTCAAATATTCCATCACCAGAAATAAATTATTATAGAGGATTTATTAATTTGAAAACATAGTTTTTTAAATTGTGAAACAGTAATACCCGTAATGTGTTTCGATGTCGTTGTGATATGATCGTGTATCATTTGGAAGGCGGAAATACTATATTCAGAAATAAAATATGGTTACTGATATAGTTAAAAAATGATCCATATTCACTAAATGAAGATGATGGTGGTAGTTATAGTAGTGTTTTAGGTATGATATATTTATCTAATATTTATATTTTTTATTCATGTTTGATTCTATCAAGGAATAATTGTGGCTTTTTGTTTTATTGCACTACTTAAGATAATATAATAATATCCTAATAATAATCACCAGTTTTTGCGCATTTATTTTAAATAATTCAAAGTGATTCAAACATTTTTAAACGAGGAACAGATTATATGATTCATTACTATATTGGATACATTCGATGTAACTATATGTGATAATGTAAAAATAAAAGCTCACACCTTATCTATGGAATTAAATTAAGTTATGAACATGATATAGATGGTGAAAAATAGAGAGTTAATTAGATAAAGTGGGCAAGTTCCCTATTGAACACATCCCACATTTAATTTTTTCTTTGTGGTGTTTTTTCATCATCATGGACATGATCACTGTATTTATTGATATCCTTTAGTGCCTCTCCATGAAAGTGTTATATTATATTGGGACACAATGTAACCTTTTCATGGAGATTCTTCACACTCCTAATGCTTGTTCTAACCTGGGCATGATAATCCAACATTACAACCATTGTTTGTCTATCCCTTTAACTTTTTCATTGTCCTGTCAGATCACTAGATGCATAGGTGGGCTAGAAATGGTATGACACGTTTTTTTTGGGGGGGGGAATATGTATTGTATATGAAAATTCATATATATTATGAAATAATGATTAATTATAAGTTTATATCTTAATAAAATGTATTTTAAATGACTAAAATAAATATGAAATGATCATTTTTGTTTCACATATTAAATACATTTTTTATATATTTTATTATTTCATTATATTACCACATTTATAAATTATTTATAGAATGTGAATATTGGTAATTCTTAAATTTATGTGTTTAATTTATTCTATGAGATAGACACCTTCATTACATGTTGGATGTGATTCAATAAATAAATGTTTTCATCAAACATTATCTTAATTTTTTTTACAGTTATTAATATTAAAATATGTATTGAATATAGTTTTTATATTATATTTTAGGGATATCTTGAATTATATTCCGTATTGATAATTTATCATAATATAGATAGACATGGGGCCATACTAGCCAACATTATGGGGCTTATACCTTATTAGAAAAATTTGACGAGTAAGATGCTTGTCACATTAATACAACTCATGTAGAGTTTTTAAATATCATATAACATTATAAAATTATATTTAAATTTCAAATACCAAATGCGGGAAATGTATTATGAGGTGTATTAATATAATTGGGTTTTTAGGTAAATAAAAAAATAGATGTGTAAAGTGATTAACAATTAATGTAGTGTGAACAAATATATTATTTTTGGTCAAATAAAAATTGAAAACATATATCATTAAAATATTATATATATAACAAAATAAAAAACAGAAAAAATAAATTTTCAATATAATGTAATACATAATCATTTAATAAATGTTTTATGTAAATTATGTCATGAATGATTTAAAATTTAAATATGTTTAATCATTTAGTGTTAGATTCTTTCGATAGAAGCATGCACTAGGACCACAATCAATAAATTGGTTATGTTTTCCAAAAGTAGGATTTCTACAGATTATCATGTATAATGGAAGGAAGAAAAAGTGGTACTTGATCATCCTTGGTTATTTCCTATAATAGCAGTGTGACCTTATATTTTCTTTTTTATCCGGATTTTACAATTAGTTTTGGGATATAATTATTTGAGAATCACTAAAAATTTGTATACCAAAGGTATATAGTTGATTTTTCCATATGGTGGATTTGGAAAATTTTTTATAGAGTCAATTAAACATGAATCATAATTTTTTTAATAGCTTGATTTACTATATTAATGACTATGTGGTGAGAGTAAAACAAATTTGGGACCAATACATAGAGAAATATTGATCATAGATCACTAAATGGATATAATGAATAAGGCCAACATTTTTTGGGTTTAATTTTATTTAATCTCATTGATAAAAATCTATTAAACATGATACTCATCTATATATATATTTTTAACATAGGTTATGGAATTATTAACTATAATCATATAAATATTATTTTTAGGTAAGACCTATAAAACAATAAAAGTTTGGAAACATTGATGGATAATTGTTCATGAAGAGAAACATTTTGATTTTTTGAATTTGAATTTTATAGAGATTAGTTTCATATGCTTGTGCTCCATGGTAATGAATACCAATTCTTTGTCACACATTTGTGTTCATAAACACATACTCTGATAAAGAATATAATTGATGAATGTTGATGTCATTCATTATAGAGATAATGGAGAATTAGATTCTATATTCAAATATACTATTATTTTTCTGATTTTACATAGTGGATTTTCTTAAAATTAGAGATATGATATTATGTTCCCTCCATAAATAGGAATATGATTTGAATATCCAATTTATGAAAGATGTCTTCGTTATTTATTTTTATGGATGAGAAATTTTTTATTCATATTAGTTAAATGGTTTAAGGAATAAATAATTGGGTAAATTGTTTATATATTCAAGGTATCGATAAAGGTAATTATAATATTCAGAAGAAGAAGCTCATTGCTAATTGAAGTCACACATACCATTGGAATTGTTTCCATGGGCTTAAAAATGATAAACACATAAAAATAATATATAAATCTAGATACATAGAACTATATAAAATGATTGAAAATAGTGAAGATTAATTAATTATATAAATGGTTATAGCATAATTTATAGGAAAAGATGAAAATTCTAGTGGGAAATTAGATCCCATACAAAGTGATGTTTGTAGACTAATGAGAACACATGGAAGTGGTGATATTGTATACCTATTTATCTGTAATGATGAGTTTATATAAAATAGATATATTATTTTGATGATGAAAAAGTATTAAATATATAAAACATTCAGTCGTTTTTGGAGATTACTATAAATATTATATGGTCTGATTAAAGTGGTGAATATTTTTGAAATAAATTCATTTATATTTTAACTGTTTATGTATTTCTTCACAAATCAATCTTTCTAAAACGTCATAATTTAATGGTCACACTATTAAAAGGAACTATACATTATTAGATATGGTTCAATATATGAGGGGTACTTATGAATTTATTCTTATACTTTTTGGTTATTCTAAGGATGCAACATCATTTAAAAAAAACTATATTCCATCTAAAGTAGTCATAAAATTACCACGTAAGATATGGAATCTAAAACATCCTATTTTGAATTTTTTTAGATATAGGGATCTATGTAATTTTAAAGACTATTACAATATAATAATCGTGGCTCCTATTCAAATAAATTAATACTTATTAGTCATCCTGATGAATTTAAGAGACATTGTATTTATATTCACACTAAAAAATGATTTTTTATATAAAATATTTCTAATTTCAATGAGAACGGATTTAATAAATGTGGAATAAATGGGAGGAAATATAAACATATATATATATATTCAATAAGAATGCACAATAAGTTGTTATATTTTATACAATCATCCAGTTTGATAAATATTTGTGGAAGAATAACTAACATAAAATAAAAAAGAGCCTTGATGGTCCTGTAGGTCTCACAAAGAGCTCATGAGATATAAATTTATTATAGATAATGGTGATGTGTTAATTTTTTTAGGTATAATCCTACCATCTATATGGAAACCCTAATGAGATGTGCTTATAATAAATGGTTAAATTTCATAGAATTTAACTTTTAATCCACATAAACAATATATGATAAGAATGTTATAGATACACCTGAATGTGTGATAGACATATCATTAATGTGGGATTAATATTTAAAAACTTACATAAATCATAGATTTTATAACGATAATTCATTCATGGATCTAAAATTTTACATTCATGTTCAATGAATAATTATAGAGAAACATTTTTACATTTTGTTATGAAATGGTCTATTCATATTTATATTCCCATAACATCTTATTTTGATAATAATATACATCTAATAGATTTAAAAACTTCTTTAATTTATAGGAATTTATATATTGATGTGTATATAATACGGACAAAACGATTTCATATTACAAATTAGATTTCTAATGTATGTGATTTAAGAAAACCATTTATTTAATTAAGATAGAATCTTAGAGTTGTAATATTGATTTCGATTATGAAATCAAAGAGTTTGGTTTCATTAAAAAAATGGATGATTTGTATTTGTGAAATATAATAAGTGGGAGATATGGAGTTCATCTGATCATTTTTCAGTATGAAATAATACGTGGAAAAAATAAAATTAGTACCATTAACACTATAAATATTTGATTTAGTTTGTGTTTCTCAATTAAACACATAGTTTAAGAAGCCTATATAATGGGTATGAAGATCTATAGTTATATAAATATAATTACAGTTGGACTCATTCAAGAAAAATACATTAAAAAGTGATAAATATGTTCAACCTAGGGAACTCAAAAAATGACCCTTTGACAATCTTATATAGAAAAAATAAAATGAGGATTTAGGATCCATCTAATGTGTTAGAAATGATTGGTATAATTCCTTATATGTCCATCATAAGATCTATATTGGATGTTATATTCTGAACACATCTTAGTATCACATATTATTTATAAATAACTAGTATATTCTAATTCAATCATAGTGGTAATTACTACAATTTTTAATATAAAATTATTAAAAGCTAGATAAATAATAAGGATATTTTATTTATCTTTAGAGTTGAGGATGGGATTTGTGTAAAAGGTGAAAAAAATTATAGTTTCTAATCTGATAGAAATGATAGAAAACCTCAAAATGGATTTCTATTTTTGTCAAATGGTTGTCCATTCAGTTTTTTTTCTTATAAAATCCATCATTGTAAACTCAAAAATAGAGGTAGAGTATATTTCTATATCTGAATCTATAATGAATGAAGTTTTTATCTTGATTTTCATTAAGAATAATGAAGTGCTACCTTTAATTGAGAGTTATATTGACCATTGCATTCAAAAAAAATAAAGTTATTTCAAAGTCTCAAAAGTTCTAATCACACCATATATCAACATAATGATTTCTAAAATACTATCATATATTTAAAAATATTTGATAAAGGTGAAGCTAATATTACATGGGATTCCATGGATGATAATGTAGTGAATGCATTGATAACATTGTTATTGTAGAATAATCATGAGGGTCTTATTTAATATTTTAGATTATTTTATTAAAGATATAAATATAATAGTTCAATAAAGTATCATCTCATTAAAATAAATGAAACCACCATTTATCATTTATTCAGATGTGATGTTATTTATTTTTCAATAACAATCAAAAGATAATATCACCCCAATGTATGATTTTTATTTGTCCTTAATTGAATATTATTATGGCTTATTTTGGGTCGTGGTGATATTTTGTGGATATCAATAATAAAATTTTCTACTTGTTGAAAATTGTTTTATATGGGTTATAATTGATGTATTAATAGGTTATTGTTTATAGACCAATTACATAGAATGACACGGAAATTTACCTCCCATGTAACTCTATAAATTCAAAGATATATATAGGGGTGTGTGATTATAATAAATCTATTTTACTTAAGGTTGGAGAGATACATACAATGAGATCCCTTATAATTTAATACATTTTTAAATAAGTCACTATGAATTTGAATATTAATCAGTGGTTTGGTTTGTTACTATAAATTTCATTAGATGGAGAAAAACTAATATTAGATTTGTCAACTTGTATGAAAATAATTGAAATCATGATCTTTTTTAAATTTGATTGTGGAAATAGATGTCTATTATGTTTTATCTCACATAAAATATTCTAGAATACATGGAATAAGGATATTTCATATACTCATAATTTATATGAATAAGATGTGATGTATTCATCAATTCAACTATTTCTTTTTTTCTAATCAAGAAAAAATGATATGAACTATAGTATATTTATATAGTTCCTTTTATACTGGTAATTTTATATCAGGGAAAATGGGTTTGAATAGGAAGATATATATAAAGTATTTTATACACCACATGGTGGAGAAATAAACTTAGAGTTATAAATTTTTTTTGGAAAACAATACACCAAACCCCATGGTTGATTCTGTTGAACTATAACATTTCTACTAGAAACTCTACATTATTATATGAAATATGGATTGAGAATATTTGTTCAATTCTACTTAGACATATACATTCATGTTTGAAGACTTTGTACAAATATTATTTTTTGGAGATGAATTTTATTTCAAAATAAAGTGACAATGATTAAATATATCCAAAATAATAATTCGATGGGTTTTTAAATAGAGTGATGAATTACACTGAGTACATAGAAAATATTTCTGTAAGTGGGGTATTATTGTGTACAATCTAAAATTATATGAATCTTATTAATGTAACATAATGATTTATTTCCCCAATATATCAATAATAATGATGATAATATTATATTTGATCCAACATATCCAGATTTCATATGAAGAATGTTTTCTACATACTCTCCTCCATCTAGAATTTACATACCACCTTTTTAATGGTGTTCATTAATTACTAAAAAGTTTGGTGGATTAGTTAACACATATATAATATTCATCAAAGGATTTCAACTAATTATCCCCACATGATGGGATGTATACCATAAATTCTAGTGATTTTGAGTGTATAGAGTGTTCATTACATGTCACATACTATAAAAAGGAATGAGTTATGTTACTATGGTAATTAAATTTTTTATAGGATGTTGTTAAATATCAATGATTGTTTTAAAATGTTATAGAATATTTTTCTTCCCATAATAATGTATCTAGTAGGGTATTATGTCAACTTCCATTTTGTTTTTTGAAGTCCTCATTATAATACCATGAATCTAATTGAACTAAAATTGATTATGGATGAATCAAGTATTTGTTTTTTTCTAATTTCATAATAATAAAAACAAAATCCACTAATTAATAATTTAGATTCCACTACATTATAATTTATGATGTGATGTACCTTATGATTTTATTTGTTCTTGACCAAATTTTATTGTTTTGGAGAAATATTATTCTATTTTTTTATTTTCCTCTATTTTATAATATCATAGGATAGTCCAATAGGAATAAATAGTTTTACCTATACCATAACAAAATTTGAATGTATTTTTAGTTATATTTGATTAGTTTTTGTAAATATTTTAGTTATGTCTAATAGTTCATAATTTTAGGAAACATTAATAATTTTATTCCATCTCAATATCCGATAAATAATTTAATCAAAAATAATATTTTATATGAAATGTTATAATGGTTGAAATGTTGAGTTTTATTTATGTTAATTATTTCGTGGGAAATATTTGGGGAATAAAAAATGATAAAAAAATTACAGTTTCTTGGAACTCATCTTGAAGCCTATGATAACAATGGTAGTACTATATAGTTTTTGTTTTGTCGCATGAGAGAAACATTAATGAATTTTATCTAAATTATATATCATTCAAAAGTGTTTCTATTCCAATGGAATCTATTCCACCCCATGTGAATGTGTCAATTATCAATTTATCTGAATGGATGACACTAATATGGTGTTCTAAAACTAACATTTCTTCACAAAGAGAATTATGTAAAAAATAAAAACCCAACACAACCACATAGATGGACCACACATTATATCACCCACAAAAAAATATGTTAAATTTTATAAAAAATGTATCATTTTTTGGCATATATAAGATATTATTTCCATGAAACATCCTTCACATTAAACTGATGTATATTATTAGTAGTTCAATATTCAATAATGAAATTGCCTACAGAATAGATATGATATTATAAGCCCACTCCAAAAAATTTTGTAATCAACTAATTGTGCCTTTATTATTAACATATTGTTGTATCTCAACCTAATGATGTCACACGTTACTATCTGACATCTCATCAATGTTCCTACATAGTCTCACCATGATTCATAAAACTATTTCTGAAAATGATGCAGAATGAGTAGGATAGAACAAATATTTATTACATAAATCACACATCTAAAACATCCAAATACATATCCTATGAATGGGAGTTCCTATAATGGTTGATAATAGGAAGGAGATACATGGATTCAATCTCATGTCAATGTGGAAAACCCAAATTCCAAGGGAAACAAAAACATTTTTAAATACTAAACTACCTATACAATGATGAAATATGTTACAGAAAAAGACATGTAGATATACATCTAGGGGAGATAAGAAATTATATTATCATTCTAGAAAGAAAAACAATCAGGACTTATGAATTATGGAATCAATCATCCATCAAGGTAGTGATCTATGAATCCACTTCTAAATGACTAGACCATACCAACCGGTACGGTAATGAAATTAGAAAAAATATATAAGTGAGCATGAAGTAAATAATTAAAGGGATCAATAACTAAATGAGAATAACATAATGAAGTAATGGATGTCCAAAACACCAATTTATGGTTTAACAATAAAGATTTCAAAAGTGGTAGTGAACATATAAAATTCAGAAGAGCTCGATTGAGTATACCACACACTTATCATTTATTTTTATTATTATTAATTATTTATATATAATAAATTTGGAGATCCTATTTTGGATATATATATAAAAAATTTGACTAATTTAATAACCATTAATGTATTGTTAATGAATTTTTATAACTATTTACATTAAAGTCAATACTTATATTGTATTAATTATTAGTAGATTAATATAGGGTTATTGGGTAATGAAGACATAGTTATGTTTCAACCTAAAAACATTGGACTAAGAACTAATGTATGGGTACTATAGTGAAGTGATGGGAAACTTTACACTGATGTGATTAAAAAAAGTATTTCATAGATTAGAGACCACATCATATCACCAAAACAAATTGGAAGATATAAATACAAATGTCACTAAGATATAGAAGACAAATATCCCTAAATGGGATTTGATAAGAAAAATTTTTGTGCACCTATAGGTTGGTCGGTGATACAAAGTTAATGATATCATATAACTTCCATTAAATTTTTATGATAGTTTATCACATCATTCATGAATAATTTCTATAATAGAAAGAGTTAGTTTAATTTTTTAAAGCCCAGTTATGTTAGGGTTACATAGAGAGAATCAGTGGTACCAACATTTTAAATTTTATAAACTAAATGAATCATCTATGTATGATTAATTTCATGACCCACTCCCCTGAAATTATTCCTCCCCTATATGGAGAAATAATAATCGCAGGAAAAATGCCTGATATTTTTAAATTATTTGGAATTAGTGTGAGAGAGTAGTCTTTTCGACGTCAATAATCTTATTTGGAAAGTGATTTTATTATCCCTTGAAAAATTCATTTTTCATAAATTAAGTATAAGTAACATATATTGTTTCATAATTTGTCAATAAGAACTATATAATTAGAGTTACCATACACTTACATATATAATGTATTATGTTACTTATACAAAAACTTTGACTTATTCAAGGTTCTACATCCACTTTTAAGTATGAATCAAATCATAAACTCACTATTAGATTCCCCAACATTAATGAATTTATATTCTTATATTAATACCTAAATAGTTATAATGACATAAATACTATAGTAAACATCTCTTCTCCCCTAAAATATTCAACCAGAAAGATCTTGTCAAAAAACATAGTGTAGGAATGAAATAAATTTTGTTAATACTCTCTCATAACATTGAGGATATGAAGGTAAAACTATATTAGGAGGATCTTCTAAACCCCAATAGGAGGGAACAAGTCACAATCGGGAACGTTATGGAACAATGACCTCCAACATTTAGGTGATCATCTTATCCATTAATCACAACACAATGGATCAATTACAATTAGAATATCATCTAAATCCTTTAATGTTTCGACCAAGATAGGGTTATTCTTGTATGTTTATTGGGTAGAGGGAGAAGCTGATTAAGGGTGGAAATTGATTAAGAATCTGAAGCCCAAATAAGCGATCAAAGAAAAGTAATTGATGGAAATCCTAAAAATGCTTTCTGATTAATATTTTCCTCATAGTATCCATTATAAAATAAAAATGTATTTCCTCACCATCACACAAAAGGATGATGAATCTATCATGGAATATTAGGTAAAATTAAATAGACATTCATGATTCACATATAGGTTTTTTCAAACAGCTATGTTCAATGTATAATGATTATTTACTAGGATAAAACATATTCTACAACAATCTCTTCTGATACACAACATTGATAGCTATGAAAAAAAATTCAGATATACCTGAAATGTTTTAATAGAGATCATATAATCACAAATGAATTATAGGGATAATAATTATTATGTGTAGTTTAATTATGGTGGTCTAATGGAAAATTATAATTATAATATTATGTTTTATCATCCCATTTGTAAAAAATGAAAAAATAATTTCCCAAAGAATTTCCTAAGGGTAGAGAGGAAAGGATTTTGTCTGTAGGACGTAACGATACATAACTAATAATTAATAACATGATAAACATACTAATGAAATAGAGTAAAGAAAATCCCTAGTCAACCATAAACACATTTTTTATTTTCTACAATTGTAGGGAACTAGGGAACATTTCAAACAAATTCCCTATGCTTAGGGTATTAGGAGGAAACTAATAACCTCAATGGTATAAAGGGGAAACATTTTCCATCACTACACCTGAAGTGAATATTGAAAATGAAGTGGTGACCATTAGGCTAGTTATTTATTCAAAATTTGAAAACATAAATTTCGACTCTTGTTCTACGTATTTTTGCGTATCATGAATATTTAGTAGAACTATTCAAACACCCCCACAAAGCGTGGAAGTAGAGGTGTTAGTGAAAATGGAAAATGGGTAAATTATTTCATCCCATGTATATAACTCCTCCCTTTTCATAATTTGTGGGATCAAAATATATGTCGATGGTATCATACTACATTTGGTGTAATTTTTTGAACATATTGGAATGAATTAGATTTCCCCATATATAGACAACATAAATTACCATGACAAAGAAATCACTATATATATAGAGAATAAACACCCATTTTTTCTAAAAGTGAAATGAGGGGAATGATTTATCTATAGAACCATCAACTCAGTCATGTATTTTACTGGCCAATGAGAAGGAGTATATTTCACAAATGATTGAGTATAAGGAATGAACCATCAATAGAGACATGTATATTTTGATGGAATATGATAATTCCTTTCTCGATGAATTTATTGGCCATCCTCCTATAGGATATATCTACTTTTAAACAAATATTATAAATGGTGCATTACCAATATCCATGACACCATAGAGGATGTATATTTTGGAACATTAAGAGATAGAGAAAAAACTATAGGATAATATGGATACATAGTTTGTATAACCAATTTTTAAAGAATGGGGTGAACATCTTTTCTTGATCCAAATGAATGTTGGATCATAGGGCCTTTTCATTGATTACCGTGAGATCAAAAAGATCAAGATAAAGAACAATTTTCTTCTACCCTAGATTAATTAACAGTTTGATTAGCTATGTAGAGCATAATAATTCTCTAAGGTGGATCTACTATTAAGATATTATCAAGTAATGGTAGAATAGAAGATATCCCCAAGACAACTTCTCTTATATGGTGCAGAAACTATTAGTTTATAGTTATTCTATTCAGACACACTAATACCCAACTAATATTCACAAATTTAATTTATAGTCTTCAATGATTACAAAATAAATTTGGTAGTCATTATAGATGATATATAAATATACTACATACCCATGGAGAAGCATGATAGTCTTTTAAAATTATGATAAAGACCTTATAAAAGGAGACGAATTATTCCAAGTACAACAAGTGTGAGTTATGGTTAAAGGAAGTATCATTTTTAGGGAATATAATCAGATGAAATGGGATATACATGGTCCCTCTAATGAAAAAATAATTTGATGGTTGGTGGAGACCAACATCAATGATATAGATCTATAGTTTCTTTGACATAGGTTGTTATGAACACTGATTAATGAGAAATTTATTACTATTTTAAAACATTCTTACTAAGATGATTCTGAAGGGACTCAATATTTCTTTTAATGGAGAATCTGATAAATGATTCAAGGATTAAAAATTGCCTTATTACTACCCCTTTTTTCAAAATACCTACAAATAGAGCACATTTTTTAGTTTCCCTTAATGATTTGAGGAAGGTATTGGGTTGTTTGTTACGGTAGATTAACAATGCCATTCACTACACCTAAAATATGTTGAATTTTCAAGATTAAAACTATCCAACCTATGATCTAGAGTTATAATCAATAATGTTTGAAATAAAAATTTGGCTTCATTATCTATTTTGGGGAAATGTTTGATATATATATAGATCAATAAATTCTTAAATATATGTTGACACAGAAAGAGATCAATATGGTCAAATAAATATTGTTAGAGATGATCAAGGACAATAAATTCTCTATTCACTACCATATTGGATTAGAAAATAATGTTTAGAATTTTATATGTAAAAAAGGATCCATAAATATTATCATTAACATTATTTGGGAAGGATACAACCTTCTTAAAATTTAAGTGGATGGTCATGGTAATCATAATGAAAGGAATATAATTAATCATTTCACAAATGATTTCTCTACAATCTATTCTTAGAAGTCAAAAAGGATGATCAAAAAATTGATATTGGAATTCATAATAATGGGGAAAAAATATGAAAAGTGGAATCCTAAAAGTTCAATATTAGTAAATAAGGAATTGTTATATTTGGGTTCAGATTATGGGTTCGAAGAAATAATTAGATATAAAAGGAACTAGTGGATGATGCACATTGTTCAACTGTATCCACTCACCTTGTAAATAGAAACATGTATTGATATCTATGAGATAACTACTTGCGGGATGACATTACGAAATACATCACTTGATATACATTAATTTTTTTGGTATGTTAGCATGTGGAGGCTGGTAGAAGAAGACTAAAAGTGTTATGCAATTGTTATGCATAAAAACATGTAATATGGAGAACATCACTATTGATATTATCTCCAAAATTCTAATGACATCCAAAGGAATCATTTTTATATAGGTTATTATGGATCATATTATAAAGACTACACACATCATTTTGATATGAGAGATTTTCTCAATAGATCAAATTGAACGAATATGCATCAGAGAAGTTGTGAGGAAACATAGAGTACCACTATAAATTCTGTTAGATTGAGATCCAGGATTCACCTATAGGTTTTAAAAAACTTTATAGCATGCAATAAACACAATGTGGAATATTAGTACGACATATGACCATCAAACTGATGGCCAATTTGAGAGGAATACCAAAACAATTATGGATATATTGAGATCCTGATCAATTAAATTCAAAATATAATAGAATGAACATCATACTATGTATGAGTTCTCTTAAAAAAAACCTTTTCCACTCCAGAAGCCATTATTGGACGAGGTGTAGAACACCTACATGATTGGATGATTTTGGGGAACACAAACAACTTGGTCATGGAATGATTAAGGAAATGATGGAGATGGATAAAAAATTTCCCCAACACATAAATTTTTCTCATAGTCAACCTAATAGAAATACTAAAAATCTTAGAGGAGATATAAAGTTTTATTTTGGAGACATGATATTCCCTTGTATATCACCAAGGAAGAATGTGATGAGATTTTTGATGATGGAAAAACATTGTATATTATAAATCATCCCTTTTTACATCCTTTATCACATTGGAGTGTTGACATCTCAACTAGCAATCCCACTAAAACTATCTTATGTGATTGATGTATTACATGTATCCATATTGAGAATGTATATACCAAAAACCTCACACGCACCTGATCTAGATATGGTCCCATTAATGAATTACATTTCCTATGAGGAGTAATCAGTGAAGACCTTCGATTACATGGAAAAATATCAACATAATAAGACAATTCTCGTAGTAAATGTATTGTGGAGAAGATACATGTTTTAAGAAAAAATATGGGAACAAGGGGAAGTGATGAGGCTGAGTTACCATTATCTATTTTAGTGTGAGAAAATAAAATTTAGATGGAGGAATTTATTAAGGGGGAACTATTATAATGACACAATCTATTATAAATAATATTCTGGTTTCATTTTTATTAAAGTTCTTATTGTATAATATCATTATAAAAATCTCATGGACTTCTTTATTCTTATTTTACCCATTTTCTATAATAAAATTTTATGTATCGTTACCAATTATAATATAGTCATTGAACAGTGATCATATTATTAGTATAAATATATGGTTATAAAAAATCCAATTGTCATAAAAAATGAATCGATTGCATAAATAATTTGTATCATACACTATAAATCCCATTTATCAGTAATTATAAGGGAGATATCATTTCTAGGATTTAAAATTGAAAAATACTAATTTGATATCGATCAAAATAGGAATATATGAAAATTTTTACATGGGTCGTTCAAGATCATCAATATTACACCCAAAACCATGTTTGTTGAACCACTCCATGAAATTCCCATCATTTTACAGCTTACATGTAGGGTGCTTATTAGGGTGTTAATTGTATATGTAACAATGAACTATCAATATGAGTATTTATAATATTTCTCATACAATAATGAATTTATTTCCTTCCTATTATGATTACATTATAATATATTCTTATTGTGATTTAATAAAACACGAATAATATTTTTTATAAATATTCAAATTCATTTATGAAATAAATTTTAATTATTTAATGGATAATTGGAATAAATAATATATTAATAAAATATTATTATTAAATAATATATGTATAAATTATCATATAATTTTTATGAAGTCAAATGTAATTTTCAAAAGGGTTCTAAAAATGTTATTGTAAAAAACCCGAACATTTTCAAAAAATGTCATTTTTTTAATAAGTAAAGATCCAAATATATAAAAAAAATTAGATAAAATATATTCTATTTTTTTTAATCAATATTTTGAAATTATACAATAGTGAATTTGTCATTATTTTCTGAGATATTGTATGTTTCAGGTAAAAATCCAATACCGTATAAATAAATTGTGTGTTTTATGGAATCACAATGACCGAAAAGTTTTGTAATAAATTTTATAAATAGGATACATGACCAAATAAATGTTTTCCATTTCATATACTGTTATTTTATATTTATTAATTTTTTTTATCCAATATGAATCCTACAGACCTATCATATATTTTATGATTTCAAAATCCTTTATTTATTTGTGTGACTTTCTTCCACATCACCAAGGGTAATATATTAATATCATCATCCCTTTTCTATATAAAATAATGAAAATATCTATCCTTTGGTAGAAACGATTGGAAAACCCATGGTATGTTTTGTGGATTAGGATATTTTAATATATAGAATCCAAAACCAAAATAATAAAAAAAATATCTCTTTTTATTATATAAACCCACTGAAGATCCCATATAACATATCTAAAACTCCATTGAGAACGTCCAAAATCGTCCTTCCAATCCCTAGAGTCATCCTAAGGCACACCAAAGCTTTCTAGAATCCACTACCAATCCATCGTAGTCACACACTCATGTAAGATATATTTCTCTCTCCTCCTTTATCAAGGACACCTTTTATGTTTTGTCTTTTACCTAAAATTTTGTTATGGTGGGATATAATATTACATATTTTACATACTATCCATTTTATTTATAAATTTTGAGTTTATAATTTTACTCTAATTAATCATTCCATGACCATTTATGTACACCTATTAGTATGCCTTAAGGATTATCTTCTCTATTCGTGTCTCATTATTAGTTTATTCCATCAACTCACTATTTTATAAAGACGAGATATTTATTTCCATATCCTTATTATTGGAAATTTTATTTCCCAATAATGGGATTCCCCTTTCTCTCTCGTCTTCCATTTTTATGAATTTTTCAGTAACATCATTATGCTTCCAAAATTTAATCATGATTTTTCATTCCAAAACAGTTGTGGAGTAAATACCATACCAATTATTATCTTATGGGTAGTCAACATTAAGAACATATATAGATATATTAGGGACATAAATGCATGAAATACACATTCCATATTCAGGGAATAAATTTCGATGGTGAATGTATCCAGGTTGTATGATCATTGTGGCACATGTAAACAAAGAATTAAATGACTATGATGGGAACACCAAGATAATGGTCTAATGCATTGGGTAATTCTAAGTACCATGATATTCAATTTTTTGATAAGGGTGTACCTGATTCCTTTACGTTAATTGTTCCACTATGAGGAGTTCATGGTTAATCCTTGACATATGTTCACGAGTCATTTTTAATTTGATTTCACATTTCCCATGTTATAATAATCACGTTATATCATGAATTATTATTCATGTTCCATTTATTCCTAATTAATATGTCTATTGTATAACCTAAATTAGTAATGAAATTTTAATTCCCTTACTAGTTTATATAGTTCAACCCTTTCTTATTTATGTCCATAGGTTATTACACATTGTTTTATGATTGAAATTTTATTTTGAAGATGTAGAAGAAGATTTCAATATATAATGTTATGGATTTTTTTTAATAATTTTGTTGTATTCCATGATCAAGATGTAATATTAGGTAACTAATTACCCAATACAAATGAAATATTATTATTTTTGGTTTTTGTTATGTGTAATTTTATGTAATAAATCAAGTATTAATGTGAAATAATGGGAAGGGTTATTATTGTCTATATGAGAGGAAATGATTAGTTGTATTTGGGATTGGGATTAGAGAACCCTAGAGAAAGGCTTATGGATAAGGGTAAGTTTATTCTTACCCTGAAATTCAAGGTTGAAGGCTTCTTTGGTTTTCTAAAACATATTCTATGAAAATCTATAGAGATTTATGACGTTGATAGATATGAGGAAATTATTTGATGTGACCTCAATTTCAAAATCAGGAATGGAGAATCCAAATGGTATTATAATGATATGAAGCAAAAAACTGGAGTTTAATTCATGATTTATGATATATAAATCTAATGGTTCTACGAAATATCAGCATCCAAAATATCAAAGTTACGAGAAGATTCATCCAATATATTACGTAAGTGGGAGAAATAAATAATTTAGGTCCATGAAGAAATGACATCTAGAAAATAAGTACATATTGGAGAAACCCAATAATAAGTCTGAGTGATGGAGAGATCTAGTCATCCCTCATCACATTGTTAATTTCTTCAAAACTAATGAACCAAAGAACTTTTACAAGCAATTCCCTAATCCAAGTGTTTTGGAAGGAAACCAACAACTTCCAAAGTAGAATAAGAATGTTTTTTCCATCACTAACACTACAATAAATCCCAAAAAATATGTGGTGGAATGTATGATAGTTATTCATTCATGAATATTGAACATACTTTTCTATTCTAGTTCTATTCATTTCTTAATATCACAAAAGTTTATCATAACTATTAAAAAATTTCCACAATTAATGGATGTAGAGATGTTAGTGAACATGGAAAATTGGGAATTTATTGCCTCCAATTTATATAACTCCCCCTCAATAAAATTTTGGGGGTTGAACATCCCAAATAACTTTTTCATACTTCCTATTGAAGAATTTGATGCAATTTTGGGAATGGATTGGATTTACCTCTGTATATCCAACAAAAATTTCCATGAAATGTAAATCCCCCTATAAATGGTGAATTGACCCCTAATTATGTAGAAGTTCATGGAGGAGGATGAATCTTTTTTAGAACCACCATATTAATCATGGAAATTAATTCCTTATGAGAATGTGTTTCTTGATCAAATGACTGACTCTATGCAAAGAATCATCCTTGAATACATGGCTATTTTGAGGGAATATGGTGATGTATTTACAGAGGAATGTCTCGATCTTCCACAAATCCAAAATGTCAAATATTCAATTGATATTATACATAGTTTGTTTCCAATATCCATGACTCCAAATAGGATGGATATTTTTTAACATTATGATATAAGAAACTACTACAGGAGAATCTCGATAATTGGTTTATACACCCTGTTGCTACACTATGGCATGACCCATATCTCTTCATTAAGAAGAATGATAGCTCAATGTGATTTTAGTTGATTATACTATGCTCAACAAGATTAGGATAAAGAATAAATACTCTCTTCCAGTTATTGATTACCTATTCAATCACCTTTCTGGAGAACAATACATCTCCAAGGTAGATCATTTGTTATGACATTATCATGTATATTTTAAGAAGGTTAATATCCCCAAGACTGCATATTGTACAAGGTGAGGGTAAAATGAGTTCATAATGAATACATTTAGACTCACTAAAGCTCCAAAATCATCATGGATTTGATTAAAAGGGTCTTTAGATAGTATATCGAAAATTGTTTTGGTACTAATAATGGATGATATCTTAATACAATATGAAACCAAGGAGGATCATGATGAGGATTTAAAAACATTTATAAATACCTTAATAAAGGATAAGATTTATTCCATGTACATCAAGTGTATTTTCTACTTGAAGGAAGTCTCATTCATCAGGAATGTCATCACACAAAATGAAATATATTTAGATTTTTCAATAAAAAAAATAAATCGAATGATGGTAGGGTCCAACATCTATGTCATATTCATATAATTTCCTTGGGTTCTGTTCAGGTTATCACCGATTTTTGAAAATTGTTTCAGGAATTATAACCCCTATTACCATGAAAAAACCATTAGGGAGTCATTTTTTCTTTGAATGATAAATTTTATAAAAGATTTAATGAGATAAAAATGATGTAACAGCCCATGATTTTATAAAAAATATTGTTTTTAATTTTATTAATGTCCTGTGTTGTACGCTACACCAAAAGGAGCTTGCACAACACGCATCCTTGACTTGCCTTGCATTACACGCAATCGCGACCTTCCTCGATAGCGTGTGTAATACGCAATACCGAGTTTCACTAAACAACGATATGCTATTAAAATATTATTAAAACTAGCCGGTATGAATAGTAATAACCACTTTTTAAAATTCTGTAAATCTTATTTTTCAAAATGAACTTCATTTTTGGATTCGGAGTATCGAATTTAGCCTAAGGTGAAATTTTGGTACATTTCGGATAACTTTCATATTCTTATGAATAGTGAAAATTACTAAATTATAATTAAAAAACAACTTTTTAATCGAAATAATTAATAGTGATAAATTATTAATTGGATTAGTTTTAAAGTATATTTAGAATATATTTTTACAATTTAATACAATGTTGGTCATTGGATGTAATTGCACATTTAAACCAGACATAAACAAGTGTCAATCTTTTGATAGATATTGTTTCTTAAAAACACGCTATTTGTTTTAACAGCGGGATTTAATTATAAAATTAATTAATGCAACTTCTATGTTATGAATTTGGTAAAATAGACTTCATTTTTGAATTCGGAATATGAAATATAGCTTAGGATGAAATTTTGGCATTTTTCTGAAAACCTTCATTTTTTGATGAATAGTGAAACTACTAAGTGGTAGTTAAAAAACTGAATTTTTCATAAAACTTAATTTTACCGCTTCTGTGAATGGAATTTCAAAAATCCTAGAGACACGGTTGATGTCAGTAAGTAAAATGTGGTTCAATGAGATGAATATATTTTTTGGTGAATAGTAACTTTTTTTACTTTTATTTACCACTGTTAAAAGTAAATAGGGTAATTAAGGGTAAGAATGATATTAATATTACCCTAACACATGTCCTAATTCTATTGGACAAGTGTATCTCGACCAAAAACAACCTTAAGTGTAAAATATTATCATTTAGGCCCACTTGGATTAGATTAGGACATTTATTATTATTTAATTCAAAGAAGAGTTAAAAGAGTTAAAATCAAAGTTTATTCACTAAAACATTTTTAATATGAAGTTATACATAAGATAAATTCGACTATAAATATTCATTAGAAAGATAAAAAGATTTCTTATATAATTATATTTTATTTATAATTTTTAGACTTTAAATAAATTAATTTATTTATGACACAACGATGATGCAGTAATTACCCTTTTAAGGAAATATTAACATAATTGATGTTATAAATACTCAAATGAATGTAATTTGAGACTTTTTATGAATTCAACTAATTTTCTAGGTTACTATGATATATTAGTGTTGATTTAATCAACTTGGTTCGAACATATAATTCTGTTATGACTTTCACAAAAATCATATATCAAGTAGTGTCAAAATTGACACAAAATAGTTTTTAAATCAAATATTATATTATTAATTGTTATTTTATTCCTAAAAATCTAAGGTTCGGCCAAATGACTTAGATAAGGATATATATATTAATAATAAACAATTTGGGGTTCGTTTGGCATGTTATAGTAAGTGTATTAACCATATAGTGAAAGAAAACAAAAAGACACGGTAAAAGTTAAATTATTTAACTTAGAGTTAAATCTAATTGATAAGGTTAAAATAAGAACCTAAACTTGTCTAAATCCTATTGGTTGATATTATTTCGACCCATCCCCACTTTAGCTTGGAAATAAGACCCTTTGGAACCATTATAAACCAATTTTTACTTTAATATAAAATAATATTTTGAGATATTCCTAAGGTGCCCCTCTCCTCCCTTATAAAAGGGCACCTCCTCCCCCTCCTCCTCACACCAATTTGAGCACTCAAGCTCGGCCAACCCCTTCCAAAATCTCTTCTCCACTTCCCTAGCAACATCCTAGAGGTTCTGGTATTCCTCAAAGACCAATTTTAGTTCCCTAAGAGGAGGTCTCCAAAAGGCGCTTCAAAGAAGAGGTAATTACCATTACCAATTCTTTCATCTTTATTTCTTCTTCCACTTCTTCTTCTTAGGTTGTTTCATTATGAAGTAATAACGTCAGTATCACTCATATACTGATATGTTATTATAAGTATAAAACAACCCTATTTCACCATCTATCTATCCTACGGAAAAAGAAATCACCGCGCGTGCGTACGTACGGAATACCGTCTCCACGCCGTCGTGTAATCTATTTTCCACCACCACCTTACATGGATGGGTATAATGGTGTAAAGAATAACTATACATAGTTATTAAAACATCATATTGATTCTGATATATTTTATAATCCACTCCAATTCAATTCAATATTTATGGAAATGATATCATCGCTCGTGCGTACGTACGGACTACCGTCTCCACGACGTGATGAGATTCATTCTCCATGTTAACCATTTAAGAATGATTATAAAGTATATATAAGAAATAATAATGAAATATATGACATTATAAAGCTAATGGATTTATGTATATATATGTATGTCATCTACTTACTTCCATTCAAGACAATAGGGAAAGGAAAACAGCGTTCATGCGTACGTACGGACTACCGTCTCCAGGAACGGTGTTTTTCATTTCATTTATCTATCTATTATATGTATATATATACTGAATATATATGATATATAAATCATATTTTATATTCTGGAAGTAAGTAAATCATGATATAAGTAATAATAATGTCAAGAACAACAAGTCAAAACCCCTACGATAAAAGAAACGATTTTACCCAAAACGCTTCTTTAACATGGAATTTACAAAAGAACGGGTAATATAATGTCATAAGTGAACCATATATGATATCATAACAATGAATATGATTCTGTAATAAGTCAATGGCATTATTTAAACCATTATACAGGAGCTTCGGACACGTACAAATCAAATCGTACCTAAGGTAAGGGAAATATCACAATCTCACTTTTATCCGAGATTGTTTTTACTTTGGTAATTACTGGGGTATATTTTATCATCCACATCCATGTTCCCTCAATATGTAATATTATTTCCATCCTTCTAAAATAGTTTATATCCAATTTTACCCTTCTTTTAGTTTTTAGTAAAAGATATGAAAGGAATCTTTTGTCGTTTTTTCGTACGAGGTACTTTTTGACTTTTCCGACAAAAGTACGAAGAATGTTTTTTTTTAACTTATACGGCATGAATGGATTTTTAAAACATTATTTCCAAGAAGCTTCCTTTACAAGTTTTCAAGTTTATTTTTAATCAACGTGTTTTATTTTAAAGTCGTATGACATGTTATGAAAGGAAAAATGTTTTTGAAGAAGAAAGGAAATTTTTCTCAAGAATGGAGTTCAAGTGTTTTATCAAAATTATTTTCCATCTAAGATAATAAAAGGGTTCTGTTTTTATCCCTATTACTACATTGGTTTGATTATGTTGTGATGAAAATATTTTTTTATGAATTCCTTTATCGTATATGAATTGTTTTATGATGTCATGTTGTTTAAGAATCCCATTTTTATTACATGGGTTACGCTAGGATGTATGGTTTATGATTATGTGGCACACATAAGAAAGGATTCATTATAAGATGGGTGGGACCTATATCTCCCTCCAATGCATTGGGTAAAGATTTTATATCTCATGAGATAGACAGGGCTGGAACAGTACGTTATACCGGTTCAGTGAAACAGGACTGAAACGAGGGTTACTCGATTCAGAAAGGGACTTTGTCCACTAAGATAGTCTTGGAAATTAGTCTTGACTAACAAGAAATGATTCTCTATGATTATGTGTGTATGCCACAAAGTTTCATGTTTTAAGTTATGATTATTGGGATTACTTTTTCACTGCCATGATTTATCCCATGATTATGAAATTATGCTCTCTTTTGCATGTTATGATTTCCAAGATGTTATGTTCTTATGAATATGATATGATGTGATTGATATTTATTTTGTTTACCCTTACTGAGCATTTGAGCTCACCCTTTTATGTTTTCTTTTCCCCAGGATATAAAGAAAGGTTTTAGGTAAAAAAAAGGAAGATCTTTATGGGAGATTTTGAAGATCTTTCACCACGATTATAAGATTATAGTCTGAGTTTCCAAAGACACTAAACTATTACGGTCCTTGTGTGTGTGTTTTTGTAATGTACTAAGTATTCCGCAAAAGTAATGTAATGTCAATGTACGTCAAGATACGGGTCTCTACAGTTGGTATCAGAGGAAAGGTTTAGTCAACCTTTGGAAACTAGGATGCGAAAACGTTAGTGAGATCCCTAGAGATATTTCTAAGGTATGTCTAGGGATGTCTCTAAGGTTAAGTATACATATAGGTTATAGTCCTAGAATTGCTCTAACGATCTTAGAATTTAACCTAAGATGTTAGATATTGAGGGTACTACCCCTTTATTATGTTGTTTTCCCTAGCATGATTTTTGCCTCTCACACTATTCTTTTGGGGTTTTAGACGATGGATGGAACCCGAAGGAACCGTGTTGATCAATGCAATGGACAATGCAATGATTGTCCCCCTGAGCAACCAAACGATATGGGAGCTGGAATGCAAAATCTTGTAGCCATGCTCACACAACTTTCTCAAGCTATGAATCATGCAGGACTTCCAAACGAGCAAAGGAAGGAGCAATATTCTGTTGAATCCTTCATGAGGCAGCGTCCGCCTTCTTTCAGTGGGTCTACTGATCCATTAGTTGCTGAACAATGGATTAGTACTACTGAAAAGATATTTTCAGTTCTTCAATGTTCTGAACATGATAAAGTCATCTTAGCAGTATATCGTTTGGAAGGTGAAGCTGATCAATGGTGGAATCTTATCAAGAATACGAGGTAAAGAGATGAAATTGATTCCATGGAATGGGACGAGTTCAAGAACTTGTTTTTCAGTAAGTACATCCCTTGTATTCTTCGAACGAAGATGGAGAAGGAGTTTCTTGAACTAAAGCAAAAGGATGATGAATCTTTTGGTATATACGAAGCGAATTTTACAAGACTTGCAAGGTATGCATCTGGCATTATTATCCAACCTGAAAGTAAAGTTGATCGATTTTTCAGTGGCTTAAAACCAAGTCTTCGAAGGGCATTAGCTATAAGAGACTTCAGTAGCTATGAAGAAATTGTGCGTTGTGCTATCAAGGTAGAAATGGAAGTTGGTGTTACATATCCATCTCATGGTTTTGACAAGAAACGAAAGATGGAGTTCAAGGAGAAATCTCAGAATAATGGTGAAAAGAAGATGAATGTTTCCTTATGCACAAAGTGTGGAAAGAAGCATGGTGGAGATTGTCTTAAAGGGACTAGAAAATGTTTTAAGTGTGGAAAAGAAGGTCATCGAGCAGCTGAGTGTCGAAGTAATGGAAAAAGGGATTCTAATGAAGTGAATAAAGCAAACACTGCAGAGAACGCACAACCAACACTTCAATGCTTCAAGTGCAAGGAGATGGGACATTATGCCAATAAATGCCCTAATCCAAGGGTTAGTGATGATCGACATGAGCAACCGCTTAAGGCAAAGGACAAAGGGAAGTCACATGCGATCACTATTGGCAATGTTGAATATGACAACGATGTGGTGGAATGATTAAGTTTTTATGTAATGGGATTCCAAAATAATGTTGTATCATGGAATATTGGAATATTTATGTATTGGTCTAATGTGGTATTCAAAGTGATTGTGATATTATGCGCATAATGAAGGGAAAACGAGAAAATGAAATGTTTAACAGTATTCATGAGCTCATGATTGATATAAGGACTAAGTGATATCATGGTTTGAGTATATAGAATTTTGAGGATTTTGGTATGTGGAAAGTGTTAACTTTTAACTGCATTCAAGTTTTCACTAAGGTTCAATGTGTATTCAAGAGAGTACAAGATTAAGGCCTTTGAATGTTTGGAATGTGTCCAACAAGATATATCTTATGATATATGGGGATCAACGATGGTATTAAATCGCTGGTAATCGTTTTCACTATGTTATGAGAATGGACTGCAGTATTATGGATAGGACTAAAGATTGGAATGGATTATGTTGGACATAAGTTAGTATTGTTTAAGGATAGAAGTTTTTTCGATATTATTTATGGGATTTTATAGTAATATAGTTTTAGAAAAAGGACAACCTGCAGGACGGGCGACAGCCCATCGCTTCGGACAAGGCTGTGGTAATCGAACCCACAACCGAAGTGCGACTGGCCTTTATCGCCTACCACTGGCCTACAGGAAGTCCCTGTTTAGTAGAAACTAGTTTTATTATATTAAGCAGTATGATATATGAAGTATAAGTCCATTTTAGGAACTATATATGATTAATCTCACTATAGATCGACTTCTGTATATAATTTTTGCTAACCTTTTGTTTGAGACAGATGGAATGACCCGTCATTCTATCACATGATCTGCTAACACTTCACGAATAACAAATTCAACTTCATTTATTTAAGAGATTATGTGGAAATTGTTCTAGGCACGAACAATAGTGAGATTGTACCAAAATAAAGAAAGTATTTATTCCAATTCAAATTTTCAACTTTAGGGAAATGATCTTGAAAACCAAAAATGTTGTCCTAGTGATCTTATACCTGATGAATCGGCTGGTACCTTAGATCGTCACAAATTTATGGATTTGTGATTATTGGCTTTTCCATAGCCATGTTCTCTACCACTCTCCATCAGAACATGATGGTTAGATTTCTATTCCATATCCATATTTTCACCTATGTGGAAACCCAATGATTAGTTTATTTGGGTAACCGTTACGTTTCATACTTTTGTTTTTAAAGATTGGTTTTGATATTCCTTTTTACAATGTGGGTTTCTATTAAAGAAAATTTCAAATAGTAAACCATTTATAACCCCGACGAATTTCGAGGGCGAAATTCATTTTAAGGGGGGTAGAATGTAACAGCCCAAGATTTTATAAAAAATATTCTTTTTAATTTTATTAATGTCTTGTGTTGTACGCTACACCAAAAGGATCTTGCACAACACTCATCCTTGACTTGCCTTGCATTACACGCAATCGCGACCTTCCTCGATAGCGTGTGTAATACGCAATACCGAGTTTCACTAAACAACGATATGCTATTAAAATATTATTAAAACTAGTCGGTATGAATAGTAATAACCACTTTTTAAAATTATGTAAATCTTATTTTTCAAAATGAACTTCATTTTTGGATTCGGAGTATCGAATTTAGCCTGAGGTGAAATTTTGGTACATTTCGGATAACTTTCATATTCTGATGAATAGTGAAAATTACTAAATTATAATTAAAAAACAACTTTTTAATCGAAATAATTAATAGTGATAAATTATTAATTGGAGTAGTTTTAAAGTATATTTAGAATATATTTTTACAATTTAATACAATGTTGGTCATTGGATGTAATTGCACATTTAAACCAGACATAAACAAGTGTCAATCTTTTGATAGATATTGTTTCTTAAAAACACGCTATTTGTTTTAACAGCGGGATTTAATTATAAAATTAATTAATGCAACTTCTATGTTATGAATTTGGTAAAATAGACTTCATTTTTGAATTCGGAATATGAAATATAGCTTAGGATGAAATTTTGGCATTTTTCTGAAAACCTTCATTTTTTGATGAATAGTGAAACTACTAAGTGGTAGTTAAAAAACTGAATTTTTCATAAAACTTATTTTTACCGCTTCTGTGAATAGAATTTCAAAAATCCGAGAGACACGGTTGATGTCAGTAAGTAAAATGTGGTTCAATGAGATGAATATAATTTTTGGTGAATAGTAACTTTTTACTTTTATTTACCACGGTTAAAAGTAAATAGGGTAATTAAGGGTAAGAATGATATTAATATTACCCTAACACATGTCCTAATTCTATTGGACAAGTGTATCTCGACCAAAAACAACGTTAACTGTAAAATATTATCATTTAGGCCCACTTGGATTAGATTAGGACATTTATTATTATTTAATTCAAAGAAGAGTTAAAAGAGTTAAAATCAAAGTTTATTCACTAAAACATTTTTAATACGGGGTTATACATAAGATAAATTCGACTATAAATATTCATTAGAAATCTAAAAAGATTTCCTATATAATGATATTTTATTTAGAATTTTTAGACTTTAAATAAATTAATTTATTTATGACACAACGATGATGCAGTAATTACCCTTTTAAGGAAATATTAACATAATTGATGTTATAAATACTCAAATGAATGTAATTTGAGACTTTTTATGAATTCCACTAATTTTCTAGGTTACTATGATATATTAGTGTTGATTTAATCAACTTGGTTCGAACATATAATTCTGTTATGACTTTCACAAAAATCATATATCAAATAGTGTCAAAATTGACACAAAATAGTTTTTAAATCAAATATTATATTATTAATTGTTATTTTATTCCTAAAAATCTAAGGTTCGTCCAAATGACTTATATTAGGATATATATATTAATAATAAACAATTTGGGGTTCGTTTGGCATGTTATAGTAAGTGTATTAACCATACAGTGAAAGAAAATAAAAAGACACGGTAAAAGTTAAATTATTTAACTTAGAGTTAAATCTAATTGATAAGGTTAAAATAAGAACCTAAACTTGTCTAAATCCTATTGGTTGATAGGATTTCGACCCATCCCCACTTTATCTTCGAAATAAGACCCTTTGGAACCATTATAAACCAATTTTTACTTTAATATAAAATAATATTTTGAGATATTCCTAAGGTGCCCCTCTCCTCCCTTATAAAAGGGAACCTCCTCCCCCTCCTCCTCACACCAATTTGAGCACTCAAGCTCGGCCAACCCCTGCCAAAATCTCTTCTCCACTTCCCTAGCAACATCCTAGAGGTTCTGGTCTTCCTCAAAGACCAATTTTAGTTCCCTAAGAGGAGGTCTCCAAAAGGCGCTTCAAAGAAGAGGTAATTACCATTACCAATTCTTTCATCTTTATTTCTTCTTCCACTTCTTCTTCTTAGGTTTTTTCATTATGAAGTAATAACATCAGTATCACTCATATACTGATATGTTATTATAAGTATTAAACAACCCTATTTCACCATCTATCTATCCTACGGAAAAAGAAATCACCGCGCGTGCGTACGTACGGAATACCGTCTCCACGCCGTGGTGTAATGTATTTTCCACCACCACCTTACATGGATGGGTATAATGGTGTAAAGAATAACTATACATAGTTATTAAAACATCATATTGATTCTGATATATTGTATAATCCACTCCAATTCAATTCAATATTTATGGAAATGATATCATCGCTCGTGCGTACGTACGGACGACCGTCTCCACGACGCGATGAGATTCATTCTCCATGTTAACCCTTTAAGAATGATTATAAAGTATATATAAGAAATAATAATGAAATATATGACATTATAAAGCTACTGGATTTATGTATATATATGTATGTCATCTACTTACTTCCATTCAAGACAATAGGGAAAGGAAAACAGCGTTCATGCGTACGTACGGACTACCGTCTCCATGAACGGTGTTTTTCATTTCATTTATCTATCTATTATATATATATATATACTGAATATATATGATAAATAAATCATATTTTATATTCTGGAAGTAAGTAAATCATGATATAAGTAATAATAATGTCAAGAACAACAAGTCAAAACACCTACGCTAAAAGAAATGATTTTACCCAAAACGCTTCTTTAACATGGAATTTACAAAAGAACAGGTAATATAATGTCATAAGTGAACCATATATGATATCATAACAATGAATATGATTCTGTAATAAGTCAATGACATTATTTAAACCATTATACAGGAGCTTCGGACACGTACAAAGCAAATCGGACCTAAGGTAAGGGAAATATCACAATCTCACTTTTATCCGAGATTGTTTTTACTTTGGTAATTACTGGGGTGTATTTTATCATCCACATCCATGTTCCCTAAATATGTAATATTATTTCCATCCTTCTAAAATAGTTTATATCCAATTTTACCCTTCTTTTAGTTTTTAGTAAAAGATATGAAAGGAATCTTTTGTCGTTTTTTCGTACGAGGTACTTTTTGACTTTTCCGACAAAAGTACGAAGAATGTTTTTTTAACTTATACGGCATGAATGGATTTTTAAAACATTATTTCCAAGAATCTTCCTTTACAAGTTTTCAAGTTTATTTTTAATCAAATTCTTTTATTTTAAAGTCGTATGACATGTTATGAAAGGAAAAATGTTTTTGAAGAAGAAAGGATATTTTCCTCAAGAATGGAGTTCAAGTGTTTTATCAAAATTATTTTCCATCTAAGATAATAAAAGGGTTCTGTTTTTATCCCTATTATTACATTGGTTTGATTATGTTGTGATGAAAATATTTTTTTATGAATTCCTTTATCGTATATGAATAGTTTTATGATGATATGTTGTTTAAGAATCCCATTTTTATTACATGGGTTACGCTATGATGTATGGTTTATGATTATGTGCCACACATAAGAAATGATTCATTATAAGATGGGTGGGACCTATATCTCCCTCTAATGCATTGGGTAAAGATTTTATATCTCATGAGATAGATAGGGCTGGAACGGTAGGTTATACCGGTTCAGTGAAACTGGACTGAAACGAGGGTTACTCGATCCAGAAAGGGACTTTGTCCACTAAGATAGTCTTGGCAATTAGTCTTGACTAACAAGAAATGATTCTCTATGATTATGTGTGTATGCCACAAAGTTTCAGGTTTTATGTTATGATTATTGGGATTACTTTTTCACTGCCATGATTTATCCCATGATTATGAAATTATGCTCTCTTTTGCAGGTTATGATTTCCAAAATGTTATGTTCTTATGAATATGATGTGATTGATATTTATTTTGTTTACCCTTACTGAGCATTTGAGCTCACCCTTTTATGTTTTCTTTTCCCCAGGATATAAAGAAAGGTTTTAGGTAAAAAAAGGAAGATCTTTATGGGATATTTTGAAGATCTTTCACCACGATTAGAAGATTATAGTCCGAGTTTCCAAAGACACTAAACTATTACGGTCCTTGTGTGTGTGTTTTTTTAATGTACTAAGTATTCCGCAAAAGTAATGTAATGTCAATGTACGTCAAGAGATGGGTCTCTACAAATGAGGTTTATCACAACCTATGTTCTCACATTACCAACAGGTGGTGAACATTTATAAGTATTCAATGACGTCTTTAATAAGGTTTTTTCTTCTTTTTTAATGTGTAATAAAAAATTCTCACTATATTCTTCAATGAAATTGAATTTTTATGATATAAACATCCCCACAGATGATCTGAAGTTGGCATCTGGGATCTATATGTTGAAAATTTTGTGCCATTATCAGTTTGGGGAGAAGATTGAAATATATATGGAATAGAAATTTTTTAAATATATATTCACATATAAAGAGATCAATATGAAACAATAATTATGGTTAGATATGATCATGTAATATCACTTCTCAATTCTCTACCATCAAAGAAAATTAAATAAAGTGGTCTGTTCTTTAGGTAGAAATGATCTAGATATTTAAACTTTGATGATAATTGAGAAGGATATACTAATCATACAATATATGAGGATAGACATGGAAATCAAAATCAAATGAACACAACCAATCATTTCATAAATTTTTTTTCTACGATTCTTTCTTGAACAGTTAATGGATTCTGAAAGTGATGTCCAAGGAATTCAAAATAATGTGGAAACTATATGAAAAATAAAATCCTCGTATTACAATGTTAATGAAAAAGGAATTATGAGATTTGGTTGAATACTTTGTTATCCATTAAATTATAATTTAAATAATGAACTATTGGATGTTACTAATAGTTCGTATTTCTCTATTAACCCATGAAACACAAAGATTTATTGGGATCTCCAATTGAACTATTTATAGGAAAACATGATAATGATGATAACAAATATATATCAATGTGTCTAGTCAGTAAGTAAGAGAAGGATGAAAGGAAGAGGAATAAATGGATGATTCAACCATTACCCACAACCACATGGAAATGGAAGAACATAACCATAGACCATTCACCAGACATATAAAGACATAACAAGGAAACAATGCTATCTGTGTTACTGTGGATTGTATAAGAAAAACTGTACACTTCATTTTGATTCGAGGGGATTTATCACTAGATCCATTTATACAGATATTCATAAGAGAATTGGTGAGTATTCATGGTGAACCATAATTCATTATGTCATATTGAGATCCAATAATCACATACAAGTTATGGAATATTATACAAAATTATTTAAATACTCAGATGAACATCAGTACGACTTATCACCCTCAAACTGATGGACAATCTAATTTTTCTATGCAAACACGTGAGAATTTGTTTAGAGCATGATAAATTTAATTCATAGGATTATCAGACCAATAAATTCTTTTATTCAAGTTTGTTGACAAAAACAGTTTCCACTAGATCACCCTATATGAGAATAGGTGATGAATACTTTCATGTTGTGATGATGTTGTTGAATAAAAACTAAAAGTTACAAAAATGGATGAGTAAATGGTAGAAAATATTATAACCATTCAGTAGTGGATAAATGTTTCTCAGAGTTGATAAAAGAATTATACTAAGAATCATCAATGGTTCATTGAGTTTGAAGATAAAGACATTGTATTCCTCTGTATATCTAAATTGAAGAAAGTGATAAAATTTCAGAATAAGGTAATGATTAGTGTAAGGAAAATTGACCCTTTTGATATCCTTGATCGAATTGAAGAGCTGGCCTTTTAACTATCACTCAAAACAATCTTATCTAATGTACATGATGTATTGCATCTTTCCCTCTTGAGAATGTATATACAAGAACCCTCACATGTACTCAATCCAGATGTGGTACCAATGGATAATAACCTTTCCTATATGGGGAATCTGGTGAGGATCTGATATCATAGAGAAATAGTTCAATGAAATAAGACAATTACCCTAGTTAATGTGTCATGGAGAAAATACATGTTATGAGAAGAACCATGCTAACTGATGGAATTGATGATGTAGCGTTTCACTCATTTTTTTATGATTGAAAAAATAATATTTCAATGGTGAAATTTCTTAAGTTGGAATATTGGAATGACCCGAACTATTATTAATAATATTCCCCATTCATCTTTATTAAATGTCTTATTTTGTAATATGGTTATAGAAAAAAATAAAATTATTTTTCATTATTATTCCCATTATATTTGAATGAATATTTTTTATTATTATAGTTGATAGTATTCTCATTTAATAGTTATAACATGTTTTGTATAAATATAGGGTTTTAACAAATCTAATTATTACAAAAAAGGATGGGATGGACTCAACCAGTAGGATCATGTGCTATGAAGACCATTTATCAGAGCTTCCAAGGGATATATCATTTATGTGATATTTTTGTGACCATGAACAAGTTGATATCCCAAAATTAAAGCTTGAGTGAAACCATTTACAAGATAATTTTAAGCTCGTCGAGATCAAGACCCAAATTATGTTGGCCAAATATCCCAATGAATGCACCACATTAACACATTATAGCCTTTTTTAATTTTTTGGTGTATTAAAGGGATATATAACAAGACCCTAGATATATGTTTATTTATATTAATTTTTTTATAATAATTAAAATATTTCCATCAAATTATTTTTACATTATAAATTATTTTTATTTATATTCAATAAAACACAAATTGTATTTTTTGATTATATTCAAATTCAATTAAGAAACATTTAATTATTAATTAATGGATATTTGAAATAATTAATAATATAATGAAATATTATTATTTAATAAATTAAATATACATGATCAGATAAATTTTATGATGTAAAATTTTATTTTAACGAGGCTTCAAAAAATATTCTTGCCAAAAAACCATCATTTTCAATATATATAATATTTTATTTTAAAATGGAAAATTAATATATTTAGAAAATTATTTATATAAAATGAATATTATTTTTATAATCAAGATGTAAAAATTATCAAATGGGGACATTTTCATAATTTTCTAAAATAGTCGAATTTTTGGGTAAAAATTTAATATAATTAAAATATACTATGAGTTTTATGATAATAGAATTACCTAAAAGTGATGTAATATCTAACATAAATAGTATCAATGACCATATATATTATTTCCATTTAAAATAATGTAATTTTATCTTTATTTTATTTATTTTTTTAATAAATTATTAATCCTTGAAGACTTACAATATATTTTATGATTTTTAATTTATTCCTTTAAGAGATTGAATTATATCCACAACAACAAGGGTGATATTTTAATATTTTGGACCATTTTATTCAAAATTTATAATAACTACTCCCCATTGGTAGAATCTTGGGTATAAACCATGCTATGCTTTATTGTTTTTGATATTATATTAAGTAGAATCCAAAACAAATATAATAATGAAGTCCCGTAGTTTTCCTATATAAACTCACACAATATCCCATTTCAATTTTATACAACTAATTTTATAAAGTCCAGTGTCTCCTCTCAACTCTATAGAGTCCTCTAAATATGCACTAATGCTTTCAATAATCCCCTCCCATGCCTTTGGTGTGACACACTCATGTAAAGGATTTTACACTATCATATTTTATGAAGCACTCCTTTTATGTTATGTATTTTACATTTAAGGATATTATAATGTGAAATGAAATTCCATATTTCTATAAATATCCATTTAACATTTAAATTACAAGATATTCCTTTAACCCTCATTAATCCACACGTGATCCTTTTTTACACATGTTACAATAACGAAATAATGTCAGGATTATTTTTTGTATTCATGTTCTTTATTACCATAGGCCTATATTTCCAATTTATAGTATTGGGATGTGATTTTACATTATAAAATGACTGAAAATATGATCTCCAAATACCTAGGGACTAGATTCCCAGTCATCAACCAATTTTATGAATTTTTTGTAATGCCGTTATATATCCATAATTTTACTATGATTTTCCATTCCAAAGAAATTGTTTAGTCAATACTGTACCCATTATTCTATCGATATTATTCATCATTATCGAAATATAATAATTTTTCTATTAATTAAATGTATTAAATACACATTTTAATATCATGGAATAAATTATGATGATTAATGAATCCATGTTATATGATTTATGTGTAACACTAAAGCATGATAATGAAATTATTGTGATGGGTGCACCAAGATAGAACTCCAATGCATCATGTAATTTTTATTATCATGAAATATCATGTTGGAGTAGGGGTTTTCCTTATTAATTTTTGTAATTATTCCACTGTGATGTCTTTGAAGTTTATGCTTAACTTATATACATTGTTCTATATTTTATGTTCTTTCCACATTTACCCTATTATGATTATATTGCTTTATGATGCCTTATTATTTATTTTACTTTTATTAATCGTTGATATTTTCATTCCATAACATGTATAACTAATTTCATATTAATTCCCTTCTTGGGATTTATAGATCATACCTTTATTATGTATGTCCCTTGGTTATCTTATGTAAGTTTATGTTCGATGGAGTATTTTGATCACGATAAAGAATTTTTCAAGAAACCATGTTAAGGATGTTTTAATAATTTTGTTGTATCCCATGTTGATTATGTTATTTTATGTACCTAATTACAAATTAAAATAGACTTATTGTTAAATGGATCATATTATGTGTGATTTTATGTAATAAATAAAATATTAATTTTTAAAATATAGAAATGTTTTTATAGTTGGTATTAGAGGAAATGTTTAGTTATATTTTGGATTAGGACTAAAGAACTTATGATAAAACCTTAAAGATAAGATTATGTATAAGAAAACAATCCTAAAGTTTGCTAATTAAAGATTATGTGATTTACCATGAAAATAAATTCATTTTTAGATAATACAATTGGTTGTGGTTCTAGAACAAATATACCAAAGAGTACCAACTCTAACATGGTATTCTGGGTCTGGCATATGGTTTCCTTGTACATGACCACATGCCTCACTTTGCACCTCGTTTGACAGCCATATGTGATAGGCTATAGTAAATTCATAATTTCATTAGAATATATTATTATGGGAATCAAAAAATTCCAATAAGAATATATGTTAAAAAATAGATCATGGGTAACGTATATTTATGAATAGAAACTCAAAAGGATTGAAAATAAAATTAATTTAAAATTTATTCCTTTAATGAAATTGAATTCATATTTATTTGTTTAATTGTCTAAAATAATCATCTATAATTTTCCTTTTTTTAATTCAATGGTTGTAAATAGGGGAATTCTGGTATAAAAGAAATTTGATGGGTAATGTGATTACTACCCAAATGAGATACCCAATCCAATGGGAGTATGAATACAAATATTTATCTTGATACTCTCCTAGATAAATCAGGTTCTCAAAAGAAACCTAGATCAAGAGGAGCACAACAACCCCCACAAGAGAGAACAAGCTGCAATCTTGACCGTCATGTGTCAATGGCCTCCTACATTCAAGGGATTATATGATCCATTAGTCAGATAATAATGGATCAACTCTATTGAAAATATAATCTTAATAATTCAATGTTAAGAATAAGATATGGTTTTTATAGTTGTTTAATTTATGGAGAGAGAAGTTGATCAGCGGTGGACATTGATCAAGAATACAATATGTGGGGAAGATATCGCAGTAATTATTTTGAAGGAATTCCATAAAAAATTTCAATAAATATTTTCACATGAAATCAGTAACTAAATATGGAAAAGGATTTCCACAACGTCCAAAAAATGACAATGAATCTATCAAGGAACATTATAAAAACATCACAATAATTTCGTGATACACCATAGGATTGGTCGCCACACATGATTTCAAGGTTGAACACTTTTTTGAGTGTTAAATCCTATTCTATGAAATGTATTGGAGATATAGGATTTTCATAGGTATGAGTAAATTTCCTGATGTTACATCAGTGTCAAATGGAGATCAGGGAACCCCAGGTTACAATGGGTAAAATAATGATAATGTGGAGTTTAATTTTGGTGTTCTGATTAAGAAATATTACCATGCTATGAAATTTTAGCATCCCACCTATCAATTGTTAACAATGAAGAACCCTGTAAATTTCCTAACCGGGTCGAATAATTTCTTAATGTGAGGGAAAGAAAGAAACCTAGATAATAATAAATGGAATGATAAAACTTCTATTGAGATGGAGTAAAAGAGTTCTATAGGAAACCCTCAGTTCATTTTTTATTTCTATAACTCCATGGAACCCAGTAAGTATTCATACCGATTCATTAATTTAAGGGTTTTCAGAGGATACCAACAACCTCCATGGTAGAAAAGGAAATCGTTTTTACATCACTAAAACTAATGTAAATCCTAATAGTGATTAGGTGGCATGTATTCTAGTTATTTATTCATGAATAGAAAAGAAATTAATATGGATCTATGAAATCCTTAATGTCATGAATGTTTAGTAGAACTCTTAAAACACAACCAAAAATCATGGATATTGATATGTTAGTGAAATCTAAAAATGGGAATATTATTGAGTAATATGAATATAACCCCTCCACTATCACAGTTTGTGGGCTGATCTTCCAAGTGAAAATTTTCATACTCTCTTCAGTGGGTTTTTAAAAAATATTATCCATATATTGGATTTCCCTATATAGATCCAACATAAATATCTATGAAATGTAAATTGTTCTTCATGTAGAGAATCAACCCTATATTCTATACAAGTGCAAAGAAGAGGATGATTTTTTTATAACCATCATCTAAAACATGAATATTAATACCCCAAAAGAAATAATGTCCTGCACAAATTTTTCAGTATTAGAGAATACCCATCCTTGAGGACATGCCTATTGTGAGAGAATAAAATGATGAATTTCCCAAGGAATTTCTGATTCTTCATCCTAAATGATAGGTCGAATTTTCAATAGAGATAATTTGATTGATGTTGTGGAACATGAGAAGCTAAATAAAAAACTATATGTGAATAGGTATAAAGGGTTATATTCTCATGTTCTTCATAATGGTGTGCACCAGTCCTCTTCACCAGGAAAAAGGATTGGTGAATGCACCTTTTCATTTATTAGTAGGTTCTCAAGAAGACCATGATAATGAAAAATTATCATATTCGATGGATTGATGAATTTGTCGATCAACTACATGGATAACATTACTTCTCTAAGTAGGATCTTCATTTATGAAATTTTCATGTAAGGGTGATTAGAGAAGATATTCTGAAGACCAATTTTCATACAAGGATAGGACACTATGAGATCATTGTGATTCCATTGTAAATCACAAATGATCTAGAAATATTCTTTAAAAGGATGAATATTTTCATTAAATTTTACCTCTAAAACATTTTGGTTGCCTTTCCGTATGACATTAATACTTACACCAAAATTAAGGTGGTTCATGAGGAGAATTTCAACAATATGCTAAATACCACATGAAATGAGATGCTCTATTACATGTGAGAGTTTCCATTTAAGGAATTATATTTCTTGGGAACATCATCTCAAGATATGGGATATCTAGGGATTTTTCAAAGAAAAAATAAATCATATGATGTTCAAGGCTAACACATGTGACTGATATCTAGTGTTTCGTTTTGATAGCTCACTATTATTTCTGATTTCTGAGAAATTTCATGGAATTTTTCATCCATATTATTATGATAAATAAGATGGGAGTAAATTATTCAGGGAATCATGAATATGAAGAAATAATATTGTGGTTAAAAATGTGTCATATGACTACCCTTATCCTCTGACTACCCAAAACTAGAGAAAAATTCATTTTGTTTAGTGATGCCTTAATAAAGGGATTGGGATGTGTGTTAATGAATAATGACAAAATCCCTACCTAATCATCAAGTAAATTGAATTTTCAATAGAAAAAACTACCCACACAAGATCTGGAGGTGGTAGATATGATCATTGTGTTATAATTTTTGAAACATTATCTCATTTGAATAAGTATGAAATATAAAAGGATCATAAAACTATCAAATATATATTCACTTAAAAACAAATCAATATGTGACATTAGTGATGGTAGAAGCTAATAAATGATAGTGACTGCTCAATTCACAAAAATAATAGTAAACTGGATAAAGTGATAGATTCTCTACGTAGAAAGGATCCAACAATTTATTCATGGAAGAAAACATGTAAGGATATAATATTCTTACAATTGAAGAGGATGGACATGGGTATCATAATAGAAGGAAAGTCATCAATAATTTCAAGAATTATTTTTATATGATCTGTTTTTGAATGTTAAAAGTATTGTCAAAAACATGTTGCAAAAATTCATAAGAAATTGGTATGTATAAGAAAATGGAAATCCTACAAGTTCAAAGTTAATGGTGATGAAATTGTGAGATTTGGTTCAAGACGACATATTCAAAAAAATCCAATGCAATTGAAGGTACTATTGGATGATTCACCATGATGGATTTTCTCCATTCGACCATGAAACATAAAGATGTATCAAGACATCCAATATCACTATTTGTGGGAAAATATGAAGAAGGTGATTACTGAATATATACTGAAGGGGTTCATACTTCAGCAAGGTATTTCTAAATTGGAGAATGATAAAAGGATTATTCATACATTACCCATAATAATAGACAAATTGGATCATATCATTATGGTATTTTTCAACTGACATCCAAAGTTATACAAAGGAAATAATTTTATCAATGGTGTTATGGATCTTCATAAAATTAATTCACCCAGTATTTCTATTTGAGAGGATTTCTCCTTGGACCAACAATAATAAATATACAATAGTGAAATTTTGAGGATACATGGAGTACCACTGACAAATTTTTGAAATAAATACCCAATATTCACATATATGTATTATAAAAGTATCTATCATTCACTAAAAAAATTTGAACATCAGAACGGATTGTCACCCAGAAAATGATGGACAATAATACAAGGCTATTGAAAAACATGAGGAAATGTAGTGATCTTTATCCATTGAATTCAATGGAGGATGAGACCTACTTCTTCCTCTAGACGAGTTCTCTTGCAACAAAATTTTCCACTTGAGAATCAAAATGTTATCCTAAGAAAAAAATTATGAGAAAACATACTAAATACCTACATATTTGGATATTGTTGGGGAACACAAACTAGTATGTCCTATGTTGGTTGGGGAAATGGTGGAGAAGGTTAAAAACATTCAATGACACATCAATGTTTCTAAAATTCAAAAAAAAAATGATAGGCAGAAAATCATAGATGAGACCAAGAGATTGATGTTGGAGACATAATATTCCTCAACATACCTCAATATAATAAATTTATTATATTTGGGAATAATATAAGGCTTATTCAAAGGTACATCTTCAAATTTTACATCATTGATCACATCATAGTGGTGCCTTATCGACTAACACTCCCACTGAACCTATCTAAAGTACATTATATACTGTATAAATCCCTCTTGTTCAATTAAATACCAAATCCCTCATATATAATCAATCCATAGATGGTACAATATGATAATGACTTTCCCTATGAGTATTATCTTGTGAATATCTTATACGTATCACTTATTCCATGTTTCTTCCCTTTCTGGTCTTTATAGACCACCTCTTTACTTTGAATGTATTTAGGTTATCCAATGTTTTTTTAAGTTCAAATATGTATTTTGATTATATAAATGAAAATTTTAATAAATAATGTTACATATGTTTTTAATAATGTTGTTGAATCAAACGTTCATGATGTAATTTTATGTTCTTAAATACCAAATAAAATAGACTTATTAATCTTTTTTGGTTGTATTAAGTGTAGTGTTATGTAATAAATCATGTATTAATGTGTAATAAAGAGTACGGTAATTATAAGATAAAAATAGCATGTTTCAACTTTTGGAAATAGTAATTATTATATTTATTATGTGGTAATTTTAAAATTATTAGGACATCAATTTTTAGAGACTAATAGTTAGTTAGTTTTCTTTTGTTTTTAGAATGTATCATGTGTAATTCATCATGGAAGCCACCCAAAAGACACTGTTGGTAGTTTGGTTACACTTGGTATATAGGTGAACTAAACACTAGTTCATAGTATTTTTCGTACTTTAAAATCTATAAACATAATGAAAAAATGGTGTGAACCAATGAAATTATATCATTCTTTTTAGTTCTATATGTATAATTCACCCTTTTGGGGGGTGATTCAAAACCAAATAAGGGAGAGGTGTGGCTGAATATGATGAATCACATCATCAATTTATTAGGAATAAAATTTTATATAATAGAAAAATTTGATATGTATGTGGTAGAGGATTTCCATTCCAATATTGGGATTTAGATATTCATTATAAATTATACCATGTAATTTAATAGGATAATTTTTAATAATTTTTCAACAGACAATTCAATCCTCACAGGTTAAGTATTATAGAATGATGTAATTTTCCATCTTGAGGAAGCAGATTGTCTCGATGACTATGTATTCTACTAAATTTTTGAATTTATTATATTTTCCACAAAATTTGGTGCATGTATGTATTTTTGGGAATGCGTTATTGAATCTAGGTTGAGAAAAATGTTTTGTTCAATGATTTTCATGAGCTATATAATGGATTATACAGAGATGGACAAAAGAGAAATTGTGGATGAAAGGGAAATGTCATTAAATACAGGTGGAGAAACAATGTTAATTCATATTGGAAATGGTGGGAACTCTAATGCTGGGAACAAGAGGAAGAGAGGAAAATATTTCCAAGGTAGTGGAATGAATTTGATCTAGATGAATGCATCAAAATATCTTCCACCAAAACCCAATAGTGGATTATTATTTTCCAATGTGGGTGCATTGATCACACTATGTGAGATTGTATGACAGCACATAGAGAATTAAAAAATTCTAATCAAATGGGGTATCATTAGTGATATTATCAAACCCACCATGGATGAGTGCAATAGAAATATATCATGTTTTAATGATGTCATATTTTTAGAATGGATGATGGATGTAGATTACTTCTTATTAGAATAACTAATCTATCCATGATGATTCTAGGAATCCCATGACTCCTCGATAAGGTAAATCTCAACAAAATAATAATGACCAATGTGTAATGACTATTCATTTATATGGAGAAAAATAGATTATTATTGATGATCAATTGAGACCATTGATGGTATGTGGTACAATTATTTTAAATTATACCATTATTAAATATTTTTTATATACATGTTTATCCCATTTATATATTTATTCTTCTCTTCATTGTCTTCTAAGATTTTTCATTGAGATGTTACCTTTGGTTTTGAAACTTCAATCCTCTCTTTGAAAATGAGAATGCCAAGCCTCTATGTGAAAATAATCATATAAAACGAATTATGGAGTTGAAGTCATATGAGGTTTGTCTAGGACTAAGATTGATTTATATAAAATAATCATAAGTATGGAATATTAATCAAGGTTCGTGGAAAAAATATTTTTTAATTCCAAATAATTTAGATATGTGACTAATGATGGCATCAAACATCCCTTCAGAGGATACCAGAATGTAATGGAAGGTGAAACAAGTATGATGGAACTAAAAAATTTGATCAATATAATATCAGTTAGTGTATTTGACATTGGAATCATTGGATTATATTGAGAAGAATATATTTCAATAAGTACCCAATCACTTTTGAGGTGCTTTTCACTACTATTTAGGGATTACACCCAAAAGAGACTTGTAGTTGACAATTGATATCCCCATGGGGACCATCCCTATCCCACTTTTTTCATATGTTGTGTCACTAAACGAACTATGGGAATAGAAATTATATCTGGATGATCTTGAATGAAAGTGGTTTATTCAACCTAGTACATCTCCATTGTAATAATCATTCTTGTTTTTCAAGAATGACGATAGAACTATTTGGTTTACTATGGATTGTTATAAGGAAACCAATTAACTATAAATACATGGTAAGAAATTTTATGCATTAATGATTTATTTGATCAATTGAAGGGATATAAGTGGTTCTGTAATATAGAATTCTGTTAATGATATAACCAATTGCTATTTTCGAAGGTGGATATTTGGAAAATATCATTCAAATATATATATATATATGAACATTATGAGTATGTGGATATTCATTTTTGTCTTATGAATTTAGAAGAACACATTGTTGAATTGATGAATTATATATTTCAAATATATTTTGATTCTTTAGTGGTGGTGTTTGTGGATGAACTACTTTTGTTTTCTAGGATAAGGTTTGAGAATGAGAAAAAAAGGGTAATAGTGTTGGAAATAATATATAATTGATATTTTTATGCCAAATTATCTAAGAGTTATTTTTTTATACAAAAGGTATTTTTCTTTGGCAATGTAATCTCTGAATGATGTGTTTCTATGGATCTAGAAAATATTAATGCTTTAATCCAATGGAAACCACCAAAAACATTCTTTGAGATAAGTAGCTTTCTTTTTGTGGCATGTTATTAAAGATGATTTGTACATGAATTTTCTTTTATAGATTCATCAATTATAAATTTCATAGTGATGAATTTTATATTCCAATAGAGTGAAGAATGTCATATGATATTTTAATAGTATAATTTTATCCTTACATCAACAATATTCTTGATATTTACCGAATCTATAAAAATATATATGATTTATATCGAATCATCGGTATCTAGGTTAAGATGTCCTCTCATCCTGGAATACCATATTGTTTTTTATGAATCAAAATACATATAATTTCATGATAATAAATACCCAAAAATGATTTATAATTAGAATTCAAAGATTATGATTTGATGACTTCACTCCAAGTCCTCTTTGGTGAGAAATTTATTGTTTTTATAGATCATAAAATATTGGAAAAACTTCTAACAAAGTGATTTGAATCTTTGAAAATGAAATGGGGGATGTATCTCTAAATGGTTGACTTTTAAGTAATGTATACATAGGGTAAAGGAAATTTGATAGTATATTTAGTAACTAGGATGTTATATGGTTATTTGGTAAAATAGGATTTAAATCAATGGATGTTGATGTTGTTGATTGCTAACTTGCATTTGTAATGTGAAGAATGAGGTAGTGTTGGGATTTTATTCCTATTTTCTTTTCTTCCAAATTTGGTGAAGATGATTAATGCACAACATACATCCGAGTCAAAATCTATTGCTACATGGTCAAGAGTCAAAGGTGGGGAGACCATTATGTAATTAAATTCTTCCATGGGTCAGTTTTGTGGCCCTGATATCAGATGGTCATACCTTTATATTTTAAAGAGAAACATCCTTTTTCTTACCAACATTCGATATGGTTTTTTTATCTTGGAATACAAGAGATGTATAAGGTGTTGAAAGAAAAATTTAGCAGGATTGGAATGAGAAGACAAAAGGTTGAGTATGTTTCAAGATTCTTAAACAATCTGTAGGTTAAGGTATAACACCAATGTACTGTTGTTATATTTCATTCTATATGAATTCTATTTTTAAATGGGAGGAGATAGTAATGTATTTTGTGGTAGGCCACCCACGAATGGTTAAAAACATGATTATATATGGGTGATAGTGTATCATATCACATTGTAATCCCATTTCATCTCTATTTTTGAATCTCTTATGGTGGACGTCTTTCTAAAATATTTATACATGAAGTTATAAAGAGGAATGACATACCAATTTAAAAATTATCAGACATGGTTCTAAATATTATATATTGTTTGTGGAAATACTTCTAGAAATCCCTTAGGACATAGTTGACCATGAGTATATTGTATCACACTGAGATGGATTTACATTCCGAAAGTATGATAAAGATGATGAATGACATGATTCTAGACTATATAATGTATTTAGTTGGATCAGGGGAGGATCACATTCCTCTAAATGACTTATTTTATTACAACAGTATCAGGCCTCGAGGTATGTCTCACATTTTGTGACATTGAGGGGGAATCCATATCATTCTCCATATTTGTGGGTGGTAATATGGGACAACTCAATAGTTGGGTGAAGACTTGTACAAGATACAACATAAAATATTTATTTTCCATTATATAATGGATATGGCTATGAGTCATCTAAAATTGTGTTACGATCATAATTAATGACTAGTGTCATTCAATGTGAGTCATCCTGTGTTCTTGGGAATATCAATATGTATTGAAGATCGTCGTTTTGGGATGGAGGTAAATTTATCTCCAAACTAAAAATGTACTTTTGAGATACATGAATTGGTTGTTGAGGTGAAATATCAAATATGTTTTCCACCATGGATTAATTCAGTGAATAATGTGTTTCATGTATCTCAATTGAAATGCTATCATCCTGATCCTGGCCATGAGATTTAATGGGGAAACAATTACTTAGAGGTAGATGCCTTATTGGTTCATATACCAGTAATAATTTATGATAGGGAATAAAATTTATTGGGTGGGGAAGAAATCATTCTATTCTGGATTTCGTAGAATCATGGTCAAATTTAAGAATTAAAATGGGAATATAAGAATTAAATGGTTGATAAATTGGCCAAAATCATTTAGGAAAAAACGTTTTTCTATACACTATTGATTTAAAGAACAATTATGGGGATTATTTAACACTCCTTATTTCAACTTGAAACCACATTATTTATATGTATGTTATGTATATAATATGTTTCGGAGAATTTTGGGACAGTTTTTTGTTATTTTTTTTTTATGTTTTGGGTTGGTTTTCTAGATTTTTACACTTTGAGAATTATTATTATATTTCATGAAACACCTATCTATTCATTGAAAAGTGAGGAAGTGGGACCCAATTATTAACACAATAATGATAAAATCAGGCTACAATGTTTATCCACACACAATAAACTATTCTTATGGGGATAGAGTCAAATGGATAGTGATTGCATGGTTGGCCTATTTGTTCTCCCTAACTGTTCCAATAAGAAAATTATATACAGAAATTATGTATCATATTATGATTTTCCAATAAACATATATTTCCCTTAAGTCACCCCTATCAAATTTTACTCTTTTCACAAATGTTATAGATACACTTACCATAGATCAAGAAAAAATCCATTGGTTTTTCATGGTGAGTGGATGTCTAGATTCATTAGTATGTCTCGGTTATAAGTGGTTTTTGTCAGATCTCCTCTTCTTGACTCTGTCAGACTAAAATAATTAACCATTTGGGGAGGGATATATTATAGTTTCTAATAATAATGATGGTGTTTTGAAATTTATATCTTATAAAATGACATCCAATGACTGTTCTTTGAGGATAAACCTAGTTTTATTGAAGTGTTCATGTCCTTCCTCATTTTTCACCATAGTTTCTGAGGTAGGTGTCTTGAATATAAACTCCTCTTATTTGAACATTATGGATTTATTTAATATTTTCAATTTTTCATGAAATTTACGATGAAATTTTAATACCAATATGGGTAGAAACATTATTTTGGGATGGTATCTGAAATTGTGGAATTTTATTGCAATGTGATTTTTGAATTATTCTAAAAATATGATTATTTAGATGGTTTATTTTAATGATTAATGGAAAAAAGTTTTCTTGAGATAGTTTCAATAAAAATAATGTTTCATTAAAATGGTTTTCAAAAATTATTTGGAATATATTTTGTGAAATTGGTTAGTTTTGGTACTTTTTAATTGATAATACCCTTTAAAAGTGGTTTGTGCCATTTGAGATCTAGTATATGGTCACCTTGGTAAGGCTTGATAGATCAATGAGGAACTACTCATGTGTATAGAACTATCAACCTATAATGAGGGTGTGGATTTTAGGATTGTAATGGGTTATGATAAATGGATTTTGAAATGGTTTAAAAGTCTTTTGGATTGTTTTCCATGAAAAATGTATTATTGTGAAAATTCTTTATTTTTATATAAACGTTAAAAAAATTAAAGTGTTTTATATAAATTATATTATATTAATGTGCTACCATATTCTATCCCAGCAGTGTGAGTATGGAATTCATTTTGGGATAAGGTAATGAGTTTCATTACTCACCCATTACTTGGGAACTTTTAGGTGTTTATATATATTGTTTATTATGGAATAGGTAAGGGAAAAGTATATCATTTCATTTTTTATGTATCATGATATGTTGAGCATGGATTGTTGAGTTAGATCTTGGAGAATATTGAGAGATATGAATTTTTTTTCATTAGTGTATTTTATATTTTTGATTTTGTATTCTCCGTTATAGATTGATGTTGGTTGTATTATTCGTGGTTACAATGGTATATTTTTTTATAGCAGTTGGGATTAGTTTTATTTTAATAACATTGTTCTCATTAATAATATAGTGGATTATTTTTGGTATTCCTGGGATTCATTATTTCAATTTTAAAAGGAAAAATTATCACACATCTTTTAATGAAGCCTTTGGAATTTATTTACAGCCTTTGGTGACATGGGGCTATCACCTAAGGTCAAGTAGGAATTCTTCCTCTCAACCCAATGATGAGGGTTGGGATGTTTGTGATGTTAAAAAATCTTCTGATCGCCATTCAGAACTCCCATTGATCAATAATTTATTCATTAAAATTTTAGGGCATTATTAGTATACTTTAAATAGGTTTTAAACATGTTTTTATGCCACTATCTACATTTTTTTCATTAATTCATTAGAATATTTTTATTTTTACTAAAAGAGTTAATTTTATTTATGTGATACATTCAATACGATGAAATAGGAAAACTCACCATGAATTAAATACTCAAAATGATATTCATTTGTTTACAAATCAATTATCATAATCATTCATCACTACCTTTAAAAATAACATTATAAATATATATAATTATAACGAGATTACTTGAATTCATTTTTAGTATATAAAAGTTTTTTTCATTTTTTCCATTTCAACTTCCAACACTTAAAAAAACCTACCATGAATACCATTACCATGGATATGGTTTATTCCAATATAGAGCCTTATTCTATTTTTAAACTTCAAAATTATAATTTTCAAGATCTATTATTTTATGTTACTCAATATATACCTCATTTCCATATTATCATTTAAGAATTTATATTTGACATCCCATTATTATATTCAATAATTCATATAAGTTGCATTATCAAAATAAATTTTAATATTATCCAAACATATTACCTAAGAGAATGTATCATTATCATTAATTATATAAAATTGAGAGTTCCCTTTTTTATATATGTCTAGAATTGTTGATTATGACTTCTACTTTTCTATTTAATTTTTTAATGAATAGTTTATTGGCCAAAATATTATTTTTCTTTCCTACCCTTGGAAATAAATCCCAAGTGGACATATTTTCTATTTGATCTAAATCTACATACTTATATACAATACTATATTCAGGATTGATATCTAAAACCTTATAATATGGATTTATTTTATATATTAGATAAGTTTCATTGTGATTTATCAATTATCAATATTTTTGGACAGGTGATGACTACCTGTGAATGATATTTTCAACTTCAAAAAGCTTCATCATGCAATTTTAATTGTATATTTTATTCTCAATAGCTCCTCTTCATTACTGGTGAGTTATATATCATTTAAAAAAATAGTTCATCCCATATAAGTTCTTCACTACTATTTTTCTATTAAATCATCTCATTGTGTTAAATTGAAAACTCAATGTCTACTTCTTCTATAACATTATTTTCATGTTTATTCTATATTAAATAAATATGGAATTGTAAAATGCTTTTATAATATTTTATCCAAGTATTTATTTCAATAATGTATATTTGTTTTCTAAGAATGTTACCTAGCTTGACCATCACATCGATCATTCCCATATTTGGTTCATTAATGTTATTGATTCACATAGTTCTAGAGACCAAAATTTTAATCACAATTGGAATATTATTATAATAAATCTAAAATGATGTCATTTTTTAATTTAGTCTAAAAAGAAATAAAATTTCATTTCATATTTTTTTCACATAGCTTTTCTATTTAAAAATGTTCGCCGTTCAAACACAACTCGAATTTGTCTCTCCAAATCTACTATACTTTGGTCAATTCATTGAATTTTATCTTAATTTAGATTATATGGGGTGTTTAATTAAAGGTCAATTATATATTTTACAAGATAAAATTGTAATTCACTACATGAAATATCCATCCCATTACCAGTATTTACATTTTTTATTTGAATAAAACGATCACATTAAAATTATATTATATGCATTTTAAACATTTCAATATTGAATGGAACTTGTTTTGTGAATTTAACTATCATAATTACTGATCATTCGTCTATTAATGTAATCATATAAAAATCATATCTTATAGACTAGTGTCTCTTGGGTTTATTTCAATTAATATTCATTAGATTAATTTTTCTAGTTTATTTTATATCCAATTTTTATGCTTTCCAGGGACTATAATTTTATTTTGATAAATTTTAGAATTTAGATCCCTATCACAAATCAAATAGAGAATATCTATCAAAAAAAATCAAAATGTTCACATGATTTTTATTTTATATGAATTATACTTCAATGTTATAGATATTTTTTTTATTTATCACTAGGGTAACGTGATTCGGTAATCTGAACACGATTCCAACTATTTTGTTCCCATTTTTGGATGACTCTTGGATACTTAATTATATTAATTTTGATATTTTTCCCTCTATAATAAAATCATTATGTTTATCACTTTCCTTCCACGCCGACTAAAAATTATTATTATACGATTTGATTAATATAACATCGAATAAGTTCAAAATGTATTCATCAATTTTTGTGGATAATATTACCATATTTTATAAATAGATCATATTAGTAAATTATATAACACCACCATCATCTTCATAAATATTTTCTTGGTCTTTGGTATCTTTATTCATATATGGTGATAAGACACTATCAGGTATCCGAGTATTATGATTCTTTCTAAATTTTTGTGATAATTCTATAATAAATGTCTTCTTAGCCTTTGTTTTCAATTAAATTTTCCTTTAATTATAAACACTCTATTTTCACCTATAATCATGATCTTAATAACTTGTCCTAAACCTCCTCAATTGTTCCAAGGATACATTAAATTACAATGACCTATCAAAAAAAAACTAAATCGGTGGATAAAAACTCCATCATACTAGAATCCAATGTTTTTTATATTATTCCACAATTTTTTCCATAACACATAATAACACCACTTTTTATTTATTTATTTATTTATTAAAAATAATTTATGATTACTTTTGATTCACTTTTTTCACTGTGAACATTTATTTATACTTACATGTATTGTTTTACATTTACAAGTTTCATTTTTAGGGGAATTTGTCGTTAAGTATGCATCTACATTAAGAAATATTTAAATATTCATTTAACAGATGCATTATTTGCTAGGGTATATATATTTTTTATATGTATATAATTTTTTATTTAAAAAATAAATAAAATAATTTATTTCATTATGAGGTTATCTAAATTTTTTCAGGGATTCAATTGTACAAATCATTATACATGACCATTATAATGTATTCATTGATATTATGAGTATAAATACAACTAATAACTTTGTGAATCTTATATATTATGGGATGAGGTATAAACTAATATAAAATAAGTATTCTTAAGAGTGTTAGTTCATTTGAGAACCGATAGGTGGTACTATAACTAGTTATGTCACCGAACCAATCCTTGGAAGAACATCATCATGTATTTCCTCACTTTCATCATTAGCCGGTTCTATTTAATCTCGTAGAGATCATAATGAGACTCCTTCTAGCTAAATCACTAATCACAAAAACAAGAATTGTTTATTAAACCCTTAGATATTATAATTATGTCTTCATGGGAAATTAATATAGATGAAAGGATATTATTAAAATTAAATTATTAATGTTATTAAATATTTTTTTATTAATTTTTTTATTAATTTTTCGTTTTATATAATAATTATTGATATTTGTAATAATGAAAATTGATTATTAATTTTTTAACTTGATAATTATATGTACAGTAATGATTGATGAATGATAATGAATAAAAATTTAATAATTTATCATCTATATAAATTTTTTATTCTTGTATATATATAGTCAGACAAATTCGCAGACACACACACACACACATATATATATATATTAAAATTTTATTTTAAAATTTATTTTCTCATACATTTAGTTTGAGTTAATTAATATTGATTTATTATTGTAAATATTTTGACATAGATCTTAATTATGATGGTGAATATAATGTTTTGGTAAAAAATTAGTTATCAAGTTGATTAGTGAATTATATGTGTTAATTTTAAATTGGAAAAAATATAAAATATGTTAAAATGATATATTAATTAATAAAAAATATTTAATGTATCAATAATGGGGATAATCGTGACTAAAAATATTGTTTTCCAAGCATGGAATACATTCCACACAAAATGAATTTGTTATTTTCAAAAATGTCACTCAAACTCGTATTTAAAATGACCCCCTACACTAATTCTGTACCATAGGTATTGTTTCATATTCTATCCAATATATAATAAATTTTCTTAGTTGAAAACCCTATCCTACATTTTTATGATCCTTGTCACAAGACGGGATCCCAAATCATTCATTTTGAAGGTGTTTATTAAGTGTAAAACTGACCTTATCAAAGAAAGTAATGAGTTTGAAGTAATTTATTTTATTTCCCTCGTCATCCTCATTCCATATAAATATTAATTATAAATTTAATAAAATGAAATTCACATAATTATAATTCATTAGGAGTTTTATTATGACATTAATACTATATATTTTTACTCAATAGTATAATATATAATATTAACATTTTGATAAATTTCACTACCTACATGAAAGTCGCTATAAAACATCCAAAAACATTAATCATGCAACAAATACAAAAACATAAGTATTTGTTACACAAGGAATAAAATATGTTTTTATGATTTTATTCTTATGTTATAAGGGAAATAAATGAATACAAATACATTATTTTGTAGTATTTTATATTTGATAAAATTATTGAAATGAGAGACTTATGGTTTTCCAACATCATTAAATGTGCATGTAACATCCATATAATGAAAATTGGTCTTTATATATAATTTGGATATTCTGAGTATGTCACCATGAAAATGGTATATTTGATGAAGTTATTATCAAGGAATTATGATTATGAATAGCATACCGAGAGACGTATGAAACATTTGAAATATTAAAAATAGTTAATCAATATAAGTTTTAAAAACTAGAACAATTTAATAAAATAATGTGAATGAATAATAGAAATATTATTAATATTATTTTAAATCATGTGACTATTAAATAATATTTCAACATACTTGGGGGATTAGTTGTCTGAAGTAGCCTGAATCTAGGTAAATGGATTTTTATTACCAACATATTCAATTAAATTATTCTCAATAATATCAATAATATTTTTGTTATCACCCATATATGTTCTTTACAAAATTTTCAACATTTATGTATTTTTTCATTTAAATACCAATTGATTATGGATTGCTTTTGATTGCTGGGATGGATACTTTTTCTATCATTCTTTATGTTTCTTGATTCATCAGCTTCTCTTGCAACTTTTAACTATTTTATATTTATAGATTAATTTATATGATTTTTATTTAATGTTTTGAATAAATTGAATTTTTTTCAATCTATTTGAATAAAATTATATATACATTCTTTATTTATAAAACAAACAAAATTTTAAATTATAATTATTCCTAAATTTTTATGTCATTTCTTTTCAACCTTTAAAATAAATGTTATCTACATAAATACCCTTTTATATTTATTCCCATAATTATCAAATATTTTTTAATTCATATGATTAAATAGTGTTTCCTTTCCTATAATATACCAATTTGATTCTATTAATGATTTATTTGTTTATTCTCTATAATATATTATTTTATCCATTTATTTATCAATAGTTAGTAAATATTTCTATATCAACAGAATTGTTATTTTTTCTTGTTCATGAGGCAAAAATTTATTTGGATTTTTTATGTGATCTGTGGGAAAAAAATTCTATATCCCTATAATATAACATGTAATGATTCAAACATCATGTGATTTTTATATATGGGGTATGATGGTAATAATAGTGAATCCTAATTAAATTTTTTTTACATTACCAGAAATATATATTCCATACAATATCATTCTATTGAGGTTTAGGGATGTGGAAGTAGAAATATCATATAGATTCATGATTTTCAAAAGATTATATATTTAAATTGTTTTGAACTATTATATGTTACAAATGTTTTGTAAATTGATGTTAAGGGTTTTATATTTGAGATTATAAAAAATTAAACAATTAAATTAGTCATAGATTGTTTTGATGAAATGGGTTTGATTCATGACATAAATTTTGTGGAATGTAACTGAAATATTCATTTTTCATTGTATGTCATCAGTGGGGTAGAATTGATATAATAGATTCATAATAAAAATGTTATAATGTTTGGATTCTTATAATGATCTAAATTTAATTTAGATAGATGATTATATATGACACACAATTTATTTGGGGTGGGATTATATGCACACATGTATTGCAACATATAAAAATAATTAATATTAAATCATATATAATTCTAAATAGTGGTCTTATGTCGTTAAATTATGTCAGAACAATAAATTTAGTAGTGTTCTCTTTGGGATTTAGGACTCGACACTAAACCAAAAAAACCAATCTATTCATTAATTATGTTTTTTATTATTCTTTTAATCTATATGTTATTGAGTCTATAAGGGAGTGTGTGAAGTGTGTTCAACATAGTCTAGTGTATTGTTTTAAATGAATTACAATGATCGTGTACATCAAAATCAGGGTAACACATCCAATAAATAATGTTTTAGATGGTTTCATACTACGTCATAATTTTTATACTGGATAAAATTAATATATTGAAACTTTGGAAATATTAACCAATGGTGATATTAACGCTTGTTGTTATTTTCACCCGCATTCATTAAAAAAATTTAGTAAGAGTTTACTTCGACCTAATGGAATGGTGTTTTAATTGGGGAAGGCCCGTATATCATTGTTCAAATGATGATATTTTGGATTTTTGGAGAATATAGAATAGCTGATATCTCATTTAAATGGATTTGTATATTTTTTTGTAGCATTCATAAATTGTAATATACTGAAGGAAAAATGGGAATTGTTTAATAGAAAACAACCTTATTAGATGATGATATACTTGGTTCAGAATGAATCCTTAATCATTTGAGAGGATAAAATCATGCTAATGTTAATTAAATCCCAATAAATTGTATATTTGGAGAAGCATCATGGATAAAGATGATAATTATATGAATTTTTTCACATAGATGTTATGTAAAATTAGACCTAACTATAATCATGTTAATGATTTAACCATGATTCAAGTGTATCTCAAATCAGTTAAGGTGGTTTTTATGGATAATGTGTCTGTACTATTTTTAATATTAGAACTATTAGATAGTTTGGATATTATGGTAAATTGTGTAATAAATTCTTATATAATGTACTACATAGTGATTTAGGAAATTTTAAATTTAATCAGAAATAGAAATATTGATATAAGAAATTACAGTAACCATTTATAAAAATATTTAATATTGTTGAAAGAGGACAGTCGCCTAAAATTTTAGGTTAGAGGATATCAATAAAATAACTCATTAAAAAATTGTTAATTTAAATCAACTAGTTTTAAACATATATAAATGTATTATCATAAGAGATTAAATATCCCGAAGGACCGTAGGAGTGATAATAAATCATTTATAAGGAAATCCTTTAAATGGGCATGTTTATTCAATTCATTTATGTGGAATATTATTTTTTGAAGAAGTTTTTAAATTTTGATTGATTCACGGGTGATTGGGTCATGTGCATTGTTTCCATAAATAACCAAGTAATATTTCCATGTAAGTTATAAATACCTTATAATTCAAAAGGTACATTTACTAGGTGGTGTATCTATTGATGTCATCAAAAAATTTCATTCCAAAATCAAGATGGATAATAGTTATTTCCTCAATTTAAATGAAATCAAACACATCCCATGGATATAGAAGTATTAATTTTTTTCTTGTCAACTAAATTAGATTGGGTTTGGTAATATAGATTATAATTGATTTTGGAATATTATTTTAGGATAAATTATGTTCATATGAGTAATAATGTATGGGACCCTATTTTTGAAAAAAAAAATTAGATGGAGTAATAATTTTCATTTTATTAACATCTGATTGTCCAATATTGTGGAATTTTCCATTATGTAATCACATTGAGAAGAGTGTGTATGTTATAATGGATATTATGGTTTTGAATATTGATTTCAAAAATTATATAGAGGAGGGTTTCAATTAACTAAAAAGAAATTAATCCTAGATATATGATGACATATCTTGTTTATGTAGAAATTTCGGGGCTATCCTCAATCCAATATCTCAATGTGCCCCATTACATCATGCATTTTATTAATGATTCATTAAAAAAAGTACAGTTTTATATTATGAAACATAAGATTGTGTTATTTAATGTATTGAATCAATGTATGGAAATTATGTAACAATTAACTAGTATTTTTTAAAATTTTATAGGATTTAAAAAATTTGTTTAGTATAACAAATGTTATTTATGCTTCTTCTATCAGAATAGGGGTATAGTATATATTGAACTATGGTGGGTACAAACTAGTATATGGGTGTTAAAATTTGTATGAATTATACATTGGTAGAATATATGAGATTCATGTGGTTATATATAAGATTTTCTAATGAAATTTTCACAAAATTTGTTAAAATGGAAGCCTACTCAGTTTTTTAAATCCCCCCTACACTATCATGATAAGAAATTATAGAGTAAATATTATATTCTAAACACATGAATTTTATCCACCTCCAAATTCTCAATATTATCACCTACATACATGATTATGTCAAGGATATATAAAAACTCTATGAAATGTCAAAGACATGTTTCTTTCTTTGATATTGTGATTAAAAAATAGGAATTCAGTATTAGGATGATGATATGAATCATATCATTAAAACATTTAATTTTATCTTCAATGTTACTTTCTTATATAAATACGTAAACATTTCACGATTATATGTTTTGGAACAAAATTTTATTTTGAAAATTCTATGTATATATGTATATATGAGTACTAGAAGAGCACAATTTATGGATACTTTTACTCTTAATAATGAAATTTAATCTTGTATAACACCATAATATGTCATTAAACTTCATTGGTTTTATAAATCATGAGGAAATGATAATGAATATGGGGTTATATACTATATACTTGTTAAAGGAGATAATGTAAAAAAAATTCTAGAATATAATATTGTCATAAAACTAGTATAGAGTTTTTGAGTGTTAATTTCTTTATTACATAGTTTAGAAGGTATGGAACCTAAAAACATTTAATGTTGGCCATTCTCAGTGAATCTCAAATCTTAAAGATAGCTACAAATAATGAAATGGATAATTATATTCAAATTGGTTTTAAATTATAAAAAAATTAACACATGGGATAAAATAACTTGAGAATTATTGGATTTTCCTATTAAAGGAATAATCTGATAATAGGAAATCATATAAGGCATGTATTGTGGTATAGTGAATTAAACATAAATAATGTATTGTGTGTTGATAATGGTTTCAACATATATTTTAAAATTAGAGTAGACTATTGTAAGGAAAACCTTTATTAATTGTCCTTTATAGGAATAAATTTACCTAATGAAAGTAGAGGGTTTCATAGATAATTAGAATAGGGATACAGTTTATAAACCTATTTAAGAAATATATATTCTATATAAGGGACCATGAAAATGGAATTAATAATTGTACATGTTAACAGAAGAGATGGATTTTTCACGGAATAACATAGATCAATATTTCAAATAGATTATATGTGATGATGGGAGTTTCATTATCCTTCTCCTATACATGGACTACATGATTGTTGACAATCTAGAAATTAAAAGGATTCAAGAGATGAAGCCTGATTTATATAGATAATTTGAGATGAAGTTTTTCTCCTGGGAAATAAAAAATAATATTGATGAATATTGATATATATAATAATGTTGGAATAATAATTCCTTCTAAAGGGTACATTATCTCAATGATATTTAATTGGTTAGGAATTTTTTGATATAATAATTTCACTACTAAATTGGTCAAATTATAGATCTTTTCCATTTATCTAGATCTATAAATGGATGTTGATAAAAAGAAAATAGAAAATAATCATTTCATAGCATTATGAAGCCTGATGTATGCCATTTTTTATACACTCAATAAAAATTAATTATCATTTGGAGACGTCAATATTTTCTTGTTAAATATGTGTATGGAACCTTGATAATTCATGAGGTTGTCCATATGATGTTTAAATGGATTAAAATTAATAATTATTTACATTCAAGATAATAATACATTATAGAGTTAAATTTATGCAATTTTTCGGATTTATATATCACCAAGGGAACTGAAGGATTTATGTTCCCTAAAAAATAAATGGTAGTTAGGTGGATGTTATGGATTAACTAGTCATTAAATTTTCCATAATAGAAGATTTTTAAGTGATAACAATAGAATAATGGAAACAAAAATTATGGCCTATGTGTTTTTGTTGATAATATATAAGAATTTAATAAGTTTCATTTCTCTCTTATTATAACAAGAGTGCAATTCATACGTTGATGTATCTATTATTTCATTTATGGGTGAAAAAATCATCAAAAAATATCATATTATTAAGAACATACCTGAATTTATTGAATTATAGATTATTTAAATAACTATAAATAAGAATATAATGGATATATTCATCAATGATTTACTAAATAATTTTGGAGAACTTATTTTACCTCAATATGAAATTAGGTAATAGTTGGACGTTAAAGACACTATATAATAGATAATTGAGAATTTTTTTTATGTTTCAGAGAGTTTACATGGATTCCTAATAGTATAATTTTAGTGGGATAATTTTTGGATTTTAGAATATTGATTCATGTTCCAATTAATCAGTTTTATGTTGATAATATTGAAAGAAACTTTTCCTTGAGGTTTAGTGACATTCTAGTTGAAATTATTAGGTGATACATGACGTTTGGATATTTTTATCATTTGATCGATGTGTGTTGCTCAATGGAAAATAGATTTTTAGAATAGAATTTCACAGTTTTACTTTGGATATAATAAATCATATTTTGATTAAATCATTCCCACGAGTTTTTTTTGGATGATTGTTTGATTTGAAAGAATCATTTAGAGTAAACAAAATGAAATCATCACTTTTTATCATAATTCAAAATTAGGGTGAATTTTCTAAAGGCCATTAGATTTCTCCCAGTGTCAATGGTCAAATGTTTGTAAATATGGGATTTTCCATTGAATGACTATATGATATCCACTATATATGTGGGGTGAAAACAATTATACATGTATACTTTTATGTGGAAAAAATTTAATATAATAATGTCTATTATTTCTAATTATGATATTATATATTTTAATATTTCAATTTTGAAATATAATATAAGTTTTCTCCATTGGATCTAGGAATCAAGCCAATACAAAAAAAACAAATGTTTTTCCTATATATTGTTATATTTTTTCACATTAGTAAATGTTTGGGAGGATGAGTGGGTGTGTATGATAAGAAGTCAATATTCTGCATTGATAGGAGAATTAATGGAATTATATATACTAGTATATTAATTTTTAGTGGTTCTATCAAATTAAAGAAGTTATAGAGGATTTCTTTCTATAATATATTACTTCTTGTTGATAATTTTTAGATGATTTGATTCATGCAAATTGAATAGCACAAGGGTTATTCAATTAATTCTAAATAAAATATTATATTATAAGTTATATTTTAATAATGTGATGTAATTTTCATGGAGGTTATCTTTGAAAAGATATTCTGATTTTCTATTATTATGTGTATTTCATATTATATCTTTATTTCTTGGTCATATATTAGGTTTATGTATTTTCACTTTATTATCATTATATTATTATTTATACACTCTTATATATAATTGTGTCTTCCAGCCAAAATTTACAAACTTTCATAAGATGGATATTCCATTGATACCTCAATAATTACTACATAATGTTACCCTATATAAACATGAGATCAATGATACTTTAATCTCGTTATTTTAAAAATATATGTCATAAAAATTCCCTGAGTCCAAGTACCTAAATCATTATTGTCTTAGAGATTTAAAAAAACATATTTTAAACACATGCAATGATTTATCCATCATTATGAACTGCTAGAACCTTTCAAGATATGTCACATTTTATAATCTTCTTCATAGCTTTTGGATCGGAAACATAACGACAGAATGGACTAAAATTATCTCTATGTGAAAATACATATCTTAAAGGATTATATTGTAAACATAAAAAAGGACTTGAGTAAGATATATGTAAAATAATAAAATATCAAAAATAAATTCGTAATAAAAATAAAACATGACATAGAAACAGAATATCTAAAGAATGTCATTAAGGATCCCAAAATTAAATTACCTACCATAAAAATTGTAAATAATCTAAAAATATTAGATGAGGATTTAAAAGTTTTGAATTATTTTAAAATAAATCAAATATATCATAACATGGAATTCAATAATATAAAACTATATAAGATGAACGAACCATAATAAAGGATTTCACATCATTGTAAACCTGGTTAGTGACTAACTAATTCACACATCAAATTGGGAGTTGGGATTTACAACTTCAGAATCACCATTTTTGAACCTGAGGACTTTCTAACCTGTTAACATAATATTTATATCTTCTGAAATATAATATGCAACAAAATTTATTTGAGTGATACATAATTTCCACATTTTTCATTATCCATAATTTTTTGTGCCACATTAAAATTAATGATTATTCTTCTTATACATAACCCAAGAGAAAAATAATGGGTTTCTTAAAAAAAATTAAAAAAAATAACGTAACATTAATATAATATATCATAGAATGTTAAAAAGTCCATTATAAAAAGAAATTATATGATAATAAAATATAAGGTGTGATCAAAAGATCACTTCATTGAAAATAAGAAACCATTTTTAAACATTGATGTGTGGATGACTTTCAAAAAAATTGATGGGAATGATAAAACAATAAAAAAACATAATACAAATTTTTTTAACAAAATTCCTTATAAATAAATAATCCATTCAAAAAGGTGATGTGAAAATAATTTCAAAATGTTTATATTAGGATACCCATTAATAATGCAAACATAAAAGATAAATTAATTTTTTCAATAATATTAATGAAAATACATTGAAAATATTAGTGTTAAAAATACACATTTATAATGAACACTCATAAAATATATAAGGTTATCATTAATAGAATTTGAAATAATTATAAAATTTAAAATATTAAAAATAATCATAAATAACGGAAACATGAAAATTATGTAGTTTTTTTACATTAAAATTATTTCAAATAAAATTTAGGAAATCCATTTAAAAAAGATTATTTAATAATATAAGCATGAAAAAAAATAAGAGTATTCAGAAAAATGTGTGAAGGTAATGAAACATCATTCATTTTTGAATATATGAAAAATCATTTTGATCATTTTAAATATCGTTATTGAGAACCGAAAATGATGAGTATTTTTTGAAACATTCAATTAAAAATATTCAAACAAAATATTATGTTTTACCATAGATATCCAAAGAAAATTGAAATGATATGGGATTGATAATGATTAATTTAAAAAATTCCCCACTCATATTATCACATTTTAGAGTTATTTTTGTTTTCAAGAAGATGAAAATAAATTCTTACGGCTTGTGTAATATTTATATAAAAACTCATAAAAGAGATTAACCATAAAATTAACAATTTAATTCCATGAATGATAAAATAATTCATAAAGCAATATATCAGTGAGGTTGTCTAGAAAATACATTGAATAAAATAGTTCTGTAATACGAAGAAAATGTCTCAATGAACTCGAAACTAAGATGAATATCCCATACCAAGTTTGACTTCCTAGTTGATGACACAATAACCACCTATAAATAATGAATTGATAATTTAACATTTAATTTCATAACCTTACTCATAAATAATACGCTTTTATAATAATTTTTATAATTGTTTATCCTAAATAAATTAATTAGTCCATGTGTATTATTAAAGTTGATTTTAAATAAAATAAACTATTGTTTAGAGGTTTAATAATTTAGAGACAGTTATTCATAATATTATACCAAGTTACTTATTGATATATATTTAAGGATTATGTAACATATAACTTATAATGATTAAAAATTTCTTATTTTATTTCTTCTGGGGTTTTGTTACATTAGGTGAAAAAATAATTGATAACAACTTATTTTATTAATTTTACTGAAAAAATGATAAATTAGTAATAATATTATAAAACATTAATATACTTAACTAACCATATATTAATAATTATTGTATTAATATATTATAATAATTTTAGTTTTATTGTTCCATTAGCCTTCTTGACTCATTTTATAAATCTTAGTTCACATAGGGAGTAAAACTAACCCATACATGAAAACATATTTACTCGATTGGTGGCTATAAATACAAAGGTGTTTATTTTTAAATAATATCATTATAATAAAATTATAATTATATTATTTTAATGTGTTTAAAATGATTACATATTTTTTATGATATTTATATTATAAATTAAATTATAAATATGAATTTAAAATGCTTCATCATTGAGGTGTTAATCCGTACAATTACAATATTATCATTCGTGTTTCCCAGCATGTGATTGGGGTAATAGTTGAAAGTAAATTGAAAAAATTGAATATAAATTATATCATATATATCATATATATTAATAATTACAACCATTGATACCATCCATTAATGGAACATTATGAAACAAATGTTGTTGATTCATGGAGGTGTAGTATGAGTAACACATTGATGTTTTTATTATGATTTTATAATTGATGAAAATGATTAATTAATTTGTATATAATAATTATACAATTAGAGAATTTAAATAATGATACTAAATAATTCAAAGTAGTTTTTTATAATAAAATTTTGAAGATTAATTATAATAATTATTTTATGAATGAGAAAATACATACGATGCATATTTATATTTTTCCCTTAGCAGTTCTCACAAATTTGATGAACACATTATAAGTATGAGTGAACATGGGTTTAATTTTATATAAAAAGATTCTTGGAATTTTAAAAGTGTAGAGTTTCATGGAGTTATTATATATATTGGATTGTGTTCGAAATGGTGTAATTGATCCCCATTTATAATAAAGGAAAAGGGGAATTTATGGAAACATAATTTATAAATATATAGCTACATTTTAGTATTCTAGTAAAATATATCCAAAATTTAAAAAATAATGACAAAGACATGAACATAGGTTTATTAGGGATCAAACATGTTTTTTTAAATTAATTTTAATCATGTTATAGTGTTATTAAAATTAGATTTTTTTTATTTTACTTTTAAAATTTTTAGTAGGTAAATAGTTTGTAAATATGTAATTTTATTTTACATATAATTGAATTAATATAATGAAATATTGGTATGATGGAAAAAATATTAACCTTATTTAATTAAATTAAATACTTAGTAACTAAAATGTTAATATTAAAATTGATATATTTAATGAATAAAAAACAATTTTGGAGGAAAAATGTCATTTTAGGCCATTATGTTTTCTTAAACTTATTCATTATTAGTTAGAAATTTAATCGCAACACACAAAAATGATAAATAGTGAAATGAGTAATTATATGACCCATGTTGGCAAGCTGAACCTTTATTTTTAATAGCCTGCATGATTAGAATTCAATTGTTTAATTTTTTTTGGCATGGACTAGTGATCAGGATGTATAACCTTATGGGATGTTTCTCAGGCTGTGTGAGAGTGAGGAAAAAGAAAACTAGAAAGAAAAAGTGTTATCCTATGGGTAATTTCATTATGTAGATGACATATATGGGCATGTAGGTGGGACTAAAAGAGGGGACCATGTGTCTTTGGGGCATCTGGTTGTACCTGGTGGGCCTGAACCCTATATCCATGACATGGTGGGGTTTTTGTTCTCTTAACTAGTCCCAATAGTTACATTGGTATCAAAAGAGAAACCCATCTTATGTTCAATTATATTTCCTAGGATGATATGAAGGGTCCAAAGTGAGGATGTTGTGATTTAATTGTTCGATGATTGTAACACCTCAAAATGATAAAGGGTTAAATTACAAAATTATATTACTAATGTTAACAAGGGAAACATTTGTTCTTATGATCATACCTAACTAGAACTCTATATGTTAGTCTGATTGGCCTAGTGTAGGGATCATGATTGGTGAATGTAATGTCCCAGCATTAATCAATGTATAGTCCATCAAATATAATCGTTTAAATATTTAAAACTACTAATGGTGTGCACCTGTACACCCCATTACTAATATTTTGAAGCTATTTAAATACATTAAATGAATGCATAAGATTTATAAATACATTTACATTGCTTCTCAGCAGGCTGTTCGGCACTAAAATAATTAATTAATGATTAAAACAAATAAGAAGATATTTAATGGAAATTAAATAATATAAGAATAAATAAAATAATATTTAAAAAATAAAATAGATAGGGGGTTACAAAAAATGTTAAAATATTTAAAATGGAAAAATTCCGTATTTATTATTTTTATCTTCATATTTTTCCATCCCTTGTAATTTATTTCTTTTTCATTCTATTTATTTTCATGTATTTTCTCAGTTTATTTTTTTTTCTTTTTTTTTCGTTCTTTTTCTATTTACTGTCCTCTCATCTCCCCCTCATAGTGAATTTCCACTTTAGCACCCCATGGTTGTGTTCCTTCTTCTCCCTTCTCCTCATTCAGATGATTGTTGCACCAATACTGCCCATTAATTTTTCTCCACAATTAGGTGCGAAGTAAAACTCTCAGTATGGCTAATCCCACACATGAAAAATCATGAAATATCATTCCAAACTAGCTGTGTGAGACAGAAATATTTTTCCCATGGTTGAGGTTTTTTCTCAAATAATCTATTTTCATTAGCTTTTGGTCAAATAAATTCATACAGTGGATCGTAGGATCATTTACAACAATAAGGTATGGAGTCTACTAACTTTCACTCTATTTTGGTTCAATTTATAAAAATGCACGGTTGTGCCACTCATCGGTCCATACCAGCTCTATTCAATTTCACCCAATATTTTTAAATTAATTGTTTCTATTAATCATTTTAGCCTTATTTATGATAAATTAAATTTTTTTAAATTGTTTCAACACGGTCGGTCACCCCTTTGGGTGTACTAACGTAGTTGGTAAAAATATTTTTATCCCACGAATATTTAATTTATTTTATATAATGTGTTTTTCATACCTTTTTAATCGTGTTTAAATCAACTAATAATTTTAGAATAATTATGATCCATGAATTTTTGATATTTAAATATTTTGTTGTGCCAATTTATTTATTAATTAAATGTTATTTTTTTTATTAGCTAATAAATTTCATTGGTTGTAACTATAAGACTAAAATGATCATTAGTATGTGTCTTTTTGTTACTTTTATATGTTTATTACAATTATAAATGAATATCATGTGATATGTACTTCCTTTAAAATTAATTAAATTAAACGTAGTGAGACAATGGGTGCCCTGTATTAATGAATACACAAGGACTTCCCATTCATGACCGATTACACATTATGCCTGGGAGAAAATGTATTAGGCTCTTATAGATGAGGTTTCCATGGGTTTCTAAAATTATAATTAGTGATAAAAGTTCCCAAAGGTACATTGAGGGACAGAACTATATGAAATGTGGCTACTCAATGACTCAGGTGATACATGAAACCTTTTATGTGATACCAAGACATACTCCTAATAAAATCATTCCCCGATTAAAACATGGTCAATCAGATGAATGCCTTGGGAATGCTCGGTGGTTTTTTCAAATTTGAAGTATGTACTATATAGATATCTTCATGATGGTATTAGACACCAACTCTCAACGTGAACATAATAATAATGATGCACAGATAATTTATATTAATTCTTTCATGAGTCTTTTTATAATTTTGAGGTTTATCTAGTTTCTTGAAAGAGACAATTATGACAAAATATTTAAACTCTAAGTCACAAAAAAAGATTAAGGTATACCTCCTCCCTGTTTGTACATTGTTTTTCCCAGTCCTTTATAAATTTTTGTTTCCTTCTACCTATAGGTACATTATTTAGAATCCTAGATTAGGCCTATGTAGGTGATGTGATTGCAGTACTAATGAAGATTAGACATAGTTACACTTATTTTGTTTCTCTATTAAAATTATTTCATTTATTACATAATGTTACAGTACTTATGTTTATTACATGAAATGGATTAGTTTAGACACCATGGGTGTTATCCTACCATGACTTTTTCTTAGTCCCGTACTCAGGCATCATTATCACACTAGTAGATTATTTGATTACATGTATTTACAAGGGGATGTGTGTTGTTTTAGATGCATGTTTTTTTCTTGCTATTTTGAATGGAGACTGTGGGTAGAGGACCAACCCTTTCTTGTGTGGTAGTTTTCCTAATTTGAGTCTTTTCATTCAGTTTGGAAGCATGCATATGTTCCTATTTTCTGTACATTACTTTTTGTACAAATATCATGGCATGAAATTATTGTGTATCTTTTTTATCTGTCATCTTCTGTACTAATCAGTTATTCAGATTGATTGTACATATTTCCTCTACTGTAGTTTGAATATTTATATGCTTATGAAATTATTATAACCTAGTTTTTTTCCTTCATCTATTACTTATTTCCTATGAGGGATTAATATTACTTATAAAACAAATTAAAAGTCCCTCGATATTAGTGGATAGCCTCTGGAATTCAGGAAGATGTGCTTGAGGTTATGTTCCATCCCAGCTCAGTGCACCCTTCTAGTGGATTCTGGGATGGTAAAATTACAACATGGCATCATTGAAGTGTTCTATTCATTTTATCTTAATATTTGGGTGAGAAATGAGACTATAAAATTGGTATTTATAACCAACCGTGTTCTTGGACGTACCTAACCCATGTATAGGGGAAACCCAAATTCTTGGGTTGGGGTTAGAGTGATTGATTATTCCAATTATAGTTGATATGATTTTACCATTGGGTGACTCACATGTTTTATACTATTATTTTTACTGGTATTACTGTGATAAAGATTATTACTATTGGACCTAAATTATATGAGGTAAATGAATTTACATGAATTTTAATAGTCCCCATATGATTAAAATGACATGCATATTGTCGTGCCATATTTACATTAAACGTATATATGCATGTTCCATGTGAGGGTTGTTGTGCCTAATTGTAAAATTATGAATTGTGTGTTTGTAAAATATAATATTGATTTTTTTAAAAGATTTTATGTTTAACTTACTTGAGAAATAGGCAGTAGGCCTCATTTTATTAATCCTATAAGTTTAGTATTCCATTTCTATACCCTACTCTTGGATCGTTCTACTTCTTGTTTAGAGTTAAGAGGCATGCAATATACCTACCCTATCTTTTTCACCTTTACCCTTTTCCATCATTTTCATTAAATTGTTTCTCAAGGTGTGTGTTTAGATGTTTTCGACCAATGTTGTCATAAAGACATCAGGATATTCCTTAGGAAAGTGGAAATGAGCACAACCCAGAGGTGGTGGGTCCTGAACCACCAGTGGTACCTATTATAGTTCCTACCATGGTACTACCACCTAAAAATCTAACGATGTGCCCGGAAAATAAGTTTAGGGATCGTCTCATTAAGTTAATATAGGCTATTCAGAATATCCCCAGACTTTCCCAATCTATGGAAGAGGTGAAACAAGTCTTTCTTCTATAACACCCTCCCACTTTCTCAGGTATTGGCGGCCCTCATGCAACATAATCATGGATAGAAGCCAAAATTTATATCTTTGAGCATCACGAGATGCTTCCATAGTTGAGGGTCAAACATGAAGTCAACATGCTTCGTGACATCGCCAAGCATTGGGGGGGATTTGGTTTCTCAAGAATAGATGTCTACCGACATGATTTGAGTAGACTTCTAAAGGGCATTCTATAATCAATTTTTCTCACATTCTAAGAGAGATGATCATGGAAGGGAAATCTAACAGTTTTAGTGTGGCACAATGACTATGATAGATTATTCTACTCATTTTATGGAGATCCATCATTTTCTTATATCTGAAGGGTTCACACAGACTACAACTAGATGTTTTGAGGATAGACTAGACTAAACTATCCACTTCAAGGTGAACGTCTTCTTTTTGAAAATTGTTTCCGAGATCATAAATTGGGCACTAATATCCAAACAAAATTTCAGGGGAGCTAAACCAATGAGCCTGGACAGTTCAGTTCTAAGATAGGGTGAAGGATCTTCAAGTAGTAGGAAATGTTGTTTTGAAAGTCCACATGGGGGAAATCCTATCCAAATAGTATGTTTTTATAGTTTTGTCATCACATATCATTTCAGAAGAGTTTGTCATAACATTCCATAGTGTACAAGAGACCAAATGGAGTGACATTCTTATGGATGGATGGGATACCTATAGTGTTTTTGATATTATTTATCCTTAGAATCTAGGGGAAAAAGATTAATACCTTCACCTAATTTTTTTATGGAATCTATGAATCATCCATAGTCTGAATATTCTTTTTCCATGGTCCGATCAGGATGAGGTAATGGTGGAGGCTTTGGTCAAAAAAATCATGTTTCATTTTATCAGCATCACCAGAGTGGACATGTTCAGGACTATCAAGAAGAAACATAGGGTCATTTTTTTGGTTTTTTATATATTGAAACCATCTCTAGAGGAGTAGAGTCAAAAAAATATACTATTAGAGGTACAATTTAGGTATCCACTAATGTACTTTCTTCACATTATTATACTGAAATGTCACATTCCTTTTTAAATTCTTATATTGTTGGAAGCCTCGGTTTTACAATTTATTATCTTTGTAACATCATGTCTCTCAACACTCCCTTGTTGATCAGAACATAGGGAATACTATAGTACCTCAAGTTCCCCCTTGAGAGAGGTCAGATCCATCTCATTTGGAGTTCTTAAGCCCTTAATATGACCCTCTGGATTTCATTATCAGTACGGACCGGATTTTCCCTTATCTAGATCAACTGGATTTCTATCACCATCGAGTGTCCTTTACATCCCCAGAGGGAGAAAAATATTTACACAAGGTATAATGATACATCCCGGGAGATCGACCTAGAATTTAATATGTTAGACTCAATAGAGTGACAACTCAGTAAGCAAGCCTCTTCATGAGCTATTAGGGAATTCAACTAATAATTTTTCTTCCAAATTTGGATAGTTTTAGGGATGTATTTCTTAATGATTTCATTAGATCACCTCTCAGTAGGGAAGTGGATTTCACTATCGTGCTAGTTTTAGGTGAGGCACTAGTGTTTTTTCCTCCCTATAGGATCGCACCTACAAAGCAATATGAACTCAAAAAGTAGCATGAAGACCTTAAGGCTACGGTGATTACCATACCTAGAACATCACTATGGGGATCACCAATTCATTTCACTAATAATGTAGATAGTACACTCATATTGTGAATATACTATCATCAACTAAATCATCTTTTGGTTAATTAATCGATATCCATTGCCTCATTTAGATGATATCTTCAGCCAAAAATGAGGAGAAACTATTTTCTCTATAATTTATCTGAGATCAGGATGTCACTATGTGCATGTGAGACCATATGACCAACCACATATGTATTTATAAAGAATTTATGTCTTGTATGAGTTTCCAGTTATGCCATTCAGTCTCACAATTGCGCTGGTTGTCTTCATGGATCTGATGAATTAGGTTTTTCACTTGTATATTGATTCCTTTTTGGTTGTTTTTAATGACATCTTGGTGTATTCATGATGTAGACACGACCATGAAAACCATATTGAGAATGTTCTGAGTACACTAAGAGAACACCAACTACATCCCAAGTTAGGAAATACCACTTTTGGATCGATAAGGTTCACTTGTAGGGTCTTACCATATCAGAAATAGGTGTTTCAGTAGACCTAGAGAAGGGGAGAAAATTGGTTTATTGGTTGAAACAACAGAATTTTTTCGAAATATAAATTTATGCAGGGCTTTCGGGATATTAAATGCATTTTATCTAGGATTTCTACCGCTTAACGGCACCACTTATGGAATGGACTAAGAATGGTTTATAGATCATTTGGTCAGAAGCCTATGAAATATCTTTTCAGAAGTTGAAATGAAGACTAACCTCAATCCCAATATTTATTATTTCTATTCTATTTAGAGTCCATATTGTTTAATATAATGCTTTAGGAATCAAAGTACATGTAGTTTTGATGTAGTGAGATTAAGTCATGGTTTATGATCTTTTAAACTAGGACCTCATCATATGAACTATCTTATGTAATACCTTGATTTATAAGCTATAATTCATGATTCAGTGTTTTGTAGTCACTATGATTTATGTGAAAGGTTTTTTTTAAACATGGTATAATAGCATGAAATTTATCTCCACTTAGCGAGACACGAACTTAAGGCAGCATAGATGGGTTGAATAGCTTCAATAATTTGACATTGATTTTTCTTATACCCCCGGTATGGGTAATGTTTTGGATTGTGATTTAATCGACAATATGTGGACACAAGATATTCAGGAATCCATTAGTTAGTGGATGATGATGGATATGTTTTCTGAGATGCTTCTGGAGGTTCCATAAAAACACAAGCAACCAGTTTTAGATGCTCTTATAGTGATGTACTCTCTTCTAGAGCGAGTCTTAATGTAAAAGTTGTCTGATCCTGAGGGGCTTATTTTGAGGAAATGTGTTATAGGAGAGAACCCACCTTCATGATGGGTTTTTGATGGAAGATAAAATATTTATTACAATGGTCTTGTGTGGGTACCATCAGATATACGAGAATATATTATAAAATAATCCCTCATCTCTATTGGGGAAGTTCATCATGGACTAACAAAGATGTACATAGACATGTATCAACAGTACTGGGGGCATGATATGAAGAATCAAATAGTGGGTTTTATCACCCGATTGTCTACTTGTCAGTAGGAGAAGGCAGTGCGTAAATGACTTGCTGGACTTTAGTAGCCTCTATCCATTCCAGAGTGGAAATTGAATGAAAACACCATAGATTTTGATACATTATTAATTAGATATCTTTGATGCATCGATATATTATCGGTGATTGTTGATTGTTTTACCATGGTAGCAAACTTCACACCTATCATGGATCTCTTTATGATAGATGAGTTGGGAATGCTATATTTCAAGGAGGTAGTGAGAATTCATGGCACACATCATTCTATTGACATAGATAGCGAGTCTTGCTATATTTCACAGTTCTAGAATGGGTTTCAAAATATTATATATTCAAAGGTACTCTTGAGTACGTTATATCACCCTTAGACCGATGGGGAGTTTGAGAGGACTAAACGCATGTTAGAGGACATGCTATATACATGTATACTTGATTTTGGTGGTTTCATAGAGATTCAGATACCTCTTGTTGATTTAATCTTTAATAACAGCTTTCAAGAAATAGTTTAAATATATTTGTATGAGGCCCTATATAGTAGATTGTGTTGTTCACCATTATGATGTCTCTAAAGAGGTGAGGTAGATCTGTTGGGTCCTCGCCTCATTCAAGAGACTTTTGATCAATTACAAAATATTTAGAAGTGTATTCTGAAAGATCAGTTCAGATAGAAGTATTATATTGATCGTCACTACATACCTTTTGAGATTGACCTCGGACATTGATTGTTTCTTCTTGTTTCTCCAAGGATGGGTCATAGAAGGATCAAGATACAGGGGAATTTATCATCGTGATATGTCCTATTGATCGATATAATAGAAATGGTTGTGCTGGGGGCCGATAATTTATTACTACCTCAAAGATAACATTCCTTGTACGATGAAATTCATGTATCTTTATTTTGATAGTATCACCCAGACATATCCAACACTTTTGATAGTTATGACATCGACCGTGAAGAGGATTCATCCATTGAGGATTATTTGATATATATCATTGAATATAGCAGAAATGTCCTCAACGGATTGTCATTTCCTCCAGTCTAGATGCTATGGAAACATAGAGGCATTTATGGAAAAAAAATGGGAGTGTGGGACTAATGTGCATGCTCCATGCCTAGTGCTTTTCTCAGATGACATTCTACTACCATTGGAAGAGAAACTGAGTGATGATTTGTCTTATGTAGGGCATGGTGTAACGTCATGACTCAAATCAAGGTGTGGACCATCAAACATAATTGTCTAGGTATTTAAAACCACATATGGCGTGTGCATTCACACCTCATTACAGATCCTAGGAAGACATTTAAAAACATTAAATGACTATACTGGATTTATGAAATATGTTACATCGCACCTTAGCAGGGTGTTTGGGACTAAAATAACTAATTATTGATTAAAAATAAATACAATGTGATTAAATGAAGATTAAAAGAAATAAATAAGGGGAAAAGTAAATTTTAAAAATAAAATAGAAAGGGGGTTATAAAAAATTTTAAAATAATTAAAATCGAAAAGTACCATTTTTTAATATGTTGGTATTCATCCTTTTTCGATCCTTTTCATATTATTATTCTATCCTTAAAATTTTTTTCTTTTTTTTCTTTTTTTTCTTTTTTTTCTTTTTCTTTCTTATCATTTTTTATTTCACCTTCCAATCCTCTCCCTATCATGGAGTATCACACCTTTAGCGCCCCCTTAGTAGTCCACCTTATCCTACCTCATCCTACATAAGAAGACTATTGCACCCCCATTCATCATTCATTTTTTACTATATAGTGTGAATTAAACCTCTTGTTATGGATAACCCCACACATTAGGAATCATGTGATCTCATTTCAAATCTATTGTGTATTCTTCCACGGATGTACATTACCTAAAATTGGGTTTTTTTCAAAAATCATTTTTATCCCTTTCTAAGTCAATCAAAAGCCAATCGAGGATCATAGGATCATTTATAACCATATAGTAGGAACTCTACTCACTTTCCCCCCATTTCTGTATGATTTAAAAAGATTCCCGGTTGTACCGCTCTTTGGTGACTACTAGCTTTATACAATTTCTTCTAAACATTTTAAATTAATTGTTTTTTTAATAATTACATCCTTATTTAACATAAATTTAATTTTTCAAATTTTTTCAACATTGTTGGACACCCCTATGGGTGTGCCAACATGGTTAGTATAAATACAGTTTCTCTAGAATATTTAATTTACATAATTAGATTTATTGTGAAACACTTTTTAATTGATTTTCAATTAAATAATCATATTATAATAATTACAAACAATGAATTATTATGTATTTAATAGTTTGTTGTGTCTATTTTTTAATTAAAATGGTATTTTTTTCCCTATTCCCTGATTGATTTCCATGGCTATAATTGCTTCACTAAAATGATTATTATTATTCAGATATGAGTTTCAAATATAATTATATTGCAATTATAATAGAATATCATGTGATATATGTTTCCTTGAAAATGAATTAAATTTAGGGTGGTGAGATAACATGAGTACTATATAAAGGAATATACAAGGAATTCAAATTCATGTCTGGTTACACATTACTATAGGGAGATGATGTACTAGGCTCTTCCAGACAAGGTTTTCCCTAGTTTTCTAAAATATGCTTGGTTGATAATGGTTACCAAAGGGATATTTAGGGACATAACCATTAGAAATGTGGCACCACCTTTCCACAGGTGATACTTGACCCTTCTATGTGATAACAAGTAATACTCATGATAAAACCATGCCCCAAGTGATATATGGTATTTCAATAGAATTCCTAGGATGGTCTCATTGGTATTGGTTAATCTGAAGAATATACCATAGTAATACCTTTGTGATGGGATTAAACTCTAATTCGTATATTGAATATAATAATAATGATGCATGATCAGTTTTTATTATTGATTCATGGAGTTTCTTGATAATTGCAATATTTTTCTATTATCATGAAACACACATTAATGACACCTATGTTAGACTCTAAGTTATTTCCCAATCTTGGTGTATGCCTCCCCTTTATTTTTACTTTGTTTATACTAGGCCATTATATATTTGTATATCCTACACTAAATATGTAAATTATTCATACTCCCATAATAGGCCAAAGAAAGTGATGTGATAGGAGTACAAATGATGATGGGACCTGGTTACGCTGATTTAGTTTGTCAATTTTACAGCTTAAATTTTTATATAATGTAACACTTATTTTTTATTGTAGATAATGGAATGATTTACAAACCTTGGGTGTCTGTCTACAGGGATTTTAGCTCATTCCCCTACTCAGGAATGGTTATCATCAATGTTGATTATATAAAAGTATATATTGACCTAGGTAATCATGCGGCTTCAGATGCATGATTGTTTCTTTTTTAAAAAGGTAGGAGACTGGGGGAAGTGGACTAAGCTTTACTCATGATGCAGTTGCCATACATTGAATTTTTTTCAGTTGATTTGGAATCACGCTTGTGTTCATAGATTCCTTACACAACTTTTTGAATAGATGTTAAGGCATAGTAATATTTTTTATATGGTTCATCTATCATCTTCCCCACAGGTCATTTATTCAGTTGAATTATTTATATTGCCTCTACTGAAGATTATTTCTGCATATGCTTCCGTTATTATTATAAACGGTACTTCATTCACTCTCTATTACATATTAAAATGAGGGAATTTTCCTCCATTTGGACACGTTAAAAAGACCCTAACTACAAGTCAGCAGCCTAAAAATTTTGGGAAAATGCGCTTGAGTATATGTGGCCATCCAGGCATGAAGCACACTTCTAGTGGGTTCAAGAATGGGGACACAACAGTGACCTTCTTGGATGTTTTCCTAGGGTTGAGATAGAGTGGAAAAAGGACAATAGTAAAATTATATGTGGGTATGTGGGAAAAATTATTATTTGAGTGAACCATTTGAGTAGATGGGTGTGTCCCATGGAGCGGTCCATTGGTGTGTGGGGAAACTACTGGTACCTAGTTAGTCAGGACCTGATGACCATGTTAACACATGGTTTTTGCGCTCTTAGAAGGTCCTAGTTGTTACAAAAAATAATGTTATTATATTTATTTATGTGTTCATAAATCATTTCATATCTATTATCTGTGTTTTTTTAATTTTATTCATTTTACAAAAACTCTGTCACAGTAATAAAACAATAATTTTTAAATATTTTTCTATCCTTTTTCGGGGTGATTAGAATTAATCAAAAAAAATAAATTTTATAAATTTAAATGAAAATTTTCTTATTAAATAGTATTAATAGTGTTATATATAATATAAAAAAATTTTATTAATATATATTTACATATTTATAAAAATTAATTAAGACCTTTTCCTATATATCTTATACTACCCATTTTTTTAAATAATTTTATTTTTTAGAAAATTGATTTTTTATTTAGATAGAATTGTGAATTATATATATTCCAATGGATTTAAAATAACTAATATCAATAAAATAATAAAATTTAAAAATAAAATTAATCAAAATATTATTTTATGATTATATAATTATTAAATTTATGTGATAAAAATGTTTTCCATTGAAAGACAACATAAAATTCCAATCGTTTGTCATGTGTTTGTAAATTATAAAATATATATAATTTTAATATTATTTATTATGATTTTTAATATATATTATTTCTATCAAAATGGTTTAAAAATTTAATTCTAATAAAAATGACGGTAATATAAAAATAATTACTTTAAAAACATGAATTTTACAAAAATCTCCAAAATACAATATAAGATAATGTTTTTTTGAGGAGATAAAAATCAATTTTTATTTATGAAATTTATATTTTAAAAATATTTTTTTTATATTTTTAAATGAAAATGTATAATATATAGAAATAATTTATTATTGGAAATAACCATTATAATATTAACCCATGTAAGATTTTTACCATTGAAATATAATAACTATTAATGTTTACTATTGTAGTGATTATTACAACATTAGAAATTATGCTTTATTATTTTTTTAGTTTTTTTAAAAATATATATATAATTTAATCAAGTTAAAGAATATATTGTGTCTTTTAAATCATCCAAAATGACTAGTAATTACACATCTTATATACTACATGATATTCATTAGTTGGAGGGGCATATAGATACCATAGACAGAATAAATCCTTTGTTGTAAAACTCAAAAGAAAATATAGAATCATGATAAATCATCATCCATTATAAAATATATTTACAAGACATTATTGTTATAATTCAACAAAAATAATTATATTTCACATTATATTAAAAAACACAAACCAATTTTATGTTGTAGAAGTCATGCATAAATTTTAAGGTTTATCAAAGTCAAAAAGTGTAAAAAATGATGGAAAATGTATTAAATAAATGATACAACTAAAATATGTATATATTTGAGGTTATGAAAAGTATTATATATTAATAACTGTATGAATTTAAATTCATCCACTGATCACATGGACCTTTTCCTTTCCAAATTAGTAGATCTTAATGTCTTCACATCCACTAAATTTGTTTTCAATCTTATGATAAATATATTTTTTATCCCACAACCAATGATTATAATGAATAATTATTATCGTATATATTCATTAATAATTTAATAATGAAATGATGAATAACAATTAAAACATATCTCATATCCTAAGGTACTCAGTCTCTATACTGATGTATAACCACACTTACTATCATTAATTATATAATGAGAGGGGTTATATGATAGACTAGTCATAATATATGAATTATTGGGTTACCATAATTACAATAATAACTTGGATAAAGAGATTATAATCTCCAATACTGATGATTTTAAAGTTTATCATTTTCACTCAAATCATACAATTGTGTGAATGAGATATGATTACTTATATCAAAAATATCATGTTTAAATTGTTAAATTCTACTAATTCAATCATATAAATATGTGAATGGTTTATCTTTGAGAAATTGTATAGTTTAATGATTCATTATCATAATCATAAGTTGGTAAACATGTTATCATTAATAGACTCAAGATTTTTTGAAAATATGTTATAATCACTAAAAAAATATGTGAATGTGTCATCACCATTCATAACATAGAAAATGGTGAATGAGTCATCACCATAACTGAAAATAATAAATGTAAATGTTTTATCACTATAAAAAAATATCTAATATGAACATGTTATCACATTAATCATTTTAAAAATTCCAGTAAATGGGTATCACGGACAACAAAATGATAATCATTGTGAATGAATTATCTCCAATGGAATAAACTTAATCAATATTGAATGATATATGAAAACAAGGATAATTATATATAAATAATTTAATGTTTTATTGGTAGAAATATGTGTAGATTAAAGAAGATCATGTTTTTTTTCAAATAATGAGATTTTTTTGGTTTTAAATAGAAAATTATATGTTATTGTAGAAAGTATTTTTTAATATTACAGTCAAAACAATTTTCAATACATAAATCAAATTAAATAATAGCTTAATTTAAATGGTTCAAATTAAATGATGTATTTCATTGTTTATAATTAACTAGTATATGGATTATGACTAACAGTTATGATAATAAATTTTTGAGGGAATATAATGAAAATGATTAAAAAAAATCCATTACAATAATTTTTTGTGCTTCCATAGATGATAGTTTTGGGTGAGTTGAAAAATAATAAGTTCTTTAAAAAATTTGCATACTATGATTCTAGTTATATAAGTTATTAGTCTTATATTTTTTTCTAGGAATAAGGTTTAAATTGCAACACTAATGTCATGATTTTATGCATTCATGGTATTTTGATATCAGTTGATTAATTTCATTAAAAATTAATTTTTTTATTGTAAATCCTTGCATTACACCACAATAATAGTGTCCATGATAAAATTAATTTTCTCATGAATGTGCGGTTACATCATAATAATGAAATTCATGATGAAATTATTCCTGGTGTTTTTACTATTTTATGGGAACCATTTGATATCCATATTCATTGAACTAGTATTAAACCTTACACACTGTGATTTGTTCTATATTCTTGATTTTATTTTTTTATTATTGTGTAATTTTGATGACCCATGTTCTAATTCCACATAATTTTTATGACCCTATAACATACATGGATAAAAAAACACTATATTGATTTAATCACTCATATTAATTAATTAGATGTTTAATTTTGAATTTGGTATTAAATAGAAAATTTATGATTCAAAATTTAATAAAATATGGTACTATGTGATGTTATAACTCCTTACTGGTTATCATATGTTCTATAAAATAATTTAATTTGAAGACAAAATGAATCAATGGATTTGAAATATATGGAATTTTTTTGGTTATTGTGTAATTTATTAAGTATGATATTATTGTATAAGGATAATATATTAATTTCAATATTTTTTTATTCTTATGAAATAGAGTATGATATTCAATAGTGTATAAAAAATGTTTAGTTGCTAAATTTTCTAGTCGCAGTGATCTAACTAATCAATATTAACTGAGTTTCTAATAATAACATATTAATATATTATTATTGGATATAAAGTATATTTATAATTATTTATTTTGTAATGTAACAAAAATTTTGTGGGTTAATAAATTACACATTTAACATTATTTATTAATATGATAATTGTAGGGATAAACCACAACCATTATAACCTAATTTATGATTCTAGTGGATCATATAATATTGGATAATCTAATTCCCTCAAAATGATATAACTATTTAGTTAGAATGGTACATCATTTATATCATTTTATTATTCAATTTTTTTTGATACAACGAAATAATTGATATAGAATAAATAACATAAAATGTATACTGGAGAATAATAAAATTTTGGTGATATCATATTTGTTATAGAAAAAAATCCATATTTCAAATATGATAAATTACCTTCTCCCGACACACGTGAAATAATTTTAATTGTAATATATAGTACATGTCACAAATAGACCATAATAATTAACAACAGCATTTCACTATGTCAATATAAAACATGACATGTGAAGTATTGAAATACTATATAAAAAATATTATAATAGGGTAACAAAGACATAAAAATTACATAAATATAATTTTAAATTTGAGTGCCTTATGGTCTCTAAGAATTATCAAAAATGTGAAAACACTATAAATAGAAAACAAAATATATAAAATATTGTATTTTTTAAAATGAAATATAGATAACATTGATAGAAAATATAAAGAATGGAAAATAAAGTATAAAATAGGTATTTAATGAGATTATTAAAATTATTTTACCACTAGGATAATTATTTGACCATCACAATAGTAGGAAATAGTTAAATTATTAATGAAACCAAAGGGGGTAGTCAAAATAGCAAGAAATTTATATTTATAATTATAAAAAGAATAAATAAATATTAGAAATATAGAAAATTATTTCTCAAATTATATGACTTCAATCATAGTAAAATATAAGTTCATAAGGTTGGATTTAAATTATTTAGTAAAAAAAATTTATAGGAATTTAATTATTAAAAATTCATATTTTTAAAAGATTTTTTTTAATAATGATAATAAAATATTTTCAAATAAAATAATAATTAGTAATTAATAATAATTAGAAATGCAATCACTCAAAAAAATATAAATTTTCTATATTTTATAAATTGTTTATCTTTTTGTAAATTTTTTTTTAAATGTAAAATTTCAAAATTTTAGAAAATTAGGTTGAAAATATTGATTTCATTTTGGGAATTATAAATTTAAATTCTTCCTTGGTTTTATTTTTTATATTTTTATGAAATTTTTTTCTATGGATTAGTAAATAAAAATTTCCATTATGTACAGTTAGGTTGAGTAAATTGTCATGATATAAATATGATTTTAATATTAATAAATGAATTTGTAAGGTTTAATTTTTATTAATATGTAAAATAGTTAATTTAAATATATTATAATTAGTTTCAAAACCAAGAAAATATATTTACAAACCTATTTGATATTTTATTCTAATAAAAACTTTTTTATACTCTTTTATTGAATAATATAATTCAATGATATGTTTAAGATTTTTGATGGTTAAAATATCAAAGAAATATATATTTTTAATCATTTACTGATAAAATTTCTATAAACCGATATCATTCATAGTTCTCCACTGAAATTAAAAAATAATTGATATTATATTCCGAGACACCCCTCTCATTTGTCTACATAAACACATATCATCCTTTCAATATTTTTACTTCCAAAACACTTTTTGTTGATAATCCTCTACCCAAATCCCTCTATGCACATTGATATCCACATATCTTTAGTAGTAGTCTAACCAAAAGTCAATCTTTTGAAGGCTATAGTATCAATACAAAAAATAATGCTTCATACGAAAGGTATGGGTTTCTAATCCATTGTCTTCTCATTTAAATTTTCAAATTACCCCTTCTATAATCTATTCTATAATTAATAAATTATATTTCAAATATTATTTTCAATACACTCTAATGTTTTTAAAAGACACCAATATTTATTTAAATTAAATTTCTTTAAACTCTATTTAAATTTTTCAATTACCCATGGTAGTTTTAAACTTCCAAAGATAAATATCACATTTTAATTTTTACAAATAAATTCCCATCTATTATATCATTTATAATTTATAATTGACATTAATATCAATGATAAAAAAATTGTATTATACTTCTTGAATAATAAATAATAATATTTATAATTCAATCAATATTAAATAATCATAATCATTTCTAAATGATTACAAAAATATTTTTGTGGATGATTTCTAATAATGTGACTAGAAAAATTATATTGAATTCATCAATTTTTTGGAATGACATGAGCACTATACCATGAAACCTATAGATTGTAAGGAAAATGTGATAACAGTATTTGATCATTACCACTATATCAAATAATATTATGATTAATGAACCAAATGACCTCGAAACGATTGAAATGGTTTATATTAATTGTGTAAATTTAATCAAATTGTAAAATAACGAATATAGAAAGAGAAAAAACTAATTCTGAATCAAGTAAATATTAAATATAATTTTAAAATTCATTATTTTTTCAAAGTATCTAGAGAAATTCATGACTATTTTTAGGCTCATTTCTGACTCTTTCTCATAGATCTTGATATGTTATTTTTCAGCCTTTATTTGTCACCAATCATTTTATTTTATTATCATATTATTAATTAATTCCACTTATTATATATTTTCTTACATTTTTTAACATATAAATTATATTAAGTTTCCTTTTGTTTTGTCAATTACTCAAACACTAAAAATATTATAAGTGAAAAAATTTACTATAAATTTTTTTACATATTTTTTGGTTTGTTATTAAATTATAACTATTTTATATTTCAAATCCAATAATTATTATAATATGTTGATTCTTACAATAGAGAAATATATAAAATATATTTTCTATCTATTTATCTCGCTACAAAAATCTCTATTTGATGAATAATTTTGAAATGATTATGTAACCAATTTATTTGTCATGTATTTTTATCATTATTATGTTTTATGGATGTTTATTTTCTATGTGGAACTCATATACATCACATAATACGATGATATGTAGTTTCGTATTTATACATTCCCCTAATAATTTGGTTAATGGTTTATATAACATGACATAATTATATATGGGAATTTTTTGGTATGATCTCCCCTCTACAGTATTAGAGTATATTATAGATATTTTTGTGCTAAATTCGATTATATAAAACCAAATTCACACCAAATAACATATATTGATACATAGTAAGTCATGAATTTTGATTTATATGTGATTTATGAGTTATTAATTATATGCTCATTATTTTTTTCATATGTTATAATTAATTTAAAAACATGAATCCCTAATTTTCCTTTTATTTATTAAACTGGTCAAAATATGAGAAATTAACTAAAAAAAATGTGATATTCAATGTAATTATTTCTGATGAGAGATTCCTAAAAATATGGTAGCCGAAGTTAAAAACATTAAAATGATACTTGTTCAATTGAATCTTGTTATAAATGAAAACTTAATACTTAAGGAGTATCAAAATCCTAAAAAATGGGAAAATTAAGGATGGGCATTTAGATAACAATTATTATGCTCTATTGATGAATCTTATGATCCAAGAATCAATGAAAATTCATTAAAATCCATTTATAAAATATATTTTATTATAAAATTATCAATAAAAATTTTAATTTTTTTATATTTATCTGAAAGTGGAAGAATCAAATTAGTTGTTTGAACTAATCAAGCATATAAAGATGAATAATGAAAGAGAATTTATGGAATTGGATGAATTCATGATAATATTTTATAAAAAGTATTTTCCATGATCATTTTCTATAAAAATAGAGAATGAATTTATTAGACTCCATCTAATTGTAGATAAATCAATTGGGTAAAAAAACAAAACTAACGAAGGATTGATAGGTATTCCTCTGCCCTTTTCATTTCAATATATGCTTTGTTAACTATATCTGTAGTGGTCTAAAACCGTGATTTCAGAAAAAAATAACCAAGTAATGACTTCTACAGATATAATAAAAACAAATAAATTTTCCCATATGCTGGAGAGAGAAAAAAATGATTTATAATATTCCCATAGGAAAATAGATAAATAAAAATGGAATTGGTCTATCAATAGGGATTTAACTACTAAACATTATGGACATAAAATGACTTAAATACCAACATGTAAAAACATTGGGAAAAAGAACCCCATAATACCTCTACGACACAACGATAATCCACTCTGTGGAAAATAAAGGAAAATCACTAAATAATTCCAATCGTAAATGAATAATACTATAAATATGTTATGTGAAATGAAGGTTATTTTGAGTAATACCACAATGATTCAATGATTCAATTGTAATAAAAATGGATATTATTGGGCCCCTAAAATGATTATAACATGTGAGTGTTGTGATTGAATGTATTTAAATATTAATTTTAACTTTATTAGTGTTTTTTACTCCTCTCTAATGGGAAATATTCTCATTTATTTTTTTTCCATACAACTGATACGAAATGATACATGAAAAAAATTGTGACATAGAATATTTTACATGATACACAAAAGAATATTAGCATAGTGTGGATTCCATAAATTTATAAATTGAAAATTTATCACAAAATATCCTTATTTATTTATATATTTTTTAGAGTTTCCAAATTGACCCTTCAAGATTACAACCACAAATACCAAACAACTAATTTCTCTTCTAGTACATAGAAAATTCACTAGTCCTCTTAAAAAAAATTTTACAACCATATATTATAGATGGTCACTAAAAAATTTATGTTGTAATAATACTGTCAACAATATTATTCTTAAATAACCCCTCTTTCAATGTTAAAAAATACACCCCCTCGAACACCTCTTCATATTCATCTTCTTTTTCCCATTTTGAATGATGAAATATCCATTATACAGTTATCACTAAATGAATATTCACATCAATTTTCTCTTCCATTTATTGTAATTAAAAATGGAATCTAATCCACCTCAATTTCCCCAAGTTTTTATGATATATATATATATATATATTATCATAATATATTTTCTATTTTTATTTTTGAAACTAATTTTAACCCTGTGTTTAACCAAATATAATCTTGTGTATTTATAAGGAAATCCCAATTGATAATAAATTAGTTAGATCCTTATTTTTCATGATATAAAAATCAACACCCTTGATGAGATCACCATTTAATTTTCAAATCCAAATGTGTTATATATATATAGAGTATTTTAAAATCACACTAATCATTTGATACAGAACCCTCCACATTACCACAAATAAAAATTAGAATGTTGTGTTTGAGAAAAAACCCAATGACAAAAATATGGCCTTAAATGACCTTAATATAATTGAAATAGAATGAAATATATCTCAAATAAACCATTATTTGATTATCTCCACTAAATTTTGGTCACAAAATTTAACAAATATAATGACATATCAAATATACCCACAAGTGTAGACGGGTAACCAAGCAAAGGATTGATAAATTCTAATAAACCATACATTTTTTTACCAACCTTACAATATGCAATCACCAACCTTATAATGGTATATATTAGCATTATAATCTTTAATATCAACCATATGAGTTGATCACACCAATATTATGAGGTCATGTACCAACCTTTTATGGATAAACAATAACCATAATAAGTCACACATGGGGTCTATGACAACATTATTAGATAATCCTCCAATTATATGAGGGAATGTACTAGTATTATGAGGTCATGGCCATGGTATATCTCAACCTTATGAACCCAAATACTTTATCCAAACTATATAAAAATTATACCCAATATTTTCAAACATCAAAATATAAACTTCTCACACTGAAATAGAATTACAAGAATATGTATCCCAATTAATTTTGAAAAACACATATGAAATACCAATCTATTTGAATTTTTTCCAACAGTTCCCCCATTTTTTATTATTCTCAACATAAAACATATTTAATACTTTAGCAATTATGTTATTTTTAAAATTTAAAAATTTGACCATAAAAACATAATAATATTCTTTCCTTCATGGAGTGTATCAATGTTTCTCTTAACATAATCTATAATCCCACATGATCCATGATTGGTGTGATAAAAAGAGATAAATAAAAAATGATTCAAGAAATAATTCATGTATTTTCATTATCTTAAAAAAAATTAGACACATTTATATGGTTCTTTTCTCACTGATTATTCCATCAATCACTCTCCCCCTTTGTAAAAACTATTTCAGGACATGTTTCTATATGTCGTAATATTCCATGAAAATCATATTTATATTAAATGAGAACACGACCACAACATTTTCATACAAACATGAAGATAGTTTCATTGAATGTTCATAAATTAGAGGTAGAAATTAAACAATTAAACTTATAATGGAAACCATATCTTTTTATTTAATGACACCTCTATGGGGGATTGGGTGTCCCTTCTATAACTCATATGGTTAAAGGGATTCTGTTATACTTAGATATCTAACCTTCGTATTTCAAAGTCTTCCTTGGTAACTGACACGGTATTCATATTAGTAACATGATTCCTAGTAGACACATATTACAACATTTAAATTATTTTATCCACCGTATACATAAAAATATGATATTTATTTTCATGTTTTTTTTTCTTTAAACGATAAATAATATTATTGATATTATTTAAATACCATATGTTTTCAAAAAAGAAAATAAAAATGGTGTTAATTTAAAAAATAATGTATTCATGTTATGATCCAACCCATATCAATATGTTAGAGGCTTTATTAGATACTATATATCAAACATAACTCATTATTAAAGAGGTGAAATCTCATTTCATACATTTCCAATACATATAAGAAATTTTGAAATTGAATATTCCTCTAGATGTTAATTATCGGTCATCCACTAAAACATCCTAATATGTATTTACATATCCTATGATTTGATTTTATAATATTCTATAAGAGAATATACCAAAATCATTATATATATATAATTAATTATTCTTCTCACAAAAAACATTTGAGTTTATTTTTGGACATCCTTGACAGTTGGAAGCTTTAAAATTTAAATTTATGATAACTGTATTAGTGGTTTTTATATATATAATACTCTAAATGGTCTTCTATAATTTAAATTATCGATGTATTTTTATTCCATATATTAATAAAATGTAATCTGGTCATCAAAAGAATGATAACCATTCTCTTTTATACACCCTAATGCATGATTTATTAAATAAGAGTACACATTATAAAACTCATAAGATTGATAAGTATAGTGTATTTGGGAATTAGGTACATTACATAATGACTTAGGATGATTAATATATCATCATCATTTAAAATTTTCATTACATGATCATATTTTTCCTTTTTTCACAACACTGCATGGGAAAACCATGGGACATACAAAATAAAGGGTTGATCTATAGAGACCCGAATGTGAATAAACATGATATAACAAGAATAAAGTAACACACATAGGATAATATAAAATTATTTTGGGTATATAAGGTGGTGATAATAATAAACATGAACAATGAGGCATGATATACAATGTTAATATAAAAAAATGTTTGAAAATTGTGGAAACAACATAAAAAACTACACTAGAAAATAGTTCAATGTTAAATTCCAAGACATCATGATGGAAAATGTACCATGATGGATTAATTTCACTATTTAATCCCTTACATGACCTCCCATTAGACTAAATCATCACCCAATGCATTTGAGGCCTATATGATTCCCATCACAACTGTCACTTTCAGTTCATTCTCATGATATACTATGCCACAATGATCACACAACAGGAAATCATTTATCATAAAATTTTATTACATGATCAATGATGGTTTAATAATTAAATTTTAGTCCCTAATCAAAACTGAATAATTTCATGTAGGTGAACAACCTTTGTAAGATATGGGTAATTTTTTCACTACACAGTTGTTTGGCATGGAAAATCAGGGTGATATTTCGATTACAGAACAGGGCAATATAGATGTTTATAAAAGGAATTACTGAGAGCGAAAAGTGTCACTCAACATTTAGAAATAAAATTTAATTAATGTGGGTATCTTAAAAAGTATCCCATTATTAGTAATTTGATATAAAATACATATGATAATGAAAAAACATGACAGAAGTGGAGAAGGACAAGATCTCATACCTTGAGAGTGAGACCCAAAATAATTGAGAGGATCTTCTTGAGAGGATTGGGGAACATTGACAGGAATATTTATAGGGGATATAATAGTAAGGGTGTTCTCCAAGGATTTTAAGCAATGATAAATTGGGTCCTTTTTTGGTTTATATATGAAATTATTGGGGGATTTTTTATTATTTATCAAACATAAGTTTTGGATTCTATATAATAAAATAACATAAAAAAAGATACCATGGGATTTCCCATTGTTTCAACGAAAAATGATTTGGTTTAAAATATTTTATTAGGTTAATGGATTAACATATTTAATTATTACAACTGGTGATGTGGAGGGGAGGCATACTCTTAAAGAAATTATTTTAAGAACATAAAATATATTATAGTTTTAGTATGATATGTAATGGTTTTAAAAAATTAACAAAAAAAACATAAAGTAACATTATTTTATAGGGTAAATATATATTCGTTCATGAATACACATTATAGTATTTTTAAATCAATTTTTGTTCATTAAGATGTCATAATACACATCATATATTTATATCGTATATATTATTTACCAGAAAATTAGACCGTATCAGAAAATTTTGAAAAATAAATCATTGGATAACATTGATGTTTAATTCCAATAACAATATTTAGTTTATCTAAAATAATTTTATAAATTTTTTCATTTAATATTTTATAACGAAGAATATACATTAATTGTCAAAAGAAATGATTTTTTGATAATAACAGTTTTTGAACCTGTATAAAAATTTCACTTAACTTCATAAAAATAATATTATCATTTATATTTAATAAAAATTATTTAATGAAAATAATTAAATAATAAAATATTACTTATTTTAATAATACATTAATTAATCAAAATAAATTCATTAATTGATTCTAAATATTACACAAAAATACAATTTTTTATTAATTCGATATTAACATATTTTTTAATGAAATGACAAAATGTAATTGAAAAAAAATTTCTATAGAATATAAAATATATATTTTTCATATTTTTATGCTCTGGATAAAAAATCTCATTAATTACTGATAAAAATCCCTAAGTTTATGGTTTATGATGGTGATATTTTCATGCAGTGGTTAGACGTACATGGTTTTGTCCATGACCTTGATGAGAATGAACTTCTCTGAAAAAAAAAATTCAATTGTGAATTTTTTATTTCTTATTAGCTTGGGATTGGTCAAGGTAATTTCCATTGGATGATATTTTCCATGATATATCTTATAAATGGGATTCATCGGGTATAATCTAATTAATTGAATCCATCACTTCCCATTTCTGTGTAAAATTGATTAACCCAATTTTATATATATACTAATTATAATATCACAATTGTATGGATATATTATCAATGGTATGATACTTAACTATCATTTAAATCAAAATTTACATAATTAATCCAAATAATATAATTTGTTTTCAAGATCTATAATATGATTTAAATTAAATGAAAAAGGGAAATTTATTTATAAAATTTAATGTTCTTTCAATCATTACCTCATTAGAAATATTTCCCTCAAAATTTTCATTTAACAGACTAAAACAATATTTAGGTAATTCTATTACATCACATTCTCTAGTTGGCACATCACATATTCTGACATGTGGTTTCTTCCTGTCACTTTGACTAGGTGAATTGAATTATTTTGTAGAACATTTTCTCTATGATCATATTTCTTTAATACATTATTTTATTATAAAAGATCATTCTCAAATGGTACAAAATATCAATCGATTCCATGTTAGGGGTATACTATATACTTACTCAACTGTGATATTTGGAACACATCATATACTTGATATATTTTAGGAGTGACTGTTAGTTGACAAGCCACCACTCAGTTGTGCTCATGGATCACAATTGGTCAAATGTATAATCGAATAATCTTTTCTTTATTCCCAAATCTATTGAAATTTATCTATGGGGATATTTTGAGGACTGAATTTTCTCTAACCTAAATGACATGGTATCATAAAATATTATTAGTATACCAATTTTTTATACTCTAAGAAGCCTTAATGTAATTTTTATTTGTATTAATCTTTTCCACCATTTCCTAGACAATTTGAGGACTTAGTAGTTCGTGTTCCCCAATATGATCCCAACATGTTAGTGTTCTTAATTACTTCCATAAAAGGATTTAAAGGGAGGCTTTTTTCCTTGATTGTAAACTATTATAGTATGAGAACTCATCCTGAGGAAGATTTTTATCTCGTCCTTCATTGATGTCAATTGAGAATGCTCTCAACATTTCCTAGAGGTTATAGAAAGTACACTCATATTGGACTTCAGTTTAGGGGTGGTATGACATGATAATGTTCATCATATTATATAGTGAACTTTATCTAATCTGCCAAGACATGATGGTAAATATTGGCTATCAATCAAATACAACCAATAGAAGTGTTCCATATATCCTCACTCCTTCCCTAATTTAGATCCATAAATGTTTATTGAGTGATAAATCATCTCAAATAGATATGAAGTGTGATATATTTGTAACATAGTCTATCATAAACTATGTAGAATTATTTCTGCTTCACCTATTTAGAATATCTGTGCCAATTTCTATTGTGATGTTTTCACATTTCTATGTAGTTATGGGTAATTGTTGAATAATACACTTTGATATTTCCATTCCTCATTCACTTGCTAGAATACCTGATATCTTATTGTGAATTCAGTAATCTACATCATCATATTGTCCCATATATTGTGATCATATAGATCTCAATACATATTTGTACTTATTAGAAATATAGAGATATTCAAACTATGCACATCATCTGATATCCCCTTATTTAGCTCCTGATTTTTTCGTATAAATTTTCGTGACCCGAATATCTCAACTCATTCTTCATTAAAATTGAACATTGGGGGTTTCCATTTTCTTATTTATTACACATTCATCTAAATTACACATCAAATCATTGATATTATATTATTATATCTGTATTAGAATGTTGATAAATCATTTGTGAAAGGACTGATTATTTTCTTTTCATTATGATTCCCATCTCAATCCTTTTAAAATCTATGAAGATAATTTCCTTTTGAATTATTATCAATGATAAAATTTCTATATCAAGTCTACTAGGAGAATCTAAAACATTGTTCTCTTTTTTAGAATGTTAGTGGATTAGTCAATCAATATCCTTGATTGGATATAAATATATTTATTGTAACATTTCATATCATTCAATGAAAATATAAATTGAGTCTCATATGATCCATATATATATATCGTACTTCCCAAGAAATAGATAAAACAACTAATTTATTAATGTGAATATTACTACATCTATCATTAGATCATATTTTGGGTATTTCTATTCATCATATTTCAAAACCCATTTTGAATCTTCTATTTCTATGTCATTATTTCATAATAGACATCATAATCCCTTCGTAAGTGATTAACTAAATACCAAAAAAATTATCTACATTAGGGTAGTGTGATCAGAGGTGAAATGATAATCCTCTTTTTCAACTCCTTGAAGCTCTCTTCCCATTCACCATTGCATGAAAACATCACTCCGCTGTGATTTATATTCTTTAGAATGTTTGAGAGTGATTAATATCTGAAATATTAAGAATAATATCCTTCCAATACACGGAAAGTATTGATATGTTTAATAGATATTCTCATCTTCTGTCCTTCAACTGCATCTATATTTGATGGGTTGAGAGATATCCCATTGGTTGTGATAATATGACCCAATATTTATAAATCCTTCAAATAGAACCCACATTATTTATACATGGAATACATATTCCCATTATTTATATTAATTAGCATAGTTCTTAGATTTTCCTAATCCTCATACATTCTTTGGGGTATATTTTATTTTTAAATACGAAGACATCTGAGAACTTGTCAAAGTAATCTATAAATACACTATTCATTATGTCCATGATGATTTTAGGAGAAAAAGTTATTCCCAATTTAATTAGTATTAAATCATTATGAACATACATAGTATAAAAATTATCCTTAGGGATATCATCAATCATTACCCTAACATGGTAAAACCCAGACAGCAGATCCACCTTGATGATGCATTGTACTTCATGTAGCTGATCAAACAATTCATCCATTGATGGAATATAATACTTTTAAATTATCATGATCTTGTTTTTTTCATAATAATCAATGAAAAGGAACATTGGAATATCCTTCTTCTTGATAGAGGAATGATTCACCCAATTGTGAATCGCTTGGGCATAAATAACATTTATCCAAATTTTCTTTAAGTTGATTCATCATCACATCATGTTCAAAACTATTCATTCTCAATAGAGTCTTTGATAATGGTAATGCCCTAGGTTTATGTATAACTAAAAATTCTTCCTCTATTTTAGGAGGGAATTCTGATATTTTATTGGGAAACACTTCATCATATTCCATCACAATGGGAATTTCATCAAGGATAATCCTTTCTGTAGAATTGATCATTTGGGATAGATATACAGTCCGATAAGGAATCAATATCTGTGATTGAGATGTAGTTATTAATATTATCTAACAATTTCAATGCATTTTTAATGAATTAGTGAATGATTCATGATATGGAGAGAGATTTCCTTCTCATGAATATTTATATAGGTTGTATATAAGAATTGACAATCCATAAACATAATTTAATCACATTCAACTAAAGGGAGTATCAAAATGATTTAATTGAAATTATTCCAATTAATATTAACATGGGATGAGTAATAAACTTGTGATGTAAAAATTTCCTAAGTTTTCATTTTCATCGAAAACTCTACATACATTCATTATGGTGGTGACTGAATAGTTTTACTAATCTTTAATGTTTTATAAGAATGAATAGAACCATAGTAAAAAAGTATTTTTTCTATTATTGATGGAATAACTAGTGTCCCAATAACCACATCATTATTGAGATCCACCTCATGGGTTCTAATGGAAAAATATCACCCTTTTCTACATTGTATATTGTTTGTTATCTCTAAATATTATTGGATTAGTGCATTGGTTATAAAAGTTACAAGTTTTATTTCAATTGAAGTAATTAAAAATGAATTGAGGATCAACCATAACATTACTTTCCTCCATCACAATAGTGGGGTTCTCCCATTTGTGAATTTCTAGTTAGGTGTCCTTTATTCCCCCAACTAAATCATTTCCTCGATTCCCATAGGCATTTTTAGGGTGATTCTTTCCCCGCTTTTGAAAAGTAGGGTGTAAAAATTTCTTAAAATCATTATATTTCTCTATTATATGAATAGAAATAAGCTCCACTCTCTTATTATTATCCTCTTTATACCATTGAGATTTTTATAACAATTTTTTATTTTAGTTAAATTCATAAAATATCATCATGGATATCAAATTCTCGTATCACATGTGATTTACATAGGCTATGACTTATCCCACCAATGATGTGTTCAAATATTAATTCACGGTAATGAAATATTTTGTGGAATATCGTGTAAGTATTTTGAAGGTTTCCTTATACATATTGACATATTTAGCATATTTTTCATGATTTTAATAAAATTCCATTCATTTTTTAATGGAGAGTGGATGGGAATTATTAGTCCATTTTTTGTAAAAAATTCTTTTCACCCTATCATTTTGATATCATAGTTAGGATTCATATTCTTGATTAATATCCATGACTGATTAACATATCCCTCCATATGATAATGTACATATAAATCCTGATCTTACTCAAAACATTTCTGGACTGAGAAGATCATATAAATACAGTTGATCCAATTTTTCGAGAGTAAGCGATTAGATGATCTACTGAATTATGGATGACTTTAATGCATAATGGTCTCAATTAAAACATATTTGTTCTTAGGTGTATTTGGTTCTCTTCTTTATTTAGGTATGTATCAAGAACATATGTCAAATGAGTTAGAATCATCATAATGGTCACTATTCCTTATCTCATCAAGTTGGGAATCTCATTGGGGAAATCATATTATTTCCCTTAACATTGAGTGTTTACCCCATTCATCATATTTATGGCCATTAGATAGAATAAAGGGAAAACTAGGGATTCTTATTATTAATCTATTATATTAATAAACATGAATTATTTATGTTAAAATTATAACATATAAATTATATGTATTTCATAACTTATGAATTTCTAAACATTAATCTATGTTATCTATGATTTATTTCCTAACTTATAATCTTACATGATTATCTTGTTCCATTACTACTAGATTATAATGAGATTGTGAATTTACAAATTATTATTCCTTAGGAGTATTCCACTAGTTGTACATAAAGGATCATTGTCATGCACCATTTTTTCAACTGAGTATTCCCAAACACGATGTTTTTGGGTTTTCTCCCTACGTAAATATATTCCAGAGCCACATCAATTTTTAGTATCCAATAAATGATTTATTTCATGATAATATACATACTATATATTTACCAAATTTTTGTATGATGTATTATACATAGTCATATTCATAAGGCTTTCACTAGATATTTCTAATCTAAATACTACAAGTAATTAAAATTTTCCCTTGACACAATCTATAAAAACCCAAATAATTATTAAATATTAATTCATGATTAATTAAATAAAATAACACATAATACAAATGGTAAGATTGATAAGTGTTGAGTCATTGAGAATTAGGTACATAAAATAATAACTTAAAACATGTCACCAATCATTGTTATTGAAAACATCCTTAACAAGATCACATTATTCCTCCATACTTAACATTTAATAGGATAACCTTGGGACATACATAAGAAAGGACTGAGATATAAATTCAAATAAGGGAATAAACATTGAATAACATGAAGAAATTAATAAATATTACAAAATGGGCATATCATTTTGTAAAAAAAGTCAGTGAGAATCATAAATATTATCAATGAAGCATGATATATCATGAAAACAAAAAGGAATAATGGGAAATATGTGAACAACATGATACACTATATCATAAAAAATGGTCAATGTTAACCTCTATGAAGTAATTTTGGAAAATTCCCACTATGGATTTGCTTCACTCCCAAATATCATGAATTATATATCAAGAGGCTAAAACGTTACCCAATGTATTGTAGTGCTATATTATTCTACGCCCACAAGCCACATTCTTTTCATTCTCAGTACTATGTGTTCATCATAGAATACAAAACATGGAATCACTTATCACCACATTTTATTCTAATATCATGGATTGTGGAATAGGTACATGTATGTCCCTAGTAAAATAATTACATGATCATGATGATGAACACCCTTGATAAGAAATGGGTATGGGTATTCACTACACAAATTATTCCCATGGAAAATCATAGTGAAATTTTTGTAACATAACTAGGGTGTATAGATGTTTATAGAAGTGATTATAGAGAGTGAAATTTGTATGTCATATTTTAGAAAAGAAATTAATTTTACGGGGATATGTAATTCATTTCCCATATTTAAGATGTGGTGATAAAATACATTTGATAATGAATAAACCTACATAAATAGGAGAAGGATGTGATCCCTTACCTTGAGATTATGGTTCAGAATGATTCATTGGAGCTTCGTGAGAGAATTGTGTACCTTGTGAGGTCTTTATCAAGGGGAGGTTTGTGTAAGGACATGATCCAAGGATTTTTAGTGAAGTAAAAGGGTATATTGTGTGGTTTTAAATAAGAAAATGTGGGATATTTATTATCATTTTTCAAACATAGCCTTTGGAATCTATATAATAAAATTACTAAATTCATGAACAATACAATATTTGTTTTCCATGGTATCTTCCAATGTGATGTTTTATTTATAAGATAAAGGTAAAAATTATTTAAATACTGAACTTTCTAGAGTTGAGGTGAGTCATCAGCTTAGATTAATAAAGTTAAAATCTTAAAATATATCTTAGGTTTGGGATGATTAATAAAGGATTGATAAGATTGAACATATAAAATTAAAAAAAACATGATTCTAATGTAACAAATATTTTTTGGGGATACAATTTATAGTATTTATTACACAATATTGTAGTCATTATGATGGAATAGTACACAATGTATATATATATATTGTATCTAATTTTTATCGGAAAGTTTGACTGTCTTTGAAATTTATAAAAAACTCACCATTGTATAATTTAAATATAATGATTCAAAAAATAATTTTAATTCTATTTATAATTATTTATATTTTTTTTCATTTACTCCATTATAATATAAATCGATATTTATTATGTAATGCTAATATTTTTTAGAATAATATATTTTATATCATTTTAAAAATTAAAATTTAATTATAAAATTAATGTGATCATTTATATTTATTAATCATTATTTAGAAACATAAATTCAGTAAAATATTTTTTAACAGAAAATCCCCTAACTAATGAAAAATAAATTACTTATTTGAATTTAGATTTTTCCAAAAAACACCATTTGTGTTTTATTTTATCAAAATAAATATTATTTACAATGTAATGACAATATGTGAATATAAATATTATAATATTTAAAATAAACTCTAAATTTAGATATTGTGATGGTCTTTATGAAAATCACTTTAATACACCATGAAACTCATCAATGGTAAGGTGCACGATGTTGGTATTTTCCTGGGGTGGATTGAAAAAATGGTGTGGGTTGTGATCTCGATGGTCTTGAACTTCTTCAGTAAGTGGTTTGACTTGTGATGTAGTTAATAGATATTACATTGGGATTGCTCAAGATAAAATTAGAATGATTATATTTCCCATATAATTTTAGATATGTGGGATTCAAAGGGTTTGATCCTACTAGTTGAGGCTATCACATTCTTTATCACTATCAAATGGATTTATCAACGCACTATATGTATATTAATCAAAATATCACTATTCATTGACAATATTATCAATGGTAATGATAAATAATGGTAATTTAAATACAATTATATATAATGAAAAAAATAACTACATGTGTTTTATATATACATAATAATCCTTTATCTAAATCACAGTGAGAAATCCATTTATAAATGTTCATGTCATTATAAATAGTGATGTAAATGGATTTTAATCGACCTTTTGAAACGATTCTAATATATACTTATTATAAAATTTGTGTTAATCAAATGACTATTTTTTTATTTGATCACCTATAATCAAATGAAAAAAATAACAACTCACCAATATATGATAATTTAAATTAATGCCTAATGAATTCTGAAAACATTATATATTGTGGAACATAAGATACTTCAAAAATGATGTTTTCCATATACATTATCACCACCAACCAATTGTTTTTCCATTTATTGATGTAGGGGTTGTGTAAAAAACCAAATATTTAAAAAAAATCCTTTTTAATTACTAATACATCTTTTTCACCCAGACCTTTATTTAATGTCATATACCATACAAAGCCATATTTAACATGAACAATTATTTCTATTCATTATCCATAATAAAACCACTTGTTTTTTCAATGAAAAATCATCTTCAAGGAAGTCATTTAAGACTGTTAATTTAACATCATTGTGATAAATACTATTACATATTTTCAAGGGTATGAATAGAAATAATAGAACAATTTCATGTATATCCATGGGGTAAACATATCATCAACATCAAACCCTTCAAATTCATAATATACTCTTTACACCAACATTTTTTTCTCATCCCTTTTCTAAAGTCATCATGTTTATTTCCGAATACCTATCTATTTTAGATAAATATTTGTTTCATAACCATAGAAAAGCATGCAATGTAATTTTTCCCATTTATTTGCTTTTATTTAATATTGGTGACTTAATTTTTCATTTCTATAACCCCCTCTAATATATTATGATCAATTGAAATATAAATAATAAATACTGGTCGTTTATCCTCATCGTTTTAATTAATGATATACATCCACTAATAATATTTTCTTCATTAAAATTTTCACCATATGTTTTCCAGTTTTTAGTTTCTCTCGATGCTATATATTCATTATCATAAAATATTTTATATATGTTTTAAAAAACCCCTATATCCCCCCTAATAAATTACCTTAAACATAATTTTGTTAAATAATTCAGTTTTTTGGATCATTTATACATTCTAAACAACATTTAATTCATTTATATCCATAATTTTTCTAATACATTTGTTATATAATTTATATATCATTCGATTGGATGAATAAACAATGAAAATAAATTCCCAAATAAGAATCTTTGACTTCTAATTGTTCTTATTAATGCCATTATAATATTTAATTTGAAATATTCAGAGATAATTGAATTTTGGATTCATTATTTACTGCGTCTTTTAAGGGTTATTCCATTCATTTGTCCATAGAAAGGATTTATTATAGATGTGAATTTTTGTATGAATTTTTTTATTTTAATATCTATCAAGTTTATTTATTTAATATAGCATTTTCAAATACATATAATTTTTGATATATTTTATTATTTTGAAATAATAATTTTATTATAGATTCAATACAGTTGAAGTAAGATATTGTATTCCATGTTTCTCAATTTATTTTTCCACCAAATTATTGTTGCAATTTGATGCAGTCATTGTTCAGAATAATTTAATTTTAATCAAAACAATTTATTCCTACAATTATTAGATAATTTTCGATTCACCAATACATTTCCCAATTTTGTGTAGTTAACATTATCATGACCACCCTATTATAATTAATAATGAATAAGAAGATATTATTTTTCTCATTCATGGATTCGGGGTTCATTAATACATACACATGCACATGCATTTTTCCCATTAATCTCGTTGACTATTTATAATTTTAATTTGTATTTATTTTGATTAATTTACCCATTTTGACATGTATCACACATGGGTGTGTGATCACGAGTAATCATAGTAATTCCATTAGTGAATTCATTCATTATCAACATATATAAATGATTCTGTATCAAATGATAAAGGATTTATTTTCCATAATTGGGTTTCGTCTCCCATAGACAACATGGACTGGCTCTCTTCTCCATCAATAAGATTGAGGTTCCCTATCATAAACTAGAAAAACTCTACACTTTACATCTCACATAAACATAATTTACATCATAAACTATTAATTTGATAAAATATTGATGATATATAGGTTTTGGGGCTTTTGGGATTAGGACCATTACATAACAACTTAAAAAATGAAATACACATATTTATTGAATTTGTTTTTCATGACAATACACATTCCATTGTACTTAACATTGCATTGGATATCCTTAAGACTTTCACAAAAAAATTTGAGATATAATTATTAATAAATGATTAAACTTGTAATAACATGAATAATATAATACATGTCAGTAAATTGGAAAATCAATGGATCATAATATAAACATGAACATAAATGCATGATATAATAAGATTATCAAAACAGAGAAATATGGAAACACTATTTAACATGATATTAGCTTGATCAAATGATAATTGCACAAGGAGAATGAGTAAAACCAAATTGCACATGAGTTAAAATGAGTTAACCTTAATTTCACTTGAAGTATCATGATAATATTTCTTACCAAATGCATTGTAATTTTATCAGGGAACACCCTTTTTAATCATTTAATTTCATGCATAAGTGTTCCACATGGATCATATAACATTGATTTATTAAACATCATAATTTCTTACACAATAATGGATTGTATAAATAATACATGAATCTATATAATCAATAATAAATGTGCATAATGTTTAATACCCTTGATAGATAATTGGTCATGGTATTCACTACACAATGACTTTGGCTTGGAAAATCATAATGCACTTTCAGCAGAATTACGACGTGACATATGAAATCATAAAAATTATTGATGAGATTAAAGGGGTATCTCATAATTTATACAAGAAATGAAAAAAAATCGGTTAATGTAGAAACATGTACCAACATAGGTAATGGATTTTAGATGTGTAATATAAAATAATTGTTTGATTACAAATGAGAAGATAGAAATTCCTTATGAAATTTCGGGAAGGTAACTCATGTACAGGGAGTGTGAAATCATACCCCAACATAAGGAGGGACGAATGGGGATATGTGAAATCATACCCCAACATTATTATTTAAAAATAAAAGTTTATAATAATATAAATATATTTGGACAAAAATGAGAAATGAAGAAATCCAATACTAGGGAGTGTGAACACAAGGCTTTGGAAAGACATGAGAGAGGCTTCATGAGAACATGGGGCATCCTGGGAGAATAAAATAGAGAGTATGCTAGGTTTTGGTTTAGATCCAAAGGGTTTGAGTGAAGACAAGTTGGAGAATGGGTAATTTTATATAGGAAAACAAAGGGAATTCTTGTTTATTTTTGTTTTGGACACTACATATTATTCTAATAAAAATTGAAAACCATTACATGGTTTTTGGAAATGGTTTTTGTGAAATGAGATTTATTAACATTATTCTATATGGCCAATGTTAGAACATATTAAAATATTTAGACTTCTTATGTGGAGGTGAGTCACACACTCAAATAAATCAATTTAAAATTTTTAACTGTTTTATAAATCCTTGAGGGTCCACTAAGGCTCCATAAAATTTATTAAAAAATCTAAAATCACATTTTTTAACATAAAAAATATATTGGATGAAAATATAATTTATTGTATTTTATTACATCAATATTGAGTCATTACTATGACATAAAACTCATTATATTTTTACACAGTATATAATTTTAACCCAAAAATTTGACACTCTCATGAAATTATGAAAAATTAACCATTGTATAATTATGACACACTGATTCCAAAAATAATAGTCATTTTCTCTAAATAATTTCCTAAATTTGTGAATTTTTTCTTTAAAAATAATAACTAACATTTATAAAAAAAATTCATGGGTTTAGACAAAAATAGCTTTCAAACCTTAATAAAAATTACAATTTGATTCCTAAAAATTATATGATCATTTATAGTTAATATAAATTAATTTATTTATAATATTTTAATAAAATATTATTTTTTTTAAAAATCCATTAATTTATCAAAATATATTTCTTAATTGAATATTATATAAAAATATTATTTGTTCTTTAAAACCAATTTACAACATAAGAATGAAAAATTAAAGGATAAATCATTATTATATAAAAATAATAATGCACATAATCATAGTGCTAATTTCTTGTTACATAACCCCTTATAACACCCACATAAGACCTAAGGGTAAGGTGTGTGATGGTGAAAAAGAATTGGGGTGGCTCAGATAGAATCACTCAGGTGGTAATATCTATTAACATCCACTTGTCTTGTATGTGGTTTCATTCAATATTATCATGTGGAATATTATCTAGGGATTGGAAAAGAGGGAATCCCAGTGACACAAACTCCTTTCCAAGCCCTAAAAAATGGGCTTCATATGGAGAAATTATACAGGATCAGGACATCACTTCCTTTTTATGAGTAAATTTGATTTGTTAAATCCCTATATTTATATTTATCATATGATAACTGTTCAATGGATATATTAGTAATGGTAATAATTCATAATGGTATTTTGAAATACTAAAACATTAAACCAAGGAAGTTCATATGTTATATAACAATTTTTCCTAATTATACATTTAATTAGATCAAGAGAAACTTTAATTAATAAATGTTCGCGTCATTACAATCCTCCACCTTAAGATATTTCACCTTAAAATTTACTTATCTCACACTAATACAGATACTGGTAACTCTACTTCATCAGTTACAATAATTCTCATGTCTCCTCTTCTAACATGTGGTTTCACCACAACACCTTGATGAGGGGAATTGTCTTATTTTTTTTAAAAAAACATCCCTACGATCTAATATCTTCGTCGGATTAACTTCATTTGATAGGTCCAATGGAACCACCTTTGGATTGAGTACATGTGATGGGTTAGGTATTTACTTCCTCAAGAGTGATACAAGTAATACATCATGTACATGAGATAGGTTTTTTTTGGAGATCAAGTCTGTGTGACACTTCTACAATGCAATTAAGAATCTCAAAAGGGCCAATGTACCTTGGACTAAGATTACCCTTCTTCCAAAATCTCATAACTCTCTTCCGTGGTTATATACTTAGGAATAACATGTCTCCTAAATCAATATCTAGTTCTCATCACTGATTATTAGCATTTCTCTTTTGTCGAATCCGATAAGTATTAATGTTCTTCTGGATGGTCTTATACTTTTCCATAATTTCTTTGACAATTTCAGATCCATGGAGTTTCTGCTCCCCATCATCATCCCAACATAATAGTGTTCTTCACCTCTTTCCATAAAGTGCTTTATAAGGATACATTTAGATGCTTCAGAGGAAGTTGTTATTGTAAAATAACTCTACCAGAGAAAGATGTTGATATAGTCCTCCTTTTAAGTCCATTGAGCATGCTCCCAACAAGATCTAAAGTGTTTAGATTGTCTGCCCAAATTTTCCATTAGTTTGAGGATGATAAGCCATACTGAACTTCAAATAAGTATTCAAAACATATTGATGACTCTTCTAGAACATAGTGGTGAATCATGGAACTCGATTAGATATAATATATATTGGTAACCCTTAGAGATTTACTGCTTCTTTAATATATTTCAATTCTAGTTGATCCAATGAGAAAACCCCCCAATTTGCAATGATGTCTGTAATATTTTTAAGGAGATCCACAAAAACCTAGATAGCATTGTTTCCTTTCGATGTCTTTGAAATTCCAATGTCAATGTCCATAGTTGTGCTCTCCAATTTCTATGCTGGCATGGGTGACAGTTATATCATCCCCTAAGACTTCTTCCTCTCAACCTTCACTTTCTGAAAAACCATGAAATTTAATGTATATTCAATGATCTCATTCTTCATTTTATCCTACCAATAAATATCTCATAGATCTCAATACATCATTGTGTTTCCTTGGTGAATGGAGAAATCCTAACTGTCTACATCATCCAGAAGTTCATTATTTGACTCCGGATTTGATGGAACACATAGTCTTGTCCCAAATCTCATAATTCATTCGTCATTAACAATGATCTCTGAGGATTTACCTTTTCTGATAGTTTCTAAATTCATATAAATTCCCACACCTCCTTTTGAGCTATGTTTATCCATTCTAAAAGATACGGTTGAGAAATAATTTGTGAGATGATTGAAGATTTTCGCTTCATTATGATTCCCATGTCCATATTCATAAAATATAAGTAGATTGGATCCTTTTCAATTATCATCAAAGATAAATCACTGGTTCCTCTATACTAGGATAATCTACCACCTTCTTTTCTTTCCCAGTGTGGTAATGGATTGGGCAGTCATAGAATTTGATCATCTCTAACCAAATTAGTTGGTCCATGGTCCACTATTTCTCTCTGAATATATACTTGAGGCGTTTTTAATCCATATATTTTTCAAACTTCTCCTCAAATAGGTAATGAAACCAAAATTTTAAAGCAACGATTACAACAGCTAACTACATATCAGGTGTTGGATTGTTTTTCTCATGAACATTAAATTTCTATGAGGCAAAGATAATGAATTTTTCTTATTTCATCAATACATAACCCATTCCCTTCTTCAAAGCATCACTAAATACCACAAATATTTCTCTACTTGTGGGTAGTGTGAGTACATGTATAGTTATAGGCCACCTTTTAAACTCTTTAAAGATATCTTCTCATTCATCACTTCAAGAATATTTTACTCTCTTCCATGTTATCTTGGTAAGAGGTTTGGAAAATCATGAGAAATTTCTCCAAAATTAGCGATAATATCTAGCTAAACCCAATATTCTATGGATATTTATTACTGATGTTGGCCTCGTCCATCCCTTAATTTCAGCTGTCATGGGGGGATCCATAGATATCCCATTTCATGTGATGAAATGACCTAAAAATGAGTCCTCCTTTAATCAAAACTAACACTTGATGTAATTTTTACACAGCTTCTCCTTTTTCAAGTTCTATAGTACAATGATTACATGCTCTTCATAGTCCTCCTTGGTTTTATAGTATAATATATTGTCATCTATTAAGACTACCACAATTTTGTTGAGGTAATCACTAGACTCAATTAATCATGTCCATAATGATTTCTAGAAAATTAGTGAGTGAGAGAGGCATTACTATGAATTCATTGCGCTTGTATCTTGTACTAAAAGCAGTCATAGTGATATCATCCTGCTTCACCCTTACATTGTAATATCCCATCCCCAAATCCACTTTGGATAAGTATTGTTCTCCACATAGCTGATCAAAAATGTCATCAATTCATGATATATGATGCTTATTATTTATCATGATTTTGTTAAGCCCACGATAATCAATGTAAAAGGTGCATTAAACCATCTCTTTTCTTGATGAAAATGACCAGTTCACCCCATGGTGAAGCACATGGGCATATAAACCCTTTATCCAGATTCCCCTGTAGTTGTTTCTCTAGCTCCTCAAGATCCACAAAAACCATTTTATACGAAGTCATGGATATTATAAATAGGACTGGTATAAGATCAATTAATAATTAATAATATCTTCTATGAGGAAGATAAGGAAATTCCTTAGGAAACCCTTCTGGGAATTACCTCAAAGTAGGCATGTCTTCAAGGATGGTTTCTTCCGTAGACTCAAACATCTGAGAATTATATGTGGTTTCATACGGTAGTAATATCCACACTTGAGATGATGGTATTAAGAATGATTCATCCTCATATTTTCACTTGTACATAATTGGGGGTCAACTCTCCATATAGATAGTGATTTCCCTCTCATGTAAATTTTTCTTCAATCTATATAAGTAATTCCAATCCATTCCACGAATTGCATCATATTCCAACATAGAGTGTATGATGAGGTTTTCTAGGAAATTCAATCCAAAAATTATGATAGAGAAAGTGTTATACATGGGATGTAATGATTACCCATTTTCCATTCCCATAGATATCATTACTTCCATGATTTTTGGGGGTGGTGGGATTTTCCTACTAATCTTTTGGGATATAAAATAATTCGAAGAACCAGAATCAAAAACTGTGTTCGCTATTCATGAATAGAATATTATCATACCTATCACCACCTTGTTGTCAGGGTTCAATTTCGCAGTGTTGATAACAAAAGCTCACCCTTTCTACCGTGGAGGTTGTTGGTTGCCTCTGAAAACTGTTTTCATGTGGAACGGGTTTGAAAAGTACCATGGTTCTTGGCAGTTGAAGTAATGAACAACACGTTTGTCATGACTGGTCCTCAGGGCCCGTGCCGTGACTACCCCAAGCCCGCCTTCCCTAGGCCAGGGGCTGGAGACTAGCACCAAGGCGTAAATCCCGGTAATAATGGAAGGCATTGCCTTTGTAACGTAAACAAACACCACAGAGCAAGCAAGCAGTAGAAGTAAACACTAAGTAAAAGCTGATACAAGTAAGTGCGGAAAAGTAAGTGGGCCAGAATACAAACCCAAACTGAAAGAAAAGTTCAACTGGAAAGGGAAAATAAAAACTGAAAGTAAAGCGGCAACGTCGAGCCGTCCACTGGAATTCCCACCTAAAGGGTGGGTACAGATAGCCTCCACAGATCCTCGGGTCCAGCCGTCCGCTCCGAGTACATACCGCCCAGTGGTCCACCTCCAGGTACCGTTCTGCTCCGCAAGCCTCAACCACGATCAGCACTGTCCGTCGTCTGCAACTAACACAACGTAGTGCGGGCATAGCCCATGCAGGGGTGAGTATAAGCTACTTAGTGGGGACCCCGAGACCCCCGAAGGTCTCCCAGAATCCACAAAGGATAATCCATAAAGGAAAGATTCGGTCACGAAGTAATATTCGATCCTACTTAGGTATATGCCCATACATATACCTAAGTCATCAATTCTCGTTCGGCTCCAACATCCGAGCCCACGTACAACCCAGTCCACAGAGGAAATAAAAACATTAATCCACACAAGATAGAACAAGACAATCCACATAGGAAAGAAAAACATGATTTCAGCTCACACATGTATACTTCTTCATATGACGATAGAGATGATCAGATATTTCCACTGATTCATCTAACCCGTCAGAACCACAAATGATTGATAGGTACTAACCCCCGCAATGACAGCAGCTATGAAAGAATGACTCACCCATGTGTCTATAAGAACTACAACAAGGGTGGAATAGACACAGATAGTACCTCAAATCATCTCGGGCGCGCCGTGGTCATAGGCCTCTGCTACCTGGAGTTGTTCATGTCTCTGCCCGCCAACTCCCTGTGGCTGGGGTGGACCTCCTGGTGGTGGTGGTGGTAGAGCCTCAAAGCGTCACCCACCACTTTCTGCTCAGCCAGCTCTACTACCTCATCCGCCTTCTCCCTATGGACCGCCAAGATCGACCCTATGCCTCTGCCTGGGTGGCCCCTCAACTGTCTGCTGCTCCTCGGCACGATGGGTTGGGCAGTCACGAGCCATGTGGCCCTGCCCGCCGCATGTGTAGCACTGTATGCCTCTCGAAAGACTAGATCTACGATGTGTGCCCCTCACTGCTAAGCCAATTTCCTAAGGTCGTCTTCCTGAGCATCTGGTCTGCCTGGACCCATGAGTCATACGTCGGCTGCATTCTGTAGAAGACTCTGCTACGTGCCGCCCCCCAGTAGGTCTCGCTGCTGAAGAAGGCTCAGCAAGAAATCTCTCGATCAAAAGGGCTCGCTCCAGTACTCCTGCCTGGGTCAGAATGCTGAGGGAGATCAGCGATGACCTGATCTCATGCATCAATCCCTGCTCAAAGGTCCGGGGCCGGATGAATGGGTCTCGTACCATGTCTGTCGAGTAGTGCGAGAGATCGGTAAATCTTGTCGAGTACTGGGCGACTGTCAAGCTGCCCTGCCGCAGCTGAAGAAGCTCCTGGATGCGCACCGCACGGAGGGTGGCTGGGACGAACTCTAAGCGAAAGAGGCTCTCAATGTCCATCCAGAGAATAGATGCCTCATCGTGCACATGGAGCATCAAGCTCCACCATCGGCCCACTGCCGCGTGCAGTAGGTTCGCTGTGAGGATCACCATGACGTCTGCTGGTGTCCTCACTAACCTGAAAACTCATACCACTACCTCCAGCCAATCCTCGACAGCCTGGGGGTCCGTCTCCCCGCGGAACCTGGGAGGTCACTGGCGCTGGAACACATGCAGGACACTAAGGTGATGTGCATCGTCAGCGGCTGGGGCTGGAAGCATCGGTGGCTCGGCGGGTAAAGGTACCGTCGGTGCCTCAGCTGTCAAAGGGCCCTGTACCGAGGCCCTGTCGCTCGGTGGACTGTCGTCACACACAACTCTCGGAACCCTAGCTAGCTGCCATCATGGGGCCATCCTGAAAATAAACAGGTGTGCCATGGTCAAACAGTAAACCTGGTGAGCAGACATAAAGTAATCACAAAGAAAACATGAAACAGACATGAAATCAATGTTTTCATGCATTAAGTCGGAAACCAGAAGTCACGGTCCTGGTGTACGGATACGTCTGCCGCCAAACCAACACTAGACTCCCTAGACTAATAACAACACCCAATAAGCTTAACATTATTGCATCACTTAGAAAAAGATCAGTGTCCAATGTTCAGCGGTTGAACCGAACTCCTCTGATACCAATTTGTCACGACCAGTTCTCGGGGCCCATGCCGTGACTACCCCAAGCCCGCCTTCCATAGGCCAGGGGCTGGCGACTAGCACCAAGGTGTAAATCTCAGTAAAAAGGGAAGGAATTTCCATTGTAAAGTAAACAAACACCACAGAGAAAGCAAGCAGTAGAAGTAAACACTAAGTAAAAGCTGATACAAGTAAGTTCAGAAAAGTAAGTGGGCCAGAATACAAACCCAAACTGAAAGTAAAGTACAACTAGAAAGGGAAAACCGCCACTGAAAGTAAATCCACAACATCGAGACATCCACTAGAAGTCCCACCTGAAGTGTGGGTACATATAGCCTCCACAGCTCCTCGGGTCCAGCCGTCCGCTCCGAGTGCGTCCTGCCCAGTGGTCCACCTCCAGGTATCATCCTGCTCCGCAAGCCTCAACCACGATCAGTGTTGTCCATCGTCTGCAACCAACACAACGTAGTACGGGCATAGCCCATGCATGGGTGAGTATAAGCTACTCAGTAGGTACCCCGAGACCCCCGAAGGTCTCCCAGAATCCACAAAGGATAATCCACAAAGGAAAGATACAATCACGAAGTAATATTCGACCCTTCTTAGGTATATGCCAATACATATACCTAAGTCATCAATTCTCGTTCGGATCCAACATCCAAGCCCACATACAACCTAGTCCACATAGGAAAGCAAAACGTAAATCCACACAGGATAGCACAACGCAATCCACATAGGAAAGCAAAACAGGATTTCAGCTCACACATGTATACTTCTTCGTATGACGATAGAGATGATTAGATATTTCCACTGATTCATTTAATCCATCGAACCCACAAAGGATCGATAGGTACTCAACCCCGCAATAACCCACAAAGGAACTGACCCACAATGGATTGATAGGTAACTAACCCCCACAATGGCCCACAAAGGATCTGACCCACAAAGGATCGATAGGTAACTAACCCCCGCAATGACCCACAAAGGATCGGACCCACACAGGATCTGTAGGCGCTGGCCCACACAGGACCGATGAGCGCTGACCCACACATGATCGGACCCACACAGGATCGGTAGCACTGATCCACATAGGATCGCTGAGTGTTGTAGTCGTCGTCGTCGAATCCACTGAGGATCTCTGTACAGTCGTCGTCGTCGTCGCAGACGCTGCCAGCTCTAGGGTTCCCGCACACAGAAAGCTCGTTCAGGAGGGTCCGCTCCACGAGCCAAGCGGCTGATACATCAACTGACACATAGTCCAGATTTGATGTATCCAAAAGTTCGGTATCGTCAACAGAAACACAACGTCGCAGACGGCGCGTCAATCTGACGCCCGGTCTGAGAGTTATTGGCTTTTTCGTCCCAGGGGCCCGGTTGGTTTTTAAGTTAAAACAAACCAGATCGTACTCCACCTGCGTCCAAACCTCAGGCGGACTAAGCCAAAAGATCTATCTCACTTAGAGGAATCCATCAAAGTCAACGGCATGTCAATCAGACGTCCAGAACTTAAGTTATGAGTGTTTCCGCTCCGAGGGCCCGGTTGGTTTCGTGTACGAACCAACCCGGCCAAACCCAAAGTTCTCCGAAATCTTGAGTGTAATATGTCGAAACGATCGTCTCGATCAAAGGACCACATCACCGCTAATGGTGCGTCGATCAGAGGTCTGTAGCCCATGATATGGGCAAATGACCGAAAGGGGGTCCGAAAACGGGGGGTCTGGGCCCGGACCGACCCGACCCCCCCCCCCCCCCCCCGGGGTAGCCCGAACCGTTCGACCCGACCTGGGTCCGGGTCTAACCCGGATGGGCGCGACCCAGCCCAGCCGGCGCGACCCGGCCCGACCTGGTCATGACCCGGCTAGCGCTGGCCGTTACGGCCGAGCGAAGTAGGGGGTGCGCTGCCCCTGCGTGGAGAGACCGCGGCCATGCGTGGGGATGCCCTTGCCAGAGGACGCGACCGGTTGCCACGTCCCGCTCCCTCCAGTCCCGCGTGGTTGTGGGACTACGTCCTACCGCCACGGCTTCCACCGCGGCAGATCCTCTCGGTCGCACGCCGGGCGCCGGCGGGCTGCTTCGCGGACCACCGGACGAGTTCCGGTGGTCCGAATTGTGTGTCGTCTTCGCCAATGGCCCTCCTGGGGCCCATCCTTCACTACGAGGACCTCACATTGCCCGTGCGGCCTACTTTTTCTTCGACCTCCAATCCGCCCACCAAGAACGAAGATTCGGTGGGTTCAGACTAGTTCGTTTGTCCGCACCCACCATGTTAGCATTTTTTTTAAAAGTATTACGACAAATATTATAAACATATGTTGTGGGTATAAAATCAAAATATTAAGAATGCACCATTTGAAATCAAGCCGAGGATATAATTCACAAATAATTAAAAGAACCGCAACCCCCTACCTCAATCGGTTGTTGATCGAAGATTGTCGCAGGGGAAGGAACGTCACGGAAGAAGTGTCGCGGAAGGAGCATCGTCAGCGCCACGGTACACGGCGTCACGTCATTGATCTCCGAGGGTTCGGCTCTCTTCGTCGCCCTTCGTCGGAGGCCGGCGTACTTCGTCGGCGACGATGAGTTCTTCACGTTCTTCGCGAAGGAGGATGAAGATCTTCAAGCTTTAGAGTTTCTCCAAATCCTTTCAACAAGCCACCCTCAAGTAAAACAAGTGTTAGTTTTATTTTATTCTTGATTCCAACAATTAGAAATTCAAAGTTACGAAACGAACAATTAATTCGATGAATTAATTGTAATGACTTAACTTCCCAATTAATAGGGGCGTTTAGTATTTATGTAAACGCACCAGTTGACTTTATTTAAAAGAGGTTTTCCCGGGTGCATTACTTAGAGGGATCGAAACGGTGGGGCTCGTACGGGCCCCACCTCATAAATATCCTACCAAGTGGGTAGGATATCGTGGGTCCCACCTTATCCGCTTAACCTGGCTTAAGTGTCTTTAAGTGGATTTAAGTGAAATAAAATGAAGTGTCGCACCACTTTTATTTTATTTCTTAACTTAACCCCAAAAATTAAAAACCACGCCTGAGAACACGCAACTCCGGAAAAGGAGTTTCTAAGAAAATACCAGTGCTGCGATTCCATCGGTGTATTTGGAATTAGATTCCAAGCACCGGTTCAAAAGTTAGAGAAACCCGCTCGTTTGTTCACTGAACGTACCCGAGCTAAACTTCATAAAATGATTCCGGGCACACCGGGACTCGGAATCAGGTGCCGTCTGAAACTGTATTCTTGTAAAATTCCAAAGAAAATTAAGAAAAAAAATTTCATTGATTTTTATGGGTCTTTACAACGTTTAGGGTCGAATTGATCATTCCTCTCTTATGTTGTAGCAGTGGGTTTTTCTTGTAAACAAGTAATAGCCAAGTTCCCTTCTCTTCCACACCTAAATAATTAATTCATACCCTTCAGGTTATTTCTAGAAAACTTCTTTCAACACAGTTGGAAAGTGTGGTGATGGATTTTATGATCACCATTGTATTTATCCATCGGACAACAAAAATTAAATTCCACCATAAACTTTTTCTCTCCATGATACCCCAATGATTCCCCATTCTCCATTTCAACTTTGAGGACACATAATACAACTTTTTCATTGATATCGAAGTCAAGGATAAATTGGTCTTTCCATATGATCTGTATTAGACCACCAAAGAGGCAGTCATCCTTGTATTCATTGGTAATGAAAATGTTGGAGGAGTATCTTTCAAGACTTGTCAAGTTTTCCTCATACGCTCCATTGGATTTATCATTTTTTCTTGAGGGAAAGAAATTATATTTCCATATAAAGTTAGAGGATGTGAGGTAAATATTTATTGAAAAATATTTTTTGAAAATCATTCCATTCCAATGCCTCGATATCCCACTCAGGGTTTATATTTTTGATCAATTTCCTCCACTGATCAGCTTCACCCTCCATATGATAAGCAGCTAAATAAACCACTTTTTTCGGAACAATTAATGATGAAGAATACATTTTCAATTGATTTTATCCATTGTTCATAAATTGGGAGACCAAATGATCCATTAAATGTAGCAGGACTTTGTATTACGATGCTCCCAATTATGATGTGTTCTATAATGGGGGGGGGGATGAAATTTCCACTTAACCCATGTTTATATTCAAAACATGAGTTAACTGGGAGTGTATCATGAATTTTGTTTTGATTACCACTCCCATAAACTTGGTAATTTCATTAGAACATTCATCACATTGATCTTGGCTTCATTTGTTATCAGGAGTCATCCTATTACCGACCATTTCTTGGAATAAAAGGAATGTTACGGGTAACACATATAGGGTGAATCAAATAAAAAATAGAATGACTTATAAATTACTTTAATTTCATTATCTTATGAATTTATAGGCTTAAATATATGTTATACATGATCTAATTCCGAAAATATATATTTAGGGGGCATTTGTTTCTTAATAATGGTGCATAATAAGCTCATGAATTTACCAAATTATATCCCATCAGAGTGTCGTAACCAAGAGTGAAGAAAGACCCATTGTTGTTCTCCAGTTTCCATTTTAGTCTAGCTCAATGAAGTGTTTTTTGGTTTTACCACTACATAAATCTATTCTAATGCATCCTCTACATACTCATATCATGACAAGGATGTATTTTCATGATAAATCACTTACTCAATACTAACCAAAATTTAGGGATGTTTTTATTATACTTAATGTTATTCCTAAGGCTTTCATTGGGGTTTTCTAATAATATCCCCAAATATAACTAAACATACCTATTGATTCCAACTATAATAACCCTGCTCTTTGTATCACTCTTAAACATAATTTATTATTAAAAATATTAACTTGATACAACATAGAATATCAAGAGGTCTAGAGTCATTCTGGATTAAGACCATTACATAACAATGTAAAACATGAAATACACATCTTTATTTAAAACTAATTTTACATGAACATACACACTCTTTGGTACTTAACATTGCATGGGATAACCAGGGGACATGCATAAGAAAAGGATGAGCTAAAATTTCTATTACTTGAGTAAACATGGAATAACATTAAGAATACAATACATGTTGGTAAATATGAATATCAATAGAGAGTAATAGAAACTTGTACATAATGTCATGATAGAGCATAATTATCATATCAATGAAATGTAGCCACAACATTTAACATGATATTAGCATGAGACGTGAAACATTCTGCATAGAGAATGAGTAAACCCTCATTTCACTTAAGTTATCAAGATTAAACCCTTATTTCACTTAATGTATCATGGTACAAATATGTACCCAAATCATTATAGTGCTATCAGGGTGCACCCTTATAATCATTTCATTTATTGCATAATTGTGCCACATGTATAATATAACAAGGATTCATTAAACATTTTAATTTTTTGACATCAAATTAATGTGGAATTCAAACATTATACTCATTAAACAATAATTAACGGTTCATAAAGGTGAATACCCTTGATAAAAAAATGAGCATGGTATTCCCTACACAATGACATTGGATTCATAAATTGCGGTGACATTTTTGCAGTATGAAGGCGTGAGGTAAGAATTGATAAAAATGGTTGATGAGGGATAAATGGTATTCTCACCATATGTACATGAAAGGGACACTATGGGGGGTAATATATATATACAGGTCATAACATATGAAAATGAATTTAGAAGTATAATATATTATAATTTCTTGAATTAAATTAAGAAGATAGAAATTCCATACCGAATTTTAGACAGATAATGGGTGTACATGGAAAGAATTTATGAGAGAGAAAGAGGTATCTCATTATTCAAACATAATGTAGGGAAGTATGGGGGATGTTTGAAATCATTCCCCAATACGTTTGATTGATGATATAAGGGTATAACAACATAAGTAAATTTGGACAAAATTGAGAAAGAAAGAAATCCCTTAAATGGATGTTTGACCCCGAAGGATTGGGAGAGACTTGAGAGAGGCTTCTTGGGAGAATGGGGAACCTTTAAAAGTTTATAGAGACGTGAGGGAAGGTTATGGTCTAGATACAAAGGTTTCTAGGGAAGGTAATTTGGAGCATGGGTGTGTTTATATGGGAAGAGAGAGAGAGAGTTCTTTATTAATTAGGTTTTGGACTCTACGCATTAAACTTATCAAAATCAAAACCCCTCTCATGGTTTTTGAACATGTTTTTTCCAAATGGGGAGTTAGAAAAATTATATTATATGTCCAATGGAAGAAATTATTAAATTATTAGGCTTGAATAAGGGGAGGTGAGTCACACTCACAATGAAATAAATTTAAAAGTTTAAAATGACTTACAATTCGGGGAGGATCCAGAAGGCACCATAAAACTAATCAATAATATAAAAATCATATTATTTTAAATATAAAACATATATTAGGCGAAAATATCATTTATAATATTTTATTACATCACTATTGGGTCATTATGATGTCATAAAACACATTATATATTTAAATAGTATTTAATTTTTACCCAAAAAATCGATTGTCTCAAAAAATTATTAAAAATTAACCATTGGATAATTTCAACATCCTGATTAAAAAAATAAAATTCATTTTATCTAAAATATTTTTTAAATATTTAAATTTAAACTTTTAAAATAATAACTGACATTTATTGAAAATTCATGGGTCTTAAAAAAATATCTTTCAATCATTAATAAAAATTACAGTTGGATTCATAATAATTATATGATCATATATATTTAATAAAAATAAATTTATTAGTAATATTTTATTAAAATATTATTATATTTAAATAATATATTTATTCATCAAAAGAGATTTCTTAATTGAATATTAACTAAAAATACTATTTTTTCTTTAAAAAACATTTACAAAGTAACAATAATAAAATGAATGATTATTCTTTATTATATACAAATATAATGCACATAATGATAGTGATATATTCTTGTTACATAACCCATTATAACACCTACATAAGTCCTAAGGGTACGGTGTACGATGGAGACAAACTATTGGGGTGGCTTGGATAACATCGCTCAGGTGGTAATCTCTAACAACATACTCTTCTCCCATATGTGGTTCCATTCAAACTTAATGTTTTGAAGCTTGGGTTGGGGATGGTGAAGAGAAAATACTAGTGATGCCACATCATTTCCAAGCTCAAAAAATGGGCTTCATTTGGAGAAACTCTACTGGACGAGGCAATCACTTCCTTTGTCTGAGTAAATTGGATTTGTTAAAGTTATATCTTTATACTAATCGTGTGATCACTATTTAATGGATAAATTAGTAACGGTAACAATTATTAGTTATTTTCAAAATCCAAAAACATAAAACCACGAAAGAGAATATGTTATATAAATTTTTTATATAATAATATATTTAATTAGATCAAGAGAAATTTTCATTTATAAATGGTTGGGTCATTACATGAACAACCAATTTATACAAATGGATTCATCACTTAATTTTTATGTGTATTATATCTTGTTGAATTTAAAGACATTACATAATTAAAAAATTATACATATAATACGATTTTATAACTGATACCATCAGATAAATGTAGTCATGTTCATCTCAGATCATTTCATCCAAATATTACCTTCTTAGGGCCAATAATTTCAGAAATTAATTTTTTTTAAACAAATACTACACCACCTTTGATATATTTTATAGTGGTGACAATGAATTCATTTTCCTTCATGTGATATGTACAACCACTATCTATAATCCATGTTCTAAAGTTGTAAGTCTAACTTTGGGGTATTTCAACGATGATGGATTTCAGAACTCTTACGATATTGATCAATGAATGCTAGGAATGCTTCTTGTACATTGAATAAATATGTTGTTACTCTCATTAAAATAATAATTCAACATTTTTTATAAACAAAAATATATTTTTAATTTTCAGATAATGTGATGAACTCTCAGACATATGTGTACTCCTTCATTTTTTTACTATTATCCCTCTTATATTTACATTTTATGGATTTATACTCTTTAATATTTTTATTTATTTCTATCTAAAATATATATTGAATTTTTATATCCCATATTTTATATACACCATATTACAACAATACTAATAGATTATTTTTTCTATATTACTTTGACACATTTCATCTGAAGATTTAGAATTTTTATGTTTGTATGTAAAAATATTTGTTAGGGTGTTTGTGCATGGGATTCTACTTCATACGCTACATATATTTACATTAAATCTTGCCCCACAATAAATATTCATTTCTCATTAAAAAAATACATTTTTGGTATAGTAAAAAATTCATTAGTTGATGGCTCATGAACTTCACTAGCCACTTTAAGAGAAAACAACTGAAACTCTCAAAAGCAGTTCTTGGAAAATGGATTCTTTATTTACCATCAATCATCTATCATCACATCCTTACTTGCAATATTATTTTAACTAATTATTTAACTCTATTGAAATAAAATTAGTAATTAAAACAATATCATTAATTTTTAGTCATATCTCATCTTCATTTCATAAAAATATAGGATTTATAGATTTACATTACATTAATCTCTAAATTCAGTACTATATTTTTCTCCGTATATTATTGGATATAGAGCATAGATTCATGTATGACCTCATATGTTTTCTTTAATATTTGCACTTTATTCAATTTCATCAAGGTATTATAATAGTTATTCATATGATCAACCCTTCCCCTGATATGTTCATCTTCCGCAATTCATTACATTACTAAATTATGGTCTACAACAGCCAAAAGAACCTCTACCATGATGTATTTATAATAAAATGATTATACTTTTTCTTCATAGATATATCAGATAATTTTAAAAGTATTTTATTCCTATTAAAGAAATTTTTTACGGTTTCCTCTTACTATTCAATCCATTAAATGATTTATATATGGGTTCATCTCAATTATATTCCTCCAGGAATGTCTTGGGGCACCTATACACAAGATCCCAAACATTACAACATTAATAAATTAGTTGGTTGATTGATAAGGAATTTATAATATCTTATATTAAGCCCATAAGAATGAAAATAAATAATATCATCAACAACTTCATACTCAATTTCTTTATTCAATGAGATTTTCATCATATCCTTGAATAATATTTATTGAGAATTATTCTGGGAACAAACTCATTGTCATTATTCCCCAATTCATATTCCACAAGTTTTCTATGTAGGTTATCCATAGTTACCGTTATTAAATATTTATCATCAAGGACCAAGACATTTATATTAAAAAATAGTTGTGGTACTATTCATATTATTTTTAAAAAATTGTGTTTCAAAAATAATCTCCAAAACATAATTCATATCATCCAAAAGTGAATTAATCAATAAAAAAATTCATCAACTATATCATTTATTCTCATACATAAATCATTATACATATTAAAAAGACATTACTATTAACTTCTAAAAAATCTAAATAACCTTCATTGTCATTCAATAGATTCAACCATGTCACATATAAGTTATTTCATGACAACATTGTTTTATATAAATTGTTATCCAAATATCCCTGTGAGAATTAATTTCCTTAGCATTAGTTTTTGACTCTTTATGGTCTCAATCTAATAGAGCTCAACCATATGTGCTAGTTTTAGAGCACATATTACCTTAATATGAACATATAAACACAATATATAATGTAGTATTACATTTTTTCCATCAATTAAAAATGTATACCCATAAAATGGTTATTTCATTGAGGTTAACAAAATTGTGTCTGACTTCTTTTGACTGACATTTTAATGATAATCCGTTTTCTATGATAGAATAATTTTTTCATAAAATATTTATATATCACCATTAGGGATAAATTATGATATTTAGTTTAGTATTTTCCCTGCCCTTAGGATCATATTTATATTATAATAGGGACTATTCACTATTCATTTCTATTCCTTACTAGTGATATTAAATAATTAAAGGAAAAATTGTGACACATTTTATATTACTCAGATAACACAAATGGGATCTTCCAAAGAGTATTTATAGATATATTCTTATTAAAATGATGAAATAATGTTAATATATTTTCAATTCCATATTTTTGAGTTTCTATAATGGACCTATTAGATAAAAAATATGAATAATAAAAATTTCATTTCAATCATTACACATAGTGAATACACAAATCGCTATAGTATTTCGTTCTTATTCTTCTAAATATAGTCGATTAAAACTACACCAAATCTCGTGTATGAATATTCATGAAATTGTTTTCTAGGAATAAATTCAATGTTAACATCTATAAATGACCTTTGAGAAAACATATTCTTCTACTTCTTCTTCTACTTCCTTTTATTCTTCTTCTTTAAATTTTTTTTTCAACAATGTATTTTCATCACAATAACAATTTATTCTTCTTCTATTTTTACCACTTCTCCAATCATCAAAACTGAAACCCATTCTTCTTATATATTCCCAATTTTATGAAATACTCATGCCTCTTCTCATAAAATTTTTTCTTTTTATTTTAGAAGATATTTTTCCTTTTATTTTTCACTAAATATCATCATCAACATTTTAAAAAAAATACATTTTTAAAATAATTGTATCAACATTTTTTCCATTACATAAAGAATAAAATTTTCATATTTGGAAAAAACAATAAAATTTATAAAATTTATCCATTAGATAGATCTAAAAAGTTTTAAAACTAGTTAATTATAAAAATATACTCAGAATGTTTTCTAAAAACATAAACATCACCAATTTTGTAAACAATGATATTGTTATAGATGAAAAAAATAAACAGAAAACACCAACCTTAAAATCAATTAAAATTATAAAAATGACATGGAGTAAGGTACACATAAAACATAGTTATATAATATCCAATAAATTACTATTTTAAGAATAATATTATTTTATGAAGCATAAAATAATCCTACAACTACTATTTGAAAACTATCCAAATCATGGTGAAGATACAATGATTCTTAATAAATATTCCTCAAACTATTGGGTTACTCATACAATCCTTTATAATGTCAACTAAAACCTTGTAATATGATTTCCAAAACATTTGAGTGACTCTCATCGTCCATAAAAGGTCATGTAACAATATTTTGGGGTTTTACATGAACCTTATAAAATCACACATGCGTCATGTTTCAACCTTATGAGGCCATGATCCAACCTTATGAGATAGAACACCAACCATATAAGGTAACCATTGAATTAGATCTTAAACTTACATATATTCATTCATCCTATATAAAATAGAACATTTCACAAAACATCTAATATCCTTCCTAATATAAACTAGGCACACTATATTGGCTTATATTACAAATCCATTCCTGTTCATTGTTATTAATCATATGCAATGACCAATCTAACAGGGTATTCCCACATACACTGAGAAATAATTTTTATAATTCAGGTTTCAAATATAATTATCCATGAAAAACTAATCATAATTGAAATATAAATGGAAGGGCGTATGTTATGAATCCCCTAACATGGATCAAGAAAATGAAGTGGTGAATGGTGTACTTATTTTCAATAAAAAAATAAAAACATTGTTATTTGATGATGTTTATACGCATTCATTCATTTTATACAAGATCACAAAAATATTTAAAGTCCACCTGATGATATGTAGGTCAATATATTAGAAAAAAATAAAGGGGATTAATGATTTTATCTCTGCAATATATCCCTTCATTAATAAAAATTTGTGAGATGAATCGTACACTATATCTTATTATTCTCCCAGTGTTATCATTTTGTGCTATATTAGTAATGGATATGTTGCTATTTCATAGAAAACATATTTTCATTTTATATAGCAAATCCAATTTCAATTTCATGAACCATCCTCTAATTTTATAAAACCGTTTGAGTATTACTGAATCTAATTTCAAATATCCTTCTCAAGAATAGATATTATTTCATTATAAGTAATAATTTTTATCCAAAATGATACCAAATATTTAAAGTATTATCCATGATGAAATGACTATTTTAATGGTATATTTTGATGTATTTCATTATAAATATCCATGTCTTCCTCTTTATTATGTGATTGATTTCCCTATAGATTATATACAAATATATATTTTTGTGTCGAAAAATATAAATTGAATTAACTATATAGAAATAGATGGGAAAAATAATAAACTACTAAAAACAATTAAAATGGTTTAATACACCCTAGTGGTTCTAAATAAGTTTTGAATTTTTTTAAGATGAAGGATAGTTCAATACATCTTAACAAAAATTATTGTTAACTTAATAAGAACATGATCATGAAAAGGAATAATATGACAATGATTAATGACTTATTTGACCTAATCTGTGGTAATTAGAACTATCAATAGTTGATATTTAATTTGGATATTGTCGATTAACATTATAAAAGGATGAAATTAGCCAGTGTGGAATTTGTATTATATATAATCACAATGACTTCATAACAATTCCATACAGACTCATTATTACACACGGTATTCGTCATATATTTGATAAATTGGGTATTTTGAGATTTATTTAACAAACTTGAATTAATATATATAGATATTATTCTTATACATTATAAAAATTAAGGATTGTAAAGCCGAATTCTTGAGATTTCGCTAAAATATTCGATTAAAATAGATGATGTGTAAAAGTAGTAGTAAGTGTGACTTATTGATGGATAAGGTCATATCATTGAATAATAGTTTCAAAAAAATAAATATATAATGATCTATTAGTGACATAGTAAAATAATATATTTCCTAGACCAAAATTTATTATTGATATTCATAGTTACCACAAATTCATAGGGTTTTATTAATGGTTTGTGAGAAATTTATATTTATTTTCATAAAAAAGGATTATGATTACACTAAAAGGGTTAATGTTTTTATGAACAAATGAATTTTATATGAACTCCAAGTATATTGTGAAAAGAATATTTTTTTAAACCAGTAGTCACAATACATAATAGAAAGGAATTTATTTTTCTGTAGATGATACTTCAATGAATGAATTGGGTTTTCATCTCATGAGAAGTTATAAATTTATATATTTTTTTATTTAATGTATATGTTACAGATAAAAATTACCAAAATATTGATCTAGAATTATTATCTACATTATTTACCTTGATGATTTAGAGGTACCATCACAATTGGAAATTTTTTGAGATATATGTTTAATATAAAATTATAAATAATATATCCAAGAATCATGTCCTCATCATGATCCAATTAAAATGGTTAGATCCAAACATAGAAATTTAATTATAAATCGAAAAAAATTAAAGAAAATACATCAATCTGGTAGTCTTTATAGGTATAAATGTATGCAATAAATATTTATGATAAGGATCAAAATAGATTCCACATTATTAGTGATGAAAATAATGTACATAAGAATCATAATTGAAGGTATAATATCCTACATTTACAAAATTATTTATCATTAATATTTCCTAAAGATGATTAATATGGAATGAATAGATGGTGTATAGATAAATATGTATTTGGAAGAAATATATAAGGGTAAATTTTACATTTCATCATTGATATTAATGTCGTTATAAAATATTAGATATGATTATGTATACCATGTGATATTGGGATAAATGAAAAAATGGATTATTCTCACATATCAATATTCACTATTATCTAGGAAGAACAAATGAATATAGAGATATCCAAAATTAAATATAGAGTTAGATTTTAAAAATATTTATTATACATTATATCAAAACAAATATTAAAAATTATTTATGAATAATTGAGTATTTAAATGAGGATTATGGAACCATTACCAATACTAAAATATAATTGCAATAAAATCACCATGAACCTTGTTTTGGGTCATACAAAGGTATCCAAATGAAATAATTCCATATGTCATGTGGTAGTTCATCTTGGAATGACTTACCACATCATCAATAATGACGAATACTGACTCAATAAAATTTATATGATATATATTAATAATTTTACTATGTTTCATGGAAAACTAATATAACTTTTAATTAATCAATATCCATGATTTACTTCTATGTTTTAATGGATATATTAGAATTAATTGAACCCAACATTGAACATCTATAATGTATATCGTCATGAGAGAGTTCATAAAAACAAAAGGACCATTCAAACTCTATAATACATACCTAATGATAACTCTATGAAATTAAATGGTGTTTGGGATCTTCATTATCCCCTAGTTGACTTCCCATAGAACAATATATTCCATATCAAAACTAAAATGTGCATTATGAATACCACTATGGGATGAAATATACAACCCAAATATTTAATTATATGTTTATTGAAAGGAATATATATGGGGAAAAACTAATGGAAAATATAAAAGTGATAGTACAACCAATTTAGAAACAGATCATGTCATTTTAGGGTTGAGAGTAGATTTATTTTTATAATCAATATCATGACAAGATGATTGAGATAACGGATAAATTTTTTTATTTAAATATATCAATGGTAAGGTGTAATGTGGTTCATAATGATGGGAAATATATGACCTTGTTATGTATTCCCTTTTGATATTATTTATTTCATTAGAGTTATATCTTATCCCATTTCACTTCTTCCAAACATATCTTAAATATATATCTTTTTCTATGTATCTCACCAAGGTATTAACATAATATTAAATTTAATATAATAAAGGTTTACTAGTTTATCACATTAATTATTATTTATATCCATGAATATATGATCACCTGGAATTGAAATATAAAAAATTTAATAATGTAAATAATGAAAAAAACTATCTTCCTTGGATTGTTGATAAATAAAATTATTATCATTGATATAAACATGAAAATTATCATTTCATGGAATCAATAATCCATCCTAGCTCGATAGTTTATCAATAAGATGAATAACTCAAAGATTGCATATGACGGTCCCTCTTGAATATCCAATGATATTCTAGTTCCTCTTAAAGGATAAGTGTGAAATGGGAAAGGGGATTGGGTTGGGGAGAATAATCACAAGGTAGTTACCATATATGTATAGAATATATTTGAATAACCCATCATGAGTGTGTTTTCCATTTGGAAGTTGTCTTATGGTATTCTGGATTCATCATTGAAATTAATCATTTCATATATAATGCATGAGTAAATTACATAATAATACAACATCATATAAATTATCAAAAATTCATATAAACCAGAAATGAAACAATTAACCATTGGTTTTGGATACCATACACACAATAGTTATCTGAATATTACCAACATAGTTTTCAATTAATAATATAATAATATACATATACTATTCATTTGTGATATGAATTTATCATGGAATATGATATTCCTCCTTCAACAAGGATGTTGTAAAACATGATATCCCATCTGATATAGTAATTCCATATAAACATATTATTTATGTATAATATCATTTAATATCCCACATACATTAATACCTCCTATATCATGTGTCATTTTACCTTATAATATATTACATGGAATAAATTATGAAATCCTATACAAATTATTTTTAGGATTACTTCAAAAAAAATTCCAAAATATATAACGGACATCACCTTTTATAATATCATATGGTGTACCTTTCGAGTACCAAACTAACTCTTATATAAGTAAAATTAAAAAATTTATTTGTGAAACTTATTGATTACAACTCAATCCCCATTTAGTAAATAAAAAATACAGAAATCATGGGCCTTTATGGTGTGGATAAAAAACATAAAAATGGTTCAGTAATGATCTCCACCAATAATAAGTATATATATACCTATATACACTAAATAAATACTTTTTTTAGAATTGATTTTCATATCATCTATTTTTCTATAACCTCGGGTTAAAATTGGGAATTATATACGTCAAACCCATATAGACTCCCCATTCATTATAATTTATAAATGTATATAGTGACGATGTCGATAAAAACATGACATACCATTAATTGTTTTGAAGGAGAATATCACAATCACCTCACATGATAAAAAATAAAATCACATTTCATATATATGTGTAGTTTTACACTTTATCAATCTCTCTCAATTAGGGGCTCAAATTTCATAAAAATAACCGCAAGATAAAAATATCCCTATTTTACATCATTTTTATAAGATAAAAAATACAATCATAAATCACATAACAGTTTCATGTTTATAAGGATAATTGTAATTAAGGACTATATATATATATAATCAACTTATTCCTCAACACTTGAGAAAATTCTTCTAAAATTGATCCATAATCAAAACTCTTACAAATAACCCATAATATATAATCGTCTGTATTACTTTGAGAATGGAAGCACGGTATTGGGGAGAGAATAAATCCAAAATAAGGAAACACCTTAAAAATATTTAATTTTTTAGTCCATGTTATTGGTTTCAATTTTATTTATTTGGTGAGTTTGTAAATATTTTTTATAGAATAGTTAATGCTAATTTACATACAATGAAATTTTAATGTTGGAGGATGTTATTTTCAATAAATTTTTTTTAGGAATCATGAAATTTTGTAAATTCACATGTTATTATTACATTATTTTTCTCTAAGAATAAAAAATATACTAATTTTTTATGGATATGTACCTATGTTTTCAATATGAAGAAATTGTACCATTAAACATTAAAAAAGAGAATCATAATTTTTTTGGATATATATATATTTTTTATATTGAGATTTTGTGGAATTAAATTATTTATGTTTTTGTTAATAATATTTCAGAAGGACTTAATATATTGTTCAATTTAAATAAAACATACACTTTACATAGTTTTTTTATTTCAGTTCCCAAAAGATAAGACAACCATGCATGACCAAGGGAACCAGCTCATCGTAAGTCGGAGAATATTCATCCACACCTAGAAAGCCATGTTGGATTGGGGATGGATAGTAAATTCATAGAAAGAACATGGAATGTAATGGATGAAGAATGAATTAACATGTAGATTATAAGAACATGGTGCTTGCCGGTAAGTGGACCCTTGTGTTGGATTGTGTTAGTGTATCCAAGAGTAGACCCAATTGTCATGGAGGAAAGGATTATGTGGGGTTGAGTGTTATTACCTGCCAGAAATCCAAGAACCAATACAAAATGAGAATTTTTTTTAAAATGGGTATTGTTCCTCAATATATTAATATATTCAAATAAAAACAGCTATCTGATATGGACTACCATGTCTTCTTCAATCTTCAATATCCCAAGAATTGTTCTTGTAATAATCAACCACATGAAGAAGAAGTGTGGTCGTTCTATCTACTATATGATATGTATGAACCACCATAAGCTCGACTACATAAAGAATCATTCAGATCATGAGTTATGATCGAATTAACATGGTTTATCATATAACATGATAAAATGTGGATATACAGTAATCCATTAAGCTACCATAAGAAGGAATTTCTTATAATGTTGACTTACCATAATAATCCCATAATTAATCGACTCCACATAATAATTAGAGTGACCACATGTAGTGAAAAGTGATGATGAATGTATTGATAACATTATGAAGTGTGAATATATTGTTAATAAAAGGGACCCATTAAAAATGATAAAGATTTACTATGAGAACTAATTAGCATCATGTGGCAGATTAATAAGATTCACATTATAAGAATAATCGTGTGCTCCAAATTGACAATAAATAGGAAAATCTATGAGGTCTTCTTCCACAAGTTGTTGTTTTTAAATGAGGTATAAAACAGATCATCTATTTTAATAGATAATTAATATTATTGATGTGATAAATAATTAGTGTTTCATGACATGTCAAATATACATCAATGTATAAACACGAAGAGTAAAATGTGTGTCTATTTTTTACCTAATAAAATATATGATACATTTAGGATAAAATTCATGAATGAACAAATAATGTGAAATTATACATATAATTTAATCTGTGTAATCAATATATATAATGTCTCGAGATATATAAAAAATAAACCACAATAATTATTCATGATTTATGGACGATTAACACTATACATATTTGATTTCATGCATCATGATTTGAATAAAATATTGAGATGATAATATTTATATACGAGAGGCAAAACAATAAATATCCAACGAACAATGAGAAATTATTTATCCTAAAAAAGTTATTATTTAAATACAAAATAGGTTATACCGGAGATGATGTTGATTCTATCAGTGAAATATAATTCTACTTTTAATGAAACGTTATTGGATATATAAATGAATAATATTATGAAAGGATCAGTAAGTATTATATGGATGAGATAATTTAAATACCATAGGGAGTAATTCATGTGATCCTTATTGTTATATTTTGATTCGAATATGTGTTTAAATTATTTTAAATTTTCAAGACTCAATACACTAATTGTATCCTCAATTAATAGAAATATTTATGTATGACAAAAATTAAAGAAAATTATTTTAATGATTAGAATCATCTTATCATATATTAGGAGACTAAATTGTTTAAATATTTTTAATATAATATATTTCTAATATTTTTTATATTTTTCTATGAATATATATTATATAAGATTTTGATAATGAAACTATGAGATTATAGAGGGAAGAATCATTATACAGAAACACATGATATCATTTGTTGTGTATTCAAAGAGAAACCCTAAAATAATTTAGGAGATCTAATTAATTGAAATGGAATAAGAAAAGGGTTATCCAATAAAATATTGTGTTGGAGAAAATACTATAGTGAGATAATGAAATATGGACCAATAAATAAATAAAATTATATCATGATAGAAAATGTGGGAAAGGTGAAGTAATACTCAATGAAGACACGATATATGAAGACTTGAATAGATGATGTAGTCTATCTACAAAATTATAGGAATTATTCAATGAACTTTTTGAGGAGTAATTTGGATGATAATTTAATAAGTGTTAAGAGGTTATATAATGGTCACACCTAAAGGAGTTATGAAAATGACTTTTAAGGGATGGATTAAATTAGTGGGAATACTAATATATTGAACCCATAGGTATGTTACTAGTGTGAAAACATAAAACTAAATATTTTTAGGATATTATCTCCATGTTATTTCAAGAAATTTCATATCATGATCTTCATGATATTTCTTTTATACTCTACGTAAGTGGTTCATAATAGATATTCAATGTAATAAAACATCACCCAAATATTGAGATGAGTTTGACATAAAGGTCAAATAATGTATATCCTTGTTTTATGTTCCATCTATATTTTTCACCCTCTAGTAATATTTAGAGAGAAAAGGTAATAGAGGAATTGGGTTTATCTATCCATGGAGATTGATTAATAAAAATTAAATCCAAAAAATTCAACAGATTATCGATTCACCCATACCCCCTCGTATAGAGAATGCATGATTTAGGATATACAAGTATTATTAAAGATAAATAAGTTCAATCATGATGTATAAAAGCATAGATATAAATTTATTATAGAGAATAATTATTAAATCAATAGTATATGAGTTCCATTCAATGATGGAATGCAATTTCATTGATGGAATAAAAAATATTATTATATATCTTCATTTATAATGCCATGACATAAGTGATGTTATTGTTTTGTTATTTAATCAACCACAAAAATATTATCCCATCAATAATATAGATAAGAATAATCTAAAAGACGATTTAATGTCTAAAAAATCCATTTTTACCCTTATCCAAATATGTCCTCACCAATGCAATGGGATGATACAGTATGAAGGAAGTGTGAAAATAATAGGAAATTATTTTTAAAAAAATTATGAAGATGAAGGAAGTCACATATTTGATTTTGAAATAAATTGTAGATTATATTTGAATGGAAAATTATTATACTATTAATTAATACATCACATGGGGGTCAAGGAGATAGTGAGTAATATTAAATGATTCTATGAAAATTTTTATGATTCAACTACTATGAAATATATTATATGAAATTTAAATGAAATATTTGATCCAAAAAATATTCCTAAAAGATAATAGTGATTTTATTATTTGTTTTATGATACAATTTATTACTATGAGAGAAAAAATGTGTCGGTGTTAAATAATAATATGAATGATGAAATGAAATTGAAATATAGTGAAGGTCTTATGGTTGAAGGAAAAAAGAATAACCACTATCGAAAAAATTATGAATATGGTGGTTGGAATAATTAATCAATTATATTTTTTATAAAATTATATAAGAGTAGAAAATATGGTAAACATTAAGCTATATTACATCCCACCTTTTTATTACATTACTCCTCATTACATTTTACAAACATAGTATCATTAATGTCTAGTGTCTTGGAAAAAGATATATAATTTATGAAAAAATATAACATTATTATAATAATATTTAAAGGGTTTTTAATTTTTTTCATCTTATGTACAATTACTCAAACACATATCCTTAGGCCATACTTCAAAAGAAAGGGTGAGAAGAAGGCTGAGTAAAGGAAAAACAAGAGATACATTTTACCTATGAACTTGGTCAATATCTAAAATAACATAAAGAATATAATAAATTATTAATAAATAGGAATATATTAATAACAATAAATTTAATAATAACATGAAAATGTGTTAAAAAGTATAATACAGAAATTTATAAGCATATCACCAAGTTCCATTTCCAAGTTATCATATACATTACCAAGGATATTTAACAAGGTATCATAAATCGTGCCATCTTTATAGAATAAATTCTATACCCAATGAATTGGAGACCTATAAGGTCACACAATTAATATTTATGTATAATAATGTGACCCATAGAGATCATAATAAAACATTTCATAAATATCCCATTAAAAATAAAATAATTGGATTTCATAAGAAAATCAGGTCCTTGGAAAAAATCTATAAAAATAAGTTCATTTTACCATTTCAATCCCATGAAAAATAAAGGTGTGTTTAATATATGATAATCCTAAAATTAAAATATATAATTTTTACATACATGTGAATACCCCAGTTGATGATAGAGGTTTGGGTATTCATAAAATAAAATAAAATAATTTCATGATAAAAAGAGGGAAATTTGGGCACAAAAATGAAGCATGCATAATAGTAATGAATTATGGATTTATAAAACATTAAAAAGATAGAAGAAAGTGGTATGGTATTAATAAAATAATTATAATAATGTATAAGGATAGTAAAAAATGGATATAATAACATAATATGGAAATTTTAAAGACACATAACAAAAAAACATGAAAGGAATAGTGAAGATGGGATTTCCTTTACTTTGAAGAGTAACTATTAAAACCCAATTATCAGGAACATGATGTCTTATGAAAAACTTTGGAGGACTCCTTGGGAGGTAATACTATTAGAGATTCTAGGTGGGTAATTTTTAAATTAAATAAAAACATGGAATGGCTTGGTCTTTATAGTAAAATATAGGTACTTTTTTTTATTAATTTAGGATGAAAAATCATAGGTGCTATTTGAAAAAACATGGGCTTGACCATGGTATTTTCCCATGCCATTTTTCAAATTGGGGAACCTCATATAATATTTTAATCTACATGAGTATAAAAAATATTAAATTATATATTACATCATTATGATTTCATAAAACACACATAAAACTCATAAAATGTATTTTTACTTTTCAATGAAAAACAAAACATGTCCTAAAGTGTCATAAATTCAACCTATCCTAATATCAATGTTATTGATTCAAAAATAAATTCCATTTTATGAAAATAAATTTATATATATGATAAATTTAATTTTTATGTAAATAGATTATTTTTTGAAAAAAAATACTAATAAATCTATAATAATTTATAAAATATATATTTAATATACTATTATATCACTGTAAAATTAATGGGACCTAAATTATATTTATAATTACAAAGGTTAGAAAACTATTCCATTTGTCATATTTCTATTCATAAGGGTAATATTACTGTTTAGAGGTTACTATTCACCAATAAATAAATTGATCTTACCAGACACTAAATTGTTTTCTGATAACAACGACATATGTCTATTTTTCTAAACCATTTCAAAGTACAAATTATTTAAATTATAAAAATATTTTAAAATATTTTTTTTCAATATTCATAAATAATATTATTCTTCATTGAAAAATACTAAAAATTCAACCTAAATTAACTTTGAAATTTAAAATTCAAAAATGATGGCTATTTTACCATAAGAAGAATTAAAAAATTTATTTATAAATATGTATTACAAAAATTAATTAAGGACTCATAACATAACCACTTATAACACCTACACAGGACATAATATTAATGTGTACAATGGTGATAGAATATTGGGGAGGTTCAGACAACATTTACCGAGTGGGGAGTTCTATCAACTTAAACATCTCACATATACGATTTCATTCAAGCATAACTTGTTAAAGCTCTTCTTGGTATTATTCTAGAGAAAAGCGTAGGGATGATACCTCTTTACACTGCTCTCACTAATTTGTAATGTTATAATCATTGTTTATATATAGAAATTATAATGGATAATTAAAACATAAAGAATATGTGATGGCCTATACTAGTAGAATCATTCCATAGGTATCCAATGTTCATATAACCATGTGTCATATAACACTCAAAACTCAAAGGTTACATTTCATTTATATATTTTATTGATTATAGCATAGTAAAACATACATTTTCTAAAAATAAAATATTATTCAAAAGTAAGGGATCAATACGAGCAACATATTATATATTTTAATTTTAGAGGTGTTGGGAATGTAGAAATAAATTTCCCAAATATCAAATATGAGTAACATGAGAGTGAGTCTAGAGAAGGAAACTATTCTAGGAGAAAGTGTGGAAATACCTATAAAGATGATCACTTGATGAAAAGTTAACATTACAGAAATGTCAATTAAAATATAATGACTAAATAATAATGTGGTAACTCATCCTCATCAATAGAATCACATTATTATTCCTCTATGAATCCAAAATCCTTTATATCCAAATTTATAACACACATAGTCATCTCTAGAATTGATAAACTCTATGAAGTAAGATATACTGAGTATATTCAATTGTCTTAACATGAATCCTTTAATGAAAAAAAATATTAAGATGAATGAATATATTTTTGAGAATCAAAAAATAGTAATTAAGTGCATTGACATTATCTAATATAAGAGAAGAAAATTCAAAATTGTGATCTTTTAGAATTATAAATGATAATAGAAGATCTTGATGGAATCTTGGTTTAAAATAAGGAAGACATAAATGATGTTGAATCTCAATAACATAAATCAAATAACCTCTTTATTTTTGTGGGAGAATACTATGAGAGATATATATTTGTATATCTTGATTCATTAATAAATGGTGTAAAAAGAAGACTATGAAAAAATACAAAAACAAATCCCAAATTCCAAAGTGATAAAAAATATTTCTTTTGTGTGTATAAATTTTGATGCTTAATATATATATTTGATATAAATAATTTTATGAAGATTGTATCACTAAATTTATGAATGTAAATTATGTTATGAAAATGTTAGAACTATAAGAAAATATGATTTATTAATGATACAAGACACTTGATCATCTATTAGAATTAGTTTGATATTAAAAAAAATATAATGAATGATGTATCATCATGGGTTATTTTTGGTGTTGTGGTTGTTTTGGGAACAAATCATATGACCACTCATATAGTATTCCATTTATATGAAACATTAATTAACCAAGGAGAATAAATCCTATAAAAAAGAAGCTGTTCTTTTACAGGGATAAATATTTTTGGAAATGAAAATGTTCTAAGCTAATGAAACTACTACAATGATCTCATGAGATGTTGAATATGTTATTTTTCGAATATCTTTTTTGAGATACATCTGTCAACCTTAAATATCACAAAAAAACATTTTGAAAACCCATATTGTAACATCCCTAGATTTTATAAAATATATTATTACAAATTTAATTAAATTCGTTAATTTATTGTTATATATGAAATACATAGTCTATCTTGAATCACATGAAACCCCAATTTTATCTTGCATTGCGTGCAACAACTACTCCCTTTTCTACATGTTATACAAAGAAGGTCGAGTCTTACCAATCAATAATATATTGTTGATATTATTATTTAATATGGAAGCTACAGTCTTGCCATTATGTTGGATGGTGTGAATATAAATTACAATATATTTGTCTAAAAATTTATATAATATGTGTTTAAATTAATATAATAAATATTATTGGCTTAAATTAAGAATAAATCCAAATTTTAAGTATAAAACAAAAGTATTTTCTTAAAAGGAAATTATACAACCTTTTAATGGAGAACATATTTTAAATCCATATTTTGAATCTTCTATAATTTTAATAAATAAAAATAAATAAAAAGGTTTTATTCTTAATATAAATATTTACTTTGGGTAAATTTTTTATATTTTTCTAAAGCTTTTTATTTTTTTGTGAACATTGAAAAATACTGCATTTTAGTTGAAAACTCCCAATTAGTTTAAATAATAAATAATTATAAATTATTTTATAAATTATTTTTAATATAAAAATATATCCATTATAAATATTTTAATTAAATTTAGTTTATTTCAATCATTTTTATATTTAATTTATATTTAAAATTGTAATGATTACCTAAACATGATCACATAAATCCCTAGTTTACAACACTTCTATGGGATTAGATTTAAATTTCAATTTTCTAATTATTTGAGTAAAATATGAAAAAATACACATTAATAGTGGTTATAATTATGAAATTATTTTTCAGATAATATTATATTTCATTTTGACTAAAAATATTTGTGAAAATGGTTAATGTTAATTACAATGATGAAGGTAAAATTAAACTCAAAATAAGACAAACCATAATCTTAAGCTCCAAATGTCCAAGACACATTTAAAAAACCCCATTGGATTAATATAGATCTAAAATGTATCCACTAGGTTCTTATTTTATGGGTTATTGTTATAATATCCCAAGGATATCTCCTATATAATTAGTTATGCGATGAAAAGGATAATAAAATAATCATCCTTACCTTTACCATTTTTAATTCCTTGATATGTGCAAATAACATCATATTTTCAGTAATACATATCATTTTGAAATATAAATGGGTTTTCTCCATGATTTTTTATCATTTATTTTTAAAGATGTTGTATTTTCCTAAAATTCATAAAAACATCAATTAACTAAATATTTAGTTGAAAATTAACTAAAATAAATGATAATATAAATATAAAAAATGATATAAATTAGTTAAATTATAAAAATTAAATATTTTTAGATGAATATTTCATGTTACATAGCTATTAACTTAATAAATTTAAATTATAATATTTTTTTGTATTATTACAAAAAAATTAAAGAAATAATGTCAAAATTGACATTAATGTTATTTTACAATAAATGATATTTTATTAAATAATTTTTAATTAATAAAAATAATATTTTCTACCAAGATATTTTTAATTTTCAATAAAAATATATAATATTGTCTATTAATTTTCTAATTTATCTTTTATAATTAATATATTGACCCAAATATTGTAAAAACATTGTTCACATGATGCAGGTTAAACATGTTTTTTTGCGCGTTACATGGGTTAGTTTTAAAATTAATTTCCAAAACACCTGTGATTTATATATTTTAAATTATATAAAATAATTTTATTTCATTGGGTCTATATATTCAAATGAAACTCACTTTAATTTAGTGTTATTGGTTAAACTACATAGGGTAGAAATATTGTTACATTAATAAAAACCAAAATGATAAAATTGGGAAACATGGAAGTTAAGGAACCCAATTATAAAAATGAAATAATTATTTTTTGAGGGTGTTTTTATATAACATAATTCCCATTTTTTGTATTATTTTTAAACTTTGTGATCAAATTACGTAAGGGAGACCTCACAATAATTTATACCTTTTGGTGTGACAAGAGTAACACTTCCCTTCCACTATAAAAATGTACTCAAACCTCACACATCACCACACCTATAAATCAACATTTGATCAACCAATATCTACCCAAATACCTCCATAAATTCCATTCACCCCACTTATAAGTCTCATCTTGTGATGAAATATATCCAAGGAATCGCTTTGGTAAAACCAAATGGAGTTACCTAAATAAGAGGTAACCTTCTTCATCAAGAACATTTATTTTATTTTCATTATACACCCCTGAAATATTATTATTTAATAAAAACATAAAAACACCAGTATAATAAATAATCCTATATATTTTAATTATAAGGATTATACCTAAAATTACACATCCATCAATCTAATGGGTAATGAACTTACTGTTTTTGTGTATGGTGAACTATCGCCTCACAAAATGATGACATTTTTTTTCTTTACATGGATTCATAGATGGGAATGATATTGGACACAATAATTATATATAATATATTTCATAATTATTTTTTATGATTCTATCATTTTTTATATATCTATTACATTTATAATTTTCAATTTCTGTAAATATGATAGCATTTTTTGTAGATGTTTACACTACCACCTCACGAAAGCGATGTGATTCGTTCACACTATACACAGAATTTTTAAAAGATGGATTTAATTAAAAATATATAACATAAATTAAATATATATTATATTAACTATATAATTATATATATTTAAATATAATATTTCATTTTACCTGTTACCTTTTTCACAAACTAAAAAGTGATAATGTCGGTCGTGGACATATGGCTATCACCTCATCAACATGATGTCGATCCTTTTAAAACAAATGAAATGTATATATAATTATATATGATTAAAAATAATGGGATTTATGATATAATTATCATAATTTAAATATATAATTTTACTTACCCTCTTTCCATAATGATCATTGAAAAAACTGGCAATGTTATTCATGGGTATGTATGAACAACTATCTCCACGAAAATAACATTGGTTAATATTTCATAACAAGCGTTCATGATTGGTTTTAAAATTATAATATATTTACAAATAATTTTTTATTCCATGATTAATTTTATTTAGAAGTTTATTTAATGAACTCATTGATGATATTCTACCCATAAATGTTATTTTTTAGAGATAATATAAACGTGGTCCAAACGTCCAACATAAACCATATTGGTTATGTAATTGTATATAAATCAATTTTATGTAATATAAAAATTTAATAAAATTTGTTAAGGTTTTAAAGAAATTATATATTTAGAATAATTTTATTATATCAGATTATAAAGAATAATAAGGACAACTTGGACTCATAATAAGGGATTTTAATGTCACATTGTGAATATGTGCTATAAATGTCTTATTCACTACTTATTTTTTGTATCATTAAATATGCATATTGATATTCTATAAAACTAATCATTTTATCAGAAGGGTATTTAAAACAATCATTTAACGTTATTTCTTCCTGATTCTTATGATTTTAAATGATTCAATGTAGTATGGGACAACGTAGAATGTATACTGATAATTTTCCTCAAGAATAATTTTAATTTTCATACAATTATATTCAAGGAAATTATATGAAAATTTTTCAATAAACCATTTAATTTTTCTTTAATATGGTTTTTAATGATCAATTTCATGTATTATTACCAATTTTGTTGACATTGGTACTTAAAATGATTTACAAATTGTTTTCATGAAATCCCCACATCACTGGCTCTTTAGACAAGGAACTTATGTTCTTTTAAAAACCATGTTTTCTTATAAAATTATCAGAACATGTTCTTAACCATTAAAAAATTATTTATTAAAGTCATTTTTACCCTTTATTCATTTACAATTGTTTTTAATAGAATCTTATTTTCATTTTCTGGAAAGGTCATTTTTTATAACCATTTTACTATGCAATAGGAATACCCTTTTTACCGCATATGGCATGTATGGATTTACTCATGATCATTTCATCGAGACATAATTGGAATTCGTCAAATAATTCTTCTGAAATAAATTGTTTTCAAATTTAATTCTCAATTAAAAGTGTTTTAAAAATGTTGTTCAATATAAAATGAATATTTTCCTCAGAAATGACATAATGAAATTTTAATGGTATTCTCATTCATCAAAATTAACCACAATTGTGGTTATTAATCCTCTCATCGGGATATTTTTAATTAATACAATCCCCATTCATAATTTGGATCAATTATGATTATTTCAATTATATTTTTATTTAACTCATTTTCTATATATGTTAACCATGTTTCTATTATATTTTTATTTAACCCATTTCCTATTAATGGGTTAATCATGTACCAAAATGATTGTTATTGAACTATTTTCTTTTAAAAAGGATAATCATTAATCAATGAAATTTTTATGGAAATGAATTATTTTATATGATTTAATCAAGGGGTAATTAGTCTCTCTAGTGAGTTTAAGAATGGTTTTATGTGTAATGATTTTCTGATGGAATATTAATATTTTATGATTTGTTACATGATGAACTAATGATGTGTCGTCTCATGATAGACTATGGATGAATGGGTCTATGATTTCCCTCTAATGCTTTTGGTATCGAAGTCACCTGTTTGAATATTCTATTTTTAAGAGTGAAATATATATAATTTGATTGCATGGTTATTCCATTTATAAGTATGAAATGTATAATGAAGTTCAAAAGTACATTTAGGTGCTTCTTTATTCGTTTTATTTGTTTAAAATTATTCCCAAGACGAAGGTTGATATCACAAGGCTTGTGATTATTGATTCAAATGACTCTTTCCTTTTCCATGTTTCTATATTGGATGGTCAAGGTATTCATGGATATAAGTTATTTTATGATTTTTTCATACACATTTATGATTTTATAATTACCTTATATACACTCTTTCTTATTGATAAGGTTTACTAGTTAATGATTTTGTTCAGCCTTAATGATCATCTGATCTCACCCTTCTTGTGTTTTGTTTTCCTCATGTTTTAATGAATGATATTGGATGTTTTTTGTTTATAAATGATATGAAAATGGTGATGTTGATGACCAACTAAGAAATAATAGCATATGGGTTTAATGTGGGAAATTTAATTTTGATAACATATGTGTCCACATTTATATGAGTTTTTATGTAGGATTTTGTTTTAATTATCTTAAAAATCATACCTAAATGTCATCCATTATATAATTCATCCATGTAATCCTTAATATTTTGTAGGGTTTTTTTGAAATTAATTTTGTCAAAATTATCAGCATTGTATCCACAAATGTAAATTTATGGATTTCAGCATATGATCCAAGAGTGTTTGTTTTGAGATATTATTAATGGTATTAAAAAAAACCTTTATATGATTTTAGAAATTCAGATTTTTTTTCATATGAGTTTATCTTAATATGTATTTATATTTTTAGAGCTCTATAATTGTAAGGATGAACATATATTCAAATCATTATTTATCGAATTGGGTTTTTAAGCATTGATATCAAAATATGATTTTTGGATAATTTTTTGGGATGTAGTATTTCAAACAACTAGGAATAGTATGAGGTGTTTTTAGGTCGGATTTTTTTTCCATGATTAATGTAAAAGTACTATTCAAAGGCTCGGTGACATCCCATAGCATCCAGAATGGTCATGCGGTTGAACCCACAACTATTGGGTGATTAGGGTATGGCACCTATAACTAGCCTACGTGATTTCCATGTTAGTATAACCTTTTTAGGGAATTTTTATTTCATTTGGAAAACATATGGTATTTCATTTCAGTTGTAATGGTTTTTTATCACGGAGGAATATGTGATCAAATACTTCTAATATTTGGATTTCTAACACAGTACAAAAATTATTGATGAATTTTAAGGACAATTATTTATGGAATAAATAATATTTAACATTGGGTATTTTTATTGAATTGTTAGTATTTTTGATCCTTTTTATGGTTGAATCAATTTGGCCATTATCTTACTATGTGCTAAAAAATTTAGTTTTTGTTAATGTAAAATTGTATGTAAAATAGAATTATTATCCCTTGTAAATATATATATTAATTCTATAGGAGGTAATAATTCATCTCTAGTATTCAATATTGGGTAAAAAATATAACATTTTTGTCAAAATTTACTAGAGGATTAAATTGAACTCATCAAGTATGTATATTTCATCCTTATTTTTTTATAAATTTTAAAATAGTTCTTTAACATTATTAAAAGTATCGTGAAAAATAATGTATCATCCTAGTACATTCAATTATGATGAAATAATGGATTTTTGTTATAAACATTTTATGTTTTTATGACATTAAATTTCCATTAATCATTCAGTAATTTTTGATTGATGACCACAATCACCCTTCATAATTAATTACATTTGTCCACCATTCCAATATAAGTTCTCCTATGGGGGAATCATAGTAATGTGTAATATCATGCGGGCTTTATGTTTTCAACTTTTATTTTTAAGAAGATTTGTTATTAAATAATTTTAAAATATGTGTTTCAATATAGTAATATTAGATATTTGAATCATTTTACAACCAAGATGAATTTCATGTTTGAGACTCATTTTTATGGGGGTTAGATGTAACATTTGGAGATTTTATGAAATATATTATTTCAAAATAATTAAAATTAGTTAATATATTGTTCTAAAAAATATTATATAGTTTTTCTTGAATCACACACAACACCATGCTTATATTTTTTTGACATGAAATCGTGTCACTTTGATAACTTGTGATACACAAAAGGTAAATTCTTACAAAACAATAATATATTTATGATGTTATTATTTAATATGGATTTTATCTACAAGTAATTATATTTCAGGGTTTTAATTTGAAAAAATATATTTTTTTAAAAAAAAAATTTAAATTTCTTTTGATATTCATCACTAAAAATTTATAGCCTCAAAAAACGAATAAATCCAATTTTTTTGAATAAAATATTTTATTTTTTTAAAAGATAGTTTTATATCCATTTAATTGAGAACCTATTTCGAATGTAATTTTTAACACTACTATAATTTTTATTTTATAATATAAAATTATTTTTTTAATTTGAATATCAAGATTTAATTTCAGTGGGTTGGATTATTTTTCTAAGACAATTCATATTTAATGAATATTGAAAATACTGAATATTAGTCGAAAAATGCATTTTAGTTTAAATAATTATTAATGTTAAATTATTTTTATTTTTTAGTTCAACTAAAAATAGATCAATTAAACATATATTAATCAAATATTTGTCATATGAATCATTTTTTTCATTTAAAATTAAAATAAAATCAAAATGAAATTTTGAACATTTTCACTTTTAAACCATCTTTCTTGCGAGGTCTTTGAGATTAGAATTAAATTTATTTTTTCAACATATTATAATTGAATTTGTTATAATTGACATCAAAAGTTATAATATGTAACAAATTGTTTTATAATAGTATCAAATTAAATTTTTTAACAAAAAAATCATCGAAAATGATTAAAATTAATTAAAGTGATTAAGGTAAATTTAATCTTAACAATGAACCAAAAATCAAATATAAATACCAGATGACCAATAAACATTTCCAAAATCCATTTTCTAAAAATAATTCAAAAAATTAAACTATAATTTCGTATTTTTTGAGGTATATGTATAATATTTTGAGAAATTTCTCTATATGACATGTTATGTAAGTAAAAAAGAAACAAATGAATAGTCCTTGACTTTACCATTTACAAAGCCTAGATATGTTGAAGAAACGTCATATTTTTTTGTTATCAATATACTTTAGAAAGTTAAATGTGTTACTTTTTTAATATTGATTTTTCATTATTTCTTAGAGATGATTTAGTTATATAAAATGTTAAAGATACACAAAAAAGCTAATTATTTAGTTAACAATTAACTAAATTAAATAATTAAATAAATATTAAAAGTTATATATGATGATTAAATTAGATTCATTAATTATATTTTAGAAGAATATAGCATGTTAGAAATCTTTTTATCTAGTAAATTTTAATCTCAATGTTTTTTCTAATATTTTTAATTTAATTTAAATAAACAATGTCAAAATTTATATTGATGTTATTTCAGAATTAATGATATTTTATTAATTAAATTAAAATTATAGAAATGATATATTCTACCAAGTGATTTTTAAGTGTCAATAAATATCACGTTTTTATCTTAATAGTCCAAATTTCATTTATAATTAAGATACTAGCCTATGTATATTAAAAACATTGTTTTTACGGTCTAGTTTAATGTAATGTTTTTGTATGTTACCTACGTTTGAATGAAAATTAATATCCCAAAAAATAGATATTTATATTTTATAAATTTAATATAACATTAATATTTGAGTGGGTCTATATTTTCTAATAAATATCAATTTAATTTTGTCTGAATTGTTCAAATACATTGTTTAGAAATATAGTTAATTTTATAAAAATCAAAATGATAAAATTTGGGAAACATAGATGTTAAAGAAGAAAATTATAAAAATTCCCTTATTTTTGTGGTTTGGAGGTTTTTTCAACCATAATTCCCATTTAATGCATCGTCTTTCCATTTTTATGTCTCATTAGGACAGGGAGTCCACCCAATAATGTTTATGATTTGGTATTTATAAAAGTGTCACTTTTCATCCACTATAATCAGGCCCTCACCCTTCTCACATCCCCTACCTCTCAATCCACATTAGAACAAAAAATATCTACCTAAATATCTCTTAAATATCCCTACCCTCAACCAAGAATCCAAACATTCAGCATAATTCCATCCTAGGAATCCCTTTGGTACAAATGAAAATGACTTACTCAAACAATAGGTATCATTCTTCCTCATGTTAGTTTTTATTATTTCTATTATCCACCCCCTCATATATTATTTTCTCATGTTAATATAATGAAAATAGTATAAAAGATATACTAATATATTGTTATTATAAGGGTTCACCATTCCCTTATATACTCATTTATATAATGAGAATGGAACATATCATTTCTCTGTACGTTGGACTACTGCCTCCAAGAATGATGTCGTTCATTCTTACATCATCAACATATATGGTTGGAAAATTAGATGGAATCATTGTTTTATATAGTATATATTATATTATTATTTCATTATGATTCTATTTTTCTATTTTAAAACATACCGTTATACTTCTCATTTTTTGTAAATACAATAACATCATTTGTGGAAGTGTTGAATACCGCCTCCCCCAAGCGATATATTAATTCACACAAAAAATAGAATTTATAAAAGATGTTTTCAATAAAAAAATATGTCACATAAATAAATTATATATGATATTAATGACATAATTATATTTATTTAAATTTAATATTAAACTTTTTATTACCCTTTTCACACAATAAACATTGATAACCTCACCAGTGGATACATGGACTACCTCCTACTTAAATTATGTGAATCATTTTACATCATAATAAATATATATATTGGTATATGCAATTTAATAACATGGTATTTATGAAATAGTGAATATTATATAATTATATAATGTTACTTACCCTATTTCAATAACAATTATGGTAAAAATGGGAAAGTTAGGCCTACCATATCAATGATTTTAACATTGGTTAATTTTTCATAAACATATTTAATGATTCGTTTTAAATTTTTAATTGATTTAAAAATATTAAAAATATTTTGTTATTATTTTCATAGTGATTATTATTTAATAACCTCATTTACCATATTCATCCTATCAAAGTCATTTTGACACATTATCTGAATATAGTCAAAACATCTAACATAGACATTATTAATTAATTAATTTTATATAAATCATTTTTACATAAAATAAACGTATTTATTATTGTGGAAAATCTCGTGAGTAAATGGTACAATTAAAATATGTTATTTTTTTCAGGAAGATAAATAACAAGTTTGGAAAGACTAACATTATGCATGTTATTTTCTTCTCACTTTTTATATCTTTTAGATAAATGTCATATTTACTGCTTCTTTGTTATGGAGGATCTACTACCCATTTTAATATGTTATACCATTAATCCTTTTATATTAATGGTATTTCATACTTCAATTTAATTTTATTTGATCATGATTCATATTATTTAAAATGCTTCAATGTTGTATGAGGCACATTGGAATGTTTAAAGATTATATTATATAAGAATAATTTTAATGATATTTTTTTCATTCATGGGAATTATTTGAGAATTATTCAATAAAATATATAATTTTATTATAATTTGGTTATTCATGATCTTTTTAAGTATCATTACAATTTTCCCACACTTTGTTACTGAAAATTGTTTATAAATTTTTTAATGAAACCCACAAATCATTCTATTTTTCCCCAAAGCAACAGTTATATTATTAAAAACTATGTTTGTTTTAAAATGTTTACAAAAAATGTTTTTAACCATTTTATTAAAGGTTGAGGGGAAAGCCCTATTTATTGAATAAGGAAGAAACAACCTCTTAAATGGACTAGGAGAAGAGGCAACCCATTACATGACAGGGGCACATATGCCCATAAAGCGAAGCATGAAGGTTAACATAAATCATTGAAGAAAAAAATGAAGAAGACAGAAAAAAAATCATCAAAAAGAACCTCTTCACCCCCTCTGTCAGACCATGCAAGGTGAGATCCGTCGAAGGAGATGTCTCGCCCCCCCCCCCCTGCCAAGAAGTTGTGTCTTTCTGGAAACACAATGCGGCAGATCACTCTCCCAATACACAACGAGATGCAGATGGAAGATCATATGATAAGTGCCAGCACACCTATCTCTCTTTCGAGCCGCCCACCCGACAATTCATGCGAAAAAACACAGCACTATCAACATGATGAAAGGAAAATCCAGACAGAAACACAGTGCAGAAGATCCAGCAAAGTGTCCATCCATCCAAGAGTAAAAATGGCCGATGATGAGTGACAACTCACCCATCCCTCTTTCAAGGTCGCCCACCTGACGTCAAACTACAAGATGTAGCAACGCCGGCCAAATGCAACGAGGAAGAATCCAATTCTTGCAAATCCACCAGCAACCAATTTGTCAAACACCGAACCAAACACAGCTGAAGTCACAGCTCACGGCATCAAGCAATCCACATCCCTCAGCCTCCACCTGAGACCTCCAAAACCGAACTCCACCATTCGTAGATCATAAGCTGTAAAAATATAGTGGAAAATATCAAAAAATCCAAGCATTGCAGACGAGCTCGTTGCAAATTATCCCTCCAATCCAATTCTCAACTCCCTTCAATCGTAAATCAAAAAATGGAAAAACCGGATGGGGCGTCAGGGGGGGCAACCCGACCACCGAATATCTCCGAAAAAGCAGCGAAAACATCCAATTTCAGTGTGGCCCTGATCTGAATGTCCGATCAGAGCATGAGGGAGAGACAAAGTCGACTACAGGGGAACCAAAACATCGACCAGAGAAGCCCACACCCAACCATTGAGGCAGATCATCCGTTAAAACCACACTGCGGACATCACGGGTCACAACCAGTAGATAGGAACGGCAGAACATCCCAAGAAGAAAAAATAAAATGCAACAAAGCAGGCATGAAACCGACCCACCACAGCCTCCATACCTCCATTGAAGAAGAATATTATGTCGCTTGATGGAACTCGAGCCATTCGGAGACCTTCATCTTCACACAAGGGAACTTCAGAAAGGAAGCACCGCCACCACCAGAATCGTGGAAGGCATCCCCACACGGCGATGAGTAGATCTGAAATAATCATATCCAAAGACAGAGATGTTCGCCTTCACTGCAGCAAGCTGGAAACGTCACCTGCAAGTCCTCATAGTGGAAGATGTGCGACGACCAACATCGGACCCGGGGACCACGCAACAAAGAGGGTTAATAATATTTTGATGTTATTATTATTGAACTTGTCTCACTTTCATGGGTTAATAATTTTTTAATGGGTTCTTTATAGATAATATTTCTTTTCCATATGATAATATTGGGGTTATTGATTTCTCTAATGAGTTTTTGAATGATTTTATGTGTGATAATATTTTAATGTTTCTTGGATATTTGATGGGTGGTTACATGATAAACCAATGAAGGGTGGTTTCATGACCGACCAAGGATGGTTGGGTCTGTGATAACCCTCAAATGCATTGGGTGGGGAAGTCATCTTATGGCTATTCCAATTTGAGGACTGACCTGTATGGATGTAGATCTCATGATAAATCTATTTATAATTATGAAATGTCTAATGACGTCCTAATTTTCCTTTGTGTGCTTCTATATGCTTTCTATGTGTTTTTTATGTATATAATGATTTAGATTTATATCACATCGATCATGATTATTGATTCGAATCAGTATTGACTTTTCCATGATTTCTTATTTGATGATCGAGCTATTGATAAAATCAATTTGGTTAAAATTATCATCATCAATGCTAGAAATGTAAATTTATGGATCTCAACATAGGATCTTAGAGGGAGGGTTCTTGGATTTTATACTCATCATATTATCTATGATTTTATATTTTCGTAAATGCATGTAATTTAAAGAATAAAATATAGGGGGTTCTGGATGAGTTTGAATTTTTTTATGTATAATTAAAATTGGTTCCATTAAAGTTTATTGATAAAAATATCCAACCATGATGAGAAACCATTGGTGAACACCTTAGGGGGATATATATGAAGTTTTTCCATGTAGTTTGATTTTTACAACAAAAATAAGGACTTTCAATATATTTATAAAAGGGAATTTTTTGGGTAATATCTATCATAATTTATGATGTTTTTCATTATGATATATATTTTACCAAATGTTGATTCCAAGTTTATGTGAGAAAGTAAGTTTTATTTAGCATACTCTCCAAATTATTGGTTTTTTAATAGTAATTGTAGTTTGTGATAAATACTTATTTTGAAAACAAAAATAATTTTATTACATATGGGATGAGTCTAGAAAACATTTAACGTAAATTTTGGAGTATTTTATTTTATATAATGGATTAACCCATGTAGATGAGTATTTTTTAGATGATATATCATTCCTATTTGTCCAATGTAGTTTCATCTTTATTGAAACCTATGAAATAGATTTAAATATAGGTATAATAATAATTTATAGTATATGAATACAAAATACCATTTTTCACCTAATAGAATAAGGACAAAAATATTTTAGTTCTCCTCATGTGTTCCCTTTTCTTTTATTGTCAATATGGGAATAAAAAAGTCCCACATATTGACAAAATTATTTAGATGTACTAAAAATATCCAAAACGGGGTCATTATTAAGTCTATGTATTTGGATTCAAATTTTCAATATTTTTATTCGTTAATATGTGTTCAAGTGGAGATTATACTATTGTTAATAATAAGTAAATAAATGTTATTGAGGATTAAAACATGGATAATTCAATGGGAATATTCATTACATAGTTTAAATTCCCATATCATTAGTAGTGTAGCATTATTTATGTCTAAAAGATGTTATAAAAATATTTAATGATTCCCAAATATACTAATCATAATGAAACCATCATATTATGTGTCTGAATAAAGAATATAATTGTCATGACCCGCCTTCACCAAAAGGAGGGAAGGGTCAGCAGATTGCCAGGCCATTCCTTCTTTATGTTGAAAAAGAGATAATGACCCTCGAGACCCACCTTCAATAGGTCCCGGAGTGGAGACTAGCATCAAGGGTATAGAAATTACACACAAATGGAAGGAATTACCCCTTTTTGTTTTATAAGATCAGGATATAAGATAATGAAACCCAAAAGCACCAAAACTAATGAAAAGTAAAGCCAAAAAGTAAATTGTTCCCACATTCATGTTCCAAAAGTAAAATTCACAATTTACAAAAGTGACTACAAAGGTAAGTACCAAAGGAATAAAAACAGCAACTGCAACTGCCCCAAAGGTCTGAGCTAGTATAGTCATGCGCGATCCCTGATGTCCTCCTGGAAACCTTAAAGCAGTTTTATAGACGTTGGGTGAGCATACAAGTACACTATGTAGAGAAAACCAAAGACACTCGTGCACAAGTGGGTGAACGTACTAAAGTCCCGTGAGAAAAGGAGTAATCCAAACACCTATCAAGGTAATCTATCCTCCCAAGCCTCACCAAGGCACACTCCCCAAATAACGAAAGCCAAGTAATATATATAATCAGAGCACATCTATGTTTGGGTACCCCACGCTGCTTTCCCACTGGTTATTGAGACATCCTACGCATCGAACCAATCCCGCCATTCTATCACCGCAGTCCCACTGCCACACTCGCCCGCACACACCTTGTCCACAACCACACGCAGTCCCACTACCAAATCACGCCCGCAAACACCTGGCCCATAGTCACATGTAACCACGCATGCAAACACCTAGGCCAGAACAACCACCACCATGCCCGAAGACACTGGGGCTAAAAGATCCACTGCCACACCTGAAGACACCTGGCCCTCATCCCGAAGACACTTGGGAAACCATCTTCTGCACATACCTGGCCAACCACCACACTACCCCGCCCGAAGGTTCTTCGGCTAATAATGGACCTCAGGCCATCACAGCCTGCCCAAAGATACTTGGGCTATCCGAGAAAGGGATCAGAAAAGGAGCTAATGACCAGCCACTAATAATAGTGTTGGGGAAAACACCCCCCCCCCATGAAATTGGGGTTTTCGGCACTAAGTGCCCATCTTGAGTGGGGTGAAAATAAGAAACACAAAACTACAAATATATATATAGGTAACAATCACTAACACAAAGTTTATGTTTTTCTTCAGCCCTCCTAATGAGAAAAAACATCACTACGTCCAAGTCATAACTCACGCCAAAACAAAACCCATTTATCTCATCCGTGCTTTTATGTTCAGTAGCAATATTTAATTAAGTTCTGCACCTACATGGGAAACTAGTAAACATAGGCACAAGTCCAGGAAGGTAAAAAGTCAAGCATCAACCATAACACCCACACCCGGTTCTCTCGTAAATCCAAACAAACTAAAGTGAATCCTAAGATATAGCCTCATACCCAATATCCGGGAGCAAAAAGGGCTTCTCAACAATAGAGGATCCCACCCCAATTCGGGATATTAACAATGTAACCATTCGGTCATAAAAACTTACAACCACCGAAATTATAAAAATAGGGGATCCCATCCCCTCTCACATCACCAGCAATCGTCCCGTAAAACAAAACAACCAAACCACTACCACCAACACAAAGCAGGGCCATGCCTGCATTTTCAGATTTATAAGATTTAACACACTCCATGATTTCAATTTCGTGTGTTTTTTTTAACAGAGGGTTATCACATAAGGGTTGATCCTGGTGCTTCAAATTTACTTAGCCGAATATACGTAATTAACCATTTTAGTTTTCATGGCAGGAGTTCACAACCACAAAGAAGTCGTTTAAAACATCACCAGGGGCTCATTAATGCATAGAGAAATACCACCAATGGCCATGATTTTCAGTAGGCGTAAGACCGCACAATTCAGAAAGATGATCATAATATAAAACAACATCAATGGTCACAACCCCCTTCTTTATAAAATCCATTCATTTTCTTTATTTAGTTCTGGTTTATCTAATTCTATAGAAACAAAAGCACTCCCACCCCGCATGATACACAAAAGAGAGAGGCGAAGGATAAATTCGCTACTTGTTGATCGACGATAGACGCTTAGGTCAGGAGTGGAACTTTATGTATAATGATGCGGCTCGCCCGATGCACAAAAATCGGCTCATCTGGACGAAAGTATCACCGAGTGTGATCGAGAAAAGAAAAAACCCAGGGCGAACCCTTTTGTTATAAGGGCCGCAGACGATTGAGATTAAAACGCGAAACCGTGTACGTGGGGGTCGTGGGTTTACAACGCGGCCCCACACGTCATTAAAGGTATCAGGTGGTTTAAACTGTGCACACAAAAGGTGAATTCATTAAATAATTAATTACAACATTTATGGGAATTACCTGGATTTTAAAAATGTTAAAAACAGTCAAAATAGGAATTTAAACCCAATTTCTGCAAAAAGGAGTGCTATTGGAAAGAACAAGCGTGGTAGGCCAGAGCCACCCGTAGCAGAGAGCTACCGGTGGGTGACAGCTACTGGTAGCTCGGCTATAGGTAGGTGTCACCCACCGGTAGACCGATCTACCGGTAGGCTGGAGCTACCGGTAGGACGAGCTACCGGTAGGCTGTAGCTGCCGGTAGACAGAGCTACCGGTAGGCTGCAGCTACCGGTAGACCGAGCAAACGGTAGACAGAGCTACCGGTAGCTGGAGTTACCAGTAGACCGAGCTACTGGTAGGCAGAGCTACTGGTAGGCTGCAGCTACTGGTAAACCAAGCTACCGGTAGGCCTGCTACCGGTAGGATAAGGCTACCGGTAGGCCTACCGTTCAAACTTCACCGAGACCCCTAGACCAGAAAACCCTACACGAAATTTTCACAAAGTTATGGACCCCAAATAGTCGGTCCATTACATCAGATACCTCTTAAACGATTATCATCCTCGAGAATAAAAACAAACCAGAAGGAAAGAGAGGGTCTGAAAAACCACCTCGAAAAATACCTCTTAGGAGTGATCCCTTGCTAACTAAAAACACTTCCAACATACCATGCCAAACTGCCCAGGCTTGTGGGTTGGGGAGTCTCCTCCCCCATGTCAATATATTATCCGCTTTGGGCGGCACTGACTCGCCCGCATGGGTTTAATCGCATCCACCTTAATGCGTCTTGATTAGGGGTCAGGTTCTCTCCTCCCCCATAGCCAGAGATTTTCACACGCATTTAGAGGAAAGAAAACCAGTACATTTCATAGACAAAAAGACAAAACATTCTACCAAAACAGGTACAACAATGAACAAAAATCAAAACAACTCTGGGTACTGGGTACGCATCTGTGATTCCATATCCCACGTACTCTCCTCAAGCCCACCGTGTCTCCACAACACACGATCCTAGGGAATGGTTCACCCATGAATCACCTTCTCCTTGTGATCCTCGATCATTACTGGTCTCTCCACAAAATCCACGTCATCCTCGATGTCTAGCTCACCCCAATCAAGGATGTGTGAATCTTCATGCAGATACCGACGGAGCTGGGACACATGGAAGACATCATGTATCCCCAGTAGCGGCGGTGGTAACGCTAGCTGATAAGCCACTTCGCCGATTCGCCGCAACACATCAAAGGGTCCGATGAACTTGGGAGAAGTCTTAATCCCCTTGTCGAACCTTCGCTGCCCACGCCGAGGGGAGACCATCAAGAACATGTGGTCTCCAACCTCAAACTCCAAGGGCCTCCTTCTGGTATCAGCATACGACTTCTATCGGTCCTCAGCCGCCTTCATCATTTCCCGTATGATCTGAACCTTCTCTATCGTGCTCTGCACCACTTCCGGGCCAAGGATGTCTACCTCTCCTTCTTCGATCCAACACACAGGTGAACGGTATGGACTCCCATACAAGGCTTCAAACAGGGCCATACCAATGGTAGAGTGGTAGATATTATTGTATGCAAACTCTACCAGAGGAAAGTATTACACCCATGATCCCCCTGAGTTCAGAGTGCATTCCCACAGCATATCTTCCAAGGTCTGAATGGTGCGCTCTGTATATCCATCTGTCTAGGGATGGAAAGAAGTGATAAGATGCAGCTGGGTGCCAAAAGCATGCTGCAATCCTCTCCAGACTCATGAGGTAAACCGTGCATCCCTATTTGAGACTATAGACCCCAGAATCCCATGCAACCGCACCACCTCATCCATGTACCTTCGTGCCAAAGCATCCACTGCACTCAACTACCTGATCACAAGGAAGTGGGCCTATTTCGTCAACCTATCCACTACCACCCAGATGGATTCGTATCCCACTTGGACCTTGGGTATTCCCGTGACAAAATCCATCGATTTGTCATCCCACTTCCACTCGGGGAAATCTAGAGGCTGCAGTATGCCTCCTGGAACTCAGTGCTCAGCCTTCACTTGCTGACACACTAAGCACTTGGCCACGATCTCTTCCACCGCTCTCTTAACTCTGGGCCACCAAAACTACCTCTTCAGTCCCTGGTAAATCTTGGAAACTCCTGGGTGTACCGCCAGGGGTGAGTTGTGGAACTCACCGAGAAACATTCCACACATTTCCTCTGGATCAAATTGCTTTTCTTGGAAAAGAATACGGTTTTTGCATCCTCTATCCATCCTTTCGTGGAATTACCCTGGTCAACTCAGTCGCACATCATTTCGCACTCTGGGTCTCCCCACTGAGACTCCTCCCCTTGCTGAAACAGAGATGACTGCACTATCATCTGATATAGGCAGCCTCTACCACTATCCATCCTCGCATCCAGGTGTAAGGTATCCAACTCCTCCATCACCTTCCAGGCATCCGCCGACTCTCAGACTGCATCCTTCCATGTCCTCCTACTCAAGGCATTGGCCACTACATTTCCCTTTCCCTCGGTATAAGAGATCTCAAAGTCTTAATCCTGGAGGAACTCCACCCATCTTTGTTGGCACAAGTTTAGGTCCCACTGGGAGAAGATATACCTCATGCTTTTGTGATTTTTGAAGACCACAAATCATTCCCCGATGAGGTAATGCCACTATAATATTAGCACAAAAATGAACGCTGCAGTCTCCAGGTCCTGGGTGGCGTAATTACGCTCGTGAGGGAATAGCTTCCTAGACCCATAAGAGATCACCCCTTTTCACTACATCAACACACATCCCAGGCCCGACCCTGAAGCATCACAGAACACCTCATAGGCCACCCCTTCATCTGGTAATCTTAGCACTGGGGTACTAACCAACTTCTCCTTCAGATATCTAAAGGCTGACTCGCACTGCTCACTCCACACGAAAACGTGGTCATTCTTGGTCAGGGCTGTCAATGGGGATGTACTCTAGAGAAGTTGGCTATGAACCTCTTATTGTAACCTGCTTGCCCAAGGAAACTACGGACCTCTGCCACATTCTTGGGTGCTTCCCAAGAAACAACTGCCTCAACCTTTGATGGGTCCACCGATACTCCCTGCTTGCACAACACATGCCCGAGGAAGTGCACTTCTCATGTCCAGAATTTGAATTTAGACTACTTCCCATAGATCTGATGATGTCGGAGGACCTCCAAAACTTTCCTCATGTGCTCTGCATGGTCCTCTTATGACCTCTAATATATCAGGATATCGTCGATAAACACAACCACGAACCGATACATGTACTCCCGGAAGATGGAGTTCATAAGCCCCATGAACATAGCTGGGGAGTTCATAACGCCGAAGGGAATAACTACGAACCCGAAGTGTCCATATCTGCACCTGAATGTCGTCTTCGAGATGTCACTTTTTTTCACTCTCAGCTGGTGATACCCAGACCGTAAGTCGATCTTTAGGAACCATCCTTCCCCTTTCAGATGGTTGAAAAGATCATCTATCCTCGGAATAGGGTAGCGATTCTTGGTCGTCGCCTGATTCAGCCTCCAGTAGTCTATGCACAACCTAAGACCACAATATTACTTCTTTGCAAAAAAGTCTGGAGCACCCCACGGTGACGCACTCTTCCGAATTTAACCCCTCTTCCTCAGATTGTCAATTTGGATCTGCAACTCTCGTAGCTCGGAAGCTGCCATCCGGTAAGGATCCATCGAGATCGGACAAGCGCCGGGATGCAGGTCTATCCCGAAATCGATATCACGTCGAGGGGGTATATTCGTCTCTTCCTTAGTGAATATATTTCCATAAACCCACAGACGTTCTCTGGCACTTCCACCATTTTAGCATCTACTGACCCTACTGATAGCTAAGCTAACAAAGAGAGGAGGGGTTCCTCTCACTAGTCACCCTTCTGACTGCTCCGCTCGCCAGTGAAAAAAAACCCACGAGGCAACCCAAGTCTGAGAACAGAACCTTTTTTCGTAAGAATTTGATGACGTCACAGACAATGAATAGCTAGTTGATGCCTAGGATGACATCGTATGGATGTATCTGTAGCAGAAGAAGATCGTTAACTGACTAATGTGGCCCTATCATCAGTTTGCATCCCCGACAAACAAACAACATGACGGTCTAACCCCCGACTAGTGTGCTCAGCACCAGGGGCACTGGGAGTCTCTCGGAATCATGACCCAATGCATGGGCTAGACTGGGTGCAACAAAGGAGTGCGATGCTCCGGTATCGAAGAAGGCATAAGCAAGGGTACTAAACAAAGTGATCGTACCTCGAACAACCTCTAGCCCTGCGGGAACTATTGCCTCTGCGGCGTGTAACTGTCCACACCCAACTCCTCTGCCCCTCGGCATTCATCCACCTCCTCGACCATGCCCCGTTCGAGGTCCCTATGGAGAGCCTTGAGGTCGGCCTCCTCTTCCTACGTCTGCCCTCGGAGGAGTGGGAGCACGCTATCCCTCCTGCTGCTGCTATAAAGGCCTGGCTGGAAACTGCTACTCGGGCGGGTGGTGGGGCTATCCGCCACCGCCGTACTATACCCAATCCGGGCACTAACTCCGAATATGTGCAGGGCTCCCCCAGACGAATCACTATGGTCATGGGCCCGAAGGAAAAGGGAGAGTACTGGGGGATCGAAATTGAAACTGTTGTGGCCTGCTCCCTGCCGGTCGGAACTTGGAGGGTCCTGACGCTAGAGGCCTGGTGCGGACGGCCTTCCCCTTCGATGGCCCCAGCTGGATCCCCTCTTGTGACACTTCTCCTAGAGCATGCATCATCTCTACCACTTCGGCCTTCTTCTAGACCTTCAAGTATGTCGGAAGGGTAAAGGGGGTAACAGCATACTGGAGGGAGGGTCGGAGCGCCTCCTCCAAACGGCTTTCCCGAAACTCGTCATCAGGAAAGAGGTTCGGAGCAAAAGGTAGGAGGACCTTGAACATTATCCCTAGCTCCCTCACGGACATACCCCCCTATTGGAGGGAGAGTAGCTCTTGTCTCTTTTTTGCCTTCATTGTTGAAGAGAGGAATTCCGCTCGGAACTCCCTCTCGAAATCAGCCCATGCCACCTCTGCCTCTCTCCTCCCCCCAGGTAAATCGTCCACCGCTGACGTGCCGCTCCCCGCATATGGCTAACGACCAGAGGAACCCAGTACTCGGTCGGGGCCCGAATCAGGACTAAATCTATCACTAGCTCCTCTAGCCAGCCTTTCGTCATCATGTCAGAGGTGCTGCCCTCATACTTATCGAGGGTCTTTCACTGGAAGGCCCGAAGAGTCTTCTGCCAATGGTCATCCTCCTCTTCCCAGTCAGCTCTCTGTCGATCTTCCTAGGTAGTATGCAGGACCTCGGCCGCCTGTACCACATTCGATCGCCTTCCAGGTTTCATAACTGCATGGTAAACAAGGAATGCCTAAGCCCAATTAGTTTAGAATATTGTCTTTAAAAATTCTTAAACTTTTCATTTATTCATAATCCCCAAAACACCCTAGAAACACGAGAACCAAAGTCATTATGATGCATGTAACTTTCCTAGTGTCTCTACCCTGCAATCAGTGTGGAATTACTTGGTCGTTAGGTAGGTCCAGAGTCCTTGCATCGGATCACAGGGGGACCTAAAATCTCATGTCCTAGCCGGTCTTCCCTGGCCTAATTCATGCACCGAGGTCACCCAACACTGTTTCCCTACTATCCCATGCCATCATTACTGTGCCTAACTCTAGACTCCATCCTATCTCTCAACCTCCACCTCTGATACCATTCTGTCATGACCCGCCATCACTAAAAAAAAGTGAAGGGTCAGCATATTCTCAGGCCCTTCCATCGTTATGTTGAAGGATAGATAATGACCCCCCGAGACCCGCCTTCAATAGGTCCCGGAGTGGCAACTAGCACCAAGGGTATAGAAATTACACACAAATGGAAGGCATTACCCCTTTTGTATTATAATATATGGAGATAAGATAATGAAACCCAACAACACCAAAATTAACGAAAATTAAAGCCCAAAAGTAAACCATTGAAATATTCATGTTCCAAAAGTAAAAGCCACAAAGTACAAAAGTGACTACAAAGGTAAGTACCAAAGGAAGAAAAACAAAAACTACATCTTCCCCAAAGGTCCGAGCTAGTATGGTCTTGCACGATCCCTGAAGTCCTCCTGGAAACTTGAAAGTAGTTTTATATACGTGGGTGAGCATACAAGTACACTCGGTAGGGAAAACCAAAAACTGTTGTGCACAAGTGGGGGAACATACTAAAGTTCCATGAGAAAAAGAGTAAACCAAACACCTATCAATGTAAAGTAACCACCGAAGCCTCACCAAGGCACAGTTCCCAAATAACGCAAGTCAAGTAATATATATAATTAGAGAACATCCATGTTTGGGTACCCCACGCCGCTTTCCCACTGGTTATTGAGACATCCTACACATCGATCCAATCTCGCCATTGTGTCACCGCAGTCCCACTGCCACACTCACCCACACACACCTGGGCCACAACCACACGCAGTCACAGTGCCGAATCCCACCGGAAAACACCTGGTCCACAGTCACACGTAACCACATCTGAAAACACCTAGGCCAGAACAACCACCACCACGCCCGAAGACAACTAGGATAAAAGATCCACTGCCACGCCTGAAGACACCTGTGCATCATCCCGAAGACACTTGGGAAACGATCTGCCACACACACCTGGCCAACCACCACACTACCCCACCCAATGTTTCATGGGCTAATAATGGACCTCAGGCCATCACAGCCTACCCAAAGATACTTGGGCTATCCGAGAAAGGGAGCAGAAAAGGAGCTAATAACCATCCACTAATAATAGTGTTGGGAAAAACAACCTCCCCCATGAATTGGGGGTGTTCGGCACAAAGTTCCTATCTTGGGTGGGGCGCGAATAAGAAACACAAAACTACAAATATATATATAGGTAACAAGCACTCATGCAAAGTTTTGGTTTTTCTTCTTCCCTCCTATGAAGCAAAAACAACACTACGTCCAAGTCACAACTCACGCTAAACCAAATCCCATTTATCCCATACATGTTTTTATGTTTAGTAGCAATATTTAATTAAGTTTTGCACCTACTTGGGAAACTAGTAAACATATGAAAAAGTCCAGGAAGGTAAACAGTCAAGCATAAACGATTACACCCACACCCGGTTCTCTCGTAAAGCCACATCAACTAAAGAGAACCCTACATTACAGCCCCATGCCCAATATCTGAGAGAAAAAAGGGTGTCTCAACAACAGAGGATCCCACCCCAATTCGCGATATAAACAAGGTGACCATTCGGTCATAAAAACTCAAAACCACCGAAAGTATAAAAACAGGGGATCCCATCCCCTCTCACATCTCCAGAAATCAGCATGTAAAAGAAAACAACCAAACCACTACCACCAACAGAAATCAGGGTCATGCCTGTATTTTCAGATTTATAAGATTTAACACACTCCGTGATTTCAATTCCGTGTGTTTTATTAAACGGGGGTTATTACAGAAGGGTTGATCCTGGTGCTTCCAATTTACTTAGCCGAATATACGTAATTAACCAATTTACTTTTCATGGAAGGAGTTCACAACCATAAAGAAGCTGTTTAAAATATCACCAGGGGTTCATTAATGCACAGATAAAGACCACCAATGGCCATGATTTTCAGTAGGCATAAGCCCACACAATGTAGAAAAAAGATCATAATACAAAATATCATCAACGATCACAACCCCCCTTCTTTATAGAATCCGTTCATTATCTTTATTTAGGTCTGGTTTATCCAATTCTACAGAAACAAACGCACGCCCACCCCACATGATACAGAAAAGAGAGAGGCGAAGGAGAAATTCCCTACTTGTTGATCGACGATCGATGCTTAGGCCGGGCGCATAACTTTACACATAAAGATGTGGCTCTCCCGATGCACAAAAATCGGCTCATCTGGATGAAAGTATCATCGAGGGTGATCGAGAAAAGAAGAAACCCATGGCGAACCCTTTAGTTATAAGGGTCGCTGATGGTTGAGATAAGAATGCGAAACCTTGTGAGTGGGTGTCGTGGGTTGACCACGCGGCCCCACGCGTCAGTAATGGGGTCAGTTGGATTAAACCGCAGAATGACTAGGTTAATTCATTAAATAAATAATTAAAACATTTTTGGGCGTTACCTAGTTTTAAAACTCACTTAAAAGATTCAAAATACGGTTTTAAATCCAATTTGTGCAAAAAGGAGCACTACTGGAAAGAACCCACGTGGTAGGCCAGAGCCACCGGTAGCTGAGAGCTACCGGTGGGTGAAAACTAACGGTAGCCGAGCTACTAGTAGGCTACAGCCGCCGGTAGACCGAGCTATCGGTAGACAGAGCTACCGGTAGGCTGTGGGTGCCGGTAGACCGAGGTACCGGTACGCCTGCTACCGGTAGGATAAGGCTACCGGTAGGCTTACCATTAAAACTTCATCGAGACCCCCATACCAGAAAACCCAACACGATATTTTCACTAAGTAATGGACCCCAAAAACCCGGGCCATTATAATAATTATTTAATGAAGGTAAGGATATTTTAAATGTTATTATTCTGTGGAAGTTGTTTGTTTTAGGTGTGTTAAATAATAATTTATAACGATTTTATCCATGTTGGAATTTCTATTTAGCATAGTATTTTACTTACTGTTCATATTTAAGATTTTGAAACATAGTATAACAATGGGTCTCCATGGGAACTATCTCATAGTAAGAAAGCGACAATTGAAGAAAACCTAGACACACATGGTTATTTGGTAGCACATAGTGAATATAGAGGTTATTCATAGGTTTTAATGGGTTTATGATGGGCATAGTTAGATAGAACTAGATCATGGTGCATTTATGTTAGTTTCAAATATTTTTGGAGTGTGTGGGTGTTTTCAGGGGCTAACCCTAATTCCATGGCTGATAGGCCATTTAATTTTTGGGTTTTATTAGGTAGCATAAAACTAAGCACGAAACCATTGTATGAAAGAGAACATTTATAGGTATTTTTATTATGAAAGAATATATCAAAAAATAACATAGGTAATTTGATATAATATTATACGTTGACTTTAACCCCACAGATTTCTATCTTGATTCTAATAATAACCAACCACATAAAAAAGTTGTTTGGTAACAACATCAGTTATATGATATGTATGATTGACCACAAGCACCATTCCATAAGATCATATAATTTCCATGATATATTAAGATATATGATCTTCAACATGTGTTACAATATATATTAGTAAATGTAGAACTACCAATGTCAATAGAGATTCCTAAATAAGTGATGACAAAGACTAATGAAATTACATAAGAAGACCACCATTGATCGATTTCACATATAGATTATGGAAAATGCATTATGTTTAATGTCATGTTTTATGTTGTGGTCTAAATAAGATGTTACACTACATGATCATTAAATATACCATATAGAGATAGATAATTTTAACTCATGAAAAATTATCACACTCATATAGAATCTATATAAACCACTTGTTCGAAGATCAATTATATTCTCTGTATCAACCCTAAGAATAAAAAGTTGTGTTATATTAAACCATAATATTAATATTTCATATGATATGAAAATTACATTATCCATTTTCATATAATCTTCATATTGTTGGGGTGATTAATAAGGATGATTTTACAACATTTCACAAATACATTAATTCGTGAACCTGGTTTATGAATTTTTTGGAATCTTTTCACCAAATAGAAGTTGTGATACATGTATGATAACTATCATGCAAGAAAAAATGAGGATTCATGACAAATAATACTTAATTTATGGATTTTTATATACTACTTGAAGAAAATATAATACCCTGAGTAAAATGGTTTTTTATAAATCCTAATATAATTTAGGAATTAAATTCGAAATGATTTATAAATAATACGATAACATAGTAATATCAATACCACATGAGTTTCTATATTGATTTCTATGTGATCTATGTGATTTTAGATATATCAAGATTAGTTGACATGTTGAGGATGATTAAATTCTATTATATCACAATGAAATAATTATAAGGCATCCTGAAATTTTTTAAAAGATATAATATATATTTAACTCGTTTGAAATGGATATGATTCATATGAATTCATGTTACCTCATATATTATAAATATTTAAAATTAAAAATATTTTATGTATTGAAGTAATGTTTTTAAAATTTTATAATTGTCTATCAGGAAATTTGGTGATATAAATGATAAAATGTTATATAAATATTTTTTATTCAATATATGTTCCTATGAATATAAAAATATATATGATAGTGAAAATGAAATTATGATATTATTTATATTGATATCCTGCTAATGTAACCCTAGAAATAATTTGTTATATATCGATGTACATAACCTAATAGAATTTAGAATATCCTATGAATCAAAGTAAATAGGAAGAACAAGAACCCAAATAATTATCTGTTATATCTATAAAGAATATGATTTATAAGAATAACATTCTAATGCCTTTATTATTATTATATATTCAAAAGAGAAAGTGAGAAATGTGAGGTAATCATAAAAGAATAGAAACAATATCTATAATTGAATAAGAACAATGATGGAATTATGTTTCAAGGGGTAGAGATTTGTATTCCTATTCGAGGTGGATTTAGTAGGATACAAGAATAAATATGTAAATATAGTACAAACATCCCACCATGATGTGACATGGTGAATCACTTATAGAGAGAAAATCAAATTTAGGGATTATAACATAAAAAACATCTTATGAGGATACTTTTACAGACACATGAAAATTGAATATTTATAGAGAATATCTTCTATGTATTTAAGTGTTTAATTATCATGGATTTCAAGAAATATCTTGATTATTTTATTAATGTGATTCATATTGGAGAATCTTTGTAAAATATCATCTCCCATATGTGGAATGGAGTAGAAAATCGAGCTCGGCTCATATATATCCATGTTTTTGGAAACTTTTACATTATACAGAATTGATTATGGATGAATGAAAAAATATATAAACATAATTTTTTGTTAGATGGACATAGTGGTTGATTTAAAATAATAGAATCATACAAACAAAAGGATTCAATGATTCTCCCCTCCCCATATCAGGGATCACACATGACCATGTATATACATTCAACTTGGGTTCGATCCTAAACATTTGATAAAACATGAACAGGGGAAATATCTTATCAGAATAACATGGAACCATAATAGTTTTCTATATATAATAATCAAAGGACATGGAATATAAAATGAACACACAAATTTCATGGAAAAATTTGTAACATGGATATATTAAAAAATTATTTGAAAAAGAATAAATGTAATATCTCATGTAAATATATAATTCTATTATTAAATAGAATAATAAAAAATTCAAATAAAAATAAGTATAATGAATAATATTATTATTTCAATAACTAAGAAGGACCACCCTTTAATTTATGAGATTAATCCTAATGGTCTTACCATTTAAATTTAAATAATTTCCATTAAATTTCATATTACATTATATATTGAGATCTATAACATTTTACAATGAATTTAATGTGTATATTATACCCCAAACCATTATTATCCAAGAATATCTTTTACCAAAAAATTATATTTCATCAAGGAAATTATTAGATGAATTATAAAAGATCACTCCATGGGAGTTAGATATTTAAAGAGTAATATATAAGTGAAACCATGGAAAATAATTATTTAGAAACATTTCATAACATTATAATTTTGAGAAATTAATTGAACCTTTCAAAATAATAATTTTAAAGATGGTAATATGAATTTTGTTTTAAGACAACATTAAACGTAACAAAATAAGGGATCGTTTAATATGGAACAAATTTTATTACAAAGGAATTATGGAGTGAAATATTAAAATTTAAATTTTATTGGGAAATTTTTTCAGAATTTTGAAAATTATTTTATAAAAATCCACATGAAAAATATAATGAAATCAATTCATTTGAAAATGGATAAATAAACATTTGAATATTATCATATATAAATCATATTAATATTGAAAATTAATAATATGGGAATGTTATTTGATAAAATATATATAGTGGTAGAAAAAAGTGCTCATTTAAATAGATTTGGAAATATTGTTAAAAAAATAAACGATAATTTAGAAAAAAAATATAATCAATTTAATTCCCCAGAACGAGAGTAATGGAATAATAATATCGTCAATAAATATGATATAATAATCTTATAACAACCATTTTAATAAACGAATCATTATGAATCCATAATTTATATTGAATCAAGAACATCCCTTGCAACCTCGGTATCCTTTGAATCAAAATCCATTTAAATAAACATCATGATATGGATATTCAAAAACCTTGAATTAAATTATTGTTTTTTAAAATAAAATCCTTCTGTAGAAATCCCACCATATCAAATATATCATCATGCATAATATGAAATAGGTCATATAAAATTACATTTTTGACAATGAACTCATACCTTAATTATAAAAATCAACTAAGTAACTTGATCATTATATATTAAAAAATTACAATCTCAATCACATATTTAAGAATGTTATTAATTTTTATAACCATTTATAAAAAAATTATAACATTTAGTTATTAAATAATTTAAATAATAGGTGCGGGTAATATTGGTCATTTGTAACTAGATTCATAATAGTGGTGTTATCCTTGGATCATCTCCAAAATTCATCATTAACCTATCATAATGAGTACATGAAATAAATATGTATATTTTTTTATTAATTTTATAGTTTCATTCTATGGATTTTATTGTTAGGATCTTAATGGATGAAATTAGTAGTAGGTATGTTCATTTTTTTCAACGAATGAACTTGGTATTAAAATTAATGATTTTAATAACAATGTCAACATTGATTAATAGAAATAAAATAATTATTTACTTATTAATGTCATATATTATAAATAAATAATTTATCATAGTCATATATGATATTATTATATATTATCATTCAACTAGGTGGTTAGCCAGACCCAAAAAAATAAACATATCAGAACTAAAATATGGGCATGGGAATAAAAGTGTTGGTTTTTGGATAACATCATTATTCTATAAGAATAATTATATTATTTGTAAATTTTTATATTTTTATTTTTATTTTAATATATTTTAATTAATAAGAATGATATTAGAAGAAAATTTATATACGTTAATTCATGGATGAGGTAGTCTACAGAAACACATGAATGACATTTTTATATTTCATAATTGAAAATGGGAATGGATATTAATAAGACTATAATAATGTAAACTAATATATATATATATATATATTATTACAAAATTCATCATAAAAAATGTAAAATGAAATTTAAAATTACATAATATAAAAGATAAATAATTTGGGAAAATTTAGTACTAATATTAAAATCATTGAGTTTTCCCTAGGATTACTACTAGGAAATGGATGGAATAGAATTTTTTAAATTACAAGGAATATGAAATAATTATAAAAAGTTACAGTGTAATTAAAAAGTGTATTATTTCAAGATGATACCAAAAATTATTGTGGGTTGTATGGGGTGGTTTACATTCCTTTTATAAGTGGTGATAATGGAATTATTATTTAAATTTCATCTTAATATTAAGAGAGAGCATGATTAAAATGACTATATGACTCAAATAAGTTAAATAATGGAGTTTGGATAGATTTCAATTTATTGACACATCAAACAATCAAATATAATTTTTTAAAAAAATTGAGTATTTTAGAACCTTTAGTAAACTTGTATTTCATTTTTTTATTAATGTAGGAACAACTTTTTACCTAGGTATATTTTGTTATTAACAATAAAATACACCTCATTAAATAATATAGACATTATAATTTAAAATACTAAATATATTTTCTTATTGATATTATAATAGTAATCTAATAATTTTAAAATTAACATATCTATTATTTGTTAAAAATTTGTTTGGATAATAGTGTAATTTATTTTCTGAAATGTATTTCGTTTGTAAAAGGAAAAATTATTTTCAAAATGAATATATCTCTTGTAAAATTACTATTTTTCTATAAAACGGTTTCAAAAATTTCCAATTAATACTTTAATCAAATAATGAGATTTAATTTATGTTTTTTTATAAAAATTTATTTCTCAATAATCAACAAAAATTTCATTTAATAAAAATATAAAAATAAATCATCTGAATATAATTTCAAAATGTTGAATTGAATATTAGGATCCCTTTAAAAAATAAAATTGTAAAATTTAAAATTTGATATTCTAAAAAAAATAAAATATGTACCTATAACCCTTTTTTTGAAACCTAATGTGTTATTTTTATTATATTTTATGAATTTTTAATTGATTAATATATTTTTGTATACATGATGTTTTATTATTGAATTATTTTACTAATTTTAATCATATAATATTTTATGGAACCTTTTTTCTCTGTTTTGAATGAAACAAGTTACAGAACTCATTAGGTCTGTTTCAAGCAATGATATATAATAAAATCATAAGGTGTTATATCCCCTCAATAAATAAATTATATACTAAAAATTTAAATTACTACAGAAAAATGATTCATTTAAGGGAGTCAGTAATATATATATGGTTCATTATTTGTTTTCAAGTTAGATATATTCTATATTATTATATGCAATACATGGAATATTTTTGTCAAAAATCATCTTCTTCATGACCTTATAGAGACTAAATTTTTATAACATAATTTTCCTAATACTCTTACCAAAATTAATAAAAAAAAATGGATATGATAAAGTTGAATAGAATGAGAATAAATGATATTATAAAAACTCATTAATAATATTCTTTACCCAATTAAATATTTAATAAAACCCATAATACATTCATTTAATATATTCTATAATTGTATCAGACCATCAATCCTTTATATTAACCTTGTCTGTCAATTGACATTTACACATTTGGTTCTTTAACCACACATTAGATATGTGTTATATCCATTTAAATGGATTATAAAGATAATATTATCAAAAAAATCATATCCTCGTATAGTTCTACCCAAGTGTAAAGTCTTATTCAGACACATTCAGAAAAAATTGATAATTGATTAAATATTTACCCATCCTTTATAGCATGAATAAAAATTATTTATTTGTTTCATAGGAACATCTACTTTATGTTATCCTATATTTTAGTTTATTTTCAAGAAACCAAAAAATCACTCAAATACCAATATATGAAGGTATAATCATTTTTATAAACTTGTAGTTATGGTTTTCACTAATGTTCTCTCATCCAAATCCCCAAAAATAAGTAAACTATTCCTATAAAATCACTATTCCATGTTCTGATTCCAAATAAAACAAACTAATGTAAACATATCTTTACATTACATCATTAATAAGAGATAAACATTACAACTCATAAATCATCTCAATGTCATAATAATGAAATAATTATTCTCTTATTGGTATAGAAACATCAAAAAATTATTCTATAACACATGTTATCGTTACAAAATAAATTCGCCACACTAGACTCTCTATGATACTTTTCATGAGATATAATAATATTAATAACCCAGGGAATGGAAATAAAAAAAATGAGTGAGCTCAAACACTGATTATGGGGAAAATATATCAATATGTCATCAAGGGTTATATTATTATCATATGATAAAACCTGATAAGGAGAAAATTTATTTTTAAATGAAATAAGAACCACAATATTTTTAAATAAATCAAGAAATTAGGATATATAACATCAAATGAAAAAATATATATGATGGATAAGTATTGTGTAACAATGAGATAATAAACATGATACAAAGAGCATAATCAATGGTATATTTTTTTGCAATTTATCATTCACTTTTAGCATAGAGTAAAAAAACTATGTCACATCTATATGTATAGGGTATATCATATTAGGAGAATGATACGGAAGGATCTCTCATTATGTTTTTAGTGAAATCTAAGATATTTTTCTCTGTAATTTGTGAGAATATCCAATAATTTTCACACTGAATTATATCATCAGATATAAAGAATTAACTAATGAATTGGATGTAGATATTGGAACCCACCCATAATTAACTATATATATGAGTGTTATGATATATCAATATTTAAATATATCATTATAAAATGTGGGACGGAAATGGGTTACCTATCATTTCCAAATTTTATATCAAAACATGGTACCAAAATGATGCTGGTTGATACAAATATTTCAATTACCCAAAAGTATAATTCAATAACGTAATTTATATTTTCTTTAATAAAACATATATACGTTGGATTTATGTTTTAATGTTTTAAATTTAATGAGAATCCATGAAAACTAATAAATAGAAATTTTTTGTTAATATTTTTATAATATAGAGAAATTATGAACCTTATTCAAAGAGAATATTTTAAAAAATATATAATCTGAAAAACTCTATAAAATAAATATATATATATATATATAATTTATAAAAATAATAGATACATGATAATGAAAATAATTATATTACCTAATAAATGTGGAGTGGATGATAAAAATATTAAATTTAATCCAAAGTCCATTTCAATGATTAGAAAATATATTTATTGAAAACCGCATCATAAAAAGATCTGTAAATCATCTATTTTAAAAGTGGTAAATATAAATTTGAATATTTGTGTAAATAAAACATTTTTTTTCAAAACAGAAATATTATATAATAATGAGGGAATGTAAAAAAATATACGGACTAAAAATAGATCATTTGGAATGAAGAAGGAATTCTCACAACATTTCCAACATTAATGAAAATTAATTTAATCAATATAATTCCCTATAAATATGGAGAAAATTAATTATAATACATACATATAATAGAATAAAACAAAAATCAATAATAATATTAACAAAATGAGACATGATGACTCATGAAGGGATATTGAGCAAGGAAAATCCATGCAAAATTAGAATCCTTTGAATCAAAGTCCATTTAAATAAATAAAAATATTTTTATCTCAAATGAATATTAATTACATGAATATGTTAAAATACATTCATTAGAAATTATTCACATAATATTAATGATATCATGGGGAATTATATAATATAATCCTTAAGAAATAAAATATGAGAAAAGGGACCCTATTCTTTAATTCATTACTTACAGAAATGCATCTGACTCCACCGTACACAAAAACTATATCAATCACTGATTTAAGAATCTTATTCAAATAGATATACTTTTATAAAATACAATTACAATTACTCTATATATTTATATCAGTATGTTATTATTTATTATCAGTATCGTGTGTGAGTAATCATGATCATTTAGAACTAATTTCAAAATAAAAATTTTCTTCATCATTTTTATAAAAATGATTATGATTCTAATATCATATAAGATACTGTATGATTTTAGATTAAAATTATTAATAAATTTAAAATTTCATAAATTGGTAATTTTGGCCACAATAATTCGTATGAAATATTCAATGACCCCATTTTACTGATTTTTAATGTACAGATGTTGGTATATTAATTATTTAGTTCAATATTACCATTTCCATTAAATAACCATCATAAAATAATATTTTAATTATTAATTTAATATATAATCATTAATAATGTTATAATATTAATCTATAAAATTTTGTTATTTCACTGGTGAAATAGAATGTTAGATCGACCCAAACATTAATGCACCATAATCAATGGATTTTTGGGGTTACTAAAGTACGTTATTTTGGAAATATATATTTAATAATTAATAATAGTGATATTATTTAGATATTTTAAATATTTTTAATGAATGTTAATTATATTTTAAAATAAATAATTAAAAATGTTGAAAAATGATATAAGATACTTTATAATGGCAATAGTCCTAAAAATGTATCTCTGACATTTTTTCCATAATTGAAATGTTGTGGGGTCATTAAGGTTGGTTCAAAAAAAAATAATATTAATACTTAATTACTTATAAAATATTAGTTAAAATATATTTGAAATGGAAATATAAAAAAAATTAAAGAAATGTTTGTACTTACTTTGATATCATATATTTTTCCATCAGAAAAAACCACAGAAGATGTTGGATTAGGAAAACATCATATGAAAATAACCTAATGAATCTGATAATGGTTATATGGGATCAATTTTTTTTATTTTCAAGTTGAAAAAACAAATTCGAGTAATCATGATTGGGAGGTCGAATGACCCATTTATATGTGGTGATAATGGAATCCCTAAAATTATTTACCCTTTATATAAAGATAAAACATGTATCCCAGGTGAAGGGTACTCCAAAATAGAAAATAATAGAGTGGTTGGAAGGTTTTGATATTCCAACATAGAACAATGCAATTAAAAATATTTTTTAAACATTTTATGTAACATCCCAGGAAAATGAAGAATAAGACATTTTTCATATTTATTAATATTTGTGAATTAAATGTTAATTTTACATTAACGGGGATTAAATGTTCGATAGTGTACTCAATACGGAACAATGTCTTTCTTTGGAATCTTATGTTGCAATCTAATAATATAATATTATTATTTTAAATTTTTGTTAACTTCTAGCCATTGTATTGGAGGGAATGAATGAAATTAACTACAATATTATTATTCATGATTGTTAAATGTATTTAAAATTACCCAATAAAATGATAGAGGCCTAAAATATGAATGAATCTAATTTTAACCATAATTCACATTAAAAGGTCGATTTACCTCTTTTAAATAGAGAACCGTCTTTAAATATAGTTTTGGTCACATTAATACATTTTAATTGACCAAATATAATCCTTCTTTAGAATGGGGAAATAAATTTTTTACTTTGGGTAATTTATTGGTATTTTTTCGGATAAAGTTCATTTTTTAATAAACAGTGAAAAATATTGCATTTTAATTCAAAAGTGCCATTTAATATAATTTATTCATAAGGTTAGATTATATTTTTAGTTGGATTTAAAGTGAAATTGAAATATATTTTTACCATTTAATCCAATGTTGGTCATTTTAATTAATTTCACTTTGAAATTGGACACAAACAAGTATCTATCTTTTGATAGTTATTATTTCTTAAAAACATGCTATTTGTTTTAACAACGGGAATTAATTTTTAAATTAATTAATTCCGCCTTTATGATTTGAATTTGGAATAATAGACATCAATTTTTAATTCAGAATATCAAATAATGCTTAGGCTGAATTTTTGGTATTTGTCTGAAAAACATCAATTTTTTATGAATAGTGACCCCACTTAGTGGTAGTTAAAAAACTGACTTTTTCATTTAATTGAAATTTTACCACTTCTGTGATTTGAATTTCAAAAATCCTACATACATGGTTGTTATCAAAAAGTAAAATTTGGTTCATTAAGATGAAAATAATTTTTGGGGAATAGTAACTTATGACTTATTTACTGTGGTTAAAGATAAATAAGGTAATTCAAGGTAAAAAGAATATTATAATAATTCAAAATAACCCTAACACTTGTCCTAACCTTATTGTATGAGTATTGAACGACCATGTTCATCCTTGGGTCAATTTTGTGACCCCATGGAGCCACTTATGAAAGATAATGACACATTAGATTAATTAATTTAATGTAAAGACAAAATTGACAATAACAAACCCATTTTAACAAATTAATTTTTATATGGTTATATATAAGTCCTATTATTGACTATAAATATTAATTAAAATTTAAAAATATTTCTTACATGATATTATTTTTTTTATAATTTTTAGACATCGAATAAATTAAATTATTTATGACACAATTATGATGCAGTATTTACCTTATTAATAAATGATTTAAATAAATAAGGTTATCATGATTAAAATATTATCCAAAACATGTCCAATTCTAATTGGATTATTTTATTTCGACCATTAGTCATCTTATGTTCGACTATAATGATTTTTGGACCTTTAGATACCGAATATCATTATATAATAAAATAATGTTTTCACACTTTCCTAAAGAGCCCCTCCTCTCCCGTATAAAAGGAAACGACTTATAAACAATTACTTACACCTCTCAAGACATTTGGCTCGTCCAAAATCATCCCATTTAAGCTCTCAACATTCCTATACTTATCATACAATCCTTACCTTAGGCATAAGGAACTTCAAGAAGTCATTTGGTTCAAACCAATGGGAGGTACCCAAATTAAAGGTAACAATTTATCTTAAAATGTTTTCTTTTATTTTACATATCCAACCCCTAAACTCTTTTTATTCCTTTATTTTTTAACAGAAAAAGTATCATCAATATACTATGATGTTTTTATGAGAATAATTCAAACTACACTTACACAGACCTCCATCTAATGGATGAAGAACATAATGTTTCTGTGGATGGAAAACTAAGACTTCATAAAACGATGATTGTTCAATTACATCTTAACGCATATCAAGGTGGACATTATGAGGAAATATATTTATATAAGATATATATTATGTTCATTATTTCCTTATTCTTCTGTAATTTCCATTTATATCATTCCATTATGGTTTCCATAGTGGGTAAATACGATAATATCATTTGAGGAAGTACGGACTACTGCCCCCTCAAAGTGATTTGATTCGTTAATACCTTATGTGGGATGTATTAATGATGGATTTAACAATATTACATATGATATTATACTATAATTATAATATATATAGGTAACATTATGTTTCATTTCCATTAAAATAAGAAATATAAATGAAATTAACGTTCATGTGTACGTACGGCTTACCGTCTCCATGAACTGTAAAGACCCGTAAAATTCAAGGGAAATTTTTTCTTAATTTTCTTTAGAATTTTACAAGAGCGCGGTTTCAGACGGCACCTGATTCCGAGGCCCGGAGTGCCCGGAATTAATTTCCGAAGATTGGCTCGGGTACGTTCAGTGAACGAACGAGCGGGAATTCCTAACTTTTGATCCGGTGCTCGGAATTGAAATCCGAGGGCACCGATGAACTCGCAGCGCCGATATTCGCTTAAAGAGACCTTTTCGGGAGTTGCGTTTGTTGCGGGTTGAAAGTTAGTTTTGGGGTTTTTAGTTTGAGTTAAATAAAATTGTGTAGAACAATTTTATTATAACTTGTTAAAACCTATCAAAGGAGGTTGGAAGTGGGACCCACACCCACTTAACCTCCCTTGGGAGGATTAAGTGTGGTGGGGCCCACACGAACCCCTAATCCTTTCAAATTCTCCCAACTCCCTTAACGCCTCATTTATTGGCTTGAGTTACCTTTTTAATTATGGGAGTTAAACCTTTTGAATTTCAAACCTTTGAAATTCTAATGTGTTATGTGATAATAAAATAAGATGTTGTCTTATTTTATTTTGGGGTTATTTGTTTGTCTTCTTGAGAGGTGGAGAGCTCTTCTTCTTCTTCTACTCTGACGAAGAACTCGAAGAACGTTCATCTTGACGAAGAACGCTCAAGCTCCAACGAAGAACGCCGCACCTCCATTCTTCGTTTCCCGTGTCAACGAAAGGGGACGCCACTTCTTCCTCGGACAACCTTCGTCGGCGTACAAGTTTCGCCAACGACGTGTCTCTTCGAACGCATCCCTTCGTCATCGGATTTGACGAACGGCTACCGCGACGCCCGACCTCCGCGACATCATCTTCCGCGGAACCTTGACAATCTTCGAACCTTATACCCGAGGTAGGGGTTGTTGTTTTATTCTTTAATTATTCCATTTCTTGCTCGTGGATCGCATGTCTACGTGAGGCTTTTGAATATTTTATATAAGTGTTATTGTTAACGCGAGGGGGGCCGGACTGCACGAACACGGCCGAAGCGCCCTCCATCGTTCTTGTTTATTCTTGCGGGTGGAAGCAAGTGGCGTGGTGCCGTCGCACCATGCCGATAATCGTGCTTTTATTTTACGCGGCGCCGTCGTGCCACACCGAGGTAGAATCTTCAAGAACGCGACGCCGTCGCGCCGCGTTGAAAGGAGTCAAGGCACGGCGAAAGGGGCACGGTGCCGTCGCACCGCTCCGGACGACGAACACCGCGGCCAGTTCCGGGCCGCGGCGGGATGAGGAGACCACGGCCGGTTTCGGGCCACGGCGGAAGAGAAGACCGGCGGCCGGGCCGCCGGCGTCGGAAGCCGAAGGGGGGACCGGAATTTCCGGTCCCGTTAGAGAAAACCGGCCGGCCAGCTGGCCGGCCGGATACCTTTAAAACCGGGGGAATTAATCCCCCGGCCACCTCATAAAACCCCCCTCTTTATGAGGGGGGGCGGTTCTTTGAAGGAGGGGGGCAGCCGGCCCCCCGGTTCCGCACCAGCAGGCCCCCCACGTGGGGGGGGGGGCGTTTTTTAAAAACAAAACGGCACGGCTATGCCGCGCCGCCAGAAGAAGAGCGGGGCTTAGCCCCCGCGTGCGGCTCCTCGCGGCACCCCGAGCCGCCGCGGCACCCCGCGCCGCCGCGCCGCCGCCGGCCACCGCGCCGCCCAGGGGGGGGGGGGGTCGGGCCGGGTCGGCCCGGACCCGGACCCCCCGTTTCGAACCAGAATTGGTTTTTGGCCCATAACTTGAGCCTCGGACCTCCGATCGACGAACCGTCAGTGGCAACGCGATCCTTGGATCGAGACGGTCGTTTCGGTATATCGCACTCAAGGTTTCGGATTACTTTGAGTTCGGCCGGGTTGGTTCGTTCACGAAACCAACCGGGCCTTCGGAGCGGAAACGCTCATATCTTGAGCTACGAACGTCCGATTGACGCGCCGTCAGTCGCGTTGTGTTCCTCTTAGTGAGACGGATCTTTTGACATACTCCGCCCGAGGTTTGGACGCAGGTGGAGTACGGTCGGGTTGGTTTTGCCTTAAAAACCAACCGGGCCCCGGAGACAAAAATGCCAATAACTCTCAGACCGGGTGTTCGATCGACGCGCTGTCTGTTGCGTTGAGTTCCTGTTGACGATACGGAACTTTTGGATACATCAACTTCGGTCATCGTGACAGTTGATGTATCAGCCTCTCGGCTCGTGGAGCGGACCCTCCGAACGAGCTTACCGTGTGCGGGAACCCTAGTGCTGGCTGCGACTGTTACTGTGACGACTTCTACTGCTGCTACTGTGACTGCGACGACGACAGTACAGAGATCCTGTGTGGATTCGACGATGACGACTACAGCACTCAGCGATCCTACGTGGAACAGTGCTACCGAACCTGTGTGAGCTGAATCTTCTGTTTACCTTGGACGGTGGAGCGCTTGGGTGTAGCGGCGGACCCGTGGTACTTGACAGTGGTGGTGCGCTTGGATGCAGCAGCAGACCCTTGGCGGTGGAGCGCTTGGTTGTAGCGGCGGACCCGCGATACTCTACGGAGTGTGTGCGCTTGGTTGTAGCGACAGACCCGCGACGGTGGAGACGTGCATGCGGAGTACGGAGACCGTGTAGATGACTGAGACCTGACGACTGCTTGACCGACTCGACTTGGAGTGAGTCGACTAGCCCATTGGACGGAGCGCCCAGTAGTTGGCAGCAGACCCACGGCGGACGGAGCGCCTGGTAGTTGGCAGCAAACCCGCGGTACTCGACAGGAGGAGTTCCTCAGTAGGCTATCTGGGTGAGCGCCCGGTATTTGGCAGCAGACCCTCGGCGGACGGAGTGCCTGGTAGTTGGCAGCAAACCCGCGGTACTCGACAGGAGGAGTACCTCAGTAGGCTATCTGGGTGAGCGCCCGGTATTTGGCAGCAGACCCTCAGCGGATGGAGCTCCCGGTAGTTGGCAGCAGACCCGCGGTACTCGACAGGAGGAGTACTTCAGCAGTCTTAGGTTAGTGAGCAGTACCTCGGAGTCGTGGTAGGACCACTGTACACTACAGATATGGGGCTCTTCAACATTTACGGTTTCGATAATGAATATCCTGGTTTGAGCTGAGTCAATGATCTTTGTGTTTCCTCGTGATTGAGATGGGTCGCTTGATAACCTAGGTATATGTATGGGCATATACCTGGGTAATGGTTATTCGTTGATTTCATAAACTTGTTATTCCTGTGTGGATTTACTGTTTACTCTTCTTTGTGGTTTGGGTTGTTCTTGGACTCGGTGTTGGAGCCGAACGGAAATTGGTGACATAGGTATATGTATGGGCATATACCTAATCAACCTTGGATGTTACTTCGTGATTGTTACTTTTCTTCGTGGTTTATCCTTTGTGGATTTGAGAGACCTTCAGGGGTCTCGGGGTCCCTACTGAGTAGCTCATACTCACCCCTGCACGGGCTTTGCCCGCACTACGTTGTGTTGGTTGCAGACGACGGACAGCGTTGACCATAGCTGAGGCTTGCAGAGCGGGACGGTACTCGGAGGTGGACCACTGGGCGGGACGTGCACGGAGCGGATGGCGGGACCCGTGGAGCAGAGGAGCTATCTGTACCCACCCTTCAGGTGGGATTTCCAGTGGACAGCTCGGAGTAGCGGCTTTTACTTTTCAGTTGTTGTTTTCCCTTTCGAGTTGTACTTTACTTTCAGTTTGGGTTTGTATACTGGCCCATTTACTTTTCCGCACTTTCTGTTGTACTCTGCTTTTGTTTTGTGTTTGTTTACTTTTCAAAAGCAATGTCTTCCCTTTTCACCGGGATTTACGCCTTGGTGCTAGTCGCCAGCCCCTAGCCTATGAAAGGCGGGCTTGGGGTAGTCACGGCACGGACCCCGAGGGCGGGTCGTGACAAATTGGTATCAGAGCAGTTCGGTTCTACCGCAAACTCTGATCGTTTCTATGTGAAGCAATAATGTTTAGCGTATTGAGTGTGGTTATCAGTCCAGGGAGTCCGGTGTTGGTGCGGCGGCCGACGTATCCATACACCAGGACCCTGACTTCTGATTTCCGACTTAATACACGAAAACATTAATTGCGTGTGTGTTTCAAAGTTTTCTTTGTGATTTCTTTGTGTCAGCTCACCAGGTATACTGTTTGACCGTGGCGCACCTGTCTCCTTTCAGGATGGCCCCACGACGGCAGCCAGCTAGGGTTCCGAGAGTCGAGCGTGACGACAGCCCACCGAGCGACGAGGCCTCGGTACAGGGCCCTTTGTCAGCAGTGGCACCGGCGGTAGCTCTACCCGCCGAGCCCCCGATGCTTCCAGCAACAGCCGCTGACGATGCACGTCGCCTCAGCGCACTGCATGAGTTTCAGCGCCAGCGACCGCCCAGGTTTCGCGGGGAGACGGATCCCCAGGCAGCAGAGGATTGGCTGGAGGCAGTGGTTCGAGTGTTTAGGCTAGTGAGGACACCAGCAGACCTCATGGTGATCCTCGCTGCGAGCCTACTACACGCAGCAGCAGGACGATGGTGGAGCTTGATGCTCCAGGTACACGATGAGGCATCTCTACTTTGGACGGACTTTGAGAGCATCTTCCGCTCGGAGTTCGTCCCAGCCACCCTTCGTGCGGTGCGTATCCAGGAGCTTCTACAGCTGCGGCAGGGCAGCATGACGGTCGCTCAGTACGCGGCGAGATTCACCGACCTTTCTCGGTACTCGACAGACATGGTACGGGACCCCTTCTTCCGGGCCCGGACCTTCGAGCAGGGTTTGAGACACGAGATCAGGGCATCGCTGATCTCCCTCAGCATACCGACTCAGACAGGAGTACTAGAGCGGGCCCTTCTGATCGAGAGCTTCCTTGCTGAGTCTACACCAGCACAGAGACCCACCGCATGGCGGCACGTAGCGGAGTCTTTGGTAGCAGGTAGCCGACAGATGACACAGGGTTCCAGGCAGACCAGACCTGCCAGTGGCCGACTGCACGACTCAGGCTCAGTTGTGCGGGGAAGCCGGGGTGGAGTCAGAGCCAGGCGTGCCGAGAGTGGGCAGTGTTACTCCTGTGGCGGGATTGGTCAAATGGCTCGTGACTGTCCGACCCGCCATGCTGATGATCAGCAGTTAAGTGAAGAACCTCCCAGGCAGAGGCAGAGGTTCGACCGTGGCGATCCGCAGGGAGGAGGCGGACGAGGCAGAGGAGCTGGACGAGCAGCCGGTGGTGGGAGACGCTTTGAGGCTCTTCCACCACCACCACCAGGAGGTCCACCCCGACCGCAGGGGAGAGCTCAGCTTCAGGCAGCCGAGGCCTTCGATCATGGAGCTCTGGGAGCCGATGGACAGGAGCAGAACTAGTGGATAACATCCTTTGTACTTCTGGTTCCTTGTTGCTTTTGTGTAGCGTCTTGTATTATGAGCTGCAATAATAAAAGACGCATACCTTTGTGATATTTTCGTTCCTGTCCTCTTTCGTGATGTTACTAAGAGGTTCCAGTTTTGGCTGTTGACTTGACCCTCACTTGTGAGACATCTACTGGAGGAGACCCAGTTACCACACACTGATGCCGACAGTGTGACTCAACCCTTGGAGGCGAGAGTAACGGTTGAATCTCTTAGTAGTAGCGTCGAGGCCTTACGACGTCATCCTTGGTATGGATTGGTATCATCCATGTTAGGATTGACTGTTTTAGGCAAAGAATGTGGTTCATCCAGGGGATGAGACCAGATTTCTCTTTTCGGCAAAGAAGAAATCTTGCAGCTCTTGTGGGACCTGTGATGGTCCAGGCCACGACAGAGAAGGTCCAGGTCATCCAGGAGCGGATGAGGACAGCTCAGAGCCGGCAGAAGTCATGCGCTGACAGGAGGCGGAGGCCACTGGAGTTCGAGGATGGCGACCACGTCTTCTTGCGGGTCTCACCTCGACGGGGTATTCGGAGATTTGGCCGAGGCGGAAAGTTATCTCCACGCTTCATCGGACCCTTCCAGGTCCTCAGCAAGGTTGGTGAGGTGGCTTATCGCCTGGCTCTACCACCTCAGTTGTACCGGGTGCACGACGTCTTCCACGTATCCTAGCTGAGGAGATACGTGCACGACCTGACACACATCATTGACCATGGGGAACTTGACGTTGATGATGGGGCGACTTTTACGGAGGTTCCGGTGGAGATAGAGGATCGACAGGAGCGGGTCCTGCGTGGGCGATCGATTCCTCTCGTGCACATCAGATGGCAGCACGGGAATCTCCAAGAGAGCACATGGGAGCGGGAGGCTCAGATGTGTGCTCAGTACCCTCATTTGTTTCCCTAGTTTTTGATGTAGCTTTACGGGGACGTAAATCCCTGAGGTGGGAGTAATGTAAAGACCTGTAACATTCAAGGGAAATTTTTTCTTAATTTTCTTTAGAATTTTACAAGAGCGCGGTTTCAGACGGCACCTGATTCCGAGGCCCGGAGTGCCCTGAATTAACTTCCGAAGATTGGCTCGGGTACGTTCAGTGAACGAACGAGCGGGAATTCCTAACTTTTGATCCGGTGCTCGGAATTGAAATCTGAGGGCACCGATGAACTCGCAGCGCCGATATTCGCTTAAAAAGACCTTTTCGGGAGTTGCGTTTGTTGCGGGTTGAAAGTTAGTTTTGGGATTTTTAGTTTGAGTTAAATAAAATTGTGTAGAACAATTTTATTATAACTTGTTAATACCTATCAAAGGAGGTTGGAAGTGGGACCCACACCCACTTAACCTCCCTTGGGAGGATTAACTGTGGTGGGGCCCACACGAACTCCTAATCCTTTCAAATTCTCCCAACTCCCTTAACGCCTCATTTATTGGCTTGAGTTACCTTTTTAATTATGGGAGTTAAACCTTTTGAATTTCAAACCTTTGAAATTCTAATGTGTTATGTGATAATAAAATAAGATGTTGTCTTATTTTATTTTGGGGTTATTTGTTTGTCTTCTTGAGAGGTGGAGATCTCTTCTTCTTCTTCTACTCTGACGAAGAACTCGAAGAACGTTCATCTTGACGAAGAACGCTCAAGCTCCGACGAAGAACGCCGCACCTCCATTCTTCGTTTCCCGTGTCAACGAAAGGGGACGCCACTTCTTCCTCGGACAACCTTCATAGGCGTACAAGTTTCGCCAACGACGTGTCTCTTCGAACGCATCCCTTCGTCATCGGATTTGACGAACGGCTACCGCGACGCCCGACCTCCGCGACGTCGTCTTCCGCGGAACCTTGACAATCTTCGAACCTTATACCCGAGGTAGGGGTTGTTGTTTTATTCTTTAATTATTCCATTTCTTGCTCGTGGATCGCATGTCTACGTGAGGCTTTTGAATATTTTATATAAGTGTTATTGTTAACGCGAGGGGGGCCGGACTGCACGAACACGGCCGAGCCCCCCTCCATCGTTCTTGTTTATTCTTGCGGGTGGAAGCAAGTGGCGTGGTGCCGTCGCACCACGCGGATAATCGTGCTTTTATTTTACGCGGCGCCGTCGCGCCACACCGAGGTAGAATCTTCAAGAACGCGACGCCGTCGCGCCGCGTTGAAAGGATTCAAGGCACGGCGAAAGGGGCACGGTGCCGTCGCACCGCGCCGGACGACGAACACCGCGGCTGGTTCCGGGCCGCGGCGGGACGAGGAGACCGCAGCCGGTTCCAGGCCGCGGCGGAAGAGAAGACCGGCGGCCGGGCCGCCGGCGTCGGAAGTCGAAGGGGGGACCTGAATTTCCGGTCCCGTTAGAGAAAACCGGCCAGCCAGCTGGCCGGCCGGATACCTTTAAAACCGGGGGAATTAATCCCCCGGCCACCACATAAAAACCCCCCTCTTTATGAGGGGGGGCGGTTCTTTGAAGGAGGGGGGCAGCCGGCCCCCCGGTTCCGCACCAGCAGGCCCCCCACGTGGGGGGGGGGGGGGGGGGGGCGTTTTTTAAAAACAAAACGGCGCGGCTATGCCGCGCCGCCAGAAGAAGAGCGGGGCTTATCCCCCGCGTGCGGCTCCTCGCGGCGCCCCGAGCCGCCGCGGCACCCCGCGCCGCCGCGCCGCCGCGCCGCCAGGCCGCCGCGCCGCCGCGCCGTCAGGCCGCCGCGCCGCCGCCGTCCGCCCCGCCGCCGCGCCGCCGCGCCGCCAGGCCGCCGCGCCGCCGCCGTCCGCCCCGCCGCCGCCGGCCGTTGCCACCGCCCAGGGGGGGGGGGGGGGGGTCGGGCCGGGTCGGCCCGGACCCCCCCCCCCCCCGTTTCGAACCAGAATTGGTTTTTGGCCCATAACTTGAGCCTCGGACCTCCGATCGACGAACCGTCAGTGGCAACGCGATCCTTGGATCGAGACGGTCGTTTCGGTATATCGCACTCAAGGTTTAGGATTACTTTGAGTTCGGCTGGGTTGGTTCGTTCACGAAACCAACCGGGCCTTCGGAGCGGAAACGCTCATATCTTGAGCTACGAACGTCCGATTGACGCGCCGTCAGTCGCGTTGTGTTCCTCTTAGTGAGACGGATCTTTTGACATACTCCGCCCGAGGTTTGGACGCAGGTGGAGTACGGTCGGGTTGGTTTTTCCTTAAAAACCAACCGGGCCCCAGAGACAAAAATGCCAATAACTCTCAGACCGGGTGTCCGATCGACGCGCCGTCTGTTGCGTTGAGTTCCTGTTGACGATACGAAACTTTTGGATACATCAACTTCGGTCTTCGTGACAGTTGATGTATCATCCTCTCGGCTCGTGGAGCGGACCCTTCGAACGAGCTTATCGTGTGCGGGAACCCTAGTGCTGGCTGCGACTGTTACTGTGACGACTTCTACTGCTGCTACTGTGACTACGACGACGACAGTACAGAGATCCTGTGTGGATTCGACGATGACGACTACAGCACTCAGCGATCCTACGTGGAACAGTGCTACCAAACCTGTGTGAGCTGAATCTTCTGTTTACCTTGGACGGTGGAGCACTTGGGTGTAGCGGCGGACCCGTGGTACTTGACAGTGGTGGTGCGCTTGGATGCAGCAGCAGACCCTTGGCGGTGGAGCGCTTGGTTGTAGCGGCGGACCCGCGATACTCTACGGAGTGTGTGCGCTTGGTTGTAGCGACAGACCCACGACGGTGGAGACGTGCGTGCGGAGTACGGAGACCGTGTAGATGACTGAGACCTGACGACTGCTTGACCGACTCGACTTGGAGTGAGTCGACTAGCCCAGTGGACGGAGCACCCAGTAGTTGGCAGCAGACCCACGGCGGACGGAGCGCCTGGTAGTTGGCAGCAAACCCGCGGTACTCGACAGGAGGAGTACCTCAGTAGGCTATCTGGGTGAGCGCCCGGTATTTGGCAGCAGACCCTCGGCGTACGGAGCGCCTGGTAGTTGGCAGCAAACCTGCGGTACTCGACAGGAGGAGTACGTCAGTAGGCTATCTGGGTGAGCGCCCGGTATTTGGCAGCAGACCCTCAGCGGATGGAGCGCCCGGTAGTTGGCAGCAGACCCGCGGTACTCGACAGGAGGAGTACTTCAGCAGTCTTAGGTTAGTGAGCAGTACCTCGGAGTCGTGACAGGACCACTGTACACTACAGAGATGGGGCTCTTCAACATTTACGGTTTCGATAATGAATATCCTGGTTTGAGTTGAGTTAATGATCTTTGTGTTTCCTCATGATTGAGATGGGTCGCTTGATAACCTAGGTATATGTATGGGCATATACCTGGGTAATGGTTATTCGTTGATTTCATAAACTTGTTATTCCTGTGTGGATTTACTGTTTACTCTTCTTTGTGGTTTGGGTTGTTCTTGGACTTGGTGTTGGAGCCGAACGGAAATTGGTGACATAGGTATATGTATGGGCATATACCTAATCAACCTTGGATGTTACTTCGTGATTGTTACTTTTCTTCGTGGTTTATCCTTTGTGGATTTGAGAGACCTTCAGGGGTCTCGGGGTCCCTACTGAGTAGCTTATACTCACCCCTGCACGGGCTTTGCCCGCACTACGTTGTGTTGGTTGCAGACGACGGACAGCGTTGACCTTAGCTGAGCCTTGCAGAGCGGGACGGTACTCGGAGGTGGACCACTGGGCGGGACGTGCACGGAGCGGACGGTGGGACCCGTGGAGCAGAGGAGCTATCTGTACCCACCCTTCAGGTGGGATTTCCAGTGGACAGCTCGGAGTAGCGGCTTTTACTTTTCAGTTGCTGTTTTCCCTTTCGAGTTGTACTTTACTTTCAGTTTGGGTTTGTATACTGGCCCATTTACTTTTCTGCACTTTCTATTGTACTCTGCTTTTGTTTTGTGTTTGTTTACTTTTCAAAGGCAATGCCTTCCCTTTTCACCGGGATTTACGCCTTGGTGCTAGTCGCCAGCCCCTGGCCTATGGAAGGCGGGCTTGGGGTAGTCACGGCACGGACCCCGAGGGCGGGTCGTGACATGAACGTTGCATTTCATTTCTTACCTCCAAATGTTATGAAACTATTATAATTACTTGTATATACTGGAAATATATATATATTATATATGATATCTAAATCATTAATACCATTCTAGATATAATGTACTATTGACCACATGGTCAACATGTAAATATAAGGTGTTCATTTTTTACTTAGGTACCAAATATCGACAAAATGAACGTTATTAACTTAAATGATTTCATAAAGTTTATAAACAGGAAATAAGTGATATAAGAAGAATTATAATGTTGATGTTTTTTCTTACGCAAGTATAAATTATCTTTAGTTTATTATTCAATATATTAAAGAACGATCGAGTCAAGTAGGACACGAGGTATTGAGACTTCTTAACCCAATTTCCATTCTTTGGGTTGATCTTCTCTTTCTTGTTTATTTCGTTCTTTGATTATGTGGTAAATGAATTTTTATGTATTTATACTTTCTTTATGTTTTATTATATTGAATACACATAATCGATCTATTTTATTTTCAAAATGATCCTTGTAAGGGATTTCATCTCAATATCCTTTCATTGAGGTATTTTTAGTTTTATACATGACTTTATTTTATAAAATGTATAAACCCATTTTACTTTTAATTTTATTCAAAGGGGATATTTTTATACGAAGAGTTTTACTAAATGAAAAAAAATGTTCTGTAACGTAAGTGATGAGAATGAACATTCTTTCATCGCGAGTATTATTTGATCTTTGGCTTCCTTAACAAGCTTTAATTCTTTTAAAATGAAAAATAAATACCATATACTCTTTTTATATATTTTGGTATTGAAAATGATTTTGAGAATGGATTTATTATTTCAATATCTTGAAATGATATTTTTTATTACAATGTGGAAATGATAGCTTTCCTTTATGCTTGTGTTATGTGTTATGATCATGTTATGGATCTTGGGAAATATTTATCTATACGGTTGGTTCCGTGATAATCCTAGGGCGGGTGATCCTGAGATAGCTCTCTAATGCAATCAGTAACGTGGTGGAGGTAAACTTGAATGTTTCCCCTAAGAGACTTACGGAATATAATGTGATCGGTATTCCAAAGTAACTCTCTATGTCGTTGTGATAGCTACAATGTAAGTATGATATGGATGCCACAAGTTACCTTTATGATTAGTGATTTCTATGTGTCATTCATAAATCTTATGATTTCATGAGGTACATGAAAGCGTTCATGTTTTGTATGTATTTATGAGAAAAAATTTTCATTCTTTTTTTTATAAACCTTACTATAATTTTTATACTCATCCCTTGTTCTGAAATGTTTTCACAGGTCTTAAAGATGAATAAGGTCAAGGATGGGATCAAGGAAAATTCATGTTGTCTAAAACATGGAAGTAGACATGACTTTTATTTTTCAAGAGTTTTTATTTTATGAAAAAAATTTAAACTATGTAGATATGTCTACCTTTTAATCTTTTGAGATTAAATAGTTATTTCCTAATTCCCTAAAACTATAAACCTGGAAAGATCCTCGATGTGAATTATTCATTTAATTCAATATTATTTAATGTTTAAGGCCGAGTCCATATAGTTGGTATCAGAGGTCAGTTTAGATAACTTTAGGTGTTATGGTATTGTTAATGTAATATCCATAACGTAATTTATGTTAATATTGACATCATATATCTTTTCCATATTAACATGTAGCTTCGCCTAAGATATTTCTTTGTTCAGTAGGGTTTTTCGCAGAGGAAACAGGGTAGCTATGTTGGGACGACATCAAGAGGAAGATAACATTCCAAATCAGCTACCTGAGGTGGATGGAATTGGAACTGAACTGTTTGTTGCAGCGATGGCACAGTTGAATCAGGGTATAAATAGTGGTGGTATCCATGTACAAGATAAGCCAGATCAACCATAGAGGAACATTTCAGTATTGGATCATTTCATGAGGCATCATCCACTATCATTCAGAGGATCATCCGACCATGTGATAGGTGAATGATGGATATAAGCATTGTAAAATATTTTCGATGTCATGGGTTGTTCATAACCTCAAAAGGTTAGTCTTGCTATTTACCGTTTTGAAGGTGAAGCTGGTCAATAGTGGTCGATGGTGAAAAATATTAGAGATAGTGAGGAGATTGATGCTCTCGATTGGGATGATTTCAAATTTTTGTTTCTAGAGACATATTTTCCTATGTTGGTTCTTCTTAGGATAGAAAAACTATACCTGGAATTGATGTAGGAGGATGACTCAGTGGCTTCTTATGAAGAAAAATTCACTCGACTGGAAAGGTATGCTCCAAATTTTATACGAGATCGTGATAGTAAAATCAACCGTTTTTACTTAGGATTAAAACCAAAGTATAGAAGGTACATAGCTTGTCGTGAGTTCAAAAGTTACGAAAAACCTGTTCGTTATGTGGAGAATGTGGAAATGGAGTTCACCGATGATCAGGTATTGTTTAAAAAACAATAGAATAAGAGGTCGAGGTGGCAGGTGAAAGGGAAGAACTCTTCAAAAAAGTATGATTTAAGGAAATATAAGTTTTCAGTTTGTGAAAATTTTGGTAAAAAAGCATGCTGGGAATGTATTTTGATTTCTGGTAAGTCCTACAGATGTGGTAAAATGGGACATAAGGCTCATAATTTCACTGAAAAAGATCAGGGTAATAGTAAGAAAAAATCTGATTTATAGTCAGCAAAATGCTTTAAGTGCATTGAAATGGGACATTATGCAAACGAGTGATTAAAAAAGAACTCAACTGAAGGAATGTAGCCAGTCTAAAATTAGAAAAGGTTGGCGAAATCCTTTGCAACTACTTTAGAAGATTTTTTTCCATCAAATGAAGTTATATCAAGTACTCTATTGGTTTGTTCAGATTATACTAATGTGTGGTTTGATTCGGGGTCTACACACCTTTTCATTTCTGAGAAGTTTTCTAGTAAATTGGTAATTTCATCTCAAGATATGAATACAAAACATACAGTAAAACCACCTGGAGGAAATGTTAAGAAAAAAAGAACACATAAAACATTATTTTCCTTGTCTGCGGAATAATCTACCAGAAAGCCTTATTTTTTTCCTCTAATAGAGTTTTATGTTATTTTGGGCACGAATTGGATTTCAATTTATCATGCTGAGATTGACTGCAGAGCTAAAGAGTTTTATTTTCAGATTGATTTTCAGGTTGTATACAAAAATGAACACTTGATTTTGATAACATATCAGGAAGCTGAGAAACTAGTAAAAGATGGAAATGAATGTTACCATGAACATATTGTTGAAAATAAAGGAACTTTTCAGATTAATGATGTGCTATTGGTAAATTAGTACCTTGATAGTTTTCATGATGAGCTTCCAGGTATTATACCTGATCGGGAAGTTTAATATATTGTTGACTTAGTTCCTGATGCAAAGACAATTTCAAAACCCCCTTCTCGAATGGCTCAAATTTAACTTTTAGAGTTAAAGAATCAAATGAAAGAGTTATTAAATAAATTTTTCATTTGAACTAGCACGTCACCATGGGGTGCTCATGTCTTGTTTGTTAAAAATAATGATGGTTCAATGAGACTTTGAATTGATTATAGAGAATTTAATAACATCACTATTAAGAATAAGTATCATTTGCCTCATATCAATGATTTGTTAGATCAGCTCCAGGGAGGTCAGTATTTTTCGAAGATTGACTTGAGGTCGGGGTACCATCAGTTGAATGTAATGGAAGCATACATTCCAAAGACGGTGTTTCGTACTAGATATGGCCATTATGAATTTTTAGTTATGCCATTTGGTTTAACCAATGCACCTATTGTATTCATGGATCTTATGAATATAATTTTTAGTGATTTCTTGGATAAAAATGTGGTTGTGTTCATTGATGATATTATGGTATCTTCCAAACGTAAGTAGGAATATGAATTTCATTTAACGTTTTCTTAAAATCCTTAAAATAAAATAAACTTAATGTAAAATACAGTAAGTGTGAGTTTTGGTTACAATAAATTTCTTTCCTTGGTCACATTGTTTCAAAAAATGGCATAACTGTTGATCCCGCTAAAAAAACTTGTGGAAGAATGGCCAAGACCAACAAATATAACTGAGATCCATAGTTTTATTGGTTTGGTAGGTTATTACCGAAGGTTTGTTGAAAAGTTTTCATGGTTATCTAATCTAGTGACTATGTTAACTAGAAAAGGGGTTATGTTCACCTGGACAAAAGAATGTAATGATTGTTTTCAGGAATGGAAAAGAAGATTGATGAATGCTCTAGTTTTGGCACTGCCTTCCAGAAATGGAAAGTTTGTTATCTGCAGTGATGCTTCATTGAAAGGAATGGGTAGTGTCTTAATGAAAAATGATCAGGTAATTTCATATTCTTCACATCAGTTAAAACCGCATGAGTTAAATTACCCTACACATGATTTGGAATTATATTCTATTGTTTTTTCTTTAAAAGTATGGAGGCATCATTTGTATTGAGTGAAGTGTGAAATATAGAATGATCACAAAATTTTAAATTATATATTCACTCATAAAGAATTGATGATGAGACAGACGAGGTGGTTGGAATTAATCAAGAATTATGATTGCATGATCCATTATCATCTAGGGAAATCAATTAAAGTGGCTGATGCTTTGAGTCAAAAAATTAATACTTCATTAACCATGTTATGTTTGGAACTGGCTCCTTAGGTTTTTGATTTGATGATCTTTCGCATTGAATTTGTTGTTGCCAGAAATTATTCTGTTTTGTTTCAGGTTTTAGTGAGATCATCTCTATTAGACAGAATAAAGCAAGCATTGAAATAAGACAGTGAGTTACAGAAAAAGGTAGAGTTAGTTCAGAAGGGTATGTTCCCTAAATTTAACATTGATAATGATTGTGTTTTTTGAATTGGAAAGAGATTATGTGTGCCTTGTGATTCACAGTTGAATAATGAGTTGTTATGTGAAGCTCATAGTTCTCCATTTTCAGTTCATCCTGGTAGTACAAAGATGTGCAGAGATCTTCAAGAGTATTACCGGTGGGTTGGAATAAAAATAGATATTACTGATTTTACTGTGATGTGTTTGACTTTCCAGTAGGTTAAAGCAGAGCGGTAGTTACCAAAAATAATTATTCATCCTTTTCTGGCGCCTTAGTGGAAATGGGAAAATATATCCATGGACATTGTTGTGGAATTACCAAAGACATCTCAAGGTAATAATGAAATCTAGGTAATTGTTGATCGATTGACTAAAGATTCTCATTTTATTCCTATTCTAGATACATTGTCTCTAGATCAACTTGCTCAGTTGTATATTAAAGAGGTCGTCAGGTTACATGGAGTTCCCCTCTCCATTTTATCTGATCGTGATCGAAGATTTACTTCTAACTTTTGGAAAGGCCTTCATAAGTCATTGGGTACTGAATTAAATATTTGTACAAATTTTCACCCTCAATCAGATGGGAAATCAGAATGAAAAATTCAAACATTTGAATATATGCAACATGCTTGTTTGATTGATTATCAGGGATGTTGGGACCAACATATTTCTTTGGTTGAATTTTCATATAATAACAGTATTCATTTTAGTATAAAGATGGCTCCATTTGAGTTATTATTTGGAAAGAATTGTCGAGCATTTGCTTTTTGGGATGAAGTAGGTGAAAGGAAGATGATGGGACCAGAATTGGTAGAAGAGATGGCAGAGAAAGTTTAGTTGATTCAGAAGCACATGAGAACATCTTAGAACAGACAGAAAAGTTATGCAATTAACCGGATGAAGGATCTTTCCTTTGAGGTAGGTGATCATGTCTTTCCAAAAGTTTCTCCATGGATAAGTGTGATGGATTTTTGTAATAAGGGAAATTCGAGTCTGAGGTTCATTAGACCTTATGAAATTCTAGAGAAAGTTGGATCAGTTGTGTATAGAGTGGATTTACCTCTAACTTTATCACAGGTACACAATGTCTTTCAATTCTCGATGTTGAGAAAGTATATGACATATCCATATCATGTTTTTAGCCCAGAGTTAGTTCAGTTGGAAGAAAATCTCTCTTATGAAGAACAACCAGTCGAGATTCTTGAACGTAGAGAGAATGTGTTGTGGAATAAGGTAATTCACTAGGTAAAGGATTTGTGGAAAACCCATATTGTTAAAGAGGCAATGTGGAAATCTAAAAATGCTATGAGGGATAAATACATCATCTTCTTTTGATAAGTGAATAAAAATTGCAAGGCCACAATTCCCAAAAGGAGGGAAGGATGTAAAATCCCAGGTAAATGATAAATAAGAAATATTTCATATTTATCAATATTTGTGAATTAAATATTAATTTTACTTTAAAGGGGATTCTATGTTCAATAGAGTACGTGAAACGCAACAATGGGTTTCTTTGGAATCTTACATTTCAAACTAATAATATAATATTATTATTTTAAATTGTAGTTAACTCCTAGCCATTGTATTGGCGGGAATTAATAAAAAAACTACAATATGATTATAAATTTTTTTTAAAATGTATTTACATTTACCAAATAAAAATTTAGAGGCTTAAAATATTAATGAATCTAATTTTAAGCATAATTTACATTAAAAGGCTGATTTACAGCCTTTTAATGGAGAACACTTTTTAAATATAGTTTTGGTTACTTTAATACATTCTAATTGACAAAATTTAATCCTTATTTTGAATGGGGACATCAAATTTTACTTTGGGTAATTTTTTGGTATTTTTCTGGTAATGTTCATTTTTTAATGAATAGTGAAAAATACTGTATTTTAATTCAAAAGTGCCATTTAATATAATTTAATTATATGATTAGATTATCTATTTAGTTGGTTTTAATGTGAAATTGATATATATTTTTACCGTTTAATCCAATGTTGGTCATTGTAATTAATTTCACTTTGAAATTAGACACAAAAAAGTATCAATCTTTTGATAGTTATTGTTTCTTCAAAACATGCAATTTGATTTAACAACGGGAATTAATTTTTATATTAATTAATTAAAATTCTATGTTTTGAATTTGTAAAAATAGACATCAATTTTTAATTTGGAATATCAACTAATTCATGGTCTGAATTTTTGGTATTTTTCAGAAAAACATTAATTTTTTATGAATAGTAACACAACTTAGTGGTAGTTAAAAAATTGAAATTTTCATTTAAATGAATTTTTACCACTTCTGTGAATGGAATTTCAAAAATCTATCATAAATTGTATTTATCAAGATGTAAAATTTGGTTCATTAAGATGAATATAATTCTTGGTGAATAGTAACTTTTGGATTTTATTTACCGCGGTTAATGGTAAATAAGGTAATTCAAGATAAAAAGAATATTATAATAATTCAAAATTACCTTAACACTTTTCCTAACCTTACTGGATGAGTATGGGATGACCATTTGCATCCTTGGGTCTATTTTGGGACCCCGTGGAGCCACTTATGAATGATAAGGACACAAGAATAATTAATTTAATGTAATGACAAAATTGACAATAACAAAACTATTTTAGTAAATTAATTTTTATATGGTAATATATAAGTAATATTTTAAACTATAAATATTCACTGGAAAGATAAAAATATTTCCCACATTATAGTATTTTTTTATAATTTTTAGACAACGAATAAATTAAATTATTTATGACACAATAATGATGCAGTATTTACTTCATTAATAAAATATTTATATAAATAAGATTATAATGATTATAATATTATACAAAACATGTCCAATTCTGATTGGATGATTTTCTTTAGAACATGAGTCATTTTAGCTTCGAATATAATGATTTTTGGACTTTTAGAAACAGAATATCATTATATAAAAAATCAATGTTTTCAAACATTCTTAATGAGTCCCTCCTCTCCCATATAAAAGGAGACCACTTCTAACCAATTTCACACACCTCTCAACCCATTTGGCTCGTCGAAAATCTGACCAATTAATCTCTCAAAAACCCTCTCCTCATCTTATAAGCCTTACCTTAGGCATAAGTCACTTAAAGAAGTCCTTTGGTTCAAACCAAAGGTAGTTACCCAAATTAAAGGTAACAGTTTCTCTTAAATTGTTTTCTTTTAGTTTATTTATCTAGCCCCTAAACTCTTTTTATTCCTTTATTTTTTAACAACACCAGTATACCGATTATACTGGTAGGTTTTTATGAGAATAATTATAACTACACATACACACACCTCCATCAAATGGATGAATAACATAATGTTTCTGTGGATGGAAAACTAAGGCCTCACGAAATGACGATTGTTCAATTACTTCTTACCGCTTCTCATGGTGGCCATTATTATGGAAATGTATTTATATATGATATATATTATGTTTATTATTTCCTTATTCTTCTTTAATTTCCATTTATATCATGCCGTTATGGTTTCTATAGTGGGTAAATAAGATCATCTCATTTGAAGAAGTGCGGACTACCGCCCACTCAAAGTGATTTGATTCGTTAATATCCTATGTGGTATGTATAAAGGATGGAGTTAACAATATTATATATGATATTATACTATAATTATAATATACCTCGGTATCATGATGTTTTATTTTTATTAAAATAAGAAATAGAAATGAAAGTAGTGTTCATGCGTATGTACGGCTTACCGTCTCTAGGAACGGTGCATTTCATTTATTATCTTCAAATTTTATGTAACTATTATAAATTCATGTATATACTGGATACATAGGATATATATGATATCTAAATTATGAATACCATTCTGGATATAATGGACTATTGACCACATGGATAACTTGTAAATATAAGGTGTTCATTTTTCTACTCAGGTACTAAATATCGACAAAATGAAATTTATTAACTTAAAAGATTGTATAATGTTGATAACATTGTAATAAGTGATATAAAAGGAATAATAGACTTTAAAAAGGTTCTTAAGAATGTATAAATTAACTTTATTTTATTATTCAATAGATTAACGAACGATCGAGTCAAGTCAGAGACGAGGTAAGGGAACTTCTTAAGCCATTTTATATTCTATGGGTTGATCTTCTCTTTCATGTTTATGTCGTTCTTTGATTATGTGATAAATGAATTTTTATGAATTTATACTTTATTTATGTGTGATTATGTTGAATACCCATAATCGATATATTTTATTTTCAAATTGATCTTTGTAAGGGACTTCGTCTCAATATCTTTTCATTGAGTCATTTTTAGTTTTATACACGACTTTATTTTATATAGTGTATAAACCCCTATGACTTTTCATTTTATTCAAAGGGAATCATTTTATACGAAGCGTTTTACTAAATAACAAAAAGGAATATTTTATTTAAAATTAAGCGGTGACAATGACCTTTCCACCACCGTGAGTGCTATTTGATCTTTGGCTTCCTTAACAAGCAGGAATGTTTCTAAAAGGAAAAATAAAAACCATATTCTATTTTTACGAATTTTGGTATTGAAAATTATTTTGAGAATGGATTTATTATTTCAATATCTTGAAATGTTATATTTTTATTGCAATGTAGAAATGTTATCATTCTTGTATGCTTCTGTCATGTGTTATGATCATGTTATGGATTTTGGGCATTATTTATGTATACGGGTGGTTCTGTGATAAACCTAGGGCAGGTGAGACCTAGATAGCTCTCCAATGCATTGGGTAACGTCAAGGAGGTAAATGTGAATTTTTCTCCTAAGAGATTTAGGGAATATATTATGATGGATATTCCAATGTAACTCCCTATGTAGTTGTGATAGCTACAATGTAAGTATAATATGGATTCTATAAGTTACCTTTATGATTAATGATTTCTATGTGTCTTTCATAAATATTATTATTTCATGAGGTAAGTAAAAGAGTTCATGTTTTTTATGTATTTATGAACAAATGTTTTCATTCTTTGTTTTCTAACCCTTACTAAGTTTTTTATGCTCATCCCATGATTTGAAATGTTTTCACATGACCTAAAGATGAATAAGGTCAAGGATGGGATCAAGGAAAAGGCATCATGTCTAAAACATGGAACTAGACATGACTTTTTTTCAAGAATTTTTATTTTATGAAAAAAATGGAAACTATGTAGATATGTCCACCTTTTAATCTTTTGAGATGAAATTTTTATGTCCTGATTTTATAAAACTCTAAACCTGAAAAGATCCTCAATGTGAATTATTCATTAAATTCAATATTATGTAATGTTTATGGTTGGGTCCTTATATTTTATACCTTTAACTCTTATTCTTAACCTATTTCACTTTCTTCAGTTTTAATGTTCAGCCTAATTTTTACCCATGTTTTTTATTTTAAATGCCTAAGAATAAAAATGTTTTTATTATATGATATGAAAATTTTAATTACAAATTTAAAATATATTTTTATATTGAATTTTAAAAACTATTTAAATTTATTTTTAAAATAATAAATGTATGATTTACATAAAACAATTTTAGAAATTCATGTATCCTAAGTTCTAAAATATATAAAAAATGAATGAAAAATAAAATAAATATTTTTAAATTTAATATATCTCTTAAAAATAAAAATTTTATCTGGAAAATTTATTCATAAATTTTAAGGTCAAAAAAGTATTTTGATTATGTCATAAAAATCACTGTTTTTTATAAAAACAGTTTTTTTTTCAATAATAAAAAAAGTAAACCATTTAAAATAATCTAAAAAATCACTCTCAAATAAATAATAAAAAACTAATTAAATTTTTTTATTTTTTTTAAATACAAATTTTTAAAATGTATAAATTTAGTTTTTAAATAAAAATACAATATATTAAGAGCATTTTTCTTTTTGAAAATACTCACTTTTAAAATTTTATTTTTTCTTAATACTATTATATATGAATTTTAGACTTATTATAATAGTTTTTTACTACTTATTTTAATATTGATAACATTTATTAATATAATTAATTTAATTTGGAACGCCTCATTTTAGTTATGTTTTTCACGTTAAACATGTTATTAAACACATTATATCAATTTAATGGGATGATAAATATTATAATATAGGGGTGTTACATTAAATTCCATATGATTGGATAACTTCAAGAAATTTTGGCCTGTAACTGATAACATTATAAAAAACATAGGCAATCACCTCATTGTTATTTAAGTAATCAGTATTGCATAAGAAATGTATCAAATTATGTAGGTTCCCATGCTGGGTATCTCTCCAACCTCATGTTTAGGAAAATATAAATATAAATAATTTATTCCTATTGTATACCATAAAAAGTTTATAACACATCATTTGGTATATACATAGTTGGTTATCCAACACCTAAAACCTGGTTTATACCTGAGGAGAATATTATATGACAAAAATAGAATATCACTGATGAAAACATTAAAATTTAGTCATAACCAATAATACTCTATGATGAGAACCATTTATATATAAATCAACCTCGCACATTGAGATATTGGTTATCATTATAGACAATCACACACCCACACACACACACACACACACACACACATATATATATATATATTAGAATATGGTTTTGGGGGGGTCTGTGTTAAAAATATCAGTTTTAATGATGAATTTGTCATTAATTTGGAGTCTTATTATGTTTCTTAAAATAAAAGAATAATTTGGATGTTTTATTAAGTTATTTTGAGAACATAATATACATGAAAATATAATAATGTGTTTGTATTCATACGATATTTCACCTCTATTAGAATAATTTCAATGGTTGTATAATTAGAAAAGTCATACTATTCTTACGTTGATATGTAAAATACATAAGATGATATTTAAAATATTCCAGGTTACATGTTAGATATCTATATGATGTATTATATCATATAGATTAATGAAATGTGGGATTAGAAATATGAACATGTAATTATTTTATACTTACATTTTTTATCAAATATGGATGATCCATCAAATCATAGAAATTTTAAATATCTATTTCATAAGGTATGTATTTTTTAGATAAGTGTATTCATGTGTTTACAATGTCTAAAATTATAAAATTTACATATATAATCATTTTTGAATGTTATGTATGGTTATACGTGAACAAATTGAGTTTGAATTTAGAAATAACCAAACTATAAAGTTTCTGTATATATATATATATATATATATATAGTTTTTACATATGTTATTTTAGTTCCATCCATGTGATACATTAGTTTTTATGTATTTTATATTTTTTACTTAGGAGAAAATTAGAATTTCATTTTATCACTATATGACATGTAAGTGTATTTATATTATATATCAAAAAATAAATATGATAATGCATAAAATTATAGATTAGCATAAATATTATCTATTCTAAAATATTACTAATAAATAATCTTATCAAGGAAGTTTTTAGGTTATAAAAAATATTATTCAATAAAAATTATAAGGATTAATAGGATTTGGAGAACACTTCCATAATTTTCAGAAAAATTTTAGATGATATGATTAAATATTGTATAAAATGTTCCACAAGGTTTGTAAATATAGGAAACTCCATGACTTGAAAATCAATCCATGGTTTCCAAGAAATTGTTTTTTCATATATATGATTAGTGATTATTGGAGTTTTGATGACCAAATTAGTTAGTGAAAATTAGTGATTTCATTGATCCCAATTAAGTTGAATGAATCATGGTTTTATATAGTGATTGATAAGATAAAAGGGGGAATTGATAGTCAAGAATAATCAATTTAAAAGGAAGTTTTTATTGAAAAATTCATTGATTATTGGGTATTTGATGAAGAATATAAGAATACCATAAGCAACATTGCAATTCTGGTGTATTTTGACTATAAGTAATAATTTTTAGTTGTTATTGATTCTAATTTCCTTATATTCATAATCATAATGTGGTGGGTAGAAAGATATTATGAGAGAGTGTTCTTCAGATTAATATTGTGTATTTTCTAATCATTTTAAACACATATTATGAGGAGTGTTGTAGCTTGATACATTTACAAACTTTTAGAATTATAATCCTCAATTATCCATTTGTTTTGAACCATGTAAAATATTTATATCCTTGTGTATATCCCCAAAAACTATATATAAATTTTCCTCCATGATAATCGTAGAATATTTCATATTTATAAAATAATAACAATATCTAGTGACATATGATATGTACTAAACACTCAAATTCGCCACCTCCCAATACTTTTGGTATGTATTAATATTGTGGTTGAAATATTATACATCCAATGTGAATGAATGGAAAAGTATATAATTCCTTTGAGTAACAAAATAAAATTTTCATTCATAAAAACCATGTAGAAAACTATGAAATCGTACCAAAATTTCCATCTAACATATCTCATATGATAGGATAATAGAATAGCCTTATTCTTTTGGTGATTTGGAGGTTTTGTTTAACACATACCATACCAATGTATTTTCCATCATTTATGTATTTAATTTCTTTTTAAAACATTCTAAATAAACTACTTTAGTTGTTAAAATTTATGATTAAAATTTTTCCTAATAACATTTATGCTTAGAATCATATTCATAATATTTTACTCTATGAATATAATATTTAAACTATTTAACATCATAACATCCAATGTAATGATTTTAATTACATATGTTTTCTATACAACGATCTTTCAATTTTTTCACATCCTCGTCATCCTAGGAACCAATTATATAAACAATTTACATGTAAATATTGTAGAAAATATTAAAACTATTTATATAAATATTTTACGGACACATCCTAATCATATTTAGTATGTATAGTGAGTGAAAATAATTTTAATTTTGAAAATAACAATCTTTTAGTTAATAAATTTAAACTTCTATTTATATAAATATACTAACACTAACTTTATAAAACAATATATTAACTTAAAATGACGTTCTAAAAAATACAAAGACCATTTTTAATAAAAAATAACACCAATTTCTTCTATGAATAAATATATAACCAACATAATACTCTTTCTATATATAATATATTATTCTATAATCTTGATGAATTTTTCCACAAAAAATACTATTCTTAAAAATATTCAATTGATGGGTTTGGAAATATTAATTACTCAGATTTTGACAAACATCATGGATTATATATTTATCCTAGATAAATACATTTTTATCCCTTTTAATCTTATCAAATATTTTTTTAAATCCCAGGAATCAAAGACAACGTGAAGTATCTCATATTCATCATAACAACACTTTTAATTAAGGATATATTTGTTTAAAAATATAATGAGATATATATAGAAATCATTTTACTAAGAACCATTTGGTCTTTTTAATGTTCCTTTATGTCAATTAAAATACTTATAAACACATTGTCTTATCATTTGAAAAAATATATATAATCTTGATCAACTCAAATCATGGTCTTGAACTCTTATATATATACAATACATGTAAAACCTATAGTCAGTATCATATAAAATTCTAAAGTGAAGTATTTTTTTCTATAGAGTTGATGCTTAAAATTAACATTTCATGGATTTTCTCAAAAATAATTCATGCAAAAAAAATAATTCCTTCCCATTAAATTATTTTAATTTATTTATTACAAGTCCTCTATTCTTATATTGTGACCTCAATCCCTAAATACAAAATTTTGTGTCTACTGCCATTACATTGTCATATGATATACGGAAATTTCATCCTAATGGATCTAGAAGTTTACTAGCCTTATTAAACTGTATTTATATAGTAGTCCTATTTTATAGATGAATACAAAAATTAAAAAACAATTTTTTTCATTTTTATGTCACGAAAACATTTATTACATATTTAATAATATTTTATGCCCTTCATAGTAAACATCAAGGAATTTATGGAAAAGGAAAAATGGGTGAGCTTCAATGATCAAGGAGGATTTAGTACATCAGAAACAATAATGAATCAATATACATAATTAACATGGGAAGGTAAATAACTAAGAACATATGAAATTTTAATATCTAGATAAGTCATAATCGGTATGGAAATTTAAGTAACCCAACACACATTCGATAAAAATAACTAGACAAAGAAAAGTAAATATTAAAATGCAAATTACTCATCACATGTTCTATTTAGATAACTAGATAAGGTATAATCAATATGGAAAAAATGACAAAAAACCATTACATTTATTGAAACTGATGAGAATCAAATTCATCCAAATACTATTTCATACTGAAAATATAATGGATAATAATTTACGGAATCTGAATGAATGCAGTTATTCATTATTGTATTCCATGTTTCCCAAGTACATTGAACCCTTACTAATATGAAAATTCAAAATATAGTTTAGAATTATTGGGTATGAACCCATTTAAATGAGTATATAATGGTGTCCCACTATTAACATACATAGAAATTACATGATTTTTTACTAACATTAATGAAATCATATAAAAACATTTTAAAAGACCGTATTAGTTTAGTGCCTTTGGAAACATTGAATCACAGACTCCAATACACAAGTGAGATAATGTATTAACCACTATGTTCTCCATAACTAAAATACGTCTTAGAAACATCATACATAATACATATTTTCATATATTAGGGATAGGAAACATAATAATGGGAGGCCTCAAAATCACAAAAAGGGAAAACGAGGGCTATATGTAAGAATAATACTGAGTATTTTGGTACGAGAACATGATCATGGAATTCAAAGATCAAACCAACTATAATAATGATCATAATCAAGATTCATGGAATAAATATTGGAAGTTCATAAGACATGAATTATAAGGGAATCAATGAACATGAACCAAGAGATCATACACTATAGAATTTTTATCATACAAATAATCAAATTAAAACATATCAATATTAGTCAAGGATCACTTCCTTGACCATCATAGTGGAAAACGTTCATTAATGAATTGGGTTTTGCACCGATGTCTTGGCTTATATTACTAAATCAAATTCATATCTGATTGAAGGACTATATGAATAATGTTATTTAAGATCCCATTCCAACCCTATATTATTGAATTGATTTAACTTCTCCTTTAATTTGTGTCTATCTCGTGAGATATAAATAATTACCCAATGCATTTATGGGAGATATAAGTCCCAACTGTCACATATAAAATCAACCGTATGTGTTACATATGATCATAAAAATTCATCATATTTTATCCCATGATATAAAATGGGTATATTAAAATTGTCATCACTTCTTAGTATGTGGTAAAGATACATTATTTAAAATCATAAGATAGCCAATGAAAAAAAGTAGGTTTCGTGAACATATTACCCATGGAAGAGAGTCATATTCCATAAACATCATTCCATAAAAATATATACCATTAAGTGAAAAAACATATTTATGGTACCATTGGATCATATACCAATTATAGCATGAGTAATAGAAAATAATTAAATCTTTGTTAGTAAATAATTTTGTATGATCATTTAAAACATTTTTGAAAAAAATAACATTTCATTCTAAAATATTTTGTAACAAAATACATTTTTTTTCTAATAAATTTATTTGAAAACTCTCCTTGATGATAAAAGATTCATTAAAAATACAATTATAAAACATTTATTGAGTAAAATTTCCTTTCCTCTTTGAGAAACACCTTTTAAATCAACGAACGTTTCGAGAACATTTTTCCTATAAAATATCCTTGAACACTTATAATAGAATAATTGATCATAATTAAAATCAATTATTAATAATAAAACATTTTTAAATTACTTTGTATAAGAATATTATATTAAAATTTAATTTATTTTTTTTAAAATATTGTTTCAAAAAAACATTTTTTTACTGAAGATATAAATTAGCCAAGACATTATTAAAAACAAATTATTAATTATATTAAATGTAAATGAGAGGGATAAAGGTACTGTTGTAAGAATATATCAGGAATAACCAAATTATAAATAATTTTATGATAATTATTATGATATGGAACATAATATTTCATAAATGGAAGCATAATCATAAATATTCCTAAAAAATGATTAAAAATTAGAAATAAACTCTTACCACTTTGCTAAATATGAGTCATACAACCAATGAAAAAATAATATTAAATGAATCATTAAATATCATGAGGATGAAATAATTCAAGATATAAATTTCAATTTGTCTATATATACACCTCTTGAATGAATATTGGTGCATAACAAAGAGTATGTCTCAAATAATGTAAATTGAAGTAAAAAAATACCCTAAGAACTTTTGTAATATTTTAATAGAAAACCAAAAAGAGAGATACCTAAACATGGATATTTTTATAAAAATAATTATCTTTATAATAATCCAAAAATACATCCACTGTATATATATAGACTACATACAAGAAAAACATATTGAACATTTCTTGTTTCTCAAAAAGGTAAAAAGAAAGAAGAAAATTCATTACCAAATATCTTGAATCTTATCATACTCACTAAAACCTCTTGTATGGTAAAGTAAAGATTAATATAAATCTATAAAATATCATATATTAGTTTATTTGACACCATATATTATTTATATATTTCCTTATATTAGATGTATATTAACAATTCAATGTTTATGTTTACAGTTCAGTTAAAAACTATTTTTTCCTACAATTTATTCCATTTTATTATTTTTATTCTTAAATATATCATAATTTCTCCATATAAATATTTTCAAAAATTACATCAATATCATATATATATATATTATTTTCATTATAATTCATAAAATATTGAAAAATGAAATACGATACATTGTTCATGGAGGTGGAAGACCATTTGTACGCATCAATTCTAGTTTAATTCTCTTATTAGATAAAAATAAATAAAATCATATGATATATTATCATTCAGAAATAATTTTTATATAATACATATATCATTATTTTTAAACTATTTTTAATACATTCCATATGAATCTTGAACTAATCACATTGCTTCCCGAGGAGGTTTTACACTATACACACATACATCGTTAGAGTTTTCCAACAAAATGGATAACATGAATATTTATGTGAAAAAATTAAAAATTATGATAAAATAATAAAAAATACTTAATTATCATATATAAAATATAAATCAGTCATTATTACCTACTTTGAAATGTTGTAATGGAAAATGAACAACATCAGTTCAGGATCCTGTAGATTGACGTACACATGTACAATGATTGTGTATCCCATTTGATGGGTTCATGGGAGGTTTGAAGTCATAACTACAGCAGAATAACATATTATTATTCTTATTATAATGATTTTATTATATAATCATGTTCTGAAAATAATTTAAGGTGTTTTGTGGAAGAAATAATATAAATATGTTCATTCATGAACGTTACCTTCTTTCAGCAATAACTTTTTTAATTCAACCAATGGAAATATATTTATTGAAATAATCATATTTCATGGATTCTAGGATGAAGGGATAAAAGTTCAGAAGTTATTTTTAAGGTATTTTCTAAACTAATTGGTTTTGAAGTTGTGAATATAGGGAAATAGGTGGTGGCTTTCTATAAGTTGGGTAAAGAGCACATTTTTTTTTTCTGAAAATAATGTTAGATGTGCTAATGTTTTTACCTAAAACATTGCTCAATAATGCATCAAATTAGATCAATGTAGGTTTATAATAATATAAAATTATATGTACTATTTATTTCAAATGTTTTTATTCCATTTTCCCCTTAAGAATTATGTGTATCCCCTGGGAAAACTCTTTTTTCTTCTAAATGATGTTATTATTTATAAATACATTCACCAGTACTTTTGGTTAAAAAATTCATTAAAATACATTATAAATTATTATAATTCAAATTATTGAATATATTTTTACAAATTCCTTTTATAAATTATGTATAAATTAATTTAAAATACATCATGTAGAAAAGATGAAAATATGAGATTATAAATTTAAAAATGAGAAAAAATTGGGGAATTTGTTATCTAATTTCTAGGTGAAATTTATATTGATGAACTAAATTATATTTATAGACGTATAAGTTATCTAAATATACATTAGAACCGTATAAAAATATATTTTTACCTAAATAAATTAAATAAGTGCAAAACTATGTTTTCAATTATAATTCAATGCCTTTAATAATTCACCCAAAATTTAAAATATTTCAAAAAAAATATGAAATACTAACCCTATGATATTTTTCAGAATATAAATTCTATAAATAAATTAATAATATAAAATTTAATTTCATAAGGTCTCAAAAATAAATTTTTAACTATTCACAAAGCGATATAAATTTTTTTTTGCGAAAATTGTATTTTCAAAACCTATAAATAATTTATTAAAAATTATGTATTTTATTATAATTATGATTTTTATATACTAGAAAAGTATATTAAAAAAGTAGTTATTACTTTTCATAATAATAATTTTAATGGAGATGTAACAAAAATCATGTTTAAATGATTAAAAAATATTATTGTTTTGTTAATGTGTAGTTTCATGTTTAACTCATGCTAGGCTAGTTTTTATGTAGAGATATATTATCCTTCTATGGAGTATAATTAAATGTTAACAGGTTTTATCATCCAATTAAATGAATTAATGAAATATAATTTGTTCAAAAAATTCAATAAAACATGGGGTTTAAAATTCTACCCCCTTAAAATGAATTTCTCACACAAAATTCGTCACCCTAACATAGGTAAATGAGAATAATTCTTCCTCATAGTATTTTTAGGTTCACACGTATCTTCTTAAACCTAGTGGTTTCTCCAAAAATCCTAAACCATATGAGTGGTCTTGATTCATATAATTGTTTTCCAATATCATGAATTTAAACTAGTTGTTTCTTATATAAAAGATCATAATTTAATTGTATGAACATGATGCTCAGTACATGTGAAGTATATGATATTTAATACCATATGTGATATATATTTAATACATTGTGGACTTGAAGGAGGTTTGGTGGAAGATACCTATGATGGTCTACCACATTGATACAATCAATAATTTCAAATGGTTCGATACACCTAGTCTTTAGTTTCATTTTTTTATGTAATCTTATAACCTTATTTTTTATAGAAACACATAGAAAGACCATGTCAACAACATAATATTATATATCACCACAGAAGTTATCAACCTAATGTTTTTTGACATTGATCAGCCTTGATGTACTAAAAAATGGTGCAAACTGTCTCTTCTATTTCTTTAGTTATATGAGGTCCCAATATCAATCTTTCTCTAAATTCCTTCCATAACATTGGTTCTCCACATTTCATTCCATACAGATATTAATAAAGAGCCATCCAAATTCTGGAGTGAAATATACTATTTTATGAAAACACAACTAGAGGAAGGTGTAGATCCCGAACACATCTAAAATATAGAGAACAAGATCTAAACAAAACCTATGGGGTTTGAATTGTTCAATAAAACTGACCATCCATTTGAGGATTATAACCTGTGATAAATAACTATTCATTTTCAATGTCTTTCTACAGACTTTTCCAAAACATTGAAGTAAAACTGGCAACCCGATCAAATACAGTTGAATGAGGTACTCAATAAAACAATACAACATCCTTAATGTTTATATTTGGAAACAAATACATAGAGAATTATTCTAGGATAGAGATAAATTGTGATAACATAGAAATGTGAAAGACTCTAACCTATATAATAATATTACTTTTATATTATTTTTGTATTCCAAGAACAAATTTAAAAGATATATTATCCCATTTTAATTATTTTATGGGTAATGGATGTAATAAGAACATAGAAATTTTTCATTAAACAATATCCTAATGAAATACCAAGCACCAAGATAAAAAATATATGATATCCCACTTCATGCCATCCAAAAAGAATTATTCTTTCAAATCTCTATAAATATTCATACATATTAAATAGATAATTAATTAATAACTATGAACTATCTCTAACAAATCCTTATATAAATATTATATGGAAGGAATGCATACATGGTTCAAAAAATATAGCATTGTATCATGATCAATATTAGAATAAGGAACATTTTCACATTTTTTTTAAATATATCTGTATTCCATGTCCACATATTTTATATTAACAAGTATATATAGATAAACATTCAATTCATCATGATACAATTTCCCCTTCCATCATGATTTTTAGATTTTTCAATTGCAATTCTAGAAATATTGGATCTTTTTTATCATCGTCATGGATAACTTAGAATAATCCTTTCAGTTCAAAGAATCAGTCACTCTGTTCTCATTATGAGTTTGATGTTGTGTTCAGTATTCAAAATACTTTATCTACTCTAACCACCTTCTCTAGTGCATGTTCAACTCATTCAATGAGATTATATAAATTAAAAATTTATGATCTATTATATATAACACATTCAATCATATAGATTGTGTTTCCCTGTATTTAATGACAATAATAAAAATGTGGAATCAAAATCATGATTTGGTGATTTTTTTTGAATCATCATTTTTTTGAGGAATAAGCTATGACTATTTTATTTTCTATAATAAAACATCCCAATATATTCTTGTATGTGTCACAATAAATTTCAAACCCTTAACTACTATACGGTAATGTAAGAACCTGTGCACTGAAAGACATTCTCTCAAGTTACAGGGAAATTTCATTGTATTTTTCTCTCTTGAAGAACATCGATCCCATTATATTGAACCTGATTAGAGGAATAAATATTCATACTAAATATTCCAAAAACACTATATTATTGTAAAATCTAGAGTCTTAACGGATCTATTTTTCAAATAATTTAAAATTTTTGTTTTGGATTGTAATAAGTGAATTCAAAAATTCCTTTCACATACAAAAAAAATTGTTTTGTCTTAAATGAAACAGTGATATGGATAATGTTAAATTCAACACAGACTTGGTGTACAATACACGCAACAACGACTTAGCGTACTTCACACACAACATCAAGTTTCTAAAAACATCCTTTTATTGACATAATTATTGACATAATAAAATTATAACCTAGATATTAAACTTAGTAATAGAAATAGTATTTTTTACTTTTAAAATTATGTTTATAGTTGTCTAATATAAATAAAAGATATTCATCCTGAAAGATATGATATTTGGTTAGATCCATTTATGGTTTAAAATATAATTTTCTCAAATGAACAAGTTTTAATACAAGAAAGTAAATTTAGGAACATTTATTTATGGAATTTTTTAAAATAAACCTCATTTTTTATTTCATTATTTTGAAATTAGCATAGGGTGAGTTTTTTGGATTTTTTTGAGAATCTTCATTTTACGATGAATGATTAAAAATACATCTCGTTAGTTACAAAAAACATTTTGTTTAATTAATTATTAATGTAAAATGTAATTATATTTTTTTATCATCACATTGGAAAAAATATTACATTTTTTATTAGAACATAATTATCCATAATCTATTGCATTTTGAAATTGTATATAAATTCATAACAAATGTTTGAAATTTTTTCTATTTTAGAAACCCATTATTTAATCACATTTGTGGGATTTTCATTAATATTAATATTTCTATATTTGTCATTTTAATTTATAAAACATTAAATTCATTGTTGTATTAAGTATAATATTCTAAGTCTATTAAGATCAACTTAATTTTAGACCAAAATGGCTTATAGAAGTGATCGTAATCCATCATAGTGATCCAGGAAAAATTAAGATTAATTAAGGACTAATCATTAATATAAAGGACCCTAATGACCTATAAACATCTCCAATCATCATTATATGTCCATATTTTGGACTTAATAATTCTTGTGTTGAGTTATTTTTGTTTGGTATGACATTTTTTAAGAACATGTGTAAACCTTACTTGTTTCTAAAAATTCCATGTGATTCGTTTCCTTTCTCTTTAAATGCCCCCACATTTCCCACATACTAACACCTCCAATAACTATTCTCCTAGGACAATACCTTCCCAATAAACTTCCAAAAATAAATATGCTTTACCTGTAATCTATCTGTTGGGTATACAAAAATCCAATCCTGTCTTTTGAAATAAACTAAAAGGAGTCACCAGATCTAGATTTAGTGTCTTCTCTTAAGTCATTTATTTTATTTTCTTTCTCCAACCCCTCCATGTTATTTCATCGTTAATTTTATAACAAATCATCTACCCACAATATAATAGTATTTTTTACTTATATATTTTCAATCTAAATATTCACAAATCTCTATCTAACTGTTTATGAAGATATTGTTTATGTTGTATGGTGATATACTGTCTCACTAAATGATGGTTGTAAAAAATTCATTACCACCTCTCGTGGTCTCCATTATGATGGAAAATATATTTATATTTGATATATATTATATTTATAACTTATTTAAACATCATTAATTATCATATATAATATACCATTATTATTTCCATATTATGTAAATATGTTAATTGTGTTTGTGTAAGTGTGGACTACCACCCCCTTAAAGATATACGATTCATTCATGCACTACATGAATTGTTTTAAGGTCTATTTTAGTGAATATATATTATATATATGATATAATGAAGCCACTTTAATAATCATATATATATATTCCTTTTACATTAATTATCTCAACAAGTCAATTAAAAAATATAGTGTTCATTCGTACGTACATCCTACAGTCTCCATTAACTATGTTTTATGTTTCATAATTATATATTATATATATTTTTATGAAAAAAATATAGTTTAAATATGGTATATTTATATCATGGTTTAAATTTTGTAATCAGGATTTAATTATAAGAACCAACAATATAAAAAATTATGACACATGCGCAGAACCAAGAAAATATTACCCAAAGTGAAACCTTAACATATGGTTGTTAACAAGAAGGTAATACAATGTAATAATAAAAAAATATACAGTAATATATATATAATGTTATAGTTTTTTAAAATATTTACAATAAATTTATATTTTTTATATAGGTGGTTTTGGGGAGTACGACGAGAGTTATGACACAAGGTAAGTGGATTTCATCTCGCTTTTTATTCCAGTGAGATACATGCTTTGTTTTCCATTCATTCCTTTTCAGTGGCATATGTACTTCACCATATTGTCTTATTTTTTATTTTAAACCAATCTTTATGGGTATTAAAATATATATTTTATGATCTTTAACTCATGTTGTTTACATTTCAAAAGATACTATATTGGTAAAAATGTTTTATCTCAATTTTATTTCCTTGGGACTCATGTTCTGTTATGCTCCTAAATTCTATTTTGTGGTGTATATACTTCCATTTACATGTTATATAATAAATCTTATTATTAGGATTTTATTTTATGCTTTATATAATTTCATTTTCATAAATGGAGAGTATGACCCAATTTAACCAGATTATAAGATTGTATTGAGACACTCTCATTGCTTTTCATGAATATTTACATTTATGTTTTATTTGATGAAATATTTGATCCATATATGATGAATACTCAGGAGTTTCCTTCCTTATTGTTTATTAAATATATCCTTATTTATTTTTACCTCTTTTTCCAATCCCTATTACATAATATATTGTTTTCATGTAAAATTTTTCTCTCTTTCTCTTCGTTCAGAATAATAATGTATTCAAAAATCGTTTGTTTAATGTTTTCAAAATAACCTCGAATATCATTTTTTTATAAATATAGTTTTATTTGATTTATTTTTTTAAAATATTATTTTATATGTTATCAATTTTATTATCAAAGAAACTTTTTTCAAACTTTTTTATATTATAAAAGTATTTTTCAAAAATATATATATATTCCTCAATATATTTTTTTAAAGATATTTTAAAATTAACGCACATATATAATAACATCTATTGGTTCCACCCATGACTTTATAGGGAAATTATTTCATGTTTCTATTCATATTGATTCTATAAATAGATTACGTTTCGATGGTAGGATATTTAAGAAACATGTATTCTCTTTCACAGGATATTTTCTTTTGAAAACCGCTTATTTTCATGGGATATTTTAATGATTAAATCATTATGAAACATGTATATTTACATATATTATTATATGATAACATGTTTATAATACCCATATCATTTCTGGCATAATGATATGATTATTTATGATCTTTTGGAACATGTATGTTCGATTTTATTATGGGATGGGTGTGACCAATATCTCCAACAAATGCATTGGGTAATGATTTATATCTCAATAACTACACTATGATGGTCTTGGGAATAATCCTTGACTATTATGTTGCCCATAGAAGTGAACCATGACTACCATGATGGTATGTGGAGAGAACTCATGCTACCAAGATCACCATGGGAGTGAACAATCACTACCAATATGGTATGGGGAGTGAACCTGTACTACCTAGATGGTCATGGTAGAAATTAATTGGCTACTATGGAAACCATATTATATACTTATGTGTCTCCCACAATTCCATATCAAATTCTTATGTTATGATTTCATGTATTATGTTCTCTATTTACAAATTATTCATGTCTTATGAACTACAAATATTTATTCCATGATTCATATATATGATATTTTATATTAAGGGTATGATATTACATTTTCATGATAAGTTTCTTATACCCATATGATCTTCGTTATGTTTACATGTGTATCATTTTTACACTTACCGATCATTTTAGATCACCCATTTTTTCCTTCCCCAGGGAATGAATATACGTGTATTTTTTATCTTTCTAAGAAGGTTTCTATTCAAGAAAAACATAGTGGGAGGTAATTTATCCTGTTTAGGAACCAGTGTTTATGTTTCCATGTTTACAAAGGCACTAGACTAGCACGACATTCATGTATTTGTTTGTGTTTTTTCTTATGAATTTTGAAAAGGATATATATTGTTAATGGATATCAAGACAGGGTGGTTATAATTGCAATCAAATGAAATGTTTATTTCAAATTTGTAAAATAGGATTAGAAAACCATTGTGATAACCCCATGGATATTCTTAAGGATATGTATAATGATGGTTAATTTTTTAGGAAAATTCCATGGTTCTTTGGTAAATGATAGAGTGATTAATTTTAGAGAAACATTTCCCAGTTTATATACAAAAAGATGATGTGGCACTAAAATAGATGTACATAGGGGTACCCACTCTGACAAGATGTTCCAGGCATGACCTAGGGTAATCTGATACATTAAAACGGCTCTTGAAGCACACCTGGATTGACACAATTAGAGGATATGCTGTGAAAATTCATAAACTCTTCACAAACCATCATGAAGGATTTAAATTGATGTTTTCTATAAATAAACTAATATAAATATATGTTTTCATAGAAAAATTAGGTTTCATTATTTAGACATCCTATAAGTGAGTATTCATGATTTTGTTCTTCCTCGGTATGATAAATATTTCTTATGTTATGATTATGGTTTTAGTGACTGGTCAAAACCCAAAGGACCATCATTAATTCTGATTCTGATAGAGAATTAAATTATTGTTATCTTGTGAAGAATAATGATATGGGACGTGGTATAAAAAATAATGTGGCTATGCTCAAATATATTTCTCAAGATATGAATCGTGGTGGAAATCCAAATGAGAAAAGGGGGGAATAAATTTATATTAAGTATTTCATGAGGCAATGTCCAATTTAATTATAGGGTATTTTGATCAACATTTTTGTTTAAAAATAAATCAATAACATTGAAAATATATTCTATGTTCTTCAGTGTTCGTAGCATTATAATTTCAATCTGGATGATTATCTATTAGAAGGAAAATAATATCATTGCTGGACTCTAATAAAGAATATTAGGTAGCAATATGAGATTGAATACATGGAATGGGATGAGATAATGAACACATTTTTCCATATTTTATTTCCTGTAATTCCTCATAACAAAATGGATAAAGTGTTTCTGGAGTTATAGAAAAGTGTTGATGATTCTTTAGGTATGTCAGATGATAATTTCAAGAGACTTTTGTGCTTTGATTTAGGAATTATCATCCAACCTGAATGTAATATTGACAGGTCCTTCAGTTGCTTAAATCCATGTATTAGAAGGGAATTTGACATATGAGACATTAAAATCTATTAATAGATTTTTGTTTGTGAAATCCCTATTGAAATAAAGGTTGGATTTCTGTATCAATCTCATTGTTTGGAGATGAATAGGAATATGGAGTTTAAATGAAAATAAAAAACCATGAATAAATGAAGATGTCACTTCCTTTATGATCTATGTGTGTGAATAAGCATGGATTAAATTTCCTTAAGGGGTATAAATTATTTTTTTTGTTTAATGTAAGGTCACCATGCAATTTATTTCTGTTGTGATGAGATAAATTTATCCAAAATTGTGAATGGGGAAAAAAGCACAAAATTCAACTCCCACGATTTAGTGAAACTAGTGTAAGTAGAATGGGAATAATACTAACCACTTCGCAAAGCCATGGAATGGTGATGATGATTGAATTCAACATATTATTATGCTGAGGGATAAGGGGAAATCTCATGAAGTTATTATTTTTATATGAGGGTTGTGATAATGATGTGTTGGAAGATACTCTTACCATCCACTCTAGAACTTCTAATGTCGAATTTTATTCTCTATATACCCACTCTTTCAAATTTGAATACTTTTCTAAGGGTTTTAAGATTCCTAAAAAATAATTATATGTGGAATTATCAATGAAATACATGAATGTTGTGAAGAAAAATATTGTAATAAATATCAATTATCCTCTTCCACTTATCAATGGATTGTTTGATCATCTTTAGGGAGATTAGTACTTTTCCATGATTGACCATTGTTCTTGATATCATCAATTGAGGGGAATTAATGAGGATGCACCCATTATAGAATTCCATACATGGTATAGTCACTTGGAATATATAGTGATGCCTTTTGTTCTAACTAATTTCCTTGTTATCCTTATAGATTTAATGAATATAGTCTTTAAAAATCACCTTGATATGTTTTTGGTACTCTTTATATGTGATTTTATTAGCTATTCAAAGTTAAATTATGAGCATTAAGATCACTTTATAATTATAATGGGGATAGTAATGAAAAAGAATATATATGAAAAAAATTTCAATGTTTGCATTTTGGCTACCAAAGGTTTAATTGTTTGGTTCATATAATGTCAAGAGATGGTGTACTAGTAGATCTATCGATGATGGGTATTGAATGCATGCCTAGACAAACTATGATGACTGTGACAAATATATTTCTTGGTTTAGTTAAATACTATGAACAAGTCATGGAGAATTTATAATGAATGTATAATTCGATGAACATGTTTACATGAAAGGGTAAATGATCATTTAAAAGAGGAATCTGATGAAAATTAAAAGGAACTCTAGAGATGGTTGTTCATTTCACATGTGTTAACATTTCCCTATAGTGGAGAATGGTTTCTAATATATAATGATGCATCCCTGATGGGATTGGGAGGTGTTGTTTTTCATAATTACATGGTTATCTCTTATGACTCACAGTAGTTGATGATTCGTGATCAAAATTACCCAACTCATGATTATGAGTTAGAACTTTTAAATATGTCATTAAATTGTTAATACATTATCTATTTCGAGAGAACGGTGATATATATACTAATTATAAAATTCTTATATATCTAATCACATATAAGGAGTTGAACATGTTCCATGGAAGATGGTTATAGTTGATAAAGGATTATGAATTATCAATACATTACAAACTTCAGAAAGAGAACAAGGTGGCAAATACATTGAGTTAGAAGGATCAAACTAGCTTATCCATGATGAGGATCAAAAAAGATCCAGTAATTTTGGATTTAAATATGATAGATCTAGAAATCAAAAAGGATGGGGTACAATATTATCTTTTTCAAATGAATGATAAACCATCAATCCATGTAATGATTAAGGTGGTGTAGAAGGAAGATGATTATTTTAGAAAGAAAGTAAAAAATATAACTATGTGTAACAATGATCAGGATGGAATGGACACGTTTAGCATCAATATGACAACCCTACATTTTATTACAACTTAAACATGCTTTATTACATAAAACATCACTTGATACAACAAAAAAGCTCTAGAGGTTTAGTGTCTTTGGGGCTTAGGATCATTACATAAAAACATGAAACATGAAATACAAAATCGTTATTGAAAACATCCTTTACATGACCACTACATTCCCTCTTACTTAGCATTGCATGAGATAACCTGAGGACATGCATAAGATAAGGGTGAGATATAAATCCCAGTAAGGGAGTACACATGGATTCATATGAGGAGTACAATACATGTTAGGCAATAGGCATGTCATTAGAGCATAAGATAAACATGAACATAAAGGCATGATAAAGCATGATAATCATAACATGGAAATGTGTCAATAACACTTAACATTGAATTAGCATGAGCCAAGGCTCATTGCACATGGAGCATGAGTAAACCCTCATTGCACATGAAGCACGAGTAAACCCTCGTTGCACTTGAATAAGCATGAGTCAACACTCATTGCACATGAAGTATCATGATAATAGACTTTACACAATGCATTGGAGCGCTATAAGGGTGCACCCTTCTTAAACATTTCATTTCATGCATAAGTGTGCCACATGGATCATAAAACAGGGATTCATAAAACATAATCATTTATTCCACGATAAAGGAATGTGGAATTAATAAATGAAACTTTACAATAAATAAGTAAATGTGCATAAAGTTGAATACCCTTGATGGAGAAATGGTCATGATATTCACTACACAAAGACATTGGCTTAGAAAATCGGTGTGATTTCAGCAGCGTAACGGCATGACATAAGAATTCATAAAAAGGGTTGATGAGAGATAAAGGGGTTCCTCATCATATTTACATGTAATGGACAGTAAGGAGGTAATATAGATACATGTCCCAAAAATTGTAATGGAATTTATATTCATGATACAAAAGTATTGCTTGAATATAAAAGAGGAGAGAGAAGTTCCTTTCGGAATTCCGACATAGTAACGGGTGTACATGGGAGGCATTTAATGAGAGAGAAAGGGGTATCCCATCATTCAAAAAATAAGAGATCATTATGGGGGAGGTGTGAAACCATACCCCAACATTCATAATTGAAATTAAAAGGCCAATACAACTTAAAGAAAATTGACAAAAAATTAGAAAGGAAGAAAAAACCCTTACTTGGAAGTGTGCTTCCAAAGGCTAGAGAGAGGCTTGTGAGAGGCTTCTTGGGAGATTGGGGCACCGTGGGAGGAATCTAGAGAGATTAGGGTAGAGGATTGATGAACTCCAACGGATTTTAGTGAGGAGGAAGTGGGAGCTTGGGTGGGTTTATATAGGAAAGGTGAGGGAATTCTTTATTATTTATGTTTGGGTCCCCTTACATTAAATTAATCCAAACCACAAATCATCCCATGGTTTTTGCCCATGGTTTTTGGCTAATGGAAGAAGAAAAAAATATTTTATAAGGTACAAGTCCGAACTTCTTAAAATAATAAGGTTGCTTATGTGGAGGTGAGTCACACTCCCATGGAAATTAATTTAAAAAGGTAAAGTGTTGAATATGTCTTGAGGGGTCCATTAATGCTTTGAAAAGTAATTCAAACAAACCCAACATCACATTATTTTAATGATAAAAAATATATTGGCCGAACATAAGGACTATGGTATTTTATTAAATCACCATTGGGTCATTATGATGTCAAAAAACACATTATATATTTAAACGGAATTTAATTTTTACCCAAAAATTTGACTGTCTCAGAAAATTATGAAAAATTCACTGTTGGATAATTTCGACGTCCTGATTCCAGAAATTACATTTATTTTATCTAAAAAAATTTCTAAATATGTTAGTTTTCACTTTTAAAATAAAAAACGACATTTATCGAAAATTCGCGAGTTTTGACAAAAATGGATTTCAAACCGTAATAAAAATTTTAATTACATTCATAAAATTATAAGATCATTTATATTTAATAAAAAAATAATTTAATAATATTTATATTATTTTATTAAAATATTATTTAATTCAAAAAATCCATTAATTTAATAAAATAGATTTCTTAATTAAATAATAACTAAAAAACACCATTTGTACATTTAAAAACTATTTACAATGTATCCAAAAATGACTAGAAATTATATCCATTATTATATACAAGAATAATGTAAATGAAAATAGTACTATTTATTTGTTACATAACCCCTTAAAATAGCCGCATAAGACCTAAGGGTAAGGTGTGCGATGGTGACAGACTCTTGGGGCGGCTCGGATAACATCGCTCGAGTGGTAATCTCTATCAACATCAAATTTTACCGTAGATGGTCACGTTCGAGCTTGACATAATCAAGCTCAGCTTTGTCTTGGTCAAGGGAGAAGCCCAAGGATGCCACCTCTTTTCTGGGCTCAAAAAATGGACTTCGTATGGGGCAATTCTACTAGATGAGGCCATCGCTTCCTCTGTCTAAGTAAAATTGTGTTCGTTAAAGCATTATATTTATACTAATCATGTGATCATTGTTCAATGGCTATAATAGTAATGGTCACAAATCTTATCATAAAACAAAAGAAGTTGACATCTTATAAAAACATTTTTCATCAAGAGACATTTAACTGGATCAAGAGGGATTTTCCATTAATGAATGTTTGGGTCGTTACAATATTCCCCCCTTAAAAAATTTCGCCCTCGAAATTTTCCTTTTCCCACAATAAAACAAATGTGGGTAACTCAGCTTCATCATATCCTCTGATTCCCAAGTTGCTTCTTCAAACTTGTTGTTTCTCCACAACACCTTGATGAGGGGCATTGTCTTATTTCGTAGAACTTTTTATCTACGATCTAAGATCTTCACTGGTTGCTCCTCATAAGAAAGATCGTCTTCCAATTGTACCACCTCGGAAGAGAGTAGTTGTGAAGGGTCCGGTATGTACATCCTTAAGAGGGATACATGAAAGACATCATGCACCTTGGCCATAGTAGGTGGAAGTGCTAGTCGATAGGCCAAAGCCCCAACACGATCAAGAATCTCGAAGGGGCCGATGTACCTTAGACTTAACTTCCCTTTCTTTCCAAACCTCATGACCTTCTTCCATGGAGATATGCACAAAAACACCATGTCTCCAACTTTAAACTCAAGGTCTCATAGACGATTATCTGCATAAGTCTTCTGTCGACTCTGGGCTGCCTTGATATGCTACTGAATGGTTTTCACCTTCTCCACCATTTCTTCGACCATTTCTGGTCCAAGCAGCTTACGTTCACCAACCTCATCCCAACATGCCGGTGTTCTGCACCTTTTCCCATAAAGGGCTTCATATGGTTCCATTTGTATTCTCGAGTGGAAACTGTTATTATAAGAGAACTCAACCAGAGGAAGATGTTTATCCCATCCTCCTTTAAAGTCCATTGAGCACGCTCTCAACATATCCTCAAGTGTTTGGATATTCCTCTCTGATTGGGCATCAGTTTGAGGATGATAGGCCGTACTAAAGTTCAGTTTAGTATTCAGAGCATCTTGAAGACTCTTCTAAAACATAGAGGTGAATCTTGGATCTCAGTCGGACACAATAGATAGTGGTACTCCATGAAACCTTACCACTTCCCTGATATATATCCATTCTAGTTGATCCAAATAGAAATCCTCCCGAATAGCAATGAAGTGTGTAGTCTTTGTAAGATGATCCACAAAAACCCAAATTGCATTGTTGCCTTTGGATGTCCTTCGATGTCCGGTGACAATGTCCATGGGGATTTTCTCCCATTTCCATTATAGTATGGGCAATGGTTGCATCATCCCCTTAGACTTCTGCCTCTCTACCTTCACTTGCAGACACACGAGGCACTTTGATGTATATTCAGCGATCTCCTTATTCATATTGTCCCACCAATAGTTTTCTCGGAGTTCTCGATACAACTTTGTGCTCCCTGGGTGAATAGAGAAATTTGAACTATGTGTATCATCCAAAAGTTCCTTCTTCAGCTCTGGACATGATGGAACACATTGTCTTTTCCCAAACCGCATTATTCCTTCCTCATTAACATTAAACTCTGAGGATTTTCCCCTTTTGATAGCTTCCACTTTTCCTTGAATTCCCACATCATCATTTTGAGCATCCTTTAACCTTTCCAAAAGAGATGGTTGAGCAATCATTTGTGAAAGGATTGATGATTTTCCCTTCTTTATGATTCCCACATCCATCTTCATCAAGTCTATTAAGATTGGATCCTTCTCAATTCTCATCATTGATAGAATCACTGGATCCTTTCTACTTAGGGCATCTGCCACCTTCTTCGCTTTTCCAGGGTGGTAATGTATTGAACAGTCATAATCCTTGATGAGCTATATCCATATTCTATGGCACATATTAAGCTCTTTCTATGTGAATATATATTTAAGACTCTTGTGGTCAGTATATATCTCACATTTCTACCCATAGAGATAATGCCGCCAGATTTTAAAGGCAAAGATCACCGCCGCCAACTCCAGATCATGCGTTGGATAGTTTCTCTCATGGATTTTCAACTGCCTTGAGGCATAGGATATCACTTTATCATTCTACATCAGCACACATCCTATTCCATTCTTCGAATCATCACTAAATACCACAAAAAGCTCCCCACTTGTGGGTAATGTGAGCACGGGTGCAGTGATATGCCTCCTTTTCAACTCCTTGAAGCTTTCTTCACATTCATCACTCCGAGAAAACTTTACTCCCTTTCGAGTTAGCTTGGTAAGAGGGTTGGACAATCGTGAGAAATTCCTCACGAATCGTCGATAATATCCACCTAACCCCAGGAAGATACAGATATCCGTTACAGATTTTGGCCTCGACCATCCCTCAATTGAATATGTTTTGGAGGGATCCACATATATCCCATTGATTTTGATGATATGGCCCAAGAATGAGACCTCCTTCAACCATAACTCACACTTGCTGTACTTTGCATAGAGATTCTCCTTGCGCAAAGTCTCTAGTATAGTTTTTAAATGCTCCTCATGATCCTCCTTGGTTTTGGAGTATATTAGAATATCATCTGTAAAGACTACCAAAAATTTGTCTAAGTAATCTCTAAAGACTCTATTTATCAAGTCCATGAATATTTCTAGAGAATTGGTGAGTCCAAAAGGAATTACTATGAATTCATAGTGCCCGTACCTTGTACGAAAATCATTCTTGGGGATATCATCCTTTTTCACCCTTACTTGATAATATCCCGACCGCAATTCCACCTTGGAGAAGTATTGTGCTCCACAGAACTGATCGAACAAGTCATCAATTCGTGGGAGATGATACTTGTTCTTTATCGTGATTTTGTTATGTTCACAATAATCGATGCAAAGCGGCATTGACCCATCATTCTTCTTGACGAAGAGGACTGGTGCACCCCATGGTGAAGCACTTGGGCGTATAAAATCTTGTGGTCATTATATATCACACATTTCTCTCCATAGAGATAATGCCACCAGATTTTCAAGGCAAATATCACCGCCTCCAACTCCAGATCATGCATTGGATAGTTTCTCTCATGGATTTTCAACTGCCTTGAGGCATAGGATATCACTTTATCATTCTGCATCCGCACACATCCTATGCCCTTCTTCAAAGCATCACTGAATACCACAAAAAGCTCCCAACTTGTGGGTAAATTGAGAATGAGTGCAGTGATAAGCCTCCTTTTAAACTCCTTGAAGCTTTCTTCACATTCATCACTCCAAGAAAACTTTACTCCCTTTCAAGTTATCTTAGTAAGAGGGTTTCACAATTGTGAGAAATTCCTCACAAATCGTTGATAATATCTAGCTAACCCCAAGAAGCTACGGATATCCATTACAGATGTTGGCCTTGTCCATCCCTCAATTTCATCTGTTTTGGAGGGATCTACAGATATCCCATTTCTTATGATGATATACCCCAGGAATGAGACCTCCTTCAACCAGAACTCACACTTGATGTACTTTTCATAGAGCTTCTCCTTGCGTAAAGTCTCTAGTATAGTTTTTAAATGCTCCTCATGATCCTCATTGGTTTTGGAGTATATTACAATATCATCTATAAATAATACCACAAATTTGTCTAGGTAATATCTAAATACTCTATTCATCAAGTCCATGAATATTTTTGGAGCATTGGTGAGTCTGAAAGGCATTACTATGAATTCATAGTGCTCGTACCTTGTACGAAAATCAGTCTTGGGGATATCTTCCTTCTTCACCTTTACTTGATAATATCCCGACCTAAAGTCCATCTTGGAGAAGTATTGTGCTCCACGCAACTGATCGAACAAGTCATCAATTCGTGGGAGAGGATTCTTGTTCTTTATCATGATTTTGTTAAGTTTATGATAATCGATGAAATTCCGCATTGACCCATCCTTCTTCTCGACGAAGAGGACTGGTGCACCCCATGGTGAAGCACGTGGGCATATAAACCCTTTATCCAGATTCTCCTGTAGTTTTTTCTTCAGCTCTTCAAGATCAACAACAGCCATTCTATATGCAGTCTTGGATATTGGTAACTCCCCAGGTATAAGTTCAATTGAGAATGCAACATCTCTTCTAGGAGGAAGACCAGACAGTTCCTCGGGAAACACTTCCGCGAATTCCCTCACAATAGGCATTTCTTCAAGGATGGTTTCTCCCTTGGACTCAATCATCTGAGCCAGATACGCGTTCTCATAGGGCAGCAATATCCACGCTTGAGATGATAGAGCTAAAGGAGATTCATCTTCCTCCTGACACTTGTAATGAATTGGGGGTCGAATCTCCATATAGAGTGTGATTTCCCTCTCCCGACAATTTATATTTGCTCTATATAAGGAAAGAAAATCCATGCCAAGAATTGTATCAAATTCCACCAGAGGGAGTATGACGAGGCTTGCCGGGAAATTCAATCCACAGATTTTAACAGGGGTGGACTTATATTCATGGGATGCAATGATTTACCCATTTTCCGTACTCACTGACATCTTTACTTCCATGATTTGTGGTGGTGCTGAGATTATTCTACTAAACTTTCGAGATATAAAAGAATGCGTAGAACCTCAATCAAAAAGTATGTTCGCTATTCTTGAATGAATAACTAGTATACGTGTCACCACTTCTTTGTCGGGGTTCACTTCGGCAGAAGTGATGGCAAAAGATCTTCCTTGCTGTCTTGGAGGTTGTTGGTTGCCTCCGACAACCCTTGTATTAGGGAACTGATTTGAAAAATGACCCGGTTCTTTGCATTTATAGCATTGAACAACGTGTTGAGGTTCGAACAGAGCGTTACTCTCCTCTGTCTTAGCTACGGGTCCTTCTTTTCGACAGTTAACGGCTAGGTGCCCTTCTCTTCCACACCTGAAGCATTTTCTCGTCCCCTTAAGGCAATTTCCAGGGTGCTTCTTTCCGCAATTTTGGAAAGTGGGGTGCTGGAACATCTTAGCACCGTTGAATTTATCCATCGGACCACCAGCATTGAATTCCACCTTACTCTTCTTGTACCCATGATACCCCTGTGATTCCCTGATCTCCATTTCAACCTTGAGGGCACATCGGACAATTTCATCATAGTTGTCAAAGTCACAGATCACTAATGCTTTCTGCAATCTAGGCTTCAACCCACCAAAGAAGCAGTCAACCTTGTATTTGGGGGTAACGACAAAGCCGGAACCGTATCATGAAAGCCTTGTGAAGTTTGCGTCGTATGCTCCAATAGATTCCTCATCTTTTCTGCTTGAGGTAAAGGAAGTCCCTTTCCATCTTAAGCCGGAGGGTGCGCGGAAAATATTAATTGAAAAACATCTTCCGAAATTCCTTCCATTCCAAAGCCTCGATCACCTCCTCAGGCTTCATATTTTTGATCAACGTCCACCATTGATCATCTTCACCCTCCATATGATAAGCAGCCAGGAGAACCTTCCCTTGTTCAGAACATTGAAGGATGGAGAAGATCTTTTCAATGAAGTTGATCCATTGTTCAGCGATTGTGGGATCGGATGATCCACTAAAAGTAGGAGGCCTTTTCCTCATGAAGATCTTGATAGCTACTTGTTCCATATTACGGGGGTTTGGAATTTCCTCTTGACACGTGTTTCTATTCAAAACTTGAGTTAGCTAAGAGATAAGCGTGACAAAGTTCACGATTCCCGTTCCCATTGGATTGGGAATCTCATTAGTACAGTCATCACACTAATCTTCACAGCGGTTGTTAGCCCGAGTCCTCCTATTACCAACCTTTGTCTGGAATAAAATGAATGTTAAGGGTAACACATAAAGGGTAATCCAAAGACAAAATTTGATGACTTATAAATAAACTTTCATTCCTTAACTCATGAGTATATAGGCTTCAATCTTGTATTTTCATGATCTACTTTCTAACAAATATTCGTAGGGAATTTTTTTAATTCCATTAACAAGGGTTCATACTAAGATTTTGAATTTATCAAAACATATACCCCGGGATTTTTGTATCCAAGAGTGCAGCAAGGCCCATTGTCGTGCACCAGTTCTGGTTCGAGTCTAGCTCAAAGCGGTGTTTTCGGGTTTTACCTCTAAGATACATATGTTCTAGAGCTGCCTCTACCAGCTTGTATCCAGAGAGGGATGTATTTTTTTGATAAACCACATAATTAGTATTTACCAAAACATAGGGATGTTTTTATTATACTTAGTCTTGCATCTAAGTCTTTAGTAGGGTTTCCTAATCCCAAAAATAACTAAACCAATCCTTTGATACCAACTATGACAACCCTTCTTTTTATTACAACTTAAACATGCTTTATTACATAATACTTAACTTGATACAACAAAGAAGATCGAGAGGTTTAGTGTCTTTGGGGATTAGGATAATTACATAAAAACATGAAAAATTAAATAAAACATCTTTATTGAAAACTTACTTTACATGACCACTACATTCCCTCATACTTAGTATTGCATGGGATAACCTGAGGACATGCATAAGAAAAGGGTGAGCTATAAAGCCCAGTAAGGGAGTACACATGGAATAACATAAGGAGTACATTACATGTTAGGAAATAGGCATGTCAATAGAGAATAAGATAAACATGAACATAAAGGCATGATAAATCATGATAATCATAACATGAAAATGTGGCAACAACAATTAACATTGAATTAGCATGAGCCAAGGCTCATTGCACATGGAGCATGAGTAAACCCTCATTACACATCAAGCACGAGTAAACCCTCTTTTCACTTGAATTATAATGAGTCCACACTAATTTCACATGACGTATCATGATACTATACTTTACCCAATCCATTGGAGCGCTATAAGGGCGCACCCTTCTTAAACATTTCATTTCATGCATAAGTGTGCCACATGGATCATAAAACATGGATTCATAAAACATAATAATTTATTCCAAGATAAAGGAATGTGGAACTCATACATGAATCTTTATAATCATTAAGTAATTGTTCATAAAGTTGAATACCATTGATGGAGAAATGGGCATGGTATTCACTACACAATGACATTGGCTTAGAAAATCGGTGCAATTTCGACAGCGTAACGGCATGACATATGAATTCATAAAAAGGGTTGATGAGAGAGAAATGGGTTCCTCATAATATTTACATGTAATGTATAGATAAGAGGTCATATAGATACATGTCCCAACAATTGTGATGGAATTTAGATTCATGATACAAAAGTATTTCTAGAATATAAAAGAGGAGAGAGAAGTTACTTTTGGAATTTCGGCATAGCAACGGGTGTACATGGGAGGCATTTAATGAGAGAGAAAGGGGTCTCCCATCATTCAAACAATAAGAGGGTAGTATGGGGGAGGTGAGAAACCATACCCAAACATTCATAATTGAAATTAAAAGGGCAATACAACATAAAACAAATTGACAAAAAATGAGAAAGGAAGAAAAAACCCTTACTTGGAAGTGTGCTTCCAAAGGCTAGAGAGAGGCTTGTGAGAGGATTATTTTGATCTTGGGTAACCTTGGGAGGATTTTAGAGAGAGTAGGGAAGAGGTTGAACGAACTCAAAGGGATTTTAGTGAGGAGGAAGTGGGAGCTTGGGTGGGTTTATATAGGAAAGGTGGGGGAATTCTTTATTATTTAGGTTTGGGTCCCCTTACATTAAATTAATCCAAACCACAAACTATCCCATGGTTTTTGACTATGGTTATTGGAAAAGGGAAGAAGAAAACAATATTTTATAAGGAAAAAGTCATAACCTCTTAAAATAATAAGGTTTCTTATGTGGAGGTGAGTCACACTCCCATGGAAATTAATTTAAAAAGGAAAAGTGTTGAATATGTCTTGAGGGATCCATTAATGCTTTGACAAGTAAGTCAAAAAAACCCAAAATTAAATTATTTTAATGACAAAACATTAATTGGCCGAAAATAAGGATTATGATATTCTATTACATCACCATTGGGTCATTATGATGTCATAAAACACATTATATATTTAAACAGTATTTAATTTTTACCCAAAAATTTGTCTGTCTCAAAAAATTATGAAAAATTCACCGTTGGATAATTTTGAAGACTTTATTCCAGAAATGACATTTATTTTATCTAAAAATATTTCTAAATATGTTAATTTTCTATTTTAAAATAAAAACCCTCATTTATCGAAAATTTGCGGGTTTTGACAGAAATGGATTTCAAACCTTAATAAAAAAATTTAATTGAATTCATAAAATTATCAGATCATTTATATTTAATAAACAATTAATTTAATAATAATATTATTATTTTATAAAAATATTATTTAATTCAAAAAATCCCTTAATTTAATAAAATAGATTTCTTAATTAAATATTAACTAAAAAACATCATTTGTACTTTTAAAAACTATTTACAGTGTATCCAAAATGACTAGAAATTATATTCATTATTATATACAAAAATAATTTACATGAACATAGTACTACTTATTTGTTACATAACCCCTTCAAATAGCCGCATAAGACCTAAGGGTAAGGTGTTCGATGGTGACAGTCTCTTGGGGCGGCTCCGATAACATCGCTCGAGTGGTAATCTCTATCAACTTCCACTTTTCCCATAGACGGTCACATTCGAGCATGACATAATTAAGCTCATATTGGGCTTGGTCAAGGGCGAATCCCAAGGATTCCACCTATTTTCCGAGCTCCGACAAATTGGCTTCGTATGGGGCAATTCTACCGGATGAGGCCATCGCTTCCTTTGTCTGAGTAAAATTTGGTTCGTTAAAGCCTTATATATATACTAATAATGTGATCACTGTTCAACGACTATAAAAGTAACGATCACAACTATTAAAATAAAACCGAAGAATTTTACATCTTATAAAAACATTTTTCATAAATAGACATTTAACTGGATCAAGAGGAATTTTCCATTAATGAAAGTTTGGGTCGTCGCAAACAATGTATGTTTTCCTTCTATAATAGATTTGAAGAATGCACTATTAGAGGACGTTGATAGTTCTTTATTATCCTTTCATCCGAAAAGTACAACAATATATAAGGACATGAAATAATACTTCTGGTGGGATTTTATGAAAAGTGATATCGCAGAGTTGTTATCTCAGTTCTTGGTATGCCAACGTGTTAAGGCTGATGGAAAAACGTCAAAGGGGATTATTCATCCATTACCCATACCATAATGGAAATAGGGGAACACCACATGAGATTTTTTTATTAGACAACCCAAAATCAGTAAAGGGCTTAATACAATATGGGAGGTATTAAATCACCATACAAAGAGAGAAAAATTCATCAATATCTGAGAAGCATTATACCTAGATCATCTATTCAAGAAATTCATTAAGAAAGTGGTATGGTTTCATAGAGTACCCCATTCCATTGTTTCTGATCATGATATGTAGTTTAAATCAATGTTCTATATAATTATTTAGTAATAAAATGATATAAAATTTATTTATATTACTTATTATCATCCTTATATAGATGTATTATTTTAATGAACAATTCAAACCCTAGATGATATGTTGGGATCTTATTCTTCTCATTTCAATGGTAGTTGCTATCTACACCATCCTCTAGTTGAGTTTTCTTAAAACAATAGTTTACACTCATGAATTTAGATGGAACTTTATTAAATCTTTTATAGGTTGAAATCTAGACATCCAATATTATAGGATTATGATCGATAAACATAGCCATTGGGACCTAATATCATAGATGAAATGGTCAAGAAGGTTAGAGCCATTCATCAGCATATCGAAGAAGCTATATGTTGGTAGAAGATTTACACTGATAACCCTCAGTGCGATCCACATATTGAAGTTGGTGAAAAGGTGTTTCTATAAATCTCACCCTGATAGAATATTATGAGATTCATGAATAAAGTAAAACTAATACCTAGGTATATCGGTCCCTTCGACATTATTAATCGTTTCAAGATGATAGCCCACTGCATGAAAATTCCTACAAATCTATCTCAAGTCTATGATGAGTTCCATATATCTCTCTTGAGTATGTAAATACCTAACCCTTCACATGTACTAAAGTTCAAGGTCATGTTAATAGACCAGGATCTATCTTACGAATAATAACCCGAAATTTGTTTGGAACGATCTGAGAATATTCAACAAAAAAATGACACTCACCAGGTCAATGTTTTGGGGAGAAATAACCAGCTAGAGAATGCTACATAGAAACTTGAGAATATGATGAAGTATAAGTATCCTCATTTTTTATAGCTTAGTGATGAGTTTTGAGGGTGAAATTCATTTTAATGGGGTAGAATGTAAAACCACTACTTTTTATAGACCTTTTTTCTAATAAATTAATATAAAATTGTCTCTTGCAATTATTTATTTCAAATATTACTTTCAAACATAACCAAATCATCATATGTTACTTGTAAAAAAAACTTGGAGTATATAACTTGTACAATGACTTGTTGTATGATACAAAAAACACCAACACAATGTACATCATAGACAACATATAGTTTATACAAAACATTGTATTAATGATATATTTACATAAATGAGATAATTAGATCCTATAAATTTAAAATAGTAATATTAACATAAAAACTAAATTTAAAATATTTTTTTACTTGTTTTATATAAGTAATATGTATTGATAATGAATGATATTATTTTTGGTAAATTCTTTTTATGTTTTAAATTATTATTCTCTTGAATGAAATAAATTTAATAATAAAATTCATTTTAGACATATTTATAAATTTAATTCCCTAAAATAACCCTCTTTTTAAAATTTTTAACTTTGAATTTATCCTATGGTGAATTTTTAGGATTTTTCTGAAAAACATCATTTTAGGATGAATACTAAAAAATATAGCTATTTTCATAAAAACAACAATTTGATTAATTAATTATTAATGATAAATGATATTATAAATTTTCATTAAAGTCAAATTAGATAAATATTAATTCAATAATTACAATTTAATTCACTATAATAAATTTCAATTTGAAATTGAATATAAAATATTATCAAACTTTTGAACATTTTTATACTTAAAACCTGTTAGTTCGTCTCATCTGTGGGATGTGAATTAATATTAATTTGGATGATTCTATGATTTGAATTTATAAATATATAACAAAAAAAATTTATTGATAATAATAATTAGATTCTAATAATATCATGAAAATATTGGACCAATATTAATTGTAGAAGTGATTAAAATTAATCACTGTGATTAAGGCCATATTATGCTTAATTAGAGACTACACCTTAAAATTAATGGCCAAAATGACCTAGAAACATTTTAAAAGCCCAGTTTATATCCATAGTACATCCATAAACCATATATTATTGTTTTTTTGGATAAAGTTTTTAGGTATGAACATTGGTACAAATCATTTTATTTCTAAAAAATCCAAGTGAGTGCTTTTCCTTCCCTATTAAATGACACAACCTCTCTCACATCCTCACACCTATCAAACCAATTAAATATGGAAATGAACCACCCAAATAACATCCCTAAATCCCTACATTCCATATAAAATAATTACAATGGGATTATTGAAACCCAATGATGCCTTTTGGTATAAACCAAATGAAGTTACCCCATAAAGAGGTAACATCTTTTCTCAAGTCATTTATTTTATTTTTGGTCTCCACCACCTCCACATTATTTTTTAAATGATTTTATAAAAAAGGATCCTCATTATACAAGGATTGTTTTATGATATTTATTATAGTGATACTAACACACACCTTAATCTAATTGATAACGAGCTTATTGTTAATGTGTATGACGAACTACCACCTCCCAGAATGATGATTCATTCGTACACTATATGGATTTTATGATGGATAGTTTCGGGGAATATATATAGTATATATGATATAATAAAGTTGAATTAACAATTATATATATATATACATTCATATATGTCTTTTACTATATTTCTATCAACAAGACAATTAAATGGAAATAACATCCATGTTCATGTAACTATCACCATGAACCGTGTCTTCCATTTCATACATATATATTCGATAGGTTACTATAATAAAAATATAGTATATATAAATTATATTTATATAATGTAACACATTTTGAAATCATAATACCATTATAAACACATACGATATAACAAATTAAGTCACATGAGATAAACACAAATAATATTTCCCAAAGTGAACCCTTAACATATGATTGTTATCAAGATTGTAATATATGGTCATAAGAAAAACATATACTGTATTATATATAATTATATAGTAATATAAAATATTTATAATAAATTTATATTTATTATATAGGTTTTTTGAGCGAGTACGAAGAGATTCAAGTCACAAGGTAAGGGGATTTCATCTCCCTTTTTATGCCTATGAGATACATGATATGTTTTCCTCTCTTTCCTTTTGTGTGGTGTGTATAATTTTCATGATTTTATTATATGTATATTATAACTAAATTGATGGGTACAAATATATATATTTTCTAACTTTAATTCATTGGGTTTATGTTTCAAAAGATGACAAATTGGTAAAAACGATTTGACTCAATTTTTCTTCCTTGAGACTAGTGTTTTATTATGCACCGAAATTCTCTTTGGAAATATATATAATTCCACTTTACCTGCAATATCATGAATCATCATATTTTAATGATAATTTAATTTTCATGTCATTTTTTTATTACATGTTGATTTTTATCCTATGTTACCAATTTATAATTGTTTTTTGAGGCAATCTCATCACCTTTAGAGATTGATTATGTTTATGCTTCCATGGATTAAATCATTAATCCATATCTAAATTATACTCATGAGTTTCATTCTCGAATGATTATTCATGATATCCTCTTGTTTTTGTACAAATTTTCTCACTCTTTGGAATTTTATATAATGTTTTTAGTTAAAATTTTAATGTCTATGTCTCTCTATACATTCAGAATTATATTGTATTAAAAACCCATGTTTTTTAAAATGTTTTTAGAAAATGATTTCAATAGAACCCTTAAGTCCATTTTTATGGAAACTATATTTTAAAAACTATTTTCCTAGTTTCAAGGATTCTATTATATGTTTTCAATTCTATTTTCAATGAAATTTTTTTCAAATGGTTTTATGTTATAAAAAATAAACATTCAATGATGAAATCGTATTTTCCCCAAGAAATGTATTTTTATATCATTAAAAATTATTCCACATTTCTCTATCACGGGTTTTATAGTTTTGAAACCGAACTTTTTTCACATGTTATGTTCTTGATGAAATGATTATTAAAATAGTCTCTTTAAATATGTTATGATATGATTATATGTTAATAATACCTATTCCATTTCTTGGGTTATGATATGATTCTTTATGATCTTGTGGAATATATATTTATGATTTCATTATTATATGGGTGGGACCTATATCACCCCCAATATTTTGGGACAAGATTTATAAATAATGACATAGAATAAGAGGTCTTTATGAATGAACATTGACTACTAAATAGGCCATGGGAGTGAACCATGACTACCAAGCTGGTATGATTAGTGAACACATGCTAATGAGATGGACATAAGAGTTACCCATTACTACCATCCTAGTATGGATTGTGAACCTACAAATCTATGATGGTCTTGGATGTGATTCATTAGCTAATATGGAAATAATATTATATTATTATATGTATTCCACAATTCCATGTTTCATTCCTAGGTTACTATAAGGCCCCGACAATAAAAATTACTTAATATTAAATTAAATGAATAATTCACATTGAGGATCTTATCAGGTTTAGAGTTTTAGAGAATTAGATCATAACTATTACATATCAAAAGATTACAAAATAGAAACTTCTACAATGTTTCCTTTTTTTACAAAACATAAACTCTTAAAAAAAATATTCATGTATAGTTCCATGTTTTAGAAAGTATTAATTTTCCTTAATCCCATCATTGACCCTATTCCACATTATGTCATGTGAAAAACATTTCCAAAAAAACTTGGGGTGAGCATAAAAAGCTCAGTAAGGGATACACAAAGAAGGGAAACTGTTATTTTTTTAAAACATCAAGAAAACCCTGAATACTTTATCAAGTGACACTTTTCACCTTTAAGAAGTAGTAAATACTCTTCATTGAAGAAAATATCATTACTAACCCTTTTGTGACCAAAATAGTACCATAAAACCCATATAAATAACACATAACATATAAAGGAAAGTTGGGACATAAACATACTTAAATTGAATAACCATACGGTCAACTTCCACACATATCACTACATGGAATATCCATACGGCCGACTTCTATACCCAATGAATTGGAGGAATTAACGTAACCATCCGTCCTGGTATTCACGGCACCACCCGTCATATGGTTTATCTTGTAACCACCTGTCAAATGTCCATGTACCATTATAAAATCATAAGGCGTAAAACAAATATAATGGAAAGAAAACATTTCCACATTTCGATCACAATATATCACTTAAATATTTTTACATAAAAAATCCATTATAAAAATAATTTTCAATTCCATAATAAATAAAATAGTATAGGGTGTTTATTTCATTTTAAAAACATTATGTCTTCTTGAGGAAGCCAAAGGAAAAATTATACATGCGGCGGCGGAAAAGGTCATTGTCACTGCGTGTGTTAAAATAAACATTCCTTTTTGTCATTTTGTAAAACGATTCATAGAAAATGTTTACCATTGAATGAAATGAAAATTAAAAGGTGTGTTATACAGTGTATAAAATAAAGTCATGTATTAGAACAAAATATGACTCAATGAATGGAGATTGAGATGAAGTCCCTTACCTCGTGTCCGGCTTGACTCAGTGGCTCTTTAATATCCTGAATAATAAACTAGTGTTAATTTCTACTAGATTAAGAACCTTTTTCAAGATTATTATTCCATTTATATCACTTATTTCCATTTTATAAACATTATGTAATCATTTAAGTTAATAAAGTTCGTTTTGTCGATATTAGGTACTTAAGTAAAAAATGGACATCTTACAATTACATGTTGTTCATGTGGTCAAAGTTTCATTATATCTAGGGTGATATTCATGATTTTGATATCATATATATAATATATATCCAGAATATACATGTATTTATATTAAATATATAACATTTATAGGTAGGAAATGAAATACAATGTTCATGGAGACGGTAAGCCGTACGCACGCATAAACGCTACTTTCATTTTATCTCATATTTAGTGGATTGATATCATAATTATATAAAGTGATATTATAATTCCAGTATTATATCATATATAATATCATTAAATCCATCCTTTATACATCCCACATATGGCATTAACGAATCAAATCACTTTGAGGGGTCGGTAGTCCGCACTTCCTAAAATGAAATTATCGCGTTTACCCATAATGGGAACCATATATTTATGCCATAAATGAATAATACATAAGCATGATTAAATCATAAACATAATATATGTCATATATAAATATATTCACATCTTAATGGCCACCATTAATGGTGTTAAACAAAGATTGAACAATCATCGTTTCGTGAGGCAGAAATTCGCCCACCACAGAAACAATATGTTTTTCAACAATTAGACAGTGGTGTGTGTAAGTGTAAATAAAATCCTTCTCATAATGACATCCTATTATATTTAAGATCCTGGTGTTGTTAAAAATGAAAGTAATAAAAATAGTTTAGGGGGTTGGAGAAGCAAAATAAAACAAAAGAACACAAGTGAAGACATTACCTTTAAATCGGGTAACTCCTCTTGGTTTGAACCAAAAGGGTTTCTTGAAGAGCTTTCTGACTAAAGTAAGGCTTCTAAGATTAAAAGAGGGATATGTATAGATAAAATTAGCAGATCTTGGCCGATCCAATGGCTTGAGAGATGTGGGTAAGGTGGTAGAGGTGGGGGCCTTTTATAAGATGGAGGAGGGGAACTCTTGGAAAGTCAACGAATATTACTTTAATATATAATGAGTTTCGGATTTTAAAGGTCCCACAATTATATATTTCGAGGATACGGTGATAATATTTCTAAATACATCCATCCAATAGGTTTTTGACAAGTGTAATTCTTATATTTTACATTATCTTTTCATTTTATTTAAATCATCAATTAATAAGGTAATCACGGCATCATCATGGTGTCATAAATAATTTAATTTATTTAATGTTTAAAAATTATATAAAAATATCATTATAAGGCCCCGGCATTAAACCATACTTTATATTGAATTAAATGAATAATTCACACTGAGGATATTTTCAGGATTATAGTTTTAGAGAATTAGGACATAACTATTACATCTCAAAAGATTACAAAGTAGACTAAGTTTCTATAAAATAAAAACTCTTAAAAAGAAACATGTCTAGTTCCATGTTTTATATAGCATGACTTTCCCTTGATTCCATCCTTGACCCTATTACACATTAAGTCCTGTGAAAAACATTTCAAAAAAACTTAGGGTGAGCATAAAGATCTCAGTAAGGGATACACAAATAATGAAAACTGTTAGTTTATCAAAACAATAAGTAAACCATGTATACTTTATCAAAGTAATACTTTTCACCTTTATGAAGTAAAAACACTTCACTGATTAAAAGATCATTAATTACCCTTTTGTAACCAAAAGATTACCATAATACCCATAAAAATATCACATAGCATATAAAGGTAACTTTGGACATAAACAAACTTAAGTGGAATAACCATACGGTCGACTTCCACACATATCACTTAATGGAATAGCCATGCGGACAACTTCCATACATACTTAATGGAATAGCCATACGACCGACTTCCATACCCAATTAATTGGAGGTTATAACATAACCACCCGTCCTGGTATTCACGGAAGCACCCGTCATGTGGTTTATCACGTAACCACCGGTCAAATGTCCAAGTACCATTATAAAATCATAAGACATAAAACAAACATAATGGAAAGAAAACATTTCCACACTTTGATCACAATATACCACTCAAATATATTGATATAAAAAATCCATTATAAAAACCATTTTCAATGCCAAAATACATAAAAGATTATATGGTATTTATTTCATTTTAAAAACATCACAATTTGTTGAGGAATCCAAAGACAAAATAATACTCGCAGCGGCGGAAAAGGTCGTTGTCACCACATACGTTAAAAGAAACATTCCTTTTTGTTGTTTAGAAACACGCTTCGTTGAAAAATATTCCTTTTGTATAAAACTAAAAGTTAAAGGTGTTTATACACCGTATAAAAGATAGTTGTGTATAAAACGAAATATGCCTCAATGAAAGGAGATTGAGATGAAGTCCCTTACCTCGGGTCCGACATGACTCGATCGTTCTTTACCGTCCTGAATAATAAACTTGAGTTAATTTCAACTTTCTTAAGAACCTTTTTGAAGTTCATTATTACTTTTATATCACTTATTATCATGTTATAAACATTATTTAATAATTTAAGTTAATAATGTTTGTTTTGTCGATATTTGGTTCTTAAGTCGAAAGTGGACTACTTACGATTACATGTTGTTCGTGTGGTCAAAAGTTCATTATATCCAGAATGATATTCCTGATTTGGATATCATATATATCATATATATCAAGAATATACATGTATTTATAATATCACATAATCATTTAGAGGTAAGAAATGAAAAGCAACGTTCATGGAGACGGTAAGCCGTACGTACGCATGAACGCTACTTTCATTTCTATGCCATATTAATGGAATTAAAACTAAATGAGAGGTATGTATATTTTAATTCCAGAATTATATTAATAATTTAGATGTAACATACATCATATATATCCATTATATATATGTACTTATAATAGTACATTACATTTGGGGATAAGAAATGAAATGCACCGTTCATGGAAATGGTAAGCCGTACGTACGCATGAACGCTACTTTCATTTCTATTTCATAATTTAATGGGAAGAAATAATAATGATATGGAGGTATATTATAATTCCAGTATAACATCATATATAATAACTTTAAATCCATCCTTTATATGTCCCACATATATCATTAACGAATCAAATCACTTTGAGAGGGCGGTAGTCCGCACTTCCTAAAATGAAATTATCGTGTTTACCCATAATGGAAGCCATAAAGGTATGCTCAAAATGAAAAATACAGAAGCTTAAGGAAAATATAAAAAAATTATATATCATATAAAAATATAGTGACATCTTAATGGGCACCATTAAAGGTGTTTAAAAGAATGTTGAACAATCATCGTTTCGGCAGGCAGAAATTCGCCATCCACGGAAACAGTATGTTCTTTAACCATTGGATGTAGATGTGTGTAAGTGTAGCTCGAAATATTCTTATAAAAACATCCTAGTATATTTAAGATACTGTATTTGTTACAAAAGAAATTAATTAAAAGAGTTTAGGGGGTTGGAGAAGAAAAATAATACAAAAGAACACAAGTGAAGACATCACCATAAAATCGGGTAACTCTCTTAAATTTGAGCTCAAAGGCTTCATTGGGAAGACTTCTGCCCAAAGTGAGGCTTCAAGTAGTAATAGAGGGAAGTGGAGAGACAAAATGGTCAGGGGTTAGCCGAGAAAAAGGCTTTGGAAGTGTGGGTAAGGTGGTATAGGTGGGGGCCTTTTATAAGAGGAGAGGAGGGGCACTCTTGGAATGTAAAGAAAAGTCACTTTATATTAAAATGGTATTCGGATTTAAGAGGTCCCACATTGATATAATTCCAGAATAAGGTGACAAGGGTTCGAAATCCACCCATCCAATAGGTTTTGGACATGTGTATGTCATAGATTTTACATTATCATTTCATTTTATTTAAATCCGTTATTAATGAGGTAATCGCTGCATCATCATGATGTCATAAATAATTTAATTTATTTAATGTCTAAAAATTATAAAAAAAAAATATCATGATGTAAGAAATATTTTTGGCTTTATAATTAATATTTATAGTCAAAAATATTATTATTATAACCCCATGTAAAAATTATTTTAGTTAAGCATCTCATGTTTATGTCATTTTTACATTAACATTTAATAAAAAGTTATTTATGTCATTTCCCAAACAAAGTGGCTCTATAGGGTCCCCAAGTTGACCCATGGATTTTCTTGGTCGGCCATGACACATTAAATGAGGGTAGGATATGTGTCAACCTCATCTCATATTATTAAACCATTATTTTTACCTTAAACTACACTAATTACCTCTAATCGCGATTAAAAACTTAATAAGTTACTATTCACCAAAAAATTATTTTAATCTCATTGAACCGAATTTCACTTCTTAATAACAACAATGTATGTCAGATTTTTGAAAATAAAATCACAGAAGTGGCAAAGTTTCATTTAAACGAAAAATCAGTTTCATTAACTACCACTTAGTGGTTTCACTATTCATCAAAAATTGAGGTTTTTCAGAAAAATACCAAAAAATCACCCTAAGCTATATTTGATATTGCAAATTCAAAAATGAAGTCTATTTTAAAAAATTTAAAACATATAAGTTGCATTAATTAATTTAATAATTAATTCCCGTTATCAGAGAAAATAGAGTGTTTTTATGAAACAATAAGTATCAAAAGATTGACACTAGTTTATGAATGATTTCAAAGTGAAATTAATTCCAATGACCACTATTGGATTTAATGGTAAAAATATATTCTAATTTAACTTTAAAACCAATTCAAAAGATAATCTAATAACATAATTAAATTACATTAAAAAGAGGTTTTGAATTAAAATACAACATTTTACACTATTCATTAAAAATGAACTTTATTGGAAAAATACCAAAAATTTACACAAAGTAAATTTTGATGTCCCGATTCTAAAAAAGAGTTATATTTGGTCCAATAGAATGTATAAGAGTTATCAAAACTATATTTAATGACGTTTCTCCATCAAAAGGTGATAAGTGAACCTTTAGTGAAAATTAGGGTATAAATGCCTAAAATTAAATTCTTTCCGTATTTTAAGCCCTTATCTTTTATTGAATAAATGTAAAAACAATTAAAAAACATATATAATCATAGCTTAGTTATTTCTATCCATTCCCGCCAATACAACGGCTACATGATAACTACCATTTAAAATAATATTATTATATTACTAGTGTGCAACGTAAGTTTTCAAAGAAACTCATCGTTGCGTATCGAGTACGCTATCGAACATAGCAACCCCTTTAAAGTAAAATTAATATATAATTTGTAAATACTAATAAATATGAAAATGTTTTATACATTATTTACCTAGGATGCTACATCCTTCCCCCCTTTTGGGAATTGCGTCATCACAATTTTATTCACTTATCAAAATAAGTTGGGGTATTTATCCTTCATAGAATTTTCAGATTCCCACGTTGAATCTTCAACCATATGGTTTTTCCACAAAACCTTTACCTGATGGATTACCTTATTTCGCAACACTTGCTCTCTTCGGTCAAGAATCTGGACTGGTTGTTCTTCATTAGATAGGTTCTCCTCCAGCTGAACTACCTCTGGACTCAAAACATGAGATGGATCTGGAATATACTACCTCAACATCGAAACATGAAAAACATTGTGTACCTGAGATAAACTTGGAGGTAAAGCCACTCTATATTCAACTGATCCAACTCTCTCTAGAATTTCATATGGTCCAATGAACCTTGGAATCAGCATTCCTTTCTTACCAAATCTCATCACACTTTTCCAAGGAGAAACCATGAGAAAAACATGATCACCTAACTCAAAAGATAGATCCTTCCTCCGGTTATCCGCATAACTCTTCTTCCTTCTCTGAGCTGTTCTCATGTGTTTCTGAATCAACTGAACATTTTCTACCATCTCGTCTACCAATTCTGGTCCCATCAGCTTCCTTTCACCCACTTCATCCAAAAATGTTGTAGTTCGACACCGCTTCCCATATAATGCCTCAAATGGTGCCATATGTATACTGGAATGAAAACTGTTATTATAAGAAAACTCAACCAAAGAATGATGTTGGTCCCAACTTCCCTGATAATCCATCGAAAAAGCTCGTAGCATATCCTCCAAGGTCTGAATTGTTCGTTATGACTGCCCATCTGATTGAGGATGAAAAGCTGTACTAAAATTTAATTTTGTACCCAACAACATCCGAAGGCCTTTCCAAAAGATAGAAGTAAACCTGGGATCACGGTCATATACAATGGAGATAGGAACTCCATGTAACATGACTATATAATTAAGATACAAATGGGAAAGTTGATCTAGTGAAAAATTATATTGTATAGCAAGAAAATGAGAAGATTTAGTCAAGAGATCAACAATAACCCAGATTGCATTATTACCTTGTGATGTCCTCGGTAATCCCACAAAAAAGTCCATGGATATGTTTTCCCATTTCCGCTTTGGCACTCGTAAAGGATGAAGCATCCTTTTCGGTAACTGCTGCTCTTCTTTAACATGCTAACAAGTCAAACACTTCACAGTAAAATCAGCAATATCACTTTTCATTCCATCCCACCAGTAATACTCTCGCAGATCTCTGTACATCTTAGTACTAACAGGATGAACTGAAAACGGGGAACTATGAGCCTCACAAAACAACTCATTCTTCAACTGTGATTCACAAGGCACACATAATCTATTCCCAAACCTCAAAACACAATAATTATCATGTTGAATTTAGGAAACTAACCCTTCTGTACAAGCTCTACCTTTTTCTGCAACTCACTGTCTTGCTTCTGTGCTTGCTTGATTCTGTCTGATAGAGAATATTTCACTGATACCTGAAACAAAATAGAAGAACATACTACGCCAATAACATCTATGCCAAAGGTCATCAAATCAAAAACCAAATTATCTCGTTCCAAACATAGCATGGTTAATGAAGCATCACTTTTTCGACTCAAAGCATCGGCCACTTTATTTTCTTTTCCCGGATGGTAGTGAATTGTACAATCATAATCCTTTATTAATTCCAGCCATCTCCTCTGTCTCATGTTCAATTCATTATGAGTGAATATATACTTTAAACTTTTGTGATCATTATATATTTCACACTTTACTCCATACAAATGATGCCTCCAAATTTTTGAAGCAAAAACAACAGCAGCTAATTTCAAATCATGTGTAGGGTAATTTACCTCATCAGTTTTCAACTAACGTGAAGCATAGTCAATTACCTGATCATTCTGCATACAGCCAAGTCCCTTCAATGAAGCATCACTGTATATAAAAAACTCACCATTCCTGGAAGGAAGTTCCAAAACTGGAGCATTCACCAATGTTCTTTTCAACTCCTAAAAACAATCATCACATTCTTTTGTCCAAATGAACTTAACCCCATTCTGAGTTAGCTTATTCATTGGACTAGATAACCATGAAAAATTTTCAACAAACCTTCTATAGTAACCTGCCAAACCAAGAAAACTACGGATCTCGGTTACATTTGTGGGTCTTGGCCATTCTTCAACAACTTTTGTTTTAGCAGGATCAGCAGTTATTCCATCTTTTGAAACAATGTGACCCAGGAAAGAAATTTGTTGTAACCAAAACTCACACTTTCTGAATTTTCCATATTGTTCCTTTCCTTTTATGGTTTGAAAGATAACCCTTAAATGACTTTCCTGCTCTTCTTTACTTTTAGAAAACACCAAAATATCATAGATGAAAACAACCAACATTTTTCACCTGAGTCAACTGAACCATCATTGCAACAAACTGTTTAGTTCTGATTCTGACCATCTCAGTATACTGATTTGAAAGGTCATTTCCGTCTGTATGCCTTCCCAGAAAATCTGTTCTGATTCCTCTATGAAAAACCATTCTTAACACCGAAATATCTTAGGAGAAGCAACATGGTAATCTTTAAATGATATATCATTTCAATTGTACCATAAATTAAGTTATAATTTTACACTTTTCTAACTCCTAAATTTGTCTAAACCGACCTTTGATACTAACTATAAGGCCTCGTCCTTAAACCTTACTTAATATTGATTTAAATGAATAATTCACACTGAGGATCTTTTTAGGTTTAGAGTTTTAGAGAATTAGGACATAACTGTTACATCTCAAAAGATTACAAAGTAGACTAAGTTTCTATTAAATAAAAACTCTTAAAAAGAAACATGTCTAGTTCCATGTTTTATATAGCATGACATTCCCTTGATTCCATCTTTGACCCTATTCCACATTAAGTCCTGTGAAAAACATTTCAAAAAAACTTGGGGTGAGCATAAAGAGCTCAGTAAGGGATACACAAAGAATGAAAAATTTTAGTTTATCAAAACAACAAGTAAACCATGTATACTTTATCAATGTAATACATTTCACCGTTATGAAGTAAAAACTCTTCACTGATTAAAAGACCATTACTTACCCTTTTGTAACCAAAAGATTACCATAATACCCATAAAAATATCACATAACATATAAAGGTAACTTGGGACATAAACATACTTATGTGTAATAACCATACGGTCGACTTCCACACATATCACTTAATGGAATAGCCATACGACCAACTTCCATACATACTTAATGGAATAGCCATACGACTGACTTCCATACCCAATGCATTGGAGGTTATAACGTAACCACTCGTCCTAGTATTCATGGCACCACCCGTCATATTGTTTATCACGTAACCACCCGTAAAATGTCTAAGTACCATTATAAAATCATAAGACATAAAACAAACATAATGGAAAGAAAACATTTCCACACTTTGATCACAATATATCACTCAAATATATTGACATAACAAATCCATTATAAAAACCATTTTCAATTCCAAAATACATAAAAGAGTATATGGTATTTATTTCATTTTAAAAACATCACGGTTTGTTGAGGAATCCAAGGAAAAAATAATACTCGCGACGGCGGAAAAGGTCGTTGTCACCACGTACGTTAAAAGAAACATTCATGTTTGTCGTTTAGTAAAATTCTTCATAGAAAAAGATTCCTTTTGTATAAAAGTAAAAGTCAAAGGGGTTTATACACCATATAAAAGATAGTTGTTTATAAAACGAAATATGCCTCAATGAAAGGAGATTGAGACGAAGTCCCTTACCTCGGGTCCGACTTGACTCGATCGTTCTTTAACGTCCTGAATAATAAACTTGAGTTAATTTCTACTTGATTAAGAACATTTTTCAAGTTCATTATTACTTTTACATCACTTATTATCATGTTATAAACATTATGTAATCATTTAAGTTAATAGTGTTTGTTTTGTCGATATTTGGTTCTTAAGTTGAAAGTGGACTTCTTACAATTACATGTTGTTCGTGTGGTCAAATATTCATTATATCCAGAATGATATTCCTGAATTGGATATCATATATATCATATATATCTATCATATACATGTATTTATAATATCACATAATCATTTAGAGGTATGAAATTAAAAGCACCGTTCATGGAGACGGTAAGCCGTACGTACGCATGAACGCTACTTTCATTTCTATGTCATATTAATGGAATTAAAACTAAATGAGAGGTATGTATATTTTAATTCCGTAATTATATTAATCATTTAGATGTAACATACATCATATATATCCATTATATATATGTACTTATAATAGTACATTACATTTGGGGATAAGAAATGAAATGCACCGTTCATGGAGACAGTAAGCCGTACGTACGCATTAACGCTACATTCATTTCTATATCATAATTTAATGGGAAGAAATAATAATGATATAGAGGTATATTATAATTCCAGTATAAATTCATATATAATAACTTTAAATCCATCCTTTATACATCCCACATATGGCATTAATGAATCAAATCACTTTGAGGGGGGCGGTAGTCCACACTTCCTAAAATGAAATTATCGTGTTTACCCATAATGGAAGCCATAAAGGCATGCTCAAAATGAAAAATAAAGAATCTTAAGGAAAACATAAACATATTATATATCATATATAAATATAGTGATATCTTAATGGCAACCATTAAAGGTGTTTAAAAGAATGTTGAACAATCATCGTTTCGGGAGGCAGAAATTCGTCATCCACGGAAACAGTATGTTTTTTTAACCATTAGATGTAGATGTGTGTAATTGTAGCTCGAAATGTTCTTATAACAACGTCCTAGTATATTTAGGATACTGGATTTGTTACAAAATAAATTAATAAAAAGAGTTTAGGGGGTTGGAGAAGAAAAATAAAACAAAAGAACACAAGTGAAGACATCACCTTAAAATCGGGTAACTCTCTTAGATTTAAGCTCAAAGGCTTCCTTGGGAAGAAATCTTCCCAACGTGAGGATTCAAGGAGTAAGAGAGGGAATTGGAGAGTCAAAATGGGCAGGTTTTGGCCGAGAAAAAGGCTTTGGATGTGTGGGTAAGGTGGTTGAGGTGGGGGCCTTTTATAAGAGGAGAGGAGGGACACTCTTGGAAGGTAAAGAAAAGTCACTTTATTTTAAAATGGTATTCGGATTTAAGAGGTCCCACATTGATATAATTCGATAATAAGGTGATAAGGGTTCGAAATCCACCCATCCAATAGGTTTTGGACATGTGTAGGTCATAGATTTTACATTATCATTTCATTTTATTTAAATCCTTTATTAATGAGGTAATCGCTGCATCATCATGATGTCATAAATAATTTGATTTATTTAATGTCTAAAATTATAAAAAAATATCATGATGTATGAAATATTTTTAGCTTTTTAATTAATATTTATAGTCAAAAATATGACTAGTATAACCCCATGTAAAAATTATTTTAGTAAAACATCTTATGTTTCTGTCATTTTTTACTTTAACATTTAATAAAAAGTTATTTATGTAATTTCCCAAAAAAAGTGGATCCATGGGGTCCCCAAGTTGACCCATGGATTTTCATGGTCTTCCATGACACATCCAATGATGGTAGGACATGTGTCAAGCTCATATCATATTATTGAAATATTATTTGTACCTTAAACTACACTAATTACCTCTAATCGCGATTAAAAACTTAATAAGTTACTAATCACCAAAAAAATTATTTTAATCTCATTGAACCACATTTTACTTCTTAATGACAACCATGTATTTAGGATTTTTAAAAATAAAATCCTAGAAGTGGAAAAGTTTCATTTAAATGAAAAATCAGTTTTTTAACTACCACTTAGTGGTTTCACTATTCATCAAAAATTGAAGTTTTTCAGAAAAATAACAAAAATTCACCCTAAGCTATATTTGATATTATGAATTCAAAAATGAAGTCCATTTTACAAAATTTAAAACATATAAGTTTCATTAATTAATTTAATAATTAAATCCCGTTGTCAGAGAAAATAGCGTGTTTTTATGAAACAATAAGTATCAAATAATTGACACTAGTTTATGTCCGATTTCAAAGTGAAATTAATTCCAACGACCACTATTGGATTTAATGGTAAAAATATATTCTAATTTCACTTTAAAACCAATTCAAAATATAATCTAATCATATAAATAAATTATATTAAAAAGAGGTTTTGAATTAAAATACAACATTTTACACTATTCATTAAAAAATGAACTTTATCAGAAAAATACCAAAAATTTACACAAAGTAAATTTTGATGTCCCGATTCTAAAAAAGAGTTATATTTGGTCCAATAGAATGTATAAAAGTGATCAAAACTATATTTAATTATGGTTCTCCATCAAAAGGTTATAAGTGAACCTTTAGTGAAAATTAGGGTATAAATGCCTAAAATTGAATTCTTTCCGTATTTTAAGCCTTTATCTTTTATTGAATAAATGTAAAAACATTTAAAAAACATATATAATCATATTTTAGTTATTTCTATCCATTCCCATCAATACAACGACTACATGTTAACTACCTTTTAAAATAATATTATTATCTTACTAGTGTGCAACGTAAGTTTTCAAAGAAACTCATCGTTGCGTATCGAGTACGCTATCGAACATAGCAACCCCTTTAAAGTAAAATTAATATATAATTCGTAAATACTAATAAATATGAAAAAAAATTATTCATTATTTACCTGAGATGTTACAATCATGATTTAGGAAATCTTTTTTATCTTTCTAATTAATATTTATAGTAAAAAATATGACTTTTATAACCCCATTTAAAAATTGTTTTAGAAAAATAATACATGTTTGTGACATTTTTATTTTAACTTTAAATAAAAAGTTATTAATGTCATTTTCTTTCCCAAGTGTCTCTATGGGGTCCCCATGTTGACCCATGGATTGTCTTGGTCTACCATAACTCATCCAATAAATTTATGACATGTTCCATGGTCATTTCATATTATTATATCATTATCTTTACCTTTAATTACACTAATTACCTTTAATCGCGATTAATAAAACATAAAATTTACTATTCACCAAAAAATTGTTTTCATCCCATTGAACCAAATTGTACTTAATAATGAAAACCATGTATGTTTTATTTTTGAAATTAAATTCATAAAAGTCGTAACGATTCATTTAAATGAAGAATCAGTTTTTAAACTACCACTTAGTGGTTTCACTATTCATCAAAAAATGATGTTTTTCAAAAAAAATACAAAAAATTCACCCTAAGATATATTTGATATTCCAAATTCAAAAATGATGAATATTTTATGAAATTCGAAAACATATAAGTTGCATTAATTAATTTAATAATTAATTCCTGTTGTCAAAACAAATAGCGTGTTTTTATGAAACAATATATATCAAAAGATTTACATTAGTTTAAGTCCAATTTCAAAGAGAAATTAATTCCAATGACCACTATTGGATTAAATGGTTAAAATATATTCTAATTTCACTTTAAAAAAAATTCAAAATATAATCTAATAATATAAATAAATTATATTAAAAATAGGTTTTGAATTAAAATACAACATTTTTCACTATTCATTAAAAATGAACTTTATCGGAAAAATACCAAAAATTTACACAATGTAAATTTTGATGTCACGATTCTAAAGAAGAATTTTATTTGATCCAATATAATTTATAGTAGTTACCCAAACTATATTTAAAGAGGTTTCGCCATCAAAAGGTGATAAGTCGACCTTTTAGTGAATATTAGCGTATATATGCCTAAAATTGTATTCTTTTCTTATTTTAAGCCTTTATCTTTTATTGATTAAAGTAAAAACATTTAACAAACATATATAATCATATTTTAGTTATTTCTATTCATTCCCGCCAACATAATGACATCCTTCTAACTACCATTTTAAAATAATATTATCATATTACTATTGTGCAACATAAGATTTCAATGAAGCTCGTTGTTGCGTATCGGGCACGCTATCGAACATAGAATCCCCTTTAAAGTAAAATTAATATTTAATTCAAAAATATGAAAATGTATGAAAATGTATTATTCTTTATTTACCTGGGATGTTACATTGTTCCCCCTTTTGGGAATTGCATCCTCGCAATTTTATTCACTTATCAAGATAAGTGGGGGTATTTATGCCTCATAGCATTTTCAGATTCCCACGTTGCCTATTCAACAATATGGTTTTTCCACAAAACATTTACCTGGTGAATTATCTTATTCCGCAACACTTTCTCTCTTAGGTCAAGAATCTGGACTTGTTTATCTTCATAAGAGAGATTCTCTTCCAACTAAACTGCCTCTGAGCTGAAATCATGAGATGGATCTGGAATATACATTCTCAACATCGAAACATGAAAAACATTGTGTACCTGATATAAACTCTGAGGTAATTCCACTCGGTAAGAAACTGATCCAACTCTCTCTAGAATTTCATATGGTCCAATGAACCTTGGACTCATCTTTCCATTCACACCAAATCGCATCACACTTTTCCATGGTGAAAATTTGAGAAAAACATGATCAGCACCTCGAAAGATAGATCTTTTCTCCGATTATCCGCATAACATTTCTGCCTACTCTAATCTATTCTCATGTGTTTCTGAATCAAGTGAACTTTTTATGCCATCTCTTCTACCAATTTTGGTTCCATCAACTATCTTTCACCCACATTATCTCAAAAAGATGGAGCTCGACACTGCTTCCCTTATAATACCTGAAATGGTGCCATCTATATACTGGAATGAAAACTGTTATTATAAGAAAACTCAACCAAAGATACATGTTGGTCCCAACATCCCTGATAATCCATCGAACAAGCACGTAGCATATCCTCCAAATTCTAAATTGTTCATTCTTACTACCCATCTGGCTGAGGATGAAAATCTGTACTAAAATTTAATTCAGTAACCAACGACTTATGAAGGCATTTCCAAAAGATAGAAGTAAACCTGAGATCATAATCAGACACAATGGAGAGGGGAACTCCATGCAACCTAACTATATCATTAAGATACAATCGAAAATGTTTATCTAGAGAGAATTTATCTTGAATAGGAAGGAAATGACCTGATTTATTCAATCGATCAACAATAATAAAAATTTCATTATTACCTCGAGATTTATTTGGCAATCCCACAACGAAGTCCATGGACATATTTTCGCATTTCCACTCTAGAACCGGAAATGACTGAAGCATCCCTTTTGGTAACTGTCATTCTGCTTTAACCTGCTGACAAGTCAAACACTTCAGAGTAAAATCAGCAATATCTCTTTTCAGTCCATCCCACCAATAATACTCCCGCAGATCTATGTACATCTTAGTACTGCCCGGATGAACTGAAAACGGGGAACTATGAGACTCACATAACAAATCATTATTCAACTCTAAATCACAAGTCACACATAATTTTTTAACAATACTAAAAACACAATCATTATCAATGTTAAATTCAGGAAACATACCCTTCTGAACCAGCTCTACCTTTTTCTACAACCCACTGTCTTTCTTTTGTGCTTGCTTAATTCTGTCTGATAGAGATGATCTCACTGACAGGAGAAACAAAACAAAATAACAACCTACACCAAAAACTTCTATGCCAAAATTCATCAAATCCTTAACCAAAGAATCATATTCCAAATGTAACATGGATAATTAATCATTACTTTTTCGACTCAAAGCATCAGCCACTTTATTTTATTTTCTTGGATTGTAATGAATTGTTCAATAATAATTCTTGATTAATTCCAGACATCTCCTTTGTATCATGTTCAACTCTTTATGAGTGAATATATACATTAAAATTTTGTGATTGGTATATATTTCAAACTTTACTTCATAAAAATTATGCCTCGAAATTTTTAAAGAAAAAATAACATCAGCTAATTCTAAATCAAGTTTAGGGTAATTTAACTCATTATTTTTCAACTGACGTGAAGCATAAGTAGTTACCTGATCATTCTGCATAAGGACACAACCATTTCCCTTCAACGAAGCATCACTATAGATAACAAACTCACCATTCCTGGAGGGAAGTGCCAAAACATGAGAATTCACCAATCTTCTTTTCAATTTCTGAAAACAATCATCACATTATTTTGTCCAGATAAACTTAACACCCTTCTGAGTTAGCATAGTCATTGGACTAGATAACCGTGAAAAATTTCAACAAACCTCCAGTAATAACCTTCCAAACCAAAAAAACTATGGATCTTATTTACATTTGTGGGTCTTTTCTATTCTTCAACAACTTTGTTTTAGCAAGATCAACAATTATGCCATTTTTTTAAACAATGTGACCATGGAAAGATATTCTTTGTAACCAAAATTCACACTTGATGATTTTTTTATACAGTTTATTTTGTTTTATGGTTTGAAAGATAACACTTAAATGACTTTCATTATCCTCTTTACTTTTAGAAAACACCAAAATATCATCAAAAAAACAACCAAAAACTTATCGAAGAACTCATGGAAAATTCTACTCATAAGGTCAATGAATACAATAGGTTCATTGGTTAACCAAAAAGGCTTAACTTAAAATTCATAATGACCATATCTAGTATGAAACAAAGTCTTCAGAACGTTTACTTCTTTTACTTTCAACTGATGGTACCCCGACCTCAAGTCAATCTTTGAAAAATACTGAGCTCCCTTCAGCTAATCAAAAAAATAATCGATATGAGGAAAAGGATACTTGTTATTAAACATGATGTTATTCAAGGCTCTATAATCTATAAAATGTCTCATTGAACCATAATTCTTTTCAACAAACAAGATAGAAGCACCCCATGGCTATGTGCTAGGTTGAATGAAAACATTATCTAATAACTCCTGCAATTGCTTCGTTAACTGTAAAAGTTCAACTTGAGCCATTCGATAAGGGGGTTTTGAAATTAATATAGAATCAAGAACTAAGTCAATAGTAAATTTAACTCATTGATCATGAATAATTCAGAAAACTCGCCATGAAAAACATCATGATACTCATTTACCAATGGCACATCATTAATTTGAACAATTCCTTTATTTTCAAAAATATGTGCAAGCTAACATTCATATCCATCCTTTACTAGTTTCTCAACATCCTGATATGTTATCAAAATCAAGGATTCATTCATGTACACAAACTGAAAATATTTTGGAAAAGAAACCATTTTAGCTCTGCAATCAATCTTAGAATGTCAAACAGAAAGGCAATCCATGCCAAAAATAACATCAAACTCTACTAGATTCAAAACAATAAGGTTTGTAGGTAGATTCTTTCCGCACACAACGATAAAAATGTTCTTCTAATTTCTTTTTTGTCTCACCTTTCTCTCCGGGTGTTTTTTCCATATGTTCAGGATTTCTATCTTGATATAGAATTCCCAATTTACTAGATAACTTCATAGAAATGAAAGAATGTGTAGACCCTGAATCAAATAACACATTGGCATAATCTGAACAAACAAATAGTTTTCCACATACTACATCATTCGATGGCCCAACATCTGTTGAAGTAGTTTCAAAGGATTTCACCACACCTTTATTCATGTAGTCTGGCTGCTTTCCCCCAGTTGAGTTCTTCGTTAGAAACTCATTTGCATAATTACCCATCTCATTACACTTAAAACATCTTAGCATTGGATTTTCATTGCCTGCTTGATTGTCTTCCTTACAGTTACGAGAAATATGACCAGATATACCACACCGAAAGTACTTTCTAGACTTGGATAAACATTCTCCATGATGAATTTTACCACACCTCTCAAAGGATCGATATTTGGTCATCTTGCCTCCTTAGTTCTTTGATAAATTCTTCCCCATTTCCTGCCAACTGGACCTCTTATTCTGTTGTTTTTCAAAGAACACCTAATCTAAGGGAAACTCCATTTCCACCTTCTCCGCACATCGAATAAGATTTTCATACCTTTTAAACACACGAGAAGCTAAATCCCTTATATAATTTGGCATTAACCCCGAGTAAAAATGGTTTATTTTACTATCAAGATCTCGTATGAAACGTGGAGCATACCATTCCAGTCGAGTGAACTTTTCTTCATAAGCATCCACTGATTCATCCTCCTACCTCAATTCTAGGAATTGTTTTCCCATCCTAATACAAACCACTTTAGGAAAATATATCTCAAGAAACAAACCTTTGAATTCGTCCCAATAAAGATCATCAATCTCATCATTATCCCTGATATTTTTAATCATCGACCACCACTGATCTGCTTCACCCTCAAAATGCTAAACAATAAGAATAACCTTAGGATGTTATGAACACCCCATGACATCGAAAATATTCTCTAGTGCTTTAATCCACCCTTCTGCTAGCATACGGCTAGATGATCCTCTCACTACAAAAAAAACTGGGTTTAGCGGCGGTTTTGTGGCGGCAGTTCACAAAACTGCTGCTAAACGTTTTCAGTGAAAGGTTTCGCGGCGGTTTTTCATAAACCACTGCGAAACCCTATTTTATTTCAAAAACCACGACCCTTTCCCCTACCCCTGCCGCGGTTCCCCCACAAACCCTCGCCCCTCTTCCCCGATCCCCCCTCTTCCCCGATCCCCCCCTCCCCGGCCCTGACAACACCCGCGCCCCCCGCGCCCTCCGGCGACCCCCGCACCCTCCGCGCCCCCCACGCCCTCCGGCGAAACCCACACCCCCCAGCACCCCCCTCAACCACCAGCGACCCCCGCGCCCTACGCGCCCCCCACGCCCCCTGTGCCCCCCGCGCCCTCCGGCGACCCCTGCACCCCCCGCGGCCTCCGGCGACCCCCGCGCCCCCCACGCCCTCTGGCAAACCCCGCACCCCCCCAGGCGCCCCCCTCGTCCCCCACCGACCCCCACGCCATGCACTCCCCCCACGCCCCCGCGCCCCTCGCGCCCCCCGCACCCTCCAGAGACCCCCGTACCCACCGAGGCCTCCAGCGATCCCCGCACCCCACAGCGCCCCCCGCGACCACCTTCTATTTTGGTAATTTTTATTTATTTCTTGGTTCTTTGATTTGAATCATGAATTTGTTACACAATGTGAATCTACTGCAGGGTAGATACTATGAGTTTGGTTTAGAGCTTGAAGAATTATAAGTCATAAAACATTTTCATGTTTTTAATGGGTTGATTAGGATTAATTCAAACTAAGGATACTTTTTTGGGTATTTTTATAAATCGTGGAATTCACACCATGAAAGGGGTTCATGAAATTAATTATTTAGAACCAATGGTTTTTATCATGATTTACATATTACCCTTCTTCCATTCAATGTGAAGACCTCCCTCATAAATCCTAGAAAGATTTTAGATAATATTGGGTATCTTCCTCTACCAGATTTCTTTTCTTGGAGCATTTGTTCACTAGTGTGGTGGGTTGTCTTCCTTTGAGTACGTGTAATATCATTCACTCTCTTTATCATTTATGTTCTTGGTTTGGTAGTGTTGTGTGATATGGTTTCTATGGTTTCATAAATAATATGTGTTATCAATAAATCCATTGTGGTTTTCCCTCATTCCTTTTATATTTGAGGAATATCTGCTTGTTTCCAATTTATGTTGTCGAAGGATATTAGGTTCCTTATGTTTATAAGGTCGGTGCATCTATACATGCGGTTCTAATTTAAAATTTCCTTATATTATTATTAATTTCTTTGGCTTGTTTCATGAAATTTATGGATTTAAATGGATTTTATGGAAAATATACATGTTTTTAAAGAGGTCTTTCTTCAAAAATGGTTTTTCTCACAAAAAGTGGTTGACTAAATTCTTTATGGTTTGGCCTATTTAGATTGAATTTTTTATACTAATGGATGGTTATCATTATTTTTTATTTTAATTTGGTTTCATAACTTTATTCTCTAAAACAAGATACTACTTTCATGTCTCTTTATTACACATCTCCATGTATAAGACCCTCTTGGGAGACTTGCCTAGCTTTCCCTAGTCGGTTCTTTATAAATTAATATCAAAAGGAATATTGAGCATGGAATGTTATGACACTTCCTAGTTTTGGTTTAGTTTCATTGGTAGACTAGATTTAGTAGCACTAGAATTTAGTTAATATGTGTGGGATGGCGCCTAGACATCTCACCTCCATGTATGAATTCAAGTTACTATGGGTGGTTAGTTATTTTTGAAAATATTGTCACTTGGTCGTTGTTGTTGATTGAATAAACTAGATTTCATGTCTATTTAAAAAAACTATTCCTTTCTTATGTTTTATATTTCATTAATAAAATTCATAAATTCATAAAATTATTATTATTTTAAATCATTAATATGGATTATGGAAGTTGTTCTATGATTTAGGAATTTTCTCATGACTAAAGGGGTTTTCATCTTGTATTTGTTAGATGATTCGTACTAGAAGAGGTCTTATGAATCTAAGTGATAGATTTGTGAGACGGGTTTAATAGGAGAATCCCATAGTGGTATCTTCTTTAGTGGAAGTTATAATATGCACTATTCATACTTTGGTTATGAAGGTATTAAAAACCCAGGAGGAGTAGTGGATCATGACTCATAATTTACTAACAAGAATCCACCTATATTTCATGGTGATAATGGAATCTAGAAATATGAGGATAGGATTGAGTAGATTGGAAGGAGATTTAAAATTATAAAGATTCCCAAGGAATCTAAGGGGTGGGGGTCAACATATATTCTTGATGTATTGGGAAGGAAATGGTGAGGCTCAGTTGTGCATGCTATATTTTATGAGGATCTTACGTGGGAATCCTTCAAGAAAATATATAAACTATAGTTTTATCCTAAAATGTTACATGTGGAAAAGACCTGATACTTTCTAACATTATAAAAATGGGAATGTATTTTTATAGTGTATTCCACTATCTTTTCTAGGTTGGTGCATTTCAAAGTGGATATTATTACCAATGTTTACATGAAATCTCTAAGGTTTGAGATTGTTCCAAGTGTCTCCTAAGAAACCTGAGTGTGACATGGATTTATATTTATAGTGACACTTAATTTTGATATACCTGCACACTATTGTCTGTTTTATATTCGTGGACTAGATTATGCATTAGAAATCATTAGTGGTGGCCTACTTAATTTACCTCACACCATATTCAGTACATGGATTGGTACCCGGATAGTCTTCTTTGTCATAGGAAATACGACTTTGATATGGTTGGTTCTGTATGAAACCATTGAGAAACATCATTCCTCTTGGAGGACATCTAAGGTCAAGACTAAACAATCACATAATGTCTTAGGTTTAAAATGCATTATGATCAGTTTCGATCACACATCAATGTGGTGTTGTTTGAGGCAACATAAATGTGTGATCGATAGTGTTATGATAAGTGTGTAACCCGATATTATTATTGCTCCTCAATGAGGTGTTGACGCTGTCTCCTATGGACCAGACTTCTTCGGTTGGTCTGAAGTGGTAAATGTGATCAATGAATCATCTTTATTATATTACGCATACATTATGATCAATGGTTCATCTTTATTATATTATGTTTCTGTAATCTTACACTATCGTATATTTTGTGTAGGAACATTGTGATATACATGGATAAAAGCTGGATCACATTACCAAGTAACAGACCTCAATATGTTAAGGGTTTGAATGAGTTTTTAGATTTTTCAATTTCTAATTGATCCGTTGAAGGGAGAATAATATTTCCATGTCCTAAATTTAAATTTAGAACATGGTTGAAGAGAGATGAAGTTTATGAACATTTAATACTGAAGCAATTCCCTGATCAATATTTGGGTTGGATTTGGCATGGAGAATCAAACAATACAGAAATATTGAGGACTGATGTTAATCCATAGAATGAGGTCCCATGTTTGTCTCTAATGGAAAATGAAATGAAAAACCTCATAAATGATGCATTCGGAACTGCAAGACACCACTATGTTCATCAAAACATATAAGAACAACCAGAAGAGGGTGATACAAATTGCAATGTGACAAGTGATGTTTTTGAGACTGTAACACAAGCAGATCAAGATTGTAACATATCATTGGATCCTCCTCTTGATTCTGTGGAGCCAAATGTAAGGGAAAACATCAGTGAGGAAAATGTTTTTCATGATTTATTTGACGATGGAAATCAAGAGTTGTATAGTGGGTGTTTGAAATATTCAAAGCTTTCATTTCTGCTAAAGTTGTACCATATCAAATTTCTATGTGGAATTACAAATAAGGCAATGTCCATGATATTGGAATTTATTCGTGATGCATTTCCTGAAGCTAAAATCCCAGAATCGTTTTATGAGATGAAAAAAGTTGTAAACAAGCTTGGTCTGAATTATACAAAAATACATGTGTGTCCCAATGATTGTATGCTTTACTGGGGAGAGGATTCAAGTAGACAGAATTGTAAGAAATTTTCTTCTTCTAGATGGCAGTCAAAAGGTGATGTTGGAAGTATGACTGAACATAATTTCATGGAGAAGAAGAAAAGGAACACACCTGCAAAATTTTTGCGTTACTTTCCTTTGAAGCCTCGATTGCAAAGATTATTCAGGTCATCAAACACTGCCGAACACATGAAGTGGCATTCTGTAGATAATAACAATGATGGGTTAATTATACATCCATGATATTCCAAATCGTGGAAGATATTTGATTCATTACATCCAGATTTCTCAGCTGATCCTAGGAATGTTCGATTGGGATTGGATACCGATGGATTCAACCCATTTGGGACTTTGAGTACGAGTTATAGCATTTGGCCAGTTGTTTTGATCCCTTATAATCTTCCTATGTGGATGTGTATGAAACAAACATCTTTTATCATTTCGATGATTATTCCTGGAAAACAAATGCCTGTAAATGATATTAATGTATACCTGCAGCCTTTGATTGAGGAATTGTAGGAGTTATGGAACAATGGTGTTGAGACATTTGATGTTTCTTCAAAAACAATGTTCAAAATGCATGCTGCTTTAATGTGGACCATTAGTGACTTCCCTGGGCTTGGGAATTTATCTGGTTGGAACACTTATACGGGTTTGGCGTGTCCCGTTTGTAACTTTGATTTCGATCCCAAACGGCTATCTCACAGTAGAAAATGGTGCTTCTTGTGACATCGAAGATTTCTTGAGGCATGTCATAGATTTCAGCTGAACAAATCAAAATTTAATGGTTCCATTGATCATAGACCACCTCCAAAGTTGTTAACCGATTCTGAAATATTGAAACAGCTTGAAAATGTTAAAACAGAATTTGGGAAGATTCATCATTTGACTGATAGCAGAAAACGAGTGCGAAGTGCATCTTCAAGTGAAATCAGAACGCAACAATGGAAGAAAAAAAGTATATTATTCAAACATCCGTATTGGGAATTTAATTATTTGCACCACAATCTTGATGTGATGCATATTGAGAAGAATGTATGTAATAATTTGATTTTCACATTACTTAATGAGCATGGAAAGTCGAAGGATCATCTCAATGCTCGCAAAGATTTACAAGTAATGAACATAAAACATGATCTCTGGCCAGATGAGAATGAAAAGTATGCTCCGGCCATTTTTTCAATGAAAAATAAGGATAAAGATGCGTTCCTTAGAATTTTAAAGAATGTGAAGGTATCTGATGGGTATTCGAGTAACATCTCGAGGTCTATTGATTTGAAGAATCGTAAGTTATATGGATTGAAAAGTCACGATTCACATGTTTTGTTACAACAGTTACTACCATTGGCATTGCGTACATTATTACATGAAAAAGTTACTGCTTTTGTACTGCAATTCTGCACATTTTTTAGGCAATTATGTGAGAAAACTCTACATCCATTATAGCTTGACAACCTACAGGAGAGGTTTGTATTGACCCTTTGTGCAATGGAGATGATCTTTTCTCCATCGTTTTTTACTGTCATGATGCATTTAACTGTGCATTTGGTTGACGAAACTAAATTAGGAGGCCCCGTTCATTATCGATTGATGTATCCAATTGAGAGGTATTTTATTTATATGTTTCCAGTTAAGTAAAAAATATTTGGAATTTAAATAAATTCATAATATTATTAGTATTTTTCAAAGATATCTTGGGAATTTGAAAGCATACGTGAGAAATAAAGCTCAACCAAAAGGCTCTATTACTGAAGGCTATTTGGCCGAGAAGTGTCTCACCTTTTGTTCCAGATATTTGGATGATATTGAGACAAGATTTAATCAAGTTGGACGTATTGACGACACATCAACTCAATCTCAAATGCATCAGAAATCAAAAATATTTCCTGCTATTGGCCGATCAGTTGGGAGGACCTCATACACGACACTGACAGAATTGGAGTTATTACAGGCACATAGATATGTGATGCTGAATAGTGAAATTGCAGATCCATTTATTGAAGAGTTTAGGATATAAACAAAGAGATGAATGAGAGGCCGAACACGAAATGAAAAAGGTATAACGAAATCTGTGAATAAAGAGCTGGTAGAATGGTTTGCACGACGTGTCAGTTTATAAATATTACAATAAATACGAATATTAGTTTGACACATACAATTTGAAAATGTATTAAATTATATTTTTATTCATCAGATCATGAATACTGATACTCGAGAAGACTTGTCAGAATATTTGATGTTTCTTGCAGAGGTCCTATAAAACAAGTTATAAAGTTTGACGCTTATAATGTGAATGGTTTTAGATTTCATACAGTCGATCGAGAAGTGGGTTTGAAAACAAAGAATAGTGGTATATTTACATTTTCTGAAGTGTAATACTATGGAAATTTGCATGATATTATTGAATTAAACTACCACGGGCATTTTTCTGTTGTTTTATTCAAATGAAAATGGGTCGATATTATCAGAGGTGTTAGAAGAGATTCCTTGCAATTTACTTCTGTAAACTTCTCTCGCATGATGGATGTTGGTGATCGTGAACATCATGATCAATATATCTTAGCATCACTGGAAAAAATGGCATATTATGTGAATGATGTTGTGGATGAAGGGTGGAGTGTAGTTACTCACGTGATACAAAGATATTTGTATGATATGGGTGATGAAGTGGAAGATTTCACCTCTGCAATTGAATTTCATCAACAACAGGAAGCAGAATTATTTGTCCATCATGATATTGAAAATATTAGTCTAGCAAGGATGAATGAAGTGGATGAAGCAATGGAGCAGGAAACCGACATGATTGAAGGGGAAAATGATTTTATGTACAATTATTTATTCATTCTGCAACCACTTGTTTCATTTATGTAGTCATTCATTATCATTGTTATATATATTTTGTTTGTTAGTACTGGGCATCTATTATCATTTTTAATTTTTTTTCTGCATATATTTTTTGAAATATATATTCTGAACTTAATTTTATTTTATTAAATGACATGAATTCCAAGGAAGAAGCGGTACACCATTTCATCTACTTCTGTGACAGATGACGATCCGTCTGTCCCCACGGCATCTGAGGCAGCAACTACCTACATCCCAGCATCATCTCCCCATGCACCATCTCTGACACCATCAGTGGATGTCTCATTAGAGGATGAGTCATCGCCTCCCCCTACAAGAGCCTCAGCAGTGGGGCAGCGACACGCCCCTTCCAGTTCATCACAGACATTCTGGAAGGTCACAATCATAGGTAAAAATTATAATTAAATTAATTTATTGCATTTTGTTTATAGTAATTGTTTTCTAATTGCAGAAGAAAAAAATGCAACCATGGAAAAACACATAAAAAGTTATGATGTTTGGAACATGAATGGCGAGAAGATAGTGGTGCAATTTGATTATTATGGGGTCCCGACGGATGACGCCGCAGGTTTACTTGGTCATATTATAGGTCAGCTGGCAGCGGATCCCATTTCCCTGCTTATTTCATATGATGATTAGAGGCATATGCCTCCAAACTGAAAAAATGAAGCTTTTGATTCTCAGATAAAGGTAATTTTATTACGTTATGGTTTAATTGAATGCCATGTTACTAATATATTCAAAATGAATTTCTGTATACAGATGTTCTTCCACTTTACCATTGCTGATGTGATATCACAGAAGTGGACATTGAAAAATCTTGGAAAAAATTGAAAATTTCAAATGGAGGCTGTGGTGTGATGTCAATGATACTTCGTTGACCGTGCAGCAGATGTATGAGAAGCTACCTAGTGGGGTACCGAAAGAAGAGTGGAAAGTTTTTGTCGATATCCATCATGATGAGAAGAAGATGGTATTGAAATATATATTATTATATTGTCCTCATTTTACATTTATACATGTACATGAAGAGGAGATAGACATTGAATACATTACTGTTAAATTTAATTTTATTTATTTCAGGATCTCTCAAGACAGAATGCATCAAACCGGGAAAAAAAAGTCTTCCCGCACACTGCGGGCTCAAAAAGCTTTTCTAGAAGCCGAATGTCATTGGTAATCTTTTAATTAGTTTAAATATTTATAAGAAAATATTATCTATTTAACATATTTAATTGTTGATTTATCTTTGTTTAATGTAGTCATAGAGTTTAGGGCATGAAGCATCCCGAACAGAACTGTGGCTGGATGTTCCTAAAAAACAGATGGAAGTTTTGTTAATGATCCTGCCAGAGAAGTTGGGGTATGAAGTCAATTATTTATTATAATAACTTATTATCAGTTTTTACTGTGTTAATATATATGGATATTTGATTTATAGGTAAAAATTAAAGAAATATGGGATGTCAATCCTTGGAAATCCTACTCAGTCTCCCAGGGTGACCCGGTTGGTAAAGTCCTTGGGAAGGAGCATCCTGGTAGAGTGCGCGGGATGGGTTTGGGACCCGTACCATCTGAGGTATTTGGCAGGACATCAGGGATTTAGGCTACATCTACTCCTATTTATAGTCATTTCATACCTGAAGATACTTAGAGGGATATGTCTTCTCTAAGAAACACAGTTCACCAGCAGGGGGATCAGATATCTGCTTTGCAGAAAGATTTTCTTGAAATACGTCAGCATTTGAGCAGATATGCCTCCGGTGGTAGTGCATCGGCTAGTGGTGAGCAGGTAAATCACAAAAAAATCAAAATAATTTAGTTTTCACACTTTTATTAGTTTTATGTTTAATTATAAATATGCAACAATATATAAATTTCAATACAATGTTCTTATAGGTGGCAGCAGGTAGTGGAGATGAAGGTGGAGAGGGTGACGATGCAGCATCAGGTGATGAGTAGTAGTGTTTTTTATGTGTTGAACAAGTATGAGAACGGTTGGTTTGTATATGTAACATGTATGGCACATAGTTTCCACCAAACATTTTCATGTCCTAACATTTTCTTGATTTCTCATGTTTCCTTCTATGCATTTTATTTATTTATGATGTTTCATTTTATGTCCTGATTTCTTGAGTGTGGTATAGATCATTCCATTTAGGCCTGTGTTTGAATTGGTACCACATCCATTTAGAATACCATATATGTAACCCATATTCATACCATTTCTACTATATAGCAGCATTCGGGCAGCCCCATTGTGTAAGCTCGATTCATACCATAACTGATTCATAGAAGTTCCTAGGAAGTCCAACTGTGTAAGTCCCATTTATATCATTATTGCTCCATAACAGCACCTGGGTATCCTAGTTGTGTAAGCCCAATTCATACCATCACTATCAAGGCCCAATGAGACACAACACATTACACAGGATTGAAGAAATTCTATCACATACCAAATCCCCAAACATTCAATGGTATAAAGACAACCAAAACAACAGAAGATAAAAATCTCACCGAAGGGCTTCCATAAATTCTAACACATCCTTAAGTCTACGCTAGGTTGGTCTACACATGCCCAACCTATATCCATAATCACAACCAAAGTATATCCCCTTAGAATAAAATCTCAGGAGGGAGGAACAGTCACCCCATGTAACACTCAACAAGGCAGAAGTTATTAGGTAAGATATTGGTTTTATATATGCCAATTTTTACTAGATACTCCCCTTTTCAATCAATTTCCTTACTAAGTGGATGATAAAGCACCTATCTGATGGCCCAATATGTTTTAGTTTAGCATAGACATACCCCTATTAGATCCATATCCAATATGTATCACACTAAAAGGCCAATCCCATGACCATAAAGGCATGAATGGTTAATGATAAAAGGCTCTGTCATGGCCTTAAAATTTTTACACCACTCAAATGGGTCAAGGAATACCAATTTGTTTTTAGTTTAAGTTTGATATGAAACAAGCGATGAGACCACATATCACATGTATCATAGAATAATGTATAAACCATAGGAATAATGTTCAAGGACCATCTAATTGTAATAAAAAATGCATCAAAATATGTGCCATTTGGTATCCCAGTGCACTAACCATCTTGAGAAACCTGGCGTCTCCGCAATTGAACAAACCCATACATTAGGAAAGCATCACATGAAACAACCATGGATTGATAATGTCCCCATGACCAAATTCCCAATAGTCACATTACCTTCATCACTAAATCTATCTATCTATGAGATCTATGAAAATCCAACAATTATTATAAACCACATGTTTACCAAGTAAAACTACACCTAATAACTACCCAAATCCCCATCTGAAAGGCTAATCTTAGACTATACAACCAACATACCAATTATGCTGATAAAGAACTCACGCTCTTACTAGCATGGAAAGAGTGTATCTTGGAAGCCTCCCACAATACCTAAATTTAACCGTTATCAGTATAACATGAATCTAAGCTTGTATACACTCTATTAAAACACCTAATATGTATCATTAAAATAACATCCAAAGATACATCTCAATATTACTAGTCTCTCTCAACCCTAGTTCACATGTCACATCCTATATAGGATACAACCCATGGAGAAGCATCTATGAACCCATCTCAAATATCACGAAGAAAATCATAGGCCAATATACCCACTCGAGGGTTCTCATGCATATCACAAATCCCATACCCAATCCAACTATGAAATCTAGGTTACTAATCCTAACTAGAAATCGACACACCATACTTCCCCTGAAGGATAAAGATCACATACATGCACATATATATTAATGACATTATCTTATGATAATAACTATTGTGAAAAATCAATATCATTTGGTTTGGTTAAGTATAATTCCACCAATAAGGTATTGAGGAAAACATTTGATAAGTTGTTGTTGAAATTTTAAAAAACTCAAACCTATTTTCATTAAAGAAGTCAATAACAACTATATCATGATTCATCCCATCCAACCTGCAACATGATGACCATCTTGGGATGTATACATGAAACTTTTATCTCATATCCAATGACATAACTCAAATCCCCAATAAGAATCATGTATAGCCTACAATATCATAAACCATACTCTCTCAAGCACCATGAACGGTTAGCGTGTTGTCCAACCTAAAACACACGCCAATTCACAAGTTACCCATTTTCTATTTTAGGCATTAACAACCAACCCAAAACACAGAACAAACCATACCATAACATACATTATATAACTACTCAAACATCCATCTTTGGAACAAATACTATACCCATATAAACATAATTTGTTCTATCCCATAACACAAATCCAATGTTAAAAAAACCCAACCCATATCACAATCCACCCATGGATGTTATATCGACCAATATAGAGAATAACCAATTACATATCATTACACATCACCATGGTTATCATGATCACATAAATTGTATCAAAATTCATAACGATTTATTATATAGAGTGTTAGTATCCATATAATATAAATCAACCCTTCTTAAAACACATAAGAAATTAAAGAAACTAAAAACACATATACATCTTCGGGGTCACATGGATTGGTTACGAACCAAATTGTGATGCATACCTTTCCTTAGGTTGGACTACATAACAGACAACATTTGATCATATCCTATTTTTCAATTAATACTAACATGTTATTTGTTTGTATGGTGTCTCCTGTTCAATATTCTGGTTTGATTTGTTTTTTAGGGCAGTGGTGTGGTAGGAGCAGAATGATTTTTTTCCAGGTCAACATTTCGCGGTGGTTTTAACCGCCGCTAATGCCTTACTGGTCAGCATTTAGCAGCTGTTATAACGAACACTAAATGTATTATGTTTAAATTTAGTGGCAGTTTTCACGGCCGCGACATAGGCGCATCAAACGCCGGTATATAGCGGTGGTTAAAACTTCCGCAAAAAAAAAAGTGCCATCTACGCATAGAACCGCCGCAAAATGGACAAAAACTGTTGCGAAAAGAGGCATCTACGACGCTTTTCTTATACCGCCGCGAAATAGTAAAAATCGCCACTAATAGATTGTCGATGCCTAGTTTCGCGGTGGTTTTTGTAAACCGCTGCCAAACCCTATAACGGCGGTTTAAACCGCCGCCAAATGAAAAAAATGCCGCTAGGGGCCGATTTTGTTGTAGTGTCTATATGATGGGGGATGTTGCCTCATGAAATGTTCCACCACTGACATGTTCCTCTGCAGTTGATCTGGCTGATCTCGTGCATGGATACCACCACTATTTATAGCCTTGTTCGATTGTGCCATCACTGCAACCAACTGTTCAGTTCCAATTCCGAACCTCGCAGGTTGCTGATTTGGGAGGTTGTCTTCCTCTTGATTGTTGTCCCAAAATTGCTGCATTATTTCCTCTGCAGAAAACCATTCAGAACACAGAAATATCTTAGGTGAAGGAACATGGTATTCATTAAATTCTATATCATTTCAATCATACCATAAATTAATTTATAAATTTAACAATTTTCTAACTCCTAAATTTGTCTAAACCGACCTCTGATACCAACTATAAGGCCCCAACCTTAAACATTAATTAATATTAAATTAAATGAATGATTCACATTGAGGATCTTCTTAGGTTTATAGTTTTATATAATTAGATCATAACTATTACATATCAAAATATTAAATAGTATACACTTCTACAAAGTTTCCCATTTTTTTTAAACAAGAACTCTTAAAAAAAGATTCATGTCTAGTTCCATGTTTAAGACAGCAAGACATTTCCTTGATCCCATCATTGAATCTATTCCACTTTATGTCCTATGAATAACATTTCAAAAAAAAACTTGTGGTGAGCATAAAAATCTAAATAAGGGATACACAAAGAAGGGAAACTATTTGTTTTTCAAAACATCAAGTAAACCATGAATACTTTATCAAGTTACACTTTTCACCTTTAAGAAGTAGTAAAAACTCTTCACTAAATAAAAGTTCATTGAATACCCTCTTTAACCAAAATATTGCCATAAAACCCATATAAGGAACACATAACATATAAATGTATCTTGGGACATAAAAATATTTAAAAGGAATAACCATACGGTAGACTTCCACACATATCACTACATGGAATAGCCACTGGGCCAACATCCATACCCAATGCATTGGAGGTTATAACGTAACCACCCATCCTGGTATTCATAGAACCACCCTTCATATGGTTTATCATGTAACAACCCGTCAAATGTCCATGTACCATTACATGATCATAATACATAAAACAAATATAATGGAAAGAAAACATTTCCACTTTTCGATCACAATATATCACTTAAATATATTGACATAACAATTCCATTATAAAACCATTTTAAATACCAAAATAAATAAAATAATATATGGTATTTATTTCATTTTAAAAACTTTACGTCTTGTTGAGGAAGTCAAAGACCAAATAATATTCGCAGCGGTGGAAAATGTCGTTGTCACCACATACATTAAAATAAACATTCCTTTTTGTCATTTAGTGAAATGCTTCGTAGAAACTAATTCCCTTTGAATGAAATGAAAATTCTAAGGTGTTTTATACAGCGTATAATGTCTTGTATTAGAACAAAATATGCTTCAATGAAAGGATATTGAGATGATGTCCCTTACCTCGTGTCCGAATTGACTCGATCGCTCTTTAATCTCCTAAATAATAAACTAGTCTTAATATATACTTTATTAAGAACAATTTTCAATCTTATTATTCCTTTTATATCACTTATTTCCATGTTATAAACATTATGTAATCATTTATGTTAATAAAGTTCTTTTTGTCGATATTTGGTACTTAAGTCAAAAATGGACTTCTTACAATTACATGTTGTTCATGTCGAAAAAGGTTCATTTTATAAAGAGTGATATTCATGATTTTTAAATCATATGTATCATATATATCAAGCATGTACATGTATTTATATTATTATATTACATTTAGAGGTATGAAATGAAATGCACCGTTCATGGAGACGGTAAGCCGTACGTACGGCTGAACTCTACATTTATTTCTATTTCGTATTTAATGGAGTGAAATCATAATGATATAAAGGTATATTATAATTCCAGTATAATATCATATATAATATCATTAACTCTATCCTTTATACGTCCCACATATGGCATTAACGAATCAAATCACTTTGAGGGGACGGTACTCCGCACTTCCTAAAATGAAATTATCACGTTTACCGATAATGGAAACCATAAAGTTATGACATAAATTAAAAATAAAGAAGCATAAGGAAAACATAAACATAATATATATCATATATAAATAGAGTGACATCTTAATGGAAACCATAAAATATGTTAAATGAATATTGAACAATCCTCGTTTCGTGAGTCATACATTTGCCAACCACAGAAACAATATATTCTTTAACCATTAGACGGAGGTGTGTGTAAGTGTAAATCAAATACTTCTCATAAAAATATCCTAGTATATTTAAGATACTTGTTTTTGTACAAAATAAAGGAATAGAAAGAGTTTAGGGGGTTGGATAAGTAAAATAAAACAAAAGAACAAAAGTGAAAACATTACATTTAAATCGGGTAACTCTTCTTGGTTTGAACCAAAAGTGTTTCTTGAAGAGATTTCTGCCTAAGGTAAGGCTTCTAGGATGAGGAGAGGTATTTGGAGTGATAAAATTATCAGATATTGTCTGAGCCAATGTCTTGAGAGGTGTGGGTATGGTGGTAGAGGTGGGGCCCTTTTATAAGAGGGAGGAGGGGCACTCTTGGAAAGTCATGAAATCATACTTTATTATATAATGAGTTTCGGATTTTAAACGTCCCAAAAATATATATTTCTAGTATAAGGTGATAAGAGTTATAAATCCATCCATACAATAGGTTTTTGACAAGTTTATGTCTATGATTTTACACCTTCTTTTGTTTTTATTTAAATCGTTAATTAATGATGTAATCACTGCATCATCATGGTGTCATAAATAATTTAAATTATTTAATGTCTAAAAATTATAAAAAATATAATGATGTAGGAAATTTTATTATCTTTCCAATAAATATTTATAGTCAAAAAATGACTTTTATAACCCCATGGAAAAATTGTTTTAGTAAAACAAAGCATGTTTGTGACATTTTTATTTTAACTTTAAATAAAATGTTATTAATGTCATTTTCTTACCCATGTTGCTCCATGGGATTCCCAAGATGACCCATGGATTTTATTGGTCGTCTATGACTCATCCAATAAGGTTAGGACATGTGTCAAGGTCATTTCATATTATTATAACATTATCTTTACCTTAATTTACACTAATTACCTTTAATCGCGATTAATAAAACTTAAAAATTACTATTCACCAAAATATTATTTTCATCCCATTGAAAAAAAAATTACTTAATGATGACAACTATTTATGTCAAATTTTTTATATTCAATTCGAAAAAGTGGTAATGATTCATTTAAATGAAAAATCAGTTTTTAAACTACCACTTAGTGGTATCACTATTCATCAAAAATTGATGTTTTTCAAAAAAAGACGAAAAATTTACCCTAAGATATATTTTATATTCTGAATTAAAAAATGATGAATATTTTACCAAATTCAATAAAAATTAAGTTTCATTAATTAATTTAATAATTAATTCCCTTGGTCAAAACAAATAGCGTGTTTTTATGAAATAATAAATATCAAAAGATTGACACTAGTTTAAGTCCGATTTCAAAGTGTAATTAATTCCAATGACCACTATTAGATTAAATGGTAAAAATATATTCTAATTTCACTTTAAAATAAACTCAAAATATAATCTAATAATATAAATAAGTTATATTAAAAAGAGTTTTTGAATTAAAATACAACATTTTTTACTATTGATTAAAAAATGAACTTTATCGAAAAAATATAAAAAATTAACACAATGTAAATTTTGATGTCCCAATTATAAAGAATAATTTTATTTGGACCAATATAATGTATTAGAGTGACCAAAACTATATTTAAAGAGGGTATGCCATCAAAAGGTGATAATTTGACCTTTTAGTGAATATTGGAGTATATATGCCTAAAGTTGAATTATTTTCTTATTTTATGCCTTTATCTTTTATTGGATAAATGTAAAAACATTTAACAAACATATATAATCATATTTTAGTTATTTTTGTTCATTCCCTCCAATACAATGACTACGTGCTACCTACCATTTAAAATAATATTATTATATTACTAGTGTGCAACGTAAGATTTAAATGAAACCTATTGATGCGTATCGGGTATGCTATCGAACATAGCAACCCATTTAAAGTAAAATTAATATTTAATTTGAAAAAATTAATAAATATGAAAATGTATTATTCTTCATTTACCTGGGATGTTACAGTTACATTTTCATAGCTTATGTTCTCAATTTCTTTATTATTCATGTTTTATGATCATCCCATATTTATTCCATGATTCATGTATATGATCTTAGATATGATGTGTATGTTTTTTTGCATTTAATGATAATGTTCTCTTACTATTATGCTCATGATTATGCTTAAAAATCGCCCTTATTTACCCATACCGATCATTTGAGCTCCCCCCTTTCTGTGTTTCCTTCAATAAGTTATGAATATATGATTTATGTTTGATGTGTCTAGGTGGGGTTTTATTCAAGAAAACCTTGTGGGATATAGATTAGCTCTTTTATGTACCGTTTTTTATGATTCCATGATTCCAATGGCACACGACTAGTATAGACTTCATGTTTTCGTTTGTTTAATATTTTATATATTCTGAAAAATAAATTTAATGTTATTTTATCTCAAGACTACATCATTATAAAAATTAAACACTAAACATAGAGAAAAATGAATCTCAGTATCCTTTGTTGATTTGGACGAACTTTCAATAGTATCCTCCATTGTTGGATTTATCGATATACCCCCTCTTGAGATTGTATGACCAAAAAATAAATCCATTTACGTCCAGAATTCACACTTTGAAATATTTTAATAAGGTTATTCCTAACATATAGACTTTAGTATGATTATCAAGTTGTCTCCATTCTCTTATTTTGCATTGAGTTGATACAATTATCATCAATAAAGCCTACTAAACACTAATTAAGGTAATCCAAAAATATATTATTAGTCAAAAACTAAATGATTAAACATGAATTAGTAATATAGAAATGAATTGATATATATTAATAGTATCCACATATTGTATGAAATTCATTCTTGGGTATTCCATCCTTCTTGGCCCTCAATTGATGATATAATGAAGGAAGTTCAATGTTAGAAATTTATTGATCTCTATATAGTTGATCAAGAAAGTCATCAATATGTGTAATTAGATACTTATTATCTATCTGGATGTTGTTTAGAACCTAATAACCAATTTATAGTCACATCAATCCATTATTCTATTCCATTAAAAACAGGTTCACCCCATGGTGGCACCATGTATGAATGACTCCCTTGTTAATACTTTCATAGAGTTTTTTATTCAATTAATACAACTCAATTGAGGATGTTCTATTGGTAATATTTGAAATTAGTGTTGTACCGTGTATGAGATATTTTGAAAAATCAACATTACATTTTCGTGGAAGATATGGAAAATTATCAATGAATACATTAATAAATTGTAGTACAATTTTCATATTATTGATGATATGTTCATAATCAACCGTTTGATATAAGAATCCCTTATGAATGAAAATTGAGATCTATACACATGATGTAATATCAATCAGAATATATTACATATCATCAAAATGATATATGATCATTCTATTGTTTGGAATATAAAATTTAATGACCCTGACATGATAAATGATGTGGTATTTATAAAGTTAAAACTAATACATTCCAAATATGAAATCAAATTATCCAAAAAATAATAATATAATGATTTACCAGAAGCACATTGCCAACAAAATTATTAGAGAGGAATCATATACTTGATATGATATAATTCAATAATTTAGGGGTTTTACCACTAATTACGCATCTAGATTTTTGGGATTCATCTACAAAAAATATCAATTTGTTTAAATATAAAATAACTAGTAGATCCTGAGTGAAATAAGATATTCGTATCTCAAGAGTGGATGATATATTTACCTTTCACCACATTATTATATTACCCCTCATCCAAAATAGTGATCACATGAGATTTCCCTTTTCCCATTGTCTGGTGATGTCATTTTCATCAATCATCATCATTAACTCTTGGGTTTTGTTACTAGTTGGAAAAATTCACATTCTTCATACACAAGGGTAACCAATGTATGGGGGTCAATTTTTTGTAATGTTCCCTATATTATATTTTTTTGGTAAATTATTTCAATCACTTCAGCAGAAAAAATCCTTATCAAATTCCCTTACACAATTAAAACAATTAATTGTACCCTGAACGAAATATCAACAATAATTTTCCCACAATTATAGAATAAAGGAAATCAAATCATCATTGATCTATGGATCAATGTTTTTTTTTGAACGCAACTTTACTTGTCTTTCCAAAACAATAATATTGATACATTATTTCAACATCCAGGTCCACATTGGTTACACATTTCAAAATCACTTCCAATATACATATGTCTCTTATGGAAATCACCGATTAGAGACTTTTTTTGTGAAATTGATGAACTGGTTTACCTTGCATTCAGGTTGGATGATAATACACAAATCCTAACTTCTATGTCTTAAAAAATTATCCTCGTTGGTACCAACTGATTCATTATAATTTTTCTTTATCTTAATAAACTATTTCTCCTCCTTTATTCAAAAATAAAAGGAATTAATTTACAGAAAAATAACATCTTGAAGGCTTCCCAATCCAATAAGTCAATATCATTTTTTTCATGTATTATTTATAAGATTCCAACATTAGTCAACATCCTCATCCAAATGATAGATAATCAAAAATAACATTTTCATGTTTTTCAAAAATTATAATGGAAAATATATTTTTGGATATATTGTTTCATTATGTATAAACTAGTTGGTCATATGACCCTCAGATATAAGGTTGAAGTTACCTCATGAATTACTCAAAAAAAACTTATTCCTTATTTTATTGTTTTGGATGTCCATCATGATTCACAGCTTCAGAATCTTGTGTGAGGAGATCCACAATATATACCATTCTACCACCCATACAATTTGGATTAAAATTAGATAAAATCATTGAATTTTCCCTTTCAAACATAATAATTGTAGTTTCATTATATTATATAATTTAATTAAAATTAGAAGAATATAGTGGGAAAGGATAATCATAGTGGGAAACCAAAAATTCATTGAAATCACTTGTATGATTTATAAATCATGACACCATATTATTTATTGTATGAAACCTAAGATTTATCATATTTTATTCTTAGTCATGTTATATTTAAAAAATTGATAACGGTTTGTAATGATTTTGTGAATTTATAAATAATATCTATTTGGAGTGTCAATACTATCATGCAACAAGTCCAGCTACCATTCACTAGTTCTTGATTGAGTGTATCACGGTGTAATTTTTTTAGGGTTGTTACCCCAATGTTAATCTATGCTATATAAAAATCCACATTTATTATCTTTACAAGGATGTATTACTATAAAACCACTCACTCTATCATTTATCAATACTCCATGAAATTTTTCTATACATGACTAATCAATAGTCTTATCCTTATTCATGTCCTCAGTGATATCGTTACTATTTTATCATCTGAGTTTCCAAATATTATCTAAACCTTTAGTATGATTCCACCTATATCCAACCAGGATTATTATACAAAGACATTATATATTTTTTGTGGAATATTTATTACATTGATAAAACAAACACCTAATGACTGTATTGTTTATTTTAATTGGAAACCTAAAATCATAGACACTGATACACAAGTGAGATACATTATATCCTAGTAGGTTCTCCATGAGTAGAAATCTCACTAGAATCACCCTTCCAAATATATATCTTCATAACCTGGGGAATGGGAACCTAATTAAGATTACGCTCAAATGCCCTGTGAGGGTTAAAGAAAAATAAACAAAAGCATAATCATGAGAATATGGGTATTATAACACAATCACAAAATTAGTATAGCATTCCCTATATATAAGAGATCTTATTCAATAGTAATGTAATAAATATTGGAATTTCATAAGACATGAATCTTAAATTAATAAAATAACTTGATCAATTAGATAACAATACATTGAATTTGGTGGATATATATAAACATACAAAATTATTTATATATTAGTCAAGGCTCACTACCAAAACTATAATAGTGGATAAAATACATTACCGAATAGGTTTTACACCCCATTCTAACACTGTATTATAGAACATAGTTCACATCTAGTTCGAACCCTATATCACTGAACCATATTGACTTCGTATTTCATAAATATATTACTGAACCGTGATCACTTCATGATCCAGTCATGTCTATCTAATGAGATATAAACATTTACCTAATAAATTGGAAGGAGATATAGGTACGAAGATCCATTTCATGAAATCCTAAATATGTGTTCCAAAAGATTATAATCCTTAATAATATTCTAACCCTTGAAATGAAATTTTTATCATAAATATTTCATCATATGTTGACTTTTAGTGAAGATACATGTGTCATAATCATATCACACCCCATAAAGACAAGTGGGTTTCATTAATGAAATATTTTTTAAAAATACCAAAATTCACCCAAATATTTTTTTTTATTTCTCAAATCAAAAGCGAAGATTATTTTATTATGTTTATTTTATTTGATATATAAATTTTATTATTATTGTTCACAAATTGGCATATAAGTATTTTTTTTAAGAATAGTAAATCCGAAACATATAAAGATATTATAAAAAATTATATATTTTATTTCCAATACGATTAATTTATATTAAATAAAAATTTAATAAACTATATTATTTACCATCTTGGTTACAATTTACATAGTAATGTGATTAAAATATTTGTTACAATTTTCATATTTAAATAAATATAGTATTCCATTATTTTTTTCAAACTATGTGTCTGGTGTAATGCAAGCTATGATGGTTTTGTATCTAGCCAATGATCTACACGATGTAGGGTATATGAATGACTTATCATGGTGTAGAGTGAAGTTAAATACATCAATAAAATTTAATTTATTATGATGTAGTTTATAAAATCCCACGGTGTTACAATACCCAATTGATGTATTCGATGAGACTATTGTTGCATAAAGTGGATTGCATCAAACTATCCCCAACCCATTTCATAGTTGTTCAAAAAACATTCCCCAAATATCAAAAAATAGATTTAACTAAAAACTTTATTCCATTTAAAATATCTATATTGTGTATGAAATATGGATTTATAATTATTTCCACAAATTAAAAAAATAAATGTGGATGTAAAAACTATATGTGAAAATGGTATACATTTTTATCAATAATCAAATCCTTGGTATAGGAATGGATATTTTGTGGAAATTTAATATTCAATTGTCACTGGAGGGTAAATAAATCAAGTGGAAGATATGAGTAAAAAATTTATTCGAGTGAGTGAATTTCAACAATATCGTTCATCCACGTAAACATAATACATACAAATAAATAATAAAAATGTTATTAATATGAATTATACATATTTGAATAATAACAATCTTTCCATTCAATGGTGATATAAAGAAACAATATCTTTAAAAACATTCTTCATGAAATTGAACTATTCATTTTGAAAATCATTTCTAAAATTATTTTATTAAAAAATCATTTTTAATAACATTTTCATTAAAAATATATTTTTAAACATGCATTGGAAATATTAAAGAAATTATATTTGTTAATTATGTAAAAGGTAAAATGAACACCCATTTTCCACTATAAAATGTTAATAAGAAATTATTATTGGGAGAGTGAAAAGAATATTTATTTTAAAAAATTTTATAAAAAGAAAAAAATATTAAACAATGACTAGTAAGTCATTTTGATTAAAAAAAATGAAATTTTTTTGTAAATGAAATTTTTAAAGAGAATAGGTTTATAACTGAACAGAGAAATGAAGTTGGGTTTTCGTAATAACATATTTTAAATAATTTAAAGTACCAATGTTTAGAAAAAATGTACTATTACATGAAAAATATTATGAATAAAAATATAATATGATAATTTTTGGTTTTGTGAGAAAATGATGATATAAATTCAATTAATGGGATTTAATGATTAAACAATCTCGATTAGAATGGGATTTTGAAATAAACACTTAGAATGCTCATAATGTTTATGTGATAATTAATAAAAGAATAAATTATGTGTATCAAAAATAAATTAAAATAAGATAAGTGAAAATTAATCAATATATTTTAAAACGTCATTATACACATAATCATGTAATTTTAACAAAAACGAGTGGGAAATATAAGACAGTGAAAATGAATTGACTAATGAAATTATTTATAATAAGGTAACATTTAATTAAAATTCACATTGATGGAAAAAATTCATAATTTGATTTAGAATACCTAGTAAAATGAAACATTAATGATATTAAATGTTAAAGGGGTATTATAAATACCATATAAAATAAACTAGATGTAGTGGAATATAAAATGCCTCAATAAAAAGAAACTAAGATGAAATCCCATACCTCGCGCTTTACATTTGGTATTATCTGATTTAACATACTCTATAGTAGTTTTAAAAATATTTTAACAAATTATCGAAGTTTATTAATATTTATGATATCATATATGATCCTTTTAAATCATATTATTATCCTTTTTTAATAATATTGTATTATGTTTACCATTTCAGGTAATAAATTTCTTTTTTTTAGTTTGTTTTAACATTTAATTTTTTGTTCCTATTAATTATATCATTATTTAATCAATTTAACAATTAAAATCAATATGTAAAAATCATATATATTCAGTATAAATTTATATTTTTTAATCCATAACCTTTAGTCATAGGAAATGAAATGCATCATTCATGGAGACGGTAGTTCGTAGATATGCATAAACCCTGCTTCAATTTTATTTTCATTTTAATGAAATAAAATTAAATGATATATATTTTCATTATATGATTATTATAATATTTTATCATATATATGTCATATTTTTATTAATCCCTCACATAATAAATTTCATGTGTTTGAGAATGAATCACATCACTTTGTGAGGCAGTAGTCCACCATACGCATGAAAGATGTTATCGTATACCCCCAAAAAATAAAAGCATGAAAGAATGTGTTATATATTAATTAATGAATTATAAATACATAATATACATCATATATATAATATATAATAGTATTTATAACATTAGTAACAAACTTTATATTTGGTATTGGAAAAAACAAATGACATCGGTTCGTGAGGTGGTAGTCCACCATAATCATGAATAATGATTTTATAAACCATTTCATGGATTTGTTTTTCGTTTTTGGTCTTAAAATTAACATAAAAAATATAATTATATTGAATATATAAATATTATTATATATTAAATATATTAAACGAATTTAATGGTCATTATCAAGAACAAAAAAACTTTTTCTGATGAACATTACATTTTCTTAGGGTTTCGCCTTTTGGTTTTCACCAAATGACATACATAGTTAGATTTGTAGCATAATAAAGAATTATAGTAATAGTTTAGGGTATTTATTATGTTAAATAGAATGGTTTTGGATGATTCAAATGGATTGTAGTGTGAATAATTCAAGAGAGTGAGTTTCCATTAAAGATGATGAGGAGGGGAATTCTTGTAAGTACCAAAAAGTAACCAATATTGGGAGGTCTATCGTAACTAATGTGCATCCAATAATGAAAAATAATATATAAAATCATTGATATTTTATGAATATGAACATATAATAGGGTTTTTTGAAAAATGTGTTTCTTTTCCACATATTATATTTTATGATTAAGCACCGAATAAACTCATTTTTGCCATATTTTTCGTGATTAACATTATCATTTTTTACTAAAAACATTGGTAATAAAAATTATGTTGAATATATCAAAGATTATATATCATTATTATTGAAAATAATCAATCCATTTTTTCTATTCAAACCATATAATTAGAAGAATTTATTTTAAAATTAATTCCACATACATGATGACAGAGAGTCTTTTTAAAGTGAAAATGTTTAAAAGATTGAAATGTTTTTATATAAAAATTCTCTAATAAATTGATTAACATTAATTAAATTGGAATAATATATGTTTCATTCATCTAATTTCACTGTAAAAAAATTTTATAAATAGTGTTATCAATATAAATTATTTAGATGAAGATTATGTTTTCTGTTAAATTCAATATTTCTACTATTTATTAAAAAATTAAACTTCTCAGAAAAATACCAAAATTTCAACCTAAGATAATTATAAAATTTATTTTTCAATAATAAATTTTATTTTTTAAATTAAAAAATAGAAAACTATCAGCATTTATATTTATGAAAGGATCATATCTAAAATATAAAAAAATTGTTTATTTGAATAATAATTTCTTTTCATAAAATTGGATTTTTAATAATCATATTCCAATAAATTCTATTTTATAGATTATAAAACATATATATTTCAATAATCTCACCAACTAATATTAATTAATTAAATTTATTAGGATAAAATTCTTTCGGGTGCATAAAAATAGATCTTTTATAAAAAACATTCATTTATATTCAAGCTGTGTTTGTGTTAATTTATAATTAATTGGAAACAAATAAATTGAACCATATATTTCCATAATATAAATTAAACTATTTGGAAAGACCCCCTCCCCACATAGTGTGCCCATCCAGGACCGACAATGTGAAAATTGAGATAATGACCCCCCCAATTCCTGCCTCTAGTAGGCCCCGGGATGGCGACTAGCACCGAGGGTATAATAAACACACAAATGGGATGCATTACCCTCTAAGAGAAAACATGAGAAAGAGAGAGAAATGATAGACACCAACCAAATCCTAATCAGAACTGAAATATAAAAGAAACCAAAGTACATATATATAATTCCATGAAAAAGTACTACAACTGAATGGGAAAACTACAAGTACCCAAAAGAAAGTAAAACGGCAGCGACCACAATCCCGAATAGCTCCTCCAACCACAAGCTAGTAGTAACCATCTTGATCTCCAAAGTGCTCCAAGTGACCTGAAAAATAGTTTATATATACGTAGGGTGAGTATAATAGTACACTCAGTATGATCTTCCCCGAAGACTCCCGTGAAAAAGTAATGAAAGCATGCTAAAGCACAGTGAACAACAAGTGTAAATAAATCATCAGCTAAATAGGAATACTATGTTCCCAACCTCACCATGGCTACTCTCACCGAGTAACACATACAATAATGTAGCATATAGAAAATAATATCAAGGGTACCCCGCTACTACTTATCCTCTGGTTTTCCTCTTTTCTCTAACGGCATACTTCTTGTGCATACCTCTCCAAAAGGCCTGCCCGAATACACCTGGGATAATCTCCAAAAACTGCACCACGTGCACTACAAAGGCTTTCCTGCAGATACCTAGGCTAAGCACCACACCATCCTCACAACAAAAAGTAACCAGGTAGTTTCAAGTAGCCACCACAGCCCGTATAACGTGTATCATATGTCTGGTATTATATTTCAAGCCATTACAACCCATACACCGAGTTAGGATCCTCATGAAATCACATCCTATACATGTTACACCTATAGTATTCCATATGATACTATATCCAAAATATATGTGTGTGACTAACCACAAGCCATTACAGCCCTCTAGACACACATATATGGGGAAAACTAACGGTTGTGCCTAATGGCACTAGTATCTACCAAGAGAAGAGAGCGGGGTCAAAGGGGGTAGTCAGCCATTCACCCTCCCATCGGAATATTGGGGATAACACCCCCATGGCTCAGAATCCCCGAGGAGCCAGTTTCCCTTACTGAAAGGGTGGAGTAGCATATAAAAACAAAAAATGTACAAAATATATTATATCTCAAAACCACACTATAGTCATAACCTAGTATTTGACACAACTGCAGCTAACGTTTCTCGGACTCTGGGCTGCCACTTTTAAGACTATGTATCCTATAAGAACAAAACCATTTAAAGAGCTTTATTCGGTTACTTTATTCCCTTTTTATCAGTTCCACTGTACGTTGATTAATTGTTCCAACATTAATTAACCATGAGAAATTCCACATTAAATTCATCAACATCACACCCAAAGTCCAATGTTCCTTCAATGTTACAACCTCATCATTATGTTCCAGCATCTCCATCTCTGTGGGTTAACATCAATTATTCAAACATTTATTACAGAATTACATTCCCATATTCCCAGGAATTCTAGAAAAGCATCCTATGATACTAAACACAATGGGGTCAACACGGTGAGTAGATTTACTACCCATCGAAGATGTGCCACCTATAGAAAGAGTGTAGACCCATTCTCCCTACAAAGGCTAAACACAGAAATCATGTGGAATACCCCGCATTTCTTCGCCCCTTTCAGAATAAGGGTAAGCAAGACCAGCTGCCTTGAGTAGTGTGCAATAGTAAATCAGGTAAACAACCAAAGTATCTGCAATCATCAAAAAACCACATACATCCCATTCCATCCTCCATAGTGTCCTCCCCGACACCCACATCCATAAACCGATGCATCTCATCACTCTAGGCATCATCCACTGCCACAACCACAAAGCCTTCATGCCCCCACATATCACAACATTCTCCCAGGGTCACATCACCACACAAGAAGCCGGAATACAAACATCACATCAATTTGGGATCTTGGACCTTTAATAAGGCATCCGGCCTTCAAACAACAAGCACCAACAGATTCCATGTTTACCAACCAACTGAATTAAACACATCATCGGCCTTAATTTGATTAACACCAAGTTGGAACACCATCCACAACATAAACAACTATATTCCAATACATGCCTCTTTATAATTAGCCAATTAATTATCAATTAATTATGGATTTACATTAATTATCAATTTCATCAAAAGAAACATGCTAACAAGAAAGGCATATATTGTTGAGTCAATAAGGTTTTCCTTATGACTTTTCCATTCTTTCTTGTTTTGAAAATCACAAACACCTTATCTTTAAGGAAAAATGATTTCTTAAGGAAAATCGCTTTTGTACGGAAAAATGCTTTCTTTAAGGAAAATCGCTTTTGTAAGGAAAAATGCTTTCTTAAGGAAAATTGCTTTTATAAGGAAAAATGATTTCTTAAGGAAAATCGCTTTTATAAGAAAAATTTATCCTTATCATATTTTCATTAATATTTTTCTTAAGTATGAAATTCGGATTCACTTTCTCGGATTCATTAAAACTGATAAAAAGCATTCTGTTTTTAGGATTCGGTTCTGGACAAGAACTATAAGGAAGTTTCATTCCAAATTCCGGATATGAATTCTGACTTAGTTCTATTCCAGATTCAGGATACGAATTCTGAAGAAGAATTCTCATTACGAATTCTAATGAAGAAATCCCATTTCGAATTCTCATTACGAATTCTGAAGAAGAATTCTCATTACGAATTCCAATGAAGAATTCTCATTACGAATTCCAATGAAGAATTCTCATTACGAATTCCAATTAAGAATTCTCATTACGAATTCTAATGAAGAAATCTCATTCCGAATTCTCATTACGAATTCTGATAAAGAATTCTTATTACGAATTCTGATGACGAATTCTCATTATGAATTCTGATGATAAATTCTCATTACGAATTCTGATGATGAATTCTCATTACGATTTCTGATGACGAACTCCTATTCCGAATTCCTATTCCGAATTCTCATTCCGAATTCACCTATTAAACAGAATCTGATTATCATTGTTTTATACACTCTGAATTCATTCACTCCGAACTTTCACTCCGAAATTTCTATTCCGAACCTTTATGTTAGAGTTTAAAACGATGTCGTACATTCTGTTACACTTACCTTGTTATAAAACGATGTCGTCCATTTTGTTATAAACTAACCGTTGTCTAAGTGACACGTGTACAGGTCCCTCCGAACTTTAAGGAAAATATGACCGTTGGAGAGGAGCCGACCTTACCTATAAATAGGAGCTCATTTGAAAAAGCTCGCAACGGATGGATGAAAAATTTGGATTTTGTGCATACATGCTGTTGAAGTGATTTCTAGAGAGAGAGTCTCTTATTAACTCTCAAAGCTTCGTGCGACTCCGAATGTTGGTGATTACATTCGAGGGCTTCCGGGGATAGGAAGACAGAGGTGCCGACTACCTTAAAGATCGAGGGCTTTCTTGCTGAGATAGACAGAGGTTGCCGACTACCTTAAAGTTCGAGGACTTCCTTGCTGAGGAAGACAGAGGTTGCCAACTACCTTGAAGTTGAGGGCTTGCGGGGATAGCAAGACAGAGACTCCGATCTTCGTATCGAGGGATTACCCTGGTGTGGGTAAGACAGACTTCCTTGAAAGTATAAATCAAGGGACCTTTATCCAAGGTTGTTGGATACCCTTCTCTTTGGGTTAAAAGACTATTATCTTGTTACTAGTAGTTTTACTACTTGTTTTTATTTAGCTGCAATTTGTATCTTAAGGAAAGTATAACTTTCTTATGCTTCCTTACTTACTCTGATTCTTTTAAGATTCTATACGCTTTTAGGTAGAATCTCATATTGTAACTTTTGTTAAGTTTCAATTTCCGGAACCATATTTCCGGAACCTACTTTTGGAATCTCTTTCCTAGTTTTAGTTCGGTGTTAGAGGTGTTGTGAATCAACTTAGTTTAACTTTGTTAAACTTAGTCCTTTCCTTTTCTTAAGAAAACTTTAGTTATTCATAACTAACTTTAAAGGTTCCAAAGGAATTTTTAAAGTATACAATTCACCCCCCCTCTTGTATATTGAGCATCTCATATTATATTTCGATCCTACAATTGGTATCAGAGGTTGGAAACCTCTTACTCTATACCATTCTTACATTTGGTATCAGAGCCAAGGTTACTGAAATACTTGTACTCACATACAAGTTTTTCTTGCTCACTTTTCTATTCCGAACTTTGTCATTTCGATATAGCCATTCCGAACTTTTCTCATTCCGAACTTTTTGATTACGAACTTTTGCTACTAACTAGTTTGTGTGCAAAGTTATTTTTAGTATGGCAGGAATTAATGTTGGTTCGATTGACAATCTGAATCCTACAAGGCCACCAATCTTCGATGGTAATGACTATGAATACTGGAGAGATCGTATGAAGACTTTTGTTATCAATACTGGAGTAGACAACTTTGTGATGCTTACTGGTGATTATAAAATTCCTGACAAGGAAGTCAGAACCTTTACTAACCTGGAAAAGCAAGAATATCAACTCAACTATAAGGTACGCAATACTTTATTATGTTCAATGACTAGAAATATATATAGCCAAATTTCTTCTTGTGAAGCAGCTAACTGTATATGGAAGAAGTTAGAGGTTACACACTTTGGGACTTCTAAGGTGATTGAGACTAGGAGAGCTATGCTTAGAGCTGAATATCATGGCTTCAATTTTCCTTATGGAGAACCTATCTGTAAAGTTCAACAATGATTTATGACGATTGTCAACAGTCTACAATCTATGGGAGAGAAAGGTTTAGATGATGAATCTCTTGTGGACAAGATAATTGACATTATGCCCAATGAGTGGGAATCCAAGAGAACAGCTATAGATGAGAACAGGAAGGTCACTCAAATTACTCTTGATGAATTATTTGGAACTCTTCTACAACATGAGACCAGAATGAAGAGAGATGCTGACAACATCAAGAAGAAGAATGGAAATGGTACTGTTGCTTTTACTACAACTTCAAATCAGATGAAAGCTAAGACTCCTGAGAGAGTAACCAGATCCAAGTCTAAGAAAGTCATTTTCCAATCCGAATCTAGTGAAAGTGAAGTTTCAGAAAATGAATTAGCCAATCTTGCTCGAAGGATGAACAAGATAGCTGGACAGAGAAACTTTCAATCCAAGTATAAGAAGAAGGATAGGAAAGATAAGAAAGATGGAGATGTTACTTGTTATGAATGTAAAAGAGCTGGACATATTAGACCAGATTGCCCTATGCTCAGAAAGAAAGAAAGGAAGGAAAGGCATTCAGACAAGAACAAGAAGAAGTATTACAAAGCTAAAGCTAAGAAAGTTTTGAAAGCTAATGACACCTGGAGTGCCAGTGGTGGTAACTCTTCAGATGAATCTTCTGAATATGAATCTTCAGGACAGAAGAATCTTGGTCTTATAGCCAGATTACCTATTGATAATCATTGTCTCATGGCTAAGGTATGAAATGCTGAATCATTGACCAATGTTTCTTTAAATCCTAATGATAGTAAGTATTATAACTCTTCTGATGAAGAATCATCTTCTGATGAGGAAAATACTTTACCTACTTTTGAAGAAGTCTCTAGGTTTGCTGAACTTCTTGAGATTGATAATTCCAAACTCAACAAGAAACTTGATAAGGCAAATTCTAGGAATTCTATTCTTACTAAAGAGATATCAGATCTTTCTAAAGATCTTGATAAGAAAAATGCTGATTTTGAAAGTATTTCAAAAAATCTTGAGGAAGTAAGTTCTGAGAAGAATAAACTTTCTAAAGAATTAGAAAAAGTAATTTCTAATAAAAATGTTTTCGAGCCTAACTCTAGTTCAAAAACTAATGATTTTGAGGATAAAAACTTGGTTGTAAAACTCAAGTCCGAAATTTTTTCCTTAAAGAAGTGTTTATCAAACTTTACCCATGGTAAGGAAAATTTTGATAAAATGTATTCTCAAATACGACCTTTAAGAAATAAATCCGGATTTGGTTATACCCATGAAAAACCAGTTTTCAGTAACAATTATTTTGTTCCTCAAAGTGCCCCATTTTGCACTAAATGTCAATGTGGTGGTCACTGGGCAAGAAGTTGTTCCTTAAACAAAACCCAATCCTTAGGTTTTCATAAAGCTTACTTTTCTCAGAAAATGTGGATACCTAAAATTTTATTGTCTGGAAATCTCGGATCCAAACATGTTTGGATTCCGAAAATCTAACTTTGTTCTTAATTTCAGGAAAATAAAGAAAGTTCCAGCAACAATATTTGGTACATGGATAGTGGATGTTCCCGGCATATGACTGGTAACAAAAGCTTTTTTGAAAAGATTATCAAAACGAAAGGAGGAAAGGTAACTTTCGGAGACAATGATAAGGGAGAGATTGTTGGTATTGGTAATATTGTTCTTTTAGGTAAAACTTTGATTTCAAATGTTCTTTTTGTTAAAGGTCTTAAGCACAACCTCATTAGCATAAGTCAGTTATGTGATGAAGGTTACCTTGTGAATTTTAGGAATGATAAATGCTTAGTTCACAATTCCAAGGAAGAATTTATTCTCTCAGCCAACAGGCAAGAGAATGTTTACACCTTAAACTTAGAAGACCTAAGAAGCCAAGATTTACCTTGCCTAAGTGCAATGGAAGATCATTCTTGGTTATGGCATAGAAGATTAGGACACTGTAATCTTAGGATCCTATGTAAACTCTCTAAGAAGAAACTTGTTAAGGATCTACCGGAGCTTAGATTTGATTCTTCTAAAGTTTGTGATCCTTGTCAATATGGAAAGAAACATAAATCTAGTTTTATGTCAATCGGTGAAGTCTCAACAACCGATGCATTACAGTTAGTGCACATGGATCTTTTTGGTCCAACACAAACTGGAAGCATTGGAGGCAAATACTATGTGTTTGTTCTTGTTGATGATTACACTAGATTTACTTGGGTCTATTTTCTAGAAAAGAAATCTGAATCTTTTTCTTATTTAAAAAGATTTAGAGCTCAAGTTAAAAATGAGAAAAACCTTCCATTGAAAACTATTCATAGTGATCATGGAGGAGAATTTCAAAATTCAGTTTTTGAAACTTTTTGTAGTAAGAATGGTATTACTCACAACTTTTCAGCACCTAGAACTCCTCAACAGAATGGTGTAGTTGAAAGAAGAAATAGAATTCTTCAAGAGATAACTAGAACCATGTTGAGTGAATATTCTATTGCTAGAAATTTCTGGGCTGAAGCCGTAAGTACTGCTTGTTATACTATAAATCGAGTTTTGATTAGACCTTTTCTTAATAAAACTGAAGTTCCCAATCAGGATCCAAGTATCACTGAGAGGGGGAGGGGGTGAATCAGTGATATCTTTTTCTTTTTAAGTTTCCCCTTTTTGAAACAACCTTCGCCTCCTGTTAAAGAGTTTCTTCCCTGTTGAACACACACATCCACAGGAACACAAGATTTACAAGGTTCACTACTCAACAAGAGTAGCTACGTCCTTGGTATGGTACGGAAATAATCCAGTACCACACAATCCACTAGAAAACAATCCTTTGATGTGGAATACAACGAGTAGGATATACCCTTACACTCGTGCAGCACTTTGAAAACAATCCAATAGTGCGTGTGCTCCCTCTTAGCACAAATAGGATAACACAATGTTTCAGTGCTTCTTTACAATTAAACAGATGTATTCTCCGAAGTACAAATCTTCACTTTCTTACCCAGAAGCCGGTAAGAACTCTCTCGTGCACAACTGAATACGTGCGAAGACCCCAAATATTTTGCGCAGCCTTTAGGGTGCCTTGCGCGCAATTCAAATGGCTTGCGCGTAAAATCACCTTTTGGCGCGAAAAACTTTTTTCGCGCAACTTTCCTTTTACGCGCAACTTTTCCTCTTTTCGCGCAACTCACTTAGCGTATAATTTACGCGCACCAGAGCTCGGGATTTCTTCTAAGTGTCGAGCATTACATAATGAGAGGGGTTCACCTCATATTTATAGGCATTTTTGACCTTGCGCATAAAAACCACTTCCTGCGCGTAAAACCTCCTCCATGCGCGTAAAAACTCTTTAATGAAACTTCATATTTCGCGCCATGTTTCAATATTTCGCGCACCTCATGCCTTTGGCATTTTTCATCCTTCTAAGCCTGAAGCACCAATTGCGCGCAAAATTCCGCACCGTGTTCTATATTGCGCGCAAACCCAATCTTTCCTGCGACATCAGATTTCGCGCACTGCTCCAATATTTCGCGCATTTTATGCCTTTGCTAATTTTTGATCTTCTGATCTCGAATCATCATTTGCGCGAAAACTTCATTCCCCAATTTCGCGCACCATGCCAATATTTCGCACAACCCGCAGATTTTTCGCGCAACCCGCTACTATTTCGCGCATCCCGCAGATATTGCGCGCACCACTTTATTTTTGCGCGAAACGTGCCTAAATTTCCGCACACTCCATTCCTTTGTCATTTTTCATAGTTCTGACCTTGAATAACTCTTTTGCACGTATAAACCATCTTCAGTGCAACATCCTTTTCCAAGCAGATTTCTTCATCTCCCGATTTTCAGGACCTAAAATTTGGCAAACACTGGAAAACGGCGCCACCTTCAACTGTGCTTTTCTGCCATCCCCAGATTGTCTATTGCTTTGACATTTTATCTCTTTACTGCTTCCCATAACCATTCTTCTGCTCTTATCACGAATCCCACTATCGTGATATTTATCCTTTGATAGATCAGCTTAAGCATCGTCAAAGTTGCAATGGGAACTGAATCTTTCCTATCTTCCAGCAGAATCATTCCTTCCAATCAAACCATTATATGACTGGCATCATCATTTCTCCCCCTTTCCTTCATAAGGCTTGCATCACAAGTTCTCCTAACTCATGATTTGTGTGAAATACATACCATCAAAGCATCGTCTGATTTTTGATCCTTCTACACAGTGAATTGATTTATCGCCTTTGACAACAAAATACAACACTCTGCAAAAGCTAACTCTTCAAACATTCATCTTCATTCAACCTGGTCCCAACAATCTCCCCCTTTGGATTTTGTTGTCAACAAAGATTCATAAATCACTGAATTTTGAAACCTTTTGCAATGGATTACTTATCAACAATTCTAAGCCTACGTGAGCTAACTCATTGTAGGAAACAAGATTTATTGACAGCCAAAACCATGCTGTCCAAAAGCAGTGACTGTGAAATCTCATGAACATACCTCCTCATCCTTCTTCAGAACATCTTGCAATAACATTCTTCACTTCTTCAACTTTCCTGTAAAACAACTTTGTTTCCTACAACCACTCCAACAAATAGTTAGAATAGTTCACTCACATACATGCTGAATTCACAGCTTACCCACAACTCTCCCTTAATACATTCTTCCTTATGGATAGATTTATGAAACAATTCTCCCCCTTGACAACACTATCCAAAGCTAAGACGAGAGAGGGGACAGAAACATGTACCTTAACCTTGATGAGAAGGAGGTTGTACACCCATGTTCAACCTCAACTTTGCAAATGGTTCCTTCGGTAACGGTTTTGTAAATATATCAGCAATTTGTTCAGATGTAGGAACATACTCCAGCCTCAGTTCATTCTTTTCAACCTGCTCTTTGATGAAGTGGTACTTTATATCAATGTGTTTTGAACGAGAATGTTGTACTGGATTTCTTGTAAGATTGATTGCACTCTGATTATCACAACCCAAGAGCAATGGTAGCTTTACTTCAACAAGTAGATCTTCCAGCTGAGTCTTCATCCACATCAGTTGAGTTGCAGCTTGAGTAGCAGCAACATACTCAGCCTCAGCTGTGCTAAGAGTTACTGAATTCTGTTTCTTGGTATGCCAACTAACACAACTTTTTCCTAGAAAGAATACTCCACCAGATGTGGATCTTCGATCATCAACATTTCCTGCCCAATCAGCATCAGAATACCCAAATAGATCAATATTTTCAGAGCCGTCATACCGGATTCCAAAGTTTGTTGTGCCTTTGATATATCTGAGAATTCTTTTTCCAGCAATCAAATGTGATTCTTTAGGAGCACTCTGAAATCTTGCACATAAAGTAACAGCATAGACGATGTCGGGTCTTGAGGCCGTCAAATATAGCAGACTTCCAATCAGTTTTCGAAACTCTTTCTGATCAACTTCCTTTCCTTCTCCATCTTTAGACAACTTGGTTCCCACTGAAATCGGTGTGGAAACTGGTTTCGAATTTTCCATGCCAAACTTCTTCAGAAGTTCCTTAGCATACTTTTCTTGAGATATAAAAACATGATTCTTCTTCTGTGAAATTTGTAACCCAAGAAAGTACTTCATTTCACCTAGCATGGACATCTCAAATAACTTCTTCATCTCCTCAGCAAATTTTTCACATGATCTTTCATTATTTCCAGCAAATATAATATCATCGACATAAACAATAACGATCAGTGAAAACTCCTGACATTTCTTGATGTAGAGATTGCTGTCAACTCTCCCTTTCTTAAAGTTCATCTTCTTCAAGCAAGTATCTAATTTAGAATACCATGCTCTCGGAGCCTGTTTTAGCCCATACAGAGCCTTCTTCAACCTGCACACATAGCTTTCATCTTTTCCAATAACAAATCCACAAGGTTGATCAATGTAAACTTCCTCGTCAAGATCACCATTCAAGAATGCAGATTTTACATCCATTTGAAAGATTTTGTAACCTCGTTGTGCAGCAATGGCAAGAAATATTCTGATTGTTTCTAATCGAGCTACTGGAGCAAAGGTTTCATCAAAGTCAATGCCTTCAATTTGTGAATACCCTTTGCAGACCAATCTTGCCTTGTTTCTTATTACATTACCTTCTTCATTCAGCTTGTTTCGAAAAACCCACTTTGTACCAATAATGTTCTTGTTGTCCGGCTTGGGCACAAGTTCCCAAGTATTGTTCTTCTCTATCTGATCAAGCTCTTCATTCATAGCATGAACCCATTCTGGATGCTCAAATGCTTCATTTACATTATTCGGTTCAACTTTCGAATAAAGAGAAGTATGTGATATAGCATTTGTTGTTCTTCTTGTTTGAACCCTCTGATTTTTATCTCCAATAATGTTCTGAGCCTCCACTTGTTTCCTCAACCTAGGATGAGTTGTTTGAACTTCATCCTCATCACTTGATATTTCTGAGTCAGATTCCTCTTCTTGAGTAGGATGAACAAATTCTGAAGCATTATCAGAATTGTTAACAAAATCTTCTCTATCCCGCTCGACTTCCACATCAACATATGACTGCTTTTCTTTCTCAGCACTTTCAACAACTTTTACATCTGAAGAATCAATAATTCTTCCTGTTTCTTTGTTGAGGCATCTATATCCTCTTCCTTCTGGAGCATATCCAAGAAAAATTCCGTCATCTCCTCTTTGCTCGAACTTTCCCAGATTTCCACCTTTCTTCTTTATAATACATGGACTCCCAAAGACTCTCAAGTGTTTCAGACTTGGAGTTTTTCCATAGAACATCTCATATGGAGTCATATCTGAGTTTGGTCTATAGAAACACCGGTTCTGAATATACACAGCAGTGCTCATGGCTTGCCTCCAATAATAATGAGAGAGACTATGTTCAAGTAACATAGTTCTCCCCATTTCCACCAGACTTCGATTCTTTCTTTCAGCCACCCCATTTTGTTGAGGTGTGTATGGTGAACTAAACTCATGCCGAATTCCATGTTTCTCAAGATAACTTTCAAACTCTTCATTCTTATACTCACCACCATTATCAGTTCTCAACTTCTTCACTGAATACTCACATTCTTTCTCTTCTTTCCTTCTGAAACTCTTAAACATTGTTAGAGCATCTGACTTATGTCTCATGTACATAACACAAGTAATGCGAGTAAAGTCATCAATGAAAGTAATGAAGTACTTATCTCCATTTGAAGATTGCTTGCTCATTGGCCCACATATATCTGAGTGTATGAGTTCTAAGGGTCTTTTTGAGCGAATTTCAACTCTCTTGTGCATAGAATTAGCAATCTTCCCTTTCTCACAAATAGTGCAGCACCAATCTCTTTCTCTTGATAAATCAGGCATATCCCGAACACTTTCTCGCTTTGACAACTTGCACATATTTCTCTGACACATATGACCCAGCCTTTTATGCCATAATTTATTTTCATCCACCACACTCATGTAACAAGAGTTCTGTCCATCCCCAACTTGGAACAAATTCCCTCTTGTACGCTGGCCCCTTGTAACTATGTTTCCATCATTTTCACTTTTTACAACAAATCCATCTTTTCTGAAGATCACTTTGTTGCCCTCATCACAGAGTTGTGACACACTGAGCAGGTTGTGTTTCAGTCCATCAACATATAGTGTTTTTCTGGATTTCATCTTTTCTTTTCCAATGATGGCTGATCCAACACCTTTGATCCTTAGAGATTCATCATTTCCAAATGTCACAGTTCCTTCTTTAAAGTCTTTCACATTCTTCAGCAGTTTTAAGTCTCCTGTCATATGAGATGAACATCCACTATCAAGAATCCATGGACGTTCTCCTTTGGTAGCCTTCAAAGCTGTTTCAACAACAAGTGCTTTTTGTTCTTCCTTTTCCTCCACTTTCTGTTTTGCTTCTTCCAATTTCCTAGCCAAATCAATGTGTTCTGGCCAGAGAACCATGCATTCTTTCTTTTCAGACTTATCAAATTTGTCCCTTTTGTATTTTAAAAACTCTGTCTTCTGAGGATTATTAACAAACTTTTGTTGCTCTGGTAACACACTAAGGCAGCCCTTAGCAAGATGTCCAGGTTGATCACATCTTTCACAATATGTTTCCAGTGGTTGGAATCTGTTCCCAACTTTCACACCAGTCTTCTCAGATTTCTTCTGAAACTTATTTGGAGATCTTCTATTTTGAAAGCGTTGGCTCCCCCTCAATCCTTGTCCTTCAAAACTTTTGGAATAGTTGTAATGTTGTTGGTTAAACCAACACATACTTTCCATGTGTCCGAATCCACCACAATACCAGCAGTATCCATAGAAAGAATATTTACCTCTGAAACTTTTAGACTGAATGGAGTTGTGAACACGCTTCTCAAAAACCATCATATTTTCATTTGTAACTCTCTTCTTCAGCTCAGATTCAGCAGTACCAGAAGTATTAGAAGCTTTTCTTGACTCAAGATTTTTATGCACTTCTGATTTTTCTGCATTGCTGATTTTGACCACATACTTTGTCTTTCCAGCCTTGTTCTTATCAGAACCAATTTTGTCTTTCATTTCAACCTTTGAAGGTATGTTTTGTAGATCCCTTTTTAGTTCATTCTTACTGGAACATTCCCCTACTTCTGAGATAGAATTTTTGGAACTGATATTCATTTCTTTAGCTTTATGCAGTTTTTGTTGGACAAGTTCCAACTCTTCTTCTTTTGCCTTCAACTTCACTTCAAGATGATCATTACGATTCTTTGTATTCTTAAGAGAATTTTTCAGATCATCAATCTCTTTTTTCATCATGATTTTATCATCTGTAAAACCTTCTTGATTGTTTGCTGTGGAATTTTCTTTTACTAACTTGTTGTTTTCTTTCTCCAGTTTTCTGATCTTCCTCAAACATTCCTTCAGCTCTTCTTTCAGATACTGTTCAAGTTGTGTCTCTTCTTCTTCAGTACTACTACTCTCATAATCATCATTATTCACTGTTGCAAAAAAGGTACTCTCTCTAGTTTTTTCAGTAGCAGATTTTTCTGATTCAGTCTCGCTATCATCATCTTCCTTATCATTTGACAAAAAGCTTCTTCTTTTTGATTTAAAGAACTTTTTATTCTGACTTCTACCAGAATATTTATCTTTTCGATCCTGTTTCTTCCATGACCTTCTTGGTCCTCTGTCTTCTTCATCACTGTCGGCATCTTTCCCCTTTTGAGGGCAATTAGCCGCAAAGTGGCCAACTGCTCCACATTCAAAACATTTCAAAGGGAGTTTCCCTTTGTATTTCCCTGTGCCTCTTTTAACATTTTTAGAAAACAAGGATAGAATTTCATCAAAATTTTTACATACCTCATTTTCAGAGTTGGATTCACCAGCTTCTTCATTAATAAGAATTTTCTTTGACTTCTCTTTCTTTTCTGCCCTGAAAGACATTTCTCTATCAGTTTTTGCTTTGCTCTTCATGGTCTTCTCTCTTCTCATCTCATAAGTGATGAGAGTACTGTGCAAATCATCAAGAGATAATGTTTCCGGATCTCTGTCTTCTAGTGAAGAAACTTTAGCATCAAATTTGTCAGGCAGAATTCTCAGGATCTTTTCAACAACTGTATCATCTTCTAACTTTTCACCAAGACATCTGATTGTACTGACAATGTCATTAACTCTGGTAAAGAATTCCCCAACAGATTCAGATTCTCCCATTTTCAAGTCTTCATACTTCAGCCTCCAGATTTGTAGTTTTGCCTTCTTCACTTTTGTATTTCCTTCATAGATATTCATTAGCTTATCCCAGATGCCTTTAGCAGTAGTGACACCTTTCACTCTTAAAAACTCACTCTCAGAAAGTGATGAGAGTAATGCATTTTTAGCTCTTCCATCATTCTCAAGATTCTTCTTATCGACAGGAGTAAGAGGGACCTTGTCATCAATATCAGGAAATCCATCTGTTGTAGTTTCAAGAACTTCATATCCAAGAGACATAAGATACGGCATCATTCTGTCCTTCCAGATGTGATAGTTCTTTCCATCGAAGATTGGAATCCCCTTACTGTTCACGCAATTTAGATTTTCCATCACAACTTCTCTTCAAACAATTCAGCAAAGAGTAAACGAAGGCAACCTCGCTCTGATACCAATTGAAGTTCCCAATCAGGATCCAAGTATCACTGAGAGGGGGAGGGGGTGAATCAGTGATATCTTTTTCTTTTTAAGTTTCCCCTTTTTGAAACAACCTTCGCCTCCTGTTAAAGAGTTTCTTCCCTGTTGAACACACACATCCACAGGAACACAAGATTTACAAGGTTCACTACTCAACAAGAGTAGCTACGTCCTTGGTATGGTACGGAAATAATCCAGTACCACACAATCCACTAGAAAAAAATCCTTTGATGTGGAATACAACGGGTAGGATATACCCTTACACTCGTGCAGCACTTTGAAAACAATCCAATAGTGCGTGTGCTCCCTCTTATCACAAATAGGATAACACAATGTTTCAGTGCTTCTTTACAATTAAACAGATGTATTCTCCGAAGTACAAATCTTCACTTTCTTACCCAGAAGCCGGTAAGAACTCTCTCGTGCACAACTGAATACGTGCGAAGACCCCAAATATTTTGCGCAGCCTTTAGGGTGCCTTGCGCGCAATTCAAATGGCTTGCGCGTAAAATCACCTTTTGGCGCGAAAAACTTTTTTCGCGCAACTTTCCTTTTACGCGCAACTTTTCCTCTTTTCGCGCAACTCACTTAGCATATAATTTACGCGCACCAGAGCTCGGGATTTCTTCTAAGTGTCGAGCATTACATAATGAGAGGGGTTCACCTCATATTTATAGGCATTTTTGACCTTGCGCATAAAAACCACTTCCTGCGCGTAAAACCTCCTCCATGCGCGTAAAAACTCTTTAATGAAACTTCATATTTCGCGCCATGCTTCAATATTTCGCGCACCTCATGCCTTTGGCATTTTTCATCCTTCTAAGCCTGAAGCACCAATTGCGCGCAAAATTCCGCACCGTGTTCTATATTGCGCGCAAACCCAATCTTTCCTGCGACATCAGATTTCGCGCACTGCTCCAATATTTCGCGCATTTTATGCCTTTGCTAATTTTTGATCTTCTGATCTCGAATCATCATTTGCGCGAAAACTTCATTCCCCAATTTCGCGCACCATGCCAATATTTCGCGCAACCCGCAGATTTTTCGCGCAACCCGCTACTATTTCGCGCATCCCGCAGATATTGCGCGCACCACTTTATTTTTGCGCGAAACGTGCCTAAATTTCCGCACACTCCATTCCTTTGTCATTTTTCATAGTTCTGACCTTGAATAACTCTTTTGCACGTATAAACCATCTTCAGTGCAACATCCTATTCCAAGCAGATTTCTTCATCTCCCGATTTTCAGGACCTAAAATTTGGCAAACACTGGAAAACGGCGCCACCTTCAACTGTGCTTTTCTGCCATCCCCAGATTGTCTATTGCTTTGACATTTTATCTCTTTACTGCTTCCCATAACCATTCTTCTGCTCTTATCACGAATCCCACTATCGTGATATTTATCCTTTGATAGATCAGCTTAAGCATCGTCAAAGTTGCAATGGGAACTGAATCTTTCCTATCTTCCAGCAGAATCATTCCTTCCAATCAAACCATTATATGACTGGCATCATCATTTCTCCCCCTTTCCTTCATAAGGCTTGCATCACAAGTTCTCCTAACTCATGATTTGTGTGAAATACATACCATCAAAGCATCGTCTGATTTTTGATCCTTCTACACAGTGAATTGATTTATCGCCTTTGACAACAAAATACAACACTCTGCAAAAGCTAACTCTTCAAACATTCATCTTCATTCAACCTGGTCCCAACAAAAACTCCTTATGAGTTATGGAATGGTAGAAAACCAAGACTTTCCTACTTCAAGGTTTTTGGCTGCAAAGTATTCATTTTGAATACTAAAGATAACTTACATAAATTCGCACCAAAATCAGATGAAGGAATTTTCTTAGGTTATTCCACAACTTCTAAGGCATATAGAGTTTTTAATAAAAATACTTGTACTGTTGAAGAAACAGTACATGTGAAATTTGATGAGTCAGATCCTTTTGTTTTTAAAACCTCCCAACCTACATCTTCGGATGTGTTTTCAAAAACTGATTATCAACCTTTGATAGAAGAACCTTCTGATAAGGAAATTCTTCTAGAAGATACTTCTGAAACATTTACCCCAGAAGACTTTCTACCCTATGTTGATGAACAGGTTTTACAAAACCCAAATCAGGTGTTTCTTAAGAATCATCCTAGTGATAGTATCATTGGTGATGTAAATCAACCTGTAAGGACTAGAAGTTTCTTAAGAAATGAAGTAGAACATCTAGCATTTCTTTCCCAATTAGAGCCTAAAAGCACTGATGAAGCTTTAGGAGATGATGATTGGATCAAAGCAATGCAAGATGAACTAAATGAATTCGAAAGGAATAAAGTCTGGACCTTGGTTGAGAGACCTAAGGAAACTTCTGTTATTGGAGTAAAGTGGGTTTTCAGGAATAAATGTGATGAAAATGGAGTCATTGTTAGAAATAAAGCTAGACTTGTTGCTAAAGGCTATAATCAACAAGAAGGAATAGACTATGAAGAAACCTATGCTCCAGTAGCTAGACTTGAATCTATCCGCATTCTACTTGCCTTTGTAGCATTCTTTAATTTCAAACTTTTCCAAATGGATGTGAAATGTGCTTTTCTTAACGGTTATGTTCAAGAGGAAGTTTTTGTTGAACAACCTCCTGGCTTTGAAGATACAAAATATCCAGATCATGTTTTTAGACTTACCAAAGATTTGTATGGCCTTAAACAAGCCCCACGAGCATGGTATGATAGACTTACTGGATTTTTGCTTCAAAATAACTATGTTAAGGGAAATGCAGATCCAACCCTTTTTATAAAGAAAGATAAGAAAAATGTTTTGATTGTTCAAATTTATGTTGATGACATTATATTTGGTTCAACTCAGCAATCTTTGACTGACTCTTTTGCTAGTCTAATGAAATCTTAGTTTGAAATGAGTATGATGGGTGAGTTAACATTTTTCCTTGGTTTTCAAATTTCTCAAAAACCAGAAGGAACCTACATATCCCAACATAAGTATATTAAAGATCTTCTTAAAAAGTATGGTTATGACAACACTAAGAGTATAAGTACTCCCATTGGTACCTCAAACTCTCTAGATCTTGATGAAGCTGGGAAACCAGTAGATCAAACATCTTTTAGAGGTATGATTGGAAGTTTACTTTACTTAATAGCTAGTCGACCAGACTTAATGTTTTCTGTATTCTTATGTGCAAGATATCAATCCAATCCTAAGGAATCTCACTTAAAGGCAGTAAAAAGAATTTTTCGCTACCTTAAGGGAACCATGGATCTAGGATTATTTTATACTTCTGGAAATGATTTTGTTCTAAAAAGCTTTTCTGATGCTGACTTTGGTGGATGTAGAATGGATAGGAAAAGTACATCCGGAACTTGTCATTTCTTAGGAGATTCATTAGTTTCTTGGTCATGCAAGAAGCAACATTCTGTTGCACTCTCCACTGCTGAAGCTGAATATGTAGCAGCTGGAAGTTGTTGTGAACAAGTGTTGTGGATGCAACACACACTCACAGACTATGGATTGAGTTTTACTAAAACTCAAATTTTGTGTGATAACACAAGTGCCATTGCCCTAAGTAAAAACCCTGCACATCACTCTCGTGCAAAACACATAGATATTAGGTATCACTTTCTTAGGGATCACACACTCAAAGGAGATATTATTCTTCAGTTTATCGGAACGCAAGATCAACTTGCTGACATTTTCACAAAATCCTTGCCTTCTGATAGATTTGAATATATTAAACAGAAGTTAGGAATGATAACCATAAGGTAATCTTCCTTAATTAACTTTCTGTTGGAAAAATCTCCTTACAGTAATAAACTCCTTTTCATAGGGGGAGTACATTTGATTGTTTATTTAACAAAGTTTTTCAAAATTTGTTTTCGAATTTTTCGGAACGAAAATTTCCGGAATGGAACTTCCGGAACTACCATTTTCCAGAATGGATATTTTCGTACAGAATACTTCTGGAATGAAAGTATTCGTATTGAAAATTTCCGGAATGGACAACTTTCGTACTGGGACTTTCATAACCAAATTTTCGTACCAAGTTAAGTTTTTCGTATTGACTTTTCGTATTAAGTTTTTCGTATTAAGTTTTTCGTATTGACTTTTCGCATTAAGTTTTTCGTATTAAGTTTTTCGTATTGACTTTTCGTATTTACTTTTTCGTATTAAGTTTTTCGTAGTCGTCTTTATATTACCCATTACGAATAACTTTCCTAAGCTAATCCGAAAGGTATGATTTCCTTACTGAAGTTTTCGTAATCATATTTTACTTGCTGGCAATTTCTTATAGTTTGTTTTTGGTTTTTGGATTTCATAATTCTTTACTTTAATAAAACCTCAAAAAGATCGGATTCAAGCTTTCAACCGTTAGATCTGATCTCAGATCATTCTAAACCGTTAGATCAACCGAGGAAGTTGAACCGTCATTCCATTGCCTATATAAAGGGGACCCTATTTTCTCGTCCCACATCGATTTCATGCTTTTGCGTGCTGAAGATCTGACTCTCCGATTTAAGGCCGTTCCGAACCACAGTTTTCTCAGTTCCGAACTTCAGTCTTCTCTGTTCTGAATATCTCAGAGGACTTCTAATCCGAATGTCTGCAGAGTTAGCTTCTCAAGAAATGTCTTCAACCAAGCCCATTTCTCAGTGGTTAGTCTACAGAGAGAGGTTAGTTCATCCGAATTTCTCCAGCAACTACGATTCTATTATTTCAAAGAATATCAAGATGAATGGCTGGGAAGGTGTTGCGGTATCAAAAACCGGCAACCAAGATGAAGTCTACTCTGACTTGCTTGTCGAGTTTTATGAGTCGGTTTCTTTCTTCGAGGAAGATAATAGAGAAAAATTTTCTTTCAAATCGTATGGCAAGACATATAAGCTTTCTTACACCAAGGCTGTAAGCTTGGTAGGGCTGAGTTATGAAGGGGAAGCTGAGTTTATTTCCCACGTTCTGCCAGAATCCTTGGGTAGTTTCAACAAGGAGAAAGCCTTAGAAATTCTCGGATTGGATGATGACAAGGCTCCGAAAATAGCAAGTCTTTCTACAAACTTCCGGATTCTGGAGTTATGGGTGCAAGGGCTTATCGTACCGAGAAAAGGAGACAAGGACAGCTTGAAGAAAAGTGAGATATATATCTTAGATTTCCTGATAAATCTAAGAAAGTTCAACTTGATGAAGCATATTCTTCTCAACATTGATAATTTGAAGAAGGGGAATCTGAGAGCTCAGATAGTGATGTACCCGGCAATATTGTCGAAGCTGATAGTTCGGTGCCTAGAATCCTTCAAGGTAGCTTGCAGTTCTAAGCCGAAAGTTTGTAAGATCATGTTGCTCAGTGATGCCACTCTTAAGAGAATGAATATTTCTTTTGACAAGAAGTCTGGGAAGTTCATTTATCTACCTCCACAAGAAGAAGTGACTCCGAAAGTGGCTGATCCGGAATCATCCAAGCCGGTAAGGAAGAGGAAGCTGAAAGAAGTGGTTGTCGATGCCGAGGAACCTAAGTCTAAGGAAGTCCACTCCGCACCTCCTAAGTCTAAGAAGAAGAAGACATATACTGATGAGGTTGCAGCAAAGTGGAGAGCTGATAAAGAATCAAGGAAAGAAGGAGATCCGCAGTTCGGATTGGATCCTGCAGAGGCTAAAGCTCTGAAAGAAAAGGCTGCTGATGAGGTCGAGAAACAAGCAAAGGAAAAGAAACTGAAGAAGAAAATGTCTGAGGCTGAGGTAGCTCAGGCCTTGTTAATGTTCAACGAAATGGTTTCAGCAACCATTCCCGTTCCGAGATCTTTTTCTCTGGAATCTCTACCTGAGACTCCAAGAAGAAATCTTGTTACTCCGGAAGAGGCTGTTGCTACTGAGGAAGTAGAGCTAGTGGAAGAGGTTGAAGAAGCGGCTGAAGGAAGTGGTGAGACAGGAGATGTGCTCAAACAAGTAGATGAATATAAGGGAACTCCTTCGGATCACCTCTCGCTCCGAACATCTGAAGCTCAATCTTCAAAGCTTGCTACTCCTGCAATGGAAGAAGAAAAGGGAGAAGAAGAAGTTACTTGTCAAGAACATATTTTACTTGATGCTTCTCAGATGGGAAACGTGGAATCCAATGTTCAAGAAGTTGCTGATGAGGAAGATAAAATTGTTCAAGTCTCTGATAGTGAGAACAGATCTCCGGAACAGGTTTCAATTCCGAAAAAAGATAAGGGAAAGCAAATTCTTGCTGATACCCCGAGTTCAGAAAAGAGTATGAGGAAGGAAGCTGGTACCTCTTCTAAGAGGAAGTTGGAGCTTATTGAGGAAGAAAATTCTCCTAGCAAGATTTCTGATTCGGAGTCATCATCATTGGGGCACGATTTTGTTGTTCAGTCCTTGAAGAAGTTGGTGGGAACCATTCCGACTTTCTCCAGTATAGACTCTAGATGCCAGATGCTTCAACATACGATGAATCAGAAAACCGACTCTGTATCCATGGTTATGGATAAATGTGTTGAGATAGAAGCCCAGTTCAAAAATTTCTTTATTGGTTATGAAGCCCATAAAAGATCTTGCAAAAGGATGACTAGCTGGTCGAAGAAGAATGTGGAAGAGATGAGGTTGCTGGATGAGTTTCAGGAGAATGTTAAGGATGCTTTTCAAACTGAGGACAAGAAGATTCATGAGATGACTGCATCATTCGATGAGAAATTGACAGAGGAAAAGAACATTCGGAGTCAGGAAGTAAGAGATCTGAATGGAAAGCTCAATTCTGTTTCTCAGAATTGGAAATCTGAAAGAGATCATCGGATCAATTTTCTAGAAAGGATAAAGTCTCAGGAAGAGAAAATGGAAGCTCAGGAAGAAAAGTTGAAGGCTCAGGAAGAAATCATTGAAGCTCAGTCAGCAAGAATAGTTGCCTTAGAAAATCAAGCAGAGGAAGATCATAAGGACCTCAAGAAGATCAAGACAATTCTCAAGGGGCTCATGTCGAAGGAGAAAGATCCGAAATGACCAATCCGATCTTTTTGTTGTAATCTGTTTTTGTTGCTGACATTTCAAATATAATGAGAATTGTGCTTGTTGATTCTATTGTTGTCATTACTAATCTTTCAGGTACATTGTTATTTTTTCCATTCCCTCCAATTCTTTTTGAAAATCACAAAGGGGGAGAAGGAAAAGATCCTTAAGAAAAAGAGGAAATCTAATAAGTGCTTATCAAAGGGGGAGAAAGAAAAATACCCTAGGAAATAGAACTCTAATAAGAGTTTGTTTAAGGGGGAGTTTTTCTTAAAGAAACATCACTCCGGAAATATGAATACGATCCTTAGAGTTTCAAAGCCTAAGGGGGAGTTAGTCGTATTCATCTATATTTTTTAAACCAAGGGAGATAAGCTTTAATGTGTTTCTTTCTTAGAATAGCTTTTTCGTAAGGATGTTTGTGCTTTCCAAAAAGGAGGAGATTGTTGAGTCAATAAGGTTTTCCTTATGACTTTTCCATTCTTTCTTGTTTTGAAAATCACAAACACCTTATCTTTAAGGAAAAATGATTTTTTAAGGAAAATCGCTTTTGTAAGGAAAAATGCTTTCTTTAAGGAAAATCGCTTTTGTAAGGAAAAATGCTTTCTTAAGGAAAATTGCTTTTATAAGGAAAAATTCTTTCTTAAGGAAAATCGCTTTTATAAGAAAAATTTATCCTTATCATATTTTCATTAATATTTTTCTTAAGTATGAAATTCGGATTCACTTTCTCGGATTCATTAAAACTGATAAAAAGCATTCTGTTTTTAGGATTCGGTTCTGGACAAGAACTATAAGGAAGTTTCATTCCGAATTCCGGATATGAATTCTGACTTAGTTCTATTCCAGATTTAGGATACGAATTCTGAAGAAGAATTCTCATTACGAATTCTAATGAAGAAATCCCATTCCGAATTCTCATTACGAATTCTGAAGAAGAATTCTCATTACGAATTCCAATGAAGAATTCTCATTACGAATTCCAATGAAGAATTCTCATTACGAATTCCAATTAAGAATTCTCATTACGAATTCTAATGAAGAAATCTCATTCTGAATTCTCATTACGAATTCTGATAAATAATTCTTATTACGAATTCTGATGACGAATTCTCATTACGAATTCTGATGATAAATTCTCATTACGAATTCTGATGATGAATTCTCATTACGATTTCTGATGACGAATTCTTATTCCGAATTCCTATTCCGAATTCTCATTCCGAATTCACCTATTAAACAGAATCTGATTATCATTGTTTTATACACTCTGAATTCATTCACTCCGAACTTTCACTCCGAAATTTCTATTCCGAACCTTTATGTTAGAGTTTAAAACGATGTCGTACATTCTGTTACACTTACCTTGTTATAAAACGATGTCGTCCATTTTGTTATAAACTAACCGTTGTCTAAGTGACACGTGTACAGGTCCCTCTGAACTTTAAGGAAAATATGACCGTTGGAGAGGAGCCGACCTTACCTATAAATAGGAGCTCATTTGAAAAAGCTCGCAACGGATGGATGAACAATTTGGATTTTGTGCATACATGCTGTTGAAGTGATTTCTAGAGAGAGAGTCTCTTATTAACTCTCAAAGCTTCGTGCGACTCCGAATGTTGGTGATTACATTCGAGGGCTTCCGGGGATAGGTAGACAGAGGTGCTGACTACCTTAAAGATCGAGGGCTTTCTTGCTGAGAAAGACAGAGGTTGCCGACTACCTTAAAGTTCGAGGACTTCCTTGCTGAGGAAGAGAGAGGTTGCCAACTACCTTGAAGTTGAGGGCTTGCGGGGATAGCAAGACAGAGACTCCGATCTTCGTATCGAGGGCTTACCCTGGTGTGGGTAAGACAGACTTGCTTGAGAGTATAAATCAAGGGACCTTTATCCAAGGTTGTTGGATACCCTTCTCTTTGGGTTAAAAGACTATTATCTTGTTACTAGTAGTTTTACTACTTGTTTTTATTCCGCTGCAATTTGTATCTTAAGGAAAGTATAACTTTCTTATACTTCCTTACTTATTCTGATTCTTTTAAGATTCTATACGCTTTTAGGTAGAATCTCATATTGTAACTTTTGTTAAGTTTCAATTTCCGGAACCATATTTCCGGAACCTACTTTTGGAATCTCTTTCCTAGTTTTAGTTCGGTGTTAGAGGTGTTGTGAATCAACTTAGTTTAACTTTGTTAAACTTAGTCCTTTCCTTTTCTTAAGAAAACTTTAGTTATTCATAACTAACTTTAAAGGTTCCAAAGGAATTTTTAAAGTATACAATTCACCCCCCCTCTTGTATATTGAGAATCTCATATTATATTTCGATCCTACATATATATCACACTATCTAGAAAATCAAGAGGCAAACTGTTATCATGGTACAAAGAAACAACAAGTGATCAAACCAATTCTTTTAATCTAGTTTAAGTATTTAATTAGGCCAATACCATTTTGATACAAAGGCTAAATCATGATAACTCTATGATTTCACATAAAAAATTAGAGAAACCATGAATCCCCTACCTCAAATGTTTTTGACGAAAACCAAAATGGCTGAGGAATTCTCATGGAACCCGGGTCGATTCTCCAACACCCTGCCTTAGATCTCTCCTCCTAGAAAGATCAAGACCAAAGCTCATCACAATCGATATCCACACAATTATATATACACATAACAGGCATGGATATAATATCCCGAGAGAAGGGGAGTAGTAGATCTAGCTTGATCTAAGAAACCAAAAAAAAGGATGACATACCTCGAGAAATCGGCTTCGATTCGCAAAGAGAAGCCTATGGATCACCTCTAAAATGCTTGAAAGAGGTTCTTCAACCTCCAAGGAAGGGTAATCATGATTTATGGACACTTAGGGGCTTAAAATAGGTGATTAAAGGAAAAACATGTTAGATCCACAATTTTAGGATCTTACTTTAATTGACCACACGGTTAGTCCGCACGGTTTAACAAACCATACGCTAACTGTGCGTTATATTCTACCTCATTAAACACTCTTTACATGGTCAGTTCGCATGGTTAGACAACTCGTGTGCTAAGCGTGCATTAGCCACTCCCTCCAAGACCATCCATTCACGATTTGGCCGCACGGCTTAGGCAAACCATGCGCCAACCGTGCGAATTCTATTACACTTTATATTTCCTTAAAAGTCCACCCAAACACACTCTCAAGTCACCTTGACCTCCCGAAACACCTCCAGCACCACATTTTCACAAAGAAATGGACTGGATAGGTCCGGGGCGTTACAATAGAAACCTCTCAAAACATTCTCATCCTCGAGAATCAAAAACCCACCAAAAGAGAAAACGAAACAGGGTCTAAACAACCACCCATCGAGATACCTCTCAAAAGAGAGAAAACCACCAAAGAAAAAAGGGAGCCATATCATAAACATGAAGGTTTCATAAACACATCAGGTAAAAAGATTCATGGAAAGGGTTAAACATCAAACAACTCTTGGTACTGAGCATGTATCTGTGATTCAAATTCCCAAGTACTCTCCTCTATGGCACCGTGTCTCCACAAGACACGAACTAAGGGGATGGAACACCCGCACAACACCATTTCCGTGATTTCTATAATGTGGGATGATTTCGTTAAATGATCCACTACCACCCAAATAACATTATAACCTCTCGGAGCTCAAGGTAAACTAGCAAATAGTCCATTGAGATGTCCTCCCACTTCCACAGAGGAATCTCTAATGGCTGAATAAGACCACTAGGAACACGGTGTTCTACCTTCACCTGCTGCCAAACTAAACATCGAGACATGAACTCCGCGGTCGCACGCTTCAGACTAGGCCACCAAAACTGACTCCTCACATATCAGTACATCATTGTCACTCCAGGATGTACTGCAAAAGGGGAACTATGAAACTTTATGAGGACCATCTGATGCATCGTCAAGGGAACAAAAAGGCTTCCATGATACAACACTCTATGTTGTTCATCCTTAGACTAACCATCAGGGGCCTCAACACAAACAACTCGGTCTCTCCAGACCTCCACCTCAGGATCCCCCAACTGGGACTCTTCCACCTTCTGCACCAGGGATGACTGCACCATCATCTGAAAAAGAAAACATTTACCCCCAACTTCTCCCATTTCAAGATACAATGCTGACAGTTCTTCCATTACTCTCTCGGAATCACCAGATTAACGCACAGCATCACTACGTGACTTTCATCTCATCGCATCAGCTACAACATTCCCTTTTCCAGGTGTATATGATATTTCATAGTCGTATTCCTAACAGAACTGTATCCATCGATGCTGCCGCAAGTTCATGTCATGCTGGGACAAAACATACATCAAACTCTTATGATCGGTGAAAACCACAAAGTTCTCACCAATGAGGTATTGTCTCCAAAATGTCAGATAAAACACCTTGGATGCTATCTCAAGATCATGAGTGGCATAGTTACATTCATGGGGACGTAACTGGCGAGACACATAAGAAACAACTGACCTCTACTGCATGAGGACACATCCTAACCCTAGATGTGAAGCGTCGCAGAAAACATCAAATTGTACTCCCTTTGTCGGAATACAAAGAACTGGACCACATATTAACTTCTCCTTTAGATACTAGAAATATTTCTAACACTAATCAGTCCATATGAACGCATGATCCTTCCTGGTCAATGCTGTTAGAGGAGTCTCAAATCGGGAGAAATTTGTTATGAACCTCCTGTAGTAGCCTGCGAGACCAAGGAAACATCGCACCTCTGACACTGTCTTGGGCCTTCCCAAGACACGGCTACTTCTATCTTCAATAGATCCATAGCTACTCCTTGTTGGGACACAACATGGCTCATGAAACGGACTTCTAGATCCCAAAACACACCCTTTGACAACTTCCCAAATAGCTAATGTCGACGAAGAACTCCCAAAATGGCTCATAGATGCTCTGCATGCTCCTCTTCAGATGTGCAGTACATAAGGATTTTATCAATTAAAACCACCACAAAATTTTCCATGACCTCACTAAACATATCATTCATCAATCCCATGAACACAGGTAGAGCATTCATCATGCCCAATAGCATTACAACGAACTAGTAATGCCCATGATGACAACGGAAAGCAGTCTTTGGGATATCCTCATCTTTCACATGCATCTGATGATATCCTAACCACAAATAGATCTTTGAAAACCATATCGCACCATTTATTTGATCAAATAATTCCTTGATCCGCAGAAGAGGATATCGATTCTTTATTGTCACTTTGTTTATTTGATGATAATCGACACAAAACCACAAACTGTCATTGGCATTCTTCACGAACAAAACTGGTGCACCCCATGGTGACAAACTCGGCCAAACAAAACCGCACTGCAATAGACCATCAAGCTATATACGCAGATCTCGTAACTCATAAGGGGCCATCTTATATGGAAACATGGAGATAGGATATGCTCCTGGTTGTAGCTCGATCCCAAACTCGATCTCTCTTCGAGGGGGTAATGCTACAACCTCTTATGGAAAGACATCAGGGTACTCCTCTACATCCCTAGAAAAACGTCAACTGTTGTACCTATGAATAACTCAACATAATCTCAGACATCATTGATTATAAGGATGGAAGGCTCCTATGACCCATCTGAGGATCAATCTCACCAAGAAACACCACTGGATCTCCATCTGCTCCAAAGAAAATAACCTTCTTCCTAATGAAATCCATGATATCCTGCACTGAATACAACCAATCCATGTCGAGGATGACATTGTATGGATGTATCCGTAAACATAGGAAATCTCCCCAAGAGTGTTTTTTCTCCAACATTAGCTCAAATTCTCTACATACTTCAAAAAATTCGGCTCGACCTCCAACTAGCGTAGTCAATGACAGGGGAACTAGAAACCTCTCTACCTCAAGTCCTAAATCATGGAAAAGGGTAGGTGATTTGATGGAGTGTGTCTCTCCTGAATCAAACAAGGCATACACCAAGGTAGAAAACAATCAAAGTGTACCTCAAATGACATGTGGCTCATCTGGTGCTGGAAAAGCTAGAGCATGAAGCTGACCACAAACTCCTCCATGGCCTCTCTGACCCAGATGACGACCACCACCATGGCTGCACTCTGCTCTCTGAGGGCAGGGAGCATCATGGGGCTGTCCTCTGCCTGCCCCATCTCCCCTATAGTTATCTAAATCTGGTGCAACTGGCTGTTGTTGCCTCGGCTGGAATTGCCTAAAATGAGGAACCAGGAGCTTAGTGCTCAGTGCATGATGACCACTCTGAAAGGTTGGGCACTCCCACTCTTGATGGCCAAGACCACCACAAGAAAAGCTAGCTCATGATCCCTTGGAATAGGCCTATGAGTTTCTGCCTCCAAAGAAACGAGATGTGAAGGGCTGGGACCTACCCTCCAGAGAACGAAAACTCTTCTGCCCTGAAAACCGGGAACCCTGGACTACAGCTCTTCTTCATGATGAATCATGCTGATTCCCCTATCATGATGATCCAGTCCGGGCTAAAGTCCTCTTGACAACCTCTACTCTTCCCAGAACCTCAATATATGTCTTCAGCATAAATGGGGAGACTTGGGGCTAGATATCTGGATGCAAAGCCTCCTAAAAATGCCTTTCCCTGGCCTCCTTGTTTGGTAATAGGTCTGCAAAATATCATAAATGGTTCCTGAAATGGATCCCAAACTCTCGAACACTAGACCTCCCATGTTGAAGGGTAAAAAGCTCTTTGTGACTGGACACCTTCCCAGTCAATGAAAGGAAATTGACTCTAAACTTGTCTCGGGACTCCTCCCATGAGATCGCTGACTCCTCACGATCCCTGAGGAAAATGAACCACCAACGCCTTGCTGCTCCACGCAGCATCATCACAGCTATGGGAACCCAGTTCTTCTTCTGATAACGGATCGAACTAAATCCTATCTCGACCTCCTCCAACCAGTTTTAGTGACTACATCTAAAACGGAGCCCTCGTACTTCTGCAGACTCTGGAGCTGAAACTCTCAGAGTGTCTTCCTCCAAGTGTCTTCGTCGTCAACCTCTACCCTGTCGTGACCTGCTGGAACATCCTGCTGGACATCTTCTGTAAAAACCTGATGAGGACATCGACCTGGAGCCATACTTGCAAAATAAAAAACACATAGAGCTCCTAATCCTGTAATATGTAAGACTCAACATTTATTAATTTATTGTTTTCTTTTTACTCATTTTAAGTTACCCTATCCCAAGGTCTACCCATTAAAACACAGGAATAAAGAATAATGCGGCATTATCCTTTCCTAGGTCTCTACCCTGCAACTAGTATCACTTTGTTTAGTAGCCACTGTAAAATTAAAGGTCTGTGAATCAGATCATAGGGATCTTTAAACGCTTATGTCTCAGCCGGTCTCTAGTGTTTACCTCAGTTGGTAAACATGAATGACACTGTTTCCCTACCAACCCATGAAACCTCACATGTGCCTATCTCTAAACTCCATCCTATCCCTCAACCCCCCTCTGATAAAACTCTTTCATGACCCCCTCCCCACATAGTGTACCCCTCCTGGGACGGTAGTGTGAAAAGAGATATAATGACCCCTGAGTCCCGCATCTAGTAGGCCCTGGGTTGGCGACTAGCACCGAGGGAATAATAAACACTGAAATGGGAGGCATTACCCTCTAAGAGAACACACGCGGATGAGAGAGATAAGATAGACACCAACCAACTCCAACTCAGAAATGAAATATAATATAAACCCAAGTACATATATGAAATGACATGAAAAAGTACTACAACTGAAAGGGAAAACTACAAGTACTCAAAAGAATGTAAAATGGAAGCGACCACAAGTACAAATTGATCCTCCAACAACAAGCTAGTCATAACAGGTTGATCTCCATCCTACTCCAAGTTACCTGAAAACATTTTATATATACATAGGTTGAGTATAACAGTATACTCAGTAGTATCCTCTCTAATGAATCTGGTGAAAAATTAAATAAAGCATGCTAAAGCACAGTGAACAAAAAGTGTAACTAACTCATCACCTAAACAGGTGTACTATGTTCCCAACCTCACCATGGCTACCCTCACCATGTAATGCATACAAGAATGTAGCATATTGAATAGAATATCAAGGGTACCCCGCTAAAACTTCCCCACTGGTTTTCCTCTTTCCCAATGATATACATAATGTACATCTCTCTCCAATGGGTTGCCCGAATACACCTGGGATAAGCTCCACAAATAGCACCACGTGCACCACAAATGCCTGCCTGCTGACACCTGGACTATGCACCACAACATCCTCACAACCAAAAGTAACTAGGTAGTTTCTGGGAGCCACCACCGCTCGCATAACTTGTATCATACGTCGGGTATTATACTTCAAACCATTACATCCCATACACTGAGTAAGGATCCTCAAGCCATCACAACCTATACACGTTACACCTATAGTAGTCCATAGGATACTATATCCAAAATATATGTGTGTGAATAACCACAAGCCGTTACAGACCTCTACGCACATATATGGGGAAAACTAACTGATGTGCCTAATGGCACTAGTATCTACCAAGAAGAGAGAGGGTGGTCAAAGGGGGTAGTCATCCATTCACCCTCCCAGTAGAATGATGGGGGAACACCCCCCCAGGGCTCAGAATCCCCAAGGTTCTAGTTTCCCTTACTAACAGGGAGGAGTAGTGTATAGAATCACAAAATGTACAAAATATATTATAACACACAACCACACTATGGGAATAACCTATTCTTAGACACAACTTCAGCTAAAGTCTCTCAGACTCTAGGCTTCCACTTCTATGACTAGTTATCCTATAAGCACATAACCATTTAAAGAGCCTTATTGGGTTACTTCATTCCCTTTTAATCGGTTCCACTATACGTTAATTAATTCATCCAACATTAATTAACCATGAGAAAACCCACATTAAATTCATCAACATCACACCCAATGTCAAATGTTCCTTCAAAGTTACAACCTCATCATTATGTTCCAGCATCTCCATCCCCATGGGTTAACATCAATTATTCAAACATTCATTACAGAATTACTTTCCAATATTTATAGGCATTCTAGAAAGTCTTTTTATGCTACTCATACACAAGGGGGATAAAACGGTGAGTAGATGTACTACCCGTCGAGTATGTTCCACCTATAGAAAGAGTGTAGACACATTCTCCCTAGAGAGGCTAAACACGAAAATCATGTGGCATACCCCATGCATCTTCGCCTCTTTTGGAAGAAGGGTAAGCAACAACAGCTTCCTTAAGAAGTGGTGAAAAGCAAAGTAGATAAACAACCAATGAATCCACAGGAATCCAACAACCAAATCCATCCCATTCCATCATCATTGGTGTCCTCCACAACACCCACATTCTTAAACCGAGGCATCTCGCCACTCTAGGTGTCATACACTTCCACAACCACAAGGCATGCATACCCAAACATATCACGACACCCTCCTAGGGTCACATCACTGCAAAAGCAGTAGAAAAACATAAATCACATCAATTTGGGCTCTTGTCCCTTTAAAAAGACATCTGACCTTCAAACAAAAAGCACCAACAGATTCTAGGTTTTCCAACAAACTAAATTAAACACATCATCGACCTCAATTTGATTAACACCAAGTTGGAAGAACATCCACAACAACAAAAACCGAATTCATTTACATGACTCTTTATGTTTAGCCAATTAATTATCAATTAATTCCATCATTATGTTCTTTATCAATTTCATCAAGAGAAACATGCTACCAAGAAAGGCATATATATCACACTATCTAGAAAATCAAGAGGCAAACCGTTATCACGGTACAAAGCAACATCAAGCGATCAAAGTAATTATTTTAATCTGGTTTATGTATTTAATTAGGTCAATTCCATTGTGATCCAAATGCCAAATCATGATAACTTTTTGATTGCACATAAACAATTACAGAAACCATGAATCCCCTACCCCAACGGTTTTCCATGAAAACCACAATGGCCGAGGAATGCTCAAGGAACCCGGGTCGATTATCCAACACCCCACCTTAGATCTCTCCTCCTAGAAAGATCAAGAAAAAATATCTTCATAATTGACATCCACACACAGAGATCTACCCATAAAATTCATAGATCTATGATCCCGAGATAAGAGGAGGATTATATGTAGGTAGATCTATGAAACCAAACAAAAAGGATCACATACCCAGAGAAACCAGCTTCGATTCACAAACAGAAGCATCTGGATCGCCTACGAAATGCTTGGGAGAGGTTCTTATACCTCCAAGGAAGGGTAATCCCACGTTATGGATGCTTAGGGGAATAAAAAATGTGATTAAAGGCAAAAACGTAAGATCCACAATATTAGGATCTAACTTTAAGTGCCTGCACGATTAGTCTGCACGGTTTAACAAACCGTGCGCTAATGGTGCGTTATCTTCTACATCGTCAAACACTCATCACATAGTTATTCGGCACAGTTAGACAACCCATGTGCTAACCGTGCATTTTCGACTACCTCCAAGACCAACCTTGTAGTGTTTGGCCACACAGTTTAGGGAAACCATGCGCTAACCGTGAGAAAGCTATTACCCTTTAGCTTTCCTTAAAAGTCCACCCAAACGCACCCCCAAGTCACCTTGACCTCCTTGAACCAATCCATCAACACATTTTTACAAAGGAACGGACCGGAGAGGTCCAGTCCATTACACTATTCATAACTAAAAATTTATTGAATATTGGGTAATTTTAATTTTAAATATTAATATTAATTGTTTTTTATCATAAATTGTATTGCGTGTAATGCAATCTGAAGACACTAATTGTTCTGTTCGACTCATGCTAACTCATAATTTCATTCATTGAAATATATATGATATATTTTATTTATTTGAAATATTAAATATATTATATGGTCTCATGATTCTATATTCCTTTCAATTCTATTTGTTTTGTTTCTTGGACACTATCGAATATAACATTCATATTTCAATATTTTGGGGTGTTACGTTGTACCCACATTAAATAAATTTCATCCACACGATATATAATTGTTAATGAAAATAAGTAGTTTATAATTGAAAATTACATCTCTTAAATAACAAATCATGAGAATGGTTGTAAAAAATACTCCTAATAAGATAATATTATATTTTTTTAAGTCATATGGAGCAACACATAACTATGTTTTCACAGAGAGAACAATTGTGGAATTTGAAGATATGATCATAGAGGGAAATAGTTAATATTTATAGATATGGAATGAGTTCATTGAAATCAGAAATGATAATGATAAATTGAATATTTAGTTCCTCAAATACATAAAACTACTTGATTTGAATTTTTTTTTATATAATAAAAATTCATGTTAATTGATTACATTTTATTTCAATATCCTTTTCCAAAAGTTGAGGAATAATTTCCCTATGATGATAAAAAAAAAATTTATTTAATCATTTCATTATTCTTATTTTAATAAATAAATATCCAAAATTATTTGTTTTAAGAATAATTATCTAAAATTTTAAGATCATAAGATTCTTAAAACATGGCTTTTCATTTCTATTTGAAAATTTTCCAAAAACAATATCATTAATAAATTAATCTCTAAAACCCAAAGGCAATACAGTTGGTTCAACATTAATAATTATCCATTAAATTTATTAAATAAAAACAATGAAATATTAAGAAGGAAATTTAGTAGGTTAATGGTTTGTTTTAAACACTTAGCATCCTTAGGTTGTGGGTTCAAGCCCTATGGCATTTTCAAAATTAATGGGTTGTCACCCAGAATATAGGTTATCTTTTTTTCAGTACCACATTAATATGATTCCAAAAATTATTATGATGGAAATATTCGAAATTTTATCATTGAATAATATTTTTTAAAATTAATTCATCACAATTAATTTATTATTATTTATACAATGCCTATAAATTTTATTTGGAATTATTATAATTTATTTAATGATCATATCAACCCTAAAATACATCAATATTATTAAACCTATGTCTATAAAATGTAAAGGCATTTTCCCTTATATAAATTTTCCAATAATACATATACGTTGCATAAATATCTATAAAATACCAATTGTCTTGGTACATCCCAATGAATAGTTTATTATGACATTAGACATTTGATATACCTTATACTAAAAAAAAACGTTGGTATCCATAATTATTATGTTAACGAATACATGATTTATATTAAAATTTTACAGAATCCATGTATGTTTTATGATTCTAGTAAAACAAAACACTTCAAATATTTATTTATTAAATCGCAAAAAATTAGTAATTAGTCAATCATATTTCAAATTAAGACCTTCCCTGGTCATGGGGCCACCCTTTAGGAAAGAGATTTGACTTGGGTAATTCATAGGTTCACCACATTTGAGGTATTGAACTATAAATGGATTGATTGGATGTTATTTATTTCATTCCATCGTAATATTCATTACTTTGAACAATTATTTCTTTAGGGACTTTGTTTTGGAAAAATAAATCATTTCACCATTCTATATAGTCACTTTTATAGTTGTCTCCTTCCACATTCCTTCTATGAATGAAATCAATCCTTATTTTCTCCACAATCCCCACCACTCATGTTCATAAGAAACTACACCCTTCCCATCATTGGTGAGTACAAAAGTAAGTTAATGTATATGTTTTTAATAATATTTTAATAAAACAAATTAGTAATTAACATGACATCTTTGGCTCCATTAAACATCCCATGTTGATTATCATTTCTAACAAATTTTTCTTCAAGTGCAATGTTAACATGATTCCTTTATGTTCCATCTATTTAATAAAACCCAAAACAATATTTTGTGTACAATTTTTTTAAGTAACTTCACTATATAAAGAATTATAATATTTTAAAATCATGACACCTTATTTTGAATTTAAAAACATTAGTATTATCCAATTTCAGTCATTTTCATCATCTATCAAACTCATTCAAATTTTTTGAAATGAAAAATTGAGATATCATGTGAAAATTCCATGTGATTGTCAAATACGATGTGTAGTAAGTCATGTTATTATGTACCATGTTATGATCGAGTTAATAATAATGCACACTTTTTAGATTTATTACCCTTAGGTTCATCTATTTCATAATTTCATACACATTTAGTATCGACACATGGGTGTATTTTTGGCAGGACCCACATTATCTCTATCATATAAAAACATTTGGATGTTCTTATTTACATATACTCAATGTCCATCTTAGGGTTCTATTCCCAAAAATATTTTTTACTAAATCTATTTTTTGAGGGTTCTCCAAAACATTTTATGATACTAACTATATTGACCTTGACCCGAGAAGCTCAAATCAAATTCCACCTTCAACTACATCGGAATAAGACGTAAGGAAATGGAATCCCAAAGGAACGAACTGTTAATTTTTTTTTGTAAAATAGATACATATATGAGTGTTGTATTAAAAATGAATATAAAAATTACACAATATTATTTCCCATTTTTGAGAATAACTTTATTCCATCCACAATATCCATGTGTATCATTTTCAGAACACTTTATAGAATCATGGGGAAAGGAAAAAATAATTAGGGTGTGATTAAAATATCGAAAAGGGTTAACTACAACATAAACAATCGTGATTCAATATGAATAATCAATATAGTATGGTGAATAATTAATAACAAATGGAATTTAAATTACTGGATAAGAAATAATCAGTATGGAATTGTAAATAAATGATCAAACTATTCATTTATATCACTGGATAAATAAAAATCAATATGGAAAGGTAAATAACCAAGAGCATGTCCAATTTATTTAACTAGATATTGCATAATCAATATAAAAAGGGAAATAACTAAAAACCATTAAATTTAATCAATATAATGGGAATGAAATTTATTCATAGATTATTTTCATAGTGAAAATCTCATGGATGATTATAATTGATTCTTAATGAAGGGAATTAATAATTATTGGTCACCTTGTTTTCGAGGTAGACGGAAACCATATCATCAAGACCAATCACAAAACTAATTAAAAATGATGTGTACGAACCCATTAATCTATGTCCAAAAAACTGAATAATTATAAGAGACTACCAGTGGATCAAGGATATTACATTTAATTATACCCAACCCAAGTCATAATTGTCCAAATCATTCCTCAAAAATCAAAAAAGAAATTTATTTCATAAAAAATGTGGCACATAAAATATCTGTATTGAGTAAAGAATATAGATTTATCGATTTTTCACTATATTATCAAATAACTATATTATTATACTCTTTTTAAAAAAATTATTTGGTTTAGTAAATAATAATATCCAAGGTATATAATGTGGATATTTTTGAAAATTTATTGCTCACGTCTCACTGAAATGTGAATAACTCTAGGGGAAGAAAAAAATAAAATAATGCTTCCAATAAGTTAATTAAAATTCCATCATTGGTCTAAAAAATAATAATAAATCATAATGAGTAAAAAAAATTGTGAAAAATTTGCATATAGAAATTAGAGTAAGAATAAGATTTTTTTAGTTTATAAAATAAAAAATATCTTTAGAAACATTCTTGAAGAAAATATGCTTTTCATCTGAAAAAATATATTAAAATCTTGTTATTTTAAAATTAATTTTAAATGCATTTTACCTAAAAATATTTTAACAAACATTCAAAGGAATCATAATTGAAATTATTTCATGTAATTCTATACAAGTTACAATGAATATTCTTTTTTCATTATAATATGTATAGAAAGGTAATTTATTTAGAATGAAACATGAATATTACTTTCATGAAATGTAGTAATAGTCAAAATGGGTAAAAATGAAATCCTTTAGTCATTTTGAAAATGTGAAAAAAAATTAATTAATTTTTATAAAAAAAAATTTTGGAAGAAAATATGATACGGATTGAAGAGTGAAATGAAGTCATATTTCCTTAAAAAGTATTATAAAAAAATTTACATAAAAAACAGTGAAATAGAGAAATAAATTGAAATGATCTTGAATAAATGGAGTATAATATAATGAAAGTATTTATTAAATAATTATCTTATAATTTTATTTATTTTAATTGAAAGAATAAACAATCTCTAATAGAATGAGATTGTGAGATAAACACTTAATATGATCATATGTTTAATGTGAAGAATTAATAAATGAATCAATTATGTGTGTCATCATTTAATAAATATAAAAATTAGATAATAATAAATATATTTTCAAATGTCATTATATAAATAATGATATAAAATTAAGGACAATGCATATGTAATATAACCTAACAAAATAGAGTTGTGTTATGAAATTATTTACCACCTAGAAACATTTAATTAAAATACAAATAAATTAAATAATAAACATTTAATCCCAAAATAGCACATTTAATTTATTTATCATTATATTAGATGTCAAAGGGTAATATTTGGACCATATAAAAGAAACTAGGGGAAAAAGAATACAATATGCCTCAATGAAATGAAATTGAGATGATATCCCTTAACCAACACAATACTTTGGTTATTACATGATTTAACCTCTTTTATAGTGGATCTAAAAAATATATTATATTATAACAGAATAATATTAAAATATAAGATATCATATAAAATCCTTAAAAAACATATTTTTACCCCTTTTTGAGAATCTTGTATTAGTTTCATCATTATGGGTAATAACATTATTTGTTCATATAGTCTTCTTGGACTAGAAATTTATTATTTCTCTTAGTTGGATCAAAATTAAATCATCTCAATAATGTAATACATGATTTAAATGTCAAATATATTCATTAAATATTTATTTATAGTAATCCATTAATTTTTTTGATAGTAAATGAAATGAAATGTTCATGAAGGTGGTAGGCCAAACGTATGCATGAATGTTGCTTCGATTTTATTGGAATATTGAAGAGATAATGGTAAATTATATATTTTTATATTAATATTATATTATTATGGTTATGCGATATATATCACATTATTTTATAGAACACATTTTTAAAATATTCCATTTATAGTTTGAACAAATCACATCCATCTGTGAGGTGATAGTCTTCCTTATACACAAATGATGATATCGTATTTCCAAAAAATGAAAATCATGAATGTATGTGTAATATGATAATTTATATTACAATAAATAATTAAATAATTTCATATATATTATATAAAATATATTTTGAATCATTATTCCTAACCTAGATATCTGGTAATGGAAAAACGAACGATATTGTGTCGCAAGGTGGTATTTTATCGTACAAAGGAATGAAGATTTTGTAACCCATTTGGTGGATTTTTGTTAAGTTGTAGGTAATAAAATTTATAAAAAATATCATTGTATTTAGTATATTTAAATTATTAAATATTCATTATATATAAATAATTTATAGAACTAGAGAAATAAATAAAACTAAAACATTTGTTGAAGAATTTTACCTCTTCTTTGGGTATCACATTTTGTCATGATAAAATAGATTGGTTTTTATGTCTTTATTCCCAATTTATTTCTTCTAAGAATTTTAAATAAATTTCGAATGTAAATTTTTTAGGTTATGGATAGCCCCAATATCATGTTAAGTGTGAATTTTTAGGGGAATGAGTGCACTTTTATAGTGGAGAATGAGTGGAATTCTTGTAAATTCAAAAAAGTGAACACTATTGGGAGGTCTTCCATGATTAATGTTCCCCAGAAATGAAGAATTATTCATATAGAATGGTATATTTAATAAATCTGGACATAAATTGGGTTTTATGAATGTTATGGGTGATTTCCAAACCTAATAATTTAACATAAATGACTAGGTAAACACATTTTTACATTAAGCAATGTGATTAACAATAACTATTTTTGCTAATCAAATTTGAAAAATATCTAGTTGTAATTATTAGACATTATTAAATAATTATGATTAAAATTTTGGAGTCAATTCATTCAAATTATACATAAATTATGTGGCAATATTTTATTTAAAATTTATTCCACAGTTGCGATGAATAAAACCGGTTTTTAAAGATAAATTGTTCAAATATTTTAAATGTTTATATATAAAAAATCACAATAAAACAGGCTCAAATGACATAAATTGGATTAATATATGTATAATTTGTGTAATTTTAATTTATAATCAAAATATAATATAATATAAAATTATAAATTATTTGTATGGAAATTTAGTTTTCAATTTAATTCAGTATTTTCTAATATTCATAAAAAACGAAGTCTTATCAGAAAAATAGGAAATATAAATATACAGCCCATCCATTATCATTACACTAAGTCAATGAGGAATTAATAATTAGAATTATAAATCATCCCAAAGATTCAAAGGTATTTAAATAAATGTTATCAAATTCAATACAATTGGGGGATGATTTTCCCTTTGAAAATAAAACAACCACAACCTACATACCAAAACCGAACTACAAATAAATGATTCATAAAACTAGATTTATATAAAATGAAAAAAATATGAAGCTAAAATAGAACCCATAAATTATAAAAACTTCATAACTATAAATCAATATTTCATTATAAAGAAGAAGACATAATAAAAACAAACTCAATGAATCCAATAACACTAACTCCACAACTCTGCACATGCTCCATTCTTTGACAGCCCCAATCCATTCATAAAGTATCATGATGATTTACTAAACAAATTAGATAAGTTTATATTACCCATGTCTCAAACAAATATCTTCAAAATCACTATCATTCTAAATAAGGGGTTAGGTAATGAAGCTCAATAGGTTTTTCCCAAATTACTTTAGTACACCCACTACTATGGCAGAACAAGTTAGCACATGTATAGAAATTAATTTATAAAAAGCCATTTTAAATTTTTTAATAGTTCATATTAATGAAAAGTTGTTTCGTAAATAGAATGGTTTCTGTAATAAATTACTTTCCATGGAATGTAACCAAACAACTCTTTAAAACCATTTTTGAAATCACATTTTGGAATAACCCATTCCATTCCACATATTTGCATCTTTAACCCTGAATGAAACCAATAAACACTCTTTCCTAGAACATATTATTTCATCCATTCATAGAGGAAAGACTTGGTGAAACATTTGGATGTGGGAATCTTCATAACCATATCAGTCCAATTTTGAGAGGGGAACATCATACCCTTATTCGTCCCATTATATTGATGGGGAAAAGATCATACAATTTTCAATCCCTTTTTGTGAAGGGGGAATGTTCATACCTTTATCCATACCATTTTGATGGTGGATACTCCATACCCTTATCTATCACATATCAATGTAAACACGAATCAATTAGTGATGCCAAAAATGAAGATTTTTTTTCAATACATTTCAATCCATATCAATAAAAAATGCAATTTATTGAAAATATTTATATAAAAACATTTCCATAAATCAAAACAAGTCCATATTTTAAAATAATTATTTTAATGTCCTGAAATAAAATATAGGCACAATAACCAATTTCAACCACTTCACAAAATATCACCAAGGAATGTTTCTATCAATATTTAAAGAAAAAATTCACATACAAAATCATAAAATTCAAACAATTTTGAACAAATATGTCTACATCTAATCAGAGGCATTGAGAGTGAGTCCACCAAACATGGAACACTAATAGAAATTGGTCATATAACAATGACCCTATCCCACTGGTTCTGATAAACTGTTGGGATAGTGTACCTATACCAATGGTTTGATGAACACTGTTGGTATATGAATTTTTAGAGTGTATTTTTCCAACAGATTTTAAAAATATTGGGATATGACCTACGTAACCCACTTTTCCTAATGGTTTTATGAATCCATTGGGTTTAACCCCACTTTTCCCAAAGTTCTATGAAGCCATTTAGATATGGTTCGTTGCAATCAATGTTCCCAAATAATTTTTGAAACCATTTGGATATAATACAAAAAGTACCAATATCATGATCTTCCCACATTAAGTCATAAATGAGATCTCTCATTCTTCCCAGTGTGTGAACCATTCATACGAAAAACCAATTTTGTTGTTTTTATATTTAAAATATATTTTTATGGTATTTTCCTAGAATTTATGTATATTTTTTTAAATTTTATGGAATTATTTCGAGACAAGACGCTTTGGACGCACGTGATTCCAAGTCATGGTGAGCCCAGAATAGAATTTTGTACATTTTTTATGTTCATTTATCTATACGTGTGATCTGGTTTTTATAAAATTTTAACTGGTACTCAGATAAATAATATGATGGAACCTTTGAATTCATCACTCTAGGATTCACCGAAAATGGACATAACAATGATCGGTGAGGGTCGACATGAAAAGATAGTTTTTTTACTTTTTGGAAAATAATGAAATATCCTAAAAAATTTATTTTATTTCTCTTTTATCACTATTGAGTAGTGGATGACAGAATTGGGGTTAGGTGATGAGGGGTATAAAATTAAGCTCATTAATGGCTCATGTTTGTGCAACATAATGGCGCATTAATGAAAGTGTAATGACATGATGTCTCTACACAACAAAAATTATGAGATGCGTTTTCTTTTAATTTTTAACTCAATGGAGAGTTTAGAATCAAAGGGAGTAATTTATCTTAAAAATTTATGGTCAGAACACTCTCCAACGTTGAATGTTGAAAGCCGATGAACCTCTAATGGCATCGACGAATAATAAGAACGATTAGTGATTAATGCCAATGGATTTGATCCAAACCTAAATTCCTGTTGACAGAAATATCTAGTGATGAACTTCAATTGATGTAGGTTTTTATTTATTTTATATTTTTCCCCGTTATTCATTCTAAAAAGACTAATGCGGGTCATCCCATGAACATGTTGACCTACAGGTTGCATCCCAATGGAAGTGGGTACCATTTTCTCAGGGGATTTTTTTGTCACGGTCATTTTGTTTTGGTTGATAGAATGTCATCCCTGAACCTATCCCTCTTTTTAAATTCTAATTAATAGGTCACATGCCAACACAAACAATGTCTGAGCCCTTCAGCTTGTGCGTTTTTTCATTATTGAATTTTCAAAATGTCAACAAAGAAGATTTGAGGCCTTCCTAAGGATGGAGGCACCCCATAGAGGCTAGATGCATTGACGTTGTGATGAATGGACCATCGGTGAAGAATAGTTGGCACAGAAGCATCGACAGTATCCCACTGAGGAATTCAACGATGGCGCGCCAGTGAAGGCAGGATCAACCATCCTGTGCCGCAACACAGTGGGAGGAGCCGCAGGCTAGGCTGAGGACTGGAAGAATGATGCAGCTCGAAGCTATGGGCCATGGTTCACGAGGTACATGGTCCCCTGAGTGCTTTCATATGGTCTTATGGATAGTTGGTCATCCTCATGGCAGCGCCCCGGTGTAGTTGTGCTTTTGAGATGCAAGAGGTGGCCCCACGTGACCCGTGAGGCCGGAGGGCGATGTGACTGCATGCCGCATCCCGGCCAGACAGGGCCAACCCTAGTAGGTACAGGCAGGGGGTGGGATACCCCAAAATGTTTTACCCACCCCAGTGGTCTGTACACATGCCCGATGAGCTAGACCCACCCCCTTTGGGTCGGGATGTATGAGACCATGTCACCTAGTGACCTGGCAGGCTGGACCCCTGGCCAAATCGGGTCATGTCCAGTGAGGTAAAATGGGCCTGGCCCATTGACCAGGCCAGACCAAACTGAGGTAGACACAAACCAAGTTTTTTCGGATTGGTCAAATATTATCAGGGAAAGTGTCACCTCCTATCCGGTTTTGTCGAGTCGGACTGAGTTGAGATACAAGCAGCAACAATTCACTAAAAATCCAATAACATGCAAACTAGGTGTCCCATTTACGAGCCATTTTCAACCTTCAAACCCTCACGATGAGTAAGATATTTTAACATAATTCAATGAGGCATTCATGGAATTTAAATATTACTAATGGCATGGGGATATGTTATCCTGAGATCAAGCATGCTACATACAAAAACCCTGCGGCTGGATGAGTACTCCTGATAGTTTACAAGAGACCCTATATATATTTGTTACGATGGCCCAGTGGATAGTGGACATGTGTGACTTGGAGTGCCCACGGTGGGGAGTTACTCTGTGTGACTCCCCAAACCCATAATATATGATAGGGATGAGTTCCTCAGTATGGCGATGGTGGGAAGCGGCTCTGTGTGACCCAACATGCCCACTGTGGGGAGAGACTCCATGTGACATAGTATACACATAGTAATCATCAGGTATGAGCACCACATTAGTACATGGTTAGTGGGATGTGGCTCTTGTGTGACCCAGTAGGCCCACTATACTCATTTATGAGTATTTTTCCATAGTTGAGGTGTTTGATGATATGACTGATCATTATACATTACTACTCTATATTATACCTTATGTGAGATGTCTTTCTTCTTGATCATGCTTTGTTATTTGTTTTGTGTATTTCATTATGGCCTTTCCTTTATGTTGTGGGATCACTACTTAGTATTTTTTTACTCGCCCATGCACGGGTTTCACCCGCACGTTTTGTGACTGGTGTAGAAAACCGATGCCTTGAAACAAAACTTGGTGGCCCAGGACTAGATGGTTCCTAGTGATTCTAGGAAGGAAGGGTGTGCTTTTACATCTTATAGAAGCTAATATACACATTCCCATCTGGTAGGGTTTCCAGAAGAATAATTTTATTGCTTTCCATGTACTTTCTTCTTTTAATTTTATCTTTGGATGGGTTTGTATTATGGACCATTTGACCTATAATATTTACTTTTACTTAGTGGTTGTTTAGTGGAATTCTAGTTTACTTTTCTAGATTTAGGTTCTGGTTTTGTGTTTTTGTTTTTGTGTGTGTAAAAGTACATAGGTAAATGCCTCTCACCTTCAGGTTGATGCTTTAGGTGCTAGTCGCCAACCCATGGCCTTCAAGAGGTAGACCTGGGGATGTCAAGAAACAAGCCTTGTTGAAAGGGTCTAGACAATGTGGTATCAGAGGTTGGTCAGTTCTACCATAATAACCAAGAGTCTATTTGTTTTGTGGGAAACTGTGTTGAATGTTTTGAGATCAAATTTCAGATTCAGGGAGTCCAATTTTGGTGTGGCAGCCATTGTATTGTTATACTGAGGCCCTGAATTATACCTTTTGGATCTATAAAAGAAAACACATGTTTCATAAGGGTCTCCATAGTATATTATTAAATAAATTTCATCTCAGTAGGTATAATATTCTGATTTTGGAACATCATGATCCATTTTAGGATTCATCCACGCAGACAGTCATCTAGGCTTATAATAAGTTATTGTGCCGACATCCCACCTAGAAATAAGGCATCAGTTTGGGGACCACTGCTAGAGATGGCCCCGCTTAGTGGTACATCGATGTTTTAACCACCCATTGATCAGATGTTACAACCATCGTTACTGGTAGAGTATGTACATATAAATAGTTCCATTAATGATTTTTAGAGACAAATCCCTCCCAGGATAAGGCGAGAGAGATATCGTCATGTCACTAAGGAATTTATGGATGTTGTTCTGTGGGTTTTCTACATAGTGAGGATATCTCTTGACTAGATGTTGATCTTCGCTATGAAAATTCGTCATGGCTCAGTAGAGATATTGTGGATATGGACCATCCAAAATCATGATATGGTGATCCTCACATCAACATTCCTTTAGTGGATTTTCTAGTAGGAGGTTTTCCCTAAAAGTTTGCACTCTATTCTAATTCAAGAGTCGCTTCACCTATATTAGGGATGCATGAATGTGGCTATATAGCCTGTGAGGTTTACCATGATTTCATGCAACACTATGGATATTGTGCATGATCATTTCATTAGGGCTCAAGCCTCTGAGAAAGTACAATGATGGGAGATGAGGGAATTGATAGTGTCAATAAGCATACATACAACGGTTAGGGTACTGGAGAGAGCCATTCTTGTAGAGAGATTTCTAGAGGAGAAGGTACCAACAGTTGAAGCCACCATCAGAACACAGGTGATAGATTCATCATGGGTTAGTAGTAGATTGTATACATAGTGTCCCATGTAGGATAGGTCATTCATGGGACAACCCTACGACATTGGTTCGGATGTGTGGGGCTCCCAAACCCGCGGGAGTTAGTAGGGAGATAGGATTTACTATACGTTCGATGGGTATGGAAACATGGCTTGTGACTTCCAAACCCGTTATACAAATGATCAACGGATGGTCCAGGGACCGCTAAGGAAGAGGTTTGAGTGAGGAGGTCCATAACACAGCAGATATGGAAGAAGAGTTGGCCGAGAAGAAGATGGCGGGAGACACTACGAGGTACTAACTCCACCACCCTAGGTGGTCCATCGTTATCTCATAGAGTATTGGGATAGGGGTGAACACAGCTTCAAGAAACATAAACTTATGACCATAGTTCTCTGGATATTATTAGAGGCATGATATGTGTCTTCTCTACCTTATATATACAATTTATTGACATGGTTTCTAGTCAATCATTCCTTGACACAACTCATGTTCAGAGCTCAAAGATTATGGTGGTTCTATAGGCACGATCCTTCCAACAAGATACTCATACATGAAGGATTCGACAATAACACACTGGTGACGGTAGTATGATTTTACTCATGGATTTGAGAACTTTAGCTGGGATCTCCTAGTAGCGGCGTTGAGGCTCTATGATGTCATATTGGGTATCGACTGGTAATCCACATTCCATGCTAAGATCGACTATTTTTGGTGAATAGTTTGGCATTTCATTGTGTATGGGACCCGTTTTTCCTTCACTGGTGAGAAGGAAACTTTAGCAGCACATTCCATACATTCTTGTATGAGGGTTTAGCTGATCAATCACATGATGGATGATATTAATCTTGGAGAGGTGGAAAAGAAGTTTAAAATAATTCATGTTGTAGTGGATGAGTATGAGGATGTTTATCATGAGGATGTCATTTATGAGGATGTTCTAGGACTACCTCATCATCAGAAGGTAGACATCGATATTGAGGACATGCAAGAGAAGGGGTTATTAAAGCCCAATGATTCAACATGGGTATCCCCGAAGTTATTTTCTAATAAAAAAGACATGAGTATGAGGTTGTGTGTGGACTTTTAGTGCTTGAATCAGGGGATTATGAAGAAGTAGTATCCAATAATGAGGATTGATGACCTAATTGGTTATATGAAGAGAGTGATATGGTTCATAAATATAGTCCTCAGGTCTGGCTATCACCATATTTGAGGTGGTATGGGTTTTCCATGATAAAGTGGTGATAAGTGATTCCCTTTGACCCACAGTAGTTGAAACATCGTGAGATAAACTATGCGGCTCATGACCAGGAGTCTGCATTAGTGGTCTTTGAATTATTGAAGTGGTGGAACTACCTAATGGATGTGTAGTTTACAGTCAACTCTGACCACAGGAGGCTCTGGTATATCTTCTTACAAAAGGACCTAAATTTGATAAAATGGTTATGTATGGATTTTTACTAGGACTATGGCTTTGATATATTATTTAATTCTGGGAAGGGGAACTTGGTGGAAGATATTCTCAGTAGGAGGTCCAATTTATAGTAGCTATGTTAGGCGACAAAGCAGCTAGCCATGATATAGATTTCATTCATGGATTATTATTGAGCAACTTACCTCTAGTCTATTACTATCACTCTTCCACTCTTACAATGATTTAGGGAGGCACACCATATGGATGTTGACTGCAAGGCCTGAAATGATCAGTTAACCTAAGAATATGTTCCACATATATTTTTGATAGGTGGGGATCATTTCATCCTTTCCAGAGGATGCACAATGCTACTAGTGTCATTGTGGAAGGAGTTGTTGAGGGAGTTCTTTACATCCCCTTTGGAAGTACATCCTAGTGTATAAGTGATGTACCCAGACCTATGACAACAGTACTATAGTCCATGGACAAATAATGTTGTGGAAGTGTTCGTTTCACGATGCCTCACCTGTCAGAATGTGAAGTTTAGGCATTTGGTTCCCATAGAATTAGCCGCAAAACATGAGGTACTAGAGTTGAAATGGGATTGAATCTTGATAGAATTTTTGACAAGGTTACCACCCACGTCCAAGGGCCCCAATTCTATATGTATGATCATTGACTGACTCAACAAGTCGGCTTGATTTTTAACCATCTGGGAGAATGAATCAGTGGAGGGATTGGGGCGCCACTATTTCCAAGAGATAGTGTTTCATCAAAGGAATCCTTTGACCATCAAATCGGACCGTGATGCATGCTTTACATCTTGGTTGTAGAAGGGATTGTAGGAGGTGTTTGGGACTCAACTGTGCTTGAGCACATATTTTCCCCGACGAACTGATGGTCAGATGCACAAGACCATAAAGACCTTAGAGGACATGTAGCATTCTTGTGTCCTTGATTTTAGTCATGTTTGGGAGGACCACCCGATACTGGTGGCGTTTTCATACAATATCACTTATCACTACACCTTTGGAATCGAACCATTTGGGGACTTTGATGGGTGACCATGCACATCACATCTATGCTAAACAGACCCAGGGGAGTCAGTACTCATGGGTATAGAGTTGGTACGAGATACCATTGGGAAGAAGAAAATCATCTAGGAGAAGGTGAGGACAACACAAAGAAGACAAAAATATTATGTCTATTGGAGATGAAGACCCTTGGAGATTGTGGTGGGAGATCATGTGTTTCATCAAGGCTCACCCCGATGGGGAGTGTGAAGATTTGGTTATGGAGGAGAGCTATATCTAAGGTTCATTGGAGTTTTTCAGATTTTATATAGAGTTGGTGAGGTGGAAAACCACCTAACTATTCCCCCACAGATGCACCAGGTGCACGACTGTTTCCATGTGTCTCAGCTGAGGAATTACAAGCATGATCCATTGCATGCCATCGACTATAGAGAGGTGGAAATTGATGATGAGCTGACATTTTTGTAGTTCCTAGTGGAGATAGAGGACCAAAAAGAGTGGGTCCTTTGTGGATCGATGATTCCCCTGGTGCAAGTTTGGTGGAAGCATATCAATCTGTAGGAAATATCCTGGGAGTGGGAGGATCATATTCTTGATCAGTACCCCAATTTATTTGATTAAAACTTATTTTGGATTTTAGGGATCATATTCCCTACAGTTTGGAGAATGTAATGTCACATAATATATGTATAATTGTTTTTTAAATTTTATGGAATTTTTTTCAGATTATATTCGTTGAAGACACTTGATTTGGAAGCCCAATGAGCTTAAAATGAAATTTTAATCTTTTTTAAAGTTCATTTATGTTATTGGGTGTCTGGGTTTTTCTAACTTTTAATCTAGTACTCATATCAAAAAACAAATAGGACCATTGATTTTAGAAATTTGAGATTCACCAAGATTGAACATGACATCGATTGGTTTGGGTAGACCCGAAAAGATTGTTTTCAGAAAATAATAAAATAAATTAAAATGTAATTTTATTTTTCTTTTCACACCGTTGATCGGTGGACGACGGGGCTTTGGTACAAAAACAAGGTCAATTAAAGGAATCTCATTAATGGACCGTTTTTGTGCAGTGTAACAATATATTAATTGAAGCGTAATAGATACGTTGTTTCATAAATACAATAGTGTAATGACGAGGAATCATAGAGTAAAAGAAACATTGCAATATGTTTTATTTTAATGGGTTAATGGATTATAGATTTGAGAATCAAAGGGCGTAATTTAACTAATGAACTGATGGAGAGAACACTATCCAATTAGTAATATCGAACACCGATGAACCTCTAATGACATTGACGAAGAACGAGACCAGTGATCGATGAAGTCCAACAGATTCAATCAGAACATAAATCCTTTTAGACAGAATTATCCAGCGACAGACATTAATTCTTGTAGGGTTTTTATTTATTTTATGTTTTCCCCATTCATTATTATTAAAAGAATAACAAAGGTAAACACAAGAACAGGTTGACCTATGGATTGATCGTCAATGCAGTATGGTTCCTTTTTTCATGGGACATTTGTATTGGGATTTTATTATTTTATTTAATTAAAAATAATCCTCGAACCTCCCCTTATTTTGAAATTCTAACACAGAGTGTGTGGGCTGACATGAACATCACCCGAGCCCCTCTTATTGTGTGTTCATTGTGATTGATTTATCAAAATGGCGGCAAACCGGATTTGTGTCCTTCACAGTGAAGGTGACACTCCACAGAGGCCGAATGCGTAGACCACGCGAATAACATACCATCGATGCAGACCTGGTGGTCCACAGAAGGACCCGCTGTTAGTGTCATGTGGCAGTGGCCACGAGCGGGTGGCAGTGTTACATGACGATGTGCTAGTGAAGGCATTCGTGGTGGGATTGAGTCATGGCATAGCGGGAGGAGCTGCCAGCCAGATCAGTAGTTGGGGAATGGACACAACACCTCGACCACGTCGGTGGAGCGGCCCCCAGCCAGGGGCCACCGTTCTCTGGGAACACAGTCCCCTGTCTACGTGGAGGCACCCTAAACATGTCATTCATCTCTACTAGATTAGACATCCCTACAGGGACCCACATGGCTTGTGGGGAATACGTCTTCATGTTGTGTCCCTTCCAGATAGGGTGTTCCCTAGGCGGGCCGGACAGGGTCTGGGACACCCCATCAGGTCAGATCCATTCCATTGGGAAACACCTATGCTAGAGGGTTGGACATGTGCCAAGAGAGACGGACCCACCCCATTATGTTGGGATGGATGAGTCTGGGTCCCTGGGCGACCCAACCTGCCAGACCGTTTGAAAACCTAGATCGGGTCGAGCGAGCCCCAATGGGAATTGAACACTTTATAGGCTACACTGGACCGACCCAGGCACGAAACTGGTTAGGTTGGGATATTCGAATAAAACCTAGGCATGTGGGGCCTCTAGCCATGTTTTCTGGGTCTGTCTGATGGGATCACACTGCACCCCGATGCAAGTGGCCCTTATTTACTAAAACTCCAATAATATGCAACCTAGGAGGCTGATTGACGAGTTGTTTGCTATGCTGGATCCATATGGCGAGGTGGTCATTTTGAATTCCCTATGGAGGTTTTAATGAGTGTTTAAAATGGATGAATGGATTTGGAAGTGGTTTTCATTAGATCATGTGTGCTCCATGTGGATACCCTACATTGGGCTGAGACTCAAAGACTACTGATAAGAAACCAAATGTATATTCACTACGATGGCATAGTGGAAAGTATCATTGTTTTTCCTAGTAGGTGCAAAGTGGCTAGAGACTCAATGTGACTCAGTAGATCCTTAGTAGAAAATGGGGGGAGTACCTTAGTATGTTTAAGGTGGGTGGTGGCTCTATGTGACCCAATAGGCCCATGGTGCGGAGAAACTCTCTGAGACATAGCATACCCATCATACACATTAGGTATGAGTACCAAAACAGTCCATGGGTAATGGGAATAGGCTTTTGTGTGACACGACATGCCCACTATTGTCATTGAGAAAGAATATTTTAGAATACAAGGTGTTTGAGGATATGAATGACGATTCAACTTTCTTACTCTATATTATACCTGGTGTGAGTTGTCTTGTTTCATGATCAAGATTCATGTTTTGTTTTGTGGATTTCATTGTGGTATTTAACTTGTGTTATGGGGTCCCTAATGAGTATTTTATTACTCACCCATGAATGGGATTCTCCCACATGTGTTGTGTTTAGTGCAGAGAACTATTGTATTGACGAAGGACTTGATGGCCCAGGACCCGGTGGTGCCTAGTGAGACCAGCTAGCTGGGTGTGATTTTACAGCTTCCAGCAGCTACTCATCACATATCGATGAGGTGGAGTTTCTAGTCGATTACATTATGACTAATCATTGTAATTTCCTTTTGTAATATTATCTTTGGGTGAGATGGTATATTGCCCCATATGACTTATGTTTTTTACATTTACTCAGTTGTTGTATAGTGGCATGCATGTTTACTTTTCCAGCATTGGGCCATGGTTATGTGTGCATGTGTACATGTACATACTAAATTGCTTCCCACTTGTAGGTTTACACCTTTGGTGCAAGTCAACAACCCATGTCCATCAGGAGGCGGTCTTGGGGGAGTCACTGCATGAGCCCCAGGGGACGAGTTATGATTGTATCTGAGATTTATGTTCAGCCCTAAGTTATTTCCTTATTTAATTATAATTTATTTGGAGAGAATTTTTTTTATTTTACCTAAATGAAAACTCCACTATTATTTTTGAACCATTTTTTCAAACCTGTGATATATCCTTTATTCATGTCATTGTTTTTTCTTCTAATTCAAATTGGTATGTTCTAATTGTTTTATTTTTTCTGCCAATATTTTCTTTACCTTTTTCATTTGGACTGATTTAATAATATGATTGTTTTTTTAATGTTTTTATCAATATTAATGTTCCTTGAATATTTATTTGGATGGGTGTTTATAATATCATAGTTATCTGAAATTTTATTTAGATGTATAGGAAAATATCAGACACATGTGTTTGCAGTGAAAGATAAAAAAGGTATTGTGTCACTAGGATCACAACAAGGGGTATAATGGTGGGTTTCTTCCAAGTAGACCATTAGGTAGTCAATGTATGTGTATTATGTATATGTTTTCCAAATGATATTTTCTAAAAAATATTATTGAAATATGATTTTTTAATGAAATAACTCATCCTCCTATTCTATATTTAGAATTTAAAATGTAGGAGTAACATAAGTATCCCCATACACTTATTATTCATTAATTATACCTCTATTTACTCTTGTTATTTTGTAAATATATTTATAGATTGTGTATCTTATACGTAATTATTACCATGGGTATCTATTCTGTTATAGTTTCTCATGTAATATTTTTTTTATCCTTTTAGTCCCTAATAATTGTGTGTTCTAATTTTCTCTTATTATTATATGGTATCCAAGGAGATTCATTGCATTCTAATGGTAGGGTTTTTTTATATTATCTATGGGGGATGTTCCCTTGAATTTTCTCTAAACATGTATTCTTTTTTATTCTTAGTATGATGGTTATATTGGGAATGTGGGTTTGTGTGATGAGTAATTAAGTTAGTATGTCATAGGAGTTCATGTATGAGTAATTGTGACTCCTCAGAAATAAAAATATTTGTCATTTATAATAAATAATTATTCTAGTTGTGTTCCGTAATTATTTTAAGCCATCAGTGATGCCTCTAATTAGAGTTAAAACACATAGAGGGTTCATGTCCAATAAATGTGTCCCTTTTAAGGGACAATCATCTCTAAAACTGGGGTGGAAGTACGTCTCTTCTAATTTATTTATGAATGTATACATTAAGTCGAATCCAATTTTTTTACATATAATTAAACACCCAAGAATATTATATTAAGAAAATATTTATCCTTGTTAATTAATATCAATATATCATACCAGCTAATACAATTCTTATAAACTAGTTCATCATGTAACATGTTATCCTATTATATTGAAATATCAATCCCATTCTATCTTTATTAATTCACATATATATATATATATGCATTATTTAAACTCAAATAAAATTTTATATATCATTCAATGCATGGAGTACTTATACAAAAAAATATCTTCCTTATCAACAACTTCTATTTGAAATTATTTTTTCATTATAGATTTATTATGATGGGAAATTAAATCTATTTCACCCATGGATTTCAGTATATCTGAGAGGATGATTTCTTCAAACCAGTTTAGGGAATGTAATCCCCATAGAATAAAAAAGATATCCTCTAAATATTGTCATCTCAATCTTTTAGTATCTAATAAAGGACTCCTTAAAATGACTCGATTACCTCTATATAATATCTATTTTGGTTACTCTTAAATATGTCTTTATGATTCCCATTGGGTTTCAACAAATATAAACATGATACCAAGTGTTTAATAGTATTTATATGAATGTATTCTATGTATTTTCAAAACTGGAATTGTGAATGTCATGAACCTCATAAATAACTTCATCTAAACCGAAAATTAGTGTGGATACTGGAAGATTCCCCTCAAAAAATCCTTACTGAATTATCTAGATCATTACAAAATCGACATTTACATGTCTTAAAATTCCATCTTAATAATTCAATCATAGATACTCCACTTCTATCCACCCACCAAACTCATCCTTCCAGTTTGAATCATTCAGATTGAACTTGCCAATCTCTTTCCACTGAACACACCACCTGCTGATAAAAAAGTGTAGAATAATTACCCAAACATAACACATGAATCTTCTAATTTAACATATATTTAAATGATTATTATATATCTCTGGAACTAGATTAATATTTATGAAATAATAATTCTATGGTACTGGTGTGTTATCATCATCTTGGCCCATCCAAGTGTTTAATATGTTGAATAATTATACGAATATATGAAGTTTTTCAATGAAAATTACTCTAAATCAAAACCATAAATCATAATACTTAAAGTATATATGTTTTTCCAAAGTTTTATTGTTCTATATTTATTTTTGTTTTGTTTTGTTCTTTGATTTGGTGCTAATGAGATTTTGTGTGTTCATTCATTATATTCTTTTACCGCCTTTGGAAAATTTAACATCATCAAGTTAAAATGTTTCCATAAATAGACCAATTAGGATATGTTTTTAATGCATCAATTGGATAAAATATGTTATAATCTTATTATGTAACTTCAGTTTATACTAGTCTTCCATTTAGGAGTAACTCTTAGTTGAAGGGTTTCCATTCTATAATGTAGACATCTATCTTATCAATGATAGAATCAATTATTTGGATTAAAATCATGGATAATTTTCATATATTAATATTTATACAAGTTTCTAGACTCTATGTGACCTGATCTGTCCATTCATCACATTATGTAGTAATTAAATATTAGTTCGCTTGTTCCCAATGTGAAAACTCCCAAACACCTATGTTAACCATACCTTTTAAATTTGGGATACCCAACCCTGGTGAAAACGAGAGACTCCATAGCTTGTATAATTAAGTATCATTTCTACAACATAAATGTGACATTAAAAATTGGATCCCATAAGATTTTGTGGATAATTCATATGTCACATAATTAATTTAAAAAACAAGTATTGTTATCGATAGGAGGGAATGGATTTTATCCGTTCCATGTAGTGTTGGGAGTTACCACTAACAGTATGATTATTTATATATTTATTGAATATATCTCAGTTTTTACCTACACCCTATAACCCTTTCATGGACCTGTTTCTATGGAGTAATTGCACACGTGTTTTAAAACCTCTATAGGTTGTCACGTATCAACATATTATTTATGTATATAGATTAATTAAATAATAAATGTAATGTTTTGTATTGATTTTCCCCATTCATATATAATCACCTAGTCAGTTTTACCTCTATTCATTGTACATATATGTTATTGGTTAGTGTTCTTCATAATGGGGTCAGACCATTGAGATTTTTTAGGGGATAAGATTTATTGATTATGGATATGTTTTTTATCATATTTCCTCTTCCAATGTCATTATCATTTATAGGTTGAGGAATTATTGATCTGATTTTCACATTATATAAGGTGAAAATTCTCATTTACATAAATATATATCTTATATTTACCATAAATATTTTTTATTTTCTTTCTTGAAATGACTGATTACAATTTTTTTACAGAATGGATAGAAGTTGTCTGTATGAAACTGATCGGATCTCAAGAAATTTTCAAAACAATTTGGATATCTTGTATAGATTTCTAATTTAAAAATGAATTATATATTGGTAACATACACTTCCCATGTTGTAATTATTTTTGAATCCCATGGTTGTTCAATAGTGATGTTAGATACCATATAACCAAATATGGTTTTCAAACATAAAATTATGTGTGGTATGACAATGCGGACAAAAAAGAAATCTCAAAATCCTGATGATCCAAAAGAGAGGTCTAAATTGGAGAATATGATATATGACTGGGTTTTTTTATTTATCATCATGACAAGTAAGAGATGTAGACCCAAGAATACTTCAATATGGGCTTGCATGATGCATCTAATTAAACTTATTATGTAGATAGAGTGAAAAAATTGAATGATGATGTGATGACACTAGTATATCCGCAATGCTGTAAAATGAAACATCTAAAATTTTAAATTTGATTTTTATATAGGAAAACCATGTATGGGATTTCTAATACTTCGATCAATTAAATTCTTAATATCTTGAAGTAATTACTTACATATGATGTAGTTATTCCCTCGTATCCCAATATGGCTTGGATATTAGATGATGAAATCATATTTTCAAAAACAAATCATGCTTGCTCGAAAGATTGTAGCTTATTCTAGGAGGAAAATACTGAAAGAAATGAGTGAATCAAATTTGGAACATCACGATAATAGCTAAAATCTTATGGAAGACCATCCCATGTGTCACATAATTTAATGTGGAACATTCTATTAATCCCCATACTCCATCATATTATCATCTCAGATAAAACCTAAAAAATATTGTGATGGAATGATACTAAGTGAAATAAGAATAATGTTGAGTTGGTTCACTATGAAAATGGATTTCAATAGAATTTATTTGATGCATGATATCTTGATTTTCCAGCTGAGATACATAATGCGAGTTTGGGTCTTTTATATGACATTTTTAATTTTTTTTATAGATGATTCCTTCACACAACACATGGTCAATTTTCCCACACATTTATAACATTCCCCCATGTTTGTGTATGAAAAATCATTTCACATTCATGGATATAAATATATCTGGCCCTTCTGATCCCAAATTTTTTATAGATGTACACAAGAAGACTTTAATGAAGGATATGAATCTTCATTGGTATATGGGTGTTCTCACATATGATTCATGCTCGATAGACATATTTATGAAGTCTGTTGCTCTTATGTGGATGATCATTGAATTTTTTGCTTATGAAACTATTTATGGATGGGGTAAAAAGGGAAAACTAAAATGTCTTGTTTGTTTGAATAATACTTGATCCAGAAGATGGAAATACCACCATAGTTTTAGTTTTAGGGGACATCGACGATTCTTTCCAATAGACCATCCATATAGAAACAATCATCAACTATTTGACAATACCATGGAGATAGAAAATCCACCTCATCATATGTATGGAATAGATATACATACTGAATTGAAATATTTAATTTTTTTCATTCATGAAGGGTCAAATGAAATATAGAAAGAGAATGAATGATTCCAATGTTACCAATTATAATTGGAATAAGAGGCCTATCTTCTTTTTGTTTCCATATTGGTCAACCAATTTGTTACGTAATTTCTTAGACATAATTCACAATCAATATAATATATATGAAATGTTTCTTTATATTCATCTAATTTTTTCTTGAATTACAAAAGATTATTTATTGTCTCTTTGTGACTGTGAGGATTGGGGCCTAAGACAAGAATTTCATCCTATGTGTATCATTGAAAATAAATGGGATGCTTCATGTGCTTCTTATGTGATGACACATGAAACAAATTCAGTTTCTAAAAGTACAAGATGCTATTAATCATCCCGTTGAATATTGAAGAAGGATATCAAAATAGGTCAATGAAAGAGGGTTGAAGTTGAAATATTTGAGGACTCATGATTATCACATCCTTCGGCATGAGTTGATTCCAATAAAAATCTTTCATATTTTGTCTAATAATGTAAGGGAGTCTGTTATTTTTTTGGTCCATTTGATTATTGATCTTTGTGCTATGATTTTTTTCTAATTATTTATTGTAAAAAAATGTTGTCAGAGACACCATTAATTTAGTACGAGATAGAGAAAATATTTCCTCCATCATTTTTCACATGCATGTTGCACTTGATTGTCCATCATCCAACCAAATTACTTCTCAGAGGAAAAGATGCTTTCTATTGGATGTAACCAACTAAAATAAATATGTTCAAATTTAATTATTATGTTCATAATAGGAATCATCTTGATGGTTCTATCGTGAATAGATTCTTGGATCAAGAATATATGTATTTCTGCTTAATTAATTTGTCTGATCCTACAATGATAATGAACGTACAAATGAGAAATGATAAAGAATTGAATGAAAAAATTTAAACCAATTTTCCATTACTACCCAAATAAGTGTAATTTACAAATCATATATATTGATAACCTTAATCCTTGAAAAGAGGGTGATGGAACAACGTATAGTGCTGTTCAACTGTGATTTGTTCGATGACTACATCAAGTAATAAAATTGAACATGTATATCTAATCTATTCTCTAGTAATTATACATATCGACTAAACTATTTCAATTTTTATTTATAGGGAAAAAATGATAAATAGAAAGCATTATTATTTATATTTTTGAAGGAGAGAAAATTTTAATATAAATGTGTTTTCTACATGGTTGAAATTTATGGTAAAAATATTGTTGTAATAAATAAATAGAATAATTATTTAATTAAATTTTATATTTTTTTATATTTAATGTATCGAACTTTTCTACTGAATCTATTTTAGAGGATATAAGATATTTGAATTATAGTACATAGATCATGAATGTAAGTCAATTGTGATAAATGGGTACATATTTATTATCTCTACAAGAGAAAACAACGTGAGAACACAACATGATGGTGTTATGCTAACTCCCACAACAGACTGTTATGCTAGTGCATCAGATATTAGACCACGTTTTATAATTTATATTATTACGGATTCATTGATAAAATAATAATATTAACTTATTACTCTCCTGGTTGAGTCATGATGATGAAATGCCAGTGGATTGATTTGATGATTAAGTAGGGCACCTTTATTAATGATTATGGATTTCATGTGGTTTACATGACTCAAACTCTTACTATGGATGAACCATATGTATTTACATCAATGAATAAATATCTTTTTATATAAAAGATCATATTTGACCTAAATTTGGTTTCATTATTGAAGTAATTCCAATACATGTTTTTGATGATGGTGATGATGGAATTGACACCATCACGAAAACCATTGGAACCAATCCATTTATTTCTTATAATGACTCCACAATCTGAATTTTCATAGTGTTTTATGATCCTGATGTTATTGTGTTAAATATATAGAATAATATAACCATGTTTTCAATTATTTTGGTGTAGCTTGATCTGGGTTGTTATGGTTGGTACTATTCAAATTGAATTAATATTGATTACACATATGTCATATCTGACATGATCATGATGTGAATTTTCATTCTTTATTGGTTATAGATTTATTTGAATTTTATTCTATAATTTGGAATTCAAATACATTCAAAACAAAAAACCATCATTTTTAACATGAAGAACATTTCAATGCTTTATTGACCATGTATAAAATTATTATAACTCTAATACCCCCCCCCCTTAACATGTTAATAAATTATTTACCATGGATTATTGACCCTAGAACTTATTTATCCCCATATACCCTCTAATTTTTTTAGGTTAGGAATGTGTTATTTTATCTAATTATATCCATAATTGTTTTAAAATTTAGAAAATGAATTATATTTAAGGGATGTGATGAAAAATGATGACATTAAAAAATAATCTCATGGTTGAGAGGAGCATTCCTACATTGGTGCCGGTTGTGTGAATTATATTTCAAATATATATTTAAATAACATATAATTTCATGTGATTAATTTTGTTTGTGTTTTTTTCCAGATCCAGCACATAGGTTACATTTATTTGACGAGTATCCTATTAGTGTTCCTTGTACTCAGGTCGATGGTACGATTGAGGGTGGAACAAGAGCTATGTGATGCAGTCATTATAACCAATTAAACAATTCCCCTCCAACTCACATACCATCTACCCCTCTTTATAATCCAAATGTGTCATTAGGGAAACTCAAGATATTTATTCCTCCCATGTTTTAACCACCCTTTACATCTGAGCCTCAGTAATATTTACCATGTCTAATGATGATTCACACTCCTCGTCCATATCATGCATTTAGCCATCCTTTCATGCCATCTTCTTTTACGTCTACTCCATTCTATCTAACCTTATATATATTCGATATCTTTCACTCATTCTTAGTCATAGTCTATACATGTATATAATATATAGGGACCCACTGTACCTGTATACGGTATTCAATAAGTTTCTATGGATCCATCATCGCCCATTTATTAGACTATAGTTGGTATATTTATAGAAATTTTTCAAAATTTTATACCACAATTTATTTTCATTTTAACATTTATTGATATAATATTTGTTTATCTTTCATAATAGATACATCTAAAAATAGGATGCAGGGGTGATGGTGTGCATGCATGTGTGTAGTGTGGAACTGCCGCACGAAATTGATGGAGGACTACAACAAATACAATCAAATGATTGAAAAAATAGGGTAGTAATGTCGGAGGTTTATAGAGACACTTTCCAAATACTCCAACATCATTCCCACTATCCCTCTCTCATGTAGAAATTTGAGAAACTACATCACAGATAAATCTTGGTCATAAATATGGGTAAAAAATCTGTCGGTTTTAATGTAATATATTTTTTTAATTTTATATAAATTATGGTTTTTATGTTTGCTTCCCATTGAATTTTCCAAATGGTGAGGGTCCACGGTCAACACATCTACAAGAATTAGATGATCCTTGGAGAGGCTAAAAACATGAGTTGTATAGTGGCTAGCTTGATAGAGTTTGCACAGTGCTAAAAAAATACATGTTAGGGGTTATTTTTCAATAAAATAGTATCATTAAATGATTACTCATTGGATGAATACCAAATTTATTTTTTTAGATATTTAAGGTTTTTAAATAAAAATTAATATTATTTACATTAATAATATATTATGTATTATTTAATTTTATGTTGGAATCATCTATAAATAATAAACTATACATTGATTCTAAAATATACCTTCACACCGTGGGGCGTAATATGATATTTAATCATAATAGGAACCATGTATAATACTTGATTATAATTTCTTGAACAACATGCACTTTTTATTGATTACCCCATAATTTATTCAATTTTTAATGTTCTGATATAAATTTAGTAATGAAATTCATTATTGGTAACTTATTTTCTATTATGGTTTCCTAAAATATATGTCATTATAAAGGAATGTATTTAATATTGAAGGTCGTGTACCTCGAGGAAAAACTATTTTTATCGAGTAGCAATAAAAATGATGGAAGTGCTGTTAACAAAGAGACAAAATATTCGATTGTAATTTTTACATTGGTGAATAAAAATTTTAATATCTATTTTGTTACTTGATAACAAATTTAAATTTGTTACAGGATGCTCTGAGGTCCTTGATTCCTAGGAATTGGACAATTTTGGCCCAAATGATCACATACATCAGGTACTGGGTGTGGAGCTTCCTGGAAGAGTATGTTGGAGAACTAGGGATATTATAATCATGATGAGGTATGGTCCCTCGTCAGGTAATAAATGTTCTTCAACTGAGTTGGAAAAGTTTAAGGCATGGACGAAAAAGGCTGAGAAAAGGGTCACATTGGTGGAAGAATGAGATGAAATTCAAAATATTGAATTTATGAATTGATACAAGTTTTATGTCCATCACAACCACCGAAGATCAGTGCGGCTTACGATGCATATATATTGTTAATGTGTTCATTATATTTTACATCATTTAGAAGTTCATGTGTTGGTTGAGATGATGTAGTTCCTAGTGATTGTGATGGGGATGTAGATTGTAAGGAAGTGGGTGAGGGAGAGGATAATGTCGAGTATGAGGGTGAGGATGAGGATGAGGTTGAGGCGGAGGACAAGGGAGAGGGAGAGGGTGAGGAGGAGGCCAAGTATGAGGATGGGGATGAGGATGGGAATGAGGGCATGGATGATTATGGGGATTGGGATGAGGATGAGGATGAGGATGAGGCTAATGATGATGGTGATTATAGTGATGGTGATGAGGGATAGATTGATCTGTTACATTTTTTACGGATATTACTGAGATTTGATGTTTGTTGAATTGTTGTAACTAAATATTTATGAGATTAGGTAGGTTATAATATCTTTATTTAATTATATTTAAATAATAACATGTTACTTGACATGGAGGTATGTATTCTCTGAATTCTCTTTTGACATGGTATCAAAAATATTTCACAATTGCCTTTTTACATACAATCAGACTCTTGGATGAAGAACATGAGATTATTCATTTTAATTATCCCACTTCTTAGTCATAATTCTCTAATCCATTGTATTTGATGATTTACATTATGGGACATAATTTTTTATCTAATCTCATTCACAGATCATGTTTTACGTAATACTTCATTTTTTCATATTTTTAGAGAATAATATTTTCATTTGATAAATAATTATGAATGTTCATGATCTGTTATGTATGGATACTTCATTGTATAACGTTTCATGATCCTTGAAAGTGTATTTGAGTTTGGATGGAAGTCATATAGAGATAATATGAGTGAATTTGAGGGAAATATATAATTTTCACGATTCATGTAAGAATATCCAGTACATATGAGGTCCATGTTGCCAAATATATCATTTAACAAGATCTGTTCATTGTAGTTTTAACAATTTCTATTTAAATCATAACCGCATTGATCAATAAACCACTCTAGGAGTCTCTCCAAATCCACACCATTTCATTAACAATCATATAATTCATACCTATTAATTGTCACATTTCCTACAGGAAAAACCAACCCACATTAATCTATATTGTCTTTGTAAGACCTTATTCATCAATTATATTTTTATATGTCTCCTTTATCCAGATCACATCACCAAATTACGTCACTATGGATTGAATCAATAGATTTTAATATATATTATTTCTATTCACATTAATTAAAACCCCTTTAGGTATTATTTTGTAACCCATAGGTTCTAGTAAATAAATGTTTTCATTAGAATCAAGGAATCCCATCCACCAAGACAATACTATATCTTACTTCATGGAAAAATATTCCCATGGCCTAGAAGCTGATGCCAGGATCCTCACACAACACTATGACCTTAGTCCATAGTCCATTCACATGAAAAAATATCCATATGTTTATATACTACCATCTAAAATATTCTGAATCTAGCCATAGAGTAATGATATCATCGTTATCAACCCACTTTATGTCACTTGAGGTATTTATTCTATTTAAATAATTTATAATCCTTCAGTATTCATCATCATCATGCTTCCACTATCTATCTTTAAAAATTATACATCCTCTTATATTGATTACACTATGGTGATATGGAATGTTCAAAGAGTTCATAAATCCTCAAACACTAAATGAAAGTGAATTTGGGGGAGAGTGAAATTGATGGTGGTGAGGAGGAATAATACCTAAAAATTCCATATACACACCACTAAATCACCCTTTATCATGGAGGATTTAATCGATAAATAGTTTTATGAGAAGCTTTCCAAATGGACTACCATGTTGTCCCATAGCATTAAAAAATTAAATCTGTGATAAATATGAAATTTTGGCCATGTTTATCTTTTTATAAAAAAATTATTAAACCGCATTGGGTACCATGTATACAACCCCCTGAGTACCTAATGGATATCCATTAAAGGTCACCAAATGATCCAAAATATCAATTACATGATACCCCAAAATTATATTATATTTGTTAGATGATTAAAATTTATGTCTACCTAGACCTCTATAGGTACAAGGTCAATTAACTCCTGGTACATAGTGGAGTTTGTTACACTTGGAAGAAACACCACACTGCTCCAATCCTTGTTCAAACTTATAAAACTCATCTTGAACCCAATATTATGAAAAAATAATGCTTCTTTTCATGTAAATTAATTATGGATTAAATTAGAATCTAAAATTCAAATGCAATATGGTTATGACTCTAAAAAATACAATGTTTCTTCAGTTATACTACCCTGTAAAACTACAAATAGTAAAATATATTAACCACACAACATCTAATCCTTGAGAACCATGTATAATAATACCTTAATCAATATCCCATATACTAAAATACAATATAATTATTTTATATTGATATAAAATGAGGGACAATTGTTCTGTCAGCAAAATCAATTCCGTTAAACTAAATTTTAAATGTAATGTCCAGATTCAATCCCTTTATAAATCCACCATTTTTTAAATTGAAATTTTTTATGTCATTTATCCAATTCAACATCTTACTAGATGTGAAAAGTTTTCATCAATCATCAATCTCATTTAATTAAAAAAAATCAACAAATCCATTGAACAACAATGCCATATTTGATACCTGAATCATGATTTCCTTATATATGGGTTATCGTAATTCAATTTAACATCTATATAATACCTTTATTAATGACCCTATTTTTTTATTTTTTTATTGTAACATTTATATATAAATATTTATATATACTTCATCAATTACTTAAAATCTATACGTCTAGAGTCACACTATAAATCAGATCGTATCATATTACCATAGATTGATCATAAAATTTCATATTTTTAATGAATTAGATATGACCCATCCTTTCAATATCCGCATGAAAAATAAATACACCAATAACTCAATAGATGGGTTTTCTATATAGGTCAATCTACACATTTATCCCCACTTATCTAAAAAAGGGGCATACTCAAATATCTGATAACCCATCAAGCTTAACATTCCATATACATGCCTAATGTATCCAATGAAAATTATCCCATGATCATTACTCTAAGGTATAAATAAATAATTTTTCATTTAATAACATAGAATAATCTATGATCATATTTATCATATTCCCCATCTGTATGGTTCACAATCCCTATAATATTTCTAGCATATGAAACTTCATTGATTCTAAATTTATTAACCTAGTATGAATCATTTTTGATGACTTCAGAAATAACATAAAAACCCAATAATTATAATGTTTTATCAATAAAATACTCCTAAATCAATGTTCAACAAATATATTCTAAACCATGTGACATGCACATTATTAGATTATGGCGTGTTACCCAAAATTTGACTACACTCACTAAATATCGTTGAGTACTAAATAGAATAGAGCTCTATAATCACCCAAGCATTTTCACCCATTGAATATTCTAATTTCATATTCATAGATTCTTATAAAACTAAATAATTGGGTTTGAACATCATGATATCCCATGCTTCATCTACCACTAACTATCAAAAGTTCATCTACCATTCCCCATACCACTTCCCACTATAGATCCAAAGAATCCTAAATGATATCTTGTAATTATCTTTATTTCTTATTCCTCGCCTGAGGGTAAGACCTTCCCCAATTCACATTTTTACATGGTTTTAATTATCCCATTAATATTGAAAAAGTATATAAACTCATATATTTGAATTTCAATGAGACATATCTAGGATATTGGGAAACTAATATTCATGAATCCTAGTACAATCCTTTTGTATTTTACTAGTTCTCAATACCATAAATTGTTCTTAGATAAGCACTTGAAATTGATAAATCCACCCACCAATCACAGTTGTAATGTGTAACACTAACGTGAGACACTGAATTATGTACAGGGTATTCCAATTTCATTGGTAATTATAGGTAATTACCATATTAGTTATGAATTTTTTATGTGTTATACTAGAAGTTAATTTCACATGGTAGGTAGGATACTTCATGCTGCTAGAATTGCAGAAAGTGAATCCAACATTTTAAAAATAAATGGTATATATATGAAAAATGACTCCATACCAAAAATTTCCTGTAAAACATTGATAAAATCCTAAAGCAATGGTTTGTAAAAATTTTGTAAAGACATGTGAACTCAATATTTTACAATGGTTTACATCAAAAAATTGTTAAACTCTATTTCAACAGTTTGAAAAACATTGGGGTAGTCTTGAAAATTTGACTACTTCCACAGTATCGCACCATTTGTAAAACATTATACCAACAGTTACTATTAACTGTTGGTATAATTTTCTTTTTGTGCCATATACCAAGGATTATTATATAACCATGCCTCATCTTCCAATTGTTTAAAAAACCATTAGTATCATTTATTCCATCAGTTTTCCGTCCATTACCAGTAGTTTAAAGTTACTGTTGTAGAATAAGTTTCTAGTGGTGGAAACTATCGAAAAGATGAAAAATATAACACATTATTACAAAAAACATAGTTGAAACTCAAAAAACATCTTTAGATCTCATTACCTAAAATATAAACTACAAAATCAAATCATTATTGGAATTTCAAAACCCCTATTCATCCCTATTAGATTGTATCTACCATTCTAAGAGAGAGAAGATGAAGAGATCTAGGAAAATCCACAATTAATCAAGACATACAAAGAAATATAGCCTTCAATGCATAATGACTTCCCAACATATAACACCCAGATCGAAGGGGAGATTCTTGGGAAGAGAGAATATTTTGTTAGGGACGAAATGGAGGAAAATACAATTTCTAATGAAAATATTTGAACATAACACAAAATTTTCAAATCTACCCTTCACATGGTTGGATCACATAATTACACAAAATGTGTTCCAATAGTGTTTTCCCTCAATTCTAATTTTTACTATCACTCCTAGGTGTCTACAATGTTTAGAGTAATAGTGTGAATATACATGGGCCTACCCAAATCCCTTTGTCATTCATTCACAGTTTCCTAGAGTTGTTGAATGGTTTCTATTAATCAATATCAAACCATGAACAAACCAAAATTCCTAAAAAACATCCCAATATTGAATTGAGATAAGTGTAAAAATTATTTAATAAACATAACCATGGTGGGAATTCCAACCGATAGGACACCTCACCAACCCATTCAAGTATCTTAAAAGGGAAAATCTATTGAGGGGATAAATTTACCTAATTCCCAAAATAAAAATTACCAAGTCTTAGGATATTATCAAGAACACATTACCACTCACCTCAAATGGAAATGGCCATTGATGATGATCTTGCTATGATTTCTAATGACACTTTGTCGTATTTGTCCTTTTCCTTATCAACTAAAAGATCAATATTTTCTCTTGCACAATTCTTGGTACAACCAATGAAGTCTCACCTATTTACACTAATGAAATTTTATATTAAAATAGAATATATAAATTGACTACAAAAAGACCCATATGTATAGAGGTTGGACAATAATTTTTATTTGATAAGTCCTCTAATAGAATATGATCCACTTTTGTGCCAAAAAAATCCATTACTCATGCCTAAAACATGACTTTCATTGTGTGTATGATTCATTCATATTATCTATCCGTATGAGGGTGATATGTTATACTCATGATCAATTGAGTCCTAAGACAATGTTTTAAGACAAAATCCTCAACTCTTTATCTAACACTATAAGAACCCAGATCTTCTTTTTAGGTATGTTACCCCCTTGGTTGATGTTTTTCTTTGTTTTAAAGTTATGGGTAATTCTTGGGAGAGTTGGGGAAACATGAAATGAAGTTTTGAGGAAAAACGGGGAGCTACACGGGTGGTGTATGGTTTGTCTAACCGTGCGGCCAGACCGTGCGTAGCTGGCACTCAAGGTAGTGACGACCGCACGGTTGTCGCATGGTTGATGGAGACCATGTGAAGAGACCATGCGAGGAGTGTTGGAAAGGTATCATAGACTGCATGGTTAGAATACGGGTTTTCTAACCATGCTATCAAACCATGTGGGAACATAAATTAGATCCATAAACTGCAGATCTAACTCTTTTTGCCTCTAATTTCCTCGTTTAAGCTCCTAAGTGGCTATAACTCGAGATTACTCTCCCTTAAAGGTTGTAAATCTTCTCCCAAGAGTTCTGGATGCGATCCAAAGGCTTCTCTTGGAAAATCAAAGCCAAATTCTTGAGGTATGTGATTTTTCTCCTTCGTTCGTGATCATTTTCTTAGATCTTCTTAGATCTACTTCTCATCATCCCCCAGTTTATTAGATCTACAACTATTATGGGTAGATTTAAGTGTGTGGATGCCAAATTTAGTGATTTTGGGCCTTGATCATTTTAGGAGAAGGAATATAAGGAGGGATCTTGGGGAATCAACCTATGTTCTTGTGCATTCTTCATTGTTGGGGTTTTCCTAAAAACCTTCGAGTTAGGTGGTTTGATGCATTACGTTAAATGTCTTTGAGTTTTTTTGAAAACGTGTCAGATTCCCATATATCAGGTATCGCGGGTAAGGTTTTTGATCTTGTAATATTATCTTCCTTAGATTTATACTGTTCTTGAGGATGTTAGATGAATAATGATGGCTTGTTTTCATGTCTGAGGATCACACCATGGGTGTTTTCCTTGTTTGGCTGTTTATCGCCGTTTGGCTTAGGTTGCTTGTGAGGCAATCCTTGTTACACTGGTTTCCAGCCTTGATATAAATAATTTCTTGTGTTTCCTACAGTTTAAATATTTTTGATGCATTGTATCTATTAGCCATGTTGTTTGTTGATCATACCTAGGGAAACTATGAATTGGTTACGTACAATTTATTTTACTCAGGGCTGCGGGAACCTGGTGTAGCAAGAACATAAGGGGAATTGACGTTGAGTTCTTCCTTAGAAGGCCTGTTTAATTTTTAACACTATGAGACCATAAGGGAGATTGACTTTTTTCTCTCATAGAGGGTCTGAAAATTACAGAATCGAGACAAAAGGGATAATTAGACGTAAGTGCTTCCTCAGAGAGTCTACAGTATCGTTGCAAGACCATAGGGGGAATTGATGGTGAGGTCTTCCTCAGAGTGTATTTTCCATTGTTGAATACTTGACCATATGGGTGTGCCCGCCTGAGCCACCCAGAGTGTCAGTGTGATAAAGTAATGTTGGTTGGCTGTGATGAGTCCACCAAGACAAAGAACAATCGTCGGTTTGTACTACTGTTGTTAGGTAGTCTGTTGATATACCTATTTTATTACCTACTATGAATTTTGATTATAGATATTTTTTAAATAATCTTTGGTTGATGTTTAAATAATTGAATTAAATTAATCAATAAATTTGAATAGAGTCTTGTAGGATTGTTTACTCAGTGTACTCCAATTTCTATGCTTCATTTATTTCATTTACTTTTGATATATTTATCACTGATAGAAGGTCACATATCTTGTGGTGGTTGCCTACTGGGATTAGTCTCACACAATGTTTGGGTCCGGTTTTCCGGCTCAGATAGGTTATATGGTTGTAGGTGTGGATATGGATTGTGGCCCTTCTACCTCAGGTGCTTGATTGCTGGTTAGAGCTAGAGAGCATGTGACCGAGCATAGGCTTACAATGCTACTGGAGTTTACTGTTTACTTTTATTACTTGGGTTTCAGTTGTATTTCAGTATGTTTCTTTGTTTACTAATTCGACATATACATGTACCATGCTGCATCATTATTATATTATACATTGCATATACTGTATGGTTTCAGTTGTTGTATACTGTTTACTACTTCGGCTATTGTATATTATTTTCCTTTTACTGCATACTTTACCAAATGAGGGCATAGTCTCCCCACAGACTTCCCAAATCCCACACTGCTAGTCGGTAGCCCATGCCATTTGGGGAAATGCAGTTGAGGTCATGTGGAAAACCAGGTACGGGGAACCAGTTGAGTGTCCCCAGATTCAGGTAGTTACAAAGTGGTATCATAGGAATTTTCTTTCTTTTCTATTTCCTTACTATTTGGTGACAATAGACCGGGATATGAAGGAATGGGTGTTTGGTACTTAACTATGTTCGGGAGTAGTTAACCCATGTACAAGGAAAATCTATATTTGTGATGGAAATTTTTAGTTTTTGTATGTGTATAGTTGATTATATTTCATCGTTGGGTGATGCACTTGTTTTGTGCTATTATAGTTTATATCATTGTGGTTCTATTTTGTTGCGACCTAATGAGATGAGGGTATTCCATCTCATGCATCATATAGGAACTGTTTAGAAAATCACATATCATGCATTTTACCATTCCATCTAGGGTGCATTAGAAATTGCATGCTGTTGTGATAGATATACCTACTATGATGATAGAGTGTTGTTTATCATAAATGATATTTAGCAAGGACACCAAGATTTGGTATTAGAGGTGTTATGGGCCCTAGAAGATTGGAATTTGGAGGATCATGAGATTATCATACTTTTTACTTGTTATATGCATTGTTATGATGTCAAGATTTGATTTGTGGGGAGTATGGGCCCCCATAGATCAGAATTTGACTCATAGGTGCTGGTTTTTACTGTTTTTCAGTAGTTTTGGGAAGTTTTGTATACCTAATTCTCAGAAACCCATATAACACGCCAGGTGGCCTTATGAACACATGCCATTTGTTCTTTTGTTTGGGAAGAACTACTTTTCGCGGTTACACGTCATGTACTTTCCTTCCAGGTGATCTAGCTGTGTAATTGAATACATGGGTTGGAAAATCATAGGAACATTACACTGTGTACATTGTTGACATGTCGTGTAGTTGTGGTCCATGTACCAGCCCGTGTGACTAATGACTTAGATGGGAAAAATCTTCAAGGACACGCTGTGTAGTGGAAAAACACGTCATGTAGTCTTCGTCTGGGACAGTCTATGTGACTAAGTCGCGTAGGAGTAACCGGGTAGGAGGAAAAAGGATGGTACATGCCATGTATATTTAAGAACATGCTGTGTAGTTTGGGTTTACACAGCCAGTTTGGACGGTGTACATGCCCAAGTAAAATATTTTTGGAACACGATGTGTATATAGACTGCACGCCGTGTAACCATGTTTTTCCAGACATAAGAGTGTTTCATCTTCTATTCAGTTTTCACTCTTTTATGTTTTCAACAGTGCCCCTCGTTGATAAAGGTGTGCTTGACCCTGCAGAATCATGTCGCCAAGACGTCCTCCAATTGCACGTCTGGGGTTTGACAATGATCGTATACCAGATATGGCACCTGTAGTTATCCCAGATACTGGTGAAGACACACAGTTCCATGGGGGATTCATGAGGTTCATATAGACCTTTTAGGTTGCTCAGCAACCTGCCCAGTCTATGGTAGAGCTTACGTGAGTCATCCAGCATCAGTGTCCTCCCATGTTCTCTAGGGATGGAGGACCTCAGGCTGCTGAATATTGGTTCAGATCTATGGTTTCTATATTCGACCATCTCGAGACACCCCTCGACAGAAGGGTGAAGCTCCCAACTTACATGCTGTGAGATTCCTCCAAGATATTGTGGGATGTAGTTTCTCATGTCGGATGTCAGCAGATTGGTTCTTGGGATGAGTTTCAACGTACGTTCTAAGACTAATTCTACCCGAAGACATTGAGGGACATCAAAGAAATAATTTTCATCAACCTAAAACATGGTACTCTATTAGTTATGGATTATTCCTCTTGTTTTATTGAGTTACAGTGTTTCACTCCGGTTCTGGGGAATGATGAGCTATTTTTAACTAGGAATTTTGAGGAGGGCCTCATAACAGTGATCAGATCATAGGTGAATGTCATCCAGTTGACTTATATTTATTTGATAGTCAACAAGTCATTGACTACAGAGAGGAATCTGAGGGATACTAGAGTAGTGAGCTAGGGCGGTTCAACATCCCAAATCAGTACTCTTTCTACTGACAACAAGAAGTTCCACTGAGAGTCTACACGAGGTGACTCAAGGAAGTGATATCTCCATTCAGGTAGCATGGTTGTGTGCTACCAGTGTGGGAAGGATGGGCATTAGAAGCCACAGTGCCCAAGGGACCCAGTGGAGTGTCGAGCTTGCGACAAGATGGGTCACCTGCAGCGGTTTTTCAAGGTTCTTCTTTCAGCAGCAAGTGAAGGTGGATCTCATTCCATTCCACATACAGGCACAAGATTACCAGTTTTGCAGTAGACTTGGGGCAGGAGTTCTTCGGGTCGTTCAGGCCAGGGTAGAGACCATGGATGCAGCTGTGGTCAGGCTCATGGGGGATCAGATCAGGGATCTCTGACTGCTATATAGGGCCGCGGTATAGGCTAGACTTTTGCGGTAGAGAAGTCTCATCAGTAGCAGGATCCTGGACCTTCTGCAGTTCGAGGTACGATCATAGTTTCTTTCGTTTTATCTTCTTCACTGTTCGATACATGAGCCTATCATAGCTTTATTTCTATACAGACTGTGGAGGTCCTTATACTTAGAATCTTCACTTCTATGATTATGATGCCACTACGCACTACCTTGCGAATTAGAACTGCTAGTTGCGTCAGTGCAAGGAGTGCCACCTTGAGGTTGGTGGGTGTCAGTTTTTGTGGGATCGTAATTTCCTAGAGATTATAGGTTACAATGACATTATTGGAATGGACTGGCTAGTTCTATTTCAGGCTTTTTTCAATTGCTATTGTTGCAGGGTGAGTTTCACATCACCCAAGGGAAGGCCTTTTCTTCACAAGGGCGAATGGGATGTCCAAGCGAGCAGAGCTAGACCAAAGAATCATGGGTTGTGCTGTGTTACATCCCATATTGATAGTTTATATCTGGATGATCATGGGACTTCTCAGATGGATTATCCTCCAGTGGTTGATCATTTTCTGGATGTCCTTCTAGAAGAATTTTCAGGGTTTTCTCCTGAGCGTGAGGTAGACTTCTATATTAATCTAGTGACAGGAGCATCACCGGTATCCATACCTCCAAATAGATTGTCTATACCTGAGTTAAAAGATCTCAAGAAGTAGTTGGAGGAGAAGCAGGAAAAGGGTTTTATCCGACCCAGTACTTCTCTTTGTGGTTCGCCTGTTTTATTTGCGAAGAAGGCAGATGATACTTTATGGCTTTGTGTGGATTATCGGAAGCTGAATTAGTTGATGGTCAAGAACTGATATCCCTTTCCAAGGATTGATGATCTTTTTGATATGCTTCGATGAGCTAGGGGATTCTTGAAGATCGACTTGAGATTCAGCTATCATTAGTTGTGCGTCCATCCAAAAGATATACCTCTTATAGCCTTCCGGAGCAGGTATGGTCTGTACGAGTGTTTGGTGATGTTGTTCAGTCTCACAAACGCACCAGCAGTTTTTATAGCGCTGATAAATAGATTTTTCCATCCTTACTTGGATTCCAGCATGGTGGTTTTCATAGACGATAACCTGGTGTACTCTCACACTAGATACAACCAAGCTATACATCTTGAGATCGTATTGAGTACACTGAGAGACCATTAGTTATATGCTAAGCTCTAAAAGTGCCACTTCTGGATGGACGAGATTCACCTCCTGGGTTATGGAATCTTAGAGATCGGAGTATCAATAGACCCAGAGAAGGTGAGAGTAGAAGTTACCTGGGAGCAGCTGAAGAATGTCTTCGAGGTATGATGTTTCTTGGGACTGGCTGGTTACTACAGCTAGTTTATACTGGACTTCTCACACTTATCAGGGTAGATAACGGGCTTGACTAAGAAGGGGGTGAAGTATGTTTGGTCAAAAGCCTACGATTAATACCTTCAGAAGCTTAATGAGTGATTGATTTCAGCACCGATTCTAGTTCTGCCGTAGCTTGGCAAGAGTTATACAGCTTTCTGTGATGCATCTGGCATCATTCTTGCAGTAGTGTTTATGCAGGGTTATCATGTTGTTGCATATGGATCTCGACAGTTGAGGACACATGAGAAAAACTATCCTACACACAACCAAGAGTTGGCTGCAGTTGTTCATGTCTTGCATTGTAGGAGACATTATATTCTAGGAGAGAATATTTTGGTATATACTTACCACAAGAGCCTCAAGTATATCTTCACAGAGCGTGACATAAATCTGGTACAGAAGAGGTGGGTTGAGTAACTGCAGTCTTTCGACATTGATCTTGCTATATGCTTGGAAGAGGAAATGTTGTAGCAGGCGCACTAAGCAGGAGGACTCAATTACAGGAAGTTCAGGAGGCTAGCAACGAGTGGTAGCTTATGGATCTATTCTTTGAGATACATTTGAAGGTGCACGACAAATAGGGACATACTTTTCTTTATTTTATATCTGTTACCTCTACTCTTCTGGATCAAGTTCGAATGAGGCATCTATCATATTCAAAAGGCCTAGTCCTACATGAGGGTGAGTCAGGTGGAGACCCTACTCCAGGGTGGACAATGGGTGTTTATGAGGTGTTACATTTTCCTAGCCGCATATGGGTTTCAGAAGACATATGTGAGGAGATGATGCAGGTGTTTCATGCATAATCTTGGGTAGTTCATATTTGTGTCACAAAGATGTATCGAGACTTACCTCAACAATATTGGTGTCCAGGCACGAAGAAGGATGTGACTGGTTTTGTTATGCGGTGTTCCACCAGTCAGCAGGTGAAGGCAGAGCATCAGTGACCATCATGGCTTTTGCAGCAGTTACACATTCCTGGGTGGAAATGTAATGTTTTCGTGATGGACTTCGTAACAGGGTTATAGAGGTCGCCATGAGGGAATGATGTGGTTTGGGTTGTTATTGTCCGCCTCATGATGGTTTCTCTTTTCTTGTCGATCAAGGAGACCTTCAGTGTGGATGAGCTTGGGAGGTTGTACATTCATGAGGTGGTATGACTTCATGGGGTTCCTAACACTATCATTTAAGATAGGTACGCCCACTTTACTTCACATTTCCGACAGGGGATACAGTGGGATTTGGGTACACATGTACTTCTGAGTACAACTTACCATCCCCAGACAAATGGATAGTCAAAGCGCGTGATTCTGGTCCGGGGGGACATGCTATGAGAATGCGTCCTTGATTTTGGAGGTTCTTGGGAGAAACATATACCACTAGTAGTGTTTTCCTATAATAATATTTTTCAAGAAACTATTCAGATGGAACCTTACGAAGCTTATTACAGTAAGTCGTGCCAATCACCCTTGTGTTGGTTTGAGGCAGTAGATGAATCTTCGTTGGGACCTCGCCTTATTTAGGAGACCACAAAGCAGGTGGAGTTGATTCATAAGTGGATGGCTACTGCACAGTCTCGGCAGAAATATTATGCTGGTCAGCGGAGATGACCTTTGGAGTTCATGGTCGGAGATCAGGTTTCCCTGCGTGTTACCCCAAGGTTGATACATAAGAGGATTATGAGATATGGAATGCTTTCACTGAGATATGTTGGGCTTTTTTTTTGTTCTAGAGAGAGTCGGGCAGGTTTCTTATAGGTTGGAGTTACCTCAAAGGTACCCGGCTATGCACAACGTCTTCCATGTTTCTCATCTTCGATGGTATTTCTCAGACTCATCTCATGTTTTTCAACCCGAGGATGTTGAGTTGGAGCAGGATGCATCTTTCAAGGAGCATCCTATCAGAATTTTTGATCATAGTGCCAAGGTTCTCCGTTGCCACTCTTTTCCTCTGGTACAGGGGCTATGGAAGCATGGGAGAGTACAAGATGAGACTTGGGAGAGGGATGTCGATGTACGATCGCAGTGGCTAGAGTTGTTCAAGGTTTCTTCTTCTACGCCGCGTTAGGAAATTCGTGGATGAATTTCTTTAAGGGAGGAAGTTTGTAAGAACCTAGTTCTTCTTTTCAGGTTTTTGACCACCTTGGTTGATGTTTTTATTGGTTTTGAAGTTAGGGGTGATGCTTGGGAGAGTCAGGGAAACATGAAATGATGTTTTGAGTCAAAATGGGTAGTTGTACAGGCGGTGCAAGGTTTTTCTAACCGTGCGGCCAGACAGTGCGTAGTTGGCACTCAAGGCAGTGGAGACCACACGGTTGTATCATGGATAATAGAAACTATGTGAAGATATCATGCGAGGAGTGTTGGAATGGAAGTATAGACTGCATGGTTAGCGCACAGTTTGTCTAACCATGCGGGATGTTAAAATAGATCATTAAATTGTGGATCTAAATCTTTTTTCCTCTAATTTCCTGGTTTATGCACTTTAGTAGCCATAACTCGGGATTACTCTCCCATGAAGGTTGGAAAACGTCTCCCAAGTGATTCTCAGGTGATCTGAAGGCTTCTCTTGTAAAATCAAAGCTGGATTCTTGAGGTATGTGATCGTTCTCCTTCGTTCTTTATCGTTTTCTTAGATCTACTTATCCTCTTCTCTAGGTTTCTTATATCTATTCCCGTTATGGTTATATCTATGTTCGTGGATGCAAAATTTGATGATTTTGGGTCTTGATCTTGTTAAGATAGGGAATCTAAGGTAGGTTCTTGGAAAATCAAACCGAGTTCTTTGGCATTATTCTTTGTTGGGATTTTCATCAAACACTTCTAGGTAGGTGGTTTGATGCCTTACGTTAAAAGTCTTTGAGTTTTTGTGCCAAAGTATCAAATACCCATGTATCAGGTATTGCAGGTTATTGTTTTGATCCTGTAATATTATTTTCCTTAGATTTCTTGTTTGCATGAGTCTATTATATGAATAATGATTTCTTGTTTGCATGTCTGAGGATCTCACCATGGGTGTTTTCCTTGTTTGGCTGTTTATTGTCATTTGGATTACGTTACCTATGAGGGAAACCTTGTTACACTGATTGCCTTCCTTGATATAAATAATTTCATTTGTTGCCTGCATTTTAAGTGTTTTTGATGCATTGTAGCTATTATCCAAGTATTTTATTGGACATAATTAGGGCTGCTAAAAATTGGTTACATACTATTGCTTTTACTCAGGGCTGTGGGAGCCTGGTGTAGAATGACCATAAGGGGAATTGACGTTGAGTGCTTCCTCAGAGGGCCTGTTTAATTATTAACATTACGATACCATAATGTAGATTGACTATGTGCTCTCTCAGAGGGTCTAATAATTACCGAATCGAGACTAAGGGGTGAATTAGACGTAAGTGCTTCCTTAGAGAGTCTGTATTATCGCTACAAGACCATAGGGGGAATTGACGATGAGTTCTTCCACATAGTGTCTTTCCCTTTTTGGAATACATGACCCTAGGGGTCTGCCCTCGTGAGCCACCCATAGGGTCAGTGTGATAAATTAATGTTGTTTGGTTGTGATGATTCCACAAAGCCAAAGAATAATCTTGGGTTTGCACTACTTGTTGTTAGGTAGTCTGTTGAGATACTTGTTTTGTTACCTTCTATGCCTTTGGATTATATAGCTTTTTGCTAGATTATTTGGTTGATGATTAAATGATTGAATTAAATTAATGAATAAATGTGAATGGAGTCTTGTACGATTTTTACTCATTGTACTCTTGTTTCTCTACTGCATTAATTTCATTTACTTTTGCTATATTGCTCACTGACAGTAGGGCACAGATCGTGTGGTGGTTGCCTACTGGGATTAGTCTCAGACACAATTTTGGTCCTACGTTTCGGCCCAAACATGTTATATGGTTGCAGGTGTGGATAGGGATTGTGTCCCTTATACCTCAGCTTCTTGATTGATGGTTAGAGCTGGATAGCATGAGACTGAGCATAGGGTTGCGATGCTACTGGAGTTTATTGTTTACTTTTAGTACTTGGGTTTCAGTTGTATTTCAGCATGTTGGTTTGTTTACTGCTTCCACATATACATGTACCATGATGCAACATTTTTATATTATACATTACTTTTACTATTTGGTTTTAGATGTTTTATATTGTTTATTGCTTCCACTATTGTTTATTATTTTTCTTCTGCTCCATACTTTACCAAATGAGGGCATTATTTCCCCACTGACTCACCAAGGCCCTCGCTGCTACTAAAAAGCCTCTGGGGTTTGGGGAAATGCGCTTGATGTCATGTGGGGAACCAGGAACAGGGAACCAGTTGAGTGGCTCCAGATTCGGTTCATTACAAACACATTGTAAATGTGTAGTCCATGCATATTTATAAGTTCTAGAATATTTATTTGAGATATGTACACCACCATATAAAATATAATAATTAAGAGGAAATGAGACAAATCTACGAGACAATCCCTTATTACCCATATGGAATCGTGTTTTTGAATCGTCCAAGGGGGACATGTCCCAAATCCATAAATATCTTCTCCCATTTTAAAATAGGAATATGTATACACTGAAACATACATGATGTTCACTAATTACTCTCCTTAACCTATTGATACGTGAGGAATAATAAAATAAACTCAACACATTCCATTTCATGTCAACCCAAATTTTCTATACATTCAACATTTTATTCAACTACTATATTTTAGGATGAAGAAACCGTCTGGATGGTTGTAAGCATAAATATATTTTTCCTAAAAAGACAGCGATATGACCATCAGATGTTGAAACCATAAAACTAAACTGCTATATAGCTTCTTTCCCTCCACGGTCTTCCTAAACCTGTGTTTTCACATCGTTATAACACCTTAAAAATATAATGTATTTTACTCTTAAACCATATTCACCAAATTAGGATCGAAATAAACCAAGATGAAAATTGTAACAATACCTCAGTCTTCACAATCCATGTGCAGTTCATCCATTATCATAATTAGATACCAAAAATCATATGCCTCCTTCTCCAAATGACTATATAAGTTTATTATTAATAAATCTTCCACTGAATTTCCATTACCCAATGTATACATCATTTTAAAGATAAATATTTATAGAATATATTCCATCTTTCTCTATCTTAGATTGAAATATCATTTTGATAAAATCTCGTTCAAAATCTGTTTATTAGTAAACACCATACATTTTGCACCAAGGAGTTAATTGCGCCATGTAATAAAAGAATAAACTATGAAAAAAACTTCAAATCATGTGTTTGGATATTCTTCTCATGAATCCATAACATCCATGATACATATTGAATAACATGATCTCCCTATATGAGTACAGATCCCAACCCAAATCCCATTGCATCAAAATACACGAAGTACCTTTTTTAGGACTCCGGATATATCAAGATTGGTTCAGATGCATGGAGAACATTATGATATTGAAATTAATTATAATGTATCTTATTAAATAGATATGGAATAGCTTTTCATGTTAAATATTTTATTATGAATCTAGTAATGAAAAATCATAAGAGAAAAAATATCAGCAATAACCATCTGAACCAAGGAAACCAGATATTTTAAATACATTATTTGGTTGAAACCATGATATTACCACCTCTATCATTTCATGAACTACTAAAAAATTTAATTATAAATTACATGTTCAAGGAAAAATACTTCCTATATATATAAAATAATATTTCTTAACTTTATATATAAACGACGATCTCACATGATTCCCAAAACTATCTTTACGTGTTTCTCATATTCAGGCCTTCTCCTTGAATATACCAATATATCAACCAGAAACACCACAAAAAATAATCTAGATTCCATTAAAATATCCAATTTATCAATTCCATAAATTCCACTAAGGAATTTGGTAGACCAAATGGAATTTCCACATCCTATGAATTCAAATATATACACCTCAATGATATCCTTGTAATATCCTCCTTCAAAATATGCAATTGGTGATATCTTGACCACATGTAAATTTTAGGGAACCATTGGGATCCACTCATTTGATCTAAATGATCAGAAACTCATGGATGTGGATACTGATTATTTATTAAGGCTTGGTTTTTTTAGGATAATCCATACAGAGATGATGATTTCAATCTGCCTTTTTGACAAACAGGACCAATTCTACCAATGGAGATGTACTAGGCTGAATGAACCCTTTACTTTCCATTTCATCAAATTGTTCATTTAGTTATCTTAGTTATTTTACTTCCATTCCATAATGGGTAAGTTAAATATGAATCATTCCAAAAAGGATAACCATTATAAACTAAACTTCTCTTATGGGTGGAAACCTGATGAAATTTTCCAGAAAAACATCTACAAAATGATAAATAATTTCCAATCCACTATTCCTAAGCTTATACATTTCTTCCAAAGTCAAATCTTGCAACATGCACGATATATTTCCAATTACTGGTTCTATAAATTATTTTTCACCTTCAGTTTCATTCATTTATCATCTAAAGATATGTTTAAATTTATTATCTGTTGTAAAAATAAATTTGTGGGTATAATAATCTATGTTATCCATAAAAAATTTCAACCAGTCCATACACATGATAATATAATATAAATCCATATGAAGTATAAACAATTATCAAAATCATTTTGATCCATCAATAGTTATACAACATGCTATACACATATGGTCTCCACATTCTGTTTGACCAAAAGTGTTTTAATGTTTTTAAATAGTATTTACCATGTCAGAAATAATAAGCATAAGACTGATTGAACAAAAATAAATAAAATAATGGGATTAAATCATGTTAGATAGTTCTGGTATAAGGGCAGAAATCATAAGAATCGTACTTCTAAACTAATATTTTTATGGTTAATCATACACAATTACTTTTTTAACTCCACATAAGTGCTAAATCACTTCAATTTTTTATTTAATTCCTGGTAGAGTTTCCCGTGCAAAGGAGTCATTTTTTCCTAAAATCACCATAGATAGATCAATTTTACTAATGAGAGGTGTTATGCATTCCCCATCATATCTATGCATATGACTGTTGTGAAACATGATATGTGTCCCTAGAACCCATCCATATATCACTATGAAATAGCATTAATGATTGACCATGTTTTTGAAGTTATGGAATATTCTTGGTTGTTTAGTATAACCAAAAATGATATTTTTTATGAATCCACATTAGAAACATCACCATTTACTTTTGAGTCATCAGGGATGTATAATTGATCATGTGTTCAAAATCTGTTTTGTTCCACCTCCTTGAAATTTTTTTCCCACCACCTCTTGCTAATAGTGTTTGAGTTCTCTAATGTTCCTGAGAACACACTCATCCTTCATCCACATGTAATTATAATAGTGATACATACTATTAAAGGAGTATCTTATTGTAGTCATGGAATAATTGTTTGAAAACAATGAACAATTTTTTGGACTATATATTAGTTCACATATAGATCTGGTGTAACCACTTTCTCAGTGGATTATTCTGGATTATTTCTCCAATTCATATTTGGATCCATTTCAATATCATTAAAACACAATAATTCTCACACTCAATAAAATGAATGCATAGAAATTTTAAATTTACAACATCACATCCATCATAACATGTATTTCCAATTTTCCAAATTTAATCCAATTTTTAAATGACCAAAATGTATTTTTAAAATCAATCATTTTTAAATATATCAATATTATACAATTCCATATTATCAGATTTGAAAAAAATCATAATTTCTAAAAATTGAAACATTTCTACCACATCAAAAAAAATATTCAAAATTAAATATGCAGTCTTATTGGGAAGTCAACTCAAACAATTCATGTCATTCTATTCTCATTAGATAAACCCCTGATAATTAGATTACATCTCCTGTTTGAGTTTCAAAACACTCTTGTATCCAAATCCCTAGTAACTTGAGGTTCAAAATAAATAGGTTAGCTATGAATTTTTATTCTCTACATCACATGTTCTGAAATTCCTACTCTAGTATAATATCTTAACATAAAGGACTAATCTAAAATGATTTTAAACTCCAAGTCTGACTCAAATGAAACCCATGGATTGATAAATTGTTACCAATTTTAACATCCCACCTCTTCTCATTACCATGAATCATGGAGTAAATTATACTTTTCCTTATTTAACATCCCAAAGATGTCATAGGCTGGGAAGAAATGCCAAGAGCTTCTTAACACTAAGGGGTGAAATGTAATTTGAATATAATAAAACCAAAACTATTATACTAAAAACAAAATACTTATAAATTTTTCATGAAATGAGTGTAATAAAAAAAATAAAATAATACCAACTAAACTATGACCCATATCTATGTACAATGTAGAAACCAAAACCAAATATCAAGGTATAATGTGAATGAAAAAACCAACCATACTCAAAAAAATAGAGACACTAACTATATAGCTCCAAACATGATATAATATCCAAATCCCCAATACATACTAAAATTATCAAAATGAATCACTAAATAAACAACATACTTTTACTCTATCTGTTTCATGATAGATAATACTTAAAAATCATCATGGTTACAATGGAGGGTGTGAGTAATGAATCTCATTATCTTTGACCAAATGAAATTCCTACTCACATGAAAATGATTTAACATTTATCACATGTATATAAAAGAATTTATATAAATCCATTTAAAATATTTTAACAGTTTACATCAAATCAATGTTGTTTTACACCAAAATATTTTTCTATACTAAAATAGTTTTCATGGAATGAAACCAAAAAACTCTTTAAAATAATGTCTAAAATAAAATTTTATCATAAACTATTACATTGTCCATATCCAAACCTCTAAAAATTAATGACACCATGGAGAAACCTATACATTATGTCATTATTCATCACGTCACCATGTTGTCTCCCATTGAAACATTTTGATGGGGTCACATTCATAGACATATCTATTACATTTTGATATGGAAAACATTATACCCTTATATATCCTATTATTTTGATAAAGTGATATTCACAACCATATCGATTGATATAGAAAATTTAATACCCTTATACATTCCATTTTTGGGTGGAAAACTGAATACCCTTATCTTTCCCATATGTAAATGAACACAAGCTAACCAATTATGCACAAAACCCATTGAAACCAATTTGTGCCAAACCACTTCATGAAATTTCAAGAAATTTTTTATTTTAATGATTAATTTTATATCTTCCCCTATACATGAATAAAAAAATATATTTTTTAAAATAACCATATTAAAATCATGAAACAACAATTTTTCATGACAAATATTTTCCACAATTTTTAAAACAATTATTATGGTAGGTTTCAACCAATACTTCCAAAACAAATTCATAATAAAATTCAATTAATTAAAACAATTTTAATTCAATAATTCATGATATAATAAGAGGAGTTGAGAAGGAATCCAATTACCTTAGAAACATTTGTGAAAATAAACAGTGAAAAGAAACATTCAAAATAAGGGTTGATAGGAAAAACATCACCTTATATAAATTTTTTATCATAAAAAATCCAAATATCATCATGATAGGAACAGAAAAACATTGATCCATCCAAAAAAACTTGTATTTAATAGTTATTGTGGGGGAAACATAACGGATCTAGTAAAAAAATAGAAAGAACGGATACTTACCATGAAATATATCCTTTAATGCCCCATGATTCCCCAATGGATCACTCTCAAATTGAAGGAAGGATTTTATAAAGCCTTTTATAACTGAGAAAACAATTTTTAGGTGGTCATATATGAAAAAAAAGTTGTTAAGAAGAAATTATGAATTGGATACCTAATGTTCATATATAATTTACAATAATTCATAGATTTGGTGAACAGTTAAGGAAACCACTAAAAACCATTAACCAACCACTACCTCAAAACACAATTCGCATTTTTTGTCGTGAAGAGTTAGAAAAAAATTTGCACTAAATATGTTCTTTCCATAATTCAGGTTTTCATGGTTACCTTTGGAGAGGTGCAGGATTTTTCAAAACAATGTGCCCAACTGAACACCTACAAAGAGCCCGGTGTTTTTGTTTTATAGTATCTTGAAGGTTTTTCACCATTTATATTAATAGTAATAATCCTTTTCACCTCTATAAAATCACCAAAACAATCAAAATACCCCCAAAACCTCTGAAACATCACCCAAAAAAGATATATAATAAAAATAGAAGGAAATAAGCACTTACATAAAACAAGGGGTGATAAAACATATCCTTAAGATAATTTTGACATTAAAATTTCAATATTTATGTTTATTTTGTTAATAAAAATACATTAAAGTTTGAAAATTTATTTTAAAAACATGTGTCCCATTGAATGGAGGAATAATTTATTATTATAAAAATATAGTATTTTTATGCGTAAAATGGGATTAAGTTTTAATATATTATAACTATCAAATATATATTATGAATGTAAATATATTTTATTAAATATATAATATATAAATTTTATTAATATAATTCTATAATAGTAATTAATTTTATTTATTAAGACAAAATTCCTTAGGGAAAAAAAATATTTTACTATAAAAACATTTATATTTTAATTAGTTTTATTTTATATTTACTTCTAATTAATTTATAACTGATGAATTCACCAATAAATTTTCTCTAAAATATTAGATTATATTTATAATATAAAATTTATCATATATTAGATTATTTTAATTTTAAATAATAATATTAATAGTATTTTGTACAACTCTATCTTTCGTCTAACACATACTATCAATGAAAGTCATTTTTTCTTGCGATGCAAGCTAACTCTGTGTTTTGTACAATAAAGGCGACATTGAAGATAGATTAATTTAAAATTTAAAATATATTTTAAATTTTATTGATGTGATTTTACCATCCATGCTTGTAGTTCCAGGTTATACACGCTATCAAAATTGACATTCACATTTTAGTAAATTGGGATATAATATTCTCCCAACCACAAATAAATTGTCTCCTCACAATTTAATCCAAATATTGGTAACAAAATGTTGATATTTTAAAATTACTTCATTGATCGTCAACATCTTGATATGGGTGGGTAAAATTTCCTTTTAATAATAGATAATATGGAACTTCCAAGGTTATAAAGAACAACACATAACTAGGTTTCTATGATGGTGAACATTGAGTAAAATTGAATATACAAACCTGGGGGAAAAGTGTAATTAAATTTTTAGAGTGATTGAAGACATTAATAAAAAAAAGTAAATTATAAATGGAATTTTACAGACCTCAAATAGAAAAATAAAATAGGTGTGAAGAAAGAAATTGACATCATAAAAAATAATAGATCTATGAAATATTTTATTTCAAGAATATTTTTCAAATATCAAGGATTTATTTTACTAATTTGATTAAATTATATTTCATTTCGTCTTTTATATTTTTGTTATTCCATGAAATAAATATCCAAAAATGAAATTTTTTTCCCAAATCACATCAATTTTTTCATCTTAAGATCCATTAAATTTGTAATTATGTTTTCATTAACTATTTTCTAAAACCAATATGGTTCATAATTTTATTTCTAAAATCAAATTTAATAAAACTTGTACATCATTATTATTTAATTATGAAATTTGTTTTCAAAAAATGATGACATATTGACCATTACATTATGTGGGTTAGTAGTTAGTGTTAAAACCTTATCATCCACCAGTGGTGGATCCCAGACATAAAGCCTTCACTGTTATAGTGTGTTGTCACCCAATATATAGGTTTTCATTTTTCTAACCCATATTAATATGATTGCAAAAAAACTAATGCTGATACTTTAAGAGTAATCATTAAAAAAAACTTTTAGTTTATCTTTTAAACACAATTTATTTATTATTTTCCAGAATGTCTAATTATGTTTTTTAATATTATTAAAATTTCATTAATGGTCATATTAACAATAAAGGATATCAAATAATTTTAAATTATGTCTATTAAATGTAATGTCATTATTCATAAAATATTGTTTCCACTAAATAAATATTCATTATATAAATGTCCCCAAAATATCAATCTTCCTGGATGACCTCAATGAATTGGTTTTTATGAAATTTAAAATATAATGAATTATAAACTCATTCACCATGTTGGTATACATAAATATCATATTAATGAATAAAAAATTGTATCTAAAATTTCACATAATAAATAGATGTGTTGGGTTTCATATAACAAAAAATCATTATCCTTTTATTTATTGAATCACAAAACATAAGAACATCATTAATTTTTTTAACTTCTGTCATTAAATGGTTTAGGGGTTAACCATTATAATATGGAATTTACTAAATTACTTTCGTGGTCTTCAACATTTAAGGAATTGTTCTATAAATAGATCCTCATGATATGATTTATTTTCTTCTATAATTTACTTAAATGTTTTATAGAACTTCATTTTATTATCCTCTTATTATCCACACATAAATAATTTCCACATTCAATTGAGGCACTTTATTCTGTGTGTCTTTCAACATTCCTTTCATGATTTAAATATATCTATTTTTTCTGTGATTTTGACAGCTATATTTCTTATAAAAATCCATCCTTATCATATATGGTCTATCTAGAAGTAGGTTAATGTATATATAGATAATTATATTTTGAAAACAATAATTGGGAATAAACAAAATGTATTTATCTCTTATCAACATCCCATTAGGTTCGTCATTGTTAACAATTTTTCTTTCATGTTCAGTGATAACATGATTCCTTCAAGTTCCATAAATTTCCGAAAACAAAAAATTATAGTGTGAGCAACATTAATCATAGTGACAAAAAATATAATCATTTATAAAATATCAAAATCATGATGACATATTTTCATTCAAAAACCCATTACGTTTAACCTAGGATATTCATTTTCATAATATATTCAACTCCCTTATAATGTTTTTTCAATTAAAATGTGACTTATATTATGAAATTCTACATTGAGTATCAAACTAGGTCTGTAGAAACACCAATTTTAGTGTATCAGGCTATGATCGAGTCAAGCCAACGTGGCATTTTCATTGTTTCCACCCCCATGTACATATATCCTAGAACTACAAACATATTTAGTATCCAAATAGTGATATATTTTTTGGAACAACCAAATAATATTTACCTTACCAAATTTAATGTTGTTCTTCAATACGTATCCTCAAATTATATCTTAGGGTTCTATTCTCTAATATATGTTTTCCTAAATCTAGATTACATAGATTATACTAATCTTTCTCTTATTCAAACTATATTTAATCTTACCAAATAATTTAAAAATTGCGACATAAAATCATTATATTTTCATAATACATAGGGAAACAACGACCCAAAGAATCGAATAATTTAGTATTCTTGGTAAACTAGACCCATGATATAAGCTTTTTTTAAAATAAATACATTGATTACATCTTATTTTTTCTTTTATTTTATGAGAATAAAATTATACCAACTATAATATTCAAGAATATCATTCATAGTGAACTTCATGGAATCATTGGGAAATGGAAACAAATAAGGGTTAGATCGAATTCCCAGTAATTTTTATGTATGATAGTTGAAATAATGACTCAATAAGAATAATCAACGTGGAATTGTAAATAAATGATCACACATGGAATTCAAATGACTTGGTTAAGAATAATCAATCTGTAAAGGTAAATAAATGAGAACACAATTCATTTAATTATCAAGATAATGAAAAATCAATATAGAATGGTAAATAACGAAGAATGTGTTCCCTTTAAATAACTATATAATGCCTAATAAATAAGAAATGGTAAAAAACAGAAAATGAATACATTTAATAAAAAACATAGAATGAAATTCATCAATAGAATTTTTTAAAAAGATTAAATCTTTTAGATAATAACAATTGAATCTAAATGAACATAATTATTGGTTATTTGACACCATGTTCACCAGGTACACAAAACCATTCTTTTCAAGACCTTTCACAAGATGATTTAATTCATATGGGTAAAAAAAATTAACTTGGACTACCAATCCAATTAAATCGATGAGACAATTTATGTATTGAGGGAAATACATTAAAAGACCCAAATATACGTCATACCAGTCTAAAACATTACTCATATATTAAATAATCAATTTAATTCAAAAACATAATACCATATAAAATATCAATATTGAGTAAAGAATACATTTTTATCAATATCTTCTTATATAATCATATAAATTTTAAAATAAACACTATATGTAAAATATTTATATGGTTAAGTCAATAATCATATCAATGAAAAATAATATCTACATTTATGTAAAATATAATGTTCAATGGTCCTTGAAATATCAATAACACATGGGGAATATAATGATGAGAAATATGATTCGTGGAATTGAATTTCAACTCTATCCTTGGTAAAAATAAATATAAAATAATAATATGATTAATTTCTATTTAATAAATATAAAAAATAACAATTGTATTGTAAATTTGGGTTGTCGATATTGATGATATAAAAAAATATCAATAAAAAATTATTGATGAAAATATATGTTTCATTCTAAAAAAAATGAAAATTATTTTCATTAAAAAAAATTAAAATGATACTATTTAAATTTATATTTGTAAACCTTATATGGAATAATCCTTTAAATAACGATGTGTAATTCTATAAAAAGTAATAAAACCCCATTTCCATTATAAAAAGGATAGAAAGGTGCCTTAATTAAAAATATATAAGGACATTAAATTCCGGAAATTTGGTAAAAAATTAAAAATGGAAAATCATTATTTAGGAAAAAATTTTGAATACGATAAAATCACTTTTCATTTTTTTATAGAAAATAAGGTTTTGGTTGATATAAGTTTCTAACAGAAGAGAAAAATGAATTGGGTTTTCCTAAAATCATTTTCTAAAATATTTTAAGTACCAAAGAGTGAAAAAATGGCACTATTACTTGAAAATAATTAATAATTATTATATAATAGAATTAATAGTTTTATTGAACAACTATAAAATAATATTCATTGATTTAATATATTTAATAAACAATCTCAATTAGAATGTGACTATGAAATAAACCACTAAAATGACCATAATGTAGAATTTGGAATTAATAAATGAATTGATTATGTGTGTCAACTATAAATAAACCAAAAACATTTGATATATCATAATAGATATTCAAAATTCATTATACACATAATAATATAATGTTATAGATAATAGGAATTAAATATAATCTAATTAAACCTTGTAGTTTTATGAAATTATTTACTCATGGTATCATTTAATTCAAATACCAAATGATGATATAAATAAAATTAAAACATAAAAAACCTTTAATAATGAATTATTCATTATATTACAGGTAATATGCTAATCAAAACGACTATATAAATTAAACTAGGTGTGTAACAATAGAATAAGCCTTAATGAAATTAAATTGAGATGAAATCCTATACCACATCCTTTCATTTTCGTAGTACGTGTTTTAAAGTCACGTATAGTGGTTTTAAACAAGTTATTAACTTATAACAGAATCTTATTAATATTTCTCATGGCATATATTATCCTCTTATAATGTTTTATTAATCATTTTTAATAATATTTTATTATTTTCATCATTTCAATTTATAATGTGCTTTGTTTGTTTAGTATAAATTGACATTTTTTTGATCATACTAGATTGATGATGATTTAATAATATCTAGAAATTTTTACATAATGTAAATATAATATTAATTATGTATATATTTATTTTTATTAGTTAATAAAATTTCGTGTGGACAATTGAAATACACCATTCATGGGGATGGTGGGTCGTATATACACTTGAACAGTACATCCATTTTAATGTAATATTATTCGAAGAAAAGTAAATGATATATAGTTATATTATCATTATAGGATATTATTTCTATTATATATTCCACATATATTTATTAACTAATTAATTATTTTTTTCACCTAAATTGTTAATTAATCACAACGCTTTGTGAGGCAGTAGTCTGCCATACACACGGATGACGTTATTGTATTAACTCATAATGGAAATCATGAAGGTAAGTGTCATATAGAAATTTTAGAAGAATAAATATGTCACAAAATTCATATATATAATATGAATTCTTATGAACATCATTATTATAATCATTGACTGTTGGTAATGGAAAAAAGAATTTCATCTGTTCGTGAGTTGGTAGACCTCAGTATAGACAAATGGTGGTTTCATAACACATTTTATTGAAGTTTGTGGAGTTTAATGTCTCAACATATATGATAAAACATATAATTAAATTTAAGATACTTATTTTCTTATATAATCGGGGTATAAAATCAAATTAAAAGATTTGAGGAAGAAATAAAACCAAAATGTCTATTCATGAACGTTAACTTTTTATTAGAAATCTATTATTCTTTAAAACTAGGGACTTCAATTGTTGGATTTATAACAAAAGTAAGTGTTATAGGATTAGAGGAAGGAATTTTTAAAGTGTATTGGGAATATTCTGGATGAGAAAAAAGGATTCAGTGTTTGAATTAGTTATGGGAGTGAATGAACATTTATATTAGAGGAGGAGTTGTATTCTTGTAAATATAAAGAAGTAAACTCTATTGGGAGGTATAACATACCTAATGGGCCCAAATTAATAATAAATTTCTAATAAAATATGTTTTGTTCCCAAATTAATTCCAAATAATGGGGTTTTTACATTTTTTGGTCATTTCCAACCTTGTGTTCAAATATCAACCATTAACAAAAATCATATATTCCATAATCGCTATGATTTTAGCATTTTTCGCTAACCATATCTGTAAAAAAATATGTTTAACTTACAAAAATTTATCAATTATTTTTATAAAATATTTGGAATCTATTTATAAAATTTAAACTAAATGAATTTTGATAATTTAATTTAACATTTCTCAAGGGGGCCTCGTGGAAAAGTGGGGTTTTAATGTGAAAATGATCAAAATATTTAAAGGTTTTTATATCAAAATTCACAATATGATTGAAAATATTACCTAAATTTAATTAATAGATGTAAATTTTTTCTATTTTAAAGTAGAACTATTTGTAAAATATTATTAAAAATTATAAATTATTTAAATAAAAATTTAGTATTCCATTAAATTCAGTAATTTTTATTATTAAACATAAAATGTTGCTTCTAAAAGATAACCTTATTATTTTTTATATGACAGTTTGAAATATGAAAAAAATAAAATAAAAATTATGAAATTATAAAATTAATATTAGACAAGGGTTCCATTAAAATGTGGTAACATCGCATTTTTGGAAAATATAGTTTTTATATGTAAAATTGGATTTGTTATTATATTATCCTAAAGAACAATATTGGATGAATTATAAAATGTTCAAAAGAATAAGTAATATATAAATTTCATTAATATCAATCTCTAATTGTAGTTAATTAAATTTAATAGACTAAAATTCATTTGGGTATATAAAAATAGTTTTTTATAAAAACGTTTCCTTTATATTAATTTAGTTTTTAATTAATTACCTGTTAATTATAACTAATAATTTCCACCATATATTTTAATAAGTCATATAATATTATTTATAAACACATATATAATGGATTTGATATATTTTTCATTTTGAATGATAGTATTCATAATATTAGTTAAAACGTGTTCTTTTGTGTAACAAAGGGTACCAAAGAGAACTAATTGTTGTGGGAGATGCAAGATAAATAAGTGGTGCATGAATTTGAGGATATAATATAGATTTATTTTTTTAAAATTTTAAATATATTATAAATCCTCAGGATGATATATTTCCTTATGACCATGTTTTTTCCATTCATACACACTATCAACTATAAAATTTATATTTTGAACATTCAGGGTGTTAAAGGATAATTGAAAAGTATTTATTACTCACTAAAACTATCATTTTTTCATTTTTAACTATTACCCACATGTATAGTCTATAGTGCCCCAAATCATGTAAATTTTAATCCTAGTCATTTTATCTGAACACTTATAAAATATATTGTAAAAAATTCTTCAATAATTTCACATTTCCTTACCATATCTTTCAATATTATAAAATTATATTCCTTAACTATAATAGATGTTATAAAACATCAATTGATTCATTTTATTCTTCAACTAATAATTTACTTGGTCCAAAAATTAAACTATTTAAATAATTTGATACATATTAAGTATATTTTATAACATATAAATACTCCATCTAACTTTGGAACCATTGTTATGTTTTTTACTAGTCTATGAAGTTGACATATTTAAGATTATCTTTTTCTGATGAATTGATCATAATGAAATTATTGATGATGATGATGTAATTAATCATTCCAAAAATATGTTATTATATGATAATCATATATTAACAATATTTTTAAGTACTATACATATATTATTCCCAATAATATTAAAATCCCATTTTAGATTTGATTTAAAAATTATTGGTTAAATATATATATTAATCCTAGTAATTGGTATTCTATATAATTCATTTCTCAACATACGTATTTATGAAATTCGTTATTTTAGTCATATCATATATATATCATTTTTGGGTGAGATGGAAACTCATTTTATAATTCATCATATAGACAACATCAATATTATTAGTATGGTATCCTTCAAGAGACATTCCTATCCGAGTTTAACATAAAGATCATAATGTAATTTTTATTTCTAACTCTTAGTATTATCTACGTCATCTATTAAATGCACATGATTATACATGGGAACCCTTCCTCAACATAAAACTACCTGATTTGATGATCAAGGTCATGAGAAAAGTTTTCTTTAGAAATAATATGAAACATTGTATTTTTAAAGGGGATTTAATCTCACTATATATCTCATATATTCTATTTATATGTGTTAATTCTACCAATGATTTAGTTTGAAATATTATTCCTTCCACCAAAAAATTTTCAAACCACACTGATGTGTAACTTTTTATACAACTCATTGCTTGTGTTAATAAGAAAATTACATTTTCCATATATTAATACAAATCCAAATTCATTCCATTTGTAAGATATATGAATCCATTTAATGTAACGTCTTGGAGGCACACAAAATAAGTAATATATATTATAGTATGCTTGTATAATAGGCTACTAATTAGTCTGAATCAATTCATTACTCAATTGATATGACAATTAAATCATGATTACAATACCTAGTAAGAATATATAACAATTAACTACATAATAATAGATCCTACACTTGTACAAGAAAAATTCACGGTATAATATATATAATACAATTATTATATATATCATGTAGTTCTATATATGCTTTTATAAGAATTTATAGATGTTATTAAACACATTAAACTAGTTCATAAACATGTATTTGTAATATAAATAATTTATATCTATGGATAATGAGCTATGGAATAAACATGTATATTAAAAATTTATATATTTATAAATGAAATAGATAATTTATAAATAATTAATAATCAAATCAATTATAAACACTATAACTAAGCTATTAATTATTAGAAATCCATTATAGGGAAAAAATGAGTTTACATTTTCCTTCCAATAAGAACATCTTCTTATTGATTATTATATGGAATATACATTAGATATTTAAATTAAATAAAATATAATCATTTCATACATACATTTTTTTATGTAAATTATTTTCAATATCTAAATATAAAATATATATAATTCTTTAATAAATTGTTTGAATAAATTGTCAAATATTATTTTGATTTAGTTCAAATTATTTGTAAAATAAGTTACTTATTTTTAAAATTTCAATCTAAATAGTATAAATAGTGTATAATAATCAACAATGTTAAGTTTGGGTTACATTAAAAAATGAAACTTTTGGATTGGTGGTAACAACTTAGTAACCAAGATCCAAACAGACATCCACAACAAAAATAATACAATACAATTTTTTTTGATATTTAATGATAAAAAGGAAGGGGGATACGTTGAGGTGAGATAGTTGAAGAACATGAGTGAGATTCCACCATCTATCCATGTTTCATCAGATAAGAAGCATATTATTTTACATAATATCATATATATTTTTATCATGACCTTATATTACCTTTTTGTTAACGATCTTATGTTAATGTTTAACTTCAGGTAAAATTCACTTTGTTCATCGTGTGTGTCTTAATTTATTACATCTTTGGTCCTTATACTTATATCATGAATCAAGGATGTATTAAATGTCATAAATATTAGTTATATAGAGTTTATGTTTATTATTATAAGCTATATAATATATTAGTATGAAATGGAAGACACCATTCATAGAGATGGTAAGTCGTACGTATGCATGAACATTGTTTCTGTCATTATTATCCTATTGAAATAATGTCTGTAAATGTTGTATATATATATATATGATTATATATATAAATTTAATCCAATATTATTACTATATCTTATATATCATATAATTTTATCAAAACCATCCTTTATACATTCCATGTGGTGTGTAAACAAATCACATCTCATTGAGGGGGTGATAGTCCACACATCCTCAATTGAGATTATCATATTAACACAAAATGGAGAGTAAAGAGAGGTGTGTTGTAAAAGGAATAAAAAAAGGCTAAATACCTTTTAAATATAATATATGACAAATATAATCATAGTTCATATCATAATGGTCACTCTTATTAGTGGTAATGATAAATTATCAATCATCATTTTGTGAGGAAGTTTTTCTCCATACACAGAAATAGAATTTTCAACGTCAATTAGATAGAGGTGTGTGTAATTGTATGTCAGAACAATTGAATAAAAAAATCAGTTTATATGGTTTATACTAATTTTTTACACTATAATGGAATAAATATATTGTATGAGGTGTATAATGAAAACAAATTGATGGATCTTGAGAGAATATGTTACCTCTAAATTAGGTAATTCCTTTTGGTTTATACCAAAAGGCTTCCTTGATAATTTTGTTTCCCAATGGGAGGCTTCAAGGGAGATTCATGGATTGTTTGGATGATACTCGAGAGGATCCTGGATAACCTAAAATGGTTTTATGTGTTTTAGGAATGGTTAGGTTCGTGGCCTTTAATAGTGAAGGAAAATAACTCACCAAGAAATTATAGAAAGAAATTAGGTGTGAAAATGTTCTTACCAGAGAAAAGACATACCAAATCAACAAGACTTAATACAGAAAGGTTTATGGATGAAATAAGGATATACAGTGGGTTTTGGAAACGTTTTTAGGTCATTGGTGCCCTTGATTTAAGGTTTTAGTCCAAAATTAATTTTAAGTTGGCCTTAAATGCTGTATTTAATTTTTATCACGTTTACTAATAAATTTGGTTGAAAATTAACATGGAATTGTTAGAAACTAAATATTATATTGAAAAAATGGTTTATGTTGGATTTCAGAAATTAACTTCATAAAAGATTCAAAATCATGATTAGTGTTAATCCCACTGATGGGACAAAATAACGGTGTCATAAAGAATGAATAAGATCAAAAGTTGTGTTGTGATTTTATATTAATTTTCAAATAGAAATTAATCTTAATTAATTTAATTGTAATTGTAGATGTATTATTTTTCTAATGTGATATTAAAACACATTGATAATATAATTTATCATTAATAATTGTTTTCTAAAAAATGTAGTTTTTAACTAAAAAGTAGTATCCTTTACAATTCATCCAAAAATGAATTTTCTTAGTAAGATCTCAAAAATCACTCTAGTATAATTTTGACATTCTAAATTAAAAAATAAATATTATTATATATAATTCAACTAATTTTTTTAGAATTAAATTTATTATTAATAATTATTCATTCAAGAAAAGAATAATTTTTTCCTAAAAGGACATTACCAAAAAAATTATCTTTCTTTATCAAAATGATTTATTCACATAAAAATTTATGAAAAATATTTGAAAATTAGTTATTCATTTTAATATAAATATTTTTAAATTATATGTTTAAATTTCCTTAGTTATGTAATTAAAATAGTAAAAAGACATGTTTTATAGAAACTCAGTGTTGCATGAATTGTACGCCATGTCGGTGTTGCTTGTAGGGAAAACCATGTTGGTATTGTGTGTAAAACAAACTGTGTTAGTATTCCATGTGAAATGAATGTTTTAATTATTATTTTAATATATATATACCTAATTCTAGTTTCATGTGAAATGAAAAAAATACTAATTAGATAAATTAATTCCAAAAAAATAATTCTCAAATACTCGATTGTTACATTCTGCTCTATCAGAATTAATCTACGTTAACAATGTTTTAATACAAGAGATATGTATTCATAGAAATCCTCATAATATAAATAAATACTAAAAAATCCCCTATAAAGGGATATTTGGAACCAAAATAGTAACCCAATGTAACAAATGACTGTGTTTTGATATAGGAGAACATATGTTGGGAGTGAATATTGGACATAGAGGAAAATATTAAATATTTATAAGGAGTGATTGAGGTCGTCAATCAAAATAAAATATTGATCGATGGAAAGTTGAGGGCCTCAAATTTTTAAATTTTTTATGATTCTAGATTCCATTGGTTCAATATAATTTAAGCTATTTGGACAACATTTGTTTATCACATTTATAACCTTGAGAAATTATTGATGATTTTATATAAAAAAAATTAATTGTTTGGTTTTTCTTTGAAAAATTTCTAATACATCCATTAACTCATATAATGGATGTAAATAAGTTTAAATTGTCGATTAATGCCATAAAATATGATTATAACAAATCTTAAATCCCCTTAAAGAATTAAAAGTATAACTATTTGTCAGTTGAAAAAACCACCTATATTAATCTATAAAAATATTACTAATAGTTCATCATATATATTTATTCATTACAAATAAATTTACATTTTCCAGGACATTGTGCATGACATTGGTTGTTGTGAGACCATTATTTTCCTTCAGTCATGGGTTCAAGACCTGCATCCTTGTCGGAAATGATTGGTTGTCATTGAACTAACAAAATAGTCTTTTTGAAATATATATATATATATAAGAATAACATCCATTAATTATGGATAATCAATGATTTTATTTTTATTCAGGGTTCTCAACACAACATAGTGCACAAATACTTCATCCTAAGAATAAAAAAATGTTTTCATGAATGATTAACCATATAACCCTTCTTAAAATTAAAAATATAAACCACTAGAAAGAGAGTAGTGAAATAATCTTACCATTTATTGGATTTTATTTCAAAAAGTAGTGCTTGCTTTTCCTTTTCCAAATATGTGAATAACCTCATTATTTATTTTCCTGAAACCTGGTAATAACCTGAATTACCATAAATCCTTTTGGGAAACATGCATGATTCTTTGTTCCAATGATTTCCGGATAAATCCCTATAATCAAAGTTTTTGTAAACTTCATCATTGATGAAATATAATTTTTTTCAATAATATGTTATAGGGAAATATGTACCATATAACATACTTATTAAAATCTAGTATATCATCTTCTAAAAATCATTATCATGAAATTTTCATTAATTAAGTATTACCTTACCTTAATAAAAAAATCACCTATCCAAGAAATTATATTCATAGTACATCATGGACATTCTAAATAATCTTGTAAATCCATATAAAACACAGATATAAACAATTCAGACAGAATTCACTACTCTTAATTTTGGAATCCATATACATAAATACATTATTCCTTCAAGTTTAATGTTTGGAATGGAATAGGTACTTAGATTTTTTAGATGTAAATACATATATTGGGGAATTGTGTTGGGTAATACCCATGTTCTCCACAGATAAGACATTAAACTTTGTTATAGTTAATCATTTTATAACCCTATTTCCTATGAAAATAACATCTTCTCCTCCATTTGAGGTTTTCCTTAAGATTATTAATCCCTTATTCTTGACATGAAGGAATGAAAATATTCTTTCCTATATGATCCTTACCATAAATTTATATCTTTCTATTATTCTGTCTGTTGGGAATATAACGAAAGATAACAAGGTTAATCAAATACCGCGATAGCCGATTCGACCTAATTGAAATATTTTTTTCTCCATATATCATCCCATTTTATTGATAATTAGAAAATATACCATCACAGTCAACAATAATATAATTCCTTCTGGTTATTACACTAACTCATACCAAAAACATTATGTAAGCATTACATGTCATAGAATAAAACCATATAGTCATGGAAGGAATTACTGATATCATATCTAAATCATGACCCCTTCTATAATATATGACCCATCTGTTTATCCTAAAGTATTCATTTATATATTTTATATAAATCCTTTGTGATAGTTTGTTGATATATTTTTTAATTCCCAATGAATATCCCCTAGGAGCGTGAAAATATGTGTCCAACAAGGACTGTTTTCTAGTACCCGATTACCCCATGTCAATCCCAGAATATCATATAGGGTTTGATACACATGGGTACATCTGTTATACAGCCACATCCACTTGTAGCATCTCGGTAGGGAAGTATTTCTAGGAAACCACTAACTATATATTTCACCAAAATCTGAGGAAATTTCTTAAACATTAACTCATCCCTATACTTATCCTTAGATAAATCCTTATATATATCCTTAGAAATATACCTGGAGACCTCACTAATTATTTCTCATCCATGATTCCAAAGGTTAACTATAAATTTTCTCTGATACCAACTGTGGTGACCCTCACTATACAAACATTAACCTTACATGTATTTGTCAAAATATATTTACATTATACAAATAGTCACACAAATAACATTGTTGGTAAAATGCATTTAGAATCATGGAAACATAAAAATTGGTACATATGTGAGGTGTATCATCTTTCTCTAGGTTTTTCTTAACTAGAACCCTTGTTAGACATATCAAACATATTGCATATCATCTTTACTTGGTGGAAGGGAAACATAAAAAGGGTGATCTCAAATGATCAATAAGGGTAAACATAGGAAACATTTAAGCATATTCTTGAGTACAAGGGTATGAGAACATTATCTTGTAAATAGGAGACCATACACTATATATCAAAGATCATAACCAAAATCCTCGCATATTTAATGGATGTTCATAATACAAGTATCATATGAAATAAATAGCATAAGACATGAACACATAATATATGAATAAGACATGAAATTTTGGCATACATAAACATGTAATATCATTCTCTGTAAGTCAAGATGCATTTGTAGAACTTATCAGGGGACTTCATGGTAACTATGCCCACTAGGTAGAAGACAACACCATTCCCATTCATAGTTCTATACATGTAAGATATCGGGTGTCCCCATATTCCCATAATGGTTCAGGATTCCCCATTTTCAATCATCATGCTGACTAATCCTACTAGTTGGGGAAAAAATAATCCCCATAGGAAGTCCTTTCATTGTAGGGGGTTAGGTTTCTTAATCATCCCATAGTAGATCATGTATGTCAACATGATTTTCATCATTATCTAATGATATATAAATCTTTAACCAATGCATTGTACGAAGATATGTGTCCCCCCTATCATATAATGAAATCATATATACATATTCCACAAGATAATAAACAAACATATTATAACCCATAAAATTAAATGGGTATTGTTAAAATTTAAAGATATCATAATCTATGTAAATAGATAGGTATCATAATCTTTTCATCATAAACATAACCCAGGAAAATAAGCGAGTTTCAACGAATATAACATATGAAATAAAAATAGGTTTCATAAACATAACACTCATGATGGAGGAATGGGTTTCATAATGACCATCATGTTATGTATAAATAATTCATTGAAAGGATATGAATTGATCCTTTTGATCATTTCCTTGAAAGGCATTATTAATATTAATATATGTCATTGCAGGTGAATTTTTTTAGAAATGTACTATAAAAACATTTATTGAAGAAAATAACCATTCTTGTTTTAAAATGATTTATAACACATAAAAGCATTTTAAAATAATTTTCTTTTAAACACCTTGGAAACATTGAAAGAGGCTATAAAATAATTTTGAAAAGCTTCTTCATTGAGAATAATTTAATATATACTTTAAAACATTTTAAAAAATTTATTTTTAAACAATTAAATACTTTTTTTAAAATTCTTGAAAATATTTTCAAAACCATTAATTTTAAAAATATTTGAAAAAATATAAAGAAACATTGAAAACAATTTGAATATCATTTTTGTGAAAACCTATAAAGTTTCTTCAAAATGTTTTGAAAACCATTTCATTAATAACACTTTGATAACATGTAAATAAGACTTGAAAACAGTTTGAAAAATTTGTTCCATGAAAACTATAAAAAATTAAATTATTTTTGAAAACAAATAAAAATTTATTTTAAAATAATTTTCTTAAATATTATAATTTTTATCAATGTAAAGGGATATTATATGAAATGATGGCATGTAAATTCGTACATGTCATACTAGGTAAAAACAATATTTGTTTTTTCAAGGTAAAAATGATGAACAAGTTCCTTGTTCAGAAAGAGGTGGAAATATTACCATTATTAGATTTGTAAAAGGAAAAAGGATAAAAATTTATTTTAGATATTATAGGTAAATGAATTAGATTTCTTGGAAACCCTTTTTAGATAACATGTATTTCCGACTGAAGAGAAGGGAAAGTCGGGCTTTCCTAAAAACACATTCTTAAAATTAGTGTGTACCAAAATGTGTACAATGGTACCAATACATGAATTTATCAAAAAATAATAATTGATAATGAAAAGATTTAGTATTATTAAGAGATATATCGTAATATTTTTTAATGGAAGCATAAACATAAACAATCTCAATAAGTCGTGACATTGTCTCTGTGAGCTCTTATAACATAATATTTTGGGGACATTCTCCCTGTACAAGGAATAAAATCTACATAAAGATATAATATAATGAAAGTATTTAGATTAATTATATTTTAGTCATATTGGATTTATATTAACACTTAAAAGTGTTTAGGTTCATAACAAAACGCGTGTCTTAATGAACACAAATTGAGACAAAACATTTTTACCGATTTCGTAACATTTGAATCTTATACCCCATGAAAGAAGGATCATAAAATTGGATTTTGAATAGAAATAAAAATAATTTATATATACATGTAATAAAATCACAATAATTTCATACACCACAGAAAAGGAAATAGTGGTGAACATAGCTTGTATCTCACAGAAATAGAAGGTGAGATGAAATCCCCTTACCTTGTGTCTTGACTCTCTCCAAACTCATAAAAGAATACTATATAATAAATAAAAAAATTTATAAATAATTTATAGAAGAATATTATTATTCATTATACTGTATATTTTTCATCATTTCCTTATATTACTCACCTTTTAAGGACCCTACATTAATGTTTAACTTCGCTTTAAATTCACTTTGTTCGTCACGTGTGTCGTACATTGTTCCATCTATCACATGTATACTAATATAATGATTCTAGAATGTAATAAATGATATAAATATCATTTATATAAAATATATTCATATTATAATATTCTATATATTATGTAATTACAAAATGGAATACACCATTCATTGAGACGGTAATTCGTACGTGCACATGAATGTTGGTTTTGTCCTTATTATTGTATTGAAAGAAAGTATGTAATATATATATATATATAGATGAATATATATAGATATTTATAACATTATTCCAATGGTGTTAAGATATCATATATATCATATAATTTCATTAAAACCAACCATAGTACAATCTATGAGGTGTATGAATGAATTATGTGGCTTTGAGGGGGTGGTAGTACACACTCGATCCAGCGTGATTATCATATTAACACCAAATAGCGAGTAAATTGATGTGTTTTTAAAAGGAATATATAAGCTTAAATACATATTAAATATAATATTTGACATATAAAATAATATTTTCCATCATAATGGACACCATGTTTGGTTGTAAAGTAGAAATAGTCAATCATCATATCGCGAGGTAGTATTTCTCCATAAAGATAAACACTATGTACAACATATATTAGATAGAGGTGTGTGTACATGTATATAGACCCTTTTAATTACACCATCCAATTATATGGAGGATAATGGTGGGGTAACATTATAATGGAATAATGATTGTGGAGGAGTGGAGAATGAATGTAAAGGGATGGAACTTTAGAGAAGACATTACCTCTTAATTGGGTAACTCCATTTGGTTTTTTGAAAAACAAATCCTTGAGAATAATTATTACCAATGGTAGGATTCATTTTCAATGGGAATATTTTTTTGAGGATAGTTATGAATATCATTGACAATATTAAATGGTTTTAGAGGTGTGTGGAATTGGTAGAGGTGGTGGCCATTTAATGGGAAAAGGACTTATAGGGAATTTATAAAAAATCATTAGGAGTGCACATTTTATTACCAAAAAAAGTCATACCAAACAACAAGAAATCAATAATTGATGGTTTATGGTCTAAATATGAAGATCATATCGTCGGCGGAAAAATTTATTGTTCATTAGACCCCATAATTTTAAGGTTTAGATTCTAATTAAGCATAATTTTTCCATAACTGTTGTGATTAATTTTAATCACGTTACTAATAATTTTGGTAAAAATTTATTATATTCTTATTAGAAACTAAATAATAGAATTATCACTAAATCTGAAATTCTCTCCCGCGTGGTGAGAGCTTCGTCCTGGGAATTCCTAGGGTTTCTTCCCCGATCTGGTGGGGACGGCATCTGATCCAACCCCTCTTCGAAGCACAATTTGTGTTCCTTCTGACTATTTGAAGCCTGCTTTCCTTTGCGAAGCCCGATTTATCTAGATATTGGCGCTTTTGAAGTGGTTTTCCGTCGATATTTACCTATCCTGCTCAAGTGATCCAGCCCTGTTCGGTCTGAACGGCGTCCAACACCAATCTCTGTGGATCCTGTCTCATGCGAACTGAAGCAAACCCCCTTGTCTGGCATCTGAGGTTTGTTTTGGCGAAACTATGGTGACGTCCGAATTTGTTTTGGTGAATTTGCGGTGACGATTCTGGTTTGTTCTTCTGCACAGCGACGAACCTGGCCCGGGAAGGCCTGGCCCAAGGAGTGTGGGAGTTGACTCGACAGATCCGTGGAAGATGCATCAACGTGTGCGACGGCACGGTGAATCTCCTCGGTTTGAGAAGGAATGGATGGGAGGGACAGGTTCTACCAGACCGTGAAGAAGGTGTGTTTCCTCGTCGTGAAGCCTGACCGACAGTGGTCTGTGACAAAATCCCACCGGGAAGCTTGACTGAGCGGTGAGTCTCATCAGGTCGAGTGCTGATTTGCGGATAGCACAGACAAGACTCGATGACATTCTGCGAAGCCCCTGTGTAAAGCTCCAAAGCGAAGTGAGTTTTCAACGCCGTGAATCCCCTGGGCGAAGACACTTCACGAAGACCCTGAGCGAAGATACTTCGTGAAGCTCCTGTGCGAAGCCTCTGTGCAAAACATGGCCTCCAAGGCTCTTCACGAGCTCCCGTGGTGAAGCCCATCATGAAGGTTGGTCGTAAATCCCCTGCGCATAGACACCTTGAGCGCTGGTTTGCAGCACGTGAGGTCACTTCACGAAGTCCTTGTGCGAAGCCCTTGCGCGAAGTCCCAGCGCGAAGGCCGGTTTGGCGCTTCTTGTGTTGGGCCGGAAGCACCACTTGGGTCTGGGATCCCTATTGGACCGGATGCCCCATCGAGTCAAAGATAGTATTTTGGAGACGACCCCTCCTATGTCACGCAAGGAAGAACATAGAGGACGTGTTTCTTCAAGGACCAGATCCAATAAGGGAGTTTGGAAACTACCCGGACATAACATTGAGGACCTGTTTTTTTCTTCAAATTTCATGGCTTGCACTATGGAGGCATATTTGGTGAACCAATGGAAGAACCTTGCCTTGACAGATAAAGAATAAGCGCCAATTGAAACACGGAGAAATGAAGATTATACTTTGACAAAACGTTTGGCTCTGCTTGTTGTCAGAAGATTTGTGACCAAGGTATCTTTCAGCCAAACGGCCCTCAGGAACACCCTGCAAAAGCTATGGAAATTGGAAGTTGCAGTGGCTATTAGGGAAGTCGAGAATAACCTACTAGTATTTGAGTTTTTCAGCATCAAAGACAAAGACAAAGTCCTCAAAGGTCGACCCTGGTCCTTTGATAATTAGCTCATCCTAATGGAAGATTATAAAGTGGGAGATGAGATCCAGAACTGTAAACATACCCGGTCCCCCTTTTGGGTAAGAATTAATGGTACACCGTTTCATGGGAGAACATCACGTGTGATGACAGAAATTGGAAACCTGATGGGTCACTTCTTGGAGTAGGACTACTCAAGTCCAATCCAATGGGGCCCCCTGGTTCGGATAAAAGCTGAGGTCGATGTGTCAGAACCTCTGATTAGAGGCATGTTCCTGAAAATTGATGACTCCAACATCTGGATCCCGTTCGAATTTGAAAAACTCCCAATCTTTTGCTTCTATTGCGGGCGCATCAGCCACCTTGAGAAAGCGTGTGATTCAAAGAAAAATGATAATGCTGACAATATTAACTTACAATACGGTCCATGGCTCTGGGCCAAAGCACTAATAGAGGCCTATATTGCTGAGGTTGAGAGACATATGGATCGTTACCACCTCACGACAACCCACCTAAGGCGGTTGGAAGCTGGAAAACCTACGGTCATTATGATGGGACCACTAGATTTCCTTAAAGAGTACCCAGATGATCTTTGGGGAGATAGAAGTGCCTCCCAGGATATTATTTCCAATTGAAATGATGGGATCCGACAGGAAAGTCGCTTGATTCATGGTCACACCAACCGAGCTATTGATTCCACACCAACAGTTGTCATGAGCATTACTGCAATAGATCCCTTACCTAAAACAAAAGAACCACCAGAGAAAATTCCGATGACGAAACAGGTGCCCTTAGAACCGCCTTTTGCTGAGCAGACATCAGATATGGTCATAACTGGAGTTGTTTTACAAACTGATCATGGGATGATAGACGCTACATCTTCAGGGCCTCTGACTCGACGAATGTGGGAAAGGGCATACGGTGTTGGTAGAAGAGGATTTTATGTGAACCCTAACCCAGGGGATCTGAAACGATGAATTGAGCATAGTGGTTTGATTAAAAACTCCCCCAAAATAAGGAAAGCATCAGGTACTTCAATGACCCAAGATGAATCAAAGTCGGAGGTGGGTAAGGCCTAGCCCCCCCTAGAGCTATGATTGCATTATGCTGGAACTATCGTGGTCTTGGAAACCCACGTACTATTTTTATGCTTCAGCGTCACTACGCTCAAAGTCTCCCTGATATGGTTTTTCTGTCTGAATCCATATTTGAAAAACAAGGACACCATAAGTCTTGCTCTAAAATGCGGCTTCCAGGGATGCCTCTCGGTTCCCCGACAGGGTCATTCAGGGGGTCAATGTCTCCTTTAGAAGGAAAATGTCGATGATAGGATATTATCTTTCTCCCACCGACACGTGGCAGCAGCCATTTATGATTCCCAAAACCCCCCTGGACTTTTGTGGGATTTTATGGTTGGCCTTCCCAGACTGAAAAGTGGAAATCGTGGGACCTTCTTTGTAAGCTCCTTCGTGATCTGCCAAGCCCTATTCTGTTTGGAGGGGATTTTAACGAGATCCTTTTTTAGAAGGAGCAAAGAGGCGGAGCCATGCGATCCTCCACGTCAATGTCAGATTTTAAAGAAGCAATTCATAAGGAAGAGTTAGTGGACCTGGGATACACAGGTAATCCATTCAAATGGTTCTGAGGCAGTTCAGATGGGAACTGTATCGCCTAACGTCTTGATAGATTCCTTGGCTCAACGGATTGGATAAACTTTTTTAAAATGTACCAAATTAGACATCTCACTCTTAACTGCTTGGATCACTATCCGATTGTCATCAATTGCACCCATGATGAGCGCACTACAAAAACCAGGAAACCATTCATGTTTGAAAGATTCTGGTCAAAAGATCGTGAGTGCGAAGAGGTTATTCGATCAGGCTGGAAGTATGGGAAAGAAGACTTTAGAACCAATCTTCACCAAGTGGCATCTGATATCAACACCTGGAGCTCTACTAAATTCCATCACCCTGATCGGGAATGCAATTTTTTTGAAAGGAAACTATGCTCCCTTCTCACAAAACCCCCAACTAGCAGCATACTCTCCAAAATCAGCGAAACCCAACGAGATATGGATTCTGCCCTGCGCATCAAGGAATGTTTCTGGGCTATGCGAGCGCGTGATACCCATATTGCAGAAGGGGATGCTAATACCTGGTATTTCCACTAGAAAGCATCAACTAGACGCCAAAAAACATTATTTCTTCCATATTAAAACCATACGGAAGTAAAGTGTCAAATGCAGGGGGAATCCAAGATGTGTTCATGAGATAATTTCAGGATCTCTTCTCTGTAGGACACTCCAACATTTATGGGGAGATAGAGTATTGCATTACACCTGTGATTTCTGATGAGATTAACATATAGCTTTCCAAAGATGTGACGGATGACGAGACACTCCAGGAATTAAAACAAAACCACCCTACGAAGGCCCCGGGTCTGGACGGTTTCCATGCCCTCTTCTTCAAGAATTACGGGCACATCATTGGCCCAGACATCTGCAATCTGATGAGGAAGATTTGGGCAGGGAAAATAGACATGTCTGCTATTAATGAAACAATCCTTACCCTCATTCCAAAGATGAAAAAACCGCTTATGGTCTCGGACTTTCGACCTATCAGTCTGTGCAATGTCTCGTATAAGATCTTCTCAAAGATCCTTACTAATCAGCTGCGTCCATGGTTACCCGACATCATCTTGGAGAACCAAACTGCTTTTGTGGAAAAGAGATTAATCACTGATAATGCCATTATTCCTCATGAAGTATTTCATTCCATGAAAACATGCTCACAAGCGAAGAGAGGTATCATGGCTTAGAAATTGGATATGGCTAAGGCCTATGATAAAGTGGAGTGGAACATCATCAGATTCATGATTCTTAAGATGGGTTTCTGCACCAAATGGATTGACATGATCATGCATTGTGTCTCATCAGTGTCTTTCCGTATTAATGACAACGGGGTGCTCACCCGAAGCTTATCCCCATCCCGTGGCCTTCGCCAGGGAGACCCTATTTCAGCCTTCCTTTTTATTTTGGTGGCTGATGTGTTCTCTAACCTTCTTTCTAGGGCAGCCTCCTCTAACAGAATTCATGGGGTGAAAGTGTTCCTCAATAGTCCTCCGGTCTCCCACCTCTTCTTCACCGATGATTACCTTCTTTTTTCCAGATCTACCAAAAATGAGTGTCCTGCCATATGCCAGGTGATTCAACAGTACGAGCGGGCATCTGGACAAACGATCAACCAAGGAAAATCAGAAATTTCATTCAGCTCTGGAGTCCCTCAGCCAAAAAGAGAAGAACTCTGTTCTACAGCAGGCATCCCGATGGTTGAAAAGCATCAAAAGTATCTTGGGCTCCTGACAGTGGTTGGTCGGTCCAAGAATGAAATTAGTACAGCTATTGTGGATTGAATTGAGAAAAAATCCAAGGATGGGCCCCCAAAAATATTTCCAAAGCTGGCAAGTAAAATCTCATTAAGGAGGCTCTTCAATCCATTCCCGGCTATTTTATGTCTATATTTAAGCTTCCTTCCGCGGTGATAACCCAAATTCCCTCCAGCATAGCCAACATCTGGTGGGGTCAAAATGATGGTAGAAATAAAGTCCACTGGATCGCCTGGCCTACACTTTTCCAACCCAAATCTGAAGGCAGAATGGGCTTCCGGGACCTTTCTCTCTTTAATGATGCACTACTGGCTAAACAAGGATGGCGCCTTATTAATCATCCATCATCTCTCGGCACACGAGTTCTCAGGGCTAAATATTTCCCACATAAGGATTTCCTGGAATCCCATCTTGGCTACAGACCCAGTTTTTTCTGGAGAAGTATTTGGGGTGCTCGCAATCTTTTGAGAAAAGGACTGGGATGTCGGATTGGAAATGGGTTAACAGTTAACATTTGGACTGATCCCTGGCTCATTGATTTGGAAGGTGTGAAGGCATCATCTTCTATCCCTCCAGGCTCCGAACACGCCACAGTCTGATGCCTTTTTGCTGATCAGGTGGCAGGGTGGTGCATGGAAAAACTCTACTCTTGGTTCAATGAGAGGGAGAAAAGGATCATTTTGAGTATCCCCTGTGTCCCAGATGCAGGCCCATACCTTCTCTACTGGACCTATGACACCTCGGGAGCTTACACGGTGAAATCCAGTTACTGGCTCGCTCTCGGTGCTCGGAAAACTTAAGGGGAGGTGAATCCCTGGAACTCAATTTGAAAGCTCAATGCCCCCCCTAAAATCCGCTTTTTCTGGTGGCAGATATGTACTGGTATCCTTCCTACCAAGAGCCTCCTAGCCTTCCGACATTTTTCAAATGACAATTCATGCCCCTTATTCCCTTATGTCCCTGAATCCCCTCTTCATGCTCTCATTCAATGCCCCGGGGCTCAGGAGGTTTGGAATTGCTGGGGATCTTCCATGGATCTTTACCTGGACGCTGCCTCGGATCTTACTTCTCTCGTGATGTGATGGTTCTCTTCATTTTCACCAGTTAAAGAAGTCTCCCTGTGCATTTTGGCTTGGATTATCTAGGTTCGGCGTAACGATGCGATTTTTAATATTTTTCTTAGGCTCCCCAGATTTTGGATTGATTGTACATCATCTTGGATTGCGGGTTTGCAGCACCACACTGAGCAGCAAAGATTTGTCACCCCCTTTCCTCACTCCCAACATTGGCGCCCCCCACCGGAAGTGACTATTAAGATTTATGTGGATGCCTCTCTCTAAAAGGATGGACCTGTTGGATTAGGTATGTTGTCCCGGGACAACCATGGACATCTTATTGCATCCAAACATGAATCTTGCCACGCACTTTGGGAGCCCTCAGTCGCGGAGGCTGCTGCCATCCTTGTTGGGTTAAATTTTTCAAAAGACATTGGATGGGACTCAATCCACATCTAATATGATAGTGTCACCATCATCAATGCCATCAATCTCAACGATGGTTGGCTACAATCTTTTGGATCCATCACTCGGAGTATTCACTTTCTCAGGAAAAGCTTCATTTCTAGCATTTTCTTATTTATCAAAAGGGAAGGGAACGAGGCTACTCACCAGCTGGCAGCCACTGGCCCACCTTACGATGATTTGCTCTGTCTTGACCACTTCCCACCGTGGTTATGTGCTTCTATTTATGCTGATCACTATCTTTAATGAATTTCGTCTTTAGTCAAAAATAATAATAATAGAATGAATTAAATGTTTTATATAATATTTTTTTAAATCACTTCACAAAAGTGAAAAAATTAAGATTACTGTCAATCCTGCAGATAGAAAGAAATAAAGAGGTTTTAAAGTTGGAAAAATCACAATAGTTTGTTATGATTTTATATTTAGTTATAAAGTGAAATTCATCCTAATAAATTTCATTGTATTAATAGATTTAATATTTTACTAATGTTTCCTTAAAACATATTTATATTATAAATTATCATTAATAATTTATTTAGATAAAATGGACGTTTCAACTAAAATGTGGTATTTTATCACAATTCAAAAATAATTATTTTTCTTAGAAAATCACAAAAATTAACTAGTGGATTATTTTGTCATTTAGAATAAAAAATGATGTTTATTTTATCCATTTAAATTTTTAAATGTGTCTAAAACATATTTTATTATTAAAATAGATTCATTCTAGAAAACATTATTTTTAAAATAAAAGGACTTTACGAAAAATTTTATCTTTCATTATCAGTATGTTTCATTTATATAAAGAACATATAAAAAATATTTGAAAATTATTTATTAATATTTTTGATTTATATGTGAAAATAATTTTATTTAAATTATTTAAACAATAAAAATATACATTTAGTTGAAACTTAGTGTTGCATGCATCGTACGACAATTAAGTGTTACTTGTAGCGCAAGCCAAGTTGGTATAGTGTTTGACAAAAGCTAAGATGATTTTTCAAGTGAAAGGAATGTTGGAATTAGTTTTTAATTATACATATATAATGAACTATATCCATTTTCATGTGAAATGAAAAAAATATTGAAAATATAAATTCGTTCCAAATATAATTATTCTGAAAATCTCAGGGTGTTAAAAAATAATACTCCAAATGACCCACAAAAAAAAGACATGGGATATCAACACATCCTACAAAATATGAATCATATTTTTTCATTGGCCACCCATTTGATAACGATGGAATTCAATAATATGATCCTTTTTTACAAAGACCATTTTAATTCCCTACCATAACTAATACAAGAACTGAGTATCAACATCAGAAATGATACCACTCATTACACAATGTATTAAATCTATCTCTTGCACATTGAGACTACCATGATCAAAAACTATAATGGTATCCCTAAAATGAATTATGTGGGTACCATTATATGTCAATTCACAATCACCCATGCGACATCATTCTTGTGAGGATTCCTAGGTAATCCCCCAAAAAAATCTATACTGAAATTTTACATCTTCAATTTCAAAATTTGTAGAGCCTGAAATTGCCTAGAAGGCATCTGATGCTTGAACTTCACTAGATACTATGAAAAAAAACTCTCCATATATCCTACTATACCCATTTTTTATTTCTATAAACCATTATTGCCTAATAATTTTTCAATACTTATTTTTCATACCTAGATATACTACCCGTTTAGAATTAAGAAAATATCTCATTTGCTTCATGTGAAAACTCTTAAGAACCAATAATCACCTATTGAAAAAAATGAATATCACTATTTTGAATATACCATCCAATTTATGGATCCCCGTAATATAAATTTTCACTCTAATCAAACCCACTTGGTCGAATAAATTATCTTTATTGATATAGTCATAAATAATGGGTTTCGCAAAAGTAAATGTTAGAGAAACTCATACTAAATTATATTTAACATGTGTTTGTATGCCTAAAAAGAGTTTCACCAGACATAAATCATCACAATATACTCATACTACAAATATATATATATATATATATATATATATTCCTTCTCAAGTAATCGACAATGAAATCTCTATTTCCTATTGTATAATATAGTTGTAATTAAAAATATTATACACACTTGACCCACCTCCTCTAACCAATATTTATGTTAGAATGAAAAAATATATACTTGATATTCATACGGTATATGTTAACCTAAAATATCTCACCCATCATGTAGTGGTTCTAGTATTAAAGGGTATGTTCCACTACATATAAATCCATATCAAGAGTAGGATAACTTCTATATTCTGGTCTCATCTATGTGGATCCATTAGTAACCGCTCAATCCCCATTCAATATAACTACTCTGAGTCTGACTCCAAAAGTGCCGCAGTACATGGAATATGAGTTATCTAAAATAGGAAATTGGAATATAGATATTGATGTCACCCTTCTCTTCATCTCTAAAAAATCCCTCTAATAATAATTTTACCAGACAAACGGTACGCCTTTCTTGGTTATAAAAGACATCAGTGCATCAAAATAGAAGAATCCCAGGATGAAACACCAATATCTTCACAATAAACCATTAAATCCCTAAAACATGAATTTATTCATGGGTCTATAAAATTATAAAAAATTTAAACCTTCTCTCATTCAACTAACACTCCAACCTCTGAGGTAACATGACATGTAATGTGTGTTCTATCAATCCAAAATATCATTTTCATATGAAGAAATAAATTGGATTATCTATAAATTTATAGAATAAAATGCTATGTTGTTGGGTAGGAACATCTTTAGAATGGTATTACACTATGATTTCATTGAGTAAAACTATAAATATTGATATAGTTATGGATAAAATATTTTATTCATCAAATCAATGAATATTAGATGTTTGTTTAATAGAGTGAAGAGTATCACCAAGAACTCATTCAAGAAATCACTGATTTAATAATTATTATGGGTTATGTCATATGGTATCAAAACTTATTGATTAAATATTAAAGTTAGGTATATCTTGAAGAATATCAGGGAACATATATATTTATTGAACGTTTTATTGATGTTTCATAGTGGATATGGGTTCATCGCTATCATTAGGTTTTGTATTTATTAATTAAAAAATAAGAAAAATGTCCCATCAACCATTATGGAAAAAATAATTTTAGAACCCCATGATTAAGTACTAGGCCTTTTGAATCCCATTTATTATAGAACCACCAATTTAAAATAAAACTCCTAAATATATAATATTTATATTCTATTCGGTGTGATTTAAGATTGTTCAAAACCCATCCCCAAATCTATCTTGAACTCAATCTCCAACTATTGTGGAATGATAAAGAACTCATTAGTAAAGACATCCCCAAAAAAGGTTTCAGTACTAGATGAAATATATCATGTTAAATTTTCATATCATCTAAAAGATGTCTTGTTATCTAAGCTGTGAGACAATTCAATATGTCAGGAATTGTTCGTACATGACCATCATGAAGATCCCACTCACCCAAGGGAGAATAGATTCCCCATTTTTTATGTTTATAGGTAAATCTAATGTAATAATAACCAATATGATTTTTGTAGGATACTCTCCATTACATACTATGAATAAAATTAAACCTTATCATTTATATAAACAACATCTCCCAAAGGAAATGAAAACCATCAATTTCAGGAGAACACTCCTAGAAAAAGAATAAACACTCAATCCATATTTCCATTGGATTATCAATATTCACAACACCAGTCAGCATCTCAAAAACCATGAACAAATCATTCTTAAATTGTGTAAAAAAAGAATGTGATGCTCTTATATCAAAAAAAATACATGAAAATGAGGATGATTCCAAAAACATACATATGAATGAGTAAATTTCTACATCCAAACTAGATATTGTTTAATAATGTTTCATGATATTATATCTCCCCTATTCTCAGGTAACTAGTACAAAAACACTATATTTTCCCTATGGATGATATTGTAGCTCATGCATTAGGATACCACATCCCTTACCTTATTCTGAACATCCCATGGAACTATTTCTATTGATTTCAATGCGGGATAGTTATTTCCCCAAAAATCATTTTTATTCTGATCCCCTACCAATTCACTACCATGTAATTTTCCAAAAAAACATATAATTATTACAAAATAAATCATAATATTGTAACTCCTTCATGGGGTTAGGAAACTCTAGGTGCATATTCCCCACTATTCCATACGAAATTATTATTATGATATGGTCTCGAGTTATAATTCCACTCCCTTGGATGCTAGGATTTCTATATCCGTCATGAAAAATATTTATAGAAGAACTTCTTGTCACTGGAATAAGATCTCACATACTGTGTTTCTAAAACTATATGTCCACCACTCGTGGTCTTTCATTGATTCAAATATACAATCTTTGTGAATTCCTCATTTCCATGAAGATACTCAAGAAAAAAAAAATTCCCATATGATAGGATCTCATAGAGAATTATTTCAGAAATACATTTCCATTTGGGGAACTCATCAGCAACAAATTATGGAGTAAGGGACTATAGGTTGGTAATTTGTATAGCGGTGTTTATTACCAAAATTCCCTCCAATACCAGATTCATTATTTTATAATACATCTCATCTCTCATCATATATGTGTATATGATTATTAGGAACATCACGTAAAAATCCTTCTAGACGTTTCCAGAAACATTCATGTTGGGGAAATGCAATGGGGTGGGGGTAGTGCTCTTTTCACTTCCTCTACTAAATTTAATTAGATCCATGTTTTATTAGGTCCCCCACTATTTTTTATAATGAGTTTCACAAAATTACTTATTTGTAATTTCTAGTAACCTTTAACAACACATATTTTGTTGTAGGCTCCTTGATCGAAATATGATGATGGGATTTATGTTATTCCTTCTATTTATTCCTCTTGGGAGATCATCGGATTTTATGGGTCTCACTTATAATTTTTTTGAGGTACCATATTAATGTAAAGACAAGTTAATTATAATACTTCTACCATAATATATATACTACTTATGTTAAAATAATCTTGAGATTTTGGACACATCTAGACATATGTTAATGTAGGGTGTTTTGGGCACCTGAAAATTATTCATCATTCAGTGTCTAGGGAATCTAATATTTGAGGAATCTTAAATCTATAACCCAATTCATAACATGTCCATCATGGGGTAATTTAAACTAGTGGAATGGGTCTTGGAACTAATTAGAACTCTTACATTCCATGTTTATTGAATGAGGTAGAGATTATGGACAATTTCATGGGGTCACAAGATTAGGGTCTTATAGGGAAAGGTTTGTCTCTAATTTAACATCTTGTGGGGGGATTTGGTCTCTGATATAAAATAGTTTAAGTATATGTTGGTCTCATATTTAGTTTCATGTGGGTATAGGTTGGTCACATTACTAACATCTTATGTATACAGATTGGTCATATATTTAAGATATTATACTAATTAATTGATCATAGATTTAATTTCAAATGTGGATATATTGATCAAATATTCAACATAATTTTTGGGATTTATGTCCTTTGATTTAATATATCTAGGGATAGGTTGGTCATAGATTTAATTACATCTAGTGATAAGTTTATCATAGATTCAAATTCATGGTGGGATTTTTTCATAGATGTGGATTCCTACTGGGACAAGTTAGTGTGGATGAGTATGTAAAATGATGATACCTACACATTAGTCACCCACATTCATTGTCATGATCTTAAGAATCTTGATTTCACTTACCTTAACCCACCTTCACTCTGGTGGAATAATAAATCATGTGGGATTATGAGTTTTGGAGGTATATTCCCCCAAACAAATTTTCCCAAATGTTTCGAACATTATAATGAAGAAATAGGATCCCTGAGTCTAGTCATCTTGACCATAATCTACGTGCCACCTTCATTAGAGATGTTTCATGTGGAAAAAGTCCTCTATGAATCAATTTTCCCTATCATATCTCCAATATCACCCAATTAAATGCTATTATATCATAAAATTTTGTAAAAATTATCCAACATTGAAAGAAGTAAACTTCACAATCTTGTTCATTGGTGTCTCAAGATGATTTAGAATCGTATGTACCCACTCGATCCAGAACACAACTAGATTGGTGACTCCCATCCTAGTTAACATAATTAGATTCTACATCTAAACATCTCTCATCATCTTAATAATTGTAGGAAATGTGTGAATAATCAAATGATACATGGATCACATGGACATTAAAATATTGCTGTAGAATAGATCATCTATTAGCATATCATTATTCAATAGATGTTGTGTCACAATTGTGGGATGGTTGTACTTATATATTCTATCCTGATACCAAAATCAAATATTAATAGTTTACATTTTCTCTATAAAGTCCAAAACACTAATTAGAATATAATTACATAATAAAAACATCCACAATCAGTGAAAACAACAGAGGTATACCAGCTCAAGGTTCTTTTGTGAATTAATTTACAGTTAAAATAGAAAAGAATATCCATTTCATTCATATCTTTTATCTGGTATATTATGTTATTTTATAAGATATTTTATTTGTTTGAATATGTCACATGTAATAAATATATTCCGTGAATGAATAATGCATGTCAAAATTAATCACTATGTTCTTATCAGGATGCATGCATAGTCATCTTATCCCTACAATAGCCCAGAAGATAAGGTTTCAATAATAAATAACATTACAGAATATGTGATTCACCAAAGATAAAATAAAATCAACCATAGAAATGATAAACATTAAAATAAATCACTTAACTGTCACTCGGATTTTTTCTTACAAATGGGTTATCTTCTCCCATGGATGTGATCATTAACAATCCCTGAAATTTCATTCTTTTCTTTTTACCTATAACAACTAGTAAACAAGAACAATAGAAACGTATTTTCATAAACTATGTGTAAAAATCCAGACCCCACAACTCCTTCATATTATTTAACTAGGATGGCTATGTGGACCCAGGAGAACTTCCTAACATGCTTGAGGATTGAGACTACCTATGGGTGTATGGAATATGGGGGGGAAACTATTTCCTCTAGAGAATTCATTAAAAAATGGAAGTAAAAACAGGGTAAAAATATTGTAAAAATATAATAAACCACTAGCCGAAAATAATGATTGATGAAGCATTGTCGTGCACGCTCTAAAAAATATTTATACTAAGTGCAACACAGTAGCTGACCTAGGTCGATCTCTTGAGGAGCTTTTTTCAGTCAATCACTCACTATTTATAATTCACTATATATATATATATGAAATAAAATAATGAAAAGGATATTTTATAAATGGTAATTAAATACTAAAAGTAAATATGCAGATACAATGCAAGAGAATGAATGTATACAAATTGATGTTAAGACAGAAAGGATACATTCCCGAGAGCATCACCCATAGTGAACCTTCATCGTCTCATTATTAGTTTCGAATTTACATAATGAACATACTACATCGTATGCATGAACATCCTCCTATGAATATGGTTGTGAAAATATGGTACTCTCAAGGATCGCCGAGAGACCACACATTCACCTCCTCGATCGAGGGAAAATATTGCAGACGTGAAAGCTAAACCTCGGGTGGCAAGTGGAGACACAAAGGCCCCTTACCCACTAATATCTCCCTCGGTATAACTCTATGAAAATAGGAAACATTAAGACATGAATTATCAATGACTTGGGTTCATCACTGGATTACTCCCCCGAGAACTTCCTCGGGTTAGCTACTCATGATCACGAGCATAAGAGTTCACAGTGAAAAGAAAAAGGGGAGAGAAAACAAAGGAGAGATAGAAACGTGAGAAAGGATAACACTTGAATTAAAATATGAAATGATATTACAGAATGAAAATAACATAAAATAAAATACAAAACTACATATAATGGACAAAAAAGGCTATTCCTAAGTTTCCAACCCTTTGGAATGAAAAAGACACACTCTTTTATAGGGAGAGTGTGTGAAAATTTGGCTCCAAAAATCATATCCGAATGTAGGCGAGTTGATTTCTTGTTTAGTGACCGAATTTATAACTAGGTCCTTCTTGAAAGTTGTTACTCTGGATCTCCTCTTTCAACCCAAAAAATTTGAGCCTTATCGGTCAAAGTATGATTGAGATATGACCAAACTACACCGTATATTTAATTCTGTCCAGGTGAATCATCGTATTCCAAAACACCGCGTTCCAATGCATTAATGTCTTTGAAAATGAAAGAATCAGACGCGAACATCTTAGTGAAATTTGTTACTCTGGATTTCCTCTAGATCCATGTAAATTTCAGTTCCAATGTTTTGGCCATTTATGAGATATGGTCCCCACTATAAACTTATATAGTTCTCTACACAGTTTTTGAGGCCTGCCTTGTGAGCAAAATTTGAGCTTCCAAATGATGGATTGAGCTTTGAGTACAGAAGGATAACATGAATCTCATAGATCATAGAAACCTGTAAAAGAAGAAATTTTCAATTTGGATAAGTTTAGATAAATGTATGGTCGAATCATTAATATAAATGAAAACTGTTTAAATCCAAAATAATCCATTTTTCCAATTAAGCTAAAAAATACTCCTAAAACATAAAATGTGACAATTTCCATTTAAATAACACATTTGGGGGATTAAAAACATTTAAATTAAGAATAAAATAATTTAAAATATTTGTTCTATCAATTCCCCCACACTTAAACATTGCAATCCTGGGAAATCATCTTATACCATGGTCAAAAACAAACTTCTCAATGCATAAATGACAACACAACTCAATTATCATATTAGAGAAAATATCATGCCTCATACATGGATAAAAATTTCATAACTCCTCAAAAATAATACTAATCCCTTCAATATCATCTTAATCCTCACATGCATGTTGTACCTACCTCCCAGGAAAATTATTTCTCTCTTCACTAAAGGATATTTAATGTGGAGTTTTTATCATTCTCAAAACATGTGTGATTTCCATAGGCCTGCTATCCTCCTAGTATCTCCACTTCACAGAGTCACAAATGTGTCAATCATGAGGTCTTTTTCATGGGTTTTTATATGGCTGAGGGTTGATAGGTTTAAAATGTAAAAACATGTGAGGCAGAATGAGGAGGGTTATGCTCTAAAGTGATGTAAATGCATGACAAAAGTTTTTCTCAAGAATGGTGTTCTCCTCAATCAGCTCAAAAAATAATCACCTCCAAACACCTCTTAATTTGGTATGTTCACACTTGGGATTTTAGTATCAATAATTTTCATCCCTCTGTTCCCCATTTTTAGCATTGTTTCAGCTTGAATTCAGATCTGGATTTCTCTTTAGAATCATGTTTTGGAGGAAAAGAGAGGCAACTTTTGATCATAAAAAATTGGTGAACACCCATCCCATATGTGATGATATTTTGGGCCACCCATCCATATTTCCATCATGAAATTTCTTCCACCCAAGAAACAATAAATATGGAAACACTTTCAATTCATCTCAAACAGATTATTCTGGAAAGCCAAACACAACCCATCTTCTCCCTCCCCCACACTTGAGTTCAATAATACTTATGCATTTAACTTCTAGAGAAGGTTGGAAAGGGATAAATTGTTTATAATGTGGCTTCCTAACAAGGTATTTCATGGCTACTAGGGGATTAAGAAGGTCAGATGTAAATGTAGGACAATATAAGAGTTTAATGCAAAAGGGGATTTCAAAGTGATGCCTCAATCGTACGTGACACATTCCATGAACTCTATCAACATTGAAAAAGAGAAAAATTGAATGTTCTGGATCACACTACATGTCTCAAGACTCTCAAGAAAAAGAGAAATGTAATGAAGATGTTAAACAGGTTTAGAAACCTCTCGGGATGGGCAATATTTTCAATTTGGACAGCACTAGTGCACATGAGTTTCACAATAAACCAAACGTCATCAAATGAAAAGATCAGAAATCAGAAACAAAATCCATTCAGTAATCATTTAAAACCTCAAATAATCAAATCAATCAATGGGCCCAAAATACCAAGATGGTTTTCCCCAAGTATTTTATTTCAACTCAAGATTTCTAAAAACACAGAAAACAAAATGAAAAAGGAAAAAAAGAAAATTTAAAAAAAACAACATGAAAAATAAAATGAAAGCACAAACAAAAGAAATGAAAACTCATAAGAAAAATAAATAAAAATAAAGAGAAAAGGGATAATTATTGGTTTGACCCCTAAGAGGATGCTAGGTTTTTACTGCCCCTTGTCAGGCAGTTGCAGCAGATTATCCCCAATCAGATGGTGGATGTGGTTTTTTTGAGATAAACCACCACATGTGACTTTTCCCAGTGTCCATCATTAAACACTGAGATTGGAGAACCCCAAAGAAAATAAGAATGTTCCCAACCCCCAAGAAAGATGAATGATAGAATTTGAGAACCAGATTGGGAGGGTATAGAATATAGGGGTGGTCCCTGTGAACTTTTATGGTGTCCTCCTCCATATGGTATGAAATTTGTTGTAGAGGAGGCAGTCACACCACCACTAGCTTCTCTAGCTCTTCTTACATGATCATCACCACTTCAGTGGACTCTTCCATATCATCCAAGGTCTGCTCCATTTGTACTTTATCAGAAATTTTAGGAAAAGGGAAGTTAGAAAACAATTCAGTTTGAATAAGATTAAAACAAGATAAATCAATTAAGAAATATTCTATTTCAAGTAAGTCATCTTGAAAATTGATCTCTTCAGGAAAGACCATTAGAAACTCCATATCAGCAGGTGCTTCATCATATTCATCTTCCAAAGTAAGAGAAAGGTCAAATGGTTTTTTCATTCATTAGAATGGATGGGAAGATCAAGTTTCAGGTTATCTTCAACAATGTTTTTCCAAGATTCTTCAAAAAATTGTTGATCTCCTAAAAGTGAATCAACTGGAATATGTACATCAGGGACCTCCTCGAGCAATGGATGAGTACAGGATGATATGATTAATTCCTTTAGAAGCTCCTTCTCACCCTCCTCAGGTTCTTTGGCATAAAAAATGTTTTGTGAAATCACTTCCACCACTTGTTCAGGTTCAGGTTCCAGCTTAGGATTAGGTTCGGGTTTCTCTTGACATGCATGAACATATTCGGAAATCAAATTTATTTGGATATCCAATTATTCCACTACATTACTAATCCTTTTATAATTATCATCAAGATCATTTAAAACTTCTTCTGGCACCTGAGATTCATCAGTCCATGCATAAAAATTTGAATTGAAAGTCATCATGAACAAATATTTATTTTAGTTTTTAAAATTTATGAATTTTTTATTTTTTTTAATTAAAGGAAGAAAAATAATTTACAATAAGTGAATAAAAATAATGAGTGAAGAATACTTGGCTCCCCGGAAGTGGCGCCAATTTGATGAAGTGTTGTCGTGCACGCTTTCAAAAATATTTATACTAAGTGCAGCACAGTAGTTGACCTAGGTCGATCTCTTGAGGAGCCTTTTTCAGTCAATCACTCACTATATCTAATTCGCTGTATATATATATATATGTTAAATAAAATAATGAAAAGAATATTTTATAAATGATAATGAAATACTAAAAGAAAATATGCAGATGCGATGCAACAGAATGAATGTATACAAAATGATGTTAAGACGGAAAGGAGAGATTCCCGAGAGCATCACCCATAGTGAACCTTCATCGTCTCATTATTAGTTTCGAATTTACATAATGAACATGCTCCATAGTATTCATTAACATCCTCCTATTCATATGGTTGTGAACATATGGTACTCTCAAAGATCACCGAGAGACCACACATTCACCTCCTCGATCGAGGGAAAATATTGCAGAAGTGAAAGCTAAACCTCGGGTGGCATGTGGAGACACAAAGGCGCCTTACCCACTAAGATCCCCCTTGGTATAACTCCAAGCAAATAGGAAACATTAAAACATGAATTATCAAAGACTTGGGTTCATCACTGGATTACTCCCCCGAGAACTTCCTCTGGTTAGCTACCCATGATCACGAGCATAAGAGTTCACAGTGTAAAGAAAAAGGGGAGAGAAAACAAAAGAGAGATAGAAAAGTGAGAAAGGATAAAACTTGAATTAAAATATGAAATGACATTACAGAATGAAAATAACATAAAATAAAATATTAAACTACATATAATGGCCAACAAATACTATTCTTATGTTTCCAACCCTTTGGAATGAAAAATATGAACTCTTTTATAGGGAGAGTGTGTGAAAATTTGGCTCCAAAAATCATATCTGAATGTAGGTGCGTTGATTGCTTCTTTAATGACCGAATTTGGAACTTGTTCCTTATTGAAAGTTGTTACGCTGGATCACCTATGTCAACCCACAAAATATGAGCCTTATTGGTCAACGTATGAATGAGATATGGCCAAACTCCGCCGGATATTTAAATCTGTCCAGGTGACACTTCGTATTCCAAAACATCGTGTTACAACGCATTAATGTCTTTGAAAATGAAAGAATCAGACGAAAAAATATTAATGAAAGTTGTTACTCTTGATTTCCTCTAGATCCATGAAAATTTCAGCTTCAATGGTTTGGCCATTTATGAGATATGGTCCCCACCATAAACTTATACATTTTTGTACATAGTTTTTGAGGCCTGACTTGTGAGATGAATTTGGGGTTCCAAATGATGGATTGAGCTTTGAGTCCAGAAGGATCAAATGAATCTCATAGACATAGAAACCTGTAAAAGATGAATTGTTCAATTTGAATCAGTTTAGAAAATGTTATGGCAGAAACATTAAAATAAATGAAAATTGTTTAAATCCAAAATAAGCCATTTTTTCAATTAAGCTCAAAAATACTCCTAAAACATAAAATGTGACAATTTCCCTTTAAATAACACATTGGTGGGATTAAAAACATTTAAATTCAGAATAAAATAATTGAAAATATTTGTTCTATCAGTGATCCCCCTAGAAAACCAAATTTAGAGAAACATATAGTGCATGGATATGATGAGAGTAAATAAATATGTCTCTTATAGTTGTGAAAATAAAATTCTAGACAGAACGATATAAGGACTCTAAATGTACTGGTACCAAAAAAATGATATTCAAGTCTCTAAAATCCAACCAATTAGGTTTGATGTATTGAAAAGGGTTCCTTTTCCCTTTTCCATAGCTATATTTATGAAAAATTTTGGGATACCAAACATGTCCTTTCTTGGGTGTGAGTACAACTGCATTGGTTAAGAGCGCAATGTTTAAAAAATCAAACTATGATGATTCTAAATTGAATAAAGGGATAAATTTTTTTAATTTTTATAAATTTCATAACTCTATTTTGATAAACCCATTAACACTGAAGATCCATATTGATTATGGGTCATCCATACCATCTTTTGAACCATTGTAGACAGCTCTATCAATAGTTGGGTCTTCTATATCTAAAATGATCACATAATTGAGGTGCAGACTCTCCATATATGGTTGAATAACGCATATAATATTATAAAAAAATATCATCCATCAAGAAAACAAATATCACCCTCATGCACCATAAAATTAATTCTCCATGAATGTTAATAATATCGCTCCCTATGAAATATAGTGATTATGCAACTTACCCTTAGTAAGACCATAACAATGATCATTACCTTGAAGAATAATATTTTCTTCCTTTTATCACCAAAGAAAACACACCTCTTATCAATGAAAGAACATATATGTCATGTAACATCCATACATTACGAATCTATCATAAATTAAATCTTTAAAAAATACAATTCTAGTAATAATTCCACTTGAATTAACATAATGAAAAAATGTCCACAATACACAATGGTTAATTCATCCAATTACTATTTATCTATCAATTTGAAATTTAATATTTCATGATCCCATTTATCATACAAAATAATTGAGTTCCCAATAAATTTTTTATTTTACCCTATGGATAATGCAATGATTGTATAGCCACTATTTTTCACATAAATTAAAAAAGATGATTACATGTTATTTATCTAAATCAACCCATGTGTGTCTATCTCAAGAAATTGCTATAATTATCCTATTATTACAAATAAAAAAATTTGGAAAAATTTTAACAATATTTTCAAAATATTTATGGGCTATATATTTTAAATGGTCAGGGTCTCATAGGGTAAAATGTTGGGACACTCATTGGGTGACCAAAAGTCTCAATATCTACTCCAATTTACCTAGAGGGATTTAATGGGATATCTATATGTATATATAAAACTCATCAAATAGGTAATTCTGAAATTACAAGGTCACGAAAAATACATGCATTTTTGATAACATGTATTACACAAAATAGGTTAATTGACTAGACAATTAGGTATAATATTTAGACCACAGCCTAAAAAGGGTTGTTGAAAGAGAAAAATCTCAAAAACCAATATAATGTATGTTTCCTCCTTTATTCCCATTAATGAAAAATTAGAAAAATTTATAAATGTATTCATCTAGTTTCTTGATCTAAACTGGGTTATAAATATGAGAAAACCCATGTGACAATAAGTAGAAAAAAGAACAAATTTTCTACCCTCATCTCTTTCTCTAGAACGAAAAAGTCCAGAGAGGGTCCCACTGGAACATAGATGAGGTCTCACATGATACCACTAGAATGTATGAAAAATAATAGAGCTATATAATTTAACATGATATATGAAACTTTCTATAAGATGTTTTTAATACTCATTGGGTATGGATAATTTTGGATAAAAATAAGGGATTTAAATCAAAAATCCCTCAATTCACAACTAGGCCAAAAATACCTTCACGTATAATTTAAAATAAAAAATATTCTAAAAAATATTTTAAATTTTAAATTTGGAGAAAATATATGATTTAAAGCATTCTAAAAAAATCAAAACTTGTTTCTTTTTTAACAGTCAGAACAATGAATTTATGTAGTAAATATATAAATTACAACAAAAATTCATTCTACAGCCTAACTTTTTGCATCTATAGATAAAATACACATAACTAACCCTGCATTATTTAGAATTTATATTCAAGGATAAATGAAATAAAGGTAGGACCCAAATAGTTTACCAATATTTAAAAGGGATATTTACATATAAAATATATGGTCATACATCAAGGCTTATGGTATAAGTTATTTTTCTATCTTTCTGATTCATGGTGGTTTGTTCTCTATCACCTTATATATCTATCCCTTCTCTATTATATCATTATCTTATTATTCAGTGATGGAATTTATGACAGATTTTATTTCTTTTTCCAGCGATATGAATTCCAGTATGTTTCCATTTATATTTAATGATTAATCCTATACTTATGATTCTTATAAAGATACATTTTACAATCTATATATTTTTCCTAGATTATCTTATATTGTTACTTTCAAAATATTATTTCTTAAATATCATAAAATATATTATTATATGATTATTATACCATTTCATAATACTTTATTTTATATTTCCTTACAATTTTGTGTGATAGCATGATTACCCATTTGACAAAAACATCTAATACCGTTATGTACATCATCTCAATCTCATGTGTTTTTTTATGTTTATGATTTATGAATGTCACTCTTCTATATGGCACTCATATATATGAAATCATATTAAAATTGGGGGGGTATGATTAATATATCCCTCCAAATAGTTGGGTTATTCATCGTATCTCATCAGATCAATATATTGGAGCTTGTTATATTCTGTTAGCCCTATTATCGTATATTCTCGAGGAGTTCAACCCTGAACTATAGTTATGAAATCTTCCTTATGATCCTTAACATAAGACAGTGATTCTTAGGGGAAATATTTAACCTATGTTCCTTATTAGATTCCATATGCTTGTTCTATATTCTTATTTTTCATGTGATTACAATGCTCAAGTGACATTTATACTAATATTCCCTATTTCTACGATTGGTTTTATATTATTACTGACTCTTAGTAAATATAAATGTATTTTCTATACCCGAACATGGATTATTTGATTGACTGTTCGTTATTGTTTAAGACTCAGTTAACCCATGTAGTGATATAATAACGGTTATATATAAGAGAAATTAATGATTATTAAAATAGAACATTACATAGTTCACATATAAGGTATTTTATTGAATTATAAATTTCCCCAAAAAACAATACCTCATGATTTCTAAGAGTACATTAAAAATATTTATGTTTAAAAAAATTAATATTTCATGTACTTGATATTATTAATTATTGATTTTATCCAAACTAGCGATCATATAATATTAATAAATAATTTTAAAACATTTTTATTCTATTATTTTCTCTCCCTTTAAATGATTTATTATTTTTTCATTGATCTATAATAGTGGTAGTATTTTTCATATTTTGTATTAGATAACTGGGATCCCATTGAAGACATCAATGATATTGATTTTTAGATGAGTGAATATTAATCTATGAGATATCATTATTGATTGTGAATATATATTTTCATAGCAAGGATTATAAAAATTCAATAAATAAAAAATTTGTTACCATATTTGTTAGGAAAAATACAATTTTTTCAGGGGGGATATTTTTTTAATTTATCTTATTTGGTATGACACTAATCAATTTTGTAATTTATGGTTCTACTCAAGCTGCATAATATAGAATTGTGAATTCAATTAAGAAAATGAATATTTAGAATCTCCAATGTTTTTGGAATACTATGTTAGCCTCACATTAAAATAATTATATCATAGTGGTAATAGGGATCAAAATATTTAAAAAAAGGAGGATTATAGAAATATATATTATGTGAATCTGAGAAAGAATAAAAATAAACATAAAATCAAGCATACACAATTTGAATACATTCATATACATTATTATGAATCAATCGATGAATTAAACACTAGAGATACTGATATTATAATCCAAATAAAGGTCATTATATTATCTCAAATGTATCTAATGATATTTAAGAATATTATTTGTATATTATTATATAGGTTTGATGCTAATGGTTTACTATTTCATGATCATTATTTGAATACATTCACATAATACTAAATGCATAGTCTTAGTTGGTTTGTGAAATAATGAATCTTGTTTATTTTAGGAAGATAAAAAAAGGTTAGAAAGAAATATCATACAAATCCCACAATAATGAGAAGTATTCTAAGGACATTTATAAAGAATAACAGAAATGTAAATTGAATATAGATGCTAATAAAATGCTCGATAATCTCAGGTAACTTATCAAAAAATAGATGAAATGGAAAATAATATATTTGTGTTAACATTCATTGATGGGTTTTAAATATGAATGAAATTTATATTTTCTAGGGGATGGAGAAAGACAATAAGGGTATATTTCCTCATGAAATTTATCGAGGAAGAATGAATTTACCTTCAACAATAATATGTCACCTTATAAAACAATGAAAATGAAAATAGATATATATTAAAATATTCTTTAATTTTTAATGATGAATGGGTAGAAATGAGATGAAAAAATAATGAAGATAAATCTTAATGTCATTTTTATGTGGAGAATTTATTGATTTTAAATATTATTAAAAATGTTATTTAATTAATGTGATAAGGAAAAAATTGAAATTGGATCCTTCCTAATGTTTTATTTGAAGGAATTATTTATTAAAATATTAATGCCGTAGAATGAGAAGAATAATTTCAGTTAGGTACTTTTATATTAAAAATGAGTTTGAAAACCCCATGGGTAAAAATAGGACCTTTTGGTGAAGGGAGTAGAGAATTTAAATATATCACTTTACAAAGAAAAACATTGAATTATTCATTAAAGGAGATAATTAATTAAAAAACGAAAAGTGTTTTTTAATTTTAAGAACAATTATTGATGTTGAAAATTATTTGATGAAAAATGTATCTCATTTAAAAGAAAAATTCAATAAAATAGGGTATACTTGATTTCATTTGGTAAGTCAAGTGAAATGTCAATTAATGTTGGTGATCAATCAAATCATCACAAATAAAATTCTTTGGATTTGTAGATTTTTTATTTCATGGGAAGATAACTGACATGAATAAAAAAGATAAATATATATGTTTCATTATATGGGGTTTTTTATAATAATAAATATATATACTTTTCGAATTGTTTTTTTATATTTTCTTGAAATTTCATGAATGAAAATGAAAAAACAAACTTCTAAAATGTGGGAATGATGTTAAGAACACCACAAAAATTTTTCTTCCCAAAACATGATATAATTAGTTATTTTCATATGAATAAATTAATTTGACATGGTATGTATATTGAGTAACATATTATATAAAATATTTATTTTTTATATTATTGGTGTTGTGGTGGAAATGGGAATGTTGAAATGAAATTTTTTTTATTTATTTTTTATAGAATTATAGAAGTATTATATTATTGGAATCGATGGTTGTACAACACATTCAATGAATACAATCTCACAATTTAGTTGAAAATTTTCTTATTTTAAGGGAATAATCACTTTTATGTTCTATATGGATTCTATAGTATATATTATCAACCATATCAAATTGATTATAAATTTATAAACATATTTTATACATAATCTTATATTAATAATGATCCGTGATTTTTCAGAAGATATAAAGAAATAAAAAAAATTATTTTGGATGTTACAATTTAATAAACACAGAATAATTTCCCATGGATACATCATACTTGGTTTTCATTTCATATAATAGGTGATATAATGTTTATTAATATCTTCATGAATTATGTATAGTGATCAATTACAAATTTTAATAATACATCACATAAAATTGATGGAGTTCCCTTGATGATAATTCTTGACGGGAAGTTGATATTAATGACTAATATCATTATGTAATGGTTTGAAACATAATATTCTATGGAATGATCACATTTTTATGATGTAAATTAAGTGATATTTCAGTATCCTTATTGTTAGTTGAATATATTTATAGGATAGATGTGTTACAATGTTAATATTGTGGACAAAATCACCTTTTTCAAGTAGGTGATTCATAAAATTTCTATTAAATGAGTATGAATTGTGAGAAGGATCAATGGAATTAAAATTTTTGTCACATCAATTAAAATATAATTATGTGTAATTTAATAAAATATATAATAAATGGTAATTTAATATATATAAAGAAGAATAATGTTATAAATTATTAAAATAAATAGTGGAAATAAATAACTAATCTATTGGAAACAATCCATTTAGATATTCATTAACTGATGAGAAAGAAATTAATAGATATTGATAAATAATTAACATCATTATTTTATTAATTTAAATTGATTATATGATACATGTTTAGAATAAAAAATTTAAATAATTGAGGATTTTTAACCATTTTAATGGACTAAAAAATGTAATTTGGTTATACGTTAAAGAGGTTTAGTTAAAATAACCGAACTAAATATAAATTTTAAATGTTTGATTTGTATTTACAGAATAGAAACATTTATTAGTAATATATTTCATAATATATTCCATAACAAAAAAATATTCCTATAAAAAATAATCTAATTTTGGTTTATACAGAATAAACCATATTGATAGGACTTATTAATTTTTATATATTTTAAAGGAAATAGATTATTTTCATGTCAAAAATTGAAAAAATTTATCCATATCATACCAACTATGATATGTCTCTTTATGTAATTTATTTATAGAAATTCAATAGAATGATTTATTTATGGTTTTATATTTCCCTTGTTTGATTTTTGTAATGTTTTGAAATATTTGTTTGTTTTAGAAAAGAGGAGATAAAGGGATTTTCCATGCACATCCACCTTGTGAGAAAGGATATAAGGGATAAAATAATTAATATAGAAGTTATTATCAATTATTTTGATGTAAATTATTTTAAAAATCATTTAATGGGTGAAAATAAAAATAAATATTTTTTGGGTTAATGTATAAGATGATTAATTGAATTGAAAAAAGTAGATAATTTCATAAATTTGAATGATGTGAATGATTGGAATAATTATAATACATTTTAATTGAATAAATAATAATCTAATGGATTAATATAACATCATTAGTGATTCCAGAAAATTTGTACAAACTATGATATAGTTTGGTAAAACATCCCATACCTTATTAATTTTTTTAACACGATCCATAGAGTATAGATGATGAAATGAAGCCTCTATATTGGACTCATTCAATCAGTAAATAATTGGATTATATTGAAAATAAAAACAATTTGATGTTGTTTGTAAAACCAAAATGTAGGACTACTAATTGAACAAGGTGGGTGCAATTACTTGAATAGTACAGGAGGTGACATGATGAACAAGAAAATTAATTTTTAAAAAGGTATTCTATGGTTGAATGAATTTAATTTTTGAATAAATTTTTACCAGTTTTTGGACCAATAAAATTTAAAAATTTCATGTTATTTAAACTAATATTTGGTAAAATATTTTCCAAATGGATGTCAAATATGTAATTCTATATGGTGATCTTTGATATAATGTGTATATTTTAAAACATAAAAATATTTTTATCATCAATGATGATATATTTTATTAAATAAATAATAGTGTGCCTTTTGAGCTATATGAACTTCCAAATTACATTATTTTAGGCTTAAATCATGAATCATGTCATACAAATTTATGAATTTATGAATATAATAGAATATTTGTAACGCCCCAACCACAGAATCTCAGAGTCAGTGCATTATTACGTATCATTGGCATGATTATAAAAGACCAAGCATTGAATGACCGATTAGTTAAGTAGCCTTGGAAGTACTAAATACATTCATAAGGTTTACATTTCATCATAAATTAGAAAACTACAACAAAATTGTTTCCATAGAAAATACTATGATCCCATAGACTATCCCTGTTAGTCAGTCATAATATACTTATTTTTATCCTGGGAAAAATAAAACATATAAAGGTGTAAGTTCAGATGCTCAGTATGGATAACATTATAGTAGAAACTTTCATAAATAAGCATAAACATTTACGGTAGTGTATAATACTAAAACAAAATCCTTTTAAACTTGAACAATATCATAATATAGAAAAGATAAAACAAAATAATTCCATTTACTTATTCACATGGATATTCTACTAGTCGAATAATCAAATGCAATATCAATATCAACTTTCACTATAACGGAATGCATAATGCCATTCTTTCATAACCAAATAGTCAAGGTCTTGTGCCAAGGCTACAAATAAGATTTCTCCAAGGTCTTGTGACAAGACAATAGTTTGTCTCATTAGACCTACTGATGCATCGAGTAGGTATATCGGGCTCCAACCATCACATACTTAGTCCAATGAATTCCTCATATAAATGTATGAAACATAACATAAAAATTCATATTAAAACATGCATACAAAATGTCAATACATTATCCACAAACCATGAATGGTATAAAAGTATCACATCCACACTCAAACATATCTCATTCAATACAATAAAGATGATTGTATTATAACAGATTGACCTCAATAGAGAATAATTAAGGATATTGACATAGATTAAAATAATCATCAACCTTTTTGAGAGAAATATCCCCCTTTTTCTTGAAAACATTTAAAAGTAACACTATTTATCAAAAATCCGTTTAAAATAGATTTCTAAATCAAAGTGTCCCAAACCACTTAGAAAATTTTAAAAGGGATTTTAATTTTAAAACATTAATGCCAATATAAATAAATCCTTAAAACCATTTTTAAAACATGGATAGTAATGAGAAATATTAAGAATAGTAATTCATTAAAACATTTTAAAATGTTATTTTATTTAGAGTTCCTAACCAAAAGTGAGACACTTGAATGAAAATAATTAATATAATCAAATCTTTATAATATCATGGGAATAAAGGGATTCATGATATAATATGTCAAACTACACTATATACACCATATAAAAGTGAATTGGCGTATGACAACAAAGATGTCTCAATGAAATGTAAATTGAGATGAAATCTATTTTAAAGACCATATACTTAGGATAAGGATAAATCAAGAACATAATTATTTGTGCCAAATAAAAATACATATAATATTATTAGATATTAAGTGTAAATCAATTAGAGGACATTCACACATATGTTTATAAAAACAACACCAATGAATTGGATGTTTAACTCAATAAATAGACATTTAGTTTAAATTACTCTTATTGAGATCATATAGATGAATTAAGAATTTATAAAAGGAGTGATTATGTGTATCAAAATTATATCTATAGAAAGGGGAGTGGGAATTATGACATAAGCAAATGAATAATGATTCCACATATAATCATGGAGTAATATAATCAATTAAGTATGCGTAAAGCCGAATGAGTGGAAATTGAAAATTTTAATTTCCTTACCAATTTGATTACTTACAAAACATACATTCCATGAAAGATATATCACACAATTATGATGTAAATATTCATAAATTAAAGTATATTACACAATTAATACTATCATGGGTAGTACACGGACCACATGCAATAAATAAGTGGTGAACAATGGGAAATATCACAGAATTAAATGTGAGATAAGAAACCTCTTACATTGTAATTTTTCTTGGCCGAGGGTAGGTTAAACTCTTTTATAATGGTGAAATAATTGATATAAAATTATACAAGAACAATATACATTAATATGATATCATAAATGATCTTTGAACATTTCATTGATAATAATATCTTAGTATTATCGTCATTTCGTGTGTAAACGGATTCGTTTCACTTTATATTATTTATTATGTGAGTCATATTTGTTTTGGATGGGATGTATCCTATTCATATCCAGAATGATATCAAGCCTTCTAAAATTAATTTTAATCATCAAATGAAAATTACTCTTGAATGGAAACGATGGGGAATGAATCTCATCACATTCGTGGAGACGGTAATCCGTACGTATGCACGAGCGACAATATCATTTTTTTTATATGAAAATAATATATAATTGTATGGTATATATTATATAATGAATCATTTTCATGTTATATTTATTATTTACATTAATTACACGTCATTATTATACCCATCCAAATAATAATGTATTGAATAACAATTATACTATGACGTGGAGACAGTAAGTTGTACGTACACACGTATGGTGACATGTCATTCAAAGGATGGATAGAATAATGAATATGGTTATACCATATTAATAATAACATGACAGTATATAGAAGATACTGGAGATATTATTTAATAATGGAAACAATAATGAAAGAGGATGTGCAAGAAGAAAGGAACTTGGAAGATGTGGTGAAATATGTACCTCTTCTATGGGTTCTTCTTTTTGATTTGATCAAAAGGGCTCTATAGGATGGATTTATGAGTAAAGTAAGGACTCTAGGATGAAGGGATAATTGTTCAGAGGGTATTTGGGCCAAGGTTGGCCAAACCAAATGGATTTGAAGGTGTGAATTTGAGGTAAGGGGGAGTCTCATTTTATAAGAGGAGTGAAGGGGACCTTATGAAAACATAATGTATTATTTTATAATAAATTAATATTCAGTTTATAATGGCTAAAAATTAATTTATTTAAAAGATTTGGTAGGGATGGGTCGAAAACCACTCATCCAATAGGTTTTAGACTGTTTCGGGTGACTATATTAAACTTATCTTTTAGATTTAACTCTTAGTTAATTAGTTTGACATTTACCATGTATCATTGTATTTTTATATTATATGGTTAATAAATATACTATAAACTACCAAGAGAACCCCAAGGGGTTCATTAATGATATAAATATCATCATATAAGTCCTTTGGCCGAAACATCGATTTTTACAAATATAATATCAATTAATAATATAATATTCATTTTAAAAACTATTTTATGTCAATTTTTACAATATTTAATAATTGTTTTTTAAGTAATAAAAATATTATTAATTAGAACCAAATTTATTTAATAAAACCTAAAATGTCATTCTAACATATAAAATTCGTGGATGGCATTAAAACCTTTCAAATTATATTTATTTTAACATTTATAATACCATTTATTTGATTCATTAATTAATAAGGAAAATATTGCATCATCATTGTGTCATAAATACATTTAATTATTAAAAGTAAAAAAAATATAAATAAAATAAATTTTTATAAGAAAATTTATTATCATTATAATGAATATTTATAATCAAATATATAACATATATTATCCTATTTAAAAATATTTTTACTTAAAGATATATCATTATGTCATTTATGTATTTACTTTAACATAATTAATGTAAAGTGTCATTTTCATACACAAGTCACTCCATGGGGTCCCAAAATTGACTCAAATATTCCCATGGTCAGACATGTATCATCCAATATCCTTAGGACACGTTTTATGATAATTTGATATTATTTATTAACCTTATTTACCAGATTTACCCTTTAATAATGGTAAATAAAATATTTATCGAAGTAATTATTCAAAATGTATAAAAATAAAAGATATCTATTTACACAACTTGGACCTCCTGGTTCTAAATATAGAATCCATTTTTCTAATTTCAAAATACATAAGTGGAAGAAATTTAATTTAAAAATTATTCCCGATGTTAAAACAAAAAGCGTGTTTTTTAAGAAATAATAACAATCAAAAGATTGACATTTGTTTATATCCAATATCAATGTGAAATTATTTCCAATGAACAAAATTGGATTAAAAGGTAAAAATATAATCTAATTATACATCTAGACCATTCATATGTATTGTTGACCACTATAAATTATTTTGATTAAAAAATTTGTTCTCAGTTAAAATATATTATTTTCACTATTCACCCAAATATGAAAGTTATCAGAAAAACAGAAAAAAATTATTGAAACTAAACTACTAGGTCGCAATCCAAAATAAGTAGTTTATTTTGTCAAATTTAAAATATAAATGTTTCATATATTGGATTTAAAAAGTGTTCTCCATTAAAATGCGGTAAAATAGCATTTTTTGAAAAATACTTTTTTTATCTAAAAAAAATGAATTTGTCCTTATATTATGTCTAAGAATCTCATAATATGTATTCTAAAATTAAATGTGTTATATAAAGTTCATAATTCTGGTAAAACTATTCATAACTGCTTTTGAACGGCTAGTTTGGTAAGTCGTGATGTGCTTGAACTCCATGTTGCGTGTAGTGTGAGTTATTGAATTACATTGAAAAACTAACGTACTATGAAATATTGGGGTGTTACATTCTTCCCACAATCAATAAATTGTATCCTCTCAATTTTTAAAATTGTGCTTGGGAATATAATGGAATTTCCCAGATCGGAAAAAGAGTCAATAAAACAGTCACTTTAATAAAAAGAAAGATAAGTACAAAGGTCACCCAAGATAACAAATACTAGGATTCAATGTAGGAAAACATGGATATGGATGATAAACTAAGTGTCAAGTTCTGATGGAGAGGGATAGAAAACATGATCAAGGGAAAGTTAACAACAAGAAAACCGTAAACTTGTGATGGGAGAAATGGTAAATAGTTTCCTTGATGAAAAGTAAATGGACAAATTTTTTTGTTTTAAGTTAATTTTCATAAAGATGAGGAATTTATTTATGATATTGACTAAGAACATAAAGATATATAATTAATTTTCAAGTAGATTTTCATTCTTTAATAAATTTCTACCACAAATTCATTTTTTAAACTACGAGTATTGAAGATGACTTAGTCACACCGGAAGAGCTAGAATAAACTTCTAGAGAATCACATGATCCACAAAAGATAAAATATATATTTACCTGGTCTTTAGAGATAAATCAAAAACAAAGCGGTTAGTACAAGATCTAATGATCCCCCAAAAGGATATTCCTGTAGAGAAAGAAACACTAATCATAATATCTAATATTAAACCTAGAATACCCCAATGTTAAATAAATAGCATTCAATAAACAATTGTCCTTAAAATATTTCAATATAATCTAAACTTATATTGAAACCCAAAAAATAGAAGAATTTGGTTATGTAGTCTTCCACGTTAAATTGTATCTTCAAATGACATCAACTACTATTAAATTCACATACTTAAAAGTAATTAACCAAATCATATATTCTCTATTATAGGTTAATAATATCCATAAATAACCCAAATCACTATAAATCCATGATAAAAACATAGATAAAAATCCACCGTTACTCCTCAAATGAAATCTCATTGTATTATATTTTCGTTGGGCATATAGTGTTCCCAACAAAGTGAAAGTATTCCAAAATAACTTTTATCACTTAATCACCATTTCATTTTCTTATACTAAGGGTATTCATTTGATAAGACATAAGATCCCAAATCACCTTTTTATTGATCAATAAAAGCATTTAACTATGAATTGTTAGTCACACTAACCAGGAACTTCACGTAGTCCAGTGGTAGGAGATAAATCCCAATCGCACTCTGGTTGTGGGTTTGATTCCCACAGCTTTTTCCGACACGACGGGTTGTCACACGGCCTACGTGTTATCCTTTTTCAAAAACTACATGTTATAACATTACCAAAATGAGATAAATTCCTCAAAATAACCATATCATAATTTACCCACAAATTTTATCTCATACCATTCATTTTCATCCCAAAATATAATAACATGGAATTGCCTCAATCACAATGATCATATAAAACCAAATGGTTATTTATAAATATATCCATAAGAGAAAAGATAAGTCTTCTTCAAATATCACATTCACATGACAAACTGTTGGGTTACAAATACAAGGGAAAATTATTCCAAAGTTATCCCATCAACAAGGAGCACTAATACATTTAATCATTTTTCCAACCATTTATTTCAACAAATATTCTTCTTTGACCATGAAAATATCGTATAGAATAGAAAATTCAATCGGTTAATGGATAGGTCCCCTACATTTATGATAAATGACTATAAATGGATTCTTGGGACCATTATTATTTTCTTTTATAGTACTCTTCATTTTTCCTTAGCAATTATTCAATTTATGTATTTCATTCCCACATGTAAATAATTTCTTTATTCCATTGAGACACTTTCCTAGGTGTCTTCATCTACATATCCTGCATGATGAAAATTGAGGATTCTTTTCTCCATGGTCTCCACTACTGGAGCACGTACGATTCATCACTTTTCACTTCTTTGATGAGTCTTGGAGTTGGTTAATATATATGTTGTTCATAATATTTTTGGAAAAATGATTTGGCATGAACATGATATTTTTTTCGCCTATCAACATTCATTTTTGTTGTTCATTTACACCACCATTCCCACCTTTTATATCATTCTCAATGTTACTATGACTTCCTTGGAATCCAGCAATTGACTAAAACCAGAAAGCATTGTGTGAGTAATAGTAGTTAGAAAATCATTTAGAGAATATGATGACACCATATTTTCAATTTGAAACACCTTAGAATTAACCAAGGTCATTTATTCTCATCTTATATAAAAAAGACATAAAATATTTTTGTAAAAAAAATGTAACTTTTCATAAGAATGTCCCCTAGGAGTGTCATAACCAATTGTGCAGTAAGTCCAATTGTTGTGAACTAGTTCCCGTTTGAGTCTAGCTCCAACCAGTGTTTTTGGGTTTTACCCCTAGGTATATCTATATCGGAGCCGCCTCTACCTGCTCATATGCAGACAAGGATGTAATTCTTGGAAAACTAACAAAAACTCTACAATACCAAAATTTTAGGAAGTTCTTTTATACTAATACTCAAAGTCTATATTATGGTTATGTTCTCTAATCAGAGTTTATCTAAATCTAGTTTCCATGGTTTGTACTAAACATCCCATGATACCAACTGTAACGCCCTGACCCCACAAGCCCATAGTCAGTGAATTATTACGTATCATTGGCATGATCATAAAAGATCATGTCTCGAATGACCAGTTAGTTTAGAAGCCGTGGAATTACGAGATACATTTATAAGGTTTACATTACTTCATAAAATAGAAAACTACAACAACATTTTTTCCATAGACAACATTGAGATATCATATACTATCCCTATAGGTTAGTCATAATATACTTCATTTCATCCTAGGAAAAAATAAACATATAACGGGGTGATCTTAGATGCTCAGTAAGGACAACATTATAGCAGAAAACTTCATAAATAAGCATAAACAATTAAGGCATTGTTTAAGACTAAAAAAAGACTTATAAAATTAAATTTCAACATAATATGCAAAAGATAAATTCAAATAATTCCATTTATTTATTCATATGTATATTCTACTATTCAAATAATCACATTCAATGTCAATAGCCACATTAATAATAATAGAATGCATAATGCCAGACTTTTATAACCACATGGTCAAGGCCTTGTTCCAAGATTACAAATATGATTTTGTCAATGCCTTGTTCCAAGACACTATTTTGTCTCATGAAACCTACCAATGCATCGAGGAGCATTAGCGGGCTCCAACCATCACCTTCCAAGTCCAATCCATTCTTCATATAAATGTTTGAAACATAACATAAACATTTTTGTTAAAACTAGCATAAGAAATGTAAATACTTTATCCACAAACCTTGAATTGTATAAAAATAGGACATCCACAGTCAAACATAACTCATTCAATACAATATGGATGATTTTATTTTAACATATTAACCTAAATAGATAATAAGGAAGGATATTGACATAGATTAAAATAATCATCAAAACTATTTAAGAGAAATATTCCACTTTTTCTTAAAAACATTTAAAAGTCACAATATTTGTAAAGAAGCTGTTTAAAATAGATATTTGAATAAAAGGGTCCCATACCACATAGAAACTTTTAAAAGGGATTTTAATTTTAAAATTTTAATTTCCATATAAATAAATCCTTAAATCCATTTTCAAAACATGGACATTAATTAGAAATATTTAGAATAATAAATCGTTAAAACATTTTAAAATGATATTTTCGTTAAAGTTACTAACCAAAAGAGAGACACTTGAATGAAAATAATTGAGGTAATAACAACATTATAATGTCTTGGGAATAAAGGGATTCATGATAAAATATGCCAATGTACATTATATACACCATATAAATGTGATTTGGCGTATGAAAACAAAGAAGTCTCCATGGAATGTAAATTGAGATGAAATCTCTTATAAAGACTGTATCCTTAGGTTAAGGATAAATAGAAGACATAATTATGTGTGAAAAATGTAAATACAATAAATATTATTGGATATTCAGTTTAAATCAATCAGAGGACATTCAAACATATTCTTGTAAAAACAGCACCAATTAATTGGATGTTTAACTCAATAAATGGATATTGAGTTAAAATTACTCTTATCAAGATCATATCGCTGACTTCAGAATTTATAAAATGAGTGATTATGTGTATCAAATGTATATCCACAGAAAGGGGAGTGGGAATTATAACATAAGAAATTTAGTAGTGATTCCACACATAATCATGGAGTTAAATAATCAATGAAGTATGTGTAAAGCCGAATGAGTGGAAACTAAAATTTGTAATTCCCTTACCAATTTTGTACCATATGAAACATACATCCAATGAAATATGGATCATACAATGATGATGTAAATATACATAAATTAAAGTATATTACTCAGTGAATAAAATCATGGTTAGTACACACAACAGTTGAAATAAATAAGTGGTGAATAATGGAAATCTCACAGAATTAAAAGTGAGATAAGAAACCCATTACTTTGTGCTTTTCCTTGGTCGAGGGTAGGTTATCCTATTTTATAATGGTGAAATAATTGTTATTAAATTATAAAATAATCATATACATTAATATTATATCATATATGTTCTTTTAACGTTTCATTGTTAACAATATCACAGTATTATCGTTGTATTGGGTGTTAACATATTCGTTTTCCTTCATATTATTTGTTATTTGAGTCATATTTGTTATGGACGAGATGTATATTATACATAAAAACGTTTTACTGTCATTTTTAATAGCCATGTCCTGTCTGTACAGACACCATTAATGTAAAAAATGAGAGTTCCATACTCATAATTTATCTCGCATCGATCTACCTTGTCATTATAAGGTTAAAATATCTAGGACCCCCAATGGAACAAGTACATAAAAAAGGGCCATGCCAATGAAAATGAACTAACACAAAAAATGGATTACAATTTTCATATAAAACCTCTACCAAAATAAATAATTATTTAAACCATTTCATAATTTCAATTTCCATGCCAAAAAGAATTATTTTATAAAAAACCTTTTAAATTTATAAAATAAATGAATTGTTTGAAATAACACCAATTTTCCAAAATATCCTAATCCAAATATTTTTGAGACATACCCCTAGAATAACATATTTATTTTAACATAGTTTTAATAAAAACATTTAATTATAACTAGTAATTCAGGTTATAAATCAATTGGAGTGGATAGATAATCCACCTACGTCGTAAAAATTGAAAATAATGAAGAATAGTGCTACAGTTCTCTAGATAAAATCAGAACACTAATTCATTTCACATGATCTATTAATATTTCATTATAAAATCATCTATAAAGAAAAAATAAATCAATAAAAATATACATTTATGGTACTTAGAGAGATAATATCATTGTATCTATGAAAATTGGGAAACAATGTGTATATATAGATGATGTTTGGACTTTAACACACATTGAATTGCCTGAGGATCCCTCCTAGATCAAACAAGATTGTCTCTCACACCATCGGAGAAAAAGGAATTCCATTTAGGGAAGGTTTATGAGAGAATGTGTAAAAGGGGTCTATTAATATTAGATCAATACTTTTAGGAGATCTAACTGTAAACTATATGGTTTGGAAAATTTTATATCAACCTTATGTTCCTACATTATTAAGAAAACTCCTTCTATGGTTGGATTTCATGGTTAAAAATCTATAATACAATAATTATTTTCCATATGATTCAAGAACCATGGATTATCATGGGAATTAGCATAATTTGTCCAAAACATGTCCCTATCATGTTCCTCTTAGTGCCTATTGTCTTCCTTTTCATTATTTCTATGAGAATCGATATGTTTTCTACACATATTACACATATATAAATGCCTATAAATCCTTCTAAAACCCCTAAAAACCTCAGGAAAAATTTCCATAATATTAAATTTAATTAAATTACGTGAATAAATTTACATTTACCTGAAAATAGAGGTATTACAAAAAAAAATTAGAATTATTTGAATAGCACAGAGACTTCAATTTTCGATGGAATAACCTATCATATCTAGAAAAATATTACATATCAACATGTTTTTTATCTTGGTTATGATGTTCAACAATTTTTGATATATGGTTTCTTCCATATCTTGAACATTTTCCTCTAATACATACAAAACATGTTTTTTTGAATGATGGGAGGGCGAGATATGAAAAGAATTCCTGACACTTAATGAGTGAGTTTCATCGAGATAAAGGAGTTAGAAATTTTAAAGGTATTCAAGGGAAGTTGAATAATTCCAATAATGTCATTAATAATTTTAAAAACTTTATTTTTCTTAATTAAAGGATCAATCATGGAGAATTAAAAATGAATTATTATAAAACTATTTTTGGCATCATTAAAATGGTGCCTGAAATTGTAAAAACCCTAAGGTGTCTTGGTGAGAAATAAGAATATTAAACTATTATTGAAAATATATTATAAATTATTTCTAATAATATTCATGAAAAATTTCATCATTGAATGACATATATCATGAAACTCGATTCATAGATTATCTTTATATCACTCATACATATATGAAATATGGAAATATAATGTTTTGAAGGGAAAACAAATGGTTGATTATGAAATGTACTTCAATTCAAAAAACTGAGGAAAACCTAACATTATTCAAGAAGATAAATAATTTATTTTTTCTAACACCAAATAAGTGGATAGTATATTTTTCAATGAATTTATTTCTTATTTTCTTAATATGTAAAAAAGGTCATATGAATGTTCAAAGGTATGTTACCCCTAATTGTTTACAGTTTTGATATTATTGGGAAAGTTTCTACAAACATTCCTCAAGAAATATTATATGAATTCTGTGGTGGAGATGATAGAAATTAAATAATATTTTTTTAGAAAAAAGTAGAAAAATGAAATTTATATTCCTATATAATGGATTAATTTTTTTCCAAATACAAAATTTAAATCATTTGTTCTAATTTTTATAAAGATGATAATATTTAATTTAATGATAAAAACGTTTGTGATGATGATAATGAAAAAAAATGTTTCTAAATTATCCAATTAAATGTTAAATAGTGATTAAAGTATTATTTCAAAATAAGAATTTACTATGTTAGAATATTCACTAAAAATAGTGTTGAATGAGTTTCCATTATTGATTATAATCCTAGAAATATAATTAAAATTGTAAAAAGAAAAATCATAATCAAATAACCAAGAATATAATCTTATAGAAAAATCAATGTTTTTAATAGAGATAGATAATGTTAATATGGTAGATGATGAAAAGAAAACCCACAATATAAATATTAACCAAAAATTTATGTTAATGGTGGTCATGTAGGAACTTACTAAAAAAACTGTAAATATAAGAAATAATTTTTCACGATTCAAAAAATCTGTTTCATATATTGGTGAATGTTTTGAAATATGAAATACTTTATTGAATCAAAAAATTCATCATCAAATGGTGATAAAATATATGAATCTATTTAATATAGTATGAAGGTTTATAAAATCTTGTATCGGTCAAAAATTAAGGATGTTGAAAAATCATTATTTTCTAACCTTTTGATGTCTACCCCTAAAAAATATACCATAAGTGATTTAATTGACGCAAATATGAAATTCTATGCTAAATATAAAAACTATTGAAGTTAACAATATTTTATTGGTAAAATAGATTTCTATAATGTGATATAATAATTTTTATAAAAAATAATATTTAAAACTCTATAATGTATTGATATAAGAAAAAAAATATTTATTCTTAGGTTACTTCATGTATTGTAGTGGCTTTGGAAATACATTTATGATGTTTTATATTAATTAAAATCATGAAAAACAATCTAAATAGAAACTGGAAATAGGGTTTGACGGGGGGTAACCAACTCAAAGATGCGAAACTGATAATGTTAGTGTAAAATTAAATCTATATTTTATCCTTTGGAAACACTTTGAGAAATTTGTAAATAACATATAAACCCTTCAATAATATTTATTTTTATGATTCAAGAACAATAGGATTTTTTTAAAAATTCTTAATAAGGGGATGTAGAAAGTGATAATCCAAATTAAAAATATACTATTCTCAAAAATTTCTTCAATTATACAATAATAGAATGAACCGGTTCTGTGGGAATTGGGTTCTATTTAAATAAAATTGGATATTTATGTTTTTAAATAATTTGATTTATATCAATGGAGGTAAATTTATTTCTGCCTTCAATGAGTCACATAGATTCAATGGTGTTTCATCTTCGATCATTAGGAATGAAATGTTATCATCCAATAGATACTTGTTAGTAGATTGAATGAAATCCAATATTTTAATGGTTTCAAGACATTGGGATTAAACTAACAATGTTTTTTCAGAAAATATTTAATTTCTATAAAAATGTAGAATATGGAAAATAGTTCTTAGAAAACAACCAACAATGGGAAACATGTTTTAGTTTGGTAGAATATAAATTTAATGATATTTCATCATGAAAGAATAAAATAAATTTCGACATGAAAGGATTAGACACATGTGTGAGGGAAATGTAAGTAAACTATGAAATATAAATAGTTACCATGATATCTAAAACATGACAAGATTAATGGATTTGTAAAGCTATGTTTTCTATAATGAGATGCTTAAAAACTCCGTCAATAAGAAAGATGAAATTTTTTCAACTCATACTATGGAGTTGATAAATTTTGATATTTTTGGGCTGATTATTAACCAACCAAGACATGGTGATATGTACACTATATCAATAATTGATAGAAGTTTTAATGTTAAAATATGTTTTTGAAACATAAATCCATAGATATTTTATTGTTTTTAAATTTTATGAAAAGTGAAGACAATGATTATGGATTTTTGTTGATGAAGTTAAAAATTTATTGTGCTGAAGAACACTGATTTAATGATTCTAGATAATATATAGAAAAATATGTAATTTTTCATTAGATTAGTATATCTTACACACTTTCACAAAAATGGTTATTCTAAAAGACGAAAAGTATTTTTAAGGGAGAAGAAATAAAAATTTTGGATTGAACATGGTAATTATCTTTTATTATTGTGGTATGATATCAGTAAAAATACATATTTTCATAATAAATATTTATATATGACAAAATAAGATATAAATGTAAAATAAATGTACTTCAATACAGCTGAATATTTGAAATTACAATGGTTTTTTGATGTCCATGCATATAAAAATAAAGGGGGGAAATATTAGAAATTTTGATCAAATGGAATTATATGGAATAAATGATGGTTAGAATCACATTAGAGTATGAAATTGATGTTATGAAAAAGAAACAATAACGATTATTTCTTCGGTACATGTCAAAGTTTTCGAAAAATTGGATAATAATTCTTTTAACATGTGTTGACATTGAAGATGTGGAAGATAATGTTGTAGTAGTTGAGAAAAGTGAAAAATTTCCCCAAAATAATTCTTTTCTCTCAGTTACTCTCAGTGATGAGGAACAAATGTATACATTTCATTCTGGGATTACAGTATAGAAGGATGTTCAATACATGAATTGTTATAAAAAACAACAAGCTTAAAACGAAAATAAAAACGTAGTTATGTTTACATACATCAAACTTTTAAAAAAATATCAAAACTATTTTGATATATCTTTCTATGTAAAATATTTGATTGATAATATAAATATATAGTTTCATAAAATATATAGGAATGATACTTTGGTAAATGTACCCAATCTGAATAATAAATACTACTTTGGTAAAACGTGGTTGTTCTAGAATAATATGAATTTTGATAGTGAACAGATAAGAAACAAAACAAGACTATAATTTAATTTTTTCACCAAAAGTTAAGGCATTTATTTTTATTAGTCTTTTTCCCCCATTCGAAATTTTAAAAACTATCCAAAATTTTCTTTATATCATTGTAAAATGAGTTTATAAGTTTTTTCATATGTATATATATTATTATTTTCTTAATATAAAACAAGATAATTAAATATACATTGAACAACTGTGGGGAATCATACATTCTAAATATAAATTATATGTCTGCATGTAAAGAATGTTTTTATAAAAATTAATGAAATATATCATATAATTGAATTTGAAATTGGATTTCTACTAAAGGATTTTTAAGATCAAGAAATGAAGATTATATATTAATCTATAAATAAAATAAAATAAATTTATTTTTCGTTATTATTATTTTTTTGTTGATGATATAATATATTCTAATAATTATGATGAAAAATGTAAATTTTGTATAGGGAACTATTGATTTTTTTAATATATTTAAATGGTTATATAAATCTAATATTTTTTGGGTTAGAAATTTCCCAAAAGAATAAATATATTTTTTCTCTCAATAAAATTATTCTGAGGAATGTAAAATAAAGTTTGTAATGGATTAATAAACTACTTTTTCCACACCAATTATAATTGGAACCATTTTATTGAATGATGGATAATATAAGGATGTTGATAATAATAAATTCAGAATGTTGGTAAGATGTTTGATATATCTAAGGTCTTCATTGACATATATTTTATATGTTGTTACTATTTATGAATGATTTTAGTGTGATCCAAATGTATCTAAACCAATTTTAAGAAAATTAATTATCATATACGTTAATAGAACAACTTATTTTGTTTTAAAATAATACATCTCATTAAAAATTGATTTTTTTTTGTTATACGTATAATGATTTTGAATAATGTGTTGATGATAGAGTATCCACATCAGGTTGAGTTTTATGTTTATGAGTAATATTTTTTTTGTTTTCTTAAAAAGAATAAACCTTATTTATCGCACTATATCTCTAAATATGAGTATGTTACTTTCAATCAAGCTATATCAAAACATATGATGGTGAAATCTCAGTTAGAATATTATTTGGTGGAAGAAAATATTCTACTACTCTTGGGTTAGGATAATAAAATTTAAATATAACTCACTGAAAATATTGTGTAACATTAAATTTCAATGAATATCGATTTCAAATATCTCTTCATCAGTGAGCTTGTGGGGTGTAATGGACTAATGATGGGATATTTTCCTAAAACATGGGAATAGTCTAATATATTTATAAAATAATTATCATGAGATACATTTTAGAAACTATGTTTGACCATGTGCATAAAACATATCTCTATCTTAAATTCTATGTTATTTGACTCTTTCCCCACTATAATCGTGTCTTTGGATAATGTTGTAAAGGGGTAGGAAAAGGATGTTACATAAATCAATCCATTAGATGATGATTTAATATTTATGTAATGAAATAATTTTGAGTCTGTTTTTAAAAGGAAAAATATATGACTTAAATATGTATTAATTCTTTTCAATGTATATCTAAGTGGATCTATGAAATATTTTTCCGAAATAAAATGTTTTAAATCACATGGTTTTTGTAAAATGGTGATGAGGATGTATGGAATAAAAAATTTCATAAGTATCTTATTATATATAACCTGGTTTTTTATTTAATGACACATGTTTCCTACTTTGATATTACTAGCACAGGTTTATAATTATTTGATATGTGATTCGTAGATATATTTATAAAATCTCAGTGATTTATGATTAATTATTGACAATAAATTATAAAGGGTGATGTTATTGGGACCAAATTTTCTGAAGGTGATATTGAATTTGTAAGATGTCAAAAGTTTTTTGGAATAATTGTATTTTTTTCCTTCCAAATATTTCGATAAATTTTTAATGTTTTGAAAAATGGTGATGAAATATTGTTAGAATCATATGAAGTGTATTGGATAATGTTTTATTAAACATGTCTATCAAAAGTAAGAAAATGTATTCATATATACCAAAAAATCAGAATTTTTTTTAAATAAAAATCCATCAGTTAACGGTGTTATGTTGGATGATTTCTTAAAATGGAAATCAAATAGTGATGGGAAAAATTGAGGGGATTGGAAAAATGATTCCAAACCTATGTAAATAGAAAAATATATTTTTCTGAATGTTTTAAAATGATTCAAAAGTCCCATTATATGGAATTTTCCATTACAAATCAACTGATACATTGCTACCCTAATAGATTCCAACATCATAAATTACAAAATATTTTCAATTCATAAAACAATAAAAAATTCTTTTAAAATTTTTTTGGAAAATTTCAAGGGAAAATAAAATAATAAATGATTTTTATTAAATATATTTTTATATTATATAGGAAATAATCCTTCATTATTCTACATTATTAGAATTGATGTTTAATAATTTTTAATGTTTTGTTAGTAAAAATTATATGTTTTGTGATTTTTAAAATTAATAAAAAAATGAATATTGATAATGGGATGAAATGATGATTTTAAAGAATGTCATCAGTCAAAATCCATTGGATAATCAAATCATCAGGAAGATCATTTAGTAAAAAATCATCTAACATATTTTTAATTGAATAGAGTCGAAAGAATCATTTTAAATGAAATAACCAGACAAACATTTTGTAGATGTTTTATCCAATAGGGAATGTCAGGTGGATCCAAATATTTAAATAGTATATTATATTTCAATTGGTAGATGACTTTTATGAAATATAAATAGACATAGTAAGTAACAGAGAACATATATTTATCATAAAAAATTCTTGAACCTAATTTTGGGATGCACAAAAATAAATATGATGACAGATTCTATCAGATGTAGTATAATTCAGAAAAAGATCATCTGATGTAAATATTTATTGTCTAGTTTTTTTAGATGCATTTTATCATAAGAGAATCGTATTAATAAAAAACCCCTATATATTCCAAATTTTTTTGTCATCATAAGAACTCTTATTAGGTGAGGAAATTATATAACATATTATGATAAAATTTCTAAATAATATATTGTGAGGTCAAGATATTTATGATGGTTTCATACAAATATGTAATCTAATTATGCTGAGATGATCATTAAACATTCGTAAAAATAATAAAATACATTTTTATTCTTAAAATGATAAACATGTTTGTTAAAACACAATAATATAGATGTTAATGAAGTTAAAACCAGAAGGATGTTTTTCTAGATTTTTTTATACATGGTGAATAGTTTATATGCATTATGAATATTTTGTAAAATAATTAACAAGTAGATTAAATTTTCAAATTTTCATTGATCGTAAAAATAAATTAATTTTCCCACATATACTCTCTCATATGTTACTATATAATGGGATGAAATTGAAACAATTACGGTCATCTATTTATGTGTTAAAATTATGTTTCACTATTTAAATTGTTATAGAATATCTCACTACATGAAATTGTGAGAAAATGAGTTGTTAATGATATTTTTGATTATCCTATTTTGAAACATGGAATATCTAGTTTAGGGTTGATAAAGCATAAGTGTGTAATTGACAGACAAGTTTTTATTAGAAATAATATGATAGGGAAATCTTAATGAACTTTATTGGATTGACCTTTCTGGATTTACCATTCATTAAAAATCCTTTATGGGTCAAATTTTCCAGGTAAATCATTTAGGATTGAAAAGTATGACAATATTTTATATCATGTAAAATCATGAGTTTCAATGTAGTTAATTTTAAAATTATAGAAGCTAGTTTGATTATCAGTTGAAATAACCTGAATGTTTTATGATATAAAAATATGAAAGAGGCAATTATAAAGTGTCGATGGTTGCTGTTTTTTACATATGTTCTTAGAAATTTTTCTTACCTATTCTGTGGTAACAATGTAATTAAGTAGTTTATATCAAAATAGAAAAGGTGTTGTATATATAAGAAATAAAGTAGAAATATAATAAATTATTGATAAAGATTTAATTTTTTTTAAATATAGTTACATATTTGTTTCCAATAAGCACCTATACTGGTTTTATTAGTCACAATGAAATTCATGTGTAAGGATATTCCTAACATAACGTAACCATATAAATGGATTTTTTGGTGGGTTTTGTCGTATTAGATTATTTTTAAAATATTCGAATGACAAGCTACTACTACTAATTTGTGATCCATGAAAACGTATATGTTCTTTATTCACTATTTGAAATATAATTTCTGAACAATGTAATTACACATTAACGGGATTAAAAGGTTGTTTCTTATTAAAGAATAAATCTTAAAAATACAAGGATCTCGAATTCACCCACTCCCTCAATCATAAATCACCGAGATGATACATTGGCCTTATATATAAATCTATTCAACTGTAGGCCCACTAGCTGGAAATTTAACCATCTAAAAGACACTTTTTGTAACATCTCGTATTTGGAAGCCACCCAAAGGTGCCCCGAACCTGGTTGGCCACATTACCTCAAGAACATTTCCCCAAATTCCAGAGGCTGTCGACTAGAAGCGAGGGCCAAGGTGTGATATTGGGGAAAATATTCCCTCATTGGTAGATTATACTCATCGGAAAACAAATAGTGAACAATAATTGAAGTAGTAATACTATGCAATAGAAGATAACGACAGATGACTGATGTAAATAAAACTGGAGCTATATATACATGATGCATGTCACTTGTTTCTAGGAAACAATCTAAACATGTCAAAGTGCTGAAAATAAAATATTTATACCAAATTAAAAGAAATTATTTAAAATCCAATATCATTTAATGCCAAAGATTGGTCTCGTTCTCTCCATCTCCAACATCAATCAAGTACCTAATAAAGATGGGTGCTAGACTATATCTATACCTGCATCCATTGAATCAATTTGGATCCAAAAGCATGATCCAAATTGGGTGTGAGACAAATCCTAGTAGGGAACACCCAATAGATAATGTGCCTAAATATCAATTATTATATCGGGTACGTAATATACATAATTATGTAATAAACTAGTAATTACTCAAAAGAAGAAAATCATACAATTTTCATTTACATTGGATTTCTTTTATTATTATTCACTTGAATCATGTATTCTCAGGATCCCACATATTATCTATATTATCCTATATAATATTAAAAAATATAGGTCTCATAAGACTATCTAAACAAATAAGTAAAAATGTGTCTGATCTTATTCATTCCCTTGTAAAACTCATCCCGATATTTCTACCATTCATAAGAAAACATCTGGGAAAGATCACACGGTCTAACCCATTTTGTTTTACATAGAACAAATTCATTAAATAAAAAACCTATGGGTATATCTCAAGGTCTGACCCATTTGGTATTTTATAGCACTAATCAATTAAATAATGACCCTACCGGAATCCCTCACAGTCTATCCCCTATGGACTAACATATCATTAATCACTGACAAACAACCACCTCAGAAGCTCTCATTGTCAATACCCTTGGGTCAGCATGCCACCAATAAATTAAATAACGACATCTTGGGTAGATCTCACAGTCAATAACCCTGGGTAAAATATCTACACCATGGATCTCATAGTGCTATGTAATTAGACTAGGAGCCCCCTCAATCTCTCTGGTATAATTCTCTCAGGGTCTAATTGAAAAATAGTTCACATATCATACCAAGAATCTTATGTAAGATAAAATTTATATGTGGATAATCATTGGTAATGCATATCTCATGAATTTAATAATAATCAATCAAACCCCATCCAAAGAAATTCAATGCATGAAAAACAAGGTACACCTAATATGAAACCAAGACCAAATTTTCATAAACAAACAATAATGAGAAACGTAGCCACGGGGTGTCCCATAATCAAGGTATATAACCTTATGGATATGAAACTTCCACTAATCAATCAACCAACCCAAAACAGGTTATAATAAGTTTTAATTCCAAATTAATCAATACCCCAAAAATTGTTATGAGGAACTTTTGGCATATATAATCCAAAGACAAACAAATAAAGTCACAATCCATTGACCTCAATGTCGTATAATTGCTATACTTGAACATCAGCCATCGAATAATCCATGATTGACCAGGATCTAAAAAATCCTATAAATATCCCAACCTTGAATAATTCATGAGATATGAAGAATCAGGAAGAAAGGCTCTAGCGAAAATGTTATCTCACAAGTGGGATTCCAATGCATCTGACAGAGTCTCAATAATTGGTCGAAAGGAGAGTCAGGGTTTCGATCTTTGTTCTTCATTACAAATCACTCATGTACAAACCACGACTAGAAGAATATTGTTCTGTAAATGAGACATGACCTTGACCAGATTTATCAATTAAAATGAAAAGTATGTTCTGTGTTAATTAACAGTACATTTTGTGTATTAGCCTCAACTGACCCTCAACATATGTGGTCCTACAGGTCACCACAAGTCCATCTACTCGGCCTTTACATAGCTAGTGTGTGATTGTATGTGGAAACCTATTACAGGGTGTGTGTGTGTGTGTGTATGTATAATTACAAGGGACATATATAGAAAATTTCCCATTTCATCACTTTTCCTCAAAAAACATCTCGAAATCAAGATCCATACCCAAAATGATGATCCAATATCTTAATAACATCCCCCCATAAAGAAATTCATACCTAGATTCCTCTTTCAAGGGTGGTGAAGAAAACACTTCAAACAACTTTTCCCACTGCTATCGCACCTCGGACTCCCTCTCCCAAGTCTCATAATGTACTCACTTGTGCTACCATAGAATCCATACCTGAGGATTAGACCAACCATATAAAACCATTGTATTGTTATCCACAATTTAAATAGGGTGATCCTAAAAGTATTATTCCATATCCACCTCAACCTATTCGGGTTGAAAACATGAGACAACACTGAAAAGTTGTTCCATAGCTGTGAATCCTGAATGATGTTGTGCATAGTCCGGTACATCTAACCTAACATCGATTTCTAGGCAATTGGCCCGACTGTCTCCAAAACCAAAAATGATTCAACATATCTCATTGAAGGCTTCCCCTGACTCATAATACTATTATTTCCCAACCTTCGTGTGACATGTATGCAAATCTGATCTCAGACCTCGAACTCCATAGGTTGTCTCTATCTATTACTGTAAGATTTCTGCTGAGACTATGTTGTATCCATCCCTTTATGAATCAATAAACCTACTTTATGGTATCCTAGATATGATAATGTCCTCGCATAGTTTCCACTCCTGCCTCTAGCCAACATAGGGGTGACTAGCATGGCCTATCGTACAGAGCCTCTCATGTTACCATCCGAATCATTTCCCAGAAAAAATGTTATTGTAGGAAACATCCAATAGGGGTATGTGTCTTTTCTAAGAACCCCAGAAATCTTGGATGAATTCTCAAATATTTTCCTCCGAAACCTGAATAGTTCTCTTAGATTGGCAATCCATCTAGGGATGGTAAGGTATACTGAGAAGTAACTGAGTTCCCAAAGCTCTCAACACTCACTGCTAGAAATGAGAAGTAAAACATGTGTCACTATCTGAAATGATATAGTAAAGAACCCCATGTATCTGTATAATCTATTGGATGTTAAACCTTCCAAGGTAATTAACACTAAATTTTTCTTTAATCAGATGGAAATGTGAAACCTTTGTGTGCCAATAAAGAAACCCAACCACATTTTTCATCAAAGAAACCTTGGTAAAACCGTCATGAAATCAATCATGACGTCATTTCACATCCACTCGGGAATGGGTAACTCCTATAAAATACCTACTGGTCGATGATGTTTTTCCTTCACCAACAGACAGGTGGAACATCTCATAACAAAACCTATTACTTCTCTCTTCATACCTAGCCACCATTACAGAGGATGAAAATATCAATACATCTCGATAACAATAGGATAAACTGACCATATATAGGCATGAAAATATCACATAAAATCCACATGTATGTTTTCTGACACCCATAAAAGTCCAAGAAAATGAAAAATCTCACTCTCGTCTATAGTCCACCTATGAATAAGGTCCTCACCTAACACACTCTCTCATTTGAAAAGGCATTCAGAATTTGATAGTTCCTTCATTCATAATCAATCCAGTAGAGTAGAGGTAAAATCTATAAAAGAAAAAATAATCTTCCACAATTCATCTATCACTTCCAAATTAATATCGTAGAACATATCCATAAGCTTCCAATCACTACAGGCCTCTTGAACTACTTATATATGAGTCCTACTACTCAATTCATCAGCCACAACATTACCTTTCACTGGAGTACAGGGAAGCTCATAGTCAAAATACTAAAGGTACTCAATCCACATTCATTGTATCAAATTCAGATGATGCTGAGTAAAGATATACATGATTCTTTTTTAGATAGTCTATAATTCATAATCCTTCTCTATAATGTAATGTCTCAAATAGATAAAATCATGAACTACTGCAGCAATATCGAAATTATGAATCAAGTAATTCCTCTCATATGGAATCAACTATATATAATCGTACACAACAACTTCTTCACCAGCCATTACCATGGCTCCCATCTCAGTACATGATTCATTGATGTAAACAATGTAACTCCTTACTATATCCATCAAAATCAGTATCGGTGATGATGTCAACCACCCTTTCATCTCCTGAAATGTTTAATCATGAGAAATATTTTAAATGTACTTCAAACCCCTCTTAGTCAGGCCCGTTAGTGGAACTTCTAAGCATGAAATGTCTTGAATAAACCATCTCTAGTAGCCATCCATCCCTAGAAAACACTATAAATCAACAAAATTATTCGACTGCTCTTTGGAAACGGTCTCTCTCACATTATTTGGGTCTAGGGATACTCCTATCTTTGAGATGATATAACCCATGAAATGAATTTAATCCATCCAAAAGTGGCACTTTGAGAGGGGTGGATATAACTGATTCTATCTTAGTGTACTCAATATGATCTCAACATGGTTTTCATGGTCATGTCGATAGTGACAGTACATCAATATATAATCCATGAATACATACAAAAAAGAATATATGTTTGGATGGACCACTCGATTAATAAATTCCCTGAAAACTGTATGTGCATTTGTTATACCGAACGACATCAACAAATACTCATATAGACCATACCTACTCTGAAAGGATGTAAGAGGTATATCTGATGGTCTAACATGAAATTGATGATAATAAGACCTCGAGTGAATCGTTGAGAACACCCGGGATCCTTGACGTTAATCAAAGAATTCAGTGATCCTATGTAAGGGAAATCAGTTATTGACCTTCAAATGGTTCAACATCCAATAATCCACAAATTATATGAGGCTACTGCCTTCCATCTTCTAAAAAAGCACAGGAGAACTCCAAGCCCAAGAACATGGTCAGATTAAACCTTTCGACTACAATTCCACTAACTACTTCATGATATTTTGTAACTCTAGTGTATCCATCCTATAAGGTGGAATAGACACTGGTGTTGATCCTGGACCAAGCTAAATATAAAAATATACCTCTCCCTCTGAATGTAAACCTAAAAATTCATCTAGAAATACATCTTTGAATCAATCAACTATTAGAGGAAAGTCCATTTGTAAAGTCTTGAAGTCAACTAGATATAAACTAAAAATATTGGCTATAATTTCTCCAAACCCATGATGATCGGTTCCAGTTCAGCTCTCTTGGACATCCCATTCACCCTTGAATAGAAATGATTCTACCTCTAGTGTTGTGAAACTCACACAAAAACAATAGATGTCAACAAATCCTTGAAAGGATTCCAACTTGTCCATTTCTAGAATTATCGAAAACCTTTTCAGTGATCTCCAAAACATAAAGGTCCCACAAGAAGTGACACCCACCAACCCCAAGAGGGAACTCGTTGCACTAACGTACACCAGCCTTCCTAATCCCCAAAAGATTTTCTAGAATCATAAATTCATCAAAAGTAAAGATATCGAGCCAGATTCTCTCCACTATAGTATTAGATATAAAATAATTGGAAGCCCTAGTATCAAAAAAAGAACATAAAAATATTGAAACAATATTTGTACCACTAACCGTATAGGTTCTGGGATCATCCTCATGTTGGTTCTTGTACATCTGAAATTTATGAATTATAATGAGACCCTGCAAGCCTTTCTGGTAACCTTATGTTGATCTACCCTCTTTTATATGAAATATAGACATCTGAATACTGCATTCACGACTACGTCCTTAGCCAGAATAAGCCAAAAAACGTTATATCCCTGATTAATGGGAAAATGATGGTATTGCTCCAGAACATGGAGTAATAATAAAACCACTCTAACTCACTGTAAGTGAGAACATCGGGAAAAAAATTCTGAAGAAGACCAATAAAACTGGATGATCGATACTCACCTCGAACTCTCAGGCACTAAGGTATCTTGTTCCCACTCTCCCCGCATTGGTAGAACCTAACTTGGCTACCTGAAGATACATCCCTTAAACATGTATCACTGCGTGAACGATCCATGGGGTTCTCCTTTTTATCAATGAAATGTGTACCAGCCCTAGATCCTAATCCTCCCTAGCTCACATCATCCAACTCCCTCAGATTGTGCTTGATAATCAGTGCCTGATTTACTATAGCAGTCACCGAAGTCATCCGGTGAACATTCACCTATGATCGAGTGTCGTACCCGAGACCATCCTCGAATATTAAATCCTATTATATATTGTCACCTCTTAAAATAGGTGTGATGCACTGAATATCTATAAAAGAAAATAATAATCCATCACAAAAAGATCACTATCCTCTAAATGCATGAACTCCCAAGATCGATCACCCCTCAACATTTTGGGGTAAAATTAAACCTAGAAGGTTCTCTAAAAATATTCACAAACCATATCCGGATGACATCCTTTATATGAGATAACATCCTACCATCTCTTGGACGAATCACATAACATGTAAACCACAAGCTTCAACCTCCTCTTGGGTGGCATATATAGATGTTTAGAGATAGAAATCATGTTTTCTATCAATGACTCTATTGAGAGTGGTCCTCCATACCTAGAATAAGTTGGAGGATGCTACTAATGGAACACCTGCATCAACTCTTCCATAGTCAGGGCAGGATGTGGGGCTCCCTGAAAAGTCTCCATCATCCGCAAAAAGCATTCAAAGAACGTTACATTTGTACCTAAATCCAGTATAATAGCTCGTTCCAAGTCATGAATGATGGGAGGATCTGCTGGTATTCCTTCATCTACCATCTCTGGTGTCTGATCACTACCCAGTACATGGCATACAACTGAAGGACATATTGGTGGCACGAAAAAACATGGTTATGTACACACCTTCGTATGAGATTATCAAGGACCACAATATAGAATTGCATGAAGTATACATAAGAAGGAAAACATTAATTTTTTATAAAATATTTTTACACGTCAAGTAGAACCACTACAGGATGTGTTCCCATCAATCCTTAACATGGTTGTGTACATCTTCCAACTTGGTCATGTAATATCCCATACACACGGCATGTTCCACCTGATACATTGAATGAAATTGAACATTTCCTCCTACCCATGTACTCATACACAGCTAGAACTACACAGTTCTACTAGTGTAACACTACGCATCATGCACTCTATAGACACAACTAGTACCTCGTAATTGCAATCCATATGTGTTAGTTATATGGCCGGATACACAATAAATAACTAAATGGTGTGTATAAGATAATAACGACATGTACATACCTAGTACCATCCACCTGTGTCATTAGTCATACAGTTAGATACATAGTCCTTTATAGACCAACATGTTCTACCAGTACACAACGTGTTCTACCAAACATTTATCAACCATGTGTCTCAGCTAACAAAGCCAGTCACAAGGATAACCAGTACATGCAGTGTGCATATAGTACACAAATTTTAATAAATAAAATTTATTTCTTCCAAAAAATAAGTGCACTTGGCATCTGTTCATAACAATACATATCATGTTGTATGGGTTTTCTGGATATTAAGCCTTTGACACTCCACTAAAACCCCCAAAATCTAAAACATTTGGCCCAAGAATGAAAAATTATGATCCATGAGATCCCATAATCCTAGAAAAGAAGTATTTTATCCTTATTCATATCATTCCTTAATAAAATTCCATTTATGTTGAAACATGATCCTCCAAATTTAGGACTGAGAGGGCCCACAACACCTTGGGGACCAAATCATGGCATCCATCAATGTGAAACATTATATATACAGATACCCTATCAAAATAGAAGGTATTTATATCATGGAATCTATCACAATATTAGACAATTAGTAATGCACCCTAAATTTCATGACAAAAATACATGACATGTGATCTCTAGTAAGTGCATATATGATGCATGAGATAAAATAACTTCATATCACCAAGATAGAATATAAATAATACCAAAATAATATCAATCATTACATCACAAACAAGTAAATCACCCAATGGTGAAATCAAATCAACCGTAACAATTTGAAATCCTATAGAATGGAAATTTTAAAGGAAACATGGGTTTTCCCTATAAAAGTGTTAGATACTCTATGGGATAACTTGTATCCAACAATTTATTCCTTCATATCCCAGTCCATTGGATCCAAATTAATAGTATGGAAATGCAGAATGGAAACCTCTTCTGATACCTCTTTGTAACATCCTGGATCCAGGTGTCGCCCAATTGTTCTCTAAGCCCGGTTTGTCACAGGACCTCATGTGCATTTCCCCAAATGTCGGAGGGAGCCAACTAGAATTGTGGGCCAGGGTCTAGAAGTGTGTAAATTATGCATTCATTGGCATAGTATACACAATTGAAAAAATCATGAAAAATAGCAGAAGTAATAATAAAATACATCATAAGTAATCAATGGAAGACTAAAAATTAAAAACCTAGTGAATATATATAAATTATTCAAGTCAGAAGTTCCTAGTAATGTAGTGAAAATATCTCAATGATATAAATATAATGAGGATACGAATATAAATAAAAAAATTAAACTCTATTTGTATCACAAACCTCAGTTTGGTCCCTTTCTCTCAAAATATAACACCAATAAAGTACCTAATAAGAATGGCGCTTTCCCTTATCTATAAATGTAACCACATAATCTATTTGGGTTCAATAGAAGGACCCAAACAGGTTGTTGGATGAGTCCCAGTATGCAACCACCTCAAGATAATGTTTCTAATAGTTAGTAAATATATATAGTAGGTAATATACAAAAGGATTCAATTAACTAAGAATTACACAATGCTAAAAAAATCTTACAGTTTTTAATTATATTCATTTATTTTTATTATTCATCCCTAGAATCATGTAATATCTTGATATTGATTAAGCACTATATTTTCTTGTTTAATAGAAAAAATAGATATCCTAGAATACCAACTAAACAAACAAGTCAAACTGGGTCAAATCCTGTGCATTGGCTTGGAAGACTCATCACTATCACTATACCATTCATAAAAACCCCTATAGGAATTCTCTCAGGGTCTAAACTCCTTCTTTTAATATATATCTAATTCATTAAACAAAAAACCTCTGGGTAGAACTCATGGTCTAACCTCTTTGGTCTATCATTGCACTAATCCATGAAATAATGACCATTTGGGAAGCCCTCATAATCTACCCCCATTGGTCTAACATAGAAGTAATCATTTATAAATCACCACTGTGGTAGTTCTCAAGATCAATACCCCTAGTTCATCCTGGAATCAATAAATTATAAAAGACATCATTGGTATATCTTACATTCAATACCCTTATATCAAATATATACACCAATGCTCTCACGGTCCTGTATAAAAAAACTGGAATCCCAATTAGTCTCCCTGGTCTAAGGCTCACCTAGTTCATTGAAAAAAAATGAAAATATCATATCATGTAGCTCATATAAGCTAAAATTACTACATGAATAAACACTTGCAATTCATATCACATGAATTTCAAAATATGCAGTAAAACATTATCCTAATAAATTCAAGGAATATGCAACAAGGTATTCCTCATAGAAGACCTAGACCTAATAGTCATAAATAAAAAATCAATATAAGCACACCAACGAGGGGACAATTAAACAATCAATATTACCATAAGCATAAGCAACTGCCGCTTATCAATTAAAAAAACCATAATACGTAATAACAAGTTTTACTTCCAGAATCCACCAATAACCCAAACGCGGGCATGAAGCAATTTTAACATATATAATCCCATGAAAACCCACAAAAGGCACAAACCACCTACATAGATGACATATAATCAATACATTTTAATGTCTACCATTGAATAGGGATTGATTTTAATAGTTATATAAAAACATGAAATTTCCAAAACATGAATCACCCGTGAGAGAGGAAAAATTAGGAAGAAGTGATTTATAAAAAATGAGATGTCACGGGTGGGATTCTAACACACCCGATGCCATCACAATCAGAGGTCAGACATAAAATTATGGGCCAGATCATTGTTTGTCTTTCTCGAGCACTCATGTACAAATCGCAACCAGAAGAAGATAGTTTTGGACACGAGAGGTGACCCCTATCTGATTTATAAATTAAAAATAAAAGTACACGGCCTGTTTATTTACAGTGTATTCCATATATTAGCCTCAAATTACCCTTCACACAAGTGTTCTATCAAGTCACTACATGACGAATTACATCGATATTACACGACCAGTATACATATGTAAAAAGAAACTGAGTATATGGAGTGTACAAAGGGAATTTACCATTTCTTCATTTTTCGTAAAAAAACTAAAATCATGATCCATATCTAAAATTAAGGTCTGGGTTCTTACACTGGTGTTATCATATATGGTTGTATTTATATAGTATATACACCTTAAAACTGATCAATAGTGAACTTGACCACTCTCTTGGATTGTGACAATAATAATTCCTTCACAAATAAGGCATGATACTTCCCCATGATAAGTGGAATGAACTATAATACCCTCTCATTCTCATCCATAAGAACAGTGTTCACAAACTATTCCGAAATCATCCCCCATTTCATATGGATGTACCTCTAATGATATGATATCAAATATTACTCCCCAATTAAGGTATAAAATCATCCTCATATAAAGTGATGGATACCCATCAATTATAGTAGACAATGTGTGGATAAAATATATTTAGTCAATCAATTCCAGAAATCACATCAAAATTAAACACCTATAGAATAAATAAACACCATTCAGTCTCCTAATTTAAAATAAATAAATTTATAAATAAATAAATTTATGACTATCCATTTATGAAATCCCTATAAGGGAATTAATAGTAATCTATTTCATTACGTAAACTATAACAAAACACAAATCAATAACTAATTGAGAAGATAAGAATAAGTGTATAACACCCATATTGAAAAATAAATAATCCAATGTATATATCACAATAATGATACATTTAATTAGTAATGGACTATCTCTACAATCTGAAGGGGTATACTGAATCATATGAATCTAGTATTTATTTTCACCTTGGCCCCATCAACCAACTATATGGTTACCATATAGGTTAAAATTATGTGAATATCGAAATCCGATACCTTAGGAAAAAAACATCCATCCATTTTCTAATCTTCCTTAAAAACATCAATTTTCACACTAAGATGATACTCTTAATCATTATATAAGTCCCTGAGTGTAACAGGAAGTGCAAGCACTTTTGGTCTTAAATGAATTATTACAAAACCTATATATGTTCCCTACATGGAAAATGAAAAAACACTACATTATAAGAATATAAAAATATGGGAATATTTTCAGAGATATAATACACTGGAAACCCTCAAACCAAATTTATCTCTCATAGAGGAAGAGACAAATATCAAACCCGAGTTGTACTTCAATGACTAGCCTAAAAAAGAACCATAAAATAACTACTTATTTCTAAAATATTGCCTCTAAATCATAGAAGGATATGTGAGCTATCAAAAAACCACCCTAAAAATGGTTCCACTAATTTATAAGTTCTTTTTCACATCATTATTAAAAAAACTCAATAGAAATATTTTCACATGAACCAAGATAAAATACATCAAGTTATCATTAAGGCAGCCAAATTTTTAATCTTAATCTCAAAATAACATAGGATAAAACCAAATTCTCATTATAAAATGAGATACATAACAAATATTAGTCATATTCCACTTCACCATATAAATAAACAAATAATATCTAACAAACTTCAAGGTAGCATGGTAGAACTACTAAAACAACATAACTTGAAATTACATCCACGATTACCCTTCATGGAAGTCTATGTATACATAGATGTCTCACTAATGATATCGTATAATTTAGGTCATAAGAATAAAATGATTCATTATCCATATAGATAATGTAGCAATCTGGACGAAAATATTATGTAGACACATTGTCTATAACTTAATAATTTCTATGATACCATCACCTAGAAGGATGGATTGATTTTTTAAATAGAAATCCATCATTAAATTTGATATAAAATTCTCATCACATAGAACCCCATGAATAATAGGCCAAATAAAACTAAAAAATCTCATACTAAACAACGTTTCAATATGAAATTCCAAAGAAAAATATGTTCTAGTGCCACATCAGGTGGTAAATTTTAAACCCCATGCATTTCACACTCTACTAGATTACTTATATGTAAAATTTCACAACCCTAAAAAATAAAAAACATTAAAACATATCAATTAATGTTCTAGATAACACTATTTAAAGAACATACTAGTAGGAAATTCTTCATAAAAATATATAATCATCATATGTGTAACAATATAATATTTTTGTATTTGTTTTTCCTCAAAAAATTTTTACATATTTTTTTGATGAAACAATAAATATTAATGAACCATGATACATTTTATGAAGATAAAATTCTATGTATTAATTGAGAATATAATAATTTATTTGTTTAATTATGAAGAAAAAATTAATTTAATGAGAATTTAAAATCCATTAATAAAGAATAAATTAATGTAAATATATAATAAAAATTTATTCATAAATATCCATTAGTTTTCCTAAATAAAAAATTTGATCTTTTTATTATTAAAAATTTATTTTCCAAAAAAATGGCATATTTACGTATTATGGATTTTCAATTTTAAGAAAAAATATATCTAAATTTAAATTCCAATAACAATATATTAATAATATTAAAAAAGAATAGAACATTTTTATTAATATAAAGATATTAAAAAATAATAGTTAATATTTGAAAATTTTCATCATTCTATAAATTGTTTTTAGAATATTTTTTGTTTCTACGTAATATTTAAATTCCATGATTTTGGTAATTGAATTTGAAAAAATAAAATTCATTTTTTAATTCACAATATCCAAATAAATTTATCATTAATTGTGGGTATGATTCTTAAAAGTATAATTTATTGGTGAATAGTGAAAATACTAATTTTTGATTTACTATATATTTTACACTATAATTTTGGTGTTCTAAGGATATAATTATATGTAACTAATTATTATATTAAATATAAATATTTAAAAAGTAAAATAAATCATTTAAATATACAATTTCGAATTTATTAACATATTATTGACATTTTAATTTCTAAATGAAGTTATATTCTAATAAAGGAACTATTTTTTATACATTAATTTAGTTAATTAATAAAAAATATACATTCAGTTTTGAATTTTTTTTAATGTATATTATATTAATATAATTATTTTTAAATCAAAAAATTTATTTAAAATAATTTCAATATATGGGTTTTGGTAAAATCATATTTTAAATGTGACTATATTTTTTTTAAAAAAATATTTAAATTTAAATACCTATAATAAAATTAATATTTTGAATATTTTGAATTTGAATATATATAAATGGAAGTAAATTTTTTAATTTGAATATTTTAATTAATCAATATGGTATATATCATTTTTAATCTATAACTAATATTTACAAAGGTAAAAGTCAGCTTGCTATGGTAAGGGTTAAACATTTTAATTAGGGGGTTAAACTAATTGGTTAGGATTTAAATATCTATAAAATGTGTTTAAATATTATTAATTTATTATATTAATGTTATAGAATTTAATATATTATATTAATATCTAATCGATTGCACATTACCATAAAACTAAATTTATAATATTTAAATGATAACGGTGTTAACAAAACTATAACTCTCTTTACCGTTAATAGTGAACATTGTCTTTTCACTTTTCCAAACTACTTTTTAATATTATATAAAGAAATATTATCGAAAATTAGATTTTAAATAACCTAACCACATCTTATATGTCTTAGTCTCAACATAATTCCATGCTCTAATGAATTACTGTGTAATCTAAAGGAGGATATCCAAGAATGATATATAAACCTCAACATGATTTTTTATGATTCTCCCTTATTTCACCACATAAAAATATTATATATGAATTATAATATAATTATTTATGTATTATTATTAAAATTAAATTAATTTTTTTTATGAAATAACCACTTTATACTACAAAGAAATACAGTGTAAAATAAATCGCCGCTTCTGCATACATACAGACTACATCCAATACAAAATGTTATATTTAATTTTACAACACATGATCCTATGGATAGTTATATAAATAGATTTGACAAATATAAGATATATATATATATATATTATTCATTAAATTTGAAGTAATATATTTCTTCATTTCATTACAATCATTGAATAATAGAAACATCTCCTATTTGTATGTGTGGACAACCTCCGTGATGAGGTGACGTAATTCATTTTTCATCACCACGTTACATATATTGGTATAAAAATAAATTTTATGAATATATATTTAATTAAGTATTAATTTAAATAATTATTAGGATTAATTAACTATAAAATAATAATTACTTATTATTATAAATTAACTCATTAATATTGGTAAATTACCCAAAAATAACTTCACCACTAATTTCATATTTCTTAGTTGATATGAAAACACTCAAGGAATGAAATTAGAAAATAACAAATCACCATGGAATATGTAATTAAATAAAAATAATAATCTTGGAATGATATATTTTATCATTGAATAGGCTCTGACATCACTGTAAAAAGAATGCATGAAATGATCAAAATTACTAACATCTATTGATGAAAATAAATATTACCAAACTAATACATTGGTGGTAATGAATATAAATAATTAAAACTAAATTTTAATATTTATTAATAATGTTTTTTAAAAAAATATTAATAAAATGGATTATATTATTCATGAGGATAAATAATAAATGTGGAATATGATATTTATGGTAATTGTTTCTCATCTAAATTTTATTTCTTTGAGACATCATTCATATTCACCAATTTTTTTATATTGAGTTTCTGATTTACAATGAAATGATTTATATCCTATTTTAATTAATTTAATAGTATATACATATTCATATAATGTTTTATCATTCATGTATTTTCAATTTAATTGATACCAATATTGTTGGGGCTTTCCCATCTAAATTTTCCTTCATTGAGAAATGATCCATATTAAAATCATTATTTATTCTTTGTGGTGTAAAGTTATCCTTGAATTAATTTTATGAATATTTTCAATAAATTTATGTTTACATACTCACACATACATTTATACCTCTTTATATATATTTGAATTAAATTGTTACAAAATCACTAAGGGGTTTTGCACACTCTCACTTTTAATCTGTATTTTTTATGATTTAATCTCCAAAATGAGAAATTAAATATGCATTCCCTTAAGAACCCCAAATTTTATCTTGTCATATTTTTATTTATCATTTTTTCAAGTATTATATTCATTCTACCCCTCTTTGGTTGTGAAAAATACCGAAAAAATGTTCTTATTAATATTCAACCATACTTCTTATTTCTTATCGAGAACCTTTTTCTTCCTTGAAAAACATATTAAAAAATATTTTGTAGAAGATTTTATATACATTTAAATGATTTATTATGGTATTTATGTACTATCATGTACTTATATACTATCATTTTAATATAATATTCTTATCTTTTTACAAATAGATCATTTATTAATTTCTTGGTAAGAATGTTAGTAGAATATTTTTTAAATGATTATGCATGAAAATATTTTATAACTATCATGTCATTCCCTCTTCCTGAATATTTTCTTAAAATAATAAATTTTTTACAGATGAAATTATCATCACTATTATCATTTAATTTTTTGTTTTATAAATTTTATGAAAAAATATTTCTTGTTTTTTTCAAAATATTCCTTCTAATGATTTTATATAAGTATTTTTTTCCATGTAAACATCCTTTATGATTTTTTTTATTCACAAGGGATTTTATCTTATGATTATATCTATGTTATTTACAATATATCTTATTATTATTATGTTTTTATGATTTAGTGATGACATTAATTTAATTATCATGGATTTATTAAGATATTATGAAATGATTACCGTATTTTTGATCATATGGGACACAAATGTATAGTTTACATAATATTATGGGTGAGATAAAATTTATATATCCCTCTAATTCATTTGGAAGATTCACATCTCAAGTGACAATATCGAATCGAAAACTGATTTTAAAAAATTCACTGTGGGTCTCTGAACACTATGTTTATGGTAATAGGGAGTGAGAGAAATAAATTATGGGACTCGGTAAATTATAATGTTCATGGTTGAAAGACTTGGAGATAGAGTTTTATATGATTATGAATATGTTAAAAAACATATATCATTTTCCAATAATATAGTCTCATGAAGTGTTATTGCTAATTCATGATTCCAAAATCTAATAACTCAAGTATTTTATTAATATAATGAGTTATACTGTCACTACTTATTTATGATTAGTTGTGACCATGTTATTATACCCATATGCATATATTATACTAACATATGATCATGAAATAATATTTTTCATGATTTCCATTACTATGAATCTGAGGTCACCCTTTTCAATGATTTATTATCCATATGTTTTAAAAATTTTCTATAATATAAGATATTTCTAGAAGGGTACTATGTTAAGTGAATTTTTTGGGTGATGATGAAAAATTATTAAATAATTAGAAAATATTCATATTGTTGTAAACTTATCCACTATATAAAAAAGGCATGTGGGTTTCCATGTTGAATGTTTCAATAACACAATATATCTATAAACATAAAATTTCCTTGGTTATCTAAGCGACTCAATATTGAATGTTTATTTTGTATTTATAAATTTTAACATTTGGATCAATTCTATTTATGTCAAATCCATTACATAAATAATACATTTTTAGCATCAGATCGGGGTGTAAGTGTTTCAGGCTACCTTAGTTTGTATTAGAACATGGATTTGAAAAATTTAAAAGTTAAGATGTTCTAAGATGAGGAAAATTAAATAGTTTGTTATACCTTCCTAGGATGATGATTTTATGGGTTTTCATAATTTAAATACTATAGATATAATTTTGTATCATTATATGACTAAATTAAAAACTGATTAATAATATTTTGGGAAATGTTAACTAGATTTTAAGAATAGAACATGAAAGATATTTCTATATCTCTTTGATATTATATGAGATTTAATTTGTATCTAATTAGTTTTAATTTAGATAATGGTTTTATTAATATTAGGAGAAGAAGTTGAAAAGTATTGATTAACATGAGTGTTGAAAAAGTATTTCATAGGAAGTTGATTCAAGTTGATTTGGTAAAATAATAATATATTATTGATTATATTCATTGTTAAGGAATATATTTATTGGTATGTGATTATTATTTTTAGATGTAAGGATATGTTGATCATTAATAGTGCATGTTTAGATAATTTTTTGTTTTAGAATATATTAATGATGATCATTACACTTTATTTTTATTTGGTTGATTATGATTAAAAAATAGTGAGAAACATATGTATAAGGAAAATATATTAAATATTCTAATATTTTGAAAAAAATATATGATTTGTGATTTTCTTTCAATAACATCCATGTCTGGATAAATAAAAGCATATGTAGGCTACGGAATAAATTCAACACGAGGTAATAACCCTAAAAAGAATATTGTTGCCTATTTTCTCTATCTTCACTCAATTCATGACAAAAATTCTAAAATAAAAACCGAACATGACACTTAATGGGGCATGATTTGGTCAAATAAAATTCCCTTTATACACCATTATGAAAGTTTTTAATATAATTAGGTTATAAATTATAATAGGATATGACCATGGAAAACATATATTAAAGCATAGAATTCCATGGACTGAACATATTATAAAAATATTTGTACATGTCAAGAATAATTTTCATTATATATTAATTAATTTCTATATATAATGATTTTTGTTACTGACAAAAGATATTTCATTTTAATTCAATTTAAATACCAGTATGATTCATGTGAACAATGAAATTTCTATGTTTTCCAATAACTATAATCATGAAAAACATAATACCATGGGATCTTGACAGAATGATATTTTTGTATTTCTAAACTAATTATCTTAATTAATGATTTAAAATGTAATGTTAATTTATATTTTAAAAATATATAAATCGTTTTCCATGAATTTTTATTTTAAAAAGACAATTGATGAATAAATATTAGGCTTCCTATGTGACAAAAAATTTCTAAGCATCACCATGTTAAATTTATCAAATAAATAAATAATTTATTTTGTGTATAAATCGGGAGAGTAGGGTAAAGCATTCCCAAAATAATGAAGATTTTGGTTATATTGATGATGTTAAATAATGTTCATCCTAATTTACTACTAATACCTTATTATCACAAATTTTGGTAACCTAGGAATTATCTAAATCAGTGCCTTAATCCAAGGGATAACAATTTTGATCCAAATCAAAAACCTCCAAGGAAAATGGAGGAAAGAAGGGCATACCCTATGAAAATCACTGAGGTGGATGGTGATAATTAATGCATACTTCCTTTAAACTACATATTTTTAGATTTCTTGTAAAATATTGGTTATATCAATTCTGGTATATCTATAAATTTTTTCAAAGTTTAAAATCACAAAAAATGTAAATTGATGTTGAATGGCAAGGGAAAAATACTATGAATGTTTTTATTATACCCAAAATCATTGATTTTAATAATTTTAATCCTAAAAATTATATTATTCACACATTTAAAAAATTATATAGTATTTCTATAATGCATTATTGATTGGGGATTCTCATTTCATATCCCAAAATGACCTATGATCATCATTGGTTCAACGCTGAATACTAACTACCAATTTAAATTGATTTTATTATGCAAGACACAATACATTTTAATAATATATATTTTTAACAATTTATTAGGGATAAACATAAATACAGGGATATGCCTATTTTGATGATAAACGATGAGTTTCATTGACATAAGAAATTCAATAAGGTTGATATATAATCTTGAACCTTAATTAACACAGGGATACCCATATATTTTTCCTTAGTGATAATTCAAATCGTGGGGACATAATTTATTTACTAAGGTAAAATATAACATACTAAAATTCTATAATGTGTTTTAATTTAAAAAAAATATTATTTTATATCATTTATCATTAAAAACCCAAGCTAAAATAAAACATGAAAAATTTTCATAAGATAAAATTATCGCTGATAAATTTGGCCATTTAATATAGATATTAATTTTTTTTATCATAAAGAGAATTAACCACGTTTTAGTGTTCATAGATGAATTAAGAAATGAAATATCATTTTGCATAAAATTGTATAGACAAAATTAATTATTTTAGCTAAATTAAAAATTAAATCATTTTATTCATCATAATATATTTTACTAAAATGTAACTTTTAGGCATTATAAATATTTTCTAAGAAAATAGAAATATTATGGAGAAATAAACGTAATATATATTTTTTATAGGAATAATAATTCAACACCACTTTAATTATTACCCAATAGTATGTAAGAATAATAATACATTATATTTGAAAAATTCCATTTTCAAATGAAAATATTCATTTTGTATCATTTATGCTTCATTTTAAAAGCAAATTTCCATGAATATAGAACATAAATTTGAATAATTGATGTTTATTTATTAATTATGCACACAATAATCAATTTCTCATTTATTTACAATTTTTTTGTAAAAAGCATGATTTTTAGGTGAATACTAAAAAATACTAGTTTTACAAATATAATAACATTTAGGAAATAATAGTTATATTGGAATGAAATGAATTGTTTTTAATATAGTTTTATATATAAAAAATTTCCTTAAAAACTGAATAATTTTATACTATTATATTTAGTTCAGTGAACACATGATTGACATTTTGAATCACTTGTGATGTTTTATTCCAATAAAAATAATACTTTTGTACTTTTCTAAATTATTTAATTAATTATTTACATTCAGTTATTAATTTATTTTTTAGTAAAATAATTCTCATTTTTATATTTCTAAATCAATAAATTTCATGTGAATAAATTTTATTCATGATTTAAGGGTAAAATACTTTTTATGCTAAAAAAAAATTATTTCAAAAAATTATTCTTCATTATATTATGCATACATATATTTTATTTTATTTTATCCAAAATAAATAAATGAAAAATCTAATGTAAATATCATATTTTAATTCCTGATATTTAAATTATTTAATTGAAACCATTTCATTTTTCATCGAAAAAAATTGTTACTATGGTGGGAATCAAATCAATGCGTAATGGGATGAAAGGGTTAGAGAGGGATATAATGAAATATAAATATTCCAATATCTATAAACATGTGAAATTATTATTTATTGAGTTTATTTATAATATAAATTATTATATCCTTAAAAAAATTCCCATTTTGTTCCAGATTTCAATGAAAATGACATCACATTATTTTAAATATATGGGTAACTACAAAAATGTTACTCCCCTCACATGTAAAAGGGAAACACATCTTATAAATTCTCCACACTAGTTGAGAATAATATATTTATTGATATCCAAAAAATATCTTCTATAACCCCCCCCCCCCCCCCAAAGTTTCTAGAGGCATTAGTCATACAAAAAGTTGAAATTAGTAGGGGATAATGTCTAAGCTAGTGAACAATATCTAAGGAAGACTTAGTGGTCATAAAAAAATTATTTTAGGAATATTTATTCCTAAAACTCATAGAAATATTCATCAACCATTGTGATATAATTATATCATCATCATAATTATATTTAATATAGATTATTTTTTTAAAAAAACTCTCTCATAGTTCACATCCATCCAATGGAAAATGAATTAACAATACATGTTGTGATCAACCACCTCCAAAAAGTGTTATATTTCATTTTACATCACCACCTATCATGATTTGATATATAGTTATAAATAATTAAAATATATGATATTTATAAAATAATTTTTGTATTTAAACATCAAATGTTATTCACATTCTTTTCATTCCATCAATTAAAAATTTATTACATAACATGTTTGTACATGGAGAATACCACATATACGAAATTATTTAGTTCATTAATTTTCATTTCCATAAATTATTGGATATAGAATTATTTTTCATTAGTAAAAATGATGATAATAATTTATATAATTTAATAAAATAATAAACCACACCCCCACCCCAACCCCTCGTATTAATTTTTTTTAACTCTTGTGCATGTTTCTTTCTTGTAATCATGCAAGAAAACATGTTTTTCAATTCATGTGTCACTGGTTAAATAAAAAAACATTATTTTGCTACACCATTTTTTACATCCATTGTTATCTTTATATTGTCAGGGTTTTATTCCCTCAGATAAGCTCTCTTGAGTCCTTATGTTTTACCGTTTTCTCATTTTTATTCTTTTCACTTTGGGTAACATCATGTGCCTATATGCACAACAACAGTGGATGGGTGTCCATCATTTCATAAATCAATGGTTTATCTTTTTAGAGATAAAATATATCATTTTCCATCTATTTTGATGAGTTTTTTTCATGATCGGTGATTTATTTCCTATTTTCTCGACTTTGTGGTTTACTAGGCTCTCGACCGCCTAAATGATGTTTCTTCGATATCACAGAATTATTTCCTTATTTACTACTTATAACAATAATAAATTGTGAAAGCATGGTCACATGAGTGGTGGGTGTTCAGGGGTTTGATGTTTCCATAGTTCAGATAGTCTTGGGACAATCATGTAGAGTAATATTCACGTTTTATAGTAGTCTAGGTGAATCTTGTAGGTCTTCCACTCCCAGTTATCAATCATTTGATTCTTCAGAGTTTGGGTGATTCTTTGGGTGATTTCATGTGTTATTATGTAGAAATTAGGATATTTATGTCTTTATTAAAACCCATATATTTGAGGAAGTGGATCTCATGGATCCTCTCCTATAACACATAGCTATTTTGGTAGAAGATGATTTCTCATTATAACAATGTGTCATCTTCGAGACACCTCTTATATACGTTGAGTTTTTTCATCTATATTTTAATTTATTTTATATATAAAGGAGTAGATATTTGGAAAACCTGAATTTCCCTTTGGATTTTGGCATGTTTTTTTGAATTATATCAATGCTATTTTAGGAATGGTTTAAGATATTTCTGGTTCTTATAAATCATTGTTTTCATCCATTTCCATTTTCCATGGCCCTTATCCTGGATCCAAAATAGTGGATGTAACCCTTCACCTAGAGGATCAATCCTTAATGATATTGTAATGAAAATCCCATGCTAATCCTCTACCTAACATGGGGTTGCGACTTATTTAGGATCTAATAAAGGAAATGGTTGTCAAGGATGACCGTGACCAATATTGGATCTCGTTTTTGGTTATCTTGATGCTAGTCATATATCATAATGTTGTGATTTATTTCAAGAATGTGGGTCTTTTTGGTGATGTGTTTCCTCAGTATACTTAAATTAAATATCCTATAGATGTCCCCAAAACCAATAATTTCTCTTCATATAAGAGTGTTCTAGTATACCCCACTAAGTATATTCTTATACCTAGTCATTTTTTACCTCACTCATATATGGAAGAACAAGATGATAATACTTCTCTCTCACTGATAATTAAAGTCACCCATTTCAAATATTAGTCATCCTCTCCTGCTGGATGTTGGATTACCCATTCCAAGGATAGGGTGGCATATGAGATATTGATAGTTTTCATATCTCACAACATGTCTCAGGGCCAGTATACTAACACTACACCTATCCAATGACCATTGTTTCCATTTATAACTCCACAGAATAGAGTGAATGGGAATAATGTTAATTCATTTCACATGAGTAGTAAATACACAATTTTATTATCCTGGTTGTCTTGGAACCCAAAAAATAATTATTATTTATCTATATTTTTTAGTATGTTAGGTTTTATGGATCCCATTAATTATAGTTCATTTAATAATCATTCATGAATATTATAGATATGTAATGTTACTGTAGATATCTTGAATATTTATCTATGAAAATTTATTTTAAAGTTATCCTTGAAAGGTTCCCCTTTTTTAAATTCATTTATGGATTGATTCATTCCACATAAAGGTTAAAATTATGGAGAAATTATAACCATTAAATGAGATTAACTTTATTTGTTTTTAGAGGGAATTTTAATAATATATGTGATATATTTGGGAATATGAGAAGTATATAGTACTCAACTAGATCCATGAAAATTTTAACTGATATTTTATCTTCTAATAGTCTCAAAGAAATGTGTAATATTGGAAACCATTCTTGTGGTGTAATAACAAAAATAGGAATAAGAGAATTTAGTGTAGATTTGGTCAATGTTTATACTATCTTTAAGAAATAAAATTATACACTCATGATGAATTCATTCATACTCCTCTAGTTTTATCCAATCACAAAAAAATACTAATGAATCTTAAGTGGGATGGAATAAGAACATATCACTTTTTATTGTTGACTAAAAGAGTCTGGGAGGATGGGTTCCTTTATTTAATAATTCATAGGCCCCAAAACTGAGTTAAATATATTCGATGAAAACTAATATTCTCATTAAAAGGATTATATGTCTTTTATAGGAGTGTAAACAAAGAGTCCAAATAATAACTCCTATTTGTAATATCAAAATTAAGATATAAGAGTGATAGAAGAGAATATTTAAAGAGAACATGGATGATGACTATTTCCCCCTGATGAAGAAAAAGAAAAACCTATTTATAAAAAAAATATCAATAGGGAAGAAATGGATATATGAAGGGACCTTTTTATAAGGGATAAGGACATAAATATGGATTTCATTCATTATTTTGTGAAGGAGATGAAGACTGTGAGAAGAATCAATCTCATGTTGTATGATGGCATGTACTCAAAGGATATGGAAGTGACAGGAAATCTAGTAAGAGGAACTTTAAAGATTTTATATTAGAAAAATTGATATCAATTAATGGGGTGTTATCTATAGGTTATAGAGAATAGTTGTTTACAAGAAATATTCTATGTCTACTTGATGAATGGGATACCAATGATATAGAGGTCATCCCATGTGATATGCAATTATGGAAAGACATATTCAACAAAAATGATATTTTTTCACAAGGATTGGAATGATTCATTGGGAATATTATATTCCCACATGGAATTTGATGAAATATAAATTTTTCCATTCATTGATGGATTTATTCCATGGTTCACTATTATATAATTCTTTTGTTCCTCTAAGATTGATATGACTCCAAATGTGAATGCATCGATGAACATCAACAATCATTGTCTAATATTTTTGTGCAATTATTCATATAATATACCTACCAATTTCATTAATTTCATTTTGGTAATTTGGTTCCTTATATCCTCAATAAATAGTACTATTGGTTGATATAGGGTCAAGCAATCGAGGCGTGATTTTGATTTCTAGGGATATGGTGGATGATATCAATGAGAATGATCTTATCTATATCATTATAATAAATGTGTGTATGTGTAAGAAATATGATTATATAGAGTGGGGTTTTATTTTTATGAACATTCTACTCCTTATTTTTAGGGAATTGGTTTGTGAACATCTCTTTAGATGTTATGAATCTCCCTAGCTCTTCATTTCTCTTAATTTTTTAATCTATGATTTCATTAAAAAAATTTATGGTCTATTCTAGGGTGACTGAGTCTTACTCGACTTTTTTATTTATCACTAGTAGTTCTTTGTGGGATTATAAAATGTTAAATTGGAAAAGGTAACATCACCACATTCATGAACAGCTCTGTGGAAAGAATTATTTTATACCATATTTTTTATATGATATGTAGTTATTTATGAATGGAAGGAAATATCAATTTATGGATTCAGAAAAATTGTAAACATTTATGGCTACTAGAGTAAGAAAGTGATCGAAATACCAATGTGTAGTATCTATATCTAAAAATCATATTCAAAGAGTCAGAAAAAGTTCATTTAAGATAAAATAAACATCCAAATAATATATCTTCTGATAGATAATTTATGATCCCCTATATCTGATGGGAATAATAAAAAAATTAATTGAGGATATGGTCAGTTGTTTTTACACACATATCTAAAACAAGAAAACTATGATACATTTATATTGGGGAGATCATGTAGGTTAAAAATTTCCTTTATTCCAATATCATTCATGTTTTTCCATCAAGGCACCAAAATTTATCATCATGATGTTGTAAAAATTATGAAATCATTCATATGATATAATAAACAAGAGGGTAAATGTCATGAATTCCTAGAAAATAATGTTGTGGACCATTGAATATGTCTATATCGACATGAAATTCGTTAAGGAGACCATGGATAAGATACCTTCCATATTTTATTAGGATTACATTGAAGAAAAATCCATGTGGGATAAGTTCATGATTGAAATATATAGTGAATAATGGGGATGATTGATGGTTTTTATAAAATGTTTATCAAGCCTTTCTCATTTGATGATATTAACCATGAAATTATTAGGGGATAAAGTGTGTTGGGTGGTTGTCTAACGAGGTATCAATTACTGTAAATACAACTGGGTAGGAAGTTTACTCTACTCCTCTAGTTGTTGTGTTCATAAGAAAAAAATAATGTATATGACTTTACGAACAAGGATTTTTCTAACAAACCTCAATGAGGATAAAAATAATTTATTTTAATGTATTATTCTAGTTAATAAATTCAATAAATTTGAGTTTTTAAATTCAACATTCATATTTTTTTTCACTCGATACTACAATTCGCTGGTTTGTGCTGAGAAGGAGAGTTATGAGACGTAAACAAAACTGTGGGTCATGAAAATCTTGGGTAAAATAAATTTTTCTCTAGAGGATATGTAAAAATAAAATTAAAACTTATAATAATATATATATTATGTTAATATAGATGTATTTTTGTGACATGTGTTATGAGATGCCCATTATAAATATATAACAGAACATATTTTTTATGGTGAATTGGCCTCCTTATAATTGAAGATTGTTTGGAAGTGGATTAAAATTTTTTATTGGGGTAGAATCCATGACTTTTGGAACAAAAGGATTTTAAGGGTTGATAATTGTTCTCATGAGATTCAACTCAAGATCGTGGTGTTTTATACTAGGTGTCAGGTGATCCTTGAGGCTCAAAACAAGCATCTTGATGGAAATCAATGTTCTCATCTCTACCACAAAGTTAATTATTTTTCGTAGGTTGTTCAACTCAGTTCACTCCTTATATAATGATAGGATTTAGTTATTTATAGATGGATTTTTTAAATAGTTACATATAATTCTGATGGTATTGGTAGAGTTCTTTAAGGATGATGGGTCTAGTATAGTTTTCCACATTCTGGGACAAACCTTACTGTGGATGGTTCATATCACTAGGTTTTTATGAGAGGAGTTCATGGGAGATATGTTATATGGTAAATGGTTTTTGGTTTTAGTTCCTTTTTTATTTTCAGAAACTCTTTTCAAGTGGAAACATAATCCCTACATAGCCACTTTTTTCGTTGCGATCTATTCAATATCCATATTCCCATGGTCAAGTTAGACTCAAGGATTTTGTTTAGTTTCCTTCATTAAAATTTAAATGTTTAGTGGCCCTTATTATATCATATCTGGAAGTTAGGGTAACTTATTGGACGTGACACAGTGATCACTCACTTGTGGAGGGTGGATAATTTCATCATGGGTAATTTTTCTAGTAAGGTAAGCCCAAATGAGGGCCTTATTGTTTATCATATAAAATATTCTCTTCTAAATGATTGTAACTTCATTGGAAGTGGTGATTCAATCGGTATTCATCACTATATACCCCACTATGCTTCAAGTATTTTGGAATATAAATTTTTGGCATGGGAATAATAATGTTTTATCATAGTAAATTAACTAGTGGATGTCCTTAAATCATCGAAAAACAAGCATATCACAGATTTCGTATTCCAAAATGATAACTAAAAATATAATAGAATAAGATTAAACCATTATAAATAAGTATTGATATTCTATTATAATATCATAAATAATATGGTAGAGATACATTTTATATCAATTAATTTTTCTTGATATCACTGTTACATTACAGTGGTGAAACAATCGAAATTACAAACATCTGAAATATAAAATTTAATTTAAACTAACTAATACATTTATTGTAAATTTTTATTATGGGGTAATAGATAATGTAACATATGTTAACATTTTTCTGAAATAAATAATTAATATAAATATGTTTACTAAAAATGAGTTTAAAGAACTTTTGTGGGATCCAAGTGATATGTTAAGGGTTTATTTTGTCACTTGTATTTCATTTAGTCATATACCATTTTTACAAGTTTTTTTATATTATGTTACATATATACATCCCTATATATTTTTATTTAAAATTTAATGAAATTATTGTGATTTATAATTTTATTTCATGTACCATATTCCATGGGTTTTTATTCAAGTGATACCAATGGCCACTATAGAAAAAATGACTTTTAGTTAAGGGTTTTTTTTCATAGTTACCATAAACATCATACGTAAGCTATAAAATTTTATAATATTTTAGTTGTTCCATTTTCCCATCATAAAAATTTCCTACAAAAATGTATTTTCAAAGGTATGTGGTCTCCCATTGCGAAAAATATTTATCTAAATTCCTGAAAAAAAACATGTGAAACGTATTTGTGAAAGGATTGATCGGTTGTCACTAATTTTTCTTTGTATGTCATATATATTTAATAAATCTAGATATTTCTTCATATTTTTCATAAAAAATTTTTATTATTATCGATGGGTACAATCACTTTTAGTAGAATATTGGCAATGACAACCATAATGATTATTTTTTCAACTGTTATTATATGTGACTTTATGTCCAACCCCAAAATCTTGAAGATGTCGTATTACTTTAATAAATTGGAATGATAATAGGGAATAAAATTGTAATGTATATATTAGTTTAGATATCATTGAAATCTAGATTATATACATGATACCCATAATACATTGGGAAAACAAAATTAAACATTTTATATAATAAAAGGAAATAAAATGAATCCATGAACGCTTATTCATAGATATCCTCTTCATAACTAAGGGAAGGAACAAAGTATGGGTGAGATAAAATGATCAAAAAGGGTAAGTAATGTGGAATAAGTAGTGAATCGGTAGGAATAATTTAACATGGAAACCAAAATTACTAATAACATATGCCATTCAAATGGCTAAATAATTAAAAATCTATATTGAATAGAATGAAACTGAAATACATGTTGTTTAATCAATGAATAGAAATGAAATTTAACCATATATATATAGAAAAAAATATAGTGGATTAATAATGAATAAAATATATATGAATGAAATTACTAATTATTGGATATCATGTCTAAGGCACATGAAGACCTATGCTGTAAATATCCATCCTTCAAACAGTTTAATACAATATGTAGAAACCCATTTAATTTGGCAAAGTTAATCATCTCTTGAGAACATGTCAATTCATCGAGGAGATATATAAATCCAAAGATCAACACATCATTTCAGGTTCAAATAATTCCTCATATCAAACAATCAGTTTTATCAAAAGCTAAAATGGCTTATAAAATATCTGTATTGAATAAAAGATACAAGTTAATCAATAATTTCCCAGTTAATTAAATATTTGTCAATATAAACGCAATATGGGAAATTATATATGAATTTTTTTCAATAATAATATCAATCTTATAAAACTATGTATATTCATGTAAATTTAAAATGAAAAATGATTTCAATATGATGTGAGTTTTCAATATTATCATTAATAACATTCTTGGGGATAATAACCATTAAACATTACGAAGTGTCACATACAACTTTGAAAAATTTGAATCATAATATCTAGAATTTGTGACATTAAATGAAAATTATAATATTATAATAATTAGGGGATTCATGCTATAACATGAAAATTATATTATATACACAAAATAGAAGAGAATTTTTCAATAATAACTAATAAGTCTTAATGAAATGTAATTTGGGAAGAACTTTCCCTATATTATCCTTTATTTTTTGGTGGTATTTAGCCTCAGGTATAGTTGTTTAAATTATATTATTAAATATAATAATAACTATACTCATTTTTATATTACTGTATAATAAATTCTTATATTATCTCATTACCTGTTGGATAACAAACATTAATTAATTTTACAATTTTGGGGGTTAATTTCCTAATTGTCTCAAGTATGTTTAAACTTTATGTTTGTTTTGATCATTAATTATATCATGGTTTAATCGTCTCCAGAATACGAAACATCTATTAATTATCATCTATAGTAATTATAAATTTATTTATAGTAGTCCATTATATTTAGAGATTATAAATTATGTGAATTGTACATGAAGATGGTGGGTCGTACGTATGCATGAACCCAACATTAATTTAATTGTTGTATTAAAATAATTAAAACTAAATGAGTCATATGTGTATTTTAATTCTTATATAGTAACTATGTTATATATTTTCCATAGGATTATTAAATCTAACTTTTTTACATTCCACGTATTCCATGACCGATTTATATTGGTTGAGTGGGTGGTAGCCCACATATCCTCAAGCAAACATATCATATTTACACAAGATGGTGTGAATAAAATAATGTTTCATTTAAAAATTTATGAAGAATAAATGAATTATAATTATCATATATATCATATATAAACATATTTTTCATCATAATTTCCACCATGAAATTTGTCAATGAAAAAATGAACAAAAAGGTATCCATGGAAGGATTTATGCTGAAATAGAGTCTTCAAGGTCTAGTGGTAGGATTTGGGGAATTTTATTGGGTTTATATTGGCCTAAATTAAGTAAAATGAGAGGTGTAAGGAAGTTGGAGATGTGGTGGCCTTTAATTTGTAAGGAAAAGGATTCACTTGGTATTTTAGGAAAATATTTAGGTGTACCCACATTTTTACCTAGATAAAAGTCCTAAAAAACCAATAATGGAATGATAATAGAAGTCTTATTTTCATAAAATGGGTGTTAGAAAAGAATATAGGTCTTTTGGGACTATAAATTAAAGTTTTCATCCTTTGTAAAGCATAAATTCACATTAATAATTTTAATTATTTTTCATTACCTTCAATAATCTTTTTGGTAATCAAAATTAGTATTACTAATATTTTTAAATTATGATTATTACAAATATTCATTAGTTTTAAAAAATTACAGTCATTTAATTGGCATAAATTAATTTAAAATTCATAATGTATATAGGATGACAAAGCTGGATTTTAGAGTAAAAATGTCTCGAAGATTGTTATGTGTTTATAGTGAATATCCATGTAAAATTTATCCCACAACTTAAATTAGTTTAAAGGATAAATATTTTATATAATTATTATTTAAATCAAATCCAGAATATAATTTATCCTTATAAATAAATTGTATGAAATATTATTTTAGAACTCAAATTTATTATTTTTAAATATTCATTAAATAATGAAATGTTTCAAAAGTATATTAAAAAAATCCCCCAGATATTGTTATTATGTTTCTCTTTCAAATATGAAGTTTATTTTAACATATTTAATCAATTAATGTGTCAAAATGCAGATTTAAATTTTTATCACCACTAAAAGGTGATAAAAGTACTTAATAAAAAACTTAGTATTTTATGCATAAATTTTGTTAGGTTTTTATATTGATCTGATAAAATATATATGATGAATATAAAAATATATTTAATGTAATATATTTTATATATCAAATTAAAATCACTTAGAAATTTTAATTATTTTAATTTATTATGGTAAAATATCATTGTGACCATAATAATAACAATAATTTTCGTTTACTTTCAATAGGTTTTTAAATTCATTAATAATTAATTTGAAAATAATTAATTAATATCATATTTTTCATAACCATATATTTCAATAATTTATTTTTAATAATTAATATTATCTAGTTTATATCTTATAATATAAAATAATAAAATTATAATAATATTAAATTGTTCGGTAAAACTTGCTGTTGTGGGAAATGAAAGCCATCGAAGAAGTTTTCTTTTACAAATAACTTATTATAACTCGGTTTTTTTCATTAAAAGCTACCAAATATGTTATATTAATTTGGGATAATAAATATATTATAATTTATTGAAAGAATAAATTATTTTTTATACTTCATGTTAATGTCATAATTATTATTGAATATAATGACATACTTTAGAATTTTGGGGTGTTACATTTTTCCCACCTTAAATAAATTTCATCCTTCGAATTTAAACATGATCTCAATAACCTATTGATTAAAAATAAACTATTTGTTAAAAATACACATAAAAAAAGGATTAATATCACATCTTCATAATAAGAGGGAAATGAATGTACAACGGTCACATAAATAGCTCCCTTAGTAGGATAACATAGTTTTCAAATGGAAACATTGATAAAAAGAATTAAACTAACAATTATTTTATGAGGGATAGTGCTTGAGAACATTGTTAGGAAAAATTTAACCATCTAAAACCCCAAAATCCATGAAGCTGTAAGGGTCTCTGTATTCATCCGGAATAAAGGTACTGGAAAAACATTTTTTTCAATAATTTTTATATATTTTATTATTTCATTGATTTTTTATAAATATGGGTAAATATTAGTTTCTATATTTTAATATTTTCCTCTAGATGTACCTTGAAATATTTCCATATTTCTTTTTCTATAGTGAGGTAATACAAGAATCAATGAAAACCATTCCAATGATCAACTTAAACCATTTCAAAAATTATTAACATTTCCCAATAATTTTATAATACAATAATATAGAAAAAATGTCACTAAAGTTAAAAAGTACACATAACATTATCCTTTATTTAACATCAATCGTCATTAAATTTTCTTATTCCCAACATGTGAATGGCATTATCATATATCCTCATAAAAAATGGAATTAAATTTTATTTCTATAAAACATTATTAGAAACGTGTGTTATTCCTTATTCCATTTGTTAGACACATGTAATTGGATATATCCATTAAATAAAAATGTTTTTAAACCTGATCAAAGATATAATATACAACTTGTTGAAAATTCATTATTTAGTTCCAAGGTAGTTAGAACTTATCCATATAAATAAATTCATCATAATTATCGGAAAATTAGGAACATATTAAGGGTTTTATTTCCATTAATAATGTGATTCATAAATATTTAAATTTCTACTTAATATCTTTTCTTATTATTATTTAACATTGGATTATTAAATCCATAATGAAAATGTATTACAGTACAATCCTCATATAATCAATGATTATAATAACCAGTAAATTTTGTATAAAATATTCAAATTACATTATTATTGATTAGTCGTATTAATCAATACTATTCATATGTAGAAGTATCATACAATATTAATTATCTAATAGCATCTTCTATATCATATTACTTTAATTCTGGGGAAACTGATTTGGATAGTGTCCCATCTATATATAGTTGAAGAATTGAACATTGGAAACATTTTTCTTACCCTTGAAATCATAAACATGGTGTCATTTTTATTTAAACTTATAATAATTTCACATTCCCATCATGTGTGTACCGAAGTGGTTCTTGCCGAAATGTTCACATGTTGGAAAATACATCTATCCTTTTAACATCATTGACTCATTCGCTTTTTCATGGTGCTAAAATAGCCTCTTATTGTCTTGGTGTCCTTTTAAGACATAGTACATGGAAAATAATATACATACCTTGTTAATAAGTTATATTCTTTCCTCATCTGATGAAAATACATGGGTGATTATTTCCATTAAGAATGTTGTCTTAAAACCATGATATATATGATCCTCATATTATTTGGATCATGTGCATTGGTGGAGTTCAGATTCCTTCTACTAGGTACCATTTCTAAATAATGGAATATACTATAATAAATCATAACATAATTTATAACCCCAAAACTAATGAAACACTTAACATAAATTGAAAAATCTTTTCACATAATCATAAACATGGTTTTATCATGGATATCATTTCTTTTTAATCCTTCATATTGGTTGATAAATAAAATCTAAATTATCATAAGATCTCCCCATGAGAGTGTCAAATAAGGTTCATATTAAGGTCCATTATCATGTACTATTTTCCCCAGGTCAGGACCAGAATATCTTTTTGGAGCTATTATGCCCATTTAAATCATTTCCAGAACCACAACAACTTATAGAATCGAGAGAGGGATGTATTTCTAGGAATACCCACATAATCACTACCATACAAAAATTTAGGGGTGTTCTTTTATAATTATCATCAATATCTAAATTAGGGTTTTTCTCCCTAATGTATGTTTTCTAAATATCGTTTTTTTGTTGCTAAATATCCTCTAATACCAACTATAACACCACGACCATAGAATCTTAGAGCTGGTGCGTTACATTATTATAAATTCATGATTACAAAGAATCAAATCCCTATGTACCAATATGTTTAGAAGTATTGGAGTGACATATAACATTCATGATACTGATAATACATTGGTTAAATATCATAAAACATTCTACATAATAAACTAGGATAAACTGCTTCCATGAACATGTATTCAATGATTTCTTCTTTATAACATAGGGATGGATCATAATAAGGGTCATCTCAAATGCTCGATAACTATATGTAAATAAAAATAAATAATTAATCAATTGAAATAAATTAACATTAAATGGAAAATAACTAGAAACACAATCCATTAAAATAAGTATATATGGAACAATATACATGGAAAGGTAATAAACTAATACCCATTTCATTTAGTCAATCAACATTAATGAAATGAATCCATTAATATGTTGACAAAACATATCATTAAATAATAATAAATAAAATATATATGAAGTAAATTCATAATTATTGGATGAAATGTCTTAGACACCTGAGGACCTATAATATCAAGATCCATCCTTGTACTATATAAAACTACAGGTATACACCTCTTTAATTTTTCAATCATAATCATCTCACAAGAACTTGTAGATGCATCGTGGAGCTATATAATGTACATGTGTCACCTATAATTATATTTCCAAATCATTCCTCAAATATATTAATCAATTTTTTTATTGATTATATTTTGTTTCAGGTAACGATATATAATAAAATATATTGATTTATCAGTAATTTATTAGTTAATAAAATAACGAAAAATGTATAAAAAATATGTGAAGTGATAAATGATTTATAAAATAATAATATAAATATTATAAATTATGGATATTTATTGAAATTTACAATAAAAATTATTAAAAAAGTGATTGAGATTCCAAAGATTATTCTTAAGAACATTCATGATGAGAATTATCATTTAACATTCCAATGTGTCCCATACCACTTTGAAACATTTGAATCATAATCTCCAGAATGTATGAAATTAAATGAAACATGGAATATAATGAGAATAATTGGATTCATCATATATAATTAAAAAGGAATTATATATAGAAAATAAAAGTTAATTGTCACATAATAACACATAATAATCAAAGGAATGAAATTTGACTTGAAATTCTTTTACCATATCATTCTATTATGATGTTTGTTCTTTACACTCTTATATAGAGATTTAAAATATTTTAATAAATAATATCTTCACTATACACATGTTTATAATACCATATATTGGCTTCTTATAATATCTCATCACCTTTTTTTAACCAACATACATTAATTTCACTATTTTGAGGGTTAATTGAGTAGTTTTATTGAGTAGGTATTAACTAATTGTTTGTTGTTATAATTAATAATATCATGGATTAATCATATAAATAATTTTACCCAAAGAATAATTATTATGTTTAATCATTATATATGTAATTATAGTAGTCCATTATATTTTTAGATTACAAATTTTGTGCACTGTTCATTGAGATGATTGGTTGTACGTATTCATGAACGCTACTTTTGTATAATTCTCTTATTAGAAAAATAAAAACTAAATGATATATATATATATATGTATATTATAATTTCATAATCATATATATGTTATATATGTTATATATGTTTATTAAAACCATCATTTATACATTCTATCTATGGAATGAATGAGTCATGTCACTTTGAGGGGGGCGGTAATCAACAATTTATCAAGTGAAATTATTATATTTATAAAATTTAGGATGAATAAAGTTATAATTAATATAATAATTAAAGAATCATAAGGAAACTATAAATATCATATAAAACATATATAAATATATTTTCCAACATAATAAAAACCATGATATGTGGTAATGAAAAAATGAACAATCATTGTTTCCAGATGCAGTAGTTCATCATACTCATAAACAATGTAGTTATTATCCATTAGTAGTGGTGTGAGTATGTGTGGGTAAAAAGATTTAAATAAAAAAATCCTATTATATTTCTGATACTGGTGTTTTTATATACGAATGAATGTGGATTCATTGTGAAAATGATGTTTATCTCAAACAGCCTGGAGAATGTGTTGCACCCGCCGTTGTGCATTAATTTTTTTTGACCATTTTAGTTTCCACCACCCATGCACTGCCATTTCCATTTGTTCAGTATAACATTTACCCTAGTTCTTTCTCTTTCACCTCCTCATCAGGTCCTTCCTCCTTCACCCTCGGTCACCATGCTTCGGCGATCTGCCCCCCCCCCCCCCAAGGCTAGTCTGTCTACTCCCTGGGTGGAACTCACCCTCCCTCCATTTAAGACCTCCCTTCACTCCATCCATTATCCATCAGGGATAATCCTTGTGGATTTTCCTCTACCCATATCCCCCACTTCCTTCTATTTCATTAGATCGGCCTTTGTCATCATGTGAGTGCAACTAGATCCTTCTAGATTTGTCTGTGGTGTCTTTTTGGAAGCTATAGATTGTCTGAAATGGATAATGGTAGCAAGATTCATGGAATCTAATATAACTATCCCTATCTTGCTTCATTTCATGGAATCATGGAGTATTTTACTATTGGTGTAGATTTACCAGACCCATAAGTTCTCCTTCTACCTCCTCTTCGCATCTAAGGAAGATTTCAATCTGGGGTGGTGCCTGGAACCCCGTTCCATTGGTTGGTGGAGTATTAGTTTATCTTAGTGGACCATGGACATCCCCAGAGGGGAAAATGTTCAGATGTTGGGGTTTGGACAGACTTTCTAGGGCTCATAATCACTTTCTAGAATGAAGACTTTCTCATCAAGATCAGAGAATACCTCAGAGGCTTTTTGTGTTTGGATGTTATGACAATGAGGTGTGTGGACACTTAGGCTGCCTTAATTTTCATAGAGCTTGACCTCTATCATTTTGTATTGGAAAATCATGCTCTTAGGGTGTAGAAATATTTTTGTTGCAGCTTGGATATCTCATACCCCATGTTCCCAAGATTCTGTTAACATTTTATTTTACAGGGTCATTCCTTAGAGGTGTGTCCTTGTCGTCTGGGTGGGAGGCGTGGTAACGACCACCATACTGAGACTCATATTCCTAGTCTCTTTTTTTATGGATGGGTCTCTACTATGTGTGGATATTGTGGAGACATTGGAACAAGTTTATATTACATTTCCCCCACCGCTACCCATAAACCATTGCTACATCCTAACTCAGGGATGGAAGGTGTTAAGGTACCATGTTGGTAAAAAATTCCCAATGTGCAGTGATGGTTACCCAAGGTTCACGTTGGCGACAGATCCTCTTAGGTACTTAACCTCATAATTTCTTCAATGTTTTGTCGCATTATTACTATTCATTTCCCCCCACCACGACCCAATGTATGTTTGGAGCATACCCATATCGATCCCAAACCGTCCTGAGGTTCGTCTGGGGGAGAAGTAGGTCCACCAGCAGGAATATCTTCCGCTAAGAGTGTTCCACTAAGAGTTATCCTTATTTATCCTCCCTCAGAATCTGTCGATATGAAGGATGTGTTCTGTCTATCCTAGTTACCAGTTGGATTATGGAGGGTATACAAATCATCCCTAGGATTGAAGGGAATGCTGACAACTCAACATTTGAAGGTATCCCCACCAACAAGTTCATGTCTATCTAAGGAAAATGTAGTTTTTACAAGGTCTCAATCTAGGAAACTATTTGTGAGGGTGCCCTTATTTTTAAAGGAGGATATGGGTTTTGGAGCCAGTCCTAGAACACTATTTTATCAATGATCTCAATTCTTATATGGAATTCCCACGGCTTGGGAGCTTATATCAAAATAAACTTCAGGTCATGTGAGGCTAGAACTCACAAGATTTCTTTCATTGGTATTAGTTAACATAAATAGGACCAGGACCAAATTTTTTATTTATCCAAGAAAATCATAATGCATTGATTCTTTTATACAGAACCTTCCAGCTGGCCGATTTGGAACTTCTGGAATAGTAATTTCAAGGTCATTCAAATTTAGGAGGAAGACAAGTTTATCATAGTTAAGGGAGCACGTGACACCCCTAAATTTCTCCTTTCATTTATATATGGTTGTTGTGAACCTCATAATAGGGAGACCCTATGGAATAATTTCAATTCCATTGATCCTGATGGTATCCCATCGATTTATGGGGGATATTTTAAAGTGACTGTTGACCTGAGTGAGATGAAGTGTACAACTCCTTTCACCAAGAGATCCATCTTGTAGATCACACTATTTATAGATAGAAAATGTATCAGGGTCCTTAGATACTTGAGGGAGATATTTACGTGGTGAAACAAAAAGTCGAGGCCTCACTAGACAAGGATCATCCAGGATTGGTGTTGGGAAAACATGTATGCCACTTCCACGTATTGAAAAACCAAAGTGGCCCATCTGGGGTGTGGAATTTCGGATCACTCTCTTCTACAGATCACATTATCCACAAGGAACCATCACACTGAGTAGTTGAAATATTGTCATCATGAGGACAATGAGGAAACCTTCCATTACCTGGTTCTTGAGACCTAGGTTGTTCCTACCTCATGTAACCCATGTATTTCCTTACATAATAAACTATGGCGGTTCAGTTAATGTCTTCAGTTGTGGTCGCGAGAACTCTCTCTTCTAGACAAGGACATAGAGGCTAGTTCTCATGAAGTTTACCATATCGAAAAGAGCCTTTAGGAAGAGTGGAATGATTAGGTTTTCATGGACCTTGATGTTAAGAAGGAGTATCTTGAAGACATGTTACTGAAATAGAAGTTTCTTTCTAGGGAGAATGAGAGAATCAAGTGGCGGAGTGAGAGGGAGAGAAACACAACTTACATTTGTTCATGCATAAAGTAGAAGAAGATGTTTCCTCAATCGAAACATTTTCTACAGGATGGATCTTTTACTGATGATATGGATATTATGGGGGCTATGGCCAACACTTACCTAATGTATATCCTTTTTGGTAATAATGCCTGGTGAACTACTGGGTACCCAAGGATTAATATATTCCTTTTTATTTTATACAGTGTATTGATTCTTCAAAGGAAAATGAAGGTATAGGGTCCTTCCCCCTAGAGAAGAGGAAATGGGATGCCATGATAAATCTCAACCATGATATCATGGTAGGACCTGATGGGTTCCACGCCTTTTTAACTGAGAATCGTGGGAGTTGGTGAAGGAGGATATGATATCCTCTATAAAATATTTCTTTAAGGAAGTGAATTTTACTCATATTTGTTTTTATACCTCTTTTTTCATTAATAAGTCCTATAAACCTACCTTGATCAATCATTTATGGATTGTGAGTATGCACAACATACCTTGAACGATCCTCACCTGCATCCTCAATTATTAGCCCACAACACATCTTCCATAGTGGTTTTCTTTGGAGAAGCACAATTTTGTTGAAGGGGGATCCATATAAGGGGAGATCCCTTTGGCCTATGAGATGATCATGGAAATCATCCACAAAACCTATTGGTACAATACAGATATAAAACCTGACATTAGCTAAGAAAATTAATAGGTGTAACATAGTTTCATCAACAAATGTTTGACAGGTACGAGCCTCTACGTTTTGAATAATGACATCATTTTCTACAGTTTTAGTTCCTCATGGCTTGGAATGTAATTTATGGGGAAAAATATAGATTTTTAAAAGGAAACATGAGGCCTTAGGCATGGGGGTACTATATCCCTGATAATATTCATTATTTCCCAATATGTGCTCAGCCAAATTATTCATCGTTTAATTGGTAATAGAGATATTCTCCCATTTCTCCAAAGATCGAACTCACAATCATTATGTCATATAATGTTTACATATGACTCAATTATTTTCATGAGTTCATCAAGAATTTCATTGAGGAGATTGAATAAAATACTGATGGAATATTTCTATTGGATTGTCTAAAGGATTAATAGAAGAAAGAGAAATTTTCACTTACCATACAACTTCCCTCCTAGCTGGGTTTCCACTGTGGGTCATTTTTTTGGATATGAAAAGAAGGGAACTTCCCATTTAATATCTAGGGGATACCTTATCGTTAGGGAGATCCTGTATTCACAATTTTGACCCCCACATCAATAGGATCACTAATCGAGTTCTCAATTTCATGAACAAATTTTTATCCTTCAGAGTATGAATTAACCAGGTGAATTGTGTGTTACTTGCCACCCTGGTCCATGTTCTCTTTACCATAAGGGTCTCTAAGGGAGTTATCCAAAGCATCAAAAATATCTTGGAAAACAACATTTGGGAACCAATGTTTTATGGGAAAAGGAACTGGGTACAAGGAGTATGATGGTGTGACCAGCTACAGATGGGGGATCAGCATCGAATGTCTCAAAGACACCCTCCATGTCATGCATGATAAATTAGCGTAGGAGGTCATAGAACATCACACACATTGGGGACTCACCATGCAAAAAAAAATTGGATATGATTTCAAGGGACATCCTTGCTTATCCCCACTAGGAAGAGATTGGTACCATTATTAACGATCTTAGAATTTACTCTTGTTGGATCTTTGGGAAACTAGACATCCTATTTTGGCTCCATTATTAGAGTGGGATTGTCATTGGCTACCCAGGATTCCCTATCACAAATATTTAATTTTATGATGCTAGCCAGTATCCTATGTTTCTCAAGGTTGTCTTCAATAGGGACCAGCTAGACAAGGTTAACCACATAGAGATGTCATTTTATCTAGATCAGTGTTTTTTCACCACGTCACCCTCTGGATCATTCACATTGAATGATTATCATTGGTCTTTTAGCATGAAGGACACTATGAATGCTTGGAATGAGGTCCTTTTGGACCAAGATCATCCCCACAAAATAAAAGTTAATAAAAGTTCCTCACCAGGAGTATTAGAAACATATCTCTTCCAAGAGACAATAACATCAAGTTGTACAGCATCATCTTGGTTTCTAGATATGTGTATTACATGAGTCATGAATAGGAGATCACTTCACAACTTTTCATTGAGATTTATTTTCCATGCAAGGTGTAGCGATTATTAATTTAGTTCAAGGATGTCTCCATCTCGGCAATGGAAAACCAACCTTTCCTAGAATGATGGTATCCCAACTCATTAAGTGGGGTCATTGAGAGGATGGATCACACAATGATTTTTCATGATGGATGTTAGTGTTTGTGGTGGGAAAGGAATATTTAGATACATGAATGGGTGTCTCTATTAGGTCTTGTGATCACTAGAAATGATAAGAACCATCTTATAAACTTGGTCAATGCATTAGGGAAATAGAGGGATGCTTTTTCCTTGCATTGTTTCATCATAGGGCCCTAAACATCTCCTCCAGGTGGTGGCCTTTCGTCGTGAAACATGGTTTGCCTAAACCCTCCTATGAGGATTTTGAATATAAAATCTAATGGCTCATGCATTTTGATTGTGATTCATTGGGGGGTCATGTCAACAATGAGTGGTGTACTTGTGTTTCTCAATTCAGTTCGGTCAGGGAACAACTCTCCATGTTGAGGATTTGTCCATGCAAACTGGCCTCCAAATATTTAGAAAGAGGGATTTGAATATGAAAAGGTAGAAACAGACACAAAGCTTCTTCAAAAGTCTCTTCATGGCCTTAGGATGATTGCTTGGTCAGTTTCTTATGCCATCAGAGACTGTCATGGCACCCTTGTTGGAAACATAATGGTGACCCATACATGGAGGGTGGGAAACAAAGTCATAGAATACATGGACTTGGAGGACCCCCTAGAACCGATCGTATATTTTTTTTCCTCATTTGGATATCTTGAATATGGTGGGGTATTTATTATTAGAAGGGAATCACTTGGTCTCCATTAATTTAGACCCACATAGCCCTGTTTTGTTTTTGGGCATGTCCATGGGGAGATTTACATTCTCTCTTCCCTTACTCCATAGGCCTATTTTTTCATTTATTTTTGAATAAAAATTTACATGATGATTATGATATTATAATAGAATAAAGTGGTTTGAGGTGGTCAGGAATGGAAATGAAACTAGAGATATTGATAAAAGATGATACCTCTTAATCGGGTAATGATATTTTGTTTGAAGCAAACAGACTTCTTAGATCAGTTTATTTCCAAACTGAGGATTCAATTTTGATGGGAGGGATGGAAGAAGATGGACTAGGCATAGCATGACCGTTCCTAAGTGGTTTTATGGGTTTTAAGATGTGGGAGATGTGTTGGCCTTTCATATTGATAGAAAATGACTTACATTGTATTTTTGGAAATAAGTTATGTTTACCCACCTTTTTACGTAACAACATTATTCAAAAACAAAAACAAAAAACAAACACATTAATGGAAGGTACATGGAAATATTATTCCCAAAAAAATGGGTGTTTAACAAGTGTCTAGGTCATTTGGCCCCCCAAATTAATGGTTTAGTCCTTTATTAAACATATTTTTACCTGAATAATGTAATTATTTTTCAATTACTTTCACAAATATTTTTAGTCAAAAAAAATATTTGTATTTTTAGAAATTATAATTTTATTTGATTCCAAAAGTGAACATTTTTTCAAAATTAAAATCATAGAACATGTAGAACTTACTTTTAAATTTATCCCATATGAAGGATGACAATGTAGGGTTAATAAGTAAAAAAATTCCAACAGATTGATGTGATGTTATAGTAATATTCAATGCGAAAATAATCCAATTACTTACATTGGATTAATTGGTAATACTATTATATGATAAAACCATAAAACTAATATAAAAACAATTTATATTTTTAAATAAATAAGATGAAAAACTAGTTTCAAACTAAGATTCAGTATTTTTAACTATTCATTACTAAATGAAATGTTTTAAAAAAATATCAAAAATTCACCATAATCTAATTTTTTTATTTAAAATAATATGTTTATTTTTACTTATTAAATTAATTAAAGTATCAAAATTCACATTTAAAATGGGTTCCTCATTAAAACATGTTAAAAATACCTTAATAGAAAATAAATTATTTTATGCCTAAAATTGAGTTTTTTTATATTGAGCTTATAAAATATATTGGATGGATAACAAATTTTTATTGAATATATCATATATATCACAATTAAATAACCAAATAACTTTTAATTAATTTATTTTATTAGGGTTAAATTGTTCTGTATGGATAAAAATAATAATATTTTCCTTTATATTCAATATGTTTTCATTTTCATTTCTAATTAATTTTAACTAAATAATTCATTATATAATTTTATTGATCATATATTTCCATTGGTTTTTCAATAGAATTAATGACATATATATTAAATATTATTATATTAAACAATAATATTACAATAATAATTAATTGTTAGGTAAAAATCGGTCTTGTGTGTAATGCATGCCATCGAATAAATTTTCTCTTGGGCGTAATGCAAGATAACTTTATCTGGCCAATATTACAAGATATACACTATATTATATTAATTTTTATTTATATATATATATTAATTTATTGGATTAATATATTCCCTTTTTACACATAGTTTTATATGACTTAAAAATTATTGAATTTAATATTTTACACTATAATTTCGGGGTGTTACTATATCTATAACTATCATAAATTACAATATAACAGTGCCATATGCATTTATAAAGGGAAACAACTATGAATGGTCCTCATAGAAAATAAATCTATTTGTGATGGGAATCCAAGCACAAATAATCAATCTGATACACATGCCCCTATCCTACTTCGCTTTCTACTCTATGCACTTCCAGTCCTTTTTCTCTCCTCCACTCTTATTTGTTTTTTTCCATAAAAATATTAAATTTTACAGGGATGTACCCTTGAGAAATTATACTTATTTCTTTGATTTCAACAAAGATATAACATTGATGTATTTTTTAAATTGTTAATTTATATTTTATATATTATGAAAATGTATTTATAATTAAGTGTAATTAGAAATATTTATTTATAACCAGTTAAAATTATATTTAATTTGTTAAAAATTACTATTATCAGTGAAAATTAGTTGAAAATGCTTATAATTAATAAAAAAATTGTATTATTTATCAAAACATAGTAATATTTAACATAATTTAGTAATAATAAATAATTATTTACAAGAATTACAAATAATAAACAATAACTTGGAGGAGCAATAATTATTAGTAATAAAAAATAAATAATAAAATTTTAAATGAAATTGGTAATAATTAGTAATAATTAATTATAATTATGGGTGATCATTAAAAATTATTGACAATTAGTAAAAATTGTCAATTATTATTAAAAATTAGTTTAAATTAGTGATAATTAATAAAAACAAATTATTATTAATTAATAATAGAAAAAATAGTTTTATTTACTAAGGTATAGTGGAAATGACCATGAAAAAGTGCTAACTAAAATAAATCACAGTATGTTGTAAAAGATAGTACTATTTAATAAAAATTAGTGGGAATTTGTAAAAAATAACAGTAATTTAAAAAAATTATTAAAATTTAGTGGTAATCAACAATAAGTAAAATGGATTAGTGGTAATTAATAGTAATTTTTAATTAATAGCTATAATTATTGGCGCCTAATAAGATTTTTTATTTGATTTGTTAAAATTTTAAAAATCAGTTATAATTGAATTTATTTAAAAAAATCAGCATTAATTATAGTTAAAAATTGAAAATTAACTGTAATCAACCATTATTATTAATAAATACTTGTAATCAATGATAATAAGAATAAATTATCTCTAGTTAGTGGTACTATGTAAAAATTATTGTTAATTAGTATCACTTAGAAATAATAGAGGTTATTAAAAAAATTTAGTTATAATTAACTATATAATGTTATAAATACTAGTAATTAGTAAAAATGGGGTATAGTTACCATTAATTAATTATAAATATAGATTATTTGTAAAACAAATATAGGAAATTTGTGGTAATTAGTAAAAATTAATGTTAATTACTAAAAACGAATGTCAGTTCGTAAAAATAGGCAATGATTATATATTATTAGCAATAATCAGTATGCAAATAGTCATCAATGAAGATAAATAAAAGATATTATTAGTAAATATTTGTAGTAATTCTCTATAATTAGTAATAAAATACTAGTAATTAGAAATAATTGTTCAATATACTTCTAATTAGTAGAATATAGTAAAAATTATTGTTAAGTAGTAAATATTAGTGAAAAAATATATAATTAATGGTAATTTGTGGTAATTAGTTAAAAAAAGTAATTAGTCATGATTTTTAAAAAAAAATATTGTTCATGAGTGTTATATAATAAAAATTTGTGATTCTTAGTAAAATTCAGTAAAAGTAGAGTTAAATAATATTAATTAGTGGTAATTTTTAAAAACTAACTGTAATTACCGGTACTATGTAGAAATTACAGGTAATGAAAAACATCAGTAAAAACTATGAGTAATTAATAGTACGTAGTGGTAATTAACAATAATTAATTGTAATAATCAGTAATTAGTAAGCATTAGTGGTAATTTTTAAACATTATTAGTAATTATTAAAAATTCGTTATAATTATTAAAAAATAATTTTAATTAGTAGTAACTTTAAAAAATTAACGGTAAAATGTAAAAAATATTAGTAATTAGAAAAAATTAGTAGTAATAGGTAAAATATAACTTTAATTAGTAAAAGTTAATGGCAATTACTAAATACAATGCTAACATGTAAAATTTATCTATAATTAGTGGGAAATAAAGGACATTAGTAGTAATTAACGGAAAATTGATCGAATTAAAGGTAATTAATGGTAAGTAGCAGTAGTTAGTAAAAAATAATTATAATTATTAAATATTTGTTGTTATTAGTCAAATATATATAGGTAATTAGTTAAAATAATTGATCATTAGTAATAATTAATAGAAATTTTTAATAATTAAAGGTAATTAGTTTAAAATGTCAGAAATTACTAGAATATATAGATAATTAGTATTGATAATTAATAAAAATTAGTTTTAATTCATAAAAGTTAAATGTAATTTGTTAATATTAATATTAGTTATTACAAATTACATTTAATTTGAAGTAATTAATTTTTATTTATAATAATAATAACTAATTAATTGAAAAAGTTGAAAACTGTTAAAATTGAAAATATTTAAAAGTAATTTACAATATTTTTAATTTATATTTTGGGAGAAATAAAGATCAAGGATGTAGAAAACAGTCTTTGTTAAATTATAACGGTTGGATAAATCTTTACATTAATTCAAATGGTTCTAGTATTAATCCAATATATATTGAGGGTGACAGATATTTTTTTATCATTCTCAATATACCAATAAGAATTGTTTTTAAAAGGAACAATTATGTGTCCATTTGTAAAATTATATCTGGGGAGTTTTTACAAATTGAAAAATGTTGGGGTCATGTATTAAGTGTTATTTTTCAAAAATAATATGTTTTTTGTATGAATTTGGTGAATATAGTTCTAGAGAAGATACTATTAATATGGTTTCCGTATGAAAAATGATATAAAATTTATTACATGATTTTTTGTCTATCGTTTCAATAAAATGAATCATGGGATGATATTGATTTTACTTATGAGTTATAAATGTCCCAATTTTATGAGTTTCTAAATTCTTCTAATGATTCCTTATATCCTAGTTCTAGGTTAAATAAAATTTATGTGGTTTAAAAATTTATTTCTATTTAATTAGATAATTTAATTTCAAATAACAATTTTGATCAGATGTTAACTTTGTTTAAATAAATATTACCTAGAGATAATTTCTTTCTTACAAAATTCTTTAAGAGAAGGAGGCTATTTTGTAATTTGGTATTTGATTATAGAACATTTCTAGCATGTTCAAATGATTTTATCTTATATTATAATGAAATTGATTAATTATTTATTTATCATTCATGTGGAACATATATGTATATAGATGCTCAGGAAGGGAAATAACAGTTGAATCCTATTATATAGTTGAGTTATTTCCTGATTACACTAATATTGTATCATTTTATTATGTCACAAAACACAACGTCATTGAAATTGTGGAACAAAAAAAATATTTCAATTGGTAAAATCTAAAATAATACTTTTGATAGTGATTAATGGAATAATTTTCACCATGTACATCTGTATTTTTCTTCAAAATCCCAAAACACGTGATAGGGTATTTTTTCTAATGGTTTCAATGTAACACCCCATGATTCTATTATACACTTCTCTTTCAATATTGCAGTAGCTTGCAGTGTACACAAGTTCGAGATTCTAACACACCGTGACCAATCAAAATAGCCTTTATGAATAGTAATACCCACTTTTGGAATTATATTAATATTATATTTCAAAATTTACTTCATTTTTGAATTCATAATATTGAAATTATCCTAGGTTGAATTTTTTGTAATTTTATGAGAACTTACAATTTTCTATGAATAGAAAAAATACTTAAAAACAAATTTTTTAATCAAAATAATTTATAGTGATAAATTAAACTAATGAGAGGTTTTAAAGTATAATTAGAATATATTTTTACCATTTTATCCAATAGTGGTCATTGTAATTAATTTCACTTTGAAATTGGACATAAACAATTGTCAATCTTTTGATATATATTGTTTCTTAAAAACACGCTATTTGTTGTGAAAGAGGGAATTAATTATTAAATTTATTAATTCAACTTTTATGTTTTGAATTTTTTAAAATAGACATAATTTTTGAATTTGGAATATCAAATATTTCTTAGGGTTAATTTTTGGTATTTTTCTGAAAAACTTCATTTTTTGATGAATAGTGAAACCACTATGTGGTAGTTAAAAAACTGATTTTTCGTTTAAATGAAACATTACAGATTCTATGAATTGAATTTCAAAAATCCAACATACATGGTGATAATTAGGATGTAAAATGTGGTTTAATGGGATGAAAATTATTTTTGGTGAATAGTAACTTTTATGTTTTGTTAATCGCGATTAAAGGTAATTAGTGTAATTTAAGGTAAACATAATGTTATAATAATATGAAATTACCATTACACTTGTCCTACCATTATTGGATGAGTCATGGCTGACCAAAAAAATCCATTGGTCAACTTGGATACCCCATGAAGCCACATGGGTATGAAAATGAAATTAATAACATTTTATTTAAAGTAAAATTAAAATTGTCACAAACATATGTTGTTTTACTAAAACAATTATTACATGGGGTTATATAAGTTAAAATTTAAACTATAAATATTAATTGGAAATATAAATGATTTCCTACGTCATGGTATTTTTTTATAATTTTTAGACATTAAATAAATTAAATTTTTTATAACACCGTGATGATGTAGCGATTACCTCATTAATTAACGATTTAAATAAAATTAAAATATAATGTAAAATCTAAGATATACACTCTTAAAAAACCTATTGGATGAGTATATTTCGAACCCGTATCACCTTATCCTAGAAATATATATCTGTGGGACCTTTGAGATCCGAAAATCACTTCATAATAATGTAACATTTCATTAATTTCCAAGAGTGCCCCTCCTCTCCTCTTATAAAAGGCCCCCTCCTCTACCACATTATTTACACCTTCAAAGCCTTTTGTCTTTGCCAAAATCTGCCCAAATACCCTCTGAACATTACTCCTTTAATCCTAGAATCCTTACATTAGGAATAGAGATCTTCAAGAAACCATTTTGGTTCAAACTGAGGGGAGTTACCCGATTTAACGATAATGTCTTCTCTTATGTTGTTTTGTTTTATTTTGCTTCTCCAACCCCCTAAACTCTTTTTATTATATTATTTTTAAAAAAACCCAGTATCATAAATATACAGGGATGTTTTTATGAGATTTATTTTATTTACACTTACACACCTTCATCTAATGGTTAAAGAACATATTGTTTCTGTAGGTGGCGAATTACTGCCTCACGAAACGATGATTGTTCAATCTTCTTTTAACACCTCTCGTGGTGGCCATTATTTATGAAACTATTTTTATATATTAGAGATTTTATTGTTATGTGTTCCTTATTATTTGGTATTTTTCATTTATGGCATACCTTTATTACTTCCATTATGGGTAAACGTGATAATTTCATTTTTGGATGTGCGGACTACCGCCCCCTCAAAGTGATTTGAATCGTTAATTCAATATGTGGGATGTATAATGGATGGAGTAAATGATATTATATATGATATTATACTGGAATTATCATATACCTTTATATCATTGTGATTTAATTCCATTAAATATGAAATAGAAATGAAAGAAGCGTAATGTGTACGTACGACTTACCGTCTCCATGAACGTGGCATTTCATTTCTTACCTCTAAATGTTATGTAATATTATAAATTAATGTATATACTGGATATATATGATATATATGATATCTACATCATGAATATAATTCTGGATATATTGGATATTCTACCACATGAACAACTTGTAATTATAAGATGTTTATTTTTTACTCAAGTACCAAAGATCGACAAAACAACCGTTATTAACTTAAATAATTACATAATATTCATATCATGGTAATAAGTGATATAAAAGGAATAATGAACTTCAAAGAGGTTCTTATGAAAGTAGAAATTAACTCTAGTTTATTATTCAGGAGATTAAAGAATGATCGAGTCAAGTCGGACACGAGGTAAGGGACTTCGTCTTAATCTTTTATTATTGAGGCATATTTGGTTTTATACACAACTTTCTTTTATACGGTGTATAAATCCCTTTTAATTTTATGTTTATTCAAAATGAATCTTTTTTATATGAATATTTTTACTAAATGACAAAAGGGAATGTTTTTTTATTGTATGTATGTGGAGACGACGACTTCTTCACCGCAATGACCTTTATTTGAGTTTCGGTTTCCTCTAGAAGCCATAAATTTTTTAAAAATGAAATATAATTACCATGTTTTACTTTTAATTTATTTTGGTATTGAAAATGGATCTATCATATCAATGTGTTGTATTGATATCTTGTGATTGAAATGTGTAAATGTTATGTTTCCATTTTTCATGTTTTATGTGATATGATAATGTTATGGTTTATGATATGTTTAGACCTTTTCATATAAGGAATGAATTGGACTTAGTATGTCATGGGTGGATCCCGCCATAGCTCCACGATGCATCGTTAGATCTCATGAGACAAAATACTGTTTTGGCATAAGGGATGACAAAATCTTATTTGTAGTCTTGGCACAAAGCCTTGACTATGTGGTTATGATAGTCTGGAATTATGCATTCCATCATTATTAAAGTGGTTATTGATATTTCATGTGATTATTCAACTAGTAGAATATCCATGTGAATAAGTAAATGGCATTATTTCATTTTATTTTTACCACATTATGCTGAGTTCGAGTTTAAAAGGATTTTTTTAGTTATACATTGCCTTAAATGTTTATGTTTATTTATGAAAGTTTCCTTTATATTGTTATCCTTATTAATCATCTGAGCTCAACCCTTTCTATGTTTTATATTTCCCAGGATATGAATAAAATATTTTATGACTGACCTGTAGGGATAGTCTAAAGGGGATATGAGTGTGGACTATGGAGACTATGTTATTGTGATTTTTCACTTTATGCTGTAATGTAACATTTATGAATGTATCTATTGTTTCCAAGGCTACTAAACTAATCGGTCTTTCGATACATGATCTTTTTTTATCATGCCAATGATATGTAATAATGCACCGACTCTGGGTAACTGGGGTTGGGCGTTACAGTTGGTATTAGAGGCAGTTTAGTACAAACCTTGGAGGCTAGATTTATAAAAACTCTTATTAGATCACATAGCCCTAAGATAGACTTTGAGGATTAGTATAGATGAACTTCCAAGAATTTTAGTATTATAGGGATTTTGTGAGTTTTATAAGAAATACATCCCAGTCTAGATACGAGCAGGTAGAGGCGGCTCTAGCGCAGATGTACCTAGGGGTAAAACCCGAAAACACCGCTTCGAGCTAGACTCGAACAGGAACTGTTGCACGACAATGGGCCTTGCTGCACTCTTGGTTACGACACAACCATGGGATATGCTTTGGATAATTCATGACTTCTTTACAAACCACTATAAGGGGTTTATTATTATATACTTCCTCAAAGAAAACATTGTTTTTGGATTATATCCATAAACTGTTTAATTTATGTTAAGTGTTTTACAAGTATTAAAATTATCTATTTCAATTCATAAACTAATCTAGTTTATGACATTGTTTAGAAATGGATCCTAGAGAAATTAATGGAAACCGTATCAATGCACACACTCCATGTAGAGTTTTCCCTCCTGCTCCAGATAATTATAATAGAGTTGGTGATACAACTAGTGCGGATCAGCTTATCACCATACTGGGGAAACTAACTCACGTTATGTATAATAACCTTACTCGTATGGAGCACCCTGATCCGCAATGTGGAGATAAATTTTAGACCGCTTCATGAGGCAAAACCACCAACATTAAATGGGAGTACAAATCCCTTAGTAGCTGAACAATAGATAAATTTCCTAGAGAAAATATTTCAGGATTTGGGGAGTAGTGAAAGGGAAAAGGTTATCATGGTAGTTTACCGCCTCACTGGAGATGATGATCAGTGGTGGTCATTGATTCAAAACACAAAAGAATATGATGACGTATCAAATATGTAATGGAGGGAGTTCAACGTGCTTTTCATAGAAAAATACTGTTCTCGTGACCATCGAGCAGATATGGAAAGGCAATTTCTGAGTCTGAGACAAAAAGAGTATGAGAATGCCACAAAGTATGAGGCCAACATTACAAGGTTAGTGAGGTGCGATGTAGATTATATATGTAACCCAAGAAGTAATATTGACAGTTTCATTGATGGGTTAAAAGAATTTCTCTGTCGAGCATTGGTCTCACAATCCTTCTTATTGTACGAAGACATTGTCTCATGTGCTATTAATACAGAAAAGGAATTCTCTAAGTCTTACGAATTTAAATCAAAGCAAGAGAATAAGAGAACGGTGGAACAAGAAATAAGTAAATAGAAACAGGGAAATAAGGTTTTTACATTCTGCGATAATTGTGGGAAGAATCACCCCGGTACTTGTCTAAAAGGAATGGGAGTTTGCTATAAATGTGGAGAAAAAGTTCAATAGGCTCGTGATTATAGGGGAAAGAAAGAGGCTATCAATGTTGAATGCTACAATTGTTGAGAAATGGGAAATTATGCAAATGACTGTCCTAAGAGTCTGGAAAACTTACCTTATAAAATTACAAGGGATCAAGGCCATGCTTATACTATTACTACAGATGAAGTTGATTAATTATTGTATTTGTGTTTTTTGACTCAAGAACTATATTTTGGTTATAATAATAATGTGAAATATAAATAAGGATTGTACTATAGTACTTGTTATTTTCATTGAGGTTTCAATATGATGAAGGTAATCATATTTTTAGTATGTGACAATAAGAGAAACATTACATTGTTTGGGGAATCTAATGTTACAAATGATTTTGGAATTTACTGACCTTTTAGAGAAAGTCGAGAGAGTGGTATTTTGGATAACTATAAATGTTGGAATGGATTAAGTTGAACTTTGGATAGTATTGATTAAGGATAAAACATTTCTTAAGATTATTTTTGAAATTTTATAATAATATAGTTTTAGGAAAAGGACAACCTGCCGGTTGGGGGATAACTTGTCGCATCGAACAAAGCTGTAGGAATCAAACCCACAACCATAGTGTGACAAGCCTTCATTACCTACCACTAGCCCACAGGAAGTCCCTGGTTATTACAAAATATTTTTCTTCATGGTATGTGTTAATATTTGGAACCTTAGATGATTAGGATAAATATAATATTTTTGAGTTCTATTATCTTTTTGAGTGAAAGATGAGTTTGTGGTATAAATTAGTTGAAGGATGAATTTCTACTTGTCAAGTATATATATACATATATATTATTTTATGAATAAATTAATTCTTCAACTTTAGGAAATGGATATTAAAAAAAATATGTAATCCTAATACCTTAAGTTTTGTTGAACTGGTGACATTTTAAATCACTATAAATTGATGTCTTTGAGGCCCTCAATTTTACACTTGTTTGTGATTGATGACCTGAATAAATACCTATAAATATTTATTTTCTTCCTCCAATTATGTTTCTCTAATTTCCACCAGTTTTCTCCTAATCGAGATCATAATTTTGTGGTGACTTTTTCATTTCCCTTTCCCTCTTATTAAGACTAAATTTTATTAACCTTATTTCCGATATGGGTTTTCCACAAAAATATTTTATACTTTCATCCTTTTATTTTCGAAAAACAATTTCAAATTGCGAGGATGCAATTTATTGAAGGAGGGGAGAATGTAACACCCCAAGCATCCACGATACCCTTCTCTTTCACTAATGCAATAGCTTGCATTGTACACAAGTTTGAGATTCTAACACACTACGACCAATCAAAATAGTCGTTATGAATAGTAATACCCACTTTTTGAAATTATATAAATTTTATATTAAAAAATTGACTTCATTTTTGTATTCATAATATCGAAATTATCCTAAGTTGAATTTTTTGTAATTTTCTGAGAACATCCAATTTTCTATGAATAGAAAAAATACTTAAAAACATCTTTTTTAATCAAAATAATTTATAGTGATAAATTATACTATTGAGTGGCATTAATGTATAATTATAATATATTTTTACCGTTTTTATCCAATGGTGGTCATTAGAATTAATTTCACTTTAAAATTGGACATAAACAATTGTCAATCTGTTGATATATATTTTTTCTTAAAAACATGCTATTTGTTGTGACAGCGGGAATTAAATATTAAATTAATTAATTCAACCTCTATGTTTTCAATTTTTTAAAATATAAAACATTTTTAAATTATGAATATCAAATATTTCTTAGGGTTAATTTTTGGTTTTTTTCTGGAAAAACATCAATTTTTGATTAATAGCGAAACCACTATGTGGTAGTTAAAAAAACTGATTTTTCGTTTAAATGAAACATTACTGCTTCTATGAATTGAATTTCAAAAATCCAAAGTACATGGTTATAATTAGGAAGAAAAATGTGGTTTAATGGGATAAAAATAATTTTTCGTGAATATTAACTTTTATGTTTTATTAATCACGATTAAAGGTGATTAGTGTAATTTAAGGTAAAAATAATGTTATAATAATATGAAATTACCTTTAAACTTGTCCTACCCTTATTAGATGAGTCATGGCCGACCAATAAAATCCATGGCTCAACTTGGGGACCCCATGAATCCACTTGTGTAAGAAAATGACATTAATAACTTTTTATTTGAAGTAAAAATAAAATTGTCACAAACATGTGTTGTTTTAGTAAAACAATTATTACATGGGGAGATATAAGATAACATTTCGACTATAAAGATTCAACGGAAAGGTAAGAATATTTCCTAAATCATGGTATTTTTTTTATAATTTTTAGACATTATATAAATTAAATTTTATATAACACCAGGATGATGCAACGATTACCTCATTAAGTAAAAATTTAAATAAAATGGAAAGATAATGTAAAATATAAGACTTACATTTGTCAAAAACCTATTTGATAAGTATATTTCGAACCCTTATCACCATATCCTAGAAATATATAACTCCGGGGCCTTTGAAATACAAAAATCACTTCATAATAATATAACATTTCATGGCATTCCAGGAGTGCCCCTCCACCCCTCTTATAAAAGGCCCCCACCTCGACCACCTTATTCACACCTTCAATGCCTTTTGGATCCGCCATACTTTTCCAAAATACCCTCTCAAAATTCCTCCCTTCATCCTAGAAGCCTTACCCTAGGCGTAAATCACTTCAATAAACCATTTTTGTTCAAACTTATGGGAGTTATGTGATTTAAAGGTAATGTCTTCTCTTATGTTGTGTTGTTTTATTTTGCTTCTCCAACCACATAAACTCTTTTTATTCTTATCATTTGTAACAACAACAGTATCCTCAATATTCTTGGATGTTTTTATGAGAAGTATTTTATTTACACTTACAAACACTTTTGTCTAATGGTTAAAGGACATACTGTTTCTGTGGGTGGTGAATTACTGCCTCACGAAATGATGATTGTTAAATCTTCATTTAACACCTCTCATGGTGGCCATTATGATGTCAATATTTTTATATGTGATATATATTATTTTTATGTTTTCTTTATGCTTCATTATTTTTCATTTATGGAATACCTTTATGATTTCCATTATGGGTAAACGTGATAATTTCATTTTAGGAAGTGCGGACTACCGCCCCCTCAAAGTGATTTGAATCATTAATGCCATATGTGGGATGTATAAAGGATGGAGTAAATGATATTATATATGATATTATACTGGAATTATAATATACCTTTATATAATTATGATTTCATTCCATTAAATATGAAATAGAAATGAAAGTATCGTTCATGCGTATGTACGGCTTACCGCCTCCATGAATCATGCATTTCATTTCTTACCTCTAAATATTATGTAATATTATAAATGCATGTATATATTGGATATATATGATATATATTATATCTACATCATGAATATAATTATGGATATAATGGTTATTTTACCACATGAACAACATGTAATTATAAGAAGTTAATTTTTGACTCAAGTACCCAAGATCGACAAAACGACCATTATTAACATAAACAATTACATAATGTTAATATCATGGTAATAAGTTATATTAAAGGAATAATGAACTTGAAAAGGTTTCTTAAGAAATTATAAATTAACATTAGTTTATTATTGAAGAGATTAAAATACGATCGACTCATGTTGGACAGGAGGTAAGGGACTTCGTCTCAATCTCCTTTCATTGAGGCATATTTTATTTTATACACAAAATTCTTTTATACGGTGTATAAAACCCTTTGACATTTATATTTATTAAAAAAGAATCTTTTTTATATGATGTTTTTTACGAAACGACAAAAGGGAATGTTTGTTTTTTGTACGTATATGACAACAATGACTTCTCCGCCGCTGTGACCTTTATTTGAGTTTCAGCTTCCTCTATAAGCCATAAATTTTTTAAAAATGAAAAATAAAGACCAAGTTTTACTTTTATTTTATTTTTTTTATTGAAAATGGTTTTATCATATCAATGTGTTGTATTGATATCTTCTGATTGAAATGTGGAAATTTTATTATTTCCATTATGAATGTTTTATGTAATACGAATATGTTATGGTTTGTGATATGTTTAAACCTTTTCATATAAGGAATAATTGGGCTAAGTATGTGACGGGCGGAGCCCGCTATAGATCCTCGATGCATCGTTAGGTCTCATGAGACAAACTAGTGTCTTGGCACATGGCATTGCAAAATATTATTTTTAGTCTTGGTGCAAGGCCTTTACTATGTGGTTATGATAGTCTGGTATTATGCATTCCATCATTAGGAAATTGGTTATTGATATTGCATGTGATTATTCTACTAGTATAATATCCATGTGAATATGTAAATGGCATTATTTCATATTATTTTTTCCATATTATGCTGAAGTTCATGTTTAATAGGCTTTTGTTTTAGTTATACATTGCTTTAAATATTTATGTTTATTTGTGAAACATTCCTCTATATTGTTAACCTTACTGAGCATATGAGCTCACTCCTTTCTATGTTTTTTCCCAGGATGTGAAAAAATATTTTATAACTGACCTGCAGGGATAGTCTGAAGAGGATATGAGTGCGGACTATGGAGAATATGTTATTGTGATTTTTCACTTTATTATGTAATGTAACATTTAAGAATGTATCTAGTGTTTCCAAGGCTACTAAACTAATTGGTCATTCGAGACATGATCTTTTGCGATCATTCCAATGATACGTAATAATGCACCGACTCTGGGTAACGGAGGTTGGGGTGTTACATTCAATCTAATTTTTTATTATGATACTCAATATTCTTGTTATCCCATTTTTAAAACTCTGAACAACATAACTTCACATATGTTAAAGAATTATATATATATATATATTTGAAATTATTTTTCCAAAACATAAAAAAATTATGGTTATTTGATACCATTCATTGATTAGTAAAAGTAACTCTAGAGTAATGGTGTCAGTATATATGATTTTATTACAAAAATCCTAATGAAAGCTACATTATTGGAGGAAATCAGTGAAATTCATATATATGGATTGTTATATCCTAATAATACACATGGTCCAAAATCATTTTCATAATATTTTTATGATGGAAATACATTTATACTCATTAATAAAAGCAAATAAATTTTGAATCTCATCACATATTTCTTCAAAATGATCATTCATTTTGAATAATGTAAATCATATTATAAAATATATAATTGAAAGAGATGTTACTCCAAAAATATTCTTAGATATTAATTTAAAATCTATTTTCACTTCTTTATATCTCATTATATTTGGACAGAATATAAAAATTAAAAAATAATTTTTTTTGGGAAATAACCCAATTGGATAAAACTGATTAATTTATATGATCTTCCATATTAGTAAAAAAAATTGCCCCATAGTGGGATTAATGTCATTCATATTGAGAATAATTACTTTTATAATATATTTTATATATTACTAGAAACACCTAGAAAGTAAAAAAATAATTTAATAGCACGATTACATCTTTCCAGAATTTGGTGGTGACAATAACAATGTCAATTTGAAAATAACAGATCACAAAAGTTAATAAATCCATGTTTGGCCTATATATTTTAGAAAAAAATAATTTATTATTTTTTACTGTATTATTTATTTTTGTATTTCAAATAATTATGTTCAAGATTTAGATAGATGTATTAAAAATGCTTATATTACTATATTAAGGTTTCATGACTATCATGTTAGTATTAAAATAATTAAACTAAATGGATTTATTGTTTTGTTGGATTCATTCATTTAGGATGTAAAAATAGAATACTAATAATTTTTCTATGAAATATGTGAGGAAAAAATATTCTATAATTCTATCAGTTTACAATAATAATATATTGTTTTAATTTTATCTAATCTGGAAAAAATTTCCATTTGTCATTTTGTGATTCAATTGAACATTTGATTTAAAATTTTCATCATGAAGATAAATGTTCAGTAATTTTATAGATCTGAAGGATGGACCCATTTGAGAGATGCATGAATAATATAAAGGGAAAAGGTACTTAAAAAAGGATCATTTTAATGGCCAATTGTAGAAGATTATTTGTAGGAGAAAGTTTTTTTTCATCTCTGATTACTTCCAACATGAATGTCCCTCAAGACATAATCAAATGAGCGGTAATGAGGGAAATTTTCATGATTCCAGGAAAAATATATTACTAATATTTAATCATCCTGAACATCACTTTGTTGGAGTTCATGAAAAATGGATTTTAGATGATGAATATCATAGGGATTATAGATTTGTTCTGATAAAATTTGAATAAATGATACCATTTTTATATTAAGAGAAACTATAACCTAGTATAATTTTCTAAAATTATATTATTATTATTATTTTAGATTATATAATGATCATATCTTGAACATATTTCACAAATCACATCAGCTCGTCCTGAAAAATTTCATATCAATTATTTTTACAACATTATTCTTCTGGATTTTATTATTTTTTTATGGTTTTTAATATTTTTTATATTGAAAATTCATTTCCAATTTTTCAGGTTTTCCAATATGATAATAAAATTATAATTGATTGTAAATATTGAGTAACCCACCATCCAAAATGAATAAATATTACAATGAATATGTGGTTAATCATTTCTAATTGCCTAATTATGCATATGGTGAATAAAAAACAATGAATATTAATGTTATTGTAATAGGATATCATTATAAAGAATGTAAATTTACCATTGATGAAATGATAGATGAAATAATTGAGTGGAGTTTTCTGTGAATGAAATATTTAATAATGTTTTAATGCTATTTTTTGGATACTAATAGGGTCATTTGTGTTCATCTTGTCTATAGAATTTGTTGATATTATATGTAATTGTATTCGTATAGTAAATAAATAATTTTTTTATAATCAACCACCTAATATTTATTTTGAAAATAATTGTGCTATTTTATGAGAGTTAACTGATTAGTAGAAGATTATAACTAGGATATCTCATTAATATCAGTTTATTCAAATTAATTGTGGTTATGTTGAAGTGAAATTAATAGAAATTATCTAGGAGACAGATCCTAATACATCTTTTATACAAAGTGACTTGAATATTGATGATGGAAACCCACAATTATGAGTTGATAGTGTCGATGATGTTGATTTTTTAACAAATTTATTTGAAAAAACCTGAAATGATGAAGCTAAAGAAATAATGAAAATTGATGATACTAAGAAGGACGATGAAGATTTATACATCTTTATATTTGAAGATGACTATGAAGAATCCTAATGACATGATTACATGATGGTTATAAGAATTATATATATATATATATTATTTTTCATTTATTTTCTAACAAAAGTCATATTGTGTTTAATATGGGTAAAAATGCTTAGCTGAGATGTTATGTAACATCAAGGATGATATACATCATGTTGATGATATTGATTAATTTTCATCTTATCCTTAGGATTTTGTTAAGCCACCTATGTCTCAAATGGGTCTTGATCATTCAATAATAATGATTTTCCACTGCATTTTTATGTTCTTTCTACATTTTGAACTCAATATATGCATGTTGAGTTATTATTAATTGTGTATTTTATTAATTTTTCAATAATTATCAATAAAATTCATTAAAATATTTATATAATAATTATATTATTCTTTGTACTATTTTCATATATATGTTTCCATGATGTTGTTATATATGGGGGTTTTATCCGGAAGAACTACTTTTCAAGGGCTTGGGTGATGTGGTATCATATTCCCATTGATGTTCAACATTATATGTTTGATCATTGGATGGTGCGTAAGAAAAATTTACTTATTTAGAATTTTATTTTTTTATTAAATTCTATTAATAATTATTTATAATGTTTATGGCATCTTATTGAAGATATCAGGAGAAACTATATCTGTAATGCCAGTTAGGTATGTATGAATCAATGTTTTCTTTAATTTATTTATCAATTTTAAGAGGAATACTCTGATGAAATCCATAGTTATAGTTTTTCATAAGTCTTCTAGCTCCCCCCGACCTGGTTACGTCATATCTCAGGTTTGAGATAGACTGGGTTCAAACATGATGGATTATTGTTTTCAATGGATAAAATCATTATGTCTGTAGAATTGTCGAAATCTAGAGGACATTAATCAATATTGCAGTCATACATTACGTACTCATCAACAAGAAATGGTATTTAATTTTATTTATTATTTATATAATCCTAAATTTATATTGTTTACTTTATAATCAAATTAATTGATGAAATACTTCACATTATAATGTACGATGTTTATAAATGGATTAACAATGATCATATCACTAGAGTCATTTCATGTGATCACCAACATTAGATTTTTGTCAATATACTTGTTTTTTATTTTAATGTTAACTAAAATTAAAATTTGAACAATTTTATTTTCAAGTTGAAATTGAATGAGTTATTTTTTATCTGTAAAATCTCAGAAATAAGACTGTTCAAGCTGAGACAGAGGGTCAGACCACTAGTGTTGTTGAAATTTATGATGTAGCATTAATTATGGTGTCTTTGTATTCTTTAATTAAGATAAGTGTTTTTCTGTGATGGTTTTTGATTGATTCTTAATATTTTTATGGTATTATTTTATAGGAACTATATAGCTTGAGAAAGTATGATGGTGAGTCTTAATCATCAGTTGTATAATATAAATAGTGGATATGAGCTTTGAGTGAGGTTATAGAGACCATGAATAGTGAGAAGAATATATTCACGGGAAACTACAGGAGGAGATATTTCATAGGAAGGTGTGGAACCACTAGTTGATGATTGAGTATATGTGATAGATTGATCAGGGTGAAGGTATATAGTTCCCACCAACTCCACTTCTAGATAACCCTCCTCATGCCCTCCAGATGAGCCTCTCCCTCATCTTCTAGGTAATCCTCCCCCTCCTCTCTTGATGACCCTCCCCCTCCATAGTGGTTGATACATTATGTACACATTTATTATATTAATATTTGATTGAAAATATTTTTTATTATATTTATAATTTTAAAGGTCTATAATAATATATTTTAAACATATTTAAATAATTTTTATATTTTTATAATTTGGAATATATTTTTTTATTTTTTAAAAATATTTTGTATGGGTTTTCATCCAGTCACAAAAACTTATTCATTAAAGGTCTCTTTTTCCTTCTAAAATATTTTAGTGAATAAATTAAATAGTAAAAAAATTTGTTATAGGAGATATACCTATAAAAAATAATGGTTTCGAGGTGGACCATCACCAAAACATTGGTTTGTGAAGTATTTTTTCTAAAATATACATTTTTACTAGACCCCATTGTAAATAGCTATTTGTGATAGGGTCTCACACCAAATACAACATTTTCTAGTTGAGATTTTAATTTTTTCCATATCCCATAATTCATTTTTTTGGATACGTACTATATTCATCCTATTCATCCTTTTGTGTCATTTTTATAATTCATGTGAGTTAAATTTTTTATAATTTTCATTAAAATTAAGTGGATATAATAATTCAAATATTGTTCTCTCTTTTATGATATTTTTATACAGCGGTAACCAAATCACTAATACTTTATGCACAATCTAATTTTTTATCAAGATTGTTTATAATTAAATTTACCTAGTAATAAATTGTATCTCATTTCACACTTAATACAAACCAATTTTAATCTCCCCTAGTTATTTTTTACATTTTCAGGTAATCTTTCAATTTTCCATCTATTTTTCACACATACATTTTGAATGAAGTTTTTTAAAAAAATTTGAAAAGATTTCTTTTTTTTTGGTCTTGAATATTAATCTCCAAAGGACATATTATAAAAAATCATTTTATATAATATCTAATAATCATTTAAATTATTTATAAAGGTTTTCTCTACAATGTTTTAGTTTTAATTTAAAATTATTAATGGATTCATCTTGTCTTTTTCTAATCATGTTATTTTATACTTTCATTACAGAATTTTGAAAATAATATTGTTAATAAATTTATGACATGAATGAATTTACCCACAATAATTTCATTTAAACTTCTTAAATAAACATTGATAATGTTTTAGGGTTTTTCAATGAAAATCATATTTCTATATTTCTTGTAATTTTTATTTTAAAAAGATAAAATACATAAGGATATTAATTTCTGGTTTTCAATAAACCATTCTAATACTTTTACCAATTTAATTTAATGATGATAATATCCTTTAAGGATTATTTTTTATGAGGTATATGATATTATGATAACATCGACTTTACTTCTATAGATTTATTAAGGTGATATAGTTGTAATTATTTTTTATGAAATTTTTTTCTTTACCATTATATTATTAAGATATGTCGAAATAATGAACGTTTTTATAATCTGATATCCTAAATATATATTGTTTTTATTTCATAACATGGATTAAAATAATTATATAAATCCCAAATTCATTTTTTAAATACTGATATAGAATGATTTTATATGAAATGGAATGGGTAGTGAACATAATCCATTAAAACACTGTGTCAACTATGATTATGGGAATGAGGTTTTAACCTAAACTATTATGGGAATCAGTCAATAGTAGATGTATTGGTAGTAATCCATTAAAGCAAAACATCTTTAATACTTATGATTATTCTATAAACATTTTTATTATATCAATTGTCATATCCCATGCATCATGATTGATAATTGATTATTCCTCACTTTTATGACTGGTGTATTTTTTTTATTACAAATACATTTTAAATTACTTATAATTAACCATATATAATTCATTGGTAAGGTATTTATAAGTTATGATCATGTTGTAACAACCTTATACTTGTCGTATGCTCACCCATTATCATCAATTGACATCTCCCTTAATTTCTATCATTGATCATCTAAGCCCACCCTTTCCAATGATTCCTTTTACTCAAATTATGAAGATTGATATTATATAAGATACATCTAGAAAGATAATATGGGTAAAATGTTTTTTGATATATGATGATGATTGATTATGAAATAGTAATTACTGGTTATGATTAGAATGATTTCCATTATATGTGAAAGAAAATGTTTTTTTGTAAATATTGTTCTCAACACTCCATAAATATATACCTACAAGAACTGTAGCTTTGTATATGACTCAATATTTTTTATTTATACTATATTTATATATGGAAACACTTTGGTTACGTCAACTGGTATGGATTAATATATGTAAATATTGTGTTTTTAGCACTTGATTTGTGTGTATGGAACCTGGGGTATCTCAATATAATATAAGGATCTCGTAAAACTCAAGCACAATGTTGCCCCAACCAACCAACTCTCATAGATAGATAAAAATAAACAAAAAATTCCTATAATAAGAAATCATACAATATATATTAAGAATAAGTATTAACCAGGGTTCAACATGGAAATGTTCTACAAATAACTTATATAGGAATAAAAATTTTAACTTATTTTTAATACTTTTAAAAAATAATTATTTCTCATAAACAAGTTATCAGTATCATAAAATAACATGAATGGAATATGGATCCTAATGATTAATATGAAATATGAAGACAATCGCTGTTGTTTTTATGAGCTATAATTAAAATAATAGACCCTAAATTACTCCCCATATGGTCGGGTAATCCCCAAATTCCAATATCCACAAAAGAGAATAAGATTCTTGTATCATATATTCTTGTAAATTCTCCAAAAAATTGATAGTGGAGTATGTGAATTGGGTTCAACCTAGTTTATTTCATGCCCGAAATTACAACTACCATAGAAAAACTAGTAAAACAAAACAAAAAATTGGTTAAACGCCACATCATAGCTTCTCCCCAACCTGGTTTATATAATTACCCTAAATGAGTGTGAAACATGATCTTGGGAGTGCCTCCAAATATTTATAGGATTTTAACTAGTTGAAAGGGTCTATCAACTTCATTAAGTGTTTATACATTACATAATCCAATCATAAATACTGGTGAAAATATTCAAAAACATCATCCACAATGAACAGTAAAATATTAACATTAAAATTATATTACCAATATAATAAATATATAAATGACATACTATCATAAACAATATACCACTGTAATATTAAACATTGAATCTATCATTTACAATATCAAAATATGTTTGATGATGTGCCAGAAATGATAAAAAACTATAAATGATAAAGGTTAATACTATAAATATATGGATAAATATCCAAAAAATCTATTCCAACAATAATTTAATGCATCATACCGTACTCATAAATGATATGTATTTTTCCATTACCTATATCCCTAATCATTATGTCAGTACTCCAAACAATGGATTTAGAAAAGGTTTTATGAATATTCCAAATAAGAATCCTTAATAATTTTTCCTAAATATCCATGTAAAAATATTATTACTTATACAATATGTTATAACTACTATAAAAACACATTTCATACTATGGGATTCTCAGTATCCATCTTGTTGAACTATAATGTGATATTTTTTCATTTCCCAAATTCGGTGGCTACTTTCATAACATGATCAGAACTATAAAAGGAATGGTATATAATCTCTAACAAAAATTACATGTGTAAATAGAGTTCCACTATAATGAATTATTTTTAATGAATGGGTCATCACTACCCACAAAATAAAATTAGGTTAACAAACTATATATACTTATATAACAAACTATTTTGGAAAATAAATTTTCATCATTAAAATAATCCAAATGATAGGTTAATTTGGTATCATCCAGAATAAAAAAAGATGATTGTGTTATCAGTATAATCATAATTGGTTTAAATGGTTGTCAAAAATATACTCAAAAATATATGTGAGTGGGCCATCAACAGTCCTAACATATCAATGGGTGAGTAGGTCATCACCCATCCAAAGTAACATTGAGTGAAAAAATATATTTCTTAATCACCACTAATATAGTTGAATGGGTTATCATCACAACATAATTATAATAAATTGAATGGAATATCACTATATGGGAAAAAATTAACATGGAGAATAGTTTGTCACCCAAAAATTCAAGATAGTCATAGTGAATGGATTAACCACAATTACATAAAATAAATCATAGTTTACATGAATATCACCATAAAAATTAAAAATATATGTTCAATGGATAATAAATATAGACAAAACAAAATATGTTTTTTATGGTTAATATCTAGTGGAAATAGTTCCTCAATTCAATTTACTCACTACGGTTCCCATTCCCATGATGTTGTACACAAACAAATCATTTTCAAGACCAATCTCCCAAAATATTAGATTTAAATCTTAAAGAAGACATATATCACAAGGGTTTTATTGTAGTAAGAACAGACAGATCCAAATTACCACCACAAGGCTAGTATAGTACTAGACTACCCATACATTACCTTCTCATTTACAAGGACATTTAAATCATGAATTATATTGCTGAATAATTCATATTAACAGTAGGTACACCCCTTGTGCATCCCATTCTTCTACTATGTCACCACTTTCCCAAGTATATAAGTTAATTATTGAACATCAATACAAATAAAATGTTTTATAGCTCCAATAATGCACATGATAATCCAGTATCATCTCTCACTAGGAAATGAGTACAAATTTTATTTTATTTTGGGTAGTTCTCACAAACTCATATATAGGTACATGTCATAGAACATATAATAACTTATAAATTATTGAGGAATTACAGACCACTTGAATTAGACACATATATGAACACTCATGTGATATCCTTGTGTGATTAAATATAAATCAGTATGAATCTATCATTCAAATAAAAACCCATAATTATGGGATAGTTAAATATATTAATGATATAGTGTTTGAAATCATAAATATAAGATATTTAAGGATCAAAATCACTATAACACAACATGCTTTTATGAGATGTTTTTCTAATAAATTAAATTTATTTGACAGTGTGTGGTACACACAGCATTGAGTTCTAGGGAACTACATAAAACTATTATTATTATTATTTAATATTGATTGTTATATAATAATCAGTAAAATTGGAATTGTGAATAGTGAAAAAACATTTAAATATTAATTATATTGGTATTGTATAAAATAAATAATGATAAATAGTCTTAATTTTTTTTAAATTTGTTATATTTTTTGAAAATACTATTTCCCTATAATTTTTAAAGGAAAATTAATAAAATTAATTTTTCAAATGTTTAGAAAATTTATTGGAATAAATAAAAAAAATTAACTGTCATAATTTTACTAGTGTGACTTTTTAGATTTTGATAAAAAGCTACATTATTCAATGAATAGTAAGAAATAGTAGATTTTATTGAAAAATATGATTTCATTTAAAAAAAATTAAGTTATCATTTTTTTAAAATGGATTTAAAAGTAAAAAAATTTCAATTGGATAAATATTTTTATAATTTAATTCATTTTAATAAATTATTAATTTAATTTTTATGTAAACCCTTTTTAATCTTTTGAATATTTTCCCTTTGGATGACTACGTTCTCATCACATATGTGGGTTTAATTTTAAATTCTAAATTTCAATTTTTTTAATTCAATTTTAGAAAATGGATTCAAAATTCTTATTTATTATATTACATTTTTCATAATATGGGAAGATTAATTTTTTCTGGTTAAATAGTAAATACAGTAAAAGTTAATTGATGTGGTTACGGTTAAATTGTGTTTACTGAGGGTAAACTAAGAAGACAATCGGTAAAATGACTTATAAACATTTCTACAATCCATTTTATGGGAATATTTACACATTATAACCTAAAAGGATAGATAACATAATATTTTTGATATTTTAGGCATGTGATAAATTTTTGTACTCTTTATTCATTTAAAAAATTATATGTGTGTCCACTCCAAAATTTATAATATTATACAACTGATCATATCCTATCCATACATCCATAACCCTGTATATATTACAATTCCATGAAAATAATGTTTTTAGATAATTAAAAACATCCAAGATGCCTCTGTGATATTAGAAGTGGTATCTAGGGAGGATTTAGGATAAAAATAAATAGGTTGTATAAGAATGAGTTATTGATTTAAACTATTCATTTTCAAATTAATTCTTCTAAATACATACATTATTGTATATTTTTTAATAAAAAAAAATTATACCCCACATAATGTGATGTTATTATGTCAATTTCAAAATATATTTCAATATCCTCCTCCATAAAATTGGAAATGAATATCTCGATCATGTGTATGGTAGACTATTACCTGACAAGCAAATATTATTGCTTTCCATCACCATATAACTTGAATATATGTACTTTTTTTATATTATAATAATATTATTATTATACTTCTACAATTATAATAACATATTTAACTTTTTACCATCCAACATGTTTCCAAACAATAACATCAATCATGATTAAGGTGGTCTACATCCCCATGAAACAATGTAAGGTATTTCCCATTTCTATTTTTCTTGGATGGTAATAAGTGTATCATAAATAAATATACATGAAACTTTTTAACTTAATGATACTTAAATAATTATTATATGAAATATAACTTCTTTCCAACCAGTATATAGTGGATACAATGATGTCATTTGTGTGTACAATATAATGTAGTCTCATGATTCGATGTGATCCATTTTTATTAATGATTTTCATGGAATGTAACTGAGGTAAATTTACTGTATACATTTGATACATATGAATTAATATGATTCTAGGAATGTAATATATTATTTTACATTATTCAATTTCAACATGTGTGAAAATGGAAACTATATTCATTAGTACATACAACCTACCATCTCCAGGAACATTGTATTTAATGTTATATCTTTAAATATTATGGATTACTCTAAATTTTTATACGTTAAATTTATATTATATTTATAGAATATTTTAATGTATTTATATATTGAAACTATTATCAATTTATGGTAAGAAAATAACATACAAAACTAACATGAAATACAAAGTAGTTAATATCTCAATCATTATTTTAGCATGGAATAAATAATAAATGATTAGTAACAGTTCATAAGAAAATCAAATAAAGAATGATATATATATTTATGGTTCTATAAAATACTTTCTAAAAGAATATATTTATTAGATAACAGGTTATAGAGTTATGGTAAGGGGTTTTGCCTCAAATATGTCATCTTAGGGAAATATTTTTTGATATTCACATAGGTTCTTTTCTAATTTGTGTACCTAGCCCATATGAAATGAAATATAACTAATTTAGTCACCTCTTAGTATTTTTTGTTTAATCTAGTTTCATTAATTTATAGGGATTAAAAATAAATGCTACAAAAGTGATTAGGGTTTTTATTCAATTTAATCTCTTATCATGATTGTTAATATATATAAATTCTTCCACTGATGAACTATTATGATAAATATCTCAATAATGTTATGAATTGTTTTACCCTATGGTTATTTCTAGGGAAAGAATTTTTTTCCATTCATTATCCTCCCTTTATTTAACCATTATTCCAATGGATTTTTTTTAAAAAAAAAACCAACCTTATTTCTATGTTTATTTTAAATAACATCTTTTATCCATATTTAAATTTTCAGAAAATTTTTTCAAAAATGATTTAATTTTCATATTGTATGATTTATGTTCATTTTTTACCCTTTTTATTTATTACCAAATGTATCCATTGTTTTATTCATGAATTTTTTAAACAATGATGTTTGATTTTACCTAAAATGTTAAAAGAATCTTTATTTTAATGTGTACAATATTTCACATTGCCAACAACACTATATTTTTTAAAGATTCATTTATATGTTTGAAAACATATTTTCCATGAAATGAATTTCAAAAAATGTTAGGAAGTTTTGTTTTAAAAAATTTATTTCCAATGAATTGTTATTTTCTTCATGAAATGTTCTTAGTGACTTTTCTAAATCATATTCCATCTAAAAAGACTGCCTTTGATGTAAATTATGATTTAATGTATATATGATCAACTGATACCATTATTTGTCTTTATAAAAAATATTTTTGTTTATGAAGAAACATTTTTAGGGAAACCATTTATTTACCATTAATTATGACATGATTTAATGTTTTTGAAACACATTTCATTTCATAGTTTATGATAGGATGGATATTTCTAAAAATGTAGCATAAAAATCTAGGGATTATGTTACATGTTAGAATTATATCTCCAACAAATGAATTTGGTGATGATTAATGTTCTATGAGATCAAATGGTACAAATGGGGTTATCCTAATCTTCTGAATATTGTACAAAGGTGGTTATCTAATCCCTAACTCATGTGCCTTGGTGTTCATAACAATCCTATCATGTTTTAAATTTCTTGGGAGTTAGCCTTTTTACAATTTTTTCTAATCTTATTCTTCATTCACAACTCTTTCTGTTTTTCTAGAGTTATGATATAAAGACCCATTCTATTGAATTCCTTGATTATTATTTTCTTATGAACATCCATTATTTATTTTGTGACTCATGAATATGATATGTACTGTATGTTTTTCTAATATTATTATCTTGTTGTTAGACACTTATTCTCATGTTATGATGATAACTCACTTATTTATACTTACTATGTATTTGAGAACACCTTTTCTTTTGTTCCATTTACCTAGGTTAAGAAGAATGAAATTATATATGGTTTTCCTAAGAATGGTACTAGTTATGATTATATTAGGGGTATATTATATATTTCACTTACAAACAAGTTGTATATGTATCCATGTTTTCAAGGTAACTAGGCCTAAATGATTTTTCAATATAACCTTATGATGTGTAATGAATATTCATCAATTAATATGTAAAAGTTTTGTATTAGAAGTTTGGGTCTGTATATTTGTGTTTGTAATTTATTTTTTATGATTATGTAGTTCCTCACACTAACTATAACTAATTACACAACACATTTTGTTTTTATTCAATGGATGTTACCTAATGGAATCATTATAATTGTGAATGTGATGGAAGATGAAAATATTATCCTTATCAATAACCTAATTTTATTATATATAGAATATAAAATATTATTGGTATTCAAACACAATATTATCATGATATTAGTAATGATGAACATACAAACGATCAAACATGGGAAAAAATTTATTGAGTCTTTCCTGAATAAATTTTGAAGTCATTTTTGTGATTCTAAAAATCCACCAGTTATTGTGTAATGGATCAGTACCATTAAAAATATATTTTCATTCTCTACATATTAGAGAATGAAAAAATTACTTTTTGATACTTATCATTTGGAAGGTGATGTGGATCAATGTTCTAATGTTTTCCAAAATCTGAACTATCAAAATGAAATTTACTCCATGATGTAGGATGATTTTAAGAGATTATATTTCAATATCTACATTCCTCATATTCTTTATATGGAAATTAATAAAAAATTACAAGATCTAAAATAGAAGAATTATGATTCATGTGGTATCGATAAGGAAATGATTATAAAAAATTTGAGTTAGGATTTTTTGATTTATCATCCACCATGAATTTAAGGTTTACTGATTTTTTTAGTGGATGTGAACCATGTCTCCAAAGGGAATTATACATAGGGAACTTCAATAGCTATGAATAAATCATTTGGTGTGCTATGGAGGAGGAAATATATTTTAGAGTTATACTTCTGTATCATGGTCATTATATTAAATCAAATATGAAGTTTAAAGGAAACTCTAATAATAATGGAGAGAAGAAAATGATTCTTCTTTAATAATCAATCTGCTAATGGAAATTGGGTGTATATTTTCTAAAGTGGACTAAAGAAAATTATGTGTGTAATGGGAGTTCGTATGTAGATGACTGCTGAAGTGATGGTAATAAGTTATATAATGATGATAATTGAGTCAAATCCACACATAATTCACCATTCATAATCTAATTCTTCTAGTGAAATGAATTTGGTAATTTTTTGAATGAATGCCCAAATCCAAGGGTTAATGACAATAATTTACTTAAAAAATCACTTAAGTGAAAGGAAAAAATGTAACTATTATGAAATCAAAGTAACACAACTATGTGATGATAATTATGGAACACTTATTAACTAAATAATTTTGGTATTTTAATGTTAGATTTTATATGAATGATCACTATGAAAAAAATTTTTCTTCCTCCTTTACTGAAATTTTATGTGATTTTAAGCAATGACTTTCTCCCTCTATAAGGAATCTTAGATAATGATGTCAAATTTGATATTTTATTGATCCAAGTATTTTCCCAAACTCCCAATGTATGTATTTAGTCCTATAATAAGATATTTTTTATAAATAAATCGCAATTTATCTTTTGGAAGCATATATTTATCCATGTAAGATTAAAATAAGCATTATGGATACAAGAATGGGTTTATGAATTTATATTTTGTCAAAAGGTCAATTTCATAGACATACCATATGGGGTCTTATATTATTGTATTTTTTCATGAATAAAGATATATTGAGAGGAATTTATGGAAATACAACCTTTTGGTTTTTTATATGTTTTGGTGAACAAGTTATTTGAGGATCAATGCCTCTATGAATATATAATTAAATTTGTTGATAACTATTTGAGTTTATATTATCATCAATTATGAACTAATTATAGGTTATTTAAATGTTTAAATCTTTTATGATCAATTTTAATATAGTTATGTATATATGATAACTTGTAGGTCAGGTTACAAGTAGTTTTATATGTAAATTCCATAGGTATTGAACCCACAATAGAATGAAAATATGATTATAACACCCTCCACTAGCCTTCATGATATAGTATTTGAAGTGTGAAAACATTGATATATAAATATTATATCATGTAACTTATTTCATGGTATGTAACCAAGTAATTCTGAGAGACAAAATCCTAATGGGGTGCTACAACCATTTCGTTTACCACAATAAAAAGGGTAAAACATCACCATGGATTTTGTTATTAGAATAGCCAAAATATATATAGTGAATAATTCTATATGGAATATAATAAATCACAATAGAAATTAACCACATTGGTTTACAATCAAAAATGACTTATTTCATGATCATCTTGACATGGTATACATTAAGGATGTGGTAAGGTTTCAAAGAAAACCATAATTTACTAAATCATATAGAGATCTGAGGATTATCTCGATGATTTAGAGAAATAAAAAATAATATCATGATATAGTGTTCAGTTTCAAAATTTTGTATCTTCATTAGATGCATGTATTTTTATATAAAAATTCCATCCTTATAGGTCATGTTTATATCATGTTTTTTGGATTAAAGGTTATTTGGTTTCAAATCCTTCATATAGTTGAATTTTCATACTACTATATATTTCACTCGAGCATTCATATGGCTCAATCTAAAGCCCTATTCTTAAAAATTTGTATAACGAAAATATTGTGTGATTAATTTGGATAAAAAAATTTATTGGGACCAAAAAAATCTAAATAAATGGAAGATAAGGTTATAGACATTTAATAAGACATAAAAAATTCAAAAATTCAATTAAAAATTTACTATGAAAATAATATATGTGGTATAAAATTTTAATTTGGTGAAAAGTTATTTTTTTGAACATCCCCATATATTTATATTTTTCTATTCAAAAAAATGTAAAAAAATCACTAGGAATATCAGTCCCAATGAAATTGATGATCGTATCGGGTCTTTAGCATATCATTTGTTTCTTCCACTAAACCTAAATCAAGTTTGAGATATATTCCATGTACCACTCTTGATAGAGATAATAACTTATCCATAAAATGTACATTACATAGAGGTCCAAATACATGTGCCTATAAATTCTTATGAGAAATCACTAGTGGAGACTATAGATTTTATACTAGATGTTCTATATAAAAATACCACTCAACAGGTCAATATTTTATGGGAAATGCACCATCTTGAGGAATCTACACAAGATCCTAAGGATGTAATGAGATGATGGTACACTCAAAATTTTGAATAAAGGTGATGAATTTTGAATGATAATTTCTTTATAGGGGTTGTACTGTAACACTAGTATATTTTGTTTAATAATTTTTTGAATAATTTTAATTTATTTGATACCCTACATTACACGCAATAGAAACATTTAATAAACCACGTCAAACTATTAATATTATTTTATTAACTTGACTATTATTACCAGACGATTAAATTTTTAGCTTGAATATGAATAAAAAATTTCAACAGAATGTTTAATGGTTTTATATAATTAAAACATATTGATAAAATGATACAAACTTTTTGGTAATGTATATATAGTTTTTGGACATACTATGTCATTAAAAAAATTATATAGAAATATTAAATATTCATTTGTAATGTTTTCAATAATTAATAATAAAATTTAAAATTCATTTATAATATCAATATTTCAAAATTTAAGATGGGTAATTTTATAAAAAAATTTAAAATATGAATTTTTCAATGAATAGTGAAAATACTAGTTTTTACTATAAAATGAAATTGAGTTTATAGAATTTACATGGTTATGTTTGCATTAAATTTTTTTTAAAAAATTATTAGATCAATTATATATTTATATATCAAATTTAGTTAACTTATATCAATTTCATATTTATTTTTGATAAAAAAACTTCTAAAAAATGTAAAAGCATTCACATTGTGAAACGACATTCCTATCAAATATGAGGGAATATTTTTAAATAAAAATTTTTCAAATTAGTGAATGGAATTGGTGAAAATATATTAACTATTTTTAATCATTATAATTAATATTTAAAAATTCAAATAAATTTTGGGCCAAAATTAATACTATAATAGTAAAAATTAATATCCATAGTAAATTTAAGAACAGGCTTATCAAAAGTCAAACTAAAAAAATATAAGGGATAAAATTACCTATAAACATATCCAAATCCCAATTTATTTCCATATTTTGTCAATAGAACCTATAATTTTCGAGAATGTTCCATTTTGTGATATTTCTGGAATGTGAAAAAATGGGTCCAATTTATTCATATCAAAGATTCTATTTGTTGCTTGTTCCCCATTTTTAAAAACACACTCCTCTATTTTACACACTATTAAACCCATTGGGATCATCTAATCACTAAAAAAATTCTTCATATCTCTTCTCACATTCAATAGATCTTGGTGACAAAAAAAATATAAACTGTGAATACTTTTAGTAAAACCAAAAGTGTTTTTAGAAGAAGATATATTGTTTTGAACTATGGATTTTTTAACAACATACTCATCTCTTTCAAATAATCTCGGTGGAATTGATATAAAAATGAAATTATTTATCACATAGTTGGATATTATTATTTTTATTCCAACATTTTTATCCATATCATCTTCCATTAAATGGGAAATAAAACTATCGACCGTGTGTATAATGGAATACCACCTCATAAACCAATATTTTTCCATCATCACCTCCAACATCAAGATATAATAAAATATTTATTGTTATTATATTATATTTATGATATTATCATGCCCATAAATTATAATACAACATATTCTTTCTTACCTTTCTAACCTTTTCAAAATAATAACATCGCATGTGTATATTGCAGACTACCATCTCAATAATTGATGAGATTCCTTATTCATTTATTTTATATATAGATGGTAATAATAATATTTTTAATAATTATATATTATATTTATGGAATAATTATAGTTCTCTAATTATTCTATCACATGTACCCATTGAATATCCATTTTGTGGGGGATACGATAATGTTATTCGTGTGCGTGGCAGATTACCACCTCTAAAAAAGTTGTAATGCATATTTTCAATTACACATTCCATTGAATGTAATTAGGGTAATTTTTATGAATATATTTGATTTATATGATTTTATTAAAATTTAATAAATTATTTTATATTATTTCATTTCATCTATTGAGAAAATGGAAAAATCGTTCATGCGTATATACAGTCTACCATCTCCATGAACAATGTATTGCACTATATATATATATAATTATTTTAATAACTCATAATATATATAGGATTCATATTTAGGATTCATTTATAACTTTAAAATTCTATAAATGGTGAATCCCTGATAAATTTATGAACATAAAAAATTTAAAATCCAAGCATAAATGGAAAATTGGTTATTGTGTAAAACATGCTTTTAACATGGAACTGTTAATAAAAATGAAAAAAAAAGTCAAAGGTATGTCATATATTCTATTCTATATATATATATATATTCGTTACTATAATATATTTATATAAACCAATATTTTTTAAAAATCATGTTTGAATGTGTACAAAGGAAGTCAAGACATAAAATATGGGGGTTTCTATCTCAAATTGTCTTCATTGGAAATTAGCATTTTATATACACATATCATCAATTATGATGTGTACATACACCACATTTGACATGTAATTTCATGAATTTCTTTATCATCGTTATATATTATTTATAATTTAATGTATTTCTATCGTGGTTCTCACAATAAAATGTTTCCAAACTAGTAAGTGTTTTAGGATATAATTTCATACTCTATCAATATTTTATATGTTTCATATTCCAATGATTAAATCCTTTGATATATGTCTAAAAACATTAATCTCCATCTTATATGGTATATCTTAAGAATATATGTTTTAATTACATTATCCTTTATTTATATACTCATGATTCCAATATAAAATTTTTAATGAAAATCAACAATACTTTTCACTTCACTGAAAAACCCTTTTTCTTTCCATATCTATGTTTTTAAAAAATTACATCATGGTTTTTAATGTTCCTATGGCATTTTAAAGGATTTTATACCCTTTTTGACTTTTTTCAAAATATTTTCAAATGAATCTTCATTTCATTTTTAAAACAAGTCCTATTTGGATTTTATTGAAAATATAAATGGAAATATTATTTTATTATATAAGGACAATATCTAAACCATAAAAACAGAACATTTGTAAGAATAATTTATAATTTTAAAAAATTTATTTAATAGATGATTTTAAGTTTTTTAATTCTTAATTTTTTCATTTTTTTCAAATAATAGTTATTTTTCTTTAAGAAATTTTCATATTGCCTTTTAAAAGAGATTCAATCTACTATGAAAGCCCTTGAGGATAATAATTATTTACTAGGGATATTTTCCAATCAAACAATTATCAATATTTACATTGGTGGTAATTTTTTATGATGAAAACGTTGTATGAATTTCATTTAATTACCATAGATTATGATTTGATATAATGTTATGAAACCCATTTCATTTTTTAGGTTTTGATATAGTGAATATTTTATGATCTTACAGTACAAAAATATAAATATTAAATGACAGTTGGGACTTATAAATCCTATAATTAATTGGGAAATTTTAATTTTATATAAGATTAGTGGGAATGTGATAGGTTATCCCATTTCTGAAAGGAGGGTACATCGGGGGTTATCCCAAGTCGGAAGTATGTAAATGGGTTGTAATCCCAAGAATTACATGTCATGAATGTCCTGGTGTGTATCCCTGACATATGGTTTTCTATTATATGTTTATTCACAATACGTTTTCTTATTCCACTGATATTCTATCATGGAATATGTTCTGTTATTAATTTATTATCCATGTTCTTGAAAATACATAAATTTATTCCATGACTTAAGAAATTCTAGGTCATTATGTTTCCAGAATGATATGGTGAAAAATAAAAAAAAATAAACAATGTTGGTGGATTATTCTTTGAATGGGAATAACTACTAAACGAGTTTCCATTTAGAAAATCCAAGGACACTGTGGCATTTTGATATTAATATTTACCACAAATAGGGCCAAACATCATCAAGTGTAGTTTGACTGTGAAAGATGATAATTGGAAATAACAATCATTAAAATATTTTTATAAAAATATTTTATTTGAATTAGTGTTTGTTTATATTAAATTATGTTTTATTATAAGGAATATAGGGTTATATCCCTGACACTGTAAATCCCTTTTACACAAGGAGTCATAATCCTCTCCGATAAATGATGATGAATCATCATAGATCAAGGATCAATGATGACACAAAACCCCATTATTCATCAACAACAAATCAAACCTCAAGGTAGGGTGTTGATATTATTGTGACTTCTTTCCCCATTCATATAATGAAATTATGAACATGGTCAAATCCATGAACATTTTGATCCATGGAATGATCATTCTTGTGATAGGGATAAATATTTTGTGTTTAACGGGAATAGATCTTGGTGATTATTCTATGGTTGGTTTCTTCGAGATTCTGCTAACAAGAACAAATCAATGGAAACATGAAAAAATACAAGATACATTCATCATGTGTTATATGATATCCTTCTATCCCAATTCTTGGTGTTCCTCATCATTGGACCCCCATGGTCATGATGAAATTTTCTCGGTGTCTCTGAATATGATCGTACCCTCGGAGTGCTAGAAAGGAGGATCATGGCCCAGGGAAGTAAGGTCCATGACCCACTGATCCTGGAGGTGGATTCATTTAAAATGTAGAGCACTAGAGCAGTGGTAGAAACCCATAAAGTCAGGGAATCATGCAATGGTGTAGACTGGTTCTTGGGGGAAGGTGGAGGTGGTCATGTATACATGAAGACGATAGTGGGGGTCTCCCTGGAAGCATCTGCGAAATCAGTGGATTCATAGCTAGACCACATAGGGTCTATGGTGGAAGAACCCCAGGTGGAAACATGAGGGCCATTAATGGAGTCCAGGATAGAGTAGTGATGCTTCTCAAATCCGTGTTGGAATAGGGACAAATGAGTGTGTACGGGGAAGGAGGGTTGGTCATGTGAAATTTGGTATGGTTTCATGTTTATTGGGATGTTACGGCCAGAGTGGGTTGCATCTGGCATGCATAAACTAGCTCACATGTGTTGAGCTGGACTGAGGAAGCTGGGCCACTCCTATGGCACAATAGCCCGATCTGGTTTATGCTGAGCCGAACTTGGTCAGTACAGGTCAGGTCAGATTGAATGGGTAGGGAATTGGTGGGTTCAGTAAGTCGTGCCAGACTAGGACTAGACTGAGGTCAGACCTTTTTAGAAAAATGGTTGTAACATACATACCATGTGTCCTTTTGAAAATCATTCTATGAATTTTTGTCCCTTCAAAAAAATGGTCCATTTGGGATACTGTATGTATGTTTTTGTGGAATTTGGATTGAGACCTATTGGCTTGTTGAGTAGGTTCTCCTGGATCCAGAATTCTATGAATGGAAATACTATTCCTAGCTATGCCTCACTGACTACATGACTTGGGGGATGCATGAAACATATACACTTAGTACACTGACGTCAAAGCTTTGTGGTCCATCACCAAGGATTCATGCACCCTCGATTCCTCATCCACCAACATCAATGCTCTGTACATCGATAAAGAATCTCTATGTTCCATCGACCATCCTTGCACTGAAATCTATGCTCTGCACACAAAAACTGATGCTCCATTCACCATTGATACTATATGCACTAACATTGATGCTGTGTATGTTGACACTAAGGATTCGTGCTTTGTCAACGCTTCCTGCACTCGACTTGATATGGGGAGTTCTATGGACTAAAACTGATAATCCCTCTCTTTGTGCTTTAGACTTATACCTTGGTGAGATGACCATATTGACTGTACATTGTGTGTATCCTTTGCGATGTACATCATGTGATTCTTGTTTTGGGTACTTCATGTGCTTCTTTTGTTGTATACTTCATTTATTTTTTAGAGGTATTGTCATTGGGGTTTAGAGGTCCCTACTGAGTATTGTTTTACTCAACCATTCATAATCTATGCTTGCATGTGTCATGTCCTGTACAGACAATCAATGCCTTAATTTAGTATTAGGGGAACCTTGGTAAGGTGGTGCTTAAGAGAGTCCTGATATAAGAGGTATCCTCCAACAACATCATACATCATTTTATGTACCTACCCTTTAGGTAGGTTTTTCTATGGATTACTTTCTGGAGCATGTATTATTCATTTTGGGTTTTCATATATTCTATCATCATTTAAATTTTTTCCTTATACTACTACTTTATGTGGGTATCTTAGTTGTATGAATTCTTGTTTACTAAGTGTTTTCAGTTCGGAAACTTTTCTTCAAGATGTGTGAGTTTGTATATGTACATGGGAAAATGGATCCCATTTGTGGGATATACCTACTCAGTGCTAGTCACCAGCCCTTATTCTATTGGAGGTGGGCCTGGGGTGGTCATGCCACGAGCCCTAGGGGATATTCCATGAAACATTTTTTTATTAATATTTACCCTCAAACTCCCCTATGAACTTTGAAAAACTTATATCACTAAAAATATAGATAAATGAGAACAATTTCATCAAATTCAAACAATAATATATGGATTCATTAAATTTAATGTTTCATGCACATGGTTTCCATATTCTCAATATATTATACTATACATTAAAATCAGTTATCGATCTTCTAAAGATATCATCTCTGTTTTACACCTAATGGATTATTTCCAAACATTTATTTTTCTCCAAGTTTTTTGCAAATATCTTCACTTTACTAATATATTTATGAGGAAATAATTTATGAATATTTTTTCTAAAAGTATTATAAATTTTAAAATAAGATATGATGTATTTTTTCATTTATCCAAATATGTTAAAACTTTTTTGGTGTATTTAGTAATTTTTTTGTTCATGATAATAACTTTAAATTAGGAATAATGTAACTTGGATATGTATTTTAAGAACCAAGATTCAACTATTGTAAATAAGTAATCCCAAATGAACATTATATTGTTACCAAATAATAGTATTACAAATACTTCTAGACAATTCAAGAAATTAAATTCATAATAATGGACACAAATATTGGATCATAACACATAATAATATAAGGAACCATCACAAAAATAAACCATATAATACCATACACAAGAAATAATGAAAAATATCGAACATACATTTTAATTGTTATGAAAAATTATTCAATGAAGAATAAATGTTATAATACTACTGATAAAGATGGTGATGACATTTGGTTGATAAAATAAAATTTGTACTTAAGGGGTAGTATGACATTTATAATCTAATTTTTTGATTTTTACCATTGCAATCCGACCTTTGGAATTAAAAAATTAGAAATTTTGACATTTTAATAATTATAAAATAGTTATTAATGAAGGTGTATAGAATGAAATAATTTGACAATAAAATAACTAATAATGAAAAAATGTATTTTAATAAATGAATTGTAATATAATTTCACACATATGAGTAAAGAATCAAAATATGATTTAAATAAAGAAAAATGTTCTAATGATTTATTTTCGTACACATGATTTTAAAATACAATAGTATTTGTATATAAATAATATAAAACATATTTAATAAAATTATTTTTATAAAAATGAAATTAAATTTGACCCCAAAACATCAAAGTAACCTAATGGTTAATTTTTCATAATTTTCTTATAATGTCATATTTTAACTAAATTGTATAACATTAAACGTATTATGAAAGTATTATGATATAATTATCAATATATATGAATCCATGATAGAAAATATTTTCTAATTGATATAGTATATTTTATAAAATTATAGTTATTTTCGAAACCATTAAGTAACATTCTAATATCAATGATTGGAAATATGAAAATTTTAAAAAAAATTAGAAAAATATTATCTTAAGGATTTCGTAATATTAAATAATTGTGTTTGGTTCTCAAAAATTAAAATAAAAAACATTGTATTATATGTGAAAATATATTAGTAAAAATCATGGTTGTTCCAGGGGTTTTTCATTTCACATAACCTATATTTTTGTGTCCTTTGTTAAGAATGTATTAGAAAATCCTTCTAAATTTTCCATAAATACCCATATATTCTCCCATTCCACCAATATTTATAGTCATTAAGCTTTCACCAAGTCACATTTTCTCTCTTAATATTCACTATAAAGGGGATCCATTGTTCTATGGTTTCCTTCCAATTATTTAAGAGGATATCATTCTTATTAAGTGTTCGGAAACTCTTCACATTCTTTGATTATATCGTTATTTCAAATATCATTCCTTTTCAATGTGAATATTTATTATACATCATTTCAATAAATTTATTATTATGTTATTAATGGTATAAACCCATTTGATCTCATCATACCACCTTCTTAATTCATTAAAATTCTCAAACATTCTTATAGACGTAAAACATCAAGAAAATTAATAAATTAAAAAATTGTGATATTTCCTAGAAAAATACTTTTTTCTACACATAAAAAAGTGTATGTTATATCTTATAGAGATTAATCTGTTGGAAACAACCCTATAAATATTTTGCACCATATTCACATAATATCTCCATGTTTCACCACATGTATTCCTTATTTCACACCACATCCGACATTCTTGGGGGATATTCTTCTGAAAACTCTTATAATTTGAATGAACCATTAAAAAGGATAATATTGTATTGATATCCATACCCCATGAAATTATCCCCCACTAATTCAATGATATAAATAATTTAATATTATTAATTTTTTTCAATTTTGTTATTCTGATAGTTTGATTTTGGCCTAGTTAGAAACTGTTTCTGACACTTTCACCGGGGTGCGCGTGTTCGTACACATGAGTGAAAAATGCATAGCTTTATTACCCCGCATTATCTCTTTCCAACGGCGGGCGACATCCATTCTTGATTCAGAGACGTTTTCTCCTTAATCGAAACAGGATGATGGGATGTCGACTCTTCCTTCCATGGATTACTCCTCAGAAATCCTCACCTTGTCCATGTCTCCCTCATAGATTAAATACATTGTTCATGAAACTCTTCCCTGTGCCATATCTTCATGGACACCAATTAATTACGCGGCTTCTTTCAGGACATTTCAAGGGGTCCGGTCAGGGCAGTAACTTTTTGTTAGGGGATTAGTCACGCTGGACATCACTGGCATGTCTTGATGATGGGGATTGCTGTGTCTATCTTTTGTCCCTTATTATGGGGCTTCTTAAGGGCGAGAAATCCCAAGGAATCAAACATCAAACATGAGGAATTGTATTCCATGGGCATGTATCTGAGGTTTTCCTTAGCTTCCCTTGTTTAAAACGGGTTATGCCACAAGTTTAACATCTAGTGGAGATTATTACACCGTAGGCATGTCTTCCGAGGTTTTCCTTTAGAATATCATGTTTATCACGAGGATGGTCGTTAGTTTAACGCCTTGCAGAGACAAATCAAGATGATTACAACACTGACTAGATTGGATCAGACGGAAGAACCCCTAGAGGGAATACAGATATTGGGGCCAACACGTGGGCGGCTTCCAAAATGTTGTGGAGGGGAGTAAGGTTTCATGATCTCACCAGGATGCGGCGGCCTGGGTAAGAATCAATATGGACGATGGTTATGGTCTTGACTCTCAAAGAGAATTCCTACGTATCCCTTTGGTAGGGAATCAACGTCCGCGTAGATCATCCGACAGAGGCTTACCGCTGATTGGGGTCACAACAGCTTACCATTGAATGGTTTTTATAATTTAACATCATGAAGGATGAGGGAGAACCGACGTTAAATGAGTCGGAATGGCTAGATGCTGGGCTTGAACATCATGGGGGATTTCTACGTACCTTACCATTTCAAGGATCAAAGTCCCCTTAGTTCAGATGGATGTGTGGGGATTACACTCTAGGTTTCCCAAGAGGATGGTGAACCGACGTGAAGGAGGTCAGAACGAACAATGGGTGGTGGGCTTTAACCTTAGGGAGGATTCCTACATACCCTACCATAGGAAATATCAAAGACCACATAGTTCCAGAAGGTGTGTGTCGGTGAACCGATGTAAATTTGGACCTGGGTTCTGATGGGGTTGGGCTTGAACCTCGTGGAGGCTTCCTACGTACCATACCTTAAAATGGATCAAAGTACCCGTTGTTTGGATTATGAGTCATCAGCGAACCAACGTGAATGTGGACCCAGGGATCCACTATTGGTGGGATTGAACCTCATTGAGGCTTCTTATGTACCAAGCCATAACATGGATCAAAGTCTACGTAGTTTAGGTTGGATTGGTTCTTGAACCACATGTAGGCTTCCTACGTACCATTCCATGACATGGATCAAATCCCCCATAGTTCGGGTGGTGAGTCTTTAGCGAACCGACATGAATGTGGACGCGAGGATCCACTAGTGGTGGGCTTGAACCTCCTGGAGGCTTCCTACATAACATGAATTAACATGGATCAAAGTCCATGTAGTTCAGGATGGATTGGGGCTTGAACCTCATGGAGGCTTCCTACGTACCATGCCTTGACATGGATCAACGTCCTCGTAGTTCGGTGGATTAGGGCATGAACCTCGAGTTGGCTTTCTATGTACCATGCCTGGACATGGATCAATGTCCCCATAGTTCGGGTGGATTGGGGCTTGAAACTCATGGCGGATTCCTATGTACCATGCCTCTACATGGATCAAAGTCCCTGTAGTTAGGGTGGTGGGAATTAAATTTAACATCATGAATGATGACGATGTCATGGTCGGTGCTTACTCTATGCCGACATGAGTCGTTCTCGTTGTGATAATCAAGAGGTAGCAAAGGCCTGAAGACCACGTTGTGAATGGTGCATCTACGAGATGTGGAGTGGGGCTTATGCATGGAGCGGCCCAGGGAGAGAAATATTGGGACTTACTCTAGGATGGAGGCCTGATGTCTAAAAGCCCAACATGAGAGGGAAATAGTGACAAGAACCACTGTCCCCTTCTCCCTCTTGGTCCTTGTCACTGAGGAAGTGAGGAGAAGTAGGGATCCTACCTCATACAAGAAGGTCTAGGGGATTACACCAAGGTGTCTTCCCTTCCCCCACAAACAAACACCACTCCCATATAGAGGATATCATCCTTTTTGGAGAACAGGGGGGGCATGGAGAATATCCATGGTGGGTGGACCTCGCTTGTGAGGCATGGGGTGAGTTCACAATTTAACATCATGTGTTGAGGACGATGGTTCTTGGCCGTTTAACATCCTACAGCTCTGATTAAGTGGGTGTGCTTCAAACCCCTATAACATATATAACTGGTACCCTCTTCTCCTTGTGGGAGGGAAAGCACAAGAATTGTCGTGGCAAGGGGGTGTCATGGAGCGAACCATCGAGGGGTCCACGTTAGCTTGGCTATGAGAAGAAGAAATAGCCATTAGCTTGACTATGAAAAGAAGAATTATGAGAAGAAATGCTATGGGTGGTATCGTCAAGGGGACATTGAATTCACATCATGAAAACCTAGAGGGTCGCATGGGAAGAGGAATTGGCAAGTAGAGTGGTCCACATGCCGGGGCCTTGTGGAGTTCTTTTACTCCCCATGGTGGAGTGTAATTGCGAAGGGGGCTGCTTCACGAAGTGGGGTGCCTTAGCCATATCATGGGGTGGAGATGTATATGGGAGGTGCTCCGTGAAGTGAAGAGGAATTTTCAGAGCACTACCTCATGGAGAAAAGGTGTCTCACGAAGAAAGGTGTCGGGAAGCAATGTGCTTCGCGATGTATAGTGACCCTACCATAGCATGTGGTTCATGTGTACATGAAGGGAGTTTTTCAAACCATAAATGATATTTGATGACCTAGGTCCCCTTGGTGATCCCCTTCCTTCGCGAAAGAACTTAAGCTTCATGAAAGGCATTCCTCATGAAATAGTGGATCAAAACGAGACAAAAGGGAGGTGCTTCACGAAGCGGAAGTACCTCGCACAGCACATGGTTTGCAGAGCAGAATGATTCTTCACGATTCAGGAGTTGGGAAGCTGAATGGTCGTATTGTCCATCGTTCTGGCTCAAGGGGAGCCTAGTATTTATAGGCAATAGGCGCTGCAGAGTGAGCTGATGCGGCGCAAAGAAAAGCATGGTTGCTTCGTGGCGGGTTCGTGAATGTCAAATCTGTTCGCGGAGCATCCCGCCTCCTTTGCTTCCTGGCGGGTTTGCAAACGTCAAATGTGTTTACTGAGAATTGTGTCTCCTATGCTTTGTGGTGGGTTTGTGAACATAAAATAAATTCATAGAGCCTTCCATCTCTTTTTCTTCGCAGCGGCAACAGTGCTGTGGGTACTCCGTTAAGTGGCTTCGTGAGGTAGCATGTGGGGAGTTCTTTGGGACTCTTCATTGTTATGAATTTTTTCACCAAAAAATTCCCCCCTCATCCATGGAGACACGGAGAGATAAAGGGTCTATGTATGAGGTAAATCACCAAAATCCTCAGATGTTCACGGAGCTGACTCGAGAAGAGGGCTCGCGAGGTGGATCAGGAACACGGGGGCTGAGCGCACCGCAAAGCATGGGGTAGAATAGACATGCCGCGAAGCTCCAAAGGATGCCGCCTATAAATAGGGGTCGTACTGTCTATTTTTTTCTTTCTCTTCTCCATGATATTTTCTTCTTGAACTATGGGTTCGAGAATATCTTCTTACTCCGTGAGTGAACTCTGCGAATTGGGTCTTCGCATTCCACATCGAGTCTTGGAATCTGCATTTGTGCTCTGAGATTCGACATCTGAGGACCTAGACAGTGCTCTGCGAACATTCATCACGAACGAGAATCACAAACGCTCTTTGTGATGGAGCTTTGTGAACCAGCCAATAAAATTCCAAATTCTAGATCTGTATGGCCCACCAAGGATCTGTCCAGGGGGGCCTTGAAGATGTCGCCCGGAGGGATGAATTGGTGAACAGTCTGGGGCTAGGAGATCTTGTCTAGATCCACTCGAACCATAATTATTTAGTTGAGATACTGTCGGAGAGCCAGAATAACTACCCGATGTGCATCAGGTTTCCCTTGTATGGATTCGAGCTGAGAGATGATGTCTTCATCCATAAAGCAGGCAGGGATGATCTAGCTTATTGGTTCCGAAGCACGTTTTGTCATCACCGATGGTTCAGGGAACCTGATAGTCATTCCCAGGGGGAGTTCATGCCTGTTATCACCGACTACTTATACAATCATCTGAAAAATGTCTATTGGTGGGCATTGCAACTAGAGAAGTCCCCTCCCTTGTACCAAACCATCCTTATGGCGGCGCTGGGAACTCGAAGAATGGGTGGTCTGAGGAATGGGACCTACGCCAGGGTGGAAAATTTACTGATGATTGGGCTTGGGCCTTCTGGGTAGGCACCTTGTGTGTGGATTTCATAGAAAAGATGAGAAGAGTGGGCCTGTATGAGGCAAATTGTGCTTCCCAGTTCCATATCCACCATCCTAAGCATTAAATTTCAGATCTATTGAGCCGGTGGTCACCGGGGACCAATACCTTCCACCTCCATCATGGGGAGGTCAGAATCTGCCTATGATGCATCAGATCTCGGGGGTTTAGATACTGGGGGCGATGTACAACGAATTCATCCCAGCTATGGGTGCATTGGAGGATCCAGAGTAGATTCCATGTCTGGCGATGGCATTGATGGAGCCCATGCATGGGGAGGAAAAGGAATCCGTGAGTGATGTCCACTTCAAGCATTGGTTCAAGAAGTTTCTGAACTTCCCAAAAAACAGACAGTTCTCGGCGAGGCCTAAAACATGCCCAATGGGGGCCTAGAGTAAGGAAAACTCATATTGGTGGCTGATGGAGGATAGACAGTGGAAGACCTAGGGGTTCAGTGTCAGCAGTGAACAACGACCAATAGTCAGGCTGGTGACATTCATCGCAGCTCTCATCTATGGTTGGATCTCGCCAGTGAGGGATACAAACATGGGTGTGCATCCAAGCACTATAATCAGGGCATATACATTGGCAACAGGAGGTTGGGTCATCCTAGGGATCGTGATGCTCTCCGAATTGTACAAAATGTTGTGGCACATCATCGAGGGGAAAAGGACACAAAGGGTATGTGGGGTTGTTCCACCTCTTGTATGGGTGGATGGCGGCATACATCAGGGCTATCTATGAGTATCTGAACCCTATCTCACCTCTAGGGTAAAACTTTTTTCTATCAATCTTGAACGTTGCAGGGATCCTTCTGACCAAACTGACCACACAATCGATTCTAAATCGTGTGTGGAGGGTGGAGAAATTAAATATCTAGTTGTTCCTATTGTCGATGGTGGAATTCACTGATGACTTTTGGGAAATATAAGAGCATTGGGCCTATATTCTGGCCTTTCGAGGTGAAGTCTTGGTTGCCAGGTTGGACCGTGAGCATCTCTGTGAGACATACACCCCACGCTAGTTTGCAAGGCAATTCTGGTGTCACCAGCGGCTGCCCAAAAAGGTCTAATTGGGAGTGCACTACGAGGGGGAACCCTTGTGTGACTAGGTAGTTGTGGCTCATGTTCACATGAGAAGACGAGAATATGCGGAACATACTTCCTCCGCCAACTGCCATCCTTGGTCTAGTAAAGGAATATGCCCAGAGCTAGGAGGCAGCCTATCCAGGGGAGATTCTGAAGTGGCCAACCATACTAGTAGGTGAGGGTGAGCTTCCCTAGTCTTCCGGTAGAGGCTGAAAGGCGGCAAGGGAACCCAATCGTGATAGGATAGTTGTGCCAACGATGCCAATCCCAGTTGAGGGGGATGACGCGGTGTTGGATCCAGAAGCGGCAGTAGATTCGGCGGTTCTAGGAGAACATATTCATCCGGAGGGGCGGACACTGAGGGGATTTCATTGGATTTCTACTCAGGACTTGAGGAAACATTTGGGTCACATAGACATGTCGGATAATGTTGTCTTCCCAGAGGCTGGGGACATTAGGGAAGTCAACCAGCAATTCCTCAGCCCATCCGAGCTATGGTAGCACCTCAACCGCATCGGGATGGACTTTCTGGGAATTGGCCCTATTAGGGTTGGTTTCAAAGTATCCCAGGCAAAGGAAGAGTAATACATAGCCAAGCTGGAGGACTTCATCCACTCTCGGGGTTCCCTGCACCCAATGACAGACCGAGTCAGGGTTCTGCTAGGTCGTACGGACCCTCTGCAACTGACAGCCATTGACATGAGGGAATGGTTCCCTCTGCCGGAAGAATCAGACAAGTCCTCCTGGGGAGACAAGGCTGGTAGAGAGAGTCCACCGGAGGAGGATGAAGTCGGCGATCAGACCTCAGATCTTGAATATTTCGCAGAGGCCCTCAAGGTAAAATCCCAAGTTCCTTATTCAGAGTATACCCTTAAGTTACTCTGGACTCCTCATCATCATTTGAATTTTGCAGGAGGACCTTGTGCATATACCTCGTTCCCGCCCCTAAGTGGGTGCCGATGCAGGACCTTCGGGATCCACTCCCATGGCTGCATCAATTTCCATGTCTGGTGGGGCTAGAACACTTGAGGCAGCTCCTCTAGAGTCTCCAGACCTAACAACCACATACGGGGGGCCACATCTCATGGTTATGACGACATCAGCATGGGAGAAAGACCAGGGATTTAACCTATGTAATTCTTCTCAACAGAATTCACATATTCCATCCCCTGACCACGTTAACTGAATTTAACATCCCCTTTTTGGCATGTATAGTCCTTCAATTGGCTTGGTCCGCTGCAACAAAGTTACTCGGGGCTTCAAGTAGCCCCATTCCCAGGGGCGTGCCAATGATCGTGGAGGTGGACATCCAGCCTGACGAGACAACAGCACTCCCAATCACTGGTGGGGATTCCAGTGCGACCGTGGCTTAGATTATCGATGTGGGGTCTGATGATGTGGATCGACCAGATAGTCCCGGCCCAGCCACGCCTGATTCGACGCTAGATGTGGACCTGGATGAGGAGTTCCTGAGGGCATTCCCTGCATACGAGCCTGCCAATCACGCCGACTAGGATTAGACGGCCTCTGAAAAAGAGGACAGAAAAATAGTATATTGCCGATCATGGAAGCGGATCACTCACTTCATCAATAACAACCCCCAATAAATATGGTGGATGATATGGATAGACATCGCTCGCGATTGCGTGAACTGTGTTCTGGGGGAGTGGATACCCAGCACCCTCACATGCCCATCTGATATCTTATGGAAGAAAAGATTCAATAGTATGGTCATGGCCTCAGCGTAGAATGGCAGCAGGGGAAGGCGGTGAACATAAAAAGGCTTTGGGAGGTCGAAATCGAGTTTGGATAGTTGTAGGCCCTTGGAAGATGAGAATTTTTCTTCTCTTGATGCGTAATCAGAGCTCATCTAGTGGTTGAAAGCCTTGCTGGTGGAGGTCATGGATGGCATGAAGCGAGCCTCTGAAGAGATCGTCGTTATCTAAACTGGTGTAGAGTGGGCTTGGGATACGGCTTGTGAACTGGACCCGCTCGCAGTCGAGGAGGAGTGGGAGTTAAACAAGTGGAAGCAACTCCTGGACGCCACCAGCCAAAGGGTGGCAGAGCTGCAAAGTTCCTTTTATGAGGTCAATGTGTCCATGGGAGGAGTTAACCCCTGGGTATGGTAATGATTACTAACCCTTGAACGTACTTTCATGATTTGACAGTTTGAATGTCGTTTCAGGCATGAGTTCTATTGTTTGCATCGGTTTTATTGCATCCTTTTGGTGTTTGTGGAGAATCCAACAATCATTCCCTAAGATCATATGGGTGAGGCCCGATGTGAGAAACAAGGGATGCCCACATTATCACCTCATACAAATGTAGGAGTGAAAACCAAGATTCGGGCATCCGGGGTTTGGACAACCGGTCCAGATTTCTGGGAGGAAATGAGAGAGACCTGACTTGAGAATTAAGCTCTCAGAATAGACGAATTACCACTTTCCTATCGTGATCTTGTGCACAAACAGGGTAATTCTATGGGTGCTAATATCGATCTAAATAGATGGGAATGGGAGGTGTTAACCATGATACCCAAGATTTGAAACATTGTGGGGGTGGCATGCCAATAAAGAATAACGGTTGACCGTATTTGAAACACAGCATTCTTGTTGTGTTATCCTTGATTGGGGATTGAAAATGAGGGTCGACTATTGACCACGTTCAAAAAACGGGACCAGACTCAAAATTCCATCTGTTAGTCTTCCGGAACATTGGCCTTGGAAAATAGGAAGGCCATAGGCGAATCATCCATACTGTTAGGGGGTTCCTCCAGATATGAAATTGGACGAGGGTCCGAGTAAGGGTTCATGTAATGCGTGGAATGTGGAGTGAGGGTTTGTTCGAACAGAATCCAACACTCTTGAAATTATGCCACCCTAGTGGAAGCACATTGGATGGACACATCGGTTTGATCTTGGATCATTCCTTCATTTAGACAGGGTCTCCCTGGCGAGGGATTCGTCACTTCCCAATGTTATCTTAGGGCATCCCGAACTTGTTCAGTGTAGAGTTGCGGTCACACGGTTCCCCACAAAGAGTTATGCCAGGTGGCCATAAATGGGGAGGAACATGATTTAGGATTCTTGGGGTTGGACACTATGAGAAATACTAAGGTGTATCTATTTATCCCATGAGGATGGGAGTCAATCCGTACATAGTTCCGGAATCACATATTAACATCATGTGGGATGATGGGAACCCTAGCTACATCGGTGCACATCCTACGAAAACTACTAAGCTCACATGAGTCATGCTCGATGTGAGAAACAAGAAGTAATGGGGGAAATCCCGACATAAAAAAGAACATGTTGGGACAAAGGGATTCTTGGTAAATTCCATCCCAATGACATTGACCAGTCCATGTAGCACACATAGACGTGCGAAGAGACAAAGCCGATTATGTTGGAATTCCACATGAACATGAGGAAGTGGAAATGTGTGAATCATGAAGCCCGAAAAATTGATCACAATGACGGTGGAATGGTGATGCGGGATAGCTCTTGACCGTGGTGGAAACGCAGCATCCACATCGCATTATCCATGAATGGGGAGAGATATATGAGGGTCGACCATTGACCATGTTCGAAAAACAAGACTATGTTGCAAATGTCGATAGAGATCATTAGGGGCGTTTGACCAGGACAGTAGGTGAGTCGATGATATATGGGACCAGGCCATTTGGGGGTCCCATGGGATGTGGATGAGGATGAGGATCCAAATAGAGAGCTCATAAACCCTGGACATGGAGCTAGGGGAATGTCCCCATCAAAATTCCACATTTTGGGCTCTTTGTCAAATGCATTTAAATACGAAAACGAGATGTATTAGATAGAGGGTGTTGATTCCCTTCCCATAGGTATATATTAGTTTATGTTTATAGAACTCGGACCATGGATGTTAGGAAATGTGGGAGTCATATGGTGGGGTAATTACAAAAATCCCGACATGAATGGGAACCAGGGGTTCCAACCACCATGTGTTCCTTGGAATGGTATCAGGTCGGGGGACTAAAAACAAGAGTTGAGCCGGGCCTGAGGCATAGTGCACAGGTGTTCCTACATAACCCATGAGAATGGGGATCAAGCTTCACATATTTCATCAGGTTTAATGGTATGGTACCAATTCTAGGGATAAAAGGGGCATGCTGGGGTGGCCCTCACACCAAAAGAAGCGATATTTGATAAATCATGTTTGTGCGTTTAAGGTAAGTGGTTTTTCTTTTGTGAGGTGACAGGCCTAGGGTTGTAGGTCCTAGAGTCTCCATAATAATCAAGTAGTAGTAGGAATTGAAAAATGGTAAGGTGTGTGAACAATACCAAACATGGTTCCCCCTTGAGGACATCACGATGCAGTGCCGTTTTTTGTCGTGCGTCCATGACGATAATGTCTCATTTTTTGGTCTTGTGATAGGACCAGGAAAGTATTTTAATTTCATGTAGATCAGACATTGTAGAGAGGATGTTAGGTGGGTAATGTTTATGGTGTAATAAAACATACCCGACGTGAATGGGGAAATGATCCCATATCACACTGTATGTAATTCCCAGAGGGGAACCTCTGGCCCAGGGTCCTGAATAGAGGTAGGGAGGTAAGGGGCAGGAGAAACAATCTCCCAACTGATCTAGACCAGAAAATGAGAGTCCGGGTGTTCGTATGTATCCCATAAGTATGGGAATCAAGAAACATGTAGTTCTGGAAGAGATCATAGTTTAAGGTATTAGAGATCAGACCATGGATGGGGAAAAACCCTCCATGTAAGTGCAGACCTAACCCCAATCTCTAAGCCCACTTGAGTTAAACTCGATGTGGGAAACAAGGGAGGAAGATGTATATTACAATACATGGAACTCACCCCAAAGGGAAATCAGTACAGAGCCCCAAATGAAGCCCCTATCATGGATTTGGTCCTCCTAACACGTGGATGCACACTAAGGAATAGTACCAAGATTTTCTAAGTTCAACTTGGACGTGATTATTTGGAGAAGGATGTGATTCATTTAACCGACATTTTGGGCTTAATGGGGTTGGCGTGGCGATGGGGGATAACTATTGACCATGTTCGAAACACAATATCCATATCGCGTTGGCCTGAAATGGGAACAACAAATGAGCATCGACCGCTGACCATATTCGCAACGTGGGATTTGTATTGGCCTATTGTTCGTGAACCTAGAGGATGTTGGCCCATAATGGTAGGAGGTCCCTTAGGCCTATCATCCATACAATTCATGGGACCTTCTGAGTGTCAAAGGTGATATAATCCCTAATGAAGGGGAATAGAAAGCCTGAAAAGTGGGTGGAAACATGTCTGAGCAGAATCCGACATTGCAGGTACTAAACCAGAGTACCCTTAGGCACATTGATGAACTACCGAAAAGGGTTGAAGAGGGTTCTCATAAGGGAGAGGCACATGGCGTGGTCATTACAAGCCCGAGGTGAACATGGACATAATCCCACGCCACGCAATATACTCTCCTCCCTGGGGAAGGGTAGGCTGAGGGACGAAGGTGAAAGGGAGATCTCTGGGAGATGGGGGTGGACCCAAACTCTAGACATTCGAGTAGTCCTACATATACCATGAGGATGGAAATCATGCCACACGTAGTTCTTGAGGGACACGGGGGTAAGATTCCCTAAATAGAGGGGTGTATAGCACGGCGAGCAACCCGATGTGAAGGAGGAAATTACAACGCACCACACCATACACTCTGGTTAAGAACTTGGGTTGGGTGCCTGAAAAGGCCAAGGGACATGCGGCTAGGCCTTGGTCAGGAAGGCCCAACCAATTTTTAGTTTAACATCTTGCGGTGAGGTTGAGGGATGGGGCCCTGAGAAGGCCAAGGGGCCTGGGGATAGGCCTCGGTCAGGAAGGCCCAACTAGTTTGCGGCTCAACGTCCTGCAGTTAGGATTAGGGGAAGGATGAGCTATCTCATCCTAGGATGTGTATGTCATGGTGAGAAACCCGATGTGAATGAGGACATAATCCCATACCATTCCTTACAATCCCATAAGAGAGAACCTGGGTCGGGGCCCAAAAAGGCCAAGGGGCCTGAGGCTAGGCCTCGGATGGAAGGCCATATGCCCTCTTGTACGGTTACTGCCTCATCACAGCACAGCTCCTAAGCCCATGTGAGCGATGCTCGATGTAGGAAACAAGGAACCGGTCTCAGCTGTCCCCGTCAAACGGGGGACTAAAACATGGATTTTCTAGAAGGGATTTCATTTCTTGGGGATAGAAAAGGGCATAATGAACCACTACACTCGATTTTTGGGACATCTTTTGGTGGTCCTAACGATGTAGGACAGGTGTTGACCATGTTTGAAACACAACGTCCCTATATTGACCTGAAATGGGAGAATCAAATGAGCATAGACCGCTGACCATATTCGAAACGCAGAACATGTATCGACTTGTTTCTCAACATCCTCAAGGGCTTTGGCCTGAAGTGGTAAGATAGCCTTTAGGCCTAGCTTTCATACCCTTTAGGGGCCCTTCCGGAAGGGGAAGATGATGGAGTCCCAATTAAAGGAGTGGGTGAAGCCTAATTTGACCCATCTCTAAAAGAAGAAAACATCTCTAGGGAGTGGGACATACGGCCGGATCGAGGATAGATCGATTTGAATTGGGGAAGAAGTATGAACCCCTGCCACATGTCTTGACCCAAGGGGAAGACACTGGCATTTGGGCTAGGCCTACAGACGAAATTTCTCTGCATTCCTCCATATCCCATGAGGATGGGAATCAAGCCATACGTATTTATTAAAGGCCATGTAGATTAACATCATGTGGTTAGGACCAAGGAGGATAGAAGAAAAAGGAGTAGGCGCATGGTGTGACCATTACTATATTGGTATGAGTGGGGATAAGGAATCCTTCACCATATCATACAAGGATCCTCCGAGAGAACCATACCCAGGGGGGATATTCAAAGAGAATAGCTCAGGGATAGGCTCAAGACGAGGCGTCTGAGCATTCCCACGTATCCAAAAAGGATTATAATCAAGCCACACATAGTTCATAAAACACAGTTTATCATCATGCTGGAAGATGTGGAGTTTAATGGCATGTAGGACTGGTGTGCAGTTTAAGGTCCTGGGGGACCAGCATGCAGTTTAGGGTCATGCAAGATTGGCAGTTTAAGGTCGTTTAGGACCATATGGCTCAAGAAAAGTATTTCTTGAGGAACTTGGAATTGGTGGGAGGAGTTACACGCTCACCATCCATGGTTACCAGGGTGTATGTTCCATTGGGGTAAACCCTATGGACTATGTAAGGTCTTTCCCATTTGGGCTCCAACTTGGGTGGTTTCCTACCAGGGATCATTGGTGCTCTGAGGGCCAATACCAGGCTGTCTTGCAGAAAAGAGCAGAGGTGATCCTTCTTATTGAAGTCTCTAGCCATAAAATTTAAATGTATTTCCAGATTTTGTAGGGAATGAAGCCTATTCTCGTCAAGTGCTTCCAATTCATCTAGACGGATTTTAGCCACCTTATCTGGTGCCAGCTATTCATAGAACATGGTGCGTAACGAAGTCAGTTGGATCACTATGGTTAGGATGGCCTCAGCTCTGTACACTAGGGAATATGGGGTCACCTGGGTGGAATTACGAGTCATCGTCTGATAGGCCTAGAGGGAAATTGGGAACTTATCCGGCCAACTCTTCTTATTCGGACCAACCATTTTTTGCAGAATGTTCGAGAGGGTTTTTTTGAATGACTTTATCATTCCATTCGCCTACGTGTGATAGAAAGATGTATGGTTCGAATGGATATTGTACTTGGCGCACAATTTCTTCCACATGGTTGCTCAGAAGTTTGTGCCTTTATCGGTAAGGATGGCATGAGGGACTCCAAACTGGTGGGTGATGTTGGATCTCATGAAGTCAACGATGGAATGGGCCTTGACCTACTTGAGTGGAACAGGTTATGCCTACTTAGAGAAGAAATTTGTGGCAGTCATGATGAACCTTCACTGGAGATTTGTCGCCGGTGGGTATGTTCCCACGACATCGAGTCCCCAAAACAAAAATGGCCAATAGTACTTGGTGGAGTTTAGAGGTTCTGGTGGCTGACGCAAGAAGTTAGCACGAACATGGAATGTGTGACATCTCTTGGCTAATTCGATACAATACTGGATCAAATAGGGCTAGAAGTAGCCCAGTCTTCGGATTGGATGGGTTATCTTTGGCCTAGCCTGATGGGAACCACAGGAACCGGCATGCACCCCATGCATGACCAGAGAAATCTAGGTTTCTTGGATTCAATGGAGGAGAACACCATAAAACCCGTTCTTGTAGAGGATATTCGCAAAACTGGGACCACTCGGGAAGGTAAAATGCATCGCACAACGTCAGATTCCCTCATGCTCTGGCCGATCAGCCGGGAAGCAACCATTTTTGAGATACTTGACAAAAGTGGCTCTCCAGTCCGGATTCGCTTCAACTACTGGATCTGATGAGCCTAGCAGTCCTAGGGTGGAGGATCTGGCGGTACGATGGCTTACTCGCAGGCCATCGTCACCCTCTGGGGTGATGGGGGCAATGACTCTCTCGTGTGCCACATGTATAATAATATCATCATGCTAGGGCTATACAAGTGAGGTAGTTAGGCTAGCCAAAGCATCCGCTTGACCATTTTGTTACCGAGGGACATGGGTAACCCCCGGTCAAGAAGGGAACTAGGCTATTAGCTGGAGGGTGTGTTCCAACAATGGTACGAGCTCTGGATTCCAAAAAACATAACTATCATTGACTTTCTTGATGAATAGATCAGAACCCATTTCACATGAAAATGGGGAACACAGATCTCGAGGGCCATCTTGAGTCCGGTGATAAGATGCGGATACTCTGCCTCGTTGTTGGTGCAGCCTTCTGACAACAGGAATGTGTACGACAGAATGGCTTGTGCTGGGGTAATGATAATGATTCCCATGCCTACTCTATTGAGATGAGGGTCAATAAGTCTCCTACCAGTGGGGATCAAGGAGGCACCGTCGAAGTGCATCTGCCAACACGAGATGGCTTGATCGACGGAGAGGATTGCCTCATTAGGAAAATCCAAGTCCAGGGACTGATATACGGAGGTTGGATGGGCAGTCAGAAAGTCTACCAATTCTTTCCCCTTGATATTCTTCTGAGGAACGAACCTGATGTCAAAATGATGAAGGATGAACTCCCACCATGATAGACGGTCGGTCAACATGGGGTGGTTTATAATGTACTTCAGCGGGTCTACCCGAGACACCAGTTGTACCTCATGGTGCTGTAGGTAGTGTCACAATTTTTGTACTATGAATACCAATGCAAGGAAGCTCTTCTTGATTGGGGAGTATATGTTCTCTGTATCAATGAGAATATGAATGTGGTATTGGGGACTGTTTTTCATCCCCTCATTGTTCTTCTGGGCGAGAAGGGAGCTGGGAGATCGTTCTAGGGCAGTCACGTACAAAACCAGTGGCTTCCCGGAGACGGGTGGCATCAAGACCACAGGCTGGAGCAGAAACTATTTGATTTTCTCAATGACAGTCTTCCACTCCTCGTGTCATTCATAGGCCGATCCTGTTTTCGTTATCTGAGAAAAGGGATTACACATTCCAGCCAGATTTGTAATGAATCTTCGTATGTAGGCTATGTGTCCTTGAAAACCTTGAAGAACATAGATATTTCTCAAGGGAGGCATATGGTTGATTGCTTTGATCTTCTCTGGGTCGATCTCTATCCCTCGGTACCTGACAAAAAATCCAAGAAACATCCCAGAGCTAACCCCGAAGGCACACATCAATGGGTTCATCTTCAAGTGGCAGGAGTGGAGGAAGACAAACACTTTCTCAAGATCCTTGATACGGTCCTGGCGTTGGTAGGACATGAACACCAGATCATCCAAATATCATTCCACCAATTCCAAAGGATTTGGTTGAATATCTAGTGCATGGCCCGCTGATAGGTGGCACCTGCATTTTTCTGGCCAAACGACATAACCTGGTAAGAGAAAGTCCCATAGGGAACCCTGAAAGCAGTTTATTCCTCACCCTTGACGGAAATACAGAATTTTTTATACCCTGAGTAACCATCAATTATGGAGAGGGCTTAGAACCCATCCATTGGGTAAATAAACAATTCTGTCACTTGAAGGGGAAAATCATCCTTCGGGCAATGACAGTTGAGATATCAGAAGTCGATACAGACTCTGACCGTCCAGTTCTTCTTCTTGACTGGCATGATGTTGTCCAACAACATGGGGTACTAGACCTCCTTAATGAAGTTGTCCTTGATGAACTAGTGAAATTTGGCCTCGACCATGGCACCGTGAGAACGGTGCATCTTTCAGGGAGGTTGCTTGAACCCGCAATGGTTTGTCGAGGGTCCGAGGAGGTGGACGACTACCTGAGGATCTAGTCCTGGAATCTCATCATAACACTAGGCAAACACATCACGGTGAATTTTAAGGAATTCTGCATACCGTTGCTGCTCCTTGAGGGACATGCCAGCACGAATCAATGTGGGTCTCAGATCCACCTCCCTACCAAGGTTCACCTGTACCAGTTCATTAATTGTGGCAGAAAAGCCTTCTTCAAAGGCAGGGGGAGAATCCTCCAGGTTCTCTTCTTCGCTTGCGGAGGAGGGATTCCCAGTGGGAGGAGCTTCTCCTGAGTCGAAAAAACCTGACAGGAGGCTAGTACCTTCATGGATAGTAGTAGAAAACATATCTGAATATTCATGCCCCACTAAGACCATAGCGATGAATCTAGTCGATTTGATCCCATCTGGTCTTTGGCCTAAGTGGCCACAATTGATGATATCATAGAAATAGTGGCGCGTCATCTTGAGCCAGTTAATCCTATCCCGGTAAAATAGACACGTATGATATACTACCACTTCCATGGGAGGACATCCTAGTATCTTACGGGGGTAGGAGGTTCTTGGATCACCTGATCCTTGTATGTGTAGGAGTATAAGGTGATTTTCCTCCATTGCTCAGACTTGGGAATATTCCTTCCTCTTGTACCAGATACAACAAACCATTTCCCCGTGTTGGCGGACGTAACCTCTAATCGATGTATTGGAATGACATAAGACTCATCCAGACCGGCCTAGGGGTCACTTGTGACCATGTCAATCTATACCTCACATGCCAAAATCTACTTATCCTTGATCTTGTAATAGTCAACGTCCATATAACGGGATTCACAAGAGGAAAAAGGATATTCATCACCTTGGAGTGTTCCTAATCAACCATTCATGGAGTACATGAGGCACTGGTGATATAACAAGGGATTTTCGCGAGCATATGGAGCCATGGTCTTCCCATCAATGAATTATATGTGGTGTGCTAGGAGATGACCATAAATTCAGTACTGGCAACTAGGCCACCAAACTGGGTCTTCAAATGGAACATGTCGACCGGGGACTGCTCTATCCTGTCAAATCACTGGATCCTTAAATTAGAGGGAGTTACATCATCCTCGGATAACACCAGCTTTCGCAATGTCTGTGCTAGGATAAGATTGATCCTGAAGCCAGTGTCAATGAGACAATAGAGAACCTCCACACCATTGAATTGGTTGGTGATGTACAGTTATCATATGTGACCCTTTATGGGAGAGCCTTCATCTTTTCCTGAGAACTAAATGATGGCCTGGAATTTGAAAATCTAAACTACATCGGCCTGAAAGGCTTCTGCTGGTGCCACCTCTGTCTCAAACTGAAGGGGGATACTTAAAGCCTCATCGACAGATTTGAACATATCTGATGACAAGTAGAGGGATTCAAGGAGAGAATTCCTCGCTGGGATGCCAGCGAGGTTCTTGATAACATCGTGCATCCGTGCGAGGTGCAAAATTCTACTTACATGAGGCCGCTATGTGACTAGAGATGTGGCGGGACCTGCCGGCTGGACCGGTGGCTGACTGGTTCTGAGAATACCTCGTTGTTCACTAGTTGAAGCCTGAAGAGTAATTCCAGATGAGGACCAGATGATTGAGATCAGCCTCTAGCGGGGAAAATCTGGTCACGACACGGACAAGTTATCACTACCTTATTTAGTAGCACAAACGGTGGTGGATGCGGTCCTGACAACACCGGATTAAGGGGTTGAGAGTGCTGAGCTCTGCGTTGAGCCTACTGTCTGGTCTCGGTGGCATACATGGCCTGGATAGAGGTGCAGCCTGATACGCCTCGATGACCGATATAGTGTCGGATTGGAGACATTGGCGTCAACTGGGGATGTTTGGGAGGTTCACATTGCGTTCCCCCTCATCCTGAGTCATATAGGGCTTTACCAACTCCACGGTATTAACTGAAGCGTATCCTATACTGTCACTCAAAGTTTCATCCACCACTGGGATAATTCTGGGAGGGATCCCCATATCAGGGGGCATGAATTTTACGAGAGTGCGGGATGATGATGGAATTGGTGGGGTACATTGCATCTTCTTACGCCGCAGATGCTTGCTCTTCTTGGAAAAGGCTGGATGAGATGATAATGAAGAGGTAGTGGTCACCACTTATAAAGGATCCGACTGATTTATGCATGCCTGAATGATTCCATGGTCGTGGGAAACCATTTTTTGAGCCATCTAGTCAGCATAATTCTAGGACCCACAGTTAGAAACCTACCGCCAGCCGCCTTCGCCATCATTACCATTGTCCGATCTCACAAATCCACATGCTACTTATGCCAAGGTCAGACCCAACCTGACTATGATGTTATCGACCTAGTCCTACAGAAAGTCTTTAAACACATAGCACTACTTTAGTGTGTTCCCCATAATCTGATGATAGGGGCAGTAGTTAGGGAAATCTGTGAGATTCGCCTCTGTCGGCCTTCTGCACTGAGGAAAGTGTACAATTCCCTACTCTATGGTGCTATAGAATTAACCGGGGACCTGATTCTCATTGAAAAAGTAAGTCTGGTATCTTCTTTCTATATAGGGAGCCCTTGGAGCATGGCCCTGACAAGGGGCTATAGGGGCCTGTCAAGGAGGTGGACCATGAATGTCCTGCTTGGGCGGTGGCGGCACATTACATGGGGGTGCCTTCTGATTCTGAGAACGCTGCGGATCTCGAGGCTGTTCCTGAGGTGGAGGGCCTATACGATGTTGTAGGGATGGTGCCACTAGTAATTACTCTAGTTGTCTAAGGGATTCTATTTGAGCCAATGTGGCGGGCTCGGCCCTAGCATCTCTCCTTAATGGGATCACATGGGGCAACGGACGTGCCCGACTGGCCTGTTGTAGGGGTTCCTCAAGGCGCGGGGCCTTATCGGAAAAATCTCAGAATCCACCAGGGTAATTTTGGGTGATGGGAGATGGAACCAGTTCCGTCTTGATGTTCCCTATGCACGTCATCAGTAATTTCTCATGAGTCAGTGGCATGTCGTGGGAGTATGTGATTCCCTTCCACCGGGAGATAAAGTCTATGACGCACTCATTAGGCCTCTTCTTGCACTTGAATAGGTCTACATTGCTGGTCTTCTCAGGTGTAGAGCTGAACTGGAAGAGGAACTGCCTGAAAAGGTCCTCCCAGATAATCACAGATCCAACGGGGATCTTGTTGTACAAGACTAATGTCGGCCCCTCCAGTGTCCGAATGAAGCAATGGATCATGACGGCCTCCTGCTGCGATGGAGTTCCCAACATAGGACCACACATTGAGTTGAACTAGGCCAGATGCTGTGGAGGGTCCCCCATCCTGTTTAAGGGGGAGAAGGTGGGATTCCCAAAACCCAGAGGTGCTGGAATATCAACCACTCATGATGGGTATGTCTTTCCATCTGTTGGGATTTCCACCCCCTGCATTTCCAATTCCCCTAGGCAGGTGATGAGTGCCACCATCGGATCATCTAGATGTGGGTCCCTATCATGAAGGTGGTCCCTAACCACGAGTGTGTTTCTAGGTTCTTCAATGAGGTAGATAGGTTCAGCGGCTCATGGAGCGACTGGTGGAGCGAACCTTGGGGCTGTCGGAGCAGCCTGAGTGGGGATCCTTGGATTTTCACGGCATTCAGGAGGGTTTGGAGATACATACTACGCTCATTTTCCATGAGCTTCAGCCTCCGCCCTATCACCGAATGCAGCATGACTAGGGTTTCCTAGGGGAATCTCGCCAAGGAGTAGTTGTTCATGCCTCTGTTGCCCCGACCTAGGATCAGCATTATCGGGTCAATGCTCTACAGTGCGTTCAGCCTGGAGTTTTTCAACCAACCTCTTCTTCTTAGAAAACTATTGATGCAACATGGCCTTCTCGGGGTCCTCCTATGTTTTCTGTATTGAGGCGGATGGGTCAGAGTGCTTGATAGCTCCGATGTGCTCATTTCCTTTACTGAAATTCCGGCTAAGCACTAATGCCTCGGTGGGTGATGGAAGAACTAAGTGCTTCCTCTAATGACGATTAATCTTCCACAAAAGGTACAACCATGGTGGCACACCCTCAGGGGGTAAGTCGTCGAGAAACTCCAGCCCGTCCTCCTTGTCCACTATGTCAGCCATGGTGACCATAACCCTTCCTAGGGGCATGTCCTCAATATCACATAGCGATTCAGGCTGCCATCTAATAGGGATGAATAAGAGGGCAAAATAATGCCCCTAGCCGTGGATTTTCATGTGGGGGTAGCATCCCAGATAATTTTGTGGAGTAACTTGATTCTCTGAACTCATTTCAAGTAGAGGGCCTCACGACGGCCTGGTGACTCGGGGCGCTAGGACATAGGGAGTGCGCCCAGATCGACTAGACGAAACATCTCACTGAGGTATTCAAAATGAGCTTGGGTCCTTGGATAAACCCCACGTAGATGATGGAGACTAAAATGAGTCACCCAGATGGTGTAGCGGAAACACTCAACTTCCTCTGGGGTGAGGGACTAAGGTATGCAGGAATGCCACGATGTTGTAGGGACAGAACTTCTCAAGGAATTGGTCCACTACAAGGATTCTCAAAAATCTCCTCAGCTCAAATTCTGGGTCTGGGACTTGATGTCCCCACTCGCCAACTAGGGGTGGTTGAGGAACTAGTAGTGTTATTGAGGCAAACTTCTGGGACGACATGTCGGCTGGTGGAGAATACGACGAATGGGATGATTAGCCGCTGATTCTTGGGTTGTCCTCAAAAGAGTGTTGCGACTTGGCTACTACGTCGCGATATGAGGAGATTATGGTCGTTTTTCCTAGATTATAGGACAAGGCTTCCGGTGGTGGGTATCGCTGTTGCTCACCCACAATTGGTCCCTAGAATAGCTCTTTGGGATCTCTTGTGGAGGTAGAATGCTCTTCCGGCAATGATGGTGGGGACTGCACGACCGTAACCAGTGGGGTCGCCATATTTTCATCCTCATGGATGAACTTCTAAAGGGAAGCTGAAATCCTGTGGACCTCTCACTCTGGGAGCACCAGGCTGATGCAACTTTTTCCGGCCCTAGCCCTGGACTCAGATGAGTGAGTGGAGGGTTCTTGAGCTGAGTCACACTCTACTTCAGAGTCTACGAAGGGTATCAGTTTGATCTCCATCTAGGCCTTTCACGGATTCTTCTTGAGTCACCGACAGCCCACGTTCCAACCCCTGGATGGATCCTCGGGACAAGGCTGATTTTCAATATGTGTTCCTTCAGCCACACTGGTGCTAGGGAAGAGAGAGATTCCCCATAGGAAAGCTAGTGTGCGAGGAGAACCGGAGAAAATGTTGAAGGTGACATGGGGAGGACCTCCGTGGATAGAACCTGAGTGGGAAAAACATCTGCCAGGACGGGCAGCAGCCTGAGGAGGACCTCCATGCTAGTTGCGGATGGAGCAAGGCTAGTCTTCACCCCTCTGGTTTCTGGGTTGAGGAGGAACTTCACCAGCTGTGGAGAGGACATAAGGGGGATCCCCACTTTGGAGAGAGACTAGATGGGTAACATATCCATGTTGACGGTCGGGGGAAGGAAGAAGGATTCAATACCTAGTGCAATGGAAACAGGAGAGGATCTCATACCTAACACCACTGCCATGTGGAAGACCTTCATTCAAATTGGGGGTAGCATGGGGTAGACCTCCATGCCAAGCCTCAAAGCGGGGAAGGCCCACACTCTATGTGGTATTGGTATGGGGAGGAACTCCATATGGGGTGGAATTGATGGAGGTTGGTTCACGGCGGACCTCGTCCATGCCTGTGTCTAGGAGAGTCGACCCAGCCTGCCCATGGGGTGGTTAGGGCCTCAATCCCGATTAGGAGTTTGAGCTCCCCTACTCAGTGAGTGTAGGGATTTGATGATATGTGTCGGTTGTGTATCGGTCCATAGTATCTGTCGACGTTGATGACCCTTGGTGCATTTCCTCCTCATCTCTCACCTGACGCTGGAGTTGGGTCAGACGAACGGAGGTTGGTGGTGCAGGTAAATAGCTTACCTACTCCTCCTCTGGCATGGCCGAACGGCGGTGCTGACGCAGCCGGGTGGGAGCCCTTGCTGGTGGCCCCTAGATTGGAACTCTGGCCGGGATGGGTCGGACATCACCCAACTCATCATTTTAAGGAATGGATTCATCAAAGCGCTCTGGGGATAGGCTCCCGAAATGATTGAATGTTGGGGTGGGGAGTAGCGGCTACCTGTGTGGCACTCGGGGGTAGCGTTGATGGCGTTGTGTATCTGACTCGAGATCCAGGTGGTCCATATCCTTGATGGGGATGACCCCTTCCTCCTCGTACCTACATACAAGGTCATTAATTACCCTTCTCTGGATAATTTTAGATGAGGAGATAGGGTGTGGACGCCCAGTATTCATGGACGCAGAAGCCATTGTGGATGCGGGGAAGCCATGCGGAGTGGCCATGATGGCATTTCCACTGCCTTTACATAGGCAGGTGGGCGCTGATTACATTCATGTGGTTGTAACCTGATTCCTGAGAAGCATAGAGATGAACTCGTTAGTGCTGACATAATAAAGGAATCGATGACCAGTGCCCCAACGTCGTCCATCTTCCGTGACCGATAAGAGGGATCCATGCTGACAGTGTCGCAGAACAGGATTTTCAATGTTCTACTACCCCAACTCCTGGTGAATTTCACTTCTGGCCCACTATTTGCATGGTGGGACTCGGTGCCTAATGTCTGGATCTGGTGACACAAAAATTTATTGATGTCTTGAGCGCTACTAATCTCTATATTTTGCAGAAGATCTTCATGTTGGGTTAACAATTTCTATTTTTGATGCTTTCGTCGGGGCGTGTGCATCCATCTGCTTGAGTGTGATAGGGGAGACTTTGTTACCCCGAGTTCCAGCTTTCCAAAGGTGGGTAGCATCCGTTCCTTTTTCAGGGACGTTTGCTCCCTGATTGAAACAAGATGATGGGATGTCAGTTCTTCCTTCTGTGGATTCCTCCCTAGAACTTTTCACCTAGTCCGGGTCTCCCAATTATATTTAATATGTTTTTCGGGAAACTATTCCTAGTGAAATAACTTCATGGACACCAGTTAATTACACTACTTATATCGGGACATTACAAGGGGTCCGGTCAGGGCAACAACCTTTGGTTAGGGGAGTAGTCACACTAGTAATCACTGACGTGTCGTAACGCTGGGGATTGGTGTGTCGGTCTTCTGTCCCTTATTATAAGGATTCTCGAGGGCGTAGAAGCCCGAGGCATCACACATCGGATGCGGGGAATTTTATTCCATGCACAAGTATTTGAGGTTTTCCTCATCTTCCCATGTTTAACATGGGGTATGTTGCAAGGTCAACATCTAGTGGAGATGATTAGGCCATAGGCATGTCTTCATAGGATTTCCTCAGGAATCTCATGTTTATCATGAAGATGGCTACGAGTTTAACGTCTTGTGGAGACGGATCTGGGTGATCAGAACACTGACTAGAGTGGATCAGATAGAAGAACCCCCTAGAGGGAATACCAGTATTAGGTCCAAGACATGGGTGACTTCTCGAATGTTGTAGAGGGGAGTAAGGTGGAATGTTCTCACAGGGATGTGGTGGCCCAGGTAAGAATTAGGATTGATGATGGTTTTGGTATTGAGTCTCGAAGAGACATCCTATGTATCACCGTGGTGGGAAATCAAAGTCTGTGTAGTTCATCCAACAATTGCTTTCCGCTGATCGGGGTCACAACGACATACCGCTGAATGGGGTGTACAGTTTAACACCATGCAAGATAGGGGAGAATTGACGTGAAATGAGTTGGAACAGCTGGATGTTGTGCTTGAACCTCGGGGGGGATTCCTACGTACCTTACCATTAAAATGATCAAAGTACACATAGTTCATATGGCAGTATGAGTCTTACACTCTAGGATTTCTTGGAGGTTGGTTAACCAATGTGAATGAGGTCGGAACAACCAATGGGTGGTGGGAATGAACCTCATTGAGGCTTCTTATGTACCCTTCCTTAGCAAGGATCAACGACTACATAGTTCAGGAAGGGGTGTGTCACTGAACCAACATGAATGTGGAGATGGGGTCGAATGGGTTGGGGCTTGGACCTCATGGAGGCTTCCTACGTACCATGCAATAACATGGATCATTTTCCCCATTGTTCGGGAGGCGAGTCGTCAGGGAACGAACGCGAATGTGTACTTGGGGATCCACTAGTGGTGGGCTTGAACCTCATGGAGGCTTCCTACATACTATTCCTTAACATGGATCAAATTCCATATAGTTTATGATGGATTGGGGCTCGATCCTCATGGATTATTCCAAAATACCATTCCTTGACATGGATCAAAGTCCCCCATAGTTCGAGTGGTGAATGGTTAGTGAATTGACATGAATGTAGACCTGGGGATCCACTCGTGGTGGGCTTGAACCTCGTGGAGGCTTCTTACGTACCATGAGTTAACATTGATCAAAGTACACATAGTTCAGGATGGATTTTAGGATAAAACTCATGGAGTATTCCAACATTATATGACTTGACATGGGTCAAAGTCCCCATAGTTCAGGTGGATTGGGGCTTGATCCTTGTGGAGGCTTCCGACGTACCATGCCTTGACATGGATCAAAGTCCTCGTAGTTCGGGTGGATTGGTCCTCGAACCTCATGGAAGATTCTTACGTACCATGTCTTGACATAGATCAAAGTCCCCATAGTTCGGCTAGTGAGAATACAGTTTATCATCGTGTAGGATGGCGATGTCATGGTTGATGATTACTCTTAGCCCATGTGAGTCATGCTCCGTGGGAGAAACAAGAGGTAGCAAAGGCCTAATGAACACGTTGCGAAAGGTGAATCCACTGGATGTGGAGTGGGGCTTACGCATGGAGAAGCCTAGGGAGATAAATATTGGGACTTACTCTAGTATGGAGACCCTATGGTAACAAATCCCATCATATGAGGGAATGGGGGATAAGAACTCATGTCCCTATCTCCCATCATGGACCCTGAAACTGTGGAAGTGAGGAGTAGTAGGGATGCTACCTCTTGAAAGAAGGGCTAGGGGCTTACACCAAGGTGGATTCCCTTTCCCCCACAATAAAAAGCCACTCCCATAAGGAGTATATCATCTCTTGTAGAGACCAGGGGGCATGGAAAATGTCCAAGGTGGGGGGACCCCGTGTCCGAGGCACGTGGAGAGGTCACAGTTTAACATCTTGTGTTGAGGACGATGGTTCTTGGCCGTATAACATCATACAGCTCATACGATTTGGGTGTTCTCCACACCCCTAGGACTTACATAACCAGTACCCTTTGATCCTTGTGGGAGGGAAGGTACCAACAATAATGTGGCAAGGGGGTGTCACGGAATGAACCATCGAGGGGTCTAAGTTAGCATGGCTAATGGAAGAAGAAATAGCCATTAGCATGCCTATGCCAAGAAGCATTAGGCGAAGCAACACTATGGGTGGTATCATCCATGGGACTTTGAAGTCACGTCATGAAAACATAGTGGGTCACGCTAGAAGAGGAATTTCCCAGTAGAGGGTTCCATAGGTAAGGGACTTGTGGATCTCTATTACTCCGCGTGGTGTAGGGTACATTCCAAGGGGTGTGATTCGTGAAGTGGGGTGCCTTTGCCTTATCACAGGAAGGTGGTGCATATGGGAGGTGCTTCGCAAAGTGGAGAGGGATTCACAGAGCACTATCTCACCGAGAAAAGGTTCCTCATGAAGCGAAGTTTCGGGAAACAATGTGCTTTATGAAGTACAGTGACCCTGCCTTGGCATGTGGATCATATGTATATGAAGGGTGTTTTGTGAAACATAAATGCTTTGTGACGACCCGGGTCCCCTTGGGGATCCTGTTCCTTCGCGGAATCCCTTTGGCTTTTCGAAAGGAATACCTATCAAAAGAGGGGATAAAATGGAAAAAATGGGAGGTGTTTCGCGAAGCGGATGTACCTCGCACAACCCATGATTCGCAGAGAATAAAGATGCTTCATGATTCAAAATCTGGGAACCCGAAAGGTCGTATTTTCTATCATCTGGGCTCAGGGGGAGCCTAGAATTTATAGGCAAGAGGCGCTGTAGAGTGGAGCTGATGTGGTGAGAAGAGGAGCATGGTCTCTTCACGGCGGGTTTGCAAACATCAAATACGTTCGCGGAGTGTCCTGCCTCCTTTGCTTCGCGGCGGAATCACAAACATCACATGCATTCGCGGAGCATCCCGTATCCTTTTCTTGACGGTGGGTTTGCAAATGTCAAATGCGTTCTGGGAGCGTCCAGCCTCCTTTGCTTCATCGTGGCCGCAGTGCTGGGGGGGCTTCGCAAAGTGGCTTCATGAGGATGCCTGTGGAGCCTTCTTTGGACATCTTCATTATTCAGAATTTTTGGAACCGACAACAACATAATACTATAAAATGGGGGAAAATTGATAATTTATATATATACTATTTCTATATGGATAACTATTAATTTAGAATACAATAAATATTAAAATATGTTACATATATATATTCAATAAATATAATGTATTATTGGTGTTTTTATGTTATACATTAACAAAGGGATTATATAGCCCCTTGGTGAATAAGTGGGTCTAATGAGATAAACTAGTTGGGTATTTAGTGAAAACCATTCTTGTTTATGTTTTATTTCAGGGAACAAGGAATTTATAATATGATATTAATTCATATAATTTTAAATCTATCACTATAATATATATTGTTGTTATCATTATAATTATTTTTCCCAATGATTTCAATGGATATATTACTCTAATAATTTCAATATTTTTGTAATTTTTTAATTAATTTATTCTTAATATATTATTGTTTACATGCATATGATATGATAACAATCAATTTATGATACCCATTATTTATAGTTTAATATAACCCCTTTATTTTTTTATATTTCTAAAGGAACCCATAATGATTACAACATGAAAAATTGGACTTTGAGGGAGATATAGAAACATTTTCTTCGAATAAAGTTGTGTATTTTAGGTTTCAATGATATATAATGCCCTTTGATATCTTTTATTAGACACTTGTACTATTTTGTTTATTATTTATCATGATCTATTTATTATATACTAATATAGAAAATAACAACAAGTTCCATGTTACTGTTGTTGGTATTTTTATAGTTTATATCAGTTCATTTTTATTATGAAACATAGGAACTAAATCTAAAAGAACATAGTGAGGGAACATAACTCTCTTGAAATAGTTAATATATTCTATAAGTTTTCAAATTTAAAAACAATAAATTAAATTAATTGGAATTTTATAATATGATTATTAATTCCATTTTTTGTATTAATTATGTAGATTATATTATTTATAAGTGCTAATTAATTAAATGAACATAAACCATGTCCATTTATATACTCAATATAATGATGAAAATACATATAAATTCAATATGGTGGTTTTTCATCATATGAGATTGTAAATATATTAGGATAGTTTTGATTAGTTATTACCAATAACCATTCCCACATGGAACAACCATTTTATTTACATCATTGTGTAACATTGTATGCCATCATCACTTGTCATTTAAGGATGTGATGTTAATTATTATATATAATTAATTCTTAGGATTTTTTCAATTTTTATTGGGTATTTAGGAATTTTGTTTTATTTAATATGGTTTGGGGTTATTAATTTGAAATACTTATGTTGGGTTTGGGTTCAACAGTGGCTGAAAGTGACCACTGGCCCACCGGTGGGGCTACTAGACCACTAGTAAACCCATTAAAAGGGTGAAATAAATTCACATGAGGGTGTTAAAATTCTACAAATTTTTTTCCCAATTGTTTTTTAATTAAAAATCTATTATACCTAATCAAAATTTCAGATATCTTCCCTTTTTATCAAGACTCTCCCATTCATTTCCCTTTAGCTCCTCAATAATTAACAAATCCGGTGAAGATAGAATGATGATTTTTTCTTAGATATAATAAAAATTATTCTTATTTAATATTATATATACCTAAATATATTTTTTATATATCTTTTACATTATTATAAAATGATTAATTATCCCTATATTATTATTTATATGGAGGATCTAGCGAGTCAGAATCATTTCTTGATCAAATAATGATCATTTAATTACTAAAACAAGTATACATGTAAGTGTTTATGGGTAATCATACTAAAGATATTTTTAGTATATGATTTATGATATAACCATAAAATGTTTTTTTATATCATAGGACTTATTTATGTTATATTGAAGAACACATTGACTGGAAATAAAATTATATTGAACGGTGAATGTTAGAGGTATGTTTCATTTGAATGATCATCCTCATACCTTATCCAACATGAATGTTTATTTTTTTTTTGATTTTTGAAAATGGAGTGATGATCAATGTATTTAACCAATTATCGCTTCATTATTTTGAAATTAATTACCAATATTTTATTGAATCAACAATGAATTCAAGATTTTGCGGACCTCTCATTCAACATACCTATAAAATAATTTTTTTTAATACTAAAGTTATGTGATTCTTGAACAACCATATTGAAAGAAAATATTCTTGATTCAATTTTCGAAACCAACATATTGAAAAGTTGGAACATGTGGTATGAATTTATAATTTATGAGTCATTCTCCATGTATGTACATTGTTTTTCATCAAGTGAACCTTGATGAAATTTATAGTTAATCTTCTAAAAATGTAATTGGTTCTATAAAAAAAATATAATTGTATGTGATGTTTTCATGACATTTTTTATGAATATACCTTTTTCATATGTATTTATATGGGTGTGTGAGTGGAATTGAGACCTTTATTGTTTGTGGTCTTTGGTTTGTGTTTAGATTCTTAAAAATTATGTTGTTGTGTCTTGTTCCTTCATCCAATGATATGTATTTTATTGGTTTTCCCCTTGATTGTGGAACCATTCATTTGGTATCAAGATGATAATGTTTTATATTCTCGACTAGATGGTCTAATAGAGGGGATGTAGGATTTCATGGTTATGGATAAGTAAAATGGATTATATTTTAATGGGTTAGATCAATGAAAATAATAATGACCCTGAAGTAATAAATTATTCTGAATTTAGAACAATTCTATTTCGGGATATCGTGGTATCATTCCATGTAGAAGTGATGTGTTATAGATTTGGGTCACAATTTTTAGGTGTGAACTTATGTCCTCTAAATATAATTATCACTATCATTATATGGTGTGATTTGATCTAAATAATTACCACCATCTGGGTGGGGCGTTAGGTGTTACCATAAAGATGAACACAAGAGTGTACAAACATTGATATCAGTATCAGCATCATGTCAATGCTAGTGAGGCTGTTGTTCCTGGCGACATAGGTAGTGAATGATTACTCAATACATGTTTGGTTATAATTTTAGTTGAGTATTTACTTTATGTAATGTCATTCACTACTATATATTATATAATCTTATGTTAAATAATAATTGGGGGTGTCCTACTAGATTTATAATCACACCCTATATGGTCACCTCGGTTTGCATATAGATTTCAAGTTGAGGGAACCGTTAATGAGAAAGGGACCCTAGTTTGATAGTTCATCTACGAAATATGGATTTCTTTCTATAACGGTATGGACTATGAATGAATCAAGTCGGTATTTCATTATTTACACATTTACCTCCAAATATTCTGCTAGAATGTCTTTCCAATTTTGGAGTCCATTTATTTTATTGAATGAAATTAATTCAATTTGATAATATATTTTACATTTTTTTTCTCTTATATGTTTTATTTTATTTATCTTCATAATTAAAGGATATCAAAATAAGGCTATAATATTCAGACTGAAAAACTGCAGACCCTTACTACTATATGAAAACATCTTCCATATTGTGAGGCATGAATGATGTCATGTGACACAATAGCATAGACCCATTGGTTCATATCAGAACACTTGACATTTTTTGGCCAATTCATCATGCAACATGATGCATATTTTTAGTGATCCACTAATTCATTAATGATAAAGAAGTGAAATAAATATTTTGATATCACCTTATTTACATTAGGAGCTAAAAGACAGGAAGTGGAAATCATGCTTTTATACATTGTATGTGGAGAGAGGGATAAATTATTGCCTATGACTTAAAATACTGAATATTTACACGATATAGAAAACATAGAGTAAAAATATTTTATTGATATATTACGAAGGTATTTTTTTCCTCATGATTAATGATATATCATAGAAATATTTTTTCTGAATTTATGAAATAATGATAATGAAGATGTAGTAGTTTATGAATATAAATTCATAAGGTTAGATGGAATTATATAGAATATCTATTAAAAAAGGTAATAATTATATATTTATTGATGAAATAATAAAAATATGAAAATTGATTTGGTTTCCAATTAATTTTAATATTATAGGTTAATTGATTCAAGAATGATCGGGCTTGAGAAATAGTTCATTATGTCTTATATTTTCAATGGAAAATAAGAGAATAAGTGATCACTAGATAAAAATGTTGACAAACATTTAGCAAGGTAAAATAATAGAATGGGAGAATTATTAATATGTAATAACTTTGGGGTGAAACATATCAGGTAATTCCTAAACGTAGATTATTTTTTTAATCAGTGTATTAATACGTACTATCAAGTAAGTTCACAAATATATAAGAAACATTCAACAATTCTATAATGACTAAATTGAAATGATATGAGATGATATTCAATACAATATCATATGCATTATTAGAATCTACCATATAAGAGACCATGTAGAATGGTTGGTATTTTAAAATAATCATATAGATATTGAGGACCTAAATGAAATTCTATCAATAAATTTTATCACAAACACAATTTTACATGATACACTTTTTTTACTATGTATATAGTCAATAATTTATATATTTTATCATTTTAATGAAAATCAAATCATTACCTGATGTACAAAATAAACATATTTCATTTGAAACTCAATGTAGAAATATAATAGTAGTTACTCTGTTTTGATCTTTCTCTATAAAGATAAATCAATGATCCGTAACTAAAAAATCATGTTTAATACCACTTATTGACCATTACATAATCAATGGTTTGAATTGGTTGTCAATGTATTTTATGATAACTTATTTTTTATATAATGAGAGATTATAATCGTTACTTATATAATATAATCTATTGTTTTTAAGGAATTTAATATATTTCATAGGCCATGTTTGAAATCCCCAGTAATATAATATATTAATAATATTTTCGGAAAAAAATAAATCAATGAATGAAATGGAAATATTTAAAATAGAGTATTTTTCTATTGTGATGTATTATATTGATGATTATCCTAAAAGACTAATGAGATATATACCCGACTGTGTAGTTAAATTATCTATTGACCTTATGCCTAATTAAAACCCCATATTTAGGTCACATATAGACTGGATATAGTGGAGTTGGTGGAATTGATAAAAAAGGTCTATTTTATAATAGAGACATACAAAATGGTGATTAAAAATGGGGGAAAACTAACTTATTTTTTAAAAAAATTACAGGTCTATAATATTTTACGTTGATTATAAATAAAGAAATAATATTTCTATAAAGAAAAAAATACACTTGTCATCTCATTTATGATCATTTTTAACATTATGGATCACAATACATATCAATGATTTTTTTTTCATTGTCAATTAAAATTCATAAGGATTGGCATAAAAAAAATTTATTTTGAAACAAATTACAGAAATATTCAGATCACAATTATGAATTTTTGGATAATTAATTCACCCAAATGGATCATAGATATAATGAATAGGATATTCATTGATATTATTGATAAAAATTTTATGGATTTTATTAATTATTTATTGATATAATCCACGATATAGGAATAGAAGGAGATATATTTATAGATTTTCCTTGAGACTATATGGATGAAGCATATATATGGGTAATTTAGTTAGTAAAAAAATGGATTAAATGGGTCTCTTTTCCTGGTTATATTGTCTCTAAGGATAAAATAATAGTGAATCAAGAAAAGAAAAATGTGGTTAAATAATATCTTAGGATATCAAGTATAATTGATATATGGGGTTTCTTTAGCTTATCTAGTTACTATCAGTGATTTATTTATTATTTTTCCCTAATACCTAATTTTTTAACCACATCGATGTGTAATGAGTCATGTTTTCACCATCTAAGGAGAGTGAATAAATAATTTTGAAACTGTTGAAATCATTTATCAATTAAATGATAATAATATTTCTTTAATTAAAATAATTATTATTTATATATAGTGATTCATCAAAAACATGAGTTTGGTGTTTTTTATACATAATGATATAGTTGTTTTTTATTCCTCGATTATGTTTAAGGCCTATGAGGGAAACCATCAAACTCCTAAAATTTAGATTCAAAATTAGTCATCACATTACATATATGATGACAAAATATTTATTGGTATATATGTTACATATATATTGGCCACAAAATTTTGACGTATATTCACAAATAACAAGATGCTCATGAAATATATGAGATGGATGGATGTAATCAAGGACTATAATTTTTTAATACACTACCACCAAGGGAACAAATAACATGGTGGATGATGAGTTGTGAAAAAATGACCATGGGGTCATATCTATGTTAAGAACACAAAACTAATCCGTATTAATTGATTTAGTTATGTTTTATATGGATGAAATTATGGACTTCAGAACATCATTACACTTAAAAGTAATTTACTGACCATATTTACTATAGAAGAAGAAGTTGTCTAAATAATATGAGAATGGCTTATAATAGAATATTAAATCCTTGATAGATGAAAAATTCAGAATATTTTTATATAATTTTGGTGCGTAAATGTTGGAATAATATTATTGGTATTATTATTACTTGAGATGAAGATAGAAATAATGGATAAATATATTATATTGTACTTATCTATACACTACAGTAATTAAAATATTTATATGTGACTAAAATATATTTTTCATGTGGGATAAATTTAAGAAGAAATTTATAATTATGTATTTAGATGTCTGGAATGAAAATAATAAAATATAGAGTGAAAACTCAAAAATTATTTCATGAGACCCCTCCCTATATTATGGTAGCAACTGTATAATATCATTGTATACTTTTTTACTGGGAAACCTAATACATTTAAGAGGAATGATGATATTTGGGTAACTGTGGACCAACTTACTAAGTCAATACAATTACTTGAAATGATGGAGGATCAACCCCTTTAATATCATTTATGGAACTATATAAATGATATTATGAGATATCAAGGTGAGCCATTATATATATTATCTAATAATGACCTACCGTCCACATAAAAATTCTTAGAAAAATTCTTCAAATGGAGTTGACTACTATGATTCATTTGAGAAAAACCTTTCATATTCATACTTATGGGAAATCTAAAAAGAATATCCAAACCATAAAGTACATGTTGAGTTCATGATCTCTAAAAATAAATGTAAAATGGGAATAATACCTACCCTTATTAAAATTTTTATATATTAATAACTTCTGTTTAATCAAAAAAAGGAACCATATAAGGCCTTATATGAAAAAGATTATTTACATCAACATGGTGGGATGATGTTGGTGAAATAAGGTCATTTGGATCTGAACGTATTGAAGAGTCAACTAAAAATGTCTGAGATATACAAAATTTTATCAAAATATTATAGATAAGACACGAAAATGTATTTTTTACAATCATATAAAGGGCGTGTAAATCAAATTTAGAGATATTATATTCAATGATGTATCGCCTTCGATGTGTTCCTTAAGGTTTGTAATGAAGGGGAAGCTATGTATGAGTTACATTGGTCCTTTTGAGACTATGGAGAGAGGTGGATATGTGTCTTATCATTTTGGTTTTCCAACCAACCACACTAAAGTGCATGTTTATTTCCATGATTCAATGTTATGAAAATACCTTCCTAAACAAAAACATGTACTCGTCACTGATGAAATATGTGTGTATATATATATTGACCTAACGTATAATGGAGGTATATTTTATATTCTTGTCCCCATAGAGAAAGTTTTATGAAATTTGACAACAAGCATACTAATTGATATGTAGTGGATTTTCAAGCTGGGGGAAGCAACATGGGACCAAGAGGAAGATATAGAGATTATATATGTGTATCATATTGTGACAATTCAGGTGGTCACATTTTCATTCTCTATAATAATGATCCTAGGAATACCTCCCAATTCATAAATGTATCCAACATTTCATAGGTGCTTGTGTTAGATTAAGTCTAGCTTACCGTCTACAGATAAGTGGTCATATTGAGTATGTTTTTCAGAATTTTGGTGATATGTTTCATTCATATGTCATTAATATTTTTTGATCATGTGATATTCACAACGATATGGATGATTTTTCTTATTATACTTCTTAATAGTCATTGACCATATTGGATCCCTTAAAATGTTTTCATGGATTCATGTACATGTCATTTATTTGTTGGTCAGTGGTGGGTGAGACGTCTCTTGTGAGATTGATACTTGTTCGGGAGACAAAAATGTGGATTTATGATATAAATTCTTATTAATGGATAATATCATATATATATCATCAACATAAGATTTATTCAATTTTTATTCATGATGATGTCCTCTTGAAATTTTATCCATGGCTGGTAAAATATCAGCTTGGGAAATAAGGAAATTTTTCTCAACAATCTGATGGATAATTTTTTATCACATGGAATTCAATCCAGGTTTCATATTTTTTTTAATTACTAGGGTATTTATAATTAACCATCACTTTTTCCATAATTCTATGATCAAGTAGAACCATCTTTCCCAGTCCCATGTTATGAGGTTGAATGAAATTGAGATTAATCAATATGTCTTCGTTATTGAGAAATCAGTATAGATCACAGTTTTTTAAATGTATGTATTATATTTGAAGACTATTTCATTGGTCAATGTGTTTTAGAGACATGTATTTTATTGTCATAATACATCGGAGTGTGATTCATTTTTGAGGAGTAATGGCCTCACGATTTTCAAGCGGATGCATTTTTCCCATGACTTTTTAGAGAATGGAAATCCTTTGGTGGGTATATTTATAACATCATTTATCATAGGTTATGCATCATTTAATGTTTTTATGCATCATAAAAAGAATAATTAAATGACTTGTGGTGTGTTATAGGTGTTCATAGAAGGTGTTGGATCAAATTCTTAAAATTTTGTTATATGATACTGTTCACATCATAAATTTATATTAATGACATGAATAGATTATATTAATATTCTATGAATATATGTCAAGGATGTGAAAATATGTTCATGAATTTAGACATTAGTCTTGTATAGAACAAGAATTTTTTGTTTTTTAAAAATTGTGATTTTATTTATTTGTGTAATGGGCATTCAGAATGTTCATGATTCGAATATATAATTCATTCCATTAATGAGAATTTTATATTATATATAACGTTTTGATCACCCAAATACTTTCTCATCCATCTACCATTTCCCTTCCTTTAACCCTACATATTTTTCATGTAATTTTGTGTCATTTAGTACCATATAAACTCATTGAAATAGCATTTTGATCGCGATTGGATTGGGTTTTAATGAATTGGTATGTGTTTTTGAGGATCTACACTCTTTATTGGTTCTTCCATTCTTATTAGATTTTAAAGTGTTCATATTATGTGTTGGTTCATTTTATTGAATTTTTTTTCTTATATATCCATTTAATATATTTTTTTTATTTTCATGTATCCTAAAGGTAGAATCTCACATATGTTTGGTATGTTGTGTTTAATTGTAGATTTATTTGTTGATATATCAAATCATACCACACTTTTTCATATAGAAACTAGATTCTATGTAATGGGAATTATTATTTGGGTCCTCTTATCAATTTTAATTGTGTTTTATTTCTTTTAGTTGTATGGATCCCATGTTTGATGATGTGTATCCCTATATTGAGGTACATGGTTCTATATTTAGCTAATATTTGGTGAATAGTTGACTCTCGTAGTTATCTAAATTCTAATTGGAATGATCCATTGATTTTTTAACAACTTTGTGAAATTGTGTTTTTGATAATATATTTTTTTATTGATTATATTAAATGAAATAGTTTTTCAAGGATTTTTAAATGGTGTGAGAAATAGTTTTTCAAATCATGATTTTGGTAAATGTGATTTCTGGAATTATATTTTGGAATATTTTAATCCCTTTGAAATTATTTGATGAGTGAAACACATAAGAGCTTTCGGTAACGTGGTAGAGGTTTTATGATTGGGTCATTTATATTAGCACTATAGGGGGGTCTCTTTATATGGTGTTCATATATTATTATATCATAGATACATTGGATCTAGGAACAGATTCGTGCAATTGAATGGATACTTACATTATGGGTGTTTATATGTTTCTAGATCATTTGTTCTTTGGTTCTAGATAATTTAGCACACACTTTTTAGTATATCTATTGGGGTATGAGGGAATTACTAACCTATGATATACATTGGGTGATCTCAATTGTTATTATATTTATAATACATTGTCGTGGATATGATATATTATGTGTGATTTGATAAATTTTATTTCATTATATGAAATATTCTTTGAAACTGTGTTCTATAGATTAGTTTTCATACAGAAAAAAGGAACTATTCTCCATTCTTTTGATATAAATGTTAAATATAATTACAATGTATTTTTTTATTTTAAATTTATCAAAACAATATTGTTTGGTAGAGAATTATATTGTAATGAATTGGTATGGTCCTAATGATCCTATTTTGGTCTAACACAGCACACTCTATTGGGGGTGTGAAGTTATTGTTTTTATGATGAGATAAAGAGAATGGAACTAAAGTTATGTGATAATTATTATATCAACTGGGTATGGATACATGTGGAGAAAGGTTGGGATGTTTTCAATGTTTTTATTGGAGTGGTAGTTGTGTGTTTTACTATCGGTTTTTTGGATATTTCTCAGAAAGAACATTTGGTTTTTATTATTCTATTATTTCTTGTAGTTCTTCCACTTTCATAATTTTGGTTATGGAATATTTACTGTAGATTATCATTTTATTTTTTATGCATTTTTATTTTTTTTCATATTGGTGAAATCATTACCTCATTTTTATTTGTTTCTTGGTTGAATTTAACCAACCCATTGGGATCAGAAATTCCATTCAGATCTTATTGTGTTATGTTTCAGAACCTAGTTGGATTGTTTTTCAAGGACGAGTTGGGAAAACTAGAAACATATATGTATTTATATTACACACTCCCATTAACTTATGGATCATAAATACTAAGTCCAATATCTTATCATGGATTCTAGACTCATAAAAATCATTAAAATCCTCTCACTCAAGGAGTTCATAGGTCTCATGTCTGTTACCAATGAAATTCCCCAGAACAACCGTGTATCAATGTAGACCAATCCATTCCTCAAGGTTATCCATATAGAATCCCTTATAGTAGAACACAAAGACTGACTTTGTCCCATTTTCAAAACACTATAATCAATACATAGGGAAACATTTGTATTAATACCCACAACATCATATTTTTATGTATTAATAGGGATATATTCCGTTAAAATAGAGTTAGCATCATCTATTATAATCTATGTACATCCAAGATCAATCTCATCCCCACCATTATTTTGATATCTTATCTAAATCCATAGGGATTCAATTATTATGTACAATAATTTATATATAATTAATCTATTTAATTCAATGAATCATAATAATAATATCATATTGATCATCCTTTTATGGAAATAACCTCATGAAAAAAATCTTTTCCCAGGTCAAAATCATAAACCCCTTGGAACAAAATAAACATAATAATATATCCAATATAATTAACATTAAAATCCAATTTAGTGAAAATAGAATAAAAACACACCAGACATTGAAACTGTAATTAAATTAAAGAATAATAGTGGGTTTCCCCTATTTATATATCCACATGTCAATAAAACAAAATCCCCATTATATTAAGGTCATTACACCATCCTCTCATTAATTCTTTATAAATTGACTTTTATAAACCACATGAATTTTGATAGAACACAAGAGGAAGGATATATGAGAGATTATGGATATTAACCATTATCATATGAACCCAATGAGACTCAATCATCCCTGAATAAATGATACATCAAGGTGATTCCATGGGGGAAAACTAGGGGAAATGGTAGACCAAATTCACTCTTCTGAGTAGACCTATGGTAGAATAAAAGGGGGGTTCCTAAAAGGACATGTAATATAATGACCCATACATTACATACATTGTTATTACATCAGATTTTAAGCATACTTATGACAACATATAACAAAACCATGATAGGATCATATAAGTATATTGTCTTTAGAAACTGGAAAACATAAACAACTGGTTCATAAATCATCTATAGTGTCCCCCATTTATTTCATCATATCTAGAGTAACTATTGGAATATAATACATAATACCCTTCTTACTGACCTGGGGAAAATAATACATACAGGGGGTGCGATCAAATTCTCAGTAAGGGTAAACAAAATAAATATCAATCATATCATATTCATAAGAACCTAAAATTTTGAAAATCGTATTCTGTAAAAGAGATCATAATATCATGACATGTGATAAATCATATTAGTAAAATGTAATCCCAATATTCGTAACATAATACATTAAACATTGTGAAATACACACATAATCATAGAAAATCATTTCATATTAGTCCATACTCATTGCTAAGACCATCATAGCGGACAAAATCCATTACTGAACCGAGTTCACTCCTCGTTCCAGTCCTATATCACTAAAATGTATTATCATTACATTCCATACATGTCTATCTCATGAGATATAAATCTTTACCAATGCATTGGAGGGAGATATAGTTACCACCCATCTCATAATGAAACCTTTCTTATGTGTGACACAAAATCATAAATCATACATCATAGCATAACCCATGTAATACAAATTGGATTCTTAAACATCTTTTCATATTAACATAATCCATTTAAGATAAAAATAATTCATAAAAATAATTCCATCGTAACATAATAAAATTAATGTAATAATAGGGATAGTAGCCGAACCCTATATAATCTTAGATGGAAAAATAGTTTTGATAAAACAGTTGAACTCCATTCTTGTGGTAAATATCCCTTATACTTCAAATTTTTTTCCGTTTTCAACATGTCAAACAATTCTAAACTAAAAAAAGTTAATTGAAAATAAACATAAAAACATGATAAAGAATATTCATGAAAATAATTTTCTATGAAATCATAAATATCCATCCATGACATATAAGTTAAAAAAAATTTCTTGTACTTTTGCGGTTAAAGAAAAATATTATCTCGTACTGAAATGAAAAATGATTCCCATCATAGATTTTACTAAAAATTCACCAATAGAAAAAATTAGATTTAAAAAATTGTATGAGAATAGAAATAATATTACATATTGAGGAAACATGGATGTGGATGATAAATATGCCCTAGTAAATTCTGAATTATAAATAATATTGGATTAAAATGAGATTGTGAGATTTTCCATTACCTTAGGTCTGATGTGCTCTGTATGTAGTCAAACCTCCTGTATAAGGATTTAAATAATTTCATTGACTTATTATAGAATCATATAAATTGTTATGATATCATATATGGTCATATTCTTATCTCTTTATTAGTAATATTTCATTTCTACATGTTATTCGGTTGTTCATTGCTTTATGTAATTATGCGTGTTTTGTCAAAAAAAATTATTATTATTATTATTAGATTATAGATACATCATTTACAGAATGGTATTAGTATAATATATATTATATTTATTAATTCAATTCGTTTTTATATTCATGGTTTAATGAAGATCGTGTAAAACGAATCACATCGCACCGTGGAGACTGTAAGTCGTACGTACGCACGAGTGTAGATATCATTCCCAAAAATATTGAATTGTATTAGAGTGGATGATAGAATATATCATAATTAGTATCATTTTATAACAATCATAAACAGTTTTTCATTACACCATTAAACTCATCCATGTAAGGTGGTGGTGGAAAATAGATTACACCACGGCGTGGAGATGGTATTCCGTACGTACGCATGAGCGGTGATTTCATTTTCCGCATGATGGATAGAAGGTGAAATAGGGTTGTTCTATATTTATAATAAAATATAATTATATTAGTGATACTGATTTTATTGATTTATAATGAAATAAATAAAGATGAGGATGTAGAAGATGAAATAAATTTCAAAGAATTGGTAAAGGATATTACATATTCTTTGACATGCCTCTTCTAAGCCTCCTATTACGAAACTAAAGTAGGTCATTGAAGAAGACCCATACCTCTATAATGTTTCTAGGGAAGCGTAGAATAGAAATGGATAGGGTTTGGCCGATCATGATTGCTAAAAATGTTGTGAGGAGGAGAGGGAGGAGGTACCCTTTTATAAGAGAGGAGAGGGGCACTCTTGGAAACCTCTAAAATATTAATTTATAATAAACTCAAACCCCACTAATAAATCTCCTATAATGACTCAAATATAAATATTATATGATATAGGGTTGTAATATCATCAACCAGTAAGATTTATACATGTTTATAATTTATTTTAATCGTTATCAACTTGATTTATCCATATTTAATCTATTTAATTTTATTTGTGGTAATAGTATTCTAAATTTTAAATTGTTATATATAATTACTTATGTGTTGTGAATTGTTCATAATTTGATACTTTATGACATTTTAGGCCATATAAATTTCAATTTATAATTTTAAAATATTTTTGTTATTCATAATCGATTTTATAATATGTTATTTTTATAAAATAACAATAGTGTCAATTTTGACACTATTCATTTATTTGAATTTAAATTAAATCCACAAAGAGGATATATTCAAAAAAAATATTTAATAGATTTCTTAAATGTCATATTAATCTAGATAATTTGTGGATAACATTAATTAGTTCATATAATAATTATTTAAAAAAATTTAAAACCATTTATTAGATATTTTAATCAATAAAATATTTTTTACATCACTATTGTGTCATCATTAATGACACTTATTTAATCCCCAAGAATTTAAAATAAATTCTCATGATGTAGATAATTGTATTAGATTTATGGAGAATATTTATATTTGATGTTTTGTGAGATTTATCTCTAAATTAAAATTATTACACTTTTAAGATATAAGAGAGTGACATGTTGTCACTTTCTTTGGTTTTAATAAAAAATATATTATTTTCATTGTCAAAAGACCATGAAATGAATCTATTCCGAACCTTATGTGATATGGCTCTACTTTTATACATCCAATTGAATTTTGGTAGGTCTTAGGGTAATTTTATAATCTTATTTTTACCATTAAATACTGATTTACCTTTAACTTTAGTAAATAAAAATTACTATTGTTACTATTCATACTATTAATAAAAACCTATTAACATAATTTGGACCCACTGGATACAAATATGGAATCCATTTTTCAAAATTCAAAACATAGAAGTTGCAGTAATTAATTTAAGATTAATCTCGTTGTTAAGAAAATAGGTTTTTAAAAGTTAAAACATTTTCAAATATTGAAATGTTTTTTCCTGTGAATTCAATGTAAAATTAATGGTAATAACATAAATTATATTAAATGGTAAAAATATAATCTATTTTTTACATTAAAACCATTAAAATTTATCATTTAACCATATAAATTATCTTGATGAAAAAGTTGATTTTACGAAAAATTAAGCGTATTTTTACTATTCATCAAAATATGATAGTTATCAAAAAAGTATGAAAAATTTATCCAATGTAAATTTTTATATCATGATTCAAAAAAAGTATTTTATTTTGTAAAATTAAACTTCTAAACTTGTCAAAAATTATATTTCAAATGTGTATGCCAACAAAAGTCGGTAAAACTGCATTTTTTGAAATATACTTCTTAAAAATTGATTTTGTTTTCATATCCCATTATAGAAAATGTGTAAGATGAATTATATTGTTTTAAAATTAAAAATTTGGTTAATACTATTCATAATGGCTAGTTCATAATATTATAATAATATATCATTGTTTAGTGAAACTCGGTATTGCGCAACGCAAGCTATCGGGGACGGTTTCTCTTGCATGTAACACAAGCCAAGCTAGTGTTGTGTGTAGTGAAAAATTATTTTAAATTTGTGTATAACCTATGACATAAATAAAAATATATATATTTCTCAAAAAATCATAGCGTGTTACATTATACCCCCCTTAAAATTAATTTCTCCCCAGAAATTCGTCACTTAGTTACAAACAGATGAGGATACCTATCCATCATCATATAATAAAGTTCCCATGTAGCTTCTTCTAATTGTTGGTTCCTCCAAAAAACATTAACTAAGTGAGTGGTCTTATATCATATAAATATTTGTCTATGATCTAGAATCTCTATCATCTATTCTTCATAAGAAATATCTTTCTCCTGTGGTAAAACTTTTGATCTTAGTACATGTGAAGGATCATGTATGTACTTTCTCAGGAGAGATACATGGAACACATCATGAACATGAGAGAGATTTGGTGGAATTGCCAATCGGTAATCTACCTTACCAACACGATCCAGTATTTTAAAAGGACCGATATACCAAGGACTCAGTTTTCCCTTCTTTCTAAATCTCTTTACTCTTTTCCAATGATATATTCGTAAGAACACTTTATCACCCACTTCAAACTCAAGGTATTTTCTTCGGTTGTTGGCATAACGTTTTTATTGACTCTGACCTGCTATTATGTTTTGTTGAATAGATGTGACCATTTTTTCCATCTCATCAACAAGATTAGGTCCTAAGAGATTTCTTTCCCCAACTTCATCCCAGTAAGTTGGAGTTCTGCGTTTCTTTCTATAGAGAGATTAATAAGGAGCCATCTGAATATTGGAGTGAAACCTATTATTATAAGGAAATTCCACCAAAGGTAGGTGTTGATCCCAACCACCATTTAAATACATATATCACACTCTCAACATGTCTTCTGATTTTTGAATTGTCCTCCCAGACTGACCGTCTGTCTGAGGATGATAGGCTATGCTGAAAATAAACTCTGTATCTAGAGCACCCTAAAGACTTCAACAAAACTTCGAGGTAAACCTCGGATCCCGATCATATATAAAGGAATGTCAAACTCCATGAAACTTTACCACTTCTTTTACATATATCCGAGAAGGATGATCAAGATAGAAATCCTTTCTAACTTCAATGAAGAGTGCCAACTTCGAAAGATGATCAACTATAACCCAGATAGAATAATTTCATTTGGATGTTTTGGGATGTCCGATGAAAAAGTCCATAGTGATTTTATTCACATTTCTATTCTGGAATGGGTAATGGTTGTAACATCCCCTTAGACATCTATCTCTCAGCATTAACTTGCATACAAACCAAGCATCGAGAGACATATTCAGCGATATATCTTTTCATTCTATCCCACCAAAAGTACTCTTTCAGGTCCATGTACATCATTGTACTTCCAGGATGAATAGAGAATGAATAAATATGAGCCACATTTATCATCTCCTTCATTAATTATAGTATTGTAGGAATACAAACACAATTCTTGAACCTTATTATCCTATCACAATCAAGGTTCAATTCATGAACATTTATCACCTTCTTTTGAAGCCCAACATCCTCCTTTTGTGCCTCTTTAATATTTACTTGTATATATTGTTGAACATTCATTTGAGAAGGATAAGATATCTCCCCTACCATTAAAATTCCTTGATCCATCTTATGTAAATCCATAAATATTGGATCCATTGTGATCCTCAACATGAAAAAGCTATCATGGTCTTGTTGACTTAATGCATTTATCACCTTGTTGGCTTTCCCCGGGTGGTAATGAATTAAGAAATCATAGTCCTTAATCTGATCCAATCATCTTCTTTGGTGCATATTCAGCTCCTTTTGTGTGAAAATATACTTCAAAATTTTCTGATTAGTATAAATATCACACCTTTCACCAAAAAGATAATGCCTCCAAATATTTAATGCAAAGATTATCGTAGCTTACTCCAAATCAGGAGTTGGGTAATTTTGCTCATGGATTTTCCACTGTCATGAGGAATAATCTATCACCATATTATTTTGCATGAGAACACACCCCAGTACATTCTTGTATGCATCACTATAGATCACAAACCTTTCTCCACTACATGGTAGTGTGAGCATAGGTGTACTGGCTAACCTTCATTTTAGCTCGTTGAAATTCTATTCACATTCCTCCGTCCAAACAAACATAACTCTTTTTTGAGTCAATTTGGTGAGTGGGTTAGATAATCTTGAAAAATACTTCAAAAAATGTCTATAATACCCAGCTAAACCAAGAAAACCTCAGATTTCAATTACTTTTTTTGGTCTCAGCCATCTTTCAATAACCTCTGTTTTTGCTGGATCTACAGATATCCCCTCTTTTGAGATTATGTGACCCAAAAATGAAACTTTTTAGAGCCAAAATTCAAACATGGTAAATTTGCCATAAATATTCTCCTTTCTCAGGGACTTAAATACAATTCATAATTGATCATAATGTTCTTACTTTCTCTTTGAATAGAAAATAATTTCTTCTATAAAGACTACCAAAAACTGATCAAGATTGTCTCTAAGGACTCTATTCGTTATATCCATGAATATTACATGGGCATTAGTAAGAACAAATGACATAACTATAAACTCAGTGTCCAAACCTTGTACGGAAAGCCATCTTTGGTATATCCTCATTATTGAACCTTAATTTATGATACACTGAATGAAGATCAATCTTGGAAAAGTGGAAATGTATTGAGCTCCGTGTAGATCAGAAAATAAGTCATCAATGCATGGGAGAGGATATTTGTTCTTTAAAGTGATCTTGTTAAATTATTGATAATCAATGGAGAGTCTTGTTGATCCATCTTCCTTCGTATGAAACAGAATAGGTTCCACCCAAGGTGATGCACGAGGGTGTATGAATCCCTTATCAAGATTCTCTTGGAGTTGCTTCTTCAATTCCTACAACTCAATTGGTGCCATTCTATAAGGTGTCTTGGAAATGGGCATAGCCCCCGGTATGAGTTCTATTGAAAACTCAACCTCACGATTTGGTAGAAGACCTAGAAATTCCTCATGAAAGACATCATCAAACTCCCATAAAATGTGCATATTCTTAATCGTCATTTTCTCTCTAACCATATGAGAGAAAAAACCTACATTTATTTTAATCAAGACCCATAAGATAGATGAAATTTACACTGGAATGTTATATTCATCCTTGCATCGATAGATGATCATAAATTGATCAGGAATATGAAATCTGACTTCCCTTCTTTGGAAATTGATATGAGATCTATATAAAGAAAGCCAATCCATGCCATGAATCATATCAAATTCCACTATAGGAAGGATCACATGATTTGAAGGAAGAAAATTCCCACAAACATCAATCAGAGAAGAATTGTAAACCTTTGATGCGACTGTTGTGCCATTAAGAGTTGTCACATCTAACTCAACATCTAATTGTTGGTGTAGTACGACGATACCCTTAGAAAATTATTCAGAAATATAAGAGTGGGTGGATATAGAATAAGAAACCATTTGTTACTTTAGAGTGGATGGAAAGTGTACCTTTCACCACTTTGTTATCATACTTCACATTTCCGATAAGAATTTGCATGTATCTTTCATTTTTTTGGCTTTAAGAGTTTGTTGACGTCGATCAGCAACAAAAACCCTTAGATTAGGGAATTAATTGGCATATATCTCCATTTATTTTCAATTGTAACATTGATGTGTAAGAGGTTCATTCTGTGTAGCCTTTTCTTTGTTCGCATCACTAGACATCTTTTTCCCATCACTACGACATTAAATTGCCTGATCACCTTCATTTCCACACTCAAAACATTTACATGTTTCTTTAAGACAATTCCCTCCATGTTTCTTTCCACACTTTTCGCATAAGGTAAAAATCATCTTCTTTTTAGTGTCGTCTTTATATTTTTATTTGAATTACATTTTCCTCTACTTATCAAACCCATATGGCTGATTAGTTACTCCAATCATTATCTCAACCTTGAGAGCACATCAAAAAATTTCCTTGTAGCTAATGATGTCCCTTATAGCTAATTCCCTTCGAAGACTTGGTTTTAATCTACTAAAGAATCGGTCTATCTTAATAATAGGTTGGATACTAATCCTATAAGCGTATCATACAAGCCCGGTAAAATGAGATTCGTAGGTATCAAAAGATTTGACATCCTTTTGCTTCAGTTCAAGAAAATCCTTCTCCATCTTTGTTCATAGAATACGAGGGAAGTACTTATTAAAAAATAAGTTCTCGAACTTGTCCAATTACATGGTCTCAATTTCATCCATTTTCCTTGTATTATTGACATGATTCCACCATTGATCAGCTTCACCATCCAAACAATATACTGATATGATGAATTTATCATGTTCAGAACATTGAAGGACTGAAAATATCTTTTCGGTGGTACTGATCCATTTTTAAGCCACTAATGTAACTGAAGAACCGCAGAATGAAGGTGGATGCTGCCTCATGAAGGATTCAAAAGAATGTTTCTCCATCATTTGCATGTTTGGAATTCATTCATGATTCATATCTTGAGAATATTGTGTGAGGATGGCTAAAATATTTTGCATTATAGTTCCAAATCATTTGGTTTCTCAGGGGGCCAATCATTTCTTTGCTCGTAGAATTAAACATTAACACAGTTCCTTTGGGTTCCAGACATTGAATAAAACCAAGAAGAAAAGTGTGAACAACACTAATTACAACAGGAAAAAAACATAATCAGGAATAAAATTTCACAAATTAGGTCTTATAATATGTTATTTATGGCCATTTATAAAGTACTAAGATTGTGTTCTATGTTTAGACATATCCTTAGGGTTCATACTAAGGTTTCACATCAAAGTTTCCAAAGGTTGACTATACCTTTTCTCTGATACCAACTATAATGATCGATACTTTACATACATTTCAATTACTTATGAATTGAAGCGTACTTATTACAAAATATAACAAAACCATTATATTACCATATAAGTATAGTGTCTTTAGAAACTGGAAAAAATAAACAACTGGTTCATAAATCATCTATATTGTATCTCATTTATTTCATCATATCTAGAGTCCCTTTCAGCATATCCTACTTCATAGCATTCATCCTAACCTGGGGAAATGAAAACATACAAAGGGTGAGCTCAAAATCTCAGTAAGGGAAAACAAAGGGAATATCAATCATATCATATTCATAAGAATATAACATTATGAAAATCTTATCCTACAAAAGAGGTCATAATATAATTACATGGGATAAATCATAGTAGTGAAATGTAATCCATATATTAATAAAACAAGACATTTGAATTTGTGGCGTGCAAACATAATCATAAAAAATAATTTCATATTAGTCAAGACTCATTTTCAGGACCAACATCGCGGACAAAGTCCATTACTGAACTGAGTTCACTTCTCATTCACGTCCTGTATCACTGAACTGGATTAACTTTCCATTCCATCCATATCTATATCATGAGATATAAATATTTACCAAATGAATTGGAGGGATATGTAGGCCCCACCCATCTCATAATGAAACCATTATTATGTGTGCCACAAAATCATAAATCAAACATCATAGAATAACCCATGTAATAAAAATGGGATTCTTAAATGTCATTCCATCATAATATAATACATATAAGATAAAAGGACATAATAAAAATAATAACGACATAATATACTCAAATCAATGTAATAATAGGTATAGAAACAAAACCTTATATTATCATAGATGGAAAATAATTTGGTGAAACACTTGAACTCCATTCTTGAGGAAAATGTCTTTTCTATTTCAAAAACACTTTTCCTTTCTCAACATGTCATAAAATTTTAATCTAAAAGAAGTTAATTGAAAATAAACATGAAATATTGTAAATTAAGCTTCATGTAAATAATGTTCTATGAAATCATAAAAATCAATTAATTCTGTATAAGATAAAAAATATTCTTCTCGTACTTTGGCCGGAAAAGTCAAACATAATCTCGTACTAAAATTGACAAAAGATTCCTTTCATATAATTTAGTAAGAATTTATCAATAGGTAAAATTGGATTTAAAAAATTTTATGAGGATATAAATAATCTTACATATTGAGTAATAATGGATGTGGATGATAAATATGCCCTGGTAAATTTTGAAGTATAAATAATCTCGGATAAAAATGTGATTGAGATATTTTCCCTTACATTAGGTATGATATGTTTTGTACGTATCTGAACCTCTTGTATACTCATTTAAATAATGTCATTGAATTATTATTTAATCATATACATTGTTATGATATCATATAAGGTCATATTCTTATCTTGTTATTAGTAATATTTCATTGCTACTTGTTATTCTGGTGTTCATTGCTTAATGTTCTTATGCGTGTTTGGTTGAATAAATTCTTATTCCTATTTTTAGGATATAGATACATCATTTACAAAATGTTATTAGTATAATATATATAAGATGTATTCATTAAATTTGTTTATATAATCGTGGTTTAATAATGATCATGTAGAATGAATCACATCGCACCGTGGAGAGGCTAATCCATACGTACGCACGAGCGACGACATCGTTTCCAAAATTATTAAATGGTATTGGAGTGGATGATAGAATACCTCATAATTAGTATCATGGTATAATAATCATATATTGTTATTATTTACACCATTATACCCATCCTAGTATGGTGGTGGTGGAAGACAGATTACACCATGGCGTGGAGATGGTATTCCATACGTACGCACGCGCTGTGATTTTGTTTTCCATAGGATGGATAGAATGTGAAATAGGGTTTTTTCATACTTATAATAACATATCGGTATATGAGTGATACTTATGTTATTACTTTATACAAAAAAAATTATGCAATAGGTAGTAGAAGAAGAAATAAATTTTAAAGAATCGGTAAAGGATATTACCTCTTCTTCGACGCGCCTCTTCTAAACCTCCTCTTAGGGAACTAAAGACGGTCATTGAAGAAAACCAAGACCTCAAGAATGTTTCTAGGGATGTGGAGAATATAAATGGATAGTGTGTGATCGAGAATGAAGGCTCAATATGTTATGAGGAGGAGAGGGACGAGGTTCCATTTTATAAGAGAGGAGAGGGACACTCTTGGAAACCTCTAAAATATTAATTTATAATAGATTCAAACCCCACATAAAAACCTAAATAATTACTAAAATCCAAATATTAGATATGATATGGTTTACATATAATCAAAAAATAAGATTTAGATATTTTGTGAATTTATTTTAGACCATTTCAACTTTATTTGACCTTATTTAATCTATTTAATTTTATTTGTGGGAATAAAATTCTAAATATTAAATTGTAATAAATAATTAATTGTGTGCTGTGAATTGTCCATAATTGGATAATTTACGAATTTTTAGACCATATAATTTCTAATTTAAAATTTTTAAGTATTTTTTTGATTTTTATACAAGTTTATAATATGTTATTTTTATAAAATAACAGTAGTTCAATTTTGACACTATTCATTTATTTGAATTTAAATAAAATCCACACAGAGAATATATTCAAAACAAAATATTTAATAGATTAATAACATGTCATATCAATATATAAAATTTTGGGGAGAATATTAATTAGTTCATATAATATTTATTTAAATATTTTTAAAACCATTTATTTGATATCTCAATCAATAAAATAATTTCTACATCATAATTGTGTCATCATAAAAGATAGTTATTTAATCCCTAAAAATTATAAATAAATTCTCATGATATATATAAATTTATTATATTTCTGGATACTATTTATATTCTATGTTTTATTAGGTTTATCAATAAATTAATATTATTACACATATAAGATATAAGAGAGTGACATGTTGTCATTTTCAATGGTTTTATTAATAATTATATCATTTTCATGGTCAAAAGTCCATGAAATGAATCTATTATAACACATAACTGATATGGGTCAAGTTTTATTCATCAAATTGAATTTTATCAGGTCTTAGGGTAATTTTATAATCTTATTTTTATTCTTAATTACCCGATTTACCTTTAAATGTTTTAAATAAATAATTACCGTAGTTACTATTCATAATATAAAAAAAAGTAACATATTAACATAATTTGGACCTTTTGAATCCAAATATGGAACAAAGTTTTCAAAATTTATAACCCAAAAGTTACAATAATTAATTTAAAATTAATCCCATTGTTAAGAAAACAGATTTTTAAAAGTTAAAACATTATCAAAAATTAAAATGTTTTTACCTATGCATTCAATGTAAAATTAATGGTAATGACATAAATTATATTAAATGGTAAAAATATACTCAATTTATACCTTAAAATCATTAAATTGTATCATTTAACCATATAATGTATCTTGATGAAAAAGTTGTTTTTAAGAAAAAATTAGCGTATTTTTACTATTCATCAAACTATGAAAGCTATCAGAAATGTATCAGAATTATATCCAATGTAAATTTTTATATCCTAATTAAAAAACAGAAGTTTATTTTGTAAAATTGAACTTATAAACTAGTCAATAATTATATTTCATAAGGGAGAACCATCAAAAGGCGATAAAACTGTATTTTTGGAAAAATACTTCTTTTATCAAAAAATTGATTTTGATTTCATATCACAATCTAGAAAATGTGTAAGATGAATTATATTGTTATAAAATTAAAATTTTGGTTAATACTATTCAGAAAATCTAGTTCATAATATCATAATAATATATCATTGTTTAGTGAAACTCGGTATTGCGTACAACACAAGCTATCGAGGAAGGTTCCTCTGGCACGTAACTCAAGCCAAGCCAGTGTTGTGTGTAGTGAAACATTCCTTTGATAGTGAATATAACATAAGGCATAAATGAAAATATATATATTTCTCATAAAATATTAGGGTGTTACATTGTACCCCCCTTAAAATGAATTTCTCCCCCGAATATCGTCACTTCGTAACAAACAGATGAGAATACATATCCCTCATCATATCATCAAGTTCCCACGTAGCTTCTTCTAATTGGTGGTTCCTCTATAAAACATTATCCAAGAGACTAATCTTGTTTCTTATACCTTTTTATCTATGATCCAGAATCACTATCAGTTGTTCTTCATACGAAATATCTTGCTCCAGCTGTACAACTTCTGAGCTTAGTACATGTGAAGGAACAAGTTTGTACTTTCTCAGGAGAGATACATGGAACATATCATGAACATTATATATTTTTTATGTAAGTTCCAATCATTAAGATACCTTCCCAACACGATATAGTATTTCGAGAAGACCGATATACCTAGGGCTCAACATTCCCTTCTTTCCAAATCTCATTACTCTCTTCCAAGGAGATATTTGTAAGAACACATTATCTCCCACTTCAAAGTCAAGGTCATTTATTTTGTTGTAGACATAAATTTTTTGTCAACTCTAAGTAGCTCTTATGTTTTGTTGAATAGATTTGACCTTTTATTCCATCTCATCAACAAGATTAGGTCCTAATATCTTTCTCTCTCCAACTTCATCCCAACAAGTTGGAGTTCAGCATTTATTTCCATAGAGATCTTTATAAGGAGCCATCTGAATACTGGAGTGAAACCTATTATTTTATGAAAATTCCACCAAAGGTAGGTGTTGATCCAAACCACCTTTGAAATCTATAGAGCATGATCTCAATATGTCTTCCAATGTTTTAATTTTCCTCTCAGACTGACCATCGGTCTGAGAATGATAGGTAGTGCTGAAACTCAAATCTGTATCTAGAGCATATTGAAGACTTCTCCAAAACATCGAGGTAAACCTCGAATCCCTATCAGATATAATGGAAAGTGGTACTCCATAATATCTTACCTCTTCTTTTACATATATTTAGGCAAGCTGGTCAAGATATAAATTATCTCTAATAACAATGATATGTGCCGACTTATGGCGATCAACTATAACCCAGATAGCATTATTTCTTTTGGATTTTTTGGTAAGTCTAATGAAAAATTCCATAGTGATGTTTTTCCATTTCCATTCTTGTATGGATAATGGCTGTAACATCCCATTAGACTTATATCTCTCATCTTTATCTTACTGACAAACCAAGCATCGAGAGACATATTCGGTGATATCTCTTTTCATGCCATCCCAAAAAAGTACTCTTTCATGTCCCTGTATATTTTTGTACATCCTAGATAAATAGATAATGAATAAATATGAACCTCATCTTGTAGTTTCTTCATTAATTTTTGTACTATAGTAATACAGACACGGTTCTTGAACCTTATTATCCCATCACAATCAAGGATGAATTCATGAACATTTCTCACCTTCTTCTGAAGCCCCAAATCCTCCTTCTACACCTCTTTAATATTCACTTGTATAGGTGGTTGAACATTCATTTTAGAAAGATAATATATCTCCACTTTCATTAAAATTCCAAGATCCAACTTTTGTAAATCCATAAATATTGGATCCTTTATGATCCTCATCATGGATAAGCTAGCACGGTCTTGTTAACTTAATGTTTCTGCCACCTTGTTTGCTTTCCTAGGGAGGTAATGAATTGATCAGTCATAGTCCTTAATCAGCCTTAACTATCTTATTTGGCACATATTCAACTCCTTTTGTGTGAACATATAATTTAAACATTTCAGATCATTATAAATATCATACCTTTCACCGTAAATATAATGCCTCCAATTCATTAATGCAATTATTACCACAGGTAACTCCAAATCATGAGTTTAATTTTTCTCATGGATTATCAACTAGCATGAGGCATAAGCTATCACCATATCATTTTTCATGAGAACACACCCTAGTCCCTTCTTGGATGTATCACTATAGATCACAAACCTTTCTCCACTACAAGGCAGTGTGAGCATAGGTGCACTAGATAACCTTATTTTTAGCTCTTTGAAATTCTTTTCACATTCCCTCATCAAAACAAACTTAACTTCTTTCCACGTCAATTTGGTGAGTGGGTTAGATAATCATAAAAAATCATTCACAAAACGTAAATAATGTAACATCCCGGTTAAATAAAGAATAATAAATTTTTATATTAATTAACATTTATGAGTTAAAAATTAATTTTACTTTAAAGGGGTTGCTATGTTCGATAGTGTACCTGATACGCAACAAAGAGTTTCTTTGAAATCTTTCATTGCACACTAGTAAAAAATTAATATTATTTTAAATGGTAGGTAGTACGTAGCCGTTGTATTGGCGGGAATGAATATAAAAAACTAAAATATTATTACATATGTTTGTTAAATGTTTTTATGTTTATCCAATAATGGATAAAGGCTTAAAATAAGAAAAGAATTCAATTTTAGGCATAGATACTCTAATATTCACTAAAGGTCCACTTTTCACCTTTTGATGGCGAAACTTCATTAAATATATTTATGGTCACTCTTATACATTCTATTGGACCAAATAAAACTCTTCTTTAGAATTTAGAGATCAAAATTTACTTTGTGTAAATTTTTGGTATTTTTCCGATAAAGTTCTTTGTTTTAATGAATACTGAAAAATTTTGTATTTTAATTCAAAACATCATTTTAATCTAATTTATTTATATGATTAGATTATCTTTTTAATTTGTTTTAGAGTTTAATTAAAATATATTTTTACCATTTAATCCAATAGTGGTTGTTGGAATTAATTTCCCTTTGAAATTGGACTTAAACTAGTGTCAAATTTTTGATACTTATTGTTTCATAAAAACACACAATTTGCTCTGACAACGGGAATTAATTATTAAATTAATTAATGAAAATTATATATTTTGAATTTTTTAAAATAGACTTCATTTTTGAATTCGGAATATCAAATATATCTTAGGGTGATGTTTTGGTATTTTTCTGAAAAACATCAATTTTTATGAATAGTGAAACCACTAAGTGGTACTTAAAAAACTGATTTTTCGTTTAAATAAAATTTTACCACCTCTATGTTTTGAATTTAAAAAATTCTACATACGTGGTTGTCATTAAGATGTAAAATTTTGTTCAATAGAATTAAAATAATTTTTTGGTGAATAGTAACTTTTAAGTTGTTAATCACGATTAGAGGTAATTAGTGTAGTTTAAGGTAATTTTTTTTTTTAATAATATGAAATGAACTTCACACGTGTCCTAACCTTATTGTATGTGTCATTTCCGACCAAGAAAATCCATGTGTCATCTTTGGAACCCCATGGATCCACTTTGGTAGGAAAATGACATTAAAAACTTTTTATTTAATTTTAAAATAAAAATTTCACAAACATGAGTTGTTTTACTAAAAAGATTCTTAAATGGGGTTATACAAGTCATATTTTTGACTATAAATATTCATTAGAAATATAAAAAGATTTCCTACATAATGATATATTTTTTATAATTTTTAGACATTAAACAAATTAAATTATTTATGACACCATGATGATGCAGCGATTACCTCATTATTTAATGATTTAAATAAAATGAAAAGATATTGTAAAATCTAAAACCTACACGTGTAAAAAACCTATTGGATGTGTGGATTTCGAACTCTTATCAACTTATCCTCTCAATATATAATTGTGGGACCCTTTGTATCTGAAAATCATTTATAATAAAGTATATTTTCTTAACATTCCAAGAGTGCCCCTCCTCTCATCTTATAAAAGGCCCCCACGTATACCACCTTACCGACACCTCTGTAACCTTTGGTTCGGCTAATCTCTGCCCATTTTGTCTCTCTACATCCCTATCTTACTCCTATAAGCCTCACTTTGGGTATAAGTCTTCCCAAGGAAGCTTTTGAGCTCAAATCTAAGAGAGTTACCCGATTTTAAGGTAATGTTTTCAATTGTGTTCTTTTGTTTTATTTTTCTTCTCCAGCACCCTAAACTCTTTTTATTCGTTTATTTTGTAACAACTCTTGTATTTTCAATATACTATTATGTTGTTATAATAAGAATTCGAGCTAAACTTACACACACCTACATCTAATGGTTAAAGAATATATTGTTTCTGTGGATGGTGAATTTCTTCCTCACGAAACGATGATTGTTCAATATTCTTCTAACACCTTCAAAGGTGGCCATTAAGATTTCACTATATATATATGATATATAATATTTTTATGTTTTCCTTAAGATTTTGTGTTTTTAATTTATGTCATACCTTTGTGGCTTCCATTATGGATATACGCGATATCTTCATTTTAGGAAGTGCGGACTACTGCCCCTTCAAAGTGATTTTATTTGTTAATTCCATATGTGGGACGTATAAAGGATATATTTAAAGTTATTATATATGATGTATGTTACATATAAATGATGAATATAATTCTGTAATTAAAATATACATACCTCTCATTTAGTTTTAATCCCATTAATATGACGTAGAAATGAAAGTAGCGTTCATGCGTACGCACTGCTTAACGTCTCCATGAACAGTGCATTTCATTTCTTACCTATAGATGATTATGTAATATTATAATTACATGTATATAGTGGATATATATGATATATATGAAATCCAAATCTTGAATATCATTCTAGATATAATGAACCTTTGACCACACGAACACTATGTAATTATAAGAAGTCAACTTTCGACTTAAGAACCAAATATCGAAAAAACAATAATTATTAACATAAATGATTAAATAATGTTTATAACATGGTAATAAGTAATATAAAAGTAATAATTAACTTTAAAAATGTTCTTATGCAAGTATAAATTAACTCAAGATTATTATTCAGGACGTTAAAGAACGATCGAGTCAAGTCAGGCCCGAGGTAAGGGACCTCGTCTCAATCTCCTTTAATTGAGGCATATTTCATTTTATACACAACTTTCTTTTATACGGTGTATATACCCCATTTAATATTACTTTTATACAAAAGTAATCTTTTTCTACGAAGCATTTTACTAAATGACAAAAAGGAATGTTTCTTTTAACGTACGCGGTGACAATAACCTTTTTCACCGCTGCGAGTATTATTTGGTCATTGGCTTCCTCAACAAGCCGTAATGTTTTTAAAATGATATAAATATAATATACCCTTTTATGTATTTTGGTATTGAAAATGGTTTTTATAATGTATTTTTTATGTCAATATATTTATGTGATATATTGTGATCAAAGTGTGGAAATGTTGTCATTCCATTATATTTGTTTTATGTTTTATGATTTTATAATGGTAATTGGACATTTGACGGGTGGTTACACGATAAACCATATGACGGGTGGTGCCATGAATACCAGGATAGGTGGTTACGTTATAAATTCCAATGCATTGGGTATGGAATTCGGTCGTATAGCTATTCCATTAAGTGATATGTGTGGAAGTCGACCGTATGGTTATTCCACTTATGTATGTTTATGTCCCAAGTTACCTTTATATGTTATGTGTTCTTTATATGGATTTTATGGTAATCATTTGGTTACAAAAGGGTAAGTAATGATCTTTTATTCAGTTAAGAGTTTTTACTACTTCATAAAGGTGTAAGGTATTACATTGATAAAGTATACATGGTTTACTTGTTGTTTTGAAAAACTAACAGTTTTCATTCTTTGTGTATCCCTTACTGAACTTTTTATGCGACCCCCATGTTTTGTTTTGAAATGTTTTTTCACAGGACTTAATGTGGAATAGGGTCAAGGATGGGATCAGAGGAAAGTCATGCTATCTAAAACATGGAACTAGACATGTTTCTTTTTAAGAGTTTTTATTTTATGGAAACTTAGTAGAAGATTCTACTTTGTAATCTTTTGAGATTTAATAGTTATGTCCTAAGTCACTAAAACTCTAAACCTGAAATGATCATCAATGTCAATTATTCATTTAATTAAATATTATGCAAGGTTTATGTTCGGGGCCTTATAGTTGGTATCATAGGTCAGTTTAGACAGCTTTAGGTGTCAGAAAATTGTTAAATTATAAATTAATTTATGGTATGATTGAAATGATATAGCATTTAAAGATTACCATGTTTCTTCTCCTAAGATATTTATGTGTTTAGAATGGTTTTTCAAAGAGGAAACATGGATTTTGTTCTGGTAAGGTATACAGATGGAAATGAACTTCTAAATCGGCATCCAGAGATGGTCAGAATCAGAACTAAACAGTTTTTTGCAGTGATGGCTAAGTTGACTCAGGTGAAAAATGTTGGTTGTTTTTATTGATAATATTTTGGTGTTTTCTAAAAGTAAAGAGAATAATGAAAGTCATTTAAGGGTTATCTTGCAAACCTTTAAAGAAAATAAACATTATGGAAAATTCCTCAAGTGTGAGTTTTGGTTACAACAAATTTCATTCCTTGGTCACATTGTCTCAAAAATTGGAATAACGGTTGATCCTGCTAAAAAAAAGTTGTTGAATAATGGCCAAGACCCACAAATGTTATCGGGATCCATAGTTTTTTTGGATTGGCAGGTTACTACAGAAGTTTTGTTGAAAATTTTTCACCATTATCTAGTGCAATGACTAAGCTAACTCGGAAGGGTGTTAAGATCATCTAGAAAAAAGAATGTGATTATTGCTTTCATGAGTTGAAAATAAGATTGGTGAATGCTTCTGTTTTGGAACATCCTTCCAGGAATGGTGAGTTTGTTATATACAGTGATGCTTCGTTGAAGGGACTTGGTTTTGTCCTTATGCAGAATGATCAGGTAATTGCATATGCTTCATTTCAGTTGAAAACTCATGAGGTAAATTACCCAACACATGACTTGGAATTAGCTGCTGTTGTTTTTTCTCTAAAAATTTGGAGGCATCATTTGTATGGAGGAAAGTGTGAAATATATACTGATCACGAAGGTTTAAAGTATATATTCACTCAGAAAGAATTGAACATGATACAGAGAAGATGTCTTGAATTAATCAATGATTATGATTGTACAATTAATTACCATTCGAGAAAATCAAATAAAGTGGTTGATGCTTTGAGTCGAAAAAGTAATTCTTCATTAAAAATGTTGTGTTTGGAACGTGATCCTTTGGTTAAGGATTTGATAAACTTCGGAATAGAAGTTTTTGGTGCAGGATGTCCTTCTGTTTTGATTCAGGTATCAGTGAAATATTCTCTATTAGACAGAATATAGCAAGCATATAAGAAAGATAGTGAGTTGCAGAAAAAGGTAGAGCTGGTTCAGAAGGGTAAGTTTCCTGAATTCAACATTGATAATGATTGTATTTTAAGATTTTGGAAGAGATTATATGTGCCTAGTGATTTACAGTTGAAGAATGAGTTGTTATGTGAGGATCATAGTTCTCTGTTTTCAGTTCCTCTAGGCAGTACTAAGATGTGTAGAGACCATCGGGAGTATTACTGGTGGGATAGAATGAAAAGATATATTGCTGATTTTACTGTAAAGTGTTCGAATTGTCAACATCTTAAAGCAGAGTGACAGTTAACGAAAGGGATGCTTCTGCCTTTACCAGTTCCAGAGTGGAAATGGGAAAATATATCCATGGACTTCATTTTGGGATTTCCAAAGACACCTCGAGGTAATAATGAAATCTGGGTTATTGTTGATCGCTTGACTAAATATGCTCATTTCCTTCCTATTCGAGATACTTTTTCTCTGGATCAACTTTCTCAATTGTATCTTAAAGAGATAGTAAAGTTTCATGGAGTTCCCCTATCCATTGTATCTGATCGTGATACCAGGTTTAATTCTAACATTTTGAAGGGCCTTCAGAAGTCGTTGGGTACTGAATTAAATTTTAGTACATCTTTTCATCCTCAGTCAGATGGGCAGTCAGAATGAACAATTCAGACCTTGGAGGATATGCTACGAGCTTGCTCTATAGATTATCAGGGATGTAGGGACCAACATCTTTCTTTGGTTGAATTTTCATATAATAAAAGTTTTCATTCCAGTATACAGATGGCTCTGTTTGAAGCATTATATGGGAAGTGGTGTTGAACTCTAGCTTTCTGGGATGAAGTGGGAGAAAGGAAGTTGATGGGACCAGAATTGGTAGAATAGATGGCAGAAAAAGTTCAGTTGATTCAGAAACACATGAGAACAGCTCATAGAAGACAGAAAAGTTATGCGGATAACCAGAGGAAGGATATATCTTTCGAGGTAGATGATTATGTTTTTCTCAAAGTTTCACCATGGAAAAGTGTGATGTGATTTGATAAGAAAGGAAAGCTGAGTCCAAGGTTCATTGGTCCATATGAAATTCTGGAGAAAGTTGGATAAGTTGCTTACCGAGTGGCTTTACCCCCATGTTTATCTCAGGTACACAATGTTTTTCATGTTTCGATGTTGAGAAAGTATATGCCAGATCCATCTCATGTTTTAAGCCCAGAGGTAGTTCATTTGGAAGAGTCTCTCTCTTATGAAGAACAACTAGTCCAGATTCATGACTGAAGAGAGAAACATTTGAGAAATAAGGTAATTTACCAGTTAATGGTTTTTTGGAAAAACCATATGGTTGAAGAGGCAATGTGGGAATTAGAAAATTTTATGAGGGATAAATACCCCCACTTATTTTGATAACTGAATAAAATTGCGAGGACGCAATTCCCAAAAGGGGGGAAGGATGTAACATCCCTGGTAAATAAAGAATAATGTATTTTCATATTAATTAACATTTACGAATTAAAAATTAATTTTACTTTAAAGGGGTTTCTATGTTCGATAGCGTACCTGATACGCAACAAAGAGTTTCTTTGAAATCTTACGTTGCACACTAGTAATAAAATAATATTATTTTAAATGGTAGTTAACACGTAGTCATTTTATTGGCGGGAATGAATAGAAATAACTAAAATATGATTATATAAGTTTGTTAAATGTTTTTACACTTAACAAATAATGGATAAACGCTTAAAATAAGAAAATAATTCAATTTTAGGCATAGATACTCTAATATTCACTAAAGGTCCACTAATCACCTTTTGATGGAAAACCTTCATTAAATATAGTATTGGAAACTCTTATACAATCTATTGGACCAAATAAAACTCTTATTTATAATTGGGACATCAAAATTTTCTTTGTGTAAATTTTTGGAATTTTTCAGATAAAGTTCATTTTTTAATGAATAGTGAAAAATGTTGTATTTTAATTCAAAACCACTTTTTAATATAATTTATTTATATGATTAGATTATCTTTTGAATTAGTTTTAGAGTTGAATTAGAATATATTTTAACCATTTAAACCAATAGTGGTCATTGGAATTAATTTCACTTTGAAATTGGACTTAAACTAGTGTCTTTCTTTTGATACTTATTGTTTCATAAAAACACACTATTTGCTCTGACAGTGGGAATTAATTACTAAATTAACTAATGCAACTTATATGTTTTGAATTTTTTAAAATAGACTTCATTTTTGAATTCGTAATATCAAATATATCTTAGGGTGAAGTGTTGGTATTTTTCTGAAAAACTTCAAATTTGGATGAATAGTGAAACCACTAAGTTGTAATTAAAAAGCTGATTTTTTGTTTAAATGAAATTTTACCAACTCTGTGTTTTGAATTTCAAAAATCCTACATAAATATTTTTCATTAAGAAGTAAAATGTGGTTCAATGGTATTAAAATATTTTTTTGGTGAATAGAAACTTTTAAGTTTTTAATCTCAATTAGAGGTAATTTGTGTAGTTTAAGGTAAAAATAATGTTTTAATAATATGAAATGAACTTGACACATGTCCTACCCTTATTGGATGTGTCATGGCCGACCCAGAAAATCCATGGGTCAACATGGGGACCCCATGGATCCACTTTGGTTGGAAAATGACATTAAAATCTTTTTATTTAATGTTAAAATAAAAATGTCACAAACATGAGATGTTTTACTAAAACATTTCTTAAATGGGGTTATACAATTCAGATTTTTTACCATAAATATTCATTAGAAAGCTAATAATTATTACTACATAATTTTATTCTTTTTATAATTTTTAGTCATTAAATAAATTAAATTATTTATGACACCATGATGATGCAGTGATTACCTCATTATTTAACGATTTAAATAAAATTAAAAGATAATGTAAAATCTAATACCTACACATGTAAGAAACCTATTGGATGGGTGGATTTCGAACGCTTATCACCTTATACTCTAAATATATAATTTTTGGACACTTTTAATCCGAAAATCATTTTATAATAAAGTATATTTTCTTAACTTTCTATGAGTGCCCCTCCTCTCCTCTTATAAAAGGCCCCCACCTCTACCACCTTACCTACACCTCTCAAACCTTTGGGTCGGCCAAGATCTGCCCATTTTGTCTATACACATACCTCTATTACTCCTATAAACCTCAATTTTGGCATAAGTCTTCCCACGGAAGCCTTTGAGCTCAAATCTAAGGGAGTTACCCGATTTTAAGGTAATGTCTTCACTTGTGTTCTTTTGTTTTATTTTGCTCCTCCAACCCCCTAAACTCTTTTTATTAATTTATTTTGTAACGAATACAGTATGTTCAATATACTATGATGTTTTTATAAGATTAATTAGAGCTACACTTACACACACCTATATCAAATGGTTAAAGAACATATTGTTTCTGTGGATGGCAAATTTCTGCCTCACGAAACGATGATTGTTAAATATTCTTCTAAAACCTTCAAAGGTGGCCATTAATATGTAACTATATTTATATATGATATATTTTATTTTTATTTTTTCCTTAATCTTATATTTTTTTATTTATTCCATACCTTTGTGGCTTCCATTATGGGTATACGCGATATCTTCATTTTAGGAATTACGGACTACCGCCCCCTCAAAGTGATTTGACTCGTTAATGCCATATGTGGGACATATATAGGATGGATTTAAAGTTATTATATATGATGTATGTTATATATAAATTATGAATATAATTATGGAATTAAAATATGCATACCTCTCATTTAGTTTTAATTCCATTAATATGACATAGAAATGAAAGTAGCGTTCATGCGTACGTACGGCTTACCATCTCCATGAACGGTGCATTTCATTTCATACCTATTAATGATTATGTAATATTATAATTACAAGTATATGCTGGATATATATTATATATATTATATCCAAATAATTAATATCATTCTGGATATAATTAACCTTTGACCACACGAACAACATGTAATTGTAAGAAGTCCACTTTCGACTTAAGAACCAAATATCGAAAAAACAAACATTATTAACTTAAATGATTACATAATGTTTATAACATGGTCATAAGTGATTTAAAAGTAATAATGACCTCGAAAAGGTTCTTGAGAAAGTAGAAATTAACTCATGTTTATTATTTAGGACGTTAAAGAACGATCGAGTCAAGTCGGACCCGAGGTAAGGGACTTCGTCTCAATCTCGTTTCATTGAGGCATATTTCGTTTTATACAAAACATTCATTTATACATTGTATAAACTCCTTTGAATTTTACTTTTATACAAAATGATTCTTTTTCTACGAAGTGTTTTACTAAATGACAAAAAGGAATGTTTCTTTTAATGTACGCGGTGACAATGACCTTTTTCACCGCTGTGAGTATTATTTGGTCTTTGGCTTCCTCAACAAGTCGTAATGTTTTTAAAATGAAATAAATACCATATGCTCTTTTATGTATTTTGGTATTGAAAATGGTTTTTATAATTGATTTTTTATGTCAATATATTTATGTGATATATTGTGATCAAAGTGTGGAAATGTTTTCTTTCCATTATATTTTTTTATGTTTTATGATTTTATAATGGTACATGGACAATTGAAGGGTGGTTACGTGATAAACCATATGACAGGTGGTGCCGTGAATACCTGGACGAGTGGTTACGTTATAACCTCCAATTCATTGGGTTTGGAAGTTGGCCATATGGATTTTCCATTAAGTTGTATGTGTGGAAGTCGACCGGATAGTTATTCCACTTAAGTATGTTTATGTCCCAAGTTACCTTTATATGTTATATGTTATTTATATGGGTTGTATGGTAATGTTTTGGTTACAAAAGCGTAATTAATGATCTGTTATTCAGTGAAAAGTTTTTACTACTTCATAAAGGTGAAAGGTATTACTTTGATAAAGTATACATGGTTTACTTGTTGTTTTGAAAAACTAATAGTTTTCATTCTTTGTGTATCCCTTACTGAGATTTTTATACTCACCCCATGTTTTGTTTTGAAATGTTTTTCACAGGACTTAATGTGGAATAGGGTCAAGGATGGGGTCAAGGGAATGTCATGCTATCTAAAACATGGAACTAGACATGTTTATTTTTAAGAGTTTTTATTTTATGGAAACATAGTAGAAGTTTCTACCTTGTAATCATTTGAGATGTAATAGTTATGTCCTAATTCTCTATAACTCTAAACCTGAAAAGATCCTCAATGTGAATTATTCATTTAATTCAATATTAAGTAAGGTTTAAGGCAGGGGTCTTATAGATAATACCCAGATAAACCAATAAAACTTCATATTTTAGTTACTATTATTGGTATCAACCATATTTTAATAACCTCCTTTTTTTGCTGGATCAACAGATATCCCCTCTTTTGAGATTATGTGACCCAAAAAATAAACCTTTTGAAGCCAAAATTTACAGTTGGTAAATTTGGCATAAAGCTTCACCTTTCTCATGGTCATCAATACAATTATTAATTGATATTCATGTTCTTACTTGCTCTTTGAATAGAAAAGAATATCATCTTTAAAGACTACCACAAACTGATCAAGATAGTCTCTAATGAATCTATTCATGAGATCCATGAAGATAACAGGGGCATTAGTAAGACCAAATGGAATCACTATAAATTCAATGTGTCTATACATTGTATGGAAAGTTATCTTTGGTATATCCTCTTTATTGACCCTTAATTCATGATGTCCAGAAAGAATCACAATCTTGGAAGAGTATTGAGCACCACATAGTTGGTAAAATAAGTCATCAATGTGTGGGAGAGTATATTTCTTCTAGATAGTGATCTTGTTAAGTTCTCGATAATCCATGCAGAGTCTCATTGATCCATCTTTATTTTTAACAAACAGAACAAGAGCTCCCTATGGTGATGAACTAGGGTGTATGATTCCCTTATTAGGATTCTCTTGGAGTTGTTTCTTAAATTCCTGCAACTAAATTGGGGATATTCTATAAGGTGTCTTTTGAAATAGGCATAGCACCCGGTATGAGTTCTATTGAAAATTCAACTTTACAATTTTGTGGAAGACCTGAAAATTCCTATGGAAATACATCAGAAAACTCCCATAAAATGGGACTATTCACAATCATGAGTTTTTCTCTATCCATTAGAGATAAATAACCTTCATTTTTTTGAATCATGACCCATAAACAGAAAACATATCCACTTGAAATTAATATTCTTCCTTGAATCGATAGATGATCACAAATTGATCAGGAATATGAAATGTGACATCACTTCTTTGGAAATTCATATGAGATTCATATAAAGAAATACAATCCATTGCATTAATAACATCATCTTCCACTATAGGAATGATCACAAGATTTGTTGGAATCACATTCCGAAAAACATAAATCGGAGAAGAATTGTAAAATTTTGATGCTACTGTTGTTCCATTATGAGTTGTCACAACTAACTTAATAGATAATTTTTGGGGTAGTACAGAAATACCCTCATAAAATTCTTTAGAAATAAAAGAGTGGTTGGATCCAGAATCAAATAAAACATTTTCTACTTTAGAGTGGATGGTACGTATACCTTTCACTACTTTGTTATCATACTCCACATCACCGATAGAAATTTCATGTGGATTTCCTTTGACTTTTGATGTAAGAGTATGTTGACAGAGATCATCATCAACAAACCTTGGATTAGTGAATTGATTGGCATAATTCCACATTTCCTTGAACTTGTAACATTTAAGTGTAAGAGGTTCATTCTGTGTAGCCTATTCTTTGTTTGTATCAGTTGACATATTTTTTCCCATCATTGTGGTATTCAATTTCCTGATGACATTCTTTTCCACAAATAAAAAATTTACTTGTAAATTTAAGATAATTCTCTCTATGTTTATTTCTAGACATTGAGAATAAGGGAAAACTCATCTTCTTTTTCAGTGTGGTCTTTAGATTTTCCTTTGAATTCCATTTTCCTCTTCTTGTCAAACCCAGATGACTGATGGGTTACTCTAATCTCCATCTCAACCATGAGAGCACATCGAAAATTTTCCTCATAGCTATTGGAGTCCCTTATTGCTAATGCCCTTTGGAGACTTGGTGTTAAGCCACTAAATAATCGATCGATCTCACTCTCAAGTTGGATAATAATCCCAGATGCATACCTTGAAGTCCTTGTAAAATTTTATTCGTAGGTACCAACATATTCATCATCCTTTTGATTCAGTTCAAGAAACTCCTTCTCCATATTTGTTTAAAGAATGTGAGGGATATACTTATTGAAAAATAATTTCTTAAACTCGTCCCATTACATAGACTGAATTTCATCCCTTTTCCTTGTATTCTTGACAAGATTCCACCATTGATCAGCTTCACTTTCCAAATGATATACTGATAAGATGACATTACCATATTCAGAACTTTGATAGACAGAAAATATCTTTCCAGTTTTACTGATCCATTTGTCAGCCACTAATGGATCCGAAGAACCACTGAATGATGATGAACACTGCCTCATGAAGGATTCAACAGAATGATTCTCCCTCATTTTCTCGTTGGGATTTCATGCATGATTCATAGCTTGAGAAAGTTTTTTGAGCCTTGATACAAGATTTTTCATTCCATCTCCAATATCATTTGGTTGCTCAGGGGGACAATCATTTCATTGCCTGTCATATTCAACATTAATGTGGTTCCTTCGTTTTCCAGCCATTGACTAAAAGCAAGAAGCACAGTATGAGAAAAACTAATTACAACAGGAAAACCAAATAATCGGGAATAAAATTTCACACATTAGGTCTTGTCATAGGTTATGAATGGCCATTTCTAAAACACTAAGATTGTGTTCTATGCTTAGACATATCCTTAGGGTTCTTACAAGGGCTTTCACATCCTAGTTTCCAAAGGTAGACTTTACCTTTCATCTGATACCAACTATAATGACCCACCCATTAAATACATTATATTTACTTCAGAATTGAAACATACTTAATAAAACATATAACAAAACCATGATAGGACCATATAGGTCTAGTGTCTTTGTAAAATAGAAAACATAAACAACTAGTTCATAAATCATCTACACTTTCACCTGTTTATTTCATCATATCTAGAGTCCCTTTTGGAATATCCTTCTTAATACCCTTCTTCCTGGCCTGTGGAAAAGAAAAAATTCAAAGGGTGATCTCAAATGCTCAGTAAGGGCAAACAAAGGAAATATCAATCATATCATGTTCATAAGAAAATATCATTTTGAAAATCTTATCCTGCAAAAGAGATCATAATATCATGACATGGGATAAATCAATGTAGTGAAATGTAATCCTAAAATATATAACATAAAACTTGAAACTTTGTGGCGTACACACATAATCATAGAAAATCATTTCATATCAGCCAATACTCATTTCCAAGACCATCAGAGTGGAAAAAGTCCATTACTGAACCGAGTTCACTCCTCGTTCCAGTCCTGTATCACTGAACTTGATTAACTAGCCGTTATAGCCATGTATATTTCATGAGATATAAATACTTACACAATGCATTGGTGGGAGATATAGTTCCCAACCATCTCATAATAAAACCATTCTTATGTGTGCCACAAAATTATAAATCATACATCATAGCATAACCCATGTAATTAAAATGGGATTCTAAAACATCAGGCCATCATAACATAATCCATATAAGATAAAAGGACATCATAAAAATAATTCAATCATAACATAATCAAAGAAATGTAATAATAGGGATATAAGCATAACCCTATATTATCTTAAATGGAAAATTGTTTTTATAAAACACATGAACTCCATTCTGGTGGAAAATATCTTTTCTACTTCCAATTTTTTTTCCTTTCTCAACATGTCATACAATTTTACAATAAAAGTATTTAATTAAAAATAATCATTAAAAATTGTAAAGGAAGATTCATGGAAATAATGTTCTATGAAATCATAAAAATCCATTCATACCATATATGTTAAAAAACATCCTTATCATACTTTGGCTGGAAAAGTCAAAAAGTGTCTCATACTGAAAATGACAAAAGATTCTTTACATATATTTTACTTGAAATTAAAAAATAGGTAAAATTTTATTTAAACAATTGAATGAGGATAGAAATATAATTACATATTGAGTAAACATGGATGTGGATGATAAATATTTCCCAGTAAATTCTGATGTATAAACAATCTCAGATAAAAATGAGATTGCGAGATTTTCCCTTACCTTAGGTATGATATGCTATGTACGTATCTGAACCTATTGTATAATGATTTAAATAATGTCATTGAATTATTAAAGAATCATATAAATTGTTATGATATCATATATGGTCATATTATTATCTCTTTATTAGTAATATTTCATTGATACCTGTTATTCGGGTGTTCTTTGGTTTATGATCTTATGCTTGTTTTGTCAAATAAATTCTCATAACATTTTTTAGGTTATAGATACATAATTTAAATAATGGTATTAGTATAATATATATCCTATTTATTCATTTAATTCTTTTATATAATGTTTTTTTAAGGAAGATCGTGTAGAATGAATCACATCGCACTGTGGAGTCGGTAAACCGTACGTATGAACGAGCGACGATATCGTTCCCATAATTATTTAATGGTTTTGAAGTAGATGATAGAATATCTAAGAATTAGTATCTTTTTTTAATAATCAAATATTGTCATTATTTACAACATTATTCCCATCCACATAAGTTTTTGGTGGAAAACAGATTACACCATGGTGTAGAGATGATATTTTGTACGTACACACGAGCGGTGATCTCATTTTCCATAGGATGGAGAGAAGGTGAAATAGGAATGTTGCATATTTATAATAACACATCAGTATGTGAGATATACTGATATTATTACTTTATAATGAAAAAATTAATGTAGAGGAAGTATAGTAAGGAATAAATTTGAAAGAATCGGTAAAGGATATTACTTATTCTTCAACGTGCCTCTTCTAAACCTCATATTATAACAATAAAGTCGGTCTTCGAAGAAGACCAGGACCTCTAGTATGTTTCTAGGTATGTGTATAAGAGAAATGGATAGGGCTATTCTGAGATTGAAGGCTCAAAATGTTGTGATTTGGAGAGGGAGGATGTGCCCTTTTATAAGAGATGAGAGGGGCACTCTTGGAAGCCTCTAAAATATTAATTTATAATAAACTCAAACCCCACTTAATAACATTCAACAACGACTCAAATCCAAATATTAGATGTGATTGGGTGTTAATATTGTCAACCAATAACATTTAAATATGTTGGGAATTTATTTTAAACCTTATAAACTTGTTTTATCCTTATTTAATCTATTTAATTTTATTTGGGGTAATAATATAATAAATTTTAAATTGTTATAAATAATTATTTGTGTGTTTTGAATAATTTATGAAATTTTAGACCATATAGATTTCAATTTATAATTTTTAAATATTACTGTTATTTTTAATCAATTTTATAATATGTTATTTTTATTAAATAACAATAGTGTCAAATTTGACAGTATTCATTTATTTGAATTTATATAAAATCAAAAGAGAGGATATATTCAAAAAAATATTTAACAGATTTATAACATGTCATATCCTTCTATAAAATTTGTGGAGAACATTAATTAGATCATATATTATTTATTTTAAAAAATTTAAAACCATTTATTTGATATTTCAATCAATAAAATAGTTTCTAAATCACAATTGTGTCATCATTAATGATAATTATATAATCTATAATAATTCTAAATAAATTCTCTGGAAGTAGATAATTTTATTTTATTTCTAGAGACTATTTATATTTGATGTTTTATGATTTTTATCAATAAATTAAATTTATTACACATAAAAGATATAAGAGAGTGACAAGTTGTCACTTTCTTTAGTTTTAATAATAATTCTATCATGTTCATGGTCAAAAGTACACAAAATGAATATATTCCGACGCTTATGTGATATAGGTTGACTTATATTCATCCAATTTAATTTTTGACAGTATTAAAGTAATTTTATAATCATAGTTTTTTCCCATAATTACCCGACATAACTTTAAATTTACAAAATAAAAATTACTGTAGTTACTATTCAAAATATAAAAATAAATAAAAGTAACCTATTAAAATAATTTTAGACCACTTAATCCAAATATTGAATCCATCTTTAAAAATTCAGAACACATAAGTTTCAGTAATTAATTTAAAATTAATCTCATTGTTAAAAACGGTTTTTTAAAAGTTAAAACATTCTCAAATATTGAAATGGTAATACCTATGAATTCAATGTAAAATTAATGGTAATGACATAAATTATATTAAATGGTAAAAATATATTGTATTAATACTTGAAGACCATTAAATATTATCATTTAAATATATAAATTATCTTGATGAAAAAAGATGTTTTAATGAAAAATTTAGCGTATTTTTACTATTCATCAAAATATAAACGTTATCCGAAAAGTATAAAAAATTTATCCAACTTAAATTTTTATATCCTGATTCAAAATAAGAATATTTTTTTTAAATTGATCTTATAAACTTTTCAAAAATTATATTTAAAATGGGTGCACCATCAAAAGGTGTTAAAACTACATTTATTTGAAAAATACTCCTTTTATCGAAAAATTAATTTTGTTTTAATATCACATTCAAGAAAATGTGTAAGATTAATTATATTGTTATAAAATTCAAAATTTGGTTAATACTATTCAGAATTTCTAGTTCATAATATTATAATAATATATCATTGTTTAATGAAACTTAGTATTGTGTACAACACAAGCTATAGAGGAAGGTTCCTCTTGTGTGTAACACAAGAAAATCCAGTGTTGTGTGTAGTGAAATACTTTTTTGGTGTTGCGTATAACATAAGACATAAAAAAAAATATTTCTCAAAAAATCCCATGGTGTTACAGGTAAGACCTACCTAATTAAACAAAAAATGGATCCATAAATGTTTGACCACTTCTGTAATGGAACAATTCCCCATGTGTGGTATAATTATGAATTAGTAATAGGGTTCTTGAAAATTCATATCTCAAAGTTGCTAGAATAAAATATCATAGCTACTCCCCTTGCGGAGTAACCAGATACCTCATAACACATTCCTCCCACCTAGAGACTCATTTCTATTTGGCTAAAGGATTACCCAATAATGTATTCATCAAAGGTAGAAAAAAACTATTATCCACACATTATCGTGTGATCAAAGGATTCACATAACAACTACTCCCACTAAAAAATATTCATGGTTAATCCACAATTGATTGTTGAATGATAGTCCACCCACAGTAAAATTTACACATTGGACTGAGGCTATCTGCCCTAAATTCCAACTCATCCCTTGGTACATCCAAACCACACAAATGGATTTAAAAATTATTCTTATAGACTATAATACTCTGAATATTGTGATCAGAATCAATTTTTTTTTAGAGAAACCCCCATATTATGGACTATAAATTAAAATATAATTGGATTTTCACAACCTGTAAGGACAAAATTCATAAAAATCTCCCCAACATAAGGCCACTTATCACGGGAATCATTTGAGATGATCCCATGATACCTAATGTAAATATAAAAATCCAATATCACTGCTCATGATACTTTTAAATTGGTCAAGGCCCCTCAATATTGACACCAGATTCTGGACTGTGGTTTTTCCTCAAAATTCATAAGGTCCAATATTGTACACACATCCATTATCATCTGAATATCATATATTATTCTAAATCTGATTTCATATTCATAATAATGTGACACCACACTTCTTAAATCATCTATGCACTATATTCATCAAAACTAATTCCCTCATAACATGGTGCGGACACTTGATCAATGACATGATGCCTCCACCAAGAAATTATCATAGAACACACAATTTCAACTTGGCCATTCATAGAAACATATCTCACCTCAATCATTTAATTTGTAAATGGTATCCTAAGATAAAAATGAAATTCAAAAATATTGCTGGTCCAAAACAATGTATATCATTACAATACTCCATGTAAAGTGTTTATTAATTCATCATTTAATTGTGAATCTCATTATTATCAATATCAATCACCACATACCAAATGCATGCGTCACATTACAAAGACCAGTATCACACTCCCCAAAATTATATTTTCAATATTAATACCCCACTTATAAAACTATATCAAAACATTGACATATTATAATGATTTTATTCATGTTATCCTTTCTCATCAAAACAAGATATCCATAATCAATGAACACTACCTTTGGGTATTCTGAACTAAAAGGGCCAAAACCCCCAAATTAGTCTAGAAAACCATCAGATATCATCATTTACTGGTGACATGAACTAACAGCTAACTTCTTTCCAATCTAATCCATTGTATTGAATTTATTACATCACAATTTCCCTTATACACTAAATCATATCTTTCAATAACTACATGCGGTATACTAACATCCTTCTATAAAGGGACCAACAATCACTATCACCATCCCATCAATCCCTTATTGATAATTTACCATTAATCGATTATAAATAAAAGTATATATACTTTATTGAAGCCCAAATTTTTATTTTTAAAATATTTGAAAGATCCATGCCCCTCAATTAAACCAATCATTCCCATCATGGAACTAATAAAGATCACCAATGATATCTTTTAACAACTAATGACTCATATTTATTTACATGGAAACTAAAATAATGCACCACAATTTTCCTTTTAAAAACACACCATTAGGATTATCAAAGGGTCACAATATGCTCAAAACTAGGGTAGGTTCACTAAAGAGGTTCCCATTAGAGATATTATGTAACTATGTTTGATGTTCCTATATATAGTATATAAAAATAAATTATTTTTATTCCATGATACTAACACAATGACTTTTTTTCTAATGACCCATACATTTCTCCTATAATGATCAACCATTACAAATATTAGTGTTCATTGAATCTCCAAATCCAAAACCCATTGACATTCCAGAACTTTTTTTTCATGAATTTTACATCGTCTCTCTACATAAATCACCATTCCTTATGTAATGCCTCATTCTTTAATACATAGTAGTAGGTTTTCATAAAAATCTAATTCAAATCGAGTAATTTGTAGAAAATCTAAGCCTCTTTTAATTTTCCAAATGTTTTGATTCTATCCTAACCCTCCCAAATCACCCATGGTGTCTTCATTCCAATCATAATCAAAGACATTCCTAATCTAAGAAAACACCCAATACCATGGAACCTAATCACTAATAAAATTTTTATTATCTAATCATAATCCTCTCAAACATGGACACCTCCCCTAATGTACCTATCTCAACCTCAAAAATCACATACTATGAATCCCAAAACCACCATCCCATAATGGAAAATCATTAACCATACCCCAATTACCCTCTCAACAAAACATATATAGATACACATTTACATTCCATACTAAAATCACAATTTCGATCCAAATAATCTTGATGTTATCTCAAAAACCCTAAACACTTAATTTGGTAATTTACACTCGTACCCAAATTTTATCAAAATACATCTCTTATCCTAGTATACCCACTCTTTTTTTTCATATAATATGAGAATAATTTCATTAACATCATTAAAAATTAGGAAAACACTAAAATTTTCCTATTCAATCATGTCCCCACCAATAAGGTATATGGGAAGAACAATAACTAATTTTTTTTCTGGATTAAATTAATCTATTAATATTCCACATAATTCCCACAAAATTTTATTTTGAATACATTTTTAAAAATATTTTATTCTTTTTGGAAAAAATATTACCCTAAAAATAGTTAAGAAAATTTATAAATATAAATACGTGTGTAAGATGATGTATAAACACATGCTCTCTTTCTACCACAGAATAAGAGTAAAATAATAAATAAGAAAATTCCAATAATATAATTCTTTGATTAATATATCATTAATAAAAACAATATGTTATTGATAAAATCTCATCACTAATAACATGGGGATTCCCTACACATGGGATAGTGATGGAAAATCATAAGGTCCATCCAAATATTTGATAATTTATCCAATCTTTAAATACCATAACAATTTTTTGAATCCACTAATAAATTATATCTAATACCTCTTTCTAATGAATTTAATAAACTCAATTGGTCAACATACTAGTTAGTGATTATAATACATAATGTTTTCAAATTTTTTCAATAGAGATTTTTCACTAGATACATGATTTTGTTTACAAAATGGGGAGAATATACCATCATGTACATCACAATAAAAATATATAAATCACTAAATCATTTCATAAAATTTTAGTAATAGTAATGAATTATAACTAAGACTCAACCAACAATAATAGAGAATATAATCATGATATAATATAAATTGATAACATGTCGAACAAAATCTCATTACCAAAGGGTAACTAATTAGGTTGATATGTACCATATTAACTAAAATTAAAAAAATAGAGACTCAACTATAAAAATCATCTCTACCATTAAGAAAAATCTTTTTTCATCCATATAGTTACATCTACTAGATTTAATATATAACATACTTATTAAACGTAAATTATATCATTTATATGCACACTAGGGTTCACATATATGTTTTGAGAATAAATTATAATAGTTCCTCTTCAAGTGTACATTATAAATTCAATAATATATAATTCATACATCATCTCAAAATAAATGATGAAAAAGTTCACAATGTACATCCAAACATGTTGAGTCAACATGTGTTAACCAAGCCCCCACAATGGATGTCATCACCTACTTAATCATGTGTCAGATGATAATTCATCTCAATTAAAAAATACCAACACATACCCTATCTCATAAGTTTGGTTACTTTTTTCTGAGTATAATACAATACTATCTCACTCAAGGTAGTCCCAAATAACAAGTCCTAATGTCATAATCAATAGCCTATTGTAACTCTCTTACATCTTCATTGGTCGAGTACTATGTGTAACAATTCCACAGACCATCACCCACTAACTTATGGTGTGCCCTCATACCACATCTCAACCAATACCATATCACTCAATCAATGGTCTCATATTAAATCTCGATCTCTACTCTCACACTAAGTGTAATGTCTAATATTTCATCCAAACCACTACCATATAAAAAAGATCAAGTACTATATCTCATATTGAAAACAACCTGGTCACTTATTGTATAGCCCAATATAACAGCTTATTAACTACACTTTCACATAGGTTGTTCCCCAATATAATATACTGACCACTACCCTCATACTAAATTTAGTGACTAATATTTTAGGCACCTAATACTGAACTCTTAAGTCCAATTCTAGAAAATATTTCATTAACTACTAGATTTGATACAAAATGTTAAGAAAATATATTTATTTTAAAAGTACTAATAAATTTTAAACATTACGTCTCAAAATAATCACACAATACCACGAATGAAATTTTAAGTGTCTTTGATTGTAATTTATATAAAAAATTATTTTATGATAATTTTGAAAATTTCTCCATAATAGAACCATGATATTATCTCTCTAAAATAGCCCATACGTTATACTCTTCTTCAAAACATGGGGAATGTTATAATAAGAAAGGGTTTTTCTGACAATAAAAATATTTGGAAAAGTTCACCAGTAAGTCATAAAATTCTAGATCATGGGTATATGAGAAAACATGAGTTGGGGAGAAATATATTATTTAAAATAACATGGAACAACAAGATATTTGAATATTCTATGATGGAAAAGACAAGTCATCTCAGAGGAGAAAAAATATACCATTCCATTAATGTGTGGAAATATGATATAATAAATAATATCCCTGGAAAATTATCATTGGAATAATGATAAGAAATATTATAGAAATAAATCATTATAGTAAATAGTGTCACTAATATTGGCATAGAAATAATAGGATAGTATTTGAGTTTACTACCTATTTCCCACAATATGATAGAGTACTAAATTATACATAATTCCTAGAGGTTAGTAGGTATCACATCCATATTCCCCAAAACAATTGTAGTTTAGGTATCACAAACTAATTCCCAAAGCATAGTGAATCAGGAACCACTTATACATTCTTAGAGTGGAGAGAACAAAAATACTTGATTCCCTCAATTATCTCTTAATAATTAAACTTTTTCTGATTCATTGGAGGAGAATATTGGACCAAAACCTTCCTATTAAGAAAAATCAATTCATATTTGTTTCATGATAACATCAATGAATCTATACATTTTGAATCACTTACTTTACACATGGAAAAGATATAGGATTCATTAAAACCCGTCAATGAACATTATATAAGACATCTATAGTCACTGGACCCTATAGCCTAGATATGATGCCTACTACGATTAAATTATCTTGGATACCTGAAAATACCATACCAAAGTAATGAATAGTTTAGTAGTTATGGTCAACTAGATACATACACAAGTCTTATACTACAAGAGAATACAAAAATTTCAACATAATTTATTTCAAGAATAACAATATTCCATCTAACACATCCTTTTATATCATTCCTAGTAAACTTCAAAAAATCCTATGGAATGGAAAAAACAATGGTGAGATAAATCCTCAGCAAGGGTCATATAAAATTGAATACAAATTGAATCAATAAGGAAAATAAATATAGAATGGAAAATAACTGAGTACACATGCCATTTAAATAACTGGATAATGTAAAATCAATATGGAAAGAATATTAATAGAAAAAATACCATTTAAATAACTGCATATGAAATAATTAAGATATAAATTTAAATAACATAAAACCATGCCATTTAATCAACTAATCGAGAGTGAAAGTAATACATGAATTTTTTAAATTGTTAAAATATCAAGGATAGTAATAACAGAATAAAAATGAAGTAATTTTTTAATTATTGTATAACTTGGTTCCCAAGTACACGAAACCTTTACCTCGAGGTATTTCATAAGAAGGTTTAAACCTGATGGGTAGAAACCCATTTTGCAGAAGGTAGACACCTGGTTTGTCCCATAAGGCTATTGATGCATCGAGGGGACTACATTAAATATTCCCCAAACTATTTAATATGAGTCAAAATAATTCCACATATATCAAATAATTGATTAAATGCATATACTATTACCTTATCAAATTTTGGTATTGAGTAAATAATATGATTTATCAATATTTCCGCATATAATCATATAACATTAAAATTAAAAACCATAAGTAAAAATTGCATATGGTTTAGGAAATAATAATATTCCTAAAAACTAATTTTGATATTTAGGTTAAATTTAATATTTAATTATCCCTTTAACGTGAATAACTAAAGTGGATGTCAATGACTATGAAAATTATTCAACAAAGTGAATTTCAATACCATCATTGGGAAAAATAAAAATAATCCCTCTTTTTGAAGTATAACTATGTGATCAATACGACATATGCACATTAGTGTATGAATAAGGGTTATTTCACTTGGTGAAAAGAAATACCAAAATAATATCATCATAAAATTATTATGGAATATAACCTTTTCATTTGGTAAAATTTTTTAAACTCATATTAATTATGTAATAATATAAAGAATATTCTTACAAAAATATTTATAATTTTTCAATGGATGCTTCTAATGAATGATGGTGGGTGATTCGTTACAAGGTATAAAGAAAATTCCATTTGCAATTTAAAAAGGATACAAAAGTGTATTTTCCAAAAATTTCAAATATGATTCATTTAAAATTTTCTTCGAAAAAAATAATGGGTAAATAATTATTTAGATATATAATTTTTATAAGTTTAACCAAAAAAATTTCTAAATTATTTTTATAAAAAATAGTTTTGTATGAAAACTAATTTTCATTCGAAGATAGAAATGATGTTAGTTTTTATAAAATCATTTTCTCAATAACTATAAGTAACAGATAGTGGAAAAAAATTTCCTTCTAAAAAATATCATTAATAAGTATAGGAGAATAATTATAGGATTCTATCAAAACAATGTTAAAAAAATTTCCTTCAATAGAAATTCATGTTTTTTCAATACTGAATAAAATGTGATTCTGAAGTAAACACTTGCAATAATCCTAACATTCATTTTATAATAAACTAATGAACTTAATATTTATATAACATTTGAATACACATAAAAAAATTTGGGAAACATAAATATTTAGTCAATAGTTATCAAACACATAACTAATGAATATTAACAATAATTGTGAAGTATTATAACCCAATGAGAATGATTTATGTTATGAAATTTATTTACCACTTGGTAATATAATGATAAAATAACATTAGATGAAATAAATAAAAAATTACCATTATTAATTAATTATTCATGAAATTTAAAAAATTATAAAATATATACACTATATAAAAGAAATTGGGTGCATAACGTTAAAATATGCCTAAATATAATAAAATTGAGACAGAATTCCATACCCGATGCTCCCTTTTGGTTGAAAATGATTTTAACTCAGGTATAATGGTTTTAACCATACAACTAACTTATTAAAAACCATATAAATATTTTTGATATCATATATTATCCTTTTATAACATATTTTTACCGTTTGTTAATAATGTGTCATTATTTTTATTATTTCTCGTGTTAATTACCTGGCTTTTTAGTATGTATTGTATATTTACTTTTTTATTCCTATTATGTTATTAATTATTTATTCGTATCAATAATTTAAACCATGATATAAATATAATATATATTCTTTACATAATTATTTATTACAATAAAAAAATGATTACAAATTAAATGCATCGTTTATGGAGACGGTAGGTCGTACATATTTGTGAACACTGCTTCTATATTCTTATCACATAAAAAAATAAAGGTATACCATATTTTTATAATATCATTATTGTATCATATTAATTTCATATATATAATATATATTTTTATTAAAACCATCTTTAATACATTTCATGTAATGTTTGATTGAATCGCGTCGTTTTGTAAGTTGGTTGTCCACTGTACACATGAACAACAATATCATATTTCAAAAAAAAATAGAAATGAAAAAGTTATATGTTATAAAATAATTCAAAAATTTTAATGAGAAAAAAATATAATAATAATCATATATAAAGTATATTTTTGTCATTATTCCCAATCGTGAAAGGTGGTGATGGAAAAACGAATGACATGAGTTCCCAATGCTATAGTTTTTCAATCACATGAACGGTGATTTTGTAATCCATTTGACAAAAGTGTGGTAGGTTTTAGTTTATAACCATAAAATAAAAATGTATATGTATATTTAATATTCTAATTTAATTATATAATCATGATATAAGAATAATTTATAGAGGTGGATAAGGAAATAATATAATAAATCTTTTATAAAAATTTTACCCCTTTTTCAAGCATCATGTATAAGATTGCACTAATTCCTTCCTTCATTTTATTTATGTGCTAGATAGATATTACATGATAATGGTAGGGAAGTTTTAAATTGAATTTCTAGTTGTTTCTATAATTCATATTGAATGGTATGTGGGTATATATGATGGAAGTGAGTTCGCTTTTATAGTGGAGTAGGCATTTTATTCCCGTAAATACCATAAATATAAACTATTGGGTGGTCTACCTTACCTCATGTTTTACTGATAATGAACCATTTTAGATCCAATAGGGTATATGGTAAAAATATAGAAATATAATGGTATTTGGAGATGTTTTGTGTCATTTCCACAGATTATATTTTAAGATTAACCTCTACACAAACTCATTCTTACATTAACCGTTATTATTAACATTAATTGTTTTCCATAATCACATTTGAAAAAATTCATTTTTTCATTTTTATATATTATAAATTTTTAATATTACAAATATTAAATCATTTTTTTTTCAAATTCAACTGACATAATTGGTTAAATTTTATTTAAAATTTATCGCACAAACGTGACGACAATGCAGTAGTTTAAAGTAAAAATGATCAAAAGTGTGAAATTTTTTTATATCAAAATTCACCATAATTTTTTTAAAATTATCTAAATACGAATAATATTTCTTTAATTTTACAATAAATAATTTTATAAAATATATTATATAATTAATATTAAAAAATATTACTCAATTGAAATTTCTTATTTTTCACAATTCATTGAAAAAATTGACGACTCCTAAAATTAAAAAAATCATCATAAGATAATTTTGAAAAAAAAATCTTAAAAACGATTTTTATTTTTCAAAATTAATTTATTATATTTGTAAAAATTCTCTTCTAAAAAAAGTTCTTCATTAAAAAGTGGAAAGATTCCTTTAGAAAAATATATCTTTTTACGCATAAAATTGGATCTATTATTTTTTTATGCAAGTTGAATCTATTGTATGAATATCAAAAAAATAATTTAATATATATAATATATAAATTTAATTAAGATAATCAACTTAGAGTAATTAATTTTAATTTTTAATGTAAGTTCCTTTGGCTCATAAAATATTTCGTTTGCTAAAAAACCCATTTATATTCAATTTGTTTATATAATAATTTAATATTATTTGGTAAAAAATTCATATTTCCATATATTTTATTAGGTTATTTAAACCACTCAAAATCCAAACATTTAATTAATATGTGATAATTTTCATTTTATATTATAATATTAAAAATATTCTATAAAATGCATTCTTGAGTGTAGCACAAGAAATCAAAAAAAAATCTGAATCTAACATAAGTTGAATAAGTATTGAATGAATAAAATATATTCCATAAATTTAATTTATTTCAAATATGAAATATATTTTAATATATCATTATTCTGTATTTTCTTCTACAATTGTTTCTTCATGCCATACATGCTATTGAATATGACCTTTTCATTTTAAAATATAATGCTGTTAAATTCGACAAATAGTAATGAAAATCATTACTCATAATATAAACTTCATCTTTTTAATAAATTTTTTCATATCATTAGATTACCTTGATGGAAAAACCACTCTTTATAATGGTTAATAAAATATTCTCTTAATAAGTGGGGAATGGAAGTACGAAGGTCATATGGAATAACAGATAACTAGATTTCTACATATAAGAACAAAAATTGTATGTGAAGATAAATACATAGAAAATTTATAAATAATTAAAGAATGTGATTGATGTTATTGACCATAAGAATGTCTGTGATCAATGTAAAATTAGGGCCTCAAAACCAAAAATATCTTCTCATCTAAAGGATCATTTATTTCATTGAATATGAATGCTATATGATTTCATTTTTGTTCTTAGATCCTTTTCCAAAAATTTTGTATTTATTTTCATATCATTGAATATAGATATATATAAAATATTGAAATATAAATACAATTTCATCATTTGGTTTTTCTGGAACCAATCTCAAATTTATCTCTGTAATCCATGAAATTAACACCAACAAAGTTATTCTTTATGCCACATGAATTAAAATTTACATTTAATGGATCATAAGATCCAAATATCGAGGATTTTTTTTAATAAAACTATATTATAAAAACTATAACGATTAAAAAAATATCATAACATTGAATTAATTAATCTATAAACATCAATAGTAAGACCTACAAGTTCATTATTAATTTTTACACATCAAATTATTTCACTAAAATCAATGACGTATTAACAAAGACCTCACATAGACTAGTTGCAGGAGCGAAACCCTTATCATCCTTTAGTCAAGGGATAATCCCCCCCCCCACCATTTTGGAAGCAATGGGTTTTCACTCGGTATGCAGTTTTTCCTTTTTTATAAACAATATATATAATTCTTATATTTTTCATATAAAAAATATGATTCGAATCCTTGAACAAAAAAATAATTTAAAAAATATTTACTATGATTTTCAATAAACGTTTTTGTCCATAAATTAAAATGAAACATATTTTAATATTATAATCACATACACCATAAATTATATCAATATGTTTAAGCGTGTGTCTATAAATGTTATTGGAAATATTCCTCAAATTACTCTTCATTACACGATTTGAATTCAACATGTTTCACTGATATTTTCAAAATCATGGTGTAATCCTATCAGAAAAAACCTAAAAAGGTGTTTAATACATTTAATCGATCAAGACTCTTAAAATTATTAACCCATGATAGTATCCATAACTCTTATGTTAATTATATCATATATGTCCTTAAATTAAACATAATTCATATATGTTTCATAATTCATGTCATAGAAATACCATTGTTTGAAACACCTATATAATTTAATAATTGAATTATAATACATAAATACTTAATCTATTTTATGTCCACAATGTTCATTCCCTAGTCTAGGGTTTTTCTGAGTTCATATAGTTTAATCATCTATTCAAATATTTCATAATGGTTTATAAATAAACTGTGAATAATCCTATGTCACGACCCGTCCTCGGGGCCCGTGTTGTGACTACCCCAAGCCCGCCTTCCATAGGCCAGGGGCTGGAGACTATCACCAAAGGCGTAAATCCCGATATCTGGGAAGGCATTGTCTTTATAAGAGTAAACAAACACCACAGAGTACAAGCGGAAGAAGTAAACACTAAGTAAAACTGTACAACAGTAGGTGTAGAAGTAAAGGGGGCCGGAAATACAAGACCAACAGTAAAGTACAACTGAAAGGGAAAACAACAACTGAAAAGTAAAACTGCAGCCTCGAGGCGTCCACTGGAAGTCCCTCCTAAAGGGTGTATACAGATAGCCTCTGCAGATCCTCGGGTCCCGCCTTCTACTCCGAGTACGTCCGCCCAGGGGTCCACCTCCGGGTACCATCCTGCTCCGAAAGCCTCGACCGTGATTAGCGCTGTCCGTCGTCTGCAACCAACACAATGTAGTGCGGGCATAGCCCGTGCAGGGGTGAGTATAAGCTACTCAGTAGGAACCCCGAGACCCCCGAAGGTCTCCCAAAATACTCAAAGGATAAACCACAAAGTAAGGATAAATCATGAATTAACATCCGACATTGCTTAGGTATATGCCCATACATATACCTAAGTCATCAATTCCAACACGCTCCAACCACAAAGCCCAAGTACATCCCAGTCCACACAGGAATGCAAATCGTATTCCACACAGGATAGCACAACTCAATCCACAAAGGAAGCAAAACAGGTTTCAGCTCACACAGGTATACATCATCGAAAAGGTGAAAGAGATGATCATACATAGATACTGAATCATCTAAGCTGGGACCCACATAGGACACAAGACCAGTTGTCTTCATTGATTCATCTATGCTGGGACCCACATAGGATACAAGACCAGCACTGAATCATCAATGCTGGGACCCACATAGGATACAAGACCAACACAGATAGGAGCCACATAGGATACAAGACTAGCTGTCTTTATTGATTCATCTATACTGGGACCCACATAGGATACAAGACTAGTACTGAATCATCTAACCTGGGACCCACATAGGATACAAGACCAGCTGTCTTCATTGATTCATCTATGCTGAGACCCACATAGGATACAAGACCAGCACTGAATCATCAAAGATGGGACCCACATAGGATACAACACCAACACAGGTAGGACCCACATAGGATACAAGACCAGCTGTCTTAATTGATTCATCTATACTGGGACCCACATAGGATACAAGACCAGTTCTGAATCATCTAAGCTGGGACCCACATAGGATACAAGACCAGCACAGTTAGGACCCACATAGGATACAAGACCAGCTGTCTTCATTGATTCATCTATACTGGGACCCACATAGGATACAAGACCAGTACTGAATCATCTAAGCTGGGACCCACATAGGATACAAGACCAGCACTAGGATTCCCGCACACAGCAAGCTCGTTCGGGAGGGTCCGCTCCACGAGCCGAGAGGCTGATACATCAACTGACACATAGTCCAAAGTTGATGTATTCAAAAGTTTAGTATCGTCAACAGGAACTCAACGCAACAGACGGCGCGTCAATCGGACGCCCGGTCTGAGAGTTATTGGCCTTTTCGTTCAAGGGGCCCGGTTTGTTTTTAAGGAAAAACCAACCAGACCGTACTCCACCTGCGTCCAAACCTCGGGCGGAGTATTCCAAAAGATCCGTCTCACTAAGAGGAACTCAACCAAGTGGACGACACGTCAATCAGATGTCCGGAGTTCAAGATATGAGCGTTTCCGCTCCGAGGGCCCGGTTGGTTTCGTGTACGAACCAACTTGGATGAACTCAAAGTATTCTGAAACCATGAGTGTGATATACTGAAACGACCATCTCGATCCAAGGTTCACATTGCCACTGACGGTGTGTCAATCGGATGCTTGTAGCCCAAGATATTGGCATTTGACCGAAAGTAGTATGAAAACAGGGGGTCTGGGCCCGGGCCGACCCGGCCCGACCCCCCTGGGTCGGCACGAACCGGGTCAACCCGGCTGGGCCTGGCCCGGCCCGGCCCGACCGTCCGACCACGGCTCGGCCAGCGTGGCTGAGCCGAATCGCGGAGCGGGGTCCGCGACTCCCCCGCCCGCTGCTAATTGAGGCCGGCGGCGGATCCGCCGGCAGCCAACCCTCCGGCGGCGCGTCGCCGCCGCCGGTCGCCGGAGCCGCCGTGCCGGCGTGGCGCGCCGCCGCCGCCTTTCGCGGACCACTGGACGCGCTCCGGTGGTCCGTTTCTCCTGCCGTCTTCGCCTATGGTCCCCCCTGGACCCCACCTTCATTACCAAGGGATTCAAACGCCATAACGGCCTGCTTCGTCGTCGTCCGTCAATCCGCACATCAAAACGAATACCTTTGTCTTTGTAGTTTTCCAACGCGACCCGATAGCACTGCACCCCTTCGCTGCAGCCCGACTTCGACCGCGATTCTTTTGCGGTTTTTCGGCGCGACGCGTCGGTGCCGCGGAATTGATTCAAAAATTAATTGATTGCGTGGTGTGACGACGTCGCACATTCTTGCCACACAATTCCGCGGGGTGCGACGGCACCGCGTCACTTCCATTCCATCCGCAACAACAAGAAATAAATAATAATAGAGGGGGCGGCCGTGTTTGTGCGGTCCATCCTCCTCCCGTTAATCGATATCAAGCGGTCCGAAAATACACGGATAAAAGATGGAAGAGAAATCACGTAAAGAAACACATAAACCCCCTACAACCTCATAAATAAAAAGAAACATAACAATAATCCCAACCCGCAAATTAATCTTCGCGGATCAACATAATATTTAGTTGATCCGTGTTCTTAGATTTAGAAGGGCGTAAACGAGGTTTCACCAACAATCAAAATTTAAATTCCCTACCTCAATTTCGTCGATGAATGTCGACGAGTTGCGGAAGTTGGTCGTTGCGGTTGACGGTCTTCGTTCCGTTAACGTCGGAGGAATTGACATTGTCGTTGGTGATGTTCTTCATGGGTGGCGCCTTCCCTTTCCTGCTTCGTTTGGAAGGAAAGAGACGTGTCGTTGTTCTTCGGTGGAAGTGGCGTTCTTCATCGAGAAGATATCGTTCCTCCAAGCGTTCTTCCAAAACTCCACTCTTTCTCCCAACAAAAAGTTTAACCAAAATAATAGAGACAACCCTCTATTATTTTTATGGCACAACAACTCAAGAGTTGTCCTTCATTAATTGTGACAACACACTTGATTAAATGCAGAGATATGGATTCAAAATTCAACCAAGGGAGGTGGATAGTTTCAACATTAAATTGGGAGAGTTAGAATATTAAGAGACTTCACAATTAAATGTGAGTTACATTGGGGATTAATAAATATGAAGGGGTGGGGTTCGTGTGGGCCCCACCACCCTCATAACCTCAAAAGGGAAGTTGGGTAGTTACCCAACTTCCACCCAAAGGATAAAAACACTAAAGGAAGAATAAAAATTGATGTTAAATTTATATTTTAACTTTCACAATTTTTAACAACTTCCCTCGTGTAAACGCAACTCCGGAATAGGCGTTCCTAAGCAAATACCGGCACTGTGGTTCAATCGGTGCCCTCGAAATTCAATTCCGAGCACTGGTTGAAAAGATAGAAATTTCCACTCGTTCGTTCACTGAACGTACCCGAGCCAAACTTCAGAAATTAATTCCGGGCACACCGGGCCTCAGAATCAGGCGCCGTCAGAAATCGCGTTCTTGTAAAATTTCAAAGAAAATTAAGAAAAAAATTTCCTTGAAATTTCCGGGTCTTTACATTACTCCCACCTCAGGGATTTACGTCCTCGTAAAGCTTCAACACAAACCAGGGTCACAAAAGCGGTACAGAACATGCATCTTGAGCCTTCTGCTCCCATGTTCTCACCTGGAGGTTTCTGTGCTGCCTACGAAAACGCACAAGCGAAATCGACCGTCCTTGTAGGACCTGCTCCCGTCGATCCTCAATCCCCACTAGAACCTCCATGCATGATGCGCTGTTATCGACGTTCAACTCCCTGAGGTCGATGATGTGTGAAGGATCAAGCACGTATCTCCTCAGTTGAGATACGAGGAAGACGTCGTGCACCTAGTGCAACTGAGGTGTATGGGTCAAGCGGTAAACTACCTCGCCTACCCAGCTGAGGACCTAGAAAGGTCCGTTGAACCTCGAAGATAACTTGCCGCCTTGGCCACATCTCGGTAAACCTCGTCGAGGTGAGACCCGTATAAGGACGTGATCGTCATCCTCGAACTCCAGAGGTTTCCAATTCCTGTTAGAACTGGAACTCAAACGACTGCTACCACGAGGGTAAGGTTGGCCGACTCAAGAGTGATCGGTCGCACCCTCTCGTGCATGAGTTTAACATGTGCTACCCAGGGTTTACTTTTCACCGACCAAGGAAAACCCATCCTGACGCTTGCCTAATACCGTCAATTTGAGTATGAACAGTGATTTCCAAATCCATACTCAAACTAGCGTCGTAAGGCCTCAACGCTGCCACCAAGAAGTCCCAACCGAGACTCTCGCCTCAAGGGTCAGATCACACCGTCGGCGTAAGTGTGACTATCGAGTCTCCTCCAAAAGGTATCTCCAGACGTGAGGGTCAAGTCAACGGATTAACTGGAAACTCTAGGTTTGGGACTAGATTCATGGAAGGAAGGGATGATTCGTATCGATGTCTATGGCTACACCAACTAGTAGAAGACAAAGTATGCACTTAAAATAATCCTTAGAGCCCTTTTTGGTCGCACTCCATGACCACAAGCAGCTAATCTCTTCCCCTGCTCTCCAACTCCCAGAGTCTAGTGGGGACTAGAAAGGCGGGTGATGGTAACATGTTGAAATGTACACCACCACAAGCTGCTCTCCTAGCTATGCCTCCATGTCTGCTGCTCTGCAGATTCAGCTGTCTTTAACATTTCCTCTTCTTGAAAAATTTTACACGCCCAAGTCCGCAAGACAGGCGCCAGTTTCCTGCTTTCCAAACTTCTATCATTCTCTGGCTGTATTTGTTCCGCAAAGAATTCTCAACCACAAAGGTTCCTTCTACCACCCTAGCCTAAGTAGGAATGCATAGAGAAAAGGTGTTGGCTCGGAAGCCCTTAAACATACCATGCTCAGAGGTCTGACCTCTATTGCACAGATCGAAACGCATCCATCGAGTACCCAGTATGTTCGGTATGCCTCGATGAATTCTCAGCTATCAGCATGTCGTCCCGCCGAAACTGTATAAGCTCTAGAAAACTCTCTGCCACCCCCTCAAGCCAGTCCTCAACCGCCTGTGAGTCAGGTTTGCCTCGGAACTTGAGGGTATCTGATGCTAGAACACATGTAAGGCAGTAAGCTTACATGTGTCACCTACCGGTACCGCCGGTTGTAACTGCTAACCAACAGGTAGTGATGTATAGCTGACACACTACCCAAAGGTATTATCTCAGGCATCGACCCACGTACCAAAGCCTCATCACTATGCAGACCATCCTCATGGTCATTCACTGGAAAACACTAGTGGCTAAGTACACCATCCACTCTAATGATGTCTCATCTAGGCGGAAAACTCTAGAAATCGCCTCCAGCCACTGCTCTGTTGTCTGGGAATCTATCTCGCCTCGTAACCTCAAAGGTCACTGCTGCTGGAACTCGTGCAACGTGCTCTGCCAGTGTGCACAGTTTTCTAGTAAAGATGTTGGCATCTGCTTCCCAACAGTTGGCGGTGCTGCTGGTACACCACTCGAGGGTGCCAACATAGTAAAAAGGCCCTGCACCAGAGCCTCTTCGCTCGGTGAGCCGTCATCGAGTACTCTCTCGGAACTCTAACTGACTGTCTGCATGGAGACATCCTAAACAGATGCGACATGGTCAACGTTTATACCTGGTGAGCTGATACAAAGTAATCACAAAGAAAACTTGAAACACACATGCAATCAATGTCTTCGTGCATTAAGTCGGAAATCAGAAGTCAGGGTCCTGGTGTATGGATACGTCAGCCGCCGCACCAACACTGGACTCCCTGGACTGATAACCACACTCAATACACTAAACACTATTGCTTCACATAGAAAAAGATCAGAGTCTAAAGTTCTGCGGTAGAACCAAACTCCTCTTATACCAATTTGTCACAACCCGTCCTCGGGGCCCGTGTCGTGACTACCCCAAGCCCGCCTTCCATAGGCCAAGGGCTGGCGACTAGCACCAAAGGCGTAAATCCCGATATCTGGGAAGTAATTGTCTTTATAAGAGTAAATAAACATCACAGAGTACAAGCAGAAGAAGTAAACACTAAGTAAAACTGTACAACAGTAGGTGCAGAAAGTAAAGGGGGCTGAAAATACAAGCCCAAAAGTAAAGTACAACTGAAAGGGAAAACAAAAACTGAAAAGTAAAACTGCAGCCTCGAGATGTCCACTGGAAGTCCCTCCTGAAGGGTGTGTACAGATAGCCTCTGCAACTCCTCGGGTCCCGCCGTCTACTCCGAGTACGTCCGCCAAGTGGTCCACCTCCGGGTACCGTCCTGCTCTGAAAGCCTCGACCGTGATCAGCGTTGTCCGTCGTCTGCAACCAACACAACGTAGTGCGGGCATAGCCCGTGCAGGGGTGAGTATAAGCTACTCAGTAGGGACCCCGAGACCCCCGAAGGTCTCCCAAAACCCTCAAAGGATAAACCACAAAGGAAGGATAAATCACGAATTAACATCTGACATTGCTTAGGTATATACCCATACATATACCTAAGTCATCAATTCCAACATGCTCCAACCACAAAGCCCAAGTACATCCCAGTCCACACAGGAAAGCGAATCATATTCCACACAGGAAAGCCAAACGTAATCCACATAGGATAGCACAACTCAATCCACAAAGGAAGAAAAACAGGTTTCAGCTCACACAGGTATACATCATTGAAAAGGTGAAAGAGATGATCAGACATAGATACTGAATCATCTAATCTGGGACCCACATAGGATACAAGACCAGTTGTCTTCATTGTTCATCTTTGCTGGGACCCACATAGGATACAAGACCAGCACTGAATCATCAAAGCTGGGACCCACATAGGATACAAGACCAGCACAGCTAGGACCCACATAGGATACAAGACTAGTTGTCTTTATTGATTCATCTATACTGGGACCCACATAGGATACAAGACCAGTACTGAATCATCTAACCTGGGACCCACATAGGATACAAGACCAGCTGTCTTCATTGATTCATCTATGCCGGGACCCACATAGGATACAAGACCAGAACTGAATCATCAAAGCTGGGACCCACATAGGATACAAGACCAGAAAATCTAGGACCCACATAGGATACAAGACCAGCTGTCTTCATTGATTCATCTATACTGGGACCCACATAGGATACAAGACCAGTTCTGAATCATCTAAGCTGGGACCCACATAGGATACAAGAGCAGCACATCCAGGACCCACATAGGATACAAGAGCAGCTGTCTTCATTGATTCATCTATACTGGGACCCACATAGGATACAAGACCAGTACTGAATCATTTAAGTTGGGACCCACATAGGATACAAGACCAGCACTAGGATTCCCGCACACAGCAAACTCGTTCGGGAGGGTCCGCTCCACGAGCCGAGAGGCTGATACATCAACTAACACATAGTATGAAGTTGATGTATCCAAAAATTTCGTATCGTCAATAGGAACTCAATGCAACAGACGGCGCGTCAATCGGACGCCCGGTCTGAGAGTTATTGGCTTTTTCGTTCCAGGGGCCCGGTTGGTTTTTAAGGCAAAACCAACCCGACCGTACTCCACCTGCATCCAAACCTCGGGCGGAGTATGCCAAAAGATCTTTCACACTAAGAGGAACTCAACCAAGTCAACGACACGTCAATCGGACGTCCGGAGTTCAAGATATGAGTGTTTCCACTCTGAGGGCCCGGTTGGTTTCGTGTACGAACCAACCCGGCCGAACTCAAAGTATTCTGAAACCTTGAGTGCGATATACCGAAACGACCGTCTCGATTCAAGGTTCGCATTGCCTCTAACGGCACATCAATCGGACGCTCATAGCCCAATATATGGGCATTTGACCGAAAGTAGTCCGAAAACAGGGGGTTTGGGCCCGGGCCGACCCGGCCCGACCCCCCCTGGGTCGGCCCGAACCGGGTCGACCCGGCTGGGCCCTGCCCGACCGGCCGGCCGTGGCTCGGCCAGCTTGGCCGAGCCGAATCGCGGAGCGGGGTGCGCGACTCCCCCGTCCGCCGCTAATTGAGGCCGGTGGTGGATCCGCCGGCCGCCAACCCTCCGGCGGCGCGCCGCCGCCGCCGGTCGCCGGAGCCGCCGCCGCCTTTTGCGGACCACCGGACGCACTCCGGTGGTCCGTTTATCCTGTCATCTTCGCCTATGGTCCCCCCGGGACCCCACCTTCACTACGAAGGGATTCAAACGCCATAACGGCATGCTTCGTCGTCGCCCGTCAATCCGCACGTCAAAACGAATAGCGTTGTCTTTGTAGTTTTCCAGCGCGACCCGATGGCGTTGCGCCCCTTCGCCGCAGCCCGACTCCGACCGCGGTTCTTTTTCGGTTTTTCAGCGCGAAGTGTCGGCACCACGGAATTGATTCAAAAATTAATTGATTGCGTGGTGTGACAACGTCGCACATTCTTGCGACACGATTCCGCGCGGTGCGACGGCACCGCGTCACTTCCATTCCATCTGCAACAACACGAAATAAATAATAAGGGAGGGGGCGGCCATGTTTGTGCGGTCCAACCTCCTCCCGTTAATCGATATCAAGTGGTCCTAAAATACACAGATAAAATACGGAAGAGGAATCACGTAAAGAAACACATAAACCCCCTACAACCTCATAAATAAAAAGAAACATAACAATAATCCCAACCCGCAAATTAATCTTCGCGGATCAACATAATATTTAGTTGATCCGTGTTCTTAGATTTAGAAGGGCGTAAATGAGGGTTCACCAACAATCACAATTTAAATTCCCTACCTCAATTTCATCGATGAATGTCGACGAGTTGCGGAAGTTGGTCGTTGCGGTTGACGGTCGTCATTCCGTCAACATCGGAGGAATTGACGTTGTCGTTGGCGACGTTCTTCACGGATGGCACCTTCCCTTTCCTGCTTTGTTTGGAAGGAAAGAGACGTGTCGTTGTTCTTCGGTGGAAGCGGCGTTCTTCGTCGAGAAGATATCGTTCCTCCAAGTGTTCTTCCAAAACACCACTATTTCTCCCAACAAAAAGATTAGCCAAAATAATAGAGACAACCCTCTATTATTTTTATGGCATAACAACTCAGGAGTTGTCCTTCATTAATTGCGACAACACACTTGATTAAATGCGGAGATATGGATTCAAAATTCAAACAAGGGAGGTGGATAGTTTCAACATTAAATTGGGAGAGTTAGAATATTAAGAGACTTCACAATTAAATGTGAGTTACATTGGGGATTAATAAATATGAAGGGGTGGGGTTTGTGTGGGCCCCAACACCCTCATAACCTCCAAAGGGAAGTTGTGTAGTCACCCAACTTCCACCCAAAGGCTAAAAACACTAAAGGAAGAATAAAAATTGGTGTTAAATTTATATTTTAACTTTCACAATTTTTAACAACTTCCCTCATGTAAACGCAACTCCGGAATAGGCATTTCTAAGCAAATACCGGCGCTGTGGTTCCATCGGTGCCCTCAGAATTCGATTCCGAGCACCGGTTGAAAAGATAGAAATTCCCTCTCGTTCGTTCACTGAACGTACCCGAGCCAAACATCAGAAACTAATTCTGGGCACACCAGGCCTCGGAATCAGGCGCCGTCAGAAACTGCATTCTTGTAAAATTCCAAAGAAAATTAAGAAAAACATTTCCTTGAAATTTCCGGGTCTTTACATCCGAAGTGTATCCCATAGTATTTTCAAACCAGTTGTGTAGTAAATAAATTTTTCCTGCACCATATTATGCTCAAGTAATGCCTCATGCACCCTTTTCAGAGTTATTACACTTACATAAATAAGTGTCATAACCACAAACACTAATAGTATATATAAAGAGATATATTTCTAAGAGGACCAATAAAATCTATAAATTTCCAAAACATTGAGACATTCTTCTATTCATAACCTAAAATTTGTTCTTAGGATTACTTTCACTAATCTATATTTTCATAAATCTATTTTCCATGTTTTCTATGAATATTTATCTAATAAAAAGTGTAGTGACCCAAACCCTCTTATCCTAGAGTTGATGTCTACTCCACTACATTGGAATATATACAAGAAAATAATATCATAATGGAACAAATAGATTAATAGTCTTTGTAAACTGTAAACATACTTTAGTCGGGTTTTAAAAATGTATACAGAAATTATAACTTTTTTTAAAGAATAATATTATTCCATCATGCATTTCGTTGAATATATCTCTTAATACACCTCATGAAATCCTGGGTGAATAAAAAACAAATGTGAGTTAAATTTATCACTAAAGCTTATTGACATTGGAATAAATAATGAATTAATGAGAAATATCAAAATTTAAGGGATGTAACATAGCATTACATCCGTTAATTTTCATGATAACTTAAATTTAGTATAGCATGTTAAATAACATAGTATACAGACAACATAATTAATTGGTTAATATATAACTAATATATCATGATAAATAACTAATAAAAAGTAATTTCAATCAAAAAAACTATTAAATAAATGAATCCATATATTTTTTATAGTTAAAATATAATTGATAATAATAAAAGTCTTTTAATCAAGGTAAAGCTTAATTATTGTATTCCATTTTTCCAAGGTACATAATAACATTACTATGAAGAAAATTTACAAGATAGTTAAAAAAAGATCAGTATAAACCCATTCTTATGAGGCTACTTAAATAATTCATCCAATAAGACTATTGATGCATTATGGGGTTAAACTAAGAGGTCCCCAACCTATCTCATATAGTCCAAATCATTCCTCATATAGAAAATTACTAATTTAATTAAAAAATGTTCATTATCAAATATATGTATTGTGTAAAGAATACATATTTATCAATATATCCATATATAATCAAATAATATAAAAATTAGATACTTTATGTAAAAATTTTATGTATTTTAGTCAATAATAATATCCATGATTAATAATGTAGACATTTAGGTGAAATTTAATGTTTAATGTTCAGAGGAAAATGAATCAGTAAAGGGGAAGTATATGATAATAAAATTGATAAAATTGATTGAATTTCAATTATACCATTGTTCAAAATAATAATAAGTAATCTAGATAATGAATAATGATTTTATAAATAAAACAACTACAGAATATGTTAATATAAAGGGTTACTTTCACTAATAAATAGAATTACTATAAAATGTTATCAAGTAAATATATTCAGGAAAATATCCTTTTAATTTTTAATTTTATTTAAAATAATTTCCATTGAAAATAAATATAATTTTTTTTAAAAAAATATCTTCTTAAAACATCAAATAAATATTAAATGAAATATCAGTATTCAATTCTATACAAAGAAAAAAACATTCTGTTTTTGTTGAAGAAATTATCAAAAGTGCCTTGTCTGAAAAGTGATAAGAAGATTCCATTGTATTTTTTATTAAAAAATGCTTAAAATAATCATTTAATTAATATTGTTGAAAAGGATAAGGATAAATGTTTTGAAAACATTTTCATAAAACATGGTTTTATAAGAAAACTGAATTCCAATCAGAGGGAAACATATTTGGATTTTATTAAAACCATTTGTTAGTAATTTTATATAACAAAGGTTGTAAAATGGTATTACATGTTTAAAAATATATAGAATAAAAATATTAGAATAAATTTAAATTATTTATATAATAATTAAAAATCAATTTTCGTTAATGGAAATTCATGTGTAAACCGTTATGAATAAACTGAGTCAGTAAAGAAAACCCTTAGAATAATCATAAGGTTGATATGAGATTCAACCAATAAATCTATAATTTGTATAAAGTTTAAATAAAAATAAAACAATTTTATACAAATCAATATATAGTCTATATTCAATACACATATAATCATATACTATTAAATATAATGAATAAGTCATAGTACCCAATGTGAATGAAATTATTTCTGATATTTATTTACAACATGGAAACATTTAGTTAAAATTCCATTATATAAAAAAACTAAAATTGAAACACAAAATAACAACAATAGTTATGTATTAATTTTATTGAATATCTGTGTATTATTTTATAAACCATAAAAATGGAAACTAAGTTCATAACTTTATAGTATGCCTCAATGAAATAAAATTGAGATGAAATCCCTTACTTTATATTTCATTTTGGTTCAATGTGAATTAACTTATTTTATAATGGTTTTTTAGATGTTATTAACTTATTAAAATCGATATAAATACTTATTATATAATATATGACCCTTTTATAATAAAATACTACCAATTTGATAAAAATTTATTATTATGTTCAGTTTTTTGGGTGTTAATTGTCTATTGATTCATGTATATCTTGACTTGTAATTTTTTAATTCCTACTGTATAGATAATTATTTCATCATATACATTACATAAATCATCATGTAACTACAATATATTTTATTTAAATATTTATTTACAGAAATCTATAAAATTAATTGATAGGAAATTAAATTGACCATTTATAGAGACAATATGATTTATGTACGTATGAATGAAAATTAAACTTTTTATCCTAATAATGAAAGAAAATTAAATGATATATATTAATATTATCATTAATTTATAATAATTATTTAAAATATTAGTCATATGATTATTAAATACATCTTTAATAAATTTTATTTAATCAATGGATAAAGTTTATCGTTTTGTGAGGCAGTAGTCCGCCGTACACAAAAACGATGATATCATACTCCCAAAAATTGGAAGGTATAAATTTATGTGTTATATAATAATTAAAAAATCATAAATAAATCATAAAATACAATATATATATATATATATATTATTTACATCGTTATTCCAAAAAATAAAAGTGGTATTGTAAAAATTAACGTCATCGGTTCACCAAGAAAGAGTCCTCTATACACCTAACCAGTGATTCATAAACCCATTTGATTGATTTTTTTGTGGTTTTATGTTTTCACATTAACATAAAAACATCTCATTTAATTGAAAATACTTATATTTCTATATAATAGTTATATAATAATAATTTAATGTGGTGGAGAAGGAAACTAAATAAAAATGTATTTAGAAAATAATTACATCTTCTTCATGTATTCTAACTAGGTTTGACATAATAACTCCATAATATTTATTTTACCAAAATATATGTGTTTTTGTATTATGGGAGGTATGGTTGAAACCAATTATTTTTGCGATTGGATGAGGAATATTTATTGGGGTGTGTAAATATGTACATGGATATACTGCTCTTTTATTGAAGAAGAGGTGTGGTATTCATGTATATACTAAAAATTAAACACTATTGGGTGGTCTCCCTTTATTAATGATCCCAAAATATTAAAAAATAATAGATAAAATAGATTTTATTTTCTAAATATGTCTATCCAATCTATTTTTTGACACATTTTGTGTCATTTTCACACCTTATCTTTTAAGATTAACCACTATGTAAACCTATTTTTACTTTATTATTTGTGATTAACTTTAATTTTTATCACTAATAACATTGTTAAAAAATTAATAACACTTTATAATAAAATATAAATTATTATCATTAAAAATATGGAACATATTTTTCCAAATTCATCTCATATAAGTGAAATAATTGAATTTAGAATATATCCAACACACCTGACAACAAAATGGTTTATTAGAGAAATTGTACAAATGATTGAAATGTTTTTGGGTAAAATTTTTCGATTAAATTTATTAAAATTAACTGAATTGAATTAATATATTTATAATTTAACTATTCATAAATTAAGGCCAATTAAAAATATAATTTACCAGTATAAACTATTTAGAAGAAAAGGCATTTTTCAATTAGAATTTCATATTTTCAATATTTTATTAATAAATGAGTATTCTCAAAAAATTATAAAAAAGTCACAATAATATAATTATACAATTAATTTTTCAAAAATTAATTTATTTTTTAAAATAAAATTTATAAAATGATAAAATTTTTGTTTTAGAACAATGGTTCTCTTAATAGGCTGAACAACTAGTTTTAGGAAAATACATATTATTATGTGTAAAATTGGATTTGTTTTTATATTATTATTATCATATGTATTTATTTAATTTTCTTAAAATAAATTAATGAATCTATAATATATAAATTGCATTAATGTAATTGAATAATTTTAATTAATTTAATTTAAAAATATAAAAAATATTTTTCTAATAAAAAAATTATTTCAATTAAAACATTTCTATTATATTCAATTAGATTTTATATTAATTTTTAATAATTAGTAACTAATGAAGTAAAACATATATTTTAATATTTTATCTATTTTAATTCATATATATAAATTTAAAATATATGATATAACATCCATTTTCAATAATAATATTAATAGTATTTGGTAAATATTATCCTTCTATATAACAAACCCATTGAAGGATGATAACATTTTTTCTAATGAAAACATTTTATGTTTTGAATTTATTGAATTCTATGTGATATATTGAATTTTTTTGAAATGGTAAATATATTTAAAACTCTCAAAATGCTATATTCCATTCTATTCTTTTTGTAACATGATATACATACTATCTGATATAAAATACATATTTTAAAATTTTGGTGTGTTCCATCATCCAAAGGAAAAATTTTGATTGTGGATAAAAATATCTACAATTATAACATAATGAGGTTTAGGGATAATGAAACAGATGGTAATGAATTTTTTATGATCATCAGATATGTCACATGAAAAATAAGAGGTAGTAAATCTTTTTAAAAGGCTGGAAACATCTTTAAATTGTTTTATTTAAAATAAAATACTTAAACTTTATAAAACATTGGAAAATTATCAATTAATTCTAATGAATATTTTTTTAATGTTTTTTAATATAAATAATTTTTAAAATAAAACATTCATTGGGGTGACACAAATATAATAAATATTACTTTCCTAAGAAGAAAAGCGCAATATTTTTAATCCCCAAAATATAAAGAATCAAATTTTCTACAATCAATAATTTTCTTTTGGAACATTAGATAAAATTTAATTACCATTTAATAATAATTATGTAAAAAATTCATTTGGAAAAAAAATATTGCATGAAATTAAATATTACTAATGAATATTTCCTATATTTTGAGGAAAACTATATAAGGGTTTTTGGATGATGATTACACATACTGATAAAAATATAGTGTTCCTGGTCACATTTAAATGTCATTTAAAAAAATTATTATTGAATAAACTTAAATCCTTATATTATTTAAATATAAATTAAATAATTAATACTTTAATATTATAAAAATACTTTTGGATAAAAATAAAATTGAAGATAAAGCACCAAACCATGAGATTAGAAAACCTCTTTAATATTTCAAATATACATTACTAAAATCCACATCATAAAGAGGAATATTATAATATCTTTTAAAAAATATGTAATGTGATATATAGATATCATATGATATAACTTATAATTTGGATTCTAAATATAAATGTCAATAAATGCTGGAAATGAAATAATAAAAAAATTGGGGAACCATTGTTCAAGTGGATGATAATTATTGTTAAAAATATTATATTTTTTGTAGAAAAAATGTATTAAATATAAAATATTATAATTCATTATAAATTTTCAACTAAAGTGGAAGATAAATTAGCATGAAATATTATATAATAGTTGATTAAACTAATCATGGATGAAATATGTTCATGAAGAAGAATTTAAACTCAAAAGATGGGTGTTGAGTTAACAAAGATCGTAAAAACATTGAAATCTTTTAAATTGAATTCACATGAATGATATAATGAGATATTGATATTTAATCTACATAGATTTAATTTTAACAATGGAAAAAATAATTCCATAGAAAATATATACACCATTAAATGAAATAAAATTATGGATACGATTTGTATGTCTGTAAATAGAAATAAATATGAAAAATTAATATAACCTTGATATCATTTAAATCAGATGAAATCTAAATAAAGAATGTGATATAGATATTAAAACTTGAATAATTACCAGAATATAAATATATTAATCTATTATTAAATGTTAACAATGTATAGAATATTTTGTAGTATATAATATGAAACTATATATAAACACAAAATTTACAACAAAGAATATCTAACATTAATTATTGACTTTAATTAGAGAGATTGATTGTCCATTATAAAAAATAACTTTATTAGTAACCTATTTAGAAACTATTTTAATCTTTATGATCTTTTATAATCATTATTTATAATTATTCACCACATGTTTATTAGTTAGTTATTATTTATTATTATTATCATGTGTGATTAATCCTGATCATTTTTAAATAGTTTTTAATATAAGTGTTGTTCATTTTTATTCCCAACAATTTTATTCATCAAAAGAAAAAATAAGATAATTTATTCTTTATACGGTTTAATTATATCATAATTTCATTCAATATGAGATTCGGTTACCATCATTAAACATGAAATTGGTGATTAGTTAATCGTTGGGATTTTTGGCAAAAAAATGGCATCTCAATCAATTTGTTTAATATTATGTTTACCAATAATGAAAAAAAATCATTATTTATATAAATGTAAAATATATGAAAGTTAATTACATATTAATATTCATCTATAATATTTTTTTCTAGGATTGTGGAAGTAGATGGTCACATCAACCAAAATATAAACTTATCAAAATTAATGGATTATTATAATGTGATTTACCTATAATATTAATATTCTAGACATATAAAGATGTTTCTCAGTTTTATTAAAAATAAAACTATTATATTCAAATAATTATAATAGAAATTAATTTAATCCAATCTATTTCATAGTATGAGTAAATTATTTTTCCCCTATGTATGTTCAATTATATAATTTTATTTACTAAAATGGTATATTTCTCATTATATTAGTACGTTGTCAATTTTTTAAAGAAAACCATAACAATTTCATAAAAATAGTATTTATCAACTACTTCCCCATTAGTATTATCCATGTAAGGTGGTGAATAAAAAAACATTTTTGTTCTTGGAGGCGACATTCCTCATGTAGGAACAGATATTCTTTTCATATTCCTTAAAGGATAAGGGGAAGGGGGATAATATTTATCTACTAAATTTAAAAAAACATCAATATAATAAATACTAAAATATTGGGGAAATGAAATTTTAATGGGAATGATATGATAGAAGATTTTATGAAAACATTAGTATGTATGTTGAGAACATCAATTTTCTATTCGAAATCTCTATGAAAATTGATCCATTAAGCTAAATAATTGAGACTAGAGGCTAAGAAAAGAGAGAGAGAGATAAAGGATGATGATTATTTAAAAGTTTTAGGATGAAACTCATTGGGATAATTTTATCATGATGTGTTTGAAGTTAACTTATTTTTTATATGATGGGAACACAAATTTTTATAAATACTACACATTTTTCAATAATGTGATCACACTTCTCCATGTTATGTGGCTCAAAAGGTTGTAAATAACGTTTTTTTAAATATAATGTCTATAATCTTCCCAAATATACACTTTTGGAGAACTTTTTGGGTTATTTTTAGTGTTTCCCATATTTTTTTTACATTTACAATTATTAACATTTCGTTTGGTAATTAATGTTCTACCATGGTAATTAATTTTTTTGAAAGAAATAATATTTTTATTTTACATAATTAATAACAAATTATAAAAATTATTGAATATATATTATTATATAACCTTCTTATTTTTTTATGAAATTATACATTCAAAAAAAATTCTTATAGCATATAAAAACTATTTTTATGAAATGTGTGCTTTTTATCATAGATGTTTTTTCTTGTATAAAATTTAAAATGTTTATTATTTTCATAAAAAAAATTATTTATTATAAAAAATAAACAATAATTTCCTTCTATATAAAATAAAAACCAAATATATCTAATAAAATATTTAATGGAAATACAATACAAAAATATAAATTATGTTGAAAAGATTATTATATTCTAAAATGTTCAAAATAGATAATGTATAATAAGAATATTTTATTAAGATAGATAATTTTACTCTTTATATAAACATTTGATCAATTGAGTTATTTTGTCAACCTCATGGGATTAATAATATAATAATAAAGTCATACAATGTATATTTTTGGTAAAAACATTATTTTCACTATTCAACAGAAAAATAATTAGTTTTGAAAACACCAAAAAATTCAACATAAGATAAAATTGGAAATAAGAATATAAATATAAATAAAATTTTTAAAAACTAAACAATAAAATTTATATAATACATTTTAAAATAAAATTAAAATATATAGTGTAATACTATTTTTATTGATTAAATAAATTATTTATGTTTAATGTTTTATTAATACTTTTTTCTAAGTATTTATAATTGATTACTATCTTTTTTTGCTGGGGTTTTTTTATTATTGTTTATTTTCTTAAAAATATTCATTTAATGCTTCATGGATTGATTTAATTTGTGGTTTTGTGTGGATAATGATGTCAAACACAATTTTAATTTAAATAAAAATGCATAAAAAAAATTTGGGGTGTAATTCCCCCTGAAATAAATTTTGGACCTCCAATTTTAGGAATTACTTACTAAAAAAAGAATCTTGGGGATCAAAAAGGAAATAATGATATATATTATTCTATGCTATCAACCACATAATCATAGATACTGAGAGACTCATCAATTCCCACATAATAAAAATGCATTAGGATTTTTCCTTTAACCAAAATATATATATATATAAGGAATTCTTATATGTTTATAGGATTTATAGGGATATACATTTGACAGATTCCTTTTCATGATCCTATTTGTTAAAATATACAGAAAAAATAATTTTTAAGATAATGTATCATAAAATCCTTGTTAATTGACATAGTAATGTTAATAATAAATATAAATATACATCTTATAACGACTCCATCATTTGAGATTATCATAATTTTCATCTAAATATGTTATTAATGGATCCACTCGTAACTTATTAATTTTATACAATGTTATCTATGTTCATGTTCCTACTAGGTTATCTAGCATAAATATTAAATTACATTATCAAATTTATTATAAATCCTTCAAAATTGTTTATAAATTTAATGTGAATTTTTTAAATAAAATACTCATGAGATCTTATAGTCAGGTGTATAGTCTCAGGTATGCTCGTTTTTCACCAATTCAAGATCTATTTGATAATTAACTAGAATTTTGAGGTTAATTTCCCAAATTTTCATCTTTTCCACATCTAAATCGACTTTCTAGTATCTGTACATGAATTTAATTACATGGAAAAGAACATAATCAAAACATCACTAAAATTTTAGTATGTTTCCAAACACTTAGACTTATCCTTATGGTATTAACTAATGTTCTCTCATTAAAATTACTAAGTTTAATTCAATGATCATGAATAATAAATAAAAACATTTATGATACCAACTGAGGAAGCACATATCATCACTCTGGTGTCCTATGGTAAAAAACATCAATTAAATACATTCATTTGTATAAACTGAAAATAAATAGTGTCTATTTTTTAAAATATATATAAGATAAATAATAAATCTCATTACAATAATTCAATCCCATGAATGAAAGGATTATTTTATTTTAAATTCATCTATACAAGGAAACATATTTTAGAATACTAGTGATCATTTCATTATAATCAGACCACACTATAATACCTTCTATAATTACCATAAATAATACTCAAATTTATATCCTAAGATATATTAATATAATAAATGGGTCATCACAAACACTATGAAAGGAAAATACTCATCAACAGTCCTTAATGGTTATATCATAAGAATATAAAATAGCATGTGTATTGTATAAATATATTTTTTAAATAATATGTAATGATAAGAGTTTTATGTAATCTCGGATAGAAATAAAAGTGATATAAAAAGAACCTTCATGGAATAATTGTATGGAAACATGAGATAATAAACATAATCCATGTTGAATAATCATAGACATAATGATAAAAAATTCCGTTGAAAGAATACATTATAATAAACTATGGAAAATTCATAAGAATTGTGATAAAAAAATAATATATTGGGAATCACAACATATTCCCCAGAACAATGCATGTTTGTATTAACAACCTAATTTCCCTGAAAATATTGTATAATGAATCACTGCCTAATTTCTATAACATAGTGTACCAGGATTCACTTCATAATTCTTAGAGTTGAGAAAATTTCAATACATCATTATCATAAGTATCTCAATAGATATAATACGTTACCATTGAATTGGAGGTGAGGATAATATTCCAAAATTCATAATATTATTTAACCATATTCATTTTTTACATTTTTATATGAATATACTCATACATTAAACATCAGTTAATTAACATGTGTAAAAGAGACTAGTTTTTAAAAAATGATCCTTAGAATATTGTATAATACAACTATGGAAATAAAATATTTTGTTGTATAAAATCATCCTGAGTGTAATATAAAGATAATAAATGATGATGAAATAGAAAAAAATCAGTTTTTAATATATTGGATAAATCATTTGATAAATAAGTGGAATTCCCCCTTTTGAAAGGATTTTAAAAATTCATTGAATTTTTGACAGTAAAATGATATTATCTTTCATCAAAAACTTTAAAAATTATCATATAAAACCAAATAAATTGGATTTATAAAAATAATAATAAAAATATTATTTCAATAAAAAAATTCATAGTGAAAACATTAAAATATTAAATAATTTTTTTATGAATATTTAAAACCCTTAGAAACACTAGAAAAACAATTATTCCATTTTTTTAAAATATAAATACTACTTTTGGAAAATATGATAATGCTTCCTATTTTCACAAAATAATCATCAGTTATAATTATTTTGAAAAAAAATTAATAATATGTAAAGGACGACTCAGAAAAAAGGATCCTAGAATATAAAGTGAAATAAGAAAATGGGTTTTGGAAAATATTTTTACCATACATTAAAAACATGACGTTATGAGAAACATTAAATATTCATTATATATTTTTTGAATTGAACTATCACGGCCCGTCCCCTAGGGTCCGTGTTGTGACTACCCTAAGACCGAATTCCATAGGCAAGGGGCTAGTAACTAGAATGGATTATGCATATCTCAGAAAGATAAGGAATTGTATTTAAACCTATACACATGCACAAATAATAACTTTGGAATGTAAATACAAAGTAAAACAAAACTGTCACTAAGATAACTAATGGGATTACTGTACAAAATGAATGTAAAAATGGGATAGAATACAAGAATAAAACAAGAAATTAATATACATCTTCCATGGTACATCTTGTCGATACCCTACCTGTAGGGTAGGTGAAGGGTAACTGTCTGTAGCTGTAGACGAATACACATTTGTCCCACCTCACCGAGCACCACCTAGTCCCAAGCAACCAAGGTCTCCATCAAATCATCAACCACCTAAATGAGAGTATAGGACATGTCTTAGTGAATCCCGTACAGAGGTGACTAACACAATACTCAGAAGGGACCCCAAACCATAAATGAATGACCACAATGTAAGACCACTACGCAAGAAAACAAATCCAAGGCACCTTACAACAGTTATAACTAAAATTATAGAATGTAATATTATTATCCAAAAAGTACAATCATATTATACTGCTGAGGAACACATCCATGATGGGGAATTTAGGTTCAGTCGGGTAATGGACCAGAGAGGATAGCTCATCTACTGGACCACTGAGGTCCGCTAGGATACTGGAACCCTAAGGTTCGCTCATCTACTAGACCAGTGAGGTCTGATTGGTTACTGGACCACTGAGATCCCCATAGATATTTTTACCACTGTGGTTTACTCTTCTACAGGACCACTGTGGTCTACTAAGAAACTTGACCAATAAGGTCGTTCCAACTACTAGACAACTATGGTCATCCCGGCTGCTGGACCACCATGGTCCACACTGCTACTAGGCCACCGAGGTTGGCACCACCACTGGACCTTGGAGGTCCATTGAGCTACTAGACACTTGATTTCTATTCAGTTACCAGACCACAGAGGTCCTATCCACTAATGAACCATTGTGGTCTGCTCTGCTACTGGACCACTAAGGTCCTTCTCAGTATATTCTTCCTGTCACAACCATCCTTAGTATTATTCCTCTCTATTTTTCATGATTATAAGAGAGTATAATCCTAAATACATCGATCATATCTCAACTTCCATAAATACTCAGTTAGTTTATAACTAAAGGACCATCTAGTTTAAAGGGTCCCAACACTGCAGATTGCACGTCAATCAGGTGAACTGTCTGAATGATAGTGGTGTTTTTGTAAAAAGGGTCCGATTGCATCTGGGCACAGTCCGACTTGGTCGGACTGACCTGACCAACACAGACCAGGGGTTCCCCCTAACCCAACGAAGTTCAGCTGACCTGACCCCAACTGTTTGGGACTGAGCCAACCCAATCTAGTATTGATAATCTTCTAGGCCCATTGAGCATTTCTGGAATCTACCCGATTTGACCATGGGTCCAGCCCATCAAGTCAACCAATGACCTAGTTCTCCTTTAGTCCGGTATAACTTTTTTGGACTCATTCTGACCAGTAAGGCCACATAGTAACCAGGTATCCCATCTGATACATCCTGAAATTTGGAATTCTGATACATCTCTATCCCAGGTTCCCACTGGCGTCATGTTCATCCAGCCACACAGTCGTCTAAGGTCGGCTACCTCCCCCCTCACGTGGTCCAGCGTATACCACATGACATCACATGTTTTGGACCACCCCTAGGTGAACTCAAACCAATGTGGACCCTAAATGATGATCCCCTTGCAACTTCGTGGCCCATTCATAGTTGCGGCCCCTACACCACAGCGGTCCCTACACTATTGTTGTAATGCCCCGACCCCAGTTACCCAGAGTCGGTGCATTATTGCGTAACATTTTCATGATCACAAAGATCATGTCTTGAAAAACAGATTATTTTAGTAGTCTTGGAAACACTAGATACATTCATAACTCATACATTATATCATAAAGTAAACCAAAACTAAATAAAATATTATCTTCATATCCCCTCATACTATCCCTGCAGGTCATTCATAATATACTTCATCACATCCTGGAAAAATTAAAACATTGAAAGGGGTGATCTCAGATGATCAGTAAGGACAACAATATAGCGGAAGACTTCATAAATAAACATAACCATTCAAGGCAATGTATGACTAAAACAAAATCCTTTTAAACTTGATCTTCAACATAATATGGAAAAATTAAAATGAGATAATGCCATTTACTTATTCACATGGATACTCTACTGGTTGAATAATCACATGCAATATCAATAACCACATTTAGAATGATGGAATTAATAATTCCAGACTATCATAACCACGTAGCCAAGGCCTCATGCCAAGACTACAAATAATATTTTTTCAAGGCCTCGTTCCAAGATAGTAGTTTGTCTCATGAGACCTACCGATGCATCGACGAGCTATAGCGGGCTCGACCCGTCACTTAATAAGTCCAATGCATTCCTCATATGAACATTTTTAAACATATCATAAACCATAACATAATCGTATCACATAAAACATGCATAAAAAACATAACATTTCCACAATTCAATCACAAGATATCAATACAACACATTGATATAATAAAAACATTATCAAAATCATTTTCAATACCAAAATCAAATAAAATTAAAACATGGTATTTATTTTTCATTTTAAAATAAGTTATGTCTTATAGAGGAAGCCGAAACTCAAATAATAGTCACGGTGGTGGAGAAGTCGTTGTCACCACATAAGTAAGAAAAAACATTCCTTTTGTCGTTTAGTGAAAATGCTTCGTATAAAAAGATTCATTTTGAATAAACATAAAATTCAATGGGGTTTATACACCTTATAAAAGAAATTTGTGTATAAAACAAAATATTCCTCAATGAATGGAGATTGAGACGATGTCCCTTACAAAGGTCATATTTTAAATAAAATAGATCTATTATGTGTATTCACTATAATTACACATACAGAAAGTAAAAATACAAGATAGGACATAATAATATCATGACATAATTTGAAAGTAGGAGATTAACCCGAAGAACGAAAGTTGGGTTAAGAAGTTCCCCTAACACATGTCTGACTTCACTCGACCATTCTTTAACCTCCTGAATAATAAACTAGAGTTAATCTCAAATTTCATAAGAACCTTTTTCATTTTCATTACCCATTTTATATCACTTATTACGATGTTACAAAAATTATGTAGTCATTTAAGTTAATAACGGTCGTTTTTTCGACCTTTGGTACTTGAGTCAACAATAAACTTCTTATAATTACATGTTGTTTATGTGGTAGAATATCCATTATCTCCAGAATTATATTCATGATGTAGATATCATATATATCATATATATCCATTATAGACATTCATTCATAATATTACATAACATTTATAGGTAAGAAATGAAATGCACCGTTCATGGAGACGGTAAGCCGTACGTACGCATGAACGCTACTTTCATTTCTATTTCGTATTTAATGGAATGAAAGCATAATGATATAAAGGTATATTATAATTCCAGTATAATATCATATATAATATCATTTACTCCATCCTTTATACATCCCACATATGTCATTAACGATTTAAATCACTTTGAGGGGGCGGTAGTCTGCACTTCCGAAAATGAAATTATCGCGTTAACCCATAATGAAAATCATAAAGGTATGCCATAAATAAAAAATACAGAATCATTAAGAAAACAAAAACATAAAAAATATCATATATAATAATATTATCATCATAATGTCCACCATTAGAGGTGTTAAAATAATATTGAACAATCATCGTTTCGTGAGGCAGTTTTTCGCCATCCACAGAAACAGTATGTTATTTAAACATTAGAAGAAGGTGTGTGTAAGTGTAAATAAAATCCTTCTCATAACAACATCCTAGTATATTGAAGATACTAGTGTTTCTACAAAAGAAAGTAATAAAAAGAGTTTAAGGGGTTGGAGAAGAAAAATAAAACAAAATAACATAAGAGAAGACATTACCTTAAAATAGGGTAACTATTTTTGATTTTAGCCAAAGGATTCCTTGGGAAGTCTTTTACCCAATGTGAGGCTTCTAGGAGTAATAGAGGGAAGTTGTGACAGTATTTGGGAAGAAGTTGGCCGATCCCAATGGATTTTATGGTATGAATAAGGTGGTAGAGGTGGGGGCCTTTTATAAGAGGAGAGGAGGGGCACTCTTGGAAACACATGAAATGTTACATTATTATGAAAGTCTTTTCGGATTCCAAAAGTCCCAAAATTATGTATTTCTAGGATAAGGTGATAAGGGTTCTAAATATAATCATCTAATATATTATTTAAAAGTTTAAGTCTTAGATTTTACATTATCTTTTCATATTATTTGAATCGTTAATTAATGAGGTAATCGCTGCATCATCATTGTGTAATAAAATATTTAATTTATTTAATGTCTAAAAATTATGAAAAAATTACCATGATGTAGAAAATATTTTTATATTTCCAATTAATATTTATAGTCAAAATTTTATCTTATATAACCCCATGTAATAATTTTTTTAGTAAAACAACTCATGATTGTGACAATTTTATTTTTACTTTAAATAAAAAGTTATTAATGTCATTTTCTTACCCAAGTGGCTCCATGGGGTCCCCAAGTTGACCCATGGATTTTTTTGGTAGGGAATGACACATCCAATAAGGGTATTACAAGTTTAAGGGTATTTTCATATTTTTATAATATCAATTTTACCTTAAATTTCACTAATTACCTTTCATCGCGATTAATTAAACTTAAAAGTTACTATTCACCAAAAAATTATTTTAATCCCATTGAACCACATTTTACTTCTTAATGAAAACCTTGTATGTCGGATTTTTCAAAATCAAATCACATAAGTGGTAATGTTTCATTTAAATGAAAAATTATTTTTTTAACTACCACTTTGTGGTTTCACTATTCATAAAAAATGGAAGTTTTTCAGAACAATGCAAAAAATTCACCCTAAGCTATAATTGATATTTCGAATTCAAAAATGAAGTCTATTTTACAAAATTACAAACATATAAGTTGGATTAATTAATTTTATAATTAATTTCCGTTGTCACAACAAATAGCGTTTTTTTAAGAAACAATATATATTAAAAGATTGACAATTGTTTATGTCCAATTTCAAAGTGAAATTAATTCTAATGAACACCATTGGATAAATTGGTAAAAATATATTCTAATTATACTTTAAAAACACTCAATATTATAATTTATCACTATAAATTATTTTGAATAAAAAAAAATTTTATGTATTTTTCGCTATTCATAAAAAAATTGGATGTTCTCAAAAAAATAACATAAATTCAAAATAGTCTAATTTCAATATACTGAATCCAAAAATGAAGTCCATTTTGAATGATTAAATTTATAAAATTTAAAAAATTAGGTATTACTATTCATAACGGCTACTTTGATTGGTTGTGGTGTGTGTTAGAACTCGAAGTTGCGTACAACACACGCTACTGTATTATTCAAATAGAGGTGTATCATGGAAGCTTGGAGTGGTACATTCTCACATCCTTCAAATAATTTTGTCTGCAAAATTTCATATAATATTACTGTATAAGAAGACTCGGGTGATTCTTCATCATATGTTCCTCAGGTTCCCACGTTGCCTCCTCCATCTTATGGTTTCTCCATAGAACTTTTAACAGACAAGTCGTCCGATTTCTCAGCACTTGTTCTCTTTTATCAAGAATCCTAACGTGTCTTCGCAATAAGACAGATCGTGTTCTAGTTCTAATTCTTCATAGGTGAGTACATGTGTTGGTTCAGGCATGTATTTTCTCAACAGTGATATGTGGAATACATCGTGAACTTTGGAGAGGCTTGGCTGCATTTCCAAACGGTAAGCTATAACCCCAATTCGTTTTAGAATTTCGAAGGGTCCTATGTACCTGGGACTCAATTTACCCTTCTTACTGAAACGTATAACTCCCTTCCTTGGAGATACCTTCATGAAAACATGATCTCCTACCTGAAATTCCAAAAACTTTCTTCGGTTTTCGGCATAGCTCTTCTACCTACTTTGAGCTGCTTTGATGTGGTTTTGGATTACATTCACCCTTTCCATCGTTTCCTCCACCAGTTCTGGGCCTAAAAGTTTTCTTTCACCAACGTCATCCCAACAGGTTGGTGTGCGACATCTCTTTCCTTATAATGCTTCGTATGTTGCCATCCGAATACTTGAATGGAATTTATTGTTATAGGAATATTCTACCACAGGTAAATATTGATCCCACATACCCTGAAAGTCAAGTGAGCATGATCTCATCATCTCTTTTAAGGTTTCAATAGTTCGTTCTGATTCTCCATCTGTTTGAGGGTGGTAATCAGTGCTCAAATGAAGTTCAGTATCCAAGGCCTTCTGAAGACTTTTCTAGAATCTTGATGTAAAACGGGGATCACGATATGAGACAATCGATAGGGGTACTCCATGATGTCTCACAACTTCATTAATATATAATCTTGATAGACTTTCAAGTGTTAGATCTTCTCTTATAGCAAGAAAATGCACCGACATTGTGAGATGTTCTACAATGTCCCATATTGCATCATTCCTTCTAGGAGTCTTTGGTAGTCCCGTGACATAGTACATCTTAATATTATCCCATTTCCACTCAGGTATGAGAAGAGGTTGCAATACTCCACCAGGCAGTTTCATTCCAGCTTTAACTTGTTGAAAAACCATACATCGTGACACATAATCAGCAATATCCCTCTTCATGTTGTCCCACCAAAAATGTCCCTTTAAATCTCTATACATTTTAGTCCTCGTAGGGTGTATAGAGAAATTGGAACTATGAGAATCATCCAATAATTCCCACTTTAAATCAGGTATATCGGGAACACAAAGTCTCCTCCCAAATTTCAAAATTCCATCTTCATACACAAAGTCTCTCAATCGCCCATCATTCAAAGATTTATTCTTCTTTTTCAACTCTTAATCGTCGGCCTGAGAACACTTTATCCTTTCTAGTAAAGATGGTTTGGAAACCATTTGAAAAAGTTTTGATGTTTCACCTTCCATGGTGATTCCCATATCCATCATTACTAGATCCATGAAAATATGATCCCTTTCCACTCTCATCATATTCAAAACACTGTGATCTTTTCTACTCAAAGAATCTGCAACCTTATTTTCTTTCTCCAGGTGGTAGTGTATCGTGAAATCATAATACTTGAGTAGTTCAAGACATTTCCTTTGCCTTATGTTGAGTTCTTTTTGTGAGAAAATATATTCCAAACTCTTGTGATCGGTATATATATCACATTTTTCACCATAGAGATAATGTACCCATATCATCAAGTAAAAGATTACAATATCTAACTAAAGATCATGAGTGGGATAGTTCTGCTAATGAATTTTTAGCTGTCATGATGCATAGGTAATAACCCTATCGTTCTGCATAAGGACACAACCATGTCCTTTCATTGATGCATCACTATAAATAATGAACCCATCATTCCCCGATGGTAGAGTCAATATAGGAGCATTGACTAATCTTCTCTTCAGTTCTTCAAAACATTCTTCACACTCTTTTGTCCAGACAAATTTAACCCCTTTACATGTGAACTTTGTTAATGGGTTATCCAATCAGGCAAAATTTGGGACAAAACGTCGATAATAACCTGCCAAACCAATAAAACTGCGTAACTCAGTTATACTTGTCGGTGCTGGCCATTCTTGGATTGCCTTGTTCTTAGAAGGATCAATGGAAATTCAATCCTTAGAGACAATAAGGACATGAAAAGAAATCTCTTGAAACCAGAATTCACACTTGCTAAACTTCCCATATAATTCATGCCTTCTAAGAGTCTTCAAGATAATCCGCAAGTTATTTTCATGACCTTCATATCTTTTTGTGTATACCAAGATATCATCAATAAATACCACCGAAAAATCATCAAGATATTCCTTGAAAACTCTAGTCATTAGATCCATGAATACAGAGGGTGAATTAGTCAATCCAAAAGGAATTACTGTAAACTCGTAATGGACGTACCCTGTTCGAAATGCTGTCTTCGGAATGTCTTACTTCATCACACACAACTGATGGTATCCAGATCAAAAGTCAATCGTTGAAAAGTATTTTGCTCCATGCAGTTGGTCAAATAAATCATCAATGCAAGGTAGGGGATACTTGTTTTTAATTTTTATAGCATAGATCTTCCTGTAGTCAACGCACAACCTCATAGATCCATCGTTCTTCTTAACAAAAAGGACAGGGGCTCCCCATGGAGAAACACTAGGGCAAATAAATCACTTATTACTCAATTCCTCTAGTTGTTTCGTTAGTTCAATTAATTCCACAGTGGCCATTCTATAAGGGGTCTTCGATATAGGCCTTTCTCCATGAATTAAATCAATGGAAAACTAAACTTATCATTCTGGAGGATGTCCAGGTAAGTCATCCGGAAACACATCCACATATTCATTCACAATAGGTACATCCTATATTTTAACATTCCTTTCCTCTCTCTCATTCATTTCATTCTCTTCCTCCCCAATAATTGAATTTAGTTGAGCTACTGGGGGTGGATCTAAATAAGAATTAGGTGGTGATGATTCTTCTCTATAAATAAGGTGTTCCTTATTATCATCATCGAAAATCGTAACCTACTTCTTCTTACAATATATCTTTGCATCATAGTCCAAAATCCAATCCATACTGAGGATTATATCATACTCAATCATAGTTATTACAATGAGATCAGCGGATAAATAACATTTATGTGCTCTAATGGGGACTGATTCGCAAAATATTGTTGCAATGATACTTCCTTTATGAGTTTTAACTGACAATTCTCTTGTTAAATAAAACTAGAAATATATAATTCTCTTAGAAAACTGGGAAGATATGATACAATGTGATGATCCAGAATCAAATAATGCATTTTCTAAACTGGAGGAAAACATTAAATTACCTACCACCACATCTTTCAGAGCTTCAACCTCAGCAGTAGTGATAGCATAAGCTTGGCCTTGATCCCTTGGCCCTTTCTGGGGTAAGTTCCCATGACGCTTAGGACATTCATTTGCATAATATCCCATCTCTCTACAATTATAGCATTCCACATTGACAACAACTTTCTTTCCCTTGCAATCATGAGCTTGGTGGCCTTTTTCACCACACTTGTAACCGACTCCCATTCCCTTCAAGCAAGTACTGGGGTGTTTCTTCCCATATTTATTACAGGACTGATATTCAACTTTTCCCTTCTTCCCCTTATTTCCATTTCTAGATTGATCAGATGATATCTTCTTCCCTTGCATTTCTTTAAAGTCATAAGACTTAGAGAATTCTTTTTCCATCTTGATAGCACACGAGACAATATCTTAGTACGACGAGAAGGTTTGTGCGACTAATGCTTGATGGAGAAATGGTTTTAACCCATAAAATAAACAATCGATCTTCCTTCTTGGGTTACATATATAATCTGCAGCGTGGCTCGCTAACCATTTAAAGTTAGACTCATACTTCGCGACATTCTCATCCTCCTTCTGCCTCAGACTCATAAATTGCCTTTCCATATCTTCTCGATGGTCACGAGGAAGGTATTTTTCTATGAAAAGCTCTTTTAACTCCCTTCATTCCATATTAGATACTTCTTGATCTTCTTTCAGGTTTTGAATCAGTGACCACCATTGATCGACATCTCCAGTGAGGCGGTAAACTACCATGACAACCTTCTCCCTTTCGTTACTCCCCAAGGCATGGAATATTTTCGCTAAGGAGTTTATCCATTTCTCAGCTACTAATGGATTTGTACCCCCATTAAATGTTTGGTGTTGTTGCCTCATGAATCTGTCTAACATTGATCCTCCACGTTGCGAATCAGGGTGCTCTATATGAGTAAGGTTATTATTCATAACCTGAGTGACTTGTCCTAGTATAGTGATAAGTTGATCAGAACCAGTTGTATCTCCATCTCCACAATAATTATCTTGGGCAGGAGGAAAATCCCTACATGGAGTGCGTGCATTGATACGGTTTCTATTCCTCCCACTAGGTTCCATTTATAAACAATGGCATAAACTAGATTAGTTTATGAATCAAAATACATAATTCCATACTTGTAAAACACTTAACATAAATTGAACTATTTGTGGATAAAATCCATAATCATAAAAAAGAAATGTTTTCTTTTAGGAAGTATATACTCATAAACCCTTCATAATGGTTTTAAATGAAAATGAGAATTATCCTAATCATATCCCCTGGGAGTTTTGTAACCAAGAGTGAAACAAGGCCCAATGTCGTGCACCTGTTCCCATTCGAGTCTAGCTCAAAGAGTTGTTTTTGGGTTTTACCCCTAGGTACATCTGTGCCAGAGCCGCCTCTACCTGTTCGTATCCAGACAGGGATGTATTTCACAGAAAACTCACAAAATCTCGATAATACTAATATTATAGGAAGATCTTCTATACTAATCCTCAAAGTCTATCTTTGGGATATGTGCTCTAATCAGAGTTTATCTAAATCTTGCTTCCAAGGTTATTACTAACCTCCCTCTGATACCAACTGTAAGTCCCGACCCCAGTTACCTAGAGTTGGTGCTATATTGCGTAACATTGGCATGATCACAAAGATCAAGTCCCGAAAGACCGATTACTTTAGTAGTCTTGAAAAAACTAGATAAATTCATAAGTCTTACATTACATCATAATGTTAAACAAAACTAAAAAACATCATGTCTTCAAATCCCCTCATACTATCCCTGCAGGTCATTCATAATATACATCATCACATCCTAGAAAAATTAAAACATTGAAAGGGGTGAGCTCAGATGCTTAGTAAGGATAACAATATAGCGAAAGATTTTATAAATAAACATAAACATTTAAGGCAATTTATGACTAAAACAAAAGCATTTTAAACTTGAACTTCAACATAATATGGAAAAAGTAAAATGAGATAATTCCATTTACATATTCACATGGATATTCTACTGGTCAAATAATCACATGCAATATCAATAACCACTTTCATAATGATGGAATTCATAATGCCAGACTATCATAACCACGTAGCCAAGGCCTCGTGCCAAGACTATAAATAAGATTTTGTCAAGGCGTCGTGCCAAGTCACTAGTTTGTCTCATGAGGCCTACCGATGAATCAAGGAGCTATAGCGGGCTCCACCCATCCCTTAATAAGTCCAATGCATTCCTCATATGAACAGGTTTAAACATATCATAATCCATAACATAATCGTATCACATAAAACATGCATAAATGAAACATAACATTTCCACATTTCAATCACAAGATATCAACACAACACATTGATATAATAAAAACATTATCAAAATCATTTTCAATACCAAAATAAATGAAAAGTAAAACATGTTATATATTTTTCATTTTAAAAAAATGTTATGGCCTATAGAGGAAACCGAAACTCAAATAATAGTCACAACGGCGGAGAAGTCATTGTGGCCGAATACGTAAGAAAAAACATTACTTTTGTCATTTAGTAAAAACGCTTCGCATAAAAAGATTCCTTTTGAATAAACGTAAATGTCAAAGGGGTTTATACACCTTATAAAAGAAATTATTATATAAAATAAAATATGCCTCAATGAATGGAGATTAAGACGATGTCCCTTACAAAGATCATTTTTTAAATAAAATGGATCTATTATGTGTATTAACTATAAGTAAACATAAATAAAGTAAAAATATAAGATAGAACATAATAATATCATGGCATAATTTGAAAGTAGGATATTAACCCGAAGAACAAAAATTGGGTTAAGAAGTTCCCTTACCTCGTGTCCGACTTGACTTGACCATTCTTTAACCTCCTGAATAATAAACTAGAGTTAAACTATACTTTCATAAGAACCATTTTCAAGTTCAGTATCCCTTTTATATCACTTATTACCATGTTACAAAAATAATGTAGTCATTTAAGTTATTAACGGTCGTTTTGTCGATCTTTGGTACTTGAGTCAACAATAATCTTCTTATAATTACAAGTTGTTTATGTGGTATAATATCCATTATCTCCAGAATTATATTCATGATTTATATAACATTTATATCATATATATCCAGCATTTACATTCATTCATAATATTACATAACATTTAGAGGTAAGAAATGAAATGCACTGTTCATGGAGACAGTAAGCCGTACGTACACATGAACGCTACTTTCATTTCTATTTCATATTTAATGGAATGAAATCATAATGATAAAAAGGTATATTGTAATTACAGTATAATATCATATATAATATCATTTACTCCATACTTTATACATCCCTCATATGGAATTAACGATTCAAATCACTTTGAGGGGGCGGTAGTCAGCACTTCCTAAAATGAAATTATCGCATTTACCCATCACAGAAATCATAAAGGTATTCCATAAATGAAAAATAAATAATCATAAGGAAAACAAAAACATTATATATATCATATATAATAATAGTTTCATCATAATTTCCACCATTAGAGGTGTTAAAAGAATATTGAACAATCATCGTTTCATGAGGCAATATTTCACCATCCACAGAAACAGTATGTTATTTAACCATTAGATGAAGGTGTGTGTAAGTGTAAAGAAAATTATTTTCGTAACAACATCCTAGTATATTGAAGATACTGGTGTTGTTACAAAAAAATGGAATTAAAAGTGATTAAGGGGTTGGAGAATCAAAATAAAACAAAATAACAGAAGAGAAGACATTACCTTAAAATCGGGTAACTCTTTTTGATTTGAGTCAAAGGCTTCCTTAGGGAGCCTTCTGCCCAAAGTGAGTAATCTAGGAGTAATAGAGAGAAGTTTGGAGAGTATTTTGGAAGTGTTTGGCCCAGCCAAATGGCTTTGATGGTATGAATATGGTGGTAGAGGTGGGGGCCTTTTATAAGAGGAGAGGAGGGGCACTCTAAGAAACTCATGAAATGTTACATTATTATGAAGTGATTTTCGGATTCCAAAGGTCCAAAAATTATTTCTTTCTAGGATACGATTATAAGGGTTCTAAATATACTCATAAAATAGGTTTTTGACAATTTTAAGTCATATATTTTACATTATCTTTTTATTTTATTTAAATCGTTAATTAATGAGGTTATCGTTGCATCATCATTGTGTTATAAAAGATTTAATTTATATAATGTCTAAAAATTATAAAAAAATTACCATGATGTAGGAAATCTTTTTATCTTTCTAATTAATATTTATAGTCAAAAAGTTAACTTATATAACCCCATGTAATAATTGTTTTAGTAAAACAACACATGTTTGTGACAATTTTATTTTTACTTTAAATAAAAAGTTATTAATGTCATTTTCTTACCCAAGTGGCTCCATGGGGTCCCCAAGTTGACCCATGTATTTTAGTGGTTGGCCATGGCTAATATAATAAGGTTAGGACAAGGGTAAGTGTATTTTCATATTTTTATCATATCATTTTTACCTTAAATTTCACTAATTACCTTTAATCGCAATTAATTAAACTAAAAAGTTACTATTCACCAAAAAATTATTTTAATCCCATTGAACAACATTTTACTTCCTAATTAAAACCATGTATGTCAGATTTTTTAAAATCAAATCACAGAAGTGGTAATGTTTTATTTAAACGAAAATGTAGTTTTTAAACTACCACTTAGTGGTTTCACTATTCATCAAAATTGAAGTTTTTCAGAACAATGCCAAAATTTCACCCTAATCAATAATTGATATTACGAATTAAAAAATGATTTCTATTTTACAAAATTCCAAAAATATAATTTGTATTAATTAATTTTATAATTAATTCCCATTGTCACAACAAATAGCGTGTTTTTAATCAACAATATATATCAAAAGATTGACAATTGTTTATGTCCAATTTCAAAGTGAAATTAATTATAATGAACACCATTGGATAAAATGGTAAAAATATATTCTAATTATATATTAAAGACACTCAATTGTATAATTTATCACTATAAATTATTTTGATTAAAAAGTTGTTTTTAAGTATTTTTCACTATTCATAAAAAAAATTGGATGTTCTCAGAAAAATACCATAAATTCATCATAAGAAAATTTTAATATTCCAAATCCAAAATTGAAGTCCATTTTGAAAGATAAAATTTATAAAATTTCAAAAATTAGGTATAACTATTCAGAACGGCTACTTTGATTGGTTTTTGTGTGTGTTAGAACTCGAAGTTGCGTACAACACACGCTACTGTATTATTAAAATAGAGGTGTACCGTTGAAGCATGGGGTGTTACAATTGTTTCCCTTAAACCTCTTCATCCCATACACCACTGCGACCCATGCTATCCATGGACTCTACAACCTCGATGCACCAGCAGTTTCCTTTGTGGGCCCATGAACTCGCTCTACTGGTCAGTTTTTGGATCCATCTGCACTTTTAGGTATCTTTGGGATCTAATGTCACTTTTGTGTATTCCTCAAAATTTTACAACCACTCTGGGGATCCAAAAATGTTTGGTAATCCCTTGAAAATATCAGATATGGCTTCGTGGAGCCATCTACAAAGAACTGGGGGAGAGAGAGAGAGAATCATCGAGAACACCCAATGAAAAAATAATCCTTTGAATGTGTTGGCCCATAATTGTTCTTATCAACAGTATAATGAATCACAATTCAAATCAACAAGATTTAATTGCCGATATCAAACCCCCAATAATGTTTCCTAATCCCTTAAGAATAATTCATCCATGGAGTAATATGTTATTGAGTTTATCCACATTCTTCAATTTTAAGGGAGGAATATGTGAAAAACAAACCCTCATATTTAAAACCATACCTGGGAAAATGATTATTGGTTGAGGATGATATTCTACCATCAATTGTCGATCTATAGTCATTAATCCACTCTCCAAAGGTGTTATCACAACTTTAGGATTCACCGACATTTGTCATTGGAGATGATTCCTTCTTCATTCATCATTGGAATTATAGGATTTTTTTAAACCATAAATTCTAGTTTAGATTAAGAAAGAAGACGTGTACACATTGCAGCATCTCCACATTGATTCATTAATGAGGTTCATTAATGGATTCAGCATTTCCTTATTGATGCACCATAGTTCTGATGAGTCACTACGTAACGATGAAGATAAATAATAAAATAAATTTTATTAAATTATTTTATTTTTATTCTCTAATTCCCAAAAAATGTATTTTTTGTTGACCCACTCCAGTCAATGTTAGGCCCTTCCAAGGAAAATCCTGATGCTCTGAGTTAAACGGTCCATCATATTTTTTATCTAGGTTATAGCTTAAAAGTTAGGAAGACACAATGACATGATTATTTGATGACCTTTAAAAATAGTTTGAAAATACATTCTGTCAAATCCATGCCTCAGAATCAAGTGTCATCTCAAATCCTGGTCTCGAAATAATGCTATTTAATTTTCAGAAAAATGTTCTAGAAATTATGGGGTATTACATTCTCCCCACTATATGGATTCAAATCCCTAAAATATAAACAAAATAAACTCATATAAATGAAGGTATTGATCATGAATCTGAGATTCCATCTCCCACATGATCTCCAGGAGACTCCCATGCTGCCAACTAACACGCACCAGAGTAGTCAATTGTCCATGATGAATCCTCTGATGTTGACCCTCTATCGGAAATGGGTACACCACAAATGTATCCCTATTTTCAATCATCAGATCACCATGGTCTGACCTAAGAATAATCATTCACATATTTCCTAATTTGGGATATTTCGAAGATGTCTGGCTCCCTCTCAAACTGTAGTGGTAGAGCCCAGCAGCACACCACCTCTCTCAATATACATAGTATCCGGAAAGGTCTAATGAACCATAGAGATAATTTATCACCCCATCCAAATCTCTATATCCCTTGTCGATGAGACACCCATATGAATATGTGGTCCCCCTAATCATACTCCATAGTTTCTCATTACCTACATTAAATGACTTATATCAGCTCTGTGCAGTCTTCATCGGCTCTTGGATGACATGCACCTTATTAGTGGTAGCATGAACCATCTCTGGACCCATGAGTGTTGAATCTCATCTGTCAGTCCAGCATAACAGTGACCTACATGGTCATCCTTATAGTGCCTCAAACAATTTCATATAGATGGTGGAGTGACAGATATTATTGTATACAAACTCCACCAGTGGTGGGTGGTCATCCCAACTACGACCAAAATCAATAATGAAACCCCGAAGCATGTTCTCCAGTGTATGAATGGTTCGATCTGTCTGACCATCGATATGTGGGTGAAAGGTTGTGTTCAAGCCTAATTATGTCCCAAATTCCTCTTGCAATCTCGTCCACAAACATGATGTAAAGCATGGATCAAGATCATATAATATTGTATATGGGACTCCATAGAGTGAAACTATCTCCACCATGTAAAGGGGTTTCAAGATCTCTATTAAACCCTTCTATTGAATGTGAAGGAAGTTGTTCGACTTACTGAGTTTTTCAATGATCACCTATATGTTATCATGCCCCTTGTACATACTTGTTAATCCCATCCAAAATCATATTAATATCCCTTTCTACTTACACATGGGTACCTCATTGGGTTTTTTCAAAACTTCTATAACCTGGTTCTCTGCCTTCACTTGCAGACAAGTGAGGCATCTTGAGAAAAACTCATCCATTTCCTTCTTTATCCACAACATCCAGTACTAGCATTGAAGGTCCTAGTAAATATTTTCCACATCTGGATATACCTCAAAATGAGATTTATGTAACTCCCTCAATTCCATTGGTACTATGGTGTGTCTTCTAAAAATTTTGACGTTCTCCCCACCTTTCTAAAATCAATTAGTGTAATTCCCTACAGAAATCTGGGCATATATAGTCTCGAAACTCTCATATCCATGATCCACCTCCCTAACATGATATATGAGTAGAGGGTCAACTATTATCTGCTAAATAAAATATGACCCTCTCTATCCATGAATGATATCTGAAGTGATCCCAACTTCTATGAGGCCTCATTCTGTAGTTGTGATCTTAATCTTCTGTAGAGAGAATCTTCAGCCATGTTACCCTACCTTGGAGTATAGAGTATCTCAACTTCATAGTCTAAAAGGAACTCTAGTCAACATCATTGTCCCTTATTCAGATCTATTTGATAAAAGATATTCTTGAGACTCTTCTGGTTAGAGTAGATGATGAATTGTTCACCCATAAGGTTGTGTCACCACATCTATAGTGTGAAACCTTCACTGGAAACACATGGTCATGAGTCACATTGTTATGCTCATGTGGTCTCAATTTTCGTGATCCATAATCAATCACTAATTTCCCCTGAAACATGACACAACCATGCCCAGTTCCTATTGTCTCATAGCATAATACGTTGTAAGTTCCTCCTATGGAAGCATCAGTATTATATCAATCTTCAAGTTCAGCCTCATATATGGAAAGATCTACTGTTATATTTCTATACAGACAAAGAGTTTTCACTTCTTCTTCAACACCATCATGGATGTTGACACTCTGGAGATGTTTTTTATAAACCTATGATAGTACCCAGCAAACATAAGGAATATCATCACCTCGGTAACACAATTGGGTGGATACCAAGAAATCACCACACTGATCATCGCTGGATCCACCCCAACTCCATCCTCTGAGAAGACATGTCCCATGAAGTAGACCTTTCATATCTAGAACCCACACATAGAGATCCTTCTATAAATCTGGTGCACTCAGAGTGTGTCTAGAATAATCTATAGGTGTATCATGTACTCCACCTCGGATGTTGAATACTCTAAGATTTCATCAACGAATACCACAACAACCCGGTATATGTATGGATGAATGATCCAATTCATGAGTCCCATGAACACTTATGGGCTATTCTTCACACCAAAAAGCATCAATAAGTACTTGTAGTGGTCATAGAGACATCAAAACTTTGTCTTCAAGATGTCCTCATTTTGAACTCAAAGCATGGGATTTCCTGATCTGAGGCCTATCTTCAAGAACAATATCGCTCCCTTGTTTTGATTGAATAGGGCATCAGTCCTTGGTAGATGATACATTCTCTTCATGGTCACCTAGTTCAGGAACTATCTTTCCATTCATAACCATAAGCATCCATCTACATTCTTGTTAAACAAGGTTGGGGTTGCCCATGGTGAAATGTTGGGTCATACGAACCCTTCCTCTAAAAGTCCTCCAATAGTACGATTAGCTCCTAGAGCTCTACGGGAGCCATCCGATATGAAGGTGTAGAAATTGGTGTCATAATGGGGTATAAATAAATGCATAATTCTACCTCTCTGAGAGGATTTAGTCCTGAAACATCCTCTGGAATGACGTACTCATACTCATCCACCACAGTTGGAAATTGTGGACTCGTATTGTCCACTACACTGAGGGTCATTCAAGTCGACTGATCAGTGATCTAATAAACCCTCTTCTGTTATATTACATTAAATAATTATCTATTTAACTTCTCATCAAAAAAGGAAAACAAGTTCATATCTCAGTAGCCACACCACACTTTGCAACTAATATAGTCAATCTGAACATGAACTTCTGATAGCCAGCCTATACACAGAATAACAGTGTAAGGTCTCAACTCTGCTAATAAGAGATCCCAGATGAAGCTCATGCCTCTAAGAGATTGCTCATACTATTTGTACTAGTCTGTTATCAACAAATCCCCTCATGTAAGTGTTTCTAATTGTATGGATTGAGAAAACAGCTTGATTAGAATCTCCTAGCTCCGAACAAGGGTCGTGGTAATGAATGTGTCACTAGAAACTTCGTCAATAGGAAATTCAGCTAAATTGGAGAAGACATATATCATACCTCATATCATTTCTAGGAAATTGGGAATATAGGATTCAATTTTCTAACTATGTTCCCTCCCTTACCCACATTCTCTTAGATCCCATGGTAGATAAAATTGGGGGTGGGTAGTGTCTTATACCTATACCCACCTTCTACCACTTGTCCTTCTCCTGAGCCATGTTCCACACCTTGTGGACTGACCACTTCTTATATCTACACATACCTTGGTGGAATCTTAACCATATATCATTCCTCTTCATGGTGAGTCAGGGAACACCAAGACATGTTCCCCTACCCGCCACACACCAAGCATTCTATATTCATCTGATGACTCCCTCTTACCCTAGATCCTCTACCGCCGACCCTGAGTCCTTGGGTTTTTCTCTATAGGATCTGTCCTATTTGGTCCGATGTTTCATCTTTCGAATACCCACCCAGGATAACATTGCCACTAATTGACTGGTGGTATCCCCCACCATAGGTTCCTGCTTCATGAGAAATATATCCAGTAGTAGATCTCTCTCCAGTACCTTAGTCTCTGTTGGGATGTTGTGGGAAGTAATTGATTCCCTGGTCTACCGTTGGAGTCCCTTCTTAGTGGTTAATTCCATAAAAAAGGGTTTTATTCCATATCGGTAGAGTAACCTGATATGTCTATGATCCTCTCAGATTAATCATCCACTATCAGGATACCATGATGTTGGGGAACCGACTTCCATATACACACTGAGGGTAAATTTTTTAGGATTAACACCTAAATGTAATTTCACTCGATGGCAGACTAGGTGTAGGTCACCGCCTTATGTGTCTGGATCATCAAACTCCATTATCTTTCTATAGAGCCCTTCAAAATGATCACATCTAGAACATTCATCTAGTCAATTGGAATCCTCACTAATAAGAAGACTCGCTTTAGTACCCCCATCCAATACCAGTGACATGGGGATCTATCCCTCCACTCAACCATGGAGGACTCTAACTCTAGAACTCTTTTAAGGAACTAATCTTACATGTGTCCTCTACCTGTAGATCCAATAGTAATTGTTGACCGACATGCAGTGGTAAATCTAGGACACTTCCTGAAGGTTCCATCTCGGGAAATGGTACATATACTGATGTCTCATTACTCTATTGACCATCCTCGTGGTCATGCACTGATATTATGGTTGGCTAGCTAGATGAGGCTTCCTGGTAGAGATCAAGATGAATCACTATTAATATATTATACATGGTGCGATGAAATTGTCTTAGAAAGAACATGATAAAATAATTGATGATACTTGAAACCTGTGTTTTCATGCACTGAGTTATAAATAATAATTTAGAGTCCTAGTCTATGGATACGTCGGCAGATACAACAACATTGAACTACCTGGCCTGAAATTAGAACTCGAAATAGTTAATAGTATTTCCCCATAAAAATGTGAAGAATATTAGTTCTTCTGGAAGAACTAACATCTATTTGATACAAATTTTTCACAAACCATCCCCCATGACCCATGTCATGACTACCACAATCTTGAATTTTATATGCTTGGTGCAGCCAGGTAGCACCGTGTAGGCATATCACAAAAAGAGAAGGCATTTCCTTTAAACCTATTCACATACACAAGGAACAAACTGTGGAATGTAATCCAAAACATTCACTGAGACAACTACTAAGAGTTAAGTATAAAATTAAATTACAAAGGGGCCAAAATATATGTAGAAAACCAAAAAGGAATGTACGAATGCCTTGGTACTTACACATGAGACCCAACATGAAGGGTAGGTGAAGGGTAGCTACCTGTAGTTGTAGAAGTATGCCCATCCTTCCTGCCTCACCAAGAACCTCTTATCCCCATAAAACCAAGGGTTCAATTGGAACTTCGAACAACAAAATGAGACACAACACATGGTGGAGAGGACCATGTCGGGGTGAGTAACACAATAATCGGTAGGGAACCCAAACCACAAAGGAAATACCACAACGCAATTTCAAAAAGCAATACCACAAATACAATAAAAATCACACCAGGTTTAACTAAAATTTTATATGGTAAGATTAGCAGTCACAAAGTTAAATAATCTAGTGTTGCTGAGGGACTCATCCCTGATTAGTAACTAAGGATTGCTCAGCTATTGGACAACTGAGGTTTGCTCAGCTACTTGACCACTGAGGTCTGATCCTCTAAAGGACCACAGTTGTCCACTTAGCTACTGGACCTCTAAGTTTCGCTTCTTTATTTGGAAAATGAGTCATGTGGTGCTACATTAACAGTAAGTACCACTGTTCTTCTGCACCATGGAGGTCTATTCGGCTGTAGGACAAAAAATGTTTCAATAGACTATTAGGCCACCAAGGTGAGGTCCATTACTAGAACAATGAGGTACAATGAGATATAGTACCACCGAGGTCTTCTCGGATACTCGACCACTAAGGCCTACATTCATACTGGACTATCTTGGTCCACTCATCAATAGGACCCCCGAGTTCCTACTCCTCATATCATTCACATTAGTTCTTATCATAGGATTCTCGCACTTTGGAGCATATGATTCTAGGAAAATCAACTGCTAAATCCATATGTCATATATCAAATAACACAAAAACTCACATAGATATACCCAAAAGACCTTATCGTCATAAGGGTCTCAATTTCATAGTCGATATGTCTATCAGACACCTGATCTTAAAGATATTATCATTTTAGTAAACAGGGGCCTATTCCCTGTAGGCCCGGTCTGACATTGTCAAGCGGACCTGACCAACCCTGCTTGGGGGTCACAAATGACCCAACTCGAACCATTCTGGAATGGGCCAATGGGCCGGACCATTAGACCTTAAAGGACTAGGTCTAGTTCTACTATGGGTCCAGCCTACCGAGTCGCCCTAAAACCCTGTACTCATCTGACCTGGTCCGACTTTGTCGGACCGGTTCTGAACAGCCGGGTTGTCCAACAACCCAAATTTTTATCCAACCTCAGCCAAAATTTGGAGGTCCAATTATTCTATAGATCAAGAACATGTTGGAATGCATTTCATGAAGCTATGTGGCCGGTTGAGGCCATCCACCTCCCTCCTCACAAGTTCCAGCATGAACCTTGTGCCAGCCCTCATCGCGACCCGCCCTTTAGCCCGCATGAACTGCTGTGGTGCCTAACCAGCACCCCCTGTTGCACTGTCGTACCCCTTATTGTTGTAGCCTCTATGGATCAATGCACCACCTCCTACCCATGACCGCTGCTATCACTAGTGGTCTCTTTCGTGGGCCACCAGACTCACTCTGATGGTCCATTTTCTAATCAGTCGGCACTTCCATGATTCAAAGGTCCTAACTACCTCTACCATGTACTACTCTCAGTTTTACCATTTCTCTAATGGTCCAAACACATTTTTAATCCCCCCAGAAGAGATCTTACTTGAACTAGTCATTTCATCACGACAGAACAGGGAGATAGATAGAGAGAGGATCACTAAGAGCACCCAATGAAAAAACTGACCTTCCTTCTTATTGGCCTGGAATTGTTCTTATTAGTGGGATAACAAAGAATAATTCAAATCACTATGATTTAATTCTCAATATAAAAAACAAAATAATATTCTTAATCCCACAAGAATATTTCAACTGTCGATCAACTAGTTGATGATTTGATCCGCGTTCTTTGATTCGAAGGGAAGAACAGGAGAAAACAATCATTCAGAGTTAAACCCCTACATGGGAAAAAGAATATTTGTCGAGGATGATCATTCATCATCATCATTCAATATCTGGTCTAGATCCTTCTCACCAAGGGTGTCCTCCCCACTTTTTGAGTCACCATCATTCATCATTGTAGAGGTTTTCATTGTTTTTCTCTAGAGAAATTATAGTGTTGTATGTCTACACCTAATTCATGTTTAATTAAAGAAGGAATATGTTTTCTTCGAAGAAGGGTCATCACACTGATTCATTAATGAGGTTCATCAATTGGTTCAACATCGCCTCGTTGTTAAAATATAGTGCTAACGAGACACTACGTAACGATTACAAGAAATAATAAAATATGTTTTTATTAATAATTTTTTTCCCTTGTCCTGAAAAATATCTTTTTTTGGGAAACAAGTGACAGTCGATGTTTGGCCCTTCCTAAGTGAATCCCGACACTATGATTTTAATGTTGCAATCAGATTTCTGATCTGGGCACCAGTTTAAATGTTAGGAAAAATTCCTCTTCTGATTATTTAATTAACATTAAATAGTTCCAAAATTCATTCTGGCCACTCCAGGACATAGAATCATGTGTTGTCTCAAATAATGGTCTCAAAATTATCCCATTTAATTTTTGAAAAAATAACATGAAATTCTGAGGTATTACATGATAAAATTTCAAAAATGATAATTTTTAAAAATAATAATTAAATTTTCAAATTTATTTAAATGTTTTTAAAGATATTTTGAATGGAGGATATAAATAATGATCATGAGGGTAAAAAAATTATTATATATTAAAAATACAATTATATAAACCCCCATAATAAAATTTCATAATAAAAAATCATTAAAAGATGAAATTGGAAATGTAAAAGTAGGGATTGAAAAAAATTGGACAAAAATTATAAATATTAGCATTGGTCGCGATAGAAAATATGAAAAATGATGGAAAACTATAATTAAATAGGGTAACCATTATTATAATTAATGATATAGTTGTTATGGAATAAATTATTTAAAGTAAAATTTTATAATTAAAAATTAATTATCTCTAGAGGGGAAAATAACATACCCTAAAATAATATCATAGGTTAGAACAAACCAACCATGTAATAAAGATGTTCAAGATGAAGTACTTCAACTAAATGATGGGAGTTGAGTTAAAAAAAATACCATTACAACATCGGTAACAATTTAATCAAAATACATTGAGTGATATAATGTTATATGGATTATAAATCCCATATATTGAATGAAAATTATGATAAAAATGAACTTTAAGGCCAATATATAAACAAATAAATTTAACAAATAGTCAATAGGAATCATATCTCTATTATGTATAATAGAGATACAAAAACCTTACAACTATGAACCAATTATATTTGAAATACATTTAAAAAGTGATATGGATGTTTGAAACCCCTGAGATACACGAATAATGTAAAATATATACATTATCCACTAATCAATGTATATAACAAATATTATGTTTCACAATATGAAATTTTACTCAATGTACTAAATTTTAGAAAAATAACCCCTTAACTTAATTCATGAATCCCACTAAATTGGTTGAATCTCATATACAAAAGAAATATTAATCAAATATTTCTAAAAAAAAGCTATAAAAATTTATAAAATTAATTTATTAGTATTTTCTAAATGTGTCTTAGTATCTTATTATTTATTTTTAATATTAGGTGTCAGTAAACTTGATCGTTTTGAACAAGATTTTTTCTTCATAATTATTCCAAATTTCTTTATTAAAGTAAAATTAAATATACACTAATTTATAATTTAAGTGTATTTATTATTTTATAATTTCATTCTACTGATGAAATTTGAGATAGTCATGTTTTCGGATTTTTAATGAATTGATGTTAGATTGTTAATTAATGAGTTTAATATTAATGTTAACATTAAATAACGCAATTAAACATATTATATAATTATTTATAAAATATATTATTGTTAACTAATTTCACATATTCATCCATGATATTTTTTTATATTAGTTCTCATGTATGGTGGTAAATATACCAAAACATGAACATATCATAATTGAAGGATTATTATGATGTCATTTATTGTAATTATTTTTCCCAATAAAAAAAGTATATTTTTTACTTTTTATTAATTTGATATTTTGAATATAAGTTAACTTTAAGAGGTGCTAATTGATAAAAATTTATTACATAATATGAAAAAATAATTTTTTCTCACAGTATATTCATTTTAAATGGTTAAATTTGAAATGATCATTTTCTTGTTGTATTAATAATAGGTTGTCAAATTTATATAGATTAAATCCTAAAAAAATTCATAACCTATATTTATCGATTAAACTACACATTAGTTCCATCCATGTTTTGAGGTGATGGGAAATAAAAAATGTTACTTTATTAATGATGTGGTTAGTAGGTACACAGAAATGACTTTGACCTTTTTCTTATAGGAAAACTAAAATGGTGGCTTATACACATTCCTAAAATATAACAACATTATATATAAAATATATAAAATATACAACCTTTTAATATTGGAAACATATTTATTAAATATAAAGTAATACATTTATAAACACTAAGGAAAAGTTAGTACATAAATTGAAAGAATGGGAATTGAATTGGAATTATCCAAATAAATAGAGGTCATATGCTAACTAATTGATATCAGATGTTTTATAAAATGATATAATTTTGATTAGGATATATTAAAAGTGTTTCATGATGAATTAATAATGGATAGGTGTGTAATTAAATGGTGAATGTGATCCCCATTTATATTCTAGTAAAAATGTAATTTTTTTAAAAACATTTATTTTTCAATAATATCATCGAACTTTTCCCATAGAAAAGAATAAAAATGTGTAAAATAAATGATATTTTTAATTTTAAATGTATTTAATAATTTTAAACATGCATTTTTCAGAAAACTATGATTGATTTTACACTTTTACACTATGTTTTTTAGAATTTTCCCTACATATGTTCTACTATGGAAACTTAATTTTAAGCTTGGTAATTAATTTTAATAAATAAAACTAATATTTTATTTATTAACTATTTTAAATATTATTAACTCTAATATAAAAATAATTTTCCCACATAAGATTTTTAATAAGGACAAAATTTAGTTTCAAAATAAACAAACATAGGACGTGACAATAACTTTTACAAAAAAAGTGTTCTTTAAATCCTAAAATTATTATATTCCAAAAAATTATAAATATTATTTTTTAAAGACATAAATTGGTTTTTAATAATAGAATTAATAGTTAATTTTATTCAAAAAATGGAAAACCCATATATTCCATTATAATTTTTTATTAAAATAAATGACCAAAGATTATTTATAAATTGGAATGAAATGTTACTTGTGTTAAAAAATGTTGGGAATGTGTTTTCTAGGATTATAATATTTTCTAAAAATATAAAATATTGCTGCATAAATATTTATTTTATCAATGATAATATTTTATAATCTTATAGTTCTTAAATATATTATAATAAAAAAATTAAATTTATTGTTTTGGTAAAAACATTATCTTTCACTATTCAATTGAAAATTAATTATTTTATAATTCTCCCAAAAATCATTTGAAGATAACTTTAGAATTATTAATAAAAAAGAGAGTTTCATTTTAGAAAAACTAAAATACTATTATTTATATGTATAGATTTTAATTAAAACATTATAAGAAAAACATATTTAAAAAACATTTGAAATGTTTTTGCTTCATGTGTTCTTAATCTTATTTTCATTGACTTTTTAGTTGATTAATATCTTTTTATTTTCTATAGATTTTGTTATTTTAACTTTTTATTAGAATGATTTTCTAATTTTTCATGGATAATTTTAGTTTGGGGATAAATGTATAGATATATATCAAACATAATATTAATTTAGGAAAAAATATCCCAAAATATTATGGTTATACAATATCATTTACTAGAAAATAACATCTCACTCATAGAGGGGCCTATATCATATCTTTTACATAACATTTTAACTCAGGTTAGAGTCATATCCCATGTCTCCTATCAGGAAAGTCTCCACCACCTTTTCACTCGGGGTGAGGCACATCATTATTGTTAGACATGGTCAGAAAATGAATAATAAAAAACAATGAATATAAAAGACAATCCCATTACCCAGATCATAGTTATCCACACTCACACCACCATCACGATTTCTAGTACAATAAAAAAAATACAACCCAACACCATCACCATAGATAAAAATGGTCCATGGACACCAATTATTTTTATAGATAAATAATACTCATTATTGATTGAATTGCCCTATGCCAATCCTAACTCCGAAGCCTAACCAATAAGACAACAGAGAAAAAATAGAGAAATAATACACTCACACATGGTATTCATTACCCCATGATAACTCATGAATATACCAGTAAATATATATTCATCCCCTATAAAATATACATTTACCAATAAAAACATTAGGTATCTCCCATGATTTCTAGTCCTTCTTCCCATATTTTCTATGTACTATGTGCACCCAATGACTTCCCATGTTCCCTATATTTCACCCATGGAACACCCTATTTAACACTACTCAGGCCTCAAATGTCATCTAACAAATAAGGCCTACCAATATCATATTATCATTTTTCATCCATCAATACAATCATCAAGCACCACTATACTTGCATAAAGATTCATATTTCCCTATTCCAGAACATAATGAAATCAAAATACTAATCCTAATGACTTACCATGGGTACTTGACATGATCCCATAATTAAACTAATATCACTCAATAGGTTCATTGATCCCATTGATATTCCCATATAATTTGAAGTTAATTTTTTGGATTTATCACTAATCGTATCATTTCTTAGTGCAATACACTTTTAAACACCAGAACTAGATTACTAAGTATCACTATGTACCCTTTACAGAACTCCTGAATGAATCATGAGGTAAGGTCATAGAGGTACCATCCACACAAGAATATATTTATTTTCATCCATGAACAGAATATTCCCCATCAGGCACCTGATCTCGTATCTCATGTAATAAATCCTTAATAATTTTATATAAGAATTTATAATTTTTAATTATTGTAAATAATTGATGTAAAATGATTTAAATCTCATATATTGGGTTCCCATGCCCAGAACCTAAGGAAACAACATGTACATAGTCTGTATCAAGATCTTTTGCTACCTGAAAACAAAATCCCTACCATAAAACATATAATGAATTGTTAATTCCATGTTAATTTGGAATAAACAATAGTAAACTCCCCTAAGTGATTCACCTATAGTTAAATAAAATATATTAGGATTCATATCACCTATATATACAACGTTATTCCACCCTAAAATGAATCCTCATCATATGGGTATATTCACAATGATTTAGTAGAATATTTATCAAAATCCAATATGAAACCATCTAAAATATAAGAACGAATTTGATGATGTGGGGAGGGAATATTGTGGTTTACAAAAATTATGTGAGAATATGGACTAGATAAACCACGAATTAAGGGGGTCCAATGGGAATTAATGGGGTAGAAAATATTTGGCAGAAATAGATTCCCATATATCATCTCTTCTGTATAAATATAGGGACCAACATTTATGATAAATAGACATTAAATATTTATTTAGAATATTCCTAACATTACAAATAATTACCCAAATATAAAATTAGTTTTTCTTAATAGGGATACCTAGACAGTAGTTTATAAGTTAACTATATTATCTCTAACTACATTCATCATAACCATAACCCTTCATACAAACATAATACAAAATATATTTCACTAATATCTGGAAAATTAAAACATAAAAAAGGGTGATATCAGATTCTCAGTAATGGTAAAAAAGAATATATATATATATATATATATATATATAATAATCATGACCCTAATGGTATGAGAACGTGAGAATAACAATTAAAAACCATACCATACAAATCAAATATCATAATAAAGACTCATTAAAAATTACAGTAATTCATAATACATGAATCATAATGGAATCAATAAACATGATCCATGATATCATAACATTTTCATAAGGTGTGAATTTTTCTCATGGAAAAAAACATATTAAATTATTTTCATAGAATTTAAGGATCCCTACAAGCGATGTCTTATTGTAATTATATGACTCCGTAAACCATATTAAAATTAATTTTTCACTCCCTATACCATCTTAGTATGAAAATTCATTTAATAAAATAGGTTTACTCCCCATTTAATCAAACTCTATCTCTGGATATATAATTATCTACACAAGGAATTGGATGAGGTATGGGTCTCGCCCCTCACATAATGAAAACATACACATATATTCCACAACATCATAAAAATTCATCATATCATAACCCATAAAATAAAATGGGTATCATAAACATTTTATCATATTATAACCTGTTTAAAAAATATATGACTCATATTAATTTTCACATATAATTACTTATTAAACAAACTGGATTTCATAAGCATATAATCCATAGAAGGGAAACTAATTTCAAAAACATCATTCCATAAATACATAATCCATTTAGAGAAATAAAATGAATGGTTCACTTGGATCAAATCCCTATTAAGTCATTATTGACATCAATAGATGTCGTATTACAACAAAAATAATTTTGAAATATCATTTAAACAATTTTATGAGGAAATTATCCAGTACACATTAATAAATGTTTTATTACATAAAAGTTTTCAAAACACTTTTTATTTGAAAATAATTTTGGAAACATACAATGTAAGATTTGAAGAAATTATTATTCATGATTTCAGAATATTCAATTCATGTTTTACATGTAAAAAATATTTTTCCATTCACATTTTTTGTTAAATCCAAAAAATCATTGTTTTATAACATGACATGAAATTTATTTTCAAAAAAAAATAAAAATATATTCAAGGGTAATATTTTATTTAATAAAATTATAATAGATTAATAAAAAAATTTAAAACATTTTTAGAAAACATGGTTCTGAAGTAAAACATATTTACAACCGAATAAAAATATATAGTCAGGTTTTCATAAAATTATTTTCTTAATTCTTTTAATTAGAAAATATTGGAAATAATTGTAATATTACATGAATATACCATTAATGACCATATGACTATAATATTTTGGATAATTGTTGAGATATTTCAGGAATGTTAGCATAATCGTAAACAATCATCGTAAACTATGATATTTTAGATATAAAATCATACAACTTTTGTAACATTCAATCATAATAACAAATAATGAATAAAATTGCCTGAATATTATAATATCATTAAATATGATTGACTAATAATATAAATATTCAATGAATAAGTATACAAACCTCATGAAATTATATAGGTTCATAACATAATATGTTTCTCAATGAAAGGTAATTTCCACAAAATCCACCTATCGATTTGAAAACTTACAAACTGTTACACCCTGATAGAGATATATTAAAATGGATAATTAAAACATGATATTTATCATTTTAGGAATCATAAAATATATAAATGTGCATTATATAGACAACATACAAGAAATAGGTGGTGAACATGGCTTGTGTCTCAAAAAAAATAAAATTGAGATGGAAATTCATTACCTTATGTCATGAATTCTGTTGTACCCATTAAATACTCCAATATAATATATATATTCTTATTATATATCCTTTAAAAACCCATATTTATTTATATAATACAATATTATATTTTCTTATGACTTTTATTTACCTTTTATTGCTAATTCCATGTTAAGGTAAAATTTCTGGTAGTAAACACTTTGTTTTTAATATATGTTTTAATTTGTTATATTTTTATCCTTATGTATTAATAAGAAATTCATAATATTTTAAATAATATAAATCACATAAATATAATATATTTTCAGTATATATATTTTTATAATAATCTATAATATATATAAATAGTAAAATAAATACAATAATCATGTAGAGAGATGGATGTACATACACAAGAACTTTGTTTCAGTTTTCTTGTCAGATTGAAAGAATAGAAAATATATAAGCTATTATCATTCCATAATAATTTATATGTAATATATATATAATTTTTTTAATAAAATCATCCTTAACACATTATTTTTAAATCATTAATGAATCACATCACGTTTGGAGGTGGTAGTTTTCCCTACACACGAACAACATTATTATATTCCCATAAAATGCAATGCATGAAGGTATGTGTGATATAAAAATTTTATAATAATAATATATTTAAAATTTTAATAAATACCATATTTAAATATAATTTTTATCATTTTTATCATAATTTATGGGTGATAATTGAATGACAGACGACGTCGGTCACCAAGGCGGTAGTCTTCCGTACACACGAACAGTAATTTTGTAACACAACTGACAGAAGTGTGTGTAGTTTTAGTCACTAAATATAACTTAAAAATATATTATTATATATAATAAACTAATTATATTATATTATAAATATCTAATAATATTTAAATGGCTTATAGGAATAAATGAAACCGAAATATTCATTGATGAACGTTATATCTTCTTTAGGTATCTCCTATTGGCTTTCACTAAAGGAATTCCTTGGTTACATTTTTTCCAAAATTAAGGATTCTAAGATGTGGGAAGGGAATTTTGGAATATATTTGGAATTTTATCTTCCAATTAAAAGGAATATATAGTTCTGAATAGAGGGGGAGAGGGGTTGATCTTTTATAAGGAGTGAGTTGAAAACATGTAAATTTCATAAAGAGGGAATTCAAAAAACATTATTCCCTACCTTGTAGCTCCAATAATGGAACAATAATGATACATTAAGGTATAGTGTCTAAATATGTCCCTATAATTTGGTTTTTATATATTTTAGGTTATTTTATCTCTTATTTTTATACATTAGTCCCATATTAAACTAGTTTTACTCTTGATCATTGAGATTAATTTTAATTATTTTCACCAATAAATTTGGTATAAATTTAATTTGTCCTTAATAGAAAATATATATATTATTTATTAAAAATATGATATAAATTTTTAAAAATTTAATTTCAGTATTTTTTAGAAATTAATTTAAAATTAATCTAGCATGTGTATCGAAACAATGGGTTTTTAATGTGAAATTGTTCAATGTTTGAAATGTTTTCATGTCCAATTTTAATGTGAAATAGATTAAATTGAACTAAATTGAATTATTTGATGTTAAATTTAACATATTATATATTTAAAACATGTTAAAATATATTTTAACTATGTAGATAAATTATACAGAGCTGCAGTTTTCAATTAAAATTCTGTATTTTCACAATTCATCTAAAAATAAAATATTTTATAAATATTGAAAAAAAATTCATGGTATTCAAATTTTGACATTATTAAATCAAAAATTATGTTTATTTTATCAAATTAAAAATTTTATAGTCTCAAAATTTTATTTTATTATTTTTCACATAAATACATGAAAATCGGTTCTTCTGAGAAAATAGTATTTTGAAAACATATAAACATTACCCAAAATTATATATTTCAATATAAATATGTTATATTTATATAAAAATATTAAAAATAATATTTAAATAATATTTATTACAATTCATATTATTATGTATAATGACTAGGTAATAATTGTCCTGATTGAATTATTATAATAATTAAATTTTTTACCAGAAACTCATTATTCCATGTAAAGACAAATTATATCATTGTTTCATGAAGAAAAATATTCAAATGGGGTTTCATGTAATTTATTAATTCAATGAAATTTATATAATTCAGAAAAAAATCAGAAAAACTCAGTGTGTCTCATTCTACCCCCCATAAAATGGATATCCCCCTCATAATTTATCACACTAAAACAGAAAAATAAGGATGTTCCAACCTCATAATATCCTCATATTCCAACTTATATTCCTCTAACTGGTGGTTCCACCCAAAAACATTGACTAGGTGAATGGTCTTGTTAAAAACTACTTTCTTGGTAAGCTCTAGAATCGTTATAAGTTATTCCTTACAAGAATTATATTTTTCTCACGGTATGAACACTGTGTTTTGTACACATGAATGGTCAAATTTAAATTTATTAGAATAGATACACAGGCCACATCATGGTCTTGATATATGATGGGTGGAAGAACCAAGTGATATGATACCACCATAGTATAGTCAAGAATATCAAGGGGACCAATACACCTTGTTCTTTGTTTTCCACCCAGATCCCATAACCTTATTCCATGTATAAGTTCATAGAAACAACTTATCACCAACTTCAAATTACAACTCACACTAGAGGTTATCATAATAAATTTTCTAGATTCATTGAGCTATATTGATATTTTACGAAACATATTAAACATTCTAGTCGATTTCATCATCAGTCTCATGCACCAATAGCATTATTTCTATAAATCATTCCAACACATTGAATTAGTAAATTTATCTAAATGTATGTCATTATAAGGAGCCATATGAATTATTGACTAAAATATATTGTTTTATGAAAACTCAACTTGATGATGTTTTTGACAAAAAACCCTTTGACATCCAATGAACAAGATATCAACATATACTCTATAGTTTCATTTGTTCTTTTAGATATACCATCAATCATAAGATGACAAGTATTGATTAAAGAAAATTCTATAACATGGTCTTGTTAATGAATTCATTGGAAATTTTTGGTAATCCTCATATCCTGATCTGATGTAATGGAATTTTGGTAATAAATATAATCGTTTAACATTCGTAAGGTATATCCCTCTAGGATGATCCAATGATGAATACTTTATGATAGAAATGATGTATAATATCCTATTAAGGTGATATATTAGCATTAATATTGCATTATTACCATTATAAATTTTGTAGAGTTCAATGAAAACAATATATGTTGATATTTTCCCTTCCCAATTATGGTATGGTTAATGGTTGTAACATCCCCTTATACTTTTTTCATTCATCCTTAAATTCTAAGATTACAAAAAAATAAGATATAATCTCTTTGATATATTTCTTCATTTTATTCAACCTGAAGTATTATTTCAAATATCCATACAACATTATATAGTGAGGGTTTATATAGAATGAAGAAATCAGATTATCCACTAATAGAACTTTCATATATGGAATTGAAAGAATTCATACATAGTTTCTGAACTCAATAATACCGTAATAATCAAGGTTAAACTCATTATCATTCTAATATAATTTATTTAGCTATACAACATCCTACATCGCCACATTATTCTTTACATGGATAGATTGTCGAAATTCAATTAAGCATGATAATATTTTTCCTCTTACCAAAATATTTTTAGATATATCATTTTTTAATATATAAATACTATATATTTTTTGATCCTCATCATATATTAGATATCATGATCCTTTCGACTCAAATAATTATCCTCCATGTTCACTTTCTTATGCTTGTAATGTACTTATAAGTCATAATAATTTATCAACTCTAATCACCTTTCTTGATTCACGTTCATCTCCTTATATTAAAATATCTACATTAATATTTTTTCATATATATATATATATATATATCACGCATTTCACCCTAATGATAATTACTAAATATCATTAATGAAAAATTTACCACAACATACTCCAAATAATGAGTTTGTTTATTTTTCTCATGATTCATCAATTTTTGGGAGGCATAAGTATTAACTATTCTATTTCTCATGAGAAAACATCAAAATACCTTATTAGATGAATCAACATTGACTAAATTTCCTTCAACAAAATAAGTGTAAGTATATGTGCACCAAAACACCATCTCCACAGTTCCTTGATATTTATCTCAATTCCATTTAACCACATAAACCTCTCACATATCCTCATTAACTTGGTTAGAGGATTATATTTCCATGATAAATTTCCAAAAAAGAATCGTTATTATATAGCTTGTCGAATGAAAATATTAATCTCAGTAACATTTATCAGTCTAGGACGACATTCAATAACTTCCAGAATTGTTGGATCCATTTATATACCATCTCTTAATGTTATGTGACCCAAATATGAATCTTCTAATGTCTATAAATTCACACTTTTTAAATTTTTCATACATTTTTTAATTATTTAGGGTCCTTTATATTATTTTAAAGTGTTCCTCTTACTCTTTTGTTCTCATTGAATAAACAATAATTTCATCAATAAACACTACCTAAACCTATCAAATTAATTGGTAAATACATTATTCATTAAATCTTTAAATATAGAGGGATTATTCATCCGACCAAAACAAATCGCTATATACTAAAAGTTTACATAACATTTGTAGAAATTTATCTTCTGTATATCCCCCATATTTACCCTCCATTTATGATATCAAGAAATATGTTTAATATTGATGATGTTTTGAGGTCTACATAGTTGTAAAATCATTTATAAATATGAGGTAAAGGATACTTTTTCGTGATGAAGATCTTGTTAGGTTCCCAATAGTCATTACAAAGTTATATTGATCCATCTTTAAATATAATAATCTGAATATGTTAACCCCAAGATGAAAGACTTATAAAAATGAATCCCTTTGTCCATATTCTCTTTGATTTTCTTGTTCAAGTCCTATAACTCAATCAGATCTATTCTATAGGGTGTTTTTTGCATTGTTGTGGCACCAAGTATGTGTTCTAATGATACCTCAACCAAATGCTTTGGTGGAATATTAGTAAATTAATATATAAAATCAATCCTCAAACACTTGTATAATATGAATATCATTGATTTTGTGGTTCTCATAAACCATATGGGATTAAAATCGTTATGAAATGGAATCATGACCCATGAAATGGATGTTTATTCCATTGGATGATCGTATTTATCATCACACATATAGATGATCACAGGATTATTTGGAATTTCAAAAAATAATTTACATCATAATAATTTCATGTTAGACTTTTGGAATTAAATACAAACAATTATAGTTGTAACATCAAATTCAACTAGGGAAAAACATGATTTGTGGGAAACACAATTCTACAAACTTCAATCATAGATGAAACATAGACTTGTGATGTGGTGATCATCCCATTAGGGTTATTAATTTTAACTCAACCGATAACTACAACAATGAAATATTTATTCCCATATAAAATTCATCATATTTAAATAAATGGGTAGATCAAGAGTCAAATAAGGCATTAAAAATTCTAGAGTGAATTTTAAGTGTACCTTTTTCCACATCAAAATCATTCCCCTCATTAGAAATAGTAATCACACGAGATTTAGCATTATCACTTGTCATAAAAGGTTATCGATGTTGATCATCATTGTTACCCCTTTTATTTGGGAACTAGTTAGAATAATTCACATTTTACTTAAAAAAGAAGCACTGAAGTGTGGTTGTGGAATTCAACAAATATTTCTCGATTTTTTCATATTTAGATTACTTTTACCCCAACTTATTCACTAAAAATATCTATGTCCATCCTTCCCAAAATTAAAATGTTTTCTAGTCCCATTAAGAAAATATCAAACATGATTTCTTCCACACATTGAGAATAAAAGATATATAATATAATATTCTCTTTAGTTTTAAGATTTTACTTTGAAATCAATATTTCTATACTTATCAAACCCTTTATAATGATTCATAACTCCAACATATGATAGTTTATTTATGGATACAAATTTTTGTTATGGATAATGCCCATTGGGGACTTGTATTTAAGATACTAATGAATATATAAACCTTACTTTTGTGTTGGATGAAAGAAATAAAAATATAGGATATATCCATAGTTTATAACCATGGATATAATGTCCAAAATCATGGCTATAGGCAAAAGACTCGGTTTCATTCGACATGAATCCTAATAAAGTGGCTATAGAGAAAAAAATTATTGCCACACTTTTTACCTATAATAATAGATTTATTAATATGGTTACAAACCTTGATGTTTGAATACCCACATATATTTATTCCCATGTTTTTTAATTATATATGTAGGAAAATATAAATATTTAAAACATTGGAAATAGGTATACTTACACAGTTTATAATTGTATCCACATCCTTATATATCTAAAAAAGTATGTATACTTCATCAAATTAAAATAGGGGATACATCCTTCGATTTCCATAAAAATATATGTACCACACTACACCCTGTATTTTACATCATACTGAACAAAACAATGTACACTACACTGACTTCATTGGGTGATTTGAGATGGAAACAGTACATGCACCCTCAACCTCACTACATTGCATCAACCTTTCTCTACATTGTACACTGCACAGTACCCCAAACCCATATTCTTAAACATGTAATGTCTAGCTGGTGTGTCCACTATATACCTAGATCACATATACTTCAATTCTATTTTTATTCACCAATCCTCATGGGAAATAATAATAATTTATGACCATTTAAGAGACCGTCATGACTCATCTATAAGTTTTACAATCCAAAAGTAAATGATAATAAGTACATAATAGTTGGAACATGTGTCATTAATAATAACCACATGAATCGAAATAATTAATTATATGTTAATTTTATAATAAACCATAGGTGAGAAACTAAATTCAATGTTAAATTGAGACTAAGGGGAAAAATCCCAGGGTTTCTTGGACTTCTGGAAACACCTTCACCCTACACCCTATACCCTTCACCATACACTACACTTCAATTCATGCACCATGTGCTAGAATCCACCCTGAACAACACCCTACACCTACATACTCATATTTAGAATAATAATTGGTGTCTAGTTAAGAGAGAAACATGACTCATCCATAAGTTTCACAATCCAAAATTAAATTATAACATGTAGTCCATATTTGGAAGACATGAACATCAATAGTAACTCTAGAATGAAACTAAATCATGAAAGGGGTGATATAAAATAAACCAAAAACCACATATTAAATTAATGTTTAAAAAGTTTCTATGTGGAAAAATATTCATGGACTGTCTCGATAGCTTTCCCTTCCTTCACCCCACACCATTCACCTTCACTATTATGCACTTCTGGCACAGTACACTGAACTACACCTTGCACAACAAACTTAACCTACATAGTCATATATAATAGAATAATTTATGATCAATTAAGAGTCCAACATGGAACATTCATATGTTTGGCAGTCCCAAAAGAAATGATTACATGTACATTATAGTTGGAATGCAAGAACATCAATAATAACTACTTGAATGAATATAAATCATGCAAGGTGTATTATAAAATAAACGACAACATCAAGACTATATTAATGATTAAATATAACCCATTGAAAAAAAGATGAAAACTATTGAGTAATAGTGAATGTGATGAATGTGACTATAACCAATCAAACCACCAACATTAATACCACATGGAGTTGGAACAACTAAATTCATACCAAATCCTAGATAACCCACAAAATATCATATTATTAACCATATACCTGTAATAACTAAATATATATGTGTTAATATGAATTTATATTGAAATTTCAATGATATATGTGAGAATAACGTACTCATTAGGGCACTAAAAATGTGTATCAAATCAATAATAAACTATTTGGTTTATATGGGAAAATTTATACTCATATACATACATAAGTGATGAAATTGATCTAAACAGTTTCATCTATCAAAACATGGTTTTAATAATATATTATTATCAAACATTTCAATTAAATACTATGATTGAGTCATTTATCCCATTTCTATATGAATTTTTACATTTTACATGAGATGGTGTATCCTATTGTGATTGTATAAAGAATTAGATCTAGTTAATTTGTATCAAGAGTTTCTATCTAATGACATGTTCTTTTCATTGGAGAACATTACTCACATGAATAAGTATATATGTATGGGAAAATAATAATTATTATTATATAATGATACTTTGTTTGTATAAAAACTCTGAGTCTCATATACAAGCGCATACTTCATCATCTATTGAAAAATTGGCCCCACGGACTCTTCAATATTGTATTTATTTTTCATCCATGGAATTTCTGTAGATTTATTATATTGGTTCATTAATATTATATAGAACACTATAATAATAAAGGCATGTATGTATGTGTTTGCATCATGTTATAGAAGTAACTATACATGCTTCTAGAGATCAGATATAGGTATGCCACCAACCAAAATAGAGTATGAAGAATCAATTATAGATGAATCATAGTAACACACTATTAAAACATGTTGATGAGATTATTCCGGGATGCTCCCAAAAAGAAACAATACTATAATATTCCTTAAAAATTTATATATGACAATCTGAATTACCAATTAATTTTTAATATATATAAATATGAAATATAATTTCAAAGAATACCTTAATTACAATATAGACGATTTAGATTTCATATCTATGTTGGGATGCATAGAAATATATCCCATGAATATACTGTATAAACCAACTTTCTTTTCTTAAATCCCTACACTGTTTGTATACCTCAAACCTTGTATCTTACAAACCAATAAATAAGGATACAATATAAATAGAACTAAAAAATAATTCAATATATATCCTAAGAATTCAAACACATAAATCTGATGCAAGAATACAATGTATAAAACAACATATTGCACATAAATCCATTCCATGTCGACAGCACAAAAACCAAACTTAAACCTTGAATAATGAAATAGAATAAAAAAGAATAAATATAAATAGAACTCAAATAAAATACTATATATATCCTAATAATTCAAACTATCAACAAGATAACTCATATAAAATTTCAATATGAATATCCTATGTATAAATTGATATTATAAGATAAAATTAAATTTACAAACCAAAAATAATGTTTACATCTAAAATGTTCTTCAATAGCAGTATCACCATACCTATAATGATCCACATCATCTCCTATAGAAATACCAACATCATTATCACCTCCTTTTTACCACTGAGACCATCATCGTTTTGAGCATAAATATCCTCATTAGAATTTTCCCATAAATTAGGGGAAGGTCCATAAGAATCATTATGAAACAAATGAAAATATATGTAATACTATTTCAAGTTATAAATTAATGAATTAAGCACAATAAACTGTAATATAAAAAAGTTAAATAATTTTAAATTTAGTGATAAATTATGATATTGATTGTGAAATTAACCTATGGACTTCTAATATAAAATATTATGAATTATTTTATATATCATAATAAATAGTTGAAAATAATATTAATATTCCAACTCTTATAGAAAACTTCCATAAAACTAAGTATAAGAAATTTTCATTTAATTAGATGTAAAGTATAAACATGAGATAATATGAATATTTCAATGAAAATGTGACTAAATTAATTTCGACCACTATATTTTTTAATTTAAATATTCTCACAATGATCAATAAATTTTCATATATATTAATACAAATATGATCAAAACATGGGTGAACATGAGAAAAAAATATCTTTAAATAATATAATTGTAATATATTTTTTTGAAAAAATAAAATTTACAATGAATTTTAAATTCATGAAAAATAATTATAAAATTGTTGATTAAAATGAATATATGAGATGAATAAATATTTTTTTCCTAAAAAAATAATCATATGATAAGGATATAAAATCCATCTTCAGTTCAAAAAAATATAACAAGGGGAGATGTTTCAAAGACACACAAAGACTGACCAATAATTACCCTTACATAATAATTTCATATAAAAATAAAATACATAAAAACAAATAATATATTTAAAAAATATACATATTTTTTTGTTATTAATTACGCACTAAATTATATAAAACTATTTTCCAAAAAAGTGTTACAATTAAAGACTCATTATGTTTTTATACATTTCAATAATAAATAATATTTAAATACAAGGAAAATTATAATTTAAATAGGTAATTAAATTTAAATTAAGTTAAAAATTTAAATAATTTTGTAAATTTTTAAAAATTAAAATCATAGGAAAAATCTAAAAAATAAAGAAAACAAAGTGTTCATTTGAGACATCGGATGATACTAAATTTAATATTAAATAAGTAAATAAATAATAAATTTTATATTATTCTCAATAACTAATATAAGTTATAAATTGATAATATTTTGTAATATTTAGTTACTACTCGATGATAAGATTCTTCAATTTAAAATAATAAAAATTTAATATTAGTAATAAAAAAATACTCTAATTAATTTTATTGAAAACTCCAATGTGTATTTCATAGTAATAAATAAATTGATTTAAAAATACTATTAATTTTTAAAAAGATGTGGATAGATAAATTAAGTAGTTTTATAAAAATATTTATTCTATCATAGAAAGAAATCGTAGCTCAATATTGTGTTGATCAAAAAATTTAATTTCTCATTTAATTTTAGAAAAGAAAAATTATTCATCGTGCAATTCCAATCTCAATTGAAAAGTTTAAATATTTAACTATATAATCACATTTAACTTTTGTAGTACCTTGAGCTAATTTACCATCACATGAGGTAACATTTATTGTTTTAAATAATAAAGAATTTTAAAAAGCCAAGGAAACAATATTAAAATTACAAATTAATGATGCAATAAATAAAATAGAGACAAGAATGCAGAAAAATTTTAATTAGTAAAAAATTATTTGTGGGGACAATTTCAAGAGAATTGAATAACAGTGTGATGTGTGGATAAATCAATAAAAATGATACAAAAAAATTCCAGAGGCCCGGATTAATGAACATAATGTTATCTGTCAAATGGGGTAAAACCAATCATCAATTTTAATATTTCTTATTAGAGTGGAAGAAAAAAAGTCTTATAGAAGGGAAATAAAACTATACTTGTGCCTTCCTAGAGATATATTTTTAAAAGTAAATCTCGCAGCATGGCTAATTTAGTACATAAAACTATAAAATTTCATGACTAGTAGATGATAGGCCACATAGAATCGCCTTTTAGGAAACATGGAATAACAAAATAGAGTAGAATTGGGAGCCTCGATGGACTTGAACTTTGCGCTAATATTTCTCCTTGAAATAAAGTAATTAAATATTCATTGGAAACTAAATGATTAACATTTCCACAATATATTAGGAATTTATGCCGTCTTATTACATCTAAAATTTTATAATTTTTGGCTTGGTGTGAATTTTGGAATCAAATAAAGTGTAAACATGAACAACTAATCCTATAATTATGATTAAGTCAAAACCTAAAAATGAATTCTCTTCAAATTTATTGTAGTATAAATAATATAAAAAAAGTAGGGTTTTATAGGAATCATAATAATTTAACCTTATAGAGAAAGTTAGATCACATTCTTTTACAAATATTTTACAAAATACATTCTTTCAAATCAGTCAACGATATTGGGAATGACGTAAAATTAGAACAGACCAAAACATCAAACAGATATAGTGAACAATTATTAAGAACAGACCACAACAAAAAACAAATGAATGAAAATTATCAACTAAACCAAAACAAAATTAATTTAAACATTATAAGAAGAAATTATTTCATTATGAGTAAATTGAGATAACCTCATAACACTTCTGGAGAAACCATTCAAGATTAGTATTAAAATAAAAAATATTTGAACGAATAATATGGAAACCAAAAAGAATTAAATAAAAATTGGGAGAATAAAATAAAAATAATCCACACCTGACATCAGGAATTAACACTACCATTTATAGTCATCATTATATAAAAAAATATTCATTAAAATTGATAATTTAAAACAATGAACAGAGTATAAAATGAGTCATAATGTAATTGCAGCTTTGAAAATAAATTGTAAAGTGTATAGACTGAGATAACACTTTGATATTGGGGGTAGTAAACCAACTAAAATCATTTTTCATAGTAAATAGTTGTCTTTAAAATTAAAATCAGAAATTTAATTTGGTGACATCAAATAAAACCATCAATTTAGAGAAACATTTAATTAAATAATGAAAATTCATACCTTTAGTATACAATAATCTAGGAATTGTGTATTCAACAATTCAGATGTACCTAAATTGAACCATTCAAATCACCATTATAATTTATCAATAACCATGTTCTTTTAGAAAATCTTCTTTTTACAAAGTGAATAATATAGTGTGTGCTAATATTATTTGTAAACCCCCATGTATTGAGTGATTTATGGAAAAATAATTAATAACCCCTTTTTAAGACATCATGAAAACAATAAAATGATTGATAAGAAAATTATTTCCCTAAATGAAAAGACAAAAGATGGAAGATTAATTTAAATGAAGTGCTAGTGTAGAGATAGATATGAAATAAAAAATGAAATTGATAAAATATTTTTTTAGTAATGAATTTTTTTTATACAGAATATTATATCAAGAACATATTTTCGTTTATGGATTTTAAAATCATTGAAATTAAATGTAGTATAGGAATGTAAATTTCAAGGAAAATTTGAAATTAGTTAATTTTTTTGGGTAAATGTAATGTATCCATAAATATAAATATGTTTATTAAATATAGTTGATAATTATAAGAAAACTGTATTGACATGAAAAAACTAATGTATATTCCTGTGAATTGAATATTATCTGAAGGCATGACTAATTAAAATCAATACAACTAACAATATTATAGGATAAAATATTTCATCAGTGGGTTAGGATAATGGTTTATAAGTTTATATGATTATGTTCTGGAAATATATAAAATTTTTTGTGGTAAAAAATTCAATTGAAAAAATATAGGGTTCAAAATTTTAGATAGGAGGTAAAATAGAAGACATATAAAAATCATGATTCCAGAGTATCAAACTATAAAAAAAACTAAAAAATAAATATTAATCCAAAAATAAATAGTTTTTTGTAGTAAAATTTATTAAAAATTGAATCATTTATATTAGGGGGTATCATTAAATATTAGTATCATTTGTAGTTTAATGGAAGAATGATCACTAGAGATTGGTATGGATTTCATTGGGAAAAAGAAGTCATGAAGGTTAAACTGTAACAATATTCACTAAAATGGTATGGGATGGCTCATGGGGATCCCTACCAATGATGGTCTTGAATCTTCCAATGCACTAGTTATAGTAGGATCATAGGATGAAGGTGGTGTAGGATGAGTGTAACCCATGATTAAAAAGATGAGAAGTATTTTTCGAGGGACATATGAACCAAATAGAGAATGTAGTTTTGATCGGCCGAGAGATAAGGGGTTTTTTGTGAAAATATATTGAGGGAGAAGGTTTTTGAGAGAGGGGAATTTGAGTAGGATATGAGTTGTGAGGTAGATACAAAGTTTATGTAACATATTACTATGTAAAGCATTCTCGTAGGGGTATATCTATTCTAAATCCCCATATTTTAAATAACTACGACAATATCATAACCTATTTCCATGAACAATTTAATCCATGAATATGGGTCCATAGAAATAATTTATTTTATTGTATTGTGACAGTTCATAATGACTACATTTAAATCCTTGCAAAATAATCCTCATAGGTACCAACAGATACATCTTACCTTTTCTTTAACTAAAGGAACTTATTTTCTATCATTATAATAAGGTCATGGAAACTACAAAATAAAAAATAATTTCCTGAAGTCATCACAATCCATGGATTAAATTTGAACATTCGACCTCATAAGCTTGATTAGATTCTAAAATTGGATTTCTTCACCTTCTAAAAGATAAATATCTCAAATGATTTTAACATGTTTTGAACATTATAGAAAGGAAAATATCTTTTCAGTGGTACTGATTCATTGCTTATCCACCAGTGCATTAGGATACCAATAAACGAATATTTTTGTTACCTCAAGATAGAATAAATAGAATGTTGTTCCCTTATTTTATAATTTTCAATTATATAATGAAACTTATTTTGAGAATGTTTTTATTGCATTACGAACTGATTTTTCATTCTAGATATCATGAATTTAGTTTCTCAATATGAAAATCATATATTTTTATATCTTACCCATCATTAACAGTGTTCCTTCATGTTCAAGACATTAAAAAAAACATAAAATCATAGCGTGAGAAACAATAATAATACTGAGGAACCTCATAGTCATTAAAAACCACTTACAAGATTTTAGAATCAAGGTACCTTCCTTTTACCACTATTATAACATTGGTTCATCCTAGTCCATTCATATTCATTTCCTTTTTAAATCCATTATGATGGATTATAAAGAATTTTTTAATTCCAAATGAATTTACCTAAGGAGTTTCAAACTAGGTGTACAAAAAACTCCCTTTTTCATGCTCCATGCCTTGATCAATTCTTGCTTAATACGATGTTTTGGGGTGTTTTACACCAATGTACATTTTTCCTGGAGCCACATCCACTTGTAGAATCCAGATCATTATGTAATTTCATGGAAACCACTCAATCAACCTTTTCCTAAAATTCTATTAAATTTTCCAATGTTTTGACTCAACTATAGGTTTATCCATAGACATGTCCATAGGGATCTCACAAAGTATTTATTATCTATGTTTTTAAGGTTAAATGAATCATTTTTAGCATACTAATTATAGCCACCCAATATTTTCATAAAGATACACTACATAATTATCTAGAATATTGATTTCATTACAATAATACATGCCTAAATATAGTATTATCTTATTGTATTTGGAAATATAGAAATGTAATAAATGTTTATAAGTGATATAACCAATCTCCTATTATGTTTATCATAACTAGAACACTTTTAAAGACAATTTATTCATTAAAAAAAATTATAGCATTGGGAAATTAAACATAAGAATGTGTGAGAACAGATTCTTAATAAGGGTAAACAACAAATATAAATAATCGTAATCATGAGAATATGTGTATCGGAATGTGGGAATAATATTTTAAAACCATACCTTACATATCAAAGATCATAATCATGAGTCATGGAATAAATATTGGATGTTAAGAAGATATAAATCATAAGTGAATGAATGATCATGATTTATGATATAATAACATTATAAAATGACATCAGTTTGTTGAATATATATATATATATATATAAGTATTTCCATAGTATTCAAGGCTCCCTTATAAGGTTATCATTGTGGAATGTGTTCAGTCAAATATAATCTTAGTATTCAAGGTTCACACCCATGACACTCATAAGAGATAATTTACTTTAATGAACAAGGTTCCCTCCCCCTTAAAACCATGATTATTTTAATAGATGTAATTAATTACCCAATGAATTACATGGAGATATAGGTCTGACCCATCACATATCAAAATCATACATATATGTTCCATATGATCATATTGATTCATCATGTCATAACCCTTGAAAATAAATGGGATTCATAAATATTTTATCATATTTTAGTATATGAAAAATAGAATGGATTCATAATCATTTCATCATAGTGTAACCCATGAAATGAAGAAGGGTTCATATGAATGTAACCTATGGAAGAGAAATGAGTTTCATAAAATTCATTTCATTAAACCATAATCAATTAAAATAATGTATATAAATTCTATCCTTGTATCATATCCCCAATAGGGCATCATTAACACAAATGGATGTAATCATAATTGGAATATAATTTTGAATGATTATTTTAAACATTTATTGATGAAAATATCCTTTCTAATTTGAAATATTTTTATTAATACATAAAAAAATTTAAATGTCTTTCATTGAAAGTAATATTGAAAACTTACTAATAATTCATCGAACCATTGATTTTTCAAAAAGTCAAACTCTACTATTCATGGCGTACTAATTAAAATCATTTCCCTTTATATATTCTTAGTAGATTCATTATGGGTATTGTTTTAGAAAATGAAACTTATATTACATTAAAAACATTTTATTAAAAATTTAAAAATTATTATTTGTTTCATTAAAAAAATTATAAGAGATTAATAAAACATTTAGGAAATTGTTTTAAGAAATAAATATTTCAATGAAAATATATTTTGCGCCTAATAGAGAGATAAAGTCATATTTTCATAAAAACATATTATCAATACATTTAAGTGATAAAGAGTAGAAAAAATAGTATTATTACATGTATATATCATGAATAGCCATAGTATATGTAAAATTATAATGAAAGATTTTTTATTTCATCAAAGTAAGTATAATCGTAAAAAATATTGATAAACTATTACCACTTTGATAAAATTGTGTCATAATCCCCATGAAATTATAAAGTTACATGAATATTAAATTATAATTAAAGTACTAATATTAATTATATAATACATCAATGGGTCATTATATACACCTCTCAAAATTATATCAGTGCATAACATAACATGTGTCTGAAGTAATGAAAATTGAGAAAAAAATACCTTACGGATTTATGTAATTTGAATATGTAAATCCCTATAAGGGAGACCCAAAAATTGATAAGTAAATATCCGTAATAATAAGTATAATAATCATAAGATACATAAATTTTAATTATACACACCACATAAAAGAAATAGGTTGTGAACATTTCTAGTGTATCATGAATAATAATTGTGAGATAGAAATCCCTTAGCTTATATATTGACATCTGTTGTACTCATCCAATCCTCATGACTAATAAATATTAGTTTTTTTAAAATATTTTACATAACCATATTCACTTATATAATACCATATTTTCCTTTATTATTAAATTTAATTACCTATTTATTAATAATTACATTTTATTTATACATTTCTAGAAATAATAGCATTGAATTTTGGATTTTTTTACTAACATGATTCATATTATGAGTGGTTTTTCATTTGCTGTTTGGTTGATAAACATTTTGAATTTTGAATTTTTAACATTTACTTTGAATCCTGAGGTCCACTATTTTTTATTTTTGAATGTATGGTTACCTATAAACCATAAATCGTCTTTTATAAAAATGAAGAAATGTATTTGGTGGAGTGATATAAATAGAAATGAAATACATCATTCATAGATATGACAGATTGTACGTACATATGAATGTGGTTTCCATTTTTTATTGGAGAGGAAAAAATAAAATTACATGAGGTAATATAATTACATAATAATTTTTAAACATATATATCATGTATTATTATTAATTTCACCCTTAATACAGTCTATGTAAAGCATGAATAAATCACCTCAGTTTATGAGGTTGTAGTCTAACGTACACATGAACGGAATTATCATACTCCCAAAAAATGGGAAACATGATATTATATGTGATTATAAAATAATATAATAATAACAAAATAATAATAATTATAAATATAGAATTTTAATATAATTTACATAATTATTTTCTAGCATGATATATGGTAATAGAAAAATGAACAACATCAGTTCCTCAGGCAGTATTCCATTGTACTCACAGATGATTAATTCCTAAACTAGATTAAAAAAGTGTGTGTAATTTTATATTAAATTCATAATATATAAATATCATTTAATATCTAATATACTTATTTTTTATATAAAAATGATATTAAAAGAATTAAATGGGTTAGAGGAAGAAGTAAAAATACATTTGTTGATTATCATTACCTCTTAATTGGGTGTCTCCTTTTGTTTTTCTTTAAAGGAAAAACTTGGATAGATTTCATCTGAATTTAATATGAGATGAGTTATTTTTGGAATATATTTTCAAAATACATGGCTAATACAAAGGTCTTCAGATTTTTTAAGAGAGGGGTGCCCTTTTATAAGGGATGTTAGTGGAAAACATTTAATTTTTTTAAAGAGATAACTACACTAACATTTTTTCCATATCATGTTACTCCAGTAATAGATAAATATAGATATTATAGGTAATATGGTTTAAGTATGAATATAAATTGGGTTTTTATATGTTTTTAGGTTATTTTTTCCATCAAGATTAATGTTTTGTCTCTTATTAAACTTGTTTTCTCTTAATCACCTTGAATGATTTTATATTTATTTACTACTCAAATTGGAAAAAAAATTACATATATAATTACTATAAATTATAAATTTTTATGATTACAAATATTTAATCCATTTCCTTAAATTTAATTCACATAAGTTGATGAAATTTATTTAAAATTAATCTCGTATAAGGGATGATACAACTTGTTTTTAAAGTGGAAATATTCAAAAGGATGAATGTTTTTTATATACACTTTCAATATGAAATTGATTCTAATAACTAACATAGGATTTATTGATTTATAATTAATATAATTATATAATAAATAAAATATAAAATTATATTAAACCATATTAATGAATTATATGAAAAGGATAATTTCAATTGAAATTCAATATTTTTTAATATTCATCCAAATATGAAATATTTAAGAAAAATCTCAAAAATTAGACATATAATATTATTGATATTATGAATAAATAAATGAAGTATATTATATCATATTGAATTTATATATGTTTGAAAAATTAATTTTATTATATTTAACATATGGACCTAAAAACATTTATTTTTAGAAAATTGTATTTTCAAAACATATAATCATTACCAAAAATTGTATATTTAATTAAAAATATATTTTATTTATATAAAAAACATATAATTCATATTTAATAGTTATTTATTACTATTAATATTATAATTTTTGATATCTAGCCTTTAACTATCTTGATTAAATAAATATATTAATAAAATATTGTTTCTTAGAAACATAGTGTTCTGTGTTATGCAAGTTAAACCAAGTGATACAACATGTGAGAGTTTAATATACTGTATCTTATACCAGAATCTAGAAAATAAATTTAATTTAAAAAATAAATAATTGGCTGTTATAGTAACATTGGTAGATGTAATGTTGAAATCTTAAAATGATGGTTATGGTCCTCTAAAAAAGAGACATTGGTTCTATTATAGCATGAACCATTCAGTCATGTCATCATATTACCCCAATAGGGTAGAATTCTAACATGATCCAAAGAGTCATGGAATAACTCATCACCCCATATATTCCAACCCCCACTACCTTATGGTATTAAATATAACCATAAATGAAAACCCCTTTATGTGACACATGGTATGTGACCATATGTCCATGCTCCAATTACCTCCATCAAGAAAAACCTAATAACAATTATCCATGTAGTTTGGAGTCACTATTGAGGTGGAAAAAGCTATAAATTCCTTTATTTTACATAATAACCATAATGAAATAATCACATAGAATAATTGTCTCAACATCCTGAGAATAAATAGATTTAGATACTATTAATACTAGTAATATTAGTGGATTATTTGGTAATCCTTCTCAATAATTCCCCGTATTTTCATCATACTAGTTTCTCTCCTAGACTTCAAAAAAGTTTCCCCTATCCTCATGATAAGGAAAATTAAAACATAAGATTTAGGAGTTATCAAACACTAAGTAAGTGAATAATAAATATATAAATAGGTTACCAATGGTAAGATCATAATAATATGGTAAAACATATATATGATATAATTATCTAATTAATAGAATAATGAAGCATAATTGTTTTAAAATTTCAATGTAAGAAGTTAATTATCCTAGAAGATCAAACATATAACATGGTATAATGACTCTAAAAACATGATACATAAATCACAATCCATTGAAATACCATAGTCACATATCAAAAGAGTGAGAAGTTAACATATTAATTGTATCCCAATTTTTTCAATAAGGTGTAACATTCTAATATGTAAAAGTAAAATTATGTTTGATAGCACAGAAAAACAGACAACACCAAACATAAATAAACCACAATATATTATTAGTTAAATGTTATATTGATAAACTATACCTAGGATTTGGATGAATGAATAAGATTAAATGAATTAATAAATATCTATAATGATTATAATCTATTCAAATGTATTGATTACTAGTTAATATAATGCATCACCTTTTTAGTGAAGATATATTAATATTCAAAAATATTTTTTCATCAAAAAGATAGATTACTTCCAATGTTAAAGTGAATATTATAAATATATTCATACAATAATAGAAAATATATCTAATAAAGAGAATATCCTATTTAGATAAATATATCAAAATTATCTTCTGTTAAATTTTTTGGATTTTCATGAATAGATTTATTTTTCAAGGAATAACAAAAACTAGTTTTTATATAAAATATAGTATCTATAATAATAACTCCAGCACATAAATATGATATAAAATTTATTTTAACATACATACTGATTTATTTGTGATAATATACTAAAAATATATGACTAAAATAATTCAAAACATATAAATTAGAATGTATTTCATGATAAATATGAAATTTATATTCAATTTACATGGAATTATTGTGTAGCAATAGTGAAGTATAATATGGTGTTCTAAATATAATATTAATCAATGAAGGATCATTTAAAATAATTATTTATTAATTATGAAGTTTTATTAACTGTTTATGTGGATATATTTTAATTATTATGTTATATAATGAGTCAGGTATCATAATTCGTGTGTAATGCTTGAAAAATGCTATAAAAGTGAATATAACATATTAAAAAATTGGGAATGACATAGATTCATATATGTAAAAATATACATTAAAAAATTATCATTAACATAATGAAATTATTGAAATGATTTTAAATTTTTTATAGTGATCTTGTGAAAATCCAACAGAGTGCTTGTTCATGTAGTAGAAAAAACAAGTAAATGATTTTGAAAACATTAAATTAATTTTTTTTTCATGATTTGTAGTTTCCAATTTATTTTGTAGACTAATATTTTTATTTTAACTTTGTATTAAATTTTTATATTTTTTATATTGTTATATTTAGGATATTAATGTTAATATAAATTTATTTTTTCACACATGAATTAATAGATATTTAAAAATAATGAGTTTTCCTAAATGTTTTAAATTTAAAATGAATCTTATCACTGCACATTAAAATGTTATATAATTATACATATAATCTTGTGTATATTTATATTTCACTTTTCTTTATAAATTCAGATTATTCAACACTAAAAATTAAAAAAAAATTATACCACAGTATTCATCAAAAGGGTGATTTATGGGTTGAGACAACAAGATAAGGGTGAAAACATCACCAAAACATGGCTAAATTTTATTGGGTGAGAGGATTTAGAGTCATCAAAATCCTATATTCTAATTATATTTATATTATTTAGTTTTCCATGATAATTACTTAATATTAATTTGACAATTTATTTAATTCCAAAAGTGATCCTCCCATCACATATAAAATAGAACAACCTTTCATCTTTTCCTCACACCTTTTTATAACTATAGTTCAGCCATTACATAAACAAATTACATAATTAAATCCATCCAAATAAATTATATTAATTATTTATGTATGAATATTATCCATTTAAAGCTTAAGGTATAATGAAAAAGAAGGTTTTTTGAAGAAGAGGTATAACTTTTAACTAAATTATTGAAATATATTTATTCTTCTTCCCCATTAATAAAAATATAACCATTATAAAATAATAAAATCAGTATTTAAAATTAACTATAATTTTATTGTGTTAATATTTTAACCTATTATCATCTTCTATTCTATCAAATGGTAATACAATCCATCCTTTATTTTTAAGGAAGATTTCTGCCTCATGAATAATTGTAATTTGTTTTCAATCACTAATTCTCACAGAATGTAATAATGATCAATTTAATGTATATATATATATTTATATTATTCAATAAAGTAATACATTTATTGAATTATATTATATCATCTATTTTTATACCATTCCACTCATAAAAAATTTGTAACACCTTTCCTGCGTACGTGTGGATTACCACATCGATGAAGTGGTGTAGTTTTTTTAAATAACCAATTCCCATGGATGGAATCAATATAAGTATTTAATGAGATAATATAATATTTTTAAATATTCCTAAATTATGAAGGATAATATAATACTTACCTTATTTTTATTTTTTTGGAAAATAAATATGATACTCACGCATAAATACGTCTTACTGTGTCCGCGATTGTAATGTAAAAAATTTATTATTACCACCTTACATTGATTGTTTAAAATTAATTATAATTAATAATTATTATAATTACTTATTTATTGATATTTTTTATATGATAAAATTATGAGCTTCTTTACCATGTCCATCCTACTAATTCTATTTTTTGATTATCAATCGAACATCCTCAAAACATCAGGTATAAACATAACTGAGAAGTCAATAATAAATATGGAAATAAATTATATAAAAGGGATAATAATAATTTAACTAGCATGAAAATGGTTCTAGATAAATTAAATATGTAACATATGTTTATTATTAAGGATTATCAAGAATATATGTGATGATTTAGACACAATCTAGGGGACACATTAACTAAAAACCTCATTTTAAATGTCTTAAATGTTTATTTGCTAAAGAAAATTCATCTATGTCCATATTCTTAAATTATTTTTTGGGTGTATTTATATGAAAATTAATTAAATCTAAATGAATTTATAGGTTACTTTTATCCTTATTTTGATGGGTTTAAAAAACTAAATGTTTTACATATTTTGTACCGTAAATTTTTGAAAAAAATAAAAGGAATAATATGATTTTTAAATATATGGAATAAAAAAGGTTTCTGAACATAACAAATTTTAATTTATTATTTTATTTAGTTAAAATTTTTCATTAATTATTCAACTAATAAACATATATCACTTTATTCTATGTATTTTTTTAAAAAAAATAAATTAAATGGATGTTCTGATAAATGGAAATGTTTTCATAATGGGTAAAAATATTTTTTTAGTGTGGTTATTGGAATGAATGATTTAATGTGTTAATTTTATATTATAGTTATTTTGATTTTTTTATAGTGTTGGGTGAGATTGATGTATATCACTAATTAATTTGTTAAACCGAAAAAATTACCCTGTTAGGAATCTACTAAGTGGTTATTGGAATTTACCAGGTGGGTGATTTTATTTGTAAGAGTGATTATAGGAGATTTGTGAAAGATTTTTCCTAGTTTACCAATATATAATTTTATGATTTATAATGATATAACATAAATATATTTTTTTCCAATGTTTAATATAATGATATTTTTTTACTGTAATGATTATACCCTTTTGGGTAAAATGGAAGGATTTTAGAAGAATTATATTCAAGGTTTCTAATGTTTTATAAAGAATCCATCATGAACATGATTTTTGAATTTATATTTTATTATAAACTGCATTATGAATGAAATTGTAAGAACATGTATTTTCATTGTCAAGTAAACAATTTTTTGAGATTTATGTTTGTTATGCTAATAGAAAACCCAAATTTTTATATCATGCTTTTAAAATAGACTAATAAGTTTCTATTATTCCTTTTAAATGTCTCTTAATGTTCTATTAGTTCTCATTTAATTTTTAAAAAAAATTAACATGGTTTCAGGATGATTATAAATAAATAAGATGTCAATTTGAAAGTTATAATTAATTTCCATGTAATGATAATTTGTTACATTTTTTTTTGTTGGGATAAATTGAATAATAGTTTAAGTGTCCACTTTAAAAGTAACGAATTTGTTATATAAGAGTTGTAAACTAGTTCTCTAAATCTATAAACTATATTTATAAATTAAATGTAATAATGTGAGTTATTCACTAAAATATCATCATTATGTAATGTTTTTTACCCTGTTCCTTTCATTTTCTATTATTGAAATTTTTTAGAAGACATTTGAGATTAGGATTAGAAACGTTTAGTGATGAACATGGGGATAATTCTAAATTAAGTATAGGATCCTCAAGGTATGTGAATGTGTATATTATGTGATTTCACTGAAATAAAATCCATTTCTTCTTGTAGGAAAGTGGATGAAATTATGGAATATATGGAACTATGGGTAACAACAATGAATTTGGTCGATTAGGTAGAAACCTTATTAACACTATTGCCCGATTAGTGTGGCTAACACTTCACACCTGGCCAAAAAATCCTTGGGGATTATATTTTAGCTAACTAACATTATCATAATAAACCATTTTGATGAATGAGAGGTTTTAACTAAAGAAAACCTATTACAATTAGTAGTAATATAGGATAATCCTAATGAGTCATGGTTTTATAAGTATAAGGTTGATCATAATTTTATTGGTATAGACACCCCTTTTTAGGTTTCATGGGATGAGAATACATTGGGAGACATTTATTGATTTTTGATAGATTTTTGTGTTATATGTTACCCATATGTATAAAATGTGAAGATGTTATATGAGGATGATTTCCTTTACATTTTGTTGAAATAATTTTAATGATACAGATATCATTTAGGATTTATTTTATCATTGATGTTGATATAATTATAGATTATTACAATTTAGTAATGCTTGTTTTATATTATATATAATCATGGGATTGAAAAATGATTTTTTGAATAAATAATTATTTATAGTTTTGACGAAAAACACAATATTATTCAGGTTTATTATATGGTTCATGTAAAAAAGAATATTATAAGATAAGATGGTATTTTATCTAAGGAATAATCGATGAATTTCCTTTTCATGAAATATATGATTTTAATGTGGCGTTATGGTGATTCATGTTATTTATGGAAACTTTTATCATATTTTGGATATTATAATGTTCATGCATATTCACTTCTTAGAATATGACATTATGAGAAACTATTGTTCATTAGAGAGAAATATTAAATTAATATTTTAATAGTATGTTATCAAAAAAATCTAATTTACTGGTTTAAAATGTAGTGGGAATTATTTTGAATAATATTAAAGTTTGTTATTAATTGAATGATATTTGTTGAAAATCAGGTTTTATTGTTGAGGATTTAGAGATTAATGTTTTCTTTTATCAAATTATTGTTTATTCATTTTTTGAAATACATTAATTTGAGATAGCTATTTTTTTAGTTTATGATTAATGATAGTAGGAATATATTTATATCAATTATTGGAATAATATGATCTATTATTAGTGGATTTTAGTGCATCAAATAAGAAAAATTCTTCTTGAATACACACCATTTAGATTAAATGATGATATTACAGTGGATAATGATTAAACATTGAAAATATATATTTCAATTAAGTTTACATCCTTATGTAGTTCATCTATATAGTAAATTATGTGCTTAACAGTATTAAAATAGTCTTAGAATAAAACTTTTTTCCCATTACACCAATTTCTAATAAAGTTAAGGTCTTTTTCACATCCGTCTGGTATATTGTTTTTTGGAAATTAAATTTCTCTTGATCACTTATGTTCTTTCTGATTAATGGTATATGTCACTATCCATTATTATTTTGACAATAATTTTTTAGTTCCATGTTTATATTTTCCATTCCCCTTAATATTATTTTATTTATAAATATTTTTTTAATTTCATACGAACATCATATTTACCTTTGTCTATTTTCATATGGAAGTTTTATTATCCATTTTTACATTAGGTTTTTTCAAAAAAGGTATTTTATATTCTCAAACCATTGATAAATAGACTCAAAATTAAATTAATAGGATGAAAATTATTAATTTGGATAATATAATTACCTAGTATTTTAAATGAAAATAATGTTCTTTAGTTTAAACAACACACAATATTGAGCTAAAATGAAAAATAAAATATTAATATTTAATTGTTGTTGTAATTACACAATAATTGAATTATAATGTTTCAATAGGATTAACTAAAATTATATATACATATAGAGGCCCTACTGGTTAAAAATATATTAATTATATCATAGGATATAAGTACCTGGTTTTTTAGTAAATTCCTTTTATTATGAAAAAACATATTTCCTTTAAGAATTGATTATTATTACATTTTGTAAGAAAACATTATAAAAAACTTCAAACACATTTATAAATTTAATATGATAAAAAATGATATCATTTATTAATATAGTACCACAAAATTATATTATGAGGAAATTTTAGTTTTTTTATATAAGGATAAATTTCTCAGTGAATAATAAAAAAATTAACATTTTAGTGAAATACAGAATCACTTATGAAATATCAAATAAATAAATAAAAAATAAAAAATATTTAAACTCATGGACGAGTTAATTTTTATTAATATAATAAAATAATTATAAATAAATAATTCAAAACAAATTAATTATATTTTATTTTATGAAAAACAAAAAAACCATTTTTAATCCTGTTGTGGTGCTTACACAACAAAGAAAAAGTCAAATTTTGTGTCATAAATATAATATTTGACAATAATAAAATATTTTCACGGTTTAAGAAAAAAATGTACTATTTATGTTCATTGTGGATACATATGTTTTTTTATTCATATAAAAAGTGGTTTATCTATCTTCTTATGGAATGGATTGGCTAGGACAGAGAAGTAAAAAAACATATTAAAATAGTTATCATGACAGAAATGTGAGTAAATATAAATATTTATTAATTTAAAGATTATATTAATGGAAATTAATTATTTTATATGGTATTAATTTATTTTCAATTTTTAGTGACTAAATAACTAACTTAAATACTTATGAAATGATGACATTATTCTTGTATAAGATATACAAAAATAAATTAAATGATTTTAAAAACATTAAAATTCATTTTTTGGTGATTTTTTAAAGACCCAGAAGCATCTAGGGCTGGAGAAACAACTACCCCAATATCTCTTTCATATGCTAAGGGTGGCGACAAGTACTGAAAGGAAAAATGGGAGTTCTTTTTCTAATATCCTTGCACGTAAACACATATCTATCTCAATGTAGAAGTACAGAGGAATAAATAAGTAAAATGATGCAAAAAATATAATCTAAACATTCATGGAAATCCTATAGTTCGTACATGAGTACAATAGGTCAAACTAAAAGTAAAGGGGAAAAATAAACTCCTGAACTAAAATGTGTCCCAACCTAAAAAAATTGGAAAGTAAACTACATAGAGATACTAAAACAAGATCTTCAATCTATGACCACTATTCTTTGTCCCATGAACCCAGTTTCCGTCATATCATATGATGTCACCATATACATTTCAAACATCTATATAATACATTACATGTGTTGGAAAGTCTCATGCAGGGGTGAGTATATACACACCCAGTAGGATTCCCTGAAAGCTGAAGTGGGAGAATTAAGAGATATAACATGAATAGAAATACATAATATAATAAATTTTATGAAGCTTAACAATAATAAATTGAAATATTAACCTCATACAAGTACATGGGCCTCAATATAGTGTCTATATGAACTATCTGTCAATTCCTTGTCACTCATAAAATGGGATTAAACTCATCTATCTATGTGAAGATAAACATAGAAAGCCTATTGCATTCCACGCACATATTCACAATGCATGGTAGGAGTGTAGTCTATTCCATTGGTATGAATATATAATATTATATGTGTGTGTGTGTGCTCAGAAAAATAATCCCAAAAGAGAATGAAATGAGATCTTCATCTGACAAGTCATCCCAATAAAAGAGTTTCCAGCTGTTCTTGAAGCCCAATGATGCCCATCATCTCACACATCTTCCCATTATATACCAATTATTTCCAAACACAACTGATCAATATGTGAAACATTCAAGGGGATACAATATCAAGGTGGATGACCCATACCCTAGTACAATATTTGGGTTTTGTTTAGTGCATAGATAGAGGACCCAAACCATGAGTACTAGGAGGGTTCCACTCTGATGGTAGAGAACCCATGCTAAGCCCAGGTGGATGGATCAACATTATAGGTCAATAGAGTATCCTTTCCTTATGAAAATTTCAACATTTCACAATTATATTAGATAGGTTACACATTAACTTCCCTATAATATGGTGCCACAATGATGGTAGAGGACCAATTCCTATATTTATGGAGGGTTCCACTCTTGATGTCGATAATGGAACAATACCCTATGCCAATAGTAGGGCAATAGATTCATGGTAGAGGACCCATGACCAACATAGTTGGATGGTTATACTCTATAAATATATAGAGGACCCATTCCTATCCCAGCTATAGGGTTCCAATCTAGTCATCAAGGATCCTTTTTAAGCCAAGTAGGAGGGTTCCACTCTTGGTATCTCTAGTGATACTGCATGATCACTGTTGTCATCAAGAATCTAAAAAACATCCTACATTCTTAGAAACATCTCACATCATATCAAAATTATACACCTAAGGGAAGCATCATATTCTACAGGAAATAAAATCTCATGAAAGGCTTCTCAAAACCAATATTTGTGTCCAAACAAAGTAGATACTAGGGTTTATTGTTCCATAAAAAGTATCTATGGGGTACAAGATGTTTGAGGTGACACACAATGCATACAGTAACACTCCATAACTAATCCATATACCTAGATTTATAGGGTTCACAAAAAATTTTGGGGTATGGGGAATGTATGGTAACTACATGGAATTTCCATTCTACTTGGGGTCCCACCCATATGATTCAATATGTTGGTGTATCAAAATAATGTTCATGTACTTTATCCATGTCTGTGTACATCGGTATATGACTATCTATTCCCACATGGTATCCTTCCCATGTGCTCCACCACATGGGTTTTCCACCTAGGTAATAAATACCTGACAATTTGGGAGTTTACATGGTGTTACATCATTTTAAATATATATACCCTAGAAAACACATCCCAGACCCCACACACCATTCATTTTCAGTACTACACGTTGTATATTTGGGTTTTTTCTAAAAAATCAAGAATCATTATCCCTGAATCAAATTCATTTGTTCCTCCAAAGATATTTCCTTTACATGAATCGATATATAGTAATGTAGTCCATATATGTAATTTTCTTAAATCTGATGGATGGAAATCAGTTCATTCAATCCATTGAGGATCGTCGCTCAACTGGAATGCCTCTTATCAGTCATCTATAAAAGGACGGATCTCTGATCATCAAAATAATCACCCATGTTAAAAAATATCCTATATATGTCCCAAATTCATTGATCCATCCCTCACACAACATTAATTCATGCTTTTGGGCATATGATCAGGCTTGGTATCACCTAGAAACATTAAACCAGGATAGCAAGGATCCAAATGGTTGAGGACACGAAGAAATAGGCCGTGTAAGGAATAAGGAAGAATATTTATTGATCATTTTTCATATGTTATTTTCCAAAAATCATTAATAGGGATACCTTGGGTAATATAACCAATGAATAATCAATTTAATCATTTCTTAGGAACCTGAAAATTCCATAATTTTTGTAGATCAACGAAGGGGATTGATATGCCCAATCAATTTAATCAAAATGGTAGAAATACACCAATAGATGTGTCTTTCCTTGATCTTGGATCATTTTTCATTAACTAACATTACAACCATTGAGTCAAATAATTTTTTGGGCTCATAGTATCCTAATATTCTTGGATCTAGATATTATTCATTGACATATGCAATTCACCAATGGAAATAGAGGAGGAAAATGTTTTCAACAGTCCTAGGGTTATGAGTCTATCCCTATAAAATCACCATTAAAATAGATATATAAGAAAATTGGACATGTTATATTAATTACATATTTAATTTCAATTATTAGTTAATCCACTGAACATACTTCCAATGGGAGATATATCAAAAAGCTCTGTGATGACCTATTTTTGGACACAACTAGGGTAAACATCACATTACAAACTCAACTGGGGTCTCAGATTTCTGATCTAGCCTTATTTTTAAGATCTATCCTATTTTAATTATGAAATATTTTGTTTATAGTATAAAATATATTTATGGTTTTTATATAATTATTTATTATTTCACCTGCCCTTCAAATCACATGTTGTCTTAGCCCTGGGATCTAGAAATATATGTTGAAATACTCAAAAAGTCATACAAATAAAAATTTGTGTCCCTGTTATGAACTCCTTTGTGTAAAAATGGATGTGTCAAGAGACCATATTCATTTCATTGGGCTCTCTATGGGGGGTGTGGATGGGTTATGGAAATAAATCAGCAACGAAGAGGTTGTGGGTTTTTGTTCGAACTTCTTCTGTCAAGGACATGCGAGGACCAGATGCCGAAGGTGTGGGGGTCGTCATCTAAGAGGTTCCCCCAACAACTCAGGTGGATGAGACTCACTCTATGATCAAGATACTACTTAGGCCTCCCTCTGTGTAGATTCCAGCTCTGTACTCCTCCCATTCCCTGGTTCAGGTGTTTCCTGGCTCTCTAAGTGCCCTGTTGAAGTCTGCTCCGACTGAGGTTCTGCCTGAAAAAGGGGAGACGAGGGTGTATATTTCCCCGACCTCCCCCTATCCTAAAAGAGATATGCATGAGTCAAGTTCTGGTATTTTTCAGGTAATCCCTTCTCTGGTGCCTACTGTTGTGGTTCTGGCAGAGAAGGAAACATGTAGATCTCCTATGATGAAGGGAAAACAAGTGGTGGTGGATGAGGATGGATTTACTCTATATCAAGGTAGGCGGAAAAAATGCACAAGGAATGCTCCCCCAAGGCTAGTAAGGATGGTTCTGTAGTAGGGAGTCTTTCTTTCCCTCCAAATCACATAGAATATACTATAGGTATTGAAACAACCAATGCTTCCCCCCTCTTGGGTGGTGGTTCTTCCACTCATCATTCATGTTCGGGTAAATAGGTACGTCCACCATTATACGACCTTAGCTTGAATATTCCCAATTTTTCTCCCCTCTCTCTGACGGGATGGGACAATAAGATGGAGCAAGAGGACTTGGGAAATCAAATTTACACAAGAAGTCGTGTTAGACACTATTTTAAGTGATGTTTTTATGATGCCTTTCTTTGAATTCGTGATAGTTTTCAATTTCTACTGGTTATTTTGTTATGGTTTTTCTATGTGGAAGTCTTCAGTCATTCAAGGAGGATCTAACTCAGATGTGGTATCAGAGCAGGAAGCATCCACCGGCACAGAACCATTCAGATATGCATGTTTGATAGGGTATGGCTCTTTCCATTAGTTTCAGGCTTGTGCAACCATACACGAGACAACTTGTCGTGGAGCCATACACTGGTGGAGGTTTGTTTTATTGATGTATGTGATGGGGAAAGGCAGCTCAAAGAGTATTATTATAATGTATTCTACCATTTAATGGTGTTACATGTTTGTAATAGTTTGGGTCCACAGATACCTTTAAAAGTGTCATTTGAAAATAAAATAAAAAAATAGATTGGATGATAGTAGAGTGGTATCTATTATTGTACGCAATCTCTACCAAGAGAAAGTGATCCACTAAAATCTAGCTGAAGTCTAACATGCAAGTCCTCAGCGTATCCTACAATAACTATATAGTGAATTAGGTCTTCACATATTTTTGGAGGTGAAAATCTATACTCAACTTCATTTCTTTCTTTAATGCCTCATGATGGCTTCTCCACAACCATGATGGAAACTGTGCATCATGATCAGAGACCATCATCATGGCATCCCCATGTAGTGGAAAATCCTACCATATGTACAACTACACTAATAGTTCCAAAAAATCTGATCCATGATTGAATGGATGTTTCATGAATTCTTGATTTAGAAAAATATCACCCAGAAATAATCAGGGGCCTACACTTTCTGTGGAATCCCTATAATAATATCCATGAATATTCCATCTAACTTTTACACTAGGATCTTATGGGACTACAACAAACCTATTAGAACATAGTGCTCATCTTTCACCTGCTGATAGTTGAGTCACTGATTGAAAAACATAGAAATTCCCCATCTCAAGTTGGAGAACCAAAACTTTTGCTTTTGTTTTCATCACATCATCCCCACGCCATGATGTATTATTATGGGATAAGTGATGAACATTGACATAACCTCCTCCCACATCATGACTAGAACCACCATCTATACCTGGAATATGATAATAGATTTTCCACTTTTATAATATCTATATGGTGATTCTCTTGTGAATATATGGTCATGAAATACCTCATAATTTATGTATCTATATTGGGACTCTCTCTCATGCTCGAGAATCTAAGTAGTAAACACCTTATTGAAGATAATTTGTACACTCTTACTCCCCCCATATTCTTCTAAAAGGAATCCAGCTACTCATAAGAATCATGAACTAAGTGATCTAGGTATATCCTGCTAAGGGAATATACCACTATGTTTTCCTACCATGGAGTAAAAACTATCTCGAAGTCATAGTCCTATAAAAACATCAACAAGTACCACTATCTTAGGTTCAAGTCTCTCTTTGTGATGTCATAAACGAGATTCTAATATAACTAGTAAACCAAAAACCATTACACCAGAAATAAGTTATCCTACATCATACTAGATAATACAATCGCTTACTGTTCTCAGCCATGAGCCAAGTAGTTCTTCTCGTAGGGTCTCAGATGCCTCAATCTGTATGAGATAATTTTCTACTAATACATCCACACGTAGTTGATCCCAGATATTGAGGTATAGAAATAAAATACATAATACATTACCATCTATGGTAGTCAAAACATTGGATCACTCGTCACCCTCATCCTTATCTCCTCAAAGGCCCACTAGATGTGCTTAGACTAGGAAAACAACTATCATTTACATGTGAGGTTTTTCGAATTGGTAACAATTCTGGTAGAGTCTTCCACAAACCTCTTTTAACACCATACTACTCCAAGAAATATTTTCCCCTTTAAAATAATATTGGGTGGATCTTTAGGAAGAACCACATCGATCATTAGTTTTTCTACTACTGAACCACCCTTAGAAGTGACAATCCTCATAATGTGATCCTCATAAATACTGAACTCAAACAACGAGAGCTTCCTATAAATCTTGTTCTCTGAAATAAAATCTACTTCCACCATCAAGTTCACTTCATACTACTCATATAATTAGAAGTATATGAGTAGGTCATCAATAAATATGTCCAAAAACTAGTCTAAATATGGTTAGATGATCTTAATCAAAAATTATGTAAACATTGTGGAGTAATTCATCACTCCTATGGTTATAAATAGTAACTCATATTGTACATAAAAACATATGAATTCTAGCTTTGAAATATTATCCTGCTGAACCATCAACAGGTCATATCTGTTCTAGATAGAGATAATTGAGAACTATATCACAATATGAAACTGGTCAAAGAGGTCATAAATCATTGGAAAGGGGTAATTTCATTATTTTGGCCAAGTTTACAAGATAATAATATTTGTAATGACACAATCTCCAAAACTCCTTTATCGCAATCAAAACTTCAGGATCTAAGGCTGATGCACTTAGCCTAACAAAACCATTCTCTATAATGTGCAAAAATTAAAACTGCATCCCTAGTATCATGGTAAGGGCCATCCCATAATGCATATAAGATATCAGTGTGGCCTTAGTATTCTTTTTGATACAAAAAAACTATCTCTCTGCATGGAGGATGTACCGAAACATTATAGGGGAATACATCCATATTATCTGCCTCAATTTAAATAACATAAATACCTAAAGAATGTAACGCACCAAGGGATACAATAACCAATTGATGGGGGATTGGATGTAGCCTCCAACTCATAGAACACACTCATACATTCATGATATCACTCTTTATGATAAAGGTGAATATCATACCATCAGTGAGAAGGAATATGAATTGTCAACAATGAAATCAATCTAGTATTATACCATGTAAATCCATTCAATACCCAAGATGATGTCAGAGGGTTTCATCATGAAGTACAAAAGGCCTGACATGATCTTATATTAGCCAAGAATTATCTCACACTTCCATCAGATAAACGATACAGAAGAAGTTTTCCCTATGGGAACCTCAAAATAAAGCTATTGGGATAGCACTGCAACTTAGAGCTCAATCTCTCACACTAGGAGTATAGTGAAAATGAAATGACTAGAAACTTTTAATACTCATACATAAGATAGTGTATAAAACAAATAGATCATACCTATAGTCATCTCATGCACTGTGGGTTCATTATCCTCTAGATCCTACAACTATCCCAATCCCCGATCTCCAGATCCCTAAGCCTAATGTTGTCCAACTTGTTGTGGTGGTGGAACGATCTCATAGCATTTCCCACCACCAATAGCTTTCTCCTCTTCCACCAGCTCTGCATCCTTAGGGTAATATTTTCCCACTCTTAGGATATCAATGATCATTATGATGTGTCTTCCATAGAGGTATGTTTGATATCGTTATGTTCTCTATTTCTTGTATGTTTGAAAATTTTCACTCTATGAGACCTCACATATCAAATGAAATGAATCACCACTCTACAAGTTGTGATGGTGTACTCTTCATTCTTTGTCCCATATGACCACACATCTGAGTCTGATCATGATAAGATCATCTACACTAAGATCCTTCCAACTTGCACCTACTACCTACTACTGATGACTGAGATTTTAGATTACCATTATCTACTGCATCATCCTTGAATATATCTAACATAAATTTCGGTAACACTAGTTCTCACTCTAGTAGCCTGATATAGTCGAGGATGAAGAAGGGTACAATGATAAAATAGATATCTCTTTAGTGTATCTACACAAGATTTCATGCTCGAAACTAGACCTCAAGGATAATGTTAAGGGAGTAATTAGTAAGGGAAATCAACATCTATGAATTCTCAACCACTATAAATCATCTATGATGTATCTTAAAAATCTCTTATGTTTGATGCGACTGAAAATGGATGTGTAGTACTCCTCGTGGAAAAACTACAAAAAACCTGACATTGAGAGTGTCAGCTCCTCTTGAATGTAAGTAAATATATTCCACTAGTTCCCTGCTGCTGCTTGAAAGGTCATAGATTCTGTTTCAACCACATGATATGCCAAATTTTTTGTAAGCCAAATGATATGGACCACCAACTCTAGGAAATTTTTTATAGAATGAGAAACTTCTCACTATGAAACCTTAATGGGTACTTATGAAATAACTAAAAACGTGTGCTAATATTATGTGCATCTTCATCCATTTCCACTAGGATTATTTTCTACCAAATATATAGAGGTTATACTACCTTCCCACCTATAGGAAAATCCTTGGGGGATGGTCCCTAAACTGAGGACACATCGCTCATCAAACCATCATCATGATCAAGAACTGGTATCCTGGATGGATATGATCTATGGGACATCCTAAAAGTTATCATGATATACCATGATCATATGAGAATATATATATATATATATGGATATGACTCAGGGAGGATAGACAATGACATAATCATATATGATTCATGTAACATTGATCCTCATAAACATTGTATGGGTAGTAAAAGGTGAGCTGAAGTTATTCATGGACCTAGGGAATAGACATGTCAGTCACCCATAACATCACTAGATTCCCTGCATTGAGATCCACACTCATGAAACATTGATACTACTTCACTATTCCCAACCAAATCCTTGTAAGAGAAATAATCATGAGAAAATCACCAAGGAATGAATTAAATTTATTCCAATATTCCATGACCCGACCTTAAATCCCGCTTTAGCCAAATCTTCCATAATCTTTCCTCCATTGGACATGGGTTGTGACATGAAAAAAAACAGATAACGTAAATCATAGTCCATTTATTAATCTACCCCTATTCACATACATATGAAAATGAATGAAGAAGAGGAATGTAAAAAATATAAAAACATGAAACAACTTAAAGTAAACAATGCATGAAAAAAAAACTAGGGTGTATAGGGGTATTATAGTAAAAACATAAATAAATAAGGGAAAAAATACATTCCCAGCCAAAAATTTCTCCCAACCATAAAAAATTAGAATAATAATAACATAGAGATCCCCGGTCCTCATCCCCATGATAAAACCATACTACACAGCCCCAAGTACCCAGTACGCTTAAACTCCTCTAATGTCACTTTTGGACAATATGTTGTCAACATAAGATATGAAATGTGTGTTAAAATACCATGTAGGGGTGATTGTATACATACCCATCAGGAAACATTTAAATATGATGTGGGGATGTATGAGATACAATAGTAATGGAAAGATAGATGATAATAAAAATAATGTTACTCAACCCAGAGAATGAGAATGAGTGACATTGTCCATGAATAATTGTATAGACATAGTGTGTAGATGAACTATAAGTTGATAATTTTCTAACCATATCAAGAGATTAAGCTCATCCAGCCATGAGAATATAAACATGAAGCAACATTACATAAGGTTGAGATATTCACTACCTATAGAAGGAGAGTAACCAAACCCAATAGTGTGGATAAAAATTTATATATATATTCTCATCAAAATAATCCCAAATGATAATGAAAGAGGATAACTATCTCATAGACTGGCCTTGGAAATGAGTCTCCAATAGTTCTAGATGTCCAAAAATGATACTCAGTATATCATGCATGCTCCTATTAGAAAACATCTCAATTTATCCATACCTAATATTTATGACCCACATTCAAGAAACCATAATATCAGGGTATAGGACCCATACACTGGTACAATATGAAGGTTTCACTCAGTGGATATATAGTGGTCTCGTACTCTTCCCAATAAGAGAGTTCCACTCTGATTGTAGAGGACTCAATCCTAGCCCAACTGGAGGGTTCCACTCTAGATGTCAATAGGGGACTCATTCCCTATGCCAACATGAGTTTTCCAGTGTGATATTCAATAGAGGATCTATTAGTTTACTAGAAAAAGGCTTCAACTTTGATGATAGAGGACCAATTCCTGGCCAAACTAGAGTATTCCGCTCTAAAATTCAATAAAGGACCCATGCCCTATAACAATAATAGGGTTCCACATTTTTGGTAGAGGACCAGGACCAACCCACCTAGTGGTTTCTAATCTAGGAATATATAGGGGACCCATGACCATCCGATCTGAAGAGTTCCACTATATTCATTAGTAACCCATGATTTGATCAACCAGTGGTTTCAACATAGGATACCTCGGGTGATCATGTATTATGAATGATGTTATTGATCAACAGTTAAACAAGATCCATTCCCAGAAAAAAAAACTCAAATCATATCACAAAATCTATAATTAAGGGATCCAACATGATCTATATGGAAAAACAATTTTGATAGGGTACATGAGGTCAAAATCCACGCCCAAAATGAAAGAGAAACTATGTTTCTGGGTTTCCTAAAAAGGAACAAAGGGGAACACGTAGTGTGATAGGAACTACATGGTGTATGGTCTCACTACAAAACTAGGCCATATCCTGGGAGGTCTATGAATCAACAATTGTGTTGGGATAAATGACATTTGGGGGATCCTCATAGTGTTCCAATGCCAATCAAGGTTCTGTCTGTGTTATTTTCCATGTTCCTGTATCCATGCCGTGTTTATGTATATTAGCATTTTCCATGAACTTCAGTACAATGTTGTGTGTCTGGACACGTACTCCCATATGGAATCCCTCTTATTTTTTCAACCACACACCTATTCCACACAAGGAAGTGATAAATGACATATATGGAGTCTACATGTAATACCATTCCTGTAAATTTACATAACCCTATCCACCATAACCAGTTCCCTAAATTTTTTTTTCATCGAACTATATGGCATGTAATTAAGAATTTTTTAACAATAAAGATCTGTTCTATATTCTTTTAATCTAGCCATTCATCCATATATCTCACATCCACACCTTAAATATTTAGTAGTTCTATTCTAGATATTCCATTTCAATCCATCATGTGGCTGAAAATCAGTTTTGTTGGTTCTTGGGGGTTCATCACTCAACATATATGCATTTGATCCATCAATAATCAAAGTATTGATATCTAGTCATCAAAATGATCACCCACGTCCAATAGAAAACCTATATTTATCCTTTATTAATTTACCAATCAGTCGTATGTCATTTTTTCATGATTTTGGGGGTTTGATTGGGCTTACTACCACCCAAAAACATCAAACCAAGACTACAGGGTCAGAATGATGAAGGAAATGAAGAAATTGAGTGAGGGAGGAATAATAAAAAAATTTATAGATCATTTCAAATAATTCATGAACAAAGATCAACAATAGGATACCAAGGGATATAATACCAATGAATAATCATTTTAACTTATACATAGGTTCTTAAAATGGACACAATAGTCACAAATAAATGGGGGGATATATTTTCCCCATAAATTTAATCAAAATAGAAAAAAATACACAAATCAAAGAGTCGAATATGGATATTATATCCTTTTACATTAAATAATGCACCTACTAGTGAATGAAACATGTATTTATGTTTTTTGTGTCCCGATCTGCTTCGTTCCAATGATTCATCATCACCAGGTATGATTCAACAATAAAAGGAAAGACGGAATAAGTTATATATGGTCTAAGCATTATGGGGTAATTCCAGGAAATCATCATAACAATATATATATAGGGAAATTTTTTAATGTAAATGAAGGAATTAATGAATTAAATTAGTTAATTTTTCCAATACAAATACCACCAACAAGTGAGATATATCTGAACTCCCCATGTCAACCTATTTTAAATCGTACTGATGGAAAACATCATGTTCTAGACTCAAATGTGGTCTCATATTTATGATCTGATATTTTATTTAAGAGTTATATAATTTCCTTTAGGAAACTATTTTCACATAGTTTTAAATATATTTCATATTTTAATAAAACTAATTCTGGGAACACAATGCCTCATAATCACATGTCGTCTATGCACATGGATCTATAAATATATGTATAATTATTTTGAAGTCTTGCGTAGAAAAAATAAGGTCTTTGCAATGTTATTGTGCCAAAATGATAATCTAGATAATTATAATATAAAATAATATTCTATAATGTTTATATTTTAAATCTATTGTTATCTTCATGACATTAAGGATAATTTGAATGAATGTTTCCAAAAAACAATTAATGATATTTTATGAAAATCACTATTTTAATAAATGATTTAAAATTCATAAATATCAATCTTCACCAAAATAAATGTTATATGGTGGACCATATCATTAATGATCCATTTATATGTCACATTTCCTGTTATATTAACCATTCATGTAACTAATGAATAATAATTATTCATATCATGGAAATCAAGAAATGATTTAATAGGGATTAAAACATAGTGATAAGGGAGAAAAGATCACATAAACATGTAAAAAGATTATGATTATTTTTGGACTGAAAATCATTAAATATTTTAAATATATAAATTAATTTCAAATTATATAAGAAAAATAATTTATATTAATTTCAATACATTATGTAATACCCAGATTGTCCATCCATGAACATATTAAATAGTAACCCTTCTCGTCCGTTCCTCACGACTTTTTGGATGATCCCTACCCATATACCATTAAAATACATTCATTCATATTAGAGGTATTATTTTCATTTTTATTTCAACTTTAGAAGGATCCTTTCATAAATTGAAAAATGTTTTTTAATGAAGAGACTTATCTTATAAAAGAGTGTTTTAGTTTAATTTCTTATTTTACCACCATTATAAATCATCATACCATTGCTATATATTAACATCAGTATCTCTCCAGTATTTTTTATATTAATATCATATACTATATCCATATCCTCTTCCATCAAATAGTAAATGAAACCATCATTAGTATAATATAATATATTTTCTTACCTTTTCATCTTGGGAAATTTTATTACTCCATTCTTGAATACATGTGGATTATCAAATTCATGAAATGATGTGATTTAATTTTCACCACCACATCACATTTATGGTATATATAAGTTTATATAGTTAGTTAATATTTTATTTATTGCTTAATAATAAATGGTTTACTATAATATAATATTTACCTCCATTCTCTCATTCGGTTAAAAAAATATAAACATTACTGATGGATACATGAGTCATACTATCTCCAGGATGGAAACATAACTCAGTTTTCACAAAAACAAAAAATGATAGGTTTTATATGTATAATTAATTTAAAGAAAGATAATTAATTACTGATTATTATTTTTTATATAATGGAATTAAGAACTCATTTACTATGTTCATACTATCGAATCTATTTTTAGAGTATAAACTGAGTGTCCTTAAAACATCTGACCTAAACATAAATGATGAAGTAAATAATAAAGTATGTATATAAATGATATAAAAGTTATAACAATAATGGAAATAACATGATAAACTTTCCTATACAAGTAAATAGTTAACATATAACTATTATAAACATATATAAAGAATGTACATGATGAGGAAGACTCGAGGCTAGGGGCACATTAACATAAACAATCATTTTAAGTGTTTTAATGATTTATTTTCTAAAATAATTTATGCCATATACATATTCATAAAATAAATTAATGTATTCAATTATATTTAAATTAGAAAATTATAGAGGAAATTTTATTTAACAGTTAACATCTATTCAAAAATATTCAAAAGAAATCAATTTCAATATTGTATATGTATCTCTTTAATAAAAATCCAAAAAGAATATTCTATTTTAATGTATATGGTGTCAGAAGTTTTTCAAAACACTATAATTATTATTAATGATTGAATTCCTTTAATAGATTTCATGTTTTCTTAAAAAAAACATTATTCCCTTTGTTTTGGGTAATTTCAAAAATGGTTTAATATGAAATGGATATATTTATATCTGTAAATATTTTTATTATCAGATGGAATAATATTTTTATTATTATTGTTATGGAAATGAATTATTTCATGTGTTGTTATTATTTTATGTTTATTGCGAATTATTTTTAATGACTAAATTGGTTGATATAGCTAATGATTATGGGTGAGACCAATATATATCTCCAATGAATTGGGTTAATGGACAAATATAACCAGATTGATTTATCCTGATAGATTATTGGAATTTACATCATAAGTTCTTCCATTACTATGATTTTTTGTAAGATGGATATCTATATTAAATACCATGTTATCTACCGGAATATTTTATTCCTAGTAATGATATTTCACATAATTTTTTATATCATCATATAATATATTGATGTATTATTTTCTAGTGATAATTAACTGATATTCGGGAAAATATTTCAATTTTTAAGAAAATTATTTTAAATAGTTCTCACATTATCTAAATATGTCTTAATGATTGAGATTTTTCCATTATTATTTAATATAATGTTTTTTATAATGAACTTTAGGAATTTATTTTTATTTGGTGTGAAAGTAAATAAGTATTTTAGATAAAAGATTATTATGATAAATTAAAAAATTCTTTTCTGATCCCATGGTTTTAAAATAGGATACCATGTTTATTTCCCCTCCTTTTATGTGTCCCTTAATCAGATTTTTTTTCTCATCCCACATATTTAAAATATGTTTCAAATAGGTAAAGGTTGAGTTTGAACAAATAATAAGTCAACTGGATTTTTCTTATTAGTTTTTGAGAAAATAATACACATTTAATTTCATTGGAAAACTAGAAACTGAGTATAAGTATGCTCTTTGAACATTATGTGTTTTTTACATATGGGTTTTGACCTAATTATCTAATATAATAAACATATAGACCTTATAAATATAATAAATTTAATTCTATAGTTAAATATAAATATCATATATTGCTTTATGGTTAGGTACTCATATAAACCATCACAACTTGGTTTACATAGTAGATCATGAGTCATATCTTGTTTCTTGTAGTATATCTGGAATCCCATGTTTTTTTCGATAGAAGATCTCATATAATAACCTCTTTCCCATTTTTGATAAAACAACCCTACTAGTTTCACTACTATCACATAAGATGTAACGAATCACCCAACACATTATAGGGCTATATAGAGGCCTCCCATTACTTATCTATTAACAGTTAACATGTGTACCTCTATCGAACATCAAATGATCACATAATTAAAACCAAAAAATAATAATATCATTTATATTGATGTCCAAAAGATATCATGTCAATAACCTTGTAAACCAGAACAATTGATACAAAATTCAATCACCCAAAATCAAAACAGCATAAAATTACTTATTATGTGGTTCATAAATAAAAAAATCATGAAAAATATACCCATTAAGTTGATTTATAAGATTGATGGATTTATTAAAAAATTTTGAGAAAAGAATGTAATTTTAGATATTATGAAATTTCATTGTTGAGAACCCACATAAAAATATAGTCTAACTTTTTATCCAAAATTAGAATATGATTGATTTAAGAGCACATAAATTGATATAAAATCAGATTTCAAAACATGATAAGATAAAATTATAATTGAAAACATTTACATAAATCAAATATCTAGTTATTATATGGTTCTTCATTATTAATATCATTATACATTTATGTGAGAGAACAATCATGTTGAAATATTTGAATAAAAGTTAAATTTTACCTACAAATATAAAAGGAATTTTTATATAAAATAGGTAATTAATTTATAATGTGAATATTGATGTTCAAAGAACATATTGAACTAAATAACTCAATGAAATATTTATTTTAATTGATAAATTATTTCCCTGAAAACATATTTCCGAATGAAAATTATGAAATTTTTTTAGGTGGTAAAAATTTAAATACCGATAAATAAAATATAAAATAATAAATAAATAAAAAATTGGAAAAAATTTAAACAACCTATATGAAATATTTTCTATAAGACAACTTATTAATTAATGAATGATAATTAATATAACAAAATCCCTTAAAAATGAAGGGAATTTAAATAGAAACATCATCAAAGATGGATATTTAAATCGAACTTAAATTACATGGAAGAAAATATTTTTAATTATATAATATCTCAATTATATATAATATACTCCACATAAGATAAATTAGCATCATAGTATAAAAAATGCCTCAATGACACTAATTTGAGGCGAAAATCAGAATAATATGGTTAAAAATTGAGTTCAAGGTAATTTTAGAATAAAAAATTTATTTATCAAAGTATATACCATCAATAATAAATAAATAAAACATTACACATTCCTGGGATGATAAATTAAATGAACCATATAAAAAATAAAACATATTTTATAAAATTTAAAATGCCTTTAAGAATCATAATTGACGGCAGGAAAACCCTTACATTGGTCCAAGTTTATTCTCCACATACATAAAAAGATAAGAATAATTAAATTATGTGTTCTAATTACATGTCCAAGGAAATTATTTATAACTATAACCATTTATTCACTTCATTTATAATCAATAAATGCATACATATAGTTGTTTTCTACATGTTTTCACACATAAGATGTCAATAGTTTATGACAATTTCATTGGAGCAGTGCCATTACTCATTAATATTAAAAATTAAATCCTTAAAATAATATTATATTTTACTACTGCTGATATTTTATAAAGAATTATTATTTTTAGTTTCACATTCAGGATTTATTTCTTTTTTATCCTAGAATAAGAAATTGATGAGAAGAATATTTTTATAATTTATATCCAAGGAATGGTATTTTCTTTGTTGGGGAATTAAATATTTATATATCCCATGTAGAAAAAACAAAAAAAAAGATGATTATTTATTTTAGTCTTATTGAACCATTAATTATGTTTTCATAACCATTTGTGATATAATTTTATATCCATAATATGTTGCCCATTAAAATATACCAAACATGAACATACTATGTATAATGGGTAATAATGATGTGATTTTGTTGTCATATTACTATACCTATTGAATAATTATATAATTTAGAGAATATATATTTGTGGTTTACCATATATAATAAGAGTTAATGGAAGAATTTTTGGGTTATAAATATTCATATAGTGCGAATAACGTTTTTCCTTATAGTTCTCTTATTTAAGATGGTTAAATTTATTACAAATTTATATCATTAGTTGAATTATGATTTTGTTCAATATTAATTAGAATAAACATATTCATATAAAAAATTATATTTTTCATTTAAAACAATTTTTTGATTCATCTATGAAATGAGGTATTGAAAAACGGAACACATCGTACCATGAAGGTGGTAGTTGACATGTATTTGAAAATGATGATTTCATTTTGTAGAGAATGAGATAAAGTAGTAATATGTTTTAGTATTAAGAATTCATAAATAAGATATAAAGATAATATTTATATATTAATTCCCATTTATGTACTATATAGTTATGGTGTTCATGTGAAAATACACATTTATTCATGGATGTGGTACTCCTCACATATGCACATTTCACATTTTAATTGATATTAATGTATCAGGGAAATTTTAGTTAATGATTATACCATCATTATAAAAACATATAATTTTAAAATGTCTACTTATTTTGTCTTTATAATACGAATTAATGAAAAAAACATTAAATGAAAAAGTGATTCTAGGTTCTTATACCTAGAATCTTGAATTTTCTACATTATGAAGAGCCTTAATCATTTGAGTAGTGGTCTCATAAAAAGATGAACACCTATTCAAGGAGTATATATACATTTGGTAGTGGTTTTGGATGATTTTTGGAAAGCAATTTGTGTTTTAATTTAAAGGTATGTGATAATATGAGAACCCAATTTATAATTGAAAGGGGGTGAACTTGTTGGGAATACCCAAAACATTATAATAATGGTTATAGTTTATAATGTACTGTGGATTAAAAAATGTTAAATAATGGGATCCTGAAAATATAAGGTGAAGTAAAACATAAAAAAAATTATATTTTATATTTTAAATGATTTTTATTATATTTATCCATTGAATTAATACTTTTACCATTTTAGACTTTTCTTTGGTAACTACATCTTACTTTAGGTTACAAAATGATTATTTCAAAAAAACGATGTGGTACTAATAATATAATTTGGAACAAATTATTCTAAATTTTAAAACATTTTTATCATTTAATTTATAAAATATCTAAAAGATAATTTTAATATAATAAATATATAATTTATTAAAATATTTTTTGATATAAATTTTACATGTGTTAAAAAATATCAATAGTTCGTTTGAAAACTATAATAAATATATAAAAATTTTAATTTAAATTATAAAGAATATATTTTCTAATGAAATAGTTATATAAAATTCTAATTCACAATTATAAACTAATAATGACATAAAAGTCACAATATTAGTCCAAAACTATATATTTCACTGTTTACCTGAAAAATAAAATTTTCATAAAAATCCCCAAATTATACATAAAGATATTTTTCAAAAAATAAATTCAAAAATCAGGTTAATTTTATATATTTAAAATGATAAAAATTATATTTTTATCTTTGTAATGAAAATTTAATATATAAGGATAAACATATATTATTTAAAAATGACATTTTTTAAAATTATTTGTTTTTATTGTTATTTCATATCAATTTCTAATTCAAATGTTGTTAATATATTAGATCAAAAATAATAATATTTTAGATTTTTTCTATCTAATCTTGTAGTATAAAATATAAAATACTGAATATGTAGGTTCTTTAAAAAAAGGATTATTACTTTTGTTCTAAATATTCTTCAACAAATACAATTAAAATAAAATATTTATATTCAATAATATAATTTTACTAAAAAATTGGTATTAAAATCAATATTTAATTTTATATATAAAACATATAATATTATTATTATATTATCAACATTAATATTTATATATAATATATAAATATATATTTGTATATATAATAAATTATCATCTTATTTTTTATTTAATATTGACTCTAATTATTTTAAATTCATTCTTTCATAATAAATTAAATCATTATAGATATTGGAGATATATACCAATAATATATTTGAAATGACTATATTTTCCTTGACTATATTTACATCGACTATGTCTCCAATGACTGTATTTTCAACAGAAAGATTTAGTTCACATATACATTAACATAATAAACTTATTCCATTCACACTTCCAATTTCTATATTATTTATTTTACATATCACAACAAATTTTCCCATTTCATTTTATTCTTTATCATTGTTATATTTTTTATTGTAATGTAAAATCTTAATGGAAACGACTTCTCTAGAGAGATTCTAGTTCTAAAGATATTATTCATTTTATTTTCTCCCCATTTAAATTTTTATAGTTTTAAAGAATGTAATTCTCTATGAAATTTTATTCATTTTTCATGTGATTTTGCTTTAACATTTTACTATTAAATGATAAATTATTTTTACTTTAATCATTATCTTCAATGAATTTTTTCCTAATATTGTTAAATTGCATTGGACAAATAGATTCAAATATTTTATAATTACATTCAAATATTTTATGGAAATAATGTTCTTTCTAAAAGACTAGGGTTTTATAATCTAAACCTCACTAAAAACTACATCCTTGTAGTTTTAATTATCACATAATAATATAATTGTCCAAGGGATTAAATATTATTGAGACAACTCAGTATATAATTCCTTGATAGATATCAACATCACAAACATGGGAAACATATTTCATTCCTCATTAATGGATTGTCTATAATAGTTATTTTTCACTAAAAATTATTAAAAATGTATCTTTGTATTTAGTATCAAGACCAAAATTATATAATTTTTTTCATGGGGTGTTTATTATCATCATTTAATTTAATGTATTTCAAGATGAATATGAAATGTGATTTTCTTACAATAGATTATTATTCTTCTTATTATAGAGAATAAATCTATTTTTAAAATCAAATTAAATTTATCTAAATAATGGAAAATAACACATTCATGAATCATAATCCCAAAATTATTGAAATAGATTAATATATCAATGGTACAATAATTATTACACCATATGTTTTTATTATAATAGCTAATAGTTTGTGAAAATATAAATGACATTAAATATCCATAAATATTGACTGTCATACAAGTGTACCTATAAGAATTTATTTATCAATATCTACTTTAATAGTCATCTTTGTGTTGGATTTTCCTAGATCTCATGGTTTAAGAGTTTTTTGTATATATTTTCATTTTGAACTATTGGATTTGTGGACCAATTTATATAGTCACCCTATTCATCATATCAAAAACATCACACTCCTGCTGGATCCTTAGAAATAACAATATTTTTTCAATAGTGTTAGTTAACCATATTATTTTCACTAGTAAACATGTTCCTTTATTTCCTTAATTAGATTTTATAAAACATCATCCTGTAATTTTCATAATTTCTAGAAGGATTGATTTCTCACGTATTTTACAAGAAATATATTAAATCTTATTTTTTCATCATTTTTTTATCAAAACATCTATGAAACATCATCTATATTTTTTGTTGGTTTAGATGTTTAGAACCACTCATGATGTTAATAATAACATGATATAGTTGTTCGAGAATAACCAAAATAAATTCAACACTAAATTATATCAAAAAATTTCTCCCATTTGGAATTTTTTTTTCATCACCACTCTTAACTTTCTTCATCCCTACTCTAGCCATTTATAATACAAACAGTATTAACATGAGTGATTCACATTTAAAATCATTAGTAATTATAATATTCAATTACATAAAATGGGTTCTATCATAAATCCTTTCACCCAATTACATCATTAAATTAGTTTGTAATTTCTTTTTTAACATGTATCAATTTTATTTTTACCTAAGTTAAATTATATTGATTTTTCTCATTCTTCTAAACCAACTACATAAATTAATTTTTGAAATAAATCCTTTATTATACTTCCAAATCATCATATTATAAACTAAATCGTATCCACTTGGAGTCTCTAGCCAGGTGTGCATTAGTTTTCACCCTTATTTTTCATTATAGTGATGATTGATTCAATACTGAACCCACTCTTTCAGGTTGATTAACCATCAGGGAATCTATGATACATTCAAATAGACCTTCCAGTATCCAAACAAGGATATTTTTTTAGGAAAACATTGCACTCAATACATTACCATTATTTCATCATTTCATCATATACTTAGATTCCTCTAAAGTGTTTTCAATTAGACTCTTTATATTTAATATTTAAAGTATCTAAAATATCCTCCAAAATTAAGTAAACTTTAATTTGATGCCAACTGAGGAGACCCATGACCAATACACATTCATTTTACATCATTTCCATTGGAAAAACATTACATTACATAATAATATCATCATAAAAATAATATTAGAGACTTTCATGACTAAATAAATAGGAAACTTATTTTAGATTACCAATTAATATTTTCCTATAATTTCATTATAAAAGATCTCACCATAAAATCTCACAAGTTAAACTCATACTGATTACTTGGGAAATGGAATCATAAGAAAGGGATGATAACAAATTAATAGTAATGTAATAATATAATATAAATTTGTTACTAATGGTAAGATCATAAATATATCAAAAAACAAACCAGTATAACAATGTCTTATTAAATGAACATGGAATCATAAAAATGGTTCATATTGTGTATTAAGGGAAAAGGTTATCTTATATGATCAAGAATATAACATGGCATAATGAAATTTAAAATATATAAAATTAATCATGGGATGAGGTTATATCATCACCACACATAAAAATAATGTGCCACCAACAAACCATAGAAAATAATCATTGTGGATTACGAATCCCCACTAGTTTTCCATTATGGATTATAAAAAAATATGTTTCCTTCAGTGTATTAGGAATCACAACATGATTCCAATAGAGGATAGGGCCTCATAATCTATTTTCCATTTTGTATCTAGAATCACTACTCATTTCACCACTACATAATGATATTTTATATATTTCCCAATTAATGTTATGGATATATAATGGAAATTCATCAAAAATGATTTACAATAGACATGTGTTGTACAAGAAAACATCAAATCATTCAATCATTAAAACTAATAAATATGAATGTTTTTCATATTAATATTCAAAATTTATGACATAAATAACCACATAAACAATATTAATTGATTCCTGAATCAATAACCCAAAAGGGGAAATTTATAAAATGTTTTGGGGTGTGGTACATAAATAGTATATTCATGTAAAATAACTCCCTTGAGAAAAGGATGAAAATGGAATCCAAATTTGAAACATTGTATTTTGAAAGTAATGACATTTTTTATATGTTAAAATTTCTTTTTTAAAAAATAAACATCTAAAAAATACATAATAAAACATATTTGTTAAAAGAGTGAAATGAAATTATAAATATCACATAAAATGACACATCTATTTCAATAAATGAAATGTGAATATTTATGTCATGAGAAAACCTGGGTTTGAAAAAAATACAAAATTAAGATGTTGAGGTTAGTTCTTGATATCATTTTACTTTTAGGTGAGAAAACAATAAAGTAATATGATCTTAATCAAAAGTAAATTTTCCAAATAAAATTAAAATAGATCTGAATATATAATTTGAAATATATTAAGAATTTTTATATTCAAATATGAAGTTCAAATGGAATCATATAACTCAATGAAATATATTTGGTTCAATAATGTTTATTTTAATAAACATAATTAATGTTGTAAGAAATATTAAAAAGTGATTTATGTTTTAAAAATTCATGTCACATGATTTAGAAGATAAATTAAATAATAATTCAATCATACAATTTAATTTATCCATCTTATATGTAAAACATTCAACAAGAGCAGTAATAAATCAACAAATTAGAATTTAGTTAACAAAACCCCGTACAAACTAGGGTGATTTTAAATCAAAAACTGTTAATAAAGGGGGAATTAAAATAAACTTCAATATATTATAGTAAAATTTACTTAAGGATATTAAATAAAAAAAATTTAGAATATGTTCCACATGAAATAAATTTTTCCAATAATACAAAACATGTCTCATGTAGAGAAATCGGATATGAAAACAGTTACAACTAGTATATCACATTAGATGAAGTCCAAAAGAAGAAAATGTATTTATTTGGATAATTATATCACAAAAAAACTAACAGATAAAATGTAAAAAAAATCATGTTATGATAAGTAAAATTTATAATATGGAAAATGAATCATGGTGTCAAAATTACAATAGGTTTCAATGAATCTGAATTGATACCAGGAAAAACCTTACATTAGTAATTATTCATTTTGAACTTTCACAAAACATCATGAATAATTTAATTAGGTATATAAATATATAAGGATTAAAAAATACATTAATATAACAACATATATTCCCTATTTATAATCAATCAACTCATATAGATTAGTTATTTTTTACCTATTTTCATATATCATGGGTTTATAGTTTTTTCACGTGTTATAAGAATCGAGTAGATATTCATTATTCTTTAAATGTTAATACATATAATAATATTAAATTTAATTAAATTTATTGCTTAAAATAGATATCAATTTTAAATTAAATTTCATGAGTTATTTAGACATTATCCAAGATGGTGAAATTGAGTTCAGGTATATTTTGGTAATTTTTAACCCACAAAGGGTGTTTTCTAATTTATTGAATTAGATATTGATATAAGACATTAAATAAAATAGAAAACATGTATTTAAATAATAATAACATTTTACATAATTAATTGTGTTTTCAAAATAATCCACGATAAAATTTCAAGGCATTGTTCATGTAGGTGGTCAAGCTGATCCAAACATTAACATATAATGATAAATGGATAACTATAAGGTCATTTAGACGAAATATTAATATAAAAATAGAATAATGGCGTCAATTTGTGATTATTAGTGTCATATATAATAATTATAATGTATTTAAAAAATTATTTATTATAAATAATAAAATAGTATGAATAAATTATTTTTCCCCATTGATCAGTTGTATAATATAGTTAACTTTATAATAATGATTTATCATCCATTAAAACAAGTGGTTATTAAATTTATATTAACAAAACCTATTTGATATCATAAATAAAATATGTATCATTTAACACTATTATTATATATTACCATGAATGGTGGTATTTACAACAAAATATGGATCATAACATGGAGGTTTTATTCTACACGTACAGACGAATAATGATTTTCTTTTTTCGGTAATTGGATAAAAAATAATATTATTAAATATTATATATTAATAAATATTTTATATAGATGATAATATTAGATATTAAATTACCTTTTTATACCATATATTTTAGGTGGAAAGGGAAAATGAAATCGTTTATTTTTGGAGGAGATAGTCCACACAAATACATGTTTCATGGATTTGTTTTTGTTGTAAGAAAATTTAATATGTGGTTAATTATATTACCATTATTAAAATAAAATATCCTTATAATTATGTTATATTTTTTATATTTTTTAATGAAATATTAATAATAAATACTACAAAAAATGAGAAATGAGAAACATTGGTTAGTAACTTATACCTCACTTATTGGATGATCTTCTTCGAAAACCTGTATAATTATAGTAGGGATGATTTGGAAAAATAATAGATCTAATTTAAGGTTTATATGTCTTTTTTAATATTATTTCATGTATTTCAAAAATTCAGATGATTTTTTAGGGAATATGGGGAGTGTATATCTCTTTTATAAGTGATAAAAGACAAGATTTTTTAAAATGTGAAAACTATTAAATAATAAGAATTCATTCACTATGATAGAGGATTAGAAATTTAGGAAATAATGGGATGGGTAAAATATATGGTATATCAATCCTCAACCATTTTTTCAAACATGTTTCATGCATATTTTAACCACTTTAACCCATTTATGGTTACATTAACCGATTTAGATTTTACTACGATAAATAGTTTTTACCTTATATAATGAAATATACATGCATCATAATAATGTGGAAATTATTATATTATTTTAAAAATGATAGTTAAAATATGAAAACCATTTTAATTATTTGAATATATTAATGTTTTAAAATTAAAATTTAAAATGATAAATTGAAAATATATAAAAACACTTTCTGAGAAATATATTACTGGAGTTTTAAAATATAAATCATAGGTATGTAAAATATAATAACTATTTTAAATTGTATGAAATCAACTATAAACGACATATTTTATCAAAAAAAGGATCCATAAATTTCTATTTAATAATTATATTATAATTATCACCTAAAATATGCTGATTTGGTAAAATTTGTATATTTCACTATTCAACTAAACAAAAAATGATTCAGATACATTTAAAAATTCCACCATAAGATAACTTGTAAAATAATAAATTAAAAATGTTTTTATAAAATTAAATTTATAATTATTGTATTTTTATATATGAAATACAAATACAAAACTTCAGAATAAACTATTTTTTTATGTTGTTTTAAACAGTATATGCTTTTCTATTTATTACATATCAATTTCAATGTAAAATTATGTTATTATATTAGGTCACTTATAAGAATATTTTAAATGTTTTAAGATTAATCTATTAGGATAAAATATACAATAAGTAATAAAGAAAATATTTGAAAAAAATCTTTAATACTTAATATGTTTTAACACATACAATTAAAATTAATTATTTATATTCAAAAATTTATGTTTACCAATACATTAATATTTATATTTTTTAAAAATATTATATATACATAATATAATATTAAAATAATAGTATTAAGCCTTTAGAGAACAATATTTATGAGATTCCTAGAGGCATCATGGAAGGAAAAATCATTTATTCTTTCATATCTGGATATTGTGACACCTCCTGCTAAAAAATATTTTTGATTATCCAAAAACTAGTGAAGAGGAGGGTTCTTCTGTTAGGTATTTCTATCAATGTAATGACAATGCGAGTGATTAATTTGATGTATGGATGAAATATCATAATGATTTATTATTTAAAAGATATAGGAATAACGAAACATCCACGGTGACCTACCTTTAAATAATAATGTGAATATTCATCTCGATGGAGGAGAAATTTAAATAAAATACTATGATTGATTTTAAGAATATTCATTAGAATCTATTGATTATTGTCCTGTAATTATGTTTATTTATTCATCTATCATTTTTCTCTTTGGTGGATTAGAATCCACGTTTTTCAGTGCCTGAAACTGGACTTTCTGGAAGGTGAATACATCAATGGCCTTTTTTCTACATCAATATCTCTTCTTTATTGGGATTCAATTTACAATCCATTTTTATAGTATATCATAGGTCATAAATTCATTCTATTTAGTGGTTTAAATCAACCTATTTTTTTTACTCTTATCTAGGGGGAGTGTCTTCTAATTTGGTTTAAATATTGGTCTCTTCTTCTTGTTGTTCTAGTAGCTGGTTTTTAGTTTGCACTATTTGAATTCCCCATGAATTTTTTGCTCCTCATTTATATATATATATATATATATTCTAATATTGATGTTCTTCGTAATTTAGGGGACCGAATGAGGGGTTCAAATTAAGGGTTCATTGTTATGTGATAAAAATATTTGATTTGAGTAGTCAGCTGATATGTATGACTATTGGACTGGATGAGGCTAATTAAATGATTTCATGAGGCTTCAAGGATCATATTTGATAGATAATATTTAGTTACTTACTATGATGACATATTTGAATGTTTTGATTATATCAGTTTACTTGAGAGCCTTATTAGAGGAATTTATGCATGTGGTTATTAGAACCCATACGTAATCCAACAACGAGGAATTGTTACATTCTTCATAGACCTTGATGTAATCCTACAATATTATTCTGACATGAAGGATGACAAAATTTTGTTTTGATATTCTTCAAAATCAGGATTATGGTCCATTAAACTACTAGACTCTTGTTCATGATCCAACATGGGAGATTTCATAGTAGATTGAGAAGGTCATTTGAGCCCTTGGTTATTAGTTCATTTCTTTTTCAGCAGATTCGTGACGACCAATGTATACTATAAAGTAGTGTTCAGTTGTGGGAATACATGGGAATTCTTTTGCTATTATGTGAAGACAATCACATGACCCAGATTTTATATATTCTAGTATTATAGTGGTCAGTTTGATTATGTATGGTCTATTAATTCTTGGATACATATTGTTCGATTTCATTGGATCATGATCTTGATATTTTCAAGGGTTCAATAGAGTACCTTCTCTGGTTTCCTCTTCAACATTATTGTTTTATGGATTCATTAAGTGTGACATTTCATGGATTCTTATTGGTGAACACTCTTTTCATGCTGCCTTTTCACTATAAACTTTCATTTCCAAATTTTTTTTTTAGGGATATGAGTTGGGTGGCCAATTCATATCTCTAATTGTCTCAAAAATACAATACTATTAATATTAATATATACATTTAATTTTTACTTATATATATATATTTATTATATTATATTTTTATTTCATTGTGAGTAAAATTATATTAAATTTACTAATTTACAATACATGACTTCATTATACCTATTTTATATATGTTCAATGCCCAAATCTTCAAAAAAACAATCTTTACCATTACCATGTTTTCTATGAAATTATTTGTAATGAACATATTTACAGTTTAAAATTTTCATTCTTTTATATATAACTTAACTAAACATATTCCATTAAAAATTAAAATTTCCATAGTTTTCAATTGGGATATCAAAACTATCTTTCTCCTTTTGGTGTATTTCTTAAAATTTTTATTTTTTAATAATAATGGTGATTCCTAAAGGAAACAATGGTTATTTCTAGATTATAGTTCTATAGATATTATTCATTTAAATTTATTTATTTATTTTATTTTTCTCAATTTTATTGGATGAAATCATCCATGATGAGTAATAATCAGTTCTTTGTATCTTTTCTGTAATATTTTACAATGAAATAATATGGTTGTGTTTCTTTAATCCTCTTCCTTTAAGAATATTAACCTCATATATTTCATTTAATTATATGAAATAGAAAAAAATATTTTTATAATTATAAAAATTATTTATGGAATATATATGCTTCCTAATAACATGGGAATTACATCTATGGGTGAAATGGAACAAATAAACCTTCTATGAAAATATAATGATGAAACACTCCTTGGTTGAAGCATGGTGGGATACCTCTAACAAACTTTCTCACCCAAACTGGGTATAACTATTAATAATTTGACCTCATGCCCTAGGGTAGAACCAAAACAACAATTTGATTTAAAAATATCTTCATGAGATTTCATACTCCCAACATTATTATCTAAATCCTAATTAAAAAAATCCATACTCTAAAGAAAAAAAATCATATTTCCTCTAAATTTCAAATTTCAAAATGTGATTGGTTTTAACACTAAGGTATCATGAAATTCCAATCATTTTTTTGGAAAATTAAATTCACAACCCATAAAATAATATTTCATAATATGGTGCCTCATGTAATTTACATTAGTTCTCTAACCCCATATTTTATTCAGTAGTGGATCAAGGGGTCATAATAATATTTGTAGAAGTATAATTATCTTAATATAGGAATCATATTGTCTCAATATATAAATATTATTTCTGGATGTTACAAAAAAACTAAAAAACTCAATATAGTTGTCATCTAGAGTAAAACTGTGGAGATCAAAAAAAATAGTAATGGGTAATTTCACATCAACTCCTAGATGATCAACACAATCTCTAAGTGAAAATAATAAATCATGTTAACAACCATATCTAGTAACTAGTTAACAAGATGATCATGTAACGATATATAATCCATGAGATTACCATGTAGTATCAATATCTACTATCCATGGTTATGAAATAACACCCTATATATATAAATACCTTTTATAAATACATCATTCACCTATGGAAGATAATAAGGGAAACACATCATATACATTTTATAGGAAATTGAATCATCCTTCATGATTTATTTTTATTTCAATTACCTTAAAATCTGTATCACCAATAGCTCTTAAAATACATTCATCATTTTCAACCATCATAGAACTAAAAAAATGGATTTATATCAAATAAATTAAATTTACACCAAAAACATACAATGGGATCCAAATGGCCAAAAATAATGATATTATTGTATTATACTCAATAAAAAGAAGACCATAATATTATTTATATTTACCCAGGCTATGTAATAATAGATCTGGTGGAATATTTTAAAATAAATTTAAACTCTATTTGAAATATCAAAAATGGAATTTATATTTTCATAGTTTTATTATATGGCCAAAATTGGTGAAATATACTATTCATATTCAATAAATGATCACTAGGGAGAAAAACAATCTATATTTTTATTTCTTGACTAACGTAACAATGTAGTGGCCTATGAGATCTATGTGTGGACACACATAGATTTGTAACAAGGTTCAATGGGGTACTGAATTCACTACCATGAACCATCTTCACATAGTTCACATACACAGATTTGGCCTCAAATCCTAGTATTAAACCTCTTTAATTTTCCTCCCCACTAGTGCATAAGCCCACTTCATCTACATGACCCCCTTTCACACAGTCCAAACAATTTTTCAAGAACCCACTCACAGACATCGTACCCCATATGAGGTTATCCTTTGCCTTCCACCAATCCAAAATTTGGTCATATTTTATATTTACAAAATATATGTAGGTTCACAAGCACCTAAGTGGGAACTATAACCGTCCATTCATAAAAATATACTTATCTAGTGAAGAAAAATAATGTATATTATAGAAATAAAAATGTTATATATTATATCATATATTCTCATAGGACAATATAATATTAAAACATAATAAAAATAAAAGAAGGAAATGAGTTATCCCATTTCTCTCACTTCGTCAATGATGGTGCAATAAGGAGTGAACCACTCACTACATCTTGTTCCCTCTAATGATGAATCAAAAATAATTAAACTCATATAAAATTTGATTATTGGATATGTACCCTTTTATCGTATTTTAAGTGTTATGATAGTTAAATCCTTCTAATTATTTTTATTCGATCCCAAAACATCTCATATACTTTTTAAATTATCTATCTTCCATGAAATAATAGTAGAGGTTTTGGAATTAATACACAATGTATTATTATGGACAAACCCTTATCCATTATTTCTTGATGTTAGTGATGCATGAATGATCAGAATGTCTAGACACTAGTTCTTGAGAAAAAGGTGAAAAGTAATATAGGAACAATAATTCAATAAAAATTATCATCCTGGAAAATAACCAGATTTTAAATATCATAATCCATGAATTAAAATCCATATATTCATTTATAAATAATCTTTAATAATCTTATATTGGTAATGGAATGGATTATCTCCTCAGGTTCCCTCAATTTTCCATCCATGTGAATCTCTTAGTGGTGAGTTCAAATGAAAGGATAGTGGAAGAAACATTTCTTTTAATAGGTGAAATGTTTCTACATGGTCCTTGAAGCATAAATCTATGAATTCACTAATTTTGAAAGCACATTACTCTTCTTAATGATTTCTACATCTAATATTAATAAGAATTAATTTATTAGATATTGAAAAACATTTTATCAATGAAATAAACCGACACAGCCTTATTTTGTTTATTTTAATTATATAATTTTATAAATAATCAGGTAAATTTTATAAAAGCCTAATGAAGTTACTATGATCAGTTATAAAAAAATAAAAGAAAAAAACTGCAAAAATATGAATTTTAATTCAATAAAAACTAATACACCACATATGACTGAAAATTAAAATTTTTATTTTCCAAACACATTTGAGGAAAAAGTGAGAAATTAACAAACACTAGAAAAATTGGTCAACCAAAAATGACTTCACCAAATACAACATTCAAACACCATTGATTAGAATAAAACAGCCAACCAAAAAACTCATTAAACATACAAAATCAACAACTCCATCATTCAAACTAAAAACCATTATAGTAGGACCTGGAATCACCCAAGAGAAGGCAAAGGAACCACAAACTAGAAATCCGAAAGCACAAACCTTAGAAAATCATGAACAAACCTCAGAACCGGCCTCCTCAAATTCCACTGATGTGACAATCGACACCATCCCAAATCCACCAAACTACTAGTGAACTCGAGTCGGAGTCTCAGAACTGACCTCCTCAAATGCAACTGATGCGACCATCAACACCAGCCCAAATCCACGAACCTACAAGCGAACTCTAGTCAGATTTTTCCAAAACCCTCCATCGACGTGAGATGGACACCTGAAAATATTCCGAGAAGAACACATCCACATAAGGCCAACGAAGAATCCAAATCGTGGAAATCCATGATGTCTTGACGCTGCATCCTACTCCGGTGAGAACCACAGCCCACCCTTGAATGTCAACGACTCCACAAAATCAATCCAACTGATTCACCAACACAAGATTAAAACAATAAATAGAATGAATTCCTTCCATATAGGTCAGATAAGAACATATATGAATAATAACAGATGATTCCAATACTGAATATACATGACATAAAATTTCTCAAATTTTCTTTTACCCCCTATGTTATTAATAATTGTTAATGAATTTGAATGCTTCTATAGTGTGACCCTAAAACCAATATGAATTGTATATAAATATATAAGTTCATAAAAAAATACTTACAAATTAATAAAAAATAATCAATCTAAATAAATTTAATGAAACATATGTATGAAAAAACTCACATATACACATTTTGAGAGAAAATAGTCAGATATTTAATTCTGACACAACCCTGTCAAACAAAATAATTATAATTTATAAAAATACCTATACCTATATTATTGAAAAAATCAAAGATAAATACTTAAATCGTCAAATTACATACATAGGGGAACCAATCTTACATGATCTCATAGAAAAATTCATAAAAATACATATAGAAACGATCATAAAATAAAAATTTGGTCCTTTAAAAATGATATTAACTGAAAAGAAGTTATATATATATCTCTCTCATCATACTATCAAACGATCATGTATATAAACTATAATATCTATATAAGGATATGTTATTAAATCTATGAATGGAATGATGAGATTAAGGAAAAAATATTATGAACAATGGAAATCTCAACACATAGTAATCACGGATGGGAACTTCCCTTGTCAGTGAAGGGTATACTAAATGATAAGAGTGTATAATCCATAGAGATAATTTATTTAAACCAACCATCTCATAGTTATTAAGGTTTTAACCCACTCTGAGCCTAATCCAATATCAACCTATATCCTATGAGATCTCTAGATTAGTATATCCAATATGAAAATTTTTTTAACACTAAAATAAATCCATCAATCTCTAATGTTAAGTAAAAACCTATAACACATAAAGACATAACCGTTTCACACTACATGTGATATAAAATAACACTCCCATTGAATAAAAGAAAAATATCACAAATATTAATAAAGTAAAAAACATACAATTTGATTAACAACTCAGGTTAAATTATTAATTTAACATATATGAAGGTATGCAACTCATCATAAGAAGATTAAAAAAGAGAATACACCAATAAACAATTAGGGAAGGATTCAGCTTCTTTGCATGATTTTCTAACCATGGTAAACCAGTTGATCATCATATATTTCATGAAAAATGTGAAAGTAAGTATTCACATAAGAATTTATAAAATTAAAATAATAAAAAATTAAATAATCAAACTTCATAACAATGTAACAATTTAATAATATATAATTCTAGTGAAATTTTCCATTAATGGAAATTTTTTACAATACACCTAAACTCTGATGTCAATCATAATATATCTCAATATACATATTTTAAATAAAAATAGTCCTTTGAAAATACAACTAATCATTAATTATAAATTAAATTAACTCAATTTTTTGAATGGTTTCATTTTTCATAAATCAATCCAAATAACACAAAAAACCTATCCCACTATTGAAATAAACCAAATATTCTCCCTATTTATTTGAAATGTATGATTAAAATTTAACACATGTCCGAATCAGATGATGGTAACTCAATGTTTCAAAAATATATAACTTCACATAAGAGATTAAATTTAACCATTTAAAGTTCAAATGATATATTTTTTTCTCAAATCATAAGATATAATTGGGGAGTTCTTTGGTTCTTATACCTCAATATAATAAAAACCCATTGAATAGATATTATCTAAAATAACCAACTTATAATTGACATATGAGTATAACCCAAGAAAACCTAATCTCATAAAATAAACCTAAATCAAAATATCATTAAATATATTTCTAATATTTTTTTACATATTTATTTTAGAAACATAAATTTAAAAAATCACATTAAAACCCACAATTTTCTTTAATTTGATCATACAATAATAGAAAAAAACCTTAAAACTCAACTAAAATCATACATTACTTTAAAATACACCTTAAGTTGATTAAAATCATTTCAAATAATTTATTTATAAATTAATGGACATAAGAATCCCCATAATTTACGCCTATAAAATCCCAATCATGTTATTCTATATAATTACCTAATAGTTACAATACAATTTAACTAACAAATTTATTAAATATGAATATACTTTTAATTTGATATCTTGATGAAGATTATGTATCCTATGATATTTTATATTAAAATATATAAACATAATAATAATAAAAATAATAAAATTAAAATGTAATAATTAAACCAATATGGAAAATAATTTATCAAATATTTATTTTAAAGGCCTATAAAATTTTGGAAAATGTATCATTTATCATTTTATATATTTTTCCCTTATTTTTTATCTATAAATTCTTAACATATAGCTCTCTATGTAAGTCCCAAAATCATACACATGATATTTCCCTAAAATTTAACTAAAATATCATAAACCAAGAAATAATCATCATGTGGTGATCCAATACAAATAAAACAACCAATAGAACCCATTAAACAAGTGCCACTAGTCATGACCATACATAAGAAAAATAAATTTCGTTCACATGGGTTTTAAAATTCTAAAGTGAAATATTTATATGAAAACCCTAAATTAATAAATTATTTATAGTAAAAAAATGAAAAAATAAATGGAAAATTTAAGTAATAAGTACATAACTTTCTATATTTTTTACAATAAAAAACTCTTCAAAAAATCCACAATATCCATATGTTTGAGAGGAAGGAAGAAGAAATCATATAAGACATTTATATAGAAAATTGAATGAAAATCAGGTTATGTGTAGAAGGATCAAGAAATAAACAATAAAATTAATGAAAAATATTATTATTCTTTGTCTTCTCAACCATCCATCAAGTTTTTATTAGAACATTTCTATTTTTGATTTAAAATAACATTTTAAAAAATCATGTTACGTTATCATACAAGATATTATTTTACCCAATAATTGAATTTCATATTGGATTCCCCTCTATACATTTCCAAGAACTTTATAATTTCCAATAACTCTATCCACTGTAACATCTTATGTTTTTTTATTTCTAAGCAAAATACGACTAGTGTATTCTCAATTCAAAAAAATAAAAATTCCTCTCATTTGGATCATCATTTGATTCGTATAAAAATATAAAAAAATGAATAACTAACACAATATGTTGTGTTTTATTAGATGTATACCAAACCATTTAAAAAAATATAAATATATAACAATACATATTAACGTATTAAAAAAGATTATTTTTATGTCAAATAGATTAAAGCTATATTCTAGATTTGTAATTTGTCATTTAATAAATAACTAAAATAATAATGTAGTAAAGTTTCTACAATATATTTTGAACAATTATTTTTGTTAAAATTACTCATATCACACAAAAATATTGTAATTACATATTTAATACTTGTTAGAAATAACATTACATAATTTATCATGATTATTTTATCCTAAAAACATATCTTCTCCCACTCATGAGACCTACAACTCTAAGAACAATATATTTTAGGTATTTTTAATGTTGGAAAAAAACATGTGAGCTGTATAAACTCATGGAAGATCATTAGAGGGTATTAAAACATTGAATGACCATACCTAAAGTAAATAAATATGATCGAAACCCTAAAGAGGTTATTCGTGGGTTTTCATGGGATTATAATTATTGAAATGTTTCGGAGTTATAATTTTTTATAATAAATAGACACTTTGTGTTGAAAGTTATGATATTTATAGGTATACCATTTATAGTCATGGAATTTCCTTGTCTAATAATGAATTTATATTATAGATCAATTATCGTTGAAATGACCAAGAATTATATCAATGAAATTTCTTTTTTGGTTATATTATTTTTATTTTGGTAAAGCACATATACCACATGATAAAAAAAAGTTTCTATATTAATTTGAATATAAACATTATAAAAAATATATGGGAATGATAATTAAAATTAATAAAATATGATGATATAAAAAATAGAATAAAAATAATTAGAAAATGTGGATATTCTTGATCCCCAATAATAATCACACTCTCCAAAAATACAATATAACTGAATAAAAAATTAGTAATGTAATATAATTTTGTAAAACAATAAATTATTTTACATTATTATTAAATATAACATAATGAATATTGAATTAAATGGGATGTATTTACATGAATTAGTGTTCTCATTTGTATTTTTGATTCTTTCTCTAGGGTGCACATCTATTATTTTAGAGGATGCGCTGATTGTTGCCTCCCATTCCTGCTTTCTAAAGGTGGGTGATATACATCACTTATTCAGGGATTTTTTCTCCATGATTGAATTCTGATGAAGTGATGTCAGTTCCTCCATAATTAGATACATCCTCGGAACATGTTTCCTTGCCTGGGTCTCCCTCATAGACTTAAGACATGGTTCGTGAAATGCTTCCTAGTTCCATGTATTCATGGACACTATTTATTTACACTTCCCCAGTCAAGATATTCTAAGGGGTCCAGTCAGGGTAGCAACCTTTGGTCAAGGGAGTAGTCAATTTGGAATTCACTGGCATGTCTAGAAGCTGGAACATTTATGTGTCTGGTTTTCTTACCCTTATGATAGGGCTTCTTGAGGGTGAAGAAGCCCAAGGAACCCCATGTCAACTGTAGGGAATTATATCCCATAGACATGTCTTTGAGGTTTTCCTTTGTTACCCATGTTTAATAAAGGATATTCCAAGAGATTAACATCTAGAGAAGACGGATTAGAATGATCAAAACACTAATAAGAGTGAGTCATATGGGTGTAACCCCAAGGGGGCATTGATGTTCGGGATAACGTGTGGTTAGTTAACCGATTTCTACATGGATCAGTGTGGAAGTGTATGACATGATCTCACCGGGATGTGGTGGCCCTGGAAAAAATTTGGATAGATATATATGGTTGAGAGTGAATGAATAATGAGATGGTGATGACGTGAGTGTGACATTGATTTTGGGATTGAGCCTAATAGAGACCTCCAATATATACCTATGACAGGGAATAAAAGTCCACGTAGTTCAGTGGGGAAAAGGGACACCTAAAGAGGCGGCTTTTGAGAATGTACACATAGTTGGGACCCAGATGATATAAAATATTTGAATTGAGACATGATCTTCCTGAAACATTTGAGGGGCATGAGGAAGGGACTAGGATATGACATTAGTAATAGTATTGAACCTTCAGGAGGCTTCGTGCGTATCCTTGAGGCAAGAAATCAATTTCCATGTATTATAGTATGGGTTTATAGAATTGGTTTGTTTCCATAGGACAACGACCTGATGATATATTGGGGATTACACATGGTTATATGCCCAGGTTGCTCTGACGCCATGGGGGCAGACCCAAGATGTGGGTCCTAATGAAGTGGACTACAATGAATTACCATCGATTGAGGACTATAATGGCTTTTCATTGGATGTGGATACAATGGATTACCATTGGATGGGGTTAAAAACAACTTAGAAATGAATACATTTCCAACGGCTTTCCATTGGTTGGGGATCCAAAGGCTTACCACTTATTGTGGTTCCAATAGCTTACTGCTAGTTGGGATAACAACAGATTACTATTGATTTGGATTGGACCTTTGGGGGGATTCCTAAATAACCATTATATGAGACAAATGATCAATTCCCACATAGTTTGAATTGGTATAGTTAAACGTCTTTGTGGGAAAAAAGAGGGCATATAGTTTAACATTATACGGGGTGATGGTGGACCGCTATGGAGTGGTCGGGACCAATGGGTATTGGGTTTGAAGCTCACTGAGGCTTCCTATGTACCTCTCCTAGGAGACAAAAGAACAAATTCCCCCTTAGTTTGGAATGTAGGATACATTTTAATGTCATGTGGGATGAGGGGGATCAGATGTGAAGGTGTCAGGACATGTAGTTGTTGGGCTTGAACCTTACGTAGGATTGCTACATAACTTTCCTTTGAGACAAGGATCATATTCCACATTGTTCAGAAGGGAGTATACAGTTTTACATTATATGAGACAAGAGTGAACTACCGTAATACGATTGGGACATGTAGGTGTTGGGATTGAACCTCATGGATGATTCCAATGTACTTTTATAAGGATACAAGGATCGAGTTCTATGTAGTTTGGAATAAAGGATTACACACTAAGGATTCCCAGTAAGTATTCCATCATAAATGCTAATTTTAACCCACATGAGACATGCTCAGTGTGGGAAACAAGAAATAGAAATGACAAGACAATCACACCTTGAAAGGTGCGTATGTTGTAAGTCTAGTGGGGATTACATGTGTATAGTGGCCCAAAGAAGAAACAAGGGCTTCGGAGTGGTTAGTGGACCAGGGATATAGAGATTGGTATATACTCTGGGATGGAGGCACGATGGTGACAACGACCATGGAGAGAGGTATGGGGAAACGAGGATCCATTTTCTAATCTATTATCACATCTTTTTTCTGGAATAAGTGTGGAGGAGTAGAGATGCTAACTTCAAAAATAAGGGATATGGGCTTACACCAAAATTGTTTCCCATCCCTGTGCATAGAAACTGCTCTATCCAAGAGGATCTCATTCCATTTGGGGAATATCTCACTATAGTGGAGATGAGTGGGCATGAAGAATGTCCAGGGTGGGGAACCCCATGAATAGAGCACGGGGTGAGGCCACAGTTTAATGTCATGTCGTTAGGATGATGGTGCTTGGCAATTTGACGTCCTACATTTCAGACGAATTGGGTTCACTCAGCACCCATAGGAATTACATAACTGATACCCACCCACCCTTGGGGAAGTTAAGGCATTAACAATGTCATGGGGTGTCCTTGTGGTGGACTAATCCACTGAGTTGCCCCCGTTAGAGTGTTTATGAAAAGAAGAAAAATCTGTATCATTCTTATTCCATGAAACATGTTTCTATGCTTTGAAACACAAAGCACCACCCAAGGGTCCATTAAATCACTTTGTACAAACCCAGAGGGTTATAAGAGAGAAGGGTTTGTGAAGAAAATGGGTTCACAAGAAACAACCTTTTGATGCTCTGGAGATCCACATTGGGGAAGAACATTTTGAAGTGGTATGCTTCATGAATTGGTGTGTCCTAGCCTGGGAATAGGTTATATGTGCATATAAAGGGTGATTCATGAAGTAGGAAGGATTTTTTGGAGTTGGACTTCATGGAGAAAGGGTACCTTACGAAGCATAGTAATTCAATGTAACGTGCTTCACGAAGCACACTGACCCTTCCATAGCATGTGGCTCACATGTGTATTGAAGGTATTTGGTGAAGCATGCATGCTTTTTTATGACCCGAGTCCCCTTACCATTATACATCCTTTCCGATGGACTATGGTCTCTGTGAAGGGCATCCTTGCCTGAAGAGGAGTTGTATTTGAGAAAATGTAAATATACTTCAAAAATATCAAGCACCTTGACGAGATTTTTTTTTATGGTTTCATAGATAAGAAGGTGCTTTTGGTTTGCAATGATGTGAAGGATAATGGTCGGAGTATCTCTCTATTGGGTTTGAGGGGAGCCCAATATTAATTAGAGAGGGGTGTTGCGATGCAGGGATAGTTCAGTGCGAATCCACGTGGCGCTCAATTATCAGCCATGGATTTTGTTAATTTTTTGTAACTACAGAGTAAAACTTCATCCCCTCCTTGGCCAAGATCCCTCCTTGGTTCCCTCGGTGGCACTCGTGGGGGATTCTGTCAAGTACCAAGGGATTGCGATGGTCGACCGATTTCCTCTTCTGCACGATGCTTCTGGTGAATTTTTTCATAACCGCAGATCCTACCGCCTCTTTTACTTTGTAAGGTCCATAGAGTGGTATTTAGCTTCACGTTGGTCATGGTTCTCATGGGCTCCATGAATATCAGGGTTCTTAGTGGCTCTATGAATGGGATTCACAAGGTAGCCCCTTTGTAATGTGTTTCTGATTTGTTCCCTTTCCATTTGAAAATATTTTGGCTCCAACAAATGTCACTGCCCCCCTCAGACATAGAGTTGAAGAAAAAATGAGGGTTGATGTCTAAGGGAATATTACAAATATTTTTGGCTAATCCTAGAGAAATAGAGTGAAGAATGGTCTTATTAAAGAGCGGTGATGCATGGATTGGGAACGTCCTGAAGCTCACCGTGGCTAGGCACCCCACAAAGCCATGGGGGGACTGTGCCTATAAATAGGGGAGGCTGACCCCTATTTTATCATTTCTCATCTTCTCATTATTGGATATTTTTCTCTCGATTCTCAAAACCCCATGTTCTCTGTGATTTTATTTTTTGAATCAGACCTTTATTTACCATGGCACACATCGAGTAATAAAATTATAAGAGTCTGTACTCCACATCTTGTGTTTGTGAGGTATGTGGTCAGGCTCCACAACATGTTCTTGCGACCGAGCTGTGGAACAATGATCTAAGAACGAGATCCATGAACGATCTTCCCAAACTAGAAAAAAAACAAATCAAAAATATTGAGGTCTGAATAGCTCACCAGGATGCTGCCAGGGGGATCCGTGCGGATGCTGCCTGAAGGGAAGAAATGGTGAATAACATGGGTATCCGGAAATATATATGGAGCCATTTTGATGACAAGTCCTTAGTGGATCTATTGTCAGAGAGTCAGAAGAACGACCCACTATGAAAAATTATGCCTTTTATATGGATTTAGTCTGACGGATGATGTTTTCATTCATAATGTGAGTAGAGATAAGCCATCATATTGGCTCAAGACTGCATTGTGCCAGCACCTGTGGTTTAGGGAGTCTTACAGTCAAACATGGGAGGAGCACACACCATTCAATGTTGACATCCTATATAACCTTTTTAACAATGTAAATGGGAAATCATTTAAACTGGAGGTATCTCCCCCCATTATACCACACCATTCTGATGGTGGCCCTGGGGAACCCGAAAAAGGGGTGGACCGATAAGTGGTATTTGGGATAGGGAAGAAACATCATAGATGAATGGGCATGGGAATCATGGTTTTGTGCCTCATGCGAGGAGTTTGAGGTAGATTTGTGTTTAGTGGTCCTTGAAAAGGTGGAATGTGCCTCCCAATTCCATATCTACCAGTTGAAGTAGTTGATGATAGAGTTGCTGAGAGGTGGTCGTCGAGGACTAGCACATTCCATTTAAACGATTGGTAGGTCTGCATTACCCTATGGGACCTACAAAAATCACAAGTGTCCCGATATTGGGGGTGATGTATGATGACTTCCTCGCTACCATGAATACAAAGGAGGACCTGGAGAAAATTTTACTAGTGGAAAAATAATTTATAGACTTGGTACTGGGGGAGGATAAGTATTTTTTGAGGGATGTCCAATTAAAATGGTGGTTCATTCAGTTCCTGAATTCCCTTGTAGGTGGAATGTTTCTCTTGAGGCCTCCGACATACCTGATTGTAGTTCAACGGAGAAAGAAACACTCCTAATGGATACTGATGGAGGACAGTTAATGGAATACCAGTGGGTTCAGAATCAGAAAAAACCAATAATAGGTGGTTAGGATGGCTACATTCATCTAGGCACTTATATTCTGCTAGATTTTTCTCATAAGAGATATGAACATGGTCATGCAGGTGAGCACATTCATCCTGTCATCTTCGCTGGTGAAAGGGGAGTGAGTCAACCTGGGGATTCTGATGCTCCCCAAGTTGTATAAGGTGTTGTGGAATATCAGCAATGGGAAGAAGACACACAATGTATGTAGGCCATTACATCTTTTATATGTGTGGATAGTGTCTCGTATCAAGGCTATCTACGAATACTCGAAACCCATTTCCCCTCTAGGATTGGTCTTTCAACCGGACAATCTAAATTTTGTGGGTAGTTTTTCGACCAAGATGACCATACCGCTGGTGCAGAACCGGGTCTGGAAGAATGATGCATTCAACTTTTACCCATTCCCATTTCCAACAGGTTTGTTCACTGATGATGGCCAGGGAATAGAGAAATATTTTCCATACCTTTGGGAATTTCGGGGTGCATTCAGGGTGTTGTGGGTTGACAGTGAGCCTCTTTGTGAGCCGTACACCCCACACCACATTGTGAGGCAGTTCCGGTGTATGTAGGGGTTGAACCTGCAATTCTACATGGGATTAAACCATGAGGAAAATCCATGTGTGGTGAGCCATGTCTGGCTCATGTTCAACTGGGAGGATGGAATGATTCAGAATGAGTTTTCTCCTCCCAAAATAGTCTATGGGATGGTGAAAAAATATGCCAAATGATGGGAGGTATCCAACCCAAGGGAGATTCTGAAGAAGCATACCATCTGTTCAAGTGATGGTGTCCCCCCTCAACTTCGAGGTCAGGGCCAGAAGGTAGTGAGGACATCATGTGGTGGTAGGGCAATAGTTGCGGTGAGACCCATACCAATCGAGAGGTATGTGGTAGTGTCGTAATTAGCTCGCCCTGAGGAGTAAATATTTCATTAGGGGAGGCTGCCTAGGGGGTTCTGTAGGATACACACTCAGGGTTGGGGGAAGCGGTTTCACCACATAAATGTGAATGAGAACGCTGTTTTCCCATATGGATGGGTAATCTGTTATTTCAATAGACAATTATTCAACCCCAAAAAGATGTGGAAACTTCTGAATCATATCGGGATGTATTTATTGGGTTTCAGTCTTTTCAGGGCTTGCTTTTTGGTATCCCATGCGGAGTGAGAGAAGTACCTTGTCGAGATGGAGGACTTTGTACAATCTCGGGGTTATTCGCATACAATTAAGGATTGAGGGAAGGTGATTCTCAATCAAACATCCCCTCAATAGTTGTCGGACTCCTAATTGAGAGAGTGTTTCCCACTATTGGAAGAATCAGATGAGTCCTCATGGGGGATGCTGTTGTAGGGAGCCCTCTGGGGGATGGTGAGGTTGAAAATTCAGACCCAAATATGGATGAGTTTGAAGAGTAACTTGAGGTAAAACCCTAAAAAAATTTCCCCATAGACCTCGTGCATGTCATTAAGAACATTTCAACTAACACATGACCTGTTTAGGAGGGTCTAATTTGCAATACCCACTACTGCTCAATAGTATATGCAGTTGCAAGAATTTTGGGATCTGCTCCCATGGCTGCATCGATTACCATTCTCAATAGGGCTGCGACACCAAGGGAGGTCATCCCGGATCCTTCGTACATCCCGAACGTATACAAGGTCCTCCCCTAGGGGTCCCAATTGTAACAAACTAGGAGAGAGACTGAATATTGTTCCTCTATGAGTCTCCTTTATGAAATTTGTAAATGTCCTTAATTGATTTGTAAAAATGATGTTTATGCACTTTTGGTATGAATAGCTCTTCAAATGGTGTGGGTTACCTTGGTGAAGTTTTCTGGATATCCTTGCACTGCCATTCATAGGAGAATGTTGGTGGTCATGGAAGAAAACTCTCGAGCTAACTGAATTGCAGAGCTCCTAATCAAAGGTTGGACCATCAGCAGGACCAATCCGGAAATCATTGAGGTGGAATCTGATGACGATGATTAATCAGAGAACATATGTCCTAACCTAACAAACCATACATCAGACAAAGATTCTTTGGATGAGTTAACCGAGGCATTCTCCTCATATGAACATGTCGACCTCGAAGACCAGGACAGGATGAATTCTGATGAAGAGGATAAAAAAATCATCTATCACCAACCATGGAAGCTTATCATGTGCTTCATCAGGGATTCCCCTATGGTGCAATGGATAGACCAGATGGGGAGGCTTCGTTCTCAGTTTTGAAAACTTTTAACTGGAGGAGTGGATTCCCAGTGTCCACATTTTTAGATCCAAGACATCAAGACATATAAGATTGGTAACCGTGATCTTGGCCTTGGTGTGGGCAGGAAGCGGAGAAAATCGGTGAACATCAAGAGGTACCAAGAGGAAAAAATTGAGATTTTGTGTTTGCAGTAATGGGCGTACGAGTAATCTACTTTCCGTAATGGACAATTGTGGCTCATATCATGCTTGAAGGCCGATATAGAGGAGGCCAAAGAATGAATGACATGACCCTCAAAGGATATGGCTACCCTAAAAACTAGCATTTAGCAGGCCTAAAAAGCTGCTGAGGAACTACACCCCATCGTCGCCATGGAGGAGAGGGAGAAAACAAGTGACAACGATTCCTGGACACCATAATCCAAAAGGTGGCAAAGCTATAACACTCTATAAAATTGGTCAACCAATCAATGGTGGGGAAAATCCATAGGTACGGTAATGTGTTTAAACTCACAAACCCACATTCATTATTGTTTATGTTGACTTCATGCCTGAGTTCTATTATATGTTTTGGTTTACTACATATCCATTTCATTTGTGAAATATCCAGCTATCAGTCTCTATGCCCAGGTGGGTTGGGCCCAATGTGATAAAAAAAGAATAAAATCCACGTTATTCCATCGGAATATGAATTTTTTAACCATGATTAGGTCCTTTAGGGATTGAACAACATTTCCAAATATCCCAATATAAATATGGAGGCCTGACTGGAGAACGAAGCTCTCGGAATAATTAAATCGTCACTTTCTCCACATGCTCTACTGCACGAGCATAGTAATTCCAATGGCATTAGAATCAATTCAAACAGAAAATATTGGAAATAGTGAATCATGATAACCAAAATTTGGAACACTGTAGGGGTCACATAAAGATGAAGTATAACTTTTGACCGTGTTCTAAACACATTATCTCTATTGCATTAGCATAATACGGGGATAAAAAATGAGGGATGACTGATGAAAATATTTGAATCACAGGTCTTGACTAAAAATTTAATCCTTTAGTCTTTTGAAACATTAGCCCAGGATAGTAGGTTATCCATAGGCTGAGCATCTGTACTGTTATGGGGTTCCATCAAAAATGAAAGGGGAAAAGGGTCCAAATAAAGGGAATGTGAAGCGTGAAAGGAGGAGTGATGGGTTGTTTAAATGGAATCAAACACACATGAAGTTACACCACTATGGTGGAAACACATTAGATGGGTTCACCGGTCTGATCAGGGATCATACCAACTTCCAAACAGGACCTCTCTGTGGAAGACTTAGAATGACCCATAGTTTTACATCGTACAAATGATGATGATAGACACATAGTTTAACATCATACGGTAAGGTGGATGTATGGAATAGTTTAACATCATATAACCATGATGATGCTCATAGTTTTAAGGTCATATTTCCTAGAATGAGGCTAACAGTTTAATGTCACATTGCAAGGACTGTAGAATAGTATTTTAAAGTCATAGTGTTTCGACCATTATTTGGGGAAAATAACTGAAAAAGATAACTTTCATAGGGTTGGTACCAAGGATAAATACCCAGGTCTTGATAGATTTCTCATAATGATCAGAATCAAGCCAGATGTTGTTCTCAATCACAACATGGTCAGATACCATCACAGATGGAAAAATCCTTTCTAGTAAGGAACATGACACATTCAATAGTTATCATGGGGCATCCTAAACTTTTTCAATGAAGAACCAATGTTTAAATACATCTGTTGAAAACATGGACACCCAAAAAGAAAATGCGCAAAGAGGTATATATCTTGACAAAAGTGAGGACTTTAGGACTACACACCACACCACGTAAACCTATGGAAAATATTGGTTTAAGAGACAGGAGACAGAAAAACTTGTTCTCGGCTCAAGAAAAAGTGTTCTGGAATTTATACATACACTATTAGAATGAGAATCAAGCCATTCGTATTTTTGAGAGTGTAGTTTAACATCATGGGGGACGAGTGGTATGTGTGGTATGGTTATTCCAATACACATTCCACCAAAATAGCTAAGCCCGCATGAGTAGTGTAGGATGCAGGAAACAGGGAGTAGTGATGGGACTCTCCTAGTACATGGTGGCACACATTAGGTGCAATGGAATGCTAGATGAGTGACATCCCACTATAGCTGACTTGTCGGCATAACTCACATAGATGCATGGAGGGGTAAACAGAAGTGTGTTTTAATTCTACAAGAACATAATTAAGTGGAACGATGTGAGTCACAACACCCAAGATCTGGATTGCAATGATGCTGGAGTGAAGATAATGAATAACTATTGACCATTTTTTAAACACAACATTTATTTTTCATTGTCCTGGCTTGGGGATAGAATAATGTGGGTCAACCGATGACCATGTTCAAAACCCAGGACCTTTCGAAAAATGCCATCTATGGTCTTCTGTGGTGTTGGCCCAAGATGGTAGTTATGTCAATGTGGCATGAGACCGGATAGTAGAGTGGGTCCCTTTAGACGTGTAAGATGATGATGAACCAAATAAATATATCATGAAGTGTGGACATGAAATGAGGGAATTTCCATTTCAAAAATCCACACTTTGTTTTCATTTCCACACAACATTTAAGTACACCAATAAGGCATGTCACATAATGTAGGTGGAATCCCATTCCAGGAACAAGGATCCTGGGGTTGCATGATCCTAACATAAGGTCGTAGAGTGGACCATTATGTGGGAACCTAGTTTAATATAATTTCTGTAGGGTGGATAAGTATCCACGTCCAATGCACAGCTCCAATGGAGAGATCATAGTTCATTGTTGCGGAATTCAGACTAGGTATGGAAAATACATGGGAGTCACATGGTGTGGTTGTTTCAAAACCAGATGTGAATGAGTGCTTAAGAGGTACTCACTATTCCATATACTCACAAAATAACTCAGTACAAGGGGATGAAAATTGGATGAATATAAGATTCCAAGTGTTGTACCAGCAAATGGAATGTCTGGACCTACCTACAAATCCCACTAGCATGGGAATCAAGTCACACAAAGTTATAGATGTGTTAGTTGGATCTTATTTAAAAGGTCATATAGCTCAAACCTTTTATAGAATGGATGGAGGGAGACATGTGATGCGGTAATTATAAAACCCATCGTGAATGAGGGTTGTAGGAGTCAATATCACCATGCGCTCCCTAGAGATGTTTTAGGTCAATGATCCCAAAATGGTTGTTGGATGGGACTAAGTAAAAGTGTGTAGGCGTTCCTACATATCCCATGATTATGGGTATCAAGACATACATAGTTCTAAAAGTGGTATGGTAGGGTACCAATTCCATGGACAATACTATTGTGCGGGTCTGGGCCATGCACAAAAAGATGATGGATTCGACAGATCATGTATGTTTTTTAGGAAGGATGTGAGTGTTTTTTTTGTGAATATATAATCCTTGGATTGATAATCTAGGTTCCTCTACAATAATCACGCCATATTCATGCATTTAAAAATGGTATGGTGGATAACTATTACTAACCATGATGTACCCCTGAGTGAGGACATCACAATGTGGTGCCATTTTTCGTCGTGCGGCTTGGCTGATAATGTCATAATTTAGGGTTGTATGATAGGGCCAAACCCTGCATTTTAACATCTAGAAGAAAATATATAATATCATAAAGTCATGTTGGACTAGGAAACATAGTTTAAAATCCTATGGCTTGGAAACATATAGATGAAATGCGGTTTTAGGGGGGATTGCACATTGAGTGATAAAGCATACTTGGAGTGAATGAGGACAAGGTTAACACCACACCACAAGCAATTATAGGGATGAAACCTCGGGCTGAGGGTCCATACATGGATAGAGAATATGGGTTTTTACTTATGCACGAAACATCTAGGTATTCCTATGTATCCCATAAATATGGGAATCATGCTGTATGTAGTTCTGAAGGTGAAATTTATCATCATGAAGGACAGAAGGTTAGAGAGACTAGATCCTATAAGGGGAGTACATGGTGAGGCTATTTCAAACCCGATGTGAATGAGGACATAAGAGGACACACTCCACCCCATGGAATCTTATGAAAATCATTGTCAATAGGCCAAACGAAATAATTAATTGGTGGAACCTGAGTTGGACCTGAAGATGAGATACTCATACATTCCTACATATCCCATGAGGATGGGAATCAAGTTTTACATAGTTCTAGGAGTTGTGGTTTTTACACCATGTACAAATTATGTAGATGGATCATTGATTAAAGTCTTAGTGATCAGACTATAGATATGTGAGATACTTCAAAACATTCGTAAACCTCTACCAAATCCATTTTACCACATGAGCTACACTCGATGTGGGAAATAATGGTGGATAAGATCTTTGCAACACATGGAATACATGAAATGGGGAAAATGGTGTAGATCCCAAAATGACACTTCATTGTGGCTTTGTCATCCTAACCCACAAACACGCACTAAGGTAAAGCACTGAGAGTTTCAAAATTCCACATAGAAATGATGGAGTAGAAATGTATTAATATTATTCACCCAATATTTTGGGCTTGATGAGGTGGCATGATGATGGAGGATAACTGTTTACCATGTTTGAAACACAACATCCATATCCTGTGACATGAAATAGAAACAAAAAATGAGCATCGACCAATGAACTTATTCTCATTGTAGTACATTTATCAATTTGTTGTTCGAAATGCTTGTGGATGTTTTCCTTAGGTGATAAGTGATCAATAGGGCCTAACATCAATTCCTTTTAGGGGTCCCATCGAAAGTGAAATAAGATGAAGCCCAAATTAAGGGGAAAAAGAATTATGAAAATGGGAAATAACATGTCTAAGTAGAATCCAACACTCTAAATACTAAACCGGAGTGCTCAGGGGCACATTGGTGAACTACCAAAGAGGGACAAGGGGCTAATCTCAAGAGAAGCTAACTCAAAAAAGATGAGTGTGGAAAATGGGGATGAATAACTCTCTAGGGGGAGTGGTTTGTGGTGTGGCTGTTACAAACCCAAAGTGAATGAGGACATAATCCCATGACACACCACAGACCCCTCTCTAAGAAGAACACAGTTCATGGAGCTAGGAAGATAAGAAGGTTTCTAAAAAATAGTGTTGGACCTGAAGGCTAAATGAATGAGCGGTCCTATGTACCCCATGAGGATGGGAATCAATCCACATGTTGTTCTGGATGATAGAATGTTTTTTAATGTTGTGTGGTGAGGACAATTAATGATGAAGGGATGTCTCAATGGGATTTGTGTGGTGTGGAGAAATATCCTAACATGAATGGGGGCATAAGCCCATTCCACACCACACAATCATAAATGAGAACTTGGGCCAAGGGGCTAAAAAGGTATAGGGTCCTAAGAAGGGAAGTCTTTGATAGTTCTCAATTTAATGTCTTGTGGTGAGGGTGGTGAATGACCTTAGTTTAAGGTCATAGGGATCAGACCATAGATACATAACCATTTATCTAGGTATTTCCTTAACAAAGTTCCTAAGACCACGTGAGAAATGCTCAGTGTGGGAAATAATGAATAGGATTGGGCCCTCTCTAACATAAATGGGTACGACAATGAGGGAATGAGATCATAAATGGTCGACCCTAATAACAGAAACACTACTACTTGAGGAAGATTTTTATTATATGGGATAACGAGACAAAATGAACCACTAAACCCAATATTTGGGACATATGGGTTCTTTCTAATGATGGGGTGGTTTTTTACTATGTTCAAAATGCATCATCCATATCTTATGACCTGAAATGGTAACAAAAAATGAGTTTTGGCCACTAACCATATTCAAAAGGCTGGACTTGTAGCAATTTTTTGTTCGAGATCCTTGAGGGATTTGGACCAAAATTGTAGGATTGACCTAAGCCCTAGAGCCCTTTCCATTCAAGGGTCCATTTAGATGTGAAAGACGATAAACACCCAAATTAATGGGATGTCGGAAGAATGACTATGCCTATGGATTTTAGCATCATGCAGGATGAAAAAAGAGGTGGAGACCTCCAAGGGGAGGGATACATGATGCAATCGTGATGAAGTAAACGTGAATGAAGGAAAAATCATAAACTGCACCATGCGTCTCAACCCAAGGGGATATCATAATGTTTGGGTTTGGGGCAATGGACTAAACGTCTCAGGGTTTTTATGTGTCCTATGAGGATTGAAATCAAGTCATACGTATTTCTGAATGGTCCATATAGTTTAATGTCAGGTGGTGTGGATGTGGGAGGATAGAAGAACATGGAGGGTCCCGTGGTGAGATCATAGTATCTCTGACCTAAGTGGGTCCAAAGAAGTCTATGCTACACCGTGTGGGGTCCTTTAATGAAACTACACCCAGGGGCGGTCAAAGAAAAGAGATTGGGCATTTGGACTCTATGTAAAAGTGTTCTAGTGTTCCTATGTTTCCCATGATGATGGGAATCAAGCCGTACATAGTTCTTAAGGGTGCAGCTTAATGTCTTGTGGGATGAGAAAACTGGGAGATCATATTTTAAATTTATAGATCATAGACAACCTTGCTGTTTTTTGTCATGCGAGACAAATGAATTGTAGTTTTACATCCATCATATTAGATGAATCATTTATTTTAACATCGTGGGTAAATATGTCAGAGTTTTTGGTCATGTTCAAACTTTTACTTTGACATTTATGGTAGGAGTTATACGCTCGCCATAAATGGAAACTGGGGAGTACAAGCCATTTGGATAAACCTTGTGAATGATTTAAGGTCCCTCCCATTTGGGCTCCATCATGGGTGATTTCTTATAGGGTATCATTGACATTATCATAGCCAACAACATGACCCATTAAAATAAATAGTTTAGGTGAAATTTATTGTTGAAGGCTCTGGTATATTATTCGGATTCCTATATAGATTTTTCAGGGCCGAAAACTTTTTCTCGATATGCACTTCTAGTTAAGCTAGAAGGACTTCAATTTCCTTATCTGATGTTTTATGATCATAGAATGATATTTTTAATAAAAGTAACTGAATATCGATTGGCAGGACGACCTATGATCTATACACAATGGAGTAATGAGTCACCATAGTGGAATTACGAGTCATCATCTGACAAGTCTATAGGGAATTGGGGAGTGTGTCTAGACAAATATTCTTGTTCTGACCAACCATTTTTAGCTTGTTGTTAGAGAGGGTTTTGTTCAACTCCTTGGTCTTCCCAATTTCTTGTATGTGATTGCGGGAGGTATGGTTAAAGCAGATGTTGTACTTGGAGTACAATTTCATTAACTCGGATTCCCAGAAATTGGTGATGTTATTAGTAAGAGAATTTTGAGGGAATCCAAATTAGAATACAATGGTGGAGATCAAAAATCAAAATATATAATGGGCCTTGAATTTCTAGATCAGAACTTCCTCTACCAACTTCAAAAAAAAATTGCGTTCCAGACGATTCTTCACTACAAGGTTGTTGCCTGTGAATATGGTCCCACGACATCGAGTCCCCAAACTAAAAAGGCCCAAGTTTACTTGGTAGTGTAGAGAGTTAGTAGTGGTCGATTAAAAAAAATTATCATGGATTTGGCATGCATGGAACCGATTGGGATACATGATACTGTCATGGTTCTTGGGGGGCCAAAAATACCCCAGTCTCCTGATCTGGTGAGATAGGTCTGGACGGGTCTGATGAGCTCTATAGGGACTATCAAGAACCTCTTATATGACCTGAGAAATCTCACCTCCTTGAATTAAATATATTCATATTTCCTCAAAGCCACATTTTTAGAATATCCGCTCAAGACCGTGACAAATATGAAAGTTTAACTGTGACGTGAGGCATCGGACTCGATCACGCTCGACTCGATCTTCCTGAAAAATGTTGTGTTGGAGGTACAAGATAAATAGGATTCTCTAGTAAGGAGTCACACCTATCATAGCTTTAGGGGTGCCTATGGGTCCTGCTGTGGAGGCACTGTAAGTAAGGTTGCTTAACTTTGGGCTATCATATTCTTCTGGAGGAACGGGGGCGATGAATCTCTGGTGTGACATGTGGATTATCAAATCATCCTGATCAGGCTATGCAGTAGATGTAGCTAGGATATCCAACACATCGACTCAACTATTTTGGGATCAAGGGATAAGGGTAAATTCTAACTGAGATGGGAACTGGGACATCAACTAGTCAGTACGTTCTATAAGTGGTACGAGCTCTGGCTTCCTAACGACATAATCACTGTTGGTCTTCTTGATGACTAGATCTGAGTCTCCTTTCACATGAAAGAGGGAAACATCAATCTTGAGGTCTAGTTCGAGGCCAGTAATGATATCCTGGTACTCTACCTCATTTTAGGTACAACCTTATGAAATAATTAATGATTATGGAAGAATATCTTGTACTGGCATGTTGAAGATGATACAAAGGCCCACTCTGTTGAGTTTTGGGTCATTAAGCCTTCTCCAAGTGGGGGTTTGGGAAGCCCCATAAAATTGAATTTTCCTACATTAAATGTCTTTTTCTACCAAGACTATTTCTTCATCCTAAATATAATGGTTTAAGGATTGGTCCATAGTAGCTGGATCGGCGGAATGAAATCTACCAATGCTTTCCCCTTAATAGCTTTCTAGGGGAAAACATGTTGTTGAAAAGTTTGAGGATTACATCCCACTAAGCTAGATGACCTTTCAACATGGGGAGGTTTTGGATGTACTTTATCAGATCCACTCAAAACACTAGGTGTATCTCATGGTTCTACAAGTAATGTCGTAATTTCTGTACTATGAATAACTGTGCATGCAACCTTTCTTGATAGAGGAGTATCTGGTATCCATAACCAATAGCTTTCAGCTGAGATAGTATAGACTATTATTTGGTCATTTTTTGTTCTTCTAGGCTATAATGACACCAAGACATCATTCTAGGAAATTCACATAAAGGACCAATGGTTTTCTGGAAACTGCTGGCATCTGGACTGGTGGCTGTAGCATGTACTTCTCGATTTCTTAGAAAGAAGAATAACATTCCTCAACCCACTAATAGTAAATTCCTTTCTTCATGATCCATGAAAATTTTATACACATGATGGAAAAATTCACAATGAATCATTCTATGTAAGACAAGTGTCCTTGAAATCCTCAAAGCACTGAAAATTTTCATCGAGGAGACATGTGATTGATGGCCTTAATCTTATCCAGATCGATCTCGAGGCCTCTATATCCTACAATGAATCTGAGAAACATTCTGGAGGTGACCCCGAAGGCACACTTCAATGGTTTAATCATCTGATGGTGACAAAAGAGGAAGTCAAACAATTTATCATGGACATTGAGATGGTCCAAATGAAGGAGAGATTTAACCACTAGATCTTCAATTAAACATTCCACCAATTTCCTAATGATCGACTTAAATATGTGATTCATGTCATGCTTATTGGTATAACATTCATTCTTTTGATAAAAGGGAATTACATAGTATTGTAAAGTCCCTTGTTTTTCCTTGAAGGTTGTGGCCTATACATCCCCAGGGGCTGTTCTAATTTGGTTATTCCCAGAATACCAATCCATTAAAGAGAGAGCCTAAAATCCAGTGGTAGAATAAATCAACAATTTAGACCGAGGAGGGGGAAAATCATCTTTTGGAAAGTGACACTTAAGAAATAAAATTTTTATCCAGACTATGATCTGTCTATGCATCTTCTTGATGGGAACAATGTTTACTGACCACCTGGGGTACTAGACCTCCTTAATGAAATTGGATCTGATTAGCTTATCAAAATAGAGCTCCACCAGGGAATTGTGTGAAGATTTCATATTTCTGGAAGGCTTTTTTAACCCAAGATGTTATTCAATGAGACTGAGGTAGTGAATGGGGACCTAAAGATCAAGTCCCAGTATATCATTATATCTCGAGGATAACACATCATGGTGCTGCTTCAGGAAGTCAACATACTGATGTTTCCTTTCTATAGGAATAATGTCACAGATTAATAGGGGTTTACAATATATCTCACTATCTAGTTTCACCTATACCAATTCATAAACCATGTCAGAGACACCCACATCGAAACAATTATGTGGTTTCTACAAATCATTTTTTTCAATCATGGAGGTGGGGTCTTCTAGGGGAGGTGTATCCTCTGAATTGACATATCTTGATTGGAAGATGGTATCAGCCCAAGTAGTGGTGGACACTGCCTCAGGGGGGATCCTATGCTTATAAAACCATAACAATGAAGGTTTTCGACCTGATGCCATCTGGTCTTCAGCCCAAGGGGCCACGCTTGATGATATCAAAGTAATAGTGGCATGATGGCCCGATCCGACTTATCCTAGCCTAGTGGAAAAAGAAATTAATGTGTATTTTCCTTGCCATGGGGCAGACATCCCAATACCATATGAGAGTAGGGGGCTCTAGGATTACCCGAGCAGTATTTTTGTAGTAATACAAGGTGATATTACATCATCCCCTAAACATGATAACTTGCTTCCCCCTTGTTCTAGAAATAAATTTCCCTAGATCTAAGGTTCTAGCCTAAAATTGGTTGATCGTACAAATGTAGGCACTATCTATCTCTGTCCAGAGGTTGGTTGTAGCCATAACATGTTCAACCCCATTATCATAAATCTTCTTTTACTTTATTTTTTAATAGTCAGTATCTAGATAGAGTATATTAGAATAGGAAACGGGATATGCATCACCCTTAATCATGTCTACTCGACCATTAGGGGAGTACTTAAGGCACTGGTTATATGATGAGGGGACCACTACATGTAGGTAAGGCCATGGCGTACCCATCAACGCATTACAGGCATTGTCTACGGAGACAAAACTAAACTCAGTTCTAGCTACCAGGCCATGAAATTGGGTCTTTAAGTGAATCTTTCCAACCGGTGTCTATTTTCTCCTATTTTATCCATGAATTTTCATGTCAGAGGGACTCAGATCATCCTCAGAAAACCCCATTTTTAGAGTGTCCTGATCTGGATTAGGTTAATCCATGACCATATATTGACAAGGAAATGGTGAACCTCCAAGAAATTTAAGTGGACAATGATGTACAGAGGTCATATGTACCAATGCATGGGAGAGTATTAATCATTTCTAGAGAAAAATATAATCGCCTGACATTCAGCTTGCTCAACTACTTTAGCATAGAAGATTTCTACGGCTGCTACCACCAAGTCAAATTGGAAGGTGTTTCTTAAACCCTCATTAAGGGATTCACGCATATATATTGATGTGTGGTGAGCCTCAAGGATGAATATTCTTTTAGAAATTCTATCAAGATGTTTAAGTATTTCATACTTCTATAACAAGCGTGATCTTCTTCTTATAAGAGTTTGGTCTGTGCTAGGGGGTTCGACAGCCCCTTTCTGCTAAACTAGAAAATAACCAGTTCTACGAATTTCCCATTTCTAGCTAGTCGATGAAGGTGGAGGAACATTTGGATGTGGGATAGATGACTAAGGAAAGTCTGTAATAGAGCGTGGCAGATCCTGGCATGGTCGAGGTGGCTCTGCCTAATGAAGTAACACAAACGGCAGAGAAGGCGAACCTAATGACCCCAGATGAGAAGGATCTGCATTCTGAGATCTACGTTGGGCCATCTGTATAGTTTTAGTGGAATGAATAACATAGATGGGAGTACTGACTAAGGCACTCTGATGACCCATATCGCCACTGATCTATTAATGCTGGTGATATTTGGGGACATTGGAAGGATCCATCTCACACTCCACTTTTTTTAGGAATCATGTAGGGGTTTACCATCTCCATAGTGTTGACCATAGTGTACCATTTATCTTCACATGATGAATCCTCCACCACTAAATGGTTTTTTGGGGTAACCTCCATCTTTGGGGGCATAGAGTCGCTGAATGTGCGGGATTGTGATGACATTGGTGCGGGGCTTTATTTTCCCATGTGTCGTCGATGCTTTCTCTTCTGTGAAGAGGGAGGTAGAGATGTCGATGTAGATGTAGTAATGACAGAAGAAGCATGGACTTATGAAGGCTCGAGTATATTCGAATGTGCATGGGTAATACAATTGGCATGTTAGACATCATTTTGATCCATCTAGTAATAATATTTTTCAGACCCACAGATAGGAACCAGATGCCACACGCCTTCGATGCCACTATCGCTATCTGTCTTTCTGAATATACATGTCACCTATGCTGGAGATAGGCCTAAAATGACTATGTTGTTATCAACCCAGTCATGAAGCCAATATTTAAACACAAATAACTATTTGATGATGTCCCCTAAAACATGGTGATATGAGTAGTAGTGGAAGATATCAGTGAGATTCACCTCTTTGGGCCTCCTCCATTCAAGAAACCATAGAACTCTCTATCCTAAGGAACATTAGAAATAATTAACGACCTGCACCTCGCTGATTGAGTATGTCCAATTTCTTCTTTTTGGGAAGGGGTCACTTGAAGTATGTCCCTAATGAGGGCTGGAGGAGCCTATCGAAGAGCTGTAACCTAGTTATCTCACCTAGGCGGTGGTGGAGTGTTACGAGGAGGCGCCGACCAATTTTGAGGTGGGCACTACTTGGCCAGAGGCTACGCCTATGGTGGTGGGCCTCTGCGAGGATGTTGAGTTGTCTCTACTGGTAACAAATCTAGCTTTTTAGGGGCATATATATGTGCTACCGTGGCGGGCTCAGCCATAGTGGCTCTTCTTGCAGGAATTGTGGGAGGCAACGAACGTCCCTATATGGCCTAATACAAGGATTTTTCAAGACATTGGCCCTTATCAGAGAAATCATGGAATCCCCTAGGGTAATTCTGAGTAATGAGAGATGGATCTTGTTCATTTTTGACCTACCAAAAACACATTTTCAGTAGATGCTTTTGAGTCTGTGTTATATCCAGTGAGTAGATGAGGCCTTTCAACTGGGCGACAAATTCTGCAACATGCTCGTTAGGTCTCTACATGAACTTGAAGAGGCCTAACATACTTTTATTTTGGTTAGAAGAGGAAAACTAGTAAATAAAATTTCTATTAATATCTTCAAATCTAGAAACCAACCTAATGGGTAGCTGGTTATACAAGAAAAACAATGGCCCTTCTGATGACTGTATGAAACACTAGAGTTTGGAAGTCTCTTTTTGTGATGGATTTCCCAGCATAGGTCCACACACTGAGATTAAATTGGACAAATTCAATATTAGATCACCTATCACATTAATGGGGGAGATGATAAGAATTTTAAAACCAAGGGGTTCTAACATATCATCCCCCCACACGGGATATGGATTTCCATCAGGTGGAATTGCAACCTATCGAGTTTCCAAAGCCTCAAGGTGGGCGATGAGCACTGCCATTAGATCATATGGGTGGATATTTATTTCTTCACAATGATCCATGACCACTAGTATGTTGGACGTTTCTTCGACATTAGAATCATGCATGTCATCATATGGAGAAGCTTGTGGAATGACCAGAGTGATTGTTTGGGGAATAACCTATAGAACATATTCAAGAGCCTAAGCCAGTTCGTGAATATTATCACGCCGCTCAGGTAGATTCGGTGACACATATCACCCCATATTTCCATAATTTATATCCTTTATCCTGAATATGTGGGTACGATGGTTAGGGTCACTGAAAAGAATCCCGTTAAGAGAAATTTGTACCTCCCCCTACTACTCCTACTGAGGATCGCTGTCTTCTGGATGCCGCTCCACAACACATTCCACAAGGAGGTCATCGACTATCATATTATGATCCATGAGTTTTTGAGGGAATGTGGTCTTTTCAGAATCATCTTATTTATTTTGAAGTGATCTAGAAGGGTCAGAGGGTTTGACATCCCCAAGATGCTTTTTCCCTTATTGGGATTCTGGCTAAGGATTAATGATTCGATGGGCATGGGAAGACTCAATAGATTTTTCTGTTGGTGAGTAACCATTCTTAGTGGATCTAGTAGGTGTGTCACTCCCCCCGGGTGGGGATATTATCATCAAGGATCTAAAGCATGTTCTCTCCCTCTGATAGGTCTCCCATGTTAACTACGACTCTACAAGTGGGAATATACTCAATATCGTTTGGAATTTTGGGTTGGCATTGTATAAAAATTAAATGGAGGGAAACATACATCCACCAACCATAGACTTGAATTTGGGGTGAATCCTCCTTGTTAAATATAAGGACCACTTTAATGAATTTAACACATCGTTGATGGAGATTCCGGTGGTGACCGGACAACATAAGGAGCTGGGCCATAGAGAGCGCATCCATGTGGACCATGTGACATTTCTGTTCAATATGTTCAAAGTGTGATGAAATCTTGGGGTAATATATTTGCTGATGATGGAGATGTAATTTTTTTTCCCAGATGTTTTGTAAAAAACATGTGACTTCCCCCAGATTAATTGATTCTGGTTCAATGAAGTTTGTGTTTGCAATTGGCTAGAACATCTTTGGGAAATGATGTTCTTCAACGATGTCCCACAAGATCCTTTGTTCAAACTCGTGATCTAGCCCTTGGTTTTCCCACTCATCAACTGGGGGTATCTATGAGACCGGTAACAACACTGAAGCATACCACTGAGATGGTAGACTGGAATTTGGAGAATATGGTGAATGAGCAAACAGGTCATCACATCATGGGATGTCATGTGATGAATGAAATGACTGATCCACTAAATCCTGGTAAGACAGACTAGAATACCTAACCTCCTGCATAGGTGATTTGGTAAATGGTGGTGGGCCATGTTCCTATTCATCCTCTACTAAACCCAAAAACAGATCTCCATGATCCATGGTCGAGGATGAGAATGACCATGTTGACAATAGGGAGCATTTCACGGCCAGACCCTAGGAAGGGGCTAGATCATCCTCTTCCTGGATGTATCTGTGCTGGGAGGTGAGAATCTGGTGGACCATAATTTCTGAAAGGATGAGGCTGATATTCCTCATTTCTGCCTCATCCCTTGAAAGAGGATCAAGGTGAGGGTTCCCTTGTTGTATTGCATTCTTCCACAGAATCTGAGAAGTAGACAGACATAATAAAAGTTTGAAACATCTTGATATTCTTCATATGATGTTGGAGACCCACCCTCCTTCCATGGGGTGGATCTTCAGGATAGGGTAGAATTTTGGCTCGATGTGGAACCTTGTCTAAATTAATGTTGGGGTGGAGAGGACTTCCACCTAGGTGAGCTAGGGTGCGAGGAGCACTCAGAAAAATTTCAAATAGGACAAGAGAAATACCTCCATTTCCATTGGCTGATGTATGGAGGGAGACTCTTTCGGAATGGAAGAAGTGTGTAGGATCTCTTCTAGATTTTGTGGAAGCATGGGAAGGGCCTCCATGCATGTTTCCTTTAGCACCGATGGTACGAGGAGGGTCCTTTTACTAGTCATGTGGAACATAGGTAGGACCTCTGTGTTGGGTGCCAATAAAGTGACACATACCTATACTTCATTGATTTCAAGGATGAGGAAGACCTTATTGGGTTACTTTAAGAACATGGGGGATACCCCTAGGCCAATGGTTAACTGAATGGGTAGCATATTCATGTCGGTATCCTCGTACAGGAGGAATGGCTCCATACCTAAGGTCACAATTGTGGAAACCGTTTTTGTACTAGGTGTAAATATATTGGGGAGGTCCTTTACATGGATTGATGGGGGAATGGGGAGGATCTATACTCCTAGCTTGGGAGTATGACAGACCTGTTCTCCCATTGGTGGTGGAACGGGGAGGACCTCTGTACTAGATGTCGATGCCACGGGCTGACAAGCAATGGACGCCGCCTATTATGGAGACCAAGAGAGTTATCCCAAACATTCATTGGGGCTGTTGGGGACTTGATCTAGTTTGAGAATATAGATTCCCTTTCTAAATATGAACGAGATAATGGAGACATATGTTAGCGGTGGCATGGTCCATAAGAGACTTTGTTGATGACACCCCATGGCAGGGCGTCCACATCGGTTTGCATCTGACATTGGATTAGGGTTAACTAGACTAGGGCCACTGTTGCAGGTGAATAACTCATTTGTTCTCACTATGTGGGGCCAGGTGTTGGTGCTGACACATCCTGGTGAGAGCCCTCCTTGGTGGTCCCTAGGATGGGTGAACTGCTGGGTTGGCCCGGACATCCCTCACCACTTTGGCATAAGGGAGGGAGTTGTCGAAGCATTCTAGGGGGATACTCCTGAAACAATAATAGGTTGGAGTGGGGAGTAGTGGCTCCCTGTGTAGCCCTCGCCAGTGGAAGTGAAAGCAAGGCACAAAATCCTCCAATTCCTATTAGGACATATCCCATGTTGGGATAATCCCCTTCTCCTCATATCATCAAATGAGGTCCTTAATTAACCTTCTCTTACCAATTTCAAAAGGGGAGATGGTGTGTGGGCGTATGACGACCATGGGTGTAGAGGTCATCATAGTGGTATTGAGGATGTGCGGGATTTATGCGTTGATATTTTACCAACCCTGACATTGAAGGGTGGGTGGTGATCATATTCTTTTCATGACTGCTTGGGTCCTAATAAATAGAGAGAATAAACCAATAGTGTTAAAAGAAGGAAAGTGACCTCAAGGGCCCCAACACCATTCTGTCATCTATGGTTGGTAAGAAGGATCTACGTTGACAAAGTCACAGACTAGGATGTCCAACGTTAAACTGCCCCAATTTTTAATGAGTTTCACACTAGTCCCACTATTTTATTAGCGGGACCTAGCACCATATACCATGATCTGGTGACACGCTAGTCCCCTAATGTCTCAATCTCTACTAATATTTAAATTGAGGAGAATAATTGTACATGAAGTTCACCATTTCTATTTCTGTGGCTTTTTCTGAGGTGTGAATCAGTTCTGTTGGAGAACACACTAACGGTTTTCCTGTATTCCCACGTTCCAAAGGCGGGTTACATCTGTCGCTTATTTAGGAATATTTTATCCTTGAATGAAATAGGAGGATTGAATTTCGGTTCAACCTTCTATGGATTCCTCCTCATAACTCGTTTCTTAGTCCTGGTCTCCCTCAATGACATAAGGTGTTGTTCTTGAAACTCTTCCTACGGCCATTTCTTTATGGACGTATGTTAATTACATTGCTCATGTCAAGAAATTTCAGGGTGTCCTATCAGGGAAGCAACCCTCGGTCATGGGAGTAGTCACATTGGACATCGTTGGAATGTATGGATGCTGGAATAGTGATGTGTTTGGGTTTCTTCCCTTTATTATAGGGCTTCTTGGGGGAGTGGAAGCACAAGGAATCCCATCTTGAGTTTGGGGAATTACATAACATGGGAATTTATATGAGATTTTCTACATTTTCCCATATTTAACACAGGTTGTGTCGTTAGTTTAACGTCTTACATAGACATATTAGGCTGATCAGAAAACTGATAAGAGTGGATCAGATGGGTGAAACCATAAGAGGGAACATTTATGCTGGTGATAACATTTGGTTAGTTACCCTATTACTGCAATGAGCTCGGATAAAGTGCACTACTAGAAAAACATGTTTTCCCAATGCTTTTTTGACAACGATTTAATCAAACTGTTGGGAAAGGGGTGTCCAAGACACCCTTTCCCAACGGTTCTACCAGAATCTTTGGTAAAGGGTCTCTTGGACACCCCATTCCCAACAGTTTTTAAAAACCGTTGGGAAATCTGTCCCCCAAATACTCAATCGCCCGCTCTCTCCCCCCATTTGCGATAGAACCCTAATCCTCTACAGGGCTCCGCTGCTCTCGTGACTTCCCACATCCGAACCTATCAAACTACATAAAAATCGTCTTAAATTAGGTATTCTATTCTTCATACACATAAAATATTTAAGTGATACCTTATTTTTTTGTTATTGATCTCATATTTTAGTTTTATTTTTTGATTTTGATGTGTATATCATTTTTTTTGTGTTTTGATTTAATCTAGACTTTATCCATTCCAATCCATTTAGTTAATTAAATCCTTAACCCTCCATCGAAGAAGAAGCATCTCAAATTCATTGCCGTTGTATTCTAGATTTTCTAAGAATGTGTTTTTATGCTTTTTTCCATCTTGTAATTAATTGTTACTTGGAAATTTATTTATATGTGTTTATTAATTTTTAGAAATGTTTTTATGAATGTTTTCTTTAAAATTCCTTGAGGAAAGTGTTTTATTAAAATGAGTTTTTTTAATAAGGCTTGTGTAATGTAATTTGTTATTGTACACTATGTGACTATGTTTGGTATTTAGTAACACATGATATAAATGGTGTGTGAGAATGTGTTGTGAAAGAGATTCCATGGTTGGTTAAAGATTATATTTACGTTTTGAGCCTATTAATGAGTTGTTTTAAGATATTTTGAGATATTTACTTTTTGTTTATTGGTGAAAACTGGGAGCTGTAGAGGTTGTTCATGATTAATACATATAATTACAACTAAATATGTGGATAAACCTTTCATAGTAGTGAATTCTTGAAATGTTTGAAATTTTTAGTCCTTTTTTATTTGGAGTTTCTTTTGATGGTGATTTTTCTTATTGTTACCTATGATGGGAAGTTATTTTAGTTTCTAAATCGGCTGAGACTCCCCCACCATGCACAGTGTATGCAACCTCTACCCTTATTTAATCATTCTGTTTACATAGCATATGCAACCTCTACCCTCATTTAATCAGTGAACTCTAGTCATTAATTCAAGCCTTCATTTTCACTAGAATTTAAGAAATTGAATGATGTAAACCCATCCTCACATGATTTCTTACCTTAGATAGTGTCCAACATATAAAATACGATCTTTTGAATTCATTAGTTAACCAGGAACATATATTCCATTTCCCACAAGATGATTGTACTATTATAACTTTATGGTCAATTAAATATGGTTCTCATTTTATGATGTATATTATGTGTCCTTATTATCCAATACTCACTTTTATGAGTGTCGGGTGCTTTTTACTACCCATTCTGGCATGTGTAGATATCCATAAAAATGTTAGATAAGTCGCAAGTTTAATTCAGTAATGTTGTTATCATTGAAATACATTATTATTAATCTCAAATTTAAAAATAAATGTTTTTGACTATACATCTTGAAATTATATATTTTTACAATACATGAACAACCTATTAGTGTATAAGCCTAAAATTTATTCATCCATGGGGTGCGCTTGACTTGGGGAAGTAATTGGGTAATGAATGGTATGTCCATAGAGGTGCCAATAATGAGTTATTGAACATGAGTGAATGATTTGGGATGCCTATAACACATGAAAGGGACCTGAGGCATGTGCTTCGTATAGACCTAATGAATATGAATATAAATAAATTTTAATTTAATTTATGAGTACTTGTTCTTTACATTATTTTAATAGTTCACTAGATCAACTAGAAACTTCTTCCTTTATCGTTTACATAAATGTATTTTCTATTAAATTTCAATACTATTGAATTGTTTATGACAAAATGACTTATATAAATTCTTTTTATAAAATGGAAAAAAGTTGGATGTATGAAACCGATCGGATATCAAGATATTTTCAAAACAATTTGGAGATCTTTATAGATTTTTCATTTCACAATGCTTTATATAGTGGTCGCATACACTTTCCATGTTCTAATTGTGTTGGTAGACCTTGGTTGAGCTGTGAAGAAGTCAGCTACCACATAACCAAAACTGGTTTTCAAGAAAACTACTTTGTGTGGTATCACAGTGGGGAGAAAATGAAATCTGAAATTGGTGATGATCGAAATGAAAAGACTGGAATGGATAATTTGTTAGATGACCGGTTTTCATTTATTCGTCATCATGAAAAAGAAAGGATTTCGACTCAAGAAGTCTTCGATATGAGGAAAGCTGATGTATCTAGTGAAAATGATGATATTGATAGGGTGAAAAAAATGAATGATGCTTCCATGACTCCTGTATATCGACAATGTGATAAAATGAAAAAGATGGATTTTTTAATCTGATTGTTTCATGGGAAAACTATGTATGGGATTTCTAATACAAAAATTGATTACATTCTTACACTCTTGAAGGATTTACTTCTAGATGATTCAATTATTCCCTCTAACCACTATATGGCATGGAAGTTAGCTGAGGAACTTGTATTTTCAAGAAACAAAATTCATGCTTGCCCGAAATATTGCAGTTTATTCTGGGAGGAAACCGCTGAGCAAAATGATTGTATAAAATGTGGCACTTCCAGCTGGATGTCAAAATCTGATGGAACACCATCCTGCGTTCCACAAATAGTAATGTTTCACTTTCCATTGATCCCCAGACTCCAGAATAATTTTATGTCTGATGACATGTCAATAAAAATGTGATGGCATGATATCGAGAGAAAGAAGACTACTGATGAGTTGGTTCATCCTGTAGATGGATTTTCAGGGCAGAGATTTGATGCTCGACATCCTGATTTGGCAACTGACGTGTGTAATGTGAGGCTGGGTCTTTCATGTGATAGTTTTAATCCATTTGGCTAGATTCTTACTTCACACATCACATGGCCAGTTTTTATACACATTTATAATCTTCCCCCATGGTTGTGTATGAAAAAACCTTTCACTTCCATGAGTATACTCATATCTGGTCCTTCTGATCCCGGCATTGATATTGATGTCTACATGAAACCTTTAATAAAAGTTTTGAAACTTCTTTGGGATGTGGGTGTGCGCACATACGATGCATGTTCTAAAGACATATTTCAGATGCGTGATGTGCTTATGTGGATGATCAATGATTTTCTGGCTTATGAAATGATGTCTGGATGGAGCATGAAGGGAAAATTTTCATGTCTAGTTTTTATGAAAAATACATGATCCAAAAGACTGAAACATCGCTGTAGTTTCAGTTTTATGGGACATCGAAGATTCTTGCCAAAGGATCATCCATATAGAATGAATCGTCGAAGAATTGATAATACCATAGAGACCGATGATCTACCTCAATGTATGGCTGGAAATGACGTGCTTAATGAATTGAATGATTTCAGTTTTTCTTTCGATAAGGGTCATATGAAATCTGGAAAGAGAAAGAATGTTTCCATAGAAACCTGTTACAATTGGAGGAAGAGGAGTATCTTTTTTTATTTTCTTTATTGGTCAACCAATTTGTTATTTCATTTCATAGACTTAATGCATATTGAAAAGAATATATGAAAAATGTTGCTTTTGTTTCATCTAAATGTCATGGGGAAGACAGAAGATGATTTATGATCTCGGCGTGACTTGGTTTATTGGGGCATCAGACCAGAATTACATCCTGTGTGTATCAGTGAAAATAAATGGCAACTTTCATGTGCTTCTTTTGTGATGAAACCTACGGAAAAAAACAATTTATAGAAGTATTAGAGGATATTAGAGTTCTTTGTGGCTATTCAAGCAACATATCTAAACGGGTCAACTGAAGAGAGTTGAAGCTAAAATCATTGAAGACTCATGATCATCACATTATACTGCATGAGTTGCTTCCAATAGAAATCTATCATCTTTTGTCCAATAATGTAATGGTGGATGTTATTTGGTTATGCCATTTTCTTAGAGATCATTATTATAAGAAGGTGTCCAAGTATTTCTTGCAAAAAAATTTGACAGATGCCCCATTAATTTTGAGTGAGTTGGAGAAAATATTTCCTCCATCATTTTTCACATGCATGATGCATCTGACTGCCCATATTCCCACTAAAATACTTCTCGGAGGACTTCTTTCTTTTATTTGGATGTATCCAACTGAAATAAATATGTTCACATTAATGTCTTATTTCCGAAACAGAACTCATCCCGAAGGTTCAATCATGAACGTTTTCTTGGCTCAATAATGTATGGATTTCTGCTCGTTATATTTGTCTGGTCTTACTACAAGATTGAACAGACCAATGATAAATGAAGAAGAATAGTCTGAGAAAATTGAACCCAGTTTTCCATCACTTCCTCAAAAAAGAGGAATTCATGGATCATATACATTGAATATATTAAGCCATGAAGATTGGGAGATGTCACATCGCACAGTTTTGTTTAACTGCGATTTGTTCAATGACTATATCAGGTAACAAAATTGATTATGTATTTCATACATATATATCTATTAAACTATTCATATATTTTATCTACAGGGAACATAAAACAATGATAAATAGGAGGCATCGTTCGTTATTTTTTAGAAGGAGAGAGACTTTGCATAGAAAAGAGTTTTCTTCTTGGTTAAAATTGAAGGTAAAAAAATTAATGATTAAAATAATTATATCAATATTTAATTAAGTTTAATAGTGATTTATATTGCATGTATTGAGTTTGTCTGTTGACTCTGTCTCTGAGGAAATAAGAGCTTTGGCTTTTGGTCCTAATACCATGGTTCATGACTCTAAATCAATTGTTATCAATGGGTACAAATTTATTGTCATTGAATAAGAAAAGAACATGAGAACACAACATGGTGGTGTTATGGTTACTACCAAAACAAATTGTTATGCCAGTGCATCATATAGTAGACCGCGATTTGAAAATGTGGGTTATTACGGAGTTGTTGAGAAAATAATAATATTGGATTATTACTCTCCTGGACGAGTCACTATGATGAAATGTCATTAGTTTGATTCGATGACAAGACATGGCACATTTATTGGTGATTTTCGATTTCGATTAATTAATATTACTCGCACTCTTGCTATTGAAGAACCATATGTGTTGGAATCAATGGATAAACATGTTTTTTATGTCGAAGACCAACTTCGACCTGAATTTTTTGTCATAGTTGAAGTAATTCCAAGAAATATTTTTGATGATGGTGATGATGGAATTGAAACTTTCCCTAGTGCCATTGGAACCAATCCATTTATTTCTTTTGATGACTCGAATAGCTCAATTGTTAGAGTTGATTGTGAACCTGAAGTTGTGGTTGAAAATATATAGAATCGTTCTTCCATGTTCTCAATTCATTTGGTTTACCTCGAGTTGGGTTGTTAAGGTTGGTAATATTCAAATTGATTTAGTATTGATCACAAATATTTTTTAGCTGACTTGACTATTATGTGAATTTTCTATGTTTATTGGTTGCAGTTTTATTTGAATTGAATTTTCTAATTTGGAATTGAACTGTATTGAAACATAGTCAATAAATATTTATAACTTGGTGAACATTACAACTTGTATGATTTATTAAATCCATTCAAGATCTTCTAAAACAATTTTTAGGTGACTTGACCATTATGTGAATTTTAAATGTTTATTGGTTGTAGTTTTATTTGAATTTAATTTTCTAATTTGAAATTGAACTGTATTCAAACATAGTCAAACAATATTTCTAACTTGGTGAACATTACATCTTGATTGATTTATTAAATGCATTCAAGCTCTTCTAAAACAATTGATAGCTGACTAGACCGTTATGTGAATTTTCAATGTTTATTTGTTGTAGTTTTATTTGAATTGCATTTTCTAATTTGGAATGGAACTGTATTCAAACATAGTCAAACAATATTTCAACCTTGGTGAACATTACAACTTGTATGATTTATTAAATCCATTCAAGATCTTCTAAAACAATTGATAGCTAAATTACCAATGAATCCCACTATTCCCTCATATATTTAGTTTTTTTGTTACAAATTAGTTTCCTTTTTCTAATTAATTACATATTTGTTTTCAAAAGTAGGAAATGAAGCCAATTGAAGAGAGATGAAGGAAAAAAATGATGGAGAACAATCGTCGAATGACGGAGTTGGTAATTCCATCATTAGTGCCTGTTGTGAGTACTTTATTTCAAATTGATATATCTAAAGAATATATAATGTCATGTGATTATTAATTTTTGTAAATATTTTTGTAGGATCCACCTATACGTCGATATTTATTCGACGAGGAGCCTAGTACTGGTCCTAGTACTCTGGCCGATGGTACAAGGAGGGTTCGAACTAGAGGTGGAAGAGCAGTTGCAAGTACCCGACTAGACCATGACCCTCCCACTGACATGTCATACTTCCCTCATCTTCATCCCGGTGTGTCGTTAGGGACACACGTGATATTTAGGCCCCCCATGTTTTTGCTACATTCTGCATCTTCTGGACCATCATTTTCACATCCCATGATGATTCCCACTCCCTAGTCAGCATCTGGTTAGACAGCTATCCCATCTTCTTTTCCTTATATATTTGTCTCTCCGAGCTTATATATTCTATCGTATTCAACTCCTGTTCCACCACAGGGTGTTCCATCAGTTTCTGTGGGTCCAACGTCGCTCAACGATCAGACCGGAACATGTATATTTATAGAATCCTAAAAAAAATTTATAGCAATATTTATTTTCATTATAACATGTTTTGATAAAATATTTTTTTTTATTTCATGACAGATACATCTACTGATAGGAGGCGTGGGAGGGGTCGTACACGAATGTGTTCGGTGTGGAACCGCCGCACACAGGTTATGAGGGATTATAATGAAGGTGACCAAATGGTTGAGAAAACAGGGCAGCAATGTCGGTGTTTTTTGGAGACGCTTGCCAAATACTCTGACATCATTCCAATCAGCCTGCTATCATGGAGACATTTCCCACATGAGGTCAAGCATAGAGCTTGGGAAGAGATATGGGTAAAAAAATCTGTTATATTTAATGCCATGAATTGTTTTTTAATTTATATGAATTAATATTTTGATGGCAGCTTCTATTTAATTTTCCCAATGGTGAGGGTGCACGACCGGAACGTTTAAAGGATTTATGAGATCTTTGGACAGACTACAAGCATGATTTTTATATTGGCTGGGTTTCTAGAGTTGACACTGAGTTAGAGGCGGTACTAGTGGTGGCTTATTGTCCTATAGAGAAGTATCATCAAATGATTACTCATTGGAAGATTACCCAGTTTAAGGTATTAATAACATATGAGGTTTATAAATAATAACAATCATGTTTTGCATGAATACTATCTGTTGCATTTTCGAATTTTATTTATGAATCATTTGGAAAAAATAAAAAGAACATTGATGCAAAAATATACCTCCACACATTGGGACACACTACGATGCAATGATCATGAGAGGAAGCAGGTATAACAATTGTTTATAAGTTTTCATTACGACTGACACATTCTTTTGTTCCTAAATTATTTAATAGTTTGATAATGTTTTCATATAACATTAGTTTTCGATGTCATTGTAGAGGAAAATACAAAATATTGAAGGGTGTGTGCCTCGGGAAAAACTGTTTGCTCGAGTAGACGGAAAAAGGATGGAAGTGCCGTCAACGAAGTAACTCAGTAGCAGATTGTAAGTTTTAATCTATTGAATTTATATTTTAATACCTATTTTGTAACTTAATGATATGTTTATATTTGTAACAGGCTTCTTTAGAGGCCCTCGATGCCCAATAACCAGACAATTTTGAGCCAACAGATCAAATACATCAGTTGTTGGGAGAGGAGCATTCTGGCAGAGTATGCTGCCGACCTAGGATAACCCCGACGAGGTATTAGCCCTCTTCAGGTATGAGCTGCAGTGCCACTGAGCTGCAACAAGTTAGGTCATAGGCATAACAGGTTGATAAAAAGGCCATAGAGATGGCAGAACAGTCTGCTAGGGCAAACAATGTATTTATGAAATTTATTGATGTTCTACATCCAACACTTCCAGTAGAGGACAACCCAGCTTTTGATGAATATATTTCGTCGATACATTCTATATATGGTGCACCAGGTGGCAGTTCTAATGGTGTTCAGGACGATATCCAGCTTGACGATGATGATGGTGAGGAGTCTGATACAGAAGAGGAGGGAGAGGAGGAGGGCGAGGCGGGGTGGCGAGGGCGAGGAGAGGGAGAGGGCAAGGAGGAGGGTGCTGAGGAGGGAGAGGACGATGATGGGGGACAAGGACGAGGGTGATGATGATGGTGATGATGGTGATGGGTGACGTGGGACAAATTGATCCATTACATTTTTGACTAATATTACTGAGATTTGATATTAATCTATTCTAGTTGTTGGTTTTATCTAGACTCATAGTATAGTATTGGAGTTGAGTTACTTTTATATATTATCTGTTTTTATGGATGTTTTTTTTCTTTTAGTGGTTATTTGTTTGGGAACCCCCCCCCTCCTTCTTGGACCCTGGACAAACCCCCCACATCCTCCTGGACCCCGTAAACCCCCCCCAGACACCACCCCCCCCCCCCCCCGAATAGCCCCACAGATATCCCCCTACCCTCTTCCATGGACCCCGGACAACCCCCCGAACACCCCCCGGACAGCCCCCAGACAGCCCCCCCGAACTAGCCCCCCCCCCCCACCATCCTCCCTGGACCCTGGACAACTCCCCTAGACTACCCCCTAGACAGCCCCCGGACAGCCCCCCCCCCCCCCCTCACCCTCTTCCTTGGACCCCAGACCAACCCCCCCCCCCCAAACACCCCCCCCGGACAGCCCCCCAGACAGCCCCCCGAACAGCCCCCGGACATCCCCCCACCCTCCTCCCTGGACCACAGACAACCCCCCGGATATCCCCCCCAGACAGCCCCGTCACCCTTCTCCTTGGACCCCGGACAACCCCCGAACACCCCCGAACACCCCCCACCCCCACCCCCCCCCCCCCCCCCCGCATAGCCCCCACCCTCCTCCTTGGTCCCCGGAGAGCCCCCTGGACACCCACCGAACAACCCCCCGGACAGCCCCCCCCCCCCCCCCACCCTCCTTGATTTCATTTAACACTAGAAAATTTATAATATATATTTTATATATTTTCAACATTATAATCAATGTAAATCACATTTACACATCTAATCAATAGCATAGATTCATGGTATGTTATAAAAGAGATCTATTCATTGGGCATGACATTGTTAGCTCTGAAATGTTTCATAGCATGATAAACTAAAATATATTCCATACTAAAAATGATATAAAAATATTTTATATGAATGTCCACATGATTTTAATTAAATACCATTACACTAATAGAAACATGAGGATTCTCAAAACAATGGACAACATTTTAAGTACATATGGAAAACAGACCAAACGCATTCGGTTTCTGTTGAAACTTTAGAAGAATGATCCATGGGTCATATGTGATGTGTACGAATCAACCGCACCTCAATCTAAGATGTGGTGTGGCCGGAACCACTCAAATTGTCTGTCTTCTATTTCAAAAGGATGTCATTTTAATTGAAAAACATCAACTGGCATACAAAAAACCGACCAAATGCATTCGTTTTCCGTTGAAACTTTAGTAGAATAATTCATGGGTCATATGTAACGTGTAAAAATCCACCCTACTTCAATATGAGACATGGTGTGGATGGAACCACTCAAAGTGTCTGCCTTTTGTTTCAAAAGTACATCATTTTAATTGAAAAACATCAACTGGCATACGGAAAACTGACCAAATGCATTCAGATTGTTTCAATACTTTAGCACAATGATCCATGGGGTCATATGTTATGTGTACGAGTCAACCCCTCCTCAATCCGAGGCATGGTGTGGCCTCCACCACTCAAAGTGTCTGTCATTTGTTTTTAAAGGACGTCATTTTAAGCGAAAAACATCAACTGGGACACAGAAAACTAACCAAATGCATTCAGATTGTGTCGATAATTTAGCACAACGATCCATGTGCCATATGTGAAATGTACGAGTCAACCATTGGGAAAGGATGTATTTACAGTAGTGGTGGGTGACATGATCTCATTGGGATGTTGCAAACTAGGTTATAATTACGATGGATATGGATGGTTTACATTGGATGAATAATGAGATGGAACTGGAATGAGGAAGATAGTGATGTTGGGCTTGTGCCTCAAAGAGACCGCCAACATATCCTCATAGAGGGGGATAAAATTTTGTGTAGGTTGTTGGGGCGAAGGGAACCCTGAAGAGGCATCTAGTGAGAATGGACGCATGGATGGGACCCAGTTGAAATAAAACCATAGGATTGAGGCATGATATTCCCGAAACACTAGGAGGCTCGAGGGAGAGACCATGATGGGACAAGAGTGACAGGACTGAACCTCAGGGAGGCTCCCTATATATCCCCTAGGCAGGGAATCAAATTCCACAATGTTCAAGATTAGTGTATAGAATCAGGGTGTATTCATAGGAAAATGACTCGAATATATACTGGGCATACGCACGGTAAGAATATTTGGTTGCTCTAATGACATAGGGGAAAACCTATTATGTGGGTCCCAGAAAATGATCTAAAATGGCATACCTTCAATTTCGGACTATAACGGCTTACCGTTGGATGGTGCTACAATAGTTTATTGCTGGTTGGGGTTGAAAATGACATACAACTAATTGGGGTACCAATAAATTACTTCTGGTTGGGTTTACCATAACTTACTGCTAGTTTGAGTTTCAACATCTTACCACTGGTTGGGAATCACAATGCCTTACCATTGATTGGGATTGGTTCTCCAGGAGGCTTCCTACATACCTTGTTTAAGAGTTAAGGATCAAAGCCCACATATTTTGAATGGGTACAATTTAACTTCTTGATGGAATAAAGGGAGTAATGTTTGACATCATGTAGGATGAGGGTGGTATGACATGGAGTGGTCGGGACTAATCGGTGTTGAGTTCCAACCATAGAGAGGCTTCCAACGTACCTTTTCGAAGAGACTATGATCAATGTCCAAATTGATTGGAAGGAAGGATACAGTTTAATGTCATGCTAGATGATGGTGAAATGACATTAAGGAGTCGGGACATGTACGTTTTGGGTTTCAATATCAGAGAGGCTTCCTACGTAACTTATCTAGGAGAAAAGTATCAATATCCACATAGTTGGGAAGGAAGGATACAATTTAATTTCATGTGGGATGAGGGTGAAAAAACATGAAGGGGTCTGGAAAATTGGGTGTTGGGATTCATCCTTAGGGATGATTCTTACACACCTTGCCTATGAGAAAGAGTTAAAAGTCCACATAGTTCAAAATGGAAGATTAAATTCTTAGGAGGAATAGTATGTATTCCATAATCAATGCTTACTTTAAGACAATGTGGGTCACGCGTGGTGTGGGAAACAGGAGGCATCATTGACCAGACGATGACATCGTTAATTTTGCATATGTGGGAAGTTGAGTGGGTCTTACATGTGGTTAGAAACCCAAAGAGGAAAAGGGGGATTATGCATGGTTAGCTACCCAAGGTGATGGAGATTTAGATTTACTCTAGGATGGAGGCATGATAGTGAAAAATACCATAGGGAGAGGGACATGGTAACAAATGTCCATTTGCCCATCTCTTCTCTAGTCTTTTTCATGGGAGAAGAGATGAAGAGAGAGGATGCTACCTTCCCCGGGAAAGGATAGGTGTTACACCAAGATGGATTCCATTCCCCGTGGATAGACAATGCTCTAACAAAGAAGTTCTCTTTCCATGTGAGGAATATCTCACCCCCATGGTGACAAGTGTGCATGGAGATTGTATGAGGTAGGGCACCCTGTGTATAGAACACGGGGTGAGGCCATGGATTAACATCATGTGCTGAGGATGATAGTTATTGGGTGTTTAACGTCCTGAATCTCAGACGAAGTGGGTTCAATGCACTCCCCTAGGACTTACAAAATTGATACACACCCACCATTGGGGAAGTAAAGGAATCAACAATGTCATGGTTGGTTTTTTGAGTGATCCGCTAAGGGAACCATGTAAGCATTTCTATGAGATGAAGCAATATCTGTTAGCATGCCTATGCAAAGAAGAGTGATTCAAATAAATTAAACATGAATCACCACCCAATGGACTTTGAAATGAAATCGTATGAACCTAGACGGTCATTTGGGAGAAGGGTTTGTGAAGCAAATGGGTTCACATGAAAGGACCTGGTGATGCTATGGTGATCCATGTAGGGTCGAATATTTGAAAAGGGGTATGATTCGTGAAGTGGAGTATCCTAGCATGGGCATATTGTATAGGTTCATACGAAGGGTTCGTAGTTTGGTAGAAAGGATTTTGTGGTGTAATACTTTTCATGTCAAGGGTATCTTACGAAGCATAATAATGTGAGGTAATGTGCTTCACAAAGAATAGTGACCCTGCCTTAGTAGGTGGATCACATATGCATTGATGGTACTTTAGGAAGCATGAATTACTTGTGAAGACTAGATTCCCCTTAGGGAACTTTTTTCTTTTTGATGGAACACGGGCTCTATAAAGGGAATCTCTGCATGAATAGGGGTTGTATTTGAGCTAAGGGACTGGTACTTCGCAATTCTTAATTTCCATGAAGACCACATTTTTCTCAAGGTTTTATAGAGTATAATGTGATCCATGATTTGAGAACTGATAAGGAGAAAGGTTGGTTTGTCCATCCATTCGGCTCGAGGGGAGCCCAGTATTTATAGGCAATGTGGGGTGTGAAGCTGAGACAGCTCGGTTTGAAGCCACATGGAACTCTGATAATGCCCATAGATTTGGCAATGTTTTTCATACACATGTATTTGACCATCACCCACTATTAAATGTTGATCCCCCCTTGGTTCCTTCTATAGCACTCGCAGAGGCTTCCGTCGAGTTCTAGGGGAACACAGAGGTCAATCCGGTCCCCCCCCCCCCACGACAGGGAGCTTCCTTTCAATTGTGTCGTAACTGCCAAGCCTCCCATCTCTTTTACTACGCAACAATTGAAGAGGGGGATTCAGCTTCATTCCAACCTCAGTGCTAAAAGGAATTTCACAAATATGGTGGTGCTCAAGGGCTCCACGAATGGTCTTTTCGAGGATGCCCCTTGAAATGGGGTTCCTCTTTGAGCCCTATATCATCCCTTTCCATTTAAATAAATCATTAAATGTTTTTATATATAATTATACATTATAGTATAATACAAGGATCGTTAAGTTTAGTGTCTTGGTAGACTAGGTACATTGAACATAAAACATGCGGCTAAGAAACACTGTATTTAGTATGAGTCATGGAAAACTGCAAATCTCATTCCCCATTTTAGTACTTGTCTAGGCTAACCTCCAATATTTTTTCCCATTTTACTATGGGTCAAGGCTAACTGCCAATCTTGTTCCACATCGCATATCATGAGACTTAACTTTACCCAATACATTGGAGTGAAATCCGGGTGCACAAATATCAATATTTTATTGATTATTCTTGTTACATAAATAATCACACATAATCAACTATACATAAACTTAAGGGTTCCCAAGGAATGAATTGGGTACCACAATCAGGACATAAAGCATAACCAATGGGTGTATCATGATAGTGTCCATGAGAAAGGGTATTTCAACATAATATTCCATTCATAATGTCTAAATAGGTATATAACATGATATGTGTCGTCAAATAGAAGTTACAACATATAGGAAATGTATTTGAGAAACATTAGCAATAAAACATTTTTATACGGTTTTAAGGAAAATACAATAGATCTTTTAAAATAGAAAATATGATAATATTTTATATAAAACCTGAATTGAACCAAGAGATTTTTCATAATAAAAATACAGATTTTATAAAGACAATGATGTCTTCAAATAGATGAATGACTGCACATGATATTGGGTAAACATTCAGTATGTTCCCTTAAAATAGGTTTTCTTATCGGAAAGTTCAATGGGGGGAATCTTTGAAAAACATGTATATCCATAAACGAGATTTATGAATGGGTATTAATAAATGAATTATTTAAAATTAAAATCATTTATAATATTTAATTAAAAATATAAGATAACTCCACTTGATAAAAAGAAAGATAAGGAAACCAAATGAACAAAAAGGGTTTGGGTAGAATTCGTTACAGTTTATTAGCACGGTGTCAGGAGTACCTAAGAGGGATTGATGAAAGAGAAAAGGGTTTTCTCATAATTTAAACATCATGAGGTCTGTATGGGGGAGGTGAGAAAACATACCCCGTCATTTGGGATTACATGAAAAAGTTCATAGCATATAGGACAATCTTTATTAAGAGGGAAATGGACAGGATCTGTTACCTTAAATCTGGTGGTGTTCTTCACATGTGATTAATGACCTAAATAAAAAAATTGGTTTATTAATTAATAATTGCAGAACCATTAATTTAGTTAATTTACTTATTTTACCCATTTTTAGTTCATTTAATACCCCTTTTATTGGATATAAGGTTCAATTTCATTGTTTAGGTTTGTTCGCTTTATTCGTTTTCATGATAGGTTCATGTTTGGCTAAACATGTATGATGAAAGTGATTGTATAAAATTGAAATTTTATGATATTAGTGAACTTAAAGGATATTACATGGTTACTGTAGTGTCTCGTTTCCAAAATCCACATAGAGGTGCCCTATTACTAGTTGTTCAAATGGCATCAAGCACATTTCCTCGAATGCCAGAGGTTGCCGACTAGTAGCGAGGGTGTTGGGTGTGATAGTGGGGAAACTATGCCCTCATTGGTAGAGTACACATTAGAAGAAAACAATAGAAGTAGTAGAAACAAAGAAAAACCATACAAAAGTAAACAAATACACACAAGATCGAAAGGAGTAATAATATCATACCCAATATAAACATCGAAAAACATATAGAATAAACTAGAGCACATATATATAATGATGCGATATATATATGACTAGCAAAGTAGTGAAACAAAGCACAATGCTAAAATACAGTACTATACCAAGTAAAAAATAAAAACAGTAATCATCTCCACATCATCGAATTCCTACTCTTGGTCTTGTGCTTTCCAGCACCACATCATGTCAAGTACCTGAAGTGGAAGGGTTCTTTCACTTGTCAAGACATGAAACAATATAATCTCTTTGGGCCCAAAATCATGGCACAAATAGGGTGTGAGACTAAATCTAAGTATGCAACCACCACGAGATCTTTTCCTAACAGTCAATGACTATATGGTAGGTAAAAGTACAAGAAATAGTAAATAGGAATTTACTCAACAATAAAAAAATCCACAGTTCAATATCAAGCAACAACTAAACAAGAAGATAAACACAAGAGGTAACCCTCTAGGCAATAAAATCAGTCTAACCCCTCTGGTCCCACCTAACATGTTCAAATAACCCTCTTGGAAGTACACTCAGTCTGTCCCCTCTGGTTTAGCTTTAGTAGAGACTGTCTGAGGAATCATTCACTGTCAATTCCCCCTATAGTCTCGTATCATAACTAAAGGAGCTCTAGAGAAGCACAAACGTCGCATTCCCTATGTAGCCCGCATCGAGGAATTATAGACAATCTGAGGAAGCACTCAATGTCAATTCCCCATGTGTTCTCACATCGTAAAATTATAAAGACACTATGGAGAATCCCTCAACGTCCATTCTCCCTATGGTCTATACACTAGGTTCTCAGACCCATGTGTATGTCAAGATAGTGTAGCAGCATGAATCGGCCAAGGTAAACCTTACGAACTACATGGCTTGCATTCTACAGCACAATAACAAAACAGAACAGCAGTCACACCATCCTTCAATACTAGGCATGGGATTGGTAATAGTATTCTAATAGGTAAACATGATCCAAAGGTCAAAATAAGAAAAACATGCATGGGAAACACAACCAAAGCACAAAAATTCAAAATTTTCACAAACAATTATAATCTATTCAAGCATACAAGCATTGATGGAAAACTATAGGGCTAAAACAATAAACGCGCTATACACCATTCATGGGTATTGGATAATTTTTCACATAAAACGCATGGACATTCAATAAAAATGCACAAACCACCTACATTGACTTTAGGAGATCACTATATGTGAACCTCGAAGCATTATTCACCCTAGAACTCTGGAGATCTATATAAATGTCCAAAACGTTCAACCAAGATAACGTGAGAAAGAAGAGGAATCATGAAACAAGGCTCAAGGTGAGGAGAGAAATCATAGATGTGATTCCAACTCAAAATATGGTGTTCGATTCTGAATATGGACGCATGCTTAGGAGTTCATCGAATATCCTCGGTCATATGGAGATCTCGGTAGAACAAGACCGAAAAGAAGAGCGTTCTGGTGATTATACGTGACCCCGATGCATTTAATGAAAAAAGAAAGTACACGACTTGTAATTTTGAAGTACACGGTGTGTACATGCTGTTTCCTCACTCAAATTTAACCAGCCTCCTAGTCACTCCCACACGGCTGTGTGTGTGGCTACTACACGACTAGCACATGGCCTCCTACGGCATAAAAGTACATGTCATGTACATAGAAATTTTTTAGAATTTCTATTATTTCACAAAAATGACCAGAAAAGGAAAACATACCTGAAAATTAGGTCTGTGTACTTACAAAATTCCCCCTTAAAGAAATTCACCACAAAATTTCCCTAGCATAGCATAGAAGAAGAAAACCCGAACAACTCTTTCCACTGTGTTTATACATCGGGGTCCTACTCCCATGTCTCGACCTGTACCTGCTTGTGCTACCATATCACTCATACTATAGGAACGTATTGGCTACGAAGAACCATTGTACTATGATCAATAATCCGGATAGGATTCTCCTTGAACGATGCATCCTCCTTGAGCTCAACCTCCTCATGTTGAAAGACTTGAGACATATTTGAAAAGTAACGTTGGAGCTGAGAAATGTGAAAAAAATCATGCATAGCCCAGTACCTCTAAGGTAACTACAACTGATAAGAATCTGTCCCAACTCTCTCCAACACCTCAAATGGCCCAACATACCTCGTAGAAAACTTACCCTATATTTTAATCCTCTTGTGTCCCAACCTTGGTGTGACATGCCAGAAAACATTATCCCCGACCTCGAACTCCAGAAGTTGTCTCCGCCGATTAGCATAATACTTCTATCGAGACTGTGCACTATCCATCCTCTTCCGAATCATCTCTATCTACTTTATGGTCTCCTCCACAAGATGAGGTCCCAAAAAAGGTACCTATCCAGCCTCCATCCAACATAAGGGTGACTGACATGGCCAACCATACAAAGCCTCATAAGGTTCCATCTGAATAGTTTCATGAAAACTATTGTTGTTGGAAAACTCTAAAAGAGGGATATTCTTCTCCCAAGAACCACAAAAATACAAGATGCATTCTCATAGAATGTCCTCAATCACTTGAATCATATGCTCGGACTAGACATCTATCTGAGGGTGGTAAGCTGTACTCAAAAGTACCTATGTACCAAAGGCTTTCTGAATCCCCTTCCAAACCTGATATGTAAAACGAGCATCCCTATCTGAAACAATGGATTTTGGAAAACCATGCATACATACAATCTATCGAATGTACAACTGTCCTATCTCATCAACACTGAATGTCTCCTTGATCGGAATGAAGTGAGAAACCATCGTGAGTCTATTAATGAAAACCCAAACGACATCATTTTCTTGGGGAGACCTCGAAAAAACGGTCAAGAAGTCCCTCGCGACGTTGTTCCACTTTCACTCAGGAATTGAAAACTGCTGTAAAATACCTACCGGTCAATGATGCTCTGCCTTCACTTACTGATAGGTGCAACACCTCATGACGAAACCTACAACATCCCTCTTTATACTTGGCCACTAATACTGATGGTGTAGATCACGACACATCTTGGTGATGCCAGGATGAAATACCCAAATAGAGGAATGAAAGTCCCACATCAGCACCTCGCGTATGTCTTTTGGGACCCATACACGCCCCTGGAAATGCAAGATATCATCCTTACCTATGGCCTATCCAGGAATAAGGTTCTCTCCTGACACACTTTCCCTTAGGACTAGGCCTTCAGAATCAGATAGCTTCCTCATTAAAACATGATCAATAAGAGTACAGGTAACATCTACAGAAGAAAGGAAAGTTTTCCCTTATCTGTTGGGCACCTCCAAATGCATATCAGAGAACAAAACCATAAGTTGACACTCACTGATGGCCTCATAAATTTCATGTATTTGAGTCCTCCTGCTCAATGGATCATTTATTGTGTTGGCATATTCAGGCATACATGAAAGCTCAAAGTCAATGGACTGTAGGTACTCAACCCACCTTCTCTATCTCAAATTCAGATCGTGGTGAGTGAAGATGTACTTGAGACTCTTATGGTCGGTGAAAACCACAAAATGCTCTCCCAAAAGATAATGTCTTCAACAGTGTAAGGCATGAACAACCACAACTAACATGAGATTGTGCATTAGGTAGTTCCTCTCGTGTGGCCGTAACTGTCGAGAATCATACACAATGACTCTATCACCCTGTCTAAGCACAACTCCCATCCCGATACCTGACACATCACAAAAAATAGTATAGATATTTCTAGACTCAGGAATGAATAGCATCATTGCTGAAGTAAACATCCCTTTTATAGTTGAAAGGATGAATCACATGAATATGACCACAAGAACTTCATAGCCTAATTAGTCTGACCCGTTAGTGGTGCTGCTAAGCGTGAGAAGTCCTGTATGAAGCGTATGTAGTATCCATCCTTCCCTAGAAAAGTTTGTACCTCAAATATGTTATTCAGCTGCTCCCAAGAAATTACTACACTCACTTTCTCTAGGTCTAATTATACTGCTATCTCTGAGATGACATGACTAAATAAGTGAATCTAATCCATCCAAAAGAGGCATTTTGAGTGCTTAGCATATAACCGTTGCTCTCTCATTGTACTCAAAACGATCTCAATATGGTTAGCATGTTCATGTCGAGTGTGAGCGTACACTAAGATATAATCCACGAAGACCACTAGAAAGGTAACCAAGTATAGATGGAACACTAGGTTCATCAGTTCCTTGAAAACTGCAGGTGTGTTCGTGAGACCAAACAACATTACCATATACTCGTATATACCATACCTACTTCAAAAGGCTATGATAGGTATATCATATGGTATAATACGCAACTTATGTTAACTGGATCATAATTCAATCATCATGAACAGCCGAGCTCCTCGAAGAAGATAAAATAGATCATCAATCCTTGGTAAAAGATATCAGTTCTTGACTGTCAACTGGTTCAACTTCCGATAGTTCACACAAAGCCTAAGGGTACCATCTCCCTTCTTCGTAAAAAAGTCCGGAGAACCCCAAAGAGATGTACTGGGTCAGATGAAACCCTTTGACTAAAACTTCTCCAACTTCTTCATTATCTCCTGCAACTCCGTTGTAGCCATCCTATAAGGAGGAATGGACACCGGTGCTGCCCCTGGCATAAGCTCAATCGAGAATTCTACCTCACTCTCTGGAGGTAAACCTGAAAATTATTCTATAATGATGTCCTTAAAACGATCCACCACTGGATGAAAGTCTAACTGTCTGGTCCCTTGATCATCCAGGTATAAACTACCAATATGGGCCGTAACTGATCATAACCCATGATGATCTTGACCCGATCTACTCTCCTAGAAATCCCACTCACCCTTATTTAAAAATGATATTCCCTCTGGTGATGTGAAACTCACCCAACGGTGATAACATTCAATGACTACCTGGAAGTAAACTGGTTAGTCCATTTCAAGAATAACATCATATCATGTCATCTCTAGGACATAGAGGTCCCATATAATGTGACACACACCAACTTCTAGAGGGAACTCCTTACACTGATGCACACACACCGTTGTAGTACCCAACGGTGTGTCATGTGTCATGATATAATCAAAATAAAATATACAGTGCCCAAAACTCTACACAGCCACAATAGATATAATGTTATAGGAATCCCCTATATCAAAATGATTAGAAGAGAAAATTGTGGCAACTAATATCGTACATCGAATTGTAGAAGATTTTGGATCCTGCTCTTGTTGGGTCTGCTCCACTACAAAGTTCGGACCTGCACCATGGACCTGTGACCCTTCCTGATCACTCTAAGCTGATCCACTCTACTGTCGCTAAATGACTAGAGACTAGCCAACATGGCCATGACCTCCACCTCGACCTGAATTTACTAAAGGACTCCAGTTCCCTGAGTGGTGAGAAACTTGTGGTGCTGCTCCCAAACACTGAGTCATTGAAGAACCTCTGTCACCAGCAGCAAGTGAGAAGATATGAAAAAAGCACTGAAGGTGACCGAACATGCCGCATGATCGGAACTCTAATGGATCTCTTGGAATCTATGGCCTGTTATGACCATTCTTCCCACACTAGTAGCACACCACCTGGCATCCAGACGAAGTGTCTCGCCTCCATGAATCATCGTGTGATGACTCCCTACAGTGATTCCAACTATTAGTAGGAGGGATTCTAACTCCAGATGTCGAGCCTCCATGGCTCCCAACTCCGAAATCCCCCAGATTGTGCTCTGTGATCAGTGACTAGTTGACGATAGAAGTGAATGAAGTCAACTGGAATATGTTCACCTTCAATCGGATTTCGTGCCTCAGACCATCCTCGAATTTATTTTCCATGAATAACTGATCTCCTCTTGAAAAAGGCGTAAAGCACTGTATCTTTGTAAACTGAGGGGAATACTCCACAACAGAATAAGTACCCTGCTCCAGACTAAAAAACTATCAGGCTCGATTATCCATCAAGGTCTCTAGATAGATGTAGTCATATAATATGTGTTGAAACTCATCCCACTACATAACCTACCGGTGTCCAGCCTGTGAGATCACATCCCATCGCCTCTTGGAGAAGTCCTGAAGCATATAGGCAGCGAGCTTGACCCTCCTCTATGGAGGTCCCTACAGATGCTCAGATATCATCATCATGGCTTCTAGTCACGACAATTCATCCTGTGGTCCTCCATCACCTTTGAAAATGGGATGATACTACTGCTAGAAGACCCGAATCAAATCAGCCATCGACAGGGTTGGAGACGGTGCCCCCTGAAAGGTCAAAATCATCCTCATAAAGCCTCCCCTGAACTATACATCAGCACCTGTGGCCAGAATAACAGTTGTTTCCAATACTGACACAACATGAGGCTATGTGGGAAGTCCCTAATCAGCCTCATCCGATGTCCAATCACTACCCTGCAACTGGAGCACAACCGGAGGACGTCTCGGCAGCAGGACTTTGCGTGGTCAAATGAAACCCATAGATCAAGGTTAGAACGGACTGAAAACTGGAAGTATAGGAAAGGAACCAGAGAAAGAAAGAATTCATGTCTTTCAAAACATGACTACATGAAATGTATGTCCCCAACACGGTGTGTTCCCTTGTGTCATTAACATGGGCTTTTACTCCTGTCAAAACTGGTTGTGTAACACTCCATACACATGGCGTGTTCCCTTAACACACGGCGTGTACTTGAATCCTCTTCCCCTGCCTGAGTCCTTCCACATGGTTAAGCTAGATGGCTCTCCTAAGACATGACTACACGGCGTGTTCAATATAGACCTGGCATGTACTAGACAAGTCTCATCTGGCCCGTGTTGTTCATGAAATGACCAGACCCACGGCTCACACTACACAGTGTGTTCAAGGTGGACATGATGTATATGTGATGGGATAACACCAACCCGTGTTGTCAGTAAAACGGCTGAGTACCTGGTCAAGATACACGGCGTGTCCAACGAGTACACGACGTGTTATCACCAGACTTTCCCCATCTCGTGTCTCTGCCCACATGGATGATGAAACGGTTAGGGATTAAATGGTGTGTACATAAAGTACACGGTATTTACTTAGGAAAAACATTTTCTTCCCGAACAGAATAACACATGGCATGTAGTTAAAACTACACAGCATGAATTTTAGGTTTTTCTGGACATTCAGCCTTATATACTACTTCAGAACCCATAAAATCACTGAAACAAACATTGAATGTTCAAAATTCCGATCCGTGAGGGCTCGTACTCCCAGCGGATCAAATATTGGAATCTTATACAAGTTATAAACAAGATAAACAAGACAATAATCCACCAAATTCTGATCCATGAGGGAACGTCACACCTCAGGAACCAAATTTTGGTGTTCCTTCAAACAAAAACTTACACAAAAAATACCCTATCAAACAACAAGAATTTTATCAAGAAATCCATCACAATATCCTGCATATTATACACAACATCTATCACAATAACATGCAATTGCTAATGCACCCTAGATGGCATGGCAAGAATGCATGACATGTGATTTCTATCATGTGCCTATATGATGCATGGGATGTCATACCCTCATCTCATCAGTTTGTGATAGAATAGAACCTCAGCATCATAAATAATAACCAGTACAATACATGTGAGTCACCTAATGGTGAAAATCAAAGCAAACATAAAATTGCAAAACTAGAAAATTGCATTGACAAGGTATATTGGCTTTTCCCTATACACGGGTTAGCTACTCCAGGGCCCAAATTATTACCAAGTACCTATTCCATCCTACCCCGGACTATAGGATTCAAATAGTATGTCAAGAAAAAATAAGGCCTCTGATACCACTTTGTAATTTCCCTGTTCTGGAAGCCACCTAGAGGCGCCCCGTACCCAGTTGCTCACATGGCCTCAAGCACATTTCCCCGAATTCCAGAGGCTGCCGACTAGTAGTGAGGGACTTGTGTGTGATAGTGTGGAAACTTTTCCATCATTGGAATAGTACACAGCAGATGAAAACAATATAAGTAGAAGAAACAGAAACAAACCATACAAAAGAAAACAAATACACACAAGATCATAAGAGGTAATAATATCATACCAAATATAAACTATTGAAAATTGATAGAATACACTGGAGAACATATATATTGATGCATGATAAATATGTCTAGGAAAGCAGTGAAACAATGAACAATGCTGAAATATAGTACTAATCCAAGTACAAAAGAAAACCCATAATCAGTTCTACTACATAGCAAGCCTATGCTGGGTCTCATGCTCTCAAACTCCACAACCTGTCAAGTACCTGAAGTAGAGGGGTGCTTTCCCTTGTCTAGACCTACAACAATATAATCTGTTTGGGCCCAAAAGCATGTCCCAAATAGGGTGTGAGACTAAAACTCTTCAGTAAACCACCACGATATCTATGCCTAACAGTCAACGTGTATATGCCAGGAAAAAGTATAGGAAATAGTAAACAAGAAAGTACTCAACAGTAAAAAATACATAGTTCAATATAAAGTAGAAACTAAACAAGCAGAGAAACACAACAGGTAACCCTCTGGGAAGTACACTCAGTCTAACCCCTCTAGATCTACCTAACAAATACAGCCAACCCTCTGGGTAGTACACTCAGTCTAACCCCTCTGGTTTAGCTTAAGCACAGACTCTCTGATGAAGCACTCATCGTAAATTCCCACTATAGTATTTTATCGTCACTAATGGTGCTCTAAGAAAGAACATATGCCACATTCCCTCTGTGTCACACATCAAGGAATTACATACACTCTGGGGAAGTAGTCAAAATAAATTCTCCATGTGGTATCGCATTGTAAAATTATAAAGACACTCTCGGGAAGCACTCAATATCCATTCTCTCTATGGTCTATACACCTGGTTCTCACGGCCCTGTGTTAGTCAATCTAGAGTAGTAGCACTCATCGGCCAAGGTAAAACTTACTAACTACTTAGTTGGAATTATACAACATAATAGCATAATAGAACAATAGTCGCACCATCATATAATACTAGTCATGGGAAGGAAAACATTAGCATCACTGGTAAACTAGACACAAATGTCAAAATAAGAAAAACATGCATGGGAAACAATGCCAGAGCACAACAATTCAACCTATCCACAAAAAATTAATGTCAACTCTAGAATAAAAGAATAGCAAGAAAAAAATAGGTCTAAAAATTTAAATACGGATTACCTGTTCATGGGTATTGGAAAATTTTACACATAAAACTTAAGGACTTTCAATAGAAAGGCACAAACAACATACCTTGATGTTAGGAGATCGCTATATATGAACCATGAATCTTGATTCACCCTATAATTTTGAAGATATACAAAAACATAAATAAACCTATGATAACATGATAAAGAAGGGGAATCATAAAATGATGCTTAAGGAGAAGAGAGAACTCGCCGAGGTGATTCCAACGCAATAGACATTGTTCAATTCGGAGGACAGATGCACGCTCGGGGGTTCCTTGAAAATCCATAGTCGTGCGGAGCTCTCGGTCGAATGAGACCTAAAAGAAGAGCATTCTCAAAATTAGATGCGATCCCAGTGCCTTTAAAAAAATAAATAAAGTACACGACATGTTATTTTGAATTATATGTCCTATTCCCAGTGTTTCTATACTCCTCTTTATGTGGCCTCCAAGTCACTCCCAAATGGCCATGTGTGTGGCTACTACATGGACCACACACAGCCTCCTGTGGCATAAAAGTACAGTGCGTGCACTCATAAAGTACACGACGTGTACTTAAAAATTTTCCATAATTTCTTCTTTTTCTCAATAATGACCAGAAAAGGAAAACATACCTGAAAAGAAGTTCTAGTTTCATATAGTTACAATTTTAATTTTGGTTACTTTGAGTGATGTCGAAATATTATATATAAAACCACAGTGATAACCATTTTGGATAATCGGTGGGTTTCATTACAATGAACATGTTTTTCTTTACAACATAATATCATTAGTACAAAAGGATTACAGAAAACAAGGATATATTACATATATAATAATCTAGTTCAACCATAAAACAAATGGTTTCGTTACTAGAATTAATGATGATAATAGATATTGATAAATTTTGGTCCTTGAATGTTCTAAATTAGCACATCTCAAACGGTGCATTCATTTCATTATAAAAAAATATGGAGAAAGGATTGAAGATAATGAAATATTCCATTAGAATAATAGAATTCTAGTACATGTATGTTACTTAAGTTATCACACCATTTGAGTGATTGGAGGTGAGATAAGAAACAAAAAGAAATGAACTTAAAAGAAATCAAGGATTTTGACAGAGGAATTTACCACTTGAGGCTTCCTCTATTGAGAACCACTTAAGGGGATAGGTTTTGGTATATTGAAGAGACTAGGGGACTATGGACATGGGGAGGAGCTTAGGGATATATTTGGGCAGAATAGTGTCAAGGAACAAGGCTAGAGAGGAGTGAGGAGAATATTTAAGAATGAGAAGTAATTATTGTGGAGGGGAGGTGGGTTTTCATAATATTATAATCATTAATTTATTATTTCTTCACAAGACAAGGAATAGTTAGTATTCCATGACCAACAGTAGTAATAATTTCATTTGAGTTTGAGATTTTTGTGATTATATCAATTGTGATGCCAGGAATAGTGTATTTGAATTATAAGGTATTTATACTGTAAATTAATGTATTTTACTATTTCAAAAATATTCATGTATTTAAGAAAAATACAAAAAATTCACCATAACCATTTTTCAAATTGTAGAATCCAAAAAGTGAAGTCCATTTTTTTAAAATAATTTTTTAAATATGATTAATTTATTATTTGATTAAACTCATAATTTATTATTAATAAACCAATTTTAAAAATTCAATTACTTATTCCAAAATATAGTTACATAATACTTTTGCTTGAATATTATTTTTATACTATCATAGGTAAGGTTACTATTCATTACCATATATCAATATTCATAAGGGTATGTTAATATTTATAAGGGAAGGTTACTATTAAAAAAATTCGATTTTTCTTATAGGACTCCAAATAACTAACTGATCAAAACTGTGTCTGTCAGATTTTTGAAATTCCAATCATAGAAGTGACACAATAGAGTTTAACAATCACATAGCACTTAGTATTTCATTATGTTTTGATTTCATAATAAATTTATAAGGAATTAATCTCCATTTATAAAACATTTGGTCCTTATAAGCCCTTTCCCTCTACACATATTTTGGTGAAAAAATATGACTATTACAAATCTAAACATTGGAATTGTCACCTGATCATTAGAATAGAAATTCAACTTTAAAGAAAAGTAACATGACTGTTGGAATATAATCCTCACCTATGTAAATATATATACTTATATAGGTGTACTATAAAATGAAAAAATGGCTCATTTATATCATCATAGAAGTAAATATATGTTAAAAATTATAAAATAAGTGTTCAGATTTTTGTAATGAATATATGTTTTATTTTTTTTGGATAACAAATATAATGATTTTATTGAATGATTATTTACAAAAAAATGGGCTTATTGATTTATATTATGTTTTATTATAATAGCAATATAATTTTTTGAGACCATAAATAATTTATCAAATGGTCATAAAATGGATCAAAATATTAATATTTTTTTTTTCAAATAAATATTATTTTACCAACCAATTAAAATAATAATATTATGAAAATAATCACACGAATTTTTTTTTCATTTTTTTAATCTACACATCAGAACATTTTAGGGGTGATTTTTGGTTTATAAGATAGTTTACTTTTTGGTGAGTAATGAAATACATTCAAATATGATATTTAGTGTTATAAATGAAATAAATGAATTTTTGAGTCATTGATCATGTATTTACCCATTAGATTGAAATAACATGATACATTTACTATAAATAGACACAATAATCATCATTATTGTTACTCAAGATATAAAATAATAAACAAATGATTATAATATTCAATAACACCCCTATCCTCCCCTTATAGATACCTCTTATCACAACCCATTTTCCTCGCATATTATAACATTTTTAGATTTCCAAATTTCTACCAAATTACTATTCCCATCCTATCACCCACATAGTTGGGATTTTTTCCTCACATAATACCAATTTTAATTATCCCTAATTGGTATTCTAATAGGACACAACAAAAGAAGTAGGTATGATTCTTGACTAATATTGTTCAACAATGTTCCCCAAATACAACCCCTATATAATCCTGATGCACCTAAAAATTGATATATAATTATCCTTAATATAAAAATATATTATTATTATCGTGTAATATCCATCTTATAGGCTAAATTATTTTTCTCCTAAAATGAAAATTTTTTATACAATATGGTCGGTTCAATGCCTCCATGAACAACATAATTTTTAGCACATTACCATAATCTAGGATGGGAATTGAAATTTTATTATGGTTAAATAAGATCATGATAATAATATTATATATTGTATCATTTTATATACATAAAATATAGACATAATACTTAATAATAAAAAAATATTTCATTATGGTTGGTAAAACATCCGAAATGAACTAGCCATATAACGTTAAAATTTTTACTAAATGAATCGTCCCTATGTCAGAAAACATATATTTGAGACCCTTTTGATATTTTCAATGATGTGATTATTGATTTATTGTATTTTGGAGTTGTAGTCCCTTTTGATGAGAACATGAACAGTTATCCCTAAGTGATCTGACCCTTGTATCCAGAAAAAAATTATCTTAGTACAATGAAAATCAACATAATATCACGTTAAAATTGAAAATAAAATTAAATTAATAAATTTATAATAAATAAAATATTCATATTAAATATTATTTAGTTCTATTAATAATGTATTTACATTTATTATTCTAGACATTATTTTCACGTTCATATCGATCATGGAACTGAAGGTAAGGTCTCTCTCCGAACAACCATTTTTCATTAGTTTCTGAAATTTCTCTAACTCGCATCCTCAATATCTTTTATTTTATGTAATTACACTAAATTATATATTTTTTACATATATAAAGTTGTCGCAGAAGCCTCATTTTGTTATTAAATAAAAGCAATGACCTCTTTTAACTGGTTATTGGGACACCCATTACATAGCCTGAAGGTCTAGAAGGCATGTATCCCATTATATATCCCGAAAGGCCAAAAGTTTTGACCAAAAGCCCATTATTTGAATAGTAAATCTATAGTACTACCTGCTACAATACCCACCACTGCTACAGTCTGCTACAGTAGCTGCACCCAATGGGTTTTGAACCTCAATTTTTCATGTAGGATTAAGGGTTTCTTACTAATAAGCCAAACCCCAACTACAAAAACTTGTGTAGGAAAAGATCACCTCCCACTAGGGGGCCCTGCCATGCCCAGAGTGCGTCATACGTTACTTGGCTAGGAAAATGGATTTGAATAACCATGGGAATAATATGCATAGTGTCAATGTCTAGATAGACTCTAGCTTGGGCCGGTTCCCACAGAGAGTGAGGGGTAAAACTAGCGGGTACAACTTGGCTAATACCCCAAGGGCTTAAACTTGTGAAGGGTAACACTCGCCTCTCACTGGGGGGCCCCGCCATGCCTAAAGAGCACCAAAATTTACCATGCTAGTCAAATAGCATTTAATTTCACTGTGCATTATATCCATAGTGTTTGAGTCTGGTGGGACTCGAGCCTGGACCAGTTCCCATGGAGACCGAGGGGTACAACCAGCAGGTACATCTAGGCTAACACCCCATGGGAAAACGTGTGTAGGGAAATTATAGCCTCCCACTGGGGGCCCCACCATGCCCAGAGTGTGCCATATGTTCCCCGGCTAGGAAAATGGCTTTAAATCGTCCTGTGTATTATATGCATAGTGTTCGAGTCTGGTGAGACTTGATCCTGGGCCAGTTCTGACAGAGATCTAGGGGTACAACTAGCGGGTACCACTCAACTATCACCCCATGGGAAAAACATGTGTAGGGGAACACTCGCCTCCCACTGGGGGGACCCTTCATGCCTAGAGTAGACCGCACATTCCCCAGCTAGGGAAATCGCTTTGAATCACCCTGTGCATAATATGCACATTGTCCGAGTATGGCGAGACTCTAGCCTGGGCCTGTTTTCAAGGAGAGTTAGGGGTACAACCAGTGGGTACCACTCGGCTAACACCCCATGGTAAAAATGTGTGTAGGTGAACACTCACCTCCCAGTGGGGGGACCACCATGCCCATAATAGTCCACACATTCCCCAGCTAGGAAAATTGCTTAGAATTATCCTATGCATAATATGCACAGTGTCCGAGTCCGGCAAGACTCGGCCTGTGCCAGTTCCCATGGAGAGTGAGGGGTACAACCAGCGGGTACTACTCGGCTAACACCCCATGGGAAAACATGTGTAGGTAAATGGTCGCCTCCCACAGGGGGTGGAGGATTCCCATAGTGCGCATCACATTCCTCATCTAGGAAAATGGATTTGAATCGCCTTGTGCATAATATGACCAGTGTCTGAGTCTGGTGGGACTTGATCCTAGGCCAGTTCCCACTGAGAGCAGGGTGTACAACCAGCAGGTACCATTTAGCTAACACCCCATTGGAAAACGTGTGTAGGCTAACACTCTCCTCCCACTGGGGGGCCCCAACATGCCCAGAGTGCACCGAAAATTCCCCATATAGGAAATTGGCTTTGAATCACCCTTTGCATAATATGCACAGTGTTCGAGTCTGGCAGGACTTGATTCTGGGCCAGTTCCCATGGAGAGTGAGGGGTACAAACAGCGGGTACCACTCGGATAACACCTCATGTGTGAAAAATGTGTGTAGGTTAACGATCGCCACCCACTAGGGGGACCAACCATGCCCATAGTGCACCACATGTTCCCAAGCTAGAAAAATGGATTTGAATTTCACTATGCATAATATGAATAGTGTAGAGTCTGGAAGGAATCGATACTGGGCTAGTTCCCATGGAGAGCTGGGGTACAACTAGCGGGCACCACTCGGATAACACCCCATGGGAAAAAATGTGTGTAGGGTAATACCTGCCTCTCATTGGGGGGAACCATGCACAAATCGCACCCCACATTCCCTTTCTAGGAAAATGGCTTTGAATATCCTTGCACATAATATGTACATTTTCTGAGTCTAGCGGGACTCGAGCCTAGGCCAGTTCCCACGGAGAGCGAGGGGTACAACCCGCGGGTACCACTCGGCTAATCCATTCATGTAATTCTTATTAAAATTCATTATTTCCATTTCGTATTTCAGAAAAAAAATTATTACTTTATGTATAAAAATTCTATTTTACCAAAATTTCATTAATATTATTCTTATTCATTTTCCAAATTCCAATAAAAAATTCATTGAAACAAAATTTAGGAAGCACATTTATATCCCCAATTCTCTACCATATATCTTTATTTTTTTCTAAATGAACACCATATTTTAAACCATATGATTATTTACATAGATATGATCATCCAAAATATTTAATTCATTATTATCTTTGGTGTCTTTATAAAATCAATTTTGATTATAAGATGAGGTAATATTATGTAACCAATTTCCTCCCATGGGAAATTCTTATGTTTATGAATTTTTCTTATTTTCAATTTGTAGAAAAAATATGGATGTACATGTTATGATGTGTAAAAATTGGTATCAATATAACTAATTTGGGTAATGCCTTTATCTCGTGATATATTATGTATGGTACTAGGGAGAAAACCTAATCCACAATGGTACTCTTTTCACCATATTATGTTGTCTCGATGGTTAGCCTTAACTTATGGTCACATCATGTTTTATGGTGCCAGTACAATCCTATGATAACATTATCTTATTACTAAATGATATTTATGTTACTATATCATTTTATTATTTATGAACCACGTATTTAATGATATCATTCCAAATTTTTACTCATATTCCCTCCTTCATTTTCAACTATATTCCCATACAAGGAATTATAGATATCAATTTTCATTTTTGTATTCCATGGATTATCTAATTACATTTTATGAGTTAAAATTGTTTTAGGATCTAATTATGGAGAATAATAAAATGATTTTATGTCTTTTTTTTATTATGGTCCTAGTTTTCAAAAGACACTAGACCTCATAATCATTTGTTTGTGATTATTAGATACTATTGTTAAAAACCATGTAATAATATGTTTAAAAGGATTGGGATGGTATATTTATATCAAATAGTGGTTTAGTAATATATTTTTAACGCTATAATAATATATTCTTAATATGTTTAAATTTTCCCTTTATACATAATATTTACACTCAATATTTCCTCATTTTTTATATTTTACTAAATTGTGGGAAATAAAATGACCTTGAAAATCATCTAATGTTATAGGAAAAGTGATTATTTTCATCATGATATGCATACACCTATAGGAATAGGAGTCAAGAACTTTCATTATGTATAATCCCAGGTGAATCATGTTATGTATATTAACATGAATAAAGTGGGACACTAACCATCTCCTAAGAAAGGGAATGTTGTGGGGTCAAGTCAGATATGTGACCAAGGGATCCTACCTTTTTTGGATCTCTTAATCACATCACTAAGAAATAATGTATTACCTCCTTTAAGATTATTATTATCAATCCTCTAATTCATGGATTAACAGAATTTCATGATGGTTTTCGATCATATTGAAGAGGAAGCTGACTAGTTTTAGAAATTAGTCAACTACATGAATTCTAAAGAATTGTTTTTTAAAGTTAATGTAATGAACTCAATAAAAATATTTTTCATTTAATATTTTACTCAATCTTTCTATAATTAAATATATTTGTATTTTTATAGAGTAAGGAAAAAGGAAGATGTTTCTATCAGAGTATGAGGAAAACATCATAAGTCTATTACATTACACCTCATGCTTTTTCATCAAAACTGAATGTAAGGTAGGGAATTTATTACATTATACTATTAAATGTATGAGAAACATTTTAGAGAATCAATTATTTTATATTTATGAATAGATTTATTAGTGACACTATATGGTCTCAAGTTCATTCAATTTTAGAAAACCAGTGAGCTCCCCTAAATTAATCAATTAGATCATCAATGCATAGAATTGGATATCGATTTTTTATCGTAACATGGTTATTCTTACAATTATCCACATGCATACTTAGAGTTCCATATTATTTCTTCACGAAAGACCGGTTTTCCCATGGATATGTACTTGGCCGAATGAAAACATTTCTTTCTAGATCCACCAGTATCACTTACAGTTCCATATACTATATTGGGGCCATCATACGAGACATATGTGAAATATGATTGGTCCCAAGAGGATATCAATTGTAAACTCCACATCCTTTAAATGTGGTAACCATAAGAAGTTTTAGGGAATGAAATTTAAAAATTGATCCACAATTGCATGAAAATTGGTATCCTTGATCTCTTCTGTTGATTCCAATGATATTTCATTCATCTAGTAAGAAATCATCTCAATAATTGGTGCCAAAAATCATGTGCTATCATTTCTTTACAACACTCTCTCTTCTAAAGAGTTTCATGACACCATCATCATTTGTGAAAATCTTTATTCTTCAATAACATTCAATGTGATACTTAAAAATTATAAACCAACCCATACCGAGGATTACATCATAGATATCCATCTCCAACACATAGAAGCATCATTTAATCTCAAAGCCATAAATAGTTACAGAAAACTATCTACACATGATGGCTTGAAATTATTTTTCATCGAGAGGAGTTTGATATTTTAACAAGAGGGAATAATCTCTACTTTTATACATAAAAAATAAATAGGACGAGAATAAATTAAGGAATGTGATCCACCATTCTTATAAAATTCTTGAATAATGGTAGAATTAAAAATAATCATACCTCTTAATGTTGATGGTGTAGTCTGACCATCCGCAATCACCGTCTAAACTCCATACAATTGGTTCATCATTATACTCTACTATTTCTTTCCCTACTGATATTTCTCTTACCAAGGAGTTATGTTATTTTTAGATTTTTTTGGAATTCTATACATTGCAGAAGAGACTGATTCAATTTCCTTTTCTCTATTGAATAAATGTTAGAATGTGATACCATATAAGTATCCCTAACACTTGACCTTAGAGTAATGTGACAATAGAACATAATATATACAACCGTTTTGGCTATTCTGGCATGATCTCAGTTGTGATGTACACTCCCACATGATGTGAGTCATTGAACTACACTGAAAACATCCAAGATTTATCTTGGGCCTTGAGAGAAGGATAATTGCTTTTATGGTTTGATTCTGATATTTTCCACCTTCATGATAATAGGTGTTCCATTTCCACTACATGTTAGTTCTAGAGTTCGTCGCTTCTTTAGTGATTATATTCATTCTTCCTCCACTAAGATTTTCAGTAGGGATAGATATAGTACATAGGGTATCTAATTGCAGTCCCAACTCAATGGTTTGAAAATCCTTTGCAATGCTTTGGACTAGGTGTTGTTTCACCTGTGGCTAAGGTGAAACCACATTCCTAGTGGCCACTTTTTACAGGATCCTTTAATTCCTACTAGGTTTCATTTTATAAAAAAAACAACAAGATCGATAAGACTCACTCCCTATAAAATGATGTCTTAGAATTTCAAATTATATCACATCAACTATCACAACATTGTTTTCCAAAAAACAACATTTTTTTAAAAAAAACATTTTTTAAAAATCAATCCTTTATTTGAAAAATCATACTATTTTCAAAATTCCATAAACATCTCCTTTTACAAAATAATTTATTCATAAAATAATTTTATACTCTTTTGAAAATCAGAACATTTACTCATCATAATCATTACTCTAAATGATTCATTCACTCCTAGTGGGATGTTATTCCTCTAAAATGTATGTCATGATCATCTAATTGGTTAAACCCATGACAATAAAATTACAAGATCTTATATGTGTCTCCAAAACACATATATACCAAACAACCTTGTAACTTTAAGTACAAGATAAGTGGGGAAACTATGTCCTTTTATGCTATACATTTTATGTTCCAAAAATCTTACTCCTTGATAATTTCACAACCCAAGGAATAGACACAATCTAATTTAAACTCCAATACAAAGATAGTGAAACTACTTGTTTGGAAAAGACTGAATAATATGATACCATTTTTAATGACATTCTAATTCTCATTTTCATGGGAGTACATCGAGTCATTACATGCCCTTAAGAAAAATCCCCAAGATTCCAAAGGATGGAAATAAATGATAATGGGTTTTAAATACAATTGGGGGATTATTTACCCATTATTATATAATAAACTAACAAAACAAATGATATCCAAGCATCTCACTATATGGTGAATGAAAAAAATAACTCAACTACATTATTCATATCAATATACATTAAAATTGTAGAATAATGGAAGACAAAAAAGTATCAAAGTTAAAAAGTTGATATAAAACTATAGACTCCAAGAAGACCATAATAATTCATGATCCCCTAGCTCCATGCTCCAAGATCAACATACATCGAATATGTCATGAAGTTGTGCTAAAAAATGTGATATGTTACCTTTTCCCTTGACCCAGAAGATAGAATACTCAAAATACCCATGGAGACAAAGAAGGGGTCAGTATAAAACATAGTAGGTTTTACCTTAATGACTTCTCTACTCAAGACACTAGGATATAAGATTCAACAAAATTTATATAAAATGGTTTATATAAAAAATATTTCAAAATAGTTTATAACTAAATATATACATGTTTCCAAAACCATTAGCAACAAAAATAATACAAGTGTAATTGAAATCAAGTTTTATGTAAGTTATTTTTCAATAAAAATAACTAAAAAAATATTTAAACCCATTCCTCAATATTACATTGTCAAACACAATACATTCCACACATCCACACAACCAACCATGAATGCTAGGCGATGATAGTTCCATACACATGATTTGTTTCTCATCGATCTACCAAGTCATCACAAAGAAAATTATTTCTAATGTTCCAGTTGAATTTTAGCATTTAGAACAAGGTTATGTTTCAACCAATCAACAAAAATTCAATATTAATACACACGCCAATATTTACAAGGATCTTTCAAAAAAAATCATTTTCTATAAAATCTATTTTTTATTGAAAACTATTTTCCATCAAAACCATTCCAGAATCAAACCAGTTCAATAAAACTCCATTTTTATTAAAAAAACCATTAAAAAGATATATAAATTTCAAAAAATTAAAAATTTAAAACAACCATATTAAATTCAATAATATAATGAAATTTTCACAACAATTCAACAAGATTTCCCATTAAAAAAATGATGAATCATCCCTGAAGAGGATTTATTACATTCTTTTCACCATAAATTAAATTTTAATAATCCATTTTTAAACTAATACAACAATTATATCAATAGGATATGAGTGTGAAGCCTCCTAACTCAGTGATTTTGATGAAACTTGACAACAGATGAAGAAGTCTTAAGAAAACTGGGTAAATTCTTCACAGAACCTTCTTCGAACTCTGTTATTAGAAAGATCAACACAAAATATAAACTTATTTGGAATAGAAAATCATATATCTACCCATAACATGTGTGTATTTGAGATACAAAGAAGGGGGAGAAGTATATCTAAGTAGATATATGAAACTGATGAAGAATGAAGAATAAAAATCACACACCTCAAGAATCCAACATCGAATCACCAAGTTAACCTTTATATTGACAAAAAAAATTATTAGGGGATGTTCTTTTATCATCAAGTAAGATAAATCCTGAGTTAGGTCTGCTTATGAGATAAAATTAGTATAGTAGATGCAAAAATGTGTGAGATCCAATTTTTTAGGATTGAATATTAACCACACGTATGGTTAGTCCATAGAATTAGTGAAGTCATGAACTAACCATGTATTAAATACTGTATAAAAATTCCATTTGAAGACCTGCATGCATAATCTCTATAACCAGGGGCACACTGTGGGGAAGCTATCTTTCTCAAACCTACTATTACACATAGTTTCCAGTTGGATTTCTGCATGATTAGGATACACCATGTGTAGCCCATACGCCACTCCTTCATCCCCGAAAACATATTGAAATATCATAAAACTCTCCCAGCATTCCCCCATATACTTTATATCAATAAAAAAACAACGAAGGATTACATACCAGAAACCAGGGGTACTACAATGTCGTAGTTATATTTTTTATAACATAATAATTTCATCACAATTTTACCAAAATATCATGATCGACATTTTGATTTCATCATGTTTGTTACATAGTATAACAATCCTCACATATTTCATCAATTCAATCTATAATTATAGAGTCCCTAGTCCATTTTTTTGGTATGTTATAGACATGAAAACATTCTCAACAAAACTCTAAGTATTTTATATTTATATAATTAAACAATTAATTTAATTCATTATTATGATTTATCAAATAAAAGGATTAATGTGATCTGAAAAACAATGTTACCACATCATAATGTTCAATTATTACCATATAAAGAGTTTGGGTAGAAAATATGAATCATACCAACATCATGTTTTTGAACATACATACTATTTGATTCTTTTAGTGGGATAGAGATATCAATTTTTTTAAAATGTTATTAATTTCAATGATCTTATTATATCTTACAGAATTGAGGATTATGGTTTAATGCATATAACATAGAAATTTAAATCCTAATAAATCATTGAGTTATGTCATGCAAATGATTAGTCACAAAAAAATCAATAATTTATTATCTTGAAATATAAACAGATTTCATATAAAATTCTTGATAGTAATCATAATGATCATCTGTTGATTATTATCTTATAGTTTTTAATTTCATGTTGTGGGGAATGAAATTAAAACCCTACATGGATAGAACAATGTAGGGTAAATGTCTAGTAAAAGATCATTGTATGTTAATTTTAATGAACTTGTGGAAGGAATATCTTAAAAATATTTCCTAACGGACACATAACATAACTACTGCAACATCACAGTGAAATAGATTTTCAAACTAGATAAATAATTAGAAATGTATGTTTTCCCCCTTTATATAAAAATATCCAAGTATAAATGAAAAAATATCACCTTCCAAAAAGGAAACAACATCCCTGATTCAATAGAAATTGCTTATCACTATGTTATATTAATCCATATATTAAAAATTTTAACCTTCATAGACCATTCCATGAAATATCAAGGAAAAAATAACTAAATAAATATTTTCTCATAATTTTTCACTAGTTTAATATAAAATATTTCAAATATATGGAATAAATTTATTTCATGTATTTAATTTCTGTTAAGTCTTAATAATACAATTTATTTTCCAATATATTAAAACAATAATGATTATGTTTTTTTATAAAATATTCCATAATATATATCTGAATTAAACATCATTGAGTTTGAATGATAAGTAATAATCCTGGAAATTTTTCTCACCATATGATTAATCATGTAATCTCTGACTATACGATAACTCACCTTATAGTTTACTCATTTGAAAATCATTTCATTCAATAGAACAATTAAGAAAAACAAAACATGTATGGTATTCAATAATTAAACAACTGGACAATATAATTTTACTTCTTTGAACATTGAAATAAACATTTACTCAAATATAACTACCTTATATTTAAAATAACTATCTAATTTTTCGGTTAAATATAATATTTTAAATTCACATGAACATATTTATTTCTAAAAAATATTTCAAAAATGTTAAATTTAAATAATATAGAGTCTTAAAATCCATATTTATTTTTAATGTTACTCAAATTAAGGTTATAGATTTTAAAAAATTGACACATTATATATTCATTACTTTAAATAATCACTAATAGTTTAAAACTCAAATATCATGGGTTAAAAATAAAAAAAATTGTTTTTTTAAAAAATCCCCATATAAATCATCACTAATTATATAAAAAAACTAAATTATAAATGTATATTTTTAATCCAATATATTATTCAGAATAAAATTGAATTTGTAAATTCTCATTTTAAACTAATTTTTCACTTAACTTGTGTGTTCAAAATATCACATTTAGAAAAAAATTACTTCAAATGTGAATAATATAAAAACATGGATTGATTTAATCCTCTATATATAAATGTATTTTCTATACTAAATCCTAAATAAATTGAAAAATGTATGTTGGATCAATGAGACATAATGAAAATCAAAATTTCTAAATTTAAACCAACAATTTTATGAGAATAAATATCATACATCCCCATAAAATGGACTAATGAAACTTATTCATTTACTTCAACATTTGAATAAACCATTTAACTATGACTTCATGGTCATTAAATGACTTTGAAATTTGATCATGGATAGTACCATCTTTAAAAGTATTTATATAAAATATTGATAAAGGAAAATAAATCATAAAAAAATAAAATAGCCTTAATTCAGTAAATCATAAAAAATCACCGTATTATATATGGTATTCTAATTCCCTCTTTTTATTTTTTTCAATCAATCCAAGTAATATTATTTTGACTAATAACAATTAATGAACAATTTATTGAAGTTTTCATTTTCACCCAAATTTTATTTTCATATTATTACAAATCACATTGTCTTAAATCCATTTAATTTTTACTTTTTAATTTTACTAAACAATATAATGAATTTTTTTATTAAAGTAATTGAATTGATAACGTTTATTTCACCATACCATAAAAATCCATTTATTAATTAAAAATACCATGCAAAAAAATCTCTTGGATTTTACGCTAAATTATTATATTTATTTATTATTTTATTAAAACTATACAATAACATATACAATATTGGATTTTTTTAATTCATATAATTTGTGGTTTTTTGGTGTCATAGATGGAAAAGGTGGGTTATCATGTTTCTCGGAGATTGAGAGATATGGGTCATGAGTTATAAATGTTTTCATTAGTGTGGTATGGTCATACTTATATAATGGTGGGTTTGAGGATGTTAATGGTATGACTATGGACATGGTTTATTTTGTATTTTTCTAAGGAAGAATGTTATTTTTTATTTAGGATGTTTTAAATAATAACAATGTCATTTTCATAGCTTATTTCATATTGGATCCATTTTAAATGGTTACTGTTTGGGTTGATTATTGAACAAATCCTTCTATACCGTATAGTATAAAAAATTGCCATTTATTGTTATTTTGGAGTGTGTCATGGTTATGAGGGAACAAAGTGAGATTTCTTTCATATATACTACAAAAGATAGGAGACTAAGAGTACTTTTTGTGGATCTATATTGTAGTGGTTGGTGGTTTTAGTTGGGAGATTAAAGGAAAACAACATGGTTAGAAGGTATTATGTTGTACTCTAGATGAAACTCAGTTTTATAGAATCAAATAATTTATAATAATTTTTGGAGGTAACCCCTTTAAAGTCCATGGATCAAGGTTATTGTTTGAATAATCCACACCATTTTGAAGTAAAGTCCCAATATTAGAATATTTATCCCCTCAAATTTTGTTTTATAAATTTTAGGTGTCCGTTTCACTTTTTTTAATTAGATTGTTTCTTCTAAAACCAATAGTTCTTTTGAGTTTTTTTATTTTTTATCTTTTTGGTTGATCTAATGCCATTATATATTTTATATAGTCTCCTCAAATATATTTCTCCATTATGTTATCATTCCATTTATTTTTCTGTATTATTTTTTATTTGGATTATTTTGGAAGTGGATAGAGTTTGGATTTAGTGAAGCTTAATCATGGGAATAATTGAGGAAGATGTGTATTAAGTTTGTGGGTGAATTGTTAAGTGGGGTTTGTGTTTGATCATTTTTTATTATTAATTATTTTTGTTTTAAGATAAGAATATTCTTTTGATGTGGGGGATTTATATTATTTATTAATTTATATTAATAATGATTAATTTTTATTTAAATAAAGAATCAAAATTATTTTAAGTATGAAAATAATTTTATTGAGAAATTTAAAGGGGAAGAGAGATTAATGTGTTATATTTTTTTTTATTTATTTTTTATGATGTTGTTCATTTATTTATTTTGTTCACGATTCATTGAATTTTTTTACTTTTGACACATTGAAAATGTTTAAATTTTGTAAATTTATAAATGATAGAAATAAATTAATGGAAAGGGAAATATATATAATTTTCTAAATATCCTAGAATTGATCATGGTTGATGACAAATTGAAATTCATTAATGAATAGGTTGTTAATTTTATTTGTAAAATATATTTTTATTATATTTTTTGTCATATGGTATTTTTCTAGAGGTGTTTTTATTATATTCAATAAAGGTTGATTAATTGTTGATTTTTTGGATGATAGGATGGAATGTTTCATTAACATTTGTAGTGAGTATGAAGTGGTAAATGTATTTATGATTTAATAATATATGATGATAACAAAATAATAACAGATAAATATACTAGAATGAATAAATGAATGAAATGGTGAAATGAGAATGCTTTTTTTGAATAGAAAGTGTTTTTTTGAAAACTAAAATTAATATTTGAAAAATATAATGTAATTGAAAGTTAAAAATGTAATAAAATTTTGGATGAAGAATTGTGATTGTTGTAATATAGGTTATAAATTAATTAATGTTTTCAATGAATGTATTTTTAATTTTTAAATGGTGTCTGGTTTTCGGTTTGTTAATATAGAATTTTTTTGTATTTTTTGGTTGTTATGTTGTTAAGAAAATATATTTGAAGAGGATTCATTATTGGAGGTATACCATTATGATAAAATTGTGTGTGTTAATTATATTTTATTTTTTTAAAAACATTACCCTAGTATAGTTTCCTTACATTCACTTATATGTTGTTTGTAATTATAAATCTGCAACTATCTTATATGATGCATGTGATATTGATGGATGACTAATCCCCCACTCCCACTCTTTATTCTGAATATATTGTGTTTGTGTTATTAGGGAATTTAGTGGTTTTATATGGAAGTGTTGTGGTGATGTGATGATAATTTTATGATGAGGTAGTGTTGTTGTTACATATTAGTGATGGGGTCATTCGGTTCTGGTAGGGGATTGTGATATTTTGAAACTGTAACTTTGTTAAAATTTTTGTATGGATATATGGTTTGTGGTTATATAAATATGGAAGGGATGGGATTTCTAATATATATTTCATTAGGATATGAGGGGAAATAGAATATTTGGATGAGTTTGTGGGGTTCCTTCATCATATACTCTAATGTTTTTTTTTGTTTTTTTATATAAGTTTTTACCATTATGTACTGAGGATATATATGTAATTCCTTAGGTATAATTAATGAATTAGGTTTATGATATATTCATGGATGATTTAGTTGGATTATTCTTAATTTTCACAAGAGAATGAAATGAGTGAACTATTTATTATACATTTATGCTCATGTTGTCATCTATATCTTGATTTTATACATTTTGAGAATATATTTTATAACTGGTGTATAAACTAATTTCTCACAGTGTTCTTGTTTTTTTATTATAGTTGATTTTATATAAGTTATTATTTTAATTTTGTAAACATTATTTTTATAACCCGACCCACATGGTTCCTCATGGATGGTGAAAACCCAAGTGTGACCACCCCAAGACCACCACTAATAGGCTAGTGGCTGGAAACTAGTAATGAGTAGGCATATACCACATATGAGAGGCATTATCCAAAGGTAATTTTATAGATACACAATTCTCTAATCCCATACAATGATCAAACGTAAAACAAAACAACTAATTACGATGAATTCATATATCTAAACCCCACAATATGACTATGAAGAATGTGTGGAATGTGATAAAGGATAAATAAGAGCCTAGAGAAACAAGGAATAATTAAATCCTTATCCTAATTAAGGAGTACTATCAAATGTATTTATATTATGAAGCTCAGAATTTTTATCCCAATATTATGATCCTCCTTCTCCAGGTCCTCCCATGACATCATCAAAAGAGTTTCCATCCACATAAGACTTGACATGTGTGGTAACAGAGAATGAAGGGATTTGTATAACAATACCCAGTTGGAAACCCTTAAAAATCACTAATAATAAAGCTTCAAGATTATACATATCATCAATACATAAGTATGATAACTTGGTTAGAGAGTAAAAAATTATAAAATCTAGATATACTCAAAAAGACAACCAATATCATGGGTTCTCAGCTAAAATTTCAAGCCACATGATTCAAATTGAGGATTATATATAATGATAGTTCTGGGAGAACTCGCTCCATGTTATATGTTGTCATTGAAGAGAATAATTTGATACTTAATATTCATAATTCATTTCATAGAATATTCTTGTTGGATACATGATGATCAGGATATTGAGGTAGGGGAGAACACCCAAGACTATAGGGGGTTCCACCTACCCTACTAGATCTATCATCAAGATAAGTGATCAATTCCTTGTGCATTGTGGTCATACCGATACTGAAAACTCCAAAAATATAATATATAATAGAGGATCCAATCCACGGACTCATGGAGGGATTGTATGAATTAAATTCTATATAGAACCCATAGAGGCTATCCCAATCCTCTTTCACGGACGTAATGTCATTTTGTTCACTCATAGAGACGGAACAAGGAACTATAATCAAATACACCCAGTCTATAATGAGGGGATGAATATTTCTAAACTATATGAAATGAATTAAGCTGTTTTTATATAAAGAAAATGGTGTGTACCTCTAACCCCAGACCTATATGTATAAATTCATCTGTTCCTCTATCAATGCTTGTGTACCACCTCACCATGCCCATGTTTTTTGGTCATTCACAAAAACCTGACCATGTACACATACCGGGTTATTCTCGTGTAATCTTTCTATTTCGGTATTCCTTTCCATGTTGGTTCTCATATATCCTTTGGGAAATATGTCGAGCCTCAACAGGAGGGTATCATGTTTTGTGGCGTGTTTCACATGACATATAGTATTTAATATTCATGTGAACCCCTAGAACAACATCATGGACCCCACAGAACATGTGTTTCATGGATAAATGTCTTTTAATGATGGATTTATAGTAACCCATGGTTCCTTTATTCAATGACCTACCCATCTGTTGTTGAATAATCCATCTAAAATATCTCATGGATAATTAAAATCTTATCCGGTTCTGCCTTCCATCACTTTTTTTCTAAAATATAGCAACCAGATAAAATTGGAAAAAATACCATCACTCCCATGTTCTCTCTTAAAGATTATTGGGTTTCCACAAGACATTGAACAAGGGAATTATTCACCCATTAATGACCATGTCCTACTAATTCTCAGTCTATAATGGGTACTCCAGAAATGTATCTCCATCCTGGATGTTAATCTCGCCCCAATCGATAATTCCTGCTGAGTCATGCACAAACCTCCTATGTTGTGACGCACGAAAGTTATCATCCACTCAGTCTAACTACGGATGAATTTACAAGTGTTAAACCACCCCAATGTCCATATAGTGTATAAATAAAGTCATAATTAATCTTAAATATACACTATCACCCTGACCAAATCTCCAAAATCATTGTCAAGGTGGAACCTCGAAGAACACATGGTATCCCACCTCGAAATCCAAATACATCCTTATACTATTTTTATAATACATATAAACTATCTATATAGTCATCATCCACTCCAAATTTATCTTTGTATTATCGATTTTAGCTTTCACAAAATCTAGACCAATGGGTGTTAAATCACATGAATCAGTCCAAATTAGTGGTGTTCTCCAGGGTAGTATATAAAAGGCCACAATTTGTGCCATACTAATGGTTGAATGGTCTAATATTTTTAATGAAAACTCCACCATGGTTATGGGATCCTCCCAACTGTGGGAAAAGTCCAACATATAGGTTTGAAAAGTTCCCTCCGAAAACTGAATGGTATGATTAGCCTGGTCATCTATTTGGTGGTGAAATACCATGCTCAAATGTAAATATGCCCCAAAGGTATCCTGAAATGCACTCCATAATAATGATATGAGTTGATCACGATAGTGTGCAATCATATTTGTTGGAAATCCATGGATCCAGGACAACTACCACACATAAAGGCATCTCATAATCTCAAATTAACTCCTCTATCACATTGCTAGGAAGTGGGATGACATAGTGAGTCAGTCTATAATAATCGTGATGGAATTGTTTCTTTTGGTAGAATGTGTTTCCACCATATTGACATCCATAAATTATCCCTTCACACTTGCACTCTTCAACCTCAATCAGTTGATGAATTTAAAATTTGGTGCTTAGCCTTCACATAATGAAAAGTTGGGAATTTAGAGACAACCTCTACTATACCATTCAACATAATATTCCATCAAATAGATGCTAATACCTCTTGTTCATATTTTACAAACCTATGTGACTCCAAATATGATTTAGGACACTACCTCATTACCACCTCCTAAAATTTCACTAGTATCATAGTATATCCTCTGAAATGGATGATGTTCCCCCCACCTTCAAAAAATCTATATGGACCATGTACAATAGATATCTCATTATGTACAATGTTACATTCAGTATCTCCATGTGGAGCATCCCTAACACATTGAAGAAGTATCAGGTAACACACATAGAATATTTATATGATGCCCCATCATAGTCTAATTGGGACAACTACAATGAAGTTAACTACTATGAAGACTTGCTAAACAACTATGAAAATGATATTTGGATAAGATCATCTTCCACAAAATTCCCCTTCCTAGGAGTATATATGATCTCAAATGAATTGTTTTGGAGGAACCCCATCCATGGTCTTCATCTCATGTTATGATCCCTCTGAGATAAAATATACTTAATACACATGTGATCAAAATAGATGATAAACAACAAACCTATAAGGTAGTAAAACCAAATCATCCAAGAAATGACTATCACTTACAAATATAGATGGTTGGTTTCATTTTTCTTCTCAGGTGGTCCCAACTACTATGACCCATAAGAAATCACAGTCCACCTATATATAAAAACAAAAAAATTAATATCCATGAGGCATCATAGAACATAATGTTATCAACAGCCCCTAATGGAAATCTCATGATAGGGGAACTCATAAACCAATTCTATTAATCATTGAAAGAATTTGGAATCCTCTCCATCCAAATGAAAAGCTACAACTATAATGAAAAAACATTAAATGATATCGATATCCATAAAAGGCATGGTATCTATTATAATATCCTACCAACAAAAATATTTTCTATATCTCTATCATCCTTATGGGTGACTCCCATGATAAAACTACCTCAAAATTAATTGGTTCCACTACTACACCATAAATTAGATAATTTTTCCAAAAATATAGATCTCATGACTCTAGAAAAAACACTTTGAGAGATTACCAAACCACTGTATCTCTTTGAGTGTGTCAAGATTTATCCTAAAGTGTCCTTCATTCCCCTCCTCAGACTCCAAGATCACTATAATATCGTCAAGGATGATCACCACCAATCAGTCCTAGAATGGATAAAATACCATGTTAATGAGTTATAAGAACACAGACATGGATTTCATCAATCCTAAAGGAATCACCAAATACTTGTAGTTACCATAGAAACATTAGAGTTTATTAGATTTTATATTCTAATGCATTGCTTGATGCCGGTGATAACATAATCTAAGGTCACTCTTCAAGAACCATTACACCCATCTCAACTAATGGAATATGTCATTTATCCTCAATAGTGGGTAATTATTATTCATTATCACCTAGTTTACTCCCTAATAATCCACAAAAAGCCTGAATATCTTGTATGAATTTTTGGAAAAAACACTAAGGCAGCCCATGGGGAAGCACATGGTTTCATAAATCCCTTCCCTGAAAAGTCCTCCAACTACACAATATACTCCAAAATAAATTCTAGAGACATATGATAAGAATTCATATATATTTTGGTCATCCTTTTCTAAAATTTAATATATATTTCTCTCCCTTAGCGAGGAGGTATGCTTGAAAAATTCTTATAAAAGACGTCGTTATACTCGGCCACCACAACAAGAAACTGGAAGCCAATATAATCAAATCCTCAAAGTATAATATTATCCAACTATTCAGTAATCATCCTTATTCTCATAAACATGAGAAAATATAACTCTCTCATGGTTTCCATCTCACTAATGAAAAAAAATCAAAATCCATCTCCATAGATACACAACATCCTCCACTTGAAATACATAATCTATGAATCAACATTGGATATCCATTACATACATATGATAATGTTTTAATTCCTCGTCTTTAATATAGAGAGATCCAATGAGATTATTTTCCTCCAATCAGAATGTCCCATTGTTAGTAGATGTATGTGATCACTAATTCTCCTATGGTAAGAGTCTCTATGTGAAAATTTTTAGCTAAGGGATCAACCAATATCACTAATTGATGAATGATAGATGTAGAAATAAAATATTTTCTCACACTGATTCATATTATTACTATATCAAATGTTGAGAAGAAATATATTATACCTCTAATCATCCCAGGATCCTCAATTTCAAAGGACTGTACTTCCTACAAATGTCCTCATACCTTACAAAAATCTTCCTATGTTGGGAACAAATCAGCTGGGGTTGGGGGTGGAAATATCTCAAATACCCTACAACTTCATTCTCTTCTACATTCTACACATCTATGTATGACACCAGACAGTCCTCCTCGATGCATCCTATATTTATAACTGGGTGGTATATGAACCACCTACTTTTAATTTCTTTAGAGGGGCGGAAAATCAAGTCAGAGATGTCCCCAACAATCATAGAAGATGAACCACCTATCTATAGGCTAAATTGGGCCATCCAAAGAGCCCTAATCCACCAGTACATTATCTAGGTATTGTCTCATGAGGCATCTCAGATGCCTAGATATCTATTTCCACCATAATCTTACTTTTCTCGAAGTCATACAACCTTTCTTCCCAATACTATGACCTAGTATCATCATTCTTTCAATCAGTAAACTCTCCAAACATAAATCCCACTTGATCACTCTACAATTAGTTGGAATGGATATTGATATCAATGAAACCCTCATATTTCAAAGCATACCCTACTTGAAGGTTTTTTACCTAAAGGACACATTTTTTACTGTATATAGTGTGTATTAAGAGAGGTCATTAAACCATATTGAATACTCCACCATGCTCATACTTCACTTCATTAACTAGAGAGGCTCCAAAATTTGCTTTAATCACAACATTTTTAGATATACATCCACCATAATTAGATAATCAATATCTGACTCGGTGGGATCTTCCTCGTCGTGCAATTGGGACACTAGAATCCCCCATATCATGGTAGATATTTATATAATACGTACCATTTAAACCATAATTTGATCAATAGGTTTCCTCATAAGGTTTAAAACACTGGTGACTATCTATAGCGAGTCCTCTACAGTCTGGGGATCTTTCTCACCTTGACATGTGGTAGTTACCTATCTCTAAAATACATAGAGTGTGTTGAACCTATGTACATAGTAATCTTATACTATCAATGTAATAATATGGTCATTGGGTGATGAAATAATTTGATAACCACCTAGATTTAATACATTTTATTCAATACATTATAATAGAGCCTCATTACTCGGTGGATTATCCTCTTCATCATGTAGTGAAATCCATGATGGATATATTAATGGTGGCATCATGAAATAAACAGGTCACACCCTAATCAATGATTATATATGGGGAGATAACACAAGAAAGACATGGAACCCAAAACTCATTTTTCTCTGATTTATGTACAAGTTCTTTCTCTATAGCCAGTGCCTATATATACCATGTTGGCAATAAGGTTATCAATGTCCCATAGAATGGATACACGAGAACTACACCAACAAAATAGTCTTTGTCCAAAAAGTCTAATTCAAAAATCATTACCATTGTTTTTGTAAATCTCATACCAGAAATCAAATATAAAAAAATCTATCTCTATTCATAATATTAAACGACTCTCTGATACCAGTACATCATGACCGAACCCACCAAGACCACCAAGAAAGATATAAAACATGTGTGACAACCTAATTCCACCTCGAATATGCTAGGGGATAGTGCCTAACTCCACGTAAAAATATCTAACATATTAGTGGGGTAATACAAAATAAATTTTTTCATTCACACATATATGATCACATTGAATGCTGAAATGTAATACAATAAAACTAATACTAGTGCACTCAAAAATCCAAATCATGCCATCAAACTATGAAAAATAAATTAAATTGATAAATGACATATAAAATACCACAAACAATATAAATCATTCCATCCATCTTAGAATGAGTGGAATACTATCAAATGTAACACTGATACAAACCTCATTCCTTCAAGGCCAATATTCACCTCTTCCTATTGTAGTTCTAGCTGAGACATCATCAACCACATTATAAATATTATAAGTCTTGATATGTGCTATAAAATCTCATTCTTTGAGTATATTATAATGCCCAATAGGATAACCCAAAATATATGAGAATAAATCATAAATTGTATCCATATCATCAATAGATAGGTTTGTAAACCTGACAAGACACATACCAATAATAAAATCTAGTATACTCAAAAATGGGAAACTGGTCTCCATTGGTCATAACCAATATTAAAATCCATATGATTCCAATCCATGAATATAGGTAATTCTCATTTTGATATCACATAATTCATGAGTTATTCTATCTCATATGGAACACATTTAAGATGCCATGACTAATTGGACATTCCATGAATATTCTCATTGGATATCCAAGGATCACGCTATCTAGGTATGGGATTACAACTAGGACCATTAGAGGACACAACAAACCCTACGGGATGAATTTTCAAGATAAAGTATTGAATCCATTTGAATTATTTTCATGATAATTTCAAAACACTCCACCTATGTAAGATATGATATGAGATCCCACCCAAGTCCTCAAAGAGGGATACCACAATCTCATTACTAATTATAACCCAAAAGGGGGATCAAAATACTATTACAAGGAAGTACATTCACAATCTACACTCATAGGTATGGTCATAGAACCATACATATCTGAACCTAGCCAATATTGTGTAAATGAGGGTTTCAAAACTACATCAAATTACATAGTTATTATAGAGGGTACATTGCATGTGCCCCTAATCCTATACCATCCCATGTGTATTCCTACATTTTTCTACTCATGCATGTGTGCAACATCATACAAAATTGTACCATGGACATGCCCATGTACTTGGTCATGTATGAGTAATGGGATTCCCCTATGCACTCTACCAATGACCTTGTTTGTGCTGATTTGTCTTCTAAAATACACTATGAAACACTATGGGAGGGTCACATCATTTGTGACACATGTCACATGGTGTGTAGTGCTTAATTTTCATTTGTTACTTAAGTACTAACTCTAGATCCCCACACTAATTGTGTTCCTTGGGGTACATTACATGTAACATGTGAATTCAAGAAAACATTGGTTCCATGATATATACTCAAGCACCACCATGATCTCCAAATCAACTACAAATCCCACCCTAATATTACAGATATTATCCATCTGAGCCTCATATTTTTCATTTTTCTAATTCAAGAAATCATGTCTAATCGAAAAAACCTACCGTCACTCCAATATATCATTATATGATAAACTTGAATATGGGAATCTAAGATATGTTACTAATTCATAACTGCCCATTCACAATCATCTTCACACCTTAGCCACACCTTCACCATGAAAACCACATACTATATCAATCTATTATGCCAATGAATGGCCATAAAATGATCAAATACCATGTATTCAATGATATGAGGGCCAAAACAATTTCGCATGATGAACATGATAATAAATTACGGAAAAATTCACCAACCATAAAATCATAAATGAACATTGGCCTTTTTTTGGGTTAACCACAATTTTTTTCATCATGAAAATGAATAAATATCCAAATAAATAAACATTAAATTAAATGTAATATATATCTATCGTTGATGTGAAAATAATTTTTTATTACTATAATTGATCCATTTTACCCATAGGATACCAAAATTGTATGAATCCACATAAATACTACATCATACTTGAATTTTTTTTAATATTTAATTTTGAATTTGCTTGTATTCTCATAACGTATAGGATCCAAAAACACCACTACCAAACAATAATTGATCAATCATATTACTCCATGAATGTTCCTATATAGGATCTTATATAAGTCCCCATGTTTAAATGGATAACCATAAGATTTACCCAATAATATTTATTTATAGAGTAGATATAAGGTCATTTAAATTAATCAAATAAATAAATAAATTATATTTACTTAATTTTTTACCAACCTACCCACGGTCAGGATCAACCCAAGAATCTGACGTACACTATGTTTATTTACTATGTATGATAAAAACCATTATCTAAAATAAATTTCAGCAGCATAAATAAAATCTATGACTCCATTATATAGTTATTACACACTTTTAGAAAATATTTGAATGCTTGGTATTGGTATTTTGAATATTTTTCTGTATCAATAGTGGGCTAATTGGGACTCATTATTTCAAAACATCATAGATCGTAGCTCCAGAAATATTATAAATGATTTCCATATACTATTATTAGTAGTTCATTTTTATGCTGCAGTTATTTTTTTGGAAAGGATTCATCATGGGGGTTGGGTAGCTGGGGTTTATAAATATATAGTTATTAGTCACAATAGGGTTTATAATAAAGAGGAGTATTCCCATAAGAGGTCACTATGTAAGATTTATCATTAATTTGTTTTAATGTATAATGGGTCTATCTCTATTTAAGATATAGTGAATTAGTCATGGGATCTTGATATTTATTTTTATTTTATCATTCTAAAGACGGATCATTGGATACCATTAGTTGTTATTTTTTTGGTATAATATGGCTCGATATTATTGAGTTTTTTCACTTCACATTCAATAGGATTCTAGGTAATTTTGAAATAACCTTTTTAGATAAATTTGATTTGAGTAAATTTATTTAGAACTATTAGTGGAACAAAAAAACCAGTATATCTTCAACTGATATAAAAAAGTCTATGAGATCTTGGATAAACAGTCAAGAATCTCTTATAACATGTTCTTGATATTCTACTAGATGATGGAGAAAAAGAATAAGAAATTTTGGAGGCATTGTATCAGAATATATTTCATAATTTCACATAATTCATTATATTTATAAATATTTATGTTTTGAAAAAATCAAATATGATTGATTAATTGTTCGAAATGATGGTTTCTCCTCTATATCGATGTTATCACAATGTTTCTATGAATAGTATTATGAGATTAGGTTGTTTCTTCATCAATATAGGTATCATACAATTTGAAGTCAATAAAAATATTCTTTTATCCATTTATTTGGAACTAGAAAGAATGGTTTTCTTTTTTATGATTTTGGATTTTAAGGATATCAGTAGTTACAACACATTTCTATCCATAGTGGTTAACACAAAGTTATAGGACAATTTCAAATATAGCCTCAATTTTAGTAGTTTCTAAGACCTTATTAGTTGATTATTATGTAGTATCATTTCAGAATATATATAAGATATGGATCATGAAATGAAAAAAATTTATTCTCTTTATCCTTAGAGAATTTCGGTTTAGTATGGTTATAGAGGATGATTTCTTCTAGTGTGATGAGATAATGTAGGATGGTTTGGTTAATTTCATGTTGCTGAGTTTCCATATCCAGAAGGACTAAAGATTATTTGAGGTACCATATGTGTTGATTATACCCCAGTTTTTTTATTTGACATCAAAAATCATCACCAATTTAGGGTACCTACATTAGTTCAATCATACAGACTTAAGGTTGAAGGATTTTTTGTTCCCTTAGAATTGACTATAACAATTTGAAGTTACTCTGATTTGTCAAAGTTGTGTTAGGGATCTGAATTGATGATAGGGAAGCATAAATTATGGGGGGAGTTTATTATATTAAAAATATAGCAATATGATGTCATCCTTACAATATATTTGCTATATTCAATATGATTTGTCAAAAAAATTTAATAGCGAATAGTTATTTTCATTGATTTGGAAGTTGATTGTGTATTATTTATTGATGATTGAGACCATCTAATGGATCATAGTAATTTAGATTCATTCTCATTCTATCTAGAATAGTTGAGGTTGTGTTATATGGAATTCCACAAAATAGTATTCTTGAGGATTCTTAATGAGTTTCCTATTTTTTATGACATTGTGACACTTCCCACAGAAAATGGCATTGTGTTCGGGTTAGATTTACAAAAAAACATCACTCTGAATCTATTTTAATTTATATAATATATCATTAAAATATAATATAATTAAACATTTAGATTGATGATTTATTATTGAAGTTTTTCATTCATCCCTACATGTCTCAATAGATGTAAATAGTGTTTTATGAATGAATACAGATTGTAATTTGTAATTAAGGATCAATTATCGTTGACTCAATCATCTGATAATAAAGAATGGATACCCTCTTTTGAGTATTAGTTATTAATACTATTAATTAAAGGGGTTTATCCTTTTAGTAAATATTTAATTGAAGTATGGGTATCATTATATGCCAGTAATTGAGTAGGATGTATGAAAGACTATTATCTAGTGTTGTTATGGGGATTTTGAGTTCATAATAAATCCTTTCAAGGTCACAAAAAACCTAGCACTTTTCATTGAATGGTTGAACTCAATGTTTCAAGAATTGTGATATCAGTTTCTACTATGGTTATAGATGATATCTTTGTATATTTGAGATGAAATGAAGATCATGTTGAGCATTTAAGGGATGTTTTAGATGTCATTTGACAACATCACCTTGATGACAAAAATTCCAATTGTAAAAGTTATATATAAGAATACTTTCATTTTTCAAGTTGCGTGTTATCAATTTCTGGTTATCAATACTGAAAATATTAACCATAACATATCATGGGGTTATCCCATAACTAACATATTAGTTTTTAGTTAATTTAGTTTTATAGGCTATTATTGGAGGATCAAGTATAATTTATCATATATTATGGGTCCATTAACATCATTGGATTATTACTTCTTATGGATATATAAATATTATGAAAAATTTCAGTGCATAAAAGAGAATTTAATTGATAATATTTTTTTTATATTCCAGAAGATGGATTCATGTTCCATATATCAACAAATTCTTTTAATCTTTGATTGGGTTGTGTTCTGATGTAGTAGATAGTGGGGATCAATTATGCATCTAGTATATTTTTCACTGTAGATGTAGTTATTATACCCATGTCCAAGATCATTAGGATGTAGTTCATGTTTTGATGTTGGGGGGGGGGATTACTATACTACTGAAGACTTTGTGTGGCACTATTTGAGACATTGTATGGATGGTCTTGAAAATAATTGTCATACAGGACTAGATTATATATATATATTCTTTGACAATAATTTTAGCATATCATTATTGATAAGTTTTAGATGATCTCGGATTTGATGGAATCTGCTCAATGACATCCTAAATATTGTGCTAATTGAAGTTGGAGGCATATTGTATTCTGGCCAAGGGATCAAATCCTTCAAAAAAAATTCTCCTTATCATGGATAGTGGGTGTCTAGAATATATGGTATGATTTCACAATCATTAATCAAAACACTTAAGGTATTATACTATTTTGGAAAGGTTTTATATTAGTTATCACTTAATATGAGAGTGGATTGGATTTATGATGTCTTCCTCAGAGCCTCTCAAAAATCTATGTTCCTATACATCCCATTGTAGGATGAAAATTTTGATCCACCCTCAGTCACCCAGCTTTTGATCTTGGTCATCCTCCCTTTGAATGACTATTTGTGTGGGATGGCTCACAACAGGGTGGACCAATTTTTGGGGTATCAAAATATTTTTTCTAATTGAAAATACACATAGTTTATAAAATAATTATTTATTATATGTATTTTTATATATAAAATGAATTTCAATAATCCGATTATAAATTTGAAACGTTTTTGTTTCTTTATCTTATTAAATATATAGTATATTTTAATTAATTTCTATGTATATTATCAATTTTAACAAATTATATATATAATGTGAATTATGGGAAATATTTTATTTATTTTATAAATTTATTCAAGTAAATACACACTTTCATTACATTATTATTGTTATTCAATAAGTTTTAATTTTCATCAAACATCATCATAGTTTTTAGGGTCATTTAAAAAAAATATTTTGAATATAGTTTGATCATATTATGTCCTAAAAATAACATGAAATGAATTATCTCTTAATAATATCTCATCATGGAGATGGAGTTGGGGTCGAACTACCCACCTGCCTAGATACTTATTCAATGTTATATAAAGGTGAGGAGTCTGCTATATGTCAATTCAATACTACTCATGTAGTGTTTTTTAGTCACATATACATCAATAAAATTTCATAAAAATTCCATATACCTTATGCATGAAACATATTGGGATGTTTATGGATATTATTTTCATGTACATTTAAGTAAAGAAAAATTTGTTTTGGTTGTTTAATGTGTTACACATTAATGTGTAATGAACTCGTTTATTTATTAGATGAAATATATATTGAAAAAACTAACATTATAGAAGCATATATATATAAATAAATAAATAATGAAAAAATATATAATTAATATTATGTAATAGTTTAGAAATTAATATGAATATAATATAAATTAATTTGGAATCACTTTTATAAGGAAAAACATAATATATTAAGTGTTAGATTATATTCAAGGTAGAACATATCCTAACCTCAATCAACGAATCATGTTTGTTTTTTCAGAGCAAGGTGACTTTGAATTATCATGTATACAGATAGAGAGAAATAGGTGACATTGGATCGTTATTTTATATCTACTAATAATGAATCTTGACCATAAACTGACTTTTGTTAGCATACACTTAGTGTCTCTTGTGGTTGAAACATATTTGGGTACGAATAAGAATTAAGATACCAAAGGAATAGAGTTGGGTTTTCCATTTGATTGGCATTCTAAAATTATTTATAAACTCAATTATCCAAGATTCATAATTACTATTTTTTGGATAATTATCTACTTGAATTATTAAGTGGTGATAGTAACAAAAATGAAAGCTAATTACATGGTGAAATATTTATCTGTGGTCGCTAAATGTATATGATTCACAATTTCATCATTTTTGTGGGAGTAATTAAATTTAATGACCATGGTAAAAATATATTATTAAAGATACTCACCTATATATATATATTAATTATATGTTATGGATTACTTCAAGAAAATAATATTAATATTTTATTAGGTTTGATGTGTAAAACAAATAAATATTTGTATCAATGAAGATAAGTGTTCTAATAAAAAATAAAATTAAGAAATTGAATATAAATTTTGAAAATATAAATTCTACCAACTCATACTCTTGGGTACTAGATACAGATTGTGGTCCACACATTAGTTCTTGTAAACACAGACTAAAATATTAGAGGCAATTGATGAGTGGTGAAGTTATTATTCATGTTGACAATGAAGGAATTGTTTCATATCTTGAATGAAGAATATATGTCCTAATTTTACCTAGTTTATTTGTCCTAAAAATAGAGAGATGTTATTATGTCCCCTCTATTAATTGAAATTGTAATTTAATATAATTTTTACACTATTTGAGTATATTATATATTATTAAATATATGATTTTTTTTATTTACAATAATTTTTTTTAATATTGAATATGATAAATGGTATAGATATTCATGAGCTAAATAATAGTATGTATATCATCCAGAAATATATTCTCACAGATGTTTCCAATCCCAATAACCATTGGAATAATTTCAATGGACATATAAATGAGAGACACATCAACAGCCTCTGTAAATAAATATTATTTGGACCATTTGAGTCTTTTAAAATAATTGAAAATTATTTCTTTATGAAAATTAAAAACAAATCATTTATAGGAAATGGTGAGAGGGGTAGTTGAATATTGCGTCTCATATATAATTGTATATGTGGAGTAATGAGAACTCCAGAAAGTGGTGGTGTTAGATACTCTGTTAACATTACTAAACACATTAGACAATATAAAAATATTTTTTGTTGAATAAAATGTAGAAAAAATTACAATAATATAACGTTTCTCATAAATAATATAAAATAAATTGGGAAAATTATAAATATTATTCATTTAGATTAGGATGGTTAATATTTGAATAAAACTTTCATTTATATTTTGAGGTATTGTTGGTAGTTTTATAGCTAAATCCCCCAAAACACTGTAATATATCATTCTAAGTAGAGAAATATTACATTTTTATATACGGTTCAATTGATTATGATTCATTTTGACCTTCCTATTTCATTTATTTTGGTTATGATGAATAAGGTACTTCAATTCTACTAAACTATGTTCTATAAATATATGTAATAAATGAAAAATGATATATAGAAGTGGAAAGACATTTTTTATATATATTTGGGGATGTAATGAATTATAATGACTACTAGATTTTAATATGATTGACTCCAAATATAAAAAATATTATTTTTTGATTATCCCATAGAATATAAGGAATAGTATTTTTATAATATTACTATATAAAAGAGTTATTATGCCTTATTATTTTATAATAAATGATGAGTAATTTGTCAAATTTTGAGTACGTGGGAGGTATTTTAAACCTAGAGATATTCATTACCAAAAAACAAAATTACTTCCTGATGTGGAGGATGACCATGTTTTACAATGACATTTAATATATAACTAACACAAAATATAAAATACCCTCAATATTGTTGATGGAATTATTAAGATATCATGAGGTATGGATTTATTATATTTGTAGATGATGAGGTCACTTTTTTTGAAATTCATTGACTCTAAAATGGACTCCTTATTCAAAAACCAAGATATATACATGGTGGTTAAACATGAATGGAGGAGGAATATAGGGTAAAAGTGATTATTTCATACAAAAATTGATAATGATATTAGTGTTTCTATTAATAAATCATTTTACATATCCCAATTTTATATTCTAGTTCAAGTTATGGATAATGAACAAGCATGTTAACCATTAGTAAGGAAAAAATATTGTTTTGACCTCAAACCTAGTATCATGAATAACGTTTCTGATTTATTACAATACATGGGATATAATTAGTCACATTCTACAGGAACAAATTGTTTAGTAGTACAAGTAAACAAGATCCACAATTGAGTATTTCATTTCATACGAAAAAAATAAATTAAAAAAATGGAGAATATTTATTCTCTCTATAATATTTTAACATGTCATTAATAGTTTTATTCATGGATTCTGATGTAAGGAAAAAATGTGGAGTTGAAATTCTCAGTAAGAGTTAAGTACACCGGAAGATATCATGTATCAATAAGGAATAATAAATAAGGAATTTTAAATAACTGAACACAAATTACATTTAATAAATAACATTTATTTCATAATAAGATAAGGTAAAAATAATATAAAATGGTAAAAAAATTGAAATCACATTCCAATTAGTCAATAAACTGATAATGACATTAATTTGGAGATAATATGATTGTGAAAATATCAGGGATAAAAATAGCTAAAAAATTAAAGAGGTAAATGTTTATTTATTATATTTATTATATCAGGAACTTGACACCTATACCATAGATAACATTCACAGGAGAATTTAGAACAACTTGGTACAAACAGATCCTATATGGAAAACTATGTCTATACTATAAAGAACATTCCCAAGATAGTTTAACATTAATAGGTACAAACTCATAGGGTTTGGAAGAATAATTTTGTATGAGGAGACCAATTGATGCATTGAGAGGCTTTATAAAATCTATCACCACCCATTTCATTCATTCCCAAATCCTTCCGCATTTACAAAATGGATGTTTTAATTCATAATCAAAGTTCATTATCATCAAATATCTATATTGTTTGATGATTCATATTTCCCATAATTTCCCCAATTAATAAAATAAGTTACCAAGTATAAATTATTTTTAAAAATGCCATAAATTTTATAAGTAGTCATATCTAGTAAAAATACTATTTATTTTTAAGATAAATTTACGTACCTATGAAAATGGTCACCAAAAAGTGATTGTTTAAAGAAAATGTTAACAATCACTAATGAATGTGTGATTATACAATAACTATTTAAACAAGGTAAATTTTTATTAAAATTTTCATTGATGAAATGATTCAAAGTTAAGCATAAAATATCACTAATTATGAGTGAATAATGATATTACATGTCAAAGTGGAGGTATATAAACGATATAAATTTGAATTGTCTGTAATATCAATTAATTTACATTGGAATGTGAATTGGGGAAAAATACCCTAGCCCAAGATTCCTTTTAGTTAAACATTATTTAACCTCCTCTATAGTGGTATTGAACATACACTATAACCATATTACTATTTATAATATCATAACATATCATTTTAAAATAACTTATCTAATGTTTGTTAAAAGTATTGTAATGCCCCGACGCCAGTTACCCAGAGTCGATGCATTATTACATAACATTGGCATGATCACAAGAAAGATCAAATCCCGAAAGACCGATTGGTTTAGTAGCCTTGGAAGCACTAGATATATTCATAAAGTTTTACATTACATCATGAAGTGAAAAACTACTACAAAAACATATTGTCTCCATAATCCACACTATTATCCCCTCATAATATCCCTGTAGGTCATTCATAATTTACTTCTTCACTTCTTGGGAAAAATAAAACATAGAAAAGGGGTGATCTCAAATGCCCAGTAAGGATAACAATATAGCGGAAACTTTCATAAATAAGAATTAACATTTAAGGCAATGTATGACTAAAACAAAATCCTTTTAAACTTGAACTTCAACATAGTATGGAAAAAATAAAATTAAATAATTCCTTTTACTTATTCACATGGATATTATACTAATCGAATAATCACATGAAATATCAATAACCACTTTCATAATGATGGAATGCATAATGCCAGACTAGCATAACCACATAGCCAAGGCCTCGTGCCAAGACTACAAATAAGATTTTGTCAAGGCCTTGTGCCAAGAAACTAGTTTGTCTCATGTACCTACCGATGCATCGAGGAGCTATAGCGGGCTCCACCCGTCACATATTAAGTCCAATGCATTCTCATATGAAAAGGATTAAACATAACATAAACATTCGTATTAAAACTAGCATACGAAATGTCAATACTTTCACCATAAAATATGAACGGTATAAAAATAGAACATCCACATTCAAAAATATCACAAAACCTTCAATACAATATAGAAGTTTTGTGTCATAATTAATCAAATTCAAATAAGCGTAAAATCCATCAAAGGATGTTGACATAGATAAAATCAAAACTCTTTTTAGAGAATTATCTCTTTCTATTTTGAAATCATTTAAGAGTCTTATATTTATGAAATAAAACATTTTCTTTGAAAATATTCTTATAATCTTGTAAGGGAAGCTTCGAAGATTTTATAATGGCGGAAAATAGTCGCACCCGCCATATTAGTTAAAAAAATCATTCTTACCTTAATTCTGTCGAAAAGGTTAAAAAGAACCTTTTTTGGAAAATGATGGAAATATTCCTTTATAAACCACATAAAAAAAGTCAAACAAGGGTATAAATGACTTTAACCGATATTCTTGTAAATTGTAAAAATGTTTTGAAATACATTTTTAAGAAACATGGATGTGGATGATAAAGATATCCCAGTATATTATTACGTATAAACAACCTCGGATAATGAAGAGATTGTAAAATAAACCCTTCACATGTACTTTACCTTGGTTGGGGTAGGTTAAACTCCTGTATAATGGTGAAATAATTGTTATTAAATTATACAAGAATCATATACATTAATATGATATCATATATGTGTTGGATCGAATAGTAGATATAAAAGTCTATTAGATGGAACAATACAAGAGGGGGTGAATTGTAGGTTTAAAAACTTTGAGTTTTAGTAACAAAGAGATTAGTTCAAATGATCTTAAACTAATACAAATGCAAACACCCACAATTTTATTGAATGTAAAAGGTATGATGTATTGTAATACTATTGTAAAGCAAAAAAATTGTATTCAAGGTGAACACAATAATCAGAGTAATACAAATGTGAATGATTATACCTTAAAGCGTATAGAACCAATCAATAAAAAATGTAATAGAATGATTGTAATTGAAACAATTACAATTGAATATGTAAAGAAGAAAGGAAACAACACAAATCCCTTTCTAATACAACAGCGGAAATGTAAAAGTAATACAATTCTTTTAACCCAAAGAGAAGGGTTATCCTTTCACCTAGGATAAAAGGTCTGTCTCACCAACACCCTGATGAGCCCTCGATGCGATGATCGGCACGTCTGTCTGCCTATCCCCGGCAGCCCTCGATTTTGTAGGTAATCGGCACCTCTGTCTTTCAATTACTTGAAAGCCCTCGATACGATGATCGGACACACAAAGCTGATGAGATAAGTCACAGTGTCTCTCTCTAGAATCTTCATAGTTCACAGAGTCTCTTCATTCGTTCTCTTTGTTCATCGTTGTGTTCTCAGCTTCAAATGACCTCCTATTTATAGGCCTCGGGTTCCAACGGTCATATTGCCTCCAACGGTCATATTGAAACAGAAAGCACGACATCGTTTTGATTAGTTTGTAACTAACTCAACGACATCGTTTTGTTAGGACAAGAGATATATAGAAATGTAAAACATGAGTACGATTCATATGCAGAGAGAGTTTTTGACAAAGTACCAAAACAAATAATGATCATCTGAATAGAAGAGTCATTACGATACGATTGACAGAGTCAGTACGATACGATTGACAGAGTCAATATGATACGATTGACAGAGTCAGTACGATACGTTTGACAGAGTCAGTACGATATGATTTGGTCGGTACGATCAACATCGTACGATACGATAAACATGATAAAAGACAATTGTAATATACAAACATATGATAGAATACATTTTTGATTTCCAAAACATGATATAGAAGTCAAAAGAAGACTTTTGACTTAACAATCTCCCCCTTTTTGGAAAGCACAAATACACAAAGTAAATGAAACAAGAAATACTTATCTCCCCCTGAGTTTAAAAACTCTTCTGAATAAGAAAATTGAATACAACTAACTCCCCCTTAGGTATTGACTTTCCTAAGGATTGTATTCGTAGATTTTCCTTAAGAGCATTGTAATGCATTCTCCCCCTTTGTAAAACAATCTTTGCTTTGTAAATATTCTCCCCCTTTGTGATTTACAAAAAGAAAGGAGTAATCTCGAATTGTCTGAAAGAGTTAGTGAAGTAATACAAGACAATGGATAAAAGAGAAAGGATTATAAGAGTTATTACAAAACAAACAAGTTCCAAAAGAAACAAATACAACAATCATTTGTTTTCTCTTTCCCTCTCTTTCTTTATAAGCTCATGAAGCACAGCTTTCATCTTCTTGATCTCCTTCTTGTCTTCAGAAATTGATTCACCCTGAGTTTTGAGAAGCTCTTGTTGATCCGCAAAAATCTGATCTTGATTTCTGATGGTCTCCTCCTGTACTCTGATTACTTCTTCAAGGGTATCAATTCTGTTTTGCAGAGTCTTGTTATCCTTGGACAACTCAGAATTTTGATTCTTCAGTAAAACCATTTCATCTTTGAAAGATGAAACCTTCAAGAATTCAGATTGGAAAGCATTCATCCTATCTTGCAAGTCTTTTACTGAAGGAACATCGGCTCTTTGAGAAGATAAAAGGTTCAGCCTTTCAACCGTTTCTTTATCAAGCTTGTTGAAATCAATTTCTAGCTCATTTGATAACCTCCTTATATCTTCAATAGCTATTTCATGATCATTAATTGAGCTCTCTGTTTTGTAGGACCACTTGGTCATCTTATTGCAAGCCTTCTTATGAGCAACTGAGCTTTCTGAAAGAACTTTCAGATCGGCTTCTACTGACAAAACTTTCTTTCTCAATTCTTTTACAGAGCCAAACTTTTTCCTTTGATTTTCAGTAATAAAATCAATCTTCCCTTCCAGCCTCGGAAAATAAGGAATGGTTTTCTCCATCCTTCTCAAAACATGAACAATGTAATCACTCTTATTGAGAGAGATTGTATGCTCTGAATCAGTATCTTCATCGTACGATGCTAGTTCAAACGATCTTCTTGAATCAACAACTGGTTGTTTCCCTTTCGCTTTTTCTTTCTGTTTTCTTTCATCTTCCACTTTGTCACTAATGACAACTACTTTATCAGACTGAGAAGATTGAGCATCTTGCTTTTCTCGAGATGACATCCTGTCCGGAGATCTTTCCTGATCGGCATGAGGAGTTTGTTGAACACCTTCGCTCAGCTTTTGAAGAGATTCCTCTCTACTTTTCTTTGAACTTTGAAGAAATTCTAACAGAAAATCTCCTTCTTCTACTTCCACTTCTTCTATCACTTGTTTTCCTTTTTCTTTCTCAGGCAGACTCTGTACGATGGGCTCTTGGTGCACTTCCACAGTTAGTTGAGCACTAGCATCTTCAACTACTTTCAAGACTTTAGAGATATCAAAGTCCTGAGCCTTTCTTTTCAAAAGAGTCTTCTTTTTCTTTTCAGCTTGAAGGGTTTCTTCTACCCTTATTCTTTCTGCAAAGGCCTCAGTAGGGTCAAGACCAAACTTCGGATCACCTTCCTTTCTCTGTTCCTTGTCCTTTCTCCATTTGGCTACAACTTCCTTACTGTACCTTGGATTCTTCTTTGGTTTTGAACTAGTTTGAGGATCAGACTTTCGAGTAACACCGGTGGATTGATTGTCCTTGGCTGGCATAGGTGCCGATTGATTTTGAGCCAATTCAGCTTCTACATCTCTGACAAAAAGTTTTGAATTTGAATCAAAACAAACATTTAGCTTTTTCATCGTACTCTTATTAATCAAAGATGGCCTCAAATCCATAGGTTCTCCTTTCAAAGGAATGTTACAAAACTTCATACTCTCAAGAATGAATTTCGTAAGGATGGCTGGATACATTATTATCTGGGATTTAATCCCTCCTTTCTTGACATTCTTGATGGTTTCAAAAACATATCCCATGAGATTTACTTTCCTCATATTCACAAGATAGTCGAGCATAAAGACATCAGAAACTTTAAGGGTTTCTCTATCCCCTTTCCTTGGGATAAGAAAACCTTGCATCCATAAAGTGACAAACCGATTGTCCGGTGAAAGATGAGAAACTTTCCTCTTTTCCTCATTAATAACAAACAAAGTTTTTTCAGCACTTTCTCTATTAAACGTACCAACTTCCTATGGTAGTTTGTGAGATGGACAGAATGCATCGCCTTCTATAGAAACATTCAAAAAATGTGCCGCTTGTTTCACAGACATAGATAATTTTCTATCGTACACAGCGAAGTTAATAGTCATATCTTTTTCAAAAGAAACGGTTTTGTAAAACTGACAAACTTCATCAAAAAGAACTGGATCTTGAATATCAGGCTTTTCCACACAGAGATGTTCCCATCCTTGAAACAAAATAATCCTCCTGATTGTAGAATCGTACATATCGAAAAAGTCTCGGGATACTAACCTTTCTCTGTGAAAGTCTTTCTCTGTAAAAGTCTTTGAAGACATTTCGGCAGGAGTATTAGCAGAAGATTGAGACATAAAGGTTCTGCCAATGAGAAGATCGTACGATTTTTTATAGCTGGTGGAGCAGAGCTTCGCCTCAATTCCTGGACAATCAATGTGGGTTTAGGGAGGGGAGGGGGGTATTTATAGGCAATAAAGAGATGACCGTTGATATTCTACGGTCAAGATTAGATAATACTAGATCAATGGTTAGGATTAAAGCAAAAAAAAAAATTTTAAAAATGAAAAGAAACCTGTCGGAGAACATAAGGTGATTGCTGGTTTTGGTATGAATCAAAAGTAAACACAATCGTAAGGAGAAAAAAAAATCATGATGCCGATGGAAAACAAAGTCATTACTATGATCGGACCGTACGATGGAAAATAGTTGTTACCATTAACTGACAGTACGATGGAAAACGATCTCAATACTATCATCGGTCGATACAAAACTATCGAATGATACGATGGAAAAGAATTTCAATACTATCATCGGTCGATTCAAACAAAATTGAATGATACGATGGAAAAGAATTTCAATACTATCATCGGTCGATTCAAAAACTATTGAATGGTACGATGGAAAAGAATTTTAATACCATCATCGGTCGATTCAAAAACTATTGAATGGTACGATGGAAAAGAATTTCAATACCATCATCGGACGATACAAAATTTTTGAACGATACGATGGAAAAGAATTTCAATACGATAAACAGAAAAACTGAAATGGTCAATACGATAAACAGGAAACTAAAAATGTCAATACGATAAATAGAAAAAGAAACATATAAATAGAGTAAATAGTTAAAGATCAGAAACATAAAGACATAAAGAAATGTCCTCCCCCTTTCTACGAGGAGTTTCTTACTATTAGGAGAGATGTAAAACAGGAAGTAGATATGAATGATTATTTTAATGTAATCATTCCTAGCTTCTGTTTTATAAACTCAAATCTATCGGAAGGTAAAGGTTTTGTAAAAATATCAGCAAGTTGTTCTTGCGTTCCGATGAATTGTAAAACAATATCTCCTTTTTGTGTGTGATCTCTAAGAAAGTGATGCCTAACATCTATGTGTTTTGCACGAGAGTGATGTGCTGGGTTTTTACTAAGAGCTATGGCACTTGTATTATCACACAGAATTTGAGTTTTGGAGAAACTCAAACCATAGTCAGTGAGTGTGTGCTGCATCCACAATACTTGAGCACAGCAACTTCCAGCTGCTACATATTCAGCTTCAGCAGTGGAGAGTGCTACTGAGTGTTGTTTCTTGCAGGACCAAGAAACCAAAGAGTCTCCTAAGAAATGACATGTTCCAGATGTACTTTTTCTATCCATTCTACAACCACCAAAGTCAGCATCTGAAAAACTTTTTAAAACAAAATCATTTCCAGAAGAGTAGAAAAGTCCTAAATCCATAGTGTCTTTTAAATACCGAAAGATTCTCTTTACGGCTTTTAAGTGAGACTCTTTTGGATTAGATTGATATCTTGCACATAAGCATACAGAAAACATCAAGTCGGGTCGACTAGCTGTCAAGTATAGCAAACTCCCTATCATACCTCTAAAAATTGTTTGATCTACTGGTTTCCCAGTTTCATCAAGATCAAGAGTATTTGAGGTACCAATTGGGGTGCTAATACTTTTAGTTTTGTCAAATCCATACTTTTTGAGTAAGTCTTTAATATACTTATGTTGAGATATATAAGTTCCTTCTGGTTTTTGAGATATTTGAAAACCAAGAAAGAATGTTAACTCACCCATCATACTCATTTCAAACTCATATTTCATTAAATTTGCAAAAGAATCGGTTAAAGATTTCTGAGTTGATCCAAATATGATGTCATCAACATAGATTTGGACAATCAAAACATTTTTGTTTTCCATTTTGATAAAAAGAGTTGGATCAGCTGTACCTTTTCTATAATTGTTTTGTAAAAGAAATCCTGTGAGTCTATCATACCATGCTCTAGGGGCTTGTTTAAGACCATATAGAGCCTTGGTAAGTTTAAAGACATGATCAGGATGTTTTGGGTCTTGAAAACCAGGAGGTTGTTCGACAAAAACTTCTTCTTGAACAAAACCATTTAAAAAAGCACATTTGACATCCATTTGAAATAGTTTGAAATTGAAATATGCTGCGAAGGCTAATAGAATACGAATAGATTCTAGTCTAGCTACAGGGGCATATGTTTCTTCATATTCTATTCCCTCTTGTTGATTATAGCCTTTAGCAACAAGTCTTGCTTTATTTCTTACAATGATTCCATTTTCATCACACTTGTTTCTGAAAACCCATTTTACACCAATTACAGTTGTTTCTTTAGGTCTTTCAACTAAAGTCCAGACTTGATTCCTTTCAAATTCATTTAGTTCATCCTGCATTGCTTTGATCCAATCATCATCACCTAAGGCCTCACTTGGACTTTTAGGTTCAAATTGGGAAAGAAAAGCAAGATGTTCTATTTCATTTCTTAAGGAATTTCTGGTCGTTACAGGTTGATTTATATCACCAATGATGTTATTACTGGGATGATTCCTAAGAAACAATTGATTTGGGTTTTGTAAAACCTGTTCATCAACATATGGTAGAAAATCTTCTGTGGTAAATGTTTCAGGAATACTTTCTTGAACATTTTCCTTATCAGAATGTTCTTCTAATAAAGGTTGATAAACATTTTTAGAAAACACATCCGAGGATGTAGGATTGGGTTGGTTGAAAACAAAAGGGTTAGTTTCATCAAATTTTACATGTACTGTTTCTTCAACAGTACCAGTGTTTTTATTGAAAACTCTATAAGCCTTAGAGGTTGTGGAATAGCCTAGAAAGATTCCTTCATCAGATTTTGGTGCAAATTTGTGTAAATTATCTTTTGTATTCAGAATGAATACTTTGCATCCAAAAACTTTGAAGTAAGAAACTTTAGGTTTTCGGCCAGTCCATAACTCGTAAGGAGTTTTATTAAGAAATGGTCTAGTTAAAACACGATTTATAGTATAACAGGCAGTACTTACAGATTCAGCCCAAAAGTGCTTAGCAATTGAGTAGTCACTCAACGTGGTTCGAGTCATTTCCTGAAGAATACGATTTCTTCTTTCAACAACCCCATTTTGCTGAGGAGTTCTTGGAGCTGAGAAATTGTGAGTAATACCTTTCTTACTACAAAAAGTTTCAAAATCTGAATTTTGGAATTCACCACCATGATCACTATGAATAGTTATCAATGGTAGGTTTTTCTCATTTTTAACTTGGGCTCTAAAAGTTTTGAAATAGGAAAAGGCTTCAGATTTCTTTGTGAGAAATTAGACCCATGTAAATCTAGTAAAGTCATCAACTAAAACAAATACATAGTATTTGCCTCCAATGCTTCCAGATTGTGAAGGACCAAACAGATCCATATGCACAAGCTGTAATGCATTAGAAGTTGAAACTTCATTAATTGGTTTAAAGCTAGTTTTATGTTGCTTGCCAAATTGACAAGGATCACAGACTTTTGAAGAATCATATCTAAGATCCGGTAGCCCTTTTACAAGTCCTTTATTTGAGAGTTTTCTTAGGTTTCTCAAATTACAGTGTCCTAGTCTCCTATTCCATAGCCACGATTGGTCTTCTATTACACTTAAGCAAGGTAAGTTTTGGTTCCTAAGGTCTTCTAAGTTAATAGTGTAAACATTCTCTTGCCTATGGGCAGATAGAATGAATTCATCCTTGGAATTGTGAACTAGACACTTATCATTTCTAAAATTCACAAGGTAACCTTCATCACATAATTGACTTATGCTGATGAGATTGTGCCTAAGACCTTTTACAAATAAAACATTTGAAATAAGAACTTTTCCAAGAAAAACGATATTACCTATACCAACAATCTTTCCTTGAGCATTATCTCCGAAGGTAACTTTTCCACCTTTTGTTTTGATAACCTTTTCAAAGAAATCTTTGTTTCCAGTCATATGTCGAGAACAACCACTATCCATGTACCAAATGTTCTTATTGATACACTTCTCGTTTCCCTGAAAAAGAAACAATTAGATTTTTGGAATCCAAACTTGTTTGGATCCGGAAGGGTTAGATAAAAGAATTTTAGGAATCCACATTTGTTTAGCAAAATGAGCTTTATGAAATCCTAAGGATTGAGTTTTGTTAAGAGAACAATCTCTTCTCCAATGTCCACCACATTGACACTTGGAACAGAAAATGGTTTTTTGAGGAACAAAATAGTTATTACTAAAAACAGGTTTGGAATAAGTATAACCAAGACCAGAACGATTTCTCAACGGTCTAATTTGAGAATACATTCTATCAAAGTTTTCTTTTCCATGAGTAAAGTTTGACAAACACTTTTTCAAGGATAAAATCTCTGCCTTTAGTTTTAAAACCAAATTCTTGTTTTCTAAAACATTTGAATTTGAACTAGAGTTAGACTCTAAAATATTTTTCTTTGAAATAGCAGTTTCAAGATCCTTAGAAAGTTTATTCTTTTCAGATTTGACTTTCTCAAGGGTTTTCAAAATACTTTCAAAATCAGAATTTTTCCCATCAAGATCTTTAGAAAGATCTGATACTTCTTTAGTCAAAATAGAAATTCTAGAATTTGCTTTTTCAAATCTCTTTTTGAGTTTAGAATTTTCATTTTCAAGTAACTTAGCAAATCTAGAAACTTCTTCAAAAGAAGGTAATGTATCATCTTCTGATGATGAGGGTTCATCATTTGAAGATTCATAATATCTATTATCAACATAATTTGCATTTAAAGAGACATTTGTAACAGCTTCAGCATTATGTACCTTAGCCATGAGACAATGATCTTCAATTGGTAGTCTGGCTAGAAGTCCAATATTCCTTTGTCCTGACGTCTCATATTCTAAAGAATCATCTGAGGAATCACTACCACTTGCACTCCATGTATCATTTGCTTTCAAGCCTTTCTTTGTCTTATAAAACCTTTTCTTGTTTCTTTCAGAGTGTTTCTCTTTTCTATCTTTCCTCTTCAGTAAAGGACAATCAGGCCTTATATGTCCTGCTTTCTTGCATTCATAACAAGTTACCTCTGAATCTTTCCTATCTTTCCTCTCTTTCTTTTTGAATCTATATTGAAAATCTTTCTTTCCCACAATCTTGTTCATCCTTCGAGCAAGATTAGCTAACTCATTATCCGAAAGATTACAATCACTTGAATCAGATACAACAACTTTCTTGGATTTAGACCTTGTGACCCTTTCAGGTGTTTTAGCTTTAGATGCAAAAGCTAAACTTCCATTCCCATTCTTCTTCTTATTGAAATCAGCATCTCTCTTCATTCTTGTCTCGTGCTGTAGAAGAGTTCCAAAGATTTCATCAAGAGTAATCTGGGAAACTTTTCTATTTTCATCAATAGCTGTTCTTTTTGACTCCCATTCATTTGGCATAATATCTATAATCTTATCAACAAGAGCTTCATCATCAAGACCTTTTTCTCCCATAGATTGTAAGCTGTTGAAAATTGTCATAAACCTTTGTTGCACTTTACATACTGGCTCTCCATAAGGAAAAACAAATCCATGATACTCTGCTCGAAGCATTGCTCTCCTTGTTTCTATAACCTTGGATGTACCAAAATGAGTGACTTCTAATTTCTTCCAAATACAGTTGGCTGCTTCACATGAAGATATCTGACTATATATATTCCTGGTCATAGAGCATAATAAAGTATTGCGTACCTTGTAATTCAGTTGATATTCTTGCTTCTCTTGGTTGGTGAAAGTGCTAAATTCTTTGTCAGGAATTTTATAACCCCCAATAAGCATAATAAAATTGTCTACACCGGTATTGATGACGAAAGTCTTCATACGATCTCTCCAATACTCATAATCATTCCCATCGAAAATTGGTGGTCTAGAAGGATTCAGATTATCTATTGATCCGATATTCATTCCTGCCATCTAATATAACAAAAACAACTTTTCCACTCCACACGTTAGTGTAGTAAGTATTCAAGATAGTAATAAGAAGCAAAGCTAGTAATACAAGTCAGTGGAAAACCTCCTCTGATACCAATTGTTGGATCGAATAGTAGATATAAAAGTCTATTAGATGGAACAATAAAAGAGGGGGGTGAATTGTAGGTTTAAAAACTTTGAGTTTTAGTAACAAAGAGATTAGTTTAAATGATCTTAAACTAATAAAAATACAAACACCCACAATTTTATTGAATGTAAAATGTATGATGTATTGTAATACTATTGTAAAGAAAAACAATTGTATTCAAGGTGAACACAATAATCAGAGTAATACAAATGTGAATGATTCTACCTTAAAGCATATAGAACCAATCAATACAAAATGTAATAGAATGATTGTAATTGAAACAATTACAATTGAATATGTAAAGAAGAAAGGAAACAACACAAATCCCTTTCTAATACAACAGCGGAAATGTAAAAGTAATACAATTCTTTTAACCCAAAGAGAAGGGTTATCCTTTCACCTAGGATAAAAGGTCTGTCTCACCAACACCCTGATGAGCCCTCGATACGATGATCGGCACGTCTGTCTGCCTATCCCCGGCAGCCCTCGATACGATGATCGGCACGTCTGTCTGCCTATCCCCGGCAGCCCTCGATTTTGCAGGTAATCGGCACCTCTGTCTTTCAATTACTTGAAAGCCCTCGATACGATGATCGGACGCACAAAGCTGATGAGAGAAGTCACAGTGTCTCTCTCTAGAATCTTCGTAGTTCACAGAGTCTCTTCATTCGTTCTCTTTGTTCATCGTTGTGTTCTCAGCTTCAAATGACCTCCTATTTATAGGCCTCGGGTTCCAACGGTCATATTGCCTCCAACGGTCATATTGAAACAGAAAGCACGACATCGTTTTGATTAATTTGTAACTAACTCAACGACATCGTTTTGTTAGGACAAGAGATATATAGAAATGTAAAACATGAGTACGATTCATATGCAGAGAGATTTTTTGACAAAGTACCAAAACAAATAATGATCATCTGAATAGCAGAGTCAGTACGATACGATTGACAGAGTCAGTACGATACGATTGAAAGAGTCAATACGATACGATTGACAGAGTCAGTACGATACATTTGACAGAGTCAGTACGATATGATTTGGTCGGTACGATCAACATCGTACGATACGATAAACATGATAAAAGACAATTGTAATATACAAACATATGATAGAATACATTTTTGATTTCCAAAACATGATATAGAAGTCAAAAGAAGACTTTTGACTTAACAATATGATCTTTTAACATTGATTTTTTAATAATATCTTAGTATTATCATTGTTTCGGGTGTTAACTTACTCATTTTCTTTTATATGTTTTGTTATGTAAGACATGTTTGTAATGGATAGTTGTATATTATTCATATCCATAATGATATCAATTCCTTAAACATCATTTTTAAATCATCAAATGATAATTATAGTTGAATGGATACGATGGAGAATGAATCTCATCGCGTTCGGGGAGACGGTAGTCCGTACGTACGCACGAGCGACAATAGCATTATTTTGATATTAAAATAATATATAAATGGATGGTATATCATATATAAAGAATCAGTAACAAGTTATATTTATTATTTACATGAGTTACACATCATTATTATACCCATCCAAATAATAATATATTGAATAACAACTACACCACGACGTGGAGACGGTAAGTCGTACGTACGCACGTATGGTGACATGTTATTCAAAGGGTAGATAGAATACTGAATATGGTTGTACAATTTTTATAATAACATAATAGTATATATAAGATACTGGAGTTATTTTTTTAGAATGGTAATAACAATGAATGAAGAAGTGGAAGAAGAAAGGAACTTGAAAAGGGGTGGTGAAAACATTACCTCTTCTTCGAGTTCTTCCTTTTGATTTGATCAAAAGGGATCCATAGGTTGGCTTTCTGATCAAACTAAGGCCTCTAGGTTGTATTGAGGGAAGTTGGGAGAGTATTTGAGCATATTTTGGACGAATCAAAAGGCTTAGAAGGTGTGAGGAAATGAGAAGGAGGAGTTCCCTTTTATAAGAGGGGTGAGGGGAACCTTTGGAAAATCTAGAACAATTAATTTATAATAAATTTATATTCGGTTTCTAATGGCCCCAAAGTGGATTATTTAAATTTTAAGGTGGGGATGGGTCAAAAACCACTCAACCAATAGAATTTAGACAGTTTTGGGTACTTATATTAACCTTATCTTTAGGTAATAACTATAAGTTAATTAGTTTCACTTTTACAATGTCTCTTTGTATTTTTATATTATATGGTTAATAAACTTACTATATACGTTCAAGAGACACCCAAGTGGTCCATTAATGATATAAATATCATGATATAAGTCTCTTGTCTGAGCCTTAGATTTTTAGAAATTAAATATCAATTAATAATATAATATTTGTTTTAAAAACTCTTTTATGTCAATTTTGACAATATTCAATAGTTGATTTTTGTGAAACTCATAACAGAATTATTACTTCGAAAAATGTCAATTAAATAAATCCTAATATGTCATATTATCCTATAAAATTAGTTTAATTAATTAAAAGTCTCAAATTATATTTATTTGGGTAATTATAATATCAATTATGTTAATTTTTCACTATTATGGTAATTACTGCATCATAATTGTGTCATAAATAAATTAAATTATTTAAAGTCTAAAAATTATATATAAAATATCATTATGTAGGAAATCTTTTTATATTTATAATTAATATTTATAGTCTAAATTCCAACAGATATTCCCCTATGTAAAAAAAATTTTTCTAAAAGATATATGCTTGTGTCATTTTTGTACTTATTTTAACTTAATTAAAATTAAGTGTCCCTATCACCTACAAGTGGCTCCATGGGGTCCCAAAATCGACCCAAAGATGGCTAGGGTCGAACATGTATCAACCAATAAGTCTAGGAAACGTTTTAGGGTAATTTAGTATTATTATAATATTATTTTTAACCCTTATTTACCGGATTACCCTTAACCATGGCAAATAAAATATTTACCGAAGTAATTATTCAAAATGTCTAAAAACAAAAGTTACCTATTTACACAATTTGAACATCCTGATTCCAAATATGGAATCCATTTTTCCAAATTCAAAACACAGAAGTGGCAGAAATTAATTTAAAATTATTTCCCGTTGTTAAAACAAAAAGCGTGTTTTTAAGAGATAATAACTATCAAAAGATTGACACTTGTTTATGTCCGGTTTAATTGTAAAATTATGTCCAATGACAAACATTATATTAAATGGTAAAAATATATTCTAAATATACTTTAAAACCACTCAAATTCATAATTTATCACTATAAATTATTTTGATTAAAAAAGTTTTTTTTAATTAAAATTTAGTAATTTTCACTATTCATCAAAATATTAAAGTTATCCGAAAAGTACAAAAATTTTACCTTAGGCTAAATTCGATATTACGAATCCAAAAATGAAGTCCATTTTGAAATATAAAATATATATAATTTCAAAAGGTATATATTACTATTCATAACAGCTAGTTTGATTGGTTATGGTGTGTTAGAACTCGGTGTTGCGTACAACACACGCTATCACATTATTCAAAGAGAATTGTACCATGGAATCATGAAGTGTTACAAGTATTAAATTATTTACATTTTTTTGTGATGATTTCCTTAATTTTGTAGGATTGAAATAATGATGTAGATGCCCAATTTACAAGAGGGGGGTGAATTGTATACTTTAAAAATTCCTTTGGAACCTTTAAAGTTAGTTACGATTAACTATGTTTTCCTTAAGCAAAGGAAAGGGCTAAGTTTAACAAAGTTAAACTTAAGCAAATTCAAGAAACCTCTAATACCAAATGAAAACTTGGAAAGAGATTCCCGAAAGTAGGTTCCGGAAATATGGTTCCGGAAATTGAAACTTAACACAAGATTACAATATGAGATTCTACCTTAAAGCATATAGAATCTAAATGAAACAGAGTACAAGTAAGGAAGTATGAGAATGTTATACTTTCCTTATAATACAAAATGAAGCGGATATAAACAAGTAGTAAAACTACAAGTAACAAGATATAAGTCTTTAACCCAAAGAGAAGGGTATCCAACAACCTTGGATAAAGGTCCCTTGATTTATACTTTCAAGAATGTTTGTCTTACCCACACTAGGGTAAGCCCTCGATACGAAGATCGGAGTGTCTCGGTCTTACTATCCCCGCAAGCCCTCAACTTCATGGTAGTTGGAAACCTTTGTCTTCCTCAGCAAGGAAGCCCTCGAACTTCAAGGTAGTCGGCACCTCTGTCTTCCTATCCCTGGAAGTCCTCGAATGTAATCACCAACATTCGGAGTCGCACAAAGCTTTGAGAGTTAATAAGATCCTCTCTCTCTAGAAATCACTTCAACATAATGTATGCACAATAACCATGTTGTTCATCCATCCATTGTGAGCACTTTCAAATGAGCTCCTATTTATAGGTAAGGTTGGCCTCCTTCCCAACGGTCATATTTTCCTTAAAAATCGGAGGTACCTGTACACGTGTAACTTAACCAACGGTGAGTTCATAACAGAATACACGACATCATTTTATAACAAAACAAGTGTAATGGAATATATGACACTGTTTTAAATCTTAACTAAAAAGATTCGGAGTGAAGGTTCGGAGTTAAAGTTCGGAGTGTAAGGAAAATAATAAAGAGTAGACAAAATATAAAGGCATAAGCAAAATGAAAGTTTGGAGTGAAAATTCAGAGTCTGAATAAATTCAGAGTGTACAAAACAGAGATGATCAGATTCTGTTTAAAAGATGAATTCGGAATGAGAATTCGGAATGAGAATTCGTCATCAGAATTCGTAGTGAGAATTCATCATCAGAATTCGTAATGAGAATTATTCATCAGAATTTGTAATGATAATTATTCATCAGAATTCATAATGAGAATTCTACATCAGAATTCATAATGAGAATTCTACATCAGAATTCGTAATGAGAATTCGTCATCAGAATTCGTAATGAGAATTCCTCATCAGAATTCGTAATGAGAATTCGTTGTCGAACTTCATAAGGATTCGTATCCTGAATCTGGGGTAAAACTGTATATGGAATTCAAAATGAAACATTATCATAGTTCTCATTCTGTATTTTGGAGTGAAACTTTATCGCATCTCTTATCCAGAATTCAGATCCTAAAAACAGAATACCTCATATCAATGTTTCAAACAATTCCGAGAATATAGAAATGAATCCGAATCTTATACTTAAGAAAAATATGGATGAAAATATGATAAGGATAATTATTCTTACAAAAGAGATTTTCCTTATAAAAGCAATTTTCCTTATAAAAGTGTTTTTCTTAAAGATAAGGTGTTTGTGATTTTCAAAACAAGAAGGAATGGAAAAGTCATAAGGAAAACCTTATTGACTCAACAAATTTATCATGTGTGTTCTATCATGAATGATATATTTCTTCTGTTTATTATATAGTTTAATTACCTCAATATTAATAATGATCAAATTATTAACATATTTTTACTTTTTTTACTTTTATAACCAATCTGGAAATATGGTTATCAAAAATTAAGTATGTTACAATCATATAAACGGTAGGTAATATGTAGGAATGTGTAAGATTACTTTTTTTCAATGATCATTATGAAAAGAAGGTAAGTATTATATTATAATTCTATGTTGATAATAAAATAATATATATACCAAATTATAAACTTATATATTATCCATGTGTTGTTCTAATGATAAGAGTGACATATCACTTCTTGAAGGCAGTAGTCCATGTATACACGAACAATGTTATCATCTTTAAGTGAGTGAAAATTATATAAAATAAAAAGACATATATTTTTTTTTACACAATTATAAATATGTAATTAATTATTATTATTTCATATATACCAAATATAAGTATATGATTTATCATTATCTCAATCCATTTAAATCTTTAATGAATGAAGAAACACATCAGTTCCTGCAGAGTTAGTCCTCAGTTCTGAATGAGCGACGTTATAATATTCCCTATTAATATGAAATTAATAATTTTATATGTCATATAATAACTAATTTGATATAACTATTATATATGTATAATCAATATAGTGAATATCAATCATCATTCATAACAGTTATTTGTGTTAATGGAAAAATGAATGACATCAGTTCGTAAGGAGGTAGTTCAACATACCAACAAATGTTGATTTCTTAATCCATTTGATGGAAGTGGTTATGGTTTTAGGGTATTTACATAACATAAATAAATATATATTTTTGGATGATACTGAAGTTATTTTACAATCATGTTTTAATAAAAATTAAATTTGATGTAGGTAGAAATAAAATAAAAACTCTCGTTGAAGAACGTTAACCCTTCTTCTGGTAACCTCCTATGATTTGTAGAAAATCCTTCCTAGGTTGGATTTTAAAAAAAAATAATGATTATAGAACAATATGAATGGAATTTTTATGTTTATTTGGATTGTTTTGGTCGTGATAATGTTCTCTATATGTGTTATCAATTGAGGGGAGTGAGATTCCTTTTATAATGGAGTAGGTGTGCAATTTTTGTAAATACAAAAACGTTTTCACTAATGGGGGATCACTCTTACCTCCTGTGCATATGAAATATAATAAAAATTTATTATAGGGATTATTTGTTTATAAAAACATCAAATATACAAATAAAACACATTTTTGTCATGTTACTACAGAGTTCTTATGTTTCTTAAATTTAACAATTTTTAATTTTTTTCCATTGTAACTAATATTTTAAATCTATTAAATTTATCATTTATTAATAAAACAAAACGAATCTTATAAAATAATATGAAACCACTATTTATAAATATTAAATAAAATTTATAAAATAAAAATCTAATCTGCAATGAAATTTAATTTTAACAAAAGTGAATGTAATGTGAAAAATGACACTTTTAACCTTAACCTCACTAAATCAGTATTTATTATTTATTGATAAATATAGTAATTATAAAAGAACTAATTTTCTATAAATCCAAAATATTGTATACATAATAATATTTAAAAATATCATTTAATTTAATAGTAATATTGATAATTTTATATCATTTATTAAAATATAACTTATTATAAAATAACATTAATGTTAATTTGGACATTATTCATATTATTTGAATTTAAAAATACCAATACAATTACATAAATCAATTTTATTATTTTAAATCCTACATAACAATATATAATCATTAAAAACTAATGGAATCCAATAATTCATTCCATTTACATCACTTTTATTTTATTTAGTATTTTTTATTTTATTTCTTTACTAATTAAATAATTCATTCATCTGTGTTTTATAATAATTTAAATTAATTATTTCATCCCCAATAAATTAAAATAACATATCATGATAAAAAAAATTATATTTAAAAATAATATATATAGCTAATCATATTATGTTTTGTATCAATCCCATAGCATAGTTGATATTAAAGGCAGTGTAAGTTTTGTTTTGTCTTTTTCTATACAAAATTTATTATATAGGTTGATTTTATTAGAAAAGATTCAAAAAACTCATAAAAATATATACTAATGTGAAAATGTTTTAAATATATCCATTCAGTGGGGGGTTTCATGTTTTTTTGGCCGTTTAATGCTTTACTATTATGTTTTACCTCCCGGTATACTCATTTTTACCATATTCACATAAATTAATTTTAACTTCATTCATTAATCATTAGGGAAAAAAATTTAATTTCAACTTATTATATTTTAATACATAAGAGGATTTGAAATAGGTAATCTGTGATCCAATATTCAATTCACTGATGTGGAATAATCTAATTTAAAATTACTCCCATGGTAACAATCAATAAGTGGGTTTTTAAGATGAAAATGTTGCAATGTTTACAATGTTTATTTGTATCAAAATTTAAAATTAAAATGATTAAAATTATCCTAATTGGACTAATTGATATATAATTAATTAAAATATACTTTAAAAAAAATTGAAAATATAATTTAGCGTTCTAGATAATTTAAAAAATTGTAGTTTTCAATTTAAATTATGCATTATCACTATTCATCGAAAAATGAACATCTCAAAAATTCCCAAAAATAAACCCTTATGTAATTATACATTTAAATATCCAAGATTAGTTCTATTTTTCAGTAAAATTTTATAAATATGTTAAAAATTCATTATATATTACATGGATAAAGACTGAGTAATTTTTCTTTTTTGGAGAAATACAGTTTTAAGAAAACATTTATTTTTATTAAAAAGTATTTTTTTAATTTTTTCTAATAAATAGACCTCTATATTTTTAAAAATATATTTAATACAGTTCATATAAACCAATTTTATTTACAAGTTTTTAATGTTATATTTAATGATAATATAATATTTTATATTATTACTAAACATGGTGTAGCGTATAGTGAAAGATAAACAAAGATTTTCATATAATGAAAGCTAAAAATAGTGGTCCATGAGATGTTGTATAAAATAAAAAAAAATTTGTAACATAAAATATCAATTTCATTACTCTTATTCTATAGTTTCCACGTTTTAAACTCTCCCAACCATAAATAAATTGTTTCCTCACTATTTAAACAAGATCTCAGTAATCTATGGTTTTTTATTTAAAAATTCATTTGTTAAAAACCCATATCATAAAATGATTTAAAAAAATATTCTTCTATTAATAGTTAAAGGTAATTACAAAGTTCATATGTAATAGCACAAATTAGGTTACTAAATAGGGTAACAAATGTTTTCTGTAAAAACATTAGAATATAAGAGAAAAATAACCCCCCAATAATGATGTATAGTGATAGAGAATAAGACTATGAGAAAGTTAATCAGGGAAAATCCATAATCCAATGTTATTAAGAAGACATTGATATTATAAAAAATGATGATAATATGAAAATATTTTTGTTTTAAGCCCATTTTGTCAATAGTTAATAAATTTTTCCACTCTCATGGAATATAAGAAAAAATAAATATTTGATATTTTCTTATTTCATAGGCCTAATTCAATCCATTGTTTCCCCTAGATAAACTTCCTCTCCAAAAAAAATATTCAAAAATGAAATTTTTTATTCCTAAAGAAGTAAAATAAAATTTTAATGTATCATTATATCTATAATATAATTATAATCTGTTCCTTTAGTCACTAGTTATCATTGTTGAACAAAAAATTATTGGTTATAAAATGTTACAAAATCTCTATATAGAGAGGTAATAAATTACTCCACAAAATCTCACCCAAATTTAAGCTTAGTCCATTTCTTAAAGGGTTATCCTTATAAACCTTCCAAAAGATTAAAATCCATAAATTTAGAAAGGATGTTACTTAATTTTAAAAATAAACTTATCATTAATCCACCAAACAACATGATGTCACTCTTCCTCGTCACATACCATCCATGTGAAAATTCCCCATGTGTATTTTCTTAAAACATGGTAACAAGAAGAATTTCCATAAAACCAAATTGAATCCCTGAATTATTCTTTATTCCTTATGTAAAAATGATTATTGGATAAATTCCTTCAACACTTGGATGTTTTAAATTTTATAAATGATAGAATAAAAAGTGTTTTCAACTAATATGTAATAATTCCCAACATAGTTATAAATGTCCAATTTAAATTATCCATAACAATAATCTCAATATCCCTATATTATTCTTTAAAAGATGTTCAAGATTCCACTGAATTGTTTTTCTTTTTCATCGGTACCATTCAACATATTCTTTTAAATCCTTAATATGAAAAAATAATGTACAATCCTTAGGAAATTAATAACTATTATAACTAGTATACCATTGATAAAATACTCAAATAAAATAATTATCGATTCTTAACCCAAGAATAATAATCATTCCATTTTTTCTATGGTAATTTCACAAGCTTGTACATAATCTCTTTTATACATTTGATGTATATTGACATGACACTTTGGAATTAATTTTAATAGTATCCCATATCCATACAATTATAGCCTTGAACATTAGACACATTTTCATATCCATGAAATCTGAAGCATGGTGGCCTTTCTCTGAATATTTTTTTCAAAATTTTGTTCTTTTTTAAAAAGCATTGGGATGTTTTGTTCCCACAATTATAACTTGTTATAAAACTACTCTTACTATTATACACTTTATCAATAATTTTCAATGACATACTGTAACATCCTAGGTAAATAAATTAATAATACATTTTCATTTTAATTATTATTTTTTGAATTAAATATTAATTTTACTTAAAAGGGGTTTCTTTGTTGAATGGAATACCCGATACAGAACAACGGATTTATTTGAAATCATATGTTGCACAATAATAATATAATATTATTATTTTAAATGGTAGTTAAAACATAGATTTTGTATTGTAAGGAATGAACTGATCTCAATACAATATTATTATACATGTTTGTTAAATGTTTTTACATTTATCCAATAAAAGTTAAAGGATAAAATTGTGAATGAATCTAATTTTAAAAATAATTTATTTTGGAAGGATGATTTACCACCTTTTATTGGAGAACCCTTTTTAAATCTAGTTTTTGACACTTTTATATGTTCTATTTGACCAAATAAATTTCTCCTTTAGAATCGGAACATCAAAATTAAATTTGGGTAAAATTTTGGTATTTTTCTGACAAGATTCAATTTTGGATGAACTATGGAAAATACTGTATTTTAACTCAAAACTGCATTTTAATATAATTTATTTATATGGTTAGATTATAATTTTAATTTGGTTTAAAGTTTAATTATATTATATTTTTACCAATTCATCCAATTATTGTAATTGGACGTAATTTCACAGTGAAATTGAACGTAAACATGTGTCAATCTTTTAATAGTTATTGTTTCATAAAAAACAAGTTTTTTATTTTGATCAAGGGAATTAATTTTAAATTAATTAATGAAACTTATATGTTATTAATTTGGTAAAATAGATATAATTTTTTAATTCAAAATATCAAATATATCTTAGGCTGATGTTTTTGTATTTTTTTGAAAAATCTTTAATTTTTGATGATTAGTGAAAACATTGAGTAGTAGTTAAAAAATATGATTTTTTCATTTAAATGAAATTTTACCACATCATTGAATTGAATTTCAAAAATCCAAAATAAATGGTTACTTTTAGTAAGTAAAATTTTGTTCATTAAGATGTAAATAATTTTTGGTGAATAGTATATTTTGACTTTTATTTACCTCGGTTAAAGGTAAATAGTGTAATTCAAGGTAAAAAAACATTATACAAATATAAAATTACATTAATAGTTGTCCTAACCAAATTGGATGAGTAATGGTTGACCAATAAAATCATTGGGTGAGACTTTTGGCCTTTTAAATCCACTTTGGTAAGATAATGATGTTAATAACTTTTTATTTAATGTAAAAATAAAAATATCATAAACATGTATTGTTTTGATAAAACAATTTTAATGTGGGTTATATATTTTATATATTTGACTACCAATATTCATTAGAAAGCTAAAATGATTTCCAACATCATAGAATTTTTTTTTATAATTTTTAGACATTAAATAAATAGAATTATATATGAAGCAATATTGATGCAATGTTAACCTCATTAATAAATGATTTAAATAAATGAGATTATAAGGATTAAAATAATATCTGAAACCTGTAAAAATCTTATTAGATGATTTTATTTCGACCATGAGTCGTCTTATCTTCGTCTTTAGTTGGTTTTGGACATTTAAAAACTGAAAATCATTATATAATAAAATATTATTTTTACACTTTTCATAATAGCCCCTCCTCCGCTTTATAAAACGCCCTCACCTCTAACCCTTTACTTACACATCTCAAGCCACATGCCTTTTCCAACCTCTACACAAATAATCTTTAATGATCCCTATATTCCTCCTTGATTCCTTACCCTTAATAGAAGGCATTTCAAGAAACCCTTTTGGTTCAATCCAAAGGGAGTTACCCGATTTAAATGTAACATATTCTCTAAAATTCTTTTCTTTTATTTTACATCTCCAAACCCCGAAACTCTTTTTATTATATTATTTTATGACAACATCAGTATCTTCAATATTATACATTGTTGTTATGAGAAGTATTTGATATACTCTTACCCAGTTGATGGAGATGTGTGTAATTGTAGTTCAAATCCTTCTCATAACAACAATCCATAATGTTTTGGAAAGGAAAATAAATACCATACACTATGTTTCATATTTTGGTATTGAAAATGGTTTCGATAATGGATTTTTTATGTCAATATATTTTAAATGATATATTATGATTGAAATTTGGAAATTTTATCATTCCATTATATTTTTTATATGTTATGAATATGTTATGGTTCTTGGGAATTGTTTACATATATAGGTTCTTCCATGATAAACCTAGGGCGGGTGATCCCGAGATAGCTCTCCAATGGATTGGGTAATGTGATGGAGGTAAACATGAATGTTTCTCCTAAGATATTTAGGGAATATACTACGATGGGTATTCAAAATGTAACTCCCTATATAGCTGTGAAGGGTACAACCTAAGTATGTTATGGATTCCACCAGTTACCGTAATGATATGTGTTTACTATGTAAATATTATGATTTCAAGAGGTATGTAAAAGAGATTATGTTATGTTTATGTGGAAGAACTAATGTTTTATTTCTTTTTTTTATAACCCTTACTGAGAATTATATACTTATCCCATGTTTTGAAATGGTTTTCAAAGGAAATAAAGATGAATAGGGTCAATTATGGGATCATGGAAAAGTCATGCTGTCTAAAACATGGGACTAGACATGACTCTTTTTTAAGAGTTATTATTTTGTGAAAAAATGGGAACTGAGTAGAAGTGTCTAATTTATAACTTGTGAGATGTAATTTAATAGTTATGACCAATTCTCTATACTCTAAACCTATAAATATCATCAATGTAAATTATTCATTTAATTCCAGATTATGTTATGTTTTAAAGCTAGGTCCATATAGTTTCTATCAGAGGTCGGTTTAGACAAATTTTGGAGTTAGAATACTGTTAAATTAATTTAATGTCAAATTAAAATTATATAGCATTTACATATTACCATGTTGTTTTGCCTAAGATATTTATGTGTTTATAATGGTTTTTCGTAGAGGAAATAGGGCAGTTATGATGGGATGAACTCAGGAGGAAGAAAACCTTCAAAATGAGGAACCTGAAATGGTCGAAATCAGAATAACATTGTTTTTTGCAGTGATGGTTGAGCTGAGTCAAACTATAAATTATGGTGGTATCCATGCACGATATCATCTAGATCAAAACCATAGAAACATGTCAATTGTGGAGCATTTTATGAGGAAACATCCCCCATATTTCAGAGGATATCTGACCATGTGCTAGTTGAAGGTTCAATTAAATCACTGGAGAATATTTTTGATGTCATGGGTTGTTCAGAACATAAAAAAGTTAGTCTTGCTATTTACTATTTTGAAGGTGAAGTTGATCAGTGGTGGTCGATGGTAAAAAATATCAGGGATTGGGAGGATATTGAAACTATTGATTAGAATGAATTCAAAGGTATGTTTCTTGAGAAATATTTTCATAATGTGATTTATATAACGATAGAAAAACAATTACTGAAATTGAGGAAGGAGGATGACTCAATGGCTATTTAGGAAGAAAAATTCCCTCGATAGGCAAGGTATGCTCCAAATTTCATACGTGATTGTGATAGTAAAATCAACCATTTTTACCCAAGATTAAAGCCAAAGTATCTAAGGAATTTAGATACTCATTAGTTACAAAGTTATGAAAAACATGTTTGATGTGCGGAGAATATGGAAATGGAGTTTTCCGATGATCATTTTTTCTTTGAAAAATACCATAATAAGTGTTCATAGTTTAAGGAAAAAGGGAAAAGCACTTTAAAAACGTCTCTTGGTAAGAAACATAAGTTTATAGCTTGTGAAAACTGTTGTATAAATAATTTTGGGGAATGACTTTTGAATTTGGGTAAGTTCTATAAATGTGGTAAACTAGGACATAAAAATTGTAATTGCTCTAAAAAAGAGATGAGTAATGGTAAGAAAAAAATCTGATTTAAAATGAATATAATGTTTTATGTGAAATGAAATGGGTCATTATGGAAATTAGTTTCCAACTAATAACTCAACTGAGTGAAATCAGCCTAACTACAAGTAGAAATGGGTGGTGAAATCCTTTGATACTACTTAATCATAAGTTGGGAAATCAAATTAAGTAGTATCAGGTACACTGTTTTTTTGTTCAGATTATTTCAATGTGTTGTTTGATTCGGCGTCTGCACAGTCATTCATTTTTAATATGTTTTCTTGTAATTTGGTAATTCCATCTCAAGATATGAATCTTGAACTTATGTTAAATACAACCAGATGAAATGATGAGACAAAAAAAATTATACGAACCTTCATGTCCTTGTGTGCGGAAAGAATCTACTTGAAAACCATATTTTTTTCCCTCTAATAGAGTTTGTGTTATTTTGGGTATGGACTGGATTTCGGTTTATCAGGCTAAGAGTGACTGCAGAGATAAATAGTTTTCTTTTCAGATATATATTTACTTTCTATACAAGAATTAACCCTTACTTTTGTTAACATATTATGAAGCTAAGAAACTAGTAAAATATGGAAATGAATGTTTCCTTGAACATATTGTTGAAAACAAAGGAACTGTTAAGATTAATGATGTGCCTATGGTAAATGAGTATATTAATATTTTCTCAGATGAGTTTCCTGCTATAATATATGTTTGAAAAGTTGAATTTACTGTTTAAATAATTTCTAATGCTATGGAAATTTGAAAAACCCCTTATCGAATGGCTCAAATTGAACTATTGGAGTTAAAGAAGCAATTGCAGGAGTAATTAGGAAAAGGTTTCATTCGACCTAGTACATCACCTTGGGGGTGCTATATTCTTGTTTTTTAAATGGAATGATGGTTCAGTGAGAATTTTCATTGATTATAGAGCATTGAATAACATCACTGTTAAGAAAAACTATCCTTTTCCTCATATCGATGATTTTTTTGATCAACTCTAGGGAGATTAGTATTTTTTGAAGATTGATTTTGGGTTGGGGTACCATCAGTTGAAAGTAAAGGTAGCAGACATTATGAAGACCGCATTTGGTCCTAGATATGGCCATTATGAAAATGTAGTTATTCCTTTTGGTTTAACCAATGCACCTGATGTATTCAAGGATCTTATGAATAGAATTTTCTTTGAGTATTCAGAAAATTTTTGGGTTTTGTTTATTGATGATATTTTAGTTCATTCAAAAAGTATAAAAGATCATGACATTCATTTAAAGGTTTTATCCTAATCAATGATACAAATGAAATTGTATGTGATATTTATAAAGTTTGAGTTTTGGTTACAAAATGTATCTTTCCTTGATAACATTGTTTCACAAAATGGTATAATTGTTGATCCTTCTAAAACAGTGTTTTTGATGAATAACCAAGACCCAAAAATAAAATAGAGATCCATATTATTCTTGGTTTTGTAGGTTATTACTGGAGGTTTGTTGGTAATGTTTTATAGTTATCTAGTCCAATGACTATGTTTACTCGAAAAGGCGTTAAGTTCATCTGGTCAAAAGAATGTGATTATTGTTTTCAGGAATTAAAAACAATATTAGTGAATGCTCGAGTTTTGGCACGAACTTCCATAAATGATGAGTTTTTTATCAATAGTGATGCTTCATTGAAAGTTGTGGATGTGTCCTTATGCAGAATGATCAGGTAATTTCTTATGTCTCACGTCTATTGAATTCTCATGAGTAAAATTACCCTACACATGATTTTGAATTATCTGCTATTGTTTTTGCTTTAAAGATTTGGAGGCATCATTTTTATAGAGTAAAATGTGAAATATATACTAACCATAAAATTTTTAGGTATATATTTACTCAGAAGTTATTGAACATGAGACATAGGAGATGGTTGGAAGTGATCATGGATTATAATTGTAAGATCTTTTACCATCCAGGAAAAGTAAATAAAGTGGATAATTCTTTTAGTTGAAAACATAATGCTTCAATAACCATGATATGTTTGGAATGAGATCCTTTGGTTTTTGATTTGAGGAAGATTGGCATAGAAGTTATTGGTGCAGGAAATTATTCTATTTTATTTCTGGTGTCAGTGAAATCGTCTATATCAGACAGAATAATGAAAGCGTATAAAGAAAACAATGAGTTGTAGAAAAACATAGATTTGGTTCATAAGGTTATGTTTCTGGAATTTAACATTAGTAATTAGTGTGTTTTGAGATTAGTAAAGAGATTATATGTTCCTTGTGATTCACAGTTGAAGAATGTGTTGTTATGATATGCTCATATTTCCCCGTTTTATGATCATCCTGCCAGTACTATGATTTTAAAAGTTCTTCAGATGTATTACTGTTGGGATGGAATGAAAAGTGATATTACTAATTTTACTCTAAAGTGTTTGACTTGTCAACAGGTTAAAGAAGAGCGACAGTTACTGAAAAGGATGCATTAGTCTTTACATACACCGGAGCGGAAATAGGAAAATATATCCACAGATTTTGTTGTTGGATTACCAAAGACATCTCAATGTAATAATGAAATCTGGGTTATTGTTGATCGGTTGACTAAATATGCTCATATTTTTCCTATTTGAGATACTTTGTCTCTAGATCAACTTTCTCGGTTGTATGTTAAAGAGATAGTCCAGTTGCGTGGAGTTCCTCTCTCTATTGTATCTGATCGTGGTCCCATGTTTACTTCAAATTTTTTCAAAGGCATTCTGAAGTCGTTGGGTACTGAATTAAATTTTTGTACCTCTTTTCATCCTCAATCAGATGGGCAGTCAGAATTAACGATTCAAACCTTGGAGAATATGCTACGTGATTGTTCACTATATTATTAGGGATGTTAGGACCAACATCATTCTTTCGTTGAATTTCCATATAATAACAGTTTTCATTATAGTATACAGATGACTCCATTTGAGGCATTATAAGCAAAGCAGTGTCGATCTCCAACTTTTTAGGATAAATTAGGTGAAAGGAAGCTGATGGGACCAGAATTTGAAGAAGAGATGGCAGAAAAAGTTCAGTTGATTCAGAAGCACATGAGAACAACTCAAAATAGGAAGAAACGTTATACTGATAACTAGAGGAAGGATCATTCTTTTGAGGTAGGTGGTCAAATCATTCTAAATTTTTCTCCATGGAAGAGTGTGATGCATTTTGTTAAGAATTGAAAGTTGAGTGTGAGGTTCATTGGACCATATGAAATCATATATAAAGTTGGACCAGTTGCATACAGAGTGGATGTAACTCCACGTTTATCCTAGGTACACAATTTTGTTCATGTTTCAATGTTGACAAAGTATATGACAGATCCATCTCATGCTTTAAGGCAAGAGATAGTTCAGTTGGAAGATAATCTCTCTTATGAGGAACAACTAGTCCAGATTATTGACTAAAGAGAGCAAGTGTTGTGGTATAAGTTAATTCACCAAGTAATGGTTTTGTGAAAAAAATGATTTGGTTTAAGAGGTAACGTGGGAATCTGAAAATGAAATGATGGATAAATACCCCCACTTATTTGATAAATGAATAAAAATTGTGAGGATGCAATTTCCAAAAGGGAGGAAGGATGTAACATCCTAGATAAATAATGAAATAATACATTTTCATTTTAATTAATATTTTCTGAATTAAATATTAATGTTAACCTAAAAGGCTTTTCTATGTTTGATGGTGTACTCGATACGCAACAACGTGTTTCTTTGAAATCTTATTTTAAATAATAATAATATATTATTATTATTTTAAATGGTAGCTAACGCCTTGTCGTTGTATTGGAAGGAATGAACAGAACTAACTACAATATGATTATACATGTTTGTTAAATGTTTATACATTTATCCAATAAATGTTAGAGGCCTAAAATGGGAATGAATTTAATTTTAAGCATAATTTACTTTAAAAGGTTGATTTATAACCTTTTGATGGAGAACCCACTATAAATATAATTTTTCTGACTTTTATATGTTTTATTTGACCAGAAAAAATTTACGTTGGAATAGGTGCATCAAAATTCACATTGGGTGAAATTTTGTTATTTTTCTGATAAAATTTAATTTTTGATGAATAGTGGAAAATACTGTATTTTAATTCAAAAAATCCTTTTAATATAATTTATTTATATGGTTAGGTTATTTTTTTAATTGGTTTTAAAGATAAATTAGATTATAATTTTACCATTCAATCCAATGTTGGTCATTGGATATAATTTCATATTGAAATTGGAAATAAACAATTGTCAATCTTTGGATATTTATTACCTCTTAAAAACATGTTTTTGTATTGATAGCGGGAATTAATATTAAATTAATTAATGAAACTTCTATTTTTTTAATTTGGTAAAATATAAATTATTTTAGAATTCCGAATATCAAATATATCTTATGCTGAATTTTTGGAATTTTTCAGTAAAACAACAATTTTTGATGAATAGTTAAAACACTAATTAGTAGTTAAAAGGCTTACATTTTCATTTAAATGAAATGCTACAACTTCTACGAATTAAATTTCAAAAATAAAACATACATGTTTGTTATTAGTAATTAAAATATGGTTAAATAGGGTGAAAATAATTTTTTTGAATAGTAACTTTTGACTTTTATTTGTCACAGTTAAAGGTAAATAGGGTATTCCAAGGTAAAACAATATTATAATAATATAAAATAAGATTAACACTTGTCTTAACCTTATTTGATGAGTAATGGCTGACCAATAAAATCATTGGGTGACACATTGGGCCCTTGAACGCCACTTGGGTAAGATAATGATATTAATAACATTTTATTTAAAGTAAAAATAAAATTATCATAAACATGTATTATTTTTCTAAAACAATTTTAATGTGGGGATGTATAATTGATATATTTGAATATAAATATTCATTAGAAATCTAAAATGATTTCCTTCATCATGGAAGTTTTTTTATAATTTTTAGACATCAAATAAATACAATTATTTATAACACAATAATGATGTTGTGTTTACCTCATTAATAAATGATTTAAATAAATAATATTATAAAGAATAAAATTATATTATAAAACTATAAAAAAATTGAATGACTTTATTTCGACCAAAAGTCACCTTTTCATTATCTTTAATATGTTTTTGGCATTTATAAACTGAAAATCATAATATAATAAAATAATATTTTCACACTTTCCAGAAGAGCCTCTCTCCCCTAATAAAAATCCCTCACATCTAACCCATTACTCACACCTCTCAAGCTCTTAGGATCATCCAACATCAACGAAAATAATCTCTTTAGATCCCTCTCTTCCTCCTAGAATCCTTACCTTAGTTCGAAGACACTTCAAGAAACACTTTGGGTTCAATCCAAAGGGAGTTACCAGATTTAAAGGTAACATCTTCTCTTAAATTCTTTTCTTTTATTTTATATCTCCAACCCCCTAAACACTTTTTATTCATTAATTTTATAAAAAAACCAGTATCATAATTATAATATTTTTTATTTATGAGAAGTATTCGAACTATACTTACACACACCTCCATCTAATAGGTAAAGAACACGATGTTTCTGTAGAGGACAAACTAACACCTCATGGAACAATGATTGTTCAATATTCTCCTACAACCTCTTATGGATGAAATTATGATGTAAATATATTGATATTTTATATATATTCTATTTATTTTATTTCTAGGCTTTTTTATTTTTTATTTATAGAATACCTTGATGGATTCCATAGTAGGTAAATACGATAATCTCATTTGAGGAAGTGTGGACTACCACCCCCTCAAAGTGATATTACTCATTCATGCCATACGTATAATTTATAAATGATGGTGTTACTGAGATTAAATATATTATATTATAATGGAATTATAATATACCAATTTATCATTATGTAATCATTTCATTAAATATGAAATAGAAATGAAAGTAGCGTTAATGCGTACATACGGCTCACCGTCTCTATGAACGGTGCATTTCATTTATTACCTCCAAATGTTATGTACTATTATAAATACATTTATATAAGAGATATATATGATATATATGATATCTAAATCGGAAATATCATTCTGTATATAATTAAATTTTGACCACATGAACATCTTGTAATTATAAGAAGTCCATTTTTGAATCAAGTACCATATACTGACAAAACGAATATTATTAACATAAATGATTACATAATGTTTATAAAAAGGTAATAAGTGATTTAAAATTAATGATAATCTTGAAAAAGATTCTTAATAATGTATAAATTAACATTATTTTATTATTCAGTTGATTAATGAATGAACAGGTCAATTCGGGCATGAGGTAAGTGACTTCGTCTCAATCTTCTTTCATTGAGAAAGATTTTGTTTTATACACGACATTTTTTCATACGGTGTATAAAAACCTTTTACTAAGAGAACAAAAAAATAATATTCATTTTTAACATATGTCGGGACAATGACCTTTCCACCGCTATAAGTATTATTTGATCTATGGATTCTTTAACAAGGCGTAATGTTTTTAAAAGGAAAATAAAAAACATATACTATGTTACATATTTTGTTATTGAAAACTATTTTGATAATGGGTTTTTATGTTAATATATTTTAAATGATATATAGTGATTGAAATGTATAAATGTTATCTTTCTTTTATATTTGTTTTATGTGTTATGAATATGTTATGGTTCTTGGAAATTTTTTATGTATTTGGCCGGTTCTATGATAAACCTAGGGTGGATGAGTCCGAGATAGCTCTCCAATGCAATGGGTAATGTTATAGAGGTAAACATGAATGTTTCTCCTAATGGATTTTGGGAATATACTGTGATGATTATTCCAAATGTAACTCCCTAGGTAGCTATAAATGATAAAACGTATGAATGTTATTGATGCCACAAGTTACCATTATGATATGTGTTTAATAGGCAAATCTTATGATTTCATGAGTAATGTTAAAGATTATATGTTATGTATGTATTAATGAATTAATATTTTTGTTCTTTGTTTTATAACCCATACCGAGCTTTTTATGCTCATCCCAAGTTTAAAATTTTTTTCACAGGATAGAAAGATGAATTGATTCAAGGATGGGATCAAGGAATAGTCATGTTTTCTAAAACATGAGAGTAGAGAAGACCCTTTTTTTAAGCATTTTTATTTTGTGAAAAAATGGGAACTAGGTATAAGTGTCAGCCTGGTATATTTTGAGATGTAATGTAATAGTTGTGACCTAATTCTCTAAACCATTAATCCTAAAAGTTCTTAAATGTGAATTATTCATTTAATTCAATATTATGTAATGTTTTAAGGCCAAGACCTTATACATACCCTTCTTCTCTTTTTTTTTCCTTTATGTATATAATACATAGAGAATTATTTTTCTTTGTTTTAGGCACATTATAATATTTCTTCATAGGATGAGAATTTATGTGAGAGTAGTCCCCATCAAAACATTGGTTGAATCCCGAGAAATAAATTATCACTAATACACTTTGTATTGGTTAAATTTATGTGGTTTCCATTCCATCTTCTAGGTGCCAGTTATATGTGATGTAATTCACTAGAAAATTTCATTTCATTATGAAACATATTGTATAAACTCAAAACCACATTAATTGAAAAATATATACATAGATAATCTCATGATAATAAATATAGTTTCATTGGGTATATATATATTTCAAAATCATTCAAATGGTTTCTAAAGAAAATTGGAATTATCCTAAGCATATACTCTATGAGTGTCAAATCATGGGCACATTAAACCCAATTTTCACGCACTAGTTGATGATCAGTTCTATATTAATGAAACCATTTTAGTGTTATTAAAGATATTTATATTTTTTATATAACCAAATACACTTATAAAATCTACAATGGATATATTTTATGGGAAGACACATTACATATAATTTAAAAAAACATTATGATTTTCCGATATACTAATAATCAAATTCTATAATAGGGTTACAGTCCTTAATATATATTTTACTAAATCTACTTCCCATGGTGTTTATTATACATCCTTGGATACAAACTATAGATACCCTAACCCCAATAGCACATATTTGGTGTCCAAATTATTACATTTTTATAATATACCAATAGTCAAAACCTAAATGAATGAATTGATTAGTAGTCTTGTTAAAATAAATAAATACATGAATATTACGTAATAATGGAAAAAATACAACATAATTTTTTTCGAATATCTTTATTTACTATAGAATATTCTTTTATATCATTAATAGGACATTTCATGTATTTTTAGGAGAGGAGAAAAAAAGGGTGTCCTCAAATTTTAGCAAGTGTTAAGTGTAATAGAAGTTATCATGAATAAAAAATATTAAATCATTATGGAAAGGTAAATAGATGATTAGATGTTTCATTTGATCAATAACAATTATATCATAATTAGATAATGGATAAAATATATATAAAGGTAAATAAATTAAAACACATTCAATTTAATAAATAAATGGATAATGAAATGCATCCATATATAATATAATTCTTATAATATCATGGATAGTAATAACATAAATCATAATAAAGTAAATGATCAGTTATTTGACATCATGGAGCAGTAACATGATACCTCAACCCTCAATATGTTTCCCAATATGGTTTAGTACTACTTGGTATAAACTGATCTAGTTTGGCCTACTATATCACTACATTCAATTCATCTCGTATGAAAATTTAAAACTACTAGGTACAAACTCATATGGTTTTCCCAATTGATATTATCTCTTGAGACCTTTTGATGCATCATGGTGATTTTTATAAATTGTCCAAACACATCTATTTCATGTCCAAGTCATTCATCATATATAAAAAACATTTGATTTAATTCATAAAAAATGTGCATGATCCTCAAATATCAATATTTAGAAAATGATATGGATTTATCAATATTTCCCCAATTAATCATATAATGTTCAATGTATAAACCATATTTAAAAATGATAAATTTTTTGGGAAATATTTATATCGATCATACAAGAATATATATATTTAAGATAATTTTAATAAAAAATTAAAATTGAATACATGAATTTTATTTTTTAATAGAATGTCAATAATCACAAAATAATGTGAGGTTATAAAATTAATTTTTCCACTTGATAATTTTCAAGTCAAATCCCCTAGGATTAAATGGTTCAAAATGAACCATAAAATACCATGAGGTATGAATGATCATGTTATTACTTGGAAAGGGGGAATTATATCTTTCATGTAAAATTGTACAGTTTCATAATAACAAATAATTATTAATAGAATATAAATTGAGAAAATTCATGTACCTCATGATTCTTTTTTACTAAACTATGATAACCCTTATTTTTTATAAGGCACAAATCCTTTTATTATCTATATAAATTCCTTGGTTTTGACCTAATATTATTTCATAGTATTGTTATTGAGGAAAATAGGGTGTATGGGGATTGTCTGGAACCCGAAACGCCATATGGTAAAATAAAAACATAAGATACATGGTTATTAGAAATTGTACCGCCCTTTCCAGGCCGTTTGATGAAACCATGTTGTTTTTTAGTGCTCCAAATCAGCCCACCATGTTTTCCTAATTCGTTAAACCCAGTCATCACACATGTGCATGTGTAAAGTGCCTCTTAAAATAGGTGATTTACCAGAACTACACATGTTTAGTCAAACCCTGTGTCCATCCTTATGAGGTGTCTATTAATGTAGTAAATGGTGCACAGTTGGCACATGGTCTATATAACTATTTGGACAAATTGTGTTCCTCTTAAAATATTAGAACATTTTACTTCCCCCACCAAACACTATATATCATACCCCTTCCTCCATCATTCTTATTTCTAAAAAATCAAAAACACTCCCATTTCTCCTACTGAAGAATCATCAAGCCTCATAGTATAGGATCTATAATATCTTCTCTACATGACCTTGAAATCATGATTCATTTGTCTCAATGGATTCTGATAAGTGAAATCTAAAATCCATTAGTTCGTTTCTTCGACTTTTTTTCATTCAATCATGAATTTTTTTTTGAGATATTATGCACTATTTTCTATTAATTCATTAATTATTATATATTATTCCAATTCAGGACTAACTAATGAATAATAATGTGAAATTCACTAACTATATGAATAAGGATGGTGGTTTTTCAATTTTCCCTTCAATTCCTACCTTTTTATAAGATATCAACATTGTACAGATAAGAATTTTACTATGAATTTATCCTTTAAATTTATCTACTCTTATTTAAATTTTCTAGATTTTATTTTATGACTATAAATTCCACATGATATTTTTTAGGTTAGTACATCAACCCGAACCGCCCAATTTGGTTGTGTTTATTATTTATGCTTTGGTGACCTATTTTGAGATTATATAAGACATCGTTCAGGCGAGTTTTACTATAACATTGATATGGTAAGTGTTATTTATAATTAATAAATATTAAATGAATGTAATGTAAATTAAATATTTATCACTTGGCCTTGAAAATGTATAATTATTTCTGAATTGATAATTTGTTGAGGTCCTTAATTTACATTGTATTGTTTAACAAAATGTAATAGAATGAATATATTAAATTATTAAATGGAATAAGTATTACATGGCCTATGATTTATGATCTATATAATTGAAATGATTATATTATTTATTATTGTTTTGGAAATTTTTTTAATATGAATAGATTGTTTTGATCGAGCCTTGGTTTCCAAATAGAATTTGACAAGGACTCTAAGGATGTAATTAAAATTCATTGGGATGATTAAAGTAGGATATACCAACAAAAAAATTAGTATCTGTCTTATTTTATGAATTGTTCATCATTATATGAATGATTTAACTTAATTTTTTCAAAATATAATAATTCATCTAATACAATCCCAAGATTCATCTTAATTTATTTAAACACACTACTCAATGGATTTACCCAATTGGGACGTGTCATGATTAACCAAGGATTACTATAAACATGATCCATTGACTAAGATAGAAACATTTATAGTGGAATTCCTTGGATGTACTCCTTTTATTACAGTCAAACACCTCATAGAAATATAACATGAGTTACTACTATGAGTTGTCTTTAACTGTAATGTAATTGTTTCTAGGGCTACCCCTTAGGTCATCTGTAAATATTATTTTCCTATTACGGTGTTGTTAACATTTCATATATTAACTCTTTGGTATAAATTGAATTATACTTAATTAAATGATTACATTATTATTAATGTTTCCAGTAGAGGCTAAAGAGGGTATGTGTTGGTTTTTAGAACTACTTTTCTTTTATATATACATATACACCATTTCAGTTTATATCCACAGACAAGAATTGTATTGTTATTGTTCGTAGTGTCCTACTAAGATTTATTTCACATCACATATGAGATTATATTAGTACTCAGGAATATTAAATGAGTAAAGTTTTATATAATGGGAAGTTTCCCTCTTGGAAACCATACTATCATGCATTAGGATGGCGGCTCGGTTGAAGATGACTGAGCTAGATTTCATGATTCATCGATATTTTTTAGTTATTTTTTATTCTTTTATATTTCATGTATTGAATTGTTTTCCTAAATCCATGTATTTTTTATTATGTATTTGAGACACATGTCATCATAATTTTGTATATGATATAGTTTAGAGATCTTGAGATAATTATTTATTACAGAGATGTTTTTTTCTTAATTATGCTTCCTCACAAATTCATTTTCTACGGTATTCACTTATTATTTTTATTTTATATCTCTATAATGCTCCACTATTATAGGAGGGAATATTATCTCTGAAGACACACCATATGTCATTATGGATAGTTAGTTGCATGTGGTTAATGGTGAGGTGTGTTTCAATCAATGTTTCCAACCGTGTTCAGTTACTTATGAGTAAACTGGGTCTGGGAGATCACAATTTAGTACCATAGATATTTATTTTCATAAGATATTTTTTAATGAATTTAGAAATGTGATTATGATGATGTTAAAACTTGGTCATATGTCATTCATGGGAGTATCTTACCCATATTTGGGGTAAATACAATGTTTCATAGGAATGGTAAATTATTGCACTTTTTTATCTATTATAGTAGATATACTTTCATCGTTGGGTGAAGTGCATGAATTTTCATATTTTATTTGATTAATTAATATTTATCCTTATCTTAGAATAGTAAGGATAATTGTTACTTGCCTCACTATAAGATCCTAATAATTCACATTCCATGCATATTCTATGTAATATGGTTGAATTCTCTACATGAATTTCCTGTATTTCTTGTGATTATTGAGTGAGCCATGGTTTTTATATATTCCTATGTTACTAACATAGTTTGGAGTAATGAGAAAATTTTTATTCATAATTTCAAAATAAATAGAAATAGGGGTTTTCAAATGGATTTATGGTTCCATCTTAAATATCTAATATTGATCCATGTATGCTATATAATCTTAGTTAAATGTTCTTGAATTTGACTATATTTCCATTACAAACAATTTAAATTTATATATTTTAAGATCTCTTATAAATAGGAGGAGTAATTCATGGAAATCATGAAATCATATTTTACCCCCTATATTCTAACATTGAATGTTAGAGAGATGGTTCAAATATAATGGGTGTCAATTCAAATTAAAAAATATTAGGGGACTTTTGGACTAGGAAGGATACATTTATCAAAACATTATTTAAGTATAAAATCACTTACATATCTTAAATTTAGGTTCCAACTTATAAATGAAATTTATTTCTGTAAATGTCACGTCCATGTGAAATATAAAAAGGTTTTACATCCTAAAATTGTAATTAACCCTTCATATACTAGGACCCATATAAATAAAACCAAAATTCATAAATATAATATACCCTTCAATGTGGGTAGTTGAGGTAGTGTTTTCGGGTATCAAATCGCATTTTATTTTCTTCTACATCTATTAGTTACCTTATTATTTGTTATTTTATTAGGAGGAATTTGTTAGAAATATATAGATCTATGCCACCACAATTTACTCTATATGTGATCTATGAGTGTGGTGATGACCATGCAATGGATATGGTGAGACCTGATCGATGAATTGTACCTCCAGTAGCAGCACATTATGCATGACCTATTGTTCTTGAGCAGGGAACTGATGATCATCTTCAAGATAGTTTCTAATAATTGATGTCGTATAAGTAGGGTGATCCATGAATAAACCTATGATGTCTCGTAAGACAAGTGAGTTCCATCAGCAACATCCTCCCATATTCTTGGGGGAAGGTAGTCCTCAATATGATGATTCATGGACTGAATCCATTTTATCAATATTTGATGATCCAGGGACACCTCTAATGAGGAGGTTCAATCATACCCAATACATGTTGTGTGATTCTACAATGTACTAGTGTGGTGTGATTACCTAAGAAATTTGGAATCAAGGAATAGAATGGATGGAATTTTATATTTACTTCTACGATTATATTTTTTCATAGTTTATTATATCTAACTAATCCAAGAAGTTCATGTACCTATAGAAGGGTTTTTTATATATCATGAACTATTTAGCATGCTTTTTTGAGATTCAATGCTTTTCATATCATCTTTTCAGTGATGATCTATCATGAATGAGACACTTTGCAGATGGGAATAGGTATTCCATCCACTCTATTGTTATTTTCATTCACTTATCTACGATTTACTGAGATAGTAAACTATGATATTATCACTTAGTGTAACATGAGGGATGTCGGTTTCATTGGGCACATTGTTTTAGTTTTGAGATAAGGTATTAGTTTTCCTATTTGGAGGAATCATATCCTTGAGGCATCTCATTAGAGTATTGGTGATTATAGAACATGTAGTATAAGCTAGTTTGAATGTATTCTATTTTAAATGTAGGGGTATGTGAAGGCGTAGTGTGATGTAGACTCTCTTGAGTGACATTCTTATAGCTGGATGGGTTATCTTCATAGGTTTTCTAGACCATTCCACCTCTTTCTAGTAAAAGAGGTCATGTTACATCTCAACCATTAGGAGTGGTATTTGTGAATCATAGTCAAGGAGGAATTTGATGTAGTCTAGTTGAAAGAGGTCAAGGATGAGTTCATGGTCGTGTTAGTTAGGGTTCTTATTTTCAATTCTAGAAGAGCTTACCTACTCAAGGTATTCGAGCCATATCTTAAGGACATAGATCTGGGTAGTTTAATTAATAATATCTGATATTGATGGACCATTGTATGGGATCGTCTATTATATAATGTATCATTCTAGTATCCTTTACAATCATATCTAATTTATTTGATACTATTTCATATCAATCCTTTATATCTATATCACTATTTTAAATCCTGAAGGTAGAAATTATATTCTTCTGTGGGGTAGTAAAATAGGACTTACTATTGGGTGTCATGTCATAGGATGTAAAAAAATTCATGGATTTTCCCCTTGAGTTAGCCATTTTTCATTTCTTATGGGACCTCTTCTTCCTTTAGATGATGTGATATGATATCTATCTCAGGAAAGATTAGTTGGTTCCCAATAATGACTATGTGGACTTCAATAATCTTATGGTATCATTTACACCACTATATTCTTATGGATATCTTCAAAAGAGTGATTGAAATTTTTAGGAAATTATATATACACTAGAAAATTGTGGGATCAGTGTATTTGACTGATCTGATTTCTAACCATTTTTTTAGAAGGAAAGGTTGCTGATAGATTTCTCTCTGGTGGTGGATTGTTTTGGGGATGTATTCCTAGTATGAATTAATGGATTACCTTTCAAGAGAGAGGTAGATTTTATGATTGATATCATGCCATTTTTAGAACAAGTATGGAAGCTATAGAGAATCAAGAACAAAAGAGACAGTAGGAGGATTTAAAAGATAAGGGTCTTGTTAGACCCATTATTATTTCTTGAGTTTTGCCTATATTTTTCTCAAAGAAGGGTGATGGAAACCTATAACATTAATTGGATTACCAGTTATTTAACTTGCTTCTTTTTAATAATTTGTATCCATTACCTCAAATAGGTGATATCGTCGACAAAATATGAGACGCTATGGTTTTCTCTATGATAAAACTATCATTGGGTGGGAGTCGTTCCATTATAAATACCATGTATTAGTTTTTAAATTTATTGTGGTTTATATGAGTATCTAAAATTTCATTTGGTCATATGAACATACCCACTATTTTCATGACATTTATGAATAGTGTTTTCAACTTTTAACTAGGTTCCTTTATCATGTATTTATTTTAAGATATATTTGTGTATTCTCATTCTCTAAGAAACTATTCAATTAATATTTTTCCTTCTATGATATCTTATTTTGGTTATAAAATACATATAATGAATTCGATATCTATTTTCCTTAATAGGAAATTGGGTGAGGATATACGTCTTATAGTGGCCAAAGGTTTTTATATTCCAAATCAGACTACTAAGGTATGTGAGTTTCAATGATCTATTTATATATTAAATAATGAATCTCAATATTGGAATATTTAGATTGGTTAATCAATCAAAGTGTTTGGTTTTATAAAAAGGGGATGATTACTTTGTGTGCAAGAGAATATGTTGGAGGGTAGAAATTATTCTAATCATTATGGGGATGAAATACAACTTTACTAAAAGGACATCTGGAAACTTCTCTATATTACTATGTTGTTGGGAAATTGTTTCACAATGAAACACATTAGTTATTTATACTACATATTCGGTGTGAAGATATATAGTTATATATATATTTAAGGATACATTGACTCAATCAATACACATACCTTAGTAGTGTAATAAATCTATTTATTATAGTGAAATTTAAAAAGGACTCCTTATCAGTGTACATGGAACAAATATTATGAAGATTCATGATCCATATAAAGTGTTAATAGTGACCACAATAATTCCCTACGCATCCTTTATAAGATCTATCTTGTAAATTATTTTGTGTACCCAACCTAATGTCACATATTCTCTTTTAATTAAAAGTAAACTATAATCCAATCATAGTGACAGTCCATAAAAGGTTGAATATGAAATTATTAAGTAATTTTGAAGGAATGAGGATATATTATTTCTATATATTATTGATTATAATATATGTGAAATAAGTTCACAAATACTAGTTTACAATCAGATAGATATGATATCAAAATTTGACATAGATTTATGTTGTACTAAATTATGGACCTATTAGTTTTAAGAGTTCAAAAAAGTCCACCATAGTGGACTCGACAAAAGAGGTGTAGTAAATTTCAACATCAAATTCTATAATGGATCATATTTAAATCTTGATGTTCATTACTGATCATGGTGTGTTTTATATAATTGAGGAAGAAATCAAGAATTTTCTTTTCAAAAAAGGAATAAATATAAATAAATAACCATAGTCTCTTAAAATATCAAGATGAATTCGTTGAAAAGTCTATATAATATTAGATATATTTGATATGGGTGACATTATTATTACATGGTTTTCTACGGGTGACAATGTAGAAGATGAATTGATGAAATCATTTTTATAGCATATGTATGAGGGTCCTACATAATCTCTTAGTTTAAAATAACAATGTGATTTATTGAATAATTTAATAATGTATCATGATATAATAGTTAAGGATAACTATATTTATAATTTATTAATATGTGATACAATTTATTTTAAAATAATCATAAAGTGATAATATCCCATTAAAACATTATAGTGAGTTTTCCATAATAGATGATCATTATGGAGTATTATAGGTTATGGTGGTATTTAAAAAATATCATGAATACAATCTGGTAAATGTTTTAAATGGCAGTATATGAAGAATAAAAAATGAATTAATATAGTGGTGAGTATTTACCAATTACATAGATTGACCAAGAAAAGTGTATCCCAGAGAGTTTCATAAATTCACAGATATACTTAGTGGTGTATTCTTATAATTTTTCGTTTTTACCTAAGTTGTCTAATAGAATAATAATGATAACCTCAAAACAGTAATAAATTTATTAAATAATTCATTGTGATATTTCTATTTAGGGTTGGTTGTTTGTTTTTTAGTCATGTGATTGGTTGGAGCACAACCAAGAATAGATTATTCAACTTGTATAACAAAGAATGAAATTATACACTTGATTAAATTAGGCTATGGAAAAACATTCAATGATTATTTATCTTATATAAGATATTTTCAGCTGTAAGGATGAGTTAAAAACTATGTACTCATTTTCTAGATGAATGACATGTTATGTATTCATCAATTCAATGAATATTTTTAGATGAATCAAGAAAATATGACATAAAATATAGTATATTGACATTGATACATGTAGAGTGGTAATTTTATGTCTTGGGAAAAAGTTTAAATTTATACGCATTTAAATAATTTGATACACCATGGGGTGGAAATTATTTTAGATTTATAATGCTACAAAAATATTATACCGAAATCCTTAGTAGCTTGGGTAGCACTAACTCTTTTATAGTTGATGACCTTTTGATAAATTTATGAAATATGGATTATAATTTTTTTAAAATACTACTTAGGAGTGTATGGTTATATGGTTATTCCATTAAATGTTGATTATGTTTTGGATAAATATTCAGTTATAAAATAATTATGGAATTATAAACTCTATAAATGAGAAATTTTGGATTGCCTTTTAAATAGTATTAAATAGTATTTTTGGAATCGTTAGGGATTTTTCTATAAGTTGGATATTATTTTAAGTGACATAAAACTATATGAATATGCTTTTTATAACATAAGGATATATTAGAAACAATATATATTTTATAATGATCCAAATATTTCATTATATCCATTTTATCCTGAATTCATGTTATAACACAAAGCTACATGTTAACCTTCTTTTAGAATTTCCAAATCAACTTGTTAAGTCAAAACATGTTTTGACTTTTCCATCAATAATTTTTCATGGAAATCAAAAATCACACATATCATAATCACATATATTGTTTAACATGTATATTGTTTTAATAATCATAATCACTCACTTTTTTCATGTTTGATGTATCCTTATTAAAGTAGTGTTTTTTGTTCATATACATTCTTTTATATGATGTTTCTGAATCATAACTTGATTATGCATTGCATAGTAGTCATTAATCATAACCAAATTTTGTATTTCATTATAATCAAAAATCATAATGAGTTTAAGTACCACATCATAATCATGTATCTTAATCTATATAAATATAGATCAAAATCTCATGTATGATGCATCATAACCTGGTTATGAACCGCATCGTATTTATACAATGTAAATAGGTTAAGTACTAAATAACCATCATGTATTGTAATCCTGATATCATAACCAGGTTATGTATCATCTTCAGGTAATGTATCATAATCTTGTTAAGTTTATTATCAAATCATTGTAACCATATTAAATATCATGCATCATAATGATGTTAAGAATCATAACCAGGTTATAATTTTTAATCGATATGCATTGGTATAATGATAATCATAGAAATCAAGTTACGCATTGCACTTCTGAAATGAATTACACTCTTATCATCACATCAATACCATTTTCATGTATCCCATACTCATTATTTTATAGTTATGTACTCACTAATTTTTAACTAAAATGATGTCGTTGAGTTGGTTATTTACCAATCAAAATGATGTCATTTATTCTATTTTGATTTGACTATTTTAATGCAATGTGTCCGAGTCCCTTTGAGTTTTTCAGAGAAATCAGACCGTTGGAGAAAATTTAAAGACCCGAAAATTTCAAGGAATTTTTTTTTAAAATTTCTTTGGTATTTTATGAGACAGCGACTTCTGATGGCACCTAATTTCGAGGCCCGGTGTGCCCGGAATCAATTTTCGAAGTTTAGCTCGGGTATGTTCAGTGAACGAATGAGCGGGTTATTCTAACATTTGAAGCATTGCTCAGAATCAATATCTGAGGGCACCGTTGAAACCGCAACGCCAATATTTTCTTAAGAAGACCTTTTTCAAAGTTGCGTTTTCTCGGGAAGAGTTGTTTAAATTTTTTGGATTAAGACTACAGAGAAATAAAATTGTGGAACTAATTTTATTTCTTTTAAGTGGTTAAATCCTAAGGATGGATGTTGGGTGGAACTAACCACCCAAGTGAGGTTAATAGTGAGGTGGGGCCTACACGATCCCCCACCCATTCAAATCCCATAAACCCCCTCTTTAATGTTGGAAACCCCCCATAAGTTTATGACCATCTCTCTCTCTTAAATTGAATGCCAACACACCCATTCAATTAATTGAATCTCGTTAATTAATTAAATGAGGTTTTTGAATTTTAAAAATGTTGGCAATTGTGGATAAATTAAGACAAAGTCTTAATTTTTTTTTGGTTGGTTCGTTGTGTGGAGTCTGGGGAGGAAATAACCAAGGCCTCGAAGAACGTCAAGACCTCGATGAAGAACACCGACACGACAAAGGAAGACCGACGATCTGCCTTCTCTCCTCTCCGTAGCTCGTGAGAGACACATTTTCTGGAGAATGAAGATGCACCATTTTCTTCATCGGGTGAACACCGGCGATGCTTACAGAGCCTCGATCCGCGACGCCGTCTTCCGTGACGCCGTTTTCCGCGACGTGCTTTTCCTCTGACGACCCTCGTTTGATTAATTCCTCAAGGTAGGGGTTTGGTTTTGTTCGTGAATAATTCCTTGTGTTCTTCGTTTAGTATTCAGGCTTCTTGTTATCAATTTAACTGGAGGAGTTCAGACCACCCGAACATGACCGATCCTCCTCCCCCCTTTGATGTTGTGTTCGTTGCGGCTCGAACCAAGGCGCGTGGTGCAACGACACCACACAGAAACATGGAGGAATGCGGCGAAGAAGCGCGGCGCCGTTGCACCGCGCCGTTGAGGCTGAAAAAAGCGGCGGCTGGAGCGGGGCTGCAGCAAAGGGGCGCGACGCCGTCGCGCCATGCCGCGCCGGAGAACCACGAAGAGACCGCGGCGTGAGTGGGGTCACGACAGAGGGGCGCGGCGCCGTCGCAGCATGCCGGTCGGACCAGGGCAGCGGGCTTTGGCCATGGTGGAGTAGGGATCGGCGTCCGGAACCACCGGCCACCGGCGTGTCAGAGGGGCGGGAACGCGGGGTCCCGTGGTGGCACACCGGCCAGCCAAACCGGCCGGCCAGTTTTTGAGAAATCCTGGGGTCGTAACCCCTGGCTGGCAAAGGGAGGTCCCCCCATGCAGGGAGCTGTTTCTCAATCAAGGGGTGGGGCTGCGCCCCCCCATCCTCTATATCCCACTCGGCCAATTGGCAGAGCTGACTGGACGCGCGGGCCGCGCACGCGCCAGGCCAACCGGGTCGGTCCGCGCCGGCTATGCCGGGCCACATTGGTCGGGCTAGGCCACCCCCACCGGGCTGGACCGCACCCTAATGGGCCGGACCCAGACCCGGGTCGGGTAGACCCGGTTCGGGCCAACCCAGGGGGTCTTTGGCCAGGTCGGTCCGGGCCCAAAACCCCCTAAAACCAATCACGTTCGTTAAAATGCATGTACCATGGGCTACATACCTCCGATCAAGGCACTATCAGTTTCAATGAGATCCTTGGATCGAGATAGTCATTTCCGTACATTACACTCATGGTTTTGGAGAACTTTTGGTACAGTCGGGTTGGTTCGAACACGAAACCAACCTGGCCCTCGGAGCGAAAATGCTTATAGCATGAGCTCCGGATGTCCGATTGACGTGTCGTCGACTTTGTTGGATTCCTCGTAGTGATAAAGATCTATTGGCTTAATCCGCTCAAGGTTTGGATGCATTTGGAGTGCGGTCAGGTTGGTTTTGAATTAAAAACCAACTAGGCCCCTATAACGAAAAAGCCAATAACTCTCAAACCGGGCGTCCAATTGATGTGCCGGCTATCACGTTGAGTTCCTATTGTCGTGAAGGAACTTTCCGATACATCGCCTATGGTCTATGTGAAGTTTGATGCATTGACCTCTTGTCTCATGGAGAGGACCCTCCCGGAACGAGCGTGTTGTGTGCGGAAACCCAATAGCTGGCTGAGACTTGACGACTTCTGATCGATCGACTCGGAGTGTTTTGATAGGCCAGTGGGGAGCGCTTGGTTGAAGCGGCAGACCAACGGCAGAGGAGCGCTTGGTTGTAGCGGCAGAACCGTGGAACTCAACAGAAGGAGTACCTCTGTAGGCTATGAGGGGGAACGCTTGGTTGTAGTGGCAGACCCATGGTTCAAAGCGCTTGGTTGTAGCAGTAGGCCCACAGTACTCGACAGGTGGAGTACTACAATAGTCCAAGGTTAGTGGGAAGCACTTGGTTGTAGTGGCAGGCCCATTGTACGCGATAGAGGAGGAGTTCCCCAGCAGCTATGGGTTCACTGGTGAGGACTTTCGTACTGGAATCCTCCATGGGTTTGACGATGATGACAACTGTATTGGAATCCTCCGTGGGTTCGACGGTGAAGAATTTTGTACTGGAATCCTCAATGGGTTCGACGGTGAAGAATTTTGTACTGGAATCCTCCATGGGTTCGACGATGATGACAACCGTATTGGAATCCTCTGTGGGTTCGACGGTGAAGACTTTCGTACTGGAATCCTTCGTGGGTTCGACAACGATGATAACCATATAGGAATCCTCTGTGGGTTCGACGGTGAAGACTTTCGTACGGGAATCCTCCATGGGGTCGACGACGATGACAACCGTATTGGAATCCTTCGAGGGTTGGATGGTGAAGACTTTCATACTGGAATCCTCTGTGGGTTTGACGATGATGATAGCCGTATTGGAATCCTCTGTGGGTTCAACGTTGAAGACTTTCATACTGGAATCCTCCGTGGGTTCGATGACGATGACAACCGTATTAGAATCCTCTATGGGTTCGATGGTTAAGACTTTCATACTAGAATCCTTTGTGGGTTCGACAACGATGACAAGTGTATGAGAATCTTCCATGGGTTCAGTGGTGACGACTACTATACATGTTTCCTACGTGGGTCTGACAGTATTGACCTCTGTTGTAGTATCCTACGTGGGTCCCATAGCTTAGCTGGTCTAGTATCCTACGTGGGTCCCAGCTTAGATGAATCAGTGGCTATATCTGGTCATCTATATCACCTTATGAATAAGTATACCTGTGTGAGATGAGTCTTGACATTCAATCATTATCTTCGATATGATTGAATTTCTTCCTTTGTGGATTAGGTTGTGCTATCTTGTGTGGATTGGGTTGTACTATCATGTGTGGACGTGATCGAACATGGGATCGGATGTTGGAGCCGAATTGGAATTGAGGACTTAGGTATATGTATAGGAATATACCCAAGTAGTGTTGGATGTTACTTCGTGATTGTATATTTCCTTTGTGGATTATCCTTTGGGGATTATGGGAGACCTTAGGGGGTCATAGGGTCCCTACTGAGTAGCGTTTACTCACCCCTACACGGGTATGCCCGCACTACGTTGTGTTGGATGCAGACGACGGGTAGCGCTGATCGTGATTGAGGCTAGTGTAGTAATTTGTTAGCTGGAGGTAGACCAATGGGCGGGACATACACGGAGCGAACGGTTGCACACGAGGAGCTGAGGAGGCTATATGTACCCACCCTTCAGGTGGGACTTCCAGAGGACGGTTTGATGTTACGTCTTTAGTTTCAGTTGTTGTACTTTCTTTCCAGTTGTACTTTACTTTCAGTTTGGGTTTGTATTCTGGCCCACTTACTTTTCCGCACTACTATTGTACCCAGTTTTACTCAGTGCTTACTTCTTCTTGATTACTCGGTGGTGTTTTTTTACATTATAAAGTCAATGCCTTCTCCTTTTCCCAGATTTACGCCTTTGTGCTAGTCGTCATCCCCTGGCCTATGGGAGGCGGGCTTGGGGTAGTCACGGCACGGGTCCTGAGGTTGGGTCGTGAAAGAAAATATGATTGTTGGAACCTAAATACTATAAATTGGAGGTTATTCAAACCATATACACATCTTTTGATTCTATCATGTTCGATTGAGAGATGTGGTGGCCTCTCCCTTGCTTTGTGCGAAATCCATGATTATACAAAAACTGAATAGATTCTTCCTTGTTCTTGTATTTCAATAAATCTTTTGTTCATTATTTGGGAGAGCTATCATTGTGACAATGATCGAGGGCTTCTGGGGATTGGAAGATGTGTTGTCAATCATTGTATCGAGGGCCTTCAATTTATTGAAGGACAGAGGTTATGATTACCTTCTCAATCGAGGACTTTTGGGGATATAAAGACAGTTGTGTTGATCATCATATTAAGGGATTACAAAGGTGGTGGTAAGATAGACCTTATATCTAGAGTGAATGTATACCCTTCTCTTTCGGATAAAATAATTGTAATACTTTTACATTTCCGCAGCTATTTGTACTATAAAGGGGATTGTAATGATTCCTCTTTCTTTTCATATTCATTTCAATTGTGATGGTTTCAATTATGATTCTTTAATTACATATTGTATTAATTAATTCTATAGGTTGTATGGTATATTCATCTACATTTTTATTACCTTGACCATTGTATTCATTTAAAATACAACAGTTTTTACATTACTAATAGTATTACCTCACATCATATCCATATGATCCATGTCTTGTATGATCTATTATATTGATTTCAAATTTTATTAGATTATGACCTATTAAACTATGTTCTTTCTTAATTGTTTAAATATATATTTTTTAATTCTACAACCCACCCCTCTTTTGTTGTATCTCCTAATATACATATACCTCTATATTATGATTCAATAATTGGTATCAAAGGTGGTTTCCACTATTTTTTATTACTTTATTTTTTCCTTTTGGGAATATAATTGTATTTATTTTACAAATATTTTTTTATAAATACTCACTACAGTAACTTGTGGAGTGGAAAGGTATTCTTTTTTAATATGCTAGGAATGGGTATTAGATCAATTGACAATCTAAATCCAACTAGACCAACTATATTGGATGGGGATTATAATGGGTAGATGAGAGATCTAATTAAGACTTTTGTTATTAATACTCTAGTACACAACTTTATCATTCTTACTAGAGGTTATAAAATCCCAGACAGGGAATTCAGCACCTTCACCAATCATGAAAAACAATAAATCAATTAAAATACAATGTATGAAATACATTGTATTGTTCCATGAAAAGGAATATATTTAGTCAGATATCATCATTTGAACCATCCAATTTCATTTGGATGAAATTAGAAGTCACACATTTTGGTAAATCCGATGTCATAGAAACAAGAAGAGAAATGCATAGAGTTGAATATAATGGGTTTATTGTTTCATTATGGATAACTAGTAAGAATGGTGAAAGCAATAGATTATGGAAGTCATCAATAATCTACAATATATGGGTGAAAAGGTTCTCGATGATGAAGAACTTTTAGACATACTTATAAATATTATGCTTAATGAGTTGGAATAAAAAAGATCAAAAATTGATGAAAACAAGAATGTTACTCAAATTTATCATGATGAGTAATTTGGAACACTCCTTCACCATGAGAAAATGAAGAATAGAGATGATGATTTAAATAAAAATATTGTTGGAAATGGTAGTGTAGCTTTTACAATGAAAGAATATATGACACCAAAAAGGATAACAAGATCACAAGCTAAGAAAGCTGTTGTTATATCAGAATCAAGTTACAATGATCTCTTAGATAATGAGTTAGCTAATATTTCTGAAAGGATGAAAAATATTTTTGGTAAGGAAGAAATTCAATAATGATTCAAAAAGAATGATTGAAATGAAAATAATTATTCCGAGGTCAATTGTTATGAATGGAAAAGAGAAGGTCATATAATACCGGATTTTCCATTACTAAAAAGAAAACACAGAAATGATAAACATTATGAAATAAATAAGAAAAGGAAAATTATGTCAAATAAAATGAATGTTTTGAATTAAAATTATACATGGAGTTCATGTGGTGGTGATTCATCAGATGAATCCACAGATTACGAAATTTTTGGTCAGAGAAACATAGGACATACATCGAGACTACCAATTGAAAATCATTGCTACATGGCTAAGGTACACAATGTTGAATCCCATAAAAATATATCTTTAAATGAAAATTTTCCTAATGATAAAAATTATTACACATAGAATAAATAATCTTCCCCGGCAGAGGATAATTTACCTTTTTTGAAGAAGTATCAAGATTTGCTAAATTACTTGAGAATGAATAATTAAAACTCAAGAAAAATCTTGATAAAGAAAAATTCTAGAATATATATTCATAAAAAAGAAGTATTAGATCGGTCAAAATAACATGACCTAAAACTCTTGATTATAAATATATTTAAAATTATCTTAAATAAGTATATTCTAAAAAGGATAAACATTCAAAAGACTTTGAACAAATTGTTTTAAAGAAAAAAAATATGAAAAAAAAATAATTCCAAAAAATTTCTCATGAGAATGATATTTTATTCTAAAGACTATAATATGAAATCATTTCTCTTAAGAAAAATTTCTTGGATTTTACCAGTGGATAGAAAAACATTAATAAGATGTATTCTCAAAATTTTCCTTTATGGAATACATCTGGATTTGGATACACTTTCTCAAAATTGAATTTTAGTAATAACTATTTTATTCATCAAAGTGCCCCATTTTGTACGAAATTTCAATGTGGTGGACATTGGGAATGATGTTGTTATAATAATAAAATTAAATCATTAGGATTTCACAAATCCAATTTTCCAAAAAAAATTGGATTCCAAAAATTCTTTTATTTAACATTTTCATATCCAAACATTTTTGGGTTCTAAAAAACTAATGGTTTATTTTTCTGGAAAATAAGAATTGTACCAATAATAAGAACATTTGGCTAATGGATAGTTGTTTTTCTCAACACATGTAGGGTAAAAAATATTTCATTGAAAAGATTATTGAAATTAAAGGTGGAAGAGTGACCTTCTGAGATAATGCTCAGTGAAAGATCATTGATATATGTAATATTGTTATTTTAGGAAATGTTTTAATTTCAAATGTTCTATTTTTCAAGGAAATAAGAAAAACCTTATTATCATAAATAAATTATGTGAGGAAGGTTACATTGTGAATTTGTGTAATGATAAATTTTTAGATCGAAATTTTGTGGTTGAATTTTTTTCTTCCTGCCCATAGGCATGATAATGTATACATAATTAATATAGAAGAAATTATAAGCCAAGACATACCTTATTTATGTGAAATTGAAGAAGAATATTTTTTATGCCATAGAAGGTTAGGACATTGAAACTTAAGAAAATAGTGTAATATTTTGAATAAAATAATTGTTAAGAATATATCAGATCTTAGGTATTATTATTTAAAGGTGTGTGACCCTTATCATTTTTGAAAGCAACATAAAACTAGATTTAAATCAATAAATGAAGTTTCAACTTATAATGCATTACACTTATTGAACAGATATCTCTTTGGAACTACACAAACTAGAATCATCATCGGCAAGTACTATGTATTTGTTTTATTTGATGTCTATAATAGATTTACATGGGATGATTTTCTAAAAAAGAAATCCAAACCCTTTTTCATTTTCAAAACTTTTATAGACCAAGTAAAAAATGACCAAAACTTACTATTGTTAACTATACATAATGATCATGGTGGAGAAATTCCACATCCAGATTTTGAAACTGTTTCTAGTAAGAAAGTTAATACTCACAACTTTTCATATCTAATAACCCCTCACCAAAATGGTGTTCTCAAGAGATTAAATTGTATTCTTTAGGAAATGATAAGAACCATGTTGAGTGAATAATCAATTGAGAAGAATTTCTAGGATGAAGCTATTAGTTCAACATGTTATACAATAAATTGTGTTTTAACTAGAAATTTTCTTAATAAAACACCTTATTACATGTGTACAGGACAAAAACCTAAAGTTTCATACTTTAGAGTGTTTGGATGAAAATATTAATATTGAATAAAAAAGAAAATTTATATATTTTTTTCACCCAAATCCGATGAAGCAATCATTATAGGGTATTCCATAACTCTTAAGGCTTATAGAGTTTTCAATAAAAAATCATATACTAATGAAGAAACATTACATGTAAAATTTGATGAAACTGAACCCTTGGTTTTTAAACAGTCTTATCCTATAAAAACTGATTTATTTTCTCAAAATGATTATCGACCTTTGATGGAAAAATCATCTAAAAAGGGAAATTCTCATGAAAATGTTTCTAAAACAATTTCCCTAGAAGAAAATCTATCATATATTGATAAACAGGTTTTACAAAACTCAAATTACTTGTTTCATAAGAATCATCCTAGTGACAATATCATTAGAGATGTATATCAACTTATAAGGACCAGAAATTCCATGAGAAATGAAATCGAACAACTTTCCATTCATTCTCAATTCAAACATAATAGTTTTAATGAAGCCTTAGGTAATTATTACGGGATTATGTTAATTCCAGATGATCTAAATGAATTTGGTAGGAGTCATGTCTGTACCTCATTTGGAAAACCGAAATTAACAACTGTAATTAGTGTCAAATGGGTTTTTAGAGACACATGTGATGAAAATGGAGTCATAGTAATAAATAAAGAAATAATTGTTGATAAATGCTATAATGAAAAAGACTTAATATACTATGAATAAATGTATTCTCCATATTCTAGAAATGAATCTATTTTAATTCTATTAGCCTTTACAGAATATTTCAATTCCAAACTTTTTCAAATGGATGTAAAATGTTCTTTTCTCATGGTATTTTTATCAAGAAGAAGTTTTTATTGATCAACCCCTAGTTTTGTAGATCCAAAATATTTTGATCATGTTATTAAACATACCAAATCATTTTATGGACTTAAACAAGCCCCAAGAGCATGGTATGATAGATTATGATGAATTCTTTTGCAAAACAATAATGGAAATGGTACTACTAACCCAAAAGTTTTTATAAAAATTGAAAGAATATGTTTTGATTGTTCAAATTTATGTGGATGACATTATATTAATCTTATCTTGGCAATCCTTAACTGATTATTTTGTGAATCAAATAAAATATGAGTTTAAAATGAGTAGGATGGGGGAGTAAAAAATATTTTTAGTTTTTCAAATATAACAAAAACCAGAAGTAATCTACATATCCTAAAAAAATAACCAAATACTACCTCAAAAATTATGGATATGACAACACTAAAAGTATTGGCACTCCAATCGGTACCTATAGTAAACTTGATGTGGATGAAGCTGGGAAACCAGTAGATCAAACAAATTTTAGAGGTATGATAGGAAGCTTGTTATTATTGAAATCTAGTAATATAGATATATGGTTTTCTATATTCTTATGTGAAATAAACCAATACATTCCAATAAAATATCATTTAAAAGCCATGAAAATAATTTTTTTTACATAAAGAGAATAATTGATTTAGGACTATTCTATTCTTATGGAAATGATTTTGTTTTCAATTTTTTTTCCAGATGCTGAATTTTGTGGATGCAGAATGGATATAACAATTAAATCAAGAACATGTTATTCTTAGTAGATTCTTTGGTTTATTGGTCATGCATGAGTCAACACTCAGTGGAACTCTCCACTACTGATGCTAAATATGTAGCAGCTGGATGATGTTGTGCTCAGGTGTTGTGAATGAAACAAACACTCCCAGACCATGGCATGAGAATATAAAAAAAACCAATAATGTGTGACAATACTTGTTTCATTTCACTTTTTAAAAACATTTAACATCACTGACATGAAAACCATATAAAAATTAGGCATCACTTTCCTAGGGATCACACACAAAAAGGATATATTGGTTTAAAATTTATCAAAATGAAAGAACAACTTGCTGACAGTTTCACAAACTCATTATCTTCAGATAAATTTGAATACATTAAATATTAACTAGTAATGATCACCATAAATTAATAATCCGCATCTATTTCTTGTTTAATGTATATCCTTACATTGAGTTACCTCATTTAAAATGGGGAGTATACATTTCATTTCACTCATTGTTTTACAATTGATCGGTTTTACTTTTTATTAAAATAATTGCGCTTAATATTTAGTTTCATTTTATAGGTGTCTGAATTTTTTCAGTCTTATGTTTATATGATTTTCATGTTAAGGATTCAAAACTATTCGATTTTAGAATTAGATAATCAGTATTGAATTATCTAGTCCTTTCTAAACTATCGATATTGTATCAATTTATCAGTATTGAACAATAGATATTGGATTACATTATATATACTGAAATATTGATATTAGTAATGAACTATCGTTATATATTATCCTATTGGTTCTAAATAATTGGTACTAACCTATTTGATTTTATCGATTTTAGATTCTCTATTGGTTTTTGTTTCATTTATTCATAAGAACAATATATGGAAAATAGAATATCTATCATATTACGTCAATAACTACATTTCCTAAAACCATACATTGGTTATTTTAATGGTTGTTTCTCATTTATTTATTTTACTTCTAAATTAGTTTCACTCTGAATATGATTTTCTTTTAAAGAAAAACTCAAGAGTTTTAAATCGTTCTTGACAACTAGTTCTATTAGATCTAATATTGACTCTCAAATACCTTTAAAAAAACTATCCCACTTCAATTTCGTCTGTATTTTCTTCCAATAAAATATTCTCTATAAATATTCATCAATTTTATACCAGTTATTACATCATTTTTCATAATCCGAGATCTTCTTAGCTTTCTTAATCATCAATTTCTTTATGGTGCGAGTTATTCTTTCATGATGAATTTTACTAATTCATCTATAAAATGAAATCCTACAAATAATTTCACTTCCATGACTTTCCATGGTTAAAGGTTGATCTCCCATGATTTTTATAAGTCATTTGATTATTCTTTGAAATGAATTATACGTTTCCAAGGTTAAAAATCAATTTTTGTAGAAAGAAATGGTTCTGATCAAGATCATTTAAGTCATTATTATTTGTTACAATTTTACAAACCATAGAGATTGACAAGGATGTTAATATTTATTTTAAGATGTATTCCAATACATATTCAACCACTTCCAAGCAGGAATCTATGTTTCTAGACATTTCATTTCTGGGAGATTCATTATGTCCTTCTCATAAATTAGTGAATGGTGATGTAACCTTTAATAGGTTTTAATAAAAGAATCCCTTTTTGAAATTCATGAGGATAAGAGAAAAGTGAGTCATCTATCATGAGATAATATACCCATAGCCCTTTGGATGTAGGGGATTTCAGTGATGAGAAAATGTAAGAATGAAACCATGAATTTCCTAGATGTCTATGTGTTTGAATATTTGGTGAAAATGAAGATGTTTTAAATTATGGGGTTTATTTTCCAAACAATTAAAAATCTCAAATATGGTGTTATAAAATATCTATTAATCATGTTTTCCACTATTATTCATAAGTTTCTGCAAGAGTGGTTTGTCTGTGTAATATTGAAATTAAGTCAGATCCGACATTTTTCAATGAACCCTTAATTAGCAAGGATATGATAAGGAGGCTCAAATAAAATTTCAATTCATAATAGAAAATGATTGACAATGATCTGGATGTTGAGAAAGAAAAGGAAGTAGTTGAAGGTATTGAGACACCATTTAATCCATCCAAGTTAGCTTCGAACAAAATTAATAAATTAAAGATATAACACCAAACCCCTCAAATAAATAAAATGTTTTATCCTATGAGGATCCTAGTGAATGGAGGAAAAAATCAAGAATGAAAATAAGTGGATCCACATTTTGGATTAGATCCGATTGAAGAATTATCTTTAAAACTAAGGTCTGAAGAGACATTTAAAGAAGAAGAAAGAATAAATATATTGAATAAAATAAAGGCAAGTTCTATTGATATTGATAGTTTTCTATGAATTCCTTATCAACTAAAACCCAAAATTGAAATAAGAGATCCATATAGTAAAATTTATTCAGTTCCAGTAGGAAAGGGCATGGAGAAACAACTTTGTAAACAATAAACATCATAATCTATTGATAATGAATATGTAGAAGAGGGAGATGAACAAGAAGAATATGTTCAAGAGGAACATGATCAAGAATAACACGGATAAGAGGAAATACAAGCTGAAGAAAAAGAATATACAAATCTGAGAATTCTTACTAAAGAGTCATCAGAAGTACCATATTTTTTTATCCGTATCTAGTTCCCCATTCCTCCAAGAAAATGTCTCAAAATGTTTCCTCCAATAGAGTTATTCAGATTTCTGATAAAGAAGATGAAGATGATGATGAGGTAGTGGAACTATCTGACAAGAATCAGAGTCATCCAGCTCATGTAATTGGCATTTGGACTCATTTTTTTGATCACCCACAATTCACTGAGGACACAGATTCTGAGAGGACAATCACTGTGAAAGGTTTTCATTACATTGAAAAGTACTGGATTAAATTGGAGAAGTGGTTTCCTTTTATTCCAAATGTTGATGCCAGGTTGGAAATTATTTCTAATGCATTTAATGATAGAATAGATTCTATCATGGTTTTGTTGGACATGTTTATATGTCTTGAAGATGGTTTCAAGATTCTCAAGGGATGTTATACTGAGCATAGTAAGGCTTGAATTAATGTTAATAATTTATCTTATAACATTCAGGAAATCCTAAAGAATCATTTGTATAAGCAGGAAGAATTTTTAAATCAGGTAAAAGAATTGAAGACTATCTATCTAAAGATGATTTCTGATTTAAATGAAGAGTTTAAAGAATTTCAATGACCCGGTACCTAAAAATATGAATCCTCAAATGATATTGATATTTTAATAGAAATGTTTTAAAACATGAGTAATGAGTTTTTTACTATCGAATAGAGATTCTGTCTTAGAAAAATCTTGTCAACTCAGGATGGATGATTTCAATAACCATGAAGAAAGACTTAAAGCTCAGATATCTATTAATTGGACTCATAAAGATCTTCATCATAAGAATGAAATAACTATTTATGAACATGATGATAACCTAAAAACTCAATGAGAATCTCCTGACAAGGTCATCGATGATTGAAAAGAGATAAAGAACATGAAACTATCGTTGTTTAATCATTTATAAAAAAGGGGAAAATAATAATGGCTGAATTATTGTTTTAATAAAATTATGTTTCAAGTAACATTTACTATTCCATACTCTATTTCTCTAAATTTTTGTATAAAATAAAATATTTTAGTTATTATTTTTAAAAATCACATAGGGGTAGAATGTCTTTCAAAACAATTTTTTTAATGTCTCATTAAGGGGGATATGTTACAGGAAAAAGGTAAGAGAATACGATCCCTTGTTTGTTGTTTAAACCAAGGGTGGAATTACACATATTCACTAGAGTTAGTAATCTCAGGGTGAGATAAGTATTTATTGTTTCTTATCCTTTTATTATTTGTACTGTTCTTTCCAAAATGGATGATATTGTAGATTCAAAACATGTTTCAACTTTTCCATCTATCATTTGTTTGGGAAATCACAAATCACACATATAGTAATCATATATATTGTTCATCATATATTTTTTTTTAACAATAGTAATCACACACTTTGTATTTCATATTTAATTTATTCTTATGAAATTCATGTTTTTTGTTCATACTCATTGTTTTATATGTTATTTTATAATCGTATCCATATTATGCATTGCATTGTAGTCAGGAATCATAATTTGATTGTGTATTGCATAATAATAAAAAATCATAACCAGGTTAACTACCACATCATAAATATGCATTATAACTAGGTTATATACCGAATCATAATCAAGTATCATAATCAAGATAATTATAGTATTGAAATCTCAAGTATCATGCATCTTTACAAGGTTAAGCACCACATCGTATTTATACATCATAACCTAGAAAAGTACTGAATCATAATTTTTTATCATAATCACTATATCATAACTAGGTTTTTTATCATCACCAGGTTATACATCATACTTTTATAATATTTTGTATCAAATCATTGTAACCAAATTATAGATCATGCATCTTATCCAAGTTACGAATCATAAACATGTAATAATTTGTAATCATTATGCATTGGTATCATGATAATATTAGAAAAAAATTATGCATTTCACTTAGGGAATTCATTACACTATTATCATAACTTTAATACCATTTGTAAGTATCTCATACTCATTGTTTTTTACTTCTATACTTAATACATTCCAAAAAAACCATGTCATTGAGTTGGTTATTTTCCAATAAAAACGTTGTCGTGTATTCTGTTTTGTTTTGACCGTTGTAATGCCAAGTGTACATGTCCCTCGGAGTTTTTCCTAGATATATGACCATCAGAGAATATATGACAATTGGAACTTAAATCATATAAATAAGAGGTTGTTCAAACTGGAATACACATCTAATTTTTTATTATGTTCTAGTGAGATATTTTGTGACATCTCCCTTGCTATGTGTGATATTCATGAAGATAAAATAAGTGAATAACTTATTCCTTGTTCTTGTATTTCTATAAGTGATTTGTTTCTTCTTTGTGTGTCTGGTTATTGTGATAATGATCAAGGGATTTCATGGATAAGAATATGTGATATAGATCATCGTATCGAGGGCCTTTAATTTATTAATGGAAATAGTTGTCGATTACATTCTTAATCGATGACTTTCGGGGATTGGAATATTGTCCTGCCGATCATCATATCTTGGGCTTACCAAGGTGGTCATAATATAGACCTTCTATCCTAAGGGAATGTATACACTTCTCTTTGGGTTAAAATAATTATTATAATTTAACATTTTTAATACTATTTGTATTAGAATGGAAATTTTATTAATTCCTCTTTCTTTTCATATTATTTTCAATTATATTTGTTTCAATTATGATTCTTTAATTACTTATTTTATTAGTTGATTATGCATGTTGTATGGTAATATAATCTACATCCGTATTACATATATCATTGTATTAATTTCAAATAAAATTGTTTTTAAATTACATATAGTATTACATCACATTATATACATATGATCCACATATTTTATGATCAATTGTATTGGTTTTAAATTGTATTAGGTTATGATGTCTTAAAGTATGTTATTTCTTTGGTGTTTAAATATATATTTTTTAAATCAACAATTCACCCCCAGTCTTGTATTGTGTCATCTAATATACTTATAAATATATATTAGGATCCAACACACCTCTTATTGGTTTAAATAAATTACTAATAAATGAGATTTATTAAATAACGCTTGTATAAAGTTCATCAAATGAGTTCATTAAGTTTTCCCAAGATAATTAAATGTATATGATACCAGAAAACATTCTCCGTTATGTAAAGAGAACTAGACATGCTACATAATATAAAAAAATGGTTTTCATTCAATTCATTGATTGGTTTCTCATATAATATTTTAAAATATCATTAGTTTTATGAATATTGTATAAAATATATTTCTTTCCTAAAACATATTTTTATGTTGGTGAATGAGTTGCCATCTCTTTTGTGTTTTTTAGATCCTTATCTTATAATCATGGATACATTGGATGATTATTCAACTATGGAGGAAAGAAACATATATTCTTTTTCACTTTTGATCATCATCAAACCGTAATCTAATAATTAATTATATATATTCCTATGTAATTTAATTTTTCATATACTCTATTTTTTATCTTTATTTTCAAATAAATTTTGATCTTTCATGGAATGATTTAGATCTTCTTGGGTTTTCTTTGATTTTTTATGATCATCACATGATCCCATACGAATAAATTTATTTACATATAAATTATTTAATAAGATTTATTTTTTGTTATATTTCATGTATTTATAATTTTAAATATTTTATACATGTGAGAGCTTTATTATTTTCAGGAAAACTAAAGATTATTATTCCAACTCATACTCATGTAATTTTTTTCATTAAAAATAATATATTATATCAATTAAGGATTATGTTACAGATATCGATTTTATTTTATTTCAAATAATCTTATTTGGGGAATAATATTTAAATGAAAATTTGGATGTTGTAGAAAATGAATAGTAAGAATGTCATTATTTTGGGAGGCTTATGTATTCCATGTTGAGATGCAAAGGAGAATAATTTATCCAACATAATCTCATAGTTATAGTATTATAAGTTGTTAATATGCTAATTTATCGTAATCCATCCCATGAGAATATTTCAATTATCAAATTATCCGAATGGAAGACACTAAAAAGGTATGTGAAAACTAATATTTTCTCATAGAGAAGCATCTATATGTGTTAAAATCCTAAAAAAACCTGATAAAAGAAAATCACAATTCATCACCCACCAAAATGAAGTATTTGTTTTCTCACAAATGTATTATCATGGGTTAATCCATGAAACTAACTAAGTGAAACACCCTTAACATTTCAGTTCACTGTTTATTTTTTATAAATAAAAATTACATATTGAAATAGTCTAATGAAAATTTTAAATTTATCAAAAGATAACTGTGGAAATTAAATTATATACCAATAGATCTGTCACTCTCATCATAGTGTGTGTCCTTAACCCAATAGTGGATAATATTAGAACCAAATGATTAATCAATGTTCTAGCATTATCTCACAACATTCCCTAAGACTATGATTGATAAACTCTGTTTCCTGAGTATTTCATAAACTATATTTATTAATTTAACCACACATGATCATAATCCAAATCAATATCACATATTTGATGATTCCATGGAGTGGTTGAGATAAAGAAATATATTAATGTAATCTATATCATGTATAGAGAGACCACCATTATTCTATAGAAATTGAAAATATTTTTCTACACTAAACTACCTACCAAATCGTGACATGTCTCACCCAAAAAGTCATGTTGATAAATATATAGAGAGATGAAATTTTAGGTTCATGGGATAAAGCACTATAATCATGGATTTAGAATTAATGAATTGATCTTCCCACAGTTCAGTGATCTATGCTTCCACATACAAATGTTCATATCATTAAAATTGGTATAAAATAAAATTAAATAAAATATATAGGTTATGAGGAAGGAAATGGAGAAATGGACTAATCACTCTCTAATAAGTGAATGGTGGAGGAAGAGATGTATATAACAAAAAAGGTGGAGATAAAAATGAGGATCCTTATGATGGATGAGTACACATATGATTAATATAAGATGGATAGATATTATAATAAATTGGTTGATTTTTTTTTCTTATTTCATATTACATTAACAGAATCAATGTATACCTCAATATGTTGATATATATTGATATTTTTTGACAATTTTTTTTATTTTTACCTATTGTTAAGTCATTTCTTATGAAAATTCCCCTCAAATTCAACACAGATACTGTATTTATTATGGTTAGATAAGTATAAGGGGTCAGGTTATAAAGAGAGATTTCAGTATCCCACTTGTATCTATGGTTTGGCCATGATAATATTGGAGGGATAGTTAGTTTTATTGAAACTTTACACAAATGTGATTAAAAAAATATTTTTCAGAATGTAAACCAAAAAAATCACAAGACCTTATGGGAATGTGGAACCACACACATCACTACGAAATATAATTCAAAGGCCCTGATTGGAACTTGAAATAAAGTTCTATGGGAGCACACAAGTTGGTCATGGATCCAAAGTAAATGAATTAATATATATTAAATAAGATATAATATAAGGGTATATCATATCATTCATGAATCATAACATGTATCATGAGTTAGATGGATTTTTTAGATCTTAGGTGTGTTCGGGTACCCTTGGGGGAAGCCATTGATATAAATTTTTTAAATAATACCTCTTGAAATAATACCCTATGAACAGATGACTTCAATAAAAACACTCTTTAAATTCTTACTCATTTTCATGAAAAAATGAGAAACCAAAATAACACAAATGATATTTTTTATTCTTTAGTCTCGATTTAAGTGAAAACTCTTTTCCATTTTCTACCACATATTGGACCATAGATTTTATAATAAAAAACATATTAATTGAAAAATGAATTACAAGTCACATGTAATTTTTTTTCAATTGTTATAAATTTCTAGAAAAGGTATGGTACCATCCCCTTCCACCATATGATGTATGGTGATATTTATATGTGAACTATGAGTTATTCAGGATTAAACCTCTACTATTGAGTATGAGTCAAAATATAAATTCACTGTTAGATACCCTAAATTTAATGAATATATTTTCTTCAAGGAACAAATCAAATGTTAGAGTGACTTCAATATTATAATATTCATGTCTGCTCGTCCAGAATGTTCTTCATGATGATATTTTCCAAAACATGAAAATGAATTCCTGAAAATAAACTCATTCCAACTTAATAGAAATAACATAGATCCAAACAAATTGAATTGTATTTCCATGAAATATTATAAATATTTAGACAGTAAATAGTTAAACATCCATTAATTATTTTCACTCATAGATATAGATGGACATCAGTGTAGTTGAGTATCATATTCCTCAAATCATACTTTTTTTAAAAAATGCCATCTTTATTTTCTCCTTTCAAACATAGTGATTATTTGTGAAAATAATTCAAATACTTTTATTGAAATTTACATGATTTTTTGTAATAGTAAATACCTATATTAAATATAATTATAATACAGATATATAAATTTTGACCATTATATATATATTGTCCAAGATGAATTTGAATTTGAATTTGAATTCAAATTGTTTTATGATTTTCAAATAATATTTATACAGTTAATCCTAATTTAAATCCCATTGAAATTTTTTTATCACATATAGAATAAAAAAAATTCCCCACAACATTTATATTAATGATTTTTAGAACAAATAATTATCATCTCCTTTAATTAATTCCACTTTCATGAATTTTCGAAAGTCAATATCCTTTAAATTACTCGAATGGTCTTTAAATAATTGATCCTTATAAAGATGATTTATTTTAGATATTAAATTTGTTTTGATGTCACATCTCAAATTTCATTAGGTATAGATAGGTGTATAAAAAATACAAATGATTTTTTATTATTCCACATTATTATTCATCATCTAGAACATATACATTTTATTAAAAATAAATCATCTTCATAACTTGTTAGTTGTAATTTAAATTTAACATATTTCTTTTCTATTAAAGGTTATTCATTACAATTTATCTCAAAAATCTACTCATTTTATTCAATATATAACTAAAAATAATCCTCTTATATTACTATATTTCAAGTATATTTTCAATTATTTTATTATAACAATAGTCACCAACAATTTTTATTCTTTTATTCAAGTATTTTTTCCATTACCATTTTCTAGGTATCCAGGGATATAACATTCCTTCCCATTGTGATTAACAGAATTAAGTCTTAAAATTTAATGATGTAAGATAATTCAAGGAAAAAAAATCAATCATAGTATTATACATATTATATTAAATTTCAAATCGATACATTTTTGAATTTGGATTTAGAAAATAGAAATTCTAAAGGTGTGTAGTTGTGAACATGACTTATCTATTGAAGAACATTGACCATTCAAACTCATCTAGAAGAGATCTCTCCATTTCTATTAATATTATGTTCATTATATTAGAAATAATATTTTTAGGATAGTAGGAGTGATTTATTAGTTCTTAATTCAATATTTAGGAAGATAAAATTCAAATTCACTCCAAAAAATATCCATCCCATTATCAGTCCTTATCTTTTTCATTTGAACACCAGTCTCTATTTAATCTTATATGTTGAAATTTATATACCTTCCCACTTCCTCTAACATGTTTTTCAAGAATAAAACACTTTTTATTCATTTGGATTCACATGGAAATGTAAATATAAATAAATCACCTCCTATGTATAGGTGTCTCATTAGTATACATAAATTTGATTGATTAAGATCAAGGATTTTAGTTTAATTTTTATCCACATTTTTATGATTCCACTAGAATATTATAAAATTATTGTAAATTGTAAAAATAATATATCTACAACTATTTTACTAGGGAAGGGATTTAAAAACATTAAAGTTACAAAATTTTATCATGTTTTTTGGATGATATGGATAGTACGTACACATTATGGGTTGTTTCATCCTTTTTCACTGGTATAATGGGATCTACATCATTCCCATACCTTAAAATTTTTCACAATATGTTGTTACCCTTTTAATATGATTATTTTAAACATGATTATTTTATTGAAGAAAATTATTCCCTAGAAAATCACCACACAACCTTTATCACTTTTCTCACAAACCATTATAATATTAATTTGTTCCCATTGATAACTAAAACATAACATGAAATCAACCTATGTGTCTCAATTTCTATTGAACATGTTCCCATAATCTAAAAAAGAAATATTATTATAATATTTATAACATAATTAAAATAATATTAAATATTCCTTTGTACCTTGGTATTATCGTTGATGTGTGATGATAAACCACTATTAAGAAACATGTCTTTCTCTTCTTACTAGAATTGACTGAGACATCAATAATAAGTGACATCTAAGACATGTATTTCTTTTGATTCATCTTTTAATTGAAAATATAATAATTATGATCTAAACACATGGTAATATAATCCTATCCTAATAATATTAAAAAATTATAGGGGTACTTCATATTCAATTACCATGTAACTAAAATCCACATCGATGGTTGGAAACAATCTTATAATTGAATCAAAGGTTTTTCAACATTTGATGTCCACCATGTATCACCATCAAACTTCATAACCCACCTTTTTATTTATTTCATTAAAAATAGTATAATATTACATAGGATTCCATATTTTCCCTATGGATATGACACGACACATCTTTGTATCATGTTTCAATGACATAATGTTCATTTAGGGGAATGTATAGGTAACAATAAGTTTTCAAAAAGAAATATTTATATGGGGATTATATATATATATTTATATATCCATTATTTATATATTTTTTGATCGATTTATAGATAATTAATATTTAAATTGATCGAAGGAATTATTTATTTCATTATGTTGTGGTCTAAAAAATATCCAGGACACAAATGAACAAATCCACATATGTTAAAATCAAAATATAGTAATTGATATTGTGAGGGTAAATAGAAGTAATATCAATATGAAATTTATATATAATGGATAAGTTATATAATAATATATTATAAGTCATATAAATGAAGTTCATTGGTTTGATAATGTAAAGGTGGTAGTATCACTTTGTATATCACATAACGAGTCCAAAGAATTACATCAATATGTATGGCATGATCTGAAATGTTTATGGGAGCAGTTGAATTTCATGGATAACAATATGATATCCATTATAGCTAAATCACTTCCCCTGACTAAAATCATTTTCTATCACAACTTTAGGACTTATATTAATTTTTTTGGGTCTATGCATGTAGATTTCAAGATTTTATAAAAATATGAGTATTAATCTGATTAGTGGTTTTTTTATTAAAAATAATTTTTATTATAACTGTTTTTATTTTTATAATATTTACATTTATTTATAATAATGGAAATTGATTATCCATTTTTCTGATAATATAATTATATATACATGAATAATTAAAAATGATAACAAATAAAAATTTATTCATTTATGGTCAAAAAAATAGTTTTATTATTATATATATATATTCATACAAAAAAACATACATATATAAATATATTAAATGAATTTATTTTAATGTATAATTTATCAAATTTTGAATTTGTGTTAAATAAAATTTATTTTAAATTATATATGTGGAAATTATACTTATCTAAGATGATTAATATCATTGTTTTGGTAAAAACAATTTTATCATGGTGAATTTTAAATTACAACAGTAAATAGTAATTGGATAAAATGTTGTATATGATAAAAATGATATATAAATTTATTATAATGATTTCATATAAAAATAAATCAACTACCCATAAATAGAAATTATTTTTTCCATTCATGGTGAACATTCTACTAAAAATGACATCTTTATTTTTCAAAATGTCACTTATAATAATATATAAAAAGACACATCTTAAACTAATTCCCAAACAAAGATATATATTCATTTTGTATAAAATAAGAACTATATCAATCTCCCAAAAAAATTTCTACCACAATTTCAAGCTTCTAGTAACAAATAATGGGACCAAAATATTTCTTTCCAAATATGGTCATCATGTGAAAAAATGACTAAATCAATGTAAGAAACAAATTTTACATATTATTTATTTACCATGTGACGATCATTCTCCATAAATGTGATTTAGGAATCAAACAAAATATAATTAACATCCTTATAAATTATTAAAAAATATTGAAGTATTCTTACTTTACATTCTTTCTCATTCATATAATATAAAACACTCACATTTTTGTCAGTTTTACCACCAACATTAAAGATATTATAATAATTTCATAATTTTAATCATGGATTTATTTAAAAACATATATATTTTTTTTATAAGACATATGATATTATATTCATATTTTATTACAATTTGATGATGGAAATAAGTAAATAATTATTAATTATTTATGTAACATTTTACATATTTTAAAATTACTAAAATGATCACATTTTGGATTTCGTACATCTGAAAAAATTTTATAACATCCATATAATTAAAATATATCATTAAAAATAAGTTGGATATTATTATTTTAGAACCATTAGAATCATATATATTATTTACTCATTATCAAGGAATGATAATTGAGATCACAATATCGAAATGTGAATAAAAAAATGAACTATTGTCAAATGGTCATTAATATATGATATAAATTACTTTTAAAAATTTAATAAAATAATATAACTGGTTTATAAGAAAAATTACATATGTTATAATAAAATATTATATTATTAAACTGGATTTTTTTATACAAGGGGGATATATTATTTGAGTAATCCCAGAGCCAAGGTAAATGATTTTTTTACCTATCAATTAAATTATGTGATTATCTTCAATATCCATGATATTTATGTTATATCAAAAATATATTTCACACAAAATTTTATTTATTTATTTAATTTTTAATGTTTTTTTCATTGAATATGGATCACTTTTGATGTGTGGGATAGAGTATTTTTCTATCATTATTTTTTCTTCTCACTTTGCCTATTTTACTTACCCATTTTATCTATTTTATTTTACTAAACTCTTTTATATGATTTTTATTAAATTTTTTGAATACTTTTTATTACCTTAATAATTTATATAGACATTAATAACTTATATGTTCCCATTTTATAAGAAAATATCAATATTTGAATAATATTTTTCTAAATTTTTTGTAAATTTTTTAAACTCCTCTAAAATAAATTTCTTCTATGTAAATATATTTATTATATTATAATCCATATGTAATACATATTTAATGCTTAAATTTTTTATAAACATAATTCCATGGAATATTTCACTTTATTTTTCAATATGTCTAATTTTTTACTCCAATTTAGTTTGGGTAAGCCTTTTAATTACCATTAGTTAATTATGATTTTTCTTTTGATAGATTTATAATTTTTTTATTAATCATTTGGAATACATTTGTAAGAATATATTTTTATGTGATGGCTATGAAAAAATATTATATATCCCAGTACTAAAAAGTTTAAATAATTATATATCAATATATTTTCATGTATGGGAACTGATTATAGTAATAGTGAATCCTTATTCAATTTTTGATCTCTCATACAAAAGTAGAAGATCTATAAGATAACAGAGCATTGAGGTTGGGTGTAGGAGAAGAAGTAATACTATATAGATTGAATATTTTCATAATATGATTTCTTTCAATGTTTGTGAACTATTATATGGTTTGAATGTATTGTTAATGGATTTTATGGGTTTTATATTGGAGTATAAAAACATGAAATAATTAAATTGGTCAAAAGGGTTTATTTAAAAGTGTTTGAATTATAAGAGTCATTATATAGACTGAAAGTGTAATATCTATTATTCATTTGATGTCATGGGTGAGGTGAATAAGTTATAAGGGATCCATAGTCATCATAATCCAATGGGGAGATGACATTTAAGATCAAAATTCAGTTATATTGGACGATTAGGTTGCACCCACCACATACATGTTGTGGAATTACATGTAGGCATGTACTATGACATATAAAAATTATTACACTCATATAAAATTTAATTTTCAATGGTAATTATATAAAAATTTATCAAACAATAAATATATATTTTATTTGAATTTTTTAATAGATGTAGGACTACCTATGAACAACATAAATACAAACTATTATTTTTTATTCTTTTTTGTATTTTTCATTCTTTCTAGATGCTTATGAGGATGAGTGGGAATTTTTGAAACATGATCAAAATAGTTGTGGGTGTGGATTTTAAATAACTACCTATATTCTAGTATATCCACTTCAGGTCAATCCTTACAAATAAGATATTTTTAGTGGTTTTTTTCTATATCTTGGTTATTTTAGTGGATAATATTTAGAGACTGAGACTATTGTAGGATTCCTAATAGGTGGTATTAATGATTTTGGTAACTTTATCTAAATTTCATAAGAATTTGATTTATTTTACAGGGATTTTACATCTATCAAATTGTACAAATTCTAGATAGGGATAGTTCTTCGAAAAAAATCAATGTAATATATTATTGTTTTTAGAGAATATAGATTGAGGAATATCTCACTGAAAAACGTTTGGATTTTTTTGGAAGGTTTAATAATAGGAATGAAAAAGAAAGAAAAATATGATTGATTATATATAAAATTTTTATGGTAGATCCGAATTTAATTATCTCATAATGAAGACTTTAATATCCCAAACGATAAGAACTCAATGAAACTAATAAGTTTCCAAGAAGATATATTTGAGAAGAAAACATCTTATAATTAGGAATTAATTATGTGTATGTAATTTTGTTTCTGATTATGTACTGGTAGAATATATTTTTTTCATGTGAATTATTTAAACATTATTCAAGTGTATAAGAAACTAGTTAATGTGATTTTTATGGATAATGCGATGGTTATGTTTTTGTTATCATCTTTATTAGATTGTTGGGTTTTGTAGATAACATCTATAATAAATTATTATTTAAAATATTACATAGAGTTTGAGGATGTTAGAAATTTTATCTTGGATAAAGATCATTGATAAAGGAAATAAAAAAGAAACATCTAGATGCATACAAAATATTGAAGAAGATGTATATTCATCTCGCTGTAGAAGCTAAAGTAAATAAACAACATTAGAATGAAGTTGATGTAAATCAAATTATTTTATAAATATATATATGTTGTTGAGATGAGATGAAATATAATGAATTTATATATGAGTCATGTAGAATAATTTGAATGGTATGCTTCTAAAAGTTTATGATTCATCAAATTATCTAATGTGAATATCAATTTTTAGATAAGTGTTGATATACCAATGGATTCATGGTTGATTGACTCTAGTTAATAATTTCTCTCTATAACAAAGAAATAGATCATGTTAAATTATAAATCCATTAGAACTTTTAAGGTTAATTTTGTGGATGGGGAATTTATTGATGTCATAGGGAAAGCTGATTCCAATATCTAGATAGCTAACAATTGATTCTTGAAATTGAATGAATATTGACACATCCTAGGGATACAAAAGACATTAATTTTTATATTACATACAGATAAGAAAGGGTTTGGTTATATATTTCATAATGGAAATTACAATATTGTTTGATGACACGTAATGTTGGAAAGACAGGTAAAAAATGGAACCCTACATCTAAATTTAATACTATATGGAGTAATAATTTCTGGTGTATTAACATTTGAGAGTTATGAATTGTTCCATTTTAAGATAATTCTCCATATTAGGAAGAGTGTGGTTGTTTTAATGGATAAAAGTTAATTGATTAGTTATCTCTTAGAGTAAGAGGAGGAGGGTGTGATTTAAATTTAATAGCATGAATACTAGGTCAAATAAAATTTAACATTTTCATATAATTCGTCAGGTTCAAACCACAACCCAATCTTGAAAATTATCCATTTACATCAGGAAACTCATTAGTGATGTTGTAAAGAATGTTTGGATTGAAATTATGGATCAAAATTAGTATTTAATTTGATTATTCACTTAATGAATGTCCATCATGGAACAATAAAGTAGTATTTTATAAAAAGTAAATTGATTTAAAAATGGTTTGGAGTATGAAAACATGTATTTTTGAATATATAATCAAAATAAGGGGATCATGATGGATAATACTATATTGATTACACTATAGTAACATGATTTGGATAAGTGTATAAATTTGAAATTTATATAAAAGATTTGAATCATGATTTTATTCTTAGGAATTCCTAAGTAAATTTGGTAAAAACGTGTCAAAATGGTATCATACATGGGTAAGAAATAGTTTAATTCTTGATTAAGATAAAAAAAATTCTATAGAAGTTGTGGTCTATTAAAACAATGAATATTAGCAACATAATTTGTTTAATAATTATCCATGTTTATGTCAATTTTACTGAAAATTTCAATGTAAATTCTAAAACATGTTTCATTGTGTGATATAGAGATTAAAATAATTTATTCATGTAATGGGTTCATGAAAAAACTCATATCAGCATAAGCATGAATATTTTATTCAATGTGATGGTATTATATAAAGAAATAATCATGGTTTTAATATAATTTTATAAAAAAAATTATTACCTGATCAATTATTTGTTAATATATGATGGGGTGCCAAAAAAACAATTTTTGGAGACAACAGATGTTAATAATAAAAATTCATCACAAATACCAATATAAGACATGATTGAATACTCTATGACTGAAAAATAATGACTCAAGGTGACTGAATATGTATTAATAGAGGGTGTATTATTGAAGGTAGATGAGGAAAAATATGAATAGTGTAGATCATCTAGATCCACAAAACTCTTTTAATGGTTTGGATTTTAAATTAACATATTACTTATTACATATGGTGGGAAATTAAGATTCTTGAATAGGTGAAAAAAATCAGTGATATCTATATAAGAAGATATATTTGAATGAATAAATTTACTAATTTGGATTTTATAGTATGTATAACTATATCATTTTTCACAAGTGCATAATGAACATGAGAAAAAGTGGGTTTTACATTAAAAAAATGATAGTAGGAAAAATAAATAAGGCATAGATGGTTCTTAGGGTCATTTGATTTTTTTTAAAGGTTGGGGCCGGAGCCTCATTTTTATTATTGAAACAAAAAAAAGACCTCTTAAACTGGGAAGAGGGAGACCCATTACATAGCCTGAAGGCCCAGTGGGCAATTATCCCATTACATAGCCCGTAGGCCCAATTTTTTGGCCCAATTCCCATTCTGTGAATAGTACTACTATAGTACCCGCTCTGTTATAGTACCCGCCGCCGCTACAGTGCCCATGCCACTGCTACAGTATCTTAGGGTCATTTGATTGAATTAACATATTTAGTGTTGATCTTGTTTTCTGAGCATAATTTATACTTATAGCAGGTTAATGTATGTAAACCCATTGTTAATTGTTAGTATAAGGAGGAAATATATATGATGAAACTAAAGTGTTTTTATGACTTCAACAAAAGGGAATCAACATATAAACTTATGTGATATATCTTTTGTTTAAAGAAGGAAACTAGAAAATGGAATAAAAAATATGTTATGTATATAGAAGAGTAGAAATTTTATAAGAGTAATGTATATAATTATTTCAATGTGATTATTTGGGATGATGGGAGATTCATCATACTTATTCTTCACATATACTGCATACTTCAGGCGGGTTTGAAAGTTATGAATATGCAAGAGATGAATCTTGACTTATTTATAAACATTGTGATGAAAGTTATTAGTTGGGACAAATAAATTTTCTGGATGAATATTTTCTGATATAATAATCTTTGGATAATTTATCCGTTTCAAATGTACTATATCTAGAAGATTCTAAAGTGGTTAGGGATGTCGAGATGTATGTTATTCTATAAAACACTGGTTGGACTCTTTAAACTTTTTAATGGTCAGGAAATGTAGATGGAGGATGATGTAATATATGTGGACAATATTATTTCTTCATCACTAGTAGGAATAATTATGTACACCATTTTGGGTACTTTCCAGAAGAATTCATTCTCATTAAAATTTATCAGTTATTTAATGTCAAATATGGGTAGAACATAGAGAATTCTTGAATTATGAGATATGGTATTTGATAGGAAGAAATTGTATAAGTATTTTATTCATAATTTATTTTCAATGGTAGTTTCAACATAATTAAAAATTTTATCATGATTTATATATCTATAAGGAATTTTTTTTGTGTTCCCTGATCTATAAAATTAGTTATAAGGATGTTGCGGCTTAAACTAGTTATCACTTTTTCCCTTAATAGAAGCTGATTATGATGTAACAATAGAATATGGAAAAGAATGGTCTTGTATTACGTTTTAATTTTAAGAACATATAACGATCCATGATGGTGTATTTCTCTTATTAGTTAACTATAGTACAATTCATTTGGTGTGGAATCTTGTGTTTTATTCACACATGAAAAAAATCAACCTAAAATATCAATTTCTTAAGAACCTACTTGAGGATAGGGAACTAGAGTTTTATAAGGGAGCTATAAATAATAATTTGGTGGATATATTCATTTTTGTTTTAGACCAAGAGCCTTTTTATATGATTTAACCTCAATGGGACTTGGGGGAATGGATTGTGGTTAGAGGCACTGTATGTTACCTTAATGAGGAATTTATTTTACTACTTGTTAGAGAGTTTATGTGGTATTGTTAATGTATTATTCATGTGGGATATTTTTTTAAAATAATAATATTTATTCATGTCAAAATTAGTCATCTGAAAGGAAAAAGAATAGAATAAATCTCATCCATGAGGTTTAATAAAATGTTAGTATAAATCAATAGTTGAGGTAGGATGTTTAGATGTTTTTGTCTTCTGATGGGTTTGTTTTGTTCAGTGTTCTACATGTTGTGAGAATAAAATTTAATGGTTCTATTTTAGAGCATATAAATCATAGTATGATTAAATAATTAAAAATAGTTTTTTATAGAAATATTGTATTTCATAGGGATCATATAGTTTTACATTAATGTAATCTTCATTGTTAAACATAATTAAAAGTCATAGAGAATTTAATATAGTTCATTGGAATTCAATATAGATTAATGGTGGGATATCTATAAATATTGAAATTTTTTTACAATATATGAAATAGATAGGACCTTCTCTATATGTGTGGTGGTAAAAATTATACCAGTATAATGTGATGTGGAAAAAAAAGTAATATAATTGAAAATGAAATTTCAAAATGTCATTTTATAGTTTTACATCATTATATAATAAAATATGTTTTCATTTTTCTCCCTTATATGTGGGTCTCAATTCTATAAAATGTAATTCAAAAGACTTTTCAACAAAATGTTTATATTTTAACACTAGAATAAATGTTTGGGAGTATGATTGTATGGGTGAGTGTGTGTGTTAAAGCTGATATCAATATGGTGAAGTGAGTGGGGCATGAAGAATATTATATCTTCTAATATATAGTGTCAAAAATATTACTTCTAATTAAATAATCTATAGTGTATTTTTTTAATATGGTGCTTTGGGAGGATAATTTTTATGGACATTGAGTTTTATAATCTTCTGAGTGCATGGGTGGTTCACCTAGTACTCAATAATATGTTACATTAGTATTGATACTTGAATAATATTTTATGATGGTCATGGAGTTTATCCAAGAAAAGTTGTTTTGATATCCTATGATTATGTATATTTCATTTTACAATGACATTTGATTATTCAAATGTAATTTTTATTTATTTATACTTCATGGTCGTTTTGTTATGATTTAATCACTCTTATAAATTATTTTTTATTCTTGAAGTAATTTTCAAATAGTGCTAAGATTGTGCTTCCAAATTACCTCAAGAACGTCTCCATGAAGAGACCAAAGCTAAACATTACTTAAATAATACATTAGTCACATGATTTAAATAATATATCACATAAATATTGTCATAACCTAACTAAATAATGATTTAGTTCCATAGAGTTTATCTATATAAAAATAATATTTTAAAACTCTTCAAAAATTTAATCCATAAGCATTCACCAACACACCCTTTTTAGACATCTCAGACGATATAATCACCTTTATAACCTGGGGATTTGAAATATATAAATGGGTGATCTAAAATTTTTAGTAATGGAAAAGACATATTATAATGTATTAGATTATAAAAATGATATTAAACATGTGAAAGTTAAAAATAAAATAATTAAATCTCATAATATAATGCATAATAATAATAAATAATGATTTTGAAACAAAACATCAAAAAATAGCATCAAGGAACCAAAAATTAAAAAATATAGATAAAAAATAAATATAAATGGGTGCATATACAGTAGTAGTGGTGGCATTGTAACAACGGTGGGCACTGTAGTGGAAGAAGGTCACTATAGTTGTGTGGGTATTGTAGCAGTACTATTTACAGAATGGGCTGTGGGCTAAAAAAATTAGGCCGACAGGCCATTTAATTGTCAAAATACCCACCGGGCCTTTGGGCTATGTAATGGGTATCCCGTTACCTAGTTAAAGAGGTATTTTCTTTACTTTAATAATAAATGAGGTTTCAGCTCCAACCTTTAAAAAAACATAATAAAAATATGAAAATATTGCACAATCATAAACATTGGATTTCTAATCATTTAAAACCAAGATACTCTCTAACATAATCATGTAAAAAAAATTCAGTAGGGATCCATGCCATCACACTCACCCTTTGTGAACCTTGTGACATTATAACTATTTACATTAAATGTTTATCTTAGGAGATAAAATACCTAACGCAGTTAATTGGAAGGAGATATAAGTACCACTATATTTATAATCAATACATTTTTTCGCACTTGAAAACCAAACATTCACCATCTCATAATGAACACTTTTAAAAAATATTGGGTTTCAAAAAACATTAAAAACATAACATAACAAGAATGTATAAAATAAAATAACATAAAATATCTTTCTTCTCATAATAAACAATATAATTATAAAATATAAAGGGTGATCATGGCATTACTTCCTGAAAAAATCCAAAAAAAAAATTAAAAGATTTACGTGAGAATTACTTTTATAAAAATTGTGAAGGGATAGGAAAGAAAATTTAAAATGTTTTTATAAATAATTCTGAAAAATAATTCCATAAATATACATAATGTATTCAAGAAGGGCAAGATAATATAATTTGGAATCATTTACTTTTAATATAATATTTAATAATGAAAACATGGAAAGGGGGTAAGGTTATAAATACATTTTTTAAAATAATTTGAAAAATATTTACACAAAAAATACTCTTTAATAATATAAAAATGAAAAACATTTATAGCTTCCAATAATAGATAAGAAAATACTTTGAAATATTTAACTTTTAGAAAGACTCTTAAAATATTGGAATATGACAATTATATAAAGGTCTCATTAAAAAACTAAAAACACATTAAAAATTTTACATTTTAAAATAATACATAATAATAGAAAAATGAGAAATAAATAAGAGTGTTCCATAGAATATGTAGATTTTATGATAAAACATTCATTTTTGAAAGGAAGGAAAATACTTTTATACATTTTGAAATATCCTTATTAATAACCCACATTGATTAGAAGATTTTAAACAATTAAATTAACAATATGATTTTTTAATAATTGATTGTTTTTAAGAATATCATAAGTAATATAAAATAATAAATTATTTCGAATGAATGAGAATAAAAATTCCCCATATGTACTATCACATTTGAGTTATCTCATTTTATACAAGGATGTTGAGAATAAAAATTCATTCAACTTCACTGAAATTTTCATAAAAACTATAGAAATAGAATGAAATTTAAATCAAATACATGAAACCATGAATGGCGAATTTATTCTAGATATAATATATCATATTGGTTTTATGAATTCAGTATAATTGAAAATCGGTGTTTTGTATGAGCATTGTCTCATATAAGGGAAAATTGAGATGAAAATCCCTTACCACGATTCCATTCATAGTTGATGAAACTATAACCTCATATAAAGTATAAATGGATAATTTAATTTTAAATTTATTAATATTTATCATAAATATTAGTCATTTATAATTCAAATTATAATTCTTTATCCTCACTACATTAATTAGTAAGTGGTTATTATGAAAATCAGGTGTTTATAACATTATATTTTTTAGTCTTCAATAATAAATTTGAGATCAGTTTCCATAATTTAATTCTAATTTCTATATTTATATATAATTTATTATTCTATAATATATAAATTATAATTATTTGAAAAGTTATTATTTTATTCCATGTTTATTTGGGTTGTTCTGTGTTAAAATAGAATTGATAGGGGCTTATTTTTGTAATTTTTTCAAATAGAATTGTAACATTACTAATATGTTAAATAAAAAATAAAATATTAATGTAACCATATAAAAATCTTGATTTTGTTAATATGTTGTATTATTATTATTTTTAATGGTCTTGTAGCCATCTAGAAACATATTTTTTAATCTTTGTTTTCGGTGGGGGTTTAATCAGTCCAAACATGAACTTGCATTAACTCGATTGGATAATATTATTAAATAAGTGTTTATTTTAGCATTATATATTTATAATAAAATACTAAATATATTATTTTTATCATAATATTATGTTGAAATATAATTAATTATATTTATATTAGGCATGAAAATCAAATTAAAAAATGAGAAACATTTTCTCATAGAGATGGTAATCCACATGCACACACGATTAACATTCGTGTTTCACAATTCATTATCTATGTTAAAGATTAATATTAAATTGTAATTTCAGAATCATAATTATATGGGGTACATAAATTTGATTCATCATTACAACCATTAATTTAATCTGATTAAGGAACATAATAAAAAACAGATTGTGTCGCTTCGTAAAGGCGGTAGTCCACACAACACACTAAAAATGTTATTTTATTATAATTTGATACAAATAAATTAATAAGGTTAATAAAATTAATATGAAAAAATAAATTTATTTTAATGACACTTAATCATAATTATTATTATTTTTTAAATGATATTGGGAAGATTAATGTTAGGATAAAATCTTATGATGGTGATAATACTTTTATTTGATATAAGATTCATTCTCTTGGAGGCCACGTTAAAATTGAAGTTATTAGGATAACTATGACTGAAGAAGGTATTATTTTTCAGAATATGACTCTAGGGGTAGTAATATATTAAAATTATAAGGAGTAATCTAATTGTCATGGGTCTGTTTGTAATGGATTATTTGATAGCCATTTATATGATAGGAAAAGAGAACTTTTAGAAAAACCCTTTATAAAATAATTATTCTATTACATCATTCCATGTTAAATGGAACAAATTTTTAAAATTTGTGTAGTATGATTTTTTTGAGGTCAATAAAGTCACAATCTTGTTTTCCATACATAAAATCACAAATAAAGGGTGTTTCTAAAATTTGTGTAGTATGATTTTTAGAAACACCCTTTATAACATAATTATTCTATTACATCGTTCCATGTTAAGGTTTATAGATTCATAATATTATTTAGTATTGAGTAGAAATTAAATTATTAATAATTGATATGTATATATGTATTTTTTATAAATAATTTTCTAACCATTATATAATTTATTCTTAATAATAAATTTATTTTATATAAATTCCTTGATATTAATACTTCAATGAAATTAAATTAATTTTTTCACTATTGTTATGTTGATTAGTATTAAATATAATAATCTAAATTTTATTACGTAAAATGAAATTATCCATATTAAATAAATTTAAATGATTTTTTCAAATATAAGAATAATATTATATTATTAATATTATATATGTATATGTAATAATCAATGAGTTATCCTGTGTAACCTATACAAACCTATTTTTTCTTGGAAACGATTATTATTTGGAATAAATATTAATGATTATGATAGAATTATAAATTACATATATTAAAATGGAATTAAAATTATAAATATAATACAATATAGTTTTCTAACAATTAAATAAACCAAAAAACATCATTTCATCAGGTTTTAATTAAATAAAAAACAGCCAAAAGAATTGGTTTTCATTAAAACACTACATAAAATCACAAATTGATGGGAATGGGTTTATAAATTAAAAATTATTATTTTATAATATTTTTCTATAATTTATAATACATAATTTATATAAAAACGTTTCAAAAAAATCAAATAATTATTAATGTGATTATATTTGAAAAATTATTAGTTTTCACTTAAAACATGTTATTTTAAAAAAAATCCCAAAAGTAAATCGTAATCAAATTTTAATGAGAGTAATTAAAAAATGGATTTTAATTTATCAAATTCTAATTTTAAATTTTTAAAATTTTATATTTCTAAATGATAATTTATATTAACAATAATTAATATCTATTATCTATAATAAACGTGGATTCTCTATGATAATGTGTCAACTTCCATTACCACCACGTCACCCTATATTCTCTATTTCTCCCTCCAAATGTTGAAACTTCACCCACTTTCCCTCCTAGGATTGGGGTTTTCCCCAGTATCATGCTCCCCTCCCTGAAACCACTCCCCAAATCCACTCTCCCCACTCTCGGGTTCCCGCTCCGGTCCCCAAATCCCCTAGATACTACTCCCATGACTGATTCCCCTCTCCCACCCCCTTCTCAGTTATCCCCTTTTCCCCACACCACTCCCCTCCTCATTTCCCCTCTTATTCTACCTATAAACCTAAATGAATATCACCACACTCCCTTGATTCATCGCTACCTATTAGGGTTTAAGTTCCTCCATCTCTTCCATCCCATTCACAGTTTCCTTCCCTATGATGCTCATAGGGTTACACCATGACATTCACCTCGACACCTCCATCTTTCTGACATCCATGTATGTCTACCTCTACCTCCTCAACTATCGTGTGTGCGTTCAGCCTCTTGACCTCCTCTTTCACGTTCTCCGCGTCAGCCTGCTCCATCTCCATTTCCTTATCTGCATCAGCCTACATCGCGTCTTCTTTCTCCAAATCCATCACATCTGGATCCTACACCTCCTCCAATTAAATTGTGGTGACACTAAATCACAATGGATTTAAATCTCCTTCAAGATGGTACTGTTGGAATCGAGTCGGAGTTCTTTCAAAAACATGGTTGTCAGCAACTCTCAATCCAGGGTCGAGGAGCTCTACATCAGCTAAGAGATTTGCTCTGTAATTCATTTATCGTCACTCTCTACATCCTAAACTAACCTTGAAATTTTCATCATATTTTATTCATTCTTGGTTTCTTTTTGTGCACAACATCCTCAAGACAAATTTTTTGGTCTTCGGAACCCATCTCTTATGTTACTTGATTCAGGGTCTTCCTCTTCAAATGAATCTAGTTTCATTATCTCCATAGATACATACCCCCAAGAACAATTTTGTATTCATGGTTCTTCAACACCACCTTCATCATCATAAAATGTAACTTCAGTGATATGAAACTCTGATTACGTATGAAATAAAATCATTTTCCGATATTTTTCTTATTTTGTCATCATCCTTCGTAATTATTTTCTCTCCAAATCAGTTTCTTTTTGAAAAGATAATGTGATGAACTGTTTTTGAGATTTTCCACGATGATTAAGGTAGCCTCAACCTCTCTTCATTATGGTTTTATGTATAAATCTATAAATGATTTTCCGATTCATTTGTTCATAGGGAAATGGTTCACAAGGATGAGAATGTTTTTGAATTGGAATGTGATGGTTCAGTTTATGTTAGTACCTGGTAATACTAGACTGCTTTGTATATAAGCTTATCCAATCTTCTTCTTTGATTAAGATTTTATGGATTTAACCATGATATTAATGTTTGGGAAAGTTCAATGGCTCTCTTCTTAGCTTTGATTTCATGGATGAGACTCTAATCCTTTTAATGTATTCATTTAATTATTAGTCTAACACAACATTGTGTTTCATTTTATTTAGCCTCCTAGAGCCATTATAGTCTCGTGGTATATTATCATCTAAATCACCAATATATATCACAACTATAACATCTATGATTATTTTTATTTATTATGATGAAGTAGAAAAAATTACATCTGTTTCTATGGGTGCTGCATTAAACAGAATACCTAATTGAAGATAATTTTTTAGTAATATTGTTTCCCCATATTCTGCCTTTTACTAATAATTTCCACTTACTATTTTACCATTTATTTGATATATATTAACTAGCATTATAACTATTTCTATTGGAGTATCATTAAACTGAAATGTGATGAAGATGAGTGAAGTGTACCAGCACATGAATGTTAATTTTGTTTCATATGAATTTTTTAATATAATTTTTTATTTCATAAATATCAGGTATGTACATATTAATGTTTGAATATTATTTTTGTAAATTCTAAATATTCAGCATTGAAATATGTTGGCTCGTTTTTATTTCAAAATTTAAATATGCAGGTTCAGAATTGAAATATGCAGGGTCATATTTACTTTAGAATTGAAATATGCAGGTTCATATTTATTTTAGAATTGAAATATGAAGGTTCATATTAAGGTCAGGTTTATACATTTTAATGTTTGAATATTGTTTTTTAACTTATGTGTATTCATAATTGAAATATTTGGTTTCATATTTATTTCAAAATTGAAATATGTTGGTTCCGAATTGAAATATACCTGTACATATTTATTTTCGAATTGAAATAGGTAGGTTCATACTTATTTCTGGATTTAAATATGCAGGTTCATATTAATTACAAATTCTATGATTTTATATGTCACCAATATTTTTTACTTAAACATATTACTATATTCTCGATATAGAACAAAATATCGTGTGATTTTGATAGTGATTTTATGGTGAAAGGTAATCTCTAATTGTCTTGAGATACCATGGCCACAACAATCCATGCCACTGAACTGCACACCGGAACGAATGGATACATAAACATAAATGACCTTAGATTTCTACATTGGTTCATGTATCTTTATCCTCATCTACTTTTTTAAAATGTAATGGTATTGTTGATTCAAGGTAATTTAATCTCACTATTATTTTTATTTCCATTTTCATAATGTTTCATTTATAGTTTTGTTGTATGACATCGATATTTGGTTGATACATCATTCTACTACATCTTCTAGGAAAAAAATTTCTCATGTAGTTTTTGAAATTAATTTTTCAATTGGTGTATGTTTTATTTTCATGCAGATCTATTTCGAAGGGAGATATTATTTGGTCAGATTTGTTAAAATGGAGAATCAATCAGGCCTAGACATTTATCTCAGAATTGGGACTTATGTCTGTGCCCATTGGCATTTTGGGTCATTATGAAGGTTATTAGTATGTACAATATATTAATGTGTTTGAATTAAAAAAAATATTATTGATTTTTTATTTCTTTACAATGTACATGGGTTTCCCAATTTCGAAGAAATATGTCCCAGGATCAGTTTTAGAACTGATAATGGTCCTTTCAAGGTTAGATTTGCAACATATAATGTTCCATTCAAGAACTTTTTTTATAATCTGTTTTCCTTGTGCATTATTTTTTCACGATTTTGAAATCTATGTTTATATTGATCTGTGTTGGTCATTTAACAAACATTTTTGTGATTTTATTATCCTATCAATTAATTTTCAATATACCTTATCTGATGGGTTTTTGAAACCCTAGGGTTTTCCCTGCTCTACTCCAATAGTCACCCAACAACTAGAACACTCTCAAGGTGTATTTTATATTCCTCAAAAAATATATATGTCTCCTGATGTTAATTATTCTCATCTTCTATAAGTATTTACTAAATATGGGTTGGTAGTTAATGCAAGCATCATTTTTGGGTTAGAAATGAACAATCAGGAGGCGGTCGCTTCATAACAATGTATAACATTGGGGAAATGAATAATAGTTTTTCTTCTTTTGGTGACCAGGTCATACGATTGTCATAGATTCAGAGTTGGGTTATCCTATAGTTTTTTGGTTTGTGCTGTTATATGTGATGAATTCGAACATGTGATCCTACAACTATTCCAAAAAACACATGCATCACTAAATATAACAGGAACCGTGAATTTGGTAGCAATTAATAAAAAACCTCATAAGCACCCAGATTAGAGGCCTCTAAAAAAATTGATGCTAATATAATGGATAGTGTCATACTTAACATTGTAGTGAATTTTTTACAGAAATTACTACTGATCAATCATTTCAAAAAAATTATGTTTCATTCTATAAATATAGATGGTATTTTTTCTCATTAAATTCTAATTTGTCCAATTAATTTTCAATGTTTACAATTTCATGATCTCTCTCAACACAATGAATTTCTATGAAAACAATACATAAATTCCATATGCAGAGAATCTATTATGAGTATAATTCATTTTAGGAGAATCCATATGAATATAATAAAATGCAATACATTGCAAAAATCTTTATCCATATGAGTAGAGTCCATTTTGCAATACTGTGCATTTGTATGACTTAAATACATAACTTTCTTACTGCTGACCATCAAACACATTATCCTTTGTGTCTAATCACATTTAATTTCATTGTACAATACTCATTCTCTAACATAATTTTTTATTTTATTATTTACTATCTTGTTTGATCCACCAGATCAAAACATGTTTCTTTTTAGGTAACAAAAATTTATTTTTTACATTATTATTTGTGATCACTTTTCATTTCAATTTACAATACTCCTTAGTTTTTGAGATTTCAGGTGATGAAAGATAATATGGAGTGTGCTAAACCTGAGACTGAAGGGTTGTGCAGGGGAGCTACTAAGGTGCGCCATTCTATGAGTGCTTGATTTATATCACTGAAAAATCTTCACGTTATGTGTTTCACATTTCTAACAAAAACTAATAGAATTACATTTTTTAAAACAAATAAATAATTTAGTTTTATAATAACCAATAGAGATTATTTTTATTGACAAATAGTTTCATACATACAAGTTTACCCAGCTATTATTCGAATAGTTATTTTACAATTATTTAGTTTGGAACATGTATCTCATACCCACTTCACATATTCCAATTTACCCAGATTTTATTTTAATAGTTATTATATACATGAAAAATACAAATATTCTGTAGTGTATATGTTCAGATACACGAATCATGTTTTAGATCATGTACTTACCATATCAATTCTTGCAAACTAGCCAACCACGTTCAATGGTTTTACAGATTCCTAAAAATAGAAACATATTTATGTGTTCTACATAACAGTTTAGCACTTAACGCTTAACCATGCATAAACTGTTTCAATCAAATAATTGAACTTTGCACCAACCTTTCTTATCATTAATCCACAATTTGTCAATACATGTACTCTTTGTCGATTTGATTATCCATTCATTTTAACATAATCTCATTACTTTCGATATTGTATTTAAATTGTTGTACAGTAAATACTTTTTTAAAAAATTGAAAAAATAAATTGGGAACGTTGCTGCTAGGTTTCCACCAATAAATGATATTTAAATCATTGTAGTAAAAATTATAATTTATTTAAGAATATATTCCTACTTTTAATTCTCCATTGTTGTGTTCACAATACATATTACATTTTAACATGTTCCAGTGTATGTCTTTCTTCTAGGCACTAACATACCTTTCAGGGACCCTATGTTTCATCATTAAACAAAAGTTAATGAAATGGTTGATGGTTCACTTTACCAGGTATTTTTATGAGTTGTTTTACATGCTACATTGTTTGATTATTTGTCAAAAATATATGCTATAATTAATAGTAATATATTGATATATTTTCACTATAGTGTCCAGATTTTTTATAGCAACATTGTTTACTATAAAATAATGAAAATAATGTAATTTATGTATAATAAATTATTGATTTTGGTTTTATTGAATTTAATAAACTCCATGTATTAATAGAAGAAAAACCATTGTGATTTATGCATTTTAAAGAATTAGTCAACTTCTAAATGATAGTATGAAAAAAATACAACTTTTTATTTTGAATTATATGGAATGATGTTTGGCCGATTTTTTATACTATAATATAACACTCTCATTCTGTTATAACTTATTATCATCACCTTTGATTATTTTTCATTAATCATCATTGATCATGTATTTTAATGGTTTTATGTAACTTTTTGGATAAATTTACAGTTATTGAAGTGAACTATAGGATATTTTCATTTGATTTATTTATTATAGTATCACATTTGTAGTGTATTTACTATGTCAGATGTAATAGGATGGTAAAAACACATCAAATATGATTTCATGTTTCTAGGATACTCTAGTGAGGAGCCTTATCTTGTTCATAAAAATGTGTACCTTAATGGATATGGTGACTAGGAGCAAATGATGGGGGTCTAGTTCGACCCCAGCACGGATTTCCACACTTTCTATGTAACGCCCAGGTAAATAAAGAATATGAAATTTTTATATTTATACCTTTTTATGAATGAAATATTAATATTACTTTAAAGGTAACACTATGCTCGATGGCGTACCCAATGCACAACAACGAGTTTCTTTGAAATCTTATGTTTCACTCTAATAATAAAATAAAATTATTTTAAATGGTAGTTAACGCCTAGTCATTGTAATGGCGGGAATGAACATAACTAACTAAAAAATGATTATATATGTTTTTGAAATATTTTTACATTTATCCAATAAATGTTAGAGGCATAAAATGCAAATGAATCCAGTTTTAAGCATAAATCTTCTAATATTCTTTAAAAGGTCGATTAACTGCCTTTTTGATGGTGAACCTCTTTTAAATCCACTTTTTCACAATTTTATGTGTTATATTTGACAAAATAAAATTCTTTTAAGAATCCAGACATCAAAATTTACATTGTGTAAATTTTTGGTATTTTTCTGATAAAGTTCATTTTTTTAATGAATAGTGAAAAATGATGTATTTTAATTCAAAACCTCTTTTTAATATAATTTATTTATATGATTAGATTATATTTTGAATTGGTTTTAAAGTCCAATTATAATATATTTTTTCCATTTGATCCAATTGTGGTCATTGGAATTAATTTCAATTTGACATTGGACTTAAACTAGTGTCAATCTTTTAATTGATATTGTTTCTTAAAAACACGCTATTTGTTTTGACAGCAGGAATTAATTATTAAATTAATTAATGCAACTTATATATTTTTAATTTTGTAAAATAGACATCATTTTTGAATTCTTAATGTCAAATATATCTTAGGGATAATTTTTAGTATTTTTCTGAAAAACTTCAATTTTTTGATGAATAGTGAAACCACTAAGTGGTAGTTTAAAAACTGATTTTTTCTTTTAAATTAAACTTTACCACTTCTGTGATTTAAATTTCAAAAATATGACATACATTGTTGTCATTAGGAAGTAAAATGTGGTTCAATGGTATGAACATAATTATTTGGTGAATAGTAACTTTTAAGTTTTTAATCGCGATTAGAGGTAATTAGTGTAATTTAAGGTAGAAATAATGTTATAATAATATGAAATGACCTAGAAACATGTCCTACCCTCATTGGATGTGTCATGTCCGACCAAAAAAATACATGGGTAAACTTGGGGACCCCATGGAGCCACATTGGTAGTAAAATGACATTAATAACGTTTTATTTAAAGTTAAAATAAAAATGTCACAAACATGAGTTATTTTACTAAAACAATTTTTAAATGGGGATATACAAGTCATAATTTTTACTATAAATATTTATTAGAAAGATAAAAATATTTCCTACATCATGATAGTTTTTTTATAATTTTTATACAGTATATAAATTAAATTATTTATGACACCATGATGATGTAGTGATTACCTCATTATTTAACGATTTAAATAAAATGAAAAGATAATGTGAAATATAAGACCTAATCATGTAAAAAAACCTATTGTATGGGTGGATTTTGGACCCTTATCACCTTATCATCGAATTATATCAATTTGGGACTTTTAAAATCCAAAAATCATTTCATGATAATGTAACTTTTTTGACTTTCCAAGAATGCCCCTCCTCTCCTCTTATAAAAGGCCCCCACCTCTACCACCTTACCCACACCTCTCAAGCCTTTTCCTCGGCCAACCCCTGCCTATTTCATCTCTCCACATACCTATCTTCATCATTGAAGCCTCACGTTGGGCATAATTCTTTCCAAGGAAGCCTTTGAGCTCAAATCAAAGAGAGTTACCCGATTTAAAGGTAATGTCTTTCCTTGTGTTATTTTGTTTTATTTTGCTTCTCCAAACCCCTAAACTCTTTTTAATACTTTTTTTGTAACAACATCAGTATATTAAATATAATAGGATGTTTTTATAACAATTATTCTAGCCACACTTTCACACACCTCCGTCTAATGGTTAAAGAACATATTGTTTCTGTGGATGGCGAATTACTGCCTCACGAAACGATGATTGTTAAATATTCTTTTAACACCTTCAAAGGTGTCCATTAAGATATCAAAATATTTATATATGATATATAATATTTTTATGTTTTCCTTAAGATTCTGTATTTTTCCTTTATGGCATACCTTTATGGTATCCATTATGGGTAAACGCGATATCTTCATTTTAGGGAGTGCGGACTACCGCCCCCTCAAAGTGATTTGATTCGTTAATGCCATATGTGGGATGTATAAAGGATGTAATTAATGGTATTACATATGATATCTTACTGTAATTATAATATACCTTTATATCATTATTATTTATTCCATTTAATACAAAAATAAAGAAATGAAAGTTGTGTTCATGCGTACGTACGGCTTACCGTCTCCATGAACGGTACATTTCATTTCTTATCTCCAAATGTTATGTACTATTATATGTAAATATATATAATGTATATATATGTAATATATTACATCTAAATGATTTATATAATTCTGGACTTATAATATATATATCTCTCATTTTGTTTTAATTCCATTAATATGTCAAAAAATGAAAGTAGCGTTCATGCGTACGTATGGCCTACCGTCTCCATGAACGGTGCTTTTAATTTTTATCTCCATATGCTATGTAATAGTATAAATTTAATATATACTGGATATATATGATATTTAAAACAAAAATACTATTTTGGATATGATTTACCTATAACTACATGGAAAATTCTTTTCCGACAAGTTCAATTTTTACTCATGTACCGAACATCGACAAAAACGTCTGATATGAACTCACTTTATTATCCATTTATTATAACATTATAATATGTGATATGAACTGAATAATAATACTTAAATGATAACCATAATAAATTATAAATTTACCAAATTTTATTATTCAGGAGATTAAAGAACGATCAAGAAATGTCGGACACAAGGTAAGGGATCTGACCTCTCTCTTTCTTTTCAAGTACCCTCTTTTATGTCATTTCATTTATGATCCATGTTCTTATGTTGGAGGATGTTATTTAATATTAACCATAATGTAATTTGTATTTTCATATGATTATTTACCCCCTCTTACTCTCATCAATTAATTTTAAGAATTTTCATGTGGCGTCGTTAGGCTGCCGAATTTTCGTAAGGGATCCAACCTCTCTCTTTCTTTTTAATTACTCTCTTTTATGTCATTTTTTAAGCTCATATTTCATATTTTTGGGGGTGTTATTTTATATTCATCATACTTTAATTTTTATGTTCATATTTTGAGAGACCCTATTTGATCTCATAAATCCATTTTTTGAAGTTTTAAGAGGCACTGTTAGGCTGCCAAGTTTTCGTAAGAAATTTTTCATCTCACTTTTATTCTAGTGAAATTTATGCTATGTTTGCCACTATTTACATTGGGTGGTGTATGTACTTCCCATTATTATAGACTTTGTGTAGTATAATTTCATTTATGTCTATTTACATCTTCATTGTAAGACCCTTCTTTCATGGGGTGTACGTTTTGAAAGTTACCTAACTCGATAAGGGGACCTTTCACCCTCCTCTTTTTAAAAGACATTTTTTGTTTTGTCTTTTAATTAACATAATATTATTTTGGGATATGTCATAATATATCCTTATTTATGTCAATTTTATTTCCAAGTGATGAGATACCATTTTCTCTCTCATCAACTCATTTTCTAAATTTTAAAGTGACGATGTTAGGCTGTCGGATTTCTGTAAGGGAACTTCTAAACCCACTTTAAATTCTTTTGGTTAAACCTCTACTTCTTGATTTTATCATTCCAATATTATGTGTGGAATCTCTATGTTGTAATTTCCACAATCCTTTGTGTGGAAATACTATTTCTACACATAATCATCTCATTGATAAATTCTGAAGAACTTTTATGGGAAATCATAACTCAATCTCATTTCATTGAGTTAAATATCTATGTCAATGGTTTTGTTTTTCCAAGATTATGTGTGAATGACCTATAATTATTTCACACTTAATATCAACTTATATTGAGGGTATTTATATTTCTCACACATAATTATGTGATAGATTTATCCTTAATTTAAGTATACCATCTTTATAATGGATTTCTTGTCAATTTACATTTACATTGAGACTTCATTTTTGTTATGCACCAATTCACTCTTATGTGGTGTGTATACTGTACATTGACATATTATATCATGAATCCCTTTATTCTCATGATATTATAAAGTTTTGATTAAATGTTATACCACAATTATTTGTATTCAAGAGTCTATCATTTTGTTAATAACTCTTTAACAAAAATATCGTTTTAAATGTTTTAAAGATTCATTATTCTAAGTCTTTATCTTTAATGTCCATGTTTTCAAAATGGGTTTCAGTATTTATTTATATGGACATTAATGTTTTAATATTATAATTCCATTAAAATCATTAAAGTGGTATGGAACACTTTGATTTAAAAATCTCTTTTAAATGATTTTTGAAAATGGATTGATTAATTCAATGTCTTGGAATTAATTATTGTGATTTCAAATCATATGTTGTTGTTAAAATGTATATATTTACAATATTTTATGTCTAATGATGTTACTTGGACATTTTACGGGTGGTTATGTGATAAACCATATGACGGGTGGTTACGTTATAACCTCCAATGCATTGGGTATGGAAGTCAGCCGTATGGCTATTCCATTAAGTATGTGTGGAAGTCGACCGTATGGTCATTCCATTTAAGTATATTTATGTCCAAAGTTACATTTATATGATATTTGTTCTTTATATGGGTTTTATGGTAATCTTTTGATTACAAAAAGGGTAAGCAACGATATTTTATTCAATGAATAGTATTTTCTTCTTCATAAAGGTGAAAAGTATTACTTTGATAAAGTATTCATGGTTTACTGGTTGTTTTGAAAAACTAACAGTTTTCCTTCTTTGTGTATCCTTTACATGGATTTTTATGCTCATACCAAGTTTTTGAAGTGTTTTCCATATGACTTAAAGATTAATAGGGTAAAGGATGGGATCAAGGAAATACATTCTATCTAAAACATGGAACTAGACATGTTTCTGTTTTAGTTTTTTTTTTATTTTATGGAAACTTAGTAGAAGATTCTACTATGTAATCTTTTGAGATGTAATAGTTATGACCTAATTCTCTAAAACTCTAAACCTGAAAATATTCTCTATGTGAATTATTCATTTAATTCATGATTATGTAATGTTTAATGTTTGGGCCTTATAGTTGGTATCAGAGGTCGGTTTAGATATCATTAGAGGATAGAGTATTCTCTAAGCATAAGCGACATTACCATAATGTCTAGGATTTCATAAAGAGTCATAGTTTTTAGATAATGTGAATGGGTATGTATATCATGGTGTTTATCTTCCTCATTAGTACATGATGTTTTTTTTGATATACTCACACTGACATTTCTGTCTTTATAGAATAGTTGGATCTAGCAGGCACGAAAGTGACAACAGGTTTGAAGGAAACTGTGGTGGTTCTCTGATAACCAACCATCAGGAGTCATGAACAACCACTTGAACCTTGGAAAGTTCTCTAATACATCATGTACGAGAGAACCAACTCGATGTGGAAGTTCAGGTGATAATTATAAAGGTAACCATTAGGGTTTATATGATCCTTACTTTTGAGGTAATTATGGGTTATTATATGTTATGATTGAAAATGAAATGCATGACATAAACATGAGGTTAAAATATGTTATGATTATTTTTGAAGATATAATCTCGTTTTGGGGAATTTTTTAAGAATTATATAGTTTTGGAAAAAGGACAACAAGCAGACTGTGTGACAACCCATCGCGTCGGACAAAGCTGTAGGAATCGAACCCACAACAAAGTGCGACTGGTATTTATCGCCTACCACTAGACTACGTGAAGTCCCTGGTTAGATTGACTAATTACTTTTAGTTAAATGATCTTATGAATCTAGAATAAGTTTATTTTGGGTTATTTATGGAAATTATTAGCCTATCATGGAGGATATGTGATTATGTTAATTACTTTTCAATTTGAGACTTTAATAGCAACAGATGTTATATGGAGATAAATGTTAATTTGTACCTTGGAAGACTATGTGAATAAATCCTTCAAATGTTTGGGTTTCAATCTTAGTTTGGTTTACTTTGAAGAATTTTATGGACAATTTGTTTATCGAATGGTCTTCGTCGAAATTTGGGTTTTGTTGGACAAGTATTGGAGATTAAGAATAGATTTTCTTTTTAAAAAAAGATTATCCTTTTGTGGATTATCTGATCTTGTTCTAACAATTTTGGTTTTGGTTAAGGTATAAATACATGGGAAATATATAGTTATCTTTTTTGGATTAGGTGATTCTCTAAAAGTTGATTATAGTACTCTTAATTTGAACAAGTCTTCTTAAATACACATTATTTGGGGAAAGTATGAGTATGTGTATGAAATCTAGTAAAAGTTGAAAGTCAACATGACAAGTAAGTATGTTTCCTTATGATCAAAAATAAATTCCTCAATGAAAAGTAACTTAAAAAAAATGTTTTCTATTAACTTTTCCTACTGGGGAATCAAATACCATTTAACCCATCAAAAGCTTGTGATTTTCTGGTGGTTAACTTTCTCCTAAACATGTTTTCTATTACTCTCCATTAGAACATGACCCTTTGTTTTATCCTCTATTTTCATGTTTTCCTACATGGAATCCTAGTATGGGTAAACTCAGGTGACCTCTGTACTTCTCTTTCTTTCTTTTAAAGTGATTGTTTTACCGACTCTTGTTCCGATGTGGGACATTCAATGAAGTTTCTGAGCCCAATTTTAAAATTGCGAGGACGCAATTCTCAAAATGGGGGAAGGATGTAACACGCCAGGTAAATAAAGAATATGAAATTTTTATATTTATCCCTTTTTGTGAATAAAATATTAATATTACTTTAAAGGGAATGCTATGCTCGATGGCGTACCCAATACGCAACAACAATTTTCTTTGAAATCTTATGTTGCACTCTAATAATAAAATAATATTATTTTAAATGGTAGTTAACACCTAGTCGTTGTAATGGCGGGAATGAATAGAACTAACTACAAAATGATTATATTAGTTTTTCAAATATTTTTACTTTTATCCAATAAATGATAGAGGCTTAAAATGCAAATGAATCCATTTTTAAGCATAAATCTTCTAATATACTTTAAGAGGTCGATTAACCTCCCTTTTGATGGGGAAACACTTTTAAATCCACTTTTTGAAAATATTATGTGTTATATTTGACAAAATAAAATTCTTTTAAGAATCCGGACATCAGAATTTACTTTGTGTAAATTTTTGGTGTTTTTCCAAAAAAGTTCATTTTTTTAATGAATAGTGAAAAATGAGGTATTTTAATTCAAAACCACTTTTTATTATAATTTATTTATATTATTAGATTACATTTGTAATTGGATTTAAAGTCCAATTATAATATATTTTTACCATTTGATCCAATGGTGGTCATTGCAATTAATTTCACATTGACTGAGACATCAATAATAAGTGACTTCTAAGACATGTATTTCTTTTGATTCATCTTTTAATTGAAAATATACTAATTATGATCTAAACACATGGTAATATAATCCTATAGTAATAATATTAAAAAATTATAGGGGTAATTCATATTCAATTACCATGTAACTAAAATCCACATCGATGGTTGGAAACAATCTTATAATTGAATCAAAGGTTTTTCAACATTTGATTTCCACCATGTATCACCATCAAACTTCATAACCCACCTTTTTATTTATTTCATTAAAAATAGTATAATATTACATAGGATTCCATATTTTCCCAATGGATATGACATGATACATCTTTGTATCATGTTTCAATGACATAATGTTCATTTAGGGGAATGTATAGGTAACAATATGTTTTCATAAAGAAATATTTATATGGGGATTATATATATATATATATATATATCCATTATTTATATATTTTTTGATCGATTTATAGATAATTAATATTTAAATTGATCGAAGGAATTATTTATTTCATTATGTTGTGGTCTAAAAAAATATCCAGGACACAAATGAACAAATCCACATATGTTAAAATCAAAATATAGTAATTGATATTGTGAGGGTAAATAGAAGTAATATCATTATGAAATTTATATATAATGGATAAGTTATATAATAATATATTATAATTCATATAAATTAAGTTCATTGGTTTGATAATGTAAAGGCGGTTGTATCACTTTTTATATCACATAACGAGTCCAAAGAATTACATCAATATGTATGGCATGATCTGAAATGTTTATGGGAGCAGTTGAATTTCATGGATAACAATATGATATCCATGATAGAGAAATCACTTCCCCTGACTAAAATCATTTTCTATCACAACCTTAGGACTTATATTAATTTTTTTTGGGTCTATATATGTAGATTTCAAGATGTTATAAAAATATGAGTATTAATCTGATTAGTGGTTCTTTATTAAAAATCATTTTTATTATAAATGTTATTATTTTTATAATATTTAAATTTATTTATAATAATGGAAATTGATTATCCATTTTTTCGATAATATAATTATATATACATGAATAATTAAAAATGATAACAAATAATAATTTATTCATTTATGGTCAAAGAAATAGTTTTATTCTTATATATATATATATTTATACAAAAAAACATACATATATACATATATTAAATGAATTTATTTTAATGTATAATTTATCAAATTTTGAATTTGAGTTAAATAAAATTTATTTTAAATTATATATGTGGAAATTAAACTTATCTAAGATGATTAATATCATTGTTTTGGTAAAAACAATTTTATCATGGTGAATTTTAAATTACAACAGTAAATAGTAATTGGATAAAATATAGTATATGATAAAAATGATATATAAATTTATTATAATGATTTCATATAAAAATAAATCAACTTCCCACAAATAGAAATTATTTTTTCCATTCATGGGGAACATTCTACTAAAAATGACATCTTTATTTTTCAAAATGTCACTTATAATAATATATAAAAAGACACATCTTAAACTAATTCCCAAACAAAGATATATATTTATTTTTTATAAAATAAAAACTATATTAATCTCCCAAAAATTCTTCTACCACAATTTGAAGCTTCTAGTAACAAATAATGGGACCAAAATATTTCTTTCCAAATATGGTCATCATGTGAAAAAATGACTAAATCAATGTAAGAAATAAATTTTACACATTTTTTATTTACCATGTGAATATCATTCTCCATAAATGTGATTTATGAATCAAACAAAATATAATTAACATCCTTATAAATTATTAAAAAATATTGTAGTATTCTTACTTTACATTCTTTCTAATTCATATAATATAAAACACTCACATTTTGGTCAGTTTTACCGCCAACATTAATGATATTATAATAATTTCATAATTTTAATCATGGATTTATTTAAAAACATATATATTTTTTATATAAGACATATGATATGATATTCATATTTTATTACAATTTGATGATGGAAATAAGTAAATAATTATTAATTATTTATGTAACATTTTACATTTTTTAAAATTACGAAAATGATCACATTTTGGATTTCATACATCTGAAATTTTTTTATAACATCCATATAATTAAAATAAATCATTAAAAATAAGTTGGATATTATTATTTTAGAACCATTAGAATCATATATATTATTTACTCATTATAAAGGAATGATAATTGAGATCACTATATCAAAATGTGCATTAAAAAATGAACTATTGTCAAATGGTCATTAATATATGATATAAATTACTTTTAACAATTTAATAAAATAATATAACTGGTTTATAAGAAAAATTACATATGTTATAATAAAATATTATATTATTAAATTGGATTTTTTTATACAAGGTGGATATATTATTTGAGTAATCCCAGAGCCAAGGTAAATGATTTTTTTTACCTATCAATTAAATTATGTGATTATCTTCAATATCCATGATATTTATGTTATATCCAAAATATATTTCACACAAAATATTATTTATTTATTTAATTTTTAATGTTTATTGCATTTAATATGGATCACTTTTTATGTGTGGGATAGGGTATTTTTCTATCATTCTTTTTTCTTCTCACTTTTCCTATTTTACTAAACTCTTTAATATGATTTTTATTAAATTTTTTGAATACTTTTTATTACCTTAATAATTTATATAGACATTAATAAATTATATGTTCCAATTTTATAAGAAAATATCAATATTTGAAGAATATTTTTCTAAATTTTTTTACATTTTTTTAAACTCCTCTAAAATACTTTTCTTCTATGTAAATATATTTATTATATTATAATCCATATGTAATACATATTTTAAGCTTAAATTTTTTATAAACATAATTCCATGGAATATTTCACTTTATTTTTCAATATGTCTTATTTTTTACTCCAATTTAGTTTGGGTAAGCCATTTAATTCCCATTAGTTAATTATGATTTTTCTTCTGATAGATTTATAATTTTTTTATTAATCATTTGGAATACATTTGTAAGAATATATTTTTATGTGATGGATATGAAAAAATATTATATATCCCAGTACTAAAAAGTTTAAATAATTATATATCAATATATATTCATGTATGGGAATTGATTCTAGTAATAGTGAATCCTTATTCAATTTTTGATCTCTACTACAAAAGTAGAAGATCTATAAGATAACAGAGCATTAAGGTTGGGTGTAGGAGAAGAAGTAATACTATATAGATTGAATATTTTCATAATATGATGTCTTTCAATGTTTGTGAACTATTCTATGGTTTGAATGTATTGTTAATGGATTTTATGGGTTTTATATTAGAGTATAAAAACATGAAATAATTAAATTGGTCAAAAGGGTTTATTTAAAAGTGTTTGAATTATAAGAGTCATTATATAGACTGAAAGTGTAATATCTATTATTCATTTGATGTCATGGGTGAGGTGAATAAGATATAAGGGATTCATAGTCATCATATTCCAATGGGGAGATGACATTTAAGATCAAAATTCAGTTATATTGGACGATTAGGTTGGACCCACCGCATACATGTTGTGGAATTACATGTAAGAATGTACTATGACATATAAAAATTATTACACTCATATAAAATTTATCTTTCAATGGTAATTGTATAAAAATTTATCAAACAATAAATATATATTTTATTTGCATTTTTTATAGATGTAGGACTACCTATGAACAATATAAATAAAAACTATTATTTTTTATTCTTTTTTGTATTTTTCATTCTTTCTAGATGCTTATGAGGATGAGTGGGAATTTGTGAAACATGATCAAAATAGTTGTGGGTGTGGATTTTAAATAACTACCAATATTCTAGTGTATCCACTCCAGGTCAATCCTTCCAAATAAGATATTTTTAGTGGTTTTTTTCTATATCTTGGTTATTCTAGTGGATAATATTTAGAGACTCAGACTATTGTAGGATTCCTAATAGGTGGTATTAATGATTTTGGTAACTTTATCTGAATTTCATAAGAATTTGATTTATTTTACAGTTATTTTACATCTATCAAATTGTACAAATTCTAGATAGGGATAGTTCTTGGAAAAAAATTCAATAGAATATATTATTGTTTTTAGAGAATATAGATTGAGGAATATCTCACTCAAAAACATTTGGATTTTTTTGGGAGGTTTAATAATAGGAATGAAAAAGAAAGAAAAATATGATTGATTATATATAAAATTTTTATGGTAGATCCGAATTTAATTGTCTCATAATAAAGACTTTAATATCCAATACGATAAGAACTCAATGAAACTAATAAGTATCCAAGAAGATATATTTGAGAAGAAAACATCATATAATTAGGAATTAATTATGTGTATGTAATTTTGTTTCTGATTATGTACTGGTAGACTATATTTTTTCATGTGAAATATTTAAACATTATTCAAGTGTAGATGAAACTAGTTGATGTGATTTTTATGGATAATGTGATGGTTATGTTTTTGTTATCATCATTATTAGATAGTTGGGTTTTGCAAATAACATCTATAATAAATTATTATTTAAAATATGACATAGAGTTTGAGGATGTTAGAAATTTTATCTTTGATAAAGATCATTGATAAAGGAAATAAAAAAGAAACATCTAGATGTATACAAAATATTGAAGAAGAAGTATATTCATCTCACTGTAGAAGCTAAAGTAAATAAAACCCATTAGAATGAAGTTGATGTAAATCAAATTATTTTAGAAATATATATATATTGTTGAGATGAGAGGAAATATAATGAATTTATATATGAGTCATGTAGAATAATTTGAATGGTATGCTTATAAAAGTTTATGATTCATCAAATTATCTAATGTGAATATCAATTTGTAGATAAGTGTTGATATACAAATGGATTCATGGTTGTTTGACTCTAGTTAATCATTTCTCTCTATAACAAAGAAATAGATCCTGGTAAATTATAAATCCATTAGAACTTTTAAGGTTAATTTTTTGGATGGGGAATTTGTTGATGTCATAGGGAAAGCTGATTCCAATATCTAGATAGCTAACAATTGATTCTTGAAATTAAATGAATATTGACACATCCTAGGGATACAAAAGACATTAATTTTTATATTACATACATATAAGGAAGGGTCTGGTTATATATTTCATAATGGAAATTACAATATTGTTTGATGACACGTAATGTTGGAAAGACAGGTAAGAAATGGAACCCTACATCTAAATTTAATACTATATGGAGTAATAATTTCTGGTGTATTAACATCTGAGAGTTATGAATTGCTCCATTTTAAGATAATTCTCCATATCAGGAAGAGTTTGGTTGTTTTAATGGATAAAAGTTAATTGATTAGTTATCTCTTAGAGTAAGAGGAGGAGGGTGTGATTTAAATTTAATAGCATGAATACTAGGTCAAATAAAATTTAACATTTTCATATAAGTCGTCAGGTTCAAACCACAACCCAATCTTGAAAATTATCCATTTACATCAGGAAATTCATTAGCGATGTTGTAAAGAATGTGTGGATTGAAATTATGGATCAAAATTAGGAGTTAATTTGATTATTCACTTAATGAATGTCCGTCATGGAATAATAAAGTAGTATTTTATAAAAAGTAAATTGATTTAAAAATGGTTTGGAGTATGAAAACATGTATTTTTGAATATTTAATCATAATAATGGGATCATGATGGATAATACTATATTGATTACACTATAGTAACATGGTGTGGAGAAGTGTATAAATTGGAAATTTATATAGAAGATTTGAATCATGATTTTATTATTAGGAATGCCTAAGTAAATTTGGGAAAAAGTTGTCAAAATGGTAGCATACATGGGTAAGAAATAGTTTAATTCTTGATTAAGATAAAAAAATTCTATATAAGTTGTGGTCTATTAAAACAATGAATATTAGCAACATAAATTTTTTAATAATTATCCATGTTTATTTCAATTTTACTGAAAATTTCAATGTAAATTCTAAAACATGTTTCATTTTTTGATATAGAGATTAAAATAAAGTATTCATGTAATGGGATCATGAAAAAACTCATATCAGCATAATAATGAATATTTTATTCAATGTGATGGTATTATATAAAGAAATAATCATGGTTTTAATATTATTTTATAAAAAAAATTATCACTTGATCAATTATTTGTTAATATATGATGGGGTACCAAAAAACAATTTTTGGAGACAACAGATGTTAATAATAAAAATTCATCACAAATACCAACATAAGACATGATTGAATAATCAATGAGTGAAAAATAATGACTCAAGGTGACTGAATATGTATTAATAGAGGGTGTATTGTTGAAGGTAGATGAGGAAAAATATGAATATTGTAGATCATCTAGATCCGCAAAACTCTTTTAATGGTTTGGATTTTAAATTAACATATTACTAATTACGAATGGTGGGAAATTAAGATTCTTGAATAGGTGACAAAAATCAATGATATCTATATAAGAAGATATATTTGAATGAATAAATTTATTAATTTTGATTTTATAGTATGTATAACTATATCATTTTTCACAAGTGCATAATGAACATGAGAAAAAGTGGGTTTTACTTTAAAAAATGATAGTAGGAAAAATAAATAAGGTATAGATAGTTCTTAGGGTCATTTGAGTTTTTTTAAAGTTTGGGGCCGGAGCCTCATTTTTATTATTGAAACAAAGAAAAGACCTCTTTAACTGGGTAGAAGGAGACCCATTACATAGCCCGGAGGCCCAGTGGGCAATTAGCCCATTACATAGCCCGTAGGCCCAATTTTTTGGCCCAATGCCCATTCTGTGAATAGTACTGCTACAGTACCCGCCGCCGCTACAGTGCCCCTGCCGCTGTCATATGATTGAATTATCATATTTAGTGTCGATCTTGTTTTCTGAGCATAATTTATACTTATAGCAGGTTAATGTATGTAAACCCATTGTTAATTGTTAGTATAAGGAGGAAATATATATGATGAAACTAAAGTTTTTCTATGACTTCAACAAAAGGGAATCAACATATAAACTTATGTGATATATCTTTTGTTTAAAGAATGAAACCAGAAAATGGAATAAAAAATATGTTATGTATATAGAAGAGTAGAAATTTTATAAGAGTAATGTATATAATTATTTCAATGTGATTATTTGGGATGATGGGAGATTCATCATACTTATTATTCACATATACTGTATACTTCGGGTGGGTTTGAAAGTTATGAATATGTAAGAGATGAATCTTGACTTATTTATAAACATTGTGATGAAAGTTATCAGTTGGGACAAATAAATTTTCTGGATGAATATTTTCTGATATAATAATCTTTGTATAATTTATCCGTTTCAAAAGTATTATATCTAGAAGATTCTAAAGTGGTCAGGGATGTCGAGACGTATGTTATTCTCTAAAACACTGGTTGGACTCTTCAAACTTTTTAATGGTCAGGAAATGTAGATGGAGGATGATGTAATATATGTGGACAATATTATTTCTTCATCACTAGTAGGAATAATTATGTACACCATTTTGGGTACTTTCCATAATAATTCATTCTCATTAAAATTTATCAGTTATTTAATGTCAAATATGGGTAGAACATAGAGAATTATTGAAATATGAGATATGGTATTTAATAGGAAGAAAGTTTATAAGTATTTTATTCATGATTTATTTTCAATGGTAGTTTCAACATAATTAAAAATTTTATCGTGACTTATATATCTCTAAGGAATTTTTTTTTGTGTTCCCTGATATATAAAATTAGTTATAAGGATGTTGGGGCTTAAACTAGTTATCAATTTTTCCTTAATAGAAGCTAATTATGAGGTAACAATGGAATATGGAAAAAAATGGTCTTGTATTACGTTTTAATTTTAAGAACATATAACGATCCATGATGGTGTATTTCTCTTCTTAGTTAACTAGAGTACAATTTATTTGGTGTGGAATCTTGTGTTTCATTCACACATGAAAAAAATCAACCTAAAATATCAATTTCTTAAGAACCTACATGAGGATATGGAACTAGAGTTTTATAAGGGAGCTATAAATAATAATTTGGTGGATATATTCATTGATGTTTTAGACCAAGAACCTCTTTATATGATTTAACCTCAATGGGAATTGGGGGAATGGATTGTGGTTAGAGGCACTGTATGTTACCTTAATGAAGAATTTATTTTACTACTTGTTAGAGAGTTTATGTGGTATTATTAATGTATTATTCATGTGGGATATTTTTTTAAAATAATAATATTGATTCATGTCAAAATTAGTCATCTGAAAGGAAAAAGAATAGAATAAATCTCATCCATTAGGTTTAATAAAATGTTGGTATAAATCAATAGTTGAGGTAGGATTTTTGGATGTTTTTTTCTTCTGATGGGTTTGTTTTGTTCAGTGTTCTACATGTTGTGAGAATAAAATTTAATTATTCTATTTTGGAGCATATATATCATAGTATGATTAAATAATTAAAAATAGTTTTTTTATAGAAATATTGTATTTCATAGGGATCATATAGTTTAACATAAATGTAATCTTCATTGTTAAAAATAATTAAAAGTCAAAGAGAATTTAATATAGTTCAATGGAATTCAATATAGATTAATGGTGGGATATCTATAAATATTGATTTTTTTTTACAATATATGTAATAGATAGGACCTGCTCTATATGTGTGGTGGTAAAAATTATACAAGTATAATGTGATGTGGAAAACAAATTAATATAATTGAAAATGAAATTTAAAAATGTGATTTTATAGTTTTAGATCATTATATAATAAAATATGTTTTCATTTTCTCCCTTATATGTGCGTCTCAATTCTATAAAATGTAATTCAAAATACCTTTCATCAAAAAAATTATATTTTAACACTAGAATAAATGTTTGGGAGTATGATTATATGGGTGAGTGTGTGTGTTAAAGATGAGATCAAGATGGTGAAGTGAGTGGGGCATGAAGAATATTATATCTTCTAATATGTAATGTCAAAAATATTACTTCTAATTAAATAATCTATAGTGTATTTTTTTAATATGGTTCTTTGGGAGGATAATTTTTATGGACATTGAGTTTTATAATATTCTGAGTGCATGGGTGGTTCACCTAGTACTCAATAATATGTTACATTAGTAGTAATCCTTGAATAATATTTTGTGATGGTCATGGAGTTTATCCAAGAAAAGTTGTTTTGATATCCTATGATTATGTCTATTTCATTTTACAATGACATTTGATTGTTCAAATGTAATTTTTATTTATTTATACTTCATGATCGTTTTGTTATGATTTCATCACTCTTAAGAATTATTTTTTATTCTTGAAGTAATTTTCAAATAGTACTAAGATTGTGCTTCAAAATTTCCTCAAGAATGTCTCCATGAAGAGACCATAGCTAAACATTACTTAAATAATACATTAGTCACATGATTTAAATAATATATCACATAAATATAGTCATAGCCCAAGGAAATAATGATTTAGTTCCATAGAGGTTATCTACATAAATATAATATTTTAAAATTCTTCAAAAATTTAATCCATAAGCATTCACCAACACACCCTTTTTAGACATCTCAGATGATATAATCACCTTCAAAACCTGGGGATTTGAAATATATAAATGGGTGATCTAAAATTCTTAGTAATGGAAATGACATATTATAATGTATTATATTATAAAAATGATATTAAACATGTGAAAGTTAAAAATAAAATAATTAAATCTCATAATATAATGCATAATGATAATAAATATTGATTTTGAAACAAAACATAAAAAAATAGCTTCAAGGAACCAAAAATTAAAAAATATAGATAACAAATAAATATAAATGGGTGCATATACAGTAGTAGTGGTGGCATTATAGCAACGGTGGGCACTGTAGTGGCAGAAGGTCACTATAGTTTTGTGGGTATTGTAGCAGTACTATACACAGAATGGGTTGTGGGCCAAAACAATTAGGCTAACAGGCCATTTAATGGTCAAAATGCCCACCGGGCCTTCGGGCTATGTAATGGGTATCTCGTTACCTAGTTAAAGAGGTATTTTCTTTACTTTAATAATAAATGAGGTTTCAGCTCCAACCTTTAAAAAAACATAATAAAAATATGAAAATATTGCACAATCATAAACATTGGATTTCTAATCATTTAAAACCAAGATACTCTCTAATTTAATCATGTTAAAAAATTTCAGTAGGGATCCATGACATCACACTCACCCTTTGTGAAACTTGTGAAATTATAACTATTTACATTGAATGTTTATCGTAGGAGATAAAATCCCTAATACAGTTTATTGGAAGGAGATATAAGTACCACTATATTTATAATCCATACATTTTTTCTCACTTGAAAACCAAACATTCATCATCTCATAATGAACACTTTTAAAAAATATTGGGTTTCAAAAAACATTAAAAACATAACATAACAAGAATGTATAAAATAAAATAATATAAAATATCTTTCTTCTCATAATAAACAATATAATTATAAAATATAAAGGGTGATCATGGCATTACTTCTTGAAAAAATCCAAAAAAAATTAAAAGATTTATGTGAGAATTACTTTTATAAAAATTGTGAAGGGATAGGAAGGAAAATTTAAAATGTTTTTATAAATAATTCTAAAACATAATTCCATAAATATACATAATGTATTCAAGAAGGGGAAGATAATATAATTTGGAATCATTTACTTTTAATATAATATTTAATAATGAAAACATGGAAAGGGGGTAAGGTTATAAATACATTTTTTAAAATAATTTGAAAAATATTTACACAAAAAATACTCTTTAATAATATAAACATGAAAAACATTTATAGCTTCCAATAATATATAAGAAAATACTTTGAAATATTTATCTTTTAGAAAGAATATTAAAATATTGGAATATGAAAATTATATAAAGGTCTCATTAAAAAACTAAAAACACATTGAAAATTTTACTTTTTAAAATAATATTTAATAATAGAAAAATGAGAAATAAATAAGAGTGATCCATAGAATATGTAGATTTTATGATAAAACATTCATTTTTGAAAGGAAGTAAAATACTTTTATACATTTTGAAATATCCTTATCAATAACCCACATTGATTAGAAGATTTTAAACAATTAAATTCACAATATGATTTTTTAATAATTGATTGTTTTTAAGAATATCATAAGTAATATAAAATAATAAATTATTTCGAATGAATGAGAATAAAAATTCCCCATATGTACTATCACATTTGAGAGATCTCATTTTATACAAGGATGTTGAGAATAAAAATTCATTCAACTTCACTGAAATTTTCATAAAAACTATAGAAATAGAATGAAATTTAAATCAAATACATGAAACCATGAATGAAGAATTTATTCTAGATATAATATATCATATAGGTTTTATAAATTCAGTATAATTGAAAATCGGTGTTTTGTATGAGCATTGTCTCATATAAGGGGAAATTGAGATGAAAATCCCTTACCACGATTCCATTCATAGTTGACGAAACTATAACCTCATATAAAGTATAAATGGATAATTTAATTTTAAATTTATTAAAATTTATCATAAATATTAGTCATTTATAATTCAAATTATAATTATTTATCCTCACTACATTAATTAGTAAGTGGTTATTATGACCATCAGGTGTTTATAACATTATATTTTATAGTCTTCAATAATAAATTTGATATCAGTTTCCATAATTTAATTCTATTTTCCATATTTATATATAATTTATGATTCTATAATATATAAATTATAATTATTTCAAAATTTATTATTTTATTCCATGTTTATTTGGGTTGTTCTGTGTTAAAATAGAATTGATAGAGGCTTATTTTTGTAATTTTTTCAAATAGAATTGTAACATTACTAATATGTTAAATAAAAAATAAAATATTAATGTAACCATATAAAAATCTTGATTTTGTTAATATGTTGTATTATTATTATTTTTAATGGTCTCGTAGCCATCTAGAAACATGTTTTTAAATCTTTGTTTAGGGTGGGGGTTTAATCAGTCCAAACATTAACTTGCATTAACTCGATTGGATAATATTATTAAATAAGTGTTTATTTTAACATTATATAGTTATAATAAAATCCTAAATATATAATTTTTATCATAATATTATGTTGAAATATAATTAATTATATTTATATTAGGCATGAAAATCAAATTAAAAAATGAGAAACATTTTCTCATAGAGATGGTAATCTACATGTACACATGATTAACATTCGTGTTTCACAATTCATTATCTATGTTGAAGATTAATATTAAATTGTAATTTTAGAATCATAATTATATGGGGTACATAAATTTGATTCATCATTACAACCATTAATTCAATCTGATTAAGGAACATAATAAAAAACAGATTGTGTCGCTTCGTAAAGGTAGTAGTCCACACAACACACTAACAATGTTATTTTATTATAATTTGATACAAATAAATTAATAATGTTAATATAATTAATATGAAAAAATAAATTTATTTTAATGACACTTAATCATAATTATTATTATTTTTTAAATGATATTGGGAAGATTAATGTTAGGATAAAATCTTATGATGGTGATAATACTTTTATTTGGTATAAGATTCTTTCTCTTGGAGGCCGCGTTAAAATTGAAGGTATTAGGATAAATATGACTGAAGAAGGTATTATTTTTCAGAATATGACTCTAGGGGTAGTAATATATTACAATTATAAGGAGTAATTTAATTTTCATGGGTGTGTTTGTAATGGATTATTTGATAGCCATTTATATGATAGGAAAAGAGAACATTTAGAAACACCCTTTATAACATAATTATTCTATTACATCGTTCCATGTTAAATGGAAAGAATTTTTAAAATTTGTGTAGTATGATTTTTTTGAGGTCAATAAAGTCACAATCATGTTTTCCATACATAAAATCACAAATAAAGGGTGTTTCTAAAATTTGGGTAGTATGATTTTTAGAAATAACCTTTATAACATAATTATTCTATTACATCGTTCCATGTTAAGGTTTATGGATTCATAATATTATTTAGTATTGAGTAGAAAATAAATTATTAATAATTGGTATGTATATAGGTATTTTTTATAAATAATTTTCTAGCCATTATATAATTTATTCTTAATAATAAATTTATTTGATATAAATTCCTTGATATTAATACTTCAATGAGTTTAAATTAATTGTTTCACTATTGTTATGTTGATTAGTATTAAATATAATAATCTAAATTTTATTACGTAAAATGAAATTATCCATATTAAATAAATTTAAATGTTTTTTTCAAATATAAGAATAATATTATATTATTAATATTATATATGTATATGTAATAATCAATGAGTTAGCCTGTATAACCTATACAAACATATTTTTTCTTAAAAAAGATTATTCTTTGGAATAAATATTAATGATTAGGATAGAATTATAAATTACATATATTAAAATGGAATTAAAATTATAAATATAACACAATATAGTATTCTAACAATTAAATAAACCAAAAAACATCATTTCATCAGGTTTTAATTAAATAAAAAACAGTCAAAAGAAATGGTTTTCATTAAAACACTACATAAAATCACAAATTGATGGGCATGGGTTTATAAATTAAAAATTATTATTTTATAATATTTTTCTATAATTTATAATACATAATTTATATAAAAACGTTTCAAAAAAATTAAAAAATTATTAATGTGATTATATTTGAAAAATTATTAGTTTTCACTTAAAACATTTTATTTTAAAAAAATCTCAAAAGTAAATTGTAATCAAATTTTGATGAGAGGAATTAAAAAATGAATTTTAATTTATAAAATTCTAATTTTAAATTTTTAAAATTTTATATTTCTAAATGATAATTTATATTAACAATAATTAATATCTATTATCTATAATAAACGTGGATTCTCTATGATAATGTGTCAACTTCCATTACCACCACATCACCCTATATTCTCTATTTCTCCCTCCAAATGTAGAAACTTCACCAACTTTCCCTCCTAGGATTGGGGTTTTCCCCCGTATCATGCTCCCCTCCCTGAAACCCCTCCCCAAATCCACTCTCCCCACTCTCGGGTTCCCGCTCCGGTCCCGAAATCCCCTAGATACTGCTCCCATGGCTGATTCCCCTCTCCCACCCCCTTCTCAGTTATCCCCTTTTCCCCACACCACTCCCATCATCATTTCCACTCTTATTCTACCTAGAAACCTAAATGAATATCACCACGCTGCCTTGATTCATCGCTACCTATTAGGGTTTATGTTTCTCCATCTCGTCCATCCCATTCACAGTTGCATTCCCTATGATTCTCATAGGGTTATGCCTTGACATTCACCTCGACTCCTCCATCGTTCCGACATTCATGTATGTCTACCTATACCGCCTCAACTATCGTGTGTGCGTTCAGCTTCTTGACCTCCTCCTTCACGTTCTCCGCGTCATCCTGCTCCATCTCCATTTCCTTATCTGCATCAGCCTACGTCGCGTCTTCTGTCTCCAAATCCATCACATCTGGATCCTACACCTCCTCTAATTAAATAGTGGCGACACTAAATCACAGTGGATTTAAATCTCCTTCAAGATGATACTGTTGGAATCGATTCGTAGTTCTTTCAAAAACATGGTTGTCATCGACTCTCAATCCAGGGTCGAGGAGCTCTACATCAGCTAAGATATTTTCTCTGTAATTCATTTATCGTCTCTCTCTACATCCTAAACTAACCTTGAAATTTTCATCATATTTTATTCATTCTAGGTTTCTGTTTGTGCACAACATCCTCAAGACAAATTTTTTGGTCTTCGGAACCCATCTCTTATGTTACTTCATCCAGAGTCTTCCTCTTCAAATGAATCTAGGTTCATTATCTCTATAGATACATACCCCCAAGAACATTTTTGGATTCATGGTTCGTCAACGCCACCTTCATCATCATAAAATGTAACTTCGGTGATATGAAACTCTGATTACATATGAAATAAAATCATTTTCCAATATTTGTTTTATTTTATCATCATCCTTTGTAATTCTTTTCTCTCCAGATCAATTTCTTTTTGAAAAGATAATATGATGAACTGTTTTTGAGCTTTTCCACGATGATTAAGGTAGCCTCAACCTCTCTTCATTATGGTTTTATGTATAACTCTATACATGATTTTCTGATTCATTTTTTCATAGGGAAATGGTTCACAAGGAAGAGAATGTTTTGGAATTGGAATGTGATGGTTCAGTTTATGTTAGTACCTGGTAATACTAGACTACTTTGTATATAATCTTATCCAATATTCTTCTTTGTTTGAGATTTTATGGATTTAACCATGCTATTCATGTTTTTGAGAGTTCAATGGCGCTCTTCTTAGTTGTGATTTCATGGATGAGACTCTAATACTTTTAATGTATTCATTTAATTATTAGTCTAATACAACATTGTGTTTCACTTTATTTAGCCTCCTAGATCCATTACAGTCTTGTGGTCTATTATCATCTAAATCACCAATCTATATCACAACTATAACATCTACGTTTATTGTTATTTATTATGATGAAGTATAAAAAATTACATCTATTTCTATGGGTGCTCCATTAAACAGAATAACTAATTGAAGATAATTTTTTAGTAATATTGTTTCCCCATATTCTGCTTTTTACTAATAATTTCCACTTACTATTTTACCATTTATTTGATATATATTAACTAGCATTATAACTATTTCTATAGGAGTATCATTAAACTGAAATGTGATGAATATGGGTGAAGTGTACCAACACATGAATGTTAATTTTGTTTCATATGAATTTTTTAATATAATTTTTTATCTCATAAATATCAGGTATGTACATATTAATGTTTGAATATTATTTTTGTAAATTCTAAATATTCAGCATTGAAATATGTTGGCTCGTTTTTATTTCAAAATTTAAATATGCAGGTTCAGAATTGAAATATGCAGGGTCATATTTACTTCAGAATTTAAATATGTAGGTTCATATTTATTTCTGAATTGAAATATGAAGGTTCATATTAAGGTCAGGTTTATACATTTTAATGTTTGAATATTGTTTTTTAACTTATGTGTATTCATAATTGAAATATTTTGTTTCATATTTATTTTAAAATTGAAATATGTTGGTTCCAAATTGAAATATACCTATACATATTTAATTTTGAATTGAAATAGGCAGGTTCATACTTATTTCCGGATTTACATATGCAGGTTCATATTAATTACAAATTCTATGATTTTATGTGTCACCAATATTTTTTACTTAAACATATTACTATATTATCGATATAGAATAACATATCGTGTGATTTTGATAGTGAGTTTATGGTGAAAGGTAATCTCTAATTGGCTTGAGATACCGTGGCCACAACAATCCATGCCACTGAACTGCACACCGGAACAAATGGACACATAAACATAAATGACCTTAGATTTATACATTGGTTCATGTATCTTTATCCTCATCTACATTTTTACAATGTAATGGTATTGTTGATTCAAGGTAATTTAATTTCACTATTATTTTTATTTCCATTTTCATAATGTTTCATTTATAGTTTTGTTGTATGACATCGATTTTGGTTGATACATCATTCTGCTACATCTTCTAGGAAAAAAGTTTCTCATGTAATTTTTGAAATTAATTTTTCAATTGGTGTATGTTTTCATTTCATGTAGTTCTATTTCGAAGGGAGATATTATTTGGTCAGATTTGTCAAAATGGAGAAGCAATCAGGCCTGGACATTCATCTCAGAATTGGGACTTTTGTCTGTGCCCAATGGCATTTTGGGTAATTATGAAGGTTATTAGTATGTACAATATATTAATGTGTTTGAATTAAAAAAATATTATTGATTTTTTATTTCTTTACAATGTACATGGGTTTCCCAATTTCGAAGAAATATGTCCCAGGATCAGTTTTAGAACCAATAATGGTCCTTTCAAGGTTAGATTTGCAACATATAATGGTCCATTCAAGAACATTTTTTATAATCTGTTTCCTTTGTGCATTATTTTTTCACAATTTTAAAATCTATGTTTATATTGATCTGTGTTGGTCATTTAACAAACATTTTTGTGATTTTATTATCCTATCAATGATTTTTCAATATACCTTATCTAATGGGTTTTTGAAACCCTAGGGTTTTCCCTGCTCTACTCCAATAGTCACCCAACAACTAGAACACTCCCCATGTGTATTTTATATTCCTCAAAAAATATATATGTCTTATGATCTTAATTATTGTCATCTTCTATAATTAATTACTAAATATTGGTTGGTAGTTAATGCAAGCATCATTTTTGGGTTAGAAAGGAAAACTCAGGAGGGGGTCACTTCATAACAATGTATAACATTGGGGAAATGAATAATAGTTTTTCAGCTTTTGGTGACCAGGTCATATGATTGTCATAGATTCGGAGTTGGGTTATCCTATATTTTTTTGTTTGTGCTGTTATATGTGATGAATTCTAACATGTGATCCTACAACAATTCCAACAAACACATGCATCATCAAATTTAACAGGAACCGTGAATTTAGTAGCAATTAACAAAAGACCTCATAAGCACCCAGATTAGAGGCCTCTAAAAATAATTGATGCTAATATAATGGATAGTGTCATACTTAACATTGTAATGAATTTTTTACAGCAATTACTACTGATCAATCATTTCAAAAAAATTATGTTTCATTCTATAAATATAGATGGTAATTTTTCTCATTAAATTCTAATTTGTCCAATTCATTTTCAATGTTTACAATTTCATGATCTCTCTCAACACAATGCATTTGTATGAAAACAATACATACATTCCATATGCAGAGAATCTATTATGAGTATAATTCATTTTAGGAGAATCCATATGAATATAATAAAATGCAATACATTGCAAAAATCCTTATCCATATGAGTAGAGTCCATTTTGCAATACTGTGCATTTGTATGACTTAAATACATAACTTTCTTACTGCTGACCATAAAACACATTATCCTTTGTGTCTAATCACATTTAATTTCATTGTACAATACTCATTCTATAACATAATTTTTTATTTTCTTATTTACTATCTTATTTGATCCACCAGATCAAAACATGTTTCTTTTTAGGTAACAAAAATTGATTTTTTACATTATTATTTGTGATCACTTTTCATTTAAATTTACAATAATCCTTAGTTTTTGAGATTTTAGGTGATGACAGATAATATGGAGTGTGCTAAACCTGAGACCGAAGGGTTGCGCAGGGGAGCTACTAAGGTGCGCCATTTTATGAGTTCTTGATTTATATCACTGAAAAATCTTCACGTCATGTGTTTCGCATTTCTAACAAAAACTAATAGAATTACATTTTTTAAAACAATGAAATGATTTAGTTTTATTATAATCAATAGCAATTATTTTTATTGACAAATAGTTTCATACATTCATGTTTACCCAACTATTATTCGAATAGTTATTTTACAATTATTTAGTTTGGAATATGAATCTCATACCCACTGCACATATTCCAGTTTACCCAGATTTTATTTTAATAGTTATTATATACATGAAAAATACAAATATTCTGTAGTGTATATGTTCAGATACACGAATCATGTTTTAGATCTTTTATTTTCCATATCAATTCTTAGAAACTAGCCAACCACGTTCAATGGTTTTACAGATTCCTAAAAATAGAAACATATTTATTTGTTCTACATAACAGTTTAGCACTTAGCGCTTAACCATGCATAAACTGTTTCAATCAAATAATTGAACTTTGCACCAACCTTTCTTATCATTAATCCACAATTTTTCAGTACATGTACTCTTCGTCGATTTGATTATCCATTCATTTTAACATAATCTCATTACTTTCGATATTGTATTTAAATTTTTGTACAGTAAATACTTTTTAAAAAAATTGAAAAAATAAATTGGGAATGTTGCTGCTAGGTTTCCACCAATAACTGATATTTAAATCATTGTAGTAAAAATTATAATTTATTTAAGAATATATTCCTACTTTTCATTCTCCATTGTTGTGTTCACAATACATATTACATTTTAACATGTTCCAGTGTATGTCTCTTTTCCAGGCACTAACATACCTTTCAGGGACCCTATGTTTCATCATTAAACAAAAGTTAATGAAATGGTTGATGGTTCACTTTACCAGGTATTTTTATGAGCTGTTTTACATGCTACATTGTTTGATTATTTGCCAAAAAATATATGCTATAATTAATAGTAATATATTGATATATTTTCACTATAGTGTCCAGATTTTTTATAGCAACATTGTTTACTATAAAATAATGAAAATAATGTAATTTATGTATAATAAATTATTGATTTTGGTTTTATTGAATGTAATAAACTCCTTCTATTAATAGAAAAAAAACCATTGTGATTTCTGCATTTTACAGAATTAGTCATCTTCTAAATGATAATATGAAAAAAATCCAACTGCTTATTTTGAATTATATGGAATGATGTTTGGAAGATTTTTTATACTATAATATAACACTCTCATTCTGTTATAACTTATTAGCATCACCTTTTAGTATTTTTCATTAATCATCAATGATCATGTATTTTAATGGGTTTATGTATCTTTTTGGATAAATTTACAGTTATTGAAGTGAACTATAGGATATTTTCATTTGATTTATTTATTATAGTGTCTCATTTGTAGTCTATTTACTATGTCAGATGTAATCGGATTGTAAAAACACATCAAATTTGATTTCATGTTTCTAGGATACTCTAGTGAGGTGCCTTAGCTTGTTCAAAAAAATGTGTACCTTAATGGATAGGGTGACTAGGAGAAAATGATGGGGGTTTAGTTCGACCCCAGCACGGATTTCCACACTTTCTATGTAACACCCAGGTAAATAAAGAATATGACATTTTTATATTTATCCCTTTTTGTGAATGAAATATTAATATTACTTTAAAGGGAACACTATGCTCGATGGAATACCCAATGCACAACAACGAGTTTCTTTGAAATCTTATGTTGCACTCTAATAATAAAATAAAATTATTTTAAATGGTAGTTAACGCCTAGTCGTTGTAATGGCAGGAATGAACAGAACTAACTAAAAAATTATTATATATGTTTTTGAAATATTTTTACATTTATCCAATAAATGTTAGAGGCATAAAATGCAAATGAATCCAGTTTTAAGCATAAATCTTCTAATATTCTTTAAAAGGTCGATTAACCGCCCTTTTGATGGCGAACCTCTTTTAAATCCTCTTTTTGAAAATTTTATGTGTTATATTTGACAAAATAAAATTATTTTAAGAATATGGACATCAAAATTTACATTGTGTAAATTTTTTGTTTTTTCTGATAAAGTTCATTTTTTTAATGAATAGTGAAAATGATGTATTTTAATTCAAAACCTCTTTTTAATATAATTTATTTATATGATTAGATTAAATTTTGAATTGGTTTTAAATTACAATTATAATATATTTTTACCATTTGATCCAATGGTGGTCATTGGAATTAATTTCAATTTTATATTGGACTTAAACTAGTGTCAATCTTTTAATAGATATTGTTTCTTAAAAACACGGTATTTGTTTTGACAGCATGAATTAATTATTAAATTAATTAATGAAACTTATATATTTTTAATTTTGTAAAATAGAAATCATTTTCGAATTCGTAATATCAAATATATCTTAGGGATAATTTTTGGTATTTTTCTGAAAAACTTCAATTTTTTGATGAATAGTGAAACCACTAAGTGGTAGTTTAAAAACTGATTTTTTCTTTTAAATGAAACATTACCACTTCTGTGATTTAAATTTCAAAAATTTGACATACATGGTTGTCATTAGGAAGTAAAATGTGGTTCAATGGGATGAACATAATTGTTTGGTGAATAGTAACTTTTATGTTTTTAATCGCGATTAGAGGTAATTAGTGTAATTTAAGGTAGAAATAATGTTATAATAATATTAAATGACCTAGAAACATGTCCTACCCTCATTGGATGTTTCATGTCCGACCGAAAAAATACATGGGTAAACTTGGGGACCCCATGGAGCCACATTGGTAGTAAAATGACATTAATAACTTTTTATTTAAAGTTAAAATAAAAATGTCACAAACATGAGTTATTTTACTAAAACAATTTTTAAATGGGGTTATACAAGTCATGTTTTTGACTATAAATATTTATTAGAAAGATAAAAACATTTCCTACATCATGATATTTTTTTATAATTTTTATACATTAAATAAATTAAATTATTTATGACACCATGATGATGTAGTGATTACCTCATTATTTAACGATTTAAATAAAATGAAAAGATAACGTGAAATATAAGACCTAAACATGTAAATAACATATTTTATGGGTGGATTTCGGACCCTTCTCACCTTATCATAGATTTATATAAATTTGGGACCTTTAAAATCCAAAACTCATTTCAAGATAAGGTAACGTTTTTGACTTTCCAAGAGTGCCCCTTCTCTCCTCTTATAAAAGGCCCCCACCTCTACCACCATACCCACACCTCTCAAGCCTTTGGCTCGGCCAACCCCTGCCCATTTCATCTCTCCACATACCTATCTTCATCATTGAAGCCTCAATTTGGGCATAATCCTTTCCAAGGAAGCCTTTGAGCTCAAATCAAAGAGAGTTACCCGATTTATAGGTAATGTCTTTCTTTGTGTTCTTTTGTTTTATTTTGCTTCTCCAAACCCCTAAACTCTTTTTAATACAATTTTTTGTAACAACACCAGTATATTAAATAAAATATGTTGTTTTTATAACAATTATTAGAGTTACACTTTCACACACCTCCATCTAATGGTTAAATAACATATTGTTTCTGTGGATGGCGAATTACTGCCTCACGAAACGATGATTGTTCAATATTCTTTTAACACCTTCAAAGGTGGCCATTAAGATCTCACTATATTTATATATGATATATAATATATTTATGTTTTCCTTAAGATTATGTATTTTTCCTTTATGGCATACCTTTATGGTATCCATTATGGGTAAATGCGATATCTTCATTTTAGGGAGTGCGGACTACCGCCCCCTCAAAGTGATTTGATTCGTTAATGCCATATGTGGGACGTATAAAGGATGGAATTAATTTTATTACATATGATATCTTACTGGAATTATAATATACCTTTATATCATTATTATTTAATTCCATTTAATACAAAAATAAAGAAATGAAAGTTGCGTTCATCCGTACGTACGGCTTACCGTCTCCATGAACGGTACATTTCATTTCTTATCTCCAAATGTTATGTACTATTATATGTACATATATATAATGGATATATATGTAATATATTATATATTAATTATTTATATAATTCTGTAATTATAATATATATATCTCTTTTTTTTTAATTCCATTAATATGTTAAAAAATGAAAGTAGCGTTCATGCGTACGTACGACCTATCGTCTCCATGAACGGTGCTTTTAATTTTTATCTCCATATGCTATGTAATAGTATAAATTGAATATATACTGGATATATAAGATATTTAAAACATAAATAATATTCTGGATATGATGTACCTATAACTACCTGGAAAATTCTTTTCCGACAAGTTCAATTTTTACTCATGTACCGAACATCGACAAAAACGTCTGATATGAACTCACTTTATTAACCAATTATTATAACATTATAATATGTGATATGAACTGAATAATAATATTTAAATGAGTTCCATAAGAAATTATAAATTGACCAAATTTTATTATTCAGGATATTAAAGAACGATCAAGAAATGTCAGACATGAGGAAAGGGATCTGACCTCTCTCTTTCTTTTCAAGTACCCTCTTTTATGTCATTTAATTTATGCTCCATGTTCTTATGTTGGAGGATGTTATTTAATATTAACCATAATGTAATTTTTATTTTCATATGATGATTTACCCCCTCTTACTCTCATCAATTCATTTTATGAATTTTTATGTGGCGCTGTTAGGCTGCCGAATTTTCGTAAGGGATCCAACCTCTCTCTTTCTTTTTAAGTACTCTCTTTTATGTCATTTTTTTAAGCTCATATTTCATATGTTTGGGGATGTTATTTTATATTCCTCATACTTTAATTTTTATGTTCATATTATGAGAGACCCTATTTGATCTCATAAATCCATTTTTTGAAGTTTTAAGTGGCACTGTTAGGCTGCCGAGTTTTCATAAGAAATTTTTCATCTCACTTTTATTCCAGTGAAATTTATGCTATGTTTTCCACTATTTCCATTGGGTGGTGTATGTAATTCCCATTATTATACACTTTTTGTAGTATAATTTCATTTATGGATATTTACATCTTCATTGTAAGACCCTTCTTTCATGGGGTGTACGTTTCGAAAGTTACCTAACTCGGTAAGGGGACCTTTCACCCTCCTCGTTTTAAAAGACATTTTTTGTTTTGTCTTTTAATTAACATACTATTATGTTGGGATATGTTCTTATATATCCTTATTTATGTAAATTTTATTTCCAAGTGATGAGATACCATTTTCTCTCTCATCAACTCATTTTCTAAATTTTAAAGTGACGTTGTTAGGCTGTCAGATTTCTATAAGGGAACTTCTTAACCCACTTTAAATTCATTGGGTTAAACCTCTACTTCTTGATTTTATCATGCCAATATTATGTGTGGAATCTCTATGTTGTAATTTCCACAAGCCTTTGTGTGGATATACTATTTCTACACATAATCATCTCATTGATAAATTCTTAAGAACTTGTATGGGAAATCGTAACTCAATCTCATTTCATTGAGTTAAATATCTATGTCAATGGTTTTGTTTTTCCAAGATTATGTGTGAATGACCTATAATTATTTCACACTTAATATCAACTTATATTGAGGGTATTTATATTTCTCACACATAATTATGTGATAGATTTATCCTTAATTTAAGTATACCATATTTATAATTGATTTCATCTCAATTTACATTTACATTGAGACTTCATTGTTGTTATTCACCAATTCACTCTTATATGGTGTGTATAATGTACGTTGACATATTATATCATGAATCCCTTTATTATCATGATATTATAAAGTTTTTATTAAATGTTATACCACAATTATTTGTCATTTTGTTAAAAACTCTTTAACAAAAATATCGTTTTAAATGTTTTAAAGATTCATTATTCTAAGTCTTTATCTTTAATGTCCATGTTTTCAAAATGGTTTTCAGTATTTATTTATATGTACATTAATTTTTTAATATTATAATTCCATTAAAATCTTTAAAGTGGTATGGGACACTTTGATTCAAAAATCTCTTTTAAATGATTTTTGAAAATGGATAGATTAATTCAATGTCTTGGAATTAATTATTGTGATTTCAAATCATATGTTGTTGTTAAAATGTTTATATTTACAATATTTTATGTCTAATTATGTTACATGGACATTTTACGGGTGGTTATGTGATAAACCATATGACGGGTGGTTACATTATAACCTCCAATGCATTGGGTATGGAAGTTGGTCGTATGGCTATTCCATTAAGTATGTGTGGAAGTTGATCGTATGGTTATTCCATTTAAGTATATTTATGTCCAAAGTTACATTTATATGCTATTTGTTCTTTATATGGGTTTTAGGGTAATCTTTTGATTACAAAAAGGGTAAGCAACAATATTTTATTCAATGAAGAGTATTTTCTGCTTCATAAAGGTGAAAAGTATTACTTTGATAAAGTATTCATGGTTTACTGGTTGTTTTGAAAAACTAACAGTTTTCCTTCTTTGTGTATCCTTTACTGGGCTTTTTATGCTCATACCAAGTTTTTGAGATGTTTTCCACAAGACTTAAAGATGAATAGGGTTAAGGATGGGATCAAGGAAAGACATTCTATCTAAAACATGGAACACGACATGTTTCTTTTTAAGTGTTTTTTTTATTTTATGGAAACTTAATAGAAGATTCTACTATGTAATATTTTGAGATTTAATAGTTATGACCTAATTCTCTAAAACTCTAAACCTGAAAAGATCCTCTATGTGAATTATTGATTTAATTCATGATTAAGTAATGTTTAAGGCTGGGGCCTTATAGTTGGTATCAGAGGTCAGTTTAGATATCTTTAGAGGATGGAGTATTCTCTAAGCATAAGCGACATTACCTTAATGTCTAGGATTTCAGAAAGAGTCATAGTTTTTAGATAATGTGAATGAGTAAGTATATCATGGTGTTTATCTTCCTCATTAGTACATGATGTTTTTTTTGATATACTCACACTAACATTTCTGTTTTTATAGAATGGATGGATCTAGAAGGCATGAAAGTGACAACAGGTTTGAAGGAAACTGTGGTGGTTCTCTGATTAAGAAACTAGATGAAATGGGGGATTTAATGGAAAATCTTGTTGTTATTCTAAACCAACCATCAGGATTCATGAACAACCACTTGAACCTTGGAAAGTTCTCTAATTCATCATGTACGAGAGAACCAACTCGATGTGGAAGTTCAGGTGATAATTATAAAGGTAACCACTAGGGTTTATATGATCCTTACTTTTGAGGTAATTATGGGTTACTATATGTTATGATCGAAAATGAAATCCATGACATAAAATTGAGGTTAAAATATGTTATGATTATTTTTGAAGATATAATCTCATTTTGGGGAATTTTTTAAGAATTATATAGTTTTGGAAAAAGGACAACACGCAGACTGTGTGACAACCCATCGCATCGGACAAAGCTGCGGGAATCGAACCCACAACAAAGTGCGACTGGTATTTATCACCTACCACTAGACTACGTGAAGTCCCTGGTTATTTTGACTAATTACTTTTAGTTAAATGATCTTACGAATCTAGAATAAGTTGATTTTGGGTTATTTATGGAAATTATTATCCTATCATGGAGGATATGTGATTATGTTAATTACTTTTCAATATGAGACTTTAATAGCAACAGATGTTATATGGAGATAAATGTTAATTTGTACCTTGGAAGACTATGTGAATAAATCCTTCAAATATTTGGGTTTCAATCTTAGTTTGGTTTACTTTGATGAATTTTATGGACAATTTTTTTATTGAATGATCTTCATCGAACTTTGGGTTTTGTTGGACAAGTTTTGGAGATTAAGAATAGATTTTCTTTTTAAAAAAAGATTATCCTTTTGTGGATTTTCTGATCTTGTTCTAACAATTTTTGTTTTGGTTAAGGTATAAAGACATGGGAAATATATAGTTATATTTTGTGGATTAGGTGATTCTCTAAAAGTTTATTATATTACTCTTAATGTGAACAAGTCTTCCTAAATACACATCATTTGGGGAAAGTATGAGCTTGTGTAAGAAATCTACTAAAAGTTGAATGTCAACATGACAAGTAAGTATGTTTCCTTAAGATCAAAAATAAATTCTTAAATGAAAAGTAACTTAAAACCAAAATGTTGTCTATTAACTTTTTCTACTGGGGAATCAAATACCATTTAACCCATCACAAGCTTGTGATTTTCTTATGGTTAACTTTCTCCTAAACATGTTTTCTATTACTCTCTATCAGAACATGACCATTTGTTTTCTCCTCTATGTCCATGTTTTCATACATGGAATCCTAGTATGGGTAAACTCGGGTGACCTATGCACTTCTCTTTCTTTATTTTAAAGTGATTGTTTTACTGACTCTTGTTCCGATGTGGGACTTTCAATGAAGTTTCCGAGCCCAATTTTAAAATTGTGAGGACGCAATTCTCAAAATGGGGGAAGGATGTAACACGCCAGGTAAATAAAGAATATGAAATTTTTATATTTATCCCTTTTTGTGAATAAAATATTAATATTACTTTAAAGGGAATGCTATGCTCGATGGCGTACCCAATATGCAACAACGATTTTCTTTGAAATCATATGTTGCACTCTAATAATAAAATAATATTATTTTAAATAGTAGTTAACTCCTAGCCGTTGTAACGGCGGGAATGAACAGAACTAACTACAAAATTATTATATTTGTTTTTCAAATATTTTTACTTTTATCCAATAAATGTTGGAGGCTTAAAATGCAAATGAATCCAGTTTTAAGCATAATTCTTCTAATATACTTTAAAAGGTCGATTAACCGCCCTTTTAATGGAGAAACACTTTTAAATCCACTTTTTGAAAATATTATGTGTTATATTTGACAAAATAAAATTCTTTTATGAATCCAGACATCAGAATTTACTTTGTGTAAATTTTCGGTATTTTTCCAATAAAGTTCATTTTTTTAATGAATAGTGAAAAATGATGTATATTAATTCAAAACCTCTTTTTAATCTAATTTATTTATATTATTAGATTAAATTTTTAATTTTTTTTAAAGTACAATTATAATATATTTTTACCATTTGATCCAATAGTGGTCATTGGAATTAATTTCACTTTGAAATTGGACTTAAACTAGTGTCAATCTTTTAATAGATATCGTTTCTTAAAAACACGCTATTTGTTTTGATAGCGGGAATTAATTATTAAATTAATTAATGAAACTTATATATTTTTAATTTTGTAAAATAGATATCAGTTTTGAATTTGTAATATCAAATATATCTTAGGGATAATTTTTGGTATTTTTCAGAAAAACTTCAATTTTTGATGAATTGTGAAACCACTAAGTGGTAGTTTAAAAACTAATTTTTTCGTTTAAATGAAACTTTACCACTTCTGTGATTTGAATTTCAAAAATCCGACATACATGGTTGTCATTAGAAATTAAAATGTGGTTCAATGTGATTAACATAATTTTTTGGTCAATAGTAACTTTTAAGTTTTTAATCGTGATTAGAGGTAATTAATGTAATTTCAGGTAGAAATAATGTTATAATAATATAAAATGACCTAGAAACATGTCCTACCCTCATTGGATGTGTCATGGACGACCACGTCAATCCATGGGTCAACATGGGGACCCCATGGAGCCACTTTGGTAGTAAAATGACATTTTTAACTTTTTATTTAATGTTAAAATAAAAATGTCACAAACATGAGTTGTTTTACTAAAACAATTTTTAAATGGGGTTATACAAGTCATATTTTTTACTATAAATATTTATTATAAATCTAAAAAAATTCCTACATAATGATAGTTTTTTTATAATTTTTAGACATTAAATAAATTGAATTATTTATGACACCATGATGATGTAGTGATTACCTCATTATTTAACGATTTAAATAAAATGAAACGATAATGTAAAATCTAAGACCTACACATGTCAAAAACCTATTTTATGGGGGGATATCAAACCCTTATCACCTTATCATCGAAATATATCAATGTGGGACCTTTAAAATCTGAAACTCATTTCAAAATAATTTAACTTTTTTGACTTTCCAAGAGTGCCCCTCCTCTCCTCTTATAAAAGGCCCCCACCTCTACCACCTTACCCACACCTCTCAAACCTTTGGCTTGGCCAACCCCTACCCATTTCATCTCTCCATATCCCTCTCTTCATCATTGAAGCCTCACATTGGGAATAATCCTTTCCAAGGAAGCCATTGAGCTCAAATCAAAGAGAGTTACCCGATTTAAAGGTAATGTCTTCCCTTGTGTTCTTTTGTTTTATTTTCCTTATCCAGACCCCTAAACTCTTTTTATTGCTTTATTTTTGTAACAAAAACAGTATTTTAAATATAATAGGATGATTTTATAAGAATTAATAGAGCTACACTTTCACACACCTCCGTCTAATGGTTAAAGAACATACTGTTTCTGTGGATGGCGAATTACTGCCTCACGAAACGATGATTGTTCAATATTCTTTTAACACCTTAAAAGGTGTCCATTAAGATGTAACTATATTTAAATATGATATATAATATTTTTATGTTTTCCTTAAGCTTCTGTATTTTTAATTTATGTCATACCTTTATGGTTTCCATTATGGGTAAACGTTATATCTTCATTTTAGGAAGTGCGGACTATCGCCCCCTCAAAGTGATTTGATTCATTAATGTCATATGTGGGACGCATAAAGGATGGAATTAATGGTATTAAATATGATATACTACTGGAATTATAATATTCCTCTATATAATTATTATTTCATTCTGTTTAATACAAAAAGAAAGAAATGAAAGTAGCGTTCATGCGTACGTACGGCTTACCGTCTCCATGAACAATACATTTCATTTCATATCTCCAAATGTTAAGTAATATTATAAGTACATATATAAAATGTATATATATGTAATATATTACATCTAAATGATGGATATAATTCTGGAATTATAATATATATATCTCTCATTTTTTTTAATTCCATTAATATGAAAAAAATGAAAGTAGCGTTCATCCGTACGTACGGCCTGCCGTCTCCATGAACGATGCTTTTAATTTTTATCTCCATATGCTATGGAATAGTATAAAAGGAATATATACAGGATATATATTATATTTAAAACATTAATACTGTTCTGGATATGATGTACCTATAACTACATGGAAAATTATTTTCCAAAAAGTTCAATTTTTACTCATGTACCGAACATCGAAAAAAACGTCTGATATGAACTCACTTTATTAACCAATTATTATAACATTATAATATGTGATATGAAATGAATAATAAAAATTAAAGGAAGTTATTATGAAATTATAAATTGACCAAATTTTATTATTCAGGAGATTAATGAACGATCGAGAAATGTCGGACATGAGGTAAGGGATCCGACCTCTCTCTTTCTTTTCAAGTACCCTCTTTTATGTCATTTCATTTATGCTCCATGTTCTTATGTTTTAGGATGTTCTTTAATATTAACCATACTAATTTTTATTTTCATATGATGAGTTACCCCCTATTACTCTCATCAATTCATTTTAATAATTTTTATGTGGCGACGTTAGGCTGCCATATTTTCGTAAGGGATCCAACCTCTCTCTTTCTTTTTAAGTACTCACTTTTATGTCATTTATTTTAAGCTCATATGTCTTATTTTTGGGGATGTTCTTTTATATTCCTAATACTATAATTTTTATGGTCATATTATGAGAGACCCTATTTGATCTCATAAATCCATCTTTTGAAGTTTTAAGTGGCGCCGTTAGGCTGCCGAGTTTTCGTAAGGGATTTTTCATCTCACTTTTATTCCCATGACATTTATGCTACGTTTGCCACTATTTACTTTGGATGGTGTATGGACTTCCCATTATTATACACTTTGTGTAGTATAATTTCAATTATGGGTATTTACATCTTCATTGTAAGACCCTTCTTCCATGGGGTGTACGTTTCGAATGTTACCCAACTCGGTAAGGGTACCTTTCACCCTCCTCTTTTTAAAAGACTTTTTTTTGTTATGTCTTTTAATTCACATAATATTATGTTGGGATATGTTCTTATATATCCTTATTTATGTAAATTTTATTTCCAAGTGATGAGGTTCCATTTTCTCTCTCATCAACTCATTTTCTAAATTTTAAAGTGATGTCGTTAGGCTGTCGGATTTCTGTACGGGAACTTCTTAACCCACTTTCAATTCTTTGGGATAAACCTCTATTTCTTGATTTTATCATGCCAAGATTATGTGTGGAATATCTATTTTGTAATTCCCACAATCCTTTGTAGGGATATACTATTTCTACACATAATCATCTCATTGATAAATTCGTACAAACTTGTATGGGAAATCATATCTCAATCTCATTTCATTGAGTTAAATATCTATGTCATTGGTTTTGTTTTTCCAAGATTATGTGTGAATGACTGCTGATTGTTTCACACTTAATATCCACTCATATTGAGGGTATTTATATTTCTCACACATAATTATGTGATATATTTATCCGTAATTTAAGGATACCATCTTTATAATGGATTTCATCTCAATTTACATTTCCATTGAGACTTCATTGTTGTTATGCACCAATTCACACTTATATGGTGTGTATACTGTACATTGACATATTATATCATGAATCCCTTTATTATCATGTTATTATAATGTTCTGATTAAATTTTATTCTTCAATTATTTGTATTCAAGAGTCTCTCATTTTGTTAAAAAATCTTTAACAAAAATATCATTTTAAATGTTATAAAGATTCATTATTCTAAATATTTATCTTTAATGTCCATGTTTTCAAAATGGTTTTCAGTATTTATTTATATGGAAATTAATGTTTTAAAATTATAATTACATTAAAAATTTTAAAGTGGTATGAGACCCTTTGATTCAAAAATCTATTTTAAATGATTTTTTAAAATGGATTGATTAATTCAATATCTTGGAATTACTTATTGTGATTAAAAATCAAATGTTGTTATTAAAATGATTAGATTTTCAATATTTTATGTGTAATGATGGTATATAGACATTTTATGGGTGGTTACGTGATAAACCATATGATGGGTGGTGTCGTGAATACCAGGACAGGTGGTTACGTTATAACCTCCAATGCATTGGGTATGGAAGTCGGCCGTATGGTTATTCCATTAAGTATGTGTGGAAGTCGACCGTATGGTTATTCCATTTAACTATGTTTATGTCCCAAGTTACCTTTATATGTTATGTGTTCTTTATATGGGTTTTATGGTAATATTTTGATTACAAAAAGGGTAAGCAATGATATTTTATTCAATGAAGAGTATTTTCTTCTTCATAAAGGTGAAAAGTATTACATTGATAAAGTATTCATGGTTTACTAGTTGTTTTGAAAAACTAACAGTTTTTCTTCTTTGTGTATCCTTTACTGGGATTTTTATGCTCATCCCATGTTTTTGAAATGTTTTCCACAGGACTTAAAGATGAATAGGGTCAAGAATGGGACCAAGGAAATACATTTTATCTAAAACATGGAACTAGACATGTTTCTTTTAAAGTGTTTTTTTTATTTTATGGAAACTTAGTATAAGTGTCTACTATATAATCTTTTGAGATGTAATAGTTATGACCTAATTATCTAAAACTCTAAACCTGAAAAGATCTTCTATGTGAATTATTCATTTCATTAATGGTTAAGTAATGTTTAATCCTGGGGCCTTATAGTTGGCATCAGAGGTCGGTTTAGATAACTTTAGAGGATAGGGTATTCTCTAAGCATAAGCGACATTACCATAATGGCTAGGATTTCAGAAAGAGTCATAGTTTTTAGATAATGTGAATGAGTAAGTATATCTTGGTGTTTATCTTCTTTATTAGTACATGATGGTTTTGTTGATATACTCACACTGACATTCTATTTTTAGTGAATGGATGGATCTAGCAGGCACCAAATTGACAACAGGTTTGAAGGAAACTGTGGTGGTTCTCTGATTATGAGACTGGACGAAATGGGGGATTTAATGAGAAATCTTGTTTTTATTCTAAACCAACCATCTGGAGTCATGAACAACCACTTGAACACTGGAAAGTTCTCTAATTCATCATGTACGAGAGAGCCAAGTCGATGTGGAAGTTCAGGTGATAATTATAACGGTAACATTAGGGTTTATATGATCCTTACTTTTGAGGTAGTTATGGGTTACTATATGTTATGATCGAAAATGAAATGCATGAGATAAACAAGAGGTTAAAATATGTTATGATTATTTTTGAATATTTAATCTCGTTTTGGGGAATGTTTTATGAATTATATAGTTTTGGAAAAAGGACAACACACAGACTGTGTGACAACCCATCACGTCGGACAATGATGCAGGAATCCAACCCACAACCAAAGTGTGACTGGTATTTACCGCTTACTAGTAGACTACGTGAAGTCTCTAGTTAGTTTGACTAATTCATTTTAGTTAGATGATCTTGTGAATCTAGAATAAGTTTATTATGAGTTATCTATGGAAATTATTAACCTATCATGGATGATATGTGATTATGTTAATTACTTTTCAATATGAGACTTTAAGAGCAAGTGATGTTATATGGAGATAAATGTTAATTTGTACCTTGGAAGACTATGTGAATAAATCCATCAAATATTTGGGTTTCAATATTATTTTGGTTTACTTTGAAGAATTTTATGGACAAATTTTTTATCGAATGGTCTTCTTCGAACTTTGGGTTTGTTGGACAGGTTTTGGAGATTAAGAATAGATTTTCTTTTTAAACAAATATTACCCTTTTGTGGATTATCTGATCTTATTCTAATAATTTTGGTTTTGGTTAAGGTATAAAGACATGGAAAATATATATTTCTCTTTTGTGGATTAGTTGATTCTCTAAAAGTTGATTATAGTACTCTTAATGTGAACAATTCTTCCTTAATACTCATCATTTGGGGAAAGTATGAGTTTGTGTAAGAAATCTAGTAAAAGTTGAAAGTCAACATGACAAGTAAGTATGTTTCCTTGAGATCAAAAATAAATTCCTTAATGAAAATTAACTTAAAACAAAAAATGTTGTCTATTAACATTTCCTACTGGGGAATCAAATACCGTTTAAACCATCCCAAGTTTGTGATTTTCTTGTGGTTAACTTTCTCCTAAACATTTTTTCTATCACTCTCCATCAGAACATGACCCTTTGTTTTCTCCTCCACGTCCATGTTTTCCTACATGGAATCCTAGTTTGGGTTAACTCGGGTGACCTCTGTACTTCTCTTTATTTCTTTTAAAGCGATTGTTTTACCAACTCTTGTTCCGATGTGGGACTTTTAATGAAGTTTCCGAGCCCAATTTTAAAATTGCTTGGACGCAATTCTCAAAAGGGGGGAAGGATGTAACACCCCAGGTAAATAAAAAATATGAAATTTTTATATTTATCCCTTTTTGTGAATAAAATATTAATATTACTTTAAAGGGTACGCTATGCTCGATGGAGTACCCAATATGCAACAATGAGTTTATTTGAAATCTTATGTTGCACTCTAATAATAAAATAATATTATTTTAAATGGTAGTTAACGCCTAGCTGTTGTAATGGAAGGAATGAACAGAACTAAATAAAAAATGGTTATATATGTTTTTCAAATATTTTTACTTTTATCCAATAAATGTTAGAGGCTTAAAATTCAAATGAATCCAGTTTTAAGCAAAAATCTTCTAATATTTTTTAAAAGGTCGATTAACCGCCCTTTTGATGGAGAACCTCTTTTAAATCCACTTTTTGACAACTTTATGTGTTATATTTGACAAAATAAAATTCTATTAATAATCTAGACATCAAAATTTACTTTGTGTAAATATTCGGTATTTTTCCGATAAAGTTCATTTTCTTAATGAATAGTGAAAATGATGTATTTTAATTCAAAACCACTTTTTAATAGAATTTACTTATATGATTAGATTATATTTTGAATTATTTTTAAATTACAATTATAATATATTTTTACCATTTGATCCAATGGTGGTCATTGGAATTAATTTCACTTTGACATTGGACTTAGACTAGTGTCAATCTTTTAATAGATATTGTTTCTTAAAAACACGCTATTTGTTTTGACAGTAGGAATTAATTATTAAATTAATTAATGCAAATTATATATTTTTATTTTTTTAAAATAGACATCATTTTTGAATTCGGAATATCAAATATAGTTTAGGTAGAATTTTTTGTATTTTTCTGAAAAACTTCAATTTTTGATGAATACTGAAACCACTAAGTGGTAGTTTAAAAACTAATTTTTTCGTTTAAAAGAAACTTTACCACTTCTGTGATTTGAATTTCAAAAATCTGACATACATGGTTGTCATTATGAAGTAAAATGTGGTTTAATGAGATTAACATAATTTTTTGGAGAATAGTAACTTTTAAGTTTTTAATCGCGATTAGAGGTAATTATTGTAATTTAAGGTAGAAATAATGTTATAATAACATTAAATGACCTAGAAACATGTCCTACCCTCATTTGATGTGTCATATCCGACCAAGAAAATCCATGGGTCAACTTGGGGACCCCATGGAGCCACTTTGGTAAGAAAATGACATAAATATCTTTTTATTTAATGTTAAAATAAAAATGTCACAATCACGAGTTGTTTTACTAAAACAATTTTCAAATGGGGTTATACAAGTAATATTTTTTACTATAAATATTAATTATAAATCTAAAAAAATTTCCTACGTCATGATATTTTTTTTATAATTTTTAGAAATTAGATAAATTAAATTATTTATGACACCATGATGATGCAGTGATTACCTCATTATTTAACGATTTAAATAAAATGAAAAGATAATGTAAAATTTAAGACCTACACATGTCAAAAACCTATTTTATGGGTGGATTTAGAACCCTTATCACCTTAACATAAAGATATATCAATTTGGGATCATTAAAATTCGAAACTCATTTCAAAATAATGTATCTTTTTTGACTTTCCAAGAAGGCCCCTCCTCTCCTCTTATAAAAGGCCCCCCTCTCTACCACCTTATCCATACCTCTCAAGCCATTGGATCATCCAACCCCTTCCCATTTCATCTCTCCATATCCCTCTATTCATCATTGAAGCCTCACTCTGTGCATAATCCTTTCCAAGGAATCCTTTAGGCTCAAATCAAAGAGAGTTACCTGATTTAAAGGTAATGTCTTCCCTTGTGTTCTTTTGTTTTATTTTGCTTCTCCAAACCCATAAACTCTTTTTATTACATTTTTTTGTAACAAAAAATGTATCTTAAATATAATAGGATGTTGTTATAAAAAGGATTCGAGATACACTTTCACACACCTCCGTCTAATGGTTGAAGAACATACTGTTTCTTTGGATGGCGAATTACTGCCTCACGAAACGATGATTGTTCAATATTATTTTAACACCTTAAAAGGTGGCCATTAAGATGTCACAATATTTATATATGTTATATAATATGTTTATTTTTTCCTTAAGCTTTTGTATTTTTCATTTATGGCATACCTTTATGGTTTCCATTATGGGTAAACGTGATATCTTCATTTTAGGAAGTGCGGACTACCGCCCCCTCAAAGTGATTTGATTCATTAATGACATATGTGGGATGCATAAAGGATGGAATTAATGGTATTAAATATGATATCCTACTGGAATTATAATATACCTTTATATCATTATTATTTTATTCCATTGAATATAAGAAGAAAGAAATGAAAGTAGCGTTCATGCGTACGTACGGCTTACCATCTCCATGAACGATACATTTCATTTCTTATCTCCAAATGTTATGTAATATTATAAGTACATATATATAATGGATATATATGTAATACATTACATCTAAATGATGGATATCATTTTGGAATTATAATATATATATCTCTCATTTTGTTTTAATTCCATTATTATGACAAAAAATGAAAGTAGTGTTCATGAATACGTATGACCTACCATCTCCATGAACGGTGATTTTAATTTTTATCTCAATATGCTATGGAGTTGTATAAAATGAATATATAATGGATATATATGATATTTAAAACATCAATACTATTCTGGATATGATGTACCTATAACTACATGGAAAATTATTTTACAACAAGTTCAATTTTTACTCATGTACCGAACATCGACAAAAACGTCTGATATGAACTCACTTTATTAACAAATTATTAAAACATTATAATATGAGATATGAACTGAATAATAATCTTTAAAGGAGTTCCATAAGAAACTATAAATTGACCAAATTTTATTATTCATGAGATTAAAGAACGATCGAGACATGTCGGACACGAGGTAAGGGATCTGACCTCTCTTTTCTTTTCAAGTGCCCTCTTTTATGTCATTTCATTTATGCTCCTTGTTCTTATGTTGGAGGATTTTCTTTATTATTCACCATAATGTAATTTTTATTTTCATATTATGAGTTACCCCCTCTTACTCTCATCAATTCATTTTAAGAATTTTTTTATGGCGCGGTTAGGCTGCCGAATTTTCGTAAGGGATCCAACAACTCTCTTTCTTTTTAAGTACTCTCTTTTATGTCATTTCTTTTAAAATAATCTTTCTTATGTTTGGTGATGTTCGTTTATATTCCTCATACTGTAATTTTTATGGTAATATTATTAGAGACCATATTTTATCTCATAAATCCATTTTTGGAAGTTTTAAGTGGCGCCGTTAGGCTGCCGAGTTTTCGTAAGGGATCTTTCATCTCACTTTTATTCTCGTGACATTTATGCTACGTTTGCCACTATTTACTTTGGGTGGTGTATGTACTTCCCATTATTATTCACATTTTGAAGTATAATTTAATTTATGGGTATTTACATCTTCATTTTAAGACCCTTCTTCCATGGGGTTTACGTTTCGAATGTTACCCAACTCGGTAAGGGGACCTTTCACCCACCTCTTTTTAAAAGACTTTTTTTATTATGTCTTTTAATTCACATACTATTATATTGGGATATGTTCTTATATATCCTTATTTATGTAAATTTTATTTCCAAGTAATGAGATACAATTTTCTCTCTCATCAACTCATTTTCTAAATTTTAAAGTGGCGCCGTTAGGCTGTCGGATTTATGTAAGGGAACTTCTTAACCCACTTTCAATTCTTTAGGTTAAACCTCTACTTCTTGATTTTATCATGCCAAGATTATGTGTGCAATCTGTATGTTGTAATTTCCACAAGCCTTTGTGTGGATATACAATTTATACACATAATCATCTCATTGATAAATTCTTATGAACTTGTATGGGAAATCATAACCCAGTCTCATTTCATTGAGTTAAATATCTATGTCATTGGTTTTGTTTTTCCAAGATTATGTGTGAATGACCTATGATTGTTTCACAAATAATATCAACTTATATTTAGGGTATTTATATTTCTCACACATAATTTTGTGATAGATTTATCCTTAATTTAAGGATACCATCTTTATAATGGATTTCATCTCAATTTACATTTCCATTGAGACTTCATTGTTGTTATGTACCAATTCACTCTTATATGGTGTGTATACTATAATTTGACATATTATATCATTAATCCCTTTATTATCAAGATATTATAAAGTTCTGATTAAATTTTATTCCGTAATTATTTGTATTCAAGAGTCTCTCATTTTGTTAAAAATTCTTTAACAAAAATAACATTTTAAATGGTTTAAAGATTCATTATTATAAATCTTTATCTTTAATGTCCTTGTTTTAAAAATGGTTTTATGTATTTATTTATATGGACATTAAAGTTTTAAAATTATAATTCCATTAAAATCTTCAAAGTGGTATGGGACACTTTGATTCAAAAATCTTTTTTAAATGATTTTTGAAAATGGATTGATTAATTCAATATCTTGGAATTACTTATTGTGATTTCAAATCAAATGTTATTATTAAAATGATTATATTTTCAATATTTTATGTGTAATGATGGTACTTGGACATTTTACGGGTGGTTACATGATAAACCATATGACGGGTGGTGCCGTGAGTACCAGGACGGGTGGTTACATTATAACATCCAATGCATTGGGTATGGAAGTTGGCCGTATGGCTATTCCATTAAGTATGTGTAGAAGTCGACCGTATGGTTGTTCCATTTAAGTTTGTTTATGTCCCAAGTTACCTTTATATATTATGTGTTCTTTATATGGGTTTTATGGTAATCATTTTATTACAAAAAGGGTAAGCAATGATATATTATTCAATGAAGAGTATTTTCTGCTTCATAAAGGTGAAAAGTATTACTTTGATAAAGTATTCATGGTTTACCGGTTGTTTTGAATAACTAACAGTTTTCCTTATTTGTGTATCCTTTACTGGGATTTTTATGCTCATCCTAAGTTTTTGAAATGTTTTCCACAGGACTTAAAGATGAATTGGGTCAAGGATGGGATCAAGGAAAGACATTCTATCTAAGACATGGAACTAGACATGTTTCTTGTTATGTTTTTTTTTATTTTATGGAAACTTAGTAGAAGTGTCTACTATGTAATATTTTGTGATGTAATAGTTATGACCTAATTCTCTAAAACTCTAAACTTGAAAAGATCCTATTTGTGAATTATTCATTTTATTCATGATTAAGTAATTTTTAAGGCTGGGGCCTTATATTCAATCTTCACTAGAACCCTTGCTATAGTCAATGCACATTTTATTAAGTGTTAGTAATAAATGAATCTACATGTTATTATACAGTTTCCGCAAAACTGCATATTATTTAATATGGAATTTATATCCATTTTCAACTTTGTTTCAATCTATTTTCTTCTACATAATATGCAATTAAAAATGATATATATGTCGGCTTCAAAATTCATTATCATGTACAGTTTCAAGTACCTCTAAAATTTCAAACTATCAACTTATGTTCCATATGAAATTTCTTTAACATTATTCATTATTGGTTAATAACACTTTAATATGTAGGTACAATCCAAATAATGGGATATATTATAAATTCAGTATCTTTTTAATATACAGTTTCAATATGCTTATTTAAAACTATATGTTTCTACTATGCAGTATCACATTATTTGAAATTTGGTTATTTTTTTAATTAGTGGAATGGTTAAAAATAATTTCATTTCATTTTTAAAATTAGAATAATAGTTACAAATAATTTCATTTATTTTTAAAAATAGAATAGAGATTAATATAAATATAACATATTATATAAATAAATTAAATATCACCTAGTAGTAGCAAATCTGATAATGCAAAGTGATCGGATTCAATTATCAAATGACTTATATTTTCCACAAAATAATTTATTCTTTATATTGATTAATTAAAACCCTTAAATATAAACAACCATTATATTTCAAAAATGTAATATAATTTATTAAAATAAAAACACACACCAAACATGTTACTTGATAAATTTCATTCCCTATTATAAACTACTAAAGATTAAATAATTTTATTAAAGGATTATTTTTTAGTAAAAAATTATCTACCAAATAAATATCATCTTATTTCATACATATTTATTCATATTGTTTTTATCATCATTTTATTATAATCATTATATTGAGTTTAGTGAAATTATAATTTTTTTGAATGACGCAGAATCAGATAATTTTAAGGAAAATTGAATAGATCCATGCATTTTCACGGGCGGAGTACTATTATTAATGAAAATAGACTTTTTAATAGTAACCCTTATTAATTATTTACTATTTAAAGGTAATAATAATTAATGTTTAATGATATCCGTGATTATTATTGCTTTATATGTAATTTCATATTAATATTTTTTGTCTTGTTTACGTAGGTTATATCATGGGGAAAAAGTTATAAAACATATTATATAATTGAAAGGATCCAAAATAACCATTTGTTAAACTCTCCTAATACTAGAAGATATATTTTAACAACATGGGCTTATTGATGCCATGTGAAGGAAATACCCTCTCCTATACAACCATAAATAAAAAGAAAAATAAATATATATCCTCACCCATAATTAAAAATAGAATATTGGAATTATAGTAATAATTAAAAAATAATAAATATATATCAAATATTAATAGAAAACATTTACCACTATAATGAAATATAATCCATGTATAAGTTAGATGACTTCTCATTAGCTAAAGTAGTACAAAATCTGGTTCAAAATATAAAAAATATTGGGTAAAACTAAAAAATATATATTAAATGTTCTTCCTTTTCTTATATTTGATTGCATCCTTTTACCCATACTCATATGTTAATCAAATGGGCCTTCTCCTAACCAAAATATATGATCATGACGTCAACACTTCCACTAGAGTGTGTGTGCAAGATGTGAGAAATATAATTAGTAGTAAAAACCCAATGTACCAAAAAATAACTCTAGTAATACAAGTTAATTAAAAATATAATATTGAAACAATGAATAAAAATTAAAAACAAGTCATATAACAAGATAATAATTATCTATCCTGAAGAATATCATTACCTACTATAAAAAATTCTAGAATTTGAGGGGTCATCCAATAGTCTAGTACCAATAGAAGAATGATTGGTTTATCATCTCTGACAGTAATAAAAATGCTATGTTAATTATTATAATCAATAATGGGAATGAAAAAATTGATCATTAAAACTAAAATCATAATTTTAGGTTAAGGAGATATGATCAAATATATCAATAATCATAAGGGTGAATGAGTTATCACAATTAAACTAATCATATGGGCAGGTGAATGTGGTATCTTACAGAAACTATAGATTTTAACGAGTCATAACCATAATCAGAAATAGGTGAACTAGAATTCACTAATATACTCAATAGTATGGTAACACATGTTTACATTACTCATAATATATGAGCAGGTTAATGTCTCATCACCATGCATAATATATCACTTAGTGAACGATTCATCACCATAATTGATAAGAATAAAAGATAGTGTGTTGTTATGGTAACATAAAAAACAACCATTGTGAACATGTTATCATAGTAAACATGTTAAATAAATGTTTTAAATGATTTTCTCCCATAAAATAAATATAAAAATGATGAAATAATTATCACCAATGAATTAACAGTAATCAATGTTGAATAAAATATCATAACAAACTTGATCATAATAAAAGATAAATTATTTGTGGGATAACTATATTTGAAATTAATGGTTACCTATGATTTTTTTAATTCAAATGGGGAAATTTTTTGTGGATAACAATTTACATTAGATTTTACTGGTAAAATTAGTCATTATTTTTGTTGTCAAAAATTTTTTCAACACAGAAATCAATTTAAAATATAGTTAAACTCAAATAGTTCAAATGAAATGATTAATTTTATATATTTTTCTGAATTATTTAGATGATTTTTAGTGTTGAAAAGTGACTTTTGGAGATATATAATGAAATATATAATAAATCATGGAATAATTTTCAATATAAAACATTGTTTTTCTTATCATAGATAATAGTGTTGGGTGATCAAAAAATTAATAATTACTTAAGTGGAAGGCTCCAATTATGATTTTAGTTCAATGTGTGAACATATGTATATTAGTATTTTATGATATAAGGTTCCCATCACAACATTAATGACATTTTATTTTATTCTTAGGATATTTTGATATGGGTAATATTGTTTCATCCTAAATGATATTGTTTCATTATAAATCCACAGATCATGCCACAATGATAGTGTCTATCGTAATATTTATTTTATCACTAATGTGTGTTCATTACACAATAAATTGTGTCCCAATGAAATTACCCAAGCTGGTTTTTTGTATTTTAATGTAACCATTTGGAAAACATATTCATGTAACTATGATGCACCTTGAAACACTATAACAAACCAACCTGGGTTATCACCTGATTTGGTGACAATCCCGATCTGCGACAAGACCCAAAGGTAATTACTAATCCTTAGGGGGTGGAACAAGTACCTAGGTGTCATAAATAATATTTGTGAATGTTTTACTCAAAATAATTATAATTAAAAAACTAACAAGATAAATAAATTAAGACTAGGAAGAGATTACCAAACTGCACCCTAAATTATGGTCAAGATTAATGTTTAAAACTAGAACCAAAAACCATTAAGGAACTAAACAATGGAAAAGATAAAATAAAACTCAAAATTATGTGCAACATGAGGAGCCACATCCCCAAGCCACAAACACCAAGCAGCACAAGAAACCCACTAACAAAATAAACCATCATCACTAATCCTAATGCCTCGACTTGGAATAATAATGATACCAAATCTACATACACCCATAGGTGTATATAGGGTGTGAGCCATGTTCCCAGTAGGATTCCTTAGAGAAAAGGTTAAACGCATAATTATTAAATATAAAACACATTTTCAATGGTAATTAATATAAACATTTATATGTTAGAATAGTTTTAAAGAAAATAGGTCTAAAGAAAATACTTTTAATGGGAAAAACATAAAATATAACACATACACTCTTACTATTAAAATAACCAATGTTTGTCACCGATGAGCATAAATTAACCAAGGAGATTCATATATGGGAGAGCCTATGGGTTTTATCTATCATGGGTCCCTAAATATTTGTGTCTTAGTGAAAAACATGGTGTTAAAAGCACAACCCCCAAGAAATTTGGCTTATAAACCATGACCCTCAGTAACTGTGGCTTAGAAACCAAGGTCCTTAGTAACCATGGCTTAGAAACCACATCCTTCAGTCATCCATGTGATTAGTTAGTGTGGCATTTGTTAACCATTCTATGTGAATCATGGCCAAATCTACCCCGAATCACTATCCAACAAGTCTAGTCCACCTTCATACCTACCAGGTAATCACAATTTGTGTTAAAACATGTTTCAAGTTCATAAATTGTGCACATCACATAAACAAGATAAGATAAAACACCACACATTCAAAGATACAATTTACACCATCAATTTTCCATTTTAAATCCATTTTCAAGTAACATGTCACACTTATACATAAAATCCAAATAGGTTACATTCACACATAGAATCAACATTTTCACACTAAAACCCTCATATAAAACAACATGCACACCAAAAATATTTTTAAAACATAATCTACATAAGTTACACACTGAATTAAACCATCTTCTTAGTTTAAAAAGAAACTTATAATTAAACAAACCACCACTTACACACAAAAATACCATTTAGGAATAAGACGCACACTAAAACATTATTCAAACAAGTTTCATACCATTTAAATAATTTAATAAAATTTTTAAAAAGTTTTTAATAAATTATAAAAAGAGTTTCACAAGGCCTTACACACACTAAAGTAACATATTATACACCCAATACATATTCCTACATCACACGCACATAAATAAAACATTAAAGTGTGACCTATAGTACATAAATATTTTGATGGGAAACCTTACACCATTTGTAGGATAAATTTTTCACAAATCACATAATTTAATACCAAAAAAATAAATGTTTATAAAACAATTTAAAAAACACTTTTTGTATCCCATAAAACCCATAAAAACATTCTTTAATGACCAAAAAGACATTACGCCATGTCAGAAATACAATTCGAACAACTTTCACAAATTAATAAACTAATACCTCAATTTAAGAATAAAAAAAATTATCAAGAGATGAGTTTTCTGTAAAAAAAATCACATGATATCGACAAGATACAAATTATTAAAATCAATATTAAACTTTAAAAAACCTACTTTACACCACAAATAATAATTAAATAATTTTCTACATTAATTAAACATACAAATTAATTCATAAAATAATAATTTGATGTCAAACTATCTACCGTCGTGTATGAAACATCTTTAGCATGGTAAGAAACTCCTACTCCACGTTCATCACACCTCAAAGGAACTAAAAAAATCATAAAACAACGCATCAAATAAAAGGAATCAAAAAAAAACTAATGTAAAACCAAATCCCATACCACAACAGCACCAAAAGGAAAGAATGAACAACTGAGGTACTCCAAACCTATAGAGAGGGGTCTATGAAGATGGATGAGAGAGGTGGAGGGTGCCGAAATGTGTTTCACAAGATGGATCATTTCTAGACGGGGGTGTGGCCAAAGGGATTGCACTTAAAGAGCCACACTAGGGGGTTTCGATGAGAACTGAGTTACAGTGGAGGCTCAGAGATTTTGTGTGGCGTGATGTGGCTGAAGGGTGAATTTTGTTCTAGCAGGGCCTTGCTGGTAGAGGCCACAACAATGGAGGATAGTCTGAGGGAGTGGTGTGATGTGGGGGAGTGTGAGGCTATGGTTATTGGTGCAAGTTTGTGCAGCGTGACTCACCGGAGGGGGAGGGGTGGCGACAACCAGTTCACCAAAGAGGGAGACCAATGTAGGTAGGGGGTTTATGACTATGGGTAAGGTTAGTAGGGTGCCTTTGTAGCAGGACGGGATGAAGGGGGAGGAAGAGGGTGAATAAAAAAGAAAAATATAAAAAAATATAAAAAAAATATAAAAATAATATAAAAATAATAAAAAATAAAAAATCTAATCATAAAATATAAAAATAAAACTAATAACAATCATAAACAAAAATAATAAAACCAGTCGAAAAAATAAATTCATCAATTATTGAGTCAAGACCCCATGCACAGATGAGTGCATGGTCATAGGAATAGTTACACACTAGTATTATAATAAATTTAATAGTAAAAGGTTTTATTATTATGTTTGAGGACTACACACGGTCTCATGTATGGCTGGGCACGATTATATGAACATAAATTTATTTTAATAAACAATTGGATCAACCTGCAGCTCAAATGTGATACCCAAAATAATTATAATAAAATAAATTGTCGGGAAGGGGTGTGAAACCTCTCCCACCCTGACACTTTTCCCCCTAAAAATTCCCAAAAGTCTTGACCAACCCATGATTCCAAGAAAGACCAAAAAGATACCTAAAACAAAAACTCAATCACCTAAATACTGGGAATTCAAAACTACCATGACCTGAAACACCATAGACATCAATTCTATAATCTCCATGAAAAATAAAATAATGTAAGGAATTTACCTCATAACTCATCTACAAGATGAAACACACCGACTCCTAACATTCAGATCACCATGGCCACTCGGGATCTCCAAGAACACTCGTCAAGCAACCCACTGCCTGAGATTACCAATTACCATGGCTAGGGTCTGGCGAAGTTGATGTAAGGGGTTACCCCATGAAGCGCACATTGAAAAAAATTATTTTTTTCACAAGTTAATCCTTTGATGGTATCCCCACCATATTCGGATTCATTTCATACATTGGTTATCCAAACCAAAACTACTCAAAAACCAAAAAAAAACATCTTGCAGTGGATTAACCCTCTTGGATACCAATGTTTAACAAGACTAACACAAGAGGGGACACAAATGTCACTTGGATAGGGTCTCCCCACCATTTTATAATTATATTAACACTATGACACTCGTGTGGGAATTCCCAGAAAACTTTTAGAGATATATACTGAACTACTCATAACGAACCCACCAACATTGGCCGACCAACACAGATGATTCCGACACTGGCCAAAACTCCACCACATTGGATGATTTTTATATCAGAAACCACTAACAAATATTTAACCATATATAAGTTCATAAATTCATCAAGACATGAGAATCTCCAAAATGCGTGCGATTTCAATTCCTAACCAACCCACAAAGAAGGTTCACAAAACACACCCATCGACTTTACCATAATACCGATGCTATAAACCTCTTTAATGCCCAAGAAGAACTTACATAAATGAATACTATAACAAGGAGACATAGAAAATGCACCCCTCACAGAAAAAATAAAGCCTTTAGAGACAATACCTTAATAAGAAAATTTAATTTTTTCCACATCCCGACACTGTAGATTTAGGTCGGACCAAACCCTTCCCACATTAGATAAGTTTTGACTATGTTCAAGTATCACCATAAGACCTATAAATGAGGCCCTGATTTTGGAAAAATATGGCACCTCACAGTCATGAGATGACCAACTCTGACTATAAATTCATCCGCTTGAAAATCAACCTACCTACATCCCCTCGTGCCCTAATAAAAAACTCTGTCAACATACCAACTAAGAATTTCATCAAACGGCATAGAGTACCCAACATATAACACTACAAATAGGATATTTAGTTGTCTATAAAACATGTGATGCATACTTATGGAAGGAGAACTCCAAGAACAGGTCCCATTGGTTCACACTCCTCATCGAATGAGGAACCTGAACATACAACAATATGAAGAAGACAAAATACTATTACAAGATTTAAATTAATTGTTCCACACAACCGTTGGGGAACATAAAACTAGCGCATTAGAAAGGTCAACAGACCTCCTCCTCCACCTTTTTATCGAAACAACTTAAATTAACATACACTCTCTCTTAATTTTAAAATAACCAAAGTTTCACATCGATGGGCATAATGTAACCAAGGAGCACCAAATATGAGAGAGGCCACGTTGGTATTTGCTGGTGTGGCTCCCTAGATCATTGTGTCTCTATGAAACATGTCTTAGTAAACACGACCCCCAAGAAACATCGCTTAGAAACCACGAACCTCAGTAACTAGGTATTAGAAACCACCACCCTCAGTAACTGTGGCTTAGAATCCATAAACCACAAGCATTCATATGTTTAGTTATTATTGTAGTCTGTAACCATGGTATGTGAAACTTGGCTGAAGCGTCCATCGGGTCACTATCCCACTACTCTAGTCCACGTTTATAGCTACCTAGTCTTCCCGCTTTATGCCTAAAAAAGATTCATGTTCATAAATGGTGAAAATCACATAAACAGACTAGCTAAAACACCACACACGCCAAGATACCATTTACACAATAAATTTCACTTTTTAAATCCATTTTCTCATCACATGTCACACTTATGCATAAAATTCAAATAAGGTGATTTCATAAAGAGAATCACAATGTGCACCCTCAAAGCCTCTTTTAAAACCATATTCCCACAAAAAATATTTTTAAGACTTCATATGAATTGGTCACACACTCAATTAAACCATCTTCACCATTTAAAAATACACTTATAATTAATCAAACCACCACATACACACAAAAATACCATTTTAAATAAGAATCACACTAAAAAATTATTAAACACATTTCACACCATTGATAAAATTTAATAAACCATTTAAAATGTTTACAAAACAATATAAAAAGTGTTTCTAACTGATTAACACAAACTAAAGTAACCATTTATACATCGAAAACATATTCCAACATCACATGAACTCAAATAAAACTTTAATGTGTGACATTCACCACAAAAACGGTTTGAGGAAAAACCATACACCATTTTTGGGACACCTTTTTCCTAAATCACAAAAATAATAAAGAAAAAAATAAATGTTTAAAAACAAATTTATAAGAAATCCCTTAGTATTACCCACTAAATCCTCACAAAACCTTTTTTATGAAATAATATACACAATACCATGTCGGAAATTTAATTTTTACCACTTGCACAGATTAATGAACTAATCTCAAAATTTAAGATTCACATACAATCAACTAGAGGTGATTTTTCAGTAGAAAACACTCACGTGATATCGACACGCTACTAAATAATTCTAATGAATATCAATATTCAATGAAACCCTACTTTTACAAAAAAAATTAATTAATTAATATTCTATTTTAATTAAACTTAAAAACTAATTCATAAACTAATAATTAGATTGGGAACCACCTAATGTCATGTAGTAAACTTCATGAGCTTGGAATAAAACTCCCTCTACTCGACCATCACACCTCAAAGGACATAAAGAAGACCATAAAACAAGGAATAAAATCAATGGTGTTAATAATGAACCAATTTAAAATTGAAACCCTAACAGCAACACCATAAAAAAGAAAGAGCAAACAACCATGGTAATCTACACCTTCGGTGAGGGGTCCAAGAAGCTAGTCGGGTGAGGTGGAGGGTTCTCTAAAGTGTTTCTCTAGCTTGATCTCAGTCATAAAGAGGCATGGCCAAAGTGGTTGTGGGTGGGGTGATACGCTGGGGGGGTCGATTCGAAGCGGGTAGAACGGGTGGCTCGATGTTGGTGTGCAGTGCGATGTGGCTGAAGGGATAAAGGTTCATCGGTAGGGGGATTTCTGGAAAAGGCCTTGGCCTAGGAGAAGAGTATAAGAGTGTTGTGCGAAGTAGGAGAGTGTGAGGCTATAGAGATTGGTGCATGGTTGTGTGGCATGACACGCCGGAGAGGGAGGAGGGGTGACGACCGATTCTCTAGAGAAGGAGAGAAAGGGAGGTATGGGTTCTGTGGTAGTGGGTAAGGTTAGGAGTGGGCATGTGTAGAGTGATGGACCGAAGGGGATGAGGGAGAAAGAGGGTGAGTGAAAAAAAAAAATAAATCAAAATAAAAGAAAAACAGAAATAAAAAATTAAAAAAATAAAATAAACCCAACAAACATTAAAAATTATAGTCATGATAAATAAAAATAATAATACTTATCATAAAAATATAAGAAAACCTGTTGAAAAATATAATTGCATTAATTATTGAGTCTAGACACTACACACAGACATAAGAATTGTCGTGGGAATTATTGCGTGATTTTGTAATAATAAATTTAACATTCAAATGTTCTATTATTAAGGTTGGCCACCACACATGGTCTCACATTCGGTCGCCCACCCGTATTTAAACCCAAATTTCATTAAAAATAGAACCCTCTCAACCTGAAGCTCCAAACAAAGACACAAAATAAATAAAAGAAAATAAGGTGTTGGTTTGATGTGTGACAAACAATGTTATTTGTCTTTAATTATACCATCAATATTTTCATATGTGTGTGTATCAATGGATGACTCACATTCTACTCCAATAATGATTTCATGTGCCTCAATCATATTAGGGGTCACTAGAAACTATATAAATATAATATCTTAGATTAGTGAATGACATGTCAAGATATTAATTGGTTTTTCAATTTTATATTTATGATTCGAAAACAACGAAAATAGGGTAGTGTAAGATTTTAATAATTCATATTGATTATCATGTTTTCTTGAAAAGGATTTCATTTGATAATGAATATCATGGATGGCTTTGATAAAAATTGAATTAATTTTTCATTTTTTTATTTAATGACTATGGTAATTTTTTTTAATTATAATAGATTTATTGAAAAATTGGTGTATATTATTTAAAAAAGGAATATGATGTTGGGAAGCTTATCGGAAAAACACGGTCTCTTAATATAAGAGTTACAACAATCAAATTAATGAAGGTAAAGTGATGTTTTGTTGAAATCATATTCAAATATTATTATTGAATATATATATTAGTATATATTATTAAAAATAGTCTTCATAATCAAATATAATATTAATAGTAAAAAAGGACAATAATTCTATATTAAAAAATAGTCACAGTAATAATGATATAAAAAGTAATCAATAATAATACTTTTTAAATGTGTAAAACAAAATATTTGAGGATGATTGTTTATATTATTACTATCTACTAAGATATATAATGAATCTATTTTTTTAAATGACACAAAAACTATACCTTCAATCATATGGATGTTATGGAAAAAATTGATAGTGGTTTTTCAAAATTTCCACTACATCAAATAAAAATAAAATTACTGAACCTAACAACCTCAAAATGGGTGACATAGAAAATATTAATTTATTAAATTTATAAAAATGGTAAAATATTTATTATTGAGATAGAAACAAGTTATCTTCAATATCAAGTAGCTATTGAATATAATTTTACCACACAATATGTTATTGGGGTATTGAATGAATGTCGCGGCTCTTGGTAAGGGTACATTTATGTATTTATCCTGCTTCATGATTTGTAATCCATCTCTATTTATCTCCCCATTCCATTTTCATTCTTCATTATATAATTATTTAATTCCATTTAATATACATCTTCCTCCTTTCGTGTATATAAATGCATAAGTGTTTCCCATTATATTAAATCCATAATTAAAAGCCTACTAATATTATAAGGGAATATTCTTATTATTTCATTTTTTCCTAATTCTTGTTATGCTATTTCTCATTAATTTTATATCATCCATTTTTTACAATTTTTCTATATATTGATTGTTTATATTAAGTGTAAAATATTATATATTCTATAATTATTTTAGTTTCGTATGTGAATATCCATTCGACTAATCCTTTTAACATCACAGTTTAACCCATTTATTTATCTTGGATTTATTTCATTCTTCTTAATCATTTATATTTATTTTCTATGGGGATGTCACATACATCACTTACTATAATTGTAGGTGGTCTCAGATTTATACATACCCCCATGATATTAGTTAATGACTTCAATCTATTATGATCCTTATATATGAGATATTATGATATGACCTAACGATTATGGTATCAGAGTAAGGTATATCTATCTTGGGGATTATGTTAGATAACATACATGTAAATTCACTTTAAATAACATATATTTAGACAGACGAAGTCATAATTATGGATTTCTATATGATTTATGAATTTTTTATTCTATGTTCACAATTATTCAAATATATGATTATTAAATAAATTATTTCATCAGTAGTTTTTCATTGATTTAGTAAATAAATGTAAATATGAGTAATTGTGTCAATAATAAAAGTGATGGATAATGAAATGTCTTTTAAATTGAGATGAATAATTTTATTGGAGTGGGGTTCAAAAATATTATATAGCTAATCGTTTAATTGAATTATGAAAAAAATAATTACATAATTATTTTCAAGTGTATAAATCTCTAATGAATGGAAAAAATATTTATGATTCATTTATATATCAATAATTTCCTCTTTTAGTAGATATTTTTATTACTAAATCAAGGAGATGTTGATATAATCCATGTAGCTTTTTTTATATAATAACTGAACATATAGAAAATGATCATGAATATTTATCACATTGAGGGTGAATATGATTAGTTGTGGGAACTAATAAATAATTTCAAACCCAATAAAGTCACAGGGTTGATGGAATGAGAATGATTCATGAAAATATTTTACAAAAAGTATGGTATATAAAGATTCATTATTAAAATAGATAATTGATTTCTGAGGCTCATGAAAAGTGATGATGAATCAATTATGTCCTAAATTTAAAACTATAGAAGGATTGAAAGGTATTCCACAGTAATTGTAATTGCCAGAAAATCATGGTTAACATCTTCTTTAGTGGTCGAAAATGATGTTTTCAGAAATTGTTTCCAATTAAAGATGCCAATATCTATGATAATATAGTCATATTTCCTCTTATAGTGGAAATGGAGACTATTAAATAGTTATTATACCATGGTACTTGATATAATAACAAATTAATAGAGTTTAAAACTACTTATTATACGAATAAACATTATAGAGGGATAATGGTCAACTACTTAAATGTAAAAACTATTCAAAGAAGAACCCTTGTTGTTTCCTTTAAAAAATGTTATGCTTCGTTTATAGAAAATAAGGTCATATATCATGATAATTCCAAAGGTAAATTAACTATCCATCCAATATGAAGTAATAATTTAAGTTTATACACCATCAGCCCACTATGATTCAATTTTTCAAATGTAATGATCTTAAATAATATTTTCCCCAAAAAATGATTATAACATATTATTGGGAAGATTAAATTTATATAAAATTAGATCTCCCATTATCAGTTATTTTTATCTAAATTCTATTCAGGACTCTCCTCTCTTCTTCTCCTTTTCCCACCACTTATATAAAATATTGAATGAAAATAAGAGAGGAATAAAATAAATTACATGTTTTGCCAAAACATGTTAATATAAAGACAATATAAGAAAATATTTCGATGATCTTGAAGTATTAAATATATAATTTTTATTTCATGTTTTAGATTTTCTATAATGTCCCTCTTTATTTGAAGCAATAAAAATGAAAATCTCCTTTTGGTTCTTAAACTTGGGAAATTCATTTTTTTCATAGTACTAATTTGTTTTTATTATATTTATATTTGATAAATACTATAACAAGTTTGGTATACCAATATTCACAACTACCATCTTCTTAATGAAACAATCTCTCAACTTTTGAAAAGTTTCATCCATAAACACCTCTTATTCATCTTTTATTTTGCTTCTTGAAAGATATAATTCCCAGTCATTATTTCTCACTAACTAAAAAATCAAATCATTTATCTATCTTCTATAAAATCATTAAGAATGGAATCTTATCACTAACATTATTTTTTCCCACTTTTTATTCAATATGTATTAATTTTCATATGATATTTAAAATTTCTATTTTTTAAAATCAATTTTTCCTCTTAATTCCACAAATTTAATCTCCTTCATTTTTAAGGAAACATGCATTTCTAAAATAAATAAGTTGGATCCTTTTTTTAAATGATAGATAAAAAACCATCCATTATTAACACTTCATAAAATTGATATATCCAAAAGTATATTCAATATAATTTATTTTAGAAATACAATCATCATGGTAAATAACAATCTTTACATTTCCATCTATAGAATTTATTATTCTATGTGTGTGAAAACCACATCCCCTTAAATCCATCCATAATCTAACATGAAATAGTTGAAATAAAAAGGAAATAAACTCTCATAATCCTTTCATTATTCTCTCCACTAAAATTTTTTCACATTAATAATCATATTTAATGATAGATAAAATATAACAACTATTGATAAAAACAATAAAAATGATTGTAAACATCTTGTGAACCGTAAAATGTTTTTACCAACCATAAAGGCTACTCAAACCAACCTTATGAATCTCTACAAAATCCATTAAATCTCACATTTTAACCCTATGATAATAGCACCCCAACCATATTAGGCTTTTCCAAACATTATGTGAATAGAAATAAACCTTAATATGTGACACATGCAGTTTGTCACAACCATACAAGGTTTGGATCCAAAAATATAATATCAATCACCAATATTATGAGGCCATGACCAAGATCTATATCATCCTTACACACCAAAATAATTCCTCCAAAATAAAAACAAATATCAAAACTCATGTCATAGATAAAAATATAAACTTCTCACACATAATTATACTACATTAATGATACATTCCAATTCATTTCCAAAAATCAGAACTGAAATACCACTCCTGGGAATTTTGTCTAAAAATATCACCACTTTGTTCTTTTATCAACTTCAAAATTATTTAACTCAATTATTAGAATATAATTTAAAACATATCTAAGAGTGATAATAAAAACATAAATATCCTTTTACCCTTTTAGAGTTGACCAATGACTCGTATAATATAAACATTAAGACTTGTTGATCCACGATTAGTGTGAGAAAAATAGTTAAATTAAAAACTTCTCCTACAATAACTCATGTAATTCATTATCTTCAAAAAAATCATACAATTTCATATTGTTAAACTCCACCTAATTAATAAATCTTGATCTCTTCCAATTTGAAATGAAACATTTCATAACCATTTTTAATGGGTGGGAATATTACATGAAAACCTTATACACATAAAATAAAAACACATTCACACACATTGTCTACAATCCCAAAGAGAACATCGTATAATGTTCATAAAAGAGAGTTAGAATACTTTTCATTGAATATATAAGATATATAAATAACTCCATTGGATGAAACCATTGTGGGGCAGTGTGGGTCCCATATCCAACTCAACTAGTTAGGGGGACTTTATTATACTCAGAGAGCCAAACTATTTGTTTCAAATACATCCTTTGGTATTGAATTTGACCTAATATTAGAAACTAGATTTTGGGAAGATATAAATTCCAACATATAAAATAGTTGCTCCATGTTATAAATTTATATATGATATATAATTTCAATGTGATTGGCCATTTGATGTTTAATAGTATTTTTGATATTATTTATAAGAATCATGTTTTCACATGTGATATGAATAATATATGTAAATTATAAACGAATGTATTGATGTTACAGACTCACCCATATCAACTAGTTAAAATATTTAGTGGATACTAAATATCTATCCCCTTCCTTGATTAAAGAGAGGAAATCTAAATTATTCTATAGCCAAGAAATAGAGGAACTTCTAAGATGGAATATACCTCTAAAAGTTGATTATTTTTCAACCTCTAGAACATTCCAATATATATTTATATATACAATTATATGTGGATTTCACAACCCATATTATATGGGTTCATTATATTACTACCCCAATCCCATATTCATTGGCCAAGGCTGGACGACAAGCAATGAGTAGGCACATCCCACAAATGGAAGGCATTTTCTTTAGTACGTGTACACATGAAAATATATCTAAACCAAAAATGATGAAATGTAAACAGAATAAGTACATAATCCATGTGTACACAAAAATACCAACTATAGAGTATAATAGTTGGAATCTAGAAGGTATACTTGGACAGAATAAAAGCCCACAAAAACAAAGATTCTATAAAAGTGAATGCACATGTTTGTAAAATTCTTTCGTAGAAAACCATACATGATGTCTAGAAGTAGGAAATTTATCTCAAGTTCTATAAGAACACCACTTATTTCTAATATATATAATATCCAACTAGTTTTGGTCCACCTAGGACTCCATCGAAGCATCGATCATCGGAAAAAGACAAGACACATGTTGGAAAATCCCATGTAGGGGTGAGTAAAACAATACTTGGTATGAAAACATGAAATTAGAAAGGAAATACCATAAAGGAAATAATAAAAGATAATAGTAAGTTCATATCATCATAGTTATATTTCTATAATACATATACCAAGGATATCTATGTATGCTCATAAAAAGCAAAGAGGTATAGAGGTATGTCATATCCAATCATTAGCCACAATATTCTGCTCGAGGCACACTTGTTCTAGGATAACTCACTCCTCAAGCCCTTATGACATCAGAGACTCCTACAAATAGGTCCTCTTAATTTGGGCCCCACCAAAGGGAAAATAAACTGGTCAAATATCATAGTACGTATATAGGGGATCTTTTATAAAGAATACCAACAACCCAATTTGTATTAATTCACAACGTAGGGGTCCTTCATAGAGAATACCAACATCCCTCCTGATGCATCTCATAACATTGGTGATCCTTCTCATAGAACACCAAACCAACTCTAGATATGGTCCACTAGATTGAGGAATAACTCCCTGTACTCAAATGTCACATCAATTCCTAGGATACTCCATCATGGGTGAAAAAGGTCTACTCCAATCACAATTTGGGATATAATAACTCTATCCAGGGCTTCGTCTCTAGTGGGGACCATAATCCAATGATGTGGACATAATACCATAGTAAACTCTCATGGAAAGATCCAAGGGAAACTATATACCTATAATGTTTATATATAAAAACCTATCAAGCTATATCATAAGGACCTAATCATTTAAAGGGTCTTTACGCCACATATGTCTCATAAAATAGAGATTATTTTTTAAGGTTAAGGAGAGTTTAGTGAATATGTCTGACTCAGGTCTAGTTTGGGTCCGAACTGGCCCAGTCTGGCTGACCAGACCCATCCAACTGGGCCACTGGAGCAACCCAATTCGTCCTTCCTAATAAAATGTATGTGCTCTGAATCCATTCTCTTACACATTACAGATATAGGCACATGATCCCAATCAACGCAGACGACCATTTTGTCCCCGACCTCCCCATAAGACTTTGTCATTTTGGGCTCCATGCAGACCGTTATTCATAAGAATCCCCTCGTTTCGACATCCCCGGTAACCTCTCACGACCTTTTCCAGCTCGGGCTCCCACACAGTCCCTCCAAGACAGTGTCCTCACTCTCTACTTCTGGTCAACCTGCCAGTATCCTATCGGCACCACGCTCCGCCTAGCCTGACCCCCCCACCAACCGAGCCACATGACAGCTCTTCTCCAGACCACTCTACCTGCAGCTTGTGGTCTACCTATCACTACCCCTGAACCCGGATAGATCCACCTCTATGAGATCCTCCTTTCACCACCAAAAAAAACTACATGAATTGATTCATGTTGCGCCTTCACCGTCGCACCTTCATGACATCGTTGCAGTGTAAAATCCCATGTCTGAGGTTATTATACCATATATCAAAGGTGGAATGATCCTCTCTTCATATTTCCTGTAGAAAAATGAACACATAAAGGTTGGGGGATGGATATAAATTCACAGGAACACCCAAATAATAGGCCTTGTCCTTATTTGTGTTGGCCAAGATCTATTGATGTTATAATGAAAATTTTAGTGTAAAAAATTAATCTCTAATTGAATCATCCCTAATAGTCAACCCACATAAAGTATCCACCCCTCTATATTGATCAAACAAAAGACCATGTTTTCTATGGGTTGGTCTAAATTCATCATCAAATTTAATAATGGGGAACAAAACACAGTGAAACAACACCCTACTCAGAATTTGGAGTTTTTTTTATGAAGGAAAAATCTCCATCATTGTCATTCGTCGACCTGTCAAATCTGAGGTTCATCAATCTTGATTCACCAATCTGTAGGCATTAGTTGGAGGGAAGTCTTTCTCATTTCCACATTGGAATTCATTTATAATTTCATAAACATATATTTCAAACAATATTAATCATTAAAAAGATAACTAATTTTGAATCAAAATAAGATATTTTAATTAATTAATTTAATGAGGTTTACGTCCAAAAACTAACTTTCACAGTCAACCCACACAGTTCTATATTAGACCCAGGATAAGGTAAAGTTCCTATTTTAGAAACAACATTTCCCTCATTTTTCTAATCTAGACACCCATTTAAGAGTTATCACAGTTTTATATGTAACCTAACTGAGCATTTTATTAACAACTAAAAATCATTCATCGAATCGTTTCAGGCATGTCGGGCCTCGGAATCACACACCGTCTCAGCGCCTAGACTCAAAATTTTCCCAATAAATTAATAAAAATAAAACAATAGAAAATCCTAGATAATAAATAATTTAGAATTTTATATAATATATACTACCAAATCATAGGTTTGTGATATATAATGTAGTAATCATTACACAACATTCATTGGAATTTAATTATGGAAGCATTAAAAATGGAAATCCTTAAAAGTAAAAAAATATGATACCTAGAATGTGTTTTTTATCTATATATATCTCTTAGTGATCTTATATAATGTTTATTATCAACCTCTTAACCCTCCAAATTTAGTTTTAATTTTTTTGGGTCATCACTAGAGATTTCACTTCATTTAAATGTTACATTGAAAAAAAATTATACCTTCTAATTATAGATTATTTGAGAATAAAATACTCCATTATTTATTTGTATCACCTACAAGAAATGAAAAAAATAAAATCACCAGTAAATGATATTTTTAATTCACATAACATGAATTCTAAAAACATCCCACATGGTGGAACATCTAATAATCGAAAAAGGATTCCATCCATATAAATAGAACTACCTTCTACTTCCTTTTATCTTTCATGATGAAGAGGTTGTGATGAATCCATCTTATTTAAAAAATAATCCTCTTTATTTCTTGATATATCATTTATTACCAACATTTTATTGCAGGTTTTAGTCTTTAAAAGACCATATTTAACTACCAGACGTTTATTAATCATTATCCACCAGAAAACCATTTATTTGCTCTATTTAAAAATATTATTCTACGAAATGTTTCATGAATGATGATTTAAAATCCAATTGATAAAATTTATGTCTTATTTTTATAGCTATAGAAAGAAATAATCGAATGGTTTCATGTATATCCAAATCAGTAAATATCTCATCTATATCAAGGCCTTTAATTTTGGAATTTCATTTTCATATTATCGATTGTTTCTCATAACTTTTGTATCATCATCTATTTTATTTCAGAAAACCTATTTGGTTCATATAGCAGATTTATATCTTATCCATGGAAAAAGATCCCTATTCATTGCTATTTTAATTTTTTAAGATTTTATATCATAACCTTAACCAAATTTTCATCTACAGAAATATATTCTTCTATTTTATTCATACTTGAGAAAATAATTATATTAGATGAACCTTCATCATTCTAGATTGAATAGATTATGTAATATCAATAACGGCATTATTTTTACTAAATTCCTCCAAACTAGATTTCCTATTTATAGACTATCTTATTAATATATTTTCTTTATCATCAAAGTTATCATATGATTTTTTAATAACATCATTATATCCCCCCGATCAACCCACATAACACTCATTTTGTCCATTTTTTCTATTGTTTATAAATTTCTTGCATTCTCAACAACACATAATTATTATATTTTAATAATATTTCATGAAATTTGTTACATAATTTATAAACCATACTCTTGGATGAATAAAAAAGTAAAATATCTCCAACTCCAAGAGTCTTGAATTTCCAATTATTCACCTTGATTAGAGTATCATATTTAAATTCATAGAATCTGAGGTGGCTGAATTTTGGATTCATTCTTTAACACATATTATAGGTTATAATATATTCATTTTCCCATAATAAAGGTTTTTTGATATGTACATCAATGTAAGAATTTATTCATTCTAATATATTTCCACTTGACTCCTTTCAAAAATCTTTTTCCAAGACATATTATTTATGATATAGTTTATTCTTTCAAAAATATAATTTTCTTGGAGAGTTCATAAAGATAAAACATGGTATTTTATTACATGTTTCCCAATATATTCTTTAGAAAAACTATTGGTAAAAATCATGCAATTTTCTGTACATAATATTTTAATTTGCAAGATAATATATTTTCCGTCTGATCATGGATAAATTTTGATTAAAAATTTTTATTATAATTTTTATCAATGATGATTTTCTTATACACCCATTTATAATTGATAATGAATAAAAAATATGACTCATTCATGTATTTGGGTGTAATATCCCCACACACATTTACATGAAGATGATTACCTTATCATTTTGAATAATTCTCTTTCGTATTTATTTTTTTCTGAAGAAGATAACCTTTTTGAAAGGTATCAAACTTGTGTTTGTGATCATGAGTCCGTTTAGTTATTCCTTGAGAACATTTATTCATCAAAAAATATATAATTATTTTTGGACAAAATTGTCAAGAATATAATTCTATTAATGGGTTTCATATATTGTAGAAAACATGTACTGGTCTTTTTCTCTATAAATAAGAAACTGGTACCCCAATAAGTACCACTATGGTAAAAAAAATGGATTCATAAATTCCTTTGTTAATTAATTTTTTATTATTAAATTTTACATCATTACCTAAGACAAAATTTTGTTTTATATAAAGATATTTGTAATTAAGACCATCAACTAATAAGACTGTTGTAAACCATTGTTTTTTCATCCAATATTTACCTTATTCAAGAAAATCATTTTTTCACTCCATCATTTCCAATGAATAACACAATCTCATAGTAATATTTGATACATGTGACAATGTTTTTATTTTTCTTTTATATGATATGTACAACCACTATTCAAAATCCTCGTTCTAAACTAGTTAGTTTAAATTAAATCTATTTCAGTATTGAAGTATTTCTAACTTCTTTGATTCTTGATCCATGACATTCAGTTCACCTAATTTGATGATGGATAAATATGTTGTTCCTCAAGTCCAAAATACATTTCTTCATTTTTAGAAATAGAAAATTTATTTTTAGATTTTGTAAAATTTAATGAAGTCTTACACTGATGTGTATTTCTTCATTGGGACTCTTTTTTCTAACCTCTTTATTCTTTTTATATATTTCTACTCATATATTATTTATTAGTTTTTATAAATATCAATTAACATTAGATAACGCGTATTAGGTATACCGCATATTCCCAAAACATTAACACACGATTTTTAGTGTACTCATTCAACTATTTTCATTTTATATTGTGCTCTTTCAATTGTTTTGTTGAAAAATATTATTTTAGGGTATTGGTGCTTCAGAATCTACTTCAACCACTAAATTTATTTAGTTCTTATGTAAACATAATAAATTTTTATTTTCATTAAAATATGTCACTTTTGGGATATAAAAAAATTAATTTGTTTAAAAACCAGGAACATAATTGTCCTCTTTATGATATAAAGCACTCAAAGTCATGGAATAGATAATGAGAATAAGGGGTCTTTTTTTGACCATCACACTTCTATAATAACAGTATGACCTAAAATTTTCTTTTATCCCGTTATTTTACTCTATTGGTCTTGAAATAAATAATTCATCCATGTTCTTCAATTTCTACCCATGTATCAACTTCTTTCCCTATAATTTATAGAATTTATGAATTTTAGTTTTTAAAAATGTTTATTCCGAACTGATTTTTTCTATTCTTGTAATTGATATATAGGATATATTAATTTTAAAACCCATAATAGTAATTTATTTTAGATAAAATATGTTGAGTAGATGGTCACTTGAAATTAAGGAATAATTGATAGCTTTAAATTTCTGAAGAACATGCCCCACACACACACACTTTCCCAAAATCCCTCGTTTGTTCATACATTGGTTCCATCTCCGATTAGAATCCTGTCATCAGTAATATTTGATCCTAGACTCATACAAGCATAGATATTGGGATAATTATATGCAAATCGAAATATCCCAACATCATTCAATGAATCCCTTTGTGGTTCATCCTAGAGTTCAAGAGCTATTGGTTTTCAAGAAATTCATCTGTTTTCCTCATTGATATATATGTATGATTTTTCTTTGACAATGGTGATTCCTTCAGAGATATATTTAATGTATATTGATTGTCTCAAATGGAATCTTGTTGCGTGATTTGGATAAACAAATAAGTATTTCCCTCTTCTCAAGATGTTTGTGAATTCAAGGGGGGATTTCGTATATGGTAAATATTACCTTAGTACATCGGGTTTTGTTCTGTTTAATAATTTATTTTGAGTTGGATTTCATTCATGCATGGTGCGGTGCTCCCTAGATCATGGGTCGTTGGCACTTCAATTTGGACCGATTATCGATTGTTGTGTATAATGGGACAGAAATAACTCAGGTGGTGGTGTGGATTTCATTTCCAGCTTTGCCTCTACTGATTCATAATGAGTGTAATGCCCTGACCCTAGTTACCAAAGTCAATGCATTATTACATAACATTTTCATGATTAGAAAAGATCAATTCTCAAAATACCAATTAGCTTATAAGCCTTAGAAATAGTAGATACATTTAAAAACTGTACATTACCATATAAAATAAAAAACTACAACAACTATTTCTCCATATTCCACACTCATATCCCTTATATTATCCCTGTAGGTCATTCATAATAAACTTCTTCACATCCTGGGAAAAATAAAACATATAAAGGGGTGAGATCAGATTCTCAGTAAGGATAACAATATAGCAGAAACATTAATAAAAAATCATAAACATTTAAGGCAATGTATGACTAAATCAAAAGACTTTTAAAGATGAAATTGAGCATAATATAGCACTGATAAAATAAAATTTTCCCATTTATTTATTCACATGGATATTATACTAGTTTAATAATCACATGCAATATCAATAGCCACTTTTATAATGATGGAATGTATAATACCAGACATCAAAACCATATAGTCAAGGCCTTAAGCCAAGACTACAAATTAAATTTTGTCATGGAATTTTTCCAGGACCCTAGTTTGTCTGATGAGACCTACCGAAGCATCGAGGAGCTATAGCAGGCTCCACCAATCACTTACTAAGTCTAATGCATTCCTCATAAGAAAAGGATTAAACATAACATAAATGTTCATATTAAAATTAGCATACAAATTGTAAATACTTTATCCATAGAACATGAATGGTATAAAAATAACATATCCATAGTAAAACATACACCAAAACATTCAATAAAATATGATGTTTTTTATATTTATAAATCAACTTTAAATAAGCTCACTATCCATCAAACGATGTTGACATAGTTGAAATCAAAACGTTTTTTAGATAAATAACTCTTTATATTTTAAAATTATTTAAAAGAGATATAATTATAAAATAAAACATTCATTATGAAAATATTCTTATAATATTGTAAGGGAAACGTTGATGATGTTATAACGGAAGAAAATTGCTGCACCCTCTGTTTGTTAAAAAAGCTTTCTTACCTTAATTTTGTCGAAGAGGTCATAATGTACCTTGTTTGGAAAATGACAAAAAGATTCCTCACAAGCCATTTTATAAAAAGTAAATCAAGGGAGTAAATTACTTTAACCCATAGTATAGTAAATAGTAAAAATTTCTTGGAATAAATTTTTAAGAAACGTTGATGTGGATGGTAAAAGGGTCCCAGTAGATACTTACATAAAAACAACCTCGAATAATTAAGAGATTGTGAAATTAACCCTTACCTTGTACTTTTCCTTGGTCGAGGGTAGTTTAACCTCCTATGTAATGGTTAAATAATTATTATTAAATTATACAAGAACCATATACATTAATATGATATCATATATGATCTTCTAATATTTCTTTGTTAATAATATTTCAATAGTATCATTGTTTCAGGTGTTAACTGATCCATTTTCCTTTATATTATTTGTTACATAATCCATATTTTTTATGGATATGAGTTATTTTATTCATACATATAATGATATTATGTTCATAACCATTATTTTTAATCATAAAAATAAAATTATTCTTGAATTATTACTATGGGGAACGAATCTCATTGCGCTCATGGAGATGGTAATCCATACGTACGCATGAGCGACAATATCATTATTTTTATAATAAAATAATATATAATTGGATGGAATATAATATATACATAATAATTATCATATTATATTTATTATTTAGATCATTTATACTCATTCTTATACCCATTCAAATGATGCCATTTTTAAATAACAAACTACACCACGACATGGAGACAGTAATCCGTACGTACACACGTATAGGCACATTGTCATTTATAGGATGGATAGAATAAGGAATATGGTTGTACCATTTTAATAACAACATCATAGTATATAGAAGATACTTTTTATTATTATTTTAGAATGGAAACAACAAATATGGAGGAAGTGGAAGAAGAAAAGAACTTGAAATAAGTGATGAAATATTTACCTCCTCTCGGGGTTCTTCCTTTTGATTTGATCAAAAGGGATCCTTAATTTGGATTTATGACTAAATAATGGACTCTAATATGAATTGAGGACACTTGAATGGATATTTCGGCCTGTTTTGGCTGAGAAAAATGGCTTTGAAGGTGTGAATTTGAGAGAAGGGGAGGTTCCCTTTTATAAGAGAGGTGAGGGTCACTTTAGGAAAAGCTTAAGATATTATTTTATAATAATATAATTTTCGTTTTATAATGGCTCAAAAATAAAATATTTTAATTTTATTTTGGGTATGTTTCAAAAACCTCTTAACAAATAGGTTTTATATAGGTTTAAGTCATCATATTAACCTTATCTTTTAGATTTAACACTTAGTTAATTAGTTTGACATTTTCCATGTCTCTCTGTATTTTTGTATTATATGGTTATGAAACATACTATAAACATCCAAGAGAACCTAAAGTGGTTAATTAATGACATATATTATATTATTGAATCCTTTTGTATGAAACTTATATTTTTAAGAATAGAATACTAATTAATAATATAATATTTGTTTTAAAAACTCTTTTTTGTCAATTTTGACACTATTTGGTATTTTGTTTTGGTTAGATTCATAACATCATTATTACATAGAAAAAAACTATATGAATCAACCCTAACATGTCATATTAACTTAGAAAATAAATGGATTCATTAAAAGTCCCACATTAGATTTATTTGGATATTTATAATATCAAGTATTTTAATCTTTCATTATTAAGTTAATTATTTCTTCATCATTGTTTCATAGATAAACATAATTATATAAAGTCTAAAAAATATAAATAAAGTACCATTATTTATTAAATAATTTTATATTTATAATGAAAATATATTTTTGAATTTATCTTATGTATATTCATATTATGAAAATGGATTAGTTATTAAACATTGATTTTAACTCATCTTTAAATAAAATATTAATAAATGTCCTAATCGAATCCATGTTGACCTAAAGGATCATATATTCTTCCAAATTTTGTTTATGGTAGAATTACACTTATAAAATAGAATTAGGACACGTTTTAGGTTATTTATGTTATCATATTTACCATTTATTACATTATTTACTTTAATTTAGTTTACTTTTAACTGTGGTAAATAAATGTAAAAAAAATTACTATTAAAATAATATTTTAATATTATTAAACCACATTTTACTTAAGGATATTAACCATGTCTATTATATTTTTGAAATTGAACTCACAGAAGTGGTAATATTATGTTTTATACTAATTTTCAAATGCTCCTATGATGTAGGTAAAAGATGGTAAATAGATCGATAAAATTTTATATATCCAAACTTATTATAAAATGAATCAAATGAATTATGTTGAACATATATATGTATTATATATCTTTTTTGACATAAAATATATTAAAATAAAATGAATAATTATTTAAATTAATAGTCTGTGTTAACCAATAATTCAGTGTTTTTTTCATTATTCATCAAAAATTGAATGTTTTTAGAAAAATACAAAAAATTTCCCCAAAGATAATTTTGATATTATGAATCCAAAAATTAACTCCATTTTGAAATATACAATTATTAAAATTTATTAATGTTGGTATTAATATTCATAATGGAGAGTTTGATTGGTCGTGGTGTGTTAGAATCTGGATGTTGCGTTCAATGCAAGCTATTGCATTATTTAAAGGGGAATGTACCATGGATGCTTGGGGTGTTACATTATTCTCTCCTTCAAATAATTTCTTCCATGAAATTTCTAAAATACTACCACACAAAAAGATTATGGTGGTTCTTCATCATAATTTCCTATGGTTCCCGTGTTTCCTCTTCCATCTTATGGTTTCTCCAAATAACTTTTACCAGATGAGTCATCCGGTTTCTCAGCACTTGTTCTCTTGTATCAAGAATTTTGACAGGCTCTTCACAATAAGATAGATCATGTTCCAGTTCAATTTCCTCATAGGAAAGTACATGAATTCAGTCAGGCATGTATTTTCTCAATGGTGATACATGGAACACATCAAGAACTTTGGAGAGACTTAGAGGCATTAACAAACAATAAGCTACAACTCCAATTCATTCTAGAATTTCTAAAGGTCTGATGTATCGGGGACTCAATTTACCCTTCTTACCGAAACATATAATACCCTTCCATGATGATACCTTCATGAAAACATATTCTACTACTTGAAAATCTAAATCCTTCCTTCGGTTATCAGTATAGCTCTTTTTCCTAATTTAGACTACTTTGATGTGGGTTTGATTAACCTTCAACTTTCCTATTGTTTCCTCAACACGTTCTGGTACTATGAGTTCTCTTTCACCAAAATTATCCCAAAAAGTTGTTGTGTGACTTATCTTTCCATATAATGCTTCATATGGTGCAATATGAATACATGAATGGACTCCATTGTTATAGGAAAATTCTACCACAGGTAAATATTGATCCCACGTACCTTGAAAGTCATGTGAGTAGGATCTCAACATGTATTCAAAAGTTTGAATAGTCTGTTCTTATAATCCATCGATTTGAGGGTGGTAGGTAGTGCTAAAAAAAGTTTAGTATCCGTGGATTTCTGAAGACTTTTCCAGAATCATGATGTAAAATGGGGATTATGATCAGAAATAATCAATAAGGGTACACCATGAAGTCATACAAATTCATTAATACATAGTCTATCAAGACCATCAAGTGGTAAATGATCTCTTATAGCATGAAAATGTGCTGACATGGTAAGACAATCAATAATGTCTGATTCTGTATTAGTCCTTCGAAGAGTCAATGGTATCCACATGACAAACTCCATCATAATATTATCCCATTTCCACTCAAGTATGGGAAGAGGTTGCATGACTCCTCTAGGATGTTTCCTTCCATCATTCAATTTGTGACAAACCATACAACATAAAACAAAATTTGAAATCTTCCTCTTCATGTTGTCCCACTAAAAATGTTCTTTCCAATATCTATACATCCTGGTGATACCAGGGTTTATAGATAAATTGGATCTATGAGAATCATCTAACAATTCAATTTTTAGATCCAGTATATTGGGAACACAATGTCTCTTACGAAATATCAAAATTCTATCTTCATATATGAAGTCACTCAATCTCCCATCATTTATAGCTCAAATCTTCTTTTGAAACACCTCATCATTAGATTGATAAATTTATATCTTTTATAGTAAATATGGTTTGGAAATCATATGAAAAGGTATTGATGTTTCACCTTCCATGGTTATTCCCATATCTATTTTTACTAGATCCATGAAAATAGGATCCCTTCCAACTCTCAACTTTTTCAAAACTCTATGATCCTTTCTTCTGAAAGAATTTTCCACCTTAATTTCCTTCCTCATGGTGGTAGTGTAGAGTGAAATCATAGATTTGATTTGTTCAAGCCATCACCTTTCCCTCATGTTGAGATATTTTTGTGATAAAATATAGTTCATACTCTTGTGATCAGTATAAATATCACATTTTTCACCATAGAGATAGTGTCTCCATAATTTTAGATCAATGAATACAACTCCTAACTCAAGATCATGAGTAAGATAGTATTTCTCATTAATATTTAGCTCTCTTGGTTCATGGGAAATAACTCTATCATTGTGCATAAGAATACAACCATGTCCATTCATTAAAGCATCACTATAAATATGAAACCCATTGTTTCCTGATGGTAGAGTCAAGATAAGAGAATTGACAAATCCTTTATTTAGTTCTTCAAAACATTTTTCACACAATTTGGCCTAAAAAATTTTACCCCTTTATGTGTGAGCTTTTTTAATGGGTTAGTCAGTCGGAAAAAATCTATAAAAAATGCTGATAATAACTTGTTAAACCCATAAAACGGTGTACCTCAGTTATACGCGTCGGTGCTAGAAATTATTGGATTTCCTTTGTCTTTGAAGGATAAATAGATATTCCATCTTAGAGACAATATGGCCATGAAAAGAAATCTCTTCAATCTAGAATTATCAATTTATAAACTTCCTGTATAATTCATTTATTCTGAAGGTTTTCATAATGGCACACAAGTGATTTTCATGATCTGTATAGATTTTGGAATATACAAGTATGTCATCAATAAATACAACTACAAATTCATCAATATATTCCATGAAAACTCTGTTCATTAGATCCATGAAAACAGAGGGTGAATTAGTCAACCCAAAAGGCATTAATGTAAACTTAGAATGCCCATACCTAGTACGAAATGTTATTTTTGGAATGTCTTCCTTCTTCACACACAACTAATGATATCCATATCAAAGTCCAATCTTTGAAAAATGTTGAGTCCCTTTATATTGGTTGAATAAATAATGAATGAGAGGTAGGGGATACTTGTTCATTATTGTTATAGCATTGATCTCTCTATAGTCAATGCACAACCTCGAAGATCTTTCTTTATTCATAACAAAAAGACAGGGGCTCTCCATGGAGAATGACTATGGAGAATAAATCTTTTATTATTCACTCCCCCTGGTAGTTTCTTTAGTTATACTAATTCTATAGTGGAAACTCTATATGGGGTCTTCAATATATCCCTTAAACTAGGAATTAAATCAATGGAAAAATCAATTTCTCATTCTAGAGGATTTCCAGGTAAATCCTCTGGAAAACATCAACATATTCTTGCACAATAGGTACCTCCACTATTCCAACATTATTTTCCTCTCCCATAATTATTCTATTCTCATCATCCACAATAATTATGTTTAGTTAAGCTACTGTGGGTGGATATAGATAAGAATCAGGTGGTGATGATTATGCTCTAAAGATAAGGTACTCCTTATCATCATAGAAAATTATAACCTCCTTCTTCTTACAATATATTTTTGTATCATACCCCGAAATCCAATCCATACCCAGGATTATATGAAATTCAATAACAGGTATAATGATGAGATCAAACGATAAAGAACATCTATATGCCCTAATGGGAACTGATTAACAAAACTGTGTTGCGATGATACTTTCATTATGTGTTTTTAATCACAAGATTTTGGTTAAGTAAAATTAAAAATATCTAATATTCATAGCAAACTAGGAAGATATTAAATAGTAAAATGATCCAAAATCAAATAAATAATTGGATAAACTTGAGTAAACCATTAAATTTCCTGCCACCATGTATTTCAGAGTATCAACCTTAGTAGTAGAGATCACATTAGCTTGTCCTTGCACCATTTCACTTTTTTGAGTTAAGTTCCCTTGTCACTTAGGATGTTAATTTTCATAATTTCCCTTTTCTATAAAATTGTAGCATTCATCATTGACAGCCTCTTTCTTCCCCTTGCAATCATGAGCTTGGTGGCCTTTTTCACCACACATGTAACAGACTTCCATACCCTCTAGGCAAGTACTGAGGTGATTCTTCCCATTTTTACTATAGTATGGATATTCAAATTTTCCCTTATTTCCCTTATTTCCATTTCTAGAGTGTTCAACTGATCTCTTATTCTCTTTCTTTTAATTAAAGTCGTAAGAATTGGAGAATTCTTTTTCTATCTTGATATCACATGAAATAATATTTTTGTATGATGATAAGGATTTTGAGACTAATGTTCAACAAAGAAATTGTTTTAACCCATCAAATAATAAATCTATCTTACTCCTTGGGTTACATATATAATATGCTACAAGCCTTTATAACCTTGTAAAGTTAGCCTCATATTTTACAACATTCTCATCCTCTTTTTGCCTCAGACATAGAAATTTTCTTTCCATATCCACTCGATGGTCAAGAGGAATGTATTTTTTTATGAAAATCTCATTAACCTCTCTCCATTCCATATTTGATACTTCATCATCTTCCTTTTGTTTTGAATCAATGACCACCATTGATCTGCATCTCCCATGAGGCAATAAACTTCCATGAAAACTTTTTCCCTTTCACTACTCCCCAAATAATGAAATATTTTATCTATAGAATTTATCCATTGCTCTAAAACTAATGTATTTTCACTCCCATTGAATATTGGTGGTTGTTTCCACATAAAACTGTCTAACATTGATCCTCTGCATTGTGGATCAGGGTGCTCCATACGGGTAAGGATATTTTTCCTAACCTGATTGAGTTGTACCAGTATAGTGATAAGCTGATCAGCACCAGTTGCTTCACCAGCTCTAATATAATTATCATTAGTTGGAGGGAAATCCCTAAATTGTTTACATGCATTGATACAGTTTCCATTCCTTCGACTAGGATCTATTTCTAAAAAATTTCTTACAATAGAATAGTGTATGAATCACAATACATAACTCCAAACTTGTAAAACACATAACCTAAATTGAAAAGTTTCTGGATATAATCCATAATCATAAAACAAAATTCACTGAGTAATTATATACTAATAAACCCTTAATAATTGTTTTCAATGAAAATGAGAATTATCATAAGCATATCCCCTGGTAGTGTCGTAACCAAGAGTACAACAAGGCTCATTGTCACACACCAGTTCCCATTCATGTCTAGCTCAAAGCGGTGTTTTCAGGTTTTACCCCTAGGTACATTTGTGCCAGAGATACCTCTACCATCTTGTATCCATATAGGGATGTATTTCTTTGAAAAATCACAAAATACTTACAATACCAAAATTATAGGAAATTCTTCTATACTAATCCTCAAAGACTATCTTAGGGTAATGTTCTCTAATCAGAGTTTTTTTAAATCAAACCTTAAAGGTTTGTACCAAAATTACTTTGATACCAAATGTAATACCCCAACCCTAGTTACCAAGAGTCAGTGAATTATTACATAAAATTGGCATGATCACAAAAGATCAAGTCTCAAAAGAAAAATTAGTTTAGTAGCCTTGTAAATACTAGAAACATTCATAAATTCTACATTACACTATGAAATGAAAAAACTACAACAACATAGTCTCCATAGGCCACACTTGTATCCCTTATACTATCTATGAAGGTCAGTAATAATATACTTCTTTTCATCCTGGGATAAATAAATCATAGAAAGGGGTGAGCTCTGATGGTCAATAAGGATAACAATATAGTAGAAACATTTATAAACAAGCATAAACATTTAAGGTAATGTAAGAATAAATCAAAATCATTTTAAACATGATCTACTACATAATATGGAAATGATAAAATAAAATAATTTTACTTACTTATTCACATTTATTTTATACTAGTATAATAATCACATGCAATATCAATATCCACTTTCATAATGAAGGAATGCATAATGCCAGTCTTGCTAACCACATAGTCAAGGCCTTAATCCAATAATACAAATAAGATTTTGTAAAGTAATTGTTCCATGAAACTAGTTTGTCTCATGATACTTATTGATGCATTGAGGAGCTATAGTAGGATCTATATGTCACTTACTATGTTCAATGCATTGCTCATATGAAAAGGTTTAAACACAACGTAAACATTCATATTAAAACTATCATATGAAATGTCAATAATTTATCCATAAACTATGAACGGTATAAAAATAACACATCCACAGTAAAACATATCACAAAACCTTCAATACAATATGTATGTTTTGTATCATAATAAATCATTTTCAAATAAGCACGCAATCCATAAAAGGATGTTGACATAGATGAATGCAAAAAAAAATTAGAGAAATATCTCTTTTTATTTTGATATCATTTAAAAGTCATATAATATTAAAAGAAAACTATTAATTTTCAAATATTCTTATAGGCTTGTAAGTGAATCATTGACATTGTTATAACGGTGGAAAATATTTTCACCCATCGTATAAGTTAAAAAACATTCTTACCTCAATTTTGTCGAAAAGTTCATAAGGTACCTTGTTTGGAAATTGACCGAATGATTCCTTTAAAACTATTTTATAAAAATACATTCATGGGTATAAATGAATTTAACCAATAGTCTAGAAAATATTAAAAAAGTTCTGGAATACATTTTTAAGAAACATGTATGTGGATGATAAAAAGGTCCCAGAAGATACTTACGTAAAAACAACCTCAGATAATAAAATGATTGTGAAATTTACCGTTACCTTATAATTTTACATGGTCAAGGTTATGTTAAACATTTTCATAATGGTGAAATAATTTTTATTAAATTATAAAATAACCAAATAAATTAATATAATATCATATATGATCTTCTAATATTGCTTTGTTAAAAATATTTCAGAAGTATCCTCGTTTCGGGTGTTAACTGATTCCTTTTCCTTTATAGGATTAGTTATGTAAGAAATTTTTTTTAAGGATAGGATGTATTTTATTCATTTATATAATCTTATTACTTTCATAAAAATTATTTTTATTCATAAAATGAAAATTAATCTAGAATGATTACGATGGGGAATGAATCTCATCGCGTTCGTGGAGACGGTAATCTGTATGTACGCACGAGCGACAATATCATTATTTTGATATTAAAATCATATATAATTGGATGTTATATCATATATACATAATTACTATCATAATAAATTTATTATTTACATCATTTATACTCATTATTATACCCATCCAAATGATAATGTGTTTTAATAACAAACTACACCACGACGTGGAGACGATAATCTGCACGTACGCACATATGGTGACATTGTAATTTATATGATCGATAGAACAATGAATATTGTTGTACCATTTTTATAATAACATCACAATATATAGAATATACTGGGGTTATTATTTTATAATTGAAACAACAAATAAATAATAAGTGGATAAAGAAATGAACTCGAAAGAGGTGGTGAAATATTTACCTCTTCTTTGGGTTCTTCCTTTTGATTTGATCAAAAGGGATTCATAGGATGGCTTTATGACTTAAGGAAGGACCCTAAAATTAATAGAGGAAAGTTCAAAGGATATTTGGGTAGGGTTTGGCTGAGCCAAATGTATTTGAATGTGTGAATTTGAAAGAAGGGGAGGTTCCATTTTATAAGAGAGGTGAGGGTAACTTTACAAAAAGCTTGAAATATTATTTTATAATAAATTTATTTTCAGTTTATAATGGATCCAAAATGAATTATTTAAATGATAAGGTAGGTATGGGTCGAAAACCTTTCAACCCATAGGTTTTAGACATGTTTAGTTCATCATATAACCTTGTATTTTAGATTAATCTCTTAGTAAAATAGTTTGACATTTACCAATGTCTCCTTGTATTTTTATATTATATGATTAATATAAATACTATAAACATTCAAGAAAACCTAAAGTAGTTCATTAATGACATATATATTATTATTCAAGCCCTTTGGCCGATCCATAGGTTTTAAGGAATAACATACCAATGAAAAATATAATATTTGTTTTAAAAACTCTATTATGTCAATTTTGACACTATTTGGTATCTTGTTTTTGTTAAATTCATAACAGCATTATAAATTCAAAAAAAATATTTAATCAATTTTATCATGTCATATTAACCTACAAAATTAATGGAATTCATTAAAAGTCTAAAATTATACTTACACGGATATTTCTAATATTAATTATTTTTATCTTTCATTAATAAGGTAATTATTGCATCATCATTTTATCATAAATAAATTTAATTATATAATGTATAAAAATTATAAATAAAATAACATAATTTTGGAAATATTTTTATACTTCTAATGAATATTTATAGTCTAATTTATCTTATGCATAACCTTATATTGAAAATGGTTTTGTTATTAAACCTTGATTTTAACTCTTCTTTAAATAAAATAGTAATAAATGTCCTAATCTAATAAAAGTGGACTGAAAGGATCATATTTTATTCCTAAGGTTTTTTTTGATTGAATTACATTTATCCAATAGAATTCAGTCATGTGGTAGCATAATTATGATATCATTTTGACCCTTAATTACCATATTTACTTTTAACTGTGGTAAATAAAAGTAAAAATTTACTATATACCAAAAATTATTTATTTCTTATTAAACCACATTTTACATACTGATATTAACCATGTCACTAGATTTTTTAAATTCAACTCACATAAGTGGTAAGATTATGTTATATACAAATTTTCAAATTCTCCTAGGTGGTGGGTAAAAGATAGTAAATAGTTCGATAAAATTTTATATATCAAAACATATTATAAAATGAATTCAATGAATTAAGTTGAACATATATATGTATTATGTATCTATTTTGACATAATATATTTTAAAATAAAACAACTAATTATTTAAATAAATAGTTGGTTTTAACCAATAACGCAGTGTTTCTCACTATTCACCAAAAATTTAAAATTTTCAGAAAAATATCCAAAATTTACCCTAAGCTAATTTCAATATTAAAAATATAAAAATTAAGTCCATTTTTAAAGTTAAAATTTTTAAAATTTCAAAAAGTGGGTACCACTACTCATAATGGGTAGTTTGATTGGTGGTGGTGTGTTAAAATCTCGAAGTTGCGTACTATGTAAGCTATTGAATTATTCAAAAGGAAACGTATCGTGGAAGATATGGGAGTTACAATGAGTCTATTCATAGATCCATTGGGGATTCCCTTGGGGGTTTAATTTTATGGATAATAAAACATGTGTTTATCTAACTGTCCCCGCTGTAAGAATTTGTATTGAATTTCATTTTTCTGCTCCCCTTCTTAATAATATATCATTGAAAGTTAAAGGATCGATTAGAATTTAGATATTTTTTTCATATGTTACTATGGTTTTGTTATAATTTTACATTACATGGCCATTCGATTCTGGTTAGCAATAAGTGAAGACGAGGCAATTTCAGTCATACAGATCTCGTAATGGCCAAATTAAATGAGATATCTCTTGATGTCCCTATGGAGATTGAGAAGGATACTCCTGTAGCATTTTAACAACCATGAAAATATAACATTATTGAAGTGAATGAATATTTATTCCATACAAATCTTGTAATGACAAATAGTGTTGAGATATGTGTTTATTCCCCTGTGGAAATTGATAAGGTTACTCCTGTAACCTTTCAACATTCAAACAGGGTTATTATTCTAGAAGAGAATGAATTTTACCAGTCCTTGAATATCCCATTTGAGGATGATTTTATAAGTCCTTATTGTGTGAATGGTTTAATTATTGTATATTAATGTTCAATGTTTCATGTTTGCATGGGAAATGTTGGTGAATCAGTATGTGGTTGGTACAATGATTCATCTTTTTCATCGGGTTTTAAGTTTGTCCAAAACTAAGGTCATCCATGGTAGAGATGAAATTGGAATAGTGTCAAGTGGAGGTATAGAGTCATGTAAATTATTATTTAAGGACCAGAAAGCATGATCTTCATCTAAAGGAAAACTTGAGGATGGTAGGAAATATATCTCTATTGTTCTTGTCAGCGAAAACTATGGAAACTTTTCATCTTTGAGCAATGTGGGAGGGAGATTTCGAAAGAGACTGTCCTTTTCAGCTTCACCTAAGAAATATTCTTTGGCCCTTGAATATTGAGTGTGTAGAAGAGAAATGGTACAGTCAATAAGGGATTTTTTATCTTGACATTATAATATGACCAAGACACCTAGGGCCAAATTCAGGGCCAAGATGTTACAATTATTCTTTTCCTAATATGGAACAACCATTGAATTGGTCCTTGGGTGAAGATGGATTCTTTAGCCATGGAAATAAAAAAACCTTAGGTTTGTATTTCTTCAACTATAGAGCACAAGAAAATCATGTTGACAGTAAATGATTTTTCCCATAGACTCATAATTCATGCTGGTTTATATGAAGAACCAGATAGTTATCATATATGAATTTTATGGAAGAAGTAAATGAAGGTGGATCTGATTAAAGCATGAGATCATTATATTACAGAATAATTCAATACGTGTCTGGAGTTTTTGTATATATCCTTTTTGTATGGGAGTTGTGATTCACAAATACATGAGGTATTGTGGAAGGATTTATATATCTTTGAACTAGAGTAATAACCATTGTTTTTTTATAGAGATTTTAATATTATTTCGGAACTAGTCTAGAATAATGGTAAGGGTTTTTTTTCTTTATATAGCTAGTATTATTTTTTGTTAGTTTGTGGATAGAAGAGAACATAGGGACATGGTTTATTCCTGTGACTGTTTTACTTGGTTTAAGAACCAAAAAATGTGATTGTAGATGTTAGATACGACTGTATGGGTGTTTAGAGAATGTTAATTCTATTGAATGTTTTCCCAATGCAAAGGTGGAACATCATGTTTGCAGTATCTCATACCATTCGTCATTGTAAATTTCTTTTCCACATATAAAGGTTGGTATTGAGACATTTAGATTCTGTGATCATTTGGATAGTGTGAAGAGGTATCAATAGTTGGTTAATAATATTAGGGGTGAACATATTCAAGGCTATTCTTGGGTTTCTTTTCAAAATAACCTTAGGAATTTGAGAAATAAGCTTTAGGAATGGGAAAAAGACATTCCTCATTTGGATCAGGATGTGGAAATTTTAGAACAAGAAGTTGAGAGATTTAAAAGATACCTTGTGGAATCTTTGGATGAGGAAAACTATAAGGAGCTGTATATTAATAAAAACATGTTGGCTGGTCTGGTTTTAAAACAGGAGTGTGTTACAATGGAATGTTCGAGAGTGAAATGGCTTCATGAAGGTTATAAAAACCTATCCTATTTTCATTCTTGTATTAAAGAAAGGATGAGGTTATTTAAACTGAATATCTTTCTTAAAGATGAGACATCATTGGATGATAGAGATGTGATTGGATATATGGATTTCTCATTTTTTCAAATTTACATGCAGTTCTCATTCTGAATATGTAAAATTAGTATCATATAATAAATTCTAAACTGTTTGAGGTGATTCCCAAAATGTTGTCTGATAATGATAATTCCTTTTTAGAAACCATTCCAGATGAAAGGGATATTTGATGATGCCATTTTGGGTCTTGTTCTGAAAAGTGATCTAGGTGAGGATAGTTTTCCATGATTTTTTTATAGAGGTTCTTAGGAGATTACAAAATCTAACATCATTATGGCCATTCAATATTTCATTCAGGGTGGTTCTTTACCTAGAGTGGTGTGGGCTACAACTTTGGTGATACTCCCTAAAATTCAAAATCCTGTTTCAATTTTTGATTATAGGATTGTAAGTTTGTGTAATATTCCTTATAAGATCCTTTCTATAATTGTCAATAGGCGGCTCTCCAAATATATTCTGTGGAGGGTTTCCTTAGAGAAACATGGTTTTGTTAAAGGTTGTTCTAGTCAGGGGGTAGTGGCATTGGCCTATGAAATGATTCCGGATATTAACTTCAACCTCATGGTTAAAATATGGATTTAAATCTTGATATGAACATTGAATATAAGAGAATGGAATGGGGATTTATCAACTGGGTTATCAAAGGTATGGGCCTTTCCTCTTGGACTCTGGATATTATTTTTAGATGCTTCAAATCATCTTTGATGGTAGTTTCATTTATTGGGAGAACCTATGGTATCTTCAAGTCTTACCATGGACATAGGAAAGGGGATCCAATTTCTATGACTTTTTTATTATTATGAAGGATACTGTAAGTCACCTTATTAATAAAAAGATTATCATGGTATGTATTCTTCAATATCGTAGGAATAGGAATCAGCCTTTGATTTCCCACCTGATGTTTCTAGATAATACTCTAATTTTCTATAATTCTTATGGATGATTAGTGTTTGGTTTATCTATGACCCTAAATGATTATTTTTTATGGAGTGGTCAAGTGATTAATAGTTGCAAGATTATTATTTTAATCTCTAATAATTTTGCTGATAGGCAGGTTTCATCCCTGTGTAGTTGAATGGATATTAATAAGGGCTTTTTTCTGATAGAATATCTTGGATCTCCTATTATTATTTATCTTTATCGAATTTGGTACTTTGATTATACTGTGAATAGGATTTTGAACTGTGTATTGAACTTGAAAATTTACATTATATCATTTTGAGGTCAGATAACTCTAATCAACAGTGTGTTAGCTTCCATCCATATTCATGCTCTATCATCCAGTTGTGTCCCTAAGGGAGTCTTTTCATACATTGATAAAGTCCTATAAGGGTTCATATGAGATTCTTTATCTAAGGGGAAACATCATTGGGATTCATGGGGAAAAATGGAATGAACTTTCTAGGATGGTGGGATTGGAGTGAGAAGTTTTGCCAATACCATTCACTGTATGCATGTAAAACATTCTTGGGAAGTGGTGGAGGAGCATACATTGTGGGGGATTATTATAACCTATAAAGGGGTAGGTTATGAGGAAATTATAATTTGAAAAGTATCTTCTTTTTTTCCCTTAAAAAAAATATTACTGCAGTCATTAGGGAACATTCTATATTGAATTTAGGGAACGGGGAGTTAACTATTTCGTTTCATAACTAGGAAGGATCAATTGTGGGCTATCTGGGATGTCTTGTTCCATTTATTTTCATCAAGAGGCCAGTGAACATCTCAGTTTCATTAATGATATTATAGATGATGGTAAAATGGAGATATTTGATGATATTATTTTAAATTTTGATATGGATAGGTTCATGTTTACTAATTTTAATACATAGGATTTTTCATTATAATATTCAACCAAATTTTGACTCCTCAAGGGTAGCATGATACATGGAATAAAAATTTATCGTGTTGTTGTATTCCTACTAAGTTAAACTTTCTTGTATTCAAAATAATAAACCATTATATTCCTACATATGAGAATGTGAGGATGATAGTAATTAACATGGCTTCTAAATGTCATTGTTGAAAGTTATATATGGAGGAATATTATAGTCATCTTTTCTTTGAGAGTGATTGGGCCAGAGCAGTATGTAGATTTTTTGAATTGTTTAGTTGTATTTTTAACATGATATTTCTGAAAAATATTTTATAGAAAGATGGTTACATGGTATTAATGGTGAAGTCTTGGAAAAAATGGCCAGAGCTGTAATATTATATGCATGTTTTGGTGCATCTGGTGGGAAGGAACAAGGCCAGGTTGGAAGGTATTATTTCCACAGAATGGTCCATTTCTATGATGATAAAATCGGTCCTGATTGATCTGGTTAATGTTTTTAATAAATGGAATGATTCTCCTTCATTGATATCCTTGTAGTGGAATGTTTCTATGATTTAGTAACATGTCCATGCGATGATAGGGAACTGGGTCCAGTGGGCGGCACCAAACGTAGGGTTGATGTTTAATTTTGATGGTTCATGCTTTCTAGGTATTATGAGATGATGAGTGGTGGTTCATGATACATGGGTGTGTGCCCTGATTGCCTATTCTACATATTTTTGGATGGGAAATTCAATTCAATTATAAGCCAAAGCTATGCAGATGGTTCTTGTTTTGTGTGCCCAAAAAATATTATACTAAGCCAGATTGAAGTCGATTCTTTAATTGTTCATAATAAAATGCATGGTAAAATTCCATCTCCTTGGTCGATATCTTATTCTATTAAAAATTTTAAAGTAACCCAAAACAACACCAACAGTTGGATTACTTATGTGTGGTGGGAGTGCAACAAACTGGCTGATTATCTTGCTTCATTGAAGTTGGATGATCAAGGTAATCATGTAATTTATTGTTCTAGTTCATTATAGTTGGATTCAGAGGGGGACAATTTGATTAGGGGGGTAAGTTCAGTCACCATTATTTTAGACCCCCCCAAGACAGTTTTTTGTTGTCTCCATTGTTTTAGTTTTCATTATCTATAATAAAATGCAATGTTGAATGAATTATTTATTTTAACCCTGTTATTAGCAATTTATTTATGGGAATTATCTTCTTATGATTTCATATCAACTATTACAACGATTTTTTCATCATTATTCCCAATTTCCTCCACATTCTTATTGTCTATAGTAGATAACAAGACTTCTTCAATAGGGTCCTCATAATCCTTAAACTACTCTAAATTTTCTTCTTCTGGTCTATAATATTATTTAAAAGTTATATTCTTCCATTTGATGAATGTTTTGTGGTTCCATTTACTATTAATTCTATTGAATGATTTATTTATAGGTTCATATCCCTTTTCATCATCCATAAAATTCATAAGACACCTATCTATAAGATTCACAAAATTACAACATTAAAAAATCAAGTGGTATCTTCCTCTAGTATTTCCTTTTTACACTATTGATAGTATAATAATGAATTTAAATCCTCTATTCAACTTCCCCATCTATAAGTTATTCTTTAACTGAGAGTTTATTCATTATCACGAATGTTATTTATTGGGAATTTTTTTAACACACTCATTATCATTGTTCCTCATTTCATATCACATATGTTTTCCATTTAGGTTATCAAAAATTACCTCCTTCAAATAAATTTATTCAAGAACAAAAATTCTTAGATTAAACCAAGGTGGAAGTATTATGTAGATTATTTTGGAAACAATTATATTGAAAAAAATCACCACAAGTGGATTCATATCATCCCTAAGAGAATTTATAATATAAAAAATGGATCAATGGACGCATTCATTGCCATTCAAAGATCATTATACTTAATTCACAACACTTTCAAAATTATATCATAATCTTTTGATTTCACTTCATTAGTATTCAGGAGGTTCTCGCACATATCATGTGAGGGATTTCATGACATCTCTTTTTTATATTTAGGGTTATTTAATTACCCCCGTAAGGATTCAATTTCCTTTATATATATATATACAAAACCTTCTGATATCAGTCTGAAAGATATCCTCTATCTATACTAGTTTTTATCCAACATATTTCTTCTATATAGACATATACACGTTATAAACAAATTAATATTGTATTTGGTTCTTCAATAAATGAAAATATCTACCATTGAAAAATTTTATTCTTTAGTGGATGAAAATACATTCAATGAATTAGTTATAGTAAAATGTAGACCATAAAAATTCATCTATGATAAAAAAATCATAGTAGATTTATATACACAGAGTGGGGGTGAAATATGGTATTCCATTTTTATTTTTTCCCTCCTCAATGATATTGTCTAAATTCTAATTTGTTCTATTCTATATTATTTTTAATTCCTTACAAAATATGAGAAATAATTAAATAAACAAATGTGTGAAATATATTATTTTTCTTGTTTTACCCAAATGGTATAAACCATGGAGCATGGATTGAAACACTCATGTTTACTTGATTCACTAAAGAACATTTTTTTCAGATGCATGTTTTAGAGTGGAAATAATGACATTCTTAAAATAAAAATATTAAAAATTGAAAGATAATTTCACTACTGACACATGGTTAATGTACTACTCCTCCAAGTGTTTTCTTCTTCTTTGTTTTCAACATAAAGTTAATGAAGGAAACTCCACGGCTAGTGTAAAAATATGCTCAATCATATTCTACATGATGATCATCAGTATTAACTTCCAATAAGAGAACCCCTAAAATATGTCAACTTCATCATCATTCCCAAGTCAATACTAGAATGTTTTCTATCTAGTTTCAGTAATAAAATATACATCTACTATTTTATCAATTGTCCACTAATTAAAATTGAAATACATTTTCTTCATTTATTTACACCTACTTGATGTAATATACATACCTTTTCTCCTGATATTTTTTATATTAGAATATATTTTTCATTTTATTTTTCAATAAAGATCATCATATTTCATTTTCATGAAAATCCATTTTTAAAAGAGTGGTTCAATTATTTTTTATCCATTCAACAAAAAATTTCCAATATATTAAAAATAAACCTTCCACAATATAATCATGATCGATCAAATAAATTCCCAATAGTCCTACAACTATTGTATCATAAAAATAAACCCATTTTGGTATATTGGAACCTATAAATCACAACTTTCATAAACCATGGTATTTTTGGAGTTGAAAAACTAGCCCCACAAAACCATCCATAAACTCTATTAAAATAATCAAATTGATTTGTATTGAAGAACCCAGGAATATTAATTATATTATCTCTACAAATAGGTAATTTTATAAAACCAAATATTTTATGACAGATATAATATAAATGAAACTATAGTTGGATGAATCTATGAATCTTAGATAACATTCAATGAAACATAATAGGTTAATACCAACATTACATATTAATCATACCAAAATTATTAATGTCCTTATCAACCTTATAATATTATGTTCCAAACATATGAGTTACTCATACCAACAATAGACGTTCTTGTCCCAACATTATGAGCTTCACCCTCAACCTTATAAAGTCCCACATACAATGTTTCTTAATATAATGAGGTCTTTCTCCAACATTATAATATTGTAAACCATCCTTAAAATGTCACTCCTGCTATATTTTTTATCATTAAATGTATTCGAACATCCTCAATCCTATAGAAAATTTATCCAAATATCTTCTTGACTTAAGAGTATAAACTTCTCACACTAAGGCAACCAATATTGATGATTACATCCACTTCACCGTTAACAATCATTTTTCAAAGAACACACCACGGAGTTTTTTAAAACATGAACTATATAAATATATATTCAAAGTTTTGTTTCAAAGTGGATTATTAGTGAATAACAAATTATAATCCAAAGATAAATAAAAGGGCTTATATTAATATTGCAACTAAGTTTGAACATAAAACTAAGGTGGTGGAAGGTGAACATGTTTTCAAAACTAGTTATGTTATTTGATTTTGTTTCTTCATATTAATTAATTGTATATAACTTATTATAATGTAGAAAAACACTAACTAAAAATTCTAGTCTAGATATTAGTTAAAATGATATGACGTGAAATGATTTCATCTCATGTATATATCACATCTTCAGTTAACATTTGGGTCATGAATCTTTGAGAAAATATACATATAGTCCATCTGGTAGAATTCAATACTACATTAGGAATGGATAATATCTCATTGTATAGATTTAATATTAACATTTTATAGAGCGAGTCCATTTTAAATATATGAAACCATCCTCTAATTCTACAAAAATTCCTGGGTATTGATGAATCTAATTTGCAAACTCATTATCAAGTATAGATATTAATTCCTTATGAGTAATCATGTCATGTTATAATGATTATAAAAAAATAAATTTTTATCCATGAAGACATACTAATTATAAGGGAGTATTCTATTGTTTTTCATGGTGAATTTCCTAATTTTCCTTCCAATAAAGAATATTATTTCTTTGTAAAACCTATACTTAGAGAAATTCCAATATCAAAGAGTCTTAGTATAATATCCATTATATAAATGGATGAGTTAAATAATAAACTACTTCAATCATTTAACAAGGGTTTTATACACCTTAGTAATTTTATATTAGGTTCCTTATTTTGTTTCCTAATAGTAATTACATTTCAATGAATCTCTACATAGATTATCATTAGCGTAAAAAGATCTTTATTAAGAGAATGTATCATATTAAATGGATTAATGAATATTTTGACTGACTAAGTGGTCTTAATACATTAAATGGTGGATATTAAGATAAGATGTTATTAATTAACATTGAAAAATGATGATATTTTTTAGAATAGGTTTTTTATAATATTTTTCTGAATGTGTTCATAATAATTCCATCCATAATCATTAATTCAATTATTAATCATCATAGATGTGTTAAATTTACTTTGTACGTATTAACTAAAAATATTATGGTACTATTTATATATAATATTATAATATATTCTAAATTCAAGGAAGGGTAATAATAACACTATTTAATTAGTTAATAACATATAAAGAAGAATACTTATGAAACTTATATTAAATTTAACATATTTATTGAAAAATTCTCATCATTGGGGAATGTGATTAAAAAAATGGTATATTTAATTAACCTTAAAAGGATGAAAAAAATGATGAATTTCTTAGAACAATATAATTGATATAAAATCACACTGTCCACAAAATAATAATGTACTATTAATGTTTTGTGATAAATATTTATTGATTTTCATAACCACTGAATAAGATAACACCGAAATGAGTAATGTTTGCTTGAAAAAAAATGTGAAGAGAACAATAAGGGGGAAAATAAAATTATATTAATTTAACCTATGCTGACACTAATATTTATCAGGGAATAATTTATTCTGTAAATTAATTCTTTAAATAAAGTATTGGGTTTTTTACTCATGAAAATATGATAATGTGATATCATGTTCCTTAATAATTATTCTTTTACATGAAAATAAATTACCCAACTCTTGATCTAGAATTAGTAGACGTAATCTTTACCTTGATGATTCAGAGACATAATCACCAAAGAGAAAAGTGTGAAATATAAATTGATTATTGAAGTATAAGTCTTATATCCATGAAAATGGATCTCAACATGATCCACTAAATATTGTTTAAATAAATATAAGACATTTACTACTCAATAAATTATTTTCATGGAAAAATAAACTATGTGTAAGTTTCTCTCTGTTGAAAACATTTTTAAATCATATATATAATAATGATTAAAATAGATCCAATCATCATATTCATTCAATGAATGGACATAATTTTCATAAAGTAAGTTATGATATTTGACCACTCTAAAATGATTTCTCAACCTTCTATCTTGAGGAGGGACAATGTTAGACAAATATATAGTTTAGAGTTAAATAAGTTGTTGGAATAAATAAAGAAAAGAAAATACTATATTTAAACATTGATATAAATGAGATTATATAATTTTGGATATGATTTTTTTAGTATATATTACTGTGATAAATTCTCAACATGATGATTCTGACATATCAATATCCATTATCTTGTTAAGATGCACAATCACAGACACATAGATGTATATATATATAAATAAATATAGTGGGATAATATTAATAGAAAGGCAACTTAATATATTAAAATTTTCATAGTTTGACACAAATTTTATTAATAATGGAATAATTAAATGGGGATGATGAAACCCTTTCCGATACTAACATGTAAATAGAATAAAATCACCATGAACATTATTGAGGGTATTCCAAACACATCATAAGGAAACCATTCCATATGTGGTGTGGTGGATCATGTTATAATGATGTTTCAATTCATATCCATTTATAATTACTCCTCACCCAATCAAATATGTAATATATATATCCATGATGTTTTTATGTTTCATTGATCAACACTATAAATTATAACTAATCAAGATCCATGATATTTTTCTATGTTCTAAAGGAGAATTTAGAAGGAATTGAAAATTGAGTTCAATATCATAAATTATATCCTCCTCAGAAATATCTTCAATATAAAAGAAAAATTCTAAATCTATGAAACTTACCTAATAATTAAACTATATAATTCAAAGGATATTGGTATTAACATGACCTCTAGTAGAGTGCTCACACAAAAATATAATCCACTTGATAATTAAAATGGTCTAATATCAATCCCTCTATGGGAATATATATAAAACTTTAACATATTTTGTTAAATATATTTAAAGGATGAAATTAGGACCAAAACTATGTGAAAATATGAGAGATAAGGTCCAAACCATTTAGTAACACATTATGGAATTTCAAAGCTTATTGAAGAGTTATGATTATAATCAGTGATCTTACCAAAAGATTAAAGTTAGGGGTAATGTATTTATTTGAATATCTCCTTGTGATAGAGTTCTGTGGTTTGGGGTTAATGTCAATCTATGTCCAATGAATGTATTCCATTTTTATATTCGGTGTCACATTGGAGTTTTGGACTATTACATTTCTCTTTTACAAAGAATATCATAAATAAATAACTTCATCTAGGTATATCTCCTATGGATGTATATTATATTGTGTTTCTTAATTCAGTGTCACCTTTTATCACATTTTATGTTATAAATATCAAAAAATATATGAACACCAAGAATTTAGATTTAAACCACGTAAAAATGAAAATAATAAACTTGCCTACTTAGAACTATCAATCCTTATAATTATTATCTTGTATAAATACATGATTAAGATCGCTGAGTGACATCCTAAATCCATAAAACCTCTATGTTATATACATATATGGAATAAATATCTCAATTCATAGGTAGTTAACTCTCATATATCCTATGATATTCTAGTGCCTCACAGAGGCTAAGAGAGAATGAGTTGGAGAGCTCGAGTTTTTTTAAGAGAATCAGAAGGTAGTACTCACAAAATTATGAAAGTCATTTGAATAATGAATTATAATGGGGATGGGCCAATTACATATAATTTGGGTATTCAGTAACCAACCATAAAATTAAACAAGTGTTACACAATGAATGGGTAAATTATATATATTTAAAACTTTTTATAAACCATCAATCATCCACAAAAATATAATATTAATTAATTCTCCATGTGTTAATGACATCCTACATGGAATAGTGATCTTATTATTAAAAATTAAAATTAAATTATTAGTAGCATGATATAAATATATCCTTCCTCAAATATATACCATAATCATGGAAAATGATATTACTTATTCAACATGGATATCAGAAAAAATTATATACCTTATGATATATTTATGTTCTATAATCATAGGCTTTATGGGTTATATACTTTAATATCTTACATGCATTAATTCCTCAAAACTTGTGTTTCATTTCAAAATATAATATATTACATAAAAAATTATGAAATCATATACAAAGTTTGTTTGGATATCATCTAGAATACATTAGGAAAGATATCACTATCATCATATTTTATTATGCCATATGATATATCTTGTGAATTCTCAACCCAAAATTATTTTAGATAAATTAAAAAAATAGAGTATCTAACTATAGAAAACTCAATACTAATTTAGTAATGAAAATGTGTGACATCATGGGCCATTATAGTGTTTAGAATAAAAAAATTAAAAACTCCATTAATTTAACAATGATTGGCCTCAAAGAAATCATAAATGTAACTAAACTAAAAACGGATCAAGAAAGATCTCATCCAAAGACATATATCTCTATATCTATTTCCACCAGCTACATAATTTGAGAAAATTAAATTCAATATGATCCATTTTTTTGAAATTTAGTTATAGTTTACATAATGTATATAAATCCCATATATACTCCTCATAGAATCCCAATTATGTATGTATATACTGACTAGGTTGATAAATACATAAAATATCATCAAAATTATAAATGAGCACTTTACAAGCCCCTCACATAATTAATAAACACATCACATGATAGATATACTGTTATTTATACAACTTATCAGTCTACCTATATTAGAGGATTAAATTATATACATAAAAAAACACATGATAAACATATCATTATTTCACATAATTTCTATAAAATAAATACTATGACACGTTTATCATCTCAAAATCCCATGAATTGAAGCTATAGAGTCATTGAAGACTATATATATAAGAATCCACTTATTCAACACTTATGAAATATCCACTGAAATTGAGACACACAAGACTCCCTTATATACTTCTCATATGTTATAATTATTTTTATATCCAAGGAAATTGAATCATATTTAAAGGGTGAGTTTAAACCCTCAATAAGGTAAAACCTTATCTATATGATGTTTTTTAGTCCTAGTTCTTGGTTAAATATTTTTTAACTATGTGAGGTATTAAATTTGTGTTGTTGAAGTGATCATTCTATTTTTTATAGAATGTAAAGAATTATTTTGGATGCATATATCACGAATACTTATATTGGATGATTTATTAGATAGTGTAAATTTTTATCTAGTGATCATAGTACGGTTCTTTATGTCTAAACATGTGATATATTTATTTAGATTTGAATACATGCTTATAATATGAATAACATATATATTATATGTGTAAATATAGATTCTTTAAGATGAGATTAATATAATCATACATTAAATGTTGACATTTGGTGAAAGTATTTTATTTGAGGTTTCTTATAGAATATTTGATAATGCTTTTATCCAAGGTGGATTTATATTTTTCATAGTATTTTACTTATTGTTTTTTTTTTTTGAGATTCCAAAAGATAGACTAAATGTGGCTATCCTTGGTAACTAGATCTATGAAAGTAGGGCCATATTCAACCACTCTAACCCTCCCATGGTGTATTGGTGGTGCATTATGAAGTCCTAGACTACATAAGGGAAGACATGGGTTCACACAAGACATGCATGAAGAGTACAAGATCAAGGTGTGTAAATGTTATCACACACTTGTTTACGAGTGTGTGACTGTATCCAAAAGTCTACCCAGGTGTCATTGTTGTGATACTGATGCAGTGTTTATTGTTATTATTTTTCACATAACTTGGCATCAAAATGATTTTGGACTTGGTGTTTAAATGGGTATTGCTCCTCTCCTTATAAATATATAGAAAAAACATAGGCTATTTGATATAATCTACCACATCATCTTCAACTTCCAAAAACCCAAGCATGGTATTGGTAATAATATTCCACAAGATTAATAATAATGGTCGCTACATTGAAAAATGATATGTATGATTGATTAGAATCTCAACTGCTTGAAGGATAGAACCATCCATGATTTATAATAAAATTCATGTGCTCTAATCTATGGGATGTGAAAATTCTGACCTACAGTAATCTGTCAATATACCATAATATGGAATTGACTATAGTGTTAACATAACACAAGAATCCAACCATTCCTCTACCATATATAAAAAATATGTGTGATGATATGAAGTGTAAAGTCACAATTGATGTATTGATAATACTAAAAAGTGTTAAAATTAGGTTAGTGGATCATCCCCGTTAATAATGGTGAATCTACTACATGAGAAATACATGATTCTCAGATAGAAGACTAATAAAACAACACATTATGAGATCAATCATGTTCCCCATATTGACCATTAGAAGGAAAAAAAAATTCATCGGCCACAAGTGGAATACTTCAAATAAGGTAAAAAATAGATCATCCAATGTCATCTATCTTTATCACTATTGATTTTATGGATCCCTATATTTAATGTTCTAATGGAATCACAGTTCATCTATACATCTTTAAATGGTACCATTTTTGTTCTGTTAGACATCACTTATGAGGTACATAGATAAAAATCCCTCCTTCAATATAGCATTGATCATTCTCAAATATGGAGGCCAGGAAACCACTGGGCTAACTATATGTCTTCTAAGGCATCATTTAAGATACCTATTGAAATAAAATGTGTGTTTCAAATATACGTTATAGGATATCTAAATAAATATCATTATGTATTAATCAGGGAAGATGATGAGGAAATTAGAATTAAAATATCATGTGGATTAATTCATATGAGTCGTTATGGAAATATTATAAAAATATAATTAATTTTTAAATCATTTAAAATTTTGATGAATAATTAGAATTAAGGATTTAATGTATTGTAGAATTTTTTTGTTGAAAAATAAATAAATAATTTTTAAAAAAATTAGTTCATATATGAGATTCATCTACAAAGATATTTGGATAATCAAATATTGAAATAATTTGAAAATAATATTTTCTACATATTCATGATTTTTTCTCTCTCAGTTTATAATTATGTAAACTAGTGATAATGATTATGTGAGATTTTTTTAGATCCCCAGACTTATTCTTCATGATCTGGTATAAAAATACAATATATGTTTTTTTATAAAAAAGTAACTGAGAAATATACATATATTTATAACTGTGGATCATTTACATTATAGTATTTTTAGGAAAATGAACAATTTTACATATTATCAAAGATAAAATAGTATGTAAAAATAAGTTATTAAGCATTTCTGGTGCTTTCTCCTTATCGAGTTGTACTCTATGAAAGCACTATATAAACCTGAATATTTTTTATAAAAACATATGGTGGGAAAATTTCCTAATATGGTGTTTTTTGGATATAGCGATGATTTTTTTTGTAAAATACTTATTCCTTTTAAAAAATACAATGGATAATAAGATTTAATATACTTTTTATGAATAATTTTATAAATACAATACTTTTCAAAACACATTAGAAAACTATTGAAAATACATATAATTTTTAAAAATATAATTTTGAAAACACTTTTCAAAATAAAATATCTTCTTGAAAACTCTTTTGAAAATCCTTTGAAAACAAGATTTTCAAAATGAAATTGAAAATAAATACATATTTTGAAAAATATATATATAGTAATTTTAAAAAAATTACACATTAATAAATTATATGAATCTTCTGAAAATATTTTCTCTTTTAAAAACATTTAATTTTTTGGAAAATACATAGACATTTAATAAAATTTACAATAATGCATTGTTTTTTAAGAAAAATATATAGAAACTTTTGAAAAACAAAACAATGGGGCCGAATTAAAATTGATGATTTTCATGGGCCCGCCAACTTCATTATCAATGAGTTAACTCCCAATCCCCATCTTGTTTATAATGTCCATGTTCCTTTTTTTTATAAAATAAAATATCTTGCTTTATATGTGTTCATTTTATACTAGGGTTTTTGATTAAAAAACATTAAAATTATTTGAATACAAACAAAAATTTATAAATATAATAATATTTATTTACCTAGGAAAACCAATTTTTTGATGTGGAACTACTAAATCCCATTCCATTTTCCCTTTTCATAGTCCATCAATAAAATTATTAAAATAAATGTCATAAATTTTTTATATATTACTTTTCATTAAAATGTTAAAATTTTATCTTTTTACACTCAACTTTAAATATATGTATTAAATTATCATTTTCTTAAATCACATTTTTATCTTTTGACACATTATAATATATAAACCATTCACGTTAAATGATTTCAATTGTAAATGAAAATTCACATGAAATAGTAGAAATCTAATTTCTCTTTCCTATAATAGACATAAGAACATAAAAGAAAAGAACATAAAATAATGGTGTACATAATAATAATTGTAAAAAAAATATCTTCAAAATATTATTCCATTAAAAAAATATGTAACACCCCAACCCCAAAAATCCTGGAGGTGGTGCATTATTTTATTAAAATGGCATGATAACAATAAATCAAATACCTATTGACCAATCATTTCTAAAATATTGGAAATCCATATTACATAGATAATTACCATAACACATTAAGAAAAAAACATGTTTCACTATAAATTGGAATAAAATGCATCCACAAACACTTATTCCAATATTTCTTTTTCATAACTCATGAATAGAACATAATAAGGCTGAGCTCAAATTATCAATAAGGGTAATTAAATCAGAAGTAATAATGAATAAATAGTATTAAATTAACATTTAAATGTGGATAAATGAGAACACATTCCATTTAAATAAATAGATAAGGTAAAATCAATATATAAAGGTAATAAACTGATACACATTCCATTAGACGATGAACATAAACAAAATGTACCCGTAGTTATGTCGATGAAAATTTTAATGGATACATAATAACTAAATTATATATGAAGGAAAAACAAAATTATTGGATGACATGTATTAGTCACATTTGGACATACACAGTCAGGATCTATCCTCCGGACTATTTAAAACTATAGGTAGAGACCTTAATTTGTCCAAATTAATCATCTCATGATATCATATCGATGCATTGAGAAGATATATAAATTTTGGGATCCATAATTATTTTCATATCCACAAAATTTTTCATACTAAATAATCAATTTTATAAACAAAAAATATGTCTTATAAAAAAACTATATTGAATAAAAGATATGGATTTATCAACAATATCTCAGTTACTCATATAACTATCAAACTAAACATCATAAGTTAAATGATATAATATTTACACAACATTTATATCTATAGTATAAAAATATGTGTATTAAAGGAAATTTACAATGAAAAATTATTAAAAAATGAATTGAGATTTCAAATATTATCCTAAATTATATTCTTGAGGAGAATAATCATTAAAAATTAAAAAAGTGTTCCATGAATCTTTGAAACAATTAAATCATAATATCTTGAATTTACAACATTAAATGAAACATAAAATTTCATGATAATAATGTTTTCATTATAAAATATGAAAAAGTTAGTATATAAACCAAATAAAAGTGAATTTTTTCCAAAAAAATTATGTCTCAAAAAAAGTAATTTGAGATAAAATTACCTTACCTTAACCTTATGTTTTTGTTTTGTGGTATTTACCATATTTTATGGTGGTTTAAAATATCTTACTCATTAATAAAATAACTATAATCATTATTATAATACCATATATTAAATTCTCATAATATATATTTAACAATTTGTTAACAACCATTCATTAATTTCACTTTTTCAGGGGTTAATTGTTGAGTTTTCTGGGTATGTTTTAGCTTGTTGATTGATGTTATCATTAATAAGATTATGGTTTCATCATCTAAATAATTTAAAACATGATTTAATTATCATATATAATGAGAATATTTTTTTACATCAATCTATAATAATTGGATATTAGAAATGAAGTGTGCCATTCATGGAGATGGTTGGTCATACAAATGCATGAATGTTACTATTACTTCATTTCTGTATTTAAAGAATGAAAAATAATGGATATATATGTATATTATATATCCATTATAATATATATATGATATATATGTTACATAGGTTTGTTAAACCCATCCTTTATATATTCCATTTATTCCATGAACGAGTCATATCGCATTGAGAGGGTGGTAGTACACACTTTCTCATGCAAAATTAGCATATTTAGGCAAGATGAAAATAATAAAGTTACGTTTCAAATAAAAATTAAATAATCATAAAGTAATTATAAATAAAATATATAACATATATAAACTTATTTTTCATCATAATGGCCAACATGATAGGTGGTAAAGGAAAAATGTATAATCCTCATTTTGTGAGGCAATAGTTCACCGTATAAAGAAATAATATGTTCGTTATCTATTAGATGAAGGTGTGTGTAAGTTTAGTTGAAAATCTTATCATAATAACATATAATTATATTTGTGATACTAGTTTTTTTACATGATCATGTAAAATTTATATTTTATGGGGTGGAAAATTTAAACAAGACTAAAGAGTTTGGGAGAATACGTTACCTCTCAATTGGATAACTACTTTTGGTTTGTAACAAAAATATTACATTGATGGATTTAGGCATTAATTGAGGATTTTGGGAATAAGGGATAAATTTTGGGAATTTTATTGGGAATATAATGGATGATACTGGGTGGTTTTAGTGTTGTGGGGAATTGGGAGAGGTGGTGGCCTTTTAGATAGAAGGAAATGGACCTATTTAATATTTTCTTCCAGTGTCCACCCTATTTCAATGGGTGTTTTTTATTGATTTTGTTTTTCTTACTTTTCACCATAACCATACAATATGTTTATTTGGTGTTTCTTGATTTCTTTTTTTCCTATATTGTTTTTCTTTTTTCCTTAATAAAATTCCATTTAACGTTTTTACCAAATAAATGTCTTAAAAAGAATAACCACAATCAATAATGGAAAGTTCATGTCCAACTTATGTCCATAAAATGGGTCTTTGACCAGTGTATCATTCAATAAGGCCCTTAAATTAAAGGTTTTGTCATTTATTAAGAATTATTTTACATTAATAGTATTAATTAGTTTTAATTACATTCACTAAACTTTTTGGTGAAAAAAAATCATCCTATTAGTCATTATAAATTATTATTATTCCAAATATGGAATCCATTTTTCAAAATTTCTATTCATTAAAGTGTTATAGAGTAATTTAAAATTCAACACATTGGAGGGACAACAATGCAGGTTTTTAGTGTAAAAACAACTAAATGTTTCAATGTTTTTTTAATTAATTTCAAAGGGTAAATGAGTCCAATTGCATAAATTTTATTATTTTATAAAACTATTTTGTAATTAAACAATTAAACAAGTCTAAAACATAATTTATCTTTATAATTATATTTTTTGAAAAACAGTTTTCAATTAAAATTCTGTAATTTTTAATATTAATTAAAAAAATAAAATTTAACATAAAAAACCAAAAAATCACCCTAAGATATTTTTTATGATTATATTCCAAATAATATATTTATTTTTACATATTTAATTTATTATAATATTAAAAAATTGGATATAAAATTGTTTCTCTATTAAATGGAAGAGAAAACCCCTTAATAAAAACATAATATTTTATAAATAAAATGGGTTTTTTAAAATCTTGTTCTTATCAAATCTATTGGATTTATATAAAAAAATTATATCTAATTTAATATATATATATATATATATATATATTACATTAATATCACTAACTGATTTTACATAATTTAATTTATTAGGTTAAAATGGTTTTTTAGCAAAAAAATGGTTTTCTATAAAATTATACCTTTTATATTCAATTGGTTGTTATACACATTTCTAATTAGTTTTTAACCAATTAATTAGTTGTGTAAAATTTATATTTTCATTACTTGGTTTAATTATTAATAATTATCAGTTTTTATTTTATTGAATTAAGTAATAGTATTTTAATAGTATATTCATATTTGGTGAATCTCTGTCTCACATGTAACTCAAGCTATCAAAGAAGGTCACTCTTGAATTTGATGAAAGATTACATAGTATTATGTGAATTACAAGATGTAAAATATATCATATTTATTTAATATTTTATAGTGTCATGTTACTATATTCCCATGTTACACTTGGTGTTGTATGACATAAAAAATTATATAATATATTAAAACAATTTAAATAACAAATAAATGTTAGTATATGAGAGTACTATATTCGCTTATGTGATTGGTGTCATATGTCACAAACAATATCAAATACAATTTTAATACACTATAATTCCAGTGTGTTACATTTTCCACACCATAAAAAAATTGTGTTATTGCAATTTTAAAATGATCTCACTAATCTATGAATTGAAAATAAATTATGGTTGAAAGAAACACATCATAAAATGATTCATATCACGTCTTCTTAATAATTAAAAAAGGGTAGTTCAATGGTCACATAAATAGATTATTTTTTAGGAGAACATATTTGGGAAATGGGATCATGGATATAGATGAAAAATATAACAATCACGTTCTGATTGAGAGTGTGGGAGAACATGGTTTGGATAATGTTAACAATCCTTAATTTCTAATTTTGTGTGGATCTAATGGTTATTTAATTCATCAAGAACAAAGGATCTATAACTATATTTTTTTTCAATAAACAATGGTTATATAAATTTTGAATTCTATCAGTCTATAAGAATATAATTAAATATATTTTTTGATAAATAATATATTATATGTTGAATAAACCATGAAATGTTTCTACATTTCTTATTATATGGTAATGTAATACAACAGTCTATAAAACCTTTTTCAATGATCAAATTAATCCAGTTCATAAATGGTAAACATTTATAAAAATATTATTATCCAATTACTTTGAAAAAATGTCACTAAATTCAAAAAATAAACATCACTTTAGCCTTTAGGAAATATGAAGTGACTTTAAATTATCACATTCTAAACAAGTAAATAACTTCATCATGGATCCAACTGAAATATTTTAATAAATTTAATTCCCATAAAACCGTATTAGAAATATGTTTTGTTCCTTATTCCTTATATAATATACATGTTATCAGATATATCCCTTAAATACCAATGTGGTGAAATCGTCATCAGTGATAGAATAACCACTTGTAGACAATTCGTTATTGAGATCCAGGGTAGTCATAACTTATAAAAATAAATCATTTAGTCATCATTTTCTCATCATCAATAACATATTATGTTTTTTATTTCAATAAATAATGATTTTTCTCAAATTTTTTACTCTGTACCTAATATATTTTTTTTGTATCATTCAACATATGATTGTCAAATCCATAACAGAAAAGTATTACAGTGAAATCCTCATATATTCCATAATTTTTATAACCAGTACATTGGTGATAAAATAATCAAATGAAATAATTCTCGGAATGGAATATTAATCATTACACTTCATCTAGAAAAGAATCATAATTTTATCATCATCAAATAGTATCATCTGGGGTATATTCCTCAGAAGCTAGTGACACTGATTCATATACAATCTCATCACCATGCAGATGAATCACTATACATTGCAATCCTTTTTATTAATCATTATGTGATGAACATGGTGTCCTTTTTCTTGAAACTTATAACAAACTTGAATTCCCTTCATGAAGGTATCAGATTATTTCATTCCACAATTATCACAAATCAAAAAATCCTCCATTACCATCATCTTCTTTGACTCATTAACATCTTCATGGTTCTAAGTTGGCCTCTTATTTTGGTGGTTTCCAATGAATACAAATTTCCTGTATAATTCATTAAATATCTTTTTAACATATGATATTATTTCCTTATTTAATGAGAATACTTGGGAGACAATTTTAGTTTGAAATTTTGCCTTATGTCCATGAAATATTTGATCCTTATTTATCATTAGATCACATTAATTGGTGGAGTTCTCATTCATTCTTTTAGGATCCATTTCTAAAAAATTGGATTTACTGGAACAAATAATAATATAATTTAAAATGAAAAAACAAGTGAAATAATTAACATAAATTGAAACATCTAATATCATAATAATAATAATCATGGTTTCTTTGGGGATATCATTTACTAAAAGTCATTCATATTATATTGTAAAAAAAATTCATGTATCCTATGTGTATCCCCTAGGAGATTCAATCCATGTGAATAGTAAATCCCATTTTCATGTACCAGGATACCTTGAGTCAGGCTCAGAACACCTTGTTAGAGTTATTACTCCAGGGTGCATCTGTTCTATAATAACATCTACTTGTACTATCTTGAAATAGATGAATTTTTAGGAATAACCTCCTAATATATTCCATAAAAAATTATTGTATGTTTTATATACTTATCCTAAATGTCTATCTTGGGTTGTTCTCCCTAATCTATATTTTTAGAATCTAGTTTCCAATTTTGTAGCTAATCTTCTTCTAATAACAACTGTAATGCCACAACCCTAGAATCTTGGATTTGATGCATAAATCTATTAAATTTGAATGATTATAAGTAATAAAATCCCAAATAAGTAATTAGTTTAGAATTCATTGAAATCCATATTATAAACGTGAAGCCCATCATACATTTGGAAACCAAAATAAAGCATTCTACATAATAAACTGGAATAAACTGCATCCATGAATGCTTATTTAATGATTTCTTCTTCATAACATGAGAAAATAACATAATAAGGGTGAGGTCAAATACTAATTAAGGTTAAGAAATTAGGAATAAATAATGAATAAATAGGAATAAATTGAAATTTAAAAGAAAATATGTAATCTCCCTAAATTTAGGTATAATATTTTTTAAATTTTATGGAATTATTTTATGACAACATGCTTTGATAATATGTGATTCTGAGGCCCAGTGAGCCCAGAATGAAAATTTTACCTTTCTAATGTTCATTTAAAAAACATGCTTGCAGGTTATTCTAACATTTAACCGGTTCTCAAATCAAAAATAAGATGAAACTATTGAACATAGAATGTCGGGATTCACCTAGAAAGAACATAACTTTGACCAATAAGGGTTAGATGAAAATGTTAATTTTCAAGAATTTCAGAAAATAATAAAATAACTTGAAAATTTATTTTATTTATTTTATAACCTTTGAGAAGAAAACACATGGTACTTGATAGGAGTAGTACCTCAGTATGGCTATATGTGGTAAGTGGCTTTTGCGTGACCCGGCATGCCCATGGTGGGGATACTTTTCTATGTCACAGAGTATACCGATGGTACAAATCAGGAATGAGTACCACAACAATCCTATGGTTATTGGGAAGTGTTTTGTGTGTGACCCAGTATGACCACTGTACTCATTGAAGAGGAGATCTCCAGAAGCCCATAGTGTTCAACGTCATGACTAATGGTAAGACTTTCCAACACTATAATATACTTGGTTTGAGATTTATTTCTTCCTAATCATGCATGGGGATCATTCTTTGTGGTTCGTTTTGGGACTTTTTTGTGGCCTTTACATATTTATTTGGGGTCCCTACGTAGTAAATTGTTACCCACCCCTGCCCGGGCTATGCCCACACATGTTGTTTCTAGTAAAAATGACCAATGCCTTGAAGAAGGACATGGTGTCCTCGGACTCCAGGGTTCCCAGTGAGACAAGGAGATCAGGGAGTACTTCTACGGATTCCAATAGCTACATTGTACTTACAAATCAGGTGGAGTTTTCACCAAATAACTATCCGGAGTTCCTTTTGTACTTTTTGGTTTTCCAGTTAGTCTTTTTTTGTGTTTGTATTCTGGAGAATTTTAATTTCAGTGGTACTTGTAGTCAATAGTTTTTTACTGGCACGCTTGTTTACTTTTCTAGCATTGGGAGGTGGTTATGTGTTTGTGAGTATGGTTACACAAGAAAATGCATCCTATTTGCAGGTTGACACCTTTGGTTCTAGTCTCCGACCCCTGGACTTTAAGAGGTGGTCATGGGGTATGTCATTTAATGTGCCTTGAGGGATGGGTCCTGAAAAAATAATTGATAACAATTTTCAATCAAAGAACTTGATAAATAAAAATATATATTGAATGGTATGAAACTAATACACATTTAATTTAATCAATAAATAGAAATGAAATGTATCCATTGATAAATAGATGGAAAATATCATGTATGAATAATAAAAAAATATATATGAAGTAAATTATTAATTATTGTACATCATTACTTATGAACACGAGGACATATGCTACCAAGATCCATCCCCTGAACAATTTAAAACTACAGCTAGAAATCCCTTTAATTTGGATAACTTAATCAACTCTTGAGAACCTGTTGATGCATCGAGGATCTATATATATTATGGGATTCAAACTTAATTTCATGTCCATATAATTCCTCAAATAAAATAGTCAATTTTATCAACATAAAGTATTCCTCATAAAATATCCATATTGAATAAAAGATATAGATTCGTCAGTAATTCCCAATTAATCAAATAATTGTCAATGTAAACACCATTTGATAAATTATATAATGTTTACAATATAATAATATCCATAATATAAAAATATTTATTTTCATTTAAATTTGTAATGAAAAATTATTACCAAAAGAATTTAGATTTCAGTGATTATCTATAAGAACATTCTTCATGAGAATAATATTTAAACATTCCAAAGTGTCACATACCACATTGGGACACTTGAATAAAAATATCTACATTATATGACATTAAATAAAACATAAAATATCATAAGAACAATATTATTCATTATATAACAAATCAAATTTAGTATATACAACAAATAAAAATTAATTTGTACATAATAACAACTAAGTCTTAATGGAATGTAATTTGAGACGAAATTCATTTTCTTAATCCTTAATTTTTGTTTTGTGGTCTTTATAATCTTATATAGTGAATTAAAAATTTTATTAACTAATATCATAACTATATTAATGTTTTTAACACCATATATTAACTTCAAATAATATCTCACTACATGTTTGTTAACAAACATTCATTCATTTCACTATTTTATGGTTTAATTGCCTAGTTTTTTGGAGTATGTTTTAACATTTCCTTTAATGTTATCAGTAATTATATCATAGTTTCATCATATCCTTAATATAAACCATTCATTAATTATAATATATAATCATTATATATGTATTTATATTAATCTATAATAATTTATGATTAGAAATGATGTTTTCTGCTCATGGAAATGGTTTGTTGTACATACGCATGAACACAACATTAATTTATTTGTTGTATTAAAAGAATGAAAAATATGTATATTATAATTACAGTATCATATCTATGTTATATATGTTACATAGGTTTATTAAAACTATCCTTTATATGAAACATGTATGCTATGAACTAGTCATATATCTTTGAGGGGTAGTAGTCCACACTTCCTTAGGCAAAATTATTGTATTTACAGAAGATGGAAAGCATAAAAAAATGTTTAAATTAAAAATTTGATATTCATAAAGACATTATAAATATCAAAAAAAACATATATAACCCTATTTTCTATCAAAATGTGAACCGTGATATTTTTTAAAGGAAAAAAACGAAAAATCATTGTTTTGTGAGGTAGTTATTCACCATACATAGAAACAGTTTGTTTGTTTTCTATTAGATAGAGGTGTGTATAATTTTATGTCAAAACCATATCATAAAAATATATATGTATATTTAGGATAATATTTTTTTAACACGATCTTGGAATAAAGATATTTTAGAGTATGGATAATAGAAATAAAACTAAAGAGATAGAGAGAAGATGTTACCTGTTAATCAGGTAACAACTTTAGGATTGTACCAAAAGGATTCCTTTGAGATATTTCCTCCCAAAGGAAGGATTCAGAATATAGGGGAGGGATTTTGGGATTTTTATTGGGTATATATTTATCTATAATTTGTGGTTTGTGGGGAGTGAGTAAGTAGGAGAGGTGGAGTCCATTTATAGGGAATGGAAAGGACTCGCATGATATTTTTGAATGAAAGTTAGGTGTACCCACACTTTAAGCTAAAAAAATTTAAAACCAAAAAAATACAATAAATCAAGGTTAATAGATTAATTATGTTCTTTAAATTGGTGTGGTACAATTGGATAGGTCATTTGGTCCCTTAAATTAATGGTTTAGTGCTTTGTTAAGCACAATTTTACCTTAATAAGTGTAATTATTTTTAATTACATTCACTAATTTGTTTGGTCAAAAACAATGTTTTTCTAATTAGAAATTATATATTATGCTGATTCTGAATGTGGAAACTATTTTTTCAAATTAAAATTATAGAATTGGTAGATGGTAATTTATAATCCTTCAAGCATGTGGGACGACAATGTACATTTTTAAAGTAAATATGTCTGAATGTTTTTTATATTTTAATAATTAGTTTCAAGGTGAAAATGATTCCAATTTAATACATCATATTAATTGATAAAAAAATTTGGAAAATTTAAAAAAATTATAAAACATTATTTATATTTATAATTAAATTAGATGAAAAGATAGATCTGAACTAAAATTGCGCATTTTTCATTATTCATTAAAAAATCAATCATTATATAGAAATACCAAAAAATCACACTAAGTAAATTTTTATATTTCTATTTGAAATAAGAAGTTTATTTTTTCATATTAAATTTATTAAAGTGTTAAAATTGGATTCAAAATGGGTTCTCCATTAAAAGGAAATAAAGTTCCATACTAATTTTTTTTATTTTATCAATAAAATTGGGTTTGTTGTTATCTTTGGATTATCATATATATTCGATTAATATAATAAATTTTATATTGAATTGCATATATATATATATATATATTAAATTAGTGTCACTAAATAATTTTAATTAATTTAATTTGTTAAGGTAACACATTTATTACCATAAAAATATTTTTCTTTAAAAATATTCCCTTTATATTCAATTGCTTTTTATACTCATTTATATTTAATTTTTTACCAATGAATTAATTGTGTCAAATATATATTTTTATTAGTTATTCAAAAATATTCATAATTTCTAGTTTATATCTTATTGTAATAAATAATAATATTTCAATAATACATTATTATTTGGTGAAACTCAGTCTTGCGTGTAATGAAAACTATCAAGGATGTTATATCATACGTGAGATGCAATATAACTTACTGTTGTGTTGTAACATCCCTAACCCAGAAGCCACAAAACTGGTGCTCTGAGCCATGTCTTCACAAGACCTCAAGTGCCCCTCCTTGTATTCCAGAGGATGCTGAGTAGAGGTGAGGGTCTAATCAGTCAGGTGGGGAGACTATACCACATTTAACAGAGCCAGCCAAAGAAGAACACATTATAAATAGAAGAAACGATATGAACCAAAAAAAATACATAACCAAACATTAATCAAATGGTGTATAAACACTAATACAATACCACCATGTCATGTCATGATAGTATTGTAATGTAAAACAAACCCAAAATAAAATAATGTCCAAAACTCCAAATGGGTTACTTCTCTAAGTCCATATCATTCACCATGTAAATCACAATCCAAACTCAACATATTGGTGTACGAAAACTTCCCTTATATTGACCTTTAACTAGGAGATCTTCTTGGGTACCCAACTACGGCCCGAGAATGGTGTGACTACAAATCTCAGTAGACCACCACCAACGGTTTATATAAAATATCCCATCTAATTGATTGTGCATGCACATAGAAAAAAAAATCTTATGAAATAAAGTGACATTTAGAGTGCCATTTGTTAAAGGTTTATTTAATTCATGACTATTATTTATCACAATTCCATTTCTTATATCATCTTCAGTATATATGCTATTTTTGTCACATGTTCCATGGGTTAGGAATAATTATCATCTAAAAAATGATATAAGGCAATAAATCACAATGAATATTGGAAACAAATCATGTCCCTATCTCTCTAGGGAACAACATATCACATCAACACATTATCCAGACCTTGAAGACTCAGTCCGGGTGGAATGAAACTATTAGAGAAATAGAGCCTCTATCCCCTTCCCTAACTCGTGCATTCTGTGGTGGAGTTTATAGCCTCAGTCTAACACTACCAGTGGGCATAGAACCTCAATTCAATACCCCATTTATCCAAGCCATTTTCACATGCTTTTTTATGAAATCACTACAACCATACCATAACACAACATAACACAACCAAGGCCATTAGAAATCATCATTCACAATGCATAAAAAAATATTTAAATTAATACTACTCAATAACCCATTAACACATTTTCCAATTACAATTCATAGTAATTTATCCAAGTTCACATTCATATTCTTTATCCCTTTAAGTTTATTCCACAACCCCTATTCCATATCCAAATTCATCAATTCCAAAAAAAATTCCCATTTCTTCCATTTATCATTTTAATAGAATCCACCAACATGTGCATTCCAAGTACATTTCTCATATCTCATAACCCAACCACTTTTCTCATTCAACCATTAGGTATTCCACAATTACCATGTATTGACCTTTCAACATATTCTTCCATTTCCTCATTAAATCACATTGGATGCTCCCTATTTCATATTTCATCATCAAATTTAATGTTCACCATTTTATATGCACAATTATTCTTAGGAATATCTATCTCAGTTTCATTAAACAATAGACGTAATCTCATTCAACCCAATTACCCATTTTTATGTCATTCCAACAACAAATTATTCATTTATCACCCTAGTAATATTTATCATCATTCCATTTACAACTTAATTAACCATTAAGACACATTCTACATGGGTTCTATAATATTATTTAGCAAGCCATCACATAACCCTACCATACTTTAGGTATGGGTTTGTTGGCGCACCCCACGGATGAACCTAAAATGGTCACGTCATCATCAACACATCCCAAAGTGGTATTTAGGGTATCAATTGGTCACTTAGAAACCTATTTTTATCAAATACTACAACAGAACGAAAAACAAAAAAATGGGAAATCAAGAACACCAACTTCCATGCACAAATGCAAAATAATGGTATGGGATAAACCATTTAGACCGCCTTCCTCAAATCCATTGATGAACACACTCTTAATCATGTTCATAGATTCAGATTCATCATTCTCATAAATCACTATCCTAGGTACCACTAGAAAAATAGGGTTTTAGGATTTTTGAAAAAATATAGAAGAAACCACAAATTCTAAACGAAAAAAGAGAAGGAAGTAGAGGATTATACATACCCAAAGCATTCATCCCCAACTAATGGTATCCAAAATAGCATAGAAACAAGGGAGGTTGATCAATGGGAGCTCTTGATGTTCATGGATTATCACTAGTGTTGAGAGGGTTGGAATGGAGAAAATTCCTAGGTTACGGTTTAAAATTTTATTGTGGAATTTTTTTAATTTTCTCAATGTTTTCAGGCTGAACGGTTTACCCGCATTGTTTTCCAAACAGTTCGCCACCTATGCAGAGGCTACTACCCACACACACATCTATTCCATATTTTTCTAGACTGTGTGAAAACAATGTTCATTGCTACTTCTTTCATTGCCTCCTTTCACAGGGTTTTCCAAAACATACACAAATCATGCAGATTTCCCAAAAGGCCTCTTTCCCCATTACTCATTTCTCGAAACCCAAGAACACCCCCGAGCCTTCTCAAGAAATTTTTAAAACAATTATTTAACTAAAAACAATGATTTGAACTTATAATTAAACAAGAACATACCTTGCAGAGAAATCCAAGAGCATACAACCTCCCCCACCTTATAACAGGTCGTCCTAGAGCTTCTCTACCATGTATCACTTAGATTACACAAATATAGGACATTACACTAGGACTTCCTATCCATTCCCACTCTCCATGTATCTAGTTTCTTCACAAGGCCACATGACTTTGATCAAGGGAATATAATTTCCCCATAATACCTTCTCACCACAACCCACACCGGGAACTAGAAAACTCATCAGGGATGCTTCCACATAAATTATATTGAACCGCTAGAACATCACATAGAAAACATTGGAAACATTTTCTGACTCACTATACATGGAAACATCTCATGTAGCATCATCTCTTTGTAAGAGAACCAACCAGAGCCCATTATGTCTGATCATCTTTAACACCCTTCACCCAAATAACTTGATATCATTGCTTTTATTTTCCAATTGTAATGGAGCCCAAACCCAATATCACTTGAACGAAAGACATAGGATCTATACAACCACATTTATTGACTTTGGTCGATCCACTACTCATGTCCCAACTATCCTATTCCACAACTGTACTTCCAATAAATCCCAAAAACACCAGTTCTTGTCCAATTTAACCCATTCCAAAACATGCTACCATGGCCGCCTCACCCAAATGGTGTCCACACAATCCCCTCTAACCCAATCATTGTTCACATTGTCAACAAACCATTTATCTTATGTGGTTCACTTTACTATTCATGAAGGACCACCAAAATCTCAACTTAACATTCACATCACCTACAGTGTTTCATCAAAATAACCCCCAAAATCCATTGGAGCATTACACTACATTGGAATCTAGCCACCCCATAGAAACAATTCTGAAGGACATTCATACACTATCCCATAATGGAATAAGATCAACATGACCTCACTCAAGTACAACATCATTTCTAAGAAGCACTTTCCACCACAACACGAACCAAGAGGTGGGTCACTCCCACTACACACATTCATGTTAATCATCTCAAGTTTGTCCACACCTGACTGGCTTATACCCAAACACCTACCTTCCACTAATGGTATGCTACCCCTTTCTCTAACCTTCCCAAGGTGCTTACTATCTAGAAGGCTATCATTATAATCTTGCAAACCCACCGAGTTCATTCCTGGATCTCAGTACAATTCCATCATCACAACATTACTACCCTCAAAACCATCATCGAGCTTCACCCTTGGCTTGAAAACACATCACATAGACAATGATCAGTCAACGCCACAATGTTTGAAAGCCACACAATGAAAATTACCCAAGTCTCACCCCAACCTTCATTGGAGATATAGAGCCCAACCTTGCTTACCACAACCTATTGTCACATCCAACCACACCCTTTTTCAACTCCAATATAACCATATCAAGCTTCACATGGAACCCACATGATCTCTAAGAAAACACTTGGCTCATCAGTCACTACTTCCAAGGCCCACGTGCCACTCTGAGTAACCTGAAATGCACCTCATAGGTTCCTCATTAGCACCCTGGTACCACTACATTGATGCGATGATCTCTTCTCCACATCCATGATTGGCTTATAACTCCCCACCTTAGAATTGATGTTACCACTACTCTCAAGATAGGTTTTATCCACCATTTATTATAAACAATAACAAGATGAATCTGAAATACATACACCTGGATATCTAGATTTTTCTTGAAACATGAAAACGAATGTCACCATGTGGATGTTCATAGATTATGTAAATGGATCCCAATACATTTCTCATCCTTTGAATCATTTTGAGGACCTCACCCCAAGACATAGAGGGTGTACATCCCACTATCAAGCATCCAATATACCATTTCCTTCAGCATAAACTTCATATTGTCCCTCATCTAACCAAACACATTCATTTCTCATGGCCTAATCCCAAGTATCTTAACGTACATGGGATGATGTCAAGATGTTGGACATGCTAGTCACTACCTGTGGTATGATAAGAAGTCATTGAAGAACACCACCACCAAATTATCCATTTTTTATGTTTTACTATGGGACACTATGACCTGAAATGGATTTTATTCCTCCATGTCGAACGCATTTCAACAATACTTAACTGCCACCCCTCAGGTGAGATTGCCAACCTAGTTTAACCATCAGTCAATGACCAAATCACCAAGAAGAAGTAAACCAACATTTCATGTGGAACTGCTTCTTCCAAACAACTTGAATTCCACCGATGTGTCCCTGATAGCCTACAATAGTATCATATGATCTAGTATGCCATCCAAACAATTGGTCTCCCACAAAAAAACCATGACTTGTGAATATACCATTTATTTCTTACTAATAAAACCATTTTTCATGGTTAGTTAGCTTCATCAGCCCTAAGGTGGCCTCTACATCTCACCGAATAACCAAACCATTCATAATAACAAGTTCATCCATGTGACCGCCCTCACCACAGGTGTCACTATAGAGGGAGTGCATATAACCACACATCAGCCACCTTTGACTTTTTTTTACTGAAAAACAACTTTCAGACATCCATTAATACTCACCTAAGTAGGTGAGTTAGGAATTCATACGATACATCCCTTGAAAACAATACTTACCTCCTATCAGAAGCACTAAGGTGAGCTTATGCATGAACCAGTAATAGTTATACCATTCACTAAAACATGGGGTACCTAGTATATATTGACACCACCTCTGATGCATCTCACATTATTCATATTCCAAGGTACATGCACTACTGGCCAAACCTATGATGATTTCACCATTGATTTTTAAAAACTATCATCGCATTACCACACTAGAGGGGCACAACCAACCATCAACCTTCCCACTTACCCTCAAGGACAATCCTACACCATGGAACACTCAGTCTCCCACTATCAACGTCGAAAAAATCTACATGTGAAACACATACCAAAAATCACTAGAAACCCTATCTGACATCAACTATAGGTCACCTAGAACGTTTAATGATACCAACTCCTTATACTGGAGTAACATCCAATAGAAGCCATTGGTCCTCCCTCCAAACCAAACTTATCAGGACATGAATAAAGAAAATATCATGGATGGAACTCTCACTCCCATTTTGGTGGACATAATTCTTAAGGATCTAACAACCATCTACTCTAGGTTCCATGCTAAAGGGGTAAACATTATTTGGCACTATGAGAAAAACATCATATCTGGGATTCAAGACACAACTTGCAAGGTATCTACTCACAAGGTCCCCAAGACCCTATCACCATCCTTAGGGTCCATCATGTACTCCATATGGTCACAAACTAGGGGAGCTACCTCACTCACATTACCAAACAATTCCCCACAACCCAAAGTCCAAGACCCTGTCAAGGGTTCCATAAACACACAACCTATTCCATATCACAACTAGAAAGGCCTCAAAATCCAAATCCAATATCTCAAACTAGAGCACTCTCACTGCCCCAACCAATGGATACAAGGGTCAATCTAACAATAAAGAGGACACCCACTATTGAACTCAATCATTATCTTTTTACGCTTATCTTTCACCCAACACATTGAAGAATGACCAACAGAAGTTTACCAGGGATGGAAAAGGTCTCACGCTATCATCCTTAAACAACTAATTCTTCATACTATATCTAAATAGTCATCATCACCCTTATAAAACCACCATATACTATATTTACTAAGGTCATGTTCAACATGGGGTAAGAAATTTATTTAATCATAGTCCATTCATCCACACATATTCAACCAACTCTTCTTTTACAACACGATCCCTTCCTCATAGGCACATCTATCAATTCACAACATGTTAAAATAATCAATTAAACTCATTTACACCTTGAATTAGGATACTTCATTAAAAATTGTATCATAATTATGCAATCCCTGTTTAGTTTAGACACCAAGTCAAGAATTAAAATTTATCATATCTAAAAATTTTAACCCGATCATAACATTTATTTATACATGATGTTCCTCAAATACTCATTTGTATTCCATTCATTCACCCATATTCATTACAATCATTGGGCATCAATTTTATAATATTTATCACTGAAGAAAAAATCATTATACTCTATATGTTACTCGCACTCATCCCGTGTGTGTGCTTATAATGATGCATGCCACATATATCCTTAGGTGCAAAAAATGATGCATGAATGCACAACCTCATGCCATTTAGTCAATGAGAAAAAAACATAAATCAGTAAAATCAAACAACATTTGAATCACCCAATGGTGAAATAACATTCAAATATAACAACACACATCAAAAATAACAAATCCCATCTAGGATGACTTTGCTTTTCCCTCATACATGTGTTAGATACACCCAGGCATAAGCTCATTACCAATTCCCTACATTGCCGTAATCTCCATTCTACTACCCCAAATAGTAAAAAATTGAAAATAACACCTTTGATGCTAATTTGTGTCATCACCAACCTAGAATACACTACACCGATGCTCTGAGGAGAGTCATCACCGGGCCTCAAGAACGCCTCCCCATAAGCAAGTGGTTTCCAACTAGTGGCGAGGGTCTAATAATTCACTATGGGAGACTATACCCTCATTAGTAGATAAATCCATAACAGAACACAATATAAATAGTTGAAATGATATAAACCAAGAAGCCTATATAACCAAATTTCTCCCAAACAGGTTATAAACACCAATCAAATACCACAATTTCATGCCATGCTAGTAGATAAAAGTAAAAGAAAACCAAAATAAAACAATGGCCAAAACTCTAAATAGGTCCCGACTCTATGTAAGGATCCTTAACCATGTACATCTTGTGCTAAATTCAACATCATAGTGTATGTCCTCTTCTCTTTTCCGGACCTGCAATCCTGAGATCTTCTCGGGTACCCCACAACGGCCCAAGCCGGGTGTGTGTACAAAACTCAATAGTCCAACTTCAACATTGTATAAAAAATATTTAGTCTAATTGATATTACATGCAATTAAAAAATAAACGGTATGTTTGTAAGGGATAGTTTTGTTTCCATTATTTAATATGGTTCATTTAATTCATGAATTGCATTTATACCACTCCCATTTCTTATACCATCTTCAGTACATAATCCATTTTGATCACATGTTCCATCGGTTAGGAATAATTATCATCTACACAAGGGTATAAGGAAATCAATCAAAATGAATAGGGGAAATAAATCAAGTCCCTATATCACTTAGTATCCAAATATCACATCAAGAAATTATCCTCATCTCGAAACCTCAGCCCTGGTGGAATCCAACAATTTGGGGAATAGAGCCTTCATCCCCTTCCCTAAGCCATGCTTTTTGGGGTGTTGTTTACAACCTCAGTCTAACTTGACCCATAGGCGTAGAACCACAACTCAATAACCCACTCTTCCAATCCATGTTCATGTGCTTATTTATCAAATCACCACAACCATACCATAACACAAAATTGCATAACAAATTCTATTATAAATTGTTATTCATAGGGAATAATAAACAACATGGGAATTTATATTATGCAACCCATTAACACATTTTCCAATTAGAAATCATAGTCATTTAGCCAAGTTCCCTTTATCATTCCTTAGACCTTTATGTTTAACCAAGAACCCTTATTCCTTATAGAAACTCATCAATGAATAATAATTTACCCATTTGTCCTATTTATGTTTTTCACAAGAATCCACCCACTTAGGCATTCAATGTATATTTCTCATATCTCATTTCTGAACCACTATTTTACATTCATCCATTTGGTGTGAAAAATTCCCATGTGTTAAACCATTAAACATATACATCCTTTTACTCATTAAATACCATTGAAATGACCCTCATATCCCATTAAATCATCCAATTACATGTTTAAAATTTAATATGATCAATTATAGTTAGTAACTTCTAACCAAATTTCATTAAAAAATCGACATAATATCATTCAACCCAATTACCCATTTTATTATCATTCTTGTGAAATATTATGCCTTTATCACCCTATGAATATTTATCATCATTAAATTTAAAACATAATACACCCTTAAGACGTATTCTTCATGGGTTACAGTTTTTATTCAGTAACCCATCACTTAACCCTACCACACTCTAGGTCCAGGTTTACCAGCGCACCCCTTGGGTGGCCTAAAATTGACATATCATCATCAATGAATTCCATATGAATAGTGAGGGTTTTAGTGGGACACATAAACAACCATTTTAAACAAAAATTTCATTGGAACCAAGAACAAAAAATGGGGAGAATAAGAACATGAACTTCCATGAACAAATCAAAAATAAAACATTGGGATAAAACTTGTAGACCACCTACATTGAATCCATTAATGAAAAAACTCTTAATCATGGACTTTAATATATATTCAAGGACCCCTTGATTCCCAAACCTAGGTTTCATCAGAAAAATAGGGTTGTAGTGTTTCAAAAGAATATCGAAGAAACCCCAAACCCTAATCCAAAAAGGAGAAGGAAAAAGTGGATTATCCATAACCGAAGCTTCGATCTGCAACCAATGGTGTCCAAAATTGCCTATAAACAATTGATATTGATCCATGGGAGCTCTTGAAGGTCTTGGTATGTCACTAGGGTTGAGAGGGGATGCATGGAGGAAAATACCATGTTGTGGTTTTAAATCCTGGAGTGGAAATTTTATATTTTTCTCAATTTTTCTAGGTCGTACGGTATGCCCAAATAGTTTTCCAAACTGTGTGAATATTGTGGGAAGGCTAAAACAAACAAAACATTCTCTCACATGGTTTTCTAGACTGTGTAAAAAAATTTTGGATTGCTACTGACTACATGATCTCCCCTCGCATGGTTTTCCAAATCGTGCGCAAACAGTGTAGATTACCTCGAAGGAAACTTTCCCCCCTTTTTCATTTCCCGAACCCCTGGAACACTCACAAGAATTCTCAAAGAAATTGGAAAACACTTAATTAACCATAAATGGTAACTTAAACTAAAATATAAACAAGAACATACCTTACAGTGAAATACAGGATCTAACATGTGTGAATTACCAGCTATATAATATATCATATTTATGTAATATTGTAACATATTGGCATTATATAGTCCATTTTTACAGTTGGTGTTGCATTCCACAAACAAATATATAATATATAAAATATATTTAAAATATTAAATACAATTTAGGGTATCAGGGTATTATATTCACATACATACTTACTGTCATGTTTCATACACAGTATCGAATAAAATATTTATAATTTATAATTACAGGGTGTTTGAATATATATATATATATAATTTTACATTCGTGGAAATTTATTTTTAAAATAAAATATAAACTTAACTTAAAACATTATAATAAAAACTATATGACACATATAAGAAATATAAAATTAATATTTTCAAAATAATAAATTCATCATTTCATGATTTAAAAATATTAATTTGAAGGATTTCATGTTTTGAAATTTATTACATATTAATTTTGAATAATGAAATGATGGAATAGAATATATATATATACACATATATATATACACACATATATATATAATGAAATAAAATATTTACACAAAAGTAACTTTTTTTATGAAACACTTTTACGGGGATGTGAAAACCTGCATAGTAAATTCCTATCAAACAGAAAAGGAAACAACAGACTTATCAAAGAAAATCTTAAGAAAAATTAAATCTATCTCCCTAAATAATTTACAATTGAGAGAAATTACCTTATAGTCTGGGGAATCGTTTATATTGTCTTAAAAATAGCAAGCAAAATAGTCCAAATATTTTAATTATTCCTATTTGTTAATCATCCCATTGATGAAGAATCTGATCAATACATTGTTTTTCTTGTCAACCCACTCACATTGCTACCTCTAAGTATCCAAACAATGAAATATTACCATCATTTAATCACCATATTCATGTGTCACATTAATCTGTAGAACATCCTCCAACATGTCTTCCCCTTAGTGTATGAGTATCTCCCCACTCTGATCATGAACCTCGACATCTGGTCATTGGGGGTCGTTGGGGGACTCTACCCCTTACAGCTTCCCATGAGGTAGAGTAACCTCTATCACCAAGAATGCAACCTCTTGTTGAAAAGCTATCTCTCTATACTGATCCAAGGTCAATATAGTTGCATATCCTTAAAAGGGAACTAAAGCATATGTGTTACCCTCAGGCTGAGAAATTTCATTTGCTGAAGACCTGCACCCACCTAATGGAGACCCACTATGTCACCTAACACTGATTATCCCTTCTATTCATTGGTATTACCTCCCTTTTTGGCTGACTGCGTCTCCATTGTTCTTGGTAGGTATCATTAGTCTTTACATCACTTTTGTTCCTGGTACATGGAAACAATACAACTCATGGGTCCATATTTTCCTTAGTTCATTTATTCCTCCTTCGGTTGTGCAGGATATTACCACACCCTATAACAACATTGTCTTATGAGGATTGTCTTTCACCATCTGGATCTACATCTAAGGGAAAACTAGAAGTACCTCCATCGACACTAAGGATGTTAAAGAGATTGCTAAAATTGAGGCTAAGGGAATTATTTTCTTTCTTGGTCTCTTGTAGGACAAACCTCTTATTGGAATCACTATAGAGGTCCATTAGATAAAGGGAGTTTCTTCTCTCATCAAGGATCCCTCCATAAGATTTAAATCCACCACCCCTGAAACAACTAGGATGTCCATGCACCTAATAAGACCAAAATCCTCTATCCTTGACTATCTCTATGATGGTAGGGACATAAAATAACTAGACTCACCATGGACCAGTACTGAAAGTATCAGAATTCCTAGATCATGTTTTATGTGTGACAATATGACTTCAATAATTGGATCCTTATTAATAACCTCTAGAATAGCCCTGATTTTTCCCTTGATGAGTCTAGCCATAGGAGGCACCCTATATAGAGGGGGATAATGGGGGGAAAATCATCTAGCATGGCCGATATAACACCAGAAGAATAATGGGAACCCCCCTTGATTCCCCAGAACCATGCTCCTTCGATACATGGAAGAACTATCAAGCCTCTAGCTGAAGGGGATGACACTGCTTGGAAGGTACAGAATACTAGAAGAAAATAATTCCTTGGGAGCTTAACTACTATAAAATCTATAGTCAAATTGGATGTGGCCCAGATGAGAGCATGAACTACAATAATCGAACATGTTTTTCAAGACAAATGGTTACTGGTAAAGTAGTTCTTCATTAAAATATATCCAAACTGATTCTACCAGAGGATTTTAAACATATACTTCCACACAAATACATAGAGAAATCAGATATTATAAGGCACGAGATCTCTCACCAAAGGAACGGAATCTCTTGAAGGGGTCGTTGTTTGTTGTATTTACTGTAGCTTGAAGGTGATGTTTTGTATGGTGAGGGATTGGATAGATTGTGTGCTCGAGAAGCAGAGGGATGCGACGACATTGGATAAGGAGGATCGAATGAAGATGAAGTGTTAGGGGAGATCATATGGTCGAACTGTAGTGTCTTATGAGGAGATGAAATGTTGAGGATCAGTGTCTACTGGTTAAACAGGCACCCGAGGTGGAAGATGACACAAGTATCTTCATTTCATTTTTTTCATTTCATTTTTTTTAATTTTTTCACTTCATTTTACAATTTTTTATTATTTTTCATTTCCCTTTTTTGTACATGATCAAACCTATATATATTTATATATGTGTAAAATTCTAAATAAAACAATCTCATTTTTTTTATTATGTGTCATAATAATCCCAAAAATTACATTATTATTTAACCATTAATAATTTTATATATTTATTAAAATATTTAAACATTTTCTTATTATAATAATTTTATGATTTATTTTAAATTTTATTTTATGTATATTTTATAATTTTTATTTTCTTATTATTATTTTAAGAAAATTTACCAAAAATAATAATAAATATTTTGTAGAGGTTTTAGTATATTTAATACTTCTAGAATTAGAATCACGTCATATAGGTATTTTCTAATATTTAGAATAGATAATATTTAAATTTAATAATGAAACGTATTTTTAAAAGAAATATTTTTTATATGTATAATTTTTCAATGTATTTCAATGGTTCTATCCTCATTTTAGGACTACTTAAATTTTCATATAAACAATACACAATGGTTATGAACCAACAGTCCTAAAAATTTGTTTTCTCTATAAATATATCACATAGAATTAATTTTAGTATCTGGACTCTACACATATATGTACCATTCTTGTGAGAATGCTTCTTAATTTTATAACTGTTTTTCATTTTTCTCATCATCATCATCATAGAGATCCTACAGATGGTGGATCCAATTTATACAAACTAAAATAACTCTACTGGAATGTTTGTTTTATATGTTCTGATTTTTTTCTAATAGTTACTATATATTTACATTTCAAGATACTTTAGTCTAAATACATGTTCCTCTACTGTGTTTTAATGTATAATAATTATCTTAACCAGATATAATTATTGTGAATTGTCATTTATTTTGTTTAATAAAATATTATATCATAAGTTATATTATAATAAAAAATTATTTTTATTAAAGGATGAAACATAATTTCAAGAATATTTATACATTCCTTAGTATATTTAAATTGTAATCATTACCTTAGAATAATAATATTCACCCATAAATGTTATATTTTAAATAAATTTATAGCCAAATGTAAATAAATATTAATTATAATATTAAATTATATTCTATACTTTAAAAAAACTCACTCAACAAATATTTATTAAAAGAATACTGTTATTATAATCTCAAGAGTGTTAAATTCCACCCCCATTAAACAAAATTTCATCCTCAAAATTCTTGTTTCATAGATATAGAAAACAATAAAATTCCATTTTTTTTAAATTTTGAAGACTAAAACTACTAGAGTTTGATATTTATAGAGGTCACTCAACTTCCTAGGATTTAAAAATTAGGTTTCTAACTCTTATATTTTTAATAATATAAAAGGTTAGAAAATAGTGGTCTCACTGAATTTTCATACATAGAAAACTCTACATATTTATATCCAAACCTCCAAATCTCCAATGTGACTCCCCGAAAAACTAAGGTATGAAACTTGTATTTGATATCATGTGTGACATGCAACATAAGTAGAGAAAGGTTATATAATATCCATATACATTATAATATATTTAATATTTAATATAGATTATATATATATGAATTCATGCAACATTGAGTTATCATGCATTACATGTAATAGAGACCTTCCTTGATGGCTTGTGTTATGCGCAAGACTAGGTTTTATCAATGAATAATATATTATTAAAATATAATGACATATAATCTAGCTATTAAATTTGAAATTTTAAATAGTAAATAATAACATAAAATTTTTTTTAATAAATATTAAAGGATTTAATTTGTAACAAATTAATTATAAATTAATATATGATGTAGTTGAATGAAAATTGAATATTTTATAGAAAACTATGTTTAAGCTCGAAAATTTGGATTATACTAATATATTACATTAATTACTATTATTAAGTGATCCCAATGTAATATGTATATTTTATATTATTTAAAATATTTTTTAAATTTATCCATTAGGTTTTATGGGAATATGGTAAGAATAATCTCTATTTTACACATAAAAAAATATATTTTTATAAAGGAATATTTACCTCTTTTTAAGGGATAACCCATTTTAAATATGAATTTTGTATCATTAATTGATTTAATTTATAACAATAAACATCATATTTGAATGTAAATCATAACAATTATATGATAATGAATTTGGGATATTTTATTGAAGCATTTCATTTTTTAATGAATAGTTAAAAATACTATTTTGTAGTCCAAAACATCTTTTTCGTCTAATATATTTTTATATATAAATTATATTTATAATTGGTTTCAAATTTTAATTATATTATATATTTATCAATAAAAAAAATTTATTAAATTATAATCATTTTCACTTTTAAATTAATTATTTAAACATAGAAAACATTATAAGTTTTTTATTATAAAAACATGTATTGTCGTCCCACCTACATGATGAATTTTAAATTAATTTATTACACCTATATGATTAGAATATGAAATAATGGAATACATATTTGATAAAATGGATTTCATATTACCATTCTGCATAATTTATATAGTATAATAAGACCAACATTGTTTTTGGAAAAAAAATTAGTGGATGTAATTAAAATTAATTATAATTATTAAGGTGAAATTAATCATAATAAAGGACCGAGCCTTTGATTTATGGGACTGAATGACCTATCCACTGGTCCAAAACCCATTATAAATCCATACATCAAACATGAACCTTACCTTTTTGGGTTTTGTTCTATTTTTTAAATAATTTTGTTAGGTAAAAATGTGGGTACACATAACATTTTTCAGAAAAAACAAGGTGACTCCTTTTCATCCGTTATAAAAGGTCAGCTCATATAACAATTACTCACACATCTCATAAAACATTTTAAGTCACGATATTCCCATATTTCTTCAAAAAAATCCATACCCTTTACCTTCAATCCTAGATTTCGGAATAACTCCTTCAATGGAATTATTTTGGTACAAATGAATATATGTTACCTGATTAAGTGGTAACTTCTTCCCTCAAGATCTCAAGATTCATTTACATTCTCCACCCAAAAAAATATCTTTATATAATGATTATATAAAAAATTATCCTCAATATAATGGGAGTTTTCTTAATTATGGTTTCGACTTACACTAACACACACATCCATATAATGGGTAATGAATATAATTTTTCTTGGTATGTCAAAATACAGCCTCACAAGATGATGATTGAAAATTTTTTCTTTTACCAACATTCATGGTTGAAATTATTATTGAAAATCAATTTTTATATGTTATATATTATATTTATTATGTATTGATACTGTTATTGTATCTTCCCAGGTAAATAAATAATATTACATTCTAATGCTTATCAATATTTGTGAATAAAATTTTAATATTACTATAAAGGGAACGCTATGCTCGATGGCATACCCAATATGTGACAACGAGTTCCTTTGAAATCTTATGTTGTACTCTAATAATAAAATAATATTATTTTAAATGGTAGTTAACGCCTAGACATTGTAATGGAGGGAAAGAACAGAACTAACTAAAAAATGATTATATATGTTTGTCAAATATTTTTAGTTTTATCCAATAAATGTTAGAGGCGTAAAATGCAAATGAATCTAATTTTATGCATAAATCTTCTAATATTCATTAAAAGGTCGATTAACCACCTTTTTAGGGAGAACCCTTTTTAAATATAATTTTGAAAATTTTATATGTTGTATTTGAAAAAATAAAATCATTCTTTAGAATCTGGACATCAAAATTTACTTTCTGTATTTTTTTTAAATTTTTCCGATAAAGCTCATTTTTAGTGAAAATGATGCATTTTAATTCAAAACCTCCTTTTAACCTGTTTTATTTATATGGATAGATTATATTTTTAATTGAGATTAAAGTTTATTTAGAATATATTTTTACCATTTAATCCAATGGTGGTTGTTGGAATTAATTTCACTTTGAAATTCGACTTAAACTACTGTTAATCTTTTAATAGATATTGTTCCTTAAAAACACGCTATTTGTTTTGACAGTGAGAATTAATTATTAAATTAATTAATGCAACATATATATTTTTAATTTTTTAATATAGACATCATTTTTGAATTCGGAGTATCAAATATAGCTTAGGATGAATTTTTGGTATTTTTCTGAAAAAGATCAATTTTTGATGAATAGTGAAACCACTAAGTGGTAGTTAAGGAAACTGATTTTTTGTTTAAATGAAACGTTACCACTTCTTTGATTTTATTTTCAAAAATCCAACATACATGGTTGTCATTAGGAAGTAAAATTTGTTTCAATGAGATTAAAATAATTTTTGGTGAATAGTAACTTTTAAGTTTTATTAATCACGATTAAAGGTAATTAGTGTGATTTATGGTAAAAATTATATTATAATAAAATAAAAATATATTGTTACTTGTCGTAACCCAATCGGATGAGTCATGACCGACCAATACAACCAATGGGTCGATTTTTGGGACCCCATGAAGCCACTTGTGTAAGATAATGACATCAATGCCTTTTATTTAAAGTAAAAGTAAAAAGGATACAAACATGTATTCTTTTACTAAAAAATATTTTACATGGGGTCATAAAAGTAATATTTTTTACAATAAATAATCATTTGAAAGATAAAAATATTTCCTACATCATAGTATTTTTTTTATAATTTTTAGACATTAAATAAATTAAATTATTTTTAAATCATGATGATGCAACAATTACCTCATTATTTAACGATTTAAATAAAATGAAAAGATAATGTAAACTCTAATACCTACACATGTCAAAAACCTATTGGATTGGTGTATTTATAACTCTTATCACCTTATCCTCGAAATATATCAATGTGGGACCTTTAAAATCTGAAACTCATTTGAAAATAATGTAACCATTTTTGACTTTCCAAGAGTGCCCCTCCTCTCCTCTTATAAAAGGCCCCCACATCTACCTCCTTAACCACACCTCTAAAGCCTTTGGCTCGCCCAAACCCTGCCCATTTCATCTCTACACTTCCATCTCTTAATCATTGAATCCTCACCTTTGGGCAGAATCCTTTCCAAGGAAGCCTTTGAGCTCAAATCAAAAAGAGTTACCCGATTTAAAGGTAATGTATTCCCTTGTGTTCTTTTGTTTCATTTTGCATCGCCAACCCTCTAAACTCTTTTTATTCCTTAATTTTGTGACAACAAAAGTATCTTCAATATACTAGGATTTTTTTATGTGAAGGATTCGAACTACACTTACACACACCTTCGTCTAATGGTTAAAGAACATACTGTTTCCGTGGATGGTGAATTTCTGCCTCACGAAACGATGATTGTTCAATCTTATCTTAACACCTTTCATGGTGGCCATTATGATGTCACTATATTTTATATATGATATATATGGTATTTATTTTTTCTATATCCTTCTGAATTTTATATTTAAAACATGCCTTTATGCTTTTCATGTTGTGCAAATGCGATAATTTCATACGAGGAAGTGTGGACTACCGCCCCCTCAAGTGATGTGACTCGTTCATGCAATACATGGAATTTATAAAGAATGAAATTAATGAATATATGTGACCTATATAACATATATATTATACTGGAATTATAATATATATATCTCTCAATTATTTTTAATTCCATTAATATGACAATGAAATGAAAGTAGTGTTCATGCGTACGTACGGCCTACCGTCTCCATGAACGGTGCATTTCATTTCTTTTTATCTCCAAATGTTATGGAGTAGTATAAAGTGAATATGTACTGGATATATATGATATTTATATCATTAATACTATTCTGGAGATGATTTACTTATAACTACATGGACAATCATTTTTAAACAAGCTCACTTTTGACCCATGTACCAAACATCGACAAAAACGTCTGATATGAACGCGCATTATTAACAAATTATTATAACATTATAATATGTGATATTAACTGAATAATAATCTTTATAATAGGTCCTTAAGAAATTATAAATTGACCAATGTTTATTATTCAGGAATATAATGAAACGAACAAGACAAATCAGACTTGAGGTAAGGGAACCCACCTCTCTTTTTCTTTTTAAGTACACTCTTTTATGTCATTCCTTTTAAGCTCATATTTAATATGATTGGGATGTTATTTTGTATTACCCATACTGTAATTTTTATATTCATATGATGAGGGACCCTATTTTCTCTCATCAATCCATTTTGGATGTTTGGAGTGGCGCTGTTAGGCTGCCGAATTTTCATAAGGGATCCTACCTCTCTCTTTCTTTTTAAGTAATCTCTTTTATGTCATTTATTTTAAGCTCGTATTTATTATGTTTGGGGATGTTGTTTTATATTCTACATATTGTAATTTTTATGATCATATTATGAGATACCCTATTTTATCTCATAAATCCATTTTTGAAGTTTAAAGTGGCACTGTTAGGCTGCCGAGTTTTCGTAAGGGATTTTTCATCTTACTTTTATTCATGTGACATTTATGTTACATTTTCCACTATTTCCTTTGAGTGGTGTATGTACCGCCCATTATTATACACTTTGTTTAGTATAATTTCATTTATGGGTATTTACATCTTCATTTTATGACCTCTCTTCCATGGGGTGTACGTTTCGAAAGTTACCCAACTCGGTAAGGGGACCATTCACCCTCCTCTTTTTAAAAGACTTATTTTGATATGTATTATAATTCACATAATATTATGTTGGGATATGTTCTTTTATATCCTTATTTATGTAAATTTTATGTCTATGTTATGAGATACCATATTCTCTCTCATCAACTCATTTTCTAAATTTTAAAGTGACGCAATTAGGCTGTCGGATTTCTGTAAGGGAGCTTCTTAACCCACATTCAATTCTTTGGGTTAAACCTCTACTTCTTGATTTTATTATGCCAAGATTATGTGTGGAATCTCTATGTTTTAATTTCCACAAGCCTTTTTGTGGATATACTATTTCTACACATAATCATCTCATTTATAAATTCTTACAAACTTTTATAGGAAATCATAACTCAATCTCATTTCATTGAGTTAAATATCTATGTCATTGGTTTTGTTTTTCCAAGATTATGTGTGAATGACCTCTGATTGTTTCAAACTTAATATCCACTTATATTGGGTGTATTTATATTTCTCACACATAATTATGTGATATATTTATCTTTAATTTAAGGATACCATCTTTATAATGGATTTCATCTCAATTTACATTTCCATTGAGACATCATTGTTGTTATGCACCAATTCACTCTTATATGATGTGTATAATGTCCTTTGACATATTATATCATGAATCCCTTTATTCTCATGATATTATAAATTTCATAATAAATGTTATTCCACAATTATTTGTATTCAAGAGTCTCTCATTTTGTTAAAAATTCTTTAACAAAAATATCGTTTTAAATGTTTTAATGATTCATTATTCTAAATCTTTATCTTTAATGTCCATGTTTTCAAAACGGTTTTCAGTATTTATTTATATGGACATTAATGTTTTAAAATTATAATTATATTAAAATATTCAAAGTGGTTTGGGACAATTTTATTCCAGAATCTCTTTTAAATGATTTTTTGAAAATGGATTGATTAATTCAATATCATGGAATTACTTAGTGTGATTTGAAATGAAATGTTGTTATTGAAATGTTTATATTTTCGATATTTTATGTGTAATGATGGTACTTGGACATTTTACGGGTGGTTACGTGATAAAAAATATGACGGGTGGTGTCGTGAATATCAGGATGGGTGGTTACGTTATAACATCCAATGCATTGGGTATGGAAGTCGGCCGTATGGCTATTCCATTAAGTATGTGTGGAAGTCGACCGTATGGTTATTCCATTTAAGTATATTTATGTCCCAAGTTACCTTTATATGTTATTTGTTCTTTATATGGGTTTTATGGTAATCTTTTTGTTACAAAAGGGTAAGTAATGGTCTTTTATTCAGCGATGAGTTTTTACTACATCATAATGGTGAAAAGTATTACTTTGGTAAAGTAATCATGGTTTACTTTTTGTTTTGAAAAACTAACAGCTTTCCTTCTTTGTGTATACTTTACTGGGCTTTTTATGCTCATCCCAAGTTTTTGAAATGTTTTCCACGTGACTTAATGATGAATAGGGTCAAGGATTGGATCAATGAAAGACATTATATCTAAAACATGGAACTATACATATTTCATTTTAAGTGTTTTTTTATTTTATGGAAACTTAATAGAAGTGTCTATTATGTAATCTTTTGAGATGTAATAGTTATGACCTAATTCTCTAAAACTCTAAACCTAAAAAGATCCTCTATGTAAATTATTCATTTAATTCATGATTAAGTAATGTTTAAGGTCGGGGCATTATAGTTGGTATCAGAGGTCGGTTTAGATAACTTTAGAGGATAGGGAATTCTTTAATCATAAGTGACATGTTGTGTTTAACCACAATGGTTAGTATATTAGATGGATTCATTATTGTTTTTTTTAAGGTTGGAATGAGATAGAGATAACTTGTATAAGTATATCTTAGTTTTTATCTTCTTCTTTAGTACATGATGATTTTGTTGATATACTCACACTGACTTTTTTTTGTTTTAGTAAATAGATGGATCTAGCAGGAACCAAAGTTACAATGGGTATAAAAGGAAACTATGGTGGTTCTCTGATTAAGAGACTTGATGAAATAGAGGATTCAATGAGGAATCTCGTGGTTATTCCAAACCAACTATCAAGGAGTCATGATTAACCACGTGAACATTGGTGAGTTCTCTAATACATCGTGTACGAGAGAACCAACTCGATGTGGATGTTCAGGTAATAATTATAAAGGTAACCATTAGGGTTTATATGATCCTTACTTTAAGGTAATTATGGGTTACTACATGATATGATGGAATATGAAAGGCATGAGATAAAATTGAGGTTTGTTATGGTTGTTTTTAATGAATTTATCTCTTTTTGAGGAATGTTATAAAATTATATAGTTTTGGATAAAGGACAACACGCAGACCGTGTGACAACCCGTCGCGTCGGACGAATCTGCGGGAATCGAACCCACAACTAAAGTGGAACTGGTATTTATCACCTACCACTGGACTATGTGAAGTCCCTAGTTATTTTGACTAATTCATTATAGTCAGATGATTTTATGAATCAAGAATAAGTTTATTTTGGGTTATCTATGGAAATTATTATCCTATCACAGAGAATATGTGATTAGGCTAATTACTTTTCAATGTGAGACTTTAAGAGTAACTGGTGTTATTTGGAGATAAATGTTAAGATTTACTTTTGAAGACAATGTGATTAAATACTTCATAGATTTGGGATTCAATCTTAGTTTGGATTACTTTGAAGAATTTTATGGATAGTTTTTTATTGAGTGGTCTTTGTTGAACTTTGGGTATTGTTGGACAAACTTTCGGTATTAGGATTAGTTTTTTGTTTTGTAAAAAAATATCCTTTTTGGGTATTATCTGATCTCATACTAAACTTTTTGGTTTGGTTTTGGTTGATATCTAAAGACATGGGAAATATTTATTTCTCTTTTTTGGATTAGGTTATTCTCAAGAAGTTGATTATTGTACTCTTAATGCGAACAAGCCTTCCTAAATACCCGTCTTTTGGAGAAAATATGAGTTTGATTAAGGAATCTAGTAAATGTTGAAAGTCTATGTTACAAGTAAGTATGTTTCATTATGATTTAGTTAAGCTCAAAAATAAATTCCACAATTAAGAGTAACTTAAAACAAAAATGTTGTCTGGTAACTTTTCCTACTGGGGAATCTAATACTGTTTAACCCATCACAAGCATGTGATTTTCTTATGGTTAACTTTCTCCTAGACATGTTTACTATCACTCTCCATCATGACATGACCCTTTGATTTTTCCTATATATCCATATTTTTATACTTGGAATCCTAGTATGTGTTAACTCGAGTGACCTTTGTACTTCTCTCCCATTCTTTTTAAGTGATAGTTTTACTGAATCTTGTTCCGATGTGGGACATTCAATGGAGTTTCCAAGCCCAATTTTGAAATTGTGAGGACGCAATTCCAAAAAGGTGGGAAGGATGTAACATCCCAGGTAAATAAATAATATTAAATTCTAATGTTTATCAATATTTGTGAATAAAATGATAATATTACTTTAAAATGAACGCTATTCTTGATGGCGTACCCAATACGCGACAACGAGTTCCTTTGAAATCTTACGTTGCACTACTAATAAAATAATATTATTTTAAATGGTATTTAAAGCCTAGCCATTTTAATGGCGGGAAAGAACGGAACTAACTAAAAATTTATTATATATGTTTGTCAAATATTTTTACTTTTATCCAATAAATTTTAGAGGCGTAAAATGGAAATGAATCCAATTTTAAGCATAAAGAATCTAATATTCTTTAAAAGGTCGATTAACCTCCTTTTGATGGAGAACCCTTTTAAATATACTTTTGAAAATTTTATATGTTGTATTTTTCAATATAAAATCCATCTTTAGAATCTGGACATCAAAATTTACTTTGTGTAAATTTTTGTTATTTTTCCGATAAAGATCATTTTTAGTGAAAATGTTGCATTTTAATTCCAAACCACCTTTTAATCTGATTTATTTATATGGATATATTATATTTTTAATTGAGATTAAATTGTAATTAGAATATATTTTTACCATTTAATCCAATGTTGGTCATTGGAATTAATTTCACATTGAAATTGGTCTTAAACTAGTGTTAATCTTTTAATAAATATTTTTTCTCAAAAACACGCTATTTGCTTTGACAGTGGGAATTAATTATTAAATTAATTATTTCAAATTATATGTTTTTAATTTTTTAAAATAGACATAATTTTTGAATTTGGAGAATCAAATATATCTTAGGGTGAATTTTTGGTATTTTTTTGAAAAATAGCAATTTTTTATGAATAGTGAAACCACTAAGTAGTAGTTAAAGAAACTGATTTTTCATTTAAATGAAACTTTACCACTTCTTTGATTTTATTTTCAAAAATCTGACATACATGGTTGTCATTAGGATGTAAAATGCAGTTCAATGAGATTAAAATAATTTTTGGTGAATAGTAACTTTCATGTTTTATTAATCGCGATTAAAGGTAATTAGTGTGATTTAAGGTAAAAATGATATTATAATAAAATGAAAATATTGTGACACTTGTTCTAACCCTATTGGATGAGTCATTTCTGACCAATAAAACCAATGGGTCAATATTTGGGACCCCATGGAGCCAATTGGGTAAGATAATGACATTAATGCCTTTTATTTAAAGTAAAAGTAAAAATGACACAAACATGTATTATTTTACTAAAAAAAAATTTATATGGGATTATAAAAGTCATATTTTTGACTAGAAATGGTCATTGGAAATTTAAAATATTTCCTACATAATAGTATTTTTTTTATAATTTTTAGACATTAAATAAATTAAATTATTTATGACATCATGATGATGCAGCGATTACCTCATTATTTAATGAATTAAATAAAATAAAACGATAATGTAAAATCTAAGACCTAAAAATTTCAAAAACCTATTGGATGGGTGGATTTAGAATCCTTATCTCCTGATCCTAGAAATATATCAATGTGGGAACTTTAAAATCCGAAATGCATTTGAAAATAATGTAACCTTTTTTGACTTTCCAAGAGTGCCCCTCCTCTCCTCTTATAAAAGCCCCCCCCCCCCTCTACCTCCTTACCCACACCTCTCAAGCCTTTGTCTCGGCCAACCACTACCCATTTCATCTCTCCACATCCCTCTCTTCGTCATTGATGCCTCATCTTTGGGCAGAAACTTTTCCAAGGAAGCATTTGAGCTCAAATCAAAAAGAGTTACCCGATTTAAAGGTAATGTCTTCCCCTGTGTTCTTTTGTTTTATTTTGCTTCTCCAACCTTCCAAACAATTTTTTTCCTTTATTTTGTAACAACACTAGTATCTTCAATATACTATAATGTTGTTATGTGAAGGATTATAGCTACACATACACAGAACTTCGTCTAATGGTTAAACAACATAATGTTTCTGTAGATGGTGAATTTATGCCTCACGAAACAATGATTGTTCAATATTCTCTTAACACCTTTCATGGTGGCCGTTATTATGTCACTATATTTTATATATCATATATATGTTATTTATGTTTTCTATATGATTCTGAATTTTATATTTAAAACATGCCTTTATGCTTTTCATGTTGTGCAAATGCAATAATTTCATTAAAGGAAGTGTGGACTACCGCCCCCTCATGTGATGTGACTCGTTCATGCAATACATGAAATGTATAAAGAATGAAATTAATGAACATATGTAACCTATATAAAATATATATTGTACTGGAATTATAATATATATATATCTCTCAGTTATTTTTAATTCCATTAATATGACGAAGAAATGAAAGTAGCGTTCATGCGTACGTACGGCCTACCGTCTCCATGAACGACGCATTACATTTATTTTTATCTCCAAATGTTATGGAGTAGTATAAAGTGAATATTTATTGGATATATATGATATTTAAATCATTAATACTATTCTGTAGATGATTTACTTATAACTACATGGACTTTCATTTTTAAACAAGTTCATTTTTGACTCTTGTACCAAACATCGACAAAAACGTCTGATATGAACTCACATTATTAACCAATTATTATAACATTACAATATGTGATATGAAATGAATAATAATCTTTAAAAGTGGTCTTTAATAAATTATAAATTGACCAAAGTTTATTATTCAGGAATATAATGAAATGAACAAGACAAGTCAGACTTGAGGTAAGGGAACCTACCCCTATTTTTATTTTTAATTACACTCTTTTGTGTCATTCCTTTTAAGCTCATATTTCATATGATTGGGATGTTATTTTATATTAATATTACTGTATTTTTTATGTTCATATGATGAGAGACCCTATTTTATCTCATCAATCCATTTTGGAAGTTTTGAGTGGCGTCATTAGACTGCCGAATTTTGGTAAGGGATCCAACCTCTCTCTTTCTTTTTAAGTACTTTCTTTTATGTCATTTATTTTAAGCTAATATTTATTATGTTTGGGGATGTAATTTTATATTCCTAATACTGTACTTTTTATGATAATATTATTAGATACCCTATTTGATCTCAAAAATCCAATTTTGGAAGTTTTATGTGGCGCCGTTAGGCTGCCGTGTTTTCGTAAGGGATTTTCATCTCACTTTTATTCCCGTGACATTTATGCTATGTTTTCCACTATTTCCTTTGATTGGTGTATGTAATGGCAATTATTATACACTTTTTTTAGTATAATTACATTTATGGTTATTTACATCTTCATTTTATGGCCCTTCTTCCATGGGGTGTACGCTTCGAAAGTTATCCAACTTGGTAAGGGGACCATTCACCCTCATCTTATTAAAAGACTTCTTTTGTTATGTCTTTTAATTCACATACTATTATGTTGGGATATGTTATTTTATATCCTTATTTATGTAAATTTTATGTCCAAGTGATGAGATACCATTTTCTCTCTCATCAACTAATTTTCTGAATTTTAAAGTGACGTCGTTATGCTGTCAGATTTCTATAAGGGAACTTCTTAACCCACATTCAATTATTTGGGTTAAAACTATACTTCCTGATTTTATTAAGACAATATTATGTGTGGAATCACTATGTTTTAATTTCCTCAAACCTTTGTGTGGATATACTATTTTTACACATAATCATCTCATTTATAAATTCTTACAAACTTGTATGGGAAATCATAACTCAATCTCATTTCATTGAGTTAAATATATATGTCATTGGTTTTGTTTTTCCAGGATTAAGTGTGAATGACCTATGATTTCTTAACACTTAATATCCACTTATATTGGGTGTATTTATATTTCTCACACATAATTATGTGATAGATTTATCCTTAATTTAAAGATACAATCATTATAATGGATTTCATCTCAATTTACATTTCCATTGAGACTTCATTGTTGTTATGCACCAATTCATTCTTATATGTTGTGTATACATTCCTTTGACATATTATATCATGAATCCCTTTATTCTCATGATATTATAAATTTTGGATTAAATTTTATTCCGCAATTATTTGAATTCAAGAGTCTCTCATTTTGTTACAATCACTTTAACCAAAATATCGTTTTAAATGTTTTAAAGATTAATTATTCTAAATCATTATCTTTAATTTCCATGTTTTGAAAATGGTTTTCAGTATTTATTTATATGGAAATTAATGTTTTAAAATTATAATTCCATTAAAAGCTTCAATTTGGAATGGGACACTTTGATTCAAAAATCTATTTTAAATTATTTTTTGAAAATGGACTGATTAATTCAATATCATGGAATTACTTATTGTGATTGAAAATGAAATATTGTTATTGAAATCTTTATATTTTAGATATTTTGTGTGTAATGATGGTACTTGGACATTTTAAAGGTGGTTACGTGATAAATCATATGACGGGTTGTGCCGTGAATACCAGGACAGGTGGTTACGCTATAACCTCTGATGCATTGGGTATGGAAGTCGGCTGTATGGATATTCCATTAAGTATGTGTGAAATTTGACCGTATGGTTATTCTATTTAAGTATGTTTATGTACCAAGAAACCTTTATATGTTATTTTTTCTTTATATGGGTTTTACGTTAATCATTTGGTTACAAAAGGGTAAGTAATGGTCTTTTATTCAGTGAAGAGTTTTTATTACTTCATAAAGGTGAAAAGTGTTACTTTGTTAAAGTACTCATGGTTTACTTGTTGTTTTGAAAAACTAACAGTTTTCCTTCTTTGTGTATCCTTTACTGGGCTTTTTATGCTCATCCAAAGTTTTTGAAATGGTTTCCATAGGACTTAAAGATTAATAGGGTCAAGGATGGGATCAAGGAAAGAAATTCTATCTAAAACATAGAACTAGGCATGTTTCTTTTTATGTGTTTTTTTTATTTTATGGAAACTTAGTAGAGGTGTCTACTATGTAATCTTTTGAGATGTAATAGTTATGACCTAATTCTCTAAAACTCTAAACCTGAAAAGACCCTCTATGTTAATTATTCATTTAATTCATGATTAAGTAATGTTTAAAGCCTAGGCCTTATAGTTAAAATCATTTTAAAACAAATACATTTAATACATTCCTTTTTATGTTAATATTGATAACAATTTTTGAGGAACTGTAGACTACTACAACCTCAAAGAAATTTTATTTATTCACACTATACATGAAATGTGTAAAGGATTGTTTTAATTATAAATTTGTGACAAAAAAATCACTATGATATTCATGAAGAAATTAAATTTTTTGGAAATATATTATATTTCACTTTCTTTATTACCATGTCAAACACATAAAAAGTGATAATGTCATTCGTGGACGTGTGGACTACCACCTCCTTAATATTATTTCATTCATTTTTCATCACAAGAATTATATATATAATTATATTATATTAAATAATATAGTATTTATGATATAATGATATTTCTAGAGATATATAATGCTACATAACATCTTTCCAAAAAGATCATTGAAAAACGAATATGTTACTCATGTGTACCTATGTACTACTGTCTCCATGATCATAACATTGATTAATTTTTAACAACCATATTAGAAATAATTTTTTAAAATATAATTGATTTATAATTATGAAAATTATTTCATTATTATTATTCAGGATATGTGATTTGATGATCTCTTTGACCATAGTTGATCAACCAAGGTTGTTTTTCACATATAAACCAAATTTGGTCAAAACACACAATTTAAACATAAATATTTAAGTAATTGTATAAAAAATAATAAAAAGTGAAATAATATAATGATAAATATGAAAAAAATATCAATAATTTATAAAATTGTCATAATATTACTATACATTAATTTAAAGGATCTTTCCTTGAAAGGAAACACAATGTAATTGATTTTGTCTCAATTTACATTAAATTGAGACATATTAGTTGTTATGAACCTATTTTCTTTAATATGGTGTATATACTACCCTTTTACAAGACATACAATTAATCTCCTTACTATGATGATATTATTTATTTCATTCAATTATAATCATTCATGAGGTTTTTAATTTAAAATCGTTCAAAGTGGTATGGGACACTTTGGACCTTTTAAAGATTCTTTTACTGAAAGATAATACTAATAATCATTGAATGGTATTTCAATTTGAGAAAATTAGAAGGCCATTTTCCAATTAATCCTTTTATTTTCCTCTACTTATCCCAGACCATTTTCATGTTTTAGTACCATTCTTCTACAATTTGGTACTCAAATTTTATTATAAAATGTTTTTCAAAAAACCCCACATTATATATCTTTTTAATCAGAGGACCTATTTTCTTCTAAAAACTATATTATATTAATATAATTTCAAAAAAAAATTAAAATTATTTGGTAAAACAATCCCATTTTTATTTTACCAATATTTCAATCGAATCTTCTTATCACTTTCCAAATAAGCCATTTTCTTACTTTTTTACCATAAATAGGGAATGTTCTTTTAACAATGTATGAAAATTACGGATTTAATCACCATCATTTCAACGACTCATCATTTACATGTTTAAAAGGATAATTTTTAAATAAAATATTTTCCAAAGTGATTTGTAGTTAAACTTCTTTTAAATGGTTTTTTGAAACAAAAAGGTTATTTTCCTCAAGAATGTTTTTAAAAGATATTTTTACAATGTTTCCAATCATCAATGACCAAGAATATTTATTTTAATCTACTTGTATATGTTTTATTGATACCATCTTTAATATTCCTTTGGATGGTTTATGTTTGATTTGGCCAAAGATAGTATTCACATTAACTTCCTTGATTCCTTTTAGTACCATTTAACTATTTAATTTCATATAATTATTGAACATTTAATTTACCTATATTATCTATATCTTATATCATGGATATTATTATGCCTAAAACATATACCATATTTTATATGGTGTGTTCATTGAACATTATTTTATTATTTTGGTAAATATTAAAAAATATGTATACTTTATTCAATAAGGATATTTGATCAGGCACATTGATTATTCATATATGAGGAATGATTAGACATGAAAAACATTGGTTGGGGATAATTTAAAGAATGGACTTTGGGTTTGGGACCAATTGATAATATTCCCTTGAAGCATCGATATTCTCATGGGATGAATTAGTTGTGAAAAAAGGAAAACGTAAACTCTCTCTTGAAAAAAATGGTTCCATGTGCCTAGGAAACATGGAGTTCAATAATTAAACACTTCCTTCATATGGTTTCATTTATTATTCATCCATGAGATTTTTCATTGACATATATATGGATACATTTCATTTTCAATTCAAATAGTAAATGTCATGTTTTCTTGTTTCGTACCTGGCCATATTTATTTTTCCTTTTCTAGTTATTTTAATGTTATGTGTTTTCATTCACCTTGACTTATTTCTAATTCAAATCCTTTTCCACCTATTGATTACAGGGAATGCGTATTCTGTTATTTTCATTTCATTGTTCATTTATTTATATGGATTCAATATTTCTTCTGCTATTTTTTGTCATTACCAAAATTTTGATTTGACCCTAATATGTTTCATTCCCTAGTAATTCATGAAATTTACTATGAAATATATGAAGGGATATAAATGATGTAATAATATTAACCTTGAAGTTTTTTATTTTGGAGAAACCAAATTGTGTAATAATTAGTGTATTATTTTGTAATAAAAGTCTTATTTTTGTATCTAGTTTCCTAAGACTACTAAACTCGCTATCCTTTGGGACGTGATTCCCTGTAATAATAACAATGTATTTACTAGAAGACACCAGCTCTGGGTTATTTGGTGTCAGGTCGCTATATTCTGTATCAAAGGATGATTAGTATCAACCATGGATACTTTATTTGTGAAAGCATACGTTATGGAAAATAACTCTAAGGAATTATTTTTATGATAAGTATAGAAGAAATACCTTTAATTTTAGTAAATTATAGCTTATGTGGGTCTTCCTAGAAAAACAACCTTGTCTATATACTACAATTGGATTTGGTTCAAGCACAGATGTACATAGAAGTAATAAAACTAATAAGGTGTTATCAACATAACTTTGGGTAACATGGTACATGAAAATTGGCCTCCATGCACACTTGGTTTGAAACTCTCGATGGAAATGCTTATGATTATCTAAATTTTCTATACAAAATACTATGAGGGATTTTGAAATTGATTAACCTAGGTTAAAAAACTTTTGTTTTATATTGAAGATAAGTGGTCATGATTTATAAATCCTATATATAATATTAATGATAAACCCAATACCAATAAAGGATCTATTAGAAAATAAGTGGATGAATAATTTATGAAATGGGATTGTACTAAATGGAATAGATAAAATTCCATTTAGTGATTAAACTAATATCAACAATTTCCATCATAACTATTTTGGATATAATATTAATATTATTTTAGAAAATGGAAACATGTAACTTTTCTGACAATCAATCAAATCTAGTAGGGTCCTAGGACATGAACCAGTGATGGATGGACGATAAGGGATTCCCACTAACAATGGAACCTACGTAATTTCCTGGTTAATATTTTATCATTTTTAGTTAAACATTTTAGAGATTAAATATTAATGATAATTATTTTGTGTTGTTTTTAGGATTAGATATTAATTTCTTCACCATATTAGCTTTTGAAAATCATTTTAGGTAAATAGAAAGACTAGAAACTCATTGATATGCCTTATGATCTTTTAAATATGTATTTTAGTTCTTCATTCATAAAAGAATTAATTATTAGTAAATAAATTTGTGTAGTAAAGGGTTGAATTAATGTATGATTAAAGAACAATCGAAATATAAATTTATTTATATGAAATGTAAAGCAATCAATTAAATATATTTTCATGTGTTTTTATGAGTTATATAATTACCCATCATTAGGAAAATAACAGAGAAATAAAATGTTTTCCTAATACCTTAATTTCTATTGAATCGATGGGATACTAAATCAGCACAAATTTATGTCTTTGCGGCCCTCAAAATTTGATTGATCATTCAATTGTTTGTGATTTTTATCATTATTAACACCCTATAAATATTAACACTTTTCTTGAAAGTATATATCTCTACTTTTAGCTGATGTTCTCCTACTTAGAGACATGGTTACATGGTAGTCCAAGTGAACTTTGTACCTCCCATTATCTCTTTTATAGAGGATGATTTTTGAAACCTTCTCATGATGTGGGATTTAAAACAATAGAATTAACAAAAAATATATATAAGCATGATTGATTTTAAATTTCAAGGAATCAATTTAAATAATGTGGGGAGAATGTGATTCCTTGAAAATCTAACGTGAGAACTTGGATTTGACAATATGTATGACATGTGGCACCGAGCACGCAAGGTAATATAATATAGAGTATATTTAATATATCGAATATATTATATATATATATATATATCAATACATGAAACTTTGAGTTATGGTGAATTATAGGAAAGAGAGACCTTCCTTGATGGCTTGTGTTACACGCAATACCATGTTTTATCGAACAATAATATATAAATAATATAGAAAGAGATATACGTTTGCTTTTAAATTAGTTGTTATGAATATAAGTAAACAAAATATGAAAATTATGTTTTTTAAAAATATATAATTAATTTATTAGTTACAAATTATATAGAAATGAATATAAGAACAAAATTGAGTATAAAGTGAATATTTTTATAGAAAACTATTTCTTTCCTCAGAATGATTTATCACACTAATAGATAAAATTAATTATAATTTGTAAGTGATATTAATATAATATATATTATATATTTTGTAAAATATTTTTTTTATTAATCCATTAGGTTTGAAAGGCGTAATATATGAACAAACTCTACTTTATATAAAAGACCTATATTTTTATAAAGGTGATTCATTCACCATTTAATGGAGAATCCATTTTAAATCTGAATATTGACACATTAATTGATTTTATTTTTAATAATAATTTTTTCTTTTTAATTATAAACATAATTATTATGTTAGTTTAAATTTTTTATAGGTTTATGAAACATTTCTTATTTTAATGAATAGTAAAAAACTGAAATTTAGTTCAAAACATCTTTTTCTTATAATTAATTTATAAGAATAAATTATACATTTAATTTGTTTTAAAGTTTAATTATAAAATTTTTTATCAATAAATACAATTTATTTCATTCAAATAATTTTCACTTTAAAATTAATTATAAAAACATATAAAACATTCAACTGTTTTTACTTTAACAACATGAATTGTTGCCCCGCCAGTGGAGTGAATTTTAAATGAATTTCTTCCTCCCCAATGAGTTGAATTTGGAAAATATTATTCCATATTTGGAATCATAATCATTTATAATTTTATCAATATTGACATTTTTTGACCAAAATTATTAGTGAAAATAATTAAAATTAGTTATAATTATTCGGGTAAAATTAAACATAATAAAAAACTAAACCTTTAATTTAAGGTCCCAAATGTCCTAGAAACATTTACAACACCCATTTTTCTGGAAATAACTTGTCCATGAACATTCAATTCTTAATTTTTGTTGTCTTTTATATACTTTTCATAGTTTCAAACTTGGGTATACCCAACTTCCTTTCCTAAATACAAAGTGGGCCATTTTCCTCCCTTATAAAAGGCAACCACCTCTCCCGATTCCACAAACATCTAAAACCACGAAGGTTAGTCCATTATATACAAATATAGCTTTTAAAAATATATACCTTTTATCTTCAATATTAAATAGTTGAAAAAATACTTCTAAATAAGACTTCTAGAGAAAACCAAAATAAGTTACCTGATTTAGTGTTAACATCTTCTCTGAAGCACCCTGGTTTCATTTCCATTTTGCAACCCCTAAAATCTCATTATTCTATGATTATATTAAAAAACAAGTATCCTTAAAATTGTTTAATGTTTTGGTATTAATGTTTCAACCTACACAAACACACAATTCTATTTAATGGGTAATGAATATACTTATTATATGTATAGAGAACTACTTCCTCACCAAACGATGATGGTTCCTTTCTCCATTACAAAAATTCAGGGATTTACATTGTGATAGATAATCATTTTATATATTCTATATATGATATTTAATATATAATAATAATTATTTAACCCTTTAATAACACACACATTTAGAAATTTTCATTTTATATTATTATGATTATATCATTTGAGGAATTGTGTACTACAGTCTCATCAATGTGATTTGATTCATTTATACTATAATGGAACATATAAAGGGTTGTTTTTGTTACACTGTTGTTTTATTTAAACAATTTTTTGAATAAATTAAATATTAATTTGTATCTTTTGATGAATTATGTCAATGATTTCTTTCACACAACACCAAATCGGTGTATGTTACATTCAACACCGACTTGGCATACGTTACACACTACACTAACTTTATGTGTGATACATTCATCACCAACATAGTGTACATCAGATGAAACACATAGTTTATACAAAACATAATATTAATCATATAATTATTTAGATGAGTTAATTATACCCTCTATATTAAATTTATTACTATAAAAAGTAATAACAACTTTTCAAATATCACTTAAAATTCCATTATATAAATAAAAAAATTTAATAATGAAATATTTGATTTATTGTAAACTCCTTTTATTGGTTAAAATATTGTTTTCTTCAAAGAAACAATTTTAATAATAAAATAAAATTTATACATTTTTATAAATTGAATTTATTACATAAAATTATTTATTTAATTCATAACCTAGATATTAGCATAGGGTGAATTTTTGGGATTTTTCATAGAAACGTCTTTTTGATGAATAGTGAAAATATTAGTTTTTAGATAAAAACAATTATTTTTCATAAATAATTAATATTAAATGATATTATAAATTTATTTTGAGGTCAAATTAGATAAATATTAAATATATTAATCCAATATAATTCTCTATTATTAATTAGGATGTGAAATAGAATATAGAACTATAGCAGACTTTTGACCTTTTTTTACTTTAAAACCTTGTTATTTCATCCCTTCTGAGTGATTGGAATTAATCCAAATTTTTCAGCTTCTATAATTTGAATATTGAAAAACTGACATACATAATTTTATTAGTATAACATTATTATTATAATAATATCAAGTTAATTTTTTACAAAAAGTTTAAGTAAAAGTGATTAAAATTAATCACAATGATTAAGGAAAAAATAAGTTTATGTATAAAAAACCTTAAAAGTAATTGTCCAAATGACATATACACTTGTAAAACACCTATTTTATTTCCATAATTATTAGATAAGACTTATATTAATGATTTTTTATGAATATTTTAGGTAATAACTTGTGTATACCTAACTTGTTTCTAAAAATTCTATGTGATCCATTTTCCTTCCCTATCAAAAGCCACCACCTCTCCCAAATAATCATACCTATAAAAGAACTTATTTTCATAAAATACGCACTAAATACACCTACCAATATCCTTTTATTACTCCTATAGTAATTTACATGGAAAAAATGAATCCATGGATGCCTTTTTCAACAAACCAAAAGGAGTTACCCGATCAAGAGGTAACGTCTTCTCTGAAATCCTATCGTTTATTTTCATTCTCTAGCACCTCGACGTTATTGTTTCCATTAATGTATAAAAATGATAGTATAATAAATATACAATGATTTATTTATGATATTTATTCAACCTAAACTTACAAAAACCTCCATCTATGAGATAATGAACTTACTATTTATGTGTACGGAGAACTATCCCCTCACAAAACGATGACTATTCAAATTTCCATACTGCCTCTCGTGTTGGAAGTTATGATATAAATTATTTTTTTATATGATATATATTATATTTATAATTTATTTATTCTTCTTTAATTATTATTTAGAACATACCTTTATTTTTTAAATCTTTTTTAAATATAACAATTCCATTTGAGGAAGTGTGGACTACAACCCCCTCAAAGTGATATGATTCATTCATACACTAGATGGATATTTTTAAGGATGGTTTTAAAGAATGTATAAAATATATATATAATTTAAAAAACCTAATTTTATTATTATTTACATATATATATATATATATATATATCTTTATTTCTCTCAACATGACAATTAAACGGTAATAGCATTAATGCAAACGTACGACATACCATCTCCATGAAAGGTGTTTTCCATTTAATAATTATTTATTATATAGATTATTATAATACCCATATACTATATATAAATTATATTTATATCATGTTTTAAATTATATATTCAATATATAAGTATAAATACCAACGATATTACAAATTAAGACACATACGAAGAATAAAATAAACATTACCCGAAGTGAATCCCTAATATAGGATCCTTACAATGTTGGTAATATAAGGTCATAATGAAAACATATATGTTATTACATATAATTATATGGTTACAGAAAATATTTATAATAATTTTTTCATTACATGTGGTTTTAGTGAGTACGATGATTGTTAGGACACCAGGTAAGGGGATTTCATCTGAGATTTTATTCCCATGGGATACATGCTATGTGTTCCAATATTTATTTTTGTTTGGGGTATGTACAAATAATTATTTAATTCTATGTATCCTATAAATAAATTTATATGCGTTAAAATATCCATTTTATGATCATTATTTCAATGGTTTTTAGTTTCAAAAGATACTAAACTTGTAAAATTGTGTTGACACTATTTTCCTTCTTTGAGACTCATGTTTTCTTATGCACCTGAATTCTTTTTGGAGGTTTATATACTTACACATTAAATTTTATATCATGAATATATTTATTTATATGGTATTTAATATTCATATAATTCTATTTTCTTACATGGATATTATGATACCATGTTACCAAGTTATAAGAGGTTATTTAGACAATCTCATTACTTTTCCAGATTATTTACGTCTATGCTACCTCTGATAAAATATTTGATCCATATCTCAAGAATACTCTTTATTTTTCTTCTCTTTTGTTTATAAAATATATCCACGTGTTTTAGTATAACTTTTGTCTAACTTTGGTAGTTAATATAATTTTTTCTTGTAAAATACGACTCTCTCTCTCTCTCTTCGGTCAGAATTCTGTACTATTAAAAACCCCATTCTGTTGAAAATGTTTTCAAAAATGTTTTCAAAATATCCTTGAATATCATTTTCCTGGAAAAAGTCTTTTTTTTGTTTTCATATCTTCATTGATTATTTTTGAAATATATTATCAAAGAAAGGTTTTTCAAAAGGTTTTATGTTATAACAATTATTTTTCATAGAAGAATTGATATTTTCTTCAAGAAATGTTATTAATGTCCATTTAGAATTTTTTTTTTCTATGAAAACGTTTATTGGTGCTACTCCTGCCTTTGTGTGGAAATTATTCATTGTTTCCATTAATAATATTTCAATGAATGTACTATTTTTTATGCCATGATGTTTATGAAACCCATTTTTCATTCATGCATTATATATTTTCGAAACCCACTTCTTTTCAAGTGTTAATTTTATAATGAAATAATTTTGAATAATGTATACCTACATAGGTTATGATATGATTACATGTTTATAATGCCTATTTAGTTTCAAGGGTTATGATATGATTGATTATGATCCTATGGAACATGTATGTATGATTTTATTATGAGACTTTTGGGACCTATATCTCCCTCCAATGAATTGGGTAAAGATTTATATCTCTTGAGATAGACTCGTATGGTCTTATTAATAAAACATGACAACTAATATGGACATAGGTGTTAACCATGTCCACCAAGATTGTATGACGTGGGAACACATGCTACCGAGAAGGCCATGGGAGTGAATATTGAGAACTGAGATGGTATTGGGAGTGAACCTATACTAACTAGGTGGTATTTTAAATGATTCCATGGATACATTGGAAATCATTTTATATGTTTATGTGTATTCCATAATTCCATGTTTAATTAGTAAGTTATTCATTCATGGATTATTCTCTAAATTTCTTTGTTTTCCATGACTTATGAACATCCAATCTTTATTCCAAGATTCATGTATATGGTCATTGATATTCATGTTATTCTCTTCTCTTTTTGGGGTAATGTTCTCATACCTTTATGATTATAATTATGCTTTCATGTATCCCTTGTTTACCCGTACTGAGCATTTGAGATCACCCCATTTTATGTTTATGTTCCAAAGTTATGAAGATAACTATTATGTTTGATGTGTCTAAGAAGGGTTATATTCAAGAAGAACCTAGTGGGAGATAATATTTCTCATTTACATAACAGTGTTTATGTTTTCATTCTTCAAAAGGAACTAGAATATTATGGACTAAAATCATCTATCTGTGTAATTTTTTATGTATTCCACAAAAGGTATGTGATTTTAATTTATTTCCCAACTAGGTCATTATAATTAGTATCAGAGGGAAATTTTAGTTAACCTCTAGTAATAGTAAGAGAATACATTATTTAGAACCCTATGGATATGTATATGGATAATTATAATGATGATTCCATGTTTAGGAACAATTCAATGAATTTTGGTAAAGCATAGATTGGGTCATTTTTTAGCCATACATCGATGTCTTGATACTACAAGTGGATGTGGCTCTAGAACATTTGTACCTATAGGTAACAATTCTTACATGATATTCCAGTCCTAACACAAGGTAATTTGGTACATGACAATGGGCCTTGTTGCACACCTGATTTGACACTACTGTGGGATATGATTTGGATATTCAAAAACACTTCATTATCCATCATGATAGATTTAAATATAAGTTATCTATGAATAACCTTGGATATACCTAAGTTTTCATATATTAAAGAAGGTACCGTGATTTATCCATCTTATAAGTTCATTTTCATTATTATGTGGTTCGTCAGTATGAAAAATATTTCTTACCTTAAGCCTTTGGTTTTGGTACTGGGATGGAACCCTAAGGAACCACATTTATGGGGATTACAGTGGAAAATGCAATGATTTTCATCATGAGAAGGTGAATGTTATAGGATTTTGAATGCAAAATATTATTTCCATGCTCACACAATGTTCTCATAATATGAATCATGGTGGGCATCCAAAGGAGAAAAGTTGGGAACAGAATTATATTGAGACTTTAATGAGCCAATTTACACCTTCTTTTAGATGATAAGTGATTTGAAATATGATGGGAAGAAGTCAGCTAACATTATGAATGGGGAAAATTGATATAGAATTCTTCTCCCATGATTCATAATTACAGGTATAAATATAATGGGAATAATAAAACCATGGCATAGGCCCAAGGAATGGTGATTATGATTGACATCAACAACCTATTAATCTAAGGGAAAATGGGAAATCTGATAGAATAACTATTTATGAATTGGAGTGCGATAACTACATGATGAATGGTACACTTACCATCCTATATAGATATTATAATGTCATATTTGATTTTGGTTCAACCAACTCTTTCATATCTAAATAATTGATATGGGCTTTATGATTACTCCAAAACAATTATATGTGGAATTAACTGTACAAACGAAAAATAGTATGATGATTTCATCACATGTTTCTGATACCTCTTTGATTGATGCTTCTGGGATGTTGTACCAAAAAATATTTTCATTATTCCTTTGGTCAAAATTGATGTCATCATAGCCATGGATTTTTTTCTCTGTATAAATCCCACATCAATTTTCAAGGAAGGTAGGTGACATACAATATTTCGAACCCTTTTATGATCATACATCCATGTAATGATAAGAATGATCATCTTGGGGAGATTAAATCCAATGTATGGGTATTAATTCTCACTCAAAAGTGTTTTTTATCTCAAATGTTTTGGGAGATAATTGACATTGATGATATGCCAACTATTCTAGATTTTTTTCATGTATTTCAGAATGTGTTATCTAGTGATCCTCCAAAATGTTAATTTTAGTTCCCACACCTCATACCACACAAATTTCAAAGAATCCTTATATAATGGCCCTTATTGAGTTACATGAATTGAAAAAACAACTCCATGAAAACATTGATAAGGGGTTCATTTTTTCAAGTCTGTCACTGTTGGGAGCAATGGTTCTTATTGTGAAAAAGTAATATGGATCAATGTGACTCATAATTTCTTTTAGGGAGTTGAATAATATCACAATCAATAACATGTATCTTTTTTCCAACATTGATGACATGTTTGATCAACTATGATAAGATTATTACAATTCCATGATTAACCTTGCCTTTCAATATCATAAATTGAGGTTCATGAAGGAGGAAATACCAAAGACGGAATTCGGTACAAGGTATTTTCACTATGAATATATAGTGATGCTTTTTGGTCTTTTTAATTACATTTATATCTTTATAGATTTAGGTAATATACCCTTTAGAAATTATCTGTATATATTTGTGGTAGTATTTATATATGATATTATTGTCTATTAAAATATCAAGGAAGAGCATGAATATCACATGAAAATTGTACTTAGGAACCTAAGGGAAGATAAAATTTATTATAAATTTACTAATTGTGAATTATGGTTAAAAATGTTTTAATTTTTGCATCTTAAAATCTCCAAATATGGTATAACAGTAGATCTATCAAAGTCGGAGGCTATTAAATGTTGTTCTAGACCAACCACATTGACTAATATCAATATATTTCATATTTTAGCATGATATTATCAGAGCATTGTAAAGAATGTGTCATGAAAATCTAATCCTATTAACATTTTAACTCTGAATGGTGTCAAGTTCCTCTATATATATGAATGTGAGGAACATTTCATAGAACATAAAATATTATTGGTCAGTCCACCATTACATACATTTCCCTATAGTGGATAGGTGTTTGTAATCTACAGTGATGTATCCATGATTTTTTTGGGATGTGTTCTTATGCAGAATGACATGGTTATCTCTTATACCTCATAGAAGTTAAATATTCAAGAGAAAAATTACCCACCACATGATATGAAGTTAGTAGTGGTAATTTTTAAATTAAATATGTGTCAGTATTATCTTTATAGAGAAAAATATGATTTATATAATGATCATAAAGTATAAAATATATATTCACATACAAGGGGTAGAACCTGAGCCAAAGAAGATAGTTAGAGTTGATAAAATATTATGACTACTAAATACATCAACACCCTGGGAAACCAAAAAAGTTGGTCGATGCTTTGAGTCAGGAGGATCATTATAGATTATCCATGATTGGATCACAAAAGATATAATATTTTTAGGTTTACTAAGAATCTAGAATTCATAGAGGAAGGGAAAAAATATTATCTTTCTCAAATTAATGTTAAAACCATTATGAAACTAAATATTAAGTCGTTGAAAAAGGAAGAAAAAGAGCTACATAAGAAAGTCCTAAATGGTCATGAGTTTAACCTTGATCATTATAGAATGATGAGGTTTAGAAATCGTGTATTTCTTCATTCCATACCATATTTAAAGGCATTGTTAGAGGATGCTCATAGTTCTTCATTATCTATTCGTCTTGTAAGTACAAAATGTATTAGGACATGAAATAATTCTTATTGTGGGATGGGAGGAAGGGAGATATCACAAAGTTTGTATCTTGGTGGTTGGTATGAAAAAAGATAAGGATGAAAGACTAAAGTTAAAAGGGATGTCATATACATTACCCATACCAAAACTGATATGGGAGAACATAACTCTGCATTTTGTTGTTGGACTACCCAAAACATCTAAAAGGTTTACTGCTGTATTGGTGGTAGTTGAATACCATACAAATACAGTACACTTCTTCTCTATCCGAGAAGACTTCTATCTAAATAAAATTTCCAGGGTATATATTAAAGAAGTTTTAAGGTTGCATGGAGAAGCACATTCTTCTATATTAGACCAAGATCTGAGGATTACCTCAATGTTCTAGAAAAGTATTTAGAAAACACTTGAAAATAATTGAGTTTCAATAGTACTTATCATCCTCATATATATGGTGATTTCTATATAAAACATTGTCTAATTGAGTGGTCTTGTTTCCTCAAACATTCCTTTCACACGAAACCAAATAGGATTATTTTACACACAACATCGACATATAATACCTTACATGCAACACTAACATCGCATACGATACACACAACATCAACTTAGCATACATCACAGGCAACACATAGTATTTACCAAAACATCATTTTAATGATATAATTATTTAAATGAGATAATTATAGCATATCCACTAATCAATAGTTATTTTAATAGTAATAACTACTTTTCAAATATTTTTTAAAATTGTTTTATATAATTAAAAAATATTGACAATGAATGAAATGATTTATCATAAAGTATTTTTATGTTTTAAAATATTGTTTTCTCGAATGAATAAATAATAATAATAAAATTAATTTTAGAGACATTTAGAAATTTAATTTCAAAAAAAATTATTTTTTATTCATAACATAAAAATTATACTATGTCTAATTTTTGATATTTTTCTAAGAAATGTCATTTTTTGAGGAATGCTACAAAATAATGTTTTTTATTAAAAATTGCCTTTTTTTAATTAATTATTATTCATAAATTATATTATAAATTTGTTTTAAAGTCTCATTATATATATATAATATATTATTACAATTTATTTCAATATAATCAATATCACTTCAAAATTTCAAATAAAATCTTAACAAACTTTTCATCTTTTTTCTACTTTAAAAACATGTTATTTTACCCATTGTGTGGGATTATCAATAATCATAATTATTGCACTAATATTATTTGAATTTCTAAAATGTAGTATACACCATTTTATTCAGTATAATATATATACTCTTATGAGATCAAGTAAAATTTTGACTATATGGATTAGTAAAACAGATTAAAATTACTCACAACCATTAATGCCAAATTATGATTAATTAGAGACTGAAGCTTAAAATTAATTTCCCAAACATCCTAGAAACTTTTCCAAAACACATTGTAGGTCTATAGTTTGGTGTTAGACCTTAAATTAATTATGGTTTTTGTTTTTTTGTGAATTTATTTATTTAAGAACATGCGTACACATAACATGTTTCTAAAAAAATCTACACAATATAAATATTTCTAGGAACCTCATGAACAAATGGTATCCCTCACCAAACTCAATAGACTCTAAAGTCAGTACTCATAGAACACATAAAGGCTTTGTACAGTCATCATCTGCTCCTAGATGATCTACACCTTATCTTCCATAACTCACACTGAATCTAGGTACATGAGTGTTATCTCTCCAGGATTAGTCTAATAATTTAGTGACCTACAAGGTTTCCCATTTAAGGCCTCGAAAGGTTATATACTGAGGGTTGAATGGTAGCTGTTGTGGTATTAAAATTCCACCAATGGTAGGTGATCCTCCCATTTGGCCAAGATCCATCATGAAGGCCCATAAAATTTTCCCTAATACTGTAATGGTCCATTTAGTATGCAAATTTTTCTAGGGGTGAAACATCATGCTGAAATGAAACTTTGTCCCGAAGGCCCCCTAAAATCCACTCCATAAGAGAAATGTGAATCCAGTATCACAGTATGAAATGATAATTGAGGAAACCCCATGTATCCGAATTATCTTATTCATGTAAGAGACTCTAAATATCTCAAATAAACTCTATTCTCAGTTGGTTATTAAGTTGGGTGACTTGGTGAGTATGTCTATGATCACACATATGGAATCATGTACACTGTGTGTACGTGGTAACTCTGTCATGATGCCCAAAGATATCTCATCCCAGTTCTACACTAACACCTCAATGGGTTGAGTTAAACACCCTAGAACCTAGGTCTCAGCCTTCGAATACTAACTAAGGCATGAAGAAACATGCTCTGCAAAAATACTCTTTATTCATGGATTCCACAATATATATTGATGATCATGGTACACCATTAACACACTAGGATACACCACCAAAGGGGGTGTGTCGAGATACCTCATCAACCCCTCCAAAAAAAATCACTGGTACCATCACACATACTTTGATAATCAGAATGTTCTTCAAACCTTAATAATATCCATCAGTAGAACGTCCAGTTGATATCTATGCTTGTACGGTCTCATAGTCGATATCTCTATGTCGATCATCCATAACACACAGAAAAATAAGTGGGGTGACAACCATAGATTGTACATATGAATCACCATCCTTATCCACTAAAAACAACTACATTATGGCTAACTTCTTTGATTCCTCGTTCAACAGTTGAGAGAAGGATCACCAACTATGAGTGTCTACCACCACATTCCTTTTCCTAGGATCATATACAATCATGAATTCATAGTATTAGAGGATATTTATCCACTGACTCTGTCTCAAGTTCATATCCTTATAGAAAAATATATTTGAGACAATTGTGGTTATAGTAGAACATAAATCATGTAGTTATAAGGCTTTGTAATCACATCATTAGGGTGAAGACTGCCAATTATAACACAATATCACAGGTCTTGTTCTTCTTATCATATAGTCCCAACTGCCTAGACCCATAGTCCATCACATCCTACCTCTACATTGTAACACAACCATATCTAGTCCCTAAGGCATTAAAAATACTACATACTCAACACCCTCCACTACAAATTACAGTATAGAGAACTTTTTCAATCATCTCCTCAAACTCCATAAAAAAATACTTTTACCTTTCTGTCTACACAAAATGATCTCACATCTGAGTAAAATTTATCAATGGTGTTTCCAATATTGAAAAATATGGTATAAACCTCTGATAGTACCCAACCAAACCAAGGAAACACCACACAACATTAACATTCTAGGTTGGATTCCAAGCTAGCACAACCTCAACCTTCTCCATATCAACTAAAAATCCTTCTTCTGAGATGATGTTTTCTAAGAAGTGTACCTATCAAATGAAAAACTATAACTTTAAGTTATTAAAATATGTTGGTTCTCATAGATTGTCTTTAATACCATCCTCAAGTGTATTCCATTCTCCTCCTCAAATTCTAAGTACACTAGGGTATCCTCGATAAATATTTCCATAAAAAGGTGTCAAAACATGTTGAAAGCTCTAATTATTGAGTCTCACCAATACTAATGGGTAATTAATTATTCTAAAATGAGTCACCAAGTACATATAGAGATTATATCACCATATGAATGTTTTCTTTAGTACATCCTCATCTCGTACATGTAGATGGTGATAGCCTGATCTGAGCTCAATCCTTGATAACAATCACACCACTCATAACAAATTTATGAGGTCATTTATCCTTAGTATTTCATACTTATTCTTCAATGTCACATGGTTAGATCACTAATAATCCACACTTAACCCCTCTATCCAATCCTCCTTCTCATAAAACAACACCAGGAATTCCCTAGGGAAAACATTGGTTCTCATAAATCTCATGTCATTCATGTCTATTAACATCCACGAATAACTATTAGAACCATATGTTATGATTTATTAGATATCAAGGTATTATTATGGTGTAATTTGACGCATAATTATAAATATTTCTGAGGAGTTAATCCAATAACTTCTTCAGGGAATATGTCATCAAAGTCTTCCACCACCATAGGGATCTGGTAACCTAAAGAATTATATTCTCTATATGTCATTCTAGACAACTATAGAGTATGTGGATACAATCATTCCTTCCCCACTATGGTTTCCTTTTCACCAAAAATTAAACTCATCATATCATTGTAGACACACTATATATTTCACCTAAAATGGCCAATATGGATATAATATATGTATAGTCAGTCCACACGTAAGATGATACCGTAAGGATTCATCACTTTTAAAATGAGATTCCATAAAAATATCTCACCTCCAAGTGTCAGATTTCACTATGGATGGAAGTATGAAATTGTTGAGTTACCTCATATTGGAGTCACTAAGCATAGTGGTTGAGCCAGTAGATCAAAAAAATCATTAATTATATAACATGATAAGTGGAAAGGAATGAATAACAAAGACTAATGTCCATCGGTAATTAAAATAAGCTAAAAAGCATAAGTAATACCTCATATCATCCTTGGTTACTATGGGTTATATACATCTATATCCTAATGTTCATCTCATCCATGACCACCAGCTCCCTGAGCCTAATGTGAACCACCTAGGGGAGGTGGTTGCAATAGTTCAATTGTCTGACCACATCCTACAACACTACTTCCCCCTCCACCACATATTCAACCCAACAATACCTCATTGGTCCTACCTCTACCTATACCTTATAAATCCCTCAAACATCTCCTAATAAGATATATTATGATTTATACAATCCCATGAAAGATATCCCCAACCATCGCATGAAAAAACATCACCTATCCCTTGGTTGATTTTAGCCACCTCGAGAGACCTTGACCACTACTCCTCTATCATGGGAACATCTCATGATGCATTTTACATGACCAGAAACCTGGGAATTTAATCAGATACATAATTTTGAGGTATAATATCCTATGTTCCCTTGACTAGAACCTACCATTTCCACATTTTGTCCTATGAAGATCTCGATCACTAATATTCTCTATTGCACTCTATAATAGTCAGTAATATAAACAGAAATCACTGAATCACTAATATATTGGTTTAATCCATTCTCAGAGGTCTTTTCCCTATGTAAAATATCCTACACCACTTAAATTATGTATTATGAGAGATCAGTATTCCTCACCGGGAATTATTCAACGATCATACTACATTGATTCATGTACATATACTCATAGATGCACACTAGTGAAAAATTGGTCAGATAAAACACTTCCCTAAGTAGATGCTCAATGTAAATCTATGAGAGAGTTATCTCATCATGTTACTAAGTTTCCAGACTCAACCATCACCTAGAATACCCTTGATAAATATATTCCTTGTGGATATCCATCAGATATTTAGTCATCATCACATGGTAAAAAACATTAGTGATTGCCTCTAGATATCCCTCAACCACTTGGGGGTCTTGATCGCCCCGAAACCTAGGATGTAACTACCTCTAGAACTGATGTTGTGCACTAAGACTATGTGAATACCCAAATGGAACAACCTGAAATATATAATTCTCAATGGGTAGGGGTGTAGCTGGTAAACCACCCATATGTAGACTCAAGTATAGGCCCCAGTACTGAAGCCTCATCACTGAGTGGATCATCTTCATGATCACACAGTTGAATCCTTATTGGATTTCCTTTTAGATGTATCTTGAAATAAAAATTATATAACATTGTGAAAGAGAATGTATCGTGATATGACTCAAGAAGGAAATAGAAATAGAAAACCATTCCTATAAGATTAACTTTCTAGTGTTTTTGATGCAACCAATGTCTTTATGTAGCGAGTTGAAATACAGGTAATATCCATGTGAATGGATATGTTATTTTCTGCACCAAAAATGAAGTCCCTAACATGAAATCTGACTCAAAACACTTAATATTGTTTCCATACAACTGAATTCCAATCACACATACTTCTATCCTATGGTATTAACAACGCCTCTAATACCACTTTATCACAACATGACACGACAGATCCCAAACACCAACTACCCGAAGAAAACCTACAATAGGCCAGAGAGTAGCGACCAGCACCGAGGAGGCATATCTCACACATGGGAGGCATTATCCTAATGTTCCAATACACATGCACACACCTCAGAAATCATACGATTGTAAAATGTAAAAATCTAAAACCAATGAATCAATATATCTATAACCCCATAATCATGGATGGAGAGCTGATTTATGAATGTGATATATGGTTTAAATAAAATACGATATAATACTAATGATATCATAACCTAATCATAAGGGGAGGATTATTATTAGACACAACCATCATGAAAACATCATGGTCTATATTTCGGAAGCTATACTCCACCAGATCTATGTCCTCGTAGGAAATATTCAAATGGGTTATCAAATTAATAAGACAAGACACATGTGGGATGTTTCCATACATGATTGAATATTATAATACCCGGTAGGACACCCAAAAAAACTCAAAAAACAAACAATCAAGAGTATTTGGCTCAAATCATTGATATATAAATCGAGGGATAAACCACAAAAAAACCGTATATACTCAACAAGGAGATCATTCCTCTAGGGGGTTACAAACAAACTACGATCTATATGATTATGAATGAAGCTTATAGATAATGATTGTTCTTGGAGAACCCATTCCATATGCCATGATATCACCAGAGTCAATCAATCAAGAGGTCAAGATCATTAATCCCATCCAAGAAAACTCAAAGGTCTCTAATGAAACTGATACGTGGATTGGATATCACACGCAACACCATTGTGGGATTGAAAAATCACAACACACTATATATGGGATTATATGTTATTGATACTATGAATCCAGATAAAATAGAAATATAGATAGGGGATCAACCCTCTATGAATATAGTTCATACCAATACCATGAACCCCACTTAAGGTATAACAATAAATTCTATAATATCAAAATATGATCTCATGGTGGGAAAACAGAAAAATCAATCTGAGACTCATCCTATATAGGGAATCACAATATAAATATAAAGATGTAATATTAAATTGTAACCTCAAGGGGTGAATTAAGTGAACCCACATAACTAAAACTAATCAAATAATGGAAAAACAGTGGTCTCGAGACTCCCTCGAAATGGTTACACAATGTGTATTGGGGGTACACAATATATCAGGCAAACCAATTGTCATTCCATGTGGTGAAACATACCATGATATGTATAACTATCTATATATATTGCCTACATAGGTTAAATGGTGTGTAAAACTCTACTAGCACCCTTCTTATGAATCCTTCCCATTTTTATGTACATCTATCCTACCCATGAACCACCATGTGTACATAGCATTATAACTACGCATGTGGGCCTATTTACACACTGAGCTACAATAGAAGATTCACATAGTGTGTGGTATGGAGAACATGTCATGTGATCCATATATTAACCATAGAAACCCTAGTGCTGCCATGAGGGGCCCACATGTCTTCTGATCCTAAATTACATTTTTTGTAATATTGGATATTCTATATGCTTATGCGTTCGTCTTTGCATCACCATCCACACAATCATTATCGCAAACCCAATTTAAAATCAAGAATATGGGACTGGATAACTTTCCTATAATTTTTTTTAGAATTTGTGTTCAGATATAATCTAAAAACATCATCTTTGAGCCATATTTCTCTGTCATCCATCAAAACAAGGATTAACTAAATTTTTCAATCCATCCATTGTAATTCTCCATGAATGGTTTATTTTATTTTATATATCAGTCATTTATAGATTAATATATATATATAAATAATGAATATATATATGTGTGGGATAATTAAATAATTTCTAAAATTTTATAGATTATTAAACCATAATAAATGTATGGGTAAAAATAAAATCAAAACATACAACAACAAAATCAATTATTTCTTGAAACATTATTTTAAAATTGAATTGTTAATAAATGTGTAATTTATGTTCATATGTAAAAAAATATATAGTATGATATTTATAAATATGGTCCTACAATTTATGTATCACAAACAAATATTTATTATAATGTAGTTCTGAATGTTTACGAAGGATGATAAGATTTCAGGTAAGGGATTTTTGTCTCAATTTGTCTTCTTTGGGATATATGTAATGATATGAACCTATATTCTTTTATAAGGTACATATACTGCCCATTTAACATTTAATTTCATTAATTTATTTATACACATGATATTTTAGGTTCCCTTTATTTTTGTTCCATCATGTTGTATAAAATTAAATGTTACTAAAGTGGTAAGCCTTTTAATGTACAATATCATCATTTATCCGGATTTTTTATGTTGATGCTTCCAATGATGAAATTTTATGAACTATATCTTAGGAAACTCATTAATTTTTTTCACCTAGGGATATTTCTAGAGAATAAATTTTTCCCATTTTTTTCATCTTTATTTATTCACGATTTTAAAATAATTTTGTTAAATAAAAATGTGTTTATTTCTCTCTTCAGTTGAAATAGCTATTTTCTTCAACATCCATGTTTCCTGAAAATGTTTTAAAAAATGTATTAATTTTCATCCAGTATTTTTTATGGAATTTTTTGTCCTTTTTACTTTTTTACAAAGAAAAACTAAAAGGAATATTTAGGCCATTTTCAAATTAATGCATGTTTTTATTTTATAATAAAATGTGAATGAAATCATTGTTATAACATGTGCAAAATTTCTTCCCATGTTGGACTCTCAATGTTTTAATGATTATTTTATAATATTTTGTTTTTTATTTTTAAATAAAATGAATTCAAAAATGATTATTTAACTTTTTGGTTTTAGAACTTTATTTTTAATGAATTTTTATTTTCCTTGAGAAATGTTCCTATTGTCTTTTCAAAATCTTTTTCCATCCAATATGAAATACTTGTATGTTAATAATGCTTTAATAATGAAATAATACAATAATATTGTTCTTATAATTTATCTATATGGTTTATGTTTATGTTGAATTTTTTATGAAACCTAATTCATTACCATGGGTTGTGATATGATGTAATGTTTATGAATCCCATTTCATTTCATCGATTATGAAATGATGAATGTTTAATAATATTTTGTAATAGAAATATATGGATTATGTGAAAGGTTGGACATATATCAATATCAAATTCATTGGGTAATGATAAATTTTCTATAAGTTTAGAGGGTAAATATGATGTTATCTTGTGCTAGAAAAGAGGGTAAACGAGAGGTTATCTCAAGACGGAACGAGGTGCATAGTGGTTATCCTAAGCCTAAAATGTTATGAATGTCTTGGTGGGTAGCATTTTCATAATGTTTTTTATGCATATGTGTTTTCTAAAACTCAAGGTATCAGGTCACCGGTATTCTATTAGGGAATCTGTTCTTTGATTCCTATATTATATATGTCTTATGAACTATTGTGATCTATTACGTGATTCATTTTTATGATCTATGGGATGCATGTTATGATTTATCAAATTTTATTCTCATTTTATTATACCATTATTCTAATTTTATTTTGATATCTCTCTTATTTACCCTTACTGAGAATCATAGCTCATCAGTTATTATGTTTCCTTACCTCGAGTTATGAAGAATGGTATTATGTATGATATATCTATGAAATGTTCTAGTTATGAAGAAATTTTTGGGATATGATGTAGTTCACATAGGAACCATTTATTTACGTACCCATTTTTCCAAATGTACTAGAGGTAAATGATTCTATAATGGATCATTATGAAATTTGATGAATATTATTCTATTAAGATATAATATTTTTGTAAGAGGTATTTGGGTATCTATAGTAACAATCATAGGATGGTTCAGTTACCCTTTAAAACTATGATGATAAGACTTTATTGAGATATCTATGGATATATCAAATGATAATTTAAACGATAATCCACTATATAGAAAAATTTCCTTAATTTATGGTAAAGGTTAGAGATAATAGTTTTCATAAACCTACAACCTTTTCCAGATTCTACATGTTTATGGGGTTCAAGTTTTGTTTTACCTAGGGGTATAAGATTGAAAAGGAATATTAAGATGCACTTAATTATCACATGGGGAATGAAAACTGGTGTTGTTTCATAGCTACTTTATCACTATTGGGGTATATTCCTGTAAAATTCACAAAGACGTTATGAAAAATTCAAAATCATTTTAATAATGACCACCAATTCCCTTGGGTTGGCCTATGGTGTCGTAGATTGAAAAATTTTTGTCATGATTTAGGAATTATATTAGTGAGTTTTTTTGATGATGTGGTTCCCCATTATTAAAATTATTTCTCACACTATGATTTCTAGTTTTATTTAATGGTTTTTTTCTGAGGAAAGCATGTTAATCATTAATGTGATAGAAATTTCCATGATTATCTTCTTGAGAAACCAAATATTTAGGGATCTAGAATTTAAAATATTTTTGTAATGAAAAAAAAATTCCTGCAATATTAATCATGTTGAATATACAATTGACTAAATGAGTTAACAATGTTCTATAGATTATTTTGTGAGGAAACACCCACCTAATTTGAGTGGTTTTAATGGACAACTATTTTTTGAATAATGGATCACTACACCGAAGTATTATTATTCATTATATTCAGTTCATAGTAAGAATAAAGTCATTTTGGTTGTCTATAATTTTGTTGGTTAAGTGGATAAATGGTTTAATATTATGAATAATATTATTAAATAAGATAAAATTTACTCAATTACATGGGAATAGTTTAGTATATTATTTCCCTATTATTACATTCCTCATATTCGTCATTTGAAAATGGAGTAAAAATGTCATGAGCAAAAAAATAATGATAATAAATATATTGGTACCTGTTTGGAAAATTTTACAAGACATATGAGGTACTCTTATAGTATTATCATCAAAATTAAATATAAGGTTGATTAATTATTAAGTTCTTTAAATCCAAATCTCTGAAGGAAGTTATCCACCAGGGACATTACTGCCTATGCAGAAATTGTTTTATGTGATATAATGGTGTAAATAGAGATTGGATTTACTCTCAAATATAATGGTATTGATAATAAAAGAAATATTAAATTTTAAGGAATCTATACTAACCATTGAGATAAGAATATGAGAATTCCATCCTTCTCTATTTATGGGAAAAAATATGGAGTAATTTTTCTCAAGGGGACTACTAAATTTTGTAAGTGTAAGATTAAAGGTCATCACATATTTGAATATTGATGTTATGGGAAAAGGTTAGATAATGATGATAATGGATATAAATCCCCATATAATTCATAGCCCACACTCATGTTCTTCATGCACAATGACTTTGGTAGTTATGTGAATGAATTCCCAACTGTAATGTTTAGTGGAGATAATAAGCCAAAACAACCATTAAAGAAAAATGATAAAAGGGAATTCTTATTTACTCACAAGACCTGAAGTGAATCGTGATAATTATGTCACACTTATACCCATCAATACTTTTGGGAATATAATTTTTGAGTCTATGTGAATTGTCCTTATAAAAAGATTTTTTACATCTTTTAGTGAAATTTGATTGGATTCTAAGAGGTAATTATCTCCCTCTACATGGATAATAACATAATGAAATCACATTTAATATTATAATTGTGAAATGATGATCCCTATATACCAATGGATATTTTTTTATAATTAAATATTAATTAATTATTGAAGTGTAGATTATATTTTGGATGTATAAATGTATACATGTAAAAGTAACATAATAGTTATGGATACTATCGTGGATTTTTGTGATTCATGTAAAGAGTATTTTAAATGTCATATACAGCCCTTTTATGTTTAATGTGATGGAAATTTATCAATATTAAGTATATATTTTGATACATTAATGGAAATACAACCCTTTGGTTTAGTATATGTTTTGGATAAAAAGTTATTTGAGGTGGAATGGGTTTTATTGAAATATAAATAAATATATTGGTAACCTTTATATTTTATCATTTCATTCATGTTTTTGTAATAATGGGCTATTGAACTCTTTAAAATTTTCTAGAATTATTTTTAATATATCTTTGGAAAAATGATAGCCCATAGGATGGGTGAAAACTTGTCACATCAATCAAGGTTGTGGGGTATGAACTAACAACCGAAGGACATCAATTTTATAGTTCCTACCACTTCCCTACATGAAAAAATATTTATGGAGGGGAACGACTAAGAGATATATATTTTAGTATATATCTCAGTGATTGGTATAGAATCAAGTTAATTTTAAGAGACAGCATAATAAGGGGATTCTAAATTCATTACCAATACTATAATGGAAATAAGAAAACATCGTAATGGATTTTGTAATTGGACTCACCAAAATGTCTAAAGGGATTAATGTAATATGGTTCATAGTTAATCTCCATATAAATTAAATACCCTTCATTTTAATTAGAGAAGAATTTGTTCTTGATAATCATTTTTATAGTATATATTATGTATGTGGTAATGTTTCATGGAGTACAACATTCCATTATACATGTTGAGGATCTAACGTTTAACTCAATATTCTGGTGAAGTATTTAGCATGATCATTAGAAACAATTTTTTTTCAACATTTTTTATTGTCCATATATTATTTTTCAATCAATGAGAATAATTCAAACCCTATAAGATATATTGAGATTTTTTATATAGATTAAATGGTGGTTGGGATCTATACCTTCCAAGAGTTTAATATACTTACAATAATATATTTCACTTAATAATTCATATGGATTTTTATAAACTATCATATAGAATTAATTGTAGAACTATAATATGTTGGGATGATGTTTGGGGAAAATATATTGTGAATAAAACTAGATGAATATATTTAATATAAGGTTAGATCCATTTTATTCCATATAATGGCAGCACAATGTTGACAAAAAAGTTTACTAATAATCATCAAGATGATCTTTAATATAAAGTAATTAAGAAGGTTTTATTATAAATTTCCCCAAGGAATAAGTTAATTATATTTTAATTAAATAAAGGCCTATTTATATGAATACCTTTAAAATTTGTGATCACATCAGGATCATGGCTTATCATTTTGTGCTCCCACCAATCCTCTCTCAAGTTCATGATGTGTTCCAGTTATCCATCTTGAGGACGTAAAAACCAGATCTAAATATTTATTAAACATAGTGACCATACCACCGAATCATGGTATTTCTTAGGAGGAAAAACTGATTATGATTATGTATTTTATAGAAGAAGTTCTGAAAAAACCACTTACCTGGTTAATGATTTATGGTGAATCAACCTTCTTGGAGAAGGTTTGTTGGAACTTAAGGATATAGGGAGAAAAAATCATTCTTTTTTCTACCAAAGTGAAGAATTTATATGGGGAAATTAATTTTAAAGGGATTATAATGTTTCCCCTTTATATTTTATGAAAAAAAAATTCAAATAAAATTAATTTCTTTAAAAGCCTATGTTACATACACCACATAAAATTATTAATATTATTAATTAAATAGATATATTATTACATATTAATTAAACATAGTGTCTTAAATAGTAATAAAAAATGTAAAATATTATGTAAAATGGTTTTACATAAAGAGGAAATATTGAAAAACTTGTACTTAATTTTTAGTAAAGATTATATATCTTTCAAACATGATATTTTTTCAAAAAAAAATTATGTAAAAAAAGTACATTAATTTTTGAAACATTTATCAATTTGTTTTAAAAAATAAAATTAATTATTTTAAAATTCATGTCAAAATTATCCTATGGTGACATATTCATATTTTCTAAAAAGATGAATTTTTTTATGAATAGTGTAATATACTGGTTTTATTAAAAACTCCCTCTAATTTAAATAATGTGTAAGGATAATTCTGTTATAAAATGGTTTTATAATTAATATTCATTCAATTATATATTTATTAACACAATATAATTCATTATAATTACATTTATATTGAATTCAGATATAAATTCTTTTTTACACATTTTGACATTTTCTATTTTGAATACTACATTCTCATTATATTTGTAGTTATATTTTTAAATTAAATATTTTCACATATATAAATAATATTTAGTAAAATGTATTATGTATTTGGAATAAAAATATTTTTTATTATAATATATGGGAAACTTAATATTTTTTCAAAATTAATACTGAAAAAAATATTAAAGTTACAGTTAAGGTTAGAACAGGTTTAACTAGGATATACTAAAACAATAAGGGGTAATATGGCCTCTAAACTATTCAAACAGCTATTTTATGGAAATATTTAGACTTTACAAAAACTAAATATCAATAATAGGCCATTTTTTAGATTTCTGGTATGTGTAAAATGTGGGTAGAATTTATTCATTTCAAGAATTACAGGTTTTTTCTCTCCCCTACTTATAACATGCCATGCCCTATTCTATCCAATTCGCACATATAAAAACATTTGTCTCATCCAAGACCTACCAAGATATCATACTTGAATACCAACCACAATCTATATATATTAGTAATATCATAATTTATTTCTAGTAAGGATTTATGTTTAACCTGAGGTGGTTTTCACCGCCTAATCATTTTTTTTATTTTAAAAAGCTAGATTGCGAGTAGCCTGTACCCATACAGATGAAACCTAGGAACCGCTTCACAATTCAAACTAAAAATTCAAAAACCGCTTCATTAATTAAAAATTCAAAACAGTTGATCCACGAGTCCACCTCGATCCGCACACCACTAGTCATCTTGAAAACCAACGATGCCTCCCATCAAAACGTTGGCGAAAAAACCGAATCACCACGCACCCCCATTCACCGGGAAGACGGCGGAGCCGTCGCCGGAGATGCAGGCGGAACATGTCTGTCTTCTTCACTTCACATCGACTTCACCGGAAAACAATTGATCACAACCATTTCGATCCATTCACCGGAAAGGAAGTGCATCATCGACGCAAAACAAAACCATCACCGCAGATGCAAGACCATCCACGCACTCAAAACATTATCCTAGAACCATTGAAGAACAAATTCAACCTTAAACAAATCATTTCGGTTCAAAACCCCGTAAAATAACAAAGACAGAAGATAAACACCATTGTCGCCGCTCCATCATGACACCACCTTCAACTCGCGTCAACAGATTCCCCACGCCACAGAAGAAAAAGAAAACCACATAACAGAAAATCCCACCGCCACCAGACAAACCAACCACATCCGGCACAACAAAACCCTAGCGAACTCACCTTAGAGGAGGTAGAACCCAACAAACCACCACACATGAGCATGACCCTACAACATGAAATCACCCCAGGAAAACAGTGGGCTTCCGAGATCAGAGCCAGAAGCGCTCCAAAGAGTATGCCATCAACAAGACCGGTCTTACACCCACGGATCTGAGCCAGCAATCACAGAGGCCCAAAGAGAATATCCAAAGCCGGAGATAATACCACTCATATGCCACAATGGCGGAGAACCACCACCAACCTGCGGTGGTTTTCTAAGGAGTAATTAATGTTGTAAATTATGTATTTTTGTTTTACTTGTTCTTATAAATAATTCAATAATATTTCAAATATTATGATGTAATAGCATAAAAATATCTCATATAATAATATTTTATTACATTCAATTCATAAATTTTACCATATACTCTCCCATCATATGGGAAATGGAACTGTCGATTGTGTGTACAACAGACTACCACCACAAAAATCGATGCACTTCATTGTCCATCACCACCTCTCAGGAATAGAAATGATGATCTCATTGAGGTTTATTTTTTATTATTATGATATTATTAAAAATAGTTAATTATAATAGTGCTTATACTTCTTTGAGACACAACCTGTTAGAAAAATAATAATGTCGCTTGTGTATACGGTGAACTATCACCTTGCGAACTTATGTGATGTAATTTTCATTTAAATTTTAATTTAATGGTAATAAGAATAAATTAAATTAATTTATATAGGTTTTATTAATTAATTATACTTCAATAAATATGATATCACATATTCCTTCTTACATTAAATTTTGTGGGGGATATGTTGACGTCATTCATGTGCACAGTGGATTACCGCCTACCAAAGCGATGTGATTTTTGTTTCACTAATGATTTTCATGGAAGGTAACTATGCCAAATTTAATGAATATATTACATATATATGAAATAACGACTATTCTATAAATGTAATATATTATTTATATTTCTTTCATTTCTTCCATCGAGAAAATTCAAACACCGTTCATGCATACGTACAACATATCGTCTCCATGAATGATGTATTTCAATTTCTATCTCCAACATTAATTGATTAATATAATTAAAAATATAATTAATATATATGATATATATAAATGTAAAAATTATACATATTATGTAACCATGATCAATTTAAGTGGAAATAGATAACAAATCAAATAATACCTAAAAAAACAAAGTAGTTATTGTCTTAAATGTTATTTTAACATAAAATTTCTATGAAAATGGAAATCAAAGGTAATAAGTAAATAATAAATGGTATAATATATATAATTATGGTACATAAATATATTAATAATAAACTTATATTTTTTAATAATGTTGTTTGAATATGCACAAAGGATGTCAAGACGAAACACAATTTCTTTTTTTCTAAATTTTTCTTCTTTGAGATATTCATTTTGATATAAAGATATATCCTTTTATGAGGTAAACACAAAACCCATATGAAAAGTAATTACATGAATATATTTAACATATTTATATTTTTTGATTCGTTTAATTTTATTTTTCCATTGGTCTTACAATTCATAGTTACTAAACTGGTAAGGGGTTTCGAATACAGTCTCATTGTTTATCGGTTTTTTTGTTTAAGGTTTCAATGTTGAAATTTCATGAAGTATATCTCATGAAAACCCTGAATTTTATTTTTGTATTTTTATTTTTTGATAATTCATCCCCCCCATTTTCCTATATGTAGGTACTCATGATTCCAAAAGAATGACTTTAAAGAAATATGACTCTATTTATCTCATCGATTGAAAACCCTTTTTTAATCTGTATCCATGTTTTCTAAAAATGATTTTATTTTTTAAAATATTATTCTTGAATTATTTAATTTCATTTTGACCCTTTTTTAATTATTTTTTTCAATATTTTTTTAAGGTAATTATCATGTCATTTCCAGAACTAGGTATGATTCCCTTTTATATAAAATGTGAGAAGAATATTTATTTTAATGGGTATAGCATTTCTCGCTGTCATGACTACTCAATCCTTTAAATATTCATTTATAATTTTCTATTTTTATTTTCAATGAAAATTCTTTCTACAATTTTCTATGAATTTTGTGTTTTAAAAATTTATTTTAAAAAAAAATTTATCTTCCTCGGGAAATGTTTCCAGTGTGACATAATTTTAAGTTAATTAACAATTACCAAGGATATGATCCAATGATACCACTCATAGTAATTCGGATAATGGTTTATGTTTTTGATTAATTATATTAATGAAATATATTTTTTACTATAGGTTAAGATATGATTTAATGTTTATATAACCCATTTCATATCATGGGTTTTGATATGATGAATGTTTTATGGTCTTTTGACACCCTAATGTATGGGTTGTATGATGGGTGGGACCAATATCTCCCTCCAATTCATTGGATAATGATTAATATTTAATTAGATTATATGATACATGGGAGATTATCCCATGATTTAAAAGAGGGTACACTGAAGGTAATCACAAGCCAAAAGTAGGTACATTTGTGGTTATCCCAAGCCTAATGAGTTATGATTGACTTTGTGACTCACCCTGATATAATTTTTTCTAAGATTATGTGTTTTATAAAACACTATGTATTATTCCAATGTTATTCTCTCATGTCCTATGTGGTTTAGTTTCATTATTATTCAAGTATTATTAACTGAGAAGACTTATTTTATGACTCAATTTTAAAAATCTATGATATGCATGATATGGTTTTTCAAATTTTACCCTCATATTCTCATACCATTATGCCCATATTATGGGGATATATCCCATGTTTACCATTAATGAGCCTCTATACTCACCCTTTCTTATGTATCATTATTCTGGTTTATGGGGAAACAAATTATGTATTCAAATGCTATGAAGTGTTCATGTTATAGGGAACTTAGTGGGAAATGATGTAGTTCACTTATTAAATAGTGGTTTTAGTTTAAAGGTTTTCAAATGAACTATACCATAAAATTTATAGAATTGATCATTATGATATGTAATGATTATTAATATATTATGGTTAAATATTTATGTATGAGAATATGGGATCTCTAAAACCCCCATTGGTAATCTATCGAGACAAATTGAACAAGAATCAGTTCTTGGAAGACACGTAAATCAATGTTGGAAAGAGATAAACCCAAGGGGATGGAATTCCAATCATGTCTTGACAATGAGAAGGACAGAATACTATTTTTAAAAAACATAGAAATATAAAAAAAATATTTTATATAAAGAAATATTTACCCATTTGGTGCCTATTACAATTCCACCCAGTAGTATTTAACCCACTGGTTATCCACCCAGGGGTCACCGACTGCCTAGTGGCCCACTTCGGCCACCCCCATTGACTAATCATATTAGTTCCATGTACTAATTCATCAAGAACCTTATGGTATCTCTTAAAAAATAAATATTTTCCACCACACCTACATTCTAATCCTCCAACCATAACTCTAAAAAGATAAAATCATTATATTATATAATAATTAAAAAAATTAATCAAATTCATAGACATATATATGGGGATCATTAAATTTCATGTATCATTCCCATTTTTTGTATTCTCATTCTACTATAATATACATTATTACAATTCATTTATCATCTATTGATATCTCCTCCATTTCCCATTAAAGGGGTATTTTCTATTATTTTATATTTTCTATGTTTCTCCTAAATATTTTTTCCTCGGTGATATGTTTGTGATGAAATATTTATGAATAATTATTTAAAAAAATATATATATTCTGCAATGTGATAATATTGATATGTTTCAAATATCCTGAGATACTAACCCTTTGTTTTTTGGAGTTGGTATCTTATTTATATTTTTCATTTATAATCATATAAATTTAGGCAAAATAAATACTTTTTATGTATTATAATACCTGAGATAAAACTATATTAAATATATAATCCACAATTTGCATTTTATTATTTAATCATTATGTTATAACACATATTACATCATAATACTAGAAAATTATATCCATATTAAGGGCCATGACTAGTGAAACTAAACATGTATTAATTTACGTATCCACCATAATCATGATCCTTAGAGGATAATTATAAGATCCTATCATTTTACTGGTTCATCTCTCGCAGAATGTTTCATTAAAATTATTTTTTTGACTGTTTCCTCATCTTTAAACCTTGGTAGGTTTTTTTCCATTATGGATTTATGTATTCTGAATAAACACAAACATTTTATGTGAGGAAACATGTTAAAATTGGAGATTATTCACATGGATATCATTCTTTGGGTTAAATGACATAAAAATTATTGATGAATGTGTGTTTGAATTAATGGAGTCTGAATATAAATTGGTTAAGTGCTACCATGGGTTCATCGTAATATGAGAATCATTAAATAGGTTTTGAGTTGTTCAATATAGAAATGGGATGAAAATATATTTTTAGAACATTTACATATTATGGAAGTCGATTACATTTCATGTAATGTTTAGTTGAATTTTAATATTTTTAGTTGAGGAAACCTATTTTTTTGGAATATCCCATTAAAAAAGATTCACAATATGTAACTATATTACACATCATGTAATTTCGTGACCTCTTATTTTATAGTATGTTATGCTTCTGATTTTTTTCGTTCATCTCATTTTAGTCTTCTCCTCTCACCCTAGGGTATCCTCTAGGTGATTTTGGAGTTCCACCCTTCCTTTAGAATGTTCCAAGAATGTGATCAGACCTTGGAAAGTGGTTTTGGTTAGGTTTTTACAATATGTCCCCTAATTATATAATAGTTTTAGTATAATACCATGACCATGTGAATTTACGGTTTTATTATTGATCAAATTTGATCTAGGATCCTCTTGGAAATCATCTACACCTCCCAACTAATTGGAATTTTTGATTGAAATTGGTGTGTTCCTCACAGGTTAATGGTCGGGGTAAAAATATTAACTTTATGGTTTGATAAATTTCCTAGTATATTCAATATTGTGATCGAACCAACATTACATGAGTCTTAAAAAGTTATTAAATGAATGAAATTATTTATTGGGGTCTATTTTCATCAATTGGATGTTGACTTGGATTATGGATACCAGTTGGTTGGGCTAAGCTTAAACATAATTGCATATGATAATGGATTAAAGTTTTTTTATCATGAAATCAGAACATAAGTTAATAATTTATATAAAATCCCTTATTTTTTTCATACTGTTATTGATTTGACTATTGATGAATTGTTGTAAAAATGAGAGAGGAAATATAAATACAAATGGTATTCCGAATAATTTAACATTGAGGATTATGATGAGATATTTTGATATCTATGATTTTGGTACATGTATTGTGATTCTTAATTAAATTCTAATTTATTATGAATGGTCTAGAAACATGTAAACTTATATGTTGTAATGATTATATTGAGCGGGATCAACCATGTCTCGTGCTGTAATTTGTGTACAGCTTTTACCCAGATGTTGCAATGTGTATTGGGATTTGACCCATTTACTATAATTCTCATAGGTATCTAACCCAAATGTTGTAATTCTTATATTGAGATGGATCATCATATTCTCATTATGTAATGAATATAGGTCATTGAATCGTATTGTTGTGATTATGAATGGTTTAGGGTTATGGTTGGCATGGTTATGAGATATTCTCAAATATATTCCATCATTTATTAGAATTAGGTTATTTCATAGTGGTTATTTAGTTTTTAGTGGAATTTTTTTGAGACATTCTCAATCATATTATGTCATGGATCCGATGAAGTTTTTTATCTTATTTGATTAAATATTGAATAAATTAATACACATGTACATCCCTTTATGGAAAAAACATCTTATCATACCATTTTTTAGACATGGGATTACTGATGTATAAACTTATACAGACACCCAATTAGGGACATTGTTTTGTACCCATGTATATTACCTGGATTTAGGTTTGGACTATAGAAAAGAACCTTTTTGTTTACTGTATTTGCAAGATTGGATAAATATTGGATATTTTACCATCTTGGGGTTTGGGATTGGGTATGTTTGAGTATTTATATGACTATTTCCAAAGATTTAACTTTTATTGTTTATATCATGATATTTAGTAACATTCCATAACATCATTTCATTATTGTTTTAGTTTTATTCAGATGGGTCATATGGCTTTTATTTTTGGATTACTCTATATTAAATTGTTTCCATTATTTCTACACTCTGATATTTATTTAGTTTTATTAGATAATTACTGATGTGTTATACACACTAAACATAGGGGGTATAGTCTCCACACTATACTTATCACACCTCCCTACTAGTTAGCAGCCTATAGTGTACTAGGAGACACATAAGAATTCTGGTAACCAACCCTTTTCTAGCCCCATGGAAGCGTTCCAGATAAGGGGACATTACACAGTGGTATCAAATCACTGAAGGAGTCTTTTATGGTTCATTACAATTTATAGAAAGCTATAAAGTGGACTATGATTTGTCAAAACATGGTAATAAGCTTTTTCATGGGAGTATCTAACCCACGTATTGGGGAGAATCTGATAGCACATGGATGTGATTGTTTTTTTGTTGTGTTTTCTTACTATAGTTGATGTTATATCATCTTCGGTGATTAAAATTCTATGTGAGGTAATAATTTATTGATTTTATTGGTTCTCTATGTTTATATTGTTGGCCTGGTATGGTGAAATATGATTATTCATGCATCCTTATGAGAACATAAAAATATATGGACAATCAATATTCATAATATGAATATATTTTTTTCATGTGATATATATTATCCTATTGAACTATGGTATAAGATATATGTTTCAACAAATTAATCTAATGAATTTAAGAATAATGTTAAAACAATTTTTTGATCCATTTAGAGAGACCAAAAGACAGTGGTTCTCTATTGTGGTCACTTGTTTTAGTTGACCATGTCCTTACCCAGTTCTCTATAGTGTGTGTTTGTCTTGTAGAGAAAATGCCTCCTCAAAGTTCTATACAGGCATGTCAATGTATTTATAATCAGAATAGTCATCGCATATATGAATCGGGGAATCATGTATTTTATGAGAATCTGATGGATGTTCAGCTTTACAATATCTTTTTGAGGGTCCAGAGATCTATGGAAAGGGGGAATTTTTGTACCATGCCTCCAATTTCAAAGCTGACAAGATTATTTGAACTTCATCATCTACATAATTTCACTAGTAAAATGGGTACCCAAGTGGTTTATTTCAAGATTAATTACATATTGATTATCATTAATCCCATCATGAAAATAAAATATAGGATGTTAATTCTTGCTTCATATATTCTCCATGGGATTGCAAAGTGTTAGTGGGATATTATTGATGAATCTGGGCTTCATGATTAGCTATCTTGGATGGAATTTGAGATGAAGTTCACAATCCTTTTCAATCATAATACCTTTATTGATGAAAATGACTGTGAGTGCATATATTTTAAATGGTAGGTAATGTTAGTGTTGGACAATGCTGGATGTTTCATGGAACTACAATGTTTTCCTCTATCTTTTGAAGATGATGAGTTCTCTAGAGTGTGATTGTTTTAGGATGGTCTTTGTTATATGTTTTGTTTAAAGGTAAATTTTATTTCATTGAGTAGTTTTGAGTATTTGATAAACCAGGAACTCATCATGGAAGGAAATCTTATAGAGGCGACAAGTAGTGGCTGGGATATTCATGTAGGGAAAACTGGGATCTATTATTCAGGTAGTGAGAAGCACTGGTATGACATTTTTTTATAAGGAAGTAGTGGGAATAGTATTCAAGATAGTGGGAAACTATCCCAAGATCGTTTTCCATTGTAGATCTATCTCTGTGGAAAGGTTGACCACAAGAACCCGTAGTGACCTTACCCCTCAATTTTGTTTCAAATATATGGTATATTGGGTAATATTTATAGCTTTTGTGTGAACATTCCATAGAATACCTATGGATAGGGATCTTGAGATGTGCAAGATATTTGAAGGGTATCTGCTACCAGACAGTAGGCTTATACCTGGGGTTCTACAAGACAATCGGTTTGGGGTAGGGGATGTGTTATGCCATTGTGATAGGGGAGCTTGTTCTTATCACTCTGTACATAATGGAACTAGAAGAGATTCTGGAATTGAATGTTCAATTGAAAGATCTAGAATCTAAAGGCTTTATATAGCTGATGGTTATTTGCACTTATCTGTTGATTATCGGAGGGTGAACAAGACGAAGGTCAAGAACTTGTATCCTCTTCCATGAATTGATTATATTTTCAATTAGTTAAGAGGTGATAAGATCTTACATAAGATTGATTTGAGATCAGGTTACCATGAGATACAGGTGAGACTAATGGAAAATCTCCCATTATACTCATAGATAATGGTATGGTCTATATGAGTTCTTTGTAATGGAATTTGGTATGACCAATATACTGGTGGTATTCTTGGACATTATGAATCTGATCTTTCATCCATTTCTAGATCATTTTTTGGTTGTTTTATTGATTATATCATAGAGTACTGCTAGTCTATAGATGATCGTGATTATTATCCTAGAATCATCTTGAGTACGTTGAGAAAGAATTCTCTTTATGAAAAGATACCAAACTATAGTTTCTAGATTAATAATGTATACTTCTTGGGCCATGTAATCTCAGATCCAAGAGTGTCAGTTGAACCAAAGAATGTTGGAACCATAGTATCTTGGGAATATTCCATGAAAGGATTTCAAACATAGAAATCATGGGGTTTAGTAGGTTATTATCAATTCTTTACCCATGATTTCTCTCATTGTTAGCACCAATGTCTATGCTAACCATGAGATGGGAGAAGTTTTATAGATTCATTCTTGTGAGTGATATTTTCAGCATCTCAAAGGTAGGCTATCCAAAGAACCAATTATCACATTAACTATGTTGGGTAAAATATAAACTATAAATTGTGTTGTGTCTCATGCTGAACATGGAGAAGTTTTAATGAAATAGGATCGAGTGGTTGCTTATGGCTCCAAGAAGCTGATACCAAATGGTAATAATTACCCTACTCATGATATGGACTTTATAGAACTGGTACATGACCGATGATATTAGAGAAACTATCTCATGGGTGAGAGGATCAGGTTATCCATGGACAACAAGTTCCTCAGGAATATCATTTCTTAGTGAGATGTGAAACATTGACAAAGGAGGTGGGTTGATTATCTATAGTATTTTGACATTGAGTTGTCTTATACACCATTCAAGGGAAACACTGTTGTTTATTCATTGAATTTAAAATGTAGATGGAGGAAATAAGGGAGTATTTTAATGAGTGGTGGATAGTATCTCTATTTAGATACATGCATCTAGATGTTCAGGAGTCTCTAATATGAGTAACACTGAATTTTACATCTGTTATAACCCTTCTTCTAGAAAGGATTAATAATATTATTTTATTTCATATAAAGGCCTCAGAATCGATATACAACTTATATGGTGGGAATAAAACCTCAAGATGGTCTCTTGTTGGTGTAAATTATATTGTTTTTTGTGACTGACTATGGGTTCCTATGGTCTTACATGATGTGAGGATGAGGGAGCATCATAGTTCATGATGGGTGGTGCATCCTTGTTTTATAAAGATGTGTCATACTCTATCTAGATTTTATGGGTGGTCCAAAATGAATAAGGAGGTGGAAGGATTCATGGATAGATTCCCCACTTATCAGTATGTTAAGGCTGGCCATTAGAGGCCGGTGGGGCTTTTGCAAAATTTTCCTATTTCTAAGGGAAAATGAGATGATAACACTGTGGATTTATTGACTGGATTACCCAGGACAACCCATAGGAATGATATTATATGGGTAATTGTGGATCAACAGATGATGTTAAACCACTTATTACCAATAAGGGATACCTCCAGAGTTGATGATATGGTTAGTCCTTATGCGTCTAAGATATTTTGATATCATGGTGTTCCAAAAATTATCCTTTCTAATAGATATCCTCGTTACTATTCACATTTTTTGTAGGGTATTCAGGTGGCTCTATTATCAAAGGTTTTTTTGAGAACAACCTATCATCCATAGACTGATGGTCAGTCTGAGTGGACTATTAATGTTTGAAGGATATGTTTTGTGCAATTTTTAGATTTTGGTGGATCATGGAAGAAACATATTACACTCGTATTGTTTTCAGATAATAATATACTCTATGAAAATATCTAAATGGAACCCCTTAATGATTTTTATGGTATTGTGTGTCGTTTTTACCACTTTTGGATGGAAGTAGGTGATTCAGTTCTTGTTGGGACTAGTCTCATGCCATTGATTTTTATGCATGTTCGCTTGATAAGATAGTAATTGGTGACCATGAAGAGCAGGCATAAATCATATAATTACCACTAGAGATGAACTGTGGAATTCATTTTTGGTCATCATGATTTCCTTTAGGTGTTTCTAAGATTATGGTAACACTATATAAATAAATAGGCAAAACTAGCACCTAGGTTTTTCTATCCATTTAAGATAGTGGAAAGGTTTAGTCCAATGGAAATATTTTTATTCCTTCTACCATGGAAAAGATTCATTCATGATGTATTTAATTTTTAATAGCTTTCGAGATATCATCAAATCCCTTCAATTTTGATACATCTGGAAGACATCAAGTATTTTGTGGATGTATCCTTTGTGGAGCATCTGATAGGGGTTATAGATTTTTGTGAGAGACATATTTAGGGTAAGACTATACCATTAATTAAAGTATATTGTAAGCATGGGAGAGTTTAGAAGGATACCTTGGTGAGGGAGTTTGATATAGGAACAAAATTTATAGACTTGTTCACTGAGGCCCCATAGATATTCTTAGAGCATATCGAGACATTATGTTGTATGGTGGGGATGTTTTATGATCCTATCTTTTTTCAGGTGTGTCTCTCTTGGAGATTTTTTGTTAAAAATATTTCTTTTGTGTTTGGACAAATATTGAAAAATTGGTTGTTGTTATTTCATTATGGATGTTTGTCTTATGAATAAATATAGTCTCAGTTGTGAGGAAACTTGATAAAAAAATTATATGATCTACTTGGAGAGATGTTTTTGGGGAAATTAATTATTGTTCATGAATGTATGTTTGTATAAATTAATGGAGTCTAGGTATAAATGGTTCAAGTGTTACTGTCACGACCCACCCTCGGGGCCCGTGCCGTGACTACCCAATGCCCACCTTCCATAGGCCAGGGGCTGGCAACTAGCACCAAGGCGTAAATCCCGGTAAAAAGGGAAGGCATTGCCTTTGTAAAGTAAAGAAGCACCACAGATTAAGAAAGCATAAAAGTAAACACTAAGTAAAAACAGAGTACAACTGAAGTGCGGAAAAGTAAATGGGCCAGTATACAAACCCAAACTGAAAGTAAAGTACAACTCGAAAGGGAAAACAGCAACTGTAATGTAAAAGCCGCTACACCGAGTTGTCCACTGGAAATCCCACCTGAAGGGTGGGTACAGATAGCTCCACTGCTCTTCAGGTCCCGACGTCCGCTCCGAGCACGTCCCGCCCAGTGGTCCACATCCAGGTACCGTCCTGCTCAGCAAGCCTAATCCACAATCAACGCTGCCCGTCGTCTGCAACCAACACAACGTAGTGCGGGCATAGCCCGTGCAGGGGTGAGTATAAGCTACTCAGTAGGGACCCCGAGACCCCTGAAGGTCTCCCAAAATCCAAAAAGGATAAACCACAAAGGAAGATACAATCACGAATTAACAACTGACACTGCTTAGGTATATGCCCATACAAATACCTAAGTCATCAATTCCAATACGCTCCAACCTCCGAGCCCAAGTACAACTCAGTCCACACAGGAAAGTATACGTATTCCACACAGGAAAGCAAAACGAAATCCACACAGTATAGCACAACACAATCCACACAGGAAAGCAACAGGATTCAGCTCACACAGGTATACTTCTTCGAAAGACGATAAAGATGATCTCTGATCCATCTAAGTCTTCGGACCCACGAAGGATCGATAGGTAACTAACCCCCGCAATGACCCACACAGGATCGGGCCCACACAGGACCTGTAGGCGCTGGTTCACACAGGACCGCTGAGCGAAGACCCACACAGGATCGGACCCACACAGGATCGGGCCCACACAGGACCTGTAGCACTAATCCACATAGGATCGCTGAGTGCTGTAGTCGTCGTCGTCGAATCCACCAAGGATCTCTGTACTGTCGTCGTCGCAGTCACAGTAGCAGTCGCAGCCAGCACTAGGGTTCCCGCACACAGCAGGCTCGTTCAGGAGGGTCCGCTCCATGAGCCGAGAGGCTGATACATCAACTATCACAAAGTCCAGAGTTGATGCATCCAAAAGTTCCATATCACCAACAGGAACTCAACGTAACAGATGGCGCGTCAATCGGACGCCCGGTCTGAGAGTTATTGGCTTTTTCGTCCTAGGGGCCCGGTTGGTTTTTAAGGTAAAACCAACCTGACCGTACTCCACCTACGTCCAAACCTCGGGCGGAGTATGCCAAAAGATCCGTCTCACTAAGAGGAACTCAACAAAGCTGACGGCATGTAAATCGGACGTCCGTAGCTCAAGATATGAGTGTTTCCGCTCCGAGGGCCCGGTTGGTTTCGTGTACGAACCAACCCGGACGAATTCAAAGTATTCCGAAACCTTGAGTTTCATATACCGAAACGACCGTCTCGATCCAAGGATCGCATTACCGCTGACGGTTCGTCAATCGGAGGTCCGTAGCTCATGTTATGGGAAAAAGACCGAAGTCGATTCGAAAACGGGGGGTCCGGGTCCGGGCTGACCCGGCCCGACCCCCCCTGGGCCGGCCCGAACCGGGTCGACCCGACCCGGGTCTGACCCGGCCCGGCCGGCGGCGCGGCGGCGCGGTCCAGCGCGGCGGCGCGGCCTGGGCGCCGCTCGGGTGCCACGCGCGGGGGGCAAGGCCCCCGCCCTTCCTCAGCTGGCGGCACAGCTGGATGCCGCGCCTTGGAAAAAAATGGCCCCCCCTTCACGTGGGGGGCCTGCCTTCGAGAAAACGGGGGGGGCTGCCCCCCCCCCCCCTTTGTAACCGTTGCCCCCTCCCTTCATGGGGGGCCAAAGAAGCAGCCTGGGGGAATTTAATTCCCCCTGTTTTTACCATTCCGGCTGGCCCGACTTGGCCGGCCGGCTTCTTCTCAACAGGACCGGCAAGGGCCGGTCCTCTTCCGTCATCCGACACCGGCGGCCCGGCTGGCCGCCGGTCATCACATCCCACCGCGGCCCGGAACCGGTCGCGGCCTTCATCGTCCGGTGCGGTGCGACGGCACCGCGCCCCTCCGCCGCGGCCCTGCTCCGGCCGCGGCGCCTTCGGTTTCCTTCGACATGGCGCGACGACGTCGCGTTCATGATAATCTTTCCACGGCGCGGCGCGACGACGCCGCGCAATAATTGTCAAATGATATCTGCGTGGTGCGACGGCACCACGCCATCACGTTTCATCCGCAAGAAACATTCAAGAACAAAGGAGGGGGGGTTCGGCCGTGTTTGTGCGGTCCCCCCCCCCTCTCGTTAGACGAGAGCACATAATCATTTATTCTCAAGATTGTCTTGCTAGAACCAAGAACGAGAATAAATAAATGAACAACAACAAACCCCTACCTCGGTTTCAAGAACGATGTTCGTCAACGACCCGCGGAAGACGAGCGTCGTGGAAAAAGGACGTCGATGTCGTGAAGCGAGGATTTGAAGCTCTTTGACGGCGATTTTGTCGTGGGAAACCATCGCGGAAGAGATAATGCAGAAGGAGACGTCGTCGGTGTCGCGGGTATGGCGTCGCGGAAGACGGTTCCCGAGAACGTGGCGTTCTTCGTCGATGTCCGAAAGTTATTCGTGTTCTTCGTCAAAGTTTGAAGAAGATGGAGATAATTATTCAAAACCTCTCAAGATGGATAAGGAGACCAACCAAAATAAAATAAGCTAAGGCTTATTTTATTCACACGATTAACAATTTGAATTTCAAAGGTTTGAAATTCAAACAACTCAACTCCATTAATTAACCAAGTTGTCAAGTTCATTAAAAGAGGAGTTAAAGGGAGTTTTTAAAAAAGAAGGTGAAGAGTTAGGGTTCGTGTGGGCCCCACCACACTTAATCCTCTCAAGGGAGGTTAAGTGGATCTGGGTCCCACCCCTAACTCCCTTTGGGAGAAGTTAACCAACAAGTTAAAAATAAAATGTGTTTCCACATTTTATTTAACTTCTTTTAATTTTTTCCAAAACTAACTTTCATTCCGCATAAAACGCAACCTCGGAAAAGGTCTCCTTAAGAGAATATCGGTGCTGCGAGTTCATCGGTGTCCTCGGATTTCAATTCCGAGCACCGGATCAAAAGTTAGAAATTCTCGCTCGTTCGTTCACTGAACGTACCCGAGCCAAACTTCGGAAATTGATTCCGGGCACTCCGGGCCTCGGAATCAGGTGCCGTCAGAAACCGCGCTCTTGTAAAATTCAAAAGAAAATTAAGAAAAAATATCCCTTGAATTTTACGGGTCTTTACATTACTCCCACCTCAGGGCTTTACGTCACCGTAAAGATACATCAAAACTAGGGAAACAAATGAGGGTACTGAGCATGCATCTGAGCCTCCCGCTCCCATGTGCTCTCCTGGAGATTCCCGTGCTGCCATCTGATGCGCACTAGAGGAATAGATCGGCCACATAGGACCCACTCCTGTTGATCCTCTATCTCCACCGGGACCTCCGTAAAAGTCGCCTCATCGTCAACGTCAAGCTCCCCATGGTCAATGATGTGTGTCGGGTCGTGCACGTATCTCCTCAGCTGAGACACTTGGAAGACGTCGTGCACCCGGTGCAATTGAGGTGGTAGATCCAGGAGATATGCCACCTCACCAATCCTGCTGAGAACCTGGAAGGGTCCGATGAAGCGCAGAGATAACTTGCCGCCTCGGCCAAATCTCTGTATACCACGTTGAGGTGAGACCCGCAAGAAGACGTGATCGCCATCCTCGAACTCTAGTGGCCTCCACCTCCTGTCAGCGTATGACTTCTGCCGGCTCTGAGTTGTCCTAATCCGCTCCTGGATGACCTGGACCTTCTCTGTCGTGGCCCAGACCATCTCTGGTCCCACAAGTGCTGACTCCCCAGGGTCTGTCCTGCAGAAAGGAGATCTGCAAGGCCTGCCGTACAACGCCTCGTATGGTGCCATCCCGATGGTGGAGTGGTAGTTGTTGTTGTACGCGAACTCCACCAAGGGTAGGTGGTCCTCCCAGCTGCGACCAAAGTCGAGGTCACATGCGCGAAGCATGTCCTCAAGAGTCTGAATGGTCCTCTCCGTCTGACCATCCGTCTGAGGGTGAAAGGCTGTGCTCAGACGTAGGTGCGTCCCGAACGCCTCCTGTAACCCCTTCCAAAGCCGGGAAGTAAAGCGAGCATCTCAATCGGAGACGATAGATGATGGCACACTGTGGAGCCGCACAATCTCTTGAACGTAGAGACGTCCCAAGCACTCCACTGATCCCTGCTCTCTGATGGGTAAGAAGTGTGCCGACTTGGTGAGTTGGTCTACAATCACCCAAATGGAGTCATGACCTCTGGAAGTGCGTGGAAGTCCAGTCACGAAGTCCATAGATATGCCATCCCACTTCCACTCCGGAACCTCCAAGGGTTGTACCAAGCCTGCTGGTACCTGATGCTCTGCCTTCACCTGCTGGTAGGTGAGGCATCGAGAAACGAACTCTGCTACAGCCTTCTTCATGCCCAGCCACCAGTGCTGTCGTCTGAAGTCCTGGTACATCTTTGCCACTCCAGGATGTACCGCCAAAGGAGAAGTGTGAAACTCTCTCAGCACCTCCTCTCGCAAAGCGACTAGTACCATGGTACGTCCTCTGAAAAGGATGTCGTGCTCTGCTCCAAGGTAGAAACCATCAGGTGCCTGTTCCGAGGATATCTATGCACGCCGTGTCTCACAGTCAGCGTCCTCACGCTGGGCCTCTCTGACCCGCTGCAGTAGTGGAGGGGTGACTGTGAGAGACTGAAGGAAGGCTGCTCCATCTCTATCCACGAAAGATATCTACAAAGAGGCAAGCTGTTCTGTCACCTCCTCAAGTAGCTGAATGCCCGTCCTCCTGCTGAGGGCATCGGCTACTACGTTCCCCTTCCCAGGAGTATAGACTATCTCAAAGTCATAGTCCTAGAGGAACTCGAGCCATCGCCGCTGTCTCAGGTTCAGGTCCTTCTGCGAGAAGATGTACCTGAGACTCTGATGATCAGAAAAGATTGTAAAGTGCTTGCCCATCAGATAGTGTTGCCATGTCTTCAGAGCGAAGACCACTGCTGCTAACTCCAGGTCATGGGTAGCATAGTTCTGCTCATGCGGCCTCAACTGACGTGATTCATAGGCGATCAATGCCCGCTCCTGCATCAGAACACATCCGAGTCTGGTCCCTGATGCATCGCAGTAGACTACGTACCCTACTCCCTCCTCAGGCAACCTCAAGATAGGTGCGCTGGTCAATCTCTGTCTCAGTTCCTGGAAGCTCTGCTGACATCTGTCTGACCACACGAAGGGTTTCCCCTTCTTCATCAAAGCTGTGAGTGGTGACGCAACTCTAGAGAAGTCCGGCACGAATCTCCGATAGTATCCGGCTAGTCCCAAGAAACTCCGAACCTCCGTCACGCTCCTGGGAGGCTCCCAAGCTAGCACTGCCTCGATTTTCGCGGGATCCACTGCAACTCCCGCCTCAGAGATGACGTGTCCCAAGAAGTGGACCTCACGTATCCAGAACTGGCACTTCGAGAGCTTACCATAAAGCTGGTGCTCTTGGAGTGTGTCTAGTACAACTCGCAAGTGGTATGCGTGTTCCTCCTCAGTCGTCGAGTAAATCGGTATGTCGTCGATGAAGACCACGACAAATCGATCGAGGTATGGCTGAAAGATCCTGTTCATGAGGGCCATGAACACTGCTGGAGCATTGGTTACGCCGAAAGGCATAACCAAGAACTCATAGTGTCCATACCGACATCTGAAGGCCATTTTCTGCACGTCCTCGTCTCTGACTCTAAGCTGATGATAGCCTGACCTGAGGTCTATCTTCGAGAACCACCGTGCTCCCTTGAGCTGATCAAAGAGGTCATCAATACTTGGTAGCGGATACTTGTTCCTCACTGTCACCTGGTTCAGGCGACGATAGTCAACACATAGTCGCAAGCTCCCGCCCGCCTTCTTGGCGAACAATATCGGGGAAGCCCAGGGTGAAACATTGGGTCGGATGAACCCCTTGCCCTGCAAGTCCTCCAACTGTACCCGTAGCTCTCGAAGCTCGGCGGGGGCCATCAGATATGCTGGAGTGGATATCAGGGCTGTCCCGGGGTACAGGTCAATATAAAAGCCTACCTCTCTGCGAGGAGGTAGCCCTGGAACGTCGTCGGGAAAAACGTCCGCAAATTGATCCACCACTGCAGGAAAACCAGGACTCCGCACGTCAACTGCTCCAAGGATAAGGCTAGCCAACTGATGAGTGATGGGCTGTCCTCCCCTCTGCGGAAGTCCATCCTGTGCTGCAAAGGCTCCCTTCTCGCCGGTGAAGGTGAACCTGCTCCCGTCGGTGCCTACACATCGCACCTTGCGCTTAAAACAGTTAATCTGTGCATGGACCATAGATAGTCAATCCATGCCCAAGATAACGTCGTAAGGCCTCAACGCTGCTACAAGAAGATCCCAGTTGAAGATCTCTCCTCCTAGAGTAAGCTCACACTGCCGGCACCAGTGCGTAATCATCGAGTCTGCTCCCGTAGGAGTCTCTAGCCATAAGGATCGAGTCAACGGCTCTGTCAGAATCTCCGAGCTCCGAACAAGGGCAGCGGCTATGAAAGAGTGACTCGCTCCTGTGTCTATAAGTACTGCAGCAAGGGTGGGATAGACATAGATAGTACCTCGAATCATCTCGGGTGCGCCATGGTCGTAGGCCTCTGCTGCCTGGAGCTGTGCCTGTCTCTGCCCGCCTGCTCCCTATGGTCGGGGTGGACCTCCTAGTTGTGGTGGTGGTAGAGCCTCAAAGCGTCGCCCACCACCTGCTGCTCGGCCAGCTCCTCTGCCTCGTCCGCCTCCTCCCTGCGGACTGCCACGGTCGACTCTCTGCCTCTGCCTCGGTGGTCCCTCAACTGTCTGCTGCTCCTCGGCACGGCGGGTCGGGCAGTCACGAGCCATGTGGCCCTGCCCGCCGCACGAGTAGCACTGCCTGCCTCTCGAAAGACTGGCTCCTCGCTGTGTGCCCCGCACTACTGAGCCAGTGTCCTGAGGTCGTCTGCCTAAAGGTCTGGTCTGTCTGGACCCCTGAGTCATCCGTCGACTGCCTGCTGCAGATGACTCTGCCACGTGCCGCCCTGCGGTGGGTCGCAGCGCTAGTGTAGACTCAGCAAGGAAGCTCTCGATCAAAAGGGCCCGCTCCAGTACTCCTGTCTGAGTCTCTATACTGAGGGAGATCAGTGATGCCCTGATCTCGTGTCTCAATCCCTGCTCGAAGGTCCGGGCCCAGAAGAATGGGTCTCGTACCATGTCGGTCGAGTAGCGTGAGAGATCAGTAAATCTCGCCGAGTACTGAGCGACCGTCATGCTGCCCTGCCGCAGCTGAAGAAGCTCCTGGATACGCACCGCACGAAGGGTGGCTGGGACGAACTCCGAGCGGAAGAGGCTCTCGAAGTCCGTCCAAAGTAGAGATGCCTCATCGTGCACATGGAGCATCATGCTCCACCATCGGCCCGCTACTGTGTTCAGTAGGCTCGCAGCGAGGATCACCATGAGGTCTGCAGGTGTCCTCACTAGCCTAAACACTCGTACCACTGCCTCCAGCCAGTCCTCTGCTGCCTGGGGGTCCGTCTCCCGACGGAACCTAGGCGGTCGCTGGCGCTGGAACTCGTGCAGAGCTCCAAGGCGACGTGCATCGTCAGCGGCTGGTGCTGGAAGCATCGGTGGCTCGGCGGGTAGAGCTACCGCCGGTGCCACAGCTGACAAAGGGCCCTGCACCGAGGCCTCGTCGCTCGGTGGGCTGTCGTCACGCTCGACTCTCGGAACCCTAGCTGGCTGCCGTCGTGGGGCCATCCTGAAAAGGAAACAGGTGCGCCACGGTCAGAACAGTATACTTGGTGATCTGATACAAAGTAATCACAAAGAAAACTTGAAACACACACGCAATCAATGTTTTCGTGCATTAAGTCAGAAATCAGAAGTCAGGGTCCTGGTGTACGGATACGTCGGCCGCCGCACCAACACTGGACTCCCTGGACTGATAACCACACTCAATACACTTAACATTATTGCTTCACATAGAAAAGATCAGAGTTCGCGGTAGAACCGAACTCCACTGATACCAATTTGTCACGACCCGCCCTCGGGCCCGTGTCGTGACTACCCCAAGCCCGCCTTCCATAGGCCAGGGGCTGGCGACTAGCACCAAGGCGTAAATCCCGGTAAAAAGGGAAGGCATTGCCTTTGTAAAGTAAACAAGCACCACAGAGTAAGCAAGCGGAAAAGTAAACACTAAGTAAAAACAGAGTACAACTGAAGTGCGGAAAAGTAAATGGGCCAGTATACAAACCCAAACTGAAAGTAAAGTACAACTCGAAAGGGAAAACAGCAACTGTAAAGTAAAAGCCGCTACACCGAGCTGTCCACTGGAAATCCCACCTGAAGGGTGGGTACAGATAGCTCCACTGCTCTTCGGGTCCCGCCGTCCGCTCCGAGCACGTCCCGCCCAGTGGTCCACCTCCAGGTACCGTCCTGCTCAGCAAGCCTAATCTACGATCAACGCTGCCCATCGTCTGCAACCAACACAACGTAGTGCGGGCATAGCCCGTGTAGGGGTGAGTATAAGCTACTCAGTAGGGACCCCGAGACCCCTGAAGGTCTCCCAAAATCCACAAAGGATAAACCACAAAGGAAGATACAATCACAAAGTAACAACCGACACTGCTTAGGTATATGCCCATACATATACCTAAGTCATCAATTCCAATACGTTCCAACCTCCGAGCCCAAGTACAACTCAGTCCACACAGGAAAGTATACGTATTCCACACAGGAAAGCAAAACGAAATCCACACAGGATAGCACAACACAATCCACACAGGAAAGAAACAGGATTCAGCTCACACATGTATACTTCTTCGAAAGATGATAAAGATGATCTCTGATCCATCTAAGTCGTCGGACCCACGAAGGATCGATAGGTAACTAACCCCCGCAATGACCCACACAGGATCGGGCCCACACAGGACCTGTAGGCGCTGGTTCACACAGGACCGCTGAGCGCAGACCCACACAGGATCGGACCCACACAGGACATGTAGCACTGATCCACGTAGGATCGCTGAGTGCTGTAGTCGTCGTCGTCGAATCCACCAAGGATCTTTGTACTGTCGTCGTCGCAGTCACAGTAGCAGTAGTAGTAGCAGTCGCAGCCAGCACTAGGGTTCCCGCACACAGCAGGCTCGTTCGGGAGGGTCCGCTCCACGAGCTGAGAGGCTGATACATCAATTGTCACAAAGTCCAGAGTTGATGTATCCAAAAGTTCCGTATCGCCAACAGGAACTCAACGTAACAGACGGCGCGTCAATCGGACGCCCGGTCTGAGAGTTATTGGCTTTTTCGTCCCAGGGGCCCGGTTGGTGTTTAAGGCAAAACCAACCCGACCGCACTCCACCTGCGTCCAAACCTCGGGCGGAGTATGCCAAAAGATCCGTCTCACTAAGAGGAACTCAACAAAGCTGACGGCACGTCAATCGGACGTCCGTAGCTCAAGATATGAGCGTTTCCGCTCCGAGGGCCCGGTTGGTTTCGTGTACGAACCAACCCGGCCGAACTCAAAGTATTCCGAAACCTTGAGTGCGATACACCGAAACGACCGTCTCGATCCAAGGATCGCATTACCGCTGACGGTTCGTCAATCGGAGGTCTGTAGCTCAAGTTATGGGCAAAAGACCGAAGTCGATTCGAAAACGGGGGGTTCGGGTCCGGGCCGACCCGCCCCGACCCCCCCTGGGTCGGCCCGAACCGGGTCGACCCGCCCCGGGTCCGACCCGGCCCGGCGCGGCGGCGCGGCCTGGGCGCCGCTCGGGTGCCACGCGCGCGGGGCAAGGCCCCCGCCCTTCCTCAGCTGGCGGCGCGGCTGGATGCCGCGCCTTGGAAAAAAAAATGGCCCCCCTTCACGTGGGCGGCCTGCCTTCGAGAAAACGGGGGGGGGGGGGGGGGTCGCTGCCCCCCCTTTGTAACCGTGGCCCCCTCCCTTCATGGGGGGCCAAAGAAGCAGCCCAGGGGAATTTAATTCCCCCGGTTTTTACCATTCTGGCCGGCCCGACTTGGCCGGCCGACTTCTTCTCAACAGGACCGGCAAGGGCCGGTCCTCTTCCGTCATCCGACACCGGCGGCCCGGCTGGCCGCCGGTCATCACATCCCACCGCGGCCCAGAACCGGCCGCGGCCTTCGTCGTCCGGCATGGTGCGACGGCACCGCGCCCCTCCGCCACGGCCCCACTCCAGCCGCGGCGCCTTCGGTTTCCTTCGACGCGGCGCGACAGTGTCGCGTTCATGATAATCTTTCCACGGCGCGGCGCGACGACGCCGCGCAATAATTGTCGAATGATATATGCGTGGTGTGACGGCACCACGCCATCACGTTTCATCCGCAAGAAACATTCAAGAACAAAGGAGGGGGGGTTCGGCCGTGTTTGTGCGGTCCCTCCCCCTCTCGTTAGACGATAGCACATAATCATTTATTCTCAAGATATTCATGCTAGAACCAAGAACGAGAATAAATAAATAAACAACAACAAAACCCTACCTCGGTTTCAAGAACGATGTTCGTCAACGACCCGCGGAAGACGAGCGTCGTGGAAAAAGGACGTCGATGTCGTGAAGCAAGGATTCGAAGCTCTTTGACGGCGATTTCGTCGCGGGAAACCGTCGCGGAAGAGATGACGCGGAAGGAGACGTCGTCGGTGTCGCGGGTATTGCGTCGCGGAAGACGGTTCCCGAGAACGTGGCATTCTTTGTCGATGTACGAAAGTTCTTCGCGTTCTTCGTCAAAGTTTGAAGAAGATGGAGAGAATTCTTCAAAACCTCTCAAGATGGCTAAGGTGACCAACCAAAATAAAATAAGCTAAGGGTTATTTTATTCACACAATTAACAATTTGAATTTCAAAGGTTTGAAATTCAAACAACTCAACTCCATTAATTAACCAAGTTGTCAAGTTCATTAAAAGAGGAGTTAAAGGGAGTTTTTAAAAAAGAAGGTGAAGAGTTAGGGTTCGTGTGGCCCCCACCACACTTAATCCTCTCAAGGGAGGTTAAGTGGATGTGGGTCCCACCCCTAACTCCCTTTGGGAGAAGTTAACCAACAAGTTAAAAATAAAATGTGTTTCCACATTTTATTTAACTTATTTTAATTTTTCCCAAAACTAACTTTCATTCCGCATAAAACGCAACCTCGGAAAAGGTCTCCTTAAGCGAATATCGGCGCTGCGAGTTCATCAGTGTCCTCGGATTTCAATTCCGAGCACCGGATCAAAAGTTAGAAATTCTCGCTCGTTCGTTCACTGAACGTACCTGAGCCAAACTTCGGAAATTGATTCCAGGCACTCCGGCCCTCGGAATCAGGTGCCATCAGAAACCGCGCTCTTGTAAAATTCCAAAGAAAATTAAGAAAAAATTTCCCTTGAATTTTACGGGTCTTTATAGTTACCATGGGTTCTTGGTATGTTGATAAGACTTAAAGAGGTTCTGGATTATTTAACAGGGAAATGGGATGAAACCCCATCGTCAAAAGATTTACACATCATAAAGAATGATTACACATCATGTAATGTTTCAGGAAATTTTAATATTTTCACCTAAGCTGGTGGGTTTTTCAGTAAATCACTATAGAAAAACATATATGATGTGGAACTATATAGCATTATGTGTAATTTACTAACCTCTTATTTTAATTTATGTCATGTAACTAATTTTTCCTTTTATATCACTACGATCTAATCCACTCTACCCTAGGTCATTTTTCAGATGATGTTAGAGTGCAAAACTACCTTCTTGACATTCCAAGATCATGATCAATCCCTGATATTTAGTTTTAGTTATTTTTTCCCCTTCTCTCACTTGATTCCCCAACCATTTAAATATAATGCTTTGATAATGTCCACTTTTGGTTTTGATCTTGATCATTTTAATCTAGGATCCTATTATATATCATTCACACCGTCTTCCTCATTGTAATTTTTGATGGAAATCATCTTTTTCTTCACCAGTTAAAGGTGGGGGTTTAAATAATTACCCTCTGGTTTGATCAATATCCAATTGTATGAAACTTTTTGATTCTACCAACAAAACATGCGTGTGAATTAATTAAATAATGAATGGGATTATCCCATGGATTCAGTTTGCTTTAATTGGTTACTGACTTAACTTATGGCTACCCATTGAGTGAGGGAACCTTAAACATAATTGAATTGATTAATTTTTGAAAGCATTGTTACAATTAAATGACACATTATGTGATTTATTGATATAGAATCCCTAAGTTATGACTTGTTACTAACTGATTTTAGTTTTGATCAATTATGATAAAAATTAATGATATAATTGAATGAAAAATCATAATTCTCATAATTAACCATTGTGTATTATGAGGTTTTATTATGATAATAGTTTTTTTAGAACATGTTTTGTGATCCTAGTTGAAATTATTATATATTTGACATAGCCTTGTAATATGTACACTTATATGGTTTTTACCTGGACTCTATATTTATTAAGAAGACCCTGTAAAATTTAGTAATTCATTTATGACCTTCACCCAGATATTGTAATTCTTATAGGGATTTGACCGGGATGATTTAATGCTTATAGGGTTTTTACCTGGACTATATTTCCTATATTGATCAGGATCATCCAAGTCCCTCATTTTAATGATTATGGGGATTGGAAAAGGATTTTTTTATTATTCCATTTTTATTATTATGGTTTTCATTGTTGTGAGACATTCCCAGATATAATTTGGCATAATGTTGATGTATGTTATATCATGATGGTTATAAAATCGTGGATTTAATGGTTGTGAGACATTCTCTTTCTTATTTTGGAATTTAACTGAAGAAAGTTTTTGTTGTATTTTATTACATGTTGAATTAATTAATACATCTATTCATCACTTTATATCCTAAAATTCTAATTAGATTGTTCTGTTTAGACATGTTTCTGCTGAACTAGGGAGTTATACTCAACCCATATTTTGGACGATGTTTAGTACCTTAGAAGATTGTGTCGATGAACGTTTTGACAAGTTAAAGGATCCCTGTAATTTATTTTCTTGACTGGGTGGGAAAGAGATTGGAGATGGGACTGATGTGCCGTTTAGGACTAGGGACCATTGTGTCTTTATTTTGGACTTCTAGTATATTACTTTTACTCTTTCTAGCATGAGATTGAGTTACATTCCATAAAACATTATATTATTCATGTAGTATTGTTCATATTATTATGTTGGCCTGTATTGATGGTTTCTTTGATAATATAGTGTTTCCATTATTTCTAGACAGTTATATTTATTTATTGTTTTCTGGATATTTTAGACTATGTGGTGAACTCTAAATATAGGGGGTATAGTACTGAAATGTAACATTTTTATTGATTTCAAAAATTCCCCATACAAACAAACCCCAAAAGATAAACCTCATGGAGGTCGAAAATAATGTAAACAAATAGCATCATTAACCACAAACTTCATCCCCTCCTTTGGAAAGGACCCTATGGAAACGAAAGAAAACATATCTTAGTTTGATGATGACATAGATGCCAGAAAATCTGCAACCATATTCCCCTCCCTCCAAGTATTGGAAACCTTCACATTACTGCCCATTAGTGCTCTGCATCTTCTGATAATATAAGAAATGTTCCAAGGAATATTTCCCTTTCCCGTCAAATCATTACACAAGACAAAAGAGTCAGTATCCATTATCCACAGCTTGATATTCTGCAGATTACATATCTCCAAACAAGAAGCTGTTGCTCTTGCCTCCGCATGCAGCGCATCGTCTGCTCCATAATCAGCTATAGAACTAGCTATGACCGAACCCAGTATATCCCACATGACCCCACCCCCTCGCATCATCCCCATGATAAGAGAACTATTAGTATTAATCTTTAGTCCCTGCCTTGGCGCCTGCCTGCGAATCCACATTCCCTGCTTTGGAAAACTAGCCGACTGGTCGCGTATAAGATGTGGAAAATTCAGACTCACTGAAGGTGCTACTTTGGATTCCAGACACAGACGAAGAAAATCCAAAATAGTATTATTCATTCTAAATAAAATACTGACCTATGAATCCCTACCTTTATTATGGTGCATGGCATTGTGATCCTGCCAAATAATCCAGTAACCAGCCACCCAAAAAACCATCCTGGCCTTCCTCTCATTTCATTGAGTGTCTGTGTACCTGATCCAAGAATTAAGGAATTCATCTTACACCTAAAGAAACTCATCCCAACCAAAAACATTCTAAAAAACATAATGATTCCCCTATCCCATTAACTCCCATAAAACAGGTGACCCACTGATTCAGTATGAGATGATCTATAACACCAGCACCTGGACACCATATTAACAACCATATGTTGCAAATCTTCATTAGTAGGTAATGCTTTGTTCCATACACTACACAAAAGAATGTAAAATTTTGAGGTAATCTCTTTGCACCATAAAGTCACTCCACAGGGATCGTCATTTGTGATGACCCCTGTCACATGAATGAAATCCTTAATTGAAAAAAATGAATGAAGATGAACCTGTAAAAACAAGTTTATAAGAGTCATCACTAGTGACAATATTGATGAAAATAGTAAACCGTGTCTCATCCAGAACAGCATGAAGAAAATTGGGATAGCCACTAGCCTCACTGAAGGACATGCCTAGAGTAGGACAGACTGGATAAAAAAGCCTACCAACCCCCCAATCATGCTTCCAGAAATTTATATTCCCTGTTCCTACTATCCACTGAGAGTAATGATGAAAAATCTCCAGCAGAGGATGAATCAGCATCCAAATCATGGATGAACTGGATCTTTGATCAAACAAATTCTGACCATATATGTCTTGCATAGGGCTTCTCCAAAGAGACCGACCATCCAAGGCTTCCCACAAAAACGTTGACTGCAACCCCGACATTGTTGAGGAAACACTCCTCAGGTTAATACCCCCTTCAGAGAGAGGTATTTCAAAACGTCTCCCTGAAGCCCACTGATTCCTGCCTTCCATATGCCCATCCCAAATAAAGGACACCATAATCTTGTCCAATTTGATAATCATACTTTTAGGCATCCTCAGAGTAGAACAACCCCCACATCCCTAACCCTTGAATTAGATACCTTCCTAGTTATGTAAAAGGAACTCTTCTGTTTATTCACCACTTGTCCACTCCATTTGCAATACTCCCCAATAAGGCTGATCTACCCCAGGACAGAACATTTAATACTATTGATAAAAACAATAGTGTCATCAGCAAACATTAAGTGAGAGATTCCCCTTATAGTATTCCTATTCTGGTAAGGGAGTATTTTACCCGAACTGATGCTTTGATTAATAAAATAGCTGAAAATATTTTGAGAGATAATGAACATAGAGGGGGACAGAGGATCACCTTTCCTAATTCCATAAAAATCCTTGAAGAAATAAAATTTATTACCCATAAAAGTGGTAGAAATCCATAAAGAGCTGAAACAATGGAAAACTAGGTCACTAGTCCACCTCGAAAATCCCATGCAAGTCAAAACTCTGAGAGTAAAACCCCATTCCACCTAGTAATAATCCTTTATAATGTAAATATTAATCACCATATTTCCCCCAAAAGAACTTTTTTTAACTCCACTAACCATTTCTTGAACCACTCATATAGCACCCTGAATTGTCCTCCCTTTAATGAACTCATGCTGCTCTGGAGCCATCCAAGAATCCAAGTGAGTAGCCAGTCTTTTATTAAAAATGGAGACTAGACATTATAAGGTAAATTTCACACACTAATAGGGTGGTACTGATCAATTTAATGGGGAGTAATCACCTTAGGAATAAAAACCACCTTGGTAGCACAAGCAATACGAGGTAGGTTCCCACCCCGAAAAAAATCCTAGACAGCTCTCACCACCTCCCCTTTAACCACATCCCACATTACTAAGTAAAAAGATCCAGGGAACCCATCCGACCCCAGGGCACTATCCGGATTCAATGACTTCTCCTTAGGCCCACATCAACATCCTCTAAGACACATCTTGGTATGACCACAAAAATTTCAGCATCTCCTTTCGGATACCCTCCTCCCATTCCAGTGACGGGTTCAGCCAATAGGGATTTGAGATCCCCATTAACCATCACCCCAACCTCATCACAATCACTGGTAAAAGAACCATCTTCTCTAAAAATATTGGGTTGCTGAACATGACGACGTTCATTGATGCATGTATGAAAATACCCCAAAATTGCGATTTCCCTCCCGAAGCCATCTGACTCTGGCGTCCTCTCTGGCCAACCTCTCCTGTGTCAGTAGACTATCAGTAAGATGATATTTTTTCTCTCTTAATTCAAAAAATAAATACTCATCCGAAACATGTTCCATACACCTCTCCAACAATTCCACCTCATTGCTAATTTCAACCAACCCCTGTTGAAAGCTAGGAAAAATTTTCTTCCAGTTGGATAGAAGAATTTTATGGCATCTCAACATTCCATGGAGAATGCTCCATGGGTTCCCCAGAAATTGATGATACCAAGCTTCCATAACCACATCTGAAAACACTGGCTCCTCCATCCATAGTTTAGATAAAACACTGCAATCCTCCCTGCTAGCCCCTACACCCAATGAAATACGGAGAGGGGATTGATCAAATAACGACCAAACCAGATGAACAACTATATAATCCTGGAACATTGAAATGGTAGACTCATTCAATAAGTATCTACCAAGATGAAAATAAGTTAGTCTCCCTCTACATTGGTTGTTTCACCAGGTGAAACTGGTACCCTCAAAACCAGCATCCAAAAGACCATTTCTAGCCATGAAGGACATGAAAGCATGACAGGAATTCCTGGGAAAATAACATCCCCCTCTCTCCTCCTTTGGACATGCAATAACATTGAAGTCGCCTCCAACAATCTGAGGAGAATCATCAGGATTAACCACATCAATCTCATGCAATAAATACTCTTTGACTTGCGCATCACACTTAGCATAAATGAAGGAAAAAATAAAACCCAAATTCCCAACTGAAATCCTTGTAGTTAGTGACTGATCCGAAGCACGTAGTAAATCAACCAACACATGATACTTCTTGGAAATCTAGATATGAAAGTTAGGAGGGTCTCCGTGCAAAAATCTATTAACCTTGAGTCTTCGCGCATACTCATTAATTTTTTGGGAAGCATGTTTTGGTTCCAAGATAACAACTATTGAAACCTGATTATTACTAATCTCATTGCCTATGAAATACACCTTTGCTCCAGCCCACAGACCACTGGAATTCCAGATTAAAATTCTATACATTAAAATTAACATGACTGGATTTAGTCTCAATCTCCTGGCCCTTTGTACTATGAGACAATATTAAAGAATCCATCTCATCCAATTTTGATTGAGATCTTGATTTAACACCAAAGTGAACCATTGAGAATAAAGCCCTTGCAGAAAACCCTCCTATGGAAGAACCCTTGATATATGCTTCTGGAGACACAAAACCCAACCCTTCCATCAAACTAGAAACCACTACAGAGGGCAAAGAGGTAGATTGCAGAGAGGCAATGGGAGAAACCGATGCTGGAATAGATGGAGAAGAAGGAACCACTTAAGAAGACTGCACTGTCAGACAAGGCTGCTTCCTAAACATAGGAGGAGTCTCAACCTCAAGATCACACGGATTGGATTTCTGCATGGTGATCTCTGAAATATAGCTTCGAAATGGAATCCAATCCCCAAAATCCAGATGTCGTGAAACTTAAGAGAAGCTAGAGACCATGCCCTCAGAGAGGCCCTTATACGGAAACAGGATCCCAGAGACCTCATCCCTTCCACACATGACATGAATCAGATCGTGAGAAGAAGAAAACACCAAGCACCTAGATCACCATGCCTAGAAGAAGAAGCCTATGACGATTGAAAAGAGGGAACCGAAGCAATTCCTTTACCACTTTCACACCCCTCCGACCCTGAAGGAACATGCGGACGGGCCTGCTGAGAGGGGGGATTCAGGACCCCTCTATAAGAAAAAACCTCCAGACAAGCAATTCGACAAACCTGCAAAGTTTCACCCAAAATATGGCAATGGGTATAGAATCTGGGAAAAGCTGTATAAAACTGATGTTGATGACAATTCTTAAATCCTTCAATTATAAGCACAAGATGATCCTAAATCAGCTGAGAAACATCCAATTCATCACAAATTCTGGCCACTGAGGTCTCTGGCAGGCTATAAGAATGAGCATCAACACAAATTAAGACCCCCAATGAATCCCCAATACCTTTAAAGAAAGTGTCATTCATAAGACGAAATAAAAACCCAGTAAGAGATATCCACACTGCTGATTTGAAACATTCGTGGCGAAAATGAGTGTCCATAGACCACTGAGAAAGAGAGAATCTCCAACGCCCCAAAAAATGTGCACCCATGTACCAAGCCTTCATGAAATCTTCCCTAGAAACCAGGACAACACAAAAAAATTTCCTGGCCAAAATGGACACTTTTGCTTGCAGATCTAAACCCCACCACCCAAAAAAATCTTGAAAGACCACCATCGGAGGTTAATCAACACAAAAACATGCCACCAAGGTCCACTGAAGATCCACAGATGCCGCTGCAAAGGACGTCGCCGAAACCTGAAACACAATAGACCCATTCTCCGAGAAGGAAGACGAAGCCACTAGAACGCCTGACGAAACATCCTTACCCATCACAAAGCCCGGGTATGAACCCAGAAGAACCTTCTTGAATGATGGAATCGGGGGGACGATCTGATCTGCCACTGGCCACCGGAGAACCCAGAGCGGAGGAAGAGATCCCTAACGGAGCCAGAGCTACGGGTGGGAGAAAATTTGAATCTATATCCATTATTCTATAGGGGGTATAGTTCCCCACTATACTTATCAAACCCATGATGCTAGTCTGAAACCTTTGGAATATGGGGATGCATGTCTGAGTTATCACAACCATCAATTTTGGGTAATATGTGAGAGTATTGGATTGAGTGACATTACAATCATACAATATATTGATTGAAATATATATTAGATAAATTTTTATTATTTATAAAAAATATTAAATAGAAAAGTCATGGTATTCAAATTAAGATATGGTTGTGGATGACTTAGGATGATAGAAGGAAATTTTAATTTAAGGGGTGATATGGCCATTGGAATCTAGCTATTGGAATCATACCAATGAGATTTTAATCTTGGAATCTAGCCACTAGAAAAATGAATGTTTTAATAATAAAGAAATACTTTTTTATTAGGTCCAACAGTCAAATAACAGGAGAGTGGGGGTGAACCAGGGTGTAACATATTAAAACTCATGCCCCTTCAGATCTTGTTTCTTCATTAAAAAAACACACTTTTCTCTTTCTATTTTACCAATATATGAATAGAAATGAAATCATGCGCATGATAGAGTGATTTTACATGGTTCACCCTCTTGGGGTTATGTTCAAGGAGCATTCAATGAAGATGTTCCAATATAACAAATCCACTACATCTCACTTACAAATACAGGGTTCAGGCTAGATCACCTATATACCGAGGTTCACTGCCTTTACAATGTTTAGATCCATCTCACATCATTCCCATGGGTCACTTCATATGTATCATTATTTGTCTCACTATCGGTGGAATGAATCATCGTCTTAATCTTTCTTCACCCACTCATCATGGAAGAGATCCACACATAGTTTATGGACTTGTAGGTCCCTTAATTTCCATGAAATCGTGCATCATAAACTGTAGATAGATTCTCTATTGAAGTCACTTTTTCACCCACATTTGAAATCCACTTTTCCACATACTGTTATTTAGTAGAAATTTCTTTTGAGAACTGTTCATGTTCCTTCACAAACCACCCACTTCTTATTCAAACAATTCAATGCATGTGCTTCGTAGACCACTTCTTTTTTGAACTACCTCCACTTCCTCCACTATATACAACCTTAGTGAAACACTTTTTTATAACACTTCAACTTTTGCATAATGCCTTCTATCAAGTAATGCTCCATCCATAGACAAACATCTCATCTATATAAAACTTTATTTTCTGAGCTATAGAGACTCGGAAAAACATTGTTTTGCTTCATTCCCATGAACTAAATCACTTTATATATTCCTTCCTAATGAAACACTTTCATACTTCACCCAATTCACAGAGAAAGGATTTTTTCTTATGAAAATCACTCAAAGTGATGATGTGAATAGAAATCATTATATAAGAAAATAGGTCCAAATATCCATTAATTTGAGACTTACCCAAATCTTCAATGTGGCACCTCCTTCAAAGCATACTTCTCCATTAACAAAATTTCCCCCATAATGTCTACATACTGACTTTCTTCCTTCACAGTGACACAAATCCCCATATTTTGTTTCACCAATGACCAATCATCATGCATACTGCAATCCTTCAATGCACTATTGGCCTCCCACAAACTAAAATCCTCCCTCTGAAAAGTTTTTTATTCATAATTCAAGTTCCACTATTCACAGTCTGCATAGCGCTGCTATGCAGAAAATTGCCTTTGTCAAAATTCCTTCATTGTTCTGCGTACCACATTTCACATTTGATGTGGTTTCCTTATTTTATTTTTCTTCTCCCTCTGAGGCTCTAAAACCTTATTTTCTAGTTGTATAAAATTTTGGGTTTTCAAGGTTGTTCGAGTTCTAATCATGGGATAATGTTAAGAGGTCATTCATCTATGAACATGAGGTAGGTGGTATACATGTTATATCCACTAGTCTTGATGTTAGTTAGGTGTATGTGGTTGTGATATTGTTACTGTAATGCTGTGAGTTTTTTTCCTCGATAGAAAATGATTAATTGGGTATCAATATTATTTGTTGGACCCCTCATGCTCCCTATGGGATCCTATGAGGATGAATAGGCTTAGCCAATACACATCCATGTGGTGGGACCCTCAATTAAACCTGAATGATTTGGGGGATTAAATTATGGATTGAATGGTTTATTATATTAAACCAATTACAAATGTGATTAACCTGATAACATTACATGAGAGTTATTTCAGCTTAAGAAGAAGTTTTAAATGTATTGGAATTTGAATTGATGAATGTGATAATTGGTTAATGGGGCTTGGCCTTATGGTTAAAAGTATTTTAATGGGTGATACATGGTTGTAATGTGTAAAAATGGTAAAATGGGATTGTTATGGGAATCGAGAACAAAATGAATGAGATGATCCATAGAAATGTGATAAAAAGGGAAATGATGAACCCATACTATTATTATGTGATAAAAGTTTAAAGATGATGATAATTGCTAATGTGAACTAATGGTTGGTGGGATGATGGACTAACACTCCTTGCTAGGGGATGGGATCGACTGATGATCCAAGGGCCCCAATACATTTTAGTTTTTAGGTAATGGACTAACTTTCATAAAACCAGGGGTATATACATGGCATTTCATACCATAGTTATGATGGTCAGACATGGAATTATAAATCTTGGTTGGAATCATGCACTGAGGGTCCCCATTTTCTGACCTATGATCCCTTAAAACTTGTTTCAAATGGACGGTATGGTCTAAATAAGGCTTGATGAAATGGGTAAAACCTAGAACCAATAATATACATAACTAATATATTAAAATTTAAATTATAGGACCTATGTTATATTATTTCTTAATTATTATATGTACTTCTTAAAACATAATTTTAGAGTAGATATTTTGTAGACACCAGTGTTTTCCTAATGAGTTGTACTCACACTCATCTCAGGCTGATATTGGGTACCTGAGTAGACATCTTTGTTTTAGCTTAGGAGTAGGGAAAGGTCCTTATGATTATGGTTTGATTTGAGGATTAGGTTTGATCATGTATGGGAGAATGAACCTCATTTTAATTAAATTTTTGGGTATTATTCATCCTTTTTTTAATTTGGGTTATCCTTTACACATGGCATATTATGATATTAAATGGGAGATTTACTATTTGGTTGTTGGCATGTACCCGGTTTTGGGAAATGTTTTTATGAGGCATGAATATATTTTGTGGTTCCATTAATTTTATCAAATTTTTATTACTCTAGTAATGTCGGTATAGTCTCCACACATTTTTTATAGGAACCTCACTTCTAGTTTATAGACTCTAGAATATAACGTAGTGCACCAGAGGTCACCTAGTGAACCAAAATGGGGAACTGGATTAGTGGCATCTGACTTATGATGTTACAATGTGGTATTAAGGGAATTTATTTTTGGTTATTTATATAATTTAGATAAGGTATGTATGATACAATGAGGTCTTACGCCTTGTTAATGAGCTTGGGGTTGGTAGTAGTTCACCCATATATGGGGGGAAACCCATGAGATCGAGGTGGTATTTTTGTTCATGATGTTGTATTTTATAGTGGGATGTTATTTCATCATGGGGGACGCATTTGATGTGTGATTTTATTATTTTCTAGGATGTTATTTTTGGACCAATATGGAATGATTCTTTTGTATAAATCAACCATTTTAATCTTTTAGGGATACATGTGGCATGAAAAACATTAGGAACATAGGGGAATATGGGATATGGTTGTGTATGAGAAGTTTAAATGCATCTTGATTTTATTATAATATTGAATAAGATGTGGCAAATAAATATTGTATAATTTTATAAATAATTGAATGATTGTTGTGGGATGGTTAATATAATTTATAATAAAAACATAAATTTAGGGAGTTTGGTTTAACCTATATTAGTCCTGGACCAGGATGGAGTTAGTTGAGAGTAGTGATGGGGTTTTTATCATATCTATTGGGGTATTGTGTGAGTGATTATTTTTTAGTATATATAACCCCCGTTTTTCATGGTTGTGAAAATTTTATGTTGTTTGTTTTGTGATGTACATTTGGAATTGAAAAAATATTCCACCATCATGATAACTATAGGTCAGGAGACAAGAGGAATTGACAAATATTTCTCCTCTAATATAGGAGAAAGAACAACCATTATTTTAGGTAACAGATGATGATAAATATTTTTTGTAAAGTTAACATGTTTTATGATTTTTGTGGATTGATACCCAGGGTGGTATGTGCCCAGTATTCTTGGATTGATAAATGATTCAAAGGTGAAACTCCATCCAATGTTTTTTAGAGAGGTTGTACATGAGGAAGTAATATTTTCGAATAAATCCATCCATGTGATTTGTGATCACTTAGATATCTCAAACAAAAATATATTTATGTTGGAAACATATATAGTGAATGGACCAATGATTTATTGGTGGGACTTATGGGCTATGGACATGACTATGAAGTGAATTACATGGAATTACTTTTAAGAGAAGTTCCTAGGACACTTTTACCCTAATACCCCGTGGAAGATTAAGGATAAAGATTTTATGAATTTTACTTTGGGATGTGTGACGGTGATGGAATATGTTAGATACCACACATATTTGAAGTTTTTTACTCCATTTCTGAATTGGAATGGGTTTAATATGGCTTGGAATTTTTAGGATGTGATTATATTTGAGATCAAATTCCATCTAAATATCTATCTCTATAAGAGGTTTGTTGCAGTGTTGGATAGGCCTCCAATTTATAAAGGTAACCTAAAAGGAAATTGTGGTAGTGGATATATCATTCTATTGGAGAGAAAAAGAGGAATATATTTCTATAATAGTTATAATTGTTATGAGAATTTCCAATAGATTAGTGGTGAAAAAGTTAGTTAGGGATGAGAGACTTCCCCCAATGTGGTTGCTCAACCATCAGCTATAAGTGTTCCATGTTGGGCCACATTTGAGGTATGTGCCCTTGACCAATAGTTTAATGTTGGGAATGTGGAATAATGTTTCATATATTGAGGTTTTGTAAGGACTCAAAATAGATGGGTAGTGGAACATGATCTAGGCTAGTATAAAGCATTGGAAGTGAGTCATCTACTCCTTATTAATAGAGGAGTATGAGTTCCATAAGTCAAACTGATTGTGGTGGGTGATGCTGTAATTTAGGACAATAAAATCCAAATTATTTGGGTAGTACAATACTATAAAATCATACTAGATACCATGGTATTGTGTTTAGTCAACTTTATGCAATTCATTGTGAACCTGCTAGTGGTGAGGCTAGACCATCGTCTTTTAGAGGTTTGATTATTGTATATATAATTCCGGGTAGTTCCATACATGATAAAGGATCCTTACATTATTTTGAATTTATTCGGTTGATGGATTATTTTGGTGTATTTATGGAATATATGTGTGGTTTTATATCGACTGATGTGGTGTTAGGAGTATGATCAGGAAGTATCTTTCAATTTTAGGGGTATTCTCTTATGGATAGTTGGTACCACTTCCTTTGGGACTTATTTTATCAATATTTTTCAAGTATTCACAAGATATTGGTGATTGATATTTTGTTTATGTATGAAGAAAATATCTACCAATATCATCAAGGAGTAGCATTCACATCTCTTTATTTATAAACGTATGTTCACATTAGAGAATGGGATATCTTGGCTGGCTGTATATGGCTATTTTATAATTAGTTTGGTGAGCTCATTTCCCAAGTGGAATGCCTTGTTCTTAATGGAAGGATAGGAGACAAATGCCTTGTCTTCTATGGTATATCTGTTTATTGATGGCTTCCCTATGAATTTATTATATTTTATACATGATATTGATGTTTATTTTCTGAATGATTTAGCATCTAGATCTAAGATAGTCTTTATCATACCATCCACGTTGGAACTAGAATAGCTTTATTAGATCAGGACCCAGTTAGAGGAGTTGGAGTGTAAGTGATTCATCCATCCAGGAATTTCACATTGGGGTTATCTAGCCATTTTCCAAGAAATATAATCGATAATTATGTATGTTCATTGGATAAAAGAAGTTAAATAGGATGAATGTTAATAAATGGTATCATGTTCCTCCTATTAATGAACTTTTTGACCAACTAAAGGGTGATTTTTTGTTTGCCAAATTCAATTTTAGGTCTAGATATAATCAGTTTAGGGTAAGACCTTCTGATATACTATGGACTTCTTTTAAGATCATGTATGGTCTTTTTGAGTTCATTGTGATGTCATTTGTGATAAATAAAGATCCCACATTGTTTATGGCCTTAAAAATAGAAAATTTATCCTATTATGGGATCATTTTATTGTTTTCTCTTAAATGAAATCTTGGTGAACTATGAGAGTCAAGATGATCATTCCAAACAACATTAAATCATCTTTAAGTAAACTAAGATATCATTTGATATGAACCAAGATATTTAAATATAATTTTTGGAATTATAATACATATTTCATGGTTCACGTCATCTCCAATGAATAATTGTTAGTTGACCCAATGAATGTTAAAGATGTTTTATCTTGGGTGTAGAAAAAAAAAATTGATATCAAAAGATTATTATTTTTTTGGGATACTACCAATGGTTTTTTAAGGACTTCTCTCACTTGAGAGAACCACTTTCTAGCTTGAAAATGAAGTATTTAAAGTGTAAATGTTTTTATGAATGTGAGAGTTCCTTCTAGGAATTCTATAATCATTCGAATACTATGTCGATTTTGATCCTATTTGAGCCTGGTAAGAAGTATAATTTATTTTGTGAGGTATTCAAGGATAGATATGGAGCATTGCTGATATAGGGAAAATGAGTCATGGATTATGTGTCCTGAGAATTTAGAACACATGAATGGAATTACCTTATGAATAAACTCAATTTTTTCATGGAATTTTATGATTTAAAATGTTAGTGGAATTGTATACTGGTCGAGAGGTTTATTATGTATACCGAGCATATATCCTAAAGTATGTACTTTATAAATTGGATTTAATCCTCCACTAATGTAGATTGATTGAGTATATGATTTTTTTTTTCAATTTTATTTTGGACTATACAATACGAAATGGGAAGAGTTTTGTTGATTATTTAATATGAAATTCACAGACTCAGTCAGTATAAAAGACTAGTTCTACATGGAAAATTATGGCTTTGTTCACTAAGATTCATATAGAGGTTCATGCAGTCCAAGAACAGTTGACCCTCGTATCCTTATCAGTTGATTCCACACTCTTGAGTTGGATTAAGGAGAGGAAATATAATGATTTTGAGAATTCATAATTGAGGGAAATCCTTAAATGTGGGGAGTTGCCTTCAAATTTCACTATTTACAATATTGGGATCCTTTTTTGTGTACATGTTGTTATGACCATATGTATGTGGGAAGAGCTGATGCGTAAGATCCATTCCAGGATATTGGCAGTGCATATTGGTTTACAAAAAATGTTTCATGATCTTTGAGGTTATTATTGGTTTTTAGGGATGAAAAATAGGTGGTATGTTTCATTATATAGTGCTATACCTGTCATCATGAGAAGGATAAAAATAAGTTATAGTGTGTTATGATATATTAGTTTCCCATTCCCAAATCGAAATGGGATGATATCACCATGGAAATAATTGTAGGTATTTCGATGACCTCATAGTAGAATAACAGAATATGGGTAATGGTAGATCGGTTAAAAAGGTGGAATATTTATTAATGATTCAAGATTATATTCTTATGGACCGGTGGGATGAATTATATGTTTGGAAGATAGTGTGGTTCCACAGGGTTATGATATGTATAGTATTAGATCACGATTCGCGTCTTACTTCGTGCTTGCAGAAAGGATTTAAAAACTCTCTTGGTACACCAATGTTTTTACGTACAGATTTCCACCCACATATAGATGGGAAATAAGAGCGTACTATTTAGGTGATAGAGGACATACTGAGAGTATTATTCTGTTATTTCTGTGGAACATTATATAAGATCTTGGTGCTCCTTGAGATTTTCTATAACAATAATCACTAGGAAACAAACCATATTGAACTATATGAGGTGCTCTATGGTAGTCCATATAGATCATTATTGTGTTAGACTGAAGAATTTGAGTCAGAGTTGTGTGACCTAGGATCATGAATGAGATGTTGAAGCATGTTCTGTTGATTCAAAAATGTATGGATATAGTTCAAAGTAGAAAGAAGTAAAATGATGATCAGTGACATCAACCACTTGAGTTGACCGTTGGTGATCAGGTTCTCTTTAAGGTGTTTCTATGATTGTGGCACCATCAGATTTAGTAATAGAGTATGATGTCTCCCAGGTATGTGGGGTTCTTTGTTATTTTGAAGAGGATTGGACCGGTGTCATACACAGTGACTCTTACATAGTGATACGGTAGTTTTCATGATGTCTTTCATGTGTATCAACATCAACAGTACCACCAGAATCTTCCCATGTTTTTGGTGTTAAAGAGGTTGAGCATGAGGTCAATGAGTATTTTAAGGGAATGAAGTCCATCTTGAGGATCACAATGAAAATTTATTTTGGGGTATGATTGTGTTATTGTTCTGAGCGTTGTTGTAGCATGGTAATGTTCACGAGGAATCATAGGGTAGGGATGTATAAATATTTTCCCAGTGGCCAGAATGTTTTATCTTAAAGGCTTAAAAATAATGAATAATACTTTAAATAGGATGATATTAATTAAAAATTTATTTATATTCATTATAAAATATATTAAATCCATCATAGGTTCATATAGGTATAATTCCTTTATAAATAGGGAAACAAAAAACTGGTTCACAAAACATCAATATTTTTTCCCATTGATTTCTTTGTAACTATAGACCTTTTGAAATATCTGGAAAATTACCCTTCTTCAAGACATAGGGAAAAGAAATATATGAAATTGTGAGATCAAATTATTATTAATGGTAAACAAGAAAAATATCAATCATATCAAAATCAAAAGAGAAAAGAACAAAACATTTAGAAGTATTATCTTGCATGTGAAATATCGTGATATAATTTTCTGGGATGAATGTTCATAAAAATTAATAGACATAATAAAAAATGTTAAAACATAAGACATGAAGTTCTCTGGCATAAAAATAATCAAATAAAATCTTTTCAAATTAGTCAAGGCACATTTATAATAACATCATACTAAAAAAGTCCATTAATGAACCAGGTTTACTTGTCGTTTGAGCACTGTATTACTGAACTTGATTTAAATTCCATTATAGTCAGGTATATCTCATGAGATATAGATCATTACCTATAGAATTGGAGGGAGATATTGGTCCCACCAATCAAATAATGAAATCATTCTTACATGTTCCAAAAAACGTAAATCATTCATCATATCATAACCAAAGAAATAAAATGGGTTTTCTTAAACATCATTCCATTATAACATAGTCCATATATAATATCATTCCAACATTAACACAATAAAATCATATTAATAATTTGGATATAAACATAGCACTATTTAACATGTTTCATCTTAGATTGAAAATAATTTTGATAAATTACATGAACTTAATTCTTGATGAAAATATCCTTTCTTCTTCAAAATCATTTTCTTTTATCAAAATGGTGTGAAATTTTAAAAGAACAAAAAATTAGTTGAAAATAAACCTGAAATCAAATAAATAAATCTTCATAAAAATAACATGTTATGAATAGTTAAAAATCAGTTCATGCTGTATAAGTTAAAAAACATTATAATCATTATTTTTCCTGAAAAGTCAAAAAGTACCTTATATACAAAAACCCCAAAAGATTCCTTTAACAATGTTTGATAAAAATTTACCAATTGGTAAAATTGACATTAAACAATTATAAAATATTAAAAATAATATTAAATATTTTGGAAACATGGATGTGGATGACAAATATACCCCCTCAAATACTTATGTATAAACAATCTCAAATAATAATGAGATTAGGAAATTATCATTTATAATAGGTCTGATATACTTCGTATGTATCCAAAACTCATGTATAATGATTTAAACAATATTTTTGACTTATCTTAGAATCATAATATTTTTTATGATATCCTATTTTATTATATTATCATCTGTTTGTTAGTAACATTTCATTGTTACTCGTTATTTGGATATTATCTCCTTTATGTTCTTGTGAAAGTTTTTTCAGATATGATCATGTTCTATTTATTAGGTTATGGTAATATCATTTAAATAATTATATTATTATAATATATATCATATCTATTCATTCCATTCATGTATATATAATCTTAGTTTTGTGAAGACCACATAGAATGAATCACATCGCATCATGAATACGGTAGGCTGTATGTAGGAATTAGCAATGGTATTATTCAATAAATGGTTAAATAATATATAATTGGGTGGTATATTAATTATAAAAAATAATTATAATTTTATATTCACTATTTACATTTATTATAATCATCATTATACAATACAAATAAAATTTTTTTGAATAAAAAATCACACCACGGCGTGGAGATGGAAAATCGTACGTAAACACGCATGGAAATAATGTTATTCGTAGGATGGATAAAAGGAGGTATAATGTTTCCCATGGTTATAATATAATTTAATAATATCGAATATACAGTATTTATTACATTATTCTGTAAATAGAATAATAAGAGGAAGTAGAATAAGAATAGAATTTTGTAAATGGTGATAATACAATTACCACTTTTTCGAGTATCTCCTTTTGATTTTCACAGAAGGCCACCGTAGGATAGATTTATACCAAATGTGTAGCCACTAGAATGAATTAAGGGAATTTTTTAGTGTAAATAGGAATTTATTTGTTGAAAAAAAAGTATATATAGGTGAGAATTATATAGAATATGATGTTATCTTTTATAAGAGATGGGAGGGGCACCCTTCAAAACACCAGAACATTAAATTTATTATAAAATGTTTTTTTGATTAAAATAGCACTAAAGTGAGTTATTTTAAATATATGATTAGTATTAGTATAAATAATCTCAACCAATAATATTTATAAATGTTATTGTTTTATTTTATACCATAAAATTTTGATTTATCCTTATAGAATCTATTTAATATTAATTATGTTAATAACAGTTTAAATATTTAATGGTTATATATATATATATATATTATGTGGTTTAAATTTTCCATGATTGGAAAAATTACAAAAATTTCAACCTTATAATTTTCACTTTTTAATTTTTAATTATTTTTATGACTTTTACATAATTTGATAAAAATGTGACCTTTTATAAAAATATCAATAGTGTCACTTTAGATACTATTCATTTCATTGACCGTAAATAAAAACAAAAAGGAATATAAATTCCAACCAAAATATTTGATACACTCCTATAATGTTATATTCACATATTAAATTCATTTAACACATTATTTAGTTCTTATTATATTACTTTTCATACATTTAAAACCATTTATTTGAAATTTAAATTAATAAAATAATATCTACATCACTATTGTGTCATCATTAATGTTAATTATATAATCTATAAAAGTTATAAATAAATATCTATGATGTAGGTAATTCCATTATATTTCTAGAGAATACAAATAGTTGATGTTATCACTTAATTATAAATATATTAATATTAATATTCTTATATAAAAAGAGAGTGTGACATTTTGTTACTTTCATTGATTTTAATAAAATTAGTGTCATATTCATTGAAAAGTGGCCATTAATTGGTTATATTTTGAAACCTAGATGATAAGGGTTGAATATATTCATCCAATATAATTTTGAAAATAGTTTAGGTAATTTTATTATATTATTTTTACCTTTAATTAACAGATTTACCCTTAATCAGGGTATTAAAAAAATTACTAATGTAACAATTCATAATGTTCAAAAATTAAAAGTAACCAATTAACATAATTCGGACCCAGATATTCCATATATGGGGTCTGTTTTTCATAATTTATTACAAGGAAGATATATTAATAAAATTAAAATTAATCTTATTTTTGGAATGATAGAACGAATTTTAGAGGCAAGAAACATTGAAAAATATTTAATGGTTTTTATATCTTAATTCCATGTAAAATTATTGATAATGATGGAAATTATATTGAATGATAAAAATATATTAAATATGTACTTTAAAACCATTAAATATTATAACTTAACTGTAAAAATTATTTCAATGAAAAAAGTTGTTTTCAAATAAAATTTAACCTATTTTTATTAATCCTCAAAATTTGAATGTTATCAGAAAAATATCAGAAATTTTTCCAAAGTAAATATTTTTATCCTCATTTAAAAAAATTATTTTTGTCATATAAAAATTATTAATGTGTAAAAATATTAATTGAAAATGTTTTTTCCATTCAAAATTATAAAATTACCCTTTAAAAAATCTATATCCTTATACAATAAATTGGGTTTATTAACACCCTATGATTAAAATATCCATTAGATGAATATAAAAAATATTTTTTGAATTATATAACATATATATATCAATAATTTTTTTACCAATAATAATTCACTCAAAATATAAATATCTTGTTATTATTTTTCATAAATAATTAATAGCCAATGAATTCACAACGCATTTTCATAAGTTAGTTGCACTTATTCCTACTATCCTAATGGATAGGGTATAATGGTAATTTTATAATTAGTTAATATTGACGTTCATTTAAACTCTTGATTTCCTACAATTTAGGCTAAGAAATAATAAAAATTATTTTATGGAAATATTTCATAAAAACATTCAGGTGTTACATTTTTCCCCCCTTAAACAGAATTTAACCCTCGAAATTCATCACTTGAAAACAAATATATGAGGATACCACTCCCACATTGTATCGTCATGATCCCATGTATCTTCTCAAAATTGGGGGTTCTACCAAATAAATTTATCCAAGTGAGCGGTATGGTTTCATTGAACTTTTTCACAACAATCATTAATATCTATCAGTTGTTCTTTATAAGAAATATCTTGATCTTGCAGTATGACTTTTGAATTTAGTATAGGTAAATGATCAGTTATGTACATTCTTAGAGGGATAAATGGAAACCATCATGAACAATAGATAGATTCTTTAGAATCATCAATATTTAAGCTACCTTCCCAACATGGTGCAGAATTTCAAAAGGACCTATATAACTAGGGCTCAACTTGCCTTCTTTCCAAATCTCATTACTCTCATCCAAGGAAATATTCATAGAAAAAAAAATTCACCCACTTCAGAACTCAAGTTATTTTATTTAGTATTTAGTACAATATTTTTGTGGACTCTGAGCATCTCTTATGTGTTCTTGAATAGATTGGACCTTTTCTTCATATTCATAGACCAGATCAAGTCCTAACAGCTTTCTTTCTCCAACTTCATCCCATCAAGTTGGAGTTATGCACTGCTTCCCATAGAGGGCTTCATAATTTGACATTTTAATACAAGATTGAATATTATTGTTGTAGTATTATTCCACCAAATTTTGTTATTAATCCCAACAACCTTTGAAATCCAAAGAGCATGATCTCAACATACCATATATTGTTTGAATTTTCCTCTCATACTGATAGTCTATATGAGGATGATAACCAATGCTGAAACATAACTCTGTATTCAGATCTTGCTTAATACTTTTCCAAAACATCGAGGTAAACCTCAGATCCCAATCATATATAATGGATAGTGATACTACATGAAATAATACCACATCCTTTAAATATATCTTGCAAAGATGATCAATAGGGAAATCCTCTCCAATATAAATAATGTGTGCTGACTTGATAAGTTGGTGTACTATAAATAAGATAGAATTATTTCCATTGGATATTTTGGTATGTCTGTCAAAAAATCCCAAACAGATTTTTCCCATTTCTATTCTTGTATGGGTAATGGTTGTAACATCCCCATAGAATTAATTCTCTCAGTATTATCTTGCGGAAAAACCATGAATCAAGAGGCATATTCGACAACATCTCATTTCATGCCATACCTCCAATAATACATTTCAATTTCTCTTTAAACCATTGTGAATCTAGGGTGAATAGAGAATTATGATCTATTAGAATCAACCAATAGATACTTCTTTAGTTTTATTATGGGAAGAATAAAAACCTAGTTCAGGAACCATATTATTTCCTCATAATCATTTTTGAAATCTGGGACATTTCTCACCTTATTTTCTATTTCTAAATATTTTATTGTGCCTCATTAGTTGTCACTTGTATAGATGGTTGTACATTAATTTGAGTAATATATGATCCTCCCTTCCATTAGAATTTCATGATACATCCATTAAAAATACATAAATATTTGATATTTTGTTATTCTCATCATGGATAGGCTAAAATGGTCCTGTTGACTAAAAGCATCTTCCACCTTTTTCGCTTTCCCCAGGTGATAATTTTTCAAGAATTAGTAATCTTTAATCAACTCAAACCATATTATTCGGCTTATATTCATCTCATTTTGTATAAAAATATACATTAAACTTTTATTATCAGTATAGATATCACACATGTCACCATAAATATAATAAATCCATTTCTTTAATGAAAATATTACCACCGATAACTCCAAATCATGGGTTGGGTGATTTTTCTCAGGGGTTTTTAACTTCCATGAGGCATAATCTATCACCATATCGATTTTAATGAGAACACATCCCATCCCCTTATTGGATTATTTTCTATAGATCACAACCCTTTATCTACTTCATGGTAGTGTGAGTATAGGTTCACTTGCTATCCTTCTGTTTAGATCTTTGAAATTATCTTTACATTACTCCATCCAAATGTTCATAAATTCTTTCTGAGTCAACTTGGTGAGTGTATTACATAATCATGAAAAATATTTCACAAAACATCGATAATATCAAACCAAAAAAAAAGAAAATTTCATATCTCAGTTACTGTTCTTAGTATCATCCAACATTCAATAACATCTTTTTTTTATGGATCCATAGAAATCCCTTCTATTTAGATTTTTTGGCCTTGAAGCCTAAATTCACACATGCTATAAGGACCCAACCTTATAACATTACATAATCATGAATTAAATGAATAATTCACATAGAGGATCTTTTCAAGTTTAGATTTTTAGAGAATTATGACATAACTATTACATCTCAAAATATTACAAAGTAGACACTTCTACTAAGATTCCATAAAATAAAAACTCTTAAAAATAAACATGTCTAGTTCCATGTTTTAGATAGCATGTCTTTCCTTGGTCCCATCCTTGACCCTATTCATCTTTAAGTCCTTTGGAAAACATTTCAAAAACATGTGATGAGCATAAAAAGCCCAGTAAAGGATACACAAAGAAGGAAAACTGTTAGTTTATCAAAACAAGTAAACCATGAATACTTTATCAAAGTAATACTTTTCACCTTTACGAAGTAGTAAATACTCTTCACTGAATAAAAGATCACCACTTATCCTTTGTATCCAAAATATTACCATAAACCCATATAAAGAACACATAACATATAAAGGTAACATGGGACATAAACATCCTTAAATGGAATATCTATACGGTCGACTTCCACACATATCAATACATGGAATAGTCATACGGCCGACTTCCATTCCCAATGCATTAAAGGTTATAATGTAACCACTCGTCCTGGTATTCACGGCACCACCCGTCATATGGTTTATCATGTAACCACCCATCAAAAGTCTAAGTACCATGATAACATCATAACACATAAAACAATTATAAAGGAAAGAAAAAATTTACACATTTCAAGAACACTATATAACTTAAATATATTGACATAAAAAATCCATTAAAAAAACCATTTTCAATATCAAAATACAAAAAAGAGTATATGGTATTTGTTTACTTTTAAAAATTTTATGGCTTGTTGAGGAAGCCAAAGATCAAATAATACTCGCGGCGGCGGAAAGGACGTTGTCACCGCCTATGTTAAAGAGAACCATAATTTTTTTCATTTAGTAAAATGATTCATATAGAAGAGATTCCTTTTGAATAAAAGTAAAAGTCAAAGGGGTTTATGCACCGTATAAAAGAATGTTGTGTATAAAACCAAATATACCACAATGAAAGGAGATTGAGAGGAATTCCCATTCAAAGATGGTATCCTTAGATTAAGGATAAATCAATTACATAATTATGTGTGAAAAATATTAATACACCCAATATAAGTGGATATTATGTGTAAAACAATAATATTAACTCACACATATTCATAGAATGGAATATTCAAGGAATAAAATTTTAACCCTAAGAATTGAAATTGAGTTCAGAAGTTCCCTTGCAAAAATTAGACAGCCTAACGACATCGCTTTAAAATTTAGAAAATGAGTTGATGAGATAGAAGATGGTATCTTATCACATGGACATAAAATTTACATCAATAAGGATATAGAAGAACATATCCCAACATAACAATATGTAAATTAAAATACCCAACAAAAAGAAGTCTTTTTTACAAGAGGATGGTGAAAGTTTCCCCTACTGATTTGGGTAACTTTCGGAACGTACACCCCAAGAAATAAGGGTCATTCAATGAAGATTTAAATACCAATAAATTAAATTATATTACGCAAAGAACAAAATCATGGGTATTACATACACCACACAAAAGGAAATAGTGGAAAATTTAGCATGAATCTCACGGTAACAAAAAGTGAGATAAAAATCCCATACCTCATTGTAATCAATTGAGTCGTATGACCAAAAGATAATAAACACAATATGAATCACAGAATACAATGAATAGAATCATGATAATATATTTCATATGGAAGAACAAAATACACCACATGCAATAAATATGTTGTGAACAATGGAGATCTCACGGAATTAAATGTGAGGTAAGATATCCCCTTATGAAAATTCGGCAGCCTAACGACGCCACTTAAAAATTCCAAAAATGGATTGAAGATATAAATTAGGTTCTATCAAAATATGAACATAACAATTACAGTAAGAGAAATATATAAGAACATATCCCATCATAATAAATAGGAACTTAAAAAAAGTGACATAAAAGAGAGTACTTAAAAAGAAATAGAGATGTTGGATCACCTACATCAAGTCTGACTTGTCTTGTTCCTTTAATTATATTCCGGAATAATAAACTTTGGTCAATTTATAATTTCTGAAGGAAATACTTTAATATTTATTATTAATTTCATATCACATATTATAATGTTATAATAATTGGTTAATAATGTGAGTTCATATCAGACGTTTTTGTCGATGTTCGGTAAATGAGTAAAAATTGATCATGTTGGAAAATAATTTTCCATGTATTTATAAGTACATCTCCAGAATAGTATTAATGATTTAAATATCATATATATCTAGTATATATTAATTTTATACTATTCCATAACATTTGGAGATAAAAATAAATGAAATTCACCGTTCATGCATACGGTAGGTCGTACGTACGCATGAACACTACTTTCATTTCGTTGGCACATTAATGGAATTAAAACTAAATGACAAATATATATATATATATATATTATAATTCAATTATATTATATTTATTATATAGGTCAAATATTTTCATCAATTTAATTCTTTGTACATTCAATGTATTGCATGAATGAGTCACATCACTTGAGGGGGCGGTAGTCCACACTTCCTCAAATGAAATTATTGCATTTTCACAACATGAAAAGCATAAGTGTATGTATTAAATATAAAATAAAGAAGAATATATAGAAAATAAATATAATATATATCATTAATAAATATAGTTCCATCATAATGGCCACCATGATAGGTTTTAGGAGAAGATAGAACAATCATCGTTTCGTGAGTCAGTAATTCGTCATCCACAGAAACAGTATGTTCTTTAACCATTAGATGGAGGTGTGTGTAAGTATAGCTCTAATACTTCTCATAAAAACATCATAGTATATTTAAAATACTATTGTTGTTACAAAATAAAGGAATAAAAAGAGTTTATGGGGTTGGAGAAGCAAAAAAACAAAAGAACATTAGGGAAGACTTTACCTTTAAATCGGGTAACTCCCGTTGGTTTGAACCAAAAAGGTTTCTTGAAGAGATTTATGCATATGGGAAGGATTCTAGGATGAAGAGATGTATTTGGAGAGATAAAATTATTAGATTTTGGATTATCCAATGGCTTGAGAGGTGGGGGTAAGGAGGTAGAGGTGGGGGTCTTTTATAAGAGGGAGGAGGGGCACTCTTGGAAAGTCATGAAATGTCACTTTATTTTAAAATTCATTTTGGATTTTAAAGGTCCCAAAAATATATATTTCTAGGATAAGTTGATAAGGGTTATAAATCCACCCATCCAATAGGTTTTTGACAGGTTTATGTCTTAGATTTTACATTATCTTTTCATTTTATTTAAATCATTAATTAATGAGGTAATCACTGCATCATCATGGTGTCATAAATAAATTAATTTATTTAATATCTAAAAATTATAAAAAAAAACTATGATGTAGTAAATACTTTTACCTTTACAATGACTATTTATAGTCAAAAATATGACTTGTATATCCCCATTTATAATTTTTTTTAGTAAAACAATACATGTTTGTGACATTTTTATTTTAACTTTAAATAAAAAGGTGTTAATGTCATTTTCTTACCCAAGTGGCTCCATGGGGTCCCCAATTTGACACATGTATTGTATTGGTCGGCCATGACTCATCAATTAGTGGTAGGACATATGTCAAGGTAATTTCATATTATTATAACATTATCTTTACCTTAAATTACACTAATTACATTAAATCACGATTAATAAAACTGAAAAGTTTCTATTCACCAACAAATATATTTGTCCCATTGAACCACATTTTACATCCTAATGGAAAAAATGTATGTTGGATTTTTTAAATTAAAATCACAGAGGTGGTAAAATTTTATTTAAATGAAAAATCAGTTTTTTAACTACCACTTAGTGGTTTCACTATTGATCAAAAATTGAAGTTTTTCAGAAAAATACCAAAAATTCACCCTAAGATATGTTTGATATTACGAATTCAAAAATGATGTATATTTTAAAAAATTTAAAACATATAAGTTGCATTAATCAATTTAATAATTAATTGTCGTTGTCAAAACAAATAGCGTGTTTTTATGAAATAAAATATATCAACAGATTGACACTAGTTTCAGTCCAATTTCAAAGTGAAATTAATTCCAATGATCACCATTAGATTAAATCGTAAAAATATATTCTAATTTAAAATTAAAACCAATTAAAAATATGATATAATCATATAAATAAATTATATTAAAAATTGTATTTTAATTAAAATACAACATTTTTCAATAATTCATTAAAAATGAACTTTATCGAAAAAAATAACAAAAACATACACAAGGTAAATTTTGATGTCCCGATTCTAAAGAAGGATTTTATTTGGTCCAATATAAAATATAAAATTTTCCAAAAGTTTATTTAAAAAGGTTTCTTCCTAAAATGGCAGTTATCGACCTTTTAATGAATATTAGAATATTTACGCTTAAAATTGGATTCATTCGCATTTTAATCCACTGACATTTATTGTAAAAAGTAAAAATATTTGAAAAACAAATATAATCATTTTTTAGTTAGTTCTGTTCATTACCACCTATAAAATGGCTATGTGTTAACTACCATTTAAAATAATATTATTTTATTATTAGAGTGCAATGTAAGATTTTAAAAAACTCGTTGTTGCGTATTAGGTACGCCATCAAGCATAGTGTTCCCTTTAAAGTAATATTAATATTTCATTCAAAAAAAGGGATAAATATAAAAATGTCATATTATTTATTTACATGGGGTGTTACACCCTTCCCCCCTTTTGAGAATTACGTCCTTGCAATTTTAAAATTAGGCTCAGAAACTTCATTGAAAGTCCCACATCGGAACAAGAGTAAATTAAATTGTCACTTTAAAAGAAAGAAAGGGAAATACAAAGGTCACCTGAGTTAATCCATACTAGGATTCCATGTAGAAAAACATGGTCATGGAAGAGAAAAAAAGGGTCATGTTCTGATGGAGAGTGATAGAAAACATGATTAGGAGAATGTTATCCACAAGAAAATCACAAACTTGTGATGGGTTAAACGGTATTTGATTAACTAGTAGGAAAACTTAACGGGATTTTTTTTTGTTTTAAGTTACTTTTAATTGAGGAATGTTTTTATGAGCTTAACTAAATCCTAATGAAACATACTTACTTGTCATGTAGACATTCATCTATTACTCTATTTCTTACACAAACTCATATTTTCTCTAAAAGATGAGTATTTATGATGAATTGTTCACATTAAGAGTGCTATAATCAACTTCTAGAGAATCCCCTAATCCACAAAAAAGAACTATATATTTAAAATGTATTTATAACCTTACCAAAACCAAAATTGTTCGAACAAGATCAGATAATCCACAAAAGGATAATCCTTTATAAAATAAAATCTATTCTTAATCTCCAAAATTTATCCAACAAAACCCAAAGTTCAACGAAGACCATTCGATAAATAATTTGTCCATAAAATTATTCAAAGTAATCCAAACTATGATTGAACCCCAAATATTTAAAGGATATAATCACATTTTCTTCCAAATTAAAAATCAACATTTATCTCCAAATAACATCATTTTCTCTTAATGTCTCATATTTAAAAGTAATTAACCTAATCATATATCCTCCGTGTTAGGTCAATATTTTCCTACATAACCCAAAATAAACTTATTCATGATTCATAAAATTATATAAAAAAAAAGAATTTTTCATACTAACTAGGTAATTCATGAAGTCCAGTGGTAGGTGATAAATACCAGTCGCACTTTGCTTATGGGTTCGATTCCCACAGCTTTGTTAGACGCGATGGGTTGTCACACGGTCTGCATGTTATCCTTTTTCCAAATTATATAATTCATAAAACCGTCCCCAAAAAGAGATAAAATATGAAAAAATAACCATAACATAATTTAACCTCAATTTTACCTCATGCCATTCATCTTCCATCATATAATAACCCAAAATTACCTAAAAAGTAAGGATTATATAAGCCCTAATTCTTACGATTATAATTATTACCTGAACTTCCACATCGACTTGGTTCTCTCGTACATGGTGCATCAGAGAACTCAGCAAAGTTCAAGTGGTTAATCATGACTCCTTGATAGTTGGTTTAGAATAACCACGAGATTCCAAATTGAATCCACCATTTCATCCAGTCTCTTAATCAGAGAACCACCACCGTTTCCTTCAAACCCATTGTCACTTTGGTGCCTGCTAGATCTATCCATTTACTAAAACCAAAATACCAGTGTGAGTATATCAACAAAATTATCATGTACTAATGAGGAAGATAAAAAATAAGATATACTTACTCATTCAATTTATCTAAAACTTTGACTCTTTCTGAAATCCTAAGAATTATGGTAATGTCACTTATTATTAGAGAATACCCTAACCTCTAAAGTTATCTAAATCGACCTCTGATACCAACTATAAGGACCCGGCCTTATAACATTACATAATCATGAATTAAATGAATAATTCAAATTGACTATATTTTTAGGTTTAGTGTTTTAGAGAATTAAGACATAACTATTACATCTCAAAATATTACAAAGTAGCCACTTTAACTAAGTTTCCATAAAATAAAAACTCTTAAAAAGAAACATGTCTAGTTCCATGTTTTACATAACATGTCTTTCTTTGACCCCATACTTGACCCTATTCATCATTAATTCATGTGGAAAACATTTCAAAAACATTGGATGAGAATAAAAAACCAGTAATGGATACACAAAGAAGGAAAACGGTTAGTTTTTCAAAACAACAAATAAACCATGAATACTTTATCAAATTAATAATTTTCACCTTTACAAAGTAGTAAATACTCTGCACTGAATAAAATTTCACCACTTATCATTTGTATCTAAAATATTACCATAAACCCATATAGAGAACACATAACATATAAAGTTAACTTGGGATATAAACATACTTAAATAGAATAATCATACGGTCAACTTCCCCACATATCACTATATGGAATAGTCATACGACCGACTTCCATACCCAATGCATTAGAGGTTATAGCGTAACCACCTATCCTGGTATTCATGGAACCACCTGTCATATGGATTATCACGTAACCACCCGTCAAATGTCCAAGTACCATTATAAAATCATTAAACATAAAACAATTATAAAGGAAGGAAAACATTTACACATTTCAAGCACAATATATCACTTAAATATATATACATAACAAATCCATTATCAAAACCATTTTCAATACCAAAATTCATAAAAGAGTATATGGTATTTATTTACTTTTAAAAATATTACGGCTTGTTGAGGAAGCGAAAGATCAAATAATACTCGTGGCGGCGGAAAGGTCATTGTCATCGAGTACGTTAAAAACAAACATACTTTTTTTCATTTAGTAAAACACTTCGTATAGAAAAGATTACTTCTGAATAAAAGTTAAATTAAATGGGGTTTATACACCGTATAAAAGAAATTTTTGTATAAAACAATATATACCTCAATGAAAGGTGATTGAGACAAAGTCCCATTCGAAGATGGTATCCTTAGATTAAGGATAAATCAATTACGTAATTATGTGTGAAAAATATAAGTACACCAAATATAAGTAGATATTAAGCGTAAATCAATCATATTAACTCAAAAATATTCATAGAATGGCATATTCTCAGTGTAAAATTTTAACCCAAAGAATTGAAATTGAGTTATGAAGATCCCTGGGAAAAATTCAACAACCTAACGGTGTAACTTTAAAATTAAGAAATTGAGTTGATGAGAGAGAGATGGTATCTCATCACTTGGACATAAAATATACATCAATAATGATATATAAAAACATATCCCAACATAACAATATGTAAATTAAAAGACCCAAAAAAAGAAGTCTTTTAACAAGAGGATGGTGAAAGGTTCCCTTACAGATTAGGGTAACTTTCGAAACGTACACCCCATGAAATAACAGTCATTAAATGAAGATGTAAATGTCCATAAATTAAATTATATTACACAAATAACACTATCATGTGATGTACATACACCACACAAAAGGAAATAGTGGAGAATGTATCATGAATCTCATGGGAACAAAAAGGGAGATAAAAACCACATACCTCATTGTAATCAATCAAGTCATTTGACCAAAAGATAATAAACACAATATGAATCATAGAATAAAATGAATAGAATAATGATAATATATATCATATGGAAGAACAAAATAGACCAAATTCAATAAATAAGTGGTGAACAATGGAGATCTAACGGAATTAAATGTGAGGTAAGATATCCCCTTATGAAAATTCGGCAACCTAACGGCGCAACTTAAAAATTCAAAAAATGGATTGAATATATCAATTAGGATCTCTCATAATATGAACATAAAAATTATAGTAAGTGGAATATATAATAACATCCCCCAACATAAGAAAGAGGATCTTAAAATAAGTGACATAAAAGAGAGTACATAAAAAGGAAGAGAGAGGTTGGATCCCTTACCTCAAGTCCGACATGTCTTGTTCGTTTCTTTATATTCCAGAATAATAAAAATTGGTCAATTTATAAATGATTAAGGACCTCATTTAAATATTATTATTCAGTTAATATCACAAATTATAATGTTATAATAATTGGTTAATAATGTGAGTTCATATCAGACGTTTTTGTCGATGTTCGGTACTTGAGTAAAAATTGAATTTGTTAAAAAAGAATTTTCCATGTAGTTATATGTACATCATATCCAGAATATTATAAATGATTTAAATATCATATATATCAAGTATAAATTCATTTTATACTATTAAATATCATTTGGAGATAAAAGGAAATGAAATGCACCGTTCATGGATACGGCAGACTGTACGTACGCATGAACGCTACTTTCATTTCTTTGGAACATTAATGGAATTAAAACTAGATGAGATATATATATATATATATATATATATATATTATAATTACAGTATAATATATATGTTATATAGGTCACATAAGTTCATAAATTTCATTCTTTATACATTCCATGTACTGCATTAACGAGTCACATCATTTGAGGGGGCGGTAGTCCACACTTCCTCAAATGAAATTATCGTATTTGCACAACATGAAAAGAATAAAGGTATGTATTTAATATAATATAAAGAACCATATAGAGGAAATAAATATAATATATATATTAAATAAATATTTTTCCATAATAATGGACACCATGAGAGGTGGTAGGAGAAGATAGAACAATCATTGTTTCGTGAGGCATTAATTCTCCATCCACAGAAACAGTATGTTCTTTAACCATTAGACGGAGGTGTGTGTAAGTATAGCTCAAATAATTCTCATAAAACCATCCTAGTATTTTTAATATATTGGTTTTGTTACAAAAGAAAGTAATAAAAAGAGTTTATGGGGTTTTAGAAGAAAAATAAAACAAAATAACATTAGTGATTACTTTACCTTTAAATCGGTTAACTCTCCTTGGTTTGAACCAAAAGGTTTTATTGAAGAGCTTTATACCTAAGGGAAGGCTTCTAGGATGAAGAGATGTATGTGGAGAGATAAAATGATCAGATTTTGGCCGAGCCAATAGCTTGAGAGGTGTGGGTAAGGAGGTACAGGTGGGGGCTTTTATAAGAGGGAGGAGGGGCACTCTTGGAATGTCATGAATTGTAACTTTATTCTAAAATGATTTTCGAATTTTAAAGGTCCCACAAAGATATATTTAAAGGATAAGGTGATAAGGGTTCTAAATACACCCATCCAATAGGTTTTTTACAAGTTTCTGTCTGAGATTATACATTATCTTTTCATTTTATTTAAATCGATCATTAATAAGGTAATCACTGTATCATCATGGTGTCATAAATAAATTAATTTATTTAATGTATAAAAATTATAAAAAAATACTATGATGTAGGAAATATTTTTAGATTTCTAATTACTATTTATAGTAAAAAATATTACTTGTATGACCACATGTAAAAAAAATTTAGTAAATCAATACAGGTTTGTGACATTTTTATTTTAACTTTAAATAAAAAGTTCTTAATGTCATTTTCATACCCAAGTGGTTCCATGGGGTCCACAAGTTGACCCATGGATGGTCATGGTCATCCATGACTCATCCAATAAGGGTAGTATATGTTTCAATGTAATTTCATATTATTATAACATTATATTTATCTTAAATTACACTAATTACCTTTAATCGAGATTAATAAAACATAAAAGTTACTATTCACCAAAAAATAATTTCATCCCATTGAACCAGATTTTACATCCTAATGAAAAACATGTATGTCAGATTTTTGAAATTCAAATAACTGAGTTGGTAAAATTTCATTTAAATGAAAAATCAGTTTTTTAACTACCACTTATTGGTTTCACTATTCATCAAAAATTGATGTTTTTCAGAAAAATACCAAAAATTCACCCTAAGCTATATTTGATATTTCAAATTAAAAAATTATGTCTATTTTAAAAAATTCAAAACATATAATTTTCATTTATCAGTTTAATAATTAATTCCTATTGTCAAAACAAATAGCGTGTTTTTACGAAACAAAATATCTCAAATGATTGACACTACTTTAAGTCCAATTTCAAAGTGAAATTAATTCCAATGACCAAAATTGGATAAAATGGTAAAAATATATTCTAAATTCACTTTAAAACCAATTAAAAAGATGAAATAATTATAAATAAAATAGATTAAAAAGAGGATTTGAATTAAAATACAATAATTTTCACTTATTCTTTAAAAATGAACTATATCAAAAAAAATTACTAAAACAGACACAAAGTAAATTTTGATGTCTTGATTATAAAGAAGGATTTTATTTGGTCCAATATAACATATAAAATTTCCAAAAAGTTCATTTAAAAAGGGTTTCCCATCAAAAGTCGATTAATCGACCTTTTAAGGAATATTAGAATATTTACGCTTAAAATAGGATTAATTTGCATTTTAATCCTCTAACATTTATTCTAAAAAATAAAAATATTTTACAAACATATATAATAATTTTGTAGTTAGGTCTGTTCATTCCCACCATTACAACGGCTAGACGTTAACTACCATTTAAAATAACATTATTTTATTATTAGAGTGCAACATAAGATTTCAAAGAAACTCGTTGTTGCGTATTGGGTACTCTATCAAGCATAGCATTCCCTTTAAAGTAATATTAATATTTTATTCACAAATATTAATAAATATGGAAAGGTAATATTCTTTATTTACATGGGATGTTACACATGCTGAATTTTTCATAATAGCTATCTTTTATGAGGGTCTTCAATACAATTCTGAAGTGGTTTTCATGTTCATCCTTTATCTTTAAATGGACATAAATATCATCTATAAATGCTACCAAAACTGATCAAAATAATCATTAATGACTCTATTCATTATATCCATGATGATAATGAGGGAATTATAAGAAAAAAGGCATTACAATTATTTCATAGTATCCATACCTTGTACGGAATTCAATATTTGGTATATCCTCTTAGACCCTAAATTGATGATAACCTAAATGAAGATCAATCATGGAAATGTATTTAGATATGCATAGTTTGTTTAATATTTCAACAATGTGGGGAAGAGGAAATTTGTTCATGATAGTGATCTTGTTATGTTGTCGATAATCAATCCTGGGTCCCATTGATCTATCTTTCATCTTAACAAATAGAATACATTCTCCCCAAGGTGATTCACTAAGGAATATGAATCCCTTCTCAAGATTCTTGTTGAGTTTCTTATTCAATTATTGAAACTTAATTAGGGCTATTCATTAATGTGTCTTTGAAATTGGAATGGCACCTGGTATGAGTTCTATTGAAAACTCAACTTCCTGATTTTGTGGACGAACTGGTAATTATTTCTAAAATACATAATCAAACTCCCCTAAAATGGGTTTATTCTTAAGAGTGATTTTTCCCCAACCATTTGAGAAAAATAACTTTCATTTATATAAATAAAGACCCATAATATGGAAGAAATTTCTTCTGGAAGGTTACATTATCCTTGCATCGATAAATGGTCATATATTTATCTGTTATACGAAATTTTACTTATATTCCTTTGAAATTTATATGAGATACATATGTGGAAAGATAACACATGCCAATAATCACCACAGATTACAGTACATAAAGTATCAAAAGATATACTAGAATCCCTTTCCCAGAAACTTCAACTAGAGAATAATTATAAACTTTTGATGTGATTGGTGTTCCCTTTAGAGTTATCACTACTAACTAAAAATCGAATTCTTAAGGTAATATGGATATAACCTTATTAAATTCTTTAGAAATAAAAGATTTGGTGGACCTAGAATCAAATAAAACATTTAATAATGTAAAGTGGATGGTATGTGTACCATTCATCACTTCATTTTCATGCTCCACATCACCAAGAGTGATTACATGTGACTTTCATTTGTCATTACACTTAAAAATTTTCTGACATTTATCATCATCAATATCCCTTGGATTAGGTCATTGACTGGCATGATTCCCCATTTCCTTGAACATTTAACATTGAAGTGTTGGAGGTGATTTTTTTGTAGCATTTTCTATATATGACTGATGGGTTACTCCATTATCCATCTCAACCTTGAGTGAACATGGAACGATATACTTGTAGCTGTTAATGTCCCTTATGGACAATATGCTTTGGATAAATGGTTTTAAACTGCTAAAGATTTGATCAATTTTACTCTCAGATTGGATAATAATTACAGAAATGTACCTTCCAGGTCTTGTAAAACTATTATAATAGGTTCCAACGGATTTATCATCCTTTTTATTATGTCTATAGAACTCCTTCTATATCTTTGTTAGAAGAATACAAAGAAATTACATATTGAAAAATATGTTCTTTAACATGTCCCATTCCATGGACACAATTTCATCCCTTTGGCACATATTCCTGATAAGATTCCACCATTGATCATCTTCACCTTCCAAAAAAATACTACTAAGATTACATTATCATGTTTAGAACATTGTAGAATAGAAATATATTTTCAGTGGTTCTAATCAATTTTTCATCCACCAATAGATCAAGTGACCTATTGAATGATGGTGAATGTTGTCTCATGAAAGAATCAACAGAATGTTTTTCCCTACTTTACTATTTTGGAATTCCTGCATGATTCTATATTGATAAAGTTATTTGAGCATGGATATAAGGTTTTCATTCTATCTCCCATAAAATTTTGTATCTCTAGGGGACAATCATTTAATTTACCATTTCATTGAGCATTAACTCGGTTCCTTAAAGTTTCATCCATTGAAAAAAACCAAGAAGCATTATGTGAGAAAAACTAATCATAATGGGAAAACCAAATAATAAATAATAAAATTTCAATTTAGGACTCATCGGGTTTTATCATAGATTATTAATGGTCATTTATAAAAAACTAGGACTATATCCTATACTTATACATATCCTTATGGTTTTTACTAAGGCTTTCTCATCATATTCTCCTAAGGATAACTATACCTTTCCTCTAATACCAACTATAAAGAGATACATATTACAAATATTGATATTACATAAAATTTGAAGTATAATAATTAAAAAATAAAATAAGTCTAGGATGAACCATATATGTTTATTTTCTTTATAAAATGTAAAATAAACACCACTTGTTCATAAAACATCTACATTGTCTCATGCTTATTACTCCATAACTATACTCCTTTATAACATATCTAATATATTAAACTTTTTCATGACCCGGGGAAAAGAAAAATATGAATGGGTGAGCTCAAATTATTAGTAATGGTAAAAAAGGGAAATATCCACAATATCACTACCATAAGCCATAATAATGTAACATTTGGACATATTATCTTATATATGAATTATTGTGATATCATGTATTGGGATAAATGCTCATATGAATTAATGAATATAATCCCAAAATAAAAAACATAATACATCATATTTTTTGAATACACGTAAGCGTAGAAAATCATTTCATATTAGTTAAAGCTCTTTTCCAAGACCATCATTGTTGACAATGTCCACTACTGACCACGTTTACATACAATTCTAGACCTATTTTACTAAACTGAATATACTTGATGTTCCAGTAATGTATATCTAATGAGATATTTATCATTACCTATTACATTGGATGGATATATAGGTATCACCCATCTCCTAATTAAATCATTCTTATATATTCCAAAAAAACATTAATCATTCAACATAGCAGAACCCAAGAAATAAAATGGGGTTTTATAAACATCATTCCATCATAAACTAATCCATATAAAATATAATTCCACTAATATCACAACAAAATCATTATAATAACAGGAATATTAAAATAAACCTATTTAAATAATGACATATTATATGTAAAATAATTTTGATAAAACACTTGTACTTAATTCGTGAAGAAAATGCCCTTTCTTATTTAAAAATGTTTTCATTCCACAAAATTTCCTACAATATTAAATGGAGAGAATTTTGATGAAAATAAAATTGAGATCATGTAATGTAAGCTTCATAAAAACATGGTGTTAGGAAGATGTAAAAATCTATTCATTCCCTATAAGTTAAAAAATTTATCCTCATACTTTTTCAGAAAATGTCAAATAGTACTTCGTATCGAAAAACACCAGAAGATTCCTTTCATAAAATTTGATAGATATTTACCAGTGTGGAATAAAAATAATATTAACTATTTAGGAAATATGTATGTGGATGATAAATATACCCCAATAAATACTTATGAATAAACAATCTAACATAATAATGAGATTGTGAAATTATCTCTTAACATAGGTGTGATATATTTCATATGTATCTAAACCACCTTTATAATGATTTATATAAATTTAATAACTTTTTCTAGAATCATAATAATTTTTATGATATCATATATGATTATTTTATCATCTATTATTTAGTAACATTTCATTGTCACTCATTAATCTTATATTAACTGCTTTATGTTCTTATGAAATTTTTGTCGAATAAGTTCATGTTCCATTTTGTATGCTATAGTTATATAATATAAATAATGATATTATTAAAATATATATCGTATTTATTCATTCTATTCATGTATATAATCAAGGTTTAATAAATATAATGTAGGATTAATCGCATTACATTGTGGAGATAGTAGGTCGTGTGTATGAAGGAGCGACGATATCATTCACTTAATTTCTAAATAGTGTTGAATTGGATGGTATATTAATTATACCTAATAATTATCATGTTTTATTTATAATTTAAATCTATTATACTCATAATTATACCCATCCATAAAAGGTATTGTTGAATAAAAAATTCCACCACAGCTTGGAGACGGTAAGTTTTACGTACGCACGCATGGTGATATTGTTTTTCATAGGCTGGATAAAAGGAGGTATAATATTGTCCCTTAATTATAATAAAATCTAATCATGTATAAGATACTGTATTTATTAAATTATTATAGAAAAAACATAAGAAGTGTCAGTAGAAGAAGAAAATAATTTTGAAATATGTGATAATACAATTAACTTTTTTTGAGTATCTTCTTTTGATTGTCACCAAAGGCCTCATCAGGATGGCTTTCATCCCAATGCATACCCTCTAGAATTAAGTGAGGTATGTTGGAAGAGTAAATTGGTAGGGTTTAGCCTCACAAAAAGGCTTTATATGTGTGAATTAAATAGAAATTTGTTTCCCTTTTATAAAAGTGGGGAGGGGCACCCTTGGAAATTCAAAAACTATTAATTTATTATAAATTAATTTTTTGGTTTCAAATATCTCCCAAGTGAGTTATTTCAAAACTAATATGTGAATGGGTTGAAATTATATCAACCATTAATATTAATATATTTTTTTATATTATTTAAAACTGCGTAATTTTGATTTATTCTTATTTAATCTAATTAATTTTAATTGTGGTAATAAAATTTTAATTATTTAATGGCTATTACTATTTCATTATGTGGTCTAAATAGTCCAAAATTAGAAACATCATGACATTTTTGACTGTAAAATTTTAACTTTTAAATTTATAAATATGTTAAGAATTTTAAATAATCTAATCATAAAGTTATTTTTATAAAAATATCAATAGTTTAAATTTTGACACTTTTCATTTATTTGACCTTAAATAAAATAATCAATGAATTTAAATTTGATCAATTATATTTTCTACACTCCTAAAATTCCATATTCAGTTAGAATTTTTTTTAATACTATAATTATTTCATATTATATTTCTTTTAATATTTTTAATACCATTTATTTAATATTTCTAAAAATAATAATTTCTAAATCAAAATTGATTCATCATTAGTGGTAATTATTTAATATCTAAAAATTATGAACAAATATCTAGGATTTAGTTAAGAATTTTATATTTTCATGATACTACTTGTAGTTTATGTTATCTCGAGTTTATCAAGATATTAAAATTAATATACTTATAGTGTCTGGCATTATGTTGCATTCAATGATTTTAATAAAATTAATGTCCTATTCTTGGGTTAGTGGCCACTAAGTGACCCCATTTTTAACCATATATGATAAGGGTCTAATTTAGTTATCTAATAGGGTTTTTATAGGTTTAAAGGTAATTTAATAATTTTATTTTTACCTTTAATTACTTGATTTACCCTTAACCCTGGTAATAATGTTTTTATGAAAGTTATTATTCCTAATGTTCACAAAATAAAAGTTACCTAATAACATAATTTGGATCCACTGATTCCAAATATGTATTAAACTTTTTAAAATTTAAAACACATTATTTTCAGTATTTAAATTAAAATTATTCCCATTGGCTGAAAGAGAAAATGATTTTTAAAAGCTAAAACATTGAAAAAGATTAAATTGTTTTTATATATGAATTCATTGTAAAATTAATTAAAATTATGTAAATTATGTTGAATGATAAATAATTTAATGATATAAAATATTTCAAAGAAAAATGATGTTTTAAAACAAATTCTGTGTATTTTTACTATTCATCAAAACATGAATGTTTTCTGAAAAATATCATAAATTCATCCAAAGTAAATTTTTATATCCCACTTCAAAATAACATATTTATGTTATTATGTAAATAAGATTAATGTTTCAAAATATTTAACTAAAAGGGTTTCACATTTCAAAGGTGTAATATTACCCTTTTAAAAAATAGATGTGGTGGTACAACAAATACGGTTTATTCACATTGTATGATTAAAATATTCATTAGATGAATTTAAAAAAATATTTTGTTAATTATATAACATATATGTCTCATTAATTTCACCACCAATAGTAATTCAATCAAAAATATGAATGACTAATTTATATTTTTCATAAATAATTTATTTCCAATGAATTCATAATGCATTTTCATAAGTTAGTTATAATCATTTCCACTAACCTAATGGCTAGGATATATTTGTAATTTTATTATATGGTCATATCACAGTTCATTTAAACTCAAAATTTCAAATAATGAAATCTAATTAACAAATAAAATTATTTATAGAAAATATTTCATAAAAAAATTAGTGTGTTACATTAGCGATGCTTAGATGTGTTGCTGGGGGTGAGATGTTATATGGAGGGGAGGTTGTAGGATCTCAAACATAATATTAGATATGTTTCATTTATGTTTTAGTGAAACTAATTTTTAAATAAATGTTTTTTCCGAATATATGGGGACTTGGGGGTGTCCCCAGGGTTCAAGACATTAAAAATGAAGAAAATAGTTTATGCTACGTAGGGAACATGGTTAGTAATAACGGTGCACCTTAACCTTATATCATATAGGGGGAGGGTTAACGGTTGAAAACCATGAAATATAGAGTCTGGAAACCATACTGCTATGAATAGATCTGAATACAAGGCCTTCACTTAGTTTTTTAAATTATGTATTCTTCCTATGAGACCATGGAAACAAAGCATCCTTATGGAGAGAGGGTGGCACATGGTTGGTGCATAGTTTGTCCAACCATTTTTCAAAACAATGTACCTCATTAAAATAGTTAGTTTCACATTTTTTTAACCCACGCCCATAAGCTTTCTTACCTTCTTTCACCCAATTTCATCGTTCATTAAACTGGGTGACAAAATTATCTCCCTCAATCACTCCAAGGATGAATCTCATTCATTTCTTTTCCATTTGTAATTTCATGGAGTGTGAATCAAATATTCATCTGAGAATGGAACTCATTTATCATATATTTTCTTGAAAGGTTCATGTGTAATTGTTCTTATCCATTTAGTCACTAACACTGTGTTTTCCAGCATATTATATTGTTGGTATTTGATGTTTGTGTGAGTATTATGATAGGTATTAGGATAATAGAGGGGTTTTCTATAAACACGAGGTAGGTATTCTATAAGTTTATATCCCTTAGTAATTATGTTAGTTATGTGTCATTGGTTCTACTCTACTTACTGATATGCTCAACAATTATTTTTCTTTAAAGGAAATTCTAAATTGGGTTTTTAAATTGTGTGATAGACCCCTTACTATCCCTAAGGGATTAGATGATGACAAATATATATGGCCTTTGGAAACCCATGGGGTGGCCCACTCCCTTGTACATGAATTACTGGGATGTTAAATTATTGATTCAAGGGTTTCTGATATCATACAAATTGTAAATGTTATTATCCCAAAGACATAAAATGAAGTTGTGTTTATCTTAATTTGAATAGCTAAATGAGTAAGGTTATTTGAATGTATTCATGTTATAATTTTTTAATTGGGATTTTCCTCATTTATAAATGATTATTATGTGGGGATAAATGGTTTAAATGTGTTTAAATTATAAAATGGTAATTTATGATAATTGAGATCATAATAAATTTTATTAACCTAGTTAGTGTGATAAAAAAAGAAAATTTTGTACTCATTTTGTTATTATGTGAACAAATTCTAAGGATGGGGATCCCTAAAAATGAGGACTAATAGTTATTGGTAGGATGGAGTGTTGCTCCACCCTTGTTGGTTGGCCTGACTAATTTTCTAGGAACCCCTATACATAGTAGTTTTCAAGGAAAGGATGGATGCTCAGGAACCGACGTTTATTGAAATTGCATTCTATATCATGGATTGGATAGTTAGACATGGTATTCCAAATACCAGTTTAAATAATGTACATTGGTTCCTTTTTTAATGACATATGACCCTTTTAAACATGTTTTCGATGACCAGAATATGATAGATAATGTTTGATAAAATGGAAAAAGAATGCAACCCATAATGTAAGTAATTAATATAAAAATATTGAACGATGTAACGAGTTTTATTTTATGTTTTCATTATTATTTTTACATCTTCAAAAAATGTATTATAATATATATTTAGTATACCCTATTGGTTGTGGAATACTGATTTTTATTCAATCACTTCTTGGTTTTCCATTGGTTACTTGTGCTAACTTCATGGTTTTAGTTTAGGAGAATGAAAAATTCCCTATGATTGATGGTTGATTTGGGGATTAGGGTTGTTCATGGATGAGGGGACTGGTCCTAGTGTTGATACCCCTTTTAGTGATTCTTTTTTATGTATTTATTTTTATTTTCCCTTTACATGAGGAATTTTATGCATTTAAAATCATATTTATTATATTATTGTATGCATGTTCCCAGCATTGGGAAATTGTTTTTGTGATACATGATTATATTTTTTGGTTCCATTATTTCTTCTTTTCAATGTTGTATCTTACTATTGTAAAAATTATATAGTCTCTCAATATTTTTTAACATACCCTAACAATTGGTTGGAATCCTGTGGAATTTTGGGATCCATGCATGAGCCCATGTGTTGAACCAAAATGGGCCACCAAATTAGTGGTACATGGGTCTGGAAATTGTAATTCATAAAAAACACCATTGTATTTATGTCATTACATAATAATATAGAATTGATACAATGAAAAATAATTTTTTGAAAATATTTATTAAAATTATATTATTGTGGAGAATTTAATATTCACATTCCAAAAAAATCTTCATATAGGTAAAGTGAAATCCCATTTCATAACACAAATTTAAAATAAATAAACCATATTATTTATTTAAAACTGAATTATATATATTTGTGAGATTAGATGGGAACATAAGGGGGGAGCATGCGAGAGACCTATTATTGCAACTAGGGTTTTTTTACCACCACTCTTTCCTAATCTAGGTGTCCCATCTCTTTATGAATCCCCTTTCACACGATGTAGTTGATTCCCTTACACCGATGTCCATGGAACCAACCAGATCTCATGTCACCTCTTCCAGATTCTGCTAATTCATAGATGCCATAGTCGAAGGCTCATACACAACCATTCACCCCCCTTGGACCTCATATGTGGAATAGTGTCATTATTTGGCAGTTTATTCGGATGGAACTAGTTTTCATGAGGTTGAGATCTTCCCTTGGTGGATAGTTATGGCAGCGTGAATAATATATCTAGCTATGGAGAGAGCTTGTACTGTAACTCCTCCTCTACTGTTCATTATTGGAACTCTTTCAGTGATTTTGGATTGGGTGTGACGATGTCTCTATTGGACCAAATTTTGGGGTCTAATATCATTGATCTTGTGGTTTTTTGAGGTTGTGTTGGTGTGGGATTGACCTAGATCATTCGACAGAGATGAAATGGAGGTGGATGGCGGTGACTATTTCTACGATCTATGTTGTGTTTAGGATATTGGCCCAAATTGGTCCCACATTCCTAGTGAGTCGAAGGACCGTGGGATTTGTAATGGGATTTATTAAATGATATTTCAAGCTAAAAAATTTTGGCCTTCCGGCTAATGGGCCTTTGGGACATGATGAACCCTTTTTCTGTTTGGTTTGGGGTTCTTTTCCATTTAATGGGTTCCTTACTAGTTAATGGGGGGTTATCATTTTTCTTACTAATAAATGGTTTTTCCACTGAACATTACAGTAGAATATAATATACTAAATAGTAATTATGGAGTTGAATAAAACAATATAAACATAAATGTGAAATCATTTTTACTGTTTTAAAAAAATATTTATTCAAACCCACATTATAACTATATTAAAAACTAAATCATTTGAAATAGGTGAATAAAAATGTGAGTAAAACCATAAATAAATCATATTTGGGTTTCTTAATTAGAATAGGATATAATTATTCGGAAAATTAAACATGCATGTGGAACAATAGTTGCTCATACGGAAGGAATGTGAATTATTATTCTTAATATAATCCTTTATTAAGAAAGAATATAATCAATGTAATTTCCTAAAAATTAGTAATATCATTATAATATCATCATAAAATAAGATGAATCCATCTATTAAAACCCATTTTAAAAAATTATTCATTATAACTCAAGAATCAGAGTTGAGTCAAGAAAACCCATTAAAACCCTAGTATCCATTGAATCGAAATCAATTAAAATAGAGGTCACAATATGGATCTTCAAAAACCATGAAAGAAATTAATATTTTATATTAAATTCCATAGGTATAAATCACACCATATTAAATATTTAATTTTTAATAGTATGTAATGTGTCTCAATAAATATGTTTTAGACGAAGAACCCATAACATAAGACCTGAATTCTACTAAAGTTCATGAAAATAATTTATAAAAAATAAAAATTTCAATCACCTATTTTTATTCATATATATAACATTTTATAAACATTATTCATATTTATTCTCCAAATTTATATAGATTGGTTATGATATATTTTAAATATTTGGTGTGTGTAATATTGATCATTCTAAACTAGTTTCATAATAATGGTGTTATTTTTAGTTCCTCTCCAAAATTAAATCATTTATATATCTTAAAAGATACTATAACTATATATTTATAACATTTTATAATTTTCGGATTCCATTATATCGGATTTTTGGTTTATATCCTTTTAGAAAAAATCGGTAGTGAGCATGTTCCTATAATTTTTAATGAATGAATATTTTTATCTTAGTTAAATAGTATAATATTAATTTTACCATTTAATAACCAAAATAAATTCACTATTTAATTATTTGTATCATATATTATCAATATCTTCATTCTCATATACATCTATGAAATAATGTTATTGTATCGTTCAACTAGGTTTATAGACCGACCCAAACAAAAACATGACATAATTAAAAGATGTGTATGGAAATGAAAGAGTTTATTTGGAGATAATATAATATTATAGAATATTATTGAGATTATTTTTTATTATTATTTTATCGACACATTTTTTAATATATTTTTATAGATCATAAATACAGAACATGAAAATTAAGATACTCTACTTCATGGATGTGGTAGTTTGCACAAACGCATGACTGGCGTTTTTATATTTCATAACGGAAAATGGTAAATGTGTGTAATAGGTTTTATAATAATATAAAAAAATTATATATATTATGAATACGGAATAAATCATAAATTATCTGAAAAAATATATTTTAAATGGAAAATATAAAAGAGATAAAATTAGAAAAAATTTAATTCTTGAATTGAAAACATTTAGGATTCCCTTTGAAGACATCTTGAGAAATTATGGATTTGAATTTCAAACATTGATAGTAATATAAAAGAAGTAAAAAATATAGGTTAATAAAAAAATTTATTATTTCAAGAGAATACCCAAAACCATAATAGTCTATAATGGGGGCATAAAATCACCTTTAATAAGCGTTGAAAATGGTTTTCTTTTAAATATATATTCTTAAAATTGAGAGAGAACATATTTTAAATGTCAATGAGAATTAAAAAGTGTTAATAATGGAGTGGGTAAATGTTGTGGTTTATACACACATCAACTAGTCATTATTAACATGATTTCAACATTTTAGGGCTTTTTCAGCATTGGATAACCAATTTTTCCATTTGTTTTTTACCACAATATATAGATTTTTCCTATGTTGTCAATAGTTTGTATATAAAAATAAAATGTTCCATATACATAAAGTAAAACTTATAATTTCAAATTCCAAATTCATTATATTTTATTAACTCAATAAATGTGATAAAAATTTATGATAATAAATGTATAATTTAGTAAAAATTATTTTAGGGAATAATGTAACTTATGTTTTAAAATACGAAAAAACTGATTTTTCAACTACAATAAAAATTCTAAAATTTAAACTAAATCTTAAAAATCTTATATTCCAATAAAAATTTTCCATAAATTTCCTCTTAATACTTAGATACTGATAATTTCATAAGAGCTACATTTTTATAAAAAATTGTTATACTCACTACTTAGCTAAAAATAATTTTTTTAGGAAAATCCTAAAAATTATGCATAGTATAATTTTAAAATCAATAATTAAAAACTAATATAAATTTAAATATAAACTTTTAAAATTTTAAAAAATATAATCAAAATATAAATAAAATATATAAATTAAACATTTCATATTTAATTTTTTTGTGTTCTTAATCCTATTTTGAATTAATTTATAATTTATTACCATATTTTTGTTGACCAGGAATTTTATTATTGTATAATATTCCTAAAAATATTCCTCTAAAATTTTATAGATCATTGTACTTCTGTGGTATGTGATAGAATTATTGGGAATATATTATATATGGTTCAAGGAAATATATAATGTAAAATCTTGTTGAGTTACATCCCCCCATTTAAAAACATTTTGTCCTCACAATTTACATTACTGCTAACTAATGAAATAGTTAATTTATTCCATAAGATATACATGAATCATGATTAGATTTATATTGAGATATATTCCTTACTCTCATATGTAAAAATATGAATCTTTTTTTAATATTATTATTTAGGTTCTTTTAGAGACATATCGTTCATAAAATTTTTTTAATGATCACATAACTAACAAATTAATAAATCCCATAAGAATATGATATAATTAAATAAAATAAGAATAAATGATCTTATAATAACTCCATCCAAATTTGATTCATCCAACAAATCCTTAATTTTCATTCAATGAAACATTCATTTTAGCTATGAAATAAATTTATCAACCCATCATTCAATAAGTTTAACCTAGGTTATCAATAGACATTTGTCTATTTGGTTCATAGTCCACAAATATATTCCAAAATACATTATAATGTTTTATAAATAGCATATAATCCACCAAATTATATCCCATTATAGTGATATTAATGTTTGAATTCCTAGGGCCTCTCATTAAGTATCGTACGAAGAATTAGTTAATATTATACCATATTTTTCAGCGTGATTACCCATATGTTCATTTCTGCAATATTAACACCAACATTCATGTATCCTAAAAGGTATTTTATTTCTATAAAACCATAAAATATATAAAATACCAAAAAAAAATGGTATATTAAACTATATATACACTTATAATTAGTGTTTTCACTAAATTTCTCTCGTACTAATACAGGAAAATAAAAAATATAACCCTATAAAATTAATTATATATTTATCTTAAACTAACTAAACAACCCAATATATACATATTTTTATCTTACATAAATTTTCTAATGAAAAAATTGAAACTCATAAAATAACTCATAGTCCTATGGATAGATGGTTTAATGACACTAAGACCTTGGTACATCAGAAAATTATTCTATAACACATGTGAAAATTACACCACAATTGATCCAAACCATAATCCCTTATATAATTCTCATAATTTATATTCATCATTATAAAATAATTAATGGAAACATAAGAAAGAACTGGTATCAATCACTTAGTAATAGGAAAAATTATCAATATGTAATCATTGGTTTGATCATTATTATTTTATAAAACATGATCAGGGGAGAAATATCTTATTAAAATAATTCATAACCTATAGTGTTGGCCATAAATCATGAAAGGACATGTCATCTAAAATGAAAAAATATATAATGTGGTAATGGAGTGAAAATTCATCACATAATTAACATGAGACATATTTAAAAATCATAAGATTTTGGTATTGAAATTTAACATTCCTTTAAGACGTATCATAATATCAAATAATGTAACAAATATGACAATAGGGTATCATAATATTATCAAAATATTTATGAAGTCTCTCCTATTATGTTTTTCAGTGTAATCCAAGAAGGCACATCCATTAATTTGTGATAATATCCAAGAAGTATCACACAAATTTATCACATGATATATAAAACATTAAAAAAATTATTAGATATATAGGACTCATCCCATTATCATTTATATATGTGTGTGCTATAATATACCTATCATTCAATTTATTTTAAATTCCCATGGGAAGAAAATGGGTTTTATGTCGCTTCTAAATGGTATCACATAACATGGTATCAAAATTTGATTGGTTGTTACCAAAATATAGATTACCAAATATGAGGATTTCATCCACACATTTTTAAGGCGATACGTAAAACATAACTTCATTGGAGTTGTATCTTTAGGGTGGAAACTAGATGCGAAACCACAAAAATAAATTAATATAAAATTTCCTTTAATATTTTATCATTGTGGTGAAATGAAGAATAATATTCAAAATTAAAAAAAATATGAAGATATAATGAAAAAATATTTAAAATTGATCTTTAAAATAAATCCATATTATAATATATTAATAAATAATGTAACTATTTTACATAATAAATGTAGAGTTCGTGATAAAAATATGATATTGAATGGGAGATACATTTTAATGTTTTATAATTATTTTTATTGAAAACCAAATCATATAAATGGGGATAATTATTTCATTTAAAATGAGTTAATTATAAATGTGGATTTAAATGAAAATAAATCATACTTTTATCTTAAAATAGGTGTATAATAACATTATAAGAAAAAGTAATCAAAGATATTGGAGAAAAAAATTCATTTGTAAATAATGGGAAATGTACATAATTATGAAAGTGATTATGAATAAATAAGATCATCAATATAGTTACCCAAAAAATATAGAGGATAGTAATTATAATATCCTTATAGAATTGAATAAATCCATCTTTTAATAACAATATTAAAAAAATAATCATTGTGACTCGAGAAGAGAAGTTGAGTTAAAAATCCCATTAAAATTTAGTATCCTTTAAATCCTAATCTATTTAATGAAAGAACATGACATGGCTATTAAAACCATATAAAATACATGAATATGGTAAAAAATATTCATTATGATTTGATCATATCATATCAATGATATCATGATGTAAAATATAACATATGTCCCGAGATATAAAAAATGAGAAAACCCCTCATTACTATAATTACTAACTTCCACAGAAGAACTTGATTCTCACATATAATAAATAACTATTTAATTCACATATTTACGAATATTATTCATATCTAGAGATTATTATAAAATTAATTTATAATTATTCACTATAATTATATTTGTTAGTAATTATCTAATATCATTATTTGTTGTGAGTAATCTTGATCATTTTAAACTAATTTCAAAATATTCATGGTGTTCCTCATTCATCTTCATGATATTATAATTATTCTACCATTTAAGATGCTAGAAATTGTAATTCATAATTATTTATTGTTTATAATTTCATTCTAGGGGATTTTTTCTATAAAATTTAAAGATGAATTTTCCAATGTGTTTGTTTCAGTGATATTTATATAATGAATATTGGAATGGTTTCTATTGAGTTTAATAATAATATTTCCTTTAAATAAATATAATAAAATAATATTTTAATTACTTATGTAATTTAATATAATTAATAATTTTTCCATATTCATATATAATATTATTTTATAACAATTGTCAACTAGGTATATAGACTAAAACAATCATGAAAATACCATAATCAAAGGATGTGTAGGTTTATGAAAGTATATTATTTTGGAATTATATAATTAATAAATAATAATAATATTATTATTTAATAATTAATAAATTTTTTATAATATTGTTAATATATTTCAAGATTTTAGAAAAACCATGATGAAAAGTAAAATGCATTACATCATGGAGGAGGTAGCCTACAAATTTTTTTGAATTCCACTTTTATTTTTCTCAGTCAAAAAAGGGTAATGTGGTTAATTGTTATTAAAAAATTATAAACACATTCATTATAGTATAAATTAAAAATATATAATATATTATTGATGTAAATATATGTTAAATGTAAATATATAAAATAAATAACACTTGAGAAAACTCAATACATACATTGAGAACTTTTTTCCCATGGTGGAATCTTTGGAAAAGTTAGGGTTAGGGTCAATTCTTGTGAACATAAGACAAATGTTTTGAAAAATTTTAATTTAATAAGTAATAAGGGAAATTTTTATCACAAAACAAAAATTTAGAGTGCTCATAAAGGGGTGGTAGAAGGCCTTCTGGTGAGAATGACATTCTTGTAAATATTCCATCTTTATATAAACAATGTTTTGTTTCCCAATATAAAGAGACTCATAAATGGAAAATAATATATTGGGAAGAAGATTTGGTTATTAAAAACCACAAATTTTACATTATAAATATTATTTCAAAACGTTAGGCCTTTTACTCCTATGCTAATCATGTTTCACAAATTTTCATTTTTCTCTAGTAACAAATTTTTTCCAAATAATAATTTTTCTAGGCCAAAACATAAACTCGTACATAGTAAATAATATTTAAATTTTAATTAAAAAAATTATGTTTATTTTGTTATATTTACATTCTAAAAGTATTAATAATTTATTTTAACATAATAATTTTATTATGTGTTAAAAATAGTTTTAGATATTTCTAAAAATTCTTTTCTAAAATATAAAACAGACGTTTGTAAACTAAAAAATATATATTTTAATTTAAAATATATTTTTGTCTACAAAATGGATTCATAAATTTCCTCTAAATACCTATATACTAATTCTGTCTTAAAATACATAATATTTATAAAAATTGTTTTTTTCAATATTCCCCAAACAATATCTCATTTAAAAAATCTAAAAATTAAACATAATATATTTTTTAAATTAATAACTAAAAAATATTATTGAATTTTAAAAAATATATAAATATTATAACATTATATTCTAAATTAAAATTCAATAAATAAGGATAACTATTTTTCTTGAAAATATCCCTTTTAAAACATTAAGTGTTCTTAATCATATATTTTATGAATATTTTACTAACAATAATATTTTTATTTACTAGTGGTTTTAGTATAGTTAAATTTTCTTAATAATATTAATTTAAAATGTCACATCACATTTTAAATCAATGTGGAAAGTGAAACAAATAATTTAACAAATTAGAATTATTTAAATGAATGATATATAATTTAATTTTGTTATGTGACAATACATTTCATACGAGAAGATGAATATCATATTAGTTGAGCTCCAACTGGTGATATTATGAAAAACTTACCCAATCACCCTTTATTAGTTAAGAATTAAGTATTTTATATTAAATGTGTCAATGTATGAAGGTTATCATGTTTGGTATCTCACAAACCTAAAGTATATGAAACTCCAAATTATGAACAATTCTTCCCAATATATGAAAGAAATAGTGAATGAAATTTTATTAGGTATAAAATAAGTGGATTATCAAGTTCATAAAATCTTTTGTATACCCCATGAGAATATTATGTATCCAAATACAATAATATCTCTAATGTTAACATTAAAATTTCATCCAAAACTATAATAATCCATGATGAGCATCATTTAGAGATAACTCAAAGTCATTCATTGAGAAGTTAATTATCATTAGACATCATGATATAGATCTATGTTAATTTGAGTATCCTAGTATTTTTTGAGTCATTTTAAGTAGCATGAAGTGTGTTAAATTTTTTTGATTTGAGTAAAGATACATTGAGAGCTTCATAGATGTGAAATTTTGAAAAAAATGTAATCAAACATAAGATATTTAATTTAAATGCATAATATATTATAACTATTGTAATATTGGAAAAGACCTAGTCTTCTTAATTTGATTTGAAAAATTAATAAGATGATATTTAATATATTCTATGGGATATACAATATATTTATTTGATTTGTAATATATTTCACATTATTGCAATGTGAGATAGGAAAGATGACCAAATTATCATTTTATAAATAATATTTTTATCATAATGTAATATTCATCGATTCTATGGAAATTATAAATTCTCACAAGTTTGTTTTTTCTTTTACATGTTACATAAGTGTATTCTTGATATTAAATGGATTCAAATTGGAAAATATCCATATATATGGTTTTTTTACAAGCTATGAAAGGGTATTCTTAAGCGGATTGTGTACGATATTGGAATATACATTAACATATGGTTCTGAAAAATATGTTTTTATTGGTACATAAGTTTTTTCAATTTCATACAAGTGATACATTAGTTTTAATGGAATTTCATTATGGTTTTTTACTTGACAAAAACTTACTAATGTACTAGATCAAAGTATGATACTTAATATTATTTCCATTTTCAATAAAAAAATTCAATTGATAATGCATCCAATCATGGATTACGATATACATTATTAATTTTAAAGAAAACTAATAATGAATCTTATCATTTATGTTGTCACTTTGTAAAATATTTTCAAACCATAAAATTTATGACGATCCACAAGATTTAGACATCCACACCATAATTTTCTAAATAATTTTAAATGAGATTTCAATAGATTGTGTGCATCATGCCACAAAGAATGTAAATTATGGAAATTACACAATTACAAATCTATTAGTTATTTTGGGTGAATAATTTTATTAATAGAAAAAATTTGTGATTTTTTGCAATTTTGAAACTCAATTTGTTGGTGTCAATTGGAAGTGTTATGGATATTTATTTATATGAACGAATCATTGATTTAAATTTGAAATTATAGTAAAAAAACAAGTAATTTATTGACATGTAAAATCAAAGTGAAAGAGAATTATTATGATAACATTAAATGATGTTTAGGAATTGGAAGAGGATTATAAGATGAAGGGAAACAACCTTGTTATTCTAGTTCAATTTTATTTTAAATAATCATTTTTAGTGATCATCAAGTCCCATTTTTTTGCATTCATGGATTTCATGTATTTTTTTGAAAAATAATGAGTGGTAGTGTGCCTTGTATTTGTAGGGTTTATTTCAAAAACATTTCAAACACATATTATAAGTATAGTTATCCTATAGTACATGGAGACACCATAAGAATATGCACCCTAGATTATCCCTTTGTAATAAACAATGTAAAATATTTATATCTATGAATTTAACATCAACATTTATATATTGTATTTTCATGAATAATGGATTATTTAAGTTGTTATTTCGAACATATAGAACATGATCTAGTGAAACATGAGATGCATTGAACAAACTAATTCGCCCCCACCCCACCCTCTTAGGTGGTATTTACCTTGTGGTTGAAAAAATATGTATCCCATTTTAAATAATGATATAGTATACAATGACTTTTTTATAACATGAAACATATTACAATCTTATAATCCTTTGAGAATACTAAAAAAATAAATTAGTTTCTATATTACATTTCTTATATGATTGACTACTATATTGGCCTTATGATTGAATCAACTTTACAGGGGTTTTAAACACTTCTCATATCAAGGTAATTACCACCACTTATCTATGTTTGTACATGTTAAAACATTACCAATATACTCTTTTAGTGGGTTTAATTTATGATGATTTTTTTTTATAATTTTGAGACATAGAAATCATATTACTAAGATTTAACTACCTGAACTTGGTATTCAAATTATGTAACTTCATAACATCCAATGTTATGATGTTAATAATTTATGTTGTCTATATATAACATGATCTATGTTTAACATCCTCTTTAATTATGGAACAAATTCCACAAAACTTTTCCATTGAAATATTCTAATAACAATTATAACTCTTTATATAAATCTTTTACATACAAATCGTATAATATTTTAAGATCTAAATTACTTAACTTTTAATTGTGATTGAAATAATGTTTTATTTATTTAATTTTAACTTTATAAAGTTAAATAATACACCCAAAAAACTCATAAAATACTATATTAACAAAAAATTATTATTCCAAGAAGAATGTCTCCATTTTTTTATAAAATAAAAAATATTACCTATCGAAAAAATACCTAAATAATAATGTATTATTTCCAAATAAAATACAGTATTCTTTTTTCTTGAATAATTTTTTTAAAATTAATATAATTCATCAAAATATTACTTTCATGGGTAGTGGAATATCATGGTTATCCATGGTCAATCTAATTCATTTGGAAATTATAGTGTATTTTATGATTGTGGATAGTCCCACTAAATTACAATGATATAACCATTCATTATAAATAGTATATATTATATATCATTTATTTATTTTTTGTGTGAATCTGAAGATGAAATCACTTAATGGAACTAAATAATATCAAAATTATTTATGGATAAGATGAATTTTTATTGGTAGTTTATTTATTTTTTACTCATCAGTGATGATGATGTGACCAGGGGATTTTTTTTAAATGATTATAAATCACGTATTCACTCCCCCCACCAACTTAGTCAATACTAATAATTATACTACACTACATTCATGGAAGTGTATTCTATAAATTTTATTAACAATGTTAATATAATATGATTAGCGATGAATAGTTATTCACACTAGGATTTTATTTAACCAATATAATTTATATTCTAGTGTTCACATGCCTATTTTCATAGACACTTAGAAGATATATTCCAATATCAACCTCCCATTGGTATGGATTCAATTCCCCAATAAAAACTTATCTCAAAAGGTCAAATTATAGTGGGAATAAATCGTGATAATGTCTCACTAAAAGGCCAAGTCATTACTATCCTACCGACACATAATTTTCCCATTAATAATAAAATATAAATGAGGTCCCACAAGGGACACTAAATCAAATCATAAGAAATGACACACATCACTAGTCCCATTCACTATATATCTCACCACATTCCCAAGACGACTTTTTAATTGGAGATCATGATTACCAATCACAATGTTTCGGGGACCTATCTTAGGATATATAGTCTAAAATATTATCTTATTGGAAAAGGATACCCAATTTAGTTCCATCCCAGGATTTTCATAATCACCCTCCTACAACCTTAAATCATTCAACACATGAATTTATTATAGAATGTTTAATTAATTTTAGGACCACCTACCATGTACTTGTATACTCCCACTCATCGAGTATCCCATATTGATTTTAGCTCAATAAATTTGAATACCCAATTCAAATAAATACCTATAATTTGGGGGATTTTATATGGAGTGAAGATAAATAGTTAAGGAAACCCCTAATGAGATGGAGAGTAAGGTAGCAATATATAAACCTTAGACGCACCATTGGAAATCCACCAGGATTGATAGAACATTTATTTAATACTATAGTGTAAATAAATCCATTTAGGAAGGATATACTGATAAGAGTTAGGGATTCATACATATATTTATTATTGGAGAGATAAGAGACATTTAGTATAGTATTTTAAAACATAAAAAATTAATTAAAATTTGGAAAAACCTAGTAGGAAGCCACCATGTGCCCAAAAACCATCCACTAAGTAATATGTATCCCACTAGATACCTACCCAACTACTACTGGCTGTTTAATGTACCATATGGGATACTCTTTCGGATTTCATAAACTATTGGGTACCAAGTGAAATTATACTAGGTACATAGAATTTTCTATCCGAGATGAAAACAATTTCCAAAAATCCCATTTTCAGAAATTTTGATCCATAACCACCATTAACTAGTATAATAAAATAAAATAATTAAAAATTAAATGATAAAATATTTAATCAAATAAATCCAAAATTATATGATAATTGATTCGAAATCCTCATATATATATTCTCATTCTTGAGATGCATCATCATGTCACGTCGATGAAAAGATTTGGTCACTGTGATCCTATATCCACATACTTATCTCACATTTACTTCTAGAAATGTATATTATTTAACCACATACATACCACGAGTGACATACTACAGTATATAATAATCTTAATAAAATCCAAAAAATATATATAATTTGTTCCTCAAATGTGGAATCAATCTCTATCTCGACACCATTGGCATTGAACATATGAGAAGGTCGTGGATGTTATCAGGTAACATATATAAAATACATAATTAATAACATTTATCTCAATTTGGTCCACCATAATACTAATCCACTCAATGAACTACAATTTTCTTGGGAATTATTTTCTATATTCCCATAAAACTAAAATAACAAGTTTCCCAATCTAGATGAAACATTCAATAATAATCATTCACACACCTGAAATGTAAGATGATGGTTTCATTAGTTTTTATATGATCACCTCTGTATCTTGTTCATAACCTAATTATTTTGAATCAATTAAATATTCTATAATAGATCATGGATTATACTAACAAAATTAAAGTAAAATTTCAATACCTCAAGATAGTATACAAAAGATTTCAATATAGGATTCCATTCAAGGCCTTGTCTGGAGTCATTTGAATATACACCTAGTAAATATTTGTATAGAAAAATTCTATAAATACCTGATTACTCTCCCAAAGTTCAAATAAATATAATAAAATTCACAATTTATTTCATTAAACATTTAAATTTTATATTAATATCACCCATTTATCTGAGGATGTTAAATTGTACTTAGCTCTACAAAAGTTCCTAAGGCCCACTACAGATCCTTCAAAAAAAAAGATGTTAACTCCACTTCATTATTAAATATTATACTCATAAAATATCATTGTAATCATGACATATACCATACATAGAGCCTTAAAATATAATAAAAATATTTATTCTCTTAATTCAATTTAAAATAAGACACTTTGGGTAAATAATTGGTGATAACCCTTACCGCATTTCTTCCTCAAGATGACCATGATAACCCAATCATAAAATCCATAATCACCACATATCATTTAAATAAAAGAATGGTAAGTGCCTAAAGAATATTATTAGTTTTATCATGCTCATATTTTACCTATTGGTAGAGTTTTAAATGTTATCAAACCCCTTTATGTTGTTTATTGTCCAAGAACACCAATACAATTTCTCTTTGTCATGAAAAAACTTGTTTAACCCTAAGGGAAATTTCCATCATAAGGTGTTTGAATCCCGCAATTTCTTCTTCTAAATATTCATTAGAAAAAAAACTATACCAATCATGTGTCTCTATTAATTTTATCATTTTTTATCATTAATGCATATAAATTATCCCACATCACCCAAAAAATTGAGGATGTTGGATAACTCTTGTTTACTCTATCAAAAAATGAGGTTGTTGTTCCCATAGATATATGTACAGACATATGATGATAATATATAATATAATGATGAGAAATAGGTGAAATTATCATTATCTACTATTTAATTGTTTACAATCATGCTGCTTAATCATTATCTAATGTATGTAGATCATCAGCAACAATATTTCCCTTTACAAATGTGTATTTCATATCGAAGAAATATGATTTCAAGTAGTAAACACAAAATTATTATTAAATATCTAGGTATTAACAAAAAAAATATTTAAATAAGGATATTTTTGTCATTATGGACTTAAAATATCTTTCCCATTAGATAATTATCGAAAAAATTTAGTGCATGAAAAGTCATCGATATTTTTGACTCATGTGTCCAAGTGTTTTTCCCATAAATTATTTTCCACTTAAATTATTAAGCGAATAATTGCTAACTATGAATCATGATTTGTATATGATAAACGTCTAATGAATAACAATAAACGGTATACCATATATTTCTTTATAGATCCACACATGTCTGGGTGTATATTATAGTTTCATTAAGGATAATAACCCATATAATGCATGTATTGATTAAAATACCTATTTATCGGTGTCCTTGATAGTACTATCACATTTATCAGAAAATATGTCTTCATAAAAATAAAATATAGGTTTTAATTTATCATAATATAATTTCATGTAATATCCTTGATTCACCCAAAATAGGTAACATCCTAACCTCATTTTGATGTTGGAGAACTCATATGATCCATTCAATTGATCGAATAGTTCATCTACACATTGAATATGATATCAGTTCTTGATATTCACTTACTTCATCCTATGATAATATAAACATGTGAATAATTTTTTATATCTTATGTTGGTCAATAAAACTGGATTAGTCCATGGGGGAATAATTTAGATAGTAATATTGTGAGTAAGCTATCCAAAGGTTGTTATAAAGTTGTAGGTTGTAAGAAGTTCATTTGAAGAATTGTAATTTTTTTCTTTGAACAAATCACCTCTCTCTATTAAATTTTCCAACAATGGCGATTATATGAACTTGGAATTAGATGAATTTTATCAAAGAATTATTTTTTAACCAAGTCAATCATGTAATGAAAAGTGTTTTGAAAAACAAAAATTTCAGTAGATGTTTTTATATCAAAGTCCACCAATTGAAGTTCTTATGTTGGATTTTTTCTTACAAATGAAATAAGATGAATATGGAAATAGATGGTGTTTGAATTTTTCCTAACCCAAGTCTAAAGGATAGTTATTTTTCACTAAATGATTTAAATTATTACAATGTTAGATCAGATTCATTATTTGAATACAAATTTTGAAATTCTTTTCAACTCTATAAATTTCCAACATCATGAGTTACCAAATCTCATGATACATGAATTTTTACGAATGGGAGTGAAATTATAATTTTGGGTATACAATTTTCCCTTATGAATTTATATGAAATTCATCAAAAATAAAAAATTGGAATGTTTTTTTGGGATATGTTTTAATTTGATCTATACAGTCGTTATTGATTATGTCACATTAATCCATTTAAATTTTAATAATTTTAATTTTTTGGTTTAAATTGTTTTGGTTGGGTTTGAATGATTAGAGAATTTAGGAAATTTACTAATGTCTTAAAAGCGATGATTTTAAAAAGGTTATCAGAAAAAATAAATCATACAATCAAAACATTGGTGGGTTGTTTAGTAGAAATATATTCTAATAAAGGATTGATTTAAGAGTATTGGATGATTGTTTCTGAATCACAATCATAGGAATTTTTTTAAAATTTCCATCTGATTAGGAAATTCATATTAAGAAAATTTAGAATATACTCTTTTTCATGTAATCAGATGGAATATTTTTTATAATGTCCCACATATATACAAATTCAAACCAAATGATGATTTATCATACACAAATTTTTTAATACAATTTTTGTATTTTAAAAGATAAATATGATGATATATGGCACTGGATGATTTATAACTCGAAATAATCTATCTGAAATTCAAATTATATGATCAATATTTTTATATAAAATTCATCCGATGAGAATGTCTCTAGAATAAATATTAAAATATATTCTTATAATGTTTTTTGGGTCATTTATATACTCTCACCATATTAATGAATTCCATGATGTATTCTGGATAAAAATTTTTCGAATCAATTGTTGTGAATTTATTTTCTTTATAATTGTTTCATAAAGATATATATTGTTATGATGATGAGTTTATCAGTTAATATTCATAAAAATAATAAATTTTTTTTGTGTTGTATATATTGAGAAAAATGTTTTTTACAATTCCTTAAGACTAATGCTAAGTAAATTCCAAAAAAATGGTTGTTGTTGATGATTTTTTGAATCCTCAATAATAGTTAAATCATTGTGATGATTTGGGGAAAAAATTAAGTGATATATTTTAATATTAAATTTTTCATTGAGTGTGAATCTAAATTGGTTTTATTCCATGTGCTCCCTAAAATGATACGATGTAAAGGGATAAAGGTAAAAAGTATGAGTATATTATTCATGTGTGAAAAATTTGAAGCCCCACTAAAATAGTTCTTGAAAATCTCTCCAGACTCACATATAAGACAAGTTTCTAGTATAAATTATATTAATTAGTTTTTTTCTAATGAAATAATCTCTTTGTTGATATTGTATAATATGAAGAGTGGAACAAATAGAGTGTTTGTTATCTAAGGGAATGAATGAACCATTTAAAATAATCCATTTTAGATATAACATTCCAGATGGACATACCAATATAAAATATTCTAGATATAAAAATCACAGAGACATTAATATCAACTAAATTTTTGTGTTTGTATGTAGACAACATCAAATGCATGAATGAATGTTTTATTATCAAAATCCTTTAGATGAACTTTTATGGATAAAAAATAACATATAAGAAATTATACGTAGTAAATGGGTGTAGTTTTATACATATGTACATGGAATATGTTCTTACATGATACTAGGTATGATAGTGAAGAATAATTACTTTCCAAGAAACGAAAAATAATAGTTGTTCAATCATCACAATAGCATCATAATGAAATTATTGGTGAAATTTCTCAAAGTTGTTAAAAACTCTTGTTATAAATTTGGAGCTAAGAATCTCATGTATTGTTGTGTTGATGATAGTGTAATAAAATTGTAAGGATATTCCCTAATTTTTATATCCACATGAAAATTATTGATATATAGTGGATTTTTTATATTTGATTATTTCCAAACATTTAAAAACACTTGATATTGTTTTTGAGTACTGAACCTCGTAAATACTTGTGTTCTATTTGTTCTATTTGAAATACCATTATTTAGAAAATTTATAAATCTTTAACAGAAGGTTATGGTTATTTAATTAGGAAGAATAAATTACAAATATAAAATGATCAGTTATTCTTCCCCTCACCCGCTTAGTGATCAAAGTGTTCTCTTCCAATCCTTAAAATTAGTCTCATAGTTAAGGTCCCCATCCTTGACTATTTTTTATGTTTGATATATAAATATGTTTCTATGTGTAACATCCTGACCCTCCCTATTAAAATGATGGGTGATATCTATTCTATAAGGCCCTATGTGACATCCCCAAGACACCAATGGCTAAAAATAAAAGTTTCGGTCTTCAAGAACAGTTGAGGGATGATTTTCCATTTCAATGATAAAATATCATAACTATATAATAAATAAACAAACAAAAAACAAAATGATACATGAGAATAAAATAAAACGATGAACATAATAAAACTAATAAAACAAATTACAGAAATATCAAAAACTAAAATACATACTCAATGAGTGAAGAAAACCACAATACTCAAAACTCCAAAGATATGTAAACTAGAAACACCCAACTAACTCCAATCTCGAACTCTACATCCCATGCCTAATGTATGAATGTGAATCAATAAAGTACTGAGTTACCTTTCCTTTACCACAATCCCTATATATGATACTAGAAAATTCAAAAGTGTTTCGATGAACGGGGTATGTAAAAAACTAATTAGGATTTTCCTATTGACATCTCAACACAGTCTATTGTGAAAAAAATAAAAATTTATATAATAGTTTTATGTAATAAGAAACATTTCCTAACATTTCCATAAAAACATTCAATAGAAAACAATAAACAAATCCAAAAATATTTTTAAAATAATTTGTAATACCAAAATACATTTCTCAATAAAAATCATGAATGTCTATGTGATAGTTCAATACTCATGAGTAGTCTATCATCGGTATACCTTGTCATCACAAGTTGACCAATACCAATATCCATAATAGAACAAGTCTCTTCCATCGGGTCATGTCTAATGAAAATGATTTCACACCAACCATGGAATCCAAATATTTTGCAAAACAACTACATAAACCTTTCTATCATTAAAAAAATTCCATACACTACTTCAAGACATCAAGACAAAACCCTATATTCAAAATAAAAATGTTAAAATCAAAAACCAAAGTATTTTCTTAAAATAAAAAAAAATTCATATTTTACAAGGAAAATACCAATATGGATTTAAACCAGAGTCACGTATGGATTTCACCAAAATTTTAATAAATACATTTAATTAAAACCAAGACTTCATTTTAAAAAACAATTAGAGTTGAGAGAAATTCTACCTACCTCACAAAGGTTAAAGAGTGAACAATGGCACTACACATCATTATATATTATAACAACCCGCATTTAATTTACTATATCCAATAATATTTAATCATAAAACTATTTATAATAGAAAGATCTATACACAATGCAATATATCTATTGTTCTGAAAGAGATAGAATAACCCTATATCTAAGAATAATGATGACTATTTGGAACCAATTGAAAGATTGATGCCTCCAACTCACATTGATTTTGATACAGATCTCTCCCGAATCAAAGGGCCTCATCTATCACACCTTGGGATAACAAGGAAAATAAATTATCGAAGTATTAGTGGGAAACAAGGGTTAATGTTCTAATTTAGATTGTGTCATCATTTTATGGAGGGTTAAATGTACTAGGCGTTGTTGGGTTGAATGGTTTCAAAAAAAATGTTCCATACATGTGGTGATACTATCTTAAGGACACACCTCACATGGTTGGGTCGCACTGTCAGAAAAACTATTCACCAAACATTATTTTACCCCTTTATAAAGATTCATGGTTTCTCTTAGCCATTTTACATGGTTTTTCTAATTTTTGAACCAACCATGCACCTTTACAGTTCCCATTGTCTTCCCTTTCATGATTTCATTGAGATGTTACATTTTTTTTGTTACTACGCACAAACTATATACCTCTATAAAATCATCTAAAACATGTCAACTCCCCTCATAACCTCCCAAAATCAATCCTAAACATTATATCATCTGAAAATACATGACTGTGTGATTATATGATTAAAATTGAGGCATTCTAAATTCTTCCCACCATTTTCCTTTCCATCCCAAGATTGTAAAAACCCTTGTTTTTTGAAAATATTTATGTCCATTTCTCTACAATTTTCTTCTCACATTGCATATTTCTTCAAGAAACTAAGAGCGTTTATATAAAACCCAAACAATAAAAACAATTATTTTATCCATGATCTTATCATTCCTATCTAAATTATTTACCAACATAAAAATTAATTAAGTATCCATCTCAATTTCAATATGATATTCTTGAATAACTTGTTTCAGATTAAGATGGTACTTCTTTAACTGGGATACATTAAAAACATTGTTGCTTGAATTGATACTTAGTGGAAAATAATTCCAATAATCCACTTCACCAACTCATTCTATAATCTCAAAGGGATTATATAATGATGTGATTACCTTCCCTTCTTACAAAAATGATTAATTATGAGCATTTCATAGATTATAATGAACACATTATTACTCGCTCTAAAAAACAACAAAAATTGACAATTATTTTCATATTATTTTTTATAACTATTGGTTGTCTTCACCATCTTTATATAGAAATTTAATCTTCTTTATTATATATTTCCCAGGTATGGGTCCAATTAGTTCTATTACAACATTTTCCACCAAAAAAAGTGTACACTAAAAAATAATTTCATAAAATACTTCAAAATAATCCATGTGTATTGAGGACTCAAAATAATTACTATAATAGAACTCAACTAAAAGAATATGTTCCTCTAAAGAGAGACCAAAATACATCACACAATACCTCATCATATCCTAAAATGTTTTTATTTTCCATTCAAATTTTCTCTATAATTTAGGAAGGCAAACCATACTCATAGTAAACAATTTTCTTTGGGATTACTACAAGGATTTAAAAAAAATAATACATAAAACTTCTATTGTCGGTCTGATACAATCGAGACTAGACTGTTACGAATATTGAAAATTTCCCAAATTTATATTTTGGATAATTCTTCTACCGAATTTGTTTCACAAATAGGAATTAAGTGATCCAACATTTTGAGGTATTCCAAAATCACCCATATGGAATAATAATTCTAAACTATATATGGTCACCAATTACATGTTCCATGGATATATGCCCCCATTTCCACATGAGAATCAGTACTGACTGACACATACCTATTTTTTAGTGATACTCTTCTCTAACATACTTATAGGTGATGAATCATGACACATACTCTCATATATCTCTTTTCATTCCAATCTAAAAAATATATAATTTCAATGAATCATACATTTTCTGAATCCCAGGGTGTCCATTCCCTCTTGAATATTGGTTGGAAAAATAATTTGTTTTTGATAGGCCAAAGGTACAACCACTGGATATCTAAAATAAAATAATAAATTATAATATAGTTTCTATCCAGAAATTGTCTCCCCAACATTTTGTTTTAACCTCACAGAATCAAATTCAAGGTCAGATTTTTGGGAAACTCTTATCTACTCAAAAAAATCTAGAATTAAGAATGAAACATTAGCTTAGTTTGAGAAATCTAGATTCATATATTCTATAACTAATTTTAGTTTCCACTATAATAATTAATATTTATAAAACTGACCATATGACATGATAATCAATGAATATTCATCAAATTTCCCATTACTAGGTGTATACATCAAGTATAAGTAAAATATTTATTGATACTCCATCCATCTATGATTTCATAAATTTAAATATCATTGTGAGAGATTCTTATTTGATGTCTTATGTTCCATAAAGACTTGTAATTTCTCGCCAGATAGGTAATTACGTCATATATTCAAATAATAGACAATAACATCTAATTCCATATCCTGTGTCTAGTAGTTCTTCTCATGAAATTGTAACTTACATGAAATACAAGAAAAAACAATATCTTTATGCATGATAAAACATCCCAGACCAATCCTAATTCATCACAATACATGGTGTCGCCCCTTCTATACTCTGGAAATGTAAAGATAAGTGATAATGTAAATCAAAACATAATTTCATCAAATAATTTACCATACTCATCATTCCACTATAAATTAATTCCTTTACTCATTAAAGGATTCCATGGGGATTTCAAATGTGACAAATCATTTACAAAGTGTATGTAGTAACCATGTAATCCATGGAAACAATGTATATCAAATACATTCTTCATAAGTTTCTAATAAATAATAGATTCTATATTTGTTGTTTCCATAGAAACACCTTTTTTGAAAATGACATGTCCAACAAAACAAACCTCTTGAATCCAATAATCACACTTTTATATCTTGTCTTAAAAATGATGTTCCCACAAGATACCCAACACTATAGACAATTTTGTTTCATGTTATTATTTTATCCTATAAAACACTATAATATCATTGAAAACACTATAAAAAAGGAATCTAGATACCTCTAAAAGATATTATTATTCAATTTCACAAAGTAGGTTGGTGAATTCCTTTGACCAAATGGAATAACTACATATTCCAAATGTATGTATCATCTTCTGAAAGCTATCATAATAATATCTTCCTTCCACACATGCAATTGGTGATACCCCTAACATAATTCAATTTTATACAAACATTGGTCTCCCCTCAATAGATCAAACATATCATCAATAAATGGAATACGATAGTGATTATTTATCATTACTCAGTTACGAATGTTATAATCCACACAAAGCCTTAGAGTTCTATCTACCTTGTTTAAAAATGGAATTGATAATTACCACAATGATGTTCTTGGTTGAATAAACCCATTTACTTATTAACATCCAAATTAACATTTAATTCACTAAATTTTGTGGGTTATATTCGACAAGATCGAAGTTAGATGTGACTAATCCCAGTCGAATAACAATTATAAGCTCAACGTAGCTTTTGGGTGGAAAATCAGGGAATTTTCTACAGCACGCTCTAGGAAATTGGTCAACCACTATTGGAATATATCGATTCTCAATATCATCAATAGATTCCATGGTAATCACTATTTTATGATAAGATATAGTTCCATCCACCAGTTTCAAATGTCCTATCCAAGTTTCTTTTATATCCTAATATTCTATAAAGACATGTTAAACAACATCTAATGATGTGAAACAAACATATTGGGCATAATAGTCCATGTGATATTTGAATGATTTCAACCAATTGATTCCCAAAATCAATTCGCATACATCCATATCATGAATATATAAATACCAATTTAACTCATTCTCATTGAAAATTATAGAACAAACTTTACACATGATGGATTGAAACTCTCATTTTCCAAGAGGAGTTTGATGTTTCAAAATAGAAGGTATCCTATCAACATGAAACACCATATTATCATAAATAAAATAAGTAATAAATGAGTCAGAAAAATCTATATCAAATAATAATTACATAACGAGATACATAATAAGAATCGAACATCTATTCATAGAAGGACCTGATTGATCATCCATGATCACTTCCTCATCTCCATACAATTACACACTTGCTTCAAATTTCTCTTTGTTTCCCAATTGAGATTTCTCTTGTTTAGAAGTCGTCGGCTTCTATGAATCATAACTCCTTACTTTATTTTGATGGTGGAAATTATTTTACTATACTCACCTCATCAAAGTTTAATATACCCGAGATACAACATTTGTGTCTCTAGGAGAAGACCATGGAGAAGTATGACAATGACATGGAGTATTTTCCACAGTGCTACAATTATGACATGATCGTAGTCTTTCTCTACAATATCACTTATTATTTTCAATAGAACCTCATTGAAAATATTTACGCATACTTTTCAGTTGAAGATGAATGTTTAATAATACCATTTTCTATTTCTATGGTCTACTACCACTCATGAAGTAGGTTTCCCACTTCTTATTATTCATAATATTATAGATCCCATCTATTCTCTTAAAGAATAGGCATTCTCCCTCCAACAACATATCCTAGCATATCCCTTTCATCAACTATATCTTTTTTGAACATCTCTATATAATCCATTATATAGAACCTAAATTTTTTTGAGAAAATATTTGGCCTCACATCTAACTAATAAATGTTCTCCTTCAAGGATGAAGTCAATCAATAATTTTTGTAAAAGTGGACTAAATTCTTAAATTTTTTGATATTATCTATTGATGTTATGGTCTATTACATAAAAATGAATAAGTCTACTTTTTTATCAATCTCAAAAGTGTGGTGATATAATGTCATGTCAAATTAATCTTCAAAAATGATCTTAATTCATTTATTATCCCAATTTATCCTAAACAAATAATTCCCACTATTGATATGCCAAATCCACCAGCATATAAATTTCCAAAATTTCATTCAACCATGTTTGTTTCCCATGGATTTCGAAGAATTGATTCATTTGATCCAAAAATACATTGGATATTTTGGACTCAAAATCCCCATGAATGATGGGTGGATTATTCTTATGTAACTAGACCAAATATTCTACTTTCTAAAGTTAATAATTCTTATTACCATTATCCATGTCTTGGTAGTCATATATTGTACATTGGGATAGCTATTAGTTCACCTATGGATCAGGTGAAACCAAATTTTTGATCAATTAACGATCACCACATACCATTCTACAATTTAATTTCTGTTAATATTAACACATTGAGACATATCACCACAATACCACATATCCCCACTCTAAGACATGTCACTAAAGGTTTAGAAATGTCAATTTACCTCTTTAAATCATATCACCACTTTTCTTTACACAAATTTTCAATCATTTGCATTTTATCTACTTTTGAAAACACCACAAACAACTTTTCAAAATCATCCATTTTCACTATAATTAAGAATCAATGCTTTTAACCATTTCATAATCCACTAAACATAATATGAATAATAAAATACTATTTGTAAGACTTACTGTAAATTCTTGTTATGTAAGTCTCATTATTTAAGCCCATGATAATGAGGGTACAAGTTACATAGGAGTGTGTTGAAAAATTCATGTACACAAACACCCTAGTAACATAAAGTTTAGAATAAAGAGGATAAAGAAATTTTTTTGTGCATTTATTTCATGTTTTCAAAATATTGTCTCTTTTCTAAAAAAACAAAGATGGAGAGTAATACTATTCACAAATCCATAACTACAAAACAGAAAGTGTCTTGGCCCAAAATAAAACAATTAATGAAAAAACTAATAAATTTATGATGTCAATGACTGAAAATTTTGATACATTTTATAACATCCCACTAATACCCATATTAATGTGGAGTAATGGGTGTTCAATAAGGTCTTAGGTGACATCCTGAGGTCACCAATGGGTGGAAATATATTCAAAGCTCCATAATATTATTTACGGAATGGTGTTTCCTTGGAAACATAAATCATCCCACATACATAATAAAACCCCCAAAAAACCCCCACTATATAATGCATGATTACTAAATACAACTCATAACATATCCAAAAAAATAATTCAGATCATAGTGTAAGCAGATAATAGAACACATACTCAGAGTTGACCTAAAGGCCTTAAAACTCAAAACTTGAATCTGTCATCAACCAGCAACACCCAACCCTCTCCAAGATCCAACTCAACATGCCAATGTGAAAGTATCAAGTAGAATCACTATGTTACTGAGTATCCTTTCCTTTACCTCTGTCCTGATATATGATATCTAAAAATGTAAAACAATTCCCAGCTAGAGGGAAACAATGAAACCTTGTAGTAATTACCCAATGACTTTCCAACTCAAAACACTTGAAAAAACATGTTAATAAAACTTATAAAATTGTCTTAAATATTGAAAAACAGTTTATAAAAAGGCCATAAAAAATATTACAAGAAAAAAACATTGACGTATTCAAACACCAAGCATTTGGAGTTGATCATTACATACTCATGATCAGCCTCTCGTCAATCTACCGTGTTGTCATAAGGTAACCATTACCAGTTACCCAGTGGAAAAACCCCTTCCTTTGGGTCACATCTAATGAAATATGAACACATACCAACAATGGGTGCAAAATGTTTTTTAAAACCATTTCAAAAACGATTAATTCATTAATACATTTACAATAACCAATTATATGGGTCAATAAATAATTTTATAATTGAAATTTTAAAATCATAATCCAAAGGAGTTTTTCAAAATCGAACAAATTTTCCGAAAATTTCAAAATTTAAAAAATATAGATTTATAATATGAATCACAGAAGGATTTCACCATAGTTGAAATTAAATATTTTAGTTAAACCAAATAATTTACGTTATATATCTTGTGGAGTCAATTGAAAATCCACCGACATCACAACTATTTGTTAAAACAAATAACAACACTACATGTCACTAGATCTAATCCCAAACCAAATTCCTTTAATAAATCTAATTTTTTTTATCAGGAACCCATTCATAACACATAGATCTATCTATAATAGACATGATATGTGGTTTTTTTGGATTGAATAACATTTTATCTAAGAATAATGAGTTAGTACATGTGTTTATTAACAAATTTTGGCCTCCAATGCACATTGATTTTCCTAATTATCACTCTCGGGTCAATGGGAATCACCTATCACACCATGGGAGAAAATGGAATTATAATTATGTATGGATTAGGTGAAAAGAGGGTTAAATGGGTAATTCAGATTAAATTGTCTATTTAAGGAGGTAAATATTTAGACTGCAAGGTTAGGCCACCCAGTATAGAAAACCAAGTTCCAATATTGTGGTGATGTTGTATTAAAGATACACCATACATAGCTGGCTCACATGGTTTTGTAATCTGTGATCCAACAATGAGTTTACCATTATTTTTGGATGCATTTTTTCCTGGTAATTAGCACAATTTATCCAAATTGTTCACCAACTTTCCACCTACCTGGTTCCCCATAATCTTCTCATACATGGTTTCTTGAAGATTCTGGAAGGTTTTTACTAATCATTCACAATCCATAAACATTTATAAAATATTATAAAAAAAATTAAAAAACCCATAAGAAACTATAGAAATATTAATTTATCATTATATAGTATCAATACACATGAATGAAAGTTCAAGTAGCTAAAACAAGGGGTGTAACTCTATGAATGTTCAAAATTATATGAATAGAAAGGATATATTAGTTTTCAATAGAAATAAAAATATTATTTGGAATTTCATAATACTTATATTTTATATGTCTCTTTTCTATGATGATCAAGAATCTATGGGAGGTGGTTTCCCTATTTGTGTTGATAATGAGCCTATAATATTTACAGAGAATAACAATATATGGAATCTTTTAAGAGAAAAAATACAATACTTTATTCAGTATCTGATATTTATTTTCAACTAGATAAATGATTTGTAACTTCTAAATGAATTTGGGATAATTTTATGAATATCTATGAAAATAATATGAAATTTAAGAAGGACAAGTTACAAATAAAAATGCATAAGCATGATGATCCCAAATTGGGAGTTTATGAATTTGTTGGTGGATTCATTAAAAGGACTAATAATTTTTTTTTCAATATAAGATGTAGGGGTGATAATTTGAAATATTTTACTATTTTTCAAAATATAATATGAATTATTCATGATATGTTTGATAAAAAATCGTCATTGGAAGATAGAGATCCTAAAACATTATATTTATATGATACATATAGAACTCTTATCACATACAAAATGTGAAGAGTGAAATATATATGGTGAAAATAAAAGGATGATCATGAATGTTCCTTTTATGATATATAGTATGGAATATATATGAATTTTCTAGAAGATAATGAAGTATGTTATTATGACATTGAATAAGATGTTTTAAAAATTTTAATCAATTTATGTCCTTATTTTCTAAAAATATAATAAGGGTCTTTGGAAAGTAAAAGGGTTTGTTACCTTATGAATGTTTTTATTGTGAAGTTATTAGGCACTATTCAACATTTTTCCCTTCAAAAGGGAAGATATAGAAACTAATATATATGATATAAAGTCAATAATATTATCTAATATGAATGTAAATAAATTTAAATATTATATCTTGTTAAAGGATATAAATTTCTACATACCCAAATGGATAATCATTTTTATAAAATGTGATGAAGATGATAATGGTGAACAAGAAGACGAAAACATTAGTAAAGATACTACTAAAAACGTCCTATTTCTAAATTTAATGATGAAAATATCACCAATGATAAAATCATTAATTATTACGAATAAGAAAAACTATTATATTTTTCCCTAAAATATAATTGAAAAATAATATTTTAAATATTGTAAGACGAGAATGAGAGATGAACTAAATGAAGAAAGAAAATCCTAAAATAAATAATTAATAAGATGTTTATAATTAATAATAAAAGTTTCTAATAGAGATTTATAAATTAAATAAGTTAGTAACTAAGATTAAAACCTTCAATTTTGATCATGAAAAAATTATAATGTAAATAAGTATGAGTGTGAACATACTCAACAACACTTTCTAATGTTGGGAAAGTAATTTCATGTTTCCAAGACTCATTCATATATATGTTAGTGAATGATATTAAATATGTAAACCTAAGAAAGACCAATATAATTTATCCTCAAAGGTTGATAAAAAATAAATATTTTTAGAATATTAAGAATGTTGATAAACACATGCATATAACGAAGATAAAAAAATGTTAAAAATATGATGTTTTAAAAAAAATTGTATGAAACCAATATTTCTTCTACTAGTCATTCCTTTGAGATTGGGAATAATTAAAATCTAAATAAAAAAGTCATAGGATGATAGAAATTTTTATGTAAAACAATGTTCTAGAATTTAAAGTAATAAAATTTATAAAATATGGTTTAAAACTTTAGAGTGTATGAATGTTATAGGGGAATATATTCCTTCTATGGTAACTGTGGTTATTGTGATGGTATTTACCATACAACGAATACATGGAGGTTTAATAAAAATAATAAAAATAATCCCAATATAAACTAGAAATAGATTTTTTTGGGGAGTCATCCGAGTCAATGAATGAAACTTGAGAAAGTTGGTGTGAAAATGGAAAATAGAATCTAAACATTGGAAACTATTATTGAAGGATGTGAACAAACTAGAAACCATAAATAAAAATCTTGTTATGTTTTTGGATAATTATTTTAACAATTACTAAAATATTTATGTAATGAATGATAAAGGAAGCTAAAAAATATATTGTTGTCAAATGTTTATCTCAAAGATAAAAAAGAAGAATGACCCTGGATTTTGGGATGTGTTTTATCTTCAAATATTATATGAGATATAATGCTGTTAAAAATATAAAACATTCTATAGAATTTATATTAACTTTTGTTAATAATGGGTCACTTAAATTCAAAGGTGTGGGATCCTCTATCATACGGGAAGAAAAGTTGAATGCCCAAAGAACCTTTTTTGGATGGGCTGAAAAAACAACTTATTATGTATTTTGAAAGATTTTGTTAAAGGTGAAAAAATTGTTTTCAGGAAAAATCGTTATATTATAAAAATGGTAAAATATGAAAAAGTAGATATGAAATAATAATGAACCAAGAGGAACAAGTTTTCATTTTGGAGTCTAGATAGTTCAAAATATCTATGCATTATAGAGTAAAACCAGTAGTGTCCTAAAGGTTCAGAACATATGTTATAGAGAGATACAATTAAACTAACAATGACATATAGTATTCATGATATCTATGATTTGACTAGAAGAAGATATTATCATTTCCCTATTTTAATGAATTTAAATATTACAATATAAGTATATAAGAATGTTTAAATTAAATCAAATCATACCATTTAGTTGATTCATTATGATTTTTTTGTGAGTATTATTAAATAAATAACCCATGATGATAATTACCTTAGTTCTTTCGTCGATGACTTTACTCACATTATAAGAATATAATTTTTGAAACACAAATTTTAGAATCTTATAATTTTTATGAATTTTAGGATATGTGATGATAATGAATGTGGATATTTATTTAAGAAGTTACAAACTAATAATGGTCTAGAATAAAAAAATAAGAAGTTTAGATGTTACCTTGAAAATCAAGTAATTTTTCATGCGTTTAGTACATCAGACACACTATAGAAATTTTTTTCCTAAAGTAAGAAACAAAATATTTGTGGATATGGAATTAATAATGTTTATATAACATTATAATTATATTTAGTTTTTTAGGTAAGATATCAGTACATACATATATGTTAATAATTGAGTTTTCTTTAGGAAAACATTGATATTAATCCATTTGAAATTTACTTCAGTTAATCATAATTTTTGAGAGACATATGGTTTTTTTAAAGTCCAAACATTATTAAAATCTATAGTAGAAGTCATGGAAGATTTGATAAAAAGTACTAGATGTCATTTTGTATGGTTTTCCTCCCAATGCAAGAGGATATTTATATTATGATAATGAAATAGAAAATATATGTCATTTTTAAAATATAATTTTTCTTGAAAAATATAATAAGTAATATTTTAAATCTAATTCAGAGAAGGTATATGAGGAAGATAATGTGTTTTGAATAGAGAAAAGTGAAAAGTTCATTAAAATGAATATTTTGGATCACCTTTTACTATTGATAAGGGACAACTTCATACACCAATTCTAGGGATGAGAATGCTACTGGTAGTATAAAACATCTTTGGTGATCAACAATAGTAGGTTCAAAACAAGAACGATGTCACAGTTAGTTTAAAATAATTTATTATTTTAAGATTTAGAAAAAAATAAATGAATACATTAAATATCAAGAGGGAATTGATTCGATGAATAAAGAGATTCATCAAATGGAGATGAATGATACAAGGTAAATTCTAATGAAACTAAATAATAAAAATATTTTTGGTATAAAGTGGGTGTTCTAGGAAAAGTTTAATGATGATTTTAAATTTAAAAGAAAAAAAATTATATGTTTTTAAAGGCTACTCCTAATTATAAGTCATTGATTTTAATTATAATTTTTCTCCATTGTAAATAATAGATACTATTATAATATTTTTTAATATAACTACACAAAGAGGTTATTAAATTTCTCATTTTGAAATGAAGTTATTTTTTATTAACAGAGAACCTGATAAAGAATTTGATATTGAACAATAATGTTTTTTCATAATGGGGAGAAATGAAAGGTATGTGTTTAAGTTGAATACTGCTTTATACGAGTTGAATAAATATATGAGATCTTAGTATTCCAAACTAGATACCTCTTTAAATAAATTTAATATAATGAAATATGTTATGATATTAATACCTATATTAATTAAAATAAAGTTGTTTTCCTTATTTTTAGAGTTTATATAGATAATATGATCTTTTTTGGTAATTATTAAGAAACTTATGAAATGATTTATGGATAGATAAATAAGTTTTCAAAAATATGAATTCAGAGAGAAAATTAATATTTTCCTGGGATAGAAATTAACCAAAATAAACAAAAATGGAATAAAATTCTTCTAAGGAACATTAAATAATGTTTAGAATAGAAGAATCAATACCTTCTTCGAAACCAATTTCATCAGGAACGCTGTTTTTTAATGATGGATATGGTGATGAATTTTTTATGTTTATTAAATGATTTTTATATATGATGGCTTCATGGAGAGAAATTGTATATATTTTTAATTAGTATCAATGATTCCTAAGGGATTTATAAGATTATAAACTCCTAAATTAAAAATTGATTCTCTGATATATCAATGTAAGAACATATTTTGGTACAAAATATGACATCTAAAGAAAATTTATTTGTTTGAGTAAACAGATGTTGATTGTGTATGATGTGTTGATGATAGAAGATCCACATCTGATGTAGATTTGTTATTGGGAGAACTTTTTTTGTGATATCATAAAAAGAATCAAAATTTTATAACTATAAATAATCTTGAAGATGAGTATTTTTTTTCTACTCAACAAAAAACAAAAATAATGTGGATAAAAATTCAGTTAGAAGACTTTTTTGTAGAAGTGAAATTACCCATAGACATGGGTTATGATAATCTATGTGATATAAATCTCACTAAGAATCTAGAGAAAGATTTTCATTCAAATAATATTGTTATAAAATTTCACTTAATCAAAGAGCATGTGGACTGTGAACTAAATAATTAATATTTTTCTTATAAACGAGGAAGTTGCAGCATAATATAAAAAACCATTTCCAAGGAATAATTTTATAATTTATGGATGAACATTGGAATAGAAACAATTTATCTTCAAGGATAAGATATGTGAAATGGTCCCCACTATCACATTGTCTTTGGATAATCATTCAAAATAATATAAAAATGTTGTTGATAAATCTATCCATTGGTATGTTCATAACCTTTTAAAAAATTAATATGTTAATTGGAGTTTGATATGGTGTACCCTATGAGTTTATCAAGTATAAAATGTTTTAACAGTCGTTTTAATTAGGTGAGGAAAACCATTTTCTTGTAATTTTTTTAAAATATTATAGGTTTAATGGAACGGGTGTTTAGTATATATATAGAAGAAGAAGTTTCTTATGTTGTAGATTATGTATAACAAGGTTTTTTATTCAATGGTTCTTATTTTCGATATTTATTTTTTCTCATATAGGATAAGTATCATTTGATAAGTGATATGTATATTGATTTATAATTTCTTTTTATTTTAGGGTAAGATTTTGGAAAAAAATTAAAAAGGTTGAGATTGTCGGGACGAATATGGATGAAGCTGTTTGTGAAGTTAATGGATGTAACAATATTATTGTAATAATTTATTCTTTTTGACTTTCAAAAAATAACAAAAAATTGTAAATGTGTTTCAACAATGGTGATCAGAAGGGGTTGGAATCAGATTCTGAGCGTTGAATAATGTTTTCTTAACCAAGAAAATCCCTTATAAAAATGGTTTGGATAGAAAAAATGATTCGATGTAGTTTTTTGAAAAATTATATCTATTGAATATATTATCATAGACGTTTTATTACAATGGGAATCAGATTTTTATGGAAATGGATGGGGATGGATCAAATGAATGTTTCCAAAGCATTTTATATCATAAATGTTTTTTTCTGAATGATTTATATGTTTTTAAAATTCACATTGGTTGAAATGCTTGGTAACAGATATGTAATTATTTTTTGTTTCAAAATATTCCATCACCATGAGATAAAAATATCATGATCAAAAATTTTTTATGGAATGGAGATAAATTTAGTTGTTTGAGTATATAATGTTCTTTTGTGATGTTCTTGGAAATTCACTAAAAAAATGAAACAATACAATATTTTATAAGAGTTTTTTTAGATATGAAAGAATTGATAATAATTCCATATTATTACATTAATTTTTTATGAATTTTAAAATTTTCTACATTATAAAGTCTATGATTGGGATTTGGGAAGATTAAAAAAAGAGAATGTTTCATAAATGGATAAAGGGGATAATTCTGAAGAACGATAATAGATAAAATCATTCAGAAGATAAAAACATATGGTGGGTGGCTCAAAAAATATATTCTGTCAACATTTTGATTGAATAAAATTGGATGGATTCTTCCAAATGAAATTGTCAAAAATTTATTTTAGAAATTTCCTCATATATAGAAAGACCTATGAGGGAAAAGTCTGAAATAATATACAGCAAGTCATCAGAAAGTAAGAAATTTAGAAATTCCATCGAACATATGAACTCTCATAGAATAAATATTATTAATAAAAATATATTTCAATTAAATTTGGGTATCTTTAAATGTAAATTTGATGGATTATAGCATTATATGAAGTCCAATTATGGAAAATTCTATCCAACATATGAAGTTATCAGTCAATGTTTTGTGATGCAGTGTGTCAGATAAATAATGTCTCTGGGAGAATAATTTCAATATATTCTTATAATTATTTATTGAATCATTTGATAGACTCTCCCCAGATAAATAAATTCTATGTGGTATTGTGAATATATATTTTCTGAATGATTATTTGTAATGTGAAGTTCTTTAATAATGTCTCATAAATATATCTAATGTTACTATAATGAGTTTAACAATAAAAAATTATAAAAATAAAAATGTTAGTTTCTATTTTGTAAAATGATAAATTCATTTTTTAAAAATATCTAAAAATTTATTTAATAAAATTCATACAATAATGTGCTTTCTGTAGATTTTGTGAAGCTTTACAAATATTCTAGATGCTTTGATAATATATGGAAAATTTCATTATGATGGATATTTGAATTTAAAATTTTTTTTAGAAGGAAATAAAAACATTTCCCACCAATACTCCATTATATGAAACTATATAAATGGATTCGTGTAAAAAATAAAAAGTGTGATGATTATTACTGAAAAAAATGAAGTGATATAGAATTAGTTTGGGACAATCTCATAGGATTCACTTACTAGATGATGTTTGGTTTTATAGAGGTTTGAGTAGGTTTCTTCCAACCACGGAATCTCTTTGATGCAGTAAAATAAGAAGAGTGGAATAGGCATAGAGTTTGTTATTAGATGGAAATGGTTAGACCGTTCCAAATGAACCATTCCCAAAAGACCTTTCTAGACATAAATTTTGGGATGAACATTTATGGATGGTGTATTCTAGGAAAACCACTAATGACAGAAAAATAAAACATAGCATTACATTAGGTTAAATAATAATTTTCTATGAATATAATTTCATATTAAAAAAAAGATGTTTCAATTATCATAAAATACAAGTAAACATTTCTAGATGATCGAATCGTATAGAATAAATTATACATAGTGAATGGATTTATTTTTATACATAATCCCTTAGAATATGTTCATACCTGATATTGTGTCAGAAATTAAAGCAGTAGTACTTTTCAAAAATAGAAATGTGATTTTGGTATTACAAACATATTTGAAACATACTGAACCTACTAGTTAGGTTCTGAGAAGCTGTTATGAAAATATTATTAAATTTTTTGTGTTGAGAAAGATATGAACTATTTTAGTGTTCACAGTGAAATGAATGTGTAATTATATTCCTTTATTCCTATAACTACATAATAGGATTTTTTATATTGGATTTCCTGGTATTTCATTATTTATAAATCATTCCAAGGGATAACTACTCATTTTAGAACTAAACAATGTAAATAGTTGTCTTCATGGGGTAGTGTTTGAATATATGTTATTAGAAAATTTATAATTACATAAGAGGATTCAAATTATATTTCTTAAGAAAGTAAAAATTGTAAAATTAAAAATATCACTAATTCATCCCCTACCACACTTAGTAATCATAGAGATCCTACATTGGACTTACAAATAAATACCTTTACTCTTAAGTCACCTAGGTGGACATTTATCTCTCTCAAACCTATATTTGATATCCTATATGGTGTTATAGATATATTCTCCACACCCAACACCAAATATATAGTAAACTAATCTTATATCTCATATTATAGACCCAATAATTCCTTTAGAAATATATCCTTGTACTTATCCATGATGAGAGGAATGATCAATAGTCTAATATTCTCTTTATCCTGAAGAAAAATGTCCACACACTAGGTCAAACATAACCTACATTGCACATGGTTATATATCAAATAATATGATTTAAAATACAACTCACAAGTGATGGTATAAAAATTATCCTTAGAATATGTTATGGATACCCATCTATGATACTATCCAATGTGTTCTTAAAGGAAATTCTATCAAACCATTATAATGATCACATTAAAATTGAACATCTTTATAATAATGAAACTCCAGATATTCTCATAACTAATAATAACAACTGAAATAGAAATAAATATAGGAACATTATATTATCACATCCCAACAAGGAAATAATAAACATCACCTTCAATGGGTACTCTATAATAAAACCCAAATTAATGGCCAATTAATAAGATTTAGAAATGTGTACAGAACTAATGTCAAACAATATATAATTTTTGGTATAAGAAACTATAACCATACGATTGATTATTAATAGATCATCTCTACAATAAGAGGGGGGTATACTAAATCACATGATGCTAGTATAAGTTTTCTCCTTGATCATGGTATCCAGTTCTATGGTATCCCTTTAGGGTACATGGATGATGTTGTTATCAAAACCAATAATATCCAAATTATCCTTGATGTTTGGATAAACTATAAAATATCAATTATAAATATAATATGATAATACTAATCTTTATATAATTCAATTATTCAAACTATATATACATCCACCAGTCCTCTAAAACACACTCATTAAGAACTAATTTATATGCCATATAAGGACACTATAAAATTAATACTTTAGGATATTGTCAAAACATATCTATATACTCCTAAACCTACCACACTGATAAAGCTCTAGGAAATTCTTCCCTCATTGAGGAAGCGAAAAAATTCTACCCAGAGTATCCTTTAAATTACCTCCCTAAAAACAAACCATAAAATCACAACTTTCATCTACCCAACTATCATCTCTCTATCCAAGAAAGAGAAGTGATCTATCAAAAAATACACCATCAACCATGTTCCTTATAGATATAAGGTCATTTTTCAAAACCATAGTAAATTATTTATGAAGAAAATTTTTCACATGAACCTAGATAACATACATCAACCCATCCATAAAACACATACTTTTTGAATCCTCATCCACAACTAACATAGTATAAAAATGAATTCACTCTTTTAAATGGGATGCATAGTCAATCCTAGACAAATCCAACTACACCATATAAATAAATTCATAATATTTGAAACTCATTATTTTCTTAATGATGAAATACATAATGTACATATCTTGAAATTCCATCTAGTATTACCCTTCATGGTGGTAAACCTATACTTAGACTTCCCCCAAAGAATGGATTGTCTATAGAGAAAAAACATAGAAATACTCACTATCCTCTTAGAGGATGTCTCAATTTTATAGAAAATATTATATAGATACCCAATATATAACTTAATAACATATGGTATACCCTAAACTAGAAGGGAATGTTGACTATATAACTATAAATCCCTCAGTAATTTTTCTCTAAACTATTCTTCCCTTGAAGCCTCTTGAATTATGGAATGAATAACCCCTCAAAGTCACCCCCTAGACTACTTTTCTATAATAATTCCCTTAGAGAATGTATTTTTTGATGCCACCTCTTATGTTGAATCTCCATACCCACACTCTCAACACTCTTTTAGAACCCTTCTAGGTTGAATATCACATACATAAAAAATAAATAATTTTAAACATATCAATTATTGTTCTAGAAAAAACTACTTTGGGAATGTACTAAAAGAAAATGCATCATATTACTATATATTAAATTTAAGTGTAACATGAAGAGATTATAGAATGTGTTTTTCATTAAATAAATATTTTTTTATATCTTGTTTTATATCAAACACCAAATTGAAATGAACTATGAAACTATTTAGGAAGATAGAATTATATATATTAAACCTGATTATAATAATGTAATCGTTGAACTGGTGGGAAAAAAAGAAGTATTCACAATTTAAAATTCATAAATAATAAATAAATTTATTATAATTTCTCATACCAATTTATTGATAAAATTCAGTTTGTGTAGCTAAATAGCCAATTAGATAATTTTTTGCATAAAAATGTATTTTCTTAAAAATTGACTATTTTTGTATAATTCATTTTTTTTAATAAATGAAATATTCTGGTCAAATGAAAAAAATAGTGGAAATGTTAGTAATATAATAACACTTATTTATGTATTTATTCAAATAATTATGAATTAGAATATTTAATAATTAAAATAGGATATTTCACTGTAAAACCAGTTTTGTAGAATCTTTTTTGTTTCCATATAAAATTTATTTTCATAAAATTTATTAATTGAATAAGTTAATATAAGATATATTTTTTAATTCATCATCTCAAAATTATATTATGGTTAATTTTTTGTATTATTCATAAAATGAATATTTTTGACAAATAGTGAAAATAACAATTTTATAATTACTATATATTTTACAAAATATTTATGTTATTTTGGTTAAGTAAATGTTTTAAAAAAATTTATAATAAAAATAAATATTTTATAAAAAAATTAAATAAATAAATTGTAATGCCCCGACCCCAATTACCCAGAGTCGGTGCATTATTACATAACATTGGCATGATCAGAAGAAAGATTAAATCTCGAAAGACTGATTGGTTTAGTAGCCTTAGAAACAATAGATATATTCATAAAGTTTTACATTACATCATGAAGAGAAAAACTACTACAACAACATATTGTCTCCATAATCCACACTATTATCCCCTCATAATATCCCTACAGGTCATTCATAATTTACTTCTTCAATTCCTGGGAAAAATAAAACATAGAAAAGGGGTGAGCTCAAATTCCCAGTAAGGATAACAATATAGAGGAAACATTCATAAATAAGAATAAACATTTAAGGAAATGTATAACTAAAACAAAAGCCTTTTAATCTTGAACGTCAACATAGTATGGAAAAAATAAAATGAAATAATTCCATTTACTTATTCACATGGATATTCTACTAATCGAATAATCACATGTAATATCAATAACCACTTTCATAATGATGGAATGCATAATGCCAGACTATCATAACCACATAGCCAAGGCCTCGTGCCAAGACTAAAAATAAGATTTTGTCAAGGCCTTGTGCCAAGACACTATTTTGTCTGATGATACCTACCCATGCATCGAGAAGCTATAGCAGGCTGCACCCGTCACATATTATGTCCAATGCATTCCCATATGAAAAGGTTTAAACATAACATAAACATTCATATTAAAACTAGCATAAAAAATGTCAATAATTTCACCATAAACTATGAATGGTATAAAAAAAGCAAATCCACAGTCAAACATATCACAAAACCTTCAACACAATATAGAAGTTTTGTATCATAATAAATCAACTTCAAATAAGCGTAAAATTCATCAAAGGATGTTGACATAGATGAAATCAAAACTCTTTTTAGAGAATTATCTCTTTCTATTTTGAAACCATTTAAGAGTCTTATATTTATGAAATAAAACATTTTCATTGAAAATATTCCTATAATCTTGTAAGGTAAGCTTCGACGATTTTATAACGGCGGAAAATAGCCGCACCCGCCGTATAAGTTAAAAAAACATTTTTACCTTAATTCTGTCGAAAAGGTTAAAAAGCACCTTGTTTGGAAAACGATGGAACGATTCCTTTATAAACCACTTAAAAAAAGTCAAACTAGGGTATAAATGAATTTAACCCATTTTATTGTAAATATTAAAAATGTTTTGAAATACATTTTTAAGAAACATGGATGTGGAAGATAAAGAGATCCTAGTAGATTATTACGTATAAACAACCTCGGATAATGAAGAGATTGTGAAATAAACCCTTACCGTGTAATTTTCCTTGGTTGGGGTAGGTTAACCTCCTGTATAATGGTGAAATAATTTTTATTAAATTATACAATAATCATATACATTAATATGATATCATATATGATCTTTTAACATTGATTTGTTAATAATATCTTAGTATTATCGTTGTTTCAGGTGTTAACTTACTCATTTTCTTTTATATGTTTTGTTATGTAAGCCATGTTTTTAATGGATAGTTGTATATTATTCATATCCAGAATGATATTAAGTCATTAAACATCATTTTTAAATCATCAAATGATAATTATACCTGAATGGATACGATGGGGAATGAATCTCATCGCGTTCGTGGAGACGGTAGTCCGTACGTACGCACGAGCGACAATATCATTCTTTTGATATTAAAATAATATATAAATGGATGGTATATCATATATACAGAATCATTAACATGTTATATTTATTATTTACATGAGTTACACATCATTATTATACCCATCCAAATAATAATATATTGAATAACAATTACACCACGACGGGGAGACAGTAAGCCGTACGTACGCACGTATGGTGACATGTTATTCAAAGGGTGGATAGAATACTGAATATGGTTGTACCATATTTATAATAACATCATAGTATATATAAGATATTGGAGTTATTATTTTATAATGGTAATAACAATGAATGAAGAATTGGAAGAAGAAAGGAACTTGAAAAGGGGTGGTGAAAACATTACCTCTTCTTCGGGTTCTTCCTTTTGATTTGATCAAAAGGGCTTCTTAGGTTGGATTTCTGATCAAACTAAGGCCTCTAGGATGTATTGAGGGAAGTTTGGATAGTATTTGGGAAGAGTTTTTCTGAACCAAAAGGCTTTGTAGGTGTGAAGAAATGAGAAGGAGGAGTGCCCTTTTATAAGAGGGGTGAGGGGCACCTTTGGAAATGCTATAAATATTAATTTATTATAAATTCATATTTGGTTTCTAATGGATCCAAAGTAGATTATTTAAATATTAAGGTGTTTATGCGTCGAAAACCACTCAACAAATAGAATTTAGACAGGTTTGGGTACTTATATTAACTTTATCTTTAAGTAATAACTCTAAGTTAATTAGTTTCACTTTTACAATGTCTCTTTGTATTTTTATATTATATGGTTAATAAACTTACTATATACATCCAAGAGACCCCCAAGTGGTCCATTAATGATATAAATATCATTATATAAGTCTCTTGGACGATCCTTAGATTTTTAGTAATTTAATATCATGTAATAATATAATATTTGTTTTAAAAACTCTTTTATGTCAATTTTTACACTATTCAATAGTTGATTTTTGTGAAACACATAACAGTATTATTACTTCGAAAAAAGTCAATTAAATCAATCCTAATATGACATATTATCCTACAAAATTAGTTTAATTCATTAAAAGTCTCAAATTATATTTATTTTCATATTTATAATATCAATTATTTTAATTTGTCACTATTATGGTAATTATTGCATCATAATTGTGTCATAAATAAATTAAATTATTTAAAGTCTAAAAATTATAAATAAAATATCATTATGTAGGAAATGGTTTTATATTTCTAATAAATATTTATAGTCGAAACTCCAACATATATAACCCTATGTAAAAAATTTTTTTCTAAAAGAAATATGCTTATGTAATTTTTGTACTTATTTTATCTTAATTAAAATTAAGTGTCCCTATCACATAAAAGTGGCTCCATGGGGTCCCCAAATCGACCCAACGATGCCTATGGTCGACCATGTATCAACCAATAAGGCTAGGACACGTTTTAGGGTAATTTAGTATTATTATAATATTTTTTTAACCCTTATTTATCGGATTTACCCTTAACCAAGGTAAATAAAATATTTACCGAAGTAATTATTCAAAATGTCTAAAAATAAAAGTTACCTATTTACACAATTTGAACATCCTGATTCCAAATATGGAATCCATTTTTTCAAATTCAAAACATAGAAGTGGCAGAATTTAATTTAAAATTAATTCTTGTTGTTAAAACAAAAAGCGTGTTTTTAAGAGATAATAACTATCAAAAGATTGACACTTGTTTATGTCCGGTTTAATTGTAAAATTATGTCCAATGACCAAAATTGTATTAAATGGTAAAAATATATTCTAAATATAATTTAAAACCACTAAAATTCATAATTTATCACTATTAATTATTTTGATTAAAAAAGTTGTTTTTAACTAAAATTTAGTAATTTTCACTATTCATCAAAATATTAATGTTATCCGAAAAGTACCAAAATCTCACCTTAGGCTAAATTAAATATTCTGAATCCAAAAATGAAGTCCATTTTGAAATATAATATATATATATAATTTCAAAAAGTAGGTATTACTATTCATAACGACTAGTTTGATTGGTTATGGTGTTTTAGAACTCGGTGTTGCGTACAACACACGCTATCACATTATTCAAAGAGAAGCGTACCGTAGAAGCTTGGGGTGTTACATTCTCCCATCCTTCAAATAATTTTGTCCTTGAAATTTCTAGATTATTTATCACATGAAAATACTCGGGTGGTTCTTCATCATAAGTTCCTCGGGTTCCCACGTTGCCTCTTCCATCTTATGGTTTCTCCACAAAACTTTTACCAGACGCATCGTCCGGTTTCTCAGTACTTGTTCTCTCGTATAAAGAATCCTGTCGGGCTCTTCACAATAAGACAAATCGGGTTCCAATTCTAACTCCTCATAGGTGAGTACATGCGTTGGGTCTGGCATGTATTTCCTCAACAGATATACGTGGAACACATCATGAACTTTGGGGAGACCTGGCAGCATTGCCAATCGGTAAGCTACAACCCCAATTCGTTCTAAAATTTCGAAAGGTCCGACGTACCTGGGACTCAATTTACCTTTCTTACCAAAACGTATGACTCCCTTCTGTCACGAACCAACCCGGGTCGACCCCGAACCGGTCACCAGAGTCGGTCCGCGGCATGGCCCGAGAGGCGTTCACGATCCTCCCGGGCTGGCGACAAGCACCAGGGCATCACAGAGTACACGTGGGAACGATTTCGCCCAATAAAATTTACTAAGAAGCAGAAATAAAGAAACGACAATAAAATAAAGCAGCCAAAAAAAACATAACTAACCTGACCACGAACCCAAATCTTCGCGACCCCGAGAGTCGATCGTCAAGCTACCACCAACTCTCATCCACGGCGAGCAAGCTCGAGTCAAACCTGCGACAGAGACTAAAAACAAGAAAACACTATAGGCGTGAGTATTAAAACTCAGTAGGCTAGCCCGATAAATCTATTCCCAAAGCACTACCATTAAAAGAAGCATTTACCAACTTCTAGTTTGAACTACATTATAGAAAGAAAATATAGGTTTTCATACACACACACTTTCCATTTTGAAAACAAGTAACAATCCATTGCCCTTTTTAATTTAGAAGAAGTTTAATGTTGAAAGGAACAGGTGAATTGCATTTTAAAACATTTTGCGAACAATTAGAAAACCAAACTTTAGTTGTTAGTCAAAAATAAAATCACACACAACACACACTAAGGGCAACGGGAAAAAGTGGCACACAAGGGTCGGCATCCAAACTCGACCTCTCAATCGTCTGCCATATACAAATACACACTAAAAGAGACATGGGTCGAACCTAGGAGACCGTGAACAAACCAGAACGTACTATACATCTGACTCATCCTGAAGGCATGCCCTAACTCGATGACGTCATAACGCCCTAACGCCCGGCATAGCCCTACATGGCCTAACCGAGGGGCCCGATCCCCATAGCAGCAATAACTCAGTATTCCCCTGCTATGGGGACACTAGCCAGTGCGTGATCTAAACTAGTGCAGCAATCGTTCTCAGATAATTCACTCAATATGCCAGGTTCCCATGTCAACACATATAATGAAAGAGGAGTGCATCCCTAATGTAAAACTAGTCAAGATGCACAAGCATCACATAATCCGCTCACCAAATCAACAAACACAAAGGATCACTCCAAAGAGACTTTTCAAAACATTAATTTCATTAAAAGTACCAAACGGGCCTCTTGTACTTGATCAATACCAAATCAATTCCAAAAGAAGGATCAGACGTCGTCACATTTAAAACCAGAAAACACATTTAAAATCTCATTTAGGTAGACCAAATCACCATTTTAATTATGAAGCGCAAACATAAGGGCCAAAGGGGCATTTTCAATATTGCGCAACAGCTAATCATGAAAAGAAAAGCTTTCGGTACGATGCAGAGAAAGAAGCAGTTCCAATTCCAGCAGTATAACTACTCTAGAAATAATAATATTTAAATACTACTTCCAATTTGATGAAAATTAATTAAATGATAAGAAATAAGTAAATTCTAAATTAAAAGGCAAGTGCAGTGGGAACCTACCTCAACTCGCAGCTCGAACACGGCGACGCGACATGCCTCGCAAAGACGTACAAGTACGAGCAAGTCGATGACTGTGGTGTCGTGGAGTCACCTAGCCAACACGCTGCAATAAACGCACCGCAACTAAAAACACAAAACCATTTGACTTAAACAATACAAGCATAAAACCCGCGCAAAAGAACCACCTGGACAAAATATCAAAACCTACTTCGCACCATCCACACTATTACTAAACCACTCTAAAAAATTATGAAATAAAATTCAAAAAGTAACTCGCAACTTTACACAAACTAAACTCATTTAAAAAAAACAGACTTTTGATCAAGCACGCACCTAAGTCCCACTAAAACAAAAACACACCACTTGCATGGTTATATAAACCAATTGCACAATTTATATTAAAAAAAACAAATAAACAACTCATGACTAGTTTCCATAAAAATGCGTCTTAATTCACATGAATGTGTTATAAGGTATAAAACCAACACTAGGTTCACTAAAAAAAATTAAACTTCACATCAAACACATTAATCACAAATATGCAAAATTAACTATCCAAATGAAGAAACAACACTAACCTCACCAATCACGCTGCAACAAATGCAAAACAACTAAAATACAAAAACACTGACTTAAAATAATTTATATGAATCAGGAACGCAAAAATAACTAATAGATATATAAACATTGACATAAAATAATCCATGTAAAATCAAAGAAAACCACACCTCGACGCCAGAGCAGGTGAAACGGGTGATCCCAAAACGCACGCCTTTGGCGGAAAGCATTCGGTGCACACCTAGAAGGAACGAGGCGTGCGGATAGTCACGCGAACAGGAGCAGTGGTGCCAGACAGTGTAGCGGCGCTACGAGTGGCTAGCCGGGCAGCACGTGGACGCTGCGGGAGGCCTACGGGTCAAAGCGAAAGTGACGGGTGTGGCGAGCAGGGCAGGGCGAGTGCGGCGCGGCCGGAGGCGGCTGGCCGGAGGCGGCGCGACCGGGACGAGCTGGCCGGAGGCTGCGCGACCGCAGCGGGCAGGAGTCAGGAGGTGCTACCGGAGATGGTCTGGCGCCGGGGGTTGGCCAGGGGGCAGTTTGTAGGGCAAAGCTGGCAGGGGTTTTCGGCCGGAGGAGGGAGCGGTCCGGCAAGGTAGACAGGGGCGGGGGAGGTTGTTGCACCGCTGGATGGCCGGCCGGGGCGCGCGGTGCGGGGAGACGCAGGAGGGCACGCGGGCAGGGAGGTGGAGGTCGGCTGGCGGTCGATGGGTGGAGGTCGGGACACCGGAGGAGGCCGGAGGAGGGCAGTGTTGTGCAGGGAAAACAGAGGGCTGGAGAGATCAGCGGAGGCGGCCTAGCGAGGGAGCTGGGTGAGCACGGGGTGGCAGAGACCTGTGGCGGATGAGGTTGGGGAGCGGAGGGCCGAAGGCGCGGAGGATCCTGGCCGGGTTTTGGGCAAGCCGAAGGCACGAGAGGCGGAGGGCTTGGCCAGAGCACGGGACAATGAGGGGAGAGCGGTGATCGGAAGCCAATCGGATGGGGGAGACCGCGCCGGACCGAGAGGGGACCAGCTGGGTCGGTTGGGCGCCAGATCGCGGGACGAGGACCTCACGCTGGATGAGGCGGACGGCCGGGTGTCGAAGGGCTGGGACACAGCCAGGAGCAGGGGGCGAGATAGGGACTACGAACGCGGAGGGAGGCAGGGCGACTGCAGGAGGGGCGATCGGGAGCGGTTCACGCGGAGGGAGAAGAAAGAAAGAGGGAAGAGAGAAAGAGAGAGGAGGGGGAGAGAAGAAAGAAAAAAAAGAAGGAAAACAAAAAGAGTGGCGGCGCCTAGGGTTACGGGGAAAAGAGGGAGAAAAGAAGAAGAATAAAAGGGATAAGAAAAATGAAGTAAAAAAAAAGAAATAAAATAAACTAAAATAAAATAAATAAATCAAATAAAATAAAGTATAATAAGATATTAAATAAAAGGAGTTTAATAATAATAATAATAATAGTAATATTAATAATAATAATTGTTATTATAATTACAAACATATATGCATATATATATATATATAAACATATATATAGACAAACCTACATTAAAAAAAGAAATTACAAACATACATATATGAACATACATAACATATTATAAATGTATAGACATATATAATCATATGTATAAACACATTTACGCATAAACATATAATGTTAAGAAAATATAAATTTATTCGCATATGTGTATATATACACATATAAACATACATATATGCACACTACGTTAATAATAATAGTAATAATAATAATAATAATAATAATAATAATAATATTAATAGTAATAATAATAATAATGATAATAATGTATAAACATATATACTCATATACATATTTATACACCTATATAATCATATATATATATATATATATATTAATCCGCTCAATGAACGAATTTAATAACGTTAAAACTGAATGACCACAGGGTACGCGCGCACCGTACGGTACCCAAGTGGACTGCAAACGGGCTGCGCAACACAACCGTATGGTGTTCGCGCATTATCCCAAACCATAAACTCATCCAAACATTAAAATTTCCAACTGGGACTCGCCCGCACACATGCAAAAACACCCGACACCATGACAAATAAAATAAATAAAGTAAAATAAAAACAGGTGTGACAATTCTCCCCACCATAAAGCTTTCCGCCCCCGAAAAGCAATAACAAGATCAAAACCCCAAATGAAAACCGGCATCACTTTACAATTTAAAGAAAAAAGTAAAGAACGACAACAAAGACATCGCGGAACACTCCCAAAAAGGGGAGAGATAAACTAAAAGAACTCATGTAATAGGAACGAATTACCCGCTAAGTGTCGCCCGCCCCCAAAAGTGTGACCACTTCCAGTTGGTCGCTTTAAAGGACGAAGAACTTTAACAATAGAAAAATGAGGCCCAACATACACACACCTTAACACCATACAACCGAACTCAAACAATTTCTTCATCCTCAATTCAACCTTACAACACAACTTCTGGAACAACGCCAATAAAAACACGACGACTCTTTTTAAACCAACGAATAGGTCAAAACCACATCCAACGCATATCTCTTAAAACCTTACTCCAATATGACACTAGAACTCTCACGCCCCGACTCCTTACCAAAAGAAGGAAATAGAGTTTTGTGGTTCCAAATAAGACCAACCACAACCCAACCAAAACCTTGAACAAAACTGGGATATTGACACGGGAAGTCCGAACGGACTCCCCACCATAAGAAACAAGCTAAATTGAATTTGGCGAGACCCATGACAGTTATTTCCACCACAAGTGTCAAGTCAGTTCCCGGAATAGGACCAGAACGCCATCACTTGAGACAAAATTCATGATCACAAGAATTTTCAACATGGGGAGGTCGAATGGACTCCCCACCATAAAGCTTTCGAGAAGAGAAGAATAGGAGGACCTCCCGACATTATCACCAGCCATCACTGCCCACGGGTGGGAGGGGGGGCCCTGTCCAACACACCACCCCCACCCGGAAAGCATAAAGCGAGAAACTCTTAATAAATGAGAGCAACAACATGACCAGGCAGTTATTACACATAAACTAGGGATAATGAGAAAAATGATTCCGACTACGCGCACTTACTGAGAACAACACCCTGTCGCAAGACTTCACCTTTCGTTGGAGCTCCCCCGACTACGCGCTAGCTTCACTCCGAGGCCTATGGCTGGAGCTCTGATGAATGAAGCTTCTTCCGGCTTCGCAGTCAGGTTTATGAAACCCCAAAAGCATGACACAAGAACCAGAATTTTTAACAATCACACATCCATAAGATCAAAGGTTTAAAAGAGTTCAGCCACAACCATTCTTTCGACTGAAAGAAAAGAACACCACAAAACAGTACAGGTAACGACTACTACATCCAAGAAACATTACAAGAATAAAACATCAAGCTCATCCACCAACATCTCCCTACTCCTGCTGATGGGCTGAAGTGACCTTCGACGATCCAGGTCTGGCTTTAGCGCGCTTCTTGGAAACACCTCGGCAAAATCGCTTCAAGTGACCCATACGTCCACAGGTGTGGCAGGGTCTTGGAGCACTTGGACATGTCGGCCTTTTGTGACCCTGCCTACCACACTGGTGACAGATCACAACATTACGCTGTGAAGAAGATGACTGAAGGTCTGAAGGCCTCTTGATTCCTCTACCAGCACCACCAGCAACAGGTCGCTTCTTACTCTTCTTACTAGCATCATCTGAAATGCTTCCCAGAGCTAGAGGATTCGCCACCTCAAGTCCTACTACTAGCTCAGCTTCAGCAAGAAAGGCTTGCTCGACAACATCCATGAAGGTGGTTAGGTTGAGCGCTTCCACTCTCGATCGCAGCTCAGGTCGGAGTCCAGACTCAAATTGTCGAGCCTTCCCGGGATCATTCGCAACAAACCACCGATCATACAGAACTAGGTCTACAAAATGTCGATAGAACTCCAGTACTGATTCAACGCCCTGCTGGAGACAACACAACTCCATCCTCTTCCTCAGCTTCGTCAACTCAGAGAAGTGTTGTTGGATGAACGATGACTTGAAAAACTCCCATGTCAAATCTTTCCCAGGCTTGTTCCGAGACATGGACTTCCACCATTTCCAGGTTGGACCTTCAAGAATGAAGGTAGCCAACTTCACCTTTAATGACTCAGGTAGACCAATGGAACTGAACTTCCTCTCAATCTTCTGCAACCACTCCTCTGCCTCAAGAGGCCCTGCTTGTCCATAAAAGAGAGGAGGGTTCAACTTCCGGAACTCCAAAACATAATCGATGGGTTGACCAACTGGAGGATTAACTGAGGATGCACCACCTGAAGCTACACATTGAGCATCCATCGAGCCTTCGTGGGGGCGAACACTACGGAACAAAGAAACGAGGAACTTGATCAAAACATAACCAATACCATTTGAAATTCAACATTACTCAATGAGTTTCAAAATGAAGGAAAAACCCATTCACTAAAGGGGAAACTAGTAATGATGGGTGAGTCGACTATATGGTTGGCAGCCATACGTCAGCCATACCATCGTCACTGAGAGCATTGTAGGGTGAAGTCTCCGGCTCCGCAAGGCTCGCCAGGCCTTGTCAGCTCAAGAAACTACTTTCCCAACTCCCTTTTCATTCCCCAAAATAAAACAATCCAGAAGACCCAAAAGACACTAACAACCCGAACATCTCATGGTAACTCGAGGTTTAGAACAAGCAAGGGTTCATGACGTCCTTCCTGTTCCAACGCCTTGAGTCCGAGAAACTTTACTCCCTTTACCATGACAACTCCAAATAGCAATGGGCGCTCTGAAAAACAAGGTCTGCTCAGGAGCCGACCTCCTCTGATACCATTTTGTCACGAACCAACCCGGGTCGACCCCGAACCGGTCACCAGAGTCGGTCCGCGGCATGGCCCGAGAGGCGTTCCCGATTCTCCCGGGCTGGAGACAAGCACCAGGGCATCACAGAGTACACGTGGGAACGATTTCGCTTAATAAAATTTACTAAGAAGCAGAAATAAAGAAACGACAATAAAATAAAGCAGCAAAAAAAAAAACATAACTAACTTGACCACGAACCCAACTCTTCGCGACCCCGAGAGTCGATCATCAAGCTACCACCAACTCTCGTCCACGGCGAGAAAGCTCGAGTCAAATCTGCGACAGAGACTAAAAACAAGAAAACACTATAGGCGTGAGTATTAAAACTCAGTAGGCTAGCCCGATAAATCTATTCCCAAAGCACTAACATTAAAAGAATAATTTACCAACTTCTAGTTTGAACTACATTATAGAAAGAAAATATAGGTTTTCATACACACACACTTTCCATTTTGAAAACAAGTAACAATCCATTGCCCTTTTTAATTTAGAAGAAGTTTAATGTTGAAAGGAACAGGTGAATTGCATTTTAAAACATTTTGCGAACAATTAGAAAACCAAACTTTAGTTGTTAGTCAAAAATAAAATCACACACAACACACACTAAGGGCAACGAGAAAAAGTGGCACACAAGGGTCGGCATCCAAACTCGACCTCTCAATCGTCTGCCATATACAAATACACACTAAAAGAGACATGGGTCGAACCTAGGAGATCGTGAACAAACCAGAACGTACTATACATCTGACTCATCCTGAAGGCATGCCCTAACTCGATGACGTCATAATGCCCTAACGCCCGGCATAGCCCTACATGGCCTAACCGAGGGGCCCAATCCCCATAGCAGCAATAACTCAGTATTCCCCTGCTATGGGGCCACTAGCCAGTGCGTGATCTAAACTAGTGTAGCAATCGTTCTCAGATAATTCACTCAATATGCCAGGTTCCCATGTCAACACATATAATGAAAGAGGAGTGCATCCCTAATGTAAAACTAGTCAAGATGCACAAGCATCACATACTCCGCTCACCAAATCAACAAACACAAAGGATCACTCCAAAGAGACTTTTCAAAACATTAATTTCATTAAAAGTACCAAACGGGCCTCATGTACTTGATCAATACCAAATCAATTCCAAAAGAAGGATCAGACGTCGTCACATTTAAAACCAGAAAACACATTTAAAATCTCATTTAGGTAGACCAAATCACCATTTTAATTCTGAAGCGCAAACATAAGGGCCAAAGGGGCATTTTCAATATTGCGCAACAGCTAATCATGAAAAGAAAAGCTTTCGGTACGATGCAGAGAAAGAAGCAGTTCCAATTCCAGCAGTATAACTACTCTAGAAATAATAATATTTAAATACTACTTCCAATTTGATGAAAATTAATTAAATGACAAGAAATAAGTAAATTCTAAATTAAAAGGCAAGTGCAGTGGGAACCTACCTCAACTCGCAGCTCAAACACGGCGACGCGACACGCCTCGCACAGACGTACAAGTACGAGCAAGTCGATGACTGTGGTGTCGCGGAGTCACCTAGCCAACACGCTGCAATAAACGCACTGCAACTAAAAACACAAAACCATTTGACTTAAACAATACAAGCAGACAACCCGCGCAAAAGAACCACCTGGACAAAATATCAAAACCTACTTCGCACCATCCACACTATTACTAAACCACTCTAAAAAATTATGAAATAAAATTCAAAAAGTAACTCGCAACTTTACACAAACTAAACTCATTTAAAAAAAACACACTTTTGATCAAGCACGCACCTAAGTCCCACTAAAACAAAAACACACCACTTGAACGGTTAGATAAACCGATTGCACAATTTATATTAAAAAAACAAATAAACAACTCATGACTAGTTTCCATAAAAATGCGTCTTAATTCACATGAATGTGTTATAAGGTATAAAACCAACACTAGGTTCACTAAAAAAAAATTAAACTTCACATCAAACACATTAATCACAAATATGCCAAATTAACTATCCAAATGAAGAAACAACACTAACCTCACCAATCACGCTGCAACAAATGCAAAACAACTAAAATACAAAAACACTGACTTAAAATAATTTATATGAATTAGGAACACAAAAATAACTAATAGAGATATAAACATTGACATAAAATAATCCATGTAAAATCAAAGAAAACCAGACCTCGACGCCAGAGCAGGTGAAACGGGTGATCCCAAAACGCACGCCTTTGGCGGAAAGCGTTCGGTGCACACCTAGAAGGAACGAGGCGTGCGGCTAGTCACGCGAACAGGAGCAGTGGTGCCAGACAGTGTAGCGGCGCTACGAGTGGCTAGCCGGGTAGCACGTGGATGCTGCGGGAGGCCTACGGGTCAAAGTGAAAGTGACGGGTGCGGCGAGCAGGGCAGGGCGAGTGCGGCGCGGCTGGAGGCGGCTGGCCGGAGGCGGCGCGACCGGGACGAGCTGGCCGGAGGCTGCGCGACCGCAGTGGGAAGGAGTCAGGAGGTGCTACCGGAGATGGTATGGCGCCGGAGGTTGGCCAGGGGGTAGTTTGTAGGGAAAAGCTGGCAGGGGTTTTCGGCCGGAGGAGGGAGCGGTCCGGCAAGGGAGACAGGGGCGGGGGAGGTTGTTGCACCGCTGGATGGCCGGCCGGGGCGAGCGGTGCGGGGAGACGCAGGAGGGCGCGCGGGCAGGGAGGTGGAGGTCGGCTGGCGGTCGATGGGTGGAGTTCGGGACACCGGAGGAGGCCGGAGGAGGGCAGTGTTGTGCAGGGAAAACAGAGGGCTGGAGAGATCAGCGGAGGCGGCCTAGCGAGGGAGCTGGGTGAGCACGGGGTGGCAGACCTGCAGCGGATGAGGTTGGGGAGTGGAGGGCCGAAGGCGCGGAGGATCCTGGCCGGGTGTTGGGCAAGCCGAAGGCGCGAGAGGCGGAGGGCTTGGCCAGAGCGCGGGACAACGAGGGGAGAGCGGCGATCGGAAGCCAATCGGATGGGGGAGACCGCGCCGGACCGAGAGGGGACCAGCTGGGTCGGTTGGGCGCCAGATCGCGGGACGAGGACCTCACGCTGGATGAGGCGGACGGCCGGGTGTCGAAGGGCTGGGACACAGCCAGGAGCAGGGGGCGAGATATGGACTACGAACGCGGAGGGAGGCAGGGCGACTGCAGGAGGGGCGACCGGGAGCGGTTCACGCGGAGGGAGAAGAAAGAAAGAGGGAAGAGAGAAAGAGAGAGGAGGGGGAGAGAAGAAAGAAAAAAAAATAAAAAAAAAGAAGGAAAACAAAAAGAGTGGCGGCGCCTAGGGTTACGGGGAAAAGAGGGAGAAAAAAAGAAGAATAAAAGGGATAATAAAAATGAAGAAAAAAAAGAAATAAAATAAAGTAAAATAAAATAAATAAATCAAATAAAATAAAGTATAATAAGATATTAAATAAAAGGAGTTTAATAATAATAATAATAATAATAATATTAATAATAATAATTGTTATTATAATTACAAACATATATGCATATATATATATATAAACATATATATAGACAAACCTACATTAAAAAAAGAAATTACAAACATACATATATGAACATACATAACATATTATAAATGTATAGACATATATAATCATATGTATAAACACATTTACGCATAAACATATAATGTTAAGAAAATATATATTTATTCGCATATGTGTATATATACACATATAAACATACATATATGCACACTACGTTAATAATAATAGTAATAATAATAATAATAATAATAATAATAATAATATTAATAGTAATAATAATAATAATGATAATAATGTATAAACATATATACTCATATACATATTTATACACCTATATAATCATATATATATATATATATTAATCCGCTCAATGAACGAATTTAATAACGTTAAAACTGAATGACCGCAGGGTACGTGCGCACCGTACGGTACCCAAGTGGACTGCAAATGGGCTGCACAACACAACCGTATGGTGTTCGCGCATTATCCCAAACCATAAACTCATCCAAACATTAAAATTTCCAACTGGGACTCGCCCGCACACATGCAAAAACACCCGACGCCATGACAAATAAAATAAATAAAGTAAAATAAAAACAGGTGTGACACCTTCCATGGAGATACCTTCAGGAAAACATGATCACCGACTTGAAATTCCAAATCCTTCCTTCGATTATCGGCATAGCTCTTCTGCCTACTTTGAGCTTATTTGATGTGATTTTGGATTACCTTCACCTTTTCCATCGTTTCCTCCACCAGTTCTAGACCTACAAGTTTTCATTCACCTACGTCATCCCAACAGGTTGGTATGCGACATCTCTTTTCGCATAACGCTTCATATGGTGCCATCTGAATACTCGAATGGAAGCTATTGTTATAGGAAAATTCTACCATAGGTAAATAATAATCCCACATACCCTGAAAGTCAAGTGAGCAGGATCTCAACATGTCTTCTAAGGTTTGAATAGTCCGTTCTGATTGTCCGTCTGTCTGAGGGTGGTAGGCAGTGCTCAAATGAAGTTCAGTATCCAGGGATTTCTGAAGACTCTTCCAGAATCTTGAAGTAAAACGGGGATCACGATCAGAAACAATCGATAGGGGTACTGCATGAAGTCTCACAACTTCATTAATATATAGTCTTGCCAGACGTTCCAGTGGTAGATCTTCTCTTATAGCAAGAAAATATGCTGACTTGGTAAGACGATCAACAATAACCCATATTGCATCATTCATTCAAGGTATCTTTGGTAGCCCCATGACAAAGTCCATCGTAATATTGTCCCATTTCCACTCCGATATGGGAAGATGATGCATGACTCCTCCAGGGTGTTGCCTTCCAGCTTTCACTTGTTGACAAACCATACATCTTAACACAAAATCAGAAATCTCCCTCTTCATATTGTCCCACCAAAAATCTTCCTTCAAATCTCTATACATTTTGGTGCTCCTAGTGTGTATAGAGAAATTGGAACAATGAGAATCATCCAGCAATTCCTTTTTTAGATCAGTTATATCGAGAACACAAAGTCTCTTCCCAAATTTCAAAATTCCATCTTCATACACAAAGTCTCTCAGTCTCCCATCATTCACAGCTTTAATCTTCTTTTGAAACTCTTCATCATTGGTCTGATAACTCTTAATCCTTTCTAGTAAATATGGTTTGGTAACCATTTGAAAAAGCATTGATGTTTCTCCATCCCTGGTTATTCCCATGTCCATCTTCACTAGATCCATGAAAAATGGATCCCTTTCAATTATCATATTGTTCAAAACTCTGTGATCTTTTCTTCTCAAAGAATCTGCCATCTTGTTTTCCTTCCCTGGGTGGTAGTGTATCGTGAAATCTTAATCATTGAGTAATTCAAGCCATCTCCTTTGCCTCATGTTGAGTTCTTTTTGTGAGAAAATATACTTCAAACTCTTGTGATCAGTATAAATCTCACATTTTTCACCATAGAGGTAGTGCCTCCATATCTTCAAAGCAAAGATCACATATTCTAACTCGAGATCATGAGTAGGATAGTTTTGTTCATGAATTTTTAACTGTCGTGATGCATAGGAAATAACTCTATCATTCTGCATAAGGACACAACCATGTCCTTTCTTCGATGCATCAATATAAATAATGAACCCATCATTCCCTGATGGTAGAGTCAATATAGGAGCATTGACTAATATTCTCTTCAGTTCTTTGAAACATTCTTCACACTCTTTTTTCCAAACAAATTTAACCCCTTTACGTGTGAGCTTCGTTAATGGGTTAGCCAATCGGGAAAAATTCTAGATGAAACGTTGATAATAACCTGTCAAACCAATAAAAATACGTACCTCAGTTATACTCATAGGTGCTGGCCATTCTTGGATTTCCTTGGTCTTAGAAGGATCAATAGAGATTCCATCTTTAGAGACAATATGTCCAAGAAAAGAAATCTCTTGAAGCCATAATTCACACCTGCTAAACATCCCATATATTTCATGCCTTCTCAGAGTCTTCAAGATAATGCGCAAGTGATTTTCATGATCTTCGTAGCTTTTGGAGTATAATAAGATATCATCAATAAATACCACCACAAATTCATCGAGATACTCCTTGAAAACACTATTCACCAGATCAATGAATACAGAGGGTGCATTAGTCAATCCAAAAGGCATTACAGTAAACTCTTAATGCCCGTACATGGTTCGAAATGCTGTCTTCGGAATTTCTTCCTTCTCCACACACAACTAATGGTATCCAGATCGAAGGTCAATCTTTGAAAAGTATTGAGCTCCATGTAGTTGGTCAAATAAATCATCAATGCGTGGTAGGGGATACTTGTTCTTTATTTTTATAGCATTGATCTCCCTATAGTCGATACATAACCTCATAGATCCGTCTTTCATTTTAACAAAAATAACAGGGGATCCCCATGGAGAAACACTAGGGAGAATAAATCCCTTATTACTCAATTCCTCTAGTTGTTTATTTAGTTCAACTAATTTGTCACGACCCGTCCTCGGGGCCCGTGCCGTGACTACCCCAAGCCCGCCTTCCATAGGCCAGGGGCTGGCGACTAGCACCAAGGTGAAAATCCCGGTAAAAAGGGAAGGCATTGCCTTTGTAAAGTAAACAAGCACCACAGAGTAAGCAAGCGGAAAAGTAAACACTAAGTAAAAGCAGAGTACAAATGAAGTGCGGAAAAGTAAATGGGCCAGTATACAAACCCAACTGAAAGTAAAGTACAACTCGAAAGGGAAAACAACAACTGTAAAGTAAAAGCCGCTACACCGAGCTGTCCACTGGAAATCCCACCTGAAGGGTGGGTACAGATAGCTCCAATGCTCCTCGGGTCCCGCCGTCCGCTCCGAGCACGTCCCGCCCAGTGGTCCACCTCTAGGTACCGTCCTGCTCTACAAGCCTCAGCCACGATCAACGCTGTCCGTCGTCTGCAACCAACACAACGTAGTGCGGGCATAGCCCGTGCAGGGGTGAGTATAACGATACTCAGTAGGGACCCCGAGACCCTCAAGGTCTCACTAAAACCAACAAAGATAACCACAAGAAGATCTCAACAGATAACCTCTACTTAGATATATGCCCATACATATACCTAAGTTATCAAGTAACCCATCTCAATCATGAGGCAAACACAAGGTCAAAAGTCTCAGCTCAAACCAGGATTTTCATCATCGAAACCGTAACTGCTGAAGAGCTCCGTCTCTGGAGTGTACAGTGGTCCTGTCACAACTCCGAGGTACTGCCCACTAACTTAAGACTGCTGTAGTACTCCACCTATCGAGTAATGCGGGCCAGCCGCTACCACCAAGCGCTCCCATGTGCCGCTACAACCAAGCGCACCACTGTCGTGGGTCTGCCGCTACAACCAAGCGCTCTCATGTGCCGCTACAACCAAGCGTACCTCTGTCGTGGGTCTGCCGCTACAACCAAGCGCTCCCATGTGCCGCTACAACCAAGCGCACCTCTGTCGTGGGTCTGCCACTACAACCAAGCGCTCCCATGTGCCTCTACAACCAAGCGCACCTCTGTCGTGGGTCTGCCGCTACAACCAAGCGCTCCCATGTGCCACTACAACCAAGCGCACCTCTGTCGTGGGTCTGCCGCTACAACCAAGCGCTCCCATGTGCCGCTACAACCAAGCGCACCTCTGTCGTGGGTCTGCCGCTACAACCAAGCGCACCTCTGTCGTGGGTCTGCCGCTACAACCAAGCGCTCCCATGTGCCGCTACAACCAAGCGCACCTCTGTCACACACCGAGTCGTTCGATCAGCAGTCGTCGGGTCTCAGTCAGCTACACGGTCTCCGTGCTCCGCCCTCTCCTCTCCGGGAGGGTCCGCTCCACGAGCTACTGGTCGATACTCCAAGTATCACAAAGTCCCGCAAGGAAGTATCTCGAAGGACCACCTCGTCATTGGGGTCTCAATGCAACAGACGGCGCGTCAATCGGACGCCCGGTCTGTGAGTTATTAGCCTTTTCGTCCTAGGGGCCCGGTTGGTTTCGTGAGCAAACCAATCCGACCGTAACTCAACTATACCCCGAACACTCACAGGGTATACTCATAGGGACCGTTTTTCAACGTGATCACCAATGCCGCTGACGGTTCGTCCAACGGATGTCCTGTCTGAAAGATATCATCGTTTTCCGTTCCAGGGGACCGGTTGGATTTTGGGTGCGATCCAACCCGGCCACTACCAACTGTATCCAAAACTCGGGCGAAGGATGCCAAAAGTTCCGTATCGTCAACAGGAACTCAACGCAACAGACGGCGCGTCAATCGGACGCCCGGTCTGAGAGTTATTGGTTTTTTCGTTCCAGGGGCCCGGTTGGTTTTTAAGGAAAAACCAACCCGACCGTACTCCACTTGCGTCCAAACCTCGGGCGGAGTGAGCCAAAAGATCCGTCTCACTAAGAGGAAACTAACAAAGCTTACGGTACGTCAATCGGACGTCCGTAGCTCAAGATATGAGTGTTTCCGCTCCGAGGGCCCAGTTGGTTTCGTGTACGAACCAACCCGGCCGAACCCAAAATATTCCGAAACTTTGAGTGCGATAAACCTAAACGACCGACTCGCTCCAAGGATTGCGTTGCCGCTGACGGCGAGTCGTTTGGAGGCCCGTAGCTCAAGATACGGCCATTTGAACGAAGTCCGTCCGAAGACGGGGGGGGTCTGGGCCCGGGCCGACCCGGCCCGACCCCCCCTGGTTGGCCCGAACCGGGTCGGGTCCGACTCGGTTGGCCCGGCCCGGCCCGGCCAGGGCCGGTCCGGCTCGGCTCGGCCGAGCGGCCGACGCGGGGGAAAGCCGCCGCCCCGCGTGACACCCCCGCAGCACCCGTGGGGTGCCGCGTGACAACCCCGCGGCACCCGCGGGGTGTCGCCCTGCACACCCGCGGGGTGTCGCGCTGGACACTCGCGGGGTGTTGCCGCCTCCGGCGACCCGCGCCACCACCGGCTTCCGCGGGCCGCCGGAGTCGCTCCGGTGGCCCGTTTTCCTTCTCGTCTGCGCCGTTGTTCCTCCCGGGTTCCGTTCTTTACTGTGGGATCATCAAACACCCGTTGCGGCACGTTCCGTCGTCGCTCGCCAAATCCGCAAAACACGAAGAACGGCGGAGGGTTGCCGGGCTGTGTTCGTTTGACCCGCACCCTCCGCGTTAGATAAAAACAACGGGAGAAAATAAAATGTTCAACACATGAACCAACAATTTTAATAAATTAAAATTGTTTCTTTGATTCCGGTTCTTTAATTTTTAAAGAACGTTCACGGGAATATAAATAGGGGTATTCCAAAATTATAAAATCCATACCTCGTTGATCGTCACGCGCGGGCGTTCTTCGCGGAAAGGCTCTTCGCGGAAGAGGGGGATCGTCGCGTCATCGCGGAAAGCCGTCGCGTCGTCGCGGAAGAGGATTCGTAGACGAAGACGGAGGTTGTCCGAGGTGGAACGGCGTCTCCCTTCCTTTGATGTGGAAAGAAGAACGAGGGATGGCGCGTCGTCGTTCTTCGGAAGAAGGACGTGACGACGTTCTTCGTCGGAGACCGATTCGTTCTTCACGTTCTTCGTCGTTGAAGAAGATGTTCTTCAAGCCTCCCAAATCCTCCCAACGTGACAAGACTCAAAAAAAAAATAAAATAAGCCCAAGTCTTATTTTATTAACACAAGATAAGAAATTGAATTTCAAAAGAAAAGAAACGATCAATTAATCTCAAAGAATTAATTGTAACAAATTAACAGCCCAATTAAATGGGGCGTTTCTTAACCAGAAAACGCACGGTTGACTTCTTTTAATAGGGGGGTGCGGGTGCGTTACTTAAGAAGAAAAGAAACGGTGGGGCTCGTGCGGGCCCCACCTCACAAATATCCTACCAAGGGGGTAGGATATTCCTGGATAGCACCCTATCCAGTTCAACTCAGTTCAAGTCGCCTTTAAGTGGCTTCAAGTGGCTTCCAAGCGGCTTAAGTGAAATAAAATAAAGTTGTCGCAAATTATTTTATTTCTTAACTTTAAGCCCGAAAATTAAAACCCACACCCGAGCAAACGCAACTCCGGAAGAGGCATTTCTAAGAGAATACCGGCGCTGCGATTTCATCGGTGCCCTCAGAATTCGATTCCGGGCACCGGTTCAAAAGTTAGAAAAACCCGCTCGTCCGTTCACTGAACGTACCCGAGCCAAACTTCGGAAAATGATTCCGGGCACACCGGGCCTCGGAATCAGGCGCCGTCAGAAACTGCGTTCTTGTAAAATTTCAAAGAAAATTAAGAAAAAAATTTCCTTGAAATTTACGGGTCTTTACATTACTCCCACCACAGGGCTTTACGTCCCCGTAAAGCTTCAACACAAACTAGGGATACAAAGGTGGTACTGAGCACACATCCGAGCCTTCCGCTCCATGTGCTCACCTGGACCTTCTCTATCGTGGCCCGGACCACCTCTGGTCCCACTAGAGATGCTATGATTTCTTCCTTGCCGATAAGAGAAATCTGGTCTCATCCCCTGGATGAACCACGGTCTTCGCCTAATACGGTCAATCCCGACATGGATGATACTAATCCATACCAAGGATGACGTCGTAAGGCCTCGACGCTACTACCAAGAGATCCAACCATTACTCTCGCCTCCAAGGGTTGAGTCACACTGTCGGCATCAGTGTGTGGTAACTGGGTCTCCTCCAGTAGATGTCTCACAAGTGAGGGTCAAGTCAACAGTCAAAACTGGAACCTCTTAGTAACAACACAAGAGAGGACAGGGAAGTAAATGCCACAAGAAAAGGTGTCTTTTATTACTGCAGCTCAAGTACAAATACACAAAGCATCTACAAACATACATAAAAAAAACTAGAAGCAACATGAACAAAAGTCTCCAGGTCTGGAGCTAGTCCCGCTCCTGTCCATCTGCTCCCGGAGCCCCATGATCATAGGCCTCAACTTCCTGAAGATGAGCTCTCCCATGTCCTCCTGTCCCCTGCGGTCGGGGTGGACCGCCTGGTGGTGGTGGCGGCAGAGCCTCAAAGCATCGCCCACCACCTGCTGCTCGGCCAGCTCCTCTGCCTCGTCCGCCTCCTCCCTGCGGACCGCCACGGTCAACCCTCTGCCTCTGCCTGGGTGGCCCCTCCACCGTCTGCTGCTCCTCGGTACGGCGGGTCGGGCAGTCACGAGCCATGTGGCCCTACCCGCCGCACGAGTAGCACTGCCTGCCTCTCGGAAGGCTGGCTTCGCGCTGTGTGCCCCGCACTGCTGAGCCAGTGTCCCGAGGTCGTCTGCCGGAACCCTGAGTCATCCGTCGGCTACCTGCTGCCAAAGACTCCGCCACCTGCCGCCCTGCGGTAGGCCTCGCTGTAGACTCAGCCAGAAAGCTCTCGATCAGAAGGGCTCGCTCTAGCACTCCTTCCTGGGTCGGGATGCTGAGGGAGATCAGCGATGCCCTGATCTCGTGTCTCAATCCCTGCTCGAAGGTCCGGGCCCGGAAGAAGGGGTCCCGTACCATGTCTGTCGAGTAGCGAGAAAGGTCGGTGAACCTCGCCGCGTACTGGGCTACCGTCAAGCTGCCCTGCCACAGCTGAAGAAGCTCCTGAATGCGCACCGCACGGAGGGTGTCCGGGACGAACTCTGAGCAGAAGAGGCTCTCGAAGTCCGTCCAGATGAGGGAGGCCTCATCGTGCACCTGGAGCATCAAGCTCCACCATCTGCCTGCTGCCGCGTGCAGGAGACTCGCTGCGAGGATCACCATGAGGTCTGCTGGTGTCCTCACTAATCGGAAAACCCGAACAACTGCCTCCAGCCAGTCCTCGGCAGCCTGAGGGTCCGTCTCCCCGTGGAACCTGGGCGGTCGCTGGTGCTGGAACTCATGCAGTGCACTAAGGCGACGTGCATCGTCAGCGGCTGGGGCTGGTAGCATCGGTGCCTCGGCGGGTATAGGTACCGCCGGTGCCTCAGCTGTCAAAGGGCCCTGTACCGAGTCCTCGACGCTCGGTGGGCTGTCATCACGCTCCACTCTCGGAATCCTAGCTGGCTGTCGTCGTGGGGCCATCCTGAAAGAAACAGGTGCGCCACGGTCAGGACAGTATACCTGGTGAGCTGACACAAGTAATCACAAGGAAGTCGGAAATCAGAAGTCAGGGTCCTGGTGTACGGATACGTCGGCCGCCGCACCAACACTGGACTCCCTGGACTGATAACCACACCCAATACGCTAAACACTATTGCTTCACATAGAAAAGATCAGAGTTCGCGGTAGAACTAAACTCCTCTGATACCAATTTGTCACGACCCGTCCTCGGGCCCCGTGCCGTGACTACCCCAAGCCCGCCTTCCATAGGCCAGGGGCTGGCGACTAGCACCAAGGCGAAAATCCCGGTAAAAAGGGAAGGCATTGCCTTTGTAAAGTAAACAAGCACCACAGAGTAAGCAAGCGGAAAAGTAAACACTAAGTAAAAACAGAGTACAAATGAAGTGCGGAAAAGTAAATGGGCCAGTATACAAACCCAACTGAAAGTAAAGTACAACTCGAAAGGGAAAACAGCAACTGTAAAGTAAAAGCCGCTACACCGAGCTGTCCACTGGAAATCCCACCTGAAGGGTGGGTACAGATAGCTCCAATGCTCCTCGGGTCCCGCCGTCCGCTCCGAGCACGTCCCGCCCAGTGGTCCACCTCCAGGTACCGTCCTGCTCTGCAAGCCTCAGCCACGATCAACGCTGTCCGTCATCTGCAACCAACACAACTTAGTGCGGGCATAGCCCGTGCAGGGGTGAGTATAACGATACTCAGTAGGGACCCCGAGACCCTCAAGGTCTCACTAAAACCAACAAAGATAACCACAAGAAGATCTCAACAGATAACCTCTACTTAGATATATGCCCATACATATACCTAAGTTATCAAGTAACCCATCTCAATCATGAGGCAAACACAAGGTCAAAAGTCTCAGCTCAAACCAGGATTTTCATCATCGAAACCGTAACTGCTGAAGAGCTCCGTCTCTGGAGTGTACAGTGGTCCTGTCACAACTCCGAGGTACTGCCCACTAACTTAAGACTGCTGTAGTACTCCACCTATCGAGTAATGCGGGCCAGCCTTTACCACCAAGCTCTCCCATGTGCCGCTACAACCAAGCGCACCACTGTCGTGGGTCTGCCGCTACAACCAAGCTCTCCCATGTGCCGCTACAACCAAGCGCACCTCTGTCGTGGGTCTGCCGCTACAACCAAGCGCTCCCATGTGCCGCTACAACCAAGCGCACCTCTGTCGTGGGTCTGCCGCTACAACCAAGCGCTCCCATGTGCCGCTACAACCAAGCGCACCTCTGTCGTGGGTCTGCCGCTACAACCAAGCGCTCCCATGTGCCGCTACAACCAAGCGCACCTATGTCGTGGGTCTGCCGCTACAACCAAGCGCTCCCATGTGCCGCTACAACCAAGCGCACCTCTGTCACACACCGAGTCGTTCGATCAGCAGTCGTCGGGTCTCAGTCAGCTACACGGTCTCCATGCTCCGCCCGCTCGTCTCCGGGAGGGTCCGCTCCACGAGCTACTGGTCGATACTCCAAGTATCACAAAGTCCCGCAAGGAAGTATCTCGAAGGACCACCTCGTCATTGGGGTCTCAACGCAACAGACGGCGCGTCAATCGGACGCCCAGTCTGTGAGTTATTAGCCTTTTCGTCCCAGGGGCCCGGTTGGTTTCGTGAGCGAACCAATCCGGCCGTAACTCAACTATACCCCGAACACTCACAGGGTATACTCATAGGGACCGTTTTTCAACGTGATCACCAATACCGCTGACGGTTCGTCCAACGGATGTCCTGTCTGAAAGATATCATCGTTTTCCGTTCCAGGGGCCCGGTTGGATTTCGGGTGCGATCCAACCGGGCCACTACCAACTGTATCCAAAACTCGGGCGAAGGATGCCAAAAGTTCTGTATCGTCAACAGGAACTCAACGCAACAGACGGCGCGTCAATCGGACGCCCGGTCTGAGAGTTATTGGCTTTTTCGTTCCAGGGGCCCGGTTGGTTTTTAAGGCAAAACCAACCCGATCGTACTCCACTTGCGTCCAAACCTCGGGCGGAGTGAGCCAAAAGATCCGTCTCACTAATAGGAAACTAACAAAGCTGACGGTACGTCAATCGGACGTCCGTAGCTCAAGATATGAGCGTTTCCGCTCCGAGGGCCCGGTTGGTTTCGTGTACGAACCAACCCGGCCGAACCCAAAGTATTCCGAAACTTTGAGTGCGATAAACCGAAATGACCGACTCGCTCCAAGGATTACGTTGCCGCTGACGGCGAGTCGTTTGGAGGCCCGTAGCTCAAGATACGGCCATTTGAACGAAGTCCGTCCGAAGTCGGGGGGGGGGGGGGTCCGGGCCCGGGCCGACCCGGGCCGACCCCCCCTGGTTGGCCCGAACCGGGTCGGATCCGAATCGGTTGTCCCGGCCCGGCCCGGCCAGGGCCGGTCTGGCTCGGCTCGGCCGAGCGGCCGAGCGGCCGACGCGGGGGAAAGCCGCCGCCCCGCGTGACACCCCCGCGGCACCCGCGGGGTGTCGGCCAGACACCCGCGGGGTGCCGCGTGACAACTCCGCGGCACCCGCGGGGTGTCGCCCTGGACACCCGCGGGGTGCCGCGGGACAACCCCGCGGCACCCGCGGGGTGCCGTGGGACAACCCCGCGGCACCCGCGGGGTGTCGCGCTGGACACCCGCGGGGTGCCGCCGGCGGCCGGCGACCCGCGCCGGCGACCCGCGCCACCACCGGCTTCCGCGGGCCGCCGGAGTCGCTCCGGTGGCCCGTTTTCCTTCCCGTCTGCGCCGTTGTTCCTCCCGGGTTCTGTTCTTTACTGCGGGATCATCAAACACCCGTTGCGGCACGTTCCGTCGTCGCCCGCCAAATCCGCAAAACACGAAGAACGGTGGAGGGTTGTCGGGCCGTGTTCGTTTGACCCGCACCCTCCGCGTTAGATAAAAACAACGGGAGAAAATAAAATGTTCAACACATGAACCAACAATTTTAATAAAATAAAATTGTTTCTTTGATTCCGGTTCTTTAATTTTTAAAGAACGTTCACGGGAATATAAAGAGGGGTATTCCAAAATTATAAAATCCATACCTCGTTGATCGTCGCACGCGGGCGTTCTTCGTGGAAAGGCTCGTCGCGGAAGAGGGGGATCGTCGCGTCGTCGCGGAAAGGCGTCGCGTCGTCGCGGAAGAGGATTCGTAGACGAAGACGGAGGTTGTCCGAGGTGGAACAACGTCTCCCTTCCTTTGATGTGGAAAGAAGAACGAGGGATGGCACGTCGTCGTTCTTCGGAAGAAGGACGTGACGACGTTCTTCGTCGGAGACCGATTCGTTCTTCACGTTCTTCGTCGTTGAAGAAGATGTTCTTCAAGCCTCCCAAATCCTCCCAACGTGACAAGACTCAAAAAAAATAAAATAAGCCCAAGTCTTATTTTATTAACACAAGATAAGAAATTGAATTTCAAAAGAAAAGAAACGATCAATTAATCTCAAAGAATTAATTGTAACAAATTAACAGCCCAATTAAATGGGGCGTTTCTTAACCAGAAAACGCACAGTTGACTTCTTTTAATAGGGGGGGGGGGTGCGGGTGCGTTACTTAAGAAGAAAAGAAACGGTGGGGCTCGTGCGGGCCCCACCTCACAAATATCCTACCAAGGGGGTAGGATATTCCTGGATAGCACCCTATCCAGTTCAACTCAGTTCAAGCCGCCTTTAAGTGGCTTCAAGTGGCTTCCAAGCGGCTTAAGTGAAATAAAATAAAGTTGTCGCAAAATTATTTTATTTCTTAACTTTAAGCCCGAAAATTAAAAACCACACCCGAGCAAACGCAACTCCGGAAGAGGCATTTCTAAGCGAATACCGATGCTGCGATTTCATCGGTGCCCTCAGAATTCGATTCCGGGCACCGGTTCAAAAGTTAGAAAAACCCGCTCGTCCGTTCACTGAACGTACCCGAGCCAAACTTCGGAAAATGATTCCGGGCACACCGGGCCTCGGAATCAGGCGCCGTCAGAAACTGCGTTCTTGTAAAATTCCAAAGAAAATTAAGAAAAAAATTTCCTTAAAATTTACGGGTCTTTACATAATTTTACAGTGGACATTATATAAGGGGTATTTGATATAGGCCTTGATCCAGGAATTAAATCAATGGAAAACTCAACTTCTCGTTCTGGGGGATGTCCAGGTAAATCTTCCAGAAATACATATACAAATTCTTTCACAATAGGTACATCTTCTATTTGAACATTCCTTTCCACACCCACAATTATATCATTCTCTTCCTCCCCAATAATTGAATTTAGTTGAGCTACTGGGGGTGGATCATGATAAGAATTAGGTGGTGACGATTCTGCTCTAAAGATAAGGTGTTCCTTATCATCATCATCAAGAATCGTAACCTCTTTCTTCTTACAATAAATCTTCACATCATAGTCTGAAAGCCAGTCCATACCAAGGATTATATCAAACTCAATCATAAGTATGACAACGAGATCAGCAGATAAAGAACATTTATGTGCTCTAATGGGGACTGATTCACAAAACATTGTTGAAATGATACTTCCAATAGGAGTTTTAACTGACAACTCCCTTGTTAAATCAATTTGGAAATATCTAATTTTCTTAGAAAACTGGGAAGATATGAAACAATGAGATGATCCAGAATCAAATAATGCATTTTCTAAACATGAGGAAACCATTAAATTACCTGCCACCACGTCTTTCAGAGCTTCTACCTCAGCAGTAGTGATAGCATAAGCTTGGCCTTGATCCCTTGGCCTTGATCCCTTGTCCTTTTTTGAGGTAATTTCTCCTGATTCTTAGGACATTCATTTGCATAATGCCCCATCTCCCTGCAATTGTAGCACTGAACATTGGTATCTTCCTTCTTCCCCTTGCAATCACGAGCTTGGTGGCCTTTTTCACCAAACTTGTAACGGACTCACGTTCCCTTCAAGCAAGTACCGGGGTGTTTCATCCCACATTTACCACAGGATGGATATTCAACATTTCCCTTCTTCCACTTATTTCCATTCCCAGATTGACCAGAAGATCTCTTCTTCTCTTGCTTTGCTTTGAAGTCATAAGACTTAGAGAATTCCTTTTCGGTCTTGATAGCACATGAGACAATGTCTTCGTACGATGAAAAGGATTTTGAGAATAATGCTCGATGGATAAATGGTTTTAACCCATCAAATACATGATCAATATTACTTCTTGGGTTACGTATATAATCTCCAGCATACCTTGCTAACCTTGTAAAGTTAGCCTCATACTTTGCGACATTCTCATACTCCTTTTGTCTCAGACTCAGAAAATTCCTTTCCATATCTGCTCGATGGTCGCGAGGAAAGTATTTTTCTAAAAACAGATCTTTGAACTCCCTCCATTCCATATTTGATACTTCATCATCTTCCTTCGTTTTTCGAATCAATGACCACCATTGATCAGCATCTCCAGTGAGGCGGTAAACTGTCATGATAACTTTTCCCCTTTCACTACTCCCCAAAGCCTGAAATATTTTCTCTAGGGAATTTATCCATTTCTCAGCTACTATAGGATTTGTACTCCCATTGAACGTTGGTGGTTTTTTCCTCATGAATCGATCTAACATTGATCCTCCACGCTGCGGATCAGGGTGCTCCATACGGGTAAGGTTATTATTCATAACCTGAGTGAGTTGTCTTAATATGGCGATTAGCTGATCGACACCAGTTGCATCACCAGCTCCATTATAATTATCTTGAGCAGGAGGGAAATCCCTACATGGAGTGCGTGCATTGATACGGTTTCCATTTCTTCCACTAGGCGCCATTTCTAAACAATGGCATAAACTAGATCAGTTTGTGAATCAAAATACATAATCCCATACTTATAAAACACTTAACAAAAATTGAACTATTTATGGATATAATCCATAATCATAAGAATGTTTTCTTTGAGTATGTATATAATCATAAACCCTTCATAATGATTTGTAAAGAAAATGAGATTTATCCTAAGCATATCCCCCAGGAGTGTCGTAACCATGAGTGCAGCAAGGCCCGTTGTCATGCAAAAGTTCCCGTTCGAGTCTAGTTCAAAGCAGTGTTTTCAGGTTTTACCCCTAGGTACATCTGTACCAGATCCGCCTCTACCTGCTCGTATCCAGATATGGATGTATTGCTCGGAAAACTCAAAAAATCTCTACAATACCAAAATTCTAGGAAGTTCTTCTATACTAATCCTCAAACTTCATCTTAGGTCTACGTGCTCTAATCAGATTTTATCTAAATCTAGCTTCCAAGGTTTGTAATAAACTTCCTCTGATACCAACTGTAATGCCCCGACCCCATTTACCCAGAGTCGGTGAATTATTACATAACATTGGCATGATCACAAGAATGATCAAATCTCGAAAGACCGATTGGTTTAGTAGCCTTGGAAACACTAGATATATTCATAAAGTTTTACATTACATCATGAAGTGAAAAAATACTACAACAACATATTGTCTCCATAATCCACACTATTATCCCCAAATAATATCCCTGCAAGTCATTCATAATTTACTTCTTCACTTCCTGGGAAAAATAAAACATATAAAAGGGGTGATCTCAAATGCCCAGTAAGGATAACAATATAGAGGAAACTTTCATAAATAAGAATAAACATTTAAGGCAATGTATAACTAAAACGAAAGCCTTTTAAACTTGAACTTCAACATAGTATGGCAAAAATAAAATGAAATAATGCGATTTACTTATTCACATGGATATTCTACTAATAGAATAATCACATGCAATATCAATAACCACTTTCATAATGATGGAATGCATAATGCCAGACTATCATAACCACATAGCCAAGGCCTCGTGCCAATACTACAAATAAGATTTTGTCAAGGCCTTGTTCCAAGACACTAGTTTGTCTCATGAGACCTACCGATGCATCTAGGAGATATAGCGGGCTCCACCCGTCACATATTAAGTCCAATGCATTCCCATATGAAAAGTTTTAAACATAACATAAACATTCGTATTAAAACTAGCATACGAAATGTCAATACTTTCACCATAAACTATGAATGGTATAAAAATAGCACATCCACAGTCAAACATATCACAAAACCATCAATACAATATAGAAGTTTTGTATCATAATAAATCAACTTCAAATAAGCGTAAAATCCATCAAAGGATGTTGACATAGATGAAATCAAAACTCTTTTTATAGAATTATCTATTTCTATTTTGAAATCATTTAAGAGTCTAATATTTATGAAATAAAACATTTTCTTTTAAAATATTCTTATAAGCTTGTAAGGGAAGCTTCGACGATTTTATAACGGCGGAAAATAGCCACACCCGCCGTATACGTTAAAAAAACATTCGTACCTTAATTCTGTCGAAAAGGTTAAAAAGCACCTTGTTTGGAAAACGATAGAAATATTACTTTATAAACCACTTAAAAAAAGTCAAACAAGGGTATAAATGACTTAAACCCATATTCTTGTAAATATTAAAAATGTTTTGTAATACATTTTTAAGAAACATGGATGTGGATGATAAAAAGATCCCAGTAGATTATTACGTATAAACAACCTCATATAATGAAGAGATTGGGAAATAAACCCTTACCTTGTACATTTCCTTGGTTGGGGTAGGTTAAACTCCTGTATAATGGTGAAATATTTGTTATTAAATTATACAAGAATCATATACATTAATATTATATCATATATGATCTTTTAACATTGATTTGTTAATAATATCTTAGTATTATTGTTGTTTCGGGTGTTAACTTACTCATCTTCTTTTATATGTTTTGTTATCTAAGCCATGTTTGTAATGGATAGTTTTATATTATTCATATCCATAATGATATCAAGTCATTAAAAATCATTTTTAAATCATCAAATGATAATTATACTTGAATGGATACGATAGAGATTGAATCTCATCACGTTCGTGGAGACGGTAGTCCGTACGTACGTACGAGCAACAATATCATTCTTTTGATATTAAAATAATATATAAATGGATGGTATATCATATATACAGAATAATTAACATGTTATATTTATTATTTACATGAGTTACACATCATTATTATACCCATCCAAATAATAATATATTGAATAACAATTACACCACGACGTGGAGACGGTAAACCGTACGTACGCACGTATGGTGACTTGTTATTCAAAGGGTGGATAGAATACTGAATATTTTGTACAATATTTATAATAAAATCATAGTATATATAAGATACTGGAGTTATTATTTTATAATGGTAATAACAATGAATGAAAAAGTGGAAGAAGAAAGGAACTTGAAAAGGGGTGGTGAAAACATTACTTCTTCTTCGGGTTCTTCCTTTTGATTTGATCAAAAGGGATCCATAGGTTGTCTTTCTAATCAAAATAAGGCCTCTAGGATGTATTGAGGAAAGTTGGGAGAGTATTTGGGCAGATTTTGGCCGAACCAAAAGGCTTTGAAGGTGTGAAGAAATGAGAAGGAGGTGTGCCTTTTTATAAGAGGGGTGAGGGGCACCTTTGGAAAAGCTAGAAATATTAATTTATAATAAATTCATATTTGATTTCTAATGGCTCCAAAGTGGATTATTTAAATTTTAAGGTGGGGATGGGTCGAAAACCACTCAACTAATAGAATTTAGAAAGGTTTGGGTACTTATATTAACCTTATCTTTAAGTAATAACTCTAAGTTAATTAGTTTCACTTTTACAATGTCTCTTTTTATTTTTATATTATATGGTTAATAAACTTACTATATACATCCAAGAGACCCCCAAGTGGTCCATTAATGATATAACTATCATGATATAAGTCTCTTGGCCTAACCTTAGATTTTTATAAATTTAATATCAATTAATAATATAATATTTGTTTTAAAAACATTTTTATGTCAATGTTGACACTATTCAATAGTTGATTTTTGTGAAACTCATAACAGAATTATTACTTCAAAAAAAGTCAAATAAATCAATACTAATATATCATATTATGCTAGAAAATTAGTGTAATTCATTAAAAGTCTCAAATTATATTTATTTGGGTATTTATAATATCAATTATTTTAATTTTTCACTATTATTGTAATTACTTCATCATAATTGTGTCATAAATAAATTAAATTATTTAAAGTCTAAAAATTATAAATAAAATATCATTATTTATTAAATCTTTTTAGCTTTCTAATGAATATTTATAGTCTAAAATCAAACATATATAACCCTATGTAAAATTGTTTTTCTAAAAGATATATGCTTATGTCATTTTTGTACTTATTTTAAGTTAATTAAAATTAAGTGTCCCTATCACCTACAAGTGGCTCCATGGGGTCCCAAAATCGACCCAATGATGCATATGGTCGAACATGTATCAACCAATAAGACTAGGACACGTTTAAGGGTAATTTAGTATTATTATAATATTATTTTTTAACCCTTATTTACCGGATTTATCCTTAACCATGGTAAATAAACTATTTACCGAAGTAATTATTCAAAATGTCTAAAAATAAAAGATTCCTATTTACACAATTTGAAAATCCTGATTCCAAATATAGAATCCATTTTTTCAAATTCAAAACACAGAAGTGGCAGAAATTAATTTAAAATTAATTCCAGTTGTTAAAACAAAAAGCGTGTTTTTAAGAGATAATAACTATCAAAAGATTGACACTTGTTTATGTCCGGTTTAATTGTAAATTTATGTCCAATGACCAACATTGTATTAATTGGAAAAAATATATTCTAAATATACTTTAAAACCACTCAAATTCGTAATTTATCACTATTAATTATTTTTATTAAAAAAGTTGTTTTTATTTAAAATTTAGTAATTTTCACTATTCATCAAAATATTAAAGTTATCCGAAAAGTACCAAAATCTCACCTTAGGCTAAATTCGATATTTCAAATCCAAAAATGAAGTCCATTTTGAAATATAAAATATATATAATTTCAAAAAGTAGGTATTACTATTCATAACGGCTAGTTTGATTGGTTATGGTGTGTTAGAACTCGATGTTGCGTACAACCCACGCTATCACATTATTCCAAGAGAAGCGTACCGTAGAAGCTTGGGGTGTTACATAAATTATTCAAAATTTTGTACTCTATGATTCCCAATTTTAAAACCTAAATGATGTTTTATTGTAATATAAAAAATTATCCTTTCTTCTAATGAAGTAATTATAATGTTACATTCATTTTTGAATTTATTTTAAAATATAGTAAATATAATTTAATTATTTAAATATCATTATATTCTTTGAGAGTAATTTTTATATAATATTTTTATAAAAAACATTTTTAAGCTAAAATTTGATTTTTATACTAACAGTTTTTTATGTTATTTTTCAAAATAATAATAAATTTAATAATTAATATTATTTTAAAATTAATATTTAAAAATGGATTAAATATATTCAATTGATGTATTAAAATTATTCTATATTTATCATTTCATTTTTTATCCATAATTAATATTTAACATGTTAAAAATCCTAAAACCAAGGAAATTGTTAAAATGGTTAAAGAAGAGGTTAAACTGACAAGTAAGGCTTCATGTATCCCTAAAAATTGCCAAAATATTTTTCAATGATTATAGTTAAACAATATAATTTACAATATCTTAATATTATACATATAATTCTACATTTTGAGGAATATGGATTTATATTATTTTGATGTAATGAGTTTTTATTAGAGTGTCACCCACCCCTTATTTATAAAAGGGAGCATCTTATTCTCACTTATCTAAAACACTTGCGAATCCTAGATCAATAATGATCTGAAAAAATCACGGCTAAAATTTCCTGACCACATAATTTACATCATAATATCAACAAAATAAAAATCTAATATGAATTAATGTGTAATACAAAGGATGATATCCAATAAAGAGATTAATACATTAAATAGATTTGTTTAAGATTATATCTTATTACACATCAAAAAAATAATAAATAAAAATACTAATATAGTTATAAAAGTATCATAAGAAGAATTTAAATTAATTTTATCGATTTAAAAATAATTTTCTACTTCATTTCAGTCCAATATAATATGAAATCATCACTTGTGAGTACGTTTTGACTACCGCCACCACAAGTTGATATATTTCATTTTTCATCGCTACCTCGCATGTATCTTGATAAAAATAATTTTATTGAATATAATATATATATATATATATATTACATAATTTTTATTCTATAAATATAATTTTATATTTATCTTATTTTCCATCCATCCATTGAAAAATTAAAATATCAACCTAGTGAACATGTAGACAACCTACTCGATGATGTGACATAATTCCTTTTTCATCACCTCATTACATGTATGAATAAAAAAAATAAGTTTTATGAATATATATTTTATTATAGATTATTATATTTCATGATAAGTATTATTTTATTAGAATAGAATAGGTAATGTTCATTATAAATTAACACATTGATATCAATAAATTTCTGAAAAGGAAGTTTTCCACTAATTTCATCTCCATGACTTTTATCTAAAGGTATCATGGAAATAATTTAGTAAATTAGTAATCAAAATGGAATATATATTTCAATACCATAAATATTATTGTAATTACAAAACATGTACCATTGTATAGGGTCTGACATCCGCATTACAAAACATGCATGAAATGGTCAAAATTACAAACATCCAATGATGAAAACAAAAATTTACTAAATAATATATCTATATTAAATGAATATAATGGAATAATATAAAAATTAATAGATATTAATATGGTTTTTAAATAATTTATTATTATAATTATGTAAATAATATTAGATTTTTTTGAAAATTTGTGGAATCTAGTTTTTAAGGTAATTGTTTCTCATATAAACTTCATTTCTTAGATGTATCAATCATATTCCTCACATGTTTTATATTGTGTGGTGTATATATATATACGAAGGATTTTTTATCATAATTTTTTGTAATTAATTATATTTTTAGATCTATATCATTTTTTATCATTTATGGTATTTTAATTTAAGTGATACCAATGTTGTAAGGGCTTCACCATCTCAAATTCTCTTTATTGATATATCTTCTATATCCACAACATTATTTATTTTATGTAGAGTATGTTCTACCAGTGAAAAAAATTTCATGATAATTTTCAGGAAAATTATGGTCATTTAATCATCCATGTATTTTTATCTCAGAAAATATATTTTAATTAAGAGGATACAAAATCTATAAAGGATTATTTACAGTCTCCCTTTTAATCTATATTTCTTATAATTTAATTCCCATCATGATAAAATTTATATTCTTTCACGACCCATCCTCGGGGCCCGTGTCGTGACTACCCCAAGCCCGCCTTCCCTAGGCCAGGGGATGACGACTAGCACTAAAGGCATAAATCCCGAAAAAGGGAAGGCATTGCCTTTATAAAGTAAACAAACACCACAGAGTACTCAAGCTGAAGTAAACACTAAGTAAACTGAGTACAAAAGTAAGTGATGGAAAGTAAATGGTCCAGAATACAAACCCAACTGAAAGTAAAGTAAAACTAAAAAGAAAATGCAGTAGTAGAAAAGTAAAGCAGCAACTCCGAGCCGTCCTCTGGAAATCCCACCTGAAGGGTGGGTACAGATAGTCTCCTCAGCTCCTCGGCTCCAGCCGTCCGCTCCGGGTACATCTCATCCAGTGATCCACCTCCAGGTACCATCCAGATCCACGTGCCTCCACCTCGATCAGCGTTGTCAGTCGTCTACAGCCAACACATCGTAGTGCGGGCATAGCCCGTGCAAGGGTGAGTATACGCTACTCAGTATGGACCCCGAGACCCCCGAAGGTCTCTCAGAATCCATGAAGGATAAACCATAAAGGAAATATACAATAACGAAGTAACAATCAACTCTACTTAGGTATATGAAAATACATATACCTAAATCATCAATTCTAGCTCGGCTCCAGCACACGAGCCCAAGATACAACCCAGTCCACACAGGAAAAACATAACCCATTCTACATAGAAATTCACAACCCAATCCACACAGGAAAGCACAACAATCATATCAATGATATTAATTGTAAGTTAAGACTCATCTCACGTAGTTATACTCTTTGTAAACCAATATAGATGATCATATGTATCCACTGATTCATCTAAGTTGTCGGACCCACATAGGATACAAGACCAGCTAAGTTGTCGGACCCACAAAGCATACAAGACCAACTACTCTGTCAGGCCCACATAGGATACAAGTACAGAGTAAAATAATTCTGGACCCACATAAGATACAAGAAAAATAGTCATGTACTGCTGGACCCACATGGGATAAAAGAACAGTAGTCATCACCGTCGAACCCACATAGGATTCCAGTACGGTCGTCGTCGCTACCGAACCCACAGAGGATCCCAGTACAGTCGTCATCGTCGTCGCAATCACAGCCATCTCTAGGGTTCCCGCACACAGCATGCTCGATTCTTGGAGGGTCTTCTCCACGAGCCAAGGGGTCGATACATCAACTGTCACGAAGTCCATATTTGATGTATCACCATGCTCTGTCTCATCAAAAGGAACTCAACGTGACAGACGACTCGTCAATCGGACGCCTGGTCTGAGAGTTATTGGCTTTTTCATCTCAGGGGCCCAGTTGGTTTTTAAGTCAAAACCAACCCGACTGTATTCCAGCTGCATCCAAACCTCAAGCAGAGTAAGCCAAACAAACCGTATCACTAAGAGGAATCCAAAAAAGTCGATGGCATGTCAATCGGACGTCCGGAGCTCATGTTATAAGTGTTTCCGCTCTGAGGGCCCAGTTGGTTTCATGTTCTAACCAACCTAGCCATACACAATGTTCTCTTAAACCTTGAGTGTAATATACTGAAACGACCATCTTGATCCATGTATCACTATGCAACTGATGGTGTGTCAATCAGAGTTCTGTATCCCTTATTATGGATGTTTGAACATATATTTCTGAAAACAGGGGGTTTGGGCCCGGTCCGACCCGGCCCAATACCCCCTGGGCTGGCACAAACTGGGTCGACCCGACCCGAGTCTGGGTCCGGCCCGTTAGGGCGCGGCCCTGCCCGGCTGGCACGGCCCGGCCCAGCGCGGGCCCCGGCTCGGCTCGAGGCTGAGCTGGACGCGGGGGGGGGGGGGGGGGGGGGGGTGCGCCGCCCCCCTGTTTTCCCGAAACGGTGGACCCCTGTGGCGTCTGCCCTAGGTGGCTACCGGGGGATTCAAACCCCTGGCTTTCATGGAAACGTCCAGCCATTATGGTGGGACGGTTGTGCCACATGGGACCTGTGGGGGGTCCCGCCTCCTTGAACGCCAGTGGCCGTCTTGGCCGGCCACCACCTACTACTCCTCCATAGCTGAAGGCCGCAACCCATGTCCGACCGGCGCGGCGCGACGGCGCAGTGCCCCTCCACCCCGGCCACAGCCTCCTTGTGCTCTGGCATGTCACAACGATTTTTCGCTCCTCCGCCGTTTCCAGGATCCAGCCGCTGCCTCTTTCATCCTCACCGGCGTGGCGCGACGACACCGCGCTCCTCTGCCACGGCCTGCTCCGGCCGCGGTTCTCTCGATATCGCACGGTGCAACATATCTGCCTCCATTTCAAGCCACGAAGAAAATCAATCAACAAAAAGGGGAGGAGGTTCGGCCATGTTCATGCGGTCCGACCTCCTCCCATTATATTGATAACAGGCAGCCAATATTAATGAAGAAAGTCGAAATAATAATGAACGTGAAAACAACCCCTACCTCGATTCACGAAGGTTGATCGATTGGCGAAGAAACGAGAAAGCTCCTCTATTCCGTAGACGTTGTCATGGAATAACGGTGTCGCTTCGTCAAGCGTTGATAAAAAGGATGCCAAGGTTGGCACCGACATTCATCACATTCTTCAACAATGAGGAAGATGAAGTTCTTTAAAGACTTCGAGTATTCTCTCCAAAATCTCCACACAACGAAACAATCCCAATAAAACAAGTCTTTGGCCTTATTTTTTTACTTATGCCAAAATTTTTTAAAAAATAAAAATTTTAATTCACTAATTAGTTAATCTTCAATAGACTAATTAATTGGATGACAAGTTGGGAAAAATAAATGAGTGGTTTGAGGAGTTAGAAGAATTTAAAGGGGTGGGGCTCGTGTGGGCCCGACCTCACAAATATCCTAATCAAGAGGGGTTAGGATTTTAGTGGGTCCCACACCAACTCCCAACCCTAGGAATAAACCATATAGAAAGGAGAAATAAAATTTATAACACAATTTTATTTCACTTTCACTTAAACAACAATTTTAAACAACTCTTCCCGAGAAAACGCAACTCCAGTAAAAGTCTTCTTAGGTTATTACCGGAGCTGTGGTTTCTTTGGTGCCCTATGATTTTGTTTTCGAGCACTGGTTCAAAATTTAGAAAAACCCACTCGTTCGTTCACTGAACACACCCGAGATAAACTTCAGAAATTGATTCCGGGCACACCGGACCTCAGAATCAGGCTCCGTTAGAAACTGTGTACTCCTAAAATCCCAAAAATTTAAGAAAAAAAATTTCCTTGAAATTTATGGGTGTTTAAATTACTCCCACCTCAGGGATTTATGTCCCCATAAAGCTACACCATAAACTATGTAAACAAATGAGGGTATCGTGCACGCATCTGGCCTCCCGCTCCCATGTTCTCTCCTGGAGGTTCCCATGCTTCCACCTGATGCGCACTAGAGGAATCGACCATCCACATAGTACCCACTCCTGTCGATCCTCAATCTCCACCGGGACCTCCGAAAATGTCACCCCATCATCGATTTCCAGCTCCCCGTGGTGGATGATATGTGTCGGGTCATGCACGTATCTCCTCAGCTGAGATACGTGGAAGACGTCATTCCCCCGGTGCAACTGAGGTGGAAGAGCCAGGCAATAAGACACGTCACCTATCCTGCTGAGAACCTGAAATGGTGCGATTAAGCACTTAGTTAACTTGCCACCCTACCCAAATATCTGTAATCCACATCTAGGTGAGACCTGTCATAAAACGTGGTCGCCATCCTCGAACTCTAATGGTCTCTGCCTCCTATCAGCATATGACATATGTCGGCTCTGTGCAGACCTCATCCACTCCTGGATGATCTTCACCTTCTCTATCATAGTCTGGACCATCTCTGGTTCTACGAGTGCTGACTCCCCAGGGTCTGTCCGGCATAGAGGTGATCTGCATGGTCGGTCGTACAATTCCTCATATGGTGTCATCCTGATGGTGGAGTGGTAGCTATTGTTGTACGCAAACATCACCAAGAGTAGGTGATCCTCCCAGCTACCACCAAAGTTGAGGACACATGCACGAATCATGTCCTCGAGAGTCTGAATGGTCCTCTCCATCTGACCATCCGTCTGTGGGTGAAAGGTAGTGCTCAGGTGTAGCTGCATCCCAAATGCCTCCTGCAACCCCTTCCAAAGATGGGAAGTGAAACAAGCATCTCGATCGGAGATGATAGATGATGGCACACCATGAAGTCGTACGATCTATTGAATGTAGAGGCGCCCCAAGCTCTCCACTAAGCCCTGCTCTCTGATGGGTAAGAAGTGGGCCGACATGGTGAGTCGATCAACGATCACCCAAATGGATTTGTGTCCTCTGGATGTACGTGGAAGCCTCGTCATGAAATCCATATATATCATATCCCACTTCCACTCCGGGACCTCCAAGGGTTGTACCAAGCCTGCTGGTACCTGGTGCTCTGCCTTCACTTGCTGGCAGGTGAGGCATTGAGAAACGAACTCTGCCACAACCTTCTTCATACCCGACCACTAGTGTTGTCGTCTGAGATCCTGGTACATCTTTACCACTCCTGGATGTACCGCTAAAGGGGAAGTCTGAAACTCTCTCAGCACCTCCTCCTGTAATGATGCTGGTACCATGATACGTCCTCTGAAAAGGACGACGTGCTCTCCTCCTATAGAGAATATATCAGGTTCTTGTCTTGTGGAAAACTATGCACGCCGTGTCTCACAGTCAACATCCCGACATTGTGCCTCTCTAACCCACTTAGGATGTGTAGGTGTGACTATGAGTGATTGAAGAAATGCTACCCCATCTCTATCAATGAAGGATATCTGCAAAGCGGCTAGCTTCTCTGTCGCCTATCCATGTAGCCGAATGCCCGTCCTCCTGCTGAGAGCATCAGATACTACGTTCCCCTTCCCAAGACTATAAACTATCTCAAATTCATGGTCCTAGAGGAACTCGAGCCATCAATGTTTTCTCAGGTTTAGGTCCTTCTATGTGATGATGTTCCTGAGACTCTGGTGGTTAGAGTAGACTGTAAAGCGCTTGCCCATCAGATAGTGCCGCCACATCTTTAGAGTGAAGACCACTACTGCTAACTCGAGGTCATGGGTAGCGTAGTTCTGCTTGTGCTTCCTCAACTACCATGATCCATAGGCGATCACTTCCCTCTCCTGCATCAGGACACACCCGAGTCCGGTCCCTAATGCATCGCAGTAGACTACGTACCCTACTCCCTCCTCCAGTAGCCTCAAGATGGGTGCATTGTTCAATCTCTGTCTCATCTCCTAGAATCTTTTCTGACATCTATATTACCACACAAAGGGTTTCACCTTCTTCATCAATGTGGAAAGCGGTGCTACAACTCTGGGGAAGTCTAGCACAAATCTTCGATAGTACCCAGGAAGACTTAAGAAACTCCGCACCATCGTCACACTCCTGAGTGGCTCCTAAGATTACACTACATCGATCTTCACAGGATCCACCACAACTTCCGTCTCATAGATGACATTCCCCAAGAAGTGGACCTCACGTATCCAGAACTGACACTTTGAGAGCTTACCATAAATCTGGTTCTCTCGGATTGTGTCCAGTACAACCCGCAAGTGGTAGGCATGCTCCTCCTTAGTGGTCGAGTAAATCAATATGTCGTCGATGAAGACTATGATAAATTGATCAAGGTAAGGCTGGAAGATCTTGTTCATGAGACTCGTAAACACTTTTGGAGCATTGGTTATGCCGAAAGACACAAAAAGAAATCATTGTGGCCATATCGACACCTGAACTCCATCTTCTGCACATCCTCGTCTCGAACTCTGAGCTGATGATAACCTGACCTGAGGTCTATCTTCGAGAACCACCGTGATCCCTTGAGCTGATCGAAGAGGTCTTCAATCCTCAGAAGCATATACTTGTTCTTCACGGTCACCTGATTCAGGTGACAGAAATCGACACACAGTCTCAATATCCCATCCGCCTTCTTGGAAAACAAAATCAGGGAAGCCCAGGGTGAAACACTGGGTTAGATGAATCCCTAGACCTTCAAGTCCTCCAGATGTACCCATATCTCTCGAAGCTCAGTGGGAGCCATCTAATATGATGGAGTAGATATCAGTGCTGTCCCGAGGTACAGGTCCATATAGAAGTCTACCTCTCTGCGAGGAGGTAGTCCTGGAACGTCGTCAGGAAAGACATCAGCATACTGATCCACCACTACAGGAAAACTCGGACTCCAGACGTCCACTGCTCCTAGGATGAGGCAAGCCAACTGATTAGTGATCGGCTGTCCTCTCCTCTATTTGAGTCCATCTTGCACTTAAAAGGCTCCCTTCTCACCGTTAATAGTGAACCATCTCCCATCGGTGCAGACACACCAAACCTTGTGCCTAATACAGTTGATCTGAGCATGGACCGTAGATAACCAATCTATGCCCAAGATGACGTCGTAAGGCCATGATGCCGCTACAAGAAGATCCCAGCCGAAGATCTCGCCTCCTAGAGTAAGCTCACACTACCGGAACCAGTGCGTAATCATTGAGTCTGCTCCCATAGGAGTCTCTAGCCATAAGGATCGAGCCAACGGCTTAGTCGGAATCTTCGAGCTCTGAAGAAGGGCAGCAGCAATGAAATAATGGCTCACTCTTGTGTATACAAGAACTGCATCATGGGTGGATTAGACACAGATAGTACCTCAAATCATCACTGGTGCACCGTGGTCATAGGCCTCCACTGACTGGAGATGGGCATGTCTCTATCCGCCAGCTCCTTGTGGTTGGGGAGGACCTCCTGGTGGTGGTGGTGGTAGAGCCTCAAAACGTCATCCACCACCTGCTGCTCGGCCAGCTCCTCGGCCTCGTCCGCCTGCTCCCTGCAGACCGCCATGGTCGAACCTCTACCTCTGCCTGGGTGGTCCTACAACTGTCTGTTTCTCCACTGCATGAAGGTTCGGGAAGTCACGAGCCATGTGGCATTGCCCGCCACATGCATAACACTGTCTGCTCCTCGGAAGGCTGGCTCTACGCTGTGTGCCCCGCACCTCTGAGCCAGTATCCTGAGGATATCCACCTGATGGTTTGGTCCGCTTGGACCCCTATGACATCCGTTGACTGCCTGCTGTAGAATACTCCACTACATACCTCCCTGTGGTATGTCTCGCTGCTGGTGTAGGCTCAGTAAAAAAAGCTCTCTACATAAAGGGCTCTCTCCAGTACTCTTGCCGGCATCGAAATACAGAGGGAGATCATCGAATCCCTGATCTCATGCCTCAATCCCTACTGGAAGGTCCGGTCCCGAAAGAATGGGTCTCGTACCATGTTCGTTGAATAGCGTGAGAGATCAGTAAATCTCGCCGAGTACTGGCCTACTGTCATGCTGCCCTACCGCAGCTATAGTAGCTCCTGAATGCGCACTGCACGGAGGGTGGCTGGCATGAACTCCGAGCGGAAGAGGCTCTCGAAGTCCGACAAAAGAAGAGATGTCTCTTCATGAACCTGGAGCATCATGCTCCACCATCTACCTGCTTTCATGTGCAAGAGACTCGCTGCAAGGATCACCATGAGGTCAGCTTGTATCCCCACTAACCTAAAACCTCAAACAACAGCCTCCAGCCAATCCTCAGCTGCCTGAGGGTCCGTCTCCACGCGGAACCTGGGCATTCTCATATGCTGAAACTCATGCAGTGAACTAAGGCGATGTGCACTCTCAGCAGATGGGGCTAGTGGCATCGGTGGCTCGGCGGGTATAGGTACCTCTAGTGCCACTAATGTAAAGGGGACCTGCACCAAGGCCTTGTCACTTGGTGGGATGTCGTCTCGCACAAAGCTTAGAACCCTAGCTAGCTGCCATCGTGGAACCATCCTAAAACGAAACACGTGCGCCATGGTCAATACAGTATACCTAGTGAGCTGACAAAAATTAATCACAAAGAAAACTTTTGAAACACACATGCAATCAATGTTTTCATACATTGAGTCAGAAATAATATGTCAGGGTCCTAGTATATGGATACGTCGACCACCGCACCAACACTGGACTTCCTGGACTGATAACCACACTCAATACCCTTAACATTATTGCCTCACTTAGAAGAAAGATCAGAGTCCTGAGTTCTGTGGTAGAACTGAACTCCTTTTATACCAATTTGTCATGACCCGTCCTCGGGGCCCATGCTGTGACTACCCCAAGCCCGCCATCCATAGGCCAGGGGCTGGCGACTAGTACCAAATGCGTAAATCCCGAAAAGGGGAAGGCATTGCCTTTATAAAGTAAACAAACACCACAGAGTATGCAAGCTGAAGTAAACACTAAGTAAACTGTGTACACAAGTAAGTGATAGAATGAAAATGGGCCTGAATACAGACCCAACTGAATGTAAAGTACAACTGAAAAGAAAATACAACAGCAGAAAAGTAAAGCAGTAACTCTGAGCCGTCCTCTAGAAATCCCACCAGAAGGGTGGGTACAGATAGTCTCCTCAGCTCCTCGGCCCCAGCCATCCGCTCCGTGTACGTCCCGTCTAGTGATCTACCTCCAGGTACCGTCCAGCTCCATGAGCCTCCACCTTGATCAGCGCTGTTCGTCGTCTGCATCCAACACAACGTAGTGTGGTCATAGACCGTGCAGGGGTGAGTATACTCTACTCAGTAGGGACCCCGAGACCCCAGAAGGTCTCTCAGAATCCACGAAGGATAAAACACAATGTAAAGATACAATAACGAAGTAACAACCAACCCTACTTAGGTATATGCCCATACATATACCTAACTCATCAATTCTATCTCGGCTCCAGCACACGAGCCCAAGATACAACCCATTCCACACAGGAAAAACATAACCCATTCCACATAGGAATTCACAACCCATTGCACACAGGAAATCACAACCCAATCCATACAAGTAAGCAGAAAAATCATATCGATGATATTAATTGTAAGTTAATACTCAGCTCACACAGGTATACTCTTCGTAATGAGATAGTGATGATTAGATGTATCCACTGATTCATTTATTCTGTTAGACCCACATAGTTAACAAGACCAGCTAATCTTTCAGACCCACAAAGGATACAAGACCAACTGCTCCGCCGAACACACATAAGATACAAGTATAGAGTCAAATACTGCTGTACCCGCATAAGATACAAGAATAATAACCAAGTACTACCGGACCCACATAGGATACAAGAACAGTAGTCATCACCATTGAACCCATAGAGTATTCTAGTACGATCGTCATCACTTCCGAACCCACGGAGGATCCTAGTACAGTCGTCATTGTCGTCGCAATCGCAACAAGCTCTAGGGTTTCCGCACACAACACGATCGATTCCAGGAGGGTTTGCTCCATGATCCAAGGGGTCGATACATCTACATTCACAAAGTCCAGAGTTGATGTATCACCAAGTTCCGTCTCATCAAAAGGAACTCAACGTGACAGACGACGCGTCAATCGGACGCCTGGTCTGAGAGTTATTGTCTTTTTCGTCCCAGGGGCCAGGTTGGTTTTAAAGTCAAAGACAACCTGACCGTACTCCAGCTGCATCAAAACCTCGAGCGGAGTAGGCCAGAAGAACTGTCTCACTAAGAGGAATCCAACAAAGTTGACGGCACGTCAATCGGACGTCCGGAGGTCTGTAGCCCATGGTATGGACGTTTGAATGGATCTGACCAAAAATAGGGGGTTTGGGCCCGGTCCAACCCAGCCCAATACCCCCCGGTTCGGCCCGAACCGGGTTGATTAGACTCGGGTCTGGGTCAATCCAGTTAGGGCACGACCCGGCCCAGATGGCGCAGCCCAATCCCTTGCGGGCGGCCCGGCCCGGCGCCGGCGGCCCGACCCGGAGTGGGTGGCCCGACCCAGCGCCGGCGGCCCGGCCCGACGAGGGCGGTCTGGCCCGGCGTGGGCGGTCCGGCTCGGCTCGAGGCCGAGTGGGACGAGAGGGGGGCGCCACCCTCCTATTTTCCTGAAACGACGGACCCCTGTAGTGTCCGCTCTAGGTGGCTACCGGGGGTTTCAAACCCCCAGCTTTCTTGGAAATGGCCGGCCATTACGGTCGGCCGGTTGTGCCACGCGGGACCTGCGGGGGGTCCCGCCTCCTTGAATGCAGGCGGCCGGCTTGGATGGCAGCCTTCTGCGTCTCCGCTGTGACCTAAGACAGCGACTCATGTACAACCGGCGCGGCGCGACGGCGCCGCGCCCCTCCGTCGTGGACCGGCTTCGTCCGCGGTCACTTTCGGCCTCTTTTGGCCTCACCAGTGCGGCGCGACGACACTACGCTCCTCCGTCGTGGCCCGCTCCGGCTACGGTTCTCTCGACCTCATGCGGTGCAATGGTTCTGCCTCTATTTCATGCAATGAAGAAAATCAATCAACAAAAAAGGGGAGGAGGTTCGTCCGTGTTCTTGCGGTCCGACCTCCTCCCGTTATATTGATAACTGGCAGCCAATATTAATGAAGAACGTTGAAATAATTAGGAACATGAAAACAACCCCTACCTCGATTCACGGAGGTTGATCACATGGCGAAGAAAGGATATAGGTCTGATGTTCTGTAGATGTTTCTATGGAATGATGGTGTGGCTTCGTCAAGAGTCAAGAAAAAGGATGTTGAGGTTGACACCGGCGTTCTTTGCGTTCTTCAACGATGAGGAAGATGAAGTTCTTCAAAGATTTTGAATATTCTCTCCAAAATCTCCAAAAAACAAAACAATCCCAATATAATAAGTCTTTGGCCTTATTTTATTACTTATTCAAACATTTTTAAAAAAATTTAAAAGATAAATTCACTAATTAATTAATTTGGAATAGACTATTTAATTGGATTAGAAGTTGGTGAAAATTAATGAGGGGTTTGAGGAGTTAGAATAATTTTAAGCGGTGGGGCTTGTGTGGGCTCAACCTCACAAATATACTAATCAAGAGGGGTTAGGATTTTAGTGGGTCCCACTCTAACGCCCAAACCATGGAATAAACCATCTAGAAATGAGAAATAAAATTTATAACGCAATTATATTTCACTTACACTTAAACCACAATTTTAAAAAACTCTTCCTGAGAAAACACAACTCTAGTAAGTCTTCTTAAGAAATTACCGGTGCTGCAGTTTCTTTGGTGCCGTCAGATCTCGATTCTGAGCACTGGTTCAAAATTTAGAAAAACCCGCTCATTCGTTCACTGAACGTACCCGAGCTAAACATCGGAAATTGATTCCGGACACACCGGGTATTGGAATCAAGCGTCGTCAGAAACTATGTACTAGTAAAATCCCAAAGAGTTTATGAAAAAAAAATTTCTTGAAATTAATGGGACTTTACATTACTCCGACCTCAGGGCTTTACGTACCCGTAAAGATACATCATAAACTAGGGGAACAAATGAGGGTATTGTGCATGCATCTGAGCCTCCTGCTCCCAAGTTCTCTCCTGGAGGTTCCCGTTCTGCCACCTGATGTGCACTAGAGGTATCGACCTCCCACATAGGACCTGATCCTATCGATCCTCTATCTCCATAGAGACCTCCTCAAAAGTCTCCATGTCATCAATGTGAAGCTCCCTATGGTATATGATATGCATCGGGTCGTGCACATATATCATCAGCTGAGATACATGGAAGATGTCATTCACCCGTTGCAACTGAGGTGGAAGATCCAGGCGATAGGCTACCTCGCCTATCCTACTAAGCACCTAGAATGGTCCGATGAAGCGTGGAGATAACTTGTCGCCCCAACAAAATCTCTGTAATCCACGCCGAGGTGTGACCCGTAAGAAAACGTGGTCATCATCCTCGAACTCTAGTTGTATCTACCTCCAGTCAGCATAAGACATCTGTCAGCTCTGAGCTGTCCTCATCCACTCCTGGATAATTTGAACCTTCTCAGTCATGGCCTGGACCATCTCTGGTTCTACAAGTGCGGACTCCCCAGGGTCTTTCCCGCACATAGGTGATCTAAAAGGTCGGTCGTATAATGCCTCGTATAGGGGCCATCACGATGGTGGAGTGGTAGCTGTTGTTGTATGCAAACTCCACCAAGTGTAGGTGATCCTCCCAGCTACGACCAAAGTCAAGGACACATGCATGGAGCATGTCCTCGAGTGTCTGAATGGTCATCTCCATCTAACCATCTGTTTGTTGGTGAAAGGTGGTGATCAGGCATAGTGGCATCCCATATGCCTCCTACAACCCCTTCAAATGCCGGGAAGTAAAATGAGCGTCTCGGTAGGAGACGATAGATAATGGCACACCATGTAGCTGTATGATCCCCTAAATGTAGAGGCGCCCCATGCTCTCCACTGAGCCCTTCTCTCTGATGGGTATTAAGTGGGCCAACTTGGTGAGTCGATCGACGATCACCAAAATGGAGTCGGGTCCTCTCGAAGTACGTGGAATCCCAGTCAAGAAATCCATAGGTATCCCATCCCACTTCCACTCCGGGACCTCCAACGACTGTAACAAGCCTGCTGGTACCTGGTGCTCCACCTTCACCTGCTGGTAGGTTAGGCATCAAGAAACGAACTCTGCCACATCCTTCTTCATACCCGGCCACTAGTGATATCGTCTTAGATCCTGGTACATCTTCGCCACTCCTGTATGTACCGCTAAAAGGGAAGTGTGAAACTCTCTCAGCACCTCCTCCTGTAATGCAGCTAGTACCATGGTATGTCCTCGGAAAAGGACGAAGTGCTCTCCTCCTATAGAGAATTCATCAGGTGCCTGTTCTGTGGAAATCTGTGCACACCACGTCTCACAGTCAACGTCTCCATGATGTGACTCTCTGACCTACTAAAGAAGTGGAGGTGTGACTGTGAGCGATTGAAGAAAGGATGCCCCATCTCTATCCATGAAGGATATCTGCAAAGCATCTAGCTGCTTTGTCGCCTCTCCAAGTAGTTGAATTCCCGTCCTCCTACTGAGATCATCGGCTATTACGTTCCCCTTCCTAGGAGTATAGACTATCTCAAAGTCATAGTCCTAGAGGAAATTTATCCATCGCTGTTATCTCAGGTTCAGGTCCTTCTGCATGAAGATGTACCTGAGAATCTCATGGTTAGAGTAGACTGTAAAGCACTCAACAATTAGATAGTGCCTCCATATCATCCGAGCGAAGACCACTGCTTCTATCTCTAGGTCATGGGTAGTGTAGTTCTTCTCGTGCTTCCTCAATTTTCCTGATCCATAGGTGATAACTGCCTGCTCCTGCATCAGGACACACCCGATTCCGGTCCTTGATGCATCGCGGTAGACTACGCACCCTAATCCCTCCTCCGGTAGCCTCAAGATGGGTGCACTGGTCAATCATTGTCTCAGCTCTTGGAAGCTCTGCTGACATCTATCTAACAACAAGAATGGTTTCCCCTTCTTTGTCAAAGGTGAAAGTGGTGCTGCAACTCTGGAGAAGTCTAGCACAAATCTCCGATAGTACCCAGCCAGACCTAGGAAACTCCGCACCTCCGTCAAGTTACTTGGTGGTTCCCATTCTTGCACTGACTTGATCTTCGTAGAATCCAACGCAAATCCTGCCTCAGAGATGATGTGCCCCAAGAAGAGGACCTCATGTATCCAGAACTGATACTTTAATAGCTTACCATAAAGGTGGTGCTCTCGGGGTGTGTCCAGTACAACCCGCAAGTGGTAGGCGTGCTCCTCCTCAGTGGTCGAGTAAATCAATATGTCGTCGATGAAGACTACGACAAATCGATCAAGGTAAGGCTGTAAGATCCTGTTAATGAGACTCATGAACAGTTCTAGAGCATTGGTTATGTCGAAAGGCATAACCAAGAACTCAGAATTCCATATTGACACCTGAAGGCTGTCTTCTGCACATCCTCGTCTCGAACACTGAGCTGATGATAACCTGACCTGAGGTCTATCTTCGAGAACCATCATGATCCCTTGAGTTGATGGAAGAGGTCATCAATCCTCGGAAGCAGATAATCATTCTACACGGTCAACTAATTCAGGATATGGTAATCGAATCATAGTCGCAAGTTTCCATCCGACTTCTTGGCGAACAAAATAGGTGAAGCCCTGGGTGAAACAATGGGTCGAATGAATCCCTTACCCTGCAAGTCCTCCAGCTATACCTATAGCTCTCGAAGCTCAGCGGGAGCCATACGATATGCTGGAGTAGATATCAGGGCTGTCCTGGGGTATAGGTCAATATAGAAGTCTACCTCTATGCAAGGAGGTAGTCCTGGAACGTCGTCCGGAAAGACGTCCGCATACTAATCCACCACTATAGGAAAACTCGGACTCCGCACATCCACTGCTACTAGTATGAGGATATCCAACTGATGAGTGATTTTATATCCTCTCCTCTATGTGAGTCCATCCTACGCTGCAAAGGCTCCCTTCTCGCCGGTCAATGTGAGCATGCTCCCATCGGTGCAGACACACCGCACCTTGCGCCAAATATAGTCAATTTGAGCATGGACTGTAGATAACCAATCCATACCCAAGATGATGTAGTAAGGCCTCAGAGCCGCTACAAGAAGATCCCATCTTGAGTTTTCACCTCTTAGGGAAAGCTCACCCTACCAACACTAGTGTTTTATCATCGAGTCTTCTCCCGTAGGAGTCTATAGCTGTAAGGATCGAGCCAACAGCTCCGTCGGAATCTCCGATCTCCAAATAAGGGCAACGACAATGAATGAATGACTCACTCCTATGTCTATAAGAACTGAAACAAGTGTGTAGTACACATAGATAGTACCTCGAATCATCTCTGGTGCGCCGTGGTTGTAGGCCTCCGCTTCCTGAAGCTGGGCCTTCCTCTGTCTACTACCTCCCTATGGTCGGGGTTGACCTCCTTGTGGTGGTGGTGGTAGAGCCTCAAAAAGTCATCCACCACCTGCCACTCAGCCATCTCCTCTACCACATCTTCCTTCCTCCTACATACCACCACAATCGAACCTCTGCCTCCGCCATGGTCGAACCTCTGCCTCAGACCGGGCCCAAACCCCCTGTTTTAGGACAGATCCGTTCAAACGTCCATAACTTGGGCTACGAACCTCCGATAGACGCACCGTCAGTTGCGTAGTGATTCTTGGATCGAGAAATTCATTCCAAAATATTACACTCAGGGTTTCAGAGAAAATTGGGTATGTCCGGATTGGTTCGAACATGAAACCAATCGGGCCCTTGGAGCAGAAATGCTTATAACATGAGCTCCGGACGTCCGAGTGATGTGTCGTCGATTTTGTTGGATTCCTCTCAGTGAGACGGTTCTTTTGGATTACTCCACTATAGGTTTGGATGTAGCTGGAGTATGGTCGGGTTGGTTTTGACTTAAAAACCATCTAGGCCCCTAGGATGAAAAAGCCAATAACTCTCAGACCAGGCGTCCGATTGACGCGTAGTCTGTCACGTTGAGTTCCTTTTAATGGGACGGAACGTGGTGATACATCATATATGGACTTTGTGACAATTTATGTATCGACCCCTTGGCTCATAAAGCGGTACTTCTAGGAATCGATCATTCTGTGTGCGGGAACCCTAGAGCTGGCTGCGATTGCGACAACAATGACGACTGTACTGGGATCCTCCGTGGGTTTGGCAGCGACGACGACCGTACTGGAATCCTCTGTGGGTTCGACGACGATGACTACTATTCTTGTATCTTATGTGCATCCAACGGTACTTTACTACTGTTCTTGTATCCTATGTGGGTCCAGCAGTATTTGACTCTGTACTTGTATCCTATGAGGGTCTGATAGAGTAGCTGGTCTTGTATCCTTTGTGGGTCTGACATCTTAGCCAGTCTTGTATCCTATGTGGGTCCGACAACATAGATGAATCAGTGGCTACATATGATCATGTCTATCACTTTATGAAGAGTATACCTGTGTGAGCTGAGACTTAACATACAATTAATATCATCGATATGATTTTTGTGATTTTCTGTGTGGATTGGGTTGTGATTTCCTATGTGGAATAGGTTGTGAATTCCTATGTGGAATGGGTTATGTTTTTCTTGTGTGGAATGGGTTGTATCTTGGGCTCGTGTGCTGGAGCCGAGCTAGAATTGATGACTTAGGTGTATGTATGGGCATATACCTAAGTAGAGTTAGTGGTTACTTCGTTATTGTATCTTTCCTTTTTGGTTTATCCTTCGTGGATTTTGAGAGACCTTCGGGGGTCTTGGGGTCCCTACTGAGTAGCGTATACTCACCCCTACACGGGCTATGCTCGCACTACATTTTGTTGGATGTAGAAGACGGACATTGCTGATCGAGGTGGAGGCTCATGGAGCTGGACGGTACCTGGAGGAGGATCACTAGACAGGATGTACACGGAGCAGATGGCTGGAGCCGAGGAGCAGAGGAGACTATCTGTACCCACCCTTCAGGTGGGATTTCCAGAGGACGGCTCAGAGTTGCTTCTTAACTTTTCTGCTGCTGTATTTTATTTTCAGTTGTACTTCACTTTTAGTTAGGATTGTATTCTATCCCATTTACATTCCATCACTTACTTTTGTACTCAATTTACTTAGTGTTTACTTCAGCTGGGTACTCTGTGATGTTTGTTTACTTTATAAAGGCAATACCTCCCCTTTTTCGGGATTTATGCCTTTGGTTCTAGTCGCCAGCCCCTAGCCTATGGAAGGCGGTCTTGGGGTAGTCACGGCACGGACCCCGAGGATGGTTTAGGACCCGGGTCCAGGGCCGGCCCATTAAGGTGCGGCCCGGCCCGGCTGCCACGACCCTGCCCAGCACGGGTGGCCCAGCCCGACACGGGCAGCCTGGCCCAGTGCGGGCGGTCCGGCCCAGCGCGGGCGGTCCGGCCCAGTGCGGGCCACGGCTCGACTCGATGCCGAGCTGGATGTGGAGAGGGGGGGGGGGGGGGGTGGCACCGCCCCCCTGTTTTCCCAAAATAGCAGACCCCTGTGGGGTCCGCCCTAGGTGGCTGCCGGGGGTTTCAAATCCCCGACATTCTTGGAAACGGCCAACCGATTGTGCCCCGCGGGACCCGCGGGGGGGTTCTTCCTCCATGAACGCCAGTGGGTGGCTTGGTCAGCTGCCTCATTCTGCTCCACTTCAGCCTTAGGCCGCGGCCCCTGCCCGACCAGTTCAGCGTGATGGCGTCATGCCCCTCCGCTGCGGCCCGCCCCAGTTGCGGCCTCCTGGTGCTCCGGCGTGGCGCGACGGCGCCGTGCTCCTCCACCGCGGCCCACTCCGGTCGTGATTCTCTCGACCTCATGCGGTTCAATGGTTCCGCCTCCGTTTCAAGCCATGAAGAAAATCAATCAACAAAAAGGGGAGGAGGTTCGACCGTGTTCATGCGGTCCGACCTCCTCCCGTTATATTGATAACATGCGTCCAATATTGACGAAGAACATCGAAAAAATCATGAACGTGAAAAAAACCCCTACCTCGATTCACGAAGGATGATCACTTGGCGAAGAAAAGAGAAAGCTCTAATGTTCCATAGATGTTGCAGTGGAATGACGGTGTCTCTTCGTAGAGCATCGAGAAAAAAGAAGCCGTGGTTTGCACCATCATTCTTCGCGTTCTTCAACGATGATGAAGATAAAGTTCTTCAAATACTTCAAGTATTCTCTCCAAAATCTCCACACAACGAAACAATCCTAATAAAATAAGGATTTTTTCTTATTTTATTACTTATTCCAACATTTTTAAAAAATTCAAAAGTTGAAATAACTAATTAATTAATCTTGAATAGACTAATTAATTTGATGATAAGTTGGAAAAAATTAATGATGGGTTTTAAGAGTTAGAAGAATTTGAAGGGGTGGGGATCGTGTGGGCCCCACCTCACAAATATCCTAATCAAGAGGGGTTTGTATTTTAGTGGGTCCCACCCCAACTCCCAAACCTAAAATAAACCATCTAGAGAGGAGAAATAAAATTTATAACACAATTTTATTTCACTTACACTTAAACCACAATTTTAAAAAACTCTTCCTGAGCAAACGCAACTCCAGTAAATGTCTTCTTAAGAAATTACTGGCTCTTTGGTTTCTTCGGTGCCCTCAGATTTCGATTCCGAGCACTGTTTCAAAAGACAGAAAAACCCACTCGTTATTTCACTGAACATACCAGAACTAATCTTCGGAAAATGATTCCGGGCACACCGGGCCTCGGAATCAGGCGCCGTCAGAAACTGCGTACTCGTAAAATCCCAAAGAATTTAAGAAAAAATATTTCCTTGAAATTTACAGGCCTTTACATATTCAGTCCCTCGTGACCTATAAAACTTTTTCATGTGCAAAATTGGTTTATTTTTATCATGTGTTATTTCAATTTCCACCCTCTTTCTACTAAAAAATAATGAAATAATGATTTTATGAAAACATATCATTACTTCAAATTTTTTATCAAGAACCTATTTCTTCCTTATAATTTTTCATCCAAATAATTTTATTGAAGTTACTATATTTATTTAAATGATTTATAACCGTACATTTATAATATATTTGTCTTTATTTACTATTTTTTAAGGAATATTCTTATTATTTTACTATTAAGTCGTTTTGTTATTTTTTTACAATATTTTGAAAAGAATGTTTCTCAAAAGTTTTGTAATGAATTAATTCTCTAATTATCACATCCTCATCACTTCATGAATATTAACTTAAAATATTAATTTGTTTTTTGAAGAAAATTTTATTTTCAATTCCCTTTTAATTTATTGTTTCCAAATGTTTCCAAAACAAAATTATATTTCTTCTTAATTATTAAAAAAACTATCAAATTATTTTGTTGAAGTATTTCCATATGTGTGAATATATTTTATGGAATGTTTTGATTCACTAAGGATATGATCATATGATTTTATCCACATTTTTTTTCTTGATATGTTATGATCTTGATGTTTTAATTAATTTTTTTAATTTAATTTATCTCTCAGTCATTAACTAAACTAGATAAAATGTTGATTTTTTTGGGATCATCTGTCACAAAAATTTACAGCTCCCATTATGTGGTTTTTGGTATTGGAATTATATATCCCTATAATTCATTGGGTAATGATTTATATCTCTTGAGATCATTTTGAATAGAATAGGGAGTTAACAAAATCCATTATGGGACTTTGACCACAATGATTATTCGAATGGGGAGTGACCCAAATCATCTATTGTACTCAATCTAGTATAATAGTCTTGGAAGTTAGAGTTAAATAAGGTAATATTTCTCTATGATTATTTGATTTACAAAAAACATTTTGGTATTCATAAAATATACTCTCATTGATTATAACATCTTATTGATGGGTTTACACACTTATATATCGGGTACTTTTTATAACAATGATTTTTTCCATCACTCTTGATTTAGGTTAAGTTGTGATCATGTTCTTATAAAATTATACATTTATTATTCTCACTTTTGGAAGTCAATTTATATCCCTCATTCTTTATCTTATTTATCGTCTAAGGTCATGATTTATTAAGCTTTGTTCTCCATAGGTTATGAATAATGATATTATGTAAGATATGTACTTCAGTGTATTATGTGTGATGAATTTGGTGAGAGATATTGGAGACATATTATAGAAAATGAAAACCATTTATAATGGAATTTTTTTCCATTGTATGGGAAAGACATTTGTATTCCTATTAGATTTTTGTTAATTTTGTATACCTATAAAACTAAAATGGAATTGGGTTTTTCATTGACTCTATATTGGTTACTAATATTGTATTTATGGATTGTAAAATTTTGACCAATAATGTTTTTTTCATAGAAAATATGTAAATAATATGTTTTTATCACTAGATTTGGGGTGTACATGTCTTATACTATATGATTTGTTATTTTTATTAGACTAGGTCATATATAAAATTCAAAGTTAGGAATATTTAGATAAAATATAAGTAATGAGTTTTTGAAACCATTATATATTGATAATTTTCAGTTTGATACATGTTCAATTTTATAGGTATCCTTTTGGGGTATTATGTGATTACATTATAAGAAGATTAATGATATTTTGAGGAAAAATAATTGAATTTTAATAATAATACAAGTTTTATATATTTATATCCATTTCGTATGATATGTTATTTATTGTTTATGTAATTTTTTTTCCTCTGGATAATGGTTTTACTGATATTAGGAATATATTTGGTACAAACTCTATTACCTTGGTCATTGAATATTATTTAGAGTGATGTTTATTCAATAAATTTATAGAGAAAATATTAATTGTTGTTTTATAGTGTTTATGGTTATGGAATATATTGACTGGTTTTCAATTACTATTTTTTGGGGATAAGGGGATGTTGAACATTACGAGTGTGTGTTTCTATGATTTTTTTGTTTACAATATTGTAATGATGATGGTGATAATTTTAATTAGGTATTTATATGGATTAGGATTATAAAATCTTAGTGAGAACCCTATAAATAAGTGCAAAGATAGGAAATATTCTAAAATTTTGGTATATATGATATTATGTGATTTCCATGAAATAACATCCACGTATTGAAAAAAAAGTGGATGAATTGACTAGAACAAATTAAAAAATGGATAATAACCTAGAAAATGGAAGGTTATCTATTAACTCATTCTTCACTCAATACATGACAAATATGATAATTTCCACAACTAGTTTCACAGTCTTTGAGGATATGCTTTACTTATATAAAATTATCATTAAAAAATTTATAATGCATTTGATTAGGTTAACATTGGAAAATATAATAGGATACAAAAATGAAAAACATAGATTGAAATCAATAATTCCATTTCTTGACAAAATAATTCCAAATATAGGACACATGATGAATGATTGGCATACCCCTATAATTGTTTTACTCTAAATATTGATGATTGACAATTAGACATGCCATATTATTTTTTATAAATAGATTGAACTAAGAGGATACATTAGAAAAATAATGTGACATGCATTATAATAACCATCCATATACGAAACCAAATATAATGGGAGCCTGAATGAAAGATATCTTTTTATTCCTAATTAGTTATCTATAATAATGATTAAAATTTTAATAAAATTTTATTTTCCAAACCAGATAAAAATAGAGTTTCAAGAATTTCCATGTGATAAAGACCGTAGAAAAATGAATATTAAACTTCATACATGTCAAAAATGATGAAAAAATCACCAAGGTAAATGTTTCAAAGGAAATAAAAGATTTATTATGTATAGAACAGGGGGAATATGGTAACTAATTATTGAATAAAAATGAACAATTTTTTTAACATTATTGGTGTAAATAAAGTCCATCCTATGGTACCACTAATATAAAAATATATTGAATATAGAAAACATTTGAATTACACAAATCTATTCCCCAATCCAAGGGATAAAAAGGATTATATGAATAAACAACCTCCTAGACCATTGGAATAAGGAAGGGACTATGCTATATAAATCCTTGGTTTGAATCATTATTATTAAGGTATTCTTATTGTACACTTTATATATATTAATGTATTATTTGATATTGGATATATACATATTTTATTATATCATGGAAGTTTTATAAGATTACAAAATCACCAAAATGGATATTTTATAAAGAATGATTGGAAAATAACATATAGTTGTATTTTTATTGTATTATAATTTTTTTGAAAATTTCATTCCTAAAAAAATTAATATTTAGCCTTTTATAAATTATATGTGATTTATTTCCTGTATTCGTGGTAGAGATACACATTTCATATCCCAAAGTTACCTATGATAATCATTAGTGCAAGGATGAATATGAAATCCTAATTTAAATTACATTTATTATCTGTGTTCTAATATCATTTAATAAGGTGTGTTTTTATAAAATTATTGGGGAGAAACAAAAATTTAGGTTTATTTTTTTATGGAAAAAGGATGAGTTTCATTATCCAACCAATGATTTTAATTTTGATATCACATCTTGAGTCTGGTCTAACTTAGGGATACCCTTCACTTTTCATTAATTAGTAAGTGATAATTTTTATTATGAGGGCACAATTTTTTTAATTGGATTGAATGTAACACCATATGTTTGTAATATCTGTTTTAATTTAAATAAAATCTATTGTAGATCTTGTTTCATAAACAACACCAAACTAAATTGAACCATGATACATTTTATTAATATTAAATTAAAGGTATTAAATTTTTTCATCATAATGACAGTGTTGAATTGTTGATTCTAAATAGTTTTAACCACATTTTATAATAAATACATAATTAAAAAAATAAATTGAATTTTTTACTTGAAACATTTTTATATAATTCATTAGTGTAGATAAATAAATAATAAAATAATTTTATGCATAAATATATATTTTCCAAAAATTATATTATAGGTGCTATAAATTTTTCTTTTATGAAAATTAATAAGTTATGTATAAATGATGATAATATATATTGTTTATAATAATAATATATTCATATTACTCTAATGAATAATTTATAGTATGTAAGAATAAAAATAGTTAATATTTGAAAAGGACAATTTTCAAAAAAATCTGTCTTTTGGTATCATTTATGGTTCCATTTAAATGTTAATTTCCTAAATTTTTTAATTAAATTTTTAAAAATGATCTGAATTTTTTAATTATTTATATAAATATTATTTTATTTTAAATTTTTTAATTTTTTTAAATAATGATGATTTTTTTTAATTGTGAAAAATACAATTTTTAAAAATATCATAACTCTTACTACATAATTAGGGTATAAAAAATTTAAAATATTATAAATCCATTTTCTATTAAAAATATAAATTTAATAAGTAATATAAAACATTTAATAACATTATATTGAATTTAGAAAACCAATTATTGAAATTTTAAATCCCCAGTGATGTTGTATTGTAGTAAAGGAAATATTTTTTTATCTTTTTCTAAAATTAAATAATTACAATGATACATTTGGTTATGGATTGAATTTAAATTTAAATGACTCTATACATGATTATGGTGTAATCAAATAACTCTCCTAAATATATTTAAATCTATAAATTTCATTATAATCAATTCTGGCATAAAATAATTTTTTTGGTAAAATTAAATTTGTTTCTAAAAATATTTTTCCACTCCTTTTGTGTACTTATAGTAAATTTTATTGTCTAACATAAGTAATTTAATAATGAAAATTTAATTAAATATATTTTATCATGATATTAAAATTATTTACTATCACCCATTTCCAATTTCTTTCAAAATGAATAGTTATTATGGTGAGAATCATATCAACACGGTAAGTGTTAAAATGGTTAATGGGGGGGTTAAAATAAATGAAAAGTTTTAAAATGACAATGAACTTTAAAAATAATATTTATTGATTATATTTATAACATTACTTAATATATAATCAATAAATTCCCCATTTTGTTCCACATTTCCATGAAAATAAAATTATATTAATTTAATGATAAGGGTACTTAAAAAAAGGTCACTCTCCTCACCAATAAAATGGAACCGTATCTTTTCACTTCTCCACACCACATGAGGACCATATCTTGAATAATATCTACAAAAATAACTTCTCAGCTCCCCCCCCACCCCAAAAAATTTCTAGATGCATTGGTCTCACTAAATGACGAAACTAAGAAGGATTATGGTGTAAGCTAGAGGAGGATATCCAATGAAGTGGTAAATGTTTTAAGAAAATTCCATTCATTATATTTATTATTACACCTAATAAAAATATTCTATAACCATCATTATATTATTAAATAATAATCATAGTTATATTCAAATAATATATTTTTATCAAACAACTATATTATACTTCCAATCCATCTAATTGAAAATGAAAACATTTTTTGTGATTATTGAAAACTAGCTCCACGAAGTGATGTATTTAATTTTTCATCAATATCTCTAATGATGGAAAGTATAGTTTTATTTAATGAATATGTTTTATATTTTTGAAAAAATTATGAATCTTCAGAAATAAAATATTTTTTACTTTCTTCTGTTTTCATCGACTAAAAATAGAAAACATAACCTTTCTGTATGTGCAGACTATCGCCTCCAAAAAGTGATGTAGTTCAGTTATCACCACATAAATATGTCATCAGATATAAAAATATATTATGTGTATATAAGTTATATTACTTATTTATATATTTTATAAAAATAATATGTTGTATGCAAGTACCCAATTTTAAATGTTTTTGACTATTTTGGGTTTTTCTCTATTGAGGATTGAAACAAGTTTGATCCTTCTCAGAAAGTTTCATTTATTATCACCAAATCACTATCTACAATTTTTATAAACAATTGGATCTCCCCTCCAGAACACTAAGTTTTTAATTTCCATGGTATTCATTCCATTAGGGATGCTCTCTCAGGACCTTCAGTTAAAACTTTTTATCCTTGGATTCCATTCACATCGGGTATCATCCATGCACCCAGATTCTCGGGGAGAGTAGATAGATATTTTATATTGGTTATATTGATATTATAACCTGATTTTTCTGATCTTTTATTTTATATTGTGGTTAGTTTTTCAAATGATCGATCATTGATTACCTTTTTTTATGATTTTTTTGGTTCTTGGAATCTTAGCCTCCTATAAGTGGTGCCTTCAATTTCATGGAATGAGTTTTTTTATTAATTACCTATCCCAAGAGAAATATATAATATTTTGGTTTTGGGATATATGAGTTTATAGGTTATTCAGGTTCTAAATTTTTATATTTTATTAGGATTCTCATGAAGGTAATGATTTGAGAATACTGGAATTATAGGTGGAGTTTCCTATTCCTCCACTCATGCTACTCAATCCTTCAATTATTCTGAAAATGTGTGATTATTTTGGTGTTTTGTTATGTGATTATGAGATGAAGAGTTTTCAATCTTCTTCATCTCCTTAAATTTTCATGGAATTTGATCATGCAGTACCTCTCTTGTCACACATCCTCATTCGTAAAGGAGAGAACTTCTCTTGGTGATAATGGGTCTTCATCAAGTCACATCCTAAAATTTGGTAGGTTTTTCATGTTCATGGTAATTTGGATTATATTTGAATGTTTTTTCATTTATAAAATGATATTTTACCTTTTGATGGTGGTCCATTTGGTGGGTATTGTTTCATGGTTGGTCTAGGTGCACTTCAAGATATTCTGAGAGCTTCTAAATCATAGAAGTCGGTCAGTTCCCCATGCATGGGGCCTCATCCTGGTTCCATTACTGTGGATGTATCTCTTCACCCTTAGGATCACTCTGTGCTACCAGTGATAAAAAAATCCCCCACATAGCCTCCTCCTAACTCGGAGTTGGGTATTCTTGGGGATCTAAGGAAGTTAGGGGGTGTAGAAGTTGGTTTGGATCTGATGCAGATTGGGTTATATGTTCTTCCATATCGTGTCATATTTTTTGAATTTGTTTTCTCTTGTGAGCCTATGAGATTTTTTGATGAAGTATTTAAATAGAATAAATTGGATTTATCATCTATATTAATCACATATACTGTGAAATTCCATATATATTGTAGTGTTGCGCCATCACAAAATCAATCTCTTTATACCAGTAATTGTTTTGTGGTTCTCTCAAATTCAGAGGATAAGATATTGGGAAATCATTGTATATTATAATGAAAGGCTCCCATTACAAATTACAATCCAAATATGTTGATTTAGTTAGGATTTATCATGCCCTGTCTAGATTGTCTATAAATATTTTGAAATATGTACCCTATCATAATAATTATTTGGGATAATAAGCTAACGCCACACTTTTTCAGTTACCTCTATTATATTTTGGAATTATTGGGGCCTAGGCCAAATGAGAATTTGTTTTTCATGAGGATTTAAAACAATACGTAACCTTCAAGGTTATATTGGATATAAAATAAGGATAATAACTTATATAACAGTGTGATGAATCTAGGTTTTGTGCATTTCATGTGTAGAATTGCATGTAATAATCATGTTTGGAACTTCATGATGCACAATGTTAATGTAGAAATAATGGAGATTTATCCCCATAAAATTAATATTGTAGTGTCATTATAATATTCCTCCTTCCTTTTTAAATTCTTTTATTATATTTTTGATTCAATATTGATATTTTTATTATAGAAACAATTATCATCGTTCCATCCTGGGAACCGTACTTGGAAGTCAGGATGTGTATTCAATAGTATAACTAACATGTTGATGAAAATGGGAGTTATAGAGTAATATACCATATATATAAAAGAATTCAATTATATTTTCATCTAATGGTCATATTGACATGGGTTTCTTGTGGCAAACATTCATGTTGTGCAACAATAAAATAGAATGAGAGAATTTAGAGTAGATTAGATTGATGTTTAACCAACAGTAAAGGCATAAAATCCTACCCTCATTCTTAATTAATTAATCTTACATAAGTTTTATCATACCATTACACACTTTTTGTATATATTAATATATATGAAAAAATTATATCCCATTTCTGCTTCTCAGATAGTTGGGCTCAAGAGGAAGGGCTCCATTAGTTAAAAATTGATATGACCAGCCTGTGAGGGGAGAAGCTTGGATAGGCCTAATTGATATCCTTAAGAGGATTAAATGTATCTTGTATGAGTTTAATTATATAATTCCTAATAATGAATAATATTGGGAAGATAATATGTATGATAATTGATTTATGGAAGAGAATTTATAAGAGAACTGAGATGATGACCATTTTTTCCAATAGTGGGCATGAAAACCCATTTTTGTGGAAGGAAAATTGCATAGATCGAGAGAGTGTCAACGGATAAATCAAGGGACCTTAAGATAATATAGAGGATAAAAATATGTTCATATTTATGGATTGTTTTAAGGATAGTAACACCATGAGAATAATCAACCTCTTATTAGATGATGGCATGTACTGAGGGGATGTGGAAGTGGATGGAATGCTAACAAAGAGAATCCTTGAGGATCTACTATGAAGACCAGGAATATTAGGTGATAGAGTGTGATTAATGGGTCATAGAAAATAAATATTCTTGTTAAATATTATAAGGCTAGTTAATGATCTTTATAATGATAATATCGATTCCATCCCTAGTGAGAAAGAGATTAGAAAATCTATGTTAAATTTAAATGATGAAAGTGAACCTAGTCTGGGTGGCTTCCCTAGAGAAATTTATTTTTAGAAATGGGGTTTTATCCAATATCATGTGATCAATTTGTTTTATTTTATTTTGTAATGTGGTTTAATCTAATGATCAGTATGTGCCTCCAAGATGGTTATCGTACCAAAAGTGATGAAACCGATGAACATCAACCAATATAGTCCAATCTGTCAATGAAATTTTTCTTTGAAGATCCTTACCATCATCATAGAAAAAAGGATTCATCATGTTCTTACAGGTATAATCATATAAGATAAGTCTGGGTTCATGGAGTTTTATAGCATCCAAGGGGTGTTTTTTATTATGAGGGAGATGGTGGATATATCAAGAGGAAAGATATAGACTCTTACATCAAGATCGTTGGGGAACTAGATAAGGATTATGAAATGATAGAGTGGTTATTTATTTTGATTGACATGGATAACTATTTTTATGTAGTGATTTTTTCATCATCTATTCAAATGATTTTCACCTCCTTAGATTTTTATTTCTCTTATTTCCATAAACATTGGGTTCATCCATTCAATTAATTGTTTGTGCTAGGTTGAATATGTCACACCAATATTATTTATTCCATGATAGGAGGAAATTAAAAGTAATATAATATATGAAATAAATAATGGGGACATATTTCCATTCAATAACAGGTTATGTATAGGAATTATTTCACATCTTATTTTTGTGGATAATATTTTTATTTCGAAATGGAAGGAAAAATCCATCGATGGATATATTAAATTCATGAAAATGTTTGTATACTAGAGTATAAAAATGATCTAATTAAAAAAAGTTGTCTCTATATCATGAAATAATATTAGATCCTATACTTTAGGTTCATCCAGAATAAGTTTTCAATCCAGATAATACATCTTCTGGTAGATTATTTAAGATCTCCAATATCAGATTAAATAATTTAAATGGTGAAATTAGAGGACTAGTTAAGTTGTGTTTCAATGTATATCTTCAAATAGATTATTATTCTTCTCTCTTAAGATGGTAGGATCATGATGGTTAATAGCATCCTTAATTATATTTTCATTCATGATTTTTCTATCATTAAAGAAAAAATGTTATCACCTCAGGGTTGCAAAGAATTACAGACTCTTACATATTAGACAATAAGAGGGGGGGGGGGAATTTCACTAGGATTCCTTGAAATTAATGATGAGGTCCATTTAATAATTTTGTGTCAAATTTAGACGTGCGGAGAAAACCCATTCATGTCATGAATTCCATGTTGTTTTAGGACATCATTGAAGTGAAATACCTATTGGTGATGTTCATAAACGAGAGTTACTATGAAGAATGGGGAATATGGGTAGAGTGTCTAGATAGTTTATCAAACCTTGATCATTGCAGAATTTCCCTCATTATGTTTATGGATGTTAAACTCCATTGGGATTTAGGGAAAAGGAGATATCAATTACTAAAAAGATATTTCAGTGGGTTTTTTACTCTTCTTTCATAGTTGTCTAGTCCCAAAGATGCCCTTTAGTTATATAAGTTTTCTTTATAATGGTTATTTTAACCACCCTCAATGTGTAAGAAAATTTTCTGTATGAAATTATTATTCTTATAGATAAAAAATAGTTGTGTTTTATCATATTCAGATGTTGGATCCTTTTGGGCTTGGGAATACAGTTCTTTAATGTGTGTTGAGGAGGTTAACTATGAGTGAGAAACCAAACATCAGTACAAGATGATCATGGGGAAATTGAATTTTCTTATCTCGAGGATATGTAACAGTGAAATTCATACTACTGATAATATATAGAAGAATTTTATCTAGATGGGTTAATTATTAATTTCTTATGAGATTCCTCATAGTTAGATGACTGGGAACCTATTTTTTTATGGTGACTAAGAATGATTCTCCTTGGATATTTTTTTATAGTGGAGGGGAATTTCAATACAGTGGATGGAATCCTAGATTTTTTGAGTTTATTTTTTTTGGCTGAGCAATGTTCTCGGGAAGTCTAACTAAGTTTTGTGGTGTTTCCCACTGTGTTTTGGGTGATTTGTGAGGCTTGTAATAAGCATCCTGAAGGAAATAAATGTTGCCATGACTCGGCCTGATAGGGATTCAACCCTGACCAATCAAATCGCTCATCCAACAGGCCAGGGGATAGTAACCATCACTAAGTAATCATATCACACAAATGGGAGAAATTAGACTAATGAACCCATACACATGAACACATCTCTCAGTCCATTCAATGCTGAAATGCAAATTAACTGAAACTAATGCAAGTATACATTTACAATCCCATAATCAGATTACAAATGTATAGTACTAAATGTGATAAATGGTCCAAATACAAGCCCCAAAAAAACTACAGAGGTTCTAACCTATAATAAAGGTGATGAATATTGTCACATGAAACCACCTAAAAACCAAATTGATCTTTATTCCTCAATATATTCTCCACCATCCCCCTATCCTACCAAAACACCATCAAATGGGTCATTATCTCTAAAAGGCATGACATGTGTAGTCAGATCCCATGTAGGGGTGATTATAAAAATACCCAATAGAAAACCAGAAATACTACAGATGGAGTATCAAAAGTAGTAAAGACATTAAAATGATATAGAAATTAATAGAGAAATAAAAAAATCAAATATACTCAAGAAGGTCATGGTGTATAATGGTGGTCACAACCAAACTTTCATCTATAGAATTCTTCTCATAGCTTCTCAAAACCTCTCATTCCAGGAGAACCCACTCCATGAGAAAAAATATCACTAACGAAACTCATCAAAGAGTTCATGATAATTGGGCCCCACATACCAAAACTCACATGTGTCGGATGACCTTGATACTCATATAGTTTACTATAGCCTAGGCCATTGGAGAATACAACAAACCCAATATGAATCAACTTTCTATATAGGGGATCATATGTCAATAATAACATGAACCCCACTAAAATTTATATTATATGGATGATCAATCCCCTACACATGGAGGTTGTTTTTATTCCATGAACCCCACCAAGGGTATAAGAATAAATGGTACAAGATCACACTCTAGTCTCTTGAAGGTACATGAAAAACTCTATCAAAGTCTCTTCCTCTATATGAGACCACAATATATATATATATATGGATATAATAACATGATGTACCATCAAGGAGGTGGACCAGGGATGCACAATCAACTGATATTATTCTAATATTGAATAAACAAAGGGCTCCAAACACCCTCAACGGGGTGTAAACAATGTGTACAGGGGGTACACAACATGTCCATCCAACCCCTAGTTTTTTAGTGTTGTATTTCCTAAAATAGAATTTATGTATCTAAATGATTTTCTAGTTTATTGGGTAAGAAACATGTAGAGCTCTGTTATATCCCAGCATGTATTGTCGGCCCATGTTCAGATACTCCTATCATGCCTGTATAAAACCCCATATACCCAAATATGTAACTACACGTGCTCCAATACATAAACACTGAGCTACCAAGGAGGAGTAACTTGACATAATATAGGAACCTCATGTCTTGTGATCCTTATCTCCACTAAGGAAACCCTAGAACTTCCCATAATGTAACACATGACATGTGATACTAGATTACAGAGTCTGTTTTTTTTATTTTATATATCCTGGCATTTCTTCTATGAATCTTCATCCACACTATCTCAACTAAAAACCCCGTCATAAAAAATGGATTTTCTTATGGGTCCTTCCCATTAAAAGAGGTCTAGATCTATGTTTGGATCTTCTAGGTAATCATCATCGTCGATCCATATCACTACCACATGTCAAAATCTGGAATAACATGAGTTTCTAATCCATTTTTTCTACCTTCCATCATCCTCTGTCATCATTACACCATGATTTCTCCATAAATAATAAAACAAAACAATAATATTATTATATTTAATTTAATAATGGTCACACATTGAATATATAGCTTATATTCATTGAACAGTTGTCCAAAGTAAATACCATTAATGAACATGCGAATAAATGGGAAAGAAATACAAAAAACATAAACCATGAGTTCATCATGGATAATGAATGTGATTAAATCACATGAATCAAGTATCATGCCTACTGTTTTTTATTGATCACATTGGAGTAATTTTCATTCATTACCTTGATTTGAAACATCCCTGAACATCGATGGCGCAATCATCCCCAATCTCAATCAGATTTAATGTTATTCTCCAAGATATACACCAATGCATTGCCTCAATTTGAAATGGTATGTGGGTAAACTTGAAAATTCCCCATATAATCTTATATATATATATATATATATATTATATTTGGGATAATTTTTTAATTGAATAATTAATCAAATAAACATAAATATATTTAATTATTATCTCCCGAAGGCTCTTAATCCCAACACTCAAGGACAAAAAACATTGTGCCATGTCGTGGGTAAAATCTACACTCTAAACTCAATAGAATCCTTATATTTCCTATTTGAGCCTTCATTCATGAGTTATTGAAATTTTTCAGAAAAATTTTATGACTGAGAAATTAATATCGTTAATATTTTTCAAATATTATTTCTCAGCACACTATACCTCAGATTCCCAAATTGTCTCTGTGCCTGATAATAAAATTATTTCATTTAATATTCTAATGTAATACATGATAAAATTTGGGTCACTAAACTCCCCCCGAATTAGTTATTTTTAACATAAAAATAGAGAAACGTTATAAAAATATGAGTGTATTGGGCTCATAGCTAGGCCTCCCACTCTTAAGTACTCTCTTGAATGTTTTTGTGTGGACATCAAACACATAGTTGGGAATTGATCTCCCATGAATGGTTCTCTATTACTGATACTTGATCTCTATGGGGTACTCAAAAAATGTAGATCCATCCTTGATTTAAATCTTAACCAGTTGATAACATATGATGGGTCCTCCACATACCACTTAGATGCAACACAGGGAAAAAATAATCTACCCAGTATAACTATATTTTTAGATCCATGTAGTATGACATCATATGAACTCTATGAAATATATGGAAAGGATCAATTTGTCTTGAAGATATATTATTTCCGCAAAATAATTTACACAATCTACATATTTCTAGGACCCTCGTAAACTCCCGGTATCCCTCAAAAAACACAAAATACTCTGTAGTCATTACGCATTGAGGATATAAAGGATTTGTACAGTCCTCATCTCCTCCTAGATGATCTACACGTTCTCTGTCATACCTCACACTGAATCTTGGTACATGAGTGATATCTCTCAAGGATTAGTCTAATAATTTAGTGACCTATAATTTTGACAATACAAGTCCACGAAAGGTTCTATACTAAGGGTCGAATGGTAGATGTTGTTGTATTAAAACTCCACCAATGGTAGGTGATCCTCCCATATTATACAAGATCCAACATGAAGGCCCATAACATTTTATCTAATATGGTAATGGTCCAATTAGTATGAACATTGTTCTTGGGGTGAATCATCATGCTTAAATGAAACGTTTCCCCAAAGGCCCCCTAAAATCCTCTCCATAAGAGAAACGTGAAGCTAGTAACATAGTATGAAATTATCATTGAGGAAACCCCATGGATCTGAATTATCTTATTCATGTAAGAGACACTAAATATCTAAAATAAACTCTATTCTAAAATGGTAATGAATTGGGTGAATTGGTGAGTATGTCTATGATCACACATATGGAATCATGTATAATGTGTGTATGTGGTAACCCTGTCATGATGTCTAAAGATATCACATCCCACTTCTACTCTAACACCTCAAGTGGTTGAGTTAAATCCCCTATAACCTAGGGCTTATCCTTAAAATACTAACAACTACGGAATGAATAAAAAAGCTCTGCAATAATACTATATGCCTGGATTCCACAACATACATTGATGATCTGGGTACACCATTGACACACTAGGATACACCACCAAAGGGGGTGTATCGAGATACCTCATCACCCCCTCCCACAAAATCAAAGGTACCATCACACATACATTGATAATCATAATGTTCTTCCAACATTAATAATATCCTTCAGAAGAATCTCCATTGTATTTCAAGGTTTTTGTGGTCTCATAGTCGATATCTCTATGTCAATATTCTCTAAAACATAGAAAAATTAGTGGGGTGATAACCATAAATTGTAAATATGAAGCACCATCCTTATCCACATACAACAACTACATTAAGGATAACTGCTATAATGCCCCATTCAATAGTTGAGAGCAGGATAACCAACTATGAGTGTCTACCACCAAATTCCTCTTCCAATGATCATATACAATCATGAATTCATAGAATTAGAGGAAATCTATCCATTGAATCTATCTCAAGTTCACATACATATAGATAAAATATACCTAAGATAATTGTGGTTAGAGTAGATCATAAATCATGTAGAAATAAGGCATTGTTATCACATCATTAGGGTGAATAATACTAATTATATCTCACAATCATGGGTCTTGTTCTTCATATCATATATTCCCAACTGCCTAGACCAATAGTCCATCACTTCCTACATCTACATTAGAACACAACCACGTCCAGTACCTAACGTATTAAAAAATACTACATACCCGAATCCATCCAATAGAAATTACAATATAAGGGAACTTTTCAATGATTTCCTCAAAACCTATAAAAAAATAATTTTACCTTTCTGTCCACACAAAAGGACCCCCCTTCTAAGTCAAATCTATCAATGGTGTTTCCACTATTGAAAAAGATGGTATAAACCTATGATAGTACCCAACCAACCCAAAGAAACTCCACACAACATTAGCATTCAAGTATGGATTCCAAGATAGCACTACCTCAACCTTCTCTATATCTGCTACAACTCATTATTCTAATATGATGTTTCTTAAGAAGGGGAACTATCAAATAAAAAAATAAATCATTATGTGATTCCAATATGTTGGTTCTCATAGACTATGTTTAAAACCATCCTCAAGTGTCTTCCATGTGCCTCCTAAAATTTTGAGTACACTAGGGTATCGTTAATAAAGACAGCCATAAAAAGGTGTAAAAAATGTTGACAGATCTAATTCTTGAGTATCACCAATACTAATGGGTAACTCATTATTCTAAAATGTGTCCCCAAGTAAATAGAGAGATTGTATCAACATATGAATGTTTTCATCAGTACATCCTCATATCGTACATGCAGATGGTGATAGCCTGATCTGAGCTCAATCTTTGATAACAATCACGCCCCTCATAATAAATTTATGAGGACATTTATCCTTAGTAGTTAATACTAATGCTTATATGTCACCTGGTTTGATCATAGATAATCCAAACATAACCCCTCTATCCAATCCTCCTTCTCATAAAACAACACCAGGAATTCCCAGGGGAAAACATTGGTTTTCATAAATCTCATATCATTCATGTCTATTAACAGCACCATCAACTCACAAATAACTATTATAACCATCTGATATGATTTCTTATATATCAAGGTCTTCTTATGGTGTAATTCAATACATAATTATAGCTCTTTGTGAGGAGGTAATCCAAGAACATCTTCAGGGAATATATCATCATAGTCTTCCACCACCATAGGGATCTGGTAGCCTATAGAATTATTCTCTTTATGTGTCATTATAGACAACTATAGAGTAGATGGATACACTCTTTCCTTCCCCACTAAGGCTTCATTTTCACAAAAAATTAACCTCATCATATCATTGCAGACACACTATATACTGCACCTAAAAAAGTCAATCTTGACATAATCTATGTATTGTCAGTCCATACATATGATGATATCGTAAGGCTTCGTCACTTTTAAAATGAGATCCCATAAAAATATCTCACCTTTAAGTGTAAGACTGCACTATTGATGGTGTTGGAACCAGGTTCTTCAAAGCATGATTTGGTGTATGGTTTGTGTTTGTTGTCAATCCTCAGTGGAAGTTCAGGGTGTGAACCAACAAAGCGATCATACCGTTCAGGAAGAAAACAGTAGTGAAGGTGGCGCTGTTTCCCAGTGTTTGCCAAATTTTTGGGCATGAAAATCCGTAAATAAAGTAAAGTGTTTTTGGCAAAGATACTTGCGCGCCGAGCTCTTGGAGGATGAAAGACTTGCGCGCCATATGTTTTTGAGGATCAGAACATCACAATTTGGCTAAGGAAAGAAGGTCGCGCAAGTGTTGGTTGGGTCGCGCAAGTAACTTGCGCGACAGAGGATCTGGAGACAGGACTTGCGCGCCGTCGAGGGACTTGCGCGCCGCCGCGCAGGGGGTCCAGTTTTCCTATAAATACTGGACCACCCCTCCTCATTTCCAACGGAGTTCAAGGCCGAGAGATTGTTCGAGCTCTCGTCGCGCAGGTGGTTGAGTCGCGCAGGTGGTTGTTTTGTCGCGCAAGTAGAGCTTGCGCGCCGGTGTTTGGCTGTTCTCCCAAGGCAGTTTGGAAGAGTAAGGAAGTGGATCGCGCAATTATTTAGTTCAAGAAGGCAGTGTCGCGCAGGTGCTTCAGTGACACTTGCACGCCAGTTTAGTCTTGCGCGCCTGAGACTTGCGCGCCGCCGGGAGACTTGCGCGCCGGGCTTGAAAAGGAGACCTAGACACTATTGAAGCACGCCCGCCTTGCTGGAGCTGTACAAAAGCCGATAAACTACTCGGTTCATTCGAGGAAAAGTGATATTCTTCTTCTGGTGAGAATCGGACTTCAATAGAGCATCTACATTCAACAAAGGATGCACTCTTATGCAAATGAAGAAGAGACCTACACGCCTATAAACTGAGTGGGACTTCACCAACGGCAGTGAGCCAGGGGGAGTCAACGGGAGTGACCCGAGGGATGCAGTGAGTTATCCCTGAACTATTGTAAAGGCAGTGAGCCTGGGACAGAGTGTCTGTACCCGAACTTTTGTATCCGCAGCTAGTGAAGCATAGTGGATTTAGGTACGACCGGCAACCTGTCAGCGTATGCTCCTTGGACGTAGCCCTTAGTGGTGAACCAAGTAAAAATGACTGTGTCTTCTCTGTGCATGTGAATGTTTTCATTTTGATCGTAATCATCATACAGGTTCAACAAGTTCCTACCAACGTGGGAACAAGATCCAACAAATTAAAAGAAAAAGTGGTCACCCTGATTCACCCCTCCCCTCTCAGGGTGTCCCGGGGTCCTTCAAGTGGTATCAGAGGGTAAAGGTTGCTGGCGTTGAATCTAACCTTCTTCGTCATGGAAAACGCGATCAATGTCAGGGGAGTCCCTCACTTCGATGGAAGCAATTTCCAGATCTGGAAGAACAGAATGAGATCTCATCTAAGATCTCTTGGAATGGAAGTTCTTTTTTCTACTGTGCAAGGAATACATGTCACTGATCCAACAGGTCTGGCTATGACTGAAACAGACAGGAAACTTCTTGATGCAGATGCCAAAGCACAGAATGCTCTCACTACTGCCCTTTCTGATCAGATTTACCTGAAGGTGATGAATTGCACCTCAGCAAAATCTATGTGGGATAAACTTGAGAATATTTATGAAGGTGATAGCAAAGTGAAGGAGGAAAAACTACAAGTGCTACACAATCGGTTTGATGATCTGAAGATGCATCCAGACGAGAATGCAGACTCTTTCTTCAATCGAATTACTGAAGTGGTTGGAGCAATTCGGGGTCTAGGCGAAGAAATCAAAGACATTGATATTGTAAAGAAAATATTAAGAAGACTTCCACCTCTGTATAATGCGAAGGTGTCAGCTCTTGAGGAAAGAGATCTTTCCAAACTTTCTCTAGATGACTTACTGAGCAGTTTGGTAGCATATGGAATGAGAGTCAAACCAGAAGATGCTACGACTCGGGTGAGCAAGGAAATGGCATTCAAGGCCATGGATAAATTGAAAATCTCAAAGGATAGTAGCGGTGATGATGACGAAGAGAAAGAAATTCTTTCTCTCATTTAAAAGAAGTTCCAGAAGGGGAAAGGGAAATTCAAAGGGAAGTTACCTCTCGCATGCTTCCGTTGTGGAAAAGTTGGGCATATTGCCTCTCAGTGCTTGAAGAATATCAATGATGATGACAGTGAAGATGAAAACTTCAAGAAGCCTCAAAGAAGGTTCTTCAAAAAGGGAGACTTCAAATCTGGTAAGAAAATGCAAAGGAAGAGTTTTGTCTGTGAAGAGGAAGAAGATGACAATGAATTCTGTGATGAAGAAGAACCAGAATTCAAAACTGGGAACCATGCTTCTATGATGGCCACTGTTGAAAAGTCAGAAGATACTGATGGTGAAAAACAACTGAGAACTTGTGTAGATCCTGAGGTGCAACTTAAGGATGCAGTTAGTAAGCTTAAGATTAAATGTAAGAGCTGCAATAAGTGGAAATCAATTGTAGAAGAATCAACTGAATATGTTGATCAACTTGAAGCTGAAATTGAACGACTGGAAGAATTTGTGAAGGTACAGTCTAAAATAATTGAAAGCAATGATGATGCAGTTGATCTGAAGCTGAGAATTGAAGAGCAAGCAAAGGTCATCAATGACCTCACATCCAGACTGGATGAAAAATCCAAGACTGTTGAGGGTCTTGAGGAGGAAGTAGTTACTCTGAGGAGTAAAATGGAGACAAAATTAGTTCCAAAAGAATCGAGGAAGAAAATACAGTTCGGAAGATTATCAGATGCAGAATTACTTGCAAGAGCCAAGTGTGGTTCAGATGGGGTTGGAAAAGTCTTGAGTGATCAAAGACCTGCTTGCATGGGAAAGAGTGGAATTGGCTGTGAGGCTGAGTCATCAACTGCTGGAAGTGCAAAGATCCAAAATAAAGATAAGATGAAAGTTGAACATGTTGAAATGTTACCTAGAGTGCTGAAAAAGGAACCCTCAATCCAAACTAAAAGGAGACCTGAAAATTATCCTCAAACTTTCAAAAATGGCAGACAGTCTTACTATTCTCCCAAGGAAGAAGCTATAAGGAAAAATTCAAGTGAGAAGACATTTCTTCTCATGAAGTGTCAGTTCTGTGGCTATCTGGGCCATACCATGTCCTATTGTGAAGAGGCAAGAAGCTATCTGAATGGAGAAGATATAGATGCTCAACAAAGGAGAACAATTTCATATCCTAAATCTTATAGAAGAAATAATTTCTATGGATATTGTTTTCATTGTTCTAACTTTGGTCATAAGGCCATTAATTGCAGGCAGAGAAGGGACATTGACACCTCATACAGAAGTTCCAGACATGTCAAGTCTCGTCAGCAAGACGATGTTTCTCTTTCAAATAGGTTCTCACCTCTTAAAGAAGACTTTGACTATGAAGAACCTGGGTTTGCGGAAGAGATAGTTGAAAGGCCATCAGTTCTATATACTCAATCTAATGTCTCATGGAAGGAAAGGAGGAAGATTGAGAAATCAAACCTTGCAGAGGTAGCTCTCAAAGCTACAAAGAACAACAGTACCTGGATTCTAGATAGCGGTTGCTCATCTCATATGACAGGTAATGCCGGTCTACTAACAAATATCATAAAGAATGTTGATGGTACAGTAAGATTTGGTAATGATGGGGCTCTGAAAATCAAAGGGAGTGGAAGTACCAAATTAGCTAATGGAGAACTAAAGAAGACTGAAGTCCTTTACGTAGATGGCCTACGTCATAATCTCCTCAGCGTGAGTCAACTCTGTGACTCAGGACTTGTTGTTACTTTTAATCAGAAAGGCTGCACTATCAAGGGAAAAACTGGGAATTCTCTCATGAAGGGATGCAGAACAGAAGGAAACTTGTATCAGGTTGATAGTGAAGAGAATGTATGTTACATGACTGTTGAAGAAGAAAACAATCTGTGGCATCGAAGATTGGGACACATCAATCAACAAGACATGGAGAAAATATCAAAATTGAGAATTGTCATGGACATTCCCAACCTGAAGCGTGAGCGTGAAAAATCCTGTGATGCTTGTATTCGTGGGAAGTTGGTCTGCAGTTCATATCGGCCAAAGAAGAAAAAGGCATCTCACCTTCTTGATCTGATTCATACAGATGTTTGTGGTCCAATAAATGTTGCCGGAACTCATGGAGAAAGGTACTTTGTCCTTTTTATAGATGATTACAGTCGAATGGCATGTGTGATGGTCATTCACCGGAAACGACAGGTCCTTGACTGCATGAAAACATATCGGCGAATCGCCGAGAATGATACTGGACGAACAATCAAAGTGTTGCGATCTGAAAATGGAGGAGAATACACGTCCATTGAATTTGAAAATTATCTGGAGAAGCATGGGATACAACATGAGGTAGCTGCTGTGAGAACTCCACAACAAAATGGAGTTGTTGAACGAAGGAATCGACAGGTGAACAACATGGCACGAACTATGCTGATTGAGAGTCGTATTCCACGACATTACTGGAAAGAGGCTGTTCAAGCTGCAGTGTACATTCAGAATCGAACAGGACTTTATATGGGTGAGACGAAGACACCATATGAATTGTGGCATGGACGGAAGCCTTCTCTAAAATACTTTCGTGTTTTTGGAAGTAAGTGCTTCATCAGGAACAAAGAAGGAAATCAGGGGAAATATGGTGACAACGCAGATGAAGGAATCTTCCTCGGTTACTCAATGAACAGCAAAGCCTACAAATGTTTCAACAATCGTTTGGGAAGGATTGTGGAAAGCAATGATGTTAAGATAATTGAAGAGAAAACCACAAATGCTTCACGGACGTCATATGCTGATGTGATAGAAAGTCATGAAGAATGTGGACATGAAGAAACTACAAATGCAGAAATAGAGGAAGCTGTTCAAAACACTCATCAATCACATAATGATGTTGACTCAGAAGAAGAATCTGAAGAAGAAACTATGGCTGAAGAGAATACTACTGAACCTCGCAGGAGAAATCGAAGAGCTGAGATTGATCCATCCAACATAATTGGGGATAGGAGTGCACCCACACAAACCAGAAGGATGAGGAATACCACGCAATCTGCATTTCTATCAGTTGTAGAGCCATCCTAATTCAAAGAAGCTGCAAAAGATGAATCTTGGGTGAAAGCCATGAATGATGAATTAGATCAGATTGATAAGAATCAGACATGGGATCTTGTCCAGAGACCTGAAGGTCACAATGTGATTGGTACCAAATGGATTTTCAAAAATAAGTTTGATGAGCATGGAAGTGTTATCAGAAACAAGGCACGACTGGTATGTAAAGGATACTCCCAGATTGAAGGTATTGATGTTGAAGAAACCTTTGCTCCAGTTGCTAGACTGGAATCAATCAGGCTTTTCCTTGCCATGGTACTCCAAAGAGGATATAAAGTATATCAAATGGATGTTAAGACAGCATTCTTGAATGGTGTACTCGAAGAAGAAGTCTACATTGAACAACCGGTGGGGTTTGTCTTGGGTACCGATGAAACAAAGGTCTGCAAACTAAAGAAAGCTCTATATGGTTTGAAGCAGGCACCACGGGCATGGTACTCACGGCTAGATTCATATCTCAAGAAGTTGGAATTCAAAAGAGGAGGAGTTGATCACAATATCTATGTGAAAAATTCTCCAAAAGATCAGTTCATGGTTCTTGTCTACGTTGATGATATCATTTTTGGTGGCAGCAGGCAGAAATCAGTGGATGAATTTGCCAACCACATGAAATCAGAATTTGAAATGTCTATGATTGGGGAGCTCACATATTTCTTGGGGTTGCAAGTAATTCAAAAGAAGGAATACACTTTCATTTCTCAGGAAAAATATGCAAGAGAGTTGCTGAAGAAGTTCAATATGCAAGACTCCAAACCAATGTCAACTCCGATTCCTGTTGGAACTAAACTTGGAAAGCATGAGGATGGGAACTCTGTTGATCCCACCATGTACAGGAGGATCATTGGAAGCCTACTGTATCTGACAGCGACAAGGCCAGATATTGTCTTTGCAACATGCCTTGCGGCCCGCTTTCAGAGTAATCCAAAGGAGGAACATATGTCAGCAGTAAAAAGAATCATGAGGTATATTCAAGGCACACATAACTTCGGGTTATTTTTTGCTGCAGGCAGGGACAGTGAATTATCAGCGTTTTCTGATGCTGACTGGGCTGGGGATGTAGTAGACAGAAAGTCCACTAGTGGTGGAGCTTTCTATATTGGGCATAAATGTGTTGGCTGGTTGAGCAAGAAGCAAGAAAGTACTTCTCTTAGTACTGCTGAAGCTGAATATATCTCCGCCACAAAAGCATGCACTCAACTTCTTTGGATGAAGCAGCAGCTAACAGATATTGGTGATAAGGTGCAGCAACCAATGGTGATTTATTGTGATAACAAAAGTGCAATTGATCTTACGAAGAATCCGGTTCAGCATTCTCGTACAAAACATATTGAAATACGGTATCATTTTATCAAAGAAAAGGTCGAACAAGGCGTGATTAAAATGGATCATGTTGGAACTAATGAGCAAGTGGATGATATCCTAACCAAGCCATTGTCCGCGGCTGTGTTCGAGAAGCATCGGTTGAACCTCGGTGTTCGACCACCTCCTACTGCATAAGGAGGCTCCGGAAGTCCCCTCTCCCCGTTTGTTTTAACTGTTTTTATCTGTTTATGGCTGTGATGAAGGTTTATGGGGGAGATACTATCCAGGGGGAGTATGGCTTGAGCTGAACGTTGAACAAACTTTTCGATCTTTGGTTTTATTGTCAATGGGGGAGAAAGGAATAAATTCAAGGCAAGAAATTCTTCTGTGATGAGAAGTGTAAGCTTGTGATGAGAAGTTTAATAAGGATAACATTGGGATGGAGAATTTCGTGTACGATTTCAACACACTAAGACCCAATTCAAGCTTTCTCTCTTGTTTTCTACACCGAGCATTGCTCACGTAGACTTAGAGTGTTAGCTGAGTTGATTCTTGCGTTTTGGATTTGCTCATGGTTGGAGATCTATTGAATTTATTCTGATTGCCAACAAACCCAAAGGGGGAGATTGTTGGAACCAGGTTCTTCAAAGCATGATTTGGTGTATGGTTTGTGTTTGTTGTCAATCCTCAGTGGAAGTTCAGGGTGTGAACCAACAAAGCGATCATACCGTTCAGGAAGAAAACAGTAGTGAAGGTGGCGCTGTTTCCCAGTGTTTGCCAAATTTTTGGGCCTGAAAATCCGTAAATAAAGTAAAGTGTTTTTGGCAAAGATACTTGCGCGCCGAGCTCTTGGAGGATGAAAGACTTGCGCGCCATATGTTTTTGAGGATCAGAACATCACAATTTGGCTAAGGAAAGAAGGTCGCGCAAGTGTTGGTTGGGTCGCGCAAGTAACTTGCGCAACAGAGGATCTGGAGACAGGACTTGCGCGCCGTCGAGGGACTTGCGCGCCGCCGCGCAGGGGGTCCAGTTTGCCTATAAATACTGGACCACCCCTCCTCATTTCCAACGGAGTTCAAGGCCGAGAGATTGTTCGAGCTCTCGTCGCGCAGGTGGTTGAGTCGCGCAGGTGGTTGTTTTGTCGCGCAAGTAGAGCTTGCGCGCCGGTGTTTGGCTGTTCTCCCAAGGCAGTTTGGAAGAGTAAGGAAGTGGATCGCGCAAGTATTTAGTTCAAGAAGGCAGTGTCGTGCAGGTGCTTCAGTGACACTTGCGCGCCAGTTTAGTCTTGCGCGCCTGAGACTTGCGCGCCGCCGGGAGACTTGCGCGCCGGGCTTGAAAAGGAGACCTAGACACTATTGAAGCACGCCTGCCTTGCTGGAGCTGCACGAAAGCCGATAAACTACTCGGTTCATTCGAGGAAAAGTGATATTCTTCTTCTGGTGAGAATCGGACTTCAATAGAGCATCTACATTCAACAAAGGATGCACTCTTATGCAAATGAAGAAGAGACCTACACGTCTATAAACTGAGTGGGACTTCACCAACGGCAGTGAGCCAGGGGGAGTCAACGGGAGTGACCCGAGGGATGCAGTGAGTTATCCCTGAACTATTGTAAAGGCAGTGAGCCTGGGACAGAGTGTCTGTACCCGAACTTTTGTATCCGCAGCTAGTGAAGCATAGTGGATTTAGGTACGACCGGCAACCTGTCGGCGTATGCTCCTTGGACGTATCCCTTAGTGGTGAACCAAGTAAAAATGACTGTGTATTCTCTGTGCATGTGAATGTTTTCATTTTGATCGTAATCATCATACAGGTTCAACAAGTTCCTACCAACGTGGGAACAAGATCCAACAAATTAAAAGAAAAAGTGGTCACCCTGATTCACCCCTCCCCTCTCAGGGTGTCCCGGGGTCCTTCAGATGGAAGTATGAAATTGCAAAGTTACCTCATGTCGGAGTCTCAAAGAATAGTATTTGAGCTAAAAGATAAAAAAAATCATTAATTATATAACATGATAAGTTGAAAAAAATAACATAGACTAATGTCCATCGGTGATGAAAATATGGTAAAAAGGAATAGATAATACCTCATATCAGAAAACCTCCCATATTCCAGAGGCTAACGACCAACACCGAGATTCCATATCACACACATGGGAGGCATTATCCTAATGTTTCAATACACATGCACACATTTCCAAACACATACGATTGTCAAATGTAAAAAACCGAAACCAATGAATCAATATATCTATAACCCCATAATCATAGTTTGATAGAAGATTTATGAATGTGATATAGGGTTTAAATAAAATATGAACCAACATAAAAGATATCATAACCTACTCATAAGGGGAAGACTATTATTAGACACAACCATCCTGTAAACATCATGTTGTGTCTTTCAGAAGCTATACTCCATCGGATCAATGTCCTCCTAGGAAATCTTCAAATGGGATATCATATTCATAATACATGACACATGTGGGAAGTTTCCATGTATGTTAGAATATTATAATACCTAGTAGGACACCTGAAAAAACATAAAAAACAAACAATCAAGTGTATTAGACTGATAACATTGATATATAAATCAAGGGATAAACCACAAAAAAACTATATATACTCAATAAGGACATAATTCCTCTAGGGGGTAACAACAAAACTACGATCTATATGATTATGCACGAAGCTTCTAAACAATGATTGTTCTTGGATAACCCACTCTATAATCCATGATATCACCAGAGTCAATCAATCAAGAGGTCGTGATCATTGATCCCAACCATGAAAACTCAAAGGACTATAAAGAAACTGATACACAGATTGGAGATCACACCCAGCACCATTGGGAGATAAAAAAAATCATAACACACTATATAAGGGATAATATGTTTTTGATACTGTGAACCCTAATAAAATAGAATTATATATAGTGGATCAACCCTCCATGCATATAGTTCATACTGATTCCACAAACCCCACTTAAGGTATAAGAATAAATTCTATAGGATCACAATCCGATCTCATGGATGGAAAACACAAAAATCTATCAGAGACTCATCCTCTAGAGGGAATCAAAATATAAATATGTAGATGTAATATTGAATTGTAACCTCAAGGGGGTAGATTATATGAACACACATAACTAAAACAATCACAATACTGAAAAAACAACGGTCTCGAGACTCCCTCAAAATGGTTACATGGTGTGCATTCGGGGTACACAAAATATCAAGCAACCCCATTGTCATTCCATGTGGTGAAACATACCACGGTCTGTATAAATCTCTCTATATATTTTGTATACATAGTTCAAATGGTGTGTAAAGATCTAATATAACACTTCATGTGAATCCTTCCCATTTTCATGTACATCTATCTTACCCATGAACCACCAAGTGTACATAGCCTTATAACTACCCGTGCCCCCTGATTTACACACTGATCTACCGTAGAGGATTCACATATCATGTGGTATAAAACACATGGCATGTGATCCATATATTCACCATAGAAATCATAGTGCTGCAACGAGGGGCCCACATGTCTTTTAATCAGAAATTACATTTTTTGTAATATTTGATATTCTAGATGCTTATGGGTTCTTCTCCGCATCACCATCCACATAATCATTATCGTAAACCCCAATTAAAATTAAGAATATGTGGTTGGATAACCATATAATAATTTTTTATAATTTTTGTTCATATATACTTTGAAAACATCAACTTTGATCCATCTGTCTATATCATCCAACAAAACAAGGATTAACAAAATCATTCGATCCATCCATTGAACATCTCCTTGAATGGGGTATTTTATTTTCTATCTCTATCATTTATAGATTAACATAATTATATATACATAATTAATATATATATATATATATGATATTTAAATAATTTCTAAAATTCTATAGATGATTGAACCATAATAAAAGTAACGGTACATAAAATAAAATAAAAACAAAACATACATGAAAACAATCAGTTATTTCTTGAAACATTATATTAAAATGGAATTGTTAATAAATGTGTAATTAATGGTCATAAGTAAAAAAAATATATAGTATGATATATATTATTACGTTCCTACAATATATGTATAAAAAACATATATTTATTATAAAGTAGGTTTCAATGTGTATGAGGGAGGATAAGATTTGAGGTAATGGATTTTTGTCTAAATTAGTCTTCATTGATATATATGATATGATATGAACCTGTATTATTTTATAAGGTGTATATACATCCCATTTAATATGTAATTTCATTAATTTATTTATATTCATGATATTTTAGTTTCCATTTATATTTTTCCATCATGTTGTATAAAATTTAGTGTTACCAATGTGGTAAGCCTTTTATGATACAATATAAGAATTTATCCAGATTTTTTATATTGATGCTTCCAATGATGAAATTTTATGAACTATATCTCAAAAAACTCATGAATTTATTTCACCTACAGATATTTCTAGAGAATAATTTTTTCCAATTTTCTTCATCATTATTTATTCATGATTTTAAAATAATTTTTTTAATTAAAAATGTCTTTATTTCTCACTTCATGTGAAATACCTATTTTCTTCAATATCCATGTATCTTGAAAATGTTTTAAAAAATGTATTAATTTTAATCTAGTATTATTTATGGAATTTTTTATCCTTTTTACATTTTTTCAATGAAAATTTACACGGAATATTTAGGCTATTTTCAAATGAATTCAGGTTTTCATTTTACAAAAAATTCGAAAGTAATCATTGTTTTAACATATACAACATTATTTTTATGATGGAATCTCAATTTTTTAAATATTATTTTATACAATTTTTATTTTTATTTTTATATAAAATAAATTCCAAAATGATTTAATAATTTTTAGTTTTAAATTTTTATTTCTAATGAATATCTATTTTCCTCATGAAATGTTCGTTGTGTCTTTTCAAAATGATTTTCCATCCAATATGAAATAATTTTATGTTAATTATTCTTTAATTGATAAATGATACCATAATATTGTTCTTATAATTTATCTAGATGGTTTATGTTTACGATGAATTTTTTATGAAACATAATTCTTTACCATGGGTTACAATATGATGTAATGTTTATAAATTCCATTTTATTTCATTGATTATTAAATGATGAATGTTTTATAATATTTTGGAATAGAAATATATGGATTATGTGAAAGGTGGTACATATATAAATATCCAATTCATTGGGTAATGATAAATGTTATATAAGTTTAGAGGGTGAATATGATTTTATCCTATGCTTGAAAAGAGGGTCCACAAGAGGTTATCCAAATATGATAGGAGGTGCATATTGGTTATCCCAAGCCTAACATTTTATGAATTTCTTGGTGGGTAGAATTTTCATAAGGTTTTATATTCTTGTGTGTTTTCTAAAACTCAAGGTATCCTTTCACTCGTATTCTATTAGGGAATATGTTCATTGATTCCTAAATTATATATGTCTTATGAACTGTTATGATCTATTATGTGATTCATTTTTATGATCTATCGTATGCATGTTATGATTTCTTAAATTTTACTCTCATTTTATTATAGCCTTATTCTAATGTTATTTTGATATCTCTCTTGTTTACCCTTACTGAGAATCATAGCTCATCAGTTATTATGTTTCCTTTCCTCGAGTTATGAAGATAGGTATTATGTATGATATATCTATGAAAGGTTCCAGTTATGATGAAATTTTTGTGAAATGATGGAGTTCACATAGGAACCATTTATTTACGTATCCATGTTTCCAAAGGTAAAAGAGGTAAATGATTCTATAATGGATCATTGTGATATGTGATGAATATTTTTCTATTAAGATATAATATTTTTGTAAAAGATGATTGGGTATCTATAGTAAGAATCGTAGGATAGTTTTGTTACCCTTTAAAATTAAGATGAGAAGACTTTAGTGATATCTCTAAGGACATCTCTAATGATAATTCGAAAGATAATCCACTATATAGGAAAACTAGCTTGATTTATAGTGAATGAGAGAGATACTAGTTTTCAAAACCTACAAAATTTTCTAAATACTACATGTTTATGTGGTTCAAGTTTAGTTTTACCTAGTGGTAATAAAAATGAAAAAGAAAATTAAGATGAACTCAATTATCACATGGTGCATGAAAACTGGTGTTGTTCCATAGCTATTTTATCACTACTGGGGTATATTCCTTTAAAATTCACAAAGACATTATAAAAAATACAAAATCATTTGAATAATGACCACCAATTACCTTTGGTAGGCCTATGGTGTCGAAGATTGAAAAGAAGTTGTCATAATTTAAGAATTATATTAGTGGGTTTTTATGATGATGTGGTTCCCCATTATGAATATTATTGTTCACACTATGATTTCTAGTTTTACTAAATGGTTAGTGATGAGGAAATCATGTTAATCATGAATGTGATATAAATTTCAATGATTATATTCGTGAGAATCCACATATTATTGGAGATAGAATTTAAAATATTTTTGTAATGGAAAAATAATTTTCCCAAGATATTAATCATGTTCAATATACAAATGAGTAAATGAGTGAACAATGTTCTATTGATTTTTTTGTGAGTAAACATCCCCCTAATTTGAGTGGTTCTACTAGATAACTATTTTGTGAATAATGGGTCATTACACCTAAGAAGATATTAATCATCATATTCAGTTCATAGCAATAATAAAGTAATTTTGGATGTCTATAATTTTTATGGTTAAGTGGATAAATGGTGTAATATTATCAAAAATATTTTTCAATAAGATGAAATTTACTGAATTAAGTGGGAATAGTTTATTAAATTATTTTTCTATAATTACTTTCCTCTTATTTGTCATTTGAAAATGGAGTAGGAATTTCATGAGCTAAAAAATAATAATGATAAATATATTGGTACCTAATAAGAAAAGTTTACAAGAATTATGAGGTATGCTTCTAGTATTATCATATAAATTTAATATAAGGTTGATTAATTATTAAGTTCCATAAAGCCAAGTCTCTGAAGGAAGTTAGCCACCAGAGACATTAGTAGCTATCCAGAAATTGTTTGATGTGATATAATTGTGTAAATAGAGATTGCATTTACTCACCAATATCAAGGTATTGATAATAAAAGAAATATTCAATTTTAATGAATCTCTACTAACCATTGAGATTAGAATATTAGCATTCCTTCCTTCACTATGTTTTAACAAAAACATGGAGTAAATTTTATAAAGGTGACTACTAATTTTTTTAAGTGTAAAAATAATGTTCATCACATATTTGAATGTTTAAGTGATTGGAAAAGGTTAGCTAATGATTATAATGGCTGGAAATCCCCATATAATTCACAACCCACACTCCAGTTATTCATGCACAATGAATTTGAAAATTATGTGAATGATTTCCCAACTATAATGGTTAGTGGAGATAATAATCCAAAAAAATCATTGAAGAAAAAGGAAAAAATGGAATTATAATTAACTCTCAATAGATGAAGTTAATCATGATAATTATTTCACACTTATCCCCAGAAATACATTTGGGGATATAGTTTTTGAGTTTATGTGAATGGTCCTTATAAAATTATTTTTTTCATCATTTAGTGAAATTTGATGTGATTCTAAGAGGTTATTTTATCCCTCTACATGGATAATAAAATAATAAAATATCATTTAATATTATTGTTGTGAAAGGATGAACCCTATATACCAATGGATATTTGTTTAGAATTAAATATTATTTAAGGATTAAAGTTTAGATTATGATTTGGATGCATATATGTATACATGTAAAATTAACATAATAGTTATGCATACTATCATGGATTTATGTGTTTCATGTAAAGAGTATTTTAAAAGTAACATAGACCCCTCTTTAGGTTTAATGTGATGGAATTTTATCAATATTAAGGATATATTGTGATTCATGTTTGGAAATAAAACCCTTTGGTTTTGTATATGTTTTAGAGAAAATGTTATTTGAGGTAGAATAGATTTTATTGGAATATACATAAATTTATTTGTAACCTTTATATTTTATCATTTCATTCATGTTTATGTTCTTATGGGATATTGAATTTTTTTTAAATATTCTAACATTATTTAAATATATATTTGGAAAAATGATAGCCCATAGGTTGGGTGACAACATGTCGCATCCTTCATGGTTGTGGTGCATGAACCAACAATCGAAGGACATCAGAGGTATAGTTCCTACCACTTCCCTACATGAAAAAATATTTATGGAGGTAAATCACTAAGGGATATATTATTTTGTATATATCTCAGTGATTGGTATAGAATCAAGTTAATTTTAAGAGACAAAATAATAAGGGGATGTTACATCCATTACCAATACTGTAATGGAAATAAGAAAACATCATAATGGATTTTGTCTTTAGACTCACCAAAATGCCTAAAGGGAATAATTGTATATGGTTCATAGTTAATATCTATATAATTTAAATACAATTCATTTTAATTAGAGAAGATTTTTCTCTTGAAAATCTTTTTGTAGTATATATTATGTATGTGGAAATGTTTCATGGAGTACAACTATAAGGCCCCAGCCTTAAACCTTACATAATATTGAATTAAATGAGTAATTCACATTGAGGATCTTTTCAGGTTTAGAGTTTTAGAGAATTAGGACATAAATATTACATCTCAAAAGATTACAAAGTAGTCTCTTCTACTAAATTTCCATAAAATAAAAACTCTTAAAAAGAAACATGTCTAGTTTCATGTTTTAGGTAGCATGACTTTCCCTTGATCACATCCTTGACCCTATTCCAAGCTAATTCCTGTGAAAAACATTTCAAAAACTTGGGATGAGCATAAAAACTCAGTAAGGGATACACAAAGAATAAAAACTGTTATTTTATCAAAACAAAAAGTAAACCATGTATACTTTATCAAAGTAATACCTTTCACCTTTATGAAGTAGTAAAAACTCTTCACTGAATAAAATATCATTACTTACCCTTTTTGTAACCAAAGGATTATCATAAAACCCATATAAAGAACACATAACATATATAAAGGTAACTTGGGACATAAACATACTTAAGTGGAATAACCATACGGTCGACTCCCACACATATCACTTAATGGAATAGCCATATGGACAATTTCCATACATAATGGAATAGCCATACGGCCGACTTCCATACCCAATGCATTGGAGGTTTTAACGTAACCACCCGTCCTGGTATTCACGGCACCACCCGTCATAATGTTCAAGTACCATTATAAAATCATAACACATAAAACCAACATAAAGGAATGATAACATTTCCACATTTCAATCACAATATATCATTTAAATATATTGACATAATATAATCCTTTATCAAAAACATTTTCAATACCGAAATACAAAAAAAATTATATGGTATTTATTTTATTTTAAAAACATTTTGGCTTGTTGAGGAAGCCAAAGTCAAATAATACTCGCGGCGGAGGAAAAGGTTGTTGTCACCGCGTACGTAAAAAAAAACATTCCATTTTTTCGTTTAGTAAAATGATTCGTAGAAAAAGATTCGTTTTGTATAAAATTAAAAGTCAAAGGGGTTTATACACCATTACAAAATAAAGTTGTGTATAAAACGAAATATGCCTCAATGAAAGGAGATTGAGACGAAGTCCCCTACAAAGACGGTATCCTTGGTTTAAGGATAACTCAATTACATAATTATGTGTGATAAAAGAATACACCAAATATGAGTGGATATTAAGTGTAAAATAATCAAAGTTCATTCACACATATTCAAAGGATGACATATTCAATAACTACATGTTGAACCCAAAGAAATCGAAATTGGGTTAAGAAGTTCCCTTGACAGCCTAACGGTGTCACATCAAAATGAGTTGATGAGAGATAAAAAGTGTATCTCATCACTTGGACATAAAATTTACATCAATAAGGATATATGAGAACATATCCCAACATAACAATATGTAAATTAAAAGACCAAACAAAAGAAGTCTTTAAAAAAAATGGAGGGTGAAAGGTTCCCTTACCGACTTGGGTATCTTTCGAAACATACGCCCCGTGAAAGAAGGACAATACATCATTGATGTAAATACTAATAAATGAAATAATATTACACAATGAGTAAAATAATGGTCATTACATACAACACTCAAAAGAAATTGTGACAAATGTAGCATAAATCTCACGGGAATAAAAGTGAGATGAAAAATCTCTTACGAAAACTCGGCAGCCTAACAGCGCCACTTAAAACTTCCAAAAATGGATTGATGAGATCAAATAGGGTATCTCATCACATTACAACAAAATGTACAGAAAGAGTTATATGAAATAACATCCCCCATCATAACAAATAGGAGCTTAAAAGAAGTGACATAAAGGGGAGTACTTAAAAAGAAAGAGAGAGGTTAGATCTCTTACGAAAATTCGGCAGCCTAACGGCGCCACTCAAAACTTACAAAATGGATTGATGAGAGAGAATAGGGTCTCTAATCAAATGAACATACAAATTACAGTAATTTTAATATAAAATAACATTCCAATAACAAGAATGATGAGCTTTAGAGGGAATGACATAAAAGAGTGTACTTAAAAAGAAACAGAGGAGTAAGATCCCTTACCTCGGGTCCAACTTGTCTTGTTCGTTCTTTAACGTCCTGAATAATAAACTTGAGTTAATTTATACTTGATTAAGAACCTTTTTAAAGTTCATTATTCCTTATATATCACTTATTTCCGTGTTATAAACATTATCTAACCATTTAAGTTAATAATGTTTGTTTTGTCAATATTTGGTTCTTAAGTCGAAAGTGGACTTCTTACAATTACATGTTGTTCGTGTGGTCAAAGGTTCTTTATATCCAGAATGAAATTCCTGATTTGGATATCATATATATCATATATATCCAGAATATACATGTATTTATAATATTACATAATCATTTAGAGGTAAGAAATGAAATGCACCGTTCATGGAGACGGTAAGCCGTACGTACGCATGAACGCTACTTTCATTTCTATTTCGTATTTTATAGAATGGAATCATAATGATATAAGAGTATATTATAATTCCAGTATAATGACATATATAATATAATTAACTTTATCCTTTACACATCCCACATATGGTATTAACGAATCAAATCACTTTCAGGGGGCGGTAGTCCGCACTTCCTAAAATGAAGATATCGTGTTTACCTGTAATGGAAACAATAATGGTATGCCATAAATGAAAAATACAGAAGCTTAAAGAATGAATAAACATATTATATATCATATATAAAAATAGTTACATCATAATGGCCACCTTTGAAGGTGTTAAATGAGTATTGAACAATCATCGTTTCGGGAGGCAGAATTTCACCATCCACGGAAACCGTATGTTCTTTAACCTTTTGATGTAGTTGTGTGAGAGTGTAGCTCGAATAAATCTTATAACAACATCCTAGTATATTTAATATACTGGTGTTGTTACAAAAGAAGTAAATAAAAAGAGTTTAGGGGGGTGGAGAATCAAAATAAAACAAATGAACAAGAGAGAATGAATTACCTTTAAAAGTGAAACTCCTTTTGATTTGAGCCTAAAGGCTTCCTTTGAAATGACTCTACCCAAAGGGAATCCTCTAGGATTAGGAGAGGGATGTGGAGAGAGTAAATGGGCAGGGGATGGCCGAGCCAAAGGCTTGAGGAGTGTGTGAAATGAGGTAGAGGTGGGGGCCTTTTATAAGAGGAGAGGAGGGGCACTTTTTGGAAAGTAAAGAAATATTACTTTATTTGAAAATTTGTTTCGGTTTTAAAAGGTCCCACATTGATATAATTCGTGGATAAGGTGATAAGGCTTAGAAATATTCCCATACAATAGGTTTTGGACATGTTTAGGTTTTAGATATTACATTATCTTTCCATTTTATTTAAATCGTTAAATAATGAAGTTATCGTTGCATCATAATGATGTCATAAATAATTTAATTTATTTAAATTCTAAAAATTATAAAAAAAACTACTATGATGTAGTAAATCCTTTTATCTTTCCAATGACTATTTATAATCAAAAATATGATCTTTATAACCCCATGTAAAAATTGTTTTCGTAAAACATATTATGTTTGTGTCATTTTTACTTTTATTTAAAAAAAAGGCATTAAAGTCATTATCTCACCCAAGTGGCTCCATGGGGTCCCTTAAATCGACCCATGGGTTGTCTTGGTCGGCCATGACATAACCAATAGGGTTAGTACATGTTTCAAGCTCATATCATTTTATTAAAGCATTATTTTTACCTTAAACTACACTAATTACCTCTAATCGCGATTAAAAACTTAATAAGTTACTATTCACCAAAAAAATTATTTTAATCTCATTGAACGACATTTTAATTCTTAATGAAAACCATTTATGTCGTATTTTTGAAAATCAAAACACAATGATGGCAAAATTTCATTTAAACGGAAAATCAGTTTTTTATAAGTACCACTTTGTGGTTTCACTATTCATCAAAAATTGAAGTTTTTTAGAAAATTACCAAAAATTCACCCTAAGATATATTTGAAATTACGAATTCAAAAATGATGTCTATTTTACAAAATTCAAAACATATAAGTCACATTAATTAATTTAATAATTAATTCCCGCTGTCAGAGAAAATAGCGTGTTTTTATGAAACAATAAGTATCAAAAGATTGACACTAGTTTAAGTCCGATTTCAAAGTGAAATTAATTCCAACGACCACTATTGGATTTAATGGTAAAAATATTTTCTAATTTCACTTTAAAAACAATTAAAAATATAATCTAATCATACAAATAAATTAGATTAAAAAGAGGTTTTGAATTAAAATACAACATTTTACACTATTCATTAAAAAATGAACTTTATCGGAAAGGTACCAAAAAATTACACAAAGTAAATTTTGATGTCCCGATTCTAAAGAAGAGTTATTTTTGGTCCAATAGAATTTATAAGACTGATCAAAACTATATTTAATGACGGTTCGCCGTCAAAAGGTGATAATTGAACCCTTAGTGAAAATTAGGGCATATACGCCTAAAATTGAATTCTTTCTGTATTTTATGACTTTATCTTTTATTGGATAAAAGTAAAAACATATATAATCATATTTTAGTTATTTATATCCATTCCCTCCAATATAACGGCTACATTTTAACTACCATTTAAAATAATATTGTTTTATTATTAGAGTGCAACGTAAGATTCCCAAGAAACTTGTTGTTGCGTGTTGGGTACGCCATCGAGCATAGCGTCCCCTTTAAAGTAATATTAATATTTTATTCACAAATATGGATAAATATGAAAATGTCATATTATTTATTTACCTGGGGTGTTACATCCTTCCCCCCTTTTGGGAATTGCATCCTCGGAATTTTAAAATTGGGCTTGGAAACATCCTTAAAAGTCCCACATCAGAAGAAGAGTTGGTAAAACAATCACTTTAAAATAAAGAAAGATAAGTACAAAGGTCACCCGAGTTAACCCATACCAGGATTCCAAGTATGAAAACATGGACATGGAGGAGAAAATATAGAGTCATGTTCTGATGAAGAGTGATAGAAAACATGTTTAGGAGAAAGTTAACAATGAGAAAATCACAAACTTGTGATTGGTTAAACGGTATTCGATTCCCCAGTAAGAAAAGTTAATAGACAACATTTTTGTTTTAAGTTACTTTTTATTGAGGAATTTATTCATAAGGAAACATAATCACCTATCATGTTGACTTTAAACTTTTATTAGATTCCTTACACAAAATCATATTTTCTCCAAAAGACGAGTATTTAGGAAGACTTGTTCACATTAAGAGTACTATAATCAACTTCTAGAGAACCACATAATCCACAAAAGATAACTATATACTTCCCATGTCTTTAGACTTTAACCAAAACCAAAACCAAAAATATTAGTACAAGATCATATAATCCAGAAAAGGATAACACTTTATAAAAAGAAAATCTATTCTTAATCTCCAAAATTTGTCCAACAAAACCCAAAGATCAACGAGAACCATTCTATAATCAATTTGTCCATAAAATTCTTCAAAGTAAACCAATATAAGATTGAAACCCAAATATTTGAAGGATTTAGTCACATAGTCTTCCAAGTTAAATCGTAACATTTATCTCCAAACTACATCAGTTGCTCCTAAAGTCTCGTATTGAAAAGTAATTAACCTAATCACATACCCTCCATGATAGGTTAATCATTTTCATAAATAACCCAAAATCAACTTACTCTTAATTTATAAAATCATATAACTAGAAAGAATCAGTCAAACTAACCAGGGACTTCACGTAGTCCAGTGGTAGGCGATAAATACCAGTCTCACTTTGGTTGTGGGTTTGATTCCCGCGGCTTTGTCTGACGCGACGGGTTGTCACACGGTCTGCGTGTTGTCCTTTTTTCAAAACTATATAATTCTTAAAACATTCCCCAAAATGAGACAAAATCCTCAAGAATAATCATAACATATTTTAACCTCAAGTTTATCTCATTCCTTTCATTTTCCATCATATCATAGAGTAACCCATAATTACCTAAAAATTAAGGATCATATAAACCCTAATGGTTACCTTAATAATTATTACCTGAATTTCCACATCGAGTTTTCCATCTCATACATGATGCATTAGATAACTCACCAAGGTTGAAGTGGTTGATCATGACTCCTTGATGGTTGGTTTAGAACAACTATGAGATTCCTCATTGAATCCCCCATCACATCCAGTATCTTAATCATAGAACCACCGCAGTTTCCTTCAAACCTGTTGTCTCTTTGGTGCCTGCTAGATCCATCCATTCACTAAAACATAAATGTCAGTGTGAGTATATCAACATAACAATCATGTACTAATGAGGAATATAAACACTAAGATATACTTACTCATTCACTTTATCTAAAACTAGGACTCTTTCTAAAATCCTAACCATTATGGTAATGTCACTTATGCTTAAAGAATACCCTAACCTCTAAAGTTATCTAAACCGACCTTTGATACCAACTATAAGGCCCCATCCATAAATCTTACATAATATTGAATTAAATGAGTAATTCACATTGAGGATCATTTCATGTTTAGAGTTTTAGAGAATTAGGACATAACTATTACATCTCAAAAGATTACAAAGTAGTCTCTTCTACTAAATTTCCATAAAATAAAAACTCTTAAAAAGAAACATGTCTAGTTTCATGTTTTAGGTAGCATGACTTTCCCTTGATCCCATCCTTGACCCTATTCCAAGCTAAGTCCTGTGAAAAACATTTCAAAAACTTGGGATGAGCATAAAAACTCAGTAAGGGATACACAAAGAATAAAAACTGTTAGTTTATCAAAACAAAAAGTAAACCATGTATACTTTATCAAAGTAATACTTTTCACCTTTATGAAATAGTAAAAACTCTTCACTGAATAAAATATCATTACTTACCCTTTTTGTAACCAAAGGATTACCATAAAACCCATATAAATAACACATAACATATATAAAGGTAACTTGGGACATAAACATACTTAAGTGGAATAACCATACGGTCGACTCCCACACATATCACTTAATGGAATGGCCATATGGTCAATTTACATACATACTTAATGGAATAGCCATACGACAGACTTCCATACCCAATGCATTGTAGGTTTTAACGTAACCACCCGTCCTGGTATTCACGACACCACCCGTCATAATGTCCAAGTACCATTATAAAATCATAACACATAAAACCAACATAAAGGAATGATAACATTTCCATATTTCAATCACAATATATCATTTAAATATATTGACATAATATAATCCTTTATCAAAAACATTTTCAATACCGAAATACAAAAAAAGTATATGGTATTTATTTTATTTTAAAAACATTTTGGCTTGTTGAGGAAGCCAAAGTCAAATAATACTCGCGGCGGCAGAAAAGGTCGTTGTCACCACGTACGTAAAAAAAAATTCCTTTTTGTCGTTTAGTAAAATGGTTCGTAGAAAAAGATTCATTTTGTATAAAATTAAAAGGAAAAGGGGTTTATACACCATTACAAAATAAAGTTGTGTATAAAACGAAATATGCCTCAATGAAAGGAGATTGAGATGAAGTCCCCTACAAAGACGGTATCCTTGGTTTAAGGATAAATCAATTACATAATTATGTGTGACAAAAAAATACACCAAATATGAGTGGATATTAAGTGTAAAATAATCAAATGTCATTCACACATATTCAAAGTATTACATATTCAATAACTATATGTTGAACCCAAAGAAATCGAAATTGGGTTAAGAAGTTCCCTTGACAGCCTAACGGCGTCACATCAAAATGAGTTGATGAGAGATAAAAAGTTTATCTCATCACTTGGACATAAAATTTACATCAATAAGGATATATGAGAACATATCCCAACATAACAATATGTAAATTAAAAGACCAAACAAAAGAAGTCTTTTAAAAAATGGAGGGTGAAAGGTTCCCTTACCGACTTGGGTATCTTTTGAAACATACGCCCCGTGAAAGAAGGACAATACATCATTGATGTAAATACTCATAAATGAAATAATATTACAAAATGAGTAAAATAATGGTCATTACATACACCACTCAAAAGAAATTGTGGCAAATGTAGCATAAATCTCACAGGAATAAAAGTGAGATGAAAAATCACTTACGAAAACTCGGCAGCCTAACGACGCCACTTAAAACTTCCAAAAATGGATTGATGAGATCAAATATGGTATCTCATCACATTACAAAAACATTTATAGAAATAGTAATATGAAAGAACATCCCCCATAATAACAAATAGGAGCTTAAAAGAAGTGACATAAAGGGGAGTACTTAAAAAGAAAGAGAGAGGTTAGATGTCTTACGAAAATTCGGCAGCCTAACGGCGCCACTCAAAACATACAAAATGGATTGATGAGAGAGAATAGGGTCTCTCATAACATGAAAATACAAATTACAGTATGTGTAATATAAAATAACATTCCAATAACAAGAATGATGAGCTTTAGAGGGAATGACATAAAAGAGTGTACTTAAAAAGAAAGAGAGGAGTAAGATCCCTTACCTCGGGTCCAACTTGTCTTGTTCGTTCTTTAACGTCCTGAATAATAAACTTGAGTTAATTTATACTTGATTAAGAACCTTTTTAAAGTTCATTATTCCTTATATATCACTTATTTCCATGTTATAAACATTATCTAACCATTTAAGTTAATAATGTTTGTTTTGTCAATATTTGGTTCTTAAGTCGAAAGTGGACTTCTTACAATTACATGTTGTTCGTGTGGTCAAAGGTTCTTTATATCCAGAATGAAATTCCTGATTTGGATATCATATATATCCAGCATATACATGTATTTATAATATTACATAATCATTTAGAGGAAATAAATGAAATGCACCGTTCATGGAGACGGTAAGCCGTACGTACGCATGAACGCTACTTTCATTTCTATTTCGTATTTTATAGAATGGAATCATAATGATATAAGAGTATATTATAATTAAAGTATAATAACATATATAATATCATTAACTTTATCCTTTACACATCCCACATATGGTATTAACGAATCAAATCACTTTCAGGGGGCGGTAGTCCGCACTTCGTAAAATGAAGATATCGTGTTTACCCATAATGGAAACAATAATGGTATGCCATAAATGAAAAATAAATAAGATTAAGGAATGAATAAACATATTATATATCATATATAAAAATAGTGACATCATAATGGCCACCTTTGAAGGTGTTAAATGAGTATTGAACAATCATCGTTTCGGGAGGCAGAATTTCGCCATCCACAGAAACCGTATGTTCTTTAACCATTTGATGTAGTTGTGTGAGAGTGAAGCTCTAATAAATCTTATAACAACATCCTAGTATATTGAAGATACTGGTGTTGTTACAAAAGAAGTAAATAAAAAGAGTTTAGGGGGTTGGAGAATCAAAATAAAACAAATGAACAAGAGAGAATGAATTACCTTTAAAAGTGAAACTCCTTTTGATTTGAGCCTAAAGGCTTCCTTTGAAAGGATTCTTCCCAAAGGGAATCCTATAGGATGAGGAGAGGGATGTGGAGAGAGTAAATGGGAAAGGGATGGACGAGAAAAATGCTTGAGGAGTGTGTGAAATGAGGTAGAGGTGGGGGCCTTTTATAAGAGGAGAGGAGGGGCACTTTTGGAAAGTAAAGAAATATTACTTTATTTGAAAATTTGTTTCGGTTTTAAAAGGTCCCACATTGATATAATTCGTGGATAAGGTGATAAGGCTTCGAAATATTCCCATCCAATAGGTTTTTTACATGTGTAGGTTTTAGATATTACATTATCTTTCCATTTTATTTAAATCGTTAAATAATGAAGTCATCGCTGCATCATAATGATGTCATAAATAATTTAATTTATTTAAATTCTAAAAATTATAAAAAAAATACTATGATGTAGGAAATCCTTTTATCTTTCCAATTACTATTTATAATCAAAAATATGATCTTTATAACCCCATGTAAAAATTGTTTTCGTAAAACATATTATGTTTGTGTCATTTTTACTTTTATTTAAAAAAAGGCATTAAAGTAATTATCTCACCCAAGTGGCTCCATGGGGTACCCTAAATCGACCCATGGGTTGTCTTGGTCGGCCATGACACAATCAGTAGGGTTAGGACATGTGTCAAGCTCATCTCATTTTATTAAAGCATTATTTTTACCTTAAACTACACTAATTACCTCTAATCGCGATTAAAAACTTAATAAGTTACTATTCACCAAAAAATCATTTTAATCTCATTGAACCACATTTTACTTCTTAATGACAACCATGTATGTCGGATTTTTGAAAATAAAAACACAATGATGTAAAAATTTCATTTAAACAGAAAATCAGTTTTTTATAAGTACCACTTAGTGGTTTCACTATTTATCAAAAATTGAAGTTTTTCAGAAAATTACCAAAAATTCACCCTAAGATATATTTGATATTACGAATTCAAAAATGAAGTCTATTTTAAAAAATTCAAAACATATAAGTCACATTAATTAATTTAATAATTAATTCCTACTGTCAGAGCAAATAGTGTAGAGACCCGAAGCTTATAGTACATGGACATTACATTACTTTTGCGGAATACTTAGTACATAACAAAAACACACACACAAGGATCGTAATAGTTTAGTGTCTTTGGAAACTCGGAACGTAATCTTCTAATCGTGGTGAAAGATCTTCAATATCTCCCATAAAGATCTTCGCTTTTTTTTACCTAAAAACCTTTCTTTATATCCTGGGGAAAAGAAAACATAAAAGGGTGAGCTCAAATGCTCAGTAAGGGTAAACAAAAGAAATATCAATCACATCATATACATAAGAACATTGCCTTTTGAAATCTTAACCTGCAAAAGAGCTCATAATATCATAACATGGGATAAATCATAGAAGTGAAAATGAGATCCCCATAATCATAACATGAAACTTGAAACTTTGTGGCATTCACACATAATCATAGAGAATCATTTCTTGTTAGTCAAGACTCATTTCCAAGACTATCTTAGTGGACAAAGTCCCTTTCTGAATCGAGTAACCCTCGTTTCAGTCCTGTTTCACTGAACCGGTATAACCTACCAATCCATCCATGTCTATCTCATGAGATATAAAATCTTTACCCAATGCATTGGAGGGAGATATAGGTCCCACCCATCTTATAATGAATCCTTTCTTATGTGTGCCACATAATCATAAAACATACATCATCCCATAACACATGTAACAAAAATGGGATTCTTGAAACATCATGACATCATAAATCAATTCATATAAGATAAAGGAATTCATAAAAATGTTTCCATCACAACATAATCAAATCCATGTAATAATAGGGATAAAAACAGAACCCTTTTATTATCTTAGATGGAAAATAATTTTGATAAAATACTTGAACTCCATTCTTGAGGAAAATATCCTTTCTACTTTAAAAACATTTTTTTTCCTTTCATAACATGTCATATGACTTTAAAATAAAAGAAGTTGATTAAAAATAAACTTTAAAACTTGTAAAGGAAGCTTCTTGGAAATAATGTTTTAAAAATCCATTCATGCCGTATATGTTAAAAAACATTCTTCGTATTTTTGTCGGAAAAGTCAAAAAGTACCTCGTATGAAAAACGAAAAAAGATTCCTTTCATATCTTTTACTAAAAACTCACCGAAGGGTAAAAATGGATTTAAACAATTGTAGGTGGATGGAAATAATATTACATATTGATGAAACATGGATGTGGATGATAAAATACACCCCAGTAAATACTTACGAATAAACAATCTCGGATAAAAATGAGATTGTGATATTTCCATTACCTTAGGTCCAATTTGCTTCGTATGTGTCCGAACCTCCTGTATAATGATTTAAATAATGTCATTGACTTATTACAGAATCATATTCATTGTTATGATATCATATATGGTTCACTTATGACATTATATTACCCGTTCTTTTGTAAATTCCATGTTAAAGAAGCGTTTTGGGTAAAATCGTTTCATTTATCGTAGGTGTTTTGACTTGTTGTTCTTGACATCATTATTACTTATATCATGATTTACTTACTTCCATAATATAAAATATGATTTATATATCATATATATTCAGTATATGTATATATATAATAGATAGATAAATAAAATGAAAAACACCGTTCATGGAGACGGTAGTCCGTACGTACGCATGAACGCTGTTTTTCTTTCCTTATTGTCTTGAAATGGAAGTAAGTAGATGACATACATATGTATATATATACATAAATCCAGTAGCTTTATAATTTCATATATTTCATTATTATTTATTATATATACATTATAATCATTCTTAAATGGTTAACATGGAGAATGAATCTCATCGCGTCGTGGAGACGGTAGTCCGTACGTACGCACGAGCGATGATATCATTTCTATAAATATTGAATTGAATTGGAGTGGATTATACAATATATCAGAATCAATATGATGTTGTAATAACTATGTATAGTTATTCTTTACACCATTATACCCATCCATGTAAGGTGGTGGTGGAAAATAGATTACACCACGGCGTGGAGACGGTATTCCGTACGTACGCACGCGCGGTGATTTCTTTTTCCGTAGGATGGATAGATGGTAAAATAGGGTTATTTAATACTTATAATAACATATCAGTATATGAGTGATACTGATGTTATTACTTTATAATGAAACAACCTAAGAAGAAGAAGTGGAAGAAGAAATAAAGATGAAAGAATTGGTAACGGTAATTACCTCTTCTTTGAAGTGCCTCTTTGAGACCTCCTCTTAGGGCACTAAAATTGGTCTTTGAGGAAGACCAGAACCTCTAGGATGTTTATAGGGAAGTGGAGAAGAGATTTTGGCAGAGGTTGGCCGAGCTTGAGTGCTCAAATTGGTGTGAGGAGGAGGGAGAGGAGGTGTCCTTTTATAAGGGAGGAGAGGGGCACCATAGGAATATCTCAAAATATTATTTTATATTAAAGTCAAAATCGGTTTATAATGGTTCCAAAGGGTCTTATTTCGAATCTAAAGTGGGTATGGGTCGAAATCCTATCAACCAATAGAATTTAGACAAGTTTAGGATACTATTTTAACCTTATCAATTAGATTTAACTCTAAGTTAAATAATTTAACTTTTACCATTTCTTTTTGTTTTCTTTCACTATATGGTTAATAAACTTACTATAACATGCCAAACGAACCCCAAATTGTTTATTATTAATATATATATCCTTATCTAAGTCATTTGGCCGAACCTTATATTTTTAGGAATAAAATAACAATTAATAATATAATATTTGATTTAAAAACTATTTTGTGTCAATTTTGACACTATTTGATATATGATTTTTGTGAGAGTCATAACAGAATTAAATGTTCGAACCAAGTTAATTAAATCAACATTAATATTTCATAGTAACCTAGAAAATTAGTGTAATTCATAAAAAGTCTCAAATTACATTTATTTTGGTGTTTATAACATCAATTATGTCAATATTTCATTAATAAGATAATTACTGCATCATTATTGTGTCATAAATAAATTAAATTATTTAAAGTCTAAAAATTACCAATAAAATACCATTATGTAGGAAATCTTTTTATCTTTCTAATGAATATTTATAATCTAAAATCCAACATATATAACCCTATGTAACAATTGTTTTTCTAAAAGATATATGCTTGTGTCAATTTTGTATTCATTTTAACTTAATTAAAATAAAGTGTCATTATCACTTACAAGTGGATCAATGGGGTCCCAAAATCGACCCAAAGATGCCCATGGTCGACCATGTATCAACCAATGGGGTTAAGACACGTTTTAGGGTAATTTAATATTATTATAATATTATTTTTTAACCCTTATTTACCGGATTTACCCTTAACCATGGTAAATAAAATATTTACCGCAGTAATTATTCAAAATGTCTAAAAATAAAAGTTATCTATTTACACAATTTGAACATCCTGATTCCAAATATGGAATCCATTTTTCTAAATTCAAAACACAGAAGTGGCAGAAATTAATTTAAAATTAATTCCCGCTGTCAAAACAAAAAGCGTGTTTTTAAGAGATAATAACTATCAAAAGATTGACACTTGTTTATGTTCGGTTTAATTGTAAAATTGTGTCCAATGACCAAAATTATATTAAGTGGTAAAAATATATTATAAATATACTTTAAAACCATTCAATATTATAATTTAACCACATAATATATTATGATGAAAAAAGTTGTTTTTAATTAAAATATAGCGTGTTTTTACTATTCATTAAAATATGAAAGTTGTCGGAAAAATATCAAAACTTTATCTAATGTAAATTTTTACATCCTGATTAAAAAGAAGAATATTATTTTGTCAAATTGAACATATAAACATGTCAAAAACCAGATTTAAAGTGGGTGCGCCATCAAAAGGCGGTAAAACTGCATTTTTTGAAAAATACTTATTTTACCCGAAAAATTTATTTTGTTCTTATACCATGTTCTAGAAATGTGTAAGATGAATAATAATGTTATAAAATTAAAAATTTAGTTAATACTATTCATAACGGCTAGTTCACGACAATATTATAATAATATAACATTGTTTATTAAAACCCGGTATTGCGTACAACACACGCTATCGAGGAAGGTCGTGATTGCGTGTAATGCAAGCCAAGTCAGGGTTGCGTGTTGTGAAAGAATCCTTCGTTGTTTCGTATAACAGAATCCATCCATATTTCATTTATACATTTAATATATATATATATATACTCATTGTTGCGTAGAATAACTATTATCAAAATTGTGTGTAACACGATCCAAGAATAGTGTTGCGTATACTGCAAACTAATACGGTGTTGTGTATAGCGCAAGGTAATCTTGGTGTAGAATACAACATAAGACATTAATGAAATTAAAATAATATTTTTCATAAAATCTCGGGGTGTTACATTCTACCCCCCCTTAAAATGAATTTCGCCCTCGAAATTCATCGGGGTTATAAATGGTTTACTATTTGAAAGTTTCTTTGACAGAAACCCACATCGTAAAAAGGAATACCAAAACTTATCTTTAAAAACAAAAGTATGAAACTTAATGATTACCCAAATAAACTAATCACTGGGTTTCCACATAGGTGAAAATATGGATATGGAAGAGAAATCTAACCATCATGTTCTGATGGATAGTGGTAGAGGACATGACTATGAAAAAGCCAACAATCACAAAGCCATAAATTTGTGATGATCTAGGGTACCATCTGATTCATCAGATATAAGATCACTAGGACAACATTTTTGGTTTTCAAGATCATTTCCCTAAAGTTGAAAATTTGAATTAGAATAAATACTTTCTTTATTTTGGTACAATCTCACTGTTTTTCATGCCTTGAACAATTTCCACTTCATCTCTTAAATAAATGAAGTTGAATTTGTTATTCTTGAAGTGTTAGCAGATCATGTGATAGAATGACGGGTCATTCCATCTGTCTCAAACAAAAATTATATACATAAGTCGATCTATAGTGAGATTAATCACATATGGTTCCTAAAATGGACTTATACTTCATATATCATACTGCTTAATATAATAAAACTAGTTTCTACTAAACAGGGACTTCCTGTAGGCCAGTGGTAGGCGATAAAGGCCAGTCGCACTTCGGTTGTGGGTTCGATTCCTACAGCCTTGTCCGAAGCGATGGGCCGTCGCCCGTCCTGCAGGTTGTCCTTTTTCTAAAACTACGTTACTATAACATCCCATCAATAATATAGAAAATCTTCTATCCTTAAACAATACTAACTTATGTCCAACATAATCCAGTCTAATCTTTAGGCTTATACATAATACTGCAGTCCACTCTCATAATATAGTAACAATGATTACCAGAGATTTAATACTGTCGTTGATCCCCACATATCATAAGATATGTCTTGTTGGTCACATTCCAAACATTCAAAGTCCTTAATCGTGTATTCTCTTGAATACCTTAGTGAAAACATGAGTGCAGTTAAAAGTTAACACTTTCACATACCAAAATCCTCAAAATTCTATATACTCAAACCATGATATCACTTAGTCCTTATATCAATCATGAGCTCATGAATACTATCAAACATATTAGATTCTCTTTATCCCTTCATTATGCGCATATCATCCACTTTCCAAAAAAAAAATATCTGAATAACCTTTCATTGTTACTCATACCATTCATCATAAACTTTCAAAACTTAAGGAAAGACAACAGTGTAACAATCCTTAGATGTCTTTTTATTCTATAGTACAACATTACACTTGATAAACATGTAATCATTCCACTACCTTCTTAAACCATTGACCGAGCTTCAATAATTCTTTCATCTCACATATCATTTGTAGTCTCTTCATCATCATCAACATAAATACTTCCCATACAACCATACTGGTTATCTTCATGAGACTTTCCCTTAGGGCATTGGTTTTCATAATGCCCATACATTCCACGTTTAAAACATTTAACCATTGTTGATGTCGTAGCAATACCATTATCCTCATCCATGGTGTTAACTGAACCTTTTCCTTTTCACTTACTTGCTTTGTGTCCTTCTTTTCCACACCCAAAGCATCTTCCAGTTCCTTTGAAACATTCTCCTTGATGCCTCTTCCCACATGATTTACATAGGGGAAATTGAACTTTCTTTCCTCTATGATCATCATAAAACTCCATCTTTCTCTTGTTAGCCGAGTCAGGAAACTTACCAAATTTTACTTTATTGATCATATTATGAGATTGCTGATTCGGCATAATAATGATGTTTGGACTTCCAAATCCCATTTCACTATGAAGAATATCATTCCATTGTCCATCATATCCTCCATTATCGTGAATCATCTTGTTTCCAGCCATTTTCTAAAACCCAAAAAAGAATAGTGTGAGAGGCAAAAATCATGCTAGGGAAAACAACATAGTAAAGGGGGAGTACCCTTAATATCTAACATCTTAGGTTAAATTATAAGATCGTTATCGTAGTTCTAGGATTATATCCTATACGTATACTTATCCTTAGGGACATCCCTAGACATACCTTAGAAATATCTCTAGGGATCTCACTAACGTTTTCGCATCCTAGTTTCCAAAGGTTGACTAAACCTTTCCTCTGATACCAACTGTAGAGACCCGTAGCCTGACGTACATGGACATTACATTACTTTTGCGGAATACTTAGTACATAACAAAAACACACACACAAGGATCGTAATAGTTTAGTGTCTTTGGAAACTCGGAACGTAATCTTCTAATCGTGGTGAAAGATCTTCAATATCTCCCATAAAGATCTTCGCTTTTTTTTACCTAAAAACCTTTCTTTATATCCTGGGGAAAAGAAAACATAAAAGGGTGAGCTCAAATGCTCAGTAAGGGTAAACAAAAGAAATATCAATCACATCATATACATAAGAACATTGCCTTTGGAAATCTTAACCTGCAAAAGAGCTCATAATATCATAACATGGGATAAATCATAGAAGTGAAAATGAGATCCCCATAATCATAACATGAAACTTGAAACTTTGTGGCATTCACACATAATCATAGAGAATCATTTCTTGTTAGTCAAGACTCATTTCCAAGACTATCTTAGTGGACAAAGTCCCTTTCTGAATCGAGTAACCCTCGTTTCAGTCCTGTTTCACTGAACCGGTATAACCTACCAATCCATCCATGTCTATCTCATTAGATATAAAATCTTTACCCAATGCATTGGAGGGAGATATAGGTCCCACCCATCTTATAATGAATCCTTTCTTATGTGTGCCACATAATCATAAAACATACATCATCCCATAACACATGTAACAAAAATGGGATTCTTGAAACATCATGACATCATAAATCAATTCATATAAGATAAAGGAATTCATAAAAATGTTTCCATCACAACATAATCAAATCCATGTAATAATAGGGATAAAAACAGAACCCTTTTATTATCTTAGATGGAAAATAATTTTGATAAAATACTTGAACTCCATTCTTGAGGAAAATATCCTTTCTACTTTAAAAACATTTTTTTCCTTTCATAACATGTCATATGACTTTAAAATAAAAGAAGTTGATTAAAAATAAACTTGAAAACTTGTAAAGGAAGCTTCTTGGAAATAATGTTTTAAAAATCCATTCATGCCGTATAAGTTAAAAAACATTCTTTGTATTTTTGTCGGAAAAGTCAAAAAGTACCTCGTATGAAAAACGAAAAAAGATTCCTTTCATATCTTTTACTAAAAACTCACCGAAGGGTAAAAATGGATTTAAACAATTGTAGGTGGATGGAAATAATATTACATATTGATGAAACATGGATGTGGATGATAAAATACACCCCAGTAAATACTTACGAATAAACAATCTCGGATAAAAATGAGATTGTGATATTTCCCTTACCTTAGGTCCAATTTGCTTCGTATGTGTCCGAACCTCCTGTATAATGATTTAAATAATGTCATTGACTTATTACAGAATCATATTCATTGTTATGATATCATATATGGTTCACTTATGACATTATATTACCCGTTCTTTTGTAAATTCCATGTTAAAGAAGCGTTTTGGGTAAAATCGTTTCATTTATCGTAGGTGTTTTGACTTGTTGTTCTTGACATCATTATTACTTATATCATGATTTACTTACTTACAGAATATAAAATATGATTTATATATCATATATATTCAGTATATATATATATATAATAGATAGATAAATAAAATGAAAAACACTGTTCATGGAGACGGTAGTCCGTACGTACGCATGAACGCTGTTTTTCTTTCCTTATTGTCTTGAAATGGAAGTAAGTAGATGACATACATATGTATATATATACATAAATCCAGTAGCTTTATAATGTCATATATTTCATTATTATTTCTTATATATACATTATAATCATTCTTAAATGGTTAACATGGAGAATGAATCTCATCGCGTCGTGGAGACGGTAGTCCGTACGTACGCACGAGCGATGATATCATTTCTATAAATATTGAATTGAATTGGAGTGGATTATACAATATATCAGAATCAATATGATGTTGTAATAACTATGTATAATTATTCTTTACACCATTATACCCATCCATGTAAGGTGGTGGTGGAAAATAGATTACACCACGGCGTGGAGACGGTATTCCGTACGTACGCACGCGCGGTGATTTCTTTTTCCGTAGGATGGATAGATGGTGAAATAGGGTTGTTTCATACTTATAATAACATATCAGTATATGAGTGATACTTATGTTATTACTTTATAATGAAACAACCTAAGAAGAAGAAGTGGAAGAAGAAATAAAGATGAAAGAATTGGTAACGGTAATTACCTCTTCTTTGAAGTGCCTCTTTGAGACCTCCTCTTAGGGCACTAAAATTGGTCTTTGAGGAAGACCAGAACCTCTAGGATGTTTCTAGGGAAGTGGAGAAGAGATTTTGGCAGAGGTTGGCAGAGCTTGAGTGCTCAAATTGGTGTGAGGAGGAGGGAGAGGAGGTGTCCTTTTATAAGGGAGGAGAGGGGCACCATAGGAATATCTCAAAATATTATTTTATATTAAAGTCAAAATCGGTTTATAATGGTTCCAAAGGGTCTTATTTCGAATCTAAAGTGGGTATGGGTCGAAATCCTATCAACCAATAGAATTTAGACAAGTTTAGGATATTATTTTAACCTTATCAATTAGATTTAACTCTAAGTTAAATAATTTAACTTTTACCATGTCCTTTTGTTTTCTTTCACTATATGGTTAATAAACTTACTATAACATGCCAAACGAACCCCAAATTGTTTATTATTAATATATATATCCTTATCTAAGTCATTTTGCCAAACCTTAGATTTTTAGGAATAAAATAACAATTAATAATATAATATTTGATTTAAAAACTATTTTGTGTCAATTTTGACACTATTTGATATATGATTTTTGTGAGAGTCATAACAGAATTAAATGTTCGAACCAAGTTAATTAAATCAACATTAATATTTCATAGTAACCTAGAAAATTAGTGTAATTCATAAAAAGTCTCAAATTACATTTATTTTGGTGTTTATAACATCAATTATGTCAATATTTCATTAATAAGATAATTACTGCATCATCATTGTGTCATAAATAAATTAAATTATTTAAAGTCTAAAAATTACCAATAAAATACCATTATGTAGGAAATCTTTTTATCTTTCTAATGAATATTTATAATCTAAAATCCAACATATATAACCCTATGTAACAATTGTTTTTATAAAAGATATATGCTTGTGTCAATTTTGTATTCATTTTAACTTAATTAAAATAAAGTGTCATTATCACTTACAAGTGGATCAATGGGGTCCCAAAATCGACCCAAAGATGCCCATGGTCGACCATGTATCAACCAATGGGGTTAAGACACGTTTTAGGGTAATTTAATATTATTATAATATTATTTTTTAACCCTTATTTACCGGATTTACCCTTAACCATGGTAAATAAAATATTTACCGCAGTAATTATTCAAAATGTCTAAAAATAAAAGTTATCTATTTACACAATTTGAACATCCTGATTCCAAATATGGAATCCATTTTTCTAAATTCAAAACACAGAAGTGGCAGAAATTAATTTAAAATTAATTCCCGCTGTCAAAACAAAAAGTGTGTTTTTAAGAGATAATAACTATCAAAAGATTAACACTTGTTTATGTTCGGTTTAATTGTAAAATTGTGTCCAATGACCAACATTATATTAAGTGGTAAAAATATATTCTAAATATACTTTAAAACCATTCAATATTATAATTTAACCACATAATATATTATGATGAAAAAAGTTGTTTTTAATTAAAATATAGCGTGTTTTTACTATTCATTAAAATATGAAAGTTGTCGGAAAAATATCAAAACTTTATCTAATGTAAATTTTTACATCCTGATTCAAAAGAAGAATATTATTTTGTCAAATTGAACATATAAACATGTCAAAAACCAGATTTAAAGTGGGTGCGCCATCAAAAGGCGGTAAAACTGCATTTTTTGAAAAATACTTATTTTACCCGAAAAATTTATTTTGTTCTTATACCATGTTCTAGAAATGTGTAAGATGAATAATAATGTTATAAAATTCAAAATTTAGTTAATACTATTCATAACGGCTAGTTCATGACAATATTATAATAATATAACATTGTTTATTAAAACCCGGTATTGCGTACAACACACGCTATCGAGGAAGGTCGTGATTGCGTGTAATGCAAGCCAAGTCAGGGTTGCGTGTTGTGAAAGAATCCTTCGTTGTTTCGTATAACAGAATCCATCCATATTTCATTTATACATTTAATATATATATATATATATATACTCATTGTTGCGTAGAATAACTATTATCAAAATTGTGTGTAACACGATCCAAGAATAGTGTTGCGTATACTGCAAGCTAATACGATGTTGCGTATAGCGCAAGGTAATATTGGTGTAGAATACTACATAAGACATTAATGAAATTAAAATAATATTTTTCATAAAATCTCGGGGTGTTACAAATAGCGTGTTTTTATGAAACAATAAGTATCAAAAGATTGACACTAGTTTAAGTCCGATTTCAAAGTGAAATTAATTCCAACGACCACTATTGGATTTAATGGTAAAAATATTTTCTAATTTAACTTTAAAAACAATTCAAAAGATAATCTAATCATATAAATAAATTATATTAAAAAGAGGTTTTGAATTAAAATACAACATTTTACACTATTCATTAGAAAATGAACTTTATCGGAAAGGTACCAAAAAATTACACAAAGTAAATTTTGATGTCCCGATTCTAAAGAAGAGTTATTTTGGTCCAATAGAATTTATAAGACTGATCAAAACTATATTTAATGACGGTTCGCCGTCAAAAGGTGATAAGTGAACCCTTAGTGAAAATTAGGGCATATACGCCTAAAATTGAATTCTTTCCGTATTTTATGCCTTTATCTTTTGTTGGATAAATGTAAAAACATATATAATCATATTTTAGTTATTTATATCCATTCCCTCAAATATAATGGCTACATGTTAACTACCATTTAAAATAATATTTTTTTTATTATTAGAGTGCAATGTAAGATTCCCAAGAAACTCATTGTTGCGTGTTGGGTACACCATCGAGCATAGCGTCCCCTTTAAAGTCATATTAATATTTTATTCACAAATATGGATAAATATGAAAATGTCATATTCTTTATTTACCTGGGGTGTTACAACAACATTGCATTATATATGTCCAAGATCTAACGTTTACCTCAATGTTCTGGTAAAGTATTTAGCATGATCATTATAAATAGTTGTTTTTCAAAAAAAAATGTTGTCCATATAAATTTTTTAAATCAAAGAGATTAATTAAAAACCTATGGGATATATTGATACCTTGTTATATGGATTAAATGTTGGTTGGGATCCACACCTTCCATGAGTTAAATATACTTACAGTAATATATTTCACTTAATAATTCATATGGGTCTTTATAAACTATCATATGTAATGAATTATAGAACCCGCATGTGTTGGGATGATGTTGACGGACAAAATATTGGGAACAGAACTGGATGAATAAATTGAAAATAAGGTTAGATCTATATTATTCCATATAAGGGAAGTATAATGTTGACAAAAAATTTTACTAATAATTAACAAGATGATATTTAATTTAATGTTTTTTAGAAGATTATATTTTTAATTTCCTCAAGGAATAAGTTAATGGTATTTTAATTAAAGAAAAAAAGGTAATATTTATATCAAGCCCTTTAAAATTCTTGATCACATCAGGATCATATCTTATCATTTGTTGCTCCCACCAAACCTCTCTCAAGTTCATGATGTTTTCCAAGTATCTATCCTGAGGAAGTACAAACTTGATCTATAATATTTATTAAACATTGTGATAATACCACTGAATCGTGGTCTTTCTTATGACTAAAAAATGATTGAGATTATTTATTTTATAGAAGAAGTTCTATGAAAAGAAACCACTTACCTGGTTAATGTTTTATTATGAAACAACGTGATTGGGGAGGGATTGTTGGAACTTAAGGATGTAGGGAGAGAAAATCATTCTATTTTCTACCAAAGTGAAGAATTTATATGGGGCAATTAATTTTAAGTTGATTATAATGTTTCCCCTTTATATTTTATGAAATTTTGTTTTAAAATAAAATTAATTTCTTTGAAAGCCTTTGTTACACACTCCACGTCAAATTATTAATATTATTAATTAAATTGAGATATTATTACCTATTAATTAAACATTGTGTCTTAAATAGTACAAACAAAATTTAATGTATTATGTATAATGGGTTTATATAAAGCTAGAATATTTAAAAACATGTACTTAATTTTTTGTAAGGCTTATATATCTTTCGAATAAGCTATTTTTTTTGTAAAAAAATATTTTATATAAAAAAAGTAATTTAATTATTGAAACATTTATCAATTTTTTTAAAAAATAAAATTAATTCTTTTAAGATATGTAAGAACCCGGACCTTCTTTTCAGGTCTGTTTTTACTTTTTCTGGAGTTTTTGAGAAAATAGGAGTTTCTGGAAATCATTGAAGTACATGTCATGTACATTTTGAGTACACTCTGTGTACTTTGTTGCCGCTCAAGGCCATGTGTTGGTCGGGTCATGGCCACACACATGACCATGTAGGGGTGACATGGAGGCCACCTAAAGTGGATTACGGAAAAGCCTAGTACACGTCGTGTACTCCAAAAGTACAAGTCGTGTACATTATTTTTTTTCAGTAAATGCATTGGGGTCATGTCTTAACCCTAGAACTGTCTTCTTCTCCAGCTTCTTTGACTGAGAGCATTCCGTACGGCTGTGGATCTTCACTGAACCCCCGATCCTCTGCTCGTCCTCCGAATCGACCACCATTGATTTCATTAGAACTGCATCGGTAAGCTCTTCCTCCTCCTAGACAATCGTTTACCAATTCCTCTTCTTTCTCAATTTACCATGGGTTGATCATTTTGGTCGTCTTCTTAGATCTACGATGTTCCAACGAGATTCAAGCTTCATGGTTTGAGTATATCGATCCCCTAACATTGAGGTAGGTGGTTTGTGCCTTTCTGTAGAAAGTATTCGAGTATTTTTTTGCAAATTTCAACAATGCCCTTGAATAGGCTATTGTGTGTTCCTGTTTTTCTCTTTTTATTTTCCTTCATTGCTTATAAGATTGAGTATAGGTTATTGTTTGTTAATAGGGTAATTTACTATGCTTTGGATGCTTTTCACATGCATGTTTTTCCTGTTTATGACCGTTTGGTCTAGTTTTTCCTATTATGCTATTACCAATTCCATGCCTAGTTTATAGGATGGTATGATTGTTCTTCCATGCTGAGATTTTGTAGATTCTATCCAAGTAGTTCTTTAGGATTCTTTGGTCATTGCGTGTTGCGATACTTACTAACATTATATAGGGCTATGAGAACCTAATGTAGTAGACCATATGGAGAATGAACGTAAGGGCTTCTCCAGAGTGTATTTAATTTTATGATGCAAGACCACAGAGGTAATTCACATTGAGTGCTTCCTGAGAGTGTTTTTAGTTCCATGATGTGGTCCACAGGGGGAATGAGACGTTGAGTGCTTCCCCAGAGTACCTTTAGTATTATACAAGATTATATGGGGAATCGACGGTGAGTGCTTCCCCAGAGAGTCTATTATTTTGATAAACTAGAGGGGTGAGACTATGTGTTCCCCCAAAAGGGTTACTAGTACTTGTAGGTTGAACCATATGGGTTAGGCTGTGAGAACTACCAAAAGGGTACCTGCTTTTTCTACTTTCTTGAGTGGTTGCAAACTTGTTTGTATATAATATTCTAGAAATTGTGGATTGTTTGATGTTAGGACTTCCCTGTTTACTGTTTACTGTACATTTACCTGCCATATATTCACTGAATGTTAGGCAATGTTCTTTGGGTGGTTTCATACTGGGACATTGTCTCACACCCTGTTTGGTCCAAGCTTTTGGCCCCAAACAGATTATATTGTTGTAGGTATAGATAAGGGAAAACACCCTTTTACTTTAGGTTCTTGATTTCACTGGAGCTGGAGAGCATGGGACCAAGCCGAGGCTTGCGATGTTGATGAGTTCCGCATATGTCTCTATTTTGTACTTTAGTTTGTTACTTTATTTAGCATTGTGACTTGTTTGGCTGTTTTCCTAGACATACATATATCATGCATCATTTACATATATTTCTACTCGAGCTGTTTATTTATCAGTCTTCTGCTGTTACTGTTGTTTGGTATTTATTGATTTTTTTGTTGTAGGATTATTTATATTTCGATGTGTTACTCTTCCAATAAGGTCATTATTTCCCCATTATCACACCCAAGTCCCTCTCTGCTAGTCAGTAGCCTCTGGCATTCAAGGAAATGCGCTTGAGGCCATGTGACCAACCGGGTACGGGGTGCATCTGGGTGGATTTCGGAACCGGGACATTAAAATGTGGTATCAAAGGGATTCTTTTCTCTTGGATTAATGTTTGGAGCCTTTATTTGGGGATAGAATGGAAGAGGTACTTGGTAATAATCTTTTCCGGGGAGTATCTAACCTGTGTGAAGGGAAAATCCATACTACCTCATTTATTGCAATTTTACTGGTTTTCAATTTTTACAGTTGATTAGATTTCACCTTTTAGTGATCCACATGCTTTGTGTTGTTACCATTATTATTATTGTGGTTCTATTTCTGTCATAACCCAATGAGATGAGGCTATTCCATCTCATGCCTCATATATGCACCTGTTATAAATCACATGCCAGGCATTCTTGTCATGCCGTCTAGGATGAATTAGAAATTGCATGTTGTTGTGATATATTTTATGTATAACATGCATGTTGTTGTGATAGATTCTTGATAATAATATCTACTTCTTGTTAGAGATTTGATTGAGTATGGTTTTAATAGAACGAATGCCAAATTTTGGTTCTTGAGGTGTTATGGGGCCTCATGAATCAGAATTTGGTGGATCGTTGTCCTGTTTACTTTGTTTGTAACTTGTATAAGATGCCTAAATTTGATTCGTGGAATGTATGGTCCCTCACAGATCTGAATTGGAACATTAATACTGGTTTTCTATGTTTTCTGGGATCTGGAGCAGTTTCTGAGGCTACTGTCTGGAAAAACCCATAATACACGGCGTGTACTTTATGGTTACACACCATGTATTCTATAGCCGTGTCACTGACTGTGCGAGCAAGGACATAGGTTTGTGAAAAATCATTTAGGAACAAGACATGTACTAGTTTATCACACTGTGTAGTATGAAATAGGTACCTAGCCATGTCATGAACAACACGGGTCATGTTATCTTTTCACATACATGCCGTGTCAGAATCTTACACGCCGTGTAGTCTGATCTAGGTACCCGGCCGTGTCATGAACAACATGGGTCGATGTTACCCTTTCTCATACACGTCGGGTCAGTCTAGAACGTGATGTGTAGTTTCAGCCATGTGTTACGCCATGTCGCAACCACGCTGTGTGTTAGGATAACACGTCGTGTGTTTGGGGTGTTACACAACAAGTTTTGGAAAAAGTACACGCCCATGTAAATGGCTTAAGGGAACACACCGTGTAGTCATTGTACACGTCGTGTAGTCTTGTTTTATAATATTTGAATGCCTTATTTTCCCTGTTCCTTCTTGTGTATTCAGTTTTTCAGTCTATATTAATCTTGAATCTATGGTGTACATTTGACTCTACAGAATAATGCCACCTAGACGTCCTATGATTGACCGCCAGTCACAGGGGAGCGATCAGACACCCGATATGGCTGATCATATACTTCTTGTAGATCCTCATATTGTGCCAGCCTTGGCACCAGCGGTTATACCAGTTGCAAGTGCCGATACGTAGTTCAGAAAAGGTTTTCTAAGGATTATGTAGACCTTCCAGGGAGATCCTCCTCCTGCCTCGACTATGGTAGACTTGGCGCGGGTTTTCTAGTAGAATCATCCTCCCACCTTCTCAGGGAAAGGAGGACCTCAGGCTGTAATGTCATGGCTAGAAGCCATGATGATGATATTCGAGCATCTGGAGACGCCTACAGAAAGACGGGTCAATCTTGATACCTACATGCTACAAGACTCTCCCAAGAGGTGGTGGGACGTGATCTCATAGGCGGGTCATCAACAGGTTGTGGTGTGGGAGGGGTTTCAGCACGTCTTTTATGACAACTTTTATCTGGATTCCCTAATGGATGACCAAGCCCGGGAGTTCATGATCCTAGAGCAAGGTACTCTTTCTGTAATGAAGTATTCCTCTCGTTTCACCATGATTCAGTGCATAACACCCCTCCAGAGCGCAGATGGGTTGTATTTGGCAAGGAAGTTTGAGGATGGGCTCAGATGAGAGATGTGATGACTGGTGAATATCTTCAGGATAACTTCCATCACTTCCATTGTCAACCAGGCACTGATTTCACAGCGCAATATGAGAGATTCCGGAGTTGATAGCCATGGTGGTTCTGCTTCCAGGGTTAGTGCTTCACCACCTGATAGCAAGAATTGAAGTAGGGAGTCTACGCATAGTGAACTGAGGCAGCGAGACACATATTTAGTTAGACAAGTTGTATGATACCAGTGTGGAAGAGCTGAGAATAAGATTCCACAGTTCCAGAGAGACCCAGTGGAGTGCCGATCTTGCGGCACGATGGGTCACATTTTGCACTTCTGTCAGGTTTTCTCACCAGCAACTACTGACAGGGGTTCACCCAAGACTCCTCCTTCTAGTGTAGCGCCACCAGTTTCTCCTAGTCTGAGAACTTGAGTTCTTTTGGCTGTTCAGGTTGAGGTGGAGGTCATTGATGGGGTATTCAGTCACCGGTATATCAGCGACAATAGGTTGGATTAGCTTAGAGCAGTCAGACAGGGCCACTGGGTTGTGGTATAGGTCAGGAATTTTATAGTGGATCAGACCCAGTCCGAGCAGGATCCCGGACCTTATACAGTTTGAGGTATGATTTTAGTAGTCTTAGTTTTATCTTCTACTCTTTTTTATTCATGGAATTCCCATAGCTTTATATCTGTTGATATTACGGAGATCCATGGGCTCTGCATCTTTTCCTCTACTTATACATTGACTCTAGACACATCGTTGAGGACTAGAGCGGTTAGTGTGCATCAATGCAGAGAGTTCCCTCTTAATATTGTGGGGTGTCAATACTTATGGAAACTTTATGTCTGAGAGATGACATGCTATGATGTCATTCTCAGAATGGACTGGAAAGTTCCCTTCCAGCTATTCGTCGACTGTTATCACCACAGGGTGAGTTTCATATCACCAGAGGGTGGAACTTTTCTTTATCGGGGCAAGTGGGTTGTCCAGGAGATTTGAGTAGGACCCGAACATCATAAATTAGAAGGAGTTACAGCCCAGATTTCTAGTCAATATCTGGATGACCAGGGGACATCACAGTTATACTTTCCCCCAGTGGTGGATCGTTTCAGAGATGTCTTTCCAGAGGAATTTTTGGGTTTTCCTCCAGAGCATGTGATAGACTTCTCAATTGAGCTCGTGCCTACAGCGGCACCTGTGTCCATTCCTCCTTATAGGATGACGACACCTGAGATACATGAGCTCAAGACGTAGTTGGAGGGGTTACAGGCAAAGGGTTTCATCTGACCCAATACTTCTTCCTGGGGTTTCCCTATTATGTTTGCTAAGAATGAAGAAGTCACCCTTAGTCTTTTTGTGTATTATAGGAAGTTGAACCAGTTAACGGTCAAGAACTGATATCCCATGCCTAGGATTGATGACCTATTTAATCAGCTTTGAGAAGCTTGATTATTCTCGAAGATCGATTTGAGGTCCGATTATCATCAGTTTCATGTTATACCATTAGATATACCTCTTACAACCTTCATGAGCAGGTATAGTCTATACGAGTATATGGTTATGTCGTTCGACCTCACAAAAGCCCTTGTAGTTTTCATGGCACTGATGAACTGAGTGATCCATCCATAATTAGACTCTTTCATGGTGGTCTTCATGGATGATATCTTTGTGTAATCTCACACTCGACATGACCATGCTACCCATCTTGTGATCGTTTTGAGTACACTAAGAGAGCATCAGTTATATGTTATGATCTCAAAATTCCACTTTTGGATGGATCAGAATCACTTTTTGGATACATTATATCACATACATGAGTATTAGTGGACCCGGAGAATGTGAGAGAAGTAGTTTCTTAGGAGCATCCAAAGAATGTCATTGAGGTGTGGAGTTTTCTAGTGCTGGATGGATACTACATATGCTTCATACGGGACTTTTCACGCATAGCATCACCGTTAACGGGTCTAACCAAGAAAGGGGTGAAGTTATTATGGTCATATTCTTGTGAGTAATTCTTTAAGGAGCTGAAGGGGAGGTTTAATTCAGCACTGATACTATTATTTCTAGATCCGGGCAAGAGCTACACTGTTTACTGTGATGCATCAGGTATCATTCTGGGAGTTGTACTTATGTAGGGAGATGTAGTCATTGCGTACGGGTCTTGACAATTGAGGCCAAATGAGAGGAACTACCTGACGCATGATCTCAAGCTTGAAGATGTTGTTCATGCCTTACACTATTGGAGACATTACCTTTTGCGAGATAATTTTGTGGTTTTCACTGACCAAAAAATCTCAAGTACATATTCAGTCATCATGATCTAAATCTGAGACAGCGCTGGTGGGTCGAGTATCTTCAGTCCTTTGACTTTGAGCTTTCCTATACACTTGGGAAAGGCAAATCAGTGGCTGGAACATTGAGTAAGAGGACTCAGATACAGGTAGTTCAGGAGGCCAGGAGTGAGTTGTAGCTTTTGGCTTTGTTCTCAGAGATGCATCTGGAGGTGCACAACGGAGAGGGGAAAATGTTTCTTTCTTTTGTAGTTGTTACATCTACACTTATTGAACGGGTACAGATGAGGCATCTATCAAAATCAGATGGCCTAGTCCTATGGGAGAGTGTGTCAGGAGAGGACCCTCTTCCTGGATGGACAATAGGCTAGGATGAGATCTTATGTTTCCAGGGATGCATATGGGTGCCATCAAACATACGCATGAAGCTGATGTAGGATTTTCATTCCCCATCATGGGCATTTCATCCTGGCATCACCAAGATTTACCATGATCTACACCTCCAGTATTGGTGGCCAGGTAAGAAGTGTTATGTTGTTGGTTTTGTCATGAGGTGTTCCACTTGTCAGTAGGTGAATGCGGAACATCAGCGACCAGTATGTCTTTTATAGCAGTCACCCATTCTTGAGTGGGAGTTGAATGATGTCATGATGGAATTTATGACCGGTTTTCCTAGATCACCTTGAGGGAATGTCACGGCATGGGTTTTCATTGAGAGACTCCTTAAGGTTTCTCACTTCTTACCGATCAAGGAGACCTTCAGTGTTGATGATATGGGATGCTTGTACATCCTATAGATTGTACATCTGCATGGAGTCCGCACTCCATCATTTCAGACAGAAATGCGCATTTTACTTCTTAGTTTTGGAAGACAATTCAGATGCATTTGGGTACACAGGTACTTTTGAGTACATCATACCATCCCTAGATAGATGTCCAGTACATGCGTACGATTCAGGTGCTTGAGAATATTCTATGAGATTGCATTCAGGATTTTAGAGGTTCTTGGGTGAAACATATACCTATTGTGGAGTTTTCCTATAATAATAGTTGTCAAGCTACTATTAAGATGTCACCTTATAAGACATTGTACATTAGGCCATGCCGATCACCCTTATATTGGCTGCAAGTAGGAGAGGAAACTTAGCTGGGACCTCGTCTTCCTCAGGAGACCTCAGAGTAGATAGAGTTGATTCAGAAGAGGATTGCTACTGCACAGTCTCGTCAGAAGTCTTATGCTGATCAGCGGAGACGGCCTCTAGAGTTCGAGGTCGGGGATTTTGTTTTCCTGCATGTCACACCGAGTTTGGGACACAAGAGGATCCAGAGATAGGGTAAGCTCTCACCATGGTACGTCAGACCGTTTGAGGTGTTGGAGAGAGTTGGTCCGGTTGCCTATTGGTTGGAGTTACCTCAGAGGTACCAGGCTATGCATGACAATTTCCACATTTTTCAGCTTCGATGTTACTTTTCAGACCCATCTCATTTCTTTTAACCTGAGGAGGGTGAGCTCGAAGTGGACGCATCGTTTGAGGAGAATCCTATCCAGATTTTACATCATAGTACAAAGGTTCTATGTGGCCGGCCTGTTCCTCTAGTATGGGTGCTATGGCAGCACGGGCGATTACAAGACGAGACATGGGAGAGGGAGCCTGATGTACGATCGCAGTGGCCAAAGCAGTTTGGGGTTTCATTTTCTAATCCACTCTAGGGAAATTAAAGGACGAATTTCCTTAAGGGGGAAGTTTGTAAGAACCCAGACCTTCGTTTCAGGTATGTTTTTCCTTTCTATGGAATTTTTCAGAAATGAAGAGTTTCTGGAAATTTTTAAAGTACATGTCGTGTACTTTCTGAGTACACGCCATGTACTTTGTTACCACTCAAGGCCATGTTCTATTCGTGTCATGGACACACGGATGGGCATGTAGGGGTGACATGGAGGCCGCCTAAAGCGGAGTACAAAAAAGCTTAATACACGACGTGTACTCCAAAAGTACACACTCTGTACTTTCTTTTTTTCACTAAATGCATCGGGGTTGTGTCTTAACCCCATAACTCTATTATTCTCAAGGTTCATCAACCGAGAGCATTCTGTATGACCATAGATCTTCAGTGAACCCCTAAGCCTCAGTCCATCCTCTGAATCGAATGTTGTCGATTGCATTGGAACCACAGTGGTAAGCTCTTCCTTCTCCTAGTGCTTCATTTCCCAATTCCTCCTCTTTTTCAAGTTATCAGGGGTTGATCATTTTGGATGTTTTCTTAGATCTACGAAGTTCCTAGGAGATTCATGATTTGAGGTTTGAGTATATCGATCCCCTAACATCGAGGTAGGTGTTTTGTGCCTTTTGGTAGAATGTATTTGAGTATTTTGTGAAAATTCCACCAATACCCTTGAATGGGGTATTATGTGTTCCTATTTTTCCCTTGTTGTTTGATTTATTGTCATATATTCTTGATTAGAGGTTATTTTTTGTGAATAGGGTAATTTACTATGCTTTGGATGCTTTTTCTATGCATGTTTTGCCTGTTTATGACCATTTGGTCTAGTTTTCCCAATTAGGATATTTCCAATTCCATGCCTAGTTGTTTGGATGGTATGACTATTCTTCCATGCTGAGATGTGGTAGATGCAATCCAAGTAGTTCTTGAGGATACTTTGGCTGTTGCACGATGTGATACTTGCTAACTTTAAACCTAACTGTGGGAACCTAGTGCAGTAGACCATAGGGAGAATGGACACAAAGGCTTCTCCAGAGTGTCTTTAATTTAATGAGGTGAGACCACCTGGAGAATTAGTTTTGAGTGCTTCCTCAGAGTGTCTGTAGTTCATCAACTTGGGCCATAGGGGGAATGATACATTGAGTGTTTCCCTAGATAAGCTTTATTATGATTTGATACTATTGTGGGAATCGACGGAAAATGCTTACCCAGAGAGTCTATTCTTTAGCTAAACCATAGGGGTGAGACTGTGTGTGCCTCCCAGAGGGTTTCTAGTACTTGTAGGTTAAACCATAGGGGTTAGGCTGTGAGAACTACCCAGAGGTTACCTGTTTGTTCTACATGATTGAGTGGCTGCTACTTGTTTGTAAATTATATGCTAGAAATTATGGATTATTTGTTGTTTGTACTTCCTTGTTTACTTCTTACTTTACTTTTACCTACCATATATTCACTGACTGTTAAGCACAGATCTTTGGGTGGTTTCCTACTGGGACATTGTCTCACACCTTGTTTGGGCCATGCTTTTGGCCCAAACAGATTTTATTATTGTAGGTATAGATATGGGAAAGAAACCTTCTACTTCAAGTTCTTGATTGCACTGGAGTTGGAGAGCATGGGACCATGCTGAGACTTGCGATGCTGAGGAGTTTCTCATCTATATTTTTTTGTACTTTTTTTAGTATTGTATTCAGCATTGTGACTTGTTTGGATGTTTTCCTAGACATACATGTATCATGCATCCTTTAAATATATTTCTTCTATAATTGTTTATTTATTAGTCTTCCGTTTTTACTACTGTTTGGTATTTACTACTTCTGTTGTTGTATGATAGTTTATCTTCTGTTGTGTTACTCTGCCAATGAGGGCATTGTTTCCCCATTATCACACCTAAGGCCCTCGCTAATAGTCGGCAACCTCTGGTGTTCGGGGAAATGCACTTGTGGCCATGTGTCCAACTGGGTACGGAGCGCCTCTAGGTGGCTTCCAGAACCTGGGCGTTACAAGATACATGTCAAAATTATCCTATAGTGACATTTTCATATTTTCTAAAAAGATGAATATTTTGATGAATAGTGTAATATAGTAGTTTTAATAAAAACTCTCTTTAATTTAAATAATGTGTAAGGTTAATTATGTTATAAAATGGATTTAAAATTAATATTAGTTAAATTATATATTTATTAACCCAATATAGTTCATTATAATTATAATTATATTTAATTCTGATATAAATACTTTTTACAAATTTTGACATTTTCTATTTTGAAAACAACTTTTTCATTATATTTGTAGTTTTAATTTTAAATTAAATATTTTAATTTCTATAAATAATATTTAGGAAAATGGATTTCGTATTCAGAATAAAAATATTTTTTATTATATAATATGGTAAACTTAATTCTATTTAAAAATTATTAATGAATTATTATTATTATTATTACAGTTAAGGCTAGAACTGTTTTACCTGTGTTAAACTAAAATATTAAAGGGTAAAATGGACTATAAACTATTAAAAACCGTATTTTATGAAATTATTTAGACCTTACAAAAACTAAATATCAATAATGGGACGTTTTTAATCTTTTTGTTATGTGAAAAATGTGGGTAGAATTTTCTCATTTCAAGAATTACATGTGTTTATTCTCCCCTACATATAAGATACCATGACCTATCCTCTCCAATTAACACATAAAAAATTTTGTTTCATCCAAGTCCTACCAAAATATCTTCCTTGAATACCTACCACAATCTATATATATTAGTAATATCATTATTCAAATCTAGTAAGGATGTATGTTAAACCTAATGTGGTTTTCCAAAGAAGAGGCAATGTTGTAAATTATGTGTTTTTTAACTTATTGTTATAAATAATTCAATAATAATTCAAATATTATGATGTAATGGGACCAAAATATCTCATATAATAATATTTAATTATGTAAATTTCACAACTTATACCCATCTACTCTCCCATCATATGGTAAATGGAACTGTCGATTGTGTGTACAACAGACTACCACCACACGAATCGATGCTCTTTATTTTCCATCTCCACCTCTCATGAATAAATATGATGATTTATTTGAGGATAATTTATTATTAATATCATATTATTAAAAATAGTATATTATAATAGTACTTATACTTTATTGAGACACATCCTATTGGAAAATAATAATGTCGCTTGTGTATATGGTGAACTGCCACCTCACGATCATATGTAATGTATTTTTCATTTAAATTTTAATTTAATGGTAATAAGTATACATTTAATTAATATATATAGTATTTATGACATAATTATACTTCATTAAATATCATATCACATATTCCTCCTTACATTCAATTTTGTGGGGGATATGATGATGTCGTACATGTGCACAGTGGATTACCGCCTCCCAAAGCGATGTGATTCTTGTTTCACTAATGATTATCATGGAAGTTAAATATGATAAAATTAATTAATATATTTTAAATATATGAAATAACTACTATTATATAAAATTAATATATTATTTTCATTTCGTTCAATTCTTCCATCAAGAAAATAGAAGCACTGTTCATGCATAAGTACGACATATCGTCTCCATGAAGGGTGTATTTAAATTTATATCTCCATCGTTAATTGATTAATATAATTAAATATATAATTAATATATATGATATATATCATGGTAAAAATTATACATATTCTGGAACCATGATCAATTTAAGAGGAAACATATAAGAAATCAAAACATACATGAAAAAACAAAGTAGTTATTGTTGGAAATATTATTTTAACATGAAATTTCAAATAAATGTATAATCAAATATCATAAGTAAATAATATATTTTATAATATCTATAAATATGGTTCATAAATATGTTAATAAAAAACTAATATTTATTAAAAATGAGGTTTGAATATGTACAAAGGATGTCAAGATGAAACACAATTGATTTTAATCTCAATTTTTCATTTTTTAGATATTCGTTCTGATATGAAGATATCTCCTTTTAGGTGGTAAATATAAAACCCATTTGAAAAGTAATTATATGAATATATTTATCATATTTTTATATTTTTATTCATTTATTTTTATTTCTCCATTGGTCTAACAATTCATAGTTACCAAACTGGTAAGGGTTTTCGAATAAAATCTCATTGTTTATCAGTTTTTTTGTTTAAGGATTCAATGATGAAATTTTATGAAGTATACCTCTTGAAAACCCTGAATTTTATTTTTGTATGTTTATTTTTTGATAATACACCCCCCCATTTTCTTCTATTTAGGTGCTCATGATTCCAAAAAACAACTTTAAAGAAATCTGACTTTATTTCTCTCATCGATTAAAAACCCTTTTTTCATACATATCCATGTTTTCTAATAATGTTTTTAAATTATTTAAATAATATTATTTAATTATTTAATAACATTTTTACCCTTTTTTAAATTATTTTTTCAATATTTTTTTAAAGGAATCATAATGTCATTTTAAGAACTAGGTATAATTCCCTTTAATATAAAATTTGAAAATAATATTTATTTTAATGGGTATAGAGTTTCCTGCAGTCATGACTACTCAATCATTTAAATTTTCATTTATAAATCTATATTTTTTTTTCAATAAAAATTATTTCTAAAATTTTCTATGAATTTTTTGTTTTAAAAATATATATTCCAAAAAAGGTTATCTTCCTCAAGAAATGTTTATAGTCTGACATAATTTGATGTTAATTAATATTTACCAAGGATATGATCTAGTGATACCACTCATAGTAATTCTGATAATGGTTTATATTTTTTATTAAATATATTAATGAAATCTATTTTTTTACCATAGGTTAAGATATGATGTAATTATTATATAACCCATTTCAAATCATGGGTTCTGTTATGATGAATGTTTTAAGGTCTTGTTATACCCAAATGTATGGGTTGTATGATGGGTGGGACCTATATATCTATATAATTAATTGGATAATGATTAATATTTAATTATCTTATATGGTAAATGGGAGGTTATCCCAATATTGAAAGGAGGGTACACTAGAGGTTATCACAAGCCAAAAGTAGGTACATTGGTGGTTATCACATGCCTAATGAATTATGAATGACTTGGTGGGTTTCCTTGATATAATTGTTTCTAAGATTCATTGTCTTACATAACTCTATATATTATTCTGATGTTATTCTCCCATGTCCAATGTGGTTTATTTCCATTATTATTCAAGTATTATGAAATTGACAAGACTAATTTTATGACTCAATTTTTTTATCTATGATATGCATGATATGGTTTTTCATATTTTACCCTCATATTCCCATACAATTATGCTAATATTATGGGGACATATCCCATGTTTACCCTTACTGATCCTCTATACTCACCCTTTATTGTGTATCATTTATCCGGTTTATGAAGAAACATATTATGTATTCAATTTCTATGAAGTGTTCAAGTTATGGGGAACATAGTGGCATATGATGTCGTTCACTTATGAAAAAATGGTTTTTGTTTAAAGGTTTCCAAAGGAACTATACCAAAATTATTCTAGCATTGATAATTTATATATGTAATGATTATTAATGTAATATGATTTAATATTTTTGTATGAGAAAATGGGATCTCTACAATCCCTACTGGTGATCCATCTAGACAAATTGAACATGAATCAGTTCTTGGAAGACAAGTAAATCATTGTTGGAAAGAGATAAACCCATGGGGAAGGCATTATAGTCAAGTCTTGACAGAGAGAAGGGCATAATACTTTTTTTAAAACAAATAGATCTTCAAAAAATATTATTTTATACAAATAAATAGTAACCCATTTGTACCCATTCCACTTCCACACAGTAGTATTTAACACACTGGTTATCCACCCAGGGGTCACCGGCTACCTGGTGTCCCACTTAGGCCACCCCCATTGGCTAGTCAAATTAGTTCCATGTACTAATTCATCAAGAACCATATGGTATCTATTAAAAAATAAATTTTTTCCACCACACCTACATTCTAATCCTCCAACCATAACTCTAAAAAGATAAAATCAATAAATTATTTAATAATGAAAAAAAGTAATTAAATTCATACATAGATATATAGGGTTCATTAAAAGTCATGTATCATGCCCTTTTTTTGTATTAATATTCTACTATTATATATATTACAATAATTCATTTATCTTCTATTGATATCACCTCTATTTCCCCTTAATGATATATTTTCAAATATTTTATATTTTCAATGTTTTTCCTAAATAATTTTTCCTCGATGATATGTTTGTGATGAAATATTTATGAATAATTATTTAAAACAAATATATATTCTACAATTTGATAATATTTATATGTTTCAAATATCCTGAGATACTAACCCTTTGTTTTTTTTGGAATGGGTTTCTTATTTATATTTTCCATGTATAATAATGTATACATATGAAAAATAAATATTTTTTAGGTATTATAATACCTGAGATAACATTATAGTAAATATATAATAGACAATTCACATTCTATTATTTAATCATAATTTTATAACTCATATTACATCATAATACTAGAAAATTATATCCATATTAAGGTCCATTACTAGTGAAACCGAACATGTATCAATTTATGTATCCACCATAATATGGATCCCTAGAAAATCATTACAAGATCCAATCATTTTACTGGTTCAACTATCGCATATTTTTTCATTAAAATTCTCTTTTTTGATTGTTTCATCATCTTTGAACCTTTGTAGGTTTTTTTTATCACGGAATTATGTCTTTTGAATAAACGCAGACATTGAATGTGAGGAAACATGATAAAATTGGAGATGATTCACATGGATATCCCTTGTTCGGTTAAATGACATAAATATTAGGGAAGGATGTTTCTTTGAATTAATGGAGTCTGAATATAAATTGGTCAAGTGATACCATAGATTCATAATAATATGAGAGTCATTAAATAGGTTTTGAGTTGTTCAATATGAATATGGTATTAAACCCTATTTTTAGAACATTTAAATTTTTTTGATGTGGGTTACATGTCATGTAATGATTATATGAATTTTAATATTTTCAGTCGAGGAAACATGTTTTATGGAATATCCCATTAAAAAAATATTCCCAACATGTAACAATATTACACAGCATGTAATTCCCTAACCTCTTATTTTAATTATGTTGTGCTGCTGATTTTTTCATTCATCTCATTTTATCCTTCTCCTCTCACCCTAGGGTATTCTCTATGTGATTTTGGAGTTCCACCCTACCTTTAGAATGTTCCAAGAATGTGATCAGTCCTTGGTAAGTTGTTTTGGTTAGTTTTTCCCTTATATCCATTAATTATATAATAGTTTTAGTATAATACCTTGACCATGTGAATTTCTTTTTTAATATTGATCAAATTTAATCTAGGATCCTCATGGAAATCATCTACACCACCCTCCTCTTGGGAATTTTTCATTGAAAGTTTTGTGTTCATCACAGGTTAATAGTAGGGGTCAAAATATTAACCTTATGGTTTGATAAATTTCCTAGTATATTCAATATTGTGATTGAACCAACATTACATGTGTCTTAAAAAAATTACTAAATGAATGAAATTATTACTTGGTGTATATTTTCTTCAATTGGTTGTTGACATGCATTATGGATACCAGTTGGTTGGGCTAAGCTTGAATATAATTGCATTGGATAATGGATTAAAGTTTGTTTATCATAAAATTAGATCATACTTTAATTATTTATATAAAATCCCTAATTTATGTCTTACAATTATTGATTTGACTGTTGATCAATTGTGGTAAAAATGAGGGAGGAAATAAAAATACAAATGGTAATTTGAATAATTTACCATTGAGGATTATGATGAGATATTTTGATATCCATCATTTTGGTACATGAATAGTGATCCTTAATGAAATCATAATTTATTATGCATGGTCCTGAAACATGTACACTTATATGATATAATTATTATACTGAACAGGATCAACCAAATCCCATGCTATAATTTTTATATGAATTTTACCCAGATGTTGTAATGTGTATAGGGCTTTGAACCATTTACTATAATTCTTATAGGTATTTAACCCAATTTTGTAACACTTATATTTAGATGGCTCATCATATTCTAATTATGTAATGAATATAGGTCATTCAATCGTATTGTTGTTATTATGACATGTTTATGGTTATGGTTGGCATGGTTATAAGATATTATCAAATATATTTCATCATGAACCAGAATTAGGTTATTTCATAGTGGTTATTTGGTTTTTTTATGAAATGGTTTTGAGACATTCTTAGTCATATTATGTCATGGATACGATGAAGGTTTTTATCTTATTTGATTAACTATTGAATTAATAAATACACATGTACATCCCTTTATTGCAAAAATTTCTTATCAGACCATTTTTTAGACATGGGATTGATGATGTATTGACTTATACAGACACCCATTTTGGGACATTGTTTTGTACCCATGTATATTACATGGATTCAGGTTTGGTCTATGGAAAAGTACCATTTTGTTTAATGTATTTTCAATATTGGCAGAATATTGGATATTTGATCATCACGGGGTTTGAGACTGGGGACGGTTGAGTATTTATTTGACTCTTATAAGATTTAACTTTTATTTTTTCTAGTATGATAGTTAGTAACATTCCATAACATCATTTCATTATTCTTTTAGTTTTATTCAGATGGATCATATGGCTTTTATTTTTGTATTTCTCTATATTAAATTGTTTCTATTATTTCCAAAATCTGATATTTATTTATTATTATTGGATATTTACTAATGTGTTGTAAACACTAAATATATGGGGTATAGTCTCCCCACTATACTTATCACACCCCCTTCTAGTCAGCAGTCTCTACTGTACTGGGAGACACACTTGAATTCTTGTAACCAACACTTTCTAGCCAAGTGGGAGCATTCCAGATAAGGGTATGTTACACAGTGGTATCAAATCACTCAAGTTGTCTTTTATGATTCTTTACTATTTATAGAAAGGGAGAAATTTAACTTTGATTTGTCAAAACATGGTAATGAGATTGTTCATGGGAGTAGCTATACCATGTATTGGGGAGAATCTGAGTGCACTTGGATGTGATTTTTTTTGTAGTGTTTTCATATTATAGTTGATGTTATTTCAACTTTGGTGATTAAAATGTTGTGTGAGGTAATTTTTTTTTGATGTTATTGGTTCTCTACGTTTATATTGTTGTCCTTGTATGGTGCTAGATTATTATTCATGCATCCTTATGGGAACATAAGTATATATGGACAAGAAATATTCATAATATGGATAGATTTTTTTCATGTGATATATACTAGCTTATTAAACTATGGCTTAAGATATATGGTTTAACAAATTAATCATATGAATTGATGTATGATGCTAAAAAACATGTAAGATCCATTTAGAGAGCCCAAAAGTCAGTGGTTCTCTATTGTGGTCACTTGTTTAGGTTGACCATATCATTACCCAGTTCTCTATGGTGTGTGTTTGTCTTGTAGAGAAAATGACTCCTCATAGTTCTAGACATGTGTGTCAATGGATTGGTAATCAAAATAGTTATCACATTGATGAATTGGAGAATAATGTATTTTATGAGAATCTGATGGATGTTCATCTTTACAATAACTTCTTGAGGGTCCAAAGATCTATGGAATGGGATAATTTTTGTACCACGCCTTCAATTTCAAAGCTAACAAGAGTGTTTGAACTATGTCATCTACGTAATTTCATTGGGAAAATGGGCCTCCAGGTGGTTGAGTTTTGGATTAAGTACATCTTGATGATCATTAAACCCCTTGAGATAATAAAATATAGGAGTTTAATGCTTACTTCATATATTCTTCATGGGATTTCCAAGTGTTGGTGGGATATTCTTAATGAATCTGGGTTGCAAGATGATCTATCTTGGAAGGAATTTGAGATGAAGTTCACGATCCTTTTCAATCATAATACATTTATGGATATAAATAATTGTGAGTGCAAGTATCTGACATGGTAAGTAATGTTAGTGTTGGACAATGCTAGATGTTTCACTGACCTATAGTGTTTTCCACTATCATTATAAGATGATGAGTTCCCTATAATGTGATTGTTTTATGATGGTCTTTGTTATATGTTATGTTTAAAGTTAAATGTTATTTTTTCAGTAGTTTTGAGTATTTCATAAACAAGGAACTCATCATGGAAGGGAATCTTGTAGAGGCCACGAGTAGTGGTAAGGATATTCAAGTAGGGAAAACTGGGATCTATTATATGGGTAGTGAGAAGCACTATTATGACAGTTTTTTCTAAGGAAGTAGTGGTAAGAGTATTCATGATAGTGGGACACCATCCCAATATCATTTTACATTATAGTTCTATCACTGTGGAAGGGGTGTCCACAAGCACCCATAGTGTCCTTACACATCAATTTTGTTTCAAATATTTGGTAGATTATGTAATATTTAGAGGTTTTGTGTGAACATTCCATAGAATACCTATGGTTGGGGATCTCGATATGTGCATGATATTTGAAGGGTCACATCTTCCCCACTGTAGGCTTGTTCCTAGGGTTCTACTAGACATTTAGTGTGGGGTAGAGGATGTGTTACGTCATTGTGAGAGGGGAGCTAGTTCTTATCGATCCATACATAATGGAACTATCAGAGCTTCAGAAATTTAATTTTCAATTGAATGATATAGAATCTAAAGGCTTCATATGTCATAGTACATCTCCTTGGGGTTCTTCGTTTCTCATTTGAAATATAGCTAATGCTTATTTGCAATTATGTGTGGATTATCAAAGGGTGAAATAAATGAAGGTCCAGAACTGGTATCCTCTTCCATGAATTGATGATATTTTCAATTAGTAAAGAGGTGATAATATCATAGCTAAGATTTCTTTAAGATCAGGTTACCATGAGTTATGGGTGAGACCAATGGAAAATCCCCCACTCTACTCCTAGATAATGGTATGGTCTGTATGAGTTCGTCGTAAGGGAATTTGGTATGACCAATATACTAGTGCTATTCTAGGACTTGATGAGTCAGATCTTTCATCAATTTCTAGATCATTTTTGGGTTTTTTATCGATTATATAATAGAGTAATATCAGTCTATGGATGACATTCTTATTATCCGGGAATCATCTTGAGTATGGTGAGAAAGAAATTTCTTTATGAAAGTCTACCCAAATACAGTATCTAGATTAATAATGTTCAATTCTTGGGCCATGTAATCTCAGAGGCAAGAGTGTCAGTCAACCAAAATAATTTTGGAACCATAGTATCTTATGAATATCCCAAGAAGGGATTTCAAACATAGAGATCTTGGGGTTTAGTAGTTTATTATCAATTCTTTATCCAAGATTTCTCACATTGGTAGCACCAATGTCTGTGCTGACCATGAAATGGGAGAAGTTTTATGGGTTCGTTATTGTGAGAGATATTTTTAGGATCTCAAATGTAGGATAGCCTAAGCACCAATTCTTAAATTAACTATGTTGGGTAAAATATAAACTAAATTTTTTGATGTGTCTCATTCTGAACATGGAGAAGTTTTAATGCAATAGGATCGAGTGGAAGATTATGGATCCAAGAAGCTGATACCAAATAGGAATAATTATCCTACTCATGATATGTATTTAATAGAACTGGTACATGGCCTATGATATTGGAGAAGCTATATCATGGGTGAGAGTATTAGGGTATCCATGGACAACAAGTTCCTCAAGTATATCTTTTCTTAGTGAGATGTGAAACATTGACGGAGGAGGTGGGTTTATTATCTATAGTATTTTGAAGTTGTGTTGTCTTATTCACAATTCAAGGAAATCACTATTGATTATTCATTGAATTTAAAATTTAGGTAGAGGAAATAAGGGGGTATTTTAATGAGTGGTTGATAGTAGCACTATTTAGAGACATGCATGTAGATGTTCAGGAGTCTCTAAGATGAATAACTTTGAATTTGACATTTGTAATACCCTTTCTTCTAGACAGGATTAATACTATTATTTTATTTCATATGAATGCCTTATATTGGAGAGACAACATATATTGTGGGAAGAAAACATCAAGATTCTCTTCTGTTGGTGTAAATTATGTTGTTTTTTGTGGCTGACTATGGGTTCCTATGGTCTTACATGATGTGCGGATAAGAGAGATTCATACTTATTGATGGGTGGTGCATCTTAGTTTTATAAAGATGTTTCATACACTCTATAGATTTTATTGGTGGTCCAAAATGAATTAGGAGGTGGTAGGATTCATGGATAGATTCCTTGCTTATCTGTAGGTTAAGGCTGGTGATTAGAGGCTGGTGGGGCTTTAGCAACATTTTCCTATTCTTGATGGAAAATGAGATGATGCCAATGTGGATTTTTTGACATTATTACCCAGGAAAACCCATATGAATTATATTATATGTTTAATTGTGGATCAAATGATGATGGTAAACAACTTATTACCTGTTAGGGATACCTCGAGAGTTGATGATATGGTTAGTCTTAATGTGTGGAAGATATTTTTTTCACGGTGTTCCAAAAAGTATATTTTCTAATAGATATCCTCTTTTATGTTGACATTTTTGGTAGGGTATTCAGGTGGATTTATAATCAAAGGTTTTTTACAAGAACCTATCATCCATAGACTGATGGTCAGTCTGAGTGGACTATTCATTTTTGAAGGATATTTTTTGTGCAATTTATAGATTTTGGTGGTTCATGGAAGAAAGTTATTGCACTCGTGGAGTTTTAAGATAATAGTATATTCTAGGAATATATCTAAATACAACCATTTAATGATTTTTATGGTATTTTGTGTCATTTTTATTATTTTTTTATGGAAGTAGGTGATTCAGTTCTTGTTGAACCTAGTCTCATGCAGGAGAGGTCTGTTCTTGTTCTCTTGATTAGATTGCAATTGGTGACCATGAAGAGTAGGCACAAATCATATAATGACCACTAAGGATGACCTATGGAATTCATTTTTGGTCATCATGATTTCATTTAGGTGTTTCCAAGATTATGGTAACACAATATAAATAAATAGGGAAAACTAGCACCTAGGTTTTTCTAGCAATTTAAGATAGTGGAAAGGTTTAGTCTAATCCCTGTCTTTTCATGCCTTCTACCGTGTAACAGTTTCATTCATGATGTATTTAATTTTTCATTGGTTTGGAGATATCATTCAATCATTTCCTTTGTGATACATGTGGAAGACATCGATTTTTTTGTGGATGCATCCTTTATAGAGCATCTGATATGGGTCGTAGATTTTTCTGAGAGACATATTCAGGGTAATACTATAACATTAATTCGAGTACATTGTAAGAATGGGTGAGTTTAGAAGGATACCTTGGTGAGGGACTTTGATATGGGAACCCAATTTATAGAATTGTTCACTGAGGCCCCATAGTGATTCTTAGATCATCTTGGGACATTATGTTGTATGATGGGGATGTTTTTTGATTCTATCATTTTTTAGGTGCGTATCTCTTTGAGATTTTTTGTTAAAATTATTTCCATTGAGTTTTGAAACATATTTAAAACTTGGTTGTTTCTATTTCATTGTAGATGATTGTATTTTGAATAAATGTAGTCTCAGTTGTGAGGAAACATGATAAAAACTTATATGATCTACATGGAGAGTTGTTTTGGGGGAAATGACTTATTATTCATGGATGTATGTTTGTACGAATTAATGGAGTCTAGGTATAAATAGTTCATGTGTTACCATGTGTTCTTGGTAAGTTTGTATCACTTAGAAGGGTTCTAAGTTGTTTAATAGGGAAATCGGATGAAACGCCATCTTCAAAAGATTTACACATAATAATGGATTATTACACATCTTGTAATGTTTGGGGAAATTTTAATATTTTCATCTAAGCTGGTGGGTTTCTCAGTAAATCCCATTTGGAAAAAGATATATGATGTGAAACTATATTACATTATATGTAATTTTCTAACCTCTTATTTTAATTTATGTCATGAAACTGATTTTACCTTTTATCTCACTACGATCTTATCCACTCTACCGCAGGTCATCCTCCAGATGATGTTAGAGTTCAAGCCTACCTTCTTGACATTCCAAGATCATGATCAATCCATGGTATTTGGTTTTAGTTATTTCTTACCATTCTCTCACTTGTTTCTCCATCCATTTAAATATAATCCTTTGATAATGTGCATTGTTGGTTTTGATCTTGATCATTTTTATCTAATATCCTATTAGAGATCATCCACACCTTCTTCCACATGGTAATTTTCAATGAGAATATTTTTTTTCTTCACCAGTTAAAGGTAGGGGTTTAAATAATAACCTAGGGTTTGATAAATATCCAAGTATATAAAACATTTTGATTGTACCAACACAAAATGCATCTGAATTAATTAAATAATGAATGAGATTATTCCATGGATTTAGTTTTCTTTAATTGGTTATTGGAATATCTTATGGATACCCTTTGGGTGAGGGAACCTTATACATAATTGAATTGATTAATTTATGAAAGCGTTGTTACAATTAAATGATACATTAGGTGATTTCTTGATATAGAATCTCTAAGTTATGAATTACTACTAATTGATTTTATTTTTGATCAATTTTGATAAAATTGAACGACATAATTGAATGAAAAATCATAATTCTCATAATTACCCATTGTGCATTAAGAAGTTTTATTAGGATATCAGTTTTTTTAGAACATGTTTTGTGATCCTAGGTGAAATTATTATATATTTGGCAAAGCCTTATAATATGCACATTGATATGTTGTAATGATTATGTAGAGAGGGATCGGCCCAGTCCAATGTAGTAATGCATGTATGACCTTCACCCAGATATTTTAATTCTTATAGTGATTTGACATGGATGTTTTAATGCTTATAGGGATTTTACCTGAACTCTATATTTCCTATATTGAGAAGGATTATCCAAATCCCTCATTTTAATGATTATGGGGATTTGACATGAATTTTTGTTATTATTAAATTTTTATTATTATGGTTTCCATTGTTGTGAGACATGCCTAGAGATATTTTTTCATAATGTTGATATATTTTATATCATGATGTTTATAAAAATGTGGTTTGAATCGTTGTGAGACATTCTCTTTCATATTTAGGAATTCAACTGAAGAATGTTTGTGTTGTATTTTATTACATGTTTATTTAATTAATAAATCTATTCATATTATTATATCCTACGATTATAATCAGATAGGTCTGTTTAGAAATGTTTCATTTGAACTGAAGAGTTATACTCAAACCATATTTTGGTCAATGTTTACTACATAAGAAGACTATGTGTATGTAGGTTTGGACAAGGGAAAGGATCCTTGTGGTTGATTGTCTTGACTGGGTGGGCTAGAGTTTGGAGATGGGACTGATGTGCGGTTCAGGTCTAGGGACCATTGATTCTTTATTTTAGTCTTCTAGTATATTACTTGTATTGTTTCTAGCATGAGATTTAGTTACATTCCATAAAACATTACATTATTCATTTAGTATTTTCAATATTGTTCATTTGGCTTGTATTGCTGGTTTCTTAGATATTATATTGTTTCCATTATTTCTGCACTATGATAATTATTTATTATTTTCTGGATATTTTCTACTATGTGGTAATCTAAATATAGGGGGTATAGTCTTCCCACTATACTTATCAAAACCTCAATGCTAGTCTGAAACCTTTGGAATACGGGGAGGCATGTCCGAGGTATCACAACTAACACTTTCTAGAATATTGTGAGAGTATTTGATTGAGGGACATTACAATCATAATATATATTGAATGAAATATACATCAGATACATTTTTATTATGAATAAAAAATATGAAATAGAAAATACATGGTACTCATATTAATAGAAGGTTGTGAATGATATTATGATGATAGAAGGAAATTTTAATTTAAGGGGTAATATGACCATTGGAATCATTCCAATGGGATTTTAATCTTAGAATCTAACCAATAGAAATATAAATGTTGTAATAATAAAGAAATAATTTTCATTAGGTCCAATAGGTCAAATAACCTATGATTGGGGGTGAACCAGGGTGTAACATATGAAAACTCTCGCCCTTTCAAATCTTGTTTCTTAATTAAAAACACCCTTCTCTCTTTCTCTTGTACCAATAGATGATCAGAAATGAAATCATGCACATGATAGAGTGATTTTACATGGTTTACCATCAAGGGGAAATGTCCAAGGAGCATTCAATGACGATGTGCCAATATACCAAATCTACTACATCTCACATCAAAATACATGTTTCAGGCTAGATCACATCTATACAAAGGTTCACTACCTTTACAATGTTTAGATCCATCTCATTGCATTCCCATGGGACACTTCTTATGTATCATTCTCTGGTTCACTATCGGTAGAATGAATCATCATCTTCATTTTCATTCACTCACTGCTCTTAGAAGAGATCCACTCAAAGTTTATAGACTTGTTGGTCTATTCATTTCCATGAAATCACGAATCATCAACTGTAGATAGATTCTCTATTGAAGTCCCTTTTTGACCCACAGATGAAATCCACTTTTACACATAATGTTATTTAGTAGAAATTTCTTTTGAGAACTGTTCAAGTTCCTTCACAAACCTCCCACTTATTCGCAAAAAATTCAATGCATATGATTCGTAGACTACCTTTTTTTGAACTGCCTCCACTTCCTCCACTATATACCAACTCTGTGAACCACCTCTTTGTACCGCTTCCACTTCTGCGTAATTCCTTCTTTCATGTACTTCTCCATCGACAGAAAAACATCTCGTCCATATAACACTATAATTTTTGAGCTATAGAGACTCTGAAAAAAACTTTTTTGACTCATTACCATGAACTATATTACTTTACATATTCATTTCTCATGAAACACTTTCAAACTTCACCAAATTCACAGAGAAAGGATGTTTACTTATTAAAATTACTCCAAGTGATCATGGGAATAGTAATCCTTATATAAGAAAATAGTTCCAAAAAATCCACTAATTTGAGATTTACCAAAATCCACAATGTGGTACCTCCTTCAAAGTGAACTTATCCTTCCACAAACACTTTCCCCATAATGTCTACATATTGACTTTATTCCTTCACGGTGACCCAAATCCCTATATTTTTTTCACCAATGACCAGTCATCATGCATACTACTGGCCTTCAATTCACTATTGGCCTCCTACAAACTAAAATCCTCCCTGTGAAACTTTTCTTGTTCACAATCCAAGTGCAACTCTTCATAGTCTGCATAGCACTGCTATGCAGAAATTTTCCTTTGTCAAAATTCCTTCATCATTCTGTGTACCACATTTCACATTTGATGAACAATAGTTTATAGTCCATGTACCATATATTCCGATCCATAAATCTTCCTCATCCAAAATTCAATCTTCTGATAATGAGGACCTAAAATTTTGGCAAACATTGGGAAATTTATCTACCTTAAACACCTAGTTCGATAAGCACTAACCATACTCATCCACGATCATCTGTCTTTGTTAACAAACACAATGAAACCTAAAAAATAGATAGGAAAATTTGTGGGATTTTTTTCCAACACTTATTAATACATGTTTCTACTAAAATAAATAAAATAATTTTATAATAACATAATTATTAATTAAAAAAGTATATTAATTAGTGAATAGTGATATAATTGGTCACATATAACATACTATAAAAATATGATTTAATTAATGAAATATTTTCTAAATAAAATTTACCAAAAAAATGATTTTGATATATAAAAATATACATATTTATAAAATTAAAATCTCGTAGAAAGAAAAAAATTCATAAAAATGATATTAAATTTTACACCATCACATCGAAATTATTTAATAGAGAGTTTTTCAAAATGTTCTTAGAGGGAAAATAATTTCTAAATAGTATAATATCATATGTATTATAAAATGATTATATTATAATATTTCTTATAAGTCAATTCATGAACTTGTTTTTTTATAATGTTTTCAAATTATTTCTAATTATTTTCAAATCCAATAAATATAATTCTAAAATAAATTATTTTTTTTAAAACAATATTTTTTGGAAAATTGATTATCGAATTGGAAACATATTATAAAATAATAGAGTTTTTTTCTAAAACATTTAAAAATAAACCATATATTAAATGAATAAAAAATTATATTTAATGATGCATAAGACAATGGTTTTTTATTTTAAACAACCTATATTTTTTAGGATTTTATTAACATATTAAGAAAAAATCCCTTATTTTCTATAAATATCCACCCTTTCTCCCATTCCATTATACTTTAGATTCATTAACCATGAATTAAACCTCATTCTCCCTCTTATGGTTCTCTCTTATGATTCTCTATGTTCCTAAGGATCCCTTCTAATCCTTTAAGAAGCTATCTTTCAAGGTTAAGGTTCCCAACCTCTTAAAATTTTATTAATTGTGTCATTATTTCAAATTTCATTTAAATTCAACGTAAAATTTTATTATTCCATATTTTTATAAATTATTAACTATATTATTAATGATACATGACTATTAAATATCATTATACATCATTTATAAGCCATTATAACTCTCAAACATTCTTGTGGCTATAAAACATCTAAAAAATTGGTAAATTAAAAAAGTGAGTGATTTTCAATCAATAGAATCCTTGTCTACATACAAACAAGTGGATGTTGGATCTAACAAAAATTAACATGTGGTTAACCACCCAAAATTAATTTGGTTTAGTATTAACACAATCTCTACCTAGTACAAATCAAGTGTGTTTCATTGCACACTTGGTTTGACATTCATGAGGGATATGATTTTGATAATTCATATTATCATTATAAACCATAAAAAATGATCATTTTATATTTAAATATATACAATAATAAATTAACACCACTTCTACCATGTTATCATTCCTTTGATAAGGTTACTTTATATTTCAATATTGATATTTCTATTGTTTTATATTCACATAGCTAGACACATTCCATTAAATGGGGGAAATTGATAATAAATACATATACTATTTCTATATGGATTGATTGTAGAGACCCAAAGCTTGACGTTCATGGACATTACATTAATTTTTAGTAATATCAAATACATAACAAAAACAGACACACAAGGACTCTAATAGTTTTTTATCTTTGGAAACTTGGAATATAAACTTCTAATCATGTTGACAGATCTTCAACATCTCCCATAACGATCCTCCCCTTTTGGTTTCCTTACCTAAAACCTTTCTTTTAATCTTGGGGGAAAAGAAAACATAAAAAGGTTGATCTCAAATGATCAGTAAGGGTAATAATGGTGAAAATATAACAAACCATATACATTTGAACTTAAAAACATGAACATAATATTTAAACATCAAAATCTTGAGCAATGACATAAAACATGGCAGTACGTAAGGAATAGATCATAATAGAACATCAATCATGAAAAAATATCTTGGTAATAAAACTTGTAATTATGGCAAAACATTAAGCACGTGATATGATTTCCATGGTAGCCAAGGCATTGATGCAAAGACCATCATAGTGAACAAAGTCCTTTTCTGATCGAGTTCACTCCTCGTTTCAGTCCTGTAACACTGAACCAGATTAACTTACCATTCCAGCCATGTCTATCTCATGAGATATAAATCTTTACCCAATTCATTGAAGGGATATATAGGTCCCACCCATCTCATAATGAAATCATTCTTACTTGTGCCACAAAAATAAACATAAATCATTCATAATAACCCAACGAATAAAATGGGTTTCATAAACATCATCCCATTATCACATAATCCATATAAAAGAAATGGATATCATAAAAGTGAAACCATGTAAATCATAGAGACATTATACTTGAAACATACACATATGAAATAATGTCATCTGAGGTGGAAAATGGTTTAGATAAAACACGTGAAATGAATTTTTGAGGTAAATATCATTTTTTCTTCAAAATCATTTTCTTTTCACATAATGTCAGGCAATTTTAAAATAAAACGATTTTGTTGAAAATAGTCATGAAATATTTTTGAGGAAGCTTAATGAAAACAAGTCTTTATAAAACCGTAAAAATCCTTTCATGCCGTATACGTTAAAAAAACATTCTTCTCATAATTTTGCCAGAAAAGTCAAAAAGTACCTCATAAAAGAAAGATTCCATACATACCATGTCGTAAAAGTAAAAAAATGGGTAAAAATGGCATTAAACATACATGAAAACATTTTTATAAAACTCGTACATGGATGATAAATATAACCCTAGTAAATACTTACGTATAAGAAATGTTGGATAGAAAACAATTGAGATTGCAACATTATCCCTTACCTTAGGTATGAGATGCTTCGTATGGATCAGAACCTCCTGTATAAAGATTTAAATAATGTCATTGACTTATTACATAATCATATTCATTGTTATGATATCATATATGTTTCACTTATGACTTTATATTACCCGTTCTTTTGTAAATTCCATGTTAAAGTAGCGTTTTGGGTAAAATCATTTCATTTGTCGTTCGTGTTTTGACTTTTAATTATTCATATGATTAATTAGATCATGATTACTTAATTACATAATATAAAAAATTATTTATATATAATATATATTCAGAATATACTTATATATAATAGATCGATAAATGGAAAGAAATACACCGTTCATGGAGAAGGTAGGCCGTACGTACGCATGACCACTGTTTTCGTTTCCTTATTGAGTTGAATGGAATTAAGTAGATGAAATACATACATATATATATATATATATAAATAAATATAGTATCTTTATAATGTCATATATTTCATTATTATTTCTTATATATACTTTATAATCATTCTTAAATGTTTAACATGGATAATGAATCTCATCGCGTCATGGAGATGGTATTCCATACGTACGCACGAGCGATGATATCGTTCCCATGATTATTGAATAGAATTGTAGTGGATGGTATAATATATCAAAATCATTATGATGTTATAATAACCATAAATATTTATTCTTTACACCATTATATCCATCCATGTAAGGTGTTGGTGGAAAAACAGATTTCACCACGGCGTGGAGACGATATTCCGTACGTACGCACGCGTGGTGATTTCATTTTCCATAGGATGGATAGATGGTGAAATAGGGTTGTTTCATACTTATAATAAAATATCAGTATATGAGTGATACTGATTTTATTACTTAATAATGAAACAACTAAATAAGAAGAAGTGGAAGAATAAATAACATTGAAAGAATCAGTAACGGACATTACCTCTTCTTTGAAGCGCCTCTTTGAGACCTCCTCTTAGGGCACTAAAATTGGTCTCTTAAGAAGACCATGACCTCTAGGATGTTTCTATGGAACTGGAGAAGAGAATTTTTCAGGGTTTGGCCATGTTTGAATGCTCAATGTGCTGTGAGGAAGAGAGGGTGGAGGCTCCCTTTTATAAGGGAGGAGAGGGGCACATTTGGATATCTGAAAAATATTAATTTATAATAAATCTAAACCCACTTAAAAACCACCAAAAATGACTCATACTAGAAGATGATATGATATAGGGTTGTGATATCATCAAAAAATAAAATTTAGACATGTTAGGATATTATTTTAAACATTATCAACTTGATTTATCCTTACTTAATCAATTTAATTTTATTTGTGGAAATAACATTCTAAATTTTAAATTATAACATAAAATTACTTATTTTTTGTTAATTTTCCATAATTTGATACTTTATAAAATTCTAGACCATATAAATATAAATTTATAATTTTTAAATACTTTTGTGAGTTTTAAACAATTTTATAATATGTTATTTTTATAAAATAACAATAGTGTCAATTTTGACACTATTCATTTAGATGAATTTAAATAAAATATATACAGAAGATATGTTAGAAATAGAAGTTTTAATAGATTTATAAAAGGTCATATGTATCTACAAAATTAGTGGATCACATTAAATAGTTCATATAATATTTATTTTATTATTTTTAAAACCATTTATTTGGTTTATTTCTTAATAAAATAATTACTACAACATTTTTGTATAATTATTTAATATATTTATTTTTTGAATAAAAATTTAAACTAAAATCCTATGATGAAGATAAATCTATTAACTTTCACAATAATACTTTTAATCGAATTTATCATCTTAAAATCACAATATTTAAAATGTTATATTTATTAAATTATGAAGGTGACAACTTTGGCATCATTTAAAATAAAATAATATAAGTGTCATAATCACTTTTATAAGACTCCAAACGGTTATATATTAGGTAATGTTATGATTATGGTATATATATACACTACCAATAAGTTTTGGTCAGGTTTGTGGGCCTTTTAATGGGTATTATTATTTCAATAAAAACTATATTACTGATTTTTCACTTAATAAATAATTTCTGCATCATTAATGTATCACCATTAATGATAGTTATTTAATCCCTAAAAATTCTAAATAAATTTTCATGATGTAGATAATTTTATTAGATTTCTGGATACTATTCAATTTCGATGTTTTATGATGTTTATCACTAAATTAAAATTATTATACTTATATGATTTAAGAGAGTGACACGTTGTCACTTTCTTTGGTTTTAATAATAATTAAATTATTTTCATGGTCAAAAGACCATAAAATGAATCTAATCCGACCCTTAGGTGATATGGGTCTACTTTTATTCATCCAATAGAATTTTTTCATTTTTTAGGGTAATTTTATAATATTATATTTACCCTTAATTACCCAATTTACCTTTAACTATGGTAAATAAAATTTTCCGTAGTTATTATTCATAATTCCCAAAAATAAAAATTATCCTATTAACATAATTTAGACCCGCTGATTCCAAATATGGAATCAATTTTTTCAAATTCAATACACAGATGTTTCAGAAATTAAATTAAAATTAATCTCATTGTCGAATGAAAACGGGTTTTTGATTAAAACATTGCAAAAGATTGAATTGATTTAATCTAATAATTCAATGTAAAATCAATGATAATGACAGACATTATATTAAAAGGTAAAAATATATTTTATTTATACTTTAATACCATTCAATATTATAATTTAACTACATAAGTTATTACGATGAAAAAAGTTGTTTTTAATTAAAATATAGCGTGTTTTTATTATTCATTAAAATATGAAAGTTATCAGAAAAATATCAACACTTTATCCAATGTGAATTTTTATATCCTTATTCTAAATAAGAATTTTATTTTGTCAAATTGAACTTATAAACTTGTCAACAACTATATTTAAAGTTGGTGTGCCATCAAAATGCGGCAAAACTGCATTTTTTTTAAAATACTTATTTTATCTGAAAAATTTATTTTGTTCTTATAACATGTTCTAGAAAATGTGTAATATGAATAATAATGTTATAAAATTCAAAATTTAGTTAATACTATTCATAACGGCTAGTTCATAATAATATTATAATAATATACCGTTGTTTAGTAAAACCCGGTATTGCGTACAACACACGCTATCGAGGAAGGTCACGATTGCGTGTAATGAAAGCCAAGTTAGGGTTGCATGTTTTGCAAGACTCCTTTTTGTTCATATAATTGAATCCAACCATATTTCATTTATACATTGAATATATATATATATATATAAACACTCAATGTTTCGTAGAATGACTATTATCAAACGAACATGAAATTGTGTGTAACACAATCTAAGAATAGTGTTGCATATACTGCAAGAAAATATGGTGTTGCGTATAGCACAAGATAATCTTGTTGTAGAATAAAACACATGACATCAAATAAATTAAAAAGGATACTTATCATAAAATATCGTGTTCTTACATTCTACCCCCCTTAAAATGAATTTTTCCCTCAACATTTGTCAGGGTTATGCATGGTTTTCTACATGAAAGTTTCTTTAATTAAAACCCACATCGTAAAATGAAATACCAAAACTTAACTTTCAAAACTAAGGTAGGAAATGTAACAGTTACCTAAATTAACTCATCACTTGGTTTCCACGTAGGAGAACATAGGTGACAAAATGAATATGGTAGAGAAATCTAAACATCATGTTCTGATGGAGAGTGGTAGAGAACATGGCTATGAAAAATCCAACAATCACAAAGCCATATATTTGTGATGATCTAAGGTACCATATGATTAATCAGATATAAGGGCACTAGGACAACATTTTTGGTTTTCAAGATCATTTCCCCAAAGTTGAAGAATTTGAATTAGAAGAAATACATGCTTGATTTTGGTACAATCTCACTGTTGTTCGTTCATTGAACAATTTCCACTTCATCTCTTAAAGAAATGAAGTTGAATTTGTTATTCGTGAATTGTTAGCAGATCATGTGATAGAATGATGGTTCATTCCATCTATTTCAAGCAAAAGTTATAAGTCCATCTTATGGTTAGATTAATCGTATATGGTTCCAAAAATGAACTTATACTTCATATATCATACCGCTTAATAAAATAAAACTACTTTCTACTAAACAGGGACTTACTGTAGGCCAGTGGTATGTGATAAAGGCCTATCTCACTTCGGTTGTGGGTTCAATTCCCACATCCTTGTCCGACGCGATGGGCTGTCGCTCATCCTGCAGGTTGTCCTTTTTATAAAACTACATTACTATAACATCCCATCAATAATATCGAAAAAAGTTCTATCCTTAAACAATACTATCATATGTCCAACATAATCCATTCCAATATTTATCTAAAATACTTCGGTCTAAGCTCATAGTATAAAGAAAACGATTACTTGAAATGTCATCAACCAACCGTCATTTATCCCCCTTTATATTGTTGGTCGCATTCCAATCATGTCAATACCTTAATCATGTATTCTATTGAAAAATGAATACCCATTAAATCATAGTGAAAACATTAATGCTATCAAAAGTTAACTCTTTCCACATACCAAAATCCAAAAATTCTATATACTCAAACCATGATATAACCTTCTCCTTATATCAGTCATGAGATCATGAATACTATCAAACATTTAATTTTCTCCTTATCCCTTCATTATGCGCATACCATCTACTTTCCAAAAATACTGGTACCATTCATCACACACTTTCAAAACTTAAGGAAAGACAACAGTGTAACAATCCTTAGATGTATCTTTATTCCATAGTACCATGAGATTATTTATACAACATTACACTTGATAAACATGTAATCATTCCACTACCTTCCTAAGCCATTGACCGAGATTCAACAATTATTTCATGTCACATATCATTTGTAGTCTCTTCATCATCATCAACATAAATACTACCCGTACGACCATACTGATTCTCTTCATTAGACTTTCCATTAGGGAATTGGTTTTCATAATTCTCGTACATCCCACATTTAAAACATTTAACCATTGTTGATGTCATGGCAATACCATTATCCTCATCCATGGTGTTAACTGAACCTTTTACTTTGAACTTACTGGCTTTATGTCCTTCTTTTCCACACCCAAATCATCTTCTAGTTCCTTTGAAATATTCTCCTTGATTCCTCTTCCCACATGATTTACATAGGGGAAATTTAACTTTCTTTCCGCCATGATCACCATGAAACTCAATCTTTCTCTTATTAGCCGAGTCAGGAAACTTACCAAATTTGAGTTTAATGATCATATTATGATATTGCTGATTCGGCATAATAATGATGTTTGGACTTCCAAATCCCATTTCATTTGGTTGCTCATGAAGAATATAATTCCATTTTCCATCATATCCTCCATTATCGTGAATCATCTTGTTTCCAGTCATTTTCTAAAACCCAAAAAGAATAGTGTGAGAGGAAAAAATCATAATAAAGGGGGAGTAACTTCAATATCTAACATCTTTGGTTTAATCTAATATCTTTACCATAATTATAGGACTATACATATACTTAACCTTAGGGACATCCCTAGACATACCTTAGAAATATCTCTAGGGATCTCACTAAAGTTATCGCATCCTAGTTTCCAAAGGTTGACTAAACCATTCCTCTGATACCAACTGTAGAGACCTGAAGCTTGACGTTCATGGACATTACATTAATTTTGTAGAATATCAAATACATAACAAAAACAGAAACACAAGGACCATAATAGTTCAGTGTCTTTGGATACATGGAATATAAACTTCTAATCATGTTGAAAGATCTTCAACATCTCTCATAACGATCCTCCCCTTTTTGTTTCCTTACCTAAAACCTTTCTTTTCATCCTGGGGGAAAGGAAAACATAAAAAGGGTGAGCTCAAATGCTCAGTAAGGATAAGCATGGTGAAAATAAAACAAACCATATATATTTGAACTTAAAAACATGAACATAATATTTAAACATCAAAATCTTGAGCAGTGACATAAAACATGGCAGTACGTAAGGCATAAATCATAATAGAACATCAATCATGAGAAAATATCTTGGTAATAAAACTAGTAATTGTGGAAAAACATTAATAACATGATATGATTTCCATGGTAGCCAAGGCATTGATTCCAAGACCATCTTAGTGGACAAAGTCCCTTTCTGAATTGAGTTCACTCCTCGTTTCAGTCATGTAACACTAAACCGGATTAACTTACCGTTCTAGCCATGTCTATCTCATGAGATATAAATCTTTACCCAATTCATTGGAGGGAGATATAGGTCCCACCCATCTCATAATGAAATCATTCTTACTTTTTCCACAAAAATAAACATAAATCATTTATAATAACCCAACGAATAAAATGGGTTTCATAAACATCATCCCATTATCACATAATCCACATAAAAGAAATGGATATCATAAAATTGAAACCATGTAAATCATAGAGAAATTATACTTGAAACATAAACATATGAAATAATGTCATCTGAGGTGGAAAATGGTTTTGATAAAACACTTGAAATGAATTTTTGAGGAACATATCCTTTTTTCTTCAAAATCATTTTTTTTCACAAAATGTCGTTCAATTTTAAAAGAAAAGGATTTTGTTAAAAATAGTCATGAAATATTTTGGAGGAAGATTAATGAAAAAGAGTCTTTATAAAACCATAAATATCCTTTCATGATGTATACATTAAAAAAACATTCTTCTCGTATTTTTGCCAGAAAAGTCAAAAAGTACCTCGTAAAAGAAAGATTCCATACATATCATGTAGTAAAAGTAAAAAAATGGGTAAAAAAACATTAAACATACATGATTTTTTTTATAAAACTTGTACATGGATGATAAATATAACCCTAGTAAATACTTAGGTATAAGCAATCTTGGATAGAAAACAATTGAGATTGCAACATTATCCCTTACCTTATGTCTGATATGCTTCGTATGGATCCGAACCTCCTGTATAATGATTTAAATAATGTCATTGACTTATTAAATAATCATATTAATTGTTATGATATCATATATGTTTCACTTATGACTTTATATTACCCATTGTTTTGTAAATTCCATGTTAAAGTAGCGTTTTGGGTAAAATCATTTCATTTGTTGTTCGTGTTTTGACTTGTAATTATTCATATGATTAATTAGATCATGATTACTTAATTTAAGAATATAAAACATTATTTATATATAATATATATTCAGAATATACATATATATAATAGATCGATAAATGGAAATAAATACACCGCTCATGGAGATGGTAGGTCGTACGTACGCATGAACGCTGTTTTCATTTCCTTATTGAGTTGAATGGAATTAAGTAGATGAAATACATATATATATATATATATATATACATAAATCCAGTATCTTTATAATTTCATATATTTCATTATTATTTATTATATAAACTTTATAATCATTCTTAAATGGTTAACATGGAGAATGAATTGCATCGCGTCGTGGAAATGGTATTCTTTACGTACGCACGAGCGATGATATCGTTCCTATGATTATTTAATAGAATTTTAGTGGATGGAATAATATATCAGAATAATTATGATATTATAATGACCATAAATAGTTATTCTTTACACCATTATACCCATCCATGTAAGGTGTTGGTGGAAAAATAGATTTCACCCCGGCATGGAGACGGTATTCCGTACGTATGCACGCGTGGTGATTTCATTTTCCGTAGGATGGATAAATGGTGAAATAGGGTTGTTTCATACTTATAATAACATATAATTATATGAGTTATACTGATGTTATTACTTCATAATGAAACAACTAAAGAATAAGAAGTGGATGAAGAAATAAAGTTGAAAGAATCGGTAATGGACATTACCTCTTCTTTGAAGCACCTCTTTGAGACCTCCTCTTAGGGCACTAAAATCGGTCTTTGAAGAAGACCATGACCTCTATGATGTTTATAATTAATTGGAGAAAATAATTTGGCAGGGTTTGGCCGTGCTTGAATGCTCAATGTGGTGTGAGGAAGAGAGGGAGGAGGTTCTCTTTTATAAGGGAGGAGAGGGGCACATTTGGAAATCTTAAAAATATTAATTTATAATAAATCTAACCCCATATAAAACCTCCAAAAATCACTCATATTTGAAGATAATATGATCTATGGTTGTAATATCATCAAACAATAAAATTTAGACATGTTAGGAATTTATTTTAAACATTATCAACTTGATTTATCCTTACTTAATCAATTTAATTTTATTTGTGGTAATAATATTCTAAATTTTAAATTATAACAAAAAATTACTCATTTTTTGTGAATTTTTCATAATTGGATACTTTATAAAATTTTAGACCATATAAATATAAATTTATAATTTTTAAATTTTTTTTTTTAATTTTAAACAATTTTATAATATGTTATTTTTATAAAATAACAATAGTGTCAATTTTGACACTATTCATTTATATTAATTTAAATAAAATATATACAGAAGTTATGTTCGAAGTAAAAGCTTTAATAGGTTCTTAAAAGGTCATATTTATCTAGAAAATTAGTGTATCACATTAAATAGTTCATATAATATTTATTTTATTATTTTTAAAACCATTTATTTGGTTTATTTCTTAATAAAATAATTACTACAACATTTTTGTATAATTATTTAATATACTTATTTTTTGCATAAAAATTAAAAATAAAATACTATGATGAATATAAATCTATTACCTTTCACAATAATACTTGTACTCGAATTTCTCATCTTAAAATCGCAATATTTAAATTGTTATATTTATTAAATTACGAAGGTGACAACTTTGGCATCATTTAAAATAAAATAATATAAGTGTCATAATCACTTTTATAAGACTCCAAACGGTTATATATTTGGTAATTTTATGCTTATGGTATAGATATACACTATTAATATGTTTTGTTCCGGTTTGTGGGCCTTTTAATGGGTATTATTATTTCAATAAAAACTATATTACTGATTTTTCACTTAATAAATAATTTCTGCATCATTAATGTATCACCATTAATGACAGTTATTTAATCCCTAAAAATTCTAAATAAATTATCATGATGTATATAATTTTATTATATTTCTGGATACTATTAAAGTTCGATGTTTTATGATGTTTACCACTAAATTAAAATTATTATACTTATAAGATTTAAGAGTGTGACATGTTGTCACCTTCTTTGGTTTTAATAATAATTAAATTATTTTCATGGTCAAAAGTCCATAAAATGAATCTAACACGACCATTAGGTGATATGGGTCTACTTTTAGCCATCCAATAGAATTTTTTCAGGTTTTAGGGTAATTTTATACTATTATATTTACCCTTAATTACCCGATTTACCATTAACTACGGTAAATAAAATTTACCGTAGTTACTATACATAATTCCAAAAAATAAAAAGTAGCCTATTAACATAATTTGGACCCACAGATTCCAAATATGGAATCCATTTTTTCAATTTCAATACACAGAAGTTTCATAAATTAAATTAAAATTAATCCTGTTGTCGAATGAAAATGGGTTTTTGATTAAAACATTGCAAAAGATTGAATTGATTTAACCTACGAATTCAATGTAAAATCAATGCTAATGACATACATTATATTAAATGGTAAAAATATATTCTATTTATACTTTAAAACCATTCAATATTATAATTTAACCACATAAGTTATTACGATGAAAAATGTTGTTTTTAATTAAAATATAGCGTGTTTTTACTATTCATTAAAATATGAAAGTTATCAGAAAAATATCAAAACTTTATCCAATGTAAATTTTTATATATTGATTCAAAATAAGAATTTTATTTTGTCAAATTGAACTTATAAACATGTCAAAAACTAGATTTAAAGTGAGTGCGCCATCAGAATGCGACAAAACTGCATTTTTTTCAAAATACTTATTTTACCCGAAAAATTTATTTTGTTCTTGTACCATTTTCTAGAAAATGTGTAAGATGAATAATAATGTTATAAAATCCAAAATTTAGTTAATACTATTCATAACGGCTAGTTCATAATAATATTATAATAATATACCATTGTTTAGTAAAACCCGGTATTGCGTACAACACACACTATCGAGGAAGGTCGCGATTGTGTTTAATGAAAGCCAAGCTAGGGTTGCATGTTGTGCAAGACACCTTTGTTGTTTCATATAATATAATCCAACCATATTTCATTTATATATTGAATATATATATATATATACACTCAATGTTGCGTAGAATGACTATTATCAAACGAACGTGAAATTGTGTGTAACACAATCTAAGAATAGTGTTGCATATACTGCAAGATAATACGGTGTTGCGTATATCACAAGATAATCTGGTTGTAGCATAAAACACATGACATCAAATTAATTAAAAAGAATACTTATCATAAAATATCGTGTTGTTACATTGATATTGATTAAAAATACATTTAAAATTTTCATATATATTATATACCCTTTCTCTACATTTAATAGATGTATTGGATTTATTATGTGACAATTTGGTATTGAAATTATATTTCCCATCGTCGAATCGGTTGGCCTCATGAGATAAACTAGTCCAGTATTTCGTGAAATCCATACATTTTTATTTGATTTATTGTCATAAGACTTTTATAGTTTAGTTTTTATGTCAAACATTATTCATCGTATCACAATGATATTAGTTATTATTATCAATGTCGTTATTCAAAACTATTTTTTTCAAGGATATAATATTATCACAGTTTCAATATTTATGAAATTATTTCATTAATTTATTTCAACCATATTATTATTTCTAGGAATATTATAAGATGTCATTCAGTTTATGATACCTATTATTGAGAATATGATCTCACCCATTTATATTGTTATCACTTAATCATGAAACTATGGTGAATTCTATATATTAAATAAGGAATTCCACATTGATATAATAAAGTTATCTTGTAATCAAATACTCTATTTTAAGACTCATTGTTATGTAATTCCCTTATACATCTATTTTTCTAATACTGCTATGATTATTGATCTTATATGTTGTGATAAATTTATTCTATACTAATGTAATAAAATAACCACCAATTTTGGGGTACTATTGCATTTGATTTTATATTTAGAATCAGATGATGATTTTTATAAATATTCAGAACTTTGTTTAAAAGAACATAGATCGATAAAATAACCCTACTAAAACCCCATAAAACAGTCTATAAATATTTCAAGATTATAATTAATGCATTAAATGTATAGAATTATATAATATGATTTATAATTTCAAGTGATTTTCTGGAAATAATTATGTTTTTTCCATTTTTTATAAATAGATCCTAAAAGAAATAATGAAAAATATGTCATCACTAATAATAAATATGAGGATTATCCTATTGATAAATTTTACAAGGAATGTATTATAGAAAATTAGTTTTTAATTATATTATGGAATGTGACTTTAGGTTATGACCAATAAGTATTCCCATATGGAATAAAATTTTTTCCTATATCATTGTGTAACATTGTGTGACATAGATTCTTATAATTGATGAATGAGATGATAATGTTTATAAATTATTCAGTCCGCATATTTTTTGTATTTGTATCAGGTTTTTATGATTTCAATGTTACTAAATAGGGGTTTGATATCTTATGTTAAGAGCCTTTTATAGTGGTTGGTCTGAATGTGGGATAAAAGGAACGACATGCCCATTAGTGGTGTCACAGACCCATTGGTGTTCCCAGTACAAGGGTGCAATAAATTCACCCCAATGGGATTGAATTAAAACTATTTTTGAATATTTTTATTTCCAAACCTAATAGAAGTATTTAATAATATAAATCTCTACTCGTTCATGATTTCTATCCCATTAGTCTCCCCTTACCTTCCCAATCCTTTACATATCCTGTGGAGGTATAATGGTATGTTCATTATAGATATACTATAAATTGTTCTTATTACTTATTATATGTTCTTGAATATTTTTTTGATCTATATTTTCCATGAATATAAAATGAGTAATTATGCATTTATTTTTATTTCATTGGGGGATCTAGAATGTTTGCATTATTTCATGGGAAAATATTTTTTCTACCTCTTAACAAATGAATTATATAGGTAAGTGTTTATGGACCGTCCTCTGAAACTTCTTATTTATGGAGAATTAAAAAAACAAAAAATATTAATGATTCTTTTATAGATCGGTGGAGGTATTAATGGGTCTATGACAACCCCCTTGATTTGAGATTGAATTTTCATGTATAGTGGATGTTTTGATAATGTTTCATTAGAATATTCATCCCGAGAACTTATCCATATTGAATATATTTAAATTGTATTTTTGATGATAGAAATACAATCAATAGATAGACATAATTATTTCTACTAGAATTTTTGTGGGATTTGAAATCCATTTTTTAAATCATGAAAGGATTCGGTGTTTTGGATTCTTCTCCTTAAATATACCTCAAAATTAATTTATTTGGTTTAATTCTGATAGAATGTAATTCCTAAATCACCCATATTGAAAAAAAAACATTTTTAATCACTTTTATAAACCACTTTCTACAAATAGGTAATTCATGGTAGGATTCCTTGATTTTTGAGTAATCTACATGGGTGTAAAACATGGTTCAGTGTATGACACTTGATGAACTTTAGAGTGAATCATCAGAAATCATAAGTTAGGAGTTTTATTAATATAAATATCATTGTATGTGAAATTATCAAGGTGTGTTTGATTATTATTGATAGCTAATATTTTTTATGTGTTTACAAGTGGGTGTGTGGGATTCCATGAGAGAATTCATGTTTTGGATATTATGTATGTGTCAAGTTTGTTCCAAAAAACAATCTGGATATGTCTTTTTATTCCATAATATGCTATGTGTTTATTGTGGTATTACATAGCATATGGAACCATTACTTAGGTATTGGGATGATTAGACTACATAGTCTCTGCTAGAAGACCCCATAGAGGGGTGCAAAATGATATAGTGATGACTACAGAAAATGTTATATTTTTTGGTATGGCATAGATCGTGGAAAAATATGGTTATATGGGAATAAAATATTATAGTTAATTGATCATTTGTTTTCCTTAGGCTAAATAGGGTTAATTCCATGAAGGAGTGGTGTGTTATCTACTGGTTTCATACATGTAATGTGATACTTATCATTATTTAATGATAACAACTACCATAAATGTTGGGAGTTCTATGCTCATAATAAAGACCAACATTATGGTGGGGTGTTTGGTGTTTCCTTAAAGATGGAACTTATGTAGAGATACTCTGACATCCTAATCAGCATCATGCTGAAGTATGTTGATCGGGGTTCTGGACAGCTTAGTTAGTGCACGATATCTCATTACCTGTGTGGTTGTATACTTCTTTTATAATTTAATTTATGTGATTTCATATATAAGTATACATTATATACACTTACTTTAATGATGGATTGGTGAATTCCAACTAGGTAATTAATCACACACTTTATGTAAATCTTGATGTTCATATAAATTTCAAGTATAGGGATTTAGGAAAGGATAATGGGATTATAGGGATGGATGAGCTGAGGAGATAGGAGTTATTGCAGTATCAGGACAAATTCTATAGGGCTACCACTAGGTTTTATTTATTTACTTATCTACCCTAACATAATATATTATCATGACATTTCACATTGGGGGACCATTTCTTTTATTGCATGACATTTTTTGGATTTGATATTTTTTTTTTCAAAAAAATTTATTCATAGCTATAAAATATTATTTATATTGGTAATGTAAGGATATGATTCTGAGGGTATATTCTCCCCACTAACAGACATAGGACCCTCATGTCTAATCAATAGCCACTTCCATATTTGTAGTCCTTCATGAGGTCATGTGACTTTCTAGCATGAATCCAACAGTTTCGATCATAACATCAAACACGGTTGGACAACATCATGAGGCAACGTGCTATATCTATTAATTGAACCAATAATGCATTAATTGTAGATAAATGGATCAATTATTTGAACAACACATTTTTTACATTACAATTTTATAAAAATTAAATTCTAATCATTATTTCATATCATCTATATGGATATAATGATCATTGATGACCTTTGATTAAATTCTAAGAAGGTGGAAGAGATAGAAAACATAGAGTGGAATGATTATAAATATATATTAAGATACAAGTATTTTAATCTTGATAAAAGATCTAACAAAGAAAGGAAATTTATAAATTTATTACAAAAAGATAAAGAAGTTGTAACTAAGTATGAAACTAATTCCACTAGGCTAGCAAGGCATGTTTTGGAAAATGTATGAATCCTAGAAATAAATATTGATCTCTTATATGATAGTATAAACCATGTTTGAGAAAGAAATTAAGTTCTAAAAGTTTTTCATATTACGGGGAAATTTTATGAAGAATGATCTAGATTGAGAATGATTTCACTACGTCCAATATTTTAAATGTAAAATCCTAAAAAAGTGTACACCAGAGTACCATGTTGAATAAAATTTGGAAATGTTGAAGATGGGAATCATAGAATTTATCACAAGTAATAACTATGGGAACTAACATCATGGGTATTTTTTAAATGTAATAGAAATTTATAACAATTATTGTGATTAGTTTCATCAAGTTAATTAATTAAATTTCAAGGAAGAATCCAAAAATACCTAATTACATAATTCAGTAGAGATGTGACCCAATTCAAAACAATACCCCAATAATTAAGGGAAATAACCCCAAAAGTCTATAGGGATAATGGTCGGGATCTTATAATCATCATGAAATATTTTGAATTCATAAATAAAATTATATTATGAACTTTCATTAAAAACAAAATGTTAGCAAAAACCATATTTTATTCAATATATATACATTAATTTATATCTTGAATGTTTTCAATGAACAACGAATCATCTCCTAGTATACTAATAAAGAAGTTTTGAGTTAAAAATATTTGAAGAAATCACATAGAAGTGAAATTATATTTATCTATCTCTACTAGGATACATGGAGTTTCCTTAAATAAAAACCAAATTGTAATACTAGTCACTGACTATGGAATAATCATTTTTATGAATTTGATCTCAATGTTTTTTTATGAAAATTTATTCTGTAGATAAATAACTTTTATAATAATAGTTCTAGAATATAATATCTTGTTTTAACGGAAGATTATTTATTTCATGATCCATTTTTAAAACACCCTACTGTGTCCTATCATACTAAAATATTTGGTAGAAAATTAATCTAAAATTGAGAGGTATATCATTATAATGAAGTATATGTTTTTTGTGAGGTATTATTTTGACAAATTCAATAAATAACTACTAGGATATACACCTGAACATGAAGTGAAATTATCTATAGGCCTTATCCTAGATAAAAATTTCATATTTATATTACTTATAGTATTAAACTAGTGGAATTATGTGGAATTAGTAAAACATGCAAGGGGTTTGTGGTAAGGGATTCGTGCACCCTAGTGATTCACCTTATAGAGAACCCATCTTATTTGTGAGAAACATCACTCTAGTGTATTGATTAAATAGAAATCAATTATATTAATTTATAGAATATTTACTATTTACCTTCAATTAATGATTTTTATGATTAACTTCAAGGATCAAAATACTTCTCAAAGATTTGTTTTTCAAGCATTCATCAATTAAAATTCCAAAATATTAATATCACAAGGATGTATTTTCATACATGTTAATGGAAGTTGTGGCTTCAAAATTATGCAATTCATGTCAATATGTACACCCTCAGTAATCATGGATATAATACATAGTGTATTCACATATTAAATTGATTAATTGTTTATGGTTATTATTGACGATGTGTTAATATAATCTTAGGGATATGAAATGAATTAGAACCATTTATAGATTATAGTAAATACTCTATAAAAAAGGATCTATATCAAAAATTAGTAAGTGTAAAATATGGATTCCACAATGCTCAATTAATTCCTATATTTTGAATATGGAATATTAGTCGACCACATAATGAAAATGGTGGTTATAACACCTCAAAATTCAAATATAAGGATATAATATTTGAAAGTGTGTATGAAATGTGACTCCAAGATTATAATGGAATATAAAATCCTAATTAATTAGTATATATTTTCTATTTTATATTAGTATAACACATTTTATATTTTGAAATGCACATAACACTGATTTTAGCTTCTATTACATGAAATAATTATTTTCTCGATTGAATGTGCTGCACACAAGACTGAGTTTTACTAAATACTATTAATATTATTATGAATGTTATTATCTGGAAATTAAATTTTTATTTACTGAAATTTATAAAAATAATATAAAAAATAATTTCTTAATTAATTTGTCTCCAATTAATTATAAATAAATATAAAAACAAATTGATTATAAAGTACATGTTTTAATAAAAAATTACATTTTATGGATAAAATAAATTTTATAATAATAAATTAAATTAGTTAATTTTATTGGATTATCTGTATAAAATTTACATATTATATATTCGACAAAAAATTACATTCATCTAATATATTTTATAGACATAAGTAAGAAAAACCCAATTTTACGCATAAAAAGATTCATTTTCCTAAAGGATGTTTTTTCGTCGTTTTATGGAGTACATGTTCTAAAACTAAATTTTGAAAATTTGATTAATTTTTTTTAAAAAATAAACATCATTAATGATTTCATAATTTAATTATTATCTTTTGGTGAACTTTTGGTATTATTATAAGAATAGTAATTTTTTAATTATTAGCGAAAAATTACCGATTTTTATTGAAAGGTGAATTTTCATCTAAATAATTTATAATGAAAAATTGTATTTTTAATGAGTTCAAAATATAATTATAAAATTAATACTAATATTTACCCAATATAGGTCATTAAAAAAATTAATTGAATTTATATATAAAATATTTATTAAGTATTTGAATATTATAAATTTAAAAACTTGATTTGTTGTTCCATCTATAAGACTAATTTTGAAATAAATTGTAGAAATAATGCGATTGAAATTTAAAAAAATGTATTCAATATTTGTAATCAGAATAATTTATATTTTCTAATAAGGTAAAATTATATTTTCACCCTAATAAATATTGAAAATAGTGAATATTAATTAATGCGTTTGAGATTAAAATAATGTTTTTTTTTCAATACATTTGTTTGTATTAAGATTAATTTTACACACATATATGATTTTCATAATAAATTTAAAATAAAATTTAGAATAAGTGGTTTTAATTATCTAATTAACCTATTTTTAATTATAATTTTACTAGATAAATTGCCTAGGTAAATAAAAAATACATGTTACCTCAGAAAAAACTAAAGAGGTAAAATTGAGTAAACAAAAAGATTGAAGAATAACATGATTCAAATTGAATTTATTTTGTGTATTAGAGGATTGTTTTGAATAGGTAATACCTTCCCCCTATTATAATCTTATATGGGAGGAACATAAGGTACAAAATATCTCCCAACAGTGAATACTTTTGAGTATTTACAAGAATGTCGCCTTTTCTCCATTATAAAAGGGCATTAACTCTTCCCAAATATTAACACCTCCCAAACCATTTGAATCTACCAATACCTAGAACAATAATTAAAAAACATTACATATAATCATTCTATAAGACTTACATTGGTCATAAATCCAATCAATTATGGCCTTTGGTGCAGACCAAAACGAGATACCCGAAGAAGAGTTAGCATTCATCAACGATTTTTTTTTATTTTTTCCCCAAACCCCTTAAATTATTATTAAATTATTATTATATAATAATTTCATTATATTCCATATAATGATATGTTATATTTTTTTATTACCTATAACCTCACACACTTCCATCAAATGGGTTATGAAATCATCATTTGTGTGTACAACACACTATCACCTCGCAAAACCAAGTCATTCAATTTACAGATTACCAACAATATTGGTTGGTAAAAATGATTGAAATGTTATTTTATATGATATTTATGTTGTATCAATACTTATATAATTTTTTTATAACACAGACCAACAAGATAACAATTTTTTTGGATATGAAGATATTGTTCGTGTATACGGTGGACTACCACCTCATGAAGTAATATGATTCATTCATGCTTTACATGGAATGTATTAAGGATTGATTTAATAAAAATATGTCATATATATGACATAAATATGATATTTTAAGGATAATATACACATATATAATTTTATTTTATTTCTTTTAATACAATAAGAACATGGAAACAACGTTCATCTATACATATAACCTACTATTTCCATGAACGCTGTATTTCATTTGTGATCACAAAATGTCAAGGATTAATATATATACATATAGAATTTATATATATTATATTTAAAATGGTTTTTAATTATTTATACTATTAAATCATGATCTAATTAAGAGGAATAGTAAATTACAATCAAAACATACAAGAAGAACAAAGCAGTTAACAACAAAAATGATGAAAATAATGAATGATTATTCACAAATGGGGGATAAGATGTTATAAAAAGATCATATGTGATATCAGAAATATTAACATTGTTCTGGAATAAGTTCATAAAAATTTTCAAATTATTATACATTTTTATAATGAAATTTCAATCAAAAGAATGTGTGAGGTATGGTTTTTTCTTATCTCACTTTTACTTTCGTGAGACATACACCATATTAAACAGTTATTTGTTTTGTGTGGTCTATATACTTACATTTTTATATGTTATATCATAAATTAATTAATCATCATCGTAATTAATGTTTTATTTTATGTTATTTTTTTAATGGGGATTTCAATAAAAAAATTCAAAATTGGAAGGAGTTTAGTTCACAATCTCTTAGTTATTCAAGATGATTTAGGTTTTCGTCTCCCTTGGGGAATTATTCATTGTTTCCATATTGAAATAAATATATTATATTATCCTCTTGTTATTCATGATATTTTCTTGTAATAGTAAAAATTTTCTTCTCTTCTGTACTTAAAATAGTTGAGTATATTCTTTAACATAATTCAGCATAATTTTTCTCTTTGATCAAATATTCATTTTCTTATAAAATTTTATTTTCAAAAATTTATTTCAATATATTTTTATTAACCTTTTAGAAATTATTTACTGAATGAAAATTTTACCCATATTTTGTTTTGACAATAATTCAAAGATGTCTTCTAATTAGTTTCTGTACATGCAATATTTCTAACCTTTTTACCATTAAAAAATAATTTTTTTATAGCATGTATGAAATTATCCATCACCATGATGATCATTTATTTGAACCTTATTTATTAATTTTACCATGATCCTTTAGAAGAAATTTTTTTAAATGTGATATTAAGTGATCAATATTTTCAAAAAAAAACCAAAATTTAAAGGATATTTCACTCAAGATTTTTTAAAAATATTTTATTCTCATTATATTCATCAATGACAACAACCCTTTACCATTGTACTAATGGGTATAAATTATAGTGATATCATCCTTATTATCTATCTATATTGTTTATGATCATTTTCAGTTGGGATGCACAATTTTGATAGAATTTATATTACTTAGGATGTCATATATTTATATTTATTGATTGAGGAATGCATTTACATTATGTATGATTTTTTATATGAATTTGTATGTTTATTATTTTTCACCCAATTTATAAAGTGAATGAATTGGATTTAGTATGTGATGGGTGGGGCCCATTATATCCCCTTGATGTATCAGTAGGTTTCATGAGATAAAATAAATTTGGTATTTGCTAATTTCTTATCCATTTATTAGATTATTGGCATGAATCAACAATGGTATTAGATTCTTGGCATGCATCCTTAACAATATGAGATTCTACGGATAAATCCTTGAATGTATTAGATTTGTCAGAACTATTCCTTTATAGTATGTTTTAGAAATTCATCATTAGGCAGTGCATCAATATGAATTTTGTTATTGATATTTTATGTGATTATTCGATTAGTTAGTATATTTATTGTTATGTTTCATGATGATGTTATTTTTTATACATAATTATTTGATCATTATTTAGTCCTTCCAGATTATGCTCAAGTTATTTATTAAATGGAATGTGTTTCCGTTATTTTCCTTGACATATTGACCAAACCTTAAATATTTATTGCTATCATTATAATCATACCCTTATTGAGCATGTGATCTCAAACATTTCTTATGTTTTATTTTCCTTATGATACAAGGAAGTATTTTCTGATTGATATGAAGGGATACGCTAAAGGGGTAACATAATTATAGAAGCTTTTTTGTGTAATTTATGTTTTAAAAAATAATATAAAATTAATTTATGTATATATTTTACCAATAAATATAAACTATTAAGTCCATATATATGTGATTCCTTGTATCTTATTCCAATCTAATGGTTACCTGAACTGACTCTGATCTACTAGGTTCTAGGTGACTATTGTTGGTATCAGAGACAGTTTAGTAAAATCCTTGGAAACTAGATTTATGAAATCATATATTAAGGAACAGAAAACTAATATAGACATTGAGGATCGGTATATAAGAACATCCTATTGTTTTTGTAATGTATAGATTATGTGGTCTGTCTAGGAAATACATCTTCATCTGAATACTGCAAGTGTACGTTGTTCTAGAACCGATATAACATTGGGTAATAACTCTAAAAAAGGTAAACTTGGCTTCAATAGAGTGTAACCCTCTACATTAATATGGGCCATACTATACACCTTGTTTGACACTCTTGGGGGATATGATTAGGATAATTCACACTTTTATTGGGAACCGTTATAAATTATTTGAATAGATAATGATAATTAATGGCCAATGATAAAACCTAGACAATGAAAAGAACTATGTGGAAATAAAATTGATGAAGTACTTATTTTTTAGGATTTATGAAATAAATTATAGAATTATTTTACCAATGGTAATTTTGTGATAATAACTATGAAGCATTTAAGAATTTTAATTAAAATTTAAAATAATATAATTATTCATTAACTTATGGATTATGGATACCATCAGGGGTTATGTATTTTAAGATAAAAAAATGTTTCAATGAATTAAATACCTCTTTTATGTTTTATATAATGAGATCCTACCATGATAAATAATATTTTGGGAGAAATTTATTCCAAAAAAACATTTTAGTAGAAAATTTATTTGAGGATTAATACTTTTACATTGTATATGCATATGTTTTAATGTATTGATAACTTTTAAGGTTGATATGATTATTATTGACATTGTAATTATAATAAAATAACATTATTAGAAAATGAAAAATGGGTTTGTTTTGAAAACCATTTAAAAAAGTCAATTTGATTAATATTAATTGAATGTTTCCCATCATATTTTTGGAACATTATAAGAATAACATAGTGTATAAAATTGAAAATTTTCATTCAGGTTGATAACCCGTCGCATCCAAAAAGGTATTGGATCTTGAACCTATGATTAAATGTTGATAAGGGTTTCAAAGCTACTACAATCCTATGTGATGTCTTGGTTAATGTTTTATTGTTTTTAGCTAGAAAATTTTACAAGTAAACGTTAAAGGAGAAAAAGTAGTGTTACTTTTGAGGTCTATAGAATAATTTATTCGATGAAGTGTGTATGAATTTTCACTTTTTAAGGATCTAATGATCCGTTAAAAGTGAATTTTATATATTTATGAATATAAAATTATTTTGGATATTTATTTCTTGGAGTAAGAGATAATATGGAAATTAATATAATAAAAAATAAATTATTAAATTTTATTATGAAATGGAAATGTATCGTATAAGTATATTTCCTCAGAATCATAGATATGAAAAGAATTCCTAGACATTAGAAAACGGAACTTGAAATAAATTTGAATTATATTACCATCATCCTCATAATATCAATAAAATTTTTTATATTAATTGGTCTTATGGTTATATTAATAAAAAGGGCTACGCCATGATCTTCTGGGTAATTAGTCTTATGGATTTTTTTTCCTGAACATTCCACTAATCACTCTTCCATGTCTATATAATTACATTGAAATATTCTCTTCTACTCAAAAACCTATATATATGTTATTCCATGTAACCTTCATATTTCTCATTATCACTTATTAAGAGTATATTTTATTAGCCCTTTTATGATCTGGGTATTTCAACAATACTGTTTCCAATTTTCAGACCCTTGATTACCGAGATCATGTTTAAACTATAAGATCTTAATTTATTTATGGTAGATAGAATATAACACCATAAAATTATATAATATTGACAGTTTATTTGATATCAGGAATGACATTAACACCAAGAATAAAAAGGAATATAAAACCCTAAAAATTGATGAATTTTTTTTCTATTTTGAATTGATTTATTTCGTTCTATATAATTAAATGCATGAAAAACTGAAATTATATAGTTTTTCACTGAACATTGACTTTCTTTGATTGCTTGTGTTACATGCAAAATCATGTTTTTCCAAATACTTTTATGATAATTACACAAATTAAATCCTAGAAATTAAATTATTGTAGATGAATAATATTAAATAAATTATAAAAATATATGGTTGAATTTGTTGGTTACCAATTAAATATAAATGAATATGAAAACCCATTGAATATAAATGAAATGTTTTTAATAAAAAAATATTTTTAGGCACCAATGGAATTTTATATCAATAAATTAAATTAATAACTATTATTTTTTTATTTTAATGAAACAATATATTATATTTAATAACTTTCTTTGAAATTCATCATATATATTTTATAGTTTTAATATAATAACAAATCTAATTTTATGAATAAAAAGTTAAATTTTTCAAAATGCATTTTTGCCTCATTTTAATTGGGAACTTATTTTAAAAAAAACTTAACACGTTAAAAAATTTAGTTTGAGAAAATAAACATAATTATTGAAATATTATTTTAAAATTATGTTATGGTTAATTCAGTGTATTTTTATAAGAAGATTCATTTTTCATGAATAGCGAAAATAATGGATTTTAATTAAAAACTGAGTTTTCATATGAATAATTTATAATAAAAAATTATATTTTTTTACTGGTTTTAAATTATAATTTTATCAATTATAAATATATTAATCAAATTTAGTAGATTATTTTCATTTTTTATTGAATATTTATTTAAAAAAATTAGTAAAATTTTGAACATTTTATCTTTAATAACGCATTTTCTCATTCCATTTATAGGATTAATTTAAATTTAAATTCGTCCACTTAGAGGAATAGAATTTGGAAAAAAGTATTAAATATTTTGTATCAAAATAATTTATATTATATAAATACATTAACTTAATATATTATTATAATTATTATCATAAACAGTTAAAATAAATTAATGTGATTATGGTCTAAGTGAGGCATTTTTCATTATATATGTTTGTTTTAAAATTAATTTTACACGCACATAGTATTTTAATTTAATAAATTAGAATTAATATTTTATAATAATTTGGTATTAATATTATAATAAAACTATTTTGAATTGTAATATTAATGTATAAATTCACTGGATAAATAAAAATATATAATTTACCGTGTAAGAAACTATAAAGATAAAATTTGATAAACATTTAGAATAAGGAATAAATTGTTAAAATGTATTTATTTATTGTGGTGAAGGTACTTAACAACCAAGTAATACCACCCCTACATTATTTTTCTATTTTTTAGGCACATGAGGGAAGGTAGACCTCTAAATAGTGAATACATTTTTGGAATTTACAATAATTCCACTACTCCTCTATTATAAAAAGTCATTCACTCTCCCTTGTTCATAACACATCCCAATCCATTTGGATTGAACAAAACCTACCTAAATAACTTCCCATTATCCGTACCCTAATCATATAAGATTAAAGTTTTAAAAACCAAAAATAGGAAGGCATTTGATTCCAAAAAAATGAGATACCCGATGAAGAGGTTATGTTCAACAATGAATGTTTTTTTTATTTCTTCCTCAAACCACTTAAATTATTATTACATTATTATTATATAATATTAAATTTTTCATACATATAATGACATTATATTATGTTAATTTTATTACCAAAAAAACACAAACACCTCTAGAAAATGGGTTACAAAGTCATCATTCGTGCGTATCGCAATCTACAACCTCACAAACTGATGTCATTCATTTTTCCATTACCACATACAAATGTTGGAAGTCATTATTTACATACATTTTATTTATAATATTTTATAATATTTATTATTTATTTATTATTATTTAATAATTATATAACACATTCCTTCATGCTTTCCATATTCAATTAATATGATAACATTGTTTGTGTGTGTAGTGGACAACCACCTCACAAAGCAATGTGATTCCATCACACATTACATGAAATGTATTATGGGTGGTTTTATTATGATTATTTGATATATATGACATAAATATATTATATTAATGATAATATAAATAAATAAATATATCATTTAATTTTATTTATTTCAATAAGAAAATAAAATAGAAAAAAAATTCATGGGTACGTACGACCTACTGTCTCCATAAACGTTGTATTTCACTTCCTATCACAAAGATTTATGGATTAATATAATAATTTATAAAAATAATATATTTTATATATAAATAATTTATTATATTATTAAGGTAATTAATTCATATATAATAAAAATAATAGAAAATAAAATGTCAAAACATTCTTAGCAAACAAGGAAATTAACACCTGAAACAATGAAAATAATGAAATATTATTTACTAATAGTTGATTGGATGTTAGAAAAGGATAATTTATGATACTATAATTAGTAATATGGTTATTTTATAATCTATTATCCTTCCTAAAACAATTATACAATATTTTAAATAATGAATGATCAAAAGGATGAATGAGGTAACGTTTTTTCTTGTATCACATTTACTTCCATGAAACATGCACCATATTCACCACTTATTTCATTTGTAAAGTGTATATAATTTTCAATATGTATCATATATAATGAATTAATTTATCATAAAGATATTTTATGAATCATTTTAATTTATTTCAATCATAAAAATTTCTATAAAATAATTACTAAAGTTGTAAACGTTTGGTTCAAATATCATCATTATTTGAGATGGTTTATGATTTCATCTCCCTTGGGGAAATTATTTTATACTTCTTACTTGAAAATTATATATTATATTAAACAAGGTTTATTAATGGTATATGAAATAACAAGTAACATTTTTTCACACTTTGGTACTTAAAATTGTTGAGTAAATGTGATAATAAAATCCAACTTGTTTTCTCTCTTCGGTCAAAAATTTGTTTTCATATAGAAACATGATTTTTACAATTATTTTAAAATAAATTTTTTAAACTTTTCAAAATTATTTTTTAAATAATAATTTATCTTATTTTTTCTTTTTACCAAAAAAAATTAAATTAATATTCTCTTCCCCTTCTGAATATGGATTTTTTCTATCCTTTTTTCCTGAAAAATGAATTTTCATTATTTCATGTATAGAATTACCCACCAAAATGACCCTGATTTCATTAAATATTCCATTTCAAGAAAATGAGTATATTTTTAAATAAAATTATTTTAAAATTGTTGTTCAAATTAAATTATTATCAATTTTTTTTTAAAATGAAATGTATAATTTCTTCAATATTTTTTTAATGATATTTTATGATATTTATATTAATCAATGGAAAAAACATTACCCTTACTAAAATGGGTATATGTTGTACTGATATCATCTATATTATTTATTCAGATAGTTTATTATCAGTTTAGCTTAGGATATACAACTTTGGTACCATTCACTTGACTTCAAATGGTCTATGATTGTGTTTATTGATTAGGAAAAGTATTTAAATTTTGTATTATTGTTTTTAATATGAATGTTTTAGTTGACTATATATCACCACTTTAAAATTGGGAATGTAATGGATGTTTTATGTGATGGTTGGTGCCTTCTATAGCCCCTCAATGAATCGGTAGATAGATTAAGACAAACTAGATATGTTTTTGGTGAAGACCTCACCCATTTATTAGATTATTGGCATAAATCCATGAGATTATTAGATTCATGGCATAAATACCTAAGAGTATTATATTATTTTAATTAAGCCTTGGTAGTATTAGATGTCTTTGAATAATGATTTTATGATAAGGATTATATATCCATCATTATGAATTCCATTATTACGAATGTAGTTATCGATATTCTCTATGATTAATCAATTGTTTTGAATATAAATGATTATGTTTCATGCTTTTGTGATTATTTATATTGAATTATTTGACCATAATTTTATCATTCCATATTATGATCGTATTTTTTATTAAATTTCATTTTTAGTTCATTACCCTTCCATATTTATTATGTGTAATTTATTCATAGCTTCTTTTGTACGCATAACCGTACTATGAATCTGATATCCCTCTATTATTATGTTTTATTTTCCTAAAGAAATGAGGAATTATTTTTTTATTGATATGTAGGTATACACTATGGGGATAATTTAATTATCAATGATTATTGTTTTTTATATTTCATGTTTTGAAATGTAATTTAAATTTAAATTATGTATCTAGTTTAATATGACTACTAAACTATTAGGTCCTTCAAGATGTGATTCCTTGTACCTTATGTCAATGTAATGGTAGCAGACATCAACTCTAGACTATAGGGGTATATGTCTCTACAAATATAGAATTTCAAACGCTATGAAATATAGTTTTTTGTGGTGTTTCCTTACCATGTCTAGTTACTATAGAACAATTGTTGAATATTTTTAATTATTATTTAATATTTTAACCAAGTTTAAATGTAATGGGGACAAATTCACATGGTCTAATGAGTCTGGATAAATATTTTGGGCACTAATTAAAATATTTATCAATGAGCTAGTATTGAGAATACTATACAAAATATAATGAATTTTTATATATAGTGATTCATTGAAGAATGAACTATGGTGTTTCCATATACTAAATGATTGAGTTGTATCAAATGTTTCAAAGAAGTGGAATTCCCATGAAAAAAATATTCAAACAGGGACCTTAATTTTCGTCCATATTCATCACATTAATTATATAGAGACACTATATTTATATTGAACGATGTGACCTATATATTGATCACAAATTTTTTAAGTATTCATATTCACACAAATAGAGATCAACATGAAACAAAAGTGATTGTAGAAAATACTCAATTACTAAAAAAGTGAAATAAACTGACACCTTAGTATTGGAAAACTAGTATAGTATTCATTGTGAATGTAGATTCATGGTGTCATATCTTTTATGAGGATACCCATGGAATAGATCTTCATTGATTTATTAAAATATGATATGAAATTTATTAAGGAATAGGAAATATCATTACTTATAAATGTACTTCCCTAACCCTCTTTAATATAAAATATAATAAAGTATCTATAGGATGAAAAAAGGTTTATAAAATAATATTAAATACATGGAAGATGAGAAATCAATAGAATTCATCTATAAAGATAGTGCATTAATGTTTGGAAATATATTTTGTGTATCATTGTACCTTAAATAAAGATTCAATTATTGGATAAGGCTCATAGATTGAACTTATCTATGAACCTTTATAATGACAATATATATAAGTATGAGATATATCAATTCACTGGTATATATTTAACAAAAAAAATATCTAAATATGACTTTAGATACATTGTATCTCAAAATGTAAAGCCTAAGAGAAAACTCCCAAAGGTTGTCTGGAAACCCCTCACTATAATATCGTAGAGGTGGTGAAATATCTTAATGGAATATTTTACTAGGAATACAAATACATATAAATGTTATGATATTATTTTGGTCATTTTGAACAAACTTAACAAGTCTAAACAAATCCCTTAAATAAGGTAGGACCTACCCATTGAACATTTTTCAGGGATCTTTGTCAATGAAATTGTGAGACAATATGGTGGAGCATTGTAAATTGTATCTAATAATGACTTGCATTTCACATCGAAATTTACTAAAAAATCATCAAATCGAATTGAACACTGATGTTCATTTGAGAACTACCTTTCATTTTCAAACTGATGGGAAATCTGAAAAGACCATCCAAACAATAAAGCACATATTTTATTAAAGGTCTCTTAACATCAATGTATCTAGAGGCTAATACAAAAAAATAGTTGAATTTTCATAAAACAATATCTTCCATTTCATATTAAAAGGGCGCCATATGAGGCCTTGTGTGGAAAAAGATTTATTACAACAACATTCATGATGAATATGGTGAAAGGAGTTTACTTGGATGGGAAATCATTAGGATTAAATTGATAAGGTTTGAGATATCTAGAATTATATGAAAATAGATCATAAAAACAAAATGAAATATTTTCATAATCTAATAAAGGTATTTTAATTCCAAGTAAGAGATCACGTATCCATAATGGTATCAAAATGGAAGGGGTCATAAGGTTTGTTAACAGATATTATGTCAAAGGTAGACTGGGACTATTTATATTTTGAATAGAGTTGGATATTTGGATTATTGTTTGGTTTATCAACCAAACATCTCTAAAGTACATGTTTTTTCATATTTCAATAATAAGAAAGTACATTCTAGACCCAAAAAATGTACTCACCAATAATGAAATAGATATACAGAATGATCTATCATATAACAAATAACTATTCTATATTGTTGACCCTATAGAGTATGTTTAATGGAATTAGAAAACTGGTCTAGAAACAATTCTTCGGAGGATTCACAATTTAGAGGTGAAAAAATGGGATCCAAAGCAATAAATGAAGAAGAATTACCCTTATTTTTTCATGTATTGATGTACACCCCAAAATTTGAAGATGAAATAATTGAATGAGGCAGAATATATTTCTTTTGACTCTATTAGAGTAAATAAATACTTCACAATGCACAATTTTTTATTCAAACATTTTAGAATAACAAAAAACTAAAAAAATACATTTATAACAATCTCCATAACTAGTGAAACAGAAAATATAGTAATATAAGGAACCACCACAATATTGAACTCAATGGATCTTACATTGAAATGAATGAAAAATATATAAGATATATTTCTATTATGAAGAAAATAATAGATAACATAATAGACATGGTATAAAAATGAAGAGAGTTGTATTAATTTTCTTCAGATATTAGAATGAACATTATATATGATGGGTAATAGGACCAATGGAATGTAACTGTTCGAATAAAACCATTTTGAAATTTCTTCATTGTATTAGCAATTCAATAGTTATTAAAGAATATATATTGTCAAATTAATAAAAAAATTGATAATAGTATAATTAACAATTAAAAATGTATATAAATTAGCAAATAATAATAAAATTCCACAAATCGATCATTGAATAAAAATTATACTTTCTAGTAGAATGAGTTTCTAAATATTTGGTTCCAAACACATTATTTTCAAAATCAAAAATTTTATTATCTGAAAAATAAAATTCAAACATAAATAATTCTTTCTATAAAAAACTAAATTATTTTTAAACCACAACATCAAAAATTTCTAGTTGAGAATTTTTCATTATATTCTATGATAAAAACCCTTCTCAAATATAGAAAACCATGGAAATAATATATGGTAAGTATTATGATATTATGTTTATATAAAAATGATTTAATAATTTATATATGTGAATCCAAGACCAATAATATGTCAATTTATTAATATAATAATTTTTTTTTTCAATTAAAATGATTTTTTAAAATAATGAATTACTTTCAAAAGATTAAAATGTAGATTATGTTTTTAAAAATAATATTTTTTTGTAAAATATTTTAACCAATGTCCTTAGTAATATTAAATAATTGATTTTAGTTATAATATATTAATATAATAGAAAAAATATTAAATTCCCAAAAATATGATTTATAACCATGGGTAATCCTATACTTTTTCATTTTCCACAACATTTATTTCAATTTCCTTTGTTAATAAATTAATATACAGCCCACCCTTACATTCTAAAAAATAACCACCGATTGTACAATTACCCTCTCGTATTAATCCAATATGTATTAATTCAAAATAATTCTCTCTCTCAAGAGTATTTTAAGGATTTTATAATGTTGTATGGTTCCCTTATCAAGTTTTAAGAATCAATCTGTCATGGTATGGAAATATAACCTCCTAAATTTCATTTATTTTGTTATTATTTACAATTCCTTTATATTTCAATGTAAAATTTTATTATGCCTCATTTTTATAAATTTTTTATTAATTTATTAATGATATATCACCATTTACTCTCATTATACAACCATCATATACCATTATAATGGTCAAACATTATCACTATTGTACGACATCATAATTGTTTTGAAAAGTAAAAATAGATTATGATTTATTAGAAATGACATCCATGTCTGGATAAAAATTAGTGTATTTAGTCTCTATCCCAAAACAATACAGATAAAAAATCATATTATTTTTTGGTTTTGTATTATCTCAATAGTCTCCCTATGAAAAATAATTGGGTCAAACTAAATACATTTTTTGAAACAATCTATGTATATGATTTGTAACATTTACTTACCCTTCATGAAACATAATGAAGTAATATTTCCAATTAATATAACTACAAAATGAAATTATCTCTCTCTACTAACTTTTTATCATTACATTGATAATGGTACCTTCCATTATATTATTAACATTATTATAGTTTATAATTCACATATTTAGCTACATCGTTCCATTGAATGGGAAAACATTGATGATCCATATATATACAATTTATATATGGATGACTATTAATCAATTGTATATGATTATCTATAGGGTTACATAAATAAAATTAAGATATTTATTTTTTATCCATTATATTTATATTATGGATGTATTGTAAAATATATGTGATTGCTGAATCTTGGAATTCTATAACCCTATGATTTGTCACTGTGTTTTATAAGACTAACTAGTTGGGTATTAAGTGTAATTCTTACCCATTATAGATGATGAAATAGTACAATATATTGGTGGTATGATTATCTTTTTTTAATTATGTATTCCATAATTTAGAGATCAGATATTATTATCCATGTGTTTTTTTACAAATATTTTATCCACGAATATATTATTTTCTCATTTTAATTTATCAAGGAATTATTATATTCACTTATTCCTATAATATAATTTTTTTTCATTCTGATTCTACTATAACATCCTATGTATGTTACCTCATGCTAAGAATCTAGTATTATCCCTTAATATTATTCTAATTTCACAAGAAACTATGAATATAGCCATTTCTTATATAAATACATTGAATGAGAAATAATAATTTTTTTCCTATTATCAAATGATATGTTCTAAATTTCAGTGTAATGTGATATCTTTTTATATATCTAGTTTCCTAATAATATTAAAATATTTGAAAATATGTGTTGTTATCGATGATATTGTACAATTGTAATATAAAATCACGACTACTAGAGTACTGGTGTGGGGGTTGTTACATGTATGTGTTATCACACATCTTCCCTTTATGTGTAATACACTGCCATTTTCATACATAGCTTTTCCATTCAAATTTTATTTTAAATTTATTAAATAATTAATGTTATATATAATATGTGTGGTATATCCATTGTATAAGAACAATATTATTTCAACATCTATGTATTTTAATTCCACTAAATCTTTATGAGTTTTTTTTTATTTATCTTTATTTACTATAATTTTCTTCAAAAAATAATATGTTTCTATGGATTTTAAATGTAAAATTTATTATTGGTAATATATATGTTTTTTTCGATATAAATTAAAAAAAAGATAATTACAAATATACATGTGGTTGAAGGATTCATTATAATTTAATCCTTTATGAAACAATATATTTTAAACAATTTTCTTCGAAACCATTTTGAAAAATAAATTTCATGGTAACCATAACTAATATAAAAAACAACATGTAGGTAATATATCAATTATTCCTTAAAAAATTAATATTTATAAATTTTGAATCCTCTAGACCACTATTTATCTCAACATTATATTATACTATTCAAATAAATTACATAACACAAACACTTTTTAGATTAAAATGAAACATAACATTAACAAGGGGTGTTTATCTATTAACATTCACATAATATTTATCCACAAATTTTATCTTATTTTCATAATTATAACAAAAATATGTGTAAGGATCATATCCTAAACATATTTTTCCCATAACATATGATCTTTGAGAGTTCATATAGTCATAAAATCTCTTTGAATCTTTTCATACATATCTTTCCCTTGTTTATATAAAACAATTTAAAAAACTTTATATATATTATTAGTTACTGATTTTTTTTCAACATATAAATTCCACCTAGTTATGAAAACATAAAATTATATCACTTTTATTTATCCATTTTTCCTTTAATATATATATAAATTCCATATTGGTTTGAAAAATTATTCAATTTATTATTTTAGATCATATATTATTTCAATATCTTTACAATTTTTCCTCAATTATAGTTCCCAAATAAAAAAATTTTCTTATATTCCCCATTTTTGATGTAAACTAATATATTATTATATTGTAATATCATTATACTTTTTAAATTTAAATATTTTATTATAAATATTTCCAATGGAACACACAAGATATTCCTCGATGTTTATAACACTGTAGTATTGTTCTTAAATTTCAAAAAAGAAATTTATGGAAAGATGTTGTTCAATAATTTATATAATTGAATCCTCCTTATATTCATTATAATTCATAACCTATTATATCATTAACTCAACTTTACCACATGTTATTATGAAATGATAGTAATTTTGTTGAATTATTATTATTATTATTTTAATATTCTCATATAATATGTCATTACAATTTTTTTATGAGTAATTTAATTTCATCAATATTAATACTAGATAAGACACCTGAAGGAAAAAATTTCAACCTTTAGAGACCTAAAACATGATACAATAAACATTCCATTATCACTTCTCATTTTATTTGATATAAACACCATTATTTCATCTAAAATTCCATGTAAAATACGTTTCATCATATATTTAGAAGAAAATTATCCATATCATTTTTATATATTATAATATTTATTTATATTTCATTAGAGACAAATATGAAATTAATATCATCACGAGATATTTTTTCAAGTATCATTCTTTAATATCATAGAATTTCAGGATAAATAGAGTATGAAATCGCATTGAAAGTTCTTTTACCCCTTAAATGATGATAATTTCCTCTCTAAGACCTATTGTAGACCCAATGGCATTACAAAATCTGTTAAAGAATGAATCAAAAACTCACTGAAACATGTAAATCAATGAACATATTTTTTACTATGTATTTCATTACATCTCAAATTTCAATGTTATATTCAAATATATGAATATGTTTGTCCTATATATACTTAGAAGTCTTATGGTTTTTTTCTTGTTTGTATATCCTGTTTTAAAAAATCCTCCTTTAGAATAAATAGAAATAGTATTATTCCTAATATCATGATTTTTCTACTCATTTATACATTAATAATATTCTTCTAATACTAATATTCTATAAAAAGATATAATGTAAACTTACATTCCAATAGAACATTGAAACTAGTGTATCCTACTATTCTATATTTGAAAATTATTCTAATATAAAAAATATTCACCTTATGGTTAACTATATTTTATATAGTTGTATAATATAATCATACCAAAAAAATAAAGGCACTAAATCTCAGCCTCTAAAAAATTCATCTATAAAATTTTAATTCAAACGATGATGATGTCTTAATTGCAAGGTGGTCAGGGATGGTAAACCATATATTTTTACATTTATCATTACCTTTATTATGTATACTTTTTCATATCTATATCACATAAATCTATTAGTAAATATCTTCTTCCCCTATTTGAAATAATATTTTCGTAGAATTTTTTTTAGATGTAAGAAATCATTATTTACTTGGTTGACCTAATTTGGCCTAAGACCAAGGTATATGGAACTATATTTTTCATTTAAAAATTACCATAATGATTCCAATATTATAAGTAGAATATGGTTATATGGAACATTGTCTATCCCAATAAATATTGTAATGAAAAACAATCCACTCATTTTAAAATTAATCATGTATAATAAACAATGATAAAAAATTTACAAATATTATTTGATTAACTCAAATTATCTCAACGTTTAACAATTTTTCTCCCAATTCTTCTTTTTTTGGTTTCTTTGTAATTTATTTTTTTCTCACTGCAAGACTACTATAATATTAGTAAAATTAATATAATTAATCTCACATTAAAGGTTTATTCCATGTGTAAAAAGATCAGTCTAAAAACTCCGTTGAATAATACAACCTTCCACCTAATTTCATGTTCCACTAAAATTATTAATGATGAAATGGAATACATTTTTTAATAAAAAAACCCTATAAAGATCATCTTATATTATTTCAAGATATCCACATGTCTTATATCCATGATATTATCAATAATTAATTTAAATTAAATTAATTTAGGTGGGTTATATGATCATTCCATGTGTATAGTATTTTTCATCACAATAACAACATTTTCTTGACTTTAAATTCCATCATGGCCTTTGGAAAAATAAAAATATGAAAATTAATTATGTTTTTATGTGATATGAGTAATCATAATGTATTACAAATTTTATTCTAAATGATATTTTTTAAAACGTGCATAAAAAATTATAGGGCATATGAAATTAATGTCTATGAGAAGTTCATGTTGTATAATACGTCCAATCATCATAAAAAATAAGTATCTATCCATATATTATAATAAATTTTAGGCTGAAAATTATTAACACACTACATGTAAAAAGGGCTGTTAAATTCTCATAACTAATAAATTCAATTATCATTTCATATAACTAAGTCCAAAATATTATTCACATACTATTGGATTTTCTTCTAAGCACATTTAATAGGAATTTTTGGTCACTTAGAAATGTCCCAATCATGGAATATGAATCCAATTATTTAAACCAATGATTCAATCATATTGAAAATTTTCCATTGGTTTTCATAGGATTCATTTACTATGTACACATTATTGAACCATGGAAGTGTTGTGAAAACATATGATATCCAATGATATAATGATTCCAATGATAATATAAAATAGGAGAAAATAAAGAAAAAAACACAAATATATACATGTTTTGGGAAGAATCTATAAATAAACGGCTAGGATATTCAAATTCACTATTTATATAATTATGTTAAAGTTTTAATACATAGATTAATGAAACCCTATCTCAAAACGATATCAGAAATAAATTCAATGCTACAATAACCCACATTTCGACATAACCTAGATTTGTGTTCTCTTATATATAGCAATAGTACCCAATGTTAGAAAATTTCATGAATATAAAATAATTTTTTTCAATTCCATAGATAAACTCTTCTATAATTTCTCATAATTATTTTATTTAATATAAAATTTTGATCTAAGGAATTCATCATTGGACACCCAACCAAAGTAAATCTACCCCTGGAACCCCCAATGACTTAAATATTTGATCAATTTGTAAACATAATTGGACCATTATTCAATACAATCCTATAAAACCTTTTTTTACTCAATCTAGTGGACCATCCTCCATAATTTTAAAAAAAATAATGTGTAGAATCAATTACATGTATTCAAAATTATTCATACATACAAGACCAATCACTAGTAATCTATATATGATTTAATTAAAAACTTAAATTATATATATCCAATAACCTTTTAAATTAAATAATTTATCAAAAAAATCACTAAAATAGAGGAATGTTTCATCCTAAAGATATATATAAATCTTATGAAGAGTTTTTTACATAGTAATTTTGACATCAACATGTCACATTTCATCATTTATATCCCTAAATCATTTGTTACAATCTACTATAACAACATACTATGATATAAAACCACCTCAAGTATAGCATTAAATTTTCCATTATTCATAGAATGCACTATATATGATGTCATATATGATATCCTTCCTGCTCAGTGTATATTATCTATAAAATTCATAACCACTACTCACTCAACATAATTACAGTTATTGATAAAAAAATCTCAGTAACATGATTTCAAGTTTATAGTGACAAAAGATTATCCGAATAATATTTCACATTAAAATAACTACTAAAATGGTTTAATAATAATGTCAAATTATTCTTTAAAATAGTATAATATCAATTTTAAATTTTTCCTAATATTTTATTTAAATTTTTTATTTTAAATATATATGAAATTATAAACAAAATTATTTTAGGAAGAATTTTAATTAACCATAAGAAACTACCACTCATCCGTATATAAATATTTTGTTCTGCTAATTTTTATAATTCATCCAAATTAAAACTCCATGTGGTACTTAAAAAAGTAATGTTACATGAGGTGTATACGATGAAAAAATATTTCAATATATATACATTGTATTTTTTGGTAAATTAAAATTTTCCTTCATGGATTTTGAAATTTTTTAAATCTAATCATTTAAAATGTATATTTCACTAATTCACTCCCAATAAATTATACCACAATATAGTTTATATTTCACATAAGATAAAAATATCAATTATTTAACTAGAAACCAGTTAGTATTGTATTATCACAACAAGCATTCAAACTTATGTATGAGATTATTTTAAATTATTATATTGAATAAAAATTTAAGGATGATTTTATTATTTAGATCACAAGATAAATATAAAAATTTTAAGTAAAATAAATGTTAAGTGAATATAAATAACTAATAATCCACCCTCTAATGAAGTGATTTTCTTAATAGAGGAACATATAAGTTTCATATTATATATAAATATTTAAAATTATCATTATAATGGTGTTATGAAATAATTATTAAATTCCAATACACATCGTCCAGATATATTAAGCATACCTATGATAAAGTGAGTACTTCTAAGGTTGTGGGAAATTCTTTCATGGAGAATTTAGGTTTTAGTGGTTTCTAATCTATGTGTTTATTTAATAATATTCATATTTTTCATTCCATTAGATATTTAATTCTTTTTTTCTACTATATGATATAGAATTCCTCTATTGATACATCACTTATACTCTAATAACATCTACCTAATGATAATTTCAATAAAACATTAAGATCAAAGATATATATTGAAAAAAATAATATCTCAATAAATAAATATATAAGGATATAAATACATCAGTTCATACCCCCACAGTATAATAAAGAATAACTATAATGACCCTAAAATAAGGTACTGGCAAAAGAATAAGGAAAATATTTTTTTTAATTGGTATACGTGATTACATCGAAATAATTATTCCAATTTTTTGTGTTTTTTCTCTCTATTTTCCCTTCCCTTATATTTAATCCTCTTATCCAAATATCATTATTAACTTTCATCTATATAATCATCACATTCCAACTTATTTTAGAGTATTCTAATATTTAAAAGTCTCCTCTTATTCATTTTGAACTTTTTGAATAATACAAACTCACATGGCATAAACATCCATGTCTGATTTTTATTCATTCATAATAACTTAAATAATTTTTTTTGAGTAAATTTGAAAAATAGTTTTTTCTATAATAATTAGGATTTGAATTAAATAAAACAAGATTGAAACGTTATTAAGGGAAAAAATTCACATATTCTTGGTACCAGAAAATATATCAAATATGTTTACCAAATCCCACAACATAAAGGGATTATAATATTAGGACATGTGTATTTATATATTTAACAAATCATTTCTATAGGTTGGACATATATTATGTTGATTATTTTATTTTTAACCATTCTGGTTGATAAAAACCAAGTACAACATTGATGATGGTTATCCTATATAATCATTATCTTGGTAAATTAAAGTTAATATCTTTGATATTCATAATTGGTAATAACCATCCATAATTTTACATCATGGTCACATTATCATATATTTATGACTTCCTAATAACCATAAATTTTATATATAAAATCCTTATATAGAGTAATTGAGACCTTGAATGTTCAATTGAGAATCATTTTAAATATTCACAGAGAAAATTATCTTTATATTTTTAAAATATACTGTTCAATTTATAGATTATTTTAATTTATATTTTAGTCTCATTGTATAATATAATACACTTATTATAATGAACCTAAAAAATCAAAAAAACTAAACATATTCTTAATAAATTACATTTCACACAAAAATATTTATTTATTAAATTTTTATTTTAATTATAGTAATTTCAATAATTCATCGCATTAAAACATGAATATTATATTATAATGAAGTTAAAAAATTTTTAATCACATACTAGATCCTAAAAATTCATTTACAAAGAAAACAAAATAAGACGGTGACAAGAATCCTTTTCAATGTTGGTTATGAAAATAATAATTGTACATGGATTTTAACGAATAACCTAAATTAAATTCATTCATCCTATGAATTCTTAAAAAAAATTAATTAAATTAAATGTGTGGTTTCAATTATGTAATTTAAAAATAAAATTTTTATTATTATAAAGATTTATATTGATTAATTTTATATATAAATATTCATATATTTTCATTCCCTCCAAGAATTGGGTATTCAAACAACATACTCTTTTTATTTAAATTTTTATATATACACATTTTTTAATGAAATCAATTCAAAATTATTTTAACCCATGTTTCAAAATAGTAATTCCTCCCATAGACTATGTGTTTAAATAATATGGAAAATTATGGAGGTACAATTACGTATTTTATCTCTAAATAATTATGATAAATGTAATTGAATATAATAAATATAACTACTCGATAATTTATTACTATAAATTGAATCACTAGAATATAATGGAGTCCATTTAGGTACATATATTTTATAATTGGAATAACCTATCTTATAACTTAACCTTTTAACATTATGTTATCATTCAACCCACACATATAGTTGGGATCATCAATCAATCTTATGAATTGTGTTATATGGACAGAAGTTCAAGATGATCAAATATCATATATAATACTTCTTTCAAAAATCTATCTCACATCAATCAAAACATCAAGATATATTACTTATACAAATTTTTGGGGTTAATAATAAATTTTTCCTATCTAACTCCTCAATTTTATTTGAAAAATATGTGTAATATGTACAAAAATAAAGCCGTATGAAACTCAATTACTAATAAGGACATGTTTAAAACTAGAATATATATATATATATATATATTTATTAAAAATATGGTTTTATATATTCAATATCATCCCTAAAATTAAGCTTTACACACTCTTATCAATATAAGACATCCAAATTCAAAAAGGGCCACTTAAAGAAACTAGTGGTAAGAGTTCATTAAATAATAACACTTTTAACTTTATCAGGACCAAAAAAAATCATCCTCCTTATTGAAATATATCATGATGATCTCCCTTTGGGATCCTTATCTGTATGTGCTCACTGGTTTGGTTTCCATCTTTCGTATCACTCTGAAATACTCTAAATGTTATCCTAGATGGGTATTCTCAACCCTTGAATCCAATATCACCATGATTATGACATATAATCGTATTATTATTTAATACCTATATTTCAAAACTCCAAATTAATATCCATGGGATAGTTCTTCTCACAATAATAACTCTCTATTTCATTATACATAGAGTTTATTATTGTTTTTGGTAGAACAGAGTAATCCACCCCAAGTCTAATAGGAACTTCAGTTTATCTTATATTTCTAAAAGTACAATTAATTTTCATTAATAATATAACTATATAAATCCTTATATTAAGTGATAAAATAGATATATATCAATGAATTGTTTGGGAGTTCATTCATAATTTTTTTGGCCAAATGAAACATTTCATAGATTGATCCACAAGAGAATCTAGAAAATTATATATATCTGAATGTATGCTAAACCATTTTCAAGGTACTCTAATAAATTTTCAACAAACATTGAATATGTATAATCTATAGATATTTTATGAATAAAACCTTTTATAATTTTAAAATAAACAATCACTATATGATGATTGTTTCTCCCCATACCTATTGAGTCACAGTTGATTATTAGCATGTTGATCCCAACAGGTTCTTACATCCCTGAATTCAGTGTTATTGTTTGGAGTTACTACCATATAAAACACCTTATTAAATATATGAATATTTTTATGTGAATCTTAAAAACCCGTAAATATGTCTAGATTATAAAATTGGAACTCGTTGAGAACGTCTAATCATCATGTGTTATTCATCTCCATTCTCAGGTTAACTGGACCCTCAACTATTAGACGAGTCCAATGTTGTTTTTCCATATACAAAATCTTTTACATTGTGAATTAATCAATAGGATCTATAATAATGTGTATTAGGGTTATTTAGATATACTATTTCAACCATATTTGTTTTCCTCATAGATAATTACCATAACATAGATTTATACTCTCAGAGTCAATTTTTAGAAATGATGAAAAATGGATATTTGAGGAATGGAAAAAATATTTTACCCAACTATTATTCCCAAATAAACTCCAATATCACAGGTAACATGTAAATCATCAATAAACAAACCATAATGTGGTGATCATACTATCCTAAAAATTCCGTATAAACAGTAATCTTTGTATTCATGTTGGTCAACATATAGACAATGTTTTTACAAATAGATTCAGTGTTTACCAAGCCCTCTTGTTAGTTTCACAGACTGATGACTAAAACAACATTAAATAGTGTTTTCTTATTTTCAAAAACAATCCATATATATATATAACTTCAAAAACTGTTCATAATTTTTTTTTATACCACTAGGAAAAAAATTTCCTCATTAACATTCTTCTTAGATTAATAAAATAGTCAAGAGTGCCTCTATAATACCACCTCTAATAGTAAAGCGTTTAGTGACTACCATCAAGTGGAAATCCACTTATTATGGTTGAGATTAATTAATAAAACTAATAATATTTCATCTTTAAAACCACAACTATAAAAAAATATTTCACTGATAAGGATATAGTATAATTACAAATGCATGTATACATGACAAGAAAATAATTAATAGAAAAATAAAAAATATTCCCAAAAAACATATATCTATAATTTACAACCCAAAAAAACTACGAAGTTATAATGAATACTCTTATAAATAATTTCATTTGTTACCCACTTGTTATAAAACCTGTAAGAAATCATTTCCAAAACATTTCCAATAATGATATTTAGTTTTTATAACCACCAAAACCTATGTCATGTATTGATAATAGTTAAATAAAATAAAATATTAACATATAATCAAAATATAATCATACATAAACCACTAAATAAATCCATGGAAAAATATGTGACTAAATACTTGAATAATTCCATAAATACGTTACCACTAAATTCAGATCCTAAATATCAAGTATCATATAAATACACGCACAAAAAATAGGGATCATAAGACTATACTCTTACCCATTAATGAAAATAACTAAATAACTATTTTTTATGACCCAACTAAAATCACTCTAATAATATCATAGACAAAGTTCAATATAGATTCACGAAATCTACCTTGTGAGAAAAGGGATTAAAACTAGAAACAAGATTCTACAAGAAATGTGGGTAGACTATATTCAATGTACATACACATCTAATAATATATAATTAATAGAATTAATGTATAACATTATAGTAACATTAATTAATAATAGATAAGATATAGGAAATAATAAAAAATTACTACATCATGTCATAACATAAATTAATTTCATTCTCTGCATATACTCATAAAAAAGGATCTCCAAGTGAGATGAATAATAAAAAATTAACTAAAAAATAAATATGGGAGACTCAAATTTAAAACCTGCATCCCTTAGTAGGACAATCTAATAAAAACCATCTAGACACTATAGAAAGATCCTCTTTAAAACCTACCATCTAAAAGTGAAACATAATGTTGGAAAACACGATGAAAATCTAGTGTAGTGTTTGAGCACAAAACAATATAGGGTCTGAATAATATCCCATCATATAAAACAAAATTAAATGTTTATACTTTTATAGAAAATAAATCAAAAAACAAGATTAAATGTTTTATAAATCTCATTGGGTTTTTTTCTTACCATATGACTACAAATTCTGAACATCAACTTTTTAAACTAGTGTCATAAGATAATCCATCTCTAATCACAATCCCCAACCCATACCACATCACTCAATGTAGTGGGCTTCATTTAAATCTATACCACTGCCCACTCACCAAAGGAAGGTTACCATACAATGTTTGATGTCATAACTAGTCACATGCTTCCATCTCACCCATGGTTCGGTCTATTACTATGTTTCACCATGTATCATACCATCACCATATCACTATTAGTGATTCCCCATCAATGTCTTGACAACTACACTTTCATATATGATAGGGCCTTATATCACTTCTTGTACACTACACTCTCACAAAGAAGTAATGCCTTATATAATATTCTATCTAGAACCCTCTCACTCTAGATAGGTCATTATATCATATAGTTACCACTATTCTCTTACTCAGGGTTGGTCCCTATATCACATTCTATAAAATACCATGTCACTCTAGTTAGGTACCAATATCACAACTTTTCCAATTCTAACATGCTCCATCTAGGACATATATAAAATCATGGACACTGCAATATTATTCATTATGGAATCCTATTCTGTGTATCAAATCATTTCAAATGCCTCAACCCTTTCACTAAGTGTGAGTATCATCAATGTTACGAGTCCTTATCAAAAATAAAAATAAGAAAATATTAACAAGAAGAAATAATCAAATCCAAACAATCATTTATCCATACTATAACACTTACATTCCACTTTTTCAAATGGTAGAATATACGACTCAACATTTTCACTCGGACTAACCTCGTCTTCCCTATTATTCTACTTATTTCATAGATAAATTGTACTCATAATGATCCAAATAAAATATTAAATACTCATCTCTCAATCATGACCTATATCTCAAACCTAGTAATAAAAAATGTTGATCCTCTCACTCAGTCCATGTAATACCACAAACAGTATCATGAAAAGAAAATAAACTATAATCTACCCAGGATATGGGTTTACTTCCTAGTCACAGAACAAGGTGTCTCACTAGATATCATCCCAACACTTCTCTTCACCTTTTCCATCCACATAATAACCATTTACCTATAATTTAACCCGTAGAATACCCTATTTAAAACTAGTCGATCCTCACAATTCATCACAGATATTATTTTTTCTGATCACATTTTCTCATCTCACTCCCCATGGAGCAACATCCTATCACATTCCCCATATTTAATAATCTTCAAGTTTCACTAGTGTAACAACCTCAATATTAAGGTATGCCTCGTTTTATATTCTGACACATCTTAATGGGGGTAATTAAATGAGTTCAGGTATGTTGGGTGTGTTTATAGGAGTAGTTGACTCAAATTCTTGAAAACTGGCTATATGAGTCAGTTCACTACATAAATGTATATTAGGGATATAAATGGATCATTTTTATAATACATTAACCATTGTTCATAATGTAAAATTTTTCTATAATTTTATCATATAATTCTTTGAATGAATCATATTTTTTCATAAATTCAAACCTAGGATACATTTTCCCATGGTATCATCCATTTTTATTGCTGCTGACATGAATCCATAAATCATGTTGTGAATAAGATCTATTATTTAAGATTAGATATTTATAGTTCCCAACACCTTTCTCATTCACCTTCCTCCTCCAATACTAAACACTTAGTAATAATATATGTTATTTTTCATGATCTATATCTCTTCAATCTCCTTGTCTAGGTATTATGGTGTTTTGATTGGTTATCAATGAATTGGTAAGCTTCGTCAAATCACTCTCTCTCTCAATATCCTTCTTGGTTTTTTCATTCTCTAGTGATTTGGTAGAATTTATATTCCTATAATGGTGGGTTTATCGAAATTTTTATGCTTCCCTTCCAATATATTATAGATATTCCACATAATAATGACGCAAAGTCTGAATCTCTTATTAGTTGGGTTCGATATGTGTGACTCTTACCGTATGTTTTGATCTATATTATGTGTTGACCCTTTTTCTAATGTTAATCTGATTCAATATTTTGGTAAATGTTGATTATGAAATCCTGTATATTTTTCATGAATTTACATTACATCCAATGTGTGTAACCTATTATGGGTATTGTATGGAATAGTTTAAGGAAGTTAGTTCTGTCTCTAGACAATGTATGATGAACCATTAATACTATTAATTTTAAAAATGAAAATTTTCATATTCATTAGAGTATTTGGTATGTATGTGTAATTTTTTTGATAAAAGATTTTTTTATACACATGTTTTGGTAAATGGATTATAGTTTTATGGCAGTTGTGAAATTGTTTGGGAAATTTTATTCATAACAAAATTTTGGTTGAAATTGTTTTTGTAATTTTACTTATAAATATGATAAACCATTTCAATTTATTTGATAAATATAGTACAAGGATTTATTGGTTATAAAAAACCATACATAACATACATTTATGTTACATAAAAATTGATTTATAATCATTTAAATATATAATAAATTCATGAAGGGACTGTATAGGTATAATGTATTTAGAAACTGTGAAGCATAAAAAACTGGTTTATAAAACATCTACATTGTCTCCCACGTATTTCAACTTAACTAGAATCTTTTAGGCATATATTACTTAATACCCTACTTCATGACCTTGGGAAAAGAAAAAATATGAATGGGTTTTATCAAATTCTAAAAAAGGGTAATCAAGAGAATTATCAATCATATCATAATCATAAAACATAAAAACATAACATTTGGAAGTATTATCCTACATATGAAAGACCATGATATAAAGTCAAGGAAGAAATGTTCATATGAATAAATGGACATAATCCCAAATATAGAATCCAAGTAAATGTCGTTTTGTGGAATACACATAAGAATAGAAAATAATTTCATATTAGTTAAGGCTCGTTTTGAAGACCAACAATGAAGACAAAGTCCATTACTGAAAGGTTTTTACGTGTCATTCTACACTTGTATTACTAAAGTAAATTTATTTGATGATCTAGTCATGTATATCTCATGAGATATAAATCATTACCCTATTAATTGGAGGGAGATCTAGGTCCCACCCATCTTATAATTAAATCCTTCTTACATGTTGGAAAAAAATATAAATCATTCATCATATCATAATCAAGGAAATTAAATGGGTTTTCCTAAACATAATTCCATTATAACATAATCTATATAAAATATAATTCCATAATTATCAAAATAAAATTATGGTACTAAAAGGGATAAAAACAAAAACCTATTTAAATAGTGTCATATTAGATATAATTTGGATAAAACATTTGAACTTAATTCTTGAGGAAAATATCCATTCATCTTCAAAAACGTTTTCATTTCTCAAGTTGCTGTGAAATATTATATGAAAATAATTTAGTTGAGAATAACCATAAAATAATGTAAATAATTATTCATGTAAATATTTCTTTATGAGGATGTAAAAATCCATTCATGTTGTATAATTTAAAATAACATTTTCCTCATACTTTTTCTAGAATATTCCAAAGGTACCTAATATCGAGAAAGTCCAAATATATTCATTTAAAACCATTTAATAATAAGTTTTTACTGGGTAAAATTAAATATAAATAGTTGTAGAAGAATAAAAATAATATTTAATATTTTGGAAACATGTATAGGGATGATAAATATACCCCAGTAAATACTTAAGTATGAACAATCTCAAATAATAATGAGATTGTAAAATTACCCCTTACCTTATGTCCAATATCCTTTGTATGTATCTGAACCTCCTATGTTATGATTTAAACAAAATTATCAACTTATTATTGAATCATAATCATTTTTATGATACGATATATGATTATATTATCATCTGTTTGTTAGTATCATTTAATTTTCACTCGTTATTCGGATATTAACTACTTTATATTCTTATGCAAGTTTTGTTAGATAACATCATGTTCCAGGCCTTAGGATATAGTTATTTCATTTACAGTATGATATTAGTATAATATATATCATATTTATTCTTTAAATTCATTTAAATAATCATTGATTAATTTTGATATTGTAGAATTAATCACATCGCATTGTAGAGATAGTAGGTCGTACGTACGCACGAGCGACAATATCTTTCACCTAATGGTTAAATGGTATGAACTGGATCGTATATTAATTATACATAATAATTATCATTTATATTCATTATTTACATCCATTATAATCATCATTATACCCTTCCAAATAAAGTGTCGTTGAATAATAAATTACACCATGGTCTGGCAATGTTTCGTTGTATGTATGCACGCATTGTGATATTTTTATTCGTAGGATAGATAATAGGAGGAATAATGGTGTCCAATAATTATAATAATATATGATCATGTATAATATACTAGATTTTTTACTTTATTATGGAAATAATATAATAATAGGAAGTATATGAATAAAATAATTTTGAAATAGGTGATATTATAAATACCACATTTTCAACGATCTCTTTTTTTGTTTTTACAAAAGGCCTCCAAAGGATAGCTTTATTCCCAAATTGTGTCCTCTAAGATGAATTGAGGGATGTTTTTAGGGTAAATTGGTAGGGGTGTCTCTATCCAAAGGCTTTAGTTGTTTGAATTGAGTAGAATAATAAGAACCCTTTCATAATATAGGGGAGGGGCACCCATGGAAACACTAAAAATTTTAATTTATTATAAATATATTATGGGATTAAAATAGATACAAAGTGAGTTACTTAAATTATAATATTGGGATGCATATAAATACTATAAACCAATAAAATATATACATTGTATTCTCTTATTTTAAAACTTATAATTTTTTTATCCATATTTAATTTATTTAATTTTAATTGTGGTAATAACATTATAAATTTTTAATGGTTATAAATATTTATTTATGTGGTGTCAATTATCCATAATTGGAAACATTATGAACTTTTAGACATTATTATTTTCCCTTTATAATTTATAAATATTTATTTGACTTGTGAATAATTTAATGAAAATGTTTTTTTATAAAAATACAGACAATATAAATTTTGAAACTATTCATTTATTTAACCTTAAATAAAATCCAAACACCAGATAAATTAAAATAAAAATATTTTATACACTCAAAATATGTCATAGACACAAAAAATATTCATGGATTACATTTATTCATTCATTCTTTTATTTATATATATTTTAAATCATTTATTTGATATTTCTATTAATAAAATAATTTATACATCTCTACTGTGTCATCAGTATTGGTAATTATTTAATCTATAAAATTTATAAATAAATATCTATGATGTATGGAATTATATTAAATTTATAGATACAACCATAAGTCAATGTTTTCTCTTGGTTATACACATATTAAAATTAATATACTTATATAAAAAGAGAGTGTGACATTTTTTCACATTCATTGATTTTAATAAAATTAATGTCATATTCATGGGAAAGTGGACATTAAGTGATTCAATTTCGTAAAATAAAAGATAAGGGATGAATTTATTCATCCAATAAGATTTTATAGATGTTAACTCAATTTTAAATTATTATTTTTACCTTTAATTACAAAATTTACCCTTATTTGCGGTAATAAAAAAATTTACTAAAGTTACTATTCATAATGTCCAAAAAATAAAAGTAACCTATTAACATAATTTGGACCCAATTATTCCAAATATGGAATCAATTTGTCAAATTTTAATGCACAAATTTTTCAGTAATTAAATTAAAATTAATCATGTAGTCTTAAAGGTCGAACGAGTTTTAAAAGTTTAAACATTGTAAAAGATTGAATTGTTTTTATATATAAATTCAATGTAAAATTAGTTATAATGAAATAAATTATATTGAATGATCAAAATATATTATATGTATACATTAAAACCCTTAAATATTATAATTTAGAAATATAAATTATTTTTATGAAAAAAGTTGTTTTCACATAAAAGATAGTATATTTTTACTATTCATCAAAACATGCGATTTATCATAAAAATATTAGAAATTAATCAAAAGGAAATTTTTATATCCTGCCTAAAATATCATCTTTATTTTTTCATGTAAATATTATTAATTTAAAAAATATATTTATTTAAAAGGGGTTTGACATTCAAAGGTGTAAAATTACCATTTTAAAAAATATTAGTTTTTATACAACCTATAGGGTTTATTCACACCCTATGATAAAAATATCCACAATATGAATATCATAAATATTTTATAAAGTATATAACATATATATATATATATATATCATTAATATCATTACCAATATTAATTCACTAAAATATAAAAATATCTAATTTATATTTATCATAATTATTTTATAGCCAATGAATTCAAATTGCATTTTCATAAGATACCTACACTTATTCCTACCACCCTAATGACTAAGATATAATGGATGTTTTATACTAAGGGCATATCATAGATCATTTAAACTCATGATTGTGTGCAATGAAAGTTACTGAAGAATAAAAATTATTTAAATAAAATATTTTATAAAAACATCCGGGTCATACATTCTACCCCCATAAACTGAATTTCTCCCTCAAAATTCATCACTTAAAAACAAATAGAAGAGGATACCTCTCCCTCATAATATCCTCAAGTTCCAATGTAGTTTCTTAAAATTGGTTGTTATACTATAATACCTTAACCAAGTGAGTGGTCTTGTTTTGTAGAACATTTTCACAATGATCAAGAATCTCTCTCAGTTGTTCTTTATAAGTAAGATTGTTCTCCATCGGTATGAATTATGAATTGAGTGCATGTGAAGGATCATGTATGTACTTTATCAGGAGAAATATATCTAACAAATCATGGAATTCATATAGATAGAGTGTAATATGTAAATTATAAGCTACCTTTCAAACAAAATCCAGATTTTCACAAGGACTAATATACCAAGAGGTCAGCTTTACATTATTTCCAAATCTAATTAGTCTCTTCCTGGAAGATATTAATAAAAACACCTTATCGTTAACTTCAATATTTATGTATTTTATTCAGTTGTCAGCATAACATTTTTGTCGACTCTATGATTCACTTACATGTTGTTGAATAGATCTGACCTTTTCTTCCATTTCATCAACAAGATCATGTCCTACTAGCATTCTTTCCACAACAACATCCCAGAAAGTTGGATTTTTTAACTTCTTTCCATATACGGATTCATAAATAGACATATGATTTCTCTGTTGCAAGATATTTTTGTATGAAAATTAATCCAATGGTAGGTCTTGATCCCAACCACCTTTGAAATCCATGAGAAATCTCTCAACATTTCTTCTAAAATTAGAATTGTTCTCTCGTACTGACTGTCTGTCTGAGGATGATAAGAAGTATTGAAACATAAATCCATTTTGATATCTTGTTAAATAATTTGACTGAACGTTGAGGTAAACCTCATATTCCTATGAGATATAATGGATTGTGGTACTACATAAAATCTTACAACTTCCTTTATATATATATATCATCGAAGGATGATCAAGAGAAAAATCCCCTCTAATAATAATTAAGTGTGCTAACTTCTTAATGTAATAAACTATAACCCAGATAACATTATTGACTTTGGATGTTTTGGGAATTCTGATGACAACATCAATAGTGATTATTTCCCATTTCCATTCTGGTATGGGTAATGGTTGTAACATCCCCATAGAATTATGTCTCTCATCCATAACTTATAGAAAAAGAAAACATTGAGAGGCTTATTCGTTGAAATATTGTTTCATTTCATCCCACCAGAAATACTCTTTTAGGTCCATGTACATCATTTTTCTTATCGGGTGAAGAGATAATGAAAAACTATGAGACAGATCCAATTTCTCCATCTTTAATTATGGTTTGGGAGGAATACAAACCCAGTTCTCAAATATTATTATTTCATCCCAATCAAGGTTGATTTTAGGAAAACTTCTCACCTTCTTTTGTATCTCTACATCTTTCTTCTACGCCTCCTTAATATTCACTTTTATAGATGGTTTAACATTCATTTGGGAAAGATAATATTTCTCCCTTTTGTTAAAATTTCATGATTCATTATTTACATATCCATAAATATTTTATCTTTTGTGATCCTCATCATGGATTGTCTAGCATGGTTTTCTCAACTCAAATCAACTTCCACCTTTTTCTCTTTATCTGGGTGGTATTGTATTGCAATGTCATAAACATTAATCAAATCAAACCAACTACTTTGGAATATACTCATATCCTTTTGTGGGAAAATATACTTTAAACTTTTATGATCAGTATATATATCACACCATTCACCATTAAGATAATACCTCCATATCTCTAATAGAAATATTACCACTGCTAACTCCAAATCATGAGTTGGGAAATATTACACGTGGATTTTCAACTACCATGAGTAATAAGCTATAACTATATCGTTTTCATGAGAACGCATCCCAACCCCTTCTTGGATGAATCATTGTATATCACAATGTATTCTCTACTATAAGGCAGTGTGAGAATATGTGCACAGGCTAACCTTTTTTTAGATCATTGAAATTCTCTTCAAATTCATCTATCTAAACAAACATAACTCCTTTCCGGGTAAACATGGTGAGTGGATTAGATAATGTTGAATTTTTTCCACAAATATTCAGTAAAATCCTACCATCCCAAGAAAACATCGGATCTTAGTTTTGATTTTTTTTTCTCATCCTAATTTAAAAAAATTTTGTTTTTGATAAATGCACAGATATCCCATATCTTGAGATTGTGTGATCCAAAAATTGATCTTTCTAAAGTGAAAATTTACACTTGGTAATTTTTTCATAAATATTCTCTTTTATTAGGATCAGCAGTATAATCCTCAAGTGGTCTTCATGTTCTTCCTTTCACTTAGAATAGACAAGAATATTATATATAATGTCCACCATAAAATGATCAACATAGTGTCTAAAGACTCTATATATTAGATCTATAATGATAGAAGGGGAATTAGTAATACCAAAAGTCATAACTATAAATTCAAAGATTCCATACCTTATATAGAATTCCATCTTTGGTATATCCAATTGTTAACCCTTAATTAATGATATCTTAAACGAATATCAAACATGTAGAAGTATTGATGTATCACCAAAAGTTTTTCTAAAAATAAATAGAAATGAATTGAACTTTTCTTTAAGTATATATATATATATATATATAATTATCCATTAAACACAATTCTTCCACTTATATGTTTTCAATTTCAAAAAAACTATCATCTACAATTGTGTTCAGTATGTTATTTGGAGTCTGATGAAACCAACTTCTCTTTTGTGTGAATAGTAACCTAAAAATATGAATAGTAACATGACCCGTGTGAATAGTAAATTTTATTATTATTTTATTTTCTTAAGACATTAATAAAATAACATCTTGGTTAATTTTTCATCGTGATATGGATGTAGTTATAGAATCAGAATTGTTAATTTTTTAATTAATTATGTTTTTAAACTGTTTTCACAGGTTAATGGATGTTTATGTCATAGAAGGAATCCATGTTAAATGTTGAATAATGGTCAAGGATTCATGTTTTAGTTTTAATATATTATATTTTGAAAAAAATGGAAACTGTTTTTTTATGGTATCCACTATGTTACAATCTGTAATGTTATGAATTTATTATGTCCAAATTCGCTAAAGATATAAACATGAAAAGACCCTCAAGGTCAGAGGATGTGTTTCCTTGAATAAATTCATGATTATGTATGGAATAAGGCCAGGTCCTTATAATTGACCACCACATAGTTGGCCGAATAAGTCATCAATGTGGGGAAGATGATATTTCTTCATGATAGTGATCTTGTTAAGTGCTTTATAATCAATACAAAGTATCAATGATCTATTTTTCTTCTTAATAAAAAGAACATATACTCCCTAAGGTGATGCACTGGGGCCTATCATTCCCTTATGAATATTATTCTATAGTTTCTTCTTCAATTCCTACGACTCAATTGGGTCCATTCTATATGGTTTCTTTTAAATAGGCAGAGAACCTAGTATGAGTTCTATTGAAAACTCAACTTCACGATTTGTTGGAAGATCTAGAAATTAATTCACAAAGACATAATCAAACTCCCATACAATGAGTTTATTCTTAATATTGAGTTTATCCCCAACCATTTTAGAAAACTAACTATCATTTATTGGAATCAAGAACCATAATATAGAATAAATTTTTACAAGAAGGTTATATTTATCCATGCATCGACAGATGATCATAGATTGGTCAGGAATATAAAATATTCCTTCCCTTCCATGGAAGTTAATATGATCTCCATATATGTAAGTCTAGTACATACCAATAATCACATCAAATTCCACTGGGAGAAGGATCACAAGATTTTTAGGAAGCAAATTCCCATAAACTTCAACTGGAGAAGAATTATAAACTTTTGATGCGACTATTGTGCCAAAAGGAGTCATCAAAGCTAACTGAACATCTAATTTTTTAGGTAATACATTGACACCCTAATAAAATTCATTATAAATGAAATAGTGGGTGGATATATAAACAAATAAAACATTTTCTACTATAGAGTGGATTATAATTTTATCTTTCACTACTTCATTATCATACTCCACGTCGCCGATTGGGATTGCATGTGACTTTCCTTTTTCTTTTTCTTTAAAATTTTTATGAATTTTATCATCATAAATTACCCATGGATTAGGAAATTTATTGGAATAATTCCCCATTTCCATTCACTTATAGAATTTAATTGGAACAGTTTCATTTTGTGTAGCAATTTCTTTTTTCACAATATTTGTGTGAGCATGGTGACAATATTTTTCATTACAGCTCCCTTAACATTTGGTTTCGCAAGGGTAACAATAATTGCATTTCCTGCTACATTCAGAATTATATAGGATCCTTTAGGTTATATACATTGACTAAATCAAAGAATAATTGTGTGAGAAACACTAATCGTATTGGTAAAACTAAATAATCAAGAATGAAATTTTATTTTTTGACTGTTTAGGATTTATCCAATGTTATTCATGGTCATTTATAAAACACTAGGATTGTATTCTATACTTAGAAAAAGCCTTAGGGTTCTTATTGAGGCTTCATAATCCTAGTTTCCAATGGTTAACTATACGTTTCCTATGATACGAACTATAAAGACCCATAAATTTCATACATCGATATTGTAACATCCCGGGTCCGGATTCCAGTCAATTGGTTCCCTGTACCTGGTTGGCCACATGGCCTTAAGAGAATTTCCCAATATTACAGATGCTTCCGACTAGAAGCGAGGTCCTAGTGAGTGATATTGGGGAAAAATTACATCATTGGTATAGTGTAACACAGCGGAATAATAATAAAAAATTATGGAAGCATTAAACATCATACAATTGAAATAAACAGTGGAAGACTGATAAGATAAATAACTAGAATCATTGCATACAGAGATGATGCAGGATGTTAGGTTCTAAGAAAGTTTAAAAATAGATACACTATAGTAATACAAAATATATGTCCCAAAATCCCCAAATAAACAATAAGAGACTATGATGTATCGCATGCCTCAATTGGGTCACGTGCTCTCCGACTCCTAATAATCACATATATTACCTATAGGAGGGCTCTTTCCCAGATCAATACTTACAATCATAATATTTATTTGGCCCCAAAAGCATGACCTAAACAGTGTTTGAGACTAAATCATAGTAGGAAACCACCAAATGCATGTTCCTATATATTTGTGGATATATATTACAAGTAGTGTACAATAGTGAATGTATTAAATAGAAGGTACTCAAAATAAAGCACAATAGATGTCTCAAAAGACAATGTAAAATACGTATACATGAAAAATGAATCCATGATTGTTATATGACTATGAAAACACATTATATTTCATTTTATATCCTTATTCAATTACATTGGATTATATAAAAATCACAATGTTTGGCCTAGTCCAGATTCCCCCCCCACGTAAAATGTTACTATCAACTCATAACATTATAATCATTTAATCCTGTATAACATTTTATAATACAGTTTAGCATGGGTATACCCCAATGGATACTTAGTTCTATCTACATTTTTAAATATGAATAAATTAGCCCAACCACCATATATGTAGCTCGCTCATAGCCTTTACATAGCTAACCTCATGAGCTCCTCCATTTTCGTTTAACAAAGGCAATGCTTCACCCATGTTATATATGGTTTAACTAGTCACATGAGCTTGACCATGTATTTGTTTCCGATTATATGGATTTCCCATTTCTGATTACCTATTATTATCATTTAATTCAATTGCACATTCCATCTCGAAAGGAACACATGTGAATTAAACTATCACATGGACTTAAACAAAATTCAACTCATTTAGGATTAGTATACATAATAACCAACACATGAAAATTAAACTATTACATGGTCAAACAAAGTTAAGTCACATGGAAAAAACATACAACAAGCCTATTATGAAATTTAAATAATTTAAATGATTAAAACAATATGTATCTCACGTGAGAAATTCATATGAGGATAAAAAAATTTAGCAACCCAATAATGGAAATTTTTGACAAGCCTCATAAGCATTCTCATTTAAACGGTCATCCAAGGGAAACACACCCATGGGGTGGCCCAAAATCATGGTTCACAACACTAAACATAAATTTGAAATCATATAATTAATTATATAATCATCAATAGGTAGTAACAAGGTTCGTTTTTCAATCATGTGACACTATAAAAGTGGGTGTGTAGCACACTGACATCTACAAACACCAAGAAAATTTGTGAAAGGCATAAGACCACCTAACTCATGGTAGTACGACTCCCCTCATCCAATTTCGGGCATTGATTCTCCCTATAATAGGGTAGATCTACAAAATGCGTAGAAATTATTTTCCCTAAATAACTAGATAAAGATAATTAATTAGGAAGAAAGGATTGAGATGAATCGAGAGTTCACTGATCAAGTTGAAATGAAATCAAAGGAGATGGAATCGTGTTCATGTGATTAATCAAGGAGGAAAATGACTCTCATGGATGTTATTCATGACCACCGATGAGACTTTTATCTATATGATGAAAAATGATGCTGTATCCCAATTTGATAATTAAAATAATATACATGTCTTGTACTAGAGATTAGACATCGTGTCCGTACAGTTTTTTGGCCCGACCATTATGTGGTTGTGTACCAGGATTAAATGGCATGTATCCTTCCATACCGTGCATGTACCTATAATTAAATGACTTGTTGTTCATAGTCACATTGTGTAACAGGCCTATAGCCAGCCCCTTGACCCCCCCCACCATTGTCTTCAGTATAAACTAAAAAGGAAGGATCTAAACCTCAAAAGAAGTACCTGATTCTTACAAAATTACCCCTTATAGAAATTCTTCCACAAATTTCCCTTCCAAGGGAGATGAATAAATATTTATGAGCAACTCTAGCCACTATGAGTACAAGTTAGCCTCCCTATCCCATGTCTCATCTTACACTCACTCATTCTTTTATAGGACTCGCACTAGAGGAACAGTCCAGACTTGGAAAGCCTTTTTTCAACGATCCACAAAAAGAATGGAATTATTCCCAAAGTACCCATCTTCCACCAACTCCACGTCCTCTGGAAGAAAGGTGTTAGACGATCCCAAAAAGAAACCTCACAACTTAAAAACGTTGAAGAAATTGTGCATAGAACCACACCTTTGATGTAATTGCAATCGATAGGAAACTAGACCAACCCTCTCCAAAATCTCAAATGGACCAACATATCTTATTGAATGTATACCATGTGTGTTGATTCTATTGTGTCCTAACCTCAGTGAAAGACATAAGAAAAGTTGATCCCATACCTCAAACTCTATAGGTCATCTGTTGTGATCAGATTAATATTTCTGATGAAACTGTATAGTAGATATTTGTTTCAAAATCAACAAGACCTTCTTAGATGTCTCATACATGAGACGTGGTACAATTAAAGATATCTCCCTAGCCCCTAGATAGGAGAGGGTTCATCAGCATGGCCTTCTGTACGAAGCTCCAGAAGGTAAAATATCTATAGTTACATGAAAACTTTGTTTTTAGAAAAAATCAACAAGAATAATACACTACTCTTAATAGCCACAAAACTCTAGAATGCATTCTCACAGCATTTTCTCTATCACCTGTATCGTACAATCTTATTGACAATTAGTCTTAGGGTGGTAAGTTGTTCTTAGAAGCACTTGTGTACCCAACACCCTCTAAAATCTCTTCCAAAAATTGAGATTCAATTTTTCTATCCCTATATAAATTAATATAATTAGGTAACCCCTATAGTCATTCCACCTCACAAATATACAGCTTCCCAAACTCATCAACACCGAAGGTCTCCTTGATCGACAAGAATTGAGCAACCTTCTCATGTATATCAACCACCACCCACAATGAATCATTAACTTAGGGTGACCTCAATAATCCCATAATGATATCCATCGCTACATCATCCCATTTCCATTCGGAATAGGTAACTGATGTTAAAGCCCGGATGGCCGCTGATGTTTCGAAATCACCTGCTGACATGTGGAACACCTCGTAATAATACGAGACACCTCTCTCTTCATACTCAACCCCCATTAATGATGACCCAAGTCATGGTACATCTTAGTAACTTCAGGATACACTTACCTAGATGAATCATGGAACTCTCACATTAAATCCTCACATATATCCACTAGAACCCAAACAAGTCCATGGATCTGCAAGATCACATCATTACCTACCGTCCAACCAAGAGGTGGATCCTCACTTGATACAAACTTCCATAGGCTTAGGCCTTCATAAAATTATATCTATCTCATCCTCAAACTGTCATAAATGGTATAATTAATATCTAAATAAGAAAGTAGTGTTTTTCCCTAACTTTCAAGAATCACCAAGTGCATCTCAAAGAGAGATTCCATAAGAATACACTGCCTACTATCCTCTGGAAGTTACTACATCTGAGTCCTCTTACTTAGTTAATCATCCACTTCATTGCCTTTTTCAATCATGTAGGATATCTTGAAGTTGAAATACTGAAGGTAATTCACCCTCCTTCACTGCTTCAAATTTAGATCACACTGAGTAATGATGTAATTGAGAACTTTTTGGTCCATATAACCCATAAAAACTCCGCCAATAAATAATGTCTCTAATGGCATAAGGCAGGAACAATCGTAAATAACTATAGATCATGCATCAGGTAGTACCTTTCATGTGGAATCAACTGTCAAGACCCGTATGCAGTGACATGATCCCCTACATAAACACAACTCCCTTCTCGATACCTGATGCATCACAGTACACAGTATAACACCTTCCTGGATCTAGAAAAATTAGTATCATTTCTAACATTAATATCACTTTATGCTCCTGAATGGCCATGTCACATGAACTTGACCATACTTACTTCAAACCCTTATTTTCCAGCACCGTCATCGGTGCAGATACGCGTGAGAAGTCTTGTATAAAACACCTATAGTAACTAGCCATCCCTAGAAAACTCCAAACCGAAAATACATTATTGGGTTTCTCCCAGGTAACTAATTCTCTCACCTTTTCTAGGTCCACTGATACTTTTATCTCTGAGATTATGTGAACATGAAATGAACCTAATCCATCCATAAGTGGATCATTGAGATCAATGAATATAATGGATTCTCTCTCATTGTACTCAATAAATTGTTAATATTTTTGGAATTTTCGTGTTTTTTGTGATAATATACCATGATATCATCAAATAAAACCACCAAAAAAGAATACAAGTAGGGATGGAACACTCAATTCATTAGTTCCATGAAAAATGCTGGTAGGTTTTTTAGACCGAATAACATAACTACATACTCATAAATAATATACCTACTTCAAAATGGTGTAAAATGTATGTCTGAAGATCGAATATGTACCTGGTGATATCCAGACTTTTTGATGATTTCTATGAACACCCGGGCTTCTTAAATCTAATCAAATAGTTCATATATCCGTGGTAAGAGATATGGATTTTTAATTGTTAGCTGATTCAATTTTTGTTAATTTATGTAAATCTTCAGGGTACCATATGCCTTATTTTCAAAAAGGACCAGCGAACCACACAGAGAAGTATTATGTTGAATTAAATACTTTGCCTCAAAATCCTCTAGCTTCCTATGGAGCTCATGTAGCTTCATCGTATCCATACTATAAAGAGGAATGTATACCTATGAAGCTCCTGGAACTAGCATGATCATGAACTCTACCTCTCTCTCTCTAGATGTAACCCATAAAAGATGTCGGGGAAAACAACCCTAAAATTATAAACCACCGGACGGAAACCTATCTAACATGTTCTATGGACATTAGGATATATACTATACATTTGTGTTATCATCACACTCAACCCACGATGCTTGGGTCTATCTCGGCTTTCCGAGACAACCCAATCTCCCTTGTGTATAGATGATCCTTCTTCTCATGACGTAAAACTCACTCGATGCCCAAATCCATTGATAAAAGACTAAAAGGAGACTAAACAATCCATTCCTAGAATGATATCAATGCCTTTCATCTCTAAGACATAAATATCCAAAATGAAGTTACACCCACCAATTTCAAGGGTCACTCCTTGAAATTTCGAACACCAGTCATTATAATCCCTAATGAAGTGTCTAGTTTCACAACGTAATGAGAAGTAAAAAAAAAGGAGCCATATGAGCTACACAATATGCATAGATATAAAACTATGTAAATACATTATATCAAAGAGTTCATAAGCTTAAATAGAGACGACTTGAATAGTACACTAGATAGTAGAAGGCACGAGATCCTACTCATGCTAGGTCTATTGCACTACATAAGTCCGGAATGTACCGCTGCCTTGAGACACTTCCGAGAAACCCTGAGCTGACCCACCCTAATGTTGCTGAAATCCTGGGGTTTGGGTACCGTGGCCAAGACCACCACCTTGGATTGATCGGCATGACGTATTCTAATTCCTTGACTAGTTATATGTTGTTGAACCTGCTACTAAACGTGGAGTTGGTGAATACCCTATCTCACTAGATGATGGTGGAAAAATTATTCACACTCACTGTAAATGTCCCATCTTGCCACCGGATCTGCACTCGTTTGGGTCCATTGGGCACTTAGGTCTAGTATGTACAATTATTTTACACTATATTCACCTCACATGGTGACTGGAAGATATGTTTGAGTACTATATTTTCCACACATAAGCTCCATATGGTGCTCCATCTCATTAGTCTAAATAGTACTAGGTTTCGGTGTCGAAATTCCATATCTTGCACCTCCATATTCACTTATATTCTGCTTGGAATTCACTGCCTAGTTCACTATAGCTGGTATAGAAGTCAGCTAGAAGATATTCACCTGTGAGCATATCTCATACCTAAGACCCTCCTCGATTAACCTACTTTTGATAGATCGTCACCCATCAGAATATATGTGATGTGCGGAGATCAGTAATGTGGGAGGAGTAATCCATAACTAATAGAGAGGTCATCTTCAGTTGCATAAACTCATGGGATTTGTCTTCCCTTATCATCTTAGGATAGAAGTAATCATATAAGACTGTCTAAATATATCCACATACCATACCCCACACAAGTTCTGTCTATGTGGTGCCATCCCACCACCTCTTGAATGAATCAAAGAACATATAATTTGTGAGATTGACCCTTTTCTTAGAAGGTGTCTCAAGATTATTGAAGATCAATAACACTACCTCCAGCCATGACTCTATATCCCATGGCCCACCTTATCCAGAAAACGAGGGTGGGTGCTGCTGTTGGAACACTTAGGTCAGATCTTCCATAGACGTGGTAGGATATGGTTCTCTATTAATGGTTTTCATGAACCTCATAAATACTTCACCGAAAAGTGCATAAGCACCTGCATCTGATATAAGAGTTGGTTCCAAAATTATGGTATCTAGAGGATCCATTGGTATCCCATGGCCTACCACCTCTGGGGTATGATCATTGAAACCCTCCTAGTGTACTAATAGAGGACATCATTGTGGAATTTCTCTGTAAATTCCAACACATTTACCTGAGTATAATCTTATTTATCAATGTACGCACTGTAAGAGCATAAGAAATAAATAGAAGAAGGAAATCCTCAAAAGATAAAAAAATTTGAGTACACAGTGTGTAGTAACCATAAAAGTTGGGTACATTTAATTATTTAAATGGTCATGTAATCTAGTTATCCTGGGAAGGTAAACACTCTAGGTATACGACATATCATCCCGACACACAACATGTACCTTTAGACTCTCACATGGGCATGTAACACCACCTTTTTGGTCATGTAAAGGTCCAAGGTACACAGCATATTAGGAATACACATGGAATGTACTATGTTCTTCCCTTCTGGACATTTACTTCTACTTTTCCAGATCCAAAAGGGTCTTCCTATATAAAAATAAATACAAAGTACATAAGGTACACGACGTGTTTGGATCTAAACTCATTAACCTATGTTCTCTCTCATACGAATAGTGAAATGGTCACCTACTTCGCAGAGGGTACTCAGAGTACACAATGTGTACATGGAAATGTTCTTTCTTCCTGAACAAAAGAACACATGAAGTGTGTTCATAAGACCACACACCATGTTTTCTAGGATTGATGATAGTAATCCCAAAAACTCCCCGAGAACCCCTACTTTTTGCAAAATAAAGCAATGGTATTCCAAATTAAGATTCATGGGGGCCATAATTTCTGCGAATTAAATCTTTGCATCCATATATAGCACATAACACCATAGTTTATATCTGATGTCCGTAACATGATCCAACAATTTCTGATCCAACATGGTGCATACTCCTCAGGGATCAATGTTTGGAATCCATCTTATTCAACCATAACACGTATGAATACACCTAGCACAATAGCATGCATGTAATGGTATCAATCACAACATCATTCATCTCTAGAACGACATCTATCACAAGCACATGAAATTTGTAATTCTTTCAAAATGGTATGGAAAGAATGCATGGCATGTGATTTCTAATAAGTGACTCTATGATGCATGTGATGACATAAACTCAACTCATCGTATTGAAAATAAATAGAACCTAAATGATATCAATTATAAAAGGCCAAAAAAAGTCTATCACCAAATGATAAAACTGAGTCAACTGTGACAACAACAAAAGTCCAAAAATCAAAAGTCGATTTAAGGAAATTTAAATTTTCCATGTACATGGGGTAGCTACTCCTAGGCACAACTAATTAAAAAATCTCATTTCCTTTATTTCATCGCTAAATAGCAAAGAAAACTAGGAAATAAATATTTTGATACCAATTTTTAATGTCTTAGGTTTGGATGAAACTCAACTGGTGCCCCGTACCCAGTTGTCTAAATGGCCTCAAGTGCATTTCCCCAAATTCCAGAGGTTGCTGACTAGCAGCATGGGCCTATGGTGTGACAGGGTAAAACTATGCCCTCATTGGTAGGGTGCAACATAGTGGAGTAACAATATACATGAGAAGAAGTAATAAACACCATACAACTGTAATAAATAGATAAAGACTGATAAGATAAATAACCAAGTATCATTCCATACAAAGATGATACAACATGTTTGGTTTTAAGAAATAATACACACAAGTACACTGTAGTAATACAAAATAAATGTCTCAAAATCACGAGATAAAAAATATAGACTAGGAAGCATTGCATGCCTTAGCTTGGTCTCATTCTCTCTGAATACTAAGAAGCACATCAAGTACCTATATCAGGGCACTATCCTTAACTAATACTTGCAATCATATAATATGTTTGGGCCCAAAACCATAACCCAAAAAGGGTGTGAGACCAAATAAAATAAGGAAACCAATAATGTTCTCTGTAAATCCTATAGTGAATATATATAACTGGACTTTGAAAATAGTAAAAGTAATAAATAGTTTGTACTCAAAAGAATGCACAATATATGTCTTAGAAGACAATGTAAAACTGGTATACGTGAAGACCAAACCCATGCTTGGGCTTTGTCTTGGAAAACATTTCATAAGTCATTATATTTCTTTATTCAATCCCATTTTATGAAATAAAAGTCTTAATGTACAACATAGGCCAAATGAAACTCCCCTATAAAAATTAACTGTCAACTCGTGAAATGATAATCATTTTTTCATTTAAAACATTTTCCAACAGAATCTGTCCTCGGTATCCCTCAATGGATCATAGGTGCAGTCATAATTTTAAAATATGACTCAAAGAGCCAGACCACAATATAAATGGCTTACTCAGATCCTTTTCATAGTTAACCTCTTAAACTCATCTATTTCCTTTTAACAAAAACAATGGTTCATCCAAGGTATATAAGGTGGAACTAGTCACATAATCTGGGCCTTGTCTTTTTACTGAGTCTTTTTCTCGCCCATTTCTAATTACCAATTTTTATCATTTAATTTAATTTTACATTCCATATCAAAACAAACAAATGTGCTTAAACTATCACATGGATTTAATATAATTCAACTCACATGGGATCAACATACATAATAACTAACACATGTAAATTATACGATTACATGGTCAAATAAGGATAACTCAAATGGGGAAAACATATAAAAATCCTCTTATTCAATTTAAACAATTAAAATTCTTATCACAATAATTATCTCATGTGACCAATTCATATGAGGTGAAACACATTTTAACAACCCAAAATGGGAATTTAATTCAATCCTCATAGGAATTCTCATCCAAAAGGCCATCCAAGTGAAACACAACAATGGGGTGGCCTAAAATCAGGGTTTACAATACTAAACATAATTTCAAATTATCTATTTAATTAATAAATCATCAATATGTAGTAACAATGTTCATGATTCAATCAAGAAACACCCTAAAAATTTTTGTTTGGTAGTCCGACATATATAATTATCAAGACAATTTGAGAAAGGTACAAGACCACCTACCTCATCGTAGTATGAATCTCCTCATCTAGCGTCGGGCTCTAATTCTCCCTAGCACATAGTAGATCCAAAACGGGTATAAATGATTAAAATTAAATTACTAGATCGATAGAAGAAATTAGGAAAAATAGCTCAAGAGGAATCTAGAGCTCACTGATCAGGTCTAAATGCAACCGATGATGATGTAATCAAGGTTCAGATGATAAATTGAGACAGAAAACATCTCTCGGTGCTACTGTTCGTGAGCCCGGACGATCCTTCTATCTATCTAACAAAAAATGATGCTACTACTCGATTTATTCATTAAAAAAAGTACATGGTGTGTACTTGTGAATACATGCCATGTTTGAATATTTTTCTAGCCTGACCTGTATGTGGTTGTGTACTGGGATTAAATGGCTTGTAGCCTTCCATATATGGCATGCAACAATAAGTACACGACGTTTAGTTCCCAGTCACATCATGTGACAGGATTTTATCTAGCCTCATGACCACTCCCCCCCCCATTATCATATGTATAAACTAAAAATGAAGGATTTTTACCTCAACATAAGAACCCAGTTCTTATAAAATTCCCCACTTAAAGCAATTCGTCCTCGAATTTTCTTTCCAAGGGTGATGATTAAATATCTGGAAAAAGTCTAACCATTGTGATTATATGTCAGCCTACCTCTCCCATGTCTCACCCTACTCTTGGTTTTGTTTCTATAGCACATGTACCAACGGAACAGACCAGCCACAGAGAAGCATCATGCAGCATTCCACAATACGGATGGGATTCTCCTCAAAGGACTTATCTTCCTGCAAATCCACTTCCTTGGGACGAAAGGTGTGATACAGGTTAGAAAAGTGACATCACAAATTAGAAACATGGAAGATTTCATGAATATCCCCGTACCTTTGAGGTAACTAAAATCGATAGGAAATCAGCCCGACCCTCACGAGAATCAAAAAAGGACGGATATATCTTGGTGAAAGTGTACTCTATCTCCTAATTCTCTTGTGTCCCAAACTCAGTGGAACATGAATGAAAACTAGATCCATGATCACAAACTCTAGATGTTCTCTATGGAAATAGGAATAATATTTCTAACAATATTCCACAGTAGCCATCCACTTTTGAATCAACTAGACCTAATATGATGTCTCATGCATGAGATGTGGTCCCTCTAAAGCTTCCTCACCTACCTCCAGCCAACACAGGTGTGATTGGCATGTCCAACCTTACAAATACCTAAAATTTTTCATCTTTATAATCTCATAAAAACTATTATTGTAGGAAAATTCATCCCTGGGAATATTATTCTCCCAAGAGCTTCCAAAGTCAAGTACACATGCTTGTAGCATGTCCTCCAGCACTTGTATAGTATGCTCGGACTAACCATTAGTCTAAGGGGGGTATGTTGTACTCAGAAGAACCTTCATATCCAGAACCCTCTAAAATCTCTCCCAAAATGAAATGTAAAGATGGAATCCCTATCTAAAATGATAGAATAAGGGACCCCATGAAGTCGTACCACCTCATGAATATATAGCTTCACAAGATAATCAACACTAAAGGTATCCTTGATCAGTAATAAGTGAGATACATTTATAGGTATTCCCACCACCACCCACACTACATCATTACCTCGAGGAGACATCAATATAACCATAATGAAATATTTCATGACATCATCCCATTTCCACCCTAGAATATGTAATCACTGTAAAATCATAACATTCTACAGATGTTCAACATTCCACTACTGATAGGTGGAAGACCTCATAAAAAAACCATCCTCCTCTCTCTTAATAATTAGCCACCAGTACTGACGATGAAAGTCATGGTACATCTTGGTAACTCTGGGATACACTGCCTAAGCTGAAGCATGAAACTCCCACATCAACTACTCACATATGTCCACTGAACCCAAAAACATCCATGGATCCACAATATCTCATCATCACATACTGTCAAACCATGATGTGGATCCTCACCTGCTACACTCTCCTATAGGACTAGTCCTTTATAATCTTATAGTTGTGTCATCCTCACTTATTCTAGGAGGGTAGAAGTCACAGATAAAGAAGCAAGTAAATTTTTTCCCAGACTCTCTTGCACCACCAAGTCTATCTTAGAGAACAACTCCACGAGCTGCCACTCACTAATGGACACATTCACTGACTGCATATGAGTCCTCCTTCTCAGTGCATCATCTATTATATTACCTTTTTTTAGGTGTTTAGAAAAGCTCAATGTAGAAATACTGAAGGTACTCCACCCACCTTCACGGCCACAGATTTAGATTGCGCTGAATAAAAATGTACTTGAGGCTTGTGTGGTATTAGTACACAAAAAAATAATCCCCCAATAAGTAATCTATCCAACCACGTAAAACATTAACAACTACAGTTAAATTGAGATCATGTATTTGATAGTTCCTCTTCTGTGGAATTAACTTCTGAGACCCATATACAATGACTTGATCCCCCAACAAAAGCACTAATCCCAGCCTGATAACTGATGCATCACAGTACATTTTGTAACTCCAACCCAACCCTGGAAAAATTAGTATCAGTGCGAACCTTAATCTCCCTTTCAGCACTTAACAAGTCATCTGGTATGAATCTGACCATACATACTTCACATAATTCTTTGTCAAGACCTTCATCATTGCTACTAACTGTGAGAAGTATTGTATGAAATGCATGTAGTAACCATCACGCCCTAGAAAAATCCGCAAAAAATTTTTTTTTCTTGGGATTCATCAAGGTAACTACTTCTCTCACCTTCTCTAGGTCCACTGAAACTCTTGTCTCTATGATGATGTGACCTAGGAAATGAATTTTATCCATCCAAAATTGGAACTTTGAGAGATTATCATATAACTAATGATCTCTTAGTGTACTCAAAAAAATCACAAGATATGTGTCGTAGTCATGTAGATTATGAGAATATAACAAGATATCATCCAAGACAACAATCATAAAAGAATACATGTAAGGATGGAACACTCAGTTCATCAATTCCATGGAAACTGCTAGCATGTTCATTCGACTGAACAGCATAACCACATACTTGTATAGACCATTCCTACTGTGAAACATGGTACGAGGTATGTATGAAGATCAAACATGTTCCTGGTTATATCCTAACCTAAAGTTAATTTTTTATTACACTTAGTCTTGTCAAATAAGATCAATCATGTCATCTATACATGGAAAGGGATATCAATTTTTAACCATCACCTTTTTCAGTTTCTGATAGTCCATGGATAGCCTGAGGTTACCATCCACCTTCTTTGAAAAAAGGACTAGTGAACCCCCTGGGGAAGTATTGGGTCGAATAAACCCCTTTGACTCTAATCCCTCTAGCTACCTATTGAGTTCATGTTTCTCCATCATAGCCATATTTTAAGGAGTAATGGATACAGATGTCACTCCTAAACTAGCTTGAGCATGAACTCCAACCCTCTCTCTGAATGTAACATAGAAATGTTTTCTGAAAAAAAAAACATTCCTAAAATGATTAGACACTAGAGGTAATCCTATAAAATGTGTTGCCTATTAATGAAGATATAAACTGGAAATCTATGCTGCCATCCCACTCAACCCACGATGTTGGGTTCCATCTTGGCTTTCCTGGACATTCATCCCTCCCTTATGTTGAAACGATCCCTCTTCTGGTGACATAAAACTCACCCTACAGTGATATCAATCGACAAAGGCTTGAAAAGAGACTAACAAGTAAATTCCTAGTATGACATCAAAGACTGTCATCTCTAAGATATAAGGATCAAAAACAATGTGACACAAACCAATTTCAAGGGGGAACTCCTTGATCTAAACTACACCTGCCGTTCTAATCCCAAACAGAGCATTTAGTTTCATAATGTCGTGGGATGTAAAAAAGGAGACCTAGGCTCCCCACAATGGGGAAAGATATGAAACTATGTGAAGGCCCTATAGAAAATTGTGTAGATGCTAAAATAGGGGAAACTAGAATAGTACCTCTAACAGTAGAAGGCCTAATATCCTACACATGATGGTTTTGTTTCACTGTATAACTCTGGCTTTTACTTAAGCCCTGAGACAATACATGGATACCATGAACTGACCCGCCCTACTATCACTGGAATCCAAGGGTCTAGAAACTGTGGCCACAACCACCACCTCAGCTTGATCTGCCTGACATATTCCAGTTCCATAATTGTGATATTTTTCTAATCCTACTTTTAAATTTGGTGTTAGGGAAGACCCTTTATCACTAGATGTTGGTGGAAACATCCTGTAGAAATGCTTTAAATGGCACATATTTTTGAAATCTCACCATTCAACTTGGTCCACCAGGAATTAATTCCTAGTATTCCCAATTATTTCACACTAGAAGCACATCACATGGGGACCGGAAGATATGTTCCGAGTACTATATTTGCAATGTGTAAGTTCCAGACCATGCTTTTTGCTACTAGTAAAAACAGAACCAGATCATGGTGCTGAACCTCCTTGGATCACACCTTAATATTCTGTTTGATTATTCTTTGTAACTAGTGCCTAGTTCACCATATCAGATAAATTATTTAGTCAGATGATATTCACTAGTTAGAATATTTCATAACTGAGACCATCCTCAAATCTCTTAGCCTTTGAAAAATCATCACCATCAAAATAGTTGAGAGACACTAGAGCTCAATAAAGAAGGATGAGTAATCTATAACTGATAGATGACTCTGATCCAGATGCATAAAATCATAGTCACTATCTCAGGATAGATGTATTTATAGAATGATATCATAAAATTTCCTCATTCCATGTCTTGTTGACACTCTGTCTGTGTGGTGACATACCATATCCTCTTGGTGGAATCACACAACATATAGTTCATGAGTTTGACCCTCCTCTCCAAAGGTGTCTCCAGTTGATCGAAGGTTTCTAACATGTCTCATATCCATGACACTACAACATGTGTCCCTCGTTACCCATAAAACATAGGTGGATGCTTCTATTGGAACACTCACTTCAAATCATCAATATATGTGGCAGGCAGTGGTGCTCCCTGAATGGTTTGCAAGAACCTCATAATGCATTCAAGGAAAAGTGCATCAGCACCTACGTCTGGTATAATAGCTTGTTCCAAAACTGGCATGTTTGTACGGTCCACTAGTAGTCGATGGCCAACTACCTCTGAGGTATGATCATTTCCACCCTCCTAGTGTACTACTGGATGATGTCGTGTGGAATTTCTCTGTAATGTTTATCACATTCACCTCAGTACAATCATATTTTTAATGGTATACAATTCACGATTGTAAGAGCTAAACATGATAATGAATGCCTCAAATGTTAGCAAAAGATGAGTACATTCTATGTAGTAACCATACACGGTGTTTACATTTAATCCCTTACATGGTCGATTACTCCTGTTGGCCTAGGCATGTAAACACTCTAGGTACATGATGGGTCTTCCCGACACACAATGTGTCCCATTAGACTCTCACAAGGGAGTGTATCTATAACTTTTCATTCATGTGAATGTCATAGTTACATGGTGTATCAAGCCAACACCCATCATGTACTAAGGTCCTCCCTCCTGGCCATGTCCATTTACAAGGCCAGAGCCACACGAGTTTGCCTATGTAAATCTACACGGACGGTACATAAGGTATTGTCCGTGTTAAGATCTAAACTCATTGACCCAGGTTTTCTCTCATAGAGTAGATGACATGGTCATCTACCATATGGATATTACTCATAGTACATGGTGTGTACATGGAAAACTTCTTTCTTCTCGAATAGAAGAACACCTGGCATGTGTTCATAGGACCACACACTGTGTTTTTTGGATTTCCATATAGTAAGCCTCTAAAAATCTTTCTGAACCCCTATTTTTGAAAAATAATGAAACAATATGCCAAATTTGTATCCATAGGGGACTATAATCCCCAAAAATCAAATCTTAGCATCCAAATATAGAACCTCACAATAGAATATATAACCCATGCCCGAAACAAGATCCACCAATTTCTAATCCATGTGGGCTCATACTCCTGAGGGATCAAAGTTTGGAATCCATTCTATTCAACCATAAGACAGATCAATACACTTATCACAACTGTAGGCATAATCATGATGATATGTATCACCACAATATGAATATCTAGTACGAAATCAATCACAACATCTTGCAATTAGTAATTCTCTCCATGTGGCATGGCAAGAATGCATGGCATACGATTTTTTACATGTGCCTGTATGATTCGTGTGATAGAAGATCCTAATCTCATCAGGATGATAATAAATAGAAGCACAATAATATCAATAATAATAGTAAAAAACATGTGTGTAACCCGATCACTACAGGAAAAATCACTATTTACGATGGGTTATTTGCGACGGGATATCTTCCCATCGCATATAACCCGTCCAGGAAGTTATTTGTGACGAGGAAAGTAGCCCGTCACAAATAACCATTTATTTGCGACGAGATTTCGTCCCCCGTCGCAAAGAGTTTGGTGCGAATTGCACGTCAAACCGCACAGGGGTATTTGCGATGGGTCCCGTCGCAAATACCCGGCGACGGTCAATACAGTTTTTGCGATGGGATGTTGTCCCGTCGCAAAAAGAGTTTCAGCGGGTACAATTTGCGATCGGACACGTCGCAAATAACCTTTTAACCGCCGACTGTAATTAATGCGGGGGAGGGTAATTGCGACGGGGCACGTCGCAAATACCACCATTTGCAACAGGAATCCCGTTGCTAATAATCTCGTTGCTACTAATCTAACCTATATATACCCCATCCATTTTTCCCAAATCATTCAGATCTTGCTCTCTCTCTCTCTCTCTTCATTCTTCAGTTTCAAAGAGAAATTTTCTTTTAGTTGATGTTTTGTATATGAGAGCAATTGGAGGGCGTCAAAATCTTCAGAATATCAAAGTTTAAGGTATTTATATATTATTATTTTATATTTTTTTATGTTAATTTTAATTGTTGTTTATTAGTTCTAATTTAATTAGATTTCAATTGATTTTTATTTATATTTAGTTTTACTAATAAATTGATATTGTTAGTTATAATTATAAATAATTAGTTATAGTTAATATTAATTAGATTTAATTACAAATAAATAGATATAATTAGGAATAAGTAGATATAATTAGGAATAAATAGATATAAATAGGAATAAATTGATATAATTAGGAATAAATAGATATAAATAGATATAATTAGTAATAATTAGGAATTATTAGTAATTATTAGCTACAATTAGTAATAATTAGGTATAATTACAAATAATTATTTATAATTAGCTCCAATTAACTATAATTAGTAATAATTAGCTATAATTGTTAATAATTAGCAATATTTGGTAATAATTAGCTATAATTAGTAAGAATTAGCTATAATTAGTAATAATTAGCTATAATTAGTAATAATTAGCTATAATTTGTAATAATTAGCTATAATTAGTAATAATTACCTATAATTAGTAACAATTTGCTATAATATTATTAATTTGCTATAATAGTAATAATTAGCTATAATTAGTAATAATTAGCTATAATTTGGAATAATTAGCAATAATTAAGAATAATTAGCTATAATTAGGAATAGTTAGCTATAATTAGGAATTGTTAGGAGTAATTAGGAATAATTACCAATAATTAGGAATAATTATCAATAATTATGAATAATTAGAAAAAATTAGGAATAATTAGCAATAATTAATTAGAATTAGAAATAATTAGGAATAATTAAGAATAATTAGGAATAATTATGAATAATTAGGAATAATTAAAAATAATTAAGAATAATTAGGAAAAATTAGGAAAAATTACGTATAATTAGGAATAATTTGGAATAATTTGGAATAATTAGGTATAATTAGGAATAATTTGCAATAATTTGGTATAATTAACAATAATTATGAATAATTAGCAATAATTAGGTATAATTAGCAATAAATAGAAATAATTAGGAATAAATAGGAATAATTAGCAATAATTAGGAATAATTAGCAATAATTAGGGATAATTGGCAATAAATAGTAACAATTAGCAATAATTTGGAATAATTAGCAATAATTAGGAATAATTAGGAATAATTAGGAATAATTAGAAATAAATAGGAATAATTAGCAATAATTAAGAATAATTAGGAATAATTAGTAATAATTAGGAATAATTAGCAATAATTAGGATTAATTTAGAATAATTAGGAATAATTAGCAATAAATAGGAATAATTAGCAATAAATAGGAATAATTAAAATAAATAGATATAATTAGCAATAAATAGATATAATTAACAATAAATAGATATAAATAGATATAATTAGTAATAATTAGATATAATTAGTAATAATTAGTAATAATTAGATATTATTAGTAATAATTAGTAATAATTAGGAATAATTAGGAATAATTAGGAATAATTCAGAATAATTAGGAAAAATTTGGAAAAATTTGGAATAATTAGCAATAATTAGGAATAATTAGTAGTAATTTGCAATAAGTAGCAATAATTAGTAATAATTAGGAATAATTAGTAATAATTAGTAATAATTATGAATAATTAAGAATAATTTGGATTAATTGGTAATAATTAGGAATAATTAAGAATAATTAGGAATAATTAGTAATAAATCAACAATTAGGAATAATTAGTAATAATTAGCAATAATTCGGAATAATTAGCTATAAATAGATATAATTAGAAATTAATAGATATAATTATAAATAAATAGATATAATTATCAATAAATATATATAATTAGATATAATTAGTAATAATTAGATATAATTAGTAATAATTAGTAATAATTAGATATAAGTATTAATAACTGGTAATAACTAGTAAGAACTAGTAATAACTAGTAACAACTAGTAATAACTAGTAATAACTAGTAATAACTTGTAATAACTAGTAATAACTAGTAATAAATAACTAGTAATAACTAGTAATAACTAGTAATAACTGGTAATAACTAGTAATAACGAGTCATAACTAGTAATAACTAGTAATAACTAGTAATAACTAGTAATAACTTGTAATAACTTGTAATAACTAGTAATAACTAGTAATAACTAGTAATAACTAGTAATAACTAGTAATAACTAGTAATAAATAGTAATAACTAGTAATACCTAGTAATACCTAGTAATACCTAGTAATAACTAGTAATACATAGAATTAGCTAGAATTAGCTAGAATAAGCTAAAATTAGGAAAAATTAGGAACAATTAGAAACAATTAGGAACAATTAGCTAGAATTAGGTAGAATTATCTATAATTAGCTATAATTAGGAATAATTAGGAATAATTAGCAATAATTAGAAATAATTAGCAATAATTAGCAATAAGTAGTAATAAAAAATTTAATTATCAATATTTATGAAAAAATAATATTAATATTATTAAAATAATAATAAGTTTATAAAATATTAAAATTATCAATATTCACAATAGGCATTGCTATATTCTTAACATGTTCAAATCTCAAAGGGTCGCCAATTGTCTGGCCATGCACAAAAAAATTTGTGTCAGTCATGTCTAATGTAAACTCTATAATTGTCCTTGCATGGTTGATCACGTCATAAGTACTGTTGCAATCGGACAAACCAAGTCATGCCCTTCTTATCTATAAGAATTATCTCACATGAACTATTACATAGACCATTCTTCCTTGAAAATTTAATGGAAAAATAATGATATCCCTTCAAATTTTTAAGGAGGAAAGATCTATGTAAAGTGTCATGTGAGATGATTCTTTGAGATGAGAACGTCATTACTTTGTTCGTCCTATTGCAACACTATTTGTGAGGTGATCAACCATACAAGTATAATTATAGAGTTTACATTGGACATGACTGACACAAACTTTTTATTGTGCATGACTTGATAATTGACGACCCTTTGAGATTTTAACATGTTAAAAATAGAAAAAATTCTGTTGTGAATATTAAAACTTTTAATATTTTATAAATTTTTTATTATTTTAATAATATTAATATTGTTTTTTCATAAATATTAATAATATAAATTTTTTACTAGTAATTTGTAATTATATCCACTTGGATAATGAAGGGAAAATTTGTAATCATATCCACAACGATGATTACCAAATTTCCTTTCATTATTCAACCAGTTTTCCTTTTGCTATGTATTACTATGTATTTCTAAATTAGTAATAAGTTGTAATAATTAGTAATAAATAGTAATAATTACTATCAATTAGTAATAATTTGTAATAATTTGGAATAATTAGCCATAATTAGGAATAATTAGGAATAATTAGGAATAATTAGGAATAATTATCAATAATTAGCAATAATAAGTGTGAGAAAGATGCAATTAAATGATATGTCACACAAAAGAGTAGCCGAAAATCTACTCGAAATTGTGTCACCCGAAATTACTGATAATTATTAAGTAGTTGTAATTTTTTATCTTCTTTTTCAAATAATGCAATGTCAAAAAACTATTTTGATCATATATTTTCTTTTTTTAAAACACTATTTCATGAAGGAAATGTGATTCCTACAAATTACTATGAGATCAAGATGATGATTTGTAATTTGGGACTTAGTTGTCGGAAGATTCATGCATGTCCAAATGATTTCATCTTATATTCTGGTGAAAATGAGTCATTGGATATTTGTCCCACATGTGGAAAATCGAGGTATAAAGAAGCTCAACCTGGGATGTCTAGATCAATTCCAGTAAAACAGTTGAGATATTTCCCCCTTACACCCAAGTTGTAGCATTTATTTATGTCTCAGAACACAGCGTCAATGATGTCATGGCACAAAAACAAAAATTCAACTGATAAAAGATTGAATCATCCATCTGATGGTGATTCATGGAAACATTTTGACCGTCTGCATCCATCTTTTTCTATAGAAGCCTGAAATGTGCGATTGGGCCTTTCTACTGACGGTTTTGACCGTTTGGTTCTTATGGAAGTCAATATTCATGTTGGCCTATTTTTATAACTCCGTACAATGTGCCTCCATGGATTTTGATGAAGGAGCCTTATATATTTTTGACTCTATTAATCCTAGGACATCTGAAAAAGAATATTGATGTTTATTTGAAACCATTGATTGATAAGTTAAATGCATTGTGGAGTGATGGTGTTAATACATATGATGTTGTTGTGAAAAAAATTTCATATTAAATTCTGAATTGATGTAGATGATTAGTGACTTTCTGGCATATGGCATGTTATCTGGGTGGAGTACACATGGTCTAAAATCATGTCCTTACTGTATGAAAGAAAAAAAATCCTTTATGAAGGTCAATGGAAAAAAACCCAGCTATTTTGATTGTCACCGTATATTTCTTTTATCCGATCATCCTTTTCGGAGGAAAAAGTCTCCTTTCAAAAAAGGTACAATTGAAAGGGATGAACCTCCAAATATTATCTCAGGTACAGAGTTAAAATTAGTTGTATTTTCATTACCCCCCATCACATTTTGACCAAAAATAAACCAACAAAAAATTCATGGCTTTGGGAAAGAACATAATTGGATAAAACGGATCATTTTTTAGGATCTTCCGTATTGGTCTGATTTGTTTGTCCACCACATGTTGGATGTTATGAATATTGAGAATAACTATTTTGATAATTTATTTCATACAGTTTTGGATACACCAGGAAAGACCAAAGTTACTATAAAGGCATGATTAGATCTTGTAAAAATTCTCAGGCAACCAGAACTTGAATTATTTGAAAATGTCAGATCATAGAGGTTAATGAAGACAAAAGCATCTTATACACTATCCAAAGAGAGTCTCTTATTATTTCGTTAGTGTATTATAGATTTGAGACTTCCAGATGGCTATGCTTCCAATTTGGGAACATGTGTTAAGAATGGATATATTACTGGATTAAAAAGTCATGACTTTCATGCTATAATAGAAAGTCTTATACCAATTGGATTAAGAGGTTTGTTGAATTCTATGATTTGGGATTCGATAAAATACATATCATATTCTTTTTGAGGAATTTGTGCAGTAACAACATACTACGATGCACTAAGAAAACTGGAAGAAGATGTTGCTGTAATTATATTTAAACTAGAAAAAATATTTCTGTCGGCTTTCTTTGACTCAATGGAACATCTGATATTACATTTTCCACATGAATCTAAATTTTGAGGTCCAGTATAGTTTCGATGGATGTACCAATTCGAGTGATGCATGCAGAAATTGAAGAAAAAAATATGTAACAAAGCATCAGTTGAAGGCTCAATTGCTGAAGCTTATTTACAAGAGGAATTTTTTTTCTTCTCTCATTATTTTAAATCTCAATATCCTTCAAAACATAATCTGATGGGATGAAATGAGGGGAATGTTACTGACGAAGTGGAAAATCAATTAACAGTTTTTAATCAGCCAAATCTTGGTTTCGGTGGAGTTCGTGAATGATGGATTTCAGATGATGAACATCACAAAGCTCATACATACTTTCTCCTCAAATGTAAAGAAATTACATCATTTGTCATGTGAATTCTTCTATAATGTATTCTATAATTCATTTTATAGTATATAAACTTATTTTATTTATAGGTTATATGATAATCATATCAAGAATGAACTTCCACAAATTACAGCAGCTGCTCTTGAAGAACACGGACAAAAAAAATTTCTCAATGGTTTCAAAAACAGGTAATATAAATTATTGAAAGTTCAATATCAATTCCTTTTATTAATTATTTTATTGATAATTGTTTTACAAATTTTTAGGTGTCTCAATATGCTGATAAAATTGATAAGCGAATGTGTATATTGAGTAACCCACCATTAAAAATGGTTAAATATTATAATGCATATGTGGTGAATGGTTTTCAATTTCATACACATGCATAAAGGGAATGAAAAAAAAACAATTAAAAGTGGATTTTTCTTATGAGGATCACATCATAGAGAAACTGAAGTTGACTTTTATGGCATTTTGGATGAAATTATGGAGGTGTGTTATCTAGGACAGAATTACATAACAATGTTTAAATGTCGGTGGTTGGATACTGAGAGAGGTTTGCATGTTCATCCGACTCATGGAATCGCTGATATTAAATATAAAAGTCTTCTTGTAGTAAATGAACCATTTTTAATGGATCAACAGGAACATAAAATTTATTATGTAAAGCACTGTGCTACTTCAAGTGACTTGAGCGATTGGTGGAGCATAATAAAAATGAAATCTTGGGAAAATCAGTTTACTCAAAATGAATGTGGTTTCACTGAAGTGGAAGGAATTGAAATTTTTCAAGAGACGTCTCAAAATCCATCTGATTTACAAAGAGACGTGAATATCGACGATGACACCCCACAATTAAGGATCGATGGTGATGAAGATGTTAATGATATTACAAATGAATTTGAAATGATAAGAGATGCTGAAACTGAAACTCATATGGATATTGATGATACTGAGGAGGAAGATGAATACATTGACATTGACAGCTATGTAGAAGAGGGTGAAGATGGACATTGACACATTTAAATGCTGGTTATAATCATAACTAATATATATCTATATATAATAGTTATTTTCAAATATCTTCTAACAATAATCATTTTGTGTTTCAGATGGAATCTGATCTATTGCATGAGTTAGAGGAGGCTGAGCTACCTTTGGATGATGAGGATGTGGGATCAGCTGACCCTCATCCTAATGGTGGTTCAGGAGGTATGCGGAGGGGGTTCGGTTTTTCACGATTGATGATTCCTGACCCTATCCTCGAGCGACGCCCACATATTTGTTTCGATCCACGCACAAGGAGGTATTCTAACCTATATATTTTAGTTAGATTTCATTAATTTATTTTTATATATACTCATTGTTTGATTATTTATTCCTCTTCATAGTTTTCAGCATGTAGCTATTGGACAGGGGAGCACTATATTGTGCAATTATTTTTCTCATCCATGGATCACATGGGAACAGATTCCCATTGATGTGGGACGCGGCATATTCCAGCATTGGATGGTACGTAAATAAATAATATTTATTTTTGAATTTATTTTATTAACATCTTAATATTATAAATTATTTTTAGGGTTTATGGAATCCTATCTATGATAGTATGCGCGAAGCTATCCATGCGGCTTGGTAGGTTTCTATGCGTGACCCTTTCAGCCAGTTTTTTCACTATTTGAGATGGAAATCCATTAAGAAAGAAGGGGTGATAGAATTTTATGGGTCTTGTAGAGCCTACTGACCAGAGTTCATTTCATCTCATTTTTGGGATGGATTATTATTACACTGGTTGGGTGGTAGATTTCATAAGAGATCTTCAATGGGATGACAGAACCGGGGGAGACAGGAGGTGACACCTCGAGCTGTTAGCCGTAGATTCAGTTTTCATAGAGAGCATCTAGTAAGTATATTTTTTAAATATTTTATATAACTTTAAATACAAATAGTTTAAATTATATTTCTGTAGGCAGTCGAGCATCTCAATATTACGGAGTTCGACTTTTATCGGAGGATGTACAGTGATCCAGCTACTAGAGAGATTAGAGGTGATCACCAACGTTAGATTGTGGTTAGTATTATTTTTTCAGTTTAACAATTAACTGCATATAATATTTTGACAATTTTTATTTTAAATTGTAATTGAAGGAGTCAAATGAGGTTGCGACCTCTCAAACACAGGCTGAGGGTCAGGACGAGATGGCTTAGAAGACCAGTGCTCACCATTTCGATGAGGCGACATAGATGCAGGCGACTCAGTATGGCTTTGAGAAGGGCAGAGTAGTTGGCATCGACTCTCATTTAACTCATGGAACTTATTATGGTACTTCTGTGATGTCGACATCCAGTTCGAGAGGAGCTCGTGGAGAGGCATCATCTTCTGGCTCACAGTATCAGGAGCAGTTATGAGCTCAGGCTGAGCATATAGAGACATTTCCGAAGCAGCAAGAAGAGATTTGTCAGCATCAGCAACAGTAGTAGCAGCATTACAAGGAGTATATGCGTCGATGGCAGCAGCAACATCACGAGAAGATGGAGTACATGCCCTATCTAACTCTTAGTTTAGGGATGGAGTTTCCTCCAGCAACTCCATCAGCTCCTCCACCTCATCCAGAAGATGACCCCCCCCGGAGATTTTTTTATGTTACAAACATTTGAATTTAACATTGTAATATGAATTATTTAAATTTTATATCTTTTATATAGGTGAAAATATTACAAAATTTATTTTTTAATATTTTTCTAATTTCTTATATTTTTTTGCGATAATTGAGAATTTTAATATTTTTTTACTATTTCAATAATTGTAATATTACTTTTTCATTAAACGTAATTTTATTAAATTTTAGTTTTTAAAAAATTAATTTATTATTTGCGATGGGACCATTTGTGATGGGTTCCCATCGCAAATAGTCTAACTAAATATTTTTAAAACATATTTGCGACGGTACTACTTGGTCGTCGCAAATAATTTGTTGTGACAGGCTGGTCATAGAAAGTATTATATATATATATATATATATATATATATATATATATATATATTTCGATGGTACAAGAGCCCGTCGAAAATAGATTTTGAGACCGGCCCATCGTGAAAACGTTTATGTATATATAATACATATAATCATAAGTTTATTTGCGACGACAATTTTTCCCGTCACAAATAACAATTTTTCCGATGGGCCGATCGCAAATACTTGTATTTGCGACAGAGTTCTCTGCAACGAGCTATTTTTGATGGGGCCTCATCGCTAAAGCCTATTGGTGACAGTATCACTTCACAAATAGATCGTCACAATAATTAATAATTCCATTAGTGGATGGTAAAATCTAATCAACTATAACAACACAAAATCCCAATATCACTAGTCGATTCGACACAATTTGGATTTTCCATGTACATGGGGTAGCTACTCCCATGCATAGATAATTCCCAAATCCCATTTCTATTATATCATTTCCAAATAGTAATGAAAGAAGGAAATAAATCCATTTTTTAATACAACGTAATGTCCCCGGTCCAGAAGCCACTCAAGTGGTGCCTCGTACCCGGTTGGCCACATGGCCTCAAGAACATTTCCCCAAACACCATCAGCTTGTGACTAGTAACGAGAGCCTAGGGTGTGATATTGGGTAAATTATTCCCCCATTGTTAGAGTGTAACATAGGGGAGTAATAATATATAATATTAGAAGATTTGAACAGCATACAACTAAAATAAACAGCAGAACACTGATAAGATAAATAATCGAGTATCATTCCATAAAAAGATGACGCATCATGTTAGGTTCTAAGAAAGATGTCAAACAAGTATATTGTATTAATACACAATATTTGTCTCAAAAGAAAACACTAAAGAAAAATAGACTAGAAAGAATCCCAATCCTCAGATCAGTCCCATTCTCTCTGACTCCTATGAAGCATATCAAGTTCCAGTATCAGGGCACTTTCCATAATCATTACTTACAATCACATAATATATTTGGGCCCAAAAGCATGACCCAAACAGGGTGTGAGACTAGATGCCAGTAGGTAACCACCAATGGTCTCTCCAAATATGTCTGTGAATATATAGAACATGTAGTGTACAATAATGAAAGCAGTAAACAATAAGTACTCAAAATAAAGGAAAACAGATGTCTTATAAGACAATGTAAAATAGGTATACATGAAGACCAAATCCAAGCTTGTTCTTTAGCTTGGAAGAAACGTAATAAGTCATTGCATTACGTTATTCAATTCTATTGGATGATATAAAATACTTGAGTTATAGCCTAGGCCCAACGACCCCCCTGTAAAAAGTAACAGTTAACTCATAAAATTATAATCATTTAATCATTTTAAATATTTTCCAATAGAGTCTGACATGGGTATCCCTCCACAGATCCTATATTCTCTTGTAATTTTAAACCAATAATAAATAAGCGTGAACATCATATATTTGTATCATTCACTACTTTTACATACATAACATCTTGATCTTTTCCATTGTCGTTTAACTGAGACAATGGTTCACCTAAGGTTTATAAGGTGAAACTAGTCACATGGGCCTGACCTTGTCTATTTACCAAGACTCTGGCTCGCCCATTGATAATTACCACTTTTTATCATTTAATTGAATTACACATTCCATCTCAAAATCAAAGCATGTGAATTAAACTATAACATGGCCTTAACATAATTCAACTCGTGTGGTCTCTATATACATAATAACCTATACATGTAAATTAAACTATTACATGGACAAATAGGGATATCTCACATGCGAAAAACATATGACAAGCCTATTATAAAATTTGAACAATTAAAAGGCATACAATAATATTTATAACATGTGGGAAATTAATATGTGGAAAAAAATTATAACAACCCAATAATGGGAATTTAAGTCGAGCCTCATATGCATTCTCTTCCAAACAACCATCAAAGGGAAACACATACATCGGGTGGCCCTAAATCAAGGTTCAAAACCCTAAAAATAATTTCAAAACATATAATTAATTTCCTAATAATAAATAGGCAGTAATAGGGTTCATTATTTAATCAAGGGACACCCAAAAAGTGGGTGTGTGGCACTTTGACATATATAAACATCAAGACAATTCACGAAAGGCACAAGACCACCTACTTTGTGAGACTACGACTCTCTTCATCCACCAACTGGCTCTGATTCATCATTTAATGGATATAAAAAATGTGTATAAATTATTGGACATAAATAACTAAATCAAGAGAATAAATTAGGAGGAAATGCTCATGAGGAATCAAGAACCCAATGATCTAGCTGAAACACAACTGAAACTAAAGAAATTGGGGTTCAGATGATAAATCGGGAGGGAAGATGGCTATTGGTTCTATTGTTTCCAACCCCAGATGTAACTTTTATCCATCTGACAAAAAAATATGCTACTACCAAATTTAATCATTTAAAAAAGTACATTGCATGTACTTGAGATTACACACAGTGTCCATACAGTTTTCTAGCCTGGCCTTTACATGACTGTGTATAGGTTTTAGATGGTGTGTAGACATCAATACAATGTGTGTACCTATAAGTACATGGAGTTTAGTTCCCAGTCACATCATGTAACAGGCCTGTAGCTATCCCATCTACCTTTTTCCCCCTATTATCTTAAGTATAAACTAAAATGGAAGGATCTTTACCACAAAAGAAGAACCATGTTATTACATATATTACTTCAAAATTTATTTATATTCACTAGAACATATAATAAATCCATGTTAGTACCATATAGGTATAGTTTCTTTAGAAATTGGGAAACAAAAAAACTGGCTCATAAAAAATCTACATTGTCTCCCACTTATTTCATCATAATTAGAATCCTTTTGGACCTATCATACTTCATTCCTTTATTGATGACCTGGGGAAAAGAAACATATGAAAGCGTGAGATAAAGTTCTTAGTTTGGGTAAACAAAGGAAATATCAATCATATCACAATCATAATACATAAGAACATATATAACATTATGAAGTCTTATTCTGCATATGAAATATCGTGATATCATGTCAGGGGATAAAACTTCATAATAATTAATGGACACAATCCCAAAACTAAAAATATAATAAATGATGTTTTTAGGAATACATGTAACTATATAAAATCATTTCATATTATTCAAGTCTCATTTCCAAGACCATCATAGCAGATAATGTCCATTACTGGAGCAGGTTTACCTGTCGTTAGATCCCTATATTACTAGACCAGAATAAATTTTTGTTCCAGTAAAGTATATATCATGATATATAAATTTTTACCCAATGAATTTGAGGGAGATATAGGTCCCACCCACCTCATAATTAAATCATTATTACATGTTTCACAAAAACATAAATCAATCATTATATCATAACCCATGAAATAAACTGGGTTTTCTTAAACATCATTCCATCATAAAAAAATCCATATAAAATATCATTTCATTCTTGAAACAATCAAATCATAGTAATAATATGTTTAAAAACAAAACCCTATTTAAAAAATAATCATCTTAGATTTAATATAATTTTTATAAACCAGTTGAACTTAATTCTTGAAGAAAATATCATTTCTTTTTCAAAATATGTTGCCTTTTCTCAAAATGGTTTTCAATTTAATAAAAACAATTTAGTTGAAAATAAACTTCAAGTCATGTAAATGAAGCTTCTTTTAAATAAGGAATTATGAAGACATATAAAATCATTAATGTCATATAAGTTAACATAGCATTGTCCTTGTACTTTTACCTGAAAAGTCATAAGTACCTCGACTCGAAAAACACTAAAATATTTCCTTTCTTACAGTTAAATTAAAATTTACCAATGGGTAAAATTTAATTTAAAAAATTATATAATATTAAGAATAATAATAAATATTTATGAAATATGGATGTTGATGTAAAATATAACCCAATAAATACATATGTATAAATAATCTCAAATAGTAATGAGATTGCCCAATTATCCCTTACCCTGGGTCGGATATCCTTCTTAAGTATCTGAACCTCCTATATAATGACTTAAATAATGTTATTTAATGTTACAGAATCATAATTATTTTTATGATATCATATATTATTATATTATCATCAATTTTTAGTAACATTTCATTTTCCACTCTTTATTCAGATACAAACTAGTTTAAGTTCTTATGCAAGTCCTTCCGGATATGTTCATGTTCCATTTATTAGGTTATAGTTATATCTTCTAAATAATAATAATATTATAATATATATCATATTTATTTATTTCATCCATGTATATAATCATGTTTTAATTAAGATCATGTAGAATGTATTGCATCACATTGTTGTAACGATAGGCTGTATGTACGCATGAGCGGCGATATCATTCACTTATTGGTAAAATTGTATGAAATTAGATTGTATATTAATTATAAAAAATAATTATCTTGTTATATTCATTATTAAAATCCATTATACTAATCATTAAACCCATCCATAAAATGAATTATGGAATATGAAATTACACCACGACGTGGAGACGGTAAGTTGTGTGTATGCACGAATGGTGATATTGTTAATCATAGGATGGATAAATGGATGTATAATGTTCTCCCATAATTACAATAAATTCTTTTAATTTATAATATATTGTATTTATTACATTTTCATGGACAAAATATAACAAGAGTGAGTAGAAGACGAAAATAATTTTGAAAGAGGTGATAATACAATTACCTCTTTTTTGAGTATCTCTTTTTGGATTTCACAAAATGCCTCCTTATGTTGGGATTCTGACCAAATAGTGGCCTCTATGATTAATTGAGGTAATTTGGGAGAGAAAATTATCAGGTTATTTTTGAAACAAAAGGCATTTTAGGTGTTAATTAAAGAGAAGAATAAGTTTCATTTTATAAGAGATGGGAGGGGAACCCATGCAAAAAAACAATTAATTAATTATAAATTGATTTTCGGTTTCAAATTGCTCCAATGTGTGTTATTTAAAAGATAATATCAGTATGGGTCCAAATAATCTCAAAAAATAAAATTTATACATTTTTTTATTTTAAACCTTATAATTTTGATATATCCTTATTTAATCGATTTAATTTTAATTGTGGCAATAACCTTCTAAATATTTAATGGTTATAAATATTTAGTAACGTGGTGTAAATTGTCCATAATTGAAAAATTAAGGAATATTAGACCTTATAATTTTTTATTTTTTATTTTTAATGATTTTTATGACTTTTATATAATTTAATAAAATTGTGATTTTTTTAAAAATATCAATAGTGTCAATTTTGACACTATTCATTTATTTGACCTTAAATAAATTCCAAATCGAAGATAAATTTGAAATTAAAATATTTAATACTCTCTTAACATTTCATATTCAACTTCAAATTGTTTTGAGCATGTTAATTATTTTATATTATATTTATATTAATGTTTTTTAAAACTATTATTTGATATTTCTATTAATAAAAAAATATATACATCACAATTGTGTTATCATTAATGTTAATTATATAATCTCTAAAAATTATAAATAAATTTAAATGATGTATGTAATTATTTAATATTTCCATATACTACCTATAGTTGATGTTATATCATGTTTATACATCTATTAAAATTAATATACTTGTATAAAATGAGAGTGTGAAATTTTGGCATATTCATTGATTTTAATAAAATTAATGTCATAATCATGGGAAAGTGACACTAAGTGATTAAAAATTGGACCATATATGATAAGGGTATAATTTAGTCATCCAATATGATATTGACCCTTTTTATGGTAATTTTATATAATTACTTTTACCTTTAATTATTCGATTTACCCTTAACCGCGGTATTAATCAAAATTACTAAAGTTTCTATTCATAATGTCCAAAAAGTAAAATTAAGCTATTAACATAATTTTAACCCATGGATTCCAAATATTGAATCCTTTTTTCAAAATTTAAATCACATAAGTCATAGTAATTAAAGGAAAATTAATCCCATTATTAGAAAGAGAGAACATGTTTTAAATGCTAAAACATTTCAAAAAAATTGAAACGTTTTTATATCTAAATTCAATGTAAAATTAATTCCAATGACATAAATTATATTTAATGATAAAATATATATTATATTTATACATTAAAACCATTCCATATTATAATTTAGCAAAATAAATTATTTTGATGAAAAAGTTCTTTTCACATAAAATTTAGTGTATTTTTTTCTATTCATCAAAACATAAAGGTTATCCAAAAATCAGAAATTAATCCAAAGTAAAATTTTATATCCCGCATAAAATTAAAATGTTTATTTTATCATATAAAAATTAATAATGTTTCAAAATCATAATATAAATGTGGTTCTGCATTCAAAGACGTGAAATTACCCGTTTAAAAAATATAAGTTTTATACAACAAATAGGGTTTGTCTGCACTCTATGAATAAAATATCCATTGGATGAATATATAAAATATTTTATAAATTATATAACATATATATCTCATTAATTTCATAACCAATAGTAATTCACTAAAAATTACCAATTTCAAATTTATATTTTTCATAAATAATTTATTGGTAAGGAATTCACATAACATTTTCATAAGTTAGTTATACTTATTCCCATTAACCTAACATCTAGGATATAATGGTAATTTCAATCTAAGGGAATCTATTTGTTCATTTAAACACATGATTACTTGTAATGAAATCTAATTAAAATAATAATTAGTTAAAGAAAATAGTTCATAAAAACATCTAGGTGTTATGTTTGGTACCTAGGTATAGGGTTTAGTAATGTGCCTTGACTCTTGACATCATATGGGGTTCATATTCTTAGGTGTAACTCTATTCAGATAACATAGAACCATTAGATTGTGGAATGTGATCATGAAATTTTAAGGGGGTTTACTTTATGGGGTATTTCGTTATCCCAATATCATAGATGCTTCAGATATATGTAATTACTTGAGCCGTAGTCTTGATTATTATTTTTATATAAGTGACCAAGAAATACTATCTTATGATAACCTTAGGGTGATCTCTATCGTTCTTGGTTTTGTAATAATTTGGATTTTATATGATATATGATACATGATTAGATAAATTATAATGTATTATTTGAAATATTATTTGAAATTGTGTTCTTATGATTTATTTAGAACTATAAAGGGGGAAATATTTTAATATTATTTTAATATAAATATGATAACTCTTTATCAATAATTATTTTCATTTATTTGGATATTATTGGTATAGTTTGACAGTGGTTTCTTAAATATCACCTAGGTGGGATCTTATTTATCCCATTTAGCTCATACCATATACACACCCATGAGGGTGTTCATACCATGTTGTGTTTGATGTAAAAATGTAAAAATCAATTAAGTATAGTGGAAAGGTTTATGTTTGCTGAGTATGGTTATCTAGTAGTGAGATTGAAGGATGTTTCCTACATATCACATGGAGTAGATGTTTGATATTTTAGTTTCCCTTTTTGGATTTTTTTTCAACATCCTGAACACAGTTTCCACTTAACAATGCCCTGATCCTAGTGGGTCACATTTCCTCAAGAAAATCTCTCCAAACATAAGTGGCTTATGACTAGTTGGGAGAGCCTAGGTGTGTCAGAAAGTATATTCATCCATCATCACCATATTGTAGCATAATGAAAAAATATTATCATACATGTGTAGAAATAAGAAATACACACACGAGAATAAGAAAATAGTTGAATAATTATATTATAAACAAACAAATAAGTCATATCATATACAAGATGATGATACATTTCACATGTTTCTAATAGAAAATCAAAAAAAATTACATATTAGTCATATAAAATACATTCCCCAAAGTACAAAGGCCAAAATATTTCGAGTCAAATTGAAAGACCTATATAGGTATCATTATCTATTTCTCATAAGAAGTATATCATGTACCAGTATTAGGTCACATTCATTTATCGACACCTACAATCATATAATCAATTTGGGTCCAAAAAGTTGAGACAAACAGGGTTTGAGATATAATCTCATTCGAAAACCACCCAAGTTGTTTTCCAATCTGTCAATGAAAATAAATATTACAAGTGTGAAAAAAGTATAACAATAAAAAAGGATGTACTAAAAAGTAAACATCCAAATCATTTAATCCATTCCATTTAACAATTCATGTTCACTAAATTTAATATGTTTCGATACTTGGATCAAATCCCAAAGTCCCCAATGATATAATATGAGTCAAAGGATGCCTCAACAGGTTATCCAAGTCAGTATAAAGTGAGACCAAATCTAAGATTTTTCTTTGTCTTAGTAGATGGATCATATAGTCAATTCATTTAATATTCAATTCAGAAACTCATCCCTTCCATGACATTAATATGTTGGAATTAAAGTATTACTCTATGTGTAATTAGAACTGAAACCCTACAAGAACCTCCCTAGAGAACCTATCAGAAACCCGATATCCATATAGGTTAGGTATAAATCCCTTCTAACAAAGTCTATCATCGACGACCCACTACATGAGCTCGAGTATCACCCATGAAATCAATAGTGAATTCCTTTTTATTCTCTCAAGGGAATCCTTCATTATGATCCATGTATCATTTGACATATAGTTCATCACTCAATCAGTAAGTCCATGGAATATCATCTTTGGATCCATGTATCAATCATTAAAATATTAGGTTTTTTTCTACTGAGTCCATCTGTGGTGTTCTACTATGAACCAACATATCACTCGAGGCATAAAAATAGAAATCCACAAGAGTTTGTCTATGGAATTGTAATATGAATTCATAATCACACTTGGATAATATAATTTTAACCAATTCAATTTAATTTAGACAATTAATTTAACATGCCAAGGTCAATACCAATATCATTCAATATCAGTCACACCTCAAGATGTGTTCTATGTCATTTCCCAACCTCATAAGGCTTGGCCTCTCCCATTACACATGTGAGAATTTTCAATACTACAACTTATCAATCCTAAAAATCTCTTACATAGATTTAATATCATTGAACTCACATGGGAAAATAAATATTTAAAGAAATTCAAGCCATGTAAACCAATTCATGGCCTAGCCACTATTTAATCTCCAAGGGAAAGGGGAAAATGCAAACAGGCACAATCATGAAATGAAATATAAAGTCCAAGGGGAGAAGTCATCCATACCATGACTTTAATAATTTAAATTACAATCCATTAACATTGATATTCAATTTATAATCAATTACTTATTTTACATCCCATGAAGGGGAAAAAGGAACACCCTAAGGTGTGTCTAAGGTATAATCACCAAAAGTCCATTTAAGACCACACACACAATGAGTGGTATATTCTAGATTCTAAACCTGTAAATATAATTTACATGTATATTTAATTACATAGAATATTTCTAGCAATAATATGTTTCAATTTATATTTAATGTGACACTTGAAAAATTGGTGTGTCACACAACGACAAATATAAATGGTCTGACCTTGGCCAAAATGCATGAGACCAATGACCTTAGTTACATTATTAATAGATAATCTGGTATCAGGATATGATTCAGCCCATATTAGGATACATTTTACAAAAAAATAAATAAGGAAAAATTATAGAATATGATATTAAATACAAATAGTGCTACAAGATATTAGAGTGACATTTGATTAAAGAGTAGTAGAGGTTTTACTGATCCAGATCCAATGAGACGAACCACTCTTGAATTGAAGTCAAAAGATAAAAGAGATATCAATTTCCTAGAATAGTTATCCAAGGAGGCTTCAAGAGGGTTCCCCTAATGTGTGTACCAATAAATGAACTTACCCTAGGTTTTACAAAAATAATTTTCTTTAATTAAAATTATAAAATATACAATACAGCCTGCATCACATGGTTTAGGTCCATGGTTTGGAAAACTATGTGACAACAATGAAAGGATTCCTATAGGAAAAGGGGAACACATATGGTTTATTAACCATGTGGGAACCATGAGAAATTCCACTATTAAGATCTAATAAAAAATGGCATCATGGTCATGCAGCCCAACCCACACAGTTTTCACTAATCATCCCACATAATTTTTTCACACAAAACATGGGTTCTGGGATCTAGACCTTCCCCAGACACCCCAACCCCTCTAAAACCTCAAAGAGAAATCATATTAGGACATATTTGATAAATTAATCTAATAATTCATGTAAAAAATGAATCTATGTCTCATAAAAGAACTGGGTTCTTACATACTTCCCTCGTTAAATCGATTCGTCACCAAAATTCCATCCAAGGCGTGGTGAAGCAAGTTTTGTGAATAAATCCAACCACAATGATCATACATCATCCCCACTCTTTCATTTATCATTATATAATATGTTGTGATTCTATAACACCCATACTAGAGGAACATATCAGCCTCAAAAAACCTTCATGTTATGATCGACAATATTTATAAGATGATTCTTGAAGAATTGATCTTCCTATTACTCAACCTCCTTAGCCTAAAAAGCATTCGATGGATTTGAATAGTAACATAATTGCTGACAAATAAGGAAATGTTTGGCATAGCCTGGGACCTCAGAGGTAACTATAACCGATAGGCAACCGGTTTGACTCTTTCCAAAATCTCGAATGGCTTGACATATCTTGGAAAAATATTACCCAATCTCTTGAACTTATTGTGTCCAATAATCGGTGAATCTCATAAGAAAACATGATCCCCAACCTTGAACTCTAGAGGTCATCTATAAAAATTTCCTAATGATTTATGAAAAGATTGCATAGTAGACATCTGCTTCTGAATCAACTGCACCTACTCTAAGGTCTCATGAAAAATACAATGTCATAGAATAGTTACCAACCACGCGTACATCCAACACATCATTGATCTTCATGGCCTACTATAAAAAGTCTCAAAGGGAACCATCTAAATATTAGTTTAAAAGATATTATTGATGGTGAAATCAACAAGGGGTAAATGCCTCTCCCAATAACTACCAAAATCCAGGGTGTATGCTCACAACAAGTCCTTAAGCACCAGAATCACACACTTTGATTGAGAATCAATATGTGGGTGTTATTTCCTGTTCTAAAGCACTTGAATACCCATCCCCCTCTATATCCATTTCCAAACCCATGATGTAATCAAGGTTTCCCTATCTGAAATGATAGAATTTGAGATCACATAAAGTCATACTATCTCAACGATATATAACCACTAAAGCTGATCAACTAAAAATGTATCATTAATAGGTAGGAAGAGAGTGAACTTCATTATCCTATCAACGAAAACTCATACTATATCATTATAATAATGCATCTATAATCAAAATTTCCTATAAATTAGTCTAGTAAGAATTATAGCAATGCTACCATCATTATTTTATATAACTAAGTCAATACTAAGAGAAACAGTTAAATCCTGATCATCCCAACAAAACCTAGTCTCACAATATCTACATGAAAGACACTATCAACCATCAAACCACACCTGACATAAACTGGAGGCATGTTCAAACTAGTTCGTTGAGAATATACACATGGAACATGAAGGATAATGACTCAGGGCACTTCTGACTGACATATCTTACAAATGCCTATCTTATATGGTTGACATATTACAATATAAAGGCATTGCCTTCTCCCATGAGCCATGAATTCAAAATAAAACCATTCAATGAATCTCATACCTAACTCTTGGTGATGTTCCTTGTACATACCATTGATTGATCATTTAAACTATCGTTCCGCAACATGACCAATGGTGTAACCCAGATCCAGCAGAATGGAAAACAATACCCATTATATTATTACCTATGAGCCTAAAAACAAGTCTGGGATAACCTCAAATTCATCTAAATGGAGTCCATGGATCTATACCCATGTATTCCACAACCTAATCCATAAGTGATACATTGGTAAAGAGCCAAGATTCCCACGTAAGAACATTGAATTGGCCTATCGCGACATCTGCCTAACAATAAAGTAAATGGAATTGGTTTGTGTTCAAGAGTTCTTCGAAGGAATTCCTACATAGGAACCCATGAATCACTAAATAACAACCATGCCCTGATATGAAAACCATTTATCCATCATACAACACAGACAAGGTCCACTTATCAAGCCCGTCATCATTTAAATCATTAGGATGGAGTAAGATCGAAGCTATCTTAGTGCATCAAAGACCATGTCAATAGAGGGGACATGATCGGCTCTCAAAAAAGAGTAAACTAAGTGGATTTGAATAGTTTCCAAAAAACGAAAAAAAAACTAAAATAAGAATATATAAACCACTAACAGTCAAATTTTGAAAAGAAGCTTGACTTCACCTGTCGACAAATCTACATTAACCGAACCATGATAACTTCACCTGCCAATGCATCTGGTAATCATTCATGCTTTACCACCAAATCCCATTCTATACTATAAGTGTTTCTAAAGTGGTTCATACACATTCAACCACCTATAGTTTCATACTACAAAAAATGAATGGAAATGTACAATGAAATTAATATGATTCTCTCCAAATTAGATGTTTCTTAGTCATTAAGATAAGAGATAGTCCCATCACTCAGAAGAACACTAAGTAATGTTTAACTTGGATGCACATGTGACCCTACTCTCATCCTTGTTCACGTACATCATAGAATTATAAAAAACCCAAAAAAACCTATTCGGCATGCCAGAATACCTGATCGTCTTGTATGTCATCCAAAGCAATAGAATGAACTTTATTTCTTTAAATCCCCAGTAACTCTACACTAGAAGTTGACCCGAATACATACTTAACAACTCAAAGGATCAACGATTTCACTGAACCCAACCAGTTTGTTACATCATTTAACAACTTGATGGGTATCGTGTATGTAAATGCATACTAACCTAAGGTTCTAGAAACAAGACTATACCTCAATACTATCCATAGGCTATCTACCCCATGCATCCAAGTGTTAGGTGGTCGGTAAAAAGATATTTAACCCAGATTTGTAATACCCCATAAAACATTTAACATGGATGATTATACACCAAGGAACACATTATCAAGAAATAAAAAAGGGTCATGAGACCTATGAAATGCCTGAACATGCCCTATACATTTATACCCTATTGAAAATGAGCATTAATCAATGCTCGCACCCATAACAAGGGTCAATGATACCATGAAAACTCATCAAAAAAATTGTTTTGTTAGAAGATTAGAGTTATATTAGGGAAAAATGATCTGAATGCCACTAATCATCCCCTACTGACAACATTTAGCAAGTTGTTTAATCTTTATGGTTGTTAACTACCATGATATAGCCACTCACAAAGCACAAACATTGACCCTTTCACTAGGTCATGCCAAACTGAAGTCACAGGATCAAGAGCCTATCATTTCATCCATTACTAAAAAGGAGAGGGCCTACAGAAAACCCCCATGCATCTGTTCCCAAGAAAGTAAAAGGAAATTGAACACACCCTTATATGAGGGTTTTTAAATAATTGAACCACATAAGGTATTATTTTTAAATATAGTACAATGATATATATTTTATCTTTCATCATAAAAAAAATTTAAACTATAAAATAGGTACCAATTATAACATAAAAGAACATGGTATCAATTAAACCTACACCTCAATGGAAAAATAGGAAAGTTATACCCAAATTTCTTTTAGAACATTGAACATTAAAAATATATTGACCTCCCATCATAATTAGGAAATTTATCCAACAAATTTATTTTATGTAATATTAGATAAGGTGACCTACAAGGGACCCATTGAAACTATGCAAGGTTCATCAAAAAAGAATTCCATTAGTATTTTCCAATTAATTAATTTGGTGAAAACTTGAACTAGGTAATTTCATTAGAAACATTCCCCCAACTGACCAATATGAGTTCAGTTGTGCACTTAGAAAGGTAACCAATTAATTTTATCTGAAATTTAAAGTATTTCACATTTATAACCATTTATGGACTTACCATATGGTCAGATATATAATGGTTCTGTCATATGGGTGGAAATATATAAATCTATAAAGAGCATGTACACTTTACAGGTTGGGATTTAGCTCTCATTTAATTAAAATCTACTTACTTTAATATATGAACCTTATATGCCTTTAAATTTTAACAAGGGTCCATATAAACATAAGAAAATATCAAATCTAAAAAGTTTAGGAAATTTCAATACCATCCTATAAAAAAATTCAACCTCATTGCCTTCTCCTAAGTCTATGAATATAAAAGGAACAACCATAAGCACAACTAAAAACACTACCAATTTCCCACTCACAAGTTGGGTCTAGGTTGAGTCTCCAGTATAAGAAATTCAATTCCAAGTTTCATTTCAAATTCATTTCTCATTGAATCTATTCACATTCCACATTTATATTACATTTTGGTTTAAAAGTTGAATTATGGTTCACCAAATTTGGATCCACGAGGGTGAATACTCCCCAAAGACCAAATCATGGTATACATCCAATCCATACCACAACATGTCTCATTGTACCTATCAAAATATTTAGGAATAACACTCACGACACCTATCACAAAGCATGTTATACTATTTCTCCCTCAATGTCAAGAAAAAATGCGTGGCATGTGATTTCAAGAAAGTGTCGAATAAGATGTATGATATGGAATACCCTTATCTTATCATTTTGAAACCAAAATATAAATAATAATAATATCAATAATAGTAGGAAAAATCATGTGTGACACACCAATGGTGGAATCAAATCAACTATAATAGACAAAATCCAAATAAGAAAATCAATTCAATAAAATTTTTGTTACTCCTATCTGTGGGTTAGCCACACACTGACACAACTCATTACCAAATACCATTTCTTTCATTACCCTATCTATTGTCACCAAAAAATAAATAAAACTTGAAAAGACCCCTCAAATACCACTTTATAATGTCTCGGGTCTGATTTCCACTATATAGTGCACCGATCTCGGTGGGTCATATGGCGTCAATTGCATCTCCCCAAATGCCTGATAAAAATTTTCTTGTTTAAGGGTATAAATGAATCCCAATAGTTATAGTACTTTATAGATAACATTAATATAGTATATCATTTCCTAGAGACCAATGAATCTATAATTTTGTACTATTCAAGGATTAATCTCAAAGATCCGTGTAATCTATGGTGGTATTTTATGGTTCAGTAGATTCATCATGTGGGCTTAAAGTAGAAAGGATTAAATATCCTCATAATTTATAAGTTATTCTATGAATACATAATTATATAAAAGTCTCTATAGTTCCTACCTTTTAAATACGGAGGTTATTCAGTGTTGGAATACACCATCCATTTTGAAGAGATGGATTGTTTTTTCCAAAGGTGGTGATGAATGACCAGTTCATGGCTCGAAAATACATGTAAGGAAACCATCATAACGTTTGATGGTATATATATATATTGAGGCTCATCACCTATGCGAATATGGTTGATATGTTTATTATGTTGGAGATATATGTTTTGAGTAAGATATAATTTTCTGGGACATCGCTTCCACCCAATGGTGGTTCAATTGGTGCACATGTGAAGAATATGAAGTTTAAATACAATCAAAATAGTGGTGGAACTGGTTTTGAGAAAAAAAAATTCTAAACCATCAACATTGGTTATTATTTTTCCTCAAACTTTCTAGAATTGTGGAATGGTGGGTTACAATCAATGGACACTCTCTACACCTATGAAGGATTTTAGTTCGTTTGGCCACTATGTTCATATTCAAATATTCATATAAGATTTCTATATACCCTATTACGTTTCGGGATATTGTACTCCAATGGATACAATGTAACAATTAGAATCTACAATGTCAAATATATTATAAAAGAATGACTAGGTAGTGAACCATCTTCACATAGGGTATTGCTTTATTTTTAAATTTTATATTATCCTAGCTACATTGTGTGGTACCATTTTTTTCATATTTAATAAAAAAAATTATATGTTTTTTATTGGTTCCTTGAACTATATTATATAATCCCATTACATTGATGTGTTGAACCATTCAATGGAGCTCATGCCTTTTATATGGAGTTGGTGATGCATAATGGTAAGAGTAATGAAGAGTTTTTAACCTTCTTGGTATCTTTTTATAGTTTATGTGGATTTATTATTGGATTTCATATTTCTTATTCTGGATCTGTTTGGTGATATCATCATGATATATTGGATGGTTACTCACTGAGTGGATATTAATTGTTATCATTTTTGTGTTTTTCTTCTATTGTTGATGGGATTTCTCAGGTGTTCTATAGATAGTGTGACCCAATGTTTGTTCCTAAAAGACCTTTTCACCATGATATATGGAGTTTATTTTTTATATTTTTTGTTAATCCTAATGATGTTTCCTATCTTTTTTATCTTGCCTTGATTTTTTGGTATTTCCCCTAAGCCTTCATAATAAAATTCTCTAGTATTACTCCATAGAGGGTTGTAGAGTTCTCCATTGATTTGGTGTTGGGTAAATAGTTGATCTAAATTCTATATTATCATGTGGGACCCTCAATGATATGAAGATTAAGGTTTTGTAATAAGTCCTATTTGAAAATGTATTTTTTGTCCCACTACTTTATCTATGGTGGACCTCCTGATCTTTTCTAACAAGGATAATGGTTCATTCTATCTCTGCGAAACTATCAAAAGATTAATCAACTAAAAATAAAGAACATGTATCATTTACACTCATTGACTACTAGTTTTTTTAGATAAATGGGGAAAAGAGGTTTTCAAAGATCTGTCATTGGACATGTTATCATAAACTCATAGTTACTAAATCTAATATATATAATACCATGTTCATAAAGATTTATAGCCAATATTAATATCTTCTAATTACTTTTCTCTTAAATAACACTCGTATGACATTAATGTCTTTGATAAACTATATAATCCACCTATATCTTGAATACTTCATTTTCATTTTCATGGACAATATCATAGTTTTTTAAGACCACATCATTATCATGAGAACCATATCATTGATGTTTGGAAAACATGTGGAATCACCACATTTATGGAATGATTTCATAGATTAATTGATTGATTTGAAAGTTGGGACTGAGATTTTGTAACATGGACCCATATTTGATCATTTAAAGGTTATGTTATCCATTTAATATAAATAACCATAGAGAAACTTTATATAAAATGATTACTTGGTTTGGATGCATACTATGAACATTTTTTCAAGGATTTATAAAACCCCTCATCACCATTGACTACTCATACTAAGAAATGGATGAAATTTATTTGGGATTATAAGTGTCAGTCCTCTAATGATGTTTTGAAATGATATTTGACGTCAACACATATCATGAGATTTTTTGTACCTAGAATGGGTTATGGGGTATATTTTAGTTATTATTCTATTAGATAGGTGTTCATACTTATATAGGATGGCCATGTTGTGGAATGCAGTTTTATAATGCTTTAGATACATGAGGGGTATTTACCCACTTATGAATAAGATCTTACTCATATTATTAATTCATTTATGTTTTGGAGACACTATAATTTCAAGGGGAGGTTCACTGTCTTTACTTATCACATGATCTTGAGATATATATTTTCATAGAATGACATAAACCATAGGAATAGATGATGGGTGGAGTGCCTGAAATTTTTTTTTCTTCAACATTACATGTACCTTGATGAAGGGTAATGTTTTTTCTGGCTCCCTTAGTAAGAAATTCCCTTCTCTGCATGTCCTAAGATTAAATTATTAGTGGAGCTTTGTGGGACTTTTTTGTCAGTTACATATGGTTGTGAAATAGAATTATTTTTTTTATAGTTCTAACCAACATTTTATTGTCATCATTTCTCCTTTTGTCCATTTGGTAGGACGAAAAGTAGGATTATGAATTCATATGAGTCAAATATTCCCTATAGGATATGGAGACCATTCATGGTCGGTCTCTACACACCGAAGGAATTATTTACATTGGGATTCCATTTTACATCCCCTTAATCTATCATTAATTATGTGTTGAATTATTTCCATATTTAATTATGGTCAGTTCACCCTGGAACTATGAAGATGTATTATGACATGATATGGTGTTTCTAGTGGCTGGATTTGAAGCATGACATGATTGATTTTGTATCCCTATACTATAATTTTCATTAGATTATGGTATAGAACCGGGTTCCTTTTTCTCTAACCCATCCTTTTCTTGTGCAAGTATAGAAATGGGATGCATTATTAATATACATCATACATAGATTATTATGGACTCCTTGAAGAAATAATTCAATATGGGTGGTGATTGGTTGGTTAATGAGATCAGAATATACCATCTTGTTTAAGGGCACTTCCAAGGATTAATATCTAGATAAGTAGTATATACAGGATGTTGTGAGGTTTCATAGGATCCCATGATCAATTTTCTATAATAGGGATCCCATTTTTACCACTTAGTTCTAAAAAACATTCAAAGTGTTCATGGGGACTCAAGACAGATTAAGAGTTGTTTACCATCCATAGCCATATGGTCAGTGAGAGTATGTTTCTCTAATCCTAGAGGATATGATTCATTCCTACATCATGGATTTCAATGGATTGTGAGATAACCATCAGGAACTATATGAGTTTTCATATAATAACAGTTCCCATTCATTAATCAGAATTGATTCATTCAAGGGAATGAATGGTTACTTGTATAGTTCATATATATTTTAGTCAGAGGTGTGTGAGGCCTCTCTTGTGATACTGAATTTTGTTCATGTGTGTTGGTGATGGATTCCACACCAAACTAGAAACAACCACATTTGGGTAAAATGAAGATACCATTTGAGTCAATGGACCATTCTAAGAAGACCAAGGGTGTTACGTGTATGTTTTGTGACCTCATGTGAGACAAAACTATGCACGCAAGGGCCTTATTCTCCCAATGTGATGTCTAAAGTACATATTCTACAATAAAAATCTAAAAATGATTAAGGTATGGTGTATGAATGTTGTGGGGTCAGTGGGTAAAAGGATGGACCATGAATAAGAATCTTACACACCCAATGCAGAATCAAACTCCCTCTTTCACACTATAGCTATTGTGCACCACTAACATAGATTTTTCTATATATAAGGCCATCCCATTTTTGGTTTAATGATACAAAACTCAAATCATTTCTCCTACACATGAAATACCTCCTCTTTCGCGACAGTGCGCATTCCAAAAACCCATCATGTTATAGGACCCTTCATGACAGGTCCCCTATGGGTCCACCATTGTGTAGTCCAACAAGGGCTTGAAGCTAACCCATTTCCTTTCAGCCAATAGATGGTGTGTGGAAAATACCCTTCTTATAAGAACCAACTAACCTTGTTCACAATTATCATCAGCTCGAGGCCCTCTCTTTTGCAATCAAACCATTAATATTTCATTCATTCCCTCCCTTAATCTCTATGGGTTTCCTATACCATAAAAACCATGTTTGAGCACATTTTTCATACACCCTTTACATCATGCATGCACCTCTCCTGCCTAGACCTCCAGGCCTGGACGTAGTGATTTATTGGTCCCCCGTTCAACGTCACGTGTTAAATTACTCTACGTTTTTATTTTTTGACTACGTATGATAATGGAATTTTCTTTCGGGCGTAGCAATGATAACATGGACCCCACTATCGATCACTCCTCCACACCAATCCCATCGGGCATTTCTAACTCCTTCCCTTACCTATATGTTGATGGTTATCAATTATGTATATACATGGGGTGTGGAGTTAGTCCTCCCCATCCAAGCTATAGGATGTTAAACTTTTCATCACCATCATCCATAGCACATGATGTTATAATATAGTATTACCTCATGCAATGATCATGGGGTGCCTAAACTTGAGATTTTTCCACACCCACTCATCCCCATGGGGTTGAGATCATATTCACATGGAATTATATCATCCTCAAATGGAATGAGATCTCATCGAGTAGCTTCCATGCGTAAGCACCACACCATCTCCCACTGATGCATCTTTCAAGATGTGACCTTCTAGTCTATTGTCTCCACTTTTTTCTCACATCGATTATGAATCACATATTCTTAGAAGTTATTAGTGGAAATGAAGCCCTTATTTTGGGTATACATCTTGGATTAAGCCCCATTCCTTACCTAAATACCTGGATTTTGATCCCCTTATTATAAGAATGGTATGTAGGAAGCCTCCATGAGGCCCAATACAAAAAAATGGTAAACTATAGTTCTCCCTCCTTGGGGTGTACCCTCATCAAGTGATGTCTTCCCTTTATGGGACACATCCCTCTAATCCACCTCCATTGGGTGTATTGATCCATCATTCATCACTTCATCTATCACCTCACCCTTAACCCGGTGAGGTCAATTCATCCACATCTATCCATTGGGACTTCTTAATGCATAATCCCCAGCCACATTCCTGATTTTCATTTATGCCACCTCCCTAGGTGCCCTAGTCTCACAACAGTATGTTGAATTTTATTCCCAACCACCAGGATCTGTAGGAATTCATTGTGTGTTTCAATCCCAACAACTATCTCCCACCCTCCATCACCATCTTGGTCATTCCCTTAAGTCACAATATAATAGGAATATCATTCTCCAATCTGGATGTCACATTTCTTTGTGGTTCTATCTTGTCCAAAAACAATGTGCATGCCATGACATGTCTCTGATCAGCTATCCATGTGTAAGCCCCAATTGCATTCCCCATTCTAGAGCTACGTGGACATGGATCCCAATATGTTACACATGGTACACTGGAAGCCTCCCTGAGATTTAATCCCATCATCCATTCCCATCATGGTGTTTCCCTCGAGTATCCATGTCTTGAGATGATCATGTCGTTGTTTGTAGGTTACACTTCCTTCGAGTTCCCATCCATGCACTCCATTATCATAGGCCACAGCCTTAGGTGTCTCATCACCCTATATGAACAAATTGGACATTTATCTATGTATTCTACATAGGGTACATAGGAAGTCTACCTTAGGTTCAACAACATTACTCCTTGAACTTCATCCATTCCATCTTTATCTCTTCATCCATGCCCACTATAATTCTTACCTAAGACTCCACATCTCGGGGAGATTGTTCCATCCATATCTGTCACCTAAGTGCATAATCCCCATTAACATCATCATTACTCTTAGTAGAACTCAAGTAGATAACCATGTATAATCCCCACATAATACATTTTCACCCAACTAAGAATGATCCTATTATGAAAGGTAACTATCCATCTATAAGCCCCACACTATCATACTTCTGAATTATGTGGAATTTGTTCCCTATCTTAGATAAAATGTATATAGGAAGCCTCCCTAATTTTCAATTATATCCAATAGTATACCTTCATGTACCCCTCTTTGAGGTTCACTTCCCTGATCATCCATCAGTGGTGTTTGAATCATGCTTCATGGTGTGAAACCATATCTTTCTGGGATATACTAACCCAAGTTTGATTCAATTACATATTATAATCCGTCCATCTTCTAAAGCTTCTTGATGTTACCCCTAGAGATCATCCTCTCTAATTATTCTCCATTGGATGTTCTGAACAATATCAACCCACCTCCGCATGATGTTAAACTCATGGCCTACCATGTTTTAAAAATGGAATTCCTAAGAAAAATATTAGAGGAAATTCCATTAGAATAAGATACCTTATGATCTCAATGGGATTCCATGGGGTTTTCACCCTTGAGAAGCCCTCTTTTGAGGAAGAATATAGGTGTTCCAGTGTTCCAACACCCATACATGTTTCTGATGATCAACATGACTACTCTTCTGACTGAAGGTTTCTTCCCTGACAGGACCCTTTCAATGTATAGACTGAAGGAATTTAATTTACCATTGTCCACAAAGAGATGGAATTGGGAATGCGTTTAAGAAAATACAGCTCAAATCTATGAGGGAGATCCAAACTAGGAAATGAATTCTAATAGGTAATCCATGGAAGGATGAACTAACGTCTCATTATCACATTTTGATAAAATTGTATACATTGCAAAGAAAGTGATGAATGTCTCCCACCATTAGAAAGAATGAATGAGTTTTATAATGCATCTTGTAGTGAACATCTACTCACACATGCTCAATGCACGAGCGAAGGGGTGTGTGGATGAGGTGGGCGTGCCTCAGTTGAATTAGTTAGAAACAGAAATGGTGTACCTAACTTGAAACACTTCTCCTCAACATGGGACTAGTAACATTCAAATCATTTGATAAATATATTTGTGTGTAACTAGATCCGGATACCTGTAATTAGGGCATGTAAAAAAATACTAGGCCATGTGTGGAACTCACTTGAAGTTGGGGAAGTTAAACATCTAGTATCCCAATTGTGGTATTTTCGATTTGGATCATTCCCTCTATCCATATAAATTAGATGTAAATAGGTAATTGGGATGTTCTTTCCTTGTATCCATAATTAGAATCTAAAAATTTGTACTTTGCAGGACCCAAGCCAAAGGATACCTCCCACCCAAATCCTACTAATGTAGGGGAAAGGTAAATTTCAATGTGATAATCATGTGTGACCCCACATCTATCATAAATTCCATGAATTATCCTCTACCAGGAACCCATGCCTTGTATCACCCTTTGAAAGCATCCATATTATTTTGATAGACACCCTCATACGATGGAATGTGAAGCAGGGGTCATTTCCACAAAATACATGTCTCTCTATGACCTGTAGGCTCTTGTATATCATCATCACCTCCTCCACATGGTTCGTTCAAGGAGACCCTTTTCCCCAGTCTTATAATAAACTTATTCTATATCATGCCCTCAGAGTAATATGTTGACTCAATCCCCTATGCCTAGGAGGGAGGGGATCAACATGTCTCCCCAGAGAAAATCACAACCCAAGATCTGATGATGAGGCTCCCATCGGGCCATGTCAATTCCACCTACAACTGGTTCTCTAGGTTGAGGAATATGTCTACCATTATATGACTCTACCGACCATTGTCTGACTCACCTAATACCAACATCGGCCCCAATCCTAGTTGGATGCCCATTAGGGTAAATTGTCTTCAATAGCTATTATGGCCCTTGTCACCCCCAGTGTATTCCACCAAGTCCCTACTAATATAGATAACAGACTCCTTATTTCTCCATTGGGATTGAGCCCTCAGCTTCGATGAGTTGGGTTGACCCTCTCAGTCATTGGCATCCCCAGCCACCATTATTGGCCAGTCCTTTACAAAGATACTCAGCGTGAAGGATCTCCCCATGTAGTCTCCATACAAAGAGAAGGTCATCCCCACTCTCTATCCCAATTTGGAGGTCATACCCATGTTTTCATCATAATACATGGTAGCAATAATCCCTTGTTGACATTTATTATGGAGGTCCTCCTGGTTCTTATGGTTCTAGATAAAGAGTCCATCCCTATGTCTCTGATAGATGATGTGAAGGCCCTCCTTTAATTGTTAATGGATATTATGGACATACTCCCCACTCTAGAAACAACCAAAGTGTTGGTCTTATCCACTCCATCTTGGATAATAATGGAGGACATCCCCTTGCTATCACAAGTCAGCAAGGAGCTCCTCCTTGTGTTCAGCTCAATTAGCGAGATGTTCCTCCATGCACCTTGACCCACCAAAGTGGAGTTCCTCTATGCTCATCCAAAAAACTGACATGGATTCCTTTCCCATCTCTCAAATTACTACAGCAGAGGTCCTCCCAACCACTACAACATCCTACCATGAAAAATTCCTCTACATTCCACTCACAACCAAAGATAATTTCCTCCCCACTGAAATAAAAAACATTACATTGTCCCTCCTCATATCTTAAAAAATAAAATAGGAGGTCCTCCCCACTCCAAAAACTACTAATATGAATGTCATCCCCATATCTCATCTGATATATGTCCAAGTGCCCACAAAAACTCATCTTAGTAAAGTGGTGTTCCTCCCCATATCAGAATCAACCACCAGAAGTATAGTCCTCCTCATGATGGAAGAGATCCTGGACCTAGTGAACCATCTTTTGGAAGAAGGGAGAACCATCTCTACTGATGTAAAAACTCTAGGAGGCACCATGTTGTTGTGGATCCATTCATCTTTATAGATTATGAAGTTGAATGGGACCCAATGTGGGATCCTTACCCCATTTCTTATATATAAAATCATAGTTTAGTAGCATGGTGGGTGAACCTCATCACCCAGAATGTTGGGGTTCACTAGATCTTTGAATCCATAAAAAGATACATGCATGTGGAAGAATATTTGGCTCCCATTTGAGGTCATGTGGTGTAGATGTCTTTGTCATCACAAGCATCATGTTATACCTCTACACTGGGTTATGGATTGGGTTTCTGGGATATGATAGACAACCAGAACCTAGGGTACTGGTAGATTAATGTTGCTTCCATCACACATGAGATAGTGGTCAGTACCCCATACTATAGGGACATGATGATGCGGTCAGAATTTCCTTTGAAAGATGAATCAATATTCATTGATTAGTGAGCTCATGCAACAATCTCTATACCACCCAGTACACCATCCCAATGGCCCATATATTTTTAATTTCCATTACTCAACTAGTACCGTACAAATACATGACATCCTATAGTCTAGACCCACGTCTGAGCAGGGGAGCTTGTGGGACACTCTCGCAACTGACCGGTTGTATGAAATTTTTCAACCAAATACAAAAATCGACTATGAGATTCCAGAGTCCCTTATGGAGGAATATGTTTTTTCATTCACTGGAATATCCCATCAATTCATTCCTACCACTTAAACTGTCAGTTTGTCTATCCAAATTTTCAAGATCACTTTTATGATATTTTATAACAATGAAGTATGGTTTAGTTAGAAAAACTTATAATGGCACAGAATCCAGCGTCACCCTGTTACCCCTGGATCGTTCAAAATTGATTCATCCAAATCTTCACAATACTCTATAGGATCATTGAATAAAAATCTCTACATGTGTATGTTCATGGTTGGGAGAAGAATGATTCTCTTCACATTTGACATATTAAGAAACATGAATATTTACATGGTGACATCGAAGAAACTCCTGATGTTTTCAGGGTTAATATATCCAAGGTCATGCAGCCTAATGTTGGGGAGATTGGAATAAAGGATGATGATGATGATTAGTCTACTGGGGTGGTACAATATCTCATTAATCCTCTAGGTATGATCACTTCCCTCCAGAGGTAGACTCTTATCCTAGAACAACCCTTTTCCTCGCTTACCATTGATCAGAATCTTGAAAAGGGTAATGGAGAACATAAGCCCTTGGATCTACCTAATGTCATGATGAATTCATAGGATGATCTTGAAATCACCACATTGTGATAGAAGGTTTTATATCATCATAAGATCATAAAAAAGCTTCATATTGATCGATGCCCAAAATATGGTGATCCCTAATAGGATTATGTTCTTCCTCAAATGGATTAGTCTTTGCAGCCATAGATAACTCATGGATGATATCCCCCACTTGGCGTAATGATCCCATGAATCAAAATATAGAATAGGTTATAGCTTGTGGAAAGAGAGTATGATATGCATCATCATCAAATCCACCAGATTAGAGTGAAAATTCCCCTTGTGACCCAAATTAAGTTTTCATACTGGACACTACTCAAGATGACGTGTAGATCATTCCATGAGATTCCATTCCTACATATCATGTTGATGAATCTTTCAAGGCACTGGTGGTCAAGAATCCTCAGCCAGACCGAAAACCTCATGAAGATGATGTGATATATTCACTCACTTCTCATATTGTAGACTTGGAAACATGATATGCTGAAATCCCACCTAATTTAAATCCATATCTGGCATGGGTGGATGACATGAGAGAATCCCCTAATTTTAGTAATCAAATCGTCACCCCCTTTAATTGGATGTGAAACACACTGTAATGTTTTGACCACATCATCTCTTTGTGCGGACCCATGTTGGGAACTCTGAAGAAGTAGGAGCCATCTAATCTTAGATATTTTTTCATACATTATAAGGGGCTTCCTTTTTTAGTACATCAAATTACACATTGGGTCTATCACCAATTGGGAAGATATTCATAGGCAGTTTCCCAAACAGTTTAGCTCTACCACCCGCATGTTGAGTATTTTCAAACACATCAAGTGAGAGAAAAAAACCAGATGAGCACATCACAGACTTCATTTCTAGGTGTAATGATCTCACATACTCACCGAATATACCCCAAAATCAAGAACAATTGTTGATGATATGGGTTAGGAATTTCAAGAATAAATTGGTTCACCCCTCAAAAATATGAACATCCCAAGTAGATTCTAGGATTTTTCTAACAATTATCAATACCTATATGAATCCTTGGAGTTTTCCAAGAATTTTTTTACTTTTCTTCCCCTATCATCTACAAGAATAGACATTAAGTTACAGACTGCCACCAAGGTTCATTTTGGGGCCCCAAAACCAGTATAGTTGTTTCCAGTAAAATCTCACCTCACACAACCTCATCGGGGATATCAACCACATAAATCTCCATCTCATGAGACCCAAAATAAAAAAGAACCTCCTCAGTGGGAACCACCACCCAGATGAGATATGTTTGTTCTAGATACTCATCTTCCACCACCTCCTTGCCATAATCTATCTCCCATGATTCCTCCTCTAGACAAGAGAAACTCGAGTTATTCCTTTAAAGAGGTCAACATTCCCTAATATTTCTATAGTGGTTTAGATCAAGGATCCATGAAGCTCCCTGAATAAAGAAAGCATCAGGAGGTCGATAGACCTTATTGTCCTGACTACTTTCTTTACCAAAGATTCAATGGGCATACAATCAAGGATTTTTTGTTTCTAAGGTCTGGGTCTATGACCAGATAGATAGTTGTATGATTAGTTTTTGAGGACTCCTAGAACAGATTGAACACGTCTCTATCATGTGTGATAATGACAGTGAAGGTTCTGGTTAATAGTATCAAGTCTCCAACTACGGGGCTCAAAAGTGTGATGATTGGCTATCTTGCAGGGCAGTTACTTGTTCACATGGCATCATATGTTCCAAAAAATGCTAGCCTAAACCTCCAAAAGTAGTTGTTCCATATCTATTAGATGTTTATGAATCTTTCTCTCAACTTTATACATATTAAAAGAGTATGAATCAACTGCGTACGGAAAATAGAAGTCCCCTTATGGTGCTGAATTCATCCAATACTCTCGGAGACTTCATGCCTCCAGAAAAGGGTATCAAACCAATATATTATCCTATAATGAATGACTCTTATAACGATGAATAAGTGTTTGTTTCATTTAATCCCACCTAATTTGTGGATCCCTTAATTATTTTTGATGAAATTGAGTATCTGGAAAACCCTTTAAACCTCCATAGAAAAAAATATCGAAGAAGAATCTAAGCACATGAAATCCACCAGAATGCTTGGTTTACATCTCCACGACATGTCATACATTCTACCTAGACCAAAAAATAGGCACTTCAAAGAACTTATAAGGCACATTACTCAATTACCACTTTTCAATATTCTCTACCACCATAGATTGTGATTGTTGAACAGCTAGAAACACCATGGTTTTATCATGATCAAATGCATTCATCAAGGGTTGATTGAGCCTGTGGTAAGATAGTGGTGATTCTAGGAAGATTTTATGATTAGTAGAATGTTTTCAGCACCAGTAAAAACCTTGTGGTTCATCCCAAAACACATATTGGTCTTCCGGCGATAAAATAAAACCATATAGACATAAGTGGGTATCTAGCACAAACGTATGATTTGTTGAAGCATCTCACTAGAAAACCTATAAAACTATTGATCCTTGTGGATCTTGGTCTTTAATAAAATATGTGAAAATCCCTCACATAATATTTTTAGATCCCCCACTAGTTTTAAAGTGAGTTTGTGGTAGAAAATACTTTCCATGTAAATTATGCTGAGTATGTCAGAATTCCAGGTCATCATATCTTTCTCAAGAGAAGATGAGAGTTCAATTATACAAGGGAATATATACCCATTGTATATAATCAGCTAATTGAATGGTGTATAGGAATATCTCAGTCTCTTTGACATGGTTTCTGGGATCAATATCAACCCAACCCAAATGCTTCATATGTTGGGACTCTATGAAGAAGATTTGAGCCCATTTGACCAGATGATTCATGATTACGACATGACCAAACAGATTTCATGTGGCTGGATCCTTTTAAATAACTAGTTCGGTAGTTTTATCGAAAACATTGAGTTCATTGTTGTCTCATAGAAATCCTCTTATGAGGAATTGATGGGTATGACTTGGCTCCATATCTAAAGAGTAGTCCCAACCTCCTATAAATTGTGCCTCAAATACCCCCTCAATGGTGGAGTAGGTGTTATCTAAGGGGATGCTTCTCCCTTTTACTCTTATTAACTTCAATACATAGATGTGGATTATGACTAATGTATGGACAAGAACACTCATACCAACAATCCGGAGCATGCCTCCATCAAAATAGACCCATTGAATGACATGGATTATGAATTTGTCCACCTGATTCACTGGTTAGATGGCATGATTCCATATTTGGGGAATTTATTTGTTGTTTCTAAGAGGAAAGGGTTCCTTGTCCCCTGTTTCAAGGAACAAAAGAAGATTATCTTGTATTCTTAAATGATTCAAGTTCTTATTATACCAAACTCCCAACACCTATCAGGTATCAATATGTTCATGAAAATACTATAACTACCCATTAGACAAGATTTTTCTACCAAGCTTGGTTGAACCATCACAAAATGATTTTTCACTATTTATTTGACATCAATTATGAACCCATTAGTTGAAGCCCTTAAGTAATCATCTAAATAGATTTTTTCCCATGGTTTACCAAAGTGCAATATTCTCCTGATGAAGATTCAACCGTCGCACATGCCAGCACCGGTGTTCCCCCAGATTCAGTCAGTCATGGTGAACCATATTTTACCATATATTCCTATAACTAAAATGATGGAGAGGATTTTTAAGGTTCTCCTACCACATTCAAGAAGGTCTTCTACACCACAATCAATGTGTTGGTGTAGGTGAACCTATATAGCGAGGAAAATATGAGGACAAAACTGATCTTTGTAGCCATGCATGAAGAGGAACAATATCATTACATTGATGTCTTGAATTAGAATCACGACGTGTTTTCTTGGATCTATGAGAAAATTCATGTGTTTTACCCCCATGTCATTGTCCACCTTCTTGGAATCCAAATGAGTCATCGGGGTTTCAAGTAGCCTCCCAGAAATATACACCCCTATCATAATTCCATAGTCGATGTTGTAGTGGATAATATCATTAAATAAAACATTGTAAAGAATGTTCAGTAGCCCATGTAGCTTGTGAACATCATTCCCATCAAGATAAAATACTAGACAGATCATTCTTTGTATTGACATTCGATATCTCAATTGTCTCTATTTGAAGAATGATTTTCCCCATTTTGTAACAGAGCTGTTGATTGACACCAATACTAGATTCTATGGTCTCTCTTTTATGGATGGGTAATCTAGGTGAAACCATATCTAGATGTCCTATTAAGATGAGGATTCTACTTCCATAAGAGTTCCATAAAAGACCTTCTACTATCAGGTAATTCATTTTCGTCTAATGAATGTAGAACCCATCTGTCAACATTCAATGTACTGCATATTCAAGCCCATACTCAAGTTTCTAGTGGAATGATATCTAAATAATTAGGTGGTCAAGTCTCACTAGTGTCACAATCATATTATAGATCTTTAGAAGGAATTTTTATTACTTTAATCCCAACAACTGAAGATGAACCCCCTGAAATGTGCTTTCGGGGTGACCTCTAGAATGTTCCTCACTTTTGTTATTCGATAGATAGTAATTAATTCAACCTAGATAAGATCGACAATATCATCTAGATTCCCCCTCAAAACAACATTTGGGATCTCTAAGTCCTTCTAGGCCACATAGCCTACATAGTCCTATTCATTAGAAATCTGGCCAGTAACTGTATTTAATTTCTTGGATCATGAAGAAAGGTGGAATCTATCCATGGGATGAAGGGTTAAAGACCACATTTGAGGAGATTAAGTAGTACCTATTATAGACTTTGGTTCTGATTCCACCTATCTCTGGGAATTAATTGGTCCTCTATGTGAACACCATGGAAAGATCACTTGGTGGCATGCTCACCGGGATGAACATGAAGGGATAGATAACATTTTATACAATCTTAGTAGCATGACACATGACACAGATTCTCAATACTCCCCCATTGAGAAGATGAAACATGTGCTAGTTTTCAAAGTAAAAATGTTGTGGAACTACATCATCATGAGATACAGCTTTCTTCACTTGTGGGTTTTCTAATGTACATCCTAAACTACCCAATGTTGATAGGTTTTGTAGCTCGATGGTCATTGGTTCTTCAGCAGTTCACCAACAGATGTGTTCCACAAAATTTCATCAAGTGTTAGGTGCTAGTAGACTTTATGTATGCTCAAACATCCCTATATTAAATGCCTCTTGATGTTTATCTCTAATATGAGGCTATCCTCTTTTTAGGACAATCCACGTCCTATTGGAAAATTCATTTTGATGGTGCCTCTCGAAGCCAAATTGATAGTCGGATCAATGATCCCAGGCCCAATAGAGTATTTATGGGAATTGTTTTCATGATTCCCACATAGTATATTCAACCTTATTCATTCTTTTTATCCAATATATACACCAACAACGAGTCATAGTATCATGATCTCATCAATGGTCTCAATATAGAACTTAGGATTGATGTTCCCTACCAAAATGTGAAGGGGGACTCTGAGCTAGTCATCAAACTGGTCAATGATGAATACATCATCATGAAGCTAGAGTCGGTACCCTCAATCATCATTCCCACCATCTGATGGACTAGTTCACTTATTAGGCAGAGGTTGATCATGTTCCCTAGTCACAGAACAGTCGAGAAGATTCCCTTGAATGTTTATACACTACTCCCATAGATCCTGACTGGGATTAACTATCCATTCTTGTGGCGCATCGAGGAGTCATAGCTATTGTCACTCAAGATGGTGTTGAAATCCAACAGGTTAATCACCTTATCATTAGTTCTTCCACATTGGGTTCTCTAAATCTCCATGAAGCTAGATAACCATCTGATTCGACAACTCCTTTCATCGAGTATCTCTAGTATGATAGCCTCATGTTAGAAAAAGATGAAGATGAGTGAATTTTCAACTTTTTAGCTCAGTTCACCCTCAAAAGTGAGACCAAACTTAAATATAATCTTTATAAATATGAATTTTATGGAATTATCATGGACTAAATTCAAGGAAGTGAGATTACATATGTTATACAGGAATTTCATGTCAGGTAATGTGATTCCCATCTGGAAGGGTTGAAGCTCTCTGACTAGATCTGAAGGATGCGATACATATATCCCACCATAGTCCATGATTGTATTGAGTTCCCAAAGAGGTTTTACATCTGTTAGATTTTATTCTATCTAGTTGCATCGACATCTAGATACCCCCCATACTAGCAAGTACTTATGAACCTTTGTGGTCTGAGAGATTGATGTTGTGGGACCATATCAACCCCCAAAAAATTTCTATTGGAGGTTAATTCTAACTGTAATAGATTTATTTTCCATATGAGGAGTGTTTATTACACATAAGTAGGTTAAGGTCGATTCTTTTGTTCAGATATTGATCTCAAACATCATCCATTTATTAAGAGACTCTAAAGTTGTTCTCACAAATAATAGCACCATCTTCCAGATAACTGATCTGAGGAAATTATGTGCCAAGTTTGACATCTTTTCCAACAACACTTTTTACTACAATGAACAAGAAAATTGATAGATCAAGGTGTTAAACAAAACTCTCCCAACTATTCTACATAATATGGTGGTCCATAACAAGAAATATTTTCCATACAATCTCCACAGTTCTATTTGGTCTTATCATAAGATAAATCCCAATTCTACCTAGGTGACTCCATATTCCTTGGTGTTCAAAACTATGGTTGGTATGCCCATTGAGACTTAATTTTCAATGATCTGCAAATATTTCTATGACCAAAAGATGTCAAAGAATATATAAGTATTATTTCAATAAAAATTGGAATCCCTCAATGAGAATATGATTTTGGCCCTACACAGTCTAGTGTGGTATCGGAAAAAAAATGGTGAAATTGTTAAACAAGAAATTTATTCTTTTTTACATTCATACATGGTGCTATGATACTGGCTCTATGGATTTTGATGATACCTAGAAGAAAGACACCAATGTTATAGTCTAAATGGTAATGGAATTATGTCATTCAAAATGTCTATCCTAATTGAGAATACTATTTGGTTAGAAAGGAAGTTGACAATATTACTCCTCCCACTAATACCATGTTTCTCAAGAAGTACTCTACAAGAGTATTGTCAAGCATCAAGAAAGATTTTAAACAGTACGAATGCATCATACTGAATATTGAACTGTGCTCTACTATTCTACCTACAAGATTCTAAATTGGGAATCATTTATGGTCCATTTGGCATGATTTTAAAAGGCATATGATCCACATCCTACATGATCGTAAACTGTCCATCGTCCTAGTTGCATAATGTTAAACTATTTAAGTATATTCATTCTTGTCATACAATGATAATATGTGTAACAAACATGATATTACCATTTTAGAGGATATCACCATTGTAATAGGTCATCTTCCTTTCCATATTCAAGAATTATGTGTGGCTTTATTCCCATCCTCTTTGGATATGTAGTGATGCCCAAAAATAATTTCATCGGGCCGAGCAGTAGTATTACAATCCAATTTCCCCCTTGGCATGAGTTTTCCTTGGGAATATTTTGTATTGTGTGGGCCTCTCTAGTCCTCATTCCTGGTGGGTTGTATAATGGTTCCTCAATACATATTTCCTCTTTAGAAACCTCATCCTATGGAATGACCTCTACGAACATAAACATAGACTTCCATTATCTTAGTTACATTGCGTTAAAATATTTACCAATCTTTTTCCTAGTCACACGACAGTAAACTATGTAATAACCAACATATTCCAATTTTTTGAGGATATCACACCTAGAATCGGTCATCTTACCATGAAATCTTCATGAACTACATATAACATGATTCTTATCCTAATGGGTTATGTAGGGATTCCCAGACATTTTATCTTTGGGCCCAGCCGTAGGATCACAATCCTTCGGGCCCCTTGGACTTTACCAATTAAGAGTGTATGGTGTGATGTGGATATCTTGGGTTCTCATTCACATTAGTTTATCTTCTAAGGTAACATCACTATCCTTACCAAGTGATGTTAAACTATTTGAATATGCCCCGGGAACATGATTTTAAACTTAGTTCTTATGGTCCAAACTCTGTGGAATTAAACAAGGAGCATGTGGTCTGATAAATATGACCTTATAATATTTTTAATAAAAGGTTATTTTATACTGAATTAATTTTGGTTCTAAAATTGACCTTATCTGAAGCATTGGATCACGAGGCTTAATGTTTCGATTTCCATGCAGTCATTTCCCCATCCCATCTCCAAACATTGAGTCTTTCTGGGTTCATATTTCCATCATCATTCATATCAAGATGGACCCCTTACAGTGATGTCTATGAAACTTCATATCACCTCTCATCATGGTCCAATGCCCTAATAAATCATTGGAAACAAATAATTGATCCTCTTTTTTGAATTTGGTCAACAGTCAATTTTGTGTTTGAACACCCTACCCTTGATTGGTGATTTTGGGTAAACTATGTTATGAATATGGTTAACAAGGTCCTTTTGATTAGTCACCCCTTCAATGATTTGGAACATTGAATTTTCCTTTTACATTCTTCCCACCTACATTTTTTCTAGTGAAACTCTTAACAAACTTGTCATTTATCCTCCATGTATTTTGGTATATTGAGTGGGAATGTCGGTATAACTAAGACATTATCAACCTGGCATTTCCTCACCATTTTTGTAAGATTCTACATGTGATAGGTAAATCCTAACACCACTACATGTTTCCCAATATAATCATGTATTAGTTGTATTAGGAGTCTTGGTAGGTTGTGTACCAACATAGAAGAGTTTTATAAGCTTTCAGTTCTAAACTCTGTGACCTTAGACTAAGATCCTATACATGTTTCCCATTAAATCATGTTTTGTGGAATTCGGCCCTCATGATTCTCATTCAGGCCAGGTTATTTTTCCACACCATACACATCCTCTCTGGAATACCTCTCCCTCAACCTTCATAATTATCCCATGATTTTAAAATGCATGGATAGGTCCTATCATACAAACATAAAATATGGAATTATCATCTTGGCCACATAATGAAAAATGGAACTGCATTGTGGTGTTCTTGCATGAGGGTACATCACTCTTGGCATGGTTCATTTACTAAGAAACCTATCAAGACCTACCTATGTCTTGATTCCAATTTATATAGGATATGAAGCAACACTCGGACCTCCCATATTGGTCCAACTACTCAAAAAATTGTGAAAAGACTTATCTCCCACTCTCTGTATGTACGGATAAGACCTATATAATGAAATTTACCTTTCCATGAATTAATCAATTCTTGATTACAACCCTCATGGGATACAGGGTATGTAGTGACACTCTGATAATTAGTTTTGGGTTTATCCACAATATTACTTCCCCTTTTGATGTTGGTTCATCTAAGTCTTCAATGCTTGACATTAAACTTCTTGGATTTCTTGAACTAAATGTGGCATGATTCCCTTCCTTATAGGATATACAGTGATGCCCAACCACTTTTCCATTCAGGCCCAACTGCAATATTTTCCTCCTTTCACATTGGGTTATTCAGGTCCAAAATCCACAATCTTAATCTGAGAGCCTAGTCCATTTAATGTGACTTTAAACTACATGGAAACTTCCCCAAGATTTCATATGTTGTGTATGTAAGACTCATTGGCCTCATTTACATTGGGTCTGTTATGCCACCACATGATACATATTTCTCTGGGAGCACTTCCCCCATAGACTGAGCTTTATGACCTTACACAATATTCCTATTTCCAAGAAACACGACTATAAATTATATACAGTTCTCTCCAAGGATTTGTTCTTCATGGGCCTCTCAGTTCCACATTCACATTAGGTTTATCATAATACCACACCATAGATACCTATTTATGATACTATTTCTATTGATCATGTATCTATGACCTAAATCTAAGATTTATTTTTCATACACATGACACTAAAATATAACCATATCCTAATTATGTTCAGGATACCCCATGATTATTATGGGTCGCTTTAGCTTCCCCGCTAGAAAGAATCACCCCCAGTGTTGTTCTTTCACCAGGTTATGTTCTAAAACAATGTTCTAATTAATTCAAATCTATATGGGGTACATAGCGATGCCAAAACATTTTTTCATTAGGCATAGAAATAGGTTTATTAACATTTTTGGGCCCTATTTCCTCAGTAACATTCTAAGCATTGCATCCTTAATCTATATTTTCATTCATCTTAAGGTTTGTATGAAATACGTGAGCCTACATAGACTCATTAATAATTATTTTTTTATCTCCTATGTGTTGTGTGCATTGCACAAGATTGAACATTTTCTATTAGTCTGAGCAACATGACTTTAAACTATTTTCCACAATTCAAACATTATGAACCAAAACTAATAGATTCATTGTTATTTCTCTCCTTGTGGTGTCATGCATTCCATCATCCCGTATTTTTTTTCTAATATTTTTTTTGTAAAAATTTCCCTTTCGTATCATTAATTTCATGTTTCTTTCCCCAATACGATTCAATTATCTTGGATAATACATTATACAGTCCATGCTACAAGATTGTAAATTGTTTTTATAGGTCTAGGCATTATGACCTTAAACTATGTGCAACATCCATATTAAATTATGTTAAACTTCAAGACACATCTTGGTCATATGACACTAAACTGAACCATGCCTATTACTCAACGCATGAGCTCAAACTATATGTCCATCATCCTTGTTTACATGAAATGAAAATGCCAGCCATACTATTTTTTTGACAGAGAGATCCTTTCTAGAAGTTGGTTTTGATCTTCTTTAAACCAATGTGAATACAATTATGTGATTTAAGTCACAGTGACATAATATCAAGAGTGTTGGAATCCTTTAAAACATTCCCTCACTACAATTCTTTCTTTTTGTTCTACTCATTTGGATCATAATCCTCTTTCATATCTTAAGGGACTCTCTAACGTCTTGTTTATGCTGCTTTGGCTCACCTACCGTACTAGGCAATGTTTCGAATGGAATCATAATTAATTTTGAAATAGGTCTCGTATTTTGAATATGATCATCATTCAACCCTCATTTGTTTCCTATTTCATACACCAATACATATACAATATTTGGAATATGACTAGATGTTATCCTATACCAACATTTCATCATAGCCTCTCTCATCATGGACACTTTGGGTGTTAAGTCAACAATAGATAACCCTAAGTATTGAATGATTGTCCAACACTCTCATGTTAAGTGAATGATTATGTGATCATCCCTTGTTAGTCACACCGGTCGTGACCCACATGATCTTAAAGATTGGTAATTTTTTGTTTATCATATATAGTCAAAATGAGATAATTAAAACATGAAATAATGTGTCTATGTATACAATTCAAACAGTAAGTATGTTACATTTGTTTTGAGAAACATTCCCCTTATTGATCCTTCCCTTTAATTGAATGCTTCATCTTCAAAACCTTCTGGAATGTGGCCTATATAGTCTATTGTGGCCTTCATAGATCTCTATCTTCATCTGTGGATTTAGGATGGAGCTCATCAACCCTGATCTATATATATTCTTTCTCATCTCAAAGAATATCCAATAGATGTATCGCTTGTTTTAGCTACTCTTCATCCTCCTAAATCTAGACCTTCAATCATACAATATGTTCTGATTGATTGGTAAAAAATTTGGAACACTCGTTTGCTTATTATTATATGTTATGGATCTATCATTCATCCACTTGAAGCATTCATATATTTTCATATTTATCCTAGAACAATATGACTTCAAATTTTGACTTCATTTCCACACCTTCTCAGCAAGATAGTCATTAATCAACACAAGAAGGTCACAGTCATTTTCCTATCCAACCCAAAATTAGTTCATCTAGCATCGAATTGACCACATTCAGCCCACCCATTGTGTTTTCAGGGCCTTAGGGGAAGGCATGATACATTTACATTGCCTATGGTAGGAAAGAAGGCTTTCCTAGGCAACATCAGGGTTAGAATCAACCGGCACCTTAAGTTCTATTGATCCATATTCTGGAAAGATGGATAAAAGTCTTGAAGTAGGTTCCTCATCTATAATCTTCTCCCAAGGGCTAGGTTCTATAACATGGGGAGACTATCTTCACTCACATATTCTTCAGTGACCTCACATCCACCAACTTCGGGCTCTGCCCAATCAATGACATCATCGGAAGCTACAACATGCCACTCATATATCACTAGGTCCTTATTGGCTTGAATGAACATCTTTTTAAAGACAGGTGCAGACATCAAAAAAGGTCCCACAGATTTCCAAATCTTTTCATTTTTCTAGGATTATATTCTAATGATCAATTCATGAAATTGGAACCTCAGTCAACCTAAACCTCATATAATAGATATGTGTCTAAGAGGTAGATACTTATGAGAGCAGTACACCATTGTATCATGTTCCCAGGTCACCATAGGAGATTCCACAACAATAGACCCTTTGGTGATTGTTAATTTCATGATTGGCACTAGCTTCCAATGGATAATGGTAGAAGCATGTGATTCCACGGTTGTTTCTATCCCGCCATCCTCTATACAACTACTAGATTCCTAGGCCACGATCGACTCCTTTCATTGATATTCTTCGGATACAGGTACAATGGAATTTCCCTCCACATCCATTGGAGTGATCTCACCCCCTACATTGTGATATCCTTGTTCAACACCGATGTTATACTATATTGGACATGTTATGGTTAGTGGATATGAGACCTAAAAAGGGACAGGACCAGGGTATATATAAATTAATAATTATTGTGAGAAGTTTTTAAATCCCTTCTTCAAAGACAAAAATATTACTTCTCTCTCGATGCCTCCTAATATGAGCTATTCTACCATGGGGTTCCCCACCATCATGATCTTCATCTTTATCCCCTTACTCTAATTCTTATTTTTCTTCCTCATCCCCTATTCCTTTTTATTCTTATTCTTCTTCTTCATCTCTATCATCATTGTCATACTTGTGTTTCATCTCTTTTGGATCATGCTCATGACTTAGAATTACATCCACCCGGTTATGTAGTTCTTCGTATTGGCCATCATGGAACACATAGGCATCTAAGGTCATCTGGAAAGCATGCCACCAAATAAATTTCCCCTTTTCTGCCACATGGATACACCCGATTTTTGGAAGTTCAACCCATTGAGTGTCAGTATCTACCTCATATCTTCAGTTGATAACCATTGTCACAATTTCCTCTAAGAAGGCCAAAGGGTTGGTAAAATGACATCGACAATTGATTATAAGATATATCTTATATGATTCCCAGGGGATTCTATGGATGGCCCACGAGGCCCCCTTTGAGACCAACCATTCTCAGAAGGTAGAGGTGAAACCACACCCTACAACATTCCCACTACAGAAGTTCTAAATCATTTCAGCCCTATTTCCTAGCTTTCCTCCTATATTACCTCTCGATTAGTAGCCCATCTACCTCCCCAATGCTCTAAACCAACAATTGTAGATTTGATATGTTGAATGTTTCATCACAATATTTCATCTCGATATTCTGCCATCCATTTTTTGGTATAGTCTTTTGATAGTCTAGTATCGATATCTATGGGTGGTAGCATGATTCTCATACCAAAGATAGTAGTCATTATCATGAACCGTAGGTAACAGATGACGCATGGCTATTTCTCTTCATAAACCACTGTATATACCTTTTTCAACACCTTCTTTAAGAATATAATATTTCTAGCGATGTGGGATGGCACATATAGTTTATAAAGGACCTTTCCATTGATATGAGCTACTAGAACACCTTCGTTGATGGTTTTAGGAAACTCTATTTGCTCAAAGTAACCTAGTTATTATTCCACCATCTAGCCAACCAGAGTATGGAATGGGTTAAAGTTTATGTTTTCATGATTACTGATATAGATATTGACCCCATCATAATTTATTATCAGTGTTCGAACACCAGATATGTTGGGAAGAGATGGTCATGGACCATTTAATTGAGGTTTTTTTTAGAAATCATATCCTTCATGATGAGTGAAAATCCATCCTTGTATGATAGAGAATGACCCGAAAATTCTCCTACACGTTCCTCCCATTGAGATTCATCCTATAATACTATAGATTCATTCCATGATAAGTACCCCTAGGCTAACCTTGTTTTAGGGTTCCATGATCCCCTTCATCTATAAATTTCTTAACCAATCCCCCATCCATGTTTCCCTCATCAACAACAGCCAGCCAATTAAGAATTCAGCTTGAAATAATGAATAGCATAACATTGGGTCTCCATTCTCAACCATGTTGTACCCCATGATTGATATTTTCCTACCTACCAAATCACTATTTATGATCATGTCATTCCCCTATGAAACGCAACCAGACACTGGTTCCCTTAGAATGACATCCTTGTATTCTTATTATTCTTGAAGAATAGGTATAACCATGAAAAATATTGAATTTTTTTCTTGATGTTGTCAATATGCAGCTTCTCCATCATTGCATCTAGTATATTCCATGTCAGGATGGGGGTTCATTCTTGATATGCCCAAATATTCTCTATTGGTAGGAACTCATCGTACTAAATACCTTCAAGGGGTATGCCAATGATATAGTTAATTCCCTATATAATGACACCAATGACCCCATGGTAGAGGTGGAATGTGTTTTCGTTAGGGTACCATAAGCTGAATATCTCTGTTACTAGTTCATATTGTGGATTGATGTGGAATTGTGATTTCCATTTCACTTTAAATAGCCTAATATTTTGCAGCTATTCTCAAAACTCCTCACATGTATAGTGCACCGAATACACCCATTCACATTCACATATAAAGTTACCCCTGGAGAATAGTCCCATTCATGCTTCCATCCAAAACCTTTATCCATTATACTAATTTTAATGTTTTATGCATATTGGGTTAGGTACTCCTAAGGATATAAATATACCCCTTTATCATCCTAGTCTTCATATTTAAAACATAGATGACCATATCCCACATTTCCCTAGAAGTATTTCAATTTTTAGTAATGGCGTATAGTTGGATGCTATCTTCATGCGTGACCCACGACCATGGTGAATTTGTTACAAATCCCAAGATGTCTACTTCATCCTGGATCCCAAAATTCCATGATAGGAGATTGTCCCTTAAGAGGTAATCCTTATGTGGCTACATCATTATACCTAAAATAATTTTATTATTTGGAGAAACCCTCTTTGTGGGAAGTATTTGGGGAGTCCCTGTCATCACTTCTCTTTGTGTGTAAATTACCGCTTCCCTCTCTATAGCTGTTAGTCAACTAGCCATGTTAATCATGTTTTGGAACACTAAGGGTGAAGCACAAAAGATTAAGGGTTGACGTGAAAAAGTTTGCATCACATGTAATAATGGATTTTAATCAAGGAAAATTATAATAATTTATTCCAAAGTCTAATATACATATGAATAATATAGTTTCTCATAAAAAATGGTCCAATATTTCTTTTTTTCATAGGATTCAGAAACATACACACATGATAGAAAAATTTCATGTCATATAAAAAGTCAGGTACTATGAGTAAACCCCCCCCCCAAACATTTTTATAGTCCTTGAATGACCGTTCTAATAATCAAGGATCCTTAAATGTAGGTCTTAAAATTATACTCTCACATCTTCACATTTGGTGTTACTTTTGGTGGTTCCCTTGGAACCTAGCCTTCCGGTTACCTTTCAACTCTATTCTAGAGTGGGTTATTTGTTTTTGTAGAATTCTACACCAAATCTTAAGCATCCATAATTGGGTAAACGTAATACTCCCTTTGACTCAATGAACTATTATGTGAAGGCTAATAGTGTCACACGTAAGTTTTGAGACCTGCTCGCAAGACAAGAATCTCTTCTCAAAGGCCTTATGCGCCAAATTTTACCTCAAAAGGCCATCTCCCAACCTAGAAATATAAAACTAGTTAAAGAAGGTATATGAATGTATATAGTTCAATGCATAAAATGATGGACCATGAAAAAGAATTGTAAACGACCAATGTGACGTCAAATTCCTTCTTCAACACCGTAACTCTTACACACCACCACCATAGATTTTTTCTATACATAAAAGGGTTCCCCTTTATTTAGGGTAATGAACTGAAAGTCAAAACATTGATCTCGTGAATTCAAGATAGCCTCTCCTATGACATCACAGAATCGATGAACCTATCAATGAATAATATCTTTCATGATATATCCCCTATGGTTCCCCCATTTTGTGGGACGACAAGTGCTTGATCCTATCCCATTTAATTTTAGCCTAAGGAATGTGCTTGTAAAAGACTATTCTTGGACAAACCAACTACCCTTGTGCAAACCCATCTTCTACTTAATCCCCACACTTTTACATGAAAGCCTTCCATCTTGTTTTCACCCCTATCTTAAACTCCATATGTTTCCATTATGTTATGTCACTTAGTTTGAGCCCCTTTTGTGAGCACCATTCACATAATGTGCACACATCTCATGCCCTACCTCCAAGATTTATCACTGTGATTTATTGGTCCCTTATGTGGTGTCCCTTGTTGTGTCACCCAAACATTTTCTGTTGGGAATAGGTACACTAATCCCTTCTTCATTTTAGAATATCTCTGGTAAGGTGTAACCCACTATTGAACACTCCTCTACACCAATCCTATCGAACACTACTAATTCCATCCCTTCCCCAAGTGTCGGTGTGTACCAGTTATGTTAGTCCAAGAAGGGATGGGTGAGTCCTCCCCATCTATGTTTTTGGAGGTTAAATGGACAAGCTATATCATCCTTATCAAATGATGTTAAATTGTAGTTTTACCCTATGCATTGCACAAGGGGTTCCACACCTCCGGAATTTTCCATGACCAGTCATCTCAATGAGAGTGATATCTTCCTCACATAGAATTAGATCCTCCTTACATGGAATGAGATTTTCCTCATACATCTTCTATTATTATGTCCCACATCATCTCTCTTTGACACATCTTTTGTGATGCAATTGTCTGGTCTACTGCCCCCACTTTTTTCTCACACCAATCGTGACTCACATTAGATTTTAGGCTAGGAATGACCATGACAACCTTCTTCAAAGAATCCCTCTTGAAGTAATCCCTATACCTTAACTAACTACGTGGGTTTTGATCCCAATCATCTAATAAGGGTATGTAATAAGGCTCCATGATTTTCAATCCCAACTAAGGGTAAACTCTACTTCTCCTTCCAATGGATATACCCTCATGAAATGACATCTTTCTTTATAGAACACATCCCATGGATCCACCTCCTCAGGGTGTTCTGATCTATCTTCCATCTCTTCATCCAACACCGCACCCTTGTCTCGGTGAGATCATGTCATCCACCTCCTACCATTTGTGTTGTATCAATGTGTAATCCCAAAACCACATTCCCTGTTTCTATTTGAGATACCTCATTAGGTGTACCAATCCCACCGAACATTGTGGAATTTGACTCCAAGCCACTAGGACATGTAGGGATTCTCTCTAAGGTTCAAATCCCATGCCTATTTCACACCATCCATATCTATCTTGGTCCTTCCCTCATGTATTCATATCTCTAGAAGATCATGCCCCAATCCTAAGGTCACATTACCTTTGGGTTCAATCTGGGATGTTAACCAAGAGTAATCCCCAACATGCCTTCGGGTAGCTAGCCATGTGTAAGACACAATTCCGTGCCCCATTCCAAAAGTACATCGATATTGATCTATGTATTCTACATCGAGTATATATTAAAAATCCATGAGGTCTGATCCCATCCTTTATTCTCATCCTAGTCTTTCCCTTTAGTCTCCATGTCTCGAAAGGATCATTCCCCTTCCCTAAGTTTACAATCCCTTCTGTTTCCATCCATGTCCTCTATCAACATAGGCTACCTCCTTAGATATCTCATAGACCTATTAGAAATAAGTAGACATCGATCCCTATCTTATACACATGGTACGTACAAAGACTCCCTAAGGCTCAATCCCGTTACCCCTCATACTCCATCGATTATTTCCATTCAATCTCTATCGATTCATCCATATCTATCCAGATTCCTTCCTGAGCCTCTACATCTTGGTGATATCATGTCATCTATCTAGGATATATCAGTGTGTAAGCCCCATTCACCTCATAGCTCCTCTCAGTATATCTTGAGAAGCTAACCATACAGAATCCCTCACACAATCCATTTTCACCCAATCATAAGATATCCTATTTTGAAGGGAGGCTAGCCACGTGTAATCCCAATTCCATAATTTTTCAAAAAAATGTGGGTTTTGATCGTTGACTTATATAGAGGGTACATAGGAAGCCTCCCTAAGTTTCAATCCCAACCAATGATAAAACTTGGTGTACATCACATTGGGGTTCATTTCCTTTACCACATTTAGTTGTGTCCAGATCAACCTTAACTATTTGAAACCTTCTCTTTATGGGATGTATTTCCCTAGGCCCACTATCATTGGTCATTGAGATTCGTCTATATGGTAAACCATTGAGGTGTTCCCTCCAACGAATCAATGTTCTTATAGATATCATCACTTATTTGGAAGATGTTAATCTCACACACTACCCTATGTCAATCATGGGATTACTGAGGAAAATCTTAGATAAAATGCCACTAGAATAATAAACCTTATGATCTCTATAGGATACCTCAAGTTCAACACCTTTGAGAATCCCTTTTATGAGGGAGAATATAAGTGTTTAGTGTTTCCATCACCCAGACATTTCACTGATGCTCAATGCGACTAGTCTCATGGAAGAATGTTTTTTCCATACCAGACCCCTTGGAATATCTAGATAGTAGCAGAATAAATAACCAACATCCACAAAGTGATAGCACCAGGAATGAGTTTCACGAACAATGAATCAAATCTATAATGAAGGCCTGGACTAGGTAATGAATTCCAAGGAGGAACTGTCATCCCATTATCCCATTTAAATCATAGAGAAGACATCACTGAGAATGTGAGAACTGCTTCCCACCTTTGTAAAACAAGAATTTGGGGTACAATGCATCCATTAGTGAACAACGACACACATGTTCCCAATGTATGAGAAAATGGGCACATGTACGATGTGGAAATGCCTTTGTGGAAAGAATTTGAATTTTTTTATAACATTTAGGCTTTAGGATGTAGGATATACTCCATTTTTTATTACGAATCATAGTAGGAAGAAATCATATATTTATTTACAACATCATCCTTTATATTTTTTCTTTGGTGATCAAGTCTTCCTGAATGTTTCTCTATTGATAGGTAACTTTCATCTTGAGAAATATGCGATGTTATCTCAAAGATATGTTAGATCATTTGAAATAATATTTTAACTTATCCAAGTTTCTTATTGGTTGGAATTACTGACACATTTGAAGTTATAAATTATGTTTTCTATACATCTAATCTCATTAAGAATCATCATGGTAATTCAAATGGTCTGAGGTTGGAGGATATTGAGTTAAAATCAATCTTTTTAGTTGTTTAGAGACTAGTAGATATCATGAATTTTTAGATGAATATCTTATTTTGGAAGTATATATCATTAGTCAATGTTTTATGGTGACACATATTAGATTATCATGAGACATGGGATTTTAAGTCATTAGTGGGGGAGTAGTGGACTCACATTTTTCAAGATCATACTTCTTTCGTTTGAATTTATAGGGAATGAAGTCCTATGGTGGAGAGGTTTATGACATAATAAATCTTAAGGACCGCATAATCTTAATTTTTGATGAATAATAAATGGTTTAATTAATTTATTTAGTGTATGATATCAGTTTCTTGGGATTGATTTGACTCAAAATCTAAAAAAATGGATACATGAGCTTGTTTATGGAATGAGTGTGCAGTTACAAATTCAATGGATTATAGTAATAATCCATGAATATTTATCTAGGATGTTAAAATGTGTTGTTTAAAACATAAATTCTTGAAAGAGTGAACATGTATTTTGGGTTTTTTATACCATGGTAATGCATTTATAGGTGTATTAGACATTCTAAATGTTCACAATTAGAATCCATATATCATTCTATGAAATGGATCTCTTCCAGAAGATTAAATGTTTTGTCAACCTAATCCTTTCTCATTAACCACCTTCCTCCCTTACTTGATCCCTTGTTCATATTCAAGATATTTTGGGTGATTTTGTTCCCTCTAAAATATGTTTTCTAGTGTTTTGATCTTATTTTCATCAGATTTCAATGAATCTGTATGTTTGGTTGAATCAATATGAGCTTGCTTGTTTCTTCCATTCTTGTTGGATTTGGTAGCAGTACTATTTTGTGTTGGTTGGGACTATATATTTTTGGAATCTACCTTCTCCATTTACTATAGATTTATCCTTTTCTCATGTCCTTGAGGCTGAATCTCATATTGGATAGGTGATTGTGTGTGATTCATGGGTTATGTGTTGATCTATGTTATTTTACAACCATTTTTTTGATGGAAACATGATTTTATGTAGTGGTAAAGATTTTTTAGGGATATGTATTGATGTTTATTTCCTTATGATGTATGGATACCATTATGGGTTGTATTTTTCCTGATTTTAAGATACATGGTTCCATCTCCAGCCAATGTTTGTTGAATAGTTTATTCTCTTGGTTTTCTAAATTATAATTGGAATAATCCTTGTATTTTTTTATATGTGTCTATAAATGGGTTTTTGATAAAATATAACATTAAAGTTTATTTTGGTAAATGAAATTTGGTTTCAATGTAATTTGGAAATGGATCGAAAATGGTTTTCAAATCATGATTTTGGTAAAATAATTTCTTGTATTAGTATTGTGAAATGTGATAATCCCTTTGAAATAATTTGATAAGTGTAGCACATGGGAGGCTTAGGTTTCATTGTGGTGGGTTTTTGATTGGTAATTTTATCTTAACACAACATAGGGTTAACATTCTAGGATGCTCATATGTACATAGATCATAGATCAATTAGGTCTAAGAACTTATTTATTTCATTATATGAAGGTTCACAATCTGGGGTGTTCTAGTATCCCTAGATCATAGAACATTTGGCACTTGGTAATTTATTACACACTTCTCATGATTGTTTTTGGGGTAAGAGAGGCCTATAAAGAATTACCTAAGATAAATTTGGAGTGATCACTATTTTCCATTTCTTTGTACTTATTTGGATTTGATATAATATATGATGCATTCAATGATAAATGTTATGGATTATTTGAAATATGATTTGAAAATGTGTTCTCTTGATTTGATTTAGCACTAAAAGGGGAACTATTTATCATGATTTGGACATAAATGTGATTTTTTTTTACCACTCCATGTTTTATTTTAGATTTTAAATGTTCATATTTTTTTATAGATACCTATTATGGAACACTAAGGTGGGATCAAAAAAGGTATTTTTGGATTACACCTAGTACACTCCCTTATGGATGTGATGACCTGATTTTATATGATGTAGTGAGGGCCAAGTCAATATAGTGATGTTCAGAGGTTTATATTAGTTGTCTATTTGTAGCTTGTTGTGAGGTGGTGTGATGTCTCCCACATTTCACATGGAGTAGTTTTTGAATTTTTAATCTTTTGTAAGTTTCTTGACATGTACTTTGGGATTTTATTGTACTACAATTTTTTTATTTCAACTATTTTCAAAAAAAATTAATGGGATATTTATCCATGATTATCATTTCAAGTATCTTTTTTAACATTGGAAAAATTATTTCCTCTTATTTTTTTGATTTCTTGGGTGCTATTCTCTAGATTGTAGGGATCGAGAATGCACCTAGATTCATATAATGGTTTGGTCTGGAGCTTAGTTGGATGGGTTTTCCAGGTCGGGTATTGAAACCTATGCGCAACTAATGATACTAATTACCATCTTGCACAACATTATGGCACATAAATACTCATCCCAATAGCATCCCATAGATACTAGACATGTTCATATCATTACACTCCTCCCACTTGAGGTGTTCATATGTCCCATATAGTGACCCAAACATTACATACATGGATATTACATAATATTTTATGAATAGACTGTACAATATAAAAAACCTGACCAAGTATTGTAATATTTTTGTTTCTTTTGAAATTTGGAAACAAAATATTCTATCTTGGTGATATATTTTCAACATCTCCCATAAATGTCTCTACCTATAATACTTTTATGTAAAACCCTTCTCATAACCAAGTGAATGGAAACCTAGTAAAGGGGTGAGATAAAATTCTTAGTAAGGGTAAATCAAGTAGGTATATAAGAATATTACAAGAATAATGGTATGAGAATGTGACCATGAAAATTGAAGATCATACCCTGTATATAAAATATCATATACATGAATTATGGCTGAAATCATGGAAGTTAAAAAGACATGAATCATAAGGAAATAAAGAACATAATCCAAAAAATCATAACATGGGAATAAAACCAATAATTGTGATAAGAACATAAGAATATAATATTATTTCATTAGTATCCAAGGCATTATATCTAAGACAATCATGGTAGTATATGTTCACTCCCAATAAAATCTTGGTAGTCATGGTTTACTCCTATGGCCATCAAGTTGCATGAGTTAATTCCTCATTCAATATTTGTAGTGATTATTCACACCCACTGACATCTTAGTAAAATTATTTCACTTTCCATACCGTCATGGTTATCATGGTTCACCACCATGGCCATTTTAGAATTCATGTTTTATTCCCAAGACCATCTTAGTCTATCTCATGAGATATGAATCATTACCCAAACAATTAGAGGGATATATAGGTCCTATATGTCTCATAATGAAATAATACATATATGTTACACAAGATCATAAATAATAATATCATGACCTAGTAAACGAATGGGTATTATAAACAAATAACAATTTCAAAACCAATTGGAGAAGACAAGTTTCATAATAATTTCATTATATATATAAACCATGAAAAAGAATATTTTTTTAAAGAATATTACATGTGAAAGGGAAATGAGTTTCATAAAGACCATGACATTAATCATAACCCATTCATAGAAATAATATGAATTGAACCATTAGATCATTTTCCAAAAGGCCATGAGTAATATCAACATGTGTCATCTTAGAGTGAAAATAAATTTGAAATATCTTTTAAAAATGATTCTTGAGGAAAATATCCATTGTTCTTTGAAAAGGGATTTTTAATACAAAAAATATTTTAGAAAAAAATTTCATATATAATACCTTTAAAACATATAATGAAGAAATGAAGTCAATTGGAAACATTTTTCTATGAATGATTATATGATAAGCTTTAACACATTTGAAACACCTTTTTCATTGAAAACACTTTAAAATATTATATAGAAAGCTTGAAAACGTTTTGAAAACCATTTCATTAAAATAAATTGAAGATGTATAAATAAATCATGAAAACATTTTGAAACCATATCTTTGAAGATAATTTGAAAAAATTATAAATACACCTTGAAAACTATTTTTCGTGAAAACTTTTAAAAGGAGCATGAAAACATTTTGGAAAACATTTTTCTTGAATACTTACCAATGGATCCTGAAAAAAATTTCAAAAACCATTACCCCATTAAATATTCAATTAAATATTCATAGAAATTATGGTTGGTAAATCAATACATGTTGTATGTGGCAAAATGAATATTTCTTTTTTGCATGGTAAAAATTATAGAAAAATGCATTGATCAGAAAGCGATAGGAAGATTCCATTAAAAATTGATAAAATACAAAAAATGTTAAATTGTTTTTAATTATAATAGTATATTATATGAATATTATTGTAATAATGTTTTAGAAGATATTGTTTTGAATGATACAGGGTTCCGACCAGAGTGTGGGTGAAGTCGGGATTTCTGAAAAACACTTTCAAAACTATCTTATTTACCAAAAAATAGAAATATGGTACAAATACATGTTTATATTATGAATATAAATTTTATAATAAAATTCATTAATTTTTTAGAGATTTATCATAATATTTCATCAAATTTAGTATAAACAAAAACAATCTTAAAAAGCGACGTGATTCATTTAATATACTCTTACAACTTGGTCGTATAGGATAATACTATTCATGTGAGAAAAAAGAAACTTAAATGAAAATTAAAATATCATTAAATTATTTGATTCATGATATAAAATTTAAAATGGAATTATATACACCTTGAAAAAAAAATTGGAGCATAAAAAAATAAAAGTCGCAAAGAAGGAAAATTGAGACAAAACTATTTTACCGATTTGGTAACTTATGAAACATAAACTCCACCAAGGAATGTTCATAAAATGGATATGTTAATAGAAATAAATTTAATTATAAGATAAAAATTTTACATTCATTGGAAGTACATACACCGCACAAAAGGAATGGGTGGTGAATAAAGCATGTATCTCACAGAAATAAAATTTGAGATGAAATCCCATTACCTTGTGTCTTGACTCTCACCGTACTCGTTCAAACAACTTGTATAATAAATAAAATTTTAATTTAAAAATTTTCATAAACATATTATTATATATAATACCTTATATGATTATATTATGACCATATATTACCAGCTTATAAACCATCAAATGTTAAGGTTTTAGTTCAGGCAATGTTCGCTTTGTTTTTATATGTGTCTTAATTTGTTATCTTGTATGTCCTTATACATATATCATGATTATATAATGTAAAAAATGATATAAATATCATTTATATACATTATATTTGTTTATAATAATCAATATAATATATATGTATGAAACAAAATACATTGTTCATGGAGACGGTAGGTCGTACGTATGCATGCATGTTATTTTTGTTTAATTGGCATGTTGAGAGAAAAAAAGTAAAATAAATATGCATATATATATATTTATATATAATATAAAGAATAATAAAAATTAAATTTTCTTTATTATAGCTTATATATCATATATATTCACTAAATCTATCCTTAATACATACCATGTATTGTGTGAATAAATCACATCGCTTTGAGGGGGTGGTGGTCCACACTTCGTCAAACAAAATTATCATATTAACGCCAAATGGAAAGTAAAAAAAGATATTTTTTTTAAAATGAATACATAATCTTAAATATATATAATATATAATATATATAATCCCATTTTCCATTATAAGGTCCACCATGATAGGTGGTATGGAAAATTTAACATTCATCATTTAGTAAAGCAGTAGTTCACCGTACATATAAACAATATGTTCGTTTACCATTTTATGAAGGTGTGTGTAAGTTTAGTTTGAAAAAATTTCATAATAAATCATATAATATTTAGAATAATGTATTTTTATACAATAATGTAAAAATAAATTTGAGGTGATATATAATGAACAAAAACGAAATGACTTGAGAGAAGATGTTGCCTCTTAATCGGGTAACTCCTTTTGGTTTGTGACAAAAGGCTCCCTTGGGTTGCCTTATTCCCAAGGTAATGAGTCAAGAAGAAATGGAGGATATATGGTAATGGTATCATATATGTATTGGATTAAATGAAGAGGTTTGAGGGGTCGAAGGATGTGGAAGACATGGTGGCCTTTTATAAGGAAGGAAAACGACTCACTTGGAATTTTTTAAAAGAAGTTATGTGTACACATGTTATTAACTAAAAAAACAAACATAAATAAATAATTTATGGTTTATGGCCTAATAATTTTTATAAAATGGGTTTTGATCAATTTTCATGGTCATTTGGATTCCTGAGATTAATGTTTAGTCTCTCATTAAGCTTAATTTTCCCTTACTCGCTGTGAATAATTTTAATTAATTTTAAATATAATTTTGGTCAAAAATCAACATAATATAATTTGAATCTAAATTTTATAGTGATTAAAAATATGTATTTTAGTTTTTCAAAATTATATTCATATAATACGGAAATTTAAGATTAATGCAAATCCTGCTGATAGAACAAAATTATGGTTTACTAAAGTAAAAAAATAGAAGTTCAAAATATTATCAAGTTTTTATATTCAATTTCTAATTTAAATTTATTCTAATGACATAAATTGTATTTATATATTTATAATTGATCTAATGTGACCTTAAAACCAATTTATAATATAATTTATCATCAATAATTATTTAAAATAGAAGGCATTTTAACTATAAATCAGTAGTTTTCATTATTCATCAAAAAATGATGTTTTTTGGAAAAACCCAAAAAATCACCTCGAGAAAATTTAAACATTAAAAATTATAAAATAAATTTTATTTTATCAAATTAAATTTAAAAATGTTTCAAAAATTAATTTTATTATTAAAATCGGCTCATTTATGATAATCGTATTTTTAAATATAATAAGGAATTTTCCAAAAATCATATCATTCATTATTAATATGTTTTTTTATATAAAATCATTATAAAAAATATATTGAAACTATTTATTAATATTCATGGAAATATTTTTAACAGCCATATTATAATTATTTTATTTTATGTAAATCAGAATAAAATGATGTTACACATAAACTTGGTATTGTGTGTACTGTAATCTAAGACAGCATTGCGTGTAGCACAAGAAAAGTAAGTTCTATGTGAAAGGAATGTTTTTATTAGTGTTTTAATATATATATATATATATATATTTATATATATATGAACAAATATTTCTACATTCATGTGAAATTAAATATACCAAAAATTTAAATTAATTTGAATAAAATAATTCATAAAATCTCAGGGTGTTACATTCTACCCCCTGAATTTCACACATGAAATTGATCTGGGTTATCAAGTGTTCAATACTTGATATTTTAATTCCTAGAAACCCACATCATAAAAATGAAAAAAAACTTCCCTTAAAATGTAATTTTGGGACGATAACGGTTACCCATAGTAATAATTAACTAGTTTTCCACATTGGATAACATAGGTTGGAAGTGATGATTGGACATGGAAGAAAAGAGTGAATATTTATAGGGAGTGATTGATGTCATCAATAAAAAACAATTATATTGTAAAATAATTGTATTGGTCCCCATATTCATAAATATTTGATGACTTAAAGGGCCATTGGTTCAAGAAAATTAATGTTTTAGGAAAACACAATATTATTTTGATCATTATCCTAACACTGAGTAATTATTTTATTGGCCAATAATATAAAGAAATATACTAACATGAAAAATATTCCGTAAAAAAATTCATTATATATTGGTGATTCTATCAATTTATATTTCAACCATCACTTTATGTGATGGATGTCCATAAATTAGCTTTTGTGCCTGAATTGCTAAAATACACCTCTATCTGTTCTTAAGACTCATAAAATATTGAAATGTATAACTATTTATCTATAAATATTCTTAAAAATTAATATGTTTAATACAATAATCTCTAAACATAAAAAGTAACAATACTATTTACTCATTAATAATTATTCATCAAAAAATAATTATACATTAACCAGGACATTGTGTATCCTAGTGGTAGGTGTGGAACCCTTATCATCATTCGTTCATGGGTTCAAGACCATGATCTTTCCGGACCAGATTGGTAGTAACCCAATATACATGGTGTCCCTTTATAAAACCATACTAATATAATTTCCAAAATATGATGGAAATCCCTGAAATTATATTAATCACTAAATAGCCTTTTAACCAAGGTTCTCAATACAATATCAATAAATAAGTACTTCCTATGATGTTTAAATTAAAATTTTCATGAATGTATAACCTTATAATCCTTATGAAAGATAAAAATACAAAACCATAGAAATAATTTTAGGAAACCATCCTAACATTGTCCCCCCAAATATCACAAATTTTATCACGGTTGTCACATTACAAACATGTGAATACCATAGTGGTAAATTCTATCTGAACATGGTAATGACTTGAATTATGAAAAATAATTTTTGGACAAAATGCATGCTTACTTATTCCATAGATCACTAGATATACTCCTTAAATACAATCAGTTTTAAACTTCATCAATGATAGCATGAACTACTTATCAACATGTCTTTTATTAGAACCTAGGTAATAAGTTCCTTCCAATTTACTTATTCATATCCCTCATCATTAAACAAAAATATTATCATACCATAAGGAAAATATTAAGGGTTATCATTCCATTAACCATATGTTTTCCTTGGACATCACCTTGACATTATATCAGTTTTCTATTCCATCAGAACCATTCAATGTATTCTTGTAAATCTGTAGTAGGAAACATAAACTGAATAATCCATATATATTTCACCATTTATATAACATACTTCTTGAATCCAAATACATAAAAAATTTATCATTCCACTTTATCCTTATTCCAATAACATTAAAACCTCATCATATTATTCAATATCTCTTTACATTCACATTTCATCTGTAGTCTCTTCATCATTAGCAATTAACCATTAGTTGTACAAAATTTCTGGTCTTCATTAGGAGCATTCCTATTTGGACATTTAATTTCATAATTAATATTTACTCTATACTTAAATCACTTAACCATTGATGATTTCTTAGGGAGGACATTAGTCTCATACATTTTGTTAATCAAACTATTTACTATTTATTTTTAGTAACATTCATTGTGTCCTTCTTTACCATATTAAAAACATCTTCTCATTCCTCTAAGACATAACTCAGGTGATTTTTTTTCACATTATTAACATAGAAGCAACTGAATCTTCTTTCCTCACTGGTCTCCATTACCCAAACACTCAATGAACTCCTTCATTCTCTTCAATGGTAAGTCTGATAGTTGTTGAAGGTATACATTTTTAATCATGTTCCATGAAAGATGATTAGGAATGATCCCAACATCTTTTAATCTAGTGATCATCCCTCATGAATTCTCATCAGAAAATCCTCCATGACATTCAAATTTAATCCAATTACTTTTAGTTCTATCAATTGACTAGAACCAAAAGCACAAAGTGAACATTACTTATCATAGTAGAAATCCACAGAGTCATAAAAATAATTAATTATATGATGTATAAATCATGAAACCTTCCATAATTAATGACACCCTAGGTTCATAGTAGGTTAGTAATAGCCAACTTATATTTAAATCCTTCACGATAGTCATGAAGAGATTGTGAATCCCAAATTTATATCCCTCAAGAGTGCCAAACTAGGTGTGTAACAAGGCCCATTGTCATATAACAGATTATCATGAGTCAAGACTAAAACATCTTTTTAGAGTTGTTAATCCTATGTAAAATTGTGACAAAGCCGAATCCACTTGTAGTATCTAGACATAGATGTTTTTCTCTGAAACCATTCACTCTATCCTTTACCAAAATTGTAGGAAATATTCCTAAAATTTAACTCATCCTTACACCTATACATAGAGACATCCCTAAACATATCATTAGAAATATACATAATGATCTCTCTAATTTTTTCTCATCCTAGATTCAAAAGGATGACTGAACCTTTATTTTGATACCAACTATAGAGGCCTAGGCTTAACATACATGGACATTACATCATTTTAGATGAATATTGAGTCTATTACAAAAAATACATTCCTAGGGACCATAATATTTTATTTTATTTGGAAACATGGAAACAAAGTCTTCTATCCTAGTGAAAGATCATCAAAATCTCCCATAAATATCTCCACCTTTATTACTTTTACCTAAATCCATTCTTTATAACCTGGGGAAAGGAAACCCAAGAACGGTGTGAGCTCAAATGATTAGTAAGGTTAAATAAGTGATATATGTAAGCATAGTTATGAGCATAAGTTTATGAGAACATGATCACGAAAATATAATATCATACCATATATATCAAAGAAAATATACGTGAACCATGTCTTAAATCATAGATGTTTATAAGATAACAATAATAATGAAATAATGAAAATAAGCCATGATTTAATAACATTTTAATTAAACATGGAATTTTGGTTGGCACATAATAATTTAATATTATTTTCATAATATCTTAGGAAATACTTCCAAGACCATATTTATAGTTTGGGTTCACTCCCCATACCATCTATAAAGTCATGGTTAACTCCCATGTTCATATTAGTAGCATGAGTTCACTCGTCATACCCTATTGGTAATCATGGTTCACTCCCACGGGAATTTTAGTAGCATTATTTCACTCCTTGTACCATATTATTATTCATTCCCCCCCCAAATGGCCATCTTAGTAGTCAAGGTTAATTCCCAAGACCATCTTAGTCTATCTCATGAGATATAAATATTTACCGAATTAATTAGAGGGAGATATAAGTCTCACCCATCCCATAATGAAATCATACATACATGTGACACAATATCATAAATAATAATATCATAACCCATGAAATGAAATGGGACCTATAAACATATAATCATATCATAACATGTGAAAAAAAGATAATATTCATAATCATTTCATCATAAATATAACTCATGAAAGAGAAGCAGGTCTCAAAAGTATACAACCCATGAAAGATAAATAGGTTGAATACATACCATGACATTAACCATATTACATTCCAAGAAACAATATGAATGTAACCTTTATATCATTTTTTAAAATGGAATGAGTAATGTCAATGGATTTCATCTTAGATAGAGAATAATTTTAAAATATATTTTAAAAACATTTCATGAGGAATATATCCATTCTTTGTTGAAAATCGATTTTTAGTACAAAAAATTATTTGAAAAAAATCATAGAGAATACATTTAAAATATAAAAATAAGACCTGATATAATTTTAATTTCATTTCCTTTTAAAACTTATAAGATAAGAATCAAAAAAATTTAAAAACCTTTTTATTTGAAAAAACATTCTAATATTATAAATGACCATAAAACATTTTGAAAACCAATTAATTGAAAATAATTTGAAAACTTATAAATAAATATTTAAAACATTTTGAAAAACTTTTCTTTGAAAATACTTTTAAAACATAAAAATAAAAATTGATAACATTTTGAAAACTATTGATATTAAAAAAATATAAAATAAGCTCAATTTTTTTTATAAAAACATTAACCCTTTAAATATGAAAATTAATCTTCATAAAAATTTTGAAGGGTAAATTTGTACATGTGGTAGGAGGTTAAATGGATATTCTTTATTCATGGAATAAATATCAAGAAAATTCCGTGATTAAAAAGAGAAAAAAAGATCCCAAAGAAAATTGGTAAATGAAACAAGTGGAAAATTTTCTTTTAAAGATTATAGAATAATAGAATAATATTCTAAGAAACCCTTTTTGGAAAACTTGGTTTTTAAAGCACACAAGTTTCCAACTAAAGAGAGGGTATATTTTGGATTTCATAAAAACAAATTCCTAACAATCTTATTTAAAAGAGAGTAGAAAAATGCTACCAATACATGATTATTTTACAAATATTTAGAGAATAAAAAAATTCATGATTTTTATTGATATATTGATTATAATATTTCATTAATGAAATCATAAACTTAAATAATATTGAAAAGAAATGGGAGAGTTTCAATAATCTCTTATAACATGGGAAATTGGGATCATAATATCCATGTAAGAAAAATGAAATTAAATGAATATTTAAATATAATGAATGTAGTATATTAATTATATATCAAGTAAAATTTAATTATATACACCTCAAAAAATAATTTAGGTTCATAACAAAACACAAATATCAATTCAGGAAAATTGTGGCAAAATTATTTTAACGATTTGGAAACATTTGAAACATAAACCCCATGAAATAAAAATCATAAAATGGATGTTTTAATAATTATAAATTGAAATATAAGACACATAGTATATAATATTGTATAGTAAATACAGCACAAAAAATGAATGGGTGTTGAAGAAAGCATGTATCTCAGAGAAATAAAACATGAGATGAAATCAACATACCTTGTATCTTGACTCTCGTCGTAATCATTCAAAACACATTTATAATAAATATAAATTTATGATAAATCCTTTAAATAATAATCGTATTATATTTAATACCATATTTTGTTTTATTACAACATTATATTGCTTTGTTGTTAAACATCCTATATAAAGGTTTCACATCGGGTAACATTCGCTTTGTCTTTCGTATGTGTCTTAATTTGTTATATTGTTGGTCCTTATACATATATCATGATTTAAGAATGTAAAAAATGATATAAATATAAGATATATACCATATATATTTATTATAATAATCTATATAATATATAAATATGAAATAGAATACACCGTTCAAGGAGACAGTAGGTCGTACATTTAGATGAATGTTATTTTCCATTAATTTTCATGTTGAGAGAAAGAATGTAAAAGAAATATATGTATATATATAAGTAAATATATATAATTATTATAGTAGTTCTCTTATATCATATATACCATATATATTCACTAAATATGTCTTTAATAAGTACCATGTAGTGTGTGAATGAATCACATCGCTTTGAGGGGGAAGTAGTCCACACTTCCTCATAAAAATTATCGTATTAACACCAAATGGAATGTAAAAAAGAAATATATGTGTTATAAAAAGAATAAGTATTAATGGAGAATAAATATAAATAATTTTTAAAATATATAAACATATTATTCATCATGATACCCACCGATAGATGCATTGAGGAAAATTGAACAATAATCATTTAGTGAGATTGTAGTTTTCCATACAAATAAGCAGAAAGATTGTTATCCATTATATGGATGTGTGTGTAAGTGTAGTTTTAAATATTACCCTAAAATAATAATAGAATATTTAGGATACATTTTTTGTAATAAAATCATTGAAAAATAATTTTTAGGGGGTGTCTAAATATAATAAAAGAAACGACTTGAGAGGAGACATTACCTTTTAATCGGGTAACTTTTTTTAGTCTGTGCCAAAAGGCTTCATTGGATTGCCTTATTCCCATGTGAAGGAATCTATGAAGATTTTATGATTTATAGGAAGTGTAATATTAATGTATTGGACTAAATTAAGTGGTCTGAGAGGTGTGATAATATGGGATACATGGTGTCCTTTTATATGGAAGGAAAATGACTCACTTGGAATTTTTGAAAACAAGTTCCTTGTACAAATGTTATTTCCTAAAAAAAGTCAAAAAATAAAAAATAAATTAATAATTCAAGGATTATGGATTAATATTGGACAGAAAATGGTTTGTGGAATAGGTTCTAGGTAATTTGGTCCTCTAAGATTAATGTTTTTCCCTAATTAATCTTAATTTGACGTTAATCGTTGTTAATTTTAATTACTTTTAGTAATATTTTTTGTAAAAAATAAACATGATATAATTAAACACTAAATATAATACATATTAAAATGGTGTATGTAGGTTTTTAAAAATTAAATTAACAGAAACTAATAATTTTAAATTCATTGTAATCCCACAGAAGTGGCGAAATTACAGGTTTTTAAAGTAGAAAGAAGTTCAAAAGTTTATTATGTTTTTATATTCAATATCAAAGTGAAATTTATTATAATAAAATAAATTGTAATAATTGATTTATTATTTATACAATTTGATCTTAAAACCAATTTATAATATAATTTAACATTAAAAATTATTTAAACAAATATTTAGTTTTTAACTAAAAAGTTGTACTTTTGACTATTCATCAAAATATAAGGTTTTTTAGAAAAACCCCAAAAATTCACCCAAAAATAATTTAGACATTATAAATTCAAAAATGAGGTTTATTTTATCAAATTAAATTTAAAAATGTTTCTAAAAATAATTGTATTATCAAAAATGATTCATTCGAGGAAACAATATTTTTAAACATAAAAATGGACTTTACCAAAATTTATGTTTTTTGTTATCAATATATATTATTTCAATAAAAACATTATAAAAAAAAATTTAAAACTATTTATTAATATTCATGTCTCTAATTTTAACATCTAGGTTATGCTTATATAATTTGAAAAAATCATAATAAAATGTTGATTCATAGAAACTCGGTGTTGCGTGTAACGTACGCCAAGTCGGTGTTGCGTGTTGCGCAAGACAAGTCAGTATTGTGTGTAGTAAAAGATAATACAATTACATGTGAAATAAATGTTTTAATTAGTTTTTTATTATATATATATATAATTATTTATAGTGTCACATAAATTGAAAAATATCAGAAAGCCAAATTATTTTGAAAAAAATCATTCATAAAATATTTGTGTGTTAGATACCATGTATATTCCACTAGACTTTACATATCAAACCCAATAATTATCACAAAAAAGTAAATTAATCAAGGATAAACACTTATAATACTCTCAAATAGATCACTAAATCTAAGTTGATCCCCTTTAAAAACACTAAAATCAAACCTAAAGCTGACACCCAAAAGAATGACCATAACATCATATGTTTAAGTATTAAAGGTATACCATAACATTAAAATAGAGCTTACATCTTCATAACACACTCTCTCTCACCATCCAAAATGGAAATAATCCCCTCCATTCTTTTTATACCCTATATCATGCCACAAATCATCTAAAATTATGTTCAAGCATTTATAATTAATTAGCAAATTTGTTTCAGTGAAGCAGAATCACCAATAAATCATCAAGTATCCTCTCATAGATATAACCTTAAGAAACATCAGTTATTTATCCCATGTCATTATCTCGACCCTCCAATAAACAAAATCCAAATAATATTACATCTAATATTTCTCCAATTATAGGCCAATTTAGTGAAAACTTAATAAAAGTACCTCGGAAAATGGACCTCTAATGAAATAGGTGGAATGGGGTATATATCACCTATATAAAAATCTTCATGACACGGTAACCCAAATACCTATCATATTGAGGTGTTTTCCATATGATATAGTTGAATATTATTCAATACCATTAATGAAACCACTTTCAATCATAGAGGAAACAACAATTGGGATATAGGAGTGATCAAGGATATTAACATTACTCAGATGAACCCAAAAAAGACATGATAAATCCTGATTCAAGGGGACATCATGGTGATTACATGGGGAGAAAACTAGGTTGTAGGTTAGCCCAAATTCCCACTTCTAAGTTGAACTATGTATAAAGAAAGGGGATTATCCCCAAAATTATGGGTCTTCTCCACCTAAAGATTCAAAATTGGGGATTTATTGTAGTTTCAACACTTGAATCACATATTAAAACTCGGTATATGTGGTTTAATTTTGGTGTCACCAAGAGGGTAGTGACAATACATACCTCAATATAGCTTAACTAAAAGCCTATATCTACTCCCCTTGTGGCATAACCTAGTTCCTCATAAAAAAAATACTATATACCATAGACTCATTCATATTTGGCCAATGGTTCAGGCCATAATTCCTTCCTCCATGGTAGATAAAAAAACCATTGGCTATACATTATTTTTTTATTGGATTCTTTCAAACAACAAAACACCTACTTCAAACTATCCATGCTGGAACCCAAATAGATTGTGGCATAATAGTCCACCTGTATTAAAATCCATTCCTTAAATGGAGACCAACTCCTGTAACTTCCACTTGACCCTCTGGGTAAAACCAAAATACCTAAATAGATTTAAAAACATGTCTTAGAAATGATAAAACTCGTAGGATTGGGATCTGAATCAAAAAAATTAAATTTCCATACATCGGAGATTAAAATTTAAATTTTTTTATGATTTTCACAACCTGTAACAACAAGTATCATTAAAATATCTCCATCCTAAGGATTATCATCATGAGAATAATTTCATATTATCCCATGATTACAAATATCACTATCAAATTCCAATACCAATTCTCATGCTTGATTTAATAGGTCAAGGATCCTCATTGTCAACGCCTGATCTTGTACCATTGGTTTTCCTCGAATTCCACAAGGACCAATATCGCACAAACATCCCTTATCATCCTAATGAAATATCATAAAAAATATAAATTTACCCTTATAATCATGTGAAATAGTTTTTTTACTCCACAATACACTACACTCATAAAAAATGACTTCTTCTTGCCATGGTGCGGACATTTGATCAACAAAATGACACCTCCACTGAGATAGCATCATGGAACACACAAGCTCAACCCAAACATTCATTGAAACACATCCCATTTCAATTATTGTATGTATAAATGGAAAAATCAAAAACCAATAAACCATTAAAATTGGAATGGTATCAAATATAAATATTGCATTGTATAGCTTCATACTAAGTGTTTCCTAATTCATATACAAACTATGTGCAATTAGAATGTTAAAAGTATCAGCATCAATCACCACCAAATTGATTTTTGTCTCAAATTAAATAGACTATTATCATACTCCCTGTAACACCCCGAGCTTCCACGATACGCTTCTCATTCAATAATGCAATAGCTTGCATTGTACGCAACTTCGAGTTCTAAAACACCGCGACTAATCAAAGTAGCCGTTATGAATAGTAATAACCACTTTTTAAAATTATAGAAATTTTATATTTCAAAATGGACTTCATTTTTGTATTTGGAATATCGAAATTAGCCTATGTTGAAGTTTTGGTATTTTTCTGAGACCTTCTAATTTTTATGAATAGTGAAAAATACTATAAAACAACTTTTTTAATAAAAATAATTTATTGTGATAAATTATACTATTTAGTGGTTTTAAGGTATAATTAGAATATATTTTTACCATTTTATCCAATGGTGGTCACTAGAATTAATTTAACATTGAAATTGGACATAAACAATTGCCAATCTTTTGATATAAATTGTTTCTTAAAAACACGCTATTTGTCGTAACAGCGGGAATTAATTATAAAATTAATTAATGAAACTTATATGTTTCGAATTTTGTAAAATAGACATCATTTTTGAATTCGGAATATCAATTATAGCTTAGGGTGAAATTTTGGCCTTGTTCTAAAAAACTTCAATTTTTGATGAATAGTGAAACCACTAAGTGGTAGTTAAATAACTGATTTTTCGTTTAAATGAAATATTACCACTTCTGTGATTTGATTTTCAAAAATCCGACATACATGGTTGTCATTAAGAAGTAAAATGTGGTTCAATGAGATCAAAATAATTTTTTGGTGAATAGTAACTTTTAAGTTCTTAATCGCGATTAGAGGTAATTAGTGTAGTTTAAGGTACAAATAATGTTTTAATAATATGAGATGAGCTTGACACTTGTCCTAATACTATTGGATGAGTCATGGCCGACCAATACAACCCATGGGTCAACTTGGAGACCCCATGGATCCACTTTAGTTGGAAAATGACATTAATATATATTTATTTAATGTTAAAATTAAATTGACACAAACATGAGTTATTTTACTAAAACAGTTTTTAAGTGGGGTTACACAAGTCCAAATTTTGACTATAAATATTCATTAGAAAGATAAAAAGATTTCATACATAATAGTATTTTTTTTTATAATTTTTAGACATTAAATAAATTAAATTATTTATGACATCATTATGATGCATCGATGACCTCATTATTTAACGATTTAAATAAAATGAGAAGATAATGCAAAATACAAGGCTTACACTTGTCCAAAGCCTATTGGATGAGGTGATTTCGAAACCTTATCACCTTAGCCTCTAATTATATAAGTGTTGGACCTTTAGAATCCGAAAAGCATTGTGAAATAATGTAACATTTCAATCTTTCCAAAAGTGCCCCTCCTCTCCACTTATAAAAGGCCCCCACCTCTCCCACCTCATTTACACTTTCAAGCCATTTGGCTCGGCCAAACTCTGCCCAAATACTCTCCCAACTTCCCCCTATTACTCCTATAAGCCTCACTTTGGGCAGAACTCTTCCCAAGGAAGCCTTTGGCTCAAATCAAAAAGAGTTACCCGATTTTGAGGTAATGTCTTCTCTAATGTTGTTTTGTTTTATTTTCTTCTCCAACCCCTAAACTCTTTTTATTCATTTCTTTTGTAAGAACACCAGTATCCTCAATATACTAGGATGTTGTTATAAGAAGTATTCGAGCTACACTTACACACACCTACATCTAATGGTTAAAGAACATACGGTTTCTATGGATGGCGAATTTCTGCCTCACGAAACGATGATTGTTCAACACTCATATAACACCTTCAAAGGTGGCCATTAAGATGTCACTATTTTTATATATGATATATAATATGTTTATGTTTTACTTATGCTTCTGTATTTCTCATTTATGGCATACTTTATGATTTCCATTATGGGTAAAACACGATAATTTCATTTTAGGAAGTGCGGACTACCGCCCCCTCAAAGTGATTTGAATCGTTAATGCCATATGTGGGATGTATAAAGGATGAAGTAAATGGTATTATACACTATATTATAATGGAATTATATTATACATTTATATCATTATGATTTAGTTCCATTAAATATGAAATTGAAATGAAAGTAGCGTTCATGCGTACGTACGGCTTACCGTCTCCATGAACGGTGCATTTCATTTCTTACCTCTAAATGTTACGTAATATTATAAATGAATGTATATACTGGATATATAAGATATATATGACATCTAAATCATGAATATAATTCTGGATATAATGGATATTCTACCACATGAACAACTTGTAATTATAAGAAGTTTATTGTTGACTCAAGTTACCATAGATCGACAAAACGATCGTTATTAACTTGAATAATTACATAATATTCATAACATTGTAATAAGTGATATAAAAAGAATAATGAAATTGAAAATGGTTCTTAATAAGGTAGATATTAACTCTAGTTTATTATTCAGGAGGTTAAAGAACGGTTGAGTCAAGTCGGACACAAGGTAAGAGAATTTCTTAACCCAACTTCCATTCTTTGGGTTAATCTCCTACTTTCAAATTATGTCATGATATTATTATGTATTATTTTGTATTTTTACTTTCTTTATGTGTACCTACAGTGAATACAAATAATAGATCTATTTTCTTTTAAAAATGATTTTTTAAGGACTTCGTCTCAATCTCCTTTCATTGAGGCATATTTGGTTTTATACAAAACTTTCTTTTATACGGTGTATAAACCCCTTTGACTTTTACGTTTAGTCAAAAGGAATCTTTTTTATATGAAGCGTTTTACTAAACGACAAAAAGGGAATGTTTTTCTTTCTGTACATATGCGGCGACAACGACTTCTCCGCCGCCGTGACCATTATTTGAGTTTCGGCTTCCTCTATAAGCCATCATTTTTTTTAATGAAAAATAAATACAAAGTTTTAACTTTCTTTTATTTTGGTATTGAAAATGGTTTTTAAAGAGTTTTTATTATATCAATGTGTTTTATTGATATCTTGTGATTGAAATGTGGAAATGTTATGTTTCTTTTATGCATGTTTTATGTGATACGATTATGTTATGGTTTATGATATGTTTAAACCTATTCATATGAGGAATGTATTGGACTTAATAAGTGACGGGTGGAGCCCGCTATAGCTCCTCGATGCATCGGCAGGTCTCATGAGACAAACTAGTGTCTTGGCACGAGGCCTTGACAAAATCTTATTTGTGGTCTAGGCACGAGGCCTTGACTACGTGGTTATGATAGTCTGGCATTATGTATTCCATCATTATGAAAGTGGTTATTGATATTGCATGTGATTATTCGACCAGTAGAATATCCATGTGAAGATGTAAATGGAATTATCTCATTTTACTTTTTCCATATTATGCTGATGTTCAAGTTTAAAAGGCTTTTGTTTTAGTCATACATTGCCTTAAATGTTTATGTTTATTTATGAAAGCTTCCGCAATATTGTTATCCTTACTGAGCATCTGAGCTCACCCCTTTCAATGTTTTAATATTTTCCCGGATGTGAAGAAGTATTTTATGAATGACCTGCAGGGATAGTCAGAAGAGGATATGAGTGTGGACTATGGAGACTTTGTTATTTTAGTTTTTCACTTTATGATGTAATGTAACGTTTACGAATGTATCTAGTGTTTCCAAGGCTACTAAACTAATCGGTCTTTCGAGACTTGATCTTTTGTGATCATGCCAATGTTACGAAGTAATGCACCGGCTCTGGGTAGCTGGGGTCGGGGCGTTACACTTCCCATCATAATATTTTTTATATTACCACACAAATTATAAAACTATATAAAAATATCTACATGTCATCATGATTTCCATCATGCTAGCCTCTCTCATTGAAACCTAACAACCTCAAACCCCAAACAGTGACACAACAATTATGACCTAAAAGGGACTAAAAAACCATCCCAAATTCCAAAAAACCCTCATCCACAATTTCTAACCAAGGGAATGCATCAAAAAATAAAGTCATGTAAATATCATCCATTTTAATTAGCTTATTTCGTCAAAACATCACTTATCCACATACTCATATTTTAAAAAAATATATAGTTATAGCACATTCTTTCTATAGAGGTACCAAAAACCCACATCATAATCCCAGTAAGCCCCAATTGACAATTTCTAAATAGTCCACCATCAATCAATTTTATTTTCCCCATATAATTGAAGGTTCCTATTACAAAAGGTTTTCCATAATCTTTTCCTCTCTACTAAACCAATCATCCACATCATGGATCTACTCATGATCATCATGGATATCATTTTTACACTAAAGAAAAAGATGTCTTTCTATGTAAAGTCAAATAATACACCACCATTTTCTTCACCTTAAATACACCATGGATATTTATAAAGTTTCACAATATAATCACTACTAGTGTAGTTTCTTTAAGGAGCTACCCATTTGAGATATTCCTTAATTGTACATTATGTTCCTAGAGAAAATGTCTAATGTTCACTTATTTTTATGCCAAGAAACACACATGATTCCAATTTTATAACCACCCATCCTTTTCTCCTCTGACCATAAACCATCAAGGATCCCAATATTCCATTAATTATTTTATCCAAAACAATTTTCATACTGGAACATTGTTTTTCAATACTGTTTCCATGTCTCACTACATAACCCACCATGCCTCACATAGTGTCACATTCTCTAATCCATGTCAATAGGATCCAATAGGAATCTAACTAAACTACAGATTTTAACTGAAACCAAGGCTCTATTATAATTTACACAAATCTATAAGGACATAATACCCCTCCCAAAGCACCCATGGAGCCTTAATTACCAACTGAATCATGGAAATTACTAATAAAAGGAAACACCCAATCCCACAGAGCCTAATAATTTACCATCATTTTATTATCTAATCATAATTCACTTATAAATTAATGAATCCCTCGATGCACCTACCTCCAAATAAAAAGTCACATACAATGAAACCCACAACCATCATCCCAACTATAAAAACCATCAACCTTACCCTCAAGTCCCCTCTCTAATAACTCTAGAGATATCCACACTAAAATATTTATAAACACCTTGAGGAACAAAAATTTTTCTAAATAATTTGAACCTCTAATAATGGAACTTATCACTCATTACCTAGGTCCTACAAAAGACATATAATATCCTCACATACCCACTCTTGGGTTTTCATCTACAGTAAGAATAATTAAAATCACATTAGAAAAATATTGTAAAATGCTACCATAGAACTAGTATTTATGGCCCAACCAATATGTTTTGTTTGAAAACATTAAATAAGATATTATTAAGGAATTAATTAATCAAGAAATCTTCCACTAAATTCCCACAAATATTCTTTTTAATTGTTTTATAAAAATAATTTCCTTTTTTGAAAATTATTTATCACTGAAGAATAGGTAAAAAAATGTATAAATGTATATAAATTCCAAAGATAAATAATAAAATAATTTCTATTTTCCCCCAAACTAAGTCTAATATAATAAATAACACCTTTTAATGAAAATAAAAAATTAATTGTAATCTCAATAATAATAATGAAAATTAATTAAAAAATTCCATCTCTGATAACATGGGGTTTCTTTATACAGGGGTATCCATGAACAAGCCTAAGGTGCACCCCAAACATTGATAATTTATTCTGACTCTAAATACCATACCCAATTGTCTAATCAAACAAAAAAAATCTTTGATGCCAATTTTTAATTCTCGAACTAAAATAACTTGTACAAAATCATACCCAGAGAACTAAAAGGCATCAGATGTTCCTCTTTGTATACTATACATTGTTCACTAGTGACCATAGTTTTTATTCATCATGGGGATACTATATTATCAGTTCCATAAAAACAAATAATAGATCAGTCATATAATCATGATATAACAGTAGAGTAACTATAATTAATTATATCTTAGAGTCAACTGATAATATCAAATAAAATCATCATGATATAATATAAGTGAAACCCATGATCAAAATACAACCATAAAAAAGGGCCACTAATTATTGTTATAAAAAAAATAAACTAGAAAAATAAGGCACACTCAATAATAAAACTCATCTCCCTCCTCAGAACAATCACCCAACATCCATCCAGCAACACCATTTAGATCCTAGGTATAGTCTAAAGCTTGAAATTGAATCACTACATTTAAACATTCAATATGGTTCCCAAACAGGTTCTGAGAAAAAATCATAGTAGTGACTCATCAGTTGAGAATCATATATTCAGTCATATAGAATATGTTCAATTATATAAAATAAATTAAGAAATAGTTCAAAATATATAATTAATCAGGTCATGTAAACATGTGCTAAATATTCCACCACATAATTCACCTACTTTAGACCATGTTATAAGATAAGTCATCTCAAATCAAAAACTTCAACCCATGCACTATCACTTAAGGTGTGGTCCTTTATTTGAGTCTCATCCACTACCTTCTCACTCAAGGTTGTCTCCCATACCAATACATGATGTCAAAAACCATCACCTTTCATAACCCCCTCACACATAGTGGGTTTTAATACCATGTTTAACAATATATCATTCCATCAGGGTCTCACTCAGGGTGAACCCTAATACTACATATCGACCACTACCATGTCACTCAATATAGGGTTGCATATGACATTTCAGCCACTACTGTATTACTCATGGAAAAGTCCAATATCACATCCAAACCACTACACTCAAACATAAAATCAGGCCCTATATCTTATATTGAACACAACCATGTCACTTATGATAGGGCCCTATATCACATCTGAACAACTACCCTTTTACTCAAGGTTGGACCATATATCACATATCAAACACAACCCTCTCACTCAATGTGCTGCCCAATATTTAAGTCACCCCAGGTCATAATGTTGAGTCCAATAAAAAAATATCAAAATTCTATATTTCATTAAAAATGACAGGAACCTATATTTATTTAAACTAATCATCATAATTTAAATATTACATCCCAAAATAATCACACAATATCAAAAATTTATTATTTAGTGTCTTCGATGGTCTGATATATAAATAAAAAATTATATGTTACATATGAAAATTTCTCCATTAGAGAACCATTCTGTACACTCTTATATGCTTCTCATAAGATAAACACATCTTCATAACATGGGAAATGAATTCCTAAAAAGGGGGTCCGCTCAAAACATAGTAAGGTAACAAATCATCAAAAAATAATCAATGTTTAGATCATAAGTATATGGGAATACATGAGTAGGATATAAATATATTTTAAAAATAATGTTAAATATTATGAATTTTAACTTTTCATGATAGAAAAACAAGTACACTCAAAAGAGAAAACACATATAATGCCTTACCATTTCGAAAACATGAGATAATAAATATGACCCAAATAGTATAATCCTAAGAATAATGATATGATATTTCAGGGAAAAGAAGCATGATAATAAATTTTTTCATTAACTTATGAATAAAAATCACAGTAGTGGAAATTACTATATATTTCCCATAACATGGTCGAGTAAGAATTACTACTTGATTCCCATAGTGAAGTAGGAATCAAAAAATAATTACCCAAAAACATAATGGAGTTGGAATCACTAAAATATTCCTATAATATTGTGGAGAGGGCCCCACTTTTTGATTCTCATAGTGGAGTGGGCATAAATACTATATTCCCATAATTATCTAATGAAAAATAAAAAATTCACTAATTACTTTTATGATAATATAGAACAACAATAATCATAATAATAGTATTCAAATCATTTTTGATTCATTAGAACATTAAATTATTCATACATCAAGCATCACTTAATTTACCCACAGAAAGATAGCGGTTTAAGAAAAAATATTACAAGAAAATTTTATAATACATCCATATAAATAATTTGTATAGTGGATTAAAAACATGCTCATTGTAATATAAGGACCATTAAGTATTTTTACATTTACGAAAAATAATTTTTTTATGATTATTGGATAAAACACTTGAAAAATAAGATGCAATACAACTTTCTTTAAAATCATTAAAACATCTTCAAAATGTATTCATTAAAATGAAATTATTCAAATTGTTAAAACATTCAAATATTATAAGTTCATACCAACTAATAGGGGTTTTTTAGAAAAAAATATAACAAAATTATTTTTATAAAAGAATAATATATTTTGGAAGACATAAAATATCTATATACTTGTTTTTTAAGAAAAAACACATTCATTTTAAATCCCTTTAAAATCAAGATTCATCCTTTTTGAAAATATAACTTTTACTTTTGCAAAATATAATAAATTTTAATTTTCTTTTCAAAATATTAAAGAGATAATATAATTTATAAAAAAATATTAAAACTTGTAAAATGAATCTTTATAACGAAGAATTTTTATACTATGAGAGGAACTATATACGGGTTTTGGAATGTCGTTTATACATACTCATAAAAAGTCAATATGGTATGTCAAATTTAAAATTCAGTTTCAAAAATATTAATTGGAAAAGCTCTAATTAATTAAAATTTAAAATTTAAAATTTATTTATTATGTAAATAAAATTATATAAATGGTTTTATCAAAAAATTACAGTGTAAGATTAATAAAAAAATCAGGTGTGTAAAAACCATTTAAAAATTTAAGAAATATTATTGTTAAAGCTGACTTTATAAAATGGGATAAAAAAATTTACATTATAAAATATTAAATGGGAATTTAAAGGTCACATGATATAGTACATAATTTGGATTCCAAATATAAATGTCAACATTAGAAAGAAAAGAAAATATGGGAAAAGAGGGGAATTCATCATTGAAGTGAATGAGAATTATTCTCAATAATGATATAATTTTTGATAAAGAAAGTTATCAAGGTTAAATATTTAAATTTATAAGAAATTCCACCCAAAATATAAGATAAATTACAATAGAAATAAAATATCTTGGTGGAAGAAACCAATCATGGATGAAATAAATTAAAGAAGAAGAATTATAACTCAATGAAGAAGACTAAGTTAACAAAGACCCATGAAAATTTGGTATCCATTGAATCAAATTCCAATGAAAGATGGAATTTGAGATAGTTATTAAATCCTATATATTTAATTAACATTATGATAAAAATAAATCCATTTCCAATATATACACAAAACAAGGAAATAATTTATGAATAAGAATCATATCTTGATAAAGAACGATTGAGATGCCAAAAACCTTACAGCCATGATATCATTCGAATGAAAATAAATTTAAATAATGAACATGATATACATCTTAAAACACCATAAATTACATTAATATGACAAAATAAATCCATTAAAAGATAATCACGCTATATAAAAGATATTATGGTGAAGAATAAGAAATTTTTCTCAAAAATTAAATTTATGAAAAAAGTACCCCTTAACATAATTCTTGACTTCCAATAATGATTTGGTTATCCTTTTAAAAAAAAATAAATATCTTAATAAACTATTATATAACCTTTTACATTTATATAAACTTTTATAAACATCATTTATAACTATTCTCGAAATTTATATTTGTTAGTAATTATTTATTTTTAATATTGGATGGGAGTTATTTTGATCGTTTTAAAATAGTTTTATAATAGAAGTGTTGTTAAGTATTATTCTTCAAATTTCAACCATTTTTAAATAATAAATTGTAATATAACTGATTCTTTATATGTATTTATAATTTACTTTTCTCTTTCTATTAGATTTTTGGTTGTGATAGTTAAAAATGAAATCGATGATGAGCATGTTTCTGCGATTTTTTACTAATTGATATTGGTTTCTTAATTATTCAGATTAATATTAATTTTCACATTATATAAAAAACAAAATAATTATTTAATTACATTATAATAAAATATAATTAATTAAGTTCAAGTAGTCATCCAGGATATTTTTCTATAATTGTTTATATAGGTAGCTACACTGACCATAACAAGAACACATAATACACAGTGGATAATTAGAAAGTGATTTAGTTGTAATATCATTATTCTATAGTAATAAAGATATTATTTTATTTTTATAAATGTTATAAATATTAATTTAAGATAATTATAATAGGAGGTAATAGACATGAAACTATATATGTTTAAATTATTTTTACTCTTATCAAGTTTGTATTAGATGGTTGGATATAAAACAATAGTTTTTTTCTCATATTATAAGTTGGTTTTCCCATTTTTCATCATAAATAAAAATGATTTCATATTTATACCTTAAATTATCAATTGGTACCATAAATTCATGTTGTTTTTTTTAAAAAACATGACTTTTCTTGGAAGAGATAGTCTACAATTTTGCACAAATATCATTTTTCCCTGATGGATAATTAGAAAGGGGTAATAGTTATTCCCAAAATATAAAAAATTAATTATAATATTAATACTAAATTGATAGTATAATTTTGGGAATCATAAATATGAATGGTAATGAAAAAAATAATGTTATGGAAAAGTTACTAAATAAGATGAGAGATTTAAATTTATATTAGAATCTTCCTTAAAAAAGGGTTCCCAAAGCTAACAAATTAATACCATATTCTAGTAAAATTGACAGAGGATTCTAGGAGGATTAAAGGATGAATATATTTTAGTTTAAACTCATTTTGATAGGTTTTTCATGAAGTGGTGTAAGTTAACCCCTTTTATAAGTGAAGAAAAATAGAATTTTATAAATACTTATTACTTTTCATGAATAGTATGATACTTCTCCAAGGTAAAATAATCAAAAGGTAGGAAGTAATGAATTTTTTTGAAAAATATAAGGTTTATAAACCTCCAAAACATATATATTTGGGGAAAATTTGAGATATTTTACGTTTTTATCTATATTTTTTTAAACTTTCCACAATTTACTTTTACTATAGTAACTAATTTTTTACCACAATAATTAATTTTATTAAAAAAATTTCATATTATAAGTAATGTCCGATACCTTCTTGATATATATATTTTTGAAAATGGAGTTTTTGCAGTGTTATTGGACATCACCATGTCATGTTCCAAAGAGTTTTCCAGTTTTCAGTTTTCTAATTGTAGCTCACTGAATGGTGACTCAACAAATAGTAGCTCACAAAATAGTGACTCTCAAAATGGTGACTCACCAAATGGTGGCTCACTGAACGGTGGCTCAGTAAACAGTGCCTCACTAAAATGTTTCCCACCGAATTGTGACTCTTTGAATAGTATCTCACCGAACAGAGACTCACTGAAAGGTATCCCACTGAATGGTGACTCATGAAATGGTACTTCACCAAATTGTGACTCACTGAATGGTGACTCAATGAATGGTGACTCACCAAATAGTATCTCACCAAATGTTGGATCACTAAATGGTGACTTTCCAAGTGGTGAATCAATGTCGATATCTCGCGATGGTGAATCATAAAATGGTGATTAATTTCTAGTTTTCTATTTCCACCCCTCATTGATGTTAAATGAGTAACCTATCATATTTAAGCATTTCTAAATCCGTTTCCACCATTTCGAAGGATAATTATTATATCATTAATATCATAACTTCACCTTGACAACAATGTGGCCAAACCACATGGTCAAACCATGATCTAAATTTTAATCCCCTTGAAATCATCTCCCTAATTATTGGAAATGGTTTTTTATTAAGATGAGATCTTCCCTTCCTTGAAACCTATTGTTCCCTCTTGGTGCACCTACATCCTTTATTCCCCAAGGATTACCATGCTTATGCTATATCAACCTATTCAATTTTCCCTTATATTCCTTCCTACTGCTCACGTGACCTTAGTTTTTTGATCAAGGAGGAATTTTTGGTCACTTGTTGTTCCTGGTAGGGATTTCTTTCATCTATCCATTGTTTATTATGTGAGGTGGGTATACTAATGTCACCTCTTGATCATATTTGAAATGAATATTTGAGGGTGTTATTGTATATCATTCTTGTTACCTTAGCCATAAATGGGGATAAGGAAGATTATCATGATGGTTTGATTTTATCTTTTATCATTGATTTGTAAAAAAATTGTATTGGTTATACCCCTCTGAAAATAGTGGTCGATGGTGGCCTTTTCATGCACACATATGATATCTAATACTTATTGTTGATCCTCTTTTGAAATAAATGTAATCAGGAAATCGGATTAACCATGTACATACGGTTAAATAAAATGGATTCCCCAGGATTGAACCTATTGGGTCATCACCCTTGAATTTATAAAAGTGTAATTAAAGAACATTATTGATAAATCTGAATAAAATTTTCCTATTTTTTTGGTTGTGTGTTGTGTGGGGTTTCTGGGATTGTGCCCGGTGTGGGTTGTATAGTGCTTCTATTGGTAGAATAATTATCGGTATAGGGGTGAACAAAGGGGTCAGATCCATGTGTAGGGTGTGGTATGTCTCTGCTACAGAGATGTGGTTTCGATGGCGGTTTCTATGGTCTTGTGTATGAGGTGGTGTAATATTTGTGGTGTAATATCAGGTTTATTGATTGATTGGCTATGTAATGGATGAAATTATAGAGTAGTGTAACAACTTCAGGGATTTGTAATGATTGTGTAATAGTGTTGTGTAGTGGGAATGCAATCTGGTTGAACTACTAAAAGGGGTGGGTTTACATAATGGATTTGGTTGGTAGTTACTTGGATAGTGATAGAATGTAATATGTGAACCTCTTAAAAAATATTGACATGTGGTTAAATTAATTGGGTGGGTTCACGTTTTCGTTGTGGCTATTTGTGTGGTTGTGCATGTAGGGGTATCATAAAGGGTAGTTTTGTGTGGGATGGTTGTTTTTTAGGAAAATTATAGGTTGGGATGAGTGTTTTTTACCTATATATATAAACTTTGTGTCCCTTGTTATTTTTATATGCACCCCACCTGTGATAAGGACTACATTACCAACACCCCCATTATTATGGGGGTGTTTTTTAACATCATGATGGGAGGGTGGATGGATAGTAATTGGATCTGTACTCCCTCTTCTATGAATTTATCAACCAAGACTCTTCATTCACAATATACCGGCTTTCTTTTTGTTACCTAATTTTCAGTAGTAGTTTTGTGAGATACAGTTTGTTTCCCATGTGTCTTCAGCATGAGGCCTAGGTATTGTTGGATGAGACATGCGGTGGTTGTGTCCTAGGTGTCTATAGGAGGATGTGGTTGTTGTGGACCAGGTGAGTGCAGGTAGGTTGTGGTGGTGGGGCTTGTGGAAGAGTGGTAGATCCAGGGCGTTTTCTGTTAGGGATGAGAAGTAAACTAGTTGGAAGTGGTGTGGGTTACCCTATCATTTATGTTATTATATTATTACCCCACTCGTGTTGTGAAATTTTGTGACAGTTCCTTGGCGATGTTGGGGTGGTCAGTGTTCCTTGTTAGGTTCTTTTAAGGTTGTGATGTTTTCTCACTGTTACATTAGTATGTTTCCCCCAGTTGTCCAAGAGTTACTTGGGTTTTCCTACTGAGTATACTTGTATCCTCGCCCTATGTATATGAAAGCATTTATAGGTTTCTATGAGGACATTGAGGACCATGCTAGACCTTACCATCTTGAGCTTTGGGATAGTTGATTTGTTTCTTTGTTGCCTTTTTTTTGTATTGTACATGCGTTTCATTTTACATTATGGTGGTTTTTTGAGACATGCCGGGGTTGTTTCTTTTTCGATCTCTTTTACTATAATGTTGTTTGGAGTTGTTTGGTATTTTCTATCTTATCTCCTAATTTTTTCCTTAAAAAGGGTAATTCCTCCCATATTGTGTGAATGTTCCTAACCTTGGTGCTAGTCTACACCTCAGGGCATATTGGAGGTGTTACTCTATGGTCACTATCATTCCTTCCACATGAGGAAGGAAGGTCTTGGCATATTATTATCCCTTCACTCATCCTAAAGAAGGTGGGTTGTGACAGAATGGTATCATATTTAGTGGAAAGGATGCACTCATGCAGTGGTTTAATATAAGAGGGGAACCATCTGATATATTCAAAGGGGAATATTGTCAGTAGTAGGTCGTCCACATCTGGGTCATCCTTGTATTGGCCAATGGGGAGCCAACCCATGTAGTTTTAGTTATGGCCTTCAGGTCCTCATCCTTTTTCCCTGGGATTTGGGACACATTTTTTTTCATGTGGAGGATGTGTACACCTTCAAAGTCAGTTTCCAGCTCAATATCAGTATGATGGAGGTGGGTAGGTTTAACACCTAGCTCATTAGAAGTTTCTTTCTAGTTCCTTACAACTGTTTGGAGATCAGGCTCCCTCTCCATCGAGGGGAGATGGTGTTGGTGGAGCCCAGCCTCAGGGTTCTCATCTAGGACCTCGACCAGGGTGTATTCAGGGGGTATCAAATAGTAGAGGGTTAGAGGATTTTGGCATGGCTAGTTACACGCCACGGACGTAGCAGTTATAGTAGGGCCAGAGATCGTCCAAGGTACGATCAGTTTGTTCTGTACTATTTCATAGGCTTTTTTATTCAGTATCTTTACACTCCTTTATTGCACCTAGTGTGGCCCATTCCGTGGGGCTAGAAATATAGATACTTTCCTTTCCCTTGTTTTTGAGTATGAAAATAAGGTTAGACCAACTTGATTGACATTTTTTGGGGATATATACTGATGTTAGGGACACATCTGTCAAGTGGGGATCTATTTCTGCTCCAGATGCAGCTATTTAATGTCATCCTTGGCATTGACTGGTTGTTTTATATGCATTCCATTATCACCTATTTCTGGAGGAGAGTTTTTCTTTCTGATCTGGATGGCCAGTGTGTCGCTTTCATTGGTGAGCAGAGTTGTCAGGTGGGCAGCTTATGTGTGTATCCTCTTCATTATTTTTTTTCCAAAATGTAGGTGGATTTTATGTATTATGAGATGGTAGAAGTTTTAGTACATTATCGAGAGTTTCTAGATTCTTTCCTTGATGAGGATGTGTCTCTATCCCATCGACGTGATGTTGAGTCGGGATATACTTACAACCTCGTGCCCATACAATTTGGAAGGATTTTTATCAGATGGTGTCTACTGAGTTGCATATTCAGATTGAAAATATAGTGAAGAAAGGATTTATCTAACCATGTGTGTCACTGTGGGGTGATATGTTCTTGATTACGAAGAAGGAATATGGTCTTTTGAGGCTGATCATAGATTACAAGAGACTAAATCGTATAATGTTCAAGAACCTTTACCCTCTCCCAAGGAGGGATGACCTTTTTAACAAGATTATGGGAGAAATTTGGATATCTATGATTGATAAGTGGTCTAGGTATCAATAGTTAATGTTGAAGAAGGGTGATATCAGGAAGACTAATTTATGGTGCATGTCTAGGCACATCAAATTTACTATAATTCCCTTAAATGTAATGAATATTTCATCCATGTTCATGGGGCTCATGAACATGGTCTTCTATGATTTCTAAATCTGGTTCATTGTTGTTTTCATCAATGTTATCTGGATTTAATCGAGGTCATAGGTGGAGCACTCTGAGAATCTCTAGACTATCTTGGAGGTTCTTCGATGCCACATACTATATGGGAAGTTGTCTAAGTGAATAGTTCTGAACATGAGAGGTGAAATTACTTGGACATATGGTGTCTCACTATGGTATATTAGTGAATCCTTCAAAGTTAGATGAAGTTGTTTCTTGGAAAAAGCGCAAGAATGTGGTAGAGGAATGTAGCTTTCTTGGTCTGGAAAGATATTACTGGAGATTCATACCCGACTTATCCTATGTTTCACCACCATTTATAGCTTTAAATAAGAAATACCAATCCTTTTGGTGAAGTAAGTAGCATTAGGCAGCTTTCAGCTATCTCAATTAGAAGTTTTTTAGTTCTCTAGTACTTAGGTTGCCTGATGAAGGGGTTTTGTTTGAGGTGTTCTATGATTATTTAGGTCTACGTATGGTATGTGAGTAGAAATGAGTGATATCTTATGGGTCTAGATACTTCGATCCCCAAGAATCAAACTATTCCACCGAATATTGGGAGCATACAATATTTTTGTTTTCGCTAAATTTGTGGAGACACTACATTATTGGGGAGTGCTTTGAGATTTTCATGGTTCACAATAGATTGAGATATATCTTCTCCCAGCTAGACCTGAACATATGGTAGTAGAGGTGGATAGAGTATTTCCAAGGCTACAACTTTGAGATCTATTAAACCTAAGAAAAGGGGAATGTTGTGGTTGATTCCTTGAGCATGATGTCATAAAAAGATGTGGTTTGAGAATCTGATGATTCTTGGAAGGTGATGGAGAAGTTGGATACCTTGCACCTAGATGCAGGAGTGGATAGTGGTAGAGACTATTTTTTTTAAATGGTGATTCCTTGACCCAAACATCCAAAGCACAAAATTCATTAAAGGAAAGTTTACAAAAGAATAATGTATGGGATCATATTACAATCCTTTTCATGAAAGGGAATAAGAGCAGCAGGGAGGTCTTCACACCAGGTTATGTATTGATTAACTCCCAAGTTGGCCAAGACATCTGAAACCATGTTTCCTTCTCAATAAACACGTGCGATGATATTTCTCAGATCAGTGAGCGAACTAATGCATTCCATCCAACAGGTAGTAATTATCTGAGCTAGATGAGGTATGGCATTCCAAATTTCTTATATGATGGTCATCAACTCACATTCAATCCATAGGTTGTTCAAAAAAACCATGGAAATTTAATTGCATGAATCAAACCCATAATCTCATATTCATGGGTGGTGGCAATGCCATGATGACCCATGAAGTAGCCTAGAATATGACCGAGGTGACTCCTGAATACAAAAACACACCCTACAGGTCCGAGATTTCCCTTGGAGGCGCCATTAAAGATGATTTTTATACATCTTGGGAGGGGATATCAATATAACACCTCCAGAGTGTGAAAAAGATGACAATAATCTACATTGATCCATAGATGTCTCAAAATTCCAATGATGTGCACGGTGATGTGGAAATGTTCTTTTTGTATCAAAGTAGCTTCACGTTCGGCAATGAGGATCTGAATCCAACCTACATTAAGATAGAGTGAGTAGTTGTTATGAAAATATTTTGGCTTTATATTTGTAATTATAGTACATTTTTATCTGATGTGGATGGAGGAAGAGTCCCAGTGGGGAGACTCAGAGGCTGAGGTGATAAGTGCTTGCGGTAACTAGGGTGATGCTCTGAAGGGATAGTCAGAATACGAAGTTATTCTTTGGGAATCTATTTTTCCTATTAAAGATGCATCAGACAGTTCATCATGAGTTCCTTAGATCACCCCTAGCGGTACACCCAAAAGATTCCATTATGTACCAAGCCTTGAGGGAATAATGTTTTTCCCCAGGTGAAGCTGGTAGTGGTGGAGTTCGTGGAAATGTGTCAAGTGTGCCAGTATGTGAAGTATAAGCATTATTTTCTTAATGGATTGTTTCAGCCCTTAGATATTACTAATTAGTAGTGGGTTGAAATCTCTTTGGATTTCATCACAATTCTACCCATGGATCAGGGAGACTGTGATGTTATCTGGGTAGTGGGGTATTGGATGATGAAATCATCAATCTTTTTATCAGTAAAGGATTCAATCATAGTGGATGACTTAGAAAATAATTATTTGGATGAGTTGGTGTAGCTACATAGTGTTATGATATCCATCATCTATGATCATGACACACAGTTTACCTCACGGGTCTAGAGGGGATTAAAGGATGCTTTTAGCATTCAATTACACCTTATAATTTCTTCCCAACATCAGACATATGGGAAGATAGAGCAGACCATCCAGGCATTACAAGATATGTTGTGGTTGTGTGTCATGGACATTGAAGGGCCATAGGTATGAAATTTTCCCCTGGTAGTGTTTTCAGACAATAATATCTATCACTTTACCATTGGCATGGCACCATTCGATGATTGGTATGGGAGGTCGTGCCATTCACCCTTGTAATAAATGAGGGTTGGAAAGACTGCTACTTATTGTCCATTATTAGTGTAGAGCATGATCAATAAGGTTTTACTTTTGCATGATTGGAAAAAAGTAGCACATGACTGGAAGAAGTCATTTTCTGATTATAGGAGGAGGCCCGTAGAGTTTGAGGTTAGAGACCACATATTCTTTAAGGTTTCCCCTTAACATGGGAAGTAAAGGTTCAGTAGGGGACAAAGCTCTCTCTTAGATTCATCAGACCTTTCAAGGTGTTGGGATGAGTTGTAGAGGTGGAATACCAATAGGAAATCCCACTGTAGTTGCAGAGAATCTGCAACATCTACAACGTCTCCCACCTCTTTTGGTATCGATGTGATGACTCCAACATCATTTACCAGGGTTGGTTGGATATCTAAGACAATCCAATGTTCATGGAATGGTCAGTATAGATCTTGGATTTTCTGATGAAGGTGATGCATGGAATGACCATTCCATTGGTCTGTGTGTTATGATGGCATGTTGGCCTCAAGGAGAGTACTTGGGAGTGAGAATCGTAGATGCATGCCCAATACCTGGAGCTGTTTTGAGTTTTGCTTTTGTGTTTTTGTATATGATTTAATTAATGATCCTTTCTTTCTATATGTTGAGTTTTTTCCCTATTATCTAATTTCTATAAAAGCGTTTTGACAATTGGGAAGGGGGGACATTATCCCTAATCAAAAGCCTTAATTCAGAGGTGATTAATACCATGCGGGCGAGTCACTGTAGCCTAAATAAGATAATATCTTGACATGGAGGGAGGAATTCCCAAATCCATGATTCTAGATAGTTTGACCATTGGTGTGTATGCAGTTATTTGGGGCAGTAAATTTTGGTATAGGTGTTCTTGGATGTCTATGATCCACTTCAGCTTTTGAACAACATAGGGTGGTTTATCCATGAGATGTATCTTATAGGTAGTTGTTTGGACCCAACTCTCTTCTTGATTTTTTTATAAATTCTATAGTGTGATAATACTCTGAGATGTATCTAATGTAGTTTCCTGGACCAATCTAATCCATTCCATTGTGAAAATAGAGTGTTTGTAGTGTTCTTGGAGGTCACCATGGCACGTTCCATAGAGTTTTCCGGTTTTCAATTTTCCAATGGTAGGTTACTGAATAGTAGTTCACAAAATAGTGACTTGCTGAATGGTGACTCACCAAATGGTGACTCACTGAACAACATCCCACTGAATGATGACTCATAAAAAGGTATCTCACTAAACAGCGACTCTCTGAATGGTAGCCCACTGAACGGTGACTCACCGAATGGTAGCTCACCGAATAGCGACTCACTGGAAGATGACTCACAGAATCATAGCTCACTGAATGGTGGCTCACGGAACAGTGCCTCACTGAATGGTGATACAATAAATGGTGACTCCTTAGCATTATCTTGTGATGGTGACTCAACCAATTGCGATTAACTTCCCGTTTCCCAGTTTCACCCCGCAATGATGTTAATTGAGTTACATTTTATGTAAATGTCTTTCTGAAGTTGTTTCACCATCACAGAAGATAATTATTACATCTATAATATCCTAACTCCCCTAGAAATCAAAATGGCCAAACCACATACTCAAACCATTATGTCAATTTTTAGAAAATTGATATCATCTCCCAAATTTGGGGATTTGGCCTTTTATTAAGCCGATAACCTAATTCCTTGAAACCTTGTATTACCTCTTGGTGGACCTACAACATTTCTTCCCTAAGGAGTCACAAACTAGTGTTGTAGTAGCCGATTAATTTTTCCCTTGGGGTTTCATCTTGATGCTTGCGTGACAACCTATTTTTGGGCACAGAAGAATTGTTGGTCACCTATTGTTCTAGTTAGGTATTTCCTTCATATCTCCTTTGTTTTTTTATCATACATAGTGGGTATAATATTGTACCCTTTTTATCATAGTTGAATCAAAATATGGATGCTGTTACAAGGTAATCCTTTTGTTACCTATGTTATAAATGGGGACAGGGGAGATAATGATTCTTGTTGTTTTTATCTATTTTCATTGATCTGTAATATGAATTGTATGGGTTGTATCCATGTGAAAATCATCTTCGTTGGTGGTCTTTTATTGCACACCCATAACGCTTTGTACTTATTGATGATTCTCTATCAAAATGACTATAAACAAGAAATATTATTAACCACATAGAGCTATATAAATAAAATGAATGCCCCATGATTGAACCTCTTTTCTGATCACCCCTAAATTTATGAATGTGGAATTAAAGAAAAATGTTGATCAAATTTTAATACACTCGTCTTGTTGGTGTGGTTGTGTTATGTGTAGGGTTTTGTTGGGATTGTCCCCTATGTGGGTAGTATACTATTATTTTTTGTATCATTATTGTGGGTATATGGGTGGACAGAGTGATTGGATCCATGAGTAGGGTGTGGTATGTGTGTGTAGTGAGGTTGTGGGTTTGGTGGTGGTTGATGTGGGCTTATACATGCGGTGTTTCTGGAGTTGTGGTGGATTCTTAGGATGGGATTTTGATTGATTGTGGAATGGATGGAATTTTATAGCAATGGAACTACATCTGGGTTGTGTTATCATTTTGGAACAATGTTGTTTAGTGGGATTTCAATCTGGTTGTGCTACTGAAAGGGGTAGGTTTACATTTTGGTTATTCTTGTGCATGTGGTTGTGAGTGTAGGGGTATCATAAAGGAGAATTTTGTATGGGATGGTTGTTTGTTTGGAAACCCAAATGTTGGGCTGAGTGTTTTTTACCTATATGTGTAAACATGGAAATCATTATGATTTATATATTCTCCCCACTTGTGTTGAGCACTAGATGTCAAACTGCCCATTGTTTTGGAGGAGGGTGTTTTGTCCGACATCCAAGTGGGAGTATCAGTGGATGCTAATTGGATCCCCTAATACCTCTTCTAGGAATTTATTTCCTTGGAATCTTTGATTAGGTTGTAATGGCTTGAGATTTATTACCTGATTTATGGTACTATTTTTGTGAGAGGTGGTTTGTTTTCCTGGTGTCTTTCAGATGAGCCCTAGGGGTTTTCGGGCAAGACATGTGGTGGTTATGGACCAGGTGTCTACAGGAGGATGTGGTTGTTTTTGGCCAGGTGTGTGTTGGCAAGTTGCGATAGTGGGGCTTGTGGAAGACTGGTAGCGCTATGACCTTTTTCATTAGGGATGATAATTTTACCATTGGTAAGTGGTGCGGGTTACCCTATCATTGATGTGCTTTTATTATTACATTGCATAACTTGTTTTATTTAGTGAGTGTTCTTTGGTTAAGCTAGGATGGTTAGTGTTACTTTTTATGTTCTTTTATAGGTTCTTTTATTTTCTCACATGAACATTTTTATGTTTCCCCCACTTAATCATTAATGAATTTTATTTTCCCTACTAGGTATACATTTATTCTCACCCTTTCTATATAAAACTATTTTTAGGTTTTGAGAATAACATTGAGGACTATGAAGGACCTTACTAGCTTAGGCATCGGGAGATATTTTTTGGCTTCTTAGCCTCGTCTTTGGTATTGTACTTTGGATTCATTGTACTTTATTGTAGTTTTGTTTAAAACAATCATGGTTTGCAATTTTTTAGTTTCTTTTCTTATAAATTTGTTTTGAATTTACAATATTATTTCTGTATCTTGTTTTCCTTAAAATAGGTAATGCCTCCCATCTTGTGTAAATATTTACCTACCTGTGGTGCTAGTCTCTACCCTAGGGTCTATTAGAGACTAGAATTGGGGGTCTTTATATCTCTTTCATTTTGAGGAAGAAATGTTTTTGAATTTTGTTATCATTTGCAATATCTAGAAGAATGTGGGTTGTCACATTTTATTTATTAAATAATTTCAAAATTGTGTTCTATGTTATGGAATTCGTATTACTAAATAAAATATTTTCATTTTATAAATTTTATTTTTAAAATAAACTAAAATAGTACTTATAATCAATTAAAATGAAATGTGTGTTTTGAAGCTTAAAATTTATGTGTTGGATAGAATTATAAATATTAAATATTTTCCTGAAATAAATTTATTTTTTATAAAATAAAATAAATTATGAACCCTACATAGAAATCATAAATTTAGTACATCATATAAAATACTTAATTAACATAAAGGATCAAAAATAATTTTTTAATAATGAATAAATGTTAGTTATATTATATAGTATTTAACATATTTTATATGTTATTAAAATATTATTTTAAAATTCGTAATTCTATTCCTTGAATAAAACTTTCTCAATTGATTTTCTTAAAACTTATAAGAATTACTTATGTAATAAAAATGTTATTAAAGGTATATATTTGGTAATTTTTTAAACTATTTACATATAAATTAACTATTTTATGAAAAGTCCCAAAATCATCCCAACATAATTTTGGAATTATGAATTAAAATATAAATATAATTCGTAAAGAAAAATTATATTTTTTATACATTATATTTTTAAATAAAATAAAAATATATCATAAAATATATTTTAATGAAAATTTTAATTTTTTATGTTTTTAGAGAACTTAATACAAGTTTCTATGCATTTATAATTTGTTACAATATTTTTATTTACTATATGTTTTATTATTCTTAATTTTCTTAATAATATTCATCTACTGTGTCTTAGATTTATTTAGTTTTGGATTGAATGTGGAAAATTATATAAAAAATGATATTAATTTAATGAAAAATATATTCTAAAATATTAAGGTGTTATATACCCTACCCCTACAAATAAAAAAAGAAGTCACCCTTTTATTAATTATTCACTAAAAGAATAATCTATGGGATATATAAGAAACTAATTATTTATATTCTACTTTGATATCAGTCTCACAATCATAGATACAATGAAACACATCAATTCCCACATAATTGGAATGTATTGATATTTATTCCTTTACCTCAATAATTTATAACAAACATGCTTCCTTAGATGGTAATAGGAGTTTATAGGGATATACATTTCGTAGATTCATTTTCTTGATCATATTTCCTACCAAATACTTAAACTAACCATTTTATGATAATATCCAAGAAAATCCTTGTATATGGTCAGATGAATGTGAAAAACCAATATAAATAAGTAATATATAATGACATCTTCATTTCAAGAGAAGATACTTGTGATCCAACTATAATATAAAAGGGTTATCTGGTAACTTCTTTATTTTATCCTACATTTTCTATGGTCATATTTTTATTAGCATCTCTAACTTAACATGTTGTATATTATATTCTATAATTTATTTTAAATACTTCCAAAAAATTATAAATAGAATGTAATTTTACCAATAAATATACCCCCAAGAGTGATTATCCATTTCTCTAATCATAGGGCCACTAATTATGAATCAATTCCACATTGATTTTGTTATTAACTAACCTTTTGAGATTAATTACACCTACATGCATCTATTAAATACCCACATCCACTTTCTAGTATATAAACAGGGATTTGAGTACTCAGAAAACCACATACTCAAAACAGCTCCAAAATATTTGGATTTTATCCAATAATTAGACTCATAATTATGCTTTTAACTAATGTTGTTTCATGTTAATTCCCAAAATAACATAACTAAACCTAAAAAATTACAAAACTCTTTTTGGATACTAATGGAGGAACCCTATAGCTGCAATCCTTGGTTTAGTGATAAAAACACTTTTTTAATCAGCATCTTTGATATGAGGTTGTATGAACCAATGTTTGTTTTATAACATTTACATATGTTAAACATTGTATCACATAATAATAATTCCATAGAAAAAATTTATGTTTTATTTCCAATGATTATTAACTATAAAAGTAACCAATTTAATGATACTCAATATCATTGTTTTATAATCATGACACACTATACTCCCTTCCAGACTTCCCATATGTAATATTAATATTTATAACATCGGTAATAGTAACATAAAAATAGATAATCTAAAAATATATAAAAAATGGAAATCTAATTAACATGTCATTAAGGGTTATATCATAAAGAAAATGTGAAAATACGAGACGAAGATCGATATCTTATTAAAAAGAATCTTGAAAAATAAGTGTTTTATATAAACCATGATTGAAATACATGTGTTCCCAAAACAGCAATAAAATAATCAGAGTGTGGGAACATGAGTTAATAAACCTAATCCATGGACTATAATCATATATATAAAGAATAGGAATATAATGGGAATACAGAATAATAATAGACTATGTCACTGACATAAGTATAGAAATCATAAAATCGCATAGTGGTAATCCTTACCTATTTACCCTATCATTATGGAGTATGAATCACAAACTAATTCCCATAAACATAGTGGAGAGTTAATCCCTACTTAGATACCATAAAATAGTATACCATGTATCAATTCCTCATTCAGATAATGAAGAAATCGTCAATACTCAATTCTTATAAGAATTTCACGAGTTAAATATCCTTAGCTGATAAATTTGGGGAAAATATAAGACACAAAACATCATAATAATAGTTAACCATTCATATGAATTCCATTAAAATTTGAATATATTCATACATAAGAGGTCATGTAATTAACTCATAGATAATGGAATAATTTCTATAAATACTAACCTATAAAATTCAATAATACAAATAACATAATAAGATAGATTATGGTTTAAAAACATTCCCAGTGTAATATAAGGAGAATTAAAGATGTTGACACAGATAAAAAAAATTTATAAAATAATTTTATAAATACCTTCAATAAAAATTTGTAATATCCCTTTTTAAGACCTAAAAACTTCTTTAACATCACTTCATTAAAATGGAATACTTTTACATGATAAATCATTTAACCTTATCTTTTAAAACCAAATATTATGGTTTTAAAAAAAATTATAAGACAAATATCCTTTTAAGAGAATAATTTTTCAGGAATACCAAAAGACACTAAATAATTAATTTTTTTTTAAAAAAATGCCTTTACATTCCATTAAAAATAAAGAATCCCATTTTTTCTATTCAAACAATAACATTTGGAAAATATATTAAAATTTATTATTAATAAAAAATATTTATGAAATCCAATAAATTGTAAAATAAATTTAAAATACGAAAATAATGATTCATAAATAATAATCCTTTTATATATAGAGAAATCATAAAAGAGTTTTTTGAATTCATTTTTACTTGACTAAAAATGATAATGTTATGCAACAAATTAAAAATAAATTTAAAAAAAAATGATGTGAAAAATTATCAAAACCATTAGTGTTAAAAAATTATTTTCCTTAATTACATCATTAAAAGTATATATATTTTTTGGGGAAATATGGAGTATTAGATAAGACATATGATCGTGATAATAAAAACATTGATAATATTTTAAAAATACCTTTATTATAACCCACATCATAAAATGGGATAATGAAACAACTCTTTTAAAAGAAGAATTGGAAAATGTAAATGTCACATTCAATTACACAAAATTTGTTTTCCAAATATAATGAAGAACATTTTAATTATTGAAAAATATACACAGTGTGGGGAAACAATCATTAAAGAGGATAATAATTATTCAAAAAAATCATATAAATTTTGAGGAAGAAATTAATAAAGTTGAAATATTTTTATTAAAAATTGATTATCCCTATAGGGGAAGATAACTTGTAATAAAATGAAATAATAATGTATAATAAAGCAATATTTCAAGGAATAAGGTCAAGAATAAGCACTATAACTCCATGAATGGAGTTGAGTAAAAAAATTCCCAAACAACTTTGGTAACTTTTGAATCAAAATTCCATGAAACATAAAATGTGAGATGGATTTTTAAGTCCCTTATTTTAATGAAAATTATGATCAAATTAAATAAATGGAAAATAAGTACATTTAAAATGGAAATAGAAAGTTAATATCAATCATATCACAATAATCTAATATATATAAAAATGATCAAGTCCATACAAACATGATTCCCTTAGAATTAATATCCATATTAAAATATATGATATTGATCTTAAAAAAACATGAATTACATTAATGTTTTAAGATATATCCCTTAGTTAGTAATCACACCTTATTAGAATTATTATAGGGCATAATATGAAATATGTCTCAATAAATTAAATTTGAGACAATGAACCCTTATGTTAATTCATGACTTCTACTGAATCGTTTGAATCACATATACAACAAAAATACCTATCTTAATCACCTATTTCAAAAAAATATTTATAAACATTTATAATATTAATTTAAAATTATTTTTGAACATTGTATTAATAATTATTATTTATTATCAATATTATGTGTGAGAAATCATGATCATTATAAACAAGATTTATTGTAGAAACATCGTTATTCTTAATTTTGAAAAAAAAATCATCATTCACATATCATAAAAAATTATATAATTTATTATATTAATTTTTTTTCAATATATACTTTAATTATATAGGGGAATTTTACATTTCTTAAAGATGAACCTGGTGATGAGAATGTTTTCATGATTTTCAAAAAATGGATATTGGATTCTAAATTTATGAGTTTAATATTAATATTAAAATTCGATAACAAAATTAAAATAATTAATTCCCGATTTATATAAAAAATTATTAGAAATTAAGTTCCCACACCCATAAATTATATTTATTTATAGTATTGTTATAGTATGCAGTTAAATATACTAAAACATGATGATACCTTAATAAATGTATGATTATAATGTTATATAATTGACATGAAATTTATACGTTGGAATAAATATATGTTTTATTACTTTTTTAAGAGACTAATAAAATATAATATACGGATAATAAGTGGTAGTTGATACAAAGCTATTAAATATTATAAATAAATTATTTTTCCTCTTAGTACGTTCTTTTGAGACGGCTGAATTTACATAGATCATTTTCCTCATTTTTTAAATAGGATACCCCTTTTTTCTTACCCAAAACATAATAATTTAATAAAAAAATAAGTACCTACTAAATACTACATTATTTAAAAACATGTATGGTGGTGAAAGAAAATAAAACATGATGCGTTATGGAGGATGTAGTCTTCATGTACGCATGAATTTCGTTTTAATTTTTCCAAAGGGAAGTTGGAATGGTTTCCAAAATATATAACCTCATTAAATATATATTAAATAATTAATTTACTGTATAATACTGGGAAAAATACATTTTAAAAATAAATACACAATGGAAACACAATTATGGAAAAGTTAGTATGTAGATTGAGAGCTTGAGATTTGTCTCATAAATATCCTCTGAAATAGAGGCTTTAGGCGGAATAATTTATAAAAAATGATCGTGAAAATTAGATAGGATTATAGAAGGATAAAAATATAATATTTTTTAGGTAAAATTTGAAGTGATAGGTGAATCATTAATTGGTGTAATTGATCCCCTTTTTTAAGTAAAAATGTATTATATTTTTAAATAATCCATAGTTTTCAATAACAGCATGACACTATTACATGATAAAAGGAAAAAAATGTGTAAAATCATATAATCAATGACTATTTATCCTATATAATTATTTAATAAACATTTTTTAGACAAATATGAATTATTTTAGGCTCTTCCCTTTAGCTTTTTATATTTTTCTAAAATTATGTTTTACTATGGTAACTAATTATTAACCAGGGAAATTAATTTCAATGAAAAAAATGAGATTAGATTTATTCTATAATTTAAATATTATTATTTATAATATAGAATTGATTATATCAATTAACATTTATAACTTGGGGAAATGTTTATTTCGAAATTAATACATATAGTGCTTAGCAACAACTTTTTGAAAACTGTGCTTTAAAACATAAAATTTATGTATTTTTTAAAACTATCACAGTTATATATTTTCAATAAATAAATTTGTTTTTAATAAGATAGAAATAATTATGTTTATTCCAAATAAATTCAAAAACATATATATCAACTAATATTTTTTATTAAAATAAAAAATCAAAAATAATTTTTAAATTGGAATGAAATGTTACTTGAGTTATAAAATGCTGAGAATACATTTTATAGGATTAAAATATTATATAAAATAATAAAATTTACGCTTTAAATAAATATTTTATCAATTAATTTTTTTATAAACATACATGTCTTACTTATATAATAATGAAGATATAATATCTCAGTTTTGGTAAAAACCATCTTTTTCACTATTTGACTAAAATTTATTTAGTTTAAAAAGGTCAAAAAAATCCTAAAATATTTTATACATTTTTAATTAAAAAATAAAATAAATTATAATAAAATAAATTATATAATTTATACGTTCATATTTTAAATAAAATATATATAGAGATAAAGAAATTAATTTTATTTAAAAATAAGATATTTAATCTTCAAGTGTTCTTAATCATATTTTGTATGAATTTATAATTTACTGTTATCTATTTATTTTCTAGAGGTTTTCATATTTTTATTTTATCTTAATAATATTTTTATAATATGTCATTGATTGTTTTAGTTTGCGGTTTCTTATAGATAAATCTATCAAACATATTTTTAATTTAGAGAAAAATATCTTCCAAAATCCAAAGGTGTTATAATATCATTTCATGATCAATGGCCACTCACTAAAATTAAGAACATATATAATATCTTTTCCAATACCATCTCACTCGGGTTAGGGTCCTTTTTAATGTCTCTTATCATGACACTTATCTCCATTATCTGACCCAGGGTGAGGATGGTCACTATTATAAAGAATGATCAGAGAATTAATAATAATAATATTAGATGAAAATGGTAGACAATCCCATATCCAAACTCTTAGTTATCCATAATCACACCACCACCTAGATCTGTACTATTTGTAAATACATATAACTCTACATCATCACCATAACCAATTTCATGATCCTTGGATAACCATCATTTCTATAGATAAACAATACTCACAATTATCCCATGCCCCTATGGCATACACAAATCACAAGAATAAAAAATAGGTCACAATGATGATATTCAAAAACAAATACCCACATTCAAGGTATTCAATACCTCATGGGAAATCCTGAAAATTACAAAAAATCACTATTATTCATCTATCACATAGCTAGTTCCCAATCACAAATTGAGATGTCTTCCTAGATATCTTGTCCTTCTTCCCAAAATGTTAATGGACTATATGCACCCACACACTACCCATGTTCCCCACAATTCACCAAGGAACACACTCTTTAACACTATTTAAGCCTCACATAACTACTCACTAATCATCTATACCCATATCGTTTTATCAATTTTCATCCATATTTATAAGCATCATGTATGACTATTCATTCCCAAGGATTGTGATTAACTGCTTCTACAACCCAATGACACGTAAATCGAAATCCCAATGGCTTACCATGTGTTCTATACATTTCCCCATCATTTCACTCCTCTCACTAAATGGGTTCATAAGTCCCATGGATATTTCCTGATACATTTTAGATAATCATCATGACTCTTCACTAAAATTCAAAATCCTTATGTCTATACACTTTGTGTCCCCTCAAATTGAATAATAATTCTCAATCCTTCCCCTTTATGGATCCCCTGAATAAATAATAATGTATACACATGGAGTTACCATCCTCATAAAAATATTTTTTCCATAGAAGCTAAAACTAAGCCCCATTGTGTTTCTCAAAACCTAGATCATGTAATTAGTCATGAAAAATTAAATATAAGAATTTATTTACAATTAATAAATATAATTGGGTGAAGTAAAATCATTGAAATCCATTTAGCGGAAACCATGCCTAGAACCTCATTAAATAACTTTTCCTCAGTCAATATCAAGATATATCCCACATAAACACCAAATCCTTATCATAAATCGTCTAATAAATTTCATATTCCAAGTTGATTTTGAATAAACAATAGTAAATTCCGTGAAGAGATGAACCTATAATGAAATAGAATGTAATTGGTTGCATCTACCATATTTAGACATTTTCTAGCCCCTACAACATGAATCCCCATCATATCAGGAGAAGTTAACCATGATTTGGGGAATCATTATCAATATCTTTTAAGAAAGAACCCAAGATATAATTATAACAAATAAGAGGAGTTTGGAAGTTTATAATGGGGTCTACCTATTTGATATATCAAATATTTATTTAATTAACGATGAATTAATGGGGATTCAAGGGGATTTTATGGTGGAGAAACAATGTGGCATAGGGCTTCCCATAATCCCTCTCTTGAGTAATTTTTTTTGAAGAATGTGGGAAGCCCTTAAAGGATTGTTATGATCCTCTAAAAATATTTTCTTGGGGGTCCATTAGAGTTTTACCCCTTCATTAATGTTAAACCCCCCCCCAATATATGGTATAATTTTTGCATGACTCAGAGGGTCAGGGAATAACTCGTCTCCCCATAGCTTTCCCACACCTGCTCCCTTATAGTATTTCCTAGCACAATAAATAAAAACAACATTTAAGAGACTAATGTAGGATGACCTAATTTCCATACTCCAATGAACTCTATTAGAAAAAACATGAGAATAATTTTCCATGCACCATGGAATCACTAGTGAGGAGTCCAAATAATAGCATGCATTTATTTTACATTATTTCCATAATTAAAAAATTACATAGAATAATATTTTCAACAGCCTGAGAATCAAGAGGTTTAGATTATTTTCAAAGTAGACACATGAGTGGATTATTTTATAATGGTTTTGAACATTTCTCTATAATATCATTGTCCTGGTTCTTCTCTTAGACTTCTCAAAAATTAAACTCATCCCCATGATGAGAGAAATGGAAATATCTGTAAGGGGTGTGCTCAAAGACTGATTAAGGGAGTAATAATCATATAAAAAATTTACCTAATATCTTATAACAACAATATGGAAAATGTATGTATGATAGAAATATATAATTAATAGGAAATGGAATCATAAAAATTTTATATATTTCATAGTATGAGAATAAGTCTCCCATAAGATCAGACATATAACATTGTTTAAAGACTCTTGAAACAGGAGACATAAATCAATATCTCTGGGTATAGAAAAGTCACATATCAAAATAGTGTGGAAAAAAATAGTTATAGGAACTTAATATTTTTTATCAAGTGTAACTCCCTAATATTTTAAAAGAACACTATGATTGATGGCATCTAAAACACATAACACTCAGAAAAAATAAACCAAACTACATTTTTATTTAAATGTTACAATGATAACCTATACACTTAATTAGAGGTAATAAATAGTATATAAAAAATATTAAATATATATCATTGTAATAATTAATAAAAAACAATTTATTACTCACTAGGAAATAAGTACTCCACTTTTTTCATAAAGATATTTTATTTTTCAAAAATATTTCTTTCTATAAGAAAATTTTATTATTTCATTTTGTCACTAAATTTTATGAATAATTTATTCCACTCATAGAAATTATATTTGACAAAAAAGATATTATTTTTGAAATAAAAATATCAAAATCATATTACAGTGAAATATTTGGATTTTTCAAGAAATATTTATTTTTCAATGAATATTAAAAAGTTCAGTTTTATAAAATATGGTATATTTTATAACAACGTTAATACATATATGTGATATAAATATTTTTAAACTTATAGAATACTAAATTTAGGATAATATAAAATAAATATAATAAAAAACCAATTCATAACACATAAATTAGAATATATTTCTTGATAAATAGGAAAATAATTTTCAATGCCCACACAGGGTTTGCATAACAGTAGAGAAGTCAAATATGGTGTTCTAAATATAATATTTGAGAGTGAATAAGTATTTACTCGACTTTTTAACAAATATAATGTATAATTATTCATTGTTAGGGATATATACAAATTTTAATGTTATATAATAAGTAACGTATCAAAATTCTTATGCAATGCTTACATAAGTCTATAAAAGTCAAAATCACCTATTAAAAAAATTTCATGACACAAATTTTAATAAATGTACATATTTAGTGAATATAAATGTTTAAATTGAACATATTTAATTTTTATTGATTATTTTAATTTTTTTAGTGAATAAATAAATACCTCATACTTGTATGCATCACTAACACAGTTCTTGTGAAAGTAGTAAGAAATAGAATAATTGATTTTAAAATATTAATATGTATTCTTTTAGAGTGATATATTTTGTCCCAATTATTTTGTAGATAAATATAACATATTATGGATTTTTTAAATGTATATTACCGAATTAAACTATTATATTGAGGACATTAATTTCAATGTAAATTAATAATTTTAAAAATGAAATTAATTATATATTATAATAATCAATATTTTTTTAAATGGCTGATAACTATTGAAAACCTACAATCGCCCAATTAAATGGGTTATGGTTGAAAATACAATCCATTTAATATTTATGGATCACTTTCTATTATATTGTAACTTTATTGACCCTTAAAAAGTAAAAAACATTGGTATCATTATAATCATAAAAAGAGTTAATCTGGGGTCAAGGAAAAGTGATACTGGTGAGGACATCCCTGAAAAAGGTCTACATTTTATTAGATGAAAGTATTCAGATGCATAAATGTCCTATATTTCTAAATATATTGAATTTTTCCCTATTTTAAAAGAAATTTAATTTAGATTAATTTAATACTTTATGTAATTCCAATAGTTCCCCTCCACTAAATTATAAAAGAGAACTATCTCTCTTCTTTTCCTTATTTCTTTTGAGTACTCTAGTTCATCTAATACATAACCAAATACCTTAATAACATCCATACACAAATTATAGAGGCCTTATTTTTTGATTTATATTAACCATAGAAGGATTAATGTATTAAGAAAAGGATTTTTCTAAAGAAGAGGTATATATTTTTACCGAATTATTTAGTTTTATTTATTCTTATAACTCATTAAAATATATTCTAACCATTATGATATAAAAAAAATAAGTATATAGAATATAAATAGATATAATTATCATAATTTATTAAACTATATTCATTTCACATTCCATTAAATTGATAATGAAAGCATCATTCATGTTTATGGGGGATTGCCGCCTTACAAACTAATGTAAATTTTTTTCCACCCCCACCTATAAAGAATGGTTATGAAGAAAAATTTAATTTTTATTTATTTTATTCAGAAAATAATTTTAATTATTTAATTATTTTATACCATCCATTTTCTTTCTATTATATTTGTAGAATAATTATAACATTATTCATCCTTACGTGTGGATTACAACCTCCATGGGGTGATGATTATTTTCATCACTACATCACATGGATGTTATAAATAAGAAAATTTAAAGATTTAATATGATATTTATGATGAAATAATCATTATTTTATTATAAAATAATAGTTACCTTTTTACCAATTTTTCATTTAAAAATGTAAATCTACCTCATTGGTAATACGTCTTACCATCTCCAAGGTTGTAATGTAATTCATTTGTCCTAACAACATTACATTGATGTTTTAAAATTAAAAATAATGTAAATGATTTATAATTATTTAATAATAATTATTCTTTATATTATGTAATAATTTAATTTTACAATGTTTACCCTACCTAAGCTATTTTGGGATTATGAAACCAATATCCTCAAAGCATCTGTCGTAAACATAACTAAGATGTAAATAATAAAACATGGTCAAAAATAATATAAAATATATAATAATATCTGAATGAGAATTAAAAATATTCTAAATCAATTAAATAGTTAACATAAGATTATTATTTTGGGACATAAAGAATTTATGTCATATGCCGGACTCGAGAAAAGGGACAAAATAACATAAAACCTCATTTAATATTTTAAGAGTCTATTTTCTAAATTATTTTCATCCATGTGAAAATTCATAAAATTAATTTACGGATTTATCTATTGGAAAATAAATTAATTATAGGTAAACATTAATTTTACTTTTTTACTTTATTCCAATGGTTTTCAAGAGCAAACATTTTACATATTGTATTTATAAAATTTTGAAAAAAAGGATAATAGAATTTCATATTTTAATTTAAACAAAATAAATTGTTTTTCACACTATAGTGACTATTATTTAATATTTATATTTATTTCAAATCATTCATGTTTTATTCAAATAAAAAATCCCACTTTTTTCTAAGTATTTTTAAAATGGGTTTTAAATAAATGGATATTCAGATGTCTAGAAATGGTTTTATTATCAGTGAAAAGTATATTTTAATTAGTATAGCGATGGAAATGAAATATTTCATGTGTTATTATTATTTTAAAGTTCTTGTGATTTATTTTGATGATTAGTGGGCCCAATATATCTCACTACTAATTTTGGTAAATGCACACAGTTAATCTATTAGGTATTTTCAAAGAAATTTTTGGAATCTATCATATATGTTATTCCAAATGTAATAGTGATTTTATGGAAAATATGGGTGTTATGTACTACGTTACCAATATTAATTTTATATTTAAGCTGGTGATATTTACCAAAAATAATTTGATTTCAATGGGTAAGACGATGATATTTTATTTTAAAGGAATGATTATGTCCATTTTGGTTAAAAAGATATTTTTTTATAAAACTCATTTCAAGGTTTATAATATTCTCTAAAGAAACCATCATTATTATGATTTTTAATTTATGTTTTCTTATAAAGTGTTTTATGAAATTTTTTTTAGTAAATCTTATTTCACATGTAATTAATCACTTGTTTGAGCCTAAAGTTTATTATCTTATAGAAAAATAAATTTTATTATCTCATGGTTTTAAAACGGTCTCATGGGTTTAATTTATTATTTTTATATTCCCCCTCAGTAACATTTTTTTTCTCATACAATCTTTTAAAAAAATTACATTATTTCAATATGGGTAAAAAATAAAGATGAATTCAATTTGAAATTGATGACTATTTTCCATGAAAAGAAAATGTGTTTCATTATTTGAAGTTTTATATTTTAAAAAAATAAAACTGAGAAGAATTATCCAATTTCAAATTTATGGGGTTGTTATGTATGAATTATGACCTAATTAGATGAAACACTAAACTATAACGATACAAAAAATTTATTAAAGTGAATTCTTGACTGAAAACTCATGATTATTTAATGTCTTATATTTGGGTACTTATATTTGGTATCTGAGAAAAGGTTTAGATAAATTTTTATATTCATATTTTAAAATTTTAGGGATAAACTTTGGGATATGTATAATATAACGATAATATCCTCAAGGTTTGGTAAAGTAAAAAATATTTGATTTCGTAGAAATGAAATCATTACCTTGATATAGGGAAGGGGATGCAGTTATCGCGTAGATGAACCTAGGGGTAACAACTGTTAAAGGAGTGTATTGGGTAATAAAATGATCATCACCAATGCATGGGTATTAGGCCAATAAAAACACACTGAGTGAGAAACTCCATAAGGATTGTGTTTTAGTTAATCCAAATTCTCTTTATGAAACATGATGAATAATGAGAGGATGAAACCAATTAAAACCTAATATAATCAATAGTGATATATGATAAAACTATATTTCATATGTTTTTCATGGTTTTAATTGTAATGATACCGCTTTTCAGGTTTTATGTGATGGAAATACTTTGGGATATATTTATTGTGTTTTAATATATGTTTGAGGTATATGGAACTTGTAGGTTTAGCAATTAAAATTGTTATTTAAGGAAGAATGACTCCACATTTTATGAAAAGAAGTTTAGTGTTTCTGAAAACCTTTATTGTCTATATGATCATTGAAGTCAAGATAAATATGGTTTATTACAATTTGGGAACATATTTTTTCTGTTATAGATAACTCAGTGATTTAAAAATGTTTTTTCAATTAAATAATTATTGTTATTTCAGAAGAAGATCTCCATATTTTTTGGGAAGAAAATATTATTTACGTAACAAATAATATTATTATATAGTATTTTATTTTATCTAAGGAATAAAATTTGAATTATATTTGTGAATAATATATTATTTTAATGTGTATTTATGGTGATTCAAGTAATATATGGAATTGTTTACCATATTTTTGAGATTATATTGTTTGAAAATATTGATTTTTCAGTATATGACATATTGAGAGTCTAATGTTGATTGGAGATAAATGTTAAATTAATATTTTAAGAATATAGGGTAAAACCAATTAAATTTATGGCTTTCAAACTTGGTTGGTAATCTTTTGATAAATTTTAAGGATGATTTTTTATTGAATGATATATCTGAACATCAGGTGCTATTATTTTGTATTCAGAGATTAATGTTTTATTTTTTCATTTGAATGTTTATTCATTTTGGGAATTATCTTTCATTATCATAAATACAATGGTTTTGGTTAATGTTTAATAAAATGATAAATAGATTGTTATCCTTTTTTAAAACTATATGAACCATTAAAAGTCTATTTTAGTGCATCATGCATGAAAAAATCATCATGAATACTCATCATTTGGATCAAAAGATGATATTTTTGTATAAATTGATTAAATATTGAAATTCAACTTGTAAAGACAGTATATTTCCACATGTTCTTTATCTAGATTATAAGTTAAGTCCTAAAAGTTATGAAAAGTATCTTGAAATAATAAAATGTTTCATTTTAAAATATTTTGTGATGAATTGATGGTCATTTTAAAATCCATTTGGATTATGGTTTTTTAGTCATTAACATTCTTTTCATCATTCATATTCTTGTGATCAATGATCTTTGTCACTCTCTATCATTATTTTGAAATTATTTTCCCCCATGTTTATGTTTTACATTAACACTAATGGTATCCTATTTGGAATCCTAGTTTTTGGTTCTTTCATTTGACATTCATATTTTCCTTTATCTTTTTCAAAATTTAGTTTTACTAACCCTTTTAACAATAAGTGTTTTCAAAAATTATATTACAAAATTTCAAATCCTTGATTACTGGGATCGAGTTTAGATTTTTGAGGATTAAATTTATTAATAGAGAGATAATATAATATCCTTGATATTTTAATATAAGACCATTTTTGACAGTCTATAAGACACACAACACTGAGCATAAACGGATTACAATATTTTATTATTTCATTATTATTATTAGAACATAATCGTAGTATTGGAAGGTATGAATACGTTTAAATACATTTTGAAATATATATATTTATATATACACAAAATAATATCATACTAAATATATATTTAATGATTAATTATTAGGAAATAAGTACTGAATTTTTAGTAAAGTAGTCTTATTATTTAAAAACACTTTTTCATAAAAACAATGGTTTAGATTTCCTTTTGTGAGAGAACATTATGATTAATATTGGAAAATTTCATATGTTTTATTTGATAAAAATTATATCATTTATTAATGCAGTGTCTCAAAATTATCTTACAGTGATATTTTTAGATTATTCTTTAAACATTGATTTTCCAATGAATACTGAATAAAATAAAGTTATAATGAAATATGGTATATCTTATGATATCTCCAAGACATAAATATGACATAAAAATTAACTAAATATATGAAAAAAATTATTTAAAACAATATACTAAAAAATTTAGACATAAATAATTCAAAATATATAAATTAGAATTTATTTCACGATAAATATTAAAAACATTTTTAGTTCTCATGTAATTCTTTTACAACACATGAAAAGTCATATTTTGTGTAAAAAGATAATATTTGAGAGGGAAGACATATTTTAAAGATTTATAAAATAATTATCAACTATTATTTATGCTTTTTATGGAAAGATATGTATTTTTTAGTTATATAACACGTTATTTATACTAATACTTGTTAATTGATTTTGTAATTCTAAAAAAGTAAAAACAACATATTAAATAATTTATCAGGAAATATATGTGCGTAAATATAAATATTTAATTAATTTAAAAGTTTATATTTAACGTTATTAATTTACTAGTTATTATTTTAATTTATTTTTCCTTTTTGGTGATTAAATAATTTCCTTAAATGCTTCGGCAACGTTGACACAATGTTTGTACAAGCTGTAGAAAAATTAAGTAAATGATTATTAAAAATCTAAAAGAAATTTTTTTCATTATTTTATCTTAGTCAATTAATTATATATATATATATATATATATATTACAAATAAAAGTTATTTTTTTTAATTTTATATTAGAATTGCATTAATTCCCTGATGAATTTAAAGTAAATATAAATAAATATTTATAAAAATAACATTATTGATATATTATATTAATAAATATTTTATTAAAAGATTTAATATTCATATAAGTAAAACATTCATCCAAATAAATTGTATATGGTTGAAAATATCAACAAAGATCCATTTTTTTTGAAATTTACTTTAATATTTAATTTCATTACAACTAAATAATTAATAACATTCTTTTTGTAGTAATTGTAAATAGTTTTAACATGTGTTAAAAAAAACTGATAAGGGTTAAAACATCACAAAAACTTTTCCAAATGACATTGGATGAGATTTTTTGGACTCAACATCATCAAATATTAGAAATATATAAATTGTTTTTCAATTTTAGATGATATATATTTTATATTAATTTAATATTTTATGTTCTTATAGTGTCCCTCCCCACACATATTAGAGGACACATATTCACCTCTCTTAGTCACACCTTTTCAGATATTAACTATAAAAATACCTGAAAAAAATACCTCCACACATCCTAGAGGTTTTATTTTTAAAGGTTATCCACCTTAGATGGCTCAATGTATATATCAAAAATGATTGATCGAAGAAGAGGTAATGATTTGAACATATTGTTTAATTTTTAAATCTTCTTTTACCTCCCTCCAAACACTTATAACAATTTTGATATAATAAAACAAGTATCTCACAAATACTATGATTTTTATTATATTAATTTATAAATTTGTATATATATATCCACCTAAATAAATAGATAAATGAAACCATTGTTTGTCTGTGCAGTGGACTACCGAAAAGTGAACTGATGTAATTCATTTTCCTTCACTGCTTACCACTTATTATTATAATAATGGGTTTAATATATATATTTGTTATATTAATGAAATAATCTTATTTTTATATAGGTATTATAAAATATTTTTTATCTCTCAATCCATATAAAAATGATAACGACATTCGTACATATTTCTGTATTATAACATTCACAAAGCGATGTGATTCATTCTTCATCACTACATCACATCAGTGGTATATATAAGTGAATTTAAATAGATAATATTATTTTTATAATATATAGATCATTTTTAAATATAAAATAATAATTTCCTTCTTTAACTCTTTTTTTACAAATATAAATGTTAATAATGCATGCATAGAGCCTCATGTCTTAATGATTGAAACATACTTTATTATTTATAACCAATATAAATAGTATGCTTTGAAAGTAGAATTAATTATAAAAATTGATAATTATATCATGATTAAAATTTTTATATATATAATTAAATAATTACCACTTTTACCATGTTTATCATACCAAATATATTTTGGTATTATAACCAAACATCTTTAAAACATCGGACATAAACATAACTGATGAAGTGAAAATAAAAACATAGTTATAAATGATATAAAGGGGATAATAATTATGTAAGTAACATTAAAAAAGTTATTAAAAAAGTAAATATTTAACATATTTTTTTATTTATTTTGGAAAAGAATGTATGTGGTGAGTCAGACTCAAGGTAAAGAGCACTTTATCATAAATCATCTTTTCAATTATTTTAATGATTTATTTTCTAAATATTTTACTTATATGTTTATATTATTAGTATTAGTTTATTTATGTATTTATATAAAAATTAATTAATTCTAAAATAAATTTTCCAACACATCTTACTCTCTTTCAAATTTTTTCAAAAGGAATATTTTTACATATTTTATGAAGAACTTTTTTTTATAAAAAGTAAAATGGAATAATATATTTTAATGAATAAAATATCAATGGTTTTTTCCTAAACTAAAAATTGTATTTTATTCTTGTATTTGATTATAATAATTATTTTTTTATTCATGAAAAACTATACGTCCATTTTTTATTGGTATTTTCAAAAAGATTTTTATACAGAATTGATATTTTGATATCTAGAATTTTTTTTCTTATGAGTTGAAAAAATATTTTTATGAGTATGATAATGGAAATAATTAATTCAGGTGTTTTGGTTATGTTATTCTTATTTTTCATTATTTAGTATTATATATTATCTTGATATATATCATGATTATGGGTGATCCTGATGTACCTCTAAAATGCTTTGGGTTTAGGGACATTGTTAACCGATTACGTTTCTCTTGAGATATTATTAGAATTTACATCATTGGATATTCCATTTGTAAGACTAATTATAATAGTGGTATGGAAATTATTCCCCAAGATACCTACATGAATTTTATATACATCATAAGGTGATTTCATGGAAATATTTTTATTTCACCATGTAATCTAATGATGTTTTATTTTAAAAGAATAATTATGACCTTTTTTATAAAAATTTTTGTTTTAAAGAAAATTTGTTTCAAGGGTTCTAATGTTTACTAAATAATATGAAATTATTATGATTTTTCCTTTATAGTTTTCAATTAAGTATATAATAAATAACTTTGCGATGTAAGTATTATTTCATGTGTAAGTAAATGATTATTTGGGGTCAATGTTTATTATATTAACAGAAAACTCTATTTTATGATCTTATCATTTAAAAATAGTCTAATAGGTCTATTTCATTCCATTAATATGATATTTATTAATATTTTCGTGCTCATACCATTTTTTAAAATATTTTCTACATAATTAACGGATGATTAAGAAAAAAAGAAGTTAACTTCAATCTATTAAATATTTTTCATGAAAATAAAAAAATGTTTCATATTTTAAAGTGTTATTTTTCAAGGAAAATGTAAAATGAGTAAAATTCCCCACTTTGATATTTATTTGTTTTTTAGACAAGAGTTATGACATAATTCTCTAAAAATCTAAACCATAAAGGTACTTAAAATGCAATAAAGTGATTTCTTAACAAAATACTCAATATTGTGTAATGATTTATGGTTGGGTACTTATATTATTCATAACTACATTTTTTCCATAGTGGATCGAGAATCAAAACCTATTTATCATAGTGTATTAGGCATCATAACCCAGTTACCATAGGATATTAGGTATTATTACCAATTTCCAATTGTTGTTAAAGCATCACAAATTGTTTCGTAATTATCTCATATGAGGTAAATATTTATCCAATTTATAAGAGAGAGATATAGATCACACCCATAATTTAAATATTAAATATACACATGTGTTCAACTATAAAACATCAAATCATCACATCATTAAAACACATAAATAATTATTGGTTTTGCATTACATCTTGAATGGTATCAGTTGAAAAAAACAAAATCCATATCAATTTATAATTGATTCAATCACTAAAAATTATTACATTTTGAAATTATATATATGGTGGTTTAAAAAAAATAACATTTCCAAAAATATCCCCATTGTAATATGTTAGAATATAGAAGACTATATTAAAAAATCAGAGTACCAAAGTAAAATAATTTTTTATATATTGATATATATTTGTTAGAAATAAAAAAAGAATATAAGAAAACTAATGATTTAAAAGATTACATGCTAAATTTTAATATAATATAAATTTTTACCTACATGGATTTCAATACATATATGTATTTGAAATCATGGACTTAAATGAAATGACCAATTATTAGATAAAGATCCATTCATGACAACATTATACTTTTATGTTTGAGAATAATCAAGTAGAATTATTTAATAAAATATTAATTTTCCCTATAAATATAAAAGATAAAATCTGCTAAAATATTAAATAAATTTATAAATATTAATTTGAATTCTAAATTTCAAAAGGAATAACTAAACTCAAGGAAAGAGATATTTGATTTAACAAAGCTCCTTACGGATAACATAGTTCATAATGAAACATTTGACAATAGGTTTACAAGGTAAAAATATAAATCCCTATAATTAAAATAGAAATTACTACCTAATACATTCATAAGAAAAAAAATTAAAACATATATGAAATATGTCAATAATACAACTTAAAACCAAATGAATGAGAATTCAGTCAACAAAAAACCTTTTCAATGTTAGGACTATTTAAATAAAAAATTATCAAAAAAGAGGGATATAAAAATTAAACATATATTAAAATAAATAAAATATATTTCATGAAATAATTTCCCAATTAGATAGAATATACTCTATATAAAATTAATTTCATTCATAATAAAAAACATATCTCAACTAGGGTAATTTGTAGTGAAAACCATTACCATAATGATATCACCTGAGTATAAGATCATTTGATGATAAATAAATTTATATATATTTGTATATCACATGATTAAAAAATGAATAAAATATAATACATTAATGGGGTGATGAAAAAAATTAACAAAATACAAAGGGAAACATGGTACATAAAATGTAACATGTCTTGGAGAATCGTAATTGATGCCAGGAGAAACCTTTCCTTGGTCCGGGTTCATTCTCCACTTATACCAAACATCCTAAATAATTAAATTTACAATGTTAATTACATGAACAAGAAAATTATTCATAATTATAACCATTTATGATCCCTATTACAATCATTCAATACATATATACACAGACATATATATATATATATATATATATATATTAGTTTTTAGTTATTCCTCCAGATCAGTTGTTTGTAGTTTATGCCTATTTCAAAGATGCATTATCGGTATTCATTGTTATTTAATATTTTATCATTAAAATATTACAAAATTACTATAATTTATAGTATCTAAAGATTTATTATGTTTAAATTAACTTTAATGATTTATTCTTTTTTTATCCTAGATGATGAATGTGTCCATAAGAATACTTCTGTTATTTTTAACCCATGATGGGTGTTTTATTAGTTAATGAGTTAGAAATTAATATAACCCTTATTAAACTAGAAAAAACGATTTATTTAAATACTTATTTCATATTAAACCATTATCTATCTTTTCTTAATCATCCATGTTATTATTTTATACATTATTCAATGTGTTGTTCAAACTGACCCAAACATGAATATAATAAGATTAATGGATTATTATGTGGTTATTTGGTTATAATAAAATTATAATAGTTGAATAATAATATAATTTCGTTTTTATATGTGTGATATATCATAATTATCATCACCCCCTAACCCATGTGTTGAATTTATTTAATTATTTTATACCTTAAATATTTTTTTGGTTCGGATAAAGTCCCAGGAAAAAAATTTCGTTGAGTTATATTAAAAAGTGTGCTTTTGGGTGTTGACGTCATCAAGAGCATGGGAAAAGTGTGATTTTGGAAGCCGCGTGGATTCACCCTAGCAACTATATGACCGCCCATTCTTGGAAAATGAATGAAAATAAATATTTTCATTAAAAAAATATTAATTGTTTTCATTTAAAAATATTATTATAGTTAAGATTTTATTATCATTAAAATAATTTAATACCTTTATTATTTTTATTTTATCATTATGATGATGATGATGATTATTATTATTAATAATTATTGTTTTAATTATTATTAATTTAGTGCAATTTTAATTAGTTTTTCTTATATAATGGTTTTATTTTATTAGGGTTTCCCTAAGCCCTTTGTCTCTCCAATTTAGCACCCCCCCTTCTGTGTGTGGAGCAACTCGTACACCTTCAACCACCCTCATGTTTTCCCTTTCAGCGCACCCAGGTGCGCCCTCACCATCGCCTTCCCAATCCACGAGAAGAAACCCCGGTTCCAACCTTTCAGCCCTCCCCAACACCCCGCCGACCCCCCACATCCTTCCTCCATCTTAGTGAGGCCCAATGCCTCTTCCCTATCAGTTTCTTATGCCCCGCTAGTCATGGTTTCCTCTGCTCCTTGCGCAGTATCACCCCCTTTTGTTCACATCATTGTCGCCAAGCAGATCATTCCCACCCAACCACCTTGCAACCCAATATCCTGACACCTCCTTCCCCATTCTAACACCTCTCCCCCAATCCTAGATTTCCTCCCATTAAAGTAGAATGGTGCGACCTTTTCCCCCCAGCCCTCACTACCTCCACAACCCCCTGTCGACTCCCTGTTACTCATCTACGAATCCACCAGTGACCCCAGCCTCCCCCCTTGCAGTAGCCCCGATTCCCACTCCTCCTCCTCTCAGATGTCCTCCCACATGACCCTTCTCATTAAAGGAACCACCCCTATAGGTGTGTTCCCTATGGTCAATGTTACGGCCTTCCCGTGCCCTATCGGCGTTGTTACGGTTGTCCTGCACCCTGAAGGTGTCTTTCTGACTAGCGGCATGCCACCCTCCCAGTGTGACTTCCCGATGGTATACTCTTCTCCCTTGGTTTTTTTCATTCCTTTATTTTTGTTATGTTTTTTGTTGAATAAGGATTGTTTTTGGTAGAGATAGTTGTTTAGGACTCACATGGGGCATTTCTGAGTGGGTGTTACTATCACGCCTTGGTTATAAGGTAGGTCTCCCTTGCACTCACGTTTATAATTTATGAAATTTTGATTTCATTCTTTTCACACCTTAGTTATATTCTAATTATGTGTTATATAATCCTTGTATGAGTTTCTTAGTGTTCAATGGTACTTTATTTATTGTATTTTAATATCATTGTTATTTCGTCATAAATGTGCACACCTACTATTTTGAAAAAAAAATTGTGTTGGCATTCACATAAAGATTGTGACAAATAAAAATGAGGTTTAGCACTTTAAATCAATTTAAGACATGAAATTTTTGTTTTCCTCTTTATTGAGTGTTAATTTAAATTTGTTTATAAAATTTTGCATGTGCCGCTGATAAATGGCCCATTTGGTGTTTTTGTAAAAGGTTTTACTTCAGGGTATAATGGAAAATGTTTTGGGGAGTTCTGGTTAATGGTTAGAAACAGTGTGTTTTTTTGAGGTGTGGATATTTGGTTTTTATTATTTGTTTTGTATTAAATAGAAATTGATATGGTAAATTATCATGGATTGTGTCTTTTTCTTTTGTATATATAATTCATGTTTTTCTTTTATGAGTAATGTTTGATTTAACAAATGGTTTCCTTAAATTTATAAATGTGGCGGGAACATGAAAAAATGAGGTTTTGGATTCCTTACATGGTTTATAGAATGGTTTGGGATTTATAAAGGAATGTTTTGAATAATGTTAATAAATTTTTTGTCTAGAAATAGTGTGCTTCATAGTACTTTTGAAAAAGTGTTTTCTTATTTAGATAAGGTTTTGGTAGTTACTCTTTGAAGGCTTGTTTGGCCATTTTGTAAAATTTGGTAAAAGTATTTATTATGAAAGCCCTCGTTGGATGTTCATCATGCCTCATTTGTATTAAATGGGTGTGAGGTTCTTGTTAGAGTATTATCAGAATCTAATTTTAGGGTTCTTTGGTTGGAAACCATTATGATTATTTTACTTTAAGGCCTGATATTGATCCTAGGGGAGACTCACTATGAGACCAGTTGTGCATTATTATTATTTTGTATACTCTATTGGAAGCTTAACTAGAATATGTTGGTTCATTCCCTTTTTAATTACATGAGACATGGGAATCTGTCGTATTGAGAGAATATTTTGAGAATGATTATTGTACTGGTAGGTTATGTTAATGACCAGTGGCCCATAGTAGAAAGATATGTTTGGGTTCATTGTTATGTGATTTTCCCTTGTCCTTCCTGAGAAAGAATGGTCGAGAATTTGGATTGTTTTGATTTCATTGTGTGTCACATGTCAACGAGGATGAGGTCTCATGTATTAGTGTCTTCTGGATTATTCTTAATCTCGTGGTTTCACCTTTGTATACTTATTCATAGATCTTTCAGTGTTAAATGTGTTACTTGTGCACATATTTTAATTTAATTTCCCAAGTTTTGTATCAATTGTAGTTCATTAATTTTTAGTTTTTTACTAGATTGTGAAGTGTGGTTTTAATGTGGCTTATGAAAACTATTTTCAATTAAAGGTGTTTTATTATTTTTGTAAAAATTGAAAATGTATACACTACTTTCCCCTGTGAAAATGCTACTGTCTCACTAACAGAATAACTTGGGTTTTTTAGAAATGGATGAGGGTAATAAATCGTACCTTGTTTTTGAGTAACTTGTATAATACCTTACTTTTATACATTTTAGTTATAACTTAAAAATGGATGGTTCATTTATTTTAATGGAAGTGCATTGGGAATGGATATCAGGCTAGCCTACTGAGTTTTAATACTCATACATATAGATTTATTTTTTATTTTTATTGTTTGTGAAGGCTGTAGCCTGGGTTCACTCGCCTTGGATGGTTCTCTATCATTCAGTCAGGGGGTGACCTATGGGGTCTCATGGAGTTTGTTTGGATTTCATGTTTGTTAGTTTTATCTTCTTCACTTATTGTTTTGTTGTGTATTTGGTTTATTTATTATACACTTATCTTTATTATTTCCTATGCTTTTATTTATTTATATTGGGTGAAATCATTCACATCATCTCTATCGATTCCCTGGAAATTTTCTCAAGCCTATGAGGATCGAGAACACCTCTTGGGCCTTTCTACGAATTGTCTCGGGTTACCAGTTCAGGGTCGACCCAGTATGGTTCATGAAAAAAATGGTATTAAAGGAGGTCTGATCTTAGAATACCTCTCTTTTTAGAGAGGTATTTTTCATTAATGATGTCATGGTAGATTGAGTAGGATTTTCAGGACTAGAGGGGTTGGTACGGGAAGAGCGTCGTAAATTCATCCTTTTTTTGATCCTCAGGTTTCCATGACAAGTCCGGTTTAATTATTCATAGGGTTTTTATGGAATGTTTTGTGATTGGGATATGAAAAAGCGAGTTGGTCTAATTGTCTTGTGATCCTGCATGGCCGGGCAAGCAATTTGGACATAGGGTCATGGTTCTAAAAGGCTCTCCGTGTTAGTAACGGGTTTGGCATATGGCCTCCAACCATATAGGTAAGTCACCATCTGTCACTATTTCACTTTTAGAATTTATTTGGGTCACCTTTATCTTATGATAGTTGTTTGAATCATCAAAATTGGTTTGATATTTTTTTTTGAAATGACATGTTTAATTTGGGGATATATTTAAAGGAAATGGGGGGAATGATTTATTTTTAGAAAATAAAGTTGTTTTTTAGTATTGGTATTCCAAGGGTTATCACATACATAGTGGTATGTTGTAATATGAATGGATATCTGTTTTGGTGGATGGATTCTCAGGGTGGAACGAAAACATGCATGTGGGTGAAATTTTAAAGAAAACCAATAGAGAGGATTTAACCCACCAAGTATGTTTTAAATTAAATATTTTTTCAAAAGTAATGTTTTGATGTTATGATAGCTTGTTTTCTTGTGTTTTGAGCATTTTACCTATGCGATGTTTGATCATGAGGATTTTATTTATTGAGTTGGACATGATTGGGGTCTTGAATTTTCTTGTCCAGCGGTTATCCCATTGAAGCTTCGATGGGTGATCATTGTGTGATTGATCAACCTAATTATTTTATGCTTGAGTTACAGAATCTATATAAACCTATCTTTTATGGTAAAGAAGACCCTTCGGTAGTGGAGGAGTGGATGCGGATGATTGAAATGGACATTATCATCATTGATCTTCCCGAGTCATTAAAGGTCATGTTTTCAAACTTCATGCTTGATGGTTCACCATGGCTGTGGTGGAAAGTCAGTGTCTCCGAACAAGCCCCGTCAAGAGCATACTTAGGAGTATTTCAAGGCGTTGTTCATTCATCAGTTTTTCTCAGGAGAAGAAAGGGTGAGAAAGGGGATAAAGATGTGTTATCTGTAGTAGGCTGATAGATCAGTGTTGGAGTATTTCTAGTGCCTTTTGGATCTAGTCTCTCATGATTCAGGGTATTCCATAGATGACTACATGAAGGCTCTGTGTATTGAGGTATGTATCCACCCCGATCTGTAATAGAAGGTGTCAGCATCCAACCAAAATTCTTTTGAAAATTTGGTGAGACAAGCTTTTCATGTCGAATATTTGATGGCTGGAGTGCTCAAAATATACCTCCCTACTTTAAACCCCAAGAGCAGTGGAGAGGATTCTAGAAATAAGATGAGGAATAAATTGAAAGTGGATGGAGAATGTTATGGAATCAAAAGGCATCGGGATCTTTTATCAGCCTCTTTAGAGAGGGAGGTCCTTCTGTGTTATCAGTTTGGAGAGCTAGGTCACAAGAGTTTGTCCTGCCCAAGTACTCCTAAGCCTTGTCATGATTGTAGACATTGGGGTCACCTATAATGATTCTGTTGGGGCGTTTCCAGAAATCATCACGGAGGATGTTCTCGAAAGTTTTGTTCTGTAGGGTTTTGGATTACATTTTTTCTGTAAGTTTCCTTCCAGTGTAAGAGATATTTTGTTGTGGCAGTTTTATTGATAGTTTTGTGGGTTTTTAAATGAATGGGAATGTTGTGGGTCTTTCGATGAACTCCGGTTTTCAATGCCTGTGTTGTTTTAATTACTAAAACAGGACCTTTATTTTGTCAAATGAAAATATATATGTTTATTATTTGAATTATTAGAACCTAATTGTGTGTTAGAAGATGATTCATCCAACAAATCTCAATCTAAAAGGCCATATAGTGAAGTCAGCACAATTTCAGGAGCCCCAAGGAATTTTAAGAAGTTTGGTTAAGGTTGTTCCTCTATCATTGCAGTGATATAGTTTCAGCATTTATATTGTGGTTTCTCAATCGGTATAAATATTCTCTTTATGAAAAGATCGTGATGGAATAATACCTCATGAAATGTCAGTAATTGTGACCTTTTGGATGTGAGTTGCTGATCAGTGGACTTACATGGACCTCCCATGTGAATCAGTTGCGGCTTTCGTTTGTGTGCATCCCAAAGTGATGAGTTGTTAGTAGCTGTCTATCATGGTTTCAATGATCCAGTCCTCAGGCCCTCCCTCCCCACCCTTGGGGTGAGAGATCATGGATTGTGTGGAGTTTTCGGTTTATCTCTTATCCCTTTTGGACGAGAGTGAGTCATTTAAATGTTCTTGTTTTACTTCTTTTATCTTTATTAGGGCCCAATTTAGGTCTAAGTTCGATTTTCATTTGGTTGTGTATAGGTTGGTTCATTATGGTGAGGATACCCACCATCTGTTTAGGTTTTCTCTTAAGTCTTTATCAGGTTCTAGTTGAATTATTATGGTGGGGAGTCTATTCATACCTCCCATCTGATGGGGATCTGTTTATTGAAATGAGGTTGATTCTCATTAGAGTTTGATGGAATATCCTCAGATTGAGAGGTTGGATCATGTTCATATGGAACCCTTGAGTGTAAATCAATTTTTTGGATAATTTTGTGATTTTCTAGGGGTGGAAAACATTATGGTGGGGAGAATTGTCACATCCTGATCCATGTGTTTAATTTATTTAATTATTTTCTACCTTAATTAATTTATTTCTTGGTTTGGGTTGAGTTTCTAATGTTATTTTCTCTAAGTTATTTTGAAAACTGTGCTTTTGGGTGTTGACATAATCAAGCACATGAGCATAGAACGATTTTGGAAGTCCCATGGCTTCACCCGGGAAATTATGTGGACTCCCTTTCTCAGAAAATGAAAGTAAATAAATATTTCAATTATAAGAAACTTTAATTGATTTCCTTTAAATTTTTTATCATTAATATTTTTTATCATTAAAATAAATGAATACCATTATTATTTTTATCTTATCATTATGATGATTATTGTTGTTATTTTTATTTTTTGTATTATTGTTTTAATTATTATTGAGTTAGTATAATTTTAGTTAGTTTTTCATTAGGATGGTTTTTTATTAGGGTTACTAAACCCTTTCCCTTTCCATTTAGCACCCCCTCCTTTTTGTGTGCGGCTTGACCTTTTCACCCACTGACTCCCTCCCGTTTTCCCTTTCAGTACACTAGGTGCACCCTCTCTGTCGCCTTCCCTATTAGCGAGTAGCAGTCATATTCACCAACCTTGTAGCACACCCCAACACCCAGTCGACCCTCCTCAACATCCCACCATCTGACAATTCCCCAGAACCTCTCTCTGACAAGTTTCCTCTACCCCACGGGTCGCAGATTCCCTTACATGGTGCACAGTAGCGCCCCCTTCTATTTGCATCAGTGTCACCGACCATCTCTTTCTGCCCAGTCTCCTCACACCCTAGAAGCCTGACACCACCTTCACCATTATTATTTCACTCCCCCTATCCCGATATTCCTCCTAGCGTGAAATTCTGTAGCAACCCTTTTTACCGTCCCTCGCTACCTCCACAACCCTGAGCTGGATCCCTATTTCTCAGCGATGAACCCACCGGCAACCCCGGCCTCTCCCTCCTCCCATTGCAGTAGCCCTGATGCCATCTCCTCTGCCTCCTGGATAGCCTCCCGCATGACCCTTCTCCTTCACGGTTCCTCCCTGCTGGCACATGCCCTTCTGTCATTAGTACGACCTTCTCGCACCCTCTCTATGTCGTTACGTCCTTCCCAAACCCTGATGGAGTCTTCCCGACTAGCGTGCTACCACCCTTCCGGTGTGACATACCTCTATTATACCTTTCTCCCTTGGTTGTATTATTTCCTTTTGTTTTTTATGATTTTTCTGGATTATGGATAGTTTATAGTAGATCTAGCAGTTTAGGACCCTCGTGGGGCATTTATGAGTGGGCATTGTTGATGCGCCTTGGATCCGAGGTAGGTATCCCTTGAAATTGATTTCAAAATTTAGGAAATTTCAATTTTTTTTCTTTTCATGCCTTAGTTATATTCTAATTATGTTTCATATGAATCTTGGATGAGTTTCTTAGTGTTTAATGGTGATTTAGTTATTGTCTGATAATATCAGTGTTGTTTCATTGTAAATGTGGACACATAGTGTTTGGAAAACAAATTATGTTGGCATTCACACATAGCTTATGACAAATAAAAAAGAGGATTACCACATTAAATCAATTTAAGTCAATATTTTTTTTTGTTTTTAATTTTTTTGTGTTAATTAGAAATTTTTTTAGAAAATGTTTCATGTGTCGTTGATAAATGACCCATTTGTAACTTATTTAAAATGTTTTACTTCATGGTTGAATGGAAAATGTTTAACAGATTTTTTTGAATAGATTCAAATGGTGTGTTTTGTTAAGTTGTGGATACTGGGTGTTTATTATTTGTTTTGTATTAAATATAATTTTTTTGGTAAATTCTCATGTCTTTTGTCTTTTTATTTTGTATATATAATGCTATGTTGGCTTTTACAAGTTATGTGTGATTTAAAAAATGGTTTCCTTAAATTTATAAATGTGGCGGCAATAAGAAAACTGAGATTTTGGATTTCATATATTTCTTCTAGAATGCTTTGGGATTTATAAAGGAATATTTTAAATAATTTAATAAATGTTTTGTGTGGAAACAGTGTGCTTGAGACAACTTTTGAAAAATTGTTTTCTTTTTGAGGTAATGTTTTGTTTGTGAATGTTTGAGGGCTCATTTAGCCATTTTGTGAAATTTTTGAAAAGTTTTTGTTATGAAATCCAATGTTGGATGTTCCACATGCCTCGTTTGTATTCCATGGTTGGGAGGTCCTTGTTAGGGGATTCCAGGAATCTAATGTTAGGGTTCATCTATTGGAACATGTTATAATTGGTTTACTTTAAGGCACGATAATGGTACTAGGGGAGACTCGGGGTGAGAAATATTAGGAATTATTATTATTATATATACTGTTATTGGATTCTCGGCTGGAATCAGTTGGATCACCGCCTCTTTAAATACTTGAGACATGGGAACCTGGAATATTAAGAGATTATTCTGAGAATGATTGCTGCACTTGTAGGTTATGGTACTGACTAGTGGCCCATAGTAAGCTGATATATTTTGGATCATTTCTATGGGGTTTTCCCTCAACCTGCCTCATAATGGATGGCCAAGTGTTACGATCATTTTTATTTCATCGTGTGTGACATGTCAATGAGGATGAGGTCTCATTTATTGTTGTCTTATGGATTATTCTCAATCTTCTAGGTTAACCTATGCCAACTTGTTATTAGTTCTTGCAGTGTTAAATGTGTTACTTGTGCGTATATTTTCATTTCATTTCCCTTGTTGTGTAACTACAATAGTGCTTTCATGTGTAGTGTTTTACTGGAAGGTGATGTTTGGTTTTAATGTGTCTTATGAAAACTATTTTCAATGAAATGTTTTTAATTCTATTTTGGAAAATTGAAAATGTATTCATAACATTCCCCTTTGAAAATTAAAATATCTCACTAAAAGAATAACTTAGGAATTTGAGAAATGGATGAGGTAAATGACTCATCCCTTGTTTTTAGAAAAATGTAGAAAAACATACTTTTATACATTGTAGTTAAAACATGAAAGTGGATATTCATTTCATTTTAAAGGAAGTGCATTGGGAATAGATATCGGGCTATCATACTGAGTTTTAATACTCCAACCTATAGTTTTTTTTTTCTATTTTTAGTTTTTGTGTGGGCTCTAGCTTGGGTGTGCACTTATTGGGTGATTCATGACCGTTGATTTAGGGAGTGAGTTATTTGTTCACATGGAGTTTTTTGGGACAATGAGTTTTTTAGTTTTATCTTCATTAGTTAGTGTTTAGTTGTGTGTTTGTTTTTTTATTCTGTGATGCTATTTATTATCTCCTCTTCTTTTATTTCATGGTATTAGCATAAATAATTCCCATCATCTCTGTCGATGCCCTAGCGCTAGTCACCATCCCAGGAGGATCGGGAATACCTCTCAGGCCTTACTGCGGATCAACTCAGGTGACTGGTTCAGGACTGACCCGAGATGGTTCGTGATAGTTATATAGAGTTTAAGGAAGAATTTATGGATAATAAATAATTATACATCATGAATAAATTTATTTTCCTCTTTGTTATATTATTTAAGATTGTTAATTTTATAATGATTTGTTATCATTCATACCATTAATAGTTTAATAATTTTTAATTACCAAAATCTTCTTCATATAATAAAAATAATATTTATCCTTTAAAATAATTTGATGATTTATCTATGAAATAAGTAATTGAAAAATTGAACACATCATACCATGGATGTTGGAGTTTTCAAGTATGCATAGATAATGGTTTTTTTGTAGTACTGGATAAATAAGTAACATGTTTTATTATTAGAAAATCATAAATAATTTATAAAGATTATAATTTTATATTAAATCTCTATTATAGACTACCCAAGATTTTTTGTGTGGGAAAAAACCCAGTTATTTCTCAATGCAGTAGTCCTCACATACTCACATTTAGAATTTTCATTTTTCTTAACAGATAAGTGAAATTGAGTTTAATTAAAGTACCGACATAATAATAAAAAAGCATTATAATAATGGCACTAATGTTATCATTATAACCAAATTTAAGAAATTTTATGAAGAATGAGTGCATTAAAAAAATTGATAAGATAAAGATAATCTAGAAACTTATAAAACACTTCTTTGATTATATCCTTTGTGAAGGGGGTTAATGTAACACCCACATTTTTAAGAAAGAAACACTATGTCCAATAGCATACATGATACGCTACATCGAGCTTAAATGAACTACTAAATATTATTATTTAAATTTTATCATTATAACCTAGGCATTGGAATGGCAGGAATAAATAGTATCAACAGAATTATGAAAGTATGGTTTAAAAATGTTTAAATAATGATTCATTGGTTACCAAATTTATTAAAAATGGAAATAAAAACTAATTGAATATAAATGATGTGTTTTTATTGAAACTTGTTTAAAATGAGATTATTTGTGTTTATAAAATCATATCACCCTTGATGGATTTTTTTTAATGAAAAATATATGTTTTATATTCAATTTAATTTTTTAAATTCATTTTATATGTTTTCTAGATATTATATAAGAACAAATTTCATTTTTCAGAGAAATGATGTATTTTTCTAAAAATGGAGATTTAAAACATTTTTATGGAAATAACTTTTTAAATTTATTTTTGTAACATTTATAGGTTCTATTTGAAAAAATAAACTTATTATATATAACCAGGACATCAAAATTTACTTTGGTTGAAATTTTATTATTTTTCTAATAGAATCCTCATTTTTTTGAATTCTTAAAAATATTACATTTTAATTCAACACAACCATTACATATAATAAATTTATTTAGTAAGATTATATTTTTAATTTGTTTTAAAGTGTAATTAGATTAATTTTTTATCATTTAATCTAATTATGTTAATTTTATGTAATTTCACTTTGAAATTAGATATAAACAATGTCAATATTTTGACGGTTATTACTTTTTAAAAACACGTTTTACCATTTTGACAGTGGGAATTATATTTAAAATAATTTATCAAATTTATGTGTTTTGAATTTAGAAAAATGGATTCCATATTTGGAATCAAAAGCTCTAAATTGTGTAAATAGTTACCTTCTATTTTTAGACATTATGAATAGTAAATTCAGTAATTATTTTTATTTACCATTGTTAAAGGGTAGATCTAGTAAATAATGGTAAATAATATTAATATAATAATATAATACGAGCCTAACACAATTACTAATCCTATTTTATGCGATTTTTATGACCATTGGAATCCATGGGTTGATTGTGGGACCCCATGGAGCCACTTGGGTGTGATAATGACATGTTATAAGAATTAATTTAAGGTATAGTGAAATATAACATAAACACGTATCATTTACAAAAACAATTTTATTTTGATTTATATAAATGGTCTTTTAGACTATAAATATTAATTAGAAATATAATCCTATTTCCTACATCATGGTATTTTATTTATAATTTTGAAACATTAAATATATAAATTTATTTATGACATAACGATAATGCGGTGATCACCTTATTAAAGAAAGATTCAAATAAAAAATATTATAAATATTAAAATAAACGAAATTTGGTTTTTTTATCCCCTCCAATAATTTTATGGATGATATTGACATATTATAGTTGATTTAATGCATTGGGTTCTATGAAATCAAGTTGTTGTGAATTTTAAAAAAAATTCAAATATGAATATTGTCCAAAATTGACATAATTCAAAATTAAAATATAAAATAGATTATTAAATTATATTAAATTTATAAAAATAAAATATTAGAAAAAATGGTTAATATAATTCCAAATATTCCATAAATTAATTTTTTTGGGTCGTTTGACATGATATGGTAATTACATTAACCCACAATGTGTAAATAACATGATATCATTACAGGATTAAAAAATGTAAAATAATGGTTAAACAAAAAACATAAGGATAAATAAATATTCAAGAATTGTCTAAAAATTATTTTATGATATATTTTTCAACCGAAATCCTATTAAAATAGAAATAATTAGTATTTTACCATTTCTAATCAAAATGGAATATATAATTTTTTAATAATGTATGACTTTCCTAAGCTGCCCCTCCTCCCTCTTATAAAATTCCACCACCTCTACCAACTTTCTCACACCTCTCAAGCCCCTATCTAGTCAAAATATATCGAAAATAATCTTCTAACATATTTCCCTTCCTCCTATAATCCTTAACATTGCTATAAAGAAATTCAAGAAGGCATTTTGGCTCAAATCAAAAAAAGTTTCCCAATTTAGAGGTAACATCTTCTCTCAACTTCCTTTATTTTATTTTAATTATTCACTCTTTATGATATTCTTATTATATGATTACAAAAAAACCAATATATTCAATATAATTATATGTTTTTAAGAGAATTATTTTAGCATCACTTACACACACCAATATATAATGTATATGATCATATTCTTTCAGTTTATGGCAAACTAATGCCTCCCGAAACGATGATTGTTCAATTTTATCCTACCACCTATCATGGTGACCATTATAATAACACATTACTTATATATGATTTATATTATATTTATATTTTTTCTCTGATCTTTAATTTTTATTTGAATTTTTTTTTTTGCTTTCCATAATGAGTAAATACAATAATTTTATTTCAGGAGGTGTGGACTACTGCCCCCTCAAGGTGATTTAACGCATTCATAACATACATGGAATGTATGAATGATGTTGTTAATAAAATTATGCATCATATATGAAATAAATATAATATTTCTATTATAATATACATTTATATCATTTCATTATTATTCTTTTAATATGACAAATAAATAAATGTAGCGTACATGCATACGTATGGCCTACTGTATCCATGAACGATATATTTCCTATTTTTTCTGAAAATATTATGGATATTCTAAATACATATATAGTGGATATATATGATATTTAAATCATGAATAATATTCTGTAGATGGTGAAATTTTTACCACATGGACAATTTACATCAAACAAATTCATTTTTGACTCAAATACTGAATATCGACAAACCGAGCGATACGAACATTATTTTTTTTTAATTTTTATAACATGATAATAAGTAATATAAAATGAATAATTAACCTAAAATATGTTCTGAATAAATTATAAATTAACCTATGTTTTTTATTCAGTAGTATAAATAATGACCGAGACAAGTCGGACTCAAGGTAAGTGAACTGTTTATCCCAATTTCCATTCTTTAGGTTGATGTTCTACATCTTGATTATATAGTGATATGATTATGTGATAAATATATTTTTATATCTTATATTTTATATATAATTTATTTTTTTGAATTTATAGTTAATATAAATAATCAATATAATTTATTAACAAAATGATCTTTGTAAGGGAATTTCTACACTCAATTTCCACTCATTGGGTTTTATGCATACTTTTTTGATTATATTGGTACAAGATTATGCATGTAATAAATGTTTATTTATTTATTTATTTATTTTCCACTTTCCGTTGTTTGGATATTTTTTCTACTATTAATCATGACATTGATAAATTCTTACGTGATTTATATGAACTTTTAAGGGAAATATTAGCTAAATCTCATTTCATTGAGTAAAATACACATACCATTGGTTTTATTTTTCCATGAACATATTTGAATGGCCTATGATTGTTTAACACTAAATATACATTTATATTTTGTGTTTTTATATTTCTCATAGATAATTATTTAAATTATTTATCCTTAATCGAAGTATATGATCTTTGTAAGCGATTTCATCTCAATTTACATTCCATTGAGACTTATTTGTTGTTATGCACGAATTCACTTTTTTATAATGTATCTACTACCATTTCACATATTATATCATAAATCTCCATATTCTCATGATATTATAATTTTATTTTAATGTTATTCTGTAATAATTTGTTTTCATGTATTTTTCCAAGTGGTATGCGACTTGTTAATGAAAACATCATTTTAAATATTTTAAGCATATATTCTTATAAAAATTTCTCATTAATTTACATGTTTTCAAAATGGTATTAAAGATTTATTTATAAGGACATATTTTTTTAAAATTGTAATTTCCTTTCAAAAGTTTTAAATTTTTATGGGAAACTTTGATTCAAAACTCTTCTTTTTGAATGTTTTAAATGTATTGATTATATAAATATCATGAAATGTTATCTTGTGATTGTAATTTGGAAATGTTATTTTTTATTTTATACATGATTATGTTATGGTTATTTGGAATTGGTTATGTATATGGGTGGTTCCATGATAAATTGAGGGTGGGTGAACCTGAGATAGCTATCTAATGCTTTGGGTAACGTAACAGAGGTAAAAGATAATGTTCCTCATAAAAGATTTAGGGAATATACTATGATGGGTATTCCAAATATAACTATTAAGGTTACTACCTACATATCTTTGAAACCTACAATGTATGTATGTTATTAATTCTATAATTTAGATTTATTTTTTATGATTTATATTATGTTTTGTAGGAATCTTATGATTACCTGATGCAAGATAAGTAGTATATGTTTTAAGGGTGAAAATTATAATTTTTTGAAAATGTTCTCAGGGGTTTTAAATATTCATGTACTAATGGTTTTATTCCTTATTTTATATTCATTACTGAGCTTTATATTATCATCGCTTGTTTTTTGAAAAACTTTTCTCATGGTATAAGGATGGACAAGAGAAATGACTTATTCTAGAATATTTTTATCAAGAAGATAATTCTTGTTTTATTTAAGTAGTTTTATTATTGTGAAAAAAATGGAAGAGTATAAGTGTAAACTATATAATTTTTTTAGATCTAATTTAATTGTTATGGCCTAATTATCTAAAACTCTAAACCTAAAATGATCATAAATATGTCAAAAAATAAAATATTTATCAAAAATCAAGATTAGGTAAGTTTTTAGACTGGTGCCTTATAGTTAGTATAAGAGAAATGGTTTAGAAAACTTTGGAGATTAGGATATTTTTAAGGGTTAGGGATATCATCATGGTATTTTAATTTTAATTTTAATAATATGATCAATGTCTTAGAAACCCATTTTAGGATTATGTAATGAAATTTCAATGTAATTAATGGTATTTTTGGAGACATTCACCTTCGATGAAATGACGAGTTATTAATATTTGGGATGAACAATATGATGTATGAGATAAACATTGAGGTTTAAATATGTCATGGTTATATTTGTGGATTTTATCTCATTTTTGGTAATTTTATAAAAATATATAGTTTTTGAAAAAGGTACCACACGTAGACCATGTAACAACCCATCGCTTCGGACAAAGCTCTGGGAATTAAACCCATAAATGATGTACAATAGAGATTTATCACCTACCACAGGCTTACAATAATTCCGTAATTAGTATGACTTATTCTTTTTAGTTAAATGATTTTATAGATCAAGAATAATTTGATTTTGGGAACATAATAATTATCAAATGGATATCCTTAGTATAGGAAAATAATTTGGGGATTATGTGGTAAATTTTATTTTGGAATACATTCGCTCATTTGGGAATATAGTATACCTAAGGAAAATATAATACTTTGAGATTTTATTTGAGGAGTAGTGGTTGAATTTTATTTTTGGAAGAATATATGTTTTTATTGTGGACATATAGCGATTTGGTTTATTTGCGGATGTGATTAACCTATCCTGGAGAAAATGTGATTAGGTTAATTAATTTATGGTAGGATTCTTTAAGAGTAGTCGATGTTATTTGAAGATAGATGTTAAGATTTATAGTGGAATACTATGTGATAAGATTTTTCTGATTTTTGGTTTTTAATCTTTGATTGGATTATTTTGATGAATTTTAAGGACTTTTTTTTGTTGAATGGTCTATGTAGAACATGGGTATTATTGTTGAAATTAAGGGATTAAAAGCAGTTTTTTTTCATATAAATGATTGTTCATGACCCATCTGCAAGGGTTCGGGTTGTGACTACCTCATGGCACCTCCAGAAGTCCAAGGATTGGTGAATAGCATTGAAGGCATAAACCTATTCGTGTGAGGCATTTTTTTGGGTACCTGTAAAGACACACACTCACAACCTCATCTAAAAAACTTGAAAGGGAAACAAGTATTCCACTAAACAAGTATTGAGTACAAGTAAAACTAGAAAACTAATGGGCCAGAATACAAACCCTACAAGGACTAACTATAAAAAAGGAATGTAAAAAGAAACTATGGATAAAATACCACTAAAAACCCCACATGTTAGTATGAGTAGAGTATATACCAGATGATGTAGGAGTACACCCTATATTCCAGATCTCACTAGGCCCTAGCAGGTCATAGGCCACTAAGTCCACCATTGAAACTTTTGTCTTACGCACAAGACACAACACATGGGGGTGAAGCCCATGTAGGGGTGAGTAACCTAGTATAATGTAGGGGACCCCAGAATACTAAGGAAAAATACCCCAAAGAAAACATAAAGAAAAACCACAAAGTAAGACCCCAATGCATGGACAGCTCAAACCATGTACAATCAAAATCATAGGAATATTTTTCATTAGTTATAGTAAATAAAGTTTTGTACTGTTGAGGGACTCATACATGATGAGTCGCTGAAGTCTCCCAGGTGACTGAGATTTACACGGTTGCTGCTCATTTACCGAGCCACTAAGGTACACACGGCTTTGTCAGGCCACTGACATCCACATAGGTGCTCGTCTTTCGGGATACTAAGGTCCACATGAATTCTATTCTAATCGGCCACTGAGGTCCACGTGGTTTTTGGTCTTCCAGGCCACTAAGGTCCACTTGGCTTCCAGTATGTTGGGATACTGTGGTCTATGTGGATGCTGCTCATTTGCATGCTTGATATTGGGAGAACTACACCACCAAACAATACATTGAATTTCAGCTTCCTTGCAACAAGCCTCCTTAGCATATTACAAAAGAAGATGTTCTTCATGAGGGTTCCAATTCTTCACATTGGTAGTCTATCAAATTCTCGGTTATCAATATATAGGTATTTTACCAAAAAGTGGTAAGTTGGATCCAAGATCGTTCTGACCCGGTTTGACCAACCTGACACAACCCAGCCCAAGGTCCACGAACCCATCATGGGTCTGACGACCTAGCCTAGACTCAGCCCAAACTATGTTTGATCTATTGGGTCATGGGCCAATTGGTATGTGGGTTCAGACTGGCCTGATGGGGCGGTTCTAGCCTATATGAAAAAACTTGCCCACTAAGTCGGGGTGGATTCTGCAGCACAAACACGGCCTAGTTGTGTCTGGTTTCTTTTCTGATGGCGCCAGCTGGCACAACATCTCTTGTGGCAAGTCTGCATAGTGCACTGGCCCAGTCCATCCAGACGTAGATCTACTGCATTTGTTTCATCAAGAACAGCTAGCAGGTGGCCAACCATTCCACCAGCAGGTAGTAGATAGACTACGTGCCTCTTGTACACCTGAGCAGCCCGAATGTTGGCCTCCCCTCCACACATCTTTAATTGGCACCACACTTCATGCCATCATGGCGTGCTGACGGGTGTGTCATCTTCCTCAGCCTAAAGTCACTGGTGGTTCCTTCTTAAGGGCCACTAATGTTGCTCTGATGGTTCGTTTTTTGAACCGTCTACATCTACAGGGTCGTATGGTTTCCTTCTTCACTACGATGACCTCGAACTCATCTTACCACCGTTTTAAAATTCATCCACCAAGAACGCACAATGTATAGGTGGTCGGGCCTTGTTGGTGTCAGCCCATACTCTCCGCATTAGAATATTAAAGGAGTAAAGGCTCAAGATTTCAATTATATCAATAATAAAATTAATCCCAAATAGAAAACCCAATAACAATTCCCTCCCATAAGAATACATGATCCTTATATAAACCTATATATGGGTTAATCTTCATTTTTCATTTAGAAAAATAACGGGGAAACAATAAATAATTCAAAACCCTACCTCATTGGATGTTCATTTCTATAGCATTCCATTCTCTAGGGTTCAAGTGGTCTATATCGTTTGTTTCTTTCTAGCATTATTCACTGAGGCATGTAAAAGTTGATGGCATTCCATAATCATTCATCATTATTTGTTGGATAGGAAACTCACTTGTGGTTCATCAGAGAATTGGTCATGGTTTAATTCATTTTTCCTCCAACACGTTAGTTTAATAAAAAGAAACCTGTCACAATGTTTCTATTACGCTGTGATGTTGCGTTGCTATGCTATTTCATTTATGAAACAATGTAGTGGTTACTCTTGAAGAATTATCCATTAAGAGGCTTCCTTAATTATTCCTCCTCGTCACCTCACATCATCATCGTTTTCCACCGCTCAACGGTGTGGAATAAAATAAAATAAAATATTTTAATTTATTTTATTGTTTTTTCAGAAAGAACGAAAAATAACTATTTTTTCTGACCCTTGTCAGTCGAAGTTAAGTAATTTCTTGGAAAATCCCGTCATTCAAAGTTCAAAGGTGCACTTGAACTTCCCATCCGAGCACTAGTTCAATAGTTATTAAAATACACATGTATGTTTACTAAACATTCTTAAAATATGTTCATAATTACATTCTGAGCACCCCATGCATCATAATCACACGCCATAAAAGGGAGTGTTCTCAAAATAATTGTATATAATTTTAAAAAAAAATTACACATAAATTCATAGATATTATATTCTCCCCACCTTAGGTAATTAATTTTCTAAAATCCAAAACAAAGGCTAATCAAACAAATGGGGGGTGCTGAGTACAAATCTAAGCCTCTCACTTCTATGTGCTCTCTTGGAGGATCATATGCCACCACCTAATTTACACTAGTGGAATCAACCATCCACAAAGGTCCCACTCCTATCGATCCTCTATCTCCATAGGGAACTCCTCAAATGATTCCCTATCGTAAATTTCCATCTCGCCTCAGTCGATAACATGTGATGAATCATGCACATTCCTCCTCATTTGGGACACGTTGAAAACATTGTGCATATGTGGGTGAAGATCTAGGCAGTATTCCACCTCTCCATCTTTTATGAGAATCTGGAAAGTTCCGATGATCCTCGCAGTAAACTTTCCACCCTGGACAAATTTCAAAAATCCATGTCGTGGTGAGACCTGAAGAAAAACATGGTCTCCCTCCTCCAACTCCAAGGGTATCTATCCCTTGTCAGCATAAGACTTCTGTATACTCTAGGAAATCCTCATTTGCTCATTTAATATCTTCACCATCTTAGTGGTATCTCGTACCAACTCTGGACCCAAGAGTGTTAGGTCCCCTGGGTCTGTCCAGCATATAGGTGATTGGTATGGCTTCCCATACAAGGCCTCAAACAGTTTCATGCCAAAGGTGGAGAGATAGTTTTTGTTGTACACAAACTCTACCCACGGTAGATGGTCCACCCAACAGCAGCCAAATTCAATGACACAAGCAGGAATCATGTCCTCCATGGTTTGTATGGTCTGCTTTGTCTGACCATATTATTGAGGGTGAATGGATGTTCTCAAGAACAACTCAGTCCCGAAAGCCTTCTAAAATCCATTCCATAATTGGGATGTAATTCATTCATCATGGTCTGAGACAATAGTCGAAGGAACCCTGTGTAGCTGCACTATCTTCTTGACTTAGAGGCTCCACATTCCCTTTACCAATCCCTACTCCCAAATGGGTAGGAAGTGAGCCTACTTGGTTAGTCTATTAATGATCACCTAGATAGAGTCATGACCCCTGGACATGTGTTGTAACCACATCACGAAGTCCATAGAAATACCATCCCACTTCAACTTCGTTACCTCAAGTGGCTATATCAATCCTGTTGAGACCTGATGCTTTTCCTTCACTTTCCATCAAGTGAGACATCCTGAAATGAACTCTGCCACTGCTTTCATCATCCCTAGTCACTAGTACTGACATCGGAGGTCTTGGTACATATTCTCTACATTAGGACTTACCACCAAGGGGGATGTATGGAAATATCTAAACACCTCCTCTTGTAACATCCATAGTACTACGGTGCACCCCCTAAAAATGATGATTTTCTCCCCACATATAAAAAATCCATCAGGACCATGTCCTAAGAATATTTGAGCACAATGGGCCTCGATGTCAAAATACACATGTTATTCCCCCATGATTTGTTGGAAGAGTGTAGGAGTGATAAAAATCAACTAAATGTAATCTACTCTAGCACCATCATGAAGGATTGCCGCATCATGGCAAGATGCTCTATTGCCGCACTCAGCAACTATAAACCAGAACTCCTACTGATTGTGTCTGCCACTACATTTTCCTTCTTAAGAGTATATACTGTCTCAATGTCATCATCATAAAGGAACATCGGCCATATCCATAGTATCTGGTTCATGAACTTATATGATAAGATATATCTGGGACTCTTGTGGTCAGAGTAGACGGTAAAATGTTCACCAATTATGTAGTTCCAGCACATTTTCAAGGAAAATACCACTACTACTAACTCCATGGAATGAGTCATGTAGTTCTTCTCATGTTGCCTCAACTAATGCGAGCCTTAGGTGATCACCACTCACTCCCGCATTAAGAAACAATCCATTATGGTCCCTGATGCATTGAAAATAACTACATACCCAACTCCCTCTTCCGGTAGTCTCAATATAGGGGCACTCGTCAGTCTCCACCTCAGCTCCTAGAAACTCTCCTGGAACTTTTCCATCCACATGAAGGGTTTCCCCTTTCATGTCAAGGATGATAAAAGTGTTTCTACTCTGTAAATGTCGATCATAAACCCATGGTACTACCCATCCAACCCCAAGAAACTCTTCACCTCAGTCACACTCTTGGGTAGATCCCAAGAAAGAACTGTATCTATCTTCATTGGATCCACTAAAACATCAGTCTCTGGGATGACGTGTAATGGAAATTAGACCTCCAAATTCTAGAACTAGAACTTAGAGAGCTTTCCATAAAGCTGGTGCTCTCAGATTGTATCCAGGACTATCCGCAGGTGTGTAGCGTGCTCCCCCACAAACATCAAGTACACCAATATGTCATCGATAAAGACCACCATGAAATGATTGTGGAAAGGCTGGAAGATAATGTTCATCCATCCCATGAACACTTCTAGGGAATTTGTCACACCAATGGGTATCACCAAGAACTCGTAGTGTCCATATTGTCATTTGAAGGTTGTCTCCGGTACATCTTCATCTAATACCTAAAGCAGATGATAGTCTGACCTGAGGATGATCTTTGATAACCACCTCACTCCCATCAACTGATCGAAGAGGTCATTAATCCTTGACAGTGGATACTTGTTCTTCACAGTCACCTTGTTTATTCATTAGTTGTCCATGAAAAATCTCAATCTACCATCTTCCTTCTCGGAAAAATACACTAGCAATGCCCATGATGAAAAGTTGGGCCTCACGAATCCCTTCTTCTAAAAGTCCTCCAACTATTCCCACAATTCACGATGCTCCATGGGAGCCATCCAATATAACATTATGGATATTGGTGTCATTCTATGGATATGGTCACTATAGAAGTCTACCTCTCTATGAGGAGGTAGTCCCAGAACATCTTCAGGAAATACATCCTCATTCTCATCCATCACTATATGAATGCTCAGACTCCTCTCATCCGCCATGTGAGGGTGAGGCTAGCGAACTAGTGAGTGAATAGCTAAAACCTCATCCAATAAAGTATATTATTTGCTAAAAAGGTTCCCATATCCCTAGTGAAGGAATAAAAAGTACCATCCTTGCAGACAAACCACACTTTTCACCTAAAACAATCAATCTGATCATGGATTGTAGATAACCAGTCCATACCCAAGATCACATCATAAGGCCACAATACAACTACTAGAAGATCCCATTCGAAACTCTCATCTCCTAGAGTAAGCTCATAGTGCCATCACAAGTGTGTAATCATTGAATCCCCTCTTATAGGAGTCTCTATCTATGAGGATTGAACCAACGGCTCTACCGAAATCTCTGAGCTTGGAACGAGAGTCATGGTAAGGAAAGAGTGACTGGATCCTATGTCTATAAGAACTAAATCGAGGGTGTATAGGACACAAATCATACATCAAAATGACTCCAGAGCATCGTGGTAATTATCCTCCACTACCTAAATATGAGATCATCCTTGTCCGCCTACTCCCGAAGATCAGGGTAAACAACTTGGAGTTTGTGGTTGTAGTAACTCAAATATTTTCCCACTGACTACTTCATAGCCCACTACCCTACCACATCCACTACCCTAAAGACCTCCTCGCTCGAACCTTTATATCTATATCAGTAGGGCCTTGGCTGTCTGCTGATCGTATGGGCAGCGGGTCAGGTAGTCACAAGCCATGTGTCCCTTCCCACCACATGAGTGGCACACTCTGCACCTCTATTTTCTCCCACCATCTTGATGGCCTCGCACCACAAATCATGACTCTTAGGGTCATTATCTAGATGATTTGGCTCATTTGGACCACTATTCCATCTGTCGGCTGCCTGCCACATATGGCTCAGCCACCTTTCACCAGTTGGTGGCACTCACTATTGGTGCCTGCTCAACAAGGAAGTTCTATACTACTAGAGATCTCTCCAACACTCCATCCTGCATGGGGATGCTGAGAGATAACAGAGACACCCTAATCTCCTTGTATAGACCTCATTTGAAGGCACGAGACCTAAATAAAGGGTCTCACACCATGTCTATAGTGTAGCGGCAAAGATCGATGAACCTCGCTGATTTTTCAACTACCACCATGTTGCCTTGATGAAGTTGAAATAACTCTTTAATGTGCACCGAGTGTAAAGTCACAAGAAAGAAATCCTCCTAGAAAATCAACTCGATGTATGTCCAGATGAGGGTCACCTCATCATGCATCTGTATGGTCAAGCTACACCATCTTTCTAATGATACCAGCAGAAGGCTCACAGTAGGTCCACCATCTGGTCGGTGGCATCCTCACTAATAGAAAGACATGTGTCACGACCTCCATCCAATCCTCAATGACCTAGGGATCTATCTCTCCCCTAAAACTATGAGGTCTCTATCTCTAAAACTATTTTAATGAAAATTGTTTGGGAAAAACCATTTCTGGTACTTCTGAAAGTAGATGTTGACCAATGGGTTGTTGTAGCATTGGTGCACCACCCGGTGTGGCCATCTTGAGAACTAGTCTCTGAATAGATTTCTCATCACTAGGTCAGTTTTATTCCCGACCATGTATCAGAAGCTTATCTGGATGTATATGAAGAGGAATCCTGAAATATATCATGATGTTCCATATTCAACTGGTTATACCTAGTGAGATGACTTTTCTTCAAGGAAATCATAAGAAGACACATATGCTACAAGTGTTTTCATGTATAGTGCTGAAAATCAGAATTTAGGGTCCTGCAGTATGGATATGTCGGCTGCTGCACCAACACTGGACTCCCCAAATCTGAAAGTTGAACTCGAAACATATAACATTGTTGCTCTAAAACCAAAAAAACAGAAACTCAGTCTCTGAGGTAGAATTCACCAACTTGGATACCACTTTGTCCCAACCCATCCACTAGGGCCCGTTCCGTGACTTCCCCAAGCCGCCACCCAAAGTGTAGGGGTTGGCGACTAGTGCAGAAGACATTAAACTGCCTGTGGGAATCATTTTTCTGTGTCCCTTTACACACACACACTTACAAAAACATCCCAAAAAGTAAAAAATGAAACATGTATACCACTAAACAAGTATTGAGTACAAGTAAAATAGAAAAATGATTGCGCCATAATGAAAACCTAACAAAGACTAATTGGAAAATAGGAAAATAATGAAGAAACTCTCGATAGCCACCTGATAAAAACCCTACCTATTAGTATGAGTAGAGTAGATACTGAATGTTGTATGAGTATGCCTGGTTTTCTAGATCTCAATTGGCCATGTTTGGTCCTAGGCCATGATATCCTCCGTCGAAACATCTATCATTTACAAAAGAAACAACATGTGAGGGTGAATCCCATGAAAGGGTGTGTAGAACAATACACTGTAGGGGACTCCATTCCACTAAAAATAAATTCCAAAAATCAACCACCAAAAAAACCCACAATTTAAGACAAAAAAAAAGAAAGAATATCTCACACCATGTATAATATAATGCATAGGAATAAGGATCATCAATTATAGTGAAAAACATTTTGTACTGTTGAGGGACTCATCCCTAATGAGTCACAATAGTCTGTCAAGCCACTAAGGTCCATGTGGCTACGGCGCATCTACTGGGCCACTAAGGTCCACGTGGCTTTGTCGGGGAACTGAGGTCCACAGAGATGTTGGTCTATCAAGCCATTAAGATCCACGCAGGTCCTCTTCTATTGGGACACTGTGGTTCACAAGTCTTCAGGTCTTTTGGGCCACTTAGGTCAATGTTTCTGTTGATCTGTTGGACCCCTAAGGTCCACACAACTACAACTTTTCTGTGAGATTGATCCCAGTGGAACATCTCCCCTATGCCATATGTTGAAATTAAATATCCTTGGATGTCTCCTTAAAGAATTTAGAAAGAACCGTCTCATCATGGGGTTCCAACACCACACACAGTATGTCGATCGGATGCCCGGTTTGAAATATATGGGTATTTTTCAAAAAAGGGTTCGGTTGGGTCTGAGCATGGTCCAACCTGGTCGGACCGACCCATCCTGACCTAGACCCAGCATAGGTCTAGTTCATTGGGTCATGGGACCATTATGATGCGGGTCCAGCCTTAGACTGATGGGATGGGTCCGGTCCACACACAGTATTCTCACCCACTGAGGTGGGATGACCTCTACAACCCGAACGTGGCTCAGCTACATCCGGTTTGTTGCCCAGTAGCACCAACTGACGTTACCTCTCCTGTGGCTGGTCCGTATAGGGGACCGACCCAGATTAGTCGAATGTAGATCTCCCGTATCCATTTCTTCCAAAATGGTAGGCAGGGGGCTGGTCATTCCACCAGGATATGGTCGACGTACCGCGTGCCTCCTGCGCACCTGAGCAGCCTAGATGCGGGCCACCCCTCCATGCAGTGTCGGTTGGCACCGCACTTCACCCATCCATGGCCAGTTGGTCATGGATCTCTACCTCTGGGGCACACTAATGGGTTCTTTATCCCTCTCCACCTGCGGTCTCCGCCTGCCTCCACCATTGGTTTTTTCTGCAGGCCACCAGAGTTTCTTTGGGTGTATGTTTTTTTAACAGTCTGCACCAACGGGGCTATAGGATTGTGACCTTCACAATGACAACCTCAAACTAATCTTTCCTCTATTCAAAAAATTTTCCACCAAGAATGCACAATGTGGAGGGTGTCATGAAATGTTGGTATAGGACCACTCTCTCCACTTTAGAGGCTTAATGTAGTAATGGATCAGGATTAAAATTATATCAAAAATAAAAACAATCTCGAATAGAAAACACAAGAATGAAACCCTCCTACAAGAATACATGATCCAAATATTAACTTTCTAGTGGGTTAATCTACTTTCATCTTTTAGAAAAATAATTGGTTAAATTTTAAATAATTCTAACCCCTACCTCATTTGACGTTCATTTTCACAGTGTTCCATTATCGAGGGTTCAAGTGGTTGACGTCGTTTGTCACTTCCTGACATCATTCTTGAAAGAATGTAGAACTCTATGACATTCCACCAGTTTTTTTCATTATTTATGGGAGAGGAAACTCACCAAAGGTTTGTTAGAGATTTACTAACAGTTTAATTCCCACTTCCTCTGACATGTTAGTTTAATAAAAAGAAACATGTCCTAGTGTTTTTTTACGTTGCAAAATTGCATCATTATTCTATTTCATTTATGAAACAGTGTAGTGGTTACACTTGCACAACGAGCCATTATGAGGCTTCATTAAATGTGACAAATCATCACCTCTTCACTGCACCACAACACCGATGTCATCCTCTCAATGGTTCAAATGTATATAAAATACCTTTTTTTAGTTATTTTATTATTTTTCTGAACAACCCAAAAAATTACATTTTCGTCCGACCCTTTACGATCGAAGTAATGTTTTTTATTGGTGAATACCAGAATATCGAGTTCAATGGTGCCCTCATACATTTGATCCGATCACTTTTTTAAAATTTAGAATAACCAACTTGTGTGTTTACTAAACGTACTTAAAACAAGTTTTAAATTACATTCCGGGCACCCCGAGCCTCAGAATCATGTGCCGTAAAAGTGTGTGGTCTCTAAATTATTCGATATAATTTAAAAACAATTAAACAAAAAATCAAAGACAATACATGATTATTTTTTTGAGGAATTATCTTATATTTTCCTAAAAATTTTGGTTCTAGTTAATTATTCAAGAAAAGTTGAATACATAGTTAATATTTTTTGATTTTCCGACTCTCTAGAGATTGATTCATCTTAAATACTCATAATTTGGAGAAAAAGAGGACTTGTGGGGGAATTCGATTAAATGATGAAACATTGATTTTCATGTAAATATATTTCCTTATGATCTTATTCTTGGTGGTAGTAAAATTATTCAACTCTATAAAAAGGATCTTTAATAAAAAAATGATATACGATTGATTTTATCAAGAGATATTCACCCAACAACAGATTTATGGTATTGTGGTGGTTAAATTTCTATGATAAAGTTCTCTATCAATCCCTATTATTAAATGAGAGTTATTTTTTCTTATATATCCATGTTTTTCTACATGGAATCCAAGTTTGTGTTTTCTTGGGTGACCTTTTTTACTTCTCTTTATTTACTTTAAAATTTTATTTTTATTGACTCTTTTTCGGATGTGGATTTTTTTTATAAAGTCACTGAGCCAAATTTTAAAATTGCAAGGATGAAATTTCCAAAAGGGTGGAAAGATGTAACAACCCTATTTTTAGGAAAGAAACATTATGTTCAATAGCATACATGATATGCTACATCGAGCTTAAAAAAACTACTAAATATTATTATATAAATGTTACCATAATAACCTAGCTGCTAGAATGGTGGGAATGAATAATATCAACTGAATTAGGAAAATATTGTTTACATATGATTACAAAATAATTTTATGGATACCAAATTTATCATAAATGGAAAAAAATCCAATTCAATATAAAGGATTTGTTTTTGTGAAAACTTATTTAAAATGAGAATAATTGTGATTATAAAATCATATCACCCTTTATGTATTTTTATTTAATGAAAAATATATGTTATATTCAATGAAGTGTTTTAAATTCCTCTTTTTTTTAAAGGTTGGGGTCAAAGCCTCTTTTTTTAATATTAAAGTAAAGAAAAGACCTATTTAACTGGGTAGAGGGAGACCCATTACATAGCCTATAGGCCTAGTTGGCTTATAGCCCATTACATAGCCCATATGCCCAAATTTTAGACCCAATACCCATTTTGGGAATAGTACTGCTACAGCACCCATCACTAGTACAGTTCCTCACAGTACCCGCCACTGCTACAGTTCCCCTGCTGCTGCTACAGTCCCCCTACCGCCGCTACAGTTCCCCTGCCACCGCTACAGTGCCACCATTCCAATAGTATCTCGGCTGCTACATTAGCGCTACAGTACTGCTATAGTACCTACACCAAATGGGTTTTGAACCCCCATTTTCATGTAGAATTATGGGGTTCATACCACTATGCCAAACCCCAACTACTTTTAAATTCCTCTTATATGTTTTCTAGATATGATAAAATAATAGATTCAAATTTTCAGATAAAAGAAGTATTTTTTTGAAAAATGTGGTTTTACCGTCTTTTGATGGGGAACCTTTTTTTGTATCTATTTTTCACTTTTAAATTTTCTATTTGAAAAAATAAATTTATTCTATTGAAGTAGGATATCAAAACTTACTTTGGTTGAAATTTATAATTTTTTTGATAAAATCCATATTTTTTTGAATAGTGAAAAATACTGCATTTTAATTCAAAATTTCCTTTTCATCTAATTTATGTATATATTTGTATTGTATTTTAAATTTATTTTAAAGTGTCATTGATTTAATTTTTATCATTTAATCCAATGATGGTAATTGGAGGTAATTTCTTATAGAAATGTGATAAAAACACACATCAATATTTCGATAGTTATTACTTTTTGAAAACCAGTTTCATCATCTTAACAACATGAATTAATTTTAAATCAATTTATGCCAATTTTGTGTTTTGAATTTTGAAAAATTGATTTGATATTTTTAATCAGACGCTCGAAATTTTAGAAAAAGGTACCTTTTATATTTGGACATTATGAATAGTAAATTCTGCAATTATTTTTATTGATCATGGTAAAAGGGTAAATATGGTAAATAAGGGTAAAAATAATACAATAATAATATAAAACTACTCTATCACATGACCTAATCCTATTAGTTGAGATATGTCTAACCATGGGAATCCTTTGGTCGATTCTAGGACCCCATAGAGCCACTTGGGTGTGGTAATAACATGTTATAAGAATTAATTTAAAGTAAATCAAAATATTACATAAACATGTATCTTTAACTAAAACTATTTTATTTTTCTCCATATAAATGATTTATTTTACTATAAAGTGCAATTATAAATATAAAACAATTTCATAAATCATGGTAATTTATTTATAATTTTTGGACATTAAATAAGTAAATTTATTTATGAAACAATGATGATGGAGTAATTACCTTATTAAAGAAAGATTTAAATAAATGTTATTATAAATATTAAAATATATGTAAATTGGTTATTATTTTCATCCATGAATTTTCTTGATGATATTGACATATTATATTTGGGTTAATTTCTTTGTTTCTAAGGAATAATGTTTTTATGAAATTGTAAAAAAAGTCCAGTATGAATATTGTCCAAATTTGATATAATTCTTTAATTAAAATATAAAATAGATTATTAAATGATATTAAATTCTTAAAAATATAATATTCTGAAAAAATTGTTAAGATAAGTCAAAATATGTCATAAAGGAATTTTTAGGGTTGTTTTACATGATATGGTAATTAAATTAACCCACAATGAGTAAATAACATGATATCACTATTAGATTAACAAGAGTAAAATAAGGGATGAATAAAAAAGATAAGGAAATAAAAATATTCATGAATATTCTAAAAATTGTTTTGTTTTATTTTTTCGAACCAACATCATATTATCATATAATTAAATTATTTTTGGACCATTTTTTATAGTAATTGAATCTATAATAATTTAATATTTCAATTATTTCCAAAAGTGCCCCTCCCCCCTCTTATAAATGGACACCCCCTCTACCCACTAACTCACACATCTCAAGACCCTTGGTTAGTCACAATTCTAATAAAATAATTTCCCAAAATCCCTACCATCCTCTAAAAATTCTTAACTTGTGAAGAAGGTAATTCAAAAATCCTTTTGGCTCAAATCAAATGAAGTTACATGATTTAGAGATAACATCTTCAATCAAGTTCCTTTACTTTATTTTCCATCTTCACTCCCTATGATATTCTTATTATATGATTATATAACAAAAACAGTATCCTAAATATACTATTATGTTGTTAAGAGAAGGATTCAAACTACACTTACACACACAACAACCCAATGGATATGAACATATTGTTTCTATGTACGGCGAACTATTGCCTCAAGAAATGATGAATGTTCAATTTTACCCTACCACCTCTCATGGTGGACATTATTATTCCACTTTATTTATATATGATATATATTATATTTATATTTTCACTATGATATTTAATTTCTATTTAAAAAATATCTCTAATTTTTCCATAATGTGTAAATACGATAATTTCATTTGAGGAAATGCGGACTACTGCCCCCTCAAAGTGATATAACTCATTCATAAAATACATGGAACAAATATAAGATGTTATTAATAAATTTATGTGACATATATTCCATAAATATAATAATGGTATTATAATATACATTTATATCACATGATTATTATTCTTTTAATACAATGATGAAATGAAAGTAGCATTTATGCTTACGTACGACCTACCATCTCCATGAATGGTGAATTTAATTTTTTATCTACAAATAATATGGATATTACAAATACATATATACTGCATATATATGACATTTAAATCATTAATAATATTCTATATATGGTGTAATTTTTACCACATTTACAATTTACATCAAACGTTTTCATTTTTGACTCAAGTTCCATATATCGACAAACCAACCAATATGAAATTAAATAATTATGTAATATTCATAACACGATGATAAGTAATATAAGATGAATAATTAATATTAAAATTGTTCTTAATCAAGTATAAATTAACATAGGTTTATCATTTAGTAATATAAAGAAAGAACGAGACAAGTCAGACTGAAGGTAAGGGAACTTTTTAACCCAATTTCCATTCTTTGGGTTGATGTTCTACTTCATGATTTAATTGTTCTTTGACTGTGTGATAAATACACATTGATATAATTTCTTTTAATTATAATTTATTTATGTTTATTTATAGTTAATACAAATAATCGATCTATTTATTAACAAAATGATCCTTCTAAGGGAATTTCAAAACTCAATTTTCAGTCATTGGGTTTTACGCATACTTTGTTAACTATATTATGATCAGATAATGTTTGGAATAACTATTTATTTATTTATGTTATAATTTACACTTCCCTTTGTGTGTATGCAATTTTTACACACATAATCACCCCATTGATAAATTATTACATCATTTATATTAACTTTGTAAGGAAAATCTTTTCTCAATATTGTTTTATTGAGTTAAAAATCCATGTGATTGGTTTTGTTTTTGCAAGAATATTTTCGAATTACCTCTTAGTGTTTTAAACTAAATATACATTTATATTGGGTGTATTTAATTTTTTCACCTATAATTATTTCATTGATTTATCCTCAATCTTAGGATATGATCTTTTTAAGGGATTTTGTGTCAATTTACATTCCATTGAGACTTAATTATAATTATACCCAAATTCACTTTTATATAGTGTATATACTTCACTAAGACTTATTATATCATAAATATCCTTATTAAAATCATATTATATTTTTTTTAAAGTTATTCCTTAAATATTTATATTCAAGTATTTTCTCAAGTGGTAAGGGTCTCTTTAACTAAAACATCATATTAAAGGTTTTAAATATTTATTCTTATAATATTTCTCATCAATGTTCATGTTTTAAAAATGGATTTAAGGATTTATTTATATATAAATTAATGTTTCAAAGTTTAATATCCTATCAAATGTGTAAAATTGGTAGGGGACACTTTGATTCAAAACACTTCTTTTTTTATGTTTTAAATGAATTTACTATATCAATATCATGAAATTATATCTTGGGATGGTAATGCTAAAATGTTATTTTTTAATTTATTATTGATTATGTTATGGTTATTGGGAATTGATTATTTATATGAGAGATTCTGTGATAAACCATGTGCAGGTGAGCCAGAGAGAGATCTCCAATTTGTTGGGTAAGGTGACAGAGGAGAATGATAAATTTTATCCTAAGAGAATTAGGGAATATATTCTGATGGGTATTCCAAATGTAACTATTAAGGTCACTCCCTATGTAGCTGTAAAAGATACAATTTAACTATGTTATAAATTGAATAAGTTGCCTTTTTTGTTTTATGATTTCTAAAATGTTTGGTTGGAACCTTTTGATAATATAATGCAAGATAAGTATTTTATGTTTTATGGGTGAAATGTAATGTTTGGTGAAAATATTTTCATGAGTTTTAAATATAAATATAATAATGATTTTATTCCCTGTTTTATATCTGTTAATGATATTTTTATGCTAATCCCATGTTTTTGAAATGTTTTTCACAAGGTATAAGGATGATTAATAGAAAAGAATAATTTAAAAATATTTTTATTAGGAAAATAATTATTTTTTTAAGGAAATTTATTAATGTGAAAAAAATTTGGATAGATTATAAGTGTCTACATTGTAATCTTTTGAGATTACATCAATATTTATGGATTAATTCTACAAACCACTTAACCAGAAAATGTCCTCAATGTGAATGAAATTAAATTCCAGATCAAAATTTTAGATTTTATAAGTTTTAAGGTTGGGGGGCTTATAGATAATATATTGAGGAGTGGTCTCCTGAGAATACCATAAACTATTAAAGAGGTTATGAAATTTGAGGAGTGGATTGGGAATATCTTGGAAAATATTTTGGGGGTTTAGTGCGATGGGAACTGAGCATAAGAGAACCTTGTTTATAACCGAAAGGAGTTGTATTTTTTTGTAAATAACCAAACCTTTGTAATAATGGGTAGTCACTCTCATAGAAAGTGTCACAAAAATTTGTAAAAAAAGGGAGTTGTGAAAAGATATGATCATGAAAGCATGATAATAATTTTCTCACACATTTTTTTAATATTTTTTAATATATTTACCCTTTCAATTATTAATTTTATCATTTTAGCTTTTAAAATGGTAAAAAAATTTAATTAAGGTCACATAATCTTTATGTGTACAAATAATGTGGTCCTTATTGGATATTTTTGATATAATGATTCAAAATATTAAATATGTTTTCACTCACACAGTTTCTAATTTTTATAAAAATTAATTTTAATACAATAATTGTATAATGTATTAAAACAATTTTTGAGAAAAATATTAATTTAATTCTAAAAAAGAACCCATAGTTCTGAAAACTATAATAATTATTTTAAAATGAAAAATTAAAATGAAAAATATATTTTTTAACAAAAAATTCTATAAATTTATAACTTAAACTTATATCCTAATAATAATAAGAAATACATTATATTCGTAAAAAAACACTATAGTGAACTATTCACCAAAAAATCATTTGTTTCATAAAAATCCAAAAATTTAAATATAAGATAATTTTTAAATAAAAAATTAAACACTAATATTCTTTTAATATAATTAGAATTATATAAATCAAAATTTTACTTTCGAATGGAATTGCAAAATATAAGGATAAAATGATTTTATTATAAAATGACTTTTTTAAATATTATGTATTCTTATTATTATTTCATATCAATTTCTACTTCAAATTATCTTAATATACTAGTTAAAAAATAATAAAAAGTGTTACATTTAATCTATTAGAATAAAATACACAATACTTTACTAAATTCTAATTTGAAAAAAATGTACTACGTTTATACAAAATATTATTTAACAAATGCAATTTAAATAATTTTTCTATATTCTAAAATATTATTTGTTTACTCTATTGATATTAAAATAATTATTTAAATTATATATATAATACATATAATATTTTGATAATAATATTGATATTTAAATTTATAATAAGTCATAAATATAAATAATGTTTTATACTCACGTATTTATAACATTTTCAGTTATTTTATTTTAAATTCACTACTTAATAATACCCAACTTCAGAAAAAATATTGCATATATGTAAAATGAATGTATCTGCAGTGGCCATATTATTAATTTCCATGACTGAAATGACAATATTTACAATGGTAAGATTTAGTTCCTATATATATAACCAAACAAAACATATTCCATTTACACATTGAATTTCTGTAGTTTTAATTCTAGATATAACAACATGATTCCCCTTTCATGTTATTATTTATCACTGTAAGTTTATTAATTCTAATGGGGTTTTGTGAAGGTGATCGGTTTCCAAGTAAGATTCTATTTCTGAAGATATTATTCTTTTTAATTTATTTTCCCCTTTTAATTTTTTTTTAAAATATGTAATCATCTATGATATGTAATACTTATTTTCACTTGCTTTCTCTTTAATGTTTTACTATGAATGAATAAAGTGTTTTTAGATTAATCATTATCTTGAATGACTTGTTACCTAATATATTTGAATTCATTTCAAAAAATTACAAAATAGGTTATATTTTATAAACATATATATTAGGGAATTAATATGCTTCCTAAAAAATTGGGGCGTTACATTCTTCCCTCACTAAATAAATTGCACGCTCATAATTTTAATTATAACATACCAATAAAAAGAGATAAGGGATTATAAAATATAGAGATGAAAAAGGTTATAATTTTAATAGAGATATCAACCATACAAACATGGGAAACATATCTCTTTCCTCATTATAGGATTACCCCTAATATTGAGTTTTCTATAACTATTTTGGATAAGAGTTTATCCAAATTTGATATAAAGAACAAAATTATGTAATTTTTTTCTATAAGTTTTTTATTATCTTCCTTTTAAATATATAAATTTAATGGTTAATATGATTTTTTTTCTTTTCTTTAGATAATTTTCCTCAATGTAGAGATTAAAAAAATCACATTAAATTAATATAAATAAAGGAAAATAAGACTTTTATGAATCATAATCCACTAAACATTGCAGAACATTAATATAAAGTATATAAAAAATTTATACCACCTAGTTTAATTATTATAATAGCTAATAGATTTTGAAAACATACAAGATATAATCTATCCACAAATAATGAGTTTCAAATAATTGTATCTATCGTCAATTAATTATCACCATACCCTTAAATTGTAATCATTTCATGGGATTTTCCTGGATCCCATGGTCTAGTATATTGTTGGTGTCAATTTTAATATTGATCTTATGGATTCATAAATTTATTTTTATTGTTACCAAATACCTCACATCTAATATATCAAACTGCTAGTGGATCCTTAGAATGAACATTATTTTTCTCAATAATTTTTATTGGACTCTTGCTTCTTCAATGGATTTTTCTTTGATGCCCACCTTTACCATAGATAAAACAGCTTCTTGTACCTTTGAAAAATTCCCTAAGTTTTCTATTCCAAGTTTTTTGACATGAATGAATTTGAATCTTATTTCCTTCGTCATATTAATCATCAGATATTTAATAAAACCCCATCCTTTTTTGGTTGGTTTAAATGTTTATATAGACTCTAGTAGAAAATCATAACTCATTATATCTGGGTGAGTATAACCACAACACATTCAATACCATATTCTATCACATTTGGTTTCCATTTGAAATTACAGTTTTTTCCACTATAACAATTCATAACATTCTTCCTCCTAGATATATCCATTACTAAAACCAAAAGGTTTAACATAAATGATTCACATTTAAAATCATTGGGGATTATTAAAATCAATAAAATAAAATGTGTTCACCATAAAACCTTTTACTCATTTACATCATTACATTATCATTTAATTCTATTTTTTAACATATATCAATATTAGTTTAACCTATGTCTCTTAAAATTGGGATATATTATAATTATCAACCTATAACCTCAATGTAACTAGGAAATAAATCATTTAATGTATTTTCTAATAGAATATGATCAACTAAAGCATATCAACTAGTAGTTTCTTACAAGATGTACAGTCTTAGCCCACTCATCATGTATCAGTGTGTTGATTGACTCAATGCTCAACCAACCCATTTTGGGGTGATTACCCCTAGGTGCATCTGTGCTATAACTGTATACACAATCTAGTATCTAGAAAATGATGTTTTCATAGTAAAAAACTTACCTAGTACCTTACCAATATATCAAAATATCCTAATACAAATAAACTCGACTATATATTTTTCAATTGGGTTCTCTTAAATTAATCTCAAATATGACTAAAATGGTCTCTAGAAATAACTAATACTTTTATGATAATTAATAAGGTGACACAAGCTCAATATGAATTTATTTCACATTATTTCCCTAATTAATACATTACATTATAGTCAAACCTAAATATATAGAGAATCAATAAGAATAGATTATCTAAATACTTGATATATAAATAAATTATTTTTAAATTTCTATATATATTTAATAATTGTTTAATCATAATAGAACATATTTTTAATGTATTTATAGTTAAACTCATCCTCATGACATGATAAAAAGAAACATAAAAAGTTGGTGAGATTAAATTTTTAGTATGGGAATAAAAATTATATAATCTTATTCCCTAAGGTGATATCATAATAGTATGGGAAACACTATTTAAGAGACAAATATATAATTAAAAATAATTGAAATCATAAAACAAATTTGTTGAATAGTTTGAGAAAAGGTATCCAATATAATCAAACATATAACATGGATTAAATACATTTAAAACATAACACAAAAATCATGAGCCAATGGAATAGCATAACCACATATCCAAATAGTGTGTCACCAATTTAAGCATAGATACTCAACAATATGGATCATGCACCACCACTAGTTTCCCATAAAAGATCAGAAATCATATCCTATTTCCTATAGTGTATCAGGAATCAAAACATGTTTCCCAGAGTGGATCAAGACTCACAAACTATTTCCTATTTTTTATCAAGAATCAATACTCATTTCACCACTATCTCATGACATTTAAATAATTTCCCAATGCATTGTAGGGAAATATATGGACTATCCTTCATTAATGATTATTTATACACATTTTTCCACAATAATTCATCAAATTACCATATAATTAAGACCCATAAAAAAGAATGGGTTTCACATTAAGTTCAAAAAGTTATCACATAAGTAACCATATAAACCAGATTAATTTATATCTGATTTAATCACACAAAATTTGATATTCATAAAATTTTTTATAGGTTTGAACATAAAGCATAACATCAAGGAAAATATATCCATTTAGATAAGGATGAAAATATAATGAAAATTTACAAAACATAAATAAAAGGAAAATCAATTTTTTATATTTTAAAATACCCTTTTTGAAAAAACACATTTCAAAAAATAAATACTATAACTTATCTATTAAAATTGAAAGAAGAAATTATAAATATCTTCTATATTAATAAATTCTTGAAATTAAAAACATTAATGGATAAAACATTTTTTTGAGAAAACATGGACTTAAAACAAAGATAAAATTAAGCGATTGAGGTTCATTATTGACAATATTATACCTTTAGGTGAGAAAAAAATCAATTAGGAATATTTTACTCAGTGAGACATCTTCCCTAAACAGATAAAATATAAAATCATATAAAATTTTAAATCAATTACTAAATAATATATTTATTTTTTAAGTTCAAAAGGAACCATATAACTCAAAGAAAGAGATATTTGAGTTGCCAAAGTCCCGCAGATTCAACACAATTCTTAAAGTAAGAAACTTTTGAAAAGTTTTTTATATGGTAAAAAATTGAATATCTAGATATAAAATATAACTAAATAATTAATTATATCATATGGTACAATTTTCCCAACATATATGAAATATTTTCAAGAAGAACTATTATAAATCAATGAATGGGGAAAATTATTCTTTATGGTGATCATTATGAGTTCTTGATAACCTATACACGGTTGAATTGATCCATCCTTCTTCTTGACAAAGAGAATTGGTGCACCCCAATGTGATTCACTAGGGTTTATGACACCTTTGTCCAAATTCTCTTGCAGTTTCTTCTTTAACCCAACCAGTTTGATAGGATCGATTCTATAGGGAAACATTGAGATAAGAGTAGCTCTAAATATGAGTTCTATTGAGAACTCTGCCTCAAAATCTACGGGAAATCTGAGTAACTCTTCTGAAAACACATCACTTTATTCCATCATAAGGTGCATTTCCCTGAGGATTATACCTTCCTTTGACTCAATAATTAGAGCGAGGTATTTTTTTATAGGGAATCCACACCCAAACCATTGAAGGATTTTCCAATGGAGATTCAAGATCTTACTAGAATTTATAGAGGATCATGGGATGGTTTAGAATATGAAATGATGTTTCCTTTTCTCGGTAGTATATATGATCTCTATCTACCAAGATCCAATCCATTACCATTATAGTGTCAACTTCCACCAAGGGAAGTATCATGAGATTCCCTGGAAGAATATTCCCACACATACTACCAAGAGATTAGTTCAATACTTAGGTTGAAATGATTTCACCAATTAGTATTTTTATTGATATATCTACTTGAATGTTTTGGGGATTAAATTCAATAGTTCTAGAATACATTCCAATATAAACGAATGTGTAGAACAATAATAAATTGAGACATTTTCCATTATTGAATGAATAATACATGTACCTTATAAAACATAGTTTTCTTGCTCCACTTAAGAAGTATTGATTGAACAATAGTTTCCAAGATCCATTCTCTTTCGTGGCTGTTGAATCTGATTACCCTTGGGGACTTTAGGTTTAGTGAACTATCTTCTATAATTCTTTTTCTCCCAACAGTTGTAGCATTAGACCATGGGTGGTTCTCTCATTTCATCGAAATCATTGTCATACATCTTCATGTCTTATAAACATTAATGAGATTTTTGTTATTATCTCCCACACTTTGAGAATATTTTCATTCCTTTAAATCAGTACCCATGATTCCCCTTCCCACATTTTTGACATGTGGTGTTTTAGTTTTCTCTACAAATTTCTCATTAGATCCTCGTTCTTGAAACTCCATATTTTTTCATAGCACTGTACCACTGAGAACAATATCCAAACACCTTCTCTACATTTAGATCACATAAGAAAACTTCTTCATAACTCCCAATGTCTAAAATTTCTAGAGAATTGTTAAGGTGTTGTTTTAATCCACACGAAAGGAAATCTATTTTCTTATCATTCTTTATAACAAAACTCAAAGCGTACCTTTCATTCCTTGAAAAATTAGTTTCTTATGTCGTGATAGATTCTCATTCCTTTTACTTCATCTCTATAAATTCTCTCTCCATCTTTTTGTTGAGAGTGAAAGGAAAATAATTGTTAAGAAATATTATCTTAAAGTATTCCATCTCTATCTCTTCAGTTTAACCATTTTTCTTTGTGTTCTTAATCAAATCCCAACATTGGTTGGATTCTCCATCTAGAATATAATTTCACAGAGTCAGCTTCCCTATCTCAGAATAGTGAATAATAGAAAAAATCATATCTTTTAGGATGACCAACTATTCTATGACTATTGGATAGAAAGATACACTAATATTTGGTATAATTTTATACATAAAACACTCAATATCTAGTTTCTCTATCTTAGGTGAAGTCATATGTTCCAAATTATTCATGTCATTGTTCATAACTTGAGGTTACTTGGTAAGAATCACCATGAAATTTTGAACACCACAGACCAAGGAATAGGAGATGTCATTTGGGAAATTACTGCATTTTCCTTCACATGGTTTGTTGGCATGGTTTCTCTTAGTTCCCAACATCTTCTTAAAAAGAAAATATTAGAACAAAACATTAGACAACAATTAATCCATAATTTATCCCATGGTGAAATTACCTCTAAATGAATATCTTATAAGATATTTATGTTTAGAAAATATTTTTGTTTAATTAAATATAATTAATCTCATTCTATTGGTTTTCACTAAGGTTCTCTAATCATAATTCTGAAATTAATTAAATTGTGTTCTGACACCAACTATAAAGACTGTACTTTTTCTTAAAAAACATATTACATAATTTTATTAACATAAAAAAAAATAATTACACAATGTTGGTGAAAATGGTTATTTTCTAGGGGAAATTTGTTCCACACATAACATTTAAAAAATAAAACACAAAAATTTATTTAATTTCTGCTTCACTATTTGTTTATTGGATATCAAATTCTCTTTAGTTCAAGTAGTCACCTGGGGATATACATCAATGAAAGGGGTGAGATAAAATCAAAGTAAGAGGACAGATAATAACCTGAAACAATATAACATGGAATGAGAATTATCTTAACATATTTATCGTAATCATGATAGAAATAGTTAGATAAATTCATAGAATGTGTTAATTCATAATGATAAAACATCATCTCTTAGTGGTCAATAATCACACATAGTTGTGAACAAATGTTGCATTATGTTCGTACATATTTCCATTTTCTAATGAGATAAATCACATTACCCAATGAATTAGAGCACTATATAATTCTGTCTACACAATCACACCATAAAATTTACATTCTGCTAAATAATTCTGAGTTCACCTGTTATATCATAATATTTATATTATCATGAATTCCCCACAAAATTTATTTCAATTTTAGGCATAAAATAACCCATGGAATGTAATGGGTTTCATTTCATAAATAATATATTTATAAACATTTTGTTACTAAATGAATGTGGGGATAACATACAATTTATACGAATCATCAGCCTTGAGTGAAGAAGAAACAATCTCTAGAAGTAAAATGTATGATTTTTTTAAATAAGAGTACTTTGGGAAAACATTCTATTTTTCCGAAACCAAATTAGAAAAACATTTATATCCCATAAAATGTAATATAATGATTAATAAATTATATTTAAGGGATTTATATACTCAAAATGTTTTGAAAGAGGTAAAACCTAATGAAAGAGAGTAAGGTTCGAGAATTCCCCTTACCTTATGTATAACTGCTTTATTCGCTTTAATATCATGTATAATCATATAATATTCATAAATTTAAAAATAAATAAAATTTTATACATGAATTTGATTCATTATGGTTTTATTAATTTTATAAATGGTCTTTCCGAAGATTTATATTATTTTATTTCATCGTTTGGGAGCATTAGTTTTCAAGGTTTTCATGATTATTCTACTTGTAGACTTGAATGGATGTTCATGTAAAATGAGGATAAGTACCATAATTATTATTATATGTTATTAATTATATTACAGAATTTTAAATGATCTATTAAAAAATTATATGTTATGACGATGAATCATTAGATAAAAGTTAATGATTATTGTTTTATGTTAATTTTGGTAGTTTTTTTATCACAATGAACTTATTTTGTTTTATCATTTAGTATTATGTATATATGTTAGTTATGTAACATAAAAAAAATTAAAACAACTTTTAAAATATTTTTCAACCATTATAATGGATTTATTAACATATTTTAGAGCGTTAAAAGAAAATGAAAGTGTATTACCCACAATGTCGGTAAATTGACACATCATTGGAAATGATTTCATTTTTAGAATAAAAGAGTGAGGGAAATGAATTTGATGATGGTTATTCCATTTACATGATATAATAACAATATATCAAATATAATAGAGATATAATTCCATTTTGATAAGAGAAGGTGAGTATAATATAATAAAATAAATGAAATTAAAAGAAAATGGAAGTGGATTTTACCTCTTGGATTATCCTCCTTGAGAACTTCCTCAGAGAAATTTTTCATTATTTTGGGGGGACTAAGAGCTATTTTACATAGTGAAGGGGATAATGAAAATTATTGGGAATAATTTGGTCAAGGATAAAAGCTTGATAGGTGTAAAGAAAATAGGTGGTGATCGATGGTATTTATATTGGAGGAGAGGGGTGTTTTCTCATTATTATATTCATTAGTTTATTATTTTTCCTCAAGACTGAGAATATTTCGAGAGTTATGAATAAATATATAAAATATGGATGGAGTGTTTGATATTTTTTCTTACATAATCCTTTAATCATCTGTGGTACCATAATTCATGTGTTTTATCTTTTGTTGCATATTATAATATTTTACTATTCATAAAAAATTCATGTATTTTAGAAAAATACAATAAAATAACGCAAAACATTTTTCAATGTGTAGAATTAAAAATTAAACTCAATTTTATGAAAATAATTTTCTAAATATTTTCAATTTAATAATTAACTATTACTCGTCTGTTCATTTTCACAGAGATGAAACAAATTTCTTAGTTCTTGTGTTCTCACGATGATATGGTTAACTGCTTTTAAGGAGGCAATAAAATATTTCAATGTTAATAATGAAAATGAATTTCCATATTTTGAAATCTAAAAATAGTGACTCTTATTATTGGAATACAATTTGACAAAATGGAAAAATTTATGATAGTAGATAAAATTTTGGAAATATAAAAGAAACTGGGAATGTTGTTAACTGTACAATGGTTAGTAATTAGAAACCTAAATTAAGTGGAAATAATTTGTTGAAAAGAAAAAAATTTTCATAAAAAATGTGAAAAAACATGTTAAGAATATCTACGTAATCTATTAAGAGTATAGATTATAGAGGAAATAAAATTAAAAAACAATGTTGAAAATAACTGAATAATGCTTTATTTTCAATTAAAATTCAATTACATCATGAAATATCAATCTATTTGATCAGCCTTTTAGTTAATGCTTTCCTTCATTCGAAGTTTCAGTTCAATGGTATAGATTGTTGTACCATGGGAGTCTGGAAAAATTCTTACATATAATGATGTAAACATTTTTTATAAGCTGTAGGAACAAGAACAAAACAATAGCTTCAGAAAACACCTACCTTCTGAGATACATGAACAAATATATAGAAAAAAACAGTTTGATAGATCAGGGAAAACCAATCCGAAACATCCAGTGATAAGGAGTAAATAGAAACATTTAATTTACTGCAAAACACATGAGTATCATACTTATTATTATCAATGTGGTCAATAACAAAGATTGAAAATGATCCAAAAGAAAACAGAACATAAGGTGGGACATAGGCCTGCCATATAATAGCATATAAGCAGACAAACAGAAGTTTATTTCATTGAAAAACCAAAACTAAACTCAAATATATCCTCTGAATAAAACCAAAATTCAGGATTATTCCAACTGAACATAAAATGAAAAAAAACCAGAATAACACTTTAACAATGAAGAAGTATCCAAAATCTCCAATTTCATCCTTACTGACAATAAAAGGGAATCAATTCCAAATGCATCTCATAAAGAGGATGACTGAAGGAAATGGTATACCTGATAAGGAGTAGGAACCAACTCAAAATGATAAACCTGTATACTTTGAGTTTATCCTCTGCAACCCCCTAAAAAATTTGTTCATCCTTAGTAAAAAAAATTGTAAACATCAAGTCAAGAAATAATATACAATCTCTAGTATATATATCATTTGGCTGCAATGCAATTAAAAGTAATTTTTTATTAACTGTGATATGATTCATGATAGAAAAATTAGATAAAAATATAACTACATATAATGAGAACATCAAAAATATAATACAATATTTGAAACATACAAGTTTCAACTTAAATCCAACATTAAATAACAATAAACCCAAGGAAATAAGAGTAATAAATTGAGAAAATAGAAAATGAAAAAGGAATCCTAGAACAATGAAAAAAATTTGAGGATATACCGTGATTTATAATTTGGTGTGCCAAAATTAAGTCAAGTATGTTACCATTATTCTACATCCTCTTGCTCTCTGACGTTATACCATGATGTTGCATTTGGACTGCCAAAATTGCAGTGTAATATTTTATAACATGTTTAACCATCATGTCCTTCTCAGTTGCATCAGATGTAGTATAATATCATATTTTATAATCTACCCACCATCATAAAAAATCATATCTTAATCATTAAAAGTACTTGAACTTGGTACAAATAAATTACAATCAAACAATCCAACCATAAAAAAATGATGCAGTTTGATATTATGATATCATACCGAAAATATTCTCTCAAAAAAAAAAAATCCATGAATGTAAAACACCAACAGAGAAAGTAGTGATTAACTACTAAAAAACATCATGATAGAGGAACCATCGTCCCTTAGTGATTCTTTGACATACAAACAGTCTTCCCACTTTGTTTAGTAGTCCTTGAATGCTTTTCATTTACTGCATTGAGAAAACGTGATCAATTTAATAAGAAAAGATATGGGCTGATGGACATACAATTTAACTTTTCTCTATATGATCTTCCTATAAAAAGTAAAATAATACGATGACATTGATATTATTGTTATCATAGAAAATAAGCTAAAAATTAGAATGCAGTTGTATGGAAATTAAAATTCATGGATGTAAAGTCATACCTACTATTTGATCATGATCACATCAATGGGTGAAGTTACAAACCAAAAAACATTTCCAGAAAAGGCCCCTGATGCCTCATTATCAAATAGGATTCTTGTATACATAAAAAAGTATTGGAGATGCTCCAATCAACCTGGAAAAGCACAACAATTTTTCTATGTCTTTTTTCCATAATGAGGTAAACCACATACTCTGAATTTAACATTGTATTAAAATGAAAGAATATAGAAATAGAAATTATATATAGTTGAAGTAAAATAAATATTTAAATATAGATATGCTGACAGAACAATAAGAGGGTAACATAATAATGTTTCAATGTCATCAAACAAACAGAATGTCTGAAATCTCTTGAAAGATGGTAGGAAAATTGAAATACTATTTTTGTACTATATAAATGTTTGACAATAGATACAGGGAATCAGATTGGTAAAATCAGAAGATAAGTCCTATAGACTACAGATGGTTTTAGGAAAATTCACAATCTACAGCCTTGATAGACCCTAGTATCAGGGATACTGTAATGGCAGATAAAAACTGTGAATCTCTTAAATTAATTGCAATGCACCACATTTGGTTTGAATTATGATGTCACATTATTGGTTTAGATCTTCAATATCATCGATAATAAGAAAGGAAATTTCAGATGTTTTCGGTAAGTTATGAGTTGCCTCATTTGTTTTTCTTTTTTTAAGCAGGAGTAGCTTTAGGTTTGAAACATCTTCACGATTAATAACATCATTTGCTGATATAAACTGTTGAGCTAAATCATTGATCTCATGTATCATATGTTGCATCTTCTCAAAAATACTGATGTTAATAATTGAGTGAATATTTATTCCATCATAGCTGGACGACATATTAGTGTCTGAAAAATATAATGAAAAGCATGAGATTGATATTCATAGCATTGAATTAGAAAAATACCTCATACTACTAACTCTATTATGGAACTCATGTTCTATTTCAAACACATATAGTTGGGAAAACCATGGGGGTTGTCCTTCTACCAGAAACAAACTACCTATGCAATGGTAGTTCTGTCCATTTTTTCTGAATATAGTTGGGGCTCTACCATTGTTCAATGACTTATCAACCATCCCACCCATCGACGTGAATGCAAACGTAGAATTATAAATGGGCATATGTTCTTGGAAATCTTGTGATTGGGATGAAGTTCTATTGAAAACTAACAATTGTAGGTATGGAGGAGGTTACAGGAGTAAATACAAAGCAATATTTCCCATTGAGAGGCCTAAAGAAAAACCTGGGGTTTGTTGGTTGCTGCATTTCCTATTTCCCTCATCAAACCACATAGTAGAGTGATATTATTGGAATATATATATATATACATGTGTGGTCTCTGATATATGAGTATCCTAAATAATGGGTAAAAACATATAAAAAATTATTCAATTTTTAGAGATTGTCAACAAATAGAATTTGATTTATAATATTAATAATAAAGGATTACTAAAAACAATAACCTATGTTCTCCACAATGTCTAGTTCAAATTAATTTCATGAAGAAGCCGATGAAATGTAAATATGGTTTGTCCTAACCTGTATAGAATGTAATACTATTAAAATATCAATTTGTTCGCCAAAAAATCGATTTATTTTGCACTTGTGCTGAAAAAATCAGTATTGTTTGAACACGTTGCTACAATATGTTAAGGGAAATCTTGTGGAATAGAATTTCATGGTCTAGAAACATTATGTAGTTATAATAAACAAATGAATAAATCTATATTAATTCAGAAATATCTTATAACATACCTGTCAATGATTCAGTAGTGTAGTGTGGTGAAATAATATTTGGAAGAAAGAATTTGTACATAGAGGATAGAGTAAGAAATGAAATTTAATTGACATGTTTAGACATATTTATGTGTATAAGTAACGCATACTCTGTCAATTTGAATAATGAAAATTCAGTGATATTTTTTTCCTCATTTAATAGAACAAAATTTAATAATAGACATAAGTGTTTGATGGTAGTTAATTAAATGGTTGACCCATATTATGGTCATAAAAGTTTACAGACATCAGACATACAATAAGGTACAGGAGAGAGGGTTTGATGTATTTGTTTTTATTTGTTCTATTCGGCATACATTTTTGAATCAGTATGACTTATAGTTGGTACTATGAATAATGAAGTAACAAATGATGAGTAGTTTAAGTTAGATGTAAACAATATGCTTCATATAGCATTTGTCAAATGAACGTACCATTAACAGATAAAGGTGACAATGGTAATCATCGGACTATATGTTCGATGCCATTTGCCGATAGTAAATGAATAATTAGAGTACCAGTGCACACGATAGAAGGAATTAGAGAACCTAGAGTACACGAAAACATTGTTATTATAAACATTGACATGAAAATCATATAATGATATAAGTAGTGTTATTAATTAATATTTTATAAAAAAAGACAGTACTCACAATTTTGTTGAATTTGTTGCATGAGTAGTCTTCTGTGGATCCTTTATTCCCTAGAGTTTGAAGTGGTATGCATGGTTTTATTGGTTTTCTTTGTATATAATTGTAATGTTGGAATGGAAAATATTTTATGAACAGTTTATAATTGAATATAAAATACTTATCAATGGGAAGACAACAAATTTACTGAAGTTAATGTTTAAAAGTTTAATAATAACACAATTGGATGGAAAATGATTCATGGAGCATAGATACATTAAAATGAAAGTATTCAATATAATGAATATGTAACGGTAAACATAATGTACAAAAAATGGTATTAAATCACATTTATGATGTGATACATATGTGACAAGATTTTATGCCCTTCATATGAAAGACGTAAAAGGTTTTTTTCAAAGGAGTTGTATATTATCACTGAGAAGACTTCAGCCATATGTGTTGAGTATAAATGATGGAATAGAGTGATGAAATCTGTCACGTATCCAAAGATAGACTACGATAAAGAACTATTTATAAATGATAAAGTGAAAGAAAATTACTATCTAATAAATGTAACTTTTAATGTCATGTGGAATTGCTATTTCAATCTACTTGAAATGAAATAAATTACGCAAAGATTATTGACTAGACAATAAAATAAGGAACTATTTTATAGTAGCTTCCATATATGTATCACAAAGTAAGACATTGGTATGTGCTGTTATATATTGCAAAAAGAGGGGCATTCTACTGTTGAGGTTGCAAAAATCTAAAAATTGGGGCTCAAAAACAGACACCCAATGATAGCACCCACATGATGGAAGTAGAACATGACGTATGATGTAGGGTTGTTACAGATATTTATTTAGTACATTTGAAATAAACATGTAAAATATGAACTACAGAGTGACCGAAAATACGTTACATAGATAGTAGACAACAGATTAGTACTGGGTTGTTGCGGCGAACCCTTATTCAAGATCAACAAACCTGAAAAATAAACCATATTATACTCAATGGAATCTCCTTCAGTCAGGGCCCCTATATTTCATTCAGTGGATACCTTACTTGAAACCCATTCCCCAATTGATTCCCAATTGCATAGAATGAAAGAAGAAATAGACAGGAAGATGAAGAAGGTGTCGCATCCGCCCCTACTAGAAGCACCAAACTCACGTTGTCTTCTTCTGAACCAGAGATGTTGAAATTTACATAACCATGTTTATCCATCATGAAACTGAAATAAATCATTGAACTTCATGGAACGAAGGAGAGGTCTAAACGACCTCCTTCACCCATCAGATTATGTTTTATCCATCGCTTCTAAATTTATCACCTAACCTGATGATTTTTTGTATATAATACACAGAAACCCCACTCAAGAGATTTTCGATGAAATTAGTGATGAGGATTCGGATGTTGGCGATGGTAAGACCGTGGTGGTTTTCCTGGCCAGGGATGGTAAGAGCGATGATTCCAGGGACGGTATGCAAGAGGAGATGAGTAGATTCGAGTAGCAGTGTAATGAATCGAGCTTTATCGAAACCCTACTCGTGGATGGATAACCTAGTATAGAATGCGACTAGATTGGAAAGCTACGAGTGTGGAGAATAGATATAGGAGGTAGCACACGAGGGTTTGGGATTATTTTTGAAATATATTTTTTTTATTTGGTGATTTGGTTGAATCTGGAGGTGACAAATCAGTTGGGAAACACCTAGCTTTAGTTGTTATAGTAGATTAAAATCATTATTTACTTGTAAAATACAGATTTTAAAATTACAACTAATTTTATAACACTTTGAAAAATTACACAATCTTGCATAAAATTTTATTAAAATAATAATACATAAAAATATTAATTTATGAATTCATTTTATAGAAATAAATATCATTTTAAATTATTAAATTAATCAAAAAATTATAATTAAATATTTATGACTTACAAAAATTCCAACAGTTAGTTAATAATTTTAATACATTTATTTTGATAGACATTGACATAATTACACCATAAGTTCATATATAAGATGAAAAAATTTTATTTATACATTCATGGGTTGAGCTTCTATTTATTTGGTTGGTTTACTATTCATAAGGGTCATATTACTATTCCTTAGGTCATGTAACTATTTCGTTGGTATTTCTTCCCTAACTTCTAGAAATAATTCTTTTTTTCATTAATTCATCATTTATAATTTTTTTTATTATGGTCTATAAACAATTTTATGTTATTTGTACTATATGATATTACTATAAGAAGAGAAAAATTACATTGATAAAAGTTTAGGTCATTATAGGTACATTGTGGTGACCTTTTGGAGCTCTGTGTGACAACCCATGGATATGTCACACGGTTCCCTAAGGTGGTCAATGCGCTCTCAAGAACCATATGCACACACTTCCCATACACACATTGATCCACAAATACTGCAGAGACACATATTTAGGTCTCCTCCCCCAGATTCCCAAGACCACTTCATATAGATGACCCCCTCCCAAAACACACAACCATTTGTTTAAGAACACCCTTAGACACTACAAACCCCATATGAGGTTAGCCTCCACTTACCACCACTAGAATAATTGTTCATATTTTAAATTTTAATAGTATATATATGTTGGGAAGCTCATGAATGGGAACTAGAACCATCATCTATCAAGTAACTATTTAATTAGGGGAAAATAATATATATTATAATATTATTACTATTAAATATTATATCATGTGTTTTCATATTATAATATAATGTATAAATTTTAAAAAAATATAAGGAAAGGAGTTATCCCCTTCCTCTCAACTGGTCAATGCTGCTGAATAGAGAGTCAACCACTCACTTCATTTTCATTCCTTTAATGATGAAACACCCATTAATGAGCTCATCTCAAAAGTCAATATTCTATATACCCAAATTTTTTCATTGGTCATCTTTCTTAAAATTCAATCCTTTTAAATTTTTTCTTCAATCCCCATAAATATCAAAATATAGTTTCTTTATCTATATTCTAAAAAATCATAGTGATGGTTGTGGAATACATATACAATTGTCTAACACGGACTAACCCCTATCCTTTATTTATTAAACTGAGTAAAGCATGGGTGGTTTGAATGACTGGGAACTATTTGTGGAGGAGAAGGTTAAACAAATAAATATAAGAATAATAATACTATTAAATTTACTATCATGAAAAATATCTAAAATTTGTTCCCAAAAACCAAGAATTAGAATTCATAAATGAATTTAATAATTGTGATCCACAATCCTACATTAGTGATGTATTGGATTATTTTCTCTAGTTCCCGAAATTTTACATCTATGTGGATCTCATTAGTAGTATGTTCAAAGAAGAGGATAGTAGGAAATTCTTATCTTATAATAGGTAAAATGGATTCTATATGGGCATGTGACCTAAAAGGATTAAATTTCAGAAATTATGAATGAACATCATTCTTTTTGTTACATAGCATATAAAATTTAAATCTGAGGAAAAATTTATGAGATATTTAATAACATTTCATTAGATAAATCTTCCAAAATAAAATTAATTTTTTATATTATAATTCAATTTCTTATAAAACATTCAAGAAAATTTTCATATAGAATAATAAAATTGTTGTGGTAATCTATAAAGAAAAAGAACATATCTCAACTAGTAAAATATAAACAGTTTTTTATAGGAAAACATAATTCAATACACATAATTTCCCAAATGTTCTAAAATCCAATGAGAGAGTGATAAATGTTAATGTGTAAGAATGTTTCCTTTGTGTGACACTAATACCCATCTATATAGTATATAAAATTATAATCAAATGAAACAACTAATTATACATAACTAAACCAAAAATAGTCAATATAACTAAATGACATGAAACCTAGGTATCTAAACATTCAAATATACACATTTTGCATAAAAATTAGAAATTTTATCCTAGATTACCCCTCCTATAAAGGTATTCTAAATTAAAAAATATATTTATACCTGGATTACTAAATAAATCACATTAATGGAATTCCATCCTCAAATAACTTCAATAGATAATAAATATAACATGATTCCTTGGAGAAAATCATAGAAGAATGTCAATAACATTTCATAAAACAAAAATTGTGGTATCTTTCACCTGGTATTAACTCTAAAGAAGTTCTCTCTCTTAGTATACTATTAAATTATCTTGAATATCATATATAAAAACTATATAAGGATAGCTCATTCATTATGTGAATGGATTCATAACACTAAGGGAAAAATAGTTGGAGAAATATAAATATCAATATTGATTCATCATAGATGGGAACCAACCAATGAAATGAATGGTACAATAAATGAGAAGAGTATAAAATTCATAGAGTTGACTAATTTGTCCTTTCCCTCTCAGAATAATTAAGGTTTTAACACACTCTGAACATAAATAATTATAATAATATATCCTATGAGAATTAAATAATAGTATAATCAAGAATAATTCTCTTAAAACATTAAACATAATCTAAAATGATCTGATTTAAAATCAAAACCTAAAACACATGAAGACATTACTAGGTAATACATTAACTGATCAAAATCACCCCTTATAGAAAACCCATATATCACAAATCATAATAAATTATCCCACATATTAAATGGTTAAAAAACTCTCTTAAATTATTAATTTACCTTATATGAAGGTATATAACTAATTAGAAAAAGTATAGGAAAGGGAACACCTCAAAAAATAGTTAAATACACATTTTTACATCATCATTATTTATCCATGTACAACCACTTGATCACCCTACTTCTTTTCCAAACTATGAAACTAATAATTCACTTAAACATGAATAATGATTTAATAACAAAATATTTTTAACTAATCATGATAAATTACCATGTGAACGTACTGTAAAATATAATTATTTGATGAAATTCTACAGTAACACAAAATTTTATAAATTCTCTACATAAATAGGAATTTTAGCCAAAAAATTTCCCATTATAATTATTTTAAATAATACTAAACATATAAAATAAATAAAAGTAAATAATTATAAATCCCATGGATTAATATTTATATATGGTTTTATTTTTTATAAAATAATACACCTTTCACCAAATTATCTAACTAACTATTTTAAAAAACCCAATATCATCCCTAAATATTTAAAATTTGTAGCAAAAAAGTAATGCATGACATAACCAAATCATGGTAACCAAAATCTCCCAATAATATCTTGTTTCACTTAAGAGCTTAAATTTAAATATTTAAATTTTATGTACTATATTATTGTTCTCAAATAATTTGATATACATGTGGACTTCTCTAGTTTCAATCCCAATAAGATAATATACTGCCCACTAATATGACATTCCTCAAAATTCCAAAATTATAATTCACATATGTGTCTGAACTAAGATAACCTAAATATATGACACAAAACTCAATACAAATAATTATAAATGACCTCCTATTAAGTTAATCTAATTTTATTTTATGAAATTAAGGTTAACACATCATATAAAAAACCACAATTTTATTATTTTTATCTAAAAAATTATAAACCAAAATTAAAAGTCATTTTAATTCACACTTTACTGTATAAAAACTCTTCAAAATATTAAACTCTTTTCAATTCATTTAATTATAAAATAATGGACATGAAAAACCCAATAATATACCACCATAATATCTCAACCAAACTGGTCTTCATGATTATCCAACATTTACCATATTAATTAACTAACTTCATGTTTAACAATCAATGTCATTGTAATATAGTCACTCAATTAATTTTAATTAATCCAAAGGAAATATTATTTAAAGGAACTATATGTATATATAATAGTAATAATATAATCCAATAGTAATAATTTAACCAACAAGGAAAAGAAATTTTTTTAAAATTCCTAGACAATTTTGTGTTATTTACCTATTATCATTATATAAATTATTATTGATGTGTTTTATTGATAAATTCATCAAATGTATCTCCTTATGAAAACTCCCATATCATATAATGAATTTTTTTCAGAAAAATTCCCTAAAATATCATAAACCAAGAAATACACTTTGAGCAATGATCCAATACCAATAAATTTTCTAATAGAATCCATTTAATAAGAACTAAATTTCCTTTCCATCCCTATGAAAAAAATTATATTACAAAGGGTTTTTTAAATATCTAGAATAATCAATATATAAAATCCCTTGATACCCTAATGTATTTACTCTAAAAATAATAAAAAATAATGGGAAATGGAAGGAATAAGTATTTAACTTCTTATCTTTAATCCAAGAAATAGAATTATAAAATAAAATACCACATATACCTAGGTTGTAGGGGAATTCTGGGATATCATATAACTCAATCATGTGGAAAAGAGAAATAAATTAAGGTGAGTGGTAGGAGATTTATGAAATTAATAAGGGTTTTGGTGAAAACACTTTTATTATTTATTGTTTTCTAAACTATGTATCTATTTATTATTAGATACTTTTTACATTATATTTAAAATCATATTTTCCAAAAACATGTTTGGTTACCATTCAATTTTTTTTTTCAACCATGATTTAAATTTCATGATTGTTTCCCCTATAAACGTTACGAAGAACTTCCCAATTTCCCAAAACATTATTCCTTACATAAATCTATGGTTCAATTATTTTAAAACACAAATATCAAATTTATTCTCAATTAAAAACAAAAAAAATCAATTTCATATCATTTTGACCAACATTATTTTTCGATTAAAATCTAAAATAATAATGATTAAATATAAAAAATTTAGGTGTTATATTATATGTCTACACAATAATTCAAATAATATATATAACATGAAATATTAATGTGTTAAAATTGATAATATTTATTTTAAATAGATTAAATCTGTATTCATGATTTATAAATGTTTTATAAAAACTTTATTCATAAATTAGTTAAATTTGTAAAAGCAGTTTGTAAAACTTTTTTATAAAAACTACTAATATAAAACAAAATTACAATTATTAGGGGTTAAAACCATTCTCAAAATAAATATACATAATATTTCATAATAATCGTATCTTAAAAAATCACTTCTTCAACTTAGAGTCTCTCTAACTCTAGGAATGTTACAAGTTATAAACTATTAAGTTGACACAAAATGTGAGCTGACTAAACTTGAGGTAGATTGTTATAGGATATTGAAACATGTCATGACCATACCTAGAGTACTTAAAGGTGATATTAACAATTCTATGGCTATTAATTTCTTTTCTATAGATGGAAGTGATTTTTTATAGAAATTTATTAGAGTTATAAATTTTTATAATGAATAGATACTATTGTTTTTAGAAAGCTATGAAACAAATAAAATACCTCTAGTAGTCATGGATATACCTTGTATAATGATGTTTTTATATTATATATTGATTTTTTTAACAAACATGAGTTATATCAATGCAATTTCCTTTCTGATTATACAAATGTGTCATATTTAGTAAATCACAAGCACTACAGGGTAAGGACAAAAAAATTATTATATAAATTTGAACATGACATTTATATAACAAATATGGGAATAATAATTGAAATTATTACACTAGAAAAAATATATAGAATAATATAAAAAATAAGAAAATGTGGATATGATTTATCCCCATGAATGATCACCATCATGAAAAAACAATGTAAATTACTCAGAATATTAGTAATTCAATTTGAATTTTTAAAATAAAAATTTTATATGACGTACATTGAAAATATAATTCAATGAATAATGAATTAAATATGTGTTATTTTTAGAAAGTAGGGATATCATATGACTCTTTCAAATATTACATTTGGAATAGTAAACTGACTATTGGAATAGTAATTTTTCCTTTAGAAATAGTAACCTAACAATTAGAATAGTATCTTCACTGATGAAAGTATAAAATAATATTTTGATGTCTTATAAAATAAAAATATGGCATATTTATATCCTGATACAAGTAAAAAATGGTTAAAAATTTATAAAATAAGGGAATTTTTTTTATAAAACATATATGTTTTATTTAGATTACATTAAAAAATAAAATGATTTAAGAGAAAGTTAATTTTCAAAAAATGGGTCTATAAATTAATATTATGTTTTGTAATAATGATAATATAATTTTATGAGGCCTTAAGTAATTTTTCAAGGGAATAAGAAATTGATCGTAATATTTAAATTGGTATTTTTCAAATAAATGATTATTTTATTTAAAAATTAGAAATATAATATTTAGAAAATAATTTACATAAAATAGATTTCAATTTTCAAATCTACACATATTAAAAATTTATTCTTAATTTTTAGTATTTTTCTAAGAAATTTTTTTTGTGGATATTGAAATACACTAAAATATTATATATAACATTATAAACGAATAAATAAATATTTTATTTACTGAGGCTAGAATCAACCATTATTTTGATGTGACATGAACAATTTTCTATATATAGTCACAATAATGTAAATTATCGGTAGTATTGAGAGATAATAATAAACTACTGATTCTAATATTGAATAACACCTCTCCTCCCTAGACAAATACCACCTCATTCCACCCGTTCTCCTCACTTATTATAATCCTTTAAAAATTAAAAATTTCTACCCAATTACAATTATAATCTTATATCCCACATCCTAGTTCTTTTTGACTAAACAAAATACCATTTCAAGGATCCTTAAGGGATAGCCAATGAGTAGATAACCAAAGGAGGAGGTAAGATTCTTGACTAATATAATTTATTATTATTCATATTTTAAATCCCATGTATGATTCCCATACACCTAAAAAGAGTAACATGAGTATCCTAAATATAATTATATTATATTATTATGTTGTCATATCCAACATATAGACTGTGTTCTTCCATTCCTAAAATGAAAACGTTGTTTACAATATGGTTTGTTCAACGCCTCTAGAAATAATATACATTCCTTTACATTAACACATTCAAGGATGGACATATAAATTTTATTATGAAAAAATAATATGATAATAATTATATTATAACTTATTCATCTTATGGAATTAGTATAAATACATAATACTAAATAAGATGAAATCAGTTCATGATGGTTTGTAAAAACAGCAAAATGAACTAGTCGTATAAGGTTAAAATTTTTACTAAATTAATCTCTACTATTTCAAAACACATAAGTATATTTGGTACCCTTACAATATTATAATGCAAATTAATACCATTTTAATTAACTTCAGGAGTTGGTGACCCATTTTACAAGAACATTAATAATTATCCTCAAATGATCTAACAAAGATTCCATGAAATAAATGCGCTTCGAAAAATGAAATTAAACTTTAAAACTCCTTGAAATAGTTATAAATGAATATAATAAAATTTTAATTAATAAAATATAGATGTAAAATAATTTTAATTAGTAATTATGGGATTCAGTTTTATTATTCAGAAATAATGTGAACATGAAAAATAATTCAGGAATATTATTTAAGGGATCTCTATGAACCATCCTTTTTTAGGTTCTGACCATTCCCTCTATAAATGAATTCTTATATATCTTTTACTTAATATAATTATTCTAAATTCTATATATATATATATATATCGAATATATGCCCAACAAATTCTTCTAACCTTTGATGAGGAAATAAATTCATCAAGTTCATTTTCTCAATGCATTCTTTAATATCACGATCGATTAAGGGAAACATTTATATCCATTAATAAATTTATATAAATCTCATTTAAAGTATATATTACAATTACTGATTCATTAAATAAAAGGATTATTTTAGGAATATCAAATCTAGTTTATCTCTAATTTTTAAAGAAAATTTAATACTTATTTGTTCTCTAAATGTATTTAACAGATTCTTGAAAACACCATTTTGAATGTTTATTTATATACCCAATTATCTACACTTTCTCATGAACGTTTTCCTAATGAAAACCATATATTGATACATATTCATAGTTACATAGATATAGATATACAGAATATCTAATTCCTTATTCTATTTGTAATATTTATTAAATATCCTTTGATTATGATATATGGAAATATTATGAAACAATTATCCTCCCATGGATAATTCTTAGGTTTATGCCTTATTATTAATTTAAATTTTTGACACACATAATCATTTACATTTTATGATGGGTGAACCTAGATAAAACACTAAAGAATTGGGTAATGTTTTGTCTCATATAAGAACCCAGTCCTTTATTTAGGTGAGGAATATATTACATACATCAATTATCTGTCTAAATTATTAAATATGGCCATATATGTAGGAACATTGAGGACATAGAGGATTTATGGGGGTTTGGGGATGATTCAGAGCATGAAATCAACCTTTCGGTGTGAAACAGTCCTAATGAACGATTGGTAAAAACTATATGTGGTAGGCCACACAATTACATCTAACTATTCGAGGTTGGGAAGTGGAGTCTTATAGACCATGCTGTTAGAAAAGCCATGATATTTGAGGTGTATGGCCATATTTCAATGTTTTTAGTTTCTTACAGTTGTATAATACATGATTTTCACATGTTTAGTAAAACTGTGCAAGAAAACAATGTAGGGTTCCCCTTCCTATAGAAAGAAGTGCACGGTTGGCACATTGTTTGTCTAACCATGCTGGAAAACATTGTGACCCATGTTTTTGGTGAATTTACCAATTTTCCACTAATTAATATATTAAACCACATTATGTTTTGGCTTTATTTTAATAGACAGATGCCTCACCTATTCAGAGCTCTCATTTGATGAATAAACTTTTAATCGAGATAACATATTTGTCTATGCTCAGAATAAATAATAGTTTGTCTCATTAGATCCATCTTGGTATGATGTCCATTCCATCTATGGCATTAGTTTTTTGGTTTCGAATTAGCTTCACTATTTAGGTGTAGGATTGTTTTCCCTATTTTAAGGGTTCTTGTATGTTCTTCATTTTTTCTCAATATGTGTTGAATCATGAGTTGATATTGGATGATAAATCTACTATGGACCTATGGTATGTTTTATTGTTATTTTCCTTTAAAGAGCAAGTTTTTATATATATTATGTTGTGACGCACATAAAATTATCAGAGTGATGCCCTTAAATGGAATTTAACCCATTAATTCTATTGGTAATTAAGTTCTATATAAATAAAGGAACTCATTATTAATTGAAAATAAGTTAGTAACATTGAATAAGAACCACACCATGTGTGTGTTGGTTAATTAAATGGTAGTGAATGAATTTGGATACCTTTGAGGTGTTCTTGTTAGAACAATTTCCATGGGATTTTTAATGTGGAATTGTCAATTAAATTTAATTGAATATTAAATTAAATTTATGGAATTACAGGAATCGAATCCATTCCCCTAGTCTCATTCCATGTAATTATTTGATTAAGCATGATACTACCCCTAAAATGAAAGTCCTATGTGAGTAGTTAAGAGGCAAGAATTCTAAGCTTATCCATGACTTGATCCACCTTTTTTGTTAGATTAAATTTAAATGAAAGTTGATGAACTTGATATAATTAAATGATATTAAAGAATATTTGGAAAATGTATTGGGTGACACATGGGTTTGTATAAAAACTCCATGGATAGGTTCATTTGACTTCTACCTTGCTTATGCCCGAGTGACAATTAGACTCCCTAGTGGACTACGACGGATGGTCTCATGGGGGTTGACTGTTATAAGACTGAGTGACACTGGGATTTTTTAAGGATTTCCATGGATTTATTTAGAGTTCAGTTGATCATATATTCCTTGAGTGTGTCTTGGTATCCTCTAGTGTACCGAAAAGGACGGACTCAATGGCAGTGATGTATTATTACACCTAGAGTGGTACATAGGTTCTTATGAGGATCTCCATTGATGGTCTTATGAGGTGTTGGTTCATGTTAAAATTGGAGAGATACCTGGATTCCGAATTTGGAATTCCAATGAAGGGATCATGTTCATAATTGATTAATTAAGAAAAATATTTATATGAATCATCATCGAAGACAAATCACAGGATTGGATTTCGTCAGTATCATATACCTTATAGGTGGCCAAATTAGGAATCCTTTATTACTTATCTTTATATGGTATTTTATGGTCTCAATAATTATGCCAAGGGAATAAAATACTCCTATAATAACTTTTCATAAGAAATAAAGTATTAATACAAGTCTATCAAGGCGAAGGGACTCAAATAAAGTTTCAAATTTATGAAGAAAATTAGAGGAATTTTATGTTTTCAAAGTCTTTCATGTGGCCCACATACCATCATAGTTAATGGTTTGCGGACCGCCTATATCATGAACCACTAGGTACGTGGAACGATTACTGAGGCACTAGCCCGTGAACTAATGGCCAGTGTACCCAGCGGACCAAAAACCGCATCACCAAAGGACTCGTATGCATGAAATCCATCGGCCTACTGTCTCACGAACTCAATATTTTGTTGGTGATGCAAACTAGTAGGGTTCTTCATACCATGATCACAAATTGTAACCTCCTCAAACATTGGTTGATTGAGTCTTTCGTGGGTTATGATATCTGTTCATGGGCCTCCCCAAATGGCATTGTATGACAATAGATACGATTTCCTCAATTCTATATAAAAGGAGAACATAATTAATTTTGAAATAATGGACAAAAAAATCTTTAAGGTAACCCATAGGTTGGAAGAATTAGTCTAGAGAATATTATGGCTTCAATCTGGATTCATTGGTGAAGCCCGGATTCCAAAACATGAACTTCGTTGGTACAGCCAGCCACAAACCATAAAATTGGGGAACATAATAATAAAAATAGAACGGTGGACCTAAATAGTGGAATCACGAACCATATAATTCTCATGAATGAACTACTCGTAAACAATAATCCCTTGAACCCTCCTTCAATATGGGGCTCCGCGTAGTGTACCGCTACGTGGACTGAACCCAGTGCCCCGTAATACATTAGTACGAAGATGGAACCCAAAGTTGAATAATGGGCTGTGTAACGCAATGGTACACAGTTTTCTATACCCATTCCCATGTACCACCTTGGTACATGGATGACCCCTCTACCCTCATACCAATATGGTATGTGGATCCTCCCCCATCCCGCATAAGAAACTAAAAGGGATAATGGGGTATTATTGGGTATTATTTCTTCCAGTTCCAACCTCACCCCTCATCTACCATCCAGTCCTCTATAATCCCTCCATGAGCTAGTCCTTTTTAATTAGGATAAAACCTCCTCCAATGACACCAAACATGTATGATTAGTCCATTGGGTCCTTCAGCATGCCCCTTTGAGTCTACACACTCATGGTAAGTATAGTCACGAAGGCTCTCCCCACAATGGTTTGGGCTTCGGGAATGCCTATGGGTCTACAATCCCACGGTAACCCAGAGTCCAAACATGGTATGCTGACATGAACCTCCCCATTATAGGGATTAATTCTGATCACTTTCTATTCAATTCAATGAGTAATATTGATCAATTGAAATAGTTATGTGCACTTCTCCTATGACGAGGATGAAACTCCCCCCTTCCAGAAAGTATTCTGGGGCCCTCCCACTAAGGTAAGACCCCCGTTTTCTGAGGTTGATCCTCATGACCTTTAATTTCATTTCACATTAAAAGGTTCATCACTCCCCACCCTCACCCACCATCGCCCCAAAATCTTCCACAATAGGTTCTACCTCTCCCACCAGCAGGATAAAAAGCATGTGGTTGGTTGGATCTCTCGCATCCTCTTGTTTCTCAAACCGAACATGAATCACAAAGTCTTAGAGGTTTGTGATTATCACAACATCCACAAAAATTTGAATTATGAGAACTCCAATTCCTGATCAAACCAGGATATGTAGGACTTCTCCTGAAGGCGCGACCTAAAAAGGGTGCCCTCCTACAAATGGTCAACCCAATCATGTCTCCTTTAAAGGGCAGCCTCGATGTGTAATCCACAACAAATCTGAACCATGAGAACTATGATTACTGATCAAATGAGGATACATTTTAAGCTTACTCATAGGCTTGAGATCAAAAGGGTTCCCATAGGGTTCACCCAACTATGTCCCCCCAATGGGAAGCTTCCATGCGTAAGCCCACCATAATTCCAAACTACGTGGGTTCTGATTTGTATCTTAAGAATATGTTGCAAACCCATATTATGTGTCCAATCCCAACATCAAATCAGCTTCCGTCCTCCTAGATGATGCTAAAATCCAGAACCACTTATTTTATGGCTGAAGTCAGCACTACCTGAGTAGCATCAAAGATATGCATTCCTACTACAATCTTGCAAACTAAGCGTAGACTATGGACGCACTCATCATGAATGAAACAAGTATTCAAGAACATATGTACATGACATAAATCTATATTTGAGTCCAAGAACAATAAATAATCCTCCCCCAGAAGGGAGCGGTGAGCATGATATCCCTTCCTCTCGACCAATGGAGTCTTCAAGTGTCATCGCGTGAACCATCAATCAACAAGAACCTTCATTTGGAAAGAAGGTCCATGAATCATTGATACCAGGGCCGTTGGGTATTTTTGGATCCAAAAATAAACCCATTAAATATCATCTAAATGAGTTATATCTGAGTGGGATCAATTGCACAGGTACTGGACCCATGAAACCTCCCACTAGGACCAAATGACGGTGGAACCTCCTTCGCAATGTGAAAGGGGATAATTTACCAATCCCCATGGGGAGAATCCAACCTTATTATAAAGGATAATGACATAGAATGGGTCGAAAAAAAATAAATGGTGAATTTGGTAGTAAACCATATCTGAAAAAAGGGACTACTGATGATCCTCATCAGACCATTTCACTATCACACAAAACATTCCACATCGGGGGCGAAACAAAAATGATGAACCCAACATGAATCCTTAACCACGGTGGTGGTTCTACCCAAATGATAAAGGAAAAAAAGGATAATGCATGTCATACCATTTTATTCACCCTAGGCACGCAAAACACGCCACCTTTGAGGAAGAGAAAAAATGGTGACCCAGACATGAATTCTTAACCAAATGGAGGTTCTATCCAAATGATAAAAGACAAAAGGGAATTGCATGTCAGCCCATTTTGATCACCCTGGTATGTGTGAAATGCAACAATTAAAAGGTAGAACAAAAATGTTGAACCCGATGTTAATTTTTAACCATGGTGGTGGTCTTACCCCACTCAATCCCCTTTTCCCCACAACAGAAAAAAAGGAGGGATGGGGGCCAATACGAATCACCAGATATAAATATGTTTGAAAGAATTCTATATGGATGAGGTTTTGTGGTCTGTATGACATATATGTATATTGTAGGTTCCCCCAGAGAAACCTTTGATCCAAATTAAATATCAACGATCGATTCAAACACACACATCAGCGATCTTGTATGAGGCTAGGGCCCCTAAAAAGAGAATGACCCCCTCACCTACCCATTATCTTCAATGATGGGTATCCAACACATGAATCAAGGAGTGCCACCGAAACATTACTCTCCCCTTAGTGGAGGTCGTGAGACAAGCAATCAAATCTGCAGAGGTTCTCTAGTCGCCTCCTTAGTCCCGGTCTGCACCCCAACACAAGATGACCCCGGTGGTAGTCTCAAACTATTTAAGGTGCTTGTCTGCGGAACGTGACAATGATTACCTCCCTTATCTTAGGGAGGCAGATGAAGTCAATGGTGACCACTTCATTTAAACTGCACAGGGTTCCTACTCACCGGCCCCTGCCAGAGAGGGTCTCCGCCAACACCGGACAACTAGACCTCCTCCTGCCATAGGGGACCTTATACTGAGGGCACCTAATAAAGTATAGAAGACCCAGGCCCCTCAGGCTTCTCTCCAAGGGTAGAGAATATATAATCAGGAACATGCTATCATCCTGGTTCTTTAGTAGAACTCCACTGCAATAATACGACATCTTTCAACAGGAAATCATAAGACTTTACCTCCTCCACTCAATCCCTCCACATAAATATTTTGGCACAATAAGAGCACATTCACATTCTTGCTAATGCTCTATGGTCACTACGTGCAGATAGAGTGGAAAACTATTGGTAGATACAGATATCTACCGATGCACAACAAACCCATCATAAAAATAGGTTGACAACTAGCTATATGTTGGCACAAATAACTACTAACTCATTTCAGGCCGACTAGCCAGATAGGATAGAAACCAGCTATACGTAGGCACAAATACCTGCGAACTCATTTCAAGCCTGTCATCCAAGTAGGGTGAAACCAGCTTTATATAGGCACAAATATCTGCTGACACATTTCTTTCCCATCATAAAAATAAGAAAAAAACCATCTATATATAGGAATAAATATCTACTGATGCATTTCAAGCCCTCCATCCAAATAGGGAAGCAAGAAAATATGAGCAGATTCAAATTCCTATGGATGCCTAAAAAGCATGTGCGAAAAATACAGCAGAAGGTGAGGTGATGAAAATCCCCACTCATAAATATATAGACCACCCGTCAAATATAGTGGCAACTGGAGATGAAAACTAGTGGAAGAATCATTCCTCTATCCCGATATAAGAGAACTTCCAGTATCTACTAGAAACTCATGGAGGACAAGAGTAGGCACAGAACACTAATCCAATATCTGAATGGGACATCATTCCCATTCTAGCCAAATATTTATTTTATCACACCATGCCAATGATGGAAGATCATATATCAATCCTATACCATATCTTCCAAACATGCCATGACATTATTACATCAGTGAAAAATGAGAGAAATCGGACCCACAACCTGGTTTCCTCAAAAGGAATGACTCACTTTCAAAATGAGTTTTTCAGTTAGGATCAGTTATGCATCCCTGCTCCAGTCCATGAGGTTCTACACCAATATCCCATGATACACAAACATCCAGATTAGGAACAAATACTAATTCCAACTGGGGGATGATGGTCCAACGTGGTGGCCACTCTAGGGAATGAATAATTTTTTTCCAAAACTACAGATGTATGTCGATGTATCCTGATGACTTCACGGCACCAAACAAGACATGGATTCATATATGAAGTCTGTTACCAATAGCATATGGCCCCGATTACCCACAAGAGTGGTCTCAAAAATGAAATGTGCCTAACATAGTCGGAAAATGAAGATCACATACATGATATTACACTGCTAGAATCTATGGTTCTTAACACCCTAAAATATATATCAATGAAGGATCAAAACCTTGTTAGTCCATTACCAAATTATGGAAGTAGTTGTTGCAATTATGAAGGTTCTCCTCATATTATAGCTACTAGCTGGTCTTAAGTTCCTCCCTAGAGCACCCACGGGGGCTCACCACATGGGCCAGGAATGATCGATCATGAAAGCCCTTCTCCTGATGCATATTGGGGTATCCCTCCCCTCTACCTAAATATCATATAATAATATGTTCATCCCATTACTTTCATCTGCCCTGATGATTCTCTTTAGGTTATGCGCTCTTGATAAGATTCTACCAGTAGTTGGACGTCACGTCATGATGGTATTCCTCTCCATGATGATATTCATTGAGAAGGACCTCCTTGTAATAGAAGTTGTTGTGAATCCCCTCCCCATAGTAATGTCAACCAAAAAGAAGGTCCTCCCCTCATTGAATTACATTTTGAACACCCTCCTCAGTATGTACGCTATAGAAATTCTTCCTAAAGCCATGTATCAAGTCATTATGGTATTCCTTTCCATGATGACGGTCATTGCAAAGGCCCTCCCTATATTGGAAGTTGTTGCCAAGGTCCTACCCTCAGTGATGTCAAGGAGTAAGAAGGTCCTCCCCTCATTGTATCCCTCCATGAAGGTCCTCTATAGGATATATTCCATAAGGCCATTTCCCACGGTTGGGCATTAAGTTGCAATAGTAGACCTCGACATTGTAGTAAAAATTGCCAATGTCCTCCCCATAACCAAAATTCATACTGTAAAGAAGGTCATCCCCTTTCCAGAACAAATATGAAAAAGCCCTCTTATGATGAGGCACTTGAAAAGATGGAGTCAGGAATATTGGGAACTTCATCCATCACGAGTGATATCCTTTCCCAACCAGAGGATGGCCCAGGGACATGATCATCTTCATAGCCACCCCCACATCATTCACATATCAATGAGTATCCCACCATCCTATTTGATTGGAATGAAATTTTTATGAAGAAATAAATCTAATCCTATCAAGTAGAGGAGCCCCTATAAGAACAAAAATAAGATATGTTGCTTCTGAGAAGACAACTAGCTAAGGATAATATACCAGTGATGCATTGGCATACGACCACTTCTCACTTCGATATATAAGAATAGATGTCTGGGGAATGTACGCATTAAATTCCCTCAATATATGGATTAATATTCATCAGATTATAGAAACACTTCTACCCTAAAAAGGGTATTCAGACCATGTCAACATGTTAGGGGTGCTTCACCATATAATCGACCTAGATTCCCTCCCTTCCGCATGGATGCCTCAATCAGAGAGGTGAAAGAAAAACATTGAACTGTCTTGCCTCCATGAACTACATAAGTTGTGTCACCTCATTAGCGATGCCCTGATTGGAGTTCACATTCATGTATGGAAAGAGCATGGAGCTTTACACTTCACCTCACGTCCCGTCCAACAAACCTTGTTAGAATTTTCATCCTCCAACTTCATCTCTTAGAGGCTGAAATAAAGTGAAACCTTTTCTCAGGAATTACGGTATACGCAACAAAAACCATCTTGGAGTAAGTCTCAAAAACATCAGGACTGAAGAGATCAATCCATAGAACAGATTTTGAGTCAAGAAACCAAGAAAATTCCAGTAGGTGTCCCACCAAATATAATCCAACCGGAAAGAAGTGCTCATGTCTTCAAAAGACTATAGACTCCGTGTCGACCGAATGCCATACTCGGCTCACACCAGTGTAGGAGTACGTGAAATTGAAAAGGCAATAATAGTAGAGGAAACCATCGCATTGCAGGAACAACCCCATCCCATATGGTTGGTGGAATTTTTAAATCAAAATGCCCATGTAAGACCAATAATTCCTGGTGGTAGCACATCAATGAAAGAACAGGAACAACCCCATCCCATAGGGCTTGGGAAATTTTTACATCATGTGTCCTCACTGTGGATGTCTGTCTTCCACCATCTAAGAAGAACGATGGAAAGAGGAGTCACTCATTCAACCCCTTCTCATTTTTCGCACCCTTCAAGACAAAGGTGCATTTTGATGTTTGTCCAGGTCTCCCTTTGGTTCAATATTTTCCAAGAAACCTGAATAATACCGTAGAATGGAAGGATAAATCCTAACAGAAGATGCATAAATCCTTCTTAGCATTCGGCACTTGGTACATTGCCCCCAAGGTAGTGTGCCTCATTTATCATGGCACACGTCGACCCCACTGATCTCATAGTAAATGATTCATAGGGAGAGGATATGAAGGAAGATGGTTCCCACTTATAGGCATCCCACTCCAAGCCTGATGGTGTTTATACTTGGAAAAATACAACAGTCCTAAATCTGGGCGCCCCCTTAGTTAATCTGACATTACCACCCATGTGAAACCCCAACAAAGAGAAAAATAAATACAAGGTCTTCTATTAACCACCTTCTAATGACCCTAGAAATGGATCCCTCTATCTCGAGAAAATGTTCTCTAATAAATAGAAATAAATTAAACATCTCGAGTGAATTAACTCTGAGTTGTGTCATGGAGGCTACCTTTTCCACAGGCACTCATCCCAGTGAATGAATCCAATATCAAAAGTCTGTTCAACCCAGCACTAAAAGGACATAGTGACCCCCCTACATGGAAGGAAATCAGAATATATTTAGGTAAACCCACAAATCATACCGTCAACTGGGTATCAACCCCATCCTCCAGCAACATCGGTATGCCTTGTTTTGGCCACTTCTGTACTAGCCCAATCTCAAGCCCGATAGGATATGCATCAAGGGATCTTGAACACCTTCTAAAAACTAACAACTTGATTAGAAGCCATGGAGGGGTGGCGTTCTATGATACAACCAGAGTGCAAACCCTACCCCTAGTGGCTATGTAATGTTCCGCAACCTCCAAACATCACGAACCCCGTATTCTCAATATTCAATGGCTGAGGGGACATGGAACATAACTTAATGCACTAGGCCTCTTATTTTGACCCCATGATTGGAAATCTGGAGTAGAAAAAAGCAGTAAAACGCAGGTGCTTCGTAAAAACCATGTTGTTCTCAGCTTTTTTATGGTATATTAGTGTGTCCTATAACTTAATCACATGTCGGGAGGACCTCCGGTGATTTTTTATATTTCATTTTAGTTCAGCGTTGCTTAAGAAAATGGTCATTGACCTCATGAACTTCAAATAACAAGATAATAAAAGATTCTCAAACATCATTTCTAGATAGAAAGGCATGAATTATTCCCTGAACTGGTCGATTCCCCGAGATTAAATTCTCACCATGTGCATCGATAACCTTTAGGATGAATTGCGAAAACCACTCATCCCGAGGATGTACAGAAGTGGTTTTAGATATTTCTCTTATATTTTCCAAAGAATAAAAGAATCCTTGAACAGAATAATCTTAAGTCCCGATTGGCCCCATAAGCCCCTAGGAAAAGAATGGGAAAATATGAAGCAAATTATGTCCTACTTAATCCACCCCCAGCACAAGCTCTAGTTGTGAGTTCCCCACCAAACCATGCAGGATCTCCTGGACACCAACAACCACCCCCACCCAGCAAGATGAGTGATGGGGTGCTAAAAGATATTAGTTCGAAGAATGAATAAATAATGTTTATTCATTCCAATATGAACAGGTCTGCAGCTATTTCATAGATTCTATGAATTAAAACTTCCTCCATCTACTAGAGCCAATGTGATCCAATGAGGTGGGTATTGACAACTATCTAAATTACTGTCTCTATCACTAGATATTGGTGCATACCATCCAAGAATGTTTTGTTTTCATATATCTCCTACAAAATAATTTCGATTATAGGAAATTCAATTTGGGCCCACTACCAGCACAAGTGGCGTATGTTTCCACCTCATAATAAAAAGAGAAAAAGTAATGGAAAACATTATCTAATAAGATGGAGAATTTTTTTGATAATTGGATAACCTAGAAGACAGTTAACCGAATTCAGGGAATCCTCCAAGCATAGTTGAAACAACCAAATGTGCCCCCAAAATCCCCCAATACAACACATCCATACCCCTCAGACCAGTAGACATGTAAAGTATATAAGGGAAGAGAGAATAATCATGAATATGAGCTGACACCAAAGCCAAAGTTAGATTTCAACCTTTTGGACTTCATGCCAATAGACTTGTTACAACAGGCACTTCTCTACTAAAGTTTACAATTGGAACTACTCCATCAAATGGTACAACATGAATCGCCCTGCCAAATGGTACAACATTAGCTTCCCCACCAAGTGGTGGAACGAGAATATCCCCCACTAAATAGTACAATGTGCACTTCCCTACCAAACAGAACCATCAGAAGGAGGTGGTCAGACCAAAACATTATAAGATCAAGAACTGATCTTTACCTCCATTAATGTCATTTAATTGATGGAACCCTTATCAGATAGAGACTATGGCCATGAACCCACATTCCCCATTCCCAATTAGAGACCTAGAGAGAGAGTTCGTAGAGTTTAGAGGTTTTTGGAAGGCCTAATCATAGTAGGAGTCATATTATCGGTCGTTCCTTAAGTAAAATCATTAACATTGAGGAAACTCACAGAAGGACCCTTCAGTAGACACAAAAAAACTAGAATGATTCTATGCCCCCATCAGAAAAAATCCATGCCCAATTATATAGGAATATCCATCAGGGAAAGAACAAATATCAAATCTCCCAAGTAATATGTGTGGAACAGTTTTCCCAAACCAAGAAAGGACCATAGAACCACTAACTGCAGTCACAAAATTTGAACAAGCTACATCAAAATCTCGAACCCCTAATGTGTCAGTGAATGATAAATACCATGATGGGAAGTGACGAAAATTAGAGAATATGTATTATATTCTAAAGAAATTTCCTTCATTACCACAAATGAAATCAATCCAACATGCATTAAGTCTATTCATAGATCTCAGGGAGGCACTCACTGAAGCCTTACTATGTCCACATGTGTTTGAGGCAGAAGTAACAGCAACTAGAGTCTATCGGATGGAGACAAGTCCTTAAGAACTTCACATCATCGTCTCCTTCATAGATAGGGATTAAGAAACCATCATTAAAGGGAACATAAAAATATTTTATGTGTCCCAAACGATAAATAGAATTGGTGTCTAGAGGATCTTCATCGAAAATGGATCTGGAGTTAACCTCTTTCTGATGTGAATGCCTTTTCGGCTAGCCTATGATGAAGATATCTTGACACCCTATACTACAACTCTGCTGGGATATAAAAAAAGCGAGTAAAAACCCTTAAGATAAATAAAACTTAAAACTTTTCTCGGATACCTATGTCGGATTATGAGTTCCTAGTATTATGGAAATGCAAAGCCTTCAATATCCATTTATGGAGGCCTTGGCTGAATTAGCACGCTGCAATTCTGCCATTATAGGATTAGTGCATAAAATATTTTACTAATGGGAAATGGGACATTTCACATCGATAAATCACCATTTGATTTATATGAGTCACATTTTACTGATCCAGGGTTTTATGAATCGAATGAAAAACATCTTTTGTCCAGTGACATTGATTGGATTACTTACCCGAATGGATTGGAAATGGATACTACCGACCCCACTAGCATCTTGGGGAAGAGTATGTATTACCCATCAACCAAGATGAATGAACAAGTGTATGATCAGATACATACTCAATTATTTGCATGATCTCCATCGTAGTCACTAAGTCCAAAGTCATGGAAGAATAGACTTGTATCTGTGGTGACAGGAAAATCCAAACCAAAAATGTTCTCACCCCATCCATGGGACCCCATACTGTCATCACCTCACTCACTAAGGTAAAATACAATATCTCTCCCAAAAATAGAATTTTTGTCTCAAGAATCCTCTCTCCATCAGAAGATGATGAAGGTGAAGATAAAAATTAAGAAGAAGAAGAAGAAGACCACAAATATGCCCCTCCTGCATTTGAAGAAGGTGTCTACCATAATAAATAAACATAAATAGATAAATCTGGGCACTAAAGATGACCCGCGTCCCACTCTGATCAGTGTGGATATTCCTATTAAGAAGGAGTCATATACCTCCTTCTTAAAGAAGAATCCAATTTTTTTTTTTCCTGAAACTAAATTGTAATTCCTTTCTTCAATCCTAAGGTCACCACTCATCATCAGGGCTTACCAGGAGATCACTAGGGCTTTAAGAAAGAAGCCAAAAAGACCCACCTGATGCATGCTGCCAAAATAGTGGCTAAAGATGAATATTTGTTCAAAGAAAACTTTATATGAGAAGTCAAGTATCAAATTAATATGGCGAACATAGTTCCTATAAAAAAAGAATGTAAAGATTAGAATCTACATTGACTTCAGGGTCCTCAATCGTTATTGCCCAAAATATGACTTCTCAATCCCGATCACATAATAATTGATCAATGCAACAGCCGGATATGAGCCTCCTTCTTTAATGGACGACTATTCTAGATAAAACCAGATCCAGATGACCCAAGGAGATGAAGAAGATACCGACTTTAGGTCCCCTCAAGAAGTGTTCTGTTATAAATTGATTCCATTTGGTCTAATGAATTTTGGCGCCACATATCAACATTCCACGAATTGCATATTCATGACCTTATTAGTATAATAGATCAAGTGTTATGTTGAAAATCTAGTTGTTAAATCATGATAGTGTTTAAACCACCTGTATGATCTTGTAACTATCTTCAATGAATTTCAACATCACAGTTTAAAGATGAATCCCATAAAATTTACATTTGGAATTACCTTTGAAAATTTCCTCATATTCTTCATACGCCATCCTCACATCAAATTTGGCCCTGAGAAGAAAAAATCCAACCTTGGAATGTCTCCACCACACAACCTCAGTGAGTTGAGAGGTCTCTAGGGGCACCTCGCCTACATCTGGTACTTCATAGCCAACTTGGTGGGTAAATTTTTACCTTTCAATAGGCTCATGATGAAAGGATTTATGTGGGAGTGGGATAATGATTTCAAAGAATCATTTGTCAATATCAAAATATATCTCCTAATCGTATTGGTGTTAATTCCAGCAGTTGATCGAAGACCATTCATTGTGTACATAACCACATTAGAACAGTCATTAGGCACCTTCCTCACACAGAAAAATGATGCTGATAGTGACAACAACCTCTATTAACTCATTCGAACAATGATTGATACTAAAACTCAGTATTAAAAAATTGAACAGAACTTCCTTTTCAAAATATTCATGGTTTATAAACTCATGCATTACTTGCAACACCATGTGGTCTAACTATTCTCTTGTTTCAACCCACTGAAATATATCCTCCACCATCCCATGCTAAATGGATTCATATCACTATGGTAGGTCATCCTAAAATAGTTGGACATAGGGTACATACCATATAAGGTCATAAAAGGCCAGGCTTTAGTAGTCTTACTGGAAGAGGACCCCTCAGAAGAAACAACATCATTGGATACCAAAAATTTGGATGAAGAAGTTTTCTCTGTATGGGAGGACCCCTGGACATTGGAAATGTACATCTATGGTGCCGCTTGAAGCTCGATACGTAAAAGGATGGAGGATCTCAAGATAAACAAAGTGGGGCTGGGAATTATACTCCTATACCGCAAAATTCCACCCTTCCTTACTCTTTTCAATGGTTTGATGGGTATACAAATAATGAAGCCGAATATCATGCCCTCAATATAGGCCTGGAACTAGCACTTCATGTGAAAGACAAGCACCTAATAATAAATGGTGATTTAGAGCATGTCATAAAATAGGTTGATGGTGACTGTTCTATCAAGAACGAAGTAATCGTCCCCTTGATGAACCTTGTTTGAGAACTGATGGAAGAATTCCCATTAGAAACAATATTGACTTACATCCCATGGTCGAAAAAGGCCCATGCCAATGCTTTGTCAAATGTAGCCATAACCTTGGATGATCCAGACCGGGATGGAATGGACATTATCATTGCCTCCTCCCAATGCTATTTCCATTTATTTAGAGAAATATTGAGGAAATCGATGAAATTAGTCTCATTTCTGAACTTTATGGTCACTCCACCAGTTAGACGATGCCCATTTCAAATTACCTTCGAAATGGGGAACTCTTGCGAGATATGGATGGAAGGGAGAAAATCCAAAGATGGGAAATCAACTTTGTCTTGTATAATGGGGTAATCCAAGAAAAGGTTATCTACAAATAAGGCCTTGATAGAGTCCTTAGCAGATGTATTGATGGAGAAGAGAATGTTTCTATCATGGAAGAAGTGAACGGAAGATCATGTGGAGTGCATCAATCAACAACTCAGATCTCTCACCAAATTCGAAGGCTTGTGTATTATTGTCCCACTATTATTCATAACTATGCCATATTCACTAAAAAGTTCCATTCATACCAATTTCATTCCAATTTCCTACACTGATCCCCATATTTACTTCATACAGCTAAGTACTCATGGTCATTTGTCAGCTAGGGGATGGATGTTGTGGGACCATATCATCACTCCATAGTGAGACAATTCAAGTTCATACTCATATTGACAAAATTCTATTCCAAATGGGCATAATCCATACCCCTTAAGGATGTTAGGGTTAAAAAAATCATCAACATTGTGAAGTCCAACATCATTACCATATTTGGTGTCCTTCACACAATACCGACGAACAACAACACCAACTTCTTCTCTACTATGTTGGATGTGTTATACCAGTATTATGTAATTAAATCCAACCATTCATCTCATTACCATGCCCTGACCAATGGGAAGATAGATGATTTCAACAAGAATATGTCCAACATACTCTAGAATATGGGTGATAAGGATACTAGATCATGGCCAGAAAAGCTCCTTCATGCTTTGTGGTCTTACCATACCAAGACCAGTAATGCCACCCAGGTACACCCTTATTCACTAGTATACAAGGAAGAGGCAGTCTTGCCTATCAAAATCCATGTGCCATCACTTTATGTGTCCATTTTTGATCAACTATCCATGGAAGATAAATCCCATTGATGGTTTAATGAGTTGGAGTAGCTAGATGAAAAAAGGCTGCACACTTGACATTATTGGGAAATCTACCAAAACCAGATTGCATGAGCCTTTAAATAAAAGTTTCACCTTCAGTCCTTCCTCAAAGGAGAAATGGTTTTAGTCCGTAGAACCCCAATGATACTTGGGAATAATCCCCCAAATCTTGAAAAAATGTGGGAAGGAATGTATGTCACACGTAGGTTCTTTTCTAATGGAGCATATGTCCCGATATCAATGTATGGGCAGCTCATCATGAATCCCACAAACCCAAAGTTCTTGAATAAGTAAATCACATAGTTGAATCCCCCCATGTCATGGTCCAAACATTGAAACCTTAAACTATCTGTTGAAATAAAGTGAATTCATGGTCTAAACTCTAATACCTTATTCTATGAGTGTAAAAAAAGATAAGTTATGGTCCAAACTATAAGAACATAAACTATGAGTAGAAATAAAGAGAATTCATGCTCCGAACTCTAAGACCCAAAACTATGAGTTGTTATCCTGAAAAACATTATGATAAAATGAATGGTATTAACCTCATGGTCCAAACTCTATGGCCTTAAACTATGAGTATCAATATCGTGAAGCCATGGTCCAAGCTCTATGACCCTAAACTATGAGTTATAATAGCCCCATGTCATGGTCCAAAATCTATAACATTAAATTATGAGTCATTATCCTTTACACATGAAGTTAAACCATATACAACTCATCCCTAAAACATGACAATAAACAGAAACTCATGTCCTCATGGTAAGGCGTTAAACTACATGGCACAAAGCATCCTAATCACATGATAATAAACTGCATGGTCTCTCACATAACAACATACATCTTGATTCCTTTCCTCATAGGATATGTAGTGACACCTCAATCCTCAATTTTGGACCAACATCCCCCCCCACAAAAAATTCATAAATTATATCCCTACCTTCCAACACTTGTGGATGAGACCTTATGTCCACTGATTTTTTTCTCTGATCGAGTATAACTCATGTGAGATTAGGATCAGTGGTAAGGATTACCTTATGAAAAAAAGTTATAGTAAATTATGGTAGAACCAACACCCAAAGAAAAAAAACATTCCCACCCTCTTGTCTGAGCCAGATCTGTACAAGGAATGTTTAGAACTATGTATTTCTTGATTCCTATCATTGAAGGATATGCAGTGACACCCAGATTTGGAATCTTTGCCGAAACATCATCAAAAAAATTCCCTCACATATCCACACACAAGGACCGAGTCGGATCGGTACATGGAACATTCAAAACTATGTGTAGACTGATTCCTGTTATTGCTGGATATGTAGTGATGCCTAGATTTGGCATCTTGGCCCAGCCACCATAAAAAATTCCCATTTCCCCGTGTGTAGGTCATAATTGTACTAAGAGTCCATTAAAGGTTCTAATCACATGATAATAAACTACAAAATTCTTCAAAAGTCATGTGTGGCCTAGACCTCAATGTTATGAGATCCCGCACATTACCCCCACCCATAAGAAGTCAAATGATCATGCTTCCCCCCTACACATATGATTCAGATCTATGTGGAAGCTCCAGTAGTTGATGGGTCATCAGAATATGGATATTTTTCATGTTCCCAGTCACATATCATCCATTTTTGAAACATTTTACCCTTTGAAAACTTCAATCTCCATAATCTTTCAAGGCCATATGAGACGGAAGGCTAGTCTCCTACGGACAACTTTGTTTGGCTTTGCACATCATGCCCTAGTGGCTCTGCATATGTTTCCCATAAAAATGGCCATCAATCAAAGGAAAATTCATCCCCAGGATAGTCCTCTGCCATATCATTATGCCCAATGCCTTCCAAGACCATGTCATCCCTCCTGATTCAAGTTTCCCCCAAGACTATGTTTTACACCTTCTATCATCACCCATGTATAATAAATGCCAAAAATCCTAATTGTGATTAACTCAAAATTATTAAATATATTTATTGTAGCATAATCATCCTCACTACATAACTCCAAACTAAACAAAATCATTTCCTCACAGCATGAAATTAAACTGAAAGTCCAAAATCGTCCTTGGTGTTGGACATTAAGTTTCATAGGAACAGATTAAGCCTTAAGTGCCCTATGATATTGATTATTCTATTATTAGTAAATAACATAGAATCCTCATAATCCCTTATTTCTCACAACAATCATAGCTCACGTGAGCTTAGGGATCATAGCGATAGATCCACCGGGACATTATGGAAAAATAGTCCATCAATTTGGTCATAGGAACACAACCCTAAAAGGCATGTCATGGTTCCCTTCACTGAGAGGAACCCCACATCCTAGCCATGTGACGTTAAATAACCGGGTACCCCAAAGAAGGGATGAATGCCTCACCTTGTGTGTGATATAGATCTATGTAAGGGATACCTAATTCCCTGAGTGAATTGTAGCCCAAATGTTTCCAGTATTTCTCAATACACATCTTCCATACCTCAAACTCCATGCTTTGAGCGATCTTGAATCCCCATAATCATTCATGGAAATCTAAGATATAAGGCCAGTGTCCTACGAACACCTTTGTTTGACTATGCACATCATGCCCCAGTGGCTCTACATATGTTTCCCAAAAATGGTCATCAATCAAAGTCAAATTAATATCCAATAGATTCATCTCCTAACTCGGTATGCCCAATAACATCCAAGCCTCGTTCTATCCCTCTTGAATCAAGGGTCCTCAATGTAATGGATTGAATTTTACTCCATACAAAAATCCTAGATATATCAAACAAGTAGGCCCAATTCATTTATGGCCCCTTTATTGGTTTCTAAATATACCCTATCTATATGTGTGAATTAGACCTTCATAAAAAAGAAGAGTTCCCCAGTCGTTTCTAGGTCCCCCCAGAAGTTCAATTAAAATGACCCTTGTCATATTCAGGTGCACCCCTTGTCGAAGGTCACATTCCGTATCCAAAAAGTTCCCAATATCCAGCAGAGATGGAAGTCCAGTGTCATACAGACACCTTTGGTTGACTAGGAACAACATGCCCCAGTGTCTCTGCATATACCTCCTAGAAAATAGCATTCAATCAAATTAAAATTCATTCTTAGAAGATTCATTTCTAGTTTTTATACGCTCAAATGAAAATCATGTTCTATCATAACCTAGATTTGGAAAATATTGGGATAACGTCTTACATAACTTCCTCTTTCCAAATTCCCCTAACTTAAAAAATACTTCTATCTGAACTAATCATTCACCATCTCTCTCTTACATATGTAGAAATTGTGCGGGAATAGTTTCCCACTCAATTACAATATGAATGTCCCTATTATTTTTAGACACCATTACTCAGACTATCCACCAACTATGGGGCCCAACAACAAAATAAATTCAATGTGTTGCAAATCCAACCAATTCCATCAGATATGGAAGGCCAGCGTCCAACGGACAACACTTTTTGTCTACGCACAACAGGATTATGTGGATCTACATTTGTTGCGTATAGAACAACCATCAATCAAAGGCAAATTTGTCCCCATGAGAGTTATTTCCTACTTCCATATGCCTAAAATGTCTCTTGATCCACATGCATATCCAAAATTCCCTAATTAAGGGTTATGAAAAATCCATAATCCATGTCTGAATGATATTAAAACATTCTCGGCTGATGAATCCTAAATTAAGGACCTTGCCATGTTATGTTTGGACAAAACTGTTCCACCTAAAACATCTATAATAAGTTTGATTGGTAGGAATCTGAACTACCCACGAAAAAGGATGACATACTTGCTAGGTGGAAAATCCATAGAAGGAACCTTTGGGTAAATGTCATGTATCAGTTTGTTGAAAACATTGAGACATCAAAAAAGGTGTAAATCTAGTAAGGTCGAAAACCTACAAAGGGTGGCCTAAGAAAAATTTACGTTATGCCTGCTAATCCCATATCAGATAGGCTTAAGAGAACATAGGGTAATATTAAATAGACATAATAGTTTGTGAGGCATTCCATAAGACCTCAGCAAAAGTCGAACTATGCTCGCTGAGCCCTATGACTCTAGAAAAAATTTGAGCACAATTCTATTATTTTGGTTTACTGGTATAAAATCATGTTTTAAAATTAATACCTGATTGAAATTATGCTTATATGATTGATAAATTGACATGATAGAAAACATAAAAGGAAAAAGGATTTAAAGTAAAATTAGTTTCATTAAGATTAACAAAAATGGAGGAACATCCTTAGTCTGATGTCTCTCCAAAGTATCAAAAAAAGGGAGAAGATTATATAACATGATTCATGATGGAACTATAACAAGGATCGATTCACCCTTTCCAGAAGGATGGAATGTGATTTATGTGGTCCAGCAATAGTTTTATACAAAAAATATCTCTCTTATATCTCAACCTTGATCGTCGGATGCACCCGCTCCAGAATTAATTTAATGTCATGCCCTTTCTTCTGGATAGCTTCGTAGTTGGCATGCGAAGAGGTGAGTTGATTCCTCATCCATTCTGTGTGGGCCTCGCACTCCCATAGTTCCTCCTTTTCGGTGTCCACCAAATCATGAGCCTTCATCTCCACAGTCGTTAAGTTATTGAGATTCAACGAAATATCTTAGAAGGTCGTCACCTAATGATGGAAAGTATATAACTTGGATAGCATCTTCTCGCAATAGGAAATGTCTTATTGTTCTATGATGATTTGGTAAATCAGGAGGTGTAAGTGATGATAATAGATGCCACTAGAACCCATCTCGGTGAATAATTTCCAAAAAAATGTTATCCTTTTCAGAAAAATTGGCCATAGGTGTCTTCATGGAAAGATAATGTAACTGGTACCATGCTTGCTTTCTCACTTCTTAGTGCCTCTCCACCGCACCAGTACCTTGATCCCCCACACCACCATTTTTCTATAAGTAGGAAACATCATCACAGTAGTGGGGAGGTACCTAAATAGGTCACCAAATATGGGGGACCATATTTTCTCTTATATGGTTCAACCACTGGAGCCAGATATAGAGGACTAGCCGTAGCTTCCGAGGTGATCAATGATACTCTGCTAGTGCTGTCCTCAGTAAGGTCTTGGGTAGTATCTGTGGGAGGGGAGCAGTCTGAATGACTCCCCACTAAAATATTTTTCACCAATGAAGCCCCTCCTAGATTCTTCTGATAAAAAACGAAGCATCTTCTTATTAGAAGGGAAGGAATTGATGGTGTATCCATTGTGGTTGCTGTAGGGATAGAGGAAGAAAGAGTACCAATCACACTCATCATAGAAGAAGGAATGTGTGGAATTTTCATTGGGGTAATGACAGGGTTGGTAACGGTTAAAGGTTTCTTCACCCTTAGAACCAGTTCTCTCAGCACCCCATCGGGGTAGCAGTCTTCCCACAGTTAGGAATAATCCAGCAAGAGAAAGGTGGATTCTGTTGTGTTAGGAATGATAACTTCCATAGCAGCACCTTCCGGAATCATCACAAGACATTAATGAAAAAAATTATAGGATGAGAATTTATCCTTAATTGAGTATCTGGAAGAAGTGCAGTTTGTTGAAGGAATCCGACTTTTATTGAAAACTGGTAGGGGAGGCATGGCTCACAAATGAATACTCAATCTATATGTGCAGTGAGCATCCCATCACAATATATAATGAGGTAAATGAATTCCTCAATATAACTACCAATGCCTCCTCTTAATGACCCATTCGGGGTAGGATACGGTGAAAATGAGAAATAAGAAGTGTCATTCAACAGAACAACCATAACAAGAATTCTTAGAGTCTTAGGATGAACAATGAAAATATTGAGAAGGTCGGGTTGATAGTCAAAATGAGGAACCTTGATAGTATGCTGGTATTCATAACAGAGGAAGTGTTCTACCGTCCACCCATACAGAAATTGAAATGGTCCACTGAGACAGTGTGGGGGATACCTTCCTATATTTGTCACAACAATTGATAATGTCGGGAGAGGGTAGGAAAGGACAAATTTATGAGACGGCCCTATGCCATCATGGCCACCATCATCAAAGTACAGGCCCGATCCCCAATATATACATCGTGGGATGGTAAAATCAATCCACACAAAAACATGGAAAATAAACCTTCTAATCTAAGTGTAGGTGATACATCTGGTTGAATCTAATATCCCCATGTGGTATATTCCATCACATCAAGGGTAACACAATATAACCATAGAGTTAGGAGGGACTAATGGGATGGATGAGTTCGACTGTGGAGAGCCCTCAACTTAGGTCCATTCACCTACAAGAATAATCATATCTATTCCTTGAATGGGATAAGAGAGAGATCCTGGAGGGGATGATCTAGTAATCTGTCTTCCATAACCAATAAACTCATCAAATGGGACATGTGGTCAACATCATTCCAAGTAGCGGCTATTGGGAGAAACTCATCATACATTTCTCCAAGGATAGGGAGTCCTCCAAGATGGTGGATATCCCATAAGATGATTCCCACATACCCATGCAATAAGAGGAAGGAGTTGGTGCTTGGACACCAGTAGCTCAACAATTGAGGAAGGATGTTTTCCTAGGTATATGACTGAAAACTGAGAAACTCGACATACCTAATACAATCCCACCACCTCCAACTGGTCAGGGGACTCCAAATAGGTATGATGTACCCAGAATTCCCCAGCCCATTCATCATAGAAACATCCTCTGGCCCAAATATCCCACTTGGTGCTCCACCATCCATTAGGGTTTTTTTTGGAAATGTTGATAATGTACAGGTACTCTCGGGCACTTAGTCACAGGATATCATTGCAACCCTCATGGTTTCCCTGAGTCTCTGTTTATCCTCCTAGTATGAAGATGTTCTCGTGAATAGGAGTGGTGATGACTTCTCAGAGTGGGAAAATGTAGGTGTGATCTTTCCCTTACAGATATTCTAAAAGGATTAATGGGGTATCAGGGTCATCCAATTGAAGAGGAATGTCATCAGGGAGACCAAATTCGTGAAGATTAAACTGTACATATAGTGGATAAGCTAAGAGATATGGTGTTATGAAATCTTTTAAGATGCTATAATAAGGATTGATGTAGGCAAGATGATGATCCTCACTATTCCTGACCATGGTCACCCTTGTCTTCATTGATTTTATCACATCCTATGAAGAAGCCATTTTAGCCTACCTAGGAAGACCCAAAAGCTGATAAAAAAGTAAATACAATAAAAATTGTTGGATAAAGGCTATATAAGAATAGCTAAAGGGATTACAAAATATGTCTCCATAGGGATTTGTGTACTATTCCCATTAATGGCATGCATTATCCACATCCTACATACTGAATAATGTGTGGAAGCAACCATTGTAAACAGCTATGGTAGGCAGAAGTGTCTCCCCGCGTACAACCTTCGTAAGTGAAACCTCCATGAGGTGCGGGGCCACGAATCATGGGTCGGTGAATGGTAGGGTATGTTGTAGGTGGATACGATGAACCTAGGACTCATTAAATTAATGTTCATAAGTTGTGGATAGAATTTTATGTTCGGATTAATAATTCATAATGTTCAGTTTTCCAGATCATGCTTGGTATGCAGACACACAAGCATCTTAGCATTCTCTTACGTGGAATTTGGATTTTGATTTTTAAAATTCGACAATGTTGTTTTCAAAATCTAAATTGTGGTTCACGAATAGATAAATGGTGAAGTGATCAGTTTTTTGTAAGTATTATGTGGTTTGAAAATGGGATTTTCAAAATAAGAACAATATGAAAATGCAGAGGATGTCAGGGGAGTCAATATCACTTTTCTCTATGAGAAATGGTAAAAGGAAAGTGACATGGCCCCCTTAATATAGGTGTGGCCCCCTCTTACCAAGACTATTTGTTATACCATGAACCATCGCAATTCAGGACCACTTCTACATCCGAATAGCCCCCTTTACATTCTAATTGGACCACATTCCGATGAGATGGAATTTGTAGGGTCCTTCAAATTTCTTAAAGGGAAGAAAATACTCCCACAATCACTTTTTTGAATGAAGAAAGTATTCATGCATGTTTAGCAAGGTGAAGGGACTCAAATCGAGTTGAAAATTTCTGAAACAACTTGAAATAATTTTGTTCTTTTCTCGGAATTTCATGTGGCCTATATAGCATCACTGGGAAGGGTTCACGGACCACCAGCATCGCAAACTACTAGGTATATAGAATAATATATAAGGAACTGAACCACAGAGTGATGTCCAACGAACCTAGCGGACTGCGGACCACATCATCGAATGACTCATGCATGTGAAGGTCATTCATATACTGTCTTGCGAACATAGCAGTTCATGGAATAAGAAAACCAGTAGGGTAATGCAACCCTTGATCATGTACCATATCCTTCGCAAACCCTGGTTGACCGATTATTCTATGGTTCAGGAGATCTCCTCATGGGCCTATTGAAATAGTGTGGCATGCCCATAGATACGATTGCATGGATGCTCTATAAAAGGAGAACAGAATTAATTGAGAAAGTATGGATGGAGAAAGCTTGAAGGTAACCCATTGTTTGGAAGAAAGTTTTTGGAGAAGATTCTGGCTTTAGTATTGATTTATTGGAGAAGCTCTAATTGAGAAGCATGTTCTCCGCAGGTACAACTGACTGAGAATCATAAAATGAAGGAAATTAATAATAAAAAGAGGTATGCGAACCTAAATGGTGGAACCATGAACCATATACATCTCATGGATGAACATCCCATGAATGATAATCCATAAGGCCCTCATTCAATATTTTGATCCGGGTAGTGTACCACTATGTGGACTATACCTGGTGCCACATATTGCATCAGTAGGTGGATGGAACCCAAAGTAGTGTGATGGGTCATGTTCCACTATGGTACATGGTGATCTATACCCATGATCACGTACCACCTTAATATGTGGACGATCCCTCTACCCACGTACCACTACAGTATGTAGATCCTTCCCCATCCCGCATATGAAAATAGTACATGTAATGGGGTATATTCAAATTTTATTTCCTCCAGTTTCAACATCACCGCTCTACTACCATCCAGTCCTCCATAATCCCTACATAAACTAGTCTTATAGCATCAGGAAAAAGGCTCCTCCAATGCCACTAGACTCATATGATCACACCATTAAGAGAATCAGTGTGCATAATGGAGTCTTCATACTCATGGTGTGTTGAGTCACGAAGGCTCTCCCCACAATGGTTTGGGCTTCGAGAATTTCTATGGGTCTACAATCCCATGGTAACCTAGAGTCCAGCCTTGGGATGACGTCATGAACCTCCCCTTTCTAGGGATTATGGATGATCAATATCTTTTCAATTAAATGGGGGAATAGTGACCAGTTAAAGGAGTTTTTTCCTCTTCTCTATTGTAGTGGATGAAACTCCTCCCTTTCCCATAACATATTCTGGGGCCCTCCCACTGAGGTAAGTCCCCAGTTTTCTATGGTCAAGCCACACGACCTTTAATGTAATTTTACATTAAAAGGTTCATCTCTCCGCGACCTCACCCACCATCACCCTATCCTCTTCCGTTATAGGCTTTCCCTCTCCCACCAGCAGGATAGGAAGCATGTGGTTGGTTGGATCTCTCACATCCTCTTTTTTCTCACACCAAGAATGACTCACGTGGGCTTAGAGGTTTTGATGATCACAACATCCACACAAATCTGAACTATGAGAACTCTAATTCCTGATCAAACCAAGATACATAGGACTCATACTCCAAGGCCCAAGCTCAAATGGGTGCCCTATTATAAAGGGTACACCCAATATTGTCTCCTTAAATGGTCAGAATCCAGGCGTAAGACCCAAAAAATAAGAACTACGAGAACTATGATTCCTAATATAACCAGGATACATAGGATTCCTACTCGAAGGCCTGATCTCAAAAGGGTCCCCATCCAAAGTGGTTCACCCAACCAGGTCAACCCAATGGGAAACTTCCTTGTGTAAGCCCCACATAATTCCGAACAACGTTGGTTCTGATTCCTCCCTTAGGGATACGTTTGAAACCCATATTATGGGACATATCCCAAAATCAAATCACCTTATGTCCCCATGGATGATGATAAACCCCAGATATCCTTATTGTGTAGCACAAGTCTACCCTACTTCCAGGGCATCAAATATATGCATGCCTATGACAACCTTGAAAAACAAAAGTTGCTTGTGGACACACTCTTCAGGAATAAACAAAGGATTCACAAACATATGAACATGACATAAATCTATAAGAGAGTCATATAACTTGAATTGTGATATTATTCAATTCAAGGGTGTATTATTATATAGTATGTCTTGTACCTATCCTATTTCAATATCAGTAATTTTATCTATGAACATTGATATCATTATCGATCAAAGGATTCTTCTTAACATTTGTATAGAAATACCCCCATGATGTCTTCTAGTCGTATGCTAGGTAGGTGGAAATGACCACACTATGGAAATAGTTGGCCATGGGATAATTATAGATCCTCTTGTAGTTATATCTCTGGAAGAAACTATTATACTAGACACTGGTGATGAGGAATAGTCCCTTATAGGCTTAATGTGGTTTATTCAGAACATTTAGAGAGCCCCAAAACCTACCCGTACTATGGAAGAGTTGATGCATGAGTTCCAGTAGTAGAATCCACCAATGTTTTTGGGGGATGGTATCCCATGGAATGGATAGAGGTCATTCTCTATCTCTAAAAGAATCTAGAGATTCTTTCTGAGAGGAAGGTAAATCTCATTGGGTACATGCCTCATGATTTCATGAATATATGGTGGGATGTCATTACTCATACGAAACATCATCGGGATATGTCTTGTAAGGTTATTAAAATGGTATTATATGATTAATTCTATCACGAGACGTTGAGGGATGATATATCCTTAGAGTTCAAGAACTTGGAACATGGTATGTTAGCAGTTATGGATTATTCAACCCATTTTACCTAGCTCCAAGGATTCACACCTATTCTAATGGTTGATAAGTTATATAATGAAAATAAATTTAAGGATGGTATTAGGTATGAAATATTATAGTAGGTGAATGTTTTTCATCTGACTAACATTTTTAGAATAGATAATCATGTGCATATCATATAAAATAACCTAAGAAATATTGAGGTGTGATACATGGTAGTTCAATATCCGATTTTGGTGCTACATCAACCAGTAGTATGAAACATCACCTTGAGATTCCATGTGGTCCCATTTGAAGCTAGATCACACACTCGAGTTTCCATATTTGGTGACATCAGTGTGATAGACATGGGAAAACAAGACCTTAGTGCATGAGAGACCCAGTTGAGTGATGGTCCTTTGTAATATGGGTCAACTAGAGAAAATTTGTAGTAATTTTATTCTAGTATCTTGTGAGAGGGGATCTACACCAACCCCACATGTAGAAGTGGGGTCATAATATTCTTTTTAAGAAGGTATATGGAGTACAAATGGTTGAGCAAGCTAAGGTGGTGGTCATGGTTATAGTAGATGGACCCCATTTTTTGCAGAAATAATAGAGTGAGCTTACTTCGGGTGGTCAGGCTATATCACGGGGCTATGGATCAGAACAGATATATGGAGTGCCACTAAAAGAATAGGACTTGGATTTCAGACCTTCTATAGTAATAGTTACTATTCGTGGTGCCTCTGCATTAGTATCAAATATTTTTGATACAGGCACGTCTTATAGTTTTGTTTTTTGTGGTCATTGTGGAGAGCCTTGGGCTTAGTGTTCATTGTTAGAATTATGTTATGATTCTTGATACTCCACTAGGGAATAGAATGGATGATGTACATCGATGTAGGGATTTACCCCTCGAGATTGTTGTATTTTACATCAAATGTGGCATATTTTTTCCTTGAGATGATAGGTTTTGACATTATTCACAAAATGGACCAGTCCATTCCCTTTAATGATTTCATTGATAGTTATCACTGAGGGGTTTCCTTCACATCACTAGAAGGTTGAGAGTTTATTCAGAAGGGAGAATGGGATGTCCAGGTGAGCTGATCTGGACCTAAGCATGGTGGGATGCAAGATAATAGACTGGATTATGAGTTTAAATCTGGAAAATCAGAGAACATATCATGTAGATATCCCTATAATGGTTGATCACTACAAGGATGTTTTCTTGGATTAAATTTTAGCATTTCTAAAAATGATATAGGTATAGTTCTCTATTGAGATAGTGGTAAGAGCTACACCAGTATCCATTCCCCCTTATAGGATAGCTACTACCATGATGTCTGAGCTCATGAAAAATCTATAGGATTTAGAGGCATAGGGGTTTATCTTACCCAAAAGTTGTCCTCGGGTTTTTCATTACTTTTTATAAAAAAAGGTGAACTAAAATTTTAGTATATGTTTAAACTAACAAAAATTGAACCAACTAAATATTAAGACTCTATATCCTATATCACATATTGATCTCCTCAACTAGCTCTGAAAAGCGCAGGTATTATTGAAAATTTATCAAATATTTTTTTATCATTAGGTTCATGTGAGACCTTGAGAAGTACCTTCCACATATTCTCATAAAAGGTATGGTCTTGATGGGTATATTTTATGTAGTTCTGTCTCACGAATGTGTTGATGGTCTTTATTGAACTGATGAACTGGGTCTTCTATCCATATCCTGATTTGTTTGTGGTGGTTTTCAGGGATGATATCATGGTGTATTATAACAATCAACAAGAACATTAAAACGAATTATGATATCTAATTGAATAAACAAAAATATAATTTAGTTATATACTTATATAACAATGTGAAACTTTAGGATGGATAATATATACTTCTTGGGTAACATTAACTCATAGAAATGAGTATCAATGTTCCTAGAAAAGGTGATATATATAGTTTCCTAGATGTCATTCAATAAAGTCATTAATGTATGGAGTTTTTTTGGGGCTATCTGGTAGGTACATTTGCATTATATTGGACTTTTAATGCTTATCATCACTACTCATTGTGTTGAATAATAAGGGCATCATGTTTTTATGGTTGTAATTCTATGAGACGGCCTTTTTGGAGATAAAAGGGAGATTAGATTCATGGATGATACTAATTTTTTTATATCCAGGTAGGAGTTACATTGGGGATTTTGATGATTTAACATTAGTGAAACCCTATGGATAATCCTATATATAGGATAAAATCAAAAATTGTTTTTTTATTAATGTGGTTTTCCTAGAAATTATAACTCTATCTAGAAACTAGAAAGTAAATTTGTTTTTGGAATAGATATATCTAGGGGTAATCACCCTAAAAAAGGATTGTTGATCATAAAATCAATCTCCTCTATGTGCATGATCTGTTGACCAATGACTGCACACTAGGCAAGAAACACATATGGGATATTCATGAGGTTAATCACATTATCTTTTAAAACTATTATAAAGGAGTTGAGAACATCATTATATTTTTGTTAACGAATATAATATAAGATAGAAAATGAGTAACCAAGAATAAAACCTTAAAATTTTTTAGTTAGGTTACATATTAATTTTTTTTACTTATTCCTTTTAAATTTATATTTTGAATTTAAAATAGGTTATCAAACTATTGTTTCTTATCTTCAACTTATTTTATTCAATTAATGGCTGGATCCAAGAGAAAACTAGTAAAAAATGGATAAGATGGTAAAAACATTAATGGTACTTATGAGTAACCAAAGGGATTGAAGGTCATGTTGAAAATATTATTGTCATACTCACCAAACTATCATGAGTTATAATTAACAACATGATAATTTTCGAACACTCTAAAACCCCAACGATGTGATGGATAGAGTTTCATAAGATATTAGGTGATGAAGATGATAAAGGAAATAATATTAAATTTCCTCTGTGTGAAACATATGGGAAAAAGAAACCAAGGGAATGTCTCAATGTAATATGAATATTTTTTAAGTGTGGAAGGATTTTCCATCAAACTCATGATTTTTGTAGATAAATGAAGACATTGTACAATGAAATTAATGGTATTAGAGTCTCAACTAATATTCCATCAAAAATTCAATTCTTCCATATAGGTAGCTTTTAAATTTTGAAAATTGACTTCTTAATTCAATTTCTAAGAAGGATTATAGGTATCAATATCCTTCTAAAATAAGGGAATAATAGAAAAACCATCAAATCAGAAATACTCGAGTGGATCTTGATAATTAAAAAGCACGTATCCTCTACTCCATATTTGTGGATGATTTATTGGATTCTCATCTATGGAATATGTAATGTTCTCTAAGATAATTAAATCACCACCCTAAATATTTGATTATTTAAGAACATAACTAGTTCAATTGTATCCAAAATTGATATATATATATATATGTTCCTTATGAAAATTTTATTATCTTTCCTTAAAATGAATTTAATATCATTTTAGAGATGGATTGGATCTCTCTATTTTTGGAAAAAAAATATTTGGAATTTGTAAATCACATTTGATATCAATATATCATAGTTTATCTATTCAATTATGATTATGAACACCCCTTTAAGAAAATTATATAATTTGGGTCTCGATATCGAATAATGATAGACTCGTAGATGAAATGTTTTGAGAAACAATCAACATTGTAGATAAGAATATTCTGAGGAAAACGATCAATTTTCTCTATTTATAAGGTTGATATCTCTGTAGAAATTATATCTTGATTCACATATAAATTTTAAGCACCATTTTGTATTTTCATTTGTAATTGATAATAAAATTGTGAGGATGAAATTTATTTGAAGGGGAAGAATATAAGACCCCATGATTTTTGTATATATATTCCTTTAATTTAAAATTATATTGAATATATTCCATCACATGAACACCAAAATAATATGAGTCGCAATACACCTTATTAAAATAAATCAATATGACATGAAATGCCAATAAAAAAGTTACACAAATAATAAATCCTCAATTAAATAAAAATATTATAAAATGGATTATTATACAAAATATATATTTAAATTACTTTCAAATAGCTATTATTGTAAATTTTTTATACAAATATTATTTAATTTTAAGGATTAAATAGTGAATAATTAAATAAATGTGATTAAAAATATTAAATTTTTACATTGGATATTTTAAAAGAACATTTTTAAGCGATGTGTATTTTACAAAATAAATTAAATTAATCAGTTTTAAAATATAATTTTGATAATAATCAAAATTTCAAACAATTATTTTAACACCCATTTTATTACAAAATTATATTAAGTTATAATAATAATATTTAATTGTTAAAATTATAATTTTCTATAAATAATGTTTTATTTTTATTATATATTTTCATTTAAGAGATAAATTTATAATTTTTAGAATTTTAATTTTAATAAGTGACTTAATAATTTATATATTATTTCCAAGTTATCATAGGATATATTTTTGTGAATTTTTTTAATAGTTTCTTTTTAGGAGCATTGTGAAAAATATAGTTTTTACTGCTACAAACGAATTTAGGATTATATCAAAAAGTAAGTAAAAATTAAACAAAAAATTAAAACATTATTCTTGATCCAAAAAATATTTATGGCGTAAAAATTATATATTTAAAAATCATATATTTAATTTAAAAACCCCATGTTTAACATTGTGAGTCTTAATTAATCTTTTATTCTAATAAAAAACAAGTTTACATCATTTTCTGTAATTATCATACGTCAAGGTAGAATTTAATTTTTAAATAATAAATTTATAAATGTCATGGAAATTAACATATTAAATAATTTTATTTAACATTTTAATACTGACTTTACCCTTTATATATTATAAATCTATCACCCCCCAAATAAAATTAGCCATCACCACCCCACATCTCTTGACACAAAATGCCACTTGGATTCAATCAAACTCTACCAAAATCGCTATTATGGACTCTAAGAAATTTAATAGGGTTTTTTCTTCTAAAAATTTTACATATAAAATCCATAACTCATTATTCAAAGGATCTCATTGAAGAAGTAAGGTGATATTTTCAACTACTCAGTTCACTTTCTTTTCCTTTATTACCTTCCAATACCCTTTGAAACCTATTATTTCCATGAAAGCATGATAAAATAATAATAATTATTTAATAATTTTATCAGATTAATTGAATATTTATTTTTTTAAATAATTCTAAAACTATTAGAAAAAAGGATGATGACATCATGAATATTTGTAGAGTAACACCTCCATAAAAAGTGTGCTTGGTTTTTCATCATTGAATACCTTAGATGTTTATTAAAATATATTTAAATGATAAATATTATATTTAAAAAATTATTAAGATTATAAAATTATAAAACATTCCCTATATTTTACATGATCTATGGAAAATGAATGTGTTTCCTGTACGTACATGTGGACTACAACCTCCATGAAAGTGATATATTTCATTTTTCACCCTCGTATTTTTTATTCATCTAGATATCTTATAACCACATTATTTTAACCCAAATAATATCAATGTTATTTTAAAATAAATATGTTATGTCAATGTAATCACTTTATTAACCCTACTCTCCCATATATTATATCATGCTCTTTTTTGGCTCAGTTTAACTACCTACACGAAAAATGATATAAATTTATATCATGGTTAACTACAGAAAAATAAACACTACTTATATTGGAATGTAATAATTAAAAAATTATTTCCCTTTTTTTTAATTTAAATTGTAATATATAACTCTCTATTAAGATACTGCCCCACATTCGTGAAAATCATAATAATAATCTCATCACTGACATCATCATTGTGAATCATACCTAAAATACATATAAAAAGAAATTAAAAAAATATGAATCATTATAAGAAATATATTATAGTACCTAAAATTTTCTCATAAATTTGAAATATGAATCGATAAGCAATAATTTGTACTATCATTGTTGAACTATTACCAGACATGTAATAAAATGTAAAGACATCTGGTGGTGAAAAGTAAAATATAAGAAACTAATATATTTTTAATAAATAATTATAAATGATGTTTATAAAAGATTATAGTTATGAATATGTTTCTTATATAGGTGAATAAGATAGTCATTTTTCTATATAGTTTTTTAAATCACATTCATCTAAGCAGGACTAATGTAAGGTTTTTTATATCCCAATTTTTCTTTATTAAGATAAGTTGTGAATTCAACACCTCTATCATTTTCTTTGTTTACAAATTGGATACTGATTTATTTTATTGTAATGTTTCATGAAATATAAGGTATTTACAAATAAATATCATTCCTTACCATTCATGGTTTTTCAAAATTTTATTCCTAATTTGAAATAAATGAAAAAAGACACACTACAATTAAATGAGCACAATGACTGTGAAAGCCAAACAAAAAACAAACAAACAATCCCACAGATAATATACACCACTCCCTTAACAGATGAAAGAGACTACCACATTCATCCATTATGATTATGGTACTATTAACAGTGGTTAGAAAAATTCATATGTAGAATCTACCAAGAAGGATCAACAAAAAAATCACCAGTTACCATAAAACACCCACTTTTCAGGGGAAAATAATGAAGGTCATATGAAAAATAGGGGGAAAAAATAAAAAAATTAAAATTCAAGAATCATTATAACCATAATCACTCATATTTGAGAAGGTATTATCCATCAATAAAATAGTAATGTGGGAAAATATGGTCCACTAAAATGGATAATTCATTCTACTACCTGATATACTAGTCAAAAAAATAACCGCATTGAATTCATTATGGTATCTTAAAAAACATCATCTGATTCATTGATAAAAATTATTTGACCAAATTATGAAGTACATGTTTCCTATAATCCATGATACATGTAGAATACACCTTCTAAATATAACTATCCCACTCATAAATCACCAAAAGGGTGAGAAATATTTATAACTCCTAAGAATAATAATCATACTCTTCTCAAGAGTCAGATTCCTCATTATAATCCTACAGATAACATCCCTGAAGATCATTATCCTCCTGTATATCCCATTATTTTATCATATAATTGTTCATATAGACTTTCATGTCTTACTTAAAGTTAAAAGACTCCCCCTTTCTCCTATTTTCACCTATAGATTGAGATATCAAATGATATCTAATTATGTTTTTCTGGCTTGTGTAGTATTTCTTTTCTTGGGATATCTGAGCCTCCCAATTAGTAATTATGGACTTTAGATCATCTTATTGACCTACACCTATTTTCATATCATTAATTTCTACCTCATAACCAATTTTTTACTTTCTTTTATAATCATTCACCAAACTATCCTTAGTAACATAAAAATTCTCACCATCATCCTTTTTATTATCTATGACCATTGGATGAAATACATATCCTATGAGATAAGGAAATGGTACTATAAAATTTTTATCATTGGACATCGATAGTTGGGAATCAATAAGGATACACTCAGCCGTGTCACTAGTGGAAAGAAGCCTCCCGAACACATGATTTTTCACCAGATACACACATATTATCTTCGGTATAATTTTTCAATTTTTTCTCATTTTTATTGAGAACTGGGAACCCAAATAAATCAGAAAAAATTTAATCAGACCTCGAAAGTGTCTCATGAACCTATACATATACTTCATAATCTCCTATAGATTCAGTTTTTATTATATCACTCCCAAAAAATAATTGGATGTTAATACTAACTCATAATAACAAACAACATTAAATCCTTATTCTCATGAAATTAGAGTACATTGTAGTACTTAGGCTCCATATGAATTTTCAAGGGACAATAAGTTGGTAGGAATAGATAAGGAAGAAGGATTCAGTGTTGGACCAATATCCTCCCTTGGAATGGAAAAATAATCACCTACAAGCATTAATATCATTCAATAAATAAAAATTGTGATCTTATAAATTTTAAAATTATAAAAACCAACCATCACCTCATATTAGATTTTATGAAAGAAACCCCTACCACCAAAACCCCCAAAAGTTTTTTATATTAGGATAGATATAGATAAATAATTCTAAACATAATCACTAGAATAGATGTGATGCTTAATAAAGATTGTGTGAATATCTTCTAGAAGAAAATGAATGAGAGTATATCTAAACCTCTAAATATAATACACATTTTTAATTTACATAAGTAGGGTCAAAATTTTCATCCAAATTATAGAAATAGGTTATTCCTTTTTCACATTAATTCATTCATACTACTCCATCAACCAAAATAAAATAGATTTTAATGATCACCCAATGTGAGACCAAGATGTGGAAAAATTATCCTCACTAAAACACCTGATGATGATCCAGTGATGGACATATAGAAATAAAATAACACTATGATTCAAAACTCATTCCAAATTTATGTGTCTATAAAATTAGTTGATTAAGAATAAAAAACAAATCTTATTGAAATTGAATTGGTTGAGAGAAACCATGTCTGATAATTTGATATCTAATAGATTAATAGCAGAGAAGAATTTAAATATTCTTGGAAAACAATAGTACACATCAATCATAGGGATTTTAGGAAGTAATAAAATTGGTGATAATAAAGAAAACCAAACTATATTCTCTAATTAATAAATAATGTAAACATTTTCTTCATGCTTATCCACTACTAATGTTAAGGATAGGCCACCATATCAGCCATCTCTATATTCATCTATTTCATGATATGGTTATCAACCATAATGACCATTGTTATAAATTATCTTTCTATCATTGGAAAATTATACTGTTGATTTAAATATTCCTCCACAATGAATTTCTTACCCATAAAACTATAAAATTGTTAAGAATAATGGTCATTTTCATTAAAAATAATTTTTATTCCAAGTCTATATCTTCCCATCTATCTTTTGTTATCATTTATATTTGGAAATATAGTTATGTGTTATCACATGTGACCATCATATTCACTGTATCCTCATTACAAAAATAACAATTATTATATGATTTTATGATGTGTGATTTAAACAATTGCATTTTAAAATATTAAACACATTTTCCATGTAGGTTTTATTTTATTATCTTATAATAATTATTTCTAGGAGATAAATTTTTTATATTTTTCAATGATCCATTATTAAATGTTGTTTTTTAAAAATTATATGATTTAAAATGTTTTCACTTAATTTTGTAGAAGATTTTCTTTTAACACGACATGTAACATTATCATTTTACCATAATGCTAAAAATGTTTCTAAAATATATATTTTATGTTTATCAATATCAATTTATTCTTTTTCCATAACAATAATTCAATTCAATTAATCATCCATTACATGTTTACAATGATTTTTATAGATAACTATATTTTATAATTATTTTAAAATGGAAATGGGTATTTACAATTAATTTTCAAATTCATTTACTCAATGATCTAAAAAAGGTATTTTTTTTCTATTTCAACATCTTTAATTATCCTTTTGTTAAACTGTGGGTTTTTAATTATACCACCATACACATTCTATCTCTATATTTTTTATTAAATGTTCTATAGATTTTTTCAGGAATACCTTATCATTTTAATTTGTTAATTTGGTTATATAATTTTTTTTTGTTTTCTCAACATATATATTAATATATACGGATAATTATTATGTAATGGGAGGGTCCTTTATATCCCTTAAATACAATAGAAAAATATTTACATATCATGAAATATTAATTGGAAAAATTATTTAATGCCTACTGAAATTTGGGATATAATAAGTATTTTATAATCCCAACTAGGAAACAAGATACAATGCATGATCTATTATGGGGAACAGAAACTAATTTCTAGTCCTCTATAAGAAAAATGAAGCAATTAATACCCCACTATGGGAAACATGAATTAATTCTTGATCCACTATGAAAAAATGAAGTAATTACTGGTCTATATATGGAATCATTAATTAATTCTTAGTGTACTATATTATGATTTATATGCTTATTTTTATGACACCTTCTATGTTATATGACTATAATTATTCTCCATAGCTCATGTTTATTATCTAATACTTGAATGAAATGGTATATGTTCATTAATTTGGTATTTCATGCCCTTATATCTTGACATATAAATACATATTTAGGTTTAATATTATATTTAATAATATATTTCCCCCTACACATTTTTTCTCATATTCTTATGATATAACCTTTGAGAACATATTGTCTCTTTTTTCCGTTACTGATCATTTGAGATAACCCTATTCATAAGTTTCAATTTCCTAGGTTATGTAGGTGAGTATAACTTAACATATTTTTAGAAAGGATAATGAAATGGATAAAATTATGTAGAAATGTTCAAGAGTATTACAAAATAATTTTCTTAAATATTTATTCCTTAAAGATGCTAAACATTTTGTTCATGTGATTCTGTGATTATTTTTTAAATTCAATGAAAACTTATGGAAATGATGTAAAATAAAAATGGGTCATCATACATTATATCAAAGTCTTTCTTTAAATAATATTTTGTGTTACGGGATCAGGAATTCTGGATTTGGGGCACATTACATGGTATATCTCTAACTAAAAATTTGAGTGATATCCGATTAAAAATATAAAAATTATAAATAATTCTTGAACATGTAAAAAAGTTAAAAATTAAATGGTTGAGTAGTTTTATTAATAATGTTTCCTTATATGAACATAATATTACTCTATGTATAGTTAAAACTATTCATGGTTGACCAAATATTTTTTAAAAATATTGGTCACAGCCTGAGATGACAACTAATAAGGAAAAACTAAAATCATTGGCCTAGAGAAGTATATACTTGAATAAATTAATTATTTATTAAGGGAATTCACACTTATAGTAAAAGTTAAATAATATTGTCTATATATAAACAAATTGAATCCATGCTTAATAAAAAAATATTGTTTGTTAAATTTAGTATAGATGAACAATAAAAAATATGGGAACCCTCCAAACCTTATTGGATTAAAATTCCTTATTTTCTTCTCTACCATATGTTTTAGATTAGGAGGCTGAAAGTGGGAAAATATTACTATTCATAATCCCATGGGAAAAATAAAACTTCCATATAAAAAATTAATCATTACCAAATGGTGAAAACATATATTTCCCTCTGATAACTAGAATTTAAATACTAAAATGTAAAATTTATATTGGCAAATCTATCCATTCTTTCTTAATAATTCTAGAATGTTTATTATGAAAATTAAAATTAAAATAAAACTAATAACCTATTTATATATTCCACTAACTATATCATTTATATTATCATGATAATGTTTAATAAATCACACCAATATATCATTCTTACAAAATATAATCTTTGGATTAAATTCTAAACTGGAAATTAATAATTTAATTTAATTATGTAATATTTTTTTCTATAAATAGTAAGTTATATATACATGAGTGCACATACCAATCAGTGACAAAATGAGTTCAAATATGGACATAATAATCCAATACAATTGTTATATATTTTAAAGGATTAATTTATCATTTAAATTTTTTTTTATACCAACCAAAATATCCCATAATTATATTAATATTATCAGGAAGACCTCCCTTGCGACAATGGTATAAATTACATCACATGGAATGTTAGTTATTATTTTAATCACTAAAACATAAACAATTAAACTGAAAATATAAAAAATTAAACATATTGTAAGAGGGGTGTAGATTTTTGCTTTATTTGACAAAATATTATTTGAAAGGAATGAAATAGAAACAGACATTCTAATATTGTGTGTTTTAGTATAATTGATATCTTTAATAATACTATCCTGAGATCACTATTGATATCGATGGTTTCATTATGACTTAAAGAAACCTCCAAATATAAAATCGCTAGATTAGTAAAAACAATAATAAACTGTTGATGATGAATATAATGTAGATTATGGGAGAATAAATCGGACCTCAAGACCAAGAAACTTCATCCATGGACATGAAAATGTGTAGAATATGAGGTGATGAGAACCCCCTAGGATAATCATAAATGAGGGATGGTAGGGGGAGAAATATGGGTTTTATCCATGTTCTAGATTAACATCATGAATAATTTTTTGGAAGATCTTATTTTAATATACTTTCTTGGGATCTATAGAATATATGGGAATCTTATTCAAGATAATAATACTATATGGATTCCTCCTTGGATCTTATTGATTAAGGTCTATATAGATGGTTCTACTTTGGGTGGGCCTAGACTTGTTAGGTGTGTAGGAATCTTTAGAACTTCAAGGGGATTTATAAAGGTTTCCTTCATTAATTTCATTAAAAACTACATTTATGTAAACTATATCCTTAATAAAACTTTATTTTATGATTTATAATATACTTTCAGAATAATACATTCCACAGGTGTATAGGTCTAGTGTCTTTGGATGATTAAATATTAAATACTTTATTTAAAACATGAAATAATAATATTTATTTAAAAAATAAATATAGTTCTCCCAAATATTAATGATATTTTGAAACAATAAGGGATATAATAGGGAAAATACAGAAGGAAACACGTGATAATGAAATATTGATAAGGAAATAAATGTGGAAATAATGATTAACATGGGAGTCAAAATGCATAAAATGATATCCTAATGAGAATAATCATAACCATAGGGACATGGAATAAGGAAATTATGTTATAATAACATGGAATCAAAATAGTGGTGAAAAAAATAAAACATGATATCATAAACATAAGTCAACGGTCACACCCAAAATCATCGTCATAATGTGGAAAAATTCCCATGGTGGATTATGTTTACTATATAATACCATACATATAAAATCATTAGATATAAATATTTACCCAAAGAATTGGAGGGATATATAATTTTTGGCCCACCCTTCACATAACATAGTGTGCTTAGATTAACCACTTCTTCACCATACAATGTGGAAAATGTACCATAATTGATTAATTTCATTCCCTAATCTCACACATAACATATAATGAGATATAAAAATTTACATAATTAAAAAGAGGGATATATAATTACGGTAACACCCATTATATAATTTAAATCACATATATGAATACAATGAGATTAAAAGTGACCATACATAAACCATAAGAAAGATCTAACCAAATATAAGGAAGTGGGTTTAATAATTATGATATATGTCACAATAAAATATAAATCACAAGGATTCCCATGAAAATAAATAAATAAATCATTTGGATGTTTATATTTTAAAAATAAAACATGTTACTTGATAATTTAGTTTGAATATAGATATTTTATAACAAGGATCTAGTTAAAAAATGAATAAAAATATACCACTTGGGTGAAGATTTTATTAAATTACTGAAGGATATTTTAAATAAGGTAAGACCTAAATGATTTCCATAGAACCATAACTGAACTAAGAGGGATTTCCATAAAATAAAAACGTTTATAGAATCTATAAATTATCTAAAAATATTTCGTGGGGTTGATTCAAGACAAGAGATAAGAACCTGGAATGTTCCCTTAAACTATAATTACTTAAGAGTAGGAATTTTAAAGGGAACTAAAACATTTAAAACCCTAAAAATGAAACAATATTTTTAAACTAGTATATAATTAAGAGAAATATACATAAAAATATAAGATGTACTTGATATTATTATTTTCAAAAATAGACGAAAATAAAGAAAAGGTGTAACCTGAAAGTCATGAAGGAGGTCTGGAAGATCTGTTACTATGTTTTGAAAAAAAAACATTGACAAAAAAATCACATTGTAAAAAAATTATTATAAATATCTGAGGAATATAAATTTCATGTAAAAATAGGATAAAAATTAATTATGATTCAAATTAAAAAAGATAATATTTATGACAAGAGAAATTATAAACAAGGATGGAAAACTATCATTTAAATAGATGGTAATTGTTCTTAATATAGTTGTGTATTCAGAAAGTATTTTAACACATTAGAAAGAAAGTATTGAATCAAAGTTATTTATAATAATTTAAATTGGTTATAATATTTTAAATGAATGAATAAAATCAAGGATAAGCATTATAACTCATGAAATAAAATTGAGTTATAAAATAACCTTATATTTTAGGGAAGACATCAAGTTTGTCCCATAGTATATAAGTTAAACTCATTTCTAGTGAAGGTGATAGTTCACACGTACACATGATTAATGTTTCCATTTCCTAACGAATTAGAGGGAAAGAAGTTAAATGATATTTTAACCTTTTATAATAATATTTTTATATATATAATATTTTTTCAAATATTACATCCTTTTTATCAACCATGAATGGATGTGATGAAAATCTGAATATGTTGCTTTGTGGAGGCAGTATTCCATGCGACTCACTAACAACACTTTTGTTTTCATAGTGGATGGAGAGGAATAAATAATGGTTATTTAATTAATATATTAAAATATAATTATAATAATGATACTTATTTTAACATACTATTATGTATATAAGTTATTTTAAAGGGAAATATTAAGAATAAAATGTTACAAAGAAGGTAATACTTATTTTGTAGACTTGATCTTCCTATAGATATATCCTTGGATGTTAAGGTAATAAGATAACATATAAATAATGAAGGATTTATTGAAGTTATGGGTATATAGATTTTAGTATGTATTGTGGTCCTATTTTAATTGGAAATTCACATTGTCATTGTAATCATGGAGGGATGGAATTGGACCCCTTTTATAAGTGAAGAAAATGGAACATTGGGGAATAACTTTTACCCTTCAATGATATAAATTGACTCATCTATGGTCAATGTATGCAAAAAATAAGAATAATTTATTTTAGAGTGATATTGGGTTGATAAATCCTCAACAAGTACATTCTAGATATATTTTAAACATGTTTGATGTCTTTTACCATAGGTTTTTACATTTTAACATTTTTATTTTTACCTTAGTTACTAATTTTTAACTAAGTAACTTATATTTAATATATAAATATATGGAAACCCATGTTTTCAAATTTTTATATTTTTAACATATATTTAATCGATATTTAATATAATTATATTTATAAATATGTGATAATAATGTTATTAATTATAATATATAATATATAAAAATGCCCCACCGTTGGTGGTGGGGTGGTAAGGGATTGCGGGGGTGAGGGGCAGGTCATGGGGTCAAGTCCTTGGGCTTGCAATTTACATGTAATTTTCTTCCTTGCGTGTGTTCCGCTTTCGCAGTTGTACTCAATTTTTTATAAAAAATAGTTTTTATAGAATATTAACTTTTATTAAATATATATTCTTAATTTTATTTATTATTGATCGAAAATTGAATCATTGTTAATATACATATACACATACATATATATATATATATTAATTATAATATTTGTTATATAATTTAAATTATATTAATTTTATTTTAAAAAATTTATACATGATATTAATAAAATAATTCTTATAAAAAATTATTTTACCATTATCGCGAAAATTAACAATTATTTTCTAATAACATTATGCCTAAAAACTGATCCTATTATATAATATTGAAATTTTAATCTCAATTATTAAAAAAAATTATATTTAATCTATAAAATTGATAATATCTAAATTTTATTTCATACCCGTAAAAATCGTTTTTTGGTTTTGAATATTATTTAAGTTTCTAATTGATTATGAAAAAGTTTTATAAAATCAAAATACTATATTTTTTAAAATTCATTATATTAAATATTAATTAATTTTACTTTATATCAAAAGTTTTTCTTAAAATTTTAATTCCTTCTTGTATTATAATAGTTATAGTTTTTAGTGAAATATTTAATTTTTCTATTCACCTAAAAATGATTATTTCAAAAAAAAAAGATCATATTTGGATAATATTGATAAAAATAATTAAAATTTTATGATTATGTTATAAGATAAAATTTATAAAATTTATATATTTATCTTTAAAAATATCTGTAATTTTAAATAAAATTAATTTTATATGAAAATGGCATTTTTTATGATTTTTGTGTTCTTATTGGAATTTCATATGGATTTATAATTTAATTTGTGATAATATATTTTTTAATATATATAATAAAATTTTAATGTTTCAATTTAGTTTATTTGGAAAAAATATATGATGCTTCCTAAAATAGATAAATATTACATTAATAGTAAATATGATTTAAAAATATGATTTATTATTTATTTAATTTCAAAAATTTACATTGTACTACTCCATTGATATTAAAATATTTATTTTAATTTTATATATAATTTATATCATATTTTAATAAATATTATTAGGATATCTATACATAACTCTTAAATACATATATTTATTATATTTTAATATCATATTGTTATTTCATTGTGTGTTATATTATTTTAAATTCACCTCTTAACACTACCATCCTTCATTAAACCTATGAAATATATGTCCAATGGACATAATTGAAATGACTATATTTTCAACTAATATAATTACAATGATCATATTTCTTTTCTATAAATATACTTAATAAATTTTTAATTCTTTCCACACTCATATTGAAAATCATAGTTCTTATTTCATATATTTCATAGTGTTATCTCCTTTCATGGATTTCTTAATCATTTTAGGTTTATGTTTGGCTATTGATGATCCTCATGGTTAAAGATGATCAAAGAGATTTTTTTGTTTTAAAACTTTTATTGTTTTTATCTAGTACCCCTATTGATTTTTTCTATTTTAATGGATGTAATTCATCCAAAGTGAGTAATAATCCATGGTGTGTAGTACTTATTTTTATGTACTTATTTTCTAATGTCCCACATATGAATAAATAAAGTGTATTTAGTTTGGCGTATATATTTTTGGGAACATTTTATAGTCATGTTTTAATACTTCCAAAATAATAGATAAATTTTAATTAAAATTATATGATAATAATAATAATAATGGCTCAAAAAACCTATGGTGTTACACTCCCCGCCCCCCACTAAACAAATTGTGTCATATTAAATTTAAATTATTACTTACTAATGCTATTATAAAATGGTATCTCTAAGGTTACATGATTTTTTATTTTCTATAGAGGTATAAACATTTGAAACAATGGGAAAAATCAGTGTTCCTTAGAATGGTATTATATGTGATATTGATTTTTCACCCACAGTTTTAGCCCAGGTTCTATTTTAATTTAGTTTTGAGACTCATGATGTAAAATTTTCTAATAAAGGGTGTTCATAAATATCATTTAATAGACTATCATAGGTTGATATAAAAGAATAAATTGTTATTTCAAATAATGTTTTACTCTTAGTGGAGGGAACCAATCCATTTCCAAAATAACATTAAATTTATCAAGTAAGGATAATAATATTTTCATAAAACACTTTCCCTTAAACATAAACCTAGGATACAATAATCATACAACTGTAGTATTTAATTTAAAATTCAAAAAATATACATTGATGTGATGATTTTATGTTCATAGAAAACATTCTTGTTAAAAATGAGTGGGTTGGGAAAGATAAAAATATAATAATCAAGTTCTTGGGTGGATGAAAAATATTCCATAATCCACATAATTTCTAGAACTCACTTATGTAATTAAGATTTCATATGCTTCAGATTATGGAATTGAATAAGATAATTCACATTTTTTCCATGCTTAAGGAATTGGACCAATATAAGTGATTTTATTTGCACACTTCCCACTCCCATAATCCAACTGAACTCTCCAAATTACTATACCAATGTGATGCTCGTTGAACTCATCCTCCACAAGTAAATCATTTTCAATTCATATTGATGCATTTAACCTTTTGATTCATCCCACATTCATTCATGGATAAATTTGAGTCTTCTTTCGTTAGACATCTTCATTTCCAAAACCTTCATGAACCTTAATTCTTCTCTACTTTCCTCCACTTAGTTTTTCAATGCTTTTTACATTTTTTATCATATTACATTATTGTTGGTTGGGTATAATCTTCATACTTCTTAGTTCATATCCCATTTTAATGGTTTGGTCATTGAGGTAATGATTGCATTGTTCCTCACCCACATCGTTAACTCGGTTCCTTCTAGTTATAACCATCACTAAAACAAAAAAGGTTAACATGATTGATGAACATTTAACATTATAAGTGATTATAATAGGTAGATTAAACCAAAAACTATAGAACTCAAATACAATAAGAAAAGTATTATAAACATATAGGCTTAGGGATATGACCTTGCAATCTTCCCCTGACCTCTAAATCCCTCACCACCCCACCACCAATGGTGTGGATCTTATAGCATATTATCAAAATCAGTAACTTTAAATGGATTCATAATAAATTTTTTTTACCCTTTGTCTTCATCATTTTATCCAAACAATAATTTAGTTCAACCTATATCAATATTGGGTTTTTCCATGCTACATTAAGTTATTTTATCATGCACTTATCAATATTTTACCTCATAGTAACTAGAAAATCATTATTTCACAGTGGTTCGTAAAAAATTTAAGACAAAAAATTAATATCCCATAAAAGGGTGTTGATAGTTGTTTGATCACAGGCTCAATAATTGAGCATCGTAGATGTGATTAATTCAATTATTAATCAACCCTTTTGGGGCGATTAATCCTATTTGGATCCGGGACACAAGAAGATCCACATTCCAATATCCTTATAGGGATGTATTTCTTGGAAAATAACACAATCTCTACTTTAACTAAATATTAATATGTTATTATATTATTATTCTTAGGACTTAAGCATATCCCAAGGGTTTTCAATAATGGTCTACAATATTAATCTTAATAATAATTAGATTTTACTCTGATACCAACTATGGAAACCCAGTCCTTAAACATAATTTATTTCACGAATTATAGCATACATTCCCAACAATACATTACAAGGATCTAGAGTTATAGTGTATTTGGAATATTAGACATAAAAATAATTCTTCCTAAAAATTAACAAGCTTATTTATTTAGAAAACTACATGGTACTCCAAACTCTAAAATATCTTGTAAAACTGTATGAGATATCCTGTGAAATATATATAAGTAAAATGGTGATCTAGAATGCCCATTAAGGTAATAATCATGGAAATAAAGTTTAACATGTGGTTAAAAATTCATAACATGATATCATAAAGTGGATAATCATAAAAATAGGGAAAATAATAAGAAAATTTTGTTATAAGATCATGAAAATCATAAACATGAGGTTAAAATATAACACATGAAATCATAAATTTATGTCAATGGTCGGTCCCAAGACCATCATCATAATGTGAAAAAAGTCTCATATTGGATCAAGTTAACTACCTAATAACATACATAGAATCTCAAGAGATAAAAAGTTTTGACCAATGTGTTAAGGGGCTATATAATTATGTACCCACCCATATCATAACATATTGTGTTAGGCTAATCACATGTGCACCAAATGTAGTGGACAATATCCCATGGAATATTAGGTTGACTCACTAATATCATACATAAAATCTTATGAGATATAAATCTTCACCTAATGCATTGTAGGGCTATATAATTTTTTTAACACTCATGACATAATGAAATTCATTCTTATGTGCGTCATATGAGGAGAAAAACTATATATAAACTGTAATCTTGATCAAACCCATGATAAGTATGTGGGATTCATAACTATGAATAAGTAATAACCAAAATATAAATCATACAGATTACCAAGTGTATAAAAAAATAAATAATTGCGATCTTATTATTAGAAAATGAAACATGGTTCTTGATCATTGAGTTCCAATATAGAGATTTTATGAAAAGGGTATGGGATAATATAGAATAAAAATACATCTTTGGTGAAGCATTTATGAAATTTAAAAAATGGTATTTTATAAAAGGAAAGACCTAATTGTTTTCCAGAAAACCGTAATTTATCCAAGATATTTATCAATAAATGTTACCAACCATCCCCCGGGGCTCGTGCTGTGACTACCCCAATCCCGCCTTCTATAGGCCAGGGGCTGGCGACTAGCACCGAAAGTCATATCCCTAAAATGGGATGGTTTTACTTTTAAACTTATAAAAACTCACAAAGTAGAATGAAACAAGAGGAAACCACATAGACTTATATGCAATAAAAGAAACTGTGAAGTAAATTTTTGTAGTAAAATTGGTCAAAAAAGGTGGATGGAATAAAATTCCAACTGTAAAAAGAATAAGTACAACTGAAAAAGTAAAATAACATCTCAAAATTGAAAGGTATCTCCTAGATAGACCACCACAGATCCTTCCTAAAGGGTAGGCACAACTCATGATCTGTAGTCCATGTGTCACATCACGTCAAAAAGGCCCAGCTCCAAGAACGACCATGTCATATCTCCCTCAGCCTTAATCAACGTTGTACGTCATCTGCACCACACACAACAAGGTGCAGGCGAATCCCATGCAGGTGTAAGTATGATGATTCTCAATAGGGACTTCAAGACCCCCATAGGTCTCCAATAGTTCTACAAAGGATGAACCACCAAGAATGAAGAAAAATTACACAACAAAAGTCAGCTCACACCAGGTATCACTTTAAGTCAAGGATAGAAGGTCAATCACATCATCGAACTCCTTGTCTGCTGGAGAGATCCTCCTCGATCAAGTATAGTGGGTCTGTGAGGTCACACAGAGCCACTTCCCACTTACCATGATCTATTGTGGTTCCCATACTTAATGGGTACAATCGGCATTTTGGGTCACACAGAGCCCCTTCCCACATTGGTCATATAGAGTCACACAGAGCTGCTTCCCACCTTGGTCGAACGGATGTATTTCTCCTGTCGAGTACCATGGGTCTGAAGAGATATGCAGAGTTTCTCCCCACCATGGGAATGATGGGTCACTCAAAGTCGCTTCCCAATAGGCCAATCATCATGCAGTCTTCTGGTCTCAGCCATCCACAAGGTTCTATACGTACTCTGCTTGGAAGAACGGCTCCTCAATCAACTCACTGCATCTTGATATTCATGGAAGTAATCACAAATTATGACAAAATATTAGCCTCCTCAAGCGAGTCCCAAATCCGTAAACGTCTTGTCAATCGGATGTACAGTTTGCGTGAAATGGGTGTTCTAGTGCTGAGGGCCCAGTTGGATTCATATTCGATCAAACCCGATCGTGCCCCACCATTCTCCGAAACTCAAGTGGAGCATCCCAAAAAGAACTGCCTCATCTTAGGGATCCAAATTCCACATATGGTTTATCAAACACACATCCGGTTTAGAAGTTACGGCATGTTTCGTGTAACAAGTCGGTACGGGGTCCGGGTCCAGTCCACCTCGGTCGGACTGGCCCAAATCGATTTTTGAATGGGCTGAACTGGTTCAAACCGGGTCGACCCAGCATGACTCGGGTCTGACCTGAATCAACTCAAGCTAGCCCACTAGGCTCAGCCCATCCTGGATGGGTTACGGGTCAGGCCGTTGGGTCGGGGGTCGGCCCGCTAGGCGGTGGGTAGGTCCGCTGGACCAAACTGGCGGTGCCACCCGCCTGGCAGCTTGGGCCACCAGGGACACCCAGACACGATGTTTCATGGTTGGGAAAACATGGGGTGGGGTCATGACAATCGGTCAAACCCTCAGGGGTTGACCCAAGGCAATGCCATCTGGCACTGCAGGTCTTCCACGCCGCTGTCGATCTGTCGTGGTTCCTCTACACTGTGGCCGATGGGCCATGGTTCCTCCGTGCCATACCCGACGGGCCATATTTTCTTTTGCGTTTTGGATAACAAGCCTTGGGTTCCTCCGTGCTGTATCCGACAGGCCACATGTTCCTCCATCGGGCGCACTATTGGAGCGCGCCCCGTCCACCAGATGTCGGTTGTACCGGCAGACCTTTTCTCCTATTGAGGCCATCATAGGTCATGGCCCTTCCACTGTGTGGGCATGCGACTGGGGGTGTGCCACTCCTATGCTCTACTGCCACCCGAGGTGGTGGCCAATCGTCTATTGGACACACTACAGGTGCCACCGTGTGCCGCTATGCACCACCGCCGATTCCAGTTCCAGCTACTGGGTGTTCATCGGGTCATTGGTCATGCACCAGTTGCCCGATTTCCAACACTTTCAGTGTTTTTAGTTTCCTGGTATCGCACTCATTATAGAGGTAGTCCCTACTTTGAGTTGTTACCAACTACAAGAAAAAAGGTTATCACAAATAACACACGAACGGTAGGTCTTGGTCATTGTTCATTTCAGACCGCACCCTCCACATTAATGATAAACCTGGGGGAGTTTCAGGGAAAAGTTAAACTAACATTCAAGCCTCGATTTCAATTCTCGACCCCAATGATAATGCACACCCTCCCGCATATAAAAATAAAATAAAAAAATGGTTCAACTTGTTTGTGAATTGATCTGTTCTTATTTTTTAGAAAGGGAAGTGGGGAAAACGAAAATCAATGTAACCCCCTACCTTGAAATGTTGGAGAGCGCTCATGGTTGAGGGAGCCTCATTTTTTTCTATCCCCACAAGAATCCACCCTCACCATCCCTCAAACATCAAACTCAGATTCAGGTTTTGGTGTCTCACATCACCTCCTACTAGGGTCGGCTCCGTCCTCTAAGGGATCAGTGTTACGGCACTCCAACAGAACTTTAATTCTTGGCGAAGATTTTCTGATACAACTCCCCCAAGCTCTATATTTATAGGAGAGGGGGAGAGTAAGTAATGAAGCATGGATTTATTGGAGCTCATTAATAGGAAGCTTTCTAATTTCCCCCAAAATTGTTATTACTTTGATTGGATGATCAATCCATTTAATGGCTTGAAACATTTTCTGTCCCACCTTACTTCATGTCCATTGAAGGAATAGAATAAAATAAAATAATAATGTTATTTTATTTATTCTATTAAATGTTCCAAAAACTAACCTTTTTTTGGACCTACTATGGCCGAAGTGAAGCCTCCATAAAGAAAATATTGGCACTATGAATTCAACGGTGTCCTATGATTTTTAATCCGAGAAACAATTCAAAATTTAGAAAACACTACTCACGTGTTTACTGAACATACCCAAAAAAGTTTAGAAATTTATTCTGGGCACACCGGGCCTTAGAATCTTGTGCTATTAATTTTCATGGACTCATAAAATTCCATATAATTAAAACAATTACATGTAAAAAATAAGGTTCTTTACATTATCCCAACCGTAGGGCTTTAAGTCCCCAAAATCCCCAACATAGACTAAGGAAACAAATGGGGGTACTGAGCACGAATATGAGCCTCCCTCTCCCATGTGCTCTTTTGAAGGTTCCCGTGCTACCAACGAACATACACCAGAGGTATCAATCGACCATGAAGAACCCACTCCTATTGATCCTAAATCTTAATGGAAACCTTCATAAACATCTCCCAATTATCCAAGTCCAGCTCTCTATGGTCGATGATGTGAGATGGATCATGCACGTATCCCATCTGCTGGGATATGTGGAAGACATCGGGCACCCTTTACAACTAAGGTGAGAGTGAGAATCGGTACACCTCCTTTCCAATACTCCTAATTATCAAAAAAGGTTCGATAAACCTCGGTGATAACTTTCCACCTCAGCCAAATATTAATAGTCCCCGTCGAGGGGAGACTCACAAGAATACATTGTCCCCCTCCGGGAGCTCCAAGGGTCTCTACCCCCTATCCGCATAAGACTTATGTCTGCTCTGAATAGTCTTCATCTGCTCGTGGATGATCTATACCTTCTCAGTTGTATCCCGTACCAATAATAAACTCATAAGTTCTGACTCCCTAGGGATATTTCATCATAGAGGTGATCTGCAAGGTCAACCGTACAAGGCGTCGAATGGTGACATACCGATGGTGGAGTGGTAACTCTTGTTGTAAGAAAACTCCACCAAGGGAAAATGATCCTTCCAACTACGGCCAAAATCAAGGATGCATGCATGAAGCATATCCTCCAGCATATGTATGGTTTTCTCTATCTGACCATCCTCCTGAGGATGGAAGGAGGTGCTCAGATTTAGTTGAGTCCTGAATGCATCTTAAAAACCTTTCCATAACTAGGATGTGAAATGTGTGTCACGGTCAGAGTCAATCATTGATGGAACCCTATGGATTCTCACAGTCTCTTGTATCTAGAGGCATCCCATTCCCTCTACTGACCTCTTCTCTTTGATAGGTAGAAAGTGGGCCAACATAGTGAGTCAGTCAATGATCACCTAGATGGAATCGTGTCCCCTGGACATACGTGGAAGCCCTGTTACAAAGTCCATGGATATCTCATCCCACTTCCACTTTGACACGTCTAGTGGTTGTATTAAGCCAGCTTGGACCTATTGCTCGGCCTTCACATGATAACAAGTGAGGCATCATGAAACAAACTCTGCTACAACCTTCTTTATCCCTGGCCACCAGTGCTAACGTTGGAGATCCTGCTACATCTTTGCCACACCAGGATGTACTGCCAATGGGGATGTATGGAACTCCCTCCAAACCTCCACCGGTTATGCCACTGGTACCATGGTATGTCCTCTGAAGAGAATGAGGTGATCCATACCTTCAGAAAATCCATCAAGTGCCTGTACTGAGGATATATGAGCACGTCGAGCCTCACAGTCAATGTCCCCAAGCTCTGCCTCCCTAATTTGTTGATGGAGTGTGGTAGTGACTGTCAAAGACTAGAGGTACTTTTCTCCATCTCTATACACAAAGGATATCTGCAACACAACTAGCTGTTATGTCACCTCACTCACCAACTATAGACCAGACCTCATATTATGTGCATCTTCTACCACGTTCCCCTTCCTTGGAGTATAGAATATCTCAAAGTCCTAGTCCTGGAAGAACTCTAGCCAACACCACTATCTCAGGTCCAGGTCCTTGTGAGAGAAGATATACTTGAGACTCTTGTGATCAGAGAAGACTGAAAAACATTCTCCTATCAATTAATGTTTCCATATATTTAGGGAGAAGACCACTACTGCTAACTACATCTCATGGATAGCGTAGTTCTGCTCTTGTTTTCTCAACTTTCACAAGCCATCAGTGATAACCGCTCGCTCCTGCATCAGGACATAGCCGAGTCTGGTCACTGATGTGTCGTAGTAGACTACATACCCAATTCCCTCTTCTGGTAACCTCAATATGGGAGGACTCATCAGTCTCTATCTCAGCTCCATAAAACTTTTCTATCATATCTCCTTCCATATGAAGGGTTTCCCCTTCGTTGTCAATGCTAACAAGAGTGCCAAAACTATAGAAAAGTTAGGAACAAGTCTCTGGTAATAACCAGCCAACCCTAGTAAACTTCACATCTCGGTCACACTCCTAGGTGGTTCCCAAGATAGTACAACCTCTATCTTTAGTGGATCTACTGCAACTCCAGCCTCTGAGATAACGTGTCCCAAAAAGTGGAACTCTCGTATCCATAACTAGCACTTCGAGAGCTTACTATAAATATGGATCTCTCAAAGTGTATCCAAAACTATCCATAGATGATAGGCATGCTCCTCCCTTGTCGCTGAGTGTATCAAGATGTCATTGATGAAGAAAACCACAATACGATCAAGGAATGGATGGAAAATTCTATCCATGATTCCCGTGAACACTATAGGGTTGTTGGTCATGCCGATTGGCATAACCAAAAATTCATTGAGTTCATACCGACATCTAAAGGCCATCTTCTATACATCCCCATCTTGTACATTGAGTTGATGATAACCTGATCTGAGGTCTATCTTCAAAAACCAAAGGTCCCACTTTAGCTGATCTAAAATATCATTAATTATCAGAAGTGGATACTTGTTTTTCACAGTAACCTAGTTTAGGTGCTGATAGTCCACATAGAGTCTCAAACTCCCATATACCTTCTTGGTGAACAAAATCAGGGTTTTCCTTAGAGAAACATAGGGTCTTATGAACCCCTCTCCCTACAAGTCCCCCAACTATACCTGTAACTCACAAAGCTCCATGATATCCATCCAATATGATGGTGTAGATATCAGTGTCATCTCAGGTTATAGGTTGATGAAATAGTCTACCTCTTTGCGTGGGGATATTCTTGGGACATCATCAAGTAGGACATCAGAATACTGGTTTACAACTACAGGATAGCTCAGACTCTCAACTTCAACTACCCTGAGGGTTAGTCTAGCTAACTGATGGGTGATCAGTTGCACCCTCCTCTGGGTAAGTCTGTCATGTGCGGCAAAGGTCCCCTTCTCACCGGTGAAGGAAAACCTGGTACCATCTGTGTGGAAGAACCTCACTTTGTGCCTAATACAGTCAATATGATCATGGACTGTGGATAAAAAGTCCATACCCAGGATGATGGAATAAGGCCCCAAAACCGCTACAAGGAGATACCAGCTAAAGCTCTCACCTCCTAGAGTAAGATCACACTATTGAAACCAGTGGGTAATCGTCGAATCTGCTTCTGTAGGAGTCTATATCTGTAAGGATTGATCCAATGGATCCATCAAAATCTTCGAGCTCCGAACGAGGGTTGTGGCAATAAAAGAGTGACTGACACTTGTGTCTTTATGAACTATAGCTAGGGTAGAGTAGACACATATCATAGCTCTAATCATCTCCGGAGCACCATGATAGTAGTCCCCAACTTCCTAGAGTTGTGCTTACCCCTATCCACCTACTCCATGTGGTCAGGGTGGACCTCCTAGATGTGGTGGTGGAAGCACCTCGAATCGCCACCCACCACCTGTTGTACTGCTGGATCCCCCTACAACGTTCTCCACTATACGGACCTCCTTCCTCGAACCACTATCACTGCCTTGACAATATATCATCTATATGTTGGTCGTCCGTATGGCGGGTTAGGTAGTGACGAGCCATGTGGCCTTTTCTGCCACACGTAAAGCACTGTCTGGCTCCCGGATGACTCCCTCTAGATTGGGAGCCTTGTACTACCAACCTAGAGTCCTAGGGTTTCCCTCTGAATGACCTTTCCCTCTTGGGCCCACATGCCTAATGCATGCTCCCTGCTGAAGACTCTACTACCTAGGGTGTGCTATCATCTCTCACTATTGGATCTTTCTCTAACGGGAAGCTCTCTTCAAGAAGGTCATTCTCCAGTACTTCTGCTTTGGGGGGGATGTTGAGGGTCACCACTAAAACCATGATCTCCCTCCTGAGCTGATGCTCAAAGGCTCGATCCCTAATGAAAGTGTCTTTCACCATCTCTGTATAGAAGTAGGAAAGCACTATGAACCTCACTGAGTACTCGGTCGCTGTTATGCAGCCCTGTTGAAGGTGAAGCAGCTCTTGAATGCGCAAAAAATGAAACGTCATAGGGAAACATCATCCTGAAAAAGTCTCTTGAATTCAACCAAATTGAGGGTCGCCACATCGTGAACCTGGATGGTCATAATCAACAATCTCCCAGCTGATCCCTATAGAAGGCTTGTCTCCAAGATCACCGTCTGGTCGGGTGGTGTCCTCACTAGGTAAAAGACCCACATCATGTCCTCTAGACAGTCCTCAGTGACTCGAGGGTCTGGATCACCCCTAAACATGGGAGGTCACTATCTCTAAAACTCATGGAGGGTGTTGAGCCTATGAAAGTCATCTACCGAAACCTCCAGTAGTAGTGGTTGACCATTGGGTGGTGGTAGCACCGGGGCACCACCTAGTGGGGCCATCTTGAACACTGGTCCCTGGAAAGATGCCTCATAACTAAGAGGGTATTCCTCACGCATCTGGATCCTAGCTGGTCGTCCTAGTGGAGGCATCCTGAGATAAATCAAGACGTTCCAGAGTTATAACATTATACCTGGTGAGTTGACTCTTATTCAAAATCACAAAAAGAAAACGCAACTTGTATTTTCATGCATTGTGCCGAAAAGCAGGACTCAAGGTTCTAGTGTATGGATACGTCGACTTCCGCACCAACCCTGGACTCCCCAAACCTGAAGGTCGGACTCGCAATACCCAACACTGTTTCCTTAAAACCAAAACACAGTCTCCCAGTCCTTGAGGTAGAACCTACCACCTCCGATACCACTTTGTCATGACCCATCCCCCAGGGCCCGTGCAATGACTAACCCAAGCATGTCTTCCATAGGCAAGGGGCTGACGACTAGCACTGAAAGGTGTGTCCCTAAAACAAGAAGTCATTACCTTGAATACGTTACAAACTCACAGAGTAGAATGAAAAAAGAGGAAACCACACATACTAGAATGCAACAAAAGAAACTTTGAAGTAAATTGTTGTAGTAAAGTGTGCTGAAAATGAAGGGGAAGGGAATGCAGGACCTACTAGAAAACTTACAAGTACAAGTGAAATTGTAAAAAATATTTGAAAATTGAAAGGCAGCTCTTGGAACGTCCACCACAGATCCTACATGAATGGTAGGAACAACTCATGATCTGTATTCCCTACATCACTTCACGTCAAAATGGTTCATCTCTAAGCACCGCCTAGTCCTCTCTGTCTCAGCCTCGATCAATGTTGTACATCGTCTGCACATTACGGAACAAGGTGTGGAAAATCTCATGCAGGGGTGAGTATGACGATACTCTGTAGGGACCTCGAGACCCCCATAGGTCTCATAGAGATCCAAAAATGATGAACAACAAAGCAGGAAGCAAAAGTACACAACACAAGTCAGCTCACATGAGGTATCACTTTTGGTCAAGGATAGAAGGGTCGTTACCTCATCAAACTCCTCGGCTACTGGAGAAATCCTCCTCGATCGAGTACAGTAGTCCTGTTAGGTCACACAGAGCCTCAGTTTTACTAACCATGAACTGTTGTTGTACCCATCCCTAATGGGTACAATGGGAATGTTGTGTCACACAGAGCCTCTTCCCACCATGGGCATGCCGGGTCACACAGAGCTGCTTCCCAACATGAACAAACTATGGTACTCCCCTTTTTGAGTACCATGTGTCTTCTGGGTCACATAGATCCTCTCCCCACCATGGGCCTGTTGGGTTACACAGAGCCGCTTTCCACTGGCCCAATTGTCACGAAGTCTTCAGGTCTCGGCCAACCGCATGGTTCCATACATAGTCTACATGGGAGAACTGCTCCTCAAACCACTCGCTCCATCATTATATTCAAGAAATTAACCAAAAAGTACTGCAATAGTTCTTTCTCCTCAAGACAGTCCCAAAGTCTCAAAAGGCTCATGAATCGGATGCACGGTTTGCTAGATATAGGCGTTTTAGTGCTGAGGGCCCAGTTGGATTTGAATTCGATCCAACCCATTCATGTCCCAAATTTCATCAAATATCTGAGCGATCATCCAAAAAAGGACCGACATATACTAAGTATCATGACACCACATATGTTTCATCAAATGGACGTCTAGTTTAGTAGTTTGGGCATGTTTTGGGTAAAAAGTCGGTACTGGGTTCGGGTTCGGTCCTCTTCGGTCGGACCGGCTCGAACAGGTTCGGCAAGGGCTTATCCAGTTTGACCTAGGTCGACCCATCCTGACTTGGGTCTAACTAGACTCAGGTGACGTTGGCCCGCTGGGCCCGTCCCGACCCATATGGGTCGCGGGTCAGGCCGCTTGGTCACGGGTTGGCCCGCGAGGCGGTGGATCGGTCCGTGGGACCGACCTGGTGGTACCACCCGCCTGGAAGCGTGGGCTTCTAGGCACACCCGGACGTGAGGAATACTAGTAGGGATGACATGGAATGGGGCAATGTTAGTATGTCAAACCCTCATTGGTTTACCCAACGCTGTGCCACGTTGCGTCGCGGGTCTTCCACATCGTAGCCGAAGGGTCGCAGTTCCACCGCGCTGTGGCCGATGGGTTGTGGTTTCTTCTACACCGTAGAGGACTAGCCGCAGGTTCCTCTACATTTTGGTCAATGGGATACGGGTTACTCCACTATGTGCAACTATAGCATGTACCTCATCCACCCGCAGCCGGTTGTATCAACGTCTGTTTTCTCCTGTCACGGCCATCGTATGTCACGGTCCAGCTGCCGCGTGGGTGTGCCGTCGGGGGCACGCCCCTCCTCTGCTCTATCTTCACCCGGGGTGGTGTCTGATATTCTATTGAACACATGGACAGTGCCACCATGTGCTGCTACCGCACCGGTGTGCCCCAGAACCGGTGCCGATGCAGGCGGTAGGGTGTTCGTCGTGCCGCAGGTCATACACCAGAGGCCTGCTTTCCTACGCCGTCAACATTTTCCGTTTCCTGGGATGGCTCTATTCATTGGGGTAGCCCTACTTCGGGTTCTCACCAACTTCAAAAAAAGGCAATCACAAATATTACATGAATGTTGGGGCTCATGACTTGTTCGTGTCAGACCGCACCCTCCACATTAGAGATAAACATGGGGATTTTTCGGAAAATGTTTAAATAAATTTTGTGCATTGGATTCAATTCCCAACCCCAATGATAAAGCAAACCCTCCCTCATTTAAAAATAAAATAAAAAATGGTTCATCTAGTTTGTGGGTGGATCCGTTCTTATCTATTTATAGTGACAATTGGGGAAACCCAAAATCAACACAACCCCCTACCTTGAAACGTTGGAGAGTGCTCGCAGTTGATGGAGTCTCATTGTTTATTGTCCCCGTAACAAGCCTCCAATGCCACCACTCGAACATAAAACTCTCGTTTGGGTTTTGGGGTTTCACATCACCTCTTACTAGTTTTGGATCTGTCCTCTAAAGGCTCGGAATTAGGGCACTCCAAAAGAACTTTGCTGCTTGGCAAATCTTATCTGATACTCCTCCCCCAAGCTCTATATTTATAAGACAGGGGGAGAGTAAGTAACGACGCAGGGAGTTATTGGGTCTCATTAATAGGAAGCTTCTTTATTTCCCCCAATGTTGTTATTACATTGATTGGAGGGTAAATCCATTTATTGGACTAACACATCATCGGAACCACCTTATTGCTTGTCCATTGGGGTAATTGAGTAAAGTGAAATAATAATGTTATTTTATTTATTCTATTAAGAAGTTGTAAAAACTAACCTTTTCTCCAGACCTAATGTGGTCAAAGAAAATCATATCTTATGTGAATCCTGGAGATGCGGAGAGAATGGTTCCCTCTTATTTTTAATCCGAGTAATGGTTCAAATGTTAGAAAATGCTGCTCACACATTTACTGAACGTACCCGAAAAAAAAAATTCAGAAATTCATTCTAGGCACATCGGTCCTCAGAATCACTTGCCATCAATTTTCACAGACTCGTAAAATTATATATAATTAAAAAATTTCATGAAAAAAATCTGTGTCCTTACACTAAAATAATGAGATTTTTTAGAATATATTCCTTGGTTAAATACTTTTTTGTGTGTGGTTCTCAACATGAGACAAGACATAGGGAAGTTCCTCTAAATTGGGTTAACTTAAGGGTGGTAATTTTGAAGGGTACTAAAAATTTTATTACCCAAAAAAATGAGAATTATATTTAAATAAATATATAGGCAAGGTAAATATATGAAAGAATATAATAGGTAAATTAGTTTAATATTACATAAAATATAGTAAAATAAATAAAATATGATACTGTAATGTCACGAAAGATGTCCAGAAGATACCTCACTATATTTTAAAATGAACTTTGTTAAAATACCATCTTTAAAAAAAATAATAAGACATTATCTGTAAAATATTATAAGGTAAATTTTTATTTCACAGGACATAACAATTAATTTGGTTTATAATTAAAAAGGATAAAATTAGAGGTAAGGTAAATTATAGAAAAGGATATGAAACCATCATTTAAATGGGTAAAAATTATTCTTAATATAATTTTGTTTTCAAAAGTTATTAGACCACACCAATAAATATTATTTAGTTAAAATTGTTCTAAAAATATAAATAGGGTATACCACATGAACTAAATGATGAAAATCAAGGAGAAACATTGTAACTCAAGAAAATAGATTGAGTTATGAAATACACATAAATATTATAGAATACATCAATCATAGACCAAAGAAATAAAAAACATGTATTGAAGATATGTTTAATAGTTAAAAAATATTTTATCATGTTTTAAGTCATGGGTGTAGTAGGTACACCATAATAATAAATATTGGTACATAATATTAAAGCATTCATCAATAAAGGTTGATTGAGACACAACCCTTACCACTTTATTTATTTTGAATCAATGATCACAGGATGTTTGAAAATAATATAGTTACATAAACCTCATTAATTAAATAATTTTTTTGGTAAAAATAAATTATTTTTTATTATATAAACCATATAAATAATAAATTGTATCCTAATTTTAAAACATGTCTCAATGAAGTGATATTGATATGGAAACTTTTATAGTTTTCAAGATTCATTCTACGCGTACACTAAAATTATATAATAATAAAATTTAGTGTAGTAGATAACTTATTAAGAACATAATTATTTTTTATTTAACATAATATGGACTATTTACAATTATTTAATAATTATTTATTATATTTTTTTACCTACGTCAGTTTCTTGTGGTTGTTCGTTTAATTATCCCTTAACTACTTATATTTGATGAATTTGGAAAAAAGACTTGTAAAATAATATCATAATATCCATAATATTTATATTTTGTGAAATTAATTTTCATTAATTATATATATATATATATAATTGCAACCATGATGGGTGTTGATTATGAATGAAACTCACCACTCATGGAGGTGATAGTTCGCATGTATACATAATTAATGTTTCCAACGAAAGGGAGGGAAAGAAGGTATATAATAATTTTAAATTCATAACCATATATATATTATATATATCATATTTATTCATCAATTAAATCATCTTTATCATCAGTTCATGGTGGTGATGAAAAATATATGTTGTTTCTTTATGGAGGCATTAGGTAATGCAACACCCTAACGACGCTTTTGTTTTTATTTGTGTATGGAGAGGAATAAATAATTGTTATTAAATTGATATAATAAAATATCAATATAATAATTATGATTATTTCATTTTATTTTTATGTGTATAATATATTTAGAAGATAATTATTAATGAGAAAAATTTACAATGATGGTAATACATATGTTGGATACACGATCTTCTCTTAGATATTTCCTTACAATTAATGGCCTTAAGATAAATTCTAGATATTAAAGTATTAAGGAAGATAAAATATATTATATAATATGTAGTCTCTATGTATTTTCTATGGAATTATAGTGGTAAATGTAACCATGGAGTAGTGTAAGAGATCGACTTTTATAAATGGAAAAAATGGAATTATTAGGAATACCCTTTAACTTTACATGACATCACTACACTATCCCATACTTAAGGCATACAAAAATTATTAATAATGGAGTATTCTGGTGATATTTGGTTGATAAAACTCAATTGATACATTCCTAACATGTTTTAATCAGTTCTAATGTATTTTACCATTAATATTTACAGTTTGACATTTTTACATTATTAACTACTTTTTGAATGAGTAATTTATATTTTTTATAAAAATATAATGTAACACATATTATAATATTATTACATTTTGAAATTGAATTTAAACTATGTTACATCCCATTACATGCTATAAGGTAATTCTCTTCTCTTTACTTGTTTTCCTTTTTAATTGGGTGCGTCTAGGGACTCTTAAAAATGAAAAGCATATTTTAGAAAAAATTACTTAAGTTTGGGGATTGGTATTTGTTTGAATTAATGGAATTTGGGTATAAATGTGTCAATAGATTTATGGGGTTATTTCAGAGTCTGGGGAAATCTTATGGTGGTTTAGTTTTCTTGTATGAATATGGAGTTTTCTACTATTTCATGGGTGATTACATGACATATAAAGGGGTCACATGATGTATACTTTGTCACCGAACCAAATTTGTTAACTATTTATATAGAATTAAATGAGTACCTAATGTGTAATGGAAACCTATTATATAATAATAAAATAGTATTTTTTTAATAAAAAGGAAATGGGTTTTCTTTATACATGATATTCGTAGATTACATGATGTGTAATGAAGTGACACATCATGTAACTATTCTGAGGTAATATTATAGGGTGTCACTCATAAAAAAATTTATTTCATTCCCTAATATCTCTCTTGAATCTCAACCTAGTATATATCTCTAGTAATTTTTGCAGTCTCTATTTGATCTGGATTGATCATTTTGAAAATTGATCATCATGAAGGTGGGTTTTTGTATCTCAAATTAAGTGATAATTTATACTTATTTTCTTCTATGATATTGGTAATGATTTGGAAACTTTTTATCAGATTTGTTGACTTATCATGATGTTTCTTGTTATTTTCTTATGGATCTCTGGCATGATCTTGTTCCGGGGGTTCTTTCCTTTGTTGGTTGTGGTCAGGATGGTGTGCATTCTAAGTTATGTGTTGTTTCCTCTTCTCTTCTAACCCTTATTACCAAATTAAAACAATTCTATGATTGTTAAATTGATTTTAGGGCCTATGTGGTCATTGTTGTGTTCTTCTATTGGGGATCCTTTGTGGGAATCTGTACCCTTGAGTATTGAGGTATGTGGTTCGGTCTCTAGATTGTATTGATGAACTGTATTTCCTATATTTTATTAAATTTATTTATAAATAATTTGGGAATAATTTTTTTTAAACGATCTTTTGATAAAATTTGGGTTTTCCCTTGTTTTTGGTAAATTGGACAAGGGTTATTTTTAAAACATTGAATGTAGCACATAAGAATCCTTGGATATATAGGTGGAATGTTTAGCTTAGGTAAATCCTCCATATTACCTTCAGGAGGCTATCTCAAGGGAATTTTCTTATATCCCTAGGCTCATAATTCTAGGGACTTGTTCTTGAAATTGTTGGGGAATTCACTCATGGGGTGTTCCTCTTCTCCTTTGGCCTGTGTTTATGGAATTATTATATGCTAGTCATTATTATAGTATGATTGGTTTTATTTATTGACCTGTTTATTTCCTTGTAATTATTTACTTATTATTGGATTTGTATTATTTTTCAATGATATTCATGCTTTGGATTTTTCTAAATGATAAATGGAAAATTATTCTTGAAATTTATATACCTTCCTATAATTTAGAATTATTGGAAAATGGTTTGTATATATCATGATTTTGATAAAACTATTTTATTTTATATCATGCCATGTTTTTTCTTAAATTAGTATACATTGTTTATTATATAGAGACTTTTTATGGGACACCTGGGTGGAATCCAACTGACCTTGTTATCTCACGTCATGCACACTTCTTTGGTTGTACATAGACATTTTTATTTATTTAAATGTAGGTATAAGAAAGGAATTATAGATATTTTGTGTGTTATTCTATCAACTGGGATGGTTATCTAGTGGTGAGTAGGTGGGAGTCTTACAAGGCTTTCATAAGGAGTAGTTGGTATTTCCCTATTTTGGTGGTCCTTTATAGTTGGACCAGTACATAGTGATTTGTTCCTCTATTGAGTTTTTTAGTTTCTAATATCTTTTAGTTATTAAATACTCTTATCACTTCCATTGTTGTATCCATAATGTATATGTGTCAAGTAGTTGCTTCACGTTGGACAAAATCATTCCCTTTGTTTGTTGATTGATTCCCTGGTGCTACTCGCTAGCACGTGGGAACCAGGAATTCCATTATGGTTTGTGATGGGTTATGTATGGAACTAGTTTGATAGGGTATTTGGTTTAGTTCTTTATTTTTTGGTATAATAATCTATATATTGAGGTTTTTTATTATCTTGGGATGTTTGGTAGAGTATAGATATTATTTTTGGGACTTTAGAGGTAGATTGTGAGAAGTTTCGAGCCAGCTCTTTTAGGGATAAGACTAAAGTTACCATGGATGTATGGGATGTGTACCTCTTATTTTAAGTTCTTAATGTTAATCATGGTTTCTTGTTATGTATTATCAAGTTTTAACAGTTATTTTGTCTATTTTTTATCATTATTTTGATTTTGGTGTGTCCTAGTATGCCTCTGAGATGCGTTCTGAATGTTCCTCGAGAGGGTGTAGCTGATGCTCCTTAAGGGAATCCTATGATGGATCATAAATTTATTGAATCTATCATGAAGGTAGTTGGTTTTTTTCTATAAAATTTCCCACAAATTTATAACATAGTTTTTGAGGTACAACAAGAAGTTGTAGGTCAAAGAGATCAATAAGAGTAGTTATTGGCATGATAATCCATTGTCCTTTAAAGGTATGAATGAAACTCTAAATCTGGAGGACTGAATTAAAAATAATAATCATATCTTTGACTTCATGGAAATACTTAAGTGTATCAAGGTGAAGTGTTCATAATTCATACTTTAGGGACCTAGTAGTTTCTGGTTGGATTCCATGGTATAGGCTGATAAGCATGTGGTATTGGACTAGAATGGTTTAAAAAATCTCTTCTTCTAGCAGTTTTTTCTAGATTCCAAGATGATGGTGAAATCTTTGGAGTCCATATCTTTGTATTAAGGAGATTTTTTAGTGTTATTATACACTAATATGTTTTCTAGGCTGCTTTATTTTTATCCATAAGTTGTAAATAATGGAAATTTGAAATCTTATAAGTCCCTGTAGGTTTTGTGATCTGATATTGAATCATGCATATTTATGTTGAATATTTTAACTGATGCAGGGGCCATAGACTGGGATATGATGGTAGATATTAACATGGTATAAAATATTGGATATTATCCCCCTTATATTCCACCTAGAGGATGATTATCTGGGTCTCCATGTAAAAAGAAAAGGTTCAAAGATCATCAGAGGAGTGGTGGAGGTGGTCCTCAATAATAGGCCACTTTATCACCTTTAGTTGTGGCTACTGGTGTGCCTATAACATGACATCAGTGTAGAATGGTTAAACAAAAATGGAATTCATGGCATCAAGATGAAAATATATGTAATATATGTGGGTATTATGGGAATCTACAACGTCTCTGTCAGGCTAGGACTACACGTCATTATGATCAAGGATTATCTTCTCCAATTGATACAATAGTGTCTTTAGATAATTGAAAGACTATAGAGATATATCCACATGCCTTGGGAGTGAATCAACTTAATGTATTAGATGTGTTTCCAGTGGAGGTAGATGTGGGTCCTATAATAGTGAGAGGTACCACATTTATTGCATCTTCAGTAGAGATTTATTTATTTGATATTGGTTCTTCCAACTAATTTATGTCTTATTGTTACATCAATATTCTTAACCTTCCAATAGAACTCAATTATATTGTTATGTATTTAGAGATACCACTTTTTAAGAGGAAAGATCTCAGGTTATGATGTCGTTCTTATAAGCAATTTATAGGGGATACGAAGCTAGTCTGGGATTTTTTTGTTCTCAACCTGTTTTGTTTACATCATCACCAAGATGTACTACCTTGTTTCATATCAAGATTTTGTTGTTTTTTATCATTAGGGTGTCTCATTTCTTATAGTTTATGGGAGATCATGGGTTCTCCAGGGAAATTTGGATCTATGGTTTGGTCATGCAAGACCTTTCTTCCCAAAGACCAGGAGCTTGTTTTCTTCTATTGTAGATCCCAATGAAATTTATTATATTATTTATCTTCCCTCCATTTCTTGGGGTTTTCATGAAGCTTTCCAAGATTAGTTATCTAGGATTACTCCAAATAGGGTGGTATAATTTACAATTTACCCGGTTCTAGGTATGCAACCGATATCGATACCTTTTTATTGTATGGTACTAGTAGAGACGAAAGAGAATAGAATTTAGTTGGTTAAATTAGTGAAAAATGGTTTTGTTCTCCCTAGTGTTTAACCTTTGGTATCCCTTGTGTTGTTTTCCAATAATTTAGATTTTTTCTATTGTTTTGAATGGAATATGAAAATTTGAAATAAGTAATATTTAATAAAACACATCATTTTCTTATTGTGGATGGTTTATTTGATCAATTAAAATGGGAAAAGTGGTTTTTGAAGATTGATCTATGGTCGGGTGTCCATTAGCTCTGAGTTTGAGAGTTTGATATAAAAAATGAAACTCTTAGGATTATGTATGAACATTATAAATATATTTTAATTCCTTTTGTTCTAACTAATATACCTAAAATGTTTTCTGATTTTATGAATAAGATATTCCATTAGTAACTTGACACCTTTTTGGTAGTGTTCATGGATGATATTTTGGTATATTTGAGATCTAAGCATGATCATGAGCATCATTTGAGTTTGGATTTAGAAATAATGAAAAGTCATTTTTCGTATAGATATATTTTGAAATGAAACATTTGAACTAATGAACTGAAATTTTTGTGGCATGTGATTTATTAGTTGATCCTGAAAAGGTAAAGTCTATTTTCATGGGAAGAGCCTTGGAATGTATTTTAAACTGGCATATTCATGAGTGTTCCTGGATACAATATATGGTCACAAGAGGATTTCAATATGTCGGTTTCACATTTTACTTCTCTTACTATAAATGTGGTGAAATTCACATGGGATGAAAAATATCATTCATTTTTCAAAGAGATGAGAAGACATTTTTCATCATCTCCTATTTTGACCTTACTTGAGCCCAATAAAGGATGTTTTGCTCTTCGAGATGATTATGGTTCTAGATTAAGTTTTATGGTAAAATAGGATTTTCATTTTGTGGATGGATTTGGTCAGCTTATACTTTGTGAGAAAAATTAACCCACTCAATATTGAGATCCTTCTACAATTATGCATGTTCTTATGTGTTGGAAGCATTATCTTTTGGGGGAAATTTTTACAATATTTTCTGACCGTAAGAGTTTGAATTATTTATTTTTTTAAAAAGACATGAATTCTAGATAGATTTAATGGGTGGAATACCTGTAGATGTTTGACTTTGATATCACCTACACCTCCGGAGAGGGGAATTTCATTTCCAACCCTTCTTGAAAGAAAGTGTTATCTGAAGCTGTTTATGAATCAAAAGAATACTAAAACCTTATGGTTCTTGTTTCCAAACTACTTCTATATTCTTTAAAGGTTGTTTCAATTATGGTTATGACATGTGTTCAGTTATCTTCATCACCCCATGAGTCTATTCTGAAGAATTAGTGGTATTATTTTTAGTTTATAGGAATTTAGGAAACCCTATATGGTGGGGAGACCATTTCCATTTGGTCACCCTCTACAAATATTATGATCTATTTTGAGGATTTGTTTTTTCATATCAACATCTGTAAGAATATATTTTCTATATTATTGTCATATTTCATCATGGATCATTCATCTAGGCACTGGAAAGATGTATTATGAAATGATATGGAAATTATAGAGGTCAGGTATGAAGTGTAACATTGATTAGTATGTGTCTCATTATTACACCTCCCATATGATAAAGGCAGAGAATATGATTACATGTGGTCTTTTTTTTAACATCCCTGACCCAAGAGCCACTAAAAGGGTTCTCTGAGATGGGTTGGCAACATGACCTCCAGCACATCTCCCTGAATGCCAGAGGATATTGAATTATAGTGAGGTCCTTTTAACATGTATGTTGGGGGAGAATATGACCTCATATGTAATAGGTAATACATAGTAGATGTAAAAAATATATAATGGGTAGAGGAAGAATATAAATATTAAAAATACAATATAAGTAATTAAATCATCCAAACTGAATAAATGAAAGGTCTGGATGTTGATAAATCAAACCAGTTACATAATGATTTCATGGTATGACGTATGTACTAAAATAAAAGTATTAAAATAAATAATTCAATCATTATATCAAACTGTAATGAATATAACACAAAGTGAAAAAATAGTATCTTGAGTACATGCATGATCTTATACCCCCATACTCCATCCAAAACAACAATACAGTCAAGAATTGGTAGTGTCACACTTCCCTATGTCCATACCTATAGATATAAATTCGACTCTGGTACTAAATGGCACCTGAGCATGGTATGAGATAAAATCCTAGTAGGATGACACCCATGGTGCCTAAACCATTCCATTCCATGTTTTAAACAAAATTATTGTACCAATATATGATAAATTCAATCAATTAAATAAAAAAATATAATAATTATAACTTGGTTTGGGTTCTCACTGACACCCATCTTGGGAATCTGAATAAAGTTACTATAATCATAAGGGTGTATATATATATTAAAAGGAAGGAAAAACAGAAGGCCAAAAAAGGGATCAAACCCCCAATAATGTGCTTTATATTGGGTCTAATTTATTTGTAAACAAATTATGCTTCATGGAACTAGAAAATTATCACAATTCACAAGTAACCCAAAGTTTCATCGGATATAACATTCCAAACATTATCATTATTATTATAATAAATTTTTCTATTAGAGTCGGAGCTCATTATAAATTCATCGCTACGGTACATCCTTCAATTCATCCAATACCACTGAGCCCATTCAAGGAAACTACTGGAATATAATATATCACTTGAGGCATGGTTTTATCATGAGTCTGTCTTAACTATTTCACATATGGGTTTTACTATATCCCAAGGCATGGAGTATCCACATTTCCTATGGATCCATCCTCCATTGTCCCTTAAGGAATTGGTATCACTCATGTGTATATAGAAATCCTAGGTAAACCCTCATCTAGAAAAGCATACAAAATCACCTCTATGGAACATAGTGTAGTAACCAATCCGAAACAGAGAGTCCATCTGTGTCCCTTAATATGAAACCCACATTTTCTCACCACCCTAAATTTAATTAGATTTCCAGGAACCAGATAACATAAAGTATGAATTTATAATTGAAACAAAACAATTTAATCAATAAGGAGACACATACTTATTAATCATCCAATCCAAATAATCATAGTCAAAACAATTTGTCTCAAAAATTAGAAAAAAATGAAAATTTTCCTTTTATAATATCATAACATGGGAATACATTTAAACAAGGAAATAATTATGCATAAACAAACCAACAAAACCACAAAATTCAGGATTCATAATTATCCTAAATAATTTATTTGGTTTAAAACTACACCCAAGTGGGGTCATGCAACACATTCAATATATAAATAAATTCTTTGGGGGAAAAGGTACTTAAACCAATTATGTTCAAACACCCAAAGGGGTATCCAGAGATGTTGCAACAAATTAAACAAGCTAGTTATCTCAAACAAGGTTTAAATAATCAAGACAAGTAATTTAATTAAATTTGAATAGAAAAAAATTGAATATCACGGGTAGGAACCCATGTGTGGCACAACGTGTGATCTAAAAACGCAATGAAACGATGGGAAATGGATTAGATTCCATTCCTTGTAACTGTGGAGGATCCTATTCTCTGTGAAAATATTTGATTCAACCTAAAATTAATTTAATTTTTGGATTTTAAAAAACCAAAATTTTGAGTAAAAACATCCAGCAAAAGATTTCATGATGGATATCGGATGAGATCCTATAATTCATTGTGTGTGTGGTTATCCTTACTTAGATACATACTACACACCTAATTGTGAATAAAATAGAGGAGGAGTTTGGGGTAATGAAAGGGGTTCTATTGGGGTGATGCACCAAGGGTGAGGGAGGAGAGGAAGAGAGAAAAAACAAATAAATAAAAAGAGAGAGGAAAAAAGAAAAAGATAAAAAAAGAAAAAAGGTAAATAAATAAAATAAAATAATAAAAAATAACAGAGGGATAAAGGAAAATAATTAATAAAATGATTTAACCCATTTTAATTATTTCCACTCTTCTCTATTCACATTTATTCTATTATCTATTTTTATCCCCTTTTCATTTCTTTTTATTATCATAAAATTATGTTTATCCCTTTTTAATTATTTATATTTTTCTATCTCAATGTTTCATTAGTGGACGATGTAATATTTTACATAAAACTCAATACAGTTATTTAAATAATTTTAGTAGTTTCTCGGGACCCAAAATAGGGTGCACAGGTGCGCACCTCGGGTCTTTTTAACTATTTAGACCAACAACATTTAAACGGTATATAACGTGACTATGGTCGGGACATTACAACCTACCCTCTTTAAGATAACTCTTCCATGAGTTTCCCTTTCGAGGGTAGTGGAATGTCATCTAAGAAAAGATATGTCTACTGAGTATGCACATCGGTCTCCCACTCCCATGCCTCATCATGAATATGTTCGTGTGGCCACAACACACATACAAGAGGAACTGAACTTCTCTAACGAACCTAGATTCTACAGTCAATGATATAGATCATACGATCCATAAAGGATGCATCTCCATCGATCACCATGTCATCTGGATCAAATGAATGATACGGTTTTGGATGATACTGTCAAAGCTAAGATACATGGAAGACATCGTCCATGGTGTAGTACCTATAAGATAATACTAACTGATAGGATACTGGTTCAACTCTCTTCACTATCTCGAATGGCCTGAAATATCTTGTTGATAAGTTCCCCTATCTCATGTTCATATTGTGATCAAACCTCGGAGAAAGATGGATAAATACATGATGTGCCACTTCAAACTCTACAAGTTTATGGTGATGATCATCATAAGATTTCTGCCTGGACTAAGCTGTAGTCCTAATCTTCTGAATCATATAAACCTACTCAGAAATCTCTTGAATGAGGTGAGGACCCAGCAAAGCTTCCTCACCTACTTCGATCCAGCTAAAAAATTAATGGAACCATCTACCATAGAGGGCCTCATATGATACAATTTGAATTGTTCTCTGAAAGATGTTATTATAATTAAAATCAATAAGATGAATATGTTTCACTAAAGATCCACAAAAATCAATGATACAGACTCATAGCATATCCTCTAACACTCTTACTATCTGCTCAGACTACCCATCCGTCTGAGGGTGATATAAGGTAGTCAAGAGTACCTACAAACCCAAATCTTTCTACAACCCTTTCCAGAACTATGAAGTAAAAAAAGAGTCTCTTTCTGAGAGATTATAATAAGGTATGCTATGAAGTCTCACTATCTCCCAAATATAAATCCTTCCCAACTCATTAATAGAGAATGTCTCCCTGATATATAGGAAGTTCATGGCATTGGAAAATCTATCGACAATCACCCATACTGCATGGCTACCTTGAGGAGATCTAGGAAAGACTCTAATTAAATCTATGGTTATGTAATTCTATTTCCACTTAGTAATTGATAGGGGTTGTAGAATTCTAGTAGGTCATTGGGGCTCTTCCTTCACCTATAGATAGGTGGAGCACCGTGTGATGAAACCCGCTATCTTCTTCTTTATACCCAGCCACCAGCACAGATGAAACATTTCTATGTAAATCTTAATAAGTCCAGGATGACCAAAACATAGGTATGAGATTTCTTCATCATTTATTCATGTATATATAAATTTAATGATACTCGTCCATGGGAGAGTAATGTTTCACTGCCATCAACAACCCAGTCATGAGGAGGGTTCTCTCCGATGATGCCTTCTGTCAAAACAAGTCCCTATTGATTAGATAACTATTGTATACATACATGCTTCATAAGGTAGGATGTCACAATAATATCTGTTAAAAGTGGTTGTCCAAAATATTCCAAAACATCAGGATGCATCTTTGAAAACAAAGCCTTCATCTACCACTAACTTCTAGATGCTTTGATGGATTAAATTTGTGTTTTTCAGCTCAAAGATTTAGCTACAACATTTCCCTTATGAGGGGTATAAGAAAGATCAAAATTGAATGATTATATGTATTTTATATACCTATGTTTCTTTAAATTCATTTCTTGTTGTGTGGAGATATATTTAATAATTTATTATCAGTGTAAATTAAAAACTTCTCACCCAACAAGTAGTGTCTTCAACAATGTAAAGTATGAACCACATATTCTAACTCATGGTTATTTATAAGATATTTCTTCTCATGAGGTCTTAGCAAGAAGGATCCAAAAGCCACAACTGAATCTCTATATATCAAAACTGAACCTAGTATGATTCTTAAATAATCACAGTAAACAATATAGCTTCATCCTGACTTAGGAATAATCGTGATCAGAGATGAGGTTAGTCTTTCCATTAACTCATGAAATAATTTTACACAAAATTCTAACCAGATGAAATATACACCCTTCATAGTTAGGTCTAGAATTGTCACTACAAAGTAGGAGAAATCCCAAATGAAATTCCAGTAATAGCCATAAATCCCCAAGAAACTCATTATTTTAGAAACATTATTGGGATGCACCGATGGAACTATGATGCTCACCTTTTCTGGGTCAACTGATAAATTTGTTTCAGATATTATGTGACCCAATAAGTGAACCTAATCAATCTGAAAGTGTTATTTGCTAATATTTTCATATAGATGGCGCTCTTTGAGTGTAGTTAGTATGATCTCAATATAGGTTGCATGGCCATTTATGGAGAGAGAATCTACCAAGATCTCATCAACAAAAACACCAAAAAGGAATCGTAGAATGGGTGAAAACCCTGATTAATTAGAACCATGAAGAATAAAGGCACATTCTGGAGGATGAATGGCATAAATAGATACTCATAAAAGTTATACCTACTTCAAAATGCTGAACGTGGTATGTCAGATGGATGCACATGCACCTATTGATATCTCGATGTAAGATCAATTTTGGACAAAACATTAACTCCTTGGATATGGTCTAAGAGGTTTTTTATATGAGGAAACAGATGTTGATTCTTTACCTTAATCTAGTTTAATCAATTATAATCCATGAACAATCAAAGGGTAACATCCACATTCTTATAGAAAAGAACTGGTGAACCCCACATTGATTTGGTGAGCCTAATAAATATCTTAGTCTTGATGTCTTCAAGAGACTTTCGGAATTCATATATCTTTGTAGGTTCCATTCCATAAGGATTATTATACACTTGTGCCACACCTGACACTATCTCGATAGTGAAATCCACATCCCTCATAGTAGGTAATCCATAGAAATCATCAGGGAAAACATCTGTGAAACGATCAACAACAAGAACAAATTCCACTAGTCATGTTCCATGACTGCTCATGAAGTGACATTCTTATTGAGTCATTTCTCTTCACAATCCTCTAATTTTATGTCAATATTGATCTATTTATATATCCCATTATCTTTTGTGTATATATGTGTCTCCCTAAGGGGATGTGAAGGAAACTCGATGGTGATAGCAAACCAATTAAGCATGATACAGAGTGATCCAGTTCATACAAAGAATGACATTGATACCAGAATTATTAAGGATTGATAAATTCCAAAGGAAATGGTACCCACCTATCTCAAGGGGGTACTCTAGGCACTAGAATATTTTATCTTTATTAACCCCTAGAGGAGTGTCTAGGGACATGACTCCGAAAATTCACTTGATTTTAAAATCAAAGATTTCAATAACATATGCATATAAAAAAGAGTGTGATGCACCAATATTAAAAGGAGAACAAACTGAGGTAGAGTATACCTGAATAGTACCTTTAACTGTATATGGTCTTACACTCTTCTCCTCTAGTGATGGTTTCACTGTGTTTTTAAGACCTGAAACACGACCCTAAGATGCTTCTGGACTAGCCTAATCAGGTTTGTTCTACCAACACCAATAGTCTAGAACATGATTTCCTTGACTGTGACCTCCACTTTTACGTCGGCCTAATCAGCCAATGGAAAATTAACATCAAGCCTATTGTGGTTTCATAGATATCATACCTAATAGTGGTGCTGGTATGGGTCCCATGCCACTAAATACTGATGAGAAAGAATGGATGAAACCCTGGATGTAACCCATCTTTCTAAAATCTCAGCACTCCATTAGGTTCCTTATGCATGGGGGATTCTTATGGCCGATCCTACCACGATTATGACATATGATAGTAATGTCAGTACATATTTTATGGTAGGAATTTTCCCTAGGTGCCCCCTCGAAGAAGTGATTCCTACATCCAAAATAACTATTAGCCTGTCTTAGAACTGAACCTCCCTAGCTCACATGTTTACCATCCATGACATTTCATTCCAATGTTAGGGCCTAATTCACTATCTCTATAATATTTTCATATGAACGAAGTTCACATATGAGCGGATGGTATAATTGATTCTGTCCTCAAAGTATATCATAGTTTTCTATGCATCACTGCTCAAAGATGGATAAAAATTATGTATCTCTATGAAACAAGTATAATACATTTATACTTTCATAGGACCATATTGAAGATTTAAGAATACCCTAGCACTATCTTGTCTCAGAGTATGTGGAAAGAATTGATTGTATAAAGTTTTTTCTAAGATTTCTTAAACCATGTCTCTAGTATGATCTAACTGAGAATAACATCCAACTAACCCTTGGTGGAGTCACAAAGCATGTAGACGTCAATTTTGACCATCCTCTCTATATTCATCTCAAGATTGTCGAAGATATACTTCATTTATTTGATCCATGACTCTACAGCATGTTCCCCACCACTCCCCAAGAAGGTAGGAGTGTGTTGTTGTATAAATTCTTGTGTAAACTCTTCCATAGGCAGGGTAGGTCTAAGATCATTATAAACTGACTGTATAAACATTAGGAGACAATCCATGAACTGAACTTTAGGGCCCATCAGAAGATCGGTAGAAAGTGGTACCACATGAGGAACCATGGGTGGTACTATAGGTAACACTACATGAGGCACTACAAGAGGAAATTATATTGGTTAAAGACCCACCATATCTAGGATGTTCTAATCGCTTCTCTCCTAAGGTATGGCATGAAGACATCGTGGTGGCTTTGGTCTACAATATCCAAACACACAACTCTATAGATAATTCATTGTTGGAAAGAAAGACAGGTAAAGGTGAAATAAAGAGGGTAGGTACACAACATTCCTCGGAGAACTACACAACAGATATCCCAAACCAAGAGTTGGCTCTGGATAAGGAATATTAATCATAGAATGATCACTAAAATGAGGCATACTGATTATTTCCTAGGTAAAGTCATGTTAACATCTAAAAAACTATAAAACATTATATTTAACAAACAGGAACTGCAAATTTTTCACAACTAGGCACAACAACACTCACATGAAAATAGGCATATGCACGCTGAAAGTAGATATGACATAGAAATATATATGTCATTGTAATCCCTATGGTTCCTGATATGATGCATGTAAATTCATTTCCATCATATAATTGCGGTTTAATGGTAAAACCCATTATATAAATAATACCAAAATCAATAATAATACCAAAAAAATTGTTTCACGAAATAGTAAAATCATTTCAACAATAATTAGAATAATCCATATAAGTAATCCGAATGAAGAAATTTGGGTTTCCCCTATACATGGGTTAGATACATCCAAGAAAAGGGTACATTCCAAATTCCTATATACTATTCTCTTGTCTAACCCAAATATTAAGGAAAAATACACAAATAACCACATTGGATTCCACTTTGTAATTTACCCAACCCAGGATCCACTGGGAGAGTGCTTCAAGGTAGTTAAGACACATAACCTCAACCGCATCTCCCTAAACTCTAGAGGGTGCAGACTAGCTGCGAGGACCTTTTTAATGTGTCTATGGGGGAGAATATTCCATCATAGGTAATAGGTAATACATAGAGGAAGGAAACAAATTTATAATAAGTAGAGAAATCATATGAATAATCAAATAGAAGAAAAAGAGATTAAATAATCCCAACTTAAAAGATGAAAAGTTCATAAGTTGATAGATCAAGCAAACTACACAATGATGTCTGACAATGATATCTGTGCTAAAATAAATGTAAAAAAAATCCCAAATAAAATAATTCTATCAAACTATAATGAAAATAACACAAATTGAAACAATAGAATCTCAAGAAAAGGCTCGATCGTCTTCCCCCAATCTCTATCCAAAACACCAAAGAAATCAATAATTGGAGCAACATGATTCCCTGTATCCATATCTACAAAAATAAAGTCTACTATGATACCAAAAATCTCTCATGAAGGTTGTGTGATAAAATCTATGTAGGATGACACCCATAGTGTCTAAACCATTCCATTTCATGTTGTAAACAAAAATAGTGTGCCAATATAAGATAAATGCATGCAATTGAATAATAAAAAATAAAAAAGTATGACTATATATGGTTATCTACGACACTTGTCCATAACACCTACTTCAGCCTAATCTAGTAATCTGAATAAAGTACATGTAACAAACATGCTATATATATATGTTAGAAAAATAGATGGTAGAAAAAAAAGGATCCTACCACTAAGATTATGCTTTAGCAAGGGTATAATTTATCTATCCAAAAATTAGACTTCAAGGCACTAGAAAATTATAACAATTCCCAAGTAAATCAAATATCCATCAAATAAAACCTTACATGCATTATCATTATTATTATATTAATTTTTAGAGTTGGAGTTTGATCCCATCCCAAAGGTATCACTATGGTACATCCTTCAAATTATTTAATACCACTAAGCCCATCCAAGGACATCTTCAGAAGGTCCACATATCACTTCATTAATGGTTTTATAATGATTTTGTCTCGGGTATCACACATAAGGGGCCGAGTAACACCTAAGGCATGGAGTAAATACTTTTTTAATAGGTCCATATTTGATTGTCTCTTAGGGAACCAGTATCACACATGTGTATATATAAAGCCCAGGGAAATAATCATCTAGAAAATCCTAAGACATAACCTCCTTATAAAGTAGTGTAGTAACCATTTTGGAATAGATATTCCATGTGTGGTCCTTAATATGAAACCCATATTAACTCACCACCCTAAATTTTATTAAATTTCGAGGAAAAAAATATCACAGAGTATGAATTTATAATTACCCAAAAATATTTTATCAGAAAAGAGCCACACGCTTCTTGATCATTCAATCCAAATAGCCATAGTCAAAATAGTTTATGAGAAAATGTGGGGAAATGCACTTTTATTTTTTATAATAGCATAACACTGTAAGACAATTAAAAAAGGAAATCATTAGGAATAAACAAATCAAAAAACCCCATAATTCACGTTACATATTAATCCTAAATAATTTATTAGATTTAATATATAAAAAACGAGGGGTCTTGCAACACATTCAATCAATAATTTAATTATTCATGGATAATGGAATTTAGACCAATTACATTGGCACACCCAATGGGGAATCTATTGATGCTGTAAAAAATTAAAAAAACTAATTCATCTCAAACAAGGTTTTAATAGTCAAGCCAAGAAATTTAATTAAATAATATTAGTAAAAATTTACTATCACTGGTAGGGGCCAATGAGTGGCATAATAAGTTATCTAAAAGATGCAATGAAACTATGGGAAATAGATTATACTCCCTGCCTCATAACCGTAGTGGTTCTTTTGCTCTGTGAGTATCTTTGATTTGACCTAAAATTGAAGAAATCATATGATTTTAGAAAGACCTCAAACATAGGTAAAATGCTTCCACAAAACATTTCATAATGGATATTGAATGAGATCCTATGATTCTTGGTGCATGAGGTTAGCCTTACCAAGAGATTTACTATGCACCTGACGGTGGAGAAAACGGAAGAGGAACATAGTTGCAGTGAGCTTCTGATGGAAGAGGAGGCTAGGGCACTGTAAGGGGAGTGATAGAGGTGTGATGCACCAAGGTATATGAAGGAAATGAAGAGACAAAAGATTAATATAGAGGGATAAAAATATATAGGGAAAAAAGAAGAGGGAAAAAGTAAGAAAGGAAAATAAATAAAATAAAATAAAATAAAATAAAACAATAAAAATAGAAAAGGATGGAGAAAGGAAAATAATTAATAAATGGTTTATCCATTTTAATTCGTTACACTCTTGTATAAATTATTTTATTCTCTTATTTATATTTATCCCCTTTTTATTTATTTTTACTTCCTTAAAATTATTTTTATCCCTTTTCAATTATTTTTATTATTTTTTACCTGAACATTGTGCAAGGGCATAATGTAATGTTTTACATTAAACATGTGAAATTATTTAAATAACATTTACATTTTAATAGGACCTACAATAGGATGTATATCCATGAACCATGAGTCTATTTGAGGATTTGGAATAATAAAAATTAAACGGTCAGTACCTTGATTAATGTTGGGACGTTACAGCTTAAACCACTTAAAATGCCTGTTTGGAAATGGGATGAGGTATCCGTGGACTTTTTAGATTACCATGGACTTCGCAAGGAAGTATATCTATATGTTTGATGATTTATTGGCGGAATAAGTTATCTCATTTTCATCTGAAAAAATACTCTACGAAATTTAATGATTTGGGTAATCTATATGTGAAAGAAGTTTTGATGTTTCATGGGGTTCCTTTAGCGCTTTTTTTGTACATGGATCTCAGGTTTAATTCAAGGTTCTATAGAGTTCTCCATGATGTTATGGGGACTCAAGTTGAATTATATACAACTTATCATCCATAAATAGATAGTCAAACAATGAATGTTATTTATATTCTAGGGGTTATCCCTCATTTCTATGTCTTGGACTTCAATGGATCTTGGGATACCCATATAGGGATTATTCTTTTTTCCTATAACATAGTTCATCATTCACCTATCATAATGGATCCCTTTGAGGCATTTTATGGTCAATTGTGTTGGTTACCTCTTTGTTAAGCAGAGGTGAGTGAGGCTTATTTAGTGGGATCATGTCTGGTTCTTGATATGTCATTGAGGATTCAAGATAAACATCGGTTTATGGTTATAATGTGGAGTGTAAACAATTCATATGTGGATAAATTTCCTCATCCATTAGAGTTTTCCATATGTGAGGGTGTTTTCTAGAATTTTTCTCCTCAGTTGGATCACTATCGGCATGGAAAATAAGAAAGGTAATCTCTAAAATATGTGGAACCATTTCAGGTGGTTAAGCGTGTTGGAAAGTTTTCCTATCATTTAGAATTTTTAGTTCACTTGAAAAGAATTCAAGATGTTTTCCACATATAAAATATCATAAAGTATCATCATGATCCCTCTTAAATTATGATTTGAGAAAATATTCATTTATATCCTTACATTTATATTGGTGAGAAGCCATTAAGATCATTAACAATCAAGTGAAACTATTGCATGGGAAGTAAATTCTATTGGTCAGAGTGTTATGGAAGAATGGAATGGATTACCATGAAACATGGAAGCATGATTTGTTGATGAGGGATAAGTGGCCTCACCTATTTACCAGTCATCATTCTCCAACATGACTTCCAGGTGATGGAAATTCTTATAGTGAAGATTTTTTAACATCCTATTACCCACTTTACGGTAATTCCCTTATCTTTACTTATTTTACTCATTAATTTGGTACATATGGGGACTCCCAATGAAGGAGATAAATTTTGGGGGGGAATGAATTAAATATCATGAGTGGGTTTTTTTAAATTAATAGTGTTTAGGTATAAATGTAAGAATGGATTTGTGGGGTGTTCCCGTGTTCAAATAATGCCTATGGTGTTTGAGTTTTCATACAAGAATTTGGAGTTTTATGCTATGTTTTGGGTGATTAAATGAAATGTAAATGGGTTGCATGTCATGTACATAGTCACTATAAAAAATATGAATGGTTTACAAAACCTTAATTGAGTAAAACTCAAGTTATGGTTACATGATGTGTTATAATAAAATATCTATTTTTAATAAAAAGGAGACAGGTATTTCAGCATACTTGATCTTTTTGGATTACACAATGTGTAAATGATTTACATATTCTCTACCTTTTGGGTTTTATTACTTTAGGGTGTCACTCAGTAGAAATTGTATTTCATTATCATATAGCTCTCCGAGACCTCAAACTATTTCCCTTCTCAAACGAATTTTATAATATATATTCAATCTGGATTGATCTGTTTAGAAATAGATCACTATGGTTGGGGGTTTTCATCTCTTTGACAAAGTAATCTTTTCTGAATCTTGATTTCTTTAATCATGGAAATATTGTGGCATATCATTACAAGATTATATGAATCGTAATGATGTTTCTTATTATTTCCTTCTAGATATGTGGTGTAATCTTTTTTGGGGGTTTCTTCCTTTGTTGGTTATGGTGCGGTGGGTATTTTTCATTTACTCTTCCCTGTCAACCCTTTTTCCAAATTAATGAAATTATAAGCTATGTAGATTGATTTTATGGCCTCTTTGGTCAATATTGTTCTCTCTTATTGGTGTATACTTAATGGGTATGTGTGGCCCTATGTGTTAAGGTAGGTTATTATGTCTTTATCCTTTGTTCATGAACTTTAGTACTTATATTTTATTAAAGTTTTTCATTAATAATTATGGCGTGATATTTGGGTGTGTGTGTAAATGAACCTATGATAAAATGTGGGGTTTCTCTGGTTTTTGGTAAATGAAAGTAGGTGTATTTTCAAAGCATTAAAATGATTGATTAAATTCAACACATGGGATTCCTTTGGAACAAATGAGGAAGGTTTAGCATAGGTCAATCATCAATATTACCTTCCAAAGATTAGATCGTGGGGATTTTATCTACTCTCTATTCATATAGTTCAAGGGACTTTTTCTTTACATTATTGGGGGTTCACTCATAGGGTCTTCTTATGTTTATTTGGCATGTGTTCTATGGACATGTTGTGTTGTAGTCATTACTTTGGTATAAGTAGTCTTCTATCATAACATGTTGAGTTCCTTGGCATTATTTACCAAATTAATTATTTTTAATATTTTTGGATATGATATTCATGCTTTGGATTTTTATAATTTATAAATGGAAAATTATTATTGAAATTGATGTACCAACATTTGACATAGAATTATTTAAAAATGGAAATGTTTGAAATGATTTTGTTAAACCTATATTACTACTTATTATGCCATGTTTTATCTTAAATGAGCATACTTGGATTATTTCACAAAGACTTGTTATGGAACACCTGGGTGGGATCTTACTGATCATATTAACTCATATCCTATACACTTCTTTGGTGGTGTTTAGACTATTGTATGTATTTTGGTGATGATAAATACAAGGTGTTTTAGTGAGGTAGCATAGTTTTATATCATCTGGGATGGGTTGGTGGTGGTGAGACTGTAAGAGTCCACCCATGATTTTACATAGAGTAGTTGGTTGTTTTTTTTATTTTTGGTGGTACATTGTGGTTTTCTCAGTACTTAGTGATTTTTTTCATCTCATTAGTTTTTTAGATTCTACTATTTTTTTCAGTTATGGAATGTGTTTATCTATTCTTTTAATGTATTCATTACCTATATGTGTCATTCCATTGCTTTAGGTTGGGAAAAATCATTCCCTATGTTTGTTGTTTGATACCCGATTGCTAATCGCAAGCCCATGGGGATCGAGAAATCCCATTGGGTATGTGATGGTTGAGGTTGGGTTCCAGTTTGAGGGGTATTTAGGTTGGTTTATACAATCTCCGTTTGACCTAATAAAATTTATATATATGATAAATTCATCTGTTAAATTAAAATCTCTAATATATAATAAAATAGTTTTGTATATTTTATTCATTTTAGTTCGTATTGAATACAATTTTAGTGAGTTTTAATATTATTATTTATAGGTTTTAAAAATCATATTATTTTCAAATTTTAAATGACATTAATTTGATTTATTAAATAATAAATTTCATGATATTAATAAAAAAATATTTTATAAAATTCTTCTACCACTATCGCAAAAATTATGACTAATATTTATTATATTATCATTATGCCTCAAAAATTGAACATTAAATAAAATATTAACATGTTAAAATGAAATAGGAAATACATATTATGTTATTAAATTTCCAAAATTGATAAAGTATAATTCTTATTACCAGCGTGTAAAATTAGTTTTTAGTGTGAAATATTACCTAAGTTTTCAATATGTTTAACATGTGTTATATAAATTAAACATAATATATTTTTCATAAATGATTTATATTATTTAATAAAAAAATTATCAAAATATTTTATTAATATTATATGTCATTCTTTCATTATAAAATTTGATGTGTTTAATAAAATTCTATATTTTAACTATTTACCTTAAAATAAATTATTTTAGAAATAATATTAAAAATCAATATTAGGAAAATATATATATATAATGAATTCTAAAATGAATTTTATTTTATAAAATTAATATTCTAAAATTAATATATTCATCTTTAAAAAACATATAAATTATATAATAAAATTTCCTAGAAAATACTGTTTTTAAGTATTATGAGTTCTTAAGGTTATTTCATATTGATTTATAATTTAAGTGATGTCAACATATTAGTTAATATATAATAATAATTTAAATATTAAATTTATTTTAATAGTAAAAAATATATAATACTTAATAAAAAAGATAAATATTACTTTTATTCAAAATAACATATATCATGAATTTATTATTTTTACTATAAAATTTATATTTTAATACCTTATTAATTTTGAAATATTTATTTGAATTTTATTTATATAAAAGTTTATATTTTAATGATATATGTTTTATTATTTTTATTAAAGGATTAAATATATGTATATTTATTTATTTATAATATTTTAATGTTATATTTTTATTTCATTGTCATTTATATTATTTAATGTTTACTTCTAAACATTATATGAATTTAGTATACCTGTAGGATATATAGCCAATAACCATAATTTCAATGACTATATTCAAAATGGACAAAATCTCAATGACCATATTTCATTCCTACAAATATACTTACTAAATCATCTATTCATTTCTCTCTTACTTCATAATGAAAAGTTCTTATTTCATATTTTTCATGATTCTATCTTCTTTCAATGTTTGATTATTCATTTTAGGTTTTTTTCTGTTGGTGATCCTAAAGGTTCAAGATGATCCCAAAGATTTCATAATCATGATTATTTTATTCTTCTTCATATATTTTCCCCTATTTATTATTGAACTTTTAAAGGATATAATGCATCAAAAGTGACTAATAATCCATGTTGATTTATTATGTATTTTTATAAACTTTTTTTTGTAATATCACACTTAGGATAGTATAAATTTTATTTACTTTGTTCATATACTGTATTATATATTTGTTAATCATCTTTTCATCCTATTGAATTAATATATAATTTTTTTTAATTATAAGAACAAATAATAATAATTATGGATATTAAATCGTATAGTGTTACAATATTTCCGTTTATGTAATACTCTGGGTTATTATATTTTCCCTTAAGTATATGGATAAATTTATCTAGAATATAATATGGTTTGAATGTGACTTTATATTTTTCTTAATGTTGTAAAATGAAAACCAACCTTGGTGTCTTGGAAAGTACACAAGGATTGGATGAAGTTCATTATCTAGCTTAGAAATATACATTATTTGGTCTCTCCAATATATAAGGATGGCTAAAAGGTGGATGATTCTATTTCAAAAAGTTTTGTAGGAGAGGGTCTCTCTTTGGTTTTGGATACCTTTGGATAGTTTTTCGTAGTTTCTTATTTACAATATTTTAGATGATTTTTATACAATCATATAGCTCTAAATCTTATATCCATATCATCCTTTTTTAATAATTTCATTGATATAGTCCTTCACGGGCCCCTACTGCATCCTCTGTTTATTGTTATTGTTATAATATAAAAGACATTATAATTTTGTAACCACTGGAATTCAATCAACTACCCATAAAACCAATATAATTTATTTAAATAATGATTATAATCCCATTAAAATATTCATTTAAAAGTATTTATAAAATCCAAAAAAATTGGGTACAAAATAATGATTCTGTGGGGATTTTTAGTGATATAAAATAATCCACATAATTATTAAACCATGCATAAAACCCTAAAAATATATTATCTCAAAACATATATTGCACATTTTTAGTATACAGTTAGTAAAATGTGAACCTATCCATGAATCTCAAAAAAAAATTAAAAACACTTGTTTTTATGTTGAACTAAATCAATAATCAATATTATTATATAGGTAATATATGAACCAGTTATTCATAGCACCTCAGTAATTTTTTATGACCTATTTACTTATGTAATCTCATTTATAAAAAATTACGATGGTCATAACAATTCATTATAGCTCACTAAAAATTAATTGGCGCTTTTTTTCAAGGGCCTCATGAATTTCTTTGAAATATATATAATAATTTTCTTAGAGTTTTGGTTGATATTTTCAAACTCATGATAAAAAATTGATAAACTAAGTTGCAGCTTCTTTCATTTAAAGCATATGATCATTTACTTTCAATAATCTCTATATGCATTAATCATTCCATAATGAAATTTCCCTAAATAAATAGAGACACTACCATTCCTCTATAAAATATAGAGATGTTCAACCAATAATATCATAAATAATTACTAATTTCATATACTCTCCATAAAAATATTGAAATCCTTAAACCAATTTTCATAATCACTGATACTTAAAGACATTATACAATATTCAACTAGATAAATAACTCATTACACCTAGTGTGTATTAAAATTAATCTAATATATATTTAAAACCAGGACACTCACATATATTTCCAGTTAAAATTTTACTTGGGTTATAAGGTTAATAACACAAGATAGGAATAATATATCAATAAAAAATTAATTCATATATCCCCTTATATTTTACTCAAATACTAATAGATCAACCATTAATATCATATCCTATATTTATAAATTTAGTTGGATGTCTTCAAAAAAAATTACCAAAGAAAATACATTTTATAGTTTTGCATGATATCCAAGGATATAGATCATTCTAAGGGAGTTTGTTTTAAATCTCTTCAATCCTAATAGATATTCAGAAAAAGTTGTATTTGTTTGAATTTGAGTTTTTAATAATTTATTTTAATTAAATTTACATTTATAAATAACATAACCAAACATAAATAATGTTTATATGATTAGAAAAGAGTGAAAACTAGTGATTTTTTATATATATTATGTTTTCTCAAACCACACCATAGTTTTTAAATCACATAAAAAATCATTAGATTCCATTTTCCAACATACTTGGTAAGTTGGAATGATTATAAATCCATGATTCAAATAGTTTAAAGTTATGGCCTCAATTTTACAATTTTTTGAGGATAAAATTTCCAAGTTAAAACCCATTCTCCTAAATTTTACAACTCATAAGATCTATTTTTTACACTTACTGTTCGTAATCAATACTCAAAACTCCAATAAGAACAATATAAAACTTTAACATATTAACCAAATGATCCAACCTTTATAATAAATATACCCTATTTTTTATGATTACAGGTCTCATTTTTCATTTTACATTATAATTAACGTCAAAAATAATTGATTCAATACCTACTTCCATAATTCACTATCAATTAATATAAAAATATCGATATCTTTATTAGGGTGATTTAAATTTGATTTAAATTTCTTAACCCAAATTTTAACATAAAAATACCATAAAAATAATAATACACTTACTTCATTAATATATGGATTCTAAACTATCCAAGTACATAGAAATTAATTTTACTCTCTTCCCAAACAAATTTCCATGGCTCAAGGTAAAAAATATAATACAAATAACCAATTTATTATTAAATATCCAAAATTAATTCAATTTATATATAAACATTTTATTTTAATTTAATTTTTCCATTTATAGTCTATTATATCATATTTACAAAAATATCATGGACAAAGAAACTATAGGAATACTATCTTAATGTTCTACACCAATTTCAAAATAAAAAATACTAAACCAATGAAATAAATAATTCCTAACACCCCAAATCTATAGATTCCTGTTACATTAAGGTATATATTATGACTAAAAAGATGTTTGGGGAGGTTTTTATGCCCTACAATATGTTTGATGTAAAAGGATGAGGATAGTTTTTGAGGAATTTATAATGGACACAATTAAAAGTGTATGTGTTGGATTTTTGAAACCCATTTATCAAGTGATTCATATTAAATTAGTTTCCTGAATTTATTAAAGATAATTTTAACTAAGTTTTTATGGATTATTATGTGGTTTTTAAATATTTTAGGAGACTTTTGTGATGTTTTTTAAATTAAGTTCATCCATTATGATTTTCATCATGGCACAATCTTTGTTGTGAATTTCTATAAAAATTTTATTGAAAAATATCACACGCCGATGAATGTATTTTATTTTTTCGATTCTTGTCATAGATAATAATGTGCATACAAGTTTATTAATATATGTCACATGCCCCAATTGAGAAGTCATGATTATTATGTGTTTGTGATGATCATTGTGTAGTATTTTTTGTGTCATGAATGTAATGTTTTTGTCATGAAGATTGTTATTTAGTTATTACTGTATGGTCATGATTTATTAGAAGTGAAGATACTAGGAATTACTACATGTTTTTATATCATAATGATATAGTGGAACAACAGTGTAGTTCTACTAGTCATTGTTAGAAAAGTTGTTACAATATCATTGATAAGTCACAATATGAGAGGAAGCGATGTTACACTTAAATATATTTGGTTACATCACAACTAATCTATTGTGAGAGTTATTATAAATACCAATTTATGTTTATTGTTTGGTAAGTACATGTATTACACTATAATGGATTATATTTAATCGTAATTTATAAAACATTCTATATATTAGTAGATTTAAGGACATGAATTAGTTTTTTCACATGGATTACTCAATATGGACTCTCAATGCCCCTTTAACATATAAAACATGGTTTAAAGGTATTGAATAATATAATTATATATAATAATGTATGAAATAAAGTGGATGTTTTAAATAAAATTATTTCGAATGTTAATTTTAAATTCAAACATATAGAAACAATTTTTGGTAGCCTGTGAGTTGAGTATAGATCTAGGATAATTAAAATTTAATAAGAGATTAGTTAATACGTTTATGAATCCAAATTAAGTTAATATTATGTTTTCAATTAACATAATATAAATAAAAATGAATGATGGATTAATAATATTAATGGTTTACATAAATAGGGGATAGACTATTTTTGTTGTACATTCTAGAATTGAGTTTCTTGTTATTATGTGATGATAAAATAATTTTATACACATCAATATCACTAGATAAAATAAATGTTAGATTATTGGTTATCTAAACTAAGTTTTTTTCCATTAAGTTTTCAACTTCCAATGATCAATTAGAAAAAAGAAAATGGGATGTTATTTATATCATTTCAAAAAATAAAATATTTCATGTAGAAGAATATATTTTAGTATGACATTGAATAATTATATTTTGGAGTCAAAAATCACATCATACACATGAGGATACATTTTTACTCATAGAAATTCAAAGACAGACACTACTCATTATTAACATTATATGATACTGGTAGATTATATGAGAATTTATTATATCAATCAATGCCAATGATGAAACCATTAATTTTTTATGGTGAAAATTTTAAATACTTTACTCAAATATTGTTTCATGAGTTTCAATAATAAAATATTTGACTAAATAAATTTATCTAATTCACCATATTCAGTGTTGAAAAAAATATTGAAATATAGTTTGTTTCTAATCAACTTAATGAATGATACAATTTGACTAGTGAAGAATCATAAAATATTTTTATTCACTTATTTACTCCCTTTATTGAATACTCAATGAGTTACTAGACTATAATTAGTGGTAGTGTTTTTACAATTGATATTATAATTTTTTTTGGGTTATCCTTAAAAAAAATTTAAAGGTAATGTATTAAGTACTCTCAATTTATAAGATATATTAATTTTTTGAATTTTTATATAAATGATGTGTCATATTAATTTAGTGAATATATATTTGGTTCCCAAAATTTGTGGGAAGAATAATTTTGTATTGAATGAAATAATTCTTCCATATAATCTCACAGGGTATAGATGTTTTTAACATTATAACTAATGGTTTCACTATATTTACGAAAGATACAGTGATGATTCTAGAATATATAAATAATATAATTATTGATGTATATGCAAGTAATTTTATCTTATGATAACTTTAAAATGAATAATTCATAACTTTTATGGGGATCAAGATATTATAATGAATTCGGGACAAGTTAGAAAATATTAATGAATGGAATTATAGAGTGATAGAAGCTAAAAATATAACTCTAGTATACTCATTTTATGTACATTATCATTATTGATAGATAAATAGTGTGTATTTCATTATTATAGTCAATAATATTTTGATATCTAAATGTCGGTTTATATAAAATCTAAAAAAATAAACAATTTTCCAAAAACAATTATATATCTTATTAGAATAGAATGATGAAAATATTTCTTCGCATAAGGATAGTGATCTAAATAATTTTTCATTTCATGACTTATAGAGTATTTTTATTGTGTATAAGATAAGTAAAGGTACTTATTTCAAGAATAAAACCTAGTTTGGGAAATAATTTTTTTAACATCACTGGAGAATGATATGACTACTAAAGGGCCTCAGGGGGAAATTACAAAATAGTATTTGGATAGAGATATTTAAGTGGTGATTGAAAATATCATCTCACTTATCTCTAAATATTTATAGAAATGTAAATATAGATATTATGGAGATATTACTTTCAATTGTTTTTGTTATAGATTTATTAGAATTTTTTTCTAATTATTTAAATCGCAAGGAAGATGATAGTTCAGACAGGGATGAGTCATCATAGAAATTCGCTAATAATAATTATATAAAATTCAATAAGAAAGGGTTTCCTTACAAGGGAAAATAAAATAACTTTCTAAAATATAAAAAAAGAATATTTTATTTTAAATGTTGGAGGATGAAGTGTGTTATCAAAGTGAAAATAAAGATAATGCATTTACTAGAGATCATGGTGATAAATTATTGATTTCCAATATTAATGAATATTTATTCTATAGTAAATGAGTGGAAGATTAAATTTAAATTTAAGTTATTATCTAAATGAAACCAAAGAAATATATTGTGAACATATATAACATAGATAAGTAAAATAGAATGTTAGGAAAGGTACCATAATTATAAAATAAAAATATGATATCCCAAGGATAAAAATAGTTATAGTTGATGGATGAAATTAAGAGATTAAATTTATCACATGAAAAAAGTAGATAAATTGTTCTATGATGTCTAACATAAAATAAAAAATGAAATTTAATTTTCGCAGCTAAAGGTTTTCGATATTGAATATCTATTGAAGATGATTAACTCTTATTTTAAAAATTTTATGATGGGAGTTGAATATTGTTTTATGAGAAGTAAGAGGACTCATAAGTTATCCAATAATGTAAATTATCATTCTAATGATTAAGAATCTCATTATATGGATTCAAAAAATTAGAAATTTAAAAAAGATAAGTTAAAGATATATATAAGGAAAATAGTTAAAAATTATCTCTAAAATAATAATTTTAAAATTACAAAGAAAATTAAAAAATGGTCATGGGAAGAAAAATTATGCTAAAAAAATGGAAAGTTAATAAAATTGACATATAAGAGAGAATTTCATAAAAACCATATAATTTTATTTTTTTAAAAGAGGTCTATATTGTTGATTAGAAATGTGATGGAAATTATGTGTCACAATTATGATGGAAAGTGGTTTTTATTTGGTGACTTCCATTATTTATATATTATTTTTTTTATGATGTATATATAAATATAGAGAGGGTTTTTGGATTCGATAAAAGTAATTATAAATATTCTAGAATATTTTTTAGGGAAGGATTTTATGGGGAGATTACCCACACAAATTAGATAAGTTCAAAAAGTGATTGAAAATTTTTTACTTCAAATAAATAGTCATTTTCATGTTTATAATAATATATGTGGAGTATTTAATAATCCAAGACACAAATCTAAGGAGTTTTTTACCATTTTAATAACATAATGGAGTTTTTATAATGGTTAAATATTTTATAAAAAGTGTGAAAAAAGAAAATTATTATGATCTTTTAGTTGAAGTATCGTTGAATGAATCTCAAAGTAACAATCATTAGTTACTCAATATTGGGTACTCATCACATATGATTGGTGATATGATATGACACAAATGTTTTGATAAATGTAGAGAATGAACTACAACATTTGGTAATGATGGATCACTTAAATTCAAAGGAGTTGTATCTAGGTAAATGACCGATAATAAGTTGATTTTGAATAGTACTATCTATGGTCTACCTCTTATACTTATCAATTTTTTTCTAGTCATTAGAATTTCATTTGAGTTTAATGGACTCGGTTTATGATTTATCCATATCATCGACAATGATTTACTTATTTGGTGGTTTCCTCCCTATGCCCCACAATTTTTTTTACCTTTTAGTATTTTTATAATATTTTCTATGTATATTCATATTGGGTAGGGTGTGACTCTATAAAAAATTTTCAAGGTTATATAATTCTTATAGATTCTTCTCCCTGTAATTTTTCTATTATGGATGATGTTTTGTGTCAATATCTCTTGGAGTAGATTTGGGTGATGAGTAATAAATGTTTCAATCATGTTGCTACTAGTATAGGGACAAATTATGGATGTATTTTTAATGGTTCCATAGTAATATTAATATAATGATATCTTTTTCATGTTTATAGATTATTCAATTGATTCTGTAGATTTTTCATCTTCCTTGATGACAAGTTTATTTGAGACTGTTGGTTTAGATATAGAATTGTGTTCAACCACATTCGTATGTGAGTTCCCATGTTTCACTCTTCGTGGTTAATGGATTAAAAATTAATATATATTCTATACATTTTAAAATTTTCATGTTTTTTATCATGAATAGTTTTTTTGTTTTGCCGTAGTTTAGATTTTTGTTTAAAATCTTATTGATTTTGTTTAGTTTCAGTTCAATGTTTTTTTAATTTCTTATCAGTGATGTTGTAGTGATGGTTTATCCTCCACACTATACTTCTCAAATGGGGATGTAATTTTAGATATAGTATGTGTTTTTGGGTCTCCATGTATTTATTCTATTTAATTGGTGAATTTTAGAGTTTGTATCAAGGATTAAAAAGTATGGTAGATCAAAAAAATATAATGATTAGTTTCCGAAAATGGTGTGGTTTTTTAATATTTCTATTAATCTTTAGTGTTCTTTTTGTTTCATTTTTATTGTTTTATTTTTTTTACACTAGATTATTGGTTTTTATTCTAGGTCCCAATGCTTCATTGGTATTTGAGTATTGTTGGCTAATATTGATCATCGATGTTCATTTTATCTAATGGTAATTTCCATGTAAATATTAAATATGTATCTATTTTTAATCATGATGATCTGATTGTGCGGGGCTTGAGGTCTATCTCGTAGATATAGTGGGTGAAATTTTTGTAATTTCCATAAAATAGTATAGTGTTGTTCTATTTAGTATTGGGCCAAAACTTTTGAGATATTTTATTATTTGGTGATTTTGGGTGATAGTTAATTTGTGTTATCTCTATTCCCAATTTTTTTGTTGTTGTTATTATATTGGCTTTCTAGTGTAGACTTGAATTTATTCTAATATAGTGCTTCATTAAAATTTATATTTTAAATACCATTATTTGGGGATTCAAGAACAATACTATTGGCATATCCACTAATATTGTTTCAATCTTATAAAAAAGAATTATTTATTGTCACATTTGGTTATGGATTTTGGATTTTCAGGGGGATTATATATTTATTACAACATTGAATCAAATCATTAAAATTTATTTATAAAATAATTAATTTTTACCAAGGAGGACCTACCACACTGGTCAAATTATCATGCATTGGTTTACCCATGAAGATAATGTCTTTGATGTTTAATTAATGAAAATAAAAGTAAAATTTAAATATTTGACACGTTAAAAAGATATAAATTATTAATTATTCATATAAAATGGGAGAGAATCAAATAAGCGCATCCATATGTTCCTATAAATTCATAAATTTATATAATGATGAAGAATAAATTAATAAATGGTAGTAGATAATTTTTCTCTTTTATTGATTATTTACATAGATCAATTTAACTTTATTTATAAAGAAAAAAATCAATAATTAAATAGATTCTATAGTTTTAAGATATGTGTATAAGTGGATTTAGGGTTTTATTTATTGATTTTATGTCCAAATAATAGATATGAATATAAAAGTGAAAATTTTGAATCATATTCAGAGTACCATAGAATTATCATTGAGTATGATTCACTACATACCCCTCAAAAATATAGTTAAATAGAGAAGAAGAATATAATTTTGATTAAAATTCCTCAAATGATGCTTATAGAACATGTGAATTTTCAATTCTCTTGGACTCAACTAACTTAGATATAGATTAAATTATTATTTATACTTTTTAAACTCTTATATGTCTCAATATAATATTTATTATAATAATAAACCATTTTTGAATTATTTTAGTGTCTTTGAATGAACTTATATCATTGAATTAAATGGTATTGATATGATAATGTTTGAGATACAAGATTTAAATAATTTTATCTTTGATATCTTCCAATATAAAAGTATATCACTATTTCAACAAGTAATCATGGAATATTATTTATTTTCTTTATGTAAAAGCGTTATACTACGCATTTAATGTGTGTAGATATTAAATAACAGATTCTAAAAAATGATTAGTAGGGTATACATCATGAGGTAGTACGGTAGAGGTGGTGATGATGGACTCTTATTTGAAATTTAAAATTTATAATATGGTACATGATTCTAGGCGTGGTGATAATTGTTCAGGCTGAACATTTTGAAATTTATATTCTATAATGTGGTATTAGTTTTTATAATGTGTCAGTGTAACTTGGAGATATAGAACCCACTTAAACCTAAAGTTAATTATCAATAATATACAAAATGTATTTGAGGATAAATTTATCAATTTAATGACGATGATTATAAATAATTCTTTTCAAAGGTTTATTGAATTTTTGTGAAATATGAAAGATTAAATTTATTGGAATAAAGAATAAGTTGATTCATCCATATCTACATTTTAAAAAAATTAAATTTAGTTAATCCAAGGTTGAGAAAGTAGGTATAGTTTCATGAAATCATTAGAGATCATTTACAATTCATTGAAATAGGGATATACTTGATGAAAACATCGCGTACTTTATTAATTTATCACATCAAATGGATTATTATGAATAATTCATTGAGATATTAAGAGTTGATTCCTAATATGAATTGGATATTAGATTATATTCAAAAGAATAATAATTTTCAGTTGGTAATTAATTATAATAACAATAATATTATTTGAATAAATTTTGTGTTCCACAATAGTTTAAATGATAAGAGAGATGTGATGAGGGGAAAATCAATGGTTGTTTATAAAGGGTGTTCTTCAAATAAGGCATTAACTCAAATGAGAATTTTTCAATAGTTTATGGACTATAAACATAGGAATATTTTTTATTAATTTTTAAAAATTAACATAAAATATTTTTCAAATGGATTTCAATATATTTATTGTAAATGGAGAACTTGAAGTAGAAGTGTTCATTGAACTTCCTAAGGAATTTTGTCTTGGAAATGATGATATATGCACTCACAAGTTCAAGAAAAAATCATATTATCTAAAATATATATTTAGGGAATGGAATTAAAATCTTAAATATTGTTTGAAAGAATTTAAATTTAGAAAAGGGAGAGTGTAAAATAACCTCCACATAAAATAAATCAATGAGGTATCTCTAAATACTATCATTTATATTAATGATATTATCTTTTCTATAAATTAATATAATTTTTCAAATATTTTTTCACTCGGATAAAATATTTTTTGAAAATTTTATGTAGGAGAAATAAATTACTTCTTAGGAAATAAAATTTATCAAGAGGGAGATTAAAACATCCCTTCTTTATAAGCCTATACTAATGAATTGTTGAAGAATTGTTTAATCGAGAAAATAAAATCAGCATCTACTCCAATTTCAATTGGAACAAAACTATAAAAGGATGAATATGGAAACGAAATTAGTCAAAAGGATTTTGGAAATTGCTTTAGGAATTTTATTTAATTTATGGATTCAATATTCAATATTTTCTATATTGTTAAATTATATAGAATATATCAATTTTTTCAAAATGTTTATTATTTTATAATAGTGAAGAAAATTATAATTATTTTTAATGTAATTATAGATTATGTTATTATGTATATTAGTAAATTAATTATTGTTCATTTTAGATATTCTAATAAAAATTGTGATAGAAGTGTTAAAGATCTGATGTATATGTTCACTGGAGTGTTTCTATTGAAAAAAGGTGTATAACTGGGTATAAAAAAGAAGAAAAATTCCATTTCCTTTAATAATTGAAAAGTAATATTTTTTATTGGTACCAAAGAAACAACTCAATTTTTTCAGATAAACAAATAACTTATGGGTATCAAGGTGAATGTTATGTTACCCTTTTATGGGATGTGATAATCAAAATTTCATCAGTATTTTAAAAAATATTGATTAATATTCCAAATAAAATTACATGGATATTAAATATAATTTTATCATAATAATGGTGGAACATGGGTTTTTGAAGATAGAGTGTGCTTTTATTATGGAATATGTGATGAATGTGTTTACAAAACCACAGCCTATAGATGAATTTTAAAAACTGAGGTTGATGAAGGGAGTTTAGTAAAATCATTCTATAGGATAAGAAATGATCATTTTGTACCCTATGACATATTATTTAGACTAACATTTTCAAATGATTATAAAGATAACAATATAAATCCAAATGTATATATTTTTCCTAATGAATAGAAATATGTAATCAAATGGGACTTTATCAAAAACGTGATTTTGAAAGTCAAATCTACATATGTGGGGTGTATTGTGTGTGAAGATATGATTTCAACACTTGTCTCTATATGTTAATTTTAAGACAATTATGTTGTGTTTTTTGATAAATAATTCTTGAAATTAATTTTTTACATTTATAGGTATAGATTTTATGATAATATATGTTTTAGAGTAGTTTAGTTTTGAAAAAAAGATACTGTTATAAATAAATTTATAATTTTTATACATTAATAATTATTATGAAACATAGTATACTCACATAGTAATATATTTATTTATTATTAATTAATTTATATGTTTTAAGGTGATTTTTTTAAATGATTAGAAAAATAATCTTAATGTATATATTTTCATGACCAAGAAGATGTTTGGGGAAATTATTGTGCCCCATAATAGGTTTGATGTTAAAGGAGGATATTTTTTTAATAAGATATAATGGATATGTTTTGGACTGTTGGGATTGGGATCTATTATTAATCGATTAATAAAATGATTTATATCAATTAAATTATATTAATTATAGGAAAAACATATTGAGAATTGTTTTCTGGAAGGTTGGGTTTGTTAAGAAAATTTGAAGAAGGTCCAAATTGAAATTCACAATGATGAAATATTTATTATTTAAATCTAAAAAATACATTTTTCAAAACATCATTTCATGATGAAAATATATTGCAACATTATTTTTTTTCAAAGTTGATGATAATTCTTGTATTATAATTAATAACATATATGTTACGTAATTATAGAGAGTTCATGACTTTCTTATATTAACATTGGTTTTTATGAGATAATGATTATTCCATGATAAAACTAGTTATTCCACAAATGTATTATATTGTGTAGTGATAATAAATCCATGATTTATTAATTGTAAATATACAATTCAATATAGCATAATGTTACACTATGATTATATGGTGGAACAAAATTAGTTTTTTTCTGGTAATTCATTGGGTAGAGTTTTCTTCATGATTGAGAAGGAATAAGAAATTATAAATATCTATACCACTAATATATTTTATTACTATATAATTATTATTTTTAATGTCACTTTTAAGAAAATATTTTGTTATCTTCTTGGTAAATATTTGAATCATGTGGTAATGGAGTTGATTATGAAATTATTTTTTGAGAGTTTCCTGATCTTTGTGTCTTTGATAATAAATCCATGTGTGTGGCACATAAACTAATCAATATAAAACCAAAAAAACATAGCATATATAAGGTACCATCAACGTCCTATTTGATCTCAAAGTTTAGAATGAAGTGGAGATGAAGTGGAAGTTATACGGGAATTTTGTTTTGGAATTTGAATTTCAAATTCAAAATAATAGGAAGATGTTGAGGTAACATGATGTATAATATGGTTTTAGGAAAATTATAACAGAAAAATAGAGTAAAGAAGAAGTTATTGAATCCTACAAAACTGAATAATTGATATTTTTATCTATTCAAGTCTAAATCCTAGAAAAGTGCAGACTAATGGTTTTGTTGAAGAGAATGTTGGGTACTTTGGTTACACAATCCAGATTAAATTTTCATCTTATTTTTTAATGATCATAGACTTTAATATGTATCAATATCACTCAGTTTTAGAATAAAGAATATATCTGTGATGAAACATGAGTGTTTTTCAGTAAATATTTGAGTTTTGGTGGATAAATAACAGTATATGTGATACTTTTTTTTACAAAATTCAGAATATTTCTCTTGGATGGTGAATAAACTTTTTTTATGACATTGATTAATTATTTTATAGTGTGTGGGATCAAATCATACTTTTTAGGATACACTTCTATTCATGTGAGTTCATGTATAAATTATACATGTATTAACCACTATATTATAATAGTGGATCACATGGTAAGGGAATATATTAAATAATACCAAACTCATAAACATTTATTTTCTATAGTGAACATGATAAATATTTATATTTACTATTATTGTGCGAATGTGTATGGTCAAATAGGAATTTGAATTAATTTATATTCTTTATCAACTTTAGTGACTAAAAATAAATGTTAAAAGGAAAATTATTTATAATCTTTTCAATTAGTCAAGATGGTTGATTTTTAAATAATATTAAAGGATATCTACTCACTTATTCACCACCACCCCCCTCTTAGTGAATACATAGTGGTGGTATTATGTACAATTTAGGGTAGTGTTTCTATAACATGAACCCCATTACCAATGAAAATATATGAGTGTTCCTATTATAAATTACATCATTATTTATAATTGGGTAACCAATACAAATTACTAATACTCATACAATTAAATTAACCTTTCACCTGATTAATAATTTAAATAATTGTTTTATGTTCACTTTAATAAAATTTAAATGATATCAGGCTATTTTTATTCATTGTTTAAACATGTAAATACCCTTAAAAAATATGGTATCCCAAAATTAAACAACTAGAAAACATAATTTTTTTATCCTCATAATTCAAATGATCAACAACCAAGATCTAATTTCTTTATCCTAAAATAATTTAATTTTCTTTCCTTTAAAATTAAAACCTCAATTTAATTTGAATATTTTTGGATTTTGAAACAAGCTAAAATTCATTAAAATTATTGAAAATCTATACTACGAAAAACATTAATAATAATTTAAAATTAACCAAACTAATCTATGAGTTTTCATATATCAATACATTTAAACTATATGTTTCAAAAAAAATCAATAGATAAACACTTATAGTAAAAAATACAACTTATTTGGGTAATATAACTTATAATATTATGAAAGAAAACTTTTTAAAAATTCTAAATTGTAAAACAAGACATAATAAATTCAAAAATTATTGTTCCATTTAAAAATTAAGATTTAAGAAACCATATTCATGAAAAAACATATTAAATGATTTCATATTTAATAATTTATTTCATAATTTTAATTTTCAAAAATTTATTTTCTAATTAAATAATATGAAATTATTTTCTTAACATTTTATACCCTATTTAAAACCATTTTATTAAATAAATTTTAATTAAATTCAAGAAATAAATGTATAATGGAAAAAAAACTAAAAAATAATTTCTAAGGATTCCATCCTACTCTGACTTATGAATAAATATCATACTAATATATAAATTAGACAGACACCACTCATCCAATTAGGTTGTAATCTAAATAAACTATTTAAACAAACTTTATAGTCCTTTAGTGACTTTTAAAAAGATATATACTCATACAATTTTATTGAGTTTTATTATCATAGCTTCATTGAGAATTCAGGATAGTGGTAGGCACAAATATAAGATAATACAAACTTTAGTGGTATATATATAAAATTATTATTTACATCATTATTATTATACTAATGTAACCAAGGAAGTCTATATGATATGAGGTGTTAATTGAGGCATGTCTGGTTTATTTAATATTATGTTTTCCATGGTGATGTGTCTTGGACCAAATGCACTAAGAAAATATTTTCATCTCACGCATAATGTAGTATGTTGGTATGGAAAATGAAGGAGATGATCTTCAATATTTGTAATTATGAAGTTTTATTTTTTTATAAGTATTTTTTTTAATTATTTATTTAAGATATTTCATTCAAATATATTTTTAAATGATAATGTTAATTAAGAAGTTAGATTATTCTTCAAGAAATATTTTATTATTAGGCTTATTTGATTAAATAAAAAATATATCATTATGTGAACCCATTTATTATTTTTATATATATATATAATATTTTGTTATTATCTGATTTATTTTAGAATTAAAAAAATCTTATCAAAGAATTTTGAAAAGTTAAACATTTATTTTTTATAATATTGGTTTTTTATTATTTTACAATGTTCCAATTTCTTGTATTTGAATGGGTGATTCAAAATTTTAAATGGAATAAATTAAATCCAAAAATATTTGAAAATATTTAAAAATCATGTTTGAGTTTAATAGAGTGATTTTACTTAGAAAATTAAAAATTTAATGATTGATGGGGTATTTTGTTAAATGGAAATCCATATTTTAATGAATTTATAAACATTGGGTTATGTTTAAATGGTTTTGAAAAAAATAGTTTAATTATTATGTATATTCAAATTTAATTTCAAAATGAAATGATTTAAGAAATATATTTTTTTTATGATTGATACATTTTTTCAGTTTATTTTTTTTGGAATTCTAAATTATTTTTAAAAATGATTGTTTTTGGAAATAATAATGGTAAAAATGATGGTTTTCATAAAAATAGTGAAATGGGGTGGTTTTTATAAAAACAATGTGTATATTTTGATTAAAAATGACTTAAAAGATGTTTAATAAATATTTTTATTTTATTTTTGGAGTCCTTTTAGGATTTCAATTAAAATTGTTTGTGTTTTAGGTGGATTTATATATCTAAAATAGTCAAACCTTTATTTTTTCTTGGATTCTTATTCTATTCTAATGAATCTCTTTGGAGGTTTTTAATAGATGAAGAACTTTACGTAATGGTATAGATTAATACTATATTATGCTTTTAAATAATTTCAAATGATTATTAATATGATATTACTTTATAAGAATTACTTTAAAACTTAAATAGTTAAATAATGATCCTTAAAAATTAAATATATATGGAAAATTTTTAAAGAATTTTATTTATATTTTAACTAAATCATAATGTTCGTACTTGTGATATGTTTTTTATTATATGTTCAATTTATGGTAAATATATTGTTAATGATATTTTCTGATGTGGTTAGTATTTTATTAAAACTCATTATTATTATCAAGTCTTAGTAAATTTTAATTATGATTTTGTAAACTAGAATAGGGATCAATAAAATTTAACTATCCTGGAAAGACCATATATAAAGGTAAAATAATTTATTTGGTATTTCTAATCTAATTTATATGTTAGTGTGTTAATTTTTTAAAAAAATTCTAAATAATAATGAAAAATTGATGTTTCAATTAAATTATGAAGATTTGGTTTAGTTAAATTTAAATATATATTGAAACCCATTGTAAACATTTTTTGAACAATATTCCACCTATGGTTGTGTAAATGGGTGGGTCTCTTCAATTTAAATATAAATCTCATATGACCCATATTAGGCATGTGAAGAAAAAAATAGCCAACATTTAACACCCATATTAATTGTTTTTCATAAAAATCAACATATGACTATAATTCATCCATGGAAATAAAATTCTTCCTCTCTATTTATGTCATTTTTATGGTTTTTTGGTTTTTTGGATTTTTTGTTTTATGGTTAAGTTTAATTTGGTTGGGTTTTTTCTGGTTTTATGGTATTTTCTCACACCCTTATTTCCAAAATCATAATTATGTACTAAAATGTAAATATTTTAAATGATTTTTTTACATTTATATGATAAGTTTCCAATAGTATATGTCACCTCCACTCATGTTCTTCTCCATACTTATTCATTCATTTAGGATGTTTCTTGCTTCTAGGGTCATTTTTCTTCAACTCTTCTTATTTTACATGTTTTCTCTAAAATCACTTCGAATGTTTTCTTAATTTAGTGGTTTGGGATATATGGTATTTTTCAATAAATATTAAAATAACTAATCACAATAAGTATTGTTTTTATTTGATTTTTGGGGTTATCAATATTACTTGAATACTCCTAGTTGGAAGGTGTGCTTTTATTGCATGACTTACTAGTAATGTTTCATTAATTTTAGATACATATAAACCTATTTTTTGAGTTAATTAATATATTAAATTGGGTATATTAAATGTTTGGGTGTATATGAGTGAACTTATGGTTTATATATTCAAAATTTTAATTTATCACAACTACCAAAATTAATTTTTCAGGTCTATGTTTTTCTATATTATGAAATCTATTATAGAATGTGTTTTTTGATTTCACAGAACCCTTTTAATGTGATACATTAATCATTAAAAATCCATAGTAATTAGCTTTAATATTTATATTTAGATTTTATCCTTTTAACTCATTAATTTGAAATAATAAGCATATTTAAACTAATTATTGGTGTCAAATTATTATTTATATGATGAGAAAAAATTGTCCCTATCTCATTGTGTGCTTAACATAATATTTAAATTTGTTAAAAATAATTGGTTTTTGTGGTTTATTTTATTTATTCCTACTAGAATAGAAAGGTGAGGTAGGGGATAAAAAATGGAGTCTTAGTATTATAATTATTTTACTTTTGCAAATATAAAATGGGAATAATTAATAATGATTTAACGGTATATCCATCACAATATGCATTATTTTTTATTTGAATTATAGTTATTGGAGGGGTGTTATTTTTCACTATTGGGTGATCATTTTTTTTGTATAGGGTACATTTATTTTCACTCAAGACCCATGAGTCCAACCGACATTCACACTCATACAAGGTCTACTCATAATAGGGGTTTTTTTGTAACTTCACTCCAATAAGGGTTATAGGGTTCACATATATGCTAGGGTTTATTGAAACTTAATTTAATAACTTATATTTTTCAATTAGACATAAATATCAATTTCTTATATATATATAGTAAATTTATTAATACTTATTGTAATTTTAAATCCCCCTAATGGTAATATTAATTATTTATTTTCATAAATTTTTTTCACGAGTATTGTTTTTTACAATCAAAATTCATCAAAGTACATCTCTATAAAGACAATAAAATAATTAAAGAAATTTATTTTCAACATGAGTACTAGTACAATCCCTCCTCATGACTTGGTCCTAGTGGTTTCCTCATGCCCTACTATTATATAACCCATCTCTCACCGTGGTCTCTTTTGGTTTTCTTGACCCTATTTATGAATACATGTCACAAACCTTATCCATAATAATCTAATTAAACATCATTAAGACAATCACTTGGTTACCACATTCCATGTCCAGAATAGCTGAGTGTCCGGGATAATTACCTAATCCCAAAATCCCCATTATTATTAAAATAATCTAGACACTCCCATTTTAAAATAGATGAATCCAAGATAGCATATGAGTGAAAAAAGTTTCAAGGCTATGTTACCTCCCATCCATGATTTCCCCTAGTTATTTCACATCAAAACATGGTAGGAAAGTATTAGAGATAAATAATATTTGTGTAATTCATTAATGAGAATAATCAAAATAGACCACTTCACCCAATGTTATTATCAAGATATGGATGAAGGACCTTTTCCCCAATGACATCTTTATTAACTTGATCATTTCCACATGGAACCTAGATTATTTATAATTAAATATGTGCTCATTTATAATAGGATATATTGGGTAACCCATCTACATAGGTATCCTACCAGTGGTTTCACTCAACATTGGTGTTTCCCATGCATAGTTCTCAAGTTTTAAAAGTTGAATTCATGCCTTTTTTCCAATGATATAACCTAGAACCCCTTCAACAGAGCCTTTTTGTCTTAGCTATAATCCAACCATTGGGGTCCCTATGTAGTTTCATCATGGTCACCTCATCAAATTCAATATCTCCAAACCTATATAACATTTTAAATCACCCAATGTGTCTAGGGTAACTAATTGGGAAAAAATAGTTTTCCAAAGTATCTTTCTAACTCTCTCTTGCGTTATATATACCTATAAGGAGACTTATATTCCTAGGTACCCTCCCATACATCCTAACAAACAAAATTAGACAATTGACCACACTAGTGTTCTCTCTTTTGATAAGGCATTCATTTAATAATGGGAATCAATCATATAAGATACCTCTCACAAATTATAATCCCTCACTAGTGGGGTCCTGAATATATATTCAATCATGTATTTACTTGATGATGATGATCCTTCCTTTCAGAGGATTAGTTAAATTTTATCATGCTCCACCCTCTTAACTCACAAGACCATGATTTTCTAAAATAGAACGATGTCTACTTGGTGCCTGAAAAAAATACTTTAATTAGCCTTCATAGTAAAAAAAAATCCATAAACATCTCTTGGGATTTTTATCGAGTATAAGTTACAAATATTCCTTCACTATTTTCCATTACTCAGATGGTTATTCATCCTTCCTTGTCTAGATACCAATTCACTGGAGAGAAAATTAAAGGGCCTCCAAGGTAGTGTAATCCCTAAGAAAAAGGGGTCACTAATTCATACTTCCAACACTAAACCATTTATAGGGACCATCAATTTATATTATATTCATTAAGGAAATAAATCCATTGGATTCATTCCAAGTAATGTGATTTTAAATTGAAATATATAATTTTACTAGAAACATGAACTTAAAAGGTACTTTATTGAACCTAGACACAATACCATAAAAGGTATTTCATTTTTCATAGATATCGGGCTTTAAAAGGAACCACCATTGTATTTTACACATGAATGTAAAAGTTAATAAGTGTCTCCTTAAATGGAATGGTACTATATAGTTTTGAATCCCTTTATAAGGATATATAATTATAACTTCTCACTCGAAGAACCCTAAATCAAAAAACACCAAAAACCACCCTAGATGTTGATAACATCCCATGTTTTCAAGTGTATGGATATAAACTCTAACCTAATTAATAAAAAATAATCGTAAAAGTATATATTATAATATATATATATATATATATATATATATCATGATTTTATGGTATTAATCGATCACATTCATAATAAGGGTCACTAGTCTTGTTACTCGAATGGATTTCATAAAAATACCTTATATCATTAAGAGTGACATGTACATACAATAATACACTTAAGGGGATTATTATAAATCTAATATTTTGAATGTTAATATACAATTTGAATCCTAGTTACCTCATCCTAATGATCTACCACCTTTAGAAATTTTCTTTGTGAAAAAATAAAACTGCATCTGAATTAATTAGGAATAAATTTTTTTTGAGCCAGATGTGAAATCCATTACCCAAAACAGAAATTTAATAACTATTAACTTTAATTTTTTATAATGCATTGATGGGTGCATTGTTTTTATTTTCCCCTTCGATCTCCCCATCAAATACAAATGGATTACTAAATTGACTCACCTTGAAGAATAAAATTCAATGACTAGGTTGGGATCAATAATGATAAACCATAGTGTATTTGTTCCCTATAATATAGATCCCTAAATATATTCCTTAGTAATAACAATTTTTTAGAAACTCTACCCTGATGTGTATTTCTATCCACTTAGAATATCTAGTGATTGATGGTCAACCCGTTAGTTTAGGAGTTCAACCATAACTACTTCATTCCAACTCTAGAGCTGGATCATGGAATCATAAAGTAAATAAATACCCATATGATATCCAATAAATCTTATATATATATATCAGGTATCCCCTTCCACCACATTAAACCATTTTAGTAGGATATATATGTAATTATACAACACATTCCTTCCTTATCTATGGGAGGTGGAGAATGATGTCTACAAAATCTACAAAATTAAGCATGAGCTGCCCAGTAAGACCCCAATAAACTATAGTTAGAACCATCACCTCCCTACCTTAATCTATTATTAATGAACTAAGAAATATTTTTCTATGGATTAGTCCCCATTTTTTTCAAAACATGGCACTCAAGAGGAGGGAATGGTCAGGTAATCCAACCAGTGGGGCTTATGAGTCACCTAGGAGGAATCCTTCTGATAAAATTCAATACCTTTTGAGGACCCTAATATCTTCACAAGCTGATATGAAATACCTAAAACAATCCACATAAAATATGGAAACTAAAAGGGTGGTTAGTGGTGGCCAAATAGTGAGTTCCAAGGTCATATTTACACTCTTAATGTAATATCCCAAATCATTAACCTGAATACAGAGCTAAAAATATATTATTTACATATTTGCTTCATACCTACCAATGAGACCTAATTTTAACCATCCTTAGTAAAAATAAATTATTCAGTCTCTTATATACCCAAGACTTCTTTTTGTTTATATATTTAATGAATTAGGGAAAATATTACTTAAAAAACTTATATCATTCACACCCAGCTGATATTTTTTCCATTATACCATGATTTTATTTTTAGTAATAAGTCTTAAATATCTCCAATAATATTCTACACACATTATTTTCTTTTAGATATATGATCTTTGATATTCTTCTTCATATTAACTATGGAAATGGAAACAAAATATAGGGGATCTCAACTGCTCTTTAGGAGGAGCATTCACCATAAGCTATCATAGAATAATCAATACATGGATAATATGGAGATGTTAAATTTTACTTAAACAATGGAATATAATTAATCGTGTAATCATAAAAAATATCCATGAATAACAATATAATAACTATATTAAATTCAATGATAAATTACATAGTGATAAAGTTCATAAAATTTTATATCATAATCTCATCGTCAATTACTTCTCCAACAAACCATATGTACGGTTAAGGCCTCATACAAGAAATCATAAATAAATAGAAAAGAAGGAACCAAATAGCTAGTCTAGTTTCTACTGTACAGCCTATTAATGCATCGAGGGTTTGTTTAATTTTTGGGACTCACCCATCACTAAATAAATCCAAGGTATTCATAATAGTAAAATGATGGATATATTATATAATACATAATCAAAATGAAATTATAATTTATATTTATTAATAAACGTTTCCATGAAATGCCAATATTTTACCTATTCAAAAACTAAACTATCATTATTGATGAACACCCTCTAATATGATTTATATATGATAGGGAATTTACAACAAATATATTAATGAATATATCATAATTTAAATAATATAAATGGTATAAAAACAATCCATTAAGAAAGATACAATAAATTCATCATAAACGAAGGAATTTTAGTAATTTCATATATTTTTAGAGATAGAGTAGAAAATTGAAGTGAAACATTTACAAAGAACATTTTTTAAAACTTTTTTTAACATTATTTCTAAAATGAAACTCACTTACCGAACAAATTTTATAATATTTTAAGAATTATTTTAAATAATTATTATTTAAATTATTTATAATTCATTAAAATTAAAAATAAACTATACTTAAGAATGTAATTGTGGTGTGGAAGATAAAAAAATAAACAAGTTGAAAGAAGTCCCTTTTAAGAATTTTAATAAAATAATACTAATTTATATAGGAAAAATAAAAAATAATTTGAATCTATAATACTTTGTAAAACCATAAAAACTTATAATGGAGGCTAATTAATGGATAATTTTCATGGTGGTAAAATAATATTCATTAAAACATGTTTAAAATAGATTTTTTCAAACATTATAAAAGAAAGTCAGAAATGAATTGTTTAAAAAACATATTCCATTTACACTTTTAATGATAAATAAATTATAGATAGAAAAATATCTATGAAAATAATTAATTTAAAAAAATTATTGATGAAAAAATATATTCTATATAGGGAAGAGAAAGAATCCCAACCAAAAATAGAAAGAAGGGAGTACTTACAAACATTATTTCATTGGATTTGAGTTACAAAAGGATAAAAATTTAAACAATACTTATAATCCATGGAAACTATAACAATAAAAGTAAATATATTGGGATTAGGAGATATAGAATATAAAATTCCCCCATTTAAGTATAAAATATAAACAATCACAATTAAAAGTGAGATTATAAAACGAAAGCATATGGATTTTATAACAAGTGAATCAAACATCTCTAAAAAGGTAACATTAAATTGTTAGTTTATTACCATTATTATAGGATAGATCATGATATAATATTTCAATTAATAATCATACAGATCATATAATGTAAATAGTTTCATAATTCAAAACATGTCTCAATGTAGGAAGTTTAAAATGGTAGACTCTTACAATGATTGTAACATTTAAAGAAAGAATCAATAAAACTATTGATTATATGAAGAAAAAATCCATATAAAAAATTGAAATTAAATAAAAAATATCAATGTTCATAACACAAATAATCTTGTAAAAACATAGTCAATGGAGAAGTTATATAATGCAATGAGAGGAAATCGAGATAAAAATCCATGTACCTTGAATCTGGACTTGTTTCATACTAACATCTACCCTCCTAAGTAATAAAATTAAGTCAATTGTCTATATTCTTCGAAAAAAATTATTTTTCATTGTTTCATTGTTATATCTTTTATTAACATGTTTAATTTAGTTACTAAATTAGTTAAGTTTACATTATCCTTTTTGGGGTTGTCCAGTTTATAATCTCCAAAACTGTGTTGGTATATTTGTAATGGTAAAAAGAACTATTCCAATGGTTATATAATATTTATATATTTCACAGAATAATTACCATTTTATTCTAAAAAATAGAGTTCATTAGATCATTAAATATTTTATTTTCTGTGAATCTTCATTAATAAGGTTGTTTTTTATGGTTTAAAATAACTATAAATTTTCACATTCAATTCCATTTATATGATGTAGGTTTAAAAATTAAATAATTATAAAAACTTCTTAAATTTGTCATTATTTCATATTTATAATATTATTCAATTTTTTTAATTATTCATTTCATGATATAACATAATCTATTAAGGGGTAAATTTTACCAAAACACGAGAAAATTGTAACGATTGAATGTATAAAAACATGTTTTTTTATATTGATAATTTCACTTATATAGAATAATAATAATTTGAGAATCATTTTAGTCAAGTAAAAAATTATATTCACTAAGAGATAAATAAAGAAGATAAATGAAAAATAATGGTAACAATTTGTTACTTATAAGGTGTCTTGATATTCTCATTTTATTTGGTTACATTTTAGGATGAAAACTTATTATTATTATTATAATTAATGAAATGAAAGAATTATATTTCAAAAAACATAATTATGTTACAAATTTTCTACTTATTACATAAATCCATTATTATAACTATTCATGTTTTTAAGTTATGAAATGTGTTATACCTCATTCGAGGAGGAGATAATCTGCTTATACACATGAGCAATGTGTCCATAGTCCGACACACGGGAGGGAAGGAAGGTAGATAATATTTTGACTTTATAGAACTATAATTATGTAAAATATATCACATATAAATATTAAGTCTATCTATATAACCATAAATTTTGTGAGGCTATTAAAAATTAAATATGTTGCTATATTAAGACGGTAGTCTGTATATATGCATGAGTGAATTTGTTATTTTTTATTAGATAGTAAGTAGGTTGATAATGATTGTTATATTACCATTATAAAATTTTATTAAACTAATTAATATAATTTAATTATTTTTTTGTGGTTATAGAATATTTTTAAGAGGTGGAACACAAAAAAACCTGATAAATATCGGTTAAGTTGATCAAATATTCCTTAGGTACTCTCTTTTGGATCACTTATGAAGCCTTCCCCAATTATTCTCTTGATAATTGTAGAACATATAGATAGTGGATAGTGGTTCTTGGGTGTTCTTTTATAAAATATTTTTTGATATAATGTTCACAATATGGGATTATAATTGAGAAAATAGTCCATTTATAAGTTAGGGGAGTGGCAGTCGAGTAAATATTCTTAACATTAAAATAATATAATGTTATTTCCATGAGAAAGTGGAACCAAATTGACATAGTATCAACTTTATGATAAAATATGGTCAAACTAAACTCATATTATCAAATTTATATACTTATAAGAGATATTTTAAGTCTTATGTCTTAGTTTAGCACTTCGTTAAACCATTTAACCCTTACCATAGTGAAAACTTTTTTCTATGGTAATTATTCATTATGACTAAAAATGTAATGAAACTCAATAAATATTTGAGTATTTTGATTATAAATATGAAATCCAATATAATAGAATCAAATTATAGATATGTAAAAATTACCTTCAATATAAGTACTCAAAAAGAAACAAAAATAGATTTTAGAAGAATGCCTTATTAAAAAATAAATTGGATTTTCCCCAACATCATATATAAATTTGAGTATCCTAAAATTAATTTGATAATTATTTAAATAAATTATTTAACATTAAAAAGATATAATAATAAAATTTATTATTTATAATATTTAATTAAATAAAAGAACTAAAAACTTGTATTTATTAAAATAAAATGCCACTTTGTTTCCAAAAAGTCAAATATAGTTTTTCAAATTAAAAATGTATTAAATAATTTATTTGGACTATTAAAAATATATAAGGTCTATTAGAAAAGTTCCAGGAACATTAAATTCATTCTTATATCATGAAGATATAATAAATGTGATGTTATTTATGTTTTCATTATTTGTCTAAAAAAATCATTTCAAAAAAAACTTGGAATTCACCCTAATATAATTTTAAGCGTAAGAGTTAAAAAATTAATTTCATCTCAAAAAACTAATACTATAAAATATGAAAATTTATCATTTAAATGAAAATATTATATATAAATAAAAAATTATTTATAGGAAAATGAGTCTTTTAAAATTATAGTGTTCTTGATTTCATTTCATATAAATTTATAATTAATGTTAATATATTAGTTTATATATTGAAATATTACATGTCTTATTTAGAATTTTATAAAATTTATTTATTAACATAAAATACATAGACTTTAAATAAAGTTCATTGAAAAATGTCTCTTTTTAACATTGAAAAAAATAATCATATCGCATTAATTATTTAACTTGAAATAATTTTATTTAATAAAATAATAAAAATAATATTTAAAGAAGAAATTAAATATCATATTTTTTAATTTTATTTTTTACACTTCTTATAATATAATAATTATATTTCACATTTTATTCTCATAATGTGTTGTAATAAAGTTTGTAGTGATTTATTTTAATTCAATATTGTGCATAATATATATTATTGAACATGGAATTATTTAAAAAATAATTTCATATTAAAATATTTTTGTTTTACACATACTTTTATTGAATCACTCAATGATCATGGAAATATCTAAAATATTACCTAATAATTATTATCATGCCTAGGAATAAAAGGGTTTTACTAAGGAAATAATCAATGATTACTTCTTCCAACCTATCAACAAAGTAGTGAAAACCATGGAAACCCTACCCATGAGAAATTTGAAAAAGAAAACTCTACAGATCCCCCCATAGTCTTTAATACGATGGTTATCCTTATGAAATTATAAATATTATAAATATTTGTCATCTCTATGATGATTCATGATCGACTAATGACAGAGCCCCTCGTCATGATGCTAGTGGTGGAGGTCCACTTTTTAGTTAAATGATAAGCTAACAAGGTGGTATTACCATTTTTAGTCAAGTTAATAGCTCTGAATAACTTCTAAAGGGTTCCCTTTATGGATGTCCTTCCGATTAAAAATTGAAAACCTAATGTGGAGGCACTCCTCGTAAAGGAAATCAAAAAATTACAAACCATCAAGGTCATCCCCATGGTGCTGAAAGTAAATATGTTATAGGACCTCCCAAGAGAGTACATCCCAATGGTCTCCCCTGTGACAATATATCTTAATAAATTATAGTTCCTCCCCATGTAAATGATCAACAAAAAAATAACCTTCAATCTCATTCCTTTGATTTTCTAAAATTAACGGGAATCTATATAGAACCTTCCTATGGTGATCAAGAAAATAACAAAATTTGAAGTCCTGCTCATAATAGAAAATCCAAGACTATAAACCATGTATTTTCTCCAATGTTTATTATTGTTAATTTCCTCCTCTTGATGATATGTCTCCTTAATATAAATTTCTTTCTCATTTCTTAATTAATCCATGATTTTTCTCATATTTTGATGCATTGGAAAATCAAAATCCAACAACACTATGGAATCCAATACTAATCAATGATGTTTCATCCTAGTTATTTGGATCACTATGGAAACTGTTATTTTTAGCACCACCTCCGAATCAAAAACCTCTGGATATAGTTAAAAAAATTAATATATTATTTTGATAAAGAAATGGTGAAATTTCATTTATGGTCAGACAATGTTGTATAACTTCTCATACGAGATAAATAAAACAAAGTTTCATATGGAAATAATTAGTAGAAGATAAAATCCTAGTCATGTTATAGAAAAATTTAACTCTACAATATGACATTTTCAAGACCTTGGAAGTGTAATTCATTCCCTATATCTACTAAAAATATGAGATACATTTTATTACCTAAAATATAGGAACCAGTTATATAAGGAATATTTCATCACCTCGAGGAATTAGATGATAAGTTATTCTATTTTTTTCTGGTCATTAATCCAACCCAAGACACCCTTATAAGGGGGTAAATTAGGGTATTTCCAAAATTAAAAATCTTTTCTTACTCATTTATTCTTCCATTATGATGTTGATCATATGTTATCAGTAACTAGTGTTAAATATGATGATTAATTAGTTTATCACACAATCTCATTTATAATGTAAGTAAAAAACTTAAAGAATGCATAATAAATGGTGGTTTTATGTAATGACCCATGACTTTATTAAATATTTCTCCTTAAATAAATATTACGTAGTATAAATTCTTTCATAGAAAACACCAAACTATAAAAAACTATGATATATTAATAAAATAAAATAATTAATTAATAATGAATGATATAACATATTTTTCGAACTAAAGATGTATAAATAAATATATTTGAGTTATGAAATTTTTCTAGAGAGAAGAAACTATAGCATTAAGAAGAATGAGAATTCTTTAAAAATAAAGTTTTTATAGGATTGGAATGGAGGTAGAATTCCTATTTTTTTTAAACAATGTCGAAGATAAAATTCAAAAAGTATGGCATGAGTCAAGTAATATTATGTATAAGTTAATGCTAGTGGAAATCAATAAAATATCCATTCTATTTGAACCACCATATAACACCATCTTACCCACTTTAAAGTATTTATTTTCCCTTATCATTTCCTTCTTTATTTGGTTTCATTTTGGAACTCCCAATAAAAGAGAGTCCTTTCTGTTGATAATGACATAATGTTCAAGTATATATGTATTTTTTGAATTAATTGGGTGCATGAATAAATGCGCTAATGGTTTTATGGGATTTTCACTGAGTTTGGAGAACACATGATTTGGTTTGGATATTTTGAGTTGAATTTGGAGTTTTTTCAGTATGTTGGGTGACTGCACGTTGTGTAATAATTTCACATTGTGAAATAGTATTAAAAACCATATAAAATGTTCATGTCAGGTAATAAGTGTTGGGAAAATGTATTTAACTAGTACTTGGTGTGAGGAGTTTACACGTCGTGAATATATTTTACACCATGTAACCAAAAATCATAATTTTTAAACTGAGGTAAATTTTTTTTTGGTGTTTTGGGTTTCATGGATCACACAATGTGAAGAGGGGTTTCACACTATATAATTCTTATTGATTGGGATTTTATGGAGCTTCAGGACTAATGTTTTTTCTTATTCAGAGAAACCACTTTCTTCTCAACCTAGGATCTCTCCCATGTGATTTTGGAGAACTTCTCTCCTAACAGACTGTTTCATTCTGTGATTGATCATAGTTGCAATTATGGTTCATTTCTCTAAGTCAGTAATCCTTCCACTTATTTTTTCCTTTTTTTGACTAGAATTGTTATTTTTTTGTTACTGGATCCATTTATTTTTTACGATAATATACTTCATTTTTTCAATATTTACTTTGTCATATTCATTTTAGGACCAATCCATTATTGGTTACGGTGTGACGCATGTATGTTCTTTGAGGTTTTTTTTGATTTTTCATCTTCTCTGGCCATTTTACTAAATGAGTCTATTATAATATATGACAATTGGTTCAAGGTCTAACTTCATTATCTTTTCATTCTTCCATGTTGGTGTACTCTATTATGGGAATATGAAACCTAAGTTTGAGGAAGGTGGTTCTATCTCTAGCCTATCATGGATGAACGATATTTTTCAGTTTTTGTAAATTATTTTAGAAATTATTCGGCATTAATGATTGATTAATTTGTGTTTTAAAATGGGTTTTTGGAAAATATGTTTTTACCATTATTTTTTTTGAAATAAAAGGTTATTTTCAAATAAATTTTTAATGTATTTATAATATTTATTGAAGTGTTTTTTTAATGAAATGATTTGGAAAATAGAGAACATGGGAATCCATTGGTACTTGGGTTGAAGTTATTGATTAGTTCAAGTATCCAATTTTTATTTGGGGGGGTCACTCATGGGGTGTTCCTCAATTTCATAAGCCCATTTTTACAGGGAATTGATACTGACATTATTCTGGGGTTCACTCATGGGACGTATCTCTCCTACATAGTCTTGTGTTCTATGGACTTCATTGTGCACTAGTCATTGATTGTGGTATGAGTAGTTTTCTATAATGTCCAATAGTAATCATTGGAACAATGTAACATTTTATTTTCATTATAATATTTTGAAATGTAATTCCTGTGATTTGATATGATATGTTATACATGATTTTTTAATTTGACTTCTTTGATGTGTATTAAGTGCATTGAAACTATTTTACCTTTCTTGTTATGTAAATATGGAAAATGGGGAAATTAAATTTTTTTCCGATGATTTGGATATAAAAATTGTTAACAGTTTATCATTCATTATTTTAATAAAATTTAATCATGTTTATTTTATTATACATAGGATTTTTTATGAAATTCCTTGGTGGGATATTACAATGATAGTTAACTCAAAACATATGCACCCCATTGGGGGTGTATATACCTTTGTAAATATTTTGATTAAGGGGAATAAATGGTGTCGTAGTGAAGTGGTGAGGTTTATTTCATATTTTTATAGGTTTAGGGTGGTATGATTTTTCTCATTATATAAAATAAAGTAGTCAACTTTTTGTTTCAGAAGTCCTTTGATATTGGACATATACTTGGTTATGTTCTATCATCTTTTTAGCTGTATCATTTCTATTCAATTCTTTTAGTTATAGAATATTTTCATCTATTACCCTTTTTCTCTCTATTAATCATATATTCCATGTTGTTGCACTAGGTTGGATGAAATAATTCCCTATAGTTTTTTATGCCTGGGTGATAGTTGTTAGCCCATGGGGATCGAGAATTCCCTTCATGTATGTGGAATGTTCAGGTTGGGTACCATTTTGAGAGAGTATATGGGTGGGTATCACCATAGTTCGATATCTAATGGAGTTATCCCTCAAGATTCTTTATCCTAGGATGTTTTTTATAATAGATATTTGAGTTTTGGGACTTGAGAGGTAGGTTATGTTGACTGCATGGACTAATATTTTCATGAGGAGACTCAATTAACCATGGGTTTTTAGAATTTGTGTCTTCTGATTTAATTTACTAATCATAATCAAATATTTTTATTGTGGTTTAATATTTTTAACTGAGATTATTTTATTGTCTTGTCATTTATTTTGTTTCAGTGTACAGTATTATGCATCTGAGATGTTTTCCCCAGGTTCTTCAAGAGGGTGCAGTGGATTCTCTTCGTGGGAATCTTCCTATATATTATAATCTTATCAAGGCTATCATTCTAGTTGTTTATACTATTTAACATAATGTATTTCAAGTCAATAATGTAATTGTTAAGGTATATCCTAGAGTTAGAGGAGAAAGGGATTGATTAAAGAAGTTCATTCATGGGAATCCCCCTTCCTTTAATAGTATGAATAAACATTATGAGGAAAAAGACTATATTGATAAAATTAATCAAATATTTCACATCCTAGATACACTTAATATTATCAAGGTGAAGTGTGTGTCGTTCATACTTGAGGGTCTAGGTAAGTGATGGTGGGATTCTATGATACATTTAGAAAGACATGTGGACTTGGAATAGAAGGGTTTTTAGACACTCTTATTATTCTTGTTATGTCTATAGCCTTAGATTATTGTGAAGTCTTTATAGTTTTTCACTTTATTGAAGTGACAGATCCTGGTGTTGGAGTACATGAATTGGTTTGTAGATCTAGTTCGTTTTACTCCATAGGTTGTGAAAAATGACCAGTAAAAAGTTCAGAAGTACCTATATGGTTTACCATTTGTTATCATATCACTAGTAATTATGATAAATATTTTTACTGAAATGGAAAAATTATATAAAGAGATGATGGAAGATATGAATATGTAAAAAAGGATGGTTATTATTCCCCTTATCTTATACAAAGTTGAAACCTCAGTGGCTTACAGTGAAAAAAGAGGAAGTGGAAATATCATTTCAGGAGTGGTGGAGGAGTTTATCTGTGAACGGACGCCACTACACCTTTAGTTACAGCTAGTAGTGTGACCCTAATTTTTTATAGGAGTGTAATTTCAAACACACCTAGTTCTCATTTCATATACATATGAGGATGTGTAGCATTTTTTGATATTATAATCATTTATAGAGTTTCTTCCCAGCTATGTTTATGACTCTTTATGGTTAAGGGTCATTGATTACAAAGCTAGTACGATGCAGTCATATGAATCTATGACTATAGGTCTCTAACCATAGGCCTCATGACTGAAGTGCATTTACATATAAGATGAGTTTCTGGTTCTGGAATATGTTGTTCTAAGGATATTGAGAGGTTCCATATTTATTCCATCTTCAATAGTTATTTCTTTATTTGATATTGGGGTTTCAACATCATTAATTTCTAGTTATTTCTTATATACATAAACTTACATTTGAGTTCATTTCCTTTTTTATGGATTTATTGAAACCTATTGGGAAGGTGAAAGAGTGGGGGTTTTGGAGTCCTTGTATACTATTGATAGCTGATGAAAAGTTAGTATAGGGTTTCCTCATTATTGTTCAGGATCATTTTGATGTCATCATCAGGATAGATTGGCCTGTATCTCATCATGGTTAGTTTTATTTTTATAATCAGTGTGTATCATTTCTTGTGGTATATAGGAGATCATGTGTACGACTTGGATGTATTTTATGAAGTATTTTATTTAAATAATTTTTATTATTTAGTAGAATTATTTGGATTAAATATTGAGGTTAAATGAACTATGAGATACCCTTATTATAAAATTACCATTATATCCTAGCCATTAGGTTAGCCAGAATAATTATAACTAACTTATGAAAATTCATTGTGAATTCATTGGCTATCAATTATTTATAAAAAATATAAATCAATTAGATATTTGTATTTTTGAGTGAATTACTTTTGTAATGAAATTAATGAGATATGTATGTGTTATATACTTAATAAAATATTTTTTATTTTCATCAAATTAATATTTTAGTCAAAGGGTATGAATAAAACCCTATTTTTTGTATACAAACCTATTTTTTTAAAAAAAGTTTAATTTTACACCTTTGAATGAAGAACCATTTTTAAATTAATATTTTGACACATTAATAATTTTTATATGAAAACATAAACATATTATTTTGAATCGGTATATAACAATTTAGTTTTGATGAATTTAAGATATTATTCTAATAACATTCATATTTTGATGAATAATAAAAATATGCTAAATTTTAATTAAAGTTTCTTTTTAATTTAAATATTTTATGTTGATAAATTATGTTATTTAGTGGTTTCAAATTATAAACAGAATAAATTTTTACTACTTAATATATTTTAGGTCATTGGAATTAATTTTAGATTAAATTCAAATGTAAAAACATTTCAATCTTTTGCAATATTTTAACTTTTAAAACCCATTTTCTCATTTCAACAAGGGGATTAATTTTAAATTAATTCGTGAAACTTATGTGCTTTAAATTTAGAAAAATTTATTCCATATTTTGAATAAGTACTTCCAAATTATCTAAATATATTTATTTTATTTTTGGGAAAAAATGAATAGTACCATCGGTAAATTTTATTGACACAATAAACGTTTAAATCATGAAATTAAGGGTAAGAATGATATAATAAAATCACTTGAACACTTGCCTTAATAAAATTTTATGATAATAATTTTTGCTAAAACACACTTGGGTCGAAATGGTATCCATTGGAACCTACTTGGATGAGATTAAGACATTTAACTTATTTTATTCAAACAAAATTGAAATATTTTTCACTCAAACATTAATAATTAAATTATTTTTAGTTTAAAGTTATACACAAGATAATTTATATTTTAAATTCTCATTTGAAATATAAAGTATTATTAGTTATTCTGATAATTTATTTGTAATTTTTAGGAAATAAATAATTTCTGCAAAGACTTATACTTCGATAACAAAAAATTTAATTAATTGATGAGAAATCAATAAAAATTTTTTATTAAAATATTAATGACCATAAAAGACCCAAAACTTGACCAAACCTTATTGGTCGAGTATATCTCTACCATAAGCATCCAAGGGTCGACTTATTGACCATTTTGAGGATTATAGAATAGATTATGACACTTATATTATTTTATTTAAAATAAAGTTAAATTTGTCACATTCGTGTTTTAAAAGAGTATATCATATTTAATGTTGGGTTTTTTAGAAGGTAAATTATACTAAATAAATTATTCTGAAATATAATGGATTTTTATTCATCATATTATTTTATTTTGAATTTTTATTTCAAGAAATTGAGGAATTAATTTTTTTATTAATAAAGAGTTCAAATAAATGTTACTAGAAATATTTTAATAAATATAATTTTGGATAATTATTATGACAAATGAATTTTCTAGATTACCTTGACCCATTATGTATATAATTAAATATTTGGATCTAGGTTCACTTCTTGTTTTTATATTTTTTAAAATCAATGAAATAAATAGTATCAAAATTGACACTATTGATATTTTTCCAAAATAAGGTTTTCTTAAATTATTTTAAAATAATTAATGATTTTTAAAAACAAATAATAATTATGATATGGTATATAATTTTATAAAGTATTCATTTATGGTCTAATTTAACAAAAATAAGTTAATATTTCACCATTTTAATATGGAAATATATGTTACCCTAGTTAAAAAATAAGTAGAATAACTAAGTATTTATTAAAATGATATTTCTTAAATTGACATAAAAACATGTCTAAAATTTATTGGTTGATGAGATTAAAACCCTATATCATCTCATATTTAACATTGGGATGTTATTTTATGTTTTTATGTTGGGTTTGGTTTTGTTATATGTTAATATTTTGGTGGTTTCCAAAAGTGCCCCTCACCTCAATTATAAATGGGCACTTCCTCTCTCAACTATTCACTTCATTTTGAGCCTTCATGCTCTACAATACCCAACCAATTTCACTTATAAAATTCCATATAAACATTCTAGAGTTACTGGTCTTCTTCAAATACTAACTATATTTCTCTAAAGGGATTTTTATAGGAGGCTTGTCGAAGAAGATGTAATATCATTTACCGATTATTTCAAACTTCTTTCTTCTTCTATTTCCACCTATTGAGTTGTTTCATCATAAAGTAATTACTCGAGTTGTAATTATATACATATAATTTATTATTATTATGAAAAACTATATTCCCCCTTCTTACCATCCTATGAAAAATGAAATCACCACGCGTGCGTACGTACGACTTACCGTCTCCACATCGTGGTGTAATCTGCTTGTCACCACCACCATACATGGATGGGTATAATGACCGAATTATTAAATATATGTATGATTAATATAAAATTATATTGATTCTAATATATTATAATCTATCCACTTTAATATCCTTTAACAATTATTGGAACTATATCATCGCTCATGTGTATGTACGGCTTACCATCTCCACGGTGTGGTGTGATTAATTCTGTATAATATTCATTAAAGCATGATTATATAAATGAACTGAATTAATAAATATGATATATATTATATTAATACCATGTTTTAAATGATATAAATATGTCTTAAAAGGATTAATAAGAACATACCTAACAAAACATGAATAAGAACATAAAGCAGTTAATACTAGAATAACGAGTAACAGGGAAATGTTACTAACAAATTGATGAAAATATGATCATAAATGTTATCATAAAAATTATTTTGATTCTGGAATAAATCATTGAAATTCTTTAAATAATTCAATAAGATGTTTGGATACATAAAAATCATATCATCCCTAACGTAAGGGAGAACATTGTGAATCTCGTTTTTATCTGAGACTGTGTAATCATTAGTATTTAATATGTTATATTTATCATCCACATCCATGTTTCATAAATATGTATTTCAAAATATTATTTATATCCCTCTATAATTTTACCCACTCATTAAAGATTACTAAATGGTATTAATTGAATCTTTTGTTAGTTTTGGTATGAGGTACATTTCCAACAGAAGTACGAGAAGAATATTTTTTTACTTGTACATCATGAATGGATTTTTACACTTTTGTTATGCATTATTTCCTTTAATATTCCCCTACTATATTACAAGGTTATTTTCATATAAAATTATTTCTTCTAAAATTGTGTGAAACTTTGAGGAAGGAAATATTTTTTAAAGAAAAAAGGATATTTTTCTCAGTAATTTATTTCAAATGTTTTCTAAAATTTATTTTCCATCTAATATGACACTGTTCAAATAGGGTTATATTTATAACCCTATTATTACTATGACTTTATTGTGTGTTATTTAGGAAATACATTTGATTTATATCAATTATTATGGAATGAATTTTAAGAAACCCATTTTATTTCATGGGTTATGATGTGGTGAATGTTTTTATATTATTATGGCACACATATGAATGGTTTCATTTTGAGATTTTTGGTACCTATATCTCCATCCAATTCATTGGTTAAAGATTTATATCTCATGAGATAGACATGACTAGAATGGAAAGTAATTCTAGTTCAGTAATAAATTGCTATAATGAAGAGTGAACTCAGTCCAGTAATGTACTTTTACCCTATAATGGTCTCAGCATTGAGCCTTGACTAATATGAAATGATTTTATATGTTTATGTGTGTATTACAAGAAATTTCATGTCTTATGTTATGAAAATTGAGATTACATTTCATTTTTATGATTTATCCCATGACATGATATTACGATCTTTTATATGATGGATAATATTTTCAAAAGTTATGTTCATATGATTATAATATGATTGATATTTCCCTTCATTACACTTACTGATAATTTGAACTCAACCTTTCATATGTTTATTTTACCCAGGTCTTGAATAATAGTATTAAGTAAGATATGTCAAAAAGGATTCTAGTTATAAAGGAATAAGTGTGAGACAATGTTGATGTTTTATGAACCAGCTGTTTATGTTTCCCATTTTCTAAAGACACTAACCCTATAAGGTCCTAGTCTTGTTATTTCATGTTATGTAATAAATATTATTCAATTTTGGAGTAATATCTATATGTAAAGTATGGGAGTTTATAGTTGGTATTAAAGAAAAGGTATGGTTAACCTTTGGATACTAGGATAGAATATGCTTAGTAAGAACCCTAAGGATATATATAAGTATAGGTTACAATCATATCCTAGTGCTTTATAGATGTTCATGAATAACCTAGGATAAACCTAAAGTGTCATAAATTGAAATTTTCTTCTCTAATTTTTTGATTTTAAAATTATTATTAGTTATTCTAACATTATGCTTCTTGGTTTTAGTCAATGGCTATAACCCAAAGTAACCATGTTAATGTTGAATGAGATGGTAAATGAAATGATTTACCCCCTAAGAAACCAAATGTTATGGGAGTTGGAATAAAAAATATTGTATTCAAGCTCACACAACTTTCTCAAGATCTAAGTCATTCCAAATATCCAAACTATAAAAGGACGGAGAAACATTGTGTTGAATCCTTTATGAGGTTGTTTCTACCTTCATTCAATGGGTCTTCTAATCCATTTGTGGTTGAAGAACGGATTAGTACCACTGAATATATATTTTGAAGTCTACAATGTTTTGAACACAGTAATGTCATATTAGTAGTATATCCTTTAGAAGGTAAATCTGATCAATGGTGTAATCATATCAAGAATATTAGGAAAAGAGGTGAAATTTAGTCCATGGAATGGGGGGAGTTCAAGAACTTATTTTTCAATAAGTACATTCCTTGTATTCTAAGAAAAAATATGTATAAGGGGTTCTTAAGACTCAAGAAAAATGATGATGAATCCATAGGTACCTGCAAATAAAGTTTTACAAGACATTCAACGTATGATTTTGGAAATTATATCCAAACTAATGGTAAAATTGATCAGTTATTTGGTGGCTTTAAACCATGTCTCGGAAGAGCATTATCCATAAGGGACTTCAATTTTTAAGAGGAAAATTTTCAATTTTCTCTCAAGGTTGAGATGGAGATTAGAGTATTCCATCAGTCATTTGGGTTAGATAAGAAAGATAAAACTAGAATTCAAAGGAAAATTTAAAGGCCATACTAAAAAGAGTATTACATTTCCTTTATTCTCAAAGTGTGGAAAGAAACATGGAAGGAATTGTCTAAAAAGTACGAGTAAATGTTTTAAGTGTGGAAGAGAAGGTCATCAAGTAGTTGAATACCTAAGTTATGGGAAAAATATGTCCAATGATGTGAACAAATAAAAGGCTACAAAGAATGAACCTCCTATACTTTAGTATTACATGTTCAAGGAAATGGGTTATTATACCAATAAATTCCCTAATCCAATTTATATTAATCATGATCAACATGAACAAACTCTTAAGGATAAAGATAAAGGAATGTCACATGCAATCACTATGAGTGACGTTGAGTATGATAATGATATTGTGAAAGGTAAACTTACCATAAACTCTAAAGTACAACATGTTTTATATGATTTTGGATCTACACACTCTTTTATTTAAGAAGAATTTTTTAAGGGTATTTTCGTATTAACTCAAAAATTAAAATTTGAGTTAGTTGTGACAACTCTGAATGGAACAATGGTCACATAAAAAGTTTATAATTCTTCTCCGGTTGATTTGTTTGGGAAAGTGCCTCCTAAAAATCTTGTGATCCTTCCTATAGTGGAATTTGTTTTGACTCTTAGAATGATTTTCCATTCTCTCTATGGAGCTCAAATCAATTTCCATGTAAGGGAAGTAACACATTATATTCCATATCAATATATGATCATATATCACTAAAAGGATGAATATAACCTTCTCATAAAATTTCATCCATCTTATGGGTATTCATTCCTATAAATGAAAGTTATTTATCAAAAATGGTTGGGTAAAAAATGAAATTAATAATACACCCATTGTATGAGAGTTTGATGATGTCTTTCTAGATGAATTTCTAGTTCTTCCACCAAATCATGAAATTGAGTTTTCAATAAAACTCATACCAGGTGCTATGCCTATTTCAAAGAAACTATATAGAATGGCCCCAATTGAGTTTCTAGAATTGAATAAGAAACTCCAAGAGATTCTTGATAATGGATTCATATACCATAGTGCGTCACCTTAGGGAGCACATTTTATGTTTATTAAGAAGAAAGATGGATCAATGAGACTTTTCATTGATTATTGAGAACATAACAAGATCACTATCAATAAAAAGTATCCTAATACCTGTATTGATGACTTATTTGACCAAATATGTAGAGCAAAATACTTTTCCAAGAATGATTTTCATTCAGGATATCATCAATTAAGGGTCAAAGAGGAGGATATAACAAAGACAGCATTCCATACAAGGTATGGACACTATAAATTTATAGTGATAACTTTTTGTCTTACTAATTTCCCCACTATCTACAAGTATCTAATGAATATAGTCTTTAGATACTATCTTTATCAAGTTTTGGTAGTTGTTATAAATGATATTCTTGTATATTCCAAGATAAAGGAAGAACATGAAGATCACTTGAGAATTGTACTAAAGACTCTGAGAAAAGATAATTTTTATTCAAAATTTACCATGTGTGAATTTTGACTTAAAAATGTTTCATTTTTGGGTCACACGATCTCAAGATATGGGATATGTGTGGATAATTCAAAAATAAGATTATTGATAGATGGTTGAGACCAAAAATATTAATTATGATCTGATGTTTTCTTGGTTTGGCTGGATATTATCGACGTTTTGTGAATTATTTTTCACAATTATCTAATCCACTCAACAAGTTGACTTGGAAAGGAGTTATGTTCATTTGAATGGAGGAATGTGAAGAGAATTTAAATGAGCTAAAAAAAAGGTTAGCCAGTGCACCTGTGCTCACATTGCCTTGTAGTGGAGAACGGTTTGTGATATAAAGTGATGACTCCCAGAAGGGGTTGGGATGTTTTCTCGTGAAAAATGATATACTGATAGCTTATGCCTCATGATGGTTGAAAATTCCTGAGTAAAATGAACCAACTCATTATTTAGAGTTATCCATGGTAATATTTTCATTAATGATATGGAGGCATTATCTTTATGGTGAAAGGTGTGATATTTATACTGATCATAAAAGTTTAATGTATATTTTCACACAAAAGGAGATGAATAAGGGCCAAAGAATATGGTTGGAGTTGATTAAAGATTATGACTTATAAATACATTACCAACCCAGGAAAGCAAGAAAGGTGGAAGATGCTTTGAGTCCAAAATACCATGCTAGCTTATCCATAATGAGGATCATAAAAGATAGAATATTTATATATTTGCAAAGGATGGATCATGAAATTGTAATGTAAGGGGAGAAATATTTTCTTTCTTAAATTAATGTTCAACCATCTATATAATTGAATATTAAGGAGGTACAGAAGGTAGATGTAGTGTTACTAAATTAGGTGAGAAATGTTCCTAAATTCTACCATGATTTTGATTGAATAATAAGGTTCATGAATAGAATTTTTATTCCTCCCATACATTAATTAAAGAATGATTTTTTGGATGAGGATAATAGTTCTTCATTATATATTCATCCTAGAATCATAAATATGTACAAGGACCTAAAATAGTTTTTTTGGTGGGATGGCATGAAAAGAGATGTTGTCGAATAAGTCTCCTGATGCCTATTTTGTCAGTAAGTTAAGGCTGAGAGACAAATGTATAAGGAGTTGTTACAACCATTACCCATACCAAAATAGAAATAATAAAACGTCACTATGGACTTTGTTGTAAAACTTCTGAAAACATATAAAATCCGTAATTCTATAAGGGTTATAGTTGATTGCCTTATGAAGTCATCACACATCATTGTTGTTAGAGTGTATTTTTTCCTTGATCATTTTCTTATGATATATATAAAGTAAGTGGTATGTTTTATTGAAGTACTACTTTCCATTATATCTGATCAGGGTCTCAGGTTTACCTCAATGTTCTAGTGAAGTCTTCATCAAGCTCTGGATACAGAGTTATGTTTCAACACTGCTTATCATCCTCAGACACACATCCTATCTGAGAAGAAAATTCAAGAATTGTAATACATTTTTAGAGAATTCTATTTGGATTTCAAAGGTGGTTAGGATCAACTCCTATCTTTTGTGTAATTCTCATACAAAAATATCTTACACTTCAGCCTTCAGATGGATCCTTATGAATACGTATATTAAAATAATTGTAGAACTCCAACATTCTGGGATGTTGTTTGGGAAAGAATGTTTTTAGGACATGATCTTGTTGATGAAATGTCAGAAAAGTTCAGATCTATTCAATAACACATAAGAGCAGCTCAGAGTCAATAAAAAATCCATGCTGACAACCGGAGAAAAGACCTAGAGTTTTAATTAGGTGATAAGGTGATTCTAAAAACATCTCCTTGGAAAAGAGTAATGATATTTGGAAAGAAGGTCAAGATGGGCCCTCAGAATATCAATCCTTTTGAAATTCTGGATCATGTTGGGAAGGGATCTTACTGATTGGAACTTCCACTTAATCTCTCTCATGTTCATGATGTGTTACATGTATCTCTCCTAAGAAACAACATACTTGATCATTCACATGTACTAAGCTCAAAAGGAATACTGTTGGAGCAAGATATTTCTTATGAAGAACAATCGATATAGATTCTGGATCGTAGGGAAAAAGTTCTACGAAACAGTAACACTCACCTGGTTAATGTTTTGTGGAGGAACCACCAATTTAAAAAAGATACATGGGAATTTATGATATAATTAGGTAGAGATATCCTCATCTTTTTGTTTCTATGGGATGAATTTTGATGGAGAAATTTAGTTCAATGGGGTAGAATGTCACACCTGGATGTTTTTTATGAATTGTTTTCCTTAAATGATTTTTATTCTTATGTAGATTTCTTTTCACTCAATCATGAGTTTAAAAAAATTTTGAGATGTACTTATTATAAAATTACCATTATCGCATAGCAGTTAGATTATTGAAAATAATTTTAACTAATTTATGAAAATGCATTATGAATTCATCGGCTATCAATTATTTGTGAAAAGTATAAATCAATTATATATTTTTATTATTTAGTGAATTACTTTTGGTAATGAAATTAATGTAATATATATGTTTTATATATTTAATAAAATATTTTTTATATTCATCTAATTGATATTTCAGTCATACAGTATGTATAAAACCAAATTTGGTATATAAAAACCTATTTTTCTAAAAAAGTTTAATTCTACAACATTGAATGGCAAACCATTTTTAAATTCATATTTTGATACATTAATAATTTTTATATGAAAAAATAGAAATTTTATTTTAAATATAGATATTAAGTTTTACTTTGGATGAATTTCTTATATTTTTCTGATAATTTATTTCTTTTTATAAATAGTGAAAATATGAAAAAATTTAATTGAAAATAAAAAATTTCATTGAAGTTATTTATATGGAAAAATTATATTATTTAATGGTTTAAAAGTATAAATAAAATATATTTTTATAATTTAATATAATTTAGGTCATTAGAATAAATTTTATGTTAAATTTATATGTAAAAACATTCCAATATTTTGCAATATTTTAACTTTTAAAACCTCTTTTCTCATTTCAACAACATGATTAATTTTAAATTAATTAATGAAAATACTTTGTTTTGAATTTTAAAAAATTTATTCCATATTTCTAATCAGTGGGTCCAAATTATTTAAATAGATTTGTTTTATTTTTGAGCAATATGAATAGTAAATCTGTAAATTTTATTAACATGATAAAAGGGTAAATCTGGTAATTAATGGTAAACATGATATTATAAAATTACCCTAACACTTGTATTAATATAATTCTAAGATAATAATTTTACCTAAAACATAATTTGATAGAAATGGTATCCATTGGAATCCACTTGATAAGATTATGACATTTAATTTATTTTATTTAAATAAAATTGAAATTTGTCTCACTGAAACATTAATAATTAAATTATTTTTAATATAAGGTTATACAAAAGATAAATAAGATAAAAATAATCATTTGAAAGAATTTTTTTTATTTATCATGATTATTTATTTATAATTTCTAGGCAATAAATAATTACCCTAAATACTTATACTTGGATATTTAATAAATTAATTAATTGATGAGAAATAAATAAAACAATTTTTATTAAAATATTAATAACCATCAAAAGGATCAAAAACATGACCAAACCATATTGGTAAATTATATCTCAAATATAAGAATCCAAGGGTCGAATTATAGACTATTTTTAGTCTTATAAAAGATATTATGATACTTATATTATGTTGTTTAAATTGAAGATAAATTTTTCACATTCATGTTTTAAAAGAGTATAGCATTTTTAATTTTGGAGGTTTTAGAAGGTAAATTCGACTAAATTTATTATTCAGAAAGCTAATGGATTTATATTCCTCATATTATTTTATTTTTAATTATTATTCAACAAATAATAATATTAAATAATTACAAAATATTTAAGTATTAATTATTTTATTAATAAAGAGATTAAATAAATGTTATTAAAACTATTATAATAAATATAATTTGGGAAAATTATTTTTAAAAATAAATTTTCTGGATTAACTTTACCCCTTAGTGATATAATAAAATATTTTAATCGTGGTTCACTTCTTATTATAATATTATAAAAAATCTATGAAATGTATAGAGTCAAAACTGACACTATTGATATTTTGTCAAAATAAGGTTTTCTTAAATTATTTAAAAAATCATAAAACATTTTTTAAAATATATAATAATTATGAAATGGTATAAAATATATAAATCATTAATTAATGTTCTAATTGACTTCAAATAAGTAAATATTTTACCCTTTTAATATAGAAATATTTTTTATCCTAGTTAAAAATAAAATTGAATAACAATGTATTAATTAAAATGATAGTTCTTAAATTGATATAAAAAATTGTCTAAAATTTATTGATTTATGAGATTAAAACTATATATCATTTCAAATTCTATATTGGGACATTTTTCAGTTTTTTATGTGGGGTTTGGTTTTATTATAAATTAATATTTTTGAGGTTCCCAAAAGTACCCCTCATCTCAATTATAAAAGGGCACTTCCACCTTCAGCTATTCACTTAATTTTGAGAATTCATGCCCGACCATACCCTAAAAATATCCCTTATAAAATTTTCTATAAAAATTATAGTGGTCATTTTCTTCTTCAAATACTAACTCTAGTGCTCTAAGAGGTTTTTTAAATGAGGCTCATTGAAGAAGAGGTAATACCATTTACCTATTAATTCAAACATCTTTATTCTTATACATCAACATAATGAGTTGTTTCGTTATAAATTAATAACAATAGTATTAATACTATAATGATAGGTTATTATGATTATGAAATAATTATATTCCACCTTCTAACCATCTTATGAAAAATGAAATCACCACACGTGCATACGTATGGCTAACTATCTCCACCCATTGTGTAATCCATTTTTCACCACTACCTTACATGGATGGGTATAGTTATGAAATTAATAGATATAATTATGATTAATATAAACTTATATTGATTCTGAGATATTATAAAACATCTACATCTATACCATTCATGAATTAAGGGAACGATATCCTCAAGTGTGCGTACATACAGCTTATTGTCTCCAAATTGTGATGTGATTAGTTCTACAAAATATTCATTAAGGAATGATTATATAAATAAATTTAATGAATAAAATTTTATTATATTATAATAATACCATGATATAAATTATATAACTAAATCCCAAAAAATAAATGAGAACTTATTGGATAAAACATGCATAAGAACAAACAGCTGTTAATACCTAAATAACGAGTGATAATGAAATGTTGCTAACAAACAGATGAAAATATGATCATAAATGTTATCATAAAAATTATTATGATTTTGGAATAAATCAGTTATATTATTTAAATCATTATATAGGAGGTTTCGATATATACAAAACATATTAGACCAATGTTAATGGATACCTTTTCAAATCTCATTTTTATCTGAGATTGTTTATTTGTAAGTATTTTCTGAGGTATATTTACAATCCACATCCATGTTTCCTAAATATGTATTTAAAAATTGTCTTTATATCCCTCTATAATTTTACTAATTGGTTAAATTTTACTAAATAGTACGGATGGAATCTTTTGTCATTTATGGAATGAGTTACTTTTGGACTTTTCTAGAAAAAGTACGAGAAAAAAGTTTTTTTAACTTGTATGGAATGAAAAGAATTTTAATCTTTAATAATTCCTTATTTATGTGATGATTAACCTATAATATTACAAGGTTATTATCATATAAAATTATTTATTCTAAAATTGAGTGGCATTTTTAGGAAGGAAAAAAATTTTGAAGAAGAAATTATATTTTCTTTAGGAATTAAATTCAAGTGTTTCCTTAAAAGTAGTTTTCCATTTAATATGACCCACTTTAAATAAGGTTATATTTATAACCCTATTATTACAATGATTTGAATGTGGGTTATTTTGTAAATCCATTTGTTTTGTATCAATTATGATATAATTTTGTTTAAGAAGCCCATTTTATTTGATGGGTTATGCTATGGTGAATGTTTTTATATTTTTTTTGGAACATGTAATAATGATTTCATTATGAGATGGGTGGGTCCTATTTATCCCTCCAATGAATTGGGTAAATATATATATCTCAGGATATAGACATGACTGAAATGGAAAGTAAATCTAGTTCATTAATATAGGACTAGAATGAGGAGTGAACTCGGTTGAGTAATGGACTTTTTCCACTGTGATGGTCTTGGAAAAGATCCTTGACTAATATGAAATCATTTTTATATTATTATGTGTGTATGACACAAAATTTCATGTCTTATATTTTGAAAATTTGGATTAAATTTAAACTTTATGATTTATCGCATGACCTGATATTATGATATTTTATATAAAGGATAAGATTTTCAAATGTCATGTTCTTATGATTATGATATGATTTATATTTATTTTTTTTACCCTTACTGAGTATTTGAGCTCAAACTTTGATATGTTTATTTTCCCCAGGACATAAATAAGGGTATTAGGTATTATATTCCAATAATGAGTCTAGTTATGATGAAATAAGCAGGAGATAATGTGGAGTTTTTATGAACCAGTTGTTTGTGTTTCCCAATTTCTAAAGACACTAAACCTATACGGTCCCAGTCTAGTTTTAGTTATGTTATCTAATAAATATTATGTAATGTTGGATTAAAATCTATATGTAATTTTTGGGCCATTATATCTTGGGTGTTTTAGTATGAGTCGGATTTTAGGTCTAGTTATGTAGGACCTTTCTTCCTAGAACTCATGAGTTTGTTTTCTATTGTAGTGCTTGATCCTAATGAAATTTCTTTAATTGATCTTCCTATTTTCATTCAGGATTTTCTTGATATTTTATTATATGATTTCTTTAGTCTTCCACATAATAGGGAGTTAAAGTTTATTATTTAATTAGTTCCAATTATGAGGCTGATTTCAATAACTTATTACTATATAGAACTGGTGGAGCTGAGAGATATCAATATTAAGATGGTAGACCAGTTTGTGAATGGTTTTGTTCACTCAAGTGTTTCACATTGGTCATCCCATGTGATATTTCGAAAGAAGTCATGTGGTAAACTCAAATTAACTATGGAATATAATAACTTTAAATGGTTAATAGTTAAAAACATGTATCTTTTTCCTTGTGTGGATGATATGTTTTCTCCGTTAAACTTGGAAAAGTGGTTTCTAAATATTGATCTTCAGTTAGGTTATCATCTACTAAATTTTAAGGAGCCTAATAAACTAAATATGGAGTTCAAGATTATTTATGGCCACTATGAATATATTGTGTTTTTTTTATTCTCAATAATGCTCCTGTAGTTTTTATGGCTTTACTGAATCAAATATTCCATCATTATCTACACAATTTTGTGGTTGTATTTGTGGATGATATTTTTGTTTATTCAAGATCTGAGTATGAGTTCCATTTGATTTTGGTTATGGGAATCCGAAAGTGTCACTATTTATATGGAAATTGTTCAAAATGAAATTTACTATTATAATAAGTGATGTTCTTGGGGAACATAATTTTTTAGTGGGGAATATCAGTTGATCCTGAGAATTTAATGATTGTATTGCATAGGGAAGATCCATATAATTTCTTTTAGAGTAGATGTTTCTTTGGCCTTGATGGATATTATCAATGGTTCATCAAATATTTATCAATTTTTGAATCACCTTTGACTAATATTACAAGTTAAGGGGTGAAATTCATATTTGATGTATAGTTTTAGTATTTATTTGATGAGTTGAAATGACTTCTGATAGCAATTATTATTGTTATCTTACCTAAGATAGATAAGTGGTATGACATTTTCTATGATGATTCTAGTAATTTTCTGGGGTTTTTATTACACATGATGATATTGTGGTGGATTATGGATCTCGTTGGCTTTGAACACGTGATAAGAATTACTGCACTCATGATTTTGATATTTATGTGGCCATGCATGTGCTTATGTATGGGAGGAACTATATTTTTGAGGAGAGGTTCATAGTCTTCTCTTAACCATAAGAGTCTAAGATATATCCTTTCTCATAAGGACTTAAATCTCAGATAGAAGTGGTTGGTGGAATACCTTATTATTTTTTTACTTCAACATCACATACACCATGAGGAAAGGGAATGTTGTTGTAGGTTCTCTTAAGAGAAATGTAAAATCAGCAGCTATTTTTTAAATCAAATGAAGAGTGGAAACATTTAAGGATCTTTTCTCAGTTTCACCTGGATTTAGATGATGATGTTTCTTTTATAATTCTAGCCATTATTTAGTTATCCTCATATATCATTGAGTCTATCCTGCAGAGTTAGAAATAGGATGATGTGTTTAGAGGAATTCAATAAAACCTATATGGTGGGGAGACTGTTTCTGTTTGGTCCCTCCCTTCAAATTGTATACTCCATTTTGGGGATCAATTTTTATTCCCCGCATCTATAAGGATCTTAGTTCTGTTTTTATATCATGGTTCTTTATGGTTTATTCATCTGATAACCACAAATATATATTATGATATAATACATTGATTCTGGTGGCCGAGTATGAAGTGTAATATTGCAGATTATGTGTCTCGATGTTTCACCAACAAAAAGATAAAGGCAAAGTAATTGAAACCTTCTAGTTTTATCTAGACTCTTTTGGTGTCTAGTTTGATATGGTATAAGGTTTCCATGGTATTTTTTTATGGATTAACATAAAATCCATAAGGTAGGGATGTTATCTTGGTGGTAATTGATGGGTTGATAAAGTCCTCTCAATTAACTACAATCTGGGATACAAAAAAAGTTGGATATATTGTTAAGTTATTTATATAGGATATTGTAAGGTTACATAAGTTTTCTTCTACTATTTTTTCAATTTAGGGTCCTAGTTTTACTTCAATGTTTTGGAAGATCCTCCAAGAGGAAATGGGGACTCAATTTATGATAATTACAACTTACCATACACAGAATAATGTCTAGATGGATATCTCTATACGAATCATGGAGGACATTCATTATTTTTACATCTTGTATTTTAGTGGATCTTAGGGTATCCATCTAGGATTTGTTGAGGTTTCTTATTGCAATAATTATTAGCCATCAATCAGAACGGCTCCTTTTAAGGATTTGAATGTTCACCCATGATTATCACCTTTTCCTTGTAATAGGTAAGTGAGGCCTCATTGGTGGGACAATGTCCTTTTTAGGAGACATTAGTGAGGATTCGAGGTATATAATAGTTCCTAGATTTATTTTAGAGTCCATATAAATTAAATGTTTATCAGCAGTACCATGCTTTGATTTTTTCCATCATTGGATGGGTTTTCTTGAAAGTTTATCCTCAGTTGGGTAACCATTAACTTGGAAAACAAGTAAATATGGATTTAAGATACATTGTACCATTTTAATTCACCAGGAATCCAAGGATTGTTACATATCAGTTGGAATTTTTTGTTCAAAAGATGGGTATTCATGATTTTTTCCACATATCCTAGATTAAGAAAATCCATCTTGATCCCTCTCACATTTTTTATATGGGAATAGATTGAGTAAGATTTAGAATTTAATGTTTTGTAGCTTCCAGTTTAGATCATTAAATATCAACTGAAATTATTTCATGGGATGTCGATTCTATTTATTTGATTTCTATGGAAACATGGATTAAATTCTCAAAATAATTGGTACCATGGTTTTCTGAGGAGGGATCTGTGGCCTCAGATATTTTATACAAATAATTCTTCCACATGAATTCCTAGGGATCTCAAGTCTTGTGGTGGGTCTTTTTTAACATCCTTTTACCCACTTTATCGTATTTTCATTCTCTTTTTTCATTTCCCATTTCATTTGGGTGCATTTTGGGACTCCATAGGATAGAGATTCCTTTCAAATGAAAATGACCTAAAGATATGTGATGTATATTTGATTGAATTAATGGATACTAGGTGTGTATATTTAAAGGATTATTGGGGTTCTTATAAAACCCCAAGATTTTATGGTATGTCCCTCTTTAAATGTAATCTTTTCAAAATCTTGCATTGTACACAATACCTAGCTTAAATAAAAATTGATGTATTATTATAATCCTTCCATTAAATTGGAGGGAATGGATAATATTAACCACCTTATGAAATTTTTTTATTTTATATTTAGTCTGATTTTTAAAATTCATCTTATATGTTTTCTAGACACGATACAAAAATAAATCCACTTTTACACATAAAAAGTTATATTTTTCAAAAGGTACTTTTACCACCTTTTTATAGAACTTGTGTTTGAAATATGGTTTTTAACCCTTATTAAAATAATATTTTAAAAAATATGAATATTATTTTATTTATTAATATCAAAATTTACTTTGTTTATTTTTTGGTATTTTCTGATAACATTAATGTTTTGACGAATAGTGAAAAATATTGGATTTTAATTGAAAACACTTTTTTCATCTAAATAATTTATAGTGATAAATTATTTTTTTATTGGTTTTAAAGTATAATTATATTAATTTCTTACTGTTTAATCAAATTAATGTCATTTGAATAAATTTTACATTGAATTTGGATATAAAAAGTTTAATCATCTAATTTTTTTCACATTAATAACCTTTTTTCTCACCCTATCAACGAGAATAATTTCAAATTAATTTTTTCTAATTCGGTGTTTTTAATTTAAATAAATTTAATCTATTTTTTTTAATAATTTTCTCTAATTTATCTAAATAGATCTCTTTTTTTGTACAATATGAATAGTGACTTTAGTATTTTTTTAATTACTATAGTTGAGGGTGAATCAGGTAATTAAGGGTAAAAATAATAAATAATATTATAAATATTATAAAATTATTTTAAAACATTACACAATTTTATTGGATGAGTGCATTTAGGACAAATTCATCCTTGGGATGATTTTATGGCCTCGTGGAGCCTCTTGTATTCACTTGGATGAATTTATGGATTTAATTATATTTTTATTATAAGTAAAGTCAAATATGTCATACTCATGTTTTTAATAAGTGTCAAGTTTTTTATATTTGCTTATTAGGAAGATTTATTTGATTATAAATAATAATTTTAAATATAAAGTATTTATATTCATCATGATAATTTTTTTTTTGAATTTTTAGGAAATAAATAATTAACTTAAAATCTTGTACAATGATGTTGCAATAATTGTTTTATTAATGGAAATTACAAATAAATGATATGAAAAATATTAAACTAAATATTATTTGAGACAATTAATTCCATCAAGAAATTTTATAGATGACCTGGAATTATTAAGGTTATATTAAATTTTTTATTTCAAATTTATCTTCTGTTTATGGTATTTTTAAAATTGCAATTAATTATTAATTTCAAAATTGAGACTAATGATATTTTATAATAAATAATATCTTATTAAATGATATAAAATTCATAAAAATGTGAAATTAAAAAAAAAATATTTGGGATATTGTTGAAAATTATATCCATTAATCATTTATGGTTTGTTTTTCATTTTATAGTAACTATATATACCTTCAAAGAGAAAAAACACATGTTGACGCAATATGAGTAAAAGAGATAAATAAGTGTTAAAACCAAAAAAAGTTAATAATGTGACTTAAAATTTATAAAATTTATAATATTAATAAGATTCTACCCTTATCACCATAATATATTATCGGAGTTTTTTAATGTATAATTTTTTATGAAAATAACATATATATTATTTAAATCAAAGATATTTACAAAATTTCACCCACTTTGTATTTAATATAATTTATTTGTCTACATAATGACAAAACCAAAATATTAATAAACCTAAAAGTCTAATTTGATCCTTATGATATTATTTTAATTACATAAATTTATTTTTAATTTTTATATAATATATATTTACCTTAAATTCTTGAGTAATTCTAATACAAAATTTATTTAATTTACAGAAAAATAAAATAAATGATATTAAAAGTATTAAATTTGATATATTTTTTATGGGTTAAGGTGTATAATTAATTTTATATATCTATATGATATATTAGACATTTTTAAATGATTTGTATTCATATTCACACTTTGTTTTGATGTATTTAATGCCAAATCAAATAAATAGTATCAAATATGAAAATAATGATATTTTACAGAATTATTATATTATTAAATTGTTTAAAAATAAAAAATTTAATTAAATAGGGGATATTATGTGGTCAAAAATTTATTACCCTATTTATTTATAGGCCATTTGAAAGTCTTTTTCACTAGAATTGCCTTATTACGAAAAGGCCCCGGGATCCGGGAAAAGATGGTCCCCCAAAATTTAAAAAATTAAAATAAAGGTGAGATAAGTAATACATTAAAAGATAATTTATAAAGAATAGAGTAAATAATTCCATTGATTTCATCCTAAAATAATTTTTGAAAATAATCTACTACTCTAAAGGGTCACATCGAGCTCACCTCCATGGGTGCTATCTTTGAAAAGGAATTTCCCACTTGATTTGCTTCCCAGTGGTTATACGAGACATTAATGGTAAGTTTCCAAATCTGACCCATGCACTCAATCTAATAAGTAATAATCATCAAAGGAAAAAATATAAACTATTCTCTAAAAACCTTCACTGCATTCTTAGAATTCGATTCAACCCAAAAAAATTCAAATTATGGTGGAAAACAAGCTTAATGGAACATTCCAAAGCCCACAAGTCAGATTTATAAGAATATAGAATGAAAATATAATGGTAGAGGTAGACTTTCACAAATCCTCAACAGGTATGAAAACCCCACCACATTTTAAGGTACCAACATACTAGATACTTCACCTTCAAGGTTGACCTTAACCCATGATATAATAGGAAGAATCCATCACACAAACTTGATAACCCGATACTTTCTAGTCCTACCCATAACACCAGAAAATCTTAATGTTATCAAGTCCTCAGTGTTGTTGTTCATGGACCCAGTCTACACTATAGATAATTAATAAATATCATTGTGTATTTCATGTTTCATGTTATAAATAAATAATGGTGTAGTTTCTAAATAAGTAGCATTTATTGTTCCCCATATAGTTGCAAACACAGCTGTAAAAAAACCAGACACAGTTTTTCCATCTGATCACATTGAGAATTCAAGTGAAAATACAACAATAAGTAAACCAGATGAATATTAGTAGATAAATAAATGCCAAAAATATTAAAAAAATACCTATAAATATCCTTTATAAGATATAAGTCCACAAAGTGGTGTTATAAATTTTACACATCCTGCAAACAGAAGTGATTGGATGAGACTACTTATAGTCCATCCTACCTCAACTGATAATGAGTGGGTAACCTATTCCTCCATATCCTATAGAGTAATATAAATCCTGTATGATTCATAAAACGTACCCTGAATTTTTGCATCCATACTGGGAGAAGATTGGAACTCCCATATTCTATCCTATAAGAATTAGTAACGGTGAACCTTCCACCAATATTAGGAGTCAAAACCAAGGTTTCAATGTCCATAAAATCTCACAAAAATATATCCTCTCTATTTTGAGAAGGTAAAAGTCCATTAGTGTTGTTAAAATGTATAATAAATTCTGAAATACTCATTTATAAACTATCTGATGGAATAGTAATAGAGTCTTTGAGAAGATTGTTTTACTAGAGAGAGCTACAACTGTTCAATACAGATTGATGAAAAACTAACAACCTTCTATTATAAATAATATCATTAAATTAAATATTAATTTATGTCCACATAGATGAGGCAAGATATTGGGGATAATTATCTAGAGTCATCAATTTAAATTGTTTAGAATGAAAGTCTCATATGGGGTCGTGGACTGTTAACAGATTCCATGTAAACTTTCCAATGAGCCCATTATTGAAGATCCTTACATATTTAATGCCATGTACTCCCATATCAATAGGATTAATGCAATATTTTCATTCCCTAGTTATAAGCATCCATTCATTAACTGACCCTATCCAGATAAAATTTCTTATCATGTCCTAAAGGACCTTGATAAGACTTCATGGCCACCTATAAAGGGTGAAAGAATTAACAAATATATATGTAATAATCAAGTTAACAAGGAAATCCCTTCCATCCCAGGACATTTATTTCCATTTAAAACTATGTATTTGATTAATAATTATAGAAAAAATGTTCCCAAGATATTCATGTTTCACCTTTCTTCAAAAAGGGGGATTCAATGGTAATTAAAGGGAAAGAATCTATTCTTCACTCAAAGCCTCCTAGTAATTCTTTTTTTCTTCTGACATTCTTTCCATCACCAAACATGATCAAGTACGTGTTTTAACAGATGGCATGTCCTACAAAATCCTCATAGTGAGAAAAAGGTTCCTTAATATAAAAAGTAGTTCTCTTTGATGCGTAACTAAACATGATAATTTCATCTGTATATAAACAGATGAGATGGTGTGAAATAACCTCTAAAGACATTGATTCTCTTATATAAACCAAAATACAAGAGATTATTGATGCATCTACATAGATAATCCTAAACAATGGAAAACAAGAGTCATGATAGAGGGTCACCCTATCTGACTCACCTAGTGTATTGAAAGAATCCTCTAGGTGTCCCATAGATATGAATATAAAATCATGGAGATGAGAGAATATTGTTGAGTATACTAATGAAATCCTCCAAAAATCCATATTTCCTTAGGACAGAAAATTCTAATCCCCCTTTCAATGTATCAAATGTGTTAGAGATGTATATCATAAGAGAAAAGTTCCTATATTTTTTTTTCTTATTCATTAGATTGAAACTTTTTGGGGATGTGAATAAAAAGTTATGAATTCTCCTTCCAAGAACAGACCCATACTTATTTGGAGTGATATGATCTTTAACAATTCCTCCCAACCTGTTTATTAGAAGTTTAACAATGATCTTAGGAATTGTATTCCTGATTCCCATAGGTCTGAATTCTGTTATATCAATAACAAAGCCCTTTTTTGGAATAAAATCATTAAAATTAGAATTTATTCTATAAGGAATAGAAGGCTGAGTAAATAAATCCTTCACAGTATTAAACATATCATCCTTCACAATATCCCAATAGAACATGATGAATTTATTTTCAAATCCATATGGTCCAATTGTGCTGCCAATATTTAGAGATAGAAATGACTTTTTGATCTCAAATTTTTATGGAGTCATGATGAGATCTAGATTATTCTATACCTAAATTCAAGGATATATTTTATTAATAATATTAATTATTTTTTTCATATCATTTTCAGAATATGGTCTCTAAAAATAATCCACCACAACCTTGAAAATGTCACTCTCAAAAGTGTATATGCAACCATCAATTCTAATTTCATTTTTCCCTAATATTATTCTCTTATCATTATGAAATATATGAAAAAATTTAGAACTACTATCTTCATCCTTCCCCTATTTTACATTTACTCAGTTGTATATAATAGCCTTATTATATTTTAAAATTATGAGGATTTCTTAAAGTGCCCCTCACTTGAATTAAAAAAGGGAACTTCCTCCCCCAGTTAATCACACCAATTTCAGCCATATATCTCCACAAAACCATGAAAATATCTCCCCAAAACATCCTCATTTATTTTCTAGAGGTTCTGGTTCTTCCAAAATTCTTACCCAATATCACATAAAAAGTTATCAATGAAGTATGTCGAAGAAGATGTAATCATTTTTACTAACTCATTAAAGTTCATTTCTTCTTCTAATTAATCATCAAGGGTTTTTTAAATTTTATATTAATAAATAAATAATAACATATATTATGAGATTTTACTATGGTTATGGTATAAACATATTCCTCCATTTATCTATCTGGTGAAAAATGAAATCACTGTGTGTGAAAACGTATGATGTATCGTCTCCACATCGCGGTGTAATTTTTTTCATGACCACTTTACTTGGGTGGGAATAATGATGGAAATAATTGATATATATTATAATTAAGACATGATTTTGATTTTTTATATTTAATATACCATCCACTTCATTACCCTTTAACCAATAAGGGAATGATGTTGTCTCTCATGTATAGGTATGTCCTTCCGTCTCCACAATGCGATGTGATTTATCTTCCATGTCAAAGATTAAAGAATGGAGCTAAAAATTTATTTATTGATTAAATATGATATTTCTAACAATAATATTATTTTTTATATGTTGGATATATGTTCTATGAAAAATAATTGAGACTTACATGACAAAACATGCATAGGTTAATTAAGAAATTATCACCTGCAACAAGGGTAATAACTAGATATTATTAAAAACATGTGATAAAGTGATATAATAGGATCATATATGATAACATAAATATTAACATGGTTTGGTTATAAATTAATAACATTATTTAAACCATTATATAATACTTATAAACATGTACAACCAAAAGGAATTGTGAGGTATGGGTTTTTCTCATATCACTTTTATTTCTTTAGATATTCTTTATTCACCACATATTAATTTTTTTGGTGTAATTTATCTTTGGTATATCATATAATGAATCTATTTATATTCATGTTATTAAAGGTTTTATTTTTAAATTATTTAATTTTAGGGATCTTATGACTCAAATATTTCAATGTGGTATGGGAAACATAGATTTAAAAAATATATTTTTAAATCGATTATTCAATATGCAGAATTCATTGGACATGAAAGAAATAGGTTGGGGAAAATTAATGAATTCAACTAGATTCATTTTAGACTCTTTAGATTAAATAAATTTGTGAAAAATCCTTCTCGTTTTTTTAAGTATAACTAGATGGGTTTCTACCAAAAAAATATAAGTTGTCAAGAGGATTTATCGTAACAAAAACTATAAAGAGGTTATATCTTAATAGTTAATATGTGTGACATTATGAATTTCCATAATTTTAGTTATAAATATCTAGATTAATTTCACTTTGATAAAATCTATGGATACATTTAAACTTATAGTTTATTGATTACATGTCATGTTTGTTAAGTTATTTACCTTTCCACTATAATTTTCCTTTACTAATTTATGATAGATTTTGTTATACATAACCCTTGTTGATAATTTGATATCACCCCTTTCATATGTTTCATTTTTCACATGATTCTAGGATGTATATTAAGACTGATATATAGGGTTACACAAAGTTAGTATCATGGTGTTCTCAAATAAATTGTGTTTTTAATTTTAAGTTCAGAATATAATTGGATTTTTAAATGTGTATCTAGTATAGCATGAAAACTAAACAATATTTTGATTTTTGATGCGATTTATTGAAAATAATAATGATTTAATAAATTAGTCACTGGCACTGGGATACTAGATTTGGGGTCATTACAGTTCGTATCAAATGAAGTTTAGTAAAAATCTTGGGAAATGGATTTAGTGAATCATGGATTAGAAAAAATTTCCATATGACTGACTCTGAGGATAAGTCTATGTATAAGATATCATCTTATAGATTTGGTAATACCATATATAACCTAGGTTAAATTAATGATTCGTATATTAAGAAGGTGTTGGTATTTAGACATCCTATAATTGATCCTTCATGAAAATATCACTATGATTAGTGTTTCCCCAATTTTTTTGGGTTTTGGTAAATGGTTAGAATTAACAAGGTTATACAAGTAATAGTTATATGGTTGATGATGAATAGAATATAAGAGAAAAATGAATGGAAGAAGGTTTTTAGGAATCAGATGTTGAAGTGTATTTAATGGTGTAAGAAGTAATTATAAATATTAAATTTCTTGTGTATTTGGATTCATTAATTACTTCATCAATGGTGTTATGGTTATAAGAATCATGAGATATATAAGGATTTTATTGTAGTACTTCTTCTTTAAGTATTTGGAAGCATGAAAATTTTCATTGAGGACTTTAAGGTGACCAAATATGTGGTATGTGATAATAAGAGCTACATTACATTGTTCTATGAGTCTATTGTTAAGATTAATTTGTTTATATTTACAGACCTTTTCGGGCTGTGAAATTGGATATAAGTGTTTTGGATGAGTCTTAAGTTTGAAGTGGATTAAGATGAAAATTTGATATTATTGTTTGAGGATAATGTATGATTTATTATATTGGATATCATGTTATAACCATTTAAGATTTGATTATATTTAAAGTTCTGATTAATGATATATGGATATTTCATTAAGACCACTTTAGGAATAAAAATGTCTTGAATATCCATCTTTACGTGTACAAAATCAAGTGATAATAGATCGAAGCACATCCAAAGGATTATATTATACTCATAAAATAGATATTAATCAATTAATTTTACTTTATTAAGTTTTTATTTGGAGAGTAAATTAGTCCCTCAACTTTAATAAACTTATTTTGAATAAAAATTATTCTTTTAATTTTATTACTGAGAAATCAATGTCTTCTTTAACCCATCACAAAATTACAGTTTCTTGATGTTATAATTTTTGATGAACATGTTTTCTATCACTCTACATCAATAATTAATAGTTATATTTCTCTTCAATGTCCCAGTTTCTAATTAAATCTAATTTTATCCTATTTGATTTCATAATTTTATGGTAACCTTCATATTTCTTTTTCCCTCTTATTATGGGGATGTAATATTAACCCTATTTCTAATGTTAGTTTCCCATAATGGAAATTTGAAGTATCATACTTTGATTTTAGAAGAGAAATTTCGAATTACAAGGACTAAATTTATTGAAGGATGGGAAATTTTAATAACCCATGATTTTATGGTATGTCTCTCTTTAAATTTTATCTTTTCAAAAGCTTATGTTGCACGAAACACCCAAGTTAAACAAATAATGATATATTATTATAATCTTGTTGTTGAATTTGAGTGAATGAATAACATTAACCATATTATTAAATTTATTTATTATATGATCAATATAATTTTTAACATTCATCTCATGTGTTTTCAAGACATTGTATAAAATAAATCCACATTTACGCATTAAAAGATATATTTTTATAATGGCAGTTTTACCGCCTCTTAATGGATCACTTATTTTAAATATATTTCTTGATACTTATTAGAATTATAATTGATAAAATAAATTAGTATATTAAATATGAATATTAAAATTTAATTTCTATTAACATTTAGTATATTTTCAATAAATTTCATGTTTACATGAATAGTGAAAAATACTAGATTTTAATTGAAAACATTTTTTCCCACTAAATAAATTATAGTGATAAATTATATTTATTGTTTGTTTTAAAGTTTTTTTTGATAAATTTTAAATAACATATTTCAATTAAGGCCATTTTAATAAATTTCACATTGATTTTGTATACAAACACATTTTAATATTTTGATTGCTTTCACATTAATAACATGTTTTCACATTCCATCGAGAGGATTAATTTTAAATTAATATTATCCAAAAATTTATTTTTAATTTTGAGAATTGGATTCAATATTTGGAATCATAAGGTCCAACTTTATTAAATAGATCCCTTTTATTTTTTGAAAATATGAATAATAACATTAATAATTTTTTAATTACCACAGTTGAGAATAAATCAGGTAATTATTAGTAAATATAATATAATAAGTATTATTAAATGACCCTATCAATTGTAAAAAATTTATAGGATCAGTTAATTTCTGAAAAAATCATCATTTTTTAATTATATTTCCTCTTGGAGCCACTTGGATGACTTTAAGTCTTTTATAGTATTTCTTTCTATGGAAATTTAAATATGTCATACTCGTGTTTTTAATAAGTGATACATTTTTATATGCAGTTATTAATATAATATCTTCAACTATAAATATTAATCTGAAAATTTGGATTTTTATCTTCCTTATGATAACTTATATTAAGTTTTTAGCACATAACTAATTAACTTAAAATCCAGAAAAATGATGATGTAGTAATTTTTTAATTAATGGTAATTTCAACTAAATAAAATCAAAATATTAAAATAAATATTATTTGAGATAATTAATGTCATATGAGAATTTTATATATAGAATATAAATATTAGTTATGTATTAAAGGTTTTTTATTTTGAATTTATCTTGTTTTTATGATATTTTTAATGTGTCAAGTAAAGAATAATGTCAAAATTGACAATAATTACATTTTAAAATAAATAATAATTTATTAAATGAGATAAAATTTATCAAAATATTAAATTTTAAAAAATCATGGGGATAAGGTTTCCAATTCCATATATTACCCTTTTAAAGTTCAATTGTCCTTCTATAGTAAATATATTAACCTTCAAATAGTAAAAACATATGTTGACACGGTAAGAGTTAAAGAGTTTAAGTAAGGGTTAAAACCAAATTATAAGGGAAAGAAAATTACATAAACTTTTATAAAAATTATAATACGAATAGGATTCATCCCTAATCACCTTATGATAGAATTTTCTTTTTTTAACAGATAGTTTTTTATGAAAATAACTTATAAATTATTTAAATCATAACAGTTACAAAATGTCCCTGTCTTTGTATTATATACCATTTATATGTCCACGTTGGGAGAAAACTAATATATTAATGAACATAAATATATATTTTTATTATAATGAATTTATTTCCATTATAATAATTTATTTTAAATTTTTATAAATTATATAATTACACAAAATACTTCAGCAATGCTAATACATGATTTATTAAACATACTGAAAAATAAAATAATAGATTTTTAAGTATTTATTTTGATATATTTGGGATGATTTAATGTGTATAAATAGTTTTCTATATTTATAGAATATACTAAAGCTTTGTGAAATCATAATATTAGAATTTCTTGTTTTTATTGATTCATTTAAAGTCACATTGAATGAAGAGTTTCAAATTTTAAAATAATGAGATTTTATTAAATTATTATTTTATTAAATTATTTAAAAAAATTAAAAATTAAAAAATTAAAAAGGGGATAATATATCATCGAAAATGTTTCCCCTACTAGTTTATAGTCCAATTGTAAGTCTTTTTACTTGTAATATCCTTATTATATTTTAATATTTTGAGGATTTTTTAAAGTGTATCTCGCCACAATTATAAAAGGGAACCTTCTCCCTCACTTACTCACACCAATTTGATCCATATATCTCAACCAAACCATATAAATTTCTCTTAAAAAATGCTTATTTATGTTCTATATGTTCTATATGTTCTTATCCTTCCAAAATTCCTACCCTATATAACTTAATAAGAGATTAAGGGAAGTCTACCATAGAAGAGTTAATCATTTTTACTAACTCATTCAAGTTTTTTTCTTCTTCTACTCCATCTTCATGTGTTATTTACATGATAAAGTAATAAATAAATTATAATATATATTTTTATATGTTATTATGGTTATGGTACAATAATATACCACCATTTATCCATCCTATAAAAAATCAAAGTACCATTTGTGCGTAAATAAGACTTATCATCTCCACGGAGTTGTGTAATTTGTTTTTCATCACCAATTTACTTGGATGGGTATAAAATTGTAAATAATAGATATATATGATAATAATTTAATTTTTTTTATTCTATAAAATTTATAATATCATCAACTTCGTTACCCATTCACCAATAAGGGAATGATATTTCTGCTCATGAGTACATATGGTTTACCATCTCCGCAATGTGATGCTATTCATTTTCCGTTTCCAACATTAAATAATGGAAATAAAAGTTTATTTAATTATTAAATATGATATTTATAACATTAATATTATTCTGTATATGTTTTATATATATCTTTTGAAAAATAATAGAGACTTTCATGATAATACATCCATATGAAAAATGAAGCAATCAACACCTAGACAAGGGTAATAAGGAAATAATATTATCAAACAGGTGATAATATGATATAATTGGATCATATATGATAACCTAAATATTAATATAGTTATTTTATTAATTAATAACAAACATTAAACCACTATAAAGTATTTTAAAACATTCACAACCAAAATGAAGTGTGAGTTAATGGTTTTTATCATCTTTTATGTCTGTGAGATATGCCTAATTCACCACTTATTTATTTTTCACAATGTACTTCCCCTTTTATATATAATATCATGAAAATATTTATATTCATTGTATTAAATGTTTTATTTCATAATTATTTACTTTTAAAGATTTTATAATTCAAATATTTCAATGTGGTATGGGACACTCTAATTTAAAAATATCTTTTTAAATCAGTTATTTGATAAGAGTAATGCTTTAGACATGCAAGTCATGGGTTGGGGGCTAGTTATTAAAATCCCATCAATGAATCGGTAGTATTTTGAGATGATATATGTTAGATTCAAACCCTTCTTGTTTTTATCTTTGAATAATCATATGGGTTTATACCCACAAACTTAAACTAGCATGAGGAGTGATCATGACAGTAACTATCTAGAGGATATATCTTTATAGTTCATATTTCTAACATCATGAATATCCATAATTTCAGTTATTAATTTCCATAATATTTTCACTATGAATAAATCTATGGATGCATTCACATTTTCAGTTTATTGATAACATGTCATGTTTTTTCATTTATTTACCTTGCCTTGATAATTTTATTTTATTTATTTATGGTAGTTTCTATTGTAACTAACCCTTACTGAGAATTTGAGCTCACCCCTTTCTTATTTTTCTTTTTTCCCCAAGATTGTAAGAATTATATTAAGACTGATATGTAGGTTTACACAAAGGGGGAATAATTTTGTTCTCAAATAAAATAAATTATGAATTTTATGTCCAAAATGTAAATTTAATTTCAAATATGTATCTAGTTTACCAAGACAAAAAAACTATTTTATCCTTTAGGATGATATTTATTATATCTTATAAAAATATAATAAAGTGACACATTGTATCTGGTCTACTATTGTGAGGGTCATTATAGTTTTCCCCATGTTTTAAGAACACTTGAGTGGGTTTGGGGATTTAGAGTTGAATCTAGAGTTTTTGTATTCTTCAAGGTTATTACAAAACATGTAATGATTAAACGTCATGAAATAGTTTTACACAATGTGTTAAATGTTAACATCATTTAATGGGATTTAGGTAGATGTCATAAACTGGTATAAGGCATGATAATTTTACATTTTTTTGGATACATTACATTTCTTTTAATGGTAATATCGGTATTTATAACCCAAGGCAATGGTTTTTTTCATCATTTTTGGGTATTTTAGATTATAAGATATGAAAATGGGTTTCACTCCATACAATTCTCAGGGGGATTTAAGGGTGATTCATAGATGATGTGTTTTCTTATTCATCCACATCTGCTTCCCTCTAATCATAAGAGATCTAAAATGTTATTTTAGAGAAATCCTCTTATTTCAGATCATTTTTGTTCATCAATTGATTTCCTTTATGGTTGTGGTGCATTTCTCCGATTGATTAATCCTTAAGCTTATTTATTATCATTGTTTATGGTGGCATTGTTTTGTTGTGTTATTGGATATATTGATCAATGATGATAATCTTATTGATCCTTATAGATCATTTGTGTGATATTCTTCTATAGGATAATGCTTATTGGTTGTGGTGTAGCAGGTGTGTGTTGCTTTAGGTTTTTTGTGATTTTTCCCCTTCATTGGATGTTTTTATTGTTGAATAAATTGTGAGATGTGAGGATTGATTCTTTGGCCTCCTTCATTGACATTACATTCTATTATGTTAGTGAATCCTGTTTCAGGAACGTGATACATGAGTTTTAGGTAGTTGGTTCTATCTCCATCCAATGTTGGATGACCTATATTTCTTTGATTTTAATCAATTATTTTAGAAATACTTGTTCATGATTGATTGAATGAATATTTTTTTTGGAAAACATGTTTTTAATAAATGAATGTTTTTTAATTATTTTTAGTATAATAGAAATGTATTCTCAAAAAATTTTGAAATGTATTTTTGGTTATCAATGTATTTTTTTGATGAAATGTTTTGGATAATAGAGAAAAAAGTAAGGATTGGGTACTTTGGTGGAACATATATCTTACGGCCATCATCAATTTATTATCATTGGGGTCACTGATGGGGTGTTACAATATTTCTTAGTCCCATTTTTTAGGTAATTTATCTTGAAATTATTAGTGGATTTACTCATCAGATGTTTCTCTACTCATTAGGACCATATTTTAGGGACTTTATTATGCACTATTAATTGATCATGGTATGAGTAGTTTGTTATCCTAAATAATTGTGATCCTTGGTGTGGTGTTACTTATTCTTTAGATCATACTATTTTACCTTTTACTTAATGGGTTGATATGATATATAATATATTATTTGTTTTATTTGACATATATTATGTATATGAAATGCTTTCAAATTATTATCCCTGAATTGTTTAGGAAATGTGGGAAATATGGAAATTAAATGTTTTTAATGCTTTTGATATAAAGACGATTGACTCTTTGTTGTGAATTGTTTTATTTAAAATTTATAATGGTCATATTATTGTACAAATACATTTTATTGAACACCTAGTGGGATCCTATTGATCCTATGTTGTCAAACTATGTGCACCCCTTCAACGTTGTATAGGCCTTTGTATGTCTTTTGATGCAGATAAAGGTATGGTACTATAATGATGTAAATAGTTTTCTATCATCTTTTTCTAGGTTGCTGGTGGTGAGATAGAGGAATTTTCTAATTAAATGACAATAAGTTTTCAATTTTCTATTTTATTATTCCTTTTTGTTAAACTTGTACTTTGGGATTCATTGACTATTTTTGAGTTTTATCATTTATGCCGAATTCCTTCAATTATGTAATATATTTATCTCTTATGTTGTTTATCTTTGTTATAAATATATTCCTTATTATTACTCCAGGTTGTGAGAATTCATTCCCTCTAGTTTTTTATGCCTAGTTGCTAGTCGTTACCCCGTGGGGATTGGGAACACCCTTTTGGTCTGTTCAATGTTTGGGTCGTGTACCAGTTTGAGAGGGTATCCGAGTTGGGTTCACCACACACCACTTATTTCGACCCCTACTATTTATCTTACATTTAGATCTTATATAGTGGTTCTAATTTGTTGTTTATATAGGAGTTATAATGATATAAATATGTAATTATTAATAAATAATACATTTTATCATTCTATGAATTTTAAAAGGGTGTACTAATTCCAAAGTCATTTTATAAGTATCTGGTTTTTTATAATATGTTCTTATAATAAATTTAATTTATATAAATTTAATAATTTTAATTTTTTAAAATAAAATTAAATTTTGAGTTCAATATTTGAAAATTTTCATAGGGATTAGTTTTTTACAATTTTTTAAAATAGTTTATTTTTATGTGAATAGTGAAAAATTAATTTTTTTCAAATACCACAAATATTATGTAATCATTATGATGTAAAAATAACATAATAATATTTCAACCCACTAGATAAAAAAAAATTATATTTAAGGAGTAAAATAATGAATTTAAAAATATTATTTACAATTTATAAACCATTGATTAACATTTTGAAACCTAATGTAAAATTTTGTCCTAATAAATAATATTTTTTGTCCTTTTCTTTTAATTAAGTGTTCCAAAAGGTAGAATTTGTTTTTTGTATTGATTTTAAATCCATATTAAAATAATTTTGTTTATAATAAAATAATTGATTCTATTAAAATTAGTAAACTTTGTAATTTTATCCTAATCTCATTTGTTTATGAAAAAAAAATATTTTTTTAAATACAGTTTTTAAGATGTTATACATTTATTTTAGAATTATTTATTATCGCTTTAAAATTATAATCAGTTAAAATGAATTTGATATTTTAAAATCGAATATTTCAATTAGTTTAAATTTTCAATTTTAATTTTATCTATAAAAATAAATTTCTTAGGTAAAAAATCTCCACTACATTAAAGGATAAAAATAGAATGAAGTGTTAAATTGTGGAGTAAAACTATTAAACATCAAAAAAATTAAATGATTTTATAATACTATAATCAAAAAAACCTTTTATTATTTTATCTTATTTTAAAATATGGATCCATTATATTTTAATATAACCTTTTTTAAATTTAGAAATGGTATTTACAAAAATGAAACTCCCTTCCTTTATAATAGTACCTTTCACCCCCCCTAAAATCCATTATAAATTTTTAAATTTTCTCCAATTACATTTCTATTTTAATTCCCAAAAAATAACCTCCCTCATTATTGAGCTTATGTACCATATATAATTCTTAAATCCATTGTAAATCAAGAAGGATTCCAAGAGAAGATTAAATTCTACTACATTAGTATTTTATCTCTTGTTATAAGTATTTAATTTATTATTAATAAAAATATTATAAAATAATATTAATAACTAATTTATAATGTTTTTAGAATTAATATTCTTCTATAAATTTAATATTACCATTTTAAAATATCTTGTTCTTATTCATTCGACCATTAAAACTGCCTCTTATTTAACAAAAATTTTACACTTATGTGGACACTATTATAATTATTATATCGTGAATTATTAAGAAATGTTTACTAGTGGTAATATTATATAATAATTATTAATTTATGATTTTATTATAATTTTTTATTCATTATACATTAAGTAAATCCTTCCATAATCATACTTATAAAATTAATTCTACCATGTTCTTGTTTTAGTCAGTTTACCCACCAACGTGAACAACATTAAAATATTTTATAATGTATGGTTATGGAAAATTAATCATTATTAATATATGATATTAATATAAAAAATATATATTTATTTTTTAAATTTTAATATTATTTTTTAATTTCATAATTAATAAATAACATTTTTGTATAATAAAATTTACCAAAACATACATGTTTTAGAGTTTTTCTTTATAAATATTATCAAAAAGTTCTATAGAATGAATATAGAGCTTCCAAAACTACTATAGAACTTATATTTTATGTATACTGACCATTTTATGGTAAAAATATAGACATATAGTGACCAAAAAATCATTATACCAAAACAAACATATAGAATTTAAAACCTCTAATAACCAATAATTAATATTAACTTAAAACAAGTATAAATTATGTAATAAATTAAAATAATATATTATTATAAAATGGAATAAATATAAATTCTGTTATATAATATCCTATTAATGACTTTAATGATATTTTATATGAATCTGCACTATGTCCAACTGAGCATGAATCCACTGTGAGGATTTTTATTGACTCAACCTATTTTCTTCAGTCATAATTTTTAATCCTCGACTATGGTTTTACAAGATTGTTTTATTTTATCTTATGATGATATTATATTTCATTTATTTGTAATTTTTAGGGAATTATATTTCCTAAATATTTTTTTTTGAATTTCTTCCTTCATACATTTTTCTGATGATAAGAATATTTCACATTCTCTCCAAATGAACTCTTTTTATTATACATCCATTTTTACTCTTCCTACCAATATTATCCATTTATATTTATAAATCCAAATATTTTTCTTGTGATCATAAATTCTCTATTTACAACTTTTGAAATGGTATATTTATTACTATTTTTAAAATATGGGTTTGAATAAAGTTATTTTTAATATTAAAAATATTTTTTCCTTTGACAATAATATATTTTATCATTTACTCCTTATTTACTTTAAAAAAACATTTCACATTATTTAGGGATATATTGATAGAATTTCTTTTATAATTGTATTTCAAGTATTATTTTCATGTTATTTTCTTAAAAATTATTTTTGAAGATGATATGTAATCTTTCCTTTTTACAAAAAAATTAAAAATGTTTTATGAAATTTATTTTCATGATTTTTCTTCGATTCTCCAATTTATATCTAAAATATATAACTCCAATGGAGTTATGTTTTTGAATTAACCTTTATATTCCTTTATAATAATCTATTTTGGGGTGATTTAATTTTTTTATCAATTGATTAACTGATTATATCATGTTATGAGATACCATTTTCAAATGATATGAAACTGATTTTTTTCGATTGGATCCCATGCAATGAGATTTATTTATATCTTATTGAAAATAGATATATATGGATGTTGATGGTCAAAGTAATATATCTCCCTCCAATGCATCGATTAAGGATTTATATTTCATGAGATAATAATTTTATGTATAGACATTTTGTTTGTTCAAAACAAGACATGTGGATATCTTGTTTGTTCACAACATGATGTGTAGACATTTTATTTGTTCAAAATTTAATTTGTGGTAATTGTTGAATTTCATCTCTATGTTATGATTTACCTCATCCTATTCATGTTCCATAATTATTTTATATACTACTTTTCAATGAAATACTATAATTTTAAGTCATATTACAATTATTATACTTCATGTCTCAGGTTTATTACCTCATACTCATATTCTATGGTACATGTTGATTTATTTGATATTACTTGTCCTTAAATACTGAATTATTGAAAAAAATTATTTTCCCATGTTCTTTTAGTAAAATATTTCTCTTGTTTTTATGTTTCTCATTTTCTTAGGCTCTAACCATAGATGACATGTTGAACTTTTTCCCTTTACTAAATTTTTGAGTTGGATACATTCTTATGTTCCTCTTCCTGGGGTTATAAAGATGAGTATAACTGATAAGGAGTCTATAAGGGGTTTTAATGTGTTCATATTATATAAAAATATTCAAAAGTGTTGTAAAAAATATTTTTTATGTAGCTAATTCTCAAATACACTAATCCTTTGGTTCTTGGGGTTGTCAAATTATTTTTGATTTATAAATTTTAACATATATAAAAATATAAAATAATGATATGAATATCTTAAGATTCCTCTACTAATATTAGAGAATATTTTTATTATTTTTATCGATTAATATGATTGGGATTTAATGAAAACTCTATGGTAGGATAATTTCAAAAAAAAATTGGAAAAGTGAATATTATTTGGTTTCTTTAGACTGACATTCCTGTCTGGATACAAAAAAGTGGATATAGACTCTGGCACAAATGAACATACAGGTAATAACACTGAAAGTGTTGTTTGGGTGTTAATTATATCTTTTCATGTTGCATGATAAAGAGGCGGGAATTTAATCTAGGTTTTATACTCATGTGGGATATGAATTTGTTAATTCACATTCACTTTATAAACCATTATAAAATATTGGAATATATTTGAGTTAGAAGTCTTAAGTGAAAATATTCATAGATAACCAAGTCTAAAACCTATACATTCTTAAGTTAAGGTAAACATAAAATTTATAAATTTTTTCTTCTATGTTATTATTTTTCTTTCTATAAGTATTATCAAACATAAAATTACATCCTTATAATAAATATATAGAACTAGGAGGATCCATTTTTCCAATAGATGTGAAGGGAAATGAAAATATTTTCCCAGTGACTGACCAAATGGGATGAGATCTGGGGTGGAAAACATCATTAAAATTTTCTCCCAACTTTATCATGCTTTGAATAATAATGATAACCATGTTTATCTCCCATAAACCTTATATAAGTAGGAAATTGTTTTCGATTATTTCATGTCACAACGACCACCCTCCATTTGTAGGCCTTCCAACCCACTAATTATATAGTTATGGATTTATGTAATGGGGAAAATATATTTTGTTATCTAGTGAATATACCATGTAAATGTTGTTTTATACATCTATCATTTTGATGATGAGTTAGAATAATGTTATAAACTCATTAAAAATACACTGATAAAGGAATAGGCTGACTCTATAGGATGATATGAGTTCAATAAAATATTCATCAACAAATAATTTTCTTGAAATATTTATACAAAAATGAAGATAGAGTTCTTAAGGTTGAAACATAATAATTTTTCATCTATTGGAAATTACAAAAAAACATTATGATACTAAAAATGTATTACTCTATTTTTATCACTCACCCTAAAAGTAAAATCATTTCATTATTTAGTGTCTTAAATCCAATTCCTTGATAGAAATTTTCTATAAGAGACGTTGGAAGATAGGAGGAACTTTTTTGTATGCTAAAGGTGGAGATGGAAACTGGGGATTCTAATTATTTGGGAGAGAAAAAAATTAAGGTATGGAATCATGTAATATTTAATGATAAGTCACATTTAAATAAAGTATTACTAGTTGCATTTCAAAAATATGGGAAGAATCACCCAGGTGATTGCCTCTAAGGAACATTAATGTGTTTCAATTATGGTAGGATCACTTACATATATAATGATTTTTTTAAGGGGATGAAGAAGCCAGTCACTTAAATAGAGAAAAATAATGCACCAACTAATTCCCCTCCCACACTTTAGTGCCTTAAATGAATTTTTTTTGTGCATTAAACAAATCAATGACCAAACCCTAGAGTGAATGATGAAAATAGACACCAACAACCTCCAAATAAGAGGAAACATTGAAGATTATGTGATATAAAAAACACTAAGGTGGATTTAGATAATGAACTATTAAAAGGTACACCGATAATCTGCACTATACCTATGAATTATTTATCTAGTTCTGGTTTGATGGATTTCTTCATATAATAAAATTTTTCTATGACTAATGATTCGCCACTTAAATCTTTAGATACTGATAATTCTATTAAAAAACCATTTGGATTTATGATAACATATAAGATATATTACACTTATCTTATAATTTTTTTTGGAATGATAATTCTTATATATTAAGTTCTTCTTCCCTTAGTTGAATTTTATATAATATTGGGTATGAATTTATTTTCTTATCATAAAGAACAAATTAATTTTGTTGGATAAGGAAACCCCATTTCATATTTTGAATCATTTTATAGTCAAATATCAAGGTAAATATGCACATAAATTTCTTTTTGAAGAAAATTTTATAATATGGGTCATTATACCTAGAAATGTGGGACTTTTAAATCAAATGATCTAGGATGAATTCAAAATTGATGACATGACAGTTGTATAGAAACATGTTGTTGTATTTCTATATGAACTTCCCCGTCTTCCCCTAGAGTGTGAGGATCGTTTTTTATTAAAATAAAAACTAGATCCATTTTTATATCAAATAATCTATATATAATTTATTCTATTAAATTGGAATAATCACATAATTAGTTTCATTAGAATCTAGACAATGGTTTTATATGGCCTAGTTATTCACCATTGCGTTTTCTATACCCCTTTATCAAAAAGAAGGATCTATCAATGCATCTTTGAAATTATTATCACGAGTTTAAAAAATGTAATGTTTAAAAAGTATCTTATATTCTATACTAATGACATATTTAATCAACTCTTAAGAGCTCAATATTTCTTGAAGATTGAATTTCAGTAAAGATACCATCAATTAAGGGCGAAAGTGGGAGATATACACAATACATCCTTTTTTACAATATACGAACACTATAATTTCATAATGATATCATTAAACCATAAAAATTACCATGTTATCATCATGAATCTAATTAATATATTCTATAAAGATCTATTTAAAAATATTCAACCGTTTTTACTAATAATATTGTCTTATATTATAAGTTCATGAAGAGCATTTGTTGATTATTCTAAATAACCTATAGAAGGATAAATTGTATGTAAGGTTTGAAAAGTGTGAGTTCTGGTTGAAAAATGTATCCTTACTAGTTCATGTAATCATATTATAGGGTATATTTTTGGATCCATTGAAGATAGATTTGATCAAAAAATAGCCAAGACCCACCACTCTAAAAATAATATACAATTTTATAAGATTAGCTGGATACTACCCATGGTTTGTGGTAAATTTATAATGACACTCTAATAACATAATAATGTTAAAAGAAAAAGGGTTAATGTTTCTCTATATAAGAGAATTTGAAGAATGTATCAAGGACCTTAAGAAGAGATTGGTCACTGTAGGTTTTGGGCATAACGGAAGGATGGTTGGGATGACACCAAACATTTATTTTTACGATGATCAATGATTATTCTAGGATCAATACAACGATGAACGCTATTCTCCATGGAATAGAATCAAAGATTTAGATAAATAATGAAGAGTCCCAAAAGCTTTATAGTTGATCTTTCACATCATGTTTATAAATAATTTATTTAATTTGATAAATAAAAGAATACCTGGATCTTCAGTATTTTCTTGGTTGATGATGTTGATCATCTAGAATGACACCTCCATATTTTCTCATTGTGCTTCTAAGGATCCAAACCAAAATCCCTCTAGATGTGATCCACACGTGATCGGATGTCCTCTGATCGACACCACTCATTCTCTGGATTCTAGCGCGGTGAAGCAGATGTCTTGTGTCTATTGTTCTTGATCTCTTGTTCTTCGGTATTGAAGAACATCTCTTTTTCTTGAGAGGGTAGGACGGGGATTCAAGATAGAAATCATTTAGCTAAAAAATTATCAATTCAATGGGTGTGTAGTTTGGTATATAGAATAATAGATGTACGTGTCTATTTATCAACATGGGGCTTCAATTACAATTTTTTCTTTCGTAATAGAAATTAAATACATTCCTATCCTTAGAAAAAAACCCGTGATTTTAATAATAATACTGCATAAATATTTATGATGCACAAACTTGCGCAAAATGGAATAAATAAAATTCAGCATCACAAAATAATAGTAGCGTCATTATTATATTAATTTTTTCCGACTATTTAAAGAATTATTTACTATCTAGAAAATAATTATTTTACTACCAGACTGGCCTTAGTCTTCTCGAACTCCACTTCCAATTGTTGAACACCAGAATAAATAAATAAATAATTTATTCTCATAAATAAATATTTTACTTAAAAACAAGTAAATAAATATTTTTGAAATGTTCAATAAAATAAATAAATATATTTTACCCACAATCCAGTGAATAAATATTTCTTTAATTTATGCAATAATTTTAATTTGAATAAAATAATTCCTCTATCATGAGAATATTATTTATTCCATTAATTAAATTCAAATAGAATTTAACCAAGACTACTAGAAACACTTACTATGTGACCCTCTAGGATTATTTCTCATTGGAACTAGGCGGGCTTGCCTAAATTCCAAGAGTACTATCGAGCAACGGGATAAGGCACCCAAGAGAAATAACTTTAAGTCTCAACGAATACATCCACATATGAACTCTCACAGTGTAATATAATCCATTTGTATCCATATCTTATCAAGTTAGTTTCATTATAGTGTCCTCAACCTTTATTCTTGATACGTCGTTATTTGGATTCCTAAAATACAATTGTTGTTACACCATGGAAATGAAAGTTTTGCACGACAGATCTATTTCAATCAATGTACAGAGATATCAACATCCATAAATGGAAGGGACAAATATTTTCTCAAATTTACCATTAATAACATGCCACTCATGATGAAGCCAACATAACGTACTTCCCTCCAACTGTCTACATGATAGTTTGCATCAATAAATCAATGTGAATTATTCATGACATATATTAATGATAATATTAAAGTCTAATGATTGTTAAACATGATTGTACATAGGATTGTACAATTACACCAAAACATGCAAAATTCCTACTGGAAGGTATGTTCTCATAATCTCCAATCATTGAGATTACCAAGTACAAACTTCATGAGAGGAAGTATCATAATCTTATGAGTACTCATACCTGATGGTATGTATACTATGTGTCTCATTATATTATGTCATCCAACTGCAGAACAATATATTATAATATTTTCATAGAACTTCATGGTTCCCGTAATAGTGGGGATCTATTATGGCCTTATCAATGTGATAAATACTCCAATACATTATTACACATTAGTCATAAAGAATAATGAACAATATGTAATAAGATGTTTAATAATAAAATATATTAAATATTAATGTAATCAAAGTAAAACCAGTTTGTTCTAGGACACCAACTCTTATAAAATACAACTTGGACTAGAGACAACTACCTATGAATTTAAGTCCACTAGATATCACATGATGATCATGTTCATTCCGAGTCAAGGATTTAGTCATTGGGTCTTCCACATTGTCTTTCATTGAAATACTACTCACTACAACTTCACCTATATGACAAAAATCCCTCAAGAGATTATACTTTTGAAGTATGTGCTTAATTTAATGACATGACCTTGGATATTTTTCAAGAGCCACCACTGTAGTATTATCATAGTACAGTGTGATGAGATCTTTATAGTTAGGTATCACATCTAGATCCTTAATGAATATTCAAATCCAAACTACTTATTTAGCTACCTCAGAAGCTATGATATACTCAGACTTTGCTGTAGGATTTGTGACCACATTATTCCTTGATCTCTTCTAGTTCACTGAACCTCTATTCAATGTGATGATGTATCCTGTTTTCTACTTCATGTAATATTGATCAGTCTGGAAACTAGCTTCTTCATATCCTCTGATGACTGGATCCTCATATCCTCCATAAACTAGGAATATATCCTCAATACACCTCATATATTTTGGATAGTCTTGACTACCATCCAATGGCAATCACCTTGGTCATCTTGATATCTTCCTATTGCAGTCAATGCGTAGGTGACATCTAGCCTAGTATATAGAATGTCATACATGACTAACCCAATCATTGATGTGTATGGAGTCATTTCCATTATCTTTATTTCCTCATATGTTTGAGGACACATTTTCCTGGAAATATGAATACCATGTGATGTTGGTAACAATCTCCTCTTCGGTTGTTCAATACCAAATCTCTTCAGTATCATATTAGTGTATGTACATTGACTAAGGCCCAAAAATCTCTTGGATCTATCATGATGGATCCTCATCCCAATAAAATGTGTTTCCCCTCCCAAGTCCTTCATGGAGAAGTATTGATTCAACCATGCCTTAATAGACTGTAAGACTTATACCTTGTTTCCAATAAGTAATATGTCATCAACATATACTATTAGAAAAATGACTGCACTCCCACTAAACCATTTGTAGACACAATGCTCATATTCATTCTTAATAAAACCAAATTTTTTTCTGGATTCATCAAAATGAATGTTCCATGAACTGGATTCTTTATTTGAAAAATAAATGGATTTCTGCAACTTTCATACCTTATTGGAATCCTTTGGAGTCATAAACCCTTTAGGTTGTGTCATGTAGACATCAACCTGAAGGTTCTCGTTAATAAAGGCTGTTTTGAAATCCATTTTCCAAATCTCTTAGTCATGGTAACCGGAAATGACCAATAGAATTATAATGGATTTCAACATTGAAAATGGTTAAAATGTTTCATCATGGTCATTTTCTTAAAGCTACTTGACCATTTTTCCACCATTCGTGCCTTATAGGTACTGAATTGTCCTTCTATGTCCATTTTCTTCTTGAATACCCATTTTCAACCAATATGATTTACATCAACTAAATGATCTACCAAAATCTAGACATGGTTTTTGTATGTGAAATACATTTTATAACTCAATTCTTATTTCCAATTGAAAACATATATTCCACTTATTACTTCTTTGTAGGTTAGAGGATCATTAATATCAACTAATAATTAGTCATCATCCTGGGTAACTTGAAAATTGTCGTATTCTAGTTCTCTAACATCTCTTGTACTCCTACACAATTCGTGTGTCTCTGTAATAGTTTTTTCTTCAATAGTGCTTTGTGGAATCTGTTCATGTACCAACCCTGGTATACCTCGAGCCTCGACTTCATCAAATTATCTCTCACTCAAACTATCATTTTTGGAGATTTTCTCCCTCACAAAGAATATGGCATGTCATTCCACTACAAAAGTTTTGTATGAGGTTTGGCATAGGTAATATCCCCTTGTTTCCTTAGGGTATCCTATAAAGGCACACTTTTTGCCTCGGGTTTCATGTTTTTTACCTGAAGAGGCGTTAATAAATGAATCACTACCCGAAACATGTAAATTCAACAACATGGATTTCTTTCCACTCTAGAACTCATATGGAATACAATTTATCGATTTAGTTGTTATGTGGTTTAGTATGTGAACCACTTCTTGTATCACATATCCCCAAGAAGATAATGTAAGACTCGCATGAGTCATCATTGATCTCACCATGTCCAACAAGGTGTAGTTCTTCCATTAACTCACACTATTCCACTGGGGAGTATAAGGAGGAGTGAGTTGGGATAGGATCACAAACACTAGTAAGTAATCAATGATGTCTTGATTAATATATTCTCCACCTCAGTCTAAGAGTAGTTTCTTAAGTTTCTTACCAAGATAGTTCTCAACTTCATTCTTGAATTCTTCAAACTTATCAAAAGAATATTACATATACCTCATTAAGTAGATATATCCACATCTATTAAAATGATCAGTAAAAGTTATGAAGTATGAGTACCCTCCCCTTTCTTGAATTGGAAATGGTCCACACACATCAATATTAACCAATTCAAGAAGCTCTTTAGCCCTTTCACCTTTCCCACTAAATGGTGATTTGGTAATTTTTTTTTGGAAACATGAATGACATATGAAAATTGGTTTTAGTTCGAAAGAATATAAATACCTATCTTGATGTAACTTTTTCAATCATTTCTCATTTACATGACATATTCGGTGATGCCAAAGTCGGGTGTGGTATGAGTCATGTGAAGTATCTTTTTTATGGATTCCCATTACTTGGTTTGTGTAATCTAACACATATAGACCATTGTATAAATGTGCCCTACCAAAACAAAAGATATATTTGTAAAATAAGAAACATTCATTTACAAACGTTAAAACAAATCTATTTGTATCTAATCTGGATACATGAATAATTTTCTTATTAATGTAAAGAACATAATAACAACCCTTTAACACGAAGATCATCCCAGCTGGAAATGTGAGGCAATAGTCCCCAACAGCTACCACAACAAGTTGGGATCGTGGGTTTCTCGTAGATCCACCTCCCCTCAGTCAAAAATCACTAATCTTCTTGGTTTTTGTATTTTGATACATATTTTAGAATTGAAAGATGTATCTAATACCCAATATGTAGAAAAAGATAGATTTAATTCAATAAAAAAAACACATGAAGCTTCCCACTGCTTATTAGGCTGGGTGCAGTTTTTTTCAGTGGCCCTCCTTGCCATCTGTAAAACAAACTGGCTCTTATTCCCTTGCCTCCCCTTTGATCTTCTTTTTCTTGTAAGGGTGTGAAGAAGCTTTGGTATTAAATATCTTTACCTTCCCTTTCCTCTTCTTCAATGTAAGGACATAAGGCTTATCACACTTCATATATTTATCCACATGCATAATGAGGATAAGAAGATTAGATAGAGACTTCTCAATATTGTACATATTAAAATTACCAAAAAGCTATATAATATATGAGGGAGGGATGCGAGAATGAGAACAATGCTCAGTTATTTGGGAAGTGTAAACCCTAGAGCCTTTAGGTGCTCAATGTAGCCAATGATCTTGACTACTTGAGGCCTAGCTTATATACACTCTCTAATCTAACTCTGAATGAGTGCCTTGGATACCTCAAACATTCCATGCCTTTCTCTCTCCACGTAAAGACCACGGAGGTGATCGAGCATGGTATAAGAATCCATGTTTCTGTGATACTTCATGAGTTCACTATACATTGATGATAGAATCAAACATTGAATGTCGAGCATGTAATTCATTTGTTTCTCATAGATTAGAAAATCCTCATCACTCACCAATCTCATAGGAGGATCAATAAATGCTAACTCCAACAGTTAAGGCTTCCATTCATGGAGTAAGATAACGTGAAGGCGTCTACACCATTCCTGGAAGTCACTGCTAGTAAATATGTTGTCTTTATCTAGAATTGATCACAGGGATAGTGTGGTTGTCGAGCTTTCCATTTTTATTCTACAATTAAAAGAGAAAATAATTAGTACCTTATTAATTTTATTTTATGACAAATAATAAATTAATTATATAAATTCTCCCAATATTTTATCACGTCTCAATGGACCTTGCCATTGAACTCAGAATGTCTAATTTGAATGACATTATCGTGGAAAGGATCCATAATCCCTTACGCATAACCCCAAGAATGGTTGGTCAAGAATTTTGAAGGTATTTAAGTAGGCAGGTCTTTTCTAACTTTGGGCTTATACTCCTTGATCTGTTGAGTGGACTCCCCAATCCTAAAATCTTGACTTTGGATTTCCTCAACTCTTAACTCCAATAGTACACCAAGTCTATCAAGGTATACTCCCCTTGCTGTAATATGGTTAAGTTAACCTGAAACATTTCATACGGTATTCCTGTATAAAAGTATGTATCCCAAAAAGGGTTGCTCAAACACATAGTTTTTCTGAGTTTTTCCCTTAATCAAGTAATGGAATTCTTAGTACAAATTAATATTTTATTTGAAGTATTTTTATCAATTAGGTGTGAATTGATTATTATAATTATCGAATGCTTGTAAATATTATGTGGAAGTTAATTAAGTGGTTAAACATGTATTTATAATATTTATGCATAATCTTGGTTTATTTTAGTTCTATATTTCATGCTTGTTTAATTCATTAATTATGTGATCGTCACAACACATCCATAATGATAAACCATGAAACTAAAAGAAATAACATAAATAAAAGGGAATGACCATGATATTTTATAATTCATAGTTTATCTAGTGTCTGATAAGATGACCCTGACCTAGGGGTGAAACACCTAGAAACTTTTAGGTTTGTGTTTACAGCTTTCCACCTTTCCACCTTTGTATCTCCTAGGATTGGTTTTGTCGTGGATCCAGCTTGAACCACCTCCACATGCTTGGGAGTTCCATCTATTAGATATTCTTTTATACTCACTAGCATGTGAGGGGTAAAATTGGGTTTTACATAAAAGAATCCTTGGGAACATTGGCTCTACAAATTAATGAGGAGAAGGATTGAATGATAAGAAATTTAATTTAAATAAATAAATTAAAAGAAACCATCCACATATAAAGGTCCACCTCTAGCCCATGATCATCCATACATGCAACTATATTTATGCCTAAAGGAAACTAGAATTCAATTCTTTAATCGTTATTGTTTAAGATAAATCACGCACGAATCAATTAATTATCATTATTAATTAATCAATCCTTTTATCTTAAACACATTTATGAATTTCTTTGAGATTCTAATCCATCATATTTTTAAACAAATAAATTCATTTTAAATTATATTTGTATGTAACTTGTACCTTAGAGGCAACCCTGTGAATTATTATTCATAACTACCCAATTAGTAGAAATGAACATTATGTAGATGTTAAATTAAACACACACATATATATATATATATAACACCTATCATGTGTTGGGCCATATATTTACGCCTACACCATGGTACATGTCTCAAGGATTTGTATAATATAATAATAAATTTTAATAAATATGTATAATTTGGATGATTACATGGAGTTCAGTATCAATGTTACATGGTATACATCTGGGAAATCCATTTATGGGGTACATAATCGAACCCTAACCCAAGGGGACTACACGACATGTCCACTAGGCCACACAATGTGTAATCTAGAACCCATGTTCCTCCTATTCCAGTTCAACACATGGAGTCATTGAAACATAGACAAACCCCAATGACATGGCTTGGTTTGGCAGACTAGACCTGGTGCATTGAACTTTGACTACATGGTAAGTACTATCAAATACACATTGTGTGTTCTAGTGTTGTATGGCCCAAAACCTTTGGTACCTCCGGATGAGATCCTATGTTTTACTTTAATCAAAATTAAAATAAAAGATAGTTTCTTTATGGTGAACAAGAAATGAATGAGGTGGAACAGATCTCAAGATTCATATTTGCAGAATGATTAACATCAATTGAAAAAAATAAATTATTAAATGCATAAATCATCAACGAAACATTTAAATAATTATAAACTACGATGTAACTGCGCTGATACCACTTGTTGGTTTTGGGTGCAGGGGAAGCGTGGTGGGGAAGACACCCAAATTTAATTTTTACCATAATCAATGATCATTCTGGGATCAATACGACGATGAATGATAGTCTCTATGGAATATAATTAAATATTTAGATAAATATTGAAGAGGACCAAAACGTTTAGAGATGATATTTCACATCTTGTTTGTAATTAATTTAATTAATTTCACAAAGAATAAAATACCTGGATTTTCAATATTTTCTAATTTTTTGATTTTGATCATTCATAATGACCCTTCTGGATTGTTGTGTTGCTATTGAAAGGATTAAAACTAGAATACCTATATTAGAGAACCACACGTGCGGTGATGGCCTCTGATTGACACCACTCATTCATTGGGTGCTAGCGCGGTGAAGTGAGTGTCTTATGCCATTCATTCTTGATCACTTTATCTTTGGTCTTGAAGAACATATCTGATTCTTGAGAGGTCGAGAAGAGGATTTGAGAGAGAAATTATTTATATCAACAATTCGCAATTCCCTGAGCACGCAGTTCGGTACATGGCACAATAGATGTACGTGTCTATTTGTCGACCTGAGGCTTTGGTTACAATATTTAATTGCATAACAACAATTAAATACATTCATAACCATAGATGAAACCCATGATTTTAATAATAATAACCCATTATTATTTATGGGGTACCAACTTGGGAAATGAAGAATAAAAAATCCACATCACAAAATAATAGTAGAGTTATTATTATTTTAATTTTTTTTAACTAGTTAAATAAATATTTACCATCTTGCAAGTAATTATTTTACTACTAGACTATCCTTGGTTTGCTCAAACTCCACTTCAATTTATTGAACAAACAAATAAATAAATAAATAAATTATTCTCTTAAATAAATATTTTATTTACAAACTAGTAAATAAATATTTATTAAATTTTCAATAAAATAAATAAATATATTTTTTCCACAATCCAATGAATAAATATTTATTTAATTTATGAAATCATTTTATCTTGTATAAAATTATTCCAATTTCATGAGAATAATATTTATTCCATTAATTAAATTCAAATAAAATTCAACTGAGACCACCAGAAATACATAGTGTGGGACCCTTTAGGATTTTTTTCTCATTCGAATTAGGTGGGATACCCTAAATTCCAATACTACTATCTAACAACAGATCAAGGAACCCAAGAGAAATAACTTAATGTCACAACGAAGACATCCACATATAGATGCTCATTGTGTAATATAATCCCTTTGTCTCAATATCTCATCCAGTTGGTTTAATGATAGTGTCATGAACCTTTCTGCTTGATACATCGTTCTTTGACTACCTGAAATAAACTAGTCATTATGCCCTGGTCATTGAATTTTTTAGGACGGTTCTATTTTAATCAAAGGGCTGAGATATCAACTTCCATAAATTTGAGGGGAAAATCCTTCCTTGACTTATCCATTAATAACAAGCCACTTGCGACTCACCAAACTTGCCCTAATTCCTACCAACTATCTATGTAACAGTTTCCGTTAGTAAATCAATGTGTGTGAGTCATGGAATGTATTAAATATAATCGTAATGTCTAATTATTATCACACACACCCAAATATATGAATATATTATCGAACTAAAACATGCATAATTCCTACTGGTGGGTCTATTCTCATAATAATCTATCATGGAGATTTCCAAGTATGAATTTCATGAGAGGAAGTTTCATCTACTTAAGAGTACTTATACCTGGTGGTATGTATACTATGTGTCCCATTATAGTTTTTCATCCAACAACATAACCATATTTAATAATATTTTCCTTGAACTTCATAGTTCTCATCATAGTGGGGAACTGCTATGACCTGGTTAATGCAACAAATACTCCAGGAAATTATTACCCAATAGTCATGAAAAATAATGAACTATATGTAATGAGAAGTTTGTTATTTAAATATATTAAATATTCATGTAATTCAAGGGTAACTAGTTGGTTCTAGGACACCAACTCTTACAGTCACCACATCTATACTTACATTACCCCATATTAGAGAAGGTTTTGTAATATATAGTGATTTGTTATTAAATGTTATGGGATGAATCCTCATATGTAATGATATGTTAATTATTAATAAAACATCAAAATATAAAAAAAATCATTATAAATATTACCCAAAGAATGATTTTAAATTATCATAAGTGATATTTGAATTAAATATTTAGATAAATTAATATTATAGTAGAAAGTATGATATATATATAATATTCATATGGGATTTAAATATACATTTAAATAGAACTTAAACATTCCCCAGATGATATGGTTAGAATTTATTGAATACTATGATTGTTGAATACATTGAAACCCAAGGAAGGTTTACAAGGTGGCTTATTATCTATGAGGGAAAATATTATGATACTTTGTATATGATGAGGATTGAAAAAGACCCAATACTATTGGATTTGAATAGTATGAATTTATACATCATAAGTGGTGAGGATTAATCATATCTTTCCCAAATAACTACCCATGTATCCACCCACATAAAGATCAAAGAATTTCAAAAAAGATTATATGGAGCTTCAAAAACAAGTAGAAAATATTCTAGACTTCAATTTTGATAAAGATGGATTTAAAGGTATTGGAACAAGAATATGTGTCCCATAAAAACTAAAACTAAATAATGACATTTTTTAGGATTCACTTAGATCATAATTCTCTTCTATTCTAGGAATAATGAATATAAATTTAGATATAAATCAATACTATTGGTGGGATAACAAGAAGATAGAGATTGCAGATTACATATATCAATGAATAGTATGTCAAAAAGTTAGGACTTAGTGATGAAATTCTATGATGATGATGAAACCATTACCCAAATAATTTTTAAATGGTAAAAATTACCCAGTTTTGTATCATTAAAATCCCTCAAGTAGGAAAGGATATAATTCAATTTGGGTTATAGTTGATCTTTATAAAAAATCATTTTATTTTTATTAAAGATGTGTCATGCTAGAACAACTTTACAAGATATATATAATGAATGTGGTAATATTGTATGGAGTAAAATACTCCATTTTATATTTTTTAGATACAAGGTTTTCCATAATTTTCTATAGAAGTCTTCAAAAAATCATTGGATAAAATATTAAATTTTAGCACTGCTTATCACCCTCCAAAAGATAATCATACTAAAAGAACCATTAAAACTCTATAGGATATATTGAGATCATGTTCAATGGATTTTCATGAATTTTTGGATCAATGCCTCCCCCATATAGAGTTATAATATAATAAAATCTTCTATTATAGTATTAAAATGACACCATATGAGGTTTTATATGGAAAACAGTGAAAGACTCCAATATGTTGGGATGAAGTTGAAGAAAGTAGGATGATGAAACCTAATGTTTTCTAGAAAATGATATATAAGTATTAAAAAATTTTAGTAAATATAAAAGAAGCATAACATTGAAAAAATGATATGTTGATAACCATTTTTGAGATTTGATTTTGAATTGGATGATAAAGTATTCCTTTAAATATCTCCTTGGAATCTTGCTATGATATTTGGGAAGTAGGGGAAGTTGATACCATGACACATTAGTTCTATCGAGATTATTTTCAATTTTAGGGATGCATATTTTCACTTATCACTTCCTCTATAACTATACATAGAGTATTACATCATCCACATATTAATTTTGAAGAAGTTCATTCCAAACCCTTCATATGTACTAAACTCGGAAATTGTGTAGTCTGAAAATGATCGCTCATATTAAGAACAATTGGATGTCATTTTGGATTGAAGATAAAAGGTGTTTTGGAACAAGAAAACTCATATGGTCAATGATTAATGGTGGAATCAAAAGGATGGGGAAACAATGTGAGAAACTAATTATGTAATTAGATAATAGTTCCCTAACATGTTTTTATCCAAGTAAGGTTATTTTCAGGGATAAAATCTTTTTAAAGGGGATAGATTTTAACAACCCATCATTTTTGTAAATATTTAACCTTAAATAATTTTTTTCAATTAATTATTTTATTCATATAACCAAACCAAAAAAACCCATGAAATATTAATAAAATAAAATTATTAAATGTGATTCTCATAACATAACTATTGAATTGATAGGTGTAAATAGAGATATCTTAATTGTGAAATTAATTTTCAAATTAAAACCTATAGTGTCATATAGTATCAGTATTCCTTATCAAGATCATTTTTAAAAGATTTTAAATGATATAAAATCACTATGGTTTTCCATAAACTAATCCAATTATATATTTCACTACTAAAATCTCGAGTAAAATCATCTGTGAGATAGGTTGAAGATCATAGAAATCACGATGAAATCTATGCTAACTAAACCACCACCTATGAATACCAAAACTACTTATCATTCCATTTTGAGTTTTTAAAATATATTAATGGGTTTTTAATTTAGAATTTTATAGGATATAAACTTGTAATTATTAATAATTTTTAAATCTGAACATGTTAGGAATATTTAAAAAGTGTTCTAATATAAAAGTAAATATATATATATATATATATATATATATTTCACATTATGAGTTCATATATTAAATTAAATATATATAAATTTTATTAAGTTAATTTGTTAAAATAACTTCATTTTTTAATTAATTATATAAATGTTGGTTTATATTGGTTTTTTGAAATTTTCTGAAATGGTTGATTTTTTGGTGAATAAAGAAAAAAATAGTTTTCTCAAATACTAAAACATTTATGAAATCATTATGATATTATAATTACATAAAAATAAATTAAGATAATTTATTAAAAAAACATTTAAGTGGGAAAATAATTCATTTAAAATATCAATTCAAATTTATAATACTATGTTTGACATTTTGAATCCAAAAGTTATATTTCATTCTAAGAAAAAATATTTTTTGTCATTTTTATTAATTATGTGTTCCCATGGTAGAATACAATTTTGGATTAATTTTAAATCCACATTACTCTTTTTTGGTAAATAATAAAACCATTAATGTCACAAAAATTATTAACATTCATAATTTTAGCCTAAACCTATTTTTTTATGCTTAAAAAATATATTTTTATAACATATTTTTTAATGTTTTATAAATTAATTTTAGAAATAATTTTTATAAATTTTAGAAATTTAATCTATTAAAATGTTTTTAATATTTTAAATAATCATGTATAAATATTTTGATATTGTTTATTTACATTTTAGTACTAAAAAATTACTGAGCTAATAATTTGTCACTATGGTAAAGACTAAAAATGTCAAAATTGTAAGACTATTAAATATAAAAAATAATTATATTTAAATAAGTGTATGAGACTGTTATAAACCAAAAATCATATTAACCTATCTTATTTTAAAAAAATTATCCATTTGACTTGAATATGAAACTCTATTTTTTATTAAGAAATTCTATTTAGAAGAATATCACTCGCTTTCACGTATAAAATGTTCCATCAAACACCCCTTAAAATAAATTATACAAATTAGAAAGATCTAATATAATATACATCATTTATTTCCCAAGTAATAATATCCCTTTTAATTGATCCTTTTTTCCAATATATTTCTCAAATCCCTTCTAAATCATGAAAGATTCCATATAAATATTAAATAATTCTATGCAATTATTTTCTCCTATAGTAGAATTCATTCATATATTATTCATATTTCTCTTCATAAATCATATTTATAAATATTATATCATGTTTTTACATCATCATTCTTATAAAATTTTAATATTACCAATATTAAATATACTTTTCATATTCATTCATTCATTATAAATCCCTCTCTTTTGAGTCATTTTTACCAACTCTATGAACGATATTATAATTATTATAACTCAAATGATTAATAAATCATGAATAATTTTTATATTATAAAATAATGATTAATTTTTTATTTTATTTCAATTTTATAGTGATTATTCTTTAATAAAAACAATCAATAGCCATACTTACCTAATTAATTATAGCATGTTCCTATTTTGGTCGGTTTAACAATATACATGAACGATGCTCTGAATTTTTATCATAAGTGATTTTGGAAAATTAATTTTTTTTAATATATTATATTAATATTGAAAATATATTTTCAATTTTTAGAATTTAAATATGTATATTTAAACACAATTTTAATAAATAATCTTTTTTATGATAAGGGTTACCGAGACAAACTCATTTAACATTTTGTCTTTATTGATCGTACATAAAAGTTATATAAAATGAACATGGAACTTCATAAAACATTATTTAATATCTATTTATGTTACCTTAACTATTATTGATATGAAATTATAAACATATTTTCAAAACCAAGATTGTTTTACCAAAACATACATGGATTGATTAAAACCACTAATTAACAATAATTAATATTAACTATGAACAAGTAAAAATTATATAATTAATTAACATAAAATATTATTCAAACTATAAAATATATTAATAAGGTTTTATGATTTATTATTAATATTTATATCATCATTATAAAATAAATTAAAATGTGTCTTCACTAATAAGAATTCTCGGTAAATTATTTTTATGAAATAACCTCTTTTATTGAGCCATAATTATTCCACTTTAACTATGGTTTAAAATATTGTTTCTTATATCATATGGTGATATTATATTTTTATCATTATTATTTTATGATAAATTTCATTTTATAAATAAAATAGAGCTTATTTGATGAATTAATTTCTTCATAAGATTTAATGATGTTTGGAATAATTCTTATTCTCTCCAAATGAGTTATTTTTCTTTTAAATACATATTTACTATTGAAGTGAAAGTTATCTTTTACTATTTTTAAATCCAAATACTTTTTATTTTTATTGACCTCTATATTTATCTTTACCCATTTTCAAATTGGTTATTTATCCCCCTTTTTATGATATGGGTTTCAATAATGGTATTTTCAGTATTAAAAAGATTGCTTTTTCATTCACGATTATATATTCTATGTTATACTACACATTTACATTGGAAAACCATTATAAATTATTCATGGATCCATTTTTGTTATTTATTTTTGAATGGTATTTAATAAAAATGTATTCATGTTAATTTCATCAAAATTATTTTTAACGGTGACTCATAACCTCTCCTTTTTTCAAAATGGTAAAAACATGTTTTATGAAATCTATTATCATGACTTATCTTAAAATTTCCTATTTATCTGAAAATTATATAATTCCTATATTTTTATGTTATATTAATCACTGATTAAATTCTATTATTAAATACTCCTTTTTGTGATTGAATTTTTTGTATTAACAAATTTTCTTTTAATATCACATTGTGAGATACTATTTTAAAATGATATGAAACCCATTTTTTTCCATGAGTTCTCATGACATAATGAATTATTGATATATTATGTGAAAAATATGTATTTTTGTTTTTGGGTTTCCAATATCACCCACAAATTCATGTGTTAAGGATTTATATCTAATCAGATAATGATTGGATGTGTGGACATTTATTGTTCACAATATGTGTGTACATATTGTTTGTTCAGAGCATGCCATCTTGAATTTTTTGTTTTTAAAAACATAATGGGTTGGAATTATTAATGTTCTAATTCCACTATTCTTATAATTATTTCAGAATTCTTTTTTATGCTATTTTTTTATGAAATTTCATAATTTTAATCCATATGCCTATGAATATACTTCATGGATCATGTTTATTATCTCACACTCTTATATCATTGTATATGTCTGTTCATTTGAGTGTACAGGTCCTCCTATCATGATTTATGTAAACATATTATTGTTGTTTGTTCTTTTACCAAGATATTTCCCCCATTACCATGATTCTCATATTCTTATGAGCTAGCCCTTGATGACATGTTGAAATTTTTTCACTTTTAGAGTATTTGAGATACCCCATTTCTTAAGTTTATATTCCCAAGGATATGAAGCTCAGTATAACCTATTATGAGTATAGAAGTGGGTTTAATGTGATCTTATTATGGATAAATATTCACAGGTATTATAAAAAAATATTTTTTTGTAGTGAATCCCCAATGATAAATAACAATTATTTCTTGTGATTATGATATTATCTGTGTGTTTTAATGTTTATATTACAATAATAATGGAGAATAAAGACATGTTTTTCATAGGTCATATCATGTTACATGGGTCACCACAAAGATCTTATATAAGGAGCATAAACTGAAGATTTATCAATATACATGAGATTTAATACTACTCATTTTAGTTACTAAAATTATTTAGGAAATGTCTGTTTTCAATCCTTGGGACACTCACTCTTTTCCTCTCCATGAACTACTTCAATGATGGTTAGATCAAATTATAGACTTCAGGGTCACATTAATAGTTTCTAGACATAAAGTTATCTCCATGATTTTTATATATATTTTGTACACTTTACATCTTTTATCTCTAGATAAATTATTTATTTTTCTCTATGTTTTTTATTATCCTTCGAAAAAGTCTTCAACATGTGTCAAATAACATATTGGATTGTTCAATTATAATGAATTTACAATACATACATGCATTTAACTTCATTTTCATATAATTATGGCCCTATAAGTTCTTATTAAATAATCTATACATGTTATTTCACTCAAAAAAGATCATTATTCAAACAGAAAAATGGTTTGTTCAATTAGTGTGTTAATAGAACAAAGTGGTTCACATATGTCATTCAAGGAACACAATGGTTTGTATAAATCAATAACACAACTTTACCTAGATATATACATATCATTTTTCTCTCTTAAGAGTATCACTCGTCCAATTATCATTATATTCTTCATCAGTGCTTAGAAATTTATTAGAAAATACTAACCCTTCATGCAACATAAATCAATTCAGTCATAAAGCTCTAAGTTTGTATGAGTCACCACACCGTTATTCATTCACATTACTCAAATTCACACAATTAAAAATTTCCATATCCCCTTCTTGTCTCTAACTTCATGAAACTCTTCCTTTTCAAGATAATTCTTTTATTTCTCTAATTTTTTTTAGAATCTTCCCGAACTCACAAAAGTCTATAATTGTGAAATTTAGTTCATGACATTACCTAAAAATTCGTTCTTCAATCCATTTTCAAGAAAATAATTATAACACATACTCAAAAACACTTAGAACCATTCTGCAATGAATATATTAAGGTCTTCATGGTCTTAATAATTCATCATATACTTTTTAGGGTATATATATATCATAATGGTCATTAATCCTGGGAAATACTTCATGTATTATTAGTGACTTAGTCATTACATGGACTTGTTTTTCTTAATGGAATAGACTGACACTTACTATCCCAAATATCCTCATGACTACACAACCCACAATCACATAGAATATTCTCGATAAACATTATGATCTCAAAATTATCTTCATGAAATCTCCCTTTGTTATTTAATCAACATAGTAACACAAATTCTCATATTGGATAATAAAATTTTTTCCCAATGGGAAACTCTTAAAGAATTTTACATAACTTTTAACATGGTGAATAACAATTCCAATGCCTCAACAATATAAATTCACACCTTATATTTCATTTTCTATCAAAATGTATATCTTATAGAGTGTGGATAGATATTTTTTATAACACATTAATCCTTTATTATATGTTTTCATTATTCAACATTCAAGAAAATATCTTCTAGTAATCCACTATTTTCATTCTAAACTAAAAATTAATTTTTAAGATTCCATATTTCATATTCACAAATTCTAAATGTGCTTCTTATGTGTGTGTTGTGCACCTACTCCTTTATCCCTTCGACAAAATTTATAAGATATCATCCCATTGTATTTGAAATTTCAATTTAAATACCCTCTAATAATATTCTAAAAAATGTGTTCAGTCTAACATATATATTTCCACTACAAAAAATTCTTAACCTTTTATTTATAAGAATACATTATTGGTTATATATAGTCTTAATGAACTAGAGAAACTCAAAACATCATGTTCATTCAAATAACAGTCATCTTTTAAGATAAATTTCAGATCCTCAAAACCATACTTATCATATGAAATAAATAAATCTTCTCTTTAATAGCTTTTCAGTTTATAATTTTCTACATTCCGAACCCAGGACAATGTATGTAACTATTATACACACTCAATCTCTCTCTCGAAAACCAAAATTACACCAGTCTAGATTTTATATCTATTCACCCTGTATCCTCAAGACTCTTTGCATCCTCTATATACTTTTTAACAAAACCAAAGATATTATAAACAAAACCATGTCACAGCCTCTAGGTTACAGAATTCTCCCCTTTCAATTTTATTGAAAATTTTACCATGAATCATCAACCAAAATTCCCTAAACTGACAGTAAATGGTAGAAACTTTTATTTTTAACTATACACTCTCCCATTATACTCTCTCCCCCATTTTTAATAAAATTAAAAGTGAATCTTTATCTAGATATTTCATTTCAATTCTCTCACCATTTATTAATAAATTTCATAATGGTTATCTTATCATCTCTAATCCTTCTTCATCTATGAAAATATTTATACCATATATTTAATAAAATATAACAAAATTGTATTTGGATAATTTAATTTTTACTCAAACTATTAAAACCAAATTGAGAGAGTTTTTTCTATTTTTTTCATTCAATCCCTTTCCTATCCAATTTGATTTATCTATTTGACATCCAAAAACCTCTTGTCTCTATAAACTATTGAAACTTTTACTTTAAAATAATTAATATGTTCCAAAACAACTTTAAATATACCTTTTATATTAAAATTTAGGATTTATTTTCTGAATTTATTGCTTTATATGAAACCACTTTTTTATTTATCCATTGGTTATTTTACCACCTATTAATACTAGTGGATGCGATGTAATTTAGGATTTTCACTTCAAACTTGATTCCAATTGATGACAACAATTATTTAATCAATAAAATTTGAAATTTCCATTTTAACCTCTAAACCACATATAGAATGGAATAATTCTACATTTACCAGCTTTTAAGATCGAATCCAATTTATTATCTATAACATCATTTTACTCAATGAATATTAAGTAGGTGATTTTAGTACTTATAATAGAGTCATTGAAAAATTCTATAAGACTATTGAGTTGTAAACATTCCTAAGAAATTAGATTTAATTTAAAAAACATCAGACATAACTTACATAAAAAAATATAAACCTTGACTTTCATCCTTTTTTAACACTTTTTTCTATGATCACAATAACACCTTCCCCAAACCCTTAGAAAATATAAAATAAAACACAAATTGTGTGATCAATACTGCATATTGATCCAATTGGTAACAATTTTTTGTTAAAAAATATTATACCAAATAATATTCAGTATGTTTTTTCCTTCATTCGGCTTCCTGTGATACTCCAGATCCACAAACCTTGATTCAGTTCTATAAACTCATACTGAAACCTACATTGATACTAGCTACAATAGCCCAGATATAACGATACCTAATTAAAAATTCAATAAATATTATTGATATCATATATCTAAAGGATATTTTTTGGTTTAGATCTTTACATAATTAAGTCACAACATATAATGATAAATTTAATTTTTACTATATTAATGGAAGGTTTTTCTATTATATATAAAACTACTTAATTCTTGAAAAGTATTAAAGTCTCCTAAAAATTATCTGATACATGTTAACTTTCTAAAAATTTAATTTTTTATTACATTTCTTCATAACCTAGGAAAATAGAGAACATAAGAAGGGGTGAGATCAAACAGTTTGTATGGGAAACATATAATTGAAACAATCATGGAAAAAACATACCAAAAATATTATGATTAAAATATGTAAACAACATGAATCTATAATAAAATTGAAACTGGGACCATTATATATCCATGAAAATAAATAAAATCATGGACATCAATAATATTGATCTCATACTGATAGAATACATATTATTAGTCATAAAAAACCTACTTTCAAGGCCTTGTTACAAGGAACTTTACTTCTCTTCGAGACTGTATTCAGTACATCTTAATAAATTTGGAATGGATGCACCATATACCCAAACATAATTTTTCTATTGATACATGTTGGTGCATCAAAGGGATATATAATTTATGGACTAACCCATCACATTCTATGTCCAATGAATTCATTATAAGGGAAATTATTAAACAATACATAATCAACCTTTTAAATAATCATCCATATATAAATCAAAACAAAAAATTATATATAAATTTCACCATATCAATAAAAATTTCAAATCTGATTATAACTCATCTAGACTAAGAAGGGGGATGGTTAAATAATAATATTAAACTTAAAAATAATCACCCATATTGGTATAACAAAATAAGAAGTGTCCATTCTTCTCCCCATGTTAATTGAATATCATAAATTCTAGGTGAAAATAATCCAATACATGTTATTTAAACTTTAATGTTCACACAATGGATAACAATGAGTATATGGAAATTTTAATACTAGAATAATGTGATCATAATCTATCTAGGTAATGAAAAAAATGGTTTCAAAAGAACATATCCTGTGAGTTGGGAAATTTTCCCAACGATTTTATGTGGTAGGAATTTATGTCCCCAAAAAATGATAGAATAAAACATAATACAATAAAATTGATTAATATACCTAACTTATATTAAATTATTTCAAGGGAATGATCATAACTCAATGAATAAAAATTAATTCAATAAAAACTCTTACTAATTGGTAAAAAACTCAATCAATAACCACTTAAATAAGGGAAAGTAACTTGGATATTAAATTCCTTGAAATAAATTTATATTTAAAAATATATATCCCATATATTTCATAAAGCATACCAATAGAGAAAGGTGTATAAAACCAATAATGTCTAATAATATTAGAATTGAGCATCAGAAAACCCTTTCTAATTTAGAAAAATTTGAACCTAAACTCCATGAAATAGAGGTCTTGTATATAATCATAAAATATAATTATTAAATAATTATAAGTCATATTATATTTTGACTAATTATTATATAGATCACATATATAAAATTAGGTTCACAATACCAAACATGTCTCAAAAACTGGGATCTGCGGTAGAAACACTTACTACTTTGGTGACATTTGGATTAAAACACATAAGAGTTAAAAAAATTAAATTTATATTTATATACCATTAAATAAAATTTATTAATGTTACAATATCATAAACTGTTATAATATATAACTTTAAATTGGAAATTTTTACATAAATACAATATTTTTCTCAATGAAGGGAAATTGAGATAAAAAACTCAAACTTCTTCCATATTCATTATGTGTAGTTCTTAACTTCATGGGTAATCAAGATAATTTTATTATATAATTATTATGAAACTTATTATTCCTAATTTAATTTCATCTTTACTATATATTAATATATTCTATTTTTTATTATATATTTTCATTTACCCTATCGATTACTTAAGGTTATTCAGTCAATTTTTTTATATCTCCTCATGCATGTTAACCATGGTAGTAAGTTTTATAAAATAGCATCACAATATCCAAAATATTAATAGTTTTATGGAAATAATTTCTATATATTTAATATATTTTTTAAGACAATCGTGATAGGTGTATATGAAAAATGAAATACATTACTCATGGAGGCGATAGTTGGCATATACACATGATTAGTGTTTTCATTTCTCAATGAATAAAATGGAAAGAGGGTAAATAATAATATGAATTTTTTTCTGATATTAATATTATATAAATAATTTTTATTCATAAATTATATACATTTTATCAACCATGAATGTTGGTGTTTAAAAAAATGGATGACATAACTTTGTGAAAGCGTTAGTCCGTGCAACGCACTAACAATAATTTTTTTCTTAGCAGATAGATATGAATAAGAATTTTTTCTTTAATTAATTTAATAACATATAAATATAAATATTAAAATTATTGAATTATATTTATATTGATAAAATATATTTGGAAGAGGAATATTAAGTATAAAAACATAAGAGGATATTATACTACTGTTGGAGACTTGATCATCCTTAGAAAAATCATTGGAATTGAAGGGATTTGGATAAATTATGGTAGCCAAAGGATAAATAGATTGTTTGTTAGTTATATTATAGTATACATTTTAAGAATTTTAATTTAATTTATAATGTGATGTGTATGTTTGAACAATTGTAAGTGATCCCATTTTATAAGAGGAGAAAATTACAATTTTGGAGAAAACCTTTATATTTTAATAATTTTGTGACACTAGTACTATTTACATGGATCAAAAGTATAAAAATAATGTATTTTGGGATGTATTTGGACTTAAATTACTTATAAATACCTTTCCATACTTTTTTCAAACATTTTTGTTGGTTTTTAAAATTACTTTATTACATTTTACGCTTACTTTTATACATGGTAACTAGTTCTTAACTAAGTGATTTTATGTTTTATTAAAAATTCAACATAAAAATTATCACCAAATTTTTTTCTGATGAAAATAATTACTTATATTTAATATAATTCAATATCTAAATTTTATAAAATTATATTTTAAATTAAAATAGATAATCTGTACAAAAATTGTTTTAGTAGAAAAATAAAATTTAGACCATTATTGATTCTTAAAAATATTTAGAATAGATTACCAAATAAATTAGTGTTAATATATTTATTTAAGTGTTTATAAACAATATTGCATTTACTATTTTAAGTAATTAAATTTATTTTATTTTATATAAATTCCTTGATATTAATAAAAAAAATTAAACAAATCGTTTCACTATTATCAAAGTAATTTTCATTAATCCTAAAAATGTTAATTCTATAGACAAAAATGAAATTGAATACATTAAATAATATTAAGTTTATTATCTCAATTATAGGAATTATTTTTTCAATTTTTTTTTTCTATTTTCAAGGAAAATAATCTTAATGTTAGCATTTGTACCATTTAAAAACCTCATATTATGAAAATAGGATTTTTAAATATAAAATTTATTTATAATAAATTATCAATTTTATTTATTATAATGATATTAAAAATATTTTTATTGTTCAAAAAATATTTATTTTCCATAAAAATAAATCCAAATCCAAATTTCCTTAGCCTGAATTATAATTAATGAAATAGAAAAAAAATCATAAAATATTACTTGATTTTCTAAAATAATATTCATCGGATTTAAAATTTAAATATATTAATTTTAAATGATTTATTTTATTTTATAAATATATTATATATATATATATATAATGGTTTTAATAACTTAATATCCATATAAATGTTATGGTATTATGAAAACCTATATTGTTTTACTATTCTCCTAAATTAATTATTTAATAAAATTTTAAAAAATACATTAAAAGATAATCTTGTTTTATGGAACTCAAAAATGACATTTACTTTATCGAATTTCAATTTTAAAATTTGAAACTTATTCTATTCCAAAATAAAATATATAATATAAATAAAATGAAATTTATTGAAAATAACCTTTCAATATTAACTCATTTTAATTATTTACATTATAAAGTAATAATTATTATTGATTTTTTAAATTATTTTGTACTCTATCTTTATCAATAATTTAATCTTAATAGGTTGTGGTTTTTTTATGTTGGGTGTAGAATGTGACATAAGTTATTGTACACATTGAATTCTTTAAAGGTAACCATATAGTAAGATCTTGGGGTGATACATTCTCCAACTATAAATAAATTTTGTCCTCACAAATTGACTCATTGAAATTTATATTGGGAAATTATAATTAACCATTCACTACCTAATAATTTTGGATTTATTTAAGATGTGGAATGATATTTATCAATATGAAAACTTATTATAATCACTTTTCAATGAAATCTAACCCACTCTCAATTTCACATAGAATAATATAAAAGGAAGAATATCTGGATCAATATCAAATGAATCCCAAAATCCATAGAAATGATTTATATAATAATTATAATACTATAGACTTTTATTTATAACATAATATCCAATATTTGGTGAAAACATACACAAAATAGTACACTAGAAAATCTAGATTGAAACCCCACTATCTGATCCATTAATAGTTGTTTCATAGGATTTTCCTTGTTCACATAGTTGTTGGAGAATATCTCTGTTATTATCCTTTGGGATAGATCTTTGAGTCACATAATACCCAAATCATTCAATTTAAGCAATAGATTTTTGTAGATTCCCTCTTTCCCTTAAACTTGTGATTCAGATAACCTTCATTATTACCAACTCTTGGTATTTTGTGAGACTCCGTCTTTCTTTTCATTGGTTTTTGGGAATTTGTATATGTTATAATTGTTAATCATATTTCATGGTAGATGATTTGGAATATTCACAAAGTTCCTCACTCTAGTTACCATTATGATGAGTTTTTTGTTGAGGTAATCTTCATATTGTCCATAACACCATTGGTTTCTCATAGTTCCATATATAACTAAAACCAAAATGATGAACATGAGTGATGAAACATAAAAAATAATGGGTAATTATTATAATCAATAACATAACAGGGATTCAAACATAAAATATTTAACCCTTACCATCTTTTCATCCTTTAATAACTTTAGTTTAACATTAATTAATCTTACTCTAACCTATATAATATTTAGTTAAAAGTAGGTCACATTAAGTCAGGTTATCTCATGATCGTTAAATTAATCCTTAAAATAGAGATCTTAAATTACCATGAACTTTCTTAAAATAATATAAACCTAATAATCATTGAAATCTATACTCTAATCATCAAAATTATCTTTCCAAACACATATTATTCATTCCTATAATCATATATCCAAGTATTTATATACCCTAATCTTAAAATCTAAAAAACATACCTTTATAGAAACCTAATTGAATATACAATACATTAAGACAAAATTATATTATATATTACTATAAAATTTAACTCTATATTTAACCCTCAAATTGTATAAACCACTAGTTCATAAGGACACACATTAGTCACCATATATCATAACACGAAAAATGAGAAGAAATTATCCATAAATATCATGAATCAATAATAAAACCCTTGTTTATAAATTACTATCTAACATACATATTGAAAATCAAACCACCCTTCATTATCCAAAAACCATATGTATATTTAACATAATATCTATCCACAACCCAATCATGTGTTCTTGAATAGTTATGCCATAAAATATACCATTTTCATAAAATCACTTTTCAAGGATAATTATACCATTTAATATATGTTTTGAAACATTTAATGTAGAACTAATGAAGAGAAATCCTTATATATTTCACATAATCTTCCAAAAAAATTAGATTATAGAAAAAGGTCATCAATAAATATCACCTCACATATTAAAATAGATAATATAGTCAAGAATTAATTTCTTTTATTATATAAAACTAACTACAATAATTAATTATAGGAAACTAACGTTTTCAATCATAATAATAATATAATAATATTTTATCCATTTAAGTATGCTGCCTTTTTTGGCTATCAAACATTATTTTTTCTATGAACAAAAATTTCTCAACATTATTTTCATGATCCCATTTCAACCAAATATGAAAACTAGAATGGTTATGATAATGTCCAAAATTAAAATATAAAAATATTGATCTTTATATATCTTCCCTTGCGACACCACTATTTTTAACCTATGATACATTTGGATCAACCTATGACTCCCTTATTCAATCCTTATTCCATAGTCATTTTCTTATTAGGTAATATAACCTAAATAGGTAATATCATTCTTAAATCCTTAATAGGGGTTCGTAAATATAATTTGAATCAACAAAAGAATATCCCTCTATAGTGTCTCGATGGGTTTTTAGCTTTAGGCCCACTGATTGTGTATCACACCGATGATTGATTCAATGCTCGACCAAACCTTCTCAGGGTGACTACCCACAAGTGAATCCATGAAATATCTGCATCCACATTCTAGTATATTGATAAGAATTTATATTTACGAATAACCACATAATATTTACTTTTCCAAAACATCAATATGTTATCAAATACTTAGAATTATTAATAATTTGTTCACTGAAGTTTCATTATCCTAAAACCTAAGTAAAATGTATATTATTACCTTAAAATTAAATCATATACTTATATAAAAGGGTTATCTATACATTTTAACTTATAATAAACCTTAAATTACATACCCTTAAATTATAATCAAAAAACAAAATAATCTCCAAAGTTATATAAACATTTCCTTTGATACAAATTATGATTCCCTAGACCTCCAGTCATGGATTTGGTTCCATAAAATCATACTTTACATACATGATTTGAATCCGACTATAAAATCCTAGATATATCTATGTATAATTTCAATTTCAAAAAATATTATTGATCTATTATTTTTGAATGATATTTTCATGTTTATAGCTTTATAGAATTAGGATACAATATAAACTGATAAATATCATATTATTTGTATCAATAAACAATTATCCCATTACATATGAAACTACTAACTTCAGTAAATTGTTCAAGATATCCTTAAAATTATTTCACAAATTTTAAACTTATAAACAGGTCATTTTTAATAATTTTCTCGATAACATATTGAAATAGAAAACATAATATGGCATGATATTAAATTATCAGTTGTGGAAAAATATAACTGAAGAAATCACAGCATAAACGTGACATAGATATTATGAAAGAAATAGGTGGAAAATATGAATTTATAGTTAACTTAAAACCCATATCATTATATATCCATGAAAATAAATTAAAACTTGGAGATCAATAAAATTTATCTCAAGTTATTGGAATACTTAATTTTGGACATCAAAAACCTACTCTCAAGGCTTTGTGGCAATACACTTTACTTGTCATCGATACTGCAGTCAATAAAAATTGCTGAATTGGGTAGGGATGCACCATATAACCAAACAAATATCAAATGATACATATAGATGCATCAAGAGGTAATATAATTCTTGTCTAGACCACTTACTTGTTTAAGTATAATTCATTCACCACAATAGAAATGAAAAAAAACTACATAATAAACCATTCCAATAATCATCCATCCCAAAATTAAAACATAAAAAATTCCTATAAATTTTACTATGTGAATAAAAGCTATAAAATGATCATAAACCATCCATAATCATAAGTTGGATAGTAAGACAATACAAATTAAATGTAAAAATAATCATCCATGTTAGAATAAAAACGTATAGAATGAAAATACTTTTCCACATGTAAATAGAATGTCATAACTTTTCAACGAAAATAATAAAATATGAGTTATTTAAAATATGGTGTTAAAACCAAATCAAATAATGAATATATGGAAAATTTAATACTATAATAACATGATCATAATCTATTTGGATAAATAATGTGGATGGTTTCAATGGAATATATCCTAAGAAGTGTGAAATATTTATCAAATGGTTTATGAGGTAGGAATTTATATACCTTTAAATACAATGACAGAATTCCAAATAATATAATAATAGTGTAAAATTTATCAAAATTTTATGAAATAGCTTTAAGGTAATGATCATAACTCAGTTAATTAAAATTGAGTTACCAAAAACTCTAATGATTTGAGAAACAACTAAATCAGTAGTCACTTGAATAAGGTAACATTAATCGACTAGTAAATACCTATAAATGAAAATTTAATGATAAAAATATATTCATTCAATGTGAATAAACAATAAAATGAAATCTTGGTGAAAAAATGTATTATGTCTCAAAGAAATAGAATTGAGACAAAGAAAACACTTACGGATTTTAAAACATTAAAATAAAAAACCCTTGAAAGAGAGGTAATAAAATTATACTTCAAAAAAATGATTATAAAATTATTCATGATATTATAACTCAAATGGGAATTATATAAACCAAATAAATGAAATTATGTGTATAATACCAAAAATATCTTAAAGATATGAATTTGAGATGGAAAACCTTACTACATCAGTAACTTTTGGATAAAAACCCTTGATAATTAAAACATGAAATTTGTATTTATATACCATGAAATAAAATGAACTAACTATTAAAATATATCAACCTGATTATATGAAGACCTTGAAATTGAAAATAGGTAAATAACAATAATACATGTCTCAATGAAAGGAAATTGATATGAAAATGCTTACATTGTTTGACATTCATTTTGCGCACATGTTTAACTTCTTCAATAATCAAGTTTGGTTCGTATATAACATATTTGGAACCATGTTATATTTTATAATAATTTTAATATGGATAATTTTTTATCATATATTATATATTTATTATATATTTTTCTTTCCTATGTCAGTTACTTGAGATTATCGAGTCAGTTTTTTGTAAATCCTTATATTTGTTGAGCATCATAGTAAGAATAAAAAATAGTTTCGGAACATCTAGAATATTTATATTCATATGGAAATGATTTTTATATATTAAATTATTTTTTAAATGAAATCTTGATGGGTGATTATGACAAATGAAACTCATTTATCATGAATGTGATAGTTCACAAGTACTCACAATTAATGTTTCTAAATATCAAAAATGATTGTGTAAGAAGGTAAATTATAATTTTATAATTTTATAATTATATTTATATAATATATTTAATATTTATTCATATATTATATCATTTTGATTATCCATGAATTGTGGTGTTCAAAAAAAACAAGTGGCTTTGTGGTGGAGGTAGTCCATGCAACACACTGATGAGCTTTTGTTTTTCTTTAGAAATTGATTGTAATAATAATTCGTTATTCCATTAATATAATAACATATATTTATAATTATAATATTAATTTCCTTATATATTTATTTTTATAGAATACTTTTAATAGGAATATTAAGGAGAAAAACATAATAAAGAGATAATACTTTTGTTGGAGACTAGATCTTTCCTTGAAAAATTCATTTGAATTTAAGGGAATAGGATAACATAGTGTGACTAGTGGATTAATAGATTTTTATGAACCTATAAGAGAGGTTATTTTTGGAAAAAATTTCAATGAAATTTATATTGGGAGGTTTGTGTTTGAAAGGGTTAAATTGATCCTCTTTTATAAGAGTGGAAGAAGGGTAATTTTATAAATACCCTTTATATTTCAATAATTTCATGGCACTCTTCTATGTTAGATTGCACGAAATTTACAAAATAATGGAATTTTGGGGATTCATTAGGTCAGTAAAGACTTAAAAAAGGATTTCCAAGAATGTTTTAAATATTTTATAGAGTTTTTAAGATTATATTTTTTATATTTTTCTTTTTTAATTTTAAACCAAGTAACTAGTTTATAAGTGATTTAATGTTTTATTAGAAATATAAAATAACCCACATAACGAAATGTATGGGTTCTACTGTAACATTCCCAACTCGGAAGCCACTAAATCAGTGCTCTGAGTCAGGTAATCACATTACCTCATTCATGCCTCCCCATACACAAGATGTTACCGACTTGCAGTGAGGGTTTAATGAGCCATGTGGGGAGACAATACCCTCTTTTCCAGAGTAACCCAGAGTATAACACAATATAAATAGAATTAAAAATGAAAATAACCAATAAACAAGCATAATAAAACATTTTCCAAATTAGGTACAACCAAAAATCTAATACAACATTGACATGATGTACTAGTTGTGCAAAGTGAAAGAAAACCAAAATAAAACGTCTGTCTAAGTCCCCAAATAGGACCCAAATCCAAGTCTGTGTACTTCTAAATGTACATCCCAATCCCAAATCAACATCCTAGTGTAAGGACCTTTCCATTCTATTGAATTACAACCAAGATATCTGCTCGAGTACCCAACAGTGTCCCAAGTAGGGTTTGATTAAAAAACTCAGTAGGCCACCACCAATAGTGTCTATAAAATATTTAGTCTAATAGATAGTGGATCCAAGTAGAAAATAAATGGTAAGTAAACAAGGGAGATTTAGGGTTCCATAAGTTAACAAAGTTCATTGAATTTATTCCTAACATTTATCACAATCACATTCCTTACACCATATTCAGTACTCAATCCATTTAATCACATGTTTCCTAGGATAGGCATAAATATGATCTACATAAGGGTCTAAGGCAATGAATCACAATTAATAGGGGAAATAAATCAAGTCCATATCTCACTAGAGATACACATATCATATAAATATAGTATCCTCACCTCGAACCCTCAGTCTGGGTGGAATTCAACCATTAGGGGAATAAAACCTCTGTCCCCTTCCCTAACTCGTGCATTTTGGGGTGGATTTCGGAGCCTCATTCTAACTCGACCTGTACGCGTAGAACCTCAAGTAAATACCCCACTCTACCAAGAATTGGGCACATGATTATTTATCAAAACACCACAAATATACCATAACACATCATAACATAACCAATTCCAATGTAAATCATCATTCATAATGCATAACAAACAACATGGGAATTAATACTATGTCATAACCCATTAACACGTTTCCAATTACAATTCATATTCATTTATCAAAATCCCCATTTCTATGCATTAACCCATTGGGTTTATTCAAAAACCCTTATGTCATATCCAAATTCATCATTGACAATTAGTTGACCCATTTATCCTATTTATCATTTCATAATCATTTACCCACTTATTCGTTTCAGTAAATTTCTCATATCTCACAACCCAACCACTTATTACATTCAACCATTAGGTGTTCCACAATTCCCATATATTAACCCATTCAACACATTCATCCATTTCCGTATTACAACCCATTAAAATAATCTCCATTTCCCATTCCATCATCCAATTACATGTTCACCATTTAATATTCCCTAATCCCGTTAAGCATTTCTAACCAAAATTCATAAAAAACGACATAACCACATTCAACCCAATTTTTCCTTTTTCATGTCATTCCAAACAACTCCTTATTCATTTATCACCCTAGGAATGTTTATCATTATTTAATTTACACATAATCAATCACAAACACATGTTCTACATGGGTTCCACATTATTATTTGACAACCCTTCCCTTAACCCTACATCATTGTTGGTTCATGTTTGCTGACGCACCCCATCGGTGGCCCTAAAATAGTCAAGTCATCACCTATGCATACCTGGGGAATCGAAAAGGTTCAAGAAATTCATTAAGACACCAAATTTAACCAATAATACTCAAGTAAACCAATACAAAACAAGATATATGCCAAATCCCAACATGAATTCACATATCTATAACAAAACTATTGGATATAACTTATAGACCACCTACCTCAAATCTGATGATGAATGCACTATTAATCATGGCCTTAGATCAGGATTCAAGAACCCCTTGAATCCCCAAAATAGGTTCCACAATAAAAAGAGGGTTTTAGGGTTTTAGAATAAGATGGAAGAAACCACAAGCCTAATCTGAAAAAGATAATCAAGATGAGAGTTAAACTTACACTAGGCTTCGATCTGCAACCAACGGTTCCCCACACCAAAAATAATCGATGATGAACCAACTCTTGGAAGCTTGGGTTATCCAAGTTAGTCACTAGTGTTGTAGGGGGTGAGAGGCGGGAGAAACCCAAGTTGGGGTTTAAAATCCTATGACGGAATTTTGGTAATTTTTTATAAGTTTCTCGGTTGCACAGTTTCCCACATGGTTTTCCAAACCATGCTCAAACCGTGCAGAATCCACTGCCCGAAAATCACCCCCTTATTATTATTTCCTAGATATTTCACACGGTTTTCCAGAACATGCGTAAAAAATTCAGAATGCTACTTCTCGCACCATCTCCGCTCACATGATTTTCCAAACTGTGCGTAAACTATGTCGATTTCATAGAAATCCCATTTTACCCCCTTTTCATGTCCCAAACCCCCGGATCACCCCAGATCCTTGTCAAAGACTTGGTAAAACACTTAATTGACCACTAATGGGGACTTAGTCTGATACATAAACAAGAACATAAATTTACGTGAAATTTGGGATGTTACAACCTCCCCACCTTATAAAGGCTCGTCCTCGAGCTGCTTTTCCAAGAATCACTAAGCTTCCCGAACTAGAAGTCATTCCTTTGTGTTTTTCTATACATTCCCATCCTATATGTTTCTAGTTCCACACTACAATTCCCATTAATCATGGATCAGGGGAACATACTTTCCCCACAAGCCTTCTTTACTATAACCACATCACTAGTTGAAAACTCCTCAAGGATTCAGCAATATCAACCATTCTCACTATGAGAACTTCATGGGGAAAAAATAAGTTAAAACACATAACTCACAACACATGAAAAAAAAAACACATAGAATCACATCGTTATGGAGGAACTAATTGGCACCTCATTGGCCCGATCCTCTGCACAACTCATGAACCAAATCACTAAGCATAATTTTCTTATTCCCTCAACACTAATGGTGACCAAACCCGATATCACTTGAAGGTTACACATGATCCTTACAACTATGATTTTTGAAGATTTCATTCCACAAATATACATCCAAATGGAACTCAAAACTCTCATCCACTTGACCAGCTAAACCGTGCCAAATATCTCAACCAAGGCTAACTCACCCAAATGGTGACCACACGATTCCTTCCAAACCTTAAATTTTGAGCACTTCATCAACCAACCATTTATCCAGTATGGTCCTCTCCACCATTTTAGTTACCTGGAACCTCCACAACTAGTGAATGACCACAAGAACTCAACTCAACTTTCTCGTCATCTAACATGTTCCAACTCACCATGCCCAAACATATATAGGAGTATTATCCTACTCTAGCATCTAGCCACACCTTCAAAATGATTTGGGAGGGCATTCCTACACTATCCATTCAGGGACTAAGATCAAATTAATCTCTCTCATGTATATCTTTATTTCAAGAAGGAACTCTCTACCAAAACATGAACCCAGAGGTGAGACACTATCACCATACACATTTAGGTTTACCATCTCATGTCGGACCACATCTGACTAGTTTTTCCCAGATCACCCACTCTCCTCTAATGGTATGTTACCCCTTTCCCACCTTCCCAAGGTCCTTATTGACTTAAATCCAAACATTATGACCCCACACACCCACTAATGTCATTATTGAATTCTAGTATAATTCCATCATTGTGGTGTTACCGCCTTCCAGACCATCATTAGCTTCACCCTTAGCGTGACACCACATCACATGGACAAGGTTCACTCAACTCCAATATGTTCTAAAACCAAAAAAGGAAAAATTAATCGAGTCTATAACCAATCTTAGTTGGAGTCATAGGACCCAAACTTCTCTTACCACAACCTGTTTTCATATCCAACCACACCATTTTTCGACTCGAGTACAACCATCACAAGCTTCACATAAAACCACCATCAGCTCGAATCTGACACTTGGCTCATCATCCACCACACCCAAGCCCCACATTTTTACTCTTAAGAACCAAACAATCACCTTATAGGTTCCTCCTTGGAATCCTGGTTCCACTACATCAACTCGATGTTCTCCTCTCTATATCTAGGACTTACTTATCACTCCCTACATTAAGAGCGTTGTCACCACTGCTCCCAAGAGGTGTTCCAACCACGACATCTTATACCCAATAAAAAAGTAAACCCCAAACTTAGACATGGTCATCAAGATTTTTTTCATAAAACTAGAAAATGAACGTCATCTAGTGCCCATTCCCAGCTTCCATGAATGGAACCCATGACGTTTGTAGACATTCGATCCATCCTAGGGACCGCACCCCAAGCCATAGAGGGTGTACATGCCATCATCAAACTCCACACATGTTGTATCCATATGCATGAACCCCATCACATCCCTTATCCAACCAAACACTTTTTATTCTCTTGGCATGAGCCAGAGCTTCTCAAAATACCTGGGATGATGTCAAGATATTGGACAGGATTGTTACTTGATGAGGTACATTAAGAAGTTGTCATAGAACACCAACACCAACTTATCCATTTCTAATTTCAAGCTGTGGGACCCTATGACTTGCTAGGGATCTCGGGCTTCCTCGCCAAACGTTTCTCATCAACACTTACCCACCACCACTCTATTGTGATTACCAACCAGGTTCAACCATCGCTCCACAACTAAACCACCGACTTTTCATAAACCAATGTTCATATGGCACTACTTCCACCACAATGCTCAAGTCCTTCTGATGCGTCCCAAACGGCTAACGACTGAAGCACAACTGTCTACCACACCAATCAAACAAACTACCTCACACAAAACAACTTCATCTTGTATATATCTCATCACCTCATTACTTACCTAACCATGTCTCATGGTTAGTTAGCCTCATCAGCCATGATGCGGCACCTGCATCTCACCCATCAACCAAAAAATTCATAATTTTTTTTTAACCACATGACCACCCTCAACTCGAATTCCACCATCAAGCAAATCATATAACCACACATTGGTCACCCTTTTATTTTCTACTCAAAAACAACTTCAGGACTCCATTAATCTTCATCCAAATAGGTGACCAAAGAACACATCTGATACAACTCTCCAAAATAATCCTTACCTTCTATCACGAGAACTAAGGTGTCCTTATGAAAGGACCTCCCACAAATATACCATTCACTAAAACATTGGGTACTTGGTATACATTGACACCACCTCGAAAGCATCTCATATGCTTCATATTACAAGGAACTTGCACTATTGGGATAACCTCTCATGAGGTCACCCTTTATTTTCAAAAACTATCATCTTGTAACTACAACTTCAGTGGCACAACCAACCATCAAACTTCCCACTATCCCTTTAGGCAGAACCCACACTATGGGAAACTTTGACTCCCAATACCAAAGTCTAAAACATATATGCACAAGAAACACTCAGAGACACTAGAGAATTTGTCTGACCTCTCTCAAAGTTCACCTTTAATGTTGAATGATACCAAATCCCTAGACTGGATTCACAACAAGGGGAGTCCATTTTTCCTCTCCCCAAACCATACATATCATGAAACGAGCAAGGAAATGCTCATGAATGGAACTCTCACTCCCATTCTGATGCACAATATGCCCAGAGAACCAAACAACCATGTACTCTAGGTTCCACACAAAAGGTGTACACATTCATCATCACAATGAGCAAAACATACACACGGGGATTCGAAACACAACTCACAAGGACTCTACTCACAAGGTCACCAAGACATAGGCACCACCTTTAAGGTCCAGCATGAACTCCATATAGTCAAAAAAATGAGAGTCTCCTCACTCTCACTACAAAACTACGCCTCACAACCCAACGACCACAATCCTACCAAGGGTTCCCTAAACACACCACCTAAGCCATATCATACCTAGAAAAGCCTCAAAATCCAAATCCAAAGTCTCAAACTAGAGCACTTTTACTGCACCAACACCTACATAAAAGGGTACAACTAACAACACAAGAGATACCCACCTCTAAACTCAAACATTCTCATTTTTAACTTATCGTTTACCCGACACTTTGAAGAATGGAGAACAGAATTTAACCATAGATGGAAAAATTCATCATTCTAGCAACCTTAAAGAACATATTCTTCATGCTCTATCCCAAAGGCCATCATCACCCTTAGAACACAATCCTCTACCATACCTACTGCGTTAATGGTCAACATGGGGTGACCAACTTACTTAATCACTAGTCTTTCATCAACACATATTCAAACTAAATTTTCTTTTACAGAATTCCCCATTCCTCTTGGGCACATTTATAATTTCACAACATGTTAAAATCATCATTTCCACACATTTTCACCCTTCTTTAGAAAAAATTTATTAACAGTTTCACCATCATTATGGAATCCTATTTCTTTTAGCCACTAAATCAACCTTTACAATTTATCACAACCCAAAATTTTAACCTGATCACAATATATCTTTGTAAATGGTATTAATTAAATATTTATTTTCATTATTTTCATTCATCTACTTTCATTACCATTATTTTGCATCATTTTATTCATATTTTTCAAATTAAAATTCATTCTACTCTCTATAACCCACACACCCATCACATGTGTGTGACTATAATGTTGTATGCGACCAATATCCTTAGGTTCTTAAAATGATGCATGAATGAAAAACATCATGCCATTATCTCCATGAAAAAAATATGATAAGTCAGTCAAATAACACAACATGTGCATCACCCAACGGTGAAATATCATTCAACTATAACAACATACATCGAGATCAACAATTCATACCCTGGGTGACTTTGGTTTTCCCTGAAATATGGGTTAGCTACTCCCAAGCATGAGCACATTACTATGGCCTGACACATACTAATATCTTTTCTACCATCCACAAATAGTAAGAAATATAAAAGAAATCCTTTTATACCACTTTGTAACATCCCTAACCCAGAAGCCACTGAAATGGTTCTCCAAGATGGGTCATCACATGACCTTAGGCAGGCCTCCCCATACACTAGAGGTTTACAGCTAGTGGTGAGGGTGTAATGAGTCACATGGGGACACTATACCCTCTTTACCAGAGTGATCCTAATTAGAACACAATATAAATAGTGGGAACAATGATAATTACCAATAAACATGCATGACCTAATGTTTTCCAAACATCGTATAACCAAAAATAAAATACAACAATGTCATTCTATTCTAGTAGTTAAAAATGAAAGAAACGCAAAATAAAACAATCAACCAAGTCCCCAAATGGGTCCTATCTATATGTCTGTATACTTATCTATGTACATCTCGAGCCCAACTCAACATCAAAGTGCAGGTACTATTCCCTAGACGTGACCTGTAACCAAGAGATCTGCTCAGGTACCTATGACGGCTCGAGTAGGGTGTGAGTACAAAACTCATTAGGAAACCACCCATGGTGTCTACCAAATATCCAGTCTAATATATAGTTTCTGTAAGTACAAAATAAATGGTATGTAAACAAGAGATATTTCGGGTTCTATAAGTTAAAAAATTGCAACTAATTTATTCCTAACCATTATTCCAATTACATTCCTCACACCATCTCCATTACTCAATCCATTTAATCACATATTCCATAGGTTAGGCAAAAATATCATCGTATACAAGAGTCTAAGGAAATCAATCACAATGAATAGGGGAAATAAATCAAGTACCTATCTCACTAAGGATACACATATCACCTAAAAAAATTATCCTAACCACGAAGCCTCGGTCCTGGTGGAATGAAACTGTTAGGGGAATAGAGACTTTGTCCCCTTCCTTAACCTGTTCACTTTTGGTTGGAGTTTGGAGCCTCAATATAACTTGACATGTGGGCATAAAACATCAAGTTAATACCCCACTCTACCAAGCCATGTGCACATGCTTATTTATCAAAACACCCCAACCATACCATAACACATCACAGCATAACCAATTCCATTAGAAATCATCATTCACAATTCATGAAAAACAACATGGGAATTAATATTATCCAATAACCCATTAATATGTTTTTCAATTACAATTCATAGTCATTTATCCAAATTACTATTTTTGTGCCTTAACCCATTAGGTGTATTAAACAACCCCTATGCCTTGTCCAAATTCATCATTGAACATTCATTAACCCATTAAGCCCATTTATCATTCCACTAGAATTTACCCATTTATTCATTTCATTAAAATTTTCATATCTCATAACCCAACAACTTATTACATTCAACCATTAGGTTTGCCAAAATTCCCATGTATTAACACATTCAACACATTCATAAATTTCATTATTAAACCTCATTAACATAATCCCCATTTCCCATTCCATCATCCAATTACAAGTTCACCATTTAATGTGCCCTAATCCCCTTAGGAATTTCTAACCAAAATTCCTAAAACAACCAACATAACCCTGTTTGACCCAATTTTCCATTTTTCATTTCATTCCAAACAACTCTATATTCATTTTTCACCCGAGTCACATTTATCATCATTTTATTCATAGTTAATCAACCACATAGACATGTTCTACGTGGGTTCTACATTATTATTCAGCAACCCTTCCCTTAATACTACCGCATTCTAGATTTGGGTTTATCGACCCACCCCGTGGGTGGCCCCAAAATGGTCAATTCATCCCCTACGGATCCCAAGGGAATCATGAGGATTGATGGAAATCATTTAGACACGCAATTTGCCCAATAATACTAAAATAAACCAATACACATTAAGAGATAGACCAAATACCAACCCACATGCACAAATATATAACAAAACTATGGGATATAACTTGTAGACCACCTACCTCAAATCTGATGATGAATGAACTCTTAATCATGGCCTTAGATTCAGATTCAATCACCCCTTGAATCCCTAACCTAGGTTCCACTATAAAAAGAGTTTTTTAGGGTTTTGGAAGAAGATGGGATAAACCACAAGCCATAATCCAAAAAAGAGAAGCTAGAGGACCGTTAGACTTACTCAGGGATTCGATCTACAACCAACTGCACTCCAAATGACCATGAATCGATGGAGAACCACCTCTTGGAACTATCGGTCATCCAAGTTTTCCACTAGGGTTTTAGGGTCTAAGAAGGAGGAGAAACCCGAGTTTGGGCTAAAAATCATGGATAGAATTTTTGTAAATTTTTAGAAGTTTCTAGGCTGCACGGTTTACCTACATGGTTCTCCGAACCAAGTGAAAACCATACAGAAGCCACTGCCCGAGAGTCACACCCTTCACATAATTTCTTTGGAATTTCACATGATTTTCCCTACCATGCATAAATAGTGCAAATTGATACTGCCTTCATGGTCTCCCCTCACACAGTTTCCTAAATTGTGCGCAAACCCTAAGGATTGCCCAAAAATCCCCTTTTCCCTCTATTTCATGTCCCAAATCCCCAGAAAACCCCAGATCCTTTTCAAGGAAATGATAAAACACTTAATTAACCTTTAATTAGGGCTTAATATGAGACATAAACAAGAACATACCTATCAAAAAAATTTGGGATATTTTATATAGAACCAAATTTTACCTCTATTTAATATAATTAAATTTATAGATATTATATTATTTACTTTTAAATTAAAATATATAATGTTTAAAAAAATCTTTTAGTTTAAAATGACTTATTAACCCTTGTGGATTATTAATTTTATTTGGTATTGATTACCAAATAAATCAGTGTTAATGTATTTATTTATGTTATTATAAATTATATTTTATTAATTATTTTAATTATTCAAATTTGTTTGATTTGATATAAATTACTTGATATTAATAATAAAATAATTTGAATATAATTGTTTAACCATTATCATTGTAATTAGTATTAATCCTAACAATCTAAATTTTATACCCAAAAAAGAAATTGTCCATATTAAATAATATAAACATTATTTGTTCAAATATAGGATTTATTTTATCAAATTAATATTCAAATTTTAGGGAAATTAATCTTTATATGAGCGCACGTAAAGAAAAAAACTAGCTTTTTATAAAAGTTTTTCTTAAGGGTAATGATTTTTTATAGGACAAATTTATCAATGATATTGATCCATATGATATTAATAAGATTATTACTATTAAAAAATATTAATTTTATAATAATATAAATCTAAATAAGAATTTCTTTATATGTAAATTTTATTAATGAAAGAGACAAAAAAATAGTTTTTCATAAGATATTACTTGATTTTCTAAAATGATATTAATGGGTTCTATAATTTGAAAATATTAAATTTGAATGATTTATTTAACCTAAAAAATATATATTTTTTTATCAAAAATGTTTCAAAAATATCTAAGTCATATAAAAGGTATCGTATTATAAAAATCAGTATATTTTACAATTCATATTAAAAATTGATTATTTTAGAAAAATCAAACAAAATATATCCAAAGTTAAATTTTTTTTTCAAGAATTAGAAAATTAATTTTACTTTATAAAATTTAAATTCTATAAAGTTTATATTTATACTTCTTAAAGAACATTTATAATGTAATGAAATCAACCTTTGTTGAACATAGCCTTTTCAATATTAAATAATATTAATTATTTATCATATAAACGTAAAAACTATTAATGGTTTGTCATCTTTATGTTTACTATAAATTTATTAATAATGGATTATTAATATGTTGTGGTATATTTAAATTAGGTTGATTGTGTGAAACAAGCTATATAACGCATTGAATTATGTAAAGGTAAACATATATTAATATCTCAAGGTGTCACACTTATCCTTTCATCGAATGAGGCTAATTTTCCTTTGAGTGAACATCACTAACTCCCCCCAAATGCCTTCAGTAATTGACTTAAATTGTTGTGATAATATTAATCATGTGGAAAAAATATGTTGGGTTTGATATTTCCAACTATAAACTTATGGTATCTATAAAATAATCGAATGAAACCACATCATTTGTACATAAACAGATAAACATGAAATCTTTGATGATTTTTTCTACATCTATTCATTTATCTTCACATACTTAGTAAACGGATAACACTTGAAATATTCCCTAGAATCACTTATTAGTCTTCCAAAATGGCTAGATACCACACAAAAATTAGAATACATCATTGAAACATATTTAATTATAGATTAGTATCTAATTAATGTAAATTCCCTCATTATAGCATGAAATTTTCTAATCTGACAATAAAAAAATGGTTTCCTAATCCCACATGTTGAGTTAGATAAGGGATTTTTTACTTCTTCCACATTTTAATCATGCATGTGTCTACCTTCTAAACTTTTACTTCCATGTATTGTATCTCCATATGAATCATACACTACTTTTAGTAAATATTAGAGACCTTTAACACATTGGGGACCAAAAATCTCCTCATGTTGAGGAATGGTATTGATCATGATGCACCAATCCTTTATCTTTAACCTTCTTCTAAGAGCTCAGAGTGGCTATTCATTCCTTACCACTTGTATAGAATCAATTTCAGATGTTTTCTTTGTAGTTCCCCATATCTATTGTATTGTGACTAATGTAAATTATAAGACTAGTCCCACAAGTAAATTATTTTTCTATTAATTTACCATCTCTACGTTGTTTATATTCCCCCCCCCCCTTTATTAGATATATTTTCCACTGATCTGCATTTCTTTCATTTTGGTATGGTTTTTTAGACCACTGAAGTCTGAATTGCAACTATCTTCTTCAATTTCTATAAGAGACACTTCAAACAAATATTTCCTTAGTAAACTATCCATTATATCCATTTTCTCTTTCTTCATAACTAGATCACTTTCCTTCATTTTCTTCAAAATCCTCTTTATTTTTTCACCATGATGGATATGTTTAGTGCAACGTGATAGTTTCTTAGTTTATTTTTCATTAGGGTCTATGATTTTCATCCAACATAATAAATATCATTTCCAACTCAATATATTTTCTTCTGGTGTAAATCCACTTCTTATATTCTATAGGAATGGTGAATTTTTTTATTACATATTAGGTTCTATTTATTATATATTGTATTAAAATATAGGTATAGTTAGTGCATATATAAATGTTTTATTAAAAGAATATATTGTGTTTTCACCTATCAGTTGAGATGTTGATACACTAGAAATTATTATTCTAGTGTACCTTTTGGATTCAAGACACATATTCATATTATGTCCCAATTTTCTAAAGAAGATTCATTTTGATGAAACTTTTATTTGTGATTATTTTCGTTCATATCTAAAATTCATCTACAATTTATTTACTATTTTTATACTAGGATCATTTTATTCTCTACATGTTGAGTCTACTTTGGAGGGAGTATTCAACATTTCCTTTACTTTTAATGATCTAAGATTTGATTATAGTTCCTTGATCTTTTCATCTTTTTTCCTTTAACTGGGAAGTCAACTCCAAAATCCTTGTGAAAAATTAATTTCCATATTTTCTCATATCTTTATGATATGTATTGAGAAGGTTAATTATATATTTTAGTACATTATTTGTGTCCATTTTTCTACAACTTAATTTAAAAATTCTTCGAGTAAGTAACTTTGCTCTTCCAACTTTTCACCAATCATAATTATATCAACATTCAAGGACATCCATACCCTCATCATCCTTTTATTATATATGACCAAATATTATATGAATTCTAGGTTCACTTGGTGAAAGATTTACTATTAATACACCATATGATAGAAGTATTATATCTTATATTTTTTACTACAGAAACATTCATTGGACTAGTGACAAGGGATCATTGTCATATCAACCTTGGAATCCACACTTCAATATATCATTAAAAATGAATACAAATTTTAAAATTTTATAGCATATTTAAAATCCTTATTAGAATCGTATTTAATAGTAGAATAAAAAATTATAACTTTTATTAAAGTTTATTATACTCATGAATATTATTGTTATTTCTATTTTTCTTAATTCCTTCTATCACAATGAAATATTATTGTTTTTTTTCACTGATTTCTCATTATAAATAGGTTTAAATTCATCTATTGAAATATATTTATTGACCTTATCTATTCAAATTTATATACCATTTATCACTTATAATGTTTTTCATTCCCTATATATAGCAACATAATGAAAGGTTTTCCTATATATATCCTTAGATATTGATCATTTGAAGATACAGTTTTCTTGGAATTTCTAATTATTTCACTAATCTTGGTTAAATTAGTGTATCAAAGAATTTACAACATAACCAGTTTACCACAAGCCTAAATGAATACATTCATCTCTTTATTTTCCCCATAAATGTTAATTTTTAAAATAAATAGTGGATTCATTATATATTTCATAAGTATTCGAAAAATAGTCTTTGGAGTTGAAAACCAAGTTAGAGAATTGTTTATCTCATACCAATTGTTACAACTGAAGACACTCTTAGAGGGGAATCAATCGGGGTATTTCCCAAATTATAATTTTTTTTCTAATTTATTCATCTTTTTTGATCTTATTATCATTTCAAAAGGTACTATTTTCAACTTATTGATAAGTTCCTTTTTTTACGACCTCTATAATTTTTTAAAGATAAATATAAATCATTCACAAGACACATAGATTTTATAATATATCTACAATGGGATATTCTAAAGAGAATATGTTAATGGTGTTTCGATGTTTCAAAGAGGTAATACTAATCACTATAGTTTTTAAAATTTTGTGAGATAGGTGTAATAATGATACATGGGACAGTCCCTATTATTTTCTCTATGCACTATATTAGTGAAGGATAAATCAGTTTATAGACTTGAGGGTCACATTAATATGTTATTTACATTAAGGTATCTCCACAATTCACGTATATTTCTATTACACTTTGTATCTTCATGGTCTATATAGATTCTCTATTCATATCCACATTTATTGCCCCTCCTTCAACTTCAAAGTCTTCAACATGTGCTAATAGAAATACTATAGGTTTCACTTATTTAGAATGTATAATAGTTACTTTTATGAAACTACTTATTCATGTCAGTATGTACTTGTAAGTCCCAAAAAAAATATTTCAATTTAATTTAATCATAAAAGATATTTATTCACCTTAAATAAAGTTTCAAGAAAATAATATAATAACAAAACCTAGTGGTTCACACTAGTAATTAACAAACATGGTAATTTGTAAAAAAATTCAAACAAAATTTATTTAGATAATATAAATCATTTTTCCCTCAACAATATTTATGTAACAATTATCTCTATATATGAATTATTTTTTGTGTCTTGGGTATTTAGAAGAAAATAATAACCCTTCATGCCCCTCTAATCTTCCCATTGTCAAAAATCCACTTTCACACAAGTAACCCCACCATTCTCCTTTTGTGAAACTTTTATTCACATAACTCTACCTTTTTGAAGTGATTTTTTGTCACTAGGTTTTTGAAACTCTATCTTTCTGTGAAAATATTCCCTTTTCCCAAATTTCCTACATAGACATCCAAAACTCACAAAACACTATACATTCATGATCCACTACATTCCTTTCATGAGAATACTTCCATTGGTCCCTTTTCCAATGAAAAATTCTCACACACACTCAAACACTCTGTGAACCATTCAACCATAAATATATCATGATCTTTATAGTACTAAGACTTAATTGTGGTTTTTTTAATGTGTATCATTATCTTGATGATCATACCTTTTGGGAAGACATGAACATGATTATAATGACTAGATATTTGTAATGGTTGAGTCTTATATCACAAAATAGTACAACACTTACAATTGGATAATCCCCAAAGATCATTCAAGAAGCATCATCCCACAAAAAATAGAATATTCATGATATAAATTCTATGCTTTCATAAGTATTCATAAAATATACCTTTGACATTCCATTTAAATATTAGAATCAATTATCATATTGGATGGTAACATTCCCCCTTAATAGGAACACCTTCAAACTCTCCACCCAAATATTGTTTTGGTGAAAAACCAATCCAATAACTCCAAATTCTAAATGGTCATCTTATAAGTATTTTACTCTTTGAAAAAATATCATATATATTACTTCCAAAAAAATTATAACACCTTCACCCTCTATTCCCTATATTTTGGATTCAACTCCTAAAACACTATCTTCTAGTCATCTATTTCTACTTCTTGGAACTAACTTTAATGTTTTGAAATTTCATTGTTATTCTTCAAAATTCTGAATATTGTTCCAATGTGTTTCTATTCCACCTAATCATTTATTTATTCAACAAAAAATATTAATTATCCACCTATAGGATATTATTTATCACTTTAAATATTCTCCAGTAGGTTTAAAAAAACCATGTTTCGTATAACTTCAAAATTTCCACATTAGATAAAACATTTGTATTTCCACTGGTAAGAAATAGTTAATTGTTCTCTACTAATTCAATGAAATTGAAAAACTCAAAACATTCAGTTATTTAAATAAATAATCCTATTATAATATAAATTTTATATCTTCCATTTCTTACTTATCTTCTAAAATAATTATACGTACTCTAAAATAACTTTTGGATTTATAATTATCGATATTCATAGAAAAAAACCATGTACATTACTGTTATTCACTCTTAAAAACACTCTCCAAAAACCATGTTTAGATTTTTTATCCACTAACCCAATCTCCATGAGTATTTTTACATTTATCATATACATTTTAAAATTATCAACAACTTTTTTCAACAAAACCCATACACAATATCATGGTTGCAACATATAATCCTTCGAGGGATCATAATCATGAAATTGGAAAGCAATATTATGGTATAAATTAAGCCTAAAAAATGGTTTAAATATAGTCCACCAAATAATATTTGATGATCCATTTAATTTGTATATTAGAGGGTGTAGTGAATATGTTATTTCATTCTATGGTCAATAAGGTCACTATGATAGAGCAGTTTCTAGTGTCATTACCTCATGGAATGACTCTAGAACTGGATTTATATATTATAATTGGATAGTCCATAAAAAATCAGCTACCTTCTAGAATCAAGAATAAAACTTAAGAGGAATGGTTAATTGATGGATTTTTTTACCAAGATGCTAAAAAGGTTAAATAAGTAACCAGTTTGTGAAAAATATTTATGTTGTTAGAATCACTTCAAATGAAAAATACATATTTTTATATCGAATTTAAATATTATACAATATCTAAATCATGTTATAATAATATCTTGAATGTATAATAGGATCATATTTTCAATTAAAGTGATAACATAGAAGAATACCCCTCATAGACTACTAAAATAATTTTTACAACAAACACAACATTTAGATTCGGTAGACAAAAAAGGGTATAGTTTAATATATATATAAAAGACCATTCAAACTATATGTTTGTTGGAATTTTCACACCATCATCTGAAAAAATTATTCTTCTCTAGTATTAGGGAATCCTCACATGAATTACCCCAATAGTCTCATCTACTATAATTATGTCATTTATCCCCTCTATAGGGTTCATGTCCAAGGGATGTTGTAAGAGATTATCTCAAAATGCATTCTATGAGAAACTCATGGTTACACCCCATGTATAGTACTAAAACAAGAGTCCAAATTATTATATAGGTTACAAATCAAGACGATCCTCCAATAAACTAAATCAAGAAGAGGATTATGATGTATCCCTCAAAGGGTATTATGGAAGTAATAAGGTTTTGTATTACACAGATATGGATAGTGATATTCTTATTTATATATAAAGAAAATCAATTAATATTATTTAAAAAAATATCATAGTTGTTGTGAAATAAAAAACCCATTATATATGGATATTAAAATGGGTATTTTATTCTCACAATTCCATCCATGACAAATTATTATAAGGGTTTCGACACTCAACATCATAGGTAGATAGATAATTTAGGATATACTTTAAACATTTTATTGTCACCCACTCAACAAGCCGCATATAAGGAAAATGGGAAGGATGTGTCTCTATCTATATTACATTGAAAATTTCAGTTCTAATGAAGAAAATATATATGAAAAAATTCAACATTGAATTCCTGAGATAGATTAGTGTTGTGTTACTCAAGGGAAATGCACCCACTGATTGCAATTCCTAGGTAGAAGAAGCAATACATCATATAGTAGATTCTTTTCTACTAAAAGAGTCTATTCAACTAAAGAGGGAAGTATAAATTCTTCCATGTATCATTAGATCAAAAAACCCTTCTACTTGATCGTAGTTTCATTTTATTGTTTGTAATTTTCATTACTTGGGAAACATCAATCATTGATTCATGAAAGTTTTCTAAGTTTGTCTCAAGATATCCACAAACCAATGGTATAAACAGGTAAACCATGAAAATATTTACTAAATGTCTCCATTAAAATAACATCCCATATTATATTACTATAATAATATATAGATACCATCATTACCTGAATACAATATATAGAATATAGTGAACATTAGTGAAACCATAGAAGAAATTGTATCATAAGTGAGATGATTTGACTCCTCCACCCAACTTTTGAAACCCACTTTACAAATCATAAAAAAAACTAGAGAACTATAACATAATCATAAGTATTTAACATATTAATTTGGACCTATTCTAGTAATTCCATATTAGTTGGAAGTAGTAAATCTCAGATATTTCTTGAATTATTAAGAAGGACCTGTGGTTGTCTAGAATAGAAATCTGGAAAATGTATTCCTTGCTAGTGGGGGAGATATTCAATAGAAGTTCCTCTATCAATTCAGTTCTACATGGAGGAAGAAAAAAAATATTAACATATCAAATTTCAAATAGTTTCCAAATTATAAGTGTGTGGATTTGATCACCATATGGAATGATTTAACATATTCCCTAAACATGAAACTCCAATAAGAATAGCTCTTGGAGATTTATATTGTATATGTATTAGTTGTGATTAAAAAATTTATCCCTCCCTTGAAATTAATTTTCATGCTCTGAGAGTTCTCTATTGTATCATAATGGTTAAAAGACTCCGTTCGACACTGTAAATACAAATTTTAATTAATATATTTTTTATTGGGAATAGAATCTAACAATGTATAAATTATGACTATTAATCATAAACTAAAAATATTTCTAGAACTAAGACATAAACCCTCCAAATATAATATAGTACCTCATACTAGGAAGAAAAATTATCCTAATTACTTAACAAAAGTATACAAGATGTGAATATAGAACAAAGTCAATAAATCTCCCAAAAAACTAGAATAAAACCTAATATTTTTTCAAGAAGAGGGTAATATGTAATGAACTATCCCGGGTTAACTTTACACGTCAACCGATCTAGCCCACAATAATCCCTCAAGTGTCCCTCCCTAAATTCCATAGGCTACTGACTAGTGGAAAAATTCCAAAAGATACAGTGGAGAGACTATAAGATCTCTTCAGAATGAAATAAAAGTAGAAAATAACAAAACACATAAACAGGGGAAAATTTTGATTACACAAAATAAATAAATTATAAAATTGATCCTATAATAAATGGAATGAAAATTATATTTATATAATCTCATAATCATTTAAAACATAAAAAAGGTGGTCACCTAATAGGCCAACGACATAATAATAGAAAATAAAATACAACATGCTCTACTTACAACTCTATGTCAAACCACACGCTCAGTATCTTTGACTCCCATAATTCATGAGAATAATATTGAAACTCCACACAACCTGCTATGATCAATCAAGAAACACAAGGTCTTAGCCTCATCCATCAAACATCCTATTCTTTAACCCAATAGAGGACATCAGTTCTGCACACACAATGAGGCACACATACAGGGGTGAGAAATAAATCTCAGTAGGACCCCCACCCCAATGCTGAATATATAATCTATCATCATAACAAGTGCATAAACTTGTGATATTACCAACCTAGTCAAAATCAAAATAGATCTCACATAATATTAATAACTACATAAAAAGGGGTTCTATACAAAAAAAGGAAAATAGGTCGCCAAGGGTTCTAGTCAGACACCTGAGGTAATTCTACCCCTTCTATGGCCCCCACTAGAGAATTTACAGCACATAGCACACCCAACCACACGGAAACTGATGCCTCCTCTAGATCCAAAATAGATCTCCAATACATCTAAATGGAATGTAATTAATTCTAGACTCCATGGCATAAACATTGGTGTCCACATAGAAAAGTTCATCTACCGAGCTATAGGAATCCAATAGCACAATCTGAGTTTCTGACAGGAACATATTGGTGGTCAAAACTAGAGAACCTAGTAGTCCCAAAATTCTACTAAAATTAATTGAGAACCATCTATGGAACAAAAAATGGGTGGGATCCATACATAAACCTAATATCATATAGTTTTCATGTTGAATAGATCACAATGGCATCAATGGTGGAAAAAGACACTTTGTAAGTGAATCATCTCCTCATGATCCCAAAGCCACTCTAGTTAGGGTGAACACTCACAACATGTGGATTTCACTCATCCAGATCACCCATTAGCTCCCTACGATCATCACAACAGAGAAAGACAATGGAGGGGAGAACCATATCAAAACTTTGGGCCATTACTGAGTCCTATATATTTTAAGGGTCTCCTCCTCAAACCAAAGCCCTGTGAAAGAATGTTTCTATCCAAAATCCATCCAAACATGGGATAATCTAGAATTGAACCCACCACTTAAATAACTGCACTAGAATAATAATTCAACTCTTGTCCAATAAAGAACAGGGGTCTCTTTCTATTCCACTGTATCTCTGTATCCAAAAAAATCACCACCATGGACTCTCAATGATCCACCTCAGGAACATACACAACTCTAGGATCCCATGGTCCGTGAGGCTATACCCAATGGGATTTCCTACTATAGACTCCACTAATGAACCCTATCTCTTAGGACACTCCCTCTTAATGATCCAAAAATTGACCAAAGTACCCAGAAAGTGAAATACACCATATGGGGTGTTCCATAAGCTCACCTAAAAAGCATGGGATATGCCTAGTATGAAAACATCTCAAATAGACATATGCTGACAAAAAAAATACAAGATTAAAAATGTTCCCAAAGGGGACTCCAAAAGAAAATGATCCCAACTAGGGCATTCATAATGGTCTTCATGGACAACTCAAAAGCAAGACCCTACAAAAGGTCCTCAATAAAGGCTAAACCATACCACATGGTCATTCTCAACTGTTGAATATGGAAACCGTTGATCACTTGATTAGTAACCATCCCACTAGGTCATCCTCAAGAGTCCCTCATACTCATCTCAACATCTCAATGATATTGAAGCGTAACCACCCCCAATGGATCTGGCCCATACCAAAGGCTCTAATAGCTCCAATCCTCATACATATGAGCTAATCCCCAGCTACCCAAACCTTGAGCATCCAGATCTGATGTGGAGGTATAATCCAATATATCCTTATAGATACCACATGATACCTCCTTATGGGATCCCTCCAAATAAACTAAAATATATAATCAAGTTACACTCGAGCTAGGACAATCACCAATCTCTCAACCATTACTTAAGCCTCAAATCTCATAACCCAGCCCATTAGAAGATTTTGGAACTAAACCTCGAAGAAATCATCCTTTTAAACTCACTTGGCCCGAAAAAAAAACCATCCATACATCCTTTAAATTTTAAATGGATTCATCCATCATTATGTGTAATGAAAAACACTCAGAATAGACTACTCACAAATCCAATTGTGACTCTAGGGAAAAAAAATAGGAAAAACTATATAAGGAAGAAGTATATGGCAGATAATTTTGGTGTATGGTGTTTGATGAAACTAATATTTACAATATTTTTAATTTGTAATTCAATGGTTAAAACACCACCAATTTAAAAATTTGAGCTGAATTGTGTTATTTTTGGATTTTTCGGGTTTTTTTAATGTTAATATTGAAAATTTCTCAATTTTAGAATCTAAATTGTTTTCAATAACTTATTTATTTTGATCTTAACGTTTATAAAAGAGATAAAAATTGAGTAATTCCTTTTTTTAATATTCTTATTTTCATGGGATGAAACTTTTTAAACTGGTCCAAGTTTTGATTCAACCTTCTTATAGACTAAATAAATCAATAAATGTAGGAAAAAATGGACGAACGACATGGACACCACCATAGTAATTGAGGAATAACTCTAAATAAACATGTACAAATTGAGTGATTAAAGATAGATATGAAATATGACACAAATATATTCATTCATGTTTTGTTTCAAGGAAAATTTATCTTATTATATTATTGTTTTCATGGGTCAAATTATAAGAAGACTAAAGGTCCCTTCATTAAGAAAAAATTATCCATAATTAATTTCATTTTCATTATGTGTAAAAAAGAATTGAATGTGTGTGGTATTTTATATAATTTAACTTCTAAAAGCATTATAGATGGACCCTAGAGAATATTAAGATGAAGGGATTCCCAAAACAGATCCATCATTCAGAATATAGAAAAATTAGACAAAACATTACCCCCTCATTTTCTTTATCTTTAAAACATTACTTTCATATTAGAGGATGGTTAGATTGATTGAGTGGGATGTGATGGAAAATATATACTTTAGGATATTTTTATTACATTTTGTAATCAATACATGAAGGTATAAACTACAATTGATGGGGGTTAGTGGATATCCGGTGGCATTTATGATTTTGAGTTTGTGCTTTTCATTTTAAACTTTTTTCTTCTGAATTATCCAAGAAAATATTTCCTTGACTGAAGGATATATCATTATTTCTATTTTTTCATTTTATATAGTTTCTTCAGTATTTTTTTATCAACTTATGAATGTAAAATAGTTTTCTTTTTTTAACATCTTTTGGAGAGGTCTCCCTATTGAAGACAATAAGTTCAAATAGTTTTGATTTCTTAGAGGTCTTTGGGAAATTGGATCACATTTGTAAGTAGATAAAAAACCATATTTAATGTATAAATTTCTTTCATATACAATATTGGATTATAATTATAGGTCTTCAGGTATACATTTCATTGTTTATGTGAAATAAATTGGTGGACAATGGTAAAGGGTGTGTATAAAGATTTATATTTTTCAGTCGATACCTTCATTAGTTTTTTTTGTCTAGTTTACATTTGATTTCTAATCACTAACATAGTTTTTTATGGTATTAAAATTTAATGTAATTTAAATTTGTTTAACTCATTTCAAATATTCATTTATAATTATTACATTTAATAAATTAACAAAGTTATAGTTTGACAACTTAGTTTATAACATCCTCATTGGAAATCCATGTGGTCTCCACTGTGTTACATTTTTGAGGGGAAAATTAATGACTGGGTTAATGTGACTAAAAACACTAGTGTCAATTAGGGTCCATTTTTTGGGAGGTTTCCATTTTTTATTTTCTATTTTTTTAATTTCTATTATTTTAACCACTAATTTAGAGCCTTAAAAAAATATTTTTATTATGACTACTTCTATGCTTGGTCTGATTATCAAAAATATACAAATCCTAGTGCTGGTGAATTTTTAAAATTTTAACTCCAAAAAAATATTTTTTAAAGGAAACAAAAAATTTTGGATATTTAACAAAATATTCAAAGAGTAATTAAAAAAATTAAATTATTTCCAATTATTAAAAATAATTTATGTAATTAAAAGCTCAAAAAGATTCTAATGAAATGAAAAATCTTATCCCAACCACTTTTTATATTTAGTAACCTTTTGAGGATGTTTGGAAAATTGACATGGAATCTCCATTTTCAGATTTAAGGGATGAAACTATAACTAATTGACTAATTTATGTTTCTTTATAAAATCAAATATCTTTAGAAAATTATTGTGCTACATTTTTTGAAAATAAACTTTCATTTGAAACCTTACTTTTTAAAATTCTAAGTATAGAACCTTTGTATGAATATTTTCCCAAATATGGAGAAAAAATTGATTCATTAATTTTTTAATAACATTTAGAGGATTCGGAGTTACTGCACAGATTTAATACAACTATCATCCATTCTCAAAATATCTAGAACCTAATATTTTACCAAGAGATGTCTCAGTTCTTGATCCACCTTTCCAAGATTATTTTGATAATAACTTGTTAACTGCTTCTCCTTTCGTAGAGTTAGTTCTCATTTATTCTAATTGGATTTATTTTTCAGATGATGAGGATATCAAGGATGAAATTTAAGAAAAAACTGTGTGTTCGTTTGAGTACACTGGTAAAATTGAGTATGATGGTACCAAGTTGCTTTTTAATGAAGAAATATTTTTCCAAGATGAACTTGATGATGAACCACATCCTAATATTTCAATTCAACAACCACTATAATGTTATTTGTGAGGATAATGCTTTGGAAATTTTTTTGACACTTTTTTCCCTCTTCGACTACATCATTGGGACCACAAATTCAAGGATGGTAACCTGTATAAATATGTTTATGGAAGGCTATAAAAGATGTGTGAGCTGAAGAAGATTGGAAAATATTTATTTTTGGTGTTTCGGGAGGATGAAACTGCACCCACCTTCATATTGAAGATGATTATTTTGACCTGCCTGACTTGTGGAAATGAAATTCAAGCACCCACATGGGATTTCAAACCAATTAAATTTTTCCTTCCTCTTTATTTTTATTTTTCTTTACATTCGTTCAAAAAATTGATTATTTTTTCGTATAGGATTCTACGTTTTAGATTTTAGGAGGCTAGATCAAGGATACTACTGCTCAATAAAAATTAGGTTGTGTATTTCATTCACACATTTTTATATCCTCTATTATCTTCTTTTTTTCATTTCATATATAAACAATACATTATGAATTAATTGTAAATTATATATTTGGGGGGAGGATCATCCCTAGTTTTCTAGGATTTGTTTTGTTTTTCAATTTGTTTCAGTTTTTCTTTTAATTCTTGGCATGTTTATTTACTCTAATTTTACATTATATTTTCAATTTATTTGTGATTTTGAAACTTTTGAGATTAAATTAGTATCTTTACTATTTTTTAAATCCATCTCAATGAGTGGAATAATTAATGAAATTAAATTGACCAAAATTAACGAATGAAAAGACTTTTTTAAGTTAAAAACATTATAAATTTATTTAAAAGACCTATAATTTTTTAATCTCATGTAACATCTAATTGTCCTTATCATTGAAATTACCTTTTTATGAGGATTTTTAACCCTTTTTGACATCTTCATCACATTCACCTCATTTCTTGGGAGTACCAATCCATTATTTTTTAACTAGAACATGATTTCTTACTATCAAAACAAGTGGTTTTAGTTAATTGATATTTTAATGATTAAGGTGATTTTTTGGATTTCAAAATCCCCCTTTTCAAAATAATCCTTTTAATTTTGGTCCACCTTTTACATTTTACCTTGGTTATCGCTTAGTATTCTTGTGAAAAATGATTTCTTAGTCATATTAAAATCCAATTATAACTTTCCAACCTACACTAGAAGTGAAAATTCATGATCTAGTTGAACATAATTGTGGGGGAGATGAATTATGGTGTTCTAACTCATTTGGTGCTACTTGATGTGAACAATAAAACATTTAATATATTATTTTCTATAAGAAAAATAGGATTTTGGATGAATGTTGTACCCTTATATATTTTTCATGAAAAATGTAATTGTGCATTTCTCGAGCTCTCTAAAGAAGAATTTTATGTCCATCTAGGGCATTCCAAAAGAAATATAGAGAAGGAAATTTCCTTTCTTTACTACAAAAATATTGATGGTGTGGTATGGAAAATATATTCTATAATATTCTCAAAGATGATTTTCTTATAAGGAGAGTTGATAGGAAACTATTTTAATTTCCTCGAATTTCTATTTATTATTTTTAAATATTATATGGAATTAATTTGAGGCCAGGCGCTGAGAAGGCTTGCAATTTTGAGGGTCTGGGGTGCCTTAAATAAATGTTTAAAATATATTAAAATATTAAAAACAAAGTCCTATCAATATTACTAAAAATGTGGAATAAAATCTAAATGATTGCTCATATAAAAAATTTGAGGGCATTTTTTCATTCACAGTAGCATATTTACCCTTGGCGAGGTCTACCATTGCTGGAAACTGGTTATCTGTGAAAATTAGTATTTAAGTTTTTCATGAGTACAAAAAATTGGAAATTTATTTTATTTATTTCTATTTCATCAATGTAGTTACATAATAGAGGTTTATTTTAAATAAACCCAGGGACATGGATCCATGGTAAAACTCATAATACTGTAAATTCCCTAGAGAATCTAGAGAAAAACCTGGAGACTTCTCTCAATGACGAACAATGACGAGACGGGGGATCAAAGATCGAAAATCATAGTTGTTGGGAGATCTGACCAACTTTGAATACAAGAAAACCAATATTTGACAATGAATGATAATTTCTAAGTAGGATGTGTTATTTGGTTTTTATTTCCCTGTTTTTGGATTCAACGAGGAACACAGACCAACCAATGAATAGGTTGATCCATATTTCGATGGTTCTTGTGGGATGGTCATTAATTGTGGTGTTTTATTAGGGACTATTAATTGAGAATTGATTTTGATTTCATGATCATTATTTCGAGAATGTATTGATACCAGAAGTAACAATGGATGAGGTTCATTCCTTGGGTTTTTCATTATCCTTTTTCTTATTTAATACTCTTCATGTTCTTCATTCCTCATGGCTTATGAATGAATGATCATTTCACCTTAGATTCTTTTCGTTATGATATTAAATTGATGATATGGTATCATGAATACCTAGATGAGGTGAATAGTTAATGGTGATGGATGAATTTAAGTGATTTGGGAATACCCATTCTTTGGATGATTTATGAGAAGATGAACAAAATTGGTTTTTGGAGCTGATTGAAAGCCTAAAAGTCACTGATTCAGTGTTGCAATAGTGATATGACCCTAGATATATAGTTTCAAGGAGAACAGACCATTGGATAAAGCTCTGTAGGATCGTCTAATGCGTGTGTATGAAGTATAAAATTTCTAGAAAATTCTGACGAACATGGCGTGTACTCTGGGAAACACGGAATGTGACCCCCATGGAGTGGCGGATAGGGTTTCTATAGGTGGTTAAGTGTCACACGGTGTGTGAACCCTATCACATGGCTTGTGGTCCCTTCCCCGAGACTAAGCATGTATCTCGGGAGATACAATGACATGGGGTGGAGTACATTGGTTGCCTACATGGCACGTACTCCCCCACATGGCTTTTCCTAAACCAATTACATGGAATACCCCACGTTCTGGTACTCAGGAAGAAACACTTAGGGTGAATCCATGTACTAGTCCATGGAAAACATACATGAGAAGAACATGGATTAAAGGACATGGCTTGTGAATCATTATATAGATGGTGTACTCTATTTCTACATGAGATGTTATGAAGACATTGGTTGTTGTTCACAGTAAGTACATGGGGTCAAGAGAAATGGTGTGTGATCCTACTAGACACTGTGTTTCCCCATCTACATGGCTTGAATATAATTTCCACCATATATCTAAAATGTTTCATTTGTGTTTTCTTCATTAATCATTTCTCTGATGGTTTCCTTGTATCCTTTCATACTCATTGAATTATGATCCCTTCGGTAGCACTTCCAGGACAGAGTTTGTGGAATACCCTGAGAGGCCAGGTGTGGTATCCTCTATTTATTATTTGTTCCCTAGGTATAGTCTTTGTTATTGATGTTACCAACTTCACCAGGCATCGATTCTCTACTTAGAGTGTTAATCACGTTGGATTTTTTGGTATCATATCATGGCCCTGGCTATGATCCTCATATAATGTATCATATCTGTCTCTCTCTCTTAAAATATTTTAGTGTATCTCTCTCATGAAAGTTCCTGAAGAATAGTAATTCTCGGATGGATGTCATTAGGGATATCAGACTCAGGAGTGTGTTATCCGAAATAAGTGCCTCATGGAATCTTCAAGTTGAACCCCTAGTGGCGGTATGTGGTGGTTGTGACATACATCTACACTGTATGTCTTGGTTGATTATATTTGTATATTCTTATTATTTGTGTTTTATAAATATACATTGTAGAGCTGATTGTACCTTTCCTTTATGTATTTATTTTTGGTTTCGATGTGTCCTATTGGGTATTGTTATACTCACCCATGCACAATCATTTCATTCACGTGTCATGTCTTGTTAAGGTGAGTGTCCTTTGGATAGACTCTAGGGTGGACGAAGACCTGGAAGAGGTTTGTGAGTTAAGGTAGGCTGATGTGTTCCTATGGCTTCATGCATCATTCCCAATGCATTTGTTTACTAGTTGGACTTTTTATTTTACTATCTCTTATTAGTGGGTTTGTATTATCTCCCAGTCAACTTTACTACAATTTACTTTCCTATCACACTCTAGTTGGGATACAATGGTATAAATTCATTTGTTTCTTAGTGGATTTTACATTTTAGTGTTTCTGGGCTTGGATATTTGTGTCTACATATAGGTAAAAAGGAAATGCCTCTCATGTTAGTGTTATTCCTACTCGGTGCTAGTCCCCAGCCCTTGTCCTATTAGATGTCGGCTTAGGGAGTCGCGACATAGGCACCACTGAGATGGGTCCTGAAAGAGTGGTACGAGATATGGTCATCTCTACCATGGGATCGAGAGTCTATGTGGTCAGTTTGGGGAAACAATGTTAACTGTTTTGAGTTCGTATTTTAGGCCAGGGACTCTAGTGTTGGTGAGGCAGCCGATGTACCCATACACCAATACATTGATTACCTTCTTTTTTAATTCGTACATGACAACACTGGTTGTATGAAAATGATAATTGTATATGCATCATATAGGAATGGGTTTTTATTTTCATGTCCTTATTGAGTTATCTCTTCAGATATAATCATTGATCATGGAACGTCTTCTTTTCATATAAGATTCCTATGTGACACATACCAGATAGGATTTAGTAGCTTGATCATAAGGATGACCCCCTTAGTGAATAGGATTCGATAGCAGGGTTGTTCCACGGATGATTCCTCTAATTACTGCACCAATTATACCTCCGCCAGTAGAGAAGCACATGGTACCGGTAGTACTAGCTGACGAAGATCACATGATGATCATGCTCTATGAGTTTTAGAGACAGGGACCTCTCCGGTTTTTAGATGAGCCTGACCCTCAAGTGGTTGAGGACTGTCTTGGATCGATGACTAGAGTTTTCTTTCTAGTCAGGAATCTATCAAACCAAATGGTGATCCTAATGGAAATCCTTCTTCAGTGTTCGATAGGTCAATGGTGGAGTTTGTCCATGCAAACTGACAATGAGGTGAATCATTTTGTAGAAGGAGTTTGAGTGTCTCTTTATAAAGGAATTATCACCAGTTATGCTAAGACATGTGCATATATAGAAGCTTCTTCACCTCTATAATGGTATTCTAATAGTGGTTGACAATTTTTTGAGGTTCTCCAACCGTTCGAGTTACATGATGGATATGGTCATAGATAAATACGTTATATCTCGGACATTCGAGTGAGGTATGTATAGAGACATCAGATCCATCATTATCTCTATATGAATTCTAACTTATATTGGTGTTCTTGAGCGGGCTTTGGTGGTAGAAAGCTTCTTGGATGAGCAGATGCAATTGGTCACAATCAGAAATGGATAGCTCGTTTCAAAGACCTTAGTAGTAATGAGTCCATTTAAGTATAAATGATCAAATGTATGAGATTCTTCAAGAGGAGGTCCTAGGAAAGAGGACCTACATTTCGAGGCTCAAATGGTGGCTCCAGTCAACCCCAAGAAAGGCTATGTTACTCATGTCAGACAGGGGGAATCTCACTAAAAATTTTCCAACCAATCAAACTATGGATAAGGAGAAATTCGATAGACCACATAGGCATAGGTAGTGATAGGATCAAGAAGATTCATAGGGTGGATAATGTAGAAGATGAGTAGGGAGAGGATCAAGACAAGGAAGATTTTCAAATTACCACCACCACCACACCCAGGAGGTCCACACTAGGCTTAGGGAGCAGAAGGACAGGGTCAGGACAACTATATGAAGTCAAGGAATACGAACCAGGGGATCGATGGATGATTTTAGGTATTATCTTTTCCTTTTCTACATTAGTTTCCATACTTATAGACTCAGGTTCTAGTCATTCCATTCTCACCACATATATAGTATGAGACCTTGATATTTTGGTAGAACTGTTGACTCAACTCATATTCTTGGATACATCTATAGGAGAAGACTCTATGATCACACACATATACCGACAACGTGACCTAACCCTTTGAGTTGAGTGTTTTGGTTGGAACCTCATGGTGGTAGCGTTGAGGCCTTATGACATCATTCTTGGTATGGATTGTTTATCTTCGGTCCATGCCCAGATTGACTATTATCGGTGAAGGGTGTGGTGTTTCTACAAGGATGGAATGAGGTTCTGATTTATGAGGGAAATAGAAACGTAGGAAGCACAGGATGGACTCTGCCATAGGAGGGTGCAGTTTATTACTCATCAGTTGCCTTTCCTGACCCTCAGTGCAACAGATTTTATCAATTTCCAGTTCTTATCATTAGTGACCGAGTATGAGGACTTCATCCTAGATGATGTTCCATGTTTACCTCCCCACTATAAGATAGTCTTATGCATCAAGTTACACCCCAAGAACGCACTGATAGATATACCATCATATTGGATATCTCCCACAAATAATCACAAGATGAGGGTGTATTTGGAAGACTTAAAGAGGAAGTTTTTTTGGAGCTCAATTGTTTCCACCTAGGAAGCCCTAGTTTTGTTTTCCAAAAAGGAAAATGGGAGTTTGAGGTTTTTTGTGGAATACCAGCACTTGAACTAGGTGATAGTGAAGAACAAGTATCCACTACCAAGGATTGATGACCACTTCAATCATTTGAGAGGGGCACGATGGTTCTCAAAGGTTAACCTTTGATCAGGATATCACCATTTGCGATTACCAGATGAGGATATACCAATGATGGATTTCAGATGTTGTTATGGTCACTATATGTACTTTTTGATAACCTTTGGAATGACTAATGCCCCGATTGTGTTCATGGGACTCATGAACTGGATCTTTTTCCTTATATATACCAGTTCATGGTAGTCTTCATTGATGATATCCTTATGTACTCAGTATTTGAAGAGGATCATGTGAGACACTTAATGATGGTTCTAGATGTAATCTGAGAGCACCATATTTATAGGAAACTCTTGAATTACCAGTTTTGGATTATATTGGTTCACTTTATGGGAGAATTTATCTCAGTAGAAGGAGTAGAAGTGGACTCAGCAAGGGTCGAGGCGGTGTCATCATGGGATCCACTTAGGACTGTGATATATGTGTAGATATTCCTTGGGATGGCAGGATATTATCAATGATTAATACCTAATTTCTCTAGTATATCAGGACCTATGACAGCTTTTACTTGAAAGGGTCATCCTTTCACATGGATATAGAAGTGCTAGTAGGCTTTTCAGTAGTTTAGGAAATGTTTGATGAGAAATCCATTTTTGATAATTCTAGAGGAGGGTTTCGAGTACATAGTGTTCTCTAATTCATCAAAAACCATACTTGTTTGAGTCCTGATGCAGAGGAAATAAGTAATTCTCTATGGTTCATTTCATTTTAGACTTCATGATTATAACTATACGACCCACGATCATGATTTAGTAGTGGTAGTCTTCACATTGAAGATGTGGTGACACTACCAGATGGGTGGGTAGTTTATCTTCTACTCTGATCATAAGAGTCTTAAGTATATCTTCTCTCATAATAATATGAACCAGAGATATAGGAAATGTATAGAGTTCCACTAGGATTATGACTTTGATATTTTCAATACGTTTCGAAAGTTGAACGTAGTGGAGGATTATCTCATCATAATGTCTAGTCTGTACTTGCTAAATGGGGTATCGGAGTAGTTAGCCTCGTTATAGTTACGAATCATGGATAGAGATTGAGTATCTTACCACCAGTTGATGATTTTCATCCCTCCACTCTTACAGCAATTTCGGAAGGCACAACTTGGGGATACCAACTAATAGACCCTACATTCATTGTTATCCATAGAGAATGCTCCTGATGGATATTTGAAAGGTTGTGAGCATGTAGTTCTTCTCATAGGGAGCACTGTTTTACCAGTTTCATTACGAAAGGAGTTTTTGAGGGTGTTCCACACATCCCCTTTAGTGGTACATCTAGGTTTGGAGAAGACATACCAGGATCTCCAAATTTAGTTTTGGTATCATGGGATGAAGAAGGTAGTTTCTTAGTTCATTTCTCAATGCCTCACTTGTTTTCAAGTAAAATCTGAGTACTCAGTTCTAGTTGGATTAGCTCAACCCCTTGAATTTCTGGAGTGGCAGTGGGATGGGATATCGATTAACTTCGTGAAAATTTTCCACATATGTCCATAGGACCTGATGAAATCTAGTTGATCATTGATTGACTCCCATGTTTTTTCACTTACTATCTATCCGATATAAGAGTTCAGTAGAGAGATTGGGACACCTATACATGCAGGTGATTGTTCTGCTTCATGGAGTTTCATTGATGATGGTTTTAAATTGTGATTCTTATTTGACTTATCAGTTGTAGAAGGGATTACAGGAGGTTTTCGGGACTTAGTTTCTCTTGAGCACAACAATTCTCCCCCAGATATATGGCTAGATGGGGAGGACCATACATGTTTTAGAGGACATATTGTGAGATTTCATATTAGACTTTGGTCTTAGCTAGGAGGATCACCTACCATTGGTGGATTTTTCACAAAACAATATCAACCAATAAACCATTGGTATGAAACCATTCAAGGCTATGTATAGATGACCCTCATGGATAAAACTTTGTTCAACTAACCCAAGAGAGTTAGCACTCATGGGCCTAGATTTGGTACGTGCTACTACAGAGAAGGTACAGATCATCCAATAAAGGATAAAGAATACAATGATATTTCATAATTCTTATGTTGATAATTACTGGAGGACCTTGGAGTACAAGGAATCATACCATGTGTTTCTTCATGTCTCACCTCAACATGGATTCATAATATTGGACTGAGGTGGGACATTATCTTCTAGGTTCATCGGCCCTTTCAAGATACTACATAGAGTGGGTGAGGTGGAATACTGGTTGTCTTTATCCCCGTAGTTGGACCTGGTACACAATGTCTTCTATCTGTTGCAAGTTAGAAGTTACATGTAGGACCCATCACACTTCATCAAATGGGTAGATCTGTACATCAATAATGGAGTTACTATTGTTGATTACCCAGTAGAGATCGTGAATAGGAATGATAGGATCCTTCATGGGAAAGCAATTCTTTTGGTGCATGTCCAGTGGAAGGAGAAGAATCTCTAGTAGATCACATGGGAGTGGAAGGATTTATTTTATTCATAGTACCCACATGTTTTTTAGTATCCTTGTTTTTTGGATTTTTGGGGATCTAAAACCCTAAGGTGTGAAGAATTTAATGTCATGGATTTTCTGTGTATTATTTTTAAATATTTATGGAATTAATTTGAAAATAGGTTCTGAGATAGTGTGTGATTATAATGGCATGGGTTTCCTAGATTAAATTTTTGAAATATATTAAAATATTAAATAGATCATGTGAGAAGTTTTCCGGAAAAAAGTGGAATAACTTCTAAACTATTTCCCTGATTAGAAATCTGATGTTATTGTTGTGTTTAGAGAAATGGATTTACCCTAAGAGGGTCCTAACATTGGTCAGCATGAGTTGGTTATTAAAATTAGTTTTTTGAATTTTTAATGAATACAAGAAATTGAAAATTTATTTTATTTTATTATGTTTCTTCGATGCAGGGATGCAATGTTAGTTTGTTTTTAAAAACCTAGGTATAGGGATCTATGGTTGGACACGTAACACTAGAAATTACCTAGAGTCTCTTGAAAGAAACCTAGAGACTTATCTCGATAGATAATGATGAAGGGACATGGGATCAAAGATTGATGAGAAACGTTCTTAAGAGATCTTTCCAACGAAAACAAAGCCACAACAGATCTCTGACAACGAAGGATCCAATATAGTTATGATGTATTATTTGGTTTTCTTTCTCTTTTCTGGATTCAATAATGAACGGGGACCAACCAACAAATAGGTTGATCTATGGTTCAATATTTCTTATGGGATGGGCTTTAATTTCAGAGTTTAATTGGTGTCTTTTGATTGAGAATTGATTTTGATTTCTTGATTGTTGTTATGGGAACATATCAGGGGAAGAACAAAAAAAAGATGAGTTTTATTCCTTGTTTTGGTCATTATGCCTTTTCTCCATTGAAATTCCTCACATTCATCATTCCTCATAGCTTATAAACCAACGATCATTGCACCTTCTATTCTTTTTGAAATGATATAAAATTTAATATTTTTCATCGGGATGACCTAGTAGAGGTTTTATGGAAAAATCAAAGTGATTCAGGGATACCCTTTATTCAGAAAATTTACAAGGGGATGAAAGAAATAAGTTTTTAGATCATATTAAAGGCCCAAAACTCACTGATTCTGTGTTACGATAGAGATATGACCCTTGATCTGCAGTTTCAAGATGAACGGACCATTGGATTGAGCTTAAGAGGATCACTCGAGGTGTGTGGATGAATGAGATGGTTTCTGCAAAATCTTAACGAAAACGGCTTGTGGCCCTAATGAGAGTTAGGGTTTTAGATGGTGGTTAAGTTCCACATTGTGTGTGAACCCTATCACATGATGTATGTTCCCTTCCTTGAGATTCAACATTTATATCAGGAGAGAAACGTATATAGGGTGGATTACATGGGTTTCCTACACAACGTGTACTCCCCCACACGGCATGGCCTGAACCGATTACACTAACTAACCCACGTTCTTGTACTTAGTCCAAGACTCTTAGGTTGAATCTGTGTACTGGTATATGGCTAGAAAACATAGTTAGACCACATATAGAAGGAAATGGTGTGTGAATCATTATATACACCATGTAATCATTTTCTATACGGCATTTTATGAAGACATTTTCAGTTTTACACAGGCAGTACCCATGGTCAAGGAACATGGCGTGTGACCCTACTACATGTTTTGTTTCCCCATATTCACGGATTTAATCTCTTATCCACCGTATCATTGAAAATTTTCATTAGGGTTTGTTCCATTGACAATTTCCCTAAAATTTGGTGTGTATCATTTGTTACTCATAAGAGTACGCTCGGTTTATAAGGACTTCTTATATATAGTTGTTGGAATCCCTTGAGAGGTCTGATGTAGGATCCACTATTCATTCTTCATGACCTAGGTAGATTATTTGGTACTGATGGGACCAACTTCACCAAGAGTTGATCCTCTACTTAGCGAGTTAATCCAACTAAGGTTTCTTGTATCACACCATGGAGTTGGCTATGATACTCATCTGATGTATCGTATCCCTATCAGGAATTTTTCCAACAAAAATTGCTTCTCTTATGGATTTCATCAATTATATAAGACTCATGAATGTGTTATCCATGATAATTTCTTCATGAAATCTTCGGTCTAAATCCCTAGTGTGGTATGTAGTGGTTGTGACATAACTCTAGATTGCATGTATTGGTTGAGTATATCAAGATATTCTTATTATATGTGTTGTAGACATATACTATGTAGATATTATTGTACCATTCCATTGTATACTGCTTTCGGGTTTTGGGGTGTCCTACTGAGTATTTTTATACTCACCCCTACATTGGATTTTCCTGCATGTGTCATGTCTTATGAAGATAAGCGCCATTTTGGCAGACTGCTTGGTGGACCCAGAACGGATAGAGCTTTGTGAGTTCATACAGGCCGATATGTTCCAATGGATTCGAGCACTAGGCCTGGTACCTCTGTTTACATGTTGGACTTTACTGTTTATAGAATATTTTTGTTGGGATTGTATTATGGACCAGTTTACTTTACAAAACTCTACTTTCCTGTCATAATTTGGTTGAGATATAGTGGTATTCATGAATTTGTTTCAGAGTGTATTTTATATTTCAGCATTTGTGGGCTTGGATATGTGTGTGTGTGTATAGGTACATAGAAAATCCCTCTCATGTTAGTGATACAAATTCTTCATGAAAGTCACCATCCCTTGGCCTATTAGAGGTGGGCTTGGGAAGTCATAGTACATGACCCACTAGGATAGGTTGTGACAAATACACTTGAGTGAATATTTGAAACCTGTATTTGTTCTTTAAAAGAGACAAACACTCTATATTCTGCCTTAGGATTTTTGAAATTCAAAACCTATCAACGTAAATCTAAAAAACAATCTTGAAAAGTTCTCATGATAATCACATGTTCTTTTCCCAAATTAGGTGGAGATAACTAAATTTATCAAGCCTATGGTGATTCTTGTATTATTTTCAATAAGAAAAGTCTTGTTGAAAATCAATATTTGTGTGTTGAGAGATAATTAATGAGAGTTATGTTTTTTGTGTCCATGGGAGGAGAAAAAAGTGAAAATTGATTTATGGGGAGAAATTGAGAACTTGAAATATTCTTTTTTATGAGGTCTGATATTTTTTGTTTCTTGGTGATTAATTGGTGAACCAAATGGGTGTGTGTATCGAATTTTCATTGATTTAATTTTGAAGCTCATTTTTCTAGGATACCAAATCTTATGTGTGTGGGAATTGATAAATATAATATTTCCAATATTTTTCATTTTTAATTTTGTGGTCTAATCCCCAAAAATTTATAAATTTGATCTAAATTGCATTGTTTTTGGATTGTTGGGATATTTTGTTGTTGAAATTGAAAATTGGTCAATTGTGTAATTTTAACTAGTTTAAATTACTTCTTTATTTTTACCAAAATATATAAAAAAGTGATCTATATTGAGTAATTAGTATGTTTAGTCGTCCTATGTTCCTAGGTTATACCTTTTCCAACTGGACTGTGTTTTTATTCAGCCTTCTTATGTCCCAAATAAATCAGTAATTTTAGAAAAACAATTGGCTCATAGAATGGATCCCATCGTAGTAATTGAGTCATAATTCCAGCTACATATGTTCAAATTGAGTTATTATAGTTCAAGAAGAAAATGGGGCTCAAATACTCACATTCATGGTTAGTTTCAAGGAAACATTCTCTCATTAAATTATTCTTTGAAAGAGTCAAACTATAGGAATATAAAAGGTATATTCTTCCATAAATAAGAATCTTTAGTAATTAATTCATATATGTTTCACCAAGTATCAAAATGACATGAAAGTTTGAGGTTGGTAGAAAAAAAAAATTATAACAACTTTCTAGAAGGACTTGAGTAGATATTAATCTAAGAGGAGGCCTAAAACAGATCCAATATTTGGGAGATATAAAAACTAGACAAAACATTTTCACCCTCCTTTTATATATATTCAAGAATTCACTTTTATTTTAGAGGAAGGATTGATTGAGGGGGTGTGATATGCTAGAAAATATATACTAGAGGAGATTATTATTCCATGATTTAATTAATACAACAAGGTCTAAAATCAGAGTGGTGGTGGGAAGCTAAGATCCAATAGCATTTCCCCTTTAGAGTTTTTGATTTTCATTGTGAACTCTTTTATTTTGAATTATCCTCCAAATTGTTTTATTTAATGAAAGAGGTATATTTATTTCTAGTTTCAAATTTCTTCTTATTTTATCTATATTTTTTTATCAAATTATGAATTTAATTTTTTCCTTGTTTTTTAAGATACTTGCAACATGGTCTCCCCATTGAGCATGAAATGTTGAACAAGTTTTGATTACTCAGAGGTCTTTGGTCAATCAGATCACAATTCTAATTGAATAAAACCCATTTAAAAGGTATCAATGTAGTTTTTAGGAAATATATGTGTATAATTTGAGGCATTTAGGTATACATTGGTTAATTTAATTGAAATACATTGGGAACTAATGATAAAGGGATTCATTGAATATCGAAGTTTTTTCAACGATTCCTTTTATAGTTTATTTTTTTCAGTCCAATTTTCTTATGATTTAAAATCACTAACCTATATTTCACTGTTTATTATGATTTTTTGTAATTTAACTTTAATTAACTATTTTTAAATCACCATATATAATTCATCTATTTAACAAAAATAAATTAATAATGTGATAGTTTGACAACTTAATCTCTAACCTCCTCATGAGACATCCTCGTGGTAACCACTATGTAAAATTTTTAGCGGAAAATTATTGATAGGGTTAATATAAATGAAACCCCCATCGTAAATTTTGTGTCATTTTCAAGGATGCTTACTATTTTTTTTTGATTTATCATTAACTTTTAATTATTTAAACAATTAATTTAGAGTCTTTAAAAAATTAAAAAAAATGGATTTTTATATTGACTATTTCTATACTTGGCCTCATTATCTGTAATATGAGGATCCTAGTCATGATGAATTTTTAGAAATTCAACTCTAATAAAATACCATTTAAATACAAAAACAGATAATTTTTTTATTCAAAAAATTATTCGTGAAGTAAGAAAACAAATGGAAATTATTCCCAACACTTTAAATTAATTTAAATAATTAAAATCTCAAAAATATTCTGGAGAAATGAAAAATATTTTCTTACCCATGTTTTATATTGAAGAACCTTTTTTAGATGAGTTGAAAACTGATTTATAATCTCTATTTTAAAATTTATAGGAAGAAATTAACTTTGATTAACCAATTGATATGTAATTATAAAATAAAATGTATTTGGGAAATTATTTTGTTGAATTTGATTAAAATGAAATTTCATCTCGAACACCAATTTTTAAAATTTAAAATTAATAAAATTTGTGTGAATATTTTTAGAAAGAGTCAGGGAAGATTTAGCCATTATTTTTTCTAAGAACATTTGTAGGAACCTTAGTTGTTATACACTTTTAATACAACTATTATCCATTCCCAAATAGAGATGGAACATGAGGTGTTATAAGGATATTCCTCAGTTATTGATCCAATTTTTCATATTATTTTGATAATAACTTTTTAACTACTTCTTTATGTGTAGATTTAGTGTGAGTTTCTTTTGAGTGGACTGATTTTTCATATGAATAGGTTATTAATGATTAAATTGATGAAAGAATGGTGTTTCTATTTGAGTACACTGGTACACATGGGGATGGTGGTTTTGATCTATTTTTTAAGAAGAAATAAATTTTCAATATGATTATGGTGATTAAATACATCTTGATATTACAATTCAACAACAAATGGATGTTTTTTGTAAGGATAAAGTCTTGGGAAACTTCTTTTACATTTTGTTCACACCTATACCGCATCACCAGATTAACAAATTTAGGGTAGGAACATAAAATAATATTCTTTTAGGAGCTTCTACAAGATTTTGGAGTATAATAATATTGTAGAAATATGTTTTAGGTGTTTTTTGTTAAGGAAACTTTTCCCACCTTCTAATTGGGGATGATCAGCTGGAACGGGCTGACTTGGGGTTGTGAAATCATACCACCCACATGGAGGTTAAAACCATCTCTATTTTTCAATTTTATTTCATTGTATTTTTCTATAATTTTTTTTATAAAATTACGATTTTTTTCCATATAGGTTTACAAGTTAATACTTTTAGGATGCTAGATTAATGCTGCTACTTCTCAATAAAACCCAGGTTGTGTCTTTCCTCCCCACCTATTTTTTCAGGTCCAATCTTCTTAATTTTCATTTCTTATATAAACTATGGACAATGAGTAAATTGTAAAAAATAATTTTTGGGGGAGAATCATCCTTGGTTTTTTTATGTCTTTCATTTTCTATTAAAAAATTATTTTCATTTTTTCTTATAGTTTTTAGTGAGTTTCTTTTCACTTATTCACTTATCTTGTTATTAAAGTTTTCTATTATTTTAAAATTTCTGAGCTCAAATTATTATCTTCATAATTTATGAAATCCAATTCAATTATTGAACCAACTAATCCCTTGAAAACAAAAATAACTGAATGCTAAAAATGACCTGTTTTTAAGTATAATACTTTTGAAGATTCTTGAAAATACGTCTTTTTTTAATATCATGGCACATCTCACTATATTTATCTTTTATATTCCATTCCTATAAGTCTTATGAAACCTTTTGAAATATTATTCACGTTCACTTCAGTTCTTGAGAGAACCAATTCAGGATTTCCTTAATTAGAATAAGATTTTTTCTATCAATACATATGGTTTGAGGTATGTTATTTAAATAATTGAGGCAATTATTTGGATTTCAAAAGCGCCCTTTTTCATAATAGCGTATTCTATTATTTCCCACCTTGTACATTTTACCTTTTTGATCCCTTATTAACTATGAACAACCTATTATGTTGGCCATATTATAAGCCAATTTTCCTTTTTCAACCTACTCTAAAAGTGAAAATCATAATCAAGTTGAACTTAAGTGTAGAGGAGATGACTTGTGGTGTGCTAAGACATTTTGTGATGCTTTGGTCAGAGAATAAAACATTAAATGGAATATGTTTCTAAGAAAAAGAAAAAGGTTTTTTATGATAAATGTTTTTCCCTTCTGATGCATTCGTTAAAAAGTGAGATCTGTCTTTCTGGAGCTCTCAAAACAAGATAGTTGTTCCTATTTAAACATTTCTAAAAAACGATAATAAAATATCATTTTTAATATGAATTATTTATGTAATGTGATTTAAAATATATTCTAAAATTTCTTTAGAGATTTTTTTCTTCATAGGATATTCAAGTAGAGACTATAGTTGATTGAAAATTAGAGTCAATCATTTTTCCTTCAAAAAGAGACAAAACCTCCTCATCTTGCCTCAGAAGTTTTTATATTAATAACCTTCCAACCTAAATAAATAGAACAAACTTAATGATTCTTTATAATAATTACATTCTCTTGGATAAAATCAAGTGTATATGTATAAATTTATCAAGTCTATGGTGATTCATGCATGAGTTTGGATGGGAAAATCCTTGTTGAAAATCCATATTTATGTTTTGAGAGAAAATTAATGTGAGGTAACATTTTTTGTTCCTGGGAGGAGAAAGTAAGTATAAATGAATTGAATAATCTAAATTTTGAAAATGAATTTCTTTCTTTATGAGGCCTGATTTATTTTGTGATAAATTTGTGATCCTAATGTGTATGTGTTCTGAATGTTCCTTGATTTCATTTTCATGCTCACTTATCCATGAGTCCAAGTTCTATTTTTTTGGGGAATTGATAAAATGAATATTTACACTATTTATAATTTTTAATTCAATGGTTTAAATCCCCCTACACAAAATTTACCAATTTTAGCTGCATTGCACTATTTTTTTTTGTAGATGTTTTTATGCTAAAATTAAAAATTTCAGAATTCTGGACTTTTAACTGTTTTCAATAACTTTTATTTTGACCATAAAAGTTATAACAATGATCAAAATTTTGTAATTATTTTATTTTAGTATTTATATATTCCTGGGATATAACTTTTTTAGCAAAAAAATTATTGATTCGACTTTCTTGTAGCCCAAATAAATCAGTAATTGTGGAAAATTGTTTTGGCATATAGAATGGACCCACCCTAATAATTGACCCATAACTCTGGCTATAGGTGTCAAAATAAAGATATTAAAATTGTATATGAAATAGGTCTCACTGTTTCAAATTAATTTTGAGATTAAAAGAAACATTATCTCATTAAATCTGTATTTTCATGAGTCAAACTAGAGAAATATGAAATGTATCTTAATCCAAAAAATTATATTTACTAATTAATACATATCTTTTACAAAATTTTCTTCAAGTACATTGATTTTTTAATACCGATATAGAATTAAATTTAAATAAACATTCCATAAGGATCCTATAGGATATTTGGTCAATATGGGGCCCAAAAAACCTAAAATCTTGGAGTTAGAACAATTTTTATCGACTTTTCTTTATATTTTATGACATAGCCATCATTTTAGAGGATGGTTAGATTGAGTAAGTGGTATATGACGGAAAACATATTATTTTGTATTTTTATTCCATGATTTAATCAATAAATAAATGGATAAACTCAATATGGTGGTGGGGTAGAATATTTCTGATGGTATTTCCCCTTTTTAGTTTGTATTTCCCTTTTTAAATTCTTTTCTTCTGAATTATCCTGGAAATTATTTTCTTCAATAAACGAGGCCTCATTATTTTTGGTTTTAAATTTATTCTATTTTTTTAAATTTTTTATCAAAATATAAATTTAAAATATTTTTTTTATACATGTTTGGGTGAGGTCTCCCAATTGAGCACAACATGTTAAACTAGTATCGATAGCTTGGAGGTCTTTATGAAATCGTGTAAAACGTGTAAGAGGATAAAAACCCACATTTGAGTTATCAATGTGATTTATAGTCAATATAAGTGTATAATTTGAGTTCATAGGCTATAGATGGGATAATTTAATTGAATTAAATTGGATGACAATGATAAAGGGAGTGTATAAAGATTGAAGTTTGACCACCGCTGCCTTCTTTAGTTTGGTTTTTAGTCAGATTTGATTATTATTTCTAATCACTAATGTATATTTCTTAATGTATTATTATTTTCTTTAATATAATTTTGTTTAAGTAGTTTTAAATCCCCATTTATAATTCTGAAGTTTAAAAAAAATAAATTAACAGAGTGATAGTGTGATAACTTAGACTGTAACATCTTTATGAGATAATTGCATGGTCACCACTATGATGTATTTTAAATGGGAAATTATTGATAGGAAGACTATGAATAAAAAACTCAACATAAATTTGGAGACATTTTAGGTGATTTTTCCAAAGTTGTTTATTATTATTTTTAATCTTTCTAGGATTTTAACCACTAATTTAGAGTCTTTAAAAAACAAAAAAAATAAATTTTCATAGTGACTAATTATGTTCTTGGCCTAATTTTCAACAATTTTATGAGCCTATCCATAATGAATTTTTAAAATTTTAAATCCAAAAAAATTATTTTGAAACCAAAAAAATAATTTTTGGATTCAAAAAAAATATTCAAGAATTAAAAAAATGGAAGTTATTTACAATTATTTAAATGAATTGAAAGAATTAAAATCACAAAAAGATTTCAAAGAAATAAAAAAAACTTGTCCCATATACTTTTTATATTGAGGAACCAATTTTCGATGAGTTGAAAATAGTTTGGAATCACCATTTTAAAATTTTAAGGAAGAAATTGTCACTGATTCATCAATTAATGTGTCTTTATAAAATAGAATGTCATTGGAAAATTATTGTGTTGAGTTTGTTGAAAATTAAACAACATTCCAAACCCCATATTTTGAAATTTAAAATTCATAAACACAGTAAAATTCTTTGTCCAAATTTATTTTATTAATATTTTAATAAATTTTTATATACTCCATTTACATGTTTTATACAAAATGTGCATAATGTGTGTAAAATATTAATGTTTAAATATTAAATATTATTTTTGAGCACTATTTGAATTCATCCAGATTCAAGTCTATTTAATTTTTTAATATTAACTCTCACCCTAATTATCCAAATTGGATGATTCTTGTTTTTTAGGGTTCCTTACTCAAATTAAAAAATTTCATTAGCAGAAACCTTTGGCCAAATCGTCCATCTGGAGGATCATATGGTCTATAAAATAAGACCCAAAGAATCTATGAAGAAACTGGACAATCCATAATGATTAAGTTACTGGTATAAATCAAGAATCCCAAATTTTATGAAAATCCACCATATGTTCTTGATTATCAAAATGAATCGGGGATAAAAATTTTAAGGTCCAAATACAAGAAAAAGGGGCACAACTAATGCATTGATGTCCTTCCCACCAATCTGGCAGGGAATTAAAATCAGTATAGTATTCATGACATGTATCTTGATATAGATATCTAATATGTCTAATAATTTTCTATGTTAAATAAAATATATGTTCATCCAACTTTGTTGAAGAAAGTGTTTAGATTTTAAGGCAAATTACTATTCATAAACCCATTCTCGTTTTTGCCTTTAAAAAAGTTTGGATTCAAATCGAAATATTACAATTGTTTAATCAAATAAACATAAAATTGCCTCCTTAATTCCAATGGTCTCTAAATTTTTAGATTTGACATAGGAGTTAAATATATACAACTTTTAATAAGATCATATCTCGACATTCTGGTGTCTAATTTATCATATTGGTGATGCAAGTGGAGGGGCAGTTTTGGAATGAAAACAACCCACAACATTAGGCTATAAATTCATCACCCTCCTCTCCATGAAGAAAGATGGAATTTTAGAAGAGGGGAGAATTTATTTTAATGAAAAAAGACATTCCAAAGGCTTTGGAGGACCGTCCATACTCGTGTTTTCACTTGAGAGACCATTCCTCATCTCTTTGTTTTAATTTACTTTTGCAGTTTTCTTTGTTTTTAATTTCACAAATGTTAGTCTTTGTAATTCTATTTTAATGGATGTTTCTTCTTAAATATCTATTATTCTCATCCACAAACTATAGTTTAATATTAATTTTCTTAAAATAGTTTAAATCAAGTTAAAACCCATTCCCTTATTTTGTTTCCTCATTCAATCGAAAGTCTCTTTAACTCTCATCAACGATTGTGTGTGTTCGATGCACTAATATTTTCTTATCCAGTTATTTTTGTTCTATTTATAATTCATCGACATAATTATATATTACCAGATTGATAACCATCTTAATGGATGAGTAAACCTACCATTGGGGTGAGTAATTATTTAGATATGTTAAGCTATTGAGATCTTTTACTCAATGAGTATTCTTTAATTTAACATTGTGAATGTTGGACATAACATGTCATGGATTAACGACTTGTTTTGTTTAACGAGTGGTTTCTATAGATTATCATAACCATAAATAAAATACCATAAATAATATATTATTAATATGAGAACATTAAGCTAATATAAGGCTTGTATCAAATCCTTAACACATGGGAATTCCAATCAACGTCATCTTGTAACATGGGTGTAAATTTAATGCAATATAAAAGCAAAGCTCAAGGATATCACCAGCTTAACTACCTAATGATGAACTCACACCAAATATTTATCAAACTGTTAAATCAATCTTAATAAATCAATCATTTCAATTAAGATCTGCAAAAAAACCCCCAATCAAAATACAATCAACAAAAAACATTTGACTATTAAAAAGTATCATCGTCGAGGATTTGACCTGAGTTCTTCTAAAGACATTAGCAGAGCATCAAATCCTTGAACGGTCGATAGGTCTCTTTAATCAAATCACAACATTTCACTAGAAGGAACCTTTTTCCAAATAATCCATTTGGAGGGTCATATGGTCCACACTAGAAGAGCCAAAGAATCTGTGAAGAAACAGGACCAGCCATGATGATTGAGTTATTGGTCTAAATCCCAAAGCCCACATTTTATCAAACTCCACCACATGTTCTTGATTATCCCAAGGAATAATTGATAAACATTTTAATGTCCAAATAAAATAACAAGAGGCCCAACTGATGAATTGAAGTCCATCCCACCATTCTAGTCAGGAATTAGAATCAGTATACTATTCTTGACATGTCTTTTGATCTAGACATACAATATAGCTAATATTTATCAGTTTGAAAGAAAATATATGTGAGGCCAACTTTTTTGAATAAATTGATGATATTTTATGGAATATTACTATTGATAAACCCATTCACATTTTGTCCTTCAAAAAAATTTTGACTGAAATGGACAGATTAAAATTGTTTAATCAAACCTCCATAACTTTGGTTCTATAATTCCAATGGTAGAAAAATTTTCATAGTAGACATAAGAGATAAATATATAAAACTTTTAAGAAGATAATATCTCAATATTCTGCTGTATAATTTATCAATGTGGTGATGAAAGTGGAGGGAAATTTTTGGAATGAAAACAGTCCACAACATTAGGCTATAAATACAACCCCCTCCTCTCTATGAAAAAGTTTAGAATTTCATAAGAGAGGAGTTTTTATTGGTAAGACCAAAACATTTCCAAAGGCTTGGTAGGACCTTAAATACTCACGTTGTCACTTGAGAGACCTTTTCTCATCTCTTTGTTTGGATTTAATTTTTCAGTTTTCTTCATTTGTTATTTTACAAGTGTTTGTCTTTTTAATTCCATTTTAAAGGAAGTTTCTTATTCATTATCTCTTATTCTCATCCACCTTCTGTATTTTAATATTAATGTTATTAAAATTTTTTAAATCATGTTAAACCTATTTACCTTATTTTTCTTCCTCATTCAATCTAATTCCTTTCTTTTAACTCTCTTCAACGATTGTCTGTGTTTAACGCACTACTCTTTTCTTATCCAATTATTTTTCTTCTATTTTTAATTTGACGCCATAATCATATATTACCAGATTAATAACATTATTAATGGATGAGTAAATCTACCATTGGGGTGAGTCATTATTTATAAATGTTAAGGGATTGAGATCTTTTGCTCGATGAGTATTCATTAATTTAACATTGTGTATATTGGACTTAACATGTCATGGATTAATGACTTTTTTTGATTAAAAATTGGTTTCCATGGATTATTGGAACCATAAATACACTACCATAAATAAGATATGATTAAGATTATAAACCTAAATTAATTTAAGGCTTCGATTAAAGACATAACACTTTGGCATACCAATCAATGTCAACTTGTGACGTGGGTGTTAATTTAATGCAATATAAATCAAAGCTCGGAGATATCACAAGATTAACTAACTAATGATGAACTCAACTCAATATTTATCAAATTGTTCAATAAATCCCAATCAATCAATAATTTCAATTAATATCTACATAAAAACTCCCAAATCAAAATAAAATCAACTAAAAACATTCGACTATTAAAAAGTATCATCACCGAGAATTCAACCCGAGTGTTGTTATACACATTAGTAGAGCATCAGAACCTTGAACGATCAATAGGAAACAATCAATTGTTCTTTAAAATGTGTAGTTTCTGGAGATAGTGTAATTAGTTATTCATTAGCTTTTGATTATTTTAGAAAACAAAAAAACAAAATTTAGAAAAAATTGAAAAAAAACACAAAGAAAAAATATGTCTTCTTATTTCTTCCAAAATCACTCGGAATGCCCTGTAGTCTCCCAAGAAATCCGTTGGATTTGTTTGACCCTAAAATTGATCGAACACTTCGCTAACTCAGGAAGAACATAAGAGATAATCAACTCATTCAAGAACCTATCATTGTCCTACCAATTGAATTAGATATGGCCAATCCTAGAGAACAAACACTTAAAAAACTTATTGCCCCTGATATGAATTACCAACCTCTTGGTATACAATATTCAAACATAATGGCTAAATTTGGACTCAAATTTGGTTTAATTCATCTTATGCCTCATTTATATGGGCTAGACGGTGAGTATATACATCTTTATCTTGAAGAGTTCCAAGTGGTGTTCTCTACCATGAAGCCTCAAGGGGTTTCGGAGGAACAAATCAAACTCTGAGAATTCCCTTTCTCCCTAGATGACAATGCTAAGTCATGCCTCTAATACCTTCCTTCGGGTTCCATAACCACATGGAATAACATGAACTCACTCTTCTTAGAGAATGTTTTTTCTTCTTCTCGTACTGCTTCTATCCGAAAGGAAATAAGTGGTATTCGTCAATTCCCAAATGAATTGCTCCATGAATACTGGGAGAGATTCAAAAAGCTTATTATAACCTATCCACACCACAAAATACCTGACTAAATATTGATCCATTACTTCTATGAGGGGTTATTGGCTATGGATAGAACCCTCATTGATGATACAAGTGGTGGTGCTCTTATTGATAAAACACTTGTAGCTGCAAGTTATCTCAAAAGAAACATGGATGAAAACACACAACAATTCCCTACTTGAGCACATTATCAAGTAACACAAGTCCAAGACAATCAATCCATAGATCCAAAAAAGACGACAGAGTGGATGAGTGAACTTACAGGTCTTGTATGACAACTAGCTATGGCTAACAAATCCCCAACCTCATCTTCTCTGTAATCTCTGTTCCCTGGACCTATTAAGAACTATAGAATCTATATCTCCCCATCTCTTCCAATTGACACATGTCCACAAATTCAAGAGGATAAATCTGATTCATCTGGACCAATGGAGCTTAATGCAGTATATGCTTAGCAGAACCCCAACCCCCAACCATTAGTTCAGTTTATTAGAAACTTCAACCAACCCCATTCTGAGCCCATCTCTTCTTCATATAACCCTAACATGATACATGAGAATCTCATTTCTCATCCCCCTCAATACTATCATTCAAACCCAAACTAATTCCAATATGTTCAAGGTGTTGGTAACTTCCAACAACCTTATCTTTTTATTCCTCAACCTCAAAGGAACAATCCTCCTCCTGGATTCCACTATCCTAGTGAGCCTTCCCATTTCCCAAACCAATACAATCTCTTTCCAAAGAACCAAAATCAAGGTAATCCGAATATTGGAAAAGCCACTTCTTCCATGAATCTATGGGAAACTATTTTAGAAGATCTTGACACCTTCACCCGTTCTAGCCTCAACAACATTGAGACCAAAATTGGTCAATTTTCTTCCCACCTAATTTAGCAAAAACAATCAAATTCTTCCCAACTCCCAGCTTAACCATTACCCAAAACCAAGGGTAATGTAAGTTACATTTCACTTAGACCGAGGAATCCAATTTCTATTAATCAAGATAATTCCTCCAGCCCCATTTAAATGTTGACCTAAAAATGAAAAGAAAAAAGAAACTTCAATCGGAATGTGAATCTATTCCCTCACCTCCTTCCATTCTACTTCAGAATCCAATTCCTTTTCCTCAAGCCATTTCTAAGCCAAAGAATTCATTTGAACCCAATCCTGAAGTGCATGACATGTTTAGATGTGTTGAAGCGAAAATTACCCTCTTATACGCCATAAAACAACTCCCTAATTATGGAAATATTCTTAAGGATTTGTGAACCCACAAGAAAAAACTTAGGACCATTGAAAATGTTTCCTCCCAACAGTCTATTCCCAAAAAGTGCAATGATCCAGGGACCTTTACGGTTCCATGACCAATTGTAAGTTACAACTTTGATGATTCACTCATAGACCAAGGAGACTCAATTAATTTCATGATCAAATCCATCTTCTACAACCTTGGACTAGGTCTCTTACATCTAATATGTGCTTTCATTAATTAAGCCAATCGAAGCACTGCTAGTCCTGAAGGTATTACCAAGGATGTCCTAGTTCGTGTGAATGATATTATCTTCCCTACTGATTTCTATGTCCTTTACATGGAAGGTGAGATAAACTCTTCATGATATCCCTTAATTCTTGGAAGACCATTCTTAATAATAGTGAAAACCAAAATTGATGTCCATTCAGGCATCTTATCCATGGAATTTGGTGACCAACTGGTCTAGTTCAAAATTTTCCAAGCCATGTGATACCCATATGAGGATCACTCTACATTCTCAATCCAAGATTTTGAGGACACTTCTCAAAATAAATTGAACCTCATTCCATCATGTTCATCATGTTATAATGATAAATTATCCTATAAAGTCTACACCATGATTAACGAAGTTATAAATGGTGAAGTTGATGTTGACCTCTCATTCATAGACTCCATCAATCTAGAGGAACTTGAAAACTCTCTTGAATCCCACATAAACTCTGATCTATAATTCTCAACCTTGGAAAGTATTAAGGAAAATGAATATAAGTCAACTAAAATCCCTTCATCCAATCCTGATTTTTCTATCCCACAAGTGAAAGATGAGACTGATATGAAACCCCTTCCTGAACACGTGAAATATGCATTCCTTTTCAATGATCACTCTTATCCTGTCATTATATCTGCTTCAATTACTAAAATTGATGAGTACAAACTTTTTTATATGTTTGAGGAAAACAAAAAGGCCTTAGGTTGGACCTTGGATGACATACCAGGAATCAAACCTGCCATTTGCATACATCACATTCATCATGGGGAATCATCCAAACCAATTAGACAACCACAATGAAGACTTAATTCACTCATACTTGATGTAGTTAGGTAAGATATAAAAAATATTATTAAATCTAGTATTATCTACCCAATTTCTGATAGTGAATGGGTTTTTCCAATTCAACTTGTACCTAAGAAAGTTGGGACAACTTTTGTCACAAATGAACATAGAGAGTTAGTCACAACTCAAGTGAAGAAAAAATGGTGTGTGTGAATAGACTATAGAAAATTGAATGTTGAAACAAGAAAATATCACTACCCTCTTCCATTCCTTGACCAAATGCTAGAATTATTAGCTAGAAAGTCACATTATTGCTTTCATGATTGATACATTGGCTACTTCCAAATCCCAATCACACCTCAGGACCAAGAAAATACTACCTTTTCATGCCCCTTTAGAACATATGCATATAGGAGAATGCCTTTTGGCCTTTACAATGCTCCTGAAACATTCTAGATCTGTATGATGAGTATCTTTTTTGAATTCATTGAACACTGCATGGAAGTATTCATGGATGAATTTACCATTTATGGGGAGTCATTTGAATTGTTCTTGCATTCACTCTCTCTAGTTCTTTAAAAGTGTGTCAAGTTAAACCTTGTGTTAAACATTGACAAATTTCACCTCAGGGTTAAAATTGGGGTTATTATTGGGAACGTAGTTTCAAAAGAGGGTATTGTAGTTGATCCTGCCAAAATTGAAGTGATCTAATCACTTCTGGAACCCACCACTATTCGATACATCCATTCATTCCTTGGTCATGCCGGTTTCTATTGGAGAGTCATCCATAACATCAGTAGGATTTCCCTCTCAATCACTTGGTTTCTCAAAAATTATGTCATTTCCATTTTTATGAGGTTTGCAAGAGAGTCTTCATTTAACTCAAAACTTCTCTTACATCTTCCCCGATAATCCATCCCCCATATTGTTTCTTACCCTTTGAGTTGATGTGTAATGCTTTTTATAGAGCCATTGGGGCAGTTCTTGGTCAAATAATAGAAAAAAAATCGGCATGTCATCTATTATGCCTCAAAAAGTTTTGATGAAACTCAATCGCACTACAGTATGACTAAAAAGAAACTTTTAGTAGTGGGTTTTGCCTTAGAAAATTCTAGCCCTATTACTTATGTGCTAAAATCATCATCTCCATAGACCATTCTGCTATAATGTTATTACTCAAGAAAAGTTATTCCAAATTGAGGCTAATAAGATGGATCCAAATGCTCCAAGATTTTAACCTTGAAATAAAAGATTGAATAGGAAAATAAAACCATGTGGCTGATCACCTGAGTAGAATCACTAATTCTTCTCTTTCAAAAATCATTGATCCAAAATTCTCCACTGATCACCTTCCATATCTCACTCCAAAAATACCATGGTATGCCCCAATTGTAAATTATTTAATTTCTGGTTTTTTACAAAAAAAAATTCAACAAAACATAAATTGAAGTTGAAAATTGATTCAAAATACTATTTTTTGGAAGAAAATAAACATTGGAAAACTGGGGCTGACATGGTAATAAAGAGATGTGTCGATGAAGATGAGCATTCATCGATCTTAGAATTATATCACTCAATGCATATTGATGGAAACATTAGGCCACAAAAGATCCTCCCGAATGGTCCTAGACTCTAGATTCTTTTGGCCTTCACTCTTTAAGGACTCACATGAGTTCTTTCAATCATTTCCCACTTACCAAAATATTGGCACATTTTCAAAGGGAAATAAAATGACACAAAAGCCTTTAATTTTAATTGAGATATTTCATGTTTATGGAATCTATTTCATGGGACCATTCCCCCCTTCCAATGGATTCTCATACATTCTTCTTGCAGTTGATTATGTTTCTAGGTGGGTTGAGGCCAAACCCACTAGAAAGAATGATTCACATACTATTAGTGAGTTCCTAAAGACATACATCTTCCACTTATTTGGCACACCACGTGCCTTGATAAGTGACTTAAAAACCCATTTTTATAATAGAACCATGGAATATCTTTTGAAAAATAATGGGGTTGTACATAAAACATCAACTACATATCACCCCAAGACAAATGGCATGGCTGAACATTTTAATAAAGAAGTGAAAAGATTTATTAAGAGAATTGTAAAACCTAGCAGAAAAGATTGGCCTGAAAGACCTGGTGAAGCACTTTGGGCTTACTGAAGTGCCTATAGAATAACCATTAGTATGTCCCCTTTTAGACTAGTTTTTGTAAAATCATGTCATTATCTAGCTGAAATCCAATATAATTCTTTTTGGGCTATTAAAACCTGTAATTTTGATTGTCAAAAATCTGGTGAAGAAATATTGTTACAATTGGATGGAATGGAATAGCTTCTACTTGAATCTTATGAGAATTTCAATCTGTACAAAGAAAAGGCTAGGGTACTCCATGAAAAAAACGTCCTGAGAAAGCTATTCTATGATGGTGAAAAGGTATTTCTTTTCAACTCTCAATTTCAACTCCACACAGGTAATATTAATTCTTATTGGGAGGGTCCTTTTATTGTTTCTCATGTTAACCCATTTTGTGCAGTGAAAGTCCAAGACTCATCTTCCAAAAGGAAATTCATAGTTAATGGACATCAGTTAAAGCATCGCCATGAGAGGATGCAAAATCCAGGAACAACATAGACTTCCAAAGGATCCCCAACTTCTTCATTTGACCCATCGTTGGATGAAGATGGAAACCCAACAAATCCAAACCAGGCGGCACCACTTTCCCATTAACTCCACTTCTCTCTCTCTATCTCTCCCCCTCTCTTCCTCTTTTTCTTCTTCTTCTTCTTCTTCCTCCCTCATTCTCATTTTTACCACTTTCCTTGTCAAATTTTATTATTTACTCTTTCTCTTTTGTGTGTTTTTATAATTTCGAAAAACTAAAAAAAATATAAAAAAATGTAAAAAACCAAAATAGTCGTACTTAATCACCATCTAGTTTTGACATTTTTTACAACCATTTCATGGAGTCAAAATACATGGTTTCATCTAAAAAATATTTTGTTTTCATCATATATTTGGATAAAAATATTTTTTCAACCACCATAAATTTTTAATGCTCAATTTTTTATTTGGAAACTAATTTTCCCCACTCGTGAGGAACAACATTTGCTTTCATTACAAGGCCACCTATAGACTACTTTTCAAAAAATTTGTTTTTCAACACCATTTGTGAGTCTTGAGTTTATGGACCTTTGAGCATAATTTACTTATTTGGTGTGCATTAATATGATAAAGGCATTTTTTGAACCACATGAGAATCACAATAGCCAAATAGCCTCCCATTTCCCTTACATTAATCCTTATTTTGAAAGCCCATTCTAGCCTTTGAAACCTTTTCATTATTAGCCACAACATAATACCAATACCTTATCTAACCCAATATCAACATGGATTTTCATTGCATGATTTTTTGAAATTTATGTGTGGGGGGAATGGATTTAATTTTTGGTACCCTTTTGTCGATTTTCACCATGTTATCATATTCTTGAGGGAAATAATAAATTTAATTATGGGTGAGAGGTTATAATTTGGTGAGTTTGAGGAATGTAATGTACATTTATTTATGTAATTTTATAAATTTTATTGACAAGTGTTCAAAAAAATAAAAAAAAATAAAAATACTTATGGGTTGTGTCTTGGGTGGGTCAAAAATAACTTTTCATCCACCTTTGATCTTGTTATAACTATTAATATTACTATCATGAGGAGATCATTCATGGGTTGGGATATTAGTGTGAGGTCTATTTTAAGTCAAACTTTCAAAAAAATGAACACTTATGTCATTGGGAGAAGTTTCGTGGTTTGTAAATATTTAATCTTCTCATTCACTTCAAATTTCCTTCTTATTTTGTGTCTTATTTCACATTTTCACTCCCTCATAAATATGTGTTTCCATTTTATTTTATGTCTCATTTCAAAAAAAAAATCGAATTGCTTTTCCATGTTGGTGTTTTACCACATTTTTCATATCTTTTGGATATCATCTTCCTACCATCCCATAGCCACAGAAAAACCCCTAAAAACCTCTTGATTTTTAAAAACTTTAGGATAGGTAGTGGAAGCTGATATCTCTTACAAACTCTAAGATTTTAACTTTTGGTTGGTGAATGAGTGAATCTCCACAAATTAATTTTATCATCTTGAGAGGTTTGAGTTTTGAGTGTCCACATTTTCCATTTATGAATTTGATCATGAAAAGAGTTCTTTCTGGAACATTGTTTCTGTAACAATTTGAGGATTAATTCAATATGGATGAGTGAAATATTCTAAACCTCCCATGATTGGAGAAAACAAAATTTTAATTTCTATTGGTGAGTGAAATTAATTTTGTTATGGTTTTATATTTTTTGTAGATTAGGACATGCACAAGGCTAAGTGTGTGGGAGTTGATGTTATTAATATTTTCATAACTTTTTATACAATCCCATTACATATTTTATATGAAATGTGCATAATTTGTGTAAAATAGTAATTTTTAAATATTAAATATAATTTCTGAGCACTATTTGAAATCATCTAGATTCAATTCTTTTTAAATATTTAATATTAACTCTCACCCTTCTTATCCCAATTGGATGATTATTTTTTTAGGGTTCCTTACTCAAATTAAAACATTTCATTAGAATTAACCTATGGCCAAGTCATCCATTTTTAGGGTCATATGGTCCACACAAGAAGACCCAAAGAATCTTTGAAGAAACTAGACCATCCATGATGATTGAGTTGTTCGTTTAAATACCGAATCCCAAATTTTATGAAAGTCAACCATATGTTCATTATTATCCAAAGGAATCATGGATAAAAATTTTAAGGTCCAACTATAAGAATAAGGGGCCCAACTAATGCATTGAAGTCCATCCCACCATTCTGGTTGGGAATTTAAATTAGTACGGTATTCAAGACATGTCTCTTGATCTAGATATCCAATATAGAAAATATTTTGTAGTTTGAAAGCCTGAACATGGGCAGAAAACGTTGTTGGAGAATTATTTTGGATTTGAAGGCATATTATTATTGATAAACCCATTCATATTTCAGCCTTCTAAAACGTTTGGATTGAAATGTACATATTAAAATTGTTTAATAAAACCTCCATAACATTGGATTCTTAATTCCAATGGCCACATAATTTTCAGAGTAAACAGAGGTGCTAAATATATACAACATGTAAGAATATCATATCTTGAGATTCATCTGTCTAATTTATCAACATGGCGATGCAATTGGGGGATAATTTTGGGAATGAAAACAACCCATAACATTGGGATATAAATGCATCCCCCTCTTATCCATGAAAAAGGTTGTTATTTCAGAATACATGATCATTTATTGGCATGAAAAAATCATTTACAATGGCTTGGGAGGACCTTCCCTACTCATGTTCTCACTTGAGAGACCATTCCTCCTATCTTGGTTTTAATTTACTTTTGTAGTTTTCTTCGTTTGTAATTTCACAAGTGTTTGTCTTTGTAATTCGGTTTTAATGAATTTTTCTTATTCAATGTCTTTTATTATCATCCAACTTCTGTAGTTTAATATTTATGTTCTCAAATTTGTTTAAATCGTGTTAAAACCCTTTCCCTTCTTTTTCATCCCCATTCAATCGAAATTCTTTTTTTATATCTCTTCAACGATCATGTGTGTTCGACACACTAATATTTTCTTATCTACTTCTTTTTGTACTATTTATAATTAATCACCATAATAATATATTATCAGATTAATAACTATCCTAAAGGATGAGTAAATATACCATTGCATTGAGTCATTATTTAGAGATGTTAAGCGATTGAGAGCTTTTTCTAAATGAGTATTCTTTAATTTAACATCGTATATATTGGACTTCACATGTCATGGATTAATGACTTTTTTTGTTTAAAGAGTTATTTCCATGGATTATTGGAACCATAAATACACTACCATAAACAAGATATGATTAATATTAAAACCCTAAGTTAAGTTAATTCTTGGATTAAACCCTTAACACTTTGGAATTCCAATCAACATCAACTTTGACATGGGTGTTAATTTAATGTAATATAATGAGAATTTCAAGGATATCACAAGATTAACTACATAATTATGAACTCAAACTAATATTTATCAAATTTTTAAATCATATTAACAAATAAATCATTTCAATTAAGCTCTGCAAATGAACCCCCAATAAAAATACAATCAACTAAGAATATTCAACAATTAAAAAGTATCATCGCCGGGGATTCGAACCGAGTGCTGCTATACACATTAGTATAGAATAGGAACATTTAATATTCTATAGTGTTACTTACTCAAATTAAATCATTTTATTAGAATGATACTTTGGACAAATCATCCATTTTGAGGTTTATATGGTCTACACAAGAAGATTCAAAAATTCTGTGATGAAACTGGACTAGTCATGATGATTGAGTTACTGGTCTAAATCCTGAAGGAAAGATTTTATGAAACACTTCCATATGTTCGTGATTATCCAAAGGAATCAAGAATAAAAATTTTAAGGGCCAAATAAAAGAAAAAGGGGCCCAACTAATGCATTGAAGTCCATCTCACTATTCTGCCCTTGAATTAAAATCTGTACAGTATTCATGACTTGTCTCCAAATATAGACATCCAATCTAGCTAATATTTTTTAATGTGAATGCCAATATATAGGAGTCCAGTATTTTTGAAAAAAGTGTTAATATTTGAGGGCATATTACTATTGATAAACCCATTCACATTTTGGACTTCTAAGAAGTTTGTATTGAAATGGATAGATTAAAATTGTTTAATCAAACTGCCATAACATTGGCTCCTTAATTCCAATGGCCAAAAAAGTTTCAGAGTTGATAGAAGAGGTAAATATAGAAAATTTTTAATAAGATCATATCTCTAGATTCATTTGTCTAATTTATCAAAGTGGTGTGGAGGGGCAGTTTTGGAATGCAAAGAGCCCACAACATTGGGATATAAATGCATCCCCCTTCTCTCCATGAAAAAGTTTGGAATTTCAGAAGAGAGAAGAATTTACTGGAATGACCAAATCCTTTAAAAAGGTTTGGGAGTACCTGAAATACTCATTTTTTTACTTGAGAGCCCTTTCCTCTTCTGCTTTTTAATTTACTTTTGTAATCTTCTTCGGTTGTAATATCACAAGTGTTTGTATTTTTAATTATGTTTTAATGAAATCTTCTTCTTCAATATCTATTATTCTCAAAAAATACCTTCTGTAGTTTAATATTAGTGTTATTTAAATAGTTTAAATAAATTTAATACCCATTCCCTTATTTTTCTTCCTCATTCAATCAAAATTATTTTTTTAACTCCCTTCAACGATCATGTGTGTTCGATGCACTACTCTTTTCTTATCCTGTTATTTTTGTTCTATTTATAATTCATCACAATAATCAAATATTACCATATTAATAAACATATTGATTTATTATTAAATCTACAATTGGTGTGAGTTATTATTTAGATATGTTAAGCGATTGAGAGCTTTTTCTCGATGAGTATTCTTTAATTTAACATCTCATTTGTTGGACTTAACATGTCATGGATTAATGACTTGTTTTGTTTAAAGAGTGGTTTACATGGATTATTGGAACCATAAATACACTACTATAAACAAGATATGATTAGTATTAGAACCCTAAGTTATGTTAAGGCTTGGATTAAAGCCTTAACACTTAGGAATTCCAATCAACGTCAATTTATGACAAGGGTGTTATGTTAATGGGATATAAAGAAAATCTCAAGGATATCACAAGATTAACTACCTAATGATGAACTCCCCCAATATTTATCAAATTTTTAAATCAGTATTAATAAATTAATCATTTAAATTAATCTCTGCAAATAAACCCCTTAATCAAAATACAATCTACTAAAAACTTTAGACTATTAAAAAGTATCATCATCGGGATTCGACCCGAGTACTGCAATACAGATTACCAGAGTATCGGAACCTTTAATGGTCAATAGATTACAATCATTCGTTCTTTCAGAAATATTAATAGATATTCAAGCCATTAATTTTTTAAATACATTATAGGAACCTATCTTGCTGCAAACTTTTTATACAACTATTACCCATTTCTAAACAGATCAGGAACCTCAGATTCCTCAAGAAGATATATTAACTTTTAATCTATATTTACAAGATTATTTTGATAATAAATTTTTACCTTCTTCTCCTAGTGTAGATTTATTTCTCATTTATCCTAAGTGGACTAATTTTTTTATGATGATGATATCAAGGATAAAAATGAAGAAAAAATGGTGTGTCTGTTTGAGTACACTATTACACATCAGGATGGTGGTACCAATATATTTTTTAAGGAATAAATAATTTTTCAATATGATATTGATAGTAAACCACATCCTGATACTATAGTTCAGAAACCACAAGAAGGTTTTTGTGAGTATAAAGACTTGGTAAATTGATTTTACACTTTTTTACTTCTTTCTATGTATCATTGGAACCAAAAATACCTATAGTGGAACGTAAATAAATCTATTTTTGGAGCTTCTAAAAGATGTGGGTGATAAATAATGTTGGATAAATTTCTTTTTGGTGTTTCATGAGGAAAAAACTGCACCCACCTCCAGATTGGGGATAATCAACTAGACTTTCCTAACTATGGAAGAAAAATACTAGAACCCACATAGTGGGTTAAAAAAAGTCTTTTTTTACTTCTAGTTATTTTTATTTTTTTATATATTATTTTAATAAAATTTGGATGATTTTTTTTCATTTGGTTTCTAAGATTCGGATTTTAAGAGGTTATCTCAAAGCTTTAATGGATCTATAAAAATTTTCTTGTGCATTTCCTTCCCAATTTTTTTAATGTCTTATAATCTTGATTTTAATTTCTCACATAAACTACTCATAGTGAGGAAATTTTAAAAAATAAGTGTGGGGATATTCATCCTTGGTTGTCTAGGATTTGTTTAATTTTCCATTCAAAAAAGTTTTTTCATTTTTTCATTAAATTTTCAAGGTGTTTTTTTCTCTTATTTTCATTTATTATTTTAATTTTTTCTTTAATTTTAAAACATGTGATCTGAAATTATTATTATTTTATTTTTTAAATCCATTATAATGAGTTAACCAATTGACCCCTTGAAACCGACCATAAATTAATGCAAAAAATGAATTTGTTTCAAGTTAAAAACATTGTAAATATCTTGAAAAGATCTCTGCTTTTTTAATATCATTCCATATCTCACTAACATTATCTATGATATTAAATTATTATATGGTTTCTAAACCATTTCTTAAATCCTCTTCACATTAACCTCATTTATTGGGAGAATATATCCATTCTTTCTTTAACCATAACTTGATTTTTTTTCTATCAAAACTTGATGGTTGAAGTACTTCTGATTTAAATGATTGATGAAATTTTTTGGATTTCAAAACTCACATTTCAATTATTATCCTTTTTATTATGTCCCACCATATACATTTGACCTTTTGGATCCCTTATTATCCATGTACATATTGTTAGGGTATCCAAATTACAAGCTAAATTTCTCTTTCTAATCTTCTCTAGAAGTGAAAATACTTGATCTATTTGAACTTAATTATGGGGGAAGATGAATTGTGTTGTGATAAATAATTTTGTTCTACATTATTTCGAGAATAAAAATTTGAATATATTCATTCACATCAAAAAAAGGTTTTTATACTGAAATGTGTTCCCCTTTGGAGATTACATGAAAAAGGGAGGTGTACCTTTCTAGAGATCTCAAAGGAATAAAGATATGTCTATTTGGAGATTTCCAAAAAATAAAGGGAAGAAAAATTTCATTTTTTCATTCTAAAATATTGATATCATGGGATGGAAAAGTCATATTAGAGGTTCTTGTATATAATTATCTTATAATGAGAGTTTTTAGGAGACTATATTTGAGTGAATATCATAATCATTCATTTTTTCTTCCAAAAGAGTCAAACCCTTTTTATTTGGCCTTCGAATGTTTGAAGTTACAAACCTACCAACCTAAATATATTGAACAACCTCGAAAATCACTTAGGGTAATGACATTTTCTTAGATCACATCAGGTCGATATGAATAAATTTATCAAATCTATGGTGATTCTTATATGAGTTTGGATGAGAAAATCTTTGTTGAAAATTCATATTTATGTGCTGGGAGAAAATTAATGTGATGTATGTGTTTTCTATGAATGGGAGGAGAAATGAACTATAAATTGATTTAAGGGGATAAATTTATAAATTAAAATATTTTTTTATGAGTAATGTTATATTATGTTTCTTGGTGATAAATTTGTGATCCTCATGGTTATCTGTTTTGAATTTTCTTTGACTTGGTTTTAATGCTCACTTGCCCCGGAGTCCTAGTGCTAAGTGTGTGTGGGGGTGGAGGTTGATTAATAAAAATTTTGTATTATTTATCATTTTTAATTTAATTTCTTAAACTAGAAAATTTTACCAATTATTTATGAATTTCATTATTTTTAGATTTTTAGGATGTTTTTTATGTTAAAATTGAAATTTTATCAATTATAGAATTTTAATTACTTTCAATAAATTCTTTATTTTGAAAATAAAGTCTATAATTGTTAACAAAAATGATTAATTTTTGTTTTAGTATAAATATATTTGTGGGATAAAACTTTTTCAACTGGGTAAAATGTTCAATTGAACTTCTTTTAGCCCAAATAAATCAGTAATTATTGAAAATTGTTTTGGCCGAGAGAATGGAAACACCACTACAATCGAAATATAACTCAAAATAAAGATATTTAGATTGAGTGATCATGGAGGGATAAGAATGATAACTAAATTCCCACATATATGTTGATTTTAAAGGAAAATTATCTCATTAAATTATTCTTTTTATGAGTCAAACTTATGGAATATGAAAGGAATCTTTTTTCAGAATAAGTTATATTATGTAATTAATTCATTTCTATTATACCACATTTAAAAAAGACTTTAACCCTTTAATTATTATAGGAAATTCATATTGTAAAAAAATTAGAAGAACATCATATTATATTCATCTTATAGAAGCCACAAAACATATCCAACATTTTCAAGACATAAAAACAGGACTGAAAAGTTTCCCCCTTCTTTTCTTTATATACTGTACTTCAAATTAATTTTAGAAGATAGTTATATTGAGGGAGTGGGATATGATAGAAAAAATATTCTATATTATTGGATTATTCCTTGATTTAAATAATAAAATAATTTCTAAAATACAAGTGGCGGTGGGTAGCAGAGATCCAATGGAATTTCCCCATTTGAGTTTGTGTTCTTTTTTGTAAACTTTTTTATTTTGAATTATATAGGAAATTTTTTTCTTGAATGAAGGACGTGTAATTATTTTGGGTTTTCAATTTATTATATTTTTTATATATTTTTTATTAAATTATAATTTCAAATAGTTTTCTTGATGTTTAAAATTTTTTGGTTGAGGTCTCCCAATTCAGTACAACAGTTTCAACTAGTTTCAATTTCTCAAATGTCTTTGGGAAATCAGATCACATTAGTAAGTGGATAAAAATCCATATTTGAAGTAACAGTGTGGTTTCTGTAAAATATAGGTGTATTATTTTAGTTATTTATATATAAATTGGATAATTTAATTAAAATAAATATTTATTCAATGATAAAGGGGGTGTCTGAAGATCCAATTTTTTCTACCAATGCTTTCTTTAGTTTTTTTCAGTTCTATTTTCATCTGATTTATAATAAATATTTCATATTTAATATTTCTTTATCATTTTATATAATTTAAATTTTTTAATTCATTTAAAATCCCCATTTATAATTTTAAATTTAATAAAAACAAGTTAACAAAGTGATAGTTTGACTACATAGTTTGTAACCTCCTCATGAGACAACCACGTGGTCACCACTATAAGAAATTTTTTAGAGAAAATTATTGACTTGGATAATGCAACTAAAAACCTCAGAATCATTGTTTTACTCCAAATGTACTCATCTTCTGTTTTCTCCAGTCCACTTGGCATGTACTTTTACAAATTATATGATGTTTCAAACCTATAAATAGCATGTACCTCCCCATGGGTATGTACCTATGTATCTCATCCCCACATGGAATGTACAATGCTCGAATACACATCTAGTACCACCCAGTACACAAAATGTACCCCACATTATTTTCCAAGAAATTCTCCAATCCATGTATCCCCATACATGGTCAGTCCAAGCACGGTACAAGACCACCGGTAGTGTATCTCACACAAGTTCTAGACATGTACCATACACGAACATGTTCCTCCAGCACTACTCAAGTCACCACTACACTATATATACCCCTATTACATGGTTTGTAGTCCCGAAAACTCAACTTATAAAAAAATAATAAAACATGAAATGCATTTTCTGAACCACATGTCGTGTACATGGGTTTTACCAAATAAAAAACCGCCAAAATGACCTAAAACCCACTGTTTCTCATAAATTAAGCTTATATTTTCCCACTATGTGTCCCTAAAGTCCAAAAAAAGGATTAAAAGATTTTAAACTATAGGTATTTATAGTGGAAAGAAAAAAAACCCTACCTCTAGTTGAAAACCACTAAAGCTTCACACTATTTCTCTGCCACGCACGAACCAATACTCGATCCACCTCGGCACAATTTTGCTAGGTAGTGCCTCCTCCCTCTCTCTTTTATCTCCCTCTACCTATCTTGAACAAATAATCCAAATGGGGATGTCCATGCACTACGAGAAAACCGCCATTTAGCGGCGGTTTTTTCACGGCGGTTTTAAAAACCACCGCGAAATGCGTTTCGGGCTGGCATTTCGCGGCGGTTTTTAAAACCGCCGCGAAAAAACCGCCGCTAAACGGCAAAAAAAAATTATTTTTTTAAAATTATTTTTTTTATTTTTTTTTAATTTTATTCAAGGATTAGCGGCGGTTTTTTAAAAAACCGCCGCGAAATAGCGGCGGTTTCGGTAAAACCGCCGAGAAATAAAATGAAAAAAATAAAAAAACGTGAGAAACCCCGAAAACACTAAAACGATCATAACTTTTGATCCGGGCGTCCGTTGAAGCGCCACGACCAGTCAAATCAAAGCTCATGAAGAGATATAGAGGCACATATAATCAAAACCGTGAGACGTTCTAAGGTGTGGACGATATTAGAGTTATAAAAAAGTTGAAAAAAGTTCTCCAACTTCAAATGGCCATAACTTTCGCTTCGGGTGTCCGTTTGGGCTCTACCACATATCAAATTGAATCCAGCGAAGAGAGCTACGCACTAATTTGATTCAAACTTGCTTCTGTCAGGTTTTTCGACCCCAAAAACCCCTTCGAAGGCCTCCAAAACCCTGTTTCTATCACCGGTGTCCCGTCGAACTTGTCTTCAAACGGACCTAACTTTCGATCCGCGTGTCAATTCGGCCTCCTCCACCTGCCAGATCATAGATCGTTCCATGAGCTTCAGTTTGACTGGTTGCGGCGCCCACATGCACTCATAGATCATATGTTATGGCCTTTTTAGTGGGTATCGGGTTTGTTATGTTTTTCAATGCCTCGTTTCTAGCACCCGTTCCCCATCAGCTTTTTTTTAAATGGTCGTAACGTCCGATCCGCCTGTCCATTCGGACTCTTTCACCTTTCAGGTTGAAGATCGTTTCGGGATCATTGATTTGACAGGTCGCGGATCTAAAACGGACTCTCGGATCTTAAGTTATCTCCGTTAATGTGAGTCCAATGTTTTTGTCTCCTTATGACCGTTTTGACGAGTTTTAACGGTAGCTCCATTTATTACTGTTTATTTGGGTTTCCTTGACTTGTTATCTTTATCAATGGTTTTTGTGGGTTATTATGATGATTATGTTGAATTATTATGGAGTTTTCCAGAGTTGACACGAGTTTTCATGCGTTCTCATTCTTTCTAATACCTCATTCTTCAAATGCTTCTCCATCCTTTTTCATGCATTTTCATGATTTTTCATCCCTTATCACGTCTTTTCATACTGTTTCATGTGTTTCCTTTATTATTTATTATTTATTATTTATAATATACTTTAATTTATTTATTATATATTATTTGTAACTGGTTATTTATTATTTATTATTTATTATTTATATTTATTTATCATTTATATTTATTTATTTATTATTTATTATTTATTATTTATATTTATTTATCATTTATATTTATTTATTATTTATTATTTATTATTTATTATTTATATTTATTTATTATTTGTTATTTATATTTATTTATTATTTATTATTTATTATTTATTATTTATTATTTATTATTTATTATTTATTATTTATTATTTATTATTTATATTTATTTATCATTTATATTTATTTATTATTTATTATTTATTATTTATTTATTATTATTTATTATTTATATTTATTTATTATTTATTATTTATATTTATTTATTATTTATTATTTATATTTATCTATTATTTGTTATTTATATTTATTTATTATTTATTATTTATTATTTATTATTTATTATTTATTATTTATTATTTATTATTTATTATTTATTATTTATTATTTATTATTTATTATTTATTATTTATATTTATTTATTATTTATAATTTACAATTTATTATTTATTATTTATTATTTATTATTTATTATTTATTATTTATTATTAATCTTTATTTATTATTTATCTTTATTTATTCTTTATTCTTTATTCTTTATTCTTTATTCTTTATTGTTTATTCTTTATTATTTATTATTTATTATTTATTATTTATTATTTATTATTTATTATTTATTATTTATTATTTATCTTTATTTATTATTTATTATTTATTATTTATTATTTATTATTTATTATTTATTCTTTATTCTTTATTATTTATTATTTATTGTTTATTGTTTATTGTTTATTATTTATTATTTATTATTTATTATTTATTATATATTATTTATTATTTATTATTTATCTTTATTTATTATTTATTATTTATTATTTATTATTTATTATTTATTATTTATTATTTATTATTTATTATTTATTATTTATTATTTATTATTTATCATTTATTCTTTATTATTTATTATTTATTGTTTATTGTTTATTGTTTATTATTTATTATTTATTATTTATTATTTATGATTTATTATTTATGATTTATTATTTATTATTTATTATTTATTATTTATTTATTATTTATTATTTATTATTTATTATTTATTATTAATTATTTTTTATTTATTATTTATTATTTATTATTTATTATTTATTATTTATTAGTTACTATTTATTATTTATTAATTATTATTTATTATTTATTATTTATTATTTATTATTTATTATTTATTATTTATTATTTATTATTTATTATTTATTATTTATTATTTATTATTTATTATTTATTATTTATTATTTATTATTTATTTATAATTTACAATTTATTATTTATTATTTATTATTTATTATTTATTATTTATTATTTATTATTTATCTTTATTTATTATTTATTCTTTATTATTTATTCTTTATTCTTTATTCTTTATTATTTATTATTTATTATTTATTATTTATTATTTATTATTTATTATTTATTATTTATTATTTATCTTTATTTATTATTTATTATTTATTATTTATTATTTATTATTTATTATTTATTCTTTATTCTTTATTATTTATTATTTATTGTTTATTGTTTATTGTTTATTATTTATTATTTATTATTTATTATTTATTATTTATTATTTATTATTTATTATTTATCTTTATTTATTATTTATTATTTATTATTTATTATTTATTATTTATTATTTGTTATTTATTATTTATTATTTATTATTTATTATTTATTATTTATTATTTATTATTTATTATTTATTGTTTATTATTTATTCTTTATTATTTATTATTTATTATTTATTATTTATTATTTATTATTTATTATTTATTATTTATTATTTATTATTTATTATTTATTATTTATTATTTATTATTTATATTTATTTATTATTTATTATTTATTATTTATTATTTATTATTTATTATTTATTATTTATTATTTACTATTTATTATTTATTATTTATTATTTATTATTTATTATTTATTATTTATTATTTATTATTTATTATTTATTATTTATTATTTATTATTTATTATTTATTATTTATTATTTATTATTTACTATTTACTATTTAGTATTTATTATTTATTATTAATTAATTATTATTTATTATTTATTATTTATTATTTATTATTTATTATTTATTATTTATTGTTTATTGTTTATTGTTTATTATTTATTATTTATTGTTTATTATTTATTATTTATTATTTATTATTTATTATTTATTATTTATTATTATCGAGATTATATCTATTATTTATGTATTATTTGTTTTTTCAATTAATATATATAAGTATATTAATTTCTGTTTATTTACCACATGGCGAGCTTGCTGGAGTGGTAAAGTCTGGAAAATATGCAAGAGGTTAGGGGTTCAAATCTCACCAGACGTAGGATTTATTTATATTGCATGGGCATGCATGTGCATGGGCATGCATGGGCATGCATGGGCATGCATGTGCATGGGCATGGGAGATGCATGCATGGATAAATAAATAAATACGAAATAAAATAAATAAAATAAATAAATAAAATAAATAAATAAAATAAATAAAATAAAATAAATAAATAAAATAAATAAATAAAATAAAATAAATAAATAAATAAAATAAAATAAATAAATAAAATAAATAAAATAAAGACGAAATAAATAAAATAAATTATAATAAATAAGAAATAAATAAAATAAAAGAAAATAAATGAATAAATAAAATAAAATAAAATAAAATAAATAAATAAATAAAATAAATAAATAAAATAAATAAAATAAAATAAAATAAATAAATAAAATAAATAAAATAAATAAAATAAATACGAAATAAAAGAAAGAAAGAAATAAATAAATAAATAAATAAATAAATAAATAAATAAATAAATAAATAAATAAATAAATAAATAAATAAATATAAAATTAAAAAAAATTAAAAAAATTAAATTTTTTTTTCTAAACCCCCCCCCACTGAATCATTTAGCGGCGGTTTAAACCGCCGCTAAAAAACCGCAGCGAAACGTTCCGACGGTTTTGAAAACCGCCGCGAATAGTTTCCCGACGCACGACTTAGCAGCTGTTTTTGAAAACTGCCGCCAATCGACTTTGCGGCGGTTTAAACCGTCGCGAAACGAAAAAAAAAACCGCCGCTAAATGCCTTTTTTGCCGTAGTGATGGGTCATACATGAAAATCCAAGGGGGAAAATAATAAAGAAAAAAAGGGAAAATGGAAGGGAAAAAATAAAAGGGACTTAGGCCTAGCTCTGGTGCCTGACGTAAGGTTATGCATCACCTAGAAAAAAACCTCCATTCTAGACTCAACTATAGACATAGTGTCAATATGAAATTCTATTTAAAATATATCACCAAATGAAAACATGTGAATAAATTAATAATTAATTAATTAATTAATAAATATTCAATGAAAATTCAAATGGATCGGCTTTCCACGAAACATTTATCCAAGGGTAAAGACCCCATTTCATGACAAATATTGTGGTTGAAAAAATTGTCATATATCACCATAGTGGGGAATTTACAATTTTCCCCTAAACGCAAATAAGAACAAAAAAAATAAATTTCCCTTTATTTTGACAACTCTTGATAATGTGAGACAAAACATAATAGGGTATTTTAATACCATTATGTATGAGAAGTTTTTTACATTTTCAGAGGTGAAAAGGACCAATGATATGAAGTTTAGTGATCACCCTGATTATTTACATTATAATCTAATATTAGTGAACAATATCCATGATTTTTTTGTATTAAATGACCTTCTCTACAATAAAATTAATTTTAGGAAAATTTCAGAATTTATTTTTATAAAATAAACATCATTTTTTTAAAATTTTAATGTCTAAAATAGCTTAGGTTGAATATTTTGTAATTTTCAAACAAACTTCATTTTTTGATTAACAGTGAAAAATAACAAATTTTAATTCAAAAATGTTTTTTCATCTAATTTATTTTTAAAGTAAAATTATATTTTAATTTGGCATTAAAGTATAATTAGATAAAATATATATCCATTAAACGAATTTAGGCCATTGTATCCACTTTCACATTGAAGTTGGATTAAAAAATATAACAATTGTCTGATCATTTTTACACTAAAAACCTACAATGTCGTATCGTCAACATGAATAATTTTAAAATAATTTCTACCATTTCTATGATTATAATTTAGAAAAGTGGATTCCATATTTCAAATAAGAATAATTTATAGTTTATAAGAATATAAACTTAGTTTTTGACCAAAAATATTATTGAATCCAGTTAAAATTAATTATAATGATTAAGGTGAAATTATGACTAACAATGGCACTAAACCTTAAACATAAGGTCTAAATAAACTATAAACTTGTAAAAAACCATTTTATGTTCATATTTAGAACATTTCCTCACTATTAACAAATTTTGATCATTATTGGAGCCAATGTACATGGTAAAAGTGTGGGTGGAATTCAATTTTAAAAAATTAATAAGAATACCACTCTATTATAATTAGTAACTAACCCCTCCCACTTTCTCAAAAATATAAATCCATTTTGATCAGCCAAAAATTACTCAAAAATACTCCTAAAAACACTTCCTTACTTATTCAATCCTACCTTTGGGCATAAATCCATCTATATAATCACTTAGGTACAATCCAAAAGGAGTTACCCAAAGAAAAGGCAATATCCTTCCTTAAGCTTGTTTCTTTTATTTTCTTTCTCTATCACCTAAAATCTCCTTATTCCATGTCAATATGATAAAACTGGTATCCTCAATATATTGAGATTTTTATATTTTAAGGGTTCTACTAACACTATGATTCCCCAAACCTTTTCAACATGTGATAATAACTTTTACTTATTTAGTCATTCAGACAACAGTTCTGAAAATAAAACAAGACACATAATATTAATAAGCCATTGAAATTTTTACAACTCAAAAGGGTATAAAACCATAGTTATCCTAAGAAACTAATATAAAATCGAAGAAGATCCATTAAAAGACCTGCTAACACCATGAAGAGGCCAGGCAGGTGGACATCATTGCTTGGACTAACCAGAAGGAAGAATGTGATTGCTGGGAGAATGGAGCAAGCACTAATCATAAAAGGAACGCATAGACCCATCCAGGTAAACTGAACCAACATAGATATGATATACCATAAAAAATGTATTTATAAGGGTTCTCCTGACCGTTAGAAATACTTGTAACCATTTTATATCCATTGGAGTTCAAAATGAAGTAACCGTTTGAGTTTTAGTTGAGTGATCATTAGTGTTTTATTAGATGGATATAGTTATAGTTTAAAGACAGTTTCTTGTAAAATAAAAATAAAAAATTTATATTGTTTAATTTATAATTACAGTTTAAAATAACTATTTTATTCTTTCTGAAATATTAATTAATATAATATTTTAATAATAATTATACTAATATATGAATATAACTAATTTCTTGCATGTTTTCCAAATATGATATATATATATATGCATATGTAAACAAGATTTGAATTATAATTATATAAAAATAATACTATAATTTTATATATGACATTGAGAACTATTTCTCTAAAATATTTTAACACCATTATTTTGTAAAAGTGAACTGTTTTAATTATTCAAACAATTACTTAATCTATTATATGAGTTTTGTATATTTTTTAAAATATGATATGTATATATATGTACTCTATATTTGTAGACAATTATTTAATTTAGTATATCGATAGTGATATGGGATTTATACATAATTATTAGATTATAAATTTTTTATTAATGTTTCATAACATTATTAATATTTTAAAATTTGATAAATAAAATTATAAATGTACAATTATTTTAATAGAATAATTAAAATTTCACATATATAAATTATCTTTTAATAAAAATTATTGTTATCTTAAATCATATATATGTGTGTGTAATATTAACATTTATTTCTAATGTTTCAAAATTACAAATTATGATAATAATTATTATTATAATACATTCCCAATTATCAATTTAATTTATAATGTTATAAGTATATGATAAGAAATGTATAAATATATGTTTTATAAAATACATTAGTAATAAAAAAAATTTGAATTTTTTATAAAATTATTGACAAAAAAAGTATAATAGAAAATAAATTTTGGAATTTTTAAAAGATATTAATAATATATGATAATAGAATAAAGATAAGGTAGAAATAATTGTGACAATATGATAATAATAAAATAGATTTATTATTTGAAAAAAAAAGTGAAGGAATCTCGTAAGGGATTTGAGATCCAAAAAAACAAAGGAAGTTTGTGCTCTGGCTGCAGGTCACAGGTCCAGGCTGCGTCTACAACTTCATCAGGGTGGGGTGACCTCGGTGGTGGAGTCAAGCAGGGTCTGACGTCGGGCATCGAGTTGTGAGGCATGGGAGTCGAGGTCGAGCAGCTTCATTATGTGGTAGATGCCGCTTTAGGTCTTCAGCCTTAGAGTCAAGGAAGTTCGGGTTGATGAGCACTCGAGGAGGCTAGATCCACTAAGGGGTTTTTGTTTGGTGTGATCAAAGCCATGGCCTGTGGTCCGTGACGTCGTGCCAATCTTGGTTGCAGTGTCTGACCGATGCTGATTTGGGTGTTCTGATTATTCTTCAATCTACTAGATAGGTTCCCTGTTTCTCCATTTTCGGTGTCCCATTTTTTTGATAAACTTTGGTTTGGTTGTCTTATACCCATTCACTATCAAATTCTTTATTCCCTGGTAGACTATGGATCAATTATTTCTACTAAAACATTTTGAATGGATTTAGTCCATTTATATTCTCTTAAGTTGCATTTTATATTCATATAACATTGTTTTATAGATAAAGAATTTTTGTCTTCTTATTTATTAGTCCATCCGTTTTAGTTGGGAAACAATATAAATACACATATATATATACATATATATGTGTGTGTGTGTGTGTGTTTAATATACTTCTTTCAATAAGTTATAAATACATAAATAATATATAGGATATTTTTTAAAGGGACGGTGTTACTACTCGTCATCTTGGTTCTTCACTATAATCTGGTCTTGCACACGTAATCTGGGTTCTTCCATACCCAAGCTGAGCACTACACCTCCTTCATGAATCTGAGTCTTTCCATAAGGAAATTAGAATTTAAAGTAAGGGTTTTCTTTTTATGATTTTTTTCCTGTGATAAATAATATATACATGATTTATATATACAAATATATATATATGTTTATATACACACACACCCATATATATATATGTGTGTGTGTGTTTTTCCATCCTAAACCTATTCTGGATTTCTAAATGGTGTTTACCAATGTTTAACTAACGCAAGAAGTACTTGTTTGGTTGTGAAATGAAAAACCTATACACATAATTATATGTATATATGGTCATCTATAAGAGGAATATAGGCTTTGAAAAGGTTAAAAGTTTTGATGTATTAATATTTCTAAGGTCGATAATTATATTTGGGTTCATTTAATATGGTTTTTAATTATGAAAAACCAAATATACACATAGTGTATATTCATACATACACACATAATTCAATCTATTTCTATTTTATGTTATTAAAGATGATTTAAAATCTTTAAATAAAGACATGTATGTAAATAAAGTTTTGGGTTCAAATGCATTAGTATATTTGTTACACATACACCCATATAGTTTTAATCTACCCAGTTTTAATTCTATCAAGTGTTGATTTCCAATGATGTTTTTAAGGAAAATTTGTTTATAAATTTATAAAATCTCTATTTTCTTCTTCTTGTAAGGATGGTCATTAGCTTAAAATGTGAATTACATTTATGATGCTAAGGGTTTTTTATTATTAAACAAATTACATTTCTTATAAGGTGTTAATATATATAAATATATAATTTTTACTTTTCAGAATATATAAATTAAAGGTGAAACATATACATATTTTATGTATCTATATATAGGGTTATATGGATAAACCCATAAGTTTGAACCATAATCCAAAATAGGTTGGCCTAAAAAAAACTTATGTGGTTAAATTATTTTGTCGATATGATTAATTAAATTATCATGAATGTATGAATTACATTGAACAAATGTTCCACTGCAAATTAGTTGACCACATATGCTATGAAACATATGGTATGACCATTTATTAAGACATGATCATTTATCAGTGCATTCCTGTGTACAAATGACATATATCTTAATTTAAAATTAGTTATTTTAAACTATAAATATTCATTTACATGAATCAAGGATTTTGAAAATTAAGGAACTATTATTTTATGTGGTAACCCCATCCAATCCTTACATTCATGTTTCAAATTAATATCACATGAACAAAGAATGTTTACTAGTTTATTCATGTTCTTGGGAAAATTATTATTTAAATAATAACTGATATATTATGATTTAGTCCAATTATATTTCCATTTATTATCGCATTATTTGAGCATGAATAATACCTATCTGAAGTTATAAACATGAAATATAATGCATTGAAAGTTTATGGAAGAGTTGTAAAGTTATTAATTTATGTGATAAATTGAAAAAATTATTATCATCACTTATGATAATGAATTAAGAGTCTAATTACACATGATGGTATGAGACATCCCAAATAATGAACATGAAATATATTATATGGAGTGGTATGGGACACCCCAAATAAAAGACATGGAATTAGGTATTCAAAGTAGTGTGGGACACTTTGGATACATGGCCTTATTAAACATATGAGGAATGTATTGGACGAGTATTTTCCGGGTTGGTGACCAGTAAAAGTAATCCCTCTAGGATGGATTCTAGGTAAAGATGTTCTCTTGGATAGAGTCTGGTTATAGAGGTTCTCCAGGTTGGGGTCCGGTTACAGTTATCCCCTAGGTCTTGGCATGAGGCCTTGACACAGAAATTAAAGTCTGGAATTATACATTCCATCATTATGTGTATGATAATTAATTAGCCAAATGGATATTAAACTAGTAGAATATCCTGGGTTAAGAGCCAGTACTTATGAGTATCATAAAAGTAAAAGCTTATGGCATGACATATGTATAGCACTCAGTGATTTATTATTGGACGTATGAAATGGAAGTTATTACCTTTACACACATCTCTAATTATTCATAACTCTTAGATCTTTAATTTGTTCTTATATATTCATATTTAAAAAAAATTTAGAATATCGTTTATTTGTTACTCCAAATGAGCATTCCTATAATTGAATCATGTATCATTTTATCTCTGTTAGCATGTTTTTAATTCAGCACTTTTATGATATGTTACATGTGTTATATCTTTTCTTTAAGAGAAATTTTTTATGGAAAGTTTTAAAGAATGTTTTTAAAAGTTATATTGGCTTATTTTAAAACCTCTTATTGAGAATTATTATGCTCACCCTACATTTTTTAAATAAATTGTTCATGTATTGGGTTTTAGCTGAAGAAGTATTTCAGAAGTAGCTGGTTTCCCGGAACCTGAACCGAATTCGATCTTTTGCATGAGACATGATGTGTAATTTATCGGTGCATGTTTTTGTAGAAAATTAAACATCATGATTCAAGTAACTAGCTCTGGGTATGCTGGTGTTGGGTATTTACAAACACTTACCCACACTTCCATCTCATGGTTAATGAACTTACTATTCTTCTGTATGGAAAACTACCACCGAATGAAACAATGTTGCTCATTTTTTTATTTAACACCTTTAATGGTTGAGAATAATGATGGAAATTCTATTTATATGTGATATATATGATATAATTATTTATTTATTCTTATTTAATTGATTTATAACACATACCTTTATACTTTACATTTTGTGTAAATATGATAATTTCGTTTGGGGAAGTGTGGACAACCGTCTTCTCAATGTGATGTGATTCATTCACACACAACGTGGAATGTATTAAAGATGGGTTTAGTGAAATTATATGATATATATGATATAATTATTATAATTTTATAATGATACATATATATATAAATACAAATATATTTTATTTACTTTCTTTCTTTCAATATGAAAATAAAACAGAAACCACGTTCATGCGTACGTATAGCCTACCATCTCCATGAATGGTGTATTCCATTTCATACATATATATTATATAGATTATTATAATAAATATATAATAAATATTAATGATATTTATATCATATTTAATATTCTGTAAATCATGATATAAGTATAAGGATCAAATATATAACAAATTAAGGCACATGTGAAAAACAAAGCGGATATTACCTGAAGAGTAACCTTAATGTGGAATTGTTAATAAGTGGGTAATATAAAGTCATAATAAAATATTATATAGTTTTATATATAATAATATAGTTATATAAAATATTTATAATAAACTTATATTTATTATACTGGAATCTTGTATGAGTATGTTGAGATTCAAGACATAAGGTAAGGGAATTTATCTCACTTTTTATATCTGTGAGATACATGCCATATTCACCACTCTTTTATTTTGAATGGTTTATATACTACCTAGAAACTATTCAAAGATTATTATTCTTAAATTTATGGGTATTTACCTATCCGTTCTATGATCTTTCTTTCATGGGTTTTATGTTCCAAAAGTTACTAAATTAGTAAGATAGATTTTTCTGAATTTGACTTAATTGAGACACATGTTTTTTATGAACTTACATTCTTTTTTGAGGTATATATAACTTCATTTGACATTTTATAAAATTAATATAATTATTTTAAATTATATTATATGATTCAAATAATTTCATTTTCTTATATGGAGAGTATGATCCCTAGTTACCAAGTGGTATAGTTTTTTGAAACAATCTCATCATTAATTGGGATTGTTTAGGATTATGCGTCCATTGATGAAATATTATGATCAATATCTCAAGAAAAATATTTATTTTTATTTTACTCAATTTATTAAATATATATCCATGTATTAGTATCATTTCCCACTATTTTTTACTTAATATAATTAAGAATCAAATGTAAGAAAAATATGATAGTATTTATCTCTTCATTCATAAAATTATTTTATTTAAAAACCATTATTTCAAAAATTATTTCAAATGATATTTGAATATCATTTTTAAGGGAAAATTATTTTAAATTTTTTTTTGGTGGTTAAATTCTTCCTTTATAAGTTTTTAAAGTTATTCTCTATGAAAAATATTTTCAAAAGTGTCTTCTATTTTAAAAATTCATTTTTCATTACAGAAAATATATTTTCCAAAAGAAATGTTTTGAAAAGATATTTCAAATTTTTTCTAATATAATATGACATATTTTGGTGTCAATCATTCCTTTATAGGTAAATTATTCAATGTTTCCATTCATATTATTTCTCTAAATAGTTTATTATTGATGGAATGACGTTTATGAAACCCACTCTTTTTCACAGTTTATGATTTTATAAAATGATTGTGAAACATATATCTTTTCTATTGGTTATGATATGATTACATGTTTATGATACCCATTTCATTTCATGGGTTATGTTATGATTGTTTATGATCTTCTATAACATGTATGCATGCTTTCATTATGAGATGGGTGGGACATATATCTCCCTCTAATGCATTGGGTAACAATTTATATCTCATTATATAAACTATGATGGTCTTGAGAGTTAACCTTGACTACTAAGATGGACATCGGAGAGAATCATGACTACCAGGATGGTATGGGGAGTAAACACATACTACTAAGATGGCCATGGGAATGATCCATTACTACCGAGATAGTATGTGAATTCAACTCATACTACTAAGATGGATTTGGAATCGATTCCTTGACTACTATAGAAATCATTTTATATGATTATTTTTCTTCCACAATTCCATATATTATTCCTATGTTATTATTTTATGGATTATGTTATTTATTTCATTATGATTCATGTCTTATGAACTGCTAATTTTTATTCCATGATTTCTAGTTAAGATCTCTGTTTTATAGGGTATGATCTTCTATATTCATGATTCTGTTCTTATACCCTTCTGATCATGGTTTTGTTTACATATCTTCCATATTTACCCTTAATAAGCATCTGATATCACCCCTTTTTATGTTTCCTTTTCCCTAGGTTCTGAATATATATATTATGCTTCATGTTTCTAATATGGGTTTTAGTCAAGAATAACCTAATGTGAGATAATATAGCTCACTTATGTACTAGTGTTTATGTTTCCATGTTTCCAAAGGCACTAGAATAATACAGTATTTGGCCATTTGTTAGTGTAATGTTTAAAGTATTCATAAGAAGTAATGTAATGTTAATGTATGAAAAGAGAGGGTCACTATTGTTGGTATCATAAAAATATTTTAGTTAAAATTTGGAAACTAAGATAAGGAACCCATAGTGAGAAACCTACGTACATGTCTATGGATAAGTACGAGGATAATAAAAATAATAGGAAAATGTCTTGGAATTTTGTTGGAGGATAGAGTGAGTGGTATCATAACAATTTATCCCTATCTGGATACTATAATTGGATGTGTCCCTAAAATAGATATACCTAGAGGTAAAAACGTCTACAAGAAGTGTCGGGCTTTAGAGGGTGTAACCTGGTACATGAAAATGGGCCTTGTTATGCACCTTTTTTTACACTACTGGGGGATATTATTTGGGAACTCAAGAAAAATTAACGGACTATCATGAACGATTTAAAAATAAGTTGTCTACGAATAAACTGGGATAATCCTATGGTGTCATAGCTTACATAATGTGTCATTAATTAGACATCATAAGTCTTTATTTTTCATAATTATATGGTTCTTAATTTTGATTATTGCTTCTTATTCTATGATTTTGGTTTTAGTAAATTTCGGTAACCCGAAGGAACTTCGTTAATAGTGATTGTGATGGGAATGAAATTATTTTCCTCATAATCAACTGAATTATAAGGGATTTGGAATAGAACATCTTGTTTTTATGCTCACACAGTTTTCTTAAGGTATGATTCATGGTGGAATTTTAACTGAGAAAAAGAGGGAACAACATTTGATTGAGTCATTTATGAAGAAAAAACCACATTCTTTTGGTGGGTCGTATAATTCAAATTTTTAGGAACAATGGATTAGAAATACTAAAATGATATTCTACATTCTCCAGTGTTTTAATCTTGATAAATTTACTCTAGCTATTTATCGGTTCGAAGGAAAATCAGACTAGTTTTAGACTCTAATTAATAATATAAAGAAACAGTATGAAATTGAATCCCTATAATGGGATTATTTCAAGAACATTTTTTTCAATAAGTAATTTCCTTGAATTATTCATACTAAGATAAAGAAAAAGTTCCTTGAGTTTATGCAAAGGGGTGACGAATTTTTCAGTACCAATGAGGCAAATTTCATGAGACTTTCAAGGTATTATTTAATAATTATAATCCAACATGAAAGTAATGTTTATTGGTTCTTAAATGGAATAAATCCAAGTCTCATAAGGTAATCGTCCATAAGAGAATTTAGTAGCTACTAATAGATTGTGCCTTTTGAAATCAAGGTTGAAATAGTGGTCGGAGTCATGTACCAATCTCGTGTTTTTGAAAATAAAAGGAACATGGAGTTTAAAGGGAAATCTAATAACCTATAAGATAATAAGATGATCTTTACATTATTCTATTAGTGTCGGAAGAATCATGGTGGAAACTATCATATGGGGTTTAATAAATTTTTTGTTCTTTTAAGGAAAGTCCATCAGGCATTTCATTGCTGAAGTGATGGGGAGAAGTTTTTGAATAGTGAGAATAGATAAAAAGTGTCCAAGAATGTACAACCCATTCTTTAGTGCTACATGTGTATGGATAATGGGAATTTTGGAAACTAGTTAACAAACGTAATGGCTGGTGATGATGATCGATGTCAGTAACCTCTTAAGCTAAGGTACATGGAGAATTATCATTAACTTGTTATTTCTGATGAAGGGTGTGATAATGAAGTGGGTAAATTTGAACTTATCATCCACTTTAGAACTTCTAATGTCTTATTTTATTCTATACCTACAAACTATTTCAGATATAAATAATTTTTAAGGGTGTTAAGATTCCACCAAAATGATTTGATGTGTAATTATTAGTGAAAGCTCTTAATGGTATGATGATTTCATCCCAAGTCTATGATTCCTCTCGAGTTGATGTTTACGGGAATGTGCTTCCTCTAAATATTTTCATTCTTCCTTTGCTTGACTTTGAGGTAATCTTAGGCATGGGTTAGCTTTGTCTACCTAAATTCCATATCAATTTCCATTAAAGGGAAGTTAGGTTTGAAATTTCAATCCCTTATATGATCATCCATCAATGTGACGATAAGTATGAACTTCATGTGGATATTACATCCAATTTGTGGTTTTTAATTTCCATTCATATGAGTAGTTTATCTTGAGTGGTTAGGGAGAAAATTGAAATCGATAATATGACTATTATTTAGGAATTTGGGTATGTATTTCTGTAATATTTTCATAGCCTTCCACTAAAATGTTAACATTATCTCTCAATAGAATTCACACATTTTTCAACACCAATTTTAAATACTCCATATAGAATCTCCCCAAATGAGTTGCAATAATTGAATATGTGACTCCAAGAAAACATTTATAAGGGATTAATTCGACCAAGTGTGTCACCTTGGGTAGCACCTATTATTTTTTTGAAAAATAATTATGGATAAATTCGACTCTACATTGATTATAAGGATTTGACCAAGATCACAATCAAGAAAAATTATCCACTTCTATTAATTGATTATTTTTTATCAACTATGCGGAGCTCAATACTTTTCCATGATTTACCTTCATTTAGCATATCGTCAATTAATGGTTAATATAGGGACCCAACCTTAAACATTACATAATCCTTAGTTAAGTCAATAATTCAAATTTAGTAACTCTTCAGGTTTATATTTTTAGGGAATTATTCCATAACTATAACATTACATCTCAAATATTACAAACTAGACACTTCTACACTAACCAATTTTTTCACAACAATAAAAATAATTAAAAAAAACAAAAAATATTTTCTTGATAAAATTTTTATTTATTTTATTTATTTCTCTTACCCTTCCTTATACGCTATGAAATATCATTTCAAAAACCTATGATGAGCATAAAATGCTCAGTATGGGATATAAAATAAGGAAAGAAAACATTAGTCCATCAATACATACAAATCAATGAAACCATAATTTTCAATCATAAAACATATGTTATCTAACATACCTCATTAAATGATAATATTTTTGAATAACACATAAAAATCATAAATCATAAATGTGACTTGTGGCATCCATAACATACTAACATTGTAGCTTTCACATCCACATAGGGAGTTACGTTTGACATACCCATCAAAGTACATTATCTAAATCTCTTAGGAGAAACATTAATGTTTAACTACATCACATTATCCAATTCATTGGAGAGATATATTAGGCTCACCCACCCATGTTTTATCAAGAAACCTCCCATAGACGTAAACAATTCCCAAGAACTATAACAAATTCATAACACATATAACAAGCATAAAGGAAAGATAACATTTCCACATTGCAATCACATTATATCATTTAAATATATTGAAATAATAAATGATTTCTAAAAACCATTTTCAATTACAAAATACATAAAAATGGTTATATGGTATTTATTTTCCTTTTAAGAACATTGCAAATTGTTAAGGAAGGCAAATATCAAATAATACTTGCGGTGACAGAAAGGTCATTGTTACTGTGTACATTAAAAAGAAACATTCCCTTTGTAATTTAGTAAAACACTTAGTAAAACAAAAGATTAATTTTTAAAACCATTTAATTAAATTAAAAGAAAAATGGTATAATTATACACCGCAATAAAGAACATCATGTATAAACTAAAATATGCCTCAATGAAAGAAGATTGAGAAGAAGTCCCCTACAAAGATCATTTTGTAAATAATATAGATTGATTATTTGTATTCACATAAAGAAATTATAAATAAAAGATAGTATATAAACATTTATTTCCCACATAATCATATCATGACATAATAATTAAGTATAATATTATCCCAAAGAATATAAATTGGTTTAAAAGTTCCCTTACGAAAATCCAGCAGCCTAACGACGTCAAATTAAAATTTAGAAAATGAGTTGGTGGTAGAGAAATGGGTATCTAATAACTTGGACATAAGATTTACAGAAATAAGTATATATAATAACATATCCTAACATAATAAAATTTAAATTTAAATACATAACATAAAATAAGTCTTCGACTAAAAAAGGAGGGTGAAAGGTTCTCTTACCTTGAGTATGACTTTTCTCATTCATTATTTATATTCCTAAATAATAAACTTATGTTAATATATACTTTATTTGTACCCTTTTCATTTTTATTATAATTTTTTTATTACTTATCATCATGTTATAAAAATTACATAATTATTTAAGTTCATATCGGTCGTTTTGTCGATATTCAGTACTAGAGTCGAAAATGGACTTGATATAATTACAAATTGTCCACGTGGTCAAGAGTAAATTATCACTATAATAGTATACATGATATAAATATAATATATATCCATTATTTATATGAATTTATAATATTCTATAACATTTAGAGAAAATAAATAAAATGCACCGTTCAAGGAAATGGTAAGTTGTACGTACGCATGAACGCTACTTTCATTTCTTTTTCATATTTAAAGGAATGAAAACTAAATGATACATAGGTATATTATAATTACAGTATAATTTAATATTTTATATACATTACATAAGTTTATTAACTACATAATTTATACGTTCCATGTATGGCATGAATAAGTCGTATCACTTTAAGGGGGCGGTAGTCCACACTTCCTCAGATAAAATTATTTTATTGACACATTATGAAAAGCATAAAATTATAATTTAAATAAAAAATAGAAGAATAAAGACAACATAAATATAATATATATCATATATAAATAATGTTTCATCATAATATCCACCATTAGATGTGGTAGGGTAAAATAGAACAATAATCATTTTGTGAGACAGTTGTTCATCATCCACAGAAACAGTATGTTAATATCCATTAAATGGAGGTGTTTGTAAGTGTAGTTAAAATAATTTTCATAACAAAATTATAGTATATTGAGGATACTATTTTTTATATGTAATAAAATAATAATAATACTAAAGGTATTGAAGAATTAAAATAATAGAAAGTAACTTTTGAGAAGACGCTACCTCTTAAAACATGTAACTCTCTTTGATTTGAACCGAAATGCCTTCATGAATTGCCTTCTTACTAAGTTAAGGATTATAGGAGGATGATAAGGATGTTGGGATATTATTGGCGTAGATGTTACATAATCCAAGGGGCTTGAGATGTGTTACTAAATGGGTAGAGTTGATGCCCTTTTATAAGAGGGAGGAGGGGAACTTTAGGAAAATTTGGATGTATTATATTATTATAAAATGATTTTCTATTTAAAAAGGTCCACAAGTCTTTTATTTCAAATATTATATACCGATGGGTCAGAAATATCTTGGCCATTATGTTTTATAAATCTCTAGTTCTCCAATTTAACCTTATCATTTAGCTTTAATCCTTAGTTAAATAATTTAACTCTTACTGTGTATTCTTGTATAATCATACTATAATGTTAATATAGTTACTATAAAATGACAATTGAACTACCAGTAGATAATTAATGAAATTTTAAAAATTATATAATTCATTTTACTGAGTCTTAAATTTTTAGGACTATTATATCATTTAATAAAATAGTATTCTTTTGAAAACTTATTTATGTCAAATATTTATACTATTCATATCATGACTTTTCAAAAATTCATAACCACTAGATTCATTAAAAAAACATAATTAATTCAAATATGACAATTCATACTCATCCATAAAATTATTTTATGGTATTAAAAGTTTTAAAATAAATTTATTTTAATATTTATAATCTCATTTATTTAAATCAATCATTATATGGTAATCACTACGTCATCATTGTGTCATAAATATATTTATTTTTTATATATATAAAAATTATAAATAATGTACCATGTTGTAGTAAATAATTTTATCTTTCCAATTAATATTTATAGTCGAAGAGATCACTTATATAACCCCATACAAAAAAATTATTAAAATATACATGTTTATGTTATATTTTTCTTTACATTAAATTAATTCTTATAAAATGTCATTTTCACATCAAAGTGGATCCATGGGGTCCCAAAATCGACTCAAAGATGACCATGGTAAGATGTATCCTAAAATTGTATTAGTACACATGTTACGGTAGTTTAATATTATTATAATATTATTTGTTATCCTTATTTACCTGATTTCCCCTTTAACTATGGTAAATAAAATAATTACTAAAATTACTATTCATAGTGTCTAAAAATAAGTGGTAACTATTTACATAATTTATAAAACCTTATTAAAAATATGGAATCTATTCCTCCAAATTCATAACACAGAAGTTGCAAAAATTAATTTAAACTTAATTCAGGTTGTCAAAACCAAAAAGCGTGTTTTTAAGAAGTAAAAACTACCAAATGATTGACATGTGTTTGTGTCTAATTTCAAAGTTAAATTACTTATAATGACCAAAATTTGATTAAATTATAATCCAATTACACTTTAAAACCAATAAAATACAAAATCTAACTATATAAATATTTTAGATGAAAAGGCATTTTTACTTAAAATGCAGTATTTTTCACTATTCATTAAAAAAAGAACTTTATCAAAAAATTATCCAAAGTAAATTTTTATATTACTATTCTAAACAAGAAGTTTTTTTTGTAATATATAACATATAAACGATAAAAAAACTAGATTAAAAAAGGGTTCATCATCAAAAGGCGGAATGAACACTTTTTAAAATAATTAGAATATTTCATTCTTAAAATCATATTCACTCTTATTTTATGCCTCTAAAATTTTTTAGCTAAAAGTAAAGATATTTATCAAACATGTATGATAATATTATAGTTAGTTCTATTAATTTCCTCTAATACAATTTCTAGACATTAACTATCATTTAAAACAATATTATTATTATATTATTGTTTTGTATAACTCAAGGTTGTGTGCAATGTATGATTTAAAAGATACATGTTGTTGCGTGTTGAGTAAGCTATTTGAAATAGTGTCATATTTAACATAAAATTAATATATTATTAATAAATATTAACAGATATGAAAATGTATTATTCTATTAATATTTGGGTCGTTACATCCTTCCCCCCTTTTAAAAATTGTGTCCTCACAATTATAAAATTGGGCTTAAAAATTTAGAGAAAGTCCCACATTGGAAAAAGAGTCAATAAAAATATCCCTTTCAAAGAGAGAAAGATATCTAAAAAAGGTCACTTGAGATAACCCATACAAGGATTCCATGTAAGAAAACATGGATATGGAAGAGAAACTAATCATCGAGTTTGGATGGAGAGTGATAGAGTACATGATCAGGAGAAAGTTAACCACCAGAAAATCACAAACTTGTGATACTGTAAATGGTCTTTGATTCCCCAATAGGAAAAGTAAACACAAAACATTTTTTGTTTTATGTTCCTTTTAATATATTTAAAGAATTTATATATGAGATTGAAAAAGAACATAAGGAAATATACATACTTTTCAAGTTGAGCTTCATCCTTTAGTAAATTTCTATCACAAACTCATCTTTTCCCCAAACTATGAGTATTAAATATAACGTGGTCACACCTGAAGCGCAAGAATAAACTTTTATAGAATCACATAATCCATACAATATGAACTATATATTTCTCTTATCTTTAAGCATTAACCAATACCAAAATGGTTAGTATGAGATCAAATAATCCTAAAAGAGGATAATCCTTTATAAAAATAAATATCACTCTTAATCTCTAAAATTGAACAAACAATTCCCAAAGTCCAACAAAGACTATTCAAAACACAATTTCCTTAAAATTATTCAAAATAATACTTCTAAGATTGAACCCGATAATTAAAAAGGATTTGATCACATAGTCTTTCATGATAAATATTATCATTTTTCTCCAAATAACATTGACTACTCTTAAAGTCTCATACTTAAAAGTAGTTAACCTAATCATATATTCTCTATGAAAGGTTAATCATTTCCATAAATAACCCAAATAGCCATATGTCCACAATAAAAACATATATTCTTCCAAAATAAAATTTCAACCATTATTACACAAATTAAATCTCATAGTATTATATTTTCCTTAGGAATAATGTGTTCCCTAAAGAGATAACTTCATCCAAAATAACATTTATCACTTAATCACCAAATCATTTTCCTATACTAATAACATCTATTTGATAAAAAATAAGTGCCCAAAATCAACTTATTCTTAATCAATAAAATAATTTAACTAAAATGAGTATGTAATACTAACCAGGGACTTCACGTAGGCCATTGGTAGGTGGTGTTCTCTTACCACCCTTCGGTTGTGGTTTAAATTCTTACGACCTTTCTAGATGTGAAGGTTGTCACCCATCCTGTGGGTGATCCTTTTTCTTAAACCATATCACTCTTATAACATTCTCAATGATTATATAATTTCTGAAAAATATAACCATAACCTATTGTATCCTAAAAGTTTATCTAATGCCTTTCATTTTTCATCCCAAAATTTACTAACTTTTTATCACCTAAAAAAATATCATATGAACTATTAAGGTTATCCATTAGGTCCACACAAGAAAATATAATTCTTTTTTGAATAATATTTTCACATATCAAACTTCTGGGATACACATACTAAAATAATTCCTACAAAGTAATCTCATCATCAAATGAGCCTTAATACTTTTATGTATTTCATCATCCTACAATCTACCATAACTCTTGAGTCCCTTATATATAGACTTCTTACTCATTCAGTGCTCTTCATAATCCATTAACTATGAATTTCTTCCTTATTTCTTAATACATCTTTCCTACAGATCAAATATCCTCATCATTTATAAATATCAATCCAAATATGGTTAATTACTTATGGATGATAAAATAAATCATACCTTGAATCCAAATATCTTGATCTTCAGGATGGTCCCTTTCTCTTTCATCATGTTGTCATACCTTCAAAAAGTAAACATTCACTCCACTTCGGTAATTTCACTTTTCTATAGAGTTGTAAAAGTTGAGATCTTGAAATCATATAAAAAAGATACCATGACCCATAAAATTGTTTTAGAAGTGACTAGGTGTTGGATATCTCACACAATTTCTTTCATGTGATTTGAATACTCAAGAAGCTATCAAAATCATTTGAACATTCTTTACCATAATATTAGTGATCAAATTGTTGGGGAGGAATAAGAATATTATGAAAGATCTCTTTCCTTCCAACTTTCCAAATGATCCTTAATCTTCTGAAAATAATAAACACTTAAAAAAGAAACAGATTATTATTAAAAATGAATTTTTCTATAGGGTAAAGATAACATAAAAACTATTATATTACTCTAATACATCAACCTCCTTATATCCCCATTTTTCAATTTTTTTATCCAATCAACCTATTTTACCACAACCCAACAATAGTTTTCATATGATAATAACCCTCTTGGTTATATGGGATCCTTTACCTACACCCAGGTAACACCATAACCTAAAAATTTATCTAAACCTACCTCTGATAACAACTATAAGGCCCAAGAGTTAAACATTTCATAATATTGTGTTAAGGCATGAATTCACATTTAGAATATTTTTAGGTTTATATTTTTAGAGAATTATGCCATAACTATTACATTACATCTCAAATATTACAAACTTGACACTTCTAATCTAACCCATTCTTTAACAATAATAAAAATCATTAAATAAAACAAAAATTGTTTTCTTGATAAAAATATTATTGAATTCTTAATTTCATTTACCATTCCTTATACCCTATGAAAAACATTTCAAAAACATGGGATAAGCATAAAAATCTCCGTAAGGAATATAAAATAAGGAAAAAACATTAGTCCATCAATAAATACAAATCAATGTAACCATACTTTTCAATCATAAAACATAAGTTCATTAACATACCTCATGAAATCATACGATTTATGAATAACACTTAGAAATCCTAAATAATAAAGGAGACTTGTGGCATCCATAACTAACTTACATTGTAACTTTCACAGATACATAGGTACTTACATTTGGAATACCCATCACAGTATATTTCCGAAATCTCTTCGGAGAAACATTAATGTTTACCTCTGTCACTTCACCCATTTCATTGTAGAGATATCTTAGGATCACCTACCGTTGGTTTATCTCAAAACCACCCATAAACGTAAACAATTCCCAAGAACCATAACATATTCATAACACATAAAACAAGCATAATGGAAATATAATATTTCCACATTATAATCACAATATATCATTTAAAGATATTTAAATAATCAATTATTTCTCAAAACCATTCTCAATACCATAATACATAAAAATCTATATGGTATTTTGTTCCTTTGAAAAAAATTACAGCGTGTTAAGGAATCCAAATATCAAATAATACTTTCGGTGACGGAAAGGTCGTTGTCACCGTGTAGATTAAAAAGAAACATGACCTTTATCATTTAGTAAAATGCTATATAAAACAAAATATTCCTTTTCAAAACTGTTTAATGAAATTAAAATAAAAAGGGTATAATTTTAAACCATATAATATAAGGTCATGTATAAACCAAAATACACCTCAATGAAAGGATATTGAGACAATGTCCCTTACAAAGATCATACTCTAAATAAAATAGATAAATTATGTGTATTCACATAAACCAATTATAAATACAATATAGTATATAAAAAGTTATTTTGGACATAATCATAGCATGACATAATCAATAAGTAGAAGATTAACCTAAATAATTGAAATTGGGTTAAGAGGTTCTCTTCCAAAAATTCGACAACCTAACAACATCACTTTAAAATTCAGAAAATAAGTTGATTAGAGGAAAATGGTATATCATCACATGGAAATAAAATTTATATTATTAAGGATATAGAAGAACATATCCCAACATAATAAAATATAAATTATAAGACATAACATAAGAGAATCCTTTGACTAAAATAATATGGTGAAAGGTTCCCTTACCTCGAGTCCAACTTGTCCCGTTCGTTCAATATATTTATAAATAATAAAATTAGGTTAATTTATAATTTCATCAGAACCATTTTCATTTTTGTTATTCATTTTATGTTACTTATCATCATGTTATAAAAATTACATAATTATTTAAGTTCATATTGGTTATTTAGTCGATATTCGGTACAAGAGTCGAAAATAAACATAATATAATTACAAATTATCATATTGGTAAAAATTACCTTATCTCTAGAATATTATTCATGATTTAAATATCATATATATCCAGTATTTATATATATTTATAATATTCCAAAACATTTGGAGATAATAAATGAAATGCACCATTAATGGAGATAGTAAGTCATATGTTCGCATCAACGCTACTTTCATTTCTTTTTCATATTTAAAGGAATGAAAACTAAATGGGACATGGGAATATTATAATTTAGTATAATATAATATTTTATATAAGTTACATAATCCTATTAACTTATTTTTTTATATGTTCCGTGTATGGAATGAACGAGTCATATCACTTTGAGGGGGCGTTAGTCCGCACTTCCTCAAATGAAATTATCGGATTTACGCATTATGGAAAGCATAAAGGTATGATTTAAATAAAAAAAATAAGAATATAGACAAAATAAAATAAAATATAAATCATATATAAATATATTTCAATCATAATGTCCACCCTAATAGGTGTTAGTGTAAAATTAAACAATCTTCGTTTTGTGAGGCAGTAGTTTGTCGTCCACAGAAACAGTATGTTCATATACATTAGATGTGGGATTGTGTCAGTGTTTTTCGAATACATATCATAAAAATGGAGTATTATATTGATTTTAATGATTTAGTTATGTAATCAAATAATAATAATAGAATAGAGATTTAAGATGTAAAATAATGGAAAGGAACTTTAGAGAAGACGCTACCTCTTAAAATGAGTAACTCCCTTTGATTTGATCCAAAATGCTTTATTGAATTAACTTATGCCTAAGGTATGTATTATTAGAGGAATAGAAAATATTTTTGGAGATTATTTAGGCATGTTTTTTATGAGAAAAGGGTCTTTATAGTTGTGATTAAATGGGTAGGGTTGATGCCCTTTTATAAGAGGGAGGAGGGGCACTTTAGGAAAGTTTTGAAGTATTATTTTATTATAAAATAATCTTTTGTTTAAAAAGGTCCCAAATAATTTATTTCAAATATAATATTATTTTGGACTAAAATCTCTCAAAAATTGGTTTTATACAAGTATAGGTAATTAATTTAACCTTATCTTTTAGCTTTAACCCTTAGTTAACAAATTTAACTATTACGATGTCTTCTTGTATAATCATACTATATGGTTAATATAATTACTATAAAATGACAATATAACCTATTTTTCTTCATTAATGTCATTTTATTCATTATATAAGTAATTTTTCTGAATCATATATTTTTAGTCGGGTTATATTATTTAATAAAATAGTTTTTTTTAATTCATTTTTGTCAATTTTTATACTATTCATACCATGACATTTTAAAAATCCATAACAACATGATTATTTCCAATAAACTAAATTAATTCCAATATAACAAGACATATTAATTGATAAAAAAATTATGGCATAAAAAGTTTTAAAATAAATTTATTTTGATATTTATAATCTCATTTATTTTCGTCATTCATTAATAAGGTAATCACTACATCATCATTGTTTCATAAATATATTTATTTATTTTATGTCTAAGATTTATAAATAAAATACCATGATTTAGTAAATAGTTTTAACTTTCTAATGAATATTTAAAGATGAATATATCACTTATATAACATTATATAACAAAATTACTAAAAACAATTACTAAAAAAAAGTTATGTTATATTTTTCATTAATTTAAATTAATTCATATAAAATATCATTTTCACAAAAACGTGGCTCCATGGGGACCCAAAATAGATCTAATTATGACCATGGTAGGAAATATCTCATCCAATAGTATTATGACACGTTTTAGGGTATTAATATTTTTAGAATATTATTTTTACCCTTATTTACCTGATTTACCCTTTACCATGGTAAATTAAATAATTACTAAATTACTATTCATAATGTCTAAAAAAAGGTACCAATTTACAAAATTTTTACATAATGATTCTAAATATGGAATAAAATTATCCAAGTTCAAAACATAGAAGTTTTAAAAAATAATTTAAAATTAATTCTCGTTGTCAAAACCCAAAAAAGTGTTATTAAGAAGTAAACACTACCACAAGATTGACATGTGTTTATGTCTAATTTTAAAGTCAAATTACTTCCAATGACCAACATTGGAATAAATTATAAATATATAATCGAATTATACTTTATAACCAATTAAATGGACAATATAACTATATAAATAAATTAGATGACAATGCAGTTTTGACATAAAATGAGGTATTTTTCACTATTCATTAAAAATGATCTCCGTAGGAAAATTATCAATAATTTATCCAAAATAAATTTTGATTTTTCTATTCTAAATAAAAAAATTTATTTATATAAAATAGAACATATAAGGTATAAAAACTAGATTTAAAAAGGTTTCTCCATCAAAAGGTGGTAAAACTGCCTTTTAAAAATATTAGAGTATTTCATGCTTAAAATAGGATTCACTCTTATTTTAGGCATCTAAAATTTATTAGATAAAAGTAAATATATTTAAAAAACATTTATGATCATATTACAGTTATATCTGCTCATTTCTACTGATACAATGGCATAATGGTAACTGCCATTGAAAATAATAATATTATTTTAATATTTTATTGGTATAACTCAAAGTTGTGTGCAACGTAAGATTTTAATGAAACCAGTTGTTGCATGTTGATTATGATATTGGAAAAATTTTCCCCTATAACATAAAATTGATATCTTTTTCATAAATATTAATCCATATGAAAATGTATTATTCTATTAAAAAATGGGTCATTACAGTCAAGAAGAAGGATATAACCAAGACAAAATTATGTACAAGGTCTTGACACTATTAAAATACTGTGGTAACTTTTGGTGATAATAATTATCCTTCTATATTCACAAAATTTATAAATATAATCTTTATGTATTACCTAAATTAGCTTTTGGTATTCTTTATATGTGATGTTTTTACTATTCAAAGAGCAGCGAAGATCATCAAGACCACTTGAGAGTTGTACAAAAGACCCTAAGAAAGAAGAAGTTGTACAAAATTTTTAAAAAGTATTAATTTTGGTTGTAAAAGGTTTCATTTTAGGGCCACATAATTTAAATATATTGTATACTAGTAGATCTTTCAATGATAAAGGCTATTAAATGATATCCTTGATCAACCACAGTGAATGAGATCCATAGATTTCATGGTTTTTATAAATATTATCGATGGATTGTGGAGAATTTCTAATGACTATCTAATCCTCTGAAAAAGTTAACATAGAAGAGTTACGAGTTCCTATGGATAGATGAATATGAGGAAAACATCAAGGAACTAATGAGAGGGTTATTCAGCACACCTATTATTCCATTACCCAATAGTGGAGAAGGGTTTTTAATCCTTCTTGATGCATCCAAGAAGGGATTGGGATGTTTCCTTATTCAAAAAATCGTGGTTATAGCCAATGCATTATAGAAGTTGAATATTCATGGATAGAATTTCCCAACTAATAATTTGGGAGTTAGCAGCGGTAATTTTTTCAATAAATATATGGAGGCAGTGTCTGTATCGGAAAATTTGTTATATATATACTGATCATAAAAGTATGAAATATATATTCACGGAGAAGGAATTGAACATGGGCCAAAGAAAATGATTAGTTATGATAAAGTATTATAACTACTATGTATATTACCATTCTAGGAAAGTATAAATGGTGGCTGATTATTTGAGCTAAAAAGATCATTCTAGTTATCCATGATGAAGCCCAAAAAGGATCCAATATTTCTGCATTTGAAAATGATGGATATAAAAATCCAAAAGGAAGGGGAGAAATCTTATCATGATCAATTTAATGATCAATCATTTATCCAATTTAATACTGAAGAGGCATGGAACGAATATGTAGAACAGAAAAATATGGTTAGAAATGTTCCTAATAATAACCTTGATCATGATGAAATTACAAGGTTTAGGAACAATGTATGTGTTCCTTCCATACCAGATTTTAAGAAAGAGCTATTATAGGACGCTCATAATTCTTGATTCTCTATTCATCCTGGAAGTATGAAGACAATTAGGAACTTTAAAGAATACTTATGGTGGTATAGAATGAATAGAGATATCACAAACTGTGTTCCTCGGTTCTTGGTATGCTAGCAAGTTAATGCTGAAAGAAAAAAGTCATAAAGGATGTGGCATCCATTACCCATACTAGAATGGAAATGGGAGAAGTTACTATGGATTTTGTTTTTTGGACTCCCCAAAACCTATAATGGGTTTAATGTTGTATGGGTGGTATTCAATTATATTACTAAGACAACACACTTCATTATTATCGGAGAACACTTCTCCCTGGATTAGGTTTCTAGGATATACATTATGGAAGTCATGAGGTTGTATAGATTACCACATTCTATTGTATCGGATTGGGATCCATGGTTCACCATAGATTTTTAGAAAAGTATTTAGAAATAACATTATATGGAATTGATATTCATCACTACATATCATACTCAAATATATGGTTATTCTGAATGAACAATTCAAACACTACAGGATATGTTGAGTTCTTGTTATTTGGATTACAATGGTGGTTTGGATCAACGCCTTACTCTAGTTGACTTTTCGTAAAATATTAGATTTAAATAAATCATTTTCATGGAACCATATGAATCTCTGTATGGGAATAAATGTAGAGATCTAGTGTGTTTGAAAGAAGTTGGAGAATGAAAGCTATTGGGGCTTGAGATCTATGAAGAAATAGTTGATAGGGTTAGAACCATTCAATATCATATTAAGGAAGCTCAAATTTGGTTGAAATATTATTCTAATAACATATGGAATGATATAAATTTTGATATTGGAATGAAGGTGTTTCTATGAATATCTTCCTAGAAAAAGGTTATGAGGTTTATAATGAAAGGGAATCAAAACCCTGGGTATATTTCTCCCTTTGAAATTATTGATCGTATCAATATGGTGGAATATATCATGGAACTTACTCCAAATATCTCTCAATTCTATGACGTGTTCCATGAATCTATCTTGAGTAAGTACATACTTAACCCTTCACATGTCCTAAACTCAGAGTTTATACCGCTGGACCAGGATCATTCTTACAAGGAACAACCAGTTCATATTCTGGATTGTGTAGAGAATGTTCAATGAAACAATACCACTCACCTAGTTCAAGTTTTCTATAGAAACCTCTAGTTATATGAAGCTACATGGGAACATGAGGATATGATGAAGAATAAGTATCCTCATTTGTTTGTACAAGAATTATAAATTTCGAGCGATAAATTCATTTTAATAGGGGTAGAATGTAACTCCGCAAGTTTTGATGAACTTATTTTCTAAATAAATTAGAATTCATTAATTTATTTCGTTGAACTGAGTTAAAAATTTCTTACACATGGCACTGACTTTGCTTTCGCTACATGCAAAACAGAGTTTCTATGAAACATTATTTTATTGTTATAATTATTTAAATGACATAGTTATAACCTATACATTAAGCTTATTAATATTAATAGTAATAACTACTTTTAAAATAAATTTTATAATTTTTTCTATAAATAAAAAATATTTATAATTAATAATATAAATTTTGGAAAAGTATTTATATGTTTAAAAATACTATTTTTTCAAATGAATTACTTTTAATATCCTTCTATAATGGATGTTAAAATTAATTTTAGAAGCATTAAGAAATTTAATTTTATAAAATAAACTTCATTTTTTGAATCTATAATGTTGAAATTATCTTAGGGCGAATTTTTGGTATTTTTCTATGAAACTTCATTTTTGGATGAATATTGAAAAATATAGAATTTTAATTCACAAATTCTTTTTAATATAATTTATTTATATAGTTAAATGACATTTTAATTTTTTTTGGAAGTATAATTATATATACTATACATTAATTAATCCAATTTATGTCATAATAACCAATTTTAAATTCAAATTGGCTATAAAAACATAGCAAACATTGGATCATTTTTAATTTATAAACCTACAGTGATGTCCCATATATTGAAATTATTTTAAATTAATTTATGTGACTTATGTTTTTGGAATTTGGAAAAATTGATTCCATATTTTGAATTATAATATTTTATCATTTTTAATTAGATCAACATAGTTTTTTTACCAAAAATATTAGTGAATGCAGTTAAAATTTATTACAACGATTATGGTGAAATAAATGGTAACAAGAGATTAAGCCTTCAAATTAAGTGACAAATAACTTGTAAACATATCCAAAATCCATTTTATGTCTATATATAGACCCTATCCTTAATTAATTTTTATATAACTGTTGTAGTTATTTTATTTTTATGAAACTTATCCTCTTGTTGGCCTAAAGGAAGGGAAAGACCATCCGATAGTGCGCAATACTGATGAATGATTCATACTGATCGGGATCATCTAGAGTTGTAGTTTCATTCATAGATTAATTTTATACTACCAATTTTTGTATTATATCTTTACATGTTTTTTTATGTGGGTATGAATTTTCATCTTCCCCATCACCATAGCCAAAAAAATTAATTCTTCCAGAATCTCTGATATGTGGGGGAACATTTCTGATAATGAACATGAGAAAGGATGTTCCCATTTTCGTCATCACTCAGTGTTCCACCTATCATCAGGTGAAGGTGGAACATCAGTGATTCCCAACCTAACTAATATAATTAAATAATAAATTCCCTCTATCAGAATGGGTTCTGATTTGGATGAAGAGTATGTTATTCTGATGTAGAAATTGGCCTTATTTTGAACCAATTTATAGTATGAAAGTGGAACAAAATTCTATAATTTAGGGTTTTAATGTTATGAATAGTTATATTATGTATCAAATTTTTCTCATTATTAGATCCACATGGCATGGGTAAAACGTGGGTATAATTCTATTTTCAAAAATGTACAAGAACGCCACTCCTCCTCCGCTATAAAAGGCACTCACCTATCCCACTTCCTCAAACCTCTAAAACCATTTTACATTGCCAAAATCCTATCAAATATCCTCAAAACCCTCCTATAATCCTCTAATAATCCATTTTATCATAAATCCATCCAAGTAATCCCTTTGATGCAAACCAAAAGGAGTTACCCAAAGAAGAGGTAACATCCTTCCTCAAGTACTTTTCTTCTATTTTCTTTCTCCACCACCTCAAATATACTTATTCCATTCATACATGATAACACCAGTATCCTATATATATATATGTTTTTAAATTAATTTTTAGACCAAAACATTCAAAAACATACATCTAATGGGTAATGAACTTACCGTTCTTGTGTACGGAGAACTACCACCTCATGAAAGAATGTTGTTCATTTTTCCTTTAACACCATTCATGGTTAGGAATTATTACGGAAACACTTTTTATATATAATATATATGATATTTATTATGTATTTATTCTTTTTTATTTATTTTATAATGAATACCTTTAAATTTTTCATTTTTTAGATACAATAATTTTATTTGGAGAAGTGTGGACTACCACCTCTTCAAAGCGATGTGATTCATTCACACACTACATGGAATGTATTAAGGATGGTTATAGTGAACATTTATGATTAATATGATAAAATAATTAAACCTAAATAATGATATATCTATACATATATATTCATATATTCCCTTTTCTTTTTCCTTTCAATACGACAATAAAATGAATACAACGCTCATGCCTACCTACGGCCTACCATTTCCATGAACTGTGTATTCCATTTCGTACATATATATTATATAGATTATCATAATACACATATAGTGAATATAAATGATATTTAAATAATTTTTTACATTCTATAAATAATGATATAAGTATAAAGACCAAATATGTAATAAATTAAGACACATATGAAAAACAAAGCTGATATTACCCGAAGTGTAACCTTAACATGGAATTGTTAATAAGGGGGTAATATAATGTAATATTAAAATAATATATGTTATTAGATAAAATAATATGGTTCTATACAATATTTATAATAAACTTACATTTATTATATAGAAATCTTGTATGAGTATGATGAGATTCAAGACATAAGGTAATAAAATTTCATCTCACGTTTTATATCTGTGAGATACATGCCATTTTCACCACTCGTTTCTTTTGTGTGGTATATATATTGACCAAGAATGTATTATATTATTATTAGTATCAAATTTATAGTTATTTAAATATCCATTCTATGGTATTTATTTCATGGGTTATTTGTTTCAAAAGTTACCAAATCGGTAAAATAGTTTTGTCTCAATTTTCTTTCATTGAGACAAATATTTTCTTATGCACATCCATTATTTTTTGAATTGTATATACTTAAATTTTACATATTATATAATGAATATACTTATTTTAATTATATTTTAATCTTAACTTAAATTTTTTCTTACATGGAGATTATGATTCAAAGTTACCATGTGGTAGGAGTTTATTGAAACAATTTCATTGTTTATTATGATTGTTTATGATTATGCTTACATTGATGAAATATTATGATCCAACTCTCATGAACACTTATTAGTTTTATTATAATATGTATATTCATGATATCTACATGTATTAGTACCATTGTTTCACTCTTTTTTACATATTATAATTAAAAAATAAAAATTTAAGAAAAATATTACTGTATTTATCTCTTTAGTCAGAAATTTATTTTTTTACAAAAAATATTCTTTTAAAAATGTTTTCAAACGAAATTTGATGATAAGTTTCAAGGAAAATTTATTTTAAAATATTGTTATGGTTTTCAAAACATATTTTTAATATATCAATGTTATTCTACAAGAAAAATATTTTCAATAATGTCTCCTGTATTAAAAATAATTTTTCAATGCAGAAAGAATATTTTCCACAAGAAATTTTTTTTAAATGTAATTGAAAATTATTTACCATAATTGATGAAATATGTTTGTTTCACTCATTTAATTATGTGTAAATGATTCAATTTTTGTTTGATATTATTCTTCTGAATGGTTTTTTTATGGTATGTCATTTATCAGACCCACTTCTTTTCATGGGTTATGCTTTGATGAAATGATTATGAAACCTATCTATTTTCCACTTGTTATGATATGATTACTTGTTTATTAAACTCATTTCATTTAATTGGTTTTTTATAAATTTTTATGATCATTTACCACATGTATGTATTATTTCACTATGACATGGGTGGGACAAATATCTCCCTCTAATGCATTGAGTATAGATTTATATTTCATGAGATAGACTATGATGGTCTTGGTAGTGAACCATGATTAATAATATGATTGTGGGAGTGAACCTTTACTACCAATATGGTATGTGGAGTTAACTCATAATATTAATTTTTTCATGGGAGTGAACCATGACTACCATGATGGTAGAGGGAGTGAACACATACTACTAAGATAGCCTTGGCTATGATTCCTTGAATACTATGGAAATAATTTTTTATTCTTATGTGTCTACCAAAATTTCATGTCTTATTCCTATGTTATGCTTTCATAGTTTATGTTCCTTATTACCTTATGATTAATTTCATAGAAACTAAAAAACAATTATTCCATGTTTCATGATTATGATCTTTGATATGTAGGTTATGATCTTTTATATTCATGATTCTATTCTCATACCCTTATTCTTGTGATTATGTTTACATATATCACTTTTTTACCCTTACTGATCAGCTGATCACACCCATATTTATGTTTCCTTTCTACCAGGTTATGAAGATATGTTTTGTGTTTTATTTTTTTAAGAAGGGTGTTATTCGAGAGGTACCAGGTGGGAGATAATGTAGCTCACTTATGTACCAGGGTTTATGTTTCCATGTTTCCAAATGGACTAGAATAATATGGTCTTTGGGAATTTTTGTGTCTAATGTATGAAGTATTCCAAAAATGAAATGTAATGTTAATGTATGAAAATAATGGGTCACTATAATACCCTTCCAATTTCAAAATACAAGTGTATGATACGAGAAAATAAAAAACACATGAAAAGGTTAGGCTAGGAAACCAATTTGGATACCTAATATCCAATTTTTATTTCATGTTATTCCACTAAAACACATATTATATTTCCTTGATAAGAAGTCCATAGTTTCATATTAATGTGATGACTCCCTCTTAATTTAATCAATGTTTTTAATATTATATTTAGGGGAAGTTCAATGTACCTTATATAAATATTTCACCTTTCAAATCCTATGAATCTAAATATATCTACATAGGGTTCTATAAAAGGGAGTGGAAGTGTCCACTGATGAATAACAAAATCCAAATCATTTCCTCCAAGGTTTTATAATCTAAACCAATAAATATATGGATTATAGTCAATAAATTTTTTTCTTCTAATCAACCACATCAAAGTGAAAATTCCATAATTTGGGAGTCATGGGATCGTGTTATCCACTAAAAAAGACCCTCTAATTAACTTTCTCTCTTATTATGGGAAATTAGGAGTTTCAATTGAGTAACCTCTACTAATAGAGGAATTTATTCCTATGAAATATATTAAAATCAACCTTTTGTTCAATAATATATATTTAAATTTGGTCTAGAATAACATTTTTTCAACATAACTTAGTATTTTTGTTTAGTTGGCGGTATTCTAGTAAATAGTAAAATGGGTATTTGGTGATTTCACCTCAATTAATTTGGTATCAAATTGACTTGATGAACCCTCACACCATTTATATTAGTGTAACCTTTATATGGATGATGGAACTTTTGTACCATCTCCTATGTATCAATGGGTAAATCTATATTTCCTTTCATAATAATGAGTAAGATATAAAGGAAAATCCATAAACCATAAAGGAATGTGTTTTAACTTATATTTACAAAATCAATTAGATCAATTTGAGTATTGAGGGGGGCACAAATCATACTAGAATGTGTTTCAATGAATCAAAAAGAAAAGGAGAAATTTAATTTATTACTAAAGTAATAACATGTATTATTAATGTCTAATTACATATAAATACCTAGGTTATTCTCCAAGGTAGATGTTTGCCACCTAGGGTTACTAGAAACCATTCTAAGCACATAGGGAGGATAATTCACCCAACTCATTTCTCTAGGGTAGTAGTAGAGACTGAAAAACTGATCAAGTCAAACATAATATTTGAATTCCAATAAACCAAGAGTCATTCCAAAATAATCCTCATTAAAAATATGATTGATAAATTATATTTTTCATTGAATTTTGAGATTTGAATAATAATTATAAAAAGTAATACATCCCAATACTAATCATATAGATACTGATTGATTCATCATCCAATATTCTGGCCCTCTCATTCATATATGGGTACTTTGGTTGTAATAAAATTTGATGAATTTAAAATATGTATAATCCATTACATTTGGGGTTCCCCAAGGGGTGTATTTCTATTATGTTATGCCCCATAGTTTAAAGAATGTTAGTTTTACTTAAAAAGTTACCCTGAAATACATTTTCAAGTCTTTATGGGGGAAGATAGTTAAATTATGCATAGACATTTTGGAAGTCAAATCCAACTAACATTATGATCAACTAACTTGTCTTTAGGTGGTGTTCACCAAACATTGGTAGCACAAATTTTTGATAAACCCGCTAATTTTTTTTCAGGTTCATATGAGGAAAATTTATTAATTTTTTGGTCTAAAAACATTATTAAATTTTATCCCAAGAATACTGGAGTGATACTCAATATACCCCATCCTAAAAACCTTTTAGAGTTAAGAGGACTCTCTGGAATCCTTTCCCATATCAGGTGTTTTATCAAAAACCACACTAATATATGTTTTCACTTTATGAAATTAATAATGATTGTATCAATATATATAAATATATAGTATAAATATTGGTAGAGGATTCTTTATAAACACAAACAATATCTCCTTCACACTTCAATGTTTATGCCACCCATGTAAGAAAATTCAATCATCATTTATGTGGAAACCACAAAGAGTTCTCTCATTACCCCCTTCTCCTATAATAATGGTGTAATAAAAGAGAATGGTTTTTACTATCCTAATAGAAAAATTTTAGAATCCAAGACATGATATACTTTTATTAAAAATAATATTATGTCACTGATATTTCAAATGCAAAAGCTTCACTATTATCAGAAACATCATGAGGTCCACTTGATATCTCATGGGGGTCTGCTCAAATATATAATTAATCATGCTATATTTTTGGGGGTTTTTTCAATTTTTGTTGTTATATTGTAGTAATTTTAAATTTTCATTACGTCATAAATACTAACTAAAGGGAAAGTGATAGAATATTTCTTGTTAGCACACCCTACCCTAGAGAAATCACCATTAGACATGGAGATCCTTGATAAATAAGTTTATTCATATCCAAAACACATCCCAAACATGATAAATTATCTTAAATGGTTATTCTCAAAGTATGAAAGGTGGAAGGATGGATGTCTTGGAGCTCTAATGAGTTTTTGTAGGAATGGTTTTAAATTATACAATGAAAGAAATATTTTATTACTCTTTCCCCCTCTCAAAGAGGTTCATCAACAATGACGCATAATATTAGTCACTTAGTATAGGTTTCAGTATATATTTACATCTATTTATTTCTATATTAAAATCCAAGGGCGACTCAGTGATAGTAGTTAGGAAAATAAAAGGATATTATTCTATCATGATAAAATAACTTGTACAATTAGTTAATTATATCTAAGAATTGATGTCATCATTCCCTTTAGATAGTTTATTTTAATACATTCAATGCTCAAAAAATTCATGAGATTATGTATTATTTAATGTAGTTAATACCCTAAAAACCCCAAATTATGAAGATATGGTGATTTTTATTATACACTGAAAATCTCCTTTCATTAAAAAAATATGATTTAGAGAAATGAGGTTGATGCTACCTCAAACTAAAATGAGACATTACCTCCATCATCTAATATAACATTCAATTGTATTTATCCTATAGTGGAGAATATTTAGAGCATGTCTCTTCTCCATGATTGATAGAAGGAGTAGATCCATCAATGGAAAACTAATTGTATACCAAATTTTAAAAAAAATATCACAACCCGACCCTACCTGGGATTGAGCCGAAACTACCCCAGGCCCGTCTCCATAGTCCAGGGGTTGGCGACCAGCGCTGAAGGCACAACAACTCGGGGAGGCCTTTGACTAAGTACCTGTACACACACACATAGCGCGCTCAATGCAAAAGTGCAGAGTAAAAAGAAACGCAAAGTACCAACTACTTTAAATAAACCACAAATGTGCATCGACCTCTATACAGTACCAAGTATAAGCTCAAGGTAAACTAAAAAGGAGAAAGGGAAAAACATACACCCAAATAGAAAAGCGCCACAACCTGGCAACAGGTAAACAAAAGAAAACAGATGAGAGGGTCCCACACCTGGAACCCGACTACGACCACCGCATGCGATCCAATCTCCTGAACTCCTAAGCTCCACTGTAGTCACGACCAACCTGTCTGTCATATACAAGGGCACACTAAGTGCAGGCAAATCCCAAGTAGGGGTGAGTATAAAAATACTCAGTAGGATACCCCGAAGGCTCGAGGGAGCAACAAATGAGGTACTGAAGGGTGAGCAGTAGATCGAATAGGGAAAGTAAAGGAATACAACAATGAGTGTAGTAGAGTAAAAATAGAGAGTCCAGCTCAACCCAACAAAAGAAATGAGATAGACTCATCCAAACACAAGGAGCACGAAACAGTGAGAAGATGAACTTCTTGTCAAGTCTTCGCTACCTATAGCATGAGAGTAGACTCGTCCAACCACGAGAACCTAAACATGGAAAGCACATGGAATACCCCATGCGTCTTCACCTCTCCTAGAAGGAGAGTAGCCAAACCCAAGGAGTGGGTACTAGAACAAGGTATATACATATCCATATGCTCAATCAAGAATCCCAAACAAGATCGTAAGTGGATCTCCATCCCGTAGCTCAGCCCAAGAAAGTGAGTAGCCATCAATACCAGAAGTAAACACCATCGATGCCCAGCATTCCACATGTCTGCCCCAAACTACAAGTCAAGGGGCTCAAGTCACCGTACCTCGACACTATCCGCTATTGGTGGCACTGGCTCGCCCACACAATTTTAGATCGTGTCACAAGGATGCGTCTCGGTGGAGAAAGTGCCCCTCGTACTTGAGAGATCTGGGTTAAGTCAAACCACACCTCGTCACTACCCCACAATCGAGAGGTCTCCTCAAAGTCAAGGTTTTCACATCACTGACCCGTACAAACAAGGGTCCTACTCTGGTAGTCACAGATTAAAGCCACAGACTAGCCTAGTATAAAGGACTAACTCTGAAATACCAACGGGTGACCCGCTACCCAGCCCTGCTGGAGGGTAATTCATAATAAGATATCAAGTGACCCACTGCCCAGCCCTACTGGAGTATAAACCCTAATACATCATCAAGCGACCCACTTCCCAGCCCTGCTAGAGGTTAGACCTGGAATAAGCCGACAGGCGACCCACTGCCTAGCCCTACTGGAGGGTAGACCTGGAATAAGTCGATGGGTGACCCACTGCCCAGCCCTGATGGAGGGTAAACCCAGAACAAGACAACAGGTGACCCACTGCACATCCCTTCTAGATGGTAGACCTGAAACAAGATGATGGGCGACCCACTACCCAGCCCTGCTAGAGGGTAGACCCTCAAGAGTCGTCAAGTGACCCACTACCGAGTCTCTATTAGAGGTTAAACCCTGAGAAGTCAATAAGAAACCCACTGCCCAACCCTACTGGAGGGTAAACCTGAAGAAGTCGATGAGTAACGCACTGCCCAGCCTCGCTAGAGGGTAAAACTCAGAACATCTCTATCCATCTCTACTGAAGGGTACAACACTATCCAACCAAACACGGAGTGGGTATCACGCAACCACCCAACTCTAGAACAACTCACCTAATAGAGGTTCAGCGCCCGTTCCGTCACTGGTTGCCACTAGCACCGCTATAGGCCAAACTATCAAGAATAGAACCAGGGGAAAACTCAACCCTACTGGTCAACCCACAAGAACAGAGGAACCATCTACTTCGTGAGAGGTCAAAAGTATGCAAAGTAGAGCACGAAACGCACATGGGGCCCACAAGACATGTGTCCCCAATTCAACACCAACCGAACGCAAAAACGTCCTCAGGTACAAACAACCACATGTACCTCCAAGTGTTCTCGTATACTCCCAGAGTATACTAGGTTCCAGCCCAAAGGCTATCGTGCACACGACACCCAAAGTAAATGCGAAGACATAATGTAACAACTCCAACCTTCCACCTCAATGGCTGGGGCACAACCAACCAAATCTCTTCACAAACTTATATCACTCACACGGGAGTGTACGCGATCACACGCCAAGGGTCCGCTACAAACACGATAGAATAACTGCCATGGGGGCACCCTTCATATTTCCACATTTAATAGGATCACGTATGAGCCTCCACTCGCCTAAAAAGATTACACAGTTGTAATCCCAAAGGAAAAACACGCGAGATAGACTACTTACTCGCCCGAAATGGTCAACTGGTGAAAAAGGTACTATTCACCGTAACCAAACCAATGTGGGGCCCACCCCAAGATCCCGAAACTAAACAAACGGATCATACCATTGTGATCCCCTCGGAAAAACACACGGGATTGAAGACTCAATCACCCAATATAGACACCCAGTGAAAAAGGTTCTATTCACCGTGGCTGGGTCGGGTGGGACCCACACCACGTCCCCAAAAAAGGTCGGGCAAACTGCGCCATCACAATGCTCTCATAAAAACACATCAAAATCACTACTCACTTGAATGGAATGGATATCCGGAGAAAAAGGTACATTCCGGCTTACCGCGCACCAGCGGTACCACGCGGGACACGCACCCCGGTCCCGAAGCGCTGCCAACGGATCGCAGCATTTTGATCCTCTCAAAAAAGTACACAATATGAACTGTTCACTTGTCCAAAACGGTTGCATGGTGATAGACATGGAAAATCACCGTCAATGCCCAAACGACCCTCGTGGTTCCTGCACCATCGTGCGGAATTAGGGCAGACGGATTGCACAATTTCAATCCCCTCGGAAAAACATCCAGAATCGACTGATCGTACGCCCCGAACGGACGCCCGATGAGAAAGTTGCTAAGCGCAGCTCACAACTCAAAAGATGGGTCATGGGGTCCGCACCTCAACTCTAGCTTCAATGCCTGAAACTACCCTGGAAAGCATCGCCCCGGCGCTAGGGCCCCAATGCCACTGACGGAACTCAAAACAGACGTCAGACGCGTCTGTGCCGTCCAAAACAAGATCCCTTGGAAAAATGAAAATTCACATAAAGACGCGTTGCGCCTCCGAGGGCCCTCGTTTTGGGAATTAAAAATTCTAAAAACCATCTCAAAACATCCCCCCCCCCGACGTCTGGAGTTCACTGCCGCAGACGGAAAGCAAAACGGACGTCCGTAATGAAAATTACGAACGCCCGAAGAGGGGTCGAATTCCCCTCTTGGGCTGGACCGGCCAGCCCGCGGCCTTGCCGTGTCGGCCGGCTGTGGACCAGCGGTCCACGGACAGACCGGCCATGAGGGCCGGTCGTGGAAGCCGCATGAAGTCCCGCATCTCGCGTGTGTTGTCGCTGCACGGGGGTCGCGCGCCGCGACCCCGCGGTCGCCGCTCCATGGCGACTCGCCGCCGCGCCGAGGCCCTCTGCCTGGCCCCAACCACATCCTCTGCTGAAGGCTCGCCGTGCCCCGACCTCTCCTGGCCGCTCCACCAACCACCCGCACTGCCATCCGAGAGCCTCGCCGCCGCCTCCTAGGGTTTTTGCGCCACCACTCGAACCCGCCTCAAATCGAAAACCCTCAAACTTCGGCGGATGATTACGGATGCCACGGAGCTTAGAATTTGAATGCAAAAGATGAGTTAGAAAGGGAATAAAATATACTAAGAATTCATTGGCTTTGTTCAAAAATTCAATATCAATTAAACGTGATTAAATGGTCTCAAAGTAGGTTCCTAGAGAATAAAACGAAAATGACAAATCCTACCTTGTTGGGCTTCACCCGACGCTTCACTGACGGACCGCGGGAGTTGTCGCGCCTCACCGGAGTTGCCTCACCAGAGTGGAGGAGGAGAGGGAGGGATTCTACCTGCTTCTATCCAGGCGTGGAAGAAGACAAGGGAGGGGTGGGTTAAGTGTTTAAATAGAAAACACTTAACCAACCGCCCGTCGGCCCGAACCCGAACTCTCGACGGGGTCGGAATTAAGCCTCCCCTAGGCTAAAAACCACGCTCTGAATGAAACGGCAGTCTCAGAATTTTATTCTTAGGCCCGGTTCAAAAGTTATAAAACTGAACGCCCAAAGCCTCCATATTACGAAAACTCCCTTGGGGCCATTTTTCACAGACGGCCCGCACCCGTGAAAATACACCCCTCCTAGGGTAAACGGCACATTCTAGACTCAACGGTGTCCTCGTTTTTTCAATATGAGCCACCATTTAAGAGATACTTGAGTTTCTCCATTAAGAGAATAAATAAATTAATTAATTAATCCGTTTAAGGTTCCGAAAGTGAGCGAGCGGTCCAAACATCCCGCACCGACATTTTTTATGTCGTTACTAGGGTAAACACCTCATTCCGGACCCATCTGTACACTTGGATCTCTGATATAAATCATTGTTTAGGATTTATCCCATTTATTTGGTGTTTCAAGTGTGAACGCATTGAAAATTTAATTCTGGCCACTCTGGGGCTCCGAATCACACGCCGTTTGAGGGGGCTTCCCTGGAATAATATCAAGAATATTCCAAAGTGTTTCGCAAAAAAAAACCGGGTTATTACAAAATCATATACAAACAAGGATTTAAAGGTGTCCTCCTTAGATGTAATGATGTAGGAGGAACCCTCGGTATCATATAAGATGTCCACATTTGTTATTGATATGTTCATCGAATAGTTTCTATGAACATTCTCCAAATCATGAGACTTGGATATTTCTGGTCATTGATGAAGCATAATTGAATATAATTCACTAATAAGTTCCAGGAATTTTAGATACTTGAAAACATCATTTTTTGACAGAAGCTCATTTTTCATTTGGAGGATATATTTTACATGCCAATGCCCTCTGACCATAATTGGGTCAATAAATTTCATCCTTAGTACTAAAAACACCTTCTAAAAATGGTTCTATGTTAAAGACTGAAAAACATTAGGACAAGGATTGTGATAATTCTTTTTATGACCAACCTAAATACAATATTTGGAGTCCCCCATATCATCTTGGTAGAAAATAGGGATAATTTCTACACCTCTGAGTTAAATAATATTTATTTAGAGTATAATATTTAGTATAATCGGTCATCATACTATCATGTAGTGGAAAATGGATGTATAAAGGAATTTAATAATTCTCTATCCAATATCCTCCAAAAAAAATTTAAAATTTACAATAAATATTTGCATAAACTTATTTGAACATTATGGACTTATCAAACAACTACATGGGTTTATACAAATTCAACTCTGTGGTCTGTAGTATATAGGATTAAATTAGTATTTTCTAGTTATTTTTAGGTTCCTTCTCTTCACATAGCCATTTGTTTACTTGAATGAGTATGAACAATCCCAAATTTAACTTGATGGATTGTAGTGACTTGATGAGAATATATTATTCACAACACACATCCTTGAGGCTCATCAAAATAAGGTTTCATTAATATTCTATAAGAAGGTTCACCTTCACTAATTATTATAAGGGGAATTAGTGTTATCTCTAAGAATTACATTGATTTATAAAAATAATCCCCCATTGTTTGAACCAAATTTGAAATGATCTTACTCTATACACATTTTTTACTCTAATGGAGTAAAATCCCTGATCATAATTGATGGAAGGAATATTCTACATTCCACTAATAAAAGGTTTCTCAAAAATAAATTTCTATAACTACATGTCTATTTCACAAAATTCCATATTGTGTATCTTTAAAATCCATGGAATATAGTTATTTTCATATGATGTTTTGTTTCATGACATTGATTCATATTGTTATGGACTTAAACTACAAGACACAAACTTCCATATCACACGACTCTAAACTACATGACATATGATCCACCACACATGACCTTTAAACTACTCAAAAAAGATTTTTCCATATAACCAAATATTCTAATATTAGATCCATATCCATGTAATATCTTATTTTTCATGATCCCCCCATTCATATTCAAATTCTTTAATAAATCTATATTAAGATAAAAATACACCAACCCTTCATTCTAAGAACTATGTGTGTCTTAATTCCTATTATTATAGTATATTTATGATGAAAAATTCTCCCATCCTAATCTTATATTAAAAGTTCACACTTTCCAATCCCCCACACTATAAAAGTGTTTAATCTCTCACTAGTTCATGAAAATTCTCTTCTGATTGACTTATATTTGGTTGGAACCATTTCATTTGACCCTGGTGTTTGAGCCCTCTCCAGTTAATATCAGGTTTAATTTGTCCTCCTATCACTAAGGAACCAATATATTTCACCCTATCTATTCTAAATACAATATATATCTATGTAGATTAATATTATAAAAATTATTATTATCTTCATTAATGTTATTGTAGTATATATAGTGATGTCTAAGTCTCTCAACCTAGGTCCAACCACAAATTTCATCACCATACAACACCCCTCATATTGTGGGGACTCCTCATTCATGTAAGTTATTTTACATTTGATTATATATTGGCACTATAATTTTTTTATACTATAAGTACTTATTTCATTATTCTTATTATTGTTGGATAAGTAGTGTTGTTTAGACCACTTATCTCAAACCCAATGAAAAATTTTCATTTACTTTCACTTCTTATTTATAATCTATGGGGACCTAATTATAGATAATTACAAACTAGATTATTCCAATTTCCTTTTTAGTATCATAATACCATATTCCCTACTTTTATCCTTTAGGATTTAAATTAGTAAAAATATTTCAAAACTACTAGAAATGAGTATATCATATCCTTAAGGACCCCTTCGGTTAGTAATGGAAAGTGTTCCACATACAAGGCCCATATTAACCAAACAAATACATGTTTTTATCCATGGGAGAGAATCATTTAATCTAATTTTCCTTTTAAAATATTATAGTAGGATACTTTATTCTAATGTGGATTAAAATCAACCATAGTAATCATGCTTAATGATATGGTAATGGAATCATCATTCAAGCATCATCAGTAGTCTTCAAAGACTATCCATTTTATCCTCATAATTTCCCAATTAAATTAACTCAATTTATAATATTGATCACCTCATCCTCTATTAAAGGATGCAGGAATTATTCTAACTCTTGAAACTCTATTTGGAATGTTATATTTCATTATATTTTCTATGAACTATGACATTAAAATGTATGAACTTTTATACTAAGGATACTTTTCTATCTTTTGATATCCATTCAAATAGGGTAAGAATTTCCCTCTTTAATTTATTGGACAACTCATCATTTAGTCAATGTTGTAATCATTAAACATTATCCATTTCTGGTATGGCATAAAATACCTTAAACTGCCAAAGGTAAGACACATAATACTCAGAATTTTGAAAACCCATAAAGGGAATCCTTGTAAAAAAGTGATTCCCCCACCAACTAGGATATTCCATTCTTGTATTTGGAGAATTTTATAGTATATAATAAAATTTAGTAATAATATTGTTCATATTAAAAAACCAAAAAAGTGATATCTATGAAAAAGAAAATTTGTTGCCCATAAATCCTTCCCCATTAAAGTAATTTACAAAATGTTCAGAGAAATAAAAACAAAAATACACAAAGACTATAAGGACAAAAACATAGATAAAGTAACATTTAGGCTATTTTTTCTTGGTCTGTGGATCCAAGAAAAATATATAAAAACTTTCTATCAACACAAACATTATTTTATATTATTTATATAAAATTTATAATGATGTAATTTCTAGACAAATGACCTTCATGAATTATATTTTATTATGTCACTCATTATCTCATATTAAAATAGAATAATCTTATATTATAGTGGTGTTAAATATAATATGTATCTATCTCACCTATATCCATATAATATCACAAGTCTAGGAATAAATAAAACTCGTTTTATCTTTTATCCAATAGTTTAGCCTTGGTTTATGGGGATGAATATTCTTTTGCTTCTATATCCTATGAATACCCATTAAAAAGAACATACATTAATGATAATTTATTTATTCAACCTCTTCACCATTGAATCAAGTGGAATTATGGTTTACCTAAATACATTCACATTCAATGTTTATATGGTTTTAGTTAATTTTTAAATTATTCATTATGAGTTTGACAAGTTATCAAAGGCCAATTTTTAAGGTAGAGGAAATGAAAAATCATAATTAAGAAATTATAAATTATTATAGATAGGGAATTTTCTTATTCATTACACAAATGAAATAGAGACATTTAAAATATTGAGTCTATCCTTAGTATCTAATGAAAAAAAACATATTATAAGAGAATAAAACAATGTTCTACATAGATTCCAAAATCTAGTTAATTGATTTTATGGATTCAGAAATGTCTTTTCGGGTCATATCCAACATTATTTATTTATCCTGATTATCAAATATAGACCTATATACTCATGTAAAATCTACATATGCATTGAATATGAATCTTATTTAATGTAATTTACTAAATTTCTTTATTAATAAATTAAATGTTTGGGTTTCATTGCCAACTCTTCATGTTGAGATATTACCTAGAGAAACACAATTCATAATTCTGTGAAGAAATATATTAATTCAGTCCTGGAGATATTCAATTGTATTTATTGTTCTTAATCTCACCCATAGATAATTTTCTTCATGGTATTATGGATAAAATGATTGTTGAACCCATCATACCCTATAATAGTACACCTATAAATAACCTTGTGAATTTTGGGTTATTATTCCTCTGTGATGGTTTTATAAATTATCTTCTGGTTATATTTACACATATATTATTATAATTCATGGTGAAAGGTGATAAAAATAGGATCCAAATCCAATTCTCTTGTAGATATTGAAATAAACCTTGGGATTATATCACTCAACAAGGTTGTATATTCAATGATTCTTGATACTATAAAATATTGAGAAATCCCAGTTTAAAAACATTATATTAATTAAGATGCCAGGTTGGTAGTCACATCCACTTGTTCTTATATTTTATATAGTGGAATTGTTTTAACTAACCTAAAAGGAATATTAGATTAAAAAAATATGATAATTGATATAAAACAATATATATCCTCACCTCCAATATCCAAGACACTAACTTAAATAATACTATCTTCTTCAATTATATTGTAATGGGATTTTTCGTTTAGTATCACAACCTCATTTACTAGTACAATGAGAATTACCTCACATTACATAGTGTCGTGATAATTTGATGGGTCGTCATTTCCCATATTATAGTCACATCATTGATCTATGGGGAAAGAATATCCATTTGGGGAGAACCCTACATGATAACTTAATTTCTCTATTTAGGGAAATCAATTTGAATCACTCTCTGAATTCTGATTCAGTGAAATATCAACTCCAAGAGGCATGATGATCCTAATATCCCTCTAGAAAATAAGTTTAAAAATATTTTCTACAAACAAGAATGTATAATCTTGGAAACTATATTAGTATAAAATGTTAAAAGGTCACTAAGAAGAAAATATTAATGAATACTTAACTCTATACAAGTATTCTTTAATGTATCTAAATTTACCTATGGATGATGGGATCAATGTTTTCACCATTAATATAATATTCCCCAATATTATTATAGCCTCAAAAAAATTTCACAAGGTCTACTGTAAGGATAAATGTTTAATATAGTCATCAGATATTTCAATTTTTTTAATAGTGGCACATGGTAGATCCTCCTCTTGGACACTTATATGCTAACCTAAAATACTAACATAAAGCACAAAAATATAAGCTTCCAATCAGAGAACCATATCCTCCCGATAAATGGTTGATACCCTCACATCCACATCAGGCATGGCCATATCTAGAAGATCATCCTCCTTAGATATTGGTTCATGAGGAAATTTCATTGACAAGTTGGATTCTGTAATAATGTAGGAAAAAACATTTCGGTGTATCCTTGGGGTAAAACACCATATTACATTGGTTTTACAACATAACCTCAACCCGTTGATTTTTAAATTTAAAAAAATATGATCATTGAAACACTTATTAAAATGCACATGAAAATATAACCTTTGGTGTATCTTCACACTACATTGGATCATGTATTACACTTCTATAGTTTTGCTTATGTTATGTTGGAGTTTTTATAGTCCTGATAAGTTAATGTGGAATCTATTAGTTAGTATAAATAACCTCATAATGATATTCATAGGATGTAATTGTAGCTCTAGAACACACTCAACCTTTATCATTGGATTCTTTTGGCCTTAGAATATTCTTAAACTTATCCATGCTACATTTCTTGCCACAATGGATGCTCAAAGTTCTCTACAATGAAATATTTGAACATTGACACCTTTACAAGATAATAGTCGAGAGTAAATTGGATAAGGGGAATATCTTAATGTTTCAATACATATTATTTTTTCCTCCAAACATAGCCTTAACCCCTCAAATTTTAATCCAACATTACTCATTTCCTCTTTAATTTTTCTTCTCCAAAAAGTATCTTATTTATCTTTATCTTACATAGTTCCTATAATTTCATCTAGATAATTTAACAAATCAATGAATCACCATGAAAAAAGAATCAAATATTTAATGTATATTCATACATGGATAAATATAATTAATATCTTATATATAAAATCAAAAAATAATAAACAATTCATATCCTATATTGAAAATTAAAATATAAATAAAAAAAGAAAAAAGAAAAATAAATCAAATGTAATGAAAATTATTTTAAATACACATTACCTTATACATGATGAAAAATTTTCATTGAGTATTTTATTAAAAAAATTTATAAATAAACTATATCATCTCATGATCGATTCACTGGTCATTAAATATTAAATAATGAGATTTAAGATGAAACATTTATCCAACCTGAAACACTTTCACTAATCCAACAATCTTAGGTTTTTTTTGTTTTCTTGTTTTATGACATTCCGAAAACAAAATAAATAAAAAATTTAAAATTAAATTTCCCCTTATTCATTTGGTTTAAATATTCCCCTCACTAACCACTCCTTTGAAAATTATCCACTTACACTATTTTTTTCCATTTTTAGCCATGTAATTTTCTTTTCACTTATTGATTGTGTGTCAAAACTCTAGAACTAAATCAAACCCTATTTAGGGAACCACCATAGTTAATTTGTGATGAACAAAGCATAGAAATGGAATAAGGGAAACTAGCTCTCAAAATATCATTTAACCCTTTGTGACTTTTCTTTTTAACTCACATTCCTAGTGACTAATGATCTCACAGATTTTATGTGGGATAAAAAATTCCCATTTTAATATAATTTTAATGGACCTATGTGATTTTATTTTATGTTTGGCCCAATATTTTCTATTCCCTTACATTAAAAAAACCACTCAAATTAGAGTTCAAATTATAGTATATACACAAATATATTATGATCCCAAAATGTATTTTCTTTTAATATTCACTATCCATGTTCAAAAATTATAAAATCAATGTTTTCTGAGTGACTTTCATCTTTAAGAACAGATGGACTGGTTATTAAAGATTTATTCTAAATCTACATTTAAACCAAACATCACCATTCATGGTTTTATCATATAATTAATCATGGATAGATTAGGATAATTTAGATATGTAAAAGTAGTAAGTTCAATGAAAGAGTCAGGGTGAGTTGAACAATCCCCAAAAATATAAATTATTATGGTGTGGTGGATAATATTTCATTGTTCTTTAATCTATATTCTTTCAAAAGGTCATTTAAAATACAAGATTTCACTCATTAGTGGAATTGTGATTATTCAAAAACTAAAAAAATGTGTATAAAACATGGATATCTCCCAAGATCAATTAGTTTATAGTAATCAACCTAAATATTCAACTCTTCAAAATTACTTTTGAATATTATTAGATTTATCAACCTTTCCCTCTTTAAATTAAATCTTCTACCTCGTCCAATTTACAATGAATGGCTCTCCTCTAAAAATAACCAAAATCCCCATAGGATTCACTTTCGTAGTCTGAAATTTTCCAAAACTCCTAGACATAATATTTATTGTAAAGAGATTAATTATATAATTGAATATAGTAACTAGTAGTCCTACTTTTAATTTTTAACCATTTAATCATTTTATCATGAAGAAATGAGGTCTTTTCCTTCAAAATTGTTAGACTCTCATAAGTCTCTCTTGTTAATGCATCTATCTAATTCAGATCAAACATCCTATTCCCTATAGTACTCTTATTAAATATACTAATAGTTTCTACTAACTAAAAGTTAATGTATACTATTTCCACAATCATAAGTAATTTTTTTCAAATAAAAGTTTATATAGAGACTTGATAATAGGGGTTTTATGAAAATTTATATAAGAAAAAAAAATCATATAGTTTTTTATTATAATAGTTTATAATGAAATTCACTTTATTTTATAAAATTTATTTCAAATATTCATTTTACATCTTAGTGAGGACACATTTTTATGGGTGGCATGCAATTGCCTTCATACTTCTCTAAAAACATTCTAAACTGATAATTATTTAGGTTTATCCCATTGTCCCTGATGAGGGATCTATGGACAGCAAATCATAAAAATATGAGCTTTCCCAAATAATAAATCATAGAATATGCTAATATATTTTTTAAAGTAATTTCCACCACCAATTTTGATATATAATTTATTTACAACAATTTTTTTCATATATGGGTAATTTTAGAATGGTACCAAAAATTCTAGACCCCAAACCTCAAAAATCTCCACATCTTGAATTTTATATTGGGGTATTTATTTCCCAAAATCTACATATATATACATTGATAGCTATCAAAATTTCTAAAAAATTATTTAGAATCTTTGAAAATGGTTTTCCAGTAGAAACCGCACTAAATTACCATTTTCACAGGTTTTACATTTCCATAGTGACCTCCACAAAGAAGTGTGTGGTAGTGGGTTGAAATATATAGGTCATCCCTTTCATCCATACACCTTATTAAAATTACATAATATCATTATTTTTAAAGGTAAGGGTCATTCCCCATGTATTAATTAACATTAGTGTCAATCCACACAATTTTATTTGATTTGATCCCATGTGGCTTCTTCTTAATAGAAATGCAATTTGAATTTTCATAATACCAAGGAAGTCCCTCTGTTGTGAGAATAAACATCATCTCATGAGATAAATATCCTTAGTGAGGATTTTTATGATCTAATTTTAATTATTCAAATATGTATAGGTTATTTAAAACATGATTTTATACTCTATTTTTTCCCTTGATCTCAATATCAAATTCTTTTAAAAGAAAGACCCATCTAATTAACCATTTCTTATCTTCCTTCATCGATTGTAATATTTTCCAAGTATAATGGAATATAAAAATAGTTACCATTAATTATATGAGATGTTAATTTAATTTCATTATATCATAAAAACTACATTAATTTCCTCCTCTACTATGGAATAATTTATTTTTTCATCATTTAAAAATTTTCTTGATAAGTAAACGAAAAACTACTTATTTTATCTCATTTATACAGGAATTGATCCCCAAATTAAGTCACTAAGATCGCCGATTATTTTCAAATGGTTTAATTTAATCATGTTATGAGATGATGGGTGTTTTTTATAACTCCTTATTTATCCAATTGAAATATTCTAATCATTTTTCACCAAATTTGAACTTGGTGTCATATTCTAGTAGTGAGAATAATAGTCATGTGATTTTTGATAAAACCATTATAAACCTTCTATAAAACCCAATATACCTAAGAAAAATCATCACTTACTTTACTATTGTTCATGGAGGCTATGATAATATTACTTATTTTTTAACAACTTTTATTCTATATATTGATATTTTATGACATAGAAAAATTCATTTTCTCACCATTCGTAAGAATTTCAAAAAACATTAGTACCATATTTTTATCCTCACACCTTACTATAACTTTTGGAAGGTTATTTATGAATTATATAAATTTCATTCAAATGAATGAAAATTTATTCATGTATACATCAACAATATTTTTAACTATGTCAAATAATACAGACATCATATATCTCTAAAAAGTAGTAGTAACTTCATATATCTAAATAGAATTCTTCAACATGAAAATGTATTATATTGGAATAAAAATATGTCCTTATATTGATTAGTATGATCAATGGTCACTTTATTTTATCCTAAATATCTATCTAAAAAGAAAAATTGAGAGATCCCCAAAATCCTTCTAAATATTTATTAAATAAATTACATGGGGAAATAATCTTTCCTCGTGGTACTATTTAAATTTTTATAGTATATATAGATTATCGAACTTGTCATAGTTCATGTAAAAATATGTTAATTATTTTAATTTGTGGTGACTTTCATACCACCTTTCTTTATAACCACATTTATAGGAATCACTCATTCACTATAATAAATGGGATAAATTATCCCAACATCATGTAATTGTTTGATATCATCCTTGACAACTTATTATATGTTATAATTTATTCTTATATAGAACTCAATAGTTGTCTTGATCTCATCCTCCATAATGATTTTTTGAATGATGATAGTTGGTAATATTTCCTTTATTTTTAATATAATCAAATTAATAGTATTTTTACACATTCTTAATACTTAAAATAACTTTTAATCTTATTGAGGTTTAAATGTTTCTAAGAAAATATCAAGAAATGTTTATTTTGATCCTAAATAAGAATATTTAATCTAGGAAGGAAATAATTTTATATATGAACATGGTGTAATCTTATAAAATAGTTCTACATAGGTTTATCATTATGCAGATCCATGTTTAATTCTTAAATACTATTCATTAAAAAGTTCATATTGGTTTTTATACTAGATTTATCAAAATTATTAGTTGTTATTACTTTGTCTTTAAATAATTTTTCTTGATCAGAATTTTATTTCTATGTTTGGGTCTTTGAATCATATTTAACCTCCTTGTTAATAATATACACTAAAAAACATTTCAAATACCTTGGGATTTTTTATTTCTTGAACACTTTCAATATCTCCCTTTCTTCACCCACTTTAAAAGTTACATTTCATTTGTTAATATAATTAAAGTCTCCTCCAGTGGCAAAGATAAGCCTTCTGAGTATAATATGAACCACTTTATCATTCTATATCGTTAAAAATAAGAAATAAACTTGAGGTATAACTATTCTAACTCTTACTAATAATTACTCAATAACACATGTTAGGTATGTGGCTGATCTATCATATTATTGAAATTCCATAGTTTTGGAATTAATATCTCCAATTATATGGTCATTATGAACTACTAGACATATTATATTATCAATTTCATTCAAATTTACAAGACATATGTAATTTTCCTTCCTTTCAAATTCACAAGTAATCTTGAATCTTTATGTATCCTTTAACTTTTATGGGATATTCTTTTAAATAACTAAACTTTATTATTCAATAAGTGTTACACTTTAAAATTACTCAATTTTTATCTTATTTAAACTAATTCTCTTCTATAAAAAGTTGTAGGATAGAATATTTTCAAGTAATTAAGAAAAAGTAAATTCCAATCTTATATTTTGGAATATCTGAATTAACCTCTTAAAATAATTTTCATTCCACTTATCAAAATCATTGTCTTCTTCATGTAATGGAGTAGGTGTATAATATGATTTAACAACACTATCTACAATATTTATCATCACCCTTCCATAATATATTTCATATTTTCTATTATTTTCTAAATCCAATTCAACTTCAAACACCTAATCATGTTTCTCACTATCTTATTTCTTCTTAAGGAAATAAATTTCTTTAATTATATAATCATATATCTCACATTTTATAGTTTTTAATTAATATATTACCTTAAAAAAATTCCTTCTATAGTTTTGATTTCATTGCATCCTTTTTTTATTTGTTTTTGTTGTACTTGGAAAACAATTATTTAAATACGTTCTATTTTTCATGTTTCCCAACCTAAGTTTCTAAGTTGTGTATATAAACCTAGTTTAATTGTATTAGGTTTTCAATCCTAAATAAATTTGAGTATATATTCAAAAGGATTCATTCAATTAAAAATGAGGACCCTTAGTTTCTCCCATATCATCCATGATCTTGTATATACAAGATTTTTTTCTTTGATGAATATTACTTTTTTCCTTAACATTTCGGGTTTTTCTTAACATGATAAGAAATATATTGGTTTCCTTAAAATATATCATGGAATCCTTACTCGTAAGTCCCTTTTTCTTTACTAGAAAATTTGGTATAATTATTCCACACTAAATCATAATTATTTAAAATTGGTTCATTCTTTATTGGTTAAATCCTATATTTTTTCTTTTAATTAGATTACTTAAAATGATTGGGTGATTACTCTTATAGTTTCATATTAAAATACATTCAATGAGAATAATTGTTCCTATAAATTCCATAATAATTACATTGTTATGTTCGTCCTTGGTTATTGATACAAGAACATTCATCTATATTTTAAAATATCCAAATCTTGTAATCAAACCACCCATCGATGTCACTTCAGGGAATACGAATCTTCATCCTCTTAAAAATATTGGGTGTGAGTCAATAATAAGCATATAGTATATTATTTTTAGATCATATGTTATATTTTCACCATATTAACTCCCTAATACTATGTTTACCAATGTTTTTCCCATAGGGTAAATAATTTCATAAATTAATTAAATTAGTAAGGCCTCTGATAATTAGTGATGTGAATTATTGGTAGTAACCCTTGAATATTTCCTATTTTTTTGAAATTATTCATGATATTTTCTAAAAAATATAAATAATTTAGCCATTAAGTCTATGGTCCTCATTGTATGATAAAATATTCTTATGAAATAACTATAATCCACTTTACAAGTACTGAATGATTCTCCCTCTTATTTAACCAGCTAAGTACTATCTTTACCATTATGAAAATGGGGAAAGTTTTTCACCTTCCTCACATATTACCACAATCATATGAGTGGGAGTTACTTAATTTTATATAGAAATTCCTTAACGAAATTCAAAGCTTCATCTAAGGGTAACTCATTGAAAATTTGTAGATATTGAAGATGATGGTTCCTGGGAATGTAGTTTCTATAATTCTATATAAGTGTATTGTAAGAGGTGTTCCCAAACACCATATTGACATTAAAGTCCCTAATCCTTGGTATTACATGTTCATTTTTTATGATTTTCACGTTAATAATTTTTTCTTCTCTATTATTATTTCTCAATTGAATAATATCTCCATCCCTGTGCTTATTTTTAACTTCCTTATATGTAAATTTATTTCTAACTCTATAATCAAAAGTATTAGTTTTGTTCTCAATATATTTTTGTTCATGTACCTACAGTTCTAGATACTAAATCTATGAATATTCTATAATATTTAAATCTATGAAACTTTAAGAGTGAAATTCATATATTTGTATTTTCTAAAATTATTTTAACCATAAAAGTAGGTTGGTATACCCATCCCTAGTAACAACACCTTATATTATTCAATCTAAACCATTTAGTGAAACCAAAAAACCTCACTATAAGTTTGTAGGGTTGAAAAGTACATTATTTGGGATACAGTTAGTTCATATCCATAGGGATCGTTGATATAATCCTTTATCATAATTATTTTTTTGAACATTAACATAGAGGTGTTGGTGTGTGTGTGAGTGTGTCGGATTAATACAAGTAATAATAAAAGTAAACACATAAAAATTATAACAATAACAATTAATCTATGGTTTTATGAACCAAATAAGGAAACACTATGGTTTTTGGATTAGTTCAGTGTCTTTATGTTACTAGTGCTCAAATTTATTGGTTAATCCACAGAATAGTCACTCTCCCTTTACAAGTTCTCTCTTAAGTCACTATTTAGTTTTATATCATAATCATTGGTCCCCATGAGGTTTCATGTGCTAAATACACCAAGATAACTAACATATTTAAGTTAGTGATATGTGTGAATTTTCCTCCTTAAACAAATTTCTACCTCAAAAAACTAGTTCCTTACTCCAAGTTTGTGGGATTGGATTTCCACTTTTATTAATTCACACTAATCCCTATTATCTTATACTAGTTGATTATTCATAAAAATAAATAAGAATAAAATTAAAATCTATGCATAATTTGACTCTTTAAACCATTATCAACACTCCCCACCACACTAAAAACTTCCCTGGTAGCTGTCTAGCTAGACACACTCAAGAAAAAACAACTAAAATGGAATATATAATAAGAATATTCTATAATGGTTGTTGGTATAAATTCCTCTATTAATCTTGATCTCTAAGATCTTTCCTCTTTAGTTCATCAATTGTATAATTAATTTCCAATCTTTGATCCCCCAACCCTTTTTCTCGACATTAGATATTTAATAAATAAATTATCTCCACTTCTATGATTATACCATGTGGACTATGAGTGATGATATCTCTCTATTTAGATAAAAACTTCCATTTCCTCAGTGAAGTTTCTCTCCCATTTACCATGTGGGTCATTCCCTCTACCACTTATTTTTACTTCTATGTGTCCAAGTTGTTAATTAATTTCTAAATTTTGTTAAAAATGGATTTATTGGGAAACTTTTTCTCCTATGTAATCTATTCACGTGATACAGGTGGTATCATAAAGAAAATATGGTCTCAAATGTTCAATATCCATTTATTCCTTTTAGAGTAAGCTTTCTTAGTATCGTTCTAGTGATTTAGAGCAATAAAAATACTTTTAGTGTACTTACATAGCTTAACTGTAGTGATTCTAAAATTAGGTCCCTAAGTATATATTGGATTCTAAGTATCCTACATTGTGGCATGGGTTTACATTGACTGTGTAGTGTATGTTGGGTGTCTCATTTCCACTTCATTTAAATCATGTTATCATAATTACAAACATTGTACTTTATTTTTTTATGTTTTGATAAATTAAAAAAATCCATCTAACATGATGTTTTGAATCTTTCGTTGTTTGTTGAATAAAATAATGATTATAATATTTTTTAGTCTTAGAAAATTATATATTATTTATTGTTTTTTTATTTCTTATTTATTCCTTATCTATTTATATTTTTTATTCAAGTTTTTATTCTATATAAATATTCGATGAAATAAATTTTAATTTTTTATAATTTTTTTATCTTTATGAAAATAGTATAATTGACCTTACATAGAGTATATGAATTAATCATTTCCTTTAGGAAACATATATGAACTAAACATTACCTTTACCCAGTATTCAAAACAAATGAATGGCCTTTGAACAAAAGTTAAATAGACTTTATGTAGTGTTTTAATATTATTTTTTACTTTACGAAATTTGGAAAATCCACAAAATATCACTGAAAAAGTATTTATAGACATTTATTTAGATAAGGAATCATGAATACACAAAAAATAATGTATATGAAAATTCATACTTATGGAAAAACATTTTCTTACACACATACATTATTATATAGAATGATTCTTATGAAAGATTCATCATTATGTAGAAATTTATGTTCACACATATCTAAAAATTATGTTTATACAACATATAATAAATTTTATAAAATACAAGATGATTCTTATGCACAGCCATGTTTACAAAAACATGATTCATGTTTACGTAGAAGTTAAAAATGATTCTTACACACAAAAAACTTTTTTTCTAAAATTTAAAATAATATATGTTTTACTTGTCTTGTATATTTATATTCTATATATATTTATGTTTCATTATTTAATATATTTATTTATTACATAATTATATGTTAATTATTTCAACTATTTGAGAAAATGATTAGGATTGTTTATCAAAACTGAAGTATAATCATAAACGTGGAAGTGTATTTAAGATTTATCCTATTTGTTTCGAAATTATGATATTCAAATTTAAAACTAATCAAAATATGGAGTCATTCATATATTATTTATTGACATTTTTCAATGACTTTAATATGTGTTATTATGATAAAATTTATCCTATATGTTTTGTTAAAAGTGTATTAATTTATAAAAATTATTTATTAAGAAATTAATTTCTTGTTTTGTGTATCATCAAATCAAATTCCAACTATGATGTAGTTAGTTATAATTGAGATATAATTGTGACTACATAGAAAAAAAATCAGAGTGGTTATGAATATAATTATCATTTTTAAAGATATTTTTCTTGAAGAAACTCTATAAATGTTGTCTGATAAAAATAATAAATATATATTGAATGAACTATAAATGATACTCAAATATTACTATTCTACATATTTATTGATCATAACTAAAATAATCATGACTATATTTCATCATAAATACTCTTTGTTGCTAAATTGATCATTATTGCCTCAACATTTAAGTCTTTCACTATCCATCTGGTTTTATGGAGTTTTCATTTCTTATATTTTTTTCAATGTTCATCCTTTTTGGTTTATGTTTTTTTAATAAAAAATAAAATTTTATTGTTAGGTTCATACCACCGCAATAAAAGATATTTCAGGTTATTCCTTATTCAGGTAAAAGGATGGGGTTTTGGTTTTTTCTTGGTCCGAACAAAGGAGAGGTTGGTTCTTATTTCATTTCAAAGGGAAGGATCTATGTTTTCCCTCCTAGTGTGTAAAATTTAGGACATTTTTTGTACCTCAATGTGTGAAAAGAAAAATTGATAAGGTTTGTGAATCCCCTTAAAAATATAGGTCACTATATAGTGGGTTTCATACTCTAACTTCGAGAGTGTGAAGAGTAAATGATTGATAACAATGATCTGAACTACCAAAAAATATAAACGTTGAAATTTTTATTTTCCTTTAATTAATTATATTTACTTTTATAATTAATTGATGTTTTAGGAAAAGTTCAATTCATCCCATTTTGACCATTCCACTATCTCGCATAATGGGATAACAACTGGTATAAGAGATGGGACCATGAAAGGATTATTATCTTTGTCTTATATTTATTTTTTTATCACCATATCATCGACTTAACCCTCTATAGAAATTTTCAATTTAATATGGTGGGAACAAGTTCTAGTGATGGTTGTGACCCAAAAAGACCACCATTTTTTTATGGTAATGATTATGGCTATTGGAATGTTTGGATGGAAAAATATCTTAAACAACTAAATCTTAACCATTTGAAGATCATGGTAAAACCCTAATACACCCTAAGGAAAATCTTGATGCTCATATCGGTGATGATGCTTTAAAAAATATATATAATTATATAATCATGAATATGCTTTAATTTTCTATTAACTTAAATGTTTTCAGTCACATTTTATTATGTGAAACTACACAAGATATGTGGATAATATTAAAAACAACCCATTATGGTTTTGATAAATTGATTGGAACTAATATTTATATGTTAAAGGTAGAATATCATGATTTTAAAACGGGAGAAAATAATACTATAAATCAAACGTTTCGTTGATTTACTAGAATAGTTAATTTCATGAATAAATTAAGATAATTTCTATATAATACTGTTTTAGTTGAAATATTATTAAGAGATCTACTTAAAAATGGACTACTAAGAAGTTAGGAATTAATTAGAGTGATAATTTTGAATAATAAACAGTTGATGAGATTATTGATTCTTCATCTCAATATGAAAGGGAATTAAAAATCATTGATGAAGAAGAATTTGGAAATAGAAAATAAGTTTCTATGAAATCACAAATGACTTTTATTAATTACTCATTAGATTCTAGGTTATGGGGAAATGACAATGACAAATCTACACATGTTTCTAAAGGATTATAAAAAATAAATAATTGATATTCAAGAATAAAGTTAAGATATTTTTTCAAATAATATCATAGACAAAACTAAAATAGTGATATTTTTTTAATTAAGTTCTAGAAGTGACTTTCTATGAATACATTAAGAAGGGGCTTATAAAAACTGAATACTCAATGATTTAAGGAAATAATATGATGATGAGAAAACAAGAGATGAGATATCATACATCTAGATAGATCTATACTAAATAATCATATTCAAGTGAAGAATATGGTTCTAAAAGGAGTTAGAAATTATATTTTTAACTTTTAATTCCTGAATCGAGACCCACTAAAATTGTTCCCCGAGATAGTGGCTATATAACCTCGAGCATGAATCTTTATACACCACAAACTATTGACTAGCAGTGAGGTTCTAAGGAAGAAATATTGGGTAGACTATACCCTCCACATTAGTAATAAATACAATAAAGAAACAATAAATAAATGTAGTGGAATAATAGAAACTGTCCGTATTAAATGAAAGAGTAGTCATGCATGAACATGCATTGACATAAAACAGGCAGGTATACATAGTACAAAGAAATTATAAAATAATATATAACTAAATAGAATACATAGAAGCTATCTTCAATATAATTATGAGAATAGGAATAGTCCTTTTCTTCCATAATCCATCCTAGATCATAAGGATAATAGTAAGAAAGTACAATACATGAACATGATCCTACAACATTAGGTCTATTTAGGTACCATAGTGCAATGGTCTCCTGAATAGGGTGTGAGATATACTAATTAGGCCAACACCAATTGTTTTTAAAACTATATTTTCATTGAATTTAAAATGACAATTTTGCAAATATATCAAAATGAAGTAGTAAATGGTAAATAATAATATTCTAGTCTCAGTATCCTTGAAGAAACCTGGATGACCATACCTACTTTGGTATAATATGAAGTTTCTATGTACACCGTTCATCATGTATATATATTCATACATAAGATAATAATTTGTACAGATATACATGCATCAGTATAGACCTATGTTGTAGTACCCAAGTTAACCAAATGGGGATGATATCATGAGTATCATGTTTAAAATTAAGTGTGTTATGACTATAATAATCACATATATCAAGGGAGCACATGATATCTAAAGATAATGACAATAAGGGATCCAAGGTGTAACCAAGGAATTGTTGACCCCAGAGTATCAAGACAATATATAGTGATAACTTATACAATATATCCATAGGGGTCTGAGTGTAATCCATAGGATAAATCTTTGTAATTCCACTCAAAAAAGTTATAACTTAGTCTAAGGAGTCATGTACCAATAATCTCGAGCTAAGCATGATTTGGAGCCTGAGGAGATAACCCTTGGTGTCATGTGGTCAAGTTCTTCAACATAAATCCAAGGAGTGTATCCAAGGAATTAAAATATATGTATGGAAATCAAGTTAATCATTAGAAAAATGTCAATGAATTCACAAAATAATACAATGATTGGATTCTGTGGTGGGTATCACCCATAGAAATTTTATCAATAAATTGGGGTGGTGTCATCAAACTGTTCAAGGCGTTCCCTCAAGGATCCAATGTAGTCTCAACTATAGCCATTCCTATAACAGAAAAAGGATTCATAAAAATGCACCAAGTATCTATACATGAAGTGTAATATTCTCCATGTAATAATCATTCCAATTTTTTCATCAATTTAATTTATTTAAATTTTTAAATTAAAGTATCTAACCTTTTCACTCAAAAATTACAAGGGATAATACGGTGTCATACCATTTATCATGTCATCTAAAATATTTTAATCCATTTACTTTAATTTATGCAATATAAGGTTCAAGGGAGAAGTTATTCCTACTAAATTTCCTTGTTTATGTGATAGATATAAGTGAAACAGGTTTTCCCAATTATATGTTATCAATTCAACAAATTTAATTAATTAAATAATTTTAGGAAGTCAAATGAAACACACTAATAGGTGTTTTGGTTATTAAAGTGTGAATGGGAACATGGTTATATACATTGTACACCCATGAGGTGGCTCACATTATGATCATTGACCTCAAATGATAATAATAATAGGGACTAGTAAAATATTTGAATTCCAAAATAAACATTTGTTTTTGGGAGAATTGTCTCTAGGGACAAAGAATGGGTAAAAACAATGCACAACATAAACAAAGAATGTTATAAATGATTGAGACAATAGTGAAATGAAATTATACCACCTACGTCAAACATAGGATGGTCAAAAGATCCAATATCAATATTTTAGTTTATCTATAATGTTGGAAATTGGAAGAATTATCAAACTTCTTGAAAATTGGGTGAAATACATTACCTAGATTTAGAATTCTATATGGTGAGATGAACAAAAAAAGGAAGCAAGAAGATTTATAGACATACCAAGGGATATCAAACGCAACTGATTGTGGCCAATTTTAGTTATACATATAAGAGATTTCTTCCTACCTATTGGAGAGTCCATAGAGAATCTACCAATGAGGGGGGGGGGGTACTATGAGTGGATATTAGGAGAAGATAGGGGTGTTGGCTCTACAGATGGGAGGAAAATCATCATTTTTTTCATCTTCTAAAAGTCGTATGGTTTGGCCTCATGGTTTGGCTATATGGATTGGAAAACCAAGTTCCAAAAATCTAAACCTTATTTCCAATTGATAGGAACCTCACATGGATCAGACTCATGATTTGATAAATTTTCTACCTAACTACGCATAGCTTCTGGTTAAGTTGAACTATGTGTGAGGGCTATGTTCATGGTTTGGGAAGACCATGTGTAACCCATATGGATCACCCCATAAAATTATATTTCAAGATGCATGGCCTCTTGGGAAACTCTAACGGTTTAGAAAACCATGATCCTCGTAAAATGGTGTAAAATAGCTAACCCATATGGTTAACCAAATCATGAACTAATTGTATGCCTCATTCTGCCTCTCTAAAAAGTACATCATTCAGATCCTGACACCCCCAAAACTCAATTATACTACTAGAAACTCCCTTACCCCGTAGATAATTAAAACTTATCAACAAAATAACGCATTCAATTGTTCTAATTCTCATACTTTTATTCCAGGTCTCAAATAAATATTTATCTTATTCATCAACTGAGACGTTAAAATTCTTTCAAGAATTCAACCAGTCCAAAAAAATGGGACCTTATAGTCTCCCCACCATAAAAGATCTCATCCCTGAGAAGACTTGGTGATCAAAAAAAATCACCCAACCAACATGGGTTTTTAGTTTTATCTAAAAATTTACATGTTTTGTTTTCCAACACAAAACACACCATTATGCACCACTTAATGTACAAGGTACATAGGATTTTAAAACTCGATCCAATGCTCAAAACTACCATTGGAAGATCAAAAACTCACTTATGTGATCCCATAATTCCTAATACATAATCAAATAATCTCCCATTTATATTATCCTACCAATTTCATTGTCTGTCATAGATTCTAGTATTAAATGGACAATTATGATACATGGTACTCACAAAATCATAATTATCTACTGAAACACATTCGTAACACATTTTTGAAACTACTGATATTTTTATCAAATTACATGAGGTGATTCTATGCATATTCCATAATCTAATAAAAATTTTGAAACTCTAATCAACCAAGACCAAACTGGTCACACTAGAATTTCATTGAAACCCTCTGTTTACTCTTTAAGTTGCACACACCTTACCCAGACAATGTGACCAATGTGATTTCCTCACCAACTACCACCATCTATGAGATAAGAAAAAATATAAACCACCATGGGTCAAATATTTTCTTTAAATACTTGGATTTTATGGCCAATGATTCACCAAAGACCATATTCTGAAGCCTTTATCCGAATGCATACTTTGATTTTTCTAAGCACTCTCTCAATTTTCCATATCTAAATTCCATATATGTCTCCTAGAAAGAACCATATCATAATAAAAAACCTCATTGTGGTATAACCCCATCACAAACTTTATCCTGATCTAACATCCATTGATCATAATGAGCTAATTTGGGTATAACTCTAACATCTACAATTTCACCCAAACCATCATTGAACCATATCTTGAATCTATCAAGGATTTCGGTCATACCTTGTTTCATATATTAAGTAGAATACATTTACCAAAATGAACATAAAACAATCAGAATCAAGGACCTAATACCTTTCTCACTTGAGGGGCACCCCCAGTGACTGACATCCAACTCCCCACCTTAGAATCATACTTTTCATCACTTCATGTAATAGAAAACTTCTCGCCACAACCCATACCCTATCCTCAAGGGATATAACAACTGGAATATCTAGGATCCTACTTATATAGAGTATCAACATAAACATCAACCATAGCCAATTCCTTTTTCCATAGAATAGTTATCATAGAAATTCCATACTTGAATTATAATAAGGTTCATCATCTTCCAATGGCCAATGGTGTACTATGCACTATTTGTCTTATCTTAAATTTATCCTTGAGTGAAACTCTTAGAGTGTTATTTATTCAAACCACAATAAATATTTAAATTGGTAGCTCGACATATAGATGATTCTCTCTCAACATACTTATGGAGGGAAAATATTGCTTCTTAACTAGGATTACATTGAGATTTCATTGATAGGTGTGTATAGCTTCATCTGAGATATCATTGCATCAACTATGCCACACCTATATTTTTGAACACTTGACACCACGTCTCTTGGATGTGAATTTATAGGTCTATTATAGCTTATACCTCATCTCGAGAAATTCCTTTAAACTACCCATTCTTTGGGTAACCTTTTCCACAAGCATCACATCTGAAAACATTGATCCTAGACCCTAACCCAACCATTCATCGATGTTAAATTCTAATATTGATCACACAAAATAAGGATTAAAAAATTTACCATACATAGTGGGTATATATATTATACCCATAAATTCATAAACCTAATTCAATCATCTACTATTCGTTCATTAATAAGGTTAAACTGACCACGCTGCTCATTAATATTTGGATATGTGAGGAGTTCCCTTGGAACTCCAATTCAAAATTAGGAATCTCGCATGTTCCATGATTTTATGAATGACTACCTGCCTCATGGTGTCATTTCTAAAATGAAATCATCATAACACAAGCATTGTTCAATTGTTTTAAGAACCCACACAGTCATGATTAATAATCTATTTTCTACAAACAAGCACTCAGGTTTCTTTTAAAAAGAAATCTCATTATCAATCCAGAATAAAAATACCTAACCACCTATCCTAAATTGGTTTAAAAAAGAGCATAAAATAGATATCACTGAAAAAAGAAACACGTAGTCCTGGACCAATCTATTTAAAAAGGATATCTTTAATGGAACCACTTCATTAGCTTACTGGGGTTTGAGTCAAAATTGAGGGTCTCTAGTCCTCCAAAAAATCCCTATGGTCTCTAATAGGAGAACCAAACCCCATTCAAAGGAATTTATTTCAAATCATCTTGTGCACCTACAAACTATCTTTTAGAAGAGTTAAAACCAAATTAAGTAGAGAATCATTGACCTACAAGGGTCAGAATCTATCATCACAGGTGTAACGACATCACATGAAAAACATCGGTCAATAAGGCCATGATCATTATTGAGTATTCATGTAACACCCCAAAATTCTAATGTATTAACCTTGTATTATATATATCATGAATGATAGGCGACACCAAGTGAAGAAGAGAATAAAATATCACTACAACAAAATCCGCATTTAACAACACTAGAATTTATTAGTGCTATTAAAAATACTGATAAATGGAATCTTTATCTGCACTGATAAATTTAACCCTTTATCATCACTATTTTTTGAAACTAATAAATTTAACATATATAAACTCTTTATCTTTAGCATTGAAGAAGGTATCCTTTGTTAGAGCCTTATATATAGTCCTAATAAATGTTACCCTTTATCAGCACTTAAATTTTAGTGCTAATAAATATTTCTTTCATCAATGCTTCTTTTGCGCTAATAAAAGTTCCGAATAAATAAAATGAAATAATTAAATAAATTAAAATAAAAAATTGTTTATTAAAAAATTATAGATTTTATTAATTAAATAATTATTGATTAAAATGAATAAATAGATTATACATTATTAAATATTAAACATTTTATTAATTATATAATTATGAAAATTAATGTTATTAAATTATATATATTAAATATATAGATTTATATTAATGTATACAAATATGATTTATATATTACAAGATATTTATGTGCTTTACATTAAATATTAATATATTTATTGAATAATTTTTTATAATTAAAGATTAATATGAATTAAAAATATTAACTAATAGCATAGTACTCAACATGTAATTGAATGTTGTTTGATTTTTCAATCCATCATAGATTAAATTTTTGTTATATTCATTTCATATATACTTAATTAATTAATTTTTATATACAATGAACACACATAAATCATAACCACTTTTTCAATATTGTTAAAGTGTACTTATTTTTAATTCATTCAATTTCACTCATTTTTAACATATATGCATGTACTGAAAATTAGATATTCATTAATAATGTAAAAAAATATTTGTAAAAACATATTTATAAATAAATATATTTACAAATGTACATTTACTATATTTATACAATTATATATTTATATTTATAATTAATTAATAAATTTTTTTATAGGTATGTATATAATTATAAATAAATAATTATATGTATTTAAATAATTGTAAATAAATAATTATATAAATTTAAATAATTATAAATAAATAATTATATATATTTAAAAAATTATTAAATTTATAATAAATTTAATTTTATAATGAATATATTAACTATATTTATAAGTATATTTATTTATTCAATATATATATATATATGATTACTAATATAAATATATATAATGATATAAATATTATTTTTAAAAAAAATTTCTATAATTATGAATAAATAATTCTAAATTTATAAAAAATATATTTGTAAAGAATATATTTACTATATTTATATTTTTATTTATTCATTTAGTATATATAAATATTTATAATATATTTATTTATAATTATAGTTATGAATCTTTTGTCAGCGCTTAAGTAAAAGGTGCCATTAAAATAATCTTTATCACCGCTTTTTAGTGCAGATAAAGATGAGGTTTCATCAGTAACAAACAAAGAGTCGATAAAATGAACATTTATAAATGCTAAAATTATAGTTAAAGATTTATTTTATCACTACTTTTTTAGCGCTAATAAATACCTACCTTTATTAGTGCTAAAAAATCACTGATAAAGATTCCTTTTATCAACAATTAAGTAATAAGTACTGATAAAAGGGATATTTATCTTTTCGTGTTTATAAACACTAATAAAAGTGTCTCGGTATAATTAAAACCCCAAACCATTTGCAAAACCATCGCGATATCAGAATCATTCTATGGAAGTCACTCACTGTCGGTGCTCCTCCTCAATGAATCAAAGGTCAAATCACACAACTCAATGACTCTAGTTGCTCAAGAATCTCATCCTACATCTGGTATTAAATTTTAGTTTGGGTTTCCAAATATGGTATTTGATTTTATTCAACATAGCGAGGTAGGCCTTCCAATTTTATTTGTGTATTTTTTTTCTTTTTTTCTTCTTCTACGATCAGTTTATGTTCTATTGTTTACAATTTCATTGTGATCTGTTGTTTAGGAAAATGATTTGTGGTCCCTTTTTTGTATTGAATACCGATTCATGATCCATTATTTATATTTGACACTTTATTCATTTTTTTACTACTATGTTATATATCTTCTTACTAAATAATTTTTTCATATATGTAAACAAATGTATAGAAATTTTCATGTATATTATTTTTTATTGACTACTAATTTGAGGCACATTGGTGAATCCATAATGATTCTATATATACTAAAACCTTTTATGGATACCCCAGTGGACATGTAGCTTCATATTCTATTTTTTAGGAACCAAGTTAGTGGAGTGATGTATGTTCCTCTATTGGTTATACATATCATAGGATCTAAAACCTCTTAGAATTCACTATGGTCCTTAGTTTTCTTATCGGGAATATTCAAAGGGGTAATCCCTAGTTAAGAACATGAGGTTTTATCACATCAAGCCTTTACATTTTAAATCATTATGGTTTCTTTTGTTCAAGTTATGTTTGAATATCAGGTTTTTTCCTATTTGATATTTCTTATAGAGTGTAAGTGAGTTTTTATACTGGTGTGACATTTATGTGTGTCTATATGGCTATTTCATCATTTATTCACATAGTTTTTGTCTAAAAGGTAATCCTATATCGGGAAATGATTATTTTGGGTCTACATGTCCATTAACCCAAGGGTCATGCTAGAATTTTGTTCATCCTCTCATATTAATTGTTTCGATTTGGGGGGGGGCACAAACCATTTATGGTTTTTTAAATTTAAATTTTAAACCATCCTTTAAGAAAGATATGATGTAAAGTAATTATTTTATTAAAATCAATTAACTATTTTATTCAACATTCTTAAATTCTTTAAAACAATCAAATGTTGAGTTTCCCTTATTATAATTATCTATAAATTTCACTATCTATAATGAATATCATATGTGTATTTATTTACATATCGCAAAACATAAATCTATTATGAACCTAATTGTATGGATATGAATTGAAAATGGATGCACGATAATCATTTGACAAATAAATATGATGATGGAGTAAAATTGTTCATCATGTTTGTAAGAGAGTATGTAGATGAACTTTTTAAAATCCTCTTCTCGTGTTTACACTGTTTTTATTCAAGAAACATTAGTCTAGAAGAGTTGTAAGAACATTTTATTTTTCATGGAACAGATCAAAGCTATAATTTTTTTACTAAATATGGGAAAAAACTAAATGTGGACATTGATTGGGATGATACTATGGTTTATCAATCATTTTATATGAATACCTTCATAAAATATTATGGAGATTGCATGGAAGAAATGAAAATTAAAATTTCAGATGACCTTTGTGATTGTACAAAGTTGTTTTAGGAGTTAAATAGTTGTTCTAAGAAACCATTTTACATTGGTTGTACTAAATACACAATATTTTTAACTATATTGAAGTTATATAATTTGAAAGCTGGCAGTGGATGGAGTGACACCATCTTTACAGAACTACTTAGTCGTCTGAAAGATATGCTACCAGAAGATAATGAACTATCATGCCTAAAATATGATACTAAACAAATGTTGTGTTCAATGGAAATTATATCTAAAAAATACATGATTTTATAAATGATTCCATATTGTTTCGAAAGGTCCATGAATCACTTATAAAATTTTATAAGATGAGAACAAATCAGTACAAGAAAAATGAATCATGTCCTTTGAAATTTGTATGGTAATTTCCTATCATTCTATGGTTTAGAAGACTGTATGGATGTCTGGAAACCGTGATACAATTAAAATTTCATGGATATATAATAATTAAAGATGGGATCCTACGTCATCTAGAAGATTCTCCCCAGTGGAAGAAAATTGATTACTTGTAACATCCTAGGTAAATAATGAATAATACATTTTCATATCTATTACTATTTGTGAATTAAATAGTAATTTTACATTAAATGGGTTGCTATGTTCGATAGCCTGCCCGATACGCAACAATGAGTTTCTTTGAAATCTTACATTGCACACTAGTAATATAATAATATTATTTTAAATGGTAGTTAGCACGTAGCCGTTGTATTGGCGGGAATGAATAGAAATAACTAAAATATTATTATTTATGTTTGTTAAATGTTTTTACATTTATCTAATAAAGGATGAAGGATTAAAATAAGAAAAGAATTCAATTTTCGGCATAGATACTATAATATTCACTAAAATGTCGACTTATCGCCTTTTGATGGAGAACCCTCTGTAAAAATAGTTTTGGTTACACTTATACATTCTATTGGACCAAATAAAATTCTTCTTTATAATTGGGTCATCAAAATTTACTTTGTGTAAATTTTTGTTATTTTTCCGATAAAGTTCATTTTTTTAATGAATACTAAAAAATGTTGTATTTTAATTCAAAACCTATTTTTAATATAATTTATTTATGTGATTATATTATCTTTTTAATTGGTTTTATAGTTAAATTATAATATATTTTTACCATTTAATCCAATGGTATTCATTGTAATTAATTTCACTTTGAAATTGTACTTAAACTAGTGTCAATCTTTTGATATATATTGTTTCATAAAAACACACTATTTGTTTTGACAATGGGAATTAATTATAAAATTAATTAATGAAACTTATATGTTTTAAACTTTTTAAAATATTCAACATTTTTTAATTCAGAATATCCAATATAGCTTGGGGTGAATTTTTGGTATTTTTCTACAAAACTTCAATTTTTGATGAATAGTGAAACCACTAAGTGGTAGTTAAAAAACTGATTTTTTAATTAAATTAAACTTTACCACTTATGTGAATGGAATTGTAAAAATCTTACATACATGGTTTTCATTAGTATGTAAATTTTTTTCAGTGGGATGAAAATAATTTTTGGTGAATAGAGACTTTTATGTTTTATTAATCGCGATTAAAGGTAATTGGTGTAATTTAAGGTAAAAATAATGTTTTAGTAATATTAAATGACCTTGAAACATGTCCTACAATTATTGTATGATTAATATCTGACCAATAAAATCCATGGGTCAACTTGGTGACCCCATGGAGCCACTTGGGTAAGAAAATGACATTAATAACATTTTATTTAAAGTTAAAATAAAAATGTCACAAACATGTATTATTTTACTAAAACAATTTTTAAATGGGGTTTTACAAGTCATATTTTTAACTATAAATATTTATTATAAATATAATAATATTTCCTACATCATGATATTTTTTGTATAATTTTTAGACATTAAATAAATTAAATTATTTATGACATCATGATGATGCAGCGATTACCTAATTAATTAATGATTTAAATAAAATGAAAATATAATGTAAAATATAAGACTTACACTTGTCAAAAACCTATTTTATGGGTGGATTTTGAACTCTTATCACCATATCCTTGAAATATATAATTGTGGGGCCTTTAAAACTTGAAACTAATTATATAATAAAGTAGCATTTCTTGACTTTCCAAGAGTGCCCCTCCTCCCTCTTATAAAAGGCCCCGACCACTACCACCTTACCCACACCTCTCAAACCATTGTCTTTGCCAAGATGTGATCCTTTTATCTCTCCACATCCCTATATTCATCCTATAAGCCTTACCTTAGGCAGAAATCTCTTCAATAAACCCTTTTGGTTCAAACCAAGAGGAGTTACCCGATTTAAAGGTAATGTCTTCACTTGTGTTCTTTTGTTTTATTTTGCATCTCCAACCCCCTAAAATATTTTTATTCCATTATTTTGTAAAAAAACCAGTATCTTAAATATAATAGGGTGTTTTTATGAGAAGTATTTGATTTACACATACACACACCTCCATCTAATGATTAAAAAACATAATGTTTTTGTGGTTGGAGAATTTATGCCTCACAAAAATATGATTGTTCAATATTCTTTTAAAACCTTTCATGGTCGCCATTAAGTTTTCACTCTATTTATATATGATATATATTTTTTTTATGATTTCTTTATGCTTCTGTATTTTTCATTTATGGAATACCTTTATGGTTTCCATTATGGGTAAACGCAATAATTTCATTTTAGGAAGTGCGGACTACCGCCCCCTCAAAGTGATTTTATTCGTTAATGTCATATGTGGGATGTATAAAGGATGGAGATAATGGTATTATATATGATATTATACTGGAATTATAATATACCTTTATATAATTATGATTTCACTCCATTAAATATGAAATAGAAATGAAAGTAGCGTTCATGCGTACGTACGGCTTACCGTCTCCATGAACGGTGCATTTCATTTCTTACCTCTAAATGTTATATAATATTATAAATACATGTATATTCTAGATATATATGATATATATGATATCCAAATCATGAATATCATTCTGGATATAATGATACTTTGACCACATGAACAACATGTAATTTTAAGAACTCCATTTTTGACTTAAGTACCAAATATCGACAAAACGAACGTTATTAACTTAAATGATTACATAATGTTTATAACATGGAAATAAGTTATATAAAAGGAATAATAAACTTGAAAAAGGTTCTTAATCAAGTATATATTAACTTTAGTTTATTATTCAGGAGATTAAAGAGCGGTCGAGTCAAGTTGGACACGAGGTAAGGGACTTCGTCTCAATCTCCTTTCATTGAGGCATATTTTATTCTAATACAAGACTTTATTTTATACGCTGTATAAAACACCTTTGAATTTTTATTTCATTCAAAGGGAGTATTTTTCTATGAAGAGTTTTACTAAATGAAAAAAAAGAATGTTTATTTTATCGTACACGGTGACAACGACCTTTTCTGTCGTCGCGAGTATTATTTGGTCTTTGGCATCCTCAACAAACCGTAATGTTTTTAAAATGAAATAATACCATATACACTTTTATGTATTTTGGTATTGAATATGGTTTTTATAATGGATTTTTTATGTCAATATATTTAAGTGATATATTGTGATTGAAATGTGGAAATGTTTTCTTTCCATTATATTTGTTTTATGTCTTATGATTTTATAATGGTTCATGGACATTTGACGGGTGGTTACATGATAACCAAATTACGGGTGGTTCCGTGAATACCAGGATGGGTGGTTATGTTATAAACTCCAATCCATTGGGTATGGAAGTCGGCCGTATGGATATTCCATGTAGTGACATGTGTGGAAGTCGATCGTATGGTTATTCCATTTTAGTATGTTTATGTCCCAAGTTACATTTATATGTTATGTATTCTTTGTATGAGTTTTATGGTAATATTTGGGTTACAAAAGGATATGTAATGATATTTTATTCAGTGAAGAGTGTTCACTACTTATTAAAGGTGAAAAGGGTTACTTTGATAATGTATTCATGGTTTACTTGATGTTTTGAAAAACTAACAGTTTTCGTTCTTTGTGTATCCCTTACTGATCTTTTTATGCTCACCCCATGTTTTTTTAAATGTTTTTCATAGGAATTAATGTGGAATAGGGTCAAGTTTGGGATAATGGAAATTTCATGTTTTCTTAAACATGGAACTAGACATGACTCTTTTTTTAAGAGTTCATGTTTTGTAAAAAAATGAAACTTTGTAGATGTGTCTATTGTGTAATATTTTGAGATGTAATAGTTATGATCTAATTCTCTAAAACTCTAAACCTGAAAATATCCTCAATTTAAATTATTAATTAATTCAATATTAAGTAATGTTTAGGGCCGGGGCCTTATAGTTGGTATCAAATCTCAGTTTAGACAACTTTAGGAGTTAGAAAATTGTTAATTTATAAATTAATTTATGGTATGATTGAAATGATATAGCATTTAAATATTACCATGTTGCTTCACCTAAGATAATTCTATGTTCATAATGGTTTTCTGCAGAGGAAACAAGGCAGCTATTTTGGGATGACATCAGGAGGAAGACAACCTTCCAAATCAGCAACCGGATATGGTCGGAATTGGAACTGAATAGTTTGTTGCAGTGATGGAACAGTTGACTCAGCCTATAAATGGTGGTGGTATCCATGCATGAGATCATCCAGATCAACTACAGAGGAACATTTCAGTGGTGGAACATTTCATGAGGCAACAACCCCCATCATTCATAGGATCATCTAACCATGTGCTAGCAGAAGGGTGGATTAAAGAACTGGAGAAGATTTTTGATGTCAGGGGTGTTCAAAACATCAAAAGGTTAGTCTTGTTGTTTACCATTTTGAAGGTGAAGCTGATCAGTGGGGGTCGATGATGAAAAATATCAGGGATAGTGATGATATTGATGATCTTCACTAGGAAAAATTCAAAGGTATGTTTCTTAAGAAATATTTTCCTATGGTGGTTCGTATTAGGATGGAAAAACATTCCTAGAATTGAGGCAGGAGGATGACTCAGTGGATGCATATGAATCAAAGTTCACTCGACTAGCAAGGTATTCTCCAAATTTCATACGAGATCTTGATAGTAAAATCAACCATTTTTACTCAGGGTTAAATCCAAAGTATCGAAAGGATTTAGCGTCTCGTGAGTTCAAAAGTTATGAAAAACTTATTCGATGTGCGGAGAAGGTGGAAATAGAGTTTGTCGATGATCAGGTGTTCTTTGAAAAACAACAGAATAAGAGGTCCAGTTGGCAGGAAAAGGGGAAGAATTCATCAAATAAGCAAGGTGGTAGGAAAACCAAATATCCATCCTGTGATAAGTGTGGTAAAATTAATCCTAGAGAATGTTTATCCAAGTCTGGAAAGTGCTTTTAGTGTGGTAAGTCTGGTCATATTTCTCGTAACTATAAGGAAGATGATCAAGCAGGCAATGAAAAGCCAGTGATATGATGTTTTAAGTGTAATGAAATGGGTCAATATTCAAATGAGTGTCTTACTAAGAACTTAACTGGGGGGAAACAGCCAGAATACAAGTAGAAAGGGGTGGGCAAATCCTTTTCAACTACTTCAGCAGATGTTGGGCCATCAAATGAAGTAGTATCAGGTACACCGTTTGTTTTTTCAAATTATGTCAATGTGTTGTTTGATTCAGGGTCTACACATTCTTTCATTTCTGAGAAGTTTTCTAGTAAATTGGGAATTCCATCTCAAGATATGAATCCTGAACTTATGGTAAAAACACATAGAGGGAACGTTGAGACAAAAAGAAATTATAAGAACCGTCATATCCTTGTGTGCGGAAAGAATATACCTGCAAACCTTATTGTTTTGCCTCTAGTAGAGTTTGATGTTATTTTGGGCATGGATTGGCTTTCTATTTATCATGCTAAGATTTACTACAGAGCTTAAGAGGTTTATTTTCAGAAATATTTTCAGTTTATGTACAAGAATGAACCCTTGATTTTGATAACATATCCGGAAGTTGAGAAACTAGTAAAAGATGGAAATGAATGTTACCTTGAAGATATTGTTGAAAATAAAGGAACTATTCAGATTAATGATGTTCTAGTGGTAAATGAGTATCTTGATGTTTTTTTTGATGAATTGCCTGGTATTATTCATGATTGGGAAGTTGAATTTACTGTTGACTTAGTTCCTAATTCTAAGCCAATTTCAAAACCCTCTTATCGAATGGATCAAGTTGAACATTTAGAGTTAAAGAATCAATTTCAGGAGTTATTAGATAAAGGTTTCATTCGACCTAGAACATCACCATGGGGTGCTCATGTCTTGTTTGTTAAAAATAAATATGGTTCAATGAGACTTTGAATTTATTATAGAGAATTAAATACCATCACTGTTAAGAATAAGTATCCTTTTCCTCATATCAATTATTCGTTTGATCAGCTCTAGGGAGATCAGTATTTTTCGAAGATTGACTTGAGGTCAGGGTACCATCAGTTGAAAGTAAAAGAAGAAAATGATCCGAAGACTGCATTTTGTACTAGATATGGTCATTATGAATTTATAGTTATGCCTTTTGGGTTAACCAATGCACCTACTGTATTCATGGACCTTATTAATAGAATTTTCCATGAGTTCTTGGATAAGTTTTTGGTTGTTTTCATTGATGATATTTTGGTGTTTTCTAAAAGTAAAGAGGAGCATAAAAGTCATTTAAGGGTTATCTAGAAAACCTTAAAAGAAAAGAAAATGTATTGAAAATTCAACAAGTGTGAGTTTTAGTTATAACAAATTTATTTCCTTGGTCACATTGTTTCAAAAAATGGTATAACTACTGATTATTCTAAAAACAAGTTGTAGAAGAATGACCAAGACCCACAAATGTAACCGAGATCCTTAGTTTTCTTGGTTTGGCAGGTTATTACTGGAGATTTGTTGAAAACTTTTCATGGTTATCTATTTCAATGACTAAGCTAACTCGGAAGGGAGTTAAGTTTATCTGGACAAAAGAATGTGATTATTTTTTTTTCAAGAGTTGAAAGGATGATTAGTTAATGCTCAAGTTTTGGAACTTCCTTCCAGGAATGGTGAGTTTGTTATATACAGTGATGCTTCATTGAAGGGACTTGGTTGTTTCCTTACGCAGAATGATCAAGTAATTTCTTACGCTTCATGTCAGTTGAAAACTCATGAGTTAAATTACCCTATACATGATTTGGAATTAGCAGATATTGTTTTTTCTTTAAAAATTTGGAGGCATCATTTGTATGGAGTAAATTTTGTAATATATACCGATCTCAAAAGTTTAAAGTATATATTCACTCAAAAATAATTGAACATGAGACAGAGGAGATGGAAGGAATTAATCAAGGATTACTATTGTACAATTCATTACCATCCGGGAAAAGCAAATAAAGTGGCTGATGCTTTGAGTTAAAAAAGTAATGCTTCATTAACCGTGCTACATTTGGAACGAGATCCTTTGGTTTTTGATTTGATGAACTTTGGCATAGAAGTTGTTGGTGCAGGAAGTTATTCTATTTTGTTTTAGGTGTCAGTGAGATCATCTCCATCAGATAGAATTAATCAAGCGCAAAAGAAAGACAGTGGGTTGAAGAAGAAGGTAGAATTGGTTCATAAGGGTAAGTTTCCTGAATTTAACATTGATAATGATTGTGCTTTGAGGTTTGGGAAGATATTATGTGTTCCTTGTGATTCATAGTTGAAGAATAAGTTGTTATATGAGGCTTATAGATCCCCATTTTCAGTTCATCCTGGTAGTAATAAGATTTACAGAGATCTATGGGAGTATTACTGGTGGGATTGAATGAAAAGAGATATTACCGATTTTACTGTGAAGTGTTTGACTTGTCAGCAGGTTAAAATAGAGCGGAAGTTACCAAAAGGGATGTTGCAGTCATTACCAGTGCCAGAGTGGAAATGGGAAAATATATCCATGGACTTCATTGTGGGATTACCAAAGACATCTTGAGGTTATAATGAAATATGGGTTATAGTTGATTGATTGACTAAATATGCTCATTTCCATACTATTCGAGATACGTTGTCTCTAGATCAACTTTCTTAGTTGTATGTTAAAGAGATAGTCAGGTTGAATGGATTTCCCCTTTCCATTATATCTGATTGTGATCCCAGGTTCACTTATAACTTTTGGAAAGGCCTTCAGAAGTTGTTGGGTACTGAATTAAATTTTAGCACAGCTTTTCATCCTCTATCAGATGGGCAGTCAGAACGAAAAATTCAGACTTTGGAAGATATTCTACGTGCTTGCTCGATGGATTATCAGGAAAGTTGGGACCAACATCTATCTTTGGTTGAATTTTCATATAATAACAGTTTTCATTCTAGTATACAGATGGCTCCATTTGAGGAATTATATGGAAAACGGAGTCGAACTCCAACTTTTTGGGATGAAGTAGGGGAAAGGAAGCTGATGGGACTATAATTGGTAGAAGAGATGGCATATATAGTTCAGTTGATTCAGAAACACATGAGAACAGCTCAGAGCAGGAAGAAAAGTTATCCGGATAACCAGAGGAAGGATCTATCTTCCAAGGTTGGTGATTATGTTTTTCTCAATGTTTCACCATGGAAAAGTGTGATGCAATTTGGTAAGAAAGGAAAGCTGGTTCCAAGGTTCATTGGACCATATGAAATTATGGAGAGAGTTGGATCAGTTGCTTACCGAGTGGCTTTACCTCCGAGTTTATCTGAGGTACACAATGTTTTTCATGACTCTATGTTAAGAAAGTATATTCCAGATCCATCAGATGTTTTAAGCCCAGAAGTAGTTCAGTTGGAAGAGAATCTCTCTTATGAAAAACAACCAGTCCAAATTCTTGACCATAGAGAGCAAGTGTAGCGAAATAAGGTAATTCACCATGTAAATGTTTTTTGGAAAAACCATATGGTTTAAGAGTCAACGTGTGAATCTGAAAATTCTATGAGGGATAAATACCCCCACTTATTTTGATAAGTGAATCAAATTGTGAGGATGCAATTCCCAAAAGGGAGGATGGATGTAATATCCCAGGTAAATAAAGAATAATACATTTTCATATTTATTAATATTTTCGAATTGAATATTAATTTTACTTTAAAGGGGTTTCTATGTTCGATAGCATACCTGATACGCAATAATGAGTTTCTTTGAAATCTTATGTTGCACACTAGTAATGTAATAATATTATTTTAAATGGTAGTTAGCACGTAGCCATTGTATTGGCAGGAATGAACATAAATAACTAAAATATGATTATATATGTTTTTTAAATGTTTTTACATTTATCCAATAAAATATAAAGGCTTAAAATAAGAAAAGAATTCAATTTTAGGCATAGATACTCTAATATTCACTAAAAGGTCAACTTATCGCCTTTTGATGGCAAACCCTCTTTAAATATAGTTTTGGTCACTCTTATAAATTCTATTGGACCAAATAAAATTCTTCTTTATAATCGGGATATCAAAATTTACTTTGTGTAAATTTTTGGTATTTTTCTGATAAAGTTCATTTTTTAATGACCAGTGAAAAATATTGTATTTTAATTCAAAACCTCTTTTTAATATAATTTATTTATATGATTATATTATCTTTCCAATTGGTTTTAAATTTTAATTAGAATATATTTTTACCATTAAATCCAATGGTGGTCATTGGAATTAATTTCACTTTTAAATTGGACTTAAACTAGTGTTAATATTTTGATATATATTGTTTCATAAGAACACGCTATTTGTTTTGATAACGGGAATTAATTATTAAATTAATTAATGCAACTTATATGTTTTAAATTTTGTAAAATAGTCATCATTTTTGAATTCGGAATATCAAATATAGCTTAGGGTAAATTTTTGGTATTTTTCTGAAAAACTTCATTTTTTAATGAATAGTGAAACCACTAAGTGTTAGTTAAAAAACTTATTTTTTGTTTAAATGAAACTTTACCACTTATGTGAATGGAATTTCAAAAATCTGACATACATGGTTGTCATTAGTATTTAAAATGTGGTTCAATTGGATGAAAATAATTTTTGTTGAATAGTAACTTTTATGTTTTATTAATCGCGATTAAACGTAATTAGTGTAATCTAAGGTAAAAATAATGCTTTAATAATATGAAATGTCCTTGACACATGTCCTACCTTTATTGGATGAGTCATTTCCGACCAATACAATCCATGGGTAAACTTGGGGACCCCATGGATCCACTTGGGTAATAAAATGACATTAAGAACTTTTTATTTAAAGTTAAATTAAAATTTCACAAACATGTCTCATTTTACTAAAACAATTTTTACATGGGGCTATACAAGTAATATTTTTGACTATAAATATTCATTAGAAAGCTAAAAATATTTCCTACATCATGATATTTTTTTATAATTTCTAGAAATTAAATAAATTAAATTATTTATGACACCATGATGATGTAGTGATTACCACATTAATTAACAATTTAAATAAATTGAAAAGATAATGTAAAATATAAGACCTAAACTTGTAAAAAACCTATTATATGGGTGGATTTATAACTCTTATCACCTTATCCTAGAAATATATAATTTTGGGACCTTTAAAATCTGAAAATCATAATATAATAAAGTAACATTTCTTGACTTTCCAAGAGTGCCCCTCCTCCCTCTTATAAAAGGCCCCCACCTCTACCACCATAACCACACCTCTCAAGCCATTGGCTCAACCACGATCTGCTCATATTATCTCTCCACATCCCTCTATTAATCCTAGAATCCTTAACTTATGCAGAAAGTTCATCAAGAAACCCTTTTGGTTCAAACCAAGAGGAGTTACCCGATTTAAAGGTAATGTCTTCAATTGTGTTCTTTTGTTTTATTTTTCTTCTCCAACCCCCTAAACTCTTTTTATTCCTTTATTTTGTAATAAAACCAGTATCTCAAATATACTAGGATTTTTTATGAGAAGTATTTTATTTACACTTACACACACATCCATCTAATGGTTAAAGAACATACTATTTCTGTGGTTGGCGAATTTCTGCCTCACGAAACGATGATTGTTCAATCTTCTTTTAACACCTTTCATGGTGGCCATTAATATGTCACTCTATTTATATATGATATATATTATGTTTATGTTTTCTTTATGCTTCTTTATTTTTAATTTATGGAATACCTTTATGGTTTCCATTATGGGTAAACGCGATAATTTCATTTTAGAAAGTGCGGACTACCGCCCCCCTGAAAGTGATTTGATTCGTTAATGACATATGTGGGACGTATAAAGGATGGAGTTAATTATATTATATATTATATTATACTGGAATTATAATATACCTTTATATTATTAAGATTTCACTCCATTAAATACGAAATAGAAATGAAAGTAGAGTTTATGCGTACGTACGGCTTACCGTCTCCATGAATGGTGCATTTCATTTCTTACCTCTAATTGTTATATACTATAATAAATACATTTATATGATGGATATATATAATATATATGATATCCAAATAATGAATATCATTCTGGATATAATGAAACTTTGACCACATGAACAACATGTAATTGTAAGAAGTCCATTTCTGACTTAAGTACCAAATATTGAAAAAACGAACGTTATTAACATAAATGATTACATAATGTTTATAACATGGAAATAAGTTATATAAAAGGATTAATAAACTTGAAAAATGTTCTTAAGCAAGTAGAAATTAACTTTAGTTTATTATTCAGAAGATTAAAGTGTGATCGATTCAAGTCAGACACGAGGTAAGGGACTTCGTCTCAATTTCCATTCATTGAGGCATATTTTGTTATAATACCGGACTTTATTTTATATGCTGTATAAAACACCATTGAATTTTCATTTCATTTGAAGGGAATATTTTTCTATGAAGCATTTTACTAAACGAAAAAAAGGAATGTTTATTTTAATGTACACGGTGACAACGACCTTTTCCGCCACCACGAGTATTATTTGGTCTTTGGATTCCTCAACAAGCCATAATGTTTTTAAAATGAAATAAATACCATATACTCTTTTATGTATTTTGGTATTGAAAATGGTTTTTATAATGGATTTGTTATGTCAATATATTTAAGTGATATATTTTGATTGAAATGTGGAAATGTTTTCTTTCTATTATATTTGTTTTATGTCATATGATTATATAATGGTACTTGCACATTTGACGGGTGGTTACGTGATAAACCAAATGACGGGTGGTGTCGTAAATACCAGGATGGGTGGTTACATTATAACCTTTAATGCATTGGGTATGGAAGTTAGCTGTATGACTATTTCATGTAGGGATATGTGTGGAAGTCGGTTGTATGGTTATTCCATTTAAGTATGTTTATGTCCCAATTTAGCTTTATATGTTATGTGTTCTTTATATGGGTTTTATGGTAATCAATTGGTTAAAAAAGGGTAAGTAATGGTCTTTTATTCAGTGAAGAGTGTTTACTACTTCTTAAAGGTTAAAATTGTTACTTTGATAAGGTATTCATGGTTTACTTGATGTTTTGAAAAACTAACAGTTTTCCTTCTTTGTGTATCCTTTTCTGAGCTTTTTATGCTCACCCCAAGTTGTTTTTGAAATGTTTTTCACAGTACATAATGTGGGATAGGGTCAAGGATGGGATCAATGAAATGTCATGATGTCTTAAACATGGAACTAGACAAGAATTTTTTTAATAGTTCATGTTTTGTAAAAAAAGGAAACTTTATAGAAGTGTCTACTGTGTAATATTTTGAGATGTAATAGTTATGATCTAATTCTCTAAAACTCTAAACCTGAAAAGATCCTCAATGTGAATTATTCAATTAATTAAATATTATGTAATGTTTATGGTCGGGTCCTTATATTACCAGTTTCTGAAATTTGGAGATGATCTGAGAAAATTATGTCTTACGTCATCTATATATGGAATAAATCCTTTTGGTATATAGAGTAGTACTCATGGTACATGGCCCATTATGTTGGTAAATTATAACTTACCGTCATGGTTATGCATGGAATGAAAATAGATTATGTTGTCTCTACTTATATATAGACCAAAGAAACTCAATAATGATATTGATTTCTATTTGGCTTCATTAATCAAAGATCTAAAATTGATGTGGGATATAGGTGTTACAATGTATGATGATCATAGTTGTTAATAATTTACATTGAGGTCCATGTTGTAATGAATGATAAATAACTTACCCACTTATAGAAATTTATCATGCTATAGCTTTAAATGAATGTTGGGGTGCCCCATTTGTGTAAAATGTGAAAACTCAGTTTAGTTGAAACATTCCTTGAAGACTTTTTTTGACATCAAAATATTTTACCTCAACAACATAAATACTGATCCTGGATGACAACATTCGATGGCAATATCAAACAAGTTACAACACCATCTCCAGCAATGGGCGATCAACTATAAAAAAAGTAAAAAAAAATCACATTGATTTCAGTTTACCATTTTCAAAAAACCGTAAAAATCCAGTTGGATGAAGGGATCAATTTTCTATGAATTACTTTATTGGAATTGTTTGTATGTCAGATATTTTCTTGATGTCAAGAATGTAGAAAAAAAATTATTTGATAGTGTTATTGGCACATTACTAAATGTTCTTTGAAAAAAGAAAGATGGAAACAAGGCTAGGTTGGACTTCATTAAAATGGGGATAAGGGAGGAGTTGGCACCAGTGAAGGGTAAAAGGTGGACTTTTCTTCCTTAAACATCTTACACTCTATCCATATAGAAAAAATCACAATATATCATTTTCATTACTAGTGTAAAACTTAAACATGGGTATTTATCAAATATTAGAAATGTTGTGTCGATGACTAATTTGATGTTACGAGGACTAAAATCACACAAATTTCATTTTTTTATTAAAGATTTAATGCATGTTTCTTTCCATTGAATTGTTCCTCAAAATGTATTACGTATATTAACCAGACTCTAATTCATTTTCAAATCCATGTGTAGTAAAGTTGTACACATGGAAAAGATTCCAATCATGAATAATGATATTCTAGTCATATTATGTGAATTAAAGATGTTCTTCCCACAATTATACTTTGATATAATGGTCCATCTGATGGTTCACTTAGCCAGAGAGGTTAAACTATGTGGTCCTGTTCATTAAAGATGGATGTACCCCATTAAATGGTATATGAAGATTTTGAAAGGGTATGTCCAGATTTGAAATTGTATAGAAGTTTGTATTGCAGAATGATATACTGTTGAAGAATCTATTAAATTCTTTACCGAATACCTATCCGAAGTTGAAAGCATCAGTCTCCCAAAGTCTTATCACAGCGAATGCCTTATGGGATAATGGATTTCTAGAAGTGATGTTGTTATAATTACTTTGATAGAGTGGAATCCAGTGCCTCTTTACATATTATATAATAGTGAAGATGTTGATCCATACATCAAATCCCACAAATAAATTCTTATATATTTTAATCCATCAAGGGATGAAGGATGGATATCAAATACACATAATAAATGGTTTATAATGTGGTTTAGAGAAAACATTTATAAGGAGATATCTAAAAATCTAAATTTAATTTTTGAATGACTTTAATGTCTAGCTAGAGGACTTAATGAAAATGTTATATCTTACACTGGTTCTGTAATCAATGGTTATATGTTCTATACAAAAGAACATGATGACATCATTATGATGAAAAATAGTGGTGTTATTCTTGTGGATAAAGAGATGCACATATCTGGTTCCTAGGATAGATGTAAAATTTATGCAAATATGTCATATTTTGGAATTATTGAAAAAATTTACTAGTTGGGTTATACAATATTTCAAGTGCCTCTTTTCCATTTCAAATGGGTTTCCAGTATCAGTGGAGTGAAGGTTGATGAAATCTCCTTTGTGAAGGTGAATTTCAATGTGGAAGGGGGGAAATATGAGCATTTTATAATGGAATCACAAGTAGTGTAAATTTTTTATGTCTTTGGTCTATTAAACAATAATTGGTCGATTGTCCTGCTGGTGACTAAAACAAATTTTGGGGTAGTTGAAATTTCCATCGAGGATGAACCTTTCATTGGGACATCGCAATGAGTTCATGTCAGTCCCAATATAGACAATGTCTTGTATGTTATAGGGGTCCATAAAGAGGGGATTTGGATTCTCAATGGAGGAACCAAATATTTGAAATCTTTAAAAAAATATAGATATTTCAATGATAAGGTAATATTCTTTTTTAATATATTATTTTTTTCCTCATAATATTATATGTTCTATACTGCATTAACATAATATAAATTAAATTTTTAACTACTCATGTAGACAGTGACTTCTACACATGATGGAAGAACAAACTATAATTAAGGAAAACTATTGAAAATATTTAATGTTATGATATGATATATTTTCTTTATTTTATCGAAAAATTATATAATGAAACATTTATTTAATTTCAATTATTCTTTATAGGGTTTGTTTATTTTAAAAGATTTATGTTCTTGTTTTATGGCTTTTAAAGAAGAGAAACAAATCTATCTATGCTCAATCATAGAAATAATCTTGATGTTTTCATAGTAAAATCATTGTCCATAGAATTAATGTATTGTTTCATATTTATGATTAATTTATTTATATAGATTATTACTCACATAATAATTGTTTTCTTGTATAGTTGGATTCTTTTTTTGAGTTGGGGTGATCTATCCAACATTTGGGTTTCTTCTACCTTAAAAGCTTTTAACCCCTATAGTGGTGCATTTATCACTTTCTTTCAAGTTACCTTCACTGCATCTGCAAGAAGAGAAATAATGCTACCTCTATTGAATCATAGAGGTAATATTAATGTTTTCATAGTAAATTAATTGTCCATATAATTATTTTATTGTTTCATATTTATGTTTAATTTATTTCATTTTAATATTACTTACAAAATAATTATTTTCATATATAGGTGGATTATTTTGTTCGAGTTGGGGTGCCCTTTCCAACATGCATACTTCTTCTCCCTTAAAAAATTTTCCCCCATACAGTGGTGAATTTATCACTTTCTTTTAAGTTACCTTCACTAATTTTGTAAGAAGAGTAATGAAATTGTCTTTGCCCAATCACATTGGTATTCTTGATGTTTTCACAATAAAATTATTTTCCATAAAATTAATGTATTTTTTAATATTATATGTTTAATTTATTTCTTTTTAGTATAACTCACATAATAGTTTTATTCTTATACAAGTAGGATATTTTGTTTGAGTTAGGGTTATATTTCCAACTTTTATGATCCTTATCCCTCAAAAACTTTTCACCCTTGTAGAGTTTCATTTATCATTTTCATTCAAATTCTCCCCACAGCCTTTACATGAAGAGAGATGATTCTTCCTATGCTCAATTATAGAGGTAATATTGATGTTTTCAAAGTAAAATCATTGTCCATAAAATTAATGAATTGTTTCATATTTATTTTTAATTTATTTATTTTTACTGTTACTCACATAATAATTGTTTTATTATATAGTTGGATTATTATTTCTTGAGTTTATGTTGTTTTTTAAGATTCCCATGCAGTGGTGGTAGTTCTATAAATAAACTCAATAGAAATCATGGTAACATTGACAGTTAGGATTTTTTTGAGACTTTGGGATGTGTAGGAATCAATCACACTTCAATCTGACACATGATGTGACCGGTATGACTCTATTTACTTCTTTATAATTTAAATTAACATTAATTTTAGTAAAAAAGGCAACTAACTCAATGTTTCTGTTATTATTTTTAAATTTATATTTGACATTCAAATGATTCACTCACTGAAATCTAAGAAAATGTACTCAGATTTTCTAGATAATTTGAGGCATAAATTCATAAATCATTTGTGATGTATAAGAAATAGTATCACATAAAACTGATCCATGTTGTGATCCATATGGTTTTAAATGCATCTTTTTTTTTTAAATTAACATCAATTTTAGTAAAAAAACAAACTAAGCTACTAAAAAATGAACAAACACATTCATATTGTTTTGACACATTTTGAAAATGATATATAAGTGACTTTTTATGTGCATGAATCATCAGCACATCCATCTAAGGCATAGTGAGACCGATATGACTTCTAGTGCATGTTTTTATTTAAAATTGACATAAATTTTAGTAAAAATTCCAACTAACCAACTCGAAACTAAGAAAACACATTAAAATTTATTAAATAATTTAGTAAAATGATCTATAAGTCTTTTTTCATGTGTAAGAATCAACCACACCCCAATCTTATACACAATGTGATCGGTATGAGTCAAAATAAATGTTTCAATTTTAAAATGGCATTTTAGTAAAAAAGAAATGTGGTTTACTTAAAATCTATCAAACACATTCATATTGGGTTTATATAGTAGGATAATGATTCATATGTCATTTTTGATGTGTAGGAATCAGTCATACCTCAATTTGATACACTATGTGCCTTGTTTGACTCAAAGTGTCCGTCATTAGTTTAAAATCAACATTTTAGTTAAAAAAGTGTCACTCGCCAAAAAATGATAAAAAATGCTCATATTTTGCTGATAATTTTTTAAAATGATTAATATTTCATTTGTGACATATAAAAATCAATTTCATGTCTAACTGATACACAATGTGATCAGAATGAGTCAAAAGTGTGTGTTTCTTGTTTAAAATGATATTTTAGTAAAAATAACAACTGACATACTCAAAACTGATAAAACACATTCAGATTATTTTGATACTTTAGGAAAATGATCCAAAAGTCATTTGAGGCATGTTGGAATTAGTTTCACCTAAATATGATGCACGATGTGACCAGTATGAGTCTCAGTACGACTTTATATTTAAATTTGACATCAATTTTAGTAAAATTAACACTTTCTGTAAATTTATTGATTTATATTATTACTAACATGAGAATTTTTTTTCTTATACAAGTGTGTTCTTTTTCCAATTCAGGGGTATTTTTTTTAGAAATAACATGAGTTGATCCAGGCGTAAAAGATAATAGAACACAGATGTTTTTGAATGTCTATAATAATTTGTATTTTTGTAATTGTATGAACTATTGTTTGAGAATTTCTATAATATAGTGTATTTTTTTTTGTGTTCTAAATCTCATTTCATTTAAAACATGTATTGGGAATTTCTATTTATATATATATGGGGTGTTTTTGGTGATGCGGTGTGCAGCTACAACTTACTACAGTGGTGCTACAATATGTTGTTATAGCAGACAACAGTATGGCCATTTATCAGTGCTAATAAAGCCCACATTTATCATCTCTTATAAAGTTTTTCTTTGTAAGTACTCGTAAAATCACTGATAAATGTTTCCTTTAGTGGTGATGGATTAAAGCGCTGATCAATGGTTTCTTTATCAGTGATTTTAAAAGTGCTGATAAAGGTCCCATTCATCAGTGATTTTTTAGCACCAATAATGGACCCCTTTATCAATTATTTTTCAGTGATGATTAAAGAATATGGATCTTAACATCTCTCATGTATTCAATTCTTTTCTTTCACTAATAAAGGCCATTTCTCGCATTGTGAAAGGCCGGTTTTTTAGTAGTGGATCGAGAGACTATATAATATATTTTCTATTTATAATAGTTTCTATATATTTCAATTCATGAAACACCAAGTTATCTTTTGTTACATTCAATATATAACTTCCTTGATAGCTTCTGTAACACGCTAGAGCGACATTCCTCGATAACTTTCTTTGCACACAAGACCGAGATTCACAAAAAAACAATATATTATAAAAATATTATTATTTAATATAATATGATATAAACTGGACATTATGTTAGTGATTATGAATATTATTAACTAACTTATGAATATTTATGGTTTATATAAATATAAAATAAATTCATTTGTTACCAACTAGTGAAAAATTAAAATTAGTACCAATTGGATATAAAATGAAATATTATTATTTATATGCTTCTAAAGTATTTTTGTCTTAACAAACAATGTTAATTAAAATTAGTGAATTATTTTAACGAAATATATATTTATATATTCAATAAAATATTTTTCATATTCATCCAATATGTTTTTTATGCATAATATAAGAACAAACCCTACTTTACACATAAAAACCTATATTTTTATGAAGGCGATTTTGCCACCTTTTAATGGTGATCCCATTTTAAATATGAATTTTAACACTTTAATAAATTTAATTTGTGAAAATAAATTACATATTTTAAATTTAAACATAATAATTAGGTTAGGGGTAATTTTTTATATTTTTCTAAAACATTTCATTTTTTATGAGAGTTAAAAATACTGAATTTTAGTTCCAAATAGCTTTTTCATAAAATTTATTTATAAGTATAAATTATAATTTTAATTATTTTTAAAGTTTAATTAGATAATATTTTTATCAATTAATACAACTTATTTCATTTTAATCAATTTCACTTTGAAATTTATTATAAAAACATAGCAAAATTTCAGACGTTTTTACTTTAAAAACCTGCATTGTCGTCCTGCTTGTGGGATTAAATTAAAATTAGTTTTTCTAAATTATTTGATTATAATTTAGAAAAATTAATCCCATATTTGGAATAAAAATAATATTTAATTTGTAATAAGGTCAAAATATGTTTTTACCAAAAATAATCATGAATGTAATTAAAATTAATTATAATTATTAAGGTAAAATTAAGCTTAATAAAGGGCTAAACCATTAATTTAAGGTCCAAAAAGACCTATCCAATTTTCTAAAACCCATTTCATGTCCATTAATCTTCCATTAACCTTCCATTATTGAGTTTATTTGGTTTTTTAAGAATCCTTCTATGTAAAAACATGGGTACACCTAACTTCCTTTCAAAAATACCATTTGAGTCATTTTACTCCCATATAAAAGGCCACCACCTATCCTCATTACACACACCTATCAAAACAATTAGGTGTTGACAATATCTACCCATATATATTTCCAAAATCTCTCCCCTTTACCTTTTATCATACCTTTGGGAATAAATCCTTTCAAGTAGGCCTTTTGGTACAAACCAAAAGTAGTTACCTGATTAAGAGATAACGTATTCTCTCAAACTTTTTAGGTTTATTTCCATTATCCAACTCATGATATCTTATTATTATATTGTTTTATAAAAACTATAGTATCATAAACATATTAGGATTTTTTATTCTAAGTTTTCGATCTAAACTAACACACACTTCCATCTAATGGGTAACAAACATATTGTTTCTATGTACGGGAAACTATTGCCTCACCAAATTATGATTGTTCATTTTTCCTTTACCAGCTATCTTGGTTGGTCATTATGATGGAAACTATATTTATATATGATATTTATGATATTTATTGTGTATTAATACTTCTTTAATCATTTTATAACACATACCTTTAATACTTTCCATTTTGTGTTAATACAATAACATCGTTCGAGGAAGTGTAGACTATCGCCCCCTCAAACTGACGTGATTCGTTAACACGGTCCATGGAATTTATAAAACAATTATAATTAAAATTATGTGAAATTAATAGAATATATATTATATTAATTAAATAATTACATTTATAGAAATATAATATATATATATATATACCATTTTTAATATTACCCGTTCACGCACACTTAAAAGGTGAAAACATCGTTCATGGACGTGTGGAAAACCACCTCCTCGACACGATGTGACTCATTTTTTTTTCATGATAATTATATATATATAGTATTTATTATATAATTATCATTATGGAAATATATAGTGTTACTTACCTTCATTCTATTGCGATCATTAAAAAATGAAAAATTATTCATGCGTATGTACGGTCTACTGTCTCCAAAACTATAACGTTAGTTCATTATTCAAAACCATATTTAATGATTGGTTTTAAAAGTATAATTAATAAATAAATATGTTAATAATTTCATTATTATTATTCTATAGATGTTATATATTGACCCATTTGACCATATTTGACCTACCAATATTGTTTTTGACACATAAACCGAATTTTGTCAAAACACTTGAGGTAAACATAATTGTTTAAGTAGTTGTATAAAACATAGTAATAAGTTAACTAGAAATAATGATGAAAATAAAAAAACTATCTCAAACGAGTATGAAATTAAAAAAAATTATTATATAGGATGTTTAAAGACATTCACCCGAAAGGAAACTCAAGGTAAAGGAATTTTGTCTCAAATTACAATTCATTGAGACTTATTTGTTATTATGTGCCAGTTCACTTTTATTTGGTGTATATATTATATTTTTCTTGTTATATCAAGAATACCCTAATTCTCATAATATTAAAAGTTTCATTTAACATCATACATTGTGGAGATTATTATTCAAATTGTTCAATGTGATATGGGACACTTTGGAATGTTTAAAGATTATTCTCCTCAAGAGTATTCTTAACGAAAATCTTTTCAATATCACTTAGTTTTGTAATAATTTATCATTGAAAATTTCCATGAATATAAATAATTATATATGATGTATATTATTTTTGCTTAAATCATATATCAATTCACATATTATTTTTACTTTGATAGTAATTTGATTAATTGGGGATTTATTGATAAATATGTGTCTCTTATTTAATATGGATATCTGATAAGGAATATCGTATTTTTATAAAATATATTATTAGATATGATTAATTCATTGGACATGTAATTATAGTTGGATATGATACTTTATATAGCTCCTTGACGCATCAATAGGCTCTCATGATAGAAATAAGTTGCGCAAATTAAATGGGTTTTTATCCATAGTTCTAAACTATTGGGAGGATGGATCTAGACATAATAGGATTCCATGTGATTGAGACATGAAGTCCAATAATTAATAATTGCCTTAATTTGATTCATTATTATTCATCCATGAGATTTTTCATTAACATATCTTTGGATACATTTCATTTTTATTTATTTTGATGGCATTTGTTTTATTTTCTTACCTATCCATATTTATTTTTCCTTATCTAGTTATTTGGATTGAATATGTTTCTAGTTATTAGATTTTTATATTTTTTATGCACTTAAATTCAGCTTATTAATTACATGGAATGTGTGTTCTTTTATTTACCTTTCCATATTGATAATTCTCATTGATTCATTATTTCTTCCACTATATATCCCACTTACTCAGCATTTGATCTCACCCTTATTATGTTTCTTTCCCTAGGAATCCATGAAGGATACTACAAAAATATATATATATTTACTAGATGGATTAGAGTTATCCTCAATGTTATTTATTTATTTATAAAGAAGAAGAAAATTATGTTTTAATTGTTGTATTATTTTGTAATAAAACACTTTTGCATGTATCCAATTTTCTAAAACTACTAAACTCTTCAGTCCATTGGGGATTAATTTATTGTAATCATGCCAATGTAATTATTAAAATACATCATGTAATGTCTCGTAAATTGTGTGTAATTTTTTTATTTATATGGAATAAATCTAAGACTGTGTACTCTGATAGCACTTGATTTTGAGGCCCAGAGATCCCGGAATGGAATTTTGAACTTTTTTAAGGTACATTCAATAAACGCATGAGCGGGTTTTTTAAATTACAAACTGGTGCTCAGATTGAAAATATGAGGACACAATTGAATTCAGAACGTTGGGATTTTCCTAGAATAGACTTAACTTTGGCCAGTAAGGGATGAAAAAATATGTTTATATTTAGAATTTTCAAGAAATGTAATAGAATATCATAAATATTTATTTTATAAACTTTCTCATACATTGAGTGGAGGATGGAGACTCTGCGGTGCGGCGATGATGTGGCGATGAGCCGTATTAATGGGGCTCATTAATTTCATGTATCATGTAGCGTAATGATACAATAAAGGGAGATTAACAGTGATGTTGTTTCATTAATGAAACAGTGTAATGTTGTGACATAGAAGTATAACTAAAACTCTACGACATGTTTCCTTTAATTATTTGGCACATTGGAGATGACAAAATTAAATCATGGTGACTCTTTCACGAATCTCCAACAAAAATTCCTCTCCAATGAGGAATGCCTTTGAGACTTCACCAACATTGAAGAACCATGAAGAACAGAGCTGAAAGTGATGACAACGATGCCTTGAACCCTCAAGGATGAACACTTCGGCATCGAACGTCAAAGAGGTGGGTGTTTGATTTTTATTTCAAATTTCCTTCCCGCTCTTCTCTTTTTTCTAGAAATGATGAACATGGACCAACTCACAAACAAGATGATCTGTGATTCATCATTTTATGTGGGAGGGTGACTTCTTGTTGGGATTTATTATTTGGTATTCAAACCATGTGTGAAATTATTGAACCAAAATCCTTGAACCATACCATTGATTTAAACCTCAAACACATAGGGCTTGGACCAACACGAACAAGGCCCGAGGACCTCCACTCATGCATTCTTACTGGATTCATTCTCAAAGTGGAGGAAGTTTGATTTTAGGGCCTGAGTAGGAATGGAAACGACCCAAGGGACCCTACATGGGTTAGATAATAGACCACTGGAGCAACTACGGTGGCCTATAGAAGATGTCACTGGTGTGGCACCACTTTAGAAGTAATGTCGGTGATCGGTGGCCCGCCCACGCCGGCCACGTGAAGGGGGTGGGACCAAATGGTGTCGCAGTAGCTACAGAGGTGGCTGGCCCTCGCCGTCCATGCGGGGGGATGGAGGCACTCCCATCAGCGTGTCGTGGTGGTAGTAGGCCACCGCCAACCGGTCGCGGCAGCAAGAATCACGGTGTCGAGTGGGAATCACGGGGCTAGGCAGTAATTGCAGCGCAAGGCGGGTTCCACGTGGAGAGGGTATCCTATGTCCAGGCCTCCTAGGCAGTGTGGTCTGCGATCTATCGACTACGGTTATAGGATGGAGGGGCCCTATGTCTGTGGGGTTAGTTGAGGCTAGATGCGGTGCGATTGCCGCATCCGGGCAGGACGACGCACCACCGGCACGAGCATGGGTTGCCTTGTCTGTAGTGTATTACATTAAGGATTGTTGTGTGGTCTTTCCTTTTTGTCTTGGGGTCCCTAATAAGTATTTTTATACTCTCCCCTGCATGGGCATCACCAGCACATGATGTTTCTAGTGCAGACAATCGACGTTTCGACAGAGGTGCTCAGGAGGACGGGACTGAAAAACACTACAAAGGTGGATTTGGAGGCCTGGGACCATGTGGGGCCCAGTTAGAATAGGCAGAAAGAACATTATATTTCGGCTTCTAGTAGCTTCACTACACTTATGATTAGGTTGGTTTTTCGATGGATGGCCATTATAGCTCCTTTTTGTATTCTGTTGTTTCAGTTCTTTTGTTGGGTTTGTATTCTGTCCCACTCGATTTTAGCTGTACTTTGTGCTTAATCTTGTTTTAATATACTTGTTTTCCCCCCTTCAGTATGTTGGGACGTGGTTGGGAAATTTTGTGCGTATAGGTACTTAAGAAAATGCCTCCCACTTGCAGGTTGACGCCTTCAACCCTAGTTTCCATCCCCTATCCTTTGGGACGTGGGCTTGGGGTAGTCACGGCACAGACCCCATGGAACGGGTCATGAAAAATGGTATTGGGGGTGTTCTTTATTACCAAAAAAATCATGCGTCTATGTTTTATTTTGGTGAAATAGTATTAGGAGTTTTGATTATGACTTTCAGATTCGGGGAGTCCAGTGTTGGTGTGACGGCTGACATATCCATACACCAGGACCTTGAATTCTTCTTTTCGTCTCAATACATGAAAACATTTGTTTCATAAGTGTCTCCTTATGTTATTTTGAATAAAATTTATCTCTCCAAGTATAACCTTTTGACTGCAGTACATCATGATCTATTTTAGGTTGCATCCACATGGATGACCAGTTAGGATCCTGATAAGAGGTTGTGAGGACAGCTTGCCTTGAGACAAGGCATCCGTTTAGGTAATAGTGTTTGAGATTTCCCCACCGGGTGATGCAAAAGTTCTACCACCACCCGGTGGTCAGAAACTACTGCTGGTGGATCCATAAGAGGATGTTCATAGTCTTAGTTCCCTACATGAGTTTCAGATATAGAGACCTCCTTGGTTCAGGGGAGAGAGGGATCCTTAGGTCATTGAGGACTGGCTAGAGACTATGACACGGGTCTTCCTCTTAGTGAGGACACTTCCAGACCAAATGGTGATCTTGGAAGAAAGCCTTCTAGAGGTCTCAGTAGAGATATGATGGAGCTTGACCTCCAAGACACATGATGAGGTGACCCTCACCTGGTCAAACTTTGAGAAGATTTTCTAGGAGGAGTTTTTTCCCATGACCTTGTGCTCTGTGCACATTCAGAAGCTTCTTTAGCTTCAGCGGGGTAGCATGATAGTAACTGAGTACTCAGCAAGGTTCATTGAGCTATCTTTCTACTCCACAAACTTGGTGGGAGACCTTTTCATCATGTCTTGAGCCTTCGATCAGGGACTCATGCGGGTGATCAGGGCCTCAGTGTTGTCCCTGAGCATCCCTACCCATGATAGGTTTCTAGAGATATCCCTTCTTGTGAAGAGATTCTTGACAGAGTAGGCACCGATAGCTAGAGTCACAAGAAGACCCCAGGTGGCTGATTCTTCAGTAGGTAGTAGACAATAGATGTGTGGGCCCAAGTGGGCCAAGTCTTTCAAAAAACAACCCTAGGACCTAGGGTTGGTAGTGAGGGGCTCCCAGTCTAGGGGGATCCAGCAAGAAGCCAAGCAGTGCTTCACGTGCAGTAGGAAGGAACACATGGCATGTGATTGCGTGACCAAACATACAGATGACCAATAGATGGTCTAGGGGCCACCGAGGCAGCGACAACGGTTCAAGAGAGGATATTCGTAGGGAAACAGACTTGGCATGGGAATTCGCAAAGTGTAAGGTGGTGGGGATGGTTTGAGGTGTTACCACCACCACCCCCAGGTGGTCCACCTCGACCTCAAGGAGCAGGCATATATGGGTGAGCTCAAAACCAGGTTGTAGTGGCATACGACAATGGTTCTCATGAGATTATTTGAGTTACAATCTATGTTTTCACCACCTTAGTTGTAGTAAATATAGACATAGATATTAGTAAATACTTCCTTTCCATGGCTCTCGTTCAGAGCTTAGAGATTCTCTTGGAGATGTTTGTTTGATCCTTATGGCTAGAGAGTTCTATGGGAGATGAATCGATAGTCACTCACTAGTGTTGTCAGTGTGAGCTCACTCTAGGAGGCAAGAGATTCTGCTAGAATATTCTAGTATTAGCATCGTGGCCTTATACTATCATATTGGGTATGGACTGGTTATCCACAGTCAATGATCAGATTGACTGTTTTAGGCATACAGTGCGGTGTGTCCATGAGATGGTACCGTGTTTTCCTTCATTGGTGAGAAGGTAACCCTTGCAGTATAGGGCAGACTCTCTTGGAAGAGGTTATTGCTGATCACTCTCTATTTGTCTAGACTCACACTTGTTATAATGGATGAGAGGATTCCAAGATTCCATGTAGTGGTGGATGAGTACGATGATGTTTTTACTAAGGATGTTCTGGGACTTCCTCCTTGCATAGATGTAGACTTTTATATTGACATGTACCCCAATATGAAATAGATAGCCACACTGGAATATTAGATATCTCCTGCAGAGCTTCTCGAGTTGAGGGTAAAGCTAGAGGACTTGCGGGAGAAGGGTTTCGTAAAGTCAATTGTTTCACTATGTGATTCCCTGATTCTTTTTTCCCAAAAGGAACATGGGAGTTTGATGTTATGTGTGGACTTCCGGTTCTTGAAATAGGTGACCGTGAAGAACAAGTATTCACTACCGAGAATCGAGGACCTCTTCAACTGGTTGAAGGGATTGAAGTGGTTCTCAAAGATAGATCACAAATCAAGCTATCACCAACATCGTGTAAGGTACGAGGATGTAGCGAGATAGCCATGAGCTACAGATACGGCTACTATGAGTTTTTCTTTATTCCTTTCAGCATGACCAATGCCCCAGTAGTGTTTATGGGCCTCATGAAAAGGATCTTCCAGCCTTTTCTTGTCCAGTTATTCATGGTATTAATTGACAAAATCGGCGTGTACTCAGCTTTGAAGGAGGATCACACTACACACCTGCAGGTAGTCATGAATACAATCTGAGAGCCCCAGATTTATGGTAAAATATCTATGTTCTAGTTCTAGATTCAGGAGTTCCACATTCTCATACACGACATCTCAAAGGCTGGATTTGTAGTGGATCTGGCGAAGATAGAGGCGGTGCTTTCTAAGGAGGCTCCTAGGAGCGTGACTGAGGTGCGGAGCTTCTTAGGGTTCGCCGGTTACTATCAGAGGTTTTTTCATGACTTCTCCAATGTATCAGTACCCTTATCGGCTTTGACATGGAAGGGATAGCCCTTTGTGTGGATAGAGAAATGTCATCAGAGTTTCCATAAGTTGTGGCGGAGACAGAATAGTGCCCCCATCTTGAGACTACTAGAGTTGGGCGTTGAGTATATAGTTTACTACAATGCATTAGGGACCAGACTGGTTGGTTTCTTGGTGTTTGAGAAAATAGTGATCACCTAGAACTCATTCCAGTTGAGGTAGCATGAGAAAAACAACGCAACCCATGACCAGGAGTTATCAGTAGTTGTCTTTTTTTTTTAATATGTAGTGGAATTACATTATGGGTGAATGGTTTATATTTTACTGGGACCAAAATAATATAGATTATATCTTCTCCCATAAGGACCTTATCTTGAGAGAGCATCAATGGCTAGAGATCCTCTAGGAGTATGACTTTGAGATAGTCTATACTTTTGAGAAGGGAAACGTTGTGGCAGACGCACTCAGTAGGAGGATCTTTTTGTAGTTTCTGAGTGAGGCGACATAACAATTATATTAGATGAAGATATCCATTGTAGATGATAGTGGAGGACCATACCTTCAGTCGATGACTATTACTCTTCCACTCTTACAGCAAGCCATGGAGGCACAACTGGTGGATGGTGTTTGTGAGGCCCAACATGCTCAGTAATCCTCAGGACAAGATCCTGATGTTTTTTTAGGTGGAGATCACACCATCCTTTTCAGAGGGTGCACCTTAGTACCAATGACGTTGCAGGAGGAGTTGTTGATGGAGTTCGATAAATCCCCCTTGGCGGTACATCCTCAAGTGGAAAAAATGTACTAGGACCTCCGACGTCAGTACTAGTGGTCGGGGATGAAGAAAGCAGTTTCCAAGTTTGTTTCATGATGCCTCACTTGTCAGCAACTGAAGGCCAAGAATTAGGTTCCAGAAGGCTTGGCCTAGCCACTCGAGGTGCCAGAGTAGAAATGGGATAGTATCTTGATGAACTTCAGGATGTGGTTACCATGAATGTCCAAAGGTTGGGATTCTATTTGGATGATCGTTGACCGACTCACCAAATTGTCTCACTTCTTACCCATATGAGAGAAGGGAGTGGTGGAAGGCTTGTGACACCACTACATCTTTCAGGTAGTAAGGCTTCACGGGGTGCCTTCAATGATCATCTTAGATCATGATTTTCTCTTTGAATCCCATTTTTGTAAGGAATTATTGGAGGCATTCGGGATGTAGCTGCATTTAGTCATATATTTTCATCCCCATATGGATGGTCAGATGGAGCAAACCATATAGACCCTAGAGGAAATGCTTCATGCTTGTGTAATTGACTTTGGTCATATTTTGGAGGACCGCCTTACACTGTTGGAGTTTGCGTACAATAATAACTATCACTCCATCATTAGCATGGCACCATTCGTGGCCTTGTACGAGAGGCCTTACAGATCACCCATATGGTGGATAGACCTAGGGGAGTCGGCACTCATAGGTCTGGAGTTCGTACAGGCTACCACCAAGAAGGTGTAGATCATCCAGGAGTGGATGAGGACTACATAGAGTAGGAAAAAGTCTTATGCCGATAGGATATAGTGACCGATGGAGTTTGAGGAGTGAGACCATGTGTTCCTTCAGGTCTCACCCCGAAGAGGGTTATAGAGGTTTGGCCTTGGCAGCAAGCTATCTCTGAGGATCATCGAAACCTTTCAAATATGGAGCAGAGTTATCAAGGTGGAATACTTTCTAGACCTTTACACATATATTTATCGTGGTAATGATATTTTCCATGTGTTGCAGTTAAGGAGCTATGTGCATAACCCATCGCACGTCATCGACTGGGGCGAGATGGACATTGTCGATGGGGTGACATTTGCAGAGTTTCCAATAGAGATAGAGGACTGACAAGATTGGGTCCTATAAGGTTGGTTAATTCCTCTTGTTCATGTTCGGTGACAGTAATGGAATCTCTAGGAGAGATCATGGAAGCGGGAGGCTTTGATTTGTGCTCAGTATCCCCATTTATTTCCATAGTTTTTTTTGGCTTTTGGGGAAGTAAATCCCTAAGGTGTGGAGAATGTAATGTCTTAGAAAATCCATGTAAATGTTATTATATGGAATTATTCTGAGACTATGCGCTCTAACATCATGGGATTCTGAGGCCTAGAGAGCCCGAAACGGAATTTGGAACTTTTTTAAGGTACGTTGAGTAAACGTGCCAGTGTGTTTTTCTAACATACGAATCGGTGCTCGGATCAAAAATTTGAGTACAACATTGAATTCATGATGTCGGGATTCACCTAAAATGAACTTAACATCATATTTCATGAGTCAAACAGGATATAATTCGACTTTTCAAAAAAATTAATAAAATAACTTAAAATTTTATTTTATATTCTTTCTCGTCCATTGAGCAGTGGATGATGACGCTGCAGTGCGGTGATTAAGTGGTGGATAAGGAGTATTAATGGATATCATTAATGGTCTGTATCACATAGCAGAACGATGTAATAAAGGGAGTATAACAGTGACATTGTTTCATAAATGAAACAGTATAATAACGTGACGTTGTAGCATAACTGAAATATTGCAACCAATTTCCCTTAATTATTTGGCCTGTTGGAGACTATGGAATTAAAACTTGGAGGCTCTCAGACGAATCTCCAATGAAAATTACTCTCTAATGAAGAACAACGAAGGACGCAGGTGAGACATCACCATCTTTGATGAACCTTGATGAACGGAGCCAGAAGTGATGACATCGACTCCTTAAACTCTCGAGGATGAACGCTTCGACATCTAATGTCAAATAGGTAGAGGTTTGATTTTTATTTCATAGTTCTTCAATGCTTTTCTCTTTTTTAGGAAATGATGAACATGGACCAACTCATGAAAAAGCTGATCCATGATTCGTATTTTTATGTCGGAGGGTGAATTTTTTGGGGGATTTATTATTTTAGATTCAAACCTCACATGAAAAGATTGAACTTAAATACCTGAACCTCCCCCATGATTTAAAACACTAACATGGAAGGCAAGGGCCGACAAAAATAAGTCTCTAGCACCTCCACTTGTGCGTTCTTGGTGGAAACATTATCAAAGTGGCACCAATTTGATTCTCGGGCTTGAGCAAGGATAGTGGTGACCCAAGGGACCCTTCGGCACAGACGGGTCAGAGAATGGACCACCGGAGAAACTCCAGTGGCTTGCAGAATATGTCATCGGTGTGGAACCCCTAGGGTAGAGGTTTCGGTGACCGGTGGTAGCGGCGGGCACACGCTGGTCACTTGAAGGGGAGATTCCAAATAGTGTCGTGGTAGCTGTTGAGGCTGACGTCCCTCGCTAGCCTCACTAGGGGATGGAAGTGTGCCGCAGCGGCGGGAATTGCTCTGCCAGGTGTGCCTTGTATGGATAGAGTTGCCTTCATCCAGGCCACCCGGGTGGTGTAGGCAGTAGTCCGTTGACCAGGACTGGAGGGGCACCACATCCGCGGGGCCAGCTGCAGCCAGACGCGGTGCGGCTGCCATGTCTGGGTGGGATGGTGCACCCCCGGCTTCTCTAGAGGCCGGTCCTTAGCTAGCGGTCCAAGCCCCCATTGGTCCAGTCTCATGCCTAATGGGCCAGTCCCATGCCCAGTGGGCTAGACCCCCACCAGTGGTCTAGACCCGTAGCCTAGCGGGCCGGTCCTGTGGCCCTGCAGTCCAGACACTTTCTAGTGGGCTGGACCCACACCCTATGGACTGGACATGCACCGGTAGGCCAGACCCATGGCCTTTGGTCTAGAATAGACTAGACTGGGTTTTAGGGTGACCTAGTGGGTTGGACCCTTGGCCAAACTGGTTCGGTTCTAGCGAGTCTTATTGGGCCTGGACCGCTATCCAGGCTGGACCAAACGAACCCCAACTCTAAGCAGGTCAGGTCGAGTCTGTCTAAATGAACTTGGGTATGTGGTACCTCAATCCAAGTTGTCTAGGTCGGTCCGACCAGGTCAGAACAGGCCTCATCACAACTGGCCCCCTGTTTACTAAAATACATGTATCTTGAAAAACGCACGTCCGATTGGCAAGCTATTTACGGTGGTGGGATCCCCTTGATGAGTCAGATCTTTTAGATTTCTTTCTAGTGACTTTATTGCACATAGATATGTGACTAATTTATTTAGCAGTGGTTCTCCAAAGAATGATTTTTATGGAACTCTACGATTGGCTGAGACCTGAAGACTGCTTGCCGACAGCCCAGTGGGAAGCAGCTCTTTGTGACCTGGTAGGCCCATGGTGGGGAGTGGCTCTACGTGTCTTTGCAGACCCATGGTACTCGAAAAGGGGAGTAACATAGTTTATCCAAGGTGGGAATCATCTTTGTGTGACCCGGTAGGCCCACCATGGTGAGAGGCTATGTGTGACCCAACATACCCATGGTACCAATCAGGGATGAGTACCACAGCGGTCCATGGTTAGTGGGAAGCAGCATTGTGTGACCTAGAAGGCCCACTATACTTGATAGAGGAGGAGTTCTTCAGTACACAAGGTGTTCAATGATATGACTGATGATGATACAATCGTTAACCTAGATTATACCTGGTGTGAACTGTCTTGTGCATCATGCTTTACTTTTAGGATTGATGTGTGGTCTTTCCTTTTTTTTCTCGACGTCCTTACTAAGTATTGTTATACTCACACCTGCATAGGTTTCTCCCACACGTGTTGTGTGTAGTGCAGATAAGCGATGTTTTGATAGAGGTGCTTAGGGGGACAGGATTGACAGACACTACGATGGTGGACTTGGGGGCCTTAGTCCTGGTGGGTCCAGTAGGACCAGACTTACATAACACACTTCTTTAGATTCTAGTTTCTACACTACTCTTATGATCATGTGATGTTTTCCATGGGTATCCATTAGAGCTCCTTTTTTACTTTTATTTTTTAGTTATTTTGTGGGGTTTGTATTCTGTCCCACTCGCTTTTAGCTGTACTTTGTAATCAATATTGTTTTAGTATACTTGTTTTTCCCCTTCAGTGTGTTGGGACGTGGTTGGGCATGTGTGTGTGTGTGACGGTACTCAGGAAAATTCCTCCCACATGTAGGTAGAAGCCTTCATCACTAGTTTTCAACCCCTAACCTTTGTGAGGTAGGTTTAGGGTAGTCACGGCAGGGGCCCTGGGGGACGGGTCATGACACATCGGCTCTGGGATTCTAGGATCAGGGAACTATATTTTGTATTAAAACAAGGTTAGTATCAACCTTGGAAACTATATTTATGAAAACATAGATTATATAACATAACCATAATGTAGAATTTGAGGATAAGTATAGAATAACATTCTAGAATTTTGTTAAGGTAGAGATTATGTGGGTCTTCTAAGCAATACATCCATATCTGGATAATATAAGTGGATGTGGTTCTAGCAGATATGTACCTAGGAGTAATAACTCCAACAAGGTGCTTTTATCTTGACTCAAGGTAACCTAGCACACGAAGATGGGCCTTACTACACACCTAGTTTAACACTCTCAGGGGATATGCTTTGGATAATCCACATTTTCTTAATAAACAATTAGGAAGAATTTCAATAGATAATGACAGTGAATGATCAAGTCTAAAACTAAGGTGTTTTAGATTAAAAAAAAGGTGTCATTATTTATAAATACAAAAAACTATATTATAGATAAACCCTATACTATGTAAGGACCAATGTAAAAAAATATGGATAAAGTATTTATGTATTAGGGTTGTATTGAAAAACTTTATTACAAAGATATTTAGTGATTAACCTTTTTTCAAGTATGTCCATCGTATTTATTTTGGAAATTATATTAATAGGTTTTTGGAAAAGGAAAACATATAAGCTAGGTGACGACCAATAAAATTTGGAAAGGTCATGGGTCATGAACTCATGATTGAAGTATGATTAGGGTTTTATGCCAACCACTAAACTACACATTGTCCTAGTTAATTTTTCATTGTGTTTAGTTAAAAAAATTGATGAATAAATTTTAATGATTAACCAGTAGTATCAATTTTGTGGATTAGAGATTAATATATGAACAATATTGGTTTTGGAAGATATTTAAATAAAAATAGTTATACTTTTAACTCTTTTATAGGCATTAATATCCTTTAAAAGTTTATTTTAGTTCTTTAATCATAAAAAAATTATTTACTCGTAATTAATTTTTAAACATAAAGGGATGAATTAAAATGTGATCAAAGCACAAAATAAGATAGGATTGTAAATTTAATATTGAAAACTATCATGTGAGAATATTTCCTTAGATTCTTTGTCAGTAAAATAATTACCAAACATTAGGATAATGACTTTGAAAAAAATTGTTTTTATAATACCTTAATTATTGATGAAGTGATAGACTTCTAAATCATTATTGATTTATGAATTTCAGGACCTCAAATTTCTATTGATCATTCACTTGATTGTTATTTGGGACCTCATTTACTCCTGATAAATATTTCTCTTTTCCTCCAAGTACATATTTTCACTGGCCACTAATGTTCTCTTACTTAGAGACCCAGTTACTTGGTAGTCCAAGAGACCTTTGTACTTCACATTCTATCATTTATAGAGAATTTTTTATGATCCCTTATCATGATTTGGTTCTTAAACATAAAAATAATAAAAAAATATATTAATAATATAAAGTTTAAATTGTGAGGACACAATTCAATAAAGGTAGGGAGAATGTAACACTCTGAAATTCTAATGTAAGAACCTTATATTCTATAGAGTGCAAGACACTGGATACCCAATGTGTAAGGGAATATAATATCTAGATACTACATAATTTATTTACTATTTAAAATATATTTTATATATTTTAATTCATGAAACACCATGTTATCTTCTGTCACACACAAGAGTGACCTTCCCTGATAGTGTGCGTTACACGCTAGACCGAGTTTCACAAATCAACAATGTATTATTAAAAATATTATTATTTAATATAATATGATATAACCTAGTTGTTATGTTAGGAAGTTATTAATATTAATAAATAAGTTATGAAAATATATGGTTTATTTAAATATAAAAATAATTTATTGGGTACCAACTAATGAGAAATGAAAATAAGGACCAATTAGATATAAAAAGAAATGTTGTTATTTATATGCTTCTAAAGGATTTTTTTTAATAAACATAGTTAATTAAAATTAGTAAATGATTTTATTCAAATATATATATACATTATATTAATTAAAATATTTTTCATATTTATCCATTTTTTATTTTCATAAGATAAAAACAACCCCAACATTACACATAAAAATCTATATTTTATAAAGGCAATTTTACCACCTTTTCATGGAGAACCCATTTTAAATCTGAATCATGAAAATTTAACTGATTAAATTTGTGAAAATAAATTTCATCTTTTAAATATAAAAATATGAACTAGTTTAGGGTGAATTTTTTATATTTTTCTGAAATATTTCATTTTTAATGAAAAGTTATAAATACTAAATTTTAGTTCAAAATCGATTATTCATCTAATTTATTTATAAGAAAAAAAATATAATAATAATTTTTTTAAAGTATAATTAGATAATAATTTTATTAATTAATATAATTTATGTCTTTGTAATCAATTTTAATTTGAAATTGATTTAAAAAACACTGAAAACTTTTGATTGTTTTTTACTTTGAAACCCTGTATTGTCGTCCCGCCTGTTGGTTTAAATTTAAATTAATATTTCCACCTATGTGATTATATTTTTGAAAAATTGATCCCATATTTGTAATCATCATAATTTATAATGTCTAATAACGTCAAATTATTTTTTTGAACAAAAATATTAGTGAATGTAATTAAAAATAAGTATAATTATTAAGGTAAAATTATGCCCAATAAAGGACTAAACCTTTAATTTAAGTGCCCAAATGACCTAGAAACTTTCCCAATACCCATTGGGTGGAAATAATTCCACAATTAACCATACCTTATTTAGTTTTTTTAGTTTCTGAATTATTTTTTTGTTAATAACGTTGGTACACCTAAATTCTTTTCCAAAATACCAAGTGAGTCCTTTTCATCGCTTATAAAAGGCCACCATCTCTCCTCATTCCTCACACCTCTCAAAAAACTTAGGTTTAGAAAAAATCTGACCATATATCTTCCCAACATACCTGCCCGCTACCTTGAATCTTAAATTTGGTCATAAAGCCTTCCAAGGAAACCTTTTGGTACAAACCAAAAGCAGTTACCTAATTAAGAGGTAAAGTCTTCTATCAAGGTTTTTAGTTTTATTTACATTATCCAACCTCTCATAAATTATTATTATATTATTTTATAACAAAACTAGTAAAATATATATACAGGGTTGTTTTTTTCTAAGGGTTAAACCTACAGTTACATGCACTTTCATCTAATGGGTAACGAACTTACTGTTTCTGTGTACGGTGAACTACTATCTCACGAAACGATGATTGTTTATTACATTTATGGTTGGAAATTGTGATGAAAACCATATTTATATATTATATATATGATATTTATTATTTCTTTGTACTTATCTAATCCTTTTATAACACATACCTTTAATACTTTCAATTTTTTGTTAATATGATAACATTGTTTGGGGAAGTGTGGACTACCGCCCCCTCAAAGTGATGCAATTCATTCACACAATCCATGGAATGTATAAAGGATTATTGTAATTAAAAATATGTTAAATAAACAACTAATATATGATATTAATGAAATAATTACCTTTCTTTAATTATAATTTATATATATACCATTTTAGTTATTACCCTTTTACACACACTTAAAAGGGGTAATGTCTTCCGTGGATCTGTAGACTACCGCCTCTTTAACATAATGTGATTCCTTTACATCATGAGAATTATATATAAATGTATATATGGTATTTATTATATAATTATCATTGTGTAATGATATAGTGTTACTTACCTTATTTCCATAACGATCATTGAAAAATGGGAAGGTTACTCATGTGTATGTACGACCTACTATCTCTATGATTGTAATGTTGGTTCATTTTTCATAACCATATTTAATGATTCATTTGATAAGTATAATTAATTAATTTATAAATATGATAATAATTTCATGATTATTATTATGGAGATGTTATATAATGACCACTTTGACCATAGTTTACCTACCAATGTTGTTTTTGACACACAAACCTAATTTTATCAAAACACCTGATGAAAACATAATTATTTTAGTAGTTGCGTATGAAATAGTAATAAGTGAAATAAAATTAATGATAAACACGAAAAAGGTTGTCAAGAAATTATAAAATTAACATAATTTTATTATACATGAGGTTAAAGGACGTTCACCCAAAATGAAACTCAAGGTAAGTGAATTTTGTCTCAAATTACATTCCATTGATACTTATTTGTTATTATGTTAATATTCACTTATATTTGGTGTATATACAACCTATTTCATGTTATATCATTAATTAACTTATTCTCATGATATTATAAGTTTCATTTAATTTCAAACATTATAGATATTATGATTCAAATCTTTCAAATTGCTATGGGACACTTTGTAATATTTAAATATTATTCTCCTCAAGAATGTTCTTAATGATAATATTTGAAATCTGACATCCTTCTATAATAATTTTTCGTTGTAAATTTCCTTGAATATCCATATTTTCATAAAATGGATATTATTTTTTCCTAAACTATATATCATTTCATATATAGTGTTTACTTTGAAAGTTATTTTATTAACTAGGTAATTATTGATAAATCAGTATCATTTATTCAATATGGATATTTGATAAGGTCTATTGTATATTAATAAAATTGATTATTTGATATGAATAATTATTTTGAAATTCTATGATGGTTGGATCCCTATATTTAAATAGATTCTTGATGCTTCTATATGTTCTCATGGGATAAATAAGTTATACAAATTAAACGGGTTTCTATCTGTAGTTTTATACTATTCGAAGGATGGATCTTGACATTATATGTTTTCATGTGCCTGAGACATGACGTCCTATAATTAATCATTTCTTTCATTTCTATTCATTTTTATTCATCTATGATATTTTTCTTCAACATATCTATGGATACATTTCATTTTTAGTTATTTAGATGTCATGTGTTTCAGTTTATTACCTTGGTATATTTATTTTTCCTTACCTAGTTATTTTAATGGAATGTGCTTCCATTTATTACATTTCCTTATCGTCTATGATATTCTATTTAGTTTATTGATTACATGGAATGTGTGTTCAGTTATTTACCCTTCTATATTGACTATTCTCATTGATTCATTATTGATTCCGCTATATTTCTCTGTTACCGATAATTTGAGCTCAAAATTATTGTGTTTATTTTCCTAGGAATCCAAGAAGCATACTATGGAAGATATACAATGATTTAATAGATATATTATAGTTAAACTTGAAGTTTTTTTTTGTTTATAAAGAATATAAAAAATTATGTTTTAATTGATTTATTATTTTGTAATAAAAGACACACGTATCAATCTAGTTTATCAAGACTACTAAACTATTTGGTCCTTTAGTTATTTATTACATGTAATAATGTCAACTTAATTAGTAGAATACACCGATGTCAAGATTCTGGGGTTAGCGTGATATAATACAAATAGGTTAAAACTCCCTGGAATGTTAACACACTAATATAAAGATTAAAGGACTGGTGCTTAGTGGTATCTGTATATAAGAATTACCCCTCTGTGATCAACATACTAGACAAACACCTATCTTTTTGGGGAATTTAATTTCACAATATTGATTCCTACTCAGGAAATCAAACACCTAAATAGAACCTCTCATATTAAAAATTAAAGATAAGAATTTAACAATTATTTAAGGTTAGATGGTGCTACTATAACAAGCTAGATCATTGCATAAATGAGGCACATACCCAAAAATAAGATCACATATTAAAAAATCACTTGGAATTACCTCCTAACCTCTAGGTCCAATATGGACTATGAAGAAGTCAACATGGGTCTATGGGAAACATTCATTTTCCCATCCCAACGAAACATCTAAATCTGAACCTTTACATGAGATATTGTGGTAAACATTCCTCTAAAAGACTTATTTTAATTTATTTAAATGATTCTCATTATTTTTAAATTTTAAAATATTTCATAAAATAAAGATATCATGTACCTATTTTTAGAGAGTCTATATAATTAAAATTATATATTTGACACCATGAAGTATTTGAAAAATTATATTATAATTTCATCTTTAACCATTTATTTAATTCAAGAGTTTTCACAACTATCTCAGTCAAAGAAAATGTCAATTTTCAGTAAATAGAGGAAAACACTCTTTATTTTGTAATTGGAATTTTAATTAACCAATGACTCATAATAGTAAATATCAAAATTAGATAATGGACCTTTTATTAATTAATGGAACTGATCAAGTAATATTTGACCATAATTTTATATGTAACTCCATTTAAGGGGCTATAGAAACTTTAAATGACCATTCTATTTGTATAAACATACCCCTATGGGGTTTAGCACTAAATAATGGGAAAAGTAATGTGACCCACACATATCTCATTAAAAAAATATGGGTTAATTTAAATTCATCCTCTAAACAATTATTTTTCTCAAATTTCATACACCTATAGTGGGTTTAATTCATAATCAATACGCTAAACCGACCTACATTGTTCAAGTCCAATTTACGTAAAATGTAACATCCACCAAATAACCTACTACGGTCCAATATTTCATTTAAGTATTTATTTATATGGTTATTCATGCCTAATGATTGAGGTACAACCCTATACAAAGGCACTGTTTCCTATAAGTATTTTAGTTTAGAAAAAAATACAGGAATCATGGTAGTGTTAGATGAATTACCATTATTATGTTATAAAATGACTTTTCTTTTTAATTCATTGATGAAATTCATGTCGTTGTAACTAGGTTTCCACTTTTTTTAAATAAACAAATCTATATATAATGGTTTTGTTATATGGGTTACCCTTCCCAATATATAAAGTCTCTTAAATTTATAACTTTTTATTAGAACCCATTTATTCACAAATGTAAATATTTCTTCCCATACACCAATAGTTCATGGATCAAACATTTTATAATTACTTGGTTAAAAAGAATTCCACCATCAATATATATAAGAAAATTCCATTTAGTTTTATATAGAAATTTTATTTAACTGACAATATATCATTATTAAGGACAAGGTATACTAATAATCATGCATGTTTGGTAGTACTATTAGAAAGCTACCATGTAAGAATAGAAAATTGATAAGCATGGAAAAATCACCCCAATATGGTATACAAGAGAACATGATATTCATTTAAATAAACAAGGATATGAATAATCATATTTATAATCACACAATCATGTTATACAAAACATTATACATCCAGAAAAATATGATGCAACCTACATGACATGGAATATACATGGCATATGAATTATATAAACATATTATGATGCATGTGACAACACTTACTTAACATATCTGGCTAAGGGTAAATATGCATAAACCAATGAATCAATAACCATTGGAAGTAAAACATCCCCAAAGGTGAAATAATAACTGACTATAATATAGAATAACAATATATTCCCACACTACTTGATCTCCCCCCACCTCCCTCATGCTTGGGTTGGCCAAACCCAGATCTGAGCTTTCTAAAAAATCCAAAAACATTATTAGTCACATATATACTATCCCAATATAGGAATAAAAAATAGGTAAAAACCTATGATACCAATTTATAACATCCTAAACTAAGATCCACTAAAACATTTCCTCGAGTCGGTGCCTACATAACCTAAAGCACACCTCCCCATATGTTAAAGGATACCATCTAGTAAAGAGGGTCTAATGAAGATATAGTGGAAAGGATATAGCCTATGTATCAGAAATAAAAATAGACAAGAAATAATAAATAAAGGTAGTTGAATAATTATAACGAAAAATAATAAATGGTAGACTAATGATGCATGAACATGGTCTGACATAAAATAGGAAGTTATACACAATACATAGAAATTAGGAATAAAATATGAAAAAAATAGAATAATTAGAAGCTATCTCCAATAGCATCATGATAATAGACTATATCCCCTATTCTGGTTCTCCATACTATCCTATAAGGATAACAATAAGAAAGTACAATCAATGAACCTGATCATGTAACATGAGGTCTATTTGGGCACCCTAGTTCTATTATAGCCCAAAAAGGGTGTGAGGTATAATTATTAAGACACCACCAATGGTATCTAAATCTATCCAGTAAATCAATATAAAATGATTAGTGTGTAGGTATATTAAAATTAAGCAGTAAAGAATAAATAATAACATGTCAGGATTAGGTTCCCCGATGATACCTGGAAGACCATGCGTACTTCGGTCTAATATGGAATGTATCTGCACAGATTTCATCATGTATATATGTGGATATATAAAATAATCCTTTTCCCATATATACATTCACCAATACGGACCCATGATTTAGTACCAAGGGCATGCATATGGGTTTTATATCATGATTTTCACATTTAAAATTAAGGGTAACAGGCCTATAAGCATCATATATATCAAAGGACCATATGATATATAAATATAATGATTAGGAGGTATCCTAGGTGTAACAATGCAATCTTTGAACCTCATGGGGTGATCCAACTGATAGTGATAATTCTTGTTTTATAACCACAGGGGATGGGTGTAATCCATATGATAAATCCTTTTTATTCCACTATAAAAAGTCCTAACCATGTTTGGGGGGTCATATCCCAAGTAATCTCAGGATAAGAATGATTTGGATCTGGAAGAGGTAACCCTTGGCGTCGTGTGACCAAGGTCCTAAAACTGAATACAAGGAGTGTATCCAAGGAATTATAATATCTAGATGTAAAGGAATTGAATTTCCATTGCAACATTGATGAATTCATGTAATAAGATAAGGACTGGATTCTAGGGTGGGTATCTCCCTTGGTAATGGGATCAATGAATCAGTGTGACATCCTCTGAGTGTTTAAGGCGTTATTTTGGGAATGCAAAGAAATCTCATGTCTGGGCACTCCTATAATAGGAAAAGGGTTAATAAAAAGACACAAAGTATCGATAGATGGAGTTTAATATTGTCCATGAAATAATCATTCCAATTTTATAAATCCATTTAATTTGTTATCTTTATTTAAGTTGAGTATTTACATATTTCACTCAATAATGACAAGGGATAATACTATATCATACCATTTATCATGTCATTTCAAATAATTTCAGTCATTTACTTTCAATTATACATAAAAATGTTCAATGGATATGCCATGCCTATTAAAATTCCTTTTCGAGGTGATGAGATCCAATTGAAACATTATTTCCCAATTATAACGTGTAAATTAAACCATTTAAATTAATTAAATCATTTGATAATGTAAAATCAAACATAACAATGGGTTCTATGGTTATTATAGTGTGAAAGGGAATATAGGAATAAGTATGGAACACCTAGGATTTTGTTATTATATTATCATTGTCCTCCAATGATAATAAGAGGGTCTAGTCAAGTATTTAAATTCTAAAACAATCAACTATTTTAGGGAAAATTAGTTTTAGGTACATTGTATGGGTAAAACAAATGCGTTGAATAATGGTAAATATTATAAATAAACAAGATTACAGGGAAAATAAATTATAACACCTACCTCATATATAGGACCATCCACTCATCCAATATTGGGCTTTGATTCGATCCAGAATGGAATAAATTGGAAGTATCCTCAAATTACCTAAATGTTTGGCGAATAAACTCACATAGATTTAGTATTTTGTATGGAGAGATAAATAAAAATAGAGACAGGAGAATTTATAGACATACTAAGGGATATCCAATGAAATTTATGGTGGCTGATTTTGGGTCTAGATAGAGGAGATATCTCTATGTCTAGAGAAGAGGGCGAGGATAATATCTCAATTAGGGGACTACTAGATGATGATGGGACGAGAAGAGAGGGGTTGAAGATTTAATTAATCAAGGTAAAATCATTATTTATTCAAATTTTTAAATTTTTATGGTTTTTCTACGTGGTTTCAAAAACCATACTCTAACCATGAACACCTTCTTTCCAACGGATAGGCACCTCACATGGTCTAGCTGTATGGTTTGAAAAATTGTGTATCTAATCATGTAGTTAATTTTCACTAAGGTTGTGGTCTATGCATATAGTTTGGGAGAACCAAGCACAGCCCATGTGGGTCTCCCCATGGACACCCTCACCAAGATGCATGGCCTCCTGAGACCATCACACAGTTTAGAGAAATCATACTCATTAGGAAATGGGGTTTCATAGTGTACTACCACTATTAAACTAACTATGTATTAATCATAAGCGTCATTATTCCTCTTCAAAACCGAATCTTTCATATCCTGATGCCTATGGAGCTCAACCAAAATTATAGCCCCACCTCCCCCCCCCCTCAAGACATAAACCTCATCAAAAAACAAAACATTCAAAAGTTCCAATGCTTGGATTTATATTCTAGGGATCATTTAAAGATCCATCTCATTCACCAATTGAGAATTAATATTCTTTTGAGAATTCAAATGGTCCAAAAAAATAGGACCATACGTTAATGGATTAATCAAATCAACAAACTAATTCTAAAAATAACCCTTATAAATCTTTTTATTAAAAAATTTGATTGATAAATTATATAATAAAAACAAAAGGTTACAAAATAATATTTTTAATATTTCATATTTGTATAAAAAATCATAAATATGTATAAGAAACTTATTGAGTAAAACAATTTCCATATTGAAGAAAATGAATAGTTAATAAATATTAAACTATATATAGTGATAAAATATATATATTTTGAAACTATTCAAAAGGAACATCATAAACTCAAATGTCAACTTTCTAAAACTAATTAGGAAATTGAATGAAAATTTAATGTTTTTCTGAATAAAAATATCAATTTAAAATATGAATGTAAAATATTGAGGAAATTTTATTCCATATTTGTATAAGGTAAGACTGAAAAATAATGTTAATAATTATTTAAATAAATTAAACTATAATTGGAAATTATTAGGATAATCCATTTCCTAGAATTTATGATGCATTTTTTGAAAAACGTTTCAGGGGAAATGTTTCAATTGTTACATGTTTTAAATTTCCAATGAAGGAAAATTATGTGAGTGAATGTTAATTGTGGTTTATAAAATATATTAGACATACTAAATACTTTATTTATAAATCATTATCCTATAAATTTCCTATTAATAAATTTTTGAAATTATTTTTGGTTCCTAGAAAAAGATTCTCTAACCCAATTGGACTTATTTTTGAAATTATTGAATTTTCATAGGTACAAAAATTGTCTAAATTTTATTATTATCGGATATGTGTCTCTAATATTTGAAAACTGAAACATATAGTGGATGTTATAGTCATAGATAGGTGATCTTATATATTTTTTTCATTTAAAAATGTGATGGAGGTGATGTTACTTTTGGTGATAATTCAAAAGGAATTATCAATGGTTATTTTAGAGGAATTTATTTCAAAATAAGGTATCATTTTTAAAAAAATTATATATTGAATAATTTAAATATAAATTTATTATTATTTCACAATTATGGGATAATTTAATGTATGTAAAATTTCAAAATGATAATTTTAAAGTTTTAAATGATGAAACTATTTTGTTTTATGGAAATAAAAAACATGGCATATATTTTATCAGTTTTTATAAACAAACTTTGAAAAATATCAATTTATAAATTGTTTTAACATTTTAAAATATTTTATGGGATAGGATACCAATACATTAAAATATCATGATATTGTATAAGTTATCCAAAAACCAAATATACATGTAGGAACGTGAACTAAATCTTGATAGCACCTACGTTTGTGGCTCATACATGAAAGGTAAACAACATAAAGAATATTTCATACTTATTAAGGAAGTGAAAATGATAAGTCATCCTCAACTCATTCATATTGATTTATTTGTAAATATACCAATTGGTAGTCTTGGAGAAAAAATTAATGAATTGGATATTGTATATGAACTTAGTAAATTTATATAGACTTACTTTCATGCTCATAAATATTAAAATATTTTAAAAAATATATTTTTTATAAATTTGTTCAAAATGAAAAGGGTGGTTTAATCTTATCAATTAGAAGTGATATGAGTAGATATATTTTAAAATAATAATTTGATAAATCTTGTAAATAAAATTTCTATTCTCATATTTTTCCACACTTGGGATACTATAACAAAAAATATTATTGTGGAGAGGGAAATATATCTTTATGAGAATTCATAGAACAATGCTAAATGAATTTAAAAAACATAAATTTTTTTATCAGAATGTTTAAATATAAATTTATTTTCGTATAATATATTTATTTTAAGTCCAATTTTAAATAATACATATTATGAAATTTGGAAAGGAATAAATCCAAAAGTTGTATATTTTAGAGTATTCGGTTAGAACTTTTATATTCTTAGCAATAAACTTTCCTTAGATAAATTAATTAAAAATTATAAAGAATTTGTTTTATTTTTTTATTAAAATTATATTAAAGCCTATATACATTAATAAAAATTAACTGTAATGATTGAGGTGTTTTAACATGTTATGTTTGATAAGAATACATTAATTGAATGGAATGATGATTTAGACCAGCTTTAAGGGGACATTAGAGAATTTAAATTTAGAGATAATTAACATCAAAATGAAAATTTGCATGTTTAGGGGGATTCTATACCTCATAAAATTACTTAGAAATAGAATATATATAATTCTTTATAAAAAACAATTGAAATTTTGTATTCAAAATTTCAGAAAAAATAATAAATAAAGAATATTTATGCCCATAATAACATTATTTTTAATTTTATTCTTAAAACTATTGATGAATATTTTACTAATTAAAACCATATATTGTTTATATAATAACGGTTAAACCATATTTCTAGAAATAAATTTTTGGATTTAGTTGAACTACCTAAAAACAACAAGTAAATAGTACTAAATGGATTTTTTGAATAAACTTGATGAATCTCTAAATATTATTAAGAATAAGCCCATATTTAAAGAACATGAAAATATATAATAAGAATGAATATATTATAATGAAACATTTCCCCATGATTCAAGGTTATAATCTATAAGAATTTTATTTTCTTGTTATGATTTCCATGGACTTAAATTATTTCAAATGGATAGCAAAAGTGCCTTTCAAAATGGATTTATTTTAGAGGAAGTATATTTAAGATAGCCCCTAGATTTAAAAATGAAAAATATTCCAAGTCATGTTTTATAGATTTCATAACCACTTTATAGACTTAAAAGATATCCAAGATCTTGGTATGAAGGATTATCAATTTTTCTTCTGTAAAATAATATTATAAAAGGAATGGATGGTGATAATTTATTTATAAAAATAATTGTCGGGAAAAACCCATCAAGGTATCATTACAACATATTTGGTTTTGGTGTCTTTGTTGACACAACATGTTTTCACGGTTAATTTTTGAGAACCAAATATGTTGTTTAAAATCCATGTTGAAAAAGAACCATCAAAAAGGAATAAAAGATCAAGAGGTGGTACAAAATATGAGATACAATGTCGCGTCGTTTTCCTGTGTTTTCAAAATTTTTGGGGACCAAAATTTGGAATTTGGTGAGAACTATGAAAATTGGATTTCATTGAAGATCCCATCAAAATATGGAAAAGCATGAGTTTCATGAAGATGGCATTAATGAATTGTATTTTGAAAAGACATGAAGGATTTTTAAGATGAGCTTTGAGATTACAATGAGCTTCATGAATGGAAGATGAGAAGAGATTTTCAAGAGTGGATTGCAGCGGTGAAGAGCATTGTGAGTGGAGAAACATGGATGTGCAAAAGATTTGATGGAATTTATCGCAATTATGACCAGATTTCTGAATCTGTAAAATGGCCATGGTGCTTTGTGAAATAGAGTGAATTTCGGTGGGCATTTTGGAGCTTTGTGATTTTGTGTTGATATGAAACTAAGGTGGCTACATGGTCCTAGAGTTAGTGGAAATCATCTATAAATAAACCTCATCCCACTCGAGAGAATTAGAGAGTTTTCCAATAAAAATTTCTAACTCTCAAATTGCATAGGTGGTTCACAGAGGCCGCGTGATTCACAAAAGGGAGATGCTTCGCGACATCTAATATAGCTCCATGAAAGAGGTGTGTTATGTGTTGGCTCAGTGAGCTTCACAAATGAAGTCACTTTGTGATAGATTGAGCTCTACGATGTCCTAACCTTTGTGAAATATTGAGCTCTGCGAAGTCTTGAGCTCTTCGAAGTAGTGATCTCTGTGAAGCAGTGCGTTTTGCGAAGTAGAGATCTCTGTGAAGGTGTGTTATTTACGAAGAACAAAGGACTTCATGAAGGCTTGTTTGAGATTTACAAAATTGGGAGCTTCATGAAGTAGGTATAATTACGAAGGTATTTCCAAAGGATGTTGCCCAGTGATATGTGGCAAAGGGGTATTCATCAGTTGATGAAATTTGTACTTTTACAATGTATCTGCATACAGTGGAGGATGCATTCATTAGTGATAATGAAGAGACCAGAAAATCTATAAAAAGTTAGTGGATCCTATTAAGAAGCATAGATCTCACTTCATTTGAGAGATTAGTGAGTTCTCAAATTGTGATTGGTTGTAAACCATGAGGGATAGTGAGTCTGCTTCTAAATTGTAAATTGTGGTGCACTTATAGTGAACTCGGTACATCGGCACATCGTTGGTGTATGCTTCTTGGATGTATCCCCATGAGGGTAAACCAAGTAAAATTTTTCTATCATGTACATGATTTAAGATTCATTCATACTTTGCAATGGGAATGAGGGACATAATAGAGTTTTTTCTAACAAAAAAACAAGATCAACATGGGAAATTGTGTTAATTTCTCATACCATGATTCACCCCCCCAAGGTATCTAGCCTATTAGACATAAAAATTTGTATCAGAGAAAAATGTTGATATTGGTCTTTCTCTAAAGATAGAGGTCATCAATCATAAGGGAATTATGATCTTCGATGGAAATAATTTTTAGATATGGAAGAATCGTATGCAACACTACTTCTAATCTTTGGGAATGGATGTGTTTATAGCATCAGTGAATTGTATCTCAGCTGACATCAATAGTGTTGCTTTATCAGAAGCAGAGAGAAGATAATTGGATGCTGACGCCAAGGGAATTAATGCTTTTGGGGGAGCTCTATATAATTATATTTACAAAAAGGTGATGTCATTAAAAAATCACATGCTATGTGGGAAAATATGTCAAACGTATATGAAGGAAATACAAAGGTTAGATATTCAAAGTTGAAAGTGAAAGGGAATAAGTATGAATATCTTAAAATGAACCTAAATTTGTCTATCGATGAATTCATTGATAGAGTAAATATTATTGTAGAAGATATGTGAGGTCTTAGAGAAGTCATTGAAGACATAAAAAACTTGAAGCACATTTTGAGAAAACTTCCACCTTGGTTCAATCTGAATGTTTTAGTACTGGAAGACAAAGATCAGAAAGAGATAACACTGGACAATATTCATAGTACCTTGGTTTCATATGAAATGAGGAATGATGATAACGAGGTTGTGGAAAAGGGGAAATCCAAAGAGGTGGCCTTCATGGCCATGAATAAGTACACTAATTAAGAAACTCAAGAAGAAGAAGAGATGGATGAGGTTATTTCATTCATTTCTTCAAATTTTCAAATAGGAAAGGGAATGTTTAAAGGAAAAAAAACCACTATCATGCTTTAGATGTGGAAAGGTTGGTCATCTTGTGGAAAGGTTCCCCAAAAAGTATAAAGATGATGATAATAATGATGATGAAGTTTAAATTCACAAGAATAAGTCTTTAGCCTATGTTAAATGGAAGAAATAGTTCAGGTGAAATTTATTCAAGAAAAATAATCTTCTTTCACAAGAATTTGATAATTTAGATGTGTTTGAAGTTGAAGAGGTTAAGGATATTGAAAACATAAAAGATCATGGAGAAAATGATATGGTGGTTTTTGTTGGTAGTGCTTAGGAAAAGGAAGAATCTGACACTGAGGAAGAATAATAATTTGAAGGAATAATTGATATGCAAGAAAATTTAAAAGTCTCTCTTGAAGAGATAGATGTTTGGAGAGCCAAAACAATGAAATCCAACAAAGTTTCCTGTGATTCCATACTCTATATGTAGTAGAAAGAAGAAGAAATGTCTGAGCCAATGGAAGAAATTGAGAAACTCAAGTCATAATCACCCAAGAACATAGAATTGGTAAGTGAGTATAAAATCAAGGTTGAAGAGTAAAATAAGGAGATTAATTTCTTGAAAAACATAGTGAAAGTACACATCAAGCATATCGAACATCTTGGAGATGAATTTATTGATCTACGACAAAAAGTTATGAACCAAGAAAATCTTCTAATTACCAATATTTTTTTGGGAAATCAGATCATTCAAAATACTTAAAAGATGAAAGAGGATCCTAGTAGTTCAGTAGGATTGAATCAGAAATATAGCTTAGATGTTAAGGCTGATTTGGGGCTCAATCAAAAATAGAAAGTAGTTAGGGTTGAAGCGAGACTGCAAGCATCCATTCTGAGAATGAAATTTAATGTGGGTAAAAAGAAGAATTAAGAAATTCAAAGACTCCAAGGGAAGATAGTCAGTACAGAAGTGACTTGTAGGAATACACCTTTTATCCGGTGTTATTGCTATGGAAAGATGGGACACTCACAGAATGTGTGTTCTATAGCTAGGAGATACCTAAGGGCATAAGAATAGAGGTGGCAGCCAAATAGAGAAAAGTTCTCTATAACATATTTTTAAGGACACTGTTTTTGGTGTGGAGGATTTGGGCACATGTCTAGATACTTCACATCAACCATATAGAGTAATGTGCAAAAGCATAATCAAAATGTTTGCAAGCAGCAGATCAATGAACCAACAAGTGAGTTGAAAATGAAAATTAGATTTTCATATTTTCAAGTTGAAGTTGGTCCATCATACTCTAATAAAGATCAGATGTCTCAATATATACTGAGTGTGAAGACAAAAATATGGACCAAGAAGAAGAGAGAAGAGAAGGTAGTGGTTGCTGAAATTTCCCTTCAAGCATCAGAACATTCTGTTGTATGGATCCTTGATAGTGGTTGCGTGTCTCGCGTGATAGGAAATAAGGATCTGGTTATAGGAATAAAATATGATAAATAAAAATATTTAAATTTTGGAAATGATGAAGGTCGGAAGATAATTGGATGGAGAAAGGTTGGGTTTGGATGTAAAGAAATAAGACATGATGATGTCTTGGTTGTAGAAGGTCTCAGTCACAATTTTCTCAGTATCAGTCAACTGTTTTAATTAGGGAATTAAATATGACTTACCAAGAAGATGTGTGACATAAAGGGAAGAGATTCTATAGTGATTCTATAGGGAAAAGTACAAAGGGTAATATCTTCCATGTAAGTGGGGAAGAAGATATTTTTTTTAGCCAAAGAGGAAAAAACAATTTGTGGCATAAACGACTTGGTCATCTATTCTAACCATCCCTAGATGATTTGGTAAAGTGTGATGAAGCTAGATACCTCCCTAAGCTATCAGGGGATTGTACTCATACATTTGATGCATGCCAAAAATGAAAGATCATTAGAAATACATATAATGAAAAGGAAAAGAGGTCAACAAGAGTGCTCGAAATAGTGCATACTAATATTTGAGGTCCTATAACACAAAGATAAATTGAAAGAAAGAGGTAATATATTATTTTCATATATTTATATAGCATAATGGCCTGGGTATTTTTTATTTCCCATAAGTTTGATGTGTTTAGCTCCTTAAAGCAGTACTACAGGGAGTGTGAAATGATGCTTGGCAGAAAATACCAAAGTTTCATACTAATTAAGGTATAGAATTTAAAGACAGTCAGGTGGAAGATTATCTCAAGAAACACGGGATAAGGCATGAAGTTTATTTACTGTGAAATCCCAAAAAAATGAGTTGTTGGAAGGATTAATCATGTCATCAGCAACATGGCCATAATGATTCATATGGAAACAGACCTGCTAGAGAAGTTCTGGAAGGAAGTAGTGTTGACATAGGACTATATTTATAACAGAGCTCTATTGTTCCCAAAGGAAGGAAATACTCTATATGAGTTGTGGTATTGAAAGACTCCAATAGTGAAATACTTTCAAATATTTGGAATTCTTTTATCCTCAATAAGGAGAAATATAGGAAATTTGAGTCGTGTGGAGATGATGGGATATTCCTTGGATACTCAGGAAAAATAAAACCATTAAAATAATTTAACAAGAGGATTTGAAAAATAGTTGATAGAAATGTTGTCACTATTGTGGAAAATGAAGATAATACTCAACAGAATAGTGAACAATTTCTTGATGAAAGTGATGAAGAGGAAAGTAACATAGGAGGAGAAGAGGTGGAAAATATTGATTCAGAAGAAGATACTAATGATGATCATGATGATGTAAAATTCACATATACACAGAAGCTAAAGAGTCGAGCTGAAATTGACAGGAAGAATATTATTGGTGATCAGTCAGCTCTAGTTCAAAAAATAAGAATGAAATTACTACAGTAGACATATTTCCTATCTCAGGTAGAGCATAAATTCTTTATTAATATAGATGAAGGTGAAAAATGGTTTTAGGCTTTGTATGAAGGGCTAGATCAGATTAAGAAGAACCATCTGTGGGATATTGTTTCAAGGCCAGTAGATAAGAATGTCATCAGGACTGAATGGGTCTATCATAGAAATATGAATGAAGATGGAACAGGGATTTGAAACAAAGAACAACTAGTGTGAAAAAGATACCCCTAGATATAGGGAATAGATGTTGGTGATATATTTTCACTCGTTACAAGGATGGAGACAATCAGATTGTTCTTAGACATTACAGTTCAATAGAATTTTATTTTTTTCTAGATGGATGTCAAATCGGCATTCTTCAATGGGGGTTCTAGATGAAGAAGTTTATATCGAAAATATTTATGTTTTTCTCATTCATGAGTATGAGAACAAGGTTTTCTTGCTGAAGAAGGCATTATATGGGCTGAAATAAGAACCAAGAAAATGGTACTCAGGGTTTGATCAGTATTTGAAGAAGCTCAGATTCCAGCATGGTGGAGTTGATTACAATATCTATTTCGAAAAATACAGTAATCAAAGGATTGTAGTGATGGTTTATGTAGATGACATAATATTTGGAAGACTGGATGAAGATTAGTGTAGATAGTTTTCCAAATTCATGAAATGTGAGTTTTAAATGTCAATGATTGGAGAGCTGATGTTTTTTCTAGGTTTATAGGTGTCATAGGGAAGGAATTCACATTTATTTCTCAATCAAAATATGACATGGAGGTTCTGATAAGTTTTGGAATGGAAAATTCTAAGGATATGAAGAATCCATTTGCTACCCAAATTAATTTATCAAAATATTATTATGTAAAAGAAGTTAATATCATAGAATACAGGAAGGTTATTAGAATTTTACTGTACCTAACAGTGATGAGACCTGATATTGTATTCACCACATACCAAGCCGCATGATATCAATGTAATAACCAAAAAAACCACATGCTTGTAGTAAAAAGGATAATTTAGTATATCAAAGGAACAATGGATTTTGGTTTGATTTATAATGAAAAATCTCAGTCGGAGATATTGGGATATACAGAGTCATATTGGGCTGGTTGAACGGATAATAGGAAGTCAATGTCAATATGTTCTTTCTATCTTGGTGGCTTATATATTTTTTTGGCTAAGCAAGAAGAAATATTGAATTTCATTGAGCACCGAATATGATGATTATATTCTCACCACTCAAGCATGCACATAATTATTGTGTATGAAGCATAAGATTGATGATATGGGAGTTGAATTGAAGTCTATGATTGGAATCCAGTGCGATAACTCAAGTGCTATAAATATCAGCTAAAATCTCGTTCAACATTCAAGGGAAAATCTCATTGAGATAAATTATCAGTTTATCAATGAGAAGGTTGAGTAGGGAATCGTGAAGTTGGAGTATATTCTTATAGAACTATAGGTTGCAGATATTCTGACCAAATTCCTTACCCAAGGAAGATTTTGAGAGGCATAAATTGAATGTGGGACCTCGCCTCATGGTATGGTTATTTTTTCCTAATATCCCGATATGTGTTCTCTACTCTGTTACATACCAAAAATGTGTAAACTTTGGGTTCATTGAAAAAGGGTGATAAATAGTTCCTTAAGGGGGAGAATATTTTCATAAATAAGGGAGAAAATGTATTGTTCAAAATCACAAGGATAAGATGGCAGGTGGAGTAGTGAGATTGGGGGGAAGCAACAACATAGGGGGAGTATGAGTTTTAAATCTGACAATGCTTGAAGTGATTGATCAAATATTAGATATCATGATAGATGAGGTTCATGATGAAATCAGTTTACTGGTATCAGTATGGTGTCAACAATTGGTGTCAGAAATGAAGTTATTAATTGATTAACTTTTTATACTATTCTTTTTTCTCATGTAGAGAATATCTCATGTGGGATTAGAGTATGTTGTGAGTGAATCTTTGGTCACTATTTGAATTGAAAGTCAAATGAAGTTAGATGGTCGATGGAGCTTCACTGAGGTATCTAAGTGTAGAGAATCATTTTGAAAAGAGTTGTCAACAAACCCAATAGGGGAGATTGTTAGGAAGAAATCCCTCAGGGTAACATTACAACATTTTTGGGTTGGTTGTGTTTGTTGATAATGTAGTTTTTCATGGTGAATTTTCGTGTTCCAGAGATATTTTTGATAACCCATGTTGAAAAAAAACATGAAAAAGGAAGAGCATATTTGGAGGCGGTACAAAATAGCAGATAAAAGGTGGCTTCGTTTTCCAGTGTTTTCCAAATTTTGGGTGTTAAAAATTGGGAATTTGTTGAGCACTAAAGAAATTGTATTTCCTTGAAAATATCATCAAAATATGTAAAATCATGAGTTTCATGAATATGGGCTTCTTGAATTGGATTTTGAAAAGACATGAAGGATGTTGACGGTGAGCTATATGATTAAGATGAGCTTCATGAATGGAAGAGGAGAAGATATTTTTAAGAGAGAACTATGGCGAAGAAGAGAATTGAAAGGGTATATGTAACACCCCAAGCTTCCACGGTACGCTTCTCTTTTAATTATACAGTAGCATGTGTTGTACGCAACTTCGAGTTCTAACACACACCACAACAAATCAAACTAGCCGTTATGAATAGTAATACCCACATTTTAAAATTTTATAAATTTTACCTTTCAAAATGGACTTCATTTTTGTATTTGGAATATCAAAATTAGCCTAGGGTTAAATTTTGGTACCTTTCGGATTACTTTTATATTTTGATGAATAGTGAAAATTACTAAATTTTAATTAAAAACAACTTTTTTAATCGAAATAATTAACAGTGATAAATTATGAATTTTAGTGGTGTTAATGTATATTTAGAATATATTTTTACCATTTAATACAATTTTGGTAATTGGACATAATTTCATAATTAAACCGGACATAAATAGGTGTCAATCTTTTGATAGTTATTATCTCTTAAAAACACACTTTTTGTTTTGACAAAAGGAATTAATTTTAAATTAATTTCTGCCAATTCTGTGTTTTGAATTTGGAAAAATGGATTCCATATGTGGAATCAGTATGTCCAAATTGTGTAAATAGGTAACTTTTATTTTTATACATTTTGAATAATTACTTCGTTAAATATTTTATTTACCATGGTTAAAGGGTAAATCCGGTAAATAAGGGTAAAAAAATAATATTATTATAATAATAAATTACCCTAAAACATGTCCTAACTTTATTGGTTGATACATGTCCGCCCATGGGCATCTTTGGGTCGATTTCGGGACCCCATGGAGCCACTTGTAGGTGATAAGGACACTTTATATTAATTAAGTTAAAATAAATACAAAAATGACATAAGCATATATCTTTTAGTAAAAAAATATTTACATAAGTTATATATGTTGGATTTTCGACGATAAATATTCATTAGAAATATAAAATGATTTACTACATAATGGTATTTTATTTATAATTTTTAGGCATTTAATAATTAATATTATTTATGACACAATAATGACGCATTATTTTCCATATTACTGAAAGAATCAAATTATTGGTATTATAAATGTTAAAATAAATATAATTTGAATGTTTTGATGACATCCATGAATTTTATTGGTCAATATGACATTATAGGATTGATTAAATGAATTTAGTTAGAATTAATAAAGTTTTTAGGACTTTAACAAAAATAAATTATTGAATAGTGTCAAAATTGACATAAATGAGTTTTTAAAATAAATATTATATTATTAATTGATATTCTATTCCTAAAAATCTAAAGTTTGGCCAAAGGACTTATATCAAGATATTTTTATCATTAATGGACCACTTTGGAGGTATCTTGGATGTATATAGTATGTTCATTAACTATATAATATAACAATACAAAGTGACATGATAAATGTCAAACTAATTAACTAAGAGTTAAAACTAAAAGATATGGTTAATATAATGACCCCAAACTGCCAAAAATCCGTTGGTTGAAATTATTTCGACCCATCCCCACCTTATAATTTTAATAATACACTTTGGAGCCATTGTAAACCAAATATGAATTTATTATAAAATAATATTTCTAGGTTTTCCAAAGGTGCCCCTCACCCCTTTTATAAAAGGGAACTCCCCCTTATCACAAATTCACACATTAAAAGCCTTTTGGCTCGTCCAAAACCTACCCAATTATCCTATAAACTTCCCTCACTTCAACCTAGAGCATTAATTTGATCAGAAAGACAACCTATGGAGCCCTTTTGATCAAATAAAAAGGAAGAACCCGAAGAAGAGGTAATGTTTTCACCACCGTCTTTCAAGTTCCTTTCTTCTTCAACTTATTCTTTCTTTGTTATTCTGATTCTAAAATAATAACTCCAACATACTATATATACTTTTATGTTATTATAAATATGGTACAACCATATTCAGTATTTTATCCATCCTTTGAATGAAATGTCACCATACGTGTGTACGTACGGCTTACTATCTCTACGTCGTGGTGTAATTGTTATTCAAAACATTATTATTTTTATGGGTATAATAATGATGTGTAATTCATGTAAATAATAAATATAAAATGATAATGATTCTGTATATATGATATAATATCAAATTATATATTATTTTAATATCAAAAGTGTGATATTGTCGCTCATGCGTATGTACGGACTACCGTCTCCACGAACGCGATGAGATTCATTCCCCATCGTATCCATTCAAGTATAATTATCATTTGATTATTAAAAAGAATTTTTAAGGACTTGATATCATTCTGTACATGAATAAGATACAACCTATCCATAACAAACATGGCTTATGCGACAAAACATATAAAAGAAAACGAGTAAGTTAACACCCGAAACGAAAATAATACTAAGATATTATTAACAAATCAATGTTAAAAGATCATATATGATATCATATTAATGTATATGATTCTTTTATAATTTAATAATAATTATTTCACCATTATATAGGAGGTTATTCTACCCTTAACCAAGGAAAATCAAAAGGTAAGGGGTTTTTCATCTCACTCCTTATTCCCGTGAGATTCATGTCATATTGCCACTATTACCTTTTGTATGGTTTATGTACTGCCCATAATTTTATTCTTTGTGTAATACACTCTAATTTATGTGTATTTACATATTCATTTTATGATACCTCTTTCATGGGTTGTATGTTTCGTAAGTTACCAAATTGTTAAGGGTTTATTTCACAATATCTTCATTATCTGAGGTTGTTTATACGTAATTATCTACTGGGTCCTCCTTATCATCCACATCCATGTTTCTTAAAAATGTATTTCAAAAATTTCTTACTATTTTAAAAAATATGGGTTAAAGTTATTTATACCCTTTTTTTAATTTTTATAAGAAGTTTATAAAGGAATCTTTCCGTCGTTTTCCAAACAAGGTCCTTTTTAAACTTTTTGACAGAATTAAGGTAAGAATGTATTTTTTTAACTTATACGGTGGGTGCGGCTATTTTCTGCCATTATAAAATCATTAATGATTCCCTTATAATCTTATAAGAATATTTTCAAAGTAAATTTTTTCTTTTATAATTTTGTGACTTATAAATGATTTCAAGAAAAGAGATATTTCTCTCAAATAGTTTTGATTTCATCTATGTCAAAATCCTTTGATAAATTTTACACTTGTTTGAAGTTAATTTATTATGATACAAATCTTCCATATTGTATTTACGGTTTTGTGATATGTTTGAATATGTATGAGTCATTTTTATGCCATTAATGTCTTATGATTAATGTTTTGGAATTTCGTATGCTAGTTTTAATACGAATGTTTATGTTATATTTCATCCTATTCTTAAGATTTAGGTGTTGGAATAGTATGTTCTGGGTTGGGGACCGATAAAAGTAAGCCCTCCGGGTTGGGGTCCGGTTATAGTAGACCCTTCGGGTTGGTTTCTGGTTATTAGAGGCACTCCGGGTTGGTGTCCGGTTATTAGATGCACTCCGGGTTGGTGTCCGGTTATAAGAGGCACTCCGGGTTGGTGTCCAGTTATTAGAGGCACTCTGGGTTGGTGTCCAGTTATTAGAGGCACTCCGGGATGGAGTCCGGTTATAGAGGCTCTCTGGGTTGGGTTCTGATTATATTTATCCCTTAGGTCTTGGCACGAGGCCTTGACACAGAAATTAAAGTTCGGCATTATGAATTTCCATCATTATGAAATGGGTAAGTGATATTTCATTCGATTAATTGACTAGAATAATATCCATATGAATAAGTAAATGGAATTATTTCATTTTATCTTTCCATATTATTATGATATTCAGGTTATAAAGGATTTTGTTTTAGTTATACATTGCCTCAAATGTTTATGCTTATTTATGAAAGATTCAGCTATATTGTTATCCTTACTGAGCATCTGAGCTCACCCCTTTCTATGTTTTATTTTTCCCAGGATGTGAAAAAATATTTTATGACTGAACTGCAGGGATAGTCTGAAAGGGATATGAGTGTGAACTAGGGAGACTATATTATTTTAGTTTTTCACATTATTATGTAATGTAAACCTTATGAATGTATCTAGTGATTCCAAGGCTACTAAACTAATTGGTCTTTCGAGACATGATCTTTTGTGATGATACCAATGTTACATAATAATGCACCGACTTTGGGTAACTGGGGTTGGGGCATTACAGTTGGTATCAGAGGAAGTTTAGTTCAAAGCTTGGAAGATAGATTTAGACAAACTCTGATTAGATCACATAGACCTAAGATGGACTTTGAGGACTAGTATAGAATAACTTCCTTGAATTTTGGTATTGTAGAGATTTTGTGAGTTTTTCGATCAATACATCCCTGTCTAGATACGAGCAGGTAGAGGAGGCTCTGGCACAGATGTACCAAGGGGTAAAACCTGAAAACAACGCTTTGAGCTAGACTCGAACGGGAACTGGTGCATGAAAATGGGCCTTACTGCACTCTTGGTTACGACACTCCCGGGGGATATGATTTGGATAATTCTTATTTTATTTAAAAACCATTATGAATTGTTTATGAGTATATACTTCCTCAAATAAAACATTTTTTTATGATTATGGATTATATCCATAAATAGATCAATTTATGTAAAGTGTTTTACAAGTATAGAATTATGTGTTTTGAATCATAAACTGATCTAGTTTATGCCATTGTTTAGAAATGGGGCCTAGTGGATGGAATGGAAACCGTATAAATGCACGCACTCCATGTAGGGATTTCCCTCATGCTCAAGATAATTATAGTGGAGCTGGTGATGCAACTGGTGCTGATCAGCTAATCACCATACTAGGATAACTCACTCAGGTTATGAATAATAACCTTACCCTTATGGATCACCCTGATCCACGGCGTGGAGGATCAATTTTAGATCGCTTCATGAGGCAACAACCACCAACGTTCAATGGGATTACAAATCCATTGGTAGCTGAGCAATGGATATGTTCCCTAGAAAAAATATTCCAGGCTTTGGGGAGTAGGGAAAGGGAGAAAGTTATCATGGCAGTTTATCGCCTCACTGGAGATTCTGATCAACGGTGGTCATCGATATAAAACACAAAGGAAGATGATTAAGTATCAAATATGTAATTGAGAGAGTTCAAATATATTTTCGTATGAAAATACTTTCCTCGTGACCATCGAGTAGATATGGAAAGGAAATTTTTGAGTCTGAGGAAAAAGGAGGATGAGAATGTTGCAAAGTATGAGTCTAACTTTACAAGGATAGCAAGGCATACTACATATTATATATGTAACCCAAGAAGTAATATTGATTGTTTCTTTGATGGGTTAAAACCATTTCTTGGTCGAGCTTTAGTATCACAATCCTTCTCGTCGTACGAAGATATTATCTCGTGTGCTATCACGACAAAATAGGAATTCTCTAAGTCTTATGACAACAAAGTAAAGAAAGGTAAGAAGATAACGGTGGAGAAATAAATAGATAAAGGGAAAATGGGAAATAAGGATTTTCTATTATGTGATAATTGTGGTAAGAAACACCCTGGTACTTGCCTAAAAGGAATGGGAGTTTGTTACAATTGTAGAGAAAAAGGTCACCAGACTCGTGATTGCAAGGGAAGGAAAGTATCTATCAATGTTTAATGCTACAATTGTAGGGAAATGGGGAATTATTCAAATTAATACCCTAATAATCAAGGAAACATACCTCAAAAACGGCCAAGGGATCAAGGCCATGCTTATGTTGTTACTACAGATGAAGTTGAATAATTAATGTATTTGTGTTTTTGGACTCAAGGATTGTATTCTGGTTATAAGAATAATGTGATACATATAAGGATTGTACTGCAATACTTGTTGTTTTCATTAAGGTTTTAATATGATGAAGGTAATAATATTTTTAGTATGTGACAATAAGAATCATTACTTTGTTTGAGGAATCTGATGTTACAACTGATTTTGGAATTTAGAAACCTTTAAGAGAGAAAATTTGGACTAAAGTATTTTGGATAACTATAAAGGTTGGAATGGATTATGCTGAACTTTGGATAGTATGGCTTAATGTTAAATCATTTCTTATGGTTATTTTTGGGATATTATAATACTATAGTTTTAGGAAAAGGACAACCTGCAGGTGGGGGGATAACCCGTCGCGTCGGAAAAAGATGGAGGAATCGAACCCACAACCATAGTGCGACAGGCCTTTATTACCTACCACTAGCCTACAGGATATCCCTGGTTATTACAAAATAGTTTTCCCAATCTAAATGGTATGTGTCAATATTTTTAACCTTGTATTATTAGAATAAATATAATATTTTTGAGTTCTATTATCTTTTTGAGTGAAATATTAGTTTGTGGGAGAAATTAGTTGAAGGTTGAAACTCTACTTGTCACGTATATATATATATATACCTCTCTCTTATAAATTAATTCTTATACTTTAGGAAAGGTATATAAAAAATTTGTTATCCTAATAACTTATGTTTTGTTGAACTGATGATATTTTAAATCACCATAGATTGAAGGCTTTGAGGCCATCAATTTTACACTTGTTTGTGATTGATGACCTCAATCACTCCCTACAAATATTTATGTTTTTTACTCCAATTATGTGTCTCTAATTTCCACCAACGTTCTCTTAATCGAGGTCATAATTTGGTGGTGACTTCTTCATTTCCCTTTCCATCTTATTAAGGCTAAATTTTATGAACCTTATTTCCGATGTGGGTTTTCAACAAAATTATTTTCTACTTTCAACCTTTTATTTTCAAAGAACAATTTCAAATTGTCAGGATGCAATTTATTGAAGGAGGGTAGAATGTAACACCCCAAGCTTACACGATACGCTTCTCTTTGAATAATACAGTAGTGTGTGTTGTATGCAACTTTGAGTTCTAACACACACCACAACCAATCAAACTAGCCATTATGAAAAGTAATACCCACATTTTGAAATTTTATAAATTATATCTTTCAAAATGGACTTCATTTTTTTATTCAGAATATCGAAATTATCCTAGGGTGAAATTTTGGTACTTTTCGGATAACTTTTATATTTTGATGAATAGTGAAAATTACTAAATTTTAATTAAGAACAACTTTTTTAATCGAAATAATTAACAGTGATAAATTATGAATTTGAGTGGTTTTTAAGTATATTTAAAATATATTTTTACCATTTAATACAATTTTGGTCATTTAACATAATTTCATAATTAAACCTGACATAAACAAGTGTCAATCTTTTGATAGTTATTATCTCTTAAAAAACGCTTTTTGTTTTAACAACAGGAATTAATTTTAAATTAATTTCTTCAACTTCTCTGTTTTGAATTTAGAAAAATGGATTCCATATTTGGAATCAAGATGTCCAAATTGTTTAAATACGTAACTTATATTTTTAGACATTTTGAATAATTACTTCAGTAAATATTTTATTTACCATGGTTAAAGGGTAAATCCTATAAATAAGGGTAAAAAAATAATATTATAATAATAATAAATTACCCTAAAACGTGTCCTAACCTTATTGGTTGATACATTTCCATTCATGGTCATCATTGGGTCGATTTTGGGACCCCATGGATCCACTTGTAGGTGATAAGGATGCTTTATATTAATTAATTTAAAATAAATACAAAAATGACATAAGCATATATCTTTTAGCAAACAAAATTTACATAGGGTTATATATGTTTTATTTTCAACTATAAATATTAATTGAAAATATAAAAATATTTCCTACATAATGGTATTTTATAAATAATTTTTAGACATTTAATTATTAATATTATTTATGACACAATAATGATGCATTATTTTCCTTACTAATGAAAGAATAAAATAATTTGTATTATAAATGTTAAAATAAATATAATTTGAAAGTTTTGATGACATCCGTGAATTTTATTTGTTAATATGACATTATAGTATTTCTTAAATGTGTTTTGTTATAATTAATAAAGTTTTTAAGACTTTATCAAAAATAAATTATTGAATAGTGTCAAAATTGACATAAATGAGTTTTTAAAACAAATATTATATTATTAATTGATATTCTATTTCTAAAAATCTAAGTTTCATCAAAAGGACTTATATAATGATATTTGTATAATTAATGGACCACTTGGGGGTCTCTTGTATGTATATAGAATGTTTGTTAACTATATAATACAAAAATACAATGTGACATGGTAAATTTCAAACTAACTAACTAAGAGTTAAAACTAAAAGATATGGTTAATATAATGACCCAAACCTGTATAAAATATATTGGTTGAAAGTATTTCGACCCATACCCACCTTATAATTTTAATAATCTACTTTTGAGCCATTAGAAACTGAATATTAATTTATTATAAAATAATATTTCTAGCTTTTCCAAAGGTGTCCCTCACCCCTCTTATAAAAGGACACTCCCCCTTCTCACTAATTCACACATTAAATGCCTTTTGGATCGGCCAATTCCTGCCCAAATATCCTCTCAACTTCCCTCAATTCATCCTATAGGCATTATTTAGATCAGAAAGGCAACCTAAGGATCCCTTTTGATCAAATCAAAAGGAAGAACCCTAAGAAGAGGCAATGTTTTCACCACCCTCTTTCAAGTTCCTTTCTTCTTCAACTTCTTCATTATTTGTTATTCCCATTATATAATAATAAATCCAGTATCATCTATATAATGTGATGTTATTATAAATATGGTACAACCACATGCAGTATTCTAACCATCCTTTGAATGACATGTCACCATACGTGCGTACTTAAGGCTTACCGTCTCCACGTCGTGGTGTAATTGTTATTCAAAAAATTATTATTTGGATGGGTATAATAATGATGTTTAATTCATGTAAATAATAAATATAACATGATAATGATTCTTTATATATGATATACTATCCAATTATTTATTATTTTAATATCAAAAGAGTGATATTGTCGCTCGTGCGTACGTACGGACTACCGTCTCCATGAACGCGATGAGATTCATTCCCCATCATATCTATTAAAGTATAATTCTCAATTGATGATTAAAAATAATGTTTAAGGACTTTATATAATTCTATATATGAATAAGATACAAACTTTCCATAAAAAACATGGCTTATGTAACAAAACATATAAAAGAAAACGAGTAAGTTAACACCCGAAACGACAGTAATACTAAGATATAATCAAAAAAGCAATGTTAAAAGATCATATATGATATCATAATAATTTATATGATTCTTGTATAATATAATAAAAATTATTTCACCATTATAAAGGAGGTTAGCCTACCCTCAACCAATGAAAAGTACAAGGTAAGGTCTTTTTCATCTCACTCCTTATTCCTGTGAGATTCATGCCATATTGCCACTATTACCTTTTGTGTGGTGTATATACTGCCCATAATTTTATTCTTTGTGTAATACACTTTAATTTATGTGTATTTACATATTCATTTTATGATACCTCTTTCATGGGTTTTATGTTTTGTAAGTTACCAAATTGGTAAGGGTTAATTTCACAATCTCTACATTATCTGAGGTTGTTTATACGTAATTATCTACTGGGACCTCTTTATCATCCACATCCACGTTTCTTAAAAATGTATTTCAAAAAATTCTTACTATTTTACATAATATGGGTTAAAGTCATTTATACCATTTTTTGACTTTTTATAAGAACTTTATAAAGGAATCTTTTCATCATTTTCCAAAAAAAGGTCCTTTTTAACCTTTTCGACGAAATTAAGGTATGAATGTCTTTTTTTAACTTATATGGAAGGTGTGGCTATTTTCCACCGTTATAAAATCTCTGAAGCTTCCCCTACATGCTTATAAGAATATTTTCAAAGTTAATTTTTTTTCTTTTATAATTTTGTGAGTTTTAAATGATTTCAGAAAAAGAGATATTTCTCTCAAATAGTTTTGATTTCATCTATGTCAACATCCTTTGATATATTTTACACTTGTTTGAAGTTGATTTATTATGATACATATATTCCTTATTATATTTAAGGTTTTGTGATATGTTTGACTATGGATGGGTCATTTTTATGCCACTAATGGCTTATGATTAATGTTTTGGAATTTCGTATGTTAGTTTTAATATTAATGTTTATGTTATATTTCATCCTCTTCTTAAGATGAATGTGTTGGACTAGTATGTTTCAGGTTGGGGACTGGTAAAAGTAAGCCCTCCAGGTTGGGCTCCGGTTACAGCACACCCTCCGGGTTGGTGTCCGGTTATTAGAGGCACTCCGGGTTGGTATCCGGTTATTAGAGGCACTCCGGTTTGGTGTCCGGTTATTATAGGTACTCTGGGTTAGTGTTAGGTTATTAGAGGCACTCCAGGATGGATTCTGGTTATAGAGGCTCTCTAGGTTGGGTTCTGGTTACAGTTATCCCTTAGGTCTTAGCACGAGGCCTTGACACAGAAATTAAAGTTCAGCATTATACATTTCCATCATTATGAAAGTGGTAAGTGATATTTCATGCGATTATTCGACTAGTAGAATATCCATGTGAATAATTAAATTGAATTATTTCATTTTATCTTTTCCATATTATTCTGAAGTTCATGTTTTAAAGGCTTTTGTTTTAGTTATACATTGCCTCAATTGTTTATACTTATTTATGAATGTTTCCGCTATATTGTTATCCTTACTGAGTATCTGATTTCACCCCTTTCTATGTTTTATTTTTCCCAGGATGTGAAGAAATATTTTATGAATGGCCTATAGGGATAGTATAAAGGGGATATGAGTGTGGACTATGGAGACTATATTATTGTAGTTTTTCACTTTATGATGTAATGTGAACCTTATGAATGTATCTAGTGATTCCAAGCCTACTAAACTAATCGGGCTTTCAAGACTTGATCTTTTGTGATCATTCCAATGTTACGTAATAATGCACCAACTCTGGGTAACTGGGGTTGGGTAATTATAGTAGAATCGTGGCAGTGCAAAGGATTTGACAAAATTCTTGGCAATTAAAATGATCTTTGAGAATATGAAAAATGGTCTTAGTGATTTTTTAAATAGAGTAAATTTTTGTTGAAATTTTGGAGCTCTATGATTTGATGATGATGTGGTTCTGATGTGGAAGAAAGGTTCTAGAGTTAGCGGAAATCACCAATAAATAGACTACAACACCAGTGATAGAAGTATAGAGTTTTCCAAGAAAAATTTCTATCTCTCAAATTGAAGAGGAGGTTCACAGAGGTATTCTGCTTCATGAAACGTAGGAGCTTTGTGGAGGCTAATCCATCTCCATGAAATAGGTGTATTCTAAATTGGCTCAGTGAACTTCATGAAGGAAGTCTCTTAACGATTCCTTGAGCTCTACGATGGCCTAATCTCTGTGAAGACTTGAGTTATGTATAGGCATTAGATCTATGAAGTAGTGTTATCGATGAAGCACTGAGCTCTATGAAGGATTAGACTTTACGAAGAAGTGAGCTCTATGAAGGTGTGTTATTTACAAAGAAGTATAGAACTCATGAAGGCTTGTTTGAGCTTTGTGAAATTAAGAGCTTTTCGAAGTAGGGAGCTTTGCGAAGGTATTTCCAAAGGTTGTTCCCCAGTGATCTGTGGAAAAGGGGTATTCATCAGTGGATGAAACATGGACATTAACAGCACATCTACATGCATTGGAGAATGCATTCATTAGTGATAATGAAGATCCCAATAGGTCTATAAACTGTGAGTGGATCTTCCGAAGAAGCAGTGAGATCACTTCAGTTGAGAGAGCAGGGAGTTCACAAATTGTGATTGGTTGTAAACCAATAGGGATAGTGATTCCTCTTCTAACTTGTAAAGAGAAGTGTTCTTATAGTGTATTTTGTATATCGGCATATTGTTGGTGTATGATTTTTGAACATATCCTTGTGAGGGTGAACCAAGTAAAATTTTTTTGTCTTTTCCATGCTTTAAGATTAATTCATACTCTACAACGGGAAGGAGGAAGAGAAGGGAGGTTTTTCTAATAACAAAACAACGTCAAAATGGGCAGTTGTTTTAATTTTTCATACCCTGATTCACCCCCCTCTCCCCATCTCAGGGTATCTATCCTGGTTGGCCTAACAAAAATATGTTAATAAATTTTCATTGTTCAAATTTTTTTGGGTAATATTTCTTTTGTTTTCCTAGTGAAATTATTTGAAAATAATTTTTGGATTTTATGATAAGTGAGTTTGATATGTGTCTCATGGGAGAATTTAAATTCTTCCAAGGACTCTAAATTTTTCAAAGAGAATATGAGAATTATTTGATCCATTTAAGTATTCAAAAGATTTTGGAAAAATATTTGGGCTTGAATGGAGAAAAAGTTCAATTAATCATATTAGTACATCAAGTAAACTAGCTTATGAAAAATAAATAAAATCTATAGATAATAATAATTTTAAATTTTTGAATCATATTCTATTGTTTTTAAATTCTTTACAACCTAATATAATGTTATCATTTTTTTCCAGGGGAAATATTTTTATGTGACCGTATGGAAAGTCACTTAAAAGATATAAATATAATCCTAAAATCTATTAAAGTTTCTTTAATCATTGGTTTAATAAATCTTAGAAAAACATATTTTTAATTAAAAAGATATCTGAATTCTGATTTTGGTGGATGTAAAATATATAGAAAAATATCGTGTGGAATGTGTGATTTTTAGGTAAAGTATTAGTTTCTTAGTTTTCTAAAAAACCACATTCTATTGATTTTTTTTATTATAGTAGTATAATACATATTTTTAGTGATTTTTTATGCTCAATCCTTATGGATTAAGAAAATTTTAACTGATTTTGTTGTTTTCTTGGAAACATTACATATTTTGTTGGATAACTCATCTACCATTTTTATTTATAAAAATATTATCCAACATTAAAGAAAAAAACATATTGAATTTAAATATAATTTTATTAGATACCATGTTTAAAAAAGTGATTTTTTTTCAATATGTTCAAAATAATTAACAACTTGATGCTATATTTAGTAAAAATTTCAACTCAACTATGTTTAAGATAATTAAATATGAACCTGGTATGTTGTAAATACAAATTAATGTTAAGGATATATCTATTTATGGATATCATGTGTCTCTTAAAGGATAAAATCATTTCACCTTCAGAATCCCACTTCATATCAACTCTATTTGGTTTGAATTCATCATTACAGTTAAAAGATTTTACCTTTAGTCAGTAACCAGGCTAAATCATTTTTTATTTTATAGATTACTATGTTTATCTTACAACTATATTTTATTTCACACAAGAAAGTATGTACATATGTTTTATTATATGGTTTACTAGAATATTAATCACTATTAATTGATATTTAAATTCATTTAAAATCATTTTATTAATCCTTTAATATATTCACTTGTTTTCATGGATCCTTATAGTTTTTATACTATTTTTTGAAGGATTTAAAACTATTTTATAAAATCATTTTTTTTTAACTACACCCATAAGATTTAAAATTTGTTTCCATGGCTTATAAGATGATAATGTTTAAATAAATATTACATTATGGGTGGGTTTCACTAATTTTATTATATATCTATTTACTTTATTGTTTTTATTTATTTTCTCAGTAGATTCAATGTTTATAATACATAAATATAGGGGAAATATCATCTTTTAAATATAAAATATTATTTAATACATACTAAAAAAAGGGGAGTTACAGATGTTTTTTTTCAATTTTTATTAGAAATAAAACCAATCTTATTTATTTAAGTTCAAGTGTACTTAAATTTTATTTCATTAATTTATTTTATTTTTTCACTCTAATCCTGGAATTTTCTTAATTAATGTTTTCTAAATTTGTCTATTCTAAGGTACAATAAATGACTTTGAAATTATTTTTTAAGGGAAGATAAAATTTTTAACTGAAATCCTTATTTTAGAAAGGGGATCATATGTTTTAATGATTTATACATAAATCTTTTTAACTATTTCAAATAAGGGGATAATTTTTTAAATTATATTTGGTTTTTTAATTATGAAAAATTGAGATAATGTTAATTTTCTCCTTCTTTGTTTATTTAATCTATAATTTGATAATTATAAACACCTCACATTATTTTTTTTATTTTTTAAAAACTACAATAATCTTTATTCCATTTAGCTTTAGTTTTTAAAGATTACATTATTTATATAATAAAAATAATGGTGTTAATATTATTGGTTCTTAATATTTTTATTCATTGGTTAATTTTTATTTAATTATTATTATTTATTTATTCTAATGGTTTTTTTATTTCTATTTTTGTACATTCTATATGAGTCAAATTTTCAATTATTCTAAGTGTTTAAACTGTATAAAGAAAACTGAATGACCCTTATGTAGAGTATAAAAACTAGTGTTAAATTTATTTATAATTCGTTATTTTCATTTAAGAAGCATATAAGAATTAATTATTACCTTTAAAAGGTATGAAAAAAACAAACGATATTTATGCTGAATATAAATAACATTTACACAAAGTGTGAGTATACTTGATTTCATTACACATCTTGTAAAATTCATATGATACATTTACAAAAAACTAATTGACCATTATATAGTAATGTAATAATAGTTATGAAACAAATATGTTTACAAAAAAAACTCATTATTGTGAATAAAATAATGTTTATTCACATTCATTCTTACACAGAATGATAGTTATGAAGGATTCATACATATGTAGAAATTGATGTTTTTTTAGATCTAAAAAATATATTTTCTTAACATAGAATGATGTTTATATAACACAAGTTGATTCTTATTCATATTCATGATTATGAAAATAAATATTCATGTTTATAAAATAATTAAAAAATATTCTTACACACTCAGCACTTAGTTTTTCTAAAAATAAAAATATTCCATTTTTCACTTATCTCTTATATTTTGATTCTATATATATTTATGTTGCCTATTTTATTAAATTTATTTATTCCATAATTATGTATTAATTATTTTGATTCTATGATAATAATATTAGGATTGTTTTGAAATAATAAAATTTAAATAATAAAGGAATAAATCTATTTAGGATTTATACTACTTGTTTGGAAATTACAGGATTCAAATTTAAACTAAATGAAATATGATAAGTGAGTATCGAATTATTTATGGGATTTTTCTAAGGAATTTAATAAGAATAATTATGATAATATTTACTATTGTATTACAATTTTATTCATTTATTATAATGATTCATTGATACAGTTATTTTTATTTTTATGGATCATCATATATACTTATAACTTTGATTTAGTTTGTTATTATAGAGTGAGCAAATTATAGAAATTTGGGAAATGATAAATCATAAAGGATATGCATGAAATTATCATTAATAATAATATTTTTCAGGAAGAAACTATATAAATATTATATTATAAAACCAAATAAAATATATCAAAGGAACTTTTTAGGATACTCAAATTTTAATATGATATAGATTTTTTCAATCATCACTACAACACTCTTGGCTGGACATCATCATAAATATCCTCTTCATATGAAGTGATCCTTGCTACTTCAACATTTAAGTATTTCACTATCCAACTATTTTTTATGGTATTTTAATTCCTTATCTTTATTTATGTGTTTCTACTTTTTAGTTTATGTTTTTTTAATAAAATGTGGGAATATAGTTTCAGGGTTATACCAAAAAAATAAATGGTGCATTTTGGTGTGACTTAGTATGCTAAAAGGAATGGTTTATAGTAGTTCCTTGGTCTTAAAAAAGGAAAGGATGAATCTTACATTACATTAAAATTAATTTACAATTATATATCTCTAGTTTTGAAAAATTATTTATAGGATTTGTGACTTTATTTTTGAAAATTGTAGTTGTAAAGGTTTATGACTCCCCATTAAAATTTAGGTCGATATATAGTGGGTACCTATAAAAAAGAATATCTTTATTTCACATTAATAAATGATTTATTAAATAAGGTTATACTTAATAAGACCCCACATATTGACAAGTCTAGTGTCTTTGTGAATTAGGTACATTACATAAAAATTGAAAATAGTTAAAAAACATTTTTATTGAAAACTTCTTTAACATGCTTTCACATAAAACTGCATGGGATAACTTGGGGACATACATAAAAAATTGGTGAGCTATAAAGAAAATTAAGGGAATAAATATGGAATAACTTAAACAAGAAAATACATTTTATACAAGTGGAATAAAAATGGGGCATAAAAGTCATGATAATAATAAACATTAATAATAAGGCATGATATAGCATGATAATCATAACATGGGAAATGTGGAAACAAATTAAAATGAAACATCATAAACATAGATCAAGGATATCTTCCAAGACATCATGATGGAAAAACTCCCATAAAGTAATCAGGTTCATTAACTATCCCAGCATGACATCTTATGAGACTAATCATTACCCAATGCATTGAAGTTCTATATAATTCCAGGAACACCTGTTATATTCATTTAATTATCATGTTTAGGTTTTCCACATTTGTCTTACAACATGGATTTCTTCATCATAATATTTTATTACATGATCAAAGAGTGTGGAATAAATACATGTAATTACTAATTCAAATAATTATAAGTTCATAAAGTTGAACACTCATAATAGAAAATGGGTATGGTATTCACTAAAAAAAAATTTGGAATGGAAACTTGTAGTAAAATTTTTATAGCCTAATGACATCGATTAAAAATTCATAAAAAATTTGATAAGATAGAACTGGGTATATAATAATTTGGACATAAAATGGGTAGTAATAGTGACATGTAAATATGTGCCCCAACATTATGAAATTGAAATATAAGTAATAAGATAATAAAGAAACTTGAATAAAGAAGAGAAAGTGAGGATCCCTTACTTGAGTGTGTGAATCCAAATGCTTGATAGGAGCTTATTGAGAGATTTGAAGCACCTTGTGTGGAATATAAACAGTGTATATTAGAGTAGGTATTTTATATAAGTATTTTTAGTGAGGGGAAATGGGATCTTGGGTGGGTTTACATAGGAAATTAGTTGGGATTCCTTTAATATTTCTCAAACTTCGGTTCCGAATTTATCTAATAAAATAACCAAAAACACAGACCTTACCATGGTTTTTTCCAATTATTTCTACTAAAAGGGGTTGTTTTACATTATTTTATAATTACAATTTCTTCACTTAATAAAATAACACCATTTATTATGTGTATATGAGTCATACTCTTAAAGAAATTGTTTTGAAACATTAAAATATATTAATGGTTTTGGAGGATTTATAATGGATTTATAAAATAAATAAAATAAACATTAAATATCATTATTTTAAATTTAAAAGGTATAATTTTTCTTGGATAACCTTTATAGAATTTATTTTGTCATTTTTTGGTCATTATGATGTCATAATACATACAATATATTTATATGGTATTTTCTTTTACCCAAAAATTTGATTATCTTAGAAAATTATGAAAAATTCACTGTTTGATAATTTCTTTGTTCTAATACCCAAAAAAATATTAATTTTATAAATATTTTCATTTTTAATTTTTAAATAAGAATATATATTTATTGAGAAATTCTAGGTTTTTTGACAACAACATTTTTTGGACCCATAAAAAATTACATTTTACTTCATAAAAATTATATGATAATTTATATTTAATTAATATTATTTCATAATAATAATTTTTTAAAAAATTATTTATTTAAAAAATAAATTCATTCATCAAAATAAATTCTTTAATTGAATTTTAATATTACCCAAAAATATTATTCCACTTTTATTGTATCAAAATAAAAATCATATATAAAGTAAAAATAATAGGATGAAAATATATTAATTATTCTATAAAAAATAATGTACATACTCATATAGATAGGGTCTTGATACATATCCATTTAATACACCAAAAAATTCCCTAAGAGTAAGGTGTATAGTAGTGATACTTTCATGGGGTGGTTCGATGTACATGGTTTGGCTTGTGTTCTCTATGAGCTTGAACATCCCCTATAAATGGTTTCACTCATGCTTAAGATTTTTTATCTCAGCTTGGGATAGGTCAAGGTAAAACCCCAGAGATGGTATCTCCCTCAAAACCTCCAATAAATGGGCTCTATAGGGTACAATATTACTAGTTAAGTCCATCACTTCATTTGTCTCTATCAATTAGATTTGTTAAAATCTTTTATTTATACTAATAATAGGGTCATTGTTCGTTGGATATATTATCAAGGGTAATGGTACATAATGTTCTTTTAAATACAATTAGATTTAATAAAACAAAATAAGTGCATGTTTTATATATAACTATATTACATAATATGAATTATAATTAAATCATAAGGAAAAATTTTATTTATAATAGTTCAGGTCGTTAAAATCTTCCCCTATTTTGAAATAACTCCATAGAAATTTTCATTTATCAAAATAAAACATATAAGGGTATCTTTTTTCATCCCTTCCTTCTTTTCCCATGTTTCTTCTTTAAAATTATGGTTTATCTACATCACTTTGACAAGATTCATTATCTTATTTCATAGAACTTTTTCTCTATGATCTAATATCTTCACTGACTTCTCTTCATATGACATATCATTCTCCAATGGTTCCACCTATATATTGAGTATATATGAGGGGTTTGGTATGTACTTTATCAGGATGGATACATAGAATACATCATTTACTTGACACAGGTTAAGTTATAGTGCTAGTCAGTAAGCCACCACTCTGATGTGATCAAGGATCTCAAAGGAGCTGACTAAGATTTCCTTTCTCCCCAAATCTTGTCACATTACTCCATAGAGATATGAAGAGGAATACCATGTCTAAAAAATAAAACTCTAGGTCATGATGATGATTCTCAACATTACACTTTTATCGACTCTAAGAAACCATGATGTGATTCTAAATGGTCATTAAATTTTCCACCATTTCCTTAACCAATTTAGGACCTAGAAGTTTTAGTTCCCCAACTTCATCCCAACATGTAGGTGTTCGGCACCTCTTCCCATAAAGGTCTCAATAGGGTTACATTTATATACTTGAGTGGAAACTGTTGTTGTATGATAACTCGAACAGAGATAGATGTTGGTCTCATCCTCCTTTTAAGTCTATATAATATGATCCCAGCATGTCTTTTATTATCTTAATAGTCCTATCAGACTGGACATCAGTTTGAGGATGATAGGTCTTACTAAAGTTCATAGCAGTGTTAAGATCAGGTTAAATACTTTTCCAGAACTCATAAGTACATCTTGGACCTCTATCGGATATAATAGTTATTGGTACTCCATGCACCCTCACCACTTCATTGATTTATATTCGTCCACGTTGGTTGAGTGAGAAGTTCTCTCGAATTGGGATAAAGTGAGTTGTCCTTGTAATATAATCCATAATAACCCTTACAACAACATTTCCTCTTCATGTATTCAAAATTATGGTCACAAATACCATGATGAAAGTTTACCATTTCTATTTTGGAATGGGTAATTTCTTCATCATCCCCTAAGGCATTTTATTTTTAACTTTAACTTGTTGACATACCAGTCACTTTGATGTATATTCAGTGATCTCCTCCTTCATATTCTCCCACCAATAGTTATATTTGAGATCTCAATACATATTTTTACTCCCTGGGTGAATAGGGAAGGTTGATCTATGTTCGTCATTTAGAATCTGTCTTTTTATCTCTTGATTGGATGGTACACATAGATGTGACCCAAATCTTAAAAATCCTTGTTCATTAACATTAAACTCTTAGGATTTCCCTTTTCTTAAAGTTTTCAATTTCTTCTAAATTCCCACATCATTTTTTCAAATAATCCTTCATCTTTAACAAAATAGATGGTTGAGAAATTATTTTTGAAAGGATTTATGATGATTCATCCTTTATTATTCCTATGTGCATCCTCTTCACGTATAAAAAGATCAAATACCACTCAATTCTCATCAATGATAAAATTACTGGAACCTTTTTACTTAGAGAGTCTGCAAATTTTTCTTCCTTACCAAGATCATACTTTATTGAGTAGTCATGTTCCTTGATCATCTCTAACCATCATCACTAGCACATATTCATATGTTTCTATGTGAATATATACTCAAGGATTTTTTTTATCCATATATATCTCACACTTCTCCCCAAAGATATAATTACACCATATTTCCATTGCAGAGGTCACTACATCCAACTCTAGATCATGCATTGGGTAGTTCTTTTCATTGAAATCCAACTGCCTTGAAAAATAGGCTATAACTTTTTCATTATTTATTAACACATAGCCTAATTCCTTCTTAAAATCTTCAATGAATACCATGAAAAGTTCTCCACTTGTGGGTACTATGAGTACAAGGTCAGTGATAAACCTCCTTTTCAACTCCTTGAATCTATCCTTCCATTCATCATTCCAGGAAAACCTAACCCCCTTATGATTTACAATCGTGATAAATTCCTCAAAGATCGATAATAATATAGAGTTTTTTCAAGGAAACTACAGATATCTGTCATTGATTTTGGCCTCATCCATCCTTCAATGACATCTATTTTTCAAGTGTATATAGATATCACATTTATTGTGATTTTATTCCCCAAGAATAAGAATTCCTTCAACCATAACACACATTTTTTTGTACTTGGAATAAGGATTATCCTTTCATAAGGTATTTATAATAGTTCTCGGATACTTCTCATACTACTCCTTGGTTTTAGAAAATAATATAATATCATCAATAAATACTTCGACAAATTTGTTGAGGTAATACTTAAATACTATATTCATCAATCTCATAAATATTGATGTAGAATTAATGAGTCCAAATGAAATTACAAAGAATCATAGTGCACGTACCTCGTAAGAAAAGAAGTATTTAGGATGTCCTCCTTCTTTACCCAAACTTGGTAATATCCTGACCACATATCCACCTTGTAAAAGTAGTTTGCTCCACATAGTTGACCAAACAAGTTATAAATATATTTACAATGATATGTGTTATTTACTGAGATCTTTTTGAGCTCACGATAATCAATGAAAAGGTGCATTGAACCATCTTTACTCTTGACAAAGAGAGATAGTGCACCCCATAGTGAAGCCCTTGGGAATACAAACCCTTTATCCAAATTCTCCTATACTTATTTCCTCATCTCCTTAAGTTCCACAATAGCCATTCTATATGGATTCTTAGATAATGGTAATATCCCAAGTATAAGCTCGATTGAAAATTCAACCTCTCAACTAGAAGTAAGACTACGAAATTCCATCAGAAACACATAATTGTATTCCCTCACAATAGACATGTCTTTGATGATGACACTTTCCTTAGACTCAATAAATTTAGTGAAATATGATTTTTCAAAAGGAAATAATAACCAAGCGTTAGATTTTGATTCTAAAGAATATTCATCCTCCTATTTTCACTTGTATATAATCAAGTGACAATTCAGAATACAGAGATTGATTTTATTCTCATGGAAATTTATGTTGGATATATATTGGTAAAGACAATCCATGACTAGAATTTCATAAAATTCCAAAAAAAGAATAATGAAAAGCTTCTCTAGAGAGTTATCCCTACAAACATTGACCGAGGATAAGTTATATACTTAGGATGCTATAATTTCCCCATTTACCATTTTCACTAAGAAATATATTAATGTGATTTTTGGTAGTGATGGAATAATTATACTAAAAGTTTGTGATATGAAGGAATGTGTAGAACTAGATTCAAAAAAACATTATATATCCTTGAATGAATAACTAGAATACATGCCACCAATTCATTGTCGAGATCCACCTCAGCATTAGCGAAGGTAAAAGCTCACCCTTGTTTCCATGGATATTGTTACCTATCTCTAAAAACTACTGGCTTAGTGTATTGGTTTTCAATATTCCATAGTTTCTTGTAGTTATAGAAATGAACAATGATTTGATGGTTTACTGGAAGATTCCTTCCCTCCATCACATTAGTGGGTTTCTACTGTCATAAATAATTAGTTAGTTTCCCTCCCTTTCTTTACCTAATGCATTTACTTATCCTCCTTAGAAAATTTTTGGGGTGCTTCTTTCTACGCCTTTACAAGTGGGATGTTGAAATTTAGTGGAAAAATTATATTTCTCCATTAGAACACCAAAATTAAACTCTAATTTCCTCTTATTATCCTCTTAATACCCTTGTGATTCACTGATTTCCATTTTGACTTTGAGGGCACATCAGATAATCATATAGTGAATCTATTTATATTTCTATAATCCTTGAGTTGATTCAAAGATCCTTAATATTAAATTATTTTCCTTGACTCTTATATTATGTTGGATAATCATCTCACCCCTTTATTCTAGATCTATTCACCCTAGACACATACTTCATTGGTTCCTCAATTATAATTTTTTGAGTGGATTGTGTTCTTGGATAGAATGTGTGGTTTGATGCCTCTATTATGGAATCCTAATTTTCAGTATTTTTGGTCTCACACTTACCATTATGATAAAATTTTATCTCACAAATTTGGTTATATTCGTTGATAACATGTCATAAGGATAATATGATATTTAACCATTAGAATATTCATATTTTTTCCTGATACTGGTATCTAACGAAGGTATCATTGTTCTAGAATGAGTATCCTCACTAATAATAATTTACCATAATTACTTTACCACCATATTTTGTTTATACAAATTAGAATATATATAAATGGCACTAGTAATTATCATGGAAAACGCTTAAATTGGAGGGAATATCTAAATGATGTATAGAATTTGAATGTAGTTTCAAAATTGATCCTCATTTAATGGAAAAATTATCTTTCATTTTGTATGAGTTCTTCTCATATCATCCATGATCTTCATCTTTTAGATTTCAAGTTTTCACTTCCCTATATGGGAAGAATTTGAACTCTTGGTGTATACTCAGATCCTTGATGATCATTGGTTTATCCAATTCATGATACTAAATACCAAATATTTTTTGAATGTATGACTTAAATCAACACCTCTACATATCATGTTTGTTATTTAATTAATAAATTTTTAAATGTACCTTGATCCAAACACAAAAACGTAGAGTTATCTAAAAATATAGAATGAGGACTTACTTCAAAAAACATAAAATAAGAACCTGTATATCTTTTCCAGAATTGGCATTTCCAAACTTATGGAAGATCCATCCACCAAACTTATTTCCAATATAAATATGTTTGGTTTTACAGCCATTTGTGAATCACATACTTAAATAATGTTTCTATAAAGACACATGGCTAGGAAAATAAAAAATCTAGAGTTTTGAATTTATATCAAGGTTGACTCTGTATCCCCGTAATTCATATGACCACGACCAATTTTATATAAGTATGTTGTTGGGGTTACCCTATTCTACAAGGTAAGACACACTATTGGGAATTGAGTGATTTTAATATCTTCATACTTAATTAGGATGATTTTTATCCAGTTTTCAATAGAAATATTTTTACTTAGGTAGAGTTCCTTCTTCTTATTTTCCTTACATTCCATCAATAGAGCTTGTTTTAGGGGCGTTATCCACTCAGTTTCTCCCCAACAATGACAATGGGCAATACTATATAATACCATATATCATGTCATTTCAAATAATTTAAGTCATTTCCTTTCAATTATACATAAAAATTTTCAATGGATATGTCATGCCTATTAAAATTCCTTTTCTAGGTGATGAGATCCAATTGAAACATTCTTTCCCAATTATAACGTGTAAATTAAACCATTTAAATTAATTAAATCATTTTATAATGTAAAAACAAACATAATAATGGGTTCTTTGGTTATTATAGTGTGAAATGGAACATAGGAATAAGTATGGAACACCTAGGATTTTGTTATTCTATTATCATTGACCTCCAATTATAATAAGAGGGTCTAGTCAAGTATTTCAATTCTAAAATAATCAATTTTTTTAGGGAAAATTATTTTTATAGACATTGTATGGGTATAACCAATGCATTGAATAATGGTAAATATTATAAACAAACAAGATTATAGGGAAAATAAATTATAACACCTACCTCATATATAGGACCATCCACTCATCTAATATTGGGCTTTGATTCGATCCAGAATGGATTAAATTGGAAGTATCATCAAATTCCCTAAATGTATGGCGAATCAACTCACATAGATTTAGTATTTTGTATGGAGAGATAAATAAAACAGAGACAAGAGAAATTATAGACATACTAAGGGATATCCAATGAAATTGATGGTGGCTGATTTTGGGTCTAGATAGAGGAGATCTCTCCATGTCTAGAGAAGAGGCCGAGGAGAATATCTCAATTAGAGGGCTACTAGATGAAGATGGGAGGAGAAGAGAGGGGTTGAAGATTTAATTAATCATGGTAAAATCATCATTTATTCATATTTTTAAATTTTTATGGTTTTTCTATGTGGTTTAAAAAAACATACTCTAACCATGAACACCATCTTTCCAATGGATAGGAACCTCACATGGTCTAGCTGTATGGTTTGAAAAATTGGGTATATAATCATGTAGTTAATTAGCACTAAGGTTGTGGTCTGTGCATATTGTTTGGGAGAACCAAGCACAGCCCATGTGGGTCTCCCCATGGACACCTTCACCAAGATGCATGGCATCTTGAGACCATCACAGAGTTTAGAGAAACCGTACTCATCTGGAAATGGGGTTTCATAGTTTACTACCACTATTAAACTAACTGTGTATTAGTCATAAGCGTCATTCTTCCTCTTCAAAACTGAATCTTTCATATCCTGATGCCTATGGAGCTCAACCAAAATTATAGCCCCCCCCCCGCATGACTTAAACCTCATCAAAAAACAACACTTTCAAGTGTTTCAATGCTCGGATTTATATTCTAGGGATCATTTAAAGATCCATATCATTCACCAATCGAGAATTCATATTCTTTTGATAATTCAAATGGTCCAAAAAAAATATGACCATACGTTAATGGATTAATCAAATCAAGAAACTAATTCTAGAAATAACCCTTCTAAATCTTTTTATTGAAAATTTGATTGATAAATTATATAATAAAAAAAGGTTACAAAATAATATTTTTAATATTTCATATTTGTATAAAAACTCATAAATATGTATAAGAAACTTTTTGAGTAAAAAAATTTCCATATTGAAGAAAATGAATAGTTAATAAATATTACACTATATCTAGTAATAAAATATATATATTTGGAAACTATTCAAAAGGAACATCATAAACTCAAATGTCAACTTTCTAAAACTAATTAGGAAATTGAATGAAAATTTAATGTTTTTCTGAATGAAAATATCAATTTAAAATATTAATGTAAAATATTGAGGAAATTTTATTCCATATTTGTATAAGTTCAGACTATAAAATAATGTTCATAATTATTTAAATAAATTAAACTATAATTAGAAATTATTAGGATAATCCATTTCCTAGAATTTATGATGCATTTTTTGAAAAACGTTTCAGGGGAAATGTTTCAATTGTTATTTGTTTTAAATTTGCAATGAAGGAAAATTATGTGAGTGAATGATAATTTTGATTTATAAAATCTATTGGATATACTAAAGACTTCATTTATAAATCATTATCCTATAAATTTCCTATTAATAAATTTTTGAAATTAGTTTTGGTTCCTAGAAAAAGATTCTCTAACCCGATTGGACTTGAATTTTCATAGGTACCAAAATTGTCTAAAATTTATTATTGTAGGATATGTGCCTCTAATATTTGAAAACTGAAACATATAGTGGATGTAATATTCATAGATAGGTGATCCTATATATTTTTTTCATTTAAAAATGTGAAGTAGGTGATGTTACTTTTGGTGATAATTCAAAAGGTATTATCAATGGTTATTTTAGAGGTATTTATTTCAAAATAAGTTATCATTTTTAAAAATATATATATATTGAATAATTAAAATATAATTTTATTATTATTTCACAATTATGGGATAATTTAATGTATGTAAAATTTCAAAATGATAATTTTAATGTTTTAAATGATGAAATTAGTTTGTTTTATGGAAATAGAAAAAGATGGCATATATTTTATCAGTTTTTATAAACAAACTTTGAAAAATATCAATTTCTAAATTGTTTTAACATTTGGAAATATTTGATGGAATAGGATACCCATACATTCAAATTTCATGATATTGTATAAGTTATCCAAAAACCAAAAATACATGTAGGAATGTGAACTAGATATTGATAGCACCTACGTTTGTGGCTCATACATGAAAGGTAAACAAAATAAAGAATATTTCATACATATTAAGGAAGAGAAAATGATAAGTCATCCATAACTCATTCATATTGATTTATCTGTACATATACCTATTGGTAGTATTGGAGAAAAAATGGATGACTTGGAGATTGTATATGAACATAGTAAATTTATATAGACTTACTTTCGTGCTCATAAATATAAAAATATTTTAAAAAATCTATTTTTTATAAATTAGTTCAAAATGAAAAGGGTGGTTTAATCTTATAAATTAGAAGTGATATGAGAAGATATATTTTAAAATAATAATTTGATAAATCTTGTAAATAAAATTTCTATTCTCGTATTTTTTCCACGCATGGGATACTATAACAAAAAATATTATAATGGAGAGGGAAATATATCTTTATGAGAATTCATAGAACCAGGATAAATTAATTTAAAAAACATAAATATTTTTTTTATCATAATGTATAAATATAAATTTATTTTTGTATAATATATTTATTTTAAGTCCTATTTTAAATAATACATATTATGAAATTTGGAAAGGAATAAATCCAAAAGTTGTATATTTTTTAGTATTTGGTTATAAATTTTATATTCATATCAATAATGTTTCCTTAGATACATTAATTAAAAATTATAAATAATTTGTTTTATTAAGTTATTAAAATTATATTAAAGCCTATATACATTAATAAAAATTAACTGTAATAGTTGAGGTGTTTTAACATGTTATGTTTGATAAGAATACATTAATTGAAAAGAATGATGATTTAGAGCAGCTTTAAGGGGACATTAGAGAATTTAAATTTTGAGATGATTAACATCAAAATGAAACGTTTCATGTTGAGGGGGGTTCTCACCCTCATAAAATTACTTATAAATTGCATATATATAATTCTTTATAAAAAACAATTGAAATTTTTTATTCAAAATTTCAGACAAAAAAATAATTAAAGAATATTTATGCCCATAATAACTTTATTTTTAATTTTATTCTTAAAACTATTGATGAATACTTTACTAATTAAAACCATATATTGTTTTTGTAATAACGGTTAAACCATATTTCTAGAAATAAATTATGGAATGTAGTTGAACTACTTAAAACAACAAGTAAATAATACTAAATGGATTTTTAGGAATAAACTTGATGAATCTATAAATATTGTTAAGAATAAGCACATATTTAAATAACATGAAAATATATAAGAAGAATGAATATATTATAATGAAACATTTCCCCAAGTTTCAAGGTTATAATCTATAAGAATTTTATTTGCTTGTTATGATTTACATAGACATAAATTATTTCAAACGGATATCAAAAGTGCCTTTCAAAATGGATTTATTTTAGAGGAAGTATATGCAAGATAGCCCCTAGATTTAAAAATGAAAAATCTTCCAAGTCATGTTTTATAGATTTCATAACCACTTTATAGACTTAAAAGATATCCAAGATCTTGGTATGAAGTATTATCAATTTTTCTTTGGTAAAATAATATTATAAAAGGAATGGATGGTGATAATTTATTTATAAAAAAAATGTTGGGAAAAACCCATTAAGGTAAAATTACAACATATTTGGTTTTGGTGTGTTTTTTGAAACAACAAGTTTCCAAGGTTAATTTTTGAGACCCAAATATGTTGTTTAAAATCCATGTTGACAAAGAACCATGACAAAGGAAGATAAGATCAAGAGGTGGTACAAAATAGAAGATACAAGGTTGCGTCGTTTTCCAGTGTTTTCAAAAATTTTGGGGCCCAAAATTTGGAATTTGGTGAGCACTGGGAAAATTGAATTTCCTTGAAGATCCCATAATATTCATGATTATGAAAATAAATATTCATGTTTATAAAAGAATTAAAATATATTCTTACACACTCAGTACTTATTTTTTCTAAAAATAAAAATATTCCCTTTTTCACTTATCTGTTATATTTTGATTCTATATATATTTATGTTGCCTATTTTTAAAAATTTATTTATTCCATAATTATGTATTAATTATTTTGATTCTACGATAACAATATTAGGATTGTTTGAAAATAATAAAATTTAAATAATAAATGAATAAATATATTTAGGATTTATACTACATGTTTGGAAATTATGAGATTCAAATTTAAACTAAATTAAATATGATAAGTGAGTATTGAATTATTTATGGGGGTTTTCTAAGGAATTTAACAAGAATAATTATGATAATATTTTCTATTGTATTAAAAATTTATTCATTTATTATAATGATTCATTTATGCAGTTATTTTTAGTTTTATGGATCATCAAAGGTACTTATAACTTTGATGTAGTTTGTTATTATTGAGGGAGAAAATTATGGAAATTTGGGAAATGATAAATCATAATGGATATGCATGAAATTATTATTTATAATAATATTTTTCATGTAGAAACTACATAAATATCGTATTATAAAAACAAATAAAATAGATCAAAGGAAATTTTTATGATACACAAATTTTAATATGATATAAATTTTTTCAATCATCACTACAACACTATTGGGTGGACATCATCATAAATATCCTCTTCATATGAAGTGATCCTTGCTACCTCAACATTTAAGTCTTTCACTATCCAACTAGTTTTTATGGTATTTTAATTCCTTATATAAATTTATGTTTTTCTACATTTTGGTTTATGTTTTTTTAATAAAATGTAGGAATATAGTTTCAGGGTTATACCAAACAAATAAATGGTGCATTTGGGTGTGACTTGATATGCTAAAAGGAATGGTTTCTAGTAGTTCCTTTGTCTTAAAAAAGGAAAAGTTGATTCTCACACTGCATTAAAATGAATTTACTATGATATATCTCTAGGTTTTAAAAATTATTTGTAGAATTAGTGACTTTATTTTTGAAAATTGTAGTTGTGAAGGTTTATGACTCCCCATTAAAATTTAGGTCAATATATAGTGGGTACCTATAAAAAAGAATCTCTTTATTTCACATTAATAAATGATTTATTAAATAAGTTTATACTTAATAAGACCCCAAATATTGATAAGTCTAGTGTCTTTGTGAATTAGGTACATTACATAAAAATTGAAAATAGTAAAAAAACATTTTTATTGAAAACTTCTTTAACATGCTTTCACTTAAAACTGCATGGGATAACTTGGTGACATACATAAAAAATTAATGAGCTATAATGAAAATTAAGGGAATAAATATGGAATAACTTAAACAAGAAAATACACTTTATACAAGTGTAATAAAAATGGGGCATAAAAATCATGATAATAATAAACATTAATAATAAGGCATGATATAGCATGATAATCATAACATGGGAAATGTGGAAACAACTTAAAATGAAACATCATAAACATAGATCAAGGCTATCTTTCAAGACATCATGATGGAAAAACTCCCATAAAGTAATCAGGTTCATTAACTATCCCAACATGACATCTTATGAGACTAAACATTACCCAATGCATTGAAGTTCTATATAATTCCAGGCAAACCTGTTATATTCATTTAATTATCATGCTTAGGTTTTCCACATAGATCTTACAACATGTATTTCTTCATTATCATATTTTATTACATGATTAAGGAGTGTGGAATAAATACATGAAATTACCAATTAAAATAATTATGAGTTCATAAAGTTGAACACTCATAATAGAAAATGGGTATGGTATTCACTAAACAATTTTTTTGGAATGGAAACTTGTAGTAAAATTTTGATAGCGTAATGACATCAATTAAAAATTCATAAAAAATTTGATAAGATAGAAATGGGTATATAATAATTTGGACATAAAATGTGTAGTAGTAGTAGTGACATGTAAATATGTGCCCCAACATTATGAAGTGGAAATAGAAGGAATAAGATAAAAAAGAAACTTGAATAAAGAAGAGAAAGTGAGGATCCCTTACTTGAGTGTATGAATACAAATGCTTGATAGGAGCTTATTGAGAGATTTCAGGCACCTTGTGTGGAATATAGACATGGTATATTAGATTAAGTATTTTATATAATGATTTTCAGTGAGGAGAAATGGGATCTTGGGTGGGTTTACATAGGAAATTAGTTGGTATTTCTTTAATATTTCTCAAACTTCAGTTTGGAATTTATCTAATAAAATAACCAAAAACACAGACCATACCATGGTTTTTTCCAATTGTTTCTACTAAAAGGGAGTGTTTTACATTATTTTATAATTACAATTTATTGACTTAATAAAATAACACCATTGATTTTGTGTATATGAGTCATACTCTTACAGAAATTTTTTTGAAACATTACAATATATTAATGGTTTTGGAGGATTTATAATGGATTTATAAAATAAATAAAATAAACATTAAATATCATTATTTTAAATTTAAAGGGTATAATTTTTCTTGGATAACCTTTATAGAATTTATTGTGTCATTTTTTTGTCATTATGATGTCATAATACATACAATATATTTATATGGTATTTTCTTTTACCCAAATATTCGACTATCATAGAAAATTATGAAAAATTCACTATTTGATAATTTATTGGTTCTAATACCCAAAAAAATATTAATTTTATAAATATGTTTATTTTTAATTTTTAAAAAAGAATATACATTTATTGAGAAATTCTAGGTTTTTTGACAACATTTTTTGTACCCATAAAAAATTACATTTTACTTCATAAAAATTATATGATAATTTATATTTAATTAATATTATTTCATAATAATAATTTATTAAAAAAATTATTTAAAAAATACATTCACTCATCAAAATAAATTATTTAATTGAATTTGAATATTACCCAAAAATATTATTCCTTTTTTATTGTATCAAAATAAAATTCATTTATAAAGTAACAATAATAGGATGAAAATATATTAATTATTATATACAAAATAATGTACATACTCATATAGATAGGGTCTTGATACATATCCATTTAATACACGAAAAAATTCCCTAAGAGTAAGGTGTATAGCAGTGAGACTTTCATGGGGTGGTTCGACGTACATGGTTTGTGTTGTGTTCTCTATGAGCTTGAACATCCCCTATAAATGGTTTCACTCATGCTTATGATTTTTTATCTCAACTTGGGATAGGTCAAGGTAAAACCCTAGAGATGGTATCTCCCTCAAAACCTCCAATAAATGGGCTCCATAGGGTATAATATTACTAGTTAAGGCCATCACTTCATTTGTCTCTGTCAATTAGATTTGTTGAAATCTTTTATTTATACTAATAACAGGGTCACTGTTCGTTGGATATATTATCAATGGTAATGGTACATAATGTTTTTTTAAATCCAATTAGATATAGAAAAACAAAATAAGTGCATGTTTTATATATAAAAATATTACATAATATGAAGTTTAATTAAATCGTAAGGAAAAATTTTATTTATAACAGTTCAGGTCATTAAAATCTTCCCCTATTAAGAAACATCACCATAAAAATTTTCATTTATCATAATAAAACATATGAGTGTATATTTTTTCATCCCTTCCTTCTGTTCCCATGTTTCTTCTTCAAAATTATGGTTTATCTACATCACTTTGACAAGATTCATTATCTTATTTCATAGAACTTTTTCTCTATGATCTAATATCTTCACTGACTTCTCTTCATATGACAGATCATTCTCCAATGGTTCCTCCTATATATTGAGTACATGTGAGGGGTTTGGTATGTACTTTATCAAGATGGATATATATAATACATAATTTACTTGACATAGGTTAAGTTATAGTTCTAGTCAGTAAGCCACCACTCTGATGTGATCAAGGATCTCAAAGGAGCTGACTAAGATTTCCTTTCGTCCCAAATCTTGTCACATTACTCCATAGAGATATGAAGAGGAATACCATGTCTACAACATAAAACTATAGGTCTTGATGATGATTTTAAACATTACTCTTTTATCGACTCTAAGAAACCATGATGTGATTATAAATGGTCATTACATTTTTCACCATTTCCTTAACCAATTTAGGACCTAGTAGTTTTAGTTCCCCAACTTCATCCCAACATGTATGTGTTCTGCACCTCTTCCCATAAAGGGCTTAATAGGGGACCATTTATATTCTTGAGTGGAAACTATTGTTGTATGATAACTCGAACAGATATAGATGTTGGTCTCATCCTTCTTTTAAGTCTATATAATATGATCCTAGCATGTCTTTTGTTATCCTAACAGTCCTATCAGACTGGACATCAGTTTCAGGATGATAGGTCGTACTAAAGTTCATAGCAGTGTTTAGATCAGGTTAAATACTTTTCCAGAACTCATAGGTACATCTTGGATATCTATTGGATACAATAGTTATTGGTACTCCATGCACCCTCACCACTTCATTGATTTATATTCGTCCAAGTTGGTTGAGTGAGAAGTTCTCTCGAATTGTGATAAAGTGAGTTGTCGTTGTAAGATGATCCATAATAACCCATACAGCAACATTTCCTATTGATGTATTCAAAATTCATGTGACAAAGACCACGATGACAGTTTACCATTTCTATTTTGTAATGGGTAATTTGTTCATCATATCCTAAGGTATTTTATTTTTAACTTTAACATGTTGACATACCAGTCACTTTGATGTATATTCAGTGATCTCATCCTTCATATTCTCCCACCAATAGTTATCTTTGAGATCTCAATAAATATTTTTACTCCCTGGGTGAATAGGGAAGGTTGATCTATGTTCTTCATTTATAATCTGTCTCTTTATCTCTTGATTGGATGGTACACATAGACGTGACCCAAATCTTAAAAATCCATGTTCATTAACATTAAACTCTTAGGATTTACCTTTTCTTAAAGTTTTCAATTTCTTCTAAATTCCCAAATCATTTTTCAAAGAATCATTCATCTTTTACAAAAGATATGGTTGATAAAAAATTTGTGAAAGGATTTGTGATGATTCATCCTTTATTATTACCATGTGCATCCTCTTCACATCTAAGAAGATCAAATACCAATCAATTATCATCAATGATAAAATTACTGGAACCTTTTTACTTAGAGAGTCTGCAACTTTTTCTTCCTTACCAAGAGCATACTATATTGAGTAGTCATATTCCTTGATCATCTCTAACCATCATCACTAGAACATATTCATCTGTTTCTATGTGAATGTATACTTAAGGATTTTTTGACCTGTATATATCTCACACTTCTCCCCAAAGATATAATTACACCATATTTCCATTGTAGAGATCACTACATCCAACTCCAGATCACGCATTGGGTAGTTCTATTCATGGACATTCAACTGCCTAGAAAAATAGGCTATAACTTTATCATTATTTATTAACACATAGCCTAATTCCTTCTTAAAATATTCAATTAATACCAGGAAATGTTCTTCACTTGTGGGTACTATGAGTACAAGGGCAGTGATAAACCTCCTTTTCAACTCCTTGATTCTATCTTTCCATTCATAATTCCATGAAAACCTAACCCCCTTACGATTTACAATCGTGATAAATTTCTCAAAGATCGATATTAATACCGAGTTTTTCCAAGGAAACTATAGATATCTGTCATTGATTTTGGCCTCATCCATCCTTCAATGGATTTTGTATTTCAAGGGTATATAGATATCTCATTTATTGTGATTTTATTCCCCAAGAATAATAATTCCTTCAACCATAATGCACATTTTTTGTACTTGGAATAAGGATTATCCTTTCATAAGGTACATATAATAGTGCTCAGATACTTCTCATACTCCTCCTTGGTTTTAGAAAATAATATAATATCATCAATAAATACTTCCACAAATTTGTTGAGGTAATACTTAAATACTAAATTCATCATGTTCATAAAGATTTATGGATAATTAACAAGTCCAAATGAAATTACTGAGAATAATAGTGCACGTACCTTGTAAGAAAAGAAGTATTTAGGATATCCTCCTTCTTTACCCAAACTTGGTAATATCCTAACCACATATCCACCTTGTAATAGTATTTTGCTCCACATAGTTGATCAAAAAAGTTATAAATATATTTACGTTGATATGTGTTATTTATTGAGATCTTTTTGAGATCACGATAATCAATGAAAAGGTGCATTGAACCATCCTTATTCATGACAAAGAGAACTAGTGCACCCCATAGTGAAGCCCTTGGGAATACAAACCCTTTATCTAGATTCTCCTATACTTGTTTCCTCATCTCCCTAAGTTCCACAATATTCATTATATATGGATTCTTAGATAATGGTAATATCCCAAGTATAAGATCGATTGAAAATTCAACCTCTCAACTAGAAGTAAGACTACGAAATTCCTTCGAAAACACAGAATTGTATTCCCTCACAATAGACATGTCTTTGGTGATGACACTTTCCATAGACTCAATAAATCTAGTGAAATATAATTTTTCATAAGGAAATAATAACCAAGCGTTAGATTTTGATTATAAAGAATATTCATCCTCCTATTTTCACTTGTATATAATCAAGTGACAATTCACAATACAGAGAGTGGTTTTCTTCTCATGGAAATTTATGTTGGATATATATTGGTAAAGATAATCCATGACTAGAATTTCATAAAAGTCCAACAAAATAATAATGAAAAGGTTCTCTAAAGATTTCTCCCTACAAACTCTGACCAAGGATAAGTTATATACTTAGGATTCTATAATTTTCCCATTTACCATTTTCACTAAAAAATATATTAATGTGATTTTTGGAAGTGATGGAATAATTCTACAAAAATTTTGTGATATGAAGGAATGTGTAGAACTATATTCAAAAAAACATTATATATCCTTGAATGAATAACGAGAATATATGCCACCACTTCATTTTCGGGATCCACCTTAGCATTAGTGAAGGTAAAAGCTCACCCTTGTTTCTAGGGATATTTTTATCTGTCTGTAAAAACTACTGGCTTAGTGTATTTGTTTTCAATATTCCATAGTTGCTTGTAGTTATAGAAATGAACAATGATCTGATGGTTTACTGGAGGATTCCTTCCCTCCATCACATTAGTGGGTTTATCCTGTCATAAATCACTAGTTAGGTTCCCTCCCTTTCTTTACCTAATGCATTTACTTATCCTCCCTAGACAATTTTTGGGGTGCTTCTTTCTATGCCTTTACAAGTGGGATGTTGAAATTTATTGGAAAAAATAGATTTCTCCATTGGAACACCAAAATTAAACTCTAATTTCCTCTTATTATACTCTTAATACCCTTGTGATTCATTGATATCCATTTTTACTTTGAGGGAACATCAGATAATCCTTATAATGTCTGGGAAGTTCTTATAGGCTTTTAGGTAAGAAAGTAAAAAATTGTTTTGAAAGATCACATTTGTGAAATTTTATCAAGAAGCACTATAACATGTTTTTTATAAAAATTTAATTACATAATTTTTCTACAACTTTAATCACATGCACTATTTTATTAAATGTTGTGATACATGAGTGTAAGGGCATATCTTACCCATTTTATTCCACACAAATGGATTTTTTCTAATGGATTGTGTGGTATTAGATTATTTCTAAACCATTCCATGGATGTAGATATTATTGTTGCATAGTGAACCATGTAAATTTTTTTGTTCCATTTGATTTGTATTTAAATTTTTTATAATAAGTAAGTAAATATTTAATAGGAGATAAAGGTTGTCTCATAAGTATGGAAACATAAAATAAAAATATATCACTGATTCACCCCATTTCACTCTTAGTGATACTTGAATCGTGGAAAGTTAATCTCATATATTTCCTATACCAAATCATAAAATATTTTTAATAGTATTTATGTATGTTTATAATTTTTATCAAGGTTAATATTTACATTATAATTACTCATCTTAAATGAAGAAAAACTATCTTCAATGAAATTGGGGTGTAAAATCAAATCTTTTTTGTTGAAAAAATTTATACATTATGAAAGTGTCTACTTTATAATTTAATGTTTTCAACTAATTATCTAATACTCTAAACTAAATATATATTATAAATTTATGAATGTGGAACCCTTGTTATATATCATGTAATTATGGGTTTTTTAATTTATGACTAATTATAGATATTTCTTTAAATTGTGCTAGCTATTTGACATATTGTAGAGAAGTAACATAGTTTATGTTGGTGTAATATATCCTTGGAGTAAAACTTCATATTTAATTGGGTTGTGAACATATCTTTTATTAGATCTCTAAGATATATTAGACAATTAATGGAACATTAAGGGTTTCCCTCAAATTATGCTAGGGTTAATGTAGTCTTGAAATATTGATCTGGAATCCATTGGTGAGAGGATGTGGCCTCATAGTGATATTAATTGGATGATATTAGAGTATTATAAAACCCTCATTCCTTGTCAATAAATACCATTTTACCAGGACTATTATAAATCTAGTCTCTAATATATTATATTGTCCATAATATATGATAAGTGTTATCTATAGTGTTATATTGGTGTATTGATTCCTTCTCAATATAAGTTTCAAAATGAATTTGTGTTGGGACATATATTATAGTTTAAATTGCATATTATTTTTTTCGCATAAATGTTTCTTTAACCCCTAAAATTTTAATCTCACATATATTGTTTCCTTTTTCATTTTATCTTCCACAGTACCCAACCTCTTCAATATTATTTTATGTTGCTCCACTCCTTGTATCGAAATACATAAAAAAATAAATGAATCCACTGAAAATTTTTCAATAAAAATTAATTATTAAATGAAAAAAATCCATGTACGGAAAACTAGAATAGATATTTTAATTAAAAATTAAAAAACTAATATTCTATCTCTAAATGAAATAAAAACACACAATATACAAAAGTAAAAATACAAAGTCAATGAATTTTTTTGCAATACATAGTATTTTTATTTCCAACTCCTTAACATACTTTCCAACTTTATCTAGGTAATTTTAAAAATTGAGGTCCTTAGGTTCCTTCTAATTATTATTCTAGGGAATATAAATGTTGTGTTGAAGTGTATTTCATAGATCTGAAGTATTTTCTATTATTATCCAATTGCACTAAGATTTTTTAGGCCTTAATGTATAGATAATCATATAGTGAATCTATTTATATTTCTCTAATCCTTGAGTTAATTCCAAGATCCTTAATATTAAATTATTTTCCATGACTCTTATATTATGTTGGATAATCATCTCACCCCTTTAGGCTAGATCTATTCACCCTAGACACATGCTTCATTGGTTCCTCAATTATAATTTTTTGAGTGGATTGTGTGCTTGGAGAGAATGTGTGGTTTGATGCCTCTATTATGGAATCCTAATTTTGAGTATTTTTGGTCTCACACTTCCCATTATGATAAAATTTTATCTCACAAATTTGGTTACATTCATTGATAACATGTCATAAGGATAAGATGATATTTAACCATTAGCATATTCATATTTTTTCCTGATACTGGTATCTAACGAAGGTATCATTGTTCTAGAATGAGTATCCTCACTAATAATAATTAACCATAATTACTTTACCACCATATGTTGTTTATCCAAAATAGAATATGTAAATGGCACTAGTAATTATCATGGAAAACGCCTAAATTGGAGGGAAGATCTAAATGGTGTATAGAATTTGAATGTAGTTTCAAAATTGATCCTCATTTAATGGAAAAAATTATCTTTTATTTTGTATGATTTCTTCTCTTATCCTCCATGATCATCATCTTTGAGATTTCAAGTTTTCACTTCCCTATATGGGAAGAATTTGAACTCTTGGTGTATACTCAGATCCTTGATGATCATTGGTTTATCCGTTTCATGTTACTAAATACCAAATATTTATTGAATTTATGACTTAAATCAACACCTCTACATCTCATGTTTGTTATTTAATTAATAAATTTTTAAATGTACCTTGATCCAAACACAAAAAACGTAGAGTTATCTAAAAATATTGAATGAGGACTTAATTCAAAAAACAAAAAATAGGAACCCGTATATCTTTTCCAAAATTGGCATTTCCAAACTGATGGACCTTCCATCAGCCAAACTTATTTCCAATATAAATATGTTTGATTTTACACCCATTTGTGAATCACATACTAAAATAATGTTTCTATAAAGACACATGGCTAGTAAAATAAAAAATCTAGAGTTGTGAATTTATATCAAGGTTGACTCTATATCCCCATAATTCATATGACCACGATCAATTTTATATAAGTATGTTGTTGGGGTTACCCTATTCTACAAGGTAAGACACACTATTGGGAATTTAGTGATTGGAATATCTTCATACTTAATTAGGATGATGTTTATCTAGTTTTCAATAGAAATATTTTTTACATAGGTAGAGTTCCTTCTTCTTGTTTTCCTTACATTCCTTCAACAAAGCTTGTTTCAGGGACGTTATCCACTCATTGTCTCCACAAAAAACCTTAGGTAAAGTAATTCATCATATATTTCCCCAAATATCATCACCCCAAATATTTTATACACATCCTACAAATTTATGTAAACTTACTCATATGTTTGGTGATAATTATTAATTTTAGGAATCAAATAGTTAACTAGATTAAGAATAATTAAACAACCCAAGATTTCATATGAATTTACTTTGAAATAATCTCAATTATTTGATATATATATCTCTACAGTAAACCTAATGTCTAGATAAACTCATGATGTAACATCCCCGACCCGAGAGATGCTAAACCGGTTCCCTATGTCAGGTCACCACATGACCTCAAGTGTGCCTCCTTGTATGCCAGAGGTTGTTGACCAGTGGTGAGGGTCTAAGAGTCAAGTGGAGAGACTATACCCACTTTTCAGAGTAATACACAATGGAAAATATAAACAATAACATAATAAATATAAACAAAATGATGAACATGAATAAATAACCAACCCCAAACTTGGTACAAACCATATCCAATAGTAAAAATTTCATGTCATGCTATAGTGCCAATTGAACTACCCAAAAAAGAAAAAAAATTGAGGAATCCCAAAAACGGTCATGGATCCAAGTCTTGGACCTCCTCTATGCACATACTGAGCCTAACTCACTTCTCTATCACAAGTTGTTTTCCTCTTTCCTAGCCTGAAACCATGTAATATTCTTGGGTTCACAATGGTGGCCCGAGTAGGGTGTGAGTAAAACTCAATAGGCCACCACCAAAGATGTCTAAAAAAATATCCATTCAAATAGATATTGCATGAAATTGGTGAATAATGTAAATTCAACAATAAAAATTCAATAATCCATTCTATATTATGATCCTTTATGTTATGTTACCCTTTATTCAAGGTGCACTATGTAATAATCTCAGGGTTTAGTTCACTCTTTTATCATGTATTTAATGGATTTTGAATGTCCAATATTCTAAAGCCATATGGGAATAATCAAGTCCTATATCACTAGGAATCACATTAAAATAACCACATTATCTTGACCTTAAAGCCTTAGTCTGAGTGGAATGCAACTTCAAGGAAAATTGAACTGTATCCCCTTTCCTAACTAGTTCATTTAGAGGTCAGAGCTTAAAACCTCAGTCAAACTCGACCTATATGTGTAGAACCTCATGTCTATACCCCACTCTATTAATTCATGTGTGCATACTTATTTATCCATTATTGCAAAAACCATATTACAACCAAGTATAGCCTATATCATCTACAAAATCACCACAATATCAGATAAATTGTAAAATTAACATTATGCCATAATCTATTAATCCATTCATCATTTATACCCTATAACTATTGATCCCCATTTTCCATTTCCCAGGCCTATCTCACTAATCATATTTGAGTTCAAACATTGTTCCTTAACATATTCTCATTAGTCCCATTTATCCCATATATATTCCATCCAAACAATACCTTAGCCTTTAGCAACATTAGCCACAACTATCCACAACCCTTCTAACTCATTACATAACCCAATTAATGCATTCTCTAAGTCTTTACAACATCATGAGTTAAATTCATACATTACATTCCCATTATCCCATTCGGAAGGGTTGGTGCACCCCATGGGTGGCCTTAAAATAATTCAAAACATCCTCCATGCATTCCATTGGGGAACATGAGTAATTAATTTGGTTATTTAGACACTAAATACATCAAATTATTCCAACTACACCAGGAACACATCAAAAAAGAGAAATAATAACACCCTACTTGCACAAATATAAATACAAACTATTGGATATAACTTGTAGACCACCTACCTAAAATTCATTGGTGAATGCATCCTTAATAGAGGCCTTATATCCTGATCTAAACACCCTTTGAATATTCATCCTAAATCTCACCGGAAAAAAATGATTTTAGAGCTTTAGATAGAGAGAAGAGAAAGATACAAACTCTAATCAAGAAAAGGAATCAAGAAGGGGATTAGCCATACCCATTGTAACACCCCAGGTTAATAAAGAATATGACATTTCATATTTATCCATATTTCTGAATAAATTATTAATATGACTTTAAAGGGGACGCTATGATCTATGGCGTACCTAATACGCAACAACGAGTTTCTTGGGAATCTTACGTTGCACTCTAATAATAAAATAATATTTTAAATGGTAGATAACATGTAGCCGTTGTATTGGCGGGAATGGATAGAAATAACTAAAATATGATTATATATGTTTTTAAATGTTTTTACTTTTATAAAATAAAAGATAAAGGCTTAAAATACGAAAAGAATTCAATTTTAGGCGTATATGCCCTAGTTTTCACTAAAGGTTCACTTATCGCCTTTTAATGGAGAAATGTCATTAAATATAGTTTTGATCACTCTTATACATTATTTTGGACCAAATAAAACTATTATTAAGAATCGGGACATCAAATTTTACTTTGTGTAATTTTTTGGTATTTTTCCGATAAAGTTCATTTTTTAATGAATAGTGTAGAATGTTGTGTTTTAATTCAAAACCTCTTTTTAATCTAATTTATTTATACGATTAGATAATATTTTTAATTGGTTTTAAAGTGAAATTAGAAAATATTTTTACCATTAAATCCAATACTGGTCGTTGGAATTAATTTCACTTTGAAATCAGACTTAAACTAGTGTCAATCTTTTGATACTTATTGTTTTATAAAAACACGCTATTTGCTCTGACAGCGGGAATTAATTATTAAATTAATTAATGTGACTAATATGTTTTGAATTTTGTAAAACGGACTTCATTTTTGAATTCGGAATATCAAATATAGCTTAGGGTGAATTTTTTGTAATTTTCTGAAAAACTTCAATTTTTGATGAATAGTGAAACCACTAAGTGGTAATCAAGCAAACTGATTTTTCAGTTAAATGAAAGTTTACCACTAATGTGTATTGAATTTTAAAAATCCGACATACATGGTTGTCATTAAGAAGTAAAATGTGGTTCAATGGGATAAAAATAATTTTTTGGTGAATAGTAACTTATTAAGTTTTTAATCGCGATTAGTGGTAATTAGTGTAGTTTAAGGTATAAATAATGCTTTAATAATATGAAATGACCTAGAAACATGTCCCAACCTTATTGGTTGTATCATTTCCGACCAACACAATCCATGGGTCAACTTGGGGACCCCATGGAGACATTTTGGTTGGGAAATGACATAAATAACTTTTTATTTAATGTAAAAGTAAAAATGACACAAACATGATATGTTTTACTAAAACAATTTTTAAGTGGGGTTATACAAGTCATAATTTTGATTATAAATAGTCATTTGAAATATAAAAAGATTTCCTACATCATAGTATTTTTTTTATAATTTTTAGACATTAAATAAATTAAATTATTTATGACATAATAATGATGCAGCGATGACATCATTATTTGACGATTTAAATAAAATGGAAAGATAATGTAAAATCTATGAACTACATATGTCCAAAACTTATTGGATGGGTGGATTTCGAAGACTTATCACCTTATCCACGAATTATATCAAGGTGGGACCTTTTAAAACCGAAACACATTTTCAAATAAAGTAATACTTCCTTACTTTCCAAAAGTGCCCCTCCTCTCCTCTTATAAAAGGCCCCCACCTCTACCTCTTTTCCCACACTCCTCAAGCCTCTGGCTCGGCCAACCCCTGCCCATTTACTCTCTCCACATCCCTCTCCTCATCCTAGAGGATTCCCTTTGGGCAGAATCCTTTCAAAGGAAGCCTTTAGGCTCAAATCAAAAGGAGTTACACTTTTAAAGGTAATTCATTCTCTCATGTTCATTTGTTTTATTTTGCTTCTCCAACCCCCTAAACTCTTTTTATTTACTTATTTTGTAACAAAACTAGTATCTTCAATATAATAGGATGTTGTTATAATATTTATTCGAGCTACACTCTCACACAACTACATCAAATGGTTAAAGAACATACGGTTTCCGTGGATGGCGAAATTCTGCCTCCCAAAACGATGATTGTTCAATACTCATTTAACACCTTAAAAGGTGGCCATTATGATGTCACTATTTTTGTATATGATATATAATATGTTAATGTTTTACTTATGCTTATGTATTTTTCATTTGTGTCTTACCTTTATGGCTTCCATTATGGGTATACGCGATATCTTCATTTAAGGAAGTGCGGACTACCGCCCCCTCAAAGTGATTTGATTCGTTAAATAACATATGTGGGACGTATAAAGGATGGAACTATGATATTATATATTATATTATACTGGAATTATAATATACCTTTATATCATTATGATTCCATTCTATAAACAACGAAATAGAAATGGAAGTAGCGTTCATGCGTACGTACGGCTTACCGTCTCCATGAACGGTGCATTTCATTTCTTACCTCTAAAATGATTATGTAATGTTATAAATGCATGAATGTACTGGATATATATGACATATATGATATCTACATAATGAATACAATTCTGGATATAATAAACTTTTGGCCACACGAACAACATGTAATTTTAAGATGTCCACTTTCGACTTAAGAACCAAATATCGGCAAAACAAATATTATTAACTTAAATGATTACATAATGTTTATGACATGGTAATAAGTGGTATAAAAGTAATAATGAACTTGAAAAAGGTTCTTAAGGAATTAGAAATTAACTCATGTTTATTATTCAGGAGATTAAAGAACGATCGAGTCAAGTCGGACCCGAGGTAAGGGATCCTACAACTCTCTTTCTTTTTAAGTACACTCTTTTATGTCATTTATTTTAATCTCATCTTTCTTATGATTGGGATGTTATTTTATATTACATTTACTGTAATTTTTATGTTCATGTGATGAGAGACCCTATTCTCTCTCATCAATCCATTTTGGAAGTTTTGAGTGGCGACGTTAGGTTGCCGAACTTTCGTAAGAGATCTAACCTCTCTCTTTCTTTTTAAGTACTCTCCTTTATGTCACTTATTTTAAACTCCTCCTTGCAATGTTGGGGGATTTCCTTTTATTCAAATTGCTGTAAATTCTATTGTAATATGATGGGATACTCTATTTGATCTCATCAATCCATATTCGGAAGTTTTATGTGGCGCCGTTAGGCTGCCGAGTTTTCGTAAGGGATTTTTCATCTCACTTTTATTCCTGTGAGATTTATGCTACATTTCCCACAAATTCCATTGAGTGGTGTATGTACTGCCCATTATTCTACTCTTTGTGTAATATACTTTCGTTTCTGAGTATTTACATCAATGACCTATTGTCTTTCTTTCATGGGGTGTATGTTTTGAAAGATACCCAAGTCGGTAAGGGAACCTTTCACCCTCCTCTTTTTTAAAAGACTTATTTTATTGGGTCTTTTAATTTACATATTTTTATGTTCGGATATGTTCTCATACATCCTTATTGATGTAAGTTTTATGTCCAAGTGATGAGATACACTTTTTATCTCTCATCAACTCATTTTGATGTGATGCCGTTAGGCTGTCAAGGGAACTTTTTAACCCAATTTCGATTTCTTTGGGTTCAACTTGTAGTCATTGAATATGTCATCCATTGAATATGTGTGAATGACCTTTTATTGTTTTACACTTAATATCCACTTATATTGGGTGTATATATATTTGTCACACATATTTTTGAGATTTATTTGTCCTTAATTTAAGGATACCTTCTTTATAAGGGATTTCATCACATTTGACATTTCTATTGAGGGTTCATTGTTGTTATGCACCAATTCACTCTTATATGGTGTATATACTGTCCTTTGGAGTATTATATCATGAATCCTTTTATTCTCATGATATTATAATGTTCTGACTAAATTTTATTCCTCGATTATTGTATTCAAGTGTCTCTAATTTTGGTAAAACCCCTTTAACCAAAATATAGTTTTAAATGTTTTAATTATTTGTTCTTATTAATATCCATGATTTCAAAATGGTTTTAAGGATTTATTTATATGGATATTAATGGTTTAAAATGTTAAAAGCTTCAAGGTGGTATGGGACACTTTGATTCAAAAATGTCTTTATTAAATGTTTCAAATGGTTTTGGAAATGGTTTCTTTTTGAATGGATTCATTATTTCAATATCCTAAAATGTTATATTGTGATTTAAATGTGGAAATGTCATGTTTCATTTATTCATGTTATGTTATGGTTCTTGGGCATTTTTATGAAGAACGGGTGGTTCCGTGATAAACTAAGGGCGGGTGAGCCCGATATAGCTCTCCAATGCATTGGGTAACGCGAAGGAGTGAAACGTTAAGGTTTCTCCGAAGAGATTTAGGGAATATACTGTGATGGGTATTCCAAACGTAACCAAGCGGGTTACTCCCTACGTAAGAATGTTATGAATGCCTCAAGTTACCTTTATGTCTTATGTTTTCTATGATTTATTCATGATTTGATATGCCTACGTTTTATGGGTAAAGTACGATTTCATTCTTATGTATATATGAACTCATGTTTCCTTTCCATATTTTTATAACTCTTACTGAGCTTTTTATGCTCATCCCAAGTTTTTGAAATGTTTTTCACAGGTCAAGGGAAAGGTACATGATGTGATGATAGTGTCAAGGATGTGTCAAGAAAGAATCTGTGTTATATTTTAAATTTGTTTCCGTTGATGGGAAGAATGAATATTGTCTTTTATGTAACCACTTTGTTTAAATGTGGAATGTAATGCAAGTTTCATGATCTAATTCTCTAAAACTCTAAACCTGAAAAGATCCTCAATGTGTAATCTTGTAATAACTCAAGATTAAGTAAGGTTTAAGGATGGGACCTTATACCCATATCTTCTATCCACAACTACCAATACTCTAAATACCCTTGGAATGAAGTATAATCTCCTCTTGGAAGATCTTGGATGCATGGATCATCACTATGGCTCAAAAAAGGAAGAAGGAGGAAAATCCTGAGTGGAACATAAAAATACCATAACAGAATTTTTGTGAATTTCTCAAATTTACTGGGCCACATGGTTTACCCACACAGTTTTCTAAACCGTGTTCAAACATTGTGAATAATACTATTTAAAAACATTCTCTTTTCATGGTTACCTAGGCTGATCCGCACGGTTATCACTAACCGTGAAACATCCTAGAAACATTTTATTCTTCCCTTTTTCATGTCCTGAACACCCAAAAAACCCCCTAGACTTCACATGAACTTTGAAAAACACTTATTCAAATCATAGTAAGGGATATAAATTAAAATTTAAATGAAAAATACCTTATAGAAAAATACATGATCTTAAAACCTCCCTACATTAAAATGTCTTGTCCTCGAGCGGCTACTTCCGAGAATCACTGAGTTCCCAAAGAAAAAAGATCGGGCCACGGAGCCCGCATATCTGATTATCACTCCCAATTTTCCTCCTATACATTTCAATGATGCAATAGAACATGGACCAAAGGAAAAACGTTTCCCCACAATTCATTTACAATGTGATCCACAATACAAATGATATTCTACTCAAAGGATGCATCATCCACAAGCTCAACATCATCAACATTTATCACATGAGGTGGATCAGGGTGATATTATCAGTGTTGTGAAACGTGGAAAATATCATGCATCATATTATACCACTATGTAATAGCTAATCAATAAGCCACCAATCTAATCCTCTTCACAATCTCAAATATCCCCATTTTCCTCAGGCGCCAAATTTCCCTACTTCTGAATTCAGTGGTGACGCAACCTTGGAAAAACTCAAAAAAACACACTATAACTCACCTTGAACTCGATAGGTCTATGATGACAATATGCATATGACTTATTCCTACTCTAGGCCACTTCCAAAAGCTTTTGTATCAACTGAAACTTCTCTGATGTCTCCTGCACGAGACTCGATCCTAACAACTCAGACTCCCCAACCTTCAACCAACAAAATAGAGATCTACAAAATCACTCGTAGAGTTCCTCAAAATAATCCATCTAAATTGTGGTCTGAAAACTATTATTTTAATAAAACTCAATGAGCGATAAGTTCCTTTCCCATGAACCACATAAATCCAGCACAAAAGTTCCCAATATGTCCTCTAATACCATGTTTATATGTCCTAACATCCCATCAGTCTACATGTGATAATCCATACTAAAAAACACCCGGTAACCAAGCAATTGCTGCAATCCCTTATAGAAACATGATGTAAAAAGTGGATCATGATCTGAAACAATTGTTATCGGCACACCATGCAACATGATATCTCTTGAACATATAAATCACCCTACTGGTCCACTATATAAGTCTCTTGGATTGGCAAGAAATGATCCACTTTAGTCAACTGATCCACAACAACCCAAATTGTATCATTATTTCGAGGCATCCTCGTATGAAAAACTAATAAGTCCATTGTTACGTCATTTCACTTCCACCCTCGAATGAGCTATGACTATGAAAACCCACATGGACACTGATGTTTGGCCATCACCTTCTGACAGGTAAGGCATCATACCATGAAACCCACAACTTTTTTCTTCATTCCTGGACACCAATACTATCTACAGAGATCACAGTACATCTTGGTCAAACAAGTACACATCACCCACTTTGACTTATGGAACTCACACATAAACTCCTCTCATACACCTGTTAGTACTACAAAACAACCATGAATATAAGAAACTCCATCAGCACCAAAATCCCAACTATAAGGTGACTCTCCACCTTTAATAATTTCCTTCATTTCCAAACACTATGGATCCACTAGTTGACTCTCCTTGACCTAGCTCAAAAACACAGATGAAAATACTATGGAAGTGAGAGCCATAATCTCAATCCCATCTTGTACCTCCAAACACATCTCAGAAAACAAGTCCATCATCTTCCTCTCTAAACTGGATTCCTGAACCACCTGATTCTGAGTCTTCTAATTCATAGCATCAGCCACACTATTTTACTTCCCTTGTGTATAGGCCAACTCAAAATCCAAGGATTGTAGGTACTCGACCCACCTTCAATGTCTAAGATTCAAATCCCACTGAGAGAATGTGTATTTGATAGTTTTATTGTCAGTAAACATCATGAAGGGTTCACCCAACATGTAAGGCCTTCAACACTTTAAGGCATGAACCACAGCAGCTATCTTAAGGTTATGAGTATGATAATTTCTTTCATGTGGTCTCAATAGTCTGAACCCATAAGTTATAACCTGATCATACTGCATTAACACTTCTCCAAGTCCAACAGAGGACGCATCACAAAATAAGGTGTACTTTTTACCTGGTTCAAGTAAGATCATAATAGGTGAAATATTCAACCACTTATTCAACTCTTGAAAATCATTCTCACAAGCCGCTAACTATTCAAACATAACCCCCTTCTTTGTTCAGCCTATGATCAGCGCTGCCAAATGAGAGAAATCTATGATGAACCTCTGGTAATAACTGACAAAACATAGAAAACTCTAAACATTATAAATGTTCATGGGCTTATCCAAAGACACCACGACCTATAAATTCTTTGGATCCACCAACACACTTGAATCAGAAATGATATGTCCCAAAAATTTCACCTCATCAATCCAAAACAGACATTTTGATAGCTTGGCATAAATCTTATGCTCTATTAGTGTTCTCAAGATGATTTCAAGGTGTTTGGAATGATCATCATGAGTTCTGGAGTACACCAAGATTTCATCAACAAATACAACCACAAACTAATCTAGATACAGGTGAAATATTTATTTCATTAAATCCATGAACAAAACTAGTGCATTGGTTAACCCAAACAACATCACCAAAAAATCATACAACTCGTACCTACTTTGGAAAGTTATTCAGGGTACATCAGAAGGTATCACCCTCAACTATTGGTATCTTGAACCCAAATCTATCCTAGAAAACACTGAGGAACCAATGGGTTGGTAAAATAGGTCATCAATTATATAAAGACGGTATCAGTTCTTCACTATCATATGGTTCAACTTCCTATAATCAACACATAGCCTCAGTGATCTATCAAACTTCTTAGAAAACTTCACAATCGATCCCCATGGTGATGTACTAGAATAAACAAACCCCTTATGGTCCAACTTCTCTAGCCAAACCTTTGGTTCTTGGAGATCTGTTGGCACCATTTGATTTGAAGGAATGGAAACTTGCACCACTCTCAGTATCAACTCAATCATAAACTTTAATTCTCTCTCATGTGGTAGTCCTAAGAATTCCTTAGAAAATAGATCCAAAAAAATATTCACAATAAGAGGGAATACTTTCTTCTCTTTCTATTTATCATCTAACATAAGGTATGCTACCTGGGTTGTGATTTCACTCAACTACCGATATAGTGGCCCTATGTGTCCTGCTCGAGTATCCCACTCACCATGGAGGACATAAGTGTCTCCATTAAGAGATGTAAACATTAATCGATGTCGATAATAGTCAATATGGGATTCATACAACACCAACCAATTCATACCCAAGATTAGATCTAAACACGACATCTCTAGAAAAAATAGATCCCACAAAAAACAATATCCACCAACCTTCAAGGCACAACCCTTATACTGCCTGATGTTCTCGACTCATTCCCCCGAAGGAATATCCAGTGGAAATACCCCACACACACTCTCCATGGTTAAGACCAAAACAAATAAGAACTGAGAAGAGATAAAAGAATGCATATAACACATATCAAATAAAGAACTAGAGAGAATGGAATCTACAAGGATCATACCTCAAACTGTATATAGTCCTGCCTCACCACCTTTAGGTGTAGTCTGAACTACATAGAGATAACCTGCTCCTCTACCCCGGATTCCGGCCTGATTACCATGTACTGCACTGCCCTGTTGGTATGGATAATCTCTCCTTAGAGTACCGCATCCACCACCCCTACCAGTGTGACTCATGGATCTCTAAATACCTTCCTAATATGAGGTAATTTTCCCCTATCTACACTCAATATCTACCTCTAACTTCCATCATTTCCTGAATGTCGTGTGTTCCTGCAGAACCTCTGCACATGGAATATCCTTCTGCACACTCGGCACTTGACCGGTGGTAGGGGACATTATCCACGCATGTTCCCTAACCTTCCACACTAATAAAAAACACCTCATCACCAATATGAGAGTTTGGACCCCTCTTTTTTCTACTCTGTGTGCTTCCACCGTGCTAAAAATTTCCAGAGTGATGCTTCTTACTATCGGAAGCCGCATCACTTACTCGCCCAAATGGAACCAAATGTTCACTACCCAAGGCCTCGTTTAGGGTCTCCTATGATATAAGGGCTTGATAAAGTACCTCAAAAAACTTTTCATGAGAAAGATATTCACTTGATAACTTATTTCATGTCTCATCACATTCTAGAAACATTTCACCACAGCTACCTCATCTCCTGTCAACGTTGCAACGAAGCATCACAAATCATTGAAGAGACTAGAATAATCCATTATCAACATTGGACCTTATGTCAAGCTCATAAAATCCATATCCTTCAACTAACTCAATGTTTATCAAAAAAAATTCGATAAACTTATCAAAAAAATCCATCCACATCATTCCATCGTCCTACTCTATTAGAACACATAATAAAAGAGTGAACTAAACTGTGAGAAGGTTAAGTAGTAAACTTGGATTAAAGGGTATCATAACTTAAAGGATAGTAATCTAGAATGTATTATTGAATTAATTTATTTTACATTACATTATTTACCACCTGCATTCACTATCTATTTGAATGGATATTTAGTAGACACCATTGGTGGTGACCTTCTGAGTTGTACTCACGCCCTGTTCAGGCTTCCATTGGGTACCCGAGAATATTTCATGGTTCTAGGTCATGAAAGAGGCAAGGTCCAAGTGATAGACAAGTGATTCCGGCTCATTATGTGCATAGAGTAGGTCTGGTACTTGGGTCCAGGACCATTTTGGGGATTTCAATATTTTCCTTTCTTTTGGGTTGTTCACTTGGTACTGTATCATGACATGAAATATTTTCTATTAGATATTGTTTGTACCCCGTTGGAGGTTGGTTATTTATGAATGTTCATCATTTTGTTTATATTTATTCTTATATTGTTTATATTTTATGTAGTATATTACTTTTATCAGAGTTTATAGTCTCCCCAATTGACTATTAGACCCTCGCCGCTAGTCGGCAACCATTGGCATATGAGGATAACTAACCGTTCATAAACTATAAAACTGCCTAGAAACTCATTTTCTTATTTTCTGTGTCTAAAAACCCTAGATAACCCCATAATATTCAAATGATCTTGGAAAAAACTTATTTAAATAAAAATAAGGGACTTAAACTGAAACGTAAATGAAACGTACCTTTTTTCAAAATCTGGGATCGTACAACCTCCCCACATTATAACAGCCTGTCCTCGAGCCACTACTTCCAAGAATAACTAATTTCTGAAGGAAAAGAGATTGGGACACTAAGCCCACATATCTGATTCATGCTCCCAGGTTTCCTTCTAGATGTTTCCATGCTGCCATAGAACACAGACCAAAGGCACAACCTTTCCCCGCAAGACCTTCTCACTATGATCCACAATACGATTTCGATGCTCCTCAAAGGATCCATAATCCTCACGCTTGAAATACTTAGTATTTATCTCATGATATATATCATATTGATACTACTAGAGCTATGAATCATATAAAACATTATGTATCCCACTATACCACTGTGGAAGAGCTAATCGGTAAGCCACTGGTCTGATCCTATCCACAATCTCAAATGGACCCACAAACCTAAGCACTAACTTACCCTACTCTGGAATTCAACGGTGACCCAACCTTGGCGAAACTAGAAGAAACACACTATCAATCACTATGAACTCTGGAGTTCTATGATGTTGGTATTCATATGACTTATGCCTACTCTGGGTCGTTGTAATATGATTTTTAATTAATTAAAACTTCTCCAACATCTTTTACATGAGACTCGATCCTAATAGCTCAGACTCCCCAGCCTCCAACCAACATAGTGTAGATCTATGTGGTCTCCCATAGAGAGCCTCAAAAGTATTCATCTGAATTGTGGCCTAAAAACTATTGTTCTAAGAAAACTCAATGAGCGATAAGTGCATTTCCCATGAACCATTGAAACCTACTAAACAAGATCTCAACATATCCTCCAATACCAAGATCTTATGTTCTGACGACCCATTATTCTTAGAGTGATAATTCGTACTCAAAAACACATGGGTACCAAGTTCCTACGGCAATACCTTCCAAAAACATGAGGTGAAACATGGATCATGATCAAAAACCTATGGTTCTCAGCACACCATGAAACAGCACTACCTCTCGAACATATAAATCACCCAACTAGTCCATTTTATAAGTCTCCTGGATCGATAAGAAATTATCCTCTTTAGTCAACTAATCCAAAAAAACCTTGACTGCATCATTCTTTCGAGGCATCCTCGAAATACCAACTACGAAGTTCATCATTATGCCATTAAAATTTCACCCCGGAATGGGAAATGACTTCAATAACCCACCTGGATGCTGATGTTCGGCCTTTACCTAATAATAGTTAAGGCATCATGACAAAAAAACCACATATTCATTCTTCATTCTCAGTAGCTAATACAGCCTATGGAGATCATGGTATATCTTGGTCAATCCAAGATACACCTCCCACTTCAACGTGTGGAACTCACGCATCAACTCCTCTCATACACCTGTCGACACTACTACACATCCATGAACATAAGCAACTCCTTTAACACCAAAATCCAAACAATAAGGTGACTCCCCACCTTTAATTCTTTTCTTTATAGACAAAAAATTAAGATCTACCAGCTAAATCTCCTTGACCTATCTCAAAATCACAGATTCAACTGTTATGGATTCGAGAGCCATCCTCCCATGCCCATCATGTACCTCCAAACACATATCATAAAATAAGGCCATCATTTTACACTCTAAACTAGATTCCTTAACCAACTGATACTGAGTCTTTTGGCTCAGACCGTCAGCTAAACTATTTCCCTTACCTGGTGTATAGAGCAACACAAAATAGAAGGATTATAGGTACTCAACCCACCTTCACTATAAAAGATTCAAATACAGATGAGAGATGATTTATTTGAGACTTTTATGATTGTTAAACACCAATAAGGGTTCTCCCAACAAGTAATGCCTACAAAACTTCAAGGAATGAACCATAGTATCTAGCTCAAGGTCAGTAGTGGGGTAATTTATTTCATGTGGTCTCAACTATCTCGACACATAAGATAAAACCTGATCATACTGCATCAACACTTCCCCAATTCCAACACCAGACACATCACAGAACAAGGTGTACTTCTTACTTAGTAGGGGTAAGATCAAAATAGGTGTGGTAGTCAACCTCTTCTTCAACTCTATAAAATAATTCTCACAAGACTCTGACCATTCAAAATTAACACCCTTATATGTTAAGCCTGTGAGAAGCCCTGCCAAATGAGAAATATATCTGATGAATGTCTAGAAATAACCAGCCAAACTTTGAAAACTCCGAACATTAGAAATCTTCTTGGGAAGCTCTCAAGACACCACAGCCTACACCTTCTCTACATCCACCGACACACCTAACTCAAAAATGATATGTCCCAAAAATTTCACATCATCAATCTAAAACTAACATTTTGATATCTTGGTATAAATACTATGATATCATAGTGTGCACAAGGTGATGTTAATGTGTTTAGCATGATCGTCATGAGTTCTAGAGTACACAAAGATTTCATCAACAAAGAAAACCAAAAAATTATTTCCATACAGGTGAAATATTTGGTTCAAAAAATCTAAGAACACAGTCAGTGTATTGGTTAACCCAAAAAGCATCACCAAAAAATCATACAAGTCGTGCCTACTTCGGAAATCTATTCTGGGTACATAAGAAGGTCTCACCCTCAACTGATGGTATTAAAATCTCAAATAAATCTTATAAAATATCTAGGTACCTGTGAGTTGGTCAAACAGTTCATTGATTCTATGAAGAGGGTATCGGTTCTTCACTGTAATCTGGTTCAACTTCCTATAATCAACACATATCCTCAGTGATCTGTCAGACTTCATAGAAAAAAGCACATGAGATCCCTAGGGTAGTGTACTAGGAAGAATAAACACCTTATTCTCCAACTTCTCTATATAAATATTCATTTCTTGGATCTCTCATGGTGAAATTTGATATGGAAGAATGGAAATTGGCTCTGCTCTAGGTAACAACTCAATTGTGAACTCGATGTCTCTATCAGGTGGTAGTCATAAGAAGTCCTCAAGAAACAAATCCTGAAAGTGATTCACAACATGAGGGAAGACTAGCTGCTCTTTCTTCCCATCATCTAACATAAAGTATGATACTTGGGCTGTGAGTTCTCCCTACTACTAGAATAATGTCCCTATGTGGCCCGCTCGATTATCCCACTCACCCGAAGGACATAAGTTTCTCCATCGAGATATGTGAACATTACCCGACATCAGTAATAGTCGATATGGGATTGATGAAACACCAAACAATCCATAACTAATATTAATTAAAAACCTGACATATCTATAACTAAAAGATCCCACAAAAAATGATTTCCACTAACCTCTAGGGCACAACCCTTACACTGCCTAATTTTCTCGACTCATACCCACAATAGAGTATCATGTAAAGTTGCCTCACATGAACATTCCATGATTAAGACCAACACAACTATGAAATGAGAAGAAATAAAAAAAATGTGTATCACCTATATCAAATAAAGAACTATAGAGCATGGAAGCTACATGGATCATACCTCGAATAGTAAGTGGTCCTACCTCTCCACCTTCAGGTGTAGTCTGAGATGCATGGAGATGACCTTATTCTCTACCCTAGGTTCTGGCCGGAGTCCCCTATATGGCACTACCCAATTAGTATGGATGGTCTCACCCTGGAGTCACACATCCACCACCCCTACTAGTGAAAACTATTGAGATCCAACTACCATCCTGATACGGGGTAACTGAACCCCTGCCTGCACTCAGCATATTGCCTTGAATTCCATCATTTCTTGACTTCTGTGGGTTTTTGCAGAACCTAAGCACATGGCCTAGTCTCCCACAAACTTGGAATTAACATAGTTATAGGTTACACTGGCCATGCATGTGCCTCGACCTACCACACTGAAAACAAAACACCTGATCACCCCCCGGATAGGTTGAACCTCTCTTTTTTCTGCTCTGCGAACTTCCACCCTACTAAAAATTTCCAGAACGATGCTTCTTATTATCAGAAGCCGCATCACTTACTCAACCAGATGTCACCAAAAGTTCACTACATGAATCCCCCTTTAGGTTCCCCTTAGAGATAAGGTCTTGATCCACTACCTCATCACAAAATTTCAAGAATAAGATATTCAACAAATACCTAATCTCATGTCTCATCCCATCCTAGAAATGTTTCTCCATAACTACCTCATCTCCTGTCAATGTTGGAAAAAATCATCACAAATCGGTGAAGTGACTAGTATAGTCATTTGCCAAAATATTCCCTTAGGTAAAGTTCATAAAATATGTAGCCTTTACCTGTCACAAGGTTTTTTGGTAAAATAGTGTGAGATACTTCTTCTAAAAATCCTTTCACATCATTCCCTCAGCCTTCTCTATTTGAACCAAGATGTCCGACCAACTCTTTTATTGGCCTCTTATCACATAGGCCACTAACACGACTCACTTATCAAGAAAAGTCTCTAAATATTCAAGAATAGTCCAGATGGACTATATACAGAACTCCACTGCCTATAGCCCACCCTCTCTGGTAAAGGTTGGAGGGTGTTGTAGCTGATACTCCCAAGTCAGTTAAAACATTCTCGGTGCAACCCACCATGGGTCCCATTCCATCATCTGCATAAAATGAGTGAAGTTCTTGTGGAAATTCTATTCCCTATCATTTTGAGCCACTGGGTCCCCTTGCTCCACTACTAGGGGATAATTATTGGAAACATCCTCACATCTCCCAACCAGAACATGTATTCATGGTTGTATTTCTCTATAATACCAAACATGGTCTTTAGAATATACGACATAAATATTTCATGAAAATATAAAGGAACGATCATCACCATCCATAAACAAATAGTTTCTCGCACACTACCCAAACGATCTTGGTTACAACCGGGACACTACCCTTGGCCACCCCACCAAGGTCAAGGATGATTCAACATCCAACTCACATGGTTAGAAACCTTACATTCCAAATAATTCCAACCATTTTATTAGAACCAATTTTCATCATTTTCAATAAATCAAATTCATCCTATTATGTATGCCCTGCACACCCATCCGGTGTGTGTGCCTAATACGATTCATGTCTCTTATTTACATAGGTTTCTAGAATGATGCACGAATGCACAACCTCATGTGATTCTGACCATGAGTAAAATATCATAAAACTATCACATTACACCACTTTTTTATCACAAAATGGTGAAATATCATCAAATGTAACAACATGCAATAAGAACAAAAATTCCCACCCTGGGTGACGTAGGTTTTCCCCTATACTTGGGTTAGCTACTTCTAATAATGAGATCATTACCAAGGCTCGAAACTATCCTAATATCCTATCTACCATGCCCAAAGAGTAATAAATATAAAATAACTCCTCGGATGCTACTATGTAACATCCCCAACCTGGGAGCCACTAAACAGATTCCCCGAGTCGGGTTGCCACATCAACTCAATCACACCTCCTCGTATGCCAGAGGTTGCTGACCAGTGATGAGGGTCTAAAAGTCAAGTGGGGAGACTATACCCTCTTTTCATACTAATAAAAACTGTAAAATATAAACTATAGTGTAATAAATAAAAACAAAATGATGAACATGCATAAATAACCAACCCCCAACAAGGTACAAACCATATCCAATAGTAAATATGCCGCATCATGATATAGTGCCAAGTGAACAACCCAAAAAAAGTAAAACAATGGAATCCCAAAAATGGTCCTGGATCCAAGTCCCAGACCACCTCTATGAACATGCCAATCTTGACTCACTTCTATAGCACAAGGCCCTTGCCTTTTCCCTAACCTGCAACCCTGAAATCTTCTTGGGTACGCAATGGCGGGACAAGTAGGGTGTCAGTAAAATTAATTAGGCCACCACCAATGGTGTCCACAAAATATCTAGTCAAATAGATAGTGAATGCAATTGTTAAATAATTGAAACTCAAAGATAATAGTTCAATAATACATTCTAGATTATTATCCTTTATTTTTTGATACCCTTTAATCCAAGTTCACTACTAAAGCATCTCGCGGTTTTGTTCACTCTTTTATCATGTGTTCAATGGATTATCCATGTGGAATATTCTCACATAATATGGTAATAATAAAGTCCTATCTCACTAGGAATAACATAAAAATAACCACATTATCCTCACCTCAAAGATTTATCCCATGTGGAATGCAACTATTAGGGGAATAAACCTCCATCCCTATCCCTAACCCGTGCATTTAGAGAACGGATCTTACAACCTCACTCAAACTCGACCTGTGGGGGTAGAACCACATGTACAAACCCCAATCTACCAAGCCAAGTGCACATGATTATTTATTTATTTATGCAACAACGATATTACAACCTATTATATCCAATATCATCGGCAACATCACAAAAATATCAAATAAATGAGAAAATTAACATTATGCCACAATCCATTAACACATTCATAATTTATACCCCCATTACCATTTATCTCTATTTCCCATTTCCCATGCCTATCTTTCAAAGTATATTCAAGACCAAACAAAGTCTCTTAACATATTCTCATTAATCCCATTTATCCCATTTACATGCCATCCAAACAATCCCTTAGCCTTTAACCACATTAGAAACAACTATCCACAACCCTTATAAATTTTTGCATAACCTAATTAACACATTCACTAAGGCTTTACAACATCATGATTTAAATTCAAAGCTTACATTCCTATTAACCAATTAAGAAGGGTCGGTACACCCCTTGTGTGGACCTAAAATAAGTCACAACATCCACCATACATCCCATGGGGATCATGAGGAATTCATTTGGTTATTTAGACACTCAATACATCAAATTGTACCAACAACACAAGGAGCACATCAAAAAGAGAGAGAAAATAAAACCCTACATGCACAAATTTAAATACAAACTATTGGATATAACTTGTATACTAACTACCTCAAATTTATTGGCGAACGTACCCTTATTGAAGGCCTTAGATGCGGATCTAAACCACCTTCGAAGATTCACCCTAAATCTCACCGAACAAAGAAGGGTTTTAGATATTCGGATCGAGATTAGAGAAAGATACAAACCCTAATCAAGAAATGGAAGAAAGAAGGGGATTAGCCTTACCAGGATCTTTAATCCACAACTAATGGCACTCCAAATGGACTAGGATTGAAGGAGAATCCCCTCTTGGAAGATCTTGGAAGTTTGGATCATCACTATGGTTCAAAGTAGGAATGAGGAAAATCTTGAATGGAACATAAAAATCCCATAGTGATATTTTTGTAAGTTTCTCAAAGTTACTGGGACACACAATTTTCCAAACCATGTTCAAACCATACAGATGTTACTGTCTGAAAATAGCCCCTTGGCACGATTACCTGGGTTAATCTGTACGGTTAACACAAATCATGAAAAAACCATGAAAGAGCCCTGAAACTCCTTTTTGATACCTTTTCAAGTCTTGAACCCCCATAACACCCCCTAATAATCACATGAAATTGGAAAAATACTTATTTAAATCAAAATAAGGGACTTAAACTAAAACATAAACGAGACATACCTTATGGAGAAATATGGGATCTTAGAGGTGATATAGTAAACATTTATAACTTATACAATGTATTTGTTGGTATTAGTAGGATTAACTAAATTATCAAATATATTTATAATAGTAAAAATGTTTTGATGAGAACTCAATTTTAATAAAATCATGTAATGATTAAAGGAACTATTTTTTAAGAAATTTATTTTCCTACATGTTATGAATTTTATTTATAAAAAGTTATTGAATACTATTAGAGAATGGTTACAATAAAATATATTGATAATGTATATGAATAAATGAGTAAAAATTCCTAAATTAGTTTTTTGATGGTTAGGAATGAAGAAAAAAATCATTTAATGGTAAAAAAGAGTTATTTTCATAAAACCTCTTTATGTGTGAAATGTACCTTTATCATAATAAATTTAATAAATAATTATTCATTAATGTTTTTACTGAAATCAACAGATTATATATTCAAAAATATATTTTAACATTCATTTTATACATTTTAATAGGAATGGAATGAAAGTAAATTTTGTTTTATTCTTAAAATGTATTTTCTTAAATGGTTTTCATTCCATTTTACATATTTATTTTAAATTCAATTTCTCAAAATTTATTGGAATTAAATTTGATAAAATGGTATCCATATTTTTAATCATCATTTCAAAAAAAATTAATGTGGCTGCTTTCATTTTTTCATAATGAATAGTAAAAACATTATAATTTTATTGCCATGGTTTATGTTAAAGTGGGTTTACTAGGGGTGAAACTAAAAAAGGATAAGAATTAAACATAAACCAATATAATTATTATTATTGGAATATATTTAGACCCTATATTATTATAAAATATTATTATTTCCTATTTTTATAAACTTTAATAATAAATTGAAATTATATTATTTAAATATTTTAAATACTTTCATGTGTGTCATCTCCCACACTTATGAAAACTCACCACCTCTCTGTCCTTATTCATGATTTTTGTGCCTTTTTCTCAGCCAATAAATACCCCAAAACCTTCTTATATTTCTTCTATTAATTATTTATCCCTAATTAATTACCTATGATCAATGCTTCATGGCTTAAATACAATCCAAATGAGTTATCTCAAAGAAGAGTTATAAGTCTTAATCAAGATCTTTTAATTTTATTTATTCTTATACCTTATCTAAACCTATTATGACCAACATAACATGATGATTATAGTATCATAAATATACTAATATGTTATTATCTAGATGTAACATCCTTTTTTACCTCATTTTTATCAAATTGGAAATGAAAGTATCACTCATCTGTACGTGTGGATGATCATCTCCACGTAGCGATATGATTCATTGTCCATCACTACCTAACATTGATGGATATAATGATTAATTTAATAAATATATAAGATATTTATGATATAATTTTTATTTTTTATTATAAAATATTATTTTTCTTTCTTTCTTTCTTTTCTTCATAAAATGGAAATAATGTCTATACATACATACTAATTACCATATCTATAAATGGTGTAATTAGCTTTTCTATATCTAACTTTTATGGATGGTTATAAATATGTATATAATTAATATATATTATATTTATTTCGTGATTAAAATTTTTATATGATGTAACCATGATCGAATTAAAAGGACCGTAACTGCCTAACTGAAATGAAAAACGAAACTATTAACACATAGAAATAACCATTTTAATATAAAATTATTAATAAATGGGTTTTGAAATATTATAAGTGGATAATATAGGATATTATAACTGTTTATATGGTTCTTTAATATGATTATAATAAATTAAAATTGATTATACAAGAGTTTATAGTGCTTATAAATCGACTCGAACTTGAGGTAAGTGTTTTACATTAAAATCTCATCATTTACCATGATCAATTATGCTTAAATTTCCAATGATGAAATTATATGATATATATCTCATAAATATAATTTATTTTATTCTCATATAGTTATTAATAAAGATTAAAAAAATATTTCATTTTCTTCTCTCTAAGTACTAAATATTATAAAATAGTGTTTTTAAGTAAAACTGACTTGGTTTTTCTATTCAACTGTGAAACGTTTCTTCTATGTCCATATTTTCTAAAAAATGATTTCAAAAATATTATAATATTCTATAAATATTTATTAAAGTAATTTTTACCCTTGTTTTATTTTCTATAAAAAATTATAGGGAAGCTTCTTGTTATTTTAAAAATGAGTTACTTTTGACATTTTATTGAAAATATGAAAGGAATATTTGTTTTAATATACACCATGTGAACTAATTTTCCCACCATCATAAATAATATCTTCTTTAAATCATCCTTTAAAATTATCCATTTTTTTAAAAAAAAATTACCTTAATATTTTGAAAATTTTTAGTCTTGAAAAAATTGATTTCAAATTGAAAAGGTTATTTTTCATAAAACAAGATATTCCAATGGTCTTTTAAAATAATTTTTCATATTTGATAACATCCTTTAAAATTACTTATGATTCAATAGAGATATGATTCTATAACACTATTCTTATTATTTATCTATATGATTTATGATTATGATGATGAAATATTGATGAAATTTGTTTTATTTTTTATGGGTTAAGCTATAAGGAAATGATAAATATTTTCATGATATTATAGAATATATATGAATAGGATATGATTGTGTATTGGGTGGGTCCCTTATATCCCTCTAATATAATGGATAAAGAATAATTTTTCTTGATCTTAAAGGCTGCATGGAAGGTTATCCTAATCGCAAAAGAGGGGACATGGGAGGTTATCCCAATCCAAAAATATCAAACAATGGAGGTTATCCCAAGACCATATTAAGTACATGGGTGGTTAGCCCAATCCTAACATGTAATTAATGTCATGGTGGGTAGCCATGGGAGATAATTTTTTTGATAATGATTCCAACACACTTTATACCACTATTTAATGGAAAGATCTTATGCCAATGTTATTATCCCATGGCTTATGTTCTTTGTTTCCTTTATGATTCATGTATTATGAACTACCAAGATTTATTCAATGACTCATGATTATGATCTATGAATTACTATGAATGATTTTAAAATGTTAAGATTATGTTCTCATACCCTTATGTGCATGTTATGCTTAAAAATTATTATTGATTGATATCTCTCTTCTTTACTATTAAAAAGCATATGATCTCACCTTTTATTTTGTTTCCTTTTCCCCATGACATAAATAAAGGATTTAAGTATGATATGTCTAAAATGGTTCTAGTTGTGAAGAAATTAGTGAGAGATTGCGTAGATCTTTTATGTACCAGTTGTTTATATATCCCAGTTTTCAAAGAAAATGAACCTTTATTGTTCAGAAATGGATCATGATGATATGTTATGTATAATTATCTAATAATATATAACATTAATATATGTAATTTTTGGGTCACCTTAGTTGGTATCTAATTAAGGTTTAGTTATTTTTGGAAAATTTGATGAGGAAACTTTAGTGATAACCCTATGATAAGACTATGTATATGAGAATATCTTATGTTATGATAAATAAAGAAGTTTGTTTTTCCTAGAAAATGTATCCTTGACTTGGTACAAGAATGTGGATACAATTGTGGTATAGCTTCACCAAGGAGTAACAACTCTGAAAGAGGAAGATTAGGTTGCAACTTTATTACCATAGGTTCACGATGAGTGGGCCTAATACTGCACACCTAGATACACTATATGAAAAAATTAATTTCATAGTGGTTTTATAGTGATGACTTTCAAAATCATAGCTAACTAATTAAAAAAAATAGTTGTTGTTTCTTAAAAATGTTGCTAAATTTTTCTTATTATTTATTTATTTCTTAAATTTTTTAGCAGTAGCTTTTGAAAAACCACCACTAAATATGGTTATTTTTTTTAGGGGTTTTTGAAAAACCACAATGAATCAGAAGTGGTTTTCAAAAAACCGTAGCTAAATTAATAAAAATAAATAAACATTAAATAAAAAATTATTAATCATGATTTATTCTTTATAATAATTTATCATTAATTATTTAGTATTTTAGTTAATTTTAATGTGTTAATTATTAATTAATTATAATTATTAGTTAGTAATTATTTGAAACATAAATTAATTATAGGATAAGTTTAAAATAAAACTTTTTCATTAAATAACTATAACTTTTGATTCTAGTGTCCATTTTAGCTCTACAACTTATCAAATAAAATATTATGAAATGAAATACAATGAATTTATATAATAATTTCATAATAATTAGTAGAATAAAATTTATTAGTATTTTAAGAGAAGTTAAAAATCAAACTTCAACTTCAAATAGTCAAAAATTGTGATTCTGATAACTTTTCGAGCTCTACCACATATCAAATCAAATCATGCAATGAGGTCTATGTCGTAATAACCAAGAGATATGGTCACTACATTTTTTAGGTCAAAATAGGCCTAGAAGGCCTCCAAAACTGTGGGTATATATTTAGATATTTATATTTACTTGTGTTTATATATATATTTATATTAATATACAACTGTGTGTGTGTGTGTGTTTATACTTAAATAATATAAATGTATGTTTATATATATTTATGTAAATTTCATTATATGTTTATATATGCCCATATATTTATATCCATTTCTATATATTAATATATATTAATGTATATTTATATATATAATGTTCAAATATATATTTATATGCACTCTATTGGATGGTGTCTGTGTGTGTGTTTTGCCATGCTTGTATTTATATACATTAATGTAAAGTTATTTATAGTTATATTTATATTTATATTAATATATTTCTATAAGATTTATATAGTAGTATTTAAATAAATTATATGTACTTATATATATACATACTATTTATTTTTTTATTTTTTATTTTCTATTTTTTAATTTTTGTTATTTATTATTTATTATTTATTATTTATTATTTATTATTTATTCTCCTTTTATTGGTTAATTGTTAATTTAATTTTTATATATTATTTATTGGTAGATTATTTTTATTTACTATTTATTATTTATTAATAAATTATTATTTATTAATTTAATATTTATTTAAAATTTATTTAATTTTAACTTTAAATTATTACATATTATTTATTATTATTTATTATTTATTATTAATTTATTATTAACGTATTATTATTTTTTTATTATTATTATTAATTTATTATTTTTTTATTATGTATTTGTTTATTATTTATTTATTTTTTATTATTAATTTATTATTTACTTATTTACTAATTATTTATTATATATTTATTTATTATTTATTTATCACTTATTTGTTATATAATTATTTTTTATTCATTATTATTTAATTATTTTTGACTATTAATATATCGTTTTTATATTTATTTTTAATTTATTTTTAATTTTATTTTAATTTATTAATAATTTATTATTAATTTATTATTAATTTTATATAAATTTATTATTTATTTATTATTTATTATTTATTTATTTATTATTTATTATTTATTTATTTATTATTTATTATTTATTTATTTTTTATTTTTTATTTTTTATTAACTTAGTATTTATTATTTATTTGTTACTTGTTTATTATAAAATCATTAATTGTTTCTTATTTTTTATTTATTTACTATTTATTATTTATCTATCCTTTATTGATTTATTATTTATTATTTATTATATACTTATTATTTATTTATTATTTATTTCTTTTGTATGACTTATTTATCTATTAATTTATTATTTAATTATTTTTATTATTTATTTATTATTTATTATTTATTTATTTATTATTTATTTGTTATATATTTATTATTTATTAATTAATTATTAGTTATTTATTTATTATTTATTATTTATTTATTATTTATTATGTATTCGTTATTTGTAAATTATTTATTCCATATTTATTTGAAATTTATTATTTATTTATTTATTATTTATTATTTATTTATTATTTATTTGTTTTATATTATTTGTTTTGTATTATTTGTTATTTTTTTATTATTATTTATTATTTTAATTCTTTAATATTTGAAATTGTGTGTGTGTGTGTGTTATAACAACCCTGCTCTTTATTACACACTTAAACATGATTTATTACATAAACATGCACTTAAGACAACTCTGTGGATTGAGAGGTCTAGTGTCTTGGTTAATTATGAATATTACATATCAACATAGAACATAAAATACAACATCTTTATTGAAAACTTCTTTTACATGACCACAACATTCCTTCATACTTAGCATTGCATGGGATAACTTGAGGACATACATAAGAAAAGGGTGAGCGATAAAGCCTAGTGAGGGAGTAAACAAGGCATAACATGAAGAATACAATACATGTTAGGAAATAGGTGTATCCATGGAGCATAAGAGATATGTGAACATGAAGGCCTAATATAGCATGATTATCATAACATGGAAATGTTGCAACAACATTTAACATGATTTAGTATGAGCTAAGGCTCATTGCACATGGAGCATGAGTGAACCCTCATTGTACTTGAATTATCATGAGTAAACGCTCATTACACTTGAATTATCTTGAGTAAAACTCTCATTGCATATGGCGTATCATGATACTATTCTTTATCCAATTCATTTGAGTGTTATCTGGGCACACCCATCAAAAACATTTCATTTCATGCATAAGTGATCCACATGGATCATATAACATGGAATCATTCAACATCATCATTTATTACATGATAAAGGAATGTGTAATACATACATGTAATTACACTTCAATATGTATATGTGAATAGAGGTGAATACCCTTGATAGAGAAATGGGTATGGAATTTACTACACAATGATTTTAGCATGAAAACCGCGGTGAAATTTCGGCAGCATAACGGCGTGACATAAAAGTTCATAAAAACTTTTATGAGAGATAAAGGGGTATCTCATCATATGTACATGAAATTTATAATAAGTGGGGTCATATATATACATGTTCCAACACATGGAATTTGGAAATAAAAGGTGTGACATAATAAAGAAACGTCAAGAAAGAGGAGAAATGGAATAACTCTTACGAAATTTCGGCATGGTAACGGGTGTACGTGGGAGGGATTAATGAGAGAGAAAGAATTCTATCATCATTAAAACATAAGGAGGGTAGTATGGGGGAGATGATAAATCATACCCCAACTTTTTTAATGGAAATTCAAAGGGTATTACAATATAAAGAAACTTGGATAAAAATGAGAAAGGAATCCCCTGGAAGTGGGATCCCAAAGTCTTGTGAGATTCTTGATAGAGTCTTCTTAGGAAATTGGGGCACCTTGGGAGGATTCTATAGAGAGGATTTAAGATTATAGACGTGATAAAAGGGTTTCTAGTGAAGAGAATTGGGAGATTTGGTGGGTTTATATAGGAAAATAGAGGGGAATTCTTTAATATTTCACATACTTAGGTTTCAGAATCAATATAATTAAATATTCAAAACCACAAACCAAACCATGGTTTTTGCCCATGTTTTTTTCCAAATTAGAGTGGAAAACATTATTTTATATGTAAAATGGACGGATATATTAAAATATTAGGTTTTCTTATGTGTAGGTGAGTCACACTCTCAAAGAAATCATTTTAAAATGTTAAGATATTTTATAAGTCTTGGAGGGTACACTAAGGAATTGTATAATAAATCCAAAAAATCTAAAATCACATTATTTTAAAGGTAAAAAATATATTGGATAAATATCCATTTTATAGTATTTTATTACATCACTATTGGGCCATTATTATGTCATAAAACACATTATATATTTAAACAGTATTTAATTTTTACCCGAAAAATTGACTATCTCAAAAAATTATGAAAAATTCACTGTTAAATAATTTCAACATCCTGAATAGAAAAATAATATTCATTTTATCTAAATAATTTTATAAATATGTAAATTTTTATATTTAAAATACAAACTGAAATTTATCAAAAATTCAGGGGGTTTGACAAAAATTGATTTCAAACCATAATAAAAATTACTATTATATTGATAAAAATTATACTATAATTTATATGTAATAAAAATTAATTTATTAATAATATTTTATTAAAATATTATTTAATTAAACAATAAATTAATTCATAATATTATCTTTCTTAATTGAATATTAACTAAAAATATTATGTATGATTTAAAAACTAATTACAAAGTGACAATAATAAAATGAATGTATATTGTTTATAAAAAAATGCACATAATCATAGTTCTTGGGACTTGTTACATAACCCCTTGTAACACTCGCATAAGACCTAAGGGTATGGTGTGAGATGGCGACAGGATCTTGGGGTGGCTTAGATAACATCGCTTGGGTGGTAATCTCAATTAACTTCTACTTCTACCATAGGTGATTTTGATCAAGATTAACATGTTGAAGCTCAGATTGGGCTTGTTCAAGATCGAAGACCAATGATACTACCTTATTTCCGAGCTTCGACAAATAGGCTTTGTATGGAGCAATTCTACTGGATGAGTCCATCGCTTCCTTTTTCTGGGTAAACTAGATTTGTTAAAGCCCTATGTTTATACTAATCGTGTGATCACTATTCAATGGATATATTAGAAACAATAAAAATTCATAATGGTATTTTAAAATCTGAAAATAGAAAACCAAGTAAGTGCATCTGTTTTATTTAACCATTTTACATAATAAGTCATTTAATTACTTCAAGAGGAATTTCTATTAAAAAAATTTTGGTCGTTACATGTATTTAAATGTATATATATATATATATTAAATTATGTTTATTTAACACATAAAGAGTTTTCTGGAGTGGTAAAGTCTTTATGGAATAACCAAGAGATATGGGTTTCAATTCTTACTTAATATATATATTTGTTGTCTTTTTTCCATGTATGCATGGATTATTAATAACATATGCATGTATGATGAGATAAATAATAATAATAATAATAATAATAAATAAATAATATGAAAAGGTAAACAATAAAAGAAGGTGTCATGATTTAGACATCCTATAAATAATTTTCAAGATTATAAGGTTTCTCACTATGATTATTATTTCTCAGACAATACTTTTTGGTTTTAGTCAATGGATGGAACTAAAAGGAATTGTTCTAACACTAAATGTGATAGGCAATTCAATGCTTTTACTCCTAGGAAACAAAATTTAATGGGAGATGTAATGCAAAATCTTGTTGTTATTCTTACAAAACTTTCTCAATCTATAAATCATGTTGAACTTCCAAATGAGTAAATAAGGGAACAGTGATTATTGGTGCATGCGTGACATGTATGGCTTATGCATGGAATATGCATGTGTGGTAGGATAAAAAAATAATAATATTAATTAATTAATATGAAATAAATTAATAATAAAATAAGGTGTCCTGATTTAGACATCCTATAAATGATTTTCAGGATTATATGGTTTCTCACTATGATTATTGTTGCTCAAACTATTCTTTTTGGTTGTATTTAATGGATGGAACAACAAGGAATGGTTATAATGCTAAATGTTATGGGAAATGTGATGATTTTACTCCTAAGAAACTAAATGGTATGGGAGATGGATTGTAAAATCTCATTTTCAGGATTAAGAAACTTTCTCAATCTGTAAATCAAGTTAATATTCTTAATCAGAAAATGAGGGAACAATTTCCTATTCAGTATTTCATGAGGAAATATCCTCATTATTTTAGCTGGTCTATTAATCCTCTAATTTCAGAGCAATGGATTAGTACCACTAAGAAGATATTTTTCATTCTCCAGTGTTTTTATCATGAAAATTTTATTATTTTTTTGTTTATTATTTGGAAGGAGAAGTAAATAATTGGTGTGATATTATCAAAAACATGAGATAATGGGAAAAATTGTATCGATAGAGTGGGATTATTTTAGAATGTTATTTTTCAATAACTATATTCCTTTTAATATTTGAATAATAAAATATAATTAATTATTTTATCTAAAGTAGAGGGGTGATAAATCCATTAGTGCCTCTGAGAAAAATTTTACAAGAATTGAGAGGAACACTTTTATTATTATCATCCAACATGAGTGAAATATTGATTGATTCTTCATTATATTAAAACCAAGTCTTCAAAGATCATTATCTATAAGAGACTTTAGTAGCACTGAAGAAATTATTCGATTTTCTCTCATGGGAGGAAGGGAGATCACAGTCACCCATCAATCTCAAGGTTTTGATAAGAAAATAAATATGGAATTCAAAGGATATTCTAATAATGAAACCCATGGAGGAAAGAATAGGAGTCTTCCTTTATACAAAAAGTGATGAAATAATCATGGGTGAAATTTCCTTCAGGGGACTTGTAAATTATTTTAATTGTGGAATGGAAGGTCATTGGGTAATTGAATTTTGAAGTGGTGGGAAGAGGTTAGCTAATGATAGAAAGGGGAAGGATGATATTCATATTGTATGTGATTTTGTTAATGCATTTCCAGAATATTTTTAAGTCTTACTCTAAATTGAGAAGTTTTGTTTCTAATAGAACTCATACCTGGTGCTACACCAATTTCTAATACTACATATAGTATGGACCTAATTGAGTTTTACAAATTAAAGAAGAAACTCCAGGAGAGTCATGATAAGCAATTCATTTTTCCGAGTGTGTCATTGTGGGGTGAACCTATTCTTTTTTATAAGAATAAATATGGATCAATATGAATCTTCATTGATTATTGGGAACATAATAAGATCAATAAAAATAATAAGTTTCATCGACCCTGTATTTCTTATTTGATTGATTAATTGTGATGATATGAATAATTCTCAAATATTAACCTTGGTTATAGATACTATCAATTTAGGGTCAAAATTGAGGTCATGCCCAAGAAATCCTTCAGGTATAGACACTATGAATTTATAGTTATTATATTTAGTTTATCAATTCCCTCATTTTCATAATTTATTTAATTAATAGAGTCTTTATAGATTACCTTGATCAATATATGGTGGTATTTATAGATAATATTTTTATACATTAAAATAGTAAGTACGATAATGAATATCAATTGAGGATTGTACTAGAATACCCCAACGAAAGAGAATATATATAAAAAAATTTACTAAGTGTGGTTTTTCACTATATAAAGTTTAATTTTTTGGATCATATAATCTCAACTGAGGGTATATCGGTGAATCCATAAAATACAGAAGTTATTAACCATTTCCTCAAACTAACCACTGTGAATGAGGCCCATAGTTTTCTTATATTTTCATAATTTTATTAACTCTTTATAAATAATTTATCACGACTATTTAATCCACTCACCAAGATAACATAGAAGGTATTAATGTTCATTTATACTGATGAATGTGAAAAAAAAAATTAAGGAACTTATGGGAAGGTTGGTAAGCATGCTTCGGTTCACACTAACCTACAATGGAGAAGGGATTCTGATTTCTAGTGATGCATTGAAGAAGGGGTTGGGATGTGTTCTTATGTAGAATGATTTAGTAATAGATTATGCCTTATTCCATTTTAAGGTTCATGATAAAAATTACCCAACACATGATTTGGAGTTATTAGTGGAAATATTCATATTAAAGATATGGAGGAATTATCTTATGGGGAAAGTGGTGAAATATATACTCATCATAAAATTATAATTTATATATTCACCTATAAACAGATAAATATTTTCCAAAGGAGATGGTTGGTGTTGATAAAAATTTATTAATGCTCAATACATTACCACCCTAGGAAGGAGAACAAGGAGGTTGATGCTATCAGTCAGAAAGACCATGCTTGTTTGTCTAAGTTGAGGATTGATAGAGATATAATACATGTAAATTTTCAGAAGAAGATTCATTAAATCATAAAGAAGGGGGATAGTTCTTATCTTTCTCAGATAAATCTTCAACTATCCATCCAAGTGAGGATTAATATAGTGAAAAAGGCGAATATTTTTGTTATAGTATAATAATGATTATTGGAATATGAATAAGTGTTTAGACCCCTTATTTAAGGATATCTTATTCGATATAAATAAAACTATTTATAATACTAAAATGAATAAATAGTATAATTGGTGTACCTTTATCCAGAGAGGATCAACTATATCTTCATCTTCATACACATTTGATAAAGATCATGTTAGGGTAGCTGAAAAACATCCCCTATTCATGGTGTATCCATAGGTTGAGTGAATCATCAGATGTCTAGGTGGGATCTATCCTACCTCCATAGTGTGTTAGTGGCTCAAATACAAAGAAGAATACTTAAGAGAGTATTCTAGTTCCATGTATTTTTGGCCAGGTATAACAAAATACCACATTGACTTCCATCACATTGAATTAGTTTATATATGAAATCTAGGATGATCTTTAATTATTGTCTCATTTATTCATGCATTGAAAAACATGAATAAATCCAATTTTTGGTTATTAAATGTTTTAATGTATCATATTCATTATCTCCCATTCATTATATCATATATAATTCCTTAATAAATGATAGCCATGTGGTATGATCAACTACCCAACAAAAACTACTATCGTAGGTAGTGTAAAATGATCTAATATTTTTTCATAAAAATAAAAATTTAAATGAATGTCATAATAATATTATCACACACACACACACAGATACATATATATATATATTTGTGGATTTAGGAAATATCTCCTTTAATCTATCACTTTCACTAAATCATAAATACTCTATGGAATTTTACATTATATTATATCATATACAATTACTTTAGAAACCATATCTAAAACTCTTTATAGATATTTTCCAAAAAAACATTTGGATTGACTCTAAAACAGTTTTTAGAGTATCTCTCTATGTCAAAATCAATCCATATTTATTTAACAAAAAATATTTTCTCTGCCATTGATTATAGTGTTGACAATAAATACGAATCTATAAATCCATATATGTAAATATATCATCCTTTAGAAAAGTTTCAAGTATTATTAAGATATTTAGGGATCTGGAATGATCACTATCTAACACATGTTTCTTTGTACTTGTTTCCACCAGTCTACATAATATTAAAATGTTCATTCTCATATTTTACCTTTGTCTAAGACATTGAGTGACTATGGGACTTTGAACATGTCAATACCATATGGCCAACATATATGTTCTCAATTATTAGAGTGTAGATAGGACTAATTGATGAATATATCACATTTCATTCATCCTTATGGATAAGTACATTACATTTCCCTTATCTAGATATATATAAAATATTAAGGTATGGATACCCACTCACATATTCTATCTCAATCGATGGCCCAGATTTCACACTCATCGTACGAGAGGAAAAATCACATAATAGATAACCTTAATCTAATGATATGATCAGAAACATTCTGAACCACCCCTAAATTAACTATGTTAATATTTATACTTTTTAAGTAGGGTATCAAAGTATGGAGTTTCTCCTACAAGTTATTTCTCTAAACTTAGGTAATGGGGACTCGGAAATGATCCATGAACCCCTAGTATACCAAATATATCTATATGAAAATCCATTTTGTATACCTAGTAATTCAGCTATGTAACACCCTGGGATTTTTGATATATTTCCCTGTAAATATATTTGATTTCTTTGATAGCTTTCTTTACACACAACCTCAAGTTTAAATGAACCACTATATAATATTGCAATATATTTTTTAATATGATATTTATCATCTAGCTATTTAGATTGGTGGGTAGAAATATAAATAACTAAATTATAAAAAAATATGTTTTAAACATGTATAAAATGAATTCACTTTTTATCAATTGATTATAGATGAAAATAAATATAATTTGAAAGTAAACGAAATGTTTTTATAAAAAATAGTCATTATGCATGAAATGTATTTTTAACATAATAAATTAAATTAATATTTATTGGTGAATGATTTTAATGAAATGTATATATAATATATGGAATCTATTTTTTTATCATTCATATAATTTTTTTTCTAGGAAATGGATATGAATATATTTATTTTTATACATAAAAATGTATTTTTCAAAAAAAAATCATGTTTTGCACACTTATTTTAACATGAATTTCTGACACATATAAAAATTGGTCCTTGAAAATGGATTCTATATTTATAATTTAAAGGTTGGTATGGAGTATGAAAAACTACTCTATACTAATATTAGGATCTCATTAACACTGAATAAGCATAATATTCAAGAGGGGGTGAATTGTATACTTTAAAATTTTCTTAAGGAAATTTTGTATAAACAAAATTCACAACACCTCTAATAAGAAATTACCTTATTAAAGAAATTTAAAGTTCTTAATTCTAAAACTTAAGAAAATTTTCTTACAAAGATATTCTACCACAAGGAATATAGTATCTCTTACAATCAGAGATACAAGTTAGAAATTTTATACAAAAATAAAACTTCTTAACGTTTATAAAGAAGTATAAAATTACAATATTCTTTTAACCCAAAGAGGAGGGTATACAACAACCTTGGATAAAGGGCCCTTGTTTTATACACACAAGAACGTTTGTCTTACCCAAACAAGGGTAAGCCCTCAATACTAAGATCAGTATATGTCTTCCTATCCGCGCAAGCCCTCGATTTGTAAGGAAATCAGCACCTCTGACTTCACAACCCGGAGTCTCTGATTTTAAGGAAATCTCACCCCTGTTCGAAGAAAATATGCACGAAGAAATATTTGAACAATACTTTCAAACATTCTGCACCAAGACTGGGAGTTTATAAGAGACTCTCACTCTATAGAAATTCTCTTTTAGAGAGATGAAATCTAAAATTCAAACGAGTAAAATCGTGAACTGGTATGGATCTCATCATCTAAGGTCCTATTTATAGCTTTCAAAAACTACTTGTTGGTTCCAATCCAACGGTCATATTTCCTTAAATCTCAAAGGGACATAGACACATGGAATACATACAACAGTTAGTTTATAATAGAAACAATGACATCATTTTATATAACCAACCATTAATATAAAGATCTTACACCATAAGTGTAAGGAACATGGAATCTGATAAAATTGTATTGATATGAAAGGCATTAAGAGGTTCAAAATTCTAAGGAAAAAAAGCTTTGAATAATAAATTCCAGAATTATAAATTTTAGAATAGATTTTCATAAAAGAGGTACGAGTAAAGTATAAAGAAATATTTTATGAAAACTCGGTTTTACGAATTATGTTACTGGTATCATGATTTTTGGCATGATAGAATATAACTGGTATCAAATTATAGAAAAAAGTGTATAAGGAAATTCTCAGTACCGGTTTCTTATTCTCTGGTATCGGTATCATTAGAAATGGTATCACTATCTCTAACATAAACAGTATTAAGAAAATATTCGTTAGAAATGCGGAATGGAAATTTCCGGTATGGAATAAAAAATGGTATAAGGACTTTGGTATTGGGATTTCTAGTATCAGTATGACAAATCTATCTTAAGAAATTTCAGTACCAATAACCAGGAAGTCGGAGTTTAAGAACTTTTAGAAAAAAATACTATAAATCTAAGTATAAGGAAAATATGATACCGGATTTCATTCTAGATGGAAATCGGTATCGCAGTGAAAAAAAAAAAGAACAGGTTAAGGTGTCTGAAGTAATTCCAGTATTGTATAACCATGAACCAAAATTCAGAACCTTAAGAAATTTTCTGGTATGGTAAAAAGATTTCTAAAAACCTTAATAAAAATATATTTAACTCAAGAGTCTAAGGAAATTTTGGTTATAAGGAAATTTAAATAATTTGGTGGAGATATACAGAAGTGTAAGGAAAATATATTTATGAAGAAGGTGTTTGGGATTTTCAAAACAAAAGCTTAATGAATTGAGAGGTCTTATATACCTAACAATCTCCCCCTTTTTAGAAAGCACAAATAACTTCAAAAAAATTGAAAATTGAAAGAAATAAAAACTTAATGTTAGAAATACTTAGATCCCCCTTAAGTTTATGATATAGGGTAAATTATTCCTCACTTATTATATGTTCTTAAAGTATGGAAATCTCCCACGCAGATATATATTCATCTATTTAGAGAGACTCCCCCTTAGATGTAGAACTATTTCTTATATATGAATGTTAGGAAATTTATTTTTCCTTAGATTTTACCCTAAAAAGATTTTTCCTTTATATATTTTTCTTCCTTTAACTTCTCCCTTTGATAGAATTATCCCCCTTTGTGATTTTCAAAAAGGAATAGAGAGGGATCTGTATGGTTAGAAAGAAATATACAGAAGACAAAATATAAAATATTTTCAAGGAATTTTTCATTAAGTTTTACGTGAAAGGAAAAACAAAAAAAAATTAACATTGGATAAAAAAAGTATCAACCCTCCTTATTCTATAAAAAAAATACTTTTCACTAAGGAATTAATCTCTTTGACCTCCTTGTGATCTTCTTGAAGCTTCATTATCAAGGAATCTTGTTCAGCTACATTCTTCTCCAAAACCTGGATCCGGAATTCTTGGGACCGATTCTTATCTTCAAGAATTTTGATCACTTCTTCTAGTGAATCTGATCTCTTTACAAGACAAGCAGATATTTATTTCTGATAATTGACAACATCAGCTACGGTATTCATTTGATCAAGAATATTTTTTCCTTCAAATTTCCTCACAACTAACTCACTTGAAAATTTCTCTGAGAAAGATGTCCAGACTTTGGTCAGCTCATTTTCTACATCATTGAAAGCTCCCTTTGTCAATTCCATGAAGTCCAAGAATTGTAGAGCTTTATCTAATAAGGTTTGGGTTCGGCTCATCACTTTCTGACATGAAACTTTTTGAGATTTGTAGTCAATGATAACATTATAATGATCAGATTATCCTTTCACAACCATTTCCATCAACATAGATTTTGAAACCGCTTTTTGATTAAGGTTTCCTGCATCATTTGGATTTGGGAATCTATGTTAGCAAGTACCAGAATGGTACTTACTAATTTCCTTAACAAACCTTATACAAATTAATCACCCATAGATGATGAGTAATCAGATTCAGATTCTTCTTTATTGACCTTTAGAGTAGAGGATTCTGGATTCTCAATATTTTAAGAAGAGTTGGCATCAGAAGGGGTAACCATAATGGCCTTCCCTTTATCAACTTTCAAAACTGCAGAGGGTTTGGAACCCTGAGGGACTTACTCATTTTCTATAGCCTCATTATATCTGGATCCTCCTTGAATTTATTATTGTTCCTCCTCTTCTTCACTTTCAGTATCACTATTTCTGGATTCATGGATTTCATCTTCATTTCCGGTTACATCAATCTCTTCATCTACCTCTTCTACTAATTCAACTTTGGTCTCAACTTCTTCTTCTTCTCCTTCCTCGGTAGAAACTCTCGAGGTTGAAAAATAATCATCAACTTGTCTAATAAAATCATCTTCTTCTTCATGAATGATCTCATCCTCTTCACGTACTTCATCTGATTTGTGAATGGGTTCCAATATCACTAGAAGTTTCTTTACCTTCTTAGGTTCCAGAGTGTCATCCAGTATTGGTAGCTTCTTATAAGACTTTTCTACATCCTTTAGCAAGGATTGTATAATATCTATCTCAATTATATTTATTTTCTGCTTCTTCTCCTTAGCTTCTTTCTCTAATACATCAGTAGTTTGAATCTTCAAGGCCTTTTCCTCTACTGAATTCAACCCAAAGATTGGATCCCTTTCCTTCCTGGATTCAGCTAACTTCCTCCAGACAACAACAATATCATCAGAGTAAGACTTCAATTTCCTTATAACTGGTGGAGATGAAGCCTTACCTACTGATATAGGATCATCATGAGAGACCTCATCTAACTTTTTCTTCTTCTGAGCACTTTTTGAAGATTCTGATACTGGCTTTTTCTATGCCACTTTGGATGATTTCAGAATAGATTCCTTCAATACCAGCTTCTCAACTTCTGGTGTTACGACTTCTTCAAACTTCTTAGAGTCTATATTGTAAGAGAGTTTCATTCTCTTAAGTGTATCTTTTCTCAACAACAAAATCTTACAAGAGTTCAAAGAAGACTTGCATTGAATTTTCATTTCAGATAAAACCATAACAACTATCCTTGAGATAGTGGCAGGGTACATTAGAATTTAGGATTTGATGGTACCAGATTTCATAGCATTAATCATAAGAAAAATATACTTTTCAAAATTAACCTTCCAGAGGTTGATGTGAAAGTCTAACAAAAGAATATCACATGTCATTAGGGTATCTTTATCCCCTTTACTTAGAATAAAGAACCCATGCGTCCATAACGCCACCAACCTATGGTCCACTGATAATTGTGCAAGCTTCGGAGTCTTAACTCCCTTGATGCCGAGACTTTCTAAAGCACGGTTCCTCTCAAAAAAACCTTCCTTATCCGTAATTTTGTAGGATCCTATGAGGGTCTCTCCTTCATAGGGAATTTTCAGTAATTTGGCCGCTTTTTTACATGGAACGGTGTAATTCTTTTCATAAGCCTTAAATATGAAATACTCCTTACCGTACTTTTCAAAGAAATTGACAGAGTCAAAAAAGTGTATGACTAGATTCAGATATACAGGATCTTGAACCATGTCCTTTACTATAAAAATACTATCCCAGTGATTAAATTTGATAATACGAGAGATGAGGTAGTCATACCAATTGTAAAAGTCTGAACATACCAGTCTCTCCAGAAATATCATCTTGTCTGCATTCTCCTTGACTGCCATCTGATCGGAACTGTCTGACATTCGGATTTGTAATAAATATATGAAGAAATCCAGAATGAGAAACTCTGAAGCATTAGAACTTTGAATTGAAAGCTTAAAGAACCAATGCGGTCCTCGTGAAGTGGGTTAGAACTTATATAGACAAACTACGACCTTTTAGCTTCCATATGGAAATCAAACGGCTGTGATTTTCCCAAAAGGATCTAACGATTTAGGATGGTTGAATGAAAATATATCCATATTGAAATTTTGAGGTGTTAGAAAACTAAAAGTCAGATTCTAAGGAAATATGGATCTAAAGAAAAATTTCTTAAAAAAAGGAAACACCAATAAATATAACTATAATAAAAATAACTAGGGGATAAGAAAAATATACCTTTAAGGAAGCTCTGAAGAAATTATCAGTATCGAAGAAAAAAATTCTTGGGGTTAAAAACTAGACACGAGAAATTTGACTCCAAGAATTTCAACTGTGGAAATATGGATTTTGAGAATTTCGATTCTAGGATTTTTAAAACAGATACGGGGGTAAATATTCAATTTAGAAACTCACTAATTCTGGAAAAATAAAAAATTTAAAGAAAACAAGAATTTTAAAATTTTCAAACATAATGACTCCCCTTGAATTTAGGAGTAATTTAATGTTAGGATATGGTTAAACAAGAAGTAGATATGAATGATTATCTTACATATATCATTCCTAGATTCTGATTAATGTATTAAAATCTATCAGATGGTAATGGTTTGGTAAATATATCAACAAATTATTCTTGCATTCTAATGAATTGAATAATTATATCTTCTTTGAGTGTGTAATACCTAAGAAAGTGATGCCTAATATCTATATTATTATCATGGGAGTGATGTTATGGGTTTTTTCTTAGATTTATGGAACTAATGTTATCACACAAGATTTGAGTTTTGGAAAAACTCATTCCATAATCTATGAGTGTGTGCTACATCCATAACAATTGAGCACAACAACTTCCAGCTACTACATATTATGCTTTAGCAGTGGAAAGTGATACAGAATGTTGTTTCTTACAAGACCAAGAAACTAAGGAATCTCTTAGGAAATGACCAGTTCTATAGGTACTCTTTTTATCCATTTTACAACTAGCAAAACCAGCATCTGAAAAACTTTTTTATTCAAAAACATTTCCATATGAATAAAAAAGGCATAAATCCATGGTTCCTTTTAAGTACCAGAAAATTATTTTTATAGCCTTAAGATGGCATTCCTTAGGATTTTCTTGAAATATTTCACATAATAAAATACAAAACATTAAGTTAGATCGACTTGTTGTTAAGAAGATTAAACTTCCTATCATTCCTCTATAAGATGTTTGATCTACAGGTTTCCCTGCTTCATCAATATCAAGAGTATTAGAAGTTCCGATAGGAGTACTTATACTATTAGTATTATCATACCCAAACTTTTTAAGAAGATATTTTATGTAATTATGTTGAGATATATAATTTCCTTCTGTTTTTTGAGAAATTTGAAAACCAAGAAAGAATGTTAACTCACCCATCATACTCATCTCAAACTCAGACTTCATAAGATCTACAAAGGAATCTGTTAAGGATTGTTGAGTTGATCCAAATATAATGTCATCAAAATATATTTGTACAATTAAAATATCTTTCTCATCTATCTTTATAAAAAGTGTTGGATCTTTGGTTCCCTTAGAATAGTTGTTTTGAAGTAAAAATCCTGTAATTATATCATACCAAGCTCTAGGGGCTTGTTTAAGGCCATATAAAGCTTTGGTATGTTTATATACATGATCAGGTTGTTTTACATCTTTAAAACCAGGAGTTTTGTCTACATAGAATTCTTCCTGTACATATCCATTAAGGAAAGCACCCTTCACATCCATTTGATAAATTTTAAAATTATAGAATGCTCAAAATTCTAGAAGAATCTGGATAGATTCAAGTCTTGTTACCGGTGCATTAGATTCTTAATAGTCTATGCCTTCTTGTTGGTTGAAACCCTGAGCAACTAATATTGCTTTATTTCTAACTATAATCCCATTTTCATCACATTTATTTCTAAAAACCCATTTTACACTAATAACAGATGTATCCTTAGGTTTCTCAACTAGGGTCCAGACTTGATTCCTTACAAACTCATTGAGTTCATCTTGCATAGCCTTTATCCAATCTTCATTACCTAAGGATTTTTTAGGAGTCTTTGGCTCAAATTGGTAAATTAAAAAAACATGTTTAATTTCATTTCTTAAGGAACTTCTACTCATTACAGGTTGATTGGCATTTCCTATGACATTATCAGTAGGATTATTTCTAAGTAACAACTGATTAGGGTTTTTTAAAACTTTATCGTCAACATAAGGTAGAAAATCTTTAGGGATAAAAGTTTCAGGAGTATTTTCATGAACATTATCCTTATAAGGGTCTTCAACTATAGTTTTTTGATCATTTTTAAAAAATATATTTGGAGGATTTAAATCAAGTTATTTTAAAACAAAAGGATTAGTTTCATCAAATTTAACATGTATTGTTTTCTCCACATTATAAGGGTTTTTATTGAAAAATATATAATCCTTAGAGTTAATGGATAGCCTAAGAATATCCCTTCATCGTATTTTGGTGCAAATTTGTGTAAGTTATCCAAAGTATTAAGGATAAAAACATTACAACCAAAAACCTTGAAGTATGAAACTTTTGGTTTTCGACCATTCCATATCTCATAAAGAGTTTTATTAAAAAAATGTCTTATAAAAACTCGATTTATAGTATAACAGGAAGTACATATAGCTTCATCCCAAAGTTATTTTCTATGGAATATTTACTCAACATGGTTCTGGTTATTTCTTGAAGGATTTGGTTCCTTCTTTCAACAACACGATTTTGTTGAGGAGTTATAAGAGCTGAGAAATTGTGAGTAATGCCTTTCTTACTACAAAAAGTTTCAAAATCCGAATTAACAAACTCACCACCATGATCCCTATGAATATTTATCAATGGTTGGTTTTTCTCATTTTTTACTTGAGCTCAAAAAGTTATAAAATAAGAAAAGGATTCAAATTTTCTTGCTAGAAAATTGACCCAAGTATATCTAGTGTAGTCATCAACAAGAAAAAATATATAATATTTTCCTCCAATACTTCCAGTTTTTATAGGAACAAATAAATTCATATTCACTTACTGTAGGGCATTAGATGTTGAAACCTAACTAATAGATTTGAATCAAGATTTGTGTTGCTTTCCAAACTGACAAGGGTCACAAACATTTGAATAATCAAAACTTAGAACCGGTAAATCCTTAACTAATCCTTTCTTTGAGATATTACTAAGGATCTTAAGGTTGTAGTGTCCTAACCATCTATGCCAAACCCATGATTGATCTTCAATTGCACTAAATCAAGGAAGAAAATGACTTCTTAATTATTCTATGTTCAAAGTGTAAACATTCTCATTCCTATGGGCAGTAAGAATATATTAATCCTCGGAATTGTGAACTAAACACTTATCATTCCTAAAATTCACAAGGTAACCTTGATAAAATAATTGAATTATTCTTATAAGGTTTTACTTAAGAAAATTAACAAATAAAACATTAGAAATTAAAATTTTCTAAGAATAATTATATTACCTATACCGAAAATATCTCCTTCAGAATTATCCACAAATGTTACTTTTCCACCTTTTGTTTTGACAATATGATGGAAATATCTTTTGTTACCAGTCATATGATGAGAACATATGCTATCCATATACTAGATATTTTTGGTACATTCTTTATTTTCCTGTAAATTCAAAAGTTAGATCTTCAGAATCCAAACAGGTTTGGATCCGAGGCTAGACAAAAAAAATTTCAGAACCCACATTTTTTGGAAAAATAAGCCTTATGGAAACCTAGAGATTGAATTTTGATTAAGGAATAGGTTTTCCTCTAATGTCCTGCACTTTCACATTTTGTACAGAAAGGGGATTTAGATAGAATAAAATAATTATTTTTGAAAATAGGTTTTCTATGTGTATAACCTACACAAGAAGTATTTCTGTGAGGTCTGATTTGGGAATACATCTTGTCAAAATTTTCTTTAACAGAAATAAAGTTGGAAAGAAGTTTCTTAAGGGAAACTTTTTTGGATTCTAGTATTATGACTAAATTCCTATCCTCATGGATTATTTCCTTAGAGTTATATTTTTCTTCAAAAATATTTATTTCTGAAATAGCATTCTTAAGATCTTTAGAAAGTTTTTTCTTTTTCAGAATTTACTTCCTTAAGGTCTTTAGAGAGTTTTTCTAGGAGCTCATCCTTATCTTCGACATCTCTAGTGGGATTTGAAATATCTTTTTTAAGAACTTCATATCTAGTATTTTTCTTGTCTATATTTTTAGAAATTTTACAATATTTTTCTTCTATCAACTTGGAAAATCTAGATACATATTCATATAAAGTTATTTCTTCATTATCTGAAGATGAAGTATCTTCATCAGAAGTAATATCTTTAGCATAATAATCTTATCAAGAGATAAATTTGTTAAAGCCTCGGCATAACGTACCTTGTCTATAAAACAAGTATTTGGGAAATAAGTAGTAGCAATAAATCTGATATTATTCTATTCTGATGAATCATATTTAGAAGATTCACTTTCAAAAGAGTCTTCATAATTAGAACTCCAAGTGTCATTTTCTTTAAGACATTTCATGTTCTTAGAATGGAAGAACTTCTCCTTGTTTCTCTCTGAATTCCTTTCCTTCTTAACCTTATTTTTCAAAAGAGGGCAATCAGGTCTGATATGACGTTTACTTCTGCATTCATAGCAAGTAAATTCCCCATATTTCTTTTCTCTATAGTCTCTCTTCTTAAACTTATTTTTATAGTTCTTCTGAGTTACTATCTTGTTCATTATCTTAAAAATATTAGCTAAATCATTCTTAGATTTTTCTGTATCACCAGATTCTGACTGAATAGTTACATTCTTTGACTTTGACCTAGTAACCCTCTTTGGAGTTTTGGATTTCATATGATTAGAAGTTATTGTGAAAGCAACAATTACTTTATTTTTCTTAATATTATCCACATCTCTCTTCATTCTGGTCTCATTCTATAGAAGAGTTCAAAAAATCTCATCTAAAGAAATCTGGGAGACTTTCTTATTCTCATCAATTGTTGTCCTCTTAGAATCACATTCATTAGGCATGATGTTTATGATCTTTTCAACAAGTATTTAATAATAAAAACCCTTTTCACCCTTAGACTATAAGCTATTTAAAATGGTCATGAACCTTTTCTATACTTTGATTATGGGTTCTCTATAAGGAAAGCTAAAGACATGATATTCATCTCTCAACATAGCTATTATTATCTCTATTACTTTAAGAAGTTCCAAAATGTGAAACTTCAAATTTCTTCCAGAAAAAATTTGAAGCTTCACATGAGGATATTTGACTATAGATGCTCCTAGTCATGGAACATAGCAATGTATTTTTGAATCAGAAATTAGTTTGATATTCTGCTCTCTTCAGATTAGTAAAAGTTCTCAATTCCTTATCAGGAATCTTATAGTATCCTGTCAGAATCATGTAGTTTTCAACTCCAGTATTAATAATGAAATTCTTCACCTTATCACTCCTGTACTCATAATCATTTTCATCAAAAATAGGGGGTCTGGTAGGATTTAAATTGTCCAAATAACCAATATGCATGTATCCTTCCATAAAAAAATATACCTTTCTTCAAAAAAAAGGTTAGTTGTAGTGCTTAAAGAAAATTTAATATTCTTTAAAAAAAATTTAATAAAAAATGTAAAGATAAACAAAAATAAGAACCAGAGTATCTCTAAGAAATATATGATTCTAGACTTGTGAGTCCGAAATTCTGACTCCAAAAAATATGAAGAAGAAGATAACTTCTCTTCTAAAACTAATCGTGAGATTAATTCAGATTGAACCAACACTCTGAAACAAATTGACAAAATTGAAAAATTGATTCAGAGAAAGAGGTAACCCCCTCTAAAACCAATTGACAGGTTGGCATGAAGTATAAAAAACTACTCTATACCAATATTAGGATCGTAATAACAATGAATAAGAAAAATATAAAAGAGGGGTGATTTGTATACTTTAAAATTTTCTACTGTAAATTTTGTATAAACAAAATTTGCAACACCTATAATAAGAAATAACCTTCTTAGAGAAATATAAATTTCTTAAGTCTAAAACTTAATAAATTTTTTTTATGAATAGATTTTACCATGAGGCATATAGAATCTCTTATAATTAGGGATATAAGTTAGAAAGTTTATACAAAAATAAAACTTCATAACTTTTATAAAGTAGCAGAAAATTACAATATTCTTTTAACCCAAAGAGGAGGGTATCCAACAACCTTGGATAAAGGTCCCTTGTTTTATACTTACAAGAAATTCTGTCTTACCCAAACCCAGGTAAGACCTCAATCCTAAGATTTGTATCTGTATTTTTATCCCTTCAAGCCCTCGATTTGTAAGGAAATTGGCACCTCTGAATTCACAACCTGAAGTCTCTGATATTAAGGAAATCACACCTCTGTACGAAGCAAATATGCATGAAGCAATGTTTTAACAAGCTGTTCAAACTTTCTGCACAAAGCCTGAGATTTTATAAGAGCCTCTCACTGTAGATCAATTCTCTTTTAGAGAGATGAACTCTAAAATTAAAACAAGTAAAATCATGAAGTGGTATAGATCTAATCATCTGAGGTTCTATTTATAGCTTTCAAAACCTACTGGTTGGTTCCACTCCAATGGCCATATTTCCTTAAATCTCAGAGGGACCTGGACATGTGGAAAACATACAACGGTTAGTTTATTCTAGAAATAATGACATCTTTTTATATAACCAACCATGAATATAAAGATCTTACATCTTAAGTGTAAGTAACTTGGAATCCAATAAAATTAAAATGATATGAAAGACATTAAGAGGTTTGGAATTATAAGGAAATAAAGCTTTGAATAATAAATTCCGGAATTATAAATTTCAGAATGTGTTTTCATAAAATTGGTACGAGTAAAGTATAAAGAAATATTTTATGAAAACTCAGTTTTACAAATTCCGGTACTAGTATCATGATTTACAATATGACACAATATAACTGGTATCAGATTATAGAAAATAGTGTATAAAGAAATTCTGGGTACTGGTTTCTTATTCTCTGGTATCAGTATCATAATGAACGGTATCACTGTCTCTAACATAAATGGTATTAAGAAAATATTCTTTTGAAATGCGAAATGGAAATTTTAGGTATGTAATAAAAAATGGTATAAGGATTTCAGTATTGGGATTTTGTGGTATCAGTATGACAAATCTGTCTTAAAAGTTTTCAGTACCGATAACTAGGAAGTTAGAGTTTAAGAACTTTTAGAAAACTGAAATACTGGAAATCTAAGTATAAGGAAAATATGATACCAGATTTCATTCTAGTTGGAAATCATATCGCAGTGAATACAGAGAACGGGAAACAGTGTCTTAAGGAATTCCGGTATGGTATAACCATGAACCAAAATTTGGAACCTTAAGAACTTTTTCGATATGGGAAAATAGATTTCTAAAAACCTTAATAAAAATATATTTAACTCAAGAGTCTATGGAAATTTTGGTAATAAGGAAATATATGTAAGTGTAAGGAAATATATAGAAGTGTAAGGAAAATATATTTACGAGGAAGGTGTTTGTGATTTTCAAAACAGAAGCTTAAGGAATGGAGAGGTCTTATAGACCTAACAATAATTATGAGTATAAAATTTTTTAAAAAGTTCTCTCTTATTTTTTGTCATAATGAATAGTAACCTTGATAAATATTTGTCACCTCAGTAAGGGTTAAACGAGTAAATGGGTTTAAAACTTTTGGATAAGGATTTAAAATTTCTCTAGAAATTTTATTTATAATATTTTATGAGTGGAGTTTTGTATTTTTCATTCAATTCTCAAATATATGGCCACTTCGTTCCATTTTTCTTTGATTATGACCTTTATATTAATTTAATAAAATAATAAATACAAAATTTCACTCTCTTGAATTTAATATCTATATAATTTTTATATAAGGATAAAAAGAGGATATGATCATTTATAAATGTTTATTTGAAATAATAATTAATTTTTTCATGGTTATCTATTTTTAATTTTTTGTTATTGAACAGTTTCATTAAATTCTTATTCAATGATAGCAAAATATTTATTCAAATAACTGAAAAATAAAATGAATGATTATAAAAATATTAAAAGAAATATAATTTGGATGAATTGTTATATTTAAAAAAATAGATAAATATAAATTTTATATTTTTTTAAATTTTTTTATTAAAACATAATTATTTTCATGTTGTTTCCAATGTTAAGATATGTGAATAGTGTCAAAAATGACATTAATTATCTTTTATGAAATAATAATTTTTTTTGAAATAATAAAAAAAAATTTAAAGAACAATTTAGATTATAATTATTATAAAATATAATACCTTGACCATTTATGATCTAATCATTACCTTATAAGTAAAATTATGACCCATTAAGAGTGAAAATTTTTTTTACCATGGTTAACGTTAAAATTGGATAATTATGGGAGTAAACCAAAATATAAGGTTTGGAACACCACTTAAAAACGTTCAAATTTTATTTTTTGAATTTCTTTCAACCACATATAACATTTTATTTTAATATCTATCCATTTGGAATCATTTTTATTGAGGATTAATTTATTATATTTTAATCTTTAAATAAATTCCAAGAGTGCCCCTCCCCTCACCTATAAATGGGAACCCCTACATTCTCTTATTTACACCACATTTATCCTTATATATCATATATTTCCTACCATAATACCTTACTATATTCGTTTACCACATCTTTTATCTTATTTTCTTTCTAAAAGACCATCCCTTCAAGGATTAATGTGTAAGCCGAAAGAGGTTTCTCAACAATGTGGTATAACTCTTAACCAATTGTTTTCAATTTTATTTATTATTATGACTCATTTAAATTAATGTTTTACTTATAAAATATTAAATTCAGTTTATTCAATATGATTAATTTTTATTATTATAATGTAATAGAAAATATCTACATTCTTCCCATCCGTTATAAAATGACAATGTCTCTCGTGTGTATGTGTGGAATACCACCTCTATAAAGTAATGTGATTCGTTTTTAACTTATTTTATAGATGGATGGTAAGAGAGTCATATTTAATTAATATGTAATATTTATGTGATAAATAAATAATCCTATAAATGTGAATTATTATTTACCTATAATTCATTTCATCCTTCAAAAAATGAAAATGGTGTTCATGTGTATGTACGACCTACTGTCACCATGAACGGTGTAAATAATTTTTCTAACTCTAACATTTATTGATAAATATAAATTTTTATATAATGAATATATATTATTTTCAAATCATTAATAACATTATCAATATTATGGAAACATTATCAAATTACAAGTTTTGGAACTACCTAATAAAAATTCTCATGAAAAATGAAATAATTAACACCCAAAAATGACGATTTTAATAAAGAATTATTAATAACTGGGTATTGATATCTTATAATTGGTTCATATATGATATTATAAGTAATTAAATGACTATGGTATATAATTGTAATAAATTTAAATTTTTTACACATGAGTTTAAATAACCTTCAATGTAATTTGAGCTCAACATAATGGTTTTATGTTCGAATATCGTTTTTTATCAAGATTGATTATGATTAAGATTATGATGATGAAATTTCATGATCTAAATCCCAATAATATCAGGAATTTTATTATTATGTGTTTACTTATAAATACAAAATACTTTCCTTCAATTTTCCTCTCTTTAAAAACACAAGAGGTATAAAAGATGTTTTTAAGGAAAACCGACTATGTTTTAATATTTGATCAATAATCTTTCTCTAACATATATATTCTTTATTTAAATGTTTTCAAGAATTTTTTTTCTATTATGCTATGAAATTTAGATTAATTTTTACCCATGTTTTACTTTTTATAAAAATGGTTCAATGGAATCTTCTTATTATTTTATGAATGATGTAATTTTGACTTTTTACCAAAAATGTGAAAGTAACCTATATTTTAACATACACAACATGAACAGAATATCACACCCTCATTAACACTCAATGATTTTATGATTCCTTTAAATTTTTCCAAGATTATTTGAAAGGTATTTTTCCTTAATATTTGGGAAATTTTATATTTTAAATAAGTGATTTCAAAGTACAAATAATATTTTCTTCAAGAAGTGTTTCAATGATCTTTTAAAGGTAATTTTTAATTTATTATAACATCCCTTGATGTTAATTATGATTTATTTGGTATATGATCCAATTATACAATCTTTATTATTTCTCTATATGATTTATTTTAATGATGATGAAATATCAAGGAAGCCCGTTTTCTTTTCCATAAGTTAGGTTATGATGATTTTTTTGATATTATGGAATACATATGAATTGAGTTTTTATTATGTAATGGGTAGTCCTAGAATAATATTTCCATCCAATTTATTTGGTAAATACTAGTTTTTATGATCATAAAGGGTACGAGGTAGTTTATCCAATTCATAAAAAAAAGTATATATGTGAGGTTATATTAGAACCAAAAAGGTGGTACATGGGAGGTTATCCTAATCCCAAAAAAGGTACATAATAGGTTATCTAAAGTGTAAAATGTGATGAATTTCTTAATATATATCCTTGATATAAAATTTCTATGATTATAATAGTGCCACATTTTATTCTACTCTTTTATGATGAGATATTATTCTAAAGTTATTCTATCATGGCTTATGGTCTTTAATACCTTTATGATTATTGTATTACGAACTTCCATGATTTATGACAAGACTCAATACTATGATCTATGGTATATAAGGTGTGGTTTTAAAATGTTATTTCATGTTCTCATACCCTTATTCTCATGTTATGAATAAGTTTTCCTTCATATCTCTTTTGTTTACCCTTACTGAGAATCTAACATTACCCTTTCTTATGTTTCCTTTCCCCATGTTATTAATAAAGGATTTAATTAGTATATGTCTAAGAAAGGTGCTAGTTATCAAGAATTATGTTGAAGTTTATGTAGATCTCTACTGAATAAGTTATTTTATGTATCCATGATTCCAAATACACTAAACCTGCATGATTCTAGAATGTATTATAATTTTATTAAATGAATATTTATCTAATAAGATATAATATTTATGTATGAAAAATATAGGCCATTATAGCTAATATGATAGAAAGGTTTAGTTACAATTAGAAACTAATATGAGAAAACATTAGTGATAATACTTAGGATGATCCTATGTTTTTGATAACATCCTAACTTATGGTAAATAATGAATTGTGGTTTTCCTATAAAAACATCCATGTTTGGATACTACAAGTGGACATGGTTTTGGAAATGATGCATCTAGGGTTAGTAATACCAAAAATAGTTAGTCAATTATATCTCAACCATTATTTTGGTGCATGGGGAGTGTACACTTTCTAAACACCTAGTTTGACACCCTCAGGGGATATGATGGGGTTAATTCATATTTTATTTATGAACCATCATTAGGGATTTAAATAGATGACAATCATGGATGTCCTAGGTAAAACGTAAGTTGTCGTAGATTGAAAAGAAGGTTTCGTGATTTAGACATTATATAAATTATTTTTCATGATTATGAGATTTCCTAATATTATTATTGTTTCACACACTTTTATTTTGGTTTTAGTCAATGGATGGAACCTGAATGAACCTTGTTAATAATAGATGTGATTGAAAATGGAATCATTTTCCACCTAAGAAACCAAATGTTATGGGATCTATAATAAAAAACTCATTTAAATACTATGCAACCTTCCCAAGACAATAATCTTGATGAGATTCCAAAAAAACAAAGGAGGGAACAACATTATATTTAGCCTTTCATGAGGAAACATACGACTTCTTTTAGTGGATCTATTAACCCACTAGTTTTTATGTAATGAATTAATACCATTGAAAAGTTATATTTCTAGACTCTAGTGTTTAGAGAATGAAAAATTTATTTTGGATGTCTATTAATTGGAAGGAAAAGCATATCAATGGTGGACTCCCATAAAAAACACAAGGAAATGAGAAGAAACTGACTCTATAGAGTGGGATGGGTCTTAAAGGATATTTTCCAAGAAGTAATTTCTTTATATTATTCATAAAATATAGAGAATGTCTTGAACCCAGATGGGATGTCATCCAATATGACACCCAAATTGGTCTAATACATAGCCCGAAGGGCGTTCCCTATCCCCACGGGCTGGAAACTAATGTCGGGCATCAAAATAATCATAATTAGAATAATATTTTCCAAACAAAACAAGATCAAATAAACAAAATGAGCATGTAGCATAACCAATAATAACATAATATGTATAAATAAAAAATTGATCCAAATACAAATGCTATTGAACAAAATAGAACTGAATAAAAAACTAAAACTGGACTATAAAACAAAATATCCATGTGGCCTCTTGGTCACCACCAACCACATGACCAACGTGCTCTAAAGGAAAACCAAAATAAAAACCTGAACCTATAAAATAGATCAGGTCTACCGACACCTATTAGCACAAGTTGTGTGTGATCTTAAATTGCTCAATAGGTAATCAAAATATATTCCATGCATTTCCTTTCCTAAAATATCCCAAAATCACTAGTTTGAAATAAATTTAGAAAATAGGATTTCAAATCACTTCTAGTATGTAAACATAACATTCCCAAAATTTCTTTTTTAAAAATACACACATAGTTCTCCTTTTCAAAAATGGTTTCACACTCAAAAACCCAATTCAAAACCAATCTCAAATATAAATCCCTAACAAGTGGCCAAAAGGGGGGATATGAAAAAATTAGAGGAAACAAAATAAGTAGATATAAAATAGTAGGGATAATGTCCACAATAAGCAGAAATAAATAGAACATATAAATAGATAATCATGGTCATTTCCAAAATATCTCTAGTAGCAATCCCTAGACATACTCAGTTTAGAATCACCTACAAGTGTATGGTTTAGCTCTATAGTTTATAACCATGTGGCTTCTCTAAACTAACCTCACTAGTAGACTATCCTACTTGGCTTCTCAACAAGTCCATGGGGATACAACCTATCTAATCAGGTTCAAAAAGACACCATCACCCAACCCTCTATATGATTCCCATGAATCCCTTGATAATAATAATAATTAAAAAATATGGTATAGAAACCATAACTCATAGCATTCTCGTGCACGATCCACAAGAGGGGAATGCATCCCAAGGTCTAGTGGACTCAATAAGAAAATGTTTCTATACATGAAACAATAAATGGGATCCTAACCCAAAATTCTAGGGGCCTCAAAACATAATAAAATTCATCACAGACATACATGAAAACCCATTTCTTTCACAAGAATTCTCATCCAACAACTAGAGGTTACATGGAAACCATCATTTTCAATAATCAAAACCTCTTTCCAAATTTTTTAAAATAAAAAATAATCCATCACACTACCAATGTTTTCAATCCATTTTCCAAAATATTCCAAAATACCCACCGGCTCTATACACCACATATGTTTCAAAACCTATTTCCATTACATTATAATGTTCCAATCAGGCCTTCGCATCACTTCACATTGAAACCAACATTTCAAGACAACCCAAAGTTCTAACTAGGCCTTTAAACATTTCCAAACCAAATACGTTTACAAATTCATTTCCATTCCATTTCTAAGGTCAACATAAAACACCACTTTCACATGCACAACTTCAAATGGGCCTTTACATTTAAAATCCAAAACTCTTCCCAAAAAAATTGAAAACATGAAACAACACAAGAATCGCCAAATGGGCCTTTTACGTTTTAGAAACCAATCCAAAAAACAATGAAAAAATGCACCTTATATAATTTTAGTTACCAAGTGTGTCTAAAGATCCAAACATGCCTTTGTACCTATCATTCATCAAGAAATATCATAAAAATGCCAAATGAGACCAGAAATTAGAATAACATTTGAAACCACATTTAAAGTCAAATGAAGTTCGAACAAACTATTTATAAATCAAGTAACCATTTTAGAATTAGAAAATTGAAATAAAGGATAAGCTTTTTTGGAAACCATGGTTTAAGGAAGAACCAATTTTCATCAAAGTGCCAAATGGGCCTCAAAAAACCTTTAAGAAACCACAAACTCCCAACAGGATCCAACACATCATTTAAAAATCCAAAACCCCTTATAAATTCATTTAAGAAATCCCAATCCAAAATTCATTGACATTGTTCAAGAATCCATGAAACTGCCAAAGAACCCATTTAAAGAATATAACTTTCATTAAAAATAACACAATAGGTCATGCATAAACCTTACAATAGAAACGTCACAAATTTACACTTACAACATCAAACTCATAATCAAATGACAATACCAAAACATAACTAAGGAAAAAACCACCCAACAAACCAAATTTTACTTTAAAAACTAAATTAGAATTTTATCAAACACCTTGAATGAATTTAACTATCTTTGTAATTAAATAAACCCTTTTTAATCCATTTCACACTCATTTTACATCATGAAAACACCAAAAAGTTACATGTAAACACTCCATAAAAAGGATTATAACATTTATAAATAATTAAAGGAAATATCAAGCATCAACGGAATGTTCCAAAAAGGAAATGGACAGAAACACTTACCTCAATTAAATGTGGGCATAACAAAACTTTGAGATAAGGAATAATACACCTCAATATTCAATATAAACACCCCAAACTACAATGAAAACAACCCACACATCATCCCCAACTCTTAGGGTTTGGCCAAGATAAAACCCCACAAAGGGAAACCAAGAAATATTACAAGGTTAGGAAAGGGAGGTGAAACCTGAAATGGGGTTAAAACATCATTGGGGGGAAGAGGTAATTACCAAATATTATTGACCTCGAAAACTCACATGGTTTGGACACATGGGTTTCTAAACTGTGTGCTAATAGTGCACCCCACACTGTCCAAAATGGACATGTTTTGTGGTTACCTCCCACGGTTTTCCAAACTGGGTTCCAACAATGAGGTCTCCACTACCCAGAAATGAAATTGGACACATGTTTTACTGGGAAAGGGTGCATGGATCTCCCTAACTGTGCACCAACTACATGCCACCTGATGTCTATCCCAAAATAACCATTTTTTATAAAAACTCAAAACATTAAAGTTAGGAACTCAACCCAAACATCAAGAAGAATATAAAAATCCAAGAAATAAATTAAATAAAATAATTTCAAGGCTATTGTGTGATAATTATCCCCACCACAAAAACTTTCTTCCTGCAAAAAGTCACCCACACTGGTGATAAAAAAAACATGATCGCAAAAAACCCAAACAAAACCACAAACCTTGGGATGACCTTTCACATAAAAAGTCACACCCGACCTTTTTTAGAGGAAAACATAGTACAAATAAAAATGGTAGAACATGGGAGGGTTCTCCCCACTGTGAGAACCTATCTAACACCATGGCATAAATTTGGATTAGCCTTATATAAGAACTCCCAAAATGAATTAACCCAAATTTATCTGCACAAAGTAGTCATCACCCCCACCAAAACAAAAAAATCCCTACATAACCCAAACCCCCAACACAAGGGGAAACCAATTAATGAAACCTGAACCAAACAAAAAAAAACCAGGAACAAGCTACAACCATCGATTTCCATAGGCATGGATATCTCCTAACAAACTCAACAGAAGACTAAAACCGATTCACAAAAGGATAACCATTTAAAGATCCCCATCCAAGGCACAAAACTAGGACTATAAGAAAACAGTACCACTGATTCTCTTAGGAATAAATCATAAAAAGTGTGAAACTAAAATTGGAAAATCAAACCACCTCCACTCTAACACTAGAGGCAAGAATTTGGCCAAGGTTTCCCACACCACTAGTGATTTCTTGACTATGTGCAAGCTTCACTCTAAGGCTTGAAGCTCGAGTTATGATGTCTGAATCATCCACTGCCTCATATTTTAGAGATAACATCCTCTGATCAAGAATTATTTTTCAGGAAATGCTTCTTACAAAACTTCTCTAGATGACTAAAAAGGCCACAACAATGAAAGTATTTTAGAGGATTATGATAAGAAGTCTTTGAATTCCCAAACCGAACGCACTAAAAATATATGAGTGAACATTCTGATGAATGAGAAGTCAGAACCAATGAAAGATACTTTTCATAAGAAAGTTCCTATGTCATAAAAATATTGCTAGATGGGGACCTTGATGAACATTGACAAAGATTGATTCATCAATTACCACTGCCTTCACCCTGAAATCCAACTCAGCTACGAACACCTCATCCATTAACTTCTCAAAATTAAGATCCTTTGTGGATAGAGCATGATAAATGATCTATAGGAGAAGAATCAAATGAAAATAGTATCCTTCATCAGATCATTTGATGCTACATATAGAGAAAATGAAACCAGCACCTTAAAGTGATCAACATAGGGCTTCACTATTTATTGCCCTTGCTAAATACTCATGAGCTCTTTTCTTTCTTCATTTTCAACTCCTAGAGTACAAACCATGAGACTAAAATTGTCTTGAAAACCTCCCACATAATCCCAAATTTCATTGATGATGGATCAATAACCTTCCATTGATCCAAGATAGACCCTCAAACAAACCCAGAACAACATGTATTCTCACAGCTTCATGAGTTCTCAATGATTAGAAGAAACACTCAACTTCCTCAATCCATTTCACTACCTCTAATAGATCTCAATCACTATGAAAGGTAGGTAATAGCCGAGAAGAACCAAAAACTACACAAGACCCATGATAAACATTGGGTAAATTTATAGGCATCATATTCTAAAAAACACAAGGTACAAAAAACCATAAATCAACATCAACCCAAAACACAATAGAAAATAAAAACTCAATCCAAAATAATAGGCTCATAATAAACACACTAAAAGAACAACAACAAATCCACTCTTCAAATATCCCATTTTATTCTAATTCCAAAACCACCTTCTTCTAAGGCTACTTTTCAAATACCAAAATCTGTTTTTTTTAAGAGCCCACTTTTTGAAGAAAATCAAAACCCAAAATCAGTTTCCCATTAAATTTTATTTTGGAAAAACCAAACCAAACCATTGATTTCTATTACTCACTCATGGTATCCTACGAACCATCACATATTTTTTCATACCACCTATGCTTACATAATTCTTGAACACATTCCAACATGAAATTCCCATACACACTTGCACATATGTGATTGTTGATAAGGAATACCAAGGGTCACACATGCCACTTCATCATCAAACCTAAGAATTTACCGAATTTTTAATTCAACTTTACTCCACATTCCTCCAAACATTTCAAAATTATGAATAACTTTATATTTTAAAAACCCATTTCATTTTTCAATATAAACCCACTTGAAATAAAACCTTTCTGTTTCAAAAACCTGTTTTCATTTTAAAATCTCACTCACACCATCTAAAACCAAAAATAATTACACCAAACTACCAAAATGAGGAACTGGTGCACATGCCTAACCCAGAGACATGGTTAGTGGACCATGACCAAAGTAAGAATTAACAACTAAGAGGACCTCAAATTATTTACTCAGACTCCACATGGATCACTACTCTATGTGAGATCACAAAATAACACTAAGTAACCTCTATTTTCATTCCTTAGCCACAAAAACCAAAAAAATAGAAAGACTCAAATCCTAAACTACCCTTACAAACTAGAATATCAGAATGAGAAAGGGTTCATGATATACTTCCCATATCTACCTCCTGAGTTCCGAAAGTTCTAATATTCAAGATATCTAACATCGAAAATAACAAGTTCCTTCTATGATACAATTTCTTCAGCAACCAGGCTGGGATTCCATCCAATATGACACCCAATCTGGTCTAATACAATCCCTGAAGGGAGTTCCCGATCCCAATGGGTTGGAAACTAGTTTCGGGAATAAAAATAATCATAATGGTAATAAAATACAAAAAAACAATGATCAAATAAACAAATTGAGTATAGATCATAAAAAATAATAATTGAATATCAATAAATACAAAACTGATTCAGATAAAATAGTTTCTGAATAAAATAAAACTAAATAAAATCTAAAACTAAACCATGAAACACTATCTCCACATGACCTCTTAGTCACCACCAACCACAAGACCAACCTACTCAGAAAGAAAAACCAAACTAGAAACCTAAACCTGAAAAATAGCTCAATTCTACTGATGTCATGTAGCACAAGTAGTGTGGGAGATTAAACAGATCAGTATGTAGTCACCAAAGAGTCTCTATATTTTCTTTCCCAAAATAGTCCACAAAAACTAGTTTGAAATAAATTTATAAAATAGTATTTTAAATAATTTCTAGATATTAAAGATAGAATTCTACCAATTTCCTTTTTAAAACCACACACACAACGTTCTTTTTAAAAAAGATTTCACACTCCAAAACCCAATTCAAAACCAAAAACAAATACAAATCCACGAAAAGTGACCAAAGAGAGGGATATACCGAAAGTAAAGGAAAAAAAATAAGTAGATATAAACTATCAGGGCTAATATCCAAAAGAATCAGAAAGAAAAAATATATAAAGATAGATAACCATGGGAATTTCCAATACATCTCAAGAATAAATCCTTGGATGTACTCAGTTCGGAATCACCTATCGATGTATGGTCCACCTTCATAGTGTATAATATTCTAATCAGGGCTGACAATAAAATATTACTCAACCCTCTACTTGATGCCTAGGAATTCCATGATAATAATAATACGCAACAATACATGGTATAACAGCCATAACCTATAGCTTTCTCATGCATGATACACTATAGGAGAATGCATCCCATAGTTTAGTGGACTCAATACCAACATCCTTCACAAAAACAATCCACTGGAGGGAGTCCCATCCCAAAATTCCAATTGTCTCCAAACATAATTCAATTCATCAGGGACATATATAAAAAGAAATTTATTTACAAGATCGCCCATTCAAAAGACTAAATCTTACATGGAAACCACAATTTTCCATAACCAAAACTAATTTTCAAATAATTTTAAAATACCAATTGGGCCTTTACATGACCCAATTTTTCAATACATTTTCTAAAACATTCCATGATTCCCACTGGGCCCATAAAACACATAAGTTCCAAAACCAATTTCCATTACATTATGAGGTACCAATCAGGCATCCACATACCTTCACATCAAAATCATCTTTTTAGGAAAACACAAAGTGAAAATCGGTCCTTTAAACATTTCCAATACAAATACATTTACAAATCCATTTATATAACCTTTATAAGGTTAATATAAAACACCACTTTCATATGCATAGTTCTAAATGGGCCTTTACTTTTTAAATCCAAAATGCTTCCCAAGCCAAAGTGAAAACATGAAACAACATGAGAAGCACTGAATAGTATGTTAACATTTTAGAAACCAAACCACATTAAAACACCAAATGGGACTTTATATCATTTTAGTTACCTATTTTGTCTAAATGTATAAATAATACTTTGTTCAAATCCTTCATCAAGGAATATCATAAAAATTACAAATATGTCAAGCATTCAAAATCATATTTGAACCCACATTTAAAGTCACATGAAGCACCACCATTTAGAAATCAAGAAACCATTTTTGAATTATAAATATTAAATTAAGGATAAGGTTTTGGGAATACTATGACTTAAGGAAGAACCAATTTTCATCAAAGTGCCAAATGAGCCTCAAGAAACCATTAAGAAACCAATCATTCCAAATAGGATCCAACACATAATTTACAAATATAAAATGACCTGTAAATTTATTTATGAAATATCAATCAAAAATTCATTGAAATTGTTCAAGAATCCATGAAACTACCAAGGAACCCTTTTTAAATAAACATCACTTTGTTTTAAACCAACACAACAAACCACATATAAGAGTTACGGCATAAAAGTCACAAATTTCAGCTTAGAACATCCCACTCTCAATACAACCACATTACCAAAAAATAACCAATGAAAACACCACCGAAAACACCCAAATTAACTTTCAAAAATAAATATAAATTTTATCAAACGCCTTTCATGAATTTTAATATGGTCATAATTAAAGGAATCATTTGGAAATAAATTATCACTCCTTTTCCATCACGAAAACACCAAAAAATCATTTCAGCACTCCACAAGAAGGATTGTAACATTTTGAAAGCTTAAAATCAAGGCTAAAGCATAAAAAACAATTCTGTAAAGGAAGTGACTGGAAACACCTACCTTAACCAGATGAAAAGACATCCAAAATTAAAGATAAGGAAGAGTACACCCAAAGAGACAATCTACACAACCTAACATCCAAGTAAAACAAACCGCACTTCATCTCTAACTCTTAAGGTTCGTCCAAGATAAAACACCTCCAATTGAAACCAATAAATCAATATAGAAATGAGAAAAGAATATATAATCACCTAAAAACAATGAAGAACTCACCTTATAAACTTCAAAATGCATCCATGGGAAAAGGATGTCCAAAGGAAGGAAACTTGGGAGATTATATGGTGCGCTTAAGTCTAGCAAGGGATAAAAACCCAAAATTGGGTTAAAACATTACTGGAATAAATAGGAAATTTCCAACTTTTAGTGACCTGGGAAACTCACATGGTTTCGGCACACTAATTGCTAAATTTTTCACCAAATGTGTGCCCCTCACTATCTAAAAGGAACATGTCATATGGTTACCTCCCATGAATTTCCAAACCATGTGACAATCATGTAGTCACCACGATCCAAAAATAAAATTGTCTACACAATTTTCTACGCAAGGGCGCACAGTTCCCCCTAACTGTTCTTCAACCGTGTGCCACCATCTTTCAAGAACAAAATATTTATTTTTTCCAAAAAACTTAAAAAATTGAAACTGGGAACTCAACCCAAACCTCAAACATAAGATCCAAATCCATGAAAAAATGATATAAAATAATTCCAAGGTTGGGGTGTGATATAGAAGTAATTCCATAAAAATAATTATAAGGATGTTGAATTCATTAATCAATATGAGGAAAATTTTACATGACTTATGGCGTATACCCCTAGTATTATCATTAAACTATAATATAGGATTGATCTATTTTTCAATGTCCAAAAACCAATTCTAAAAAGGGAATTAGACATAATAAAATTTAGTAGATATTAATAAATCATTTGTTGTTATATCAAGGTGGAAATAGAGATTGGAGTTACCCATCAATCTCCTGGTTTTGATAATAAAAGAAATATAGAATTCAAAGGTAATTCTAATGATAAAAACCACGGAGGGAATAAGATGATCCTTCCATCATGCTCAATGTGTGGAAGGATATATGGAGGAAATTGTATTAAGGTGACTAGTATATGATTTAAGTGTGGAAAGGAAGGTTATTAAGAAATTGAATTCCAAATTTATTGTAATAAGTTAGCCAATGATAGAGGAAAAGCACCAAAAAAATTCACCACTCACACTCCAGTCATTCAAATGCAAGAATTATAGAAATTATGCTAACAAATTATGAAATATAAAGTTTAATGATTATGATCAATGTTAGTAAAATCTTTAGCTATATACAAAGTAAAAATATCATGTGATCACTATTACTGATGTTGATAAAAAAGTGGTGAAATGTAAACTTATCATCTATTGTAGAACTACTAATGTCTTATTTGATTCTGGTTTTACCCACTATTTTATATCTGATGAATTTTATAAAGGTATCCCAATAACACCTAAAATATTAGATATTTAATTAGTAGTGAAAATATTTGATGGTGCAATGATCACATATTAAGTATATGATTTTTATTCTGTTTAGGATTATAAGGATGTGATTCCTGAAAATATTTTCATTCTCCCGCTAATTAAATTTTATTTCATCTTAGGAATGGATTATATTTATTTATATAAATTCCACATCAATTTCCAATCAAAGGAATTTATTTTTTATACTATAAACCAACATATTATCATTTATCAGTGTGATGATAAATATAATCTTCTGACAGAATTTCCATCCATTATATGATTCTTGGATCCTATTCAAAATGGGTGTTTATCTAATATGGTTAGAGATAAACTCAATATCAAATATATTTCTATTATATAGGATTTCTATGTTTTTTCAGAATAATTACCTAGTCTTCCTCCTTGTCATGAAAATTGTTTTTCAATAGAACTCATACCTAATGCTACACTGATTTTAAATACCCCTTATAGAATATCCCTGATTGAGTTATAGGTATTGCATATAAAACTCCAAGGTAATATTGATAAGGGATTCATTATCCTAAGTGTTCACCTAAGGGTTAACATATTATTATTTTTAAGAATAAGGATGAACCAATGTTATTTTTCATTGATTATCAAGAACATAACAATATCTCTTTCAAGAAAAAGTATCATATACCATATATTGATGACCAGTTTTATGAACTACATGAAGCTCAATACTTTCCCAAGATTGACCTTCATTTTGGATATCATCAATTGAGGATAAAAAATGAAGATATACCCAATGAAACATTTTCTAATTGGTATGGAATCTATAAATTTAGAACGATACATTTTGGTATTACTAATTCCCCTATTATATTCATGGATTTAAGGAATATAGTCATTAGATATTACCTTGATCAGTTTTGGGTAGTCTTCATAGATGATATTATTATATATTCAAAGAGAAATGAAGATCGGGAAGTTTACTTTAGGATTATTCTGATGACCCAAATAAGAATAAGTTTTATGAAAAATTTAAAAATTATGAATTTTGGATAGAAAAGGTTTCATTTTTGGGACATATAATCTCAATCAAGGGTATATCGGTGGATCCATCAAATAAGTAAGTTATTGAACGTTAGCCTAGACCAACCAATTTGAGTAAAATTTATATTTTTCTTAGTTTTTATAGATATTATTAATTAATTTTGGAGAATTTATCATGGATATCTAGTCTACTCACCATGTTAATTTGGAAGGGATCCTTGTTACTTTGGATGTATGAATGTGAAGAAAATTTCAAGGAACTGAAGAGAATGTTACTTAGTACACCTTTGCTTAAATTACCCAATAGTATAAAAGGGTTTGTGATATATAATGATGTGCTGAATAATGTAATAGGATAAATACTCATGTAAATTGATATAGTGATAGCTTATCCATCATTCTAATTGATGTTTCATGAGAAAAATTACCTAACTCGTGATTTGGAGTTAACAGCAATAATTTTTTCATTAAAGATATCGAGGCGTTATATTTATGGATAAAGGTTTCATATATATATATATATAATTAGTTTTTAAATTGTTTATTCACTCAAAAAGAGATGAATATGCACCCGAGAAGATGGTTAGAGTTGATTAAATATTATGAATGATGAATACATTACGACCCTAGGAAAGTGAATAATGTGTTATATTCTCTATGTTGAAATGATCATGCAATCTTATCTATGATGTGGATCAAAAAAGACCAAATATTTATAGATATTCAATGGATGGATCAATAAATATTAATGGTAGGGTAGAAATATTATCTTGGTTAAATGGGTGCTCAAACTTCTATCCATATGAGGTGTAAATTTTTTAAAAAAAATATGTGGGGCTGCAAAAGAATGTCATAAATTATAATGAGTTATCCCTTTATTATGACAGAATAATAAGTTTTAGGAACTATGTATGTGTTCCATCCATACCAGATCTGAAGGAGCTATTAGATGAGGCTTATAGCCCATCATTCTCCATTCATCATGTATGTATGAAGATGTGTATATATTTGAAAGAGTATTTATATGTATCTTTGTACATAGTATGTTAGCAAGTTAAGGCTAAGAGAAAAATTATAAGGAGATTTTACAACCATTACCTATACTAGAATAGAAATGGAAGAATATCACCATGGATTTTGTCATTAGACTCCCCAAAACATCTGAAGACCATAATACTATTTGGGTTATAGTTAGACCCATAATGAAGTCAACATACTTCATTACTATCAAATAAGATTTATCTATTAATAAAATTTCTATAATATACTTACAGGAAGTGTAACATTTAATAATGTACCACATTATATTATATCTGATCAGATTCTGATGATTTCTTCAAAGTTATTATGAAGTATTCAATGGGATTTGAATATAGAGTTGAGTTTCAGTAATGCTTATCATCCATGGAAATATGGCCAGTCTGAGACAACCATTCTTACCCTATAGTATATTTTGAGATCTTATTCTATGGATTTAAATGGTTTTTGTGATCAACACCTTCCTCTATTAAATTTTTTTACAATAATATCTTTCACTCCATCATTCAAGTGGCTCGTTATAAATCCCTCTGGGGAAATGAGTTTATAAATCCAATTTGTTAGGATGAAAGTTGAAATTGAAAACCAATGGGACCTAATATAGATGAAGAAATAGTATATAAATTTATATCCATTCAATAGAATATTAATGAGGTTCATATTTGATAAAAAAATTATTCTAATTTGTCATTGGAAAAATATGGAATTTGAATTTGGTGAAAAGTAATTTCTCTAAATTTATCCATCGAATATGGTTATGATATTTGTAAATAAAGGAAATTTGATCCCTGGGTATATTGACCCCTTCAAGATTCATGATCAAGAATGGATGGTATCTTATCACTTGTAACTTTCACCAAACCTCTCTCAAGTTCATTTTGTGGTCCATGTATCTCTCCTGAGGAAATACCTAACTAGTCCATCACATGTACTAAACTAAGAGGTCATATAATCAGAGAAAGGTGTTTCCTATGAAGATAAAATAGTATAAATATTATATCATACAGATATAGTGTTATGGGATAACACTACTCATTTGGTTAAATTACTCTGGAGGAATCATAAATTTGAAGAAGCTGTATGGGAATCCAAAGATGTGATAAAACTGAGATATCCTCATTTTTTTGTATTGGATTAAAGGTATTTTGAGGGTAAAATTCATTTTAAATGGGAGAGAATGTTACATTATAATATTTTATAATAAATTTCTCAATAAATAAATTTTATTTCTTTTATAACTTTTGGTACACACAACCCCAAGATTAAAATAAGCATTATATACTATTTAAATTTTATTATATAGTGTGACAGTTATCACCAAGCCATTTAGATCAATGGGTATTAATAGGTCTAACTAAATTTTAAGAAAATTATGTTTTATCCTTGTATAAAATGAATTCACTAAATTTATTGGAAATTAAAATAAAAATAATTTTAAAGTAAAATATAAATTTTTCAAAAGAAACTATTTTCATACACCCAAAGTGTTTTTATCTTAGTAAATTAAAATAATCTCTATTACTGAATTAATTTAATTAAATTCATATACCATATAATCAATAAAAAATTTACATTCATCTAATTTTTTGAAGGCATGGGATATAAATAAATCCAGTTTTATTCTTAAATATTTATTTAAAAAACGGTTTTCATCAGGTTTTGAACACTTATTTTAATATGATTTTTTTCGTCTTAAAGAAATTGAATATTGAAAAATGTATTATGTATTTGGGATCAGGATGACTAATTTTTTTTAATATTTCACTTTTATTTTTTTCATTATAAATAGTAACTTTTGTAAATATTTATCACCTCGGTAAGGGTAAATGGGTAAAATGGGAATAAAAATCATAGATAAGGCTTTAAAATTTCTATAAAACATACCTTTATCTTATTTTATGAGTGGATTTTGTACATTTACATCCAAATCACTAAAAAAACTCCCTTTGGTGTTATGTTTCATTAATGATGGCCTTTAGATTAATTTAAAAAAATGCAATACAAAATTTCACTATCTTGATTTTAATATCTCTAGAATTTTTAAATAATGATAAAATAGAGGATAAGTTAAATTTTAAACATTAATTTTATATAATAATTGTTTTTTGATGGTAACTTATTTATAATTTGTACTGATTGAATAATTACCTTAACTTCTTATGCAACATTGACATAGTATTTATTCAATTAATAGAAAAATAAAATAAATTATTTTAAAAATATTAAATGTAATATGTTTTGGGTGATTTATTGAGTTCAAAAAAATTACCTAAATATAAAATTTTTGTAATGTGTTAAAATCTTGGATCTGAATTCCATTTATGTCATGTTTCTTTGAATGTACATTGTGTTCATAATATCAAAATTGATGTTAATGATATTTTATGAAATATTAATTAAATAATTTTAAATTCATAAAAATCATGAAATATGACAATTAGTATTTTAATTGGTCTAAAATAACATTCAATTATCATTTATGATCCAATTTTTTCCTTATAAGTAAAATTATAACCCTCTATGAGTGAAAAGGTCTTTATCGCGGTTAACATTGAAATCTGTTAACTAAGAGGCTAAACCAAAAGATAAGGATTAAAATACATATTAAACACATCTAAATTTTTTTGGTTGATGGTGTTTCAAGAAAATAAAACATTATATTTTATTAATTGGATATTTGGAATCATTTTTATTGAGAATGACTTTATTATATTTTAATTTTCTAAGAAATTCCAAGAGTGCGCCCCCCCACTTATGAAAGGGAATCCCTCATTTATCTTCATTAAACCATGTTTATCCCTATATCTCGTCAAATAATAGTTATAATACATTCCAAAATTTCTTCACCACATCTGGGAGATTTTATTCTTTCAAAAAGACCATCCCTTTAAGGCTTAATGTGAAAGTCGAAAGAGTCTTCTCAGCGAAGAGGTACAACTCTTAGTCGATCATTTTCAATTTTATTTCTTCTTATACCTCATTTGAATTCATGTTATCCAATATAAAATAATTAATTAAGTATATTAAATATTATTACTCTTTATTATAAGAATTTAACAACAATCATCCATCTTCTTCCCATCCATTAAAAAACAACAATGTCGCTCATGCGTATATGTGGACTACCACTTCCACAAGGCGATGTGATTTTTTTAATTTCTACTCTACATAGATGTTAATAAGGATATATTTTATAAACATATATTATATATTTTATATAAAAATGATCTTTTGTAAATTATTATTTACCTTTATTTCATTCCATCTTTTGAAAAATGAAAATAGTGTTCTTGTGTACATACGGTCTATCGTCTACATGAACGGTGTAAATCATATTTATTTCTCTACCATTTGTGGATAAATATAAATATTTATATAATTAATATATATATATTATATTTAAAAAAGGATAAAATTATTTAGATTATAGAACCATGATCAAATTACAAGGGATATAACTACCGAATAGAAATTCTCATGAAAAATAAAAGAGTTAACACCTAGAAACAATGATTTTAGTGAGTAATTATTTATAAAGTGGTGTTGAAATGTTATAATTGGATTATAAGTGATATTATAAGAATTTAAATGATACTATTATTGAATTATAATAAATTTATATTTATTATACAATAGGTTAATGTGATTTGAAATAAAGACAAATTCATGGTAAAGGTTTTATGTTACAATATCATTTTTTACCGGGATTGTTTATGATTATGATTATGATAATTAAATTTTATGATAAAAATATAAATAATATAATTAAGTTTCTTAAAATATTTTTATTTATAAATATATAAAAAATCATTTCATTTTCCCCCATTTAAGAACTCAATATATAGAAAGAATGTTTTATGGAAAATCATCTATGTTTTACTATTCAGTAATAAATATTTGTTTTTTAGGTCCATGTTTTCATAAAAAAATTCATGAATGTTTTAATATTATATTTTTAATTTTTAAATTCATTTCAACCCATGTTTTAATTTTTAAATAAAATTTTCAAAGAAATCTTATAGTCTTTCTCCAAACGAGGTACTTTTGACATCTAATTGAAATGTGAAATGAACATTTATTTTGATATACATGACATGAATTTAATTTCCCACCATCATGAACACTCAATTACTTAAATCCTCTATTACATGTTTCTAATTTTATTTTTAAATAAAAAAAATTTCGTAAATATTTGGCAAATTTTTAGATTTTAAATAAATGATTTCAAATTGAAAAGATTATTTTCCCCATAAGATATTTCAATGGTATTTTCTAGGGAATTTCTTATCTATGATAACATCCATTTATGTTAAGTATACTTTACTAGGGATATGATCCAATTATACATTATCTAATATTTTTCTAAATGTTTTATGGTTACGATGATGAGATATTAATGAAATCTGTTTTATTTTCCCTGAAAAAATGGTTATAAGTGTGATATGTATAAGAAAGGTTATAGTTGTAAATAAATATGTGAAAGATAATTTAGATCTCTTATGAATAAGTTTTTTATGTATCTATGTTTCCAAAGACACTAAATCTATATGATTTTGGTGTGGATCATAATATTATCCAATGAATATTAATTTAATAAGATGTAATATTTATGTATGAATAATATGTTTCATTGTATTCCAGTGAAAAAAATCATGTTATCTATTTGTACCTCATGAGATTATTTTGGGCCTTTGTACAAGAATCTTACTCATTCTAACCTTATAATTTTTTCATAACCAATAATAATCCATGATGAACATTATTTAGCAATAAACTCAAAATCATACATTGGGAGGTTAATTATCAATACAATTCATGATATATATATATATATATAAATTTATGTGGATAACATGAAAAAATTATAAAATATTGGTTTACTTTAATATGATACATTTTAATATTCTTAAACTCTTTAAGAATATTCAATAAAACCAATATAAACACCAATTTATCATATCATATATGATAAATTTTAAATCATCCTTATGTTTGTGACACATTTATGGTTTTTTTTAACAATTTATATCATATGTAATGTCTATCACAACTCTATGTGACCATTTGATAAAAACCTCTCACTCCACTCTTTAGTGAGAAGTATCTACAAAGTAAGCTAGTTTGAATAATGATGAAACTTGGGAATTATATTCTTAACTATTAAACTGCTTAAAAATATTCAAATTCATAACTTCATGAAATCAAATTTCATTATTTCAATGTCAGTTATCTCTATAGAATTCTTTCTAAGTTCATCATCATCATCCTTGGAACCCAATTCTAACAAATGTTTCCTTAAAATAATGTAACTAATTACATTATTATTTACCGGTCATCCAAAAATATTTTAGTATTAGGAGAAAATTAATTTAATATAGTAAATTAATGTAACTATTATAATTATCTATGCAAACCCTAAACTCTTTTAAGATATCAAGTGTTGTTCACTTATCATTTTTCCTTCTAAAATCCTTAAAGAAATATCACCTTTCATTTTTCACAATAACTAAATATAATACTTTAATTTTTTATCATCATATATCCAAAACTCTTTTTGTATAGTGAGTGAAAAAAATTAATCTAAGACAAGAATAGTCATTTAAGAAATATTGATATTCAATTTTAAATGGTAAATAAATATAACACTAAACATTTTTTTCAATCTCATATTCAGACCATTTTAGGTTATTAAGTGTAAATTATTTTTACTTAATATTTATGTAAACATTTATTTTTTAACTTTAAAATTATTTAAGTTCAAAAATACTCCCACTATCCTCTTAGATATTATATTCTTTTAAAAATATTTTCCTAAGATACACAACCCCTTTTGTATTTAATTAATAACATTTATTTCATTTTAGTGGGAATATTAAACAAATAAACTATTGTTTACATATCATTTAAGGTATTCCATGTGTTTGGAACTTTTTTATTTCATAACAAAGGCTTTATTAAATTCTACCATTTATGAGTAATGGAATCGAATTCAATAATATTATAAAAATGGATAAACACTTTTGTCTTGGATAAACACTTCTATCCATATATTCTTTTTTGAACATGTTATCAAAGCTGATGAAACATAAACCATTTTTATACAATTAATCAACTCATTTTATTTATAAAAACACTTTTTATTGAATATCTTATATTAAAACATAATATAAATAAGATAAAGATACATATATTTTACTTAGATTAATTTGAGTATGATAAAATCCTTTACATTCAAATACTAAATGTATTAACTATATACTTCATCTCATGAATATAAACTATAAGATCAATTAATTATTCATTTTATTTCAAACTCTTTTATAAATACAACACTTTGTAAAATATACATTTTATACAACATACCTTTCGAAATAAAAAAAATTAATTTTTATAACATCCATACATGACATGTACATTTCATGGAGTTTCAAAAACTCTTTCAGTTATATCTTGGATAATCTAATCATATTGAATTATTACTCTTCCTTATTGAAAACACTAGGTTTCAATGACCCCGATTGGCATATTGAAAAAATATTTTCAAACCATTAAACAAATGTTTCCTCTTCTAGTTTTAATTTTTCCTAATTTTACTTTCTATATAGTATTTTAGAGCCTAGACATCATATGTCTAGTTAATATATGTGTTCCAAACACTTTGTGGATATCAGGTAAATGATCTATGAATTAAATAATATTGTTGGAACACTTACATAGATGATAATATGATACATTAACTAACTAGAACAAGCCATTCTTAGTCTATCCTTAATGCATGTTATAGGATTAAACAAATCATAAACCATTTGTATTAAAAACACACATATCATCACATTTAAACAATTATTTTTTACATGAATTTCTAAAGATCTAAATGAGATAAAAATACACATATTATGACAAGTTTATCCAATATTGATATATACATGTTATTAATGTTGCTTTACTTGAAATAAAACTTCAAGATTTAATCATTTTCATCTTCTAACCTTCTATATATTTACAACACTTTGTAAGAAAATAATTGATATAATATATATGTTAAAAAAAGAATAAAATATTATAAGTAATAATGTTTTAAGTAATCCTTTACTCTCATCAAGTACTTTATAATTTTATTAATATTTAATATTATTATAGCTACATAGTCATATTAAGTATATGAGACTAAAATTGACATACCCAAATATATTGATTACATGAGTCAATACTAAGATTTATTTGGTTATTTTGTATCTAGTACCATTAACACCATGAATGGACCTCTCTATACTTATATAATCATTGAAATTCACTTGCTGAATAATTTTATCACTTGGTTACTCAAGAAGGATCTATTCCAACATATATAATTTTCCTTAAAAAATTTTGAAATCACCAATGATTCTTTAATAAGTTTTCTTAATTTTACAATCTTAAGAGTTACTAACATTAAAAATATCCTTATCAAGTATGGATCACAATGTTTATATTAATGATGATTATTATTATTATATTATCTAAAATATTTTATTTTATTATTTGATTATCAGGTTTTATAATCATTAAATATAGACATTTATTTAATGGGATACCACTAAAATTATCACCCCCTTTTAAAAAAATCATTTCAATTAGTGGGAAAAGATCTATATTTCACTAATAATTGGGCCACTCTAGCGTTTCTCTCATCACTTAGATATTTATGTAGTGTATACTCCCAATCACAACAGTTCTGACTCTTAGATACATGATTGGAAAACTCTTTTTCCAATCCATTATATAGATAAAATCAACTCTATTCATTTAGTAACCATATTCTATCAGGGTCTCCAGACTAGTGTAACCCAAAGGAAATTTCAAAAAATAGATAATAAGAGAAAATATAGGAACACCCATTATTTTCATAACCTATCCATTAGGAAAATCCAAAGTCACTTATTACTTGTTTTACTTACATGAGATAATCTAAGGGAACCTAGATTTTTCATAGCCTGCTTGGTTAGGTGGTCGATAACTTCATAAGTTCTAATTTGGAAGTAATCTCACACTTATTATTTTAAGGGGTTTATAATCTCACTATCTTATCACATGTTATTCACTTTTAGGTATGCATTGTTTTACTGATTTTAGTTTCTAATCATATTCCCTTCACTAAATCAATATGTTCTATCTATATTGATGTGTAACCCTTTACACAACTCAAAATTTCATGTTAATCACACAAATTTAGAATTTAAACATATTAAAACATATCAAAATTCATTATATACATAATTTTTATGAACACTTCATGTAAAGGAATAGAGTTGTATGAAATTTTCAATCACCACATGAATAAGTTTGGAGCAACATATAGACATTCCCATTGACATTCCAAGACAAGGTACATACCTCTAGGTAAGTAGGATGTTTAGCCCCAAGTCCCTCTACCTAAGGATGATTTACTCAATATAAAGTCAAATTCATCATTTCTAACACCTAATATGCATAAACTATATTCAACAAGTAAATTATTATTCATAAATTTAATTACAAACTAATGGGAAATGTAAATGAAAAACTAAATTCATTATTATACCTAGAATTTAATACAAGGATATATTCTATAATTTTTGTAACATTTTAACCTAAATCATAAAAAATTCATCATATAAACATTTTATAACCATAAATAAAAATATGGAATTTCCTTTAAATAAATGAACAAATAAAATATTTAAACATGAGATAACCAATTGTTAAAAATTCATAAATAAAAGATAATTATAAATATTATATATGTTTATCTCTATATTACATGCATTCCATAATTTTTAATATAAACATATTATATTAAATCTAATACGAACTCTTTAAAACTCATCAATATGTGGAATTTTCATTTTAAGTATATGATATTTTATGAATTATAAAAAATTTATAATTTAATATCTATTATGAAATCATTTTAGATAATTTAAATATCATATACTTAATATTTACTTAAAAATTGATCATATAAATCATAAAATACTTTTTATGTGGCTTAAATAATATCCAAATAAGGCCCCTTTATATTTTTAAAAATTAAAAATAAGTCATTTTCAAAAAATTTAAATATAAAAATTTTATATTTTAGCCCTATTTCATAATTTATAACTGTTTATACATTATTTATTATGATTTTAAAAATAAATTTTTTTTCTAGATCATAAGTCTTGTCATATAATTTAGTTAAAAGGTATTTCAAATATTAATAACTAATATTTTCGAAAAATAATTATTTCATAGACATTTAATTAATTAATTATAAACCATTTATAATTAATGAATTGGTTGATTGATTCCTTACAAATTAAATATTCCTAAAATATATTTTATAATTATTTATAAAAAAATTATAAACCATTAATATCATTTAATAATTTAAATATAATGACAACTTTCTTATTTTATCTTATATTTAATACATATTCTACGTAAGTTTATACTCATCTAACCTTATAAAAACACTTTGGGAAAGGGTAATCTGATTCAAGAGTTCTCGCATATCGGTAACCTAGTGAAGACCTTTATACAAGCCATTAGAACATTGAATTACCATTATGTGAACCCATAAATGTGAAGTTAGTCTATTGGTTACCTTTATATAGACTTCAAAAAAACATTCTATGATTTTATATATCCTATCATGTATAGTTAACACATTGTTTACCATTATTCAGTTGGGTTTTTCATAAGGTTGAGCGACCAATTACCTTTATGTAACCCTTTTAAAAACACAATTTTCTTAATAAAAATATGAAAATCCATTTCTGTTTCAAAGTGGGTTGTAGTGACCATTATGAAAGCTTTAAAAAATTTACATAACCTTTTTACAAAATTATTATTCTATAACTAGAAAATCATTATTACTTTTATGTGAACCCCTTAACATACATATAATTCACATGTTACATTTACATGACCACTCACATATATGTATCACCATGGTAACCCTTATGCATCTTAATTTTATAGGAGTAAGAGATAGGTTACCTCTACACCACTCACATGTATAAAGGTAATGCTTGGTTACATTTATATAGGCTTGCTATGTACGGGTAAATCGTTTTTTTTTTGATTTTCAAGAAAAACTAAAAAACAATACTTTGTTTTCTGTTTCTTGTTCATTTAAATGTAAGATTTCATAAATATAAATCATGGGTTTTCTCTAATACCAAATAAGGGGTTTTAGATTCTAATAAAAATTACCAAAACATATATCAGAAATTAAAATACTTTTCTGAGGATGTCCCATGCAAGATAAATGAAACTACATATAAAACTCAAATGAATAAATACCATAAATTTCATACCTTTATATAAAGAGATTATACTACATCTTCATCATCATATGTGTTTAATGAATATTACAAAAGTGCTACCAAAATACATCCCCTCTCTATGGTGTATCTATGGTATAATCTAATCATCTAATGTTTGAATGATATCTATTATACCTTAATGGCATGTTCATGCATCATATAAAAAAGGAGAATAATAAATAGAGTATTTGGGTAATAGGGAGTTTCATTTAAGAATCATAGAAACTCCACACCAATTGTCATTACATTTTAGGAGTTTATATAGAAAATAAAGGAAGCTCCTTAATTTCAATCTCACTACATTGAAACACATGTATAAATTCTATGGCCAGTTCATTAATTTATGAATGAATTATATTAATTTAATCTATAATATTATATCTCATATAATTCCTTAATAACTGATACCCATGTGGTGTGATCTAACAACCCATCAAAATTTATTATCATAGGCAGTATAAAATGATAAACCTATTTTGAATACAAATCATAATTTTTATTAAATCCATAATAATATTGTCACACACACACATAGAGTCACACATGAATATATATATATATATGGATTTAGGGAATATATCCTTCATCAGAAAGATTTAGAACAATAGAAAAGGTGAGTAATTTTCCTTAGTTAAACCGTGATTGTGATGGAAAGATAAGGTCTAAGAACAAAGTATGTGCCTCATAAATACCAAACTGGAAGAAGAAACTATTGGTAGAATATCAAAGCTCATAATTATTTATTCATCCAGGAAGTAAAAAGATGTATAGGGATCTAAAAGAGTATTTATAGTGGGAAAACATAAAGAGAGTTATTGCAGAGTATGTATCTTAGTTCTTAGTATGTCAGCATGTTATGTTTGAGAGACTAAAGTCTAAGGGGATGTTATACCCATTACCTATACTAGAATGAAAATATGAAAATATCACCCTGAATTTCATTAGTGAAATCCTCAAATTTTCAAGAAGCTATAATTTTATTTGGGTTTTAGTTTAATACCTTATGAATTCTTCACATTTCATTTTTTATCTGTTAATATTTCTATTTTGATCATATTTTTAAGATATACATTAAGTAAGTGATACGGTTCCATGGATTACCAAAATCTATTATATCTTATCTAGATCTGAGGTTTACCTCGAAGTTTGGTTGAATTCTTCAGCATTCTCTAGATAAAGATTCATGTTTTAGTATTGTTTATAATCCTCATATAGTTGGTCATTTTGAGAGAAATATTCGTACCCTAGAGAATATTCTACAATATTATTCTCTAGATTTGAAATGTGGTTTGTATCAACACCTTCCTTTTGTCAGATTATCTTATAACAAAATCTTTCACCCAAACATTCATATTGATCCTTACAAATATCTCTATATAATGAAATGTTTAACTACAACATGATATGATGAATTTTTAAAAATAAAAGTATTTTGAAATAATCTAGATAAGGAAATGATAGAGAAGGTTAGATCTACTTAGGAGCACATCAAGCTAGCTCAGTATCGACTAAAGAGTTATGATGGTAATTTCTAATGAGATCTAGATTTTGAAGATGGTGTGAAGGTGTTCCTATGACTTTATTTACATAATAAGGTTATGAGATTTAAATATAATGAATTCTAAAACCTAGTTATATATTTCCCTTATATATTCTTGATCAATTAGGTACTGTAGTTTTTCACTTGGAGGTTCCACCAAACCTCTCCCAATTTCTTGATGTATTACATGTATATCTCCTAATAGGTACATATCGTATCATTCACATCTACTGAATGAATATTTTTTTCTAATAGATCATGTTATTTCTTATGAATAGGTCATTAAAACCTTAGAATGTAGAGAAAAAATTGATATGGAATAAGACTACTCAGCTGGTTATGGTTCTTTAGAAGAATACAAAAATCAAGGAAGCTATATGAAACCCCAAGGATATAAGGAATAATAGATATAATAATTTGTTTTTATCATAATGACATAATTTCATGGGTGAAATTTAATGTCCCAACCTGGGTGATATATATTGGTTCACCAAGATGGTCAGTTACGTGACCTCAAGTTCACCTCTTTATATGCCAGAGGCTTTCAAATAGTAGAGAGGCTCTAATATATAATAATGGGAGACTATAGCCTCTTTATCAAAGCAAAACAATATCAGAAATAAATAAACAATAACCAAAATACAATAACCATAACAAAAATAATACCAGTATCACATGATGAATAAAATAGGAAAATAATATTCAAAACTAAATAATATATAATTTATGAAATAATAAATGTCAAGTTTCTAATTAAAAACAAAAAATAAATAGACACCAAAAACTCCCAAATGGGTTCTGACTCCATGTTTTGTTCCCTCATCCATGATCCATCCGAAATCATCCATCAAACATAGGTCTCTTTCTCTTATCATATCCTACAAACATGAAGTTTATTCAGGTACTGATTAGAAATCTCAAGTAGGGTGTGAGTAAAACATAGTAATCCACCACCAATGAAATCTAAAACATTATCTAGTCAATAAAAGTGTATGAAGTTTTATAAATATTAAAGGATAATAAATTAAATAATTCTCACATTTAATTATTATTTAATTAACCACATAAATCACCATGGGTTTACAATGAAACACAAACCATCAATACCTCCTTAGGCCCATGCTAGAGTCTGAACAATCCGTAAAAGATTTCACATGTCATAAGACCATGGTTATCATTTACCATTTAATTTCAATTCATATCATGTCCATTTGGAACCATAGTCCAATACCAATATCATGGGTGTAGAACATTGTTTCTAGAACCCCCATGTGTATTTGGATCATCAATCCTTATCCCACAGCTCATGGTATTTGGAGCATTAGTCCTTTTCACATATAATAATGTCTCCATGCATGCATTTGGGTCTAGAACATCATGTCTAGAGCCCTGTGGGTATTTGGAGCATTAGGAAATGTCCCACACACAATTTCTCAATCAATCACATACATCATGCATTTAACATTTAATAAGGTTAATCATAATTAACCCTCTAATTGACAACACACATCATGATATACAATTACAATTATCAAAACAAACATAATTTTTCACTTTAATCACATAGAAAAATATGAAAAATTCACCATTAAACCATATATAAATATTTATTCACATAACCCATAAACCTTTCACAGTTAATTCAAACATCCCTTTACTCCCAATATCAATCAATTCCATATGTCAACATTGGACCAATTATACAATCCCATTTAATTGACTAATTATATAACCCCAATATCCCATCAATTTCATAATCACATAATTCCATTAATTAGTCAATCAATTAATTAATTCCATTCAAGATTCAATTTCCAAACACACCAAATAAAATTCCACAAAAAAATACATGCAATTAAAATTCAAGAATATTATATTTTTTAATTTAGACCACTTACCTCCATATAATTGATGAACTCTTTACAATGGAAATATCGAAATTGAAATTGAATGTTAAATTGCTCAAAAATGAATAAGATCAATATTCAACACCAAAATACAAGATCAAATAGATTATATCTAATAAAAATTATATCCAAACCCACTCCGATGGAATAAAAATATTCACTCTCCATTCAGAAAGAGAGACGATAGAGAGAGAGAGATCTAATTGGGAAGAGATTACTCACCAGGATAAGTGAAGATCTATCAAATGGGTCTTAAATTCGTGAAGAATGGTGTTTATAAGGCCTTTTAATCTATTAAATAATCTCAAAAAAATTAGAGAAATGATTTAGGTCGATCTGGTTTAAATTATGGTGAAGGTAGGGGTTCATAAATTATAAAACTAATTTCCAAAGGTTTAAATCCCACATGCATGGTTTCCTGTACAGGGTTGCATGGTTTACCAAACTGTGCACCTATTCTGTGGGGTTTCATAATTTCTCCTAAGTGGGTGAATGATTTAAAAAATTGTGTTCCAACCATGAAATCCTAGTCTATTTATGGTTTTATGGCTTTCTGGTGTAGGGAACATGATTTAGGAAAACGGTGTGCCTACCGTTCATTTCCTAAAACCCTTCCAAAAAACATCCTAATTTCATCCAAATGCATCCAAGACAGGACTCGACCATAGTATAACCAAAATAAGAAACATAGTACATTTAAATGAGTTAGAGACATCACAATAAAATTTCAAGATCTTACAATCTCACCGCCTTATAACAGCTCATCCATACTCAATTTGTAGTCCCAATAATCTCTATGATTTTGATGTAAAAAGTTCAGGCCACTAAGACTTCATATCTTCTTCTATATCCCATATTTCAACCTGAGAACACCCATGATTCCATAATACCCAAACTATCAGCACAATCTTTCTCCACAACACTTTCTCACTGTGACCCACAACATGTATCGGGTGCTTCTCAAAGGACACATCGGTCTCAAGCTCAACATCATCAATATAGATCACATGTGAAGGATCAGGGTAATATCACCGAATTAGTGAAACATGAAAAACATTGTTAATAAAATTACACCCTTATGGAATAGATAATATGTACATCACTAGCTTGATTCTCTCCAAAAACTCAAAAGGTACAACAAACATGGCCTCCAAATTTCCCTACCTTCAAATCCTATGGTGTCCCAATCTAGGTGACACAAAAAGGAACACATGATGACCCACTAAAAAATAAAGTTTTTTGTCGACATCTATGAGAATAAAACTTCTACCTACTCTGATATATATCCACTTGATATTGCATCAGGTAAACATGCTCTGACACCTTCTATATGAGACTCAGTCCCCAAAACACCGGATCACCTTCCTCAATCCAAAATAAAGGTGATCTACATGGCCTATTATAAAGTGATTCATATGGTTCTATATGAATATTTTCCTGATAAATATTATTATAGGTGAACTCCACAATTTCTAGGTACTTCTTCCAAGACCCACCAAAGTTAAGAACACACACTCTTAGAATATCCTCAAGCTATTAAATAGTATGCTCTAACTACCCATCTATCTATAGGTGGAATGACGTACTTAGAAAAACATGTGTACAAAGAACCTTATGCATGCCCTATCGGAATTATGAAGTAAAACATGAGTCACAGTCTAAAACATTACCCTATGGCACCCCGTACAGATGGAATATCTCCTAAACATACATTCACCCAAACTATTCCACTGAGAAAGTATCCTTTAAAGGAAAGAAATGAGATACTTTAATCAATAGTTCCACATCCACAAAAATACCACCATTATCCCAAGGCATCCTTAGAAAAACCACTATAAATTCCATGATAACTTCATCCCACTTCCATTTTGGAATGGGTAACGACTGTAGTAAACCACAAGGTTGTTGATGCTCGACCATCACTTATTAACAGGTCTAGCATCATGTCCGGAACCTTGTAATATCTTTTTTCATGTCTGGTCACCAATACTTTTGACGTAGGTCACACACAAAAAAATCAAACCCCAATGTAGTGCCCACTTTGACACATATAACTTTTGCGTCAGCACTTCTCACATACTTATAGGCACAAAAATACAGCCCCAAAAAAGATGATCTCATCCTCATCTATAGTACAATTTGAAGTTGACTCCCCACATTCAAAACTTTCCCTCAAGTACAAACACTCCAAATCCTCATACTTTCTCTCTCTGATCAAGATCAAAAGAGTATACTCCACTGAAACTAATACGAGATTCATCAACCTTAATGGAATTCCCTAAATCCCAACCGCTCTTGATCCTCATACTGCCTCTCCATAATCCATATCAAAAGAGTATACTCCACTAAAATTGATATGAGATTCATCATCTCCTTTCCCTCCTGAACCACATCATGCATCTCGACTGGAAAAGTAATAATCTTACACTCTGAACTAGACTCTTCAACTGCCTGATTTTGAGTTTTCCTACTTAAATCATCATCAAAATTATTTTCCTTCCCAAATGTATATTCCAACTCAAAATCATATGATTATATATACTCCACCCATCTATGCTTCTAAATATTTAATTCTCATTGTGAAAAGATATACTTTAATCTCTTATGATTGATGTGCATTGTAAAACACTCACCCAAAAAATAATTCCTCATGAACTTTAAATCATATGCCACTATAGCTGACTCAAGGTCATGCATAGGGTACTTTTTCTCATGTGTCCTCAAATTTCATGACCCATATGCCACAACATGAAATACCTACATCAACACTACTCAAAGACCCACTCTTGAAGCATCACAGAACATCATATACTCCTCCCCTATCTCAAGTAAGATCAATATTTGTGTGGTGGTTAATGATTCTTCAAATCCTAGAACGAATTATCACATGCTCTAGACAATTAAAATTTTACTCCCTTATTTTTTAAGATCTAAAGTGGTTCTTCCAAGTGGAAAAATTATCGAATGAGCCTTTGATAATATCCAGATAACCCCAAAAAACTACGTATATCGATAACATTATTGGGATTATCCCAAGAAATAATTGTTTATACTTTCTATAGGCCCACTAAAACACCATTCTCTAGGATGATGTGACCCATGAAATGTACTTGGTCGATCCAGAATTTTCACTTTGATATCTTGGAATATAGTCAATGCTCTCTCAGTGTACACGGGATGATATCAAGATGTTGGGAATGGTCTTCATGAGTCTTGGAGTTCACCGATATTTTATCCATAAACACTACCAAAAAATAATTCTGGTATGGGTCGAAGATTCTATTCATCAAGGCTATAAACACTGCAAGATAATTTTTCATCCCAAACGACATCACAGAGAACTCATAAAGGCCATTCCTTTTTTTAAAGTAGTTTGAGGTATATTAGAAGGTATAACTCTCAACTGATGATACCCTAATCCCAATTAAATCTTGGAGAAGGCACAGTATTCACTCAACTACTAAAAAATATCATTGATACATGAAAGATGGTACATGTTCTTCCGAGTTATCTAGTTCAACTTTCGCTAATCAACACATAATCATAATGTTTAATCATCCGTATTTATAAAAAAACTATAGAACCTATAGATGACATACTCATATGCATAAAACCCTTATCCATAAAATTTTCCAGTTGATTTTTAGGCTCTTAAAACTCTGTTGGATCCATTCTATGTGGTATAATATAAACTGGATCAGCCCCCAGTATGAGATCAATCATAAATTCTACATATCTATTAGGTAGTAGCCCTGAGAATTTCTTAAGAAACATGCCTTAAAACCTATCAACTATGGTCAGAATAACATCATTCCCTTTATCCCCATAATCCAACAAGAGACTTTCAACTTGGGCAGTGATCTCCCCCAGTTGTTGAACTATCCCCCCACATACTTCTTGGATATCCCACTATCCATGATGAATGCAATTTTCACCCTTGAGAAACATAAACATCACTCTATAGTAGTAAAAAATCTATGTGTGATTGGTATGTTTCTGACCATTCCATACCCAAAATTACTTAAAATCTTAACATGTCAAGGATTTAAATATCCCATAGAAAATGATACTCTCCAACCTCAATAGAACACCACTAGCACAAACAGATGTCTCTGGACCATACCCCTTAAGGTTTATTGATCTTCATAACTCTTCTCACAAGCTCCACTGCTAGAATCAACCCATTCATAAGTTTCGTAGATATAAAATAGTGAGATGAACCAGTATCAAATAATTCACTATCTATCATAGAATCTATAATAATAGTACCTCCATGTTTCGACTTTCCAGTCTCTCTTTTCACATGTGTATGATGAACTACATGAAACTATCATGCCCCTCTTCCCTGTGATGCATTCTGAGTCCCCTGATCTGAACCAATCTACTAATATTGGATCTCTTTCCAAGAAGCACTTCATCCACTAACATGACTGCCACATCCATTAGAAATCCAACTACCCTCTAATATGGGGTTGAAGACCCCCTTCTAGCACTCTGATTCTTCCTAGTTCCTCCTTCATTACCCATCTATCAGGGATTATTATAGAACATTTGCAGATGTCCCATACTTCCAAAATATCAGAACTATACCGATTTTCATGGTAAATTTCTATGAAAGTGACTCGGACTTCCGCATTGGTGGTAGATGAATCATATAAGATCCTAAGTAATTAATATCTCCCCCTAGACACTTTTATTTTCACTACTCTAGTCAATATTCTCATAGTGACACTTCCTACTCTCAGAATATGTACCTCCTGATCATCCAATAGAAACAAAATTTCTTCCATTGGAAGCCTCCTTCATGTTTCCCTCAAATATGAGAGCCTAATATACAACCTCAGCAAACTTCTTTAACAAAAATATGTTCACCTAAGACTTAATCACATATTTAATCCCATATTGAAAACTTCTTTTCATAGTTGTTCCATCCCCTACCAGTGCTGGATCAAACCACTACAATTCAGTAAAGAAACTAGCATAGTCTATCACAGAAATACTCCCTTGGGTCAGGCTCATAAACGCTTCTACCCTATCCTATCTCAGAGTCCTCAAGTAAAAGTGTTATAGTAACTTCTCTTGTAATTATTCCATACCATGTTCTATAGCTATCCATCTCGCATCTATATTTCCCGCCATCACTTCACTGATCCTCACAACATATATGATTCCATCTTGACTCTTTTCTGAACAAGAGTCTCTAAGTGGTCAATTATCATCTAGATAGACTCAATAAAAAATTCAATTGCCTCAAGTATACCTTATCCAGTGAAATTTGAAGGGTGTTGCAATTGAAACTCTAGTGTCAGGTCTGATATATTATTCAAAACCCACCATGGATATATTTCCATAAACTTTATAAACTGAGAAAAGTTATCACAAAACTACTCTCCAGCTTCCTCACCCAAAATTACCAGATCTTCAAGTTACACTAATATAGGAACATCTCTATCCATGACCTCCTATCTTCCTTTCAAGAAACTTTATCATGGATCAATATCTCTATAATGAAAAAAACACACCTTAGGACACATTTTATAACATTTACAAAATTTTTGGATTTAAATAAATCCATAATAAATCATCACCCAAACCCCACCACACAGTGAAAACTGAGTCAATATCATAACCCTTAACCATCCTACATCTAGATCATGGTTAACAAAGAGTAAGCGCAATCCCATTATTTAATTTTCTTATTATACACCCATTTTCCATAACTTTCATCATAAAAAATTTTCAATTTCATATTAGGAACCTTTTTTATTTAATTACATAATAACATTAAACCATTTTCATTTAACAACTTACCAAAAACCTTATTTTATTATGCATACCTAAAAATGTTACATGTTACAATAATTCATGAGTTCATTTAATGATGCACGCATACTCAACTCTCATGATATACTGGGCCATGAGTAAATTCTCTCAAAAACTCAAAATTAATTGTCACATCATACAACAATTGCATAAATCGTGGTGAAATAACATTTAACTATAACAACACACATCAATAACAACAATCTCACCCTAGGTACTTGGTTTTACCCCCATAAAAGGATTAAATACTCCCATGAACAATCCCTTGACCAAGTCATGACTCATTCTAGTATCCTTTTTACTTTTCCAAAATATTAAGAAAAAAAAGAAAGAAAAAACTCCTTTTATACCACTTTGTAACATCCTGAACCGTGTGCTAAATATCAATTCCCTGATCTGGTCAGTTACATGACCACAATCATGTCTCCCTATATCCTAGAGGCATCCGGCTGACATCGAGGGTCTAATATATAACATAGTAGGAGTATACCATCTTTATCAAAGTATCACAATAGTAGAAGTAAATAAACAACAACCAAAATACAATAACCACAAACAGAATAATACGAGTATCACATGATGACCAAAACCAGAATAAAGTATCAAAAACTAAATAGTTTATATGTCATTCCATAATATGTGTCAAGTGTCTAATGCAAAAAAAATTGAAGACACTGACAACTCCAAAGTGGGTTCTGACACCATGTCTAGTTCCCCCATCCATCCTACATCCCAAATAATCCATCTAATAGAGGCCTCTTTCCCTTATACTTCCCTGCAAAAATGTAGTATATTTGGGTACCGATAAGGTAGCCTGAGTAGGGTGCTATTACAACTCAATATACCACCACCAATGACATCTAAAACATTATCCATTCAAAAATAGTGTATCCAGTTGTATAAAGAATAAATTATAATGAAGTAAATAGTTCTCACATTTATTTTTTCTTTAATTGACCACATAAATAACCTTGGGTTCACGATGAAACATGATCCATCAATACCTACTTCGTCCAGTCACTAGTACAAAAACCTTTTTTTACGTTAGTTTTTTTTTTATTTTTAACGTCGGTTTTTAGGCGACGTTATTGCGAGTGACATTACAAATATGATTTTTTATGTCGGTTATTTAATAACCGACATAAAAAATGGAGTAATATAGTTTTTAACGTCAATTTTTAAAAAAACCCGACGTGAAATACATTCTGGAAATGGTGATAAGAAGCCATTTTTTACATCAGTTTTTGAAAAAACCGACGTTATAAGTCATTTTTTACGTTGGTTATTTAATAAACCACGTTAATAGTTATTTTTAACGCTAGTTATTAAATAACCGATGTGAAAAATGTTTACTATCTTTTAGAAAATTATCTAATATTTCATTTTATAGGTCATAGAGATCAAACGGATTTACGGATCAAAAGTTATGACCATCATAAGTTTGATATTGTTTTCGAGGAAAGATTGAATGAGCTAACCATAGCTTCATATTAGAAATATTTTTTTAATCTGTAGGGGGATTTGTAGTTTTATCATGATATAAACAATCATCCATCATTATAATAAATTAAAAATCATTAAATGGTATATCAATTAAGAAAACTACTCATAGAAAATGTAAATCATGGGAAAATAATTACAAATACCTTGGCGAGGTCGCGGAAATAAGAAATCGTTGATTCACGTTGAAGATAAAACAAGTTGATTCGGTGGAATGATTATGGTTGAATTAAATGATCATAAAATGGTATATCAATTAAGAAAAAAATAATAAAAACCATAAACCATGGATGTATGATTAAATATACCTTGACGAGATCGCGGAAAGAAGAAATAATTGATTCACGTTCGAGAGAAAACGATTTGATTTGGGGGAACGATAATGGTTGAAATAAATGATCGTAAAATTAAGAGGGGTGTATAAAGGAAACATATAATTTATATTCTATGAGAAAATGTGGTATTAAAAATTTTAGGTGGCATTCAAAATTTCGATGTCGCGATGTAAAAAAATTGAAATTTCGCGTTCGAGGGATATTAAAATTTTCATTCACCTCGGTTTTATGATAACTGACATGAAAATATATTAAAATTTTCACTTATTTTTCACGTCGGTTATTATAAAACTAACATGAAAAATCAATCTTCGTCACTCTTTCACATCGGTTATTAAATAATCTACGTGAAAAATCGATTTTCCTGACTTTTTCACATCGATTATTTAATAACCGACGTTAAAAGGTATTTTTCACGTTAGTTATTTAAAAACCAACGTGAAAAAAGTTTACAAAAATATATTTCATTTTCCAAGATTTAATTTGACAGGTCACGGATCTCAAACGGAGTTACGGATTAAAATTTATGGCCTTTAGAAGTTGGACATCCTTAAGACATCATTTAGAGATTATCAACTTCTGAAGGACATAACGTATAATCCGTAACTCCGTTTGAGTTCTGTGACCTGTCAAATTAAATCTTGAGAAATGAAATACATTTTTGTAAACATTTTTCACGTCTATTATTAGATAACCGACATGAAAAATATGATTTAACGTCGGTTATTAAATAACAGACGTGAAAAAGTCATGAAAATCGATTTTTCACGTCGGTTATTTAATAACCGACGTGAAAAATAAGTGAAAATTTTAGTATATTTTCCTGGAAAATGATTTTTCACATCGGTTATTTAATAACAGACGTGGAAAAGTTATGTACATTGATTTTTCACATCGGTTATATAATAACCAAAATGAAAAATCAAATAAAATGGATTTTTAACGTCGGTTCTTATATAACCGACGTGAAAAATCAGAAAAAATGTATTTTGACATTATTTATAAAATAAACGATGTGAAAATCGATTTTTATATATTTTCACGTCGGTTCTAAAAAACTTATGTGAAAAATGGTGACGTAAAAAAAGTTTTTTTGTACTAGTGAGTGATAGAGTCTAAACTATCCTCAAGGGATATCACATATCATAATACCATATTTATCATTTATCATTTTGTTTCAATTCATATCAAGTCCATTTGGAACTATAGTCTAATTCCAATATCATGGTCTTAGAATATTGTGTTTAGAACCCCCATGGGTATTTGGAACTTTAGTATCTATCTCACTTCTTAAGGGTATTTGGATCATAATTCACTATCCCATACAATAATATTTTCATTCATTCATTTCACTCTAGAATGTCATGTCCAGCACCCCATGGGTATTTTAAGCATCAATCCATGTCCCACACCCTATTTCTCAATAAATCATATATATCACGCATATAACATTTTAAAAGTTTTAATAAACATTAACTCTCTAATAAAAAACTCACATCATGATATAACATTTCAATTATCAAAAAATAATAATTATTTACTTTAATCACATTATATAATATGATGAATTCACCACTAAACCATCTATCAATATTTATTCACATAACTCATTAACTCTTCACAGTTAATCCAAATATCTCTTTATTCCCATTATAAATCAATTATATATGTAAAAATTTCACCAATTACATAATCCCATTTAATTGACCAATTCCATAAACCTAATATCCCATCAATTTCATAATCACTTCATTCCAATAATTAATTAAACTATTAATTAATTCAATTAGAGATTCAATTTACAAATATTATAATTGAAATTCCACAACACATACACATAATTGAAATTCAAGACAATATGATTTGAAATTTATACCCCTAAACTAGGATCATTAACAGACACGCATCAATGGAAATCCCCAAATTGAAGTGGAACATTCAATTTCACAATCAAGAATAATATCTAGATCTAAAACCGAGATCCAAAATCAAATTGATTAAGGAAAAAACCATTATAATGGAGTAAAATCATTCCTTTATTATCTATAAAGAGAGAATGTAGAGGGGGAAATTTATTTTGGATGATATTACTCACCAGGAGAAGTGTATATTTTTCAAACAGATCTCTGACTCATGGAGAATGGTGCTCAAAAGGCCTTAGAATCCATCTGAGAGCCTCAAAAAATAATTGAACCAAGTTAGGATCGATCTGAGTCAATTAGGATAAATTCTAGTGGGTTTTTTTAAATTTTAAAACAAATTTTTGGAAGAATAAATTTCAAACACACGGTTTCCTGGGTAGGGGCACACAGTTTTCCAAACCATACACCCTAATTGCGCACATATCCAATGGGGATGCATGGTTACTCCTAAGAGGGATCATGGTTTGAAAAATCATGCACCAACCATCCAATCCATATCTATTTAGGTTTTCATGGGTTTTTATTCCATGGTGCATGCTTTGGGAAAATCATGCGCCAACCATGCACTACCCAAAACCCTTCCAAAAAACATCCAAATTTCACCCAAACGCACCTAAGACAAGCCTCAACCAAAGTATAACCAAAAAAGGAAAATTATAACTTATCAAAAAATAGATACATCACAGAAAAATGTTTCTATCTTAAATAAAATTTATTTTAAGGGTATTATATTGTGTCACCTCATTATTTTATATGTATTTCCTTTAAATTAAACTTGAATTATTCGATAGCTTTCTTTACATACAACCCTGAATTTAAATAAACATCTCAAATTTTATACCTTTAAAATATATATATTATATTGAAGGGTTGGGATAGTATTAATAACATTATAAAATATATTTATAGTGGAAAAATAATTGATAATAATTTAATTAAAATAAAATCATTTAATGATTGAAAGACTTATTTTTCGAAGAAATGTATTTTTCTACATGTTATGTATTTTTATTTAAACAAATTATATTGATTAATATTTAAAAATTATTTCAATAAAATGTGATGATAATTTATATTAATAAATAAATAATCATCTATAAATTAATTATTTAAAGGTTAGTAATGAAAATAAAAACTTTTAAATGTAAAAAGATAAATTTTTCATAAAACTTTTTTTATGTATGCAATGTGTTTTTATCATAATAAATAAAATAAATATTTATTTATAAATAATTTTAATGAAATTTATAGATTATATATTTAATCAAATATTTTCACATTCATTTGATAGTTTTTACCTGGTAAGAAATGATAAATAAATTCAGTATTATGCTTATAAATGTATTTTTATAAAAATGGTTTCTCAATGAATTTTTCATATTTATATTAAAATGAATTTATAAAATTAATAGGAATTTAATTTTATAAAATTAAATCCATATTTTTAATCATGGATTCCAAATTTTATAATGATTTCACTTTCATTTAAAAAAAATTCATGGTTAAGGTTAAAACGGGTCTACTAAGGGGTTAAACTAAGAGACAAGGGTAATAATACCAAATAAACATGTATAGTTCTTATTGGATGAAGATATTTTGACCCTATATTATCCTAAATTATACTTTTTTCCTATTGTTAGCCACTATATCTATAAATTGATGTTATATTATTTAAATATTTTTAAGTAATTCCACGATTGTCATCCCCCTCACTTATAAAAGGGAACCTCATCTCCACCCTTATTCACAAATATTGAGACTTAAATCTAAGAAAATACCTTCAAAAAAATATGAAAATATTCCATAACTTCATACCTGAACCCAAATTATTCTTTTATGAACAAGATTTCAAGTCTTAATGTGTAATCCAAAGGATCTATCTTAAACAATTGCTATAAATATTAATCGAGCTCTTTCAATTTTATTTTTACTTCCACCTTCTTTAAAAATTGTTTTCCATTGTAACATGTTGAATATAGTATGATAAATATACAAATATGTTATTATTATGATTTTATAAACTTTTCACACCTTTTTCCATCAAATTAGAAATAAAAGTATCGCTAGTGTGTACATGTGGACTACTGCCTCCACATAGTGGTATGATTTATTTTCCATAACTGCATCACATTGATGAATATAATGATGGATTTAAAAAATATAAATTATTTTTATGATTTAATTATTATTATAAAATTATAAAATATTTTTTATCTTTATTCCCTTATTTTTATTATAAAATGAAAGCAAGAGGTATACATACATACGGACTACCGTCTCCATGAATAGTGTATTTCATTTTTCTATCTCTACATTTTAAGGATGGTTATAAATATTTATCTGATGAATATATATGATATTTATATCATGATTAAAAATTTTGACATGATTTAACCATGATGAAAATATAGTTACTATAACTATTGAATAGGAACTTACATGAGAAATGAAATAGTTAACACATGGAAATAATGAATTTAATAGGGAATTATTAATAAATGGGTGTTTAAATATTATAAGTGGGTCATATATGATATTATAAGTATTTATATGGTTTTATTATGTAAATAAATTAAATTTAAATTTATTATACATGAGTTTATATCACTTTAAATTCAATTCAAACTTGAGGTAAGGGTTTTATGTTACAATCTCACTATTTATTGATATTTTTTATGCTAAATTCTTTTATGATGAAATTATATAATATATCTATCATAAATATCTTTTATTTTATTCTACTATTGTTATTCCTAAATATCAAAAAATTTACTTTCATTTTCCCCTCTCTAAGTACTCAAAATTACAAAATAATATTATTAAAGAAAACTGAATTTATTTTTTCGATCAGGAATCGTATCTTCCAGGTGTATATTTTCTCTAAAATGTTTTCAAATTTTTTTATTGTTATAAAATTGATTTTTAATCATGTTTTAATTTTTATAAAAAAATAAAATTAAACTTCTTTCCTTTTCTAAATGAGGTACTTTTTTATTTTAATGAAGATGTGAAAAGAATCGTTGTTTTAATGTACACCACAAGAATAGATTTTCCCAACATCATGAATATTATTTACTTTGAAAATTAATTTAATGTTTTAAATGGTTATTTTCAATGAAAATATTTTCTTTAACATTTTTGAAATTTCTTTACTTGAAATAAGTGATTTCAAAATGAAAAGGGTGTTTTCTTCAAAAAAAATATTCTAGTGATCATTTAAAGTCATTTTTCATCTATGATAAAATCCTTTTATGTTACATATGATTCATTGTGAAAATGATCCTATAAAACCGACCTTTTTATTTCTTTGTATTGTTTATTGTTATGATGATGAAATATTAATGAAACCCATTTTCTTTTTTCATGGGTTAAGTTGTGATGAAATTATAATTGTTTTTATGATCTTTCGGTATACATATGAATAGAATATTATTATTTAAAGGGAGGTTCTACTATATCCATTCAATGAATTGGGTAAATATTAATGTTTTATAATCTCAAAACGTATTAATGGGGTTCTCCAAAGCCTAAAATATTGTACATTTGAGGATATCCTAATCCCAAATCAGGTAGACAAGTTATTATCCCAAGCCTAAAATGAGATGAATATCCTGGTGGGTTATCTTGAAATATGATTTCTAGGATTATTATTATTATTCCACACTTTATACCACTCCTTTAAATCATTATATAATGACAATTTTATTCTATCATGGATTATGTTCTTAGATTTTTGTATAATTCATGTCTTATAAACAACCAATATTTATTCCATGACTCATGATTATGATCAATTAATTGTTGGGTATGATTTTAAAATGTTAATATTATATTCTCATACCCTTATGCTCATTTTATTCTTCAAATTATTCTTGATTAATATCTCCCTTGGTTACCCTTAGCAGGTATCTAAGATCCCCCTTTATTATGTTTCCTTTTCCCCAAGATATGAAGAATGGTTTAAAATATGATATATATATATATATATATATAAAGACCTCATCCCTAGTATCCTAGAGCAGATGGTTACTTGGTTATAATGTTAATAAATACAAGTGATTGCATCCAAAATGACCGAATATTTTTGTATTCTAGGTAAAATAGATACAAACATAACTTTCATATTTTATTTGAAAACATAAAATACAAAATATTATTTTCTTTGAGTATATCATTATTCTATCTAATATATCTAAGCATTATAATCATGATACACTCCATGGAATCCCAAAGAAAATAAAAAAAATAAATAGGTGAGCTCAGCTGCTCGGTTAGGGTTACATATAGAAGAAGTAATCATGAGTAAATAAAGCATAATCAATATGGTAATGTAAATAACATAAAACATGTGTAATTTAATCAATATCTTGATCACAAAAAATAATATAGTGGGAATATATGATTATCAAATAATTCCCTAATCACACGAGTTTAAAATTAATTCATGGATATCATAACAATTCAAATATTCTTATGGACATAAATAACTAATTTCATAATGATGGAATGCATAATTTTTTATTTCATAAGCATATTATCAAGTCCTTTGGCCAAGCCATTTTACATAAATGGGTAATGCTTCATCCAAAAACCCAAACAATTTTTTGTGATGAGATTCATCGATGCATCGAATAACTATAATATGTGTGATATCCTGTACTCAAATTCCACTCACATGTGCCCCAATTCTGGTCAGTCACTTGTAATCAAGCACATATCCTCAAATTCCAAAGGATTCTGACTAGCAGTGAGGGCCTACGGTGTGTCCATGGAGAGACTATAACATCATTACCATAGTATAGTAGATAGGATAAATAATGTGAAAGTTAAATTATGGAATTAGTATAATAAATTAATGGAACAATTGAAACAGACAGGAGTAATAAATAACTGATCAATAGATATAAATACTCAAAAACTGATGATGTTATATGTCTTGTATCTGGAAAGTTGGAAAGCATGGATACAAAGAATAAGGAAATAAATGATATAAATATGTAAAAAAATGGATCCAAAAACTATCCAAGCATTATAACCTCCAACTTCGCCATATAATACCAACTATATCCTAATCAACTAAGCAATCATGTTTCTGAAATGGTATGCTTCCCTTTTATAACACTTTTATCAATTTAGTCCTCCTAGGTGACAATGGCAACCTAGATAGGGTGTGGGATAAATCTCAGTAGGTCACCACTAATGGTGTCTATAACATCTGATCTGTGTGATATAAACTGAAATAGTGTACAAAAATGCATACATAAAAGTAAAGCAGTACAATAACGTAAATACCCAAGTATCTGCTTCATCCTCAATTGTTGTCTAAACATATAACCAGTTCATTAATTAATTATGTTCCAGTGTGTATATGTAAGTCATGTGAGGTAAAACCATCACTTACATCCTGACGTGATAATAATAATTAAAGAGAAAATATATAACAAGAATCCATGATGATGATGATAATAATGAAGAGGTTACAAAGTAATAACCGAGGAAACCTTGACCTAAATGGTTTATCCAACTTAGGTAATAATTATAGCTTGGATATAGGGGTAAGAGTATAATCCAAGGGGTCATCACACAAGTCATTCCACAATAATGATAATAATTCGTTTGCTAGAAATTAAAATTCATTAATTTAATTCATCACTCACCCTTAACAAGGTCAATTCAAGTCACACCCGAATGGTGGCGTGGATAGAAACAACAAACCACTAAATGAATTTTTATAGAAAACACCCTACTTGTGGTGGTTGGTGTTGTGGATATAACCACCAATGATGGAAAACATATTAGACAAGGGTCTTAGAGTACAATTATAATGACTACAATAAATACATATAAATTATACAGGAAGTGCCCCTTAAAATTGGTGTGCACACAAGAAAATTTATAAAATGGTGAATCTTGATGAATGATTTATAGACCACATACCTCATACTCATATGACTCTCCTCATCCAGTATCAACCTCTAGTTTTTCTTGTATTGGAAGAAATTTGAATAATGAACTAATGCACTGAAAATAAGTAACATGAGCCTTCATTTAAATAGTGTTATTGATAGAAATACAAAAGAAGAATGGAAAAAAAGGAATTAAGATCTTACTGATACGGATCTAATGTGATGAATAGTTCTTTGATCAAACTCAGGAAAGATGGTCAATATCAAATACTAGCTTATTCTTGAAGAGGGATCCAAAAGGAGCAAAAGAGAGAAAGGGAGGTGTGGCTATCTGATGGAAAAGAAATTATGAAGAGAGTTGTGTTAAAACATAAAATTTAAGTGAATTGTTTTTAAAATCATCCAAAAATAGGTTTCACATGGTTTTTTCACAAAATTGGCCAAATCGTGCAACCATTTTGTTCCTTCTACTATAGGTTTGGGAATTTCACATGGTTAGACCACACGGTTATAGAAATCATCCGCCAACCATTTAAAACACCTCTACGACATGTCTGTATTTTTTTGTAAGGTCGTGTGGACCTTAGCGCGTATTTAGGGAAAATCATGAGCTCTACTTCACCCCTTGGTCTAGCCTTTCATGGCTATGGTAGACTATACATCTTGGCTTTCATGGTTTCTACTAACCATTACACCAGCCTATTTTCTCTACCTACTGGTGTTCTGATCTCCAAACAAGCCCCTAACACCCCCCCCCCCTAAACCTTTATAACCTCATTAGGAATCAAAATTATGTCCAAAATAAATAATTATAATAAATTAAAAATAATTCATACCTGAGTGAGAAAATGAGTTCTTATATTTTTCCCCCCTTAAAGGAACTTGTCCCCGATTTCACATTCCAAGAGTGGTGAAACATTGTCTAAGAACAACTTCGGACACTGCACACTCACGTCATCCTCCTACTCCCACGTCTCGTCCTATACAAGGCCATGCTATTATAGAACCCATACTAGGGGAATAGAACAGCCTGGAAGAATATTCATTATCTTTTCAAAAATGCTTATAGGATACTCCTCAAATTTAGCATCATCATCTAGCTCAACTTCCTCATGATCAAAAAAATGAGACGGTTCGGTATAATACTAGATAAGCTGTAAAATGTGGAAGATGCCATGCATGGAACAATAACTATGAGGCATTAGAAATAGATAGGCTATTGAACTGACTCTCTATAGAATCTCAAATGAACAAACATAATTATTTGACATCTTCCCTCAGCTTTTAATCCATCTATTCCCTAGCCTAGGAAATACCTATAGGAAAACACAATTCCCAACCATGAACTCTAGAGGTCGTCAACAGTGATCACCATATGATTTCTGTCTAGATTAAGTAGTATACATACACTTCCTGGTCATATTACCTTTCTCTAAAGTCTCCTTTGTGATATTATGACTTTTTTGGGAAGCCTCCCCTACCTCTAGTCAGCACAGGGGTGAATAGAACATCCTACCATACAAGGCCTCAAAAAGATCCATCTTAATTGCCACCTAAAATCTATTACTATAAGCAAAATCAGTGAGAGTGATATGATTCTCTCAAGAACTGTTGAAATCAATGATGCATGCCTATATAATGTCTTCTAGAATCTATATCATCTATTTCAATTTTCCATCAATATGAGGTTGAAAGGATATGCTTAGAAGCACTATTATACCCATAGTCATCTACAACCCTTACCAGAACCATGAGGTAAAGAGAGTATCCCTATCTGAAATGATAGTATGAGGGACCCCATGTAGTTAGATGATCTCACAGATATATAATCTTCCTAGCTCATTAACTAATAAAGTCTCTTGAATCAGAAGGAAGTTGGCTACTTTTTTCAGTCGATGAATGACTGTCCATAAAACATCACTACCCATAGGAAACTATGGTAATCCAACTAGAAATTCCATGGAAACATCTTCCCATTTCCATTTCGGGATTGGATGCAGTTGTAACAAGCCTGTATGTCTCTAGTGATCCACCTTCACCAACTGATAGGTGGAAAACCTAGTGATAAAGCCTATTATCTAATGTTTCATCCCAGGCCACCAATACTGGTGTTTCATATGTCGATACATCTTGGAAATTCATGGATGAACTGCCCACTATGAAGCATGGGACTCTACAATTGGTTCTTTTGTCATATATGTAGGAACCTAGACATGTACATGTATACATAGGATATCATCTCAATCTATAGACCAATCTGGAGGTGGGTCATCTCCTAAAATACTCTCACGAAGAACTAACCCCTTGGGATATAAATATTTCCTACTCTTTACCCTCTTAATGAGTGAAGAGGTAACTATCAAGGCTGAGAGATAGGAATTCTCATTACTTTCATAAAACTCTAGATGTGTCTTAGAGAATAGATCATTCAATTTCAATTCATCACTAGCTTTCTATACATCATGTGCCTAAGTTTTCAAAATCAATGAATCTATTATCATATTTCCTTTTCCATACGAATAGGGATTCTAAAAATAAAAGGACTGAATATTTTTGACATATTTTCATTGTATGAGATTCAATTCACAATATATAAATATATATTTTAGGATCATGTGGTATGTATACACCACAAAGCAATCCCCATAAGATAGTGTCTCCAGAAACATAAGACATGGACAACCACTGCTAGCTTAAGTTCATGTGTTGGGTAGTTTCTCTCATGAGGCCTCAACTACTAAGATACATATTCAACTAATCTATCTTCTACATCATCACTACTCCTATTCCAATGATGGGTGCATCACATAACACTGTATATCCTCTTCTAGGCACTTGAAAAATCATAATAGGTGTCGAGAAAAGCCTTCAATTCATCTCCTAAAAGGCTTTATCGCACTCTTCTACCTATAAGAACTTAACACCCTTCTTTCTAAGACTATTAAGACTTGAATAAATGAGTGATATGTCCTGTATAAAATTATTTTAATATCCATCCAGCCCTAAGAAACTCTTTATATCAAACACATTCTTAGGATTCCCCCCAGAAACCACAACACTCACCTTCTTTGGGTCAACAGAGACTTCTAATTCTAAGATAATATAACCCATGAAGAGAAATTTTTCAATCCAAAATTGTCACATAGTAAGATTTGAATAAATATGATTCTCTCTCAGTGTAATCAGAATGATATCAAGGTGCATATCATTTTCACTACGAGCCTGAGAATACACCAAGAGGTAGTCCACAAATACTATGACAAACTAATTCAAATAAAGGTGGAAACCCCTATTCATTAGATCCATTAAAATGGTTGTCATGTTCTTAAGCCAAAACAACATAACAAGGTACTCATAAAAACCATAACTACTATATAAATTTATACGAGGTATGTCTGAAGTCCTAGTTCATACCTAAGGATATCCTGATCTTAGGTCGATTTTAGAAAACGCCATAGCTCCTCCATGATGAGATTTGAAATATGGGTTATCACTCCACCTATCCCACGATGCTATGGTCTATCTCTACTAGATTGGACATCCCACTCACCCTTATATAGATAAATTCTTCCCTATGGTGGTGTAAATGATACCCTTCAGTGATAATAGTCTATAAGGGTGTGATACAGAACCAACCAATCCATCTCAAGAATAACATCAAAGCCTATAATCTTGAGAACAAAGATGTCCTATGAGAAATGGTAACTACCTACCTCAAGGGGCAGTCCATTCCTTGGAATATTTCTTCTGACCATACTCTCGATGGTGTCTCTAGGGTCATCACATCAAAGTAATATTTTATTTCTAGTTTGAGACTTTCCACGATATATAAGGATATGAAAGATTGTAAAGAACTTGTATCAAATAATATAGATACTATTATGGAGGCCACTCGAATAGTACCATATATTGTAGATGGTATTGAATTATAATCATCAGTTGTCCAGTTTGGTGCATACAAATTACATAATCCACATACTTGTGCAATAGCAGGACTACCAAAATCATGACCGCTCTACTGGTGTTTTTGGTAATCTAAAATATAGATACCACCACCACAATCTCCTCCACATCTAGTCCTGTTAGTGCTACTCCAACTCCTTACTTGACATGACATATAAGAACCTTTCATTGAAGGTGGATCTAGTATAGATCCTCTTCCACTAGAAGCTAGTGGAAAGGTCCAACAGAATCTTTGAAAGTTCCCCATACAGACACAATCTCAGCACTCCAGAGGGTCTCTATCTCACTGAGGCTTCAGATGCCCTCGTCATCCATACTGATGGTATACTATAGAGCTACCAATACAATTACTCTAGTTTCCACTTCCCTAAAAATAAAACTTGAGGGATCACTTTCTTCTATCAAAAGAACTATTAGTCTTCCACTATACTGGTCCTCTATACCAAATACTATTGGTGTCCCTCAGGTTGAGTTCAATGATAAAATATTGATTGACTATTTCAGAGAAATTAGGTAGGAGAAAAACATTTTCCTATGTATGGAATACATGAACCCATCCTTGAAGTGTCTAGAATGTGAGAGCTTGTCACTAACTAGAAGTGGTTCAAAGCACTGAAACTCTATGAAAAACTATGAATATTCCATGATTGACATAGAAACCTGATTTAGATGCATGAATTGTCTGACTCGGTCAGCTATCAAGGCCTGAGGAAGAAACTAATCATAGAATGAAGTTTGGAAATCTTCTCATACCATGCCCTGTTGATGACCAGCCTGGGTAACTACATCCCACCGGCGCTTGGTTGAATCACGCAACATGTACATAACAAGCTTGGCCATCTATTCTAGAGGCATCTCTAGATTCTAAAATATAGAAAGAGTGACCTTTATCTAAGATTCAACATCCTATGAATTGTCATCCCCCATGAAGGTACTAGGATGTTGCTATTAAAACTCATGTGTCAGATCATCCATAGTAGGTGCAGTTCATGGAGCACCTTGAAGGGACTGCATCATATGTAGTAACCCATTACAAAGCTAAGTTTCAGTGCCCATATTAGGTATAAAATTTGTTGTCTTAGGTGTCACTCCTGAAAGTAGGTTGGTAGCTGAGGTCCCACCATGTCTAGAGCATGGTCATCACCACACTCTTGGCACACTACATGGGGAAGTCATGGAGGAATTTGTCTATAAATGCTAAGAACATGCCTCAGAATAAGCTTTAATTAGATAGATAGAAAAAGAAAAAACTGAATAAAAAGAAAGGGATCACTACCTATGGTATACTACCCTAACTACCTGCTTAGAAGGCCAGGCATCAGCATGTTTTCTTATTTAAGATATAGAGGTTCTAATTGATGAAGGGTCAACTATACCATTCCTCATATTTTACTAGAAACCATTTTATTTTATAAGTCATGTTTTAATTTCACAGTTTTTGATTTATTATTTTCATATATCAAGTTTCATTTAAAATGGATCTTTATTCCTAGTGAATTAGGGCCCATACACCTTATCAATGAAATTGTCTCCCATTTAATTTTTAATCTAGTGGATCAACTCAATAAATTACCCATTCCAACCCATGAGTTCCCATACACCTCATAAATTGAAACTAGAAATCATTTAATTGTAGTGAAGAACAACATATGAATATATATAAACCACATAATTACTCAACAATCAAAGGAATATCAAGTAATGAAAGTAGTGAAATGCACCTATATGGAATGGAAATATGCATGGCATGTGAATTGTAGGAACCTATGATGATGCATGTGACAATTCTCCATTCCCTTATATTATCGAGCCAAGAATGAAATAAATTTTTAAATCATAATGATAATAATAACCACAACCCAACATGTGGACCACCCAACAGTGAAATTATATCAACTATAATATGTAGAAATAGAACAACAACCATAATTCAAGGAACTCAACATTTACCCTGAACATGGGTTAGCTATGCCCAAGCATGGATTAAAACCAAGTTTCGCAGCATTCCTAATCTCTAGTTTGTTTTCTCCAAATAGTAAAACAAGAATGGAACCCCTCTAATACCGTTTTGTGACATCACAGACCCGAATTCCATTTAGAGGTTCCCTGAGGCCAGTGGGTCATAAGGCCTCAAGCGCATCTCCCTGAATGTTAGAGGCTACCGAATTGCAGCGAGGCTCTAGGGTGTGACCATGGAGAGAATATGACCTCATTAACATAAGTTAGCATAGAGGATAAATAATATGAAAGGTAAATAGTGGATGAAGTATAATAAATATATGGAACAATAGAAAAAGACAAGGGTAATAAATAACTGGTCAATATATAAAAATACTCAAAAGCTAATGATGTTATATGTCATGTATCTAGAAAGCCAAAAAACATGGATAAAAAGTAGAAGATAGTACATTATATAAAAAAGTAAAAAAATGGCTCCAAAAACTATCAAAACATCCTGAGATACATCTCGGTCATCTATTACTAGCTTCATTCTAAGCGTTCAAGCAATCAAGTTTCCAAAGTAGTGCACTTCCCTGTGTCAACACCTATATATATGTAGTCTTCCTGGTTACCAATGGTATCCCAGATAGGGTGTGATATAAATCTCAGTAGGCCACCCCTAATGGTGTCTATAATATTAAATCTATGTGATATAAATGGAAACATCATGAAAAAATGCATATATAAAAGTAAAGTAGTACAGTAACGTAAATACCCAAGTACCTAATTCAGCCTATATTGGTTTATAAAGATATTACAAGTTCATTAATTAATTATGATCCAATTTATATATATAAGTGTCATGAGGTATAGAAATCACTGACATCTTGATGTGATAATAATAATAAAGTATTCATGATATAACATTGAATCTATGATTATAATAATGATAAAAAGGTTCTAAGGTAGTAACCAAGGAAACCTTGACCTCAAGGGTTGAGCTAACTCAGGTAATAACTATAGCTTGTCTAGAGGGGTAGGATTGTAATCCAAGGAGGAATCACCCAATTCATTCCACAATAATGATTCTAATAGAGTCCAAGGAATTCATCCAATGTAAAACATGATAAAGAGTGACTACGGCCAAGGGTGTATCGAAGGGGATTAATGTTTGAAGAAATCACATTGGATCCAAGGAGTGTATCCAAGGAATTATTGAATACTAATGGAAAGATACTATGAAGTCAAACTAGGAATCTGAAAATAGAAAAATATTAGGTTCCAAGGTAGGTTTCACCCTTGGAAACCAGTATCCTTGAATCAAAATGGCATCCATGAGTGCTCAAGTCTTTCCCTCAAGAATCCAAGGTAGGATTAAGTTTAAGCACTCCTATAATAATGTCAAGGTCTATATATAAGGAAATATATAATTGATTCATTTAATTAATTATTCTATGTCATAGTCATGGTGTTTAGTAAGTTAATTTGGTTCAATCCTTTCCTTTCATTAGTGAAACAAGGATAACTAGGCATGTAACCATTTCATTCATTTCATATTTAATTACTTGGTTATCTCTTTTACCTTTCATGAATAGCACTACTAGAAAAATTAATTTTAGAAACCACAAAACGTGGTTGAAAATGTATTCATCGACTGCCACTAGACTACTTTTGGAGGTCATAGCAACCCCATCACTAAATGGTAATAGCGACTGCCAAAACTGATCGCTATGGGAATCTAGGAAGCAACTGCGCAGATGTTTCTATGTAAGGTTTTAGTGACCTCTGTAGGTGTTCGCTAATACTTGTAGAAAAAAATAATATTAGAAACATCCATTGGAAGTCTCTAGACTGAAACATTCTAAAAAAACAAACTAGGAATCATATGCTTCCATGTTGAATAAAAAACCAAGGAAACATTCAAAAGGAGAAAATCCTAAAAACCATGTCACCAGATACCATAAAAATTAAGATAACATACATTCAAGATATTTAAAACAAATATGGAAAACTAATATTGATTAAGAGAAGGTAAAATAGGAATGTACCAATCCAAATATAAAGATACATGATATATATTCATTATTGAGTGAAAGATTCAAGAAATATCACATTAAAAACGATGGTTATCATAAGATTATTGTAGTTAACTAATATCATAGTTTTCGTATTAAAAGTTTGAATCTCTATTTATGGCTTCTCCCCCATGATTTTGTTCTCTCTTCTCTTCCCTCACATGATCTCTCGACTCCTCTCATGATGCTTCTAAATGGTGTTGGTCCGTCATCGTCTACCCAGGGCTCGCATTCTCACAAAGTGGTGCTTACCGGTTCATCGGCTCTGTAGGATAGATATTCACTTCCTCAGATTCTGGTATTTTGGTTAGCCCCTAGGTTCTTGACTAGGGTTAATGGATACGCTATAGTGGATCTTTTATCAGAGAAATTTGAGTAAGCTTAATGTTTTCACTAGTTTATGTTTCTAGCATGTTTTGGGTGGGAAAACCCCTACTACATTTCTTTAGGTCCTTCATGGATTTTTTGGGTCTTCTTCACATAGTATTAGTCACTCTTCTCAAAAGTCCTAACTTTTATATGAACTTTGATTCTAAGGAGGACTTTCTGAAATCCTAGTCTAAATAAGATCAGCGGTGCGGATCGTGGATTTTCTCATTGTCATGATTGACCTGGGTTGCGTATTATGGGAAGGAATCAAGCATGGATATGGTATGGTTCAAAGATAATGGAGTTATATGTGTGTATATTTTCAAATTTAGAATGAAGTGTTGTATGTTTTCATGAATATTTATATGATCAACCATTATAAGGAAGTTGAATATTTTTTTAAAATTGTATATTTAATAGGGTATCGAAATATGTTGAAATGTTGTATTGAAAGAAGATGAAGTTTAGATTTTTGATCTTACCCAAAGTATATAAAAACAAATGGGGGATTAAGTAACATATATCCCTAAACGTCATGAGAAATATATCCTACATATATCAATGTGAGTTCATTTGTTCGAATATATGTATAATTCCCTTGAACAATGAATCTTGATAAATCAAAAAACCAAAAATATCGAACTACCAGAAGGAGAAGAGGACTTCCAAAATGAAGGATACTAACACCTAACACATATAAACATGTAAGAAGATTAAAAAAAGTAATAATGAAAAAAAATAGTTTCATAAACAGTAATAGAGTAAGAAGATATAAAGGATAAAATAAACACAGTTTCATATTAAAACATTACATTTAAACACTTATTAAAATGAATTAGATAGTGTAAAACATGGAATAAAAGATTAAAATTATTGAAGAAACAATCTATAAAGTTCATTTTTATTTACAAAATAGATTGAAATAGCAAGAAGAATAGTCCAACTCTAAGAGAAATGCTCAAAAAAGGGATTTATGAATTATCTAAAGAATAGAAAGAGAAATATTGGTTACTATTCTATGTACATAGAAACCTCATAAGGATCTTCTTTCCATAGAAAATGATATTTCAAAAAATTATACGCTGACTCTCTTTTCATTAAGCACTTCAAGGTGTCCTACTTTTCACATTGATTTGTGATTCCTATAGTTATCCTTGCATGTGGGTTATCCTGGTTGTTGGGATTCAGTGTCGAGTTGGGGATTAATTTGGATTGCTACAACTTCATTGTTAATGGTTCTATATATAAAAAGAAAAGTCACATAGTTTTATAGAACAAATTTGTCAAACCCATAGAGTTTATTGGACATAGAATTAAAAAATTAAGCTTATTAAATGGGTCTCTTGTTTCTAGTTACCTCTATCATCTTCTATAGTAAACAAATGATTAATTTACACCTTTATAAATGAAAGGTTTATTGAGAGGATTTTAAGAAGAAATTTTTTCTACATAGGATCTTCTATTTAGATGACTATTACAGGATATTATAGGTCCATTATTCCATAGGAAAATGGTTTCTACCTAGGTAGTCTCATCTGAATTTTTAGACCAGAAATTGGATGCACAAACCCATTACCTCCACATGGACAGTTCCACCAGAGTTGAAAAATATGTCAATTGCGGATGCAATTGATTATCTTGATCAGATTAAAGATATTATCCTCATGGATTATGCTAGGGTGATCTAAAGTAATGTCTTTAATGACTATGACCATTAATTTTAGATGACATCTCAATTAGGGAGACTCAATACTAAGATATTATATACCCATATTCGTGGAAATATAGTAAGGCCTTCTTGTTGTCTAAATAGATTCAAAAAAATCTCTTTATTTCATAAATATTTATTTCAATATGAAGGATCTAGAACAAAAAGATTCAAACAGATGATCAAATTTCTTTATCTGATCTTCATTCTATCACATTATGCTTCTTCTTTATAAAGGTTAATGATGATTGTTATCATGTATTCTTTCAATGTGGATTCACCAAATTTTTTTGAAAATTTATCTGTAACCCTTTTCTCTGTGAGCTATAGTTTGTGCAAGACCTACCCTCGTTTATTTTTTCTCTCATGGAACAATTCTTGAGTCCCCAATTGAATAATATTTGTCCTTACACTCTACCTCAACTCATTAATTTCTTCCCATTTCTGATATTAGTCCCAACACCTTGATTCATGGAAACAAAATTTTCCAATGATTCCCTTAAAATACCAATGAATGCACCCTACACTATACTAACAGGACTCAAAATAATTTCCTAAACATAGATACAAACCAAGTAGATACCAAACCACAACACTTCTTAGAATACTATTCCTAATCCTAATTAACTCGTTTATTTAGTGACACCAACACCTAATTCTTAATCATTTATTATATGTTATCAATCAATTTAAATTATTGAACTCAACTGAAGAGAATGTCCTAACAATACTATTCCCTTAATTAAAAATTCTACTCATATACACTTTATAATAATTAACTCAAATATTAAGAGACTAATGATTTTTGTGAACTAAAATGTTCATGACAAAAATATTTATAGATAGGTTTAAAGGATCATGACCAAAATCTTCTTAGAAATTCAAAACATTGTTTTAATTTTTACATGTAACAAAAGAATAACTGGAAGGTACCTCTAATTGGTGACTGATTGAACTTGAAGAAATAGTTTCTTGATAATAGAAGGATTCTTGGGCTAGGTCAGTCCCATCTTGGATAAAAAAATTCTTCCTTCAACGTGAAATTTTAACAACCACCTTCTTTAATATCATATCACAATGATGAAGTTAACACAAAGTAAAGAGACTTTAAAATAAAATAATAAACATGTCCTTAAAGTAACTCTTACCACTTTATATATCACTCATATATTCAATTTAGGTAAATTGAATCTTCACAATGGAATGAAATAGCTTCCCTATTTGAGGCCACCCCCTACAATACTGAATCCACCCTCTTAAAGGCCGAATCTAATAAACAAAATAAAAAATCAATGAACGGAATTTCACCATGTTAATGACTTATATGATACAACCTAAAACTATAGAGAGAGAACCCTCTTTAACCTACATCATATCCAAGTCCATTAACTTTCAATTTTCCGATATATTATTATTTCCTAACGTCTTCCATCAGTTCAAAACGTTATTGTTGTAATTAGAAACTGCACTAAAAATTTCAAACATATAGATTATTCAAAAAAATACTCTAAACATTATAAAGGAAATACATTTTACCTTTACCACAAGGATGTATCCTAAAAATAGTGAATCACAAATTATAAATTTAATTATAAATAATTTATAATGTTCAAGAGATTAAGATAAATTTAATCCAAAGGAATCATCTAAGTGATTATAGTGAGTAACATTAAATTCTAGGAAATAATAAAAAAATTATTACAGTGAGTAAAATTAACAGAATGAAATGAATAAATTTAAAATTCAAAACCACTATAATGCATTGTAAATAGGGTTACCTATTTTTGGCTTGGATTAAATAGGGGTGGAGGATACCAGAGAAATTGGGTGTGGCCACAATAGTGGGATTGACCTGAATCGATGGCGGCTACAAGTGAGAGAAGGTGCTTATGTGAGTATCCAAATCATCAATTGTCATAATATATAGGGATAATTAATGGAGAAAGTGAGATGAAATAGGAGATAAAAATCAGATGATCCCTACAAAATCAGGATAACATTATTGCTAGAATAACATTTTGGATAAAACTAAAAAAAACATTGGGAACATAATTATATAACCACAAAATACATGGGTGTACATAAAAAATGAAAACACAAACATATATTTATAATATATATAATTTTAGTCCCATGTTTCATTAAATTAGCATATATATCTTCTATTTATATAACACAAAATATGGAAAAAAGGGAGAAATTGGAATAAAAAAACAAATATATATCCTGTATATGAAAAACATATACGCATAACACAAATATACATAGCATATATATATGTTTTAGTGAGTAGAATTGGAGATTTACCTAAACACAATCAATGTTTTATTACTTTTAGAGGATTAAAAAATCTGTGGATTGTAGATTATATGAGTTGATATTTATTAGAAGGGAAGAAGAATAACAACCGATAAACATAGGATGGTGCGCAAAATAAAAACCCTAAAACCAAAATTAGGGTTTACATAATAGAGAGAAAAATATAAAATTAGGGATTACTTGAGGGTTTGCTGATAATCATAGGCACCAGTCGGATTGGGGGTTTTGGTTGAGAGGAGTGGCAGTACATCTTATAGTTGTACAATGATTGGGTATAGTGAGGCATCATAGAGGATAGGGTGGTGGCGATGGGAAAGGTGAGGCACCGTGAGGGAGAGGGAAGCAAAGAAGGGCGATAGCTGAGGTGGTGAAGTTGGGAGAGGGATATGGTAAGGGAGATGTGGTGGTGGCGGCATCGATGATAGATTTGGCGAGGGAGAGTTTGTCAACGATGGGAGAGGTCAGGCACGAGGATATTTGGGTTGGGGGACATGATATGTTGAGTTTTTTTAATTAATGTCATTGACCACCTAAAGCAGTCACTAATAGTCCCCTTTACTGACCACCAAAGGCGGGCGCCCATTCCAGGAGGTGCATTTCGAAGATTTTCTAGTAGTGATAACAAGGTGGGATAATGATGATCAACCACGTGAAATTAATTTAATATAAAATATTCCAAGTGATCTCAATAATATACTTTCCAATTACCATTTAAGTGTCCAATTAGGACAATTCATAGACATATTATACATGAAAATTCCATTTCATATTGATTTACCAAATTGAATCTCTTACCTTACAAGGATTTAATGATAATCATGTATGTGATAGCAATTAAAATTCAATGATTTAATTAGACAATCACCCTTAATAAGTTCAAGTCAAGGAACACTTGAATAGTGGCACAAATAGCAACAACAAACTACTAAAGGAATTTTTAATGAAAATAACCTACTTGGGGTGGTCGTTGTTGTGGACGTAACAACCAACGATGGATAACATATTTAACAATGGTCTTAGAACATGGTTTTAATGAATACAATAAAGGCATATAAACTAGATAGAAATCACTCGATAAAAATTATACACGCACAATAAAATTTATAAAATCTTGAGGGATGAGTTATAGACCACCTACCCCATACTCGTATGACTCTCCTTATCTAGTATCAGCCTCTAGTTTGGCCTGGATTGAAAGGGATATTTATAATGAACCAATTATCTAAAAATAGGTAATATGGTCTTGCATTCAAATAAAATTATCGATATAAAAAATTAAGAATGGATAAAAATTAATTAAGACCTTACCTACATGGATCCAACAAGATGAGCGTTGCTTTGATCCAACATCAGGCGTACTATTGGGATCAAATACTAGATTAACATTTAAGAGGGATCCAAAAGGAGAAAAATAGATAAAGGGAGGGGTGTCCATCCACTAGAAAAGAAATTAGGAAGATGGGTGTGTTAAAACATAACATTTAAGGTAATTTTCCTAAAATTTCCCAAAAACAGACTTCCCATGCTTTTCCATGCACGATTGGATGAACTGTGTACCCAACATGCACCTTTTTCTATAGGATAGGTAATTTTTCATGGTTAGACCACACAGTTATAAAAACTATATTTTGCAACATGTCTGTAGATTTTCACATGGTTGTATGACCCATGGTGCACTGTTAGGGAAAATCATACACCCTACTTTACCCCTCGATTCAGTATCACATGGATAGGGGAGAACGTGAAGACTAGCTCACGTGATTTCTACTAACTATGTGGACAAACTATTTTCTCAACTGGTTGGGTTTCTGAGAACCGAGCAAGCCCCAACCCCCCCCCCCCAAACCTTTATAACCTCATTAGGCTTCCACATTAAGTCTAAAATAAATAATTAGATAAAATTTAAAAGGATACATACTTGAGTGAAAAAATAGGTTCTTGCAATAGACCCCTACCATTACTTACTAAGTATAATACATTCAATATAAGAATGGGATGAATAATAATTTAATACATAAACATTCATATTTAAAAACTAGCCTACAAAATTTTAATATTTCTCCCAATCAAATTGATCATAATCCATCCATATAAACAATAAGTATGGAATCATTACAACACATCCTTAGTAGAATATAAGTAAAATAAATGGTTTTTTCATTTATGAATATAAATACCATAAAAAATAAAAATATCCAAAATATTAAGAAAATGTTTTATTTTAAATGAATCATGTAAAATTGTAAAGGAAGATTAAAAATATTGTGTTGTTATGATGGTGAGATATTTTTTTCATTTCAAGTACATTAAAATAATGATTTCATTCACGTATTTGGTAAGAAGATAAAAAGTACCTCATTCACAAAATTACAAGATGATTCCTTTTAAACCTTTTTATAAAATTCAAACATCGGTAAAAATGTTTTTAATAAATAATTAGAGAATAGTAAAAACATTATTTAAAACATTTTATTAAAAATATGGACATATAATAAAAATATTTCCTTACAAGTATAAAACAAAAGTCATCTTTCCATAATAACATTATTTAAATGTCTTGAGTACTTAAATAGATGAAAATGACAGTAAAACATGTAATTTATAGAACTCACCAGAGGAGAATAAAATTTATTGGTTTTAAGGTTGAAAGTTCAAATAAATACCCCCAATGAATAATTAAACATAAAAAATTTAAAATAATGAGGGGATTCTGAAATAAACATTTACCATTTGGGTATCTTTTGAATCAGAACCCCAATGAAATAAATAACTTCAAAATAAACTCCAATAACCATTAAAATAAAGGTACTCTTGATATATCATATAAACGGGGAAATATACACCCCAAATAAAATAAATAAGTGGTAAAAAGGTAATATGTCTCATGAAACAAAATTAAGTAGAGAATAACCTTACCTTAGGTATTACTATTCATGTAAGTTTTTTATCATCCTAAATAATAAACTTATTTTTATTATATAATTTCTTAAGAACATTTTTCAAGTTTATTATTTATTTTATTTTATCTATTACCACTTATATTTTTTTACACAATAAATTAAGTTCATGTTGAACATTTTGATGATATTTGGTTCATGTGTCCAAAATAACATCAGTAGGTTAAATATGGTAAAATACATCGTTGTTCCATAACCTCTATAATAATAATCCAAACATATTTATCAATTTTATATATAAATTATTCTTTTAAAAATAATCATGAAGGATGGTTTTAAAAATTGAACTATGATAAAATCATGGATATGGTAAGTTGTATGTACGCATGAGTAATATTTCTATTTTTCACTGATCATGATGAAAAGCGGATATGGGAGTCCTTTTATAATAAGGAGAGGAGCATTATTAAAAAAAATTAAAGTATTTAATTAATATAAATTAATTTTCATATTAAAATTTATCTAAATTGATATAATTAGAATAAAATTTGATTTTGAGTCATAATCATCTCATAAAATAAAAATTATACAAATTTGGGTGATGTTTTCACCCTTATCTTTTTGTTTTAACCCTCTGTTAACCCTTTTAAAAATTACAGTGATAACAAAGTATTTTACTTTTTAGGGGTCAAGATATTTACTATAAAAATAAAATTGGAACATAAATGGACCAGGGTTGATATTTTAATCCATATCCCAAAAAATTTGTTTATGATTATAATTTTAGGAATTTTTAATCATTTATTAAAATATTATTCATTATAAAATACTATTAATGTTATTTTTTGAACTGTCCATTTAATTTGATTTTGAAAACAACATGATAGTAAGGAATTTAAATATAATCCTTTCAAACATCCATAATATTTTATATTTATATAAAAAATTCATAGATTATAATAATTCATTAAAATTATATTACTTTTAATATTTTTATAATTGTTTATTTTATTTTTATTTTAAGTGAATAAATACTATATCAGTATCATGTAAGAATTTGAGGTAATTATTTCATAACTAAAAATTATAAATAAATTACCATGATAAAAAATATTTTATCTTCAAAATTACTGTTTATAACTTAACATAAGTTCTTTTATCCCTATCAAAACTTATTTATATATTAAAATCACAAAAGTGACATTTTTTAATTTATCTTTTACATAAATATTATAAAGGTAAAAATCAAAGAAATATGGAACTAAGTTTCCATATATTTTAAACATGGATTCATATACTATGATTTATTTATGTTAACATAATACCCTATATCCATCTTCTCTTTCAAAAAATGGGAAATGAAATCATCCTTCGTGTGTACAGTGGACTATCGCCTCGCGAAATGATGTGGTTCATTTTCCATAAACACTTCTCACAAATGGTTATAATGATGGATTTAATATTTATATATGATATTCATAACATATTTATCATTATAAAATGATAATATATCATTTAATTTGTTACCTTTCTTTCCATTAAAAAATAATGATGTCCTTTGAGTGTACATGTGAACAACCACCTCCAAGAAGAAATGTGATTCATCACCGCATAACATGAATTATATATATAGGTTCATTTAAAAAAATATTTCATTTATGAAATAATTATAATTATATAAAAATAAAATAATACTTACCTTATTTCAGTTATGGTTGTTGAAAAATGGAAATGTTTCTCATGAATAGGTTTGTCTTACTATCTATAAGATTGTAACGTAGTTAATTTTTCATAACCATCCTTTATGGTTAGTTTTAAAAGAATAATTAATGTATAAAAAATGTAATTATTTATTAATTATTATTTTTTATATGATTTAACAAATAATTCTTTTACTATAATCAACCTTCCAAAGGCATTTAGGGCATATGAACTGGATATCGTCAAAACGTCTGGAGTGAACTTAATTACTTAAGTAAATAAAAATAACATGGTAGTAAATAAAATAAAAGGAGTAATAAAATTGAAAAATAAATATTAATAAATTATATAATTAAAATATGTTATTTTATTTAGGAAGAAAAATAATGTATATGACTAGTCATACTTAAGGTAATGGTTTTCTAATCTCACTTCTTTTTTCATGGGACATATTCCATTTTAACAACTTAATTTTTTCATGTGGTGTATATATTTCCACTTATATATGATATTTTATGATTCCATTTATTTTCAAGGTAATTAAAGTATCATTTTATGTTATTTCCTTCATGGGGATTGTGATTCAAAAGTTACCAATATAGAAAGAGATTATTTTTCAATCTCATCATTATTTAGGATTGTTTGTTTTTAAGTATCTTTTGGGGTAACTATTTTATATTTATATCTTATTCCTAGTATATTTTATTCTACAATTATTATTTTTTAAAATTAAACTTTTTCCTTTAACTCTCCTTCTTTAAGTACTCTAGACACCAAAATAATGTTTTTAAAGAAAACTAGCTTTGTTTCTCTAATCTATCAAGAAATTTCTCATCCATGTCAGTATTTTTCTTAAAATTCATTAAAATATGTTTTTATTACTCTCTAATTATTTATTGATTTCATTTTTACCATTCTCAGAATTTGTGCGAAAAAATTAAAAGGAATCTTCTTGTCCTTTTTCTAATGAGGTACTTTTTTAACTTTTTATCAAAAATGTGAAATGATTCATTATTTTAACATACTTGATATGAACGTAATATCCCACTATCATAACCGCTCAATGTTTTGAAGAATAATTTTATTATTTTACATTATTCTTTTAAAAGAAAATGTTTTTACTAATATTCCATAAATTTTTATTTTTTTAAGAGTGATTTTCAAAGTGAAAATGATATTTTTCCTCAAAAATGTTTTTAATGATATTTTTATCGTATTTCTCTTCATAAATGAAAACAACCATTTATTTTACTTATAATTCACTAAGTATATATTTTAATGATACCATATTTAATATCTCTCTATATGGTTTATGATCAGTTTGTTTGCGAGAAATATTAACATTTTATATACCAGTTTTTCAATATGAATGTTTATATATTGAATTTGAATTCACCACATTAATATGATGAATATATTAGACTTAGTAAGTGGTTTTAGAGTCCCATTATATCCCCTCTAGGCATTGTTAGGTCTCATTAAATAAACTAGTTTGGGTATTTGTTTGAGATATTATCTGTTTATATAATATATCTTAGCATGAGGGATAGACGGTAATTTTATGTTGTCCAAAATTATGTATTCCATAATTATAAAATTCGTTATTAATGTACATGTGATTATTTTAATAGTTATTATATCCATGGATGATTTTCATTCTCATGTGATTATTGAATTAGTTATTCATCATTTATTCCTTCCATATTTTTATCCATTCTCAAGATATTGATTAAATGGAATGTTCTTTCAGTTATTTACCATGCCATATTGATTATGTATTATTTACTTATCATAGATCCCACTATACCTAACCCTTATTGAGCATATAATAATACATGTTTCTTATTTTTCTTTTCACTAGGAGTTCATGAAGTGTATTATGGTTTTTATGTAAGGATATATAAATAATTATGTACTCAAAGAAAATCATTTTTTTATTTTATGTTTTAAAATTAAATGTGAAAATTAATTATATATCTAGTTTATCAAGAATACTAAACTATTTGGTACATTGGGATGTGATGGATTATATTTAGTATTAATTTAATAATGTAACCATCAACTCAAGGATACTGGGGTTCAGGTCTTTACAGTTGGTATTAGAGGAACTTTTGTAGAAACTCTGGGAACTAGATTTAAGAAAACATTGATTAGGGAACTTAATCGTATTATGGGGTTTGAGTTTGAGTATAAGTATCCAATAACATCCCAAATTTTTTGTAAGGTAGATATTTTGTGGTTATTTCTTAGAAAAATATCCTTGTCTGGATACTATAAGTGGATGCAGTGTTGGAATAAATGCATAAAAAACATGAAAATAGACAGTCGAGTATATCTCAATCATCATTCTAGTGCATGGTGAATGTGTCATTCCTAAACACCTATTTTTAAATCGAATAGGTAATATTATTGGGTTAATTCTCATTTTCTTTGTGAACCGTTATGAATTATTTGAATAGATTATGACTATAAATGACCAGGGTTGAACAAAAGTCATCTTTGATTTATAAGAATTTGTCTTGATTTATATCTCTTGTAAATGGTTTTCAGAATTATGTGGTTTCTCACTGTGATTATTGTTTCTTATACTATTATTTTTGGTTTTATTCAATGGATAGAGAAATGAGGAATAATTTTAGCATTTAATGTTATGAAAAATGTAGTGATTATGAGAAACTAAATTGGTTGATGATTGTAGTGAAAGATATCATGATTATTCCTAATCAATAATCATGATATATGATTAACAACCTAAACCTTAATCAACTATAATATGCACCAAATAAAAGAAAAATATAGTTTTTTGAGAGATCAAGTGGTGGATACTATGTATAAAATAAGTATAAATTTCCTTCATATTAGAAATGTATAAAGAGACACCTTATAGAATATATCAAAGGAATTTGAAAGTCCTTTATGTGTGTAATACAAGGGAATAAATAAATGAATTTATGAGGAAAAATAAATAGTTCAGTGTAGGGATATGAAGTTTTTCTGAAGGTACATTTATAGTTCAATGTATTATGTATGGGTAATATGGAAATTATCCAAGCCAATTCCCCAATAAAAGGGTTAACTCCTAGATCAAGGAAAGATATATGTTACGTCCATCATTGATGTCTAAGTATTGAAGTATTTATGTATTGAGATTTTGGAATTGTGTTGTAAAAGTTTTATATCAATGATATTTTGGTTATAAGAATCATAAGTCATCTAATTATTATTCTAGAGAATATTTTCTTTAAGGATTTGAAAACATATGTTGAAAGGTACTAATAACCAAGAAAATTTATTTAGTGGTAATGTGAAAATGTTTTCTTGGGATAAAAAGATGATTTAAATTGATAAATTATATGGGATAATATTGGTTACCTTGAAATTGTTATGTAATTTTTTGAAAGAGTGATTTAGGTCATATTTGATGAATTTTATTGTATTTTTGTACATATGGAAATTTACTATTATTTTATTTGAGGAATAAAGATTATGTTAATTTTTATAATCATATATGTTTTCATATGAGGCTAACTTAAGAGTTATGGATACCAACATGGGATTATAAGTTCATAGTTGATCATAAGTTGAAAATTAGATATACCCCTTTTAGGTTTTAAGTGATAGAATTTTGAAGTGATTTTTACCTTTTACTATGTTTTTTTAAGAATACTCTATTAAAGTTTGAATATATATTTGAGATATTATATGATTTGTTGTTAATTTATTTATGTTCTATTGGATAGTGGGATATAAATAATATTGATGGTTCGAAATAGATTCATTAAAAAGTTTATATTTTTGGAGATATTTATGGTCAATACAACGATAACCTTTCATTTTAGTATCAAAATTTGATTCATGATATTTTGGTGTGAATTTTAATACACTTTATGATTATATAGTTATTTATCATGAAAATTGATGATATTTTTTGGGATATGAGTTAAAAGGTATGAAATCACCTTTGAGGTCAAATAATTATCTAATGTTGAGGTTATTGAGGTTAATTGTCAAGTAGGTTTATTTATTTGCATAATAATCTAAGTTAAACCTTTAGTGTTATTGTGAAAAAACAAATTATGTAAAATGTTATATATGTTTTATATGAAAGTTTATATGTTATATTACCTTGTGTTAATTATTTAGTTTTTGGTTAATATTTCAATATCAGAGGAATATCTTGTTGTCCTTTTTTGTATTATATAATTTGTTATAATCTAATTTTAGTTCTCCTTTCATAAAAAAATCATCTTGAATACTCATCATTTGGAGTAAAAATTATATTATGGTCGAAATTGATTAAAGGATGAAATTATAATTGTCAATTAACTATATTTCCTTATTTTTTTAGTTTGGGTGGTAAATGAATTCCTCAAATATAATAAAATTATCTTTTAATAATAAAAAAATCTTATTACATTTATTCCCAATGAATTGATCATATTTTTCACACCTTATTGATTTATGGTTTTTTGGTCGCTAATATTCTCATGATCATTCACTTTATTTTGATCATTGATATCTATCACTATTTATAATTATTAGGTTATTTAATTTTACTCCATATAAATATACACTTCCTAATAAATTTCTCCTATTTTGAAATCTAGTTATGTTTCATTCTACATGGCCATTATATTTCTCTTTCCCTCTTATAAGAAGAAGTTTTATTAACCCTTTTTGTGATGTTAGTTTTCAATAAAGGTATTTTGAAATTTCAAACCCTTAATAATTGAGAACAAGATAAAATTTTTAGGGTGAAATTTATTAAATTAGGGTTAATGTGACACCTCAATATTTTAAAATAACATTACGTTTGATATCGTATACGACATGCAACACTGAGATTAAACTAACCATGCAATATTTTTATTTAAATTTGACCACTATAACGAAGAAGTTGAATTAGTAGTTATGAATAGGATAAACATAACTTTTAAATATATATAATGGAACTACTTAATAAATATGTTTTTATTTATTCTTAGTAAATAAACACCCAATTTTAAGTAAAGGCATTTTTTTCTTCAAAATAAGTTATCTTCAAAAATAGTTATTATTACTTCTTGTAAGAAAGTATTATAATTGATTTATCAGAATTTTAGAAATTTAATTACATAAAATGATATCAAATTTTAAATAATAATTTAAAAAAATATCTTATAATTAATTTTTGGTATTTTTATGGAATGATTGATTTTCCAGTGAATAGTGAAAAATAATGATTTTCATTGAAAACTATATTTTTTTAGGAATATACAAAGAACTATTTTTTAAAATGGTTTAAAAGTCAAATTAGTTATATAATTTTATTAATAATAAAATTAAGTTAATTTTAATATATTTTATGGTTGAATTTAGTATAGAAAAAAATAATACTTAAAAAACATTTTTCTAAAAAACATTTTTTCATTGTGTTTTTTGTTAAAAACTTAAGTTAGTTTCTGCCAATTATAGAAATTAACTATTGGAAAATGGATTCCTTATTTTTAATTAGTAGTTTCACATTTCTAAAAAAATTAACCTTTTATTTTTAGTCATTTTCAATAGTAACAATAGTGAATAATTGTCACTATTGTAAGGGTAAATTAGGAAATTAAAATAAAAACTCATATGAGAAGAACTAAAAATGGCCCGAAGACTTTAATTATTCCTATTGTATGATTTTATTTCAGATATTTCCATAAAACATTTAGAAATATGGAAAATTAGTTCCATATTTGTTTCATTTTTACCTTAATAGTATTGTAGAAAAAGATAAAGTCAAAAATTCCACTTTCATGCTTTTAATATCTGCAATTTTTTGAGATTGGGATACAAACAACTTATATTAGGTCATAAATTGTTATTTTAAAGATAATTTTTTTATCATGGTAATATTTCTATTTTTTAGTGATTAAATAATTCCCTTAAATGCTTACGTAACACTAACATGGTAGATATTCAATTAATAGGAAAAATAAAACAAATAATTTTAAAAATAGTAAAAGTAATATAATTTTAATGAATTATTAAGTTATAATAATTTTTTAGATAAATATAATATATTAGGTATTTTTAAAATGATTATATCCAAATTAATTTGTTTTCATGTTGTTTTCAATGTCAAATTAAATAAATAGTTCTAAAAATGACATTAATGATATTTTATAAAAAAAATTCATTAAAAGATTTAAAATTTATAAAATTAATATATTCATCAAATTTATTTTTATATTGTTTAAAATATAAATCATCTTTCAGTTATGGGTCAATTTTTATTTTATATTAACTATCTTTACCCCTAAATAGTAAAAAACTATGTTATCGTGGTAGTTGTCAAAAGGGTTAACAAAGGGTTAAAATAAAAAAAAATATAAGGGTGAAAACATCACCCAAACTTGTTGAATTTTTATTTTATGAGATTATTTTTACTTATAATAATATTATCTTCAAATTATATCAATTTATATCCATATAAACATGATAATTAATTTATATTAATTTAATATTCAAATAAATTCCAATAATTCCCCTCCCCTCATTATAAAAGGAAACCCCCTTTCCTCTTTTTTAGAACATTAAGAACCTTTTGATTTCGCTAATACCTATAAAGATACCTTCCTAATATCCCTCAATATATTATTTAGATTTTATTTAGGTTATAATATAAACCTTAGAGGGATTTATGTGTAAATCAAAGTAGGTTGTTTGAATAAGAGGTTTAGCTTTTAACCAGATGTTTTAGTTTTATTTATTCTACTATATACATAAAATAGTATTCAAACATGTTGAAATAATAACACAAATTTCTTCAATATAATGATATTTTTTATCTTAATGGTATATTCTATATCCATATCTTCTTCTATCAAATTGGAAATGAAACTGTTATTCGTGTGTACGGTGGACTACAACCTTACAGAATGATATAATTCATTTCCCATCCTAGCCTCTCATGTATAGTTATAATGATGAATTTAATATTTATACATGATATTCATGAAATATTTTTAATTCTTTAAAGATAATTTATAATCTACTTTCTTACCTTTCCATACATTTAAAATTGATAATGTCGTTTGTGCGTACGTGGTGACTACCACTTCCACAAAGCGATGTGATTCATCACCATATCACATGGATAATATATATAAATTTATTTAAAGAAATAATATGGTATTTTTGATATAATTATCATTTTTTAAAGATAAAATAATACTTACCTTATTTCTATTATGATCACTGTAAAATGGAAACGTTACTCATGCATATGTATGACTTATTATCTTTATGATTGTAACATAGTTAATTTTTCATAGCCATTATTACTGGATGGTTTTAAAAGTATAATTTATGTATAAAAATGATAATTATTTCATGATTATTATTCTTTAGGGGATGTAACATAGAATTATTTTACCTTATTCAACCTACCAAATTCATTTTAGACATATGAACCGGATATCATTAAAACATCTAATGTGAACTTAATTGATTAAGTATATAAATATAAATTCCAAATAGATAAAATAAAAGGTATAATAAAATTTAAAAATGTTATTAATAAGATATATAATTAATATAAATTTATTATTCCAGAATATAAATAACGTACATGACAAGTTGGACATGAGGTAAGGGTTTTCTCATCACACTTTTGTTTTTGTGAGACATATGTCATTTTCATAAATTATTTCTTTTATGATTTCTATATATTTCCAATTTGATATTATATATCCTGATTCAATATATTTTAATGGTAATTATAGTTTCTATTGAAGTTATTTATTTCGTGGGGGTTATAATTGAAAAGTTACCAAAGCATTAAGGGTTTATTTCACAATTTAATTATTATTAAAGATTGTTTATGTTTAAGTACCTATTGGGAAATCTATTTGATATTTATATATTTAACCAAATATATTTTATTATTCTGTGATTAATTATATAAATTTTATGTTTTCATTTTATTTTCCTCTCTTTAATTACTCAACACACCAAAATAATGTTTTTAATGAAAAATAACCTTTTTACAATCAGTCAGGAGCCTTTTTCTACCATGTATATATTTTCAATAAAAAAATTTAATGAATATTTTTACTATTATATATTTATTTATTTAAGGAATATTTACCCAAGTTTTAATTTTAACAAAAAAAAATTAAAAGAAATATTTTTTTCATTTTCTGAACAAGCTGTTTTTTTAACTTTTTAATGAAAATGTGATAAGAATCCTTGTTTTAATGTACTCAATATGAATGGAATATTTTGACATCATGAATAATCAATGATTTGAAGCTTAATTTTCAATTTTCCATGATACCCTTCAAATAAAATGTTTTTATTAATATTTTGTAAATTATTAGTTTTTTAAAATTGATTTTCAAAGTGATGAGGGTTATTTTCCTCAAGAATATTTTTAATGGTATTTTTATTGTATTTCTATGTATAAATGAAAAAAATACTTTATTTTACTTATAATCCATTTATGATATATTGTAATGATACCATAATTACTCTTTCTATGGATGGTTTATGATCAGTTTTGTTATGGGAAATATTAATATTTCTCATGCAAGTTTTTCAATATGAATTTTTATTTATTGAATATTTATTCACCCCATTCATTTGATGAATTCATTAGACTTATTAAGTGAAAGGAAGGGATAGTTATAGCCCCTTAATTCATTGTTGGGTCTCATGAAACAAACTATTTTGGCTATTTTTCCAAGTCCATACCCATTTTTGTAAGATATATTGGCACAATGCCTTAATGGGAAGTTTATGATGTCAATATTATGTATTACATCATTATAAAATTATTTATTGAAGTATATGTGATTATTTGAATAGTACTAATATCTATGGATAATATTCAAGATCATTTGATTATATAATTGTTTGATCATCATTTATTTAGGCCATATTATTCTTCATGCTCAAGTTATTGATTAAATGGAATATGTTTTTCAATTATTTACCTTTCCAAATTGATTATTCCTTATTTACTCATGATATCTTACACTATAGATAACCCTTAAAAACTATCTAATCTTACCTCATTCTTATGATTTTCTTCTTCAAGATTCAAGTAAGTGTATTATAATTTCTATGGAAGGATATGTTAGAGATAATAATGATGTACTCGAAGAAAATAAAATGTTTTATTTTATTTTTTCAACTGAAATGTGAAATTAAATATGTGTCTAGTTTTCTAATTCATCTAAACCATTTGGTCCTTTAGGAAGTAATCTATTATATCTAGTACTGATGTAATAAAGTAACCATCAGCTCTTGGCTACTCGAGTCTGGGTCTTTATAATATCTCCAAAAATGGTGCTAGTTTTGAAGAACTTTGTGGGAGATAATATATATTTTTTATGTACCAATATTTTATGTATTCAAGTTTCAAAAGGCACAAAATATTTATGGTTATGATGTGATTCATAGTGATATATAATTAATATTCATATGATAAGAAGTAATATTTATATTTGCGATGTTTGGGTAACCTTAAATAAAATCAATATTCTGTAAACATACATCAATAATATCTAGATAGATTCATATATTTCCAAAAATTGAAGATGGTGTTTAAAATCAATTCATGTGTTCCCAAACCAAAATTAACACATCCACCGCATATTGGATCCATATCCCATGAAAAGATCCCAAATGATGTTCCACCCATGGAGTGGATGAGAATCTACTTGCAGTAAACGGAAGATTCATAGCACATATACAGATCCAAATCATATTAGTGTATATCTGAGGTAGAATTCCTTTACCACATAATTTTTAATGGATTTTTAAAATATTTTATGAAATAATATCCCTTAACTGAATTTTTTCCCCACTTTAAACTTTAATTAAAGTTAAACCAAGATGTTAGAAGATTGTGATCCAGGTATCGAATGTTATCATCGACCAATAATCTATTGTTGTGTGGGGGAATAAATCCATTTGAGATATAATTATGATGATTCTCTGTAATTATATTCACAAGAGATAACATAAATAGTTATAATTGTCAAATTTTCTTGGGTTCAATGGTCTCAATAAACTCTTTTATGTGAAATTCCACAACTTCATAAGAATTTCATGTTTATAATTCCAATCATATCATTTTAAAATTATATTGAAGTTTAAATAAATTAATATAGAGTGAAAATAATAAACGTTTCATGGATAGAAAACCTAACATAATAATGTTTGGAGATGAGTGGAAAAAAAATTCACTAAGTATGAATTTTCACCAAGACTATCACACTCAGGTCATGGTTTTTTGGTCTCTCACACTGAGATGGTTGTTTCAAGTCGAACACCCAGGTAATCACACCTAGGAACTCAAACAGAGTCACTCATTACATATCTCATAAACCAAGTTATGATTTTTATATACTTATGGTTGTAAGTTATGTGACTTGGTAAAAAGATAAAATAGAGTTTATAACATTTTACTAGGTTTATGGTGTACCATGATATGGTGTTCCCCTCTAATTTATAGGAAACAGTCGGATTCTACAAGCACCTTGCATCAATTCCCTATACCTAGAAAGGTATTTGTATCCATATCTCAACTTACACATGTGATAAAATATTTGACCTAATTGAAAAACCATGTCCAAGTTTATACCAAAGTAATATTTCCTATAGAATAAAATACACTTTATTTAGGTCAGATCTAATATTAAGGGTGATAATTTTTTAGAACTAAAATTTGATTAAAGAAAAACTCTATGAATATTATGGAATAATTGTAGATCTTTTCTATGAAAAGGATTACCTAGGCTCCCCCACCTTTAATCCTAGTCCTAGAGGTTTACATATTCCCTATTCATGGATCCCTCATATTACACCCTAGTCCCTAGTAGTTTCCTCATGCCCTGTCCAGGATTCCATATCACACGACTTATTCTCAAGTGCCCAATTTTTTTTGATATTAGGTATCTACTTACCCCAATCCCTATACAAAGTACCTAAGTTCCTAAGATGGATACCCATGATTACCTAAGTTCCTAGCTTCTCATTCCTACAAAATGACCCAAGTCCTCCATTTTAATATAATAGAATCCATAATAGTAATTGAGCTCAATAGTCATAAAAAAATATGCACCCAGACCATCTTATCTTCCCCTTAGGTGTTTTTTAGAACAAAACCTAGTGTAAAGTAGTAGATATGATGTGTTTTTTGTCCTTAAATGATAATAATCCATATAAGAGACCAGTTAAACTAGTTTATTATCAAGTTTGGGGAGAGAGGCCTTTTCCCCAACGAGCTCCTAAGTGGCCTTAGTGTGGTTGTGTGGTGCCTATATTATTCCAAAGTGAACACTCTCTAAGGTCATTGAGGTTATATCCAGGGGCTTGTCTTCTTGGGTATCCCACCAACTGTCATGTTTATCCCTAAAGGTCCCTCAATCATAGATCTTGAGTCTTCACAATTAAGGCTTCACCTAGTTCTATAAGGACATGTTTGGGAGTCCTTTTACGAATTTTTTCATCTGGATTATGCCTAGATTTGGGAGAAACCCTGGCTATAGAACCCAAGTCTCCCCCTCTAATAGGATCACACCCAGACTATATAAAATATTCTTAAACACCCAACATACCTAGGTCAATGAGTTACAAACTTTCTTTCACTGGTTTGAATTACTCATATATCTAGTCATACTTCCTTGTTAAGCTACCAATAGATGGGTGAAAAAACAAAAGGGCCTCTAACCTAGTGTAATCCCTAACTGGAAAGGGTTACTCATGTATAAGTCCTAAATTAAACCATTTCTAGCCATAATTGATTAAATATTATTTTTTATAACACTTTAATTATATTTGAAGTGGTCTGAGTTCTAAAACCTTAAACTATAAGACATAATGGTGTTGGATGCATGAATATAAAAGGCACTTCATTTATCTTAGACACAGAACCAAAAAAGGAAATTCATTTTTCATGTTTTTTGGGCCTTAAATGTCATCACCATGATCCTTGTCACATGAACATAAAAGTTAAAATGTGTATCATTAAATGGAATTAAACTACATGGGTTTTTACTCCCTTACGCAGCTATTCCTTCTCATGGGTGAAATTCTGACTACAAAATTCTAATCACCTCCCTTGATAGAGATTAATTATTGAGTGTCTAGATATATATATTTAAATTATATCTCGATTAATCCACCAATAAAGGAAAGTATATATATAACCTCTCATGCATGAATAAAACTCATTAATGCATTATATTGATCAATCAATTTTACGATAATGGAAATTGGTGTTTTTTTGAAGGATTTCACGAACCTGTCTTAAATATGTAATAGGATCATGAAATAGAAAATGTTATACTTCATGGGATGATTTAACCTCCCATCCTTTCAATTTCAATATGAAATTCGAAGCATTATTATCTCATCATAATGACCACCTTCCTTTGGAAATTAATTATATGAAAAAATAAAGGTAAAAAAGAATTCCACAAAAACATATATTTTATATATTATTTATTAACCATAATATCATAAGTGTAACCCTTGTTTTTTTAAAAATACATCCTTTCATTTTTAGTTTAAATTGTACAAGGAGTATCGTTGGAATTGTATGGAGAAATACAAATGAACATTATTCCCACCCCAAACATGTTCCCTTCAATACACATATAGATTTTATTCGTGATTTTTAGTTTTAGAATGGTACATCACTCAAGATATTGGTCTAATATTTCTCTCACCACTATTTTAAAGTTAAAATACCCTTCCAGGAGGTGGTGGTGGCACACATCCTTTCAGTTATCATTATCCATTTAGGAAATTATTCATATTTTTTTCATTTTCTCCAAGATTAGATCAATATCATCCCTTATTACTTAATTTTTTTATAATTCATAAAATGAAAAACTGGTTGTATTTTAAAAAAAACTTCTAGTATATTTAATTGGATTTTATCTCATACATTATATGTTTTATTTTTTAACATGTAATAAATTTTTTCAATATATAAATACCTCATTTCAATTTTTTGGTAAATTTATTGACATAAAAAGGTTTAGATAAACTAAGGGAGAAATGTTACTTAAAGGTATAATTTTTACCCTAATAACTTGTTAGAAACCTCTAGTGATTTGGGTGAGCACATTATAGGATTCTAGTTTTTTTACTAGAGGTTTTCAAAATCCTGGTAGGATCACTAAAATAGACATCTTACTAAATAAAAATCAAAGGAATCCATTTGAATAATCTATGTAGTGCTTCTCATTTGAGAACATATCCAATTAAAAAATTATCATCTATAATAAATTTGATCACTCTATATAGAAAATTATATAATGACATTTTTCATGTCAACCACATATCATGGTTCTAACTTATTTATTGAATATTGGTTAAAATTAAAAATTAAAAAATAAAAGAACTAAATGAATTAATATCACACTATATTTTTTTAGAATAGTAGAAATAATATAATATTACTAAAAAAATGTCTCTTTATTAAATAATAAATTGATATATGATACAATCATTTATAAAAATCATCCCATGACTGTTTTTTTGGAATAATTTTTTACACCTACTACCATTCCAAGAGTTACCCATTCTCCCAAGGTATATTATATCATGCCTAAATAAAATCACTTGGTTTGATAAATTTCAATAACTATTTGGTCACATATATTGGTATTTATTTTCTCAAAAACTTTAATCGCACTATCTTGGATCACTTGTTTATCAAATTTAGTTTTACATGGATTCTTGTCCAATTTTGGATTTCGCAACACATAATGTTTCCCTTACATTACCGATGTATGATATTATTGACACATTAAACAAATATAAAATTTATATACACCTCTAAGTACATTTTGGTCCATCTAAAAACTTTACAAAACACCTAACTTTAAATAACATGAAAATGAACAAGTATATAAGAAAAAAATATTTACATGGTGTGAAACTAAACTCAGGTGACATTCTCAACATATTTCATAGCTAGAACAAATTTATGATCTGGATATTCATTTCTCATTGGTTAAAAAATTTATTAATTACATGAAATTCGATGGTTTTGTACGACACCTAGGTAATGATGATTCAATAACATAAGGAGCATGTTATACATGAAAAACATTACAAGATGCATTTTTATTTGGTTTAAAAGGACATAATACCTATTATTTATCTTAAGAAAATAAAAAATATTCACATTTAATTAATGTTCATTCATCATCCTATTGGAGGCAGAGTATCACTATATATGACACACTAAAGTGTATTCTAGCCTCCTTCTTCTATGTTTATCTTTTTCATAAAGAGATTTATATTTTTCCGTTCTATAAAAAACTCAATTTTTACAACATTAAAGAGAAACAAAAAATGGATGTAATAATTTTAAAAATTTTATATATTTATTTAAGTTCATTTTTAATTTAGTAGATGTATATTATCTATTATATTCTTCTTTTAAAGGTCTTAAATTTGATATCTTATTTAAAATACAAATAAAATTTAATGAATATATATATTAATATTTCAATTAAAATATTCATGGAAACAATTTTTAATCCATGAACATTTTTTAACTTCAGATAATATGAAAAAATAAAAAAACATGAATATTTAATATAAAAAAGTGTATCTAGTAAAATATATATTTGAAAATAGTTTTTTATCCTTATAATAAATTTTTTATATTTAATAACCATAATTTTGAATAATTATATATATTCATGAACCCATGAATTTGTACAGGTATAATTGGGACTCTAGTTCGATCAAGGACTAAAAACCCAAACTCATAACCATATGACGTCGATGAAATTTCTTCTTGAACGTGATTTTAAAAAATACCTGAATTCTATGAATTTTACCTGAAACTCTAAAATAAAAAATCACATCATTCAACTCATTCATAAAATTTAAATAATATATTAACTTGTATTTTTTACCCAAAAACTCAATTCTTTGAATTGGAAGATTTAATCGTTGTAATTTAACCTGATAACCAACTAATATTTATATTATTTCTTTGATTACAGCTACGTTTTTTTAGATTTGGAACTTATATAATGTAATATATATTAATGACAGTAATTTATCATTTATTAATATTTTTTGTGTAGAACATGATATATGATATGGTAAAAAACTCCTAGAATATATTTATTACCATGTTATCCTTGATTGATGATCATTATATTGGGTTGTGATTTTATGTTATAATTTTTATGGGTATGATCACTTGTATAACGATACAAATGATCACTCATGGGAAATAATTTGGTGAACTTGTATTCAGATTTACCTTTTAAAGTACAATATATGGGTTTTTATATATGTTTCATTGGTGTTACTTAAGTGAACCATAGTTATGGATCCTTAAACTTGAGATTGTAAAATATGTTCCCTACTTAATAGGTTTTTGACTCGCATACTTATCTAAAGTCATTTGATATTTTTCTTAATATAATGTAATTGGGTATGACTCTAATCAAGGTAATTAATTTAATTAACAAATAGAGGTTGTGTCCACCCATATGATGGGTTAAGACATCAAGGACCTCAATTGATATTTCACTAATTTAGTGATTATTTATTCCAAGATAATTACTTATGATTTACTTCTATAATATTTAGTCAATTATAAAATTTAAAAAATGAGATAATTTATATGAAATTTCTATTATCCATATATTATTGATAATTATGATATGAAGTAAAAAAAAGAAACCTAGATGATGGACTTGTGATGGATTACATCAAATTAGACCCCTTTGTAATTTGGGTAGTTATGTTTTGTTTATATATATCACTTTTATTTTATGATTATGATTGATATTGTTTATCATTTTCAACTTTACAAAGGTCCCTTGGCATCATACATAAGATAATTCTAATTGGAATTTTTGAGACTAATGTGACTTGTCCATGTGTAAAAATGTTTAATTTTATTATAAATACAATTAAGATTTTTATTTAACATATTTGAAATATTGAATTAAATAATAGTTATTTAATTAAATAATTAAAGTGGTGTTACAATATAAATGATGAGTTATTTATATTATTAAAACATAAAAATGAGAAAATAGAAAGTTTCAAATGGGATTAGGGCTTGATCTTGTATTATTGGATTTTAAAAGCCAATAGTATGTGTAAAATTAATAATTTCACCTTTAGATGTGATTTAATAACCTATTTTGATAGTTCAACCCAACTTTGAGGCTTATAAATACATCTCTCTACGTAGTTTGGTACTTAAGACACTTTTGGAGGTTATTTAATTCCCCAAATGATAATTGGATTCCATTTATTACACCTCATTTTGTCTTCTAGTAATTTATATTCCTTTTAGGTTTTTTAATTCCATAATATTTTATATTTTTTTCTTTTTAAATAAATATAAAGTATCTGATAGGTTGTTTTACATGCAACCCCGAGTCAAAATAGACTACGATATAGTAATCCTTTATAACCAAGACATTAAATTGGTAGGTATGAATAGTAATAATCAAACTATAAAAAAATATTCATACAAGTTTTGAATAAATTAAATTTATTTATTAATTATTAACAAATAACTACTCAATTTTTAGTATAGTCATTTTATGCCTTAAAAAATTCTTTAAAAATGGTTTTTGAATCATTTTGTGTGCAAAAATTAAAATTCAATACAACATTTTTAAAAATTTAATATTATATTACTGATAAAAAAATTAAATTATTATTTTGACATTATATTATAGGAATTTTTTGGATTTTTCTAAAAAAAATTACTTTTTAGTGAATACTGAAAAATATCAATTTTTGTAAAACTGCAATTTTTTCCTTAAATCAAGAATATATAAAATTAAATTTATTTATTCAATTTTATTTTAATTTTAAATAATTATAATTTAATTATAAATAATCTAATTAATTTTATTTAAATCATTAGTTTATTTTATTTTGGTCTAAGTTCATTTTTTGGCTTAATCTATATTTATTGTTAGTTTTAATTAAATTTGTGGATTATATATTCAATAAAATATTTTAAAATTCATTTTATAGTTTTTAAAATCTGAGGAATGGAAGTAAATTTAGTTTCATTCTTAAAAATGCATTTTTCTAAAAATGGGTTTTCATTGCATTTTACATGATTATTTAAAATTAAATTCTACCACTTGTAGAAACTGAATCCAAAAATATTTATTTCATATTTGGAATCAGAATAATTAATATAATTTTATATGGCCAACTTAATTTTATTCATATAGAATAGTAAAAATAGAACAATTTTGTTTCCACTGGTACGGTAAAAACGGGTTTACCCGGGGTTAAACTTAGAGATAAGGGTATAAAACCCAAATAAACTTGTATAATTATTATTTTTCTAATATGTTTAAATATTATGTTATCTTATATTAAAATAATTTTCTATTTTTCACTTTCTCATGAAAGTGACCTTATATTATTGAAATATTTTCAGTTGTTCTATATGTTTCCTTACCCTCACTTTTTAAAGGGAACCTCTTATCCTCCCTTATATACAAAATTTTATCCCTCTAGATCAGAAAATACAAACACCAAATACATTAATTTATTCCTTACCTTCATTCTTGATCCATTATTATTATTCTAAGGAAAATATTCTAAGTCTTAAGTTGTAATCCAAGGGAATCTTCCAAAGAAAAGGTATAAATCTTAAACGTCCTCTTTCAATTTTATTTCTTCTTCAAAATTATCTAAACCTATTGTATCCACAAAAACATGATGAATCCAAGATAATAAATTTATTATTGTTTTATTATGATTATGGTTAAACCATTTCCCACCTCTTCTCCATCAAATGGGAAATTAAAGTATCGCTCTTGTGCACGTGTGGGCTACCGCCTCCACGTAGTGATATGATTCATTTTACATCACCATGTTTAATTATTTTGGATATTATGATAGATTTAATGTATATATATTATATTTATGAAATAATAATGATTCTATAAATGTGAGTTATTATTTACCTTTTTTTAATTCCATCCATCAAAAAGTGGAAAGCATCACTCGAGCGTACATACGGACTACTGTCTCCATGAAATGATGTAATTTATTTTTCCAGAATTCTTTATATGACTGATTATAAAAGTGTATATAATGATTAAATATGAAAATTATTAAATTATTAATATTATTTAGATGATTTAATCATGATCAAAGTGAAAGTACCATAACTGTAGTACCGAAGCATACATGAAAAATAAAATAGTAATCACCAAAAAATGAGGATTTTAATAATGATTTATTATTAAATTAGTGTTAAAAGGTTTAAAATGAATCAAAAATGAAATAATATGTCTCTAAATTTTTATATAACATAATTATAATAAATTTAAATTTTTTATACATAAGTTCATGGTGCTTACGAAGAAAGTCAAACTTGAGGTAATGGTGTTGCATTATAATCTCGTTTTTCTAAGATTTTTTATGATTAATTTATAATGATTAAATTATATAATATATATCTAGAAAATATTATTTATTTTCTTATAATATTTTTATCTCTAGAAATTGAAATTCCCTCCTTTAATTTTAATCTCTTTAAGTATTCAATATACCAAAGGAATGTTATTAAGGAAAACCAACTTTATTTCTCTCTTTGGTCGAGAATATTTTTCATTCATATATATACTTTATTTAAAATGATTTAAATAATTTTCTTAACATTACACAATTATTTTATTCATTTTTACACATTATTTACTTTCTGTAAAAAAATTAAAATGAATATTCTTGTTATTTTCCAAACAATGTACTTTTTACTTTTTACTGAAAATGTAAAAGGAATATTTTTTAGTATACATCGTATGAATGGTTTATCCCACCATCTGGACTAATATTTAATTTCAATATTACCTTAAAAATTGTTGTAGTTATTTTTAAATATAATTTTTTCCTTAATATTTTGGTAATAATTATATTTTTAAAAATTTATTTCAAAATGAAAAGTGTATTTTTTTTATCAAGAAAATGTTTCAGTGATATTTTAAATGTATTTTCATCTATGAAAACTTATATTGATGTTACCTATGATTCCCTAGGGATATGATCCAATAATACCATATTTATTATTTCTCTTGATGGTTTATGATTATGGTGATGAAATATTTATTAAACCCATTTTATTTTCAATGGGTTAATTTATGATATAATGATACTTATTTTCATGATCTTATAAAATACATATGAATATATTATGATTATGTGATGGGTGGGTTTGTTATATCCCTCAAATGAATTAGGTAAATATTAATGTTTTAAGATCTCAAAGGGTACCCAGGAGGTTATTACAATCCAAAAATAGGGTACATGTAAGGTTATCCTAAGCATAAATAATGTACACTGGTGGTTAGACCAAGCCTAACTTATGATGAATGTATTCATGAGTAACCTTGAAATAATATTTATATGATTATGATTATGCGAAACTTTATTCCACTATTTTATGATTTTATCTTATACCAATTTTATTCTCTAATGGATCATATTATTTTATAATTTTATAATTCATGTCTTATTAGCTACCAAGCTTTATGTCATGACACAGGATTATGATCTATGAGTTGTTGGTTATGATTTTCAAATGTTGAGCTCATGTTATCATTCCATTATGCTCATGTTTCACTTAAAAAATATCATTGATTGGTATCTACCATATTTACCCTTACTAATATTTTGAGCTCACTCTAATAAGTTTCCTTTTCCGAGGATATGAAAAAAGGTTGTAAGTATGATATATCTAAGAATGGTGTTAGTTTTGAAGTACTAAGTGGAAGATGATGTTGATATTTTATATATCCATGTTTCAAATTACACTAAACCATGATGGTTTTTTCATGGATTGAAATGATATTTAATGAAAATTCATCTAATAAAATGTAATATTTATGTATGAAGTGTTTTAGTTACCTCAATTTTTATCAGATAATGGTTGTAAACTATGATGTGAAAACATTAGTGAAAACCCATAGTATAACACTAAGTAATGGATAAAATCCTACAGTATAGTAAATAAAGGAGTGTGGTTTTCCTAGAAAATACATCCCTATCAAGTGGATGTGGTTGTGTCACAGATTCACCTAGGGGTAACTACTCTAAATTAGATGAATTAGGTATTAAATCAGTTATTATCGATGCATGATTAATTTGACTAATACATCACACCTTACTAGACACTCCCTATAGAATTATTAGGTTAATTCACAATTTCATTATAACTAATTACAAGGGATTTAAATGAATAATGACCATGGATAACCAGTTTTTAACCTAAGTTATCATATATTGAAAAGAAGTTGTTTGTATTTAAACATCCTTTAAAGTATTTTTGTGATTATATGATTTATCTTTACAATTATTATTGCTTGTACTATGATTTTTTTTATTTTAGTCAATGGATAGAACTAGAATAACCCATGTTAATGCTGAATCAAATAGAAAATTCAATAATTTTCCTCGAAAGCAACTGAATTTTATGAGAGCTATAATTAAAGATATTTTTGTTATGTTTACTTAACTTTCTTAAGCCGTGAATCATGATAAAATTATAAAAAAGAAAATTAGGGAACAATGTACTATTGATTCCTATATTTTGACATTCCAAACCTAGGTGTCACTCAAAGGTACACTGACTCTAGTTGGCCACATGGACCCAAGAGCATCTCCCTAAATGCCAGAGGATTCTGACTTGTAGCGAGGGCCCAGGGTGTGTCTATGGGGAGACTATTACCTCATTACCAGAGTATATCACATTGCATAAAATTAATAATAGGTAAATGGAAGAAGTAGTATAAAATATGGTACAGAAGAAGTAGGCATAATATTAAACAAAAGGAATAACTGATAATAATGTACAAAACATGATGATACATTTCATGTCTCTATAAAACTAGAAAACATGGATACAACATAGTAGGAAATAAACACTATACAAAGGAAGAAAAAATCCAAAAACTATCCCCGACATCCCAAGATCCATCTTAGTAATATTCTTCCAAGCTCCATCCTAAGCAAGTAAGTAATATTAGCTATACAAAGAAAGATGTTTTTCCTAGTTAACACCTACATACATGTAATCCGTCTGGGTACCAATGGATGCTCAGATGGTGTGTGAGATAAATAGTATTATTCCACCACTAATAGCGTCTATAAAATCTAGTCCATGTAATATAAACTGAAATAGTGTGCAATCATGCATATATAAAAGTAAAGAAATACGGTAATGTAAATACCCACGTACTTTATTCAGCCTCTATGAGTGTATGAACATGTAATCATTTCATTAATTAATTATGTTTCAATTTAAATAGTAATTCACATGAGGTATAATAGACACTGACATTCTGACATGATGATAATAGTGAAGTATCCAATACATAATAGGGCATCCTTTTGATATTAATAATAAAGGGGATCCAAGGTAATAACCAATACATCATTGACTTTAGGGGTCAAGCCAACTCAGTCTTAATCTATAGCCTAGTTATAGGGGTAAGAGTGTAATCTCAGGGTCATCTCCCAAGGCATTCCCAAATAATTTAAATCTAACAGAGTCCAAGGAATTCATCCAAGGTAAAACAAGATAATAAATAACTAGGTCCAAGGGTGTGTTCAAGGAAGCACATGTCCATAGATGTCATGTTGGCTCTAAGGAGTGTATCCAAGGAATCCGATAATAATAATGGAGGGATCCTATAGTTTCATACCGTGCATCCACTAGTATACAAGGATTAGGATCCAAGGTGGGTATCAACATTGGAAACCAACATTCATGAATTGGAATGGTTTCCACAAGTTTCAAGTAATTCCCTTGAGAATCCCAGGTGAGTTCGATTCTGACCACTCCTATAATAATGCCAAGGTTCATATACAATAAACACCTTATAATTGATTCATTAGTTAATTATGTCCATGTAATACTCATTCTATTTAATAAGGCATATGGTTCAAGTCATTACCTTTAATTAGAATGACATAGATAATAGGGTATGAAACGATTTAGTTCATTTAAGTCATAATTAGTTTATTATGTTCACTCGGTTTCCTTCTATTAAACATAGAAAGGTGTTCTATAGACGTGCAACCAATTCTTTCATTTACATTTAATTAGGCCAATTCATATAAAAAGTATACTTTTAAAGTAACCATTTAATATTTATTTATAAAGCTTAAGAACTTACCTTAGGAGGTTTAAGTGATAAGAATACATGTTCTATAAATTAACAATCCATTGATTTAATTAATCACTAACCTTTAACAATTTCATGTAAAGGAACACTCAAACGGTGGCATAGATAAAAATAACAAATCACTAAAGGAATATTTAAGGAAAAAACATATTTATGGTGGTCTGTATTGAGATAATAACCCCTAATTAATGATTAAATATTTAAAAAGGGTGTTAGAACACAGTTTTGACAACTATAAGCAAGGAATATAAATTTAATAGGCTACGCTCGATGAAATTGGCACTCGCACAACGGTAATTTATAAAATGATGAAACTTAAGGGATGAGTTATAGACTACCTACCTTAGGATCATATGACTCTCCTAGTTGAGAATTAGACTTTATTTTGGCCTAGATTAGAATAGATCTAAAGAATGAATCAATACCCTAAAAATAGGGAATATGATCTCGCGCCTCAATAACTCCATCGAGATAAAGATAAATGAAGAACAACTAAATATGAATCAATATCTTACCGAGAGGAATATAATTAGATGAACGGTGCTATTATTAGAATATGGATGGACGAACGGGATCAAAAAACATAAAATAGGATCAAAGGAGCTCAAAGAGGGAGAAAGTAAGGTTTTGTTTGCTGGAATGAAAAAAGGAGGAAGAAAAATAGGTTTAAAATTTTCATTAATGGTAAAATGGTAATTTTACCCAAAACCCTAGTTTGCATGGCTTGGCCCTATTGTTGGTTAAACCATGTGCCAATATTGCTCCATATGCTGTAAATACTGGAACCTTTCACGATTAGGCTGCACAACTAGGGGAACTTAACTCCAACCATGCAATTCTCTTTTACTAAAATCTATAAACTTATCACATGGTCGTGTGGCCCCTAGCACATGGTTAGGGAAAACCTTGTGATCTAATTCACCCCATTTTCTATCCCTACATATTTAGGAGAGACTATGTGGGCTAGGTCACACGGTTTCTATTAACCATACAGACCATTTATTTTATCCACCATTCGGGGTTCCAAGCTTCAAAAAATCTCCAAACACCCCCAAAACCATAGTGAAATAATTTGGAATCTATATTAGGTCCAAAATAAACAATTATACAAAACTTAAAATGATCCATACTTGAGTGAAAAAATAGATTCATAAAGTTTACCTCTCATAAATGAACTTGTTCCCGAGTTCACATTCCAATGGAGGTGAAATACTATTTGAGAACAACTCTGGCCACTGAGCATGTGTGTCAACCTACCTCTCCCAAGTCTTATCTCGCACATGGTTATTTTTCAATAAAACCCATACTAAAGGGAATTAATGGCCTCATATATCCTTCATGGTCTAATCAATTATTCATATAGGGTAATCCTCAAATAAAACATCAACAATCCATTCAACTTACTTGGGATCTAAAGTGAGATATGGGTCAACACGATATCAGATAATTTGTTAGACTTAGAAGATTTCATGCATGGAATGGTACCTATGAGGTAGTATCAACTGATTTTCTACTAGAATGAATCTCTCTAGAATCTCAAATGTCCCAACATAACAATGCAATGAATTCCCTTTAATTTGTATCTGTGTATTCCCAATATTGGGGGATACCTACAAGAAAACATGATCTCTGACCTCAAACTCTAGAGTTTTCTGATAGCAATTTTCATAAGATTTATCTCTAGACTGGGTAGTAGACATATTCTTCCTGATCACCTAAACCTACTCCAAAGTCTCCTATATGAGATGAGGAACTATTAGGGATGCCTCTCCTACCTCTATCTAGTATAGTGGTGAGGTAATTTCCTATCGTACAATGCCTCAAAAAGGATCCATCTGAATTTTCACCTATAAGCTATTCTTATAAGTGAATTTGACGAAAGGGATATGTGACGCACCCAAAGGAATCATTGAATTCATATGGGCTACTGTTAAATTATAAATGTTCATTTCCAAAACATCACTTACTACTTAGGCATAGTATAGATACAGTATTGGGTTGATCCCTTGGGGAGATAAATGTGATTCAAAAAGTCAATGGATTAAGACCCTTTTGGGTAGGATTCATTTCTAGTTTTATTTACATTGGTAAATACTATATCTATGTTGGTTGATTTTTTCTTTAAGAATGAGATAGGTATTCAGATTAATTTTGGGTATCTGTAGAAAGTATGATCTCAGTTCTAACTTGTTTGGATCATAAGGTTTAGGATGTTAATCAAGTGGAGGTCTCTAGTAGATTTTCGTCAAAAACAAGTTCTACTTAGGGGTAGATATTCCTTGGATGGGAGATAGTGACAACCTAGATTCAATAATCTTATCCTCTAAGGAAAAAATCATTTTAGACTATTATTCATAGCCTAATATACTCTAACCAGGATAGGGACCTTCACTTGAATATCTCATGATCAGGGAAATTCATATGAATTGGGTAGAAATTTATTATTTATCCTGATTACTAATACCTTAAAGTTTCTAAGTTGAGAATTTTTGATTTAATAATGTTCAGATACACCTACTCTAAGTCCCTACCCTGGGTGGTTTTAACCACTCATGGGGGGTTGGAAGGTAACAAAATGAATAATCGAAACCATTCTTAACATGTTAAGAATTATTGAATTCAAAAAATTCACAATAATGCAATAATTAAAATTCAAAAAAATGAGATGAGTGTGAAATCAGGGTTATAAACCATGATATAATTAAATGATTAATTGGAATTAGAGCAAAAATCGATTCAACACAATTTTTTCAATGAATGATGTCAAATGATGGAAGCGATGCGAAAAGGAAATGAAGGCGATGTTGAAACATGGTCCATGACACTTTTATTAAATTTTAATAACTAAAAAGGTGAATAAAATTGATTTTAGGGGAGATAAGATCAAAGGAAACTCAAAGGAACCAAAAATCACAAAGTAATTCTTTGTGGAAGATCTCAATAACTATTGTGTCACTGCTGTATATATAGGAGAGAAAAATTACACGACATGTAATGGGATTCATGTCATGTAATGTCTGATCAATTTTGATCTACATGGATTTCAAATCTTATGTGTTTCTCATGTGTATCTCATCCGAGATATGAGGTTTGACTACATTCACATTATGTGCCTCTGACTAATGACATGTACTGGCCTTCCATCTATATCTCCAGAGAAGAATTAGCATTTGAAGGGTTTGACTGAGTTCATGTCGTGTATTGTCCATTCATGACGTATGATGGATCTCTCAGTTGCAAACTTCATGGCATGGATCATGACATAATTCATGACTTGGTTGATGTTGTGAAATCCTATTACAAGATGTTTATTTTAGTTTCACTATGTGTAATAGGTGAGATATTCTCTTTTTCTTCATTTCATCCTTTGAAAACTTGGAAGTCTTATTTATACAAAATTTATCAAATACCATGAACATTATTGAATTAAGTAATTAAAATCCTTTTGTAAATGTAAGAAAAATGTATATATGAATTCATCTTATCAAATTCCTCCACACTTGAACAATTTCTTGTCCTCAAGAAAAAATCTCAATAGTGATTCAAAAAGAGATAAGCAATTTTTAAAATAGGAAAAATTCATTATATCTCGAAAAATAAAACTAAATGTAAGAAGGGGTTGGTCTCCATAATCATCCCCACATAGAAAATTTTACCATGCCTCATGGATCAGTTCTTTATGAAAATTTTAATCTTTTAATTATAATCTTTTAACATTTCCATGACTTCTATACCCATTTTTAATTAACCTCACAATGAATGTTATCTTATCACTCATGGTAAAATAAAATTTGAGTTATTCTTGGGTCCTGATTACATGCTCCTAACCATAGTCTTACATTGGTTCTATCATATCCACTTTATAAATACAAGTACAAAATTAATTATGAGGGCTTCAGTAATTGGGTTTTGAGGAGTCTAAGTTAGTGGGAAGGTAGGTAAAAATTAAATATCAAGCTCAAAAGGAGGGTAAGCTTTGAATTATAATGCATGAATTTCATGATAAGTGTAATAAAATGCATGCTTCCAACTAATCACGTCAACACTCCCAACAACTTTTATCGAATCCATGTATATATCAACTAAGTTCCAAAAAAGTGTATCGTGTTTCTTTCCTTTTTCTTATGTATTTTCATTTTTTGAAATTCATGTCTAGGCCAGATCTCACATTCATCCCCTAACCACATATGATCCTTCAGGGGATTCATCGGTTTGTAAATTATGATTTTTGACCTTCCTAATACATAACCCATGTCAATTTTTCTTTTCTATTTGTATTTTTCAAAGGAAAAAATAGAATTTAAATGTTAAAAGGTATACATGGATCGAAATCAAATAGTATAATGAGTATCCCAATATATCTCTACAAAAAAAATCATCTCATTTTGTCTGAAAGACTCCCCCAAACTTGTTCAAATTAAAGTGATGCATTATATGGAGAGTAGGGTATGATGGAAAAATTAGTTGGGAATATCTTCATCCTAAAAGTTCATTCATGGAAACTATGGGATTAATGAAGGAAGGATGCAAGGTGGGTATTAGGAAATAATTTCATAACAAATATTTCCTCAATCATTTTAAAATTATGCTTATTCAGTCATAGACTCAATAAGATATAAATGTAAGCTCTAATAGGTTTACATATCCTAGGTATCACTCAAGAAATATGATCAAAAAAATATATAAGCTAAGAATCCTCTCAAGTAATGAGAACAAAAATAGAGACTAAAAATCAATAGGGTATAAAACCAAGTAATAATTCAATTAACCATAATTTAAAAAATATTGAATTTGAAGTAGATGTCTAAGCTCAACAATCATTCTTAAAAATCTTAATAGTGACAAAACATGGATTCTATCAATTTCCAACTTAACTTTTTCTTTTTTTTAAATGGGAACAATGTTTTTCAGGTTTAAGGCATTCTTATAATTTGAAAAATGTCTCCTAGACATATGAGAATATATAATAATTCAAGTTTATTTAATGATGAAATCATGAAAAACTCCTCCACACATAGAAAGAGATAGTGTACACACTATTCATTGAATAATTGTGGGATTTTAATAGTAAATAAAGAACAAACAAATGAAATGGAATTGGATGATATAAAAAATTAATGGAATCAAGAGCTCCATGTAATAACTGGCATTCCATGAGGGATCTTGGGCTATCTTTTGATAAATCTAGTTCACCTAAAAATTGGGTTAGAAAATAATTCTTGCACTAGATAAAACATTAGTCCATAGGTGTTAGGAATTTTAAAAGAAGACTAATAGGTAGGTGCACAAAATATGGAAAAAATGTAACCAATTTTATTTCAAAAGTATTAAATGCTTACAATTAAGTTCTAAAGGGACTAAAAAAATAAATAAAAGAGACTCTATCATAACAACTCAATCTAGAAAATAATGAACTATGGGTTTCCTCCTATAAATCAATAATTGGACAATGTTATCAAAACAGATGGACTAAAACATCCTACAGTGGGTTCAATCAGCTCAGTTGCTCCTCTTGCATTTGCAGCTATTGGTGGTAGTGTCCTAAAAATCACAGGATCTCTTGTATAGATTGATAACTTTAGTTGTAGACTGAGCATGAATCAGAGGGGGTAATGGATTAATCACTCTAGGTGGATGGTGTTGGTAATGTATATCTATGAATAGTTCTTAAAGTTGGTTTTCTATTTCTACAACACGCTGGGTCACCCTCTGAACCATTACAGATGGTGGAATGGGTCCATCAACAACTATGGATGATACAGAATAGCTAGGTATGGATATTTTAAAATATAAATAAATTAAAATAAATCCATGTAAGAATAATGAAAATGTTAATTTTCATATATATATATATATATGATTGGTAAAATAATGAGGGCACACATAAATGAAAATTGAAAATACCAACCCTATCAAAAAAATTAAAACCCAAAAATGAAAAAAAAATGGCTGACTAAGAGCAGCCCTCAGGACCAAAAATCTCTTCCATCATCAACCTACCTACTGGTGGTGATGGCAGTTGTCTGTCTGGATCAGTGTCTGTGGCGGTAGAAGTAGCTTGAGGATCGACGATGGATGGTGTAATAGTAGTGTTGGATTAATGGTCTAGAGTGGGTGGTGGAGAGGTCTGGATTTGTAAGGAGATCATTAGTCTGGCATCGAGAACGATGAAATTTAACTCTTTGGATGAAGAGGTGGCCAACCCCTTACCACATTGGGCCTGCTCGGCTGTGTATTCCTACTGGGTAGTAGGTTCAGTAATATATGGGAGGTAGGTCGAGTAGTCCATGGGTCATGTGAGAATGGTAGAATAAGAGGGTATGGTAGGGGTGGGTGGTGGTAAATTGGTTAAATCTGATGTCACGATGAAACTATCATGAAGATGAGTGAAAATATGGTGCAGGTTTCTAGGATGCACGGCTGTGTAGCCCAGAGTTCTTTTAGGGTATGATGGGTGGATGGAGGGATGGTGGATGAGGGGGTGGAAGAGGTATGAGGATGAGTGGGTGGTGTAGTTGGGGATGTGGTTTTTGGCTTAGTTGATGGGTCTGCTAGTGGTGGTGGTGGTGGGGCCTCTGCATTTGGTACTGCCTCATGCACGCTCGGTGCCCAACTATAGAGATCATCCTCTTTCACTAAAAGATTCATCTTGTGTAGCATGAAAAAATAAATAATCTCAATGGGTCCCAAGGAGGTAAGTGGTAGTGAAGTATTGAAAACATTGAGGTGACTATCCAGGTCAGTAATAAAGGATCCTTCCATCAAAGTAAGGTGAGTACGTTGTGCATGGACATTGTAGTAATAAAAAAACTGTGTAGAAATGTTTATGGGTGGGCCACCCATGGCTGTTGTAAGAATAAGAATATCAACTTGGGTTATTCTATGATATGAATCATCCATCATGAACCACCCATGTGTCATATCCTTATTAAAAATATATAGAGATGGGTTTTTTAACTAGGTAAACTTTGTGATCCACGGGTCATGGGGTATTTGAGTGTCATGTGTGATCATCTCCCATAGATGTTGTGAATCAGCTTGGGGTGGCTCCAACGGAAGTGTAGGGAAGACCTGCGATGTGGAAAACCCATCTATATAGATGTTGAGGCCAATACCGAACTTAGAAAAGGAAATATCATGTGTCCAACCACCCAGGAGGAATATGGGGCTATCAATTCCTACCTCGAATGTGGATAAGAACTCTATAAATAGTGCTCTATACATTTCCTCTTGTACCTCAGTGATGTAGTCCATATGCAATGTTTCCATGAGATCGAGGATGGAATTTAAAATGTTAATTCGAGACAGGATGGGTGGGTCTAGGGTCTTGTTTTTTCCATATAGGCATGGATTTCATCCTAATGATGTTTTCCCAGTTCTTAGGGTTAAAAAGGATATGGTAGGGTGAAAATGGATATTTTCATCACTAGAGGAGTCCTCATAGGTGGAGGAGGAGGTAACATGGGAAATTGTCACACCACTGGCTACTACAGGTGGTGTGAGAGGTGTGGTAGGTGTGGAAGAAGTGTTTTCATGTTCTCGTTTTGAAGGCGGATGCTCGTCGTGGTCAGACGACAAGTTAGAAGGCTGCAGTTTCTTGGTTTAGGCCATTGATGAAGGAGTGAGGATGGGTTTAATTCATGGTTTTCTGATGAAGTATATGGGGTGGTGTGGGTTGTGGATGTGTACTTAGCCGAGATAAGGGATGGGGTGGTTGGGGACTGGTTTCGTGAAGGGGGTGTAGGTGTTGGGTAAGGGAGTGGAGAAGGGGGAGTCAGTTCAGGTAGGGTGAGCGAGGGGGTTCTTGGGAGCTGATGGAGGAGAGGGAGGAGAGGGAGGGTTGGGGTGTGGGTTGTGAACCTAGGGTTCACAAACTTTTTAAAAAAAATAAATTACATTATGTGTAATTGTGGTTAAGGTCATGTAATGGTGTTTTAAAATGATATTTTGGAAAAAACAAGATTCACATCATGTAACAAGGTTACATGACGTGTAATTGAATGTTTTTAATTCAAAATTTTTTAACCCCTAACTACTAGCTCCTAGATTATACAAAACATCTTAAAGACCTCCTAATCTAGCCTAGGCTAAGATGTACTACCCTGGGTTTCCTCCCAGTCAGTGCTTCCCTTAACATTGATATATTGAATTAATTGGGGCTCAAATGAACTTGAGGTTGATAACACATCCTTCATGGAATGGTTCTTGAAATATTTACAATATCTTCTCATTCCCTTTAAATGGTTGTCCACCTTATCCCTGAATATCAATTTTTCCATAAGGAAAACTTGAATGACTTTGAAGGGGAATCACCATTGATATTTCATCTTACCAGGTAATAGTTTCAATCTTGATTTAAATAGAAGTACCTTATTCCCTGGGACAAAGATATTCCTATAAATTCATTGATCATGACATTTCTTTATTTTTTCCCCTTATACATCCTGGAATTATCATAAGCATCTATCCTGGGTTTTTATAATTAATTTAACTGAAACATCCTAGCTTCTGCAGCCTTCATAGAATCAAAATTCAATTTCTTAATCATCCAATATTAATGATGCTCTAGTTCCACTGGAAGATGACATGGTTTCCCGTAAACTATTATATACAGTGTTGTTCTTATGGGCGTTTTGTATGTATAACGGTATTCCCATAGTGTATCATCCATATTTATACTCCAGTCACTTTGACTCATGTTTACAGTATTCTCCAAAATTTTCTTCATCTACTTATTCAATTATTCTACTTTCCCACTTTTTTGTGGGTGGTAGGGAGTTCCTATATTGTATCAAATTCCATAATTCTCTATAAATCCTTTCATAGCTTGATTTTTGAAATTTTTTCCTCAATCAATAATGAGTAATCTTGAAAATCCAAATCTTGAAAACATGTTCCTTTTTATAAAGTTCATGAACACTTTCGTTTTGTCATGTAAAGTTACATTAGCTTCAACCCATTTCGATACGTAGTCAATGCCAACCAGAATATAGTATTCTCCATATGAAGTGATAAATGGTCCAATGAAGTCTATTCCCCAAACATTGAATATTTTGACTTCCATGATGGGATTTTACATCATCTCATTACTTTTTCCTATGTTTCTTATACATTGGAATATATCACATCATTGGTAGAATTCCCTCATGTCTTGGTGTAGCATGAGCTCGAAAAGTCCACTTTGTATAATTTTTTCTATTATGTGCTCAATTCCATAATGTTCGCCAACTGGTGACATATGAAACATTTTAATTACATTCTGTATTTCAATTTTAGGGATGTAATGTTAGAGAAATCCATTAGTACAATGTTTAAACAGTAATGGTTCATCCTAGTAGAAATGTTTGGTATCATCCAGAAATATTTTCCTTTGTTGATATGATAGGTTTAGGTGAAAGAATAATATAGCAAGATAATTATCAATATCACAAAACCACAGTTGATACTTGATGATAAAAAAAATGGTTTGTCATTATCCTCATCTTCCTTAATGGGTTCTAGGGGAAGTCGGGATAGATGGTCAAAAATCAAATTTTCTTTGCCTTTTGTTTCCTTGATTACAATCTCAAACTCTTATAGAAAGAGGATCCACCATATCATCCTTTGTTTGGAATCCTTCTTGTTCATCATGTATCTTAGGGTAGCATGATTAGTGTGTACGATCTCCTTAGATAAAACCAGATAAGAACAGAAATTCTCAAAGGCATATACAACGGCTAAGAGTTACTTATATGTATTCATGTAGTTTAATTGAGATTCACTTACTGTGTGGATTACATAACATATAAGAAAAAATATGGGACCAACTCATTTTCTTGAGACAATTCCCATAGTAAGGTCATTGACATCACACATTAACTCAAATTCTTTATCCTAGTTGGGTGAAATGATGACTCGAGACACTATCAGGCTTGTTTTCAACATCTTAAATGCCTTCCAACATTCCTCATTCAAATAAAATGGAATTATTTTGATAATTACTATTTAAATGGACGGGAAACCATTAAAAATTATTTTATGAATTGTCTGTAAAATCCATAATGGCCCAAAAGCTTCTTATTCTCTTCACTATTGATGGTTCGGGAAGTCATTAATGACTTTTTTTGGCTTTATCGACCTATATTCCTTCTTTAGAAATCTTATGCATGAGGACTATTCTTACTTTTACCATAAAATGACATTTCTCCCAATTTATAACTAGGAATTTTTCTTCACTGCATTGTAGGACTAATTCCATATTGCTTAAACAGACCTTGAAAGATCTTCCATAGACTAAGAAGTCATCTATAAATATTTCTAGAAATTATTCTACCATGTCATGGAAAATATGATTCATGCATCACTAAAAGGATTCTAGATTATTTCACATTACAAATGACATTCCCCTATAGAAAAAAGTACCAAATGAGCATGTGAATGTGGTCATTGGGTAATCAGCAGGATTGACTGAAATTTGGTTATATCTTAAATATCCATCTAGGAAACAGTAGAATTTGTTTCCCATAAGTCTTTCTAGAATTTGATTCATGAAGGGTAGAGGAAAATGATCCTTCCTTATTTTTTTATTCATGTATCTTTAATATATGTATACTCTCCATCCATTGATGTTGTGTGTTGAAATTAATTCATTTTCATCAGTTATCTCTACTGTGAGTCTTCCCTTTTTAGGAACAACTTGTGTGGGGATCACCCATTCACTATCTTGTATGGAAAAGATTATTCAAGCATCCAAGAGTTTCAGAACTTCATTTTTTGATGACATCCTTCATTGGTGGTGTGATATGCCTTTGAGGTTGGTGTTTTGGATTTTCCTCAAATAAAATATTTTTTGTGCATTCAATAGGATTGATTCCTTTGATGTCTACCACTCCCTAGAAAATTGACTATTTATGTCTCTTCAAAACTTGAACCAATTTTTCTTCTTATACCTAAGATTATTTGGAGATGATAATTATAGGAATAGTGGCTAACACTCCTAAGTAATAATACTTAATAGTACTTAGTAGAGGCTTTAGTTCGATCTTGGTGGTTGAATAATAGAGGGGATGAATGGTGGAAAGGTATCGCTTGTGAGAGGCTCAATGAAGCTCACTTCCTCAAAATCATACTCTTATTCCTTCTCTAAGAGTGACTCTTAACTTTCTTCTTCATTGGTAATGTACTCATCTCTTTGTCACATAAGAGATATAGTATTGCAATCAACAATAGTGTATGATTGTTGGGTAGCCTTAACCAGGTTGAACACTACCTGTTATTCTCCAAATTATAAGATTATACATCCTTGATTTACATCTATCAAATCCTTTCCTTTGTCTACAAATGGTCTTCCAAGTATAATGGGAATTTCGACTTCTTCTTCCATTTCCATAACTAGGAAGTTTTCTAGAAAGATGAATTTTTTGACTTTAACTAATACATCTTCAAGAATGGATCTAGGGTACTTCATCAATCAGTAAACAAGTTACCATTATAATTGAGTTTTTTTGATTTCTTAGAGTCCTAGATTTCAGAAAACACTCATTGGAATTAAGTTTATGATGGATCTAATATTTCCCATAGATCTTAAAAACTTGAATTCTCTAATAGCATAGGGAATTAAAAAACTTCTGGGATCTCTCATATTTAGTGGGATTTTCTATCATGACCTATCCTAGAGGGGTCCATGTTGTGACTACCCCAAGATTACCTCAAATAGGATAGGTTCTAGTTAATAGCACCGAGTAGGCATAACCCATAAATGGGAGGCATTCGCCTAAGTACCTATACACACACACACATCTCCAAGCCAAAAATGATGAAATGTAAAAAGCACTAAGTAAAAAATTCATGAAAACCAATATATCCCACAACTATAGTACAATAGTGAATTTACTGTAAAGTAAACATGTCCAAAATAATCCCACCAAAATAAAAGAGTCTGCATCCACAAGTCCAACCTACAAAATAAGAGGTATTGGGGCTATCATCGAAAAAGTTATCGAAACACACCTCAGCCTATGCTATCTCACAAGGCATCTCCATGTCCTGGTCTATCTATAAATCTTTCAAATAGTCAATCATTTTCACAATAAAAAACATGTGCGGGAAAATACCAAGCAGGGGTGAGTAAAACAATACTCATTAAGACACCCTGAATCCTCAACGGAATACCTCAAAATAGATATCATAAAGGAAATACCATGAAAGAAATACCATTATGGAATACCATAATGGAATACCACAAATGAAATACCAAGAAGTAAATACCATGAAGGAAATTCCATTATGGAATGCCACAAATGAAATACCATAAAGGAATACATACTCAGCTCCATATAGATATATGTCTACATCAAATATATCTAGAACATACAGATATACTCAATCCAAAAAGGCACATAGTCTCAAAAAGACACGTAGTCTCCATAAGACACACAGTCTCTATAAAACACACATTCTCAAAAATACACACATTCTTCATAAGACACATAGTCTTTATAAGACACACATCCTTTATAAGACACATAGTCTCAAGGTCAGAGCTAGCAATAGGAAAATTTTCTTGAAGCGCACTCGATCTGGGAGAACTCACTCCATAAGCCATTAGGTCATATTCACAGTCCCAAAAAAACACACTTATAATATCCTAAAATTGATTTCATGTCCTAAGGGTCCCAAAACCCAAGATTGATCATCAAACAGACATCTTATTTGAAAGATATGGATGTTTGAAAATTTTAGAAGGGGGTTCACTAGGCCATGGATTCACCATGAAGTTGGTCCACCAACTGTGGTGGTTGAACGTTCCCCAGATATTGTGGCATCCCTATTTACTATGGATCAAATTTGATTGATATGGTTGACCATGGATCTATTTGGCCACCTAGGTATAACCCGAGTCCACCCTGACCTGTGAGGTCCAACGGGTCGACCTGGCCCGCAGGGCCCGGGCCACTCTAGATTGGCTTGGCCAACCTCACTAGCTCTGCCCACCATGTTTTCCAAGCCCACTCACCCAACCTAGCCTATTGATGGTTCACCGACGGTGACCTCCACCATATCCCGCATCCTCTAATCCTGCTAGCTCTGTCGACTCACACATGGCTGCCGACACCACTCACCACCCCAGCTACTTTTGCGAGCCTACATTCTTCCTCTGGTGATTAAGACTTTGAAACAAAAGAACATATGTGATCCTTAGGTCCTTATCTATACTGATCTAGCCTCTTTTTCTTCTTTCCTCCAATCTGGGGGTCTGATCCCATTCATAGCCTCCCAGAAAGTCGAGTCACAGTCACAAGGATCCAACGACAAAGAATTCCAAGAACAGGGGAGAGAAAATAACCAAGAATTGCATAAGAATTAACCTTAAAATTTTTCTTATAGAACATAATTCTTTCTCATTGGAAGGATAAATGAATAGGATAAAATAATCTCCCAATAATCTGGCATCAAAAACCCATCCCACAATAAAGACCAAACCGTGGATCAATCTGTTTTTGGATTGACCCATGTTCTTCATGGAAATTAAGAACGAGGAAAAAAACAATGAAACAACCACCCTGACTAGAGTTTAGATCAGTCATTGATGAGGAACATTTGTGTTTCCATCATTTATGAGATCCTCAAACTTTATTGGCATGATGATCCGCAATCCGTTCTCTGATCCATCATCATTCATTCGAGAGGGTTCTTTCTCCATGTCTTAGAGAAATTCTAGGGTTTTGGTGATAACCCTAGATTCCTAAGAATGGTTTAATAAAAATGAAAGAATATATTGTGCCAAATAATTTTTATTTAAATTATTTAATGATGATTATATCCTTTTTTAGTTTTTTCATAGAATATCCATGCTGACAAAACTTAAGTCACGCCTAGGGTAAATATCACATTCTAAGTTCAACGTTTCCCACAAATTTATGATCTAGGAAACTATTTATGATTTATAATACTTTTTCATGAAAACCATGTGTTTGTGCAATTAAAAAGTTTAATATTTTTCAAATAATTATTCCTCGCACACCAGGCCTCGGAATCGCACATCATCTTAGCACATGGTCTTGAAATCAATCCATATAATATCTAAAAATAATTTAATAAAAATACAATATGTTAGATTCTCCCCACCTTAGGTATTTATGTCCCCTAAAGAAAAAAAGGGCTACTCAAACAAATGGTGTAACTAAGCATGAATCTGAACCTCTAACTCCCATGTGCTCTCCTATGGATCCTTGTTCTTCCAATGAATGTGCACCAAAGTAATCAAAAACCCAAGAAGGATCCTCTCCTATATACCCTTGATTCTCACTAGTTACTTAGAAAAATTCACCCCATCGTTGATGTCCATCTTGCCCGAGTCAATGATGTGTAATGAGTCATGAAAGTACCTCCTCGTCTATGACATGTGTAAGAAGTCATGTACCCACTCTAATTGCAGAGGTAGAGCCAAGCGGTACACCACCTTACCAACTCTAAGTAATATCAAGAAAGGTTCGATGAACCTCAGAGATAGATTGCCTCCTAGACCAAATCTCTATAATTTGTGTCTAGGTGGGATCCAAAGGAACATGTAGTCTCCTTTCTCAAACTCCAAAGGCCTTTATCATCTTTCAGCATAAGACTTATGATGGCTCTATGCAATCTTCATATGCTCCTGGATGATCCAAACCTTCTCTATAGTTTCCTACAAAAACTCTGGTCCCATGAGTGCTGCCTCTCCTTGATATGACCAGCAAAGTGGTGAACTACAAGGTCTTACATACAATCCCTTGAATGGTTCCACACCGATGGTGAAATGTTAGTTGTTTTTGTACAAAAACTCCACTAGGGGTAGGAGATCCTTCCAACTATGGCCAAAATATAACATGAAATCCCATATAATGTCCTCCAAAACCTTTATGGTCTTCTATGTTTGGTCATCCTTCTGTGCATGAAACATTGTGCTCAAGTGTAACTGATTCCCAAATGCCTCATTCAATCCCTTCCACAACCAGGATGTAAATAGAGAATCGTGATCTGAGACTATCATTGATGGAATTCCATGGAGTCTAACTATCTCCTACACATAGAGGCATAACAAGGTCCCTACTGAAATCTGCTCCCAAATAGCTAAAAAATGGACCAACTTTATGAGTTGGTCAACAATCACATAGATGGTATCGTTTCCCCTAGACATCATATGGTAAACCTATAATGTATTCTATCAATATCCCATCTCAAATCTATTCTGGAACCTCAAGGGTTTGAGTCAAACCCAGTGGAATTTGTTTCTCGGCTTTCACCTGCTAACAAGTGAGGTATTGAGAGACAAACTTTGCAACTCCCTTTCATCCCTAGCCACCAAAACTGATGTCATATGTCCTGTTAAATCTTCACCACACCTTTATGTACTGCCAAATGGGATGTGTGTAACTCCCTCAAAACCTCCTCCTGCAACACCACTGGTACTACTGTGTGCTCTCTAAAAATATTGACATGCTTCCCATATTTCAAATATCCATTAGGGGAATTTCCTATGGATATCTAAGCACATAAAGTCTCTTATTCGGTATCCCAAGTCGTGCCTCCCTAACTCACTGTAATATTGGATGGGTAACAAAAATCGACTGGTGGTAAGATACTTCATCTCCATCCAAAAATGATATCTTCAATGAGGTCATCAGCTCTGATTCCTCATTTGAAAACTGTAAATTGGATCTCATAATGAGAGCATCTTCCACCACATTCCCCTTCCCAGGAGTATAGAAAATCTCAAAGTCAAAATCCTGGAGGAACTCTAGACATTGTCTCTATATCAAGTTCAGATCCTTCTAAGAGAATATATACTTGAGACTCATGGGGTAATGATATATGATCAACCACTCACTCATCAGTTAGTGTCACCACATCTTCAAAGTGAAGACTAAAACTATTAACTCAAGATCATGGTTCGTGTAGTTCTGCTCGTGTGATCTCAACTAGCATGATCCATAGGTAATCACTGATTTCCCCTACATTAGGACACAACCAATCCTAGTTCCTAATGCATCGTAGAAAACTACATACTCGGTACCCTCCTCTAGAAATCTTAATATGGGAGTGCTCTTCAATATCTGCCTCAAATACTGAAAACTCTTCGGGCACTTATCTATCCATGAGAAAGGTTTCCCCTTACATGTCAAAGATATCAAAGATGCTAATACTCTAGAAATGTTGGGTACAAAACCTTTATAGTACCCAACAAAACCAAGGAAACTCCACACCTTAGTAACACTATTGGATGGCTCCCAAGTAAGAACCACCTCAATCTTTACAAGATCCATTGCAACTCTAGCCTCTGAAATAATGTGTCCCAAAAAAATGGACCTCTTGAATCTAGAACTAACACATAGAGATATTATCGTAAAGTCGGTGATCTTGGAGTGTGTCCAGGACCATCCTCAAGAGTCTCATGTGATCCTATTTGGATACTGAGTACACTAGGATTTCTTTAATTAAGTCCACCAAAAACTGGTCTAAGTAAGGTTGAAAGATCTGTTTCATGAGTCCCATGAACACTGATGGGAAGTTCGTCACACTAAAAAGCATCACCAAGTACTCATAGTTTCTATAATGATGTCTAAATTTTGTCTTCAGTATATCCTCGTCTTGTACTCATAACTGGTGATAGATATATCTAAGGTAAATATTCAAAAACTTCCATACCCCTTTCAACTGATTGAAGAGTTCATCGATCCTCGGTAGTGGATACTTATTCTTCACTGTCACCTTGTTCATGTTCCATAAGTCAGCACATAACCTCAAACTCTTGTATGTCTTCTTGGAAAACAAAAATGGGGATACCTAGGATGAAAGACTAGGTCTCACGAATCCCTTCCTCTGCAAGTCCTATAACTTCACCTTTAACTCATGAAGCTCTGCAGAAGCCATCTGATATACAGGTGTAGATATCAGTGTCATCCAAAGGTATAGATCAATGAATAATTCTACCTCCATATAGAGAGTTAATCTCAGAACATCTTCAATAAATATTTCCTCATAGTCTTCCACCACTATAGAAAACTATAGACTCAAATCATGTACTTTAATGAGGGTCAAGATATCCAACTAATGAGTGATCGGTTTCACCCTCCTATGTGTGATTCCATCCTATGTTGTCTTCCTTTACTTTTCACCAACAAAGGAAAACTGGTTCCTATCACTACAAAAACAATGAACTACGCACCTAAAATAGTAAATCTAAGCATGAACTATGGATAACCATCCCATACTAATAATGACGTCGTAAGGACTCGATGATGCTACCTAGAGATCCCAACCAAAAATATCTCCTTCGAGAGTAATGTCACACATTCATAACTAGTTTTTGATCATATATCCTCCTCTTGTGGGAGTCTCTAAGCATAACGGTCAAGTCAATGATTCAACCAGAATCTATGAGTATTGAACAAGGTTTGTGGTATGAAAAGAATGACTAGAAACTATGTCTATAAAAACTACAACTAACGTGGAAATGACGGATATCGTACCTCTAATAATACATAGAGCCTCAAGGTTATAATACTTCATCTCCTATAGTTGGATTCATCCCTATCCACCAGCTTTTTAGGCCTATTCTGGACCACCCGGGGGTGGTGGTGGTGGTAATAGCTCAAACCTCTGACCACCACATTATGCCCTGCCTGCCCCACTGCCACATCCTCTACCCTAAGAACCACACTACTCTTGCCTTCGCCTCTACCTTAGTGTAACCTTGACCATATCCTGATTGTTCTTATGATGATTTGGGAAATATCATTCTAGATGTCCTTGACCAATACATGAGTAACAAAGCATGTCCCTTGGCTGACTTGAGTTTACCTAGGATCCCCGCACCACTGATTTCGTGTCCTGGGATCATCTCCTGAAGTGCCTACCTTTAATATACCCTTGGGACTGACATCATCTACTCGCTATCGAGTTCTCAGTTACACAGTTCCTGTTGGTAGCTCCCACTATTGGTTCCAACTCCACTAGAAATATCTCCACTAGTATGGCTTACTCAAGTACCCCAACATAAGTAGGAATGCTAAGGGATATCAAGGATACCCTAATCTCCTAGTGTAATCCCTAATTTAAGGTATGATCCCTGAATAACAGGTCTTGTACCATATCTATGGAGTATCATGAAAGATCGGTAACTCTCACTAAATACTCCACCATAGTCTGACTGCCCTGCTGTAGATGCAGAACCTCCTATATACGCATTGACCACAAAATGGCCAAAAATAACTCCTCTCTAAAGAGACTCTTAATGTAGACCCAATAGATATTTTTCTCATCATGTTTTTGGGTCACTAATCTCAACAATAATCTCTAAGATCCCTGAAAAATACTCATGAAAAGGACATCCATCTGGTCGGAAAGTGTCCTCCCAAGGCAGAAGACACGGGTAACTGCTTCCAACCAATCCCCAACTACCTGGGGGTCAAGATCACCATAAAACCTAAGATTTCACTGCCTCTGAAACTCATGAAACACACTCAGTATGCATGCATTCTTAGTTATTATTTCTAATAGTATCTGCTACTCGATGGGTGGTAGTATAGCTGGAAAACCACCCGAAGGTGATATCTCTAGTATAAGCCCCTATATCGATGCCTTGTGGCTAGTAGGATCATCCTTTTAATTACACAACATAATCTTGGTTAGCTATCTGTGTGGACGAATCCAATAATAAAACAAGATGTACCACAGTTAATAGAGTATGTGTGGAGAGCTGACTCAAGAAGTATAGCATCCCGCCTTTTTATCACATAAACTTTCATTACATTTTACAAAACCTAGGATCTTTAAGGTTTAGTGTCTTGGAAACCAGGAACATAAAACATGAAAACATAAAAAAATTCTTATTAAACACTTGAAAGGCTTCTCCTCATGTTCACCCTAGGTTCATTACTGCATCTCATAACCTGGGGACATACAATAAAAGAAAGGGTGAGAAGAAGGCCCAGTAAGGGAAACAAGGGAAACATTTAACATGTGAACTTGAGATACATCAATAAAGTCATAAAAAGAACATTAAGGCATGAAAATGAAATCATGAGGCATATCATAATAAAAATAACATTTTTTCATAACTTGAATATGTGGCTACAACATTTAATATTGACAATCATTTCGTTTCACCAAGGTCCATACCCAAGGTTTCATTAAAATTACCAAGGTTATTCACCAAGGTATCGGTCTAAAAAGTCATCTCTAGAGATTAAGTCTTTACCCAATGCATTGGAGCGCTATCTGGGCGCACCCTTGAAATTTCTTTATTATCATGTGATCCACATATATCATCATCAATCATTTCATAAACAACCCATATAGCATAAAGGAAATGGGTTTCATTTCATAATCATAACGTTTTAGAAACTTCTTTAAAGACATGATCTTTATGTCACTTTAAACCCACGGAAAGGGAAAGCGGGTTTCATGTATGTAAATACCAGAATTTAAAATAGAAAATTTTGGTATATATGTGAATACCCCTATAGAAATAAGAGCTTTTAGTATTCACTTAATAATATAAAATAATTTTGAGATAAAGAGGGAGGCATTTTGAGATGAAAACTATGCAGCATAACGTCTACGATACATGGTTTTAGAAAACATTGAAAAGAGAGGGGACATGGGTCACCCACTCAAAAATGGTACATAAAACAGTAGGGGAACAGAATATATAGTATTTAAGAACATGGTAATTAAATTTGAATGATATACCATATGAAACGAAGAACATAAAGGAAGACAAAAATAAGATTTCTCTTATGAGAATTCGGCATCCTAACGGCGTCACTTAAAACTTCCAAAAATGGATTGACAAGATCAAATAGGGTCTCTAATCATATGAACATAAATGATCAGTATGATAGATATAGATATCATACCCCCAACATAATAAAAATGAACTTGAAATACTTGACATGAAAGTAGATCTTGAAAACGAGAAGGGTGAAAGAACCCCTTAGGAATTCGGCTGCATAACGGCGCCACTTAAACTTCAACAAAAATGAATTGATGAGATAAAATAGGGTCTCTCATCATATGAACAAAAAATATCAGTATGATAGATTTATAGATTATACCCCAACATAATAAAATGGAACTTGCGATACTTGACATGGAATTAGAACTTTGAAAAAGGAGAAAGGTGAAAGAACCACTTAAAAATTCGGCAGCCTAACGGTGCCACTTAAAAAAATCAAAATACTGAATTGAAGAGACCAAATTGGGTCTCTCATCATATGATCATAAAAGATTAGTATGATAAATTTAGAGATCATACCCCAACATAATAAAAAGGAACATGAAATACTTTACCTGAAAATAGATCTTGAAAATGAGAAGGGAGAAAGAATCCCTTACAAAAATCTCGACAGCCTAACGGCGCCACTTAAAACATCATAAAACAAAATAATGAGAGTAAGAGGGAATTTCTCATTATATGAACATGAGAAGGGAAGTAATATGATTATAAAATAACATCCTTTAACATAATAACATGGAGCATAAAAGAAATTACATAAAGGAGATTACTTGACAAGAAAGAGAGTGATCAGATCCCTTACCTTAAAACGTAACTCTTAAAACTCAAAGGTTGGGAGCTTGAGGGCTTGGGGGCACCTTGGGAGGACTCATTGGGAGGTAATGAGACCATAAATTCGTTGGGGGAGAGTGGGGAGTCTAAAATATGAGAGGAGGGCTTGGTATTTATAGGGAAAGTGAGGGGACAAGGTATTAATGGCCAAGGGACACCTCAAAAGTGGTTTTCTCAAAAGCATGGGCCCTCCCATGGTACTTCCCATAGAGTTAGGCCACATGGGGACCCCCACACAATAATTCATCTTCTTTAGTCGAACATCCCTTAAAATATCTCATTACATCATCACGACACGGTTATGATGTCATTAAACATACCGAAACCCTAAAACTGTATTTTTACTATTCACTGAAAATTCAACTTTCTCAGAAAAATCCCAAAATTTCACATTAACCAAATATCAATGCTCTGATTTCAAAAATGAACACAATTTTATAAAAATAATTTTCTAAATATTTTTAATTTAATTTTTAAATAAATACACTATTCACCAAAAATTCATTTTTTCAGAAAAAACCCCAAAAATTAACTTAACATAATACTGATGCTATGTGTTCAAAAATGAAATCCATTTTATAAAAATAAATTTCTAAATATTTTTAATTTAATTTTTAATTAAAAAATACTATGCACCTAAAAAAACAAATACTTGAATAATAATTTATGAAACCGTTATTTAACCATTTTATTGAATCACGTTACTTAATCAAGGTGTCTGGATTATATTAAAACTTTATTTGAGTGAATTTACTAATCCATTTGATCACATTACTAATCCTAAGCGTAAAATCACTATTCATAATTTACTATTCATAAAAAATCAAGTTGATCTTATTAGACTCGAAATTTCGTACTGAACATAATTGTAGAAGACCATTTTTTGAAAATCATTACACATTTTTATTTATTTAAGGTTTACATAAACATTTTTAAAATATCCTTGCTCTAAAATTCATCAAAAATATGCATACTATATTTATCCGGACATTTGAAAATTCATAAACTTCATCATAAGAAGAAATCCCAATTTTTATTTAAAACAAAGGATTACACAAGGCAGTTACGGTCTACTTACATAGCCCCTTGTCACATCAGCATTGTACCTAAGTGTAAGGCGTGCTAAGGTGAGAGAATCCAAGGGAGGCTCGGCCAACATCGCACGAGTAGTAATTTCTATCAGTTTGAACTTCTCGCGAAGGCAATCCCATTCTAGCTTCACACGATGTAGTTCAGCTTGGGTTTGGTCCAGAGCAAGGCCCAGTGGTGCTACCTCCTTCCCAAGTTCTATTAGATGGGCTTCGATCGGTCCAAGACTACTGGGTGAGGCCATCGAATATTCTTTCTATATTAATTAACCAAGATTGCTTGTATTTAGAGACAATAGTCAAAACGTTTAGTTTCCAGCGTTCATATTGACCAATGGTCAAATAATAGTCAAAACCCAATAGTCTCATTTTTATTATACTCATGTTATCAAATGAAACATTTTTGTTGAGTATAAAAATAAAATAAAATAACACATAAAATTAGGAAACAAGATTTATTTAAAATTTCGGGTCGTTACAATCCTCCCCCTTAAGAAATTGTGTCCTCGTAATTTTTTAAATTGGGTTTTGAAATTTCATTGAAAGTCCCACATCGGAAAAGGAGTCAGTAAAACTATTACTTTAAACGAAAGAAAGGGAAGTACAAAGGTCACCCGAGTTGACCCACACTAGGATTACATGTAGGAAAACATGGACATGGAGAAGAAAAGAAAGGGTCAAGTTCTAAGGGAGAGTGATAGAGAACATGATTAGGAGAAAGTTAACCATAAGAAAATCCCAAAATTATGATGTGTATAAATGGTCTTTGATTACCTAGTAGGAAACGTAAACCAACAACATTTTTGTTTTACGTTCCTTTTCATAATTTTGAGGAATTCATTTACTACATAGAACAAAAACATAAGAAAATATACCTACCTTCATGTAGAGTTTCATCCATTAATAAGTTTCTACCCAAAACTAATCCTTTATCTCAGACGATGAGCATTCAAAAACACTTGGTCTCATCAAAACACAAGAATCATCTTCTAGAGAGTCACTTAATCCACAAAAGATTAACTATCTATTTCATCTATCTTTAAACATTATCCCAAAAACAGAAAGGGTAAGGTAAAACAACTCTTCAAAAAGAAATAATCTCATAGGAATGGAAACTACTTTTAAATCTTCAAAGTTCCATGGTACTACCCAAAGTTCATCATAGACCATTCCATAAATAACGGTCCTTAAAATTCTTCAAAATAAACCAAACTAAGATTGAAACCCAAATACAAGAAGGATTTGATAACATAGTCTTCCAAAATAAACTTCATTGTTCATCTCCAAACAACATCAACCACTCCTAACATTTTCTAACAAAAGTAGATAACCTAAACATATTTTACTCAAGATAGGTTAATCATTCCCATAAGTAACCTAAATTAATATATGTCCACCTTAAATTCATCGATTCTTCAAAATATAAGTCAACCTTACTCCTCAATGAAAATACCGTAGTAATCTATTTACCTCGATCATATAGGGTCCCTAAAATAGTGAACATCTTCCAAAATAATAATCATCTTTTAATCCCCTAATCATCCCTGTCATATTAATACGACAATCCTCGCATTTCCTATCACATTGGTTGTTGGGACATGTTCTTCCATTTCCCACCATTAACTAAAAAGAGAAATCATATTTAGGGGCTTAAGTAATTAGCCAATAATCATGAAAAGGAACTGTAAGCATATAAGGATAACGTGTAGAAGAAAAGTATACCCTAACTTGTGATCCCCTAGGTTCCCATCTAGGTTATCCATGATCATATATTCTTATGTGAATATTTATTTTATTTTATCTTTGTTCCTTTAACAATGGTTCATACTAAGCTTATGAATTTACCAAAGCATATCCCCAAGTAGTGTCGTAACCAAGAGTGCAGCAAGGCCCGTTGTTGTGTACCAGTTCCCGTTCGAGTCTAGCTCAAAGCGGTGTTTTCGGGTTTTACCCCTATGTACATCTATGCCAGAGCCACCTCTACCTGCTCGTATCCAGACAGGGATGTATTTTCTTGGCAACCCCTTACTCAATACTCACCAAAATACCAGGAAGCTTTCCTATATTTAAACTTTTCTATAGGGTTCTTCCTAGAGTTTTCATATCCTAATTTCCACAAATAACTAAACCAACCTTTGATACCAACTATAGCATCCAGCCTTTTTATCACATAAACTTTCATTACATTTTACAAAACCAAGGATCTTTAAGGTTTAGTGTCTTGGAAACCAGGAACTTAAAACATGAAAACATAAAAACATTATTCTTAAACACTTGAAAGGATTCTCCTCATGTTCACCCTAGGTTCATTACTGCATCTCAAAATCTGGGGACATACATCAAAAGAAAGGGTGAGCAGAAGGCCCAGTAAGGGAAACAAGGGAAACATTTAACATGTGAACTTGAGATACATCAATAAAGTCTTGAAAAGAACTTTAAGGCATGAAAATGAAATCATGAGGCATATCATAATAAAAATAACATTTTTTCATAACTTGAAGATGTGGCTGCAACATTTAATATTGATAATCATTTCGTTTCACCAAGGTCCATCCCCAAGGTGTCATTAAAATTACCAAGGTTATTCACCAAGGTATCAATCTAAAAAGTCATCTCTAGAGATTATGTCTTTACCCAATGCATTGGAGCGCTATCTGGGCGCACCCTTGACATGTCTTTATTATCATGTGAGCCACATATATCATCATCAATCATTTCATAAACAACCCATATAGCATAAAGGAAATGGGTTTCATTTCATAATCATAACGTTTTAAAAACTACTTTAAAGACATGATCTTTATGTCACTTTAAACCCACAGAAAGGGAAAGAGGGTTTCATGTATGTAAATCCCAGAATTTAAAATAGAACATTTTGGTATATATGTGAATACCCCTATAGAAATAAAAGATTTTAGTATTCACTTAGTATTATAAAATAATTTTGAGATAAAGAGGGAGGCATTTTGAGATGAAAACTATGCAGCATAACGTCTACGATACATGGTTTTAGAAAACATTGAAAAGAGAGGGGACATGGGTCACCCACTCAAAAATGGTACATAAAACTGTAGGGGAATAGAACATATAGTATTTAAGAATATGTTAATTAAATTTGAATGATATACCATATGAAATGAATAACATGAAAGGTAGACAAAAATAAGATTTCTCTTATGAGAATTCGGCAGCCTAACGGCGTCACTTAAAACTTCCAAAAATGGATTGACAAGATCAAATAGGGTCTCTCATAATATGAACATAAATGATCATTATTATAGATATAGAGATCATAACCCAACATAATAAAAAGGAACTTGAAATACTTGACATGAAAGTAGATCTTGAAAACGAGAAGGGTGAAAGAACCCCTTAGGAATTCGGCAGCCTAACGACGCCACTTAAATATCAACAAAAATGAATTGATGAGATCAAATAGGGTCTCTCATAATATGAACATAAAATATCAGTATGATAGATTTAGATATCATACCCCAACATAATAAAAAGGAACTTGCGAGACTTGACATGGAATTAGAACTTTGAAAAAGGAGAAAGGTGAAAGAACCACTTAAAAATTCGGCAGCCTAACGGTGCCACTTAAAAAATCAAAATACTGAATTGAAGAGATCTAATGGGGTCTCTCATAATATGATAATAAAAGATCAGTATGATAAATTTAGAGATAATACCCCAACATAATAAAAAGGAACATGAAATACTTTACATGAAAATAGACCTTGAAAAATGAGAAGGGAGAAAGAATCTCTTACAAAAATTTCGGCAGCCTAACGGCGCCACTTAAAACATCATAAAACGAAATAATGAGAGTAAGAGGGGATTTCTATTTATATTAAAATGAAAAGGGCAGTAATATGAGTATAAAATAAAATCCTTTAACATAAGAACATGGAGCATAAAATAAATTACATAAAGGATATTACTTGAAAAGAAAGAGAGTGATCGGATCCCTTACCTTAAAACGCAACTCTTACAACTCAAAGGTTGGGACCTTGAGGTCTTGGGGGCACCTTGGGAGGACTCATTGGTAGGTAATGAGACACGAAATTCATTGGGGGAGAGTGGGGAGTCTAAAATATTAGAGGAGGGCTTGGTATTTATAGGGAAAGTGAGGGGACAAGGCATTAATGGCCAAGGGACACCTCAAAAGTGGTTTTCTCAAAAGCATGGGCCCTCCCATGGTACTTCCCATAGAGTTAGGCCACATGGGTACCCCCACACAATAATTCATCTTCTTTAGTCGACCATCCCTTAAAATATCTCATGAAATCATCATGACATGGTTATGATGTCATTAAACATACCGAAACCCTAAAACTGTATTTTTACTATTAACTGAAAATTCAACTTTCTTAGAAAAATCCCAAAATTTCACATTAACTAAATATCAATGCTCTGATTTCAAAAATGAACTCCATTTTATAAAAATAATTTTGTAAATATTTTTAATTTAATTTTTAAATAAATATACTATTCACCAAAAATTCATTTTTTCAGAAAAAACCCCAAAAATTACCTTAACATAATACCGATGCTCTGTGTTCAAAAATGAAATCCATTTTATAAAAATAATTTTATAAATATTTTTAATTTAATTTTTAATTAAAAAATACTATTCACCTCTAAAAAACTAATACTTGAATAATAATTTATGAAACCGTTATTTAACCATTTTATTGAATCACGTTACTTAATCAAGGTGCCTAGATTATATTAAAACTTTCTTTGAGTGAATTTACTAATCCATTTGATCACATTACTAATCCTAAGAGTAAAATCATTATTCATAATTTACTATTCATCAAAAATCAAGGTGATCTTATTAGACTCGAAATTTCGTACTGAACATAATTGTAGAAGACCATTTTTAAAAATCATTACACATTTTTATTTATTTAAGGTTTACATAAACATTTTTAAAATATCCTTGCTCTAAAATTCATCAAAAATATGCATACTATATTTATCCAGACATTTGAAAATTCATAAATTTCATCATAAGAAGAAATCCCAATTTTTATTTAAAACAAAGGATTACACAAGGCAGTTACGGTCTCCTTACATAGCCCCTTATCACACCAGCATTGGACCTAAGTGTAAGGCGTGCTAAGGTGAGAGAATCCAAGGGAGGCTCGGCCAACATCGCACAAGTAATAATTTCTATCAGTTTGAACTTCTCGCGAAGGCGATCCCGTTCTAGCTTCACACGAGGAAGTTCAGCTTGGGTTTGGTCCGGAGCAAAGCCCAGTGGTGCTACCTCCTTCTCAAGTTCTATTAGATGGGATTCGATCGGTCCAAGACTACTGGGTGAGGCCATCAAATCTTCTTTCTATATTAATTAACCAAGATTGCTTGTATTTAGAGACAATAGTCAAAACGTTTAGTTTCCAGCGGTCATATTGACCAATGGTCAAATAAGAGTCAAAACCCAATAGTATCATTTTAATTATACTCATGTTATCAAATGAAACATTTTTATTCAGTATAAAAATAAAATAAAATAACACATAAAATTAGGAAACAATATTTATTTAAAATTTCGGGTCGTTACAATCTTCCCCCCTTAAGAAATTGTGTCATCGCAATTTTTTAAATTGGGTTTTGAAATTTCATTGAAAGTCCCACATCGGAAAAGGAGTGAGTAAAACTATTACTTTAAAAGAAAGAAAGGGAAGTACAAGGGTCACCCGAGTTAACCCACACTAGGATTACATGTAGGAAAACATGGACATGGAGGAGAAAACAAAGGGTCAAGTTCTGAGGGAGATTGATAGAGAACATGATTAGGAGAAAGTTAACCATAAGAAAATCCCAAAATTTTGATGTGTGTAAACGGTCTTTGATTACCTAGTAGAAAACGTAAACCAACAAAGTTTTTGTTTTATATTCCTTTTCATAATTTTGAGGAATTCATTTACTACATAGAACAAAAACATAAGAAAATATATCTACCTTCATGTAGAGTTTCATCCTTTAATAAGTTTCTACCCAAAACTAATCCTTTATCTCAAACGATGAGCATTCAAAAACACTTGGTCTCATCAAAACACAAGAATCATCTTCTTGAGAGTCACTAAATCCACAAAAGATTAACTATCTATTTCATCTATCTTTAAACATTATCCCAAAAATAGAAAGGTTAAGTTAAAACAACTCTTCAAAAAGAAATAATCTCATAGGAATGGAAACTACTTTTAAATCTTCAAAGTTCCATGGTACTACCCAAAGTTCATCATAGACCATTGCATAAATAACAGTCCTTAAAATTCTTCAAAATAAACCAAACTAAGATTGAAACCCAAATACAAGAAGGATTTGATAACATAGTCTTCCAAAATAAACTTCATTTTTCATCTCCAAACAACATCAACCACTCCTAACATCTTATAACAAAAGTAGATAACCTAAATATATTTTACTCAAGATAGGTTAATCATTCCCATAAGTAACCTAAATTAATATAAGTCCACCTTAAATTCATCGAATCTTCAAAATATAAGTCAACCTTACTCCTCAATGAAAATACCGTAGCAATCTATTTACCTCGATCATATAGGGTCCCTAAAATAGTGAACATCTTCCAAAATAATAATCATCTTTTAATCCCCTAATCATCCCTGTCATATTAATACGAAAATCCTCGCATTTCCTATCACATTGGTTGTTGGGACATGTTCTTCCATTTCCCACCATTAACTAAGAAGAGAAGGCATATTTAGGGTCTTAAGTACTTAGCCAATAATCATGAAAAAGAACTGCAAGCATATAAGGATAACGTGTAGAAGAAAAGTATACCCTAACTTGTGATCCCCTAGGTTCCCATCTAGGTTATCCATGATCATATATTCTTATGTGAATATTTATTTTATTTTATCTTTGTTCCTTTAACAATGGTTCATACTAAGCTTATGAATTTACCAAAGCATATCCCCCGGGAGTGTCGTAACCAAGAGTGCAGCAAGGCCCGTTGTCGTGTACCAGTTCCCGTTCGATTCTAGCTCAAAGCTGTGTTTTCGGGTTTTACCCCTATGTGTATCTATGCCAGAGCCACCTCTACATGCTCGTATCCAGACAGGGATGTATTTTCTTGGCAACCCCTTACTCAATACTCACCAAAATACCAGGAAGCTTTCCTATATTTAAACTTTTCTATAGGTTTCTTCCTAGAGTTTTCATATCCTAATTTCCACAAATAACTAAACCATACTTTGATACCAACTATAGCATCCCACCTTTTTATCACATAAACTTTCATTACATTTTACAAAACCGAGGATCTTTAAGGTTTAGTGTCTTGGAAACCAGGAACTTAAAACATGAAAACATAAAAACATTCTTCTTAAACACTTGAAAGGCTTCTCCTCATGTTCACCCTAGGTTCATTACTACATCTCATAACCTGGGGACATACATCAAAAGAAAGGGTGAGCAGAAGTCCCAGTATGGGAAACAAGGGAAACATTTAACATGTGAACTTGAGATACATCAATAAAGTCATGAAAAGAACTTTAAGGCATGAAAATGAAATCATGAGGCATATCATAATAAAAATAAAAAAAATTCATAACTTGAAGATGTGGCTGAAACGTTTAATATTGATAATCATTTCATTTCACCAAGGTCCATCCCCAAGGTGTCATTAAAATTACCAAGGTTATTCACCAAGGTATTAGTCTAAAAAGTCATCTCTAGAGATTAAGTCTTTAGCCAATGCATTGGAGCGCTATCTGGGCACACCATTGACATTTCTTTATTATCATGTGAGCCACATATATCATCATCAATCATTTCATAGACAACCCATATAGCATAAACGAAATGGGTTTCATTTCATAATCATAATGTTTTAGAAACTGCTTTAAAGACATGATCTTTATGTCACTTTAAACCCACAGAAAGGGAAAGAGGGTTTCATGTATGTAAATCCCAGAATTTAAAATAGAACATTTTGGTATATATGTGAATACCCCTATAGAAATAAAAGCTTTGAGTATTCACTTAATAATATAAAATAATTTTGAGATAAATAGGGAGGCATTTTGAGACGAAAACTATGCAGCATAACGTCTACGATACATGGTTTTAGAAAACATTGAAAAGAGAGGGGACATGGGTCACCCACTCAAAAATTGTACATAAAACAGTATGGGAACAGAATATATAGTATTTAAGAACATGGTAATGAAATTTTAATGATATACCATATGAAACGAAGAACATTAAAGGAAGACAAAAATAAGATTTCTCTTATTAGAATTCGACAGCCTAACGGCGTCACTTAAAACTTCCAAAAATGGATTGACAAGATCAAAAAGGGTCTCTCATCATATGAACATAAATGATCAGTATGATATATATAGAGATAATACCCCAAAATAATAAAAAGGAACATGAAATACTTGATATGAAAGTAGATCTTGAAAACGAGAAGGGTGAAAAAACCCCTTAGGAATTCGGCAGCCTAACGGCGCCACTTAAACATCAACAAAAATGAATTGATGAGATCAAATAGGGTATCTCATCATATGAACATAAAAGATAAGTATGATAGAATTAGAGATCGTACCCCAACATAATAAAAATGAACTTTCGAGACTTTACATGGAATTAGAACTTTGAAAAAGAAGAAAGGTGAAGAACCACTTAAAAACTCGGCAGCCTAACGGTGCCACTTAAAAAAATCAAAATACTGAATTGAAGAGATAAAATGGGGTCTCTCATCATATGATCATAAAAGATCAGTATGATAAATTTAGAGATCATACCACAACATAATAAAAAGGAACATGAAATACTTTACATGAAAATAGATCTTGAAAAATGAGAAGGGAGAAAGAATCCCTTACAAAAATTTCGGCAGCCTAACGGCGCCACTTAAAACATCATAAAACGAAATAATGAGTGTAAGAGGGGATTTCTCATTATAGTAACATGAAAAGGGAAGTAAGATGAGTATAAAAGAACATATTTTAACATAAGAACCTGGAGCATAAAAGAAATTACATAAAGGATATTACTTGAAAAGAAAGAGAGTGATCAGATCTCTTACCTTAAAACGCAACTCTTAAAACTCAAAGGTTGGGACCTTGAGGGATTTGGGGCACCTTGGGAGGACTCATTGGGAGGTAATGAGACCAGAAATTCGTTGGGGGAGAGTGGGGAGTCGAAAATATGAGAGTAGGGCTTGGTATTTATAGGGAAAGTGAGGGGACAAGACACTAATGGCCAAGGGACACCTCAAAAGTGGTTTTCTCAAAAGCATGGGCCCTCCCATGGTACTTCCCATAGAGTTAGGCCACATGGGGACCCCCACACAATAATTCATCTTCTTTAGTCGAACATCCCTTAAAATATCTCATGACATCATCATGACTTGGTTATGATGTCATTAAACATGCTGAAACCCTAAAATTGTATTTTTACTATTCACTGGAAATTCAACTTTCTTAGAAAAATCCCAAAATTTCACATTAACCAAATATCAATGCTCTGATTTCAAAAATGAACTCCATTTTATAAAAATAATTTTCTAAATATTTTTAATTTAATTTTTAAATAAATACAGTATTCACCAAAAATTCATTTTTTCAGAAATAAAACCCCAAAAATTACCTTAACATAATACCGATTCTCTGTGTTCAAAAATGATATTCATTTTATAAAAATAATTTTCTAAATATTTTTAATTTAATTTCTAATTAAAAAATTCTATTCACCTCAAAAAAACTAATACTTGAATAATAATTTATGAAACCGTTATTTAACGATTTTATTGAATCACGTTACTTAATCAAGGTGCCTAGATTATATTAAAACTTTCTTTGGGTGAATTTACTAATCCATTTGATCACATTACTAATCCTAAGCGTAAAATCACTATTCATAATTTACTATTCATCAAAAATCAATTTGATATTATTAGACTCGAAATTTCATACTGAACATAATTATAGAAGACCATTTTTTGAAAATCATTACACATTTTTATTTATTTAAGGTTTACATAAACATTTTCAAAATATCCTTGCTCTAAAATTCATCAAAAATATGAATACTATATTTATCCGGACATTTGAAAATTCATAAACTTCATCATAAGAAGAAATCCCAATTTTTATTTAAAACAAAGGATTACACAAGGCAGTTACGGTCTCCTTACATAGCCCCTCATCACACCAGCATAGTACCTAAGTGTAAGGCGTGCTAAGGTGAGATAATCCAAGGGAGGCTCAGCCAACATCGCACGAGTAGTAATTTCTATCAGTTTGAACTTCTCGCGAAGGCGATCCCATTCTAGCTTCACACGATAAAGTTCAGCTTGGGATTGGTCAAGAGCAAAGCCCAGTGGTGCTACCTTCTTCCCAAGTTCTGTTAGATGGGATTCGATCAGTCCAAGACTACTGGGTGAGGCCATCGAATCTTTTTTCTATATTAATTAACCAAGATTGCTTGTATTTAGAGACAATAGTCAAAACGTTTAGTTTCCAGTGGTCATATTGACCAATGGTCAAATAACAGTCAAAACCCAATAGTCCCATTTCAATTATACTCATGTTATCAAATGAAACATTTTTGTTGATTATAGAAATAAAATAAAATAACACATAAAATTAGGAAACAATATTTATTTAAAATTTCTGGTCGTTACAATCTTCCCCCCTTAAGAAATTGTGTCCTCGCAATTTTTTAAATTGGGTTTTGAAATTTCATTGAAAGTCCCACATAGGAAAAGGAGTCAGTAAAACTATTACTTTAAAAGAAAGAAATGGAAGTACAATGGTCACCCGAGTTAACCCACACTAGGATTACATGTAGGAAAACATGGACATGGAGGAGAAAACAAAGGTTCAAGTTCTGAGGGAGAGTGATAGAGAACATGATTAGGAGAAAGTTAACCATAAGAAAATCCCAAACCTATGATGTGTGTAAACGGTCTTTGATTACCTAGCAGGAAATGTAAACCAACAACGTTTTTGTTTTACGTTCCTTTTCATAATTTTGAGGAATTCATTTACTATATAGAACAAAAACATAAGAAAATATACCTACCTTCATGTAGAGTTTCATCCTTTAATAAGTTTCTACCCAAAACTAATCCTTTCTCTCAAACGATGAGCATTCAAAAACACTTGGTCTCATCAAAACACAAGAATCATCTTCTTGAGAGTCACTTAATCCACAAAAGATTAACTATCTATTTCATCTACCTTTAAACATTATCCCAAAAACAGAAAGGGTAAGGTAAAACAACTCTTCAAAAAGAAATAATCTCATAGGAATGGAAACTACTTTTAAATCTTCAAAGTTCCATGGTACTACCCAAAGTTCATCATAGACCATTCCATAAATAACGGTCCTTAAAATTCTTCAAAATAAACCAAACTAAGATTGAAACCCAAATACAAGAAGGATTTGATAACATAGTCTTCCAAAATAAACTTCATTGTTCATCTCCAAACAACATCAACCACTCCTAACATCTTATAACAAAAGTAGATAACCTAAACATATTTTACTCAAGATAGGTTAATCATTCCCATAAGTAACCTAAATTAATATAAGTCCACCTTAAATTCATCAATTCTTCAAAATATAAGTCAACCTTACTCCTCAATGAAAATATTGTAGTAATCTATTTACCTCGATCATATAGGGTCCCTAAAATAGTGAACATCTTCCAAAATAATAATCATCTTTTAATCACCTAATCATCCCTGTCATATTAATACGACAATCCTCACATTTCCTATCACATTGGTTGTTGGGACATGTTCTTCCATTTCCCACCATTAACTAAGAAGAGAAAGCATATTTAGGGGCTTAAGTACTTATCCAATAATCATGAAAAGGAACTGCAAGCATATAAGGATAAAGTGTAGAAGAAAAGTACACCCTAACTTGTGATCCCCTAGGTTCCCATCTAGGTTATCCATGATCATATATCCTTATGTGAATATTTATTTTATTTTATCTTTGTTCCTTTATCAATGGTTCATACTACGCTTATGAATTTACCAAAGCATATCCCCTGGGAGTGTCGTAACCAACAGTGCAGCAAGGACCGTTGTCGTGTACCAGTTCCCGTTCGATTCTAGCTCAAAGCGGTGTTTTCAGGTTTTAACCCTTTGTACATCTATGCCAGAGCCACCTCTACCTTCTCGTATCCAAACAGGGATGTATTTTCTTGGCAACCCCTTACTCAATACTCACCAAAATACCAGGAAGCTTTCCTATATTTAAACTTTTCTATAGGGTTCTTCCTAGAGTTTTCATATCCTAATTTCCACAAATAACTAAACAATCCTTTGATACCAACTATAGAATCCCGCCTTTTTATCACATAAACTTTCATTACATTTTACAAAACCGAGGATTTTTAAGGTTTAGTGTCTTGGAAACCAGGAACTTAAAACATGAAAACATAAAAAAATTCTTCTTAAACACTTGAAAGGCTTCTCCTCATGTTCACCCTAGGTTCATTACTACATCTCATAACCTGGGGACAAACATGAAAAGAAAGGGTGAGCAGAAGGCCCAGTAAGGGAAACAAGGGAAACATTTAACATGTGAACTTGAGATACATCAATAAAGTCATGAAAAGAACTTTAAGGCATGAAAATGAAATCATGAGGCATATCATAATAAAAATAACATTATTTCATAACATGAAGATGTGGCTGCAACATTTAATATTGACAATCATTTCGTTTCACCAAGGTCCATCCCCAAGGTGTCATTAAAATTACGAAGGTTATTTACCAAGGTATCAGTCTAAAAAGTCATCTCTAGAGATTAAGTCTTTACCCAATGCATTGGATCGCTATCTGGGTGCACCCTTGACATGTATTTATTATCATGTGAGCCACATATATCATCATCAATCATTTCATAAACAACCCATATAGTATAAATGAAATGGGTTTCATTTCATAATCATAACGTTTTAGAAACTGCTTTAAAGACATGATCTTTATGTCACTATAAGCCCACAGAAAGGGAAAGAGGGTTTCATGTATGTAAATCCCAGAATTTAAAATATAACATTTTGGTATATATGTGAATACCCCTATATAAATAAGATCTTTGAGTATTCACTTAATAATATAAAATAATTTTGAGATAAAGAGGGAGGCATTTTGAGACGAAAACTACGCAGCATAACGTCTACGATACATGGTTTTAGAAAACATTGAAAAGAGATGGGACATGGGTCACCCACTCAAAAATGGTACATAAAACAGTAGGGGAACAGAATATATAGTATTTAAGAACATGGTAATGAAATTTGAATGATATACCATATGAAACGAAGAACATGAAAGGAAGACAAAAATAAGATTTCTCTTATGAGAATTCGGCAGCCTAACGACGTCACTTAAAACTTCCAAAAATGGATTGACAAGATCAAATAGGGTCTCTAATAATATGAACATAAATGATCAGTATGATAGATATAGAGATTTTACCCCAAAATAATAAAAAGGAACTTGAAATACTTGACATGAAAGTAGATCTTGAAAACGAGAAGGGTGAAAGAACCCCTTAGGAATTCAGCTGCCTAATGGCGCCACTTAAACTTCAACAAAAATGAATTGATGAGATCAAATAGGGTCTTTCATCATATGAACATAAAATATCAGTATGATATATTTAGAGATCATACCACAACATAATAAAAAGGAACTTTCGAGACTTGACATGGAATTAGAACTTTGAAAAAGGAGAAAGGTGAAAGAACCACTTAAAAATTCGGCAGCCTAACGATGCCACTTAAAAAAATCAAAATACAAAATTGAAGAGATAAAATGGGGTCTCTCATAATATGATCATAAAATATCAGTATGATAAATTTAGATATCATACCCCAACATAATAAAAAGGAACATGAAATACTTTACATGAAAATAGATCTTGAAAAATGAGAAGGGAGAAAGAATCCCTTACAAAAATTTCGGCAGCCTAACGGCGCCACTTAAAACATCATAAAACGAAATAATAAGAGTAAGAGGGAATTTATCATTATATGAACATTAAAAGGGCAGTAATATTAGTATAAAAGAACATCCTTTAACATAAGAACATGGAGCATAAAAGACATTACATAAAGGAGATTACTTGAAAAGAAAGAGAGTGATCAGATCCCTTACCTTAAAACGTTACTCTTAAAACTCAAAGGTTGGGACCTTGAGGGTGTGGTGGCACCTTGGGGGGACTCATTGGTAGGTAATGAGACCCTAAATTCGTTTGGGGAGAGTGAGGAGTCTAAAATATGAGAGGAGGGCTTGCTATTTATAGGGAATTTGAAGGGACAATGCATTAATGGCCTAGGGACACCTCAAAAGTGGTTTTCTCAAAAGCATGGGCCCTCCAATGGTACTTCCCATAGAGTTAGGCCACATGGGGACCCCCACACAATAATTCATCTTCTTTAGTCGACCATCCCTTAAAATATCTCATGACATCATCATGACACGGTTATGATGTCATTAAACATACTGAAACCCTAAAACTGTATTTTTATTATTCACTGAAAATTCAACTTTCTCAGAAAAATACCAAAATTTCACATTAACCAAATATCAATGATCTGATTTCAAAAATTATCTCCATTTTATAAAAATAATTTTCTAAATATTTTTAATTTAATTTTTAAATAAATACACTATTCACCAAAAATTCATTTTTTCAGAAAAAAACCCCAAAAATTACCTTAGCTTAATACCGATGCTCTGAGTTCAAAAATGAAATCCATTTTATAAAAAAAAAATTCTAAATATTTTTAATTTAATTTTTAATTAAAAAAATACTATTCACCTCGAAAAAACTAATACTTGAATAATAATTTATGAAACTGTTATTTAACCATTTTATTGAATCACGTTACCTAATCAAGGTGCCTAGATTATATTAAAACTTTCTTTGAGTGAATTTACTAATCCATTTGGTCACATTATTAATCCTAAGCGTAAAATCACTATTCATAATTTACTATTCATCAAAAATCAAGTTGATCTTATTAGACTCAAAATTTCGTACTGAACATAATTGTAGAAGACCATTTTTTAAAAATCATTACACATTTTTATTTATTTAAGGTTTACATAAACATTTTTAAAATATCCTTGCTCTAAAATTCATCAAAAATATGCATTCTATATTTATCCATACATTTAAAAATTCATAAACTTCATCATAAGAAGAAATCCTAATTTTTATTTAAAACAAAAGATTACACAAGGCAGTTATGTTCTCCTTACATAGTCCCTTATCACACCAGCATAGGACCTAAGTGTAAGGCGTGCTAAGGTGAGAGAATCCAAGGGAGGCTCGGCCAACATCACACGAGTAGTAATTTCTATCAGTTTTAACTTCTCGCGAAGGAGATCTCGTTCTTGCTTCACATGATGATGTTCAGCTTGGGTTTGGTCCAGAGCAAAGCCCAGTGGTGATACCTCCTTCCCAAGTTCTGTTAGATGGGCTTCGATCGGTCCAAGACTACTGGGTGAGGCCATCGAATCTTCTTTCTATATTAATTAACCAAGATTGCTTTTATTTAGAGACAATAGTCAAAACGTTTATTTTCCAGCGGTCATATTGACCAATGGTCAAATAACAGTCAAAACCCAATAGTCTCATTTTAATTATACTCATGTTATCAAATGAAACATTTTTGTTGAGTATAAAAATAAAATAAAATAACACATAAAATTAGGAAACAAGATTTATTTAAAATTTCGGGTCGTTACAAGAAGTACATGGAAGAAACAACCCATTATTATATGATGCATGTACCATTATATTCCCTACAACCAGTATTTTCATGTATCAAGTTGAAAAGAAGGTGCCCAGAGTCCTGGTTTATGGATTATTCATCCACCACACCAACACTAGATTCCTTATCCTAAAATACAAACTCCAAACACTTAACAATATTTCCCCAGACCAACCTCACAACCTATCAGTCCTAAAGTAGAACCAACCACCTATGGTACCACTTTGTCACAACCCATCCCAGAAGGGCCCATTCTGTGACTACCCCAAGCATTCCTCCAATAGGCTAGGGGATAGTGACTAGCCCTGAGTAGGTATATCCCAAAAATGGGAGGCATTCGTCTAATTACATGTATGCATACACACATCTCCAAGACATAAATACTAAAATGTAAAAGAACTAAGTAAACAATGCATGAAAACCACTATATCCTACAAACAGAGTAAAATGGTAAAAGTACTATAAAGTAAAGAGGGCCAAAATAATCCCATAAAAAGAAAATATTCTACAGCCACAAGTCCAACCTATAAAGTAAGAGGTACTGGGACTGTCTTCGGAAAAGCTGCTAGAATGCAACTTAGCCTATCTGGTCTCACAAGGCACCACCTGGTCCTGGTCTACCTGTAACTCCATTGATGATTTGATCATATTCACAACACACAACACATGTAAGCAAATCCCATGAGAGGGTGAGTAAAACAATACTCAGTAGGACACCCTAAAACCTCAAAGGAATACCAAAAAAGAAATGGCACAAAAAAAATACCATGAAGGAAATATCACAAAAGAATACCACAAAGGAATATCATTATAGAAATACCACGAAGAAAATACCAAGAAGGAAATACCATAAAGTAATTCCAAAAAGGAATACCACATAGTAAATATCGTAAATGAATAGATAGTCAAATTTAGACAGATATATGTCAACATAAAACATAACAAGAAAATCCATATATACTCAATCCAATAAGACACATAGTCTCAACAATACACATAGTTTCTATAATACACATAGTCTCTATAAGAAACACAGTTTACATAAGACACACTATATCTATAAGACACACATTATCCATAAGACACACAGTCTCTAGGTCACAGCCAACCATAGAAAATTTTTCTCGAAGTGCATTCGTTTTGGGAGAACTCACTCCTCAAGACATTAGTTCATATGAAAACTCACACAAAAATCCACTTAGGATATCTTTAAATTACTGTCTCTTCATAAGGGTCCTAAAACCATAGACGACTCGTCAAATGGATTTCATGTTTGAAAGTTATGGTCGTTTGAAAATTTTAGAAGGGAGTTTACTAGATCGTGGATCGGTCGTGCAGTCGGTCCACCGACCGTGGCTGTTGACCACTGCATCCAAACACCCTAGTTTAGATCGAGCTACCATGGTGGTTGAACATACCTTAGATTTTGTGGCTATATAGCAGCTCGGTCAACTGTGGCCCGGTCCGGCCAACCAGGTCCACCCCGACCCATGAGGTACGACCCACCGGGTCCGACCTGGTTTTCTATATCAACCTAGTCCACTAGGCCTAGCCCACCCCATTGGACCCAATTGGCCCACTCAACTTACTTGGCCTGTTACCAGTTCAATCCTCTAATTCAGTCTCTCACGGTGACCACCACCGATTCCTATGCATTATCGTGCCATGTCCCGCAACCTCTTATCCCGCCAAATCTGATGCCTTGGCTGTGGCCACCCTAATACTTCATTATGATTTCATTCTTCCTTCATTGCTTAAAAATCTGAAACGAAAGCACCTATGTGATTCTTGGGTCCTTATCTACATGGATATGGCCTCTTTTTTTTATTGCCTCCAATCTGGGGGTCTGATCGCATTCATACCCTCCTATAAATTCAATCCACATTCACGAGGATCCAATGATAGAGAATGCCAAGAACGGGGGAGAGAAAAGCACCAAGAAATCCTAAATAATGAACATTGTCATTTTTTCATTTTGGCCTCAATTTTTTCTTGTTAAAAGGATAAACGAAAAAGATAAAATAATATTCTGATAGTCCAGTATCAATAGCCCATACCAAAACAATGACCGAACCATGGATCAATATTTTTTTGGATTGACTCGTGTTTATTATGGAAATTAAAAATGGGGAAAAGAAATAATTAAACAATCACCCTACCTAGAGTTTGTATTAGTCGTTGATGAGGAACGGTTTTGTTGTCATTGTTGACGAGATCCTCCAACTTCATTGGAGTGACGATCCATGAGCTATTCTTTGATTCATCATAATTCATTCAAGAGGATTATTTCTACACATATCAGAGGAATTATAGGTTTATGGTGATAAACTTGTATTCCCAACAAAGGATTATTAAAAAGGAAACAAGCTGATATGTCACTTAAAATATTTTTTATTTAAATATTTAATGATGATTACGTCTTTTTGAGTTTTTTCACAGAATACTAGCACTGAGAAAAAACTTAAGTTGTGCCTAGGGTAAAAATAGTGTTCTCAGTTCAACAGTGCCCTCTTATTTCTAATCTAGGCACCCATTTAGGATTTATTCCTCTTTTTCCGGAAAACCGTGCATGCGTTCTATTATAAATTTTAATATGTTTCAAATAATTTTTCTGGGCACACCAGGACTTGGAATTAGATTCCTTCATAGCACCTGTTCTCAAAATCAATCCCTATAATATCTAAAAATAATATATGGAAAATTTGAGATGTTACATTTTCTGCTAAATAACACCAGAGCATTCTTTATTTTATGAGATCACACAAAGATATTCAATCTTTCTTTTTTTGGACAACATATCCTTGAGAAATTTTTCATACACTAGAATTGGAGAAATAGATTCTGCAAATGGTATGTAAATTATCAATTTCTTGAACATATATAGTAACTCTTTGTATTGTGCCTCTTGTCAACCTTATCTCGCTTTTTCTGGGAAAGGAAGAGGTGGCATGTATGGTGGCGGGTAAACATAAAATGGTTCTTTTGGTTGCTCAGAAGTTTGGGTTTCTACAGCTGGTGATACTTATTGAGGTGTCACTTGTGTGGTTTTATCAACTTCTTCTTATATTTTTGGTTTCTTATTAGGATCATATGGTTTCCTTTCATCTCTTCTTCCATGTTTCTGAAATTCTAGTATCTTTCCACTTATCAGTACTACAACTTTGGATCCATCCCTTGCGTATGTCTTTGTATTACCAGGTAAAGTAACTAGTAATCATTTAGACAAAGTCTTCAAGATTTAAACCATTTGAACTTCAAGATTACATAAGGAAGCTCATTGTTTTGGCATCTCTATATCCTGAGTATTCATTTTCTGGTCTTTTATTTGAACAAAGGAATCTAGGAGGTTCTCTAGGTTACTTTGAAGAGGATCAGGTTAATCTTTAGTTCTTGGATGGGGTGGATAAAACTATTTTTGATCTCTTTGGAAGAAATTTTGATGTTGTACTTTTTGTGGTCTTGGTACAGGATTCATGGGAGTATACCCTAGTGGACCTTTATTCTGAATGGGTGCTTGACCATTTCACTCTTGAAAATATCCTTGATTTTTGGTGGCTGGTGAGCTAGCCTCTACTGATAATATCGCTATTCCTATTTCAATTGTGGGTTGTTTTTATTTTAATTGACATAATTATAGTCTTGTATTGTGGTTCTTCAACTCATTTCTTTCAGTCTTGATATAAGTGTGGGCCACTACATATTTCTCATGATTTTATTTCCATTACAGGGGAAGGAGGGGGTTGTGTAGCAAGCAGCTGAAATTATTCGAGCTTCTTCATAAGTGCTTTGACATTCACTTCCAATCTGGTGTTCTCATCCACTTGGTGGATACCATGTCGAGGTGTTCCATGATCACTTTTTTAGAGGCTGGCATTGTGATAAATTTCATGAAGAATGTCTCTTCCCACTTTCAAGGTCTTAAACATTAGTCCTCCATCTGTGGAAGCATCCTCAAATGTTCATTTGGATGGTTGGATTCCTTGGTAAAATGTCAATAGATGAATCCACATGTCTAAATCATGGTGTTAGAACTTCCTCATTGGCCCCTTGAATCTATCCCACACTTCCCAAGAAGATTCTCAATCATACTGAGTGAAGTTCTGAATGTCATTCCGGAGCTTCATGGTCTATATTAGAAAAAATTATTTTTCCAAGAACTTCATGGAAAGATCATCCCAAGTCATAATCAACTTGATATCTTGAATTTTAATCTAGTCCTTCGATATATCTCGAAAAAAAATGTGAATACATAGAGTCTTATTGCGTATAGAGACATTCCCTAGTTGCGAAATGTATCTCAAACTTCCAGGAAGTTGGAAATGCTCTCATGTGGGTATCTTCTCTGGAGTCCACTGAATAGCCCCATGTTCTAGATCATATGAATGAGTCCTGGATTGATTTAAAATGTATATATTTGGATCAGAGTAGTCATGATTCTTGGCGTGGCACCATGGATTGATGGAAATCCATAATACATGATGGTCCTTTCTTGATGCATCAGGTGCTCTCCAAAAACCACTTTTTGAAGGTTCTGAGGGTTTGATTTGTTGAGTACCACTGAATTTTTGTAGTCAGCCATCGTAGACCAGTGGCATGAAAGAATATATTGTTCGGTATTAGGATCGAAGGTGAGCTATTATTTTGTATCAAGGTGCTTCAAATGATTCGAAGGACCTTGGTACATGCACTATACCACGATGTAGAGATGCAAGGGAATCTTAAAAAGGAATAAGGAAATTAGTTTAGGGAATGGTAATCCCATGTATTTTTTTCAGAGGCTTTGTAAGAATAGTTTTGTGCTTCTCCGACAACGATGCCAAAATTTGATGCACCCTCATGCATCATTGAATTTTTATGGCCTACTAGAATATTAGAAATTTTTATTTCCCAAACTTCACTTACTACCTAGGAATAGTATAGTGATGATCTGGTGTCCATCCCATTGGGAGAGAAATGGTATTCTAAAATTCAATGGCTTAAGACCCTTTGGGGTAGGAGTCCTTTATATTTTTCTTTGGTTTGGTAAATACTAGATCTATGTTGGTTGAGGTTTTATTTAATAATGAGAGAGGGACCGAGATCAATTCCAGGTATCTATAGAAAGGATGATCTTAGTTCTAACTTGGTAGGATCTTAAGGTTTATGATGCGAAGAAAGAAAAGGTTGCTAGTTGATTTTGGTCTAATGAACTAGTTCTATCTTGGAGGTAACTATTCCTTGGTTAGGAGATAGTGACAACCTAGATGCATTAAGATTGTCCTCTAAGGTATAAATCATTTTAGGCTATTGGTTGTAGCCTAATATACTATAACCAAGATACAGTTTTTCACTTGAATATATTTTGGTCATGAACATTAAAATGAATTGGATAGAAATTAATTATTTATCCTGATTACTAATCCCTTAAGGTTAACAAGTTCAGAATTAAATATTTAATAATGTTCAGATACACCTACTCTCGATCCCACCCCCAGGTGGTTTTAGCCACTCATGGTGGGTTGGAAGGTAACAAAATGAATAATTGAAACCATTATTGACATGCTAAGAATGATTAAATTTGTAAAATTCACAATCATGTAATAATTTGGATTCAAAAAATGATATGAGTATGCATTCGGGGTTATAAATCATGACTTAATTAAATGCTTACTTGTAACAAGATTGGAAATGGATTCAACAAAAGTTCTTTGATGAATTGTATTGAATGATAGTGGTGATGCAAAAAAGAAAATGAATTCAATGTTGAAACATGATCCACAGACCTTGTATTAAAGTTTAATAACAAAAAAGGTGATGAAAATTGAGTTTAGGGGAGAAGGAATCAAATGAAACTTTAAGGGAACAAAAATACAAAATGAATTATAGTGTGTAATCTCTCAAAAACTATTGTTCCAATTCTTTATATATAGGTGAAAAATTACTTGACGTGTAATGGGATCCATGTCATATAATGACTGGTCTGTGTATATCTCCTTGTTTTTTAATCTTACGTGTATCTTGTGTGTATCTCATCCAAGATATGAGGTTTGACTACTTTCACATTGTGTACCTCTGACTCACAATGTGTATTGGACATAAAAATATATCTCCAGGGGGTATTTCTCATTCAAAGGGTTTTACTGAGTTCACATCATGTATTTTCCATTCATGACAGATTCTAGCTCTTTCAGTTGAAAACTTCACAAATTTTCTTGTGACTTAATTCATGACTTGGTTGATGCTGTGAAATCCTATTACATGATGTGTACTATGGTTTCATGATGTGTAATAGGTTAATTCTTCTTTGTTTCTTAATCTCATCCTTTGAAAACTTGGAAATATTATTTCTTCAAAATTTAGTAAATACCAAGTGCATTATTGAATAATGAAATTAAAATCCTTAAGTAAATAGAAACAAAAAATATATATGAATTTTGATTATCAATATGACTCTCCCAATAACCATTAAATTCAAGTACACATGTGTCACAACCCATCCCCTGGGGCTCGTGCCGTGACTACCCCAAGCCCACCTTCTATGGGTTAGGGGATGGGGACTAGCACCAAAGGCATATTCCCTAAAACTGGGAAGGAATTGCCTTTATAACCTGTAAGCACACGCAACCAAGAACATAGCAAGATACGAACTCAAGTAAACTGAATAGTAAATAGAGTGACTGTAGTAAGTAAAAGGGGCCAGAATACAAGCCCAGCTGGAAAGTACAAGAAACTGAAAGTACAAGTAAACTGGAATAGCTCTCATGAACACACGCCAAGGATCCTACCAAAAGGGTAGGTATATCTCTCAATTGGTCGTCTATGTGGTATGCCTAATCTAAGGTCCACCTCCGAGCTACCTCCAGTCCTGGTACTCTCATCCTCAATCAGCGTTGTCCATCGTCTGCACAAAACACAATGAAGTGCAGGCATAGCCCATGCAGGGGTGAGTATAACGATACTCAGTAGGGACCCTGAGACCCTCAAGGTCTCACAAAATCAACAAAGGATAAACCAAAAAGCATGAAATCAACTGAAAACCCTACTTAGGTATATTTTCATACATATACCTAAGTTATCAAGTATAGCCATCTCAATCATGAGAAAACACAGAGTCCAACTCAAAATCCCAAAGCACAACTTTTCCACAAAGGAACACCACGAAAGTAAGTACCTCTCAGGTATGCCACACAAAAGAATACCGCCAAGTTATTACTACAAAAGAAAGTACCACTCAGGTACAGACTCATCTCACACTAGGTATTTCTTAGGTACAGTAGTATAGATGATTAGATGTAACTACTGAATCATATTACTATGTTAAAAGGTTCTGTTGTTGACCCACACAGGATCGCTCGGTGCTGACCCACATAGGATCACTCGGTGCTGACCCACACAGGATTTCTCAGTGTTGACCCACACAGGATAGCTAGGTGTTGACCCACATAGGATTGCTCGGTACTGACCCACACAGGATCTCTATTCATTCTCCACGTCACTTTCAACTACTAGGTTCCCCCACTAAGATTTCCCATCTTCGGGAGGGTCCACTCCTCATGCCATTGGTCGATACTCTAACTACCATGATGTCCCATGAAAAAGTATCCCAAAGGACCTCCATATCATAGGGGTATCAATGCAATAGAGGATGTGTCAATCGGATGCTCGGTCTGTAAGTTATTAGTCTTTTAGTCCCAAGGGCCTGGTTGGATTTGTGCTCGATCCAACCTGACCAAATCCCCACTTTATAAAAATCTCAAGTGGGGTATGCCAAAAGGACTCTCTCACTCTAAGGTTTACAGTTCTACTAATGGTTTGTCAAATGAATAATTGTTGCCAAAGTTATGTCCGATAGATTGAAAATCTCGTAGCTGGTTCGGGTTCGATCTGACCCAGCCCAACTCGACCCGATTTGGGTCGACCCGGTCCGTTGGGTTCCGCCCGGCCTGAGGGGTCTGGCCTGGCCTACCAAGCGGTGCGGGGGCCGCAGAACAGTGTGAGGCCATGGGATGGTGAGGCCACGAGGGTCATAGAGGTCCACGGGGCAGCGAAGGTTGCGGGGGTCGCAGAGGGTTGCGGGGGGAACATAGGGCCACGGGGGGCCACCAAGGGCCGCTGGGAGGTGAGGATGTGGGGGGTCGAGGATGGTCGCGGGGCAGCGAGGCCCTAGGGGGCCGTGGAGGGCTGCTGGGTGGTGAGACCGTGGGGGCGGCGGAGGCCTTGGGCGGCGCGAGGCCGCAGGGCGGCGGAGGCCGCGGGCGGCGCGAGGCCGCAGGGCGGCAGAGGCCGCGGGCGGCGGAGGCCTTGGGCGGCGGAGGCCGCAGGGCGGCGGAGGCCGCGGGCGGCGCGAGGCCGCAGGGCGGCGGAGGCCGCGGGCGGCGCGAGGCCGCAGGGCGGCGGAGGCCGCGGGCGGCGCGAGGCCGCACGGCGGCGGAGGCCGCGGGCGGCGCGAGGCCGCAGGGCGGCGGAGGCCGCGGGCGGCGCGAGGCCGCAGGGCGGCGGAGGCTGCGGGCGGCGCGAGGCCGCAGGGCGGCGGATGTTGTGGGTGGCGTGAGTCCGCAGGGAGGCGGAGGCCGCGGGGCGCCGGAGGCCACGGGGCGCCAGAGGCCGCGGGGCGCCGGAGGCCGCGGGGCGCCGGAGGCCGCGGGGCGCCGGAGGCCGCGGGGCGCCGGAGGCCGCGGGGCGCAAGAGGCCGCTGGGCGCCGGAGGCCACGGGGCGCCGGACTCCTGGGGGTTCTAGAGGCCGTGGGGCGTCGGAGGCAGCTCCGTGGGGCACCGGAGGCCGTGGGAGGGGCGGCGAAGGCTGCAGGCGGGGCGGCGGAGGCCGCAGGTGGGGGAGGCCGTGAGCGAGGGAGGTCGCGGGCGGGGGAGGCTGCGGGCGGCGCGGTGGCCGCAGGGCGACGTCGTTGCGTCGCTGCCTTCGTCGTGACCGGCGGCGGTGTCGGCCGCCGTTTTCATGCCCCACCAAAGTTGGTTTCCATCTTCATCCATCGTGAATAACCCAACAATTAAACACAAGATTTGCGAAGAGGTTGGTCCATGTTTGTTTGGCATGCACTCTCCGCGTTAGAGCAGTAGCAAGTGGCTATAATCTCTTCCTGATTTTACAATGAATTATCAAGAATGGGTAAGGGGAAGAAATTAAAATAACCTCCCTATAATGATTATTCCCAAACCCACAGAAAAAGAAAAAATTCGCAAATCAACTAGTTAGAGAGTTGATTTTCGTTCTTCGGTTAGAAGGGACGAACATTGGAATCCATAATCACACATAATAAAAACCCTACCTCATTTGTTTGTTGACGTCGATGAGGTGGGAAGGATGGTCATCCATTTAATATTTCCCATGTTGGAGGATATCCCGAGGAAGAAGTCGAAGACATTGGAGAACATCGACATTATTCATTTGGAGAAGTGGGGGGAGTTCAAGAGCTTTCTCCCCATTAAGAGGGGAGTTCAATGGTGTTTTAGTCTCGGGTGGTCCCTACCACCATAACCCATGTGGGATGTTTTAGTTAAGGTGGTCCCCACCTTTGAAACATCCACATGGGAGGTTTAGGCTCGAGTGGTCCCTACTTCCATTACCCATGTTGAGGGGTTTCTAAAATAAAAATGTTAGAAATTTTTATTTTATTAAATAATTTCACGAAAATAACAAAAAAAATATCTTTCACTCTCGACCTATTGCGGTTGAGGTAAAGGTCCCCTTAAGAGAATACTAGCACTGTGAGTTCAACGGTGCTCTCATATTTCAATTTCGAGCACTGGTTCAAAAGTTACAAAAAACTAGCTCATACGTTTACTGAAAGTACCCGAAAAAAGTTCAAAAATTCATTCCAGGCACTCCGGCCCTCGGAATCACACACCGTCAATTTTTGCGGACTCATAATATTCCCATTTAATTCAAAAAATTACATGGAATTTTTGGGTCTTTACAGCATTCCCTAAACATGTCCTTTATCACACGTATCATCCATTTTGACTTCCATCAGTCTGAGGGTGAAAGTTTGTGCTTAAAAGAACCTATGTACTCGTAGCCTTTTGCAACCCATACCAAAACCATGATGTGAAATAATCATCCCTATCTGAAATGATATTATGAGGTACCCTATGTTGTCAGATGATCTCATGGACATACAATATTCATATTTCATCAATTGATAAAGTCTCCCAGTTATGAAGGAAGTGGGTTAATTTCGTCAGTCAGTCAATGACTACCCATATAGCATTACTACCTCTAGCTAACATTGATAAGTTTACTACAAAGTACATGGTAACATCTTACCATTTACATTCAGAAACTAGAAATGGTTGTAAAAATCTTACAGGTCGTTGATACTCCACTTTCACCTGCTGAAAGGTGGAACACTGTAGAGACCTGAAGCTTAACGTACATGGGCATTACATTACTTTTGCAGAATAATTAATACATACCAAAAACAGACACACAAGGACTGTAATAGTTTAGTGTCTTTGGAAACTCGGAATATAATCTTCTAATCGTGGTGAAAGATCTTCAACATCTCCCAAAAAGATCTTCCCCTTTTTTTCTTACCTAAAATATTTCTTTATATCCTGGGGAAAATAAAACATAAAAGGGGTGAGCTCAAATGCCCAATAAGGGTAAACATAGAGAACATAAAACAATCCATAAACATCTGAATGCAAAAACTTGAACATAAAATCTAAACATCAAAATCTTGAGCAAAGACATGAATCTTGGAAGTACGTAAGGCATATATCATAAGGGAACATCAATCGTGATAAAATAGCATGGGAATAAAACACGTAATTTTTGAAACCATTAAGCACATGTTATGATTTCCAAAGTAGCCAAGGCATTTTTTCCAAGACCATCTTAGTGGACAAAGTCCCTTTCTGAATCGAGTTCACTACTCGTTTCAGTCCTGTAACACTGAACCGGATTAACTTACCATTCCAGCCATGTCTATCTCATGAGATATAAATCTTTACCCAATGAATTCGAGGGAGATATAGGTCCCACCCATCTCATAATGAAATCATTCTTACTTGTGCCACAACATAAACATAAATCATTCATCATAACCCAAAGAATAAAATGGGTTTCATAAATATCATTCCATCATCACATAATCCATATAAAAGAAATGGATATAATTTCATAATAAGAAAATTGAAACCATGTAAATCATAGAGACATTATACTTGAAACATACACATGTGAAATAATGTCATCTTAGATGAAAATGGTTTTGATAAAACACTTGAAATGAATTCTTGAGGAAAATATCCTTTTTTCATCAAAATCACTTTCTTTTCACAAAATGTCATGAAATTTTAAAAGAAAAGAATTTTGTTGAAAATAGTCATGAAATCTTTTGGAGTAAGCTTCATTAAAATAAGTCTTTATAAAACCGTAAAAATCATTTCATGCCTTATACGTTAAAAAACATTCTTCTCGTACTTTTGTCGGAAAAGTCAAAAAGTACCTTGTAGGGTAAATAAAAGAAAGATTCCTTCCATACCATGGGGTAAAAGTCAAAATGGGTAAAAAGGACTTTAAAACATACATGAATAAACTTTTATAAAACATGTAAATGGATGATAGCAATAACCCCAGTAAATACTTACGAATAAGCAATCTCGGATAAAAATGAGATTAGCACAATTATCCCTTACCTTAGGTCCGATATGATTCGTACGTTTACGAACCTCCTATATAATGATTTAAATAATGTCATTGACTTATTACAGAATCATATTCATTGTTATTATATCATATGTGTTTCACTTATGACTTTATATTACCTGTTCTTTTGTAAATTCCTTGTTAAAGTAGCGTTTTGGGTAAAATCATTTCATTTATCGTATGTCTTTTGACATGTCATTATTTATATTATTACTTATATCCTGATTTACATAATTCCAGGATTTAAAACATAATATATATTCATCATATACATATATATATTATAGATCAATAAAAGGAATGAAATTCACCGTTCATGGAGACGGTAGACCGTACGTACGCATGAACGCAGTTTTTGTTTCCCTATTGAATTGAATGAAACTAAATAGATGACATACATATATATATACATAAATCCAGAAGCATTATTATTTCATATATTTCATTATTATTCATTATATAATCTTTATGATCATTCATGTATGGTTAACATGGAGAATGAATCTCATCGCGTCGTGGAGAGGGTACTCCGTACGTACGCACGAGCGATGATATTGTTCCCATAATTATTGAATAGAATTGAAGTGGATGGTATAATATATAAGAATCAGTATGATGTTATAATAACCATATATAGTTATTATTTACACCATTATACCCATCCATGTAAGGTGTTGGTGGAAAAATAGATTTCACCACGGCGTGGAGATGGTATTCTGTACGTACGCACGCGTGGTGATTTCATTTTCCGTAGGATGGATAGATGGTGAAATAGGGTTGTTTCATACGTATAATAACATATCATTATATGAGTTATACTGATGTTATTACTTCAAAATAAAACAACTAAAGAAGAAGAAGTGGTAGAAGACATAAAGTTGAAAGAATCGGTAACGGACATTACCTCTTCTTTGAAGCGCCTCTTTGAGACCTCCTCTTAGGGCACTAAAATTAGTCTTTGAAGAATACTGGAACCTCTAGTATGTTTCTATGGATGTGGAGAAGAGAATTTTGCAGGGTTTGGCGGATCTTGAAGTCTCAAAGTGGTGTGAGGAAGAGAGGGAGGAGGTTCCCTTTTATAAGGGAGCAGAGGTGCACCTTTGGAAAAAGTAAAAATATTATTTTATTATAAAGTCATATTCGGTTTTAAATAGCTCCAAATTGATTTATTTTGAAGATAAGGTGATTATAGGTCTAAATCATCTCATCCAATAGAATTTATACATGTTAAGGTCATTATATTAACCTTATCTTTTAGTTTTAACTCTTAGTTAATTAGATTGACATTTACCATGTCACTTTGTATTTTTATATTATATAGTTAATAAACTTACCATATACATCCAAAGGACCCCCAAGTGGTTCATTAATGATACACCTATCATGATATAAGTATCTGGTCCTAATCGTAGATTTTTAGGAATTTAATAACAATTAATAATATAATATTTGTTTTAAAAACTATTTTTTGTCAATTTTGACACTATTTGGTAATTGATTTTTTTGAAAATCATAACAGAATGATTAGTTCGAAATAAATTAATTAAATAAAAACTAACATGTAATATTAACCTATAAAATTAGTGAAATTCATAAAAAGTCTCAAATTACATTTATTTGGGTATTTATAACATCAATTATGTCAATATTTCATTAATAAGATAATTACTGCATCATCATTGTGTCATAAATAAATTAAATTATTTAATGTCTAAAAATTATAAATAAAACACCATTATGTAGGAAATCGTTTTATCTTTCTAATGAATATTTATAGTCGAATTTATCTTATGTATAACCTTATATTAAAAATTATTTATTTAGTAAACTTTGATTTTAACTATTTTAACCCTTCTTTAAATAAATTAATATTAAATGTCCTAATCTAATCCAAGTGGGCCTAAATGGTCATATTTTATTCCTAAGGTTGTTTTTGGTCGAATTACACTTATCCAATAGATTTAGGACATGTGTTAGGGTAATAATAATATCATTTTTACCCTTAATTATCCTATTTACTTTTAACTGTGGTAAATAAAAGTAAAAAGTTATTATTCACCAAAAAATATTTTCATCTCATTGAAGCACATTTTAGTCCTTGATATTAACCGTGTCTCTCGAATTTTTGAAATTCCACTCACAGAAGCGGTAAAATTATGTTTTATGAAAAAATCAGTTTTTTAACTACCACTTAGTGGTTTTACTATTCATCAAAAAATGAAAGTTTCGAGAAAAATACCAAAAATTAGGCCTAAGCTATATTTGATATTATGAATTCAAAAATTATGTCTGTTTTACCAAATTCAAAACATATCAGTTGCATTAATTAATTTAAAAATTAATTCCCGTCGTCAAAACAAATAGCGTGTTTTTAAGAGATAACAACTATCAAAAGATTGACACTTGTTTATGTCTGGTTTAAATGTGAAATTACATCCAATGACCAACATTGTATTAAATGGTAAAAATATATTCTAAATATACTTTGAAACCACTCAAATTAATAATTTATCACTATTAATTATTTCGATTAAAAAAGTTGTTTTTAATTAAAATTTAGTAATTTTCACTATTCATCAGAATATGAAAGTTATCCGAAAAGTACCAAAATTTTACCCTAAGCTAATTTCGATATTCTGAAACCAAAAAGGAAGTCCATTTTGAAAGATAAAAGTTATAAATTTTCAAAAAGTGGGTATTACTATTCATAACGACTAGTTCATAATAATATTAAAATAATATCTCGTTTAGTGAAACTCGATATTGCGTACTACACACGCTATAGAGTAAGGTCTTTATTACATGTAATGCAAGCCAATTCAGGGATGCGTGTTGTGCAAGATCCTTTTGGTGTATCATACAACACAATACATTAATGAAATTAAAAAGAATATTTTTCATAAAATCCCGGGGTGTTACATTCTACCCCCCTTAAAATGAATTTCTCCGTCGAAATTCATTGGGGTTATAAATGGTTTACTACTCGAAAGTTTCTTTAATAGAAACCCACATCGTAAAAAGTAATACCAAAACTTGGCTTTAAAAACTAAAGTATGAAACGTAACGGTTACCTAAATTAACTCATCACTAGGTTTCCATGTAGGAGAACATAGGTGAAAATATGGATATGGAAGAAAAATCTAACCATCAAGTTCTGATGGAGAGTGGTAGAGAACATGGCTACGAAAAATCCATCAATCACAAAGCCATAGATTTTTGATGATCTAAGGTAACATCTGATTCATCGGATATAAGGGCACTAGGACAACATTTTTGGTTTTCAAGATCATTTCCCTAAAGTTGAGGAATTTGAATTAAAATAAATACTTACTTTATTTTGGTACAATCTCACTGTTGGTCATACCTTGAACAATTTTCACTTCATCTCTTAAATAAATGAAGTTTAATTTGTTATTCCTGAAGTGTTAGCAGATCATGTGATAGAATGATGGGTCATTCCATCTGTCTCAAACAAAAGGTTAGCAAAAGTTATTAAATATACATAAGTCGATCTATAATGAGATTAATCATATATGGTTCCTAAAATGGACTTATACTTCATATATCATACTGCTTAATATAATAAAACTAGTTTCTACTAAACAGGGACTTCCTATATGCCAGTGGTAGGCGATAAAGGCCTATCGCACTTCAGTTGTGGGTTTGATTCCCACAGCCTTGTCCGACACGATGGGTTGTCGCCTTTCCTGTAGGTTCTCCTTTTTCTAAAACTACATTATAAAAAAAATCTAGCCTTAAACAATACTAACTTATGTCCAACATAATTCATTCCAATCTTTAGGCTTATCCAAAATACATATGTCCAATCGCATATTATAAAGAAAACGATTACTTGAAATGTCATCAACCAAGCATGTGAATACCATCATTTATCCCCCATATATCTTGCTGGTCAAATTCCAATCATGTGAATACCTTAATCATATATTCTCTTGAAGAATGAATACCCATTAAACCTTATTGAAAACATGAATGTTGTCAAAAGTTAACTCTTTCCACATACCAAAATCCAAAAATTCTATATACTCAAACCATGATATAACCTTCTCCTTATATTAGTCATGAGCTCATGAATAATATCAAACATTTAATTTCCTCCTTATCCCTTCATTATGTGCATATCATCTACTTTCCAAAAATATCTGAATAACCTTTCATGATTACTGGTACCATTTATCATACACTTTCAAAAGATAAGGAAAGACAACTATGTAACGATCCTTAGATGTCTCTTTATTCCATAGTACCATGAGATTACTTATACAACATTACACTTGATAAACAAGTAATCATTCCACTACCTTCTTAAACCATTGACCGAGCTTCAAAAATTCTTTCATCTCACATATCATTTGTAGTCTCTTCTTCATCATCAACATAAATACTACCCATACGACCATATTGATTCTCTTCATGAGACTTTCCCTTAGGGAATTGGTTTGCATAATTCCCGTACATTCCACATTTAAAACATTTAACCATTTTTGATGTCGTAGCAATACCATTATCCTCATCCATGGTGTTAACTGAACCTTTTCCTTTGCACTTACTGGCTTTGTGTCCTTCTTTTCCACACCCAAATCATCTTCCAGTTCCTTTGAAACATTCTCTTTGATGACTCTTCCCACATGATTTACATAGGGTAAATTGAACTTTCTTTCCTCTATGATCATCATGAAACTCCATCTTTCTCTTATTAGCTGAGTCAGGAAACTTTCCAAATTTGAGTTTATTGATCATATTATGAGATTGCTGATTCAGCATAATAATGATGTTGGGACTTCCAAATGCCATTTCATTTGGTTTCTCATGAAGAATATCATTCCATTGTCCATCATATCCTCCATTATCGTGAATCATCTTGTTTCCAGCCATTTTCTAAAACCCAAAAAGAATAGTGTGAGAGACAAAAATCATAATAAAGGGGGAGTAACTTCAATATCTAACATCTTAGGTTTAATCTAATATCGTTACCATAATTCTAGGACTATAACCTATACTTATACTTAACCTTAGGGACATCCCTAGACATACCTTAGAAATATCTCTAGGGATCTCACTAACGTTTTCGAATCCTAGTTTCCAAAGGTTAATTAAAACTTTCCTTTTATACCAACTGTAGAGACCCGAAGCTTGACGTACATGGTCATTACATTACTTTTTCTGAATAATTAATACATAACAAAAACAGACACACAAGGACCGTAATAGTTTAGTGTCTTTGGAAACTCGGAATATAATCTTCTAATCGTGGTGAAAGATCTTCAACATCTCCCATAAATATATTTCCCTTTTTTTCTTACCTAAAACCTTTCTTTATATCCTGGGGAAAAGAAAACATAAAAGGGGTGAGCTCAAATTCCCAGTAAGGGTAAACATAGAGAACATAAAACAATCCATAAACATCTGAATGCAAAAACTTGAACATAAAATCTAAACATCAAAATCTTGAGCAAAGACATGAATCTTGGAAGTACGTAAGGAATATATCATAAGGGAACATCAATCATGATAAAATATAATGGGAATAAAACATGTAATTGTGGCAACCATTAATCACATGTTATGATTTCCATAGTATCCAAGGCATTGCTGCCAAGACCATCTTAGTGGACAAAGTCCCTTTCTGAATCGGGTTCACTCCTCGTTTCAGTCCTGTAACACTGAACCGGATTAACTTACCATTCCAGCCATGTCTATATCATGAGATATAAATCTTTACCTAATGCATTGGATGGATATATAGGTCCCACCCATCTCATAATGAATTCATTCTTACTTGTTCCACAACATAAACATAAATCATTCATCATAACCCAAAGAATAAAATGGGTTTCATAAATATCATTCCATCAACACATAATCCATATAAAAGAAATGTATATAATTTCATAATAATAAAATTGAAACCATGTAAATCATAGAGACATTATACTTGAAACATACACATGTGAAATAATGTCATCTTAGATGAAAATGGTTTTGATAAAACACTTGAAATGAATTCTTGAGGAAAATATCCTTTTTTCATCAAAATCATTTTCTTTTCACAAAATGTCATGAAATTTTAAAAGAATATTATTTTGTTGAAAATATTCATGAAATATTTTGGAGTAATCTTCATGAAAACAAGGCTTTATGAAACCGTAAAAATCCTTTCAGGCCTTATAAGTTAAAAAAATATTCTTCTCGTACTATTGTCAGAAAAGTGAAAAAGTACCTTGTAGGGTAAATAAAAGAAAGATTCCTTCCATACCATGGGGTAAAAGTCAAAATGGGTAAAAAGGACTTTAAACATACATGAATACACTATTATAAAACATGGAAATAGATGATATCAATAACCCCAATAAATACTTACGAATAAGCAATCTCGGATAAAAATGAGATTTGCACAATTATCCCTTACCTTAGGTCTGATATGCTTCGTACATTTCCGAACCTCCTGTATAATGATATAAATAATATCATTGAATTATTATAGAATAATATTCATTGTTATTATATCATATGTGTTTCACTTATGATTTTATATTACCCGTTCTTTTGTAAATTCCATGTTAAAGCAGCGTTTTGGGTAAAATCATTTCATTTATCGTATGTGTTTTGACTTGTCGTTCTTGATATTATTACTTATATCCACATTTACATAATTCCAGGATATAAAACATAATATATATTCATCATATACATATATATATTATATATCAATAAAAGTAATGAAATACACCATTCATGGAGACGGTAGACCGTACGTACGCATGAACGCAGTTTTCGTTTCCCTATTGAATTGAATGAAACTAAATAGATGACATACATATATATATACATAAATCCAGTAGCATTATTATTTCATATATTTCATTATTATTCATTATATAAACTTTATGATCATTCATGTATGGTTAACATAGAGAATGAATCTCATCGCGTCGTGGAGAGGGTAGTCCGTACGTACGCACGAGCATTGATATCGTTCCCATAATTATTGAATTGAATTGGAGTAGATGGTATAATATATCAGAATCAGTATGATGTTATAATAACCATATATAGTTATTCTTTACACCATTATACCCATCCATGTAAGGTGTTGGTGGGAAAATAGAATTCACCACGGCGTGGAGACGGTATTCCGTACGTACGCACGCGTGGTGATTTCGTTTTCCGTAGGACGGATAGATGGTGAAATAGGGTTATTTCATACTTATAATAACATATCAGTATATTAGTTATACTGAAGTTATTACTTCATAATAAAACAAATAAATAAGAAGAAGTGGGATAAGAAATAAAGTTGAATGAATCGGTAACGGACATTACCTCTTCTTTGAAGCGCCTCTTTGAGACCTCCTCTTAGGGCACTAAAATTAGTCTTTGAAGAATACCAGAACCTCTAGGTTGTTTCTATGGATGTGGAGAAGATAATTTGGCAGGGTTTGGACGAGCTTGAAGGGTCAAAGTGGTGTGAGGAAGAGAGGGAGGAGGTGCCCTTTTATAAGGGAGGAGAGGGGCACCTTTGGAAAAAGTAAAAATATTATTTTATTATAAAGTCATATTCAGTTTTAAATAGATCCAAATTGGATTATTTTGAGGATAAGGTGATTATAGGTCAAAATAATCCCATCCAATAGAATTTGGACATGTTAAGGTAATTATATTAACCTTATGTTTTAGTTTTAACTCTTAGTTAATTAGATTGACATTTACCATGTCACTTTGTATTTTTATATTATATAGTTAATAAACTTATCATATACATCCAAAGGACCCCCAAGTGGTTCATTAATGATACACCTATCATGATATAAGTATCTTGGCTGAACCTTAGATTTTTAGGAATATAATAACAATTAATAATATAATATTTGTTTTAAAAACTATTTTATGTCAATTTTGACACTATTTGGTAATTGATTTTTTTGAAAATCATAACAGAATGATTAGTTAGAAATAAATTAATTAAATCAAAACTAACATGTAATATTAACCTATAAAGTTAGTTAAATTCATAAAAAGTCTCAAATTACATTTATTTGGGTATTTATAAAATCAATTATGTCAATATTTCTTTAATAAGATAATTACTACATCATCATTGTGTCATAAATAAATTAAATTATTTAATGTCTAAAAATTATAAATAAAACACCATTATGTAGGAAATATTTTTATATTTCTAATGAATATTTATAGACGAATTTATCTTATGTATAACCTTATATAAAAAATTATTTAGTTAGTAAACATTGATTTTAACTATTTTAACCCTTCTTTAAATAAATTAATATTAAATGTCCTAATCTAATCCAAGTTAGCCTAAATGGTAATATTTTATTCCTAAGGTTGTTTTTGGTCGAATTAAACTTATCTAATAGAATTAGAACATGTGTTAGGGTAATAATAATATCATTTTTACCCTTAATTATCCTATTTCCTTTTAACCGTGGTAAATAAAAGTAAAAAGTTTCTATTCACCAAAAAATATTTTCATCTCATTGAACCACATTTTCGTCCTTGATATTAACCGTGTCTCTTGGATTTTAGAAATTCCACTCACAGAAGCGGTAAAATTAAGTTTTATGAAAAAATCAGTTTTTTAACTACCACTTAGTGGTTTCACTATTCATCAAAAAATGAAAGTTTCCAGAAAAATACCAAAAATTAGGCCTAAGATATATTTGATATTATGAATTCAAAAATTATGCATGTTTTACCAAATTCAAAACATATCAGTTTCATTTATTAATTTAAAAATTAATTCCCGTCGTCAAAACAAATAGCGTGTTTTTAAGAGATAACAACTATCAAAAGATTGACACTTGTTTATGTCTGGTTTAAATGTGAAATTACATCCAATGACCAACATTGTATTAAATGGTAAAAATATATTCTAAATATACTTTAAAACCACTCAAATTAATAATTTATCACTATTAATTATTTCGATTAAAAAAGTTGTTTTTAATTAAAATTTAGTAATTTTCACTATTCATCAGAATATGAAAGTTATCCGAAAAGTACCAAAATTTTACCCTAAGCTAATTTCGATTTTCCGAATCCAAAAAGGAAGTCCATTTTGAAATATAAAATTTATAAAATTTCAAAAAGTGGGTATTACTATTCAAAACGACTAGTTCATAATAATATTATAATAATATCTCGTTTAGTGAAACTCGATATTGCGTACTACACACACTATCGAGGAAGGTCTTTATTGCGTGTAATGCAAGCCAATTCAGGGGTGCATGTTGTGAAATCTCCTTTTGTTGTAGCGTACAACACAATACATTAATTAAATTAAAAAGAATATTTTTCATAAAATCCCAGGGTGTTACATTCTACCCCCCTTAAAATTAATTTCGCCCTCGAAATTCATTGGGGTTATAAATGGTTTACTACTTGAAAGTTTCTTTAATAGAAACCCACATTGTAAAAAGTAATACCAAAACTTGGCTTTAAAAACTAAAGTATGAAACGTAACGGTTACCCAAATTAACTCATCACTGGGTTTCCATGTAGGAGAACATAGGTGAAAATATGGATATGGAAGAAAAATCTAACCATCAAGTTTTGATGGAGAGTGGTAGAGAACATGGCTACGAAAAATCCATCAATCACAAAGCCATAGATTTTTTATGATCTAAGGTAACATCTGATTCATCGGATATAAGGGCACTAGGACAACATTTTTGGTTTTCAAGATCATTTCCCTAAAGTTGAGGAATTTTAATTAAAATAAATACTTACTTTATTTTGGTACAATCTCACTGTTGTTCATACCTTGAACAATTTCCACTTCATATCTTAAAGAAAAGAAGTTGAATTTGTTATTCGTGAAGTGTTAGCAGATCATGTGATAGAATGACGGGTCATTCCATCTGTCTCAAACAAAAGGTTAGCAAAAGTTATTAAATATACATAAGTCGATCTATAGTGAGATTAATCATATATGGTTCCTAAAATGGACTTATACTTCATATATCATACTTCTTAATATAATAAAACTAGTTTCTACTAAACAGGGACTTCTTGTATGCCAGTGGTAGGTGATAAAGGCCTGTCGCACTTCAGTTGTGGGTTCGATTCCCACAGCCTTGTCCGACGCGATGGGTTGTCGCCTGTCCTGTAGGTTGTCTTTTTTCTAAAACTACATTATAAAAAAAATCTAGACTTAAACAATACTAACTTATTTCCAACATAATTCATTCCAATCTTTAGGCTTATCCAAAATACATATGTCCAATCTCATATTATAAAGAAAATGATTACTTGAAATGTCATCAACCAAGCATGTGAATACCATCATTTATCCCCCATATTTCTTGTTGGTCAAATTCCAATCATGTGAATACCTTAATCATATATTCTCTTGAAAAATTAATACCCATTAAACCTTAGTGAAAACATGAATGCTGTCAAAAGTTAACTCTTTCCACATACAAAAATCCAAAAATTCTATATACTCAATCCATGATATAACCTTCTCCTTATATTAGTCATGATCTCATGAATAATATCAAACATTTACTTTTCTCCTTATCCCTTCATTATGCGCATATCATCTACTTTCCAAAAATATCTGAATAAACTTTCATGGTTACTGGTACCATTCATCATACACTTTCAAAACATAAGGAAAGACAACAGTGTAATGATCCTTAGATGTCTCTTTATTCCATAGTACCATGAGATTACTTATACAACATTACACTTGATAAACATGTAATCATTCCACTACCTTCTTAAACCATTGACCGAGCTTCAAAAATTCTTTCATCTCACATATCATTTGTAGTCTTTTCATCATCATCAACATAAATACTACCCATACGACCATACTGATTCTCTTCATGAGACTTTCCCTTAGGGAATTGGTTTTCATAATACTCGTACATTCCACATTTAAAACATTTAACCATTGTTGATGTCGTAGCAATACCATTATCCTCATCCATGGTGTTAACTGAACCTTTTCCTTTGCACTTACTGGATTTGTGTCCTTTTCCACACCCAAAGCATCTTCCAGTTCCTTTGAAACATTCTCCTTGATGCCTCTTCCCACATGATTTACATAGGGGAAATTGAACTTTATTTCCTCTATGATCATCATGAAACTCCATCTTTCTCTTATTAGCCGAGTCAGGAAACTTTCCAAATTGGAGTTTATTGATCATATTATGAGATTGTTGATTCGGCATAATAATGATATTTGGACTTCCAAATCCCATTTCATTTGGTTTCTCATGAAGAATATCATTCCATTGTCCATCATATCCTCCATTATCGTGAATCATCTTGTTTCCAGCCATTTTCTAAAACCCAAAAAGAATAGTGTGAGAGAAAAAAAATAATTAAGGGGGAGTAACTGAAATATCTAACATCTTAGGTTTAATCTAATATCGTTACCATAATTATAGGACTATAACCTATACTTATACTTAACCTTAGGGACATCCCTAGACATACCTTAGAAATATCTCTAGGGATCTCACTAACATTTTCGCATCCTAGTTTCCAAAGGTTAACTAAACCTTTCCTCTAATACCAACTGTAGAGACCCGAAGCTTGATGTACATGGGTATTACATTACTTTTGTGGAATAATTAATACATAAAAAAACAGACACACAAGGACCGTAATAGTTTAGTGTCTTTGGAAACTCGAAATATAATCTTCTAATCATGGTGAAAGATCTTCAACATCTCCCATAAAGATTTTCCCCTATTTTTCTTACCTAAAACCGTTCTTTATATCCTAGGGAAAAGAAAACATAAAAGGGATGAGCTCAAATTCCCAGTAAGGGTAAACATAGAGAACATAAAACAATCCATAAACATCTGAATGCAAAAACTTGAACATAAAATCTAAACATCAAAATCTTGAGCAAAGACATGAATCTTGGAAGTACGTAAGGCATATAACATAAGGGAACATCAATCATGATAAAATAGCATGGGAATAAAACATGTAATTGTGGCAACCATTAAGCACATGTTATTTTTTCCATAGTAGCCAAGGCATTGCTGTCAAGACCATCTTAGTGGACAAAGTCCCTTTCTGAATCGAGTTCACTCCTCGTTTCAGTCCTGTAACACTGAACCAGATTAACTTACCATTCCAGCCATGTCTATCTCATGAGATATAAATCTTTACCCAATGAATTGGAGGGAGATATAGGTCCCACCATCTCATAATGAAATCATTCTTACTTGTTCCACAACATAAACATAAATCATTCATCATAACCCAAAGAATAAAATGGGTTTCATAAATATCATTCCATCATCACATAATCCATATAAAGGAAATGGATATAATTTCATAATAAGAAAATTGAAACCATGTAAATCATATAGATGTTATAATTGAAACATAAACATGTTAAATAATGTCATCTTAGATGAAAATGGTTTTGATAAAACACTTGAAATGAATTATTGAGGAAAATATCCTTTTTTCTTCAAAATCACTTTCTTTTCACAAAATGTCATGAAATTTTAAAAGAAAAGGATTTTGTTGAAAATAGTCCTGAAATATTTTGGAGTAATCTTTATGAAAATAAGGCTTTATAAAACCTTAAAAATCTTTTCATGCCTTACAAGTTAAAAAAACATTCTTCTCGTACTTTTGTCGGAAAAGTCAAAAAGTACCTTATAGGGTAAATAAAAGAAAGATTCCTTCCATACCATGGGGTAAAAGTCAAAATGGGTAAAAATGACTTTAAACATACATTAATACACTTTTATAAAACATGGACATGGATGATAGCAATAACCCCAGTAAATACTTACGAATAAGCAATCTCGGATAAAAATGAGATTTGCAAAATTATCCCTTACCTTAGGTCTGATATGCTTCGTACGTTTCCAAACCTCCTGTATAATGATTTAAATAATGTCATTGACTTATTAAAGAATCATATTCATTGTTATTATATCATATGTGTTTCACTTATGACTTTATATTACCCGTTCTTTTGTAAATTCCATGTTAAAGCAGCGTTTTGGGTAAAATCATTTCATTTATTGTATGTGTTTTGACTTGTCGTTCTTGATATTATTACTTATATCCTGATTTACATAATTCCAGGATTTAAAACATAATATATATTCATCATATACATATATATATTATATATCAATAAAAGGATTGAAATACACCGTTCATGGAGACGGTAGACCGTACGTACGCATGAACGCAGTTTTCATTTCCCTAATGAATTGAATGAAACTAAATAGATGACATAAATATATATATACATAAATAAAGTATAATTATTATTTCATTTATTTCATTATTATTCATTATATAAACTTTATGATCATTCATGTATGGTTAACATGGAGAATGAATCTCATCGCGTCGTGGAGAGGGTAGTCCGTACGTACGCACGAGCGATGATATCGTTCCCATAATTATTGAATAGAATTGGAGTGGATGGTATAATATATCAGAATCAGTATGATGTTATAATAACCATATATAGTTATTCTTTACACCATTATACCCATCCATGTAAGGTGTTGGTGGAAAAACAGATTTCACCATGGCGTAGAGACGGTATTCCGTACGTACGCACGCGTGGTGATTTCATTTTCTGTAGGATGGATAGATGGTGAAATAGGGTTGTTTCATACTTATAATAACATATCAGTATATGAGTTATACTAATGTTATTACTTCATGATAAAAAAACTAAAGAAGAAGAAGTGGGAGAAGAAATAAAGTTGAAAGAATCGGTAACGGACATTACCTCTTCTTTGAAGCGCCTCTTTGAGACCTCCTCTTAGGGCACTAAAATTAGTCTTTGAAGAATACCAGAACCTCTAGGATGTTTCTATGGATGTGGAGAAGATAATTTTTCAGGGTTTGGCCGAGCATGAAGGCTCAAAGTGGTGTGAGGAAGAGAGGGAGGAGGTGCCCTTTTATAAGGGAGGAGAGGGGCACCTTTGGAAAAAGTAAAAATATTATTTTATTATAAAGTCATATTCGGTTTTAAATAGCTCCAAATTGATTTATTTTGAATATAAGGTGATTATAGGTCTAAATCCTCTCATAAAATATAATTTAGACAAGTTAAGGTCATTATATTAACCTTATCTTTTAGTTTTAACTCTTAGTTAATTAGATTGACATTTACCATGTCACTTTGTATTTTTATATTATATAGTTAATAAACTTACCATATACATCCAAAGGACCCCCAAGTGGTTCATTAATTATCCACCTATCATGATATAAGTATCTTGACTGAACCTTAGATTTTTAGGAATATAATAACAATTAATAATATAATACTTGTTTTAAAAACTATTTTATGTCAATTTTGACACTATTTGGTAATTGATTTTTTTTGAAAATCATAACAGAATTATTAGTTCGAAAAAAGTTAATTAAATCAAAACTAACATGTAATATTAACCTATAAAATTAGTGAAATTCATAAAAAGTCTCAAATTACATTTATTTGGGTATTTATAACATCAATTATGTCAATATTTCCTTAATAAGATAATTACTTCATCATCATTGTGTCACAAATAAATTAAATTATTTATTGTCTAAAAATTATAAATAAAACACCATTATGTAGGAAATCGTTTTATCTTTCTAATGAATATTTATAGTCTAATTTATCTTATGTATAACCTTATATTAAAAATTATTTATTTAGTAAACTTTGATTTTAACTATTTTAACCCTTCTTTAAATAAATTAATATTAAATGTCCTAATCTAATCCAAGTGGGCCTAAATGGTCATATTTTATTCCTAATGTTATTTTTGGTCGAATTACACTTATCCAATAGAATTATGACATGTGTTAGGGTAATAATAATATCATTTTTACCCTTAATTATCCTATTTACTTTTAATCGTGGTAAATAAAAGTAAAAAGTTACTATTCACCAAAAAATATTTTCAACTCATTGAACCACATTTTAGTCCTTGATATTAACCGTGGCTCTCGGATTTTTGAAATTCCACTCACAGAAGTGGTAAAATTAAGTTTTATGAAAAAATCAGTTTTTAACTACCACTTAGTGGTTTCACTATTCATCAAAAAATGAAAGTTTCCAGAAAAATACCAAAAATTAGGCCGAAGCTATATTTGATATTATGAATTCAAAAATTATGTCTGTTTTACCAAATTCAAAACATATCAGTTTCATTAATTAATTTAAAAATTAATTCCCATCGTCAAAACAAAAACTGTGTTTTTAAGAGATAATAACTATCAAAAGATTGACACTTGTTTATGTCTGGTTTAAATGTGAAATTACATCCAATGACCAACATTGTATTAAATGGTAAAAATATATTCTAAATATACTTTAAAACCACTCAAATTAATAATTTATCACTACTAATTATTTGGATTAAAAAATTTGTTTTTAATTAAAATTTAGTAATTTTCACTATTCATCAGAATATGAAAGTTATCCGAAAAGTACCAAAATTTCACCCTAATCTAATTTCGATATTCTGAATCCAAAAAAAAAGTCCATTTTGAAAGATGAAATTTATAAAATTTCAAAAAGTGGGTATTACTATTCATAACGACTAGTTCATAATAATATTATAATAATATCTCGTTTAGTGAAACTCAATATTGCGTACTACACACGCTATCAAGGAAGGTCTTTATTGCGTGTAATGCAAGCCATGTCAAGGATGCGTGTTGTGAAAGCTCCTTTTGGTGTAGCATAAAACACAATACATTAATGAAATTAAAAAGAATATTTTTCATAAAATCTTTGGGTGTTACAAACACCTAGTGATAAAACCTACTAGATAACGTTTTATCTATGGCCACTAATACTAGCATCACATATCTTGATACATCTTGGAGATTCATGGATGAAATTACCACTAATAAGCATGGGACTCACGCATCAGTTCATATCCTATATCTATAGGATCCTAGATACATCAATGTATATGAAATATTTCATCTCTATCTATAGACCAATCCGGAGGTGGGTCATCTACTGAAATACTCTCATAGAGAACCAAGCCTTCAGGATCAGAAAATTGCCTACTCTTAACCTTCTCAAGGAGGGAAGATTTAACTATCATGTATGGGAGGTAATACTACTCGTGACTTTCATGAAACTTCATATATAGCACAGAAAATTAGGCCATCAATTTCCATTCATAATTGGCTTCCCATGCTGTCTTTGTATGAGTTTTTTGACTCAGAACATCTTCCACTGCATTACCCTTTCTAGGAATATAGGAAAGCTCAAAATCAAAGGAATGAATATATTAGACCCATATCCACTGTCTGATATTCAAGTCACACTATGTAAAGATATATTTTAGTCTCTTCTATTCCATATACACCATAAATCACTCACCAATCAGACAGTGTCTCTAATAACATCAGGAATGGACACCTGTTACTAGCTCAAGGTCGTACATTAGATAATTTATCTCATGAGGCCTCAAATTACAAAATATGTATGCAATGAATCTATCCTCCTGCATCATAACTACACATAGTTTGATGCTAGATGCATCACATAACACTATATAACCTCTATTAGGCTCTTGAAGTATCTTAATCGGTGTTGATACAATCCTTACTTTCAAATCCTTAAAGGATTACTCACACTCTTCCGATAATAGGAACTTGAGACAATTATTTGTAAGACCGGTAGGAGGTTCATCAATGTGTGAGAAGTCCTATATGAAATGCCTATAATATCCATCCATCCCCAAGAAACTCCGTATATAAAACATTTTCTTGGGTTGTTTTCAGGAAACCACAACACTCACCCTCTTTGGGTCAATAGGTACTTTTAATTATTAAATAATATGACCCAAGAAGTGAAAATTTTTGATCTAGAATTTTAACTTAGAAAACTTTGAATAAAGGTTATTCTCTCTCAGTGTACTCAGAATTATCTCAAGGTTCTTATCATGGCTTCTAAAAGTGTGAGAATACACCAAGATTTCTTCCACAAAGACTATGGAAAAAGAATAAGGATAGAGGTGGAATACCCTATTTATCACATCTACGAAGATGTAAGGTGTGTTTGTAAGACCGAATGACATAATGAGATACTCACACATACCATGACTACTACGGAAAGTTGTATGATGTATGTATGAAGGCATGGATCATACCTGATGATAGTAAAATATCAATTAAATCATAGAAAACAACATAGCTCCTCAAATCTGGTCAAAAATATCAACTATACAAGGTATTGGATACATGTTCTTAACCGTGACCTAGTTCAACCATCTATAATCTATGCATAGAAGAAGGGTCACAACTTCTTTATTGAAAAAAATCATGGGTGAACCCTAAGATGAATTGTTAGTCCATAGAAAAAATTTGGCATTTAAATCCTCTAACCTCATATTGATCTCCTAGAGATTATTATGTGTCGTCCTATATGGAGGAATGAAAATTATAACTACTCTTGGAATAATCTCATTCATAAACTACACCTCTCTTTGAGGAGGTAATCCAGAAAAATTGTTGGGAAAGACATCCCTAAAATTACCTACTACTAGAGGGAATTCAACCGAATGTAGACCCTAATCCTTCCTAAATAGATTAGAAATCTGGGTGGTCACTCCACCTATCACATGTTGCACTAGTTTATATCTACTATCTTAAACATCCAACTCACCCTTGTGTAGATAACTTCTTCCCTTTGGTTATGTAGACAATACCCTATGGTGATAGTAGTCTAAAAAGGAATGATATGGGACCAACCAATACTTACCAAGAATGAAATCAAATCTCATCATCTTGAGTATGAATAGTTATCACAATAAAGGGTAATTGTGTACCTTAAGGGGGTAGTCCCTACATTGTAGTATTCCCTCTGATTGTACTCCCAATGGTGTATTCAGGGTCATTAAACCACAATAATACTAAATTTACATCTTGATAATTTCCATTAAAGATAAGGAGATGAATAATTGTGAATAAATTGTATAAATTAGATACTATAGTTGAGGATACTAGGATAATACCTCATACTATAGATGGTCCTACACTCTGTTCCTTGGGTATCGGCTGTAATACATGCAACTGGCCTGATCCATGCCCATGTGCTATAGATATACTACCTTGATTATGATTTCTATATTGGTGTTGATGGTCTTAAGTCTAGATACCATGTCCATGACCTCTACCTAGGCTAGTCTAGTCAGTGCTACTCTAACTCCTTGCCTGACACAGCATAAAATAACCTACCCTTGAAGGTGGAGCTGGTGCATATTCTCTTCCACTAGAAGTAGATGAAAAGGTACAACAAAATCTCTGAATATTCTCTATACATCTGAAATCCCAACACTCCATATGCTCTCTATCACACTAAGGCTTCATATCACCCTATCGTCTATATTGATGGCATAAAATTGAGTTTCCAATGCATTTACTCTGATCTCCACTGATGTGACATTAAACCTCAAAGAAATAATTCCTGCTTCCAAAAGAACTATTAGCCTGCCTCAAAACTGATCCTTTATGACTGGTACAATTGTCTTCCCTCAGGTTGTGCTTAGTGATAAGATCCTGATTGAAAATCTTAGATAAGGTAAGTAGATGAAAATTGTTCACCTAAGTATAGATGGCATATTGAAGCCCATCCTCGAAGCATCTAGCATGAAAAAGCTCATCACCAGCTAGAAGCAGTGCAAACCACTGTAACTCAGAAAAATTCACTAAATAATCCATAACTAACATAGCACCCCTACTCTAGATGCACAAACTCTTTGTCTCAATTTGATCTCAGGGTATGAGGATAGACGTGATCACATATGGTAGTATAGAATTCATCCCAAACAATGCCTTGATGATGACCAGCCTGGGTAATCACATCCCACCAGTGATTGGCTGAATCACACAGCATGTAAGTATCAAGATTTACCCTCCACTCTAGAGCCGTCCCTAGTTACTCAAATATAGATAGAGTGGCATCTAGACAAGGCTCAGTATCCTATGAACCTCTATCCTTCATTAAGGTGGGAGGATGATGTTGTTGGAACTCGTGTGTTAGATCATCCATCATAGGTGTAGGTCATGAATCACCTTGCATGGACTAAATCATATGTAGGAAAATCTCATAAAGATGAGTGTCAGTTCCCAGGCCTATTATAATAGGTGGTGCCTCAAGTGGTACTTCTGGCGGTGAGACTAGCAGCTCAGGGCCCACTATGTCTGTAGCATGGTAGTTTACACCCTCCAAGAACATGACCCAAGGAAATCATGGTGTAATTTCTCTAAAAATTTCAATAACATGCCTTAGAACAAGATTAAAGAATATAGAAGCACTAACAGTGGAAGAATGAAAAAATAAGGTTTCACTACCCAATGTATACTATGCCAACTAATCTCTTAGAAGTCCAAGTATTACTAAGTGTTCAAGTTTAATTTATAGTGGTTCTAGTAGATGAAGTGGGTCAATATCACCTTGCCTCTTTATTTACTAGAAACCATTTCAATTTATAAATCAGATTCCACATTTTTAAGTTTCATTTTCTTATAAACTTATATCATAGTCTGATTAAAATGGATTTTCATTCCCAGTAAATCAAGGGTCATACCCCTTATCACTAAAATTGAATCCCATTTAATTTATAATTTACCCATCCTATATTCGGTCTCAGAATGTAACAGTCTATATATGATGGCTTGAATCAGTAAACTACCCATTGCAATGCACAATGGCCCATACACATGATGGATTGAAACTATAAATCACTCAATCACAACCAAAGATAATCATAGACATATATATATAACACAAATCACTCAATAATCACAATCAATAAAAACAATGAAATAAATGAAATTCACCAATATGGAATGTAATATGCATGGAATTTGAATTCTAGGTTCCTAAGATGATGCATATAACAATTCTCCTTTCCATTATATCACCAGGACATGTATTAAATAAAGTTATCAATCAAAACAATAATAATAATGATCACTCAGAATGTGAATCACCAAACATTGAAATTATATCAACTATAATAGGAAAAATCATAACAACAACCATAATTTAGAAAACTTATCATTTACCCTGAATATGGGTTAGCTACACCCAAGAACAGATTATAACCAAGTTCCAAATCATTCTTAATCTCCTACTTGTTGTCTCCAAATAGTAAAGTAAGAAATTAAAGGCTCTGATGCCAACTTGTGATGCACCAAAGTTGAGTTCCACTCAAATGTGCCCCAATCCCGATTAACCACATGTCCTCAAGTGCATCTCCCCGAATGCTAGAGGATGCTGACTATTAGCAAGGTCCTAGGGTGTATCCATGGGGAGACTATGCTCTCAATATCATAGTGTAGCATAATAGGAAAAAGTAATAACATGTAAATAGTATAATTAGTATAAAAAATGGAATAGCTGAATCAGTAATAATATTAAACAACAGTAATAAATCATAATAATGTACAAAAACTGATTATATATATCATGTCTCTATAAAACTAGAAAACATAGATACAAGTAAGTAAGAAATATATTCTATAAAAAAGAAGTAAAAATAAGACAAAAATTATCCCTCATATCCTAATATCCATCTCAAGCATATGCTACCAAGATCCATCTTAATCATGTAAGAAATATAACGTGTCTAAAGCAAGACACTTCCCCTTGTCAACACTTGCATACATGTAATCTTCTTAGGTACCAATGGCGGCCCAGATAGGATTTGCGATAAATCTCAATAGGCCACCACCAATGGAGTCTATAATATCCAGTCTGTTTTTTATAAACTAAAATAGTGTGAAATCATGCATATATAAAAGTAAAGTAGTATATTAATGTAAATACTTGAGTACTTGCATCAGCTTCATCTAGTGTCTGAACATGTAATCATTTCATCAATTAATTATGTTCTAGTTTAAATAGTAATTCATGTGAGGTATAACCAACACTGAAATCATGAAATTATGATAATAGTGAAGGATAAAAAATATAACAATGCATACTATTGATATTATTAATTAAGAGGATCCAAGGTAATAACCAAGGAATCCTTGACCTTAGGGGTTGAGCTAACTCAATAATAATCTGTAACTTGGCTATAGGGGTAAGAGTGTAATCTAAGGGGAATCACCTAAGGAATTATAAAATAATGTAAATATAACTGAATCCAAAGAATTCATCCAAGGTAAAATTGGATTAGAAATGACTAGGACCAATGGTGTATCCAAGGTGCCACATGTTTGTAGAAGTCATGTTGAATCCAAGGAGTGTATCCAATGCATCCTATAATAATAATGGAGTGATCCTACGGTGTTATATTGTGCATCCACTAATAGAAAAGGATTTGGTTCCAAGGTGGGTATCAACCTTGAAAACTAAAATATATGAATTGGAATGGCATCCACAAGTGCTCAAGGAATTCCCTCAGGAATCCAAGGCAAGATCATGACTAACCACTCCTATAATAATGTCAAGGTCTGTATTCAATAGGCACCTTATACTTGATTCATTAATTAATTAAGACCATGTAATATTAATTCTATGTAATAAGAAATATTTTTCAATTTTTTTAATTAATTATTGTGATATGGATAATAGGTAATGTAACCATTTAGTTCATTTAAGTCAGAATCAATTTATCTGGTTCACTTTGTTTCCTTCCATTAAACATGATAAGGTGTGCTACATACATGTAACCAAGTCTTTAATTTAAATTTAATTTGGAAAAGTAATATACATAGTATAATTTCAAAATAACCATTTAATATTGATTTATTAAGATGCAACACTTACCATAGTTGGGTTAAGTGATAAGAATACATGTGCTAGAAATTAACAATTCATAGATTTAATTAAACACTTACCTTTAACAAGGTTAGGTTATAGAAGATATGAATAGTGGAATAAATAGAAATAAAAAACCACTAAAGGAATATTTAAGAAAAATAACCTACTTTGGGTGGTCTTTATTGAGTTTATAAACTCTAATTAAGGATCACATATTTAACAGGGGTCTTAGAACACAGTTCTAATGATTATAATCAAGGAATATGAATTTAATAGTCCATGGAAAATAAAATTAGAAGGCACACAATGATGATTTATAAAATCATGAAACTTAAGGTATGAGTTATAGACCACCTACCTTAGGTTCATATGACTATCCTTGTCCAGTATTAGTCTTTATTTTGGCCTAGATTGGGAGAGATTCGAAGAACGGATCAATTATTTGAAAATAGGTCATATCAGTCTACCCCTTGAAAACACTGTTGAGAGAAAGATAGAAAATAATGGATAAAAATTAAATTAGATCTTACCAAGATGAATTCAATGAGATTAATGGTGCTTCGATCAGAATTCATATGGACGAACAGGATCAAAAACTATAAAATAGGTTCAAATGAGATCAAAGAGGGAGAAACGAGGGTGTTGACTTATGAAATGAACAAAGGAAGAATAAAAATAGGTTTAAAAATTTCATTAAGGGTGAATGGATTATTTTTCCCAAAAACTCATGTCAAATGGTTTGGAAGTATATTTGGCCAAACCATACACCAACTATGTCCCATCTACAGTAAGGATGGGAACATCGTATAGTTTGGTCACATGGTTAAGGAAACTGTGCTTCAACCATCCAATTATCCTCTTCTAAAAACTAATGAATTTTCACTTAGGCATGTAGCCCATGGTGCATAGTTAGTTAAAATTGTCTTTTTTGCTTCACCCTATAGTCCATCCCTACATGATTAGGAGATACCATGCAGGATGGGTCATGTAGTTTCTATTAACCACGTTGCCTAATGATTTTTTCCACTATCTACGGTTCATGGCTCCGAAAAATCCCCAAACACTACTAAAAACTTTTTTAACTCATTAGGAATTTTTATTTGGTCCAAAATAAAAAATCATACCAAATTTAAAAGGATTCATACCTGAGTGAAAAAAAGGTTCTTACAATTGTGAGGCAACATCAAACTTTTGAAGTGGATCTATTAATCCACTAATTTTGGAGAAATGGATCAATACCACTAAAAATATTTTTTTCTTTATCCAATGATTAGAGAATAAAAAATTTATTTTGGTTTCTTATCTCTTGTATGTTGAAGCATATTGATTGTGGACTCTTATCAAGAACACAAGGAAACATGAAGAAATTGACTCTATATAGTTGGATGAGTATAGGAGGTTGCTTTTTAATAAGTAATTTCTACTTATTCTTTATATGAAAATGTATAAATAATTCCTAGAGATAAATCATGAGTATAATGAATAAATTGGTACTTATGAGAAAATTTTTAAAAGACGTATGAGGTATGCTTCTGATATTATCATTGAACTGAAAAGTAAGATTGATTGATTCTTCAGTTTCTTAAAACCAAGTATCTGAATGATGTTATCCATAAGTGACTTTAGTAGCTATGATGAAATTATTTTTGTGATATCAAGGTGGAAATAGAGATTGGATCCACCCATAGATATCATGGTTTTAACAAAAAAAATGTGTAATTATATGTAAATTCTAATAATAATAAAATTAAAGAGAATAATATGAGTCTTTTGTTATTAAACATTTATGGAAAAAACATAGAGGAATTGTCTCAAGGGTACTAGTAAATGTTTTATGTATGGAAAGTATGGTCATTAGGCAATCAAATTATTAATTAATGTAAAAAAATGGCTAAAAATGAAAATGGAGAGAAATATTTATAGAGTAAACCACCTACACTCCAATGTTTCAAATGTAATGAGTTTAAAAATTATACAAACCAGTGATCGAATATAAAGGTTAATAATGATTATAGATTTTAGAAACCTCTTAAGACTAGATATAAATTGAAATCTCATGAGATAACTATTTTCGGTGTGGGGTACAATAACATGGTGTTAAATGGTATTCTTTCCATCCATTCTAGAACTGCTAATATATTATTTGATTTTTGGTTCTACCCACTCTTTTATTTATAAATAATTTTATAATGGTATCACATTACCACCTTAATTATTATTTAATTAATTAAAATAAAAACTCCAAATGGTATGAGGATCGCATCTCAAGTCTATGATTCTTCTCTGATTAAATTTTTTGGGAATGTGCTCCCAAAAAACCTTGTAATTCTATATATAGTTGAATTTGATGTGATTTTAGGAATGGATTGGATCCCTTTATATAGATCCCATATTAATTTACAAGGAAGAAAAATAATGTTTGATATTTCAAACCAACTTATGATTTTATATCACTGATAGGATCAACGTGAACTTCAGATGGAAATTTCATCAATTTCATGAGTAATAATTTCTATTCAAATATGGTTTTTATCTTATATGTTTAGGGATAAACTCAACATCAAATATATACCTATTTTATGTAATTTTTTTGATGTATTCCAAAAATATATTCATATTCATCCAGTAAATTGTGAATTTTAATTTTCAATTGAGATCATACCTAATGATACACCTATAAAAAAGTATCCATATCGAATGGACTCGATTAAGTTGTAGGAATTAATGAATAAACTTCTAGAAAATATAGATAAGGGATTCATTCAGATAAGTGCTTCTCAATGGGGTGAACCTATTCTTTTTATATATAATAAATATGGATAAATGAAACTCTATATTGATTATCAGGAACTTAATAAGATCACGGTCAATAATTAGAATCTTCTTCCTCCTGTATTGATTATTTTTTTTATTAATTATAAGGATCCCAATATTTTCCCAAGATTAATATTCAATATAGATACTATCATTTGAGGGTTAAAATTGAATAAATTACTTATACATCCTTCTATATGAGGTATGGACACTATTAATTTATAGTGACTCAATTTGATTTTACTAATTCCCCTATTATCTTAATGGATTTAGTGAATAGAGTCTTTAGAGATTTACTTGATTAGTTTCGGGTTTCCTTTATAGATGATATTATTATATATTTCAATAATAATTAATAACATTAATATCACTTGAATATTTTACTAAAGACCCTAAGGAATGATAATTTGTATGAAAAAAATTTCCAAGTGTTAATTTTGGATACATGAAATTTCATTTTGGGGTCATATAATCTCAAGAGAGGTTATATTGATGGATCCATCAAAAAGAGAAGTTAGTGAATATTTCATCAGACAACCACTATGAATGATATCCATATTTTTCTTAGATTGGATGGTTATTTTTGATGATTTATAAAGGAATTATCAATACTATCTAATCCACTCACCAAGTTAACTTAGAAGGGATTTAAGTTCCTTTAGATTAATGAATGTGAAGAAAATTTCATGGAACTAGAGAGAAGGTTATTCAATGCACCTATGATCACACTACCCTACAATGGAGAAGTGTTTCTGATTTATAGTGATACATCAAAGAAGGTATTGTGATCTATTCTTATTCATAACTATATAGTAATAGATTATTCCTCATTCTAATTGACGGTTCATTAGTAAATTACTCATCTCGTGTTTTGAATTTGTTATGATAATTTTTACATTAAAGATATGGAGGCATTATCTTTATAGATAAAGGTGTGACATATATACTGATCATAAAATTTAAAATTACATAGTCACCAAAAAGTAGCTGAATATGTGAAAGATAAGATGATTGTAGTTGATTATTGATTATTAATATTCAATACATTACCACCCTAGGAAAGTGAAAAGGGTGGATGATGCTTTAAGTTAGAAGGATCTTGTTAACATATATATGATGAGTATCAAAAAAGACATAATATTTATGGATTTTCAAATTAAGGTCCTTGAAATATTAATGAAAGGGTAGAGTTCTTATTTTGATCAAATGAGATTTCACCCATCAATCCATGTGAAGATTAAAGATGTACAGAAGGAGGGTGTGGAGCTGTAAGAGAAGGTAAGACATATTCCTAAGTTCAAACTTGATTTTAATGGAATAATAAGGTTTAGGAACTGATTATATGTCCCATAAATACTAAACATGAAGAAATATCTATTAAAAAAATATCATAGCTCATCATTCATTCTTTATCCTGAAAGTATAAAGATGTATAGTGATATGAAAGAGTATTTCTAGTTATAAAAAATGAAGATAGATAATGTAGAGTATGTATCTTAGTGTTTGGTATGTTAGATTGTTAATTATGAGTGATATAAGTCTATGGGGATGTTCATTACCCATGCCAAAATGGAAATTGGAAAACATCACCATAGATTCTGTCTTTGGACTTCAAAAAATGTCTAAAGACCATATTGTTGTTTGGGTTGTTTTCGATCTCCTTACAGAGTCAACACACTTAATAATTTTCAAATGATATTTCTCCCATGGTCAAATTTACATGATATATATTAGAGAAGTGATAAGGTTGTAAGGATTGCCGCATTATACTATGTTTGTTCAAGATCTGATATTTACTTTTAAGTTATGGTGAACTCTTCACTAAGATTTATATATGGAGTTGTGTTTCAATACTTTATATCATCCTCAAATAGATGGTTAGTATAATAGAATCATTCAAACCTTGGAAGATATACAGATATCCTTTTTTGTATTTCGATGTTTTTTGTGATCAATACTTTCCTCTAGTAGAATTAACTTTTAACAATATCTTTCACTTGATCATTTATATGTATACCTATGAAGACCACTTAGTAAATAAGTACAAAACTATGACATGTTGGGATATTTGTAGAACTAAATCTATTCTGACCCGATCTATCTAAAAAATGGTATAGAATGTCATATTCATTACGTAGCGCATCAAAGTAGCTCAAAGTTGAAAAAAGATTTATGGTGAAAATATTTGGTGAGATATGGAATTCAAAGTTTGTGACAAGGTATTCCTATAAATTTCTACATAGAATAATTCTACGAGATTTGAAAAGAGTGGAAATTTAATCCCTAGGTATATTGGTCCCTTTGAGTTTCTTGATTCAGTAGGGACTGCATCTTATCGCTTGGACCTTCCAACGAAACTCTCTCAAGTTAATGATGTATTCCATGAATATATTTTGAGGAATTAAAAATCTAATAATTCACATGTCACATCTATGGAGTTTTTTTGAGGTATTTTCTCATTTATTTTTGTTCTTTTCTTTATTACATGGATTTCCCAAATATTTTTTGAGAAAAATGGTGGTTTTCCAGCTGGTTGGATAGTATTAGGCACATAATTGGCACATGGTTAGTAGAAACTATGTTCCATCCCAGTGCAAACCCTGAGGCTAGGACAGTGGAACTATCCAGGTTGCATGGCCTAGAGAATGGGTGTGTATCCCTATCAAAGAAAATAAACTTACTAGGATAGTGGCACTATTCAGGATGCATGACTAGGTGCACGGGCATTCATCCCCTCTAGAAAAAACATTTTTCCTTTTTTCCTCGTGGAAAGAGGTGTTTCATAGTGGCACAGAGTCTGGTAGACCATGCAGCCTTCCATATCTTTAAAAAATTTGAAGATACAGTTTTTACCCTCATCAATTTTAACACCCAAACCCCTCATTCTTCCCCCATTCATCACTCTCAACCCTAGGCTTTCCCCCTATCCTCCTCTCCTCCCTTAGGTTCAAATATTTGTGTGTTTTTTCTTGTATTATTCAAGAAATCATCAATTAAGCTTTTACTCTCCTATTTCATTCCCTCTTATTGGTCTCTTCCCCCTTCTTACTTATGATATCATTTATCTAGTGGGTATATTAACCTAAACTGGGTTAAATTGCTTTTCCATGGGTTGTATCTTCATGGTTTTTTTGTTCTATTTCTTACTTAGGGTTTTTTCTTGGTATGACTTTTGGTTTCTAACAGGTTCTAGATGATTTCCAGAAAGTGGTAGTTGGTTCCATGCCTTGACATTATTTGATGATTTTACTATGCTTGATTTAGTTTAAAATGGGATTTATAAATTCTGCATATGGTTTTAAAGATTTTTTCCATGGGTTTTGATGTGTGTTGAGGGTTAAATAGTGAATTTCCCTTTTTAAATGGTTGTTTTTCAAGTGTGTTTTCAATTATTGAAATTGTGATCTTATAAAAATGGATTTCGCATGGTATAGGAATTGGAATAGAGAACATGGTAATTGTTGGAACCATGACCGTTATATACAGGAAATGGAGTATGGTTTGTGTTTTTTTTCAATACTTTCATGGATGATCAGGGATATTTCAAAGAAAGGTATCATACAGTTCAAGCCAAAATTAGTATTGAAGGTGGTGTAGTTTCCCAGTGTATTCCAAATTTTTGGAGTCCAAAATTTGGAATTTGAATATCAATGATCAAAGTGGTTTTTCTTGTAGGCCTTATGAAAATATGGAAAATAAATAAGTTTCTAAAATATGGGAAGTTTTAAATGTGTTTCACAGAGACATAAAGTGTTATGATGGTGTATTCGTGATTATGACGGGCTTCGTGATCACAGATGGAGTTCTTCATGATTATGAGTTTTTGGTGTCTACAGTCATTGACAGAATGATTTTTGAATTTGATGGGTGCCACGAAGGGAATTGATGGAATATTACATGATGACAATGAGCTCTGTGAATAGATAATTTCCATGGTAATATGTAAAGGTAGGAGCACTGTGAATATGTGTTTGATGGTCCATAAAATCTGCAAAGTGGTGGTGGAGCTTCACAAATGGCCAAGATTATAAATACGAGGCTACCAATCTTCATTTGTATCTAGTTTTTTGAATTAAAATCCAAAGACGCTTTGAGTTCATGAAGATATTTGTAAATAGGGATATCTATACAAGCTGGTGCATTGCGAAGATACTTTTAGTCTTAACTAATTCCCATAATTTTGTCAAAACTGTACTTTACGATGATGACGTATTCTTGTTTCACTTAGTGAGCTTCTAAAATGTTGTTCCACGAAGTCAAGGAAGCTTCATGAAGACAGTTTTTTCTATAAAGGCAGTGGTGATTCATGAAGGCAGGTTGTTCTGCGAAGGTAGGGGTGCTTCATGAATAAGTGTGTATCTCAAAGAGCTTGCGTGAAGAGCAGTTTTGAACATATGTTTTAAGTTGATAGGTATTTCAAAGAGTATCTACTCTGGTCTATGGTGCAAGAAAAGTCTCGTGATAAGTTAGGGACAAAGTCTTCAATTCCAAGTTATTAAAGAGACCTTATGGTTGATAAACTGAGTTGAAATTTTCTCATAGCAATGAGATAAGGGGGGATTCAATGGAAGTTATCTAAGGGATGTAGTGAGTGTTACCCGAATTATTGTGAAGGCAATGAGTCTGGCACAGAGTGAAAATGACCTAACCTTTGTATTCCATAGCTAGTAATGTTTATTGGATTTTTTTATGACCAACACATTGTCGGTGTATGATCCTTGACCATAGCCCTTAGTGGTTAACTAAGTAAAAGAGTTTTGTGGTCTTTATACTTGTGATTGTTTGTTTTCTGTTCTTATCCATCATACAGGTTTAACAAGTTCCTACCAACATGGTAACAAGATCCTTGTTTTAAAAAGAAAAGTTGACACCCTGCTTCACCCATCCCCTCTCAGGGTGCCCTAGGGTCCTACAGTAATCCTGGGTATCTAGGTGGGTAGACTATGTCTGGTAAATTAGGCAAATCAGTAGGGATGAGGTCAGGTCTCCCTCATAGGAATATATAATAGCACTAATTAAATATTTATGATTGGGATTTGTTGGATCGAGAAGAATATGGGGAATTGTGTCCAGGATTTTATTATCGAGAGTATGAGGATCCTAGAACCCCACTAATCCTAGTTACTTGTGGATTTACATTTTTCATCATGTTTTGTTATCAATTTCGGATTTTTTTTCATATTCACTTCCTCCTTTATATTAAAATGTGTTTTTTTATTAAAATATATTATTCTTTTTCTTATCAACTTTCATGTTAGTTTATAATTTCATTTCATTTAATGGAATCCTTTTTATTGTTATCCTAATAAGAATTTCATATCACACCCTACATACACCCTTAAGTGTATGTAGACTTTTCTTTGTTTGACTTGGGTAAGGTTTGGTATCACCATGGTGGTGATGGTGGTTCCATGTTCTAGTGGTTTCTTTATGGATAGGTGTTGGTGGTTGTGAGATGAGGGAAATGTCCCACTTTTTTGGCTAATTGGTCCCCTTCCCTTTTTGGTAGTTTTGGTTTTTGGTTGTAAATGTTAAATGCTTAACACATACTATAGTTTTTTCACTTGAACTATTGTATTATGGATGGTGGTTATGATGTGAATTAATCATTTTTCATTGTTGGTTAATTATTTATTTTTCTAAACCATTCCCAAAGGTGTTACTCAACACCCTAAAACTAGTTTTCAGCCTGTGGGGATTGGGAACACCCTTCAGGCCATACCACAGGGTGGTTCAGGTGTTGGGTTGCATAGAAACCCAGGCCAGTTCACTAAAAATGGTATCATTGGATGATTTACTCTTTATTTAGGTCATTATATTTGGGGATTCTAAATAGGTAATAGCTAGGATTTTCAAGGATTGAGGTTCTAGTTATTAGTGGGGTGTTAGGCCAACACACCACGTGATAGGACATGGGTCACCATGGGATTTCTAGGATTTTGTTTGACTCCTCCTCCATTTGTGATAAACATGATATAGACTATGCAGGGACACTGAGTAGGGATGGAATGGTTTAATATGTTATTGTTCTTATTATGGTTTTATTTGGATTTATAAGAATGTTTTATTTTTGTATTTTATGAAATTAGTCCGAGTGATTAATTGATGATTTCCCTTGTGATTTTTTAAATGGTGTAGTATCATGCTTCCTTGAATACCTCCCATACAATAGTCGAAATAATTCATAGATAATTCTACCACACCAGTTGGTCATTGGTTAGTGGAAGAGGTGGTTTGGGTTGTCCAAACTTTGGATTGGGGAGTGGGCTCTATTCTTACTCAAGATAAAGAAGAAAAACTAGGTCGAGAAAAGGAAAAAGCTCTAGAGTTCATCAAGATCAAACCTCCTTTATAAGGTATCTTGTACCCCCATGAATATGGGTATTGGGTAGAAAATGTTGAGAGTATTTTTGGTTTTCTTAAGACACCTGAAGCAGTTAAGATGAAATATTCTTCATTCATGTTGGAAGGCCCCAATCAGAGGTGATAAGACTGAGTGGTCCAAGACAGAAAACATGATTAGATGGGTTGGAAGGATTTCAAGGATATTTTTAATGAATAATATCACCCTAAGAACTTTTCCCTCTCTAAGACCTGGGAGTTCTTGGATCACCATCAAGAGGATCATACTATGTTAGAGTATTATAACCACTTTGTAGAATTGGTTAGCTCTACACCTGAGGTGGTTTCCAATGAGTAGTTAAATTATCAATAGTTTGAAATGGTTTTGTGGGAATATATTTGATCCTAGGCCTTCTTGTTTAATTTTAATACATTCATTGAGGTAGTTGATCGAGCTTTGATGGTGGAAATTGATTGGGTAGGTAAGTTTTGTTTTTTTGGTATGACGCTACCTATAGGACAAGGGGGTGGTGGCACTTCTAAAAGGAAAAGGAATTGAAAAATGTAGGATAATTATAGAGGTGGTATCTATGTCCACCCATATCAACCACATTCATCTACAACCACTAGTGGTGGGTTGGTTCTATGCTACCAGTGTGGAAGGTCAGGGAACGTATGGTTAGCATTTATATTTTCAACTAGACCCTTCCATTAGTGTGGGTGTTTGGGTCACATTTAAAGGTTCTATAAGAGTGGTATGCTGACTTAGAGTGGTGTCGGTTCCTCTGTGCAGAGATAATTTTTAGATCAGTTTGGGGTATCAAGGGTAATGGGTTCTTAGTCTGTTGGGTGTGGTGGAAAGGTTGGATCCTCTTATAAACAGAGTCATCTCAAGGCATATCCATAGGTCAATAATCGACTTCAAATATAATAGGAGAAAAATAACCTTCATGATATGGAGCAAGTGTCGGTATAATTAGATGTAGGACCTATAACTATTCTAGGTACTATTTTTATTGCATCATCCATACTATCCATTTTTTTTTGACATCGGTGCTTCTAACTTTTTTATTTCTACCCATCTTGTGGAACTACTAAATTAGCATCTGAGCTTATGTCACATTCTAGGGAGTTAGTTAATCCACTTAAAAATAATAGGTGTTAGGGTTTTAGGTTTCCATATTATGCTCTCACTTTATCAGAGGTTCAATTGGATTGGGACTTCCTGGTTATATAAATGGATCTTTTTGTCATGATCCTCAGTATGGACTAGATAATATGTTTCAAGGAGTACAATGATTTTTATCGTTGGTGAGTAAATTTTGTGTCAACTAAAGGGAGTACTCAGGTCTCCCAAGTTGAATGGGATCCTTGATCTAGATCTAGGAAATATTTCTTTCTAGATTTCTTCAATAATACTAGAGGATGATGGTAGAGTCTCTAAGGATGGGTTTCCTCTTATAGTAGATGAGTTTCTAGATGTCTTCTCAAATTATTTCTTAGGGTTTCCCCTAAAGAGAGATTTGGAGTTCACCATTTAATTGGCACTAAGAACACAACTGATATATATTCCCCTATATCGTATGTCCCCCACTGAGCTGATGGAATTACATATGTATCTTGATGATTTGGAACCCAAGGGATTCATTCACCAAATATTCTTACGTTGGGTTTCCCCGATGTTGTTTTCTAAAAAGGTGGATGGATCCCTCTAATTGTGTGTCTATTACCAGAAGTTTAATATGGTCACAATTAATAATAAATATCCCTTACCCTGCACTGGTGACCTCATTAATTGGCTCAATTGGAAAATGTAGTTTTCAAATATTGACCTACACTATGGGTATCACTAGATTAGGTTTAGAGAGAAAAATATTCCCAAGAAAGACTTTTGAATCATATATGGAAACATTGATTATTTAGTTATGTAATTAAGTTTCAAAAATTATCTGGTGGTTTTCATGGATCTTATGAACTGGTTGTTCCATCAGTACCTTGAATCCTTTTTCATGGTGTTTCTGAACAAAATCCTGGTCTACTTCAGGATAGAGTAGGAGAATGGTTAGTACCTGAGGATCATCATAGGAACTATTTTGGATTACTATCTTAATTATAATCTTTCCAAGTGTACCTTTCGGATTTGGGAAGTCATTTTTTTGGGTCATGTGATCATGGAATGTGGGGTTTTGGTGGAATATGAGAAAATCATAGTAGTCATGTCAGGGGAGAAACCATGAAATGTATTCTAGATCAAGAGCTTCTTATTCCTAGAAGGGTACTACAAATGGTTTTTCATGGATTTAACTCTAATTTCTTCAGTCATGAACACACTTACCTGAAAAAAGGGAAGGTTTGAATGGACCCTATAATGTTAGGAATATTTTAAGGAGATCAAGTGGAAGTTTACCACTTCCCCTATTTTGGTCTTATCAGAATCTATAAGAGTATATTTAGTCTACTGTGATTCTTTGGGTATGGGTATTGAGTGTGTGTTGATATAGGATGGCTATGTGATGGTGTATGGCTCTCGCTAACTCCTACCACAAGAACGGAATTACCCAACACATGACCTAGAATTAGTAGTAGTTATGCATGACTTAAAGACACGAAACCATTATCTATTTGGAGGTAAATTTTTTGTCTTCTTGGACTATATGAATTTGGCCTAAATTTTCTCCTAGAAGGATCTTTATTTGAGACAGTGCTGATGGTTTGAGTACCTGATGTGGTTGCAGATTTCATAAGTAGAAAGATGTTAGTGCAAGATTTGAAGGAGTCTAGGGATGAATTGACTTTGATGGGGATTTTTTTCCCATATTCATCTGAAAACTATGAAGCATAGTGGAGGAATGTTTTTAGTGAGTATTTAGTTGATTATCTCTCTTATATAACTAATTTAGGTAGAACAACCTAATAATGAGTTGTTCTAACATTCTATGTAGCTTATAAATGGTGAGAAGGTGGTAAAAACTATTTATTATATCATAAAAGAATTATCTATTTCAAGGGATACTTCGTGGTTCTGTTTTCCTTTTAGAATGTGGTAATGTGAGATATCATCCAATCTCATTTGTTGTTTCATCTAAGGACCACCATGATATTCTACAACATGCTTTTCCAATTCTGGTGGCTAGGCATGAGGTACGATATAGAAGATTTGTATCCATGTGCTATATTTTTTATCAGGTTAAAGTTGATCAATAGTGGCCCTCAGGGTTTCTTTAGCTTCTCATTTTTCCTACCAAGAAGTGGGAAGAGGTAACCATTCACTTCATCATTGGATTGCATCATACACCTTAGGGAAGGAATTCCATTAGATTGGTGACTAAAAATATTACCAAGTCTTCCCACTTCATTCCAATCAAGGATTCAAACATTGTGGTTGAGCTATGCTGATTTTATATCCATATAATTTTGAGGCTTCATGGTGTGCCTTCAACTATCATTTTATATAGGGACCCCCGATTTACTTCTTGGATTTGGGAAGGATTTCTGAGGGAAATGGGGTCATAGATCATACTCAATATGGTAAACCATACTCAAATGGATGGTTATACTTAGTGGGAAAAAACATTTTTGAAGACATATTCCCCTCAAGCATGTTGTATTTCAAGCTCTTATGGGATCACTATTTTGGATTGGTGGAATTTTTATATAATAATAGTTACCAATCCTCGATTAAAATGGATCTCTTTGAGACACTTTATGGTCATCCATATTAGTGGAATTTTTACTAGACAATATTGGGTGAGACTTCTTTTTTGGGACCAAGACTTTTTAAGATACATCTAATAAGGTTTGATTGATAAAGAATATTATTTTTATGGTATAGAGACTATGTAAATCTTATGTCGATCAATAGCACTGATCCTTGTAATTATCACTGGGTGACTAGGTGTTTCTAAAGGTGACACCTTGCATGGGTCACCGCCAACTTGGTGGGTATGGAAATATTAAACTGATGTATTTTAGACCATTTGACATCACTAAAATAGTTGTAAAGGTGGCATACCAGTTTACTATAACAACCCCAACCCCAGTATCCCAGAGTCAGTAGTTATTTTATTACAATGGCATGGATATAAGAGATAACATCACCAAGGATAGATTAGTTTAGTAGTCTTGAAGAACTAGATACATACATGGTTCCATTATTACATTGGGAATTAAATATGGAACATAACAAAGGAAAATAAATTTCTTCCTTGACACTTATTCAAAGATTTCATCTGCATACCATTGGGTAGGAAAACTAATAAAAATGTGAGTTCAAAATAATTAGTAAGGGTTACAATAGTAGAAACTTGAATCAATAATAAGTGAAACATAATCAATAATTCATAATCAAAATTTAAATCTAAATAACTAAAAAACACATGCCATTTAATTAATAAACTGAGAATGAAAATGCATACAAAGATTTTGTGATAGTGAAAATATCATGGATAGTAATTATAGAAATATTAACGAATGAAATGATTAATTATTGGATGTCATGTATGTTGAACATGAACCACTACCATCAAGACATTTCCCTATATTGTTTAAGTATTTAGGTAGAAACCCTTCTGATTCTACTTGGAAACAAATGTGAAGGGTTTGTAGCCAACCATTTTGTATCATGAGACATGACGATGCATCGAGGGGCTATTAATAATCAGGGCCCAGCTATGAATGAAATTAAAAAAGAATTATTCATACATAGATTTAATTTGTAAACAATAATACTTATCAAAATATCCATATTGAGTATAGGATACAGATTTATCAATATTTCCCCAGTTAAAATAACATTCAAAGTAAACACCATATGTATAAACGATATACGGCTAAGACAATAATCATATCCATGATACAAAAAATATGAATATTTAATAAAATATAATTTAGAATTTAAATTTATATCAAAGGGGTATTATATACACCACATTAAAATTATTATGTGAAAAATACCTAGTAAGTCTCAATGAAATGGAAAATTGAGATGAGGTCTCTTACCTTATGTCCAAAAGTGTTCTACACTTGTACATAATGTCCTGGATAAAAAAATTAGATTCATTAATTAATTAATAGAAAACCAATTCATCATATATTTTATTTATTATTTTTTTATTTTTTTCAATTAGTTATAATTTTTAATTTCGTTGTTTTTGGAGTGTTCGTTTCATGGTTTTATGGTCGATTCCCTTGTGTATAATTATGGGAGTTCTTTTCAAATGGAATAAAAAATCTAGAAGTGGGATGTAATGATATTAATATAATTATGTGATTTTAAATGGTCCTCATATATCATTTTTTTTTTATATGTTATGAGGATGATACATTAGATAAAACATTAATGCAAAATGATTAGTTTATTTTGGTGGTTTTTATGACCATCACAAAATAGTATAATTTTATTTAATATAATGTTTATATACTAGTTATATAATATTAAATAAGTCTTAATACAAATATTATAATCTATTTTAACAATAAAAATGGTTTTATTACCAGTCTTGAATCTGATAATGAAAAATGAAAACTTTTCATCCACAAAGGTGGTGAATCGACACGTCACAGATGATGTTTTAATTTTTATAATTAAAAGAAGAGGAGAAGATATTTTATAATGAATAGTCCATAAAAAATAAAATTATAGTATATATATCAAATTGTAGTTACCATTCCATTTTGGATAGTGGAGGTGAAGATAGGATAAGAAAAGAAATAAAATAAAATAGAAAGAAGTATTTTACCTCTCGAATATCGTCTCCTTGGGAACCTCCACAAGACACTTGAATTTGGTCTTCTTGTTAAAAAACAGCTCTTGGACATGGGGAAGAGTCTTGGGGAGTAATTTGGATATAAATTATACACTATTTAAGGAATATAAGGTTTGAGGAGAAGGGATGTTGAGGGGTGGTATTTATAGTGCGATGAGAGGGGTATTTTTTATTATTTTATTCATTTGTTTATTATTTTGGATCAAGACTTTCAATAGTGTTGATTATTGTGACTAAGTACAGTAAATATTTCATTTTATTTTTATCTAATGGGTTCTTACATCATAAATGACTCAAAAATTCATGTATTTGGCTTAAAATGTTAAATACCGTAAATTATCATATTTCACTATTCCACAAAAATTCAACTATTTAAGAAAAATCCAAAAAATTCACCCTAATAATCATTCGATGTCTAGATTTAAAAAATGGAATCCATTTTATGAAAATAATTTTAAAAATATGATAAATTTAATTTCTGATTAAAATCATCATTTATTAAAAAAATACTAATTTTAATATTATAACCAATTTTAAAACACTTTGTTAAATTAATTATGGTATCCAAAAATTATCTTATAATTATAATAAATAAACATATTAATTTAAGAATCTAGTTTATGAAAATAATTTTTCTTGAAAATTATTATTTTAAAACATTTATGTTTCATGAAAATGCCAATTCTTAATTTACCATTAAAAAAATATATTTAATTATTCCATTATATAAATATATCATATTTTCATTTATGAGATACCTACATTTTATTTATACTTACATAGGTTATTTTATTATTCTAATGGAAACATTAATATTCCTGATGATCTCATTACTATTCCAAAATCCATGTTAATATTTAATGGAATATCACAGTTTATTTAAGCTTGATGTTGCATGAAACGTAAGAATTTAAATAAATTGAATTTATTTAAGAAGATAAATACCATAAAATATTGGTTTGTTATATTGGACTTTTCATCCTAGTTAACATCAATCCATAATGTGCTCCATGTCTCACAATTAAAGAGGTATAATTTGAACCTGTCTCACGTACTGAATTAAGAAGAGTTGGAGTCGGAATATGATTTGTCTAGGATTGAGAAACATGTTCAAATTGTGGATTACCAATAAAAGGGATCTAGGGTAATTTCATACCATTGGTCTGGGTTCTTTGGTATCATGTTAATGATGAGAATGAGACATGGGAATTAAATTCTTGGGTAGAGGAGTAGTATCCTTATTTATTCTCTGATCAGACTTTGGTTTGACTTTAAGAGGGAGGAAAGTTTTCATAGTGGGTAGAATTGTCACATTTATAGTGTTCTATTAAGGTATTTTTATTTTATCTTATCATTATTATAGGTTTTTCTGATATTTTTCTGTGAAAAAATTGTGGTTTTAAGGTTGGATAGAAGTATGTGCATAGTTAGCATAAATCATGCTCCAACCCAAGGAAAAATGTGTGGCTAAGATAGTGGCACTATCCAAATCACACAATCTAGAGCATGGGCATGAAACACTATTAGAGAAAATAATTTGACCAAGAAATTGGAACTATAATGGTCATTTTTTCAAGGTAAAATAGTGTGCATACCATCTAGAAAAATTGTGTGTCCAGTTTTCATCTTGGGAAGAGGTTCTAAACAGTTACCACACAGCCTGAAAGATTATGTAGCCCAACTGTGTTGCTTGGCAGATCTTTAAAAAAATTAAATTCTAGATTTTACCCCCCCCCCCAGATTTTAGAAAAAAACCCTCATGCTTTCCTAATTTGACCCTCTCTACCCTAGGCACACCACCCTCTCATCTTATCCTCCCTTAGGCTTAGATCTTGTGGTGTTTTGGTTTGGATTCTTCAAGAAATCATCAAGTAAGATTCTTCTCTCCTCTTTTATTCCCTATTATTACTATTTTATCCCTTATTTATTATTTTATCATTTCTTCAATGGATAGGATGACCTAAATTGTGTTCAATATTATTACCTTGGGTTTTATCTTGATGGTATTGGTGTTCTCTTGCTTTCTTAGGGTCTTTCCTTGGTGAGCCATATAGTTTCCAATTGGTTCTGAGTGATTTCATGAAATAGGTCGGTGGTTCCAAGCCTTGAAATTATTTTATGATTTTAACATTGTTGATTTTGTTTTAAATGGGTTTAATAAATTTTGTGTGTGGTGAGAAAGGTGTTTTTCATGGGTTTTAGTGTGTGTTCATGGTTAAATGGTGAATTTTCATCTATAAATGGTTATTTGTCAAGTGTGGATTCGATTATTGAAATTTTGATTGGGTAAAAAGGTATTTCACATGGTATGGTAATTTGAATATAGAACATGTGAATCTTGGGTATCTAGGTGGGTAGACTAAGTCTAGTATGTTAGCTGATTTGGTAGGGCCTAGGCTCGGTCTTCCTAATAGGATTACATAACAACACTAACTAAGCATTGATCATGGGGATTGGTTGGCTTGAGTATGATATGGACCATTGTGTCCAAGATTTTTTTCATTGAGAGTATGAGGATCCCATGACCTTTATTGTACAAGTTACATAGGTATTTCCTGTTGTTCTCATGATATGTTGTCCATTTTAGTTTATTTTTCATATTCACTTATATTGGGACCACTTTGTGTATAATATTGAATGTGTTGTCAACAGTTGTCAATGAAGATCAAAATGAAGAAAGAGATGTATAAGAACTCCAAATTTATTTAGAGTGTTAATTAAGATTATTTTTTAACTAATATTAATTTCAAATTAAATTTATCAAAGGTGATACATTGTCTACAACAATGAAACCATCTTAGAGAGTATTGAAGGGATTGAAGTTATAAAGTGATCATGCAACATCTCACTGTTCAGAGAGACCATGTAAGAGCCTACCCAAAGAGAACATGCATTATTAAATGAGGGATCATGTAGATAATTGAATATTTAATAATGATCATACAAAAATGAGAATATTATTCTAGTCATATTTAGTGTTGAATGGAAAGACTAATGTTGCTGGAAGATAGAGAAGTTGGGAAGTTGCAGTACTTTCCCTAGAGAATATGAAGATGCTGAAACTGATTGTTCAAAGAGTATATAGAATGGTGTAAGGAGTTTCTGATGAAATATGATGACTATTGAAGAATCTAGATGACAGTAAAGAGGCATGGGTGTTCTTTCTGAAGTAGATATTTATGGTGGTTCCATTATATTTGGAAGAAACTTCTAAGAAGTTCAAGGAACTAGACTCTTTGTTTAAAAAAAGTGAATTTGCATGAAGTTGAAGTTGAAAGAATAAATTATGTCTATGAAGAGAAGATGATTCTAATTTGAGATCAGAAATTCATCCTCAATATGAAATTTTTAGAACTGGAAACTCAGTTGACCAATATTGAGAAGACACATATTGAGTCTCTACAAAAGAAGGAAATAGTTTCTGCTGGAACTCAATGCTCACTGGAGGATTCTACTGTCAAAATACCTTAAACATATGATAAGAAGATCATGACTTCACTCATTGATCTATTAGAAGTAGCTAAGAAAGTGGAGGCACCATCTATACCAAATTTTACTATTTTTCATAAATATGTTTCTAAAAAATGAAAGTTGGAAGAAAAATTATAAACAAGTATGGATGAGAAAATTTTGTGAGAAGAAACCTACCACCATGGCTAGGGTGAATAGGAAGAAGAATCTGGAAGATTGTTCCCCAGATAGAGAACAATATATTAAGAATAAGTCCCAACAACCTTATACGGAAGATATCAAGTAGACAAGATTTCTAGGTCGATGTTGGTGCTGTAATATATTTGGGCATTGTGAACTGGAGTGTTAGTACAATCCATTAAATGATACATCAAAGAGAAATCATATATCAAAAAAGAGAAATACACAGAAGAAAAAGAAACATAAATAGATCTAGAAGCATCTATATACCTCAAACTGATTTATAATGCTTGAAAAAATTTGTGATGTATGCAATTGGAGTGGTCAAAATAATAGAGAATGTTTATCTCAACATATAGCTAGATCTGATAAGAAAATAAGACCTTTGATGTTGGTAAATATGAAGTAGCTACCTTGAGAAGAAAGCAGAATAATATTGTGAAAACAAATTTCTCCAAGAAGATCTCAAGTAGGAAAGATAAGAAGATCCTGGATTTTAAATCCATGAAATTGATGGACAATTCAACCAAAAGAGCATCTAAGATGGATAACACTCAAATGAACCCATGTGGAACATCCAAACCTTCTACAATAGTTACAAATGACATGTTGGTCATCTAGATAGAATATTTGGAAAGAATTAGGAAACATGAATATGAAAAGGATATGGATGGTGATAAAGGAAGATAAAAACTTTCACGTGATGAAGATAAAGGGCATGAGAGAGTGAAAACCAAAAGAAACGCATGTGTTAAATAAGTTTTGTGTGAGAGATATGTGAAATCTGGTCACATTGCAAAAGGCTTCCTAACCTTAATACTAGAGAAAGAAGAAATCCTTAAGAGGAGTAAGAATGTATCATCGATGATGGATGTTAAGAAGAAGAAAAATTCTCCATGCAAAGAATAACTGAATGTAATGATATCTCTGCCACATCAGCACATATCAGAAAATATATTCATATGTGTGAGCATGAAGACTGGAGTAAATAGAGGAACTTGGTTGAGAAAAGCATATCAACCATGTAGTTCATATAAATGAATCAATGAGGATCCACCACATTCCCTTAAATCTCTTGTGTATCGTATTTGTGTTTCTAATATAGGGAATTTATTGTGAAGAAAGATCTCAGGAGGAGAACCTGAGAAGTAGTGAATGATTTCAACACTTGATTACAAATATGAAGAATTTTTCATCCTTGTAAGATTCTTCAATTGATATTCAAAGATTAAAATAATGAAGGATCACCCTTGATGGCGATGATGATGAGTGTTTCCCTTTATGTGGAGAAAAATGAAGAAGCTTCAAGAGTTACTATTTCAATTAGTATTAACTTCATTTGGTATAAAATTCAATTACTCTGGAAATTTCTTGAAGAACCTGTCATTGGAAAAGGTATGTCATTTATCAATCTCTCATCCTTGGATACTCATAATGAAGATCATTTTACAAAGGGTGATTAACTAAATTAATCAGTGACATAAGAACAATGGAAGTGTCTCAAGGCCACTTATCCTGCCAATTTCACTGGAATGTTTTTTATCTGTTTGTTGAAGTGAGTACATGATTTTCAGTTTGATTATTCCCTATCACATTCAATTTATATATCCTAGAATTAATTTGGAAACCCCTTGAAGACAAAGTACATGATTTCACATCTCATGTGGTATCATGATCAATGAATAATGGACAGCCTTGTTGTCTAAATTAAATCCTCTTGTTTTCTACACCGATAATTTCTCAAGTAGACTTAGAGTGAAATGATTGATAGAACATTGCTTAAGTATATATTGATATCCTTTTTCTATGAACTTTATATTTCTTGTCAATAAGGGGAGATATGTGAAATGAAAGTAAAGGGAGAGAGAATATTATTATTTTGATATTGATGCATTCATTTGAGGATAACTTTAAGGTATTGAAAAAAAAAATACAAAGGGGGGGATTTTTGGGACCTCTTTGTGTATAAGGTTGTATTTGTTGTTAATAGTTTTCAATGAAGATAAAAATGAAGAAGGAGACAAAGAAGAACTCCAAAGTTATTGAGAGTGGTAATTCAGATAATTTTTTAACTGATCTTAAGTTCAAAGTACATGTATCAAAAGTGATACATTGTCTACAACAATGAAACCATCTTAGAGAGTATTGAAGGTCTTGAAGTTATAAAGTGATCATGTAACTTCTCATTGTTCAAAGAGACCATGCAAGATCCTACTTGAATATAACATGCATTATTTCATGAGGGATCATGTGGATATCTGAAGATTTAAGAATTATCATACAAAGCTAAGAAGATGATGTCAGTCATATTCAGTGTTGACTGGAAAGACAAGTGTTGCTGGAAGATAGAGAAGTTGGGAAGTTGTAGTACCTTCCCTAGAGAATCTGAAAATGATGAAACTGATAGTTCAGAGAGTATATATCATGGTGGAGGGAGTTCATGATGAAATTTGTTGACTGATGAAGAATCCATATGACAGTAAAGAAGCATGGGTGTTCTTTCCAAAGTAGATATTTATGGTGGTATAATTTCCTAGTGTTTGCCAAATTTTTGGACATCCAAATTTGGATTTTTTTTGGAAATGGAAGGATTTATGCATAGGAGTGAACGAGATACATAATAGAGAATTAAATTGAAAAATTAAGGGAAACACATACCTCAGAACATGGAATGTGTACCATGTTCCAAGAATGATTCACAGCCACATACCTGGAAGCGGAAACAGTACACGGAGCGGTGCACCAAACCAAAAATGGTTTACAATGATGGTACATTGTGAAGGTGTGTGGTATGCAGAATGTTGATGGTTTACAGTGGAGGGAGTTGCAATACATGGGATAGCTTGTCTTTGGCAGAAGAGATGCATTACACAGACCAGTAGTCTAATGGTGTGTGTTAAAGGATTGTAGTACGTGGTGGAGGCTTACAGTACGTTAATGGAGTTCAGTATGTGGTAATGTTTGTCCCATATTGAAAATTTCGGTATAATGGATTAGAGAAATTTTTGGAGTTATTTGCCTATATAAGGAGTGTTAATCCCAACATTAGGGTAGAGAGAATTTGATAAGAAAATATCATCACTTTGGAATAACTCAGCTATGTCTGAATGTGGTACACTGGAGAGATTTTGTGTAGGATGAAGTAGTACGCGGATGATGAAATGGTATGCGGAATTGGAAGGAGAAATCCATGGAAGAGATTCTGTATAGGAAAAAGTAGTATGTGGGTGATGAAATGATTTGAAGAATTTGAAAAGGAAGTCAGCATAATAAATAAACAGTTTGTGGAATAGGAAGAAACAACCCACAGAAGAAGAAATTCTGCTGAAGTTGAGGCTATAAGAAGAAGTGGTATGCCAAGGTGATACATTGATGTGGTACATGGAGGAGGTATGTGTAGGCGATACGCAAAGGCGGTATGTGGAGGTGGTATATGAAGGCAGTACACCAAGGTGATACCCAGAGGCGGTATGCAGAGGTGGTATACAGAGCAGGTGTGGAACATGAACGATTCATGTATTAGTCACGGTATGCAGATCAAGAGCGGTGCGTGGATAAGGTGTGGTATATAGAGAAGGCCCAATATGCAAAGTAGGTGCAATACTTAGAACATGCGTGGTTTGCAGAGTAGGCACGGTATGCCGAGCAGGCACAATACACAGAGTAGGTGTGGTACGCTGATCAGAGATAGTCTGGAGAATCAGGGATAGTTTGAAAAAGAAAAAACATCATAAAGGAATTTTGTGGTTCTAGTATAAAGAAGAAGAATATTGAACATAAAAGTGAATAAAATCTGGACCTTGATGCAAGAAAATTATCATGCTGAACAAGAGACAAAGACTTTTATTTCTATCTGTTTAAGTGGCCTTCAAGTCGATAAACTGAGTGAAGATTCTTCCAACGTAGTGAGCAAGGGGGAGTCTGCAGAAGTGATCTGAGGAAATCAGTGAGCTATCCATAAACCAGTATAAATGTAGTGTTCCTAGGATAGAGTGACTATGTTTGAACCTTTTTAATCCACATCTAGTGAATATTAGTGGAATTTAGTATGACCAACAATCTGTCAGTGTATGCTCCTTGGACGTAGCCCTTAGTAGTGAACCTAGTAAAAGTGCAGTGTTTTCCATCTACATTTGAATGTTTTAATTACTAAACATATCCATTATACAGGGTTTAATAAGTTCCTACCAATGTGGGAAAAAGATCTATCATTTTGAGAGAGAAATTTGACACCCTGATTCACCCCCCCCCCCTCTCAATGTGGTCGAGGGTCCTTCAAATTCCTCTTTTATGTTAAAGTATGTTTTTTTATTAAAATGTATTCTTATTTTTATTAAAAAATATCATGTGAATTTTTCATTTAATTTCATTTCATGTCATTCTTTCTGGTGTTATCCTACTATAAAATTCATCTCACACCCTATATACACCCTCGGGTGTATGTAGATCTTTTTTTTGAATCAGGTAAGGGTAGGGCTTCCTGTGGTGGTGATATTGGTTCCATGTGCTAGTGGTTTATTTTTGGATAGGTTTTGGTAGTGTTTTAATGAGTTATACATCCCAATTAATTCATTTTAGGCTTGTTTGTCAAGTCTTCCCACTCCCCCTTTTTGTTTTTTTTGTTTTTTATTGTAAATGTTAAATTCTTAACTCATGTTGTAGTGTTTTCCCTTGACCTCTTATATTATGGATGTTAGTTATGATGTGATGTAATTTTTTCCATTATTGGTTAACTATTTATCAGTATAAATTATTCCCAATGTTGTTACTTGATTCCAACGCCTTGGTTTCCACCCCATGGGGATCGGGAACACCTTTGGGCCGAGTTAAGTGCGAGGTTGGATAAAAACTCGGGCTAGTTTGTGACATCACATGTACTGAACTTAGGAGTTATACCACTAGAAAATTATATTTATTATAAATGAACACATATATAAATATTTTATCATTTAGATAAAGTTATAAAAAAAAAATACTATTCACTTGGTTGAAGTTTTTTGGAGGAATCAAAAATTTGAGGAAGCTACATGGGAACTAGAGGTTGTGATGAAGCAGAGATATCCTTATTTATTTTACTAGATTGATGAGATTTTAAGGTATAAATTCATTTCAAGTGGGTTAAAACCCAACACCATAATATTTAATTTATATTTCCTTTTAAATAAACTTGAAGTATTCGATAGTTTTTTTACACACAACCAAGAGCCTAAATGAACTGGGATATAGTAATCCTTTATAATCTAGGAATAAAATTAGAAAGTTTGAATAGTTATAAACATATTATAAAAAATATATAAAGATTTTTAATAATTTAAATTAATTTATTAACGCATAACAAATAAGTAGTCAATTATTATTAAATTCATTTTATGCTTCAAAACTATGTTCTCTTCAAAACTGATTTTTGAAGCATTTTATGCATGAACATTATAATTAATTTCTAAAATTTTAAAAAATCTTACTATAGGTAATTGATATAATTTTTTAAATCATCATTTAAATTATATCTTTGGGTAAATTTTATTATTTTTATTAAAATGTTTATTTTTTCCGTGAACAGTGAAAATACATATTTTTCTAAAACTCTCATTTCTTTTCATTATATTAAGTAATTTAAATGTACCATTATTTTTTATATTTTTTTATAAATTAATATAAGTATGATTTAATTATAAATAATCTAACTAATTATATATGAATCATCTTTATACCTGATTTTTGTACAAGTTCATTTTCGGGCTTAGAAACACATTTTTATAAAAAACTATTTTTATGTGTGTTGTGTGTTTTTATCATAATAAATTAAATTAACCTATATTTATTAATGATTTAAATAAAATTTATATATTATATATTCAATAAAATATTTTAACATTCATGTTATGGATTTTACAAGGTAAGGAATGGAAGTGAATTCATTTTAAGGCCTAAAAATCTATTTTTCTAAAAAAGGTTTTTCATTGTGTTTGTTCACTTAGTAAAAATTAAATTCTACCACTTATAGAAATTGAATATGTTAAAATAGATTCTATATTTTTAATCGTAATAATTAATATTTTAAGAACCTAGTTCTTCTTTGAGGTATGAATCTTGATTTTTCCATATTTTATTTGTTTAAAAGATTAATTATGACCTTATACGAATGCATGTTAGGTTCATAGAGGTCTCTGGGGTGTACGGGGATGCTCTGGGGCCTAGAGATCACGTTTTGGGTGAAAATAGGAGGGTGCATGGTTAGTTAAAACCCTATAGGTTGGGGAGCACGACTATGCATAAGCTCTATAATTTTAGAATACATTGAAAAAGGGCTCAACACAGGTTGTGTATGGTTTGAATAACTGTATGGGGTATTCATATGAGTGACTTGGTGACTTACAGTGAGTTTTTTATGGTTTGTTCATGGATTGAGAAACTGTGTGGGTAAACCATGCAACCCATATATTTTGGGTAAATTTACCATTTTTTCCCCTGAAATGTTTTAACCTTAAAAATCCTTCACCTCTCCAAAATTTCATTGTAGGGGACTAATGGAGAGATCCTTTGAAGTCTATTCTCCCTTTCCAGATCTCTTATTTGTCTAACCACTGTTTCGACTGTCATTCGTCTCCTTGGATCTACAATAGTAATCCCTCAATTGCTTTTTATCCATATTCGATTATTCTCCTTATCAATTTCTCTATTTGTATTTAGCCTCATATGCCCTAATATCCTATTCTTCATCTATTCTTTAGATTTCTACCAAACTAGGGAGAATCAGATATTGATATTGGATGATCTATCTAGAACGAGTCTAATATAGGTGGTCATGTGCTTTTCATTGAATGCCAATTTGTATATATATATATACTGGAGTGTTGTGCACCCATTTTTGTGGTGTCTTATTGATTTATAAATGATTTTTGTTGTTGGATATTATTTTTTAGGTAATTAATTAGGTGTTTCAAATAATTAAATAGGTTTAATACCTGGAATATGGGCCACCCCATGGGTGAGTGCCCAGTTTGACCCTTTTTGGTCGTTTGGCTTAGGATACCTATGAGGTATGCCTTGAATTCCATTTCTTGGGTTGTTAAAATTGTATTTTCATAATTAAAGGTAATTAACATGTTTTTATATGGTATTACAATTTTCTAAGGGTTTGGGATTAGTGATTTTTCCCTTTGACCCATGTTATGCCTTTGCTTGTTTAAGACTTTTTGGACTATTTGGTTCCAACTATGAACCTGCCCATGTGAGTTAGGTTATTTCAAGGCCTTGTAATGGTTTATATTACATGATAGTATTATTATATTAATTATTCCCATGTGATTAATGTTATTAAAGACTTAGAGGTTGGTCCTTGTTGAGATTCTCTTAGTGGTGGGACGTATATTGGATGCTTTTGGTGATGATCCTAGCATGTCTAATGAATTGTTAATTTAAAACTTCTATGGTTAAAAGGTAAATTGCATTGGGTAAATCATGAATTATGTTGTAATTCCATGTATGAGCCTATATGTCTATCCTACCTTGGTCCCTTTAGTGAACGTTGTATTCCTTTGGAATTCCTTGGACGGGCTCAATGGGTTTTTTTATAATTGTAAACCTGTGAGTGAACCATGGAAGCCATGGACAAGCTCATGGAGGCTATGTACTAAATACCAAGTGAATCGTGGATCCTTATAGGATACCACGGATGGGATCAATATGTAGGGATTATTTCATGAGTGATACTTATGTCACCCTATAGGATTGTTAAGGATGGTCTCAGCTGACATGGAATTACAACACCTAGAGTGATACTGGGATCCTATGAGGTTCGTCGGGATGGGCTTGTAGGGTGTTGGTGGATTTGCGCCTGGAGTGATACTTGAATTCTAGCTTAGGAATGTCATGGAAAATCTTGGGTTATATTTTATATTGAAATGTTTTGTGATATATTTCTCAAGAGAAAGCACAAGCTTGGATTCGGTCATTACATATTCTTGCTTAGATGGCCTTTAGAGGCATCTATTGTGTTTACTGCTATACAGGGGATGTCGAGATTATACCATATCTCAAGAATTATAACATTCAATGTAATTTAATTTTTAATTAAATGAAATGGAATGGAAATGTAAAATGGTGCTTGTAGGACTATTTACTATTGAGTGCTTCCAAGCTTACTGCTTTCATTATTATACACTACATGGTATATATATTCACTGATATATTGGCATAGACCTTGGGTGTTTTCCTATTGGGATTTATTCTCATACCCTGTTTGGGTCATGCTATGGGTCCAAATAGATTATATGGTTGCAGGTGTCGATAAGGGAAAGAGACCTCCTACAGGTACTTGATATGCTTCTTGGTATCTGGAGAGCATGGTATCAAGATGAGGCTTGTGATTCCACTAGGATCTTTTTTGTCTTTTTGTACTTTTGGATTCTGTATTCTATATCAAAGCCTTGTGACTTGTTTGGTTGTTTTCTAGAACATTTAACTTGTAGCATCATCTTTTGTATGATATGACTTCTGGATATTTATATTTTTGATATTCCATTGTTTACTCATATTTTAATTTATTCTACTATGTTACACTATAATAATGAGGGCATGGTCTCCCAACTATCACACGTAGGCCCTCGCTACTATTTGAAAGCATCTAGAATTTGGAGATATGTTCTTGAGGTCATGTGGCCATCCGAGCTTGGAGAATTGTTATGTGGAATCTAGGTTTAGGACATTATAAAGTGGTATCATATGAGTCTTTTATGGTTTGGTTTACTATTTGGCCCTGATATACTAGGATAAGAAGGAAATGGGATTTGGTAATAATCTATGCATAGGAGTAGCTACCCAGTGTTGCAACCTAATGAGATGATGGTATTCCATCACATTCATCATATAGGAACTTGTTATAAAATCACATTCCATGCGTTTTTTCTATGCCATTTAGAAGCATTAATGATTGCATTTTGTTGTGATAGGTTCCATGATAGATATACCTACTATTTTGATAGGTTTATTGGTACGTACTATGGTTTTAATTGGATGGATGCCAAGATTTTCTCCCTAAGGTGTATGGGTCCTATTGGATTGAAATTTGGTGGACCAATTTTTGGCCTTATACTGAATTGGGTTTCGATGTGCTACACATGGATTTCAATCTTTAATTCATAGGGAGTATAGGCCCCCACGGATCAGAATTCAGAATACCATTTGCGATACCCTTTGAGAGGGAAATGTGTTAAATATGAAATTCCTTTTGATAGTGAACTTGACCAGAATGGACCTTAGTAGTGGGATTTTTGTAGTGTTTCTCACTATTTTACACCTAGACCTAGCCCATGGGGCAGGCAGAGGAGTGAGAGTTAGAGGAATGTTTTTACCTTTACTATTTTTATGTGCTTTTGAGCAATGACATTGAGACTGAACTTGAACTAAGGTGTATTATTGACCTTGTAGAGTCATTCCACCACGACGACCTCCATCTATACACTAGAAGGGTGGTGATGATCATACCCCAGAGGTGGTGGGCCATAGGCTACCAATGGATCCTCTAATTATTCAAGTTGTGGAACCATCTTTTATAATGGACGTAGGTGCTAATTCATAGTTCCATGAAGGATTTATGAGGTTCATTAAAAACTTTTATAAAGAACCATAGCCTTCTATGTTTATGGTTGAGCTGACGTGGGTGTTCTAGAAATAGTATCTACCCATGTTTTCAGAGGTTGGCAGACCACAGGCTGCAGAGTCATAGCTATAGGCCATTTTTTTGATCTTCAAGCATTTAGAGTCACCTCTTGAGAGGAGGGTAAAGATATCTATGTATATGTTGTGTGATTATTCCAAGAGATGGTGGGACATGATTACTCGGGTAGGGAATCATTAGGATATGGAATGGGGAGACTTTCAAACAGTCTTCTGCAACTATTACTATCTTGAGGTTATGAGGGCTGATAAACCCTCAAAATTTATGCATCTCAAGTAGAGCTCTTTTTTCAGTGATAGACTACTCGGCATGTTTCACTAATCTCCATCAATTCGCACCTATTCTTATGGGTGATTACATATCAAAAGTGAGGTTCTTTGAGGATGGTCTCAAATATGAAACCCAATCATAGGTAAATGTATTCAGTTTGACTAACATCTATGCTATAGTGAATCAGGCACTGATCACAGAGCATAACCTAAGGGAATTTGGATGTGTGATCTAGGGTAGTAAGACACCTAGATCTAGTACTGTCTCAACTGGTAGTTGGAAGCATCATCTGGAGATTTCTCATGGTGATAATAGCAGTCAAAACGTATCTTTATGTAGCTAATTAAGGTGTTACCAGTGTGGTGTGTTGGGGAATACAAGTCCACATTGTCCGAAAGACCCAATTGAATATTGATCTTGCAGAAATATGGTCCATAGTCAATGTTTCTATAGGGTGTTCTCACCAATAACTAGTGAGAGAGGGTTTGAACCTTATCCACATTCAAGAGTAGGGTCTGTAGCTTCTCACCATTCAGGGAGCTCGAATGCATCCGGCCATTCAGGCCAAAGTGGTGGTCGTGGTCATGGAAGCTAGATCCAGATTCTCAGAGACATCAAAGTGGATCATCTTAGGGTATCCAATCATTTTCCTAGGGTCATGGTACAATCTAGAATTATGTATTCCAATAGACCCTACATGATAAGGATCCCATACCATCTACTGTCATATGTATTATTCTAGTATCATCTAATTCAGCTTCTTCACTTTTTGATATATGGGATTCACATATTTTCATATATGTGCCCATTGTCAAGATCCTTGGGCTCTATGTTTTTACTTTTGATGAAATTATGATGCTAAAAACTTCGTTATAGATTAGAATGATGGGTTTCCTTTAGTGAAAGGAGTTCCCCCTTGAGGTTGGTGGGTGTCACTTCGAATGGGACCTCTATGTCCTAGTGATTACAAGATTTGATGTAATCAGGATGGGCTAGTTAGTTTATTTCAGTCCTTTGTTGATTTCAATCGCTGAAAGGTGAGTTTTACATCACCAGAGGGCATATAATTTCTACACAAAGGTGAATGGGATGTCCAGGAGAGATGATCTAGACCCGAGCAATATGGGTTGGGCGGGATGAAAGATCATATTGCAATTTTGTATCTAGATGACCAGGGAACTTTTCAGATTTATTTCCCTCCAATAATTGATCATTTTAGGGATGTCTTCCTGGAAAACTTTTCAAGTTTACCTCTCGTGAGAGTGGTAGAGTTCTCTATCGATCTAGTACTAGGAGCTGCATTAGTATCCATTCCTCCTTACAGTATGGCTATGACAAAGTTTCAAGAGCTCAAAAGGAAGATAGAGGACTTAGAGTAAAATGGTATAATCCAACCGAGTACTTCTCTGTGGGGTTTTTTGGCCCTTTTTAATAAAAAGGCAGATAGTTCCCTCAGTCTATGTGTGGATTATCAGAAATTAAACCAGTTGATGGTTAAGAACCCGTATCCTCTACCTCATATAGATGATCTCTTCAGAAAATATTGAGGAGAATGGGTTTTCTCAAAGATCAATATAATATTTGATTATCAGAAGGTGTGCGTTAGATCATAAAACATACCTCACACAGATTTTCAGAGTAGGTATAGTCTGTATGAGTATCTTGTTATGTCATTCGGTCTCATGAACATGCCTTCAATTTTCATGGTGTTAATGAACTGTGTGTTCCATCCTTATCATGACTCATTTTTTGTGGTTTTTGTGGATGATATATTTGTATATTATCAAAATCTACATGACCATACCAAACATCTTGAGATCATATTGAGTATATTGAGAGAGCATCGGTTATATTCTAAGATCACAAAGTGCCACTTCTTGATGGATCATATTCACTTCCTAGGTCACATCATCTCAGAGACAAGAGTATCAGTGGACATAGAGAAGGTGAGGGAAGTAGTGTCTTGGGAGAATCAAAATAATGTGTTTGAGGTGAAAAGTTTCTTAAGGTTGGATGGTTACTACAGGTTCTTCATATAGTACTTATCACATTTAGTAGCACCATTAATAGGCCAGAATAAAAAGGGTGTTAAGTATGTTTGGATAGATTCCTATGAGATTGACTTTAAAGAGATGAAAGGGAGATTAAATTTAGTGTCGAAACTAATTATTCTAGATCTATCCAGGAGTTACATTGTGTATTGATACACACTAGGTATCAGACTATGAGCAGGTATTATGCAAGGGGAACGAGTTGTTGTGTATGGGTATCAACAGTTGAGGCCACATTAGAGGAATTACTCGATGCATGACCTTGAGTTATTTGTGGTTTTAATGCTTTACTCTATTGGAGACATTACTTACTCAGAGATCATTTTGTGGTGTTCACAGACCATAAAAGCCTCAAGTATATATTTACATAGCATGATCCGAATCTGAGGTAGTGAAGGTGGGTGGAATACCTTTATTTTTTCGACTTTGAGATTACCTACATGTCTAGAAAGGGAAATGTAGTGGTTGATGATTCGAGTAGGAAAAATAAGTTACAGGCAGTGAAATGGGCTAGTGGGGAGTGGAAGCTTATGGATTTGTTCTCTAAGATACATTTAGAGAAGCATGATATTCAGGGGAATATGTTTCTTTCATCTTTATTTATTATTTCTACCCTACTGAATAGAGTGAGGATGAGGCATATATCAGATTCTGAAGGCCTATTTCTATGGAAGAGTGTGGAAGGTGGGTACCCTTCTCATTTTTGGACCATAGGTGACGATGAGGTTCTATGTCTACATGGTCACGTATGGGTTTTAGAAAACATGAATGAGGATATGATGTGGGTTTTTCATGCCTCTGTATGGGAAGTGTATCCTGTTGTCACCAGGATGTATTGGGATTTACATTATCAAAATTGGTAGCCAAGTATAAAAAGATATGTAGCTGGTTTTATCATGAGATATTCCACCTGTCAGTAGGTGAAGGTAGAACACCAATGACTAGCTAGAATTTTACAGCAGCTACCCATTCTTGAGTGGAAATATAATGATGTCACAATGGATTTTGTGATAGTTTTACCAAGGTTTCCTCATGGTAATGGTGTTGTTTGTGTTGTTGTTGTTGATTGGCTCATGAAGGTATCACATTTCTTGCTGATCAATGAAATCTTAACTGTTGATGAGATGGGGAGGTTGCACATTCGTGAAATTGTATAACTGCACAGGGTTCCAAATTCTATTGTTTCAGATAGGGATTCCCATTTTACTTCTCATTTATAGAAAGGGACACAAAGGGTTCTGGGTATATATGTATTTTTGAGCATGTCTTACCACCCTTAGACATATGGTTAGTCAGAGAATATTATTTAGGTTCTTGAGGATATGCTTTGGTAATGTGTCCTGGATTTCAAGGGCTCTTGAGAGAAGCATATACCCTTGGTTGAGTTCGCATATAATAATATCTTTTGGGATACTATTCAGATGGTTTCATATGAGGATTTATATGGTAGGTCTTGTCGATCACCCTTGTGTTGGTTGGAAGTGGGATAGGTAGCTATGTTGGGTCCTTGTCTTATCTAGGATACAACTTAGTAGGTTCAATTGATTCAGAAGAGGATGGCTATATTGAAATCTCATCCAAAATCGTACTCCAATCGCTGCAGACGACCTTTGGAGTTCGAGGTTGGGGATCGGTTTTTCCTATGTCTTGCACCATGGTTGTTACACAAGAGGATTAGGATATAGGGTAAGCATTAGCTGAGATACAACAGGCCATTTGAGATTTTGGAGAGGGTCGATCCAATTTCCTACCAGTTGAAGTTACCTCAGAGGTACCAGGATATGCACAACATCTTTCACATTTCTTAGTTAGGACGTTACTTTTCATATTTGTCTTTAACTTTTTATCTCGAGGACGTTGAGCTTCAGGAGGATGCAACTGTTGGGTATAATCCCAATCATATTGTGGATCTTAGCACAAAGGTTCTCTGAGGCCGGTCTATTCCATTAGTACGGGTGCTATGGAAGAATGGTTGAGTCCAAGATGAGACCTGGGAGAGGGAGGCTGATGTATGATCATCGTGTCCATAGTTTTTCTCAAATATTCCTTCACTTCCCTTGGAAGGAAAATCTGAGGACAAATTGCTTTAAGGGGGAAGTTTATAAGAACCCAGTTTTTCTTTGAGGTGCATATATTGAGTTTTTCATCATTTCCTTATTTAAATACATAATTATGACCATATATGAATTCTCGTTGGGGTCATGGAGGTCTCTCAGCTATCTATGGATGGTATGGGGCCTAGGTCCTGAGTTTTGGTTGAAAAGAGGAGACCACACAGTTAGTGAAAATTATGAAAGTTGGGGCATACGGCAATGCGAAAGACATGAAATTTTTGAATAATTTTATATATGGATCAGTATGGTTTGTGCATGGTTTGAAAAACCATGTGGGGTATCCATGCAAGTGCCTTGGTGACTTATAGTGAGATGTGAATGGTTTCCAAACAGTTTGATAGACCGTGTGAGTAAACCATGAAAACTAGATATTCTGGGTAAATTTACCATTTTCCCCCTGAAATTTTTTAAACTTAAAAATACTTCTCCTATCTCACGTTTCATAGTAGTGGATTGAGGGAGAGATTTTTTTAAGTTTATTCTTCCTATTCATATCCCTTCTCCATCCGAAATCAATTTCGACCATCGTTTGTCTCCTTGCATTTGGAACAGCAATCCCTCAATTCCATTATAGCCATATTTGATTCTTATGCTTATCAATTGTGCTATTTGAATTTAGGATCATATGCCCTAATATCTCATTCTTCATCTGTTCTTTAGATTTCTACCAAACCAGGGCGAATTAGAGCTTGATGTTGGATGAGCTATGTAGCACGAGTCTAACTAAGGTGGTTATGTTCTTTTCAATGAATGTCAAGATGTATATATATATGTCGAAGTATCATGAACCCTTTTTTGGGGTGTCACCTTGATTTATAAATCATACCTTTTGTTTCCTATCATTATTTAGGTAATTAATTAGGTGTTTCAAATTAGTTAATAGGTCTAATACTTGGAATAAGGGCCACCCCATGGGTGAGTACCTAGTTTGACCCTTTTTGCTCGTTTGGCTTAGGATACCTATGAGGTATGCCTTGAATTATCTTTCCTGGTTTTTTAAAATTTGATTTTTTAATTAAATAAAATTTAAATATTTTTAGGTGTTATTATAATTGGATAAGGGTTTGGGATTAGTGATTTTCCCTTTTGACCCATGTTATGTCTTTTCTTGTTTAAGCGTGTTTGGACTGTTTGGCTCCAACTATTAACCTACCCATGTGAGTTAGGTTATGTTAAGTCCTTTTAATGGTTTATATTACATGATTGTCTCAGTATATGAATTATTACCACATGAGTAATATTAGGCCAAGCCTTAGAGTTTGGTCCTAGTTGAGATAACCTTAGTGGTGGGACGTATATTGGAGGCTTTTGGTGATGACCCTAGCATGTCTAATGAATTGTTAATTTGAAAATTTTATGGTTAAAAGGTAAATAGAATTGGGTGAATCATGGATTCTGTTAGAATTCCATGGAAGGTCTTACATGTATATCTTACCTTGGTCCCTTGAGTGAACCTTGGATTCCTTTCTATTGTCTTGGACATGCTCAATGGTTTTTTTTATAATTGTAAAGTCGTGAGTTAACCATGGAAACTATTGATGGTCTCATAAAGGGTATGTACTAAATGCTGAGTGAATCATGGATCCATATATGATTCCATGTACAGGATCAAGAGGGAGGTATTATGTCATGAATGATACTTGGGGCTCCCTATAGGACTGCTAAGGATGGGCTCAGTTGACAAGGAATTACCACACCTAGAGTGATACCGAGCTCCTGTGAGGTTTGTTGAAACAGGCTTGTAGGTTGTTGGTGGATTTTCACCTTGAGTGATACTTGAATTCATGCTTAGGAATGTCAAGGATGGGCTAGTGTTATATTTTATATTGAAATGGTTCATGACGTGTCTTCCAATCCAAATCACATTCTTGGATTCGGTCGTTACTTCTTCTTACTTAGATGGACTTATGAGGCATCTGTCGTGCTTACTACTATATAAGGGATATCAGGCTTAGGATAGATCTTGAGACTTATAACATTAAATGTAATTGAATTGTTAATTAAATGAAATGGAATGGAAATGAACACTAGTTCTTGTAGGACTGTTTACTATTGGGTGTTTCCTAACTTACTACTTTCATTATTATACAATGCAGGTTATATATATTCACTGATATATTGGAACATACCTTAGTTTGTTTCCTAGTGGGATTTAGTCTCACATCCTATTTGGGTAATGCTTTGGGCCCAAATAGATTATATGGTTGTAGGTGTCGATAAGGAAAAGATCCCTTCTATAGGTACTTGATATGATTCTTAGGAGCAGGAGAGCATGTGATCAAGCTAAATCTTTCAATTCCACTAGGTTCCTTTTTTCATACTTTTGGTTTTTATATTGTATCTCATAGAATTGTGACTTTTTTGGTTGTTTTATAGAACATGTAACTTATAGTATAATATTTTGTATGATATGACTTCTAGATATTTATACTATCAGTCTTACACTATTTACTCATGTTGTAAGTTATTCCGATATGTTACACTATTCTAATGAGGGAATAGTCTCCCCACTATCACACATAAGCCCCTGCTGCTAGTCAGAAGCCTTTGGCATTGGGGGAGATGAGATTGAGGCCATGTGACCAACTGAGCTTGGAGCACTATTATGTGGAATCTAGGTTTAGGATGTTACAAATATAATTTAATAAGTTCAACTTAATTTTTTTCCATAATAAATAGTAAAAACACTTAAATTGATTTTACCATGGTTAAGGTTAAAATGGGTTGACCAGTGGGTTAAACTAAATGATTAAAGAGGGATGGAAAAAAAACTTATTTAATTACTATTAATTGAGATAATTAAACATTATATTATCTTATCTTTGAATCATTATCTTTTTTTTTCAATTTCTCATGAAAGTTACCTTGTATTATTGAAATATTTTAAGTAATTACTTGTGTGTCCCTCCCCTCACTTGTAAAAGGGCACATATTATACTCCATTATACACACAATTTGAGACTTATATCTCATCCAATACCTATATCAAAACCTTCTTATATTCCCTTCCTTAATCCTTAATCCACTAATATTCTCCTAATACTAATCTTTCAAGTCATTAGGTGTAATCCAAAGGAGGTCTTTCAAAGAAGAGGTATAAATCTTAGTTGAGATATTTCAATTTTATTTCTTCTTACACCTTTAATTAACCTATTTTATCCATAAAAATGAGTAATTTAATATAATAAATATAATAAAATATTATTATAATTACTTCACAACCATTTCCAACCTATTCTCCATTAAATGGAAAATTAAATTATTACTTGTTCATGTGTGTGGATTATCACCTCAACATAGAGATATGATCCACTTTCCATAACCATCATTCATGGTTGGTTATTATGATGGATTTAATTTATATATATTATATTTATAATATAATAATTATTATGAAAAGTTAAATTAATGTTTACCTTTCTTTTATTCCATCCATCAAAAACTGGAAAACATCACTTGTGTGTGCGTACGGACTACTATCTCCACTAAGTGATGTAATTATTTTCCATCACCTATTTATATAAATAGTTATAAAATATTATATAATTATTAATTATGATAATTATAAAATTTTAAATATTTTTTATATGATGGAACCATGATCAATGTGCAAGGACTATAACTGCTGAACTGAAACATACATGAAAAATGAGACAGTTATCATCTGAAAATGAAGATTTTAATAAATAATTATTAATTAAGGGGTGTTAAAATATTTTAAGTGGATAATATATGATATTATAAGTCGGTAAATGTTTTTGGTGTGGAATCATAATAAATTTAAATTTATTATACAAGAGGTTAGAGTTATTATGAAGAAAGTCGAACTTGAGGTAAATGTTTTATGTTCCGATTTCTCTTTTTACCAGGTTTGTTTATGTTTAAATTTCCAATGATGGAATTATATGATCTATCACTATCAAAAATTATTTAATTTATTCTCATTTTTGTTTTTTTAGATTGAAAATTTCCCTTTTATTTTAATCTCATTAACTACTCAAGAGACCATAATAATGTTTTTATAGAAAACCAACTCCATTTCTCTATTTGATAGGGAATATTTTTCTTCCATATCTATATTTTATTTATAATGATTTCAATAAGGTTTATATTATTACCCGATGATTTTATAAATTCATTTTTAATCATGTTTTAATTTATAAAAAAAAATTAAAAGTAATATTCTTATTATTTTCTAGAAAGGTACTTTTGACTTTTTACTAAAAATGTGAAAGGAAAAAAAAATTTAATATATACTGCATGAAAATATTTTCCTACCATCATGAATATAGTTTACTTTAAAGATTACATTATAATTTTCCATGGTTATTTTAAAATAAAATGATTTCCTTAATATTTTTTAAATTTTTATATTTTAAATAATTGATTTGAAAATAAAAGGGGTATTTTCCACAAGAAACTATTCTTTTGATATTTTAAATTAATTTCCATCTAGAACCGCATCAATTTATATTAACTATGTTTTACTATAGATATGATCTAATTATACCATCATTATTATTTATCTATATGGTTTATGATTATGAGAATGAAATATTGATGAAACTCATTTTCTTTTCCATAGGATAAGTTATGATGTAATGATAAATGTTTTCAGGATCTTGTGGCATACATATAAATAAATTATGATTATGATCTAGGTGATTATTTTATATCCCTTTGATGAATTGGGTAAAGATTAATGTTTTATGAGCTCAAAGGGTACATGGGAGGTTATCCTAATCCCAAAAGAGGGTACATGAGAGGTTATCCCAATGCTGACGTAGTCACATGGGTTGTTATCCCCATCCTAATATGTGTTAAATGTATTAGTGTGTAACTTTAACATAATATTTATATGATTATGATTATGAAACATGTTATGCCACTCTTTTATGACATGATATTATTCCAATGTTATGCTCTCATTGATCATATTATTTTATTCTATTATGATTCATGTCTTATAAACCACCAAGCATTATTTCATGACTCGTGATTATGATTTTTGAATTAATGGGTATGATTTTAAAATTTTAACCTCATACTCTCATACCCATATGCTCATTTTATGCATAAAAATGGTCATTAATTAATATCTCTATTTTTTTACCATTACTAAGAATCTGATCTCTCCCTTTATTATGTTTCATTTTCCCCAAGGATTGAATAAATTTTTTATGTATGGTATGTCTAAGAAGAGCACTTGTTGTGAATAACTAAGTGGAAAATAATTTAGATGTTTTATGTACTAGTTGTTTATGTATCAAAGTTTCCAAATACATGAAACACTTATGGTTATGACATGTATCAAAATGATATGAAATGAATATTGGACAAATAAGATGAAATATTTATGCATTAAATTATATGAATGGTTTTAGTTGTTATCATTATCATTGAATACTAAAGTAGACATGAATTTTTCAATTTAAGGTTGATATAAATATTTAAAAAAAATTACAAGGTATTTTTATTTTATTTTTTATCATTGTGTTTTTAATTTAGTTTTTATTTTTTTGGTTTAGTTTGATTATTTATTTTACTATGTACTAGGGTTTTGTATCTTTATTAAAACATGGAAACCATTGGATAATAAAATAATCAATTATAATTGAAATTTAAAATTGTCCATGGTAGTATACAAAATATAATCGAGTAACATAACTTACTGACAAAAAAATAAAATATTAAATTAATATGAGAAAAATAATATAATTTCATTTTAATTTTAAATAATGGATTTATAGTTATTTTAAAATTTAATTTTTTTATATTTTTCATTTTAATTCACTTAATTTAAAAATCTAAAATCATTTGTGTGATTTTTTATTTTAAATAATAATAATAATAAATAATTTTTATTTTTATAAGTTTAATTTATATAAAATAAGTTCATATTCTTTTAAAGTTATTATGATAATGTTATGAAATAATTATGGATGAGTCAATTTCATATAGGTGGTGATTCTCATAGCCTCCATAACCCATGGTTGAAATTTCCTATGACTATTAATTTTAAACATATATCCCATGTCATTTGTAGAAACCCAAGTAATCCTAGAAATAAATTAGTTTTAAAATTTATGATTATTCATTTTGTATATTCATATTCATCGTAATTTTATAAATAATTTTTCAGAAAAATCAATTGAAAAAGAAATAGTTTTATTTAACTAAATAGTTTTCTATATATTACACAGTTATATTTTGAAGCCAAATTTCATAAATTTAGAATTGGAAATTGATAAAATCGAATTAATATTTTACATAATTATATCAAAATAATATTGAGATGAATTTTTTTGATTTTTTGGAAATAGATTATTTTTTGTTGAATAGTGAAAAATACTGATTTCACAAATACTATCATTATTATGATATTATAATGATATAATAATGAATTATAAGTTTATGAAAAAAAAATTTAGACCAAATATATATGTAATAATAATATAATTAATTATAAAATATAATTTTGAACTTAAAAATATATGTTTGACATTTTATAAATATATATAATATTTTATTCAAATAAAAACTAATTTTGGTTTTTCTCTTTTAATAAAGTTTTCACATGTTTTCATTCAATTTTTATTTAGTTTTAAAGTTATATAAGTATAATTTTATTTAAAATAAACTAACTAATTCATTTTTAATCAACACTATACTTTGTTTTGGAGTAAAATCATTTTTTCTTAAAAAGGAATTTTTCTAAAAAATGTTACATTTTTTAAACATATATTAAAATAAATTTTCACCATTTATGAAAACTAAATAATAGAAAATTGATTTAATATTTTTAAGCAGTATTTTTATATTTTTTTAATTATTTTCATTTCATTTTTAGTCATAATTAGTAGTTACTATGGTATTATTGTGACATCATGGTAAAGGTTAAAAGGGTTAAAGAGGGGGGGTTAAACTAAGAGATAAGGTTTTAAATATCTCTAAAACATACCTAAATATGATTAGTTTAGTATATTTGGAACTTAAATATCATAAGTTCTAAACTGGAATAAATTAGACCCACTTTCTATGAGATATATATTTATTATATTTTGAATATTTAATATTTACAAGGGTGTCACTCCTCTCACTTATAAAAAGACGCCTCTTATCCTCACTTATACACAAATTTTGACTACTCTAGCTTCAAATATATATATAAAAATACCTTATAAATTATATTTTATACATTATATATGTCTTGGTATCATAAAAAATCAATCTTATAAGGATTTAGGTGTAAGATAAAGGAAGGTATCCAATGAGTAGGTATAAGTATTAACTGAATTCTTTCGAGTTTGTTTCTTCTTATAAATTCTTTAAATATATTATAAACATCATAAAATAATGAAATAAGTAAATTTAATATATTTAAATTTTATAATTATGATTTAATTTCTACTTTCTACCTCCTTTTCATCCTATGGTAAATGAAAACATTTCTCGTGCTTATGTGCTGAATACCACCTCCATAAAGATATGTGTTTCGTTTTTCAACACCACCTCACACGGATGGTTATAAAGATGTATTTAATTTATATATATGATTTTTATAACATAATTATGATTTTTTTAAGATCAACTATTATTTATCTCCTTTCCCACTTTTCTGTCAGAAAATGATAACATCACTAATGTGTATGTGTGGACTACTTCCTCCATGAAGTGATGTGATTCTTTTTTCATTTACACCACTCATTTCTAGTCATAAATATGAATTTAATAAATAAATATGATATTTATAATATTATTGTCATTATTTAAAGGTAAAAATTTATCAATTTTCTTTTCTTTTCATCCATTATAGAAATTAAAACTTCACTAATGTGTACGTGTGGACTACTGCCTCCATGAAATGATGCATTTCATCTTTTCTAACTACCTTAAATAGATTTTTTAGAAGTATATTAAATTTATAAACATGATAATTATAAAAAAATTTCTAAAGATGATAAAACCATGACCTATTTTACCACGGTAAATGCACCGAAGTTATTTCGAAATTATAAACCAAATGACCTCAAAACATTGAAAGTAAACTTAATCAATGTAGTAACTAAATATAACATTATAATAAATTAAATAAAATGAATAATTATAATATAATGAACACGAAAAAGGTTCCTAATCTAATATATAGATGATATAATTTTATTATTCAAGATATAGAGAACATTTGATGTAATATGGGACTCAAGGTATGATAGTTTTCTTTAAAACCATGTTTTAATTATTTTAGACTCTTTATTTTATAAATACATGTTCATAAAATGTTTAAACAATGATATTTTATATACTATAATGATTTTTTAAATTAATTTATAACTATAATTTTCTTTTTAAAAAATTATTAAAAAGGATTCTTTTTAACATTTTCCATACAGGGCAGTTTTAACTCTTTTACCAAAGTCAAAAAATGTTTTTTTAACATTTACTGCATAACCACATTTTCCTACATTCATAGCTATTATTAATTTTAAATATTCATTTATAATTTATCATGTTTTTTCAAATAAGATCTTATTACTGTTACTCTAGGGATATTTTTTGTTTTTAATAGTTATCAATATAAAAGAATATTTCTTCTTATTTTTATTCTAAAATGGAAAGTGCTTTACTTATGGGTTAAAATGAGTTTTCCAAGGGTTTAATGGTAAAAAATACATGATTATAAATGTTTCATCCATGATATTGTAGTTTTAAATTATATATGATTATGGGTTATCTAGAGATATAGCTCTTCAATGTATTGGATAATGATTTATTATTTGAATATTGAATGTTGGAGATAATTTATTAGATTACTCATATTAAAAGTGTTTTATGAATGAGTTTAACACAGGTTTGAATATGAAACTTATAGATTCCTTCTTGGTTTTTCTATTCATGTTATGTATTTTAATGGTTAATTTTGATTAAAGTTTTATTTTTACATGTGGTTATTATTTATTTTAAACAGTCAAAGTTTATTTTGAAAACGTTTTATGTGTTTTCATGTTTTTCACTAGACTAATGGGTCTCATTTATTTTTAAATATATATTACTTATCTTTTTTTTCTCATCCAAAAAAATTAAATTTTTTTCATAGGATATAAATATTTTTGGGAACTATATCATGGCCAATATTTCTACTATACTGAATCATATTAAAATAAGGGAAATTGTTTTGAATGAAACATGGGTGTAAATTTTGAGAACCTATTTTTGTGGGAAAAATATACACTATATAGAAGTTTCCAATTTTTTATGTAATTATTTTATAATTCCCTAAGAATATAAACCTAAGATATCATGAAAATTTAATAATGTAAAATATTTTCTATTAAAATTCTAATTGTAGGTTTCTTAAGTTATGAGGTGTTATAGTTTTTATCATAGAGAGTTTTCAGATAAATTTAGAGGTTAGTATGATGTTAAAATATAATTTTAAGAGATTATGATTTATGGTTATATTATCATGAGATATATTTTTTGTATTTTCATATTGATTCATCTAATCTATGTCTATTCAGAATGGTTTTCCATAGAGGAAACAGGGTGAATGAGGTAGGAAGTAATCAAGAGGATAATATCCTTCTGAACCAGCAATCAAGAATGTTTAGATTTAGATATGATAAGTTTATTTATATGTTAACTTAATTAATATAGTAAATAAATAGTGTAATTCATGAATTATATAAACCAAAATATCCACAGAGGAATTTGTCAATAGTAGAGAATTTCATGAAATAGAACCCTCCATTATTTGGTGGATCTTCAAACCCAATGAAAACTAAATGATGGATAAATTAATTTAATAAGATATTCAATGTTTTTAGATTTTCATATCTTCAAAATTTAATTCTTGTTATTTGTTGTTTTTAAGGTGAATTCAATTAATGTTGGTCTTTAATTAGGAATACAAAGGAGAAAATATAAATTAATACCATTGAGTGGACAGTATTTAAGGATCATTTCCTTGAGAAATATTTACCTAAGGTTACTTTTCATAGAATGGAAAATGTAATTTATGGAATTTAAGTAAATAGAAGAGTAACACGTTTCCTATTATGAATTAAATTTAACTGCATTAGTCTAGTATGTACCAAATTTCATTTTTTACTATGTAATTAAAATTAATAGATTTTACACAAGTTTAAAATGATTTTTTTAATATCTTTGGAAAATATTGAATTTAATATTTATGTGGAAGTTTTTAGATGTAATTTTAAAGCTATATAGATTTTTTTGAAACTTATGTAACTTGTGAAAATGATAATAGGAAGTGTTCAAGGTGGAAATTAATGTATAATTTGTTAATAAATATATATAGAAGTAATCCCCTACATCTTCCAAATGTGGTAAATATATTTTAAAGAATGTTTTATTGGTTAGGGAAAGTGTTACATGTAGGGTAAGTTAGTTCATGTGTTTAATTATGTTAATGAAAAGAGATATGATATGACCATAATGAGAAAACATATAGTTAGTTAGTAGTGATATTTTTTAATTACAATGAGTTGGTTTATTATAAAAATGTATTTCTGAAGTTTGTTACTTGATGTGGGAATAATTAGTATTAAAATCATAATTTTGTGTAAAACTCATTTTATACTATTATTATAGATCTTATACCTAAAATCTTATGGTGATAGGTGTGTTACTTGTTTACTCAAATTATGTTAATGTCTTGTTTGATTCTAGATCTACACAATGTTTTAATTTTGGGAATTTTTTAATTAAAATGGAAATATCACCTCAAGAAATGGATACATATATTTTTGTAAAAATGCCTTTGGTATGTATTAATGAAACAATAATTTATAATCATCTTCATATTATCATTTGTGGTAGATTTTTCCTTCAAACCTTATCGTATAACCCTTACTGAAGTTTGATGTTTTTATGGGTATGGATTGGATTTCAGTTTATCATGTTAAGATAGATTTCATATCTAAATAATTCATATTAAATTATCATATTGAGTTCCAATTTGTATATAATATTTATTTCATATCTATTATAAATTATCAATAATCTAATAAATTAATTAAAAATGGTGTGAAATTTATCAAGATAACATCATTCAAAAAGAATAACTATTCAAATAATATTTTTTCCAAAAATAAATGAATTATCATATGTATTTACTGATGATTGATTAGTGTTTTTTCATATAAAGATATTAATTTTACCTTTGACTTATTTCTTAATGATAATACATTTTCAAAACCTCCATATCAAATGGATTTAGTGGAGAAAATGGAATTGAAAAAATAGTTACAATGGTTACCTGATAAGGGTTTTATCCACCCTAACACTTTACTTTAGGGTGCTTGATTGCATTGTCAAGAACGTCAAATTAGATGTTTATTTTTAACTAGAATTTCTGCAGTATAGAAGCCACCCTAGGTTGTCTCTCGACAGAGCCTCAGATAATTAAATCAAAAATTTGGTTCTGATTATGATAGTAAAAAATGGAAATGGGGTATTGTAATAATTGGGTTTGATGATTAAATATGAAAATAGAAAATTAAAGCAATAAAACAAAATAGAAATAAAAAAGATTAATTAAATGTGATCAACCCCGGGAAGTCTTGTAATGCTCATCCTTTATTACTTCAAGATAAAGGGTATAGATATTTTAATCCCCAGTTTGTAAAATGTATTTCCATAATGTTACTAATTTTATGCCAGGATACCTCCTAGGGTTCAGTCGAAAGCACACAATGATTCACTGGACACTGCCAATGATTGGGTGATTTGTGTTCAACATCATAACAAAAACTCACCAAGGAAACACACGAAGAACTCGATGGGATGTTTGGGTTTGTATGTTATTTCTTTTTGATACCATTAAATAAATTTATATTACCTTGACAGTTCTTATGTTAGTTAAATTGACCAATATTAACCACACAAACACCGCAATTAAATGAGGGAAGAAAAAGGGATGAACGGTGTGCGAAACATCACATGAAAGGGTACCCCCAAACCGGATAATTTGATTTTGAGTATAAAATAATAGTACATAAATCAATTAAATAAGAATATAGGATGAATAAAAACAACATTCTACATGGAATTAAAAAGCTAATTCAACATAATACAAACATGAATCTTGGGATTACATCAAGTTCCTCCCTAGGTGATCACAAGGTGTTTAGAAATCCATGGGAGGTGAGGAAGAAGAAGATGTTGAAGTAAAACTTACCATAGACTCCAGAAATTATAGGGATGATGGGAAGACAACTTTTGGACTCCAAAATGGCATCACCTTGCCTCTTGTCTGAACTCCAAAATGGAGTGTCCATGGTGCCAACTTATAGGCAAAGTGGGAGGTGCTTTTGGGCACCCTAATTTCGATAATCCACTTTGTCACTGGTTTTTTCCAGTCATAATATCATAAATAACTTTGAAAAAAACTACAAAGTTGTTTGTAAACACCTTTTATACCTCCATGTCAAATTTTGCATCCATATATGGAACATAATAATAGATATAGGTAAAATATGGAGGAAAGTTTTAACCCCATTCAGATTCGTTTTGTTGGACAGATCAATCCGTATGGGCCTCTAAATGAACGAATTGGGATTCATTTCTTTTAGATGAAATGTATATCATTAAATTTTGGATCATACCAAAACTTTTCATCCCATTTGAGTTCACTTTTTACTAGAATAATGTCTTTTAGTCCACTGGTGTGCTTGGATCATGTGTAGATTGACCCATTTTTATTGGACTTCATCATGGGTCCTCCAAATCACCTTCACCTACAATATAATTATCAAAACAGGTAACCTTTACCTTTTAAATAGTTTCAAACACAAAATAATTTAATTAAACTTGGAGTGAAATTTTTTATTATACTTATAGTTTTCAATACAAAACCAATTTAATACATTGGTATAAGGGTGAAAAAAATAGTGAAATGTGGTACAATCACACCCCCACACCTAAACATTTTCACTCCTAGGAAAAGTATAATATCATAATCAGGTATCATTCCCAAATCAATGGTGTAAAAACATCCAATATTCTTTTGAAATTAAATTTATCATGTCTCATTTATAGAATCAATTTTCCTATCATTTTGTCTTCTCATATTCAAATTTGTTCAACTTCATTTATTCACCCATGAAACATGTCACAACCTACCACTCCTAAAACATTTCCCTATTTACTCAAGGAATATATGAAATTGGATTAATGATATTTCTAAAATTTCATGTGAACTTACCATATTCTTTCCAAGATTCTCAGTTCTCTACCGGCAGAAACTAGTGTGCGACTCAAGTGGACTTCTAACAGGTTGTTCTGAGGTTCAAGGGTTGGTAGGATTTAATGTTTAAAAAATATGAGGGAGAAGAGGAGTTTTTGATCTCTTATTTACAAAACATGTCAAAATTAAACAAGTTTTTACAATGAATGTACACACTCAACCCCTCACAAATTGTATTACCTCTCACTCACTATCCTCACTGTCTATTTGTGTGGGTCACAACCAAGCAATGAATAATAATGAGTAAATGTCCTCTTTTCTCCATTTTATTCTTTTGTTCTATTTTTCTTTTCTCAATGTAATGAACTATATATTTTTAATGTATAGTTTTTTTTTGAATTTAAATAGGGAAATATGTGCAAAACAATGATGTAATATGGATTTTGAACCCATTTCCTAAGGAAAATGTAGACACCCTTTATATCAACCCATAACAATGATTCTCTTCCTAGAATTCCCATGAAAACACGCTCTCTCCCACACTTTCTGAAAATAAAACAATAATATACACAAAAGATGGGTAGGTAGGGATAAATTATCTTGTAATGTGGCTAACTAATAGTCATTTCATGGTCTTTAAGTCTCAAGAAGGACAAAGTGTAAAGGTGGATGAAAATAGGGGATAATTTTATAAAGGGATTTTTAATGAATGATTTCATCTATCATGAATGTAGCATACTTGAATATTATGGATTCAAAAAGAATCAAGGAAAGTTCTAGTTTCTTTACATGGCCCGAGACTCTCAAGAAAGTAATTAAAAGGAAGAATATGCAATAAAGGTCTTAGAATGTCTCAAGGGTAAGGGATTAAAATATTGGTCAGTGCTAATGAGGTATGGGATTCAAAAATCCATTAAACACCTAAGAATGATTTGAAAATACAAATTCTATAAAAAGACTCTATTTCAACATTCATTTGAATAAAAATTTTCTAAAAAAAATTAATTTTCTACATAATTGACTCAAGAATGAAAAATGATTTTGGATATTCTTTTTAAGATCAATGTTTATCTAAAAACACAGAATAAAGAAATCAAAAATGAAAACACGTTTTTCTTTTTTAACTTTTTAATTTTTTAATTTTTTAATTTTTTAATTTTTTAATTTTTTAATTTTTTTTTAATCCTAATTATGTCATGTCACCCTCTCCCACACCTAAAAGTTACATTTTTCTAAATGAAAGTATTTTAAATAAATAGACAAGTAAATAAAGGTATGGAGAAGGGACAACCTGATAAGTGGTGTCAGATGTGGCATCTATCAGTTATATTTACTCCATGAGATGCTTTGGAAAATCCTCATAGAAGTGTTTGAGCCTCTGCCCATTGACAGTAATCCTTTTTTCCACTCTTCACATGAAAACCTGTATAGCACCAAAAGGGTAAACATCAGTAACAGTATAAAGACCGAGCCATCAATAAAGAAGTTTACCTGGGTGGAGCTTTAGCCTAGAATTATACATGAGAACCTTATCAACAATAGGAAACTTCCACTGATGAATCATACTATCAGGGATAGCCTTTGTCTTCTATTTATAGATCTAGGAGTTCTCATATGCATCACATCGAATTTCTTCCAACTCTTGAATATGTAGCTTCTTATGCTCACTTGCATCTAAAAGATTCATATTTCATTGTTTAAGAGCCCAATATTCACGGTGTAATACCCCCACCGAGAGATTAAAATCCTTTCCAAACACAATTTTTTATGGTGACATTCCTATTGGGGTTTTAAAAGTTGTATGGTACTCTCAAAGTGCATCATCCAAGCGCAAACTTCAATCTTTCCTATTGGGTTGCATTGTTTTTTTCAAGATTCTATTAACTTAACAATTTTAGATTTCTATTTATCCATTAGTTTGGGTTTGATATGTAGTGGATACTTTATGATCAACTCCATACTTACAAAGAAAATTTTTCATGTTGTAGTTGCAAAAATGTGAAAACTGATCACAAATGACGAATCTCGGTAAACCAACCCTACTAAAAATTTGAGACCTCACAAAATCAACAACCACTCGAGAGTCATCAGTCCTGATGGCCTTTTCTTCCACCCATTTATATACATATTTAATATCCAATAAGATGTAAAAAAATCCAAATGAATTTGGAAAAGGCCCCATGATGTCAATTCCCCATGCATCAAAAATTTCACAGAATAACATGGGTTGTTAGGGCATTTCATTCCTCTTAGAGATATTCCCTATGAAATGACAATGAATACATGACTTAAAAAATATATGGGAATAACTATACAATTTTGGCCAATAAATTCCTGAGTCAAGGACCTTTCAAGATGTTCTTTGAGAGCCAAAGTGGCCCCAAAAAGGCAAGGTGTGGCAGAAGGTCAAAACAGAGGTGAACTCATGGTCAGGGACACACCGACGAACTACTTGGTCATCAAAAATTCTCTATAAATATGGGTCATCCCAAATGTACCATTGAGAATAATGCTTATGTCTCTAGGATTGTGAAGTTATAAAATCAATGGGGACCCTAGATGTTTCTAGAAAATTCACAATGTCTGCATACCAGGGGGGTAAGGTCCACAACATCACAAAGGTTCTCATGAGGAAAGAATTCTCCAATGGGGAGGGGTGAGTCAACATGATGGTCCAATGGTTGGTAAATCCTACTAATGTGGTCATCTACCACATTTTCCACTCCTCTATTATCTCTAATCTCAAGGTCAAACTCCATGAGGAGGAGCATCCACCGAATAAGGTGGGGCCTAGCTTCATGTTTCTTTAGGAGGAAATGAATAGTAACATGATCAGAAGAGACAATTATTTTTTATCTAATAAGATATTAACAGAGTTTTTTCAAGGAAACACAATATAAAGAAGTTATTTTTCAGTGGTTGTGTAGTTTTATTGGGCATGGTCAAGGGTACATGAGGCATATGCAATTACATGAGGATCCTTCTCAACCCTTTGTGATAAAACCACCCCAACTGCAAAGTTAGAGGCATCACACATAATCTCAAAGGGAAGATGATGTGATAATCCTTTATAGTGAATTTAAATCATCCTCACAATTTTTATCAAACACAAACTATGAATCTTTTTGTAATAATTGGGACAAGGGAAGGGTGATCTAACTAAATTATTTAATGAATCGGTGGTAAAAACCAGCATGACCCAAGAAAGATCACACCTCATGAACACATTTTGGATATATAAGGGTTGAAATTAATTCAATTTTTTATTTATCCACCTGAATTTCCTCTTTTGAAATAACATTCCCAAGAACTATCCCTCATCCAACCATGAAATGTAATTTCTCATAATTTAATACAAGATATTTTTCTATACAATGGCGGAGTATAGAACCTAGGTGAACTAAACTGTCATCAAAGGAAGTTCCATAAACTGTGAAATAATCCATAAAAACATCCATACAATTCTCTAGGTACTCAGAAAAAATACTCAACATACATCACTGAAAAGTTCTGGGAGAATTACATAGACCAAAAGGCATCCTTCTATATGAAAATGTGCCAAATAGACAGGTAAATGTTGTCTTTTATTGATCCTTAGGGGATATATGGAATTTAAAATAACCTGAATAGCCATCAAGGAAATAATAATGGGACTTACCAGCCAATCGTTCTAGAATTTGGTCAATAAAAGGTAGAGGAAAGTGGTCCTTCTGTATGGATTGATTTAGTCGATGGTAGTCAATACAGACTCGCCAACTGTTTTGCACACGTGTTGGAACCAATTCATTCCTTTCATTTGACACAACTGTTATTCCTATTTTTTAGGCATAATTTTCACTGGGATAACCCATTTACTATCAGATATAGGATAAATTATCCCCACAACAAGTAATTTACTGACTTCCAATTTTACCACATCAAAGAGAGTGGGATTCAACCAGCGTTGAGATTGTCTTACGGTTTTAGACTCATTATCCAAAATTATATGGTGCATAAAAATAGATGGGATAATCCCAAGAATATCCACCAATGTCCATCATATTGCCTTTATACACTCTCTCAAAAGTTTGATCAGTTTTGATTCTTACTGTGGAGAGAGGTTATTGGAAATAATGATGGTTAGTTGGTCAATACTCTCAAGATAATCATATTTTAAATTATAAGTAAGTGGTTTTAATTCTAACACTGTGGGTTTTTTAATTGGGGGAGTGTATTTAGGGGGATTGAGATCCATTAAACTGTCTATCTTCTCATGTTTGTTCTCTAAAGATATAGAATCTATTGAAATCAGGTTTTCATAATTATCGACGGTCATGGGTACCTCATAATGAACACACTCATCAATTAAATCAAAAAATTTACACTTTTTGGAACCCACACAACACTCAAAACATGAATCAAAACTCAAATAATCCAAGGGTGAAGAAGAGGAAAATGAATTATAGTGTGGGTTAAGGAGAGAAATGTGTGTGTGTGCATCATTTGAGATCACTTCCATTGAATAGATAGGAAGAGTGGAGTGCTCTTCAATAGGGTGTTTTATAGCCTCAAAGAAGCTAAAACTTACCTTTTCCCCACCAAACTCCATGGACAACATACCGTTGTAAACATTAATGATCGTCTTTGCTGTTTTGAGGAATGGACTCCCAAGTATGAGAGAGGAATTTTCTTGGGTTTGGGTATATTCCATCTCAAGAATGTAGAAATCAGCAGGGAAGATGATATTCTTCACTCTTACAAGGACATCCTCAATCACTCATATTGGATGTTTAGTACTCCAGTTTGCAAGTTTCATGACAATGCATATTGTTTGAATCTCTCCAACCTATAGAGAAGTATACATGAAGTGAGGCATTACATTAATGGAAGCACCTAAATATAACATAACATCTAAAAAGAATTTCTCTCCTATAGTACAAGGTATCATGAATATGCCTGGATCCTTTCACTTAGTTTGAATTGCTATTTGAATCAAGGCCGAGACATTCCTCCCCAATTTGACTCTCTCATTCCCCTTTAGCCTTCGTCTATGGGTGCAAAGTTATTTAAGAAATTTGGCATAATGGAAAATTTTCTTGACTGTATCTAATAAACGAATATTAACTTGAACTTTTTTAAATGTATCCATTATTTCAGTATCAATATCATTATCAGAATTTTTATTATATTTAGGGAGTCTTTGGAAGAAAGGAATAGTAATGGATTGTTCATTTGAATCATCAATGATAATTTGATTACTACTTTTATTTTTCATTTCTTTATTAGAATCTTTTATGGGTGGAGAAAGAGTGTTTTCAAGAGGGGGAGATACCTGTTGTGTAAAATCAGTATAAGGAGAAACTTATTTACCACTATGAAGTGTAACTGCACATAAATTATCTTTTTCCTTCGGATTGGAAATGGTTTGAGATGGTAGTTGTCCAGAACCTTTCATATTAAGCTCATCGATGGTGTTTTCTAATTGTTCCACTTGAGTTCGCAGGCTTGAATAGATGATTGTGTGGTTTGTTGGAACTGGAGTTTTTGGGATGTCATTTTCTTTACCATGTCCTTGAGTATTGGTTCACATTTGGTAGGAGTATGAGGATTATTTAGAGAAGTTAAGGGATAAGAAGATTACATGCCTTGGCTTTGTTGATTCCAATTTTTCTTAGGGTAGCTCGGGTTGCCTCCTTGTTGGTATTGTGGTTGTGATTTCCACCCAGGGTTTGGATTCAGCCTAAATGGTTCTTTCTTGAAGGGTGGTGTTTACTGAAAAGGATTCCCTAAGAATAATTCTGCACAAGACTTAGATGAATCCTGAATTTGTGGGCATAGGTCAAAAAAATGAGTGTTATCATAACAAATACCACAATGTAATTGAATAGAAGTAGAGTATGAGTTACCTTGTGCTTGAGCTAATTTCCTTAGAAGGGTATGCATCTCATCAAGTTTATTATCTACCTTTTTTCTAGGGATGAATGAATTATATCATGAACTCCTTATGTTGGTTCAATTGCTCGTGTACCAAATTGTTGTGAATTTTGAGTCATGTTGGCTATTAAGTCACGAGCGGGAGAAGGAGTTTTATCAACAAGGGCACCACCAGCTGCAGCATCTATCATTCCATGATCCATGGGGACAAGTCCCTCGTATAAGTATTGTATTGACAGTTTTTCACTAATTTGGTGGTGGGGGAATTTTGAGCAAACTTTTTTGAATCTCTCCCAGTATTTATAAAGGGTCTCTCCTTATGATTGCCTAATGCCACAAATTTCTTTTATAATTGATGCAGTTGGGAGGCAGGGAAGAACATATCTAAAAATGGTCTTTTTAGTTCATTATATCCCCCAATTTTGGTAAGAAAATAGTATATCAAATCTTTGGCTACACTATCAAGGGAGAAATGGATGGCCCTAAACATGATTAAGTCCTCAGACACATTTTGTGGTGTCATGGTGGAGAACACTATGTGAGACTTCTTAAGATGTTTATGATGGTCCTCACCAGGAAGACCATGGAATTTAGGAAGAAGGTGGATGAGGCATGATCTCAACTCAAATTTGGTTTCCTTATCAGGATATTGGATGTACGCATTTTGGTACTCCACATCTGGGGTGGTCAGTTCTTTTAAAGTTCAGTTATTTTCAGCCATGATACCTAGGGTTTGATTGGGTTTAATTTTTGAGTGTTTTAGGACCACTTGAGGTTCTAAAATAGGTTCCTCAATGTTACTTAATTTACCTACTCAAGATTCCCTGATTTTTGAGTGAAGTGTCTTTTAAATTTCAGGGCTAAATTCAAGCAGTTTTTCTTTTTCTGATTGGGTCATGCAAATAAGTTGTGAAGTTTATTTTTTATGATGGAATATAGATAAAATAAATTAAGGAGGGTGAAAGGATAATAGAATGTTATAATACATAATTTTAGAGAGAGATATGGATAATAAGAATAATATATACAGATAGATAGAGAGAAAGAGAGAGATAAAGAACACACAAAAACAACCAAAAATAGAAACAGAAAACCAAAACATAAATAATAAAATGGGGGTGGGGTATTGAAAGGAGTACTAATTAAGAACTAAAATAAATAAATAAAATGAAGTAAAGAAAAAATTATCTTGGATCCCCGATAATGTCACCAAAATTTGGTTGCATTTTCGAGCATATAAAATTAGATATTTATTTTTAACAAGAATTTCGGCAATATAGCAGCAACCCTAGGTCATATCTCGATGGAGCCACAGATCATTAATTCAAAATTTTGGTTCTGATTATGAATGTAAAAAATGTAAATGGGGTTTTATAATACTTGGGTTTTATTATTAAATATGAAAATAGAAAATTAAATTGATAAAACGAAGTAGAAATAAACCAGATTAATTAAACGTGATCAACCCAGAAAAGTCTCAGGATGCTCATCCTTCATCGCTTCAAGATAAAGGGTATATATATTTTAATCACTAGTTTGTAACACCTATTACCATAATGTTACTGATTTTATGCTAGGATGCCTTATAGGGTTCATCCAAAAACACACAATGATTCACCGGACACTACCGATGATTGGGTGATTTGTGTTCGACATCATAACTGAAACTCACCAAGACAACACACAAAGAACTCGATGTGATGTCCAGGTTTGTATGTTATTTATTTGTGAAACCATGAAATAAATTTAAATGACCTTTATAGTTCTTATGTGAGTTCAATTTACCAATATGAACCACATAAACACCGCAATTTAATGAGGGAAGAAAAAGGGATGAACGGTGTGTGAAACATCTCATGAAAGGGTACCCTCAAACATGATCATTTGAGTTTAAGTATAAAATAATAGTATATAAATCAATTAAATAAGAATATAGGATGAAGAAAAATAGCATACAACCTGAAATTAAAAGGATCATTCAACATAATACAAACATGAAGCTCGGGATTACATCTCGTTCCTCCCTGGGTGATCACATGGGGTTTAGAAATCCATGGTAGGGGAGGAAGAAGAATATGTTGAAGTAACACTTCCCATAGAATCCAGAACTTATAGGGATAATGGGAAGACATATTTGGGACTCCAAAATTTCAGCACCATTCCTCATAGCCTAACTCCAAAATGGGGTGCCCAATGTGCCAATTTATAGGCAAAGTGGGAGGTGGTTTTGGGCACCCTGATTTCAATAATCTTTTTGGTCCCTGGTTTTGGAAAGTCATAAAGTCATAAATAACTTTGGACAAAACTAAATTTTTTTTTGCAGACACCTTTTATACATCCATGTAAAATTTGGCCGCTAGGTATGAAATATAATAAGATATATGGGTAAAATAATGAGGCAATGTTTTGACCCCATGCAGATTCGTTTTGTTGGAAAGATCAGTCTGTATGGGCATCTTAATAAAAGACTTGGGATTCAGTTGCTTCAGATGAAATGTATATAACTAAATTTTGGATCATCGCACAACATTTCATCCCATTTGAATGCACGTTTTAGTAGAAACATGTTTTTTAGTCCACTGGTGTGCTTGGATCATGTGCAGATTGGCCCATTTTTCATAGACTTCATCATGGGTCCTCCAAATCACCTCCACCTACAATATAATTATCAAAACAAGTAACATTTTCTTTTTTAACAGTGTTAAAAAAATAATTGAATCAAACATGGAGTAAAATGTTTTATCATACTTGTAATTTTCAATACAAAACCAGTTTAATACACTGGTATAAGGGTGAAATTTAACAGTGAATCGTGGTATGATCAGTGCTCTTGTTTTTTATTAAAAAGAAGGATGGATCCATGATACATTTCATTTATTATAGAGAACTCAATAATTTTATTTTTAATAACAATTTTATTTTTCCTCATATTGTTCTTGTTTGATCATCTCTAGGGTGCTCATTATTTTTCTAATATTGGCCTCAGATATGAAAACCATCAACTGAAAGGTAAGGAAGAGTATATCATGAGGATAGTATTTCATACTAGGTATGGACATTATTAGTTTTTTATTATACCTTGTGGGTTCAAAATTCACCTTCTATGTTTATAGATCTTATGAATAAAGTTTTCCATGATTTCCTTGATAAATTTATTATTGTATTCATTGGTGGAATCCAAGTATATTATAAAAGTTAGGATGATTATGAGAAACATATAATAATTATTTTTTATATCTTAAAATAAGATATGTTTTATGGAAAATTAAGTAAAAGTAAATTTTGGTTACAAAAAAATTTATTACTTGGGTATATTTCTTCTAAATATACCATAAATCTTGATATTACTAAAACTAAAGTGGTGGAAGAGTGTCCAAGACATATAAATATCACTAAGATTCATAGTTTTTAAATATTTTCATGTTACTACGAATAGTTTTTTAAAAACATTGCATAGATATCTATCCCAAAAACCTTGTTAACTCAAAAGGGTATTCAATTCATTTGGATAAAAGAATGTGATGAATATTATCAGTAATTGAAAAAAAATGGTTATTTGTATAGTGTTATATTTACCATCAAGAAATATGGTATTTTTTACTCATAGAGATTCTTTATTGAAGGGCCTTGGTTTTGTTTTAATGTGGAATTGTCAGGAAATTTATTATGTATCACATTAATTGAAATTTGATGAACAAAATTATCAAACGCATGATATTTAGTTGGCTACATAATTTTTTGCTTTAAAAATTTTGAAGCATCTTATATATGGAAAGAAATGTGAAATATACATTGATCATAAAATTTCATGGTATATATTCACTCAAAAAGAGGTAAATATTATGAAAAGAATATGGTTGGAACAGATAAAGGATTATGATTGCATGTTTCACTATCATTTAGGTAAATTGAACAGGGTGGTTGATGCATTGAGTCAAAATGATAGTGCTTTATTAACTATATTACATTTAGAACATGATCCATTATTTAATGATTTAAAAATTTTGGAATGGAAGTTGTATATATAGAAACTTCTTCTATTTTGGTTTAGGTATCAGGGTAGTAATTTTTTTAGAAATAATTAAGCATGCTCAAAAGAAATATCTTAACTTTTAAGAAAAGATAAAATTGGATAATAATGGTAAGTATTTTGAGTTTAATTTTGAAATGGAAGTTGTTATATGTTGTGGTAAAAGGTTATGTTTATTGGATTATTTTAATTTGAAGAATTAATTTTTGAGTGAGGCTCACAACTCTCTATTTTCTATTAATTATTATAGTACTAAGATTTAAAGAGACCATCAAGAATGTTTTTAACAAAAAGTAATGAAAAAAGATATTACTAATTTTACCATGAAAGTTTTCACTTGTTAATAGGTTAAAGTTGAACGAAAAATACCAAAGAGGATTCTTAAACCTTTTAGAGTTATTGAATGGAAATGGAAGGATATATCAATGGATTTTATGGTGGGATTACTAGACATATCTAGGTGGTAATTATATTTGGGTTATTATTTATTATTTGACTAAATATATTCATTTTATTTATATTCAAAATATTATGTCCTTGGATCAACTTATTTGAATTTATGTTAAATATATAGTTAGGTTACATGGAGTCCCTCTCACTATTGTATCTAATCATGATCCCAGATTTACATCTAATTTTTGTAAAGGACTTCAAAAGTCATTGGGTACTGAATTAAATTTCATTACATATTTTCATCGTTGATATGAAATAAAGTTGGAGAGGACAATTCAAACATTGGAATATATTATTTTCATTTATCTTTAGAATATCAATAAAATTGGGATCAGAATATTTCTTTAATAGAATTTTTTTTATAATTCTTTTTTCAATACAATAAAAAGATAAAACCATCTGAGACAATATATACAAACTGGTTTTGAAATATAGCATATTGGGAAAAGGCCAATGAGAGAAAGTGTTTGGGACTAGAACTGTTAGAAGAGATGGTTGATAAGGTAAACATAATTAAACACCATATTAGGTCATCTAATAGTTGGAAAAAGAGTTATCTAGATAACTGTATGAAAGATATTTTGTTTAAGGTATAGGCCATGTTTTTTAAGTATATCCTTGAAAATATATTATTAATTTTGGAAGGAAATGAAATTTAATTCTATATTATATTGGTCCATATAAAATTTTACAGAAAGTGGGATCAATTTCTTTCTGAGTATCCTTACCTATAATTATATGTCAGTTACATGATGTGATATATGTTTCTTTTATAAGGTAATATATACCTAATGAATCTCATTTTTTTATCCTTGAATTAGTTCAGTTGGAGAAAAATATTTCTTATAAGAAAAATCTAGTGTAGATTATTGCTCATATAGAGAAGTTGTTTCAAAATAAGTTAACTCAATTGGTTAAGGTTTAATGGAAGAACTACATGATTGAAGGAATTATATGTGATTCTGAAAAGGTTATGAGGGAAAAATATCCACACTAGTTTGAGTAATGAATAAAATTCTGAGAGCACAATTTATTTTAGGGGGATGAATGTGCCAACCGAGGAAATCCTAGGAAAAAATAAATTTTATGAAATTATTCATTTTATGGATTCATGTTCCTCAATGTTGTATAAATAATTTTACACAATTTTTAAATCGGAAAAGGATTAATTTTACTTAATTAAATTATTTTTTCCATGTATTACATCGATTTATTTAATAGTTAAACTTAATAAATTTTATAATTTTAAATTGATAAAACGGAATTTATTTTTTACATCATCGTAGAAAAATATTTTTATGATTAAGTTTTATGATTTTTCTGAAATAGTAGATTTTTTGTTGAATAATGAAAACACTAATTTTACAAATACTGTCATTTTTATGATATTATAATGATATAAGAATGACTTGGAAGTTTATGAAATATTTTTTATAGAACAAATATGTATTTTATAAGTAATATAATTCATTTAAAAATATAATTTTGAACTTTAAATCTACGTTTGACATTTTTAAAATCTAAGTAATATTTTTATTCAAATAAAAACTATTTTTATTATTCTTTTTTTATCAGGTTTGCAAAAGGTTCCTTTAGATTTTGGTTTAGTTTAAAAGTAAAATAAGTCTATTTTTATTTAAAATAAACCAATTAATTCCATTTTAATCTAAATTATACTTTATTTTGGTGTAAAATTATTTTTATGATTAAAATAGGCATTTTTCTAATAACAGAATTTCATTGTGTTTTGTGAACTTATATTAAAATTATTTTTTACCACTTACATAAATTGAATCTTATAAAATGTATTATATATATTTAATCAAATTTTTCAAAAAAAAATTAGTGATTTTAATTTCATTTTTAGTCATAATGAATATTTACCATGGTAAAAGTTTGTCACTACGGTAAAGGTTAAAAGAGTTAAAGAGGCGTATTAAACTAAGAGATAAGGTTTTGAAAATCTATAAAACTTGTATAAATTGGATTGGTTGAATAGATTTAGAACTTTAATTATAATACCTTCTAAATTGGACTAAATTAGATCCACTTTCCATGAGAAAAGAATTTATTATATTTTAAATTTCATCATATTTACAAGGGTTTCACACCTCTCACTTATAAAATAGAACCTAACTACGGGAAAAACAGTCTTTTGCGACGGGATAAGTTCTCGTCGCAAATAGTTCATCCCAGGGGTTATTTGAGATGGGGGGTTCGGCCCGTCGCAAATAACTTGTTATTTGCGACGTGATTTGGGGTCTCGTCGCAAAAGGTAATGCGCGCTTTGGCGCGGGATTCACGCGAAAGCACGGGAAGGTTATTTGCGATGGGGGGATCCCCCCAACGCAAAAAGTGTTTTGGTGGGAGGGTATTTGTGACGTGTTTCGTTGCAAATACTGGTAGCGGTAAATGCATTTTTGTGACGGGTTGTTGTCCCGTCGCAAAAGGTGTGTCGGCAGGTCAACTTTTGTGATGGGGCCCTTCGCAAATACCCTATTAGCCACCGCTAGCAATTACTACGGGCAAAGTTATTTGCGACGGTATGCCCGTCACAAATAGTCTCGTCGCAACTAATGTAACCTATATATACCCCCTCTGTTTTTCTTTCTCTTCCTCTCATTTCTCACTTTCTCTCTCTCTCTAAACTTGAATTTCAAAGTAAAAATTTCTCTCAGTTATTTTTTTATGGAGAAGTTGTGGAGGCGCTTTCATCAATCGGAGATCATGTTTAAAGGTATTTATATTTTATTTAATTTAGTATTTATTTAATTTTTTTACGTTAATTTTAATTATTGTTGATTAGCTGTAATTAAATTAGATTTAAATTGTTTTGTTATCTGTATTTTAGTAATAAATAGTAATAAATAATACCAATTAGTAGTAGTTAGTATTATTTAGTAGTAATTAAGAATAAATAGTAATAATTAGGAATAAATAGTAATAATTAGGAATAAATAGTAATAATTAGGAATAAATAGTAATAAATAGGAATAAATAGTAATAATTAGGAATAAATAGTAATAATTATGAATAAATAGTAAAAATTTTGAATAAATAGTAAAAATTAGGAATTAATAGTAATAATTATGAATAAAAAATAATAATTAGTAATAATTAGTAGTAATTAGTAATAATTAGTAATAATTAGTAATAATTAGTAATAATTAGTAATAATTAAGAAAAATTAAGAATAAATAGGAATAAATAGAATAATTAGCATTAAATAGCAATAATTAGCAATAAATAGAAATAAATAACAATAATTAGAAATAATTAGCAATAAATAGCAATAAATTGCAATAAATAAGAATAATTAGCAAAAATTAGAAATAAATAGGAAAAATTAGCAATAAATAGGTATAATTAACAATAATTAGGGATAAATAGAAATAAATAGAAATAAATAGCAATAAATAGAAATAAATATCAATAAATAGAAATAATTAGTAATAATTAGTAATAAATAGTAATAATTAGTAATAATTAGTAATAATTAGTAATAATTAGTAATAATTCATAATAATTAGTAATAATTTGTAATAATTAGTAATGATTAGTAATAATTAGTAATGATTAGTAATAAATAGTAATTAATATTAATAAATAGTAATAAATAGTAATAATTAGTAATAATTAGTAATAATTAGTAATAAATAGTATTAATTAGTAATAATTTTTAATAATTAGTAATAATTAGTAATAATTACTAATAAATAGTAATAGATAGTAATAGATAGTAATAATTAGTAATAATTAGTAATAATTAGTAATAATTAGTAATAATTAGTAATAATTAGTAATAATCAGTAATAATTAGCCATAAATAGTCATAAATAGTCATAAATAGTAATAATTAGTAATAATTAGTAATAATTAGTAATAATTAGTATGAAATAGTAAGAAATAGTGAGAAATAGGAACAAATAGTAAGAAATAGGAACAAATAGGAACAAATAGAAACAAATAGGAAAAAATAAGAACAAATAAGAACAAATAGGAACCGATAGGAACAAATAGGAACAAATAGGAACAAATGAGAACAAATAGGAACAAATAGGAACAAATAGGAAGAAATAGGAACAAATAGGAAGAAATAGGAACAAATAGGAACAAATAGAAACAAATAGGAACAAATCGGAACAAATAGGTAGAAATAGGAACAAATAAGAACAAATAGGAACCATTAGAAACCATTAGGAACCATTAAAAACCAATAGGAACCAATAGTAACTAATAGGAACCATTATGAACCATTAGAAACCATTATCAGCCATTAACAAGAAAATCAATTGTAATAAGTTATAATAACTTGTAATAACTTGGCACAATTTTCAGTGGATTGACGACACTCCTTTTGCTCGATGACTCTTCTCCTTTCAGCTTTCACCGACTTGAAACATTATGAAAAGTATGCTTCTACATATGCATATCCAATCTCATATGCATGAGTTTGAATATATGTTTGTAGGAACACATTTTTTATAATGTGTTCAGGTGGTGACAGTTTCAAGAAGATGATTCATCGACGAAAAGGGGGCTTTTTGTCCAACGGATCATTTACTTGAAACTTTCGCACACAGAAATCACAATGAAGAATCTACTCAGAGGTATGAATATTCATTCTCGTGCATACGAGAATGAATATGTGTACCTCTAATCACATTCTTCATTGTGATTTCTATGTGAGAAACTTGCAAGTAAATGAGCCGTCGGACAAAAGAGGAGTCGTCAATCCACTGGAAATTGTGTCACCCATATGTAATGGTAGTTATTAAGAAGTAATTTTAATTATTTATCTTTTTTTCAGATAGTGTTTTTATAATTTCAAATTATTCAAAAATAGTAATGATTTTATATTTTGTAGAAAAATATGGAACGAAGAAGTCTACAACAATCATTATTAGATGATCGCACTTGGATAAATCAGTGTAGAAATCCAAACGGTTCTAGTTTAAATCCTGTATATATTGAGGGTGTTGAAGCTTTATTATCATTTGCATCATCAAAACTAGAATATGTTTCAGAAGGCACAATAAAGTCTCCTTGTAAAAAATGTGCTCTGAGAACATTTGACACATTTGACAAGGTTGGGGGACATCTCTTGTGTTTTATTTTTCAACCAGATTATGTTTTTTACTATCAAAACCGAGAACACAGTTCCAGATAAGATATTAATAACATGATTCCAGATCTGTCATGTTTTCAAAATTTAGTACATGATGTTGCAGGTCCATCTGTTCAGCAAACTAAAACTCAAGATGATATTGATTTAACTCCAGAGTTGGAACCATACAAATTTTGTGAGTTGCTGAGGTCTGCTGAGGATTCATTATATCCTGGTTGCAAGATAAGCAAATTAGAAGCGATTGCAAAATTTATGGCTATTAAATCAGATAATGAAATGTCAATAAACTGTTTTGATCAGATATTTTCTTTGGTTAAAACACTATAACCTGAGGGAAATGTGTTGCCTGCAAATTACTATGAGAGTAAGATATTGGTTCGTAATATAGGTCTTAGTTATCAGAAGATTCATGCATGTCCAAATGATTGCATCTTATATTCTAGTGAAAATTATTTGTTGGATAGTTTTCCCACATGTGGATAATCGGGGTATAAATAAGCTAAACCAGGGAAGTCTGGATCAATTCCAATAAAACAGTTGAGATATTTCCCCCTTACACCCAGGTTGTAGTGTCTATTTATGTCTCAGAACATAGCGTCAATGATGTCATGTCACAAAAACCAAGATTTCAACTGATAAAAGCTTGAATCATCCATTTGAATGTGATTCATGTAAACATTTTTATCATCTGCATCAATCTTTTTCTTTAGAAGCCTGAAACGTGCGATTGGGTCTTTCTACTGACTGTTTCGGTCCGTTTGGTTCTTATGGTAGTCAGTATTCATGTTGTCTTGTCTTTATAACTCTATACAATTTACCTCCATGGATCTTGATAAAGGACCCCTATATCTTTTTGACCTTATTAATCCTAGGACATCTAAAAAAGAATATTGATGTTTATTTGAAACCATCGATTGATGAGTTAAATTCATTGTGGAGTGATGGTGTTAGTACATATGATGTTACTGTGAAATAAAATTTCATATCAAAAGTTGCATTGATGTGGAAGATTAGTGACTTTCCAGCATATGGAATGCTATCTAGCTAGAGTACACATGGTCTGAAATCATGTCCTTACTGTATGAAAGACAATAAAGCCTTTATGCTCATCAATGGAAAAAAACCTTTCTATTTTGACTGTCACCGTATATTTCTTCCAACCGATAATCCTTTTCGGAGAAACAAATCTCATTTCAGAAAAGGTACAATTGAAAGGGATGAACCTCCACAAATTATCTCAGGTACATAGTTAAAATCAGTTTTATTTTCATTACCTCCCATCACATTTGGGAAAACAGTAAACCAACAGAAAATTCATGGCTTTGGGAAAGAACATAATTGGATAAAACGAAGCATTTTTTGGGATCTTCCATGTTGCTCTGATTTGTTGGTCAACCACATGTTGGATGTCATGCATATTGAGAAGAACTGTTTTGATAATTTATTTCATACATTTTTAGATACACCGGGTAAGACCAGAGATAATATAAAGGCACGATTAGATCTTGCCCAAATTTGTAGGTGAACAGAACTTGAACTATTTGAAAATGTCATATCACAGAGGTTAATGAAGCCAAAATCAGCTTATACATTGTTCAAAGAGAGTCTCTTACTATTTTTTCAGCGGATTGCAGATTTAAGACTTCCATATGAATATGCTTCCAATTTGGACAGATGTGTTAAGAATGGTTATATTACCAGATTAAAAATTCATGACTGTCATGTTCTAATGGAAAGACTTATGCTGATTGGATTCAAAGGTTTGTTAAATTCTATGATTTGGGATTCAATAATAGACATATCATATTTTTTTGAGACATTTTTGCAGTGACAACAAAATAAAATGCACTAACCAAACTAGAAGAGGATGTTGCATTAATTATATGTAAACTAGATAAAATCTTTCTGTGAGCTTTCTTTGACTCAATGGAACATCTGATATTAAATTTTCCATATGAAGCTAAATGTGGAGGTCCAGTACAGTTTTAATGGATGTACCCATTCAATAGATGCATGTAGAAATTGAAGAAAAAAGTATGTAACAAAGCATCAGTTGAAGGCTCAATTGCTGAAGCTTATTTTCAAGATCAAAATTCTTTTTTATGCTCTCATTATTTTGAATCTCAATATCCCTCAAAAAAATTGCATGGTATGAAATGAGGAGAATGTTAATGAAGAAATGGAAAATCAATTATCAGTTTTTAATAATCCAAATCTTGGTTTTAGTAGAGTTCATGAACGATGGCTTTCAGATGATGAACATCATAGAGCTCATACATATGTTCTCTTCAACTATGAATAAATGACATCATTTGTACTATGAGTGCTTCTATCTCTTATTCTATAATTTATGTTACAGTTTGTAAACTTATTTTATTTGTAGGTTATATGATAATCATATCAAGAATCAACTTCCAAAAATTACAACAGCTGCTATTGAAGAACGCATACAAAAAAATATCAATGGTTTCAAAAACTGGTAACATAAATTATTGATGGTTTAATATAAATACCATTTATTATTTATCATATTAATAATTGTTTTACAAATTTTTAGGTGTCTTGACATGCTGATAAAATTGATAAGCGACTGTGTATACTGAGTAACCAACCATCCAAAATGGTTAAATCTTATTATGCATATGTGGTGAATGGTTTTCGATTTCATACATGTGCATATGGGGAATCAAAAAAACAATGAAAAGTGGAGTTTTATTGAGGGAATCGCATCACAGAGAAACTGAATTTGACTTTTATGGAATTCTGGATGAAATTATTAAGTTGTGTTATCTAGGACGGAATTACATAATGATGTTTAAATGTCAGTGGTTGGATACTGAGAGAGGCTTGTGTGTTCATCTGACTCATGGAATCATCGATATTAAATATAAAAGTCTTATTACAGTAAATGAACCATTTTTACTAGCTCAATAGGCACATAAAATTTATTATGCAAAGTACTATTCTACTTTAAGAGACTTGAGTGATTGGTGGAGCATAATAAAAATGAAATCTTGAGAAAATTAGTTTACTCAAACTGAATGTGGTTCCGCTGAAGTGGAAGGAATTGAAATTTTTCAAGAGACTGCTCAAAATCCATCTTTTTCACAAAGAGACGTGAATATCAATGATGACACTCCACAATTATGGATAGATGATGATGAATGTGTTAATGATGTTACAAATGAATTTGAAATGACAAGATATGATGAAACTGAAACTCATATGGATATTAATGATATTAGGGAGGAAGATGAAGACATTGACATGGACAACTATAGAGATGAGGATGAAGATGGACATTGACATAGTTAAATGTTGGTTATAATCATAACTAATATATATCTATATATAATAGTTATTTTCAAATATCTACTAACAACAATAATTTTGTGTTTCAGATGGATCCTGATCTATTTCGCGAGTTGCAGGAGGCTAATCTACCTTTGGATGAGGGGGATTGTGGACCATCTAACCCTCAGCCTACTGACAGTTCAGGGGGTACGTGGAGGGGTATTCGGAGGGGGCGCAGTCTTGCATGATTGATGATTTCTGACCCTATCCCCGAGTGACGTCCATGTCTTGGTTTCGATCCACGAACACTGAGGTATGGTAACCTGTATATTTTAGTTAGCTTTCATTAATTTATTTATATATATACTAATTGTTTGATTATTTATTTCTTTTTCACAGTTTTGCACATGTAGCTATTGGACAGGGGAGTGCTATATTGTGCAATTATTTTTCTCAACCATGGATCACATGTGAACAGATTCCCATTGATGTGCGGCCCGACATATTCGATCATTAGCTGGTACGTAAATAAAGAATATTTATTTTGAAATTTATTTTATTAATAACATGATATTATAAATTATTTGTAGGTTTTATGGTATCTCATTGATGATAGCATGTGTGACGCTATCCACACAGCATGGTAGGTGTCTATGCAGGACCTTTTCCGTCAGTTTTTTCATAATTTGAGAAGAACAACCATTAAGAAAGAAGGAGTGACAGAATTTCATGAGTCATGTAGAACCCATCGACCAGAGTACATTTCATCTCATGTTTGGGATGAATTATGGTACACTGGTTGGGTGGTGGATTTCAGAGGAGATCTTCATTGGGATGAAAGAACTGGGGGAGACAGGAGGTGACGCATGGATCTGGTAGTCGTACATTCAGTACACATAGAAACCATATGGTAAGTATATTTTTTAAAAATTATATATAACTTTAAATATTAACAGTTTATTTTATATTTCTATAGGCAGTCAAGAATCCCGATATTACAGAGTTCGACATTTATCGGAGGACGTACAGTGATCCAGTCACTGGAGAGATTAGAGGTGATCTCCAGCATCAGATTGTGGTTAGTATTATTTTTTTTAGTTTGAAAATTAACTGCATATAATATTTTCACCATTTTAATTTAAAATTGAATTGAAGGAGTCATATGAGGCTGTGACCTCTCAGAAACAGGCTAAGAGTCAGGATGAGATGACTGAGCAGACCATTGCACACCATTTTGATGAGGCGGCATGGATACCAGTGACACAGTATAGATTTGAGAAGGGTCGAGTAGTTGGTATCGGCTCTCAATTGACTCCTGGAACTTACTATGGTACTGTTGTGATGTCGGAATCCAGCTTGAGAAGAGATCGTGGAGAGTCATCATCTTCTGTCTCACGGTATTAGGAGCAGTTGCGAACACAGTATGAGCTTATAGAGAGTTTGTAGAAGCAGTATGAAGAGATGTGTCTGTGACAGGAGTAACAACAACAACAACATGAGGAGGAGATGTGTCGATGGCAGCAGTAGCATCATGAGCAGATGGAGTACATGCACCGTCTGACTCATAGCTTAGGGATAGAGTTTCCTCCACCATCTCTTACACCTCCTCCACCTCCTCCACCTCCTCCAGAAGACGACCCCCAGTGATTTTTTATATTAAAAACATTTGAATTTAAGATTTATTGTACTATGAACTATTTACAGTTTCTGTCTTTCTTATGGGTACAAATATTGCATAATTATTTTTATTTTTAATATTTTATTATTTATTATTAGTATTATATATTTGTTTATTTGTTTATTTTACTAATAATAACAACATTTTATGATTTTTTTATATTTTTTTTGTAAATATTGAGAATTGTAACATTTTTTTTATTATTATTTTAATAAAATTAATATTATTTTTTAATAATCATAGTTTTATTAAATATATTTTTTTAGTATTATATTTTTTAATGTTTGTTTATTTTACTAATAATAATTTTTTTATTTTTTTATTATTTTAATAATATTAATATAATTTTTTCATTAATCATAATTTTATTAAATATTTTTTTATTATGTTTTGTATTTGCGATGGGCCTTTTTGCAATGGGCTCCCATAAAAAATAATCTAAATATATTTTTTTATTTAATACTATTTGCGACGGGTCGCACATCCCATCGCTAATAGTATTTGCGACGGCCCCATCACAAAAGGTTATTATATATATAATGTATATAATCGAAGGATTATTTGCGACGGGGCAGTTCCTCATCGTAAATAGTATTTGATATGGTCTATTGTGAAAGGTTTTATATATATATATAATGTATATAATCGGAGGATTATTTGTGACGGGGCCCTTTTTCGTCGCAAAAAATAATATTTACGACGTCGTTTTCTACAACGGGCTTTTAGTGATGGGATCCCATCGTAAATAGCCCGTCACAAATACCTCTAATTCCAGTATCCTCACTTATACTCACACTTTTAACACTCTATAATGACCTATATCTTCCAAAATACCTTCCCAAATATCACAAAAAAATCCTATCAGTTTTTTTATCACAAAATACAAATCCTAGAAGGATTAATTTGTAATCCAATGGAACATATCCAAGGATGAAGTATAAGTCTTAAGTGAATTTTTTAAAGTTTATTTCTTCTTCAACCATCTTAAAATATAATATAACCATAATAAAATAGTTAAATTAATATATTTAATATACTTAAATATTATTTTTATTATGTAAAAATTATTTTATACCTTCTTTCTATCCTATGGGAAAGGAAAAAAGTACACTCTTGGGTGTGTGCGGAATACCACCTCAACGAAGCGATGTGTTTTATTTTTCATCACAGCCTCATACATATTGTTATAAATATGGATTTAATAGATATATATGATATTTGGGAAAAATATGATTATTTTATGATAAATTATTATATAATTTATTACCCTCCCATCTGTTAGAAAATTATAATGTTGCTCATGCATACATGTGGGCTACCTCCTCTGTGAAGTGATATGATTCATTTTTCATTTTCAACTCTCATGAATGGTAATAAAGATGAATTTAATGAATAAATATTATAAATATAATATTATTTTGATTATTTAAAGTTAAAAATTAATCTGATTTATTTCTTTTTCATCCATTACAAAAATGAAAACATTGATCATTTGTATATACTGACTATATTTCCTCCATGAAATGATTCATTTTATTTTTTATGAACAAATTACATGGATGATTTTAAAATTATATTGAATGAATAAATATGATAATTTTAAAATTTTAAAGATTTGGGATATTTTTAAACCATGAACCATTTGACCATGGTTAATGCATCAAGATTATTTTGATATTATGAGCCTAACAACCCCAAAACATCTAACATTTTAGTAAATAAATAGAACATGATGATAAATGAAATAAAAGGAATAGTGATAATGTAATTAATATGAAAAAAATTAAGAAAATAAATAATTAATATAATTTTATTATCCAGGAGTTAGAAAACATACAAAGAAATATTGGACACATAGTAAGGGATTTTTCTTTAAGATTATGTTTAAAATGTTGTAAAATTTTTCTATTCCATATCCATGTTCTTCAACATATTTAAATAATATTATTCAATATACTCTAATGATTATTTAAATTTTTTTCCAATATCCTTTCATTTTTACATAGGTTTGAAAATTCAATTTTTTAATGTTTTCCATAAGGGTCACTTTTGACTCTTTCTACCAAAGTGAAAAGGAATGTTTTTTTAACATTTACCACATTACATAATTTTCCTAAAATTATATCCAATATTCATTATCAATCTTATAATAAAATTTTTCATGGTTTTCCAAAATATTTATATTCCCATTTTCATGAATTTTTTTAAGATTTCTCAAAAAAAGGAATAATTCTTCTTTTTTATGTAAAAATATTTAATTATGGGAAAAAATGAGTTTTTCAATATTTTTATGATGAAAAAGTGAAAGTTTATAAATTTTTTATTCATTATATAATACTTTTTAATTATAAATGATTATTAGTGAGCCTTGGATATAGCTCCCCAATGCATTGGGTAATGAGTTAGTCTTCAAAGAAAAAATGTTAGAGATTATTAATAAGGTTACTCCTATTGAAAGGGTTTTATAAATGAGTTTAATAAAATTTTGAATGTGAATCATCAATAAGAATTCATAGTTTTTATATGTTTCTTATGGTTTTAAAATTTATACTTTGAGGAATGGTTGATTTTAACACATGATTATGAATTACTTAATGTACTAAAAGTTTATAGTGAAAAAGGTAAACATTTTTTTGGGTTTTCGTGATTTTTGTTAGAATAATGGGTTTCTTTTAATTTTTTATATCACTTATTTATATTTTTATGCTCGTCCCGGGTTTTTAATTGTTTCTCATATCATATAAGGATGTGTATTAACGATAAAAATGTCAATATTTTCACTATGGTGATTCGACTTAAAAGAATGAAAAGTGTGTTGAATTAAATAGGGGTGTAAATTTAAGAGAATATTTTTGTGAAAGAAATAAAAAGTATGTGGAATTGTCCATTTTTTTATTTAAGGGTTTTACTAATGCTCTAAAACTTTAAACCTATAAGATCGTCGGAACATAAGAATGTGAAATTAGTTCTATTAAACTCTTAAATATGTGTTTTCTGAGTTATAGGGTGATGTATCATTGATTCTAGAATTTGGATATTTCTAGATAACACATATTAGTACATATTTTCAATTATATATACTTATAGAAAATATACATGTTGGCATAATAATTAAATAAGTACTTTTCCACCATTTTTACCTTTATTCTTCTTTTCAATATTTCTTAAATTATTATATTGTGATTATAAATTCATAATCATCCACTATTACTTTACCTTCACTCAATATCTCTTTATCTATTCTTAAGTTTGCATTTCTATTTTGACTTAAATTGTACTTTTGGTCATAATTTCAATATCTATTTCACATAAAATTATTAGTGCTGATATATTATTCTAAAAATGATAATCTAATCAGGTAAAACCTATTTTCTATGGTGAATATTGGTAAACTCAATTACCCCTATAAAATATTTAAAAATATATTTTTTCCCTTATAATTATGTAATAAAATATTTCTCCAACATCTGTAACATCCTATCCTGACTCACTCTATAAATAGTAACCAGATCAGCTCACCACATGACCACAAGCTTACCTCCCCAAAATCCAGAGTTTGTCAATTAGTATCAGGGGGATAAGGAGGTATCATGGGGGGGGTTATACCCTCAGTATCAAATTTCATAATAATGATAAAAATAACCAAGGATCATATATCCCTAAAATATCTATCTAATTATGCAAAAATAAATAAACCATCCAAGTAATGATATGAAATTTTGTATAGTATACAGTCATACAATACTTGAATTATAACTAGGTCATTCACATGTACAAATTAAATACATGAAATAAATAAAATAATAGTAGGTTTACTAAATCCCTAAAAGATACCTCATCCATATCTTCAATATAATTTAATCTATCCACTCAACCATGCTAACCTAATGTCGAGCCTCAACCCTAATTGTGTTTTCCAAAACTAAGGGTTGATCGGGTACCCATGTGTAGTGGAGACCTGAGTAGGGTGCGAGTACATAACTTGAGAGGGAACCACTAACACGGTCTCCTAATATACCAGAAATGTAGTGATATGTTCATATGACTTCTCAGAGTAAGAAAATAAACTGATGAAAATAAATGAGAAAACAACTGAAAATGTATTCTCCATCCCATTGCTATAGTGTATCTAATACACAACATGGAAAATGCCAAACCATGAATCATGTAAAAAATAAATTTCTATTATTATGCCCATGACCTCGATCGACCATACCTACTTCATAAAGTGTTGGGGTGTCTTTGATCATGTCATGATGACTGTGGAAACCCGATTACATGAAGGCTCTAAATCCATGAGATCCCCAACCATAACCTTACGCCTCTAGGGACCCATCCCATGACATTCCAAACATCTAAGATTAAAATACATGGTATCTCCAACATCGATATCTAAGTCCATGAAAACACCAACAGTATATCTGACTCCATATCCATGGAATCGTAAATATTTGTATCTTTAAGGCTCCAAGGACCCATCCTATAGTAGTACAAACATAAAATATCTAAATATATGGTAGCTCTAACAGTATATACATCTATAAATCCATCGTATCCTAACAATATATCTAGGTTCAAATCCATAGAATCCCAAACATATGTATCCTCATGACTGTAGAGACCCATCCCATAGTATTCTAAACATTCAAGATCCAAATCCATCACATCTTTAACAGTATCACATATTCCCAAAGGAAATATTCCATAACATACCAAAATTACCTTACCTATGTTTGTTTACCAATTAGACGTACACAACCATGAATAAGAAAACAAATAAAATGGTGTTGTCCAAATTCTTGAACCCATCATCTCTATCCAAATCCATACATTCCCACCCATGGTTTAAACACTCAAGGATCACCCAATAGAGTCCCTTAGTTCAACACATGAGTGGAGAGAACCCCTTATGATCTTTGGTCACAACTAGTCTCCCAATCCAACACCCATTACTCAGGAAATTCACGCTTCCTGGTAGTGTCAACACATAAAACGACCTCTTAGCCTCTAGTTTTAGTCACATAAACATCATACTAGGGGGATTTCTCATAGACTATCCCAATAAAAAGTTTCCACTTGGCTAGTCTACTCACCCAACTTGATCCCAGTCTATCCTAGGGTCATCTTCATAGGCTAAATCTGTAACATCCTAAACTAAACCACCAGGTCCAATCCAGAGAGACACAAGACCTCATGCATGCCTCCCCATATGAAAAGGGTTATAAACTAGTGCCAACGATCTAAACACCATCAATAAGGAGACTATACCCTCAATATCATATCCATACACCAAAAATATAAAACATATAAAATTAATTGAGGAATAAGATAAAGAATCAAAATGTAATAATAGATGGAATACATGTCATAAAAAATAATTAAATTAGGTTCCCAGTGTGTCAAATCAAACCAAATTATAAGGGTGTAAGAAAATAAAAATAACAATTTTGGAAACCTCTAGATTCTATCCCAGTACCGATACATGCTTCATGCTCTGCTACTAAGATATCTTCCATGGGCCCCATACCCTTTCCTAGATCCCTATACATTATGTCTACATGTGCATCAAGATTTCCATGTAAGGTGTGGGGAATAAAACTCAATAGGAAACCTCCAATGTCCTTAACATGTGTTTATAGGTATAAAAATTTTATTCCATGATAAAATAAATTCACAACAAGATTAAACAATCATTTACTAAGAACTCATGTACTAACCAGGACACTATGGGTCCCAATCATACCTTCTTTAGCTCTATAATGGAAGGATATTCATAATAGATGTTGGGAGAAATCAATATCTCTCCATAAGGATGGTAAATATATTACAATAAATATACAAGGAATAGATTCAACATGTCACTTGGCATCTAAAAGGCATCAAGTAAAAATGTCATTTAGCATCATCAAGGCATTGAGGCAACATGTCACTCAACATACAAAAGGAATAAAGTGAATATTTCACTTGGTATCCACTATCCCCGTGTCACAATTGATAAAAATCATGTAACCCCCCCCCCTATAAGGGTTAATCATATCATAGTGTTCCACCAATTCTGAGTACGAGACAATTCCTCTGAAGGCATGGTGATACATGCAATAGGGAAAAGCATATAAAGAAAACATGAGGCATGTCACTATGAGAAATCAATAATAACATACATAAGAATGTGATCAATATTTAACTTTATATCAATCTATATAATCATACTCATGGAATCAAGCATTGTAAATGGGTCTCATGGGATACACACACACCCAAATGTGATCACTATCAGGCATGGTCAAAAAATAAATTCCAATATAAGAATCATATCAAGGAAACAAGTGTATACAAGGGCCCCAAATGGTAAGGAACTTCCTACCTCAGTCTCATTGATGAATTACTCCAATATTCATAAAATTATCAAATCTCAAAACATGTAGTGAACCCATGGATAAGTATTTCACCCATTAAAGATGCCTAAATCAGGTTCTAGATTATCATAAAAGAGGTTTATAAAGGAGAACTAAGAATATTCCATGTCATTAAGGGTGGTTCTATAATCACATACCACAAAAAGTCTATCAACATAAATAGTGATAATATATATCAAAGAAGATGATGTCAATTCATCGAATCCATTGTTGATTCAAGAAAAGATCCTGAATTTATTTTCAATTTTAGAAGAGAACCTCAAGCCTAGTCATTGAGCATCATCCCACCATGAACCCATCATTATAATCGAGATCCAAAATGTTATTTAATAATAAGAGAGTATTGATATGATAGATCCATGGAAATTTATGAAGAAACATCAACCATTCACAAGAGATCTTGCTCGGGTCAAGGGTATTTCATTGACACATCAAATCCCCCACCAAATACCAAGGATCATCAAAGTATTATAGTTATATCACCAATCCATCATCAATAATAGTTCTAGGAATATGATTCATAAATATATACCCATAAGAAGCATGTGGTTGATGGTAGATCTCAATCCAATCAAGATACATTTTTAACTTGCTAGATCTATCACCAATCTATGAAGTAAGAAAGAATTCATCAATGGATCATTATAGAAGCCACATATTAATCATAGATAGATGAAAATATCATAAGTAGGAAGAAGAATTTGGTGTTTATCTAGATGAAACTTACTGTTCTAGAATCACTTGATTGATCTAAACTTGAATAACCAAGGGGATGTGATTGGGAGATCTACATATTCAAGGGGTAAGTTGTCTAGTTAAAAATAGTTTGAATTGGGTTATATTTTGGTAATTAACATGGTGGAAGTATTAATAGAATGGAAATTCATGGGGTGTCTTTAATTCACATCTGACCAAGCTGTACCAGCCACCCGATAGACCTCACCTATTGGTTAGTGGCACCATCGGTTGGCTAGTTGCATATATAAGAAACTAAAAAACCTATAGTAAATCCACTGGTGATTCAGTGGAGTCCACTGGTAAACTGGTGTCATTTTACTACCACCACAAGTCCAAGACTCTAATCATCTTCCTATCTATTTATTCTCAAACCTTTTATACATAAAATCCAAACCATTAAACACCCATAATAGTGAAGAAACAATTGACAAATGGTGAGTTTTATAAACTTAAAACATATGTACATTGATATAAGTGGACATGTTATATAAATTCCATATGAAGGGGAAAAGGTTGTTGATCAAACCCAACCAATACCTTGAGCCCCTTAATATTGGAGTCATACCCAAGGTCCTTCAAGGCCTAAAATCCAAATGAATATATTCCAACCCTCACCACCTTCCAAGAGGTGTATTAAGGGTCTCACCTCGCCCTCTTGGTTTGGTTGTCTCATGCCACAACACACCTCCTTAGAGAAGTGAATAGGGATCATAATCTAGGTCCTCTATATATCATAAAGTCTAGTCACCCCCAATAAAGGTTCTAAAGGTATCAAATCATATCAAAGGTCAAGGACCCAACCATCGGTGGTTACCACCTCGATCTAGTGCACAAAAATCCATGTGGTAACTAGCAGTTAGTTCGGTTCACTCATGGTGCTTGATCAATTTATACATTTAACTTAGCTTAAACACTAAATTTAAACTAATTAGTAGGATTGAAAGAAGGTACACCATATCTAGTGGTGATCCCATACACCTCATGTCATATAAACGAATAATATAAACTATAGGGCTAGTATGCATGACCCCATGCCTCATTTGATTTTTTCCCTTTATTTTCCAAAGGTCGTAAGATACTACCAAGGTTGTTGAGGACCCCTAGTACCAACCTAGACTAAATCTCAAATACACAAAACTATTTCAACAATTAAGTCAGGAAAAATTTAACATAAAACTAAAGAAAATTAACTAGGATGTCATACCATGTTGAAATGACATGTGTAATCATGCGGATGACATATTGGGACATCCTATTTCTAAGAAGAATGAAATCATCATCACATTTGGAAAATTCTCCCATGCTCTGGTGGAATCAAAACTAAACCCCTAACCAAATAAAATAAAAATTTAAAAGAGGGAAGGAGGGAACTGACTGATACCAATATAAGGTGAAGTGTAGCTTCGATAACCATAATAAACTACCAAAAACCTCGTATTAAAGAATATTGAAAAAGGGGGACCAGGGGGAGAAGACCCCTTCCATGCATGAAAATGAAAGAGTAGGTAAAGAGTTAAACCTAAAAAACATAAGGGGTAAAATAGTCATTTTCAACCTTTGAAATAGTAGGTAAAGAGTTAAACCTAAAAAACATATGGGGTAAAATAGTCATTTTTTCCTTTGAGAACCATCCTCTAGCTGGTACTAGTCTACCAGCTATCCAGTGAGCCCAATAGGTCTTCTAATCCACTAGCTAAGCCACTATATAGTCAGTGAAAAATCAGGGGTTGGATGGTGGCAGTAGACTATAGCCCCATCCACCCATCCCTCCACTAGTGATTTATCATTAACTTTTACCACTATCTGAGCTACTTTCCATGTGTAAAAACACATGTTTGATGTTTCAAAACCCTAGGAACTCTCTATTTAACCCTAGATAAATTTTTTGGAATGTCTACTAAACTGAAAGAGAAAAATACCTTTGTATTTTTCTGACACATCTGGACATTAGGAATTATAAAATATGAAACATAACACTTAACATTCTTATGAATTCATGGTGGTCATTCATATAAATCTGTTGACCTACATTGATTATTAATTCAAATCCATCAGCCTCATTCCTTTTCTGAATTCCCAAATCACATCTAAGGAAAAACCTCTACTTCAAGGTGCTTAAACCATGAAATCTCAAGACAACACCAGTGACCATTACCAAAACATCAAGTTGGAACTTACCCAAGCCTATCAATCAAGAGACATGATCATATTTTCATAAAATTTATCTTCTGACTCATGGTTCTCCCAACCAAAAGCTTCAACCTCGAGGTATAAATTCTAAACCCATGTTCTAATGTTGTTACCGATGCAGCTTACACCATAACACACCCATCATACCTAAAAACACTACACCAACACTAGTACCAATTCTTATTCCCAATTTCCAAAAATAGATGTCAATATGGAAGTGAACTCTTAATATATGAAATATTCCCATACATGGTAGATATCCCTTAAAAAGACTCAAATAAAATAAAAAACATAGTTTTCACATCCCAACTAATGCACTGACTTGGTTCCTAGCCCCTCAATTCTAGTTATATGTAAAACCACCAGTCATACCTCCTCTAGATGGCCTATCCCAATGAAGACCAGCTTCTACTACCAATGTGTCAACCCAAGCACTTAATCATAGTTCCTTTACTTATAAAGTTAATCTAAGACCATCTAACATGCTCACAGAAGCCCATGTGTGACTCTCAATGAAATTCCCTGACCAAAACACCATCCATCCGAAACCATTATCTCTATTCCACTCAAGAATTAACAAATTTCCATCATATAACATTCAGATCATCTTAAACCACACCAAGTCCAATTCCCATGCTCAGACTCCGTATATTAATAAAACTGAATTCATATTAGGGACTCTTCTAGTCATTGGAATCTAATTACCATTAGAACTATCTAGTAACCATATCCTATTATTTTTTATTCAAATATCTATGTCACCACACCCAAAATCATCTCATCAAAATTTTTATCGATACTTAACCAACTCTTGGCCATCACTGAATTCTAATTTAAACTTCATTATGAAAAAAAAACATGTTCACTACCCCAACTTCATATAAAATTGAATATGTGTATGATCACATGCCACCATGATCACCGAAACTTGAATCATGATCCTATGTCTCACTAAAATGTTAAATTCATATATATATATATATATATATATATTGGTGTTTAATTCATTGATTTTAATAAATTTTTTATACTATGATGATTTTATATGTGGATGTGTTTTGTATAAAATTGTATGATGCATAATGTGAAGGAAGAAATTTTGTAAATACTTAAATTATATATATTTCGCGTAGTAAACACGTAAACCATAAATCCATAAATAAAGGTAAAGATGAATTTTATTTCTGGGTAAAGATAGATAGATCCATAAATCCCATTTATACAATGAACTTACAAGACTGAGAAGAATATGGACTTTAAAACCATTCACCACATGAATGGTTTGGCCTCTGTCTCGGATCAACATCCATGAAGTCCCTAAAGATCCCATGAACAAGATACAAGACATGAATTTTGGGATATCCAAGCCACCAAAGACTGTTGAAATTATCATTCATAATGTAAAACCCCATTTCATGACGTAAAATTCCTTGAATAGAAAGGACATGCCAACTCATGACGTTAATTCTATTTATGTCATGAGTTTATTTTTCCTATTTAAATTCGAGGCACCTAAAATATAAGGGGAAATTCATTTTATTTTCAAATTTTTCTTTTGTTTTTATTTTTTTACATTTGTGATCTCTAACATATAAGTCCTCTTAAATCCATTCTATTTTTTAACCAATAGTCTCTTACAATTAAAATTTCTTTGGAATGTATTTCTTATTCATTCAAGTAATCCTATTAATTTAATTATCTATTTTGAACATTATTTTTCTAGGATGTCTATTTATATTATGATTCTGTTTTATATGTTTAATTATACTCTTTCTATGTGAAAATAATCCTCCTTGGCCTAGGGATAGATAGTAGGGTTAGCGGTACTTTATTGAGTCTTTAATTAAAACTTGGTAAATTTTATTCTCTGGGAATTAGGTTAAGAAAACACTTTTATTTCATTCTTTTACATAAACCTGATTTAGGGTATTTCAAATGAGGTCCCAATATAATTGGAATAAATCAAGTTAGGATCAATATCTTTTATTTTCTTTCCTCTCAAGGATTTTTTCCTTATTCTCCTAGTTTAATAACATTTCTTATACCAAATAGTTTTTGTTAGTCTAGGTTGATCTAATTATTTTGACCAAAAATCTATTGGTGATTATTGAACAACATTATGGCCTAATTTATAAAATTTTCTCATGTTAGATTTAGGGATATCTTATACACAATCTTCTCAAAATTTATCTTGAACCCTTACTTAATAACCTATAAATTAATTCAATTGCTTATATAAAATCCCACTTCACTCAATTTTTATGAGGAATAAACTGTAGGTTAAAATCCTTAGGTCTCACATGTTTTCATCACATCCATATAGACTCAACCCTATATTCCAACTATTCATTAAACTATCATAATAGTTTTAGTTGGTATAAAACATAAATTTATAATATTATATCCCCATGTGGAATTAATAACACTATGAAAGTGCATCAAAGTTTGGTGTCTTTATCAGGGATTCATGGTAACGGTGACCATCAAAACAAAACTAAAATTACCTCACCTCTTTTTCTCATCCCATTTACTTTTAAAACTTTTTCACACTGATTCATTCCTTCATCCATATTGATCCACTAGCACAAGATCTAGGACCCCTTGACTCCTCTGTGGAGCTTAGAATCTCATGAATCTCTTTCTTTCGAACAAAAAATAAAAGGATACTTATCCACATGATATTTCACAACCATAGCTACTTGAAACAATCTTTCTGCTCCTAATCCATAAAATTATCAATTTGTGTTACTTGAATAGTAGGGATTGTGACCACTGCTACAAGAGCTCACCATTATGGATTATGGCTCTCCATCCATTAGTTTTGTTTCACCCAAAATTTTCCTCCATCCCATATAGGAACATACATTTGAAATTAAACATGGCCTAGTCTATATGATCCCAAATATGGCCCAATTCAATGGTCTTTAATGTGAGGATTCGCATGAGCATCTTTCTAGTTTCCTTGAAGTTTGAGAAACCTTTAAACACCAATATTTTTCCACATACACTACATGGATTAGATTTTTTACATTATCTTTAAAAGACACAGCCAAGGATCGGATGAAAATTAAAGTTGTTGAATCCATTACAACCTAGGATGAACATGCTAATAAATTTTTAGATAAATAATTTCTACCCATAAAAACATGGAAATTGTGAAAAAAAATCCATAATTTTGTATAAGTTTATGGAAAATAATTCTAGGAGTCATGGTAATGATTTAAAGAATTGACTCGAAAGTTACCACACCACAGGCTTTATGTCTAGCTCCAATTATAAATAGTTTACCATGGAATACAACCCACCACTCAAACCATGGTATACATTGCAGCTGATAGAAGACTTATTCTAAAAACACCAGAGGTAGGTAGATCTATACTAAATAAAATCTCACATAATGCTAACCTATGGAAAATTTATCACAAATTCCAAGCTATAGGATGCATCAAGTATAGAAAACAACCTACCTTACTACCCAGGTATAGGATCTTATAGAAAATTCAAGTCTTAATTCCATAAACTACAAGAACTACTTATAAAAATTAAATAATGTGATATGTGTGGAGGCCCACAAAAATATAAATAATGTTGAGAAGATCTAGATTAAAATAAATCTAGATATTATAGCTATGTGAGTTACAATCAACCATTACATTAGTACCAACGACCATACTTCTAGAAAAGACCAATACAATATAAAAAGCCACCCAATCATGGGTAATATTAAAAAATAAGTAATCAAAAACAACCAAGGGATAAGGGACCATATAGGTATCCACCTCAATAATAGGCCCCTCAACCACACCAACTATTTCCACAGCAACCATATCTACCCCCTAGGGCTCAGTGATTCCCATTATAATAACAATTTTAGCAACCAGATCAACCAATACCAACAACTAAATTTAGAACAAATTTCCAAAATGTTTGATTAAAAGTAATATTATTGAATGACCATACAGGAAACTGAAATAAAAAATCGAATAGGTACCCTCTATAACACTAAAAATCATGTTGGTCAAATTTCTCAAATGCTCTCAGAGCAACTATCAGGTACACTTCCTAGTAATAACAAGACTCATTCATGATATAATTATAAGGTTTTTTTCCTTATAAGTGGAAGATAAATTAGTTTAGAACATCCCTATAAATTTGATGAAAATATAAAATATGATCCCAATAAAAATTATACAATATTTGAAAATGATAACAATAAATACATACACAAAGATTAAGAAAAACACAAACAAAATCTTGAATTATAAGTAAGTAAAGGGGATGAATCTCAATCATTAGAAAATAAAAACACAAAATGAGATACTTATGTGGTGTTAAAACCATAAAAATATCATATTCCATTTCCATAGAGTATTCTATAAGTGATGATGGAGGGATGATTCAAAAAAATTGGATATGGTTAAAAAAACTTTACATTAACATCCCCTTTACTGTGTCCATTTCCCAAATTATAGTTTATACCAAATTATTAAAGGATTTTCTTTCCAATGAGATAGAAATGGAATACTTGGAAGTAATCTCTTTGAATGAATAATTCTCTACACTTTTTCATTGAAAACTCCCACTAAAGATGAGAGATCCTAGAAGTTTCTAAATCCCATGCACAATTGGTACATGCAATTTTTGAAAATCATTATGTAATATTGGTGCAAGAATTAATCTGATATAGATGAGGGTATTTTGAATACTAAGACTTGAGAACCTTAAACCAAAAAGAGTGGCACTATAACTTGCTAATAGATCTGTTAAGTATCCTAAGGGATGTCTTGAGGATGTGTTGGTTATGGTTAGTAATTTTATTTTACTTTCTAACTTCCATATCCTTTATATGGAGGAAGAAATTTAAGTAACCATAATTTTAGGATAACCATTTATCATGACCATTGAAACATTAATTTACATGAATCATGGTTGAATTATCTTCTAATTCGGCAATAAAAATGATGTTTTTGGTTTAGTAAAAGTAGCTAAGAAAGGTGAAGATTCACTTGAGTGTCAAGTCATTTTTCTGGTTAAAGATTAAGTGGATCGAAATGAGATAACTCTACAAAAATTATAGCATAATGAAGAATACTACATGATGAATCTTTTAAATGATATGGTATCTAGAAGGGAGATATCATACCCTAATTAATAGTATAGTACTGCTGTGAGGAGGTGTAATACATCAAACCTCTAACAAGATACTCCTTACTATAATTCACACCCTCAATCATAAACCCACTGAAATTGGAGTTTAAGCCTCTTCTAATCATGAATATGTATTATTTTTTCAGAAATTAAGGGCACCCTTATAGTCATCATATGCTCTAAACTAACCAAATAATAAGAGGTTAAATTGTTGAAATCCTTTAAGAGGAATAATAACTAAATATATTGGGGTGTGTATGATATTAAGGGAATCAGTCCTATAATATTTCACTTACAAAATTTTACTTGAAGAAGGATACAAACCAATATGCCAACCCTGATAGCAACTCACCCCACCCATAAAATAAATGGTTAAAAAATAAGTTCTGAATCTACTTGACACTAGTATCATTTTCTATATCTCTAATAGAGAATGGTCCATCCCACTTCAATTCATTACATATAAGGGAGACTTAGTAGTTTTAGTGAATAATGAATATGATTTGATACCAACTCAAAAAATCACTGGATAGAGAGTTTGTGTAAATTATATAAATCTAAATATAGCTACCCATAAAGATCACTTTTATCTACCATTCATATATCATACGTTTTAGAGATAATACAAGCATGAATTATATTATTTTCTAGATAAATATTATGGTTACAATAAAATTCTTGTCAACCCAACCAATCTGTCAAAGACAACATTTATATGTCCATATGAAACCTTGACCTATTAGTGGATGCCTTTTAGAATGTATAATATGAAAAAGACATTTCAATGGTGCATGAAACATATTTTCTATGATATGGTGGAGGAGTTCCTATAAATTTTCATGGATTTTTTCTCCTTCTATGGGTGATATTTCAAGGTATTCTTGAAAAACATGGACCTCGTGTAACAGAATTGTGAAGAAAAGTTTCCGGTACTAAATTGGTAAAATGACATTTATAGGGAAAGAGAAATATTCATCATACACAATATTTGAAATTATGGAATATAGCTTGATATGGTGAATATCAATGTTACTAAATAATTTCTAAATCTTACTTTTTCAAAAGGAATCATAAGTTTTCTTTCCCACACAGTATTTTACTGTTAGTTTGTGAATGAAAATTATCAAATATCATAACCACTAACAAACAAGTTGGTTAGGTATTTCTGGTTCAAATTTTATTAAATGTGTTATAAATCCTTTTAAACCTTGAAAAAAAATTGGTGGAATTTCCTTTTATTGTATTTTCTTATTGGAAAAATCATTTGAGTGGATGTATGATGTAAGAAATTTTATTATGGGGGTTATCTTAGGACGGTATGTTGATTATAATTTCTAAACCATTGACTATGTTAGTCATACTCTCAGTGATTCTCAAACCAACTACACAACTATAGAGAAATATCTCCTCATGTTATATGTTTGATTCAATAGATTTAGATCATACATCATGATCTCTAAAGTTTTTTTTACATGGATCACACAATATTAAAATATTTGATGAAAAAAAGGTTGTCAAAACAACATTTATACAGTGGATCCTACTTCTCAAAGATTTTTATATTTTCATGAAATAAAAAAAGGATACTTAAATGTTATTGTTTATAACTTATCTAGACTCTATTTACCCAATATTGAATATGAAGAATATTTAGAAATTTTGTATGGATTCTCCAACGAAACAATCTTCTATTTGAATGTACAATATCAACCATAGTTTTCTAGCATAGATAATTATTTTTCCACTAGGAAACTTTACCTACACTTCTCGTATCATAAAAGGAAGAATTTTTTGATAGATTCTTCAAATTATTATTGGGATGAGCCACTTTTATTCAAGAAATGTGGTGATGGGTTAATGAAATGTTTTATCCTAGAAGATGAAGTTTAAAGTATACTAGAATGTTTTCACGCCTCATTGAATGGAGGAAATTATGGTCTTAATCTTACCATTGTTAAGATATTTTAGAGTGGATTATTTGGCCCACACTTTATTGGGATATTATGGGATTTGGGAAAAGTTGTTTTAATTACCAAAGAATAGGAGCCATTGGAAAATGATATTAAATTTCACAAAATAAAATTATTGAAGTGGAAATATTTGATTCATGGGGAATATTTTTTATAGGAACCATTTATAATTCTTATTTAAATTTATATATCTTGGTTTTTATGGATTATGTATCAATGTGGATAGATACTTAATCCACCACTCTTAATTATCTAGGGTTATAATGAAATTCAAAAAAAAATATTTTCACACAGTTTAGAATTCCTCGATTACTCATTAGTGATCGGGGAACACACTTTAATAATAATTTGATAAAAGGGATGTTTGATAAATAGAGAGTTTGATACAACATCATAAACTCTTACCACCTACAAAATAGTGGTCAAGTGTATCTTTAAAATCAATATATTAAACAGATCCTCGAAAATATAGTCAATGAATGTTAAAAGGATTGGAGCATGAAACTCGATGATGCAATTTAGGCATATCACATTTCTTATAAAACAACCATCAAAATAACATCATGTTGGATTGTTTATGGTAAAACTTTTCACTTTCCAGTATAATTGGATTATTTTTCATTATAGGTGATTAAAAAATCAACATGGATGCTTATAGTTCCTTAAAGTAAAGGTTTATATAATTAGATGAGTTGGAAAAAAAATATGAGATGATTATGGGAATTTAAAGATTTATAAATAGAAAATCAAATAGTATTGTGTTGGATTCATTGCTTGGAGGTTATTCATACTAGGATACAAGTTCCTCTTATTTAAATCAAGGTTAAAATAATTTTCTAGAAAATTTAAATCCTAATATTCAGGACCTTTTAAAGGGAAAAAAGTCTTCCCCTATGGAATAGTGAAAATTCAATGAGGGGAAGAACCATACTTTAAATTCAATGGACAAGAAATAAAGAATTTCCAGGAATTGTTTCAAGAAGGATGTATTTTATCTTTAAAATTCACTTTAAAAAGAAAAATAAATGTATAAATCTAATATTTAAATTAATTACTCACTGGGAGGAAACTCGGGTTTTCTATCCTATATTAGTTTAGGTTTGTAGAACTTAGACTAATCTGATGTTACTTCTCATTTAAGACCCTATAAAAAATTCCAAATTCATAATGTGAATTTAACATTAACACTATCAGTTTCATGGGGTTTTAAAGAAATAAACCCCATTTATTCATGTCATAAGTTTCCAAATAAAAATTTTAATCTTTTGGTGCATTTAATCCAGCTAGAAACCCCATATTTCACAGCATTTGTTTTCCTTATCAGTCACTCTTCTCTTTTGGTATCCCTCCATCACTTTTTCTCCTATTATCCTACCCTATATCATTATTAGAATACTACTCCACATTATCCTTCATCTTCTTTTTCTATTATCACTACCTTCATACATTCCTTCTTACACATCTTTGATCATACTGTGGGTGGTAATAAGCATCTAGAAGAGTGCACGGTCAAGTTCCAAGAACCCACCATGGACAAGAATCTAGCTTGGGATACCTCTTCACCACCTATGGATCCTTCCTACTAACCCTCCACATTAGGTTCATCCTCCCATTTGTCACATCGAACCCTGACTGATGTTTTTCTTATACTGATTTATCTCTACCTTCAGTTCTCAAACCCGCAGCAACAGCTCCACTTGGTAAAATTATAGACAAAACCCATACGAAGAAACAAGAAACATGATTTAGCAAAGTACTGTAGAAGATCCTTGTGGTAGAAGAGGTTATGAATACCATTTATTGGATACATATGAATCATATCATAGAGGTATACAAGGAGACATTTCAAGAACTCTTTTTTTTATTCTGGACACCTTGGAATAATATGCAGTACATATCTCCTTTAGACTTGGAGGAAAACACAAGTATCACACTTTCGGTGATTTTGGAGTCATCATGGGCACTTACTTATCATATTTTTTCACTTCTCTAGCCTATGATGCATTACAGCTACACCTAAACAAGAATGATACCCAAAGAATTAGACCAAGATCACCCATGGAACAATGAGCATTCACAACCCCCGTACTGCTAAGAGAACCATGTTGATTTGTTCCACCTTATGGATCATTCATCATGTGTTACCTAACACTTGGCTAGACTAGGGTGACTCCCATGAATAAATCAGTCAGATGAAGGTACTCATCCATACCACTACTATGGGATCCCCTTTGGTGAACATGGACCACTAGTTTTACCTTTATATTGATGGATAGGTGTAGAAGACATGCATCACACTTATGGAAAGTAACTTTATCACTCGCCTAGTCATGAATCTGGTAGTTTTTCATTCATCTCAGCCTCTATACTATTTATTTCTAATGAATTCTATCAATATAGTCCTCCTCCATATGATAGGGATACTTCAGAAGGTTGAAAAGTATTAAAACTAGTCACCTAACTTTGAAAAGTGTACTGATGAGGAACCAGTTCCCGATACATTAGCAGACCTAAAAGTCCACCCACCCCTATCAGGACTAGGTTTTCCCCATATTCCCATTCGATTCCACCTTACCTTACCCCCTAGGGAGTGGATGTAATATTTTCTGAGAGCACTTAACTAAAAGTTGGAGAACAATCTCACTATCTTCCGGTGCCTATATCTCCATTTCATCAAGCCCCTGAAGCTTCCTTTTACTTCCCAATAACCTTCTTTTGAACCTCTATCAACCACTACTTACACATACCTCATCCATCTATAGCTAGGATATCTTCTATATCCATACTAATACATTCCACCATTACACCTGCATCTCCCCCAATCAAGATTCCTCTGGAGCTTACTGACCCTACCTCCTAATCGGCCTTCATTTCAGAGTATGATCATCAAGGTAAGAGACCCTCTATTGAGACTCTCTTAGAGGTTCCTCTCATTGATCCCGCTTATAGATACACAATTTTTAAGATATATACTCACCTCCACCAGCCACTAAATCCGATCCTCCCATGATGGTCGAGTCGGAAATCAAATCCACATCCCCTAGTCCATTATCCAATTCACCCACCCTTACCATTACATCAGATATAGACATGGATGGGTAGTTTCAACTACCTAGAATTAAGGAGGGTACCACAAACACTACTTGTGGAGATGCTAAATGCTTTTATTAGTTTTTCCTTAATGTATCCCCCCACCCTTTTCTCTTTGTTGGGTGTATTTTTTTCTCTATATTCCCTAACCCAAATAATTTATATATTTTTCTACTTAATGAAATGGATACACTTTTTTCTATTTTTAATCTTTTTATATCCTCTTTTTTTTCTCTTGCATGAATTTGTGACATGCCTTGATCCACCACTTATGTTATCACATTTGATACACCAGATAAGATGTCATTTAGGCTACCTCAAAATATTTTTCTTTATTCTATTTAGGAACCCCCTTAGGAGTTCCATCTAAGATATTTTTAAATGTTCCTCTTACCACATGAGTGGTTTGTTGTAGCAATTTCTGAGGTAGTAAATCCTCCAAAGTAACATTTAGAGTTTTAAGATACCACATCTAGTACTAGTAATAGATCATAGACTACTAAGCCAATGGATTGTGCAGATTGATATTTGTATATCCATCAAGATAATGACGTTAGAATTAGAAGTTTATGGGAGGAAACCCATAGTCCAGTATTTTGAGTCTTAGTTATGTCCATTTAGGTCATTCCTTTTTAGAGAAATTTTATGCTAGGTATTTTATTAGCACACTTAATTATACTTTGGTTCCTATATATATGATATCACATTTTTTGACTTCTATGTGACCCTATCCCATTAGTTTTTTTTAATATTTTATATATATTATGGACTAAACCATTCCCCAGTATAGGCATACTCTTTATATAACCTTTTTTTATAGTTCAACATTCACCCCATATTCTAACATTTTGTCCATGGAATTACATTAATTTTAGGTAGATATTGATTTACTACACTTTCTCATTATTTCCATAAAAATATTTTATCTAATACCATTCTCGTCTCTCCCACCTCGATTTAAAAATAGTTTAGACACTATTTTCTTTTAAGTGTGGGGGGAACAGTCTTGAAGTTACAAAATTTTCACTTATATTTATGCCTTTTCTTAATGTTCTATGATAAATTTTTCTTTTGACACATTATTTAACATGAAAACATAATTTTACCCATTCAAATAAAGAAGAAAGTTTGGATAAATTTTTTTAAAATCCATTGTTTATTTTTTTTTTGAATTTTATCACGATTTTTTGGGTGAGAAATTTTAATTTTAATTTCAAATTCCTAAAATTGTTAATTAATTTACCTATTACTTGTAACTATGCTCATATTGATTTCCCTTTTTATTTTTATTCTCATTCCCAAGAGTATTCTGGACCTAATTGTTCCAATTATTTTCTGAGTATATTTCTTGAGAGGCACTTCATATATATAAACCTATAAAAACTTACATTGGTGTCTTATCAAGGTTGTGACTAAAAAATGCACTTTTAAAATGATTGATTCATTTTGATTATTGATCCTTATTTCCATAAGACCTACATATATATAAATTCTACATAGACCATAGTTTCCATGAATGACCTTATTAGAATTGAGCCATATTCCATTCTATATTATCCATTCCTACCATAATCTTTGGAATATTGTGTGGTTTTTAATTGAATAAGTGTGGTGATATGATCATCTCTATTGGATATAAGATTTTTACTATTAAGGATATGTATAGTACTATTTTCACTAGATTTGTGATATTTGGTTCATCATTACTTCTGATATACTTTTATGATTTCCCTATTTTCCTTCTTAAAGAAAAAAAATAAATAATAAAAAATTGGGTTGTATATTAGGAAGGTCAAAAATCAATATTACCATACCAATGAATATCATGATAGATCATATGGGGTTATTTTGTAGATGAGATATCTATCCTAAACATGATTTCTAGAAAAAAAAATTAAAAGAGGGAGAAAATAAAGAAATAGGGTACCTTTATTTTTATTTCATGACATATTTATGGATACTCTTTGAGATTTGGGGAGTTCAGAGACATTACTTGTGGGATTATGTTCTTCATTAAACTTTTCATGATTTTCATGAATGATTATTTATATTTTTCACTCATTATGAGATTTATTTTTATCATCTACCCACCTACCCTTATCCTCAAATTAATTTGAACCATAATGTTAAGTCTTCATGATTAATTTTGTTATTTTTCTTTATGGAGTAAAGATATTATATCTGATGAAATATTATGGTTATGAACATGTATTCAATGTATTATAATAAATCCATTTCTATTTTACCTTGAGTGATGAGGGAAAATTCATAGTGAGGTAAATTACATCATGGGCATGGTCATCTAAGGAATAGTTGAGAAATGATAATAAAAGAGAGGATAGTTTTTAATAAAGGAATTGACTATGATTCAGAACTAATTTTATTTATAGGGATGATTTTTTAGTCCTAAAGTTTTTATACTAACACTTGGTTTAATTTTCTTATTTATAATGATTGATTCTTATAAAAAAAAATCCTTCGAGATTCCTATTGGGATATTTTTTTCTTGATGATAAGGAATTGTTCATGTGTGGGGGAATTTTATATGTTAAATTCATATATATATATATATATATATATATATATATATATATATTGGGGTTTAATTCATTGAGTTTTATGCATATTTTATACTATGATTCTATGATATGTGGTTATGTTTTATAGAAAATTGGAAGTTGTGTATTTTAAAGGAAGGGTTGTTGGAAATGATAAAATTTCAAACATTTCACATCTTGAATATCTAATTCATGATGTGTATTTCTAGGGATAATAAGAAAATTGCTGGAAAGATGAATTTTATTCATGTGTAAAGATAAACCAAGTGGAGAACCACATTTAATCCATGAACTTCTGGGATGAAGAAGACTAATGACGTGAAAAACATTCACTCTGTGAATGGTTTGGCCTCTACCTCTGGTCAGCCTCTCAGAAGTCCTAAAAGATCCCATGAACATGATATAAGCCATTATTCATAGGATATCTAAGCCAATTAATATTATTGAAATTATCATCCACAGTATAAAACCCCATTTCACATTGTAAAAATTCTAAAATAGAAACAATTACATGCCTAGTCACAAAATTAATTCCATTAATTTCATGAGTTACTTTTGACTATTTAAATTTAAGACACCTAGAACCTAAGAGTATTTTATTTTTATTTTAAATTTTTTCTGTCATTTTTCTTTCTTTTTGAAATTGTTCTCTCTAACTTGGTATAATTCCACTATCTGTTATAGTTTTAAACTAATTGTTTATTGAAATACAAATTTATTTTGCATGTGTTTATTATTAATTCAAGTAATCCTATTTATTTAAGTATCTTTTTAAAATATTTTTTTTTCTATGATGTCTATTTTGGTTATTCTTTTATTTCACATGATGAATTTTTCACTTTCCATGTACAGCTAATTTTCCTAGGGTTAGGGATCGAGAGTAGGGGTATAAACACTTTAACTAATCCTTAATTAAAACATGGGTAATCTAATTAGATAGAAATTATGTTAATAAAACACTTTTATTTCATTATTTTTAATGATCCTCATCCAAGGTATTGTAAAAGAGGACCCTAGTATAATTGTAATAAATCAAGTTAGGACCAATAACTTTGATTTTCCTTCCTCTTTAAGAGTTTTTCCTAATTCACCTTGATTAATAACTATCTCAAGACTAAAGAGAAGTTTTTATTAAAGGTTGATCCAATTATTTTTACCAAAAATTAATTGGTGATTCTTTAATGGATTTATAACCTATGTTATCAGATATTCCCATGTTATATTTGAATATTTATTCTATAAATGACCCTAGAAATTGATCTTGAACCCCCACTTAATCAACAGCAAGTTAATTCAATTATTTATTAAAAATAAAAATCTATCGAATCTATGTGAGGAATCCACTCTAGGTTCAAATCCTTAGGTCTTGCCAATTATTAATGCATCCCTATAGACTCGGACCTATATTCCCACTATTCTTTGAACCATAATAATAGTGTTATTTGGGCTAAAACATAATATAATCTATTCTCTTTGTGTTGAATTTATGACATTATGTGGGTGCATCAGTCACATGTCATCCATCTAAGATAATAATTATCCATGGCATGTCAACCCCATCGGACCTTAGAACCTAGGCACTCCACTTCAGAATTAGGCACTTCAACTATGAAAAGCTCAACCACATGCTTAGTTTTTATCTAACATTCCAAAACAAACATAGTCAATAGGGTCATTCTAATAAATGGTCTTACCCATTGATTTCAGTCTTGATACCAATGAACTCTAAGTATATCACATCCCAAAGAAAACTCAAGGTTATTTTATCAATAACTTCCAAGGCATACCCATTCCTATACCACATACCTTGTATCACCTCATGTGCATTATTTCACAAACCTAAGAACCTACCTATGATTCTAACCTATATGAATCTAATAAACCTAGTCCAACCCCTCCCACAGTTCACCCTCAATAAAAAAGGCTATGTATCACTAAACACTGATTCATACCTCAATTTCTCTAGGTCCACCCACCTAGACAAAAATTAAGATCACACACTAAGGTCTTAACCTAAGGAGCATCATCTGCACACCTATATCAAACAAACCACAACATCACACATGCCAAAACACCCATCTCTTGGGTCTCAAAAAGGTCGCAACTCATGAAAAAAACCTTATTCTCATTCTAAAAACCCTTAAAAATCACATGTCAAACTACCCACTAAGGTGTATCATATATATATTAGGCATCACATACCAAATCACCAATCCACTAGGAACTAGTCTCACTAAGCATCCACACACAGGACATCTCCCAAGAGAATCACAACATACCAGTTACCACAATCTCAGCCATTTCCATCTTCCTAAACAACTCGTCCCAAGTAAAACCATAGCCACTAGATCATATAAGTAAATTTTAATTCCTGGATATATGGAAAATTCCATATAATTTATTTTTGGCACTTTAAATTGCCAATACCTAGATAATAATTACCCACTAGGGGTTTATAAATAAGGAACCAAGTGCCTTATTAAACTTATATGGTGACTCCATACCCCTTTCTCTAAGTAAATGGATCACCACTATCATCGCCATCGATCATATTTCCATATAACCTAAATGAAGTTCAATTAAAATAAAATATATATGCATGTTTTCTTGAATGAGTAGAATTCCACCAAGTAATTTTATGATAAAATGTAGTATTAGTATTTGTTGACACTTTAAATGGTTGATCTTCTCATCAGTGATAAAAATAACACTATCATGACATTATATGTCATGTGAATCCTACATACTAATAATTATTCATGAATAGACTCATCTTTCCTCTATAGTCCAAGATCCAAATCCATATCAAATAATAAATCTCAAAACTCTATGTGAGTCACACATGGTGAAAATCATATCAATCATAACATCACATCCCAAAAATATCAATCCCATACAGGGTAACATAAACTTCAACTATAAAAGAAGTTTTCAAAGCACCAGTATGGGTTCTATCATAAGCTCTATAAGATTTATATGTCACTAGTATACATAATCCTAAAAAAATAATACAAAAAAGAAAGCAATGCCTTATTACCAGTTTGTAATTTCCCATATTAGAAAAATATATGAATAATAATATGATTGGTTCACCATGTTACCTTAAACACACTTACCTGAATTCCAGAGGCTTTTGACTTGTATCATAGGTATAAAGATGTATCATGGGGAGGATATAACTCTAGTATTATAATATAAAATAATGATAAAAATAGTCAAGGATAATCCATAAATAAAACATCCATAATAATTTGAATAAATAAATAAATAATCTAAGTAATAATATAAAAATTTTGGGGTATAAAATCATACAATACTCGACTAACCACTGGGATTGTCACATATACAAATAAAATAAAATAAATAAATAAAAGAATAATAGGATACACTATATCCTCAAGACATACCTCATCCTGATCTATGATATCATCTAAATTTTCTTTTTTGACCATAATAACCTGATCCCAAACCTCATTCCAACCTATTCCTATAATAAGTGAGGTCTAATAGAGTACCTAAGTGTAGTGGAAAACTGAGAAGGATGTAAGTACATAACTTAGAAGGGCACCACCAACGTGGTATCATACTATACTAGAAATGTGGTGATATGTTCATGTGGTATGCTTAGAATAAAATAATAAACCACTAAAAATAAATATGAAAACAACCCACAATACCTAATTTGACCTGATGTCGTAATGTCTTTATTCATGTCACATGGATTGCGCCAACCCATTCACCACATACCAACCCATTCTCAATCCTTAGGTAACCATACTTGATTCATCCAGTGTGGTGTGTCTCTGAGAATTTCATGATGATCATGTCAACCCAGTAACATGTGGGCACAAAATCCAAGGCAACCCTGACTGTATCCTCTGGACATTGGGGACAAATCCCATAAAATTCTAAACACCGAAGCTCAAAATCCATGGAAGTTCCTACACAAAACTCCAAGACCATTGTAAATCTAATAAAATATCTATATTTAAATCCATGAAATCCAAAATATCTATATCCTCATGACTTTGGGGACCATTACAATGATAGTCCAAACATCCTAACCCAAATTTGTGGTAGCTATAATAGTATAATCAGCTTTAAATCCATTACATCTCAACTATATATCCAGATCCAAATCCACGGTAACTCAAAAATACATATCTTCATAACTTTGGGGACCCATACCATGGTATTACAAATGTTTTATCTTCAAATCCATGGTAGTTCCAATGGTATCACATATTCCCTAAGGAATTATTCCATAATATACCAAAATACAACCCTGATGGAGTTTACTATTCATATATACACAAATATGAATAGGAAAAAAAATAAAAGGGTGTTGGAAAAATATCAAAACACACTTTATATATCTATATATATATAAACACTATAACACCCTAACATTTTTGAAATAATGTTGTGTTTGATAGCACTTTCAACATGCAACTCTGAGTTTAAACGAACTATGATATATTATTAAAATATTATTATATAAATGTGATTCATTTAACTTAGCTATTAAATTGGTGAGTATGAATAAAATTAACTTATTTATTAAATATACATAAAATTACTATATAAATATATTAATAAATTCTTAATAAGCACTCAACTTTTAATAAAGATATTTTATTCTATAAAAAATATGTTTCCTTCAAAAAATGGTTCTTATTGCTTTTTGGAAAAAAATATTATAATTAATTTATGGAATGTTTAGAAATTTTATTTTATAAAATTAAAATAATTTTTTTAAATCATCATATCAAAATTTTATAAGGGTAAAATCTTTGGATTTTTCAGAAAATATACACTTTTTAGTGAATAGTAAAAAATACTAATTTTTATAAAATTATCATTTATTTTTTATATATTAATTAATTTAAAAGTAAAATTATTGTTTCAAATTAATTTAAAATTAAAATAATTATTATTTATTTATATTTAATCCAATTAATTACATTTAAATTATCTTTATAATGAATTTTAGTATAAGTTTAGTTTTAGACTTTAAAACACTTTTTTCTTAAAATTGTTTTAAAGCGCATAATGTTTCTCTATTTAAAGTAATTAAGATAACCCCTAATGGATAATGATTAAAATTAATTTTATAAATTATATATCTATAAATATTAAATTAAATTCATTTAATTATTATTACTTTTCATATAGTTATTATAAGGTCATCTTATGCTTGAAAAATGCATTTCTTGAAAATTGGTTTTTCAGCATGTCTACAGGATTAATTTTAAATTAAATTATACCAATTATATTATTTTAATTCGATAAAATGGATTAAATATTTTTAATAATCATAATTAATGTTATATAATAAGTTCAACTTAATTTTTTTCAATAATTAATAGTAAAAATGTTAAAAATATGTTACCACGGTTAATGTTAAAAGTGGTATACCATGGGTTAAACTAAAGAGGTAAATGAAATAGAATGCATATTTGGAATGTTACAGGTTTTTATCAGCCTTATATCCCATCAACGCATTTATTTTTCAATTTTGGAGGAACTTTTCATGAGAGTGACTTCCCGTTATTGAATATTTTTGGGTAATTACAAGAATGTCACTTCTCCTCCCTTATAAATGGGAACTCATTATCATCTCCTTTACACACTTACAGAACCCATTGGTTCAAAATATATCTACCCAAATACCTTCCTTAATTCCCTCCCCAAATCATAGAGTCCTTTTTTGATAATAAATCCAATCTAGGAAGGCTTTTGGTACAATCTTAAAGAGGTGGTCCGAAGAAGAGGTGGTGTTATTAACCGAACATCATTGTTTTATTTATTATTTCAAATCCTTAAAATATTACTCAATACTGATCATATAATAACATAATTATCTCACATATACTAAGATTTTATTATTTTAATTTCATAACCTAAATCAATCTCTACTTCCATTAAATGGGAAATAAAACCTTCATTCATGTTTATGGCAGACTCCCGCCTCACGAATCGATGTATTTCATTTTCCATAATAACCTCATACGACTATTTATGATGATGGATTTAATTTTTATATATTATATTCATTACATATTAAATATTCTTTCAAATTAATATATCATATTCTTTCTTACCTTATCATCCATCAAAAAAGGTAATGGCATTCGTGTGTACTACGTACCACTACCTCGTGAAGTGATGTGATTCAGTTTTTATTACTTCATCATATAGATGGTATATGTAAATATATTTAGATAAAAATATTATATTTATTATATAATGAAAATTATATAAATATAAAATAATAATTACCTTCTTTCTATCATTATCATTAAAAAATGGAAATGTTACTCAGGCGTACGTACGACTTACTGTCTCCATGATTGTAATGTTGTTCATTTTTTGTAACCATACTTCATGATTGGTTTTAAAAGTTTAATTGATTTATAAAAAAATATAATTATTTCATGATTATTATTATGGATATGATGAATTAATAATCTACTTTTTATTAATCATCTTTCTAAAGTGATTTTGAACATATGATATGAACATTGTCAAAACATCCAACTTGAACCTAAATTAATAAGTAATTGAATATAACATGATAATAAAAATAATAAAAGGAATAATAAACTTGAAAAAATTATTAATAAAGAAAATAAATAAAATACATTTATTATTAATTAAGATAAATAACACATGTGACGAATCGGGCTCAAGGTAACGGATCTCTCTAAACCACTATTTCATTTAAGTTATGACTAATCTCTCTCTATCTTTATTTATCTGTCTCTCTTTAAATCTATGGAATGATTCTAAATTTTGTATATAGTTCTCTCACATATACACCTAGATTATTCTCCCTTCCTTTCATGGGTTAACACATGCCTTATGTTTATTTCTCAAATTCCTTCATTATAAAATTTCATTTTATTATGATATGAGGCAAGATTATGCAACCCATTTTCTTTCAATGGGTAATTATTATGTTATGAATTATGATTTAATTCCTTTATGTGTCACACATAGATCATTTAACATTTTATGATGGGTTCACCCATATATTACTACGATTAATTGGATAATTTTTTAGTTTCATGAGACTCCATGTATGGGGTTAAGGCATAAACCTAATCTATATGGGACTTTGTCCCCTATGTGATATTGTCTATCCAGTTAACCTTGAATCATGTTTATGTAATGTTATATATTGATTCCACATTTCCTATGATTTTATGATCTTATGATACCATATTATCTATTTTATTCATTCATGTGATTAATCATGAGACTTCTCTTTTATGATATCATGTTATACCTTTATCTCACAAGTTATGATTCCTTATCATGTTTATTACCTTACTATAATTTTTAGCTCACCTCTTTCTTTTATTTATGATTCAAGTTATCCTATATAGTTTTAAAATATTTAATGTATTTAAAAGCTCATTGTGGAGAATAAAATGATGATGTCATGTTTTAGTTTCCTTTTGATATATTATGAACCTAGTATACCAATGACATGTGGCCTCATGATATTTGGGATGTAATTATTTAATATTTATGTTTAAAAATCATGTAATAATATGTTTAAAATCCTTGGGTCACTATAGTTGGTATCAAAGAAAATTTTTCTTTATCCTTTAGAAACTAGGATATGAAAAATTTAGTGAGAATCCTAGGGATAATTCTAAGGATAAGTCAATAGATAAGTTTATGTGTAGGAAAATATCTTGATGTTTTGGTGAAGGATAGAGTGAGTAGTTTCTAATAAATTACATCGATGACTAGATACTACAAGTGGATGTGGCACTATCACATTTTTACCTAGGGGTAAATACTTAGAAAAGGGTGCATTGAGCTATACTCAATCATTACCTAATGCCTGAAAATTATCCTTATTGTTCATCTAGTTTAAAACCCCTAAGGGATATGCTTTGTAAATTCACAAACTCTTTATAAAAAATTATGATGTACTTGAATAAATTTTCAGGTTATAATACCTAACATGAAACATTACCATGGATAAACCATATTAAAACCTAAAGACGCATAATTCAGGATATAATTATCTTTTATAAGTTATTCCTATCAAGTTTGTAAGTTTTCCTTTTGTATGTTTATTAGTTAATGTATTATCATCTTGTTTTTATTCTTTTAGAAAATGGTGGGAAATAAGAGAATTAATTCTAATAAATAATGTGAAGGGAAATGTAATTATTTTCCTAAGTATATGCCTAACATTATGATAATGGAAGTTATTTATCTTTTTATCAAGACATATTATCTATCTAAAATTATGATTAACAATTATAACATATATTAATTTCCAAACATATCAAATAAGATATGGATAGTGTATCCTGGAATTTAAAGTGTTAAATATGATAAATAAAAGAATATTCAATTTCTTATATGTAAAAAATATGGGAAAAGTAGCCATGGAAAATGACTTAAAGGAATTAGAAGATTCTTTATGTGTGGAAAAGGATGGAACAAATTATCTAATTTCCAAATAAAAATGAATATTTATGTTAATAAGATATAGGGAAATAAAGTTCATCCTAAGGAAACATTAACAGTTTAATTTTATATATTTATGGAACTTGGTTTTTTTCCAAGTAAATTACCTAATACAAATATTAATTCCTAAGGAACTATTTTATGATAATCATTTAAGTTGAATGATTTAAGTTTTTAGGTGTTGAAACTAGAAAATCATTTTGTTGAAGTAGTTTTATCAATGGTATACTGGTTATATGAATCATGAAACTTCTAAGGATTATTCTGAAGTAGTTTTTATTTAAGGATTTTCATGAATATTTTTTAATAGATAAAATAACCTAGAAATGTTATTTAATGGTAAGGTTATATTTTATGTAAAAAATGATTGAGGAAAGGATAATCTTTTATATGTGTTTTATGTTGATGTATTTATACTCAAATATGATTATTTTATTTTGTGGAAAAAAATAATCTATAAATATGACTTTAGTGGTTAAAAACTGATTTGATGGTAAATTTTATGTTGATGATGCTCATAATATCTTTGGGAAACGTTTTATTAGGTTAAGATATATATATATAAAGTTTCGGTTTAACATAAAAAAATTATTTTGGAAGAATGGAGTTATATTTTTGGAGAAGTATGTTGAAGGTTGTGAGATGACCTTTGAGGTTAAAACATTATTTCATATTTAGTTTATTGAGGTTATTTTAGATATAGGGTTATTTATTTAAGGAATAATATATGTTAAAACTTTGGTTTTATTATTGAATTTTAGTGATTAATATATTCATATTCATTTTTTGGTATTATCTTACTTTTTTCTAACCATTTTTTGTTTTAATAAAGATATAAGGAATATATTTTCACTCTTTAACAGATTTTATAATCCATTAAAGTTAAATTCAGTTCTTTAGGAATAAAAAATTCATCTTTAATACTCATCCTTTGGAGAAAATATGAGATTGTGGTGTAAATTTATTAAAGAGTGAAATTTTAATTTTCAAGTAAGTATAATTCCTTTTACTCTTATCCTAGATAGTAAATTAATTTCTCAACCCTGGGAAAAGGATCTTGAAATAAGAATATTATCCTCTAACCTTCATTTATAATGAATTTATGGTATTTTTCATACCTCATTAGTTTATGGTTTTTTGGTTGTTGATTTTCTCATGATCATTCACTTTATTATAACCAATGATCTATATCACTCTCCATGATTATTTATGTTTTTCTTCCATGTCAATATTTTCACTTCCAACTGAATTTTTTCTACTTATAAACCTAGGTATATACTATTCTAGATAACCTTCTCACTTATCTTTCTCTCTTATTGATAGAAAGTATTATTAACCATTTTAAGGATGTGGGTTTTTCTATAAAAAAAATTCAAATGTAAAACCCTTGATTACTGATCACAAGTTAAAATTGTGAGGATGAAATCTATTTAAGGGGTATAATTCAACACCCCAAATTTTTAAAAGAAAGTTATGTTTGATAGAATATTCAACACACAACACTAAGATTAAATGAGCCAGAACATATTATTAAAATATTATTATATAAACTTTATCAATTTAACCTAGTCATTAAATTAGAAGGTATTAATAATATTAATAGCTTTATGAAATATACATAAAATTACTATATAAATTTTTTGATAAAATTTTAATAATCACTCATCTTTTAATCAAGTTATTTTATTCTACAAAAAATATATTTCTTTAAAAAATGATTTTAATTTATTTTTGTGAGAAAATATTTAAAATAATTTATGGAAATTTTATAAATTTTATTTTATAAAATGAACTTAAGTTTTTAAATCATCGTATCAAAATTTACTTATGGTAAAATTTTGAGATTTTTTGAAAAATATTGATTTTTCATTGAATAGTGAAAAATAATGATTTTTATAAAATTGTCATTTATTTTTAAAAAATTGGGTAATTTAAAATTCTCATTAATATTTTGATTTAATTTAAAATTAACATAAGTATTATTAATTTCTATTTAATCTAATTAATTACTTTTAAATCATCGTTATACTGGATTTTAGTATAAGTTTATTTTTAGTCTTTAAAACACTTTTTTTCTAAAAATAGTTTCAAATTAAATAATGGTTCTCCATTTTAACAAATTAAAATAACCTCTAATGAGAAATGATTTAAATTAAATGTATAGATTATGTCGCTAACCAATATGGGGTGTCATCCAACCCGACACTCGACTTAGTCTATGGCATGGCCTGAAGGGCATTCTCGATCCCCACGGGCTGGCAACTAGTGCCTATGTATCAATAATACATCATGGGAATGATTTAACCCAGTCAAATGACCATAAAAAACCAACAAAAATGATTAACACAATGATAAATAACTAAATCCAAACAAGTCATAACAAATTTCATATTCAAGTTTACAAATTTTAACAAAATTGAAATAAGCTGTAGTAAAAAGGGTGGAACGACGCTATCTAAAAAACCACCATATAATAAGAGGAGAATCATCCTCAAGACACCACCACAACACCTTCAAGCTAAAACCACTAGAATCACAAACCACCATCTACTTACATCTTTCCTATACCTGTGTCAAACATAACCAAGTCTACTTACACCCAAAGGTATAAGTAGGATGTGAGGAAAATCCCAGCAGGATTACACCCAATAAAATAGATTAAATTCCAAAACATTGTAAGACAATATAATATGAAAGTTTTATAAAAATTAAATCTAGAGACATTTTTATAGAGAACATTTTAAAGGAAAAATATTCTTACCAAGGAAAACATGCTTTTCTAATAAAGTAACTAACCAAGTGCACTATATACCGACAGTAAGCATGACATCACAAAAGAGAACTAAGTCACAGGAGACACATATAGGAACTATCAAAGAGTGGGACCCTTGGTACATCGTATCTCAGTAAAACAAGGTATAGTAACCACATTGATAGTGTTCTCGTGCATGATCCACTAGGAGGGAACATCCCACGGGCCTAATGGTCTCCAATAATCATCATAGTTTAGTTAGTGTTGTCACCATCAATCTTACTAGATGGATCTAAGACAAGCCACTTCCAAGTCAACTAGTATATTAATCCTAATCTTCCCACCTAGATACCTAGGATTCCCTTTGTTCTCAATTTTCATTTCACATATTACATACAATATCACTATCACGTATACATAACCCAATCACCATAACACACATGATAAATCACCCTTTCCACACCCAAACCCCATTTTGAAACCAAATGCACACTAAATCCATTTCAAAATAGGTATCACACCACCTAAACATTTTATCATATACCTTCAAAACACAAAACAAGGAAGGACATATGAAATTCAAATGGAACACAACTTATTTCCTTTGGAAAACCTTTTTTCAACACCAAATAACATTGAATAATTTAAAAAAAATTAACACCTCACACAAAATACATAGAAAAAAATCAAGGATCAAGGAAATCATATCAAAGTCATCAAATAATGTTTAAGCATAGAACTACCTACCTCAAATGTAGAAACCTTCATAAAATGGTGCTAAACCACAATCACACCTCAAGAGAACCCTATAAAAAAATATTAAACTATAAAAATCAAGATTGAACCCTAAAAATAAATATTTAACCCTAAATAGGTCACCCATACCATTAGAGAACAAAACCTCAAAGACAAAGGAGAGAAACCCTATAAAATATGTAAAAACCAAGAAAATAGGGACTTACTTGAAGAATCTAGGATAAATACTAATAAAATCACCACTAAAATAGAGTCAAAAAGGAGAAAATTGGGGGGAGAGTGGTTCATAGGGTGAGAAATCTGGACTGGGGAAGAAAATGGGGGATTTATGGTTAATTACCGAGAGGACACATCCAATATTTTAAAAAAATTAATGACCTAAACAAGTCGCATGGTTTTCCCACATAGTTTTCCAAACCATGTGGAAGCATTGTATACCTTACTATCCAATAAAGATATGCAACATGGTTATCCCACACAGTTTACAAATGGTGTACTAACCTTACAATTATCCACTGTCCAAAAACACCACTTAGTCGCACGATTATCTATGAAAGGGCGTACAATTTTCTAAATCATGCGCCAACCATATGCACCTACTATTTACCCAAATTTTCTCATTTTTCTCTGAAATAACAATGTAAACTTTAATGAATAAATCTAAATCAAAAATAAATATAAAATACCATAAAATGAAATCATAGGAGTGAAAATTCTACCCACCATGAAAACTTTATACCCCAAAAAGTTACTCCAAATATTAGTTAGAGAATAGAAATGGATACTCTTTCTCAATACATGATTTCTAATCCCAAGTATCATGATCGTATCTACCATTTTTTTAAAGGACGCAGACCAACATAATAGACTTCCCATGAAGTACCTTCTCTTGGGAATCTATAATATGCACTAGCTGCTCAAATACAAAAAAAAATCAAGCTCCAACTCCAACTCTTCCCAATTAAACACATTATATGGATATTGGTTATATTTCTTTAACAGGGAAACATGGAATACATCATTAATTGAAATAAACTATAAAAGAAAATCTAACATGTATGCCACCTTACCAACCAACACGGTATTCTTAAAAGGTATGACAAACCTCAGTGTTAGCTTTCCTTGTTTTCCCAAACAGCGATGACCCAAATGAGGTGCCACCTTGAGGAACACTCATTCACCCATATAAAATTCAATATCTTAGAAAATATTATTAGCATAATATTTTTGGTGACTACGATCTATTAACAACCATTTTCTGGTCAACTTGATTTTCTTAGATGTCTCTTAAACTATGCTTGGTCCCAATAACAGGGTCTCACGCACCTTATCCCAACAGAATGGAGACTGACATGAACAACCATAGAGAACCTCAAAAGGAGCCATATGAATTGAGTATTGGTAACTATTTTTATATTCAAGATCAACCAATCCCAAATGGATATCCCATGAACCATCAAAATCCATCACACATTCCCGGATCATCTCTTCCAAAATATGATTTTCCTGCTCCTTCTGCCCATATGTTTGAGGATGGTATGTCGTGCTCAATTTGACCTGTGAACCCATCTCCTTTTGAAGTCCTTACCAAAATTTAGAGGTGATGTGGGATCTCTATTCTAAAAAAGTGTTGATAGTACACCATGAAGCCTCACAACCTCCTGAACATAAATCTGGCCCAACTAATCCACCTTTGTTGAATCCCTGATCAGAATGAAATGGGATGATTTGATCAAATGTTCAATCACTACCAAAATAAAATTTATTCCCCAAGGTGAATGAGGTAAGAGAATAATAAATTCCATGGAGATATTTTCCCACTTTCAGGTAGGAATATGTAGTGGATGAAGAAAACCTAAGTTTCTCTTGTGCTCCACTTTCACTTGTTGACACGTGTAACACCATAATATAAAGCCAGTTATATCCCACCTCATACCTAGCCACCAAAACTACCTTTGAACATCATAGTACATCTTGGTGGTACCATTATGAATAAACCATAGAAACTAGTGACTATCCTGGATCACCACCATTCTCAAAGATAACATCACCACAAAGCGGCCCTTAATGCACAATATTTCCTCAGGAGACAATAACCAATCACAAGGAATCTCCCCACCATAAATAAACTACATAGACTACTGGAACAACTTATCATTAGGATTCTCCTACTGAATCATCACCAAAAGATAAGTATCCTATTGAACATTAGCCATGAACACACCTCTATTATGCTCCTTGGTCTCCAAGTACATCTGAACAAAGAGCCCCATCAAGGTCCACTCATCGCCGGACTCTTTCAATGTCTGAACTAGAACCTTTCTGTTCAAGGCATGATCCACAAAATTTTCTTTTCCCGAGGTATAGAAATATCAAAATCAAAAAACTAAATATATTAAACCCATATACACTTCCTCAAATTCAAATCCTTTTGGGAGAAAATATAGGCTAATATTTTATGATTAGAATAAACTATAAACTTTTCCCCAAAAAGATAATAACTCCACGTCCTTAGGGAATGCATAATGGCTGGAAATTCTAGGTCATGGGTTGGTTAATTCTTCTAATGTGGTTTCATTTCATGAGAAAAATACACCACCACATGTTAATCCTATATAAGCACACACCCAAGGCCCATAGATGAGGCATCGTAATATACCACATACCCCTTCCAAGAATCTGGAAAAATAAAAACATGAGTGGTAGTCAACTATTTCTTAATCTCTTCAAAGGAATTTTAGAATTCATAACTCCATTAAAAAATCACCCCTTTTTGGGTGAGTTCTATAATGGGTGAAGAAAGCGGAAATAAGTCTTGAACAAACCGCCTATAATACCCTACCAGGCACAAAAAGATTTTGATCTCGAAAAAAAATTCAGATGCTCCCATGACATGATTGCACTAATATTTTTAGGGTCCAGTGAAACCTATTGTTCTGAGATCACATGGCCTAAAAACTTTTCCTCTTTAATCTAGAAGGTACATTTATAAAATTTGTCATAGATATAATGGTCCCAAAGATTTCCCAGTATGGTTTGAAAATGCTTCCCATGCTCCTCCTTGGTCCCAAAATATACTAGGATTTCATCCATGAATATAAAAATTAAGGAGTCAATATATTGTTGGAAACCCCTATTCATAAGTGCCATGAAGACTATTAATTCAATCGTAAACCCAAATGGCATGACCAAACACTCAAAAATTGTCGTACCTATTTTGAAAAGTAATATTTAGAACATCAGCCTCTCTAACTCGGACTTGGTGATAACTAGAATGCAATTAAATCTTAGAGAACCACCTTTCCTCCTTGATCTGATCAAAAAGTTCATCAATGCGGTTCAAGGGATAATTTTTATTTATGTCTACCTTATTTATCTTCTGGTAATCAATACACAACTGGATATATCCATTGGCCTTCTTTCCAAATAGAACTTGGGTGGCCCAAGGTGAGATTCTTGGGAAAATGAATCCTTTAGATTCAAAATCATCCAGTTATACCTTTAATTTCCTCAACTCATCGGGTGTTAGAACCCGGATTTTCGTTCAAGTATGTTTTCCCTTTTTTCTGGAGTTTATAAGAAAAATGAATTTTCTAGAAATTTTCAAAGTACACACCGTGTACTTTCTGAGTACACGCCGTGTACTCTGATCCGGCTCGAAGTCGTGTGTTGGTCGTTCCCGGGCCACACACACGGTGTGTAGGGGTGACGTGGAGGCTGATTTTGGCGGAGTACGGAAGGAACCCAGTATATGTCGTGTACTCTAAAATTACACTTCGTGTACTTTCTTTTTTTCATTAAATGGACCGGGGTCGCGCCTAACCCCATTTTTATCTTCTTCTCCAGTTTTCGTTCGTCCGAAGTGACCCGTACGGACGAATCTTCCCCGAGCTCCTGCCTCACCATCCGTTCTCCGATTCGAGCACGGTCGATTGCATTGGAAGCGAAGCAGTGAGTTATTCCTTCTTCCTGAGTCTTGTTTCTTGATTCCTATTATTTTTCAAGTTATCGTAGGTTGATCGTTTTGTGTGTTTTCTCAGATCTACATCGTTCCAAGGGGAATCTGTCATCGTGGTTCACATATATCAATCTCCTAGGATCGAGGTAGGTGGTTTGTACCTTTCCGTAAGAAGTTGATGAATATTATGTGAAAATTCCACCAATTACCTTGAATGGGGTATTGCGTGTTTCCTGTTTTTCCCCTGCTGTTTTCCTGTTTTTGCTTGTTTTCTTTAGTAGAGGTTATTTCTTGTGAGTAAAGTAATTTATTTGTGCTCATGTTGCTTTTCCATGCTTGTTTTTCCTGTTGGGCGTTTTTCCAGTTGTCATGCCTAGTTGTAGGATAGTGGAACTGTTGTTTTATTATTTTTGTTGAGCCGTAAAATGATATCCAAGTAGTTCTTGAGGGTTACTTGGACGATAAACGCGCGCTGAGCATGCTTAGTTTCACTCAGGACTGTGAGAACCTAGAGTAGTAGACCAAAGGGATAATTGACGTAAGGGATTCTCCAGAGTGTCTTTTAATTACGATGTGAGACTATAGGGAGAATTGACTTTGAGTGCTTCCTCATAGAGTATGTAGTTCCACAATGTGGGCCATAGGGGGAATTGACGTTGAGTGCTTCCCTAGAGAGACTTTAGCACGATACGAGACTATAGGGGGAATTGACGGTGAGTGCTTCCCTAGAGAGTCTGCTTATTTACGTAACTAAACCAGAGGGGTGAGACGGTGTGTGCCTCCCAGAGGGTTGCTAGTATTAGAGGTTTAACCATAGGGGTTAGGCTGTGAGAGCTACCCAGAGGGTTACCTATTTTCTTCTTATTGTTGGCTTCTTACTTGTGTACCCTACTTGTTATAACTGTGGATTGTGGTTGTTTGTGTTATCCTATTTAATGCTTCTTGTTATATTACTGTCATGTATTCATTGACTGTTAGGCACAAATCTTTGGGTGATTTCCTACTAGGATTGTATCTCACACCATGTTTAGGCCATGATTTTGGGCCCAAGAAGACTATGTTTTTATAGGTATAGATAAGTGTAAGCGCCCTTCTACTTCAGGATCTTGATTGCGCTGGAGATGGAGAGCATGGGACCGAGCCGGGGCTCACGATGCTGAGGAGTTATTTTTTTTCTTTTTCACTTGTTTTCAGTTGTATTTCAGCACGTTGTTGTGTTTGCATCTTTCCATAGATACTTATACCTGCTGCATCATTGTCATCATTAATATATATATTTATTGCTTCCGCTGTTTGGTTTCTTTTCTTATGCATGTTGTTACTGTTTCTGCTGTTGACTATTGTTTTTTCCATTATATACCTTACCAAATGAGGGCATAGTTTCCCCACTGGCTCACCAAGGCCCTCGCTGCTAGTCGGCAGCCTCTGGCATTCGGGGAAACACGCTTGAGGTCATGTGGCGAACCGGGTACGGGGCACCAGTGGAGGGGCTCTGGATTCGGGTCGTTACAAAGTGGTATCAGAGGAGTTCTTTTCTCTTGATTTACTGTTTGGAGACTTTAGCTAGGGATAGGATGGATTTGGTACTTGGCATTAAGTTGTTCTTGGGAGTAGCTAACCCTTGTATAGATAAAATCCATACTACCTCGTTAATTGCAGTTTTTGCTGGTTTTGAGTTTTATGGTTGATATGTTTTCGCCTATAGTGATTCCCATGACTTGTGCGGTGTTTGTTTAATATTTCGGTTCTATTTATGTCGCAACCCAATGAGATGAGGGTATGTCGTCTCATGCATCATATAGGAACTTATAGAATCACATGACATGCATTCTTGTCATGCCATCTAGGGTGCATTAGCGATTGCATGTTGTTGTGATAGACTTCGTGTAGAGTATGCATGTTGTTGTGATAGATGCTTGATATAATCTCTACTGTTATGTTAGAGAGATTATTGTTTTTCCCTTGTATGTGACTATGGGAGATTCCAAGATTTGATTCGCGGGGAGTATGGGCCCTCATGAATCGGAATTTGGCACCTCTTTTCCTTATTTTTAGTGTTTCTGGGGTTTTGTGTAGTTTCTGAGCTACTTCCCAGAAAAACCCAGAATACATGGCGTGTACTTTTTGGATACACGTCGTGTAGTTTTCAGGCCGTGTCACTGAATGTGTGAGCATAACACGGTGTTGTGATAGTAACTTTAGGAACACACCGTGTATGGTAGGTACACGTCATGTAGTAATGAGTCGTGTACCCAGTGGTGTCACTAAAAACACGAGTCGGGGAAGCTCGGGTAGAACACGCCATGTCTAGAAGGAACACGCCGTGTAGTCCTGTCTAGGTACTTGGACGGGTCACGAACAACACAGGCCAGCATCACCTTCTTTTCCACACGCCGTGTTTGTTCGGAACACGCCGTGTAGTCTTGTCCAGGTACCTGGCCATGTCATGAACAACACGGGACGGGGTCAACTTGCCTATGCACGCCGTGTTTGTTCGGAGCAAACCATGTAAGGTTCAACTGTGTAGGCGGCCGTGTGTTTCACAAACACGTTCCACTAAATCCTTGTCTAGTACACGCCATTTATGTTGAGAACACGCTGTGTAGTCTCAGGTTAAGTCGAACCGTGTGGGTTAGCCGTGTAAGGAGACTCGGGCAGGGGAATGGTTTTCAAGTACGCACCGTGTGTGGGTGAAACACGCCGTGTAGTTTGAAGTGTACATGACTTGTAGGGCAGGAGTACACGCCCATGTCAGTGGGTTAAGAATACATGTCGTGTAATTTTATACACGTCGTGTAGTCGTGTTTTGCAAACTTGTGTGTTTTTCTTCCCCTGTTTCCGTTTTGTACTCTTGCATTCTCTGTCCTTGTTTTCCTGATCTAAGGTGTGCTTTTGATCTTTCAGAGCTATGCCTACGAGACATCCTCTGGTCGTACGTCTGTCGTCGGGCAGTGATCAGATGCTAGATAAGGATGATCAGGGACTTTTTTTCTGATCCTCCAGTCGGGTCAGCCTTGGAACCGGCTGTTATACTGATTCCAAGTGTTGATGCATAGTTCAGGGAAGGTTTCATGAGGATGATGCAGGCCTTCTAGGGAGTGTCGCCTCCTGCCATGTCTATGGCAGACTTGACGAGGGTTTTCCAGCAGCAGAATCCTCCTACTTTCTTGGGGGAAGGAGGACCTCAGGCTGCAGAGTCATGGATGGAAGCCATGCTGACTATCTTCGAGCATCTGGAGACGCCTCCAGAGAGGCAAGTCAAGCTCACCACCTACATGCTCCGAGACTCTGCCAAGAGGTGGTGGGACGTGATCTCGCAGGCGGGTCTGCAGCAGGCTATGGATTGGGAGGAGTTCCAGTGCGTGTTTTATGACTACTTCTACCCAGAGACCCTAAGGGTCGACCGAGACCGGGAGTTCATGAGCTTAGAGTAGGGTACTCTTTCTGTCATGGAGTATTTCGCTCGTTTCACCGAGCTACAGTGATTCATGCCCCTCTAGGATGGGAGTGGGGTGTTCTTAGCAAGGAAGTTCGAGGATGGTCTCAGGCGGGAGATCTGCTCACAGGTGAACATCTTCCAGCTGAATTTCATTACCTCCATCGTCAACTAGGAACTGATTGCAGAGCGCAATCTAAGAGACTCTGGAGCTGTGAGCCAGGGCGGTTCTGCTTCCAGAGCTATTCTTCCTCTAGATGACAGTAAGAAGCGTCGTAGAGAGCCTACACGCGGTGATCCGAGGAAGCGAGATGCATTGTCAAGCAGCCAGGTGACATGCTACCAGTGTGGTCAGTCAGGGCACATGAGGCCGCAGTGCCAGAGGGACCCCATGGAGTACCGATCTTGTGGAAAGATGGGTCACCTTCAGCATTTCTGATAGGTCTTCTCACCAGCAGTTGGTGACCGGGGTTCTTCCATGACTCCTCGTTCAGGAGTAGCACCACCAGTTTCTCACCAGTCGGGGAACTAGAGTTCTCCCAGCCATTCAGGCCAAGGTGGAGGTCGAGGCCGTGGTGGTCAACCACCAGTTCTTCAGCACCAGCAGGGAGGTTTAGCTCATAGTGGTCATCTAGGGGCGCAGGTCCACGTTACAGGCCAGTCTTTCACCGTGGAGCAGACTTATCAGGAGCAGGATCCCAACCCTTCTACTATTCGAGGTACGATTTTAGTAGCCTCAGTTTTATCTTCATCCCTTTTCGATACTAGTGATATGCATAGCTTTATCTCTATTGTTGTTGTGGAGATCCTTGGACTATGTGTCTTTTCTTCTTCCGACTCATTGACACTAGACACACCTTTGGGGACGAGGACATCTAGTGTACGCCAGTGTAGAGAGTGCCCTCTCGAGGTTGCAGGGTATCGCTTCTTATGGGATCTATATGTCCTAGAGATGATAGGCTATGATATCATCCTTGGCATGGATTGGTTGATTCCCTTTCATGCATTTGTCGACTGTTATTTCCGCAGAGTGAGTTTCATTTCACCAGAGGGAGAGTATTTTCTTCATAAGGGCGAGTGGGACGTTCGGGAGAGTCGGGTAGGAATCAAGCATCTTGGGCTAGGAGGGGTGATGGCCCAGATTGCTAGTATTTATCTGGATGATCAGGGGACTCCACAGTTGGATTTTTCTCCAGTGGTGGATTTCTTCAGGGACGTCTTTCCAGAGGAATTTTTAGGTTGGCCTCTGGAGTGTGAGGTAGACTTCTCTATTGAGCTCATGCCAGGAGCGGCACCATTTTCCATTCCTCCCTACAGGATGGCCACACCTGAGTTATAGGAGCTCAAGAAGTAGTTAGTGGAGCTACAGGCTAAGGGTTTCATCCAACCCAGTACTTCTCCTTGGGGTTCGCCTGTCCTGTTTGCAAAGAAGGAAGACGGTACCCTTCGGCTTTGTGTGGATTATCAGAATCTGAACCAGTTGACGGTCAGGAACCGATATCCTTTTCCAAGAATTTATGAACTTTTCGATCAGCTTCGAGGAGCTCGGGTGTTCTCAAAGATCAACTTGAGGTCTGGTTATCATCAGTTGTGTGTTAGACCATCAGATATACCTCTGACAACCTTCAGGATCAGGTATTCTCTATATGAGTATACAGTCATGTCGTTCGGTCTCATGAATGCGCATGTAGTTTTCATGGCACTGATGAACCGAGTGTTCCATCCTTACTTGGATTCCTTTTTCGTGGTCTCTGTGGACAATATCTTGGTGTACTCTCACACTCGACACGACCATGCCACACATCTTGAGATCGTTCTAAGTACACTAAGAGAGCATCGGATTTAGGCTAAACTCTCCAAGTACCACTTCTGGATGGATCAGATTCACTTCTTGGGTCACGTCATCTCAGAAGCAAGTGTATCAGTGGACCCAGAGAAAGTGAGAGTTGTAGTTTCCTGGGAGAATCCGAAGAATGTCTTTGAGGTACGGAGTTTCCTAGGGCTGGTTGGATACTACAAATGCTTCATTCAGAACTTTTCTCGTCTATAGGCACCTTTGACAGATCTGACCAAGAAGGGGGGAAAGTTCTTATGGTCATATTCTTGTGAGTCAGCCTTTTAGGAGCTGAAAGGGAGGTTGAAGTCAGCACTGATACTAGTCTTTCCGGATCCAGGCAAGAACTACACTGTTTATTGTGATGCTTCAGGTATCGGTCTGGGAGTTGTGCTTATGCAGGGGGATGGAGTCATTGTGTACGGGTCTCGGAAGTTGAGACCACATGAGAGGAACTACCCTATGCACGATCTGGAGTTGGCAGCTGTTGTTCATGACTTACGCTGTTAGAGATACTATCTGTTGGGAGATCACTTTGTGGTCTTCACTAACCACAAGAGTCTCAAGTATATTTTCACTCAGCGGGATCTGAACCAGAGACAGCGCAGGTGGGTCGAGTACCTTCAGTCTTTTGATTTCAATCTTGCCTATACGCTAGGGAAATGCAATGCAGTGGCAGATACGTTGAGCAGGAGAACTAAGATTCAGGCAGTTCAAGAGGCCAACAGTGAGTGGCAGTTAATGGCTATGTTCTCTGAGATGCATCTAGAGGTTCACGACAGATAGGGAAAGACCTTTCTATCTTCTGTATCTGTTACCTCTACACTTCTTGATTGGGTACGGATAAGGCAGCTATCAGACTCTGAAAGCTTAGTCCTGCGGGAGAGTTTGTCAGGAGAGGACCCTCTTCTCGGATGGGCAGTGGGCGAGGATGAGATCTTGCGTTTCCAGGGACGTGTATGGGTTCCAGCAGACATACGCGAGGAGCTTATGCGGGATTTTCACTCCTCAATTTGGGTAGTTCTTACAGCAGTTACCCATTCTGGAGTGGAAGTGGAACGATGTCGCGATGGACTTAATGACTGGTTTTCTGAGGTCGCCTCGAGGGAATGATGTTGTTTGGGTTGTCGTCGACAGGCTTACGAAGGTTGCGCACTTCTTTCCGATTAAGGAGACCTTCAGTGTTGATGATCTGGGACAACTTTACATCCGAGATATCATTCTTCTGCATGGAGTTCCACACTCCATTATTTCATATAGGGATGCGCGCTTTACTTCTCAGTTCTATAAGGGACTTTAGAAGGCCTTGGGTACACAGGTAATTTTGAGTACAGCATACCATCCCTGGATTGATGGCCAGTCCGAGCGCACGATCCAGGTTCTTGAGGATATGCTCTGAGATTGCATCCTAGACTTTGGAGGTTATTGGGAGAAGCATATTCCTCTGGTGGAGTTCTCCTACAACAGTATTTTCTAGGAAACCATTCAGATGGCACCATATGAGGCTTTGTACAGTAGGCCATGCCGATCACCCTTATGTTGGCTGGAGGCAGGAGAGGTAACTCTACTGGGACCTCGTCTCGTTCAGGAAACTTCAGAGCAGATAGAGCTGATTCGGAAGTGGATGGCTACGGCACAGTCTCGATAGAAGTCTTATGTTGATCAGCGGAGACGACCTCTGGAGTTCGAGGTCGGGGATCAGGTTTTCCTACGTGTCGCACCGAGATTGGGACATAAGAGGATTTGGAGACAGGGTAAGCTTTCACCGCGGTACGTCGGGCCGTTTGAGGTCTTGGAGAGAGTGGGGATGGTTGCCTATTGGTTGCAGCTACCTCAGAGGTATCGGGCCATGCATGACTTCTTCCACGTCTCTCAGCTCCGATGTTACTTTTCAGACCCATCTCACGCCTTTCAGCCCAAGGAAGTCAATCTTGAAGCTAATTCGTCATTCGAGGAGAATCCTATCCAGATTATCGATTATAGTATGAAGGTTCTCTATGGGAGGCTTGTTTCTTTGGTACGAGTGCTATGGCGGCACGGGAGAGTACAAGACGAGACCTGGGAGAGGGAGGCCTATGTATGATCGCAGTGGCCGGAACTGTTCGAGGATTCTTCTTCTACGCCCCGTTAGGGAAATTCGGGGACAAATTTCATTAAGGGGGGAAGTTTGTAAGAACCTGGATTTTCGTTCAGGTATGTTTTTCCTTTTTTCTGGAGTTTTTAAGAAAAATGAATTTTCTGGAAATTTTCAAAGTACACGCCGTGTACTTTCTGAGTACATGTCGTGTACTCTGATCCAGCTCAAAGTCGTGTGCTGGCCATACCCGGGCCACACACACGGTGTGTAGGGGTGACATGGAGGCCGATTTTGGTAGAGTACGGAAGGAACCCAGTACACAACATGTAATTTCTTTTTTTCATTAAACAGACCAGGGTCGCACCTAACCCCTATTTTCATCTTCTTCTCCAGTTTTCATCCGTCCGAAGAAACTCGTACGGCCGAATCTTCCCTGAGCTCCTGTCTCGTCGTCCGTTCTCTGATTCGAGCACGGTCAATTGCGTTGGAAGCGTAGAGGTGAGTTCTTCCTTCTGCTTGAGTCTTGTTTCTTGATTCCTCATGGTTTCCAAGTTATCGTAGGTTGATATTTTTGTGTGTTTTGGCAGATCTACGTCATTCCAAGGGGAATCTGTTGTTGTGGTTCATATATATTGATCTCATAGGATCGAGGTAGGTGTTTTGTGCCTTTCCATAGAAATTTGATGAATATTATATGAAAATTCCATCAATTCCCTTGAACAGGGTATTGCGTGTTTCCTGTTTTTCCCCTGCTATTTTCCTGATTTTGCTTGTTTTCTTTAGTAGAGGTTATTTCTTGTGAGTAGAGTAATTTATTTGTGATCAGGTTGCTTTTCCATGCTTGTTTTTTCTATTGGGAGTTTTTCCAGTTGTCATGCCTAGTTGTAGGATAGTGGAACTGTTGTTTTATTATTGCTGTTGATTCATAGAATGATAGCCAAGTAGTTCTTGAGGGTTACTTGGATGATAAACGTGTGTTGAGCATTCTTAGTTTCACTTAGGACTGTGAGAACCTAGAGTAGTAGACCAAATAGATAATTGACGGAAGGGCTTCTTCATAGTGTCTTTTAATTACGATGCGAGACTATAGGGGGAATTGACGTTGAGTGCTTCCTCGGAGAGTCTCTAGTTCCACGACATTGGCCACAGGGGGAATTGACATTCAGTGCTTCCCCAGAGAGCCTTTAGCACGATATGAGACTATAGGGGGAATTAACGGTGAATGCTTCCCCAGAGAGTCTGCTTATTTATGTAACTGAACTAGAGGGGTGAGACTGTGTGTGCCTCCCAGAGGGTTGCTAGTATTATAGGTTGAACCATAGGGGTTTGTTGTGAGAGCTACCCTGAGGGTTACCTGTTTTCTTCTTGTTGCTGGATTCTTACTTGTGTACTCTACTTGTTAGAACTGTGGATTGTGGTTGTTTGTGTTATCCTGTTTATTGATTCTTGTTATATTACTGTCATGTATTCATTGATTGTTAGGAACAAATCTTTGGGTGATTGCCTATTGGGATTGTATCTCACACCCTGTTTGGGCCAATCTTTTGGGCCCAAGAAGACAATGTTGCTGCAGGTATAGATAAGGGTAAGTTCCCTTCTACTTCAGGATCTTGCTTGTGCTGGAGCTGGAGAGCATGGGACCGAGTCAGGGCTCGCGATGCTGAGGAGTTATTTTGTTTTTCTTTTGAACTTGTTTTCAGTTGTATTCCAGCACGTTGTTGTGTTTGCTGTTTTCCATAGATACTTGAACCTACTGCATCATTGTCATCATTGATATATATTTATTGCTTACGCTATTTGGTTTCTGTTGTTATGCATGTTGTTACTATTTCCTCTGTTGACTGTTGTTTTTTTTTCCGCTGTATACCTTACCAAATGAGGGCATAGTTTCCCCACCGACTCACCAAGGCCCTCACTGCTAGTTGGCAGCCTCTAGAATTCGAGGAAATGCGCTTGAGGTCATGTGGAGAACCGAGTACGGGGCACCAGTGGATGGGCTCTAGATTCGGGTCGTTACATCGGGGGGCCATAAATTACAAGGGAAGAGATATTGGTTGTGTTCCTAGTGCCAAATCGATAGATAACTCCACATCCTTCTCTGAAGGCTAACACAAAAAATCCTCTAGGAAGACCTCTGGGAACTCACCCAACACAAGAGGAAACTCACCCTCAATAGACCCATCATCATACTCCAATGTGAGGGATAATAACTGAAAAATGATATTACCCAATTCCGGGAGTGGGATTCCAGCACAACTCAACTGAGGATCCCATTCTCTAAGAAATACCTGGGTACTTCCATTAGGTTCCATGAAACTCACCCGCTACCTAGAGAAATAGATATTTTCTTGAAAGTACACCATTTGATCCATACTTAGGATTATGTCAATGAGGTTTGTCTCTAAAACAAGGAAATCTCTTTCCATTTTAACCTTTGGCATGGTCAGTGCATAGGAAGGACACTAGAAACCCTTCTCTTGCTTCATACCGAGAGGCGTTACCAACTCCATTGCATAAGGCATGAGATTGTTTGAAAAAATCAACAGGTTCACAAGGTAGGTATAGATAAATGAAATAGAAGCACCAGTATAAAAAATAATAATTATAGATGATACAATAAAAATGGTAACTCAAACTATCAAAGGCCCAACATCTGGATTTTTTGGTGCTTGGTCCACATCCTGGAGATGCATTGTATATGCCTGAGTCTGAGAATGACTGCTATCTTGTGGCTCTTCCCTGAACTGTCTCTAACTAAAAAAGGATCTAGTCCTATCGCCATGACCACCAAATCTAGAACCTTCTATCCTGGATGGATCTAACTGGGATGAAATCCCTCTAGAAGCTATAGATCCTTCACCAATATGATATGGTCACGCCACTTTGAAAAAAAATTATAGGTGCCCCATATCTTTGCACTGATGGAAAGGATTGGGAGGAGATGTGAACAAATTTTGTATGTTACCTACCTTCCTGCACTGATGACACACAACTGACCCTACATCAAAAGCTACATATGAAGTCAACCAGGAAGGGTGTCTTGAACAACCACCTCCCTTCTTCCCCTACCCATCTCACTTTCTCTTCTTCTCTGACGAGACGCCACTACCCGGTGTTGTCACAACTCTAAAGGAATCAGAAATTCCCTTGTAATCAATATATAACATAAATTAATGTTCAACCACTTTGGCATAGGTTTTAAATTTAAAAATAAAGACCTAGGAATATATCTCTAGATGAAACCCCCTTTCATACCTTTGAGCCTTCATCTTCTTGTTGGAAACTAGTTTTATGCATACAATACCAGCTCTGTGAAGTGATTAGAATACTTCATCACTGTTCGATCTCCCTAGGAAAGACCCATAAACTCCCCGGATATGGAATAGGATAAAGATTTGGGATAGTACTTCTCTTTGAAAATAATCTTGAAATCTTTCCAACTCATCTTCTTATTCTTCCCAGTTTGTATCACTAAGTCCCACAACCTCTGATTGGGTCCTTCTAGTGAGAACAAAGAATATTTCAACCTAACTACCTCAACTGTGTCAAGGAACTCAAATATCCACTCTATCTTATCAAGCCACTCCTCTGCTTCCTAAGGTTAATTACTTCTTCAGAAAGAATGAGTCTTGTTCTTAAGAAACTCTGGATATTTGTCCATTACAGGACCCGGTTCAGCTTCTCTAACCGGAGCAGAACCAAAACCCACTCATAGCCCCAAATCATGGACATCCCAAACCACATAATACAATAGTCTCTATTAAATTAGTGATGGAGAACTCTATCCAACCTCTTCCCATAGCTGTAAAGGATCTCTTCGAGGAGGCAATTTTCTATAAGAAGCAATGACCACAAGGGAAAAATATCAATAGAACCATTCTGAAAATTTTCATCAATAGAAAAAAATACCAAAATTTCATAAATATAAACTAGTCAAATCCATAAAAATAACATTCCCACCAAACTACTCTGCCTCCACCCAATGTCTATATATAGTATGTAGCCTGTACGTCTCACCTGGAAGAGTAGCCAAACAAAAATCCCAACATCCCATGGCGACTCGAGATCTATCATGAGGTGTGCTAGTCAGACACCCTACTCACAACTAGAACATCAAGACCTGACAATACTATATTCATTCTAGCTATACCCATTCCAAAATAACTGACCCAAGAAGAGTGTAACATGCCTATGATATTATTTTTTCACAAACCAAGATAGAGTGTCATCCAACCCAACACCCGACCCAGTCTATGGCATGACCCGAAGGGTGTTCTTGATTCCCACAGGCTGGAAAACATTTCATGGGTATCAAAAATATATCATGGGAAGTATTTCACCCATTTTCATAACCATAAATATCCAAAAAAATGAATAACACAATGATAAATAACCAAATCCAAACAATTCATAACAAATTTCACATTCAAGTTTACAAATTTTAACAAAACTAAAATAGGCTATAAAAAAGGGAGAAACAAAATTATCCCAAAAACCACATGCAAAAAGAGGAGAATCATCCTCAATCCACCACCACAACACCTATAAGGTAAGACCACTAGCATCTCAAACCACCGTCTCCTTACATGTTTCATTTACCTAAGTCAAACATAACCAATTCTACTTACACCCAAAGGTGTAAGTAGGCTGTGAGAAAAATCCCATCAGGATGCCACCCAATAAAATAGATTCCATGAAAAAACAATATAAGATAAGATAATGTTCAAGTTTTATAAAAAGTAATGATAAATAAATTTTTATAGAAAACATTTTAAAGTAAAAAATATATTACCAAGGAAAACATGATTTTCTTTTAAAGTAACCAACCAAGTGCACCATATGTCAATGGTAAGCATGATATCAAAAAATAGAACTAATTCATGAGATATCCCTATAGGCACTAGCTAAGAGTGGTACCCTAGGAACATCGTATCTCCGTGAAATGTTGTATAGTAACCACACCAACAGTGTTATCATGCATGAGACACTATGAGGGAATATATCATGGGCCTAGTGGTCTATAATAATCATCATATTTTAGTTAGTGTTGTCATCATAAGTCATTCTAGATGAATATGGTACAAACCACTTCTGATTAAACTAGAATACTAGTCCTATTTCACCCACCTAGACACATAGGATTACCTTTGTACTCAATTTTCATTCCACATATTACATACAACATCACTTTCACATATACATAATCCAATCGCCATAACATGCATGATAAACCACCATTTCCACATCCAAATCCCATTTTGAAACCAAACACACACTAAATCCATTTCAAAATAGGTTTCACACCACTTACACATTTTATCAAATACCTTCAAGACAAAAAACATGTAAGAACATATGAAACACACATGGAACACAACCCATTTCATTTGGAAAAACATTTTTCAACACCAAATCATCTTAAATCATTTTAAAAACACATTTTTCACCTCACACAAAAGACATAGAATATAATTTAGGAGAAGTGAAAGTGTATCAAAGTCATTAAATAATGTTTAAGCATGGGACCACCAACCTCAAATGTAGAAACTTCTAGAAAATGGTTCTAAACCACAACTGCACCTCAAGATAACCTTATAAAGGAAATATTGAACTATAAACATCAAGATCAAATCATAAAAATCAATATATAACCCTAAATAGTTCACCCAACCTTTTGTATAACAAAACCCATAAATAATAAGGAGAGCAGGGAGAAACCAATAAAAGAGGGACTTACTTGGAGAATATTGGAGAAATCCCACCAAAATCACCACCAAAATGAAGGTCTAAGGGAACTAATGGGAGAGGTAGAGGTTCTTAGGGTGAGGAATCCTAATTCAGGAATAAAATAGGGGATTTAGGGTTAAATCCTGAGAGGAAACATCTGATATTTTAAAAAATTTAATGACTTGGACAAGTCACATGGTTTTCCCACACGGTTTTCCAAACCATGTGGCAACAGTACACCCATTATTTTCCAAGCAGGACATGCCACATGGCTATCCTACACATTTTAAAAACCATTCACTAACTGTGTGATCAACCACCATCCAAAAACACAACTTGGAAACATGGTTACCTAGGAAAGGGCACATGGTTTTCCAAACTGTGCACCAATTTTAATCCACCTACTTTTCACCCAAATTTTCTCATTTTTCTCGAAAAACTCAATTGAAACCCAAAAGGGAAAATCTAAACCAAAAATAAATATAAAAATACCTAAAAATTTAATCATGGGTGTGACATATTATATATTGATAAATAATAATTTAAATTCATTTAATTATTATTACTTGTCATATAGTTATTAAAATATCATCTTATACTTGAAAATTTCATTTCTTGAAAACCCATTTTTTGACATGTCTGTTGGTTAAATTTTAAATTAAATTCTTACACTTCTTTTAGTGGAATATAATACCCCAATATTTTATGGTATGTATCTTCTTAAATAAATTAAATTTAATTGATATCTTATGTTGCATGCAACACCAAAGATAAATGAATTGTGATATACTATTAAATTTAACATGATCGTTGGAATAGTAAGGTGACTATTAGGAATAGTAATTTGTCCTCAACGCTGTATTTTTTTTATAAAGGAAACTCCATCATTACATGGGTAGAACATACATGATTAAGGTGGTCTAAAATAATGCAAGCCAAGATGGTCCCCTCTAATCAAATTCACTAATTATGGAATCATTTGAAGAAAACTAGAAAAACAAAAAAATATTGTTACCTTTATCAGCTATTTCCATAGACACCATGGACACCAAGTAATCTGCTAATTTATTACCTTCTTTCTATGTATAAATAAACTGAATATTGTTGCTTCCAAGGCTGTCTATGTACTTCCTTATAAAATAATCAATCGACCATGGAGGCTGAATCCTACCTTTCATCGAGTCCTGGATGATCTTGGAGTCAGTTTCAATTTGACTAAGAGCTAACTTCTACTGAGTACACAACAAGATGCTGGTATACATTTCCTCGGCCTCAGCCTAGACAGAATTTCCCCTCCCATATGATGCGGTAAATGCAAGAAGAATACTTCCACTACTATCCCGAACAACACCACCACCTCTAATTCTTCCCCCAATGCAAGATCCATCAAAATTCAGTTTTAAGCCCATATTAGGAGGTGACCAGTGAACCCAGTTCCCCCTTGTCACATGCTCCGAAGGAGATAGAACAGGAATATAAGATTACATGTACCTCAAAGAAGAGGTTTTAATTGAAATTTATGAGCACATAACCAGGTCAATTAGAATAAATATTGTCCTCAAGATGACAGACCAAGCTGTGGAATGAATATCCTCAAAACGAGACTTATTTCTTTCCTACCAAATACACCAACACCCTACAATAATAATAACTACTCCAGATATAATTTTTGAACCTAAATTATTCAAACCACAAAACCATTTATCTAGAAAAAAAGTTTCAGTAGAAAAAGATCCTAAGAAACCAGTGAAAACACCAAAACACCTCTATACATCCATGGCCCATTCACTCTCAAAAAAATGGTTGGAGATCTCCTCTTTATTCACATCACAACAATGGCATTTGGAAACTATATTAATGCCCATTCTTTTCACATTTTCATTCATGGAAATTTCTTGGTTTCTAATTCTCCATACAAGAAAATTAAATTTCAAGGGAATGTTGCTACACCATACCATATTATTCCAAATATCATGTTGCCCTTGTGAAATATAAAATTTTCTAAACTCTTTAGCAGAAAACATACCAGAATTAGAAGTAGTAAATACACATTTCTCAGGATCCAGATTTAAAACAATATAGTCAAAATTATTCCTTTTATCTTCATCAAGAACAGTGCTGATAAAATCCGGAAAACTAATGGCCTCCCTAAAAGAAATCAAGGGATCTTGAAATCCTAGAAAACCAACCACCGAACCTGCCCAATTATGATTCCAGAAAGAAATATCACCCCTACCAATAATCCAATGTGAATGTTGATGAATGAAATGGATAATACGTCAAATTAAAGACCAGAAAGGAGAAAAATGTTTACTGCCTTCCACATAATCTTCACCTTGTAAAGACATATTTTTACCCCAAAGAGTGTGACCCTCCACAACCTCCCACGCAATTTTAGCCTGCATACAATGCACTGTATCTGCTAGACTCCTGACATTAATACCGCCCTCATAAACTGGCCTTACCAACCTATTCCATGAATACCAATGACATTTCTCTTCAAGATGACCGTCCCAAATAAAATCATCCAAGATTTTATCAATTGCAGCAAAAACCCCCTTAGGCTCAATGGTTGCTGATAGCACATGAATTGGAATAGCCAACAATACACAATTGATTAATGTAATACTACCACAAAAGGATAGAAAATGATTTTTCCAGTCCAAAATAAATCTTGTAATTCTATTAACAATGCCAACAAAATCTCTGATAATTTTATGAGTCCACAATTAATTTTTCAAAGTGTTATAAAATTAGTTATAATATTAAAATTGTTATTTTAAGAATAAATGATGATTTTATTTAAAAAAACTATCATATTTAGAAAATTAATTTTTTAAAATGGAATCCATTTTTTAAATATACTCTTTAAAAAAATTTAGGGTTAATTTTTAAGTTTTTTTCTAAAATAATTGAATTTTTTATGAATAGTGAAATACGGTAATTTATGAAATTTAACATTATAAGTTAAATACATGAATTTTTGAGTCATTTATGATGTAAAAAACCATTATTTTAAACTCACATGAACTAGTTACTATATTTAGTCACAAGAATCAATACTATTGATAGTTTTGATCCCAAATAATAAATAAATGAATAAAATGATAAAAACGCCCCTCTCATCCCCTATAAATATCACCACTCACCACCCATTCTCCTCACACTTTATAAGACTTGAAGATTATATAAATTATATCCAATTAATTTTCCAATATTCTTACCCATGTTCAAGACATGCTCGTATTACCTAAAGACCAAATCCAAGTTTCTTAAGGAGGCTCCTAAGGAGATGATATTCAAGAGGTAAAATCCTCTTTCTTTATCTTTTAATTTCCTTTATTTTATTATCCTCTCCTAAAATCCCTTATAAAAATTGGTATGGTAAATCTAGTATAATATATATACTTAAATTTTATTTTTATTATGTATTATCCATCATCAAATCCCTTCTCATCTTCTTTTATTTTAGAAATGAAAACATCATTCGTGATGTGTCGATTCACCGCCTTTGTGGAAAACAAGTTTTTATTTTCCATTATCACCTTAAAGGCTGATCATAAAACCATTATTATGATTAAATAATATTTTAATATACATATTGTAAGTTATATAATGTTTTTTAACAAATATATAAAAATAATATTAAATAAAGTGACACAAGTTCGTGATGGTCGTAAAAACTGTCAAAATAAATTAATACATTTTCATCAACATTTTAGCTAATAAATCATACTCATAACATATCACCAAATGATATATGATACCATTTAAACTTCTATAATTTAATTAATACTAAATAATTTCACTTATGTATAATTTATACCCATTTGATAATAACTCTCATACTTATACGCAAGGGAACCGACCATAAAATCCTGAAACAAACACTCCTGGAACAAAAACAAATTAAACATTACAACTCATTGAAAGAGCTATAAATGAACTTAATAAAATTATAATAAATACAATATATAATTAAGAGGTTACTAATTAAGTAATTAATGAATATAATTTGATTATACCTTACATTAAGTACAAATTTATAATGATTTTGGATATATGGTAAGGGTTTCTTATCTCACTTTTACTTCTGGGAGATATATTCCTTATTAAACCCTTATTTATTATGTGTGGTGTACATAATTAACTTTAATATATCATATCATGAATCTATTTATCTTCATAGAATTCAATTATTTATTTTATGATCATTAATTTTATGGGGTATATAGTTTGATTGTTTACAAAGTGGTAAGGGAATTATTAACCTGATTTCCATTCTTTGGGTTAAAATTAAACTCCAATGATTATGTAATGTTGTGATTTCATGTGAAACAAATTTTGATTATATTATGTTTTATTTCCACTTTTTATGTGAATTTTCATTTGATACAAATAATGGATTCATTTGGTTAATACTCATACATTCTTTTAAAAATACTCTTTTACATGTTTCTTTTTCAAAATTTAACAAGAATGTTTTTTTTGAACATATACGTCATAATAATATTTTCCCTAATTCATGACACCTTAATTTCTTGAGGGATACTTTACAAGTTTACAAGTTTATTTTCAAATAAAATGTTTTCTTTTATGATTGTGAAACTATTTAAATAAATGATTTCAAAACAAAGTGGTATTTCTCTCAATAATTTCTCAATGATTTTATTAGATTATTTTCAACTATGTAAACACCCTTTGTTGGATCTTATGATTAATTGATTTTGATATATTATGAGACCATATACCATATTTTATTGAATTTGTTTTGATCTGTTTGACTTTGAATGTTTTATTTTGGTACCATTCATCATATTACATAGGATAGTTTATGATTATTGTTTGGGTAAAGTTATTAAAATTTCATATGCTAGTTTAAATATTAATTTAAATGTTGCTTATATTTCACCAATTTATATGAGGAATTAATTGGTCTTACAAAGTTATGGGTGGGGCCTACTATAGCCCATCAATGCATCGGTAGGTCTCATGAGACAAACTAGTTTGGGTATTGGCTGATGTCTTACCCAATTATGTGTGGTGACTTGGTTGAAACCTTGAGGGTATGTTTATGATGTACCACATTATATATTCCCTCATTATGAGATTAGTTATTGATAATCCATGTAATTATTCAACTAGTATAATATCTATGGTTAATTTTCATTATCATGTTATTATTTATATGGAATTATTTAATCAAATTTTATTCCTATCATATTATTATCAAGATTATGTTTTAATGTAATGTGATTTTAGTTATTCACCTTTCCATTTTTTATATTTATTTATAATAGATTCCATTGTATACTTACCCTTACTGAGAATCTGATCTCACCCCTTTATTTTGTTTTATTTTTCAATAGGATTCCAAGATGTATATTATGATTGACATGAAGGGATAGTATAGGATAATAGGGGTGTTTCCAATGGAGTTACTATGTTGTAATTCATTTCATGTTATAATGTAATATTTATGTTTGTATATAGTTTTATATAGATACTAAACTATTCAGCCCCTTTGGGATGTGATCACCTATACTTAGTACCAATATAATAAAGTAAGGCACTAACTCTGGGATACTGGGGTTGGGGTCTTTACATTTGGTATCAGATAAAGTTTAGTAGAAACTTTGGAAACTAAATTTAGGATAACATATTTTAGGAAAATATAACCCTATAACTAAATTTGAGAATATTCCAAAGGTCACAAAGCTTATGATTATCATATTAGTTATACATAAAAATTTTAAGTTTTTCACTAGTTTTAAAATTTCATAATCTAATATAGTGTATGAAGTTATTTAGAAATGGTGCCTAGTGGAAGGAATAGAAATCATATCAACACACTTATTCCATTTAGGGATTTCCCTCCTTTTTTAGATAATTATGTCGGATCTAGAGGTGAAACTGAATCTAAATAACTTATAACTATACTGGGACAATTGACTTAAGTTATGAGCAATAAACTTACTCACATGGAGTATCCTGATCCACAATGTGGTGTAATAATATTAGACTAATTCATGTGACAAAAATATCCTTTATTCAATGGGTCTACAGACCCATTTGTATCTGAGTAATGGATAATTTTCTTAGAGAATATATTTATCGATTTGGGAAGTAATGAAAGAGAGAATTTTATCATGGAATTTTTTTAATCTCTCAGAATATATAGATCAATGGTGATCATTAATTCAAAACACAAAGTAGTATGAAGAAATTGAAAATATGGAATGGAAGTATTTTAAGGAAAATTTCTTGTAAAAATATTTCCCTCATAAACAGGAGGAGGATATGAAGAGACAATAATTGAGTCTGATATAAAAAGAGGTTGAAAACATTTCTAACTATGAATCCAACTTTACAAGGTTAGCAATGTATGTCATAGACTATATATAATCTAAATAGTAAGACTGGCCATTTCTTTGATGGTTTTAATCTAATTATATAAAGTGAACTAGTCTACCAAACATTCTCATCATATGAGGATATAGTATCATATTCCATCAAGACAGAGAAATAATTTTCCAATCCATATGGCTTTAAAGGGAGAAATATAATAAGAGGGATGATGAGTACTCTTGAAAAGGAAATAAGACAAAAGGGAATAAGTGAAAAAATATAATTTTCAACTTGTAATAAATGTTGAAAGAAACATCATGGAACATTCCTATTAGGAATAGAAGTTTTTTACAAGTTTGGAGAAAAAGGCCATTAGGACTGTGATTGCAAGGGAAAGAAATAATTCAGAAATGATCAATGCTTCAATTATAAGGAGATGGGACACTATGTATATGATTTTACTAGATGTTAAGGAAACTTTCCCTGGAAAAGGATAAGGGAATAAGTCTAGTATTATGTAGTCATAACAGCTATGGTTGAAGTTCTTAATGATGTGTTGGTGGGTAATTTAATCATATCATCAAATTTAGCTAAATCATTATTTGATTCTGGAACATCACATTCTTTTATATCTTACTAGTTTTCTATAAAAAAATTGGATATTTAAGATTCATATTAATAAGGTATTTGTCAATAAAATATAAGTGGAAACCTTATTGAAACAAATATGTGTTAATAAGATCCTATTATGACACATAAATGTGCTCTAATTTCTGATTTTATTATCATAACTATGGTTTATTTTTATATAATCCTTGTTATGGGCTGTATTTCAAAATATAATGCAAAAAATTATTAAAAAAAGAATGAAATTATGATTTATGATGAAGATGCAGAATTTTTCATCTTTAGAGGGGAGAGTTCATCATCTGATCTACATATGGATCCACCTATAGTAGCTCTTATAAATGATATTCTTGGAGAATAAGAGCAAATAAAACCTACTGATTAAAAAGGTGATCTTTAAATTGAGGATGTACTTGTTAAAATAGAATACATTGATGTATTTCCAAAGGAGTTACTTTGATGTCCTCTAGAGTGGGAAGTTGAGTTTTGTATTGATTTAATCCATGATGCAAGACATATATCAAAGACTCCCTATATAATGAACCTGGTGGAGTTAATAGAGATAAAGAAACAACTAGAGGAATTGATTGGTAAGGGGTTTATATTCCCTAGTGTATCACCTTAGGTATCTACTATTATTTTCATTAAGAAAAAAGATAGATCTATGAGTATGCACATTGACTATAGGGATATCAATGCTATTATGATAAATAAAAAGTATCCTCTACCTCGCATTGATGAATTATTTGACCAAATTCATGGAGCTTAATATTTTTCAAAGGGTTTTCTTCATTCTGGATATCATCAATTACATGAAAATAAGAAACATATTCCAAAGATAGTATTTTGAACAAGGTATAGACATTACGATTTTATATTAATGTCACTTGTACTAACTAATGAACCCTCTATTTTTATAGATCTAATGAACATAGTATTCAAGTAATATCTTGATAATTTTGTTTTAGTTTTTATTGATCATGTCATGGTGTAATACAAAAGCTATGAGGACCATGAGAACCACTTGAGGATTGTTCTGAACACTCTTAGAAGAAAATAGTTATATGGGAAGTTTAGTAAGTGTGAATTATGGATTCAAACAAATTCTTTTCTTATCCATATTTTCTCCAAGGATGGAATCTCAGTTGATCATATGAAGAAAAATGCAGTATAGAAATATCCTACACCAATGAACATAACTGATGTATGTAGTTTCATTGGTTTAGCAGGTTATTATTAGTGTTTTGCTTAGAATTTTTCCCGATTAGCTAACTCGTTAACCAAGCTTACTCGTAAAGGGGTTAAGTTTATTTGGAAAATGTAATGTGAGGAATTATTTGAGTAATTGAAGAGGATATTAGTGAATGATCCAATATTAACTCTACCATCAGGATATGGTTGATTTTTTATTTATAGTGATGTGTTGAATAAAGGAATTGGTTGTGTCCTTATACAGAATGATATAGTTATTTCTTATGAATTATGGTAGTTAAAAACTCATGAATATAACTATCCAACTCATGATCTTGAGTTATCATCTGTAATATTTTCTTTGAAGATATAGAGACACTATCTCTATGGTGAAATATGTGAGATGTATAAATATAAAAAGAGTTTTAAATAAATATTCTCATAGAAATAACTCAACATGAGGCAAAGACAATGGTTTGAGATACTCGAGAATTATGATTGTTTGATACACTACCACCCAGGGAAGAAAAATAAGGTAGAAGATACATTGAGTAGGAAGGATCATGGATTTCTTAACAAAATTTGGATTGATAAGGATCTTGTGTACATGTATCTAGTAAAGATGGATAATGTAATTGTAAATGAAGGTGAAACATCCCTACTTTTTCAAATGGTTGTCAAAACATATTTATTTTAAAAGATAAAAAGTTATCAGTTTGATGATGATAATTTTCAAAAGAAAATTAAAGCCGTGAATGATGGGAAATTGGTAGACTTCTTATATGAAGATGAAATTTTAAAATTTGATAAGAGGCTTTGTGTTCCCTATAAACCTAAGATAAAAAAGGTAATTATTGGATGATGCTCATAGCTCGAATTTCTCTATACACCCTGGTAGCACTAAAATGTATAGATATTTGAAGGAACATTTTTGGTGGGATAATATGAAGTAGAAATTTTTTTTATTGTGTGTCAATATGTCTAGTTTTTCAATATGTGAAGGATTAAAGACAACATCCTAAAGGATTCATTCAACCTCTACCTATTTATACATAGAAATGGGATGATATTACTATTGATTTTTTCACTAGATTACCAAATAATCCCAGAAATAATGATGAAATATAGGTAATTTTTTATCGACTTGCCAAATCTTTACATTTCCTTGCTATAAGAGAGAATTTTCCATTGGAGTACCTTTCACAACTCTATATTAATTAAGCTATAAGACTTCATGGTGAACCTCTATTGATTGTTTCTGATCAATATCCATATTTATATAAAAATTATGGAAGAGTCTTCATAAGTCTCTTGATACCAAGATTTATTTGAGCATTGCTTATCACCCTCTATCTGATAGACAGTCTGAAAGGACTATTCAGATATTATAAGACTCATTGAGATCATGCTCGCTTGACTTTTAAGGTATGTGGGATCAGTATTTACCTTTGGTAAAATTTTCCTATAATAATAGTTTCCATTCAAGTATTAAAATTGAACTGTATGAAGTGTTGTATGGAAAGAGATTAAATACACCAACTTTTTGGGATGAAGTTGGTGAAAGGAATCTTATAGGCTCAAAAATTGTGGATGAAATAATAGTAATGGTAAAGACTATTCAAACCCATATCAAATCATCTCATAGTTGGAAAAATATATGTGTTGATAACCGAAGGAAACAATTGGATTTTCAAGTGGGAGATAAAATTTTCTTGAAGGTATCTCCATGGAAGTGTGTTATAATATTTATAAATAAAGGGAAAATTATCCCTAGATACATCGGACCATTTGAAATTATGGAAATAATTGAAGTTTTGTCTTATCATTTGGAAATGACACCTAGCCTTTCTAAAGTACCTGATGTGTTCCACATATCATTGTTAAGGAAGTACATGTCAGAACCAACACATGTACTCACCAATGAAGAAATAAAAATGGAAATTGATTTTTCATACTGAAAATATCCTATCAAAATTCTTGACACTAGAGAGAAAGTATTAAGAAATCAGATGACTCAACTGGTAAAAGTTTTCTAGAGAGACCATAAAATGGAAGAATTAATGTGATAACCTAAGGATGTTATGAAGAAGAATAACCATAATCTGTTTAGAAGGAAATACTCATGAAAATTTTGAGGATGAAATTTTTTGAAGAAGGGAATAATAAACACCCCAATGTTTTATGGTATGTATCCTCTTAAATAAATTCAATTTATTTGAGAGCTTATGCTAAACAAAACACCAAGCTTAAATGAACCATGATATACTATTAAATATTAACATGACCATTGAATAGTAATGTGACCATTAGGAAAATTAATTTGGTCATTATAATAACAACCTCACCTATGAAAGTATAAATAAAGTTTAGGTATATCATAAATAAAAAATGATATATTAAAAATGAAAAATTAAGTGTTAGTATTTTTATGAAATGTAAATGTTTATTAAAAATTTACTAATTAATATATTTAGTTAAAAGAAAATTCATTTCCATAAAATAGATTCATAAATTAATATTTTGTTGTATTATAATTAGAAGATAATTTTATGAGACCAAAATTAATTTTTTGAAGTGTTGTAAAATTAGTTATAATATTAAAATTAGTATTTTTCAAATAAATTATGATTTTATTTAAAAATTAAATTTATCATATTTATAAAATTATTTTTATAAAATGGATTCTATTTTAGAAATATAGATTTAAAAAAAATTAGGATGAATTTTTGGGATTTTTCTAAAATAATTAAATTTTTATGAATAGTGAAATACTGTAATTTATGGTATTTAATATTATAAGTTAAATACATTAATTTTTGAGTCATTACTAGTGTAAGAACCCATTATTTTTAACTCACATGCACTGTTTACTTTTTTTATCCATAAGAATCAACACTATTGATAGTCTTGAGCTAAAATAATAAATAAATGGATAAAATAATCAAAAAGAACCCCTATCCTCCCCTATAAATACCACCCCTTCTCCTTACACCTTATAATACTTGAAGATTGTATAAATTATGATCAATTAACTTCCCAATCCTATTCCCTACATCTAAGACCTTTTTTTCTCACCAAAATATCAAATCCTAGTGTCTTAAGGAGGTTCCCAAAGAGACAATATTAAAGAGGTAAAATCCTATTTCTTTCTCTTTTAATTTATTTTATTTTATTATCCTCTCCTCACACCCCTTATCCAAACTGTCATGTTAACTTTAGTATCATATATATACTCAAATTTTATTTTTTTTAATGTATTATCTATGGAATCCCGCTTTTTTATTGCATTACTTTTCATGACATTTTACAAACATATGATCTTTAAAGTCTAGTGTCTTGGAAAAAGGTACATAATTCATGAATACATATAACATTATTATAATCCAATTTAAATGGTTATTAATTTTCTAATACTGATTAAAATTACTTCAAATCATAACCTGGGGATATACATCAAAGTAAAGGGTGAGAAGAAGGCCCAATAAGGGAAAACAATAGAAACTGTTTACATCTGAACTTAAGAAATATCTATAAGAACATGAGGAATATCATAAAAGAATAATAAATAGGAATATAATCATAAAAATAACTTGAATAATGACTTGAAAATTTGGCTAAAATATTTAATTTATACATTCATAATCATATCACCAAGGTTTATCCCCAAGGTGTCATAAAAATTACCAAGGTTACTCACCAAGGTATCGTAAAACTTGTTATCTCTAGAGGTTAATTTCTTTACCCAATGAATTAGAGTGATATAAGGGAACAACCTTAATATTAATTTATTTTAATGTGATCCAAATATATTATAATCAAACATTTCATAAATAACTCATAAAGAAGAAAATAAATGGGTTTTATAACAAAATCACGTTGTTTTAAAAAATGCTTAAAAACAAGTTCCTTTTGTCATTTCAATCCCATGAAAAAGGAAGGTGGGTTTAATGTATGTTAATACCAAAATTAAAATATATAATTTTTAAATCCATTTGAATACCCTTAGAGAATATAGAAGTTTGGGTATTCACAAAAAAAATAAAATACTTTCTTGATAAAAACAAAGAAATTTCGAGACGAAAATCCAACAGCATAATGTGTATGAATCACGGATTTATAAAACATTAAAAAGAGAGGGGAAAATGGTATAAATTAAAAAAAAGACTCATAATAAAGTATATTTATAGAAAAAATGGATATAAGAACGTGATATGGAAATTTTAAAGACACGTAACATAAAGAGAACATGAAAGGAAAGTCGAAGTTGAGATTTACCTTACCTTGAAGAGTAACTTCTAAAACTCTATGATCAGGACCTTTAGGGATTGATTAAATCCTAGGAGGACTCCATTGGAGTTAATAATATCATATATTATAGGTTAATTATTTTTTAATGAAATAAAATGAAGGAATATCTTGGTATTTATAGTAAATAGTGGGTGTTTTTTTATTAATTTCTGAGGACACCTCATCGGTGGTATTTGCAAAACCATGGGCTTTCCCATTGTATTTGTCTATGGTATTTTCCCACTTGGGACACCTCATGTAATATTTTAATCCAAATTAGTCTAACATCATTTTAAATTACATATTACATCATTATGAAGTCATAAAACACACCGAAAACTCAAAAACTTTATTTTTACTATTCATCGAAAAACAAAACATTTTATAAAAATATCATAAATTCCCCCTAACATAATATCATTATTATGAATTCAATAATGAACTCCATTTTATAAAAATAATTTTCTAAATTTGATAAATTTAATTTTTAATTAAAATCACTATTTACTCAAAAAAATACTAATACTTAACTAATAATTTATAAAATAGTTATTTACTTATACAATTATATCACATTACCATTCAAAATTCCTAAATTTCATTTATACTTCTTTAGGTGAGGTTACTATTCCATTGTTCATATTACTATTCATAAGGGTAATATTACTATTCATATGTTACTATTCACCAAAAAATAAGTTGATCTTATCAGACTCCAAATTTTTTACTAATCACGATCTTATATGTCCTGTTTTCATAAATAATTTCATAGTATCAATTATTTAAAGTATAAAAAATATTTTAAAATAATATTTTTTCAACATTCATCAATAATATGAAACTTATTAGAAAAAAACTAAAAAATCAACCTATATTAATTTTGACATTCGAAATTAAAAAATGATGGTTATTTTACTATAATAAGAAATAAAAATTTTATTTATACAAATGGATTACACAAAGTAACTATGGAATTATTACATAGCCCCTTATAACATCTACATAAGACCTAAGATTAAGGTGTGCAATAGTGATAGAATCTTAGGGCGTCTTGAACAACTTTGCATGAGTGGTGATTTCTATCAACTTGAACTTCTCTCATAGGAGATTTCATTTAAACTTAACATGTTGAAGCTTGGATTGGGCTTGGTCCATAGAAAAGCATAGTGACGCTACCTCCTTACCAAGCTCTGACAAATGGGCTTCATATAGAACAATTCTACTGGTAGAGCCCATCGACTCTTCTTTCTACATTAATTATCCATTATCATTTATATTTATAAAAATTGATTATAAAATTAGAAATTATTATGCTTTCTAATGGTCATATAACCAGTGGTTATATAATGGTAAAAACCCTATGGTTACATTTCACTTATATGTTTTATTGATTATGACACAATAAAACTTAAATTTCTAGGAAACAAAGTATTATTCAATAGTTTTGGTCGTTACATTCGTCCCCTTATGAAATTTTTTCCCTAAAATTTCAACTCATACCCCCATGAGATAAACGGTGTGGGTATTTATTCCTCATAGCCTCCTCTAGTTCCCACATGGATTATTCATATTTTTGGTTCCTCCACAACACTTTAACGAGGTGGGTGGTCTTGTTATGTAGAACCTTGTCTCTATGATCCAAGATATTCACCGGATGCTCCTCATAAGATAGGTTGTGTTCCAATTACACCACTTATGGATTTAGTACATGTCAAGGGTCGAGTATATACTTCCTCAAGAGGGATATGTGGAATACATCATGAACTTGTGCTATATTTGGAGGAAGTGAAAGCCTATATGCCACTGCTCCTACGTGATCAAGGATTTTATAGGGGCCAATGTACCTAGGGATGAGATTCCCTTTCTTCCCAAACCTCATAAATCTATTAAAAGGTGAAATTTGAAGGAAGACCTTATCCCCAGTATCAAACTCCAAGTCACTTTAATAGTTGTCAGCATATCTCTTTTGCTGACTCTGAGCAGCCTTAATGTGTTGTTGGATGGTATGAACCTTTTCTATCATCTCTTACATAAGTTTAGGCCCAAGAATATTTCTCTCACTAGATTAATCCCAACAAGTATGAGTTCTATGTCACTTCCCATATAGAGTGTCATAGGGTTCCATTTGAATGCTTGAGTGGAATTTTTTGTTGTAAGAGAACTCAACTAATGGGATATGTTAATCCCATCAACCTTTAAATCCCATTTATCATGTTCTCAGTATGCCCTCGAGTGTCTGAATTTTCTTTTCAGATTGGCCATCAGTTTGGGGGTGATAGGCAGTACTAAAATTCAATTCGGTACATAGATCCTATTAAAGACTTCTCCAAAATTTTGGTGTGAACCTTGGATCATGACCAGATATGATAAAAAGTGTAACTCCATACATCCTTACTACTTCCTTCACATAAATCCTGGAATACGTATCAAGAGAAAAATCTTCTCGGATAGAGATAAAATGGGCAGTCTTGGTGAGATGGTCCACTATAACCCATATCTCATTGTTTCCTTTAGAAGTTATCAGAAGACCAATGACAAAGTTCATAGTGATATTATCCCACTTCCATACTGGTATGGGTAATGGTTGTAATACCCCTTTAGGAAATTGTCTCTCTTCCTTCACTTGTTGAAATACCAGGCACCTTATAGTGTAGTCAGCAATCTCATTTTTCATATTATCCCACCAATAATGATCATGAAGGTCCCTATACATCTTTGTGATTCTAGGATGTATAGAGAATGTAGAGTTATGAGCTTCATCCATCAGGTCCTTCTTTATTTATAGATTATATGGAACATATAGTCTTGTATGAAATTTCAGTACACCTTCTTGATAAATATTGAACTTGAGAAACTTCCCATCCTTCATAGCCTCAAACTTCTTCTATAAAAAAGGATCTTATTTTTTAGATTTATTGATCTTCTCTAGTAATGATGGTTGATAAATCATTTGGGATAGGGTTGATGTTGTCCCTTCTCTTAAAATTCTCATGACTAGTTATACTAGGTCTTTGATCAAGGGATCTCCTTGAATCCTTATCATTTCCATAATAACAGGTTCTTTTCTACTTAATGCATCAGGGACTTTGTTTTCTCTTCTAGGGTGATAATTAATTAAACAATATTAGTCTTTAAGAAGTTTCAACCACCTCCAATATCTCACGTTCAATTCCTTTTGTGTCAAAATATTCTTCAATATTTGATAGTCTATGTATATATCACATTTCTCCCCATAAATATAGTCTCTATATATTTAGAGAAAAAAACCCCAGCCAGCTCCAAATTCTATGTAGGATAGTTATGGTCATGAGGCTTCAACTGCCAATATGAATTAGCAATGACTTTTTCATTTTCCATGAGGACTCACCCAAACCCTTTCAGAGATGAATTTCTAAAAATAATGAATCCTTCTCTGATTGAGGATAGAGTTAACACGGGTGTATTAACCAATCTCTTCTTCTTATCTTGGAAAATTTCATCACACTTCTTTTCCCAGATGAACTTGACCCCTTTTTGAGTTAACTTGGTTAATGGATTAGAAATTCATGAAAAAAATCACAAACCTTCTATAATATCCTACTAAACTAAGGAAACTATGAATCTCAGTTACTATTGTAGGATGAGGCCAATCCTCTAAAACCTTTTTCTTTGTAGGGTCAACTAAGATTCCTTCATTCGATACAATGTTCCCTAAGAAATCAACTTCTTTTAACCAAAACTCACACTTTCTAAGATTTCCAAAAATCCTTTCCTTCTGTAGAGTTTGAAAAATAACCCTTAGATGATCCTAATGCTCCTTATGAATTATATAATATATCATAATATCATCAATAAAAACTACCACAAAATTATCAAGTTAGTTATTAAATATTATATTCATCAAATCCATAAAAATAGTAGGTGTGTTAGTTAGTCTTAAGGGCATAACAACAAACTCATAATGCCCATATCTTGATTGAAATGTGTTTTTTGTAATATCTTATTAATTCACCCTCAATTGATGATAACCAAATAAAAGATCAATCTTGGAAAAGAATTGAGCCCCACAAAGTTGGCCAAATAATTCATCAATTCTTGGAAGAGGGTATTTGTTCTCCACTATGATCCCATTCAGTTATCTAAAATCAATGCATAGCCATATTAATCCATCCTTCTTCTTTACAAAGATAACAGGTGCTCCCCAAGGAGAAAAACTCGGTCAGATAAACCCCTTATCCAAAAGATATTGGAGTTGTTTCTTTAATTCCCATAGCTCCACATTTTCTATCCTATATGGGGTCTTTGATATCAGATGAGATCCTGGTATGCGTTCAATGGATAACTCTACCTCTCTTTCTAGGGGAGGTCTGGATAACTCCTTAAGAAATAAGCCAATGTATTCTTGGATGATGGGGACATTTTCTATCCTTATAATCTCATTTCCTTCTTCATCCTCACCAATAAAATCCATAATAAGGCCATAGGAGCCGCTTTTAGAAAAAGTTATGGTCGAAAAATCTCTCCTTGGAAGATAACTATAGGTTTCCCATTCAAGATTATTGATATTCCCTTGCTTTTGCATTTGATCATATCATTATAATTTGAGATCCATTCCATCCCTAGTATAATATTGAATTCTAACATGGGAATGACTACAAGATTTTCGATAATATTGTTCTCATTAATGTAAATACTAGAGTTTCTAAACACTGATTATGCTTGGTTAATTCCACTAGGAGTCTTGACTGATAACTCTACTTTTAGAAATTCAACGTTTGATTATAAATTATTTGAAAACTTAGAGGAAATAAAGTAATGTGTTGAACCAAAATCAAACAAAGTACTTGATATCTTTGAGATAATAACAAGAGTACCCCACATCATTTGGAGCTTCAATATCATTTTTCGTGATAGCAAAAGCATGAACTTTCTCCCTTGGCCTTTATTGAGGTTGGTGGTCATTCCCCTCCACTATCCTTGGATATGGAAAGTGATTGGAAAAGTTCCCAAGATATCCACACTTGAAGCATTGGAATTTGTTTAGGTAATTCACCATCTTCTATTTGTCGTTACTATGGGAAATTTGAGGCTTCACCTCGCTACGATAATTATGCGCAATATGGTCATCTCTTCTACACTTGTAGCACTTCTCTCTCTTGAGCAGGCATTTCCCTGAATGCTTCTTCCCATATTTATTACACATGGTAAGTTTCACTTTCTTTCCTCCTCTTCCCTGATCAAAGCTCCTCCCCAATATTGGATCCATTGATCTCTTCTTTTCATTGGGTTTGTGAGACCACTACATCTCACCTAACTCCAATTCGACTTTTATAGCACTTTTCACGATCTCCTCATAGATATCATAGTCTTAGTTGGCTAGATTCTTCCACATATGAGGTCTTAGTCAACCAAAGAATCTATCAACCTTACCATTAGGATCCATGACAAAGCTTGAGATGTAATGAGAAATACTTGTGAAGCTTATCTCATATCTTCCAATAGATTGATTCTCCTTCTGTTTTAGCTTAATAAACTCTTTCTCCATTTTCATTCTCATCAAATGAGGTAAATACTTATCAAAAAAGATCCATATAAACTCTTCCCACTCTATAACTTCAGTCTCCCCTCTTGACCTCATGTTTTTAATCAGTTCCCACCACTGACCAGCTTCTCCCTCTAAGTGGTAAATATCCAGCGTGACCTTCTCTTATTCTAAATAGTGGAGTACAGGAAATATATTTTCAATAGAGTTGGTCCATTGTTCAATAATAAATGGTTCAGTAGATCCACTAAATGTTGGTGGTTGTTTATACATAAAAGAATCAATCGAAATTTTTTCCCTTCATGGTGATATTGGTCTCTCATCTTGATTCAAGTAATTTTCCATAACATGAGTCGGTTGGTTCATCATTCTCATGAAGGTTTCCATTCCGGCTTCCATCAGAGGGTCGTCAGTGCATGGTCCATTATGGTAACCATTTTCACAGTTCCTCATATTACCCACCATTTTCTAAAATAATAAAAACATAGTGAGAAACTTATTTCATTTACAAATATTTTATCTAAAAATGATTTTTATATCTTAAAACTCCATGCTTAAACAACAATTACATTTCTCTATAAATCCTTTATAATAATTCATAAAAATATTATTATTAACCAAACATATCCCCCAGGAGTTTCAAACCAAGAGTACCACAAGGACCATTGTTATGAACCATTTTTTTGTTTGATTCTATATCAAAGTGTTGTTTCTAGGTTTTACCCCTAGATACATTTGTGCCAGAGCCACATCCACTTTTTCATATCCACATAGGAACTTATTTGTTCAGAAACCACTTACTTAATATTTCCCCAAAATACCAAGAATTCTTCCTATATTTAAACTTTTCTATAGTTTTATTCCTAATTTTTTCATATCCTAATTTCCAAAAATAACTAAACTATCCTTTGATACCAAATATGGCATCCCACCTTTTTATTACATTACTTTTCATTACATTTTACAAACATAGGATCTTTAAAGTCTACTATCTTGGAAAAAAGGTATATAATTCAAGAATACATATAAAATTATTATAATAAAATTAAAAATATTCTTAATTTTTTCAACCTAATTAAAATTACTTCAACTCATAACCTAGGGATATACATCAAAGGAAAGGGTGATCAGAAGGCCCGGTAAGGGAAAAACAAGAGAAACAGTTTACATATAAACTTGAGTGATGTCTATAAGAACATAAGGAATATCATAAATGAATAATAAATAGGAATATAATCATCATAATAATTTTAATAATAATTTTAAAATTTGTCTAAAACATGTAATTTAGACATTAATAAGAATATTATCGAGGTCCATCCCCAAGGTGTCATAAAAATTACCAAGGTTATTCACCAAGATATCGTAAAAAAATTTATCCCTAGAGATTAATTTATTCTCCAAATGTATTGGATAAATATCAGGTAAAACCCTTAATATGACTTTATTTTCAGGTGATCCACATATATTATAATCAAAAATTTCATAAATAACCAATATATAATAAAATAAATGGGTTTCTTTACAAAATCACATTGTTTTAAAAAAATGCTTAAAAACAAGTTCCTTTTGTAATTTTAATAACACAAAAAAATGAAGGTTGGTTTCATGTATGTTAAACCCAGAATTAAAATATATCATTTATAAATCCATGTTAATACCCCTAGATAATATATAGGTTTGGGTATTGACAAAATAAAATAAAATAATTTCATGATAAAAGGAGATAAATTTCGAGACAAAAATCTGGCAGCATAATAGGTATGAAACATGGATTTAGAAAACATTAAAAAGGGAGGGGAAAAGGGTAAAACATTAATAAAGGAATAATAATACAGTATATAGATAGAAAAAAATGGATAGAATAACATGATATAGAGATTTTAAAGACACATAACATAAAGAGAATATGAAAGTAAAGGAAAAGTTGAGATTTCCCTTACCTTGAAGAGTAACTTCTAAAACTCTAGGATCAGGACCTTGAGGGCTTGAAGACACATTTTAAAGACACCTTGGGAGGAAATATTATAATGTCTTCAAGGGGAATTATTTTTTAATGAAATAAAATGAAGTAATGGCTTGGTATTTATAGTAAAAGAGAGGGAGTTTTTATAAATTTTCGAGGACACCTCATCGGTGGTATTTGCAAAAACATGGGATTGACCATGGTATTTTACCATGGTATTTTCCCACTTGGGACACCTCATATATTATTTTAATCCACATGAGTCTACCATCATTTTAAATTTCATATTATATCATTATGATGTCATAAAACAAACCGAAAACTCAAAAACTATATTTTTACTATTCACTAAAAAACAAAACATTTTATAAAAATATCATTAATTCACCCTAACCTAATATCAATGTTCTAAATTCAAAAATGAACTCCATTTTATGAAAATAATTTTCAAAATATGATAAATTTAATTTTTAAGTAAAATCACTAATTACTCGAAAAAATACTAATACTTAACTAATAATTTCTAAAATAGTTATTTACTTATACTATTATATCACATTACCATTCAAGTTACCTAAATTACATTTATACTTCCTTATATGATGTTATTATTCCATTGGCCATATTACTATTCATAATGGTAATATTACTATTCATAAGTTACTATTCACTAAAAATTAAGTTGATCTTATTATACTCTAAATTTTTTACTGATCACAACCGTATATATCCATTTTTCGAAAATCATTTCATAGTGTCAATTATTTAAAGTATAAAAAATATTTTAAAATAATAGTTTTTTCAATATTCATCAATAATATGAAACTTCTTAAAAAAATTAAAAATTCAACCTACATTAATTTTGACATTTGAAATTCAAAAATGATAGTTATTTTACCATAAAAATAAATAAAAATTTTATTTATACAAATGTATTACACAAAGTAACTAAGGCCTCATTACATAACCCCTCATAACACCTGCATAGGCCCTAAGAGTAAGGTGTGCAATGGTGATAGAATATTAGGACAGATCGGACAACATTGCATGAGTGTAGATTTCTATAAACTTGAACTTCTCTTGTAGGTGATTTCATTCAAGCTTAACATGTTGAATCTCAGATTGGGCTTGTTCCAGAGCAAATCCCAGTGATGCTACCTCATTCCCAAGCTCTAAAAAATTGGCTTCGTAAGGCACGATTCTACTGGTAGAGGCCATCGACTCTTCTTTCTGCATTAATTATCCATTATCATTTATATTTATAAACAATGATTATAAAATTATAAATTATTAGGGTTTCCAACATTCATATAACCAATGGTCATATATTGGTCAAAACCCAATGGTTACATTTCAGTTATATGTTTTATTGATTATGACACAGTAAAACTTGCATTTTCATGAAACAAAATATTATTAAAAAATTTGGGTTGTTACATTATCCATCATAAAATCCCTTTTACTTTCTTTTTATTTTAAAAATGAAAACATCTTCAGTAATGTGTCAATTCACCACTTTGTGGATGATGAGTTTTCATTTTCCATTATCACCTTAAAATATGGTCATAAAACCATTATTATGGTTAAATAAGATTTTAAAATACATATTATATGTTATATAATGTTCTAGAACCAATATATAAACATAACATTAAATAAAATGACACAAATTCATGATCGTCATCAAAATCATCAAAATAAATTAAAACATTTTCATCGACATTTTATCTAATGAATCATCCTCATACCATATAACCAAATTATATATGAGACCATTTAAACTTATGTAATTTCATTAATACTAAATAATTTCCCTTTTGGAGGATTTATTCCCATTTTAAAAGAACTCCCATATTTGTACTCAAGGGATCCGACCATAAAACCATGAAACGAATGCTCCCATAACAACAAAATTAAACATTATAACTCTTTTAAATGTCCATAAATGAACTTAGTAAAATTATAATAAATAATATATTTTTTTAATAGGTTATCAATTAAGTAATTAATTAAGGTAATCTTATTATATCATACATTAAGTACAATTGAAGAATGCTTTTAGACATTAGATAAAGGTTTATCATCTCACTTTTACTTCTGTGAGATATATTTCTTATTCAACCCTTATTTATTGTGTTTGGTGTACATAAATCCATTTAATATATCATATAATTAATCTATTTATATTCATGTCATTAAATGTTTCATTTTATGAGAATTAATTTTATGGTGCATACAGTTTGACTGTTTATAAAGTAGTAAGGAAATTCTTAACCTAATTTCCATTATTTGGGTTAAACTTATACTTCATTGATTATGTCATGATATGATTACATGTGAAACTAATTTTTATTATCTTATATTTTATTTACACTTTTTTATGTATATTTATAGTGGATACACATAATTTATTCATTTGGTTAATGCTCACATTATTTTTAAAAATACTCTTTTAAATGTTTCTTTTTCAAAATTTAAAAGGAATGTTTTTTTAAATTATATGGATTGGTCAGTTTTTCCTAATTTCATGATTCCTTAATGTCTTGTTGAATAATTTACAAGTTTATAAGGTTATTTTCAAAGAAATTTTTTTCTTTTAAAATTGCGCAACTTTTAAAATAAATGATTTCAAAGAAAAGTGGTATTTCTCTCAATAATTTATCAATGATTTTATTAGATTATTTTCATCTATGTAAACATACTTTTTTAGATATTATTCTTAATTGAGTTTGATCTCTTATGATACTATATACCATATTTTATTGAATTTTTTATGATTAGTTTGACTATGGATGTTCTATTTTGATGTCATTCATCATATTACACTGGATGGTTTATGATTATTGTTTGGGGAAAGTTATTAAAATTTCATATACCAATTTAAATATGAATGTATATGTTGTTTATTTTTCACCATTTTATAAGAAGAATTAATTACACTTAGTAAGTGATGGGAAGGTCCCACAATAGCCCCTCGATGCATTAGTAGGTCTCATGAGACAAAATAGTTTGGGTATTGGTTGATGTCTTACCCAATTATATATGGTTTCTTGGCTGAAAACATGATGGTATGTTTATGATGTCCTACATTATTCATTCCCTCATTATGATATTTTTTATTGAAAATCTATGTGATTATTCAACTAGTATAATATCAATGGTTAAGTTTCATTCTCATATGATTATTTATGTGGCCTTATTTTATTATATTTTATTCCTTCCATATTATGATCAAGATTATTTTTTAATGACATGTATTTTTAGTTATTCACCTTTTCATTTTTTTATTTATGATAGCTTTTGTTATATTATTACCCTTACTAGGCATCTAAGATCACCCCTTTATTATGTTTTATTTTTTCCTAGGATTCCAAGATGTATATTATGATTGACATGAAGGGATAATCTAGGAGAATAGGGGTGTTTAAAATAGATTTACTATGTTTTACTTCATTTCAAGTTGTAATGTAATACTTAAATTTGTATCTAGTTTTTCAAATCTACTGAACTATTCAGTCCTTTGGGATATGATCGCTTGTATTTAGTGCCAATGTAATAACTAACGCATTGGATCTGGGCTACTAGGGTAGGGGTTTTTAAATTGAATTTGATAAAATGGATTCCATATTTGTAATCATAAAAATTAATATTATATAATTATTTCAACTTAAATTTTTTCATGATGAAAAGTAAAAAATAGGGAAAAAAATGTTGGCATGGTTAATGTTAAAACTGGTTTACCATGTGTTAAACTAAAGAGGTAAATATAATAATATATTTGAAACATGATTTTTTGAATGTTAGAGGTTTTTTTCAGACTTATCTCTCATATAATCCTTTATTTTTTCAATTTTGGAAGCACTTGGATTGAGAGTGACATTCCATTATTGAATAGTTTTGGGTATTTAAAAGAATTCCACTCCTTATCCCTTATAAAATGTCACCCACTCTCCTCTACTTTACACACTTCCAAAACCCATTGGTTCAAAAAATACCTGGAAAAAATTCCTTTCTTAATTCTCTATCTATATCCTAGAGTCCTTTGTTTTATCATAAAGTTAATCTAGGAAGGCTTTATGTATAATCCTAAAGAGGTGGTTTGAAGAAGAGGTAATGTACTTATCCTATCATCTTTGTTTTATTTATTATTACACCTTCTTAAATTACTACACATTCATGATAATATAATAAAATCAGTACCTCCCATATATTAAGATGTATTATGTTAATGTAACAAGATTAATCCATATTTACTTACATCGAATGGGAAATGAAACCATCGTTCGTGTGTACGGTGGACTACCGCCTCGTGGACTAATGTATTTTTTTCCATCATCACCTCACACAGATGTATATGATGATGGATTTAATGTTTATATATTATATTAATGAAATATTAATAGTTTTTTAAAATTAATATATCATATACTTACTTACCTTACCATCCACCCAAAATGATAATGTTGTTAATGTGTATGGTGGACTACAAACTTTCAAAGCAATGTGATTCATTTTTTAATAAAGAACCACATGGATGGTATATATAAGTTTATTTAAAGAAATAATATGATATTTATGATATAATTATCATTATATAAAGTTAAAATAAAACTTACCTTTTTTACATCATGATCATTGAAAAATGGAAACGTTACTCATGCGTACATATAGTAATTGTCTCTATGATTGTAACGTTGTTTGTTTTTCATAACCATACTTCATGATTAGTTTTAAAAGTATAATTGGTGTAAAAATATGATAATTATTTCATTATTATTGTTCTATAGATGATGAATTAATGATCTATTTGACCTTAGTCAACTCTATAAAGTGATTTTGTACATATGATCCAAATATCATCAAAACGTACGACTTGAACCTAAATGAGTATGTAATTGAATATAAAATGATAATAAATAAAATAAATGTAATAATAAATTTGAAAAAATTTCTTAATAAAGTAAATAATTAAAATTCATTTATTATTTAGGAAGATAAAGAATGCATGTGGTGAATCGGGCTATAGGTAAGGGATCTCTCTAAACCACCCTTTCCTTTGGGTTATGCCCAATATATCTCTAACTCACTTTCTCTGTATCTTTAAAGCTATGAAATGATATTAATACTTTATATATGTCTCTCACATATATTCCTATATTATACTCCCTTCCTTTTATAGTGTAATACATTCCTTTTTTTTATTTCTCAAATGCATTCATTATAAAATTTCATTGGATTAGTATATGAGGCAAGATTATACAAGACATTTTATTTCGAAGGGAAATTTTTATATTATCCCTTATAATTGAATTCCTTTATTTGGAAGACATATATCATGAACATATTATGATGGTTGTTCCCATATATTTCTTTAATGAATTGTTTAATGTTTTAGTCTCATGAGACATCATTTATGGGATTAGGGAGTAAACCTAATCCATTATGGGACTTTGTCCATTATGTGATATTGTCTAGTAAGTTATCCTTGACACATGTTTATGTCATGTTATATATTGCCTCCAAATTTCCTATGATTCCATGATCTTATGATACCATGTTGTTTATGTTATTCTTACATGTGATTACTCATGAACCTTCTCTTTTATGATATCATGTTATGCATTTATGTAAGGTCTCTTCTTTTTACAGTTACATCCCTCTTTGAGTTTTTCATTGAACCTATTTGGTTTGGGTTTTCTTTTGTCTTTAACCCTTGGTGGCCAAGTATCATTTATATATGGAGATCATTTTAAAGGGTAAATTACCTAAATTTCAGGGATGTATTTTTGTTTGAATTAATGGATTCTGGGTATAAACATATTAAGGTGAATTATAAGGGTTTCCTATGAGTTTATAATGCTTTAGAGGTGGTTTGGTATATTTTGTATAAGTTGGGATTAAATATACCTATAGGAAATTTACATGCCATGTACATGTTAGATGGAATGTAACATTTCTAGGATGATGCTATGAAATGAGTTCATAATGTGAAATGAATACATGAAATAAAACCAGTTCACACCATGTAATGTTCAAGATAGGTTATTTTAACTAGAGGTGACTCATTTTTTGGTGTAACTCATAAATCGAGAATTACACACCGTGTAAGAATTACAAGCCACGTATTTCTTGGCTCCAGCAGATTAAGAGGTTAGTGTGTATGGCTATTCATTTATTTGGGGAATCCTCCCCTCTTTCGAGCCCTAGTAATTTTATAGGTGATTTTGGAGCACCCTCTTCTATTCCAGACATCTCAGTCAAGCAATCAATCCTCAATAGGTTTTTTTTTCTTTTTTCCCCTCTTCTGTACTTTCTTCTCATTATCACAGTTAAATCGTTTGATTGTGGTCATTTTTGGTGTTGGTCTAGATCTTTTTTGATCCATATCTTCTTTAAATATTCTATTTCTTAATTCTTGTTGACATTACCTATTGGAAGCTCTATGTTGATCACCAGTTTAAGGTAGGTGGTCTAAAACCTAACCCTATGGTATGTTTAATTATTTAAGTATGCAAAATATTGGGAGTTCGCTAACACAATTTGCACACTAATTAATTAAATGATGAATGATGATAAATCATGGATTGGATTACTCCTTGGATCCATTTAGATTTAATAATGTTGTGACCAAGATTGTGGATACCAATTGGGTGAGGGGACCCTTGAATAATAATAAATTGGTTAATGGTTTAATGTTTGTTTATCATGAAATGAGGCCTTAAGTGAATGCTTGATATAGAATCACCTTGGTAATGGATTATTGTTATTGAAATTTCTATGTTCAATATGATATGACTGGTTGAAAACTGGCATGTTAATCAATTAATACTCGCTTGATAAATGAAATGTGTAATTTAAAGACAAATGATAATTTTAAAAATTAACCATTGAGGCTAATGATATGATATTGTGATATACTTATTGTTATGACCTATATTGTGATTCATACTATAATTATTATATAACAAGCTTGTCCCAATTTTATTTTGTAATGATTATATAGAAGGCTTGGTCCAGTTTTATATTATAATGATAATATAACTGGTTTTGACTAGTTTCATTCTGAAATTCTTATATAGAGGGCTTGGCCATGGATATAAAAATTATTATATAGAGGGTTATGCTCGGGATGTTTAAATGATTATATTTATATCCTGGCATGAATTCTAAAATGATTATATAGAGGTATTTTCTTGGTTATGTGATTATACCATGGCTTGTGGTTATGGTTGGCATGGTTGTGCCACATGCTTAGAGACATTTCATCATGGTGTCGAAGTTGGTTGATTTTTGTATTATATTAAGTTAATTAATTAATACACCTATTTATCTCTTTATTTCATGAACTTATTATGAGAATATTTTTTTTATATGTGGTGGTTTTGACCTACTAAGTTTTACTCACACCCTATTCGGGCTACCATTGGGTACCCGAGAAGATTACATGGATGTAGGTTTGGATAAGGGAAAGGGACCTTGTTATTAATTATTACATGATTGGTGGGTTGGATCTTGGAGATGAGACCTAATTGGGGCTTAGGATCATGGGTTTTTTATTTTATTTGGGTTAGATGATTCCTTTTATTATTATTATTTTTTGTTTGAAATTTAGATACATTCCATCCTTTTATTACAAGGTTATTTATTATTTGATTTATTAGTTCTTCCTTAGTTTCTAGTTGTGTTTTATATTGTTTTCTCTTTACCCATTACTCTGATATTTATTATTGTTGTTTATTTATTATATTTTTTAACTCTATATTAGGGGGTATAGTCTCCCCACTATATCCTTTACACCCCCACTACTATTCGGAAACCTCTGGCATATGGGGAGGCGTGCTTGAGGTCCAGTAACCAACCTGAATTGTCCAAGTGAGAGAGTATCGGATTGAGGGATGTTACAAAGTGGTATCTGAGGAATATTTTGTTCTTTTCTATTACTTTACTATTTGGGAGAGGTAGAAAGGATACAAGGATGTGTCCAGACTTGCTAATGATCTTATTCATGGAAGTAACTAACCCATGTATGAGGGAAAATCTAAGTTCTCAGGGATGGGATTGTTGTTCATTATTTTTTCTTGTTATGGTTGATGTTATTTCACCCAGTGTGATTCAAATATTGTGTAATGTTATTTTTTCTTGATATTTATACTTTTGGACTAATATAGCATGATATTTTTATGAATTTATCATGATAGGCACATGGGGATATATCTTGACATGCATTGTTCATGATAGGGACATATTTATTGCATGTGATATATTATCATGTATGAACTATGAAATGAGATACCTATTATATATAATAAATAGAAATTATGTCATGCTAAAACACTTTCAAACCATGTTTAGAGATACCATATGCTAGTGGTTATGTATTTTTTCACCTTTTGAGGTTGACCTTATTCTTATCTAGAGTTCTAAGGAGTGTGTTTTTCTTGTAGAGAAAATGATTCCTTATCATATTCGAATTGAGCATAATGAGAGTGTAAATTAGCATGCTTTTAATGTAATTATGATGGATGTTCCTATAGATCCTAAGGATTAGATGGATTTTCAGCTTCAAGATAGCTTCTTAGGGGTCATGTGATCCATGGAAAGGGAGACCGTTCACATATTGCCTTTGATGCCTAAGCTAAAGAGAGATTCTCAATTGCAGCATCTTTCTATGTTCACTTGGGAGGAAGGTACCTAAGTAGATGATTTCTGGATTGAGTCGGACTAGATGTTCTTCAAGTACCTCAACACACCCACAAATAGAAGGGTGGAGCTTGTTGTGTGCATGCATCAAATACTAGCCAAGTGTTGGTGGGACATTTTAGATCAAGTTGGGTATTAAGAGGAGTTATCCTGGAATGAATTTGAGGTTAAGTTACTAATCCACTTTTATCTAGATACATTTTATAGATGGTATTCACTGTGATATTAGGTCACATTTGAACATATTTCTCTTAAGTAACTATTCAAATGTGATGAATCAGACACTCGTTACTAAAGGGAATCTACGAGATGCCTTGAGCGGTGGCCAGGATATTTTACCAGGGTGAACTGGGATCTCTTCTTCTGGTGATAAGAATCACTTATATGAACATTATTTCCAAGTAAAAAAACAATTATATTAGTTAGTGTAGTGGGAAGTTATCTCAGGACTGTGTTTCATTGCAGTGCTATTAGTGTGTAAAGTTAGTCCACAAGCGGCCTCAATGTCTGTACAATTATTTAGAGTGTCATGATTATGGTAGGATGGGTCACCTGTAGAGGTTTTGTATTTTTATATAGTAGTATAGTATTTTAAGGGTATAGGGATAGGTTCCATAGTTTGGTAAGGACTCAACTACCCCTCAGCAAACTGGTAGTTTGAGTTTCACTAGAAGTTTAGGTTGATGTACAGAATATGGTACCCCAGGATAAAAGTGGCAATACTAGGTAGAGGGAATGGCATAGGGGGGTTAGACTAGAGACCAAATATAAGGGTCAATTCAACTACACATTATGTAGTCTACCATGGCTAGTGTGGATACAAGACCTTCTACCTTTAAAGATATTATTCTTGTATCATCTTCCCTTTTTTTGTTTTGTTTGATACAGGAGTATCGCATTCCTTTTTATCTGTTCATTTTGAAAATGGTTTATGATTTTTTGTGGAAATATTTTATGGTGTTTTGACCATTGATACATCATTGTGAGTGCGGTCATAGAATATCAAACATTGAGAGATGTGCTCTCTATAAATTAGTGGTTATAGGTTATTTTGGGAACCGTTCATGTTATAAATGATAGGTTTCGATTTGATTCTTAGTATAGATTTGATAGTTATATACCATGATCATACTAACTATTATCGGAGGAAAGTTACCTTTATATATCTAGAAGGAGGCAGTTATTTACACCATAGTGAGTGGGATCATCAAGCTGGTTTTGCATGAACAATTCATTTTATATTGGATTGTATCATGATTAAGATGGAAAACCTAGTTACAGATCATATTAGAATGTAGTAGGATACTTTTCCTCTAGTGGTAGATCATTTTTAGGATGTATTTCCTAATGATTTATATGGCTTACTACTCGATCGTGAGATTGAGTTAATGATCAAGTTGGTTACATGAGAAAAAATAGTTTTTGTTCTGGATTATAGGATGGAACCCATAGATCTTTGGGAGTTGAAAGTTTTGTTTTAAGATATGGTAGCTAAATATTTCATACAACCTAGTATATCTTTATATGGTTCTCAAGATCTTTTCACCAAGAATTTTTATGGGTATATATGTTTATATGTGGATTATATGAGATTGAACCAGTATCTCCTTCTAGATATCAATGATATCTTCGATCAGTTGAGAGGTACTAAGATTTTCTTCAAGATTTATTTGAGATCAAGATACCACCAATTGAGGGTGAGAAGATCAGCCATACTTGAGACTTCTTTTAGGATAAGGTATGACTTATATGATTTCATAGTGATGCTATTTGGTTTGTAAAATGCTTTATGTCCTTGATGAATTGGATCTTTTATCAATTTCTAGATTATTTTGTGGTGGTTTTGTGGATGATGTCTTGGTGTACTCTCAGTCAGGATATGATCATGCCCAATATCTTGACATCATCTTGATTACATTGATAGAGCATCATCTTTATGTCAAGCTAACCAAATGTAGTTTTTTAGATTGATAAAGTTCACTTCTAAGGCCATGTTATCTTAGTGGTAGGAGTGTTAGTAGACCCAAATAAGGTTGTAGTCTCGGTATCTTGGGATGAACCTAATAATGTCTTCAATATTCATATCTATTTGGGTTTATTAGGTTATTACCAATTTTTTATCTAAGAATTTTATCGTCTAGCAGCACTGATGTTCGAGATGACCAAGAAGGTAGTGAAATTTGTTTAGGCAGATTCTTGTGAGAGGGATTTTTAGGAGCTAAATAGTAGGCTAACTATATAACCTATCCTCACTATTTAATGAATATATCATTTACTATGATGCATATGGAGTTGGACTCAGAGTAGTTCGATGCATAAGGATTGATTGGTTGTTTATGGATCCATAAATATAGTACCACATGAGAGGAATTGTCCTACTCATGATCTATACTTAGTTGTGGTGATATATTCCATGATATACTAGAGACAATATCTTTTGGATGAGAGGTTTTTTTGTAAACATACCACAAGAGCTTCGGGTATATATTTTCTCAGTAAAACCTAAACCTTCGATAGAGAAGGTGGGTCAAGTATCTACAATTCTTAGACTTTGAGTTGGATTGTACACTAGGAAAGGGTAACATTGTTTTCAATTCTAAATATGTATATGTAAGAAGTTAGAGAGTCTTACGATGAGTGGAGGATGATAGCACACTTTTAAAACATGCATCTAGATGTTTAGGAGTATCAGGGGTGAGTATCTCTGACTTCAACATCTGTTATACCTATTCTTCTTGACCAGACCAAGACATATTAGTTATCTAATCCATATGTATTAGTTCTATGAGATAGATTATATAGTGGGGAGAAACCATTGGGATGGTCTCTTTTTTGACGGAATTGTCTTTTTTTGCTGATTATGGGTTTCTACGGGATTTCATGAGGAGCTGATGAGATATTTTCATTATTGTAGATGGTTGGTACATCTTGGGTTGAATAATATGTATCCTAGTCTCCTTAGGTAGTATTTTTTGTCAGTAATGAAGAATTAGGTAGTGAGATTTTTAGAAAAATGCTTCAAATATTAGCAATTGAAAGCTAATCATTAGAGGCCATGTGGGATTTTATAGCCTATGCCCATTCTAGAATGGAAATAGGATGATGTCACTATGTATTTTTTTTATATTATTACCTGGGACACCCCATAATAAAGATACAGTATGGGTGATCATGGATCGTCTAGAAAAGGTAACCCATTTCTTGCCTATTAGGGAGACCTTCACGGTTGATTATCTGGGTAGTCTTTATGTTTGTGAGATAGTTTGGTTTCATTGTGTTTCGAGAAATATAATTTTTTATAGATATCCTTGTTTCATGTATCATTTCTGGAAGGTTCTTTAGAAGGATTTGGGATCATGAGTTATTCTGATTATGGCCTATTGTCCTCAGACTGACAGTCAGTTTGAGTATACTATTCAAATTCTGGAGAATATGTTACAAGCTTGTGTTTTGTATTTTAGTGGTTTATGGGATAAACATATGTAACTCATGGAGTTTTCATATAATAACAACTTTCATTCATCAATCTAGATGTAACCCTTCATGGATTTGTATGGAAGGTCATGTCATTCACCTCTTTATTGGTTGGTGGTAGGTGAGTCAATGCTTGTTGAACCTAGTCTCATGTAGGAGATGTCTTGTAAGGTTCAGTTCATTAGGAGGTGGTTATTGGCTATATATAGAATGAATAAATCTTATGTTTTCAATCAGATATGACCTATAGAGATTGATTTGGGTCATCATGTGTCACCTAGGTTGGAGAAATGTTGTATTAGAAAATAGGAAAATCTTACATCTAGGTTTTTTACATTGTTCAAGATATTAGAAAGGGTATGTTAGTGGCATAGTGATTATCCCTTCCATGGAGTTATAGTTCTATACACAACATGTTTCATGTGTCATATCTTCAAATATGTTATCTTAACCCTTCTTGTGTGGTATGCTTTGAGGATGTCAAGCTTTGTGAAGACACATCCTTTGAGGAGAATCCAATATGGATAGTGGACCGTAGTGAGAAGTATCTCTGAGGAAGGATTATACATCTAGTTTAAGTGTAGTGGTAACATGGGAATGTTCAAGATGATACTTGAGAGAGGGAATCTGATATGTGATAAAAAATGATAGACTTATTCATCGAGACCCCATAGTGACTCTTATATCATCTCAAGGATGAGCTATTATATAGTGAGGAGGTTGCAAGATCCTATCTTTTTTTAGGCATTTCCTTATTTGAATTTTTCATTGAACCTACTTTGTTTGGGTTTTCTTTTTTATTTAAATCTTGGTGGTCAAGTCTTTCTCAGAGATAGAGACTATTTGATGAGGAAATTACCTAAAGTTCGAGGATGTATGTTTGTTTAAATTAATGGAGTATAGGTATAAATTTATTAAATGGGATTGTGAGGGTTTCCCATGAGTTTGGAAGGATTCATATGTGGTTTAGTTTCGTCTTCAAAATCTGGTCTTAAAACTACCTACAGGATATTTACACTTCATGTATATGTTACGCGACATGTAACTATCACTGAGATGATGCCTTGAATTGAGTTCATGATGTTAAATGAATAAATTATTTGAAACTAGTTCACACCGCGTAATGTTCAAGCAGATTTATTTTTACCCAAGTTGATATGTTTTTCATCATAACTCATAAATCAAGAATTTCACATTGTTTAAGAATTACACACCATGTATTTCTTATCTCTAGAATATTTAAGAGGGTAGTGTGTATGATTCTTTATTCATTAGGTGCATCCTCTCCTCTCTCAATACCTAGGAATTTTAAAGGCAATTTTAGAGAACCCTCTTCCATTTCTAACATCCTGGTCAAGTGATAATTTCCCGGTATGTTGTTTTTCTTTGGTTTTCTCCTCTCCTCTCCTTATTTATCATTATAGTGGTGAAATATTTTATAGCGTTTGTTTTGGGTATTGATCTAGATCTTGTGTGATCTTGATATTCTTAAAATCTCCTATACCTTCATTCTGGTTGATTTTATTGATTGGAATCCCTGTTTTGATCACCTATTTAAGATAGGTGGTATAAAACCTAACCCTATGGTTTTTTTAATTGTTTAAGTATGTGAAATGTTTTGATTATTATGACACAACATGAGCATTAATTAATTTAATTATGAATGATGATAAATCATGGATTGGATTATTCCTTGGATCCTTTTATATTCAACTCTATTGCAACCTAGATTATAGTTACCCATTGGGTGAGCTAACCCTTGAATAATAATGAATTGGCTAATGGTTTAAAGTGTGTTTAGCATAACATGAGACCTCAGCTGAATACTTAATATAGAATCACCTTGGTAATGGATTATTATTATTGAAATGGATAGTTTTGATATGATATTATTGGGTAAAAATTGGCAGGTTAATGGTTTAATACCCACTTGATAAATGAAATTTGTAATTCAAAGACAAATGGTAAGTTATAGAATTAACCATTGAGGCTGATGATATGATATTGTGATATCCCTACTATTATGAATTTTGTTTTGATTCATATCATAATGCTTATACAATGGTATTGTCATAGTTTCATGTTATAATTCTTATATAGTGGGCTTGACCTAGTTTCATGTTTCTTATATAGTGGGATTGTCCTAGTTTCATACTAAAATGATTATATAGAGCACTTGAATCAGGATGCTAAAATTATTATTAAGAGGGTTATGTCTAGGATGTAGAAATGCTTATAATGAGGGCTTGTAATATATTCTAAAATTATTATACAGAAGGCTTTGACCGGTTATGTGATTATTCCATGGTTTGTGCTTATGGTTGGAATGTTTTTTCTACATGTTTAGAGACATTATGGAATAGTGAGGAAGTAGTTTGATCGTTGTATTATATTAATTTGATTAATTAACACACTTATTTATCACTTCATTACATGAAATTATTATCATATTGGTTTTTTTATACATGGTTGTGTTGATCTACTGAGTTTTAATCACACCCTATTTGGTCCTAAATTTGGTACCTGAGTAGATTACATGGATATAGGTTTGGATAATGGAAAGGGACCTTGTAGTTGATTGTTTTATGCTAGATGGGTTGGAGCTTGGATGTGAGACCGACTTTGGGCTCAGGTTTAGGTTATTTTTTATTTTATTTGTGTCAAATTATTCATTTATTTGTATTATTTTCAGTTTTAAATTTAGATACATTTTTTCATGTCATTAAATGGTTCTTTATTATTTGATTTATTAGTTCTTCCTTTTTTTCTAGTTGTGTGATATATTGTTTCTATTTTACCCATTACTCTAATATTTCTTATTACTTTTTATTTTTTCTATTTCATAACTTTGTACTAGGGGGTATAGTATTCCCACTATATCCTTTACACCACCACTACTATTCAATAGACTTTAGCATATGGGGAGGCATGATTAAGGTCTAGTAACCAACTTGGTTTAGCCATGTGAGAGAGTGCCAGATTGTGGGACATTATATTTAACTCATAAGTTATGCTTCCTTGTCATGTTTATTCCCTTTCTAGGATTCTTAGCTCAACCATTTATTTTATTTATGTATTAATTTATCATATATAGTTTTAGGATTGTGAATGGATTTAGGATCTTGTTATAGATAATAAAATGTGGATGTCATGTTTTAGTTTTCTTTTGATGTATTATGAACCTAGTCTTCCAAAGACACTAGGAATCACAATCTTTAGGATGTACTTATTGGATATTTATGTTTATAAATCATGCAATAACATGTTTAAAAGGATTGGTTCACTATACATACCCACCCAGGGTCTAGTCATTCAATGAGAACCCATTAGGGTCCCATAGGTCAACATGTAAATTAAGTCATCCCCTTGGTATCCTTAGTCGCAAGTAGTATCCCAAGCTAGAACCCGTCACTGGTGGAATTCATGCTTCCTGGTACTATAAATATATGAAATAGTCTCTTGGCCTCCATATCCAATCACTTAAACATAATTCTAGGGGTATTTTTATATCCCATCTTAGTCTTAGGGTTCCACTTGGTTGGTCCCCTCACCCAACCTGGTCCCTATCCATCCTACGGTCATCCACCTAGGATAAGTCCCTACTAAGGGAAAAGGTGTTGATCAAACCCAACCAATACATTGATCCCCTTAGAATCAAAGTTATACCCAATTTCCTTTAAGTACTAAACTATCAAAGGCCTCTTTTTCATTCCCCACCTCCTTATTGGAGGTATCATGAGGGGTATCACATGTCCCTCTTGGGATGGTCATCTCAAGACATAACCCACCTCTTTCAAGAGGCGGACTGGCTCCTACTCTTGGTCCCATGTGTATCATAATGTCTAGTTATACCAATCAAGGTTCTGAATGTATCAAGGCACCTAAATGGTTATGTCCACGACCATTATCATCTATGACATTTATCAAGTGCACAATACTCCACACAGTCCCTAGCACTTAGTTCAGTTCACTCAAGGAACTCAATCAATTTCATTATTTCAATTTAATTAAACATTTAATTTAAACCAATTTCTTGGATTAGAAAAATGTAACCACCTCTAGTGGTGATACCACACACCCTGTTCCATATAAACAAATCATATAAACCATGGAACTTGTATGTAAGACCACCTACCTCATTCGATATTTTCCCCTTATTTTCTAAAGGCTAGAAGCTGTTTTCAAGGTAGGTTCATGCCTTGTCCAAGTCAAATATGAATCCATGTTTATATTAATCTTGTTTTTATAACTATATACTATTTACAATGGTCTATACATTCAAACCTAGTTATCATTTTGGTAAGAATGGTCATAGGATCTATCATGTGAGAAAATTCTTGAATAAACCACCTATAGTACCTAGACAAACCAAGGAAACAATGAATATTGAACACGTGCCTCATTCATTCCCAAGACATAACTACTTATACCTTCTCCATATCAATATTTATTCCTGCTTGAGAAACCACATGCCAAAGAAAATGTACCTCCTACATCCAAAAGTGACACTTTTATAACTTGGAGTAAAGTTGATGTGCTTAATGTGTACTCAATATGGTCTCAAGGTTTCAAGTATGTGATTCCAAAATCTTAAAATATATTACTATGTCATTAACAAAAATAATTATGAAGGAGTCTAAGTATGGGTGAAATATCTTGTTCATTCGATCCATGAACATGGAAAGGATCATGCTATCCACCTGTACTGAAAATGATTCTCTCTAATGAGGATTTTATCACACTCTTCCTACTTTTATCTCCCATCCACCAATCAACATAAACTTCTCCCCTTTAGGTACTATAAAAGTCACTCATCCATGACAAAAATTGAAGTTTTTATGGTATATGGTCAACCATTCCATTATAAGGATCACATCAAAACCTGAAATCTCTAAATTTGTGAAGATACACATATGCTTGAATCTAGTAATCACTATAATATATTCATAAAATATATGAATATGATTTATTTTCTTTAATAGGGGTGTATCAATAGATAACAACTTAGATTAATACTTAACCAGTAAGTATAACACGGCCACTACTTGAGCAGATAAAAATGAATGGGATATTATTATATCAAACAAAGAACATATAGTGTAGAAAAAATCATGAATTTAACTCATACTATTAAAGGTCCCTCTCCACCATAAACTAGACCATGATTAGCTACATAACCCTATAAGTAGCTGCTCTATGATGCCTTAGAGGCTCATGAGTTACTTGATTCACTGATATTTTTAGTGATTGTACCCACGGTTGAGGTCCTCCACCCACATCTTGTATTGTCCTTGATGTATGTATCTATGAATACTTAGTATAGAACAATATTAGTTGACTGGTCTTGCCATATTGGTGACAATTTTTGAGAGAAGAAGTACAATTATTGAGATAATTTCCCTTCTCCTCGTAGTTATAGCACCTAGTAGAGTCATCTCCCATATATGGATTCTAAGAACCTATAATCTATTAAAACTATTTAACTCTACCCTAGAATCCATCATATGACTTCATTTTCTTATTCCTATAATAAGAAACTAGAACTATGTTGGATAAAGCATCTGTCGATCCACTAGAAACTGGAAGAAGACTTGCAACTCTATATTCCTTGGTGTCTTATTCTATAATCAGATAAATATGATGAAATTATATTTAAGTCATCAAATCAGTGTTCCTAACCTAAAATTTTAGTACTGGATGAATTATTATCTCAAACTTTATTTCATTATGTGCCTCATTCCCTATCAGAAGAAGATAAAAGAAAATAACTCAATAAATATCCATGAATAGGCAGACACTAACATAATCCCCTACTAAATCTCTATGAACTCTTGATCACAATCTAGATTTAGTGAATCATGGAAGAACTCCTAAAAAATATTTCCTTAAAGGTCTCCTATATCAACCCTTCATGTCTACCATCTTGAATCATGATGTCCCACCACTATCTCGTAGCGCCTTGGATCATAAAGGTCACAAGATTAACCTTTCGATCCTCTAGGGTCTCCACTAGATTAAAGATCTTCTCGATGAATCATATTAAATCCTATACATCCTAAATTCTTATGATGCCTCGGGTGGTAGGGGATATTGGTGTTAAAATTCATGATCATAGTCGACCATCATTTTCCCTCCCTTGTAGGCTTCTCTACCCTAAACACACAGTCGGTGGAAGAGTCTTGGATAGATCATATCTAAATCTAAATATGTTGTAGAATCCATAGGAGCATGCTTGATAAAATAATATTTCACAATAGGTGGTGCAATATGTCTATAAGGTGGCATTTCCAAAAATGTCAAACCAACTTTTTGAGAAATCCAACAGCTAAACCAAGATTACTGATAACATATCACAAGCAAACATAAGGGTTTACAAAAGGGTTTTACCAAATAGGATACCAACAAAACATGTTATAACCACTTAATCACTACACATGGGCAAAGAAAAAACCATTTTTACCTACACGTTAGTAATATCCATATATATACACTCAAACATATAATACTTAGGATCAAATAAAATAATATAAGAAGTGATGGACCAAAATAACATATCATAAATTTCAATAGAAATTTTAATTATTTAGGCTCTATATAATAAAAGAAACATTTACATCATGTGATCTTATATGCCTAAATATGATACATGAACACACACTAATTCCCATAAATTAGTATAACAATATCATGTGCACCAATCAAGGTAAATCAAATCAAAGGTAACATCAAATAGTAAGAGAATCAATTCCTATTTTTTATGGAAACTCGTAGGTCCACTATAAATTGTTATCTAGACACTGACACAGTTCCCCTACTCGAGTCCCAAGCATCCTATATCTTGTCCACCCTATCCCAAATAAAATAAAATAAATGAAAAAAATTATTGAACCTGGTTTTGTGATTCCATTTTGTAACACCGTGACCTAAATCACTAGGTTCTTACTAGAATATCATACGACCTCATGTGTGCCTCCTCATATGCAAGAGGTTGCTGACTAGTAGAGAGGTCCTAGAGAGATGTTGTGGAGAGATTATTCCCTTGGTATGAGTTAATAATCAGGGTATAAAATGGAATTGATAATAATAATAATTAATAAATAAATAAAAAACAAATCATCATAGTATAATCAAACGTATAAAGTAACAACCCATGAAATGGAAAATGGCATGCCAACTAAAGAACCCAAAACGAAGAAAATAAGGATCCCTAAAGGTTGTGGATAAATGTATGAGATAAAATTAATTAAAAATAATATTTTATGTCCAATACTAGATTACATCCTTCAATTCATGAACCCTCCTGCTAAACCTTCTCAACTGGCTACTTTAAGGCCCTTTCCCTTCACTAGATCTCTGGTCATGAAATCCACACATGAACTAAGATGCTCATGTAGGGTGTGAGTAAAAGACCTGGTAGGACACTACCATCAAGTCCTTAACATAAGTGAATAAGATATATTAGTGCTTTCCATGAAAGTAAAAAAAATTGCATAGATAATAAATAAGTACATCACACAAGAACAACATATATGTTGGTTCTTTAGAGACTGTCTATACCAGCTTCAGATCCATTCAGGAAGGAATATAAATAAGTTACTTGAAATATCCACCTAGATGGGATAATCCAAAAACATGTATAATATATCCACCATTGAAGGTATATCCCATGTACATGTCGACCAAACGTATGACACATACCACTTGGGGTGTAGTCCATATAGCTCAACCAGCATGCGCAACTATAAGGATAGAGAAACATATCATAAAATACATATATACAGAATAATATATCAATATCACATCATTTCAAGTAAGAGGGTCACACCCTGACCATTTAAATTATTTTTTATTTCATTAATTCTTGTCTTCAGGTTCTCGCGCCAAGGTTTGGGTTGGGACTCAGTTTAAAATTTTTAATGTTTAATGATTTTGGTGGGTTTCAGACCTATTCACAGGAACCGCATGGTTAGCAGTAACCGTGCGGTCACCCCAGGTGCTAGTGAGGGTGCCCTAGTGGTCTGGGTTGAGGCACGCAACTTGCTCATGGTTTATTAAGTCGTGCGACGAGCGCGCGGTTACCCGGTTTTCAGAATAAGATAAATTAATGAATTAAGATTTAAAAATAATTTTCAATAATAATATAAATATTATGTTTTTATTTTCATTATTATTATGATTATTATTAAGAATATTAATATTATTAATGATATTATTGTTGTTATTGTTGTTATTGTTTTTTATTGTTATTGTTTTTATTATTAATATTTTTTTGTTATTTTATTATAATAATTTTTTGTGTTATTCATATTATTATTATTATTATTATTTGTATTATTATTGTTATTATTATTATTTCATTATTGCCATTTTTGTTTTTATTATTACTGTTGTAATTATTATTTTTATTGTTATTTATTTTTATTATTATCTTTATTATTTTTATTTTTATTATTACTATTTCTGGTTTTATTATTATTATTATTTTGTTTTTTTATTATTATTTCTATTATTGATATAATAAAATGAAAAGAAAAAAAAAGGTAAAACCCTAATCTACCCGGTCTCCCCCTTCCCTATTTCACGTCATGGGCCATCCCCTTCCCCATTCTTTGCTTTGGCCTACCACCATATTCCCACCTTCACCGCCTCTAACCCTCACCTCTTGCACCAGTAGTGGACTATGTTGTCATTCCCTTCCCCTCCTCCTTGCCTCAGCTGCACCCTTCGCACACCTAGCCTCCCGCTCGTGCTTCAGCCTCCTAAAACCCCACCGACCTCGCCTCACCTCTAGAACCCTCTACACACCTGACCTCCTTCCTGCGACCCAACCTCATGCCCCTAGTAGGTCCCCATCACCCTCACCTCACACCCCGGCACTGGCCTCCCCCCACCCAGCTGCTCCAGCCGACCACCACACTTCTAGGAAGTCGCCCCCTCACCCTTCCTCACCTCCGTCCAACTGACTCCATTGCCCCAGTGTCCACTCCACCCTACCCTGGCACCCCTCCCCTCCTCTCCGGCAATTGTTTCCCTGACCGTGATCTTCTCTAATGAACCCGACCCCGACAACCACTACTTTTCCCCATCTGACAACCCTACCTTTGGTATTTTTCTTTCCATTTTTAGTGTTTTTATTTAAGTGGCCAAACCCTAACAACTTGGGTGTTTTTTGGAAAATTTTCTAGTTGTTTTAGGTGTGTGATTAGTGTATAGGAGGTTTTTTTTCCTTTTGCTAAAGCGGCATCACGTTCGCACAACTTTAAGTTAGGAGTTTTTATTTTATTCCAACCGAAGAAATTAATTGATGGTTGTGATACTTCAATTATCATTTTTACTTGATTCTCAGTTTTATAATATATCTAATTAGTCCAAGATGGTGTTTATAAATTTTTAGAATTTGTTAAAAATAGATTTTGTGGTGGTTTGACATGCATATGGGGTGAAAATGAGTTTTTCAAATGAAAATGGTTAATAGTTAAATGTGTCTCATTGTGGTGTTTTTTAAGGTGTTTCTATAGTTATGAAAAGGGTAGGAATTGTGTTTTCAATGACACTTGAGGTTAGAATGTGATAAAGAATGGATTTTCAATGGGAAATGAATTATTTTAAGAAATTGTTTTTTTTTTATGCACCTCTAAATGTGTCGTGCGAAGTGTTTAAATGATGAAAAACATGTTTTAAAAAGGGAACTTACTTGTGTGTTGATTTAGAGGGGGGTGGCCCATGAGAAATTGTTGAAATTATTATGTGTTTTTTTATAATGTTCCAATTGTGTTTCATAAGTTACATAAGTGGTGTGAAAAGTGTTTTCAAGTGGTTTTGGGGTGTGTAAAAAGTGAGATGGGCTGTTTTTGGAAAATGGTGGTTTTCATGAAATGGTTGGGTATGGGTAATTTGTGAAATTTATTTAAGATGTTTATGAAATTTTTTATAAACTTTTTGATTTCCTTATAAAATTTCTAGTAAACTAGTTGGGTTGTTTATGTAATTGTTTATAAATTTCTAGGTCTGTTTGTACAATTGGTGATAAATTGTTTAGTAAGTTTTACTAGTTGCTTTTTTTCAAAAATAGGAAAATTTGGAATATTCTTGGTAAGTGTATTTTGTTTTGGTCCTTTGTGTGGCTTTTATGAAATGTTTTAAATGTACTCTCAAAGGGTGTTCTCGTTTGGCTCTTCCAAATCATGGGTGAATTTGTGTCAACTTTTAGAATGGTTTGGGTTTGTAAATTTTGTGTGTCTTGTCAGAGTTTTAAATGTTTTTTGAAAAATGGTTTCGACATGGATGTGACGTGATGGCCCGTTTGGAACTTTAAACTTTATTATAATGCTTGTGTTGATTCTTTGAAAGGATTTCATTTTGATTATTATATGTTCATTTAGAAACTTTAATATTTTGTAAAAAGTATCAAATGGTTTTAACGATTTCATAGAATGACGACCCGGTTGGCACCTTTGATGGTATGATATATATATATATATATATATATATATATATATATATATTGGGGAACCCCTATAGGGGGTATATTCCTTATGGGTTATTGTATGGAGTGTCCGTGTTTGGAGTAGGAAAGTGTGGTGAGATGAGTCACACATGCGAGGGCCTCCTACTTACATAGTATTATTATAACCACCATGGGTTCCTAGGCATATTTTAGATGATTGAGTGACGATTATTGATCAACCCTGATTAGATGAGTTGGTACCCCCTGGATTTTTTGTTAGGCCAGGTGGGCTTTGCCACTGGATTGGTCAGTTTAGGGTAGGCAATGGTTATAGACTTAAGAGATTCTCCATACACCGGAAGGTGGTTTTGAAACCAAGTAGGTCTAGGGTTATTATATGGATGTTTAGGATCACCCATGGTTTGTATTTTCTTTACTTGTTTAATTTCAGATATACTTGTTTTTTCAGCTTATATTGTCTCCTATTTCTTTTATTACTACCTTGTTTTCTTTGTTTGGATTTAGTTTGAAAATTTTAATTTTTTTTAGAAATGGAACATGGTGTGAATTGGGTTTTTAAAATGCATAAATGTTATTGTTTTATTAAAATATAGAAAACCTACTTTTATAATTGTATTTCAAACTTGTGTTTAGGATCACCCATGGTGTGAATTGGGTTTTTAAAATGCATAAATGTTATTGTTTGGATTGTTTGAAAATTTTGAAGGTCCAGATATAGAAAAATAGGATTTGTTCACCCCACCATCAATACAAGTTGGGATGATGTGGGATGTATTTAAATCCTTCTTCATCCAATGGTTAATACCTAAAGATGTGAAGATGAAGAAAAGGGAATATCTAATGCGTATTCAACAAGGCCAACAGACGGTGAAAGCATGTGTTGACCATTTCAAGGAACTTGTGTCCTTTTCTCCATAGGTAGCATCATAGTATTTGATGAAGACTTCTCTCTTCATCAGGGGTCTTCATCTAGAGATCAAGGAGTGGGTCCTCCCTTATAAGGACCATCGTTTCGAAAAGCTGGTAGATGAGGCGTTCTTAGCTGAGTTGGTCTCTAGAGTGCAGATGGTCAGAAATCCAGTGTATGCAGTTGCTTGTAAAGGTTTTCCATATGGCGACCAGGGTGTGCCAAAGGGACCTGTTTCTAGAGAACCCCTTGCAGTGGTTCTAGCTTCCAGTTTGTCGGACTGTTCAGTGGTATGACACCAGTGTGGTTGTTTCGGGCATGTGAAGCTGTCATGTCACATCCCTCTGAAGACGTCTCATCATTGAGGGTGTCTAGGTCATCTAGAGAAGTTCTGTAGGAAGCGTCGGCTGAAGAAGAAGTTGTGACCAGAAAAATTCTAGTGCCTGACTGTGAGGCAGGAGATGCTTTATTCATCAGATCCCCAGCCACAGGTCTTGGGGTGAAGCTCAGGCGCAGTCAGGAGTTGTTGGGGGTGAGAAGCCATGGTTCGAGTTTTGTGTTACGTGTTGACAGTGGAACATTTAATGTCTTTCCATTCTTGTTTTTATGCTTTTAAAGTTTTGACGTTGTTTTAAGTTCATTGTTTTCTCATGGAGTTATGAAGGACATGTTCTATTATAATCCAAACAGTTTTGTTTGTCTAATTATGGGTTTTTGAATTGTGTGTTTTTATTAAAGGTGTGTTTGGACCTTGTATGGGTTGATCTTAGTTTAGATGTGTTCATTTAGAGATGTAAGTGCCTGTGGAATAATCGATGTTTACAGTTATGCTTGGGTTCACGTCTTGGGGTAAGTTCTACTCAGAGGTTTTTCTCTAGTGTTGGGGGTGTTTGGTCTGGGTCGAGAGTTCCAGGTTTCAATGAAGGTGTTGTTTGCTCGTGATGTCGAAGTTAGTTTGGATCAATTGGGAGTTCCTGTATTTTCCCCCCTTCTAGGTGTGGTATGTTTGGGTGTCAAATTTCCACACTAGTTGAGTTCTTGGGGTGGGGAGAACCCTCTCCTTTTCTCATGTTCACTTGGGTTGTGGTTTCTTTTGGTTTCATTCAGGCATGGATTCTTGTTTTGTCTATTGTTCGACTGGGTGACTTTTTGGGGAAAGAAAGTGTCTGTGGTGGGGGGAATTGTCACACCCCAACCTTTTAAATTAATTTTTATTTCATTATTTCTTGGTTTTGGGTTCTCGTGTCAAGGTTCCATTTGGGTCTCCATTTAAATTTGTTGACATTTAATGATTTTGGTGAGTTTCAGACCTGTGCACGGGCACCACATGGTTAGCGGTAACCGTGCGGTCACCCCAAGTTTTGGTGTGGGTGCCCTAGTGGTCTGGGTTGAGGCGCACAACTTTCATGTGGTTTATTAAGTCATGTGACGAGTGTGCATTTAACCGGTTTTCAGAATAATATAAATAAATGGAATAATATTTAAAAAGAATGTTTGATGATAATAATAATATGTTGTTATTTTTATTATTATTATGATTATTATTAAGAATATTAATATTATTAAGGACATTATTATCATTATTTTTGTTTTTTTTTAATTTTATTTATTTTTATTATTAATATTTGTGTTGTAATTTTATTATAATCATTTTTGGTGTTATTCATATTATTATTAATATTATTTTTATTATTATTTTTATTATTATTATTATTATTATTATTATTTCATTATTTTCATTTTTATTTTTATTATTATTGTTGTAATTATTTTTTTTATTTTTATTTATTATTATTATTATCTTTATTATTGTTATTTTTATTATTATTATTTTTGATTTTATTTTTATTTTTTTTTATTTTTTTTGGTTTTATTATTATTATTTCTATTATTTATATAATAAAATGAAAAGAAAAAAAAGGTAAAACCCTAATCTACCCAATCGCACCCTCTTCCCTGTTCCACACCGCGGGCTGCCCCTTCCCTCATTCAGCACTTCGACCCGCCACCCTGCGGCCCCCTTCACCGCCTCCAGCCCTCGCCTCTTGCCCCGACAGCGGCCTCCGCCCTCACTCCTTTCACCTCCTCCTTGCCCCGGTCGCACCCTCCGTACTCTCAGCCTCCCACTCATGCTTCAGCCTCCTCAGACCCCGCCAACCTCACCATGCCTCTAGCCCCCTCCACACACTCGGCCACCCAACCGTGCCCTAGCCTCACACCCCCAGTAGGTCCCCATCACCCTTACCTCGCACCCCAACATCAGCCTCCCCCGCCCAGCTGCTCCAGCCAACCCTCGCACTTCCGACCAGCTGCCCCCTCACCCTTCTGCACCTCCATCCAGTCAAATCCCTTGCCCTAGAGGCCGCTTCGACCTGCTCTGGCGCCCCTCCCCTCCTCTCCATAAATTTTTTCCCCAATCGCGATCTTCTCCAGCGAACCCGACCCCGACGACCGCTACTTCTCCCCGTCCGACAACCCTCTCTTTGGTAGTTTTCTTTCCATTTTCAATGGTTTTATTTAAGTGTCCAAACCCTAACACCTTGGATGTTTTTGGGCGCATTTTAAGAGTTATTTTAGGTGTGAGATTGGTGTGCATGAGGTTGTTTTTCCTTACGCTAAAGCAGCATTACAGTTGCACAACTTTGAGGTAGGTGTTTTCATCTCGTTCCATTCTGAAGCAATTAATTGATGCTTGTGTTACTTCAATTATCATTTTTACTTGATTCAAAGTTTTATAATATATCTAATTAGTCCATGATGGTGTTTATAAATTTTTAGAATTTGTGAAAAATAGATTTTGTGGTGGTTTGGCATGTATATGGGGTGAAAATGAGTTTTTCAAATGAAAATGGTTGATAATTGAATGAGTCTAATTGTGGTGTTTTTAAGGTGTTTTTATAGTTATGTAAAGGTTGGGAACTGTGTTTTCAATGAAACTTGAGGTGATAATGTGATAAAGAATGGGTTTTCAGTGGGAAATGAATTGTTTTGAGATATTGGTTTTTATTGTGCACCTATAAATGTGTCATGTGATGTGTGTAAATAATGAAAAACATGTTTTAAAAAGGGAACTTACTTGTGTGTTGATTTGGAGGGGGGTTTGTAACACCCCGAGATTTTATGAAAAATATTCTTTTTAATTTCATTAATGTCTTGTGTTGTACGCTACACCAAAAGGAGATTGCACAACACACATCCTTGATTTTCCTTTTATTATACGCAATCGCGACCTTCCTTGATAGCGTGTGTAGTACGCAATACCGAGTTTCACTAAACAACGATATGCTGTTAAAATATTATTAAAACTAGCTGTTATGAATAGTAATAACCACTTTTTGAAATTTTGTAAATTTTATTTTTCAAAATGGACTTCATTTTTGGATTCGGAATATCGAAATTAGCTTAGGGTGAAATTTTGGTAATTTTTGGATAACTTTCATATTTTGATGAACAGTGGAAATTACTAAATTTTAATTAAAAACAACTTTTTCAATCGAAATAATTAATAGTGATAAATTATTAATTTTAGTGGTTTTAAATTATATTTAGAATATATTTTTACAATTTAATACAATTATGTTCATTGGATGTAATTTCACATTTAAACCAGACATAAACAAGTGTCAATCTTTTGGTAGTTATTATCTCTTAAAAACACGCTATTTGTTTTGACGACAGGAATTAATTTTTAAATTAATTAATGCAACTGATATGTTTTGAATTTGGTAAAATAGACATCATTTTTGAGTTCATAATATCAAATATATCTTAGGCCTAATTTTTGGTATTTTTCTGAACACTTTCAATTTTTGATGAATAGTGAAACCACTAAGTGGTAGTTAAAAAAACTGAATTTTTCATAAAACTTAATTTTACCGCTTCTGTGAGTGGAATTTCAAAAATCCGAGAGACACGGTTGATGTCAGTAAGTAAAATGTGGTTCAATGAGATGAAAATAATTTTTTGGTGAATAGTAACTTTTTACTTTTTTTACCACGGTTAAAAGTAAATATGGTAATTAAGGGTAGAAATGATATTATTATTACCCTAACACATGTCCTAATTCTATTGGACAAGTGTAATTCGACCAAAAACAAACTTAGGAATAAAATATGACCATTTAGGCCCACTTGGATTAGATTAGGACATTTATTATTAATTTATTTAAAGAAGGGTTAAAAGAGTTAAAATCAAAGTTTGTTTACTAAAACATTTTTAATATGGGGTTATACATAAGATAAATTCGACTATAAATATTCATTAGAAAGATAAAAAGATTTCATACATAATGGTATTTTATTTTTAATTTTTAGACATTAAATAATTTAATTTATTTATGACACAACGATGATGCAGTAATTATCTTATTAATGAAATATTGACATAATTGATGTTATAAATACCCAAATAAATATAATTTGAGACATTTTATGAATTAAACTAATTTTCTAGGTTCATATGACATGTTAGTATTGATTTAATTAACTTTGTTCGAACTTATCATTCTGTTATTATTTTCACAAAAATCAATTACTAAATAGTGTCAAAATTGACATAAAATAGTTTTTAAAACAAATATTATATTATTAATTGTTATTTTATTCCTAAAAATCTAAGGTTCGGCCAAATGACTTATATAAGGTTATATATATTAATAATAAACAACTTTGGGTTCGTTTGGCTTCTTATAGTAAGTTTATTAACCTTATAGTGTAAGAACACAAGAAGACACGGTAAAAGTAAAATTATTTAACTTAATGTTAAATCTAAATTATAAGGTTAAAATAGGAACCTAAACTTGTCTAAATTCTATTGTATGAGAGTATTTAGACCCATACCCACCTTAGCCTCGAAATAAATCAATTTGGAGCTATTTAAAACCGAACTTTACTTTATAATAAAATAATATTTTTAGTTATTCCAAAGGTGCCCCTCTCCTCCCTTATAAAAGGGCACCTCCTCCCTCTCTTCCTCACACCACTTTGAGCCTTCAAGATCGTCCAACCCCTGCCAAATTCTCTTCTCCAATTCCCTAGAAACATCCTAGAGGTTCTGGTTTTCTTCAAAGACCCATTTTAGTGCCCTAAAAGGAGGTCTCAAAGAAGCACTTCAAAGAAGAGGTAATGTCCGTTACCGATTCTTTCATCTTTATTTCTTCTTCCACTTCTTCTTATTAGTTTGTTTCATTATGAAGTAATAACATCAGTATCACTCATATAATGATATGTTATTATAAGTATGAAACAACCCTATTTCACCATCTATCCATCCTACGGAAAAAGAAATCACCGCGCGTGCGTACGTACGGAATACCGTCTCCACGCCGTGGTGTAATCTATTTTCCACCACCACCTTACATGGATGGGTATAATGGTGTAAAGAATAAATATACATATTTATTAGAACATAATATTGATTTTTATATATTTTATCATCCACTCCAATTCAATTCAATAATTATGGAAATGATATCATCACTCGTGCGTACGTACGGACTACCGTCTCCACGACGCGATGAGATTCATTCTCCATGTTAACCATTTAAGAGTGATTATAAAGTATATATAATAAATAATAATGAAATATATAACATTATAAAGATACTGGATTTATGTATATATGTATTTCATCTACTTAATTCCACTCAACTCAATAAGGAAACGAAAACAGCGTTCATCCGTACGTATGGCCTACCGTCTCCATGAACGGCGTATTTCTTTCCATTTACTGATTTATTATATATATTTATATTCTGAATATATATATATATAAATCATGTTTTATATTCTGGAATTAAGTAATCATGATCTAAGTAATCATATGAATAGTTACAAGTCAAAACACGGACGACAAATGAAACAATTTTACCCAAAACGCTCTTTAACATGGAATTTACAAAAGAACGGGTAATATAAAGTCATAAGTGAACCATATATGATATCATAACAATGAATATGATTCTGTAATAAGTCAATGAAATTATTTAAATCATTATACAGGAGTTTCGGACACTTACGAAGCAAATCGGACCTAAGGTAAGGGAAATATCACAATCTCATTTTTATCCGAGATTGTTTATACTTTAGTATTTACTGGGGTGTATTTTATCATCCACATCCATGTTTCCTCAATATGTAATATTATTTCCATCCACCTAAAATTGTTTAAATCCAATTTTACCCTTCAGTAAGTTTTTAGTAAGAGATATGAAAGGAATCTTTTGTCGTTTTTCATACGAGGTACTTTTTGACTTTTCTGACAGAAGTACGGGAAGAATGTTTTTTTTTAACTTATACAGCATGAATGGATTTTTAAAACATTATTTCCAAGAAGATTACTTTAAAGGTTTTCAAGTATTTTTTTAATCAACATCTTTTAGTTTATAATTTTATGACATATTAAGAAAGGAAAAGTGTTTTTGAAGAAGAAAGGATATTTTCCTCAAGAATGGAGTTCAAGTGTTTTATCAAAATTATTTTCCATCTAAGATAATAAAGGGTTCTGTTTCTATCCCTATTATTACATTGATTTGAATATGTTGTGATGGAATTATTTTTATGAATTCCTTTATCTTATATGAATTGTTTTATGATTTCATGATGTTTAAGATTCCCATTTTTATTTCATGGGTTATGCAATGATGTATGATTTATGATTTTGTGGCACACATAAGAATGGTATCATTATGAGATGGGTGGGACCTATATCTCCCTCCAATGCATTGGGTAAAGATTTTATATCTCATGAGATAGACATGGCTGGAATGGTAGGTTATACCGGTTCAGTGAAACAGGACTGAAACGAGGGTGACTCGGTTCAGAAAGGGACTTTGTACACTAAGATAGTCTTGGCAATGAGTCTTGACTAATAAGATATGATTCTCTATGATTATGTGTGTATGCCACAAAGTTTCATGTTTTAAGTTATGATTATTGGGATTTCATTTCACTACTATGATTTATCCCATGTTATGAAATTATGCTCTCTTTTACAGGTTAAGATTTCTAAAATGTTATGTTCTTATGAATATGAAGTGATTGATATTTTATTTGTTTACCCTTACTGAGCATTTGAGATCACCCTTTTATGTTTTATTTTCCCCAGGATATAAATAAAGGTTTTAGGTAAAAAAGGGAAGATCTTTATGGGAGATTTTGAAGATATTTCACCACGATTAGAAGATTACGTTCCGAGTTTCCAAAGACACTAAACTATTACGATCCTTGTGTGTGTGTTTTTTTTATTTACTAAGTATTCCGAAAAAGTAATGTAATTTCCATGTATGTCAAGTTTCGGGTCTCTACAGTTGGTATCAGAGGCAAAGGATGTAGGAATGTATCCGATCCTTGGGAACTCTCACATGTGAGCGTTGGATGAAGCATGGCTCTCCGCCCAAGGGCTTCATGAGGAAATGGCTTCCACTGGGGATGGTGGTGCGTCCTGCCCAGGGGGTGTAGCCGCCCATGGAGTGCCCTAATAGGTATCAATTATAGTCCACTGGAAGTAATTCCAGACTGTTATAGTTGGTATCAGAGGAACGGTTTAGTCAACCTTTGGAAACTAAGATGTGAAAACGTTAGTGAGATCCCTAGATATATTTCTAAGGTATGTCTAGGGATGTCCCTAAGGTTAAGTATATGTATAGTTTATAGTACTAGAATTACGCTAACAATCATAGAATTTAACCTAAGATGTTAGATATTGAAGGTACTCCCCCTTTATTATGTTGTTTTCCCTAGCATGATTTTTGCCTCTTACACTATTCTTTTTGGGTTTTAGACGATGGCTGGAACCCGAAGGAACCGTGTTGATCAATGCAATGGACAATGCAATGATTGCCCTCCTAAACAAAAAAATGTTATGGGAGATGGAGTGAAAAATCTTATTGCTATACTTACACAAGCTATGAATCATTCTGGACTACCAAATGAGCAGAGAAGGGAACAATATTCTATTGAGTCCTTCATGAGGCAACATCCACCTTCTTTCAGTGGGTCATCCGATCCACTTGTTGCTGAACAATGGATCAGTACCACTGAAAAGATATTTTCAGTTCTTCAATGTTCTGAACATGATAAATTCATCTTAGCAGTATATCGTTTGGAAGGTGAAGCTGATCAATGGTGGAATCTTATCAAGAATACGAGGCCAAGAGATGAAATTGAGTCCATGGAATGGGACGAGTTCAAGAACTTGTTTTTCAGTAAGTACTTCCCTCGTATTCTTCGAACAAAGATGGAAAAGGAGTTTATTGAGCTGAAGTAGAAGGATGATGAATCTGTTGGTATATACGAAGCGAATTTTACAAGACTTGGAAGGTATGCATCTAGCATTATCATCCAACCTGAAAGTAAAGTTGATCGATTTTTCAGTGGCTTAAAACCAAGTCTTCGAAGGGCATTAGCTATAAGAGACTTCAGTAGCTATGAAGAAATTGTGCGTTGTGCTATCAAGGTAGAAATGGAATTTGGTGTTACATATCCATCTCATGGTTTTGACAAGAAACGAAAGATGGAGTTCAAGGAGAAATCTCAGAATAATGGTGAAAAGAATATGAATGTTTCCTTATGCTCAAAGTGTGGAAAGAAGCATGGTGGAGATTGTCTTAAAGGGACTAGAAAATGTTTTAAAGTGTGGAAAAGAAGGTCATCGAGAAGCTGAGTGTCGAAGTAATGGGAAAAGGGTTTCTAATGATGTGAATAAAGCAAAGACTGTAGAGAACGCACCACCAACACTTCAATGCTTCAAGTGAAAGGAAATGGGGCATTATGCTAATAAATGCCTTAATCCAAGGGTTAGTGATGATCAACATGAGCAACCACTTAAGGCAAAGGACAAAGGGAAGTCACATGCGATCACTATTGGAGATGTTGAATATGAAAACAATGTGGTGGAATGATTAAGTGTTTATGTAATGGGATTCCAAAATAGTGTTGTATATAGTATCGTGGAATATTGGAATATTTATGTATTGGTATATTGTGGTTTTCAATAATTTTATGGTACCAGTAACCATGGAAAGTGATTGAGATATTTTTGGAAAAAGAATGATATGCGCATAATGAAGGGAAAATGAGAAAATGAAATATTTGACAGTATTCATGATCTCATGATTGATATAAGGACTAAGTGATATCATGGTTTGAGTATATAGAATTTTGAGGATTTTGGTATGTGGAAGGTGTTAACTTTTAACTGCATTCATGTTTTCACTAAGTTTCAATGGGTATTCAAGAGAATACATGATTAAGGACTTTGAATGTTTGGAATGTGACCAACAAAACATATCTTATGATATATGGGGATCAACGATGGTATTAAATCTCTGGTAATCATTTTCACTATGTTATGAAAGTGGACTGCAGTATTATGGATAAGCCTAAAGATTGGAATGGATTATGTTGGACATAAGTTAGTATTTTTTAAGGATAGATGTTTTTTCGATATTATTGATGGGATGTTATAGTAATATAGCTTTAGAAAAAGGACAACCTGCAGGACGGGTGACAGCCCATCGCGTCGGACAAGGCTGTGGGAATCGAACCCACAACCGAAGTGCGACTGGCCTTTATCGCCTACCACTGGCCTACAGGAAGTCCCTGGTTAGTAGAAACTAGTTTTATTTTATTAAGCGGTATGATATATGAAGTATAAGTTCATTTTTGGAACCATATGCGATTAACCATAAGATGGACTTATAACTTTTTCTAACCTTTTGTTTGAAAGAGATGGAATGACCCATCATTCTATCACATGATCTGCTAACACATCACGAATGACAAATTCAACTTCATTTCTTTAAGAGATGAAGTGGAAATTTTCTAAAGAATGACAAACAGTGAGACTATACCAAAATCACGAAAGTATTTCTTCTAATTCCAATTTCATCAACTTTAGGGAAATGATCTTGAAAACCAAAAATGTTGTCTTAGTGCTCTTATATCTGATGAATCAGATGTTACCTTAGATTGTCACAAATTTATGGCTTTGTGATTTCTAGCTTTTCCATAGCCATGTTCTCTACCACTCTCCATCAGAACATGATGGTTAGATTTCTCTTCCATATCCATATTTTCACCTATGTGGAAACCCAATGATTAGTTTATTTGGGTAACCGTTATGTTTAATACTTTTGTTTTTAAAGATTGGTTTTGGTATTCCTTTTTACGATGTGGGTTTCGATTAAAGAAACTTTCGAATAGTAAACCATTTATAACCCCGACGAATTTCAAGGGCGAAATTCATTTTAAGGGAGGTAGAATGTAACACCCCGAGATTTTATGAAAAATATTCTTTTTAATTTCATTAATGTCTTGTGTTGTACGCTACACCAAAAGGAGCTTGCACAACACACATCCTTGATTTTCCTTTCATTACATGCAATCGCGACCTTCCTTGATAGCGTGTGTAGTACGCAATACCGAGTTTCACTAAACAACGATATGCTATTAAAATATTATTAAAACTAGCCGTTATGAATAGTAATAACCACTTTTTGAAATTTTGTAAATTTTATTTTTCAAAATGGACTTCATTTTTGGATTCGGAATATCGAAATTAGATTAGGGTGAAATTTTGGTAATTTTCGGATAACTTTCATATTTTGATGAATAGTGGAAATTACTAAATTTTAATTAAAAACAACTTTTTCAATCGAAATAATTAATAGTGATAAATTATTAATTTTAGTGGTTTTAAAGTATATTTAGAATATATTTTTACAATTTAATACAATGTTGGTCATTGGATGTAATTTCACATTTAAACCAGACATAAATAAGTGTCAATCTTTTGGTAGTTATTATCTCTTAAAAACACGCTATTTGTTTTGACGATGGGAATTAATTTTTAAATTAATTAATGAAACTGATATGTTTTGAATTTGGTAAAATAGACATCATTTTTGAGTTCATAATATCAAATATAGCTTAGTCCTAATTTTTGGTATTTTTCTGAACACTTTCAATTTTTGATGAATAGTGAAACCACTAAGTGGTAGTTAAAAAAACTGAATTTTTCATAAAACTTAATTTTACCACTTCTGGGAGTAGAATTTCAAAAATACGAGAGACACGGTTGATTTCAGTAAGTAAAATGTGGTTCAATGATATGAAAACAATTTTTTGTTGAATAGTAACTTTTTACTTTTTTTTACCACGGTTAAAAGTAAATAGGGTAATTAAGGGTAGAAATGATATTATTATTACCCTAACACATGTCCTAATTCTATTGGACAAGTGTAATTCGACCAAAAACAAACTTAGGAATAAAATATGACCATTTAGGCCCACTTGGATTAGATTAGGACATTTATTATTAATTTATTTAAAGAAGGGTTAAAAGACTTAAAATCAAAGTTTGTTTACTAAAACATTTTTAATATGGGGTTATACATAAGATAAATTCGACTATAAATATTAATTAGAAATATAAAAAGATTTCCTACATAATGGTATTTTATTTGTAATTTTTAGACATTAAATAATTTAATTTATTTATGACACAACGATGATGCAGTAATTATCTTATTAATGAAATATTGACATAATTGATGTTATAAATACCCAAATAAATATAATTTGAGACTTTTATGAATTAAACTAATTTTATAGGTTAATATGACATGTTATTATTGATTTAATTAACTTTTTTTGAACTTATAATTCTGTTATGATTTTCACAAAAATCAATTACTAAATAGTGTCAAAATTGACATAAAATAGTTTTTAAAACAAATATTATATTATTAATTGTTATTTTATTCCTAAAAATCTAAGGTTCGGCCAAATGACTTAGATAAGGTTATATATATTAATAATAAACAACTTGGGGTTCGTTTGGCTTCTTATAGTAAGTTTATTAACCTTATAGTGTAAGAACACAAGAAGACACGGTAAAAGTAAAATTATTTAACTTAATGTTAAATCTAAATGATAAGGTTAAAATAGGAACCTAAACTAGTCTAAATTCTATTGGATGAGAGGATTTCGACCCATCCCCACCTTATCCTCGAAATAAATCAATTTGGAGCTATTTAAAACCGAACTTGACTTTATAATAAAATAATATTTTTAGTTATTCCAAAGGTGCCCCTCTCCTCCCTTATAAAAGGGCACATCCTCCCTCTCTTACTCACACCACTTTGAGCCTTAAAGCTCGGCAAACCCCAGAAAAATTATCTTCTACACTTCCCTAGAAACATCCTAGATGTTCTGGTCTTCTTCAAAGACCCATTTTAGTTCCCTAAAAGGAGGTCTCAAAGAAGCACTTAAAAGAAGAGGTAATGTCCGTTACCGATTCTTTCATCTTTATTTCTTCTTCCAATTCTTCTTCTTAGGTTGTTTCATTATGAAGTAATAACATCAGTATCACTCATATACTGATATGTTATTATAAGTATTAAACAACCCTATTTCACCATCTATCCATCCTACAGAGAAAGAAATCACCGCGCGTGCGTACGTACGGAATACCGTCTCCACGCCGTGGTGTAATCTATTTTCCACCACCACCTTACATGGATGGGTATAATGGTGTAAAGAATAACTATAAATAGTTATTAGAACATCATATTGATTCTGATATATTTTATCATCCACTCCAATTCAATTCAATAATTATGGAAACGATATCATCACTCGTGCGTACGTACGGACTACCGTCTCCACGACGCGATGAGATTCATTCTTCATGTTAACCATTTAAGACTGATTATAAAGTATATATAAGAAATAATAATGAAATATATGACATTATAATGCTACTGTATTTATGTATATATGTATGTCATCTACTTAATTCCACTCAACTCAATAAGGAAACGAAAACAGCGTTCATGCGTACGTACGGCCTACCGTCTCCATGAACGGTGTATTTCTTTCCATTTACTGATTTGTTATATATATGTATATTCTGAATATATATATATATATAAATCATGTTTTATATTATGGAATTAAGTAATCATGATCTAAGTAATCATATGAATAATTTCAAGTCAAAACAAGGACGACAAATGAAACAATTTTACCCAAAACGCTCTTTAACATGGAATTTACAAAAGAACGGGTAATATAAAGTCATAAGTGAACCATATATGATATCATAACAATGAATATGATTATTTAATAAGTCAATGACATTATTTAAATCATTATACAGGAGGTTCGGACACTTACGAAGCAAATCGGACCTAAGGTAAGGGAAATATCACAATCTCATTTTTATCCGAGATTGTTTATACTTTAGTATTTACTGGGGTGTATTTTATCATCCACATCCATGTTTCCTCAATATTTAATATTATTTCCATCCACCTAAAATTTTTTAAATCCAATTTTACCCTTCAGTAAGTTTTTAGTAAAATATATGAAAGGAATCTTTTGTCGTTTTTCATACGAGGTACTTTTTGACTTTTCCGACAAAAGTACGGGAATAATGTTTTTTTTTAACTTATACGGAATGAATGGATTTTTAAAACATTATTTCCAATAATCTTCCTTTAAAGTTTTTCAAGTTTATTTTTAATCAACTTAGTTTAGTTTATAATTTTATGACATATTAAGAAAGGAAAAGTGTTTTTGAAGAAGAAAGGATATTTTCCTCAATAATGGAGTTCAAGTGTTTTATCAAAATTATTTTCCATCTAAGATAATAAAGGGTTCTGTTTCTATCTCTATTATTACATTGATTTGACTATGTTGTTATGGAATTATTTTTATGAATTCCTTTATCTTATATGAATTGTTTTATGATGTCATGATGTTTAAGATTCCCATTTTATTTCATGGGTTATGCAATGATGTATGATTTATGATTTTGTGGCACACATAAGAATGGTATCATTATGAGATGGGTGGGACCTATATCTCCCTCCAATGCATTGGGTAATGATTTTATATCTCATGAGATAGACATGGCTGGAATGGTAGGTTATACCGGTTCAGTGAAACAGGACTGAAACGAGGGTGACTCGGTTCAGAAAGGGACTTTGTCCACTAAGATAGTCTTGGCAATGAGTCTTGACTAATAAGATATGATTCTCTATGATTATGTGTGTATGCCACAAAGTTTTATGTTTTAAGTTATGATTATTGGGATTTCATTTCACTACTATGATTTATCCCATGTTATGAAATTATGCTCTCTTTTGCAGGTTAATATTTCCAAAATGTTATGTTCTTATGAATATGATGTGATTGATATTTCATTTGTTTACCCTTACTGAGCATTTGAAATCACCCTTTTATATTTTCTTTTCCCCAAGATATAAAGAAAGGTTTTAGGTAAAAAAAGGGAAGATCTTTATGGGAGATTTTGAAGATCTTTCACCACTATTAGAAGATTACGTTCCAAGTTTCCAAAGACACTAAACTATTACGATCCTTGTGTGTGTGTTTTTGTTATGTACTAAGTATTCCGAAAAAGTAATGTAATGTCCATGTACGTCAAGTTTCGGGTCTCTACAGGGTTATCCCATGATAAATTTTTGAACTTATTATGTGTTTTTTTTTATAATGTTCCAATTGAGTTTTATGAGTTACATAAGTGGTGTGAAAAGTGTTTTCAAGTGGTTTTGGTGTTTGTAAAAAGTGATATGGGTTGTTTTTAGAAAATGTTGGTTTTCATGAAATGGTTTGGTATGGGTAATTTGTTCATTTTTTTAAGTTGTTTAAGGAATTGTATATAAATGGTTTGATTTCATTATAAATTTTCTAGTAAACTGGTTGGGTTGTTTATGTAATTTTTTATAAATTTCTAGGTCTGTTTGTACAATTGTTGGTAAATTGTTTAGTAATTTTTACTAGTTGCTTACTTTTCAAAAATGTGGAAATTTGGAATATTCTTAAAAAGTGTATTTTGGTTTGGTCCTTAGTGTGGATTTTATTAAAGGTTTGAAATGTATCCTCAATGGGTGTTCCCATTTGTCTCTTCCAACTCATAAGTGAAGTTGTGTCAACTTTTAGAACGGTTTGTGTTTAGAAATTGTGTGTGCCTGGTCGGAGTTTTAAATATTTTTAGTAAAATGGTTTCGACATGGATGTGACGTGATGGCCTATTTGGAACTTTCAACTTTAGTGTAATGTTTGTGTTGATTCTTTGAAAGGATAGTGTTTTGATTACTGTATAATCATTTAGAAACTTTAATTTTTTTTTAAATCATCAAATGGTTTTAATGATTTCATGGCATGACATCTCGGTTGGCACCCTTTATGGTATGATATATATATATATATATATATATATATATATATATATTGGGGCACCTCTATAGGGGGGATATTCTTTATGGGTTATCGTATGGAGTGTCTGTGTTTGGGGTAGGCAAGTGCAGTAAGATGAGTCAAGCGTGCAAGAGCCTCTAACTTACACAATATTATTGTAACCGCCATGGGTTCTTGGGCGTATTTTAGATGATTGAGTGATGGTTTCTAATCAACCCTGATTGGACAGGTTGGTACCCCCTAGATTTTTTATTAGGCCAGGTGGGCTTTTCTACTGGATTGGTCAGTTGAGGGAAACCAGTGGTTATAGACTTAGGAGCTTCACCATATGCCAGCAAGTGGTTCTGAAACCGAGTATGTTTAGTGGTCTTCTAGGTATTTTTAGGATCACCCATGTTTTGTATTTTCTTGGCTTGTTTACTTTCATCTATACTTGTTTTTTCATCTTATACTGTCACCTTCTTCTTTTAGCACTGCCTTGTTTTCCTTATTTGGCTTTTGTTTGAAAATTTTTAATTTGTTTCAAAAATGTCATATGGTGTGCATTTAGTTTTTAAAATTGGTAAATGATATTATTTTATTAAAATATGGAAAACATACTTTTATAATTGTATTTCAAACTTGTGTCAATGGATTGTTTTGAGAAAGGCAACATTGGATTCTGTGGTTTATCTTGGCAACCCTACTGAGCATTTTAATACTCACACCTATTTTATCATTTCAGTTGCAAGTTCCACTTTTCTCAAGTTCTCTTGACTGAGTTTCTGTTTATTGTATCATGGTCGGCCTTTGGTTGGGTGGTGACCTAGAGAGTCACATAGAGGTATGTTGATTTGTTCTGTTTATTTCTTTTTCTGCTGCTAGAGTTTAGTTTTATTGTTTTGTTTATTCTTATTTATTTTTTTATCTTTTATGGGTCAAGTCATTCCCAGTGATTAAATTTTGATGCCCAGCACTAGTTTCCAGCCTGTGGGGATCGGTAATGGCCTTCGGGCCATGTTTCATACTGGATCGGGTGACCGGTTCAAGGTCGACCGGGGTTGGTTCTTGACAAAGAGTCATAACCATTATAATCCACATGCGATAAACCACCAAGCATAGGTCTCACAGGGCTACAAACACACACCTTATATGATCAAAAATCAAACATAGTTCTCATAGGGCTATATATTCATGCTAAAATAATTCCAATAACCTGTATAAATATGTGATGATGGTAAGAACCACATAACTAATGTGAAATGAAGTTTTGATGATAAGGTTCCTTTTCTGAGTCTGATTACACCACTCTGAATCCTTGAACCGTCCTTAGTCCACCACAATTAGAATTCTAGGATCGAGGATTAAGAGAAACCACACACAAAAGGTATGAAAATATCACACATACCATAGAGGATCTATTTTTGACAATGATCTTGGTCTAAATGGTGTGTAGATGCCAAATCCCTGAATCTGGGTGATGATTCTATCATTGATTAAAAATTTACCATGTTAGACCATGGAAACCCCTTAGATTCAATCAATACATCAAAAGTATAATTTTTTTGACCAATTATAAAAGTATATAACTGATCTAGATCAAGATAGAACTCACCATATTCAAAATCATGGGATAGAATTGTTTTTTAAGCACCGAAGGGGGGATATTGATGGAGAGGAGAGATCCCAAAATTACCAAAATAGATCTCCTAGGGTGTTAGGGGTTGAGGTAAGTCTCATAGAAAGAAATAATTATATTAGGGTTTATTTTTAAAAAACATGATAAACCTAACTGGGTTTACCGGGACACACAGAAGCACCAGAATCCAGGAAATCCAATGGTTGGTCGGTGGATTCTCACCAACTATTTAGTGGCTAATATAGATTTCTAAGCTACAACTTCATCTACCAATCGACCCTTTATCCAATTATAGGCTCCCAAAAACCTCTAACCTATCTCAAGGAACTTTAAAAAATATACAAAAATATATGTACATGCTGAAATGAGATGTACCTTGAATATAGGGTGTCACAAACATGATATAAACATATATACATGTTTATGTCATCCAAACTTATACTTAAAAAACCCCTCAATGCATTTTCATGTGTTCTAAGGGTAAGATAAGAAATGGTGATAGTCACGGGTGGTGATTCATCTAGCATTGACCAATTAGTGATTTCCATGAACTTGAACTTTTCTCATGGATGATTTCACTCAATTCATAATTATCTAAGTTCATAATAGGATTTATCTAAGTAAAGCTATAGGGACACAAACTCTTTTAAAATATTGTATAAATGATCCTCATAAGGAATACTCACTTTACTTGATTCCATTGATTATCCTTTCTATATAGATTTCATAGTGTAGTTACTTCAATTTATGCCCATAAATTCAATGTCAAAATTATAATGGTGAACCTTAATAATTTTATATCATTAATATATCATGGTTCATTTTAGTTTTATTTTTTTTTTTGAAACAAATTATTCAACAAGATGTTTATTTAAAGGTAAATCTATACTAGATTCTTAGAATTTTACATTCTTCCCCTTTAAATAAATTATGTCATCGCAATTTTAAATATTTATCACTGATGAAAATAGTTAAGGGTATCAATAAAATAAACAACACTCAATAGATAATTTATAATGAGATATTAATCTCACTATCTTAGGTAAGACTAGGAAAATAATCTTTTCCCTCATAAAATACATATATTGATATTTTCATTATTATCAATATTTTTATCCAAATATTCCTCTATAACTATTTATAAGAAATAGGGGTTTCTAGAGACATGTTTTTGCTAGATTCATTTTTATGATTCTTTTATAATAAAATACTAAAGAAAAAGTGTTTATATAGAATCATGATAATATCATATAAAATAAAAATAAACCATTAAATGAATATGATATATCAATGCTAAGATATCTTATCCTTTTTTACCTTTATTTAAACTTATGACACATTAGGATCAACTATGATATAATTGGATCAACCAATAACTCTTTCTATTTAACCTAGGTTTCTTTAATTTGGGTTCTCTTGTACTTATTAATATAATCCCACAAAATAACTAAACCTTTCTCTGATACCAACTAAGACTCCCTAGAACTATACTCTTGGATCTGGTACTATAATACCAATTTTACACATATGCTTGATACCAAGTGACATGACCCACGAGGCACCCCAGAACTACACTCCTAGGTATGGTTCTAAAAACTCATATTTTATACATAGTATTGATACCAAGTGTGATAAACCAAGTTATTCATGTCTTTATTTTTCATCATTTTCATAAGTTAAACATTATATATCATAGATAATCACACAATATCAAGAATGAAAGGTTTTTTTCCTTGAGGATTATCTGTATAAGAAACTTATTTTATGATACTTGTGAAAATTTATTTAAAATTTACCTATACTAGACCCCTTTTAGACACCTCATATGTTATACTCATCTTCATAACCCATGGAATAGAAATATAAGAAAGGGGTTATCTCAAGCTCTAAATAAGGAAAAACTTATCAACATTTCATCAAGGATTAGATCATAATCATATGATAAAACATGAGTGGGTGGGAAATATCCAATTAAAAATAACATGGAATAATATGAGTTGTCAGTAAGTCATGATAGGATATGTAATCTCAAATGAACAAACATGTACCACTAAATAAGATTATGAAAATATGAGATAATAAATATGAGAAATGGAGTATATCATAATAATAGAGAATAGAATTATGGAATAGTTAAATATATAATAAATCATAGCAATGTGAACATAGCTAACAGCATCAAGTTCACACTCAATCTTGTGAATGTAGTTAATCTGCATCTTGTCCATTATCAATATTATGGGTGTTTCTAATATTCATCATGTTTTTGTTCAATATTTTGAATGTAGATAATCTTCATCATGTTCATTCTCAATATCTTTAACATAGCTAATTTGTATCATTCTCATGCTCAATCTTATGAACGTAACTAATTTTCATCATGTTCATGCTCAATATCTTTATTTCGTGAGGTATAAAACTTTAACCAATTCATTGGATGAATATATAGGACCCCACTAATCAATCACCCATAAATATATATTCCAATTTAAATCGATAATTTATATTTCAAACACTACTTAATTAACCCATGGAAAAGATATGGGTTTCATGAAGAGATTCATAGAACTTTTCATAATCCATCTACACAAACATGGGTAATAATATCATCAGAACATATCCCAAGTGTAACATAAGTAATGTAAAAGGATATTGACATGGATGTAAAATACCATTTTAAAATTATAGGATAAATAACATTTAAAAATAATATTAAATATCCCGTTTTTTGAAATTCTTTAAAACTCCTTAAAAATGGTTCCTTTAAAAATAAATATTATATTTGATAAAGCATTTTAAAAATTACCCTTTAAAACAAAAAAAACTTTTCAGATAAAAAATTATATAAAATAAAATTTTTTCAAAAAGTTTATTTATAAAGGAATAAAAAACAAAATACTTATTTAAAATCATGAGACTTTAAAATCACATTAAAAATAAGAATTCATTTTTAAAAATCAAACTTTTACTTTTAAAAAATATAATAATATTTTCTTTTTAAAATATTTTGAAAATACCTTTATTGAAAAACCCTATCATAAAAAGAGTGGTAAATAATAATTTTAAAATAGATAAATATAATTTTGAATAAAATAATAAATAAAAAATATTTGGATTTAAAAAATAAGAAATGAGAACACTCATGGAAATAGTGAATATAGATATGGAAGAAAAGGAGCTCATTTAGAGAGTAAGGGTTTTATTCTTAACATCATAAAATTTTCTGAATAAAAAAATCCATCAATGTAATTACCTATAAAATAAAGAGGAAATTAATTATAATATCATCTTATGACATGAGAAAATCATCCTATAAAACCATATTCAAAGATGAATCATTATGACTCAAGAAAAGAAGTTGGGTCAAGAAAAACCATTACATATTTTATTACATTCGATTCAAAATATCTTGAAATAGAAAAGTGGAAATTATAATTTAAATTCAATTAATAAAGAAATAATCATGAGATAATATTTAAAAGAGTCAATAAATACACCATATAATCAAAAATAGGTATATAATACACAATATTTCTCAAATAAGGTAAATTTGAGATGGAACCCTTACCCTAATTATTAACATCCATGAAATAAATTTAACCTTCTATATAATAAAAATAACAATTTTAACATCCAATTTTAGAACATTATTCAAATATATAACCCTTTTACTCTTTTTTAAAATAATTTTTATACATTAATTAGTTATTTATCGCTTATTTTCATTATTGGATGTTGTAATTTTTTTTCACACATGGCTTGTAATGTCGATATTGATCCTTTTTATTTTGATATAAATTTATCATATAATAGACAATTAAAACTAATAGAATAAATTTTTCAAGTTTATATATAAGTTTTTAAGTTCATCCCATGATATTTTTAGTTATTACATGTAAAGGTAAAATTTATAATAAGCTTGTTTTTTGTAATTTTTAATGAACAAAGGGTGGTATAATAATAATAAGTTAAAAATTAATATAACCATTATAAAATCTTATAAACTTTATTTTCCCATTTATTTATAATAAAAACGTTAGTTAAGTTTCAATATTCATCCATGATAGAAATTTATAGCATTGTTTATATGGATGGCTAAACTGAACCAAACAATAACATGTTATAATCATTGGGTGAGTATGGTTAATAAAGTGATTACTTTGGAATAATATAATTATTAAAATGGTATGATGATATTATTTAGAATTTTTTTAACATGATGAATCATATTTTAAGATATTTTGATAATTAATAAAATTCTGGATGAAATAAGTTGCTTCATGGAGGCGGCAGTCTACGCATACACACGAGCAATGTTCTTGTTTTACATAGAACGAAATAAAGGCAGGATTTGGTTTATATTTTTAGAAACTTAATAATGTTGTAAATATAATTTTTATTCACTAAATACCTACTATTAACAATCCATATAATGTTGTTATGAAAAATAGATAGTTTTTTTTATGGAGGCGGTTATTCCATATGTAAAACAAGTGACGTTTTTCATTTTTTAAATAGTTGAGAGAAAGCTGTAAAATGGTTATACTATAAACATAATAACACTTTGATATAATTATGGTAATGGTGTAACTATTTCAAAATTTTAATATTATATTTCTAGGAGGTAGAATAATAAATAAAGTAAAAGAAATAAAAAGGGATTAATTGATAATTATAACTTACTCCTTAGAAGAGAGCCTTTGAAAATTGGATTAAAGCTTTGAGAGGTGGTCTTTTGAGAAGATAAGAATATAAAGGAAGTGTGTGGGAGTTTTGGATAGTTATTTGGGTATATTTTGGTGAATTCCAAGAGGATTGGGGTGTGAATATAATTGGGGTGGTAATAGAGCATTTTATAAAAGAGATGAGTGATTTTTTTGCTATAATATAAAAGGTAAAGTCATTATTCAAAGGTCATGTGGGTCTAATGATAGAAAATAATGGAGTGGGAGAAAATTTAAGGAAAATAAAACCTCAAAAATGAATTTTAACACATGTTTTTAAGTTTTTTACTCTTATATTTTTCACTTTTACCATTTTTTTATATTTGGTAACTAGTTTTTAACTAAGTAATTTACTTTTAATGATTAAAAATAAAATGGGTATTATTATATAATTTGGACCTATTTATTTCAAATATGAAATAAATTTTTTCAAATAAAATTTATAATGGTGATAAAAAATAATTTTAATATTATCACACATATCACATAAAAATCACTTTTAGAAAAGTGTACTTTTATGCTTAAAATTATGATTGCAATAAAATTATCAATGTTGTTGATTTATATGAAATTAATTGGTTTATTATTTAAAAAATATTTTTATGTGTTAAAAAATAAAAAATTTAACACCTTGATACTTTATGATATATATTTATTTTAAAATAAATTCAATATCTTTGATAGCTCATGTTACATGCAACCTCAAGTCTAAATAAACTGTAAAATATTATATCGTTATAACTTATCCGCTAGAATTATTAGTATGAATAGAAATAAATAAATTATGAAAATTAATTTTTTTTACACAAATACAAATAAATTTATTATTTAAAAATTTGTTATAAATAAAAATAAGAATCTTTTGAAATAAATATAAATGTTTTTTTGAAAAACTGTATTTTTTTAAAAAGTATTTTCATTGAGTTTTTCACACTTATGTTAAAATTAATTTTCCAAATTTTAGAAAATTTATTTAAAAAATTAAATTTATTTTTTAAATCATAATGTAAAAAATTTTCTTAGTGTATTTTTTTATAATTTTTTGAAAAGTTTTTTTTATGAATAGTAAAAAAACCTATTTTTATTGAAATCTTCCTTTTCGTTTAAAATATTTTCAAAGTTACATTTTGTTTAAAAAATTTTAAAAGTAAAATTAATAAAATTATATTATAATTAATCCAAATTTATTTCATTAGAATCAATTATATGTTCAATTTTAATATAAATATTTTTTATACTTATGAAAACTTTTCCTTTGGTAAATTGTTTTTGCATCGCATCTGTGGGTTTAACTTTAAATTAAATTCTTCCAATTCTGTGAATTGAATTTGGAAAATTAGATTATATATTTTTAATCCGAATAATTAATATTCTATAATAATATCAACTTAGTTTTTTTCATAATGAATGGTAAAAATAGTATAAATTAATTACCGTAGTTAAGGTTAAAATGGGTTTACAAATGGGTTAAATTAAAAAGATGTGGTTTTAAATGACCTAAAAACTTATTAAATTCCTATTATATAGATATATTTAAACATTATATCATCTAATTTTCTATAATTATCCATTTTTTATCCTTGTTTCATGTGAAAAACATGGTTATAATTTATTCTTTTCAAAAATTCATAGTGTGTCTTTCCCAACACTTATAAAACGGGACCCCCTATCCTCTCCTCTTCACACTTCCAAAGCCATTTTTTTAGGAAAATATATACCCAAATACCCTCCTTAAATTCATCCACATGACTAATATTCCTTTTTTTATCATAATACCAATATATGATGGATTTAGGTATAAACCTAAAGAGGTTGTGTGAAGAAGAGGTATAGTTCTTAACAATGCATTTTCATTTTATTTATTTATTTAAATCCTTAAAATCTCCATAAACTATGAAAAATTAATAAAAAAATATATATGAAATAATTATATTTAATTAATATAATTTCATAATTTATATTCATTCCCACTTCCATCAAATAGAAAATAAAATCATTGATCATATTTACAGTGGACTACCACCTCACGAACCAATGTAATTCATTTTTCATCCACACCTCTCATGGATTAATATAATGATGGATTTAATGTATATATATATATATATATTATATTTATGATATAATTATACTTATTTAATTACAATATCACTTCTACCTTCTTACCATCAAATCTGTTATAAAACTATAACGTCGCTCGTGCATACGTGTGGACTACCGACTCCACGAAGCGATGTGAAACTTTTTTACATTTTATTTTGAAATAGATCGTAATAAGGATATATTTAATGAATATATATTATATATATTATATAATCATTACTCTATAATGGTAAAATATTATTTACCTTTTTTCCTTCCCTCTTTCAACAAAATGAAAACAACATTCATACATACATGCATCCTACCGTCTCCATGAATAGTGTAACTCATTTATCTACCACTAAATTTTATGGAATTTTATGAATACTTATATAATGAAAATATATGATATTTAAATAAAGGGTAAAATTATGTATATTTTTAAACTGTGATCAAAGTATAAGGAACAAAACTATTAAACCAGAACATACGTGAAAAACGAATCATTTACCACCCAAAATAGTGTTTTTAATAAAGAATTATAAATAAAAGGGTAATAAATATTTATAATAAAATCATATATGGTATGATATATATGGTTATAGTTATTTAATATATTTATAATAAATATATATTTATTATATAGTAGCTTCATATGCATATGAAGTAAATCGAACCTACGGTGAGAGTTCCTCATCTCACTTTTAATTCCATGAGACATATGTTATATTCAACACTTATTTATTTTTTTTAATGTATATAATTCACCTTTAAAATTTTATATCAATAATATATTTATATTTATGATATTAAAATTTTTATTTAAAGTAATTTATCTCATGGGGATTATGACTCAAAAGTTACCAAAGTGGTAAGAGTTGTACGATTACAATCTCATAGTTTATCAGGATTGTCTATGATTGAGTTTTTTATAATGAAATATTATGATATATACCTTAATAAAATTATGAATATTCTTATCCTGTGGTTATTAATGAAATTTACAAGTAATAGTACCATTTTCCTCTCTTTGTTACTTAAAATTATTGAGAAGAAAAATTGAATTCATTTCTCTCTATAATTTAAAATCCATTTTATATCATATCCATGTTTTCTAAAAATGGTTTAAAAATTGTTTTTAATATTCTATAAATTGTTTATTAAAAAAAATTACCCATTTTTAAATTTTTACAAAAAAAATTAAATTAATCTTCCTTTTATTTTTTGAATATGGTGCTTTTTAACCATTTTACAACAATGTGAAAAGAATACATTTTTAACTTATATGGTATGTATGGAATTATATGCCAATATGACCACTCATTTTTGTGAATATTTATTTATAGGTTTTCATGGTTATTTTTAAATAAAATTATTTTCCTAATATTCTAGAAATTTTTATTTCTTGAATGTTATTTTCAAAGTAAAAGGATATATTCCTTAAGAATGTTTATAATGTAATTTTTATGGTATTTCTATTCATAAATGATAAAAAACTCATTTTAACTTATGATTCATTTAGAATATATTGTAATGATGTCATGCTTATGATTTATCTTTATTTTTTATGATTATTTTGACTAGGATGTACTATTTTGATACCATTTTCTCTAGTACTGTGGATGGATTATGATTGTTTTAATTGATTGAGGAAAGCATTAACATTTATATTCTAGTTTTACACTATGAATATTTATGTTGATTATGTTTATTTATTGGAGAAATTATAAAAATTTCATATGATAATATTTCAATATTAATGTTTACATTGATTATGTTTTGCATATTTCATATTATGAATGCATTGGACTTAGTAAGTTAATAAGAGTATGATTATATAATAGATGTACATGAGAGAATCATAAAATAAATCATACCAATAAATACCTGGATCATCAAACATAAAAACATGGAAAAGTAAGATTAATAAAAATTAATGATCAATAGAAATATGATATCAATATCGATCATGTGGAGCATTATAAACCCAAATAAATCATAAAGAAAACATATTTATAACTTGGGACATCATTTTCACTTCACTCTTGAAATCACTCTTACAAATGGAATAACCATATGGTTTACTTCCATACCTAATCCATTATAGGTAAATAATAGACCCACCCATCCTTTTTTTATCATGGAACCACCCATCATTTGTAAATAACATAACCACCTATCTTTGGTTTTTCACGGAACCACTCATCGTTGGTTTATAACGTAACCACCCATCAAATTTCCAAGTACCATTAAATAATCATAACACCTAAAATATTATGTTTCATTATAATATCATAGGAACAAGAATTATCCTTTTAATAACTTGATTAAACCATGGAAAATAAATTAGATCTTTAAAAATCTATTTGAAACATGATTAACCCATTGAAAAGAAATGGGTTCTATAACAATCTCTTTGAAACAATATTAATCCATCTAGAAAAGAATAAGGATGATATTAATAAAAAATATCCAAGGATAAGTAAAAACAAGGGTTTTTGACTTTTATTAATGAAAACAGCATTAAAATAACATTAAAATATTCTTGAGTAAAATATCCTTTTCATTTTGAAAAACACTTTTTAAAACAAAAAACTTTTCAAAAAAACTTTTTTTAAACTACCTTGGAAACATATAAAGGAATTTTTAAAAATAATTTAAAAAAAATAAATTATAAAGCGTTTTTTAAATCCTTTACCTTGAAAATGATCTTAAAATATCTTTTAAAAACATTTTGAAAACATTTTTTTATAATATGGTTTTTAAAAAACACATATTTGTAATCGAAGAGAGAAATGAAGTCGGATTTTTTTTAAAACCCCTTTATCAAACATTTTAAGTACCAGAGAGTGTAAAAATGGTACAATTACATGGAATTTTAATGAATAAATATATGTTAATATAATTCATGATAATTATAATAATTTAATATCAGATTATTAATCATACACAACCTTGATAAATGATGAGATTGTAACAAAAGACTATTTCCACTTTGGTAACTTTGAATCATAATCCCCATGAAGTAATAACATTAATTGAAGCTTATAATATCATGTAAATATGTATATACAAGATATAACATGTAAATGGGGTAGTATATACACCTCATAAAATAAGATAGGTGCATAACATGACATAAGTCTCAGAAAAGGAAAATTAAGAAAAAAATCAATTACTGCTTTGGTAACATTGAAACCATATACCCTAAGAGAGATATATCCTAAAATGGATATATAAATCCCTATAAATTTAAGTATATTAATTATTCATTACATTCATGGTCATTATATACACCACATAATAAAAATAAGTGGTGAATATGGTATGTATCTCACAGAAATAAAAGTGAGATGAGAAAAACCCTTACCTTGAGTCTGATTCATCACTCTTGTTCTTTATATTACTAAATAATAAACTTAGATAAATTATTTACATACTTTAAAACCTTTTTTAGGTTTATTAATCCTTTTATTTCACTTATTATCATGTTATAAAAGATATTTAATTATTTAAGTTCATGTTGTATGCTTTGATGATATTCGGTACTTGAGTCCATAATAACTTCGATTGGTTAGAAAAGGTAAAAGAGTTAAGAATTTAATAATATATAGAATAATATTTATGAAATAATAATCATTATTATATATCAATTATACTTTTAAATCCATCCATTAAATATAGTTACAAAAAATGAACTATGTTACAATCATAGAGACGGTAGGTCATACATATGCATGAGTAACACTTTCATTTTTCAATGATCATTATGGAAAGAAGATAATAATTATTTTAAATTAAAATAATGATAATAATATCAGATAAATAATATTAATTATTTAAATATACTTATATATATCATCCATGTGATTTGGAGATGAAAAATATATCACATCGCTTCGTGGAGGTGATAATTCACGTGTACGGAGGAATGACGTTATCATTTTTATGTGCATGGAAAGATAAAAATATAAATGATATATAATATTTTAATAATTATAAATATTTCATTAATATAATTTATAAATATTAATTACATCATTATAACCATTCTTGACTGAAGGTGATGGAAAATTAATTACATCGGTTTACGAGGTGGTAGTATGTCGTACACACTAATGATTAATTCTTTTCCCATTTCACAAAAGTGGAGATGGATATAGGTCAAGAAACTGACATAATAAAATATAATTATATTTAATATATTTTATTTATTATTTTATCAAGGTTTAATAAGGTTTTAAGTATTAGTAATAAGAAACAAAACTAAACATGAAAATAAAAACTACACCTCTTATTTGGAAATCCCCCTTTTCTTAACACAATAAGGCTACTAAGGATGGTATTATGTATAAAATAAGGCATATATAATTATTGGAGGGATTATAATAAAGTATTTTGGCATTTTTTGTTTTAACAAAATTTGTTTTTGAGCATGAATAAATGGGAAGAAGGGGTGCCCGTTTATAATTGAGGTGAGGGGCAGTTTTGGAATTTCATAAATTTTTAAAATATAATATGTCTATTCTAGAGACAAATACTTCCAAATAGACTATGAAATAATAGGGGATGAAATTTTAGACAATATATTATAAAATTTTTCTTTATTTAATATTTTAATTATTTTTAAATAATTTAATAATATATTATATTCATGAAATACAATTATTGTCAAATTTAATACTATTCATTACTATGACTTTAAAAACATCAAAAAAATGGTAATATTATAAATATATATTTAATTATATCCTATAAATATTATATTTGTCTATAAAATTCTTGTATAACCATGAAAATCTAAAATTATATTTATTTTAATATTTTTAATATCATTTAGTTGATTTTTTTATTAATTTAATAATTACTATATCATCATTGTGCAAGACTTTAAGGTAATTATTTCTTCCATAAAAAAATAAATTACCATTATTAATATAAATATTTTATCTTCCTAAATAATATTTATTGTTTAAGATATCTTCTAGATGACTACATATTAAAAATATTATACTTATTAAAAACATTAGTGTGACAAGTTTGACTTTTCTTAACATAAAATATTATAAGGAGATTAAAGTCATACAAGTGGCTCCAAGAGGTCATAAAGTAGGACCAATTATTAATTTTTTTCTATAATCACACATAAAATAAAATTATGATAAGTGTTAGGGTAATTTTCTAATCCTAATCATAATTATTTTTACCCTTAATTAATTGATTTACCATTAACTATGGTAATAAAAATTATTAAGTTTTCTATTCATATTATAAAAAATAAAATTGAAATGTTTAATAAATTTTTAACTTGTTATTTAAAATATGGAATCCATTTTTCAAAATTCAAAATACATAAGTTTATGAGATTAATTTAAAATTAATCCCATGGACGGGGTGAGAAAGTGGGTTTCTAAAGTGAAATTGTTTAAATGTTTACTAGGTTTTTATATCTAAATTAAAAATAAAAAAGATTAAAATGAAATAAATTTGATTAATAGATGTATAATTTATCTAATTTTTCTTTAAAACCAATTTTAAATATAATTTAACATTATAAATTATTTATATGAAAATTCGGTCTTCAATTAAAATTTAATATTTTTTTATATTTATCAAAAAATGAAACATATCATAAAAATACCAAAAAATTATTCCTAAGATAATTTTTACATTAAAATTTCAAATAATAAGTTTATTTTTTTCAAATAAAATTTATAAAGGTGTAAAAATATAGTTTTAAAACAAGTGTGTCATCAAAAGGCAGTAAAACCACCTTTAGAAAAATATAACTTTTTATGTGTAAAATTAAATTTTCTTTTATATCATGTCTAGAAGACACATATAATTAATGTTAAATATTAGATTAAATATAATATATATATATATATATCTCTCTCATTAATATTATCCAAAAAATTTATTTCTTTTATTTTATTTTTATAAAACACACTTGTTCACATTTAAATAGTTTTTCAGAAAAAGATTTCCTTTTATTTTCAAAAGGGTTTTATTTTCATTTATAAATAATTAGTCTCCAGAGAATTCATTATATATACATGTGTAAACCATATTTTCATAATTTATTTGATATTTTTCATACTTTTCATTCTAACAGATAGGTTATAATGGTAATATATATAATGGGTCGTTTAATTTTATTGTTGCATGTTGAATACGCTATCGAATATAAAAATATCAGGGTTATGTGCATCGCAAGATAAACAGATTATTGTTTGTAATGAAAGATAAACTCAGTATTGTGCATCCCTTATGCTATAAAATATAATTTTCTTCTTTTAAAATCTTAGGGTGTTACATCCCCCCTAATAAATTGAATCCTCGCAATTTTAACTTTATCTTGGTAACCAAGGGATGGACATTTGAAAATACTTTTTTTGTAAACTCACATTGTAAAAAGGGTTAATAAAAAATCCTATTAATAATATAAAAAGGTGAGTACAAAGGTCATATTTAATAACACATAACTAGGTTTCCAAATAGGATAACATAGGTGGAAATGGAGTAAAATCATATATAATTATATAGAGTGATTGAGGTCACTGATCACAAATAAGTAAATGATCAATAGAAAGTTAAGGGCCTCAAACCCATAAATATGTGATAATAAAAAAGATCATTGGTTCATCAAAAATTAAGGTACTTGGATAACATTTTTTTCAAGATATTTTTCCTAGAGTTAAGGAATTTTCTTATAATCTATACTAAGAGAACATGGAAATATACTTACTTGATGAGTATAATTTCATACTTTAGTTAATTCTTACCACAGTACTATCTTTTTCTCTAAATGAAGAGTATTCAAGATGAGTTTTTTATGCATGAAGCATTATAACAAACCACTGTAGATTTTAAAATCCACAAAATAAAAACAATCTATTCTTTCTATCTTTAGTAATTAACCAAAACCAAAATGTTTAGAATAATATAAGATAGTTCCAAAAATTAATAAACCTTAAAATAAAGAAAAACTACTTTTGATACCCAGAATTAAATAGTAATACCCAAAGTTCAACATAGATCATTTGATAAATAATTATCCTTAAAATTTCTTTAAAAAGTACAAACTAAGATTGAATCCCAAAATTCAGAAGGATTTAATCTCATGGTATTCCAAGATAATTTTAATATTTATCTCAAAATAACATCAATTACTCTTAAAGTCTAATACCAAAATGAAATTACTAAAATAATATAATCTCTAAGCTATGCTAATCATTTCTATAAATAACATGAATCACCTTAGAGTTATATATGCTTATAAAAGATAATTCAACCTTTATTTATCAAATAAAATCCAATAGTATCATATATGGTTCCCAAAATAGTGAACGTATTCTAAAATAACATTGACAACTTATTCACCAAATCATTTTCCATTCTAAAATGTTCCCAGAATAAACTTATTCTTCATCTATAAAACCATTTAACTAAAAATAAAAATTCATACTAACTAGGACTTCATATAGGCTAGTGGTAGGCGATGCACCCTTGTTTCCATTCAGTTGTGGGTTCAATTCCTATAGCCTTATTAGACAAGACGGGTTGTAACCCATCCTATGGATTTTCCTTTTTATAAAACTATATTAATATAATATTTATAAAATTCCCAAAAATGTGAGAAACATCCTAAAAAATAACCTTAATATTTTTTAAACTCAATTTTTATCTCATACCTTTCATTTTTCATCCCAAAATATAATAACTCATAATTACCTCAAAAAATAAATATCTCTAAAAAATATCATTAGTTGCCTTAAAATTTGATAACTTAAAGCCTCAAAATGGTTTCTAGGACACTAAAATTATGATAAAAATTAAATTATACACTCATTATGATATTCATAACTCTTAATAATTCCATAAAATAAAACATCCTAATATACAAATTTGTCTAAACCAACATTTTATACCAATTATAATAGCCCATAACCCGCACTCTAGGATCTTGTGCTAAAATTTTGAATTTTAAATTTCTAGATTTAATGTCAATAATTGTGACCCAAATTTTTCCATCCAAACCTTAGAAAATAAAAAGGAAAACTTATATCAGTTAAATTATCAAGGACCTTTTAGGTTTATAGTTTTATAAAATTAGGAAAAACTCATAAATAAATAATTCATATGACTTTAAATAACCATTTCTCCCATTTAACTCATATTTTCTTATTTCACATTACTTTATCAACATCATCCTTGTGAAATCCTTTATAGACCTAAATCATTCAACCTCATTATTTATATACTAGAGAAAAGGAAACATAAGAAGGGTGATCTCAAATACTCAGTAAGGGTAAACATAATAATTAACAGTTGAATGTTATCAATGAGTATAAGAGTGCATAAGGGTATGATGACATAATCAATGTGCATCAGAAAATCATAAAATAATTTATACCCATCAATACCTAGATCATAAAACATGAAAACATAGAAGATTAAAGAGTAATAGTAATCAATAATAATTATCCATTTTATATCAATATCTATCATGAGAATAATTATAAACCCATAAAAATCATAAATAAAACATATATGTGACTTGGGACATCATTTTCACTTCACTCTTACAATAACTCTTACAAATGGAATAACTATATGGTCTAATTCCATACCCAATGCATTGTAGATCTATCATGAACTCACCCTTATTTGGTTTATCATGGAACCACTCATCATTGGTTAATAATGTAACCACCCTTACTTGGTTTATCACGGAATCCCCCATCATTGGTTTATAACTTAACCACTCGTAAAATGTCCAAGTACCATTACACAATCATAACACATAGAAACTTTCATTTTATCATAGACTAATAGTAATAAACATTATACTTTTTATAACATGATTAACCTATGGAAAAGAAATGTTATCTATAACAATCTCTTTCAAACATGATTAACCTGTGGAAAAGAAACGAGTTCCATAACAATCTCTTTAAAACAATATTAATCTATCCATAAAAGAATGAGGATGGAATAAATACAAAATATCCCCATTAGAGGATAATTAAAAATAAGGGTTTTTTATTTTTATGAATGGAAATACCATTAAAATATCATTAAAACATTATTTAAGAAAATATTCTTCTTATTTTTAAACACACTTTTAAAACATAACACATTTTGAAAGTCCTTTTATTTCAAAATAACCTAGGAAACATATAAATAAAGTTTTAAAATAATATAAAACACTTTTTAAAAAATAAAACATTTTTAAAATACTTTCCATTTGAAATGTACTTAAAATATTATTTAAGAACATTTTGAAAAGATTATTTTAAAAGAACATAGATTTCAGGTCGAAGAGAGAAATGAAGTCAGGTTTTATTAAAAACACTTTATCAAATATGTTAAGTACCAAAGAGTGGGAAAATGGTATAATTAATTTTAAGTATCATGAATAACAAGATTATAATATAATTCATTAAAAGTATAATAATTCAACATTGGATACTTAATCATACACAATCCTGATAAGTGATGAGATTGTAACAAAAGACTCTTACCAGTTTGATAACTTTAAATCACAATCCCCATGAAAGAATAACATTAATTGAAACTTATAATGTCATGAAAATAAGTAAATCCATGATATAACATTTCAATGGGGTAGTATATACACCTCGTAAAATAAGATAGGTGCATAACATGACATAAGTCTCAAAGAAGGAAAATTGTGACAAAAAACCCATTACTGCAATGGTAACTTTGAAACCATGTACCCCAAAAAATAGATATCCTAAAATGGATATTTAAATCCATATAAATTTAGGTATAATAATCATATAATACATTCATGGTTAGTATATACATCACACAATAAAATAAGTGTTGAATCTAGTATATATCTCACAGAAATAAAAGTGAGACGTGAAAAAACCTTACCTTGAGTATGATTTATCATGCTTGTTATTTATATCTTGAATAATAAACTTAGATAAATTATTTACTCTATTTATAACCTTATTAATGTTTATTATTCCTTTTATTTCACTTATTATCATGTTATAAAAAATATATAATTATTTAAGTTCACATCAGATGCTTTGACAATCACTACTAAAATATGGGTTTATAACAACACCACTATTCGAAGAGTTTATAAAAACCATTGGAATAGATTTTTTATACCTAGGGATTTAATAAAACCATAGGTATATCCTCCCTCAAATATGATTATTCCGTACTCATCCTGCATGCCCCTGCAAACCCTCCTCTCCCCTAAAAACCCTCTCCCCCGAAAATGTTCTCCCCCACCAATCCATCCCCAATTATCTATCATGCTCATCCTCGGTGCCAAAACTCTTCTCCCCCACCTATTCCTCCTGGCCCCCACCCCTCTCGGATCCCTCTACTCTAGCAACATCCCCCCTCCCCTCTCGTCTCCCTCTCCTCCGACGACACCCCCCCCCCTGAATCCCTCTCCTCCGGTGACATCCCCCAACCCCTCTCGGCTCCCTCTCCGCCAGCAAAATACCCCAGCCCCTTATCCTCTTCAGTTGTGCATGAGACCCCCCATGGCCAAACACCCCACCCGATCTCCCCCTCTCTCGGTTTCCTCTCCTCCCACCATTTATCCGAAATTTCTTATGGGTTCTTGTTTGGTACATTGAGGTAAGAATTTATCTTCTTTAATTCTTCAATTTCTTATAGTTTTACTCTCTCCCATTGCCAGGTTTTACTTGGTTGAACCCTGGGGGTTTTGATTTTATCCTATTCTAAATTTGAGCCTTGTTTCTAGAACATATCATGGTTCTTTCGGGTCCACCTCAGACATAATTTGGATTCCTCTTCTGAAGGCAAATCAGTTTGGATCATCTTGGTTCATCTTCCACCATTCGCCACCATTTGAGGTTGGTTTATTCTACCCTCTTTGTTTGGACCAATAGAGTTGAATCTCTTGATGCTCTTAAAATATATTTATTTTTTATATGTTAATGTTGTATTGTACGATCCACCTACTAATATGTCCTAAAATATTAATTGAAAGTGTTGTTGATGAACCATAGAGAGAGAACCCTCGGATCATCCTAAAATATGTAGTTCTTGGAATGAATTCCATATTTCTCTAGGATAATATGTTTCAACTACATCTATTCTGGTTGTACATGATGTAACTTAGAGGGATGCCAACAAATATGATTCATAATAACATCATCAGTATAAATTATGATCATTATATGGTGTGAATGATCCTAAATAAGTAGTGGAATAATTGTACAATATTTTGAAACTTTTTGACTTTATGAAGATGATATGTTCCTTTAATGTATAGTGACCTGTATTCAAGTTTTATGGGCCTTGTTGGAGATGGTGGGGAGTGACAGTTCTTCTATTGATGAATTAGGTCATGAAGTGAGAATGCCTTATGATTATTTTTACAGATAAATACTAACTATTTCCAATTTCTTTGGCTATTTTTATGGAGTCCCTTCACCTTAATCAATGGTAGAGGACAATGACTCACAATGAAAATTATTTTTATGAACATTATCATTTATTACCAAATCCAGTCTAGATTGAGAAGCAAATATCATGGTGGTTTTGTTATTTTATTGATCATATATCCAATCTCATGTAATTATTTTGAATCATTCATTGTATACATATGTTCTAGATATATCTTTGATAGATAAAATTGATCTAGCTTGTATGTTAGGGTAGAAAAAACTTCCTCCTTATCACATAGGTAGTTTTAGTGGTTCCGTTAAAGGAATTATGAAGATGGATGAATCTCATGGTGAAAAAATTACTTATGGTCCTTAATAGAAAACATTCTGTAAAATGGTTGCAGTGACTACTGAAGGGTCATTGACTTGTTACTAATATTCAAAGGTTGGGAACAAAATGTATCTATGCATAAATATCTCTAAGATTTAAATATCTTAAAATTACTAAGATCTATTATAGAGTTTTTTTGAATTTATACCACTATACATACTAGTATGGGGTTTTCTATACCAAGAGGATATGAGGGATTTTCAGATAAAATTAAAATAAACCAACTAGAACTAAATAAAATTAAAATGAACTAATATCAACTAAAATAAACCTTAATTGAGCTGAACTATAAATAAACTAAATGTGTAAAAAACATTCTAAGCCATATTTTGTTGAATTTAATTGCACAAAATGGAATCGAATTAAACCAAAACAAAATGATTGGAATTTAATTGAAATGAACCAAATTGAATTTAATTGATCTTTCCAAATAAGACTTGAATTAAACACCAAAAACAAATATAAATTTAACCAAACCAAAATAAACCAATTAAAATTAACCTAAACTAAACTGGACCAAATAAAAATAAACCATATTTAACCAAAATAAACTAAACTATAATATTTTATTCATAACTAAATAAAAAAAGACAAATTGGATCTAAAAGTCACAAATTAACCTAAATAGTTCTTACTCATACTGAGATCATGTAAAAATATTTAAACCAATACAAAATTAATAAAAATTAATTGAACTAAAATGAATTAAACAAATACAACATGATCTAATATAATAATAATCTAGATTGGATTGGTTCTAAAACCACTACCTATGGTGATTCCATGAATAGTTTTATAGTTATGTATAGTGACCTATATATTTCATCAATCCACATTAGTAATTTTTTTGTTCAATAATTTTATAGGTAAAAGATCTTGGTTCCCATCCCTTTTTAACATCCTCACCTCCCATTATACCTCACATGGGACCACTAAGATATAGCTATGGGGAATCTGACAAAACTAGTTTTTGTTTCTTTCCATGATATAGTATCTTCTATAGTGACCATGATTCCCCCTTCTAGAATGTGATTTTCATTCTATAAGAGTGTCACATGATCTTTCATTGGATTGCTTATTTTTCAGTACACACTCCTTGGACCAAAATAGAAAGTATGGTATTATATAGGTCCTGCATATTTCCCATTACATGATACTTAGCCTATAATTATATCACAACCTCCTATTCTATTTTTAAGTATGCTATTTTGCCTATATATATATCACATTCCATGATTCTTGTACACATTTCTTATCCCATGTACATGCATTATAATGAACATTATTTGGATTGTGTATATCACTCTTCTATAACTAGATACAAAGCCAATTGAATTATAAATAATGGAAGATTACTACTATGGAGTCTCTTATTCAGTGATCTAGGATTTAAATTCAATAGATAGAGGAATGAAGTCCCTAGTTGTTCATCAAAAACCACCACTCTTTAGCCAATAATAAGTATTCAGAATGAGTATAATGTGTCTAGTCACCACTAAATATCAGTAACCAAACACATTAATCATCATTATGGATCACCACCAATGTTAAATTAATAAATAACTAAAACATTATAAAATAATCACACATGAAAAAACCTATAGGATATAAAAATGTTAAACATAGAATGTAATAAGATTTCAATTTTATCTTACACAAGAGGCCCTTTCCACTCTCCCACCCAAGCCAATGGTATGATTCCTTTAGAATATTTTCACCCCCACTCTCTCTCCATCCCTATTATAATAGCCTCACCTCACCTTATTCCTCATGTGTGAATCCTAAAAAATAGTTGTGGGGCCATGAAAACAAACCATATGTGTTTTTTTCTTTCTAGACTGTAGTTTCTTCTATAGAGACCCTTATTCTCCTACTAGAATGTAATTTTTGGGTTATAGGGGTGCTAAAATCTTTATCATTGGATTCTTTATTTCACTATACACACTGTTTGGCCAGAATTAGAAATCATAGTAGTCTTCTAAGCCTGTGTATTTCCTAATACAAACTATTTGGCCTCTGATTGTATCATAACCTCATATTATTCTTTAAAGTACTCTACATATCCTATATATGTCACATTACAAACTTATAGTAAACACTTATTTCCTTGTGTACATGCATCACAGTACACACTACTTGACCTATGTATATCACTTACGTACATCATAGTGCATGACCAACTAAATTAGAAAGAATAGTAGATTACTTTTTTGTATTATCTAGTTCAATGATTCTTGACTTAAATTCAATAGATGGGGGAATAGAGTATCAGTTTATTCATTAAAAACCACTCGTTGTCTGGTAGTAAGCATTAAATATTATTTGTAGGTGTTTATTCATCATTTAATATTAGTAACCAAACACATTCATATTCATTTTAGTAACAAAATAAATTCATATTCATTAAGGCCCTGGCTTGTAGGACATCTAACACATCCCACCCTATCCCAGTCATGTCTTATATATTTTCCTACACTTCCAAGGCCTCGATAACTACAGTTCAGTCTCATAAGAAATTTTTTAAAAAGATCATACTTGACATAGATAAATTAGATATTTAGATAGAGGATATGGATCAAACCATTATTTATTTAACTTCATTGGATTGATCAGTGTTATTTGTTGTTTGGGAATTGCAAGTTACAGGTGCAAGTGTTTTTTTGCAAGTGTTATGTGAAATTACTATGTGTTGTCTAGGAATTGAAAGTTTTAGTGGGATTTCAGGTTCATGTGAGTGTTTGTCTATAGTGGAGTTGGGAATTGCAGAGTGTTATTGCATTGTTTTGTGTTCTGTGCAAGTTGTCAAGTGGTGTTCTGACTGGAAGAGGTGCATATTGTTTTCTTGGGCCATATGCTATTGGTTTTATATTGGATTACCAATACATTGTATCCTTATTCAAATAATCTATAATATGAGAGTATAAGTATTTAACTATTTTTATCTCTTTATACTCTCTACATCTTGTACATGAATTATCAAAAGGATCCCTATAAATATATTCTATATATATAACCTTACCACTTTTTTCAATTTTAGGAAGTGGTTGATCCTTCTCTTACTTTATATTTTTCATTACCTTATTTTCCTAGTTCTTTTGTGTATTCATTAAATTGTCTTTTGATAATTCAATTTCTAATTCATCATAGATAGAGACATAATTCTTTATTTGATATTCTTATTCAAACATCTCAAAAATACACTTTATCTTGAGGTACCTTAGGTCTTTTTTGATGTAACCTATAATTTTCACCCCCTACTCTCTCCAACCCTCCATTTTTAACAGCCTCACCTCCCATTATTCCTCACATGGAACCACTAAAAAATAACTATGGGGACCCTGAAAAATCCATTTATTGTTGTTTATTTCTAGGCTATAGTTTCTTCTGTAGTGAACATGATTCCCCCTTCTAGAATGTACTTTCCAGTATATAAGAGTGTCACATGCTCTATCATTGGTTGGCTTATTTTCTAGTACACACTCCTTGGCCCAAAATGGAAAGCATGTTATTATGTAGGTCCTGTATATTTCCCAGTACATGCTGCTTATCCTATGATTATGTCACAACCTCCAATTCTATTTGGGTATGTGTTTTTTGTAGGGCATATTTTGGATATGAATTTTATAGGGCCTATTTTTGGATAGCTATATATCCCAACCCTTATACCAATGGTTCAAAGTAAACTATATTGATAACTATCTATCCCAAATGAATGAAATTTTCCAAGCTAATATAAATAGAAACAACACAAACTAAATCTAATGAAAATTTCCCAAACTAACTTGTATCGAACAAAACAAAACTAAGCTGAAACTCAAGTCAAACTTATTATATACCATTAATAAAAAGAGTAATTATTAATTAATAGGAATGTACTATTTGATAGTATCATTTTGAAACATAAATATGTTTCCCCCTTGCTTTAAGGAATGTTATTTGACCCATGGGGTGTTATGGTTCTTATATGTTAAATGGTGACTTGTATAGTCATAGGATACAGGTATGTTGTAGTTTAGTTTTTATTTTATTTTCTTCATCGCATCAGCCACTTAGTCCTTTTACTACTTTCTACCTATAGAGGGTAGTTATATTCTATGAAGGGGGACAGAAGGGCATTGGAGGTGGCTATGCAGTTTTCTTTACAGGGGAGGGAGATTGGGGTAGTGGAGAGATTAATTAGTGTGTTTCATTTTTTTCTGCCTTTATATCATGTTGCTTCTGTTTATTTTCTTTTCCTTCGGTGTGGATGTACAACATATGGATAGTTCATTCTGAAATGATGGGAACCTTGTGGAAAATTGTTACAATATGTCTCACAATGATAATGAGGATAGTGATGTTTCTGTAAATAAATATTCAAATTACATTAAAGATAAGAGAATCACTAAAGAAATTTTATTTAAGAAAAAAAACCTACTTTTACAAGTAGAAAATAACTTATAAGAAAATGATGTCGAAGAAATAGAGGTCTTAAAATACTTTAAATAATATGTTATCATGAATATTATGGATAAATATAAGACAATGGGATAAAACAATGGTGATGAAGGATAAGTGTAAGGGAGAGTGGAACATCAATAATAGTTAGAATATTCACATGATGAAATAGTAATTTTTTGATCTAAAACAAAGAAATATATTGGATTTATTTCATGATTCCAAAATCTTTAAGAAAAATTATAAAGAAGAGATATTTGAGTCAATGGTGTAATTTTAAAATCTAATATATGAATACACAAAAATATCAAGGAATATTATTTATTAAAATCTCAATATCTATGATAAAACATGAATTATGAATGGTTTTACTAAAATACTGAAATATTGAGTTAAATATATTAAATATATTAAGTGTGAAGTATTTTATTCCTGGTGAAAAGTTAAAGATCGGGAGATATGTTTGACTCTTGGAATGATATCAGAAATCATCTCAAAAATTATATAAAGAAGTTAAAGGAGAATCATTGAGGGGAAGAATAGAATTTAGAGTATTTTAAATTGTATAAAATAAAATTATAATGGAAATGATGATATATTTCTTAATCATAAGTAGAAGGTAGTGGTGGTTTATACTAATCTATAGTCACCCACCCCAAAAATAAAGGTTGATTTGTACTTGATTTATAATAATAACACTCAAAGAATCCAAAATACCACCAATGTTGTAGAAAGGAAACATAAGAGTGAACCATAAATCATGTGATATTATTGTGCATGTGACACTCTCAGAATGTGTGTTCCACAACTAAGAGGTATAGGAGGGAATATGATCTTCATATTCTGCTAAGAACATTTCAACATTACATGTATTGTTTTAATGGAAACTATTTTTTTAGTGTAAGATAAATATATATTGATATGTATTAATCAATGATGAGATAAGGTAATATACCTATAAAGACCCATCATGGTTATATGATATAGCTCAATGATTCATCAAGTGGTGTAAAAACACAAGATATATTTTCTTTATTGCAAGATAAAGTTGGTCCATCATATTCAAAGGAAGATTAAATGTTAATTTCATCACTAGGTGTGAATCAAAAAACATGGATCAAAAAGAAAATAGATGACAGAGAAGTGGATATAGATATTCTCCTATGATCATCAGATCATGTATATTCTTAGATTTGTTAATGCAGATATACAAACTATATGATGTGAAGAAGGAATCTAATTACATTCATTACATATGAAAAATAAGGTGTTTCAAAATATGGTAATGATGAATGCTTGAAAAATATCGTATCATGAAAATACAAATTTGGGGGAAAGTTCATAATATGTGAGGATGTCTTGGTGGTTTAAGGTTCATGTCATATCTATCTAAGTGTGAGTCGCTTATGCAACTCAATAAATGTAGTACAGTCAAATTGTTTCAAAGATGTTGATAAATTTGGGAATTGGGTTCAAGGTATGCATGATGATTTTGAAAAAAATTAAGAAGATTCATAAATGGGATATTATTTCAAGGCCAATGGATAAGAATTTTTTTGGGACCAAAAAAAATCTATAAAAAACTGAATAAATATGAAAATTTTATTTGAATAAAAGCATGAATTGTGTGAAAGGGATACTCCTAGATTGAAGGTATATTTTTAGATGATATATTTGATAATATGGGTAGACTAGAAACAATTCATGTATAATTTGATACGATGGTGTAGAGGGGATTAATGGTATTTCATATGTGCATCAAATTTTAATTTATAAATGGATTATATAAATAATAATTATACATTGAGTACCTAGATAGATTTTCTATTCATAAAGGCAAGGAAAAAAATTATTGGATGAGGAAGGAACTATATGAGATAATTCATTAACCAAGAGAATGATATTATTGACTAGACTGGTACTTGAATAAGCTCAGTTTCATATGTGATGGGTTTTATTATAACCTCTATATCTTGAGGAGGTACAGGTTTATAGGTTTACAGTGGGAAGTTTACATGTGCTTTGGAAGACTGGAAAAGGTTTAGTTTATAGTGGGTTGTCCAGCTTAAGAGGTTCAGGTTTACAGCAGGTTTAAGACGTGCAGATTTATAGTGGGTTTCTTGGATTTGGAAGAATAAGGTGTATGTTTTGGTTTGTAGTGGTTTTAAGAGGTGTAGGTTTACAGTGGGGGGTTACCCAGATTTGGAAGACTGAGGTGCAGGTTTTGTCCAGCTTATGTTTATTGTGGAGTAGAGGATATACCAATGGTTTAAAAAACTATTGGTATACTATATGATGGACAACATATATCTCAATGGTTTCATATAAACCATTGGGAAAATGTTGGGATAAAACTTATTCTACATGTATACCAATGGTTCAAAAACTATTGGTATACATATATTCTAAGAGTTTCATTGAAACTATTGGAATATGTTAGATGTTGGACAGTATGTGTACCAATGGTTTAAGAACTGTTGGTACACATATTGACCAATGGTTTTACTTAAACTTTTGGAATAGATTACATTCAGATAGCCTATACCAATGGTTTCTAATAAACCATTGGTATAGAGCTATTGCAATGCCTAACATACCAACGGTTCTTGAAACCGTTGGGATATGTGAAATTTTCAGTAGTGAATATTCAATATTTGATTTCATAATAACTTTGGTCAGTTGAAAAAGGTAAAATAGTTAAACATTTAATCATATCCAGAATAATATTTAGGAAATGATAATTATTATTATAAATAAATTATACTTTTAAATCTATCCATTAAATATGGTTATAAAAACGAACTGTGTTATAATCGTGGAGATGGTATGTCATACGTACGCATCAGTAACGCTTTGATTTTACAATGATCATTATAGAAATAAGGTAATATTTATTTTATCTTTATAGAATGATAATAATATCATATAAATAGTATTAATTCTTTAAATATACTTATATATATCATCCATGTTATGTGGTGATGAAAAACTAATCATATTTCTTTATGAAGGTGATAATTGACATGTGCACACAAAACACATTATCATTTTTCTGTGCATGGAAATATAATAACATAAATGATATATTATATTTTAATAATGATAAATATTTCATGAATATTATTTATAAAATTAAATGATGAACCAATAGAATATGGGGATACTACTATCCACTTTGATTGTCTCTACGGTCATATCCCATGTGTCCTGCTACTTTTGGAAAAGGGAGCTTACTTGGAGGAAAAGGATAAATATGGAGCAATACCTCTTCATAATTCTTTCACCAGGGTATTCACTAACCTTTTCCATCTTTTAATCAATGCTGCCAATAATACCGAAACTCTCAAAAGCATGTTTGAAATGGTTGAAGCCAAAGGTGATACTCCTCTTCATCACGCAGTGAGGGGTGAGCATGTGGATGTTGTAAAGTTTTTGTTGGCCTTTGGGGCATCCCCAACCAAGACAAATTCATACAGAAATATTCCCATTGAGCTTGCAGATCCTGTCACAGAAGCTAGAAGGATTTTGGATGCAGCTACTAGTTCCATGACAGTGGTTTCAACCTAGAGGAATTCTAACTCATCACATCTATATGATTTTCCTAGTGAAATTACATAATCCAAGTACTTTTTATCTCTATTAATTTATCAAGTTAATAGTTAAAAAAATAGAAAACAAATAACATCATCTCATGAGATGGTAGTCAGCCATACACATGAACGATTAATTCTTTTCCCATTTGATGGAAGTGAAGATGGATATAAGTCATGAAGCTGAAATAATAAAATATAATTATATGTAGAATACTGGATTTATTATTTTTATCATAGTTTAATAAGGTTTTAAGTATTATTAATAATAAACAAAACTAAACATTTAAATAAAAATTATACCTCTTCTTTCAAAATCTCCCTTTTATTAACACCTTAAGACTACTAAGGATGGTATTGTGGCTAAAACAGTGCATCTAGAACAAGAGTAGCGATTCTATGAAAGGATTTTGGAAATTATTGTATGATCCAAATGGGTTTTGAAGTGTGAAAAAATGGGAATAATGGGTGCCCTTTTACAATTGAGGTGAGGGGCAGTTTTGGAATTTCTTAAAACATTAAAATATAATAAGGTTGTTCTAGAGACAGACTTACAAATGGCCTATTAATACATAAGGGATTAAATTTTAGACCATATATTATCCCCTTTTGCCTTATTTAACATTTTTTATGATTTTTAATTAATTTAATAAAATATTATATTCATGAAATACCATTACTATCAAATTTAATATTATTCATTACTATGACTTTAAAAACATAAAAACAATGAGTCATATTCAAAAAAAACTATTATATTATATTATATAAATGTAATATTTAACTATATAATTCTTTTATCACATTTTAAATCTGAAATTAGATTTATTTTAATATTTTTAATATCATTTATTTAATTTTTTTCATTAATTTAATAATTACTGCATCATCATTGTGCAAGCCTTTAAGGTGATTATTTCTTCCCTAAAAATTAAAAATAAATTTTCATAATGAATATAAATATTTTATATTTACAAATAATATTTATGGTTGAATATATTTTTTATTACCATGTATAAAAAATATTATACTTATTAAAAATATTAGTGTGACAAGTTTCACTTTTCTTAAAATAAAATACTATAAGTAGATTAAAGTCATCCAAGTGGCTCCAAGAGGTCATAAATTCAGAAAAAATATTTTTCTAGTATAAAAAACTCATCCAATAAAATTAGTACGAGTTCTAGGATAATTTGTTTAATCCTTATCATAATTATTTTTACCCTTAATTACCTGATTTACCCTTAACCATGGTAATAAAAATTACTAAGTTTACTATTCATATTGTAAAAAAATAAAAGGGAACAATTTACTAAATTTAGAACTTGTGATTGAAAATATGGAATCCATTATTCAAAATTCAAAAATGAAAAGTGGATAAATTAATTTAAAATTAATCCTATAGACGGGGTGAGAAAGGGGGTTTTTAATGTGAAATTGTTCAAAAGTTTACTAAGTTTTTATATCTAAATTCTATATAAAAAAGATTAAAATGACATAAATTGGATGAATATATGTATAATTGATCTAGTTTTACTTTAAACACATTTTAAAATATAATTTAACATTATAAATTATTTAGATGAAAAATCTTCTTTCAATTAAAATTTTGAATTTTTCAATATTTATCAAAAAATCAAACTTCTTAGAAAAATACCAAGAATTTACCAAAAGATAATTTTTAAATTACTATTTAAAATAAGAAGTTTATTTTATAAAATACAATTTATAAAAGTTTGAAAATTTAGTTTTAAAATAAGTGCGCCATTAAAAGCGGCAAAACAGCCTTTATAAAAATACAACTTTTTATGCATAAAACTAGATTTACTTTTATATCATTCATATAAAATTCATAGGAATGTTAAATATTATATTGAATATATTATATATATATCATTAATATAATTCAATAAGGGTGATATTTTTATTTTATTAGTATAAAACACGCTTGTGTTCATTTAAATTATTTTCCAGAAAAATATTTCCTTTTATTTTCAAAAGGGTTTTATTTTCATTTATAAATAATTGGTCCCCAAATAATTCATTATATAAACATGTTTAAACCACATTTTTATAATTCAGTTAATCTTATTCATACCCTATATTATAACGGTTAGGTTATAATTGTAATATATATCATGGGTCATTTAGGTTTAGTGCTGTGTTTTTAATATGTTATTAAACATAAAAATATCAGGGTTATGTGTGCCACAAAAAAAATTAAGTATTGTGTGTAATAAAAAATAAACTTAGTATTTCGTGTCCCTTATGCTATAAAATATAATTATCATCTTTTAAAATCTCAGGGTGTTACATTTCCTTTCCCCAGGATTCCAGGAAGTGTGTTATGATTGATATGAAGGGATATGCAAAAGGTAATAATGGTGTTCTCAAAGAAAAATTCTATGTTTTAATTTATGCTTTCAAATGTAATGTGAATTTCAAGTATGTATCTATTTTTCCAAGACTACTAAACTATTTGGTACTTTGGGATGCGAGTAATTGTATATAAAACCAATGTAATAAAGTAACCACTGACTCTTGGTTACTAGGGTTGGGGTATTTATAGTTGGTATTAAAGTAAGTTTAGTAGATACCTTGAGAACTAGATTTAGGAAAACATATATTAGATAATATAACTATATGACTGAATTTGAGGATAAGTCTAAATATAAGATAACATCCTAAAGTTTTGGTAAGATAGATATTATTTTTATTTTCTAGAAATACATCCTTATATAAATACTAAAAGTGTATGTGGCTCTAGCATAAATTTACATAGGGGTAATTACTCCGAAAATGGTGCATTAGGATTTGACTCGATTGTTACCTATTGCATGATAATGGGCCTTAATTCATACCTATTTTGACACTCCCAGGGGATATTATTAGGTTTATTCAAATTTTATTTATAAATCATTATAAATGATTAGAAAATATTTTTATGATTTGAAAATACTACCAAAGAAACCCAGTTTATGATTATGAGATTAGTTATGCATTAATTTTTCAATTTATGCTAATTGTGTCACTATTTTTAAAATTATACATTATGATTAATAATTTTATGATTCATAATGTTATGATCTAATCTATTATATGTCATTATTTACAAATGGTACCTATTGTAAGGAATTAAAACTGTATCAATTCTCATAATCCATATAGATATTTCCATCTTGGTCAACATAATAAATCTAGATTTGGAGATGTAGTTGGAGATGATAAAATTATAACTATATTGGGGAAGCTAACTTATTTTATTTCCAATAAACATTCCCATATTAATATTCTTACTAATCTAAAACATGGTGTAACATTGTTAGACTATTTCATGTATTAGAAACCTCTATAATTTAATGGGACTAAAAATATATTTGTGGATAAGAAATAGATAAGTTCCATAGAGAATATATTTCTCACTTTGGGAAGTAATGAAAGTGGTAAGGTTGTCATAGAAGTCAATATTCTATCAAGAGATGTGTATCAATGGTGTTCATTGATTCAAAACACTAAGTATGAATAATAAATATAAAACATGGATTGAAAAAATTTTAAAAGTACTCTTCTTGGAAAAATATTTTCCTCGTGAGAAACAAGTAGATATGGAGATGAAATTATTGATTCTGAGATAAAATGAATATGAAAATGTTGCTAAGTATAAATCTAACTTTACAAGGTTGTAAATACAAGTTTATGACTACATATATAATCCAAATATTTATATTGATTGATTCTTTGATGGTCTTAAGACAATATTTTAAAGGTAACTAATCTCCTAAAATTATCATTATACAAGGACATAGTATTATGTTCTATCAAGACAGAGAAATAATTCTCCAAGTATTATGGATTTTAAGTAAATTAATATAATAAAATGGTGGTCTAGAACTCTAGAAAATTAAATAAAACAAATTAGAATAAGGGAAGAATGGAATTTCCATCTAGAAATAAATGTGGAAAACATCATGGAACATACTTATTGGGAATGAGAGTTTTCTAAAAATGTAGAAAGAAAGTCCACCATGCTTGTGATTACAGGGGAAAGAAAGAAACTTCCATTGTGTAGTGCTTCAACTATTAGTATATGGGACAATATGAAAATTATTATATAATAAATCAAGGGAATATTCCCTAGAAAAGGAAAAGGAAATAAGGCCAAGCTTCTATGATCACAACAACTGAGGTTAAAGCCCCTAATGATGTTATGGTAGGTTCTTTACACATATATTAAAATTTGGATAATTATTTATTTGATTCTGGGTCTTCACGTTATTTTATATCATCCATTTTTTCCAATAAAATTAGATATTTCCCTAGAAACTTAATAAGGGAGTTATCAGTCAAGACTCCTAGTAAAAGTCTCACCGTAACAAGGATGTGTTAGTGAGTTCCCATAATTACACATAAATGTGCTCTATTTTTTAACTTCATTATTATACATATGGTTGATTTTGATATAATCCTTAGTATGGACTAGATTTCAAAATATGGTGAACAAAATTATTGAAAATATAATTAAATTATTATTTTTGATGAGGATATATAATTCCTTATCTTTTCATGGGAGACTTTATCATATGAGTCATTTCTAAATCTACCCCTAATATCTCTTCTTAATTAGTTTCTTGGGGAATAAGAGAAGAAACAAGATACCAATGTAAAGGTTAATCTCCAAATTGAGGATGTACCTATTATACAAGAATACATTGATGTATTTACTGAGGAATTTTCTAGGCATCCATCGAAACATGAATTTGTGTTTTATATTGATTTAATTCCTAATAAAAGACCAATATCAAAGACTCCCTATAGAATAAAAACTATGGAATTAGTGGATTTGAATAAACAACTAGAGTATTTTTGTGATAAAGGATTTATAGGCCCAAGTGTTTCTCCTTGGTGAGCCTCAGTTCTTTTCATTAAGAATAAAGATAGAACTATGAAGTTGTATATTTATTTTAAGGAAATAAATGTTATCATGATAAATAACAAGTATTATCTACCTCTCATTGATGAATTATTCAATCAAATTCATGAATCTCAATATTTTTCAAAGATTGAACTTCATTTTGTGTATCATTAATTATGAGTAATGAAAGAAGATATTCCAAAGATAGTATTTTATATTAGGTATGGACATTACAAGTTTACAATAATGCCATTTTAATTGACTAATTCACTCTCTATTTTCATGGATCTAATGAACATATTATTCAAGGAATTTCTTAATGATTTTTTGTGGTATTTATTGATGATATATTTTTCTAATCTAAGAGATTTTAGGACCATAATAATTATTTTAGGATCATTCTTGAGACTCCTAAAATAAAAGGGTTATATGGGAAATTTAGAAAGTGTGAATTCTAGCTTCAGAATGTTTCTTTTTTCTGGTCATGTTATCTCCAAGGATGGAATATTAGTTAATCCTACAAAGAAAAGGGTAGTATAATATTTACCTAAACCAATAAACATAACCAAGGTACATAGTTTCATTGATTTTGTAGGTTACTATTAGTGATTTTTTCAAAAAAAATAATGGTTAGCTAATTCATTAACCAAGCTTACTCGAAAAGGGGTTAAGTTCATATGGATAAATTAATGTGAAGAATGTTTTAAATAATTTAATATGAGATTAATGAATGCTCTAATTTTGACTCTACTGTCAGAAAATGGTGATTTTGTAATATATAGTGATGCATTTAAGGAGGGACTTGGTTGTGTCCTTATGCATAATGATAAATTTATTGACTATGCAACAAGTTAGTTAAATATTCATGAAAAAAACTATCCAACCCATGATCTTGATTTGATAGTTATAATATTTACTTTGAAGACATAGATACATCATCTCTATGGAAAAAATTGTGATATATATACAAATTATAAGAGTTTGAAATGCATATTTTTATAGAAATATCTCAACATAAGGAAAAGTCGATAGATCGATCTACTCATGGACTATGATTTCTCAATACACTATCACCTGAGGAAGGAAAATAAGGTAACATGTTCATTGAGTAGGAAAACTAATGGAGTTATAACCAAAATGAGGATCAACAAGGATCTTATGTTCATGGATATAGTAAACATGGATAAGGAAATTATTAATGAAGGGGAGACATCACTCATTTTTTAAATTATTTTCAAACCATATTTTTTAGAAAATATAGAAATAATTTAACCTGATGATAAGAATCATTAAAAGAAAATTAAAGTCATGAATGATGGAAAATTGGAAAAAAAATATTGATTTATGAAAATTAGAAAGAGACTATGTGTTCTATATATACATGATCTGAAGATGGATTTGTTGGATGATCCCATAGCTCTAATTTCTCTATACATCTTGATAGCACCAACATGTATAAATATTTAAAGGAACAATTTTAGTGGGATAATATGAAGCGGTAAATTGATGATTATATGTCAAGATGTTTGGTTTTTAAGTAGTTTAAGGCTGAAAGATATAATCTTAGAGGATTCATATAACCTCTTCCTATTCCTATGTGTAAATGGGATGACATTATCATGTACTTTGTCAATAGATTACTAAATAATCCTATAAATAATGATGTAATATGGGTTATTTTTTATCGCCTCTCTAAATCTGAACATTTCCTTACTATAAGAGAATATTTACCTCTAGATCACCTTTTATGACTCTATATTAAGGAATTTTAATACTTCATGGAACACCTCTATAAATTGTTTCTGATCATGATCTGTGATTTATATTGAAATTCTGGAAGAGTCTTAAGAAGTCTCTTAATATTGAGCTTCATTTGAGCATCGCTTATCACCGAAAAACTAATGGATGGTTTGAAAGAACTTTTAAAACATTATAAAACATTTTGAGGACATTCTCTCTTTACTTTCAATGTATATGGGATCATTATTTAACTTTGGTGGAGTTCACCTATAACAATAGCTTCCATTAAAATATTTAAATGGCTCCATATGATGCATCATATGGAAAGAGATGTCATACTCCAACTTGTTGGTAAGAAGTTAGTTAAAGGAAGCTTGTAGGCCTAGCACTTTTTGTGGAGACAATGTAAATGGTAAATAATTTTCAAACCCATACAAAAGTAGCTCAAGGTATGAAAAAGATTTATGATGATAACCGAAGGAAATGTTTGTAATTTCAAGTGGTAGATCGTGTTTTTTTAAAAGTGTATATATATAAGGGTGTTATAAGGTTTGTTAATAAAGAGAAATTGATCCTTATGTACATTGTACCTTTTCAAATTCTGGAAAAATTATAACTATGGTTTACTATTTGGAAATGCTACCAAGTATCTCTAAAGTACATAACGTGTTCCATATATCATTGTTAAGGAAATACATGCCAGACCCAACACATGTGCTCAACTTTGAAGAAATAGAATTAGAACTTGATATATCTTACTGTAAAGAAACTATCTATATTATAGAAAATTGAGAACAAGTGTCGAGGAATCGAAATACTCAGATGGTAATGGTACTTTAGAGAAATCATAAGATATAAGAGGCAACGTGAGAACTTGAGTAAGTTATGATGAATAACTACCCAAATATTTTCATGAGGTTTCATTCTAAAAATTTAAAGGATTTAATGTTTTTTAAAATTTAATAATGTAACACCCTGAGACTTTACAATATATATTTCCTTTTAAATAAATTCAATATCTTCAATAGTTTTCAATACACACAACCTCGAGTCTAAAAGAACCGTAAAATAGTATATCGTTATAACCTATCCATTAAATTGGTGTGTATGAATAGGAATAAATAAATTATTAAATTTATAGGTTTTTAAAATGCATAAATAAATTTATTGGTTATCAATTGATTATAAATAAAAATGACAATCATTTGAAGGGAAAAAAAGAAATTTTTTTTCTAAAAAACTATACTTTTCTAAAAAATGGCTTCGTCGCATTTTGCGTACTTATGTTAAAATTGATTTTTTTTCCAATTTTATAAAATTTATTTTAAAAATTAACATAATTTTTTAAATAATAATCACAAAATTATCTTAGTGTGATTTTTGATAATTTTCTGAAAATATTTTTTTAATGAATAGTAAAAAACTGATTTTTGTTGAAAACTTCCTTTTACTTTAGAACATTTAAAAAAATTAAAAAAATATATAAATATAAAATTATTTCAATAATATTATAATTAATTAAATTTAGTTCATTGGAATCAATTATATGTTCAATTTTAATATAAAAAATATATACTTATGAAAACTTTTCCTTTGGAAAGTCATTTTTTCTCCCATCTGTAGGTTTAACTTTAAATTATATTCTTCCAATTTTGTGAATTGAATTTGAAAAAATAGATTCCATATTTAAAATAATAATAATTAATATTATATAATAATTCAAAATTAATTTTTGGTTATAATGAATAGTATAAACATTAAAATTAATTATCACAATAAAGGTGAAAATGGGTTTATCAGGGATTAAACTAAAAAGATAATGGTAAAAATGAACTAAAAACTTTTCCAATTCCTATTGTATCAATATATTTAGACATTATATAATTTAAGGTTTAATAATTATCCTTTTTTAATCCCTTTTTCATGTGAACAATGTGGGTACAATTTATTCTTTTTAAAAATTCCAAGTGTGTCCTTCCCCGCACTTATAAAATGATACCCCATATCCACTTATATTAAAACTTAAAAAAACATTTTATTAAGACTATAACTAATAAAATAACTTCCTTACATACATACCCATTAATTATAGTCTTTTTTATCATTAAACTAATCTATGAAGAATTTAGGTATAAACATAAAGAGGTTTTCTGAAGAAGATGTATGATTCATAACCATGAGTTTTCATTTTATTTATTTCTTTAACTCCATAAAATATCCATAAAATACAATAAAATAATAACACTAATATATATAATACACTTATATTTTATTATTATAATTTTATAATCTATAAACATCCCCACTTCCATTAAATGGGAAATGAAAATGTCCATCGTGTGTACGGATGGCTACCACCTCACGAACCAATATGAATCATTTTCCATAACCACCTCTCATGGATGTATATAATGATATATTTAATGTATATATATTATATTTATTACATAATTATAATAACATATTTACCTTCTTACCTTTCAATCCTTTGGAAAATGATAATGTCGCTCGTGTGTACGTGTGGACTGCTGCCTCTATGAAGTGATGTGAAACGGTTTTTCATTTTATTTTGACATGGATGGTAATAAGGATGTATTTTTATGAATATATATATTATATATAATATAATAATGATTCTATAAAGTTTAAATTTCATTTTCCTTTAATTTTTTCCATTTGTTAAATAAATTGAAAACAGTGTTCATGCATACGTATGGCCTACTATCTTCATGAATGATGTAACTCATTTTTTTACCTATAACTTTTTTGGACAATTATTAATGATTATATAATGAAAATGTATTATATTTATATCCTATATATAATTATATATATGATTAAACCATTATTAAAGTACAAGTATCAAAACAACCAAAACAAAACATAAATGAAAAATGACGCATTTATCACCCAGAATAGTATTTTTAATAATGAATTGTTAATAAAATAGTGATAAAAAGTTATAATAATATCATATATGGTATAATATATATTATTATGGTACTATAATATATGTATAATAAATCTATATTTATTATATAGGAGTTTCAGACATGTACGAAGGAAATCAGACCTGTGGTAAAGGTTTCTTATCTCACTTTTACTTCCATGAGACTTATGTCATATTTACCAATTATTTATTTTATGTGGTGTATATAATACCCATTTTATATATTATATCATAAATATATTTATCTTCATTATAATTAAAGTTTATTTTTGTGTTATTTCTCTCATATGTATTATGATTCAAAAGTTACCAAAGTGATAAGGGTTTTACAATTACAGTCTCACAGTTTATTAGGATTGTCTATGATTAAGTTTCTAATGATGAAATATTATGATCTATCTTTCAATAAACTCTTGAATTTTCTCCTCCTATGTCTATTCATTAACTGTTCAAGTAATAGTAACATTTTCCTCTCTTTGGAACTTAAAATTATTGAAAAAAATGTTTTTAAGAAAACCATAATTCATTTCTATCTTTGGAAAAAAATCCTTTTTATTCCATATTAATAATTTCTAAAAATGTTTTTAAAAAATGTTTTTAAATTCTCAGAATTATTTATTAAAGAAATTTTTACCCATGTTTGATTTCTTATAAAATGGTTTGAAATGAATCTTTCTATCATTTTCCAAAAAATGTACTTTTTAACCTTTTTACAATAGTGTGAAAAATAATGTTTTTTTAACTTATATGACATGTATGGAATTACATGTTGTTATAACCACTCATTATTTTGAATATTCCTTTACAAGTTTACAAATTTTTGTTAAAAAAATCCTAATATTCTAGAAAAAAAATTAAAGTTATTTTCAAATTGAAAAGAATATTTTCCTCAAGAATGTTTTGGTGAAATTTTTATGGTATTTCTATTAATCAATGACAATAACCCTCATTTTAACTTATGGTTCATTAGGAATATGTTATAATGATACCATACTTTTTATTTCTTTATCTTTTTTATGATCACTTTGACTATGATGTACTATTTTTTATACCATTCTCTATATTACTCTAGATTGTTTATGATTATGTTTATTGATTGGGGAAATTATTAACATTCATGTGCTAGTTTTTCAATATGACTGTTTATGTTGATTATGTTTATTTATTAGGGAAATTATTAACATTTCATAAGCTAGTTTTTTAGTATGAATATTTATATTAATTATATTTCACTCCTTTTATATGATAAATGTAGTAGACTTAGTAAGTGATGGGAAGGGCCCATTATAGATCCTCATTGCATCGGTGGGTACCATGAGACAAACTATTTGGATTAGGATTTATACATTTATATAATATTTCTTGGTACAAGTCATTGATGATGTGGTGATGATGTTCGACATTATGCATTCCCTCATTATGAGATTAGTTATAAATGTCCATGTGATTATTCAATTAGTTATAATATTCATGCATAAGTTTCAATCTCATGTGATTATTTATATGGAATTATTTTGATCATCATTTATTCATACCATATTATTCTTCATATTCAATTTATTTATTAAATGGAATGTGTTTTAGTTATTTACCTTACCATATTGATTATTCCTTATTTATTTATAATATATTATGTTGTACACATACCCTTATCGAGCATTAAAGATCACCCCTTTCTTATGTTTCCTTTCCCCAAGATACTAGAAAGTTAATTATGATTTATATGAAAGGATATGAAAAAATGAATAATGTTTTTATAAAATAAAATTATATGTTGTAATTTGTGTTTTCAAATGTAATGTGAATTTCAAGTATGTATCTATTTTTTCATGACTATTAAACTATTCAGTCCTTTGGGATGTGAGAACTTGTATCTACCACCAATATAAAAAATTAACCATCGAATCTGGGATATTAGGGTTGGTGTATTTACACCAATATCTTAGTTTATGAATATTATGTATGATAGCTTATTATATACGCAACACAAAACTTAAACAAACCATGAAATACTATTAAAATTTTATTATTTAAAATAATAATTATAACTTGTAATATCCCAGACCTCTTAGATCCATTCCTTTGTGAAAATTTGGTGTTTGAGCTGTTCTAGGAGGTCATGGTGACTTATTCCTAACACTTTAAAATTTCCAGTTTTGTGAATAGTGTTTCCAGTTCTGTGAATAGTATCATTAGTGAGACTGATGTGAACAATGTCATCAGTGAGATAGATGTGAATAGTTTCATTAGTGAGACGGATGTTAATAGTTTCATTGGTGAGATAGATGTGAATAATGTCATTAGTGAGACAGATTTGAACAGTGTCAGCAGTGAGTCGTGTCGGTGACTGGTGTCAGTGAGTCGCGTCAGTGACTCACATCAGTGACCCGCATTGGTGACTCGTATCGATGACTCATGTTGATTAGTTGTGTTAGTGACTCACATCAGTGGCTCATGTTAATGACTCACATCGGTGACTCGCATCGGTGACTGGCGTCATTGAGTCACGTCAGTGACTCCCTTCAGTGAGTCACGTCAGTGCGTTGGTGAGTCACGTCGGTGAATCATGTTGGTGAGTCACGTTGGTGAGTCATTTTGGTGACTCGAATAGGTGAATCGTGTTGGTGAGTCACATTGGTGACTCATATCGATGATTCACATCATTGAGTCATGTCGGTGACTCATATCGGTGATTCGTCGGTGAACAGTGTTTCTAGCATCCTACAGTTTCAGTCATTTGACATTATCTTTGACATAAAATTCATTCAAAGCCTTGTTTTAAGGTATTTAAGGAAGATTAAAATCCCATAACTCCTATCTTAATTTTTCTAAGGTTTTGAGTTCCTTTACTCAGTCAAAACGTATAGTCTTGACTAGATCCACCTTTAATGGAAAATCTAAAATGTATCTAAACTACTGCTCCATTTAGATTTTCAATAGGGTCAATATACCTTCTTCCTTGTTATTTATTCTTATTTTATTTAGTATGGGATGTCTCAAACTTTTCTTTCCCAAGGAGTTTTGTGATTATGTTCTGGACCTTGGATCGTGTTTTCTCTGTAGTTCTTCCTGCTGCATGCGCACCCCCTGTTTTGGTGCAACCAGGAAGTGTCGATCTATCTTAGATATAAGGTATGTTCTACCTTTGTTCTTCTAGGTTCCTTGATTTGTTTCCAACCATTCTCATTTCCATGTTAAGTAATGTTATCTCCATGTTTCTAATGTACCTTTCTTGGGTGTTGGTTGATGTAGTTGTGTTGCGGTGTCCTCGGGTGGATGCAGTCATTACGGGAGAGGAGGTGATATGTTGTGTTGTATGTTCTCATGAAAATAATATCAGAAACCTTTTTAAGTAGGGGATTCATGGATTATCTATTATTTTTACATGTAGTCATAGATTTATCAAGATTTATCCAATGGATCACAATGAAATTGACATAATAAATATTTAAACTGGATTAAAGAATTGGTATCAATTTCCTAGAAATTTTATTGCCTCTTGTTTTCCTAGATAGTGTGATATCTATGATTTTATTTTTTAGAATTTCATTCTTGATGTAAATTGGTAAAGAATGTAAATCCATGATTAATCTTGAATTAATTGGCCAAATATAAAGAGGTGTGTTAATGAATTTTGTTGTTGTTGTTGTGATTTTATGATAATCAAATGGATTCAGTCATGCATTTTTAAATGAATCGGTTAATTAAATATGTAATAAAGAAATAGTTGTGAAATAAAGATAATTCTTTGAAGGGTTATGAGTTACCCTCTTTCTTGTAAATTCCAAGTGCCTTATGATTTGGAGTTGTGAGTTCTCATTGTGTGTTAAGGTTGAATTCCTTGTTTAAGTCCAAGATCCCAGTTGCTATGTTGTTTATTTCCTACTACTTATGTTGTGGTGTGAGCCTAGGATAGAAAATTTTGGAGGGCCATTGTGGTATGTGGCAGTAGGGAGGCTTAGTGGTTATAGCATAAGTTGATGCCTAGAGTGGTAAGATGCATCGGTTTATGCAGGAGGGTGTCGGAGAGGACATTGGGGATGATGGAATGTGTTGAATCTGGGTTTACCCATTGATATGAAAGTGGTTGTTATTGAATCTGATTTTTTTATCTGATTTAATTTCCTCACTACTTGAGGTAGATGGTCTTCTTACCTTACTTCTAAAATTGGTGAAGACATGTGGGGTATTCCACTTGCTTCCATGTTTATCTTCTTGAGGATGGATGGGCAAGCGCTCCTACTATAGGTGGAAAGACTTGATTGGTAGTTAATCTACTCACCATGTTGATCCCCTTGTGTTTGGTATCTTATAATTTTTCCTTATAATACCTAGAATTATGAAAAATTATAATTTTGTGGACTCGGTTTGGTTATGCCCGGAGGGCATGGATATTGGTTCGAATGGTAATGGGATGTAATGTGATAAATTTTAATGGTTAAATAATTAATTAACGTAAAGTGAAACTTATAAAAAGGTATAAGTAACTTAATATATCTCTTTAAATGGTTGTGTGCCTATAGAATATATAGTCTCAATAGTATTAGTTGGGAGTTCAAGAGACGTTAGCTGAAGTTGAGTCTGGGAATAGGTATTTCCCATAGTTTGGTTGTGAGCTAGATTATATCATGCACTTTTTGTGTTTCTATATTCTACCCCCACCCTGTCAGTTAGGGAAACTGACACCCCAGGGATTCTGAGCCCTGGGGGGTGTTTTCCCCAACATTCTGGTAGTAGGATGGATGTCTGACTACCCCATTTGGCCATGTTCTCTTCTCTTGGTAGTTACTTGTGTTGTTATACATGGCGATTAGTTTTTCCATATATGTGTGTAGAGGGATGTGATGGCTTGTGGTTATTTCACATAGATATATTGTGGATATAGTTTCCTATGGACTACTATAGGTATAACATGTATAGGTTATGATGGCTTGAGGGTCCTTACTCTGTGTATGGGTTGTAATAGATTGAGGTATAATACTCGACGTATGATACATGTTATGAGAGATATTTTTTCTCTTAGAAACTACATGGTTACTTTGGTTTTGTGTATGTGGTGGTGTGATGCATGAGGTTCATGTTGACGCATGAGGTGCGTGTTGTGTTTCTTTTCTCAGGTGTCTATAGAAAAGCCTTTTTAGAGAGAGATGCTGAGAACGTGCGATGTTGGGGCAAAGAGTAAAAATAGTGGGCAAGTGGTAGCAGGGTACCCTTAAAATTATTTATTATAGTATATACTCTTGTATGAGATACTTGGTGAGATTAGACATGGTGATTCTAGGAACATAGTATATCTTTTTAGGTGACGAGTTCATATCACTTGTTGTTCAATGTGATTTAGCATGCTTTTTTTAATTTTTCAAGAGAGGATCTGGGGAGGATTCTACTGAGTATACTGTTATATTCACCCTATATTATATAAACTATTTTTCAAGTTTCTTGGAGTAGGTTGGAGGTCAGGCTAGTTACTACTAGCTTGGGGTTGCAGGAGTTGTCCAGGCTTCATGGTCGCTGTTTTTTTACTTTATTTACGAACTTACAATTTTTCCCTTTCAGTTGTAGTAGTATTTGTATAACATTACATGTGTGTACTTGGGTTTTATTTTATATTATAGTCTAAGTAGGAGTTGGTTGGTGTCTATCTTATCTCTCTCATCTGCATGTTTTCTCTTAGAGAGTAATGTCTCCCATTTGTGTGTTTGTTATACCCTCGGTGCTAGTTTCCAACCCAAGGCCTAATATAGGTGGGACTCGGGGGGTCATTATCTTTCTTCTCACATTGCTGGACTAGGAGGGGTACACCATGTGGGGAGGGGGTTGTGATAGAGTGGTATCAGATCCCTGGATGAGGGATAATATGGAGTTTGGAATTAGGCACAGGTGAGGTTGCTTGGGTTGGTAGGGAAACAGTGTTAGCTAAGTTTAGAAAGAATTGTAGACACTAGAAACTGACTTATACATGGGTATTTTGGGGCCCCTATGATCTGATTCATAGACCATATGCTTATAGTTTCTACTCAACAAAGTAATACTAGTTGTAGGGTAGAGACCTAAGAAAGGATCATGCGTCGTTATTCTTTTTCTCTATGTTTGAATGGGTAGACCTTATGATAGGTTAAAATAAAACGAAGAAAACAAAACAATTGATTAATGTTAAATTATTTCATATTCTAGGTTTAGAAGTTATAATTGTTCATAATTTTTGCAGGAATGGATTTATGTTGACATCCTCATCAGGTTTGAATAGAATATGTTCAGTAGGTTGTGCCAACAGATCATCATAGAGTAGAGGTTGATGACGAAGACACTTGGAGGAGGACACTCTAAGAGTTTTGTCACTAGAGTATACAGAAGTATAAGGGATCTATTTCAGATACAGTCATATAAGACTGGTTGGATGAGGTTGAGATATATTTTAGTTCGATCTGTGCTCAGAAGAATCACTTGGTATCATTGGTTGTGATGATGATGCATGGAGTAGTGAGGTAGTGGTCATTCTTATTCCTTAGAGATCGTGATGATTCGGTAGTCCCATGAGAGAAGTTTTGAGACTAGTTCAGATCAAATTTCTTTCTCCAACCATTAAGGAGTCTGGTCTCTAATACTTTCTTACCCTTTGATAGGGGATCTCTAGTGTTTGAGAGTTTGGTATTTGTTTCAGGAACCTTTTACAAAATTATTCAGACCTATTTCCAGATGAGGGGGCTAGGGTGAGGCATTTCAAGGAGGATTTTCATCCAGAGATTCAATGCCAGGTCACCTTGTTTATGATGAAGACATGTCTTGAGGTGCTGGTGAGGGAAGAGGTCATCGAGAGGATGTTATCTGGAACCAGATTTTCATGAGAGGGGAGTTGTTAGGATTCCTCATGAAGAAAATCTACAGTTCTAGGTTCCCTGTTTTTTGGGAAGAAAAGTTTTTGACCATCCAGGGGTAAGTCACATCCCTCTATATCTCATTTCTTCAGGGGAAGTGGATCTCAGTCCTATGACATGGGGTTAGGTGCTTTTTTTTATTATGTAAGCTGAGATCATCAATAGCAAGAGTGTCTGACCTTTCTAAGAATTCAGTGTGCATCAGGTGTTTCACTCCAGTTTCCTCCATTGAGTAAGTTCCAACCAAGGTAGCAGTAGCAAGTCGTACCAACATTAGATCAGCAGAGAATAGATGGGTAAAGTAAAGGATATCCCAAATACACTCCTTGTCCTCATATAGAAGAGTGTGTATATAGATGTGGTCTTCGTTAGGGTCAATAAGGCCATGGAAAAAGTCATGGTCAACTTCATGCATTAGCATTTCCAGTGTCAGGAAATCCAGACATCGTTTGAGGTACCATTTTCTTGTGTTTTACTTGGGTGAATGCATTGTTTGATTTAGTAATGATTCAATCCTTTATATCACCTTCTCTTGTCTATTATTTGGGACTTGAGGTAGAGAGGTTTCTAGTTCCCTTGGCGTTGACTACGCTAGTTGGAGATCGAGCTGACTTGTTTAAAGTATGTAGAGATTGTGAGCTAGTACTGAGGCAGCACCACTCTTGGGGATATTTCCTATGTTTATGGATATAACCATATGATGTCATCCTCAAAATGGATTGGTTGTATTTATTGTAAGCTATCGTGGACTATTTCAGAAGGCAGGTGGTGTTTTTCGATGTTGATGGAGAGCCAATGGTGTTTGTTAGTGATCGAGACCCTTAGATGGGTCAGAGGCATATTCCATCCTTGTCATCCTTAATGGATAAGTTGATTTTGAGTTCTTAGTAGTTTCAATATTTGGTGTTTCCTAGGGTTGTAGAAGAGTACCTTGATGTCTTTCCAGAAGAGGTTGTATCATTACCCCCTCGATGAGAGATCAAGTTCGGGATCGATCTACATCCAGGAGCATCTCCTATATCAATGTCTCCATATAGGATATCACCTTATGAGTTGTGGGAGATACGTATACAACTATATGGTCTGTTATAGTGTGTGTTTTTTCATATGAGTGTGTCACCATTAGGTGAACTAGTTTTTTTCATGAAGAAGGATGACAGTAGTTTGTGCTTGTGTATCAATTATCATCACTTGAACAAAGTGACAGTGAAGAACCACTATCCTCTTTCATAGATTGATGATTTGTTCAATCAACTGAAGGGTTCAAGTTGGTTATTAAAGATTGATTTGTAGTTAGGATATCATCAGATGCACGTGAAGGATGAGGATATCTTGAAGACTTCTTTTCATTATCGTCATGGCCATTACCATTTTGTTGTGATGCCACTTGGTGTGATGAATGATTTATCTATGTTCATGGGGTTGATGAAAGATGTGTTCCATGAGTTCATGGATAAGTTTTTGGTGGTCTTAATTGAATAAATCCATGTGTACTTCGCATTTGATGAGGAGAATTTGGAGCATCTGTGTGCTATTTTGGGATTTCTTCGTCAACAATAGTTGTTTGGAAAATTATAAAAGTGTGATTTTTGGGCTTCATAAGTCCATTTCTTGAGGAATGTTGAATACTAACAGGGAGTATATGTGGATCCATCAAATATAGAAGAATTTTTGTCTTTGGAACCCCCAAATACAGTGGCATAAGTGTAAAGTTTTCTTAGTCTCAGAGGCTAGTATAAGAGGTTTGTATTTAATTTCTCTCAGGTTATGACTCCTCTAATAGCTTTGACCAGAAAGGATTGGGAATTTGTGTAAAGTGATCAGTGTCATATATTTTTTGAGTATCTGAAGGATAAGTTGGCCAGTGCTCCAATTATTTATCTTCCAATATAAGGAGTTCAGTTTGAGGTTTTCTATGATTCTTCACGTTTAGGGTTAGGTTGTGTTCTGATGCAGTAGATATCAGTTTTTTCTTATGGGTCTCAGTATTTTCATCCCCAAAAACATAATTATTCCACCCATGATCTTGATTTGGAATTATTGTTGTTTTCCCTGATGTTATGGAGACATTACCTCATTGGTGATCATTTCGTGGTCTTCACCAATCATAAGATCCTGAGGTACGTTTTATTCCAACGTGACTTGAACTTGCAACAACATCAGTGGATGGAGTTCTTACAGGATTGTGACTTCAAAATCTTATATACACCTGTTAAGGGGAATGTTGTAGTTGATGATCTAAGTAGGAATTCGTGTAGTGATGCAGTGCATCAATCAGGTGATTCTTGAAGAGTAATGGAATAAATTTAATCATTACATCTCGATATGGGAGAAGTTGGGGGCAAAGGTTATCTTTTTTAGATGATGGATAAGTCATCTATGGTACATTAGGTGGAGGAATCCCAGTTGGGAGATCTTGAAGTGGGGGTCTATAGAGACTGATTTGTTTGTGGTGAGGCCCCTGATGGCTATTCTGAGGATGAACAACATTGGGTGTTATTTCAAGGAAGGATTTTTGTTCCTTTGGTGATGCATGAGATGGTTCACAGAGAGTTCCATATTTCTCCCTTAGTAGTATATCCTAGCAAGACAAAGATGTATCGAGCTTTGAGGAGTCAGTTTTTGTGTCCTGGGTTAAATCATGCAGTTGCGTAGTTTGTGTTTCAATGTTTGGTCTTCCAGAAGTTGAAAGTTTGTCATCATATTCCTAATGGTTTTATCCAACCATTAGATGTTCCTCATTGGAAGTGGGAGGACATATAAATAGACTTTGTTACCGGTTTACCTTTATCTCAGGGAGGCCATGAATCCATATGGGTGGTATTGGATTGTTTGATGAAATCAGACCACTTCATAGAAATCAATTAGTCAATCTCAGTTAAGGTTTTGTCGAGTAAATATCTAGAGGATGTGGTGAGGATCTAAAGAGTACCAAGGATGATCATTTCTAATCGAGATCCTCATTTTACCTTCAGGGTGTGGAGATGTCTCCAACATGATTTTGGTTCTCAACTATTCCTTATAAATTTTTTTCATCCACTGATAGATGGTCAGACAGACTAGACCATCCAAAGTCTTGAAAACATGTTGTGATCTTGTGTCCTGGATTTTGTAGGTTTGTGGATGAGGCACCTTCCCCTAGTAGAGTTCACTTAAAATAATAGTTTTCACTCCACCATTGGTATGGTGCCATTTTAATCTCTATATGTCCAACCTTTTCATTCTCTATTGTTTTGGACTGGGGTCGAAGAGTTGGAAATTTTTGGGCCAAAACTGGTACAGAACATGACAGAGATGGTTTAGGTGATTCATGATAGGATGAAGGTAGTGCAGGATCATTATAAATCTTATGTCAATCATAGTAGGAGACCTTTGGATTTTGTCATTGGGGATTATGTATTTCTAAAGGTGACTCCCGATCATGGGTAGCTAATGATTAGTCATGGGATTAAGCTTTATCACTGGTCTGTTGGTCCTTTAAAGGTGTTAGATCATATTGGAGTCATGGCGTATCTAGTAGCACTTCTCCCACATATGAGCAGGATATATGATGTTTTTTACATGTCTCAACTCCATCATTATCTTCAGTGACTTGCATCAGTGACTCGTGTTGGTGAGTCACGTTGGTGAGTCACATCGGTGGCTCACATTGGTGACTTGTTTTAGTGACTCATGTCATTGAGTCATGTCGGTGACTCGTGTCACTGAGTCACATCGGTGAATCATTTCGGTGATTCGTTAGTGAACAGTATTTCCATCATCCTATAGTTTTTCCTATTTGATGTTATCTTTGATATAAAATGAAATCAAATACTTGTTTTAAGGGATTTAAGTATGATTCAAATCCTATAACTCTTATCTTAATTTTATTAAGGGTTTGGGTGCCTTTAATCAGTCAAACCATGTAGTCTTGAACAGATCCGCCTTTAATGGAGAATCTAAACCATATCTAAACTGCTGCTCTATTTAGATATTCAAAAGGGTTGAGATACCTTCCACCTTATTCTTCCTTATTGTTTTCCTTGGTACGGGATGCCTTATACCTTTCTTTAACAAGGATTTGTGTGATTTTGGTGTGGACCTTGGATCATGTTTTCCCTGGAGTTCTTCCTACTGCATGTGCATCCCCTGTTTTGGTGAAACCAGGAAGTGTCAATCTGTCTTAGACATAAGGTATGTTCTACCTCTGTTCTTCTGGGCTCCTCGATCTGTTTCCTCCTGTTATCCTTCCCATGTTACTTCATGTAATCTCCATGTTTCTAATGGACCTTTCTTTGGTGTTGGTTGATGTGGTTGTCTTTCAGCATCTTCGAGTGGATGCATTCATTGTGGGAGAGGTGATCATGATTTGTTTTGTTGGTCATTATCAGGAAAAGAATGTCAAAAACCTTTTGAATTGTGGGATTTGTGAATTATCTATTCTTTTTACATGCATTCTTAGAGTTATCATGATTTATCCAATAGATCACAATGAAATTGACATAATAAATATTTGAACTAGATTAAAGAATTGGTATCAATTTCCTAGCAATGTTATTGCCTCTTGTTTTGATAGATAGTGTGATATCTATGATTTTCTTATTTAGCATGTCATTCTTGATAGAAATTGGAAAAGAACATAAATCTGGGATTAATAGTGAATTAATTGTCCAAAGATAAATAGGAATGTTAATGAATCTGGTTGTTGTTGTTGTGCTTTGATGATAATCAAATGGATATATTTATGCATGTTTGAATGAATCAGTTAATTCAATGTGGAATAAAGAACTAGTTTTGTGATAAATATAATGCCTTGAATTTTTCTAAGTTACCCTCTTTCTTGTAAAGTCCAAGTATCTTATTATTTGGATTTGTGAGTTATTTTTGTGCGTAAATGTTGAATGCCTTATTTAGGGCCAAGATCCTAGTTGTTATGTTGTTTATTTCCTACTGCTAGTGTTATGGTGTGATCTTGGGATTGATAATCCTAGAGGGATTTTGTGGTATTTGGGGGTAGGGATGCCCAATTTTTGTGGTAATAGTTGACACCTAGAGTTGTGAGATGCATCGGTTTATGTAGTAGTTTGTTGGGGAGGACACTGAGGATGATAGAACAGTTTGAAGCAGGGCTTACCCGTTTATATGAAATTGGTTGTTGTTGAATCTAAATTTTTTCTATCTACTTTAATTTCCCCACTACTTTAGGAAGATAGTCTTTCTTACCCTCCTTTCAAAAGAGGCAAAGAATGTGAGGTATGCCACATGATTCTGTCTTTAGTTTCTCGATGATGGATGGGAAAGCGCTCCTGCTATAGTTGGAAAGACTTGATGGGTAGTTCATCTACTTACCATGTTGATCCCCTTGTGTTTGGTAGCTTATAATGTTTCTTTAGAATACTTGGAATTATGGAAAATTTATAATTTTTTTAATAAATGATTGAATAAATGATGTTAACCCATAGGGTTGGAGCTTGGTGGGATGTAATGCTGGGTAATATTTATGAGAAGTCATGGACTCAGTTTGGTTATACCTGGAGGGAATAGATCTTGGTTGGAATGGTAATGGGATGTAATGTGTTAAATGTTAATGGTTAATTAATGTTTAGGTAATTAATTAACATAAATTGAAACTGATAAAAAGGGATAAGTAACTTAATGTTTCTCTTTAAATGGTTGTGTGCTTATAGAATATCTAGTCTTAGTAGTGGTATTCAGGAGTCTGAGAGATGTTAGCTATAGTTGAGTCTGAGACTAGGTATTTCCTATAGTGTGGTTGTGATCTATATTATATCATATAATTTTTCTATTTCTATATGCTACCTCGCCCTTTCGGTTAGGGAAACTGACACCCTAGGGATTCTGAGCCCTGGGGGGTGTTTTCCCCAACATCCTAGTGGGAGTATGGATGGATGACTACCCCCTTTAGCCCGGATCTCTTCTCTTAGTAGTTACTGGTGCTAGTATGAACTGCGGTTAGTTTTTCCATATATGTGTGTAGAGGGATGTGATAGATTTTGGTTATTTCACACACATATATTCTAGATATATTTTCCTACATACTAAAATAGGTATAATTTGTATAGGCTATGATGGATTGAGGATCCTTACTCGGTGTATGGGATGTAATGGTTTGAGGCATAATACCCAATGTATGATACATTTTACATGAGCTATGGTGGATTTTGAAAACTACCTGGTTACTTTGGTTATGTGGACATGATGTTATGATGTATAAGGTACATGTTGATGCATAAGGTGCATGTTGTGGTGCTTTACCCAGGTGTCTATGGGCAAGCCTTTTTTGGAGAGAGATTCTCAGAATGTATGACATTGGGGAAAAGCATAAAACTAGTGGGGAAGTGGTAGTGAGGTATCTTTAACATTATTTATTATATTATATACTCTTTTATGAAATACTTGGTGATAGTATCCATGGTGAGTTTAGGAACATAGTATACTTATTTAGGTGATGAGTCTGTTTCACTTGTTGTTCAATGTGCTTTAGCATGATTTCTTTACTTTTATATAAGAGGCTCTGGGAATAATTCTACTGAGTATACAATTATACTCATCCTAAGTTATATAAACTATTTTTCAGGTCACTTGGAGCAAGTTGGAGGTTAGTATGGTTACTACTAGATTGGGGTTGCATGAGTTTTTTGGTCTTTATAGTCACTGCCATTTTACTTTCTTTTGGTACTTATAATTTTTCCTTTCAGTTGTAGTAGTCTTTTCATGAAATTACATATGTGTACTTGGGTTTTATTTTATATTGTATTTTGAGAAGGATTTTGGTTGGTTTTTATCCTATATCTCTTATCCTCATGTTTTCTCTTAGAGGGCAATGCCTCTCATCTGTGTGTTTGTTATACCCTCGGTACTAGTCACCAACTCGAGGCCTACTGGAGGTGGGAATCGGGGGTTATTATCTCTCTTCTCACATTGTCGGCCCAAGAGGGATAAACCTTATGGGGAGAGGGTTGTGGAATAACCTATATGTTTAATTGTAGAGTTTGAATATGAGTAAAAAAATTATGAAATATAAATAGAAAATGTTTCCTTAATAAAAATGTACTAATTGATTTCTAGTAAATAAGAACTTAATTTTCAAGAAGAAAATATAATATTAAAGAATATATTTTGAAGAAAACTGATTTATATGCGCAAAGTATTTTTATTAAAAGAAATTAATTTAATCAATGTAGATGAATTATTTTAATTAAATTTATAAATATATATAATATATTGATAAAATAGGTTAGCATTCATCTAATGGTGGTTACTAGATGAGGAGTGAGTATAGATTCATTTTATACTTCAAAAATGATTTTTATTCCATTTTGTGCATGGATATTATGATCCATTTCTACCACTTCTAGAAATTATATATCATAAAATGGGAATAATTATCCAAATAATCATATAAAATAATTTAAAGATAAATTTTTGGGATTTTTCTCAAAAGGATGATTTTTGGGTGAACAGTGAAAAATACTGATATTATAAAAAATCTTATTTATTTTCTTTAAATCAACTAATTTAAAAAAATAATTATATTTTTTTAAGTAACATAAGTTTCAATTTATTAATCATAATTTAATTGATCCCATAGAAATCAATATTATAAATGATTCTATTATAAAATCATTTTTATGCTTAAAATGAATATTTTTCTAAAAAATATTTTTCAATGAATTTTGAGAACTTGTATTAAAATTAATTTTTAACACTTTTGAAAAATAAATCATATAAAATGGATTGAATATTTGAAATCATCATGTTCAAATTATGTAATAGGTTCTATTTTATTTTATTTTTCATGATGAATGGTAACCATGGTAAAGGTTTATCGCCACGGTAAAGGGTAAAATGGGTTAATTGGGGTTGGATAAGGCTTAAAAATCTCTAAAACACTTGAAATAATCTCATTATATGTCTATATTTTATCCATAATAATCATAAATTTGAAAATATGGAAATGTTTTACCACTTTATTGTGATTATGACCTTTATATAATTTTAAGTAAAGAGTAATTACAAAATATTACTCTCTCACACTTATTATGTTATCCAGATATGGATATAGATAAAAATTATATATGAATGAATATATGTGATATAATTAATTAATAATAAACTATATTTATGATAATAATTTATTTTTAATTTTTAATGATGGTATAATTACCTAGAACATTTATGCAACATCGATGCAGTGCTTGTGCAGGTAGTAGAAAAATCAAGAAAATGATTTTAAAAAACAATAAAAGTAATTATTTTTGGGTGACTTATGATGTCCCAATAATTTTATAAAAAATTATAAAGTGTAATTTTTGGTTGAAGTGTTTATATTATAATTATATTTTTATCTTTATGTCTTTAAATTCAAATTTTTTTAATAGTCCCAAAAATTACTTTAAATTGAATTTAATGTTTAAAATTTATTTTTAAACCATTATAAAATCAAAAAAATACTATAATAATTCAATTAGATATTTAATTTCCTATAATTTCATTAATTTTCCATATATTTACCACTTTTATTTTTTAAAATTACTTTCATGACCCTTAGATATTGAAAAAATTATTACCACAGTTACGGTTAAAAGGATTAACAAGGGGGTTAAACTAAAATATAAGGTTTAAAATGACACTTAAAGTTGTATAAATTTTATTGGTTGAATTTATTTTAACCTTATACTCCTTTTATTCTAATATATGGAACTTATTATTCATTTTACAGGAGTTACAAACATATTATATGTTAATATTTCATGTGTTTGCAAGATTTCCGCCCACCTTACTTATAAATGGGAACCACATATCCTCTCTTATTCACACTACTTGAGACACTTATCTCAACCAATACTGGTACAAATACCTTCCCAACATACCTACCTATGTCTTAGTGGTCCTGTTCTCACAAAAATACTACTTCAAGAAGGATTAATGTGTGATCCAAAGGAGGTTACCAAAAGTATAGGTATATGTTACAAATATTTTTAAATTTCATTTATTATTAAGCCTCATAAAAATATTTAATAACCATATTAATATAATTAAATTAATATATTCACCATAATAATATGTTTTTATATTAATGTTACATATATTTTCTATCTCCTTTCCATCCTATGGAAAATTAAAACATTGCTCTTGTGTACGTACGTCCTACAGTCTCTACATAGCGTTGTAATTCATTTTTCATCACCAGTTTACTTGGATGGTTATAAATATGGAATTAATTAATATATGTGATATTTATAAAATAAATATGATTTTATAAATATAATATATCATCAAAATTTTTACCCTTCCATTCATTGTATAATGATAATATCATTTGTATGTATGTGTGGACTTCCACCTCCACGAAGCGATGTGATTCATTTTTCTATTTCCATAATGCATGGATGATTCTAAAATTATATATAATGAAAAAAAATTATGTTCATAACATTGTTAAAATTTTGTATATGATGTAACCATTTCATAATTCCTTTAACCATGGTCAATATACTAAAATAATTTTAGATAAATTGACTGAAGAACCTTCAGTGGTCAATGTAAACAAGAACTATTCAATGAATGGGTGATAAATGATTATAAAATGACCTTAAATAATTAAATTTAGTTTAAAATGTTTTTAAGAAAGTATTTAATAAATCTAATTTTATTATTTAGGAGGATATAACATGTATGACCAAGTAGGAATCTAATGTAAGGGTTTTGTCTTAATTCCACTCCATTGAGACTTATGTTATATTATGCACCTAATTTATTTTATAGGGTGTATATATTACCCCTTTTACATATTACATCATAAATTAATATTTATCCATGTTATTTTAAGTTTAAATTCATGTTTTTTTCTTTTAATGGGTTTTTATTTAAAATCTATTAAATTTCTAAAGGTTTATTTTATAATCTCACTCTTATTCTGGATTGTTCATGTTTAAATTTACATTAGAATAATTATAGTCTCATTATTAATTTAAAACCAATATATTTTATTCTACACTAGTTATTTCTAAGTTTACCATGTTTTTCATTCATTATTTCTTCATTTTGGTATGTAATGATTGAAATAATTCTTTTAAACAAAACCAACCTTATTTCTCTTTTTTATTCAGAAATATTTCTATTCCATATAAATATTTTTAAAATTATTTCATGGAAGTTTTTATCTAATTTTAAATTATTATAAAGGGTATTTTTATTCTACCTTGTAATTTATTTACAAAGGTTTAAAAATAATCTTTTTAATGTTTTCCAAACAATTCATTTATGACTTTTTACAAAAGTTTGAAATGGATGTTATTTTTAAGGTATACAGAATGAATGGATTTTATAAAATTCATGGACATTATTTTTTATTTGAATTCTACCATAAGTTTCCATGGTTTTCCAAAGAAAATCATTTTTCCATTATTTTTTGAATTTTTAGTTTTTATTTTAAAATAAAAATGGAATTATTTTCTAAATGGGTGAAAAGTGTTTTGAAAATGATTTATAACTTTGTTTTAATAGAAAAGTTTTAAAAGTTTTTAAGGAAAATTATTTTTAAATTTTTTCTTCCATTTTTCTCTCTAATTATAAAAAAACTTTTATTTATTTTTAACCTTCATTTCTGATGAATTGATGGTCTTATATTATCCTTTACGGATTTATGGATAATGCCATATTTTGTGATCATTCAATTTCTTGTGATCATGTTCTTTATCACTCTTCATTATTCAGTAGACATTATTTTTCTAATTAATGTCTATATTTTTGGTGTCGTGGATATATTTTGAATTGTATTAACCATATATCATTTCAATATATAATGATAATTGAAGGGGGTATATTTATTTCATTTACTGGGGAAATATTGATGTTTTATATTCTTGATTAAATATGAATATTTATTTATTGATAAGGCATATTTATTATGTATTATATTTTTGATCAAATATATGAGGAATGAATTGTACATTTATAAATTATATGTGGGACTCAGTTAAATATATCCCCTTGATGCATCAAGTGGTTTCATTAGACAAAATAGGTGGCCTCATTAGTCATGTAAAGTGTCCATACCTAATCATACAATAAAAGTGTCTTGGAAAAGGTTTTGACTATAATATGTATGATATCTTGTTCAAGGCCTTGATAGTAAGATCATGACTACCTAACATTATGGATTTCCTTCAATAATAATTTATTCATCATTATCCATGTGTTTACTTCTATCCATGGATGTATTTCATGATCAATTTATTGATTAAATTTCATATGTGATTATTCTCCACTATTCTATATTTTTATACCTTATCTACTCATGATATATTTCATTGTATTATTTCCCTTACTAAAAAATTGATCTCACCCATTATTATGAATTCCTTTATAAATGATATGAGGAAGGAATATTCGAATGATATTCAAGGATGCAATAAAGTTTTTTATACTATGTTTATTTTTCTAATGTAATATTGAAATAATTCATGTATTTAGTCACCCAATACTGCTAAATTAATTGATCCTATATGTTGTGATCCCTTGTATCTTCTACCAATTTAATAATGTAGACATTGGATCTAGTTTACTAGAGTTAGGGTTGTTATGGTTGGTATTAAATAAAGTTTAGTATGACCCTTGGGACCTAGTTTTGGGAATAACATAGCTTGAACAAGCATTAAGATAAACCACTATAATTTTTAATAAATTTAAGGTATTTTTATTTTATATCTTAATATCTATTATATTATGATAAAATTATATGTGTTCCAATATTTAGAGATGGAGACTAATGGAATAAAGGGAAATTATGTTAACACCCATAATATATATAGGGATTTCCCTTATTTGAAAGTAAATATAGTGAGTTTTAGAGATAAGAATATCAAAACCATATTGGGGAAACTGTCCCAGGTTATGACAAATAACCTTTCCCATATGAAGTAACCTATTATTCCATATAATTATGCACCTATGTTGGATTGTTTTATTTGATATAAGCTTCCATCCTTTAATGTAACTAATAATCCATTGGAAGTTGTGTAATGGATCAAATCCATTGAAAATATATTTCTATATTTATTAAGTAATGTAAAGGAAAAGTTTATTATGGTATTATATTTTTTAGGATATTTGGTCAATGATTCAAAATACTAAGGAGGAGGAGGAGATGGTGGGAATAGAATGGAAAACCTTTAAAGTTATTTTCTTTGAGAAATATTTTCCTCGAGAAGAATAAGATGATATAGAAATTAAATTCCTTAATTTAAGATAGAAGGAAGAGTAAATTTTTGTTGAGTATAACACAAAATTTATAAGATTATCAAGGTATTTTATAGAAAATGTACATAATATGAAAAGTGAGATTGATCCTTTCTTTTATGGACTTAATTCGAGCCTCCAAAGGGAACTAGTGTCTCAGAATTTTTTATCATATGATGACATGGTATCAAATTTTATTAGGATAGAGAAATAATTATTGAATTTATATATCTTAAAATGAAATAAATAGAATAAAATGATGATTGAGCACCAAGAAAAAAAATGGGGAAAAGGAGAAGAAGGGTAGGAAAAAACTTCAAAGATGTGATAATTGTGAAAAGAAAAATCCTAGTAAATTCTTAAAGGGAATAAGAATTTGTTACAAGTGAAAAGATAAGGTCCATATAGCTTATGAATGAAAGGTAAATAAAGAAATCACTAATATTTATTGTTTCATCTATAAGGACACAGGGAACTATTAAAACCAATGCTCAAAGAATCAAGGATTACCTTGATAATTTAATTATGGTATTTATTGATGTCATCTTAGTATACTATAAAATATATGAAGGTTATGAGAATTTCTTATGAATAGTTCATGGGAATCCCATAGGAAATATTTTATTTGAGGAATTTAGTGTGTGCGAATCTTAGATTCAAAATTTTTATTTTCTTGACAATATTGACTTCAAGGATGGAAAATTTAGTGACACTTCTAAGATAAGTAAAACCCTCACCGTAATATATAAAATCTAGGTTTATTATGTGTTTTTAATTAAGGGTAATTAATGTAAATTTTTGTGAATATATGTATCAATAACCAACCTAAATTGGGGCTCGATCCCCAAATACACCAAGCCTACATCCATAGTCTAGGGGGTAGAAACAAGTGCCAAAAGGCGTATCCTAAATGGGAGTAATTTTCCTAATGTACTTGTATGCACACACCCAAACATCTTAATGAAAAATTTTAGAGTAATAATATTAAAAATATAAAACAATTATAAAGTAAAACACTGAGAGAGATAAGCTCCTGATCTCCAAGCTATGACCATCGTACACAGTCCATAGTACCTAGTATCCCTAACCTCCTCTGAAGTCACCACTGACCTCTTTGTCATATACATAAGACATGACATGTGTGGGAAAAGCCCATACAGGGGTGAGTATATACATACCCAGTAGGGATCCCCAAAATCTAAAAGGGGGTAGTAAGAGATATAATATGAATAGATAGTAGATATTAAACATGATGTAGGTCAACCCAAATAAAGATAATGAAACTTCATCCTAGCACAATGGGCTTAACATGGTGTATAGGGGGACTAATCATTGAGTTTATCATCCATAGTAGGAGAGTAGCCCCATCCAACCATGAGAACCTAAACATGGAAAACATGTGGCATACCTCGTGCATATTAGCAACCCATGGAAGGAGAGTAACTAAATCCAACAACATGGATACAAATGTATGTGTCTATGTATATATATATTATTAAAAAAATTATTAAATGAGAGAGTAAGAGGATCTCTATCTCATATCCCAACCTAGAAAAAACTGTCTCTAACAGTTTTATAAGCCCATTAATGATGTATAGAATCTCACACTTCTACACAGAAGTAACCATGTGAAGACCCATGTCTTTCCACAGCTCTTCACATTCAAGGGGCATAATCTCTAGGTAGAGGACCCATACCCTAATTTGTTAGGGGGTTCCACTCTATAAGTATCCATAGAGGATTCACGCCCTGATGTGTCAAGTGGTTTCCACTCTATAGGTTGAGGATCCACAACCTGGTCCATTAGGGGGGTTCCACTTTGGTCTCATGAGGACCCGCACCCTATTCTATAGGCAGGTTCCACTCGGTAGGTATAGGACCCACACCCAAGATGATGGGGTTTCCACTCTAGTGGTATAAGGACCTATTCCCAATCCAATAGTGGGTTCCACTCAATAAGTAGAGGAACCATGCCCAAGATGATGGGGGGTTTTGCTCTAGTGTCATGAGGACCTGTGCCCTAGTGTGGCAGGGGGGTTCCACTCTGGTCATCAAGGACTCATTCCCTATCCAATAGAGGGGTTCCACTCAGTATGTAGAGGACCTATGCCCAATATAATAGGGGGTTTCAACTTTATTATCTATGGTGATCCTATGCCTAATCATTATCATCGTCAAGCATCACCTAAACAGGTTTTATGGCCATAAAATCTCACATTATATCCCAAAAGGAAAAACTAATGGAACCATCATGTTATACGTGGAAAAAAACTCGGGATAGACTACTCGCAGGCCAAAATTTGAGTCCAAATGAAAGAGATATGAGAGTTTAAAGTTTCCTAAAAAGGAAACAAGGGGTGCACGATGTGTAGGGGGAACACATGGCATGTAGTCCCCTCCTTCTTATGTATATGTCCCTAGCTAGTACAAATCTCCTAGTCTATATAGAAGTACATGTCGAGTAGGTGGACTACATAGCATGTCCAAGCTACCCAGGATCGGGTCATGTCCTCCTAGTTGTGTCCGTGTTCTTTACCCCATGTCCATGTACATTAATACATAGTGTGCGCCTGGTCATGTCTGTGTACTTATTTACATGACGTTCCTAGCTATGCCCATGCCCATGTACTCCCGGAGTACACACTGAGTATGCTAGTACAAGGTGACACAATGTTTGGTGGTCCCATACAGCATGTGAAACTTATAAATTGCTGAAACCCTATCCACTATAGCCAGGGCCTGCCACGCCATGTGTTTTTTGAACTACATGAAGTGTAGTCAGTATTTTTACAGAATATCATATACTTTCTCAATGTGCTAGATCTTATGTCACTTACCTCATATATGGATTCATATTTTTCCTAAAAATGGTTAATCTAGTCATTGTTCATCATTTCCAGCCATCTAATGGTCAAAAATTAGCATCCATTCATCATAGTGGTTTGTTATTCATCATGCACTCATCATGTTCTTATATAATTGATGATTTGGATATTGATCATTAAAAATATATTACACAACCCATACTCCATCCTAAAACATCCTCGGTTTGTTGATCCATCCCTTGAACGTGAATTTGTCATGAATCTGAAGGTCTGATCGGGCTTGGTATCACCCGACAATGTCGAACTAGGACTGCGGGGTCCAATTGGTGAATAACACGAAGAAATTTTGGGAGATAGGTACAAGAAAAAATGCTTGACAATCATTTCCAATAATTCTTGTCCAACGATCAATAATAGGTATATCTGGGGTTAAAAATCAATTTAACTAATTAAATTTTATTGGACTCACCTATTTTTATAATCCCAATTCATGTTTCATTTATATGATAATTATGTTTCATTAGTTTGTATCATCTAAGAATTATGTACTTTCAATATCACTGTTCTCTTCCTTAAGTTTACAGTGCAAAATTTATCTAAGTAAAAGGTCACCAGTTGATTCTACTATTGGAAGGTTACCATTATAGGTTACTACTAGAAGGTTACTACTAGAGGTTACCACTAGAGGTTACCACTGGAAGGTTTCTACCAGAGGTTACCACTAGAGGTTACCACTGAAAAACCTTACCACTGAGTTATAAATATGTGTCTACCGCTCAAAAGATATTGTTGTAGAGTTACTGCTAAAGGTTATTGCTACAAGGTCACCGATGAAGCCTACCGATGAAGCTTACCGATGAAGATTACCAATGAAACTTACTAACGAAGCTTACCGATGAATCCTACCAATGAATCATATCGATGAAGCCTACCGTTGAGAAGGCTACCACTACTAGTCTACCGATACCTAATCATTTTCTCCATACTTCTTCAATTTTCTTAAGATTATTCTAACGGTCATATTTGGTAAATTTAATAATTATAACATTAATTAATGTTGATTGTAGATATATCAAGTGACCATATCTGGAGACAGTACGAGGTACAAGGAGGACCGTACGAGGTTTTATCATTCCTATTATTGGACCTCAAATATAAAATAGAATATTGAGCTAGAGAAGATAAGGATGAGAGAGTAACATTACACGCTAGATCTGAAGAACAAGAATAACACACAAGCACTTACACTGTGAACCCAAGAGCTTCATGAAGATCATTTGGGAGAAAAAATTCAAGACTACCTTATGTGCTTCATCGATTCTCTTTCAAACCAAGAAGCAAAACACTTCAGTACCGGGAAGCTAGAACCTAGAGTTGTGACACTCTGTTTTGGTGAAAACTTCCAGAGAAGGACTCGAACTGCAATTTCTTCACTCTAAGGAGTCAAGAGTTGAACGGAAAACTCATAGAGCCTTCTAAACTCAGTATTTATAACATTATCTCTATTGTGTTATTTATCTTAAATTTATGAGCAGTGTGTGTTTGTCTGTTACACACACTATCTTCTATGCTTAAACTAGAGGATACTAAAAATACTCACACTAAAAATTCCTTATATTTTTGTTTCCCATGTATAACTATAGAAGAGGTCATGTGTGGCCTGGTTATGTGTTTTTTCCATGAAGAACTGTGGTAGAGGTTGTGAGACTTGGATAGTTTGGGAAAACTATTGTAAAGCCCGATACATGTTGTGTATCAAGTTTATGGTTAATATAAACTACTTGGTGGCAGGTGATCACCAAGTGGAGAGGATTAAGTCTCAGCTTGAGACTGAACCTCTTGTTTAATTCTTCTGTGCACTATATTTTGTAATACTCTGTTTTTCTATTTTCTACTGCTTATAATTTCAAAAACATAAAACCGTTTTACATTAACTCCGATAGTTAGTTTTGGTTAGTGTATATATGTTTTTAATTCTATAAACCTATTTCAAAAGTTGGATAAGTGTTCCTAAATGGATTCAACTGAGGAATAATCGACCTTTGAGAGACTTGTTGATCAATTGAACATTTATATCTATACTACCTTAATTAACTGGGTTGTTTCAAATTGAGGTATTTTATCATAAATTTTTTAACAGAAATTTTAAGTAGAAACTCAATTCACCCCCTCTTGAGTTTCCACCCTGACCAACATTTGGTATCAGAGGAGTGTTTATTGATGTCACCAAAACTATTTTTTTAATCTTTTAAAATTCTTTTCAACTGTGATTTTAGTTGTATCATAAATATCTTAAAATTTCTGTCACATCTAAATTTCCAATTCTTTAAATTCTAATTAGCTATGGATAACCGAGTTGAGGGTGCAGCTACTAAAATGCCACCTTTATTTAATGGTAATAATTATGCTTAGTGGAAATTAAAAATTAAAATTTATCTAGAACAATTGAAGAACAACATGCATTACCTGCTACTGCTAGGGACACATGGTCTTAGTTGAATAAAGCTACATATAATAATAACTGTAAAGTAATGAATTCATTGTACTGTGCTCTAAGTGAATAATAATTTAATAGAATATCTTCCTATAAAACTACATATGAAATTTGGGATACTTTGGATATTTCCCATGAGGGAACAACCAATGTTAAATAAATGAGATTAAATACTTATACTATTAAATATGATAATTTTAAAATGAAGCTTGGTGAACCTATCTCTAAAATATATCTTAGGTTCAATGAAATAGTAAATACCATGAGTCTTATTTGGAAACTAGTAGATATCAAGGATTATATTATGAGATTTATTCGATGCCTACCTGACATATGGAGAGGAACTTTTGTTTATATATGAGAATCTTGTGGCATAAGCAAGCTACCAGTGAAGGAACTAATTGGAAAACTTATGATGTGTGAAGAAGAGCTTAAGGTGAATCAAGAAGCAGATGAAGAACAAAGAAATAAATCTGTATCATTTAAGACTGCTACCTCAAAGATAAAAGAAAAGGAAAAGGTTTAAGTTCCTGTAGATAGTTCCACCAATGAAGATTTAGATTCTGACAGTGATGATAAGATGGATCATCTTGCTATAAGATTCAAAAAGTTCTACCTAAATAATAATTTCTTTATAAATTCAAACTATAAAGGAAGGTATGATAGTAAAGAATAGTAGAAAAAGGATAGAAAATGGAATGACAACACAAATGAGATAATCTGCTATGAGTGTAAATGAAAAGGTCATGTGAAGGTTGATTGCCCCAAGCAGAAATTTAAGAAGAAATATGAAGACGGGGGAAAGGGATATAAAAAGGATATAAAAGATACTTGGAGTACTCCAGAAGATAGCTCCAATGAATCTAACACTTATGGTACTGAAAATAAAAATCATGAAAACTTGTGTTTCATGAAAAAAACATCTGAGGTAACACTAAATTCTCCTATACATAATGCTTACTATTATGGGAATGAAAGTAAATCAAATAATTATGAAAATATGACTAATGGTGAACTATTTGAATATTGTGTAATTATTGAGGATACCTTTAATTAAATAAAATAAAAATATAAAATATTGAAAAGACAAAATTTTTTAAATTCCAATTATAATTTTGATTTGGATATTGAAAAAGAAAAATTTGCTAAGTTGTTAAAAGAAAATACTGAACTTAAATTATCAAATGAGTAATTAAAAAGAGATATTGAGAATTTTATGGCCGGTAGGGATACCTTGAATCAATTTATAGGGAAACAAATTGCTCCAAAATACACAACTGGTCTAGTATATCAACCATTATAGAGAAGGATTATTAAAAACAAATTTGTTCAAAAATCTGGACAGTTCACTGCTAGTTCAAGTTCTAAATCATCTATTGGAAAACAATTTTCTAAAGGACCTAACAAAGTGATTATGTATCAAAACATTTCTATTGATTATATGAAACCCATAAGACAAATATGGGTTCCTAAATATTTATTTGATAACCTCTTTGGACCCAAGAAAATCTAGGTACCAAAGTTACCCTATACTTAATCTGTGTTGCAGGGAAATTGTCTAAAAAGTTTCTATAAAACCCTGTGGTACTTGGACAGTGGATGTTGAAGACATATGATATGAGACTATTCATTATTCAAGAGCCTAATCAAATTTTATTGTGGATATGTTACATTTTGTGATAATTCTAAGGGAAAGGTCATCAGCTTAGGCCAAATTGGTAACCTTAATACTATATTAATTTCAAAAGTACTTTTTGTTAATGGGTTAAAGTACAATCTACGTAGTATCTCTCAATTTTGTGATGAAGGTTTTAATGTTAAGTTTGAAAATGATTCATGCAATGTTTTTAATTCTAAAAATAATTTAATATTAACTGCTATTAGAAATGAAAATGTATATTTTGTTGATTTAAATTCTTTATCTAAGAAAAATGTTTCTTGTTTAAATGTTTTTCATAAGGAATCTTGGTTATGGAATAGAATATTAGGACACTACAATGTGCACTCACTTAAGAAACTAACTAGGAAAGGTTTAGTTAGAGACTTACCTAAATTGGAATTCCCACTTAACAAAGTTTTTAATCCTTGTCAAAAGGTAAAATAGTACAAAGTTTCTTTCAAACCAAAGAAAGAAGTTTCAACTTCTTAACTGCTTGAGTTGGTTCACATGGATTTGTTTGGACCATCAAGAGTTTCAAGTTTAAATGGGAAGCACTATGTCTATGTTCTTGTTGATGATTTTTCTAGAAACACTTGGGTATAATTTCTAGCTCACAAAAGTGAAGTACGTTCTTACTTCATTAAATATTTCAAGTCTATAGAAAATATTAGTGGACTTATAATAAAGACCTTGAGAAGTGATCATGGTCGTGAGTTTGAAAATCATGTTTTGAGTCTTTTTTATAAAATAATGGATATAATCACAATTTCTCTACTCCTATAACACCTCAACAAAATGGAGTTATAGAAAGAATAAATAGTACACTTCAAGGGATTTCTCAGACTATGCTTATTGAGTATAACCTACCTATCTATTTTTGGGATGAAGTTGTTAATACAGCTTGTTACATCATCAATAGAGTCTTAATTAGACCTATTCTAAAGAAGACTCCTTATGAGCTATAGAATAATAGGAAGCCTAAGGATAATTACTTTAGAGTTTTTGGTTGCAAATTCTTTATCCTTAACACTAGGGATAGTCTTGACAAATTTTCTTCCAAAAGTGATGAAGTAATTTTCCTAAGTTACTCAATCTCTTGTAAATCCTATAGAGTATTCAATAAGAGAACCAAATTTGTAGATTAATTAGTTCATGTCAAATTTGATGAGACTTATACACATGAACCTAAAACCTCTTTTTAATATCTTGATGAAGATATGTCAATTCTAGACCTTAATGATAAAAATAGTGAACTCCAAGTGAAAACAACTAGTTTTGAAAATTTTCCAGAATCTGAGCATGTTGAATCAAAATCTATAGACAACCATGAGGAGTCTAGTCCAACTCTTTCTAGAGGTATTATAACTCTCAAGAATCATCCTTTAGATATTGAAGTAGGTGATCTAAATAGAGGGACACAAACTAGAGATTATCTAAGAAACTAGGTTGAACATTAAGCTTTTCTTTCACAACTTGAACCCAAAAATATTAATTATGCTATCAATGATGAATTTTGGGTGACAGCTATGCAAGAAGAATTAAATCAGTTTGAAAGAAACAAAGTTTGGGAATTATTGGAAAGACCTAAGGACACTTTGACCATAGGCACTAAATGGGTGTTTAGAAACAAAGTTGATGATTCTGTAAATATAGTCAGAAATAAGGCTAGATTATTTTCATAAGGATATAGTCAAGAAGAAGGAATAAACTATGAAGAAACCTTTTCAACTGTAGCTAAACTAGAATCCATTAGGATACTACTTTCTTATGCAGCTCATCTGAATTTCAAACTTTATCAAATGGATGTTAAAAGTGCATATCTAAATGGGTATATAGTTGAGGATGTGTTTGTTGAACAACCCCATGGATTTACAAATCCCCATTTATTAAATCATGTTTTTAAACTTTCTAAATATTTATATGGTCTAAAACAAACTCCAAGAGCTTGATATGATAGAATTAGTTATTTTATTTTTTTTAAAAGGTTTTACTAAAGGAATAGTTGATCCTACTCTTTTTATTAAAAGGATTTATAAAGATGTTTTAATAGTAAAAATTTATGTAGATGACATCATTTTTGGATCTTCTAAAAATTCTTTATGTACTGATTTTTCAAAGATGATTCAAGATGAATTTGAAATGAATTTAATGGGGGAAATTAATTTTTTCCTTGGATTTCAAATTTTTCAAAATAAAAATTTCATTTTTTTTAAATAAAATTAAATATACTAAGGATATTTTAAAAGATTTTGGTTTGGATTGTAATAAAGGTAGTGATACACCTATGAGTACCATTTGTAAGTTGGATGTTGATGAAACTGGTAAACTAGTGGATCAAACTAATTACAGAGGTATGATTGGGAGTTTTCTCTACCTTACTAATAGCCAACCTGATATTATGTTTAGTGTATGTATGTGTGCTTGTGTTCAATAAAATCCCAAAGAATCCCATTTAAATACTATTGAAAGTATTTTTAAATATCTCAAGTATACTACCAACTTAGGAATATTTTATCCAAGAGGACAATCATTTAATTTGATAAGTTATTCAGATGCTGACTTTACTTGTTTAAAGTTAGATAGAAAAAGCACCTCTGGAACATGTCACATTTTGGGAAAGTTGTTAGTATCATGGTGTAGTAAGAAATAGAATTTTTTTGCATTGTCCACTGCCAAAGATGAATATATAGCTGCTGGTAATTTTTGTGCTCAAATTTTATGTATGAAACACACTTTACTGGACTATGGATATCAATTAAAACATGTCTCTATAAATTATGATAACACAAGTGCTATTAGAATCTCTAAAAATCAAGTATCTCATGCTAGGACAAAGCACATTGATTTGATACATCAATTTTTGAGAGATCATTATCAAAGAGGTGATATCACTCTTGAATTCATTGGAACTGAACATCAATTGGATGATATATTCACAAATATTTTTAATTCTGAGAGGTTAAATTACATTAAACATGAGTTAGGTATGATAAATTTTTAGTTTAGGACACCTCACCATTGAACCTCACCGTTAGGACACCTCATGTAACATCCCAGGTAAATAAAGAATAATAAATTTTCATATTTATTAGTATTTACGAATTAAATATTAATTTTACTTTAAAGGGGTTGCTATGTTCGATAGCTCACCCGATACGCAACAAAGAGTTTCATTGAAATCTTACATTGCACACTAGTAATAAAATAATATTATTTTAAATGGTAGTTAACACATAGCCATTGTATTGGCGGCAATGGATAGAAATAACCAAAATATGATTATATATGTTTTTTAAATGTTTTTAAATTTATCTAATAAAATATAAAGGCTTAAAATACGGAAATAATTCAATTTTAGGCATATATACCGTAATTTTCACTAAAGGTTCACTTATCGCCTTTTGATGGAGAACCGTCAGTAAATATAGTTTTGTTCACTCTTATACATTCTATTGGACCAAATAAAACTCTTCTTTATAATCGGGATATCAAAATTTACTTTGTGTAAATTTTTGGTATTTTTCTGATAAAGTTCATTTTTTTAATGAATAGTGTAAAATGTTGTATTTTAATTCAAAACATCCTTTTAATCTAATTTATTTATATGATTAGATTATCTTTTGAATTGGTTTTAAAGTGAAATTTGAATATATTTTTACCATTAAATCCAATAGTGGTCTTTGGAATTAAATTCACTTTGAAATCGGACTTAAACTAATGTCAATCTTTTGATACTTATTGTTTCATAAAAACACGTTATTTGCTCTGACAGCAGGAATTAATTATTTAATTAATTAATGCAACTCATATGTTTTGAATTTTGTAAAATGGACTTCATTTTTGAATTTGGAATATCAGATATATCTTAGGGTGAAGTTTTGGTATTTTTCTGAAAAACTTCAATTTTTGATAAATAGTGAAACCACTAAGTGGAACTTATAAAAACTGATTTTTCGTTTAAATGAAATTTTACCACCTCTGTGTTTTGAATTTCAAAAATCCTACATACATGGTTTTCATTAAGAATTAAAATTTGGTTCAATGGGATTAAAATAATTTTTTGTTGAATAGTAACTTTTAAGTTTTTAATCGTGATTAGAGGTAATTAGTGTAGTTTAAGGTAAAAATAATGTTTTAATAATATGGAATGACCTATACACATGTCCTACCCTAATTGGATATGTCATGGCCGACCAATAAAATCCATGGGTCAACTTGGGGACCCCATTGAGCCTCTTTGGTAGGAAAATGACATTAATACCTTTTTATTTAATGTTAAAATTAAAATGTCACAAACATGTGTTGTTTTACTAAAACACTTTTTATATGCGGTTATACAAGTCATATTTTTTACTATAAATATTAATTGGAAATATAAAACGATTTCCTACATCATAGTAGTTTTTTTATAATTTTTAGACATTAACTAAATTAAATTATTTATGACACCATGATGATGCAGCGATTACCTCATTATTTAATGATTTAAATAAAATGGAAAGATAATGTACAATCTAAGACCTACACATGTCCAAAACCTATTTTATGAGTTTATTTCGAACCCTTATCACCTTATCCTAGAAACACATCAATGTGGGACCTTTAAAATCCGAAACTCATTCTAAAATAAAGTAACATTTCCTTACTTTCCAAGAGTGCCCCTCCTCTCCTCTTATAAAAGACCTCCACCTCTACCTCCTTACCCACACCTCTCAAGCCTTTGGTTCTGCCAAGATATGCTCTTTTTGTCTCTCCAAATCCCTATATTACTCCTAGAAGCCTCACTTTGGGCAGAAGTCTTCCCAAGGAAGCTTTTGAGCTCAAATCTAAGAGAGTTACCCGATTTTAAGGTAATGTCTTCACTTGTGTTCTTTTGTTTTATTTTGCTTCTCCAACCCCCTAAACTCTTTTTATTAATTTATTTTGTAACAAATAAAGTATATTAAATATAATAGGATTTTGTTATAAGAATAATTCAAGATATAATTACACACACCTACATCTAATGGTTAAAGAACATACTATTTCTGTGGATGGCGAATTTCGGCCTCACGAAACGATGATTGTTCAATATTCTTCTAACACCTCCAAAGGTGGCCATTAAGATGTCACTATATTTATATATGATATTTAATATGTTTATGTTTTCCTTAAGCTTATGTATTTTTCTTTTATGGAATACCTTTATGGCTTCCATTATGGGTATATGCGATATCTTCATTTTAGGAAGTGCGGACTACCGCCCCCTCAACGTGATTTGATTCGTTAATGCCATATGAGGGACGTATAGAGGATAGATTTAAAGTTATTAAATATGATTTTATACTATAATTATAATATACCTTTATATAATTATTATTTCTTTCCATTAAAGTATGAGAGAGAAATGAAAGTAGCTTTTATGCGTACGTACGGCTTACTGTCTCCATGAACAGTGCATTTCATTTCTTATCCCCAAATGTAATGTACTATTATAAGTACATGTATATAATGGATAAATATTATGTATGATACATCTAAATGATGAATATAATTCTGGAATTAAAATATATATACCTCTCATTTAGTTTTAATTCCATTAATATGACATAGAAATGAAAGTAGTGTTCATGCGTACGTACGGATTATCGTCTCCATGAACGGTGCATTTCATTTCTTACCTATAAATGATTATGTAATATTATAAATACATGTATATTCTGGATATATATGATATATATGATATCCAAATCATTAATATAATTCTGGATATAATGAACCTTTGACCACACGAACAACATGTAATTGTAAGAAGTTCACTTTTGACTCAAGTACCAAATATCAACAAACGACCGTTATCAACTTAAATGACTACATGATGTTCATAACAGGGTAATAAGTGATATAAAAGGAATAATTAACTTGAAAAAGGTTCTTAATCAAGTAGAAATTAACTCAAGTTTATTATTCAAGACGTTAAAGAACGATCGAGTCAAGTCGGACCCGAGGTAAGGGACTTCGTCTCAATCTCCTTTCATTGAGGCATATTTTTGTTTTATACACCACTTTCTTTAATACGGTGTATAAAACCCTTTGAATTTTACATTTATTCAAAATGAATCTTTTTATACGAATCGTTTTACTAAACTAAAAAAGGGAATGTTTTTGTCGTACGTATGCGGCGACAACGACTTCTTCGCCGCCGCGAGTACTATTTGGTCTTTGGATTCCTCAACAAGCCGTAATGTTTTTAAAATAAAATAAATATCATATAATATTTTATGTATTTTGGTATTGAAAATGGTTTTTATAATGGATTTTTTATGTCAATATATTTATGTGATATATTGTGATCAAAGTGTGGAAATGTTTTCTTTACGTTATATTTGTTTTATGTTTTATGATTTTATATTGGTACTTGGACATTTGACGGGTGGTTACGTGATAAACCATATGACGGGTGGTGCCATGAATACCAGGATGGGTAGTTACATTATAACCTCCAATGCATTGGGTATGGAAGTCGGCCATATGGCTATTCCATTCAGTGATATGTGTGGAAGTCGACCGTATGGTTATTCCATTTAAGTATGTTTATGTCCCAAGTTACCTTTATATGTTATGTGATCTTTATATGGGTTTTATTGTAATCTTTTGGTTACAAAAGGGTAAGTAATGATCTTTTATTCAGTGAAGAGTTTTTACTACTTCATAAAGGTGAAAAGTATTACTTTGATAAATTATACATGGTTTACTTGTTGTTTTGATAAACTAATAGTTTTCATTCTTTGTGTATCCCTTAATGAGATTTTTATGCTCACCCCAAGTTTTTTTGAAATGTTTTTCATAGGACTTAAAGTGAAATAGGGTCAAAGATGGGATCAAGGAAAATTCATGCTATATAAAACATGGAACTAGACATGTTTCTTTTTAAGAGTTTTTTATTCTATGGAAACTTAGTAGAAGTGTCTACTTTGTAATCTTTTGAGATGTAATAGTTATGTTCTAATTCTCTAAAACTCTAAACCTGAAAAGATATTCAATTTTAATTATTCATTTAATTCAATATTAAGTAAGGTTTAAGGTCGGGGCCTTATAGTTGGTATCATAGGTCAGTTTAGACAACTTTAGGATTTAGAAAATTGTTAAATTATATGTTAATTTATGGTATGACTGAAATGATATAGCATTTAAAGATTACCATGTTTCTTCGCCTAAGATATTTCTGTGTTCAGAATGGTTTTCCGCAGAGGAAACAAAGCAGCTATGTTGGGACGACATCAGGAGGAAGACAACCTTCCAAATCAGAAACCTGAGATGGTCGGAATCGGAACTGAACAGTTTGTTGCAGTGATGGAACAGTTGACTCAGGCTATAAATGGTGGTGGTATCCATGCACGAGATCAGTCAGATCAACCATAGAGGAACATGTCAGTGGTGTAACATTTCATGAGGCAACATCCCACATCATTCAGAGGATCATCTGACTCTTTGCAAGATGAAGGGTGGATTAAAGCACTGGAGAATATTTTTTATGTCATGGGGTGTTCATAACATCAAAAGTTTAGTCTTGTTGTTTACCGTTTTGAAGGTGAAACTGATCAGTGGTGGTCGATGGTGAAAAATATCAGGTATAGTGATGAGATTGATGATCTTCACTGGGACGAATTCAAAGGTATGTTTCTTGAGAAATATTTTCCTAAGGTGGTTTGTCTTAGGATGGAAAAATAGTTCCTAGAATTGAGGCGGGAGGATGACTCAGTGGCTGCTTATGAAGCAAAGTTCACTCAATTGGAAAGGTATGCTCCAAACTTTATATGGGATCTTGATAGTAAAATAAACTGTTTTTACTCAGGGTTAAAGCCAAAGTATCGAAGGGCTTTAGCTTCTCGTGAGTTCAAAAGTTATGAAAAACTTGTTCGATGTGCGGAGAAGTTGGAAATGGAATTTGCCGACGATCAGGTGTTCTTTGAAAAATGACAGAATAAGAGGTCCAGTTGGCAGGCAAAGGGGAATAATTCATCAAAGAAGCAAGGAGGTAAGAAAACCAAATATCCATCCTGTGAGAAGTGTGGTAAAATGTATCCTGGAGAATGTTTATCCAAGTCTGGAAAGTGCTTTCGGTGTGGTAAGTCAGGACATATTGCTCGTAACTGTAAGGAAGATGATCAAGCAGGAAATGAAAAGTCAGTGGTAAGATGTTTTAAGTGTAATGAAATGGGTCATTATGAAAATGAGTGTCTAATGAAGAACTCAACTGATGGAAAGCAGCCAGACTACAAGCAGGAAGGGTTGGTGAAATCCTTTGCAACTACTTCAGCAGATGTTGGGCCATCGAATAAAGTAGTATCAGGTACACTGTTTGTTTGTTCAGATTATGTCAATGTGTTGTTTGATTCAGGGTCTACACATTCTTTCATTTCTGAGAAGTTTTCTAGTAAATTGAAAATTCCATCTCAATATATGAATCCTGAACTTATGGTAAAGACACCTGGAGGGAACTTTGAGACAAAAAGGAATTATAAGAACCTTCCTATCCTTGTGTGCGGAAAGAATCTACCAGCAAACCTTATTGTTTTTCCTCTAGTAGAGTTTGATGTTATTTTGGGCATGGATTGGTTTTCTGTTTATCATGCTAAGATTGACTGCAGAGCTAAAATGGTTTCTTTTCAGAAAGATTTTCAGTTTGTGTACAAGAATGAACCCTTGATTTTGATAACATATCAGGAAGTTGAGAAACTAGTAAAATATGGAAATGAATGTTACCTTGCACATATTGTTGAAAATAAAGGAACTGTTCAGATTAATGATGTGCCGGTGGTAAATGAGTATCTTGATGTTTTTCCTGGTGAGTTGTCTGGCATTATTCATGATCGGGAAGTTGAATTTACTGTTGACTTAGTTCATGATTCTAATCCAATTTCAAAACCCCCTTATCGAATGGCTCAAGTTGAACTTTTAGAGTTAAAGAAGCAATTGAAGGAGTTATTAGATAAAGGTTTCATTCGACCTAGCACATCACCATGGGGTGCTCCTGTCTTGTTTGTTAAAAAGAAAGATGGATCAATGAGACTTTGCATTGATTATAGAGCCTTAAATAACATTACTGTTAAGAACAAGTATCATTTGCCTCATATCAATGATTTTTTTTATCAGCTCCAGGGAGCTCAGTATTTTTCAAAGATTGACTTGAGTTCGGGGTACCATCAGTTGAAAGTAAAAGAAGCAGACATTCTGAAGACTGCGTTCTGTACTAGATATGGCCATTATGAATTTGTATTTATGCCTTTTGGGTTAACCAATGCACCTGCTGTATTCATGGACCTTATGAATAGAATTTTTCATGAGTTCTTGGATAAGTTTGCGGTTGTTTTCATTGATGATATTTTGGTGTTTTCTAAAACTAAATAGGAGCATGAAATTCATTTAAGGGTTTTCTTGTAAAATATAAAAGAAAATAAACTGTATGGAAAATTCATAAATTGTGAGTTTTGGTTATAACAAATTTCTTTCCTGGGTCACATTGTTTCAAAAAATGGCATAACTGTTGATCCTGCTAAAACAAAAGTTGTTGAAGAATGGACAAGACCCACAAATGTAAATGAGATCCGTAGTTTCCTTGGTTTGGTAGGTTACTACCGAAGGTTTGTTGAAAATTTTTCACAGTTATCTAGTCCAATGACTAAGATAACTTGGAAGGGTGTTAAGTTTATCTGGACAAAAGAATGTGATGATTGTTTTCAGGAGTTGAAAAGAATATTGGTGAATGCTCCAGTTTTGGCACTTCCTTCCAGGAATGGTGAGTTTGTTATCTACAGTGATGCTTCGTTGAAGGTACTTGGTTGTGTCCTTATGCGGAATGATCAGGTAATTGCATATGCTTCACGTCAGTTGAAAACTCATGAGGTAAATTACCCTACACATAACTTGGAATTAGCTGCTGTTGTTTTTTCTCTAAAAATTTGGAGGCATCATTTATATGGAGTAAAGTGTGAAATATATACTGATCACAAAAGTTTAAAGTATATATTCACTCAGAAATAATTGAACATGAGACAAAGGAGATGGCTGGAATTAATCAAGGATTATGATTGTACAATTCATTACCATCCGGGAAAAGCAAATAAAGTGGATGATGATTTGAGTCGAAAAAGTAATGCTTCATTAACCATGCTACGTTTGGAACGAGATCCTTTGGTTTTTGATTTGATGAACTTTGGCATAGAAGTTGTTGGTGTAGGAATTTCTTCTGTTTTGTTTCAGGTATCAGTGAGATCATCCCTATTAGACAGAATTAAGCAAGCACAGAGGGAAGACAGTGAGTTGCAGAAAAAGGTAGAGCTGGTTCAGAAGGGTAAGTTGCATGAATTCAACATTGATAATGATTGTGTTTTGAGGTTTGGGAAGAGATTATGTGTCCCTGGTGATTCACAGTTGAAGAATGAGTTGTTATGTGAGGCTCATAGTTCCATGTTTTCAGTTCATCCTGGTAGTACTACGATGTACAGGGATCTGCGGGAGTATTACTGGTGGGAGGGAATGAAAAGAGATATTGCTGATTTTACTGTGAAGTGTTTGACATGTCAACAGGTTAAAGCAGAGTGGCAGTTACCGAAAGGGATGCTTCAGCCTTTACCAGTGCCAGAGTGGAAATGGGAGAATATATCCATGGACTTCGTTGTGGGATTTCCGAAGACACCTCGAGGTAATAATGCAATCTGGGTTATTGTTGATCGCTTGACTAAATCTGCTCATTTCCTTGCCATACGAGATAATTTTTCCCTAGATCAACTTTCCCATTTGTATCTTAAAGAGATGGTCAGGTTACATGGATTTCCTCTCTCCATTATATCTGACCGTGATCCCAGATTCACTTCTAACTTTTGGAAAGGCCTTCAGAAGTCGTTGGGTACTGAATTAAATTTTAGTACAGCTTTTCATCCTCAATCAGATGGGCAGTCAGAACGAACGATCCAGACTTTGGAGGATATGCTACAAGCTTTCTCTATGGATTATTAGTGAAGTTGGGACCAACATCTTTCTTTGGTTGAGTTTTCTTATAATAACAGTTTTCATTCCAGTATACAGATGGCACCATTTGAGGCATTATATGGGAAGCGGTGTCGAACTCCAGCTTTTTGGGATGAAGTGGGTGAAAGGAATCTGATGGGACCAGAATTGGTAGAAGAGATGGCAGAAAAAGTTCAGTTGATTCAGAAACACATGAGAACATCTCAGAGCAGACAGAAAAGTTATGAGGATAACCGGAGGAAGGATCTATCTTTCGAGGTAGGTGATCATGTTTTTCCCAAGGTTTCTCCATGGAAAAGTGTGATGTGATTTGGTAAGAAAGGAAAGATGGGTCCAAGGTTCATTGGACCATATGAAATTCTAGAGAGAGTTGGATCAGTTGCATACAGAGTGGAATTACCTCCGAGTTTATCTCAGGTACACAATGTTTTTCATGTTTCGATGTTGAGAAAGTATATGCCAGATCCATCTCATGTTTTGAGTCCAGAGGTAGTTTAGCTGGAAGAGAACCTATCTTATGAAGAACAGTCGGTCCAGATTCTTGACCACAGGGAGCAAGTGTTACGGAATAAGGTGATTCACCGGGTAAAGGTTTTGTGGAAAAACTATATGTTTGAAGAGGCAACATGGGAATCTGAAAATGCTATGAGGGATAAATACCCCCACTTATTTTGATAAGTGAATAAAATTGCGAGGACACAATTCCCAAAAGGGGGGAAGGATGTAACATCCCAAGTAAATAAAGAATAATAAATTTTCATATTTATTAGTATTTACGAATTAAATATTAATTTTACTTTAAAGGGGTTTCTATGTTCGATAGTGTACCCGATACACAACAAAGAGTTTCATTGAAATCTTACATTGCACACTAGTAATAAAATAATATTATTTTAAATAGTAGTTAATACATAGCCGTTGTATTGGTGGGAATGGATAGAAATAACTAAAATATGATTATATATGTTTTTTAAATGTTTTTAAATTTATCTAATAAAAGATAAAGGCATAAAATACGGAAATAATTCAATTTTAGGCATATATACCCTAATTTTCACTAAAGGTTCACTTATCGCCTTTTGATGGTGAACCGTCAGTAAATATAGTTTTGTTCACTCTTATACATTATATTGGACCAAATAAAACTCTTCTTTATAATCGGGACATCAAAATTTACTTTGTGTAAATTTTTGGTATTTTTCCGATAAAGTTCATTTTTTAATGAATAGTGTAAAATGTTGTATTTTAATTCAAACCCTCTTTTTAATATAATTTATTTATATGATTATATTATCTTTTTAATTGGTTTTAAAGTGAAATTAAAATATATTTTTACCATTAAATCCAATAGTGGTCATTGGAATTAATTTCACTTTGAAATCAGACTTAAACTAGTGTCAATCTTTTGATACTTATTGTTTCATAAAAACATGTTATTTGCTCTGACAGCGGGAATTAATTATTAAATTAATTAATGAAACTCATATGTTTTTAATTTTTTAAAATGGACTTAATTTTTGAATTCTGAATATCAAATATAGCTTAGGGTGAAGTTTTGGTATTTTTCTGAAAAACTTCAATTTTTGATGAATAGTGAAACCACTAAGTGGTACTTATAAAAACTGATTTTTCGTTTAAATGAAATTTTACCACCTCTGTGTTTTGAATTTCAAAAATCCTACATACATGGTTGTCATTAAGAATTAAAATGTAGTTCAATGGGATTAAAATAATTTTTTGGTGAATAGTAACTTTTAAGTTTTTAATCGCGATTAGAGGTAATTAGTGTAGTTTAAGGTAAAAATAATGTTTTAATAATATGTAATGACCTAGAAACATGTCCTACCCTTATTGTATATGTCATGGCCGACCAAGAAAATCCATGGGTCAACTTGGTGACCCCATGTAGCCACTTTGGTAGGAAAATGACATTAATACCTTTTTATTTAATGTTAAAATTAAAATCTCACAAACATGTGTTGTTTTACTAAAACACTTTTTATATGGGGTTATACAAGTCATATTTTTGACTATAAATATTCATGGGAAATCTAAAACTATTTACTACATCATATTATTTTTTTTTATAAATTTTAGACATTAAATAAATTTAATTATTTATGACACCATGATGATGCAGCGATTACCTCATTATTTAACGATTTAAATAAAATAGAAATACAATGTAAAATCTAAGACCTAAACATGTACAAAACCTATTGGATGAGTTGATTTATAACCCTTATCACCTTATACTTGAAACACATAAATGTGGGACCTTTAAAATCCGAAACTCATTCTAAAATAAAGTAACATTTCCTTACTTTCCAAGAGTGCCCCTCCTCTCCTCTTATAAAAGGCCCCCACCTCTACCTCCTTACCCACACCTCTCAAGCCTTTGGTTTGTCCAATATCTACTCTTTTTGTCTCTCCAAATCCCTATCTTACTCCTAGAATCCTCACTTTGGGAATAAGTCTTTCCAAGGAAGCTTTTGATCTCAAATCTAAGAGAGTTACCCGATTTTAAGGTAATGTCTTCACTTTTGTTCTTTTGTTTTATTTTGCTTATACAACCCCCTAAACTCTTTTTATTAATTTATTTTGTAACAACTCCAGTATCTTAAATATACTAGGATGTCTTTATAATAATAATTCTAGCTACACTTACACACACATACATCTAATGGTTAAAGAACATATTGTTTCTGTGGATGGCGAATTTCTGCCTCACGAAACGATGATTGTTCAATATTCTTCTAACACCTCCAAAGGTGGCCATTAAGATGTCACTATATTTATATATGATATATAATATGTTTATTTTTTCCTTAAGCTTCTGTATTTTTCATTTATGGAATACCTTTATGGCTTCCATTATGGGTATACGCGATATCTTCATTTTAGGAAGTGCGGACTACCGCCCCCTCAAAGTGATTTGATTCGTTAATGCCATATGTGGGACGTATAAAGGATGGATTTAAAGTTATTATATATGATGTTATACTGTAATTATAATATACCTTTATATCATTATTATTTCTTTCCATTAAAGTATGAGATAGAAATGAAAGTAGCGTTCATGCGTACATACGGCTTACCATCTCCATGAACGGTGTATTTCATTCCTTATCCCCAAATGTAATGTACTATTATAAGTACATGTATATAATGGATACATATTATGTATGATACATCTAAATGATTAATATAATTCTGGAATTAAAATATACATACCTCTCATTTAGTTTTAATTCCATTAATATGACATAGAAATGAAAGTAGTGTTCATGCGTACGTACGGCTTACCGTCTCCATGAACGGTGCATTTCATTTCTTACCTATAAATGATTATGTAATATTATAAATACATGTATATTATAGATATATATGATATATATGATATCCAAATCATGAATATCATTCTGTATATAATGAACCTTTGACCACACGAACAACATGTAATTGTAAGAAGTTCACTTTTGACACAAGTACGAAATATCGACAAATGACCGTTATCAACTTAAATGACTAAATAATGTTCATAACAGGGTAATAAGTGATATAAAAGGAATAATGAACTTGAAAAAGGTTCTTAATCAAGTAAAAATTAACTCAAGTTTATTATTCAGGATGTTAAAGAACGATCGAGTCAAGTCGGACCCGAGGTAAGGGACTTCGTCTCAATCTTCTTTCATTGAGGCATATTTTTGTTTTATACACCAATTTCTTTAATAAGGTGTATAAACCCCTTTTACTTTTACATTTATTCAAAAGGAATCTTTTTATACAAAGCGTTTTACTAAACAACAAAAGGGAATGTTTTTGTCGTACGTATGAGACGACAACGACTTCTCCGCCGCCGCGAGTATTATTTGGTCTTTGGTTTCTTCAACAAGCCGTAATGTTTTTAAAATAAAATAAATACCATATAATATTTTATGTATTTTGGTATTGAAAATGGTTTTTATAATGGATTTTTTATGTCAATATATTTATGTGATATATTGTGATCAAAGTGTGGAAATGTTTTCTTTACATTATATTTGTTTTATGTTTTATGATTTTATATTGGTACTTGGACATTTGACGGGTGGTTACATGATAAACCATATGAAGGGTGGTGTCGTGAATACCAGGATGGGTGGTTATGTTATAACCTCCAATGCATTGGGTATGGAAGTCAGCCGTATGGCTATTCCATTAAGTGATATGTGTGGAAGTCAACCGTATGGTTATTCCATTTAAGTATGTTTATGTCCCAAGTTACCTTTATATATTATGTGATCTTTATATGGGTTTTATGGTAATCTTTTGGTTACAAAAGGGTAAGTAATGATCTTTTATTCAGTGAAGAGTTTTTACTACTTCATAAAGGTGAAAATTATTACTTTGATAAATTATACATGGTTTACTTGTTATTTTGATAAACTAATTGTTTTCATTCTTTGTGTATCCCTTACTGAGCTTTTTATGCTCACCCCAAGTTTTTTTGAAATGTTTTTCACAGGACTTAATGTGTAATAGGGTCAATGATGGGATCAAGGGAAAGTCATGCTATATAAAACATAGAACTAGAAATGTTTCTTTTTAAGAGTTTTTTATTCTATGGAAACTTAGTTGAAGTGTCTACTTTGTAATCTTTTGAGATGTAATAGTTATGTTCTAATTCTCTAAAACTCTAAACCTGAAAAGATCCTCAATGTGAATTATTCATTTAATTCAATATTAAGTAAGGTTTAAGTTCGGGGCCTTATACCTCACCATTGAACCTTGCCGTTAGGACACCTCATCATTGAACCTCACTGTTAGGACACCTCATAGTTGAACCTCACCATTAGGAAACCTCATTGTTAAACCACACCATTAGGACACCTCACCATTGAAATTCACCATTAGGACACCTCACCATTGAACCTCATCATTAGGATGCCTCACCATTGAACCTCATCGTTAGGAAACCTCACCATTGAACCTCGCCATTATGACACCTCACTATTGGACCTCACTATTGAACCTCATTGTTGGCACCTTACCATTAGAAGACCTTACTGATAGGTCCTGGACTTAGTGTTTTTCTACTAGAATCTGAAACATTTTAATTTTATTTATTTCATTTACTCGATTTGTTTTTTGATCCCTAAATAATAAAAACAAAGTGCAAGACACATTTCTATCCACTTCAATCTTCTCCCTAACCTTGTGCTCAAAAAGCCTTGAACCTAACCTGTTACTAAAATCCTCGAACCGCATCATATCTTAATGTAAAGACTGAAGAGACTGATGGTTTGTGATGAAGTAGATGCATCGAACCCTAAGATACCTCGAGATGAGTCTAGTGGTGGAAACAAGGTTTTGGAAAATCCGATCAATCCACATTTGTTGAAGAGGGAAATCATGTTCGTAAAGGAATTAAGTTCAGAATGGCTGATGTCGAGTTGGTCTCTAGTTCCAAAGGCACTTGAAGCTCAGGATTGGGTAGAATTTTTTGCAAACAACAATGAACCATATTATTTGAAGCTAGTTAAGGAATTTTATGAGTTTCTGAACTTCAAAAAATCTAAGGATGAGAACTGAATGTCTTCAAAGGTAAATGGAGTAAGTGTGATATTCTCTTCTATTGAATGGGCTAAATGCTTAAGAGTATCACATGAAGGAATATTTGACTACTACTCTGGAGTGATGCCTCCCACCAGTGAGTATTTATGCTATAAAGAGGCTATGTCCAAACTGATAGGGAATGGAATACCTAGGAAGTTAATTGTTGTTGAGATAGATGAGTAAAACGTATTACTATTTAAATTTGTCCAATATTTCTTGAGTCTTAGGAGAGGGGACTTTTCTAATTTGAAGTATCAAGACATATTTTTGTTGTATATGTTGAAGCATGGACAAAGGATAAATTTTTAAATATTTTTGATAGTTCAGTTAGAGGATATGACTAGGCCTGGTTCCAAGTCAGATGATTTATTTTATGCCATGTTGATATCCCTGATCTTGAAATTGAAATGAGTTGCTGGAAATAAGGAAGAAGTCATAGTTTTAAGGGACAACTTCTGCATTACCAAAATGGTTTGCAAGTTTATGAAGATAAACTGGAACACTTGGAAAAGGGAATGGGTGAATGATGAGGCAAATATATGCGAGGAATTCAATATTATTTCCAATCCTACTAGGCCAAATAATAAAAGAGATCCAGTTTTAAAACCTGATGAAGTAGAAACAGAATAATCAGATGAAGAAGAGGAGGTTGTTGTTGTGCAAGAAAGAGAGGATTCTTCTATAGATGATAGGAGTGATCTTGATCTTCCATCAAGTCCTCATGTTGGTGATGTATAATTTGGTAATCCTATTCCAACAAGGAAATTGACTAGAAGAGAGACCGTTCTAAGGGACAGTGATGATGAGGAAACCTCTAAAGAAGAATTTGAGGAGAATGTCTTAAGAGAAATTACTATTGGAGAGACCTCAGAGGAGGAAAAAGATGTTGAATCTAATCATGAGGAGTTTAAGATAACTGATGATGAAAATGAAGAAGAATGCCTAATTCTTAGTCCTTTTATAGGATATACATTAGTAACAGAAAGTGAAGAGGAAGAAGATGTTGAATCTATTAGAGCTGGAATTGAAATGAAAGTGGTTGAAGATTTTGTAGAAGAAGTATCTCTAGACTCTCCTGCTGGTTTAGTTGATCAAGGAATACTAGTAGTGAAGAATGCAGTTGTCTGGGAGAATTATCCAAGTGAGGGGGGGACCTGTTTCCATAGGTTTAGTTTTTGTTTTTCATGAGATAGAAGATTGGTTAGAAAAATCAAGATTCATTGTTTTGGGATTAGACTATGAAGATTCTGAAGATGACAAACCTAACAGAATCCCTCCAATTAATTCTGTTTCAGAGACCACTATGATGAAAATGGTGGTTCTTATACGTCAGGATTATGTGAAGAAGTATGACTTGGAGTCATTTAAATCAGATTTGAAGAGACACTTTGATGAGAGAGCCATTGGGATAGAGATAATAGTGGCTCAGAATCAAGATCTTATGGCATCTGCTTTGGAAAGAATAATCTCTACCTTTCACTCCAATATTCTACATGAAGTGAAGGATTACTAGAATCAGGTAAGAACCTTGGCAGAATTTGTGGAGTTTTTGAAACAGTAAATTGTGAGTTTAGACTCATATATGACTTCAAGAGTTCAAGTGGACAATGACCTTAAGTATGTTAAGAGTTTTGTTCAGTAGATGGTCACTGTGATTGAGGATTTTTAGAAGTTTATGGAGACACATTTGACTGGTTAGGATGATGATGTGAAGAGGTTGATCAGTGGATTGACCAAGTCTTTTAAGAAGATAGTAGATTTTACCATGGCACCTTTGTGTGCATATTCTTCCTTATTAGCCTCTCCTACAGTTGATCTAGAAGCCTTGAGATCAGTTGTTAGAGAAGAAATGGAGAAGCTCTCTAGTGGATGTACCTCAGACCCTCAGTCTTTGACTCAAGTAATTTCTACTACCAAATACATTCATAATCTTGTAGGTGATTACATGAGAGAGGTTGTCCAATATCAAAAATCCATAAAATAGAAGATTGATTTCTATTATAAACTGGTTTACACTAAGCATCAGATGGATGGTCACTTCAAGATTCTATTGGAGAACTTGAGGATCCCACCTGTCACTCAGAATTTTAAGGGTCAATTTAACAGACTTAGAGAGTTAACTCCTACTTTGGAAAAGTTCATGGAGAATAAGGATGATTTCATATCAGCTATGGAAAGAGGTAAAAACATCATTATGGATTTCAGGAATCTTCTTTTTCCATTTCTCCATGTGGACTGTACTCCTATTATTGTCCCTCTAGTCTTACCTTCTTCCTCAGCTGCATCAGGATCTACCAATACTTCCCCTTTCATGACCCCTGCACAGGCCATCAAAAGCTTGACTCCTATGATTCCTCATAGATCTACTCATTATCGGTCTACTGATGCTTCTGTAGCAGCTCATCCTACCTTGCTTACTGTTATACCTCAGTCTATCCCTCCATCTTCTGACCCTCCCTCCTCAGCTCCCAAAGGAAAAGATCACTTGGAAATCTCTGATGTGGATTGAATTTGAGATATTTTATTTTATAGGGATTATTGTAATTTTTTGTATATTGTACTCTTGTCTCATCAATAAAAAAATCTACTTCTATCTCTTTTTGTCTTGTTTTCTTTTTTCTAATCACAAAGGGGGAGAATTTTTAAGATTGGAGCCCTTGAATATATGAAATTCCTATAACTGTGTATTCTGGTACATAATATATGTATATTGACACCACTAAAGATATTATCAAATGTGCTTAACCTTGATTCAATAATACTTAATCTAAATTTCACTGACATAATTTGTGATTATCAAAATGGGGGATATTGTTGGACTCACCTATTTTGATAATCCCAAATCATGTTTCATTTATATGATAATTATGTTTCATTAGTTTGTATCATCTAAAAATTATGTATTTTCAATCTCACTGTTCTCTTTCTTAAGTTTACAGTGAAAAATTTCTCTAAGTAAAAGGTCACCGATTGAGTCTACTATTGGAAGGTTACTGCTAGAGGTTTCCACTAGAAAGTTACCACTAAAGGTTACTGCTAGAGGTTACCGCTGGAAGGTTACTACTAGAGGTTACCACTAAGAAACCTTACCACTGAATTATCAATATGATTCTACCGCTCAAATTCTATTGTTGTAGAGTTACCGCTAAAGGTTACTGCTACAAGGTCATCGATGAAGCCTACCGATGAAGCTTACCAATGAAGCTTACTGATGAAGCTTACTGATGAAGCTTACTGATGAATACTACCAATGAATCCTACTGTTGAGAAGGCTATCGCTACCAATCTACCAATACCTACTCTTCTACTCTATACTTTGTCAATTTTCTTAAGATTATTCTAACGGTCATAATTGGTAAATTTAATACTTCTGACATTAATTAATGTTTATTATAGACATATCAAGAGACCATATCTGGAGACAGTACGAGGCATGAGGAGGACTACACAAGGTTTTACCATTCCTATTGTCGGACCTCAAATATAATATATAAGATCAAGCTAGAGAATATAAGGATGATCAATAAACATTACATGCTAGATCTGAAGAAAAATAAGAACACACCAGCACTTACACTGTGAACCCAAGAGCTTCATGAAGATCATTTGGGAGAAAAAATTCAATACTACCTTATATGCTTCATCGAATCTCTTTCAAACCAAGAATAACAACACTTAAGTACTGGGAAGCTAGAACCTGGAGTTGTGACACTCTGTTTTGGAGACAACTTTCGGGGAAGGACTCGAACTGAAATTTCTTTACTCCAAGGAGTCAAGAACTGAACTGAAAACACATAGATCCTTATAAACTCAATCTTTATAACATTATCTATATTTTGTCCTTTATATTATATTTTTGAGTAGTGTGTGTTTTTCTATTACACACACACTGTCTCCTATGCTTAAACTGGAGGATACTGAAAATCATCACACCAAACATTCCTTATATTTTTGTTTCCCATGTATAACTGTGGAAGAGGGAGTGTATGGCCTGGTTGTATGTTTTTTCCATGAAGAACTGTGGTACAGGTTGTGAGACCTAGACAGTTTGTGAAAACTATTGTAAATCCCGATACAGGTTGTGTATCAAGTTTATTATTAATATAAACTGCTTGGTGGAAGGTGATCACCAAGTGGAGAGGATTAAGTCTTAGCTTGAGACTGAACCTCTTGTTTAATTCTGTTGTGTACTGTATTTTTTGATACTCTATTTTTCTATTTTCTATTGCTTATAATTTCAAAAACAGAAAAATATTTTACATTAACTCTAATAGTTAGTTTTGGTTAGTGTGTATATGTGTTTAATTCAGTAAAACTATTTCAAAAGTTGGATAATTGTTCCTACATGGATTCAACTAAGGGCTAATAAACCTTTGAGTTACTTGTTGAGAAATTGAACATTTATATCTCTATTGCCTTAATTAACTGGGCGGTTTCAAATTGGGGGATTTTATCATAAAGTTTTAATAGAAAATTAAAGTAGAAACTTAATTCACCCCCCTCTTGAGTTTCCTCCCCGACCAACAAATTTCAATTCGTGGGTTCATGCAAAGAACACAATTGGCACAAATCAAAGGTTAGAAGATGATCGTACTTGATAAATTTAATCAACAAGGGTGTAAACCATGAATTTACGAGTCCTACCTAGAGATTGGATCATTCTTCATCAAAGAAATCACCCTCCAACAAATGGAAGAATCTATTGTTCACTACATCTTGATCTACTCTGATCAAGAGATTTGTCGTCATAGGATTTGATTCACCAATGGAAGGAGGAAGAACACTCTATAATCCTCCTAGGGTTTATGAAGCTAACCCTAGGAAAATCTCTATAGTAGTGTACTTATAGATGTAATCCATTCCGTTATTTTAATAAATTAATTAAATTAATAATTTAATTGATCCACAAAACATAATGCCAATGTTCAGCTTATCCAAACACCCTACGCCGATTTATTTTAGGTCATTCCTAGGGTAAACATATCATTTCGTACTCAACCATAGTCATGGATTTCTAATCTGAGCTTGCTTATAAGAGTTATCCCATTTTCTTTAAGAAACTATGTGTGTTTAATATAAAATATATTTAATCTTTTTATTCAATTAATTCTAAGAACACTATGCCATGGAATCACATGTTGTCTTAGTGATTGGATCTGGAAATATGTGAAGAAATATTTCAAAGTCTTACAAGGAAAAAAATTGGCCTCTACATTTTTTCCTCCTTCAAAATTTTCATCTGTGAAAAGAAAAACTACATAAAAAACTCAGGATACTAAGCTCGCATCTAGCTCTCCTGCTCCCAAGAGATCTCCTCCATGTTACCATGTTTCCACAACACTCAAACCAAGGGGATGGTCAATCCATGAAAATTCCTCTTTTATTGATCCTCAATCACCATCAGGTTCTTCGAAAAGATGGATCTATCCTTGATGTCCATCTCACACCAGTCGATGATGTGTATGGGTTCATGCATGTATCTTCTCAACTGCGACACATGGAAGATGTCATGCACCCTCTCCAATTTTGGGGGTAGGGAGAGGTGGTGAGAAATATCACCAACCCTCTACAAGATCTTGAATGGCCTGATGAACCTTAAGGATAGCTTGCCTCTCTAGTTGAATCTACACAATCCCCATCATTTGGATACTCTCAAAAAAATGTAGTCTCCTTGATCAAACTCCATAGTCCTACAATGGAAATCTTTATAATATTTCTTCCTACTTTGAGTTTTCCTCATCCACTCACAGATGATCTGGACCTTCTCTGTTGTCACCTACACCAACTTTGGACCCATAAGAGATGTCTTGATAATCTCTTTCCATTACAAGGGTGACCTAAAGGGTCTCTCGTATAGGGACTCAAAATGTGTCATGATGATGGTAGATTTGTATTTGTTTTTTTACACAAAATACCAATGGAAAGTGATCCTCTTAGCTTTATATGAATTCTAGCATACAAGCCCTCAACATATCCTCTAACACTTGGATAGTTCGCTTAGTATGCTCATATTTCTGGGGGTGAAAGGTTGTACTCATCCTCATCTAGGTCATGAATACCTCTTTAAGTCCTCTCCAAAATTTTTATGTATAATATTCATTATGATCAGATTCAATCATCGAGGGAACCCCATAAAGGAAAAAATTCTCTTGCACATACATCTACCCCAAACTCTCCACCAAACTATACTCCATGATAGAAAGGAAGTGTACTGAATTCATGAGTTGGTCAACTATCACCTATATGATGTCATGACCCTTCACTATTCATGAAAGACCTAGCACAAAGTCCATAGATATTCCATCCCACTTCCACTTTAGGATCTCAATGGGCTATAATAAACCTGCCAAAACCCGGTGCTCAGACTTCACCTGTTGATGGGTGAGGCATCAAGAGACGAACTTGGAAACACTCTTTCTCATGTTAAACCACCAAAACTTCCATTGAAGTTCTTTTTACATCTTCCCCACACCGGTATATAGAGACAAAGGAGAAGTGTGGAACTCTCGCATTACCTCCTCTCACATCATGACTAGAACCATCATTCGTCCCTAGAAAAAGATGATGTGATTCCCTCCTTAAAAATATGCATCTAGTGAATCCCTTGTGCATATATAGTTACAAAAGACCTCAAATTCAATGTCTCTCATCTAGGACTCTCACACACACTCAATAAGTAGAGGAGTCAACACCATCGATAGAAGAAAGGTTATACGCTCTTGCTCTACTAGGGTCAGCTGCAAGGAAGCCAACTGCTCAAAAGGTTACTACACCAAGAGAGCCTGGGACTTCTTACTAAGGGAATCTGTTAATATGTTTATCTTCCCTGAAGTATAGAATATCTCTAAGTAACAGTCATGTATGAACTCCAACCACTACCACTATCTTAGTTTTGAGTATCTCTGGGTGAAGATATACCTGATATTCTGATGGTATGAGTAAACCACAAAGTTCTCTCCTAGAAGGTAGTTCCTCCACATCCTTAGAGTGAATAATGCCACTTCTAGATCTAGGTTATAAGTCACATATTTCTACTCATGGGTTCTCAAATACCTCAACTTGTATGCGATAACTGCCTACCACTGCATCAACATGCAGCTGAACCCATCTCCTAAATAATCACAATACACTATATACTCCACACCCTCCTATGGTAGTATCAACATAGGATAACTCATAAAACTTAGCTTAAACTCTTCAAATGATCTATAACACTACTCATTCTGAGTAAATTCATACCCTTTTCGTGCCAAGGCAGTCAAAGGGGATGAAATCCTAGAGAATTTTTCTATAAACCTTTAGTAGTACCTCATCAATCTAATAAAACTTTACACCTATAACACACTCTTGGGTAACTCATAAGAAAGAACTGTATTGATATTTTCTAGGTCCATGGATAAACCATTCTTAGAGATGACGTTCCCTGGAAAGTGAACCTCATGAATCCAAAACTGGAACTTTGATAGATTTCCATAAAGCTGGTGCTCCTAAAGAAAATCTAGAACCATCCTCAAGTGATCCACATGATACTTCTTTGATTCATTGTAGATGAGTATGTCATCAATGTAGAAAACCACAAATTGTTCCAAGTATGGATAGAATATCTGGTTTATCAAGTTCATAAACATGATGGGGGAATTCATCACATCAAATGGAATCACTAGGAACTCATGGTGTCTATAGTAACATATAAATGTCAGTTTTGGAATATCATCCGTGTGAACCCTCATCTAGGGGTAGATGAACCAGAGATTGATATTTGAGAACCATCTCACACCTCACAACTAGTCAAAGATTTCATCAATTCTTGTAAAGGGGAACTTTTTCTTTATCCTGGCCTACTTCAGGTGATGATAATCTATGAAAATCTACAAGATCTCATTTTTATTTTTCACAAAAAACATTGGAGTTGCCTAGGGGGGCCAATAAACCTGATAAATCCCTTCTCATGAAGGTCCTCCAACTGCAACAGTAACTATTAGATATATTTAGGGGCCATCAGATATGTCTTAGAAGATATAATAATGGACCTGGGATGCAAGTCAATGCAAAATTCCATCTCCCACATCAGAGGTAGTCCCAAAACGTCCTTAGGGAAGACTTCCATGAAATCCTCCGCCACTGAAGGAATCCATATGACTGAAGAGACTATTTTACCAAGGTTAATACTTTCCAACTGATGGGTTATGGGATGAAGCCTCCTACTCATAGAACCCAATAATCCCACCATGAGATATATCTCTCCCATAAAGGTGAATCTCACCCCATCAGTGTGAAGGAATCTGACCCATCTATGGTGACATTCAATCCGAGCTCAGATGATGGATAACTGATCCATATCTAATATTTCATCATAGGGTTCCATTGTGATGAAAAGAAATCTCTCATGTGATCATCTCTCTACCAAGTGATAGATTGCACTATTGGCAGATAAAAGATACAGAATAAGTGTTGTCTATAGGAACCTCAAGATGAATCTATTGGGATAGCACCTCAAATAGGAGCTCCAACTCTCACACCAGGAGTATATAGATAAATGAATAACTAAAAATTGTGTCTACTAACACTGAACAAAAATTATAAAACACACATACCATACCTCGAATCATCTTGTGTGTTGGTGAGCCATACACTTCCAAAGCCTGCAGTTGTCCTCAACCCTAACTGTTAACTCCTTGAGCCTGACGTGGGCTACTTGGTGGTGGTGGTGGAAGGATATCATAGTGTTTTACACCTACCATAGCTCCTCTTTCTCCTCTTCCAACTCTACCTCCATAGGGGTAACCATGCCCTCTCTTAGGTGATCCTTGATCACAGTGTTGTCTCTTCCGTGGCGGACCATCAGCTGCCTACATGTGCTCCTCACCACATCTGGTTGGGAAATCAAATTCCATGTGACCTCTCCTATCACAAGTGTAGAACTTCACCTCTTCAGGCTACCATGGTCATCTGCGCTACCCCTAACCATGTGCCTAAGTATGATCACTAGGAGGTATCTTGTGCCAAGATCCTATCGACTAACGCCTGATAGATTCTATAAATGACTCAGCCCTGTAATGTCCACTACCATCTTCAGCTACCTAGTATCCCTCTAATAGGAATCTATCTATCACCAGTGCCCTCTCCAACACCTCTAAATAGGTGTGGGTACACAAGGGTGCCACACTAGCATGAATATCTCTACAGAATCCCTCTTCAAACTTTCATGCTCAGAAGTAGCCATTTAGGATCATGTTAAAGGAGTACTATTTAAGGTTTTTAAACCTCATTGCATACTCATCCACATCATCCCTCCCTATTGTAGCTCCATAAACTCCTGAATCTGAATCAAGTGAAAATAGTAAGGGTAGTACTCATCACAGAACAACTCCTGGAAGTTGGGACATGAGAGTATCAAATCATCATTCATCTGGGTAACAAGACTCCACCAATTCCCAACTGCTCTGTGGAAAATGCTAACTGACAGTGCAACCACCTGATCCATTGGTGTCTAGGTAAGTTTGAATATATAGACCACCAACTCTATCCAATCCTTTTTTTATGGATATGGCTCGTTGTAGAACCTCGGTGAACTTTAGAATTAGAACTCATGGAGTGCATTAGGCATGTGCACATCCTCAGTTTGTTCAGATCATATGATATGCTAATCAATAGGTAGAGGTGTATCTACCTTTCCACTTTGAGGAATAAACTTGTAGGATGGACCCTGAACTGAGGCCTAATCACTCATTAGATCTTTATCATAATCTATAACTAGTATCCTAGTTGGATGGTGTCGCAGAGGCATCCTGAAATTTTAATCAAGATGTACCATGGTCAGATGAGCATATAAATATATAATAATGGAAAAATAACTCAAGAATGATAGCTAAAGACTCAATATTATATGATTCATGTACCATTTATCCCTTCAACCAATGTCTCTCTATGCTGAGTCGACAAGCAGGTAGTCATGGTTCTAGTGAATGGATACGTCGGTCACCCATACTATCATTGGATTCCCTATCCTGAGAGCTATGCTTAAAACACTTTGACATTATTTCCCTAAATCCCAACCAAATCCTTGTAAGGATACTACTCTAGACAATTTCCTAAGGAACGAATTGCTCTGATATCGATCTTTCATGACCCATCACAAACTAGGGCTCGATCGGCAACTACCCCAAGCCTGCCTCTATAGGCCAGGGGTGGTGACAAGCACCAAAAGGAATATCCTAAATGGGAGGACTTTACCAAATGTACTTGTACACACACATCTGACCACCTCAATATAGAAGTGATTTGTAATAATAATAAAAATATACAACATCTTGAAAGTAAAATAATAATGAAAAACTACTAGGGTGTACAAGATTATGACAGATCAAAATTAAAATCAAAGGAGAAAAATAAAAACCCAACCAGAAAGATGTCTCAAACTAAAAAAAACTAGAAAGTAAATCGCTAAGAGATATCATCTAGTGATCTCCAAACTAAAACCACCATATGTGGTCCATAACACCCAGTATCCCTAATCTCCTCTGAAGTCACTTTCAACTTGTTCGTCATCTACATAATACACGACATGTGTGGGAAAAGACCATGTAGGGGTGAGTATATACATACCCAATAGAATTCCCTAAAAGCTGAAAGGGGAGTAGTAATAGATAAAATAAGAATAGAAAATAGATAGTAAATAAGACACAGCCCAACCCAAATCATGAGAAAGCAACATCTTCCTAGCACAATGGTCTCAACACAGTTTTTAGGTTGACTAAACATCATGTATTTGGTAACCATAGTAGGAGAGTAACCTCATCCAAGTATGAGAATCTAAACACGGAAAGCATGTGGCATACCCCATGTGTCTTTGAAACCCATGGAAAGAGAGTAACTAAATCCAATAACATTGATATAGATGTGTTTTTGTTGTGTGTGTGTGTGTGTGCTCAATAAAAAATAAACTCAAATGAGAGAGTAAAGGGATCTCTATCTCCCAGCACAGTATAGGAAACAGATTCACCAACAGTTCCAAAATTCCATTAATGATGCCTGACATATCACACATCTTCCTATAAGTAACCGTGTAAATACTCATGCCTCACCACTCTGCCACATAGTCAAGGGGGAACAATCTCCAAGTATAGAACTCATGAACAAGTGCTCGGGGGGGTTCCAATCTATAAGTATTTGTAGAGGACCTGCACCTTGATTCATCAAGGGGTTTCACTCTATAGGTTGAGGACTCGCACCTTGATCCATAAAGGGGGTTCCACTCTAGTATAATGAGGACTAACACCCTATCTGATAGGGTTGTTCCACTCAATAGTTATAGGACCCGCATCCAATATGATGGGGGTTCCACTCTAGTGTCATGAGGACCCACGCCCTATATGATAGGTAGATTTCACTCAATAGGTAGAGTAAATGCACCCAAGAAGATGGGGGGTTCCACTCTAGTGTCACGTGGACACATGACCTAGTGCAGGGGTTTCACTATAGTCATTAAGGACCCATGCCTTATCAAATAGAGGGTTCCACTTGGTAGGTAGAGGACTCGTTCCCAAACTAATGGGGGGTTTTACTCTAGTGTCTATGGTGATCCTCTACCTGATCACTACCATCGTTGATAATTTCCTAAACAATTTTAACACCCAGAACATCTCACAACAAATCCCAAAATCCACAAATGGGAGAATCATTTCATTTTAAGTGGAAAAATACTCAAGATATTCTACTCGTGGTACAAAATATGAGTCCAAATGAAAAAGATATGAGAGTTTTAATTTTCCTAAAAATAAACCAAAGGGTACACGGTGTGTAGGGGACCCACATGGTGTGTGGTCCCACTCATTCACTCGGTCGTGTCCCTAGACAGCACATATATCCTAGTCTATATAGAAGTACATGTCATACAAGTTGACAACATGATGTGTCCTAGATACCTAGGATCAAGTCATGTCCTCATGGTTGTGTTTGTGTTCTTTACCTCATGTCAGTGTACTTCAGTACATGGTGTGCACCTGGTCATGTCTGTGTACCTTTTTACATGGCATACCTATCTGTTATCATGCTCATGTAATCCCAAACTATATGTCGAGTCCACCAACAAAATGTCACATGACATGTGGGGGTCCCACATGGCTTGTGGTACGGATAAATTGCTTAAACCCTAGTTATTGCAGGTGTGTAGCCATTATTTTTTCAAAATCTCATATTTGTTCTCTAAGAACTAGATTTGACGTCTATTCCCTCATATCTGGATTTTTATTCACCTAAAAATGGTTTATCTAGTCATCGTTGGTCAGTTTCGGCCATCCAGTGGTTGGAAATTGGCATCCATTCATCAGGTGGTTCGTCGTTCATCCCGCACACCTCGGATTCTTCTATCATTGATGATTTAGATTCCATTCATTAAAATAATCTCCCAAAATTTTAAATCCATCCAAAAACATCCATGGTTTGTCAATTTTTTCCTTTCATGTGAATCTTTCATGAATTCGGGGGTCCGATCGGGCTCGGTACTGTCTGACAATGTCAAATCAGGACCATAGGGTCCAATTGGTGAAGAATGCGAATAAATTGTGGCATATAAGCACAAGAACAAAGGTTTTACCATTGTTTCCAAGATTTATTGGATAATGATAAAGAATAGGAATATCATGGGTTTGAAATCAATTTAACCAATTAAATTTTGATTCATGGGCACATGCAAAGGCCACAATTGGTACAAATCAAAGGTAAAAGTATGATCATGCTCAATTAATATAATCAATAGGAATGTAAACCACAAATTGAGGAGTCTTACCTAGATATTGGATTTTTCTTTATTGAAGAAATATCTCACCAAAAAATGGAATAATCCATTTCATTCACTGCATCTCAATCTGCTTCAATCCAGAGATTCGCCATCATCAGATGTGATTTTCCAATAGAAGAAAGAACACTATAGAATCCTCCCATGGTTTATGTGGCTAACCCTAGCCAAATAGCTATAGTAGAACACTTATAAATGTAATATATTGTGATATTTTAATAAATTAATTAAATTAACAATTTAATTAATCCACTAAATTCATTAACAGCAGCTGTATTATCTGAATATCTCACACTGACTTGTTTTAGGTCACTCCTAGGGAAAACATTTCAATTCAGACTCAATCATAGTCTTGAATTTCTGATCTGAACTTTCATTTAAGATTTATCTTATTTTATTTAAGAAATTGTGTTCATGTAATATAAAATATATTTAATATTTTTAGAAAATTAATTTTGGGCATACCGGACCTCAAAATTGCACGTCGTCTCAGCTCCTAACTCTGGAAATATATGTATAAATATTTCAAAGTATTACAAGAAAATAACTAGGTCACTACAATATGATTATGATGTATTAAAATTTGGTTCAATATATTCTAAATAGTTTTAGTTTTTAATGATTAATATTGAACCTTAGGTGTTATTATTGAGATTTTGTAGGTTTCTAATTGATTTGATGGTTTACATTACTGAATATTATTTTAAATTATGCAAAACATTTTATATTTTATTAATTAGACAGAAACAGGAGGAATCAAAGGTCATAAAATCTTTTATAAAAATAATAACACTATCATTTAATTGATTTTATGATCCCTTAAAATTTAATTTTAGAGCTTCAAGGATGAAAAAATCATCTTTTCATTCATAATTTTGAATATGATATGAATCAGAGGTAGAAAACTAATCAAATCATAAATAAGGAAATAAATCAAGTAATTATATTTTATTATAATTCATTGAGCAATGGAAAACAAATCCATCAAGGTTTTGTGGAAATTATCACTTAACTATCATGATATTCTTCTAGAAAAAATTAAAAAGTATAAGTATTATAAAGGAACACTTATTATTCAAGAAATATTTATTTATGAAATAATAAGTTTCCTAGTCCAAACCTAGTAATTAAAATTCATGAAAAAATATATTATTATGTCATGATATGCTTAAAAAGAATTAAAATTATGAGGATTTAATTTATATAAAGAGGAAAGAATATAACGCTCCAAGATTTTATTTTATGAGAACTATGTAAAATATCTTATGATACACACAACATTGAACTTAAAATACTATTAAAATATTATTATTTGAATTTAACTGTTTGACGCATGACTATCGTGGGGTGTGGGAAAAATCAATTATATTTTTCATAGTGAAACACAGTGGCTGACCAGGGTCATCTCTCTTAAGAAGCATTTAAGTGTGGTTCACTTACTTCTTCTATATCACCTAAGCTATCTCTTTTTGTTGTTTTTATTATCTAATGAAAACAATGAAAATGTTTTTGGGTTTTTTATTATTTAAAAATATAAACTATCATGCAATGAAAACATAATGAGTTGATGAAGAAAGAACTTGGTTTTGGGGTTTAGTCTTAGATTCAATCATTATTCTCCTTCATATGTTGATTTCAGTTTGATAATTCAAACATGAAATTTCATATTTGAATCACTACTCTTTTCCAGAATAGAAATAGTTTAAGTTATATATCATTGGGGGTCATCACCACATCAGGGACATTTTCCTCACCTAATCATGCTACTAAAATCTAACACAAAATTAAAATAAACATTAAAGAAAACTCATGAACTCCTTAACCTCTCCCCAGACCAAGACTCGGGGATAGTCTCTCATTTTAGAGAGTAAGTGATAATAATGGTGGATGGATGGGAGGAGAGAGGGAGAGAGGAGAGAGAGATATATATAAGAATAAATAAGTTATAATGATTGTTAAAATAATAATATTATTATTATTAATTAATATTATTATTATTATAATTAAGAAAATAGTTTTTGAAAAAGAAGAGAGGGAGAAATTAAAATAGTTTTAAAATAATAATGTGATAATTATAATATTGATAATAATAATAATAATATTATTATTATTATTAATACAAATAATAATTATAATAATACATATAATTAAATTAAGATAATTGAGAAAAAATAATTGTGGGATGGATGGAGAAACACAAATGGATAGATTAATAAAACTAAAATTTAAAATACAATTGAAAATAAAAATAAAAAAAAGAAAAGTAAAAAAATTAAAAATAAGAAAAGGGGAATATTTGAATCTAGCCTCCCTCAGTGGATATCTCCTCCTTGGTGCTTCAAATGATATAGAGTGGAATGGAATGATTTGAGAGGTAGGAGCTCCTCTCATTTTATAGGTAGAATATATCCTCCAAAAGTTGTCGCGTTTTTGACCCATTAAATTGACGATTCACACCCTTCATTAAAGTTGTTCCCAATTTTATTTTGCATATCTTCTCAAAATTTAAGCACATTTTTTCACTTAATATTGGATTTATGAATTTTTAATTGACTATTACTTTTTATGGACGAATGTTCTAGGAAGCTTCCTTCAAAAGTATAACATCCAATGGAAACTTTAATGACTTCAAAACTCCCTAAAATTAATTTTATAAATTAAATTATATGTCTTCATTCTATTCTAGGTATAATCACCTCCATTGACAATGTGTAGGCTAATATGTGCTTCTGTTACAGTGGTGGGGTCCACATTGTCTGTCCAGAAAATTCTTCAACTTCATTGATTTTTTAAGGCCTTTAGATGCTCAAATCATCCCCTAGTCCAGAAGAGAAAGTTGAATGAAATAAATCAAGGATCCTAAAAAAATAATAACTCTATTTGGAATTTTATTTTTAATGAATTGACCAAAATACCCTTGATGTAAAAATCTTTCAAAGATCTAGAATTAAGAACTTTTCACAATTTAGACCATTTTCATTCTATAATTAAAAATACCCATTATTTTAATAAAACATTTAAATACATTGGTTCTATCATTTAAAAACATTAAAAAACTTCATTATTTTATTAAAAATATGCACATTAATTTGCTCTGTCAAATACCCCCACACTTAAACCATGCTTGTCCTCAAGCATAAAATATCAATTTGGAAATCAGAGGACACTAATCTTACCAATATTCAAATTCCAATGCAATAAATTCAAAAAAAATCAATATCAAATCAAAATTTCCAAAATCCATATAAAATATCAATTTAATTTACCATTTTTCAAAAAAATAATGAGATCTTGTATTTTAATTTTCCCCTTTGAAAAAATGATGGAACTTCTCCTTTAATTCATTCAAGATCCTGAATTCATTATTATTAAACATTCCAAGTCATTATTTACCTCACTTTTGATTCTTTTTTTCTCTCATCACTCATGATACAATTCAAGTAGAGTTATGCTCATATCATGAGAACATGCTTCTTATCCATAGGCTTGTAAATGAACTAATTTATTCAATTTGTAAAGACAAAAGATGCATAAAATCATGAGGAATTTTCAATAAAGGTTCAAATGAATCTGAGGCTTAAGGTTGGTAGGATTTGATGTTTTAAAAATTAAGGCTCAAGGAGGAGGTTTATATTTTAAGTACAATTTATGATATAAAAAATAAAATTGTAATGAAATTATCCCCTTCAAAGTATCAACACCCACTTCCCCAAATCTCAAAGTAAAGGTTATGATCAAGTAAATCAAAATGAACGATTTGTGCACCCTCTTGAATATATTTTTTTTGTAATTTTTTTTTCTTTTTTAGAAATTTATGATTATATAAAACCTCACATCCATCACCTAACCACATATAATCATAGGATTTTTCGTCTGGAAAATGGTGATTTTTGGTTTTCCCAAATCAAAACCCATTATTTTTTTTTGTTTTTTTTTTTCATTGTTTTAAAAAACATTAATTAAATAGGGTAAAAAAATAGAGTATAATGAATGATTACACAACCTTTTACAATTCCCATAATAAGAACCCCACACTTTATCCTTGCAATGTGAATAATCCCTTCCACTGTGATTCCCTTTACCCCACCATTTAACTTTAAAATATCATAAAAATACTAAGAGTAGGGTAGGAATGGATAAAAATGGCTTGAAACATGGTTCATCACTATAAAAGACATTCACAGTATCTATGGGCTAAAGAATGATTCATATAAAGGTGGTATTTAAGGATAAGGGCTTTTCAAAAGATGAATAAATCATTTTAAATGTGTTTTTGCGCAGTCATAGCTTTGACAAGTTTCAATATAAGTTCGGGTCGGTTACATGTCCCAAGATCACTCAAGAAATATTCTCAAGATAAATAGGAAGTGCTTGGTCTAGAAATCATCTTGGGAATGGGACATATTATTTGGGAAAATCACTCAAGGAATGATTAACAATAATAAATCAATTCACATGAATTTTATAAATTCAAAACATGAAATATGGTTAGGGATTTTCATTCATATGAATCAATTAATTCCTTCAAATCATGGGTCATAATTTCAATATCTATGCTTCACTTTAAACATTAAATTTTCCATTTTACTCATTTATTCATATCAAAATTGAATTCTAAAACAGGGCATCACTGGATTTCAAACAAAACTCATGTCTCCTAGATAAGTCAAATAAAGCATTAATTCAATTGTGGGCATGAAATTATTATCATTAAAGCTCAAAAAATGTTTGGGATCAAAAAATATAAGGATTTTTTAAGATGATAATTCAAAAAAATAAACTCCCTTTCTCATGAAGCTTAGTCATTCTCCTTAATTGGATGAGGCTTCCTTCTACCTTGATGAACCTACAAAATAGAATTACACAATTAAGTATAATGACCATGTCTTTTAATCTAAAAAAGATAGAGGGAGGGGGTTGCATGCGACACTACTTCCTATGAAATGAAATTGAAATCTAAATTACTAGAAATAAATTAATGGATAATTCTTGGTATTATCTCCCAAGTGGGACCTGAATTTTTAATACTTCCATAGGGAAGTATCAGCTATTATCCAAAATCTGATGGAGGATGAAGCTTCTTTGATCTGAAACACCACATGTGGATTTTCCCATATTGTGTTTCATCCTTATGGGTGATAAATGATCCATGGATAGAGTGCACTAGATCCTCCCCACTCACAATGGGGTATATCTTTCTTGGTGGGGGTAGGATGAAGTATGAATCATCCTCTTTCCTGGTTGCTACTTGTGCAACCTCTTATTCTTTGTCTAGTTGTTTCTCTAGGTATGCTGCAACAAAATAATAGTCAAAGGGAAATTAAAAGTGTAATTCTATTTGAATAAAATTAAAACATGAAGTATCAAGATCAAATTATTCCCCATCAAAGTAAACATCTTTTGGAAAGGTTTCCTTAGGAAAATCCATCGGCATCTCCTCATGGACTTCCTTCAAAAAATATTCAACATATCTAGGGAACTCCATATGTTCCTCAATAGGTGAACATATAGGTTCTTCTTATTCCTCCAAGGCATAGAAAATATTTTCTGATTCTGTATAATTGAAATAATAAAGAGTTTAGTACAATTCATATTCAATAAAATCAGAAGAGATGGGGTCAAAGAAAGTTTCAACTCCCTTACTTGGTCCAACTTCAATCTCTGCCTTAATGGTAAGTGCCTCTTAGAGTAGACTCTTATCATATGGAGGAAAGTAGTTTGGATCCTCCATTTTCACTTCAAATTCCACCACTTGGGTGGTGTCTTCTTTATGTGGTGTTGTCTCTTCTTCTTTGCATAGAATGGTGAGATTAGGTAGTTCCTCACATTTAATCAAGAATTAATCCAATACTTCTTGATCTCCCACTTGTAGCTCACCAGGTAAGTCTTCCTTCGTTGCCTCATCAGGTTATTAAATTTCAAAGATATGTGGTGAAATTTCTTCCACCACTTTCTCAGGTTCTTTCTCCAGCTCAGGGTTGGGTTTCTCCATTAATGCACAAACATAATCAAACACTCTATCATTATTTCTCGTTAGTTGTTCAATTCTTTCTATAAGTTATTGCACCTGAGCTCTTCTAAAATATTTGTATTCTTATTATCATTTCTTCACTTGTAAGTAATTTATCCATAAATAATAATATGAATTTGAATACATCATGGAAGTCTTTTTTAGTTTTTTTTAAGAAATAAAATCTACCTAAGATGTAAAAAGAGAAAAAGTAAATGGACTATTGATTGGATCCCCGAAAACAGTTCCAGTTTTGACGTATGCCTATTATGGGGCATGGAAAAAAGCAATTATATTTTTCCTAGTACATTATAGTGGCTAACCAGGTTCGTCTCTCTTGAGGAGCATTTCAGTGTGGTTCACTTACTTCTTCTATATCACTTAAACTATCTCTTTTTATTGTTTTTATTATCTAATGAAAACAATAACAATGTTTTCGGTGTTTTTGATTATTTAAAAATATAAACTATCTTTCAATGTAAATATAATGATTTTATGAATAAAGACCTTGGTTTTGGGGTTTAGTCTTGGATTAAATCACTATTATCCTTTATATTTTGATTTCAGTTTGATAATACAAACATGAAATCTCATGTTTGAATCCCTATTATTTTCTAGAATATAAATAGTTTAAGTTACATGTCATTGGAGGTCATCACCACATTGGGGATATTCTCATCACCCAATAATGCTACTCAAATCTACCACAAACTTAAAATAAACATTAAAGAAAGCTCATAAACTCCTTGACCTCCCCCTAGGTCAAGACTCGAGGTTAGTCTCTCATTTCTGAGAGTAAGTGATTATAATGGTGGATGGATGGGAGAATATAGAGAGAGAGAGAGATAAGAATAAATAAGTTATAATGATTGTAAAAATAATATTATTATTATTAATAATTAATATTATTATTATTATAATTAAGAAAATTGTTTTTAAAAAATGAGAGAGGGTGAAATTAAAATAGTTTTAAAATAAGAATGTGATAATTATAATAATGATAATAATAATAATATTATTATTATTATTATTATTAATGATAATAATACATATAATTAAAATAATATAATTGAGAAAAAAGAATTGTGGGATGGATGGAGAAACACAAATTCATGGATTAATAAAACTAAAATTTAAAATACAATTGAAAATAAAACTAAAAAAAGAATAAAAGGGGAAGATTTACGACTGAAATCCCTCGGTGAAGATATCCTCCTTGGTGCCTTGAATGAGATGGAGTGGAATAGAATGATTTCAGAGGTAGGAGCTCATCTCCTTTTATAGGTAGAATTTATCCTCTAAAGGTTTCGCATTTTTTATCCCATTAAATTGATGATTCATACATGGTCCCCTTCATGAAATTTGTTACCCATTTTCTTTAACTTCTCCTCTCAAAATTTTAGCTCATTTTTTCATCGGATGTAGGAGTTATAAATTTTTAATTGACTTTTAATTTTTATGGACGAAGGTTTCAGGAATCTTCCTTCAAACGTATAACATCCAATGGAAACATTAATAACTTTAAAAATCCCTAAAATTAATTTTATAAATGTGAATATGTGTCCTAGTTCTATTCTATATGGAATCACCTCCATTGGAGGTGTGTAGACCGAGATGTGCTTCTGTTACAGTGGTGGAGTCTACATTATCCGCCCTGAAAATTCTTCAAATTCATTGATTTTTTAAGACCTCTAGATGATTGAATCATCCCCTAGTATAGAAGATAAAGTAAAAGGAAATAAATAAATAATTATAAAAAAATAATAACTCAATTTGCAATTCTATTTTTAAATAAATGACCAAAATACCCTTGATGTAAAAAACTGTCAAAAATCCAGAATTAAGCACTTTTCACAATTTAGACCATTTTAATTCTATAATTCAAAATACCCATTATTTTAGTAAAATATTTAAATACATGGGTTTTATCATTTAAAAAAAATTAAAAAATCTTTATTATTTGATTAAAAATATTCACATTAATTTGCTCTGTCACTGTTATAACATTATCGTTGAATTGGCGAGTATGAATAAAAGTAACCGCATTATGAAATATGTATAGAAAATTTTTATTTAAAAAAATATATTGATTAATTTTTGGGAAATAATAACTCAATTTTGAATAAGATCATATAAGATTAAAGGAGATATTTTGCAGAAAACTGATTTATATACAAAAAGTTTTTTATTAAAATAAATTAAGTTAATCACTATATATGGTTTATTTTAATTAAATTTATAGATCATATATTTAATAAAATAAATTTTAACTCATCTAATTATGGTTAATAGATGATTAATTCGTATAAATTCATTTTATACTTCAAAAATGCATTTTCATCAAAAATGGGTTTTATTGTATTTTGTGTATGGATATTATGATTAATTTAAACCAATTTTAAAAAAGAATTTGATAAAATGGAAATAATTTTCCAAATCATAACTTTAAAATAACCTTAAGATAATTTTTTGGTATTTTTTTTAAAACAATGTTTTTTGGGTTAGTAGTGAAAAATACCAATTTTGCAAAAACTGTTATTTATTTTCTTTAAATTGAGAAATTTAAAAGCCGAATTCTATTTTATAATTATTTTAAATTCAAATAAGTTTAATTTTATTAAAAATAATTCATATAATTCCATTATAATCAATATTATATAATATTTTGGTATAAAATCATTTTTATGCTTAAAATGGATATTTTTCTAAAAAATATTTATCATTGTGTTTCACGCACTTGTATTAAAATTAATTTTTAACAATAGTAAAATTAAAATCATAGAAAATAGATCCCCTAGTTTTGATCATAATATTCAAATTATTTAATAATTACTATTTAATTTTTTATTCAAAATGAATAGTGATCATGGTAAATATTTATCACCATGGTAAAGGGTAAAATAAGTTAATCAAGGATTAAATTATGGGATAAGGATTAAAAATCTCTAAAAAACTTTACTTGATCTCATTTGATTATATTTTGTAAATAATCATTCTAAATTTGAAAATATATCAGTTTTTTCCACTTTCTTGTGATTGTGACTTTTATATTATTTTAAGTAAAGAGTAATTACAAAATGTCACTCTATCTCACTTATTATATTATCATGATATGGATATAGATAAAAATGATATATTAATTAATATATATGATATAATTGATTAATAATAAACTATATTTATTATTTTGATTTATTTTTAATTTTTAATGATTGTATAATTACTTAAAATGTTTAAGCAACACTAATGCAATACTTGTGCAACCAGTAGAAAAATCAAGTAAATGATTTTAGAAAACATTAAAAGTGATACTTTTTTGGTTAATTATGATATCCCATTAATTTTATGTATAATTATAAATTTTAATTGTAGTTTAATGTGTTTATATTCTAATTATATTGTTATCATGATTTTTTTAAAGTCAAATGTTGTGAATAGTTCTAAAAATGACTTTAAATGGTATTTAATGTTTAAGAATTATTTTTAAATCATTATAAAATCATATAATAACTCAATTTTATATTTATCTTGGTTATTATTAATTTTACATTCATTTTACTCTTTTAATTTTTAAAATTACATTTATACCCCTTGTAGATTAAAAAAATTGTTACCACAGTTAAGGATAAAAGTGTTAATGATGGGGTTAAACTAAGAGATAAGGTTCAAAATTCCACTTAAACTTTTCTAAATTTTATGGGTTGAATTTATTTTGACCTTATATTAATTATATTCAAATATATAGAAATTATATCCATTTTACATGAGTTATATACATATTATATGTTAATATTTCATGTATTAACATGATTGTCACCCACCTCACATATAAAAGGGAAGATCATCTCCGCTCTCCTCCACACTCTTATATTGACCAATAAATTTCCAAATACCTTACCAAAATACCCCCCCCCCATATCCTAGATATATTGGTCACACCAAAATTTCACTTCAAGAAGGTTTAAGGTGTAATCCAAATGAGGTTACCAAAAGAAGAGGTATATGTTTATAATGAGATTTTTCAAGTTCATTTCTTATCAAACCTCCAAAAAATATTCAATAACAATATTAACATAATTAAATAAGTATATTAACCATACATATATTTTTTTTTGTTAATTTTACAACCATTTTCTATTTCCTTTTCATCCTATGAAAGATTAAAATATCGCTTTTGTGTACGTACGACCTACTGTCTCCAAGTAGTGGTGTAATTTGTTTTCATCACTACTTTACTTGGATCATTATAAATATGAAATTAATTAATATATATTATATTTATGAAATAATTATGATTCTTGAAATATAATATATCATCTAATTTCTTACCCTTTCATTCATTGAAGAATGATAACGTCGTTTGTGAGTATGTGTGGACTACCACCTCCAAGAAGCAATGTGATTCATTTTTCTATTACCACTATATATGGATTATTCTAAAATTATATATAATGAACACAATTTATATTCATGAAATTATTAAAATTATGCATTTAATGGATCCATTTCATATCACATTTAACTATGATCAATATACCGAAGTAATTTTGTAGAAATTGACCAAACAACCTTAAACGATCAACATAAGTAAGAACTATTCAATGAATGGGTGAAAAAGATTATAAAAGAACCATAAATAATGAAATATACATTAAAAAAGGTTTTAATAAAGTATTTAATAAATTGAAATGGATTATTTAAGGGGATATAATGTATCTGACCAAGCAGGAATACAAGTTAAGGGTTTTTCATCTCAATTCCACTCCATTGAGACTTATGTAATATTATGCACCTAATTTATTTTATATGGTGTATATACTACCCCTTTGACATATTATATCATCAATTACTCTTTATTCATTCTATTTAAAGTTTCAATTCAAGTTTTCTATTTTAAGGGGTTTTTATTCAAAAAAAATTGAATCCAGTTATAACTAAATTTTAGTGTTGGTATCATAACCTTTAAGTTTGAGAGGGGATCCATTGGAAGAGCTTCTGTGGAAGAACATCAACAGATCGAGCTTTGTTAATAATTGTTCCAATAGAAATTAAGGATCTCACCAATGAAAATTATATAGATTCTTTCTTTTTCAGTGATTGATCCAAATCGTGGTAGGATTTTTATGTTGTGGATTTATATCCATTTTATTATCTTATGATGAATGAAAATAAATCGACTAATGGATTGATCTGTAGATCAGTCATTTATGAGGGTATGGGTTTTTTATCTAGGATTTGAGGGATAATTATTTTGTTATTATTTATTGGATATTCATTCATTATTCTAACAGAAATAGATCGAGGTCAATCCGAAAAATGACTGAGGTTCGTTCCTTATATTCTGTTTCTTAGTTTTCTTCCCCTGTTTTACATGTCATCATCATCGACATTTCTTTTCGTCGACGGTTCTATGAATACCTGAATAGATATTGTTGTGCATTAAATCGTGGGCACAATGAATCATTTCCCTGGATCTATTTTCTGGATCAGTGGTGGGATCATGGTGCATGAGGATATCACGCGATCGGATTCGGATTGGAGAACCCAATTCATGTATAGTGTGCAACAACAGAGAGAAGCAATGATAGCCAATTCCTAAGTGATGGGAATGGACAGAGCCCGAATGACGGTGATATAAAATCATGGATGGATTGAGATCCATGTTCTTAGGTGAGTTTGGTGGTAGATACAAGGAAATTGGGTGGTGTGGGTGAGGACGCATGAAGAATCCCACAGGTTATGTGAAAAACCCGACTACACAACATGTATTCCTAATTCATGTCATGCAATCCCCTCTATGTGTTTCTAGGGTTTATGTGCAGAGATAATTATCACGCATCATGTGACTCTTAACCGACCATCTCGGCATGTACAGGGGGTACATGCATAGGAGTCCATGTAGTGTTACATGCCATTTGTGCCTAGCCACATGTCGTGTAACACGTAGTGGATGGATCAACATGTATAAGGGGTGTACACCTAGGTAGCCATGTGGACCCATACATAGTGTACATGGGAAGTACATGGATAGGCTGGAGTATATGGGAAAATCCACATACTCAGACATAGCCAAGTACATGGGCATGGGTGAAACGACATGTGGAGTATCAGGCTTTGTGAGAAACATCATGTACCCCTAGCACTACAACAAAATTGGCATTTAACAGCGTTGGTATTTATCAGCGCCAGAAAAAAGTGTTGATAAATAGCATCTTTATCAGCACTAAAGAAATCACTGATAAATTTAACCATTTATCAGCACTTTTTTCATGATGATAAAGGTCCCCTTTATCAGCGCTTTATTTTTAGCATTGATAAAGGGTACCCTTTATCAGTTCTGATAAATGATACCCTTTATCAGTGATTTATTTTTAGCACTGATAAAGGGTACCCTTTATCAGCGCTATATTTTTAGCGCTCATAAAGGAGTCCTTTATTAGTACTTCTTTAGCAATGATAAAGGTCCGAATAAATAAAATAAAATAATTAAATAAATAATAATAATTTTATTAAAAAATATTACAAAATTTTATTAATTAAATAATTATTGATTAAAATGAATAAATTGATTATACTATATATAAATTATAAATACTAATAAATAGTATGTATTAAATATATAGATATGAAAAATGAAAATTAAAAAAATTAAAATTGAAAATAAGTAAATTGAGAAAAATATTAAACATTTTATTAATTAGATAATTATTGATAATGTTAATAAATAGTATATATTAAATATATAGATATATATTAATGTATATAAATATGATTTATATATTAAAAAATATTTATGATCTTCACATTAAATAGTCATATATTTAGGGAATAATGGTTTATAATTAAAAATTAAGATGAATTAAAAATACTGACTAATTTCATAGAATAATGGACATATAATTAAATATCGTTTGATTTTTCAATTTAACATCAATCAAATATGTGTTATATTGATTTGAAATATATGTAATTAATTCCTTTTTATATACAATGTATACACACAAAACTTATCCATTTTTTCAATATTATTAAAGTGTGCTTATTTTTAATTTATTCAATTTCACTCATTTTTAACACGCATGCACTTAAATTTGATATTCATTAATAATGTTAAAAAATATATTTGTAAAAAATATTTATAAATAAATATATTCATAAATAAATATATTTAAAAATGTAAAAACTATATTTATAAAATTATGTATTTATGATTATAAATAAATAAATATTTTTTAAAAAGTATTTGTATAATTATAAATAAATTATTATATATATTTAAATGATTATTAAATTTATAATAAATTTACATAAATAACGAATACATTTACTATATTTATATTTATATTTATTTATTAAATATATATATATATATAATTATATAAATATATATAATGATATAAATATTATTTTTAAAAAATATTTATCTAATTATAAATAAATAATTATATATTTAAATAATTATAAAATTATAATAAATTTATTTAAATAAGGAATATATTTACTATATTTATATTTATATATATTTATTAAGTATATATATAAATTTACAAATTTTTAATTTATAATTATAATTATAAATCATTTATCAGCACTTAAGTAATAAGTGTTGATAAAAGAAATCTTTACCAGCGCTTTCTTTAGCACTGATAAAAATGAGGCTTTATTGGTTCTAAAAAAAGCATTGATAAAAGTCATATTTATTAGTGCTAAAATTTTATCACTGATTAATATGTCTTTTATCAGTGCTTAAATAACAAGCACTGATAAAAGTGTTCCTATCTAATTAAAAAACTAACCTATTGCAAACCCATCACGATATCATAAGCTTTCTGTGGAAGCCACCCATTTTTTGTGCTTCTCCTTGGTGAATCGATGCTTGAATCACAAAAACCCACTACCTCTAGTTGCTTGAATATCGTCTGACATCTAGTGTTTGGTTTCAGTTAGTTTCTTCAAAGAAAACATTAAGATCTGGATCTGAGGGTCTTGGATTTTCTTCAACCTAGTGAGGTAGGCATGTTTTTTCCTTTGTAGGTTCTGATTTTATTTTTGTATTTATCATGTTTAGATATGGATCTAAGGGTTTCTAGTTTTTCTTTGTATGTTCTAATTTTATTTCTGTATTTTTGCTCTGATTGTTGTATTCTATTTTTCTTTTATTTATGATCCGTTGTTAGGTTGACTACTGTTTTGGATATCCTATTTTGGTCTTTTTAAATTATTGTTTTGAATTGATTTTCTTCACTGTCTACATCTATACCCCAGCTTGATTTGCTGTTTTGGATCGATTTCCTTGGTAGGTTTCGAGTAAATTGATTTAGCAAACCAATTCTCAGTATGATAATGGTATGAAGCAGCAACAGAAGATGATTTTATGCAATTCATGTAAGGGGATTTATTTATTTAAAACTTGTTTTAATATTTTGATGTAAGGGTTTTTACTTAAAAATTTATTTTCTCAGAATTGTGTTGTTTTATTTTAAGAGAAGTCTTAGTAAGGGTGATACCATATTTATTTATTTTTAATGTCTCTCTATTTTCAAAATTAGTATGGTGTTGTATTTATTTTAATATGTTGTGATATTCTACTATAAGGGTTACATATATTTTTATCAATTTAATTTTATTTTATAAAGATATATATACACACATATATATGTGTGTGTAAATATATATCTTTCTATCTATTTATATGTGTTTTCAAAACTTATAATGTAATGGTGATTTTATAATTATTTATTCACAAATTATGGTTTTGGATTTCCAAATTAGGAAGGGATTATATTTATTTTCATTAAAAATTAATTTTAAATTTGCATTTGTTTTGAAATTATGTGTATTATAAATTCCATGATATATATATATGGTTAAATGTGTATGGGGTAGACGTTGCAAGGGTTGGTGTGTTTTTCTCCTTTGTTTTTGATATATCTTGTTGATGTGTATTATTTCTTTATGCCAACTTCTTTATAGACCTCCCTAGAATCTCAAATATGGGTCAATGCATATTATATTTCCTCCCTAGAATCCTTTAGTTACTACATCATTTGTTCCAAAAAATAGAGCGGAAGTTATCAAATTCTATATATTAGAAATTATTTTTAGCTATTCATCATTTTAGGTCTATATATAAATTTTAGGTATATATATACATTTAATTAATGGTAATATAATTTATACTTAAATAACTAATAAAATATTGTAAACTTATGTTACTTTCAAAATAATAAAATTAGGTAACTATATTTACATTTTTTTGAAAGAATTAAACTTTCCAAAAATTAAATAATTATATTTTATACACAATTACCCAAAATAATAATTATTTATAATTAATATAATTTAAAATTTTCTATTAATATTTTTTTTAGTTTCATTAGAAAAAAATAGTATCTTATATATATACATCAAATAATATATTGTAGATTTAAATAAATTTAAATATGATAAATAATATACAAATATATATATATATAATTATATTCAAATAAAGTTACTGATATAATACATACATATATATATATAACATATATATATATATAATATTTTGATAGATTCACTTTATTTATCTATGTATTGAATGAGAAGTGACCTCCATTTTATATTTTTTTATGGTGGAAGACGTGAACCCCATTCAGGTTTATTGCCTATTGAGGTTAGTGTGAATAGAGTACACACCTCCATCGACCTCTTTTTCTAATCATATAAAACCTTGTATTTTTTTAATAAAATAAGTCCTATTAAAAAACCAATTTTTATCGAAAAAACAATATAAAAAATCCTCAACCAATTATTTTATTAAAGTTTTATTCAGATCCTTATGGATAAATTTGAGGATAAAAATTAAAGTAATTCATCATTAACTCTGCCTCCATGTCAAATTAAAAAAAATAGTAACATACACTCATCAGCTAAAATTACACTGTAGAAACCCAAGACCCTCAGGCTGCGTAGCACTATAGTTTCTTATTCTGATTCTTCCATCTCCACTCTCTCCATTTCTTTCCTGCCCTTCACTCTATCATTTCTCAGTTCTGTGGAGCTTTTCTCTGGAAGGAGTTGGTGGCAATGGAGGCATCGAGTTAATAACTAGTTTCTATGGTGTAATTATCACAAATGGGAGGCATTGCCCCTTTTAGAGAACACAATGAAGTAAATGGGAGGCATTGCCCCTTGTACTTCATTGTGTTCTCTAAAAGGGTAAATGCCTCCCATTTGTGAGAATTATACCATTGACACTAGTTATTAGCTCGAGGCATCAATTTCCACCAACTCCTTCCATAGAAAATCTCCACACATCCAGAGAAATTATAGAGTGAAGGGAGAGAAATAAATAAAGAGGGTGTATATGGAAGAATCAGAATACGCAACTACAGTGTTGCGCAACCCAGGGGTCTTGGGTTTCTATAGTGTAATTTCCACTAATGAGTGTATGTTATTGAAATTAATTTATTTGATTTGACTTAGAGGCAGATTTAATGATGAATTACTTTCATTTTTATCCTCAAATTTATCCATAAGGATCTGAATAAAACTTTAATATATAATTGGTTGAGGATTTTTTTTATATTGTTTTTTTCGATAAAACATGGTTCTTTTAATAGGTTTTATTTTATTAAAAAAATTAAAGGGTTTTATATGATTGGAAAAGAGGTAGATGGGGGTTTTACTTCATTAAAACTTAAGAAAATGATCCATAAGTCATTTGAGATGTGTAGTAATTAGTCGCACCTCAATTCGACGCACGGTGTGACTGTTATGTGTCACACCCAGATTATTAGTTTTCACTTCATTCCGATTCTTGGTTGTTTTCCTCACATGTCGGGTGTGAAAAGTTTGAAATCTTAGGGCATCATTTCCTCTTTTTATATGGCCTATCTTTCCATCCCTAGGCTCCCCTTTAACCCCCCCCCCCCCAAGCTCCCCATGAATTCCCCCTTAGTTCCCCTTTGAATTTGGAGAAAAATAGAATTTTTTGGGTGGATAGAACAGGCTACACGATTTGGTTGCATGGTTTACTAAACCATGCATCCAAACCCTGCAGGGTTTCCATAACATTAAAAATATTTTTTAAATTTCAATTTTTCCCTTCTATAATTAAACCTAATTTGCTCCATTCTTCCCCCATTTGACCCTAGCAGTCATGGGAGGCCTCCAAGCTCCCTCAAGATCCCATGGAACCCATTTTTTACGGGGGTTTTAGTGGGGAAAGTTCAATGTTCTTCAAGGTAAGTGATTCCTTTTTGGTTTTCTTCCTTTTCCTTAGAGGTTCTTTCCTCCATCTTGAAGTTCTAAAATGTACAGTAGCTAGGGTCTGTACCTAGGGTTTTATTTTATGTCTTTTTGGTAAAATATTGTGGATTAGGGTTCATTTTCATTCCCTTGTGTTGTGGTGATGGTGTGGTTGAAGTTTCACACAACGATTTGGGGTTTTAATACAAAAGGTAGGTGATTCCATGTGTAATAATTCATTTATGAGTTATCTTGCTTGATTTAATTATTTATCATGTTCCTAATATGTTTTTTTTGTGGTGATAAATCTATTTTTGATGTAATTAGTTGAGAGTTTAATTTTAAAGTTGCATTTTTGCTTGAAATGGTGTGTTTTTCTTGTGTAACACGTATGGTATCATTTGGGGTCATTTTATAACATATTAAAATGGTTTATTAAATGTGTTTTGGTCTTTTAAATCTGTTTTGGTAGGGTTTTTGTGTGATTTTGGCCTTAAAAGATGGGTTTTAATGGGTTTTATGTGAAAAACACTGTTATACTTCTTGGAAGTGTTTTATGATAATTGTAAATGGTTTATTGAGTTATACAAAGTGTTCAAAGTATGTTTATGTACTTTTTTGGTGGTTGTATGCTATTAAAATGTGTTTTTGAAAGAGAAAATTATGATTGGTTATTTCAAATGTTTTGAGAACATTTTATGAATTTTTGAAATGTTTTATTAAATTATAAGAAGGGTGTAAAACATGCTTACAGGCTGTTTTGTGTGATTATGATGTTAAAATGAATTTGAATGTGAATGGAGTGTTATGTGACATTCTTGTGGGATGTTTGGTCTGTGTGTGTTTTTAAAATGTAATTTTCATGTGAAATGGTATTTTATGAGATGTGGAATTTGATTGAGCACAAAGAGGGAAACCCAGGTATCTAGGTGGGCGGACGTGTACTAGTATGTTAGTGATCCGGAGTAGTTTCGTCTCTATTTCACATAGAAAGTTTGATGATGAAAACACTAAATAGACTATTATGATGATTTTGGGTACCACTAGTGTATGGGTATGTTCCCTAATAGTGGATCGGGCAAGAGAATAGATATTTATTATCGTTACTTTTCACCAAGATACGAGGTACCTAGGGCCCACAGCTAGCTAGTGCCTAGGGGTGTTCATGTGACTAGTGCTCATTGACTATATGATACTCACTATCATTACATGGTGTTTTTGGGTGGAAAATTCAGTATATTTTTCATTTTATTTAAATATTTTCATTCTTTAAAATATCCCCCCTGAAAATTGTTTTCATTTAAAGTTGCATCCTTTAGAAAATTATTGCTACCTTTTCTTTTTTATGAAAACTTAAAAGCTTTTTTATTTTATAATGTTTATCACATGGAATAATTTTGGGTGTAATACTACTATTATTAGTCCCAAACCATACTTACACCTTTGGGTGTAAGTAGACTTGGTATTTTTTGTTGTAGGTTTGGGTAAAACTCTTAGAACCGTTGGTTTGGGTTTCTAGCGGTCCTTCGTGATGCGGTGTCATAGAGATGGCTTGAGGGAATTGCTCCTTGCTATGATGTGGTTCTTTGGATATGATTTTTGGTTTTATTCCATTTTAGTAGTCTTTGGGCCTTATATAAACCTATTTATTTCAATTTTGAATTTTTTTTAAGACTTGTTTGGTGTATATTTTTAGATTCGGTTTATTCATCCTTATTGGTTGTTTTATGTTTCTATACTCAGTTAAATCATTCCCAAACAATTGTTTATGATACCCAGGTACTTATTCCAACCTTTTGGGATTAATAACTCCCTTAAGGCCTTGCCATAGACCAGGTCAAGTTCCGGTTTTGATGGTGACCAGATTTGGTTCGTGATAAAATGGTATCATAAGTCAGGTTTTATCTTTTTGGGGCATGTACTTTTGAGAAAGAGTCTGGGTAGACTGGAGCTAGGACTATTAGGACTTGAAATTATGATTACGATTAGTTTTCCTAGCTAGCACACCTCGTGGCGGGATTCATGTAACCAGGGGAAGTTGGGTTTTATCTGAGTTCTTTGGTTCTCATGGTTCGTCGATGATTAGGGGAAAGAAAAGGGAGTTTGGTCAATGGTCTCAATGAGCTCGCAAGGTGATGAAGCTCACATTTTCATATATTTTATACTTTAAATCATTTTTTATAATCCCACCATAGTGTTATTGTATGGGTAATTGTCACGTTTTTAGGTTTTAGTGTTATTTTGAGCCTAAATGCAAAAATGGCTTAATTCTGCAATTTTAACAGATTGTTAACATAGGGGTATTTTTGTCATTTCTCATAAAATATATTTTCAAATTTTTAGATTCAAAGTTTTTAGAATCATTATTTCATTTCCTTTAAATCTTTCTTCTGGACCAGGAGCTGATTCGGCCATCTAAAGGGCTTAAAAAATAAATGACATTTATGATTTTTCCAGGAGGACAGCGTGGACCCCACCACTGTAACAAAACCACAACTCGCCCTTGACACATTAAATTGAGGTTATTCCACCTATTATAGCACTAATACACATAGGTACGGATATACACCAAATTTGGTGGAGTTTTGAAGTCATTAAAGCTACCATTGGATGTTATATATTTGAAGGAAGCTTCTAAGAAGCTGCGTCCAGAAACAGAAACCACCAATTAAAAATTCCTAACTCATTCATCTGGTGTCAAAAGAAGATGAAATTTTGAGGGTAAATGGAAAAAAATATTTATTAACAACTTTTAAGAAGTGTTCCATGTGTGAAACTTCCATTTAATGGGTCAACAACATGAAATCTTTCGGAGGATAGAATTCTGCCTATAAAAGGAGGCCCTCGCCTCCTTCCCAAATCATCTCATTCTCCATCCATTCCTTCAAATAACCAAGGAAGAGATATCCATCGAGGGAGTCCAACCACAAATCATACCCCTTTATTTTTAATTTATTTATTTTCTTTATTTTTTTTTAGTTTTCAATTGTAATTTAGATTTCTAATAAAATTCATGCATTGTTTTTATTTCTGTGCGCACCCATCCACTCTATTTTCTTCTTCTCATATTACCATCATGAACTACAGTACTCATGATCATGAGTAACTAATATAAGGAATATCCCGAGAGATTAATTAGGTTCTTGAACCCAAGACCATGTTTTTAATTCTTTGAGTTAATTATAAAGATAATTTATAGTGGGTTTAATCCTCATTGTGGTTATCTAAAGTTTAACTTCTTAATCTGCAACCATTTTCCATTGATTGAGGAGGTGGATGGAGGGTGTTCTTGGTGATTTCTAAGTATAATTTTCATTCATAATCGGGTTAGACTAATGTGTTCACACGTATGATGGAGTGTGTTCACTAAAAATATTTAAAGCTGGTCAATGAAGGTGCTCCTTGAAAGTTCTCTTGGGAGAAATTATTTTCTTAACTAATTAAATTTTGTTTAGAATTTCATATTAATTTGAATTGAATTTTTTCATTTCATTTATTTTAATAAATTTAATTTATTTCATAAAATATAAAACAACAAAAATAAGTAATTTAGTTGAATTAGATTAAGTGAGGGAATAACTGAGAACGATCCTCAAGTGAGACGACCCTGGTCAACCACTATACTGCACTAGGAAAATTAAATTGTTTTTTCCATGCCCTACAATAGTCGTTCACCAAAACTGGCACCGTTTCTAGGGATCCAATTATTATTTTACTTATCTTTTTCAATTTTCACATTGTAGATAGATTTTCATTTTTTTAAAAACAAAAAAAAATCTAAAAAAAAGTAAAATTTCCATAATATATTCAAACTAAAATTACTATGCATGGAATGAATACTCACAGGTGAATCAACAATAAGAGGAACCTACTTTAGAGTACAATAGATCTTAGGTGAATGAACTTAAAGAGGCCATAGAAGGACTAAAGATTAAAATATAAAGGCTAACAGAATATGTCCATACTACCCAAGAGCAACCTGACCCTGAGCCGGAGAAAGAACCTAAGAAAGTGGTGGAATAAATTTCACCACTCATCATTGAAATTAATGAACCAGATGAGGTAAATGTTGAGGTACCTAAAGATTCATTTTTCATCACTCAACCATTTATTAGAGAGATATATGAAAAAGACTTACTTGTTGAGCTACATGGGGGAGATCAACAAGAACTAGATGAATTTTGGAATGAATGTGGAGAACTACTTGATCTCCCCAAGACTTGCAAAGAAGAAGAGCCAGCTGCACCAAAGGGAGAAACCACCTAAGTGGTGGAATTTGAAGTTAAGATGGAGGAGCTTGACTACCTGCCTCCATCCAATGAAGATCAACTCCAAGAGGAACTTTCAATTTAAGATGATATTAATGCCAAACCAACTCAGGGAGATACATTCTTGAACTCAAATTCTATTAATTTTTTTGAAAATAATTTGATTGTCTATCCTAATTCTATTGATTTTTTATATTCGTCCAACTCATACTATGCCTTGGAGAATAATTTGGAAATTGATGCACCTATTGAGGAATTCCTAGATCTCCCTGAAGTTATTGAATATCTACTGGAAGACCCCAATCATGAAGAGATCCAAGTTTCTAAGCCTAAGGAAATTAGACAAGAGGTTGAAGCCCCCATGAAGCCATCACTAGAAGACAATATGGTTTCACAAGTAACAACAAAAGAAGAGGAGGTTCCCTACTTCATCCAACCCCTTCCATGCAAGTTGTATCAAATTGCGAAGGGAGAGGATATGGTATACTCTGCCAATGGAGTCTCCGTCAATAAGAAAAATAACTGCAAGTTGGAAAGATCCACATGTGGTAGTTCAAATCAAATAAGCTTCATCCACCAACAAATTAAGGATAAAATCTGGTACTGCCCTCTAGAGGTAGTAAAAGATGCCACGGCCCACTTGGGGGATCATACCAAGATTTATCCTTTACTTTCTTTATAGTAATTTAATTTTCAATATTAGGAATTTAGATTTCAAATTCAGTATTAGGAATTAGTCCAGCATACAGCCTAATCCCTCTTTTCATTTTGAGCTTAAATGAAATAATCCTTGTGATTAATTGAGTAATTTTTCTTTTGTAGGATCATGATAGAAGAAGGAATCCCCAAGAATTTTAGGAAGATGACTAAATTTTTAATTCAAAAGGGAGTTCACTTTTTATGATTATCATTTAAACTCCTTTCATTTTCTTGGTCCAAAACATATTTTTAGATTTAATGAATATTCTTATCACTTTTCACACATTAATTTATTTTAAAATAGTTGAAATGATTTTTTAAATAATGAATTTTAAATGATTATTGATGTGAATTCTTTTTCCTTGATATGGATTTTCAAGAATTTTTATGAGTTTGACTGATTTTTGAAATCCATTCCCATGAAACACTGACTCAAAATATTTTCCCAATACTGTGATGTATTCTAAACCACTTTTACATATTCTTTCTAATACCTACACCTTCTTAAGGGAAACTTGAATTTTGTTTAAGAACTATAATTTTTGAATATTCTCTTTCAAAGCTTTGGATTTCATGGAATGTATTTGAAATTATTGAGGCATATCTTTGGATAGCCAAATTTTATCTTGAGACCCACATTTACATTTATCCTTCATAATCCCTTAGATGTCATGAATTTCCTTATAGTTTTAAGCCACATTAAAAGCCAATTTTTCCTTACCTACCTGCACATTTAGTATTTTTTTCATGGATATTTCAAGTTTTAGTGTGGGTTAAGGGCCTTTCGTGTGCGTTCATTGGGATGTGTATCATTTATGGGTGGTGCGATGTGTGTGTCAATATTTTGGGTAGTGGATAATAAGAGAATTGGGAATGTGTCGTCATTTCATTATGCTTTATTCGTTTCATCCATTTCTCCTTCAAAAAAATGAAAAAAATAGAGATGATCTTGAATTCCTTATTTTACATTCTTTTATGACTCATGTCCCTCTCAAAAATCAAGGGAATGAATTATCATTCATTCATTCTATTCAATTTTAAGCTCATTCTCCATGAAAAAGAAAATGAAAAAAAGAAAAAATAATAAAGTTGTGTATTTATAGATCTTTGAAAAAAAGGAGAAATTAGATGATATAATTCATTATAATCACTTATTGTCTCATGTACCATGTCATAAAATAGGGGTGGTGTTGTTTTTCACATTTTCAAGTGGGATTGAGCGAGGAATTTCCTATGTTTTCACTTGAATTAATCATGCATTGAACTTAAAAGTACAACCTCCTCTTTATGGCCTAAAACTTTATTTCAATCATTTTCCCACCAACCCTAAGACACATAATCATTTGAACCATTAATTAAATCCCTCATGATTGAATTCATTTTCATGTTTCACGTTGTGGAGAAATGAAAATTTCCACAAGCCTATAGTGATATAGGTTGTGATTGGGACATGGATTGATTTATGAGGTTGAAAAATTTTTAATGATTGAAATGAAAATGAGAGAGAATTGTTTTTCATATATGATACATGATGTAATTCTATTTTGGATAAGATTATTGACATTTTCTCATTTTTGATTGTTGTGTGGATTTTGATTTGGATATAAGATGATTGCCCAAGACTACAATGTTTAAGTGTGGGGGAGTGATGAAGCTCACATTTTCATATATTTTATACTATAAATCATTTTTTATAATCCCACCATAGTTTTATTTTATGGGTAATTGTCACGTTTTTAGGTTTTAGTGTTATTTTGAGCCTAAATGCAAAAATGGCCTAATTATGAAATTTTAACAGATTGTTATCACAGGGGTATTTTTGTCATTTATCATAAAATATATGTCCAAATTTTGTGATTTAAATTTTTTTATAATATTTATTTTATTTCCTTCAACTTTGTCTTCTTTACTAAGTGCTTATTCGGCCATCTAAAAGGCTTAACAAATCAATGACGTTTATGATTTTTTTCAAGCGGACAGCGTGGGCCCCACCATTATAAGGGAACCACAAATCGTCCTTCACACATCCAATTGAGGTTTTTCTACCTGGTATGGCACAAGGAAACATAGTTCTATCTCTAAACCAAATTTTGTGGAGTTTTGAATTCATTAAATCTGCCATTGGATGTAATATATTTGAAGGAAGCTTCCTGGAAGCTGCTTCTAGAAACAGAAACCAAAAATTAAAAATTCCTAACTCACTCATCCGGTTTCCAAAGAAGCTTAAATTTATAGGTTGAACGTAAAAAATATTGATGAACAACTTTTATGAAGGGTTACATGCGTGAAACTGCCATTTAATTGGTCAAAAATGAAAAATATTTCAGAGGATAGAATTCTGCCTATAAAAGAAGGTCCTCACCTCCTTCCCAAATCATCTCATTCTCCATCCATTCCTTAAAGGCACTAAGGAGGAGATCTCAAATGAGGGATTCCATCAAAAAATATTCCCCCTTTATTTTTAATTTATTTATTTTCTTTATTTTTGTTTTAGTTTTCAATTGTAATTTATATTTCTAATAAAATTCATGCATTGTTTTTATTTCTGTGTGCACTCATCCACTCTCTTTTCTTCTTCTCATATTACCATTGTGAACTATAATACTCATGATAATGAGTAACTAATATTAGGAATATCCTGAGGTAGTAATCAGGTTCTTGAACCCAAGACCATGTTTTTAATTCTTTGAGTTAATTCTAAAGATAATTTATAGTGGGTGTAATCCTCACTATAGTTGTCTAAAGTTTAACTTCTTAATCTACAACCATTTTCCCTCAATTGAGAAGGTGTATGGAGGGTGTGCTTGGTGATCTGTAAGTAGACTTTTCATTCATAACCGGGGTAGACTAAGGTTTGCACACATACAATAGAGTGTGTTCAATAAGAATATTTAAAGCTGATTAATGAAGGTTCTCTCTGAAAGTTATCTTGGGAGAACTTCCTTTCTTTACTAATTCCATTTTGTTTAACATTTCATATTAATTTGAATTAAATTTTTGCATTTAATTTTTTTTTCATAAATTCCATTTATTTCATAAAATATAAAACAACAAAAATAAGTAATTTAGGTGAATTAGATTAAGTGAGTGAATAACTGAGAAAGCTCCTCAAGTGAGATGACACTGGTCAGCCACTATACAGCACTAGGAAAATTAAATTGCTTTTTCCACGCCCTACAACAGGCGTGTGTCACAAGGACTAAAAATCCATGTAGAGTTTGGTATATTTCCCTATAACACTCTCCATGATGTTGAAGTGATTGGAATATGTCCACCAACCATATGTCCAAGCCACCTACCAGCACTAATTTCCCCTCACATTATCTTGTGTCTCTTTGTTTTGGAATCTTGGAAACATTTTTTTAAGGAAAGAATGACTTTATTTTAAGAAGTGTGAATTTTTGTGAAATGATTTTCTAGTAAATAAGAAATGTTTTGATTTCTAAAAGGGTAGAATTGAAATTTCAGAATTGTTTTGAACTGGTAAATGGTGTGTTTACTCCTCTTTAGAAAGTATGAATTATGTTAATGTGGGTTTTGAAAAATCTATTTTGAATGGAATTTTATGAACTATTGATATGTGTTTTGAATTGAATTATGTGTTTCAAAATTTATGTGTGGGTTTTGAAGATGGATTTTGATTTTGTAACTAGTGATAAATTTAAAAAATTTATGAATTATTGAAACCTTGTTTTAAATAAGGGTAGATGAGTTTTTAAATGAATGGGTGTTGATGAAATGGAGTTTTCCATAAAACTAGAAGTGTTTTGAAATAGGTTGAGATGTTTTGAAATTAATTTGTATAACTTGAGATTGATTTTTTATTTTAATGATTGGTGATTTTCTAAGAAGTTTTGTAATATTTAATTTGGGTTTTGATTTTGTGGTTAGTGGTTTTTAGAAAAAGGAAGTGTTGGTTGAATGTATTGGTTTTGAAAAGTGGAAATAAATTTTGTTTTAAACTTTGGTATTTTTGTGAGTGACCACATGCATGGATTTACATTGGAATATGTATGGATAATGGCATGGATGGATGAGTGCCAGTATGGAAATTATGAGGGTTCCCGGTGTGGCACAGAAACATGCATGTGTGAATCCCATGGGGTACCATTGGTGGATGCGCTAACCGATGACCCATTTATTTTTAAAGAAATGATTTATAAGAAAAATTTGATGTCTTTATGACCGGTTTGGGTGGTGTGTCTTATGTTTTTTTGGGAATGTTGTGGTGTGGTGTATTGAGTTTGAGAACCCCTCTTGTTTGAATGAATTTTTAGGTTTTTTTTTTATCGTTAAGTTGGTTTGAAATGTTGTTTGGTGTCCCTTTGTGAGAAATGTTTTGGGAATCCCATGCAGTTGATCTCCTCTTGTGTTTAGACCTGGTGTTTGGAACGTTTTCACCAAAGGACCAGATTGGTTGGGTCCTTGTATTTTTCTTGTTGGCTAGGTTATTCCCCCATAAAGAGTTAATGCATGATTTAAGTGCGGCCACAAGTGATTCACTGTTGGAGTTCCTCCAGTTGATCAAAGTATAAAATCTCTTCTCGGGTATTAGGGTTGAGTATACCCCTCTTCTTTTTCGGTTAATTGGATCCTTGTGTAGCAGGAGAGTGGTTTTAGAAGGTTGACATACACCTTGGTTCCCTAAGTTTCTTGAGTTTCTTAAATCGTCAAGGGTAGAGTCTGACACCGTTGTGCCTATAAGTTTTATTTGGAAGTGGTGAATGTGGATTCCAATGAGGAAGGTGAAATAATTTTGTGGTTGTCAATATAGAATGATGTCTTAAAGGGACTTTAGGTCTTTCTTCAGCCTCATCGAAGAATGGGTTCATGTTATACCACCAATGTGGAAAATCCATCCAAGAGAGACTATTATGGCTGCTTGCAGGAATCATGTGTTGTTTGGAACTCGATATAAGGTCAATATCCTTTTTTTGTTTCTATTAGTTGCAGTGGTCATGTTTGATGTCACCTTGCAATGTCGTGTGCTCATTTGACTGTAAAGGTGAAGGTTGTGCAATCTTATAAGAGTCTCTATTTTGTCAGAAGTGTGTCTCCCTTTGGAAATTTCTGAAATAGTCTATTTTAGAGGAAGTTCTTTCTATGTGTCCTTTCCTTATGATTTTTCCCATATAAAGAAACAAGGGTTGATATGTGTGCATCTTCTAATCCCTTGTTTTGGTAAAATGTCAGGTTAGGGTAAAGTGAGTTTTAGAGTTTGGTATGTCTTGGTGAACCCATCTAGTATTACGGTGTAATTGTTTGTGGCACTAGAAGGAGAAGTTCCATTCGAGGGTTTCTAAAGCCTAATTGTGAGGCAGGAGATGCTTCAATCATCTGAGCTCTATCCATAGGTCCCACAGTGAAGTTGACGTATAATCTAGGAAATCCCAGGGTCATAAAGGCTTGGGTCTAATTCCCATCCTCGGTATAAAATATGGGAATAGTTTAAACCTATGGTGTCGTTGTCTTTCTCAAGTTGTTCCCATTAGGTGGAAAGGGATGGGAGGACCTCATTTCCACATTGTATCTTGTTTGAGTGTAAGGGTTATGTGTCAAGAATTTTTTGAGTTCATGCTTTTCCCTTTGGGTTTCTTTTGAGTTCTTGGAGAAAAGTATGAAGTTTGGGCTAGACGGATTGAAGCGCATGGTTTGTGCACAGTTAGTACTAATCGTGCTCCAACCTAAGAAACTGTGCAGTAAGAGACAGAACCTAATGCATGGCCTCAGCATATCCGTACACCTTGTCTTAGGTAAGCGTGTGGCTAAGTCCCTTTTGGCTGAGGTGACTGCACGGTCTACGCACAGTTTGGGAAACCGTGCAGACTAACCGTGCGTCCATGCCAACTCATTAAAATTTGGGGTCCTTTTCATGTCGACCAATGCTATTCAATTATTATGGTTGATTATTATGGTGGGGAGACCCACTATGGGTCTCAAGTAAGTTCTTTTGGAAAGATTCTAATGTTATTTTATCCCTTATGTGAGGGAGTCGATTCAGGTCTCCCCCTGTTGGTGTCCTAATTCTGTCTCAGGAAATTAAGTTGTCTCTTATGGTGACGAGTTTATCTAGTCCTCCTTGTGTTGGTGTAAATCAATTTTTTCCTTGGTGTTGGCATACCAGTAGGTAGTCTCATTCAGGGGTTATCCAACCACCAACTTCTTTCTTGGGAAAACATTGGGACTAGAGCATGCCCAATGGGTTTTTTGTAGTAAGGATGTGGTAACTATGTTCAAATTTGTTGTTCATTTTAGGTGAATTGCTTGAGCTTCTTCTGGTAGTGTTTGAGGTGTTTTGTTTTATGATGTGGTTTTATTATGTTCGACCACTTCAGGAATGTGGTGTTTATTTTTTTTAGCGAGAGTATATTTCCCATTGTTTTATTAACTGGAGGTATTTTGGATTTTGGGGGTAGGTGACCCTTACTGAGGAAGTCATTCTTGGTCTCTTGAGTCAACTCGTAGCCCTCTTTCTCTCTGAATGGTGTCCTTGTTGTATTTTTGTTAGGTATTCTCTGGGAATCCCTTTGTATGTGGAATTAGTATTGATTTTTTTCATCTAACCTTGTTTTTGATTTTCAGGGATGGAAATATTTATGGTGGGGAGAATTGTCACACCCAGATTATTAGTTTTCACTTTGTTTCGATTCATGGTTGTTTTCCTCGCATGTCAGGTGTGACATATTTGAAATATTGGGGCATCATTTACTCTTTTTCCACAGCCTATCTTTTCATCCCTAGGATCCCCTTGAACCCCCCCCCCCCAAGTTCCCCTTGAATTCCCCCTTGGTTTCCCTTTGAATTTGGTGAAAAATGTAATGTTTTTGGGTGGACAGAACCGGCCACACAGTTTGGTCGCACAGTTTACTAAACCATGCATCCAAACCATGTAGGGTGTCTAGAACATTAAATATTTTTTTGAAATTCCAATTTTTCCCTTCCATAAATAAACCTAATCCACCCCATTATTCCCCCATTCGACCCTAGCAGCCATGGGAGGCCTCTAAGCTCCCTAAATCTCACATAGAACCAATTTTTTATGGGGGTTTTATTGTGGAAACATCAAGGTTATTCAAGGAAAGTGATTCCTTTTTTGTTTTCTTCCTTTTCCTTAGAGTTTCCTTCCTCCTTCTTGAGTTCTAAAATTTCCAGAAGCTAGGGTTTATACCTAGGGTTTTATTTTGTATCTTTTTTATGAAATATTGTGTATTAGGGTTCCTTTTCATTCTCTTATGGTGCGGCGGTGGTGCGGTTGAAGTTTCACACAACAATTTGAGGTTTTGATGTAAAATGGTAGGTAATTACTTGTGTAAGCATTAATTTATGAGTTATCTTTCTTGATTTACTTATTTAGCATGTTCCTAATATTTTTTTTGTGGTGTGAAATCTATTTTTATGGAATTGGTTGAGCATTTAATTTTAAAGTTGCATTTTTTCTTGAAATAGTGTGTTTTTCAGGTGTAACTCTTATGGTATCATTTGGGGTCATTTTATAACATATGAAAATGGTTTATTAAATGTGGATTGTGTAGGTCCCAGGCATAGTAGAAGCCTGTGGGTGGATGTGACCACTTGACTTTTTGTCATTAGTAATGATCAATCTGGGATCAATACGACAATAAATGCCAAACTCCACAGATCAAATCACAGAAATAGACAAAGAAGAAGAATATTCTCGGAACTATAAAGGAGGATCATCATAGGTTGATTATAATTAATTTAAGTAATTGACAAGAAGTACCTTTTATGGCGTTCTTTCTTCGTTGATATTTCTAATCATGTTTCAATGTGATTCATCATTGCATCGTAGAAGCCAAGTGTATACTTCCTCTAGTGGTGATCCACACGTGCACCAGTTATCTCTGGACATCGCCAAAGGAATCTTTGGGTGCTAGCGTGGAGAAGCATTTGCGTGTGTTGTCTTCCTTGGATCACCTTGATCCGATGGAGGAGGATCTCTCTCGTTCTTGAGAGAGTTCTTGGAGGAAGGTGTTCTTTCGTCCTTGAGACAATTCTACAGAATTTTTGTTCACAACGATTAAGGAAAAGTGTTGGGGTTGTGAGGATATTTATAATCAGGTTTGAGGTTATAGAGTTATGACAGTAAATAAACGTGTTACGCATTTTATTTATTTCATTAACTCTTATTTAAAAACCCCATGTCAAATCATTAATTCCTTAACATTCTCCCATGTTGATTATAATAAATATCATTTAATAAAATGATATTATTTCCTCAAAATCAAGACTAGAAAAACTACACGGCGTGTAATCATTAATACACAGCGTGTACTCGTTTTTCATTTCCTTTCCAAAATGAAAACTACGTGGATTGTACATTCAATGTACATGGTATGTATATCTTGTTTTCATTTTATTATTCCTCCAACATTAAAATGATTTTGGATTCCTTGAATAATTATTAAATCACATACGGGAATAATCTTTATTCTACTTGAGATACTTGGATACACTTAGTGTGTGACCCTCTAGGCCTCTTTCTCGTTGGCATTAGGCGGGTTGGCCTAAAGTCTAAGATTACTATCTAGAAATGGGTCAAGGAACCCAAGAGAAAGAATTTGACATTGCATTGATGTGTCACCTCGTACGAACGCTTATTGTGTAATTTAATCCCTTTGTCTCAATATCTCATCAAGCAGGTTTCATGGTAGTGTCATAAACCTATATGTTTGATCTGTCATTCTTTGAATTCTAGAAATAAACTCATCATGACACCATGTCCATGGAATTTGGGTGACAGTTCTATTTCAATAAAAGTTCCCAAGATATCTACATCTATAAATATGAAAGGGACAAATCCTTCCTCGAATTATTCATTAACATGTCATTTGTGACGCACCTAACGCACCCTACTTCCTGCCAACTTTCTTCGTGATGGTTTTCATCAGCAAATCTAAGTGTGTGAGTCATGAAATGAGTTAATTATAATCTTCCAGTCTAAGGACCATTACACATGCTCATAGATAGAAATGTCTGATGACACCAAGACATGTGGAATTACTACTGGTGGGTCTGTTCACATAATCTTCCATATTGGATATTACCAAGTGCAAACTCCATGAGAGAGAGTCTCATCTTCTTAAGAGTACTTGCACGTGATGGTCTATATACTATGTGTCATGTCATAGTATTTTATCCAACCATAGAACTTTATTTAAGAATATTATTATAGAATTTCAAGGTTCTCATCATAGTGAGGATCTACCATGACCTTATTAATGCAACAAATATTCCAGGACATTATTATATTATAGTAATGTAGAATAATGAATAATATATAATAAGTGTACATTCATGTAATCAAAGTATAAATAGTTAGTTCTCAGGACACCAACTCTAAAAAACTCTCACTTGGACTAGAGATAACTGCCTATGACTTTTAGTCTGCCAGACCTCACATGATGATCATGTTTCTGATGAGTCAAATCTTTAGTCAAGGGATCTGACACGTTGTCTTCCATGGAAATACTACTCACTGAAACTTCACCTATCTAAGAAAAATACCTCAAGAGATGATACTTCCGAAGTATGAGCTTTGTCCGCTGATATGACCTTGGCTCTTTTCCAAGTGTCACCATTGCAGTATTATCACAATACAGTGTGATAGGATCTTTACTTCTAGGTACTACATCCAACTCTTGGACAAAGCTTCGCATCCATACTGCTTCCTTATCTTCCTTAGAAGATGCGATATACTTGGACTCTACTGTAGAATCTGCGACCACACCTTGCTTTGAGCTCTTCCAGCTCACTGCACCTCCATTCAAACTGAAGATGTATCCAGTCTGCGACTTCATGTCATCTTGATCAATCTGGAAACTAGCATCTACATGTCCTCTGATGACTACTTCCTCATATCCTCTATAAACCAGGATCATATCCTTAGTAAGCCTCAGATACTTAAGGATAGTCTTGACTGCCATCCAATGGCGGTCTCCTGGATCAGCTTGATATCTGCCTACCGCACTTAATGCGTAACCAACATATAGCCCTCTACATAGCATAGCATACATGACTAACCCAATCACAGATGCGTAAGGGATCCTTGCCATTTTCCTTATTTCTTCATGTGTTTGAGGACACATTTTCTTGGAAAGATGAATGCCATGTGACACTGGAAACAATCCCCTCTTGGACTATTTCATACTGAATCTCTTTTGTATCTTGTCAATGTATGAACTTGGACTCAGGCCCAGCATGCTCTTGGATCTATCATGATGGATCTTGAACCTAAGAATATATGTTGCCTCACCCTAGTATTTCATAGAGAAGCATTGATCCAGTTATGCCTTAACTGACTGTAAGACAGGTACTTCATTTCCAATTAGTAATATGTCATCAACATATACTATTAGGAAAATGAATGCACTTCCTCTAAACCTTTTGTAGACACAAGGATCACATTTGTTCTTAATGAAGCAAAATTCTGTTACAGCTTTATCAAAATGAATGTTCCATGACCTTGATGCTTGATTTAATCCATAAATGGATTTCTGCAACTTGCATACCTTATTGACATCCTTTGGAGTCACAAACCCTTCAGGCTGTGTCATGTAGACATCTTTCTGTAGGTTCTCATTAAGGAATGTTGTTTTGACATCCATTTTCCAAATTTCATAGTCATGGTAAGCGGTAATTTCCAATAGGATTCTGATTGATTTCAGCATCACAATTGGTGAAAAGGTTTCATCATAGTCAATTCCTTTATGATATCTAAAACCTTTTGCAACCAGTCGTGCCTTATAGGTGCTGAATTGTCCCTCCATGTCCAGTTTCTTCTTGAATACCCATTTATTACCAACATGCTTTACATAAATTGGAGGATCTACCAAAATATAGACTTGGTTTTGGTACACGGAATCCATTTCAGAATTCATGGATTCTTTCCACTTAGAAACGTATGTGCCTTCAACTGCTTCCTTGTAGGTAAGAGTATCATCATTTTCAACCAATAATGAGTCACCATCCTCGGTGACAAGAAAACCATATCATTCTGGTTCTCTCACCTCTCTCGTGCTCCTACGTAGTTCTTGTGTCTTTGGAATAGATTATTCTTCTATAGATCTTTGTGGAATCTGTTCTTATACTAGCTCTTGTGTATCTTGAGCCTCGACTTCATCGAAGTCTATCTCACTCCCACTATCTCTTTTGGAGATGTTCTCCCTCTCAAGGAATATGGTGTGTCTTGACATTGTAACCTTTTAATCTGAGGGGTTATATAGGTAATATCCCCTTGTTTCCTTAGGATATCTTATAAAGGTACACTTTGTGCCTCAGGGTTCAAGTTTGTTACATGAAGAGGCCTTAACAAATTCTTTTCTACTCCACACATGTAAATTTGATAACATGGATTTGTGTCCACTCTATAACTCGTATGGAATACCATTTATCGATTTAGTTGGTACTTGGTTTAGTATATGTGTTGTTGTTTGTAATGAATATCCACAAAAGGATAATGGAAGACTCACATGACTCATCATTGATCTCACCATGTCCAATAGGGTGTGGTTCCTCCTTTCACTTACACCATTCCACTAAAGCTTGTAAGGAGAAGTGAGTTGATATAGAATCCCAGACTCCTATAAGAAATCAATGAAGTCCTAATTAAGATATTATCCTCCTCTGTTTGAGCGGAGTTTCTTAATCTTCTTACCAAGATAGTTCTCAACTTCATTGTATTCTTTGAACCAATCAAAAGAATATGACTTATACCTCATTAATTAAATATATCCATATCTACTAAAATCATCAGTAAAAGTTATGAAGTATAAGAACCCACCCCTTGCTTCAACTAGAAATGGTCCACACACATCTGTGTGAACTAATTCTAGAAGCTCTTTATCCCTTTCACCTTTCCCACTAAATGGGGATTTGGTCATTTTGTCTTGTAGACACGCATGACATACACCAAGTGGTTTTAGTTCAAAAGAATCTGAATACCCATCTTAATGTAATTTTGTCAAATGTTTCTCATTGACATGACATATCTGGTGATACCAAAGTTGGGTTTGGTATAATTCATGTGAATTAACATTGTCATCAATTTCCATTACTTGATTTGTGTAGTCTAATACATAAAGGCCATTATATAAATGTTCCCTACCAAAACAAATGATATCTTTATAAAAGTAGAAACATTCATTTCCAAACTTGAAGATAAATCCATCAGTATCTAATTTGGATACCAAAATAATATTTTTGGTTATAGAGGTTACATAATAACATCCTTTTAATACCAAGACCATCCCAGTAGGTAATGTGAGATGGTAGTCTCTGATAGCTACAATAGCGAGTCTGGCTATGTTGGTTGCTCACAGATCCACCTCACCTCGGTCAATCTTTCTAAATCTACTTGGTTCCTGTATTTGGATACAGATGTGATCATCACAAGCAGTATATAATACCCAATTAGTATAAATAGATAGATTGAATTCGATAACAAATGCACCTGAGGCTTCCCCTTTCTTCCTTGGTTGGGTGCAGTTTTTCTTCCAGTAGCCCTTCTTGCCACATGTGAAACAAAAATCCTCATGTTCTCTTGCCTCCCCTTTGATCTTCCTTTTCTTGGAAGGCCTTGAAGAAGATTTTTGATTAAAGCTCTTCACCTTCCCTTTACTTTTATTCACTATAAGGATAGAAGGATTTTCACACTTAATATTATTTTCTACTTAGTGAATGAGGATAAAAAGATCAGATAGAGACTTCTCAATGTTGTTCATGTTGAAATTTACAACAAAGTTTGAGAAGCTCTGGGGGAGTGATGCAAGAATGAGATCGGTACCTAGTTCTTTGGGGAGTTTAAACCCTAGAACCTCCAAGTGTTCAATGTATCCAATGAGCTTGACTACATGAGGACCATCTGGGGAACCCTCTCTAAGCTTGCTCTAAAATAGATCCTTGGAGATCTCAAACCTTTCATGTCTTGCTCTCTTCTGGTATAGACCACAGAGGTTATCGAGCATGCTATAGGCATCCATGTCTTCATGAGACTTCATGAGCTCACTAGACATTGATGAAATCATCAAACATTGAATGTCAAGTGCATCATTCAAATGTTGATCATAGACCAGGAAATATTCATCACTCACCCCTTGGGCAGGTGAATCAGGAAGTGAGGACTCCATCACGTAAAACTTTCGTTCATGGTGTAGGATAACCCGAAGGTTCCTAAACCATTCCTGAAAGTTTTTGTCAGTGAGGATATTGTCTTTATCCATAATTGATCGTAGAAAAAATGTGTTTGACGAGTTTTTCAAATTGATTCTACAAATTAAAAGAGCAGATTTATCAGTTCCTTTTGATAACATTTTATGAAAAATAATAAATGAATTTATTATTTCTCCCACTATTTTATCATGTCCCAACGGCCCCCACCATTGAACTTGGAATGCCTAGTTTTTATGACATTCTAGTGGAAAGGATCCATATTCCCTTTCGCATAACCCCAAAAAGGGTTGGTCTAGCTATTTAAAGGTATTTAGGTAGGCAGGTCTTTACCAACTATGAGCTTACAGTTCCTTGATCTATTGAGTGGACTCCCCAATCCTGAAATCCTAACTTGGATTTCTTCAACACTTGCCTCCATTTTACAACAAGTCTAGCAAGGGATACTCCTCTTGATGTAAAATTTTTAAGTCAACCTAAAACTTTCATAAGAGCCTCCTTTATAAAAGTATGTGTCCCAACAAGGGTTGGTCAAACACATAGTTTTATTGAGTCTTGACCTTAATAAATTAACTGAAGTCTTGGTATGACTTAATATTGTATTTGAGGGATTTCAATCCTTTATGCATATTTTTTCATTATCACATTCTTGTTAATATTAAGTGATTCTTTCTTAAGTGATTAACCATGTTCTGATAATGTTTACGCATAGTCCGGTTTTTATTTTATTTCATCTTTGCATGATTGTTTATTTCATTAACTATGTGATCATGACAACACATACATAATAAATAAACCATGAAATCAGATAGAAATAAAATAATATGGAATGATCATGAGCTTTTATTGGTTAGATTATCTAGCGGTTTTGATATGATAACCCTGACCTAGGGAAAACACCTTGTACCTGATGGTTCATGTTTTGTAGCTCCCACCTATCCACCTTTGTATCTTCTTGGGTTGGTTTCACCTCAACTTCGGATTTTGAACCATCTCCTCTGACATGGGAGATCATCCATTACATGGGGTTTACATTAAAGAAACCATGGGCACTCAGGCCCTATATTTTATTGGAAGAAGGCTCACAGGCCAATGAATTTAAAGTAAATAAATTTAAATGAAACCATACACACAAAAAGGGTCTTTGGTCTAGCTCATTATCATCCATAACATGCAATGACATTTACGCATATTTAGTATTCAAATTCTTTTAATCGTTATTTTATTCAAGATAAGTCATGCTTGAATTTAATTAATTATGATCTTATAATTAATCAATTCTTTATCTTAAATTACTTTCTAAATTTCCTTAAGATTCTTATCATTCATATTCCCTGTATGGGTCTTTGTACTTTGGAGTAAACCTGGTGAAATTCCATTTCTAGAAAGTACACAACGTGTAGGCTATATTACACAGCATGTATTTGTTTTCACCCTCTATCCAAAGTACACGTCGAGGGATTTGGTGTGTTTTATGTAATTTATAAATTTTGGAGTACATGGCATGTAAATTAATCTAACATGGCGCGTACTTTCTTGTTACGCGGTTATTGGCCTAGCAATCCCATGTACGTTGTTACATGGATTATCCTTGTACACAGTTTCACCTGGGCCGGATTGGACTACATGGCATATTGATTCAACATACACACCGTGTATTCCAGTTTCCATGTTCCGTTCAGTTTTGGTCAACACGATGTATTAAAAAACTTAGGTGTGCTCAATTTACACGACGTGGTTTGGTAGACCAGTACCGGTTCGTTGAACCTAAGTACACAGCGTGTATATTTTACTACACATCGTGTATTCCTGTGTTGTACAGACAAAATTAGTGGTTCCTCTGGATGAGTTCCTCATTTTTATTTTAATCAAAATTAAAATTAAAAGGTCTTTTCTATGATGTGAATCAAGAAATGAAGGAGGAAGAACATATCTCGTTCATTCAGTTTTATAGAACGATTTATCTTGAATTGAATCAAATATAAATGCCTAAATTATCAACGAAAATTAAATAACTATAATCATTATTATGACCCCTCTGATACCACTTGCAGGTCCCAAGCGCAGTGGAAGCTTGTGAGTATATGTGACCACTTTACTTTTTGTCATTAGAAATGATCAATATGGGATCAATGCGATGATAAATGCCAGACTCCATGGATCGAATCACAGAAATAGGCAAAGAATAAGAATATTCTCAGAACTACAAAGGAGGATCATCATAGGTTGATTATAATTAATTTAATTAATTAATAAGAAGTGCCTTTTATGGTGTTATTTCTTCTTTGATATTTCTGATAACATTCCAATTTGATTCATCATTGCATCATAGAATCCAAGTTTAGACTTCCTCTAGTGTTGATTTACATGTGCATCACGCATCTCTGGACGTCACCAAATGAATCTTTGGGTGCTAGCGTGGAGAATCCTTTGCTTGCGTTTTCCACCTTAGATCGCCTTGATCCGATGGAGGAGGATCTCTCTCAGTATTGAGAGCATTCTTGGAGGAAGGAGTTCTTTCGGCCCTGAGAGAATTATCTAGAATTACTGTGAACAACGATTAAGGAAAATTTTTGGGTTTGTGAAGATATTTATAATCAGGTTTGAGGTTATAGAGTTATGACAATAAATAAACGCATTACACATTCTATTTATTTAATTAAATCTTATTAAAAACCCCCATGTCGAATCATTAATTCCTTGAAAATGCGCCCATGTTGATTATAATAAATATCATTTAATAAAACAATATTATTTACTCAAAATCCTGACTGGAAAAACTACACGGTGTGTAATCATTAATACATAGTGTGTACTCGTTTTTCATTTCCTTTCCAAAATGAAAACTACATGGTGTATACATTCAATGTACACTGAATGTATATCTTTTTTTCATTTTATTATTCCGCAAAAATTAAAACAATTTAGGATTCATTAAATAATTATTAAACCACATATGGGAATAATCTTTATTCTACTTGAGATACTTGGATACACTTAGTGTGTGACCCTCTAGGCCTCTTTCTCATTGGCATTAGGCGGGCTTGCCTAAAGTCCAAGATTACTGTCTAGAAATGGTTCAAGGCACCCAAGAGAAAGAAGTTGATGTTTCATTGATGTCTCACCTCATACAAATGATTACCATGTAATTTAATCCCTTTTTCTCAATATCTCATCAAGCAGGTTTCATAGTAGTGTCATAAACCTATATGCTTGATCCGTCATTCTTTGACTTCCAGAAATAAACTCGTCATGACACCATGACCATGGAATTTGGGTGACAGTTCTATTTCAATCAAAGGACCTAAGATATCTATATCTATAAATATGGAAGGAACAAATCCTTCCTCTACTTATCCATTAACAACATGTCATTCGTGACACACCCAACATACCATACTTCCCGCGAACTATCTTCGTGATAGTTTTCGTCACCAAATCTAAGTGTGCAAGTCATGACATGAGTTAATTATAATCTTCCAGTCTAAGGACCATTACACGCACTCGTAGAGAGAAATTTCCAATGACACCAAGACATGCGGAATTACTATTGCAGGTTTGTTCTCATAATCTCCCATATTAAAGATTACTAAGTGCGAACTCCATGAGAGAGAGTCTCATATTCTTATGAGTACTCTCACATGATGGTCTGTACACTATGTGTCCTATCATAGTATTTCATCCAACCATAGAACTTTATTTAAGAATATTGTTATAGCATTTCAAGGTTCTCATTATAGCGGGGATCTGCCATGACATTATTAATGCAACAAATATTCGAGGATATTATTATATTATAGTCATGCAGAACAATGAACAATATATAATAAGTGTACATTCATGTAATCAAAGTATAAATAGTTGGTTCTCAGGACACCAACTCTAACAGATTGGGCTTCCAAATCTACTTTAGTAGGGTTTTGGTGTGCTTTTGTCCTTAAAATATGGTTTTTGAATGGTTTTTATGTGTAAAACATTTTTATACTTCTTGGAAGTGTTTTATGATAATTATAAATGGTTTATTGAGTTATAAAAAGTGTGAAAAAGATGTTTATGTACTATTTTGGCGGTTGTATGCTATTAAAATGGGTTTTTTAAAGAGAAAATGATGATTGGTGATGTCAAACATTTTGATAACATTTTATTAATTTTTGAAATGTTTTATTAAATTGTAAGTAGTTTGTGAAACATGTTTACATGTTGTATTATGTGAATATGATGTTAAAATGAATTTGAATGTGAATAGAGTGTTATGTGACATGATTGTGTGATGGTTCATGTACATGTGTTTTTGAAATGTAATTTTCATGTTAAAATGTTATTTTATGAGATGTGGAACTTGATTGAGCACAAAGAGGGAAACTCAGGTATCTAGGTGGGTGGACGTGTACTAGAATGCTAGTTATCTGGAGTGGTTTTGTCCTTGTTTCATGTAGCAAGTTTGATGATGAAAAAACTAACTAAACTATTAAGATTATGTTGGGGACCACTAGGTTATGGGTATGTTCCCTACTAGTGGCTCGTGCACGAGAACAAATATTTATTATGGTTACTTTTCACTGAGATACGAGGTACCTTAGGCCCACAACTAGTTAGTGCCTAGGGGTGTTCCTGTGATTAGTGCTCATTGACTATATGATACTCACCATCAGTACACAGTGTTTTTGGATGGAAAATTTAGTAGATTTTTTATTTTATTTTAAATTGTTCACTCTGTAAAATAGCCCCCTCGAAAACTATTTTCATTTAAAGTTTCATCCTTTAGAAAATTGTTGATACCTTTTCTTGTTTATGAAAACTTTCAAGATTTGTTATCTTATAATGTTTATCACATGGAATAATTTTGGGTTTCATTATACTAAGCTTAGGATCATGCCCTACTTACACCTTTGGGTGTAAGTATACTTGGTATTGTTTTTTGTAGGATTGGGTAAAGCTCTTAGAACTGGTGGTTTGGGTTTCTAGCAGTCCTTCGTGATGCGGTGTCATAGATATGGATTAAGGGCATTACCTATTACCATGAGGTGGTTCTTAGGCAGTAATTTTTGACTTTATTCCATTTTAGTAGTCTTTGGTCCTTGTATAAACCTATGTATTTCAATTCTGAATTTTTTTAAGACTTGTTGGTGTAAATTTTCAGATTCATTTTATTCATCCTTATTGGTTGCTTTATGTTTATATACTCAGGTAAATCATTCCCAAACACTTTTTTATGATACCCGGGAACTTGTGACAGCCCATGGGGATTAGGAACTCCCTTCAGAACTTGTCATGGACTAGTTCGAGTGTTGTTTTTGATGGAAACCAGATATAGTTTGTGACATTGTGACTCAATGTGTCCGTTATCAATTTAAAATTGACAGTTTAGTTCAAAAAATGTCACTCACTGAAAACATAGCAAACACATTCATATTTTATTGATATTTTATGAAATTGATTCTTAAGTCCTTTATGACGTGTAGGAATCGGTCTCACATCAAACCGATACACGATGTGATCGGTATAGGTCAAAGTGCGTGTTTCCAGTTTAAAATGACATTTTAGTAAAACAAAAGTGGCATACTCATAACCAAGAAAACACGTCAATATTGATTTTATACTTTAGTAAAATGATACATAATTCATTTGAGATTTTTAGAAATCAGTCGTACCTCAATCCAACGCACAGTGTGACCAGTATGACTCCAAGTGCATCTTTTTATTTAAAATTGACATCAATTTTAGTAAAAAGGATAGATGACCTACTCAAAACCAATAAATTTCATTCATATTATTTTGATAAAAGATAGAAACAATCCATAAGTCATTTTTGATGTATATTAATTATCCCCACCTCAATATGATGCATGAAATACCTGGTATGACTCAATGTGTCCGTTATCAGTTTAAAATCGACAGTTTAGTTCAAAAAATGTCACTCACTAAAAACCAAGAAAATGCACTTGTATTTTCTTGATAATTTAGGAAACTTTATTCATAAGTCATTTTTGGTGTGTAGGAATCGGTCTCACATCAAACTAATACATGATATGATCGGTATGAGTCAAAGTGTGTGTTTCCAGTTTAAAATGACATTTTAGTAAAAAAGACAAGTGATGTACTCAAAACTAAGTAAAATCATTTGGATTGTTTTAATAATTTATAAAAATGATCCATAAGCCATTTGGGACATGTAAGAATTAGCCTCACCTCAATCCAATGAAATATGTGGCCAATATGACTCAAATTGTATCTTTTTATTTAAAATTGACATCAATTTTAGTAAAAAGGAAAACTCACCTACTTCAAATTGAGAAAACACATTCATATTGTTTTAATACTTTAGGAAAATAATCAATAATTTATTTTTGACATGTAGGAATTATTCTCACCTTAATACTATGTATGGTGTGACTATTATGACTCTGATTTCATTTTTTTAGTATATAAGTACCATTTTAGTTTAAAATATGCATCACATCTCCAAAACCGAGAAAACGAGCCTAGATTGTTTTCTCTTCATTTAAATTATATATTAAATTAATATTAACCTTTAATTGGGTCATCATAATCAGTTCATGTCAGTCCCAATGTAGACAATGTCTTGTATGTTAGAGGGGACTATAAAGAGGGGATTTGGATTTTTGATAGATGAATCAAATACTTGAAACCTTTAAAAAAAGAAAGAGAGTTCAATGATAAGGTAAAAATGTTTTTTAATATATTATGTTTTTCCTCATAATATAATATGTTCCTTACTTCATTAGAATAATCTAAATTAAATTTTTAACTACTCATGTAGATAATGTATTCTACACATGATGATGTTACAATTCCCTCAGAAGAACAAACTATAATGAAGGAAACCCGTTGGAAAGATATAAAATGTTATGATATAATTTCTCTATTTTACTGAAAAATTATATAATGGAATTTTGATTTAATTTTCAATATTCCTTGCAGAGTTTGTTTATTTTAGAAGATTTTTGTCCATGTTTTATGCCTTTGCAAGAAGAGTAATGACATTGTCTCTGCTCAATCATAGAGGTAATATTGATGTTCGTATAGTAAAATCATTGTCCATAGAATTAATGTATTATTTTATATTTTTTGTAATTTATTTATTTTTATTATTACTCACATAATTATTGTTTTATTATACAGGTACATTATTTTGTTCGATTTGGGGTGGTCTATCCATCTTTCATGCCTTTATGCACCAAAACTTCCACATAATTCTTCTCATTCAAAACCTTTTCACCCCTAAAGTGTTACATTTATCACTTTCTTTCAAGTTCTCTCTACTACCTTTGCAGGAAGAGAAATGACACTGCCTCTGCTCAATTATAGAGGTAATCTTGATGTTTTCACAGTAAAATCATTGTCTATATAATTAATTTATTTTTTCATATTTATGTTTAATTTATTTCTTTTTAGTATTACTCACATAATAATTGTTTTCTTATATAGGTGGATTCTTTTGTTTGAGTTGAGGTGTTATGTCCATCTATCATACCTTTCTACATCAAAACTTCCATAGACTTCTTCTCCCTCAAAACCTTTTCACCCCTATAGTGGTGCATTTATCACTTTATTTTAAGTTACCTCTACTGCCATTTCAAGAAGAGAAATGAAGTTTTCTCTACTCAGTTATAGAGTTAATCTTTATGTTTTCACGGTAAATTCATTTTCTATATAATTAATGTATTGTTTTATATTTATGTTTAATTTATTTCTTTTTAGCATTACTCACATAATAATTGTTTTCTTATATAGGTGGATTATTTTGTTTGATTTGGGGTCCTCTGTCTATCTTTCATGCCTCTCTACACCAAAACTTCCACAAAATTCTTCTCCCTCAAAACCTTTCACCCCTGTAGTGTTGATATTTATCACTTTTCTTCAAGTTCCCACCACTGCTCAATCACAGTGGTAATCATGATATTTCCATAGTAAAATCATTTTCTATATAATTAATGCATTATTTAATATTTATGTTTTATTTCTTTTTAGTATTACTCAAAATAATTTTTTTCTTATACATGTGGATTCTTTTTTTAAGTTTATGTGGTTTGTTTGAAGCTCCTCATGCAGTGTTGGCAGTTTGATAAATAAAGTCAATACAGATCATGGTAACATTGATAGTTAAGATTGTTTTGAGACTTTCGGATGTGTATGAATCAACCGAACCTAAATCTGAAACATGATGTGACCAATATGACTCTAAGTACTTATTTATATTTAAAATTGACATTAATTTTAGTAAAAAGGACAACTGAATCAATGTGTCTGTTATCAGTTTAAAATCAACATTTGACTTTAAAAAGTGTTACTCACTAAAAACAAGACAATCATACTCAGATTTTCTTAATAATTTAGTTCATATATTCATAAATAATTTTTGATGTGTAGGAATATATATCATATCAAACTGATACATGATGTGATCCGTATGAGTCAAAGTGTGTGTTTCAAGTTTAAAATAACATTTTAGTAAAAAAGACAAGTGATGTACTCAAAACCAATCAAACACATTCAGATTGTTTTGATACTTTAGGATAACAATCCAAAAGTGATTTAGAACGTGTAGGAATCATCCTCACCTCAATCTAATGCACAGTGTGACCAGTATGAATCTAATTGCATATTTATTTAAAATTTAAATCAATTTTAGTAAAAAAACAAACTGACCTACTTAAAATTGAAAAAACACATTCATATTGTTTTGATACTTTAGGACAATGATTCGTGAGTGATTTGAGATGTGCATGAATTAGTCGCACCTCAATCCAACACACAGTGTGACCATTATGACTTCAAGTGCATGTTTTTATTTAAAATTAACATCAATTTTAGTAAAAAAGCCAATTGACCTACTCAAAACTGAAAAATGCATTAAAATTATTTAAATAATTTAATAAAACAATACATAAGTAATTTTTGATTTGTATGATTCAATAACACCTCAATTTGATACACAATGTGATCGGTATGAGTCAAAGTGTGTGTTTCAAGTTTAAAATAAAATTTTAGTAAAAAAGAAAAATGACATAATCAAAACTAAGGAAACACATTAATATTATTTTGATACTTTAGTAAAATGATCCATAATTCATTTGGGGTGTGTAGAAATCAACCACACCTCAATTTGATGCATGATATGACCGGTATGACTCAAAGTGTATCTTTTTATTTAAAATTGTCATCAATTTTAGTAAAATGGACAACTTTCCTACTCAAAACATAGTAAACACATCCAGATTATTTTTGATACTTTACAAAAATGATCCGTAAGTTATTTGTGATATGTAGGAATCAGTTGCACCTCAATACAATACACGATGTGCCCAGTATGACTCAAAGTGTCCATTATCAATTTAAAATTTACATTTTAGTTCAAAAAGTTCCACTCACTGAAAACCAATCAAACATGCTCATATTTTCTTGACAATTTAAAAAAATGATTCATAAGTCATTTCTGATGTGTAGGAATCCATTTTTTAAGAACCCGATTCTTATTTTTTTGAGGTACGGGTTTCTTCTTTTCTCTTTTCCTTAAGTGTTTTTAACCGAATAAGGAAAATGGGGGGAAATCCCAAATTTGGAAAGTACACACCATGTACTTTGTCCACACGCCATGTACTTTTGGCCGTGTGGAAAGAGTACACAGGGCGTGTGGTCGTGTCGGCGATGAACGGTGTAGGAACCAAGTACACTCTGTGTAGTGGTCCCTTACACGCCGTGTAGTCAGTCGGCAGGTGAATAGTATGGTGGCGGCCAGCTTTGCGACTGAACACACCTTGTACTAAAGGAGACATGTCGTGTTGTCATGTCAGCAGATTAACAGTGCCATGCTGGCGAGAAGCCGCCAGATGAATAGTTTAAAAAATGGGAAGTACATGCCATGTACGTTGTTTTTTTCGCTTAAAATGGGAAATAGCCTCCCCTGTTCACAGGGAAGGCTTAGAACGGAAGAGGGAGCTCGGGGGAGGAGGCCAAACCTTTGGAGATCTGCCGAGCATTCTCTGGGAATCTGTTTCCGCCTCGGACAATCCCGTTGGAACCGCACGGGTAAGCTCTTCACTCTCCTTAAACAGTTCTTACCAATTCTTCCCCTAACGGGAGTTATTTGTGTTTAAGAGAGAATTATTTTACCTCAGATCTATGGATTTCTTGGACGAATCGAGGATCGTCATTCGCATATATCGTTCGTGGGTGTTAAAGGTAGGTGGCTTGGTGTTTATTTTCCAACTGTCGTGTTTTTTGTGCGTTTTTGAGCTAAGAACCCATATTTGGGGTGTCGTATGGCTGAGTCCGTGTCTATTTTAAATACCTAGAATTGAATAGGTAATTAAATGTGATATTAAAATATTGTTTGGGATCGCCGCTTGGATCCAGGACCATCCTGAGGGGTGTGTTTTTCTGTTTAGTCATTTGGCCAGGAAACCTGAGGGTATGCCATGTTTGATTATGCATTACTTTTGTCTTGAGAGGAATTGTATTTAAATTGCATGTTTATATGATGGGCATGACCCGATTACTTGTGCCTGAGGGCAGTGTTTGTTATATCCTAAGGGCGTGATTGTATTAGCCCGAGGGTGACGTTCTATTTCGCCTGAGGGAAACCTTTCATGCTTGAGGGCTTGACTTCTATGCCTGAGGGTGACACTTCATATGTCTGAGGGCGAGAATTCTACTAATCCTGAGGGAGAGATTCTATTATGCCTGAGGGCGAGATTCTGATTACATGAGGGTGAGAAATGGTTTTTCTGAGGATGTTGTCTGCTTACTTAGAAATTCACTATGGTGTTTTTCTTATATTAAATGGATTAAATGAAATGATTAAATGGAAATATAATTGTTAAGTTAGTTACTTTTGAGTACTGCTTAGTTATTGCATTTACTACTGCACACTGTTGTTGCATGTCTACACACAGTTGAGCATGGGCCTTTGGTGGGTGCCTACTTAGATATATTTCTCACACCCTATTTGGGCCATGATTTTTGGCCCAAACATGTCAAATTTCTGTAGGTGTAGATAAGGGTAAAGGTCCTTATATAGGTACTTGATTGATGCTGAAGTGTAGGAGGGCGTGGGACCAAGCCCAGGCTCGCAATTCCACTGGCTATTCTGTTTTGCTTTCCTGTACTTGTACTCTGTATTGTATTGTATTGCAGTGTAACATGTTCTGGCTGTTTTCTTATAATTGAGGCATGTTGCATCATTATGTACTGGTTGGTTATATCTACTGCGGTTATTTATTTCAGGTGTGTATGGTTTACTGCTTTCGTTGTTGTTGTACGTTTATATCATATTCCGCTATGCTACACTTTGAAAAATGAGGGCATAGTTTCCCCACTATCAGACATGGGCCCTCACTGCTATTCGGCAGCCTCTGTCATTTGGGAAAATGCGCTTAAGGTCATGTGGCGAACCGGGTTCGGGGCACCCGTAGAGTGGCACCCGGAACCGGGATGTTACAAAGTGGTATCAGAGGAGTTCTTTTCTTTGACTTACTATTTGTATCCTTAGTCAGGGATAGGATGGGAACATTAGTTGGTAATAAGCTGTGCCTGGTCGTAGCTAACCCGTGTACAGGGAAAATCCATTTTACCTCGTATTGCAGTTTTACTGATTTTTCAATTTACAGTTGATATGATTTCACCGTTGGGTGACGCACTTGTGATTGTGCTGTTTATATTTTATCTATGGGTTCTATTTAGTTGCAACCCAATGAGATGAGGTTATGCCATCTCATGCATCATTTAGGCACATGCTAGAAATCACATGCCATGAATAGTTCCATGCCATGTAGAAGCACTAGAAATTTCATGTTGTTGTGATAGTTATTATGCTAGTAAAGCATGCTGTTGTGATAGCTACTTGATAAATACCTGCTATGTGATAGGGTATTTCTGTATAAAATTGTTAAAATATTAGACGCCAAACTTTGGTTTTTGGGGAGTATGGGCCCCCATTGACTGGAATTTGGTGGATCATTAATTGTTTATTTTTTTATAACACAGATAAGATGTAAAACTTTGATTCGTGGGGAGTATGGGCCCTCACAGATCGGAATTTGAAACTTAGGTGTTGTTTTGTGGTATTTTCTGGGTTCCGGGGAAGTTTCTGAGGCATAATGTCCAAAAACCCAGTATACATGCCGTGTAGTACTGTATACACACCGTGTATGTGCTTCTGTTCAGGAAGAAAAATAAAATTTTTGAGTACACGCTGTGTATCCTGCGTACACACCGTGTAGTCGTTTCCCGTGTCACAAACCGTGTGGGCGGCGACACAGGGAAGGGAAGATCTTGGGCCATACACACCGTGTAGCTTATGTACACACCGTGTCATGTTGACCCGGAGACCCGGCCATGTAACTGATAAACATGGGCTGTTGTAGTCGTTTCTTGAACACGCCGTGTCAATGAAGAACACGCCGTGTAGTGTGACCTGGGGACCCGGCCGTGTAACTAAAAACACGGGTTGGTGATATCCTCTCGAGTACACGTCTTGTGTATATAGAACATTCCGTGTAGTTTGAGCCGTGTATCCGGTCGTGTAACTAACAACACGGGTCAGCGGATCTCATCTAGTACACACTGTGTACCCGTGGGACACGCCGTGTAGTCTTGTCTGAGGACAGATCATGTGGAGTAAGTTGTGTGGCTGGGAAACGAGGTAGTGTACACGCCGTGTGCAGTTGTAACACGTCGTGTAGTGTCAATCCGAGTAGTCGGCCGTGTCACAAGCGACATGGGCAGTTGGAAAATAACACCATACACATCGTGTAGTAAGTATACATGCCGTGTAGTTTTGTTCAAACGGGAGCTGTGTGGCTTAGCCATGTCGAAGGACCCTGGGCAGGGGAAGGGAAATCAAGTACATGCCGTGTAGCCATTATACACGCCGTGTAGTCTTGTTTTTCAAATATTGAAATTCCTTCTTCCTCTTGTTCCATTTGTGGTTTCTTAGTTTTCTGCCTTGTTAATCTTGAATCTAAGGCATGTTTTTGACCTTGTAGTGTCATGCCGCCTAGACGACTGTGCGTTGTTCGCTAGGAGAGTGGCAACGATAATACTCCAGAGATGGTGGGCCATGGGCTACCAGTATATCCTCCAGCAGATCCAGATGTGGCACCAGCTGTTATACCGGACATAGGCACGGAGGCGTAGTTCCATGAAGGCTTTATGCGGTTCATGCAGACCTTTCAGGGAGCACCGTCGGCTGCCACATCTATGGCTGAGCTGACTCATATATTCCAGCAGCAGCATCCGCCGACATTTTCAGGGGATTTTGGACCACAGGCTGCTAAGTCTTGGCTGGGGTCGATGCAGACTATCTTCGAGCATCTTGAGACGCCTCCAGGGAAGAGGGTCAAGCTCGCGACGTACATGTTGCGTGATTCCACCAAGAGGTGGTGGGATGTTACCACCCAGTCAGATCATCACAGAGACATGGTTTGGGAGGATTTTCAGGCAGTCTTCTATGACTTCTTCTTCCCAGAGACGCTGAGGGTAGATAGAGCTCGAGAGTTCATGAATCTGTAGTAGGGTCCTATGTTAGTGATGAACTATTCTTCTCATTTCACTGAGCTTCAGCACTTTGCACCCGTGCTGGTGGGTGATGAGATGCTGAGAGCCAGACGTTTTGAGGATAGTCTTCGTTATGACATCTGGATTCTAGTGATTGTTTTCAGGTTGCCTACTATACATGATATTGTGAACCAGGCACCGATTACAGAAAGGAACCTGTGGGAAGATAGTGGTGTGGGATAGGGAGGTTGAGCACCAGTTTCTGGTACTATTTCTACTGGTAAGAGGAAGATATAGATGGACTTCTCTCAAGGTGGCAGTACCAGTCAGGCAGTTTCTTCAGGTGGGTCGATCAGGTTCTACTAGTGTGGTAAGGAGGGTCACAAGAGACCGTAGTGTCCATGTGATCCAGTGGAGTGCCGAGTTTGCGGTAAGATGGGTCATCTGCAGCACTTTTTTAGGGAGTTTCCACTGATGGATAGTGAGAGGGGTTCTGTGCAGACTCTGCGAGTGGGAGCAGGACCAGTGGCTTCTTACCATTCAGGGAACTGGAATACGTCAGGGCATGCAGGCAGAGATGTTGGTCATAGCCGTGGTATCTAGACATTAGGATCTCATAGGCAACAGGGCGGGATAGCTCAGGGTAGTCAGGCTGTGTCGCAGGGCCGCAGCACTGGGTAGGCATATGCAGTGCAACAGACCCAGCAAGAGAAGGATCTTGGACCTTCTACAGTCAGAGGTACTATCCTAGTAGCTTCTGTCTTATCTTCAGTACTTTTCGATACGGGTGATACACATGGTTTTATATTTGTGCCCATTGTGGAGAGCCTTGGGCTCTGTGTTTCTACTTCTTCTGATATCATGATGCTAGACACTCCGTTGGGGACTAGAATGGCTGGTGTGCGTCAGTTCAAGGAGTTCCCCCTTGAGGTTGGTGGGTGTTACTTCCTTTGGGACCTCTATGTCTTAGAGATGACAGCTTTTGACTTCATTCTCAAGATGGAATGGTTGGTTCCCTTTCGAGCCTTTGTAGATTGCTATCGTCGTATGGTGAGTTTCACGTCACCAGAGGGCGGAGAGTTCCTATACAAGGGAGAATGGGATGTTCAAGTGAGTCGGGCTGGGCCAGAGCATCATGGGTGAGGTGGAGTCACTGCCCAGATTGTGAGCTTGTATCTGGATGACCAAGGGACTTGTCAGAAGGATTTCCCTCCAATGGTTGATCATTTCATGGATGTCTTCCCAGACGACTTTTTAGGTCTTCCTCTGGAGCGTGAGGTGGATTTCTCTATCAAGATTGTGGAAGGAGCAGCACTGGTGTCTATTCCTCCTTATAGGATGGTCACGCCTGAGTTGCAGGAGCTCAAGAAGCAGTTAGAGGAGTTACAGGCAAAGGGGTTCATCCAAACCAGTACTTCTCCATGGGGTTCTCCTGTCCTTTTTGTGAATAAGGAAGACGGTACCCTCAGACTCTGTGTGGATTATCGGAAGCTGAACCAGTTGACGGTTAAGAACTGATATCCCTTTCCAAGGATTGATAATCTTTTTGATCAACTTCATGGAGCACGAGTGTTCTCGAAGATTTACTTGAGATCAGGATATCATCAGCTGCACGTTAGACCATCTGATATACCTCTCATAGCTTTCAGGAGCAGGTATGGTCTATACGAGTATACAGTTATGCCGTTCAAACTCACGAACGCGCCAGCAGTTTTCATGGATCTGATGAATCGTGTGTTCCATCCTTATCTGGACTCTTTTGTGGTAGTATTCGTGGATGAAATCTTGGTGTACTCTCACACTCGGTGCGACCATGCCACCCATCTTGATATCGTATTGAGTACACTGAGAGATCATCGTCTATATGCTAAGATCTCAAAGTTTCACTTTTGGATGGACCAGATTCACTTCTTGGGTCACATCATCTCAGAGGAAGGAGTTTCAGTAGACCCATAGAAGGTAAGAGTATTAGTTTCCTGGGAGAAGCCTAAGAACGTGTTTGAGATATGGAGTTTCTTGGGGATGGCTGGTTACTACAGATTCTTCATACAGGACTTCTCCCGCTTAGAAGCACCGTTGACGGGTTTGACTAAGAAGGGTGTGAAGTTCGTATGGTCAGAAGCTTGCGAGACATCCTTTCAGGACCTAAAAGAAAGGTTTACATCAGCACCAATCCTGATACTCCCAAAGCAGGGAAAGAGCTATACAGTTTACTGTGATTCATCATGTATTGGGCTGGGAGCAGTGTTGATGCAGGTCGATCAAGTAGTTGTGTACGGGTCTCAGCAGTTGAGGCCACATGAGAGGAATTACCTGATGCATGATCTCGAGTTAGCTGCAGTTGTACATGCATTGCGTTGTTGGAGATATTATCTATTTGGAGAGAATTTTGTGGTTTTCACCGACCACAAAATCTTCAAGTATATCTTTACTCAGTGTGACTTGAATATGAGGCAGTAAAGGTGGGTCGAATACCTTCAGTCCTTCGATTTTGAGCTTGCTTACATGCCTGGTAAAGGTAATGCAGTAGCTGATGCACTGAGCAGGAAGACTCAGATACAGGCTGTGTAAGAGGCCAGTGGTGAGTGGAAGCTTATGGCTTTGTTCTCTGAGATGCATCTGGAGGTGCATGACAGTCAGGGGCAGACTTATCTTTCCTCCTTATCTGTGACTTCTACCCTCCTGGATAGAGTGAGGATGAGATAGCTATCTGATTCAGAAGGCCTAGTTCTATGGGAGTCAGTGGAAAGTGAGGACCCTCCTTCTGGTTGGACGATATGCGATAATGAGGTTCTGTGTTTCCATGGACGAGTGTGGGTTCCAAGGGATATACGTGAGGAGATGATGTGGGAGTTTCATGCTTCAACATGGGCAGTTCATCCCGGGGTTACCAAGATGTACCGTGACTTGAGACGTCAGTACTGGTGGCCGGGCATGAAGAGAGAAGTAGCTGGTTTTGTTACAAGGTGTTCCACCTGTCATCAGGTGAAGGCGGGGCATCAGAGGCCAGTCGGACTGTTACTGCAGTTACCCATTCCGGAGTGGAAATGGTATGATGTCATGATGGACTTCGTGACTGGTTTTCTGAGGTCACCTCAAGGCAATGATGTCATATGGGTTGTTGTGGATAGACTCACGAAGGTATCTCACTTCTTACTGATCAAGAAGACCTTCGGTGTTGACAAGCTCAGAAGGTTGTATATCCGAGAGGTCGTACGTCTTTATGGGTTCCCTCGTTCTATCATTTCAGATAGGGACGCCCGTTTTACATCTCGTTTCTGGTAGAGTTTTCATAGGGAACTGGGTATACAGGTGCTTCTGATCATAGCTTACCACCCTCAGACTGATGGCCAGTCAGAGCATACTATACAGGTACTTGAGGACAAGTTGCGAGCATGCGTCCTAGACTTTGGGGGATCTTGGGAGAATCACATACCCCTAGTCGAGTTTTCCTATAATAACAGTTTTCAGGTAACTATTGGGATGGCACCATATGAGGCTTTATATGGTAGGTCATGCTGATCACCTTTGTGCTGGGCAGAGGCAGGTGAGGCAGCTTTGTTGGGACCACGTCTCATGCAGGAGACTTCTGAGCAGGTCCAGTTGATTCAGAAGTGGATGGCTACCACGCAGTCTCATCAGAAATCTTATGCTGATCACCGCAGACGACCATTGGAGTTTGTGGTCGGGGATCAGGTTTTCTTGCGTGTTTTTCCAAGGCTGGGACACAAGCGGATCATGAGACAGGGTAAACTTTCACCGAGGTATGTGGGGCCATTTGAGATTCTAGAGAGATTTGGGTCGGTTACCTATCGGATGCAGTTACCACAGAGGTACTGAGCCATGCACGATGTCTTCCATGTATCTCAGTTGCTCCGCTATCATTCATACCCATCTCACACCTTTCATCCAGAAGAGGTTAAGCATCAGATGGATGTGTCCTTTGAGGAGCATCTGATTCATATCGTTGACAGGAGCACGAAGGTTCTCTGAGGCCGGTCTGTTCCTCTTGTACGGGTGCTATGGAAACATGGCTGAGTGCAGGACGAAACCTGGGAGTGGGAGACCGATGTACATGATCAATGGTCATATTTTTTCATGGCTTTATCTTCGCCACCCTTGGAAGGGAAATTCAGGGACGAATTGCTTTAATGGGGGAAGTTTGTAAGAACCCGGTTCTTATTTTTTTGAGGTACGAGTTTCTTCTTTTCTCTTTTCCTTAAGTGTTTTTAATAGAATAAGGAAAATGGGGAAATCCCAAATTTGTAAAATACACACCGTGTACTTTGTCCACACGTCGTGTACTTTTGGCCGTGTGGAAAGAGTACATAGGTCATGTGGTTGTGTCGGCGATGAAGGGTGTAGGAACCAAGTACATGCCGTGTAGTCAGTCGGCAGGTGAATAGTATGGCGGTGGCCAGCTATGCGACTAAACACACCATGTACTCAAGGAGACACGCCATGTAGTCATGTTGGCAGATGAACAGTGCCACGCTGGCGGGAAGCTGCCAGATGAACAGTTAAAAAAATGGGAAGTACACGTCGTGTACTCGAAAGTACACGCCGTGTACGTTATTTTTTTTTTTTTTGCTTAAAATGGGAAGTAGCCTCCCCTGTTCACATGGAAGGCTTAGAATAGAAGAGGGAGCCCAGGGGAGGAGGTCTAACCTTTGGAGATTCGTCGAGCATTTGCCGGGAATCCGTTTCCGCCTCGAACGATCCCGTTGGAACCGCACGGGTAAGCTATCCACTCTCCTTAAACAATTCTTACCAATTCTTCCCCTAATGGGATTTATTTGCGTTTAAGTGAGAATTATTTTACCTCATATCTACGTAATTCTTGGACAAATCGAGGATCGTCGTTTGCGTATATCGTTTTTGGGTGTTAAAGGTAGGTGGCTTGGTGTTTATTTTCCAATTATCGTGTGTTTTGTGCGTTTTTGAGCTACGAACCCATATTTGGGGTGTCGTGTGGCTGATTCCATGGCTATTTTAAATACCTAGAATTTAATAGGTAATTAAATGTGATATTAAAATGTTTTTTGGGATCCCTTCTTGGATCCAGGACCATCCTGAGGGGTGCGTTCTTCTGTTTAGCCATTTGGTCAGGATACCTGAGGGTGTGCCATGTTTGATTATGTATTACTTTTGCCTTGAGAGGAATTGTATTTAAATTGCATGTTTATATGATGGCATGACCCGGTTACTTGTTCCTGAGGGCGGTGTTTTCTATAGCCTGAGGTCGTGACTGTATTAGCCCGAGGGCGACGTTCTATTTTGCCTGAGGGAAACCTTTCGTGCCTGAGGACTTGACTTCTGTGCCTGAGGGCGACACTTCGTATGCCTGAGGGAGAGAATTCTACTAAGCCTGAGGGTGAGATTCTGTTATGCCAGAGGGCAATTCCTGAGGGCGAGATTCTGATTACCTGAGGGTGAGAAATGGTTTGTCTGAGGACGATGTCTGTTTACTTAGAAATTCACTGTGGTTTTTTTCTTATATTAAATGGATTAAATGAAATGATTAAATTTAAATATAACTGTTAAGTTAGTTACTTTTTAGTACTGCTTAGTTATTGCATTTACTACTGCACATTGTTGTTGCATGTCTACACACAGTTGAGCATGGGCCTTTGGTGGGTGACTACTGAGATATATTTCTCACACCCTGTTTGGGTTATTCTTTTTTGCCCAAGCAGGTTACATTTCTGCAGGTGTAGATAAGGGAAAATATCCTTATACATGTACTTGATTGCTGCTGAAGTGTAGGAGGGAATGGGACCGAGCCCAGGCTCGCGATGCCACTGGCTATTCTGTTTTGCTTTCTTGTACTTGTACTCTGTATTGTATTGTATTGTATCATAACATGTTTTGGCTGTTTTATTAGAATTGAGGCATGTTGCATCATTATGTATTGGTTGGTTATATCTACTGTGGTTATTTATTTCAGTTGTGTATGTTTTACTGCTTCCGCTGTTGTTGTACGTTTATATCATATTCTGCTACGCTACACTTTGACAAATGAGGGCATAGTTTCCCCATTATCAGACCTGGGCCCTTGCTGCTAGTCGGTAGCCTCTGGCGTTTTGGGAAACACTCTTGAGGTCATGTGGTGAACCGAGTTCGGGGCGCCCGTAGAGTGGCACCTGGAACCGGTACGTTACACATTTCATGTCAAACTGATACATGATGTGATCAGAATGAGTCAAAAGTGTGTGTTTCTAGTTTAAAATGAAATTTTATTAAAAAAGGAATTGACATACTCAAAACCAAGAAAACACATTTAGATTTTTTTAATACTTTAGGAAAATGCTACACAAGTCATTTGAGACATGTTGGAATCAACCGAATCTCAATCTGATGCATAGTGTGACCGGTATGACTTCAAGTGCATATTTGTATTCAAAATTGTCATCGATTTTAGTAAAATTAACACTTTCTATTAATTTATTTATTTATATTATAAATAACATAAAAAAAATTATTATATAGTTGAATTATTTTGTTCAATCAGGGGTGGTTTGTTTGATAATAGCATGAGTCAGTTCAGGATTAAAAGACAAAGAAACATTGATGTTTTTGAATGTATATAATAATTTTTATTTATGTAATTGTATAAACTAATGTTTTAAATGTATATAATAGAGTGTTTTTTCTTGTATTTGTGTTGTAAATTTCATTTCATTTAAATCATGTATTTGGAATTGATTTTATTGATATCTGGTGGGTTTCTGGTGTCATGGTGTGTTGTTATATCAAATTTCAGTGGCACTGCAGTGTGTTGTTACACTACACTACAGTATGTCCCATTATCAGCACTTTTAAAAGTACTGCTAAAGGACACATTTATCGGTGTTGATAAAGGTCTACTTTATTAGATCTTCTATAAGCACTGATAAAATATCCTTTATCAGTGCTTTTATAATCACGGATAAAGTTATACTTTATCATCACTTCTATAAGCATTGGTAAAATACCCTTTATCAGCACTTTTATAAATGATGATAAATGGTGCCTTTAGCAACGCTCAATTAAAGCACTGATAAATTGTTCCTTTATCAGTGCTTTTAAAAGTGCTGATAAAGGTCCCATTTATTAGTGCTTTTTTTAGCATCGATAAAGGACCCCTTTATTATTGATTTTTCAGCGCTGATAAAAGACCATGGATTTTAACCTCACTCATGTAGTTAGCACTTTTCTAGTGGTGATAAAGTCTATTTATAGTGATGTTAAATACCCATTCAGTAGTAGTGTAGGGACACATCATTCACTCCTTTGATGATGGGTTAGAGTCCTCCTTATCAGTTCAGCTTCATTATGAACTTGTGTGAGCTTCCCTAGACCAGTATCGATTAAGTGTGTTCCCTTGGTCTATTCCTATGAGGGTTTGGTGCAACATCTCATTCTCATAATAGAGGGTTACCCCTCTATAGCTTCTTGATGATCAATGTAGTGTGGGAGATTTCCCTTATTTTTGAGTGATTAGTCTTAGTCTGCTTCGACATATTCCTCAATGGCTGGAGCATGTACCCCTCTAAGAGGCTCGAAGCGATCCTCACTTCATTCATGTTTTCCATAGGTAGGGTTTATTGGGATTGGAATGATCAGTATTTACACGGGTGTCGATCCCCTATCTAGGAGGATGTTTCTTGTAGGGTCTGGTGTCCCCCCAGTGATCCTTTAACATTGAACCCCTATATGTGTATCGATATCTAATATTTCTGGTATGGGGTAGTCCAATCGATTGTGTTTCTCAGATGAACCCTCTCAGTATTCTCTATGCTTATTCTTGACTAGACCTGGAAATTATAACCTCTATGATGAGTTTCTTCAGTAGCAGTATAGTTCATGGGGTGTGTACCCCCAGATGAGTGTTATTTGAAACCTTCGAGCATGAATCCTAGGATAAAAATTTTGTTGTGGCCTTACTATGAGATTGTATGTATACTATGAATATATCTATATGTTTTATAGTATGTCTCATATTATGATTGACATATCATGTGATGAGGTTACTACTTTTTATGTTTTATGCTTGGTGATTTTGGGGTGTCCTAATGGATATTGTTATACTCACCTTTATATGGGCTCTGCCTGCACTTGTCATGTCTTATGTAGATGAAAAGTCTTTTTGGAGTCCTTGGAGGACTAATAGGAGGTGGATCTTAGTTTAGTCTATATAGACTAAGGTTTATACCAGTGTTTCATTTGAAATTAGTCTCCTCCTTCTAAGCATGTCAGACTTTATTTCATGTTTTGGGTGGACTTGTATTTGGTCTCTTTTTATGCTTTTTAGTACTTTATGTCATACTATGATTATGGAATTATATTTGTATGCATACCTTGTTATCAGTTGTTTTACATTTCAACATTTTATGGTCTTGGAGATGTGTGTGTGTTTACATGTACATTAGGCTAATGTCTCCCATTTGTGTGATATGTCTATTTAGCACTGGTCACCAGCCCCTAGCCTATTGGAGGAGGGCTTGGGGTAGTTGTGTCCTGATCCCCATCAAATCAGGTTGTGATAGTTATCAAGTGATGACTTAGGACTGGAGGGATAGAAACTGCTCTTGAGTTAGACTGTTCAAGAGTGGCCTTTCGGGAAATGGTTGTATTTGTTGGTGTTATGCATGGGTGTGTGGGTTCATGTCATGGGTGAGTTTTTTTGTGTGAGTTATTTCACTGCCTTTAGATATTTGTGTGTTTGTTTGCATGTTATGCAGTGATTTTCATGCTTCTTCCAGTCTTTTATTTTAAATAAAACATGAGCTAAAATGTTTCTTGTTTTAGTGTGATTTGGTGGAAATCTCATTGGTTCGACTACTGGGTTGTATACTCACCCCCTGCATATGTTCCTTGGTGAATATTCAAGCATTTTTTATCATGATACTGGTAAGGATACAGTTTCCTATTTTACCAGTGGAGCTATGTGATTTTTTGGTCTTGGATGTTTGAAGTTGGATCTTGGGGCGGTTGTTAATTCATAACATTTGGAGTGGTTCTACCTCGGTGCCTTGTATCTTTTTATCATTAATTTTATTTACCTTAAGTCTTATTATGTTGATATTACATAATTATGTTTTTTTTCTATTTAGGAGTTTCTCTAATTATTTCTTGGGTATACATTTGAATTTATTCTAGTTTTGTATCATGCATCATATTAGTCTTCTTGTGGGTTGTTCATTTATAGAAAAAACATCCTTTATGTTTTGATAAATCCCATGACATTTATTGTTAGATTTTGATGATTTGGGGGTGTTACCTAAAGCTAGTATCATTTTGGTCATTCTAAAACCAATGATTTGGTTTATAATGTCACAATATATTTATATGATATAATAATGAAATAACAACTTTTACCAATTATTTATTTCTTCAAATTATGTAATGTTATTATGAATTCATGATCATCTGTTATTACTTTAACAAGTACTCAACCTATGAATTTTCATGACATAATCATTTAATTAAAAAATTTCTTGCACATAATTTGGATTTTTTCCAATATTCATTCCTAAAATTCACTAATATAAATTTACTTATTTTCTATATAAGTGCATGCAGGTAATGCATGGTGGAAAATCAGTGAATACAGAAAGGCATACATTAGTCATTTCATAGTTATTTTCTATATAAGTGAAAACTGGTAATGCATACTGGAAAATAAGAAAAAATATGAATATGTATACTAGAAAATAAATAAAAAAATGATGTATAGAGAATAAGTTCATATAGAATATGAAAACACATATAAGTGCATACATTTTACAAAAAAAACATTGTCTTACTATATTGGTGTTGCAAACATCTCCATCATCACCACTTGGATGTTACACTCATCATTATTTGTGTCTAATGGTGATCTTCATTGTTGATCCTAATCATATGAAGAACCAAATGAAAAATCTAGTAGATCATGGTTATGAAATTAGAGGAAACACTATCATGGAGTTCAAAAAAAGCATGCATGAATCAAAGGGGAATTAAATAATGATTTAAAATGTTTACATAAACACCAGACCTGATTTTCATTATAATTAAGCCAGCTGACTTGCAGTGAAAAACAAAAAAAAAATCAATAAAATGAACATTGAGAAATACAAGCTTAAAATTTTAATGTTTTTCCTAATTTTCATGTTCTTGAAGTATTACACCACATCATAATCCATCTATAATACCTATGAAAATGATTCCATTCTAAGTAACAACTAGTATAAAATCAAATTGATATAAATTATACTAATATTAACATGTTAAATCAAAATAGGAGAAAAAATTTCTGATGGAATAATTATAAAATCATTCTCTTATACAACATTTGTAGTCATTATATATGTAATGAAATATCAATTCAAGTTAGCATGTGCATCTCCTTCATGGGAAGCTTCCACAAACCCGAACAGTTCACTGCCTAGGGAATTGAGTTCCCTCAATCATTAGTTTCAAGTCAATGTTTTTTTAATATCATTCAAAATCTATTGAAGACCTAGTAGACTATGTTACTCTAGTAGCTAAAGTCATTTTGGGAGCTAAGGACATTCAATGAGATAACATCAGGGATATATTCTAGTCATTGAGATGTTTGGGAGTCTATTCATGCATTTCGATTCAAATAAATATATCCTCAATGATCTCAGTCATAATTTGTATTCTATGATTCCTAAACCAACACTTGAGCCTATTTAATCTTTGATGATATATGAATTAACCTCATCAGTACCCATGATCGAGAATCATCCTTACCTAAGTGATAGTATCCTAGATTATGAGTTTGTTTTGAAAGATAAGGTGGACTCAGACCTAGAAGTTGTGGTGGAGAAACAAGTGATAAGTTGGAGGTTGGGGTACAACATTCATGCTCTCATCACTCAAACCCATCTAGGTGAGCTGGGAAGCTAAATAGGCTACTTGAGAACCTATCTATGAATGTTCACAAAGTAGTGGAGGGTGACAGTGGCCAATTTTTTGGATCATCTTGGGTACTAATATTTGTTAATAGAACAAAGAAAGCAAGCCAAAATAACACTTCTTTAAACCTGTATAAAAACCACTAACACGTAAAAAGGGAAAAAAGGCCTAGAATTTAGCAACACTTACAGATAACATCAACATCTTAGAGCTGAACATGAAAAAATCCAGTGCCTAGGATCCTATTTTTCATAAAACACTAAAAAACTGAAATGGTTACCAATAAATATAATCCATCTGAATTTTCATAAAAATCAAGAATTGAAACCATGGTCTCTAATGTTGAACAAGAATGAGGAGTTCCCAGTATAAAAAACTACTTAATAGCCATAAATATCAAAATAAAACCAAACAAACTCATATAATAAACCATTAAAAAATAGAAAAAACAAAAAAGAGAGGGGTTTCACTCAGATATGACACATCACGCCGCATGATCCATAAGTATGAATCGATAGCTCCTTGGGTCAGTAGGTCCACCCCATCCAAAAGTGGGTGGCGGAGATACAATATTAAGGAGATACAATACCCCTATAATTGTTTGTAGAAGGAATGTGGAAAGTAAGAATAAATAAATATACCTCTAAGTATTGAAAAAATGTATATTGATACAATATGAAGGATATGTTCATAAAAAATATTAACAATTTAGAATGAATGCATGAGCTATGTTTAAAGTAATATCATAACTCATAAAATATGTGCGTGTGTGTGTGTCAGAATATAAATTTATATCTATCAAAATATATATTTAGAATAGATATCCAGAATATATATATAAATATTAATAACCAATTTAAATTGCTTTACTACAATGATTAAATTAGTATATAAAATTTTATTCATTCATGTTTGTAAGGATGTTGAGATCTAAAATTAAGACCTCTCATTAAAAAACATGATGGATCTGCAACTAATGTTTTACTTCTACAATCCAAAAATAAGCAGACTCTTAGGGATAGTTACAACTCTATTATCATGAATGATGATGTGCATGGGGAGGAACTACTTATACAAAGAGATGAAATCATAGCATGAATGAAAGTCAAGAAGTTTGAACAACTTCAGATGATGCGAATGAAACCATAGAGTAAGACTTTTATCAAGATCGTGAAGATTATTTTTTGTGCTTTAAGTGTTATAAAATGGAAGAATCAAATGGTTGAAATTGGTGATTTATCATATATTCAAATAAAGAAATCCATATGATAGTATACATGCATCTTATAGTATATTATCTGATATATAATAGATCACCTGATATGTAATTTATATCAGTATACATACATTTGATAGTATAACCTGTTAGATTACAGATCATAATATACCAATAGATTACATCTTATATGTATCCCTACAGTATATATATCCTGCTAGTATATTTTAGATATGATATGTATTTATTATGATGATCTTGAAGTGAAAAGGTTGAATGAAATGAATAAAAATTGGTCATGGTTTTGGAATTTCAGAAAGAATGGGTAGGAAATAAATCAACCATTCCATCAACCCATAAATAATGATAAATAATACTTGTTTTTTATTTTTTCACCAAGCTAAGCATGTGATTGTCTTCACATATAGAAAACTTCTTACAGAAAAAACAGTACGTATTTTTTCTAACATATTATAAGAGATAAGTATGGTAATCAATTTTCAATATGTGTCACCTAACTCAACCTAAAAGTATCATACCCTCAAATCTCACCCTTAGAGAAAATTAAAGTGGATTCTTTGATTCAATTTTCATCTGTGTTTCTAAAAATATTTCTTTATTTTCAATTTAATTAGAATACCATTGAAAAGAATAGTCCTCATCATAATAGATTCCACCAGCAAAGCAATCACAGTAGCTACACTGAAACACATCAATAGCAATCATAAATGAAAAAATATCATCACATGAGTGTCTTTTACAATAATAGAATATTATTCCATGAGTAAGTATTTTTATTAAAACTAAGAAATTAGTTTTCTTACCATTGCAAATTTTTCATCCATGCCCTCGTTTGATCTTGAAAAAAAAACTCTCACAAAATTAAAAAAAAATGAGAACAAATAAAGCCTAAATAGTAAGTATAAATGAAAAATTATTAAAAAAACTACAGGGTTACTATTTTTTAGGGGTTATTTGGATTAATTCCTAGAAATTTTCAGAACATTCAAAATCATTCATTATAAGATACCATATTTTCTTCAGGTACAAATCCTTTTAAATTTTTTGCTGAAGACCATGTGAATTTGATTCATGGCTTGAATTAAATTCAAACCTCGAAAAAATTAGACACCCTATAAATATTTTTCACCGCATGTCGACATGTCACAAAACAAAATTGTGCGACTTGTAACTAGTTTCCATGATGTGTCGACATGTCACGAAACCATATTACACCATGTGTTGCTACTATAAATAGGTCTTTAATAGAGCTAGAAATGGCCTTTATCAGTTCTAGAAAAGTGTTAACTACATGAGCGAGGTTAAAAGCTCTGGTCTTTTATCAGCACTAAAAAAGTGCTGATAAAGGTATCCTTTATCGGTGCTAAAAAATAATTGATAAATGGGACCTTTATCAGTGCTTTAATTGAGTGCCACTAAATACACCATTTATCATCACTTATAGAAGTTCTTATAAAGTATACCTTTAGCCACGCTTATAAAAGCACTGATAATGGGTCATACTACAGTGTGTTGTAATAGCACACTATGACACCATAAACACACCAGATATCAACAAAAAAAGTCCTAATATAGGATTTAAATGAAATGAAATTTACAAAAAAAACACAAGAAAAAAAACACTATATTATAGACATTTCAAACATTGGTTTATAAAATTACATAAATAAAAATTATTATATACATTCAAAAATATCAATGTTCCTTTGTCTTTTAATCCAAACCCTGATCTTGATATTTCCCAAAAAATCACCCCTTCTCGAAAAAAAAGAACGCACCTGTATAATAAATAAAATTATGTTAGTAATAATATAAAGAAATAAATTAACAAAAAGTGTTAATTTTACTAAAATTGATGTCAATTTTAAATAAAAAGACACACTTAGAGTCATACCAGTTACATCATGCATTAGATTTAGGTGAGGATGATTCCAACACATCTCAAGTGACTTTTGAATCATTTTCCTAAAGTATCAAAAAAAATGAATATTTTTTCTCATTTTTGAGTATGTTAGTTATATTTTTTACTAAAATGTCATTTTAAATTAGAAACACACACTTTTTAATCATTCTAATCAAATCGTGTATCGGTTTGACATGAAAAAGATTCTTATACATCACAAATGACTTATAAATTATTTTCCTAAATTATCAAGAAAATATAAGTGTGATTTATCAGTTTTCAATGAGTGACACTTTATAAACTAAAATATTGATTTTAAACTGATAACGAACACTTTGAGTCATAACTGACACATCGTGCATTATATTGAGGTGCGATTGATTCCTACACATCAAAAATGACTTATAGATCATTTTCAAAAAGTATAAAAATAATACAAATGTGTTTTCTTGGTTTTGAGTAGGACGGTTTCCCATTTTACTAAAATTGATGACAATTTTAAATAAAAAGACGCACTTTGAGTCATACCAGTTACACCATGCGTCGAATTGAGGTGAGGTTTATTCCTACATGTATAAAATGACTTATGGATTGTTATCCTAAAGTATTAAAATAATATGAATGTGTTTTCTCAATTTTGAGTACATCGCTTGTCTTTTTTACTAAAATGTCATTTTAAACTGAAAACACACATTTTGACTCATACTAATCACATTGTGTATCATATTGAGGTTCAGATGATTCCTACACATCACAAATGACTTATGGATCATTTTACTAAAGTATTTAAATAATTTAAATATGTTTTCTCGATTTTGAGTAGGTCAGTTGGCCTTTTACTAAAATTGATGTCAATTTTAAATAAAAACATGCACTTGGAGTCATATCGGCTACATTGTGCATCTGATTGTGGTGTGTCTAATTCATTCACATCTCAAATAACTTATGGATCATTGTCCTAAATTATCAAAAAAATCTGAATGTTTTTATTCACTTTTGAGTAGGTCAGTTTTTTTTACTAAAATTGATGTCAAATTTAAATAAAGACACACTTAGAGTCATATCAGTCACACCATGCATCGGATTGAGGTGATGATGATTCCTACATGTTCCAAATCACCTATGGATTGTTATCATAAATTATTAAAAAAATATTAATTTTTTTACTCAATTTTGAGTATGTCACTTGTCTTTTTTACTAAAATGTCATTTTAAACTTGAAACACACACTTTGACTCATAAGGATCACATCATATATCGGTTTGATGTGAGACCAATTCTAATATTTCACAAATGATTTATGAATATATTCCCTAAATTATCAATAAAATCTAAGCATGTTTTCTCAGTTTTCAATGAGTGGCGCTTTTTAAAGTCAAATGTCAATTTTAAACTGATAACAGACACATTCAGTCAGCTGTATTTTTTACTAAAATTAATGTCAATTTTAAATACAAAAAATTACTTGGAGTCATACCATTCAAATCGTGTGTAGGATTGAGGTGTGGCTGATTCTTACACATCCCAAAGTCTCAAAACAATCCTAATTGTCAATGTTACCATGATTTCCATTAACTTTCTTTTTTGAACTGCCAACACTGCATGAGCAGCTTCAAACAAACTGCATCAACTCGAAAAAAAGAATCCACCTATATAAGAAAAAAATTATTATGAGTAATATTAAAAAGAAATAAATTAAACATAAATATGAAATAATACATTAATTTATGGATAATGATTTTACTATTAAAATATCAATATTACCTCTATGATTGAGTAGTAGAGGGAACTTGAAGGAAAGTGATAAATGTCAACACTGAAGGGGTGAAAGTTTTTTAGGGAGAAGAATTTTGTGGAAGTTTTGATGTAGAAAGGCATGAAATATGGACAGAGCACCCCAACTCGAACAAAATAATCCACCTATATAAGAAAATAATTTTTATGTGAGTAATACTAAAAATAAATAAATTGAACATAAATATGAAACAATATATTAATTATATGAAAAATTATTTTACTATACAAACATCAAGATTACATATGTAATTGATTAGAGGTAGCATCATTGATCTTCTTACAAAGGTAGTAAAGGAAACTTGAAATAAATTGATAAATGCACCACTATAGGGGTGAAAGGTTTTGAGGGAGAAGAAGTTTTTGGAAGTTTTGGTGTAGAAAGGTGTGAAAGATGGAAAGGTCACCCCAACTCGAAAAAAATAATATACATATAAAGAAAACAATTATTATTTCAGTAATACTAAGAATAAATAAATTAAACCTAAATATGAAACAATACATTAATTCTATGGATAATTATTTTACTGTGAAAACATCAATATTACCTCTGTAACTGAGAAGAGGTTGTTTCATTAATCTTTCTACAAAGGAAGTAGAGATAAATTGAAATAAAGTGATAAATTAAACATTGTAGGGGTGAAAAGGTTTTGAGGGAGAATAATTATGTGAAAGTTTTGGTTTATAAAGGCATGAAATATGGACAGACCACCCCAACTCGAACAAAATAATCCACCTGTATAAGAAAACAATTATTATATGAGTAATAATAAAAATAAATAAATTAAAAAAAATATTAAACAATATATTAATTCTATGGACAATGATTTTACTATGAAAATATCAAGATTACCTCTGTGATTGAGCAGAGACAGTTTCATTGATCTTCTTACAAAGGCATGACACGTGGACAGAAATATTATAAAATAAATGAACTCTACAAGGAATAATGAAAATTAAATCAATGTTTCATTATATAATATTTTGGTAAAATAGAGAAAGTATATCATAACATTACCTTTCAATCTTTCCAAACAGTTTCCTTCATTATAGTTTCTTCTTCTGAGGGATTGGTAACATCATCATGTGTAGAATATATTGTCTACATGAGTAGTAAAACATTTAATTTAGCTTATATTAATGCAGTAGAGTAAATATAATATTATGAGGAAAACATAATATATTAAAAATCATTTTTACCTTCACATTGAACTCTCTTTATTTTTTTTAAAGGTTTCAAGGATTTGGTTACTCTATTGAGAATCCAAATCCCCTCTTTGTGGTCCCCTCTAATGTACAAGACATTATCTACATTGGGACTGTCATGAACTAATTATGATGTCCTAATGAAAGGTTTATCCACAATTTGATATATAATTTAAATGAATAGAAAACAATCTAGGCTTGTTTTCTCGGTTTTGGAGATGTGATGTGCATTTTAAACTAAAATGATACTTATATATTGAAAAAACGTACTATGAGTCATACCATTCACACTGTGCATTGGATTGAGGTGTGTATGACCCCTACATGTCACAAATTACTTATGGATCATTTTCTTAAAGTATCAAAATAATCCAAATGCGTTTTCTCAGTTTTGAGTAGGTGAGTTTTCCTTTTTACAAAAAATGATGTTAATTTTAAATGAAAAGATACACTTTGAGTCATATCGGTCACACCGTGCATTAGATTGAGGTGAGGCTATTTCTTAAATGCCCCAAATGGATTATGGATCGTTTTCCTAAAGTATTGAAACAATATTAAAGCATTTACTCAGTTTTGAGTACATCGCTTGTCTTTTTTACTAAAATGTCATTTTAAATTGGAAACACGCACTTTGACTCATACTGATCACATCATGTATTGGTTTTATGTGAGACTAATTCCTATATGTCACAAATTAATTATGAATAAATTTCCTGAATTATCAAGAAAATATAAGTGTGTTTTCTTTTACTTTAGTGAGTGACATTTTTTGAACTAAACTATTGATTTTAAACTGATAACGGACACATTGAGTCATATCGGGCACACCATGCATCAGATTAAGGTGAAGATAATTAATACACATAAAAAATGACTTATGGATCATTTATTTAAAGTATCAAAATAATATTAATGTTTTTTCCCAGTTTTGAGTAGGTTAGTTGTTCTTTTTACTAAAATTGATGTCAATTTTAAATAAAAAGACGCAATTGGAGTCATATCAGCAACATTGTGCATTAGATTGAGGTATGACTAATTTATACATGTCTCAAACAACTTATGGATCTTTTTCCTAAATTATCAAATCAATCCAAGTTTTTTTCTTAGTTTTTAATGTGTCACTTGTTTTTTTACTAAAACGTTATTTTAAACTAGAAACATGTGCTTTGACCTATACTAATCACATCGTGTATCAATTTGATGTGAGAATGATTCCTATATGTCAAAAAGAAATTATGAAGTGATTTCCTAAATTATCAAGTAAATTCGAATGTGTTTTATTTTTTTCAGTGAGTGACATATTTTGAACTAAACTGTCAATTTTAAATTGATAACGGACACATTGAGTTATGGCAGTCACACCATGCGCCAAATTAAGGTGCGGATGATTCCTACACATCTCAAATGACTTTTGGATTTTTTTTCCTGAGTTTGAAAGATGTATATGCCTCCATAAAACACTTTTTACAATCATATAAAACCCTATAATCTTTTTAATAAAATAAATCCTATTAAAAACCAAGTTTTATCGAAAAAACCAATATAAAAAAATCCTCAACCAATTATATAATAAATATTTATTCGGATCCTTGTGGATAAATATGAGGATAAAAATGAAAGTAATTCATCATTAAATCTACCTCCACATAAGATCAAATAAATTAATTTTAGTAACATACACTCATTAACTGAAATTACACTATAGTAACTAAAAACCCTTAGGCTGCATAGCACTATAGTTGTGTATTCTGATTCTTCCATCTCCACCATCTCCATTTCTTTCTCTCCCTTAACTTTATAGTTTATATGGTTGTGTGATCTTTGATCTGGAAGGATTTGGTGGAAATGGAGGCATCAAGTTAATAACTAGTGTTAATAGTGTAATTCTCATAAATGGGAGGCATTTCCCATTTTACAGAACACAGTGAAGTACAGGGGAAAATGTCTCCCATTTACTTTATTGTGTTCTCTAAAAGGAAAATGCCTCCCATTTGTGAGAATTACACCATTGATACTCATTATTAACTCAAAACCTCTATTGTCACCAAATCCTTCTAGATAAAAGCTCCACACAACCATAGAAATGTTAGAGTGAAGGGTGGGAAAGAAATAAAGAGGGTGGAGATGGAAGGATCAGAATATGTAAATGTAGTGTTGTGCAGCCCGAGGGTCTTGGATTTCTACAGTGTAATTTTAGCTGACGAGTGTATGTTGCTAAAATTAATTTATTTTATTTTACGTGAAGGTATATTTAATGATGAATTGATTTCATTTTTATCCTCAAATTTATCCACAAGGATCTGAAAAAAAAAGTTTAATAAAATAATTGTTTAAGAAATTTTTTTATATTGTTTTTTATAAAACTTAGTTTTTTAATAGGTTTTATTTTATTAAAAAATGATAAGGTTTTATCTGATTGGAAAAAGAGGTCGATAGAGGTGTGTACTTTGTTCACACTTACCTCAATAAGCAATAAACCTGAACGGGGTTCATTCCTTCCACTGTCAAAAACTATAAAATGTGGGTCACTCCTCATTCAATGCATAGATAAATAAAGTGAATCTACCTAAATATTATATATGTGTGTGTGTGTTATATATATATATGTGTGTGTGTGTGTGTTATATTAGTAACTTTATTTGAATATAATTATATATATGTATGTATATTATTTATCATATTTAAATTTATTTAAATATACAATATATTATTCGATATGTATATATATAATACTATTTTTTCTAATGAAACTAAAAGAATACTATTGATAATAATTTTTAAATTATATTAATTATAAATTATTATTATTTTGGGTAATTGTGTATAAAATATAATTATTTAAATTTTGGAAAGTTTAATTATTTCAAAAAAAATGTATATATAGTTACCTAATTTTATTATTTTGAAAGTAACATGGGTTTATAATATTTTATTGGTTATTTATGTATAAATTATATTATTATTAATTAAATGTATATATAGACCTAAAATGTATTTATAAACCTAAAATGATGAATGCCTGAAAATAATTTCTAATATATAGAATTTGATAACTTCCATTCTATTTTTTGAAACAAATGGTGTACCAACCTATGGATTCTAGGGAGGTCATCTAATACACATTGACCCATCCTTGAGATTCCAGGGAGGTCTATAAAGAAGTGGGCATAAAGCAATAATACACATCAATAAGATATATTAGAAACAAAGGAGAAAAACATATCAACCCTTGCAATGTCTATCCCATACACATTTAAACATATATATATATATAATTGAATTTATAATACACATAATTGAAAAAAAAATGCACATTTAAACATAATTTTTAATGAAAATAAATATAATCCCTTCCTAATTTGGAAATCTAGAACCATAATTTGTGAATAAATAATTATAAAATCACCCTTACATTATAAGTTCTGAAAACTCATATAAATAGATAGAAATATATATATTTACATATATATATATATATATACATATTTATAAAATAAATTTAAATTGATAAAAATATATGTAACTCTTATAGTATATTATCACAACATAGTAAAATAAATACAACACCATGCCAATTTTGAAAATAGAGAGTGATTGAAAATAAATAAATATGGTATCACCTTTACTAAGATTTCTCTTAAAATAAAACAACACAATTCTAAGAAAATAAATTTTTAAGGAAAAATACTTACATGAGAATATTAAAATAGAATTTAAATAAATAAATTCCCTTACATGAATTGTATAAAATCTGTTTCTGTTTCTACTTCGCACCATCATGAGACTGATAATTGGTTTTCTAAATCAATTTTCTCAAAACCTACAAAGGAAATTGATTCAAAACAGCGAAGAAAGTTGGGGTATAGATGTAGACAATGAAGAAAAATGATTCAAAACAACCATTTAAAAATACCAAAATAGGATATCCAAAATAGTAGTCAAGCAAACAATGTATCATAAACAAAATCAAAACATAATACAACAACCGGAGCACAAATATGGAAATAAAATCAAAACCTACAAAAGAAAATTAGAAACTCTCGTATCCAAATCTAGAAACGACAAATACAGAAAGAAAATCGGAACCTACAAAGGAAATCACATGCCTACCTTGCCAGGTTAAAGAAAATTTGAGACCCTTGGATCTAGATCATGATGTTTTCTTTGAAAACCCTAACTACAACTGAAAACCGAATGCTAGACAATGTTTGAGAAAATGGAGGCAGTGGGTTTTTCTGATTCGAGTGGGTTTATGTGATTCGTGTTTCGATTCACCGAGGAGCGCCGAAAATGGGTGGTTTCCAAGGAAATCTTATGATATCACGACGGGTTCATAATAGGTTAGTTTTTTTAATTAGATTGGGACACTTTTATCAGTACTTTTTTAAAAGCATTGATAAAGAGTTCTTTTATCAGATCTTTTTATTTAAACGCTGATAAAAGGAATATTTATTAGCATTTTTTTAGTACTGATAAAGGTAGGTCTTTATCAGTGCTAAAAAATGATGATAAAATCCATATTTATCAGTGTTAAAGTTTTATTGCTGATAAATATGCCTTTTATTAGTGCTTTTGTTAGCACTGATAAAGCTTCATCTTTATCAGTGCTAAAGAAAGTGTTGATAAAGATTTATTTTATTAATGCTTATTACTTAATCACTTATAAAGGATTTATAATTATAATGATAAATAAAAAAATTATAAATATATATACTTAATAAATATATATAAATATAAATATAGTAAACATATTCCTTATTTAAATATATTTATTATAATTTTATAATTATTTAAATATATAATTATTTATTTATAATTATATAAATATTTTAAAAAAATAATATTTATATCATTATATATATTTATATATATAATATATATATATATAGTAAATATATTCATTATTAATGTAAATTGATTATAAATTTAATAATTATTTAATATATATAATTATTTATTTATAATTATATAAATACTTTTATAAAAATATTTATTTATTTATAATTATAAATATATAATTTTATAAATATAATATGTACATTTTTAAATATATTTATTTATGAACATATTTATTTATAAATATTTTTTTATAAATATTTTTTTACAAATATTTTTTCACAAATATTTTTTTAACATTATTAATGAATATCTGATTTTAAGTGCATGCATGTTAAAAATGAGTGAAATTGAATAAATTAAAAATAAGTACACTTTAATAATATTGAAAAAATAGATAAGTTTTATGTATGTGAATTGTATATAAAAATGCATTAATTACATATATATGAAATCAATATAACACACATTTGATCTATGTTAAATTGAAAAATCATACGACATTCAATTATATGTTCATTACTCTATGCAGTTAGTCAGTATTTTTAATTCATATTGATTTTTAATTATAAATCATTATTCCCTAAATATATGACTATTTAATGTAAAACGCATAAATATTTTGTAATATATAAATCATATTTATATACATTAATATATATCTATATATTTAATATATTCTATTTATTAACATTATCAATAATCATCTAATTAATAAAATGTTTAATATTTTTCTCAATTTACTTATTTTTTATTTTAATTTGTTTAATTTTCATTTTGCATATCTATATATTTAATACATGTTATTTATTAGTATTTATAATTTATATATAGTATAATTAATTTATTCATTTTTATCAATAATTATTTAATTAATAAAATTTGTAATACTTTTTTTAATAAACTCATTTTTTTATTTTTTATTTATTTAATTATGTCATTTTATTTATTTAAACCTTTATCAGTGCTAAAAAATCGCTAATAAAGGACTCCTTATGAGTGCTAAAAATATAGCACTGATAAAGGGTATCCTTTATCATCACTGATAAATGGTTAAATTTATCAGCGATTTCTTTAGTGTTGATAAAGATACCATTTATCAGTGCTTTTTTCTAGCACTGATAAATACCAGTGCTGTTAAACACCGGTTTTTTAGTAGTATGTAATCTTTAATTAATGTTTTTTTAAACAGTTTGAGGAGATTTATTTCGGGAAAAGGGGAAATACGTTACGATTTTTACACGACATGAAATGGAAATTCACGTCGTGTAATTTTGACACCCATTATATTAAAAAGTCATCTCCATCATCACGTAACCCTCCGCACATGCTTTTATTTTCTACAGATGCTTCGTGTACCACTATCTTTGACCGAAGATGTCTCGCGCACCTCTGCCTCAAACCAAAACTCCTCCCCGCACCACCATCTTCGACTAAAGACCCTCTGCGCACCTCCCTCTTGGTTTCGGGTCTTCTTCTGTTGATTTCTGGGAGTCCACTTTGAATTGTAAGTGATCTAGCATCAGATATTGGACATTCGGACCTAGATTTTTAATGAATCTAGAAGATGATTGTTATCACAGATATAGGGGTTTGTCATCGCTTCCTCTACTTTCAAGGTAGGTGGTCTCAAATCTAAATCTCATAGTCATGATTTCGATTATGTATATACAAGTTATATAATTGATTTATTTTTTTAGAAATTATAATCCCTAATTAAATTAATTAATGTGGTAAATTAATTAATTTAGATGATTGTAAAATTGTGAGATTTAGGGATCGTTGAATGTGATAATTAATTGGAGAATTAATTATGGGATTTTGACATTACTGATTTTAATAATTAATTAAGGAAATTAATTATGATAGAATTGAGATGGTTGAATTGGGTAATTTACAGTGGAATTAATTACGGGTTATGGATGTTGTGAATTGAGATAATTAATTGGGAAATTAATTATGGGATATAGATATCGTGATTTGAGATAATTAATTGGGGAATTAATTATGGGATATTGATGCCATAAAATGAATAATTAATTGGTGAATTAATTATAAGACATTGAAATAGTTTGTTTGAATAATTAATTACTGAATTATTTATTGGATGTTGATATTGTGAAAAGATTAATTAATTATCGAATTAATAAATGGATGTGGATTAATTAATTTATGAATTAATTAATGGAATCTATGATGTGTAATTATGATAATAAGATTAATATGATTAATCTTGGTCAATGTGATAATGTGGAAACATGTGATGATACATGTAAGGTTGTGATAATGAATGGTATACCTATACAATTGATAAGTGGGGTGTTAGACATGACGATATACGCCAGTGATATACATGCATAGTTGTTAAATGGGGGACTAAACATGATGATCTATGCTGCTGATAGATCTATTTGAATGGTTGAGAATTGGGATATTAGACATGATGATTTACACCAATGAGATATATTCATAGTTGAGAATTGGGGTGTTGGACATGACGTTCTAAGCCTATGATGTATTTTCATGATTGAGAATTGGGGTGCTAGACATGACGTTCTATGTCCATGGTATATATGCAGGATTGATAAACAGGGAGCTAGACATGGCGATTTATACCCAAAACATCGACATTGGACTATGGTTCCAATTGGTCGTAATAATGATATTTAAATGAAATGGATAATGAAAGCCCATTTTTTAATGAATAGTGAATTGAATATGTAACATGGTTCAGACCTAGTGCGGGCCAGAGCAGGTATTGAGGTACGAGTGTCCTCGGAAACCCGGTAGTCTATGTGGTTTAATAAAGGTTAATTGATAATGTGATAACTATTTACTTATGCATTGTAATTGTTTCTTTATACAACTGCATACACTTGTTATTAACAGGATTCATTTTAGACATCGTTGGTGGTGGCCTACTAAGTTGTACACACACCCTATTTGGGCTTCCTGATCGGTACATGAATAGACTTTGTGTTTTCTTGACAGATTAAGGGAAAAGTCCATGAGTTAGATGGGTGAGTTGGGATGGAGCTGGATGAGGGAATCGAATGGGGATTAGGACCCGCTTGGGGTTCATCAATATCTTTATTTTCAGTTTTCATTTTAGACAACGAACACATACTTCAACATGTCATGTTTTCTATTTCAGTTTGATATTATATTCCTCCATTTTTTATCTTGAGATAATGGTATTGTTTATGATTATATATGATTCCTCTATTGTATATTTATTTCTGTTAGTGTTTTACTCTGATAAAAGAGGGTATAGTCTCCCCATTACTGACTTACCACACCCTCACTGGTAGTCGGCAGCCTCTAGCATACGGGGAGGCATGCCTGAGGTCATGTGGCGGTTCGGCTCGAGGCATCAGTGTGTGGAACACAGGTCAGGACATTACAAAATGGTATTAGAGGTCTGATTTTCTTTATTCTTCTCTTGTCGTACTATTTGTGAAAGGTAGACATGATACTATGAATATTCAGGTCTTGGTTGTGAGCTCGTGCATGGGAGTTGTAGACCCATGTACGGGGGGAAACCTAGGTACTCATGGTGGGATTGTTGTTATTGTTTTTTGTTGTTACATTTGAATATTATTTCACCTTGGGTGACACACTTTTTGTGTGATGTGATTATTTTTTCTGGTAATTATTGAGAATTGACTCTTGGCTCAGAAAGGCATGATATTTGAGTCTACGTGCATCATTCTAGGAACTCAGGGTTATTGAAACATGCATGATTTAGGGCACGCATGGGAAAAATGGGTTATGGGTAAGATGTTGAACTTGACTGTTTTTCCTTACTTCTATGAATTAAAATGAAAATGGTTCCCAATTTGAAACTGAAAGATGATTCAATGATGAGAATAAATGGGTATCTAAATGAGAAATTGAATATAAAAATATGTTTACCCTTGTTAACTAGGACCTAGGTGTAGGATGGTTGAGGGTAGTGATAACACCTCAGTTCTAACTATGTGGTGAGGTTTTGGGGAAGATACTGGTTGTGTCTCATTGTGTTTCCCTCTTACGTAAATGTTTTAACTTTGTAAACAATGCCCTAAGGTGTGTGTTTGTATTTGTAGAGATATTTCTCTATGATGAAGCTTGTTGAGAGTATGACCGGAGCACATGGCGGTGAATGATCCTCTAGTTGTGGAACTTAGGGCACCGATAGTTCTAGGTGAGGAAGAAGGGGAGTAGTTCCATGAGAACTTTTCTCGCTGCATGCAATTAATGGAGAGAGGCCCAGGGTGGGTTGAGAAGATCATGTCTGACTTGACAAGGGAATTTCAACTGAAGAAACCTCCAAATTTTATTGGGGAGGGTGGACCTGAGGGAGATGAGTTCTGGGTTGATTCCATCGAGATGATACTTGACCATCTGAAGACTCTGGCTGAGAGGAGGATCAAGTTGGCTACTTATATGCTTCGGGGATCAGCGAAGCACCGGTGGGACATTTAGTCACATACTGGATAGATTGATGGTATGTTGTGGAAGGACTTCTTGGAGAGGTTCTTGGAACACTTTTATCTAGAGACACTGAGGTAGGAAAGAGAAGTAGAGTTCATGCGACTGACTTAGAGGAGCATGTCTGTGATGGACTATGTAGGACGCTTTACAGATCTACAACGCTTTGCTTCAGTGTTGGAAAGAGATGAGACGGCTATAATGAGAGGTTTCTAGGATGAACTTAAGTGCGAGATTAAGTCCCAAGTTAACCTCTTTCAGTTAAAGAAGTTTGTTGAGGTGGTGGATCAAGCTCTCACGGCTGAGGAGAAACTAAGAGAGGCTTCTAGTGCAGGATGGTTGGTTGCTGCTAGATGGTTAGGAGGTACGAATTCCAAAAGAAGGAAGTGACATTATGACAAATTTATCCAGAGTAGTGGGAAGAAAAGTTGACTTTTAGGGGGATCAGGTACTCAGGATATTACTCAAGTGATTTTCCGCTAGTGCGATAAGCCAAAAAACTTCTGGAAACATTTTCCCCAACCACCATTGGAGTTATAATATTATGAAAAGATGGGTAATCTATGAATTTTCTATAGGAACCCATGGTAGAAAATTAGTGATGGAGGATCTAGACAAAACTAAGGTGTGGGAAAGGGATATTTTGCACCATATCAGTCTGGAAACTGGAGTTCTACTAGATGAGGCGATAGAGGTAGTGGATGTGGTGCTTATAGGTAAGAGTTCCCACATCAGTAGAGTGGTGAAATTCAAGGGAGTTATACAACATCATAGGGAAGAGGGGAAACACGGTTTCATGAAGTACAACCTAAACTTGTGGATAGCAAGGCTGGACCATTGATAGTGAGAGGTGTAATTCTTGTAGCTTCTACATTATTTAGTGCCTTATTTGATATCGGTGCCTCTCATTTCTTTATATCTACAAAACTTGTTAATGGTTTGATCCTGACTGTGGATTTTGTGAGAGGGGTTATGGTGATAGATACACCTTTGGGAGTATGTTCTAGAGACATATGTATGTGTAAGGGATGTTATCTTGAGATTGGGGAGTGTTGTTTTCTATGGTATTTATATATTTTTGATATGACAGGATCCAACCTAATTATGGGTATAGACTGGATAGTCATATACCAAGCCCACATAGACTGTTAGCATAGGAGAGTTACAATTACATATCCTAATAATGACCATTACATTCACCAGGGAGAGTAGGATATCCAGGAAGGACGAGCAAGGACAATTACTCAACAAATGTGAGAGCTCATAGCCCAAATTTTTAGTATATTACTAGATGAAGGCGGTGTTACGCAATATGTCCTTCCACCGGTAGTGGAACTGTTTCATGATGTATTTCCTGAGGAATTCTCAGGGCTGCCATCTGAGAGATATGTGGAATTCACTATTGAGATCATTCTAGGGGATGAGCCACTATCTATTCTACCATACATAATGGCACTGAAAGAGATTCAAGATCTCAAGACTCAGCAGGAGGAGTTTGAGGATAAGGTATTTATCCATCCGAGTACATCTCCTTGGGGATCACATGTGTTGTTTGCAAAGAAATCTGATGGGAGTTTGCGTTTATGTGTCGATTAACAAAAGTTGAACAAGATGATTGTAAATAACTTTTGTCCTCTTTCATGTATCGACAGTCTGTTTGACCAGTTAAAAAGAGCTTGTGTGTTCTCTAATATCGACTTGAAATCAAGGTATCATCATCTGAGAGTTTGGACTTCTGATATACCGAGGACTTCTTTCAGAAGTAGGTATGGCCTATATGAGTTCATCGTAATTCCATTTGGGTTGATGAACGCACCATCAATGTTTATGACCTTGATGAACATAATATTCCATCTATACCTAGATCAATTTGTGGCGGTGTTTGTGGACGACATCTTGGTTTACTCCAAGACTCATGACGATCATTCCCAACATCTTGACATCGTCCTGATTATACTGATAGATCATTGACTATATTCCAATCTATCTAAGTGCCAATTTTGGATTAATCTGGTACACTTCCTGGGTCACATTATCCCAGAGGAAGGTGTTTTAGTAGACCTGAAGAAGGTACAGGCAGTGGTTTCTTGGGATTAACCCAAGAACGTATTCGATATCCGTAGCTTTTTAGTGTTAGCTAGATATTACATGAGGTTCATCCAGGACTTTTCTCATTTGGAAGCACCACTTTTGGGCTTGACCAAAAAGAGTATAAAATTTGAATGGTCTGAATCATGTGATAAGGCCTCCCAAGAGCTGAAGAAGTATTTGACATCGACACCAATTTTGATCCTACATGAGTCGGGTGAGGAGTACACGATGTATTGTGATTCTTCTAGGATTGGACTTAAAGTTATGTTGATGCAAGGATATCAAGTTGTGGATTATGGGTCTTAGTAGTTGAGTCCACATGAAAGGAACTACCCTACGCATGACCTTGAGTTGGCAGTAGTGGTTTATGATTTAAATTTTTGGCGGCATTACCAATTGGGCAAGAAGTTTATGGTGTTTACCAATAATAAGAGTTTGAGATACATATTTTCACATAGATATTTGAATCTTTTGTAGAGTGTATGGATTGATTATATGTTGTATTTTGATTTTAAACTGGCATATACACCTGGGAAGGGAAATAGTGTGGTTAGCACTTTGACCAAGAAAACTCAAACTCAGGCAGTTCATGAGTCTGGTACTGAGTAGAAGATGATGAAGTTACTAGAGGAGATGCATGTTGTGGTTCAGGAGACTCGGGAGAAGATGACTCTCGTATCGATTTTAGTGGATTCTACGCCTTTAATACAGATTAAGGATAAACAATATGTAGATCCATAGTTTTTGGCATTGAGGAAAAGATTTAAAGGTGTAGAGACACCTTAAGACTGGTTGATATATGAGGACGAGATCATCTACATGAATAATTGAGTTGTTGTGTCTACAACCACACGAGAGGAGCTCATGCGGGAATTTCATGCCTCGAAGTGGGTGGTACATCCAAGCATGACCAAAATGTATTATGACCTATGAAGATAGTTTTGATGGTTGTGCATGAATAAAGAGATAGTCAGGTTTGTGACATGATGCTACACTTGTCAGCAAGTGAGGGAAGAGCATCAATGACCTTAAGGTCTGTTGCAGTCATTTCCTATTCTGGAATAGAAGTGGGATGATGTGACCATGGACTTTTTGGTAGGTCTTCCGGATATGCTTAGAAAGAATGAAACTATCTAGGTTGTTGTGGATCTATTGACCAAAGTAGCACATTTATTTCCAATATAGGAAATCTTTACAGTAGAGCGGTTGGGAGAACTATATGTTCGAGAGATAGTCTGTCAACATGGGGTGACATGAACTATAGTTTCAGGCCATGATTCACATTTTACTTCATGCTTCTGGAAGGTCTTGTAGAAATCACTTGGTACACAGGTATTATTGAGTACAAATTTCCACCTACAGATAGATGGGCAGTTGGAGCGTGCTATACAGGTGCTTGAGGATATACTGCGGGCATGTCTGCTTGACTTTAGTGGGTCATGGGAGAAACACCTATATTTGGTGAAATTCTCTTGTAAAAATAGTTATCATGCAACTTTATAGATGGAAACATATAATGCACCTTATGGTAGGCCATGTAGATCATTTTTATGCTGGATGGAGCCTGGTGAGTCAAATTTATTGGGGTCAGGTCTCATGCAGGAGAAAATAAAGCAGGTGTAGTTGATTTGAAAACATATGTCTATGGATCAGAGTAGGAAGAATTCATATACTGATAGATGGAGAAAACCCCTAGAGTTTATAGAGGGTGATTGTTTATTCCTTAGGGTTTCACCTAGTTTGGGTCACTGTAGGATACGGAGGTAGGACAAGTTGGCACCCAGGTTTGTTGGACCTTTTGAGGTAGTGGAGAGAATCAGGCTAGTGGCGTACCAATTGTCTCTTCCAAAGAAATAAAATGTTATATATGATGTTTTCCATGTATTACAACTATGAAGGTATCACCCCAACCCTTCTCATGTGATTGATGTGGATGAGGTTTACCTGGAGATAGATGCATCCTTTGAGGAGCATCATATATGTGTGTTGGACTGTAGTGAGAAAGTGTTGTGGGGAATGACCGTGTCGAAAGTTCATGTATTATGACAACATGGACGTGTATAGGAGGAGACATGGGAAAGGGTGTAAGATATGTGGTCTTGGACCAATATTTTTGACTTGTAATCTTAGAGATGTCTGGGAGTAGAGCTTGAGGATGAGCTGTTATAAGGTGGAGTGATTATAAGATCTCATTTCTTTTAGGTACGAATCCTTTTAAATTTTTTGTGGAAGACCATGTGAAGTTGATTCATGGATTTAATTAAATTAAAACCTCAAAAAAGTTATACACCCTGTGAATATTTTTCACCACATGTCAACATGTCACGAAACCAGATTACACACCCTGTAACTAGTTTTTTTGGTGTTTCGACATGTCACGAAACCATATTACACCACGTTTAATCTTTAATTAATTTTTTTTTAAATGGTTTGATGGTATTTCTTTCAATAAAAGGGGAAATACATTACGATTTTTATACAGCATGAAATGGGAATTCACTTTGTGTAATTTTGATGCCCAGTATATTAAAAACGCATCTCCAGGGTCGTGTAACCCTTAGCACACACTTTTCTTTTTCACAAACGCTCTACGCACCATCATCTTCGACCGAAGATGTATCGCGCACCTCTTCCTTGGATTGAAAGTCCTCTGCACACCACCATCTTCAACCTAAGACCCTCTACACACATCCCTCTTGGTTTTGGGTCTTCTGTTATTGATTTCTGGGAGTCTTTTTTGATTCATAAGTGATCCAGCATCAACTCTTGGATATTCGGACCTAGATTTTTAAGGAATCCATAATATGATTGCTATCACAGATGTAGGGTTTTGTCACCGCTTCCTCCACTTTCAAGGTAGGTGTTCTAAAATCTAAATCTCATAGTCATGATTTTTATTATGTATATGAAAGTTGTAGAATTTCTAGAGTTGTTTAGAAATTATAATCCCTAATTGAATTAATTAATTAATATGATTATGAAATTATTAGATTTAGGGATCATTTAATGAGATAATTTATTGGAGAATTAGTTACAGGATTTTGATATTAATGATTTTAATAATTAAGTGAGGGAATTATTTATGATGGATTGAGATGGTTGAGTTGGGTAAATAATTTTGGAATTAATTATGGGTTATGGATGTTGTGAATCGAGATAATTAATTGGGAAATTAATTATGGGATACTGATATCATGATTTCATATAATTAATTTGGGAATTAATTATGAGATATTGATGCCATGAAATGAATAATTAATTGGTGAATTAATTATGAGACATTGAAATAGTCTATTTGAATAATTAATCGGTGAATTAATTATTGGATGTTGATATTGTGAAAAGATAAATTAATTGTCGAATCAATGGATGTGGATTAATTAATTTATGAATTAATTAATGGAAGTTACGGTGGGTAATTGTGATAATAAGATTAATATGATTAATCTTGGTCGATGTGATAATGTGGAAACATGTGACGATACATTTGAGGTTGTGATAATGAATGGTATACCTGCATAGTTGATTAGTAGGGTGTTGGATGTGATGATCTATGCCAGTGATATACATGCATAATTGTTAAATGGGGTGGTTTAAATGATGATCTGCGTTGCTAATAGATTTATTTGAATGTTTGAGAACTATGATGTTAGAAATGATGATCTACACCAATGAGATATGCACATAGTTGATAATTGGGGTGTTGGACATGACGTCCTAAGCCTATAATATATTTTCATGATTGAGAATTAGGGTGCTAGACATGACGTTCTTTGCCCATGGTATATATGTATGATTGATAAACGGGGAGCTAAACATGGAGATCTATACCCAAAGAATTGGCATTAGAATATGGTTCCAAATGTCTCTAATAATGATATTTAAATGAAATGGATAATTAAAGCCCATTTTTTAATGAATAGTGAATTGAATATGTAACATGGTTCACACCCAATGCGGGCCGAAGTAGGTATTGAGGTATGGGTGTCCTCATAAACCCGACAGTCTATGTAGTTTAATAAAGGTTAATTGATTATGTGATAATTATTTACTTATTAATTGTAATTATTTCTTTATAAAACTGCATACACTTGTTACTGACTGGATTCATTTTATATGCCATTGGTGGTGGCCTGTTGAGTTGTACTCACACCCTACTTGAGCTGCCTGATCAGTACCCGAATAGAATTTGTGTTTTCTGGACAGGTTAAGGGAAAAGTCCCTAAGTTAGATATATTATTTGGGATAGATCTAGATTAGGGAGTTGAATGAGGATTGGGACCCACTTGGGAGTCATCAATGTTATTATTTTCAGTTTTCATTTAATACACTTGATGCGTACTTCATCATGACATGTTTTCTATTTCAATTCGATATTGTATTCTTGCATTGTTTATCTTGAGATATTGGTATTGTTTATGATTATATATATTCCCGCTATTATATATTTATTTTCTCTAGTGTGTTACTATAATAAAAGAGGGTATAGTCTCCCCATGACTGACTTACCAGACCATCACTACTAGTCAGCAGCCTCTGGCATATGGGGGGCGTGCCTGAGGTCGTGTGGTGGTCTAGCTCGGGGCAGCAGTGTGTGGCACCCAGGTCGAGATGTTATAGTCATGTTTTGATGTGAATCAAATTCATGGGGATTAGATAATTCTTTTACTAAACACCTCTTCAAGATGAGAATTATTTTCATCCCTGGGAAAATTTCCAACAGAAATGTTGTGACATGAATCAAATGCACATGGAGAGATTATTATAGTTATTAGATGAATCTTAGAGCGGTCATGTTTACTATCGAAAGCCTTCCATTTAGATCATGTTAATAATACATGTAATTATCAAAAATCCCTTAAACAAATATATCAATTCTCAAATTAATTTGAATAAGCATAACTCAAAAATGATTGGATTATTTTGGAACAATAAAATCTAATTACAAACATAGTGCCATGGTACACTAACCATTAGTGTGAGCTAATATCCTAATTATGTTATATACCAAAAAATTGGCATTATAAGAATGAAATTTAAACATAAGTATAGGAAAAGAAACATTTGTAGAAGTATGTTTCTATTAATAACAAGGGGGAAATGGAAGCATAATATCACCACTAATCATAAGATCACTAAGTTTCTTATGATTGACACAACTTAAATGTACTAAATTTTCATGAAATTACTAATTGGATAAACCAAAATCTACATAAGAGAATGGATAATTAAGATAATTAATATAGAGATAGATAATATAGGTTCTTGAGACACCATCGGAGCACAAAACTAGCCTAGTTCTTGAAGGAATCTATAGAGTCCATCAAAAGGAGAACAAAGAACGAAAATGTCGCACCCTCAATCTTAGGAAAAGTTCATAGTCAAATGTATGGGTCTTGCAAGGGTTTCATGCTTCCACAGAAGGTGGGATGAGTTAGGTATCATGGTCAATAATGTGGATGTGAATCAACAACATTTTATTTTTTATTTCCCAAATAAAATAAAATAAAAATCCCATAACAATATCATTTTAAACCTAGAAAATCATCTTGGTATTAATTGTTATTTTTCATTTATGAATATTAAAAATTCATTAAAATAATAACCAAATAGCTTCATCTTAACAAATTAAAAATAACTGAAAAGGGGGTGTTATAAAAAAATAGTGTGAGGGATTCATATATGATTCAATGGTAATAATAAAAATTTAAAACAAAATAAATTTTTTGTTTATGAATTGTAATTAAAATAGTGAATTAAATGAATTCAAAAATACCCTTCTAAAAAGTGGGTAGTATATCAAGTGAGGGTTCCTGATACATTACAAAAAACCACATAACTGCATTAAAAATAACAGAGAGATAATCTGAAGAACCAACTTTCCATAAATTCATTTAAAGAAGAGTGGGATGGTGGGATATCCAAACGTGAGTAATGATAAAGTAAGCTAGTTTTGAAATAATGATTCTCAAGAATTGTATAGTTTCCAGTCCTTCCAACATATATATGTTTAAATCATCCATGTTATTGGAATTTATAATGTTTTGGTATTATATTATATATGTTCTGTCATAGTTTTGGAAATAAACAACATAAAAAATGTATATGTATAGTGTTTTAGTTTTTCATTATATTTGTTATATCAGGGTTCTATAAACAAACACCATCCCATCCACAATTATAGGATATTTAAATAATAATATTTATAAAAACTATATTAATATATGACAAAAAAGATAGATTATTATATGGAACATACCCAAAAGTATTTGAATATAACGATTCAATTAATATTATGGGATCTAAATTAGAATCCTTAGATGTAATGGGAGTAACAATATTAGTATTTGAATGGTTATTATTGTTTTGGAAATTCCTTAAATCTGGAAGAGAAAAAAAAAGAATTTGTTGTGGCACTAATATTTTTAAAATTAATTAAATTATAGATTATATAGTTGTGTGCAAAAGGGGTGCATATTCAATACCAACTCTTAGTCACAAGTTTTACGAAACATGAACATTAATGTTTCTTAATGGGATATGGACATGGGGTTATGCTAAATTAAAAGTATCAGTTACCATGGATGAACCTAATGGTGGCCACTAATTGAACCATTGATGCTGAGGAAAAAAATAGAACAACATGTGCACTGTGAAATCTAGTGAAATTTATAAATAATGATAGGAATCAATATTGATAAAAAAAACATTAACAATATAGGATTAAAAGGTACCAAAATTTAATTTAGGGGTCAAAAATGATGATATGAATCATGAATAGTAAACACATACTATCTTGGAGTCAAATCTTGATAAAAAAAATATAGTAATGGGTACAATTTATATTGAAACATTCCTTGATAAAAAAGATGAAGGTTTCATCTTTCCCTTCCCAAAAACCCCAAATTAATACTTGTTGAGATGGTATGTGAGTATGATATACTCTATAATACCAAATGTAGGATCTAAATAATAAAGATACTGAATAAAGTATCTAATGATGCTTGAAATAAAAAAGGGGGGTGAATTTTATACTTTAAAAAATTCCTTTGGAAATTTTAAAGTTGGTTATGTTTAACAAGGTTAAACAAGATAATTCACAGAACCTCAAAGTTCTAAACACTTGCTTGAATCTGGAAATATGATTCTGAGAAAGCGAATCTGGAAATATGGTTCCGAAAAGTGAAACTAAATGAAAGTTTACAACAATAAAGATTCTACCTTAAATCATATATAATCTTAAAAAACCAGAGTTCAAATATAAGGAAGTATAAGATAGTTATACTATCCTCAACAAAACAAATGCAGCGGAAAAATTGTAACAAAACAAGTAATAAGTAGTAAATCTTTTAACCCAAAGATAAGGGTATCCAACAAACTTGGATAAAGGTCCCTTGATTTATACTTTCAAGAAAGTTTGTCTTACCCACACCAGGGTAAGCCCTCAATACGAAGATCGGAGTCTGTCTTGCTATCCCCGCAAGCCCTCAACTTCAAGGTAGTCGACACCTCTGTCTTCCTCATCATGGAAGCCCTCAACTTTAAGGTAGTCGGCACCTCTGTCTTCCTATCCCCGGAATCCCTCGATTGTACATAGCAACAATCGGAGTTACACAAAGAAAATCTGAACAAGAAGTTCAGTACGCACTAAGCATGAGAGTATCTCTCTAGAAATCACTTCAACAGCATGTCATCTATAAATTCATAGAACAGTGTTTTGAGCTCTTTTAAATGAGCTCCTATTTATAGGCACGGCTTCAACGGTCGGCTCCCTCCTCCAACAGTCATATTTTTCATTGCATTTCGGAGGGACTTGTACACGTGTCACTCAAACAATGGTTAGTTATCAACTGAAAGCATGACATCGTTTTATAACAAAAACAAGTGTAAGCAAAAATATGGTTACATAACTAAAATCAAATATTCATAATGTAAGAAAATTAAAGTTCGGAGTCTAACCAAAAATAAATTCGAAGTCTATAATACAAGGATATTCGGATTCTAGTTTCTAGGAATTCGGAACCTGAATTATATAGAATTCCATAGTCTAAATTTCAAGGAAATTGGGAATCTGGATTCATATGAATTCAGAGCCAGAACTTACAAAGTTTGGAGTCAGAGTTCCTGAGAATTCAGAGTCAGAACTCATAAGTGTTTGGAGTCTATATTCAAATAACTCAGAGTCAGAACTTGGAAAAGTTCGTAACCAGAATTCGTATTCAGAATTCAGAGTCAGAACATCAGAAGAGTTCATAACCAGAATTCGTAATCAGAATTCGGATTCAGAACTTCAGAAGAGTTCATAACCAGAATTCGTAATCAGAATTCAGAGAATTCAGATCCTAAAACAGAATGCTTCATATCTAGGTAATTATAGGATTCTGATATTTTGGTTTCAAACTGAATTTTACACTTAGAAAAATTATGATATGAACAATGAACATGGTAAGGATGAATTTCCTTAGGGAAGAAAATTTTTCCTTATAGAAATAAAACACAGGGTAAAAAGATATTTTCCTTGACATAAGGTGTTTGTGATTTTCAAAAACAAGAAAAATGGTAAATTCATAAGGAAACCTTAATTACTCAACAATATCCCCAAGTATGAAGGAATGGAAAAGTTATAAGGAAAACCTTATTAACTCAACAATCTCCCCCTTTTTGGAAAGAACAAACATCCTTACAAAAAAGAATAAAAGGTTTTAGATAATATTTTTCTAGACTTTGAAATAAAACTTATCTCCCTTTTCACATTGGAAAAAGTGAATACGAATAACTCCCCCTTAGGCTTTGGAACACTATGGATCGTATTCTAGATTTCTAGAATGAAATTTTTCATTATCTTGAGTACATAAATCTTTGTAATGAAAACTACCCCTTAGATAAACTTCCCCTTACTTAGGGATATTTCTTCTTTACTTAGAATTCTTTTTCCTTTCTCCCCCTTTGTGATTTTCAAAAAGAATTTGAAGGAATGGAAAAAAAAATGTGGTACCTGAAATATTAGTACAAACATGCAAACAAAAACGGTCAACCAAAATTTCATTAATATTGGAAGAATTTCTACAAGGAAGAAAAAAAATACAACAAAAGATCGGATTTATTTTCCTTCCTTTTCCTTGGGTATCAATTTCTTCACAATGGTTTTTAGCTTCTTTATCTCCTTATGGTCTTCCTATGCTTGCTTCTCTAAGGCTTGGATCCTATCATCCTGAGTCTTCAGAGCCTCTGCCTAAATTTTCAATAAGTCATCTTGTTTCACTAGCTTTTCTTCAATATCGATCCGGAGATCCCTTTCCCTCTTCCAGCTTTGGGAAACAGAGTTCAACTTCTCATTCAGATCCTTGACCTTCTGAATCTGAGTATTCTGCTCAAGATTTATCTTTTCCTAAAATATATTTGTGAGATCATTGATTTTTTTATCTTGAGTATCAAAAGGTTCTTTAACATCATCTTGAAACTCATCCATCTCTCTCAAATCTTCAACTATATTCTTTGACCAGCTGACCACTTTCTTACAAGATTTTCTGTGGGAATCATAGTTGATAAGGAAGTTCTTGTAATTAGACTCAATATTTATACACATATCCATCACCATGGATATATAATCTGATTTTTGATTCATACTATGTTGTAGCATCTGACATCTGGAGTCAATAGTTGGAAATATCGGAATGGTGTCAACAAGCTTTTTCAGAGATTGAATGACAAAATCATGTCCCAGAGCTGATGATTCCAAATCTGACACTTTTATAGATAATGGTTCTTCCTCTAGCTCAACCAGCTTCCTCTTAGAAGATGCACCAGCTTCCTTCTTCCTTACAATTACTTTCGTTGGGGTATCAACAACCACTTGTTTTCCCTTATTGGTTCTCAGAACAGCTTCTTCATCTGGAGACTCATATTTACTTCCAAAAAACTGAACGATCTTATCTTCATCAATTTTTTCTTTCTCGGCTCCTGCCTCAATATCCTCAGGGTGAATAAAGTGATTATTATAGATTTCTTCCTCAGACAATTTTTTCACTTCTTCTTTATCCTTCTCATCAATTCCAGGGGTATCAAGTCTCGAAGATCCGGCTTGAGAAGTTCAGATTGGCAATTTTTCGGATGGACTTTCCTTATCATGAAAGTCTTCAACTTTCTTTATCAGATCAACTGTATCATCACTACTTTAAGCTTCTTGTACTTCTTCCACATCATTATTTTATTCAAAAACCTTTTCAAGTGCTTTTTCTGGAGTCATTTACTTCTTCCCCAGAGTCTCGGGTAGGGGTTCAACCAAGAAATATTTCGGTACCAGAATTTGTTTGGATGCTATTTCAGTATCCCTTAGGAGGGATTGAACAATCTCAGCCTCTGACATGTTCTTCTTCTGCTTCTTCTCTTTGGATTTCTTCTCAATCTCTTCACCAGTCTTCTCTTTTAGAGCCTTGGCCTCAGCAGGATCTAGACCAAACTGTGTCTCCCCTTCCTTCCAGTTTTTCTTATCCTCTCTCCACTTTGTAACAACCTCATCCAGATAGGCTTTCTGCTTCTTGGGTTTTGGAGGTGTTGATTGAGCTTCCTTAGCTTTATGGGTTTTTTATTCTTCTTCCAATTCCTCCAGCTTCCTCTTCTTTCCAGCCTTCTTTGATGGTTCAGCCTCTTCTATATTCTTCAGAACAACTTCTGCTTCTTCCAATGGTAGATCATAAAACTCTCTGGAATCTTTAGAAAATATGACATTCATTCTTTTCAAAGTATCATCGCTTACTAACATGACTTTTCAATTTCTCGTCTTGGAACTGCAAGGAATCTTGAAGGAATCAAGACATCGAACAATCAACTTGGAGAGTAGGGCAGGATACAGGATTATCTATGCTCTCAAATTCCCATTCTTGATATTCTCTATCGTAATGAGAATATGCTTAATCAGATTGATCTTCCTTAGATTTACCAAAAAAATCAAGATATACATATCACTTTTCTTCAGTGTGTCCTTGTCACCCTTTCTCAGTATGATAAAACCCTGAACCCATAACTCAAGGATCCAATTATTTGTAGACAAATGAGAAATATTTGCAGTCTTGACATCAGTAAGTCCAAGACACTCCATAACCTTCACCTTTACAAAACATCCTTGAACATCTGGCAGCTTGTGGGAACAGAACTTGGCTTCCCCTTAATAAGACATCCCCACCAAGCTAGCAGCCTTGGTGTATGAAATGGCATAGGTTTTTCCATAACTCTTGAATGAAAACTCATTTCTCCCTTCTTTCTTAAAGAAACTTACCGACTCATAGAGCTCTATAAGAATATCCAGATACACCAAGTCTTGAGCTCTAGGATTTGATAAGCAAACACTTTCCCATCCATTCATCTTGATGTTTTTGGAGATAATGGAGTCATACTTGTTGAAGAAAATCGAATGTACTAGCCTCTCTCTGTATACTTTCCACTCTGCAATCGGCTTGACAGTAGACATATCTTTCTTAGAGGATTCTTCTGCAAACATTCGGACTTGAGAAAACTCTGAGAAGTTTGGAACGGTCTTTTGAAGGAGGGGCAGAGCTTCGACATGCAAGGGCTTGAAATCAATGTGGGACAATCCTTCGGGGGTCCTTTATATAGGCGTTTGATGTGATGATTTTACTTCCAAACTCAATCCAAGGGATTAGAATTATTATGATCAGATCTGACGGTTAAAATGATATTCACAAGGAAAATTTGGTAGGATCCGATATTTTGAGGTTTTTTAAAGGAAAACATTCAGATTTAAGGAAACTAGAATCCAAAAAATTTTAAAACACAAAAGAAAATACTAGAAAGGAAATGATGACTATGAAAACTTAAGAAAGAAATCATACCTTTCGAATTACCAGGAATATTATTCATAATAGGTAATATTCCTCTTGAAGAACTTTAGAAAAAACAACTATGAAAACCTCCATTACGCAAATTTCTATTATGAAAATTTTAAGTATGAAAATTTTCATTACAAAAATTTCAAATATGAAAAACTTCATTATGAAAATTTCAAGTATGAAAATCTTCATTATGAAAAACTTGAAAAATATCATTACGAAAAATATGAAAAACTTCATTACGAAAAATATGAAAAACTTACAAACAAATGTAATCCCCCTATGAAAAGAAGTTTATTACTGTAAGGAGATTGATTTCAACAGGAAGTTAATATGGAGGATTACCTTACGGTTATCTTCCTAACTTCTATTTAATGTACTCAAATCTATCAGAGGGTAAAGATTTTGTGAAAATATTAGAAAGTTGATCTTTCATTCTGATGAATTGAAGAATGATATCTCCTTTTAGTGTGTGATCCCTAAGAAAGTGATGCCTAATATCTATGTGCTTTTCACAAGAGTGATGTGCAAGGTTTTTACTAAGAGAAATGGAACTTGTATTATCACACAGAATTTGTGTTTTGGTAAAACTTATACCATAGTCTGTGAGTGTGTGTTGCATCCACAACACTTGAGCACAACAACTTCCAGCTACTACATATTCAGCTTCAGCAGTGGAAAGTGCTACTGAGTTTTTCTTCTTTCAAGACCAAGAAACTAATGAATCTTCTAAGAAATGACAAGTTCTGGATGTACTCTTTATATCCATTTTACATCCACCAAAGTCAGCATCTGAAAAAAAAATCAAAATGAAATCATTTCCAGAAGTATAAAAGAGTCATAAATCCATGGTTCCCTTTAAGTAGCGAAAAATTATTTTCACTACCTTTAAATGAGATTCCTTAGAATTGGATTGATATTTTTCACATAAACATACAGAAAACATTAAGTCTGGATGACTAGCTATCAAGTAAAGTAAACTTCCTATCATACCTCTAAAAGATGTTTGATCTACTGGTTTCCTAGATTCATTAAGATCAAGTGTGTTTGAGGTACCAATGGGAGTACTTATACTCTTAGTGTTGTCATATCCATACTTTTTAAGAAGATATTTAATATACTTATGTTGGGATATATAGATTCCTTCTATTTTTTGAGAAATTTGAAAACCAAGTAAAAATGTTAACTCACCCATCATACTCATTTCAAACTCAAATTTCATTAGATCCGCAAAGGAATCAGTTAAGGATTGCTGAGTTGAACCAAATATAATTTCATCAACATAAATTTTAACAATCAAAACATTCTTCTTAACTTTATTTATAAAAAGGGTTGGATCTGAATTTCCCTTAACATAATTATTTTGAAGCAAAAATTCTATAAGTCTATCATACCAGGCTCTAGGGGATTGCTTAAGTCCATACAAAGCTTTGGTAAGTCTAAAAACATGATCAGGATGTTTTGTATCTTCAAAACCAGGAGGTTGTTCAAAAAAAAACTTCTTCTTGAACATAACCATTAAGAAAAGCACATTTCACATCCATTTTAAAAAGTTTGAAATTGAAGAATTCTTCAAAGGTAATTAAGATACGAATAGATTCGTCTAGATACTGGAGCATAGGTTTCTTCATAGTCTATTCCCTCTTGTTGATTATAGCCTTTAGCAACTAATCTGGATTTATTTCTTACTATGATTCCATTTTCATCACACCTATTTCTGAAGACCCATTTTACTCCAATAAGATAAGTTTCCTTAGGTCTTTTAACCAAGGTCCAGACTTTATTCTTTTCGAATTCATTTAGTTCATCTTGCATAGCTTTTATCAAATCATCATCACCCAAAGCTTCATCAGTGCTTTTTGGTTCTAATTGGGAAATAAATGCTAGATGTTCTACTTCATTTCTTAAGGAACTTCTAGTCCTTATAGGTTGATTCACATATCCAATGATACTATCACTGGGATTATTCTTAAGAAACAACTAATTTGGGTTTTGTGAAACCTGTTTATCAACATAGGGTAGAAAATATTCTAGAGTAAATGATTCAGAAACATCTTCTTGAACATTTTCCTTATCAGAAGGATCTTCTAACATAGGTTGATAATCAATTTTTGAAAACACATCTGAAGATGTAGGTTGGAGTTGTTTAAAAATAAAAGGACCAGTTTCATCAAATTTCACATGTACTGTCTCTTCAACAATACAAGTGTTTTTATTGAAAACTCTATAAGCCTTGGAAGTTGTGGTGTAGCCTAAGAAAATTCCTTCATCGGATTTTGGTTCAAATTTATATAGATTATCTTTATTATTCAGGATGAATAATTTGCAACCAAGAACCTTGAAGTAGGAAAGTCTAGGTTTTCTACCATTCCATAACTCATAAAGAGTTTTATTAAGAAAAGGTCTAATTAAAACTCTATTTATAGTATAACAAGCAGTACTTATAGCTTCAACCCAAAAATGTTTGGCTATAGAATATTCACTCAACATGGTTCTGGTTATCTCTTGAAGAATTCTATTTCTTATTTCAATAACACCATTCTGTTGAGGTGTTCTTGGTGCTGAGAAGTTATGAGTAATGCCTTTTCTACTACAAAAAGTTTCAAAATAAGAATTTTGAAATTATCCTCCATGATCACTATGAATAGTTTTCAATGGAAGGATTTTCTCATTTTTAACTTGGGCTCTAAAACTTTTGAAATACAAGAAGGCTTCAGACTTATTTTCTAGAAAATAGACCCACGTAAATCTAGTGTAATCATCAACCAAGATATATATATAATACTTGCCTCCAATACTTCCAGTTTGTGTAGGAACAAAGAGATCCATATTCACTAACTATAATGCATCAGTAGTTGAGACTTCACCGACTGATTTAAAACTTTATTTATGTTTCTTTCTATATTGAAAAGGGTTACAAACTTTTGAAGAATCAAATCTAAGCTCCGGTAGATCCTTAATTAATCTTTTCTTAGAAAGTTTTCATAAGTTCCTAAGGTTACAATGTCCTAACCTTCTATTTCATAACCAAGAATGATCCTCCATTTCACTAAGGCAAGGTAGATCTTGGCTTCTAAGGTCTTTTAAGTTTAGTGTGTAAACATTATCTTGTCTATGGGCAGAAAGAATAAACTCTTCCTTGGAATTGTGTACTAAGCACTTTTCATTCCTAAAATTCACAAGGTAACCTTCATAACATAACTGACTTATACTAATGAGGTTGTGCTTAAGACCCTTAATAAATAAAACATTTGAAATTAAAGTTTTTTCAAGAAGAACGATGTTACCTATACCAATAATTTCTCTCTGTACATTATCTATGAAAGTTACTTTTACTCCTTTTGTCTTGATAATATTTTCAAAATAGTTTTTGTTACCAGTCATATGCCGGGAACACCCACTATCCATGTACCATGTATTGTTGTTGGTACTCTCTCTATTTTCCTGAAAATAAGAAAAAGTTAGGTTTTCAGAATCCAAACTTTCTTGGATCCATAAATCTCAGAAAGAAAAATTTTAGGTACCCACATTTTTTTAGAAAAGTAGGCTTTATGAAATCCTAAAGATTGGGTTTTGTTTAATGAACAATTATTTTCCCAGTGTCCACCACACTAACACTTAGTGCATAAAGGATAACTTTGTGGAACAAAATAATTGTTGCTAAAAATCGGTTTAGAACTTGTATAACCAAAACCAGAACTATTCCTCAGAGGTCGGATTTGAGAATACATTTTATCAAAATTTTCTTTACCTAAGGTAAAGTTTGACAAAAACTTCCTCAAGGAAAATATTTCATATTTCATTTTGATAACCAAGTTCTTGTCTTCTAAAACATTTGATTTGGAACTATAGTTAGTCTCAAAAACATGTTTCTTAGAAATTACATTTTCTAAATCTTTATAAAGTTTATTCTTCTCAGAATTTACTTCCTCAAGATTTTTTGAAATCTTTTCAAAATAAACATTTTTCTTATCAAGATCTTTAGAGATATCTGATATTTCCTTAGTAAGAATAGTATTCCTAGAATTTTCCTTATCAAGTTTTTTCATGAGTTTTTAATTCTCAATTTCAAGGAGTTTGGAAAACCTAGAAACTTCTTCATAGGTAGGTAAAGTATCATCTTCATCAGAAGAATATTTTTCATCAAAAGATTTATAATATTTAATATCATTAGTATTCAAAGATATATTGGTCCTAGATTTAGCATTGTGTACCTTAGACATTAAATAATGATTTTCAATAGGTAGTCTGGCTATTAGACCAAGATTCTTCTGTCCAGAAGATTCATAATCTGAAGATTCATCAGAAGATTCTCCACCACTGGAACTCCAGGTGTCATTAGCTTTCAATACTTTCTTAGCTTTAGCCTTGTAATACTTATTTTTGTTTCTCTCATAATACTTTTATTTTCTTTCTTTTCTCTTAAGCATAGGACAATCAGACCTTATATGTCCAGCTCTCTTGCATTTATAACATGTAACTTCTGAATCTTTCTTGTATTTCCTTTCCTTTTTCTTATATCTAGATTGAAAGTTCCTCTGTCCAGCTATCTTGTTCATCCTTAGAGAAAGATTTGCAAATTCATTCTCTGAGGATTCACTTCCACTAGATTCAGATTGAATAATAACCTTATTAGATTTGGATCTTGTAACTCTCTCAGGAGTCTTGGCTTTCATATGATTTGGCGTAGTTGTAAAAGCAACACTACCATTTCCATTATTTTTTTTAACATTATCATCATCTCTCTTCATTCTGGTCTCATGTTGAAGAAGAGTTCCAAAGAGTTCATCAAGAGTAATCTGAGTAACCTTTCTGTTCTCATCAATAGCTATCCTCTTAGATTCTCATTCATTGGGCATGATGTCTATGATCTTATCAACAAGAGCTTAATCATCTAATCATTTCTCACCCATGGATTGTAAACTATTCACAATAGTCATGAATCTTAATTTCACCTTACATATGGGTTCTCCATAAGGAAAGTTAAAGCCATGGTATTCATCTCTAAGCATGGATCTTCTAGTTTCAATAACTTTGGAAGTTCCGAAGTGAGTGACTTCAAGTTTCTTCCATATACAATTTGCTGCTTCATAAGATGAAATTTGGCTATATATATTTCTAGTCATGGAATAAAGAAAAGTATTGTGTACCTTATAATTCAGTTGATATTCATGATTTTCTTGATTTGTGAAGGTACTAACTTCCTTGTCAGGGATTTTATATCCTCCAGTTAGCATAACAAAATTATCAACTCTAGTATTGATAATAAAAGTCTTCATTCGATCTCTCCAATATTCATAATCATTTCCATTAAAGATAGGTGTTCTAATTGGATTGATATTTTCTATGGAAATAACATTTATTCCTGCCATCTTAAAGAAATTTCTTTCCACAAAAACTTGTTAATAGAAAAATTTTGTAAACAAGGAAAATATTCCTCAGTAAGGAAAATAAAACTAGAGTATCTATAAGAAAAAAATGAATCCGAACTATATGAGTCCGAAAAACTGATTCCAAAAAATAAAAGAAGAAGATGAATTCTCTTCTGAATCTAATCGTGGGATTAACTCAGATTGAACCAAAATTAAAAAGACAATTGTTAGATTGGTTCAGGATTGAAGTTCACCTCCTCTGATACCAAATGTTGAGATGGTATGTGAGTATGATATACTCTATAATACCAAATGTAGGATTGAAATAATAAAGATACTGAATAAATTATCTGATGATGCTTGAAATACAAGAGGGGGTGAATTGTATACTTTAAAAAATTCCTTTGGAACTTTTAAAGTTGGTTATGTTTAACAAGGTTAAACAAGATAATTCACAGAACCTCAAAGTTATACACACTTTCTTGAATACGGAAATATGATTTCGAGAAAGTGAATCTGGAAATATGGTTCCGGAAAGTGAAACTAAATGAAAGTTTACAACAACAAAGATTTTACCTTAAAGAGTATAGAATCATACAAAATCAGAGTACAAATATAAGGAAGTATAAGATAGTTATACTATACTCAACAAAACAAATGCAGTGGAAAACTTATAACAAAACAAGTAACAAGTGGTAAATCTTTTAACCCAAAGAGAAGGGTATCCAACAATATTGGATAAAGGTCCCTTGATTTATACTTTCAAGAAACTTTGTCTTACCCACACCAGGGTAAGCCCTCGATACAAAGATCGGAGTCTTTCTTACTATCCCCGCAAGCCCTCAACTTCAAGTTAGTCAACACCTCTTTCTTCCTCAACAAGGAAGCCCTCAACTTCAAGGTAGTTGGAACCTCTTTCTTCCTATCCCCGGAAGCCCTCGATTGTACACAGCAACAATTAGAGTCACACAAAGAAAATATGAACAAGAAGTTCAGTGCACACTAAGCATGAGAGTATCTCTCTATAAATCACTTCAACAGTATGTCATCTCTAGATTCATAGAACACTGTTTTGAGATCTTTTAAATGAGATTCTATTTATAGGCACGGCTTCAACAGTCGGCTCCCTCCTCCAACGGTCATATTTTTCCTTGAATTTCGGAGGGACCTATACACATGCCACTCAAACAATGGTTAGTTAGTAACTAAAAGCATAACATCGTTTTATAAAAAAACAAGTGTAAGCAAAAATATGGTTATATAACTAAAATCAAATATTCAGAATATAAGAAAATGAAAGTTCAAAGTCTAACCAAAAAAAAATTTGAGTCTATAATACAAGTATATTCAGATTCTATTTTATATGAATTCGGAACCTGAATTCTATAGAATTATGGAGTCTAAATTTCAAGAAAATTCAGAATCTGGATTCATAATAATTCGAATCCAAAACTTACAAAGTTCAGAGTTAGAGTTCATGAGAATTCATAGTCAGAACTCATAAGAGTTCGGAGTCTATATTCAAAGAACTCGGAGTCAGAACTTGGAAATGTTTGTAACCAGAATTCGTATTCAGAATTCAGAGTCAGAACTTCAGAAGAGTTCATAACTAGAATTTGTAATTAGAATTCGGAGTCAGAACTTCAGAAGAGTTCGTAACCAGAATTCGTAATCAGAATTCGGAGTCAGAACTTCAGAAAAGTTCGTAACTAGAATTTGTAATCAGAATTCATAGAATTCGGATCCTAAAACAGAATGCTTCATATCTAGGTAATTATATGATTCCGAGGTTTTGGTTTCAAACCAAATTTTACACTTAGAAAAATTATGATATGAACAATGAACATGGTAATGATAAATTTTCTTGGGGAAGGAAATTTTTCCTTATATAAGTAAAACACAGGGTAAAAAGAGATTTGCCTTGAGATAAGGTGTTTTTGATTTTCAAAAATAAGAGGAATGGTAAAGTCATAAGGAAACCTTAATGACACAAAAATCTCCCCAAGAATGAAGGAATTGAAAAGTCATAAGAAAAACCTTATTGACTCAACAATACTCACTATCTAGGAGTCAAAGGTTCCAAATTCCAATTTTCCCAGATCTTCAAGGTCATTATTATTTATGCTCTAATATGAATGATTACCTTTTTGTGAAACAATCATGTTGCAGAAAAATACTATAAAACACAAATAATTATACTTGTATTTGACCAATGCCATCTAAAGTTGAAGATTCAATGTTTTATTTTCTGACCATTTTGTCTTGATGTCTTGAAAACATGAAATACTAAAAAGAATCAGAGAATGAAATAGAGAAAATTAAATAAAATTGTTAAAGAATAAATAAATATAGGTAAGTTAAGAATATTGGTTTAAAATCTAACCTTATTTTCTAAATAAGTACCTTGTGCTTTTATATCTCTAATACTTTCTGAAACAGTAGGTATGTTAGTGAGATAAGATGTTGATTAAAGAAAAATGGTAGGAAAATTGAATAAAATGTATCTGATCGAAATAATGGAGTGGTGTGTAATGTACCTAATATAATTTGAAGAAGAAAACATACCTGAAATAATTTTAATGTTAGTTATTAAATATTTAATCTAACATATATTTAAAATATATCATTGAACTATAAGAAATTAATGAATATATATATATATATATATGTACATGGTATAATACGAAAACATTATAAAATTATGAAAATTTTCATTGATAATATACATTTTTAGACAATAATATGATTAAAAGGGTTTAATAAATAAAAAAATATGATGATCAAATTAAAATTTGAAACATATTTAGATGTAGTTAAAACAAATAAATAACAAAAAAATTCAAAAACTCTAAAACAATTAAATTAGAATACCTTTAATCTTGAAGGTCACTGCTACATGACTGCACAACTATATATTGGTCTTTGGGAAACCGCAACTAGAACAAATGCCTTTGGAAAATTAAAAGAGAAAAATTAAACCAAAAATAACATACAAGAGAAGAATTTCACCACCATCTAACTCCAAACATCAAATAGAATATATGAAAAGTATCACTTGTGTGCCCCGTGAGATGTCATGTTGTTACCCTTCCCTAACCACATGTTAATTCCAAGATAGACACCATGAGAAATCCAAATTTAAGAATGTATTAAGAAATAACTATTTTGGAAAAATTATTTTAAGAGAAGTGAACCAAAAATAACATGAAAGATAAGAATTACAACATCATTTATCTCCAAACATTTGATAGCCTGCATAAAAAAGCCTCACCTGCATGCCACATGAGATGTCAAGGTGTTACACTTCCCTAACCACATGTGAATCCCAATCCAAATATCATAAAAAGTCCAAACCTCTACACATGTCATGGGAGAATGATCTCGTGTTTTGAGAGAGTGAACTACACACTTGCTAAACTGTTGAAAATTGACTTATAATGGTAGAAATCGATTACTGAATATATCATCCCTTCCTCCTCCATAGATCTTATGAATTACCTATTATTTTATATCATTAAACTAACTCACAAGAATATATGTGCATGCACACATTGTGATAGTTTCAAATAATGATGGGGAGAGAGATTCATAACCTTATTCACTGGAGTGTTAATCTATTTCACCGGCTTAAAAAAATTTAAAACCAATACAAAGTGTTAAACAAAAAAATTGATGTTGTTACAAAGGCATGGATGATAACCAAAAAATCCTTAAAATGTCAAAAAACAAATTTAAAGAGAAATGAGAGGGAAAACGAAAGATAACACACATGGTATTGTAAATGCTTACCTCAAAAAACCATAATTACATCTATGTAATACCTCAGATACAATTCCAAATATGGTGTAAGAAAAAAATGCATCAATGTCGAGATGGAGGTGTGTGTGTGTGTGTGTGTGTGTGTGTGTGTGTGTGTAAAGTGGAGAAAAATTGTTACCAATTTAGTTGGGTCAAGGGGAGAACTGATGTGGAGCTGTAGAAACCTGCATGTCAAGGGAGGTTAAGAGAGAAGGCGTACCAATTTAGTGTATGCGAAGGTCTTTCTAAAGTGGAAAACAATTAACTCTTCATATCAAATGAGTAAGCAATCACAGGTAGAAAATTCAACATGAAAAATAATTGCACTAGAAAAGCATTCAGAGTCAAACGCGACAGTGACGGTGTGACAGGCGGAGGTGCGACGTCCTATGTTGATGGATGCACGACGATGACGGTGCGGCTCGGACGGGCCCTCTAGGCTGAGATTTGATTGTGGCGGATGGATGCATGATCTTCAAGCTATCTGACTATGATGGTTGTAGGGAGGTGGGGATCTGGTTGTGGCGGTGGTCTGTGAGGTGGCAACATTTTTCATTGCAGTGCGGTCAGATCTGGGTGTGTGAGGACGGGATCTGGTTGTGGCGGTTTCGTCGATCATCAACAGCAGTGACAGTGATTTCTCGACGATCCCTTGGCGGCATCGGTGGTGGAGCAGGCTGCGTGAGATGGAGGCAGGTCCATATTCGGTGACCGGATGATGGTGGGCGATGGACAAATCTGGTCGCGATGGTGTTCTGCAGGGTGTGTGGTTGCGGGTGGAAGGCGGGTCATCAAATGAGCCTTGGGCCTCTCATAAGCCTTGTGCTTGGGTCTATGAGACTTTGGGCCTATGTTCTTTGTAATGAGTTTTGTGAAATTGAGTTTTTGGACTACTGTATTTTAAGGCCTATGTGCCTCTGGGTTCAGATTTGTGATGGGTTCTCCCTTATCCCAGTTCAAAAGGGGTTTGTGTTTTTCTCTTTTTTAATAAAGGGGCTTTCCCCCAACCTTCCTAATAATAAAAAGCAATTGAATTGCATGTAGTGAAGAAAAGAAGGAAAGAAACATAAACACCGACACTAATATCATTCGTAATTGTAATATTTAATCTCTTCAGAACTAAAAAAGCATACATGGAACATAGGTTTATTAAAAGAAAATGAAGGTGGAAACTATCACTACAGGAAAAAAGGGCATTTGCGACGGGTTATTTGCGACGGGATTAAATCCCGTCGCAAATAGTCCTGTTAAAAACTTATTTGCGACGGGGTTATTTGCCCGTCGCAAATAAGTAGCCTTTTGCGACGGGACAGCTTTCCCCGTCGCAAAAGGACTGGCGCGGTTTGTGCGCCAAATCGCGGGAAACTTATTTGCGACGGGGGAATATTCCCATCGCAAATAACCGGCGGCGGTAAAAGATATTTGCGACGGGAATATTCCCCCGTCGCAAATAGTATGTCGGCGGGTGGTTATTTGCAACGGGTCTCGTCGCAAATAACTATTTACCCGTTGACTGTAATAAATGTTGGCTAAGGTATTTGCGACGGGTACCGTCGCAAATAATACTATTTGCGACGGGATACCCGTCGCAAATAATCTAACTTATAAATACCCCCATCCGTTTTTTTCATTTCATTCTCATTCTCTATCTTCTCCTTCTCTCAAAATTATATTTCTAGAGTTCAGTTTTTCTCCAGTTTAATTTTTTTCTCCGGAGCTGATATTAAAGTTTTGAAGAACGATCAGAGCAGATCAGTTTTCAAGGTATTTATGTTCATTTTAATTTAATATTTATTTTTAATTTTTTATTAGTTTCAATTATTCTTAATTAGTTGTAATTTAATTATGTTTACATTGTTTTATTACTTAATAAATTTAAATTATTAGTATTGTTCATAGTTAATGGTAATTAGAAATAATTAGTCATAATTTTTAATAATTAAGAATAAATATTAATAATTAGTAATAAATACCAATAATTAGGAATAATAACATTATTACATTATTAGTCTATTTTATTATTAATATTAAAATAATATAATTTTTTATATATATACAATTCTCTTTTCATCTGTGTGTTTGCTGTCTTCACATGTATTATTTGTATGTGGAGATAGAAAACGCACAGATGAAAGGAGAATTGTATATAAATTAGAAAATTATATTATTTTAATATTAATAATAAAATATATTAATAATGTTATTATTTGTAATTATTGGTAATTATTTCTAATTATTGATAATTATTCATTTAATTACTAATAATTAGGAACAATTATCAATAATTATCAATAATTAAGAATAATTAGTAATAATTAGTAATAATTACCAATAATTAGTAATAATTAATAATAATTATCAATAATTAGTAATAATTACCAATAATTAGTAATAATTACCAATAAGTAGTAATAATTACCAATAATTAGTAATACTTACCAATAATTTGGAATAATTACCAATAATTAACAATAATTAGTAATAATTAGTAATAATTACCAATAATTACCAATAATTAGTAATAATTAGTAATAATTACCAATAATTACCAATAATTAGTAATAATTAGTAATAATTAGGAATAATTAGTAATAATTAGGAATAATTAGTAATAATTAGCAATAATTAGTAATAATTAGTAATAATTAGTAATAATTAGGAATAATTAGGAATAATTAGGAATAATTAGGAATAATTAGGAATAATTAGGAATAATTAGGAATAATTAGGAATAATTACCAATAATTACCAATAATTACCAATAATTACCAATAATTACCAATAATTACCAATAATTACCAATAATTACCAATAATTACCAATAATTAACAATAATTAGTAATAATTAGCAATAATTAGCAATAATTAGTAATAATTAGTAATAAATACCAAAAATTAGGAAAAATTAGGAAAAATTAGGAAAAATTAGGAAAAATTAGGAAAAATTACCAATAATTAGTAATAATTAGTAATAATTAGTATTAATTACCAATAATTAGTATTAATTACCAATAATTAGTAATAATTACCTATAATTAGTATTAATTACCAATAATTAGTATTAATTACCAATAATTAGTAATAATTACCAATAATTAGTAATAATTAGGAATAATTACCAATAATTAGTAATAATTACCAATAATTAGTAATAATTAGTAATAATTACCAATAATTAGTAATAATTACCAATAATTAGTAATAATTAGTAATAATTAACAATAATTAGTAATAATTACCAATAATTACCAATAATTAGTAATAATTAACAATACTTACCAATAATTATCAATAATTGCCAATAATTACCAATAATTGCCAATAATTACCAATAATTAGTAATAATTAACAATACTTACCAATAATTACCAATAATTAGTAATAATTGCCAATAATTAGTAATAATTGCTAATAATTACCAATAATTGGTAATAATTACTAATAATTCCCAATAATTAGTAATAATTAATAGTAAATATTAATAATTACCAATAATTAGTAATAATTATTAATAATTAGTAATAATTACTCATAATTAGTAATAATTACTAATAATTAGTAATAATTACTAATAATTAGTAATAATTACTAATAATTAGTAATAATTACTAATAATTAGTAATAATTACTAATAATTATCAATAATTAGTAATAAATATCAACAATTAGTAATAATTAGTAATAATTAACAATAATTAACAATAATTACTAATAATTAGTAATAATTAGTAATAATTAGTAATAATTAGGAATAATTAGTATTAATTACCAATAATTAGTATTAATTAACAATAATTAGTAATAATTACCAATAATTAGTAATAATTACCAATAATTAGTAATAATTATTATTAATTACCAATAATTAGTATTAATTACCAATAATTAGTATTAATTACCAATAATTAGTATTAATTACCAATAATTAGTAATAATTACCAATAATTAGTAATAATTAACAATATTTACCAATAATTACCAATAATTACCAATAATTACCAATAATTACCAATAATTACCAATAATTACCAATAATTACCAATAATTGGTATTAATTACCAATAATTGGTATTAATTACCAATAATTGGTAATAATTACCAATAATTGGTAATAATTACCAATAATTGGTAATAATTACCAATAATTAGTAATAATTAGTAATAATTACCAATAATTAGTAATAATTAGTAATAATTACCAATAATTAGTAATAATTACCAATAATTAGTAATAATTACCAATAATTAGTAATAATTACCAATAATTAGTAATAATTACCAATAATTAGTAATAATTACAAATAATTAGTAATAATTAACAATAATTAGTAATAATTACCAATAATTAGTATTAATTACCAATAATTAGTATTAATTACCAATAATTAGTATTAATTACCAATAATTAGTAATAATTACCAATAATTAGTAATAATTACCAATAATTAGTAATAATTACCAATAATTAGTAATAATTAGTAATAATTACCAATAATTAGTAATAATTAGTAATAATTACCAATAATTAGTAATAATTAACAATACTTACCAATAATTACCAATAATTACCAATAATTAGTAATAATTACCAATAATTAGTAATAATTACCAATAATTAGTAATAATTACCAATAATTAGTAATAATTACCAATAATTAGTAATAATTACCAATAATTAGTAATAATTACCAATAATTAGTAATAATTACCAATAATTAGTAATAATTAGCAATAATTACCAATAGTTACCAATAATTACCAATAGTTACCAATAATTACCAATAGTTACCAATATTTACCAATAATTACCAATATTTACCAATATTTACCAATATTTACCAATATTTACCAATAATTAGAAATAATTACTAATAATTAGAAATAATTACCAATAATTAGAAATAATTACCAATAATTTGGAATAATTACCAATATTTACGAATAATAACATTAGTACATTATTTGTATATTTTATTATTAATATTAAAATAATATAATTTTCTATATTATATACAATTCTCTTTTCATCTGTGTGTTTTCTGTCTCCACATGTAATATTCGCATTCTTTTTTAATGGATGTACCCATTTGAAAGATGCATGAAAAAATTGAAAAGAAAAGTACGTAACAAAGCATCTGTTGAAGGATCTATTGCAGAAGCTTATTTGCAAGAGGAAATATCTTTTTTCTGCTCCCATTATTTTGAATCTGAGTATCCTTCAAAACACAACCGAATGGGACGGAACGAGAGGAATACTGATGAAATCGACAATCAATTATCTATTTTCAACCAGTCAGAGCTTGGTTTTGGTGGAGTTTATGAACGCTGGCTTTCAGATGATGAACATCAGAGAGCTCATACGTATGTTCTGCTCAACTATGAAGAGATGAAATCAGTTGTACTGTAAGTGTTTATATCACTTATTCTATCATTTATGTTACAGTAAATAACTTTGGTTTTTATAGGTTGTATGATAATCATATCAAGAAACAAATTCCACAAATTACAGCAGCTGCTCTCGAAGAACGTCGACTGAAAAATTTCTCTCAGTGGTTTCAAAAACTGGTAACATAAATTCTTTATCTTTTAGCAACTCATTCAATGTATAGTTTACTATATTGATAATTATTTCACAAATTTTCAGGTGTCTCGACATGCTGATAAAATTGACAAACGGCTGTGTGTATTGAGTAACCCACCTTCCAAACTTGTTAAAACTTATAATGCATATGTGGTGAATGGATTTCAATTCCACACACATGCATATGGGGAATCGAAAAAAACAATGAACAGTGGAGTTAGCTTGAGAGGATCTCATCATCGAGAAAATGAAGTTGAATTTTATGGCATACTTGATGAAATCATTGAACTCTGTTATCTTGGACAACATTACATAACCATGTTCAAATGTCGGTGGTTGGATACAGAGAGAGGCGTGCGTGTTCATCCGACTCATGGAATCATCGATATTAAATGTAAAAGTGTTCTCGCAGTAAATGAATCATTCTTATTGGCTCAACAGGCATATCAAGTTTATTATGCAAAGTACTGTGCAACATCAAGAGACTTCACTGATTGGTGGAGTATAATAAAAATCAAAATTCGAGACAATCAGTTTAGTCAAAGTGAATGTGCTTTCACTGATGTGCAAAGAATTGAAGTTTTTCAAGAGAGTACTCAAAATCAATCTTTTTTACAAAGAGACATGAGTATCGATGACGACACCCCACATTTAAGAGTTGGTGATGACGATGATGTTAATGATGTCACATATGAATTTGAAATGGTAAGAGATGAAGCAACTGTAACTCAAATGGATATCGATGATGTTGAGGAGGAATATGAAGATGACATTGACATATATGAAGATAATGATGAAGATGAACACTGATAGCATTCCATGGTATTTATATACAATCATAATATGTATATATGTATATATGTATATATAATAGTAATTATCAATTATTTTCTAACATTAACATTTTCTGTTTCAGATGGACGAGGCCACATTTCGTGAGTTGGCGGATGCTGACCTGACTTTCGATGCGGATGCGTTGCTGACAGATGACCCTCAGCCTGCAGGCGCTCCAGGGAGTATGCGGAGGGGGCGCGATCTTGCACGATTGATGATTCCTGACCTCGTCCCCGAGCGACGTCCACGTCTTGGGTTTGATCCACGCACACAGAGGTGTGATAACCTGTGTGATAACCTGTGGATTTGACTAAGATTTCATTAATCTATTCACATAATAAATGTTTATTATTTTTTCAGTTTTCCGCATATAGCAGTCGGACAGGGCAGCGCTATTTTGCGCAACTATTTCTCTCAGCCGTAGACCACATGGGAGCAGATTCCCATTGATGTGCAGCAGGCCATGTTCGGCTATTGGTTGGTACGTACGTAAATAAATAATTTTTATTTTGAAAATTATTTCATTTCTAACTTGATATTTTGATTTATTTGTAGGGTTTATGGTATCTGATCGAGGATACCATGCGTGACGCCATCCACGAGGCATGGGAGGTGGCCATGCGTGATCGCCTTCGTCAGTTTTTGCACAATTTAAGAAAAGCTGCGATGAAGAAAGCAGGAGTGTCAGATTTTGAGGAGTCATGTAGAGCACACCGACCAGAGTATATTTCATCCCATGTATGAGATGGATTATGTGCGCACTGGTTGAGTGGTGCCTTTCAGAGGAGATCATCGGTGGGGAGGCAGAATAGGGGGAGACAGGAGGTGACTCATCGAGCTGGGAGTCGTTCTTTCAGTACTCATAGACAGCATCTGGTACGTACATCATTTATAAATATTTTATATAACTATAAATATTAACAGTTTATTTTTTATTCTTATAGGCTGTCGAGCACCCCGATATTACAGAGTACGACGTATATCGGAGGATGTATAGTGATCCTGCTACTGGGGAGCTCAGAGGTGATCGTCAGCATCACATCGTGGTCAGTATTATTTGTTTTCAAGTTTAAAAATTAACTGCATATAATATATTCACAATTTTAATTTTAAATTGCAACTATAGGAGTCATATGAGGCCGCAGCGTCACAGGCCTGGCCTGAGAGTCAGGCCGAGTCATCAGATCAGACCACTGCCCGTCAGTTTAATGAGGCAGCATGGATGCAGGCCACCCAGTATGCCTTCGAGAAGGGCCGGGTAGTTGGTATCGGCTCTCGACTGACTCCCGGAGATTATTATGGCAGTGCTGCGATGTCGGCGTCCAGCTCGAGAGGAGCTCGTGCATCTTCTTCTACTACACAGTATGAGGATCAGTTGCGATCTCAGACTGCACAGATAGAGAGTCTCCGACAGGAGCAGGAGCAGATGCGTCAGCAGCATGAGGAGGAGCGTCGACGCCAGCAGCAGTTGTACGAGGAGCAGATGAGTCGGTGGCAGCAGCAGCATCAGGAGCAGATGGAGTACATGCGCCGACTCACTCATGCTTTAGGGATGGAGTTTCCTCCACCACCATCTGCAGATCCCCCACCTCCCCCCCTCCCCCCCCTCCTTCAGATTAGAGTTTGTATTTATGTTATAAAATTTGGGAAATCAAAATATTTTTTTTTTCTATTCTTAGTTTTTGTCTCATTATAAAATATTAATAATATTATATTTTTAAATAACAATATTAATATGAATAATAATATTATTTATATTTTATAATATTAAAATATATATATATATTAAAATTTTATAATATTATAATTTAATTATATTTTTTGTAATACTTGAATTATTTTAATATTTGAATGTAAAATAATTCTATTATTTTTATATTAATTAAAATAACTTATTAATATATTTTTTATTTATGAATTATAATTCTAATATTATTATATTAATTAAATCATTTATTAATATTCTATTATTTTTTATTTTTGAATTATAATTCTATTATTATTATATTAATTAAAATAATTAATTATTTTTATTTGTGAATTATAATTCTATTATTATATTAATTAAAATAATTTATTAATAATTTATTTTTTTTTATTTTTTTTATAGTATTTGCGACGGGATACTATGCCCGTCGCAAATACTAGTATTATTAATAGTTTTTTATTTTTTTTAAATAAATAGTTTTTGCGACGGGTCCCGTCGCAAAAACTATTTTAAAAGTTTTTTACAAAAATACGGAATACTATTTGCGACGGGGAGAATGACCGTCGCAAAAAAAGGCTTTAGCGACGGGCCCGTCGCAAATAAGTGTTGTTGCGACGCCGTTTTCAGCAACGGGTTATTTGCGACGGGCCCCCGTCTCAAAAAGCCATTTGCGACGGGATCCCGTTGCAAATGCCCCGTCGCAAATACCTGTTTTTCTAGTAGTGTATCAATATAGAAAAAACAACAATTTTAAGACATTTACCTCGAATAGGATTTAAAACTGATAAAAATTGCGAAGATGAGTAGGTAGGTGGACAATAGACAATGAGAACACTGAAATCAGAATAACACAGCCGGATTTGAGTAGGATAATATAATAAAATGAAAAAATACCTCATATTAGAAGTCGGATATAAGATACACCAAACAAAAGGGCTCGTAAGATAATCTAGGGCTTTTGAACTCGGGGGACGTGGGCTTTCAAGATTGGAATGTTAACAATAAGTGGAAAATTTGTAGGAATAGAAGTATATTTGTAGGAATAAGAGACGACAGACAGGGGTGGGATTATCCGAGACTGCGACTTACACTTGAGATGACTGGAAGCAGTGAGATATGCGATGAAATCAACGGGGTGTTGGATGGTGAGATCAGAACGAATGATCGAACAGGCAACGAAAATTATGGGAGAAGGATGGGAAGAAATCGTTGGGGAAGAACGAGGGGCATGCAAAGCATAAGCAGAGTACAGAAAGGAAAATTTGACAACTAAGGAGTAACCGCAATAGTCTTTGAACAACAAAAGGTTGAACCCGCAAGGTGGGATATCTATTGTGATCAAAGGAGTTTGAATCGAGTTTTTGAACATCGTTGGTCGACGAGGGTGGCCGGGGAGTCTAGGGTTCGCGTGATCAAAAATGGAGCAAGGTAAAGAGAGAAATCCGGAGTTGCGATGAAATGTGATGTCAGCGGAATAAATCGAGGAAGGCTGAAAGCGTTGGTGGCCGGAGGCAATCAAGGGTCAATAGTTGAGGGTTGAGGGAAGCCAAAAGTGATCAAAATGGACAGATATTGGGTTAGGGCATTGCGAGAGGGATGGTGGTCGGGGCTGGGAGAGATAGATATAGAAGAGTTGGAGTCGGAGGTGGAGGTGGAGGCGAAGGCGAGATGAAGGATAGCACTGGGGGGGTTTGGGGGAGGAAGTCAGGAGGAGATGCGGGGAGGGTGAGCAGAAATGGAGAGAGATACACATAAGAGAGAAGCCTTTGGAGCCGACACGTAAAAGAAATTGGCACAACCTATAATATATATAATAGATTTCATCCAACATCGTTTCACTAACTTAATTTTTCATTGGTGTTTCAACATTGATTTCATAGTTTCTACCATATTTATTTTTTAAAAAGTAAGGTGGTTATGTTTATTAAAAAATAATAATCCACACACCAATATACTACCGTTAGGGGGCGATTTAGCCGAGGGGGTTAAATTATTTTTTTTAATGGGGTAGGGTAGAGATTATTTAGGTAAATGGGTGCGTTTAGCGCCACTTCAAGTGGCACTATTCAAATAATTGAATATCGCCACTTGAAGTGGCGCTATACTGTTTTTTTTTTAATTTTTTTTTAATTTATTATATTTGTTATGTTACATTTAATATAATTAGATAATTTTTATATTTATTATAATTATTATATTTATAATTATTATATATTCAATATAATATTATAATTATTATAATTATAATTAGAGAATTATGATAAACTTATAATTATAAATATAATAATTATGATAAATATATAAAAATAATAAATATATAAATATAGTAAAAACAAAAATATAATAATTATATAATTATAAATATAGTAAATACAAAAATATAATAACTATATAATTATAATAAAAGTTATAAATGTAATAAATATAATAAATGTAGTAAATGTAATTATATATTTATGTATACATTATATATATATTTTTGCATTGTAAATATGCAATTTTAATTATATATAATGTATATATAAATATATAATTACATAATGTAAATATATAATTCTATATATATACATTATATATATTTTTTACATTATAAATATGTAATTATAAAAAATATGTAATTATAATTAATATATGCCTATAATAATTATTTATTTTAATTATATATTTATTATATTTAGAGTTATAAGTATATATTTATAATATTTATAATTATAATTATATATTTATTATAATTATATAAATATAAATAGAATAAATATATAATGTATATATAAAGATAGAATAATTTGTAATAATGAAATATTAATAATAAATAATTTGTAATTTAATTAATGACAATTAATTATTTATAACTAATTTATAATTATAATAACTTATAATTATATTAATTTTTAATAGTTAAAAATATAATTACTTATAATAATTTGTAATAATTGTATTTTAAACATATAACAAATAGTTAAAAACAAAAGTAATTTCATAAAAAACGTCGATGAGAAATATTTTTTAAGAAATCAGAAACACTTATTTGAAACTTAAAAATGTTTCAAATACTTGTCTTTGAAAGACTATAATAGATAAACTATAACACCGATATAAATTATACTTTAATCATTGATTAAACATATAATAAATATTTGAAAACAGAATGAATTTAATGAAAAATGTTGATAAAAAATAATTTATAAGATTTCAATTTGAAAAACTATAAAACATAAACTATTACACGGATATAACTGAAACTTTAAAAATTGATGAAACATATAATAAATAGTTGAAAACAAAAGGAATTTCCAAAAAAATGTTAGTGAAAGATATCATTAATTATTAAATTTAAAATAGAGAACTTTAAAAGCATATAAAATATACAGTATAAAATTAGATATCCAATTCAAGGTAAGAAGGACCACAAGGTCCAAAAATGGTGTGTTTATGTGGAGGTTCTGGTATTGGTTGCAGTGAATTGGATATCAAAATCTATACTGGATATCAATAAAGGTTGAAGTCGCCTTTCATTTTGGGGGGAACACCACCACAGTGTCTAACATGCAGCTTAACTGTTCAATTCAGTTTTATTAAATCTGGACAGCCCCTCATTTTTACCAAAATATCAGTCAAATATCCAAATTAACCCCCCAATTCTGACGCCCCTGGGTTCATACCGTTCAACGAAGGAGAGACGTCCATGGTAAACCTCCGAGTGAGAGGGCAGGAAGACACACTTACTGTTTTATCTAAAACAGTAGAAGGGTTTTATCTAAAACAGTAAGTGTGTCTTCCTCCACTCTCACTTGGAGGTTTACCATGGACATCTCTCCTTCGTTTAACAGTATGAAACCAGGGGCGTCAGAATTGGGGGGTTAATTTGGATATGTGACTGATATTTCGGTAAAAATGAGGGACTTTCCAGATTTAATGAAACTGAATTGAACAATTAAGCTGCGTGTAAGACACTGTGGTGGTGTTCCCCCCAAAACTAAAGGCGGCTTCAACCTTTCTTGATATCCAGTATAGATTTTGATATCCAATTCACTACAACAAATACCAGAACATCCACATAAACACACCATTTTTGGACCTTGTGGTCTTTCTTACCGTGAATTGGATATCTAATTTTATACTGTATATTTTATATTCTTTTAAAGTTCTCTATTTTAAATTTAATAATTAATGGTATCTTTCAAGAAGTCGACTTTGAAAGGTATCAAATATAAAGTATGCCTAAAATATAAATAAAAACTGAAATACCGGATAACCATATAAGAACAGCTCATAGTAATAATAGTATCCTCATTTTATAGTCTTCCAAAATCACGTACTTTACATTCCTTTTGTTTTCAACTATTTATTATATTTTTAATCAATGTTTAAAGTTTCTTTTTTTTATTCGTTTCATAGTTTATATTTTATAGTCTTTCAAATTCACGTACTTGAACCATTTTTAATCCATGTTTTATGTTGTTTTTGAGTATTTATTATACGTTAAATCAATGTTTAAAGTTTCATTTATATTATTTTGTTTATAATATATATTTTATTTTCTAATTATATGTCTAAATAACATTCATTTCTCTAAATAAAGAGGGTTTTTAACATATATATCATGGAATCTGAATAAATCAACGTCGATGCCCCCTAGTACCACAACGTGGCGTCTAAATCTCACGTCCACCCCGTGTCCGATGTACGTGTCGCTCCGGTGTCCTATCAACGGGATCCTCTGCTTCTGGTGCATCTGGTGCCTCCTCATGATGTTATGTAGAGGGCTGACCAAAATCATACATGGATGACTATCCAAAATCATACATGGATGATTTCCCATAATCATGCATCGAGCCATATGGTCCTGAGGCTCCTAAAAATGGTAGAAATGGCATACTGAAGAAGTCCTCGTCGGGAGGAGAGGGGGCTGCCACAAGTCGTGTCACCTGATCCAGCTCGTAGTACATAGTAGTCATCGGAGATGATAGATGTGGTCTATAAACGTCTCCCTGCTGTGAAACCCCATCAATAAGTTGGGCAAGATCATCTCTATGTGGTGCTGCCACATCTGTAGGAGGTGCTCTCAGATGTCTATCTCACTGCCTCTGCCCCTCCCGAGGTCCTCGTCTCCGTCTCTCAGTTGGCGGCGGTGGTGGCGGTACATCGTTATCAACAGGCATAACAGGCACATCATCACCCTCACCCTCAGGAGCTCCAGCTGGAGGATATGGATCAGGATATACCTGTGGCTCCTCGTCATAAAAACTGTCTCGTATCATCCGGAGATGGTCGTAGAGAGCCAACATATCTCAATGAACTACATCACGTATGATATATGCCTCATCCTGAGGATGTGTGATATGTGCAAGATGATCAATGTTGTCTGTCTGAAAATGAAATGACATTAAAATTAATACCATAAAAGAGTTAAACAAATACAATATATCTTAATAAGTATACCATCTGCTGAATGCCAATCCCCTGACGTGTAACATGCATGATGGTATGACGTCGATACTAATCCACATAATCCCCCTGGGCAGATAACTGATATTGTGCTGTGGGATATCCATATCGAGAAATACCATATCGGGCACACGCGTCCCACAGCTCAATATGAGATGCATGAAACTGCCGCCAGTTCGTCGACTCTCTACCTGTAAGTACAATCGAATGCAACCTCTCTGGATGTCCTGGTGCCATCGGGATATGCTGTATATAACCGAACTGGCGCATGACCCGATCGGGCTGGTGCCACTCAATGATATGGAAGTGGATGAGTGGGACCACTACAACACGATCTCTAATCATAGCTGTGTAGTATGGTGGAAGTGATGCATAGACATAACCTGTATATGGAGTCCATGAAACCTGAAATGTAAACTCAAAAAGTAAGTGACATATTAGCAAGATAATGTTAGTAAGATTACATTGTAAGAACTTAAAATAGTGATAACGAAATATAAAAAATTACTGCTTGACTTACATCAGCTGACACTAATGCATCGAATATCTGTCGAAAGCTGTGCACACTATGTCTCGGTGTGTGTGCATGCTTCTGAGACTGACTCCACCTGGATACAAAATAGTAATATACAGTAAGTTGATAAAAAAACAGAAGTACTAAATAAATGAAAGTAATGAAGTAAACATACCATTGTCCACGAGGACAATCCTGAAATAGCTCTGCTGCAAGAGGTGCGATAGCTCGAGGAGCGATGCGTAGAAAATGCCCCCAGGCCCACATCTGTACTAAATCCATACAACCAGCAATCTGATGTGCATCTGCCTGAAAACTGGTACAAAGGGATCTGTATAGATGTGCTAATATAGCGGATCCCCAACTGTATGTAGTTGTATGATCAATATCCTCAAGTAATGGGAGGTACATCATGTGTACCAAAAGGGTGGAGTAGTCGACGCATAACATGCCTCCGAGTAGTCGCAGAATATATACACGTGTATGCCTAATGAGTGTCTCTTCATCTGCGTCATCAGGAATGACAGTGAAATGCTCATCAAGCCATGTCATGCGCAATCGCGAACCCACGAGGACACCTCGTACGCCAACGACATCAATGCATAATAGTCGTTGTATGACGACAACCCAGTTGCCACTAGTAGCACCCGTAACTTCCTATCCATGGATGGGCAAACCAAGCATGTAGATGGCGTCCTCTAAATTAATGGTCATCTCCCCCTCCAGGAGATGAAAATTGTGTGTCTCTGGCCGCCATCTCTCAACCAATATTGCAATCAAATGATGATCAATAGTCTTGAAGTCACACATAGCGACTCCATAAAATCCTGCACGTCTAAGGTATGGAGAAATATCTGTCGGGGGCACATCGTGATGAAAATGTTGTGATCTCCGAACAACAAGCTGTCGAATAGGTCGTCGCGCCAACACAAGACGCGACACATGCGTCTCCTGACCAGATAATAGTGGCTGCTCCATCTGATTGTACAAATAGTAAAACATTAATTTCATGTTAGTCATCACATTTATCATTTAAGGTATGAAATTTATCATGTAATGTATGAAATAAGCGTGTAAGTAATTTAGGATATGTTCAATATATAAAGTAATTTATGATATGTTCAACATATAAAGTTGATGATATATTCACTTTGAATGCTTTCAAAATTCAACGATGACATTGGATTTTGAAAGATGTCGAAGTCACAATAATTGACCAAAATTATTAAAGGAATTAATGATGTGTTCAACATATAAAGTTTTGGATTGATTCTCCAACTAAATATGCTCAGTCAACATCATTTAGAAGGAATGTGAAAAAACCTTTGATCCATGTACGGTTGACATGAAAAAACATCCTCCTTCTGCATCGTAGCTTTAGTCGACCCAGTAAAAAACCAATTGTCACATATTCACGACCTCCGAATGAATATATGATAGTTGGTTCTTCACTGGGTCGACTAAAGAGGGGAATTTCCAATGTTGCAAAATGAATCAATGTTTTTTTGGAGAAAATCCATTCTCATGGTTGAAAATGAGGGGCATAATGTTGAATAATTTTCAAGAATATCAATTATTTATGTTCATCACTCTATTTAACAATTATGAAGAAAAGGATGAGAGGGGAATAATGTTTGAATATCTTTATTTGTCATTTTCTAGGCTATTAGTCTCATATTCTGTTATATCCTCAATTTATTCTTCACTATTATTCACTGTAGATAATTCTCAGATTTTGTTAAATCCTCGATCTTATATTTTATATATTTTAAAATTTCTTGTTATTTTTCTAAAACAACAACCACTTATTTAAATGATGATGATATATTCACTATGAATGCTTTCAAAACTCATCTATGGAAAAATATTGATTACACATACAATATGTTTATAGTAACTGATGGAGTACAAAAATCATTTTAACCATTAAATGACTGCCCTATGTGTCTAGGGAAACGTGTCTTCGTATAACCCTCCTGGCGGCATATGCTGCACCTTCGTCCAGGTGCCTGTTCAGTAGGACAATCCATCTCATTCCGAATACGAGTCGACTTTGGCCTCCCTTTAGGTTGAAGTCTACTGATGTTTGGTAGAATCGTGGGTGTGTCATCAGAGAGCTGAAAATTCTGATATTCTCCGATTGGCATCAACGAAGTATTGTAGCATGATTTGATACTGTCAAGTCGATAAACTGGATCAACAAACTGCTCCCAGGATACGTGTACGTAACCACAGGCTGCAATCACATGGCCACAAGGATATCTCAATGCTTGAAACTTTCCACATTCACAGTAACGCTTCTCCAGCAAAACAATTCGGATCTGACCATTGCTACAAGCCACAACATCACCAGGCTCAGCGACCTCAAATCGTTGTTATCAACGATTAAATGCGGTGACACGATAAGTTGCAGATTCCTGAAGAACTGTATCTAAATCGCGTTGGAAATGGTGTCCATAATGCATCCCTCTGTTCAAGCCCTCTTCATCTTGCTTTCCCCGTTCCAGAAAATACTTGACACTACGATATAAAGTCTCTTGTACCAAACCTACAATTTAGATTTAAGTCATTATACTAATAGTATATTATAATTATGTTTTTCTGATCAAAATGTAATTAAATATTCATATTTACCTGTGATTGGTAATTTTCTAACTCCCTTAAAAACCCCATTTATTCATTCTACGATGTTGGTAGTCGTATGACCATATCTCCTCCCATCATCATATGCCAACGACCATTTCTATTTTGGAATTTGCATCATATAATCATAAACTTCCAGATTAACTCTTTGAATATGTTGAAGATGCTCCTCCATTATTTTTTGTTGAGGCTCGTATTCTATCATACAAGAAAAAATCTGAACAAATATGATCATAACTATGATAGGATTTGTTAATTCAAAAAATGATTTTCATACCAATTTTCAAGATTGCTTTCTTCATCGACTCATTCTTGATTCTCTTTCGTAAATTGCTAGCAATGTGTCGAATACAGTATCGATGATGGGCATAAGGTGGTCTCCATGAAAGTCCCTCAGATTGTATTGCCTCTTTGATTGCACGGTGATGATCTGAGATAAGGCAAATCCCTTCCTCGCCCGTAACAAACTCACGAAGACATGAGATAAACCAACTCCATGACAAGAAGTTCTCTTTCTCCATAATTTCAAATGCCAAAGGTAGAGGGGCTCTATTTCCATCTTTTTTGGCAGCAATCAATAAAGTTCATGTATACTTTCCATACAAAAATGTGCCATCTATTTTTATAAACTGCTTGCAATGCCTAAAAGCAGCCACACGTGGTAAAAATGTCCAAAACAATCTATCAAAAACAACCATTGACTGGTCAACTTGGTTGTATTGGTTAACATATTCAATAGTATTTAACTGATAGATCACATGATTATTGTGGCGTAAAAGCTCCAAAAGTTGTGGTAAAACTCGATAAGAGTCATCCCAATCACCATAAACTTTCACAATATCCTTTTTACGCGCTGCTCATGCCTTCCAGTAAGAGATCTGATACCCAAAAAGTTGTTTGATTCTCTCCATCAGAAGAACAACATGAACATCTTGACAAGCTCTAATCATTTCAACAATTAAGTGTTGAAACAAAGTTAACATCTAATGAAGAATGTTCATGTGACAAGCTTGGGTTCACACATGTGTGTGGAGTAAATCTTGTGATGCGCCAGCTGTGAAAAGTGTTATCAATTATAGATCGCATACGCATTTGACAGTTCAAATCATATTTGTCGCAACGGATCAAATAATAAGACCTTTTTGACTCTTCTACAACATAAGAGTAATGTATGTCAATGTGATATTGTTTTATCACATTTTTCATTGAATCTTTACTGTCAAACTCTCTTACAATATACAAAACACCTTTATCTGCCACTCGATCTATGCCCCCAATGATTCCTGGAAATTATGAAGTAGGAGTAATAACTGACCAATTGAATTCTGGCAAGCGATTCATGCCTTCCGTTGACCATGAACTCAATGGTGGGGGATGGTTCAACGGTCGGTTAAACCTCACATGAGTAGGCACTAACTGTTCTTCCACATGCGCTTCCTCTTCATCTTCAGCTTCCTCTTCATCTTCTTCTTCTAAATTTTCATCATCCTCAAAATCATCAACCAACGCATCTATTGTATGTGGGGGACTATCTATTGAAATTGTGGCCGAGGGAAATGATGGAACCAATGCTGATGGAACTTCTTGATGTGTTCTAAAAGGAGCAGATGACATTTTCTCGTGAAATTATGATGACCCAACTTCCAATGTCGATGAGACCTCCATTGTAGATATGGTCACATACAACTTCATCATTTGATTGGCAGGTAGAAACTTAACCAATGACAGTACGTATTCCCATTCTTCATCATCCGTTATCGGATAGGCCACATGCCAAAATCTATCAACATATTGTAGATGTTTGTATATGATAGATTCTATCGCTTGGTTACTCGTCAGTTTCAACTTTCGATGTATTTTCCTTTGAAGAGTTCCCAAATTTGTACTGCCTCCAAGAATTACAACAGATTTTGGTTGTATACTATAACTAAATCCTTATTCCATATCAATTATTTGTCTGTTGCAATAAATATAAGCAACCATATTTTTTATCTAAAATAAACCTTCGTTATTAATCGCATATGATCAAACAATCTAATTATGTCTGCATGATTTTAGAATTTATGTTGGAATCCTAGTCCCACCACCAAATCAATATGTTCAAACCAAATTGATGTGTAACTCGCTTTACACAACCCACAAGTTTGTGTTATTTACCCAAAAATAGTAAGTCAAACATATTCATACATATCCACATCCATCATATGCATGAGGTACATGAACACGTCATGTAAAAGCATAGAGTTATCTGAACTTGAAGAACTCAACATGAATAAGCCCGGAGCGAGAGATAGCCAACCCCATTCACTTTCCTAGACAAGGCAAGCCTCCAGGAAAGTAGGTGGTCCGACCCAAAGCCCCTCTATTCGGGGATACTTTACTCAATCAAGAATTTCAGTTCATGACAACTCTAACAATTAATATGTAAAAAATATATTCAACTACTAAATTCAAGTTCATAACTACAATTACAAACCGAGGTCAAGGTAGATGACAAACTGAATAAATTATCATACTTAGAATGGAATGCAAATATATATTATATAAACAATTCTTAATATAACTACTTTGCTAATTACTGTAACTACTTCGCTACTGTAACTAATTCACTAATTACTGTAACTAATTCGCTAATTACTGTAACTACTTCGCTAATTACTGTAACTACTTCGATAATTACTATAACTACTTCGCTAATTACTGTAACTACTTCACTAATTACTGTAACTACTTCGCTAATTACTGTAACTACTTCGCTAGTTACTGTAACTACTTCGCTAGTTATACTTCATTAATTAACTAATTAGATTTAATTAACTACCTAATTAAATTTAGTTAATTACATAATTAGTGTTCATTAATTACATAATTAGTGTTCATTAATTTCCTAATTAAAATTACTTAATTAACTAATTAGAATTGATTAATTAAGTTGACTTATAATTGATTAATTAAGTTGAATTATAATTGATTAATTAAGTTGAATTAGAATTGATTAATTAAGTTGAATTAGAATTGAATAATTAAGTTGAATTAATAAACTACATAATTTGAATTAATTAACTACATAATTTTAATTGATTAATTAACTAATTAGAATTACTTAATTAACTAATTATAAATAATTGCCTAAATAGAATTACTTAATTAACTAATTATAATTGATTAATTAACTAATTATAATTCATTAATTAACTAATTATAATTCATTAATTAATAAATTAAAAATGATTAATTAACTAATTACAGGTAATTAATTAGAATTGAGTAATTAAGTTGAATTAGATTTGATTAATTAAGTTGAATTAGAATTGATTAATTAATCCGAATTAGAATTGATTAATTAGGTTTAATTAGAACTGCTTAATTAAGTTCAACTGATTAACTACATAATTACAATTACTTAATTAACTAATTAGAAATAATTAACTAAATAGAATTACTTAATTAACTAATTAAAAATCATTAATTAACTAATTAGAAATCATTAATTAACTAATTAGAAATCATTAATTAGATAATTAGAAATCATTAATTAGCTAATTAGAAATAATTATTTCACTAATTATAATTAATTAATTCACTAATTATAATTAATTAATTCACTGATTAGAAATCATTAATTAACTGATTAGAAATCATTAATTAGCTAATTAGAATTAATTAATTAGCTAATTAGAATTAATTAATTAGCTAATTAGAATTAATTAATTAGCTAATTATAATTAATTAATTCACCAATTATAATTAATTAATTCACTAATTATAATTAATTAATTCACTAATTATAATTAATTAATTCACTAATTAGAAATCATTAATTAACTAATTAAAAATCATTAATTAACTAATTAGAAATAATTAACTTTAATTAACTAATTAAAAATCATTAATTAACTAATTAGATATCATTAATTAACTAATTAGAAATCATTAATTAACTAATTAGAAATCATTAATTATCTAATTATAATTAATTAATTCACTTATTACAATTAATTAGTTAAGTAATTAGAAATCCTTAATTAACTAATTAGAATTGCTTCAAGTGGCGCTGATCTCCATCCACAACTATACCCCCCCCCCCACTCCTCTCCTCATTCCCTCCACTCCTCTTCTCATTCTCCCTCTTCCACTCTCTTCATTCTCCCTCCTCCCTCTCCCTCCTCCTCATCCAGCCGAGGACCTTTCTGCAAATTCAAAGTTTTGCAAATTCGAGGTAAGTTTTTGTTTACATTTCTTTAATATTTTTAATTGTTTATTTAATTGTTTAGTTAATGTAATTAGATTATGGAATTTGTTTATTAATTTATTTTTTTACTTTATAGAATTAGTTTAAAACCTAATTATGTATTAGTAGTTAATAATTAATTATAATAGTGAATTAATTATTTTTAAGTAGCAAATTATTTAATTGTAATTAGTTATTTAATGCATTCTAATTAGTGAATAGTAGTTAAATAATTGTAAGTAATTAACTAATTAATTGTAATTAGTTAATTAATCAATTTTAATTAGTTAATTAATAGTAAGTAGTTAATTAATAGTAAGTAGTTAAGTAATTGTAATTAGTTAATTGTAATTAGTAATTAGTTAATTGTAATTAGTAATTAGTTAATTGTAATTAGTAATTAGTTAATTGTAATTAGTAATTAGTTAATTGTAATTAGTTAATTGTAATTAGTAATTAGTAATTAGTTAATTGTAATTAGTAATTAGTTAATTGTAATTAGTTAATTAATGAATTCTAATTAGTTAATTAATGAATTCTAATTAGTTAATTAATGAATTCCAATTAGTTAATTAATGAATTCCAATTAGCTAATTAATGAATTCCAAGTAGTTAATTAAGTAATTCTAATTTTAATTATGTAGTTAATCTATTCAACTTAATTAAAAAATTCTAATTAAACTTAATTAAGCGATTCTAATTCATCAATTAATCAATTCTAATTAGTAAATTAATTAATTCTAGCTAATTAATTAATTCTAATTAGTTAGTTAATGAATTCTAATTAGTTAATTAAGAAATTCTAATTAGTTAATTAAGGAATTCTAATTAGTTAATTAAGAAATTATAATTAGTTAATTAAGGATTTCTAATTACTTAACTAATTAATTGTAATAAGTGAATTAATTAATTATAATTAGTTAATTAATGATTTCTAATTAGTTAATTAATGATACCTAATTAGTTAATTAATGATTTTTAATTAGTTAATTAAAGTTAATTATTTCTAATTAGTTAATTAATGATTTCTAATTAGTTAATTAATGATTTCTAATTAGTGAATTACTTAATTATAATTAGTGGATTAATTAATTATAATTAGTGAATTAATTAATTATAATTAGTGAATTAATTAATTATAATGAACTAATTAATTAATTCTAATTAGCTAATTAATGATTTCTAATCAGTTAATTAATGATTTCTAATCAGTGAATTAATTAATTATAATTAGTGAATTAACTAATTATAATTAGTGAAATAATTAATTCTAATTAGTTAATTAATGATTTCTAATTAGCTAATTAATGATTTCTAATTAGTTAATTAATGATTTCTAATTAGTTAATTAATGATTTTTAATTAGTTAATTAAGTAATTCTATTTAGTTAATTATTTCTAATTAGTTAATTAAGTAATTGTAATTATGTAGTTAATCAGTTGAACTTAATTAAGCAGTTCTAATTAAACCTAATTAATCAATTCTAATTCGGCTTAATTAATCAATTCTAATTCAACTTAATTAACAAAATCTAATTCAACTTAATTAATCAATTCTAATTAATTAACTGTAATTAGTTAATTAATCATTTCTAATTTATTAATTAATGAATTATATTTAGTTAATTAATGAATTATAATTAGTTAATTAATCAATTATAATTAGTTAATTAAGTAATTCTATTTAGGTAATTATTTATAATTAGTTAATTAAGTAATTATAATTAGTTTATTAATCAATTCAAATTATGTAGTTAATTAATTCAAATTATGTAGTTTATTAATTCAACTTAATTATTCAATTCTAATTCAACTTAATTAATCAATTCTAATTCAACTTAATTAATCAATTCTAATTCAACTTAATTAATCAATTATAAGTCAACTTAATTAATCAATTCTAATTAGTTAATTAAGTAATTTTAATTAGGAAATTAATGAACACTAATTATGTAATTAATGAACACTAATTAGGTAATTAACTAAATTTAATTAGGTAGTTAATTAAATCTAATTAGTTAATTAATGAAGTATAACTAGTGAAGTAGTTATAGTAACTAGCGAAGTAGTTACAGTAACTAGCGAAGTAGTTACAGTAATTAGCGAAGTAGTTACAGTAATTAGCGAAGTAGTTACAGTAATTAGCGAAGTAGTTACAGTAATTAGCGAAGTAGTTACAGTAATTAGTGAAGTAGTTACAGTAGCGAAGTAGTTACAGTAATTAGGAAAGTAGTTATATTAAGAATTGTTTATATAATATATATTTGCATTCCATTCTAAGTATGATAATTTATTTAGTTTGTCATCTACCTTGAACTCGGTTTGTAATTGTAGTTATGAACTTGAATTTAGTAGTTGAATATATTTTTTACATATTAAGTGTTAGATTTTTCATGAACTGAAATTCTTGCTTGAGTAAAGTATCCCCGGATAGAGGGGCTTTGGGTCATCTCACCTACTTTCCTGGAGGATTGCCTTGTCTAGGAAAGTGAATGGGGTTGGCTATCTGTCGCTCTGGGCTTATTCATGTTGAGTTTTTCAAGTTCAGATAATTCTATGCTTTTACATGACGTGTTCATGTACCTCATGCATATGATGGATGTGGATATGTATGAATATGTTTGACTTACTATTTTTGGGTAAATAATACAAACTTGTGGGTTGTGTAAAGCGAGTTACACATCAATATGGTTTGAACATATTGATTTGGTGGAGGGACTAGGATTCCAACATAAATTACATAAATTCTAAAAGCATGCATACATAATTAGATTGTTTGATCATATGTGATTAATAATGAAGGTTTATTTTATATAAAAAATATGGCTGCTTATATTTATTGCAATGGACAAATAATTGAGATGGAACAAGGATGTAGTTATAGTATACAACCAGAAGTTGTTGTAATGCTTGGAGGCAGTACAACTTTGGGAACTCTTCAAAGGAAAATACATCAAAAGTTGAAATTGACGAGTAACCAAGTGATAGAATCTATCATATACATACATCTACAATATGTTGATAGATTTTGTCATGTGGCCTATCTGATAACTGATGATGAAGAATGGGAATACGTACTGTCATTGGTTAAGTTTCTACCTGCCAATCAAATGATGGAGTTGTATGTGACCATATCTACAATGGAGGTCCCATCGACATTGGAAGTTGGGTCATCACAATTTCACAAGACAATGTCATATGCTCCTTTTAGAACACATCAAGAAGTTCCATCAGCATTGGTACCATCATTTCCCTCAGCCACAATTTCAATAGATATTCCCCCACATACTATAGATGCGTTGGTTGATGATTTTGAGGATGATGACAATTTAGAAGAAGAAGATGAGGAGGAAGCTGAAGATGAAGAGGAAGTGCATGCGGAAGAACAGTTAGTGCCTACTCATGTGAGGTTTAACCAACCGTTGAACCATCCCCCACCATTGAGTTCATGGTCGGCGGAAGGCATGAATCGCTTGTCATAATTCAATTGGTCAGTTATTACTCCTACTTCATAATTTTCAGGAATCATTGGGGGCATAGATCGAGTGGCAGATGAAGGTGTTCTGTATATTGGAAGAGAGTTTGACAGTAAAGATGCAATGAAAAATGTGATAAAACAATATCACATTGACAGACATTACTCTTATGTTGTAGAAGAGTAAAAAAGGTCTTATTATTTGATCTGTTGCGACAAATATGATCTGAACTATCAAATGCATATGCGAGCTAAAATTGATAACACTTTTCACAGCTGGCGCATCACAAGATTTACTCCACACACATGTGTGAACCCAAGCTTGTCACAGGAACATTCTTCATTAGATGTTGACTTTGTTTCAACACTTATTGTTGAAATGATTAGAGCTTGTCAAGGTGTTCCTGTTGTTCTTGTGATGGATCGAATCAAACAACTTTTTGGGTATCAGATCTCTTACTGGAAGGCACGGGCAGCACGTCAAAAGGCTATTGTGAAAGTGTATGGTGATTGGGATGACTCTTATCGAGTTTTACAACAACTTTTGGAGCTTTTACGCCACAACAATCAAGTGATCTATCAGTTAAATACTATTGAATATGTTAACCAATACAACCAAGTTGACCAGTCAATGGTTGTTTTTGATAGATTGTTTTGGACATTTTTACCATGTGTGGCTGCTTTTAGGCATTGCAAGCAGTTTATACAAATAGATGGCACATTTCTGTATGGAAAGTATACAGGAACTTTATTGATTTCTGCCACACAAGATGGAAATAGATCCCCTCTAACTTTGGCATTTACAATTGTGGAGAAAGAGAACTTCTCGTCATGGAGTTGGTTTCTCGCATGTCTTCGTGAGTTTGTTACGGGCAAGGAAGGGATTTGCCTTATCTCAGATCGTCACCGTGCAATCAAAGAGGCTGTAAAATCTGAGGGACTTTCATGGAGACCACCTTATGCCCATCATTGATACTGTATTCGACACATTGCTAGCAATTTACGAAAGAGATTCAAGAATGAGTCGATGAAGAAAGCAATCTTGAAAATTGGTATGAAAATCATTTTTTGTATTAACAAATCCTATTATAGTTATGATCATATTTGTTCAGATTTTTTCTTGTATGATAGAATACGAGCCTCAACAACAAATAATGGAGGAGCATCTTCAACATATTCAAAGAGTTAATCTAGAAGTTTATGATTATATGATGCAAATTCCAAAACAGAAATGGTCGTTGGCATATGATGATGGGAGGAGATATGGTCATATGACTACCAACATCGTAGAATGCATAAATGGGGTTTTCAAGAGAGTTTGAAAATTACCAATCACAGGTAAATATGAATATTTAATTACATGTTGATCAGAAAAACATAATTATAATATACTATTAGTATAATGACTTAAATATAAATTGTAGGTTTGGTACAAGAGACTTTCTATCGTAGTGTCAAGTATTTTCTGGAATGGGGAAAGCAAGCTGAAGAGGGCTTGAACAGAGGGATGCATTATGGACACCATTTCCAACGTGATTTAGATACAGTTCTTCAGAAAGCTGCAACTTATCGTGTCACCACATTTAATCGTCGATAACAATGATTTGAGGTCGCTGAGCCCGGTGATGTTGTGGCTTGTAGCAATGGTCAGATCCGAATTGTTTTACTGGAGAAGCGTTACTGTGAATGTGGAAAGTTTCAAGCATTGAGATATCCTTGTGGCCATGTGATTGCAGCATGTGGTTACGTACACGTATCCTGGGAGCAGTTTGTTGATCCAGTTTATCGACTTGACAGTATCAACTCATGCTACAATACTTCGTGGATGCCAATCGGAGAATATTAGAATTTTCAACTCTCTGATGACACACCCACGATTCTACCGAACATCAGTAGACTTCAACCTAAAGGGAGGCCAAAGTCGAATCGTATTCGAAATGAGATGGATTGGCCTACTGAACAGGCACCTGGATAAAGGTGCAATATATGCCGCCAGGAGGGTCATACGAAGACATGTTGCCCTAGACACATAGGGAAATCATCTAATGGTTAAAATGATTTTTGTACTCCATCAGTTACTGTAAACATATTGTATGTGTAATCAATATTTTTCTATCGATGAGTTTTGAAAGCATTCATAGTGAATATATCATCATCATTTAAATAAGTGGTTGTTGTTTTAGAAAAATAACAAGAAATTTTAAAATATATAAAATATAAGATCGAGGATTTAACAAAATCTGAGAATTATTTACAGTGAATTATAGTGAAAAATAAATTGAGGATATAATAGAATATGAGACTACTAGCCTAGAAAATGACAAATAAAGATATTAAAACATTATGCCCCTCTCATCCTTTTCTTCATAATTGTTAAATAGAGTGATGAACATAAATAATTGATATTCTTGAAAATTATTAAAACATCATGCCCCTCGTTTTCAACCATGAGAATGGGTTTTCTCCAAAAAAACATTGATTCATTTTGCAACATTGGCAATTCCCCTCTTTAGTCGACCCAGTGAAGAACCAACTGTCATATATTCATTCGGAGGTCGTGAATATGTGACAATTGGTTTTTTACTAGGTTGACTAAAGCTACGATGCAGAAAGAGGATGTTTTTTCATGTCAACCGTACATGGATCAAAGATTTTTTCATATTCCTTCTAAACGATGTTGACTAAGCATATTGAGTTGGAGAATCAATCCAAAACTTTATATGTTGAACACATCATTAATTACTTTAATAATTTTGGTCAATTATTGTGACGTCGACATCTTTCAAAATCCAATGTCATCGTTGAATTTTGAAAGCATTCAAAGTGAATATATCATCAACTTTATATGTTGAACATATCATAAATTCCTTTATATATTGAACATATCCTAAATTACTTACACGCTTATTTCATACATTACATGATAAATTTCATACCTTAAATGATAAATGTGATGACTAACATGAAATTAATGTTCTACTATTTGTACAATCAGATGGAGCACCCACTATTATCTGGTCAGGAGACGCATGTGTCGCGTCTTGTGTTGGTGCGACGACCTGTTCAACAGCTTGTTATTATGAGAGCACATCATTTTCATCACGATGCACCCCCGACAGCTATTTCTCCATACCTTAGATGTGCGGGATTTTATGGAGTCGCTATGTGTGACTTCAAGACTATTGATCATCATTTGATTGCGGCATTGGTTGAGAAATGGCGGCCAGAGACACACACTTTTCATCTCCCGGAGGGGGAGATGAACATTACTTTAGAGGACGTCATCTACAGGCTTGGTTTTCTCATCCATGGACAGGAAGTTACGGGTGCCACTAGTGGCAACTGGGCGGTCGTCATACAGCGACTATTAGGCATTGATGTCGTTGGTGTACGAGGTGTCCTCGTGGGTTCGTGATTGCGCATGACATGGCTTGATGAGCATTTCACTGTCATTCCTGATGACGCAGATGAGGAGACGCTCATTAGGCATACACGTGCATATATTCTGTGACTACTCGGAGTCATGTTATGCGTCGACTACTCCACTCTTTTGGTACACATGATGTACCTCCCATTACTTGAGGATCTTGATCATACAACTACATACAGTTGGGGATCCGCTATATTAGCACATCTGTACAGATCCCTTTGTACCAGTTGTCAGGTAGATGCACATCAGATTGCTGGTTGTATGGATTTAGTACAGATGTGGTCCTGGGAGTATTTTCCACGCATCGCTCCTCGAGCTATCGCACCTCTTGCAGCAGAGCTATTTCAGGATTGTCCTCGTGGACGATGGTATGTTTACTTTATTACTTTCATTTATTTAGTACTTCTGTTTTTTATCAACTTACTATATATTACTATTTTGTATCCAGGTGGAGTCAGTCTCAGAAGCATGCACACACACCGAGACATAGTGTGCACAACTTTCGACAGATATTCGATGCATTAGAACCAGCTGATGTAAGTCAAGCAGTAATTTTTTATATTTCATTATCACTATTTTAAGTTCTTACAATGTAATCTTACTAACATTATCTTGCTAATATGTCACTTACTTTTTGAGTTTACATTTCAGGTTTCATGGACTCTATATACAGGTTATGTCTATGCATCACTTCCACCATACTGCACACCTATGATTGGAGATCGTGCTGCAGTGGTGCCACTCATCCACTTCCATATCATTGAGTGGCACCAGCCCGATCGGGTCATGCGTCAGTTCAGTGATATACAACATATCCCGATGGCACCAGGACAGCCAGAGGGGTTGCATTTGATTGTACTTACAGGTAGACAGTCGACGACCTGGCGGCAGTTTCATGCATCTCATATTGAGTTGTGGGACGCGCGTGCCCGATATGGTATTTCTCGATATGGATATCCCACAACACAGTATCAGTTATCTGCCCAGGGGGATTATGCAGATTGGTATCGACGTCATACCATCATGCATCTTACATGTCAGGGGATTGACATTCAGCAGATGGTATACTTATTAAGATATATTATATTTGTTTAACTCTTTTATGATATTAATTTGAATGTCATTTCATTTTCAGACAGACAACATTGATCATCTTGCACATATCACACATCCTCAGGAGGAGGCATATATTAGACGCGATGTAGTTCATCGAGATGTGTTGGCTCTCTACGACCATCTCCGGATGATACGAGACAGTTTTTATGATGAGGATCCACAGGTATATCCTGATCCATATCCTCCAGCTGGAGCTCCTAAGGGTGAGGGTGATGATGTGCCTGCTATGCCTGCTGATGACGATGTACCGCCACCACCGCCGCCAGCTGAGAGACGGAGACGAGGACCTCGGGAGGGGCAGAGGCGGCGAGATAGACATCCGAGAGCACCTCCTGCAGATGTGGCAGTACCACATAGAGATGATCCTGCCCAACTTATTGATGAGGTTGCACAACAGGGAGATGTTTATAGACCACATCTATCATCTCTGATGACTACTATGGACTGCGAGTTGGATCATGTGACACACCTTGTGGCAGCCCCCTCTCCTCCCGGCGAGGACTTCTTCAGTATGCCATTTCTACCATTTTTAGGAGCCTCAGGACCATATGGCTCGACGCATGATTATGGGCAATCATCCACCTATGATTTTGGGCATTCATCCATGCATGATTTTGGTCAGCCCTCTACACAACATCATGAGGAGGCACCGGATGCACCAGAAGCAGTTGATCCCGTTGATAGGACACCAGAGCGACACGTACGTCGGACACGGGGAGGACGTGAGATTCAGACACCACGTTGTGGTACTGGGGGGCATCAACGTTGATTTATTCAGATGCCATGATATATATGTTAAAACCCCTCTTTATTTAGAGAAATGAATGTTATTTAGACATATAATTAGAAAATAAAATATATAGTATATACAAAATAATATAAATGAAACTTTAAGCATTGATTAAACGTATAAGAAATACTCGAAAACAACATAAAACATGGATTAAAAATGGTTCAAGTACGTGACTTTGAAAGACTATAGAATATATATTATGAAACGAATAAAAAACAGAAACTTTAAACATTGATTAAAAATATAATAAATAGTTAAAAACAAAAGGAATGTCAAGTACGTGATTTTGGAAGACTATAAAATGAGGATACTATTATTACTATGAGCTGTTCTTATATGGTTATCCAGTATTTCAGTTTTTATTTATATTTTAGGCATACTTTATATTTGATACCTTTCAAAGTCGACTTCTTGAAAGATATCATTAATTATTAAATTTAAAATAGAGAACTTTAAAAGCATATAAAATATACAGTATAAAATTAGATATCCAATTCACGGTAAGAAAGACCACAAGGTCCAAAAATGGTGTGTCTATGTGGAGGTTTTGGTATTTGTTGCAGTGAATTGGATATCAAAATCTATACTGGATATCAAGAAAGGTTGAAGTCGTCTTTCGTTTTGGGGGGAACACCACCACAGTGTCTAACATGCAGCTTAACTGTTCAATTCAGTTTCATTAAATCTGGACAGCCCCTCATTTTTACCGAAATATCTGTCACATATCCAAATTAACCCCCCAATTCTGACGCCCCTGGGTTCATACCGTTCAACGAAGGAGAGACGTCCATGGTAAACCTCCGAGTGAGAGTGCAGGAAGACACACTTACTGTTTTATCTAAAACAGTAAAAGGGTTTTATCTAAAAGAGTAAGTGTGTCTTCCTCCACTCTCACTCGGAGGTTTACCATGGACGTCTCTCCTTCGTTGAACGGTATGAAACCAGGGGCATCAGAATTGGGGGGTTAATTTGTATATGTGACTGATGTTTCGGTAAAAATGAGGGGCTGTCCAGATTTAATGAAACTGAATTGAACAGTTAAGTTGCATGTTAGACACTGTGGTGGTGTTCCCCCCAAAACGAAAGACGACTTCAAACTTTCTTGATATCCAGTATAGATTTTGATATCCAATTCACTGCAACAAATACCAGAACCTCCACATAAACACACCATTTTTGGACCTTGTGGTCTTTCTTACCGTGAATTGGATATCTAATTTTATACTGTATATTTTATATGCTTTTAAAGTTCTCTATTTTAAATTTAATAATTAATGATATCTTTCACTAACATTTTTTTTGGAAATTCCTTTTGTTTTCAACTATTCATTATATGTTTCATCAATGTTTAAAGTTTCAGTTATATCCGTGTAATAGTTTATGTTTTATAGTCTTTTAAATTGAAAGCTTATAAATTATTTTTTATCAACATTTTTCATTAAATTCATTCTGTTTTCAAATATTTATTATATGTTTAATCAATGATTAAAGTATAATTTATATCAGTGTTATAGTTTATCTATTATAGTCTTTCAAAGACAAGTATTTGAAACATTTTTAAGTTTCAAATAAGTGTTTCTGATTTCTTAAAAAATATTTCTCATCGACGTTTTTTATGAAATTACTTTTGTTTTTAACTATTTGTTATATGTTTAAAATACAATTATTACAAATTATTATAAGTAATTATATTTTTAACTATTACAAATTAATATAATTATAAGTTATTATAATTGTAAATTAGTTATAAATAATTAATTGTCATTAATTAAATTACAAATTACTTATTATTAATATTTCATTATTACAAATTATTCTATCTTTATATATACATTATATATTTATTCTCTTTATATTTATATAATTATAATAAATATATAATTATAATTATAAATATTATAAATATATACTTATAACTCTAAATATAATAAATATATAATTAAAATAAATAATTATTATAGGCATATATTAATTATAATTACATATTTTTTATAATTACATATTTATAATGTAAAAAATATATATAATGTATATATATAGAATTATATATTTACATTATGTAATTATATATTTATATATACATTATATATACATTATATATAATTAAAATTGCATATTTACAATGCAAAAATATATATATAATGTATACATAAATATATAATTACATTTACTACATTTATTATATTTATTACATTTATAACTTTTATTATAATTATATAGTTATTATATTTTTGTATTTACTATATTTATAATTATATAATTATTATATTTTTGTTTTTACTATATTTATATATTTATTATTTTTATATATTTATCATAATTATTATATTTATAATTATAAATTTATCACAATTCTCTAATTATAGTTATAATAATTCTAATATTATATTGATTATATAATAATTATAAATATAATAATTAAAATAAATATAAAAATTATCTAATTATATTAAATGTAACATAACAAATATAATAAATAAAAAAAAACAAAAAAAAAACAGTATAGCGTCACTTCAAGTGGCGCTAAACATACACATTTACCTAAATAATCTCTACCCTATCTCATTAAAATAAAAAAAAAATAATTTAACCCCCTCGGCTAAATCGCCCACCGTTAGGCATTGTTCAAAAAAACAAAATAAAAATAAAATCATTTTATCATTTTTCACTGTGCGGGCATCGCTATGAAAGGGAAAGGAACTCAATAATTTCTGCTAAACCGGATTCCGCTCTTCCAGAAAATCTACTAATTCGATTCGATCTTCACGAAGTGAAGAAATGATCCGGGCGGTGGTGGTAATGAACACGCAGGGCAAGCCTCGTCTTTCCAAATTTTACGAATACCTGGTTTGTTCCTTTCTCTATTTGTTTTCGTCGATGTTGATGTTGTTATTCTATTTTTTTTCCCTTCCGTCGACGAGAATTTGAATGAATTTTTTATCTGATTTTCCATTTGCGATGCGTTTGAGTTCGATATTCCGAGGTCAGCACGTGGAGAAGCAGCAGGAGCTCATGCGCAGCGTCTACAGAGGTCGGTATCGTGTCTCATCCTTTCTCTGTCATCCGATTATTTTTTACCTCGAACCCCTTCAGTTTATTAGTCGTTTTTGTTGAAAAACACTGCAAAGTCATGAAACCCATCAGAATCTGTGTTACTTTTACGTTCTCTGTTCCATTAACTCTCGGATCCTTGCTCAGTTTTATCCAGCCGAGCTGAGAACGCGAGCAATTTTGTGGAGATTGATTCGATCTTTGGTCCGGTAGGCCCCCCAACTCTCCTCTTTCTATCCCTGCATCCTTCTCTACAAACATCCATTTATAGACATTGTTCGTAATACTTGGTTTATGATACAGTCTAGGCCTTTGGTTCTTTCGAAATTTGAGTTTCATATCGCTTCTCTCTCCTTATGACAATTGTGTGGTGTCTTTTGTATCGAAATTCCTTTCACTTTAAGATACCTTCTTGAGCTAGAGCAGTGTGCTGTTTTTTTATATGTCTTAACTTTCTAATGCAGGATTGCCATCTTGTTTACAAGCACTATGCTACACTATACTTTGTCTTTATTTTCGACAGTTCTGAAAACGAGCTAGCCATACTCGATTTGATACAAGGTACATTTCAGATCTGTTCATCGCCTTTCTATCATTCTTCACACGGTTCAATTTTTGTTCAAACACCATTCTGACCTTTTGGTACATTTTGGTTCTATCTGTTGTCATTCTATCTGATACAAGGTTTGTTTGAAATCTATCCGTTGTCATTATATCATTCTTCATACAGTTTTTCCTGTTTGTTCAAACACCATTCAGGCCTTCTTGTATCATATATTTTACTGAATTGAATGTAAAAATAGTATTCAAGGACTCCATGCCACACTCTGCAGTGTTTTCTTCTTCTGTTAACTATTACATCTCATTGAATTCTACGGTTGTATGTTCAAGTGAGTAAAGCGCACAAAACAAATGGTTTGCTGATGTTTTTCAGTGCATTCTATGGCTTAATGTTACCATCTATAGATGTCTTTTATGAATTTCGGGAAAATACATTGGCCAATTCTTTTGGGCTAGAATAGTTAACCAAATTTGTTTTGCACCTCCTCCACCTTTGTTCTACACTGCTTTACCTCCTCCACCCTTGTTCTACGCTGCCTTACATCTCATTGCATCTCATGGCTTTACGTCACCATTTAAAATGACTTGCACATTTGGGGCAAAAACTTGCATGTATTCTTTAAATCTCCCTGTACTGACTGTAGTTTGTGTTGTTACTTTTATAATGTCGCGTTTCTGATTAGACAATTTTCTTTCTAACTCGTGCTTTCAGTTTTTGTCGAAACATTGGACAAATGCTTCAAAAACGTCTGCGAGCTTGACGTAGTGTTCAATTATGGCAAGGTTGTTTCTCTTCTCTAATTGATTTTTCACAAATGCATCTTCTTGATGCTAAGAAAGTATGAACGTAAAAATAAGCGGAGACATTGTTATTTTTCCATGTTTGAATCTAATGCTACATATGATGCACGTGAAATATTGATAATTCCTTTTCAGGACATGCGATTTAGCTTGAAACCATCTAACTGGGTAGTCTTGATCATTGATTAATTTTGGATCTGTTACACTGCAGTATTTGAAGTTGTTTCTAGAACTTCTGTGATGTATTGCGTGGTTTAGTTTTAGGATCCTGGAACATCATGGTTGTAAACAAATTGATTTAACTCGGGATTGGATGCCATGTTAGTTGTGCCGATGTAGTAAAATTATTTGGCGTTTTTTTGGCTCCTTGAATTTTTGAGATGATTTGCAGCAAATTTATGAATTTCTGCAACATCTGTATATTTGACCTGGGAAAATGAACAAATACATTTGCTTCATATACCATGACTTTTTCATCGGAAACCTTCCCTAATTTAGATAGCAATCATTCCCCGTTTGGCATGTTGAATGTATTTTTGAAGGAATCGGAATTGGATATAAAAATGGAAATGGAAAGGAAATGAGATTTACTGTCATGTATGGTATGTTAAGAAGTAACTTTCTGTTAGGCATGCGGGGCATGCTGGCTGGAGTTGTCAGGCGGGAGAGCAGGTTTGGGCTGGCTGGGGTGTGTGATGGTGTGTGTGCTGGTATGGTGTCGGTCTGTGTGGGTGTGTGGGGGAAGTACTGCCAAGGGGGAGCAATGTCTTTTGTTGTTTAATAGTTGTTGGGGCTGTTAGAGAGCTGGTGGGGGGTTGTTAGCTGTAAATAGGGGAGAGGAGGGTGTGTTGGGAAGGGACACGGCTCATTCTGTTTTTGTTCAGATGGGTTGGGAGCTCACCTTGGCTCTTTGGACGTGGTCGCTCCGTCGAGTTTTCCTTCTTCTCTTCATCGTCTTCCTCCTCCCTCTTCTTCTGCTGTAAACCTCTTGAAGTGTCTGTACAACTTAAATCAATACAGCGTTTGCAGATTGTCGCCCCCCCCTCTCTCTCTCGCATTTTTTGTCCTAACACTTACATCATCTTATAATTAAATATATTTTCTGTAAAAATAGTATCACTGTTAAAAAAATATTTAATTATTTCAAATTATTAAAAATATATTAATATATTAATTATATTTAATAATAAAATTATTTATAAAAAAATATATTTGTAAGTATAATTATACTAATAACATAATTCAGTCTTATTATGATTCTAATTATGTTTTTATATTAAAATTCTTAGATTTATAAATATAATTCACAATTCCGTAGTTCAGAGGATGTGAAGACCAATTCCATCCTTTTGGGTGGTAATTAATTCCTTTGAGAAATCAAATCATTTCTGCTAAGCAATCCATTTCTCATTTTTCACCACTATTTCCATTTCCCTTCTCTTAGTTTCTGATAAGAGAAAATAGGACTAACACTTGTATATAGAGATGAAACGAACCAGCTGAATACAGAGGAGGCTGAAGAAGATGCTCGGGAGAGATCTCACCCAAGCCAGGAGGCCGATTCCAAGCCTAAGCCGATTCCCAGGATATTCTCCCCTTTTCCCATGCTCCATCCCTCCTATCTAACAACCCCCCAGCTGCTCCCCCTGCCCTTCAACTGAAGTTGTTATTCACCTATATCGCTCTTAACAAACCAACACACATCCCCTCCCATTGCTGACACGTGGACCCAAATGCCCCCCACCCCCAAACAGACCCCCTTACTTCTATGACCCTTTTACCCTTCTTTCTTCCAGGTCTCCAACTCTATTAGTTTCATCATACCAGACAGATCCTTAATGAATAACAATACCTTGCATACATTCTCAGAATCTGTTGTGTTCGTCTGCTCTCATTAAATGATGCTGTTTTTTTTTTTGGATAATTGAATTCCACAAACATGTACATTATCTGCATTTATGGTTTTGTCATTTGTTAAATTAACCTATTTGATTTCTACAGATTCACGCAATATTGGATGAAATCATTTTGGGAGGGCAGGTTATAGAAACAAGCTCCACAGAAGTTATGAAGGCTGTTGAAGAAATATCAAAGTTCTCTTCTGTATAGCGCAGCACATTCTCTCTCTGGTACCATCAGCACGTGTTGATCTCCATTCCTTTATGCAGGTTAGAGGCTGCATCAAATGTTATTGCGCTTGTCCCAATATCTGCAGATTGCAAGCCATTTTGGGAGCATGATTATAAGTATTTAAAATGTAGTATAAAAATCTTAGCTCGAAATAAGCTCATAAAGTAACACGGTGCTAGAGTAATCCACTTTGCTACAGTATCCAGATTCGCATAGTTGTCCACTACGTTACAGTACCCACTTTCAATATCTTTCAATATCATTTATTTACGGTGCTGTAAATCTTTTGTCTTCGTATTCATCAACCATCATTATTTGTTTTTGGGTTGTCAAATTTGTTTGAGTATTGATTGTATTGTAATGTTATGATTGCTTATGTGACAACTTTAATTATGTTTATATTTCTTATTTCACAATTTCTGAATCTGTAATGATGAGCATTGTGCACACATCCATCGCTATGGTTTGAAATTGGTTTTCAAATCTCGCATACCACAACAATTTCTATCAAAGCTAGAATGTTTGATGTTATTGGTTAATGAAATTTGAAATTGAGAAATTCAATGGTGAAAATGATATTATTCTTTGACATATCAAGTTGCTCGCTTAATTTGTTTAACAAGGTCTTGTTGATCCTTTGTGTGGCCCTCTGTCGATGGATATAGCTTTGTGTCATACATTGATCTTTCTTCTGATATCATAGATAAAGCTCACAACTCACTATTGTTGTCTTTATGTAATAAAGTTTTGTATAAGGTTTCACATGAGTCACCTGATGTTGTCATATGACATAAACTCGAACATCTCTATATGACTAAATCTCTGGTTGGTAGATTATATAAAAAGGTTATATTGCACACTTTTAAAATGCGGTTCGAAACTATTGCCCAGGCTAACATAAATGAGTTTAATAAGATCTTACTTAGCATAGATATTAAGATAGAGGATGGAGATTAGACCATTATTGTTTTTAACATTTCTCGATAGTTTATATTGACACCATGATATATGAGGAGAAGTCATTAAATTTAGAAGTCAAATATGCTTTGTTGCCTAGGAGTTTACAGTTTAAGAATGGGGTTAAGTCTGAGGGAGAGTCTTAATGTGAGGGGCAGGGTCGAACAGAGGGGTAAACAAAAGGAAAATAATCAAAACAGGAGGAGAAGATCTAAGTCTAAAACCAGGATTATAAGATACTATCATTATAAACGTCATATTAAGAGAAATTTCCCAATCAGGAAATCTTTTTGATAATACTAGTGGTGGAGAGTGGGTATGATAGTGTTGGAATCCTTAATGTGTCTGGCAAGTCGATTTGAGAGCAGTCTCGTGTTCCTTTCACCTACGTCTTAGGAGGGGCTACTTTTTTGAATTAACTATGAGGATGAGGATATGATTTTAGGCAACAATAAGGGTTGTGAAGTCATGGGTAGAGGTTCAGTTTTATTATAACTTCATGAAAAACTGTGACAACTCTTAATGATGTTAAGCGAGCACCCGAGTTAAAAAGAAACCTCATATCATTAGGTGTGCTAGATCAAAAGGGTTTTCCTTTAGGTTTGAGATCAACTGTTTAAAAATATTTGGAGATTCCCTCGCGGTTACAAATGATGTTGGAATGGTCTAGCATGATCCTTTTGGATGAAATTCGATTGAATGCTAGCAGACCTGACTGCACACTAGATCACAACTCTCGCGGTTCGACCTCTGCGGTGAGGTCGTTGGGGGTTGCTAGGCGTAGCGTGCCCTTGCTTCTGGGGTCCGGGAGTCGAAGGCCCCCGACCCAAATGTTGAGAACCGCAACAACTCTGACCAAACTATAACAGAATTGACCAACGACACCGACATGACACTGTAGCAGTGTATACTTATTGCAGCAATATGCGGCATGATACTGTAGCAGTGCAGACTTTGACACCGGTCACTGTAGTATCTCGAACTTTTGAAGACAACGGTACTGTGGCTCTGCGGACTTCAAGCCACCGGTCACTGTGGCGACTTGGACTTGGGTGGCTGTGACACTGTAGCACAACTGACTTACTCTGTGGTTGGTGGAATAGTGAATCGTCTTCTTTATGAACTTATTCAAGATAGGGTTTCTGTGTGATTTAAACTCTGATGGTACCATGCAATTTTTGTTCCTGATCATACTAAATTTTCTGCCTCCATGAATGTAGAGATCATTTCCCGAACCATGTAAATCACTGTGTCCGCATTCATATTCTTCTTGTTCTTTTGTTTGTCTTTTCTTCATTTGCAAACCTATTTGTCGATGTGACTCTCAATGTCTCCACAACAAAAGGTTCCTTCCTAAATGGACTGTATGTCTTAAATGGAAAGTCTAATGTTAAACACTTAGGAGATTCCTATAACACGGACAAAGACCATACCCTGTTATAAAATAGGAGGTTATGACATGTTAGTGCCAAGAGATGGAGGAACTCCAAAAGAAAGGTCTTTTAAAGACATTGTCTGGTCACCGTCCGTTGGCTCGAGCCGGGTCGCCATATCACCTCAGGTGACTGTCAACTAGTGGTGAGAGTTCGGTAATATCTCATGAGGTCATACCCTCAATATCATAACATACAATAACATGCAACTAATTGAAACATCCCTAAAACAAATAACAACATCAATATAATATGGAATCACAATGGAAACCAACCATAATAAATATCATACACCTTGTTGTAACAAATGTACCCATGCTATTCCATATGAGACAAACATCATAAAAATGATCGCCTGATGTGCTGATCATATACATAATATATAAGAAGGAAATAAAGTAAATAAAGGAGACACCACTATCGATCATCGACCTCGCTTTGGAATTGTCTCTACATTCCCGCCAAGCTACTCCAATTCACTCACCTATATGAGGGCCCTTGTCCTGACTTGCATGCAAACCATAGGGTCTGTACGTCCATTAAGAGGCACATGCAAATTGTGAGCATAAAACTCAATACACCACCACCAAAGGGCCACTAATTTAAACAAGTATATATGTTCATGCATTTATACTATGAAATGAAGGCGGTAAGCAACCACATGCACTACACAAGTCATACCATCGGGTGCTCAAGAAACCTCCCTGACGATCAACCCCTACCCGCTTTGGCTTAAACCAGTATAATAGGACAATGATTCCCATGTTATGGTTGAGATGAATATTCTCATTCATAGTTTGGATGGAATTTCCCAAGGTCTGACTAATAGGCATTGGGTGGCCCATATCTGATTGGACATGTCACCTGACCTGACTCGACACTCAGCCCGAAGGGTGTTCCCCGATCCCCACGGGCTAACAACTAGTGTGCCTGAGTATCGAGATTACACACTTTGAAATGATTCCCCCCTCAAACAATAATGTAAATTAGCAGTGGAAACCACCGAGAATCCGACATAACTTGTGTAACGCCCTCCAGGTTTCAGTACGCTCTCCTTTAATGTTTAGGAGTTGGTAGTTCGAGCTCCTGGGGTTTTGGAGGTGAGCTTGAGTTTTCTAAAATTTTACAGAGGATTGCGCCATGGAGGGGTCAATTGCGACATAGGGTTCGAGAGGAGGGTTTTTGATGCCACTGTTATATTTGGCATGGCTGTATCATGGAGCAGGGGTTGCAACATAGGCCTTCCATTTGGTTGAGATCTGCAGAACTCTAGGGGTGAGTTTGGTTGGTTTTACCAAAATCGATACCCCTACAACGTAGAGGTCGGCTGCGACATAACCTTTCATCAGGCAGTGGGGCTTTGTGGCATGGTGGTCTTGGCTGCGTCGTAGTCTTCTCTCCTAAAAAAATAGGATCTACACCATGGTTCTTGGACACAGTTTTGACCAGAAGGGCTGTAGCGTGGTCCCTCACATTACGCCGTAGTCCCTCCTGTGTCATCCCCTTTCTGCACCGTGGACTGGGAGGCTGTGGCGTGGTTTGGCCATCTTGCGCTGTGGTGTTGTGGGCTGCGCCGTGGTCTTCTATTTTACAGACTGTCTATAAATATCCGGAACTCCCTCCAAATCTCTTCTTCCAACTTTTGCTCGTGAACCTTAGGCGCCCAAGAGAGGTTTTCAAAGGCCTTGAAACCCTTTTTTTGATCAGGTTCAATCTTGGGTTTTGGGAGATCAATTCTTGACAGTTTCTCTTCGTTCTTGAGGTAGGTGTCTCTATACAAAACTTCTAACTCATGAATTACTTGAAGTTATTGTAAATTCCTTTGGTTTGTTTTATGAAATGGACCGATTTGATATCAAAGTGATTTTGTGTAAAGAGGTACATGTTTTAAAAGGGGTTTTGCTTTTAAAAACGGTTTTGTGCACACTATGCAATTCAATGAAATGCCTTAAGGGCGGGTTTGATTCTAAAATGGATTTTCAAGCATAAGAGCGGTAAGGCTTCGCTGTGAAAATGTTTTTATAAAACGTGAGCACGATTTTCAAATGGGTTTGACAAGCATAATACATTGAGAACCTTCGGTGCGTCGGGAAATGGACATGTCACTTTAGTGTATGTAATGCCACTAAAGGTTTTTGATATTGATAGACTGTGACAAAACTTGATATCGGTTGGATTCACGTGATGCATGACTACTGTTTTCTTTTATATCTACTGCGTATTCCCATAGGCTAGAGCAAAAATCTTGTACTTTGACATTTATGCTTGGTTTTACACATGATGGTATATTCCAAGGTTGATTGCTCACTTGCTTATCTTATGGTGTATGCATGGATGGTTTTGCTTAAGCTCTCATGCTTTCTCACATGTACTTTTCATATTTTCTGCTTGTGTGAATATGAAAGATTTTTATGAAAAACCAAAGGATTTTTTACAAGAATGTCTTATCTTATGAAAATGATTTATAATCTGGATTTATTTTAAAGTTAGAGCTAATGTTTTCATGATATTAGGCTTTGTATAGATCTTTTTGGTGAAGTCCTGCTGGGCTTTGTGCTTACACTAAACTTTTGCCTTTGAGCGTTTGTAGATGTGGTTTTGAAGGACACAACTAAAGGGAAGAGCATCATGTAGTTCGTTGGCTTCTTTTGGTTATAATCATCTTCCTAATGGGGCGGTTTAGTGGTGACATATGGTCACATGGAGGCTCGTTTTAGTCTTGTCTTGGATGTTTTCAGGTTTAGCTGTTTGGCTTGGCATTGTATGTCTCATGGTTGTATCTTTTTCTTTCACGTTGTACTATGATGTTTAGACTTCTTTTAGTTATACATGAGACTTCTTGGATGTTATGTTGCACCTCACCCTATGACAGAACTTCTCAGGGGACTTGTCTAGTTGACTCAGTTTGGTTTATTATAAAATGGTATCAAGAAGAATACTCGACTTGAAGTGTTATGACTCCACTTAGGTTTGGTTCAGGGTCTTTGGTAGTCAGGAGTTAGGACCATCAGAATTCAGGTAGTAAGTGCGGAAAGTGTTGGAAGACGTGGAGAGAGATTAATGATGGTCACCGCATTCATTACATTTAATGAATTTGACACCCTACAATTATTTCCCCAATTAATTTGGTAAAAGTCATTTAATTGAGGGAAGACCAAAAGGTGGGAAGGAAAACTATAAAAAGGGATCTCCTTCTGGACTTTTCATCATCGGATTCAGAAGCAACACATCTTCATCCCGGAGTGCAGTATTTTGTGAGGCGTTTTTCCATATTTTACAAGAGAGATTTTCTTGAGTGTTTTCTCCTTGTAATTGAGAGAGAATTTGTACCCACATTTTACCATAGTGAAATCCTTCTATTTGCCCGTGGTTTTTTACCTCTTTCATTTGAGGGTTTTTCCACGTTACATCTGGTGTTCACTTTAATTCCGCACTTTTGCACTTTATTTTTAATCTCGCAATTATCGTTGTATCAAAGGACCCGTCATTTACGATCCTAACAAGTTGTATCAGAGGCAGGTTCGTGGCCCAAGAAAATTCTGGACCAACGACGTGTCCAAATGGCGGCGAAATACGAGATTGAAAAATTCAATAGAAATAATTTTTCATTGTGGAGAATGAAGATGCAAGCAGTGCTGCGGAAGGATAATTGACTACAGGCGATTAGAGAGAAACCGACAGGTGTGACGGAAGAGAAATGGAGTGACATGGACGAGAATGCTATTGCCAACCTTCATTTGGCTTTAGCAGATGAGGTCCTGTCAAGCATTGCAGAGAAAAAGACGACGAAAGAAATTTGGGATACTCTAACAAAACTGTACGAGGCAAAATCACTCCACAACAAAATTTTCTTGAAGAGAAGATTATACACTCTTCGAATGGCGGAGTCATCATCGGTGACTGACCACATCAACACCCTCAATACCATTTTTTCTCAACTTACGACTTTGGGATATAAAATTGTGGATACTGAACGTGCGAAGATCCTACTCCAGAGTTTTCCAGATTCATATGACCAACTCATCATCAACTTCACCAATAATATCCTGACGGATATGTTGTCCTTCAATGATGTTGCAGTTGCGGTTCTCGAAGAAGAAAGTCGACGCAAGAACAAGACAGACAAACGACTTCACACCAAGTGGAAGCTCTATCGATGAAAAGAGGAAGAATGATGGAGCGTGGTTCCGGTGGGAGCCATAATCATGGCAGGTCTAAATCAAAGAGCAAGAAGAAAATCGTCAAATGCTACAATTGCGGTAAGAGAGGGCATGTGAGCAAAGACTGCTGGAATAAAAAGAGTGGTGAGAAGAACTCTCAAGGAAATGTGGCGAGTACATCGGGAAATGGCGACGTACTAGTCAGCGATGCGGCGACGACTATTGAAGGAATACATCACCTCGATGATGCATGGATTATCGACTCAGGAGCAACATGACACATGACGTCTCGACGGGAATGGTTTGACCAATATGAAACCATCCCGGAAGGACTTGTGTACATGGGGAACGATCACACTCTGAAGATCGTTGGAGTCAGTACCATCAAACTGAAGATGCATGATGGTATTATTCGGACCGTCTAAGGAGTACGTCATGTGAAGGGCCTGAAGAAGAACATATTGTCTTTGGGACAATTTGATGACATCGGATGCAAGACTCGCACCGAGAATGGAGTGATGAGAATTGTGAAGGGCGCGCTTGTGGTAATGAAGGCGAAGAAGATCTCAAAGAACCTGTACGTGCTTATGGGTGAAACATACAAAGAGGCGGTGATAGTTGTTGCATCAACTACCTCGACGGAAGCGTTGACGACGTTATGGCATCAGAAGCTTGACCATATGTCAGAACGCGGCCTGAAGATTCTTGCAGATCAGAAGTTGCTGCCTGGGCTGACAAAGGTATCCTTACCATTTTGTGAGCATTGTGTTTTGAGTAAGCAACACAGGTTAAAGTTCGGGACGTCAACAGCAAGAAGTCAAGAGATCTTGGAGTTGATCCATTCCGATGTTTGGCAAGCACCAGTTATATCCCTAGGAGGAGCAAGGTACTTTGTATCTTTCATTGATGATTATTCCAGGAGATGTTGGGTGTTTCCAATCAAAAGGAAATCAGATGTTTTTGAAGTCTTCAAAACATTCAAAGCGCGAAAGGAGTGTGAATCGGAAAAGAAGATCAAGTGTCTGAGTACTGACAATGGTGGAGAATATACAAGTGAGGAGTTTGATTCTTTTTGTCAACATAAAGGCATCAAGAGACAGTTCACGGTGGCGTACACTCCTCAGCAGAATGGAGTGGCAGAGCGGATGAATAGAACCCTGTTGGACAGAACAAGGGCGATGCTGAAGACTGCAGGAGTCAACAAGACATTCTGGGCGGAAGCAGTAAATACCGCCTGCTTTGTGATCAATCGATCCCCTTCGGTGGCAATTGATCTCAAGACACCGATGGAAATGTGGACTGGTAAACCCGTTGATTATTCTAATTTGCATACTTTTGGAAGTCCTGTATATGCACTGCTTCATGACCAGGAAAGATCGAAGTTGGACTCGAAATCCAGAGAATGTATCTTCTTGGGATATGCTGATGGTGTGAAGGGGTATCGTTTGTGGGATCCCACTGCCCACAAATTTATCATCAGCAGAGATGTCATTTTTGCAGAAGACAAGGTGCAAATGACAATTGATCAAGACATGGAGAATAAGAATACAAAAAACTACAACAGTCAAGGTGAAGGAAGAAACAAAGGAAGAACCAGTTTCCTATGAGGCATTACCAGAGCATGATGATCAAGTACCGGTTGAGTCTAGACCACGACGGTCAACTCGGGAGAAAAGAGCACCAATATGACACTCAGACTATGTCACTGAGAGCAATATTGCGTATTGCTTATTGACAGAGGATGGAGAGCCATCTTCCTTTGTGGAGACGACCCAGAGTCCAGATGTATCCTCATGGATGGCGGCGATGCAGGAGGAACTCGAAGCCCTGCACAAGAACAAGACTTGTGATCTTGTTCCATTACCTCACGGAAGGAAGACCATTGGGAATAAATGAGTCTACAAGATCAAGAGGGATAAAACAGACCAGGTGGAAAGATATCGTGCAAGACTGGTGGTCAAAGGATATGCTCAGAAGGAAGGTATTGATTTCAATGAAATATTTTCTCCTGTTGTTAGACTAACGACTATTCGGGTAGTTCTGGCTATGTGTGCTGCATACACTCTACATCTAGAGCAGCTAGATGTGAAAATAACTTTTCTCCATGGTGATCTTGATAAAGAAATATATATGCTCCAACCAGAAGGTTTTACCGAAAAAGGTAAAGAGAACTTGGTTTGTAGGTTGAACAAATCTATGTACGGTCTCAAACAGGCGCCGAAGTGTTGGTACAAGAGATTTGATTCCTATATCATGAGCCTTGGATACAAGAGACTTAATTCAGATCCTTGTGCATATTTCAAGGGTTTAAATGGTAATGATTTTATCATTTTGCTGTTGTATGTGGATGACATGTTGGTTGCAGGCCCCAACAATGATCAAATCCAGGAGACGAATGCACAGTTGGTTAGAGAGTTTGATATGAAGGACTTGGGACCTGCAAATAAGATTCTTAGGATGCAGATTTACCGAGACAGGAATAATGGAAAGATTTGGCTATCACAGAAGAATTATTTGAGGAAAGTCTTGAAACGCTTCAATATGCAAGACTGTAAGCCAATTTCTACCCCTCTTCCCATTAATACCAAGTTATCCTCTATAATGATTCATAGCAGTGAAGCAGAGAGGATGGAAATGTCTCGAGTGCCGTATACATCAGCAGTGGGGAGTTTAATGTTCGCTATGGTTTGTACTAGACCAGACATTGCACATGTAGTGGGAGCAGTTAGTCGGTACATGACGAATCCAGGAAGAGAGCATTGGAGCATGGTGAAGAGGATCCTGAGATACATCAAGGAAACCTCAGATGTTGCATTATGTTTTGGAGGATCAAATTTTACTATCACTGGATATGTTGACTCAGATTTTGCAGGTGATTCTGACCGGAGGAAATCCACTACGGGTTATGTGTTTACTCTTGCAGGAGGAGTTGTGAGCTGGATCTCAAAGCTACAGTCAGTTGTGGCTTTATCCACGATAGAAGCGGAGTACATGGCAGCTACACAAGCTTGCAAAGAGACGATTTGGATGAGAATGTTATTGGAGGAGCTCGGGCACAAACATGATCATATTCCATTATTTTGTGACAGTCAGAGTGCCTTGCACATTGCAAGGAATCCATCTTTTCATTCCAGGACAAAACACATTGACGTACAATACCATTTTGTTCGAGATGTGGTGGAGGAAGGAAGTGTGGCCATGAAGAAAATTCACACTAAAGAAAATCTGGCAGATTTCCTGACAAAGGCGATTAATTCTGAAAAGTTCAGATGGTGCAGATCTTCAAGTGGCCTTGTAGATACATGAGCAACAGATTGGGCAGATAGAAAGGATGTGTGGAGATGTGATTGACACTTAATCAAATCTCCAAGTGGGAGATATGTTGGAAGACGCGGAGAGAGATTAATGATGGTCACCACATTCATTACATTTAATGAATTTGACACCCTACAATTATTTCCCCAATTAATTTGGTAAAAGTCATTTAATTGAGGGAAGACCAAAGGGTGTGAAGGAAGACTATAAAAAGGGATCTCCTCCTGGATTTTTCATCATCGGATTCAGAAGCAACACATCTTCATCCCGGAGTGTAGTATTTTGTGAGGCGTTTTTCCATATTTTACAAGAGAGATTTTCTTGAGTGTTTTCTCCTTGTAATTGAGAGAGAATTTGTACCCACATTTTACCATAGTGAAATCCTTCTATTTGCCCGTGGTTTTTTACCCCTTTCATTTGGGGGTTTTTCCACGTTACATCTAGTGTTCACTTTAATTCCGCACTTTTGCACTTTATTTTTAATCTCGCAATTATCGTTGTATCAAAGGACCCGTCATTTACGATCCTAACAGAAAGGTGCATGGCTAGCTCACTTTCGTGTATGAACTCATGTTACCATGGGTGGTCGGGAATTTTTTCCACGCTCGAGGCTTGGTATTTGAGGTCATTTGAATGAACTGAATTTGGAGTTTATTTGAATGAACCTATTCTTTTTGATGTTTTGTCTTTCATTCATAGGATCCATGATTGCTTTAAATTCTTGTTATATAAAGGCATTAATATGGATTCTGGAAGCTGGTCTTATGATTTGTGAGTTTTCTCTTCAATTGATTGGTTATTGTTTTGTGTTTATTAGACAACGTCTCCTAAAAGTGCTCTTTCGAATCTGAGTGAGGAAGCCGTGAGACAAGTTTTGCAGGTGAATCCTCCGATGGGCCCCTCTTTGGTGAAACCTGTAATCTGCACTATTCAAACTCTGGTTCAGGCGGGTATTGGACACCAGGGGCGAGTGGTGGATCATGGCTCTGAATTTACTAAGCAAAATCCACCCATCTTCCATGGTGATTAAGGACCCCAGGAATATGAAGAGTGACTTGAGCAAGTTGAAATGACCTTTCATTTTCTGAAAACTCTTGAGGACTCTAAGGTGGGTTTTTCCACATATATGTTTGAAGGACTATCAAGGAGATGACGAGACTCCATCGTGCAAGTAAGCTATACAAGGATCTTACCTGGATTTCTTTTAAGAGAATCTTCAATCCGTAGTTTTATCCTGAAACGTTGCATGTGGCAAAGACCCATGAATTTCTAACTTTAGAGCAAGGGGAGCATATAGTTTTGGAGTATTCCATGCGTTTCGCTGAGTTAGTGCACCTTTGCACCCGAGTTTGTTAGAAATGATTACCTTAAGGTTCAGAGGTCCGAGATGGGTCTAAGGGTCTATATTCGGTCGATGCTGATTCTCTTATGCCTTCCGATCTTTGTGGAGGTGGTCCATTGAAACGCGCGGCCGATTGTCGCCTATCGACCGGTCAAAGTTTCGGTGCTCTGCTAATGTGTATAGCAGCACTCGGGTCAAATCCTCGGCGATGATACTTTGTAGCAGTCGTTTGTTTTTAGTTGATTGTATTTTGATTAGGGGGGTTTGTTGCAGAGCTTAATTGAAATGATTGATTGACTATAATTGATTTAACAAATTGATAAATATTGGGGTGAGTTCATTATTAGGGAGTTAAGCTTGTGATATCCTTGAGCTTTGCTTTATATTGCATTTAAATTAACACCCACTTCACAAGTTGACGTCGATTAGAATTCCTAAGTGTTAAAGTTTTAATCCAAGCCTTAACTTAATTAGGATTCTAAAATCAATTAGTACTTGTTTATGGTAGTGTATTTATGGTTCCAATAATCCATGGAAACCACATGCTAAACAAAAGATGTCATTAATCCATGACATATTAAGTCCAACATACACAATGTTAAATTAACAAATACTCATCGAGCAAATACTCTCAATCACTTAACATCCCTAAATTTTGACTCACCCCAATGAGATATTTACTCAGCCATTTGGGTGTTTAATATTCTGGTTATAATAATTATGATGATAAATTAAGAATAGAAGAAAAAGAAAGGCATTAGAAAAGAGTGGTACGTTGAACACACACACACGAACAATGATGATAATTAAAAACATATTTTTGATTGAATGAGGAAGCAAAATAAGTGAAGTAGATTCAACTGAATTTAAACTATTTTAAGAACATAAATATTAAATTACAGAAGGTGGATGAGAATAAGATATATTGAAGAAGAAACTTGCATTAAAACAGAATTACAAAGAAAGAGACTTACAAAATTACAAAAATGAAGAACACGAAATTAAGTGAAAACAAAGAGAGGAGAAAAGGTCTCTCAAGTGAAAACTTGAGTATGACAGATCCTCCCAAGCCTTTGGCAATGCCTTGGTCGTGCCAATATGTTCTCCTCTCTTCTGAAATGCCAACCCCTCTCAAGGAGAGAAGGGGAGAGTATTTATAGCCCAAGGAGTGGACTGTTTACATTCCCAATATGTCCCTCCACTTGCATCGCCAATTTGGCTATTCAGATAGCCGAATCTCCAAATATCTCCTTCTTCAAAGTTGTAGATAATAAAGTTGGCCGACTACTCTCAAAATTTGGAGTCATTTGGACTTAAGGATCAAAAGTTATGGCCGGTTGATTAAACAAAGTAAAACTGTCCATTTCAATCCAGTCTTTTTGAAGTCCAGAATGTGAAAGGGTTTTTGAATATGAAGATGCCTTCAAATTCGAATGGGTTCTTCAACAAAGCCGGCCGCCTATATCTCCTCTTTCACACTGCAAAATCTTAGCTCGATTTGATGCTTACATCATGAGATATGTCATGAATACTATATTGATTTTAATTCTCGGCCAGAATGGTGGGCTGGACTTCAAAACTTTATTTGGGCCCCTTGTACTTTGATTTGGGCCTTGAAATTTTTATCCAAGATGACATGTAGTGTCCCCCGAATTATGGTGGAGAGTTAATGTTTTTGGACTTCTGTATTGAGCCCAGTAAATCAATCTTCAAGGCTGGTCCAGTTTGTTCACAGATTCTTTGGTCTTGTTTGTGAGGACCATATGACCCTTCAAATGGCAGAATTGACTCATGATACCTTCTAATGAAATGTTTTATATTGAAAGGATAATCCTGCAAAACAAGAACCACACAATTTGGATCAGTATAGTGATAGTTATTATTAAAACATGAAACTGACTCAATTGGACTACTTCTAAAAATGCTCAAAAATTATACTTAATATTAAAACATTAATATTTCACACAAATTATGCACATTTCATATAAAATAAATAAAGGGAGTATATAATAAGTCATGAAAATATTAATAACATCATCCATAAAGAGGCTATGGTTGAGGAAGACATAGCTGGGAGAACAGGTTTGAGTGGAGCTTTAGTTGGTGTAGCTGTTAGCTAGAGTGTGTCTTCTGGCCATAAAAGGACACACAAGGGTGCTCAGTTTTCTTTGGGACCAGTTTCTGGGGCTTCATTAGGACAACAACATGTTGTTTGCTATCAGTGTGAAAGGCCTCGTCATACTAAGCCTAACTGTATGGAAGCACCCTAGACTTGTCATCATTGTGGAAAATCTGGTCATATTATGCATTTTTTTGGAAGGATGTCCCAAGGTAGTAAGGATGGATCCACTCTCACTAAGTGTTCACAGGTTCGCTTTGATGCTTCCAAGGGTGGTGGGTCTTACCTTTAGGCCAATGGGGATATTCATGCGGTTAAGAGGGCTCAATGAGGAGCTGCGACCATACTTCTTTATGCAGTTGAGTATGCACCAGAGGAATCTAAGGTTGGACCCATTACTGTTAGAGGTACAATGTTTATTTTGGTCTCCATGGTGCTAGCTTTATTTGATACAAGTGCTACTCATTCTTTTATATCATCAAAGTTGGTTGACTTGTTAGGATTGCGTTTGGAGCTTATGCCATTCTTGTTGGATCCTTCCACACCTTTGGGAAAGAGGTCCGAACAATGTTTCAAATGTCCTGCATGTAGGGTGTCGATAGCCAACTTCGAAGTGGTGTGGGATTTCTTGGTTCTTCATCTTGATATCTTCAACCTGATTATTGGCATGGATTGGATGATCAATGTTAAGGCCCATATCGATTGTATTCGTTGTCGAGTTTAGTTTCTATCTCCTGATGAAGTCACTCATGTTTTTCAGGGTGAGTGAAATTCTAGATCAGGGAGAGCGAGGCCTGTTCTTCCTTAGGGTGGAGTGATCTCATGTCAGTTTTCAGAGATGTTCCTTGATGTCGTTGTCGTTCGCTTTAACAGTTCACTTCCTACAGTGGTGAGTGCGCACCCCGAGGTCTTTCTTGACAATTTTTCTAGGTTACCATCGTATAGAGAGGTCAAGTTTACTATTGACATGCTCCCTGGTACGATTCCCATTTCTATGCCGTATCATCGCATCTAACCTACTGAGTTGGAACTTAAGGTCTAACTTTCTGATATTGAGGATAAGAGATTTATTCGTACTAGCGTGTCACCTTGGGTTTCACTTGTCCTATTCGCCAAGAAAGAAGACGAGAGACTCAGACTTTGTGTGGATTACTGAAAGATAAATCAGGCGACCGTTAAGAACAAATATCCCTTTCTAAGAATTAATGATCTTTTTAATCAACTCAGAGGGGATCATTGGTTTTCTAAGATAGACCTGCGGCCAAGGTACCGCCAATTAAGAGTTCGAGAAGAGGATATACCTAAGACAACGTTTAAGAGCCAGTATAAGCATTTTGAGTTTCTGGTTATGCCATTCGGTTTCACTAATGCTCCTACAATGTTTATGGAATTGATGAAACAAATCTTTCATCAGTCACGTTGGATTGGTGTAACCTGATCCTCTTTGGATGGTGTTGGGCCGAATGCTTGTGGTTCATACTGCACACCAGGCCGCAACTCCACGGTGAGATCGTTGGGGGATGTAGGGGGCAACACGCCCCTGCTCTGGGGGTTCGGGGGCCGAAGGTCATCGACCCAAATTTTGAGGCACTGTAGCAAATCTGACAGACTGTAGCAGGGTTGACTGGCCGACACTGACAGGACACTGTAGCAATGTGGACTTTGACACGACTACTGTAGTAGCTCGGACTTTGGAGACAACAGTACTGTAGCTCCACAGACTTCCAACCACCAGCCACTGTAGCACATTGGACTTGGATAACCGTGACACTGTAGCGATGAGAACTTCTAGCCACCTTTCAGTGTAGCACAATGGACTTTCTGTGCAGTTGGTGAAATAATGCTTCATCTTCTTTATTAGCCCATTTCGGGCTAGGGTTTCTGCGTGTTAGAAACTTTAAGATACTCCCTGTAAATTGTGCTATCATATTTCATAGTGAAGTTTTTCTACCTCTCTGTGGATGTAAAGATCATTTCCCGAACCACATAAATCTCGGTATCCTATGTGATTCTTTTTTCTATCTTTTCTTCATCTGCAAACCTATTTTTGTCGTTGCGACTTTTGAGATTTCTCACAACAAGTCCTTGGAATCGTTTTTGGTTGTGTTCATGGATGATATTTTGGTGTAGTCCAAGTCAGATGAGGATCACATTGATCATTTGGACATTATCCTCAAAATTTTGAAAGAACACCGCTTGTATGGTAAGGTTTTCAAGTTTGAATTTTAGATACAGGAAGTAAAGTTTCGGGGGAATGTCAAATATGAGAGAGGTGTCTCATTGGATCCAGAAAAGATACATGCAATAATGTTTTGGGAGCAACCCAAAAATGTGTTTGAGATCCAGAGTTTCTTGGGTTTGGTTGGTCACTACATGCAGTTTGTTCATGACTTTTCCAAGCTTGTACCTCCGATGATAGCTTTGACCCGTTGGGGTGTAAAGTTTGAGTGGAATGAAAAATGTCAGAGATCTTTTGATGAATTGAAGGTAAGGTTGACTTCAACTCCAGTTCTGATTCTTCCAGAGCTGGGTTCATGTTAAAATGTTTTCTGTGATGCTTTAGATATAGGATTGGGGTGTGTCTTAATGCAGGGGAAGTAGGTGGTGGCTTATGGCTCTCGCTAGTTATGCCCTTATGAGAAGAACTACCCTACCCATGATTTTGAGTTGACATCAGTTATGCATGCACTCAAAACATGCCGTCATTATCTCTTTGGGGAGTGGTTTTTGATATATTATGATCATAAGATCCTGAAGTATATTTTTACTAATAGAGATTTGAACTTGTGATAGAGATTCTGGGTTGAGTATCTCCAAACTTTTGATTTTGATATTTCTCATACTTCTGGGAAAGGGAATGTGGTCACCGATGCATTGAGTAGGAAACTATTGACTCAGGCATTAAAGGAATCAGTGGAGGAGTGGTCTCTAATGAGTTTGTTCACTGAGATGAGCTTGGTACTGGAAGAGGCTGGTGGGAAGGTGTTTTTAGCTTCAGTAAAGGCTGATCCATCATTTGTTGAGTGGGTTCGGCTCGAGCAAGTGTCAGACACTGATTTCTAGTGTTTGAGTAAAATCCTAAATGGTGGGGAGACCTTGGGTGAGTGGTCTCAATCTCTCAGGGGTGTGTTGTTTTTCCAGAGCAGGTTGGTCATTCTGATTTCCCTGAGGCAGGAGTTAATGGATAATGGACACTAATCTTATTGGTCCATTCATCCAGAGAATACCAAGTTGTATCATGACTCGAGACGTCAGTATTGGTGGCTTGAGATAAGTCGGTCGATTGTAGATTTTGTGTCACGGTGCCTTACTTCTCAGAGAATTAAGGCGGAGCACTAAAGACTTACTGGTTTGTTGCAACCTTTACCTATTTCGATATGGAAGGTGGGTGAGATTTCTATGGACTTCGTCATTGGTTTTCCACAGACTCCTAGTGGGAGGGATTCGATTTGGGTGATCATTGATCGACTTACAAAATCAGCTCATTTCCTCTCTATCAAGGAGGCGATGAAGGTAGAGCAGCTCAGACACTTATATGTTCGAGTGGTTGTGAGACTTCATGGGGTTCCCTCTATGATTGTTTCTTCAGGTACTTGAGGTTCACATCCAGGTTTTGGAAAGGCTCGCAAGAGGTGATGAGTTCCCAGTTGAAATTAAGCACGATGTATCATCTACAGATGGATGAGCTGACAGAGAGAGCTATTCAAAATTTTGAGGACATGTTCTGAGAATGTGTGATTATTTTTGGTGGTTTCTAGGGAAAACATCTTCCTATGGTCAAATTTTCCTATAACAATAGTTATCAGGCTTCGATTATAAGATCACCCTTTGAAGCATTGTATGGGGTGGCCATGTAAATATCCCTTGTGCTGGGAAGAGTTGAGAGATCAGTCCTCAGTTTGACCGAGCCTTGTTCAGGAGATGACGAAAAAGCTGCAGTTGATCTGGAAGAGATTGGCCACAACACAGAGTTGTCAGAAATCTTATGCGGACCATCATTTTCAAATGATAGAGTTTGAGGTTGGTGATTGAGTCTTTCTTTGAGTTTCACCTCGCTTGGCAAACCATCAGTTGGGTAAGCATGGTAAGTTGACACTGAGGTTTGTTGACCCCTTTGAGATCATTGAGCAAATTAGAAAGGTGGTATATCAATTGGACCTGCATCTTTCTTGACATCGATTCACGATATGTTTCATGTTTCCCAGCTGAGGAGGTATCAACCGAACCTTTCCCATGTGATTTAGTGAGAGGATATTGATCTTGAGCCCGACACCATTGTGGTTGAGAAACCAGTTCAAATTATGGATCTCCGGGATAAGGTACATCACGGTAAAACGATTCCTTTGGTCCGTGTACCGTGGCAGTGTGGATGGGATAACCATGAGATGTGGGAGCGAGCATCGTTGGTGAAGCAGCAATGACCTTCTCTCTTTGTGAGTCCAGAATCATTATCACTTTCCGAGAACAAAAATATTTTACGGTGGGGAGAATTGTAACGTTCTTTGGGCTTCAGTACACTCTCCTTTAATGTTTAGGAGTTGGTAGTTCGAGTTCCTAGAGTTTTGGAGGTGAGCTTGAGTTTTTTTTGGAATTTTACAAAGGACTACACCGTGGAGGGGTTAGCGACATCGTGAAGTGGGCTCGCTGCGGCGTGGATGAGATGGATGCAACGTAGGGTTTGAGAGGAGGGTTTTTTATGCCACTTCCATATTCGACATGACTGCATCGTGGAGCAGAGGCTACAATGTAGGACTTCTATTCAACTGAGCTATGTGGTGATGCGACAGAGGCTGTGGCGTGGAGTCCTGCAGGGGTGAGTTTGGTCGGTTCTGCCAAAATTGGTACCCCTATGACATGGAGGTTGGCTGCGGTGTAGCTTTCGTTAGGCAGTGGGGCTCTGCAGTGTGGTGGTCTTGGTTGTGTCGTAGTCCCCTCTCCTGGAAAAGAGGGTCTTCACCATGGTTCTGGGACATGGTTTTGACCACATGGACTGCAGTGTGGTCCCTCACATTGCACTGTAGTCCCTCCTATGTTAGCCTCTTTTTGCGCTATGGATTGGGAGGCTGCAACATGGTCTGGCCATCCCGTGCCGTGGTGTTGTGGGTTGCGTCGTGGTCTTCTATTTTATACACTACCTATAAATACCCAAAACTCCCTCTAAATCTCTTCTTCTTCTTTCAACTTTCTATCTCAAACCTTAGGCACCTGAGAGATGTTTTTGAAGGCCTTGAAGCCCCTTTTTGATCAGGTTTAATCTCGGGCTTTGGGAGATCAATTCTTGGCAGTTTCTCTCCATTCTTGAGGTAGATGTCTCTATACGATTGTTCCAAATCTTGAATTACTTGAAGTTCTTATAAATTCATTTGCTTTGTTTTATGAAATGGATGGATTTGATATCAAAGTGGCTTTTTGTAAAGAGGTTCATGTTTTTGTAGTGTTTTTAACAGTTTTGTGCACACTATGCGATTCGATGAAATTCCTTAAGGCTGGTTTTGGCTCTAAAATGGATTTTCAAGCATGGAAGCAGTAAGACTTCAATGTGAAAATGTTTTTATAAATTGTGAGCATGGTTTTCAATTGGTTTTGACAAACATAACACATTGAGAACCTTGGCTCCATCGGGAAATGGACATGTCACTTTAGCGCGTGTAATGCCACTAGAGGTTTTTGATATCAAGAGAATGTGATATGACTCGATATCGATTGGATTCACATGATGCCTGACTAGTGTTTTCTTTTATGTCTAGTATGTATTCCCATATGCTAGAACCCAAATCATATGCTTTGTTATTTATGCTTAGTTTTAAACATGATTGTATATTCCATGGTTGATTGCTCACTTGCTTATCTTATGTTGTATCCATGAATGGTTTTTCTTATGCTCTAATGCTTTCTCACATGTACTATTCACGTTCCTTGCTAGTGTGAATATGAAAGGCTTTTATGAAAAACCAAAGGACGTTTTACAAAAAATGTTTTATCTTATGAAAATGCTTTATAAACTGTATTTATTTTAAAGATAGATATGATGTTTTCATGATAATAGAATTTGTATAGATTCGTTGGTGAAATCCTACTGGTCTTTGTGCTCACACCATACTTTATTTCTTTGGGTGCTTGTAGATGTGGTTTTGCAGGATGCAGGTAAAGGGAAGGGCGTCATGTAGTTTGTCAGCTTCTCTTGGTTGCCGTCATCTTCCCAGTGGGACGGGTTGGTGGTGACAAATAATCACATGGAGGCTCGTTGTAGTCTTGTCTTGGCTGTTTTCAGGTTTAGCCGTTTGACTTGACGTTTTATGTCTCATGGTTGTATCTTTTTCTTCAGTGTTTTACTCTGATGTTCAGACTTCTTTTGGTTATACATAAGACTTCTTGGATGTTTTGTTGCACGTAACCCTGTGGTGGACTTTCTCAAGTGATTTGTCTAGTTGACCCTGGTTGGTTTGTTGCAACCTATCTATATGTTGGACATCTATGCATATCGAATAAGAAGATACAAATAATAAACCAAACAGGGCACAAGACAACAAGAATCCAATGAGACATAACCAACAACCATGACTCATCTCATTTGGAAATATACAATAGAAGCAATTACATCTCGTACACATAAAACACAAGACTAAAATAAACGTACAACAGTTGGCTGAGTAGGTTAATACATGCACTGAAAAATAAAAATCACAACCCAAGTCACCGCTCAAACATCTCCCTGTGATCTATGGTCACTTCCCATGTCTACAACATCCAGTAATGGATTAGAATGAGTATATCATGAACGAGATCAAAACATGGGCACCTAAGAGAAAACATGAGAGATGCATGTTGGATTGGTGTAGCCTGATCTGGTTGGGCCGAATGCTTGTGGCCCGCAATTGTCGCGGGTCAACTATATTGTTTCACTTTTGACAAAGGTGGCCGACAGCCACTGTAACACTATACTGTTGCACTATAATGTTGCACTTTTGACTTCCAGCCGGCAGCCACAGTAGCACTTTTGACAAAGGTGGTCGCCGTTTACTGTAGCGACACGGACTTCCTGTTCGGAACAGTGGACCATCTTCTCCATATATAGCCCATTTCGGGTTAGGGTTTCTAACCTGAAAAAACTCTGTAATTTGTGCTCCCATTTTTTAGTGAGAGTTTTGCATCTCCGTGGATGTAGGGATTATTCCCGAACCACGTAAATTTGTGTGTTCTGAGTGCTATATTTTCTTCTATATTTTCTTTCATTTCTCGTTTCTATCACTGCGACTCTCGACGATTCTGCAACAATGCACACACATACACTGATGTGCATGCATGGTGTGAGCGAAATATGCCCAGTAGGATCTCGCCCATGAGTATATGCAATTCCCTTTGTAAAACATTTCAAATATTCTAGTTTGAACATAACATAGAAAATAGTCTTTTCACTTTTAAATAAGAAGGCCTAAAGGAAACAAGCAACATACTTTATTACTTTCCCCTTTTAAAATTATGAAACAAGTCTTCCTAACAAATGAGGCATATTCAGTTTAAAATCATAAGTTTCAAACCTAAACATTAAACACAAGATTTACTTCAAAATTTCCTTCAAACCACAAAAAGAGGGCTATCAAAATTCATGAAATAAAACCCAACCCCTTTTCTATCTTTTCCCAAAACCATTTCTCAAATACCATTTCAAAAAAACTGCCACTTTACTTCATAAACCATACTTTCAAAATCATTTTAGAAACAATTTGAAAGTAAATCAAAACACTATCAAAATTGAATACAAGTATCATATGTACCAAGATATCAAGGAGGCATGATAAAAGTGAAATAACTAGAAGATGGTACCATGTGAGCAAATCAAGAATAGTGGATATTAATAAGCGATTAAACAGAATCCCCTAAATAATCCCCAATTGGAACTAAACATCACAGGAAGCTCCTTAGGCTCCAATGATCTCACTGAGCACTAAATAAATAACCACTAGGAGGGTGAAAATTTCTTAGGGCACTAGTTGGTACACACACACCAAGCTAGCGTAACACGCATCCAAACCTTCTACTTAGCTACTTAGGATCCTATGATATCAATCAATGGAGGTGAGCAACACTAAGCACAAAATCATCACATGGAATAATAAACTCTTTTAAATAAACCTCATCTCACCCCTACACCCTCATATGAAACAACTCCTTCCATTTCATCCAAACATAAGTATCACATAACAATAAGACAATATAAAATACCCCCCTCAAGGCCACTATTTTAGTCAAATACAATAATTAGGTGGATCAAGTGAGGGAATCCGACATTTTGAGAAAACTCATTTTTATAAAGTGCCAACTGTTCCATTCAAAATAATCATGGGATTCCAAGCCATTTTATCATCCTTTTAGAATTCAGTTATGAAAACATATTTTTAAGTCCCCTTTGAGATTCAACACACTCCATCAAAATCACTTTAGAAAATTTTCATGAATCCTAACCAACCTTAAAAAAATTTAAAATAGGCTTCACACACCCCTTTTTAGTTAAAAACTCTTTAAATCCATGAAATCCCTTTAGAAAACAACTGGTGCAAAGAACCTCTCTAAAATCCCCAATTCCCTTTCAATATACACTTATGAATTTTAGAAAACACTTGACATGCACATATTTTTAAAATACAAATCATATTTAGAAAACCATAAGAATCATATTTATGAAATGTATAAAAACCATTGAAAACCAATTGCAATCCCACTATGAGTATCACTTATACATTTAATTTCATTAAGAAATAAATTGAAAACACTCGATCATTTCATGAATTTCATTATAAAGGAATTGCATAGAAGTACCTACCTCTTTTAAGTGGAAATAAATTGTAACAAGTCACCTTCGATAGATAAAGAAAAATTGAGAAAGGATATGACTTACACAATCCTTAGAGAACGAAATCCACAAGATTAAACCCATCCAAACCCTTAATTTTGAGTTGCATGTCCATTAGGGTTTAGGGGAGAAGGAAAATTGAGGGGAAGGGTGGTAGGAGAAGAGGAGCATCAGATATTGGAGGGAAAGAGAGACCGACCTTCCAATCCTCTTGGAATCAACGAATGAGGGGCTTGGAATTGGAGAAGAGGGAGGGAGAGACCTCCCTTGATCTCTACATGAGTGGCCGATGTAGGGGAAGGGGGAGGAAAGGGGCCAAATGACCTAAAAGTTGATGAGGGGGGATGTGAGATCCAATCATTTTCTAGGTTTGTCTCTCTATGAGTTTTTCATTAACTTTTCTTTTGGGTAAGTTTTTCCTCTTCTTTAAACCAAACTTGGTAAAAACAGATAGGATCCATGTAGAGAGATTTGTTGGGGGAAAAAATTAAAGTTCAAGGATGTATGTTAGAATTAATGGAGTCCAGGTATAAATGGGTTAAGTGTTTCATGAGTTCTTGGTAGGTTGAGAAGCTTTAAAGGGGATTCGGGTTGTTTAAAGGGAAAAGGGGATGAAAACCATCTGAAAAACATTTACATGCCATGTAAATTGATTACACTTAGTGTAATGTTTGGGTGTTTTAATAAAATAATATGATACGATGGGTTTTTTGGCGTATCCCATTAAAAAAATTTACACAATGTGCAACTACATTACACGACATGTAATTCCACGATCTGCTATTTTAAAGTATGTTGTGTGGTTGAGTTTTCATTATAACTCACTACAACCTTCTCCTCTTAACCCTAGGGCACCCTCCATGCAATTTTGGAGTGACAACCTTCATTCCAGACGTCCCGACAACGCCTTCGATTCCTGGTAAGTGATTTTGGTCCAGTTTCTCCCTTCTATTCCTTGGTTCTCCAACTGTTGCAGTGAAATCCTTCGACTGTGTGCATTGTTGGATTTGATCTTGATCAGTTTTGATCTAGGATTCTCTTGGAGATCGTCCGCACCTTCTTCCTCACAGTCATTTTCCATTAGAAGCATTGTTAGATTGTTGGTTAAAGGTAGGAGGTCTAAATCTTAACCCTATGGTTTGTTAAATTCCAAGTTTATGCAATATTGTGATTATATCAATGTAACGTGTGCCTAAATCAATTAAGTAATGAATGATATCATTCCTTGGAGTCCTTTATTTTCAATTGGATTCTAACCCAGCTTATGGCTACCCGTTAGGTGATCATACCATGAATATAATTGAATTGGATAATGGTTTAAAGTGTGTTTAGTATGACATGAGACCTTAGGTGATTGATTGATATAGAATCCCTAAGACGTGACTTATTTCTTATTTTTATGACTATTAATCAATTGTGATTTAATTGAAAGTGGTTTATGAAACATAAATGGTAATTCTCATAATTAACCATTGAGATTTATGATGTGATATTGTTATATCCATGTTGTATGGTAGGACTTGTGTTCCATGCTGAAATGTTTATATATCGGGCTTGACCCTGATACATACACACTTATATGATGTAATGCTAACATTGAGTGGGCTTGGCATAGTCCCATGATGTAATGCTTATAGAGAGCGGGCTCTACCCAGTCCCATGCTGTAATGCTTATAGGGCTTTGACCCAGATGCTGCAATGCTTATAGGGATTTGAACTGGAATGTTGTGACCATACCATGGTTATATGGTGGTGGTTGACATGGTCATAAGTCATGCTCTGATATATTCCAATATGGTTCCAAAGTAGGTTATTTTACCATGGTTATATGGTTATGGTTGATATGGTTGTAAGACATGCTTAGAGATATTCCGACAAGGAGCCGAAGTAGGTTGTTGTTGTATTTTATTAATTATTGAATTAATTAATATACCTATTTATCACTTTATTTCATACACTTCTTATCATAATGGTTTGTTTCAACATGTTGGTGTCGATCTTCTGAGTTATACTCGCTCCCTATTCGGGCCACTATTTGGTACCTAAGTAGCTTATGTGGATGCAAGTTTGGACAAGGGAAAATGACCTTACTGTTGATTGTTTTCTTGCTGGATGGACTAGAGTTTGGAGGTGAAACCGACATAGGGTTCAGGACCGAGGACTTTTGAGTTTTTATTTGAGCCTTCTAGTCTTTTACTTGTATGGTTTCTATCATGACATTTAGTTACATTCTAGCATGTCATTACATTATTCTTTTATTATTTATTGAATTATTTAGTTGTCTCTTGTTGTTGGTTTCTACTATGTCTATAATTTGATTTATTTTGTTTATATGGTTTATTTCTTCCACTATAACACTTCATACCAAGGGGTATAGTCTCTCCACTATACATTTCACACCCCCGCTGCTATTCAACAGCCTCTTCCATATAGGGAGGCACGCTTGAGGTCTCATAATCAACCCTTTTTGGCCATGTGAGAGAGTTCCTGATTGGGGGACATTATAAAGTGGTATCAAAGGAGTAGGTTTTATTTTCTTCTACTTTACTGTATGGGAAAGGTACAAAGGATACTGGGATGTGTCAGGACTTGGTAATGAGCTTGTGTGTGGGAGTAGCTAACCCATACACAGGGGAAAATCCAAGTGCCCCAGGATGGGATTGCTGTCTGTGCTGTGTGCTTGTTACAGTTGATATTATTTCACCTTGGGTGATTCACAAGTTTTGTGAGGTTATTGTTTTATGACGTTACTGTTTCTTGATATTTTTACTTGTGGCCCAATATGGTGTGAGATGAGAATACCTACATCATAGTAGGAATATAGGGATATATCGACATGCATTGTTCATGACATAGACATATCTATTTTTGCATGTGATATATATTTTCCTATTGAACTATGTCATGAGATATCTGTTTCACTAGATAAATGAAATGATTTGATGTGTTATACTAAAACACTTGTAATCCATGTTTAGGGAGACTGGGAGTCAGTGATTCTCTATTGTAGTCACCTGTCGGGGTTGACCTTGTTGCTATCCAGTTATCTAAGGTGTGTATTTGTCTTGTAGAGAAAATGCCTCCTTGTCATCTTTGATTTGAGCGTCAAGAGAGTGGAAATCATCATGCTCCTAACGAAGCTGAACCAGAGCTTCCTGTAGTTCCTGAGGATCAGATGGATGTTCAGCTTTGCGACAACTTTTCGAGGGTCATGGGATTCATGGAAAGGGAGACTGTTCATACCATTCCTTCGATATTTGAGCTGACAAGAGAGTTTCAACTGCAGTATCCACCAATGTTTACTAGGGAAGGGGGATCCTAGGAAATTAAGTTTTGGTTCAAGTTAGTCCAGACAATCTTCAAGCATCACAAGACACTCACGGATAGGAGGGAAAAACTTACTGCATATATGCTTCATGGACCTGCCAAGCGTTGGTGGGATATTATAGAGGAAGATGGGCAGTAGGATGATCTATCTTGGAAGGAATTAGAGATGAATTTCCCGATCCATTTTTATCCTGAGTCTTTGAGGGATGAAAAATCTCACGAGTTCATGCATCTGACATAGGAGGACATGTCAATGCTGGACTATACTGGATGTTCCGCAGACCTACAATGATTTGCACTATCTTTGGCAGCTGATGAGATATCTAGGGTGAGATGTTTTCAAGATGGTCTTCACTATGAGATCAGGTTACAGGTAAATGTTTTTCTATTGAGAAGATTTGAGGATGTGATGAACCAGACACTCATCATATAAGGTAATCCGAGAGAGGCTCCGAGAAGTAGCTAGGATATTTCAGTAGGGTGATCTGGGAGCTCTTCTTCAAGTGGAAAGAAGCACCGCTATGATAGTTTTTACCAAGGCAGTAGTGGGAAGAGTAGTTAGGGAAGTGGATAGCCATCTCAAAACCGTGTTTTGTTCCAGTGCTATCAGTGTGGCAAGTTTGGTTACAAGTTCCCACAGTGTCCTTACCTCCCAGTCATTATTGTATCTGTGGTAGGCCGTGTCATCTTTAGAGGTTTTGTGTGAACTTTCCACAGCAGACCAATGACAAGGGATCAAGACAAGCACCTAAGTTGGGAAGGGGCTTAACTAACCCTTAGCAGGCTGGTAGCTAGAGTTCCACTGGACGTTCAGGTTGTGGAAAGGGACACGATACCCTAGTATAAGAGAAGTATTACCAGGCAAGGGAAATAGCTTAGGGTAGTCAGATTGGAGCCCAATGCAGAGGGACAAGTCAGTTGCACATTATGCAGACTACTCTGACTATCATGGATGTAGGTCCATCTACTGTCTGAGGTATGATTCTTGTATCATCTACCTTAGATTGTGTTTTGTTTGATACAAGAGCATCACATTTTTTTCTATCTTCTCTTTTTGAAAATAATTTAGGTTTGGATATGGAAATCTTGGATGATACTTTGACCATCGACACACCATTGGGAGTGTGGTCATATAATATAAAATGTTACAAGGCGTGTTCTCTAGAGATTGGCCATTATCGTTTCTTTTGGGAACCGTTCATGATGGAAATGGCAGGCTTCAACTTGATTATTGGTATGGATTGGTTAGTTCTATACCAGAATCATATCGACTATTATAGGAAGAGAGTTACCTTTCTATCTCTAGAAGTAGGTAGTTATTCTCACCAGGGTGAGTGAGATCTTCAAGCTGGTCGTATGAAACCAATTTAGTACAGATTGGATTGTCTCACAGCTCAGATTGCTGGTCTTGCTCTAGATGATGGTGGAATGAAGCATGATTCTTTTCCTCCAGTGGTAGACCATTTCCAGGATGTTTTCCCTAAAGAGTTTTATTGCTTACTGCCTGAGCAAGATATCAAGTTCACAATCGAGTTGGTGTCGAGAGCAGAGCCAGTTTCTATACCGACTTACAGAATAAAACCAACAGATCTTCGAGAGTTAAAAGTTCAGTTGGAAGATCTAGAATACAAGGGCTTCATATGACCTGGTTCTTCTCCTTGGGTTTCTCCAGCTCTCTTCACCTAGAAGGCTAATGGGTCTTTGCACTTATGTGTGGATTATCAAATGTTGAACTAGATGACGATCAAGAATCGATATCCTCTTCCCGCGAATTAATGATCTTTTCGATCAGTTGAGAGGTGTTAAGATTTTCTCCAAGATTGATTTGAGATCAGGTTACCACCATTTGAGGGTGATACCATCATACATACCTCAGACTTCTTTTAGGAGTAGGTATGGCTATTTGATATGTTTCATTTACTTTCTTCATTGCATATATGACCCACTCATATTAATAAGTGATATATATTTTAAATTAAAAGGGGGTAAAAGAAAAAAAATGTAAATTCGATCACACATGATTCACCCCCTCTTAGTTTGATTGCATGATCCATTGGGAACTTCAAGTAATTTTATGATCTCTTCCTAAATAGTTGAAGAAAATTCACATTCATGACCATTGAAAAATATTCCAATGATATCTGATTGATCTCCAAATTCTAACATTATATTCATATAAAAACCCTTCACTAATCAAGGATTGAAAAGTGGATTATCATAAAGGAACTAATTGATCCAACCTTATCAACTCACGACTCTCCAAACTATAGAACAACTTATCATAAACCACTAAACACCTAATTCTTTTTCTGGAGTAACTTTATGTGATAAAATATAAAACTTCATTATTTTCCTAGATCTACTCAGGTTTTCCTTTGATCTTTTGGATGTATCAAAAGCTTCACAAGAATATTCTTTGAAAGATCACTTCACCTAAACTATTAAAAACTGATATTATAAGGTTATAAGGATAGGGTTTCGATAAAAGAAGGGTCAAAAGAGTATTTAACTCGAGTTGGAAAGGAAAGGGACAATTCTAATTCTATTTCAGGATATTAAAACCATTTAGGGATCTAAAATACTTAAAAACACATATGGTATCTTAAAACAAAGATAATTAATTTAATATTCCTTATAAGAAAAAATTATCAATACATATTAGTTATACATTAAAAAATATTAAATATATACCAAATTAAACACAAAATAATTTAAACAAAATTGACCATTCAAAAATCAAATATGATATAATTTAACTTCTCACAATACATAAGTTTTGTAAAAATATTATAAAACTAATGTTCTATGGTAATGAATCCAAGAGTGATATCCCTTTTTTGAAAATGATCCCTAAAAAAGTGATGTCTTAGATCATTGTGATTTTTACTAGAATGATAAACATGATTATTGGATATGCTAATAGCACTTGTGTTGTCCCAGTTTATAAGGACATGTCTGAATTGATATACATAGTTTAGTAAATTGTGTTGAATCTATAGAATTTATGCATAATAATTGCCTGTAGATATGTCCTTAGATTCAACAAAAGATAATGCAATATAATTTTTTTTCTTACTAACCATGATACTATAGACTTTCCTAATGAATGACATGTTCTGGAATTGGTTTTTCAATCTAACTTACAACCATCAAAATCCACACCTAAATAGATAATTAAATCAAAAGCATAATCTATAGAATATAATAATCCAAAATTAGTTTTACTTTTGAGATATTTTAAAATCCTTTTAACAATAATTAAATGTGATTCCTTGGGATTTTCTTGAAAATAAGCACACATACACACACTAAACATAATATAAGGCTTAATAGCTATTAATTAAAGCAAATTACTTATCATAGTTCTATAAATAATTTAGTCAACTAGTTTTTCAGTTTCATGAAGATCCAATTTACAAGTGGTACTCATTGGAGTATCAATTACTTTTGAGATATCCAAGCCAAAAAATTTGAAAAAGATCCTTTGTTAATTTTATTTGATTTAAAATCATTCCTTTGAAAGATTTGAAACCCAAGAAATAATTTTATCTCACCCATAAAACTCATTTCAAATTTATTTTTCATAATTTTTGAAAATTCAATATGAAATTAATTTATTGAATAATCAAAAATAATATCATAAACATATATCTAGACTATCAAAACATCTTTTTAAACCCTTTTTATAAATAAAATTGGATTAGTAACACCTTTTTTAAAACCATTTGAAATAAGAAAAGTGATGGGCCTATCATACCAAGATCTTGGATATTATTTTAAACCATAAAGTTATTTTGTTAACTTGAAAAAATTATTTGAAAAATGAGGATTTTTAAATCCATGGGTTTATTCAATAAAAACATCCTAAAAAATATAACCATTAAAGAAATAACTCTTGACATCTATTTGATTTAATTTTGACATTAAAATGTCCTATATAAACAAATAGTATTCTAATATCCTAAAGCCTATCTTGTTGAATCGTTATTGATAGAAAATATTACTAGGGATGCGAATCATCATTTTAAAAAATAAAGAAAAACTAATCAGAGATTATGAAATATAAAACAATAGTGAGTGTAGTGTTCTTGTGTTTTGATGCAATATAAATAAAAAAGAAAAAACACAAGATTTATATTGGTTCAGATAAAAAATATCATATTCCACTCCTCAATATCCTCTACTCATAAAGGATACTGGTACCCAATAAGAAACTCATTTTTAAAGGTATGAGAACCATGTTTACATTTCCTTCATTTTGAACAAACTGAAGGCACAAACTAGTCTCGATACAGGAGACCAACCTAGTATGTTGGACCTGAATTTTGATTGGGAGTAACAACCTTTAATTCCTTTTAAGAGGTAGAATAGCTATAGAAAGAGAAAGACTTGATTTTTTTGGGAAAATCATAAACCAGACCTGAAGAAAGTACAAATAGAAAGAAAAAATATTACACGAATAAAATAAATACAAGAAATGCAGCTGATGATTAGAATATCGATGAAGTTTAATATTGATGATTATTGATCACTTAAAGGAACAAATGTCTAAGATGGAGTCCTTAGGTGATCACAACAATAATTTAAAAGTCATAGAAGATCATGAAATTTTTTTGGAGTAGTAAAATATCAAAGAAGTATCACACCATATCTGAAAAAATTGATCTATATGTCATTTTGTTTTATGCCTTGAATGGATCTCCTGGTTCATTAAAAAAAATCTACAAGGAGGGTGAATGTGTGAAATATATTCATGAAACATGTTAATTCATAACAATATAATAATATGACCATTACCTATAGTTTTTTAAAGCCTCTCTAGATTAATATAGAATTACAATCAAGATTTAAATTTATTCATGAAATATTAATATAAAACAATTAATATAACAAGTAAAACAATTGTAAACAATTTATAATTATAAAATAATTGAATTAACAATATAATCATTTAGATTATAAATACATCAAAAGATGTAGTAAATCTGAGCATCAGGTTTTCTTTAAACTGGAAAGAAGAGTGTACATAAAATAATGTTACAACTTAATTTTTTAGACTCTAAAAATTTATTTCAACATAAAATAATAATACTATGATCAAAATAATTCATTTTAATAACACAAATTTAAATAAGATATAAAATTTTATAATTTTTTTAACTAACGGTGGGTCATTAACCTATCATTGGAATAGAGAATGACGACTCATGACCCACCGCTGGGTTCCAACAGTGTCTAAATAGAGCATGAACTACCATTGATTTTTTTTTAAAAAAATAAAATGAGTTAATTAAAACTAAATTCATTCCAAGAATCTAAGAAGTCAAAAGATTCATATATAGAAATAATTTTTTTTCACTGTTATAAGTCCAATGATGACTCATGACTCACCATTATAAAAATACAGTGGTGACTCATGACTTGATGTTGGGTTCCAATGGTGGATCATTGAAAAAAAATTATTATCACTTAAGGATGCAAAAAATAATGAAAGTGATCAAAATGAAATGACATATGAATAAGATCAAACAATAAAATTTAATATCACTTCACACAGTAAGAAAAAATCTTCTAAAATTTATATAATGAAACAAATTAATCGGTAGAAATACACTGCTTCACCTGATTGGAAAGAAAAATGGATCCTATTAAAGTGAAAATATTTTGTCATAAGTTTGAACAAAAAATATTAAATTTCTAATCAAATTAATTGAAAACAATTTAAAACATAAGGACATAATATAATAGATCTAAGGGTATATGAGGTCCTGTATGAGCTTAAAGATACACCTGCAACTAATTGTATAGAAAGGGGAAAACACCCACAATGGGTAAAAAATTACCTACCATTGATGTCCAATTGTGGGTAAAAAATCAACCACCATTGAAGTCCAACAATTGGTAAAATTACCCACTGTTTAGGTTTAGTGGTGGGCCATTGACCCACCGTTGGGTTCTAATGGTAGGTAAATTTATTGACCATTGGAATTTAGCAATGGAAACTCAACACCCATTGTTGGTGTCCACCAGTATCCCATCGAGCACCCAACGGAGGAAGTAATGCAGCATAGGAGTTCAAAACATGAGTAGGATTTCAAAAGAGATTGAACAAATGTAATTAAATAGAAAGAGTAATGACATATGAGATTTAACTTGAGTGAACAATAATCATAAAAAATATTGTCCCACATAGAATCAGACATTGGGAGGATGAGAAGTATAAGATCCAAGGTGCGCTTAGCCTTAATTCAGATTAAAAAACAATACTCACACACACAGGTCCACAGACCATACGGGCGAGTAATCCCACACTTACACCTACGGGCATGCTCTATGAGCCTTATACATGGGTCCCACATGCCTTAGGTGTGCATTATGCACACTAGCCACCATAACATCCTTATGTGGCTTCCTAAGGCATGTCTTCCAACAAGGTTGACCCTAAGGGGTCCCTTGTGTGGTTAAGGGTCAGACCGGTGCCTCACAAGGGTGCCAATATTTTTAACACACAAAATAATTAAACTTAAGAAAAAAATATAACTTGAAGAAATGGTATAACATTTTTACAATAAAATTATTCAAAAACAATTATAAAAGTTTTACTAGAATTAGTAATCAAAAAATTATTAATTAATTAAAAATCTTCAGAATTTAATAAAACGTCAAAGGAGGGTAATTTTTCAAAACAAATAAGAGTTAAAAATTATTTAATCATTTTAAAATACTAACAAACTCCCCCCTTTTGTAAATTAAAAAATAAAACATTTATTAAATTTTCAACAAAAAAATATCCCCATTTTTAAAATTTATCAAAAATTTCATTGAAATTATTATATAAAATAGAATTAATATATAAAATATATTATTTTTTTAATCATAAACTACTACTGTAAAATTAACAGATTAGAGGTTTATTATCATAAGAGTAAATAGATAAACAAAAAATTCCAAGAAATTAAAATAAAGACAATGTTATATTTTTACAAATATTTTTTAAATAGAGTAGACTAAATATTATTTAATCAGAGCATAAATTAACATTTTCAATTATAGAACATATGTAATTTTTTTTAAAAAACAATAATCATACTAAAAAATATTTTAAGCTTCCAACATACCCAATTGAAATGTCAACTTTTCAAATTTAACTAAATCTTAGGGTTTTGTAAATATGTCAACTAGTTCTTTCTATGTGGGAAAAAATTCCATGCATATATCACCTTTATTTCATGATCCATTAGAAATTTAAATCTTACATCTATGCATTTAGTTCTAGAGTGCTGAAGAGGGTTTTTTAGAAATTTAAATAGAACTTGATTTATCACAGTAAATATGAATTTTATCAAAACTGATATTGAAATCATAGTGTTTGTTTTATCCAAATTCTATGTGAACAACAACTACCTATAGAAACATATTCAGCCTCATCTATATATAGTGCTACTGATAGTTGTTTCTTAGTGCTCCATTAAATTGAACTTTTTTCTAAAAAGTGACACATACCTGTAGTGATTTTCTGGTTATGTTTGTAACCTACAAAGTCAAAATCAGACTAAGACAATAAATCAAAATATTTCTCATTAGAATAGAGAATTCCAATACAATTAGTAACATTGATATATCTAATTAATATATTAATATCTATAAAGTGTCTTTCTTTGTGGTTTAACTGAAACCTAGCACACAAGCAAACTAAAAACTTGATGTCTGGTCTAGAAGTAGTGAGATACAATAAGTTTCCTATCATGACTCTATACTATTTAATATTAACTGACTTACTAGATTATTTTAATTCCAACTTTGAATTAGTGCTCATAGGTGTTTTCATACTTTTACTTGAATCAAGTCCAAATATTTTAACAAGTTTTTGATATGCTTGGATTGATTTAATAAAATACCATCTTTTATTTGATTAATTTGTAAAACAATATTTTTTTAATTATCCCATTAATCTCATGTAAAATTCAATTTTCATAAGCTTAGAAAAATCATCTCATAGAGAATCATTTGTTGATCCAAATATTATATCTTCAAAATATATTTTTATAATCAGTATATCATTTAAAAACTTTTTTATAATCAAATTAGGATCAAACTTACCTTTTACAAAATCAATTTATAGTAAAAACTCTGTAAGCCTTTCAAACCAAGCTCTTTGATCTTGTTTAATACCATATAAGGATTTATTAAGTTTTAAAAACTTGTTATGGGAAATTATCATGTTCAAATCTATGGTATTGTCTAACATAGAATTCCTTTGAAATAATTACATTCAAAAATGAACTTTTTTACATCCATTTTAAATAATTTTATATTTTTAAAAATATAAATGGATAATAAAATTATAATTTCTTCCATTTTTGAAACAAGAGAAAAATAATATTCAAAGTCAATTCCCACTTCCTAGGAATAACCTTGAGCTACTATTCTTACTTTATTTTTAACTATGTTTCTAGTTTCATCAAGTTTATCACAAAATTTACATTTGGTTCCTATAATAGGTTTACCTTTTGGGAAAACAACTAAATATTATACCTTATTCCTTTCAAATTAATTTAATTCATCATGAATAACATTAATCCAATTTGAATTAATTAATTAATTTTTAACATTGTTGGGAAAAAAATTCAGGAACAAAATCATAATTAGCACAATAAAGTAAAACATATTTTTTTGGTTTGAATTCCAGATTCTAAATTACCAATAAAATTTTCAATAGGGTTATCTTTAAGTGTTTTAAATTCTTTTGGTTCAGTTGGAGAATATATATGATCCCCATTAACTAATGGATTTTCATTATCCTAATCATTATCTTTACCAAATTTAAATTTCTAAACCCATCATTTTCTTTGAAATATTCAGAATCCTTCTTATTAGAGTTGTTTTCATTAAACTTAATGTGGACAAATTCTTCAACAACTAAAGTTTTCTTATTGAAAACTATATAATCTTTACTTGTCACACCTAGATTTTCAATTCCATGCTTTGGTTCAAATCTTCTTTCGGTTGTTAGCTTTCTCTTGGTTTCTGGGTGTTCTAGGTTTGAAATTTTGGTGTCTCTTGTGTTATTGATATATGACATTGGTCTTGGGGGTATTATATGATACTTGTCCTCTTGTTTTGTCAAAATTTTGGTATTAGGTTATGGTGATTTGGATTTGGTTTAGTGACACTCCTAGTGGCACCACTTATGGGGTAAGTTGTTTAGGTAGTTTGTACCCTTCTGTTGGATGAGGTTTGGGTTGGAAAGAGTGATTTGTTTTGAGAATTTTTCTCCCATATCCCTAGCCTATATTTCTCCCTTGGTTTCCCCCTTTTACCCCTTAAATTTGGAGGATTATTGAAGTTTTTTGGGTGCCCAGAACAAGCCGCACGGTTCCAAACCGTACAACCAAACCGTGCAAGGGTGTCCAACACATTAAAATTTGATGTATTTTGACCCTTTTTCCCTTCTATAAATAAACCAAATCCGCCCCTCTATTATCCATTTCATTCCCTAACTTAATGGATAGCCTCCAAGGTTTCTCCATCTCCATTGGACCTCAACTTTGAAGGGAGATTTGATGGGAGAAACATCAAAATCATGCAAGTAAGTGTTTCATTCCTTGATTTCTTCCCTTAGGGTTTATTTCACAATTTCATGAGCTATAAAGTTTCCAGAATATAGGGTTCGTACCTAGGGTTTAACTTCTTGTCTTTTGGGTGAAATTTTGAGGTTTTAGGTTGCTTTTATCTTCCATGAGGTGCAGTGGTGGTGCGATTGATGTTTCACACCAAGTTTTGAGGGTTTCAACACAAAAGGTAGGTGATTCCATGTGTAACCATTTTATGATGAGTTAGATTGACTGAATTACATATTTTTCATGTTCCTCATATGTTTTTTGTGGTAGGAAAACTATTTTTGATTGATTTTGTTAAGCGTTTAATTTTATAGTTGCATTTTAGCTTGAAATTGGGTGTTTCTCATGTGTGATTCTTGGGGTAATATTTGGGTGTCTTTTATAACATATAAAAGTGATTTATTAGTGTTTAAAGTGGATTCCAATTATTGTTTTTTAATTCTTTGGTGTCATGTGGGCCTCAAAAGGGGGTTTTTAATGGGTTTTATGTATAAAACCTTATTATACTTCTTGAGAGTATTTTATGAAAATGTGTGTTTTCATGTGTATCTTTTGTGGTATTATTCGAGGTGATTTTATAACATTTTGGAGTGGTTAAATAGACATTTATAGGGCTGAAAATTCTATTTTTGGTTGGTATTGGTATGGTTCTGGCCTTAAATTAGGGCTTTGAAATGGGTTTTGTGTGCGAAACATAGTTACACCCCTTGGGTTTATTTTATGATAATTTTAAATGTTTTATTTGGTTAAATAAAGTGGGAAAAAAGGTGTATATGTACTATTTGGTGAGTGTGTTAACCTAATATGGGTTTTTTAAAGGTAATGTGGTGATTTAAGACGCCAATTTTTTTTAAAATGTTTTATAAAGTGCTGAAATGTTTTATCAAATGGAAAGAGAGGTGTGAAACATGGCTGTGGGATATTTTGTGTGAGTGTGATGTGAAAAATGGATTTTTTTATAAAAAGGGTATTATGTAACATGTGAGTGAGATGCTATGTGATTTTTAGTGTTGTGGGAAAGATTTTATAAAATTTTTAAAGGATTTGTTGAATTGTGAAAAATATGCAAAATGTGTTGTGGGATATTATGGTGTGAGTTTGATTTAAAAATAAATTTGAATAAAAAGGGGGAATATGTGACTTGTGTGATGTTTAAGTGGAATTTTAATGTGAAAATTATATTTCTTGACTTGTTGAACTTGTTTGAGCACAAGAGGGAAACCCATGTATCTAGGTGGGTGGACGTGTACTAGTATGCTAGTGATCTCGTGGGGTTTGGCCTCAGTTTCACGTAGCAAGTTTAATGCTTACAAAAATAACTAAACTATGATAATGATGATGATGGGGGACCACTAGGTTATGGTTATTCTCCATACTAGTGGCTAATGTGCATGAGAACAAATATTGTGATGGTTACTCTCACTGAGATACAAGGTACCTGGGACCCACAACGAGCTAGTGCCTAGGAGTTACTTTCCTGTTGCTTGTGCTCATTAGATACTTTGTACCTACCATCGACATATGATGTGGTTTTATGGAAAATTATTTATCATTGGAATTATTTTTGAAATTTTTGATTCTTCAAAATATCCCACTTGAAAATAGTTTTTATTTAAAGTTGCATCCTTTGGAAATTGTAACTAGCATTTCCTGTTTACAAAACTTGCAAGATTTTCATCTTTGAATGTTTATCACATGGAATCCTTTAGTGGTGTTATCCTACTGTGATTTTGATCTCACCCTACTTACACCCTTGTGTGTAAGTATACTTGGTTATTTTTTTGTCGTGGGTTTGGGTACAACATTTTGTGCCACCGGTTTGGGTTTTAGCGGTCCATCGTGGTGCGATGTTGTGGAGATGGATGGAGGGTGGTGCCTCTTTCCATGTGGAGGTTATTGGGATGTCATTTTTGGTTTTTTACCTTTTTAATTGTCTTTGAACATTTTTTAAAATTGATTAATTCAATTCTTAAATTTTATAAAAGATGATTTTGTTTGAAAAATCCAAATTCGTTTTATTGGATTCATTTATTGTTTTAAGTTTATAAAATCTGGTAAATCATTCCCAATTTTCAGTTTATGATACCCGGGCACTTGTGCCAGCCCGTTGATATTTGGAACACCCTTCGGGCCTTGTCACGGGCCAGGTTTGGTGTTAGTTTTGATGGTGACCAGATTCAGTTCGTGACATTACTTGCATTGGAATATCCTAATAACATCCCTTCTCTAGATTTAGATTCAAAATTTTCTAAATTATCTTTTGTATTTGAGATGAAAAATTTACAACCAAAGATCCTGAAATAACCAAATTTAATTTTATATCCTTTTAAAATTTCATAAGGGGTCTTATTTAGGAAAGGTATAATTGAAATTCAATTTAAAACATGTAAATATATATTTATAGCCTCTACCTAGAAATATTTAGGTACACTATATTCCATTTTTCATTGAACTAGCCAATTCTTGAATAGACCCATTATTTCTTTCTACCACACAATTCTTTTGTGGTGTCTTAGGGGCTGAGAAAAAGTGTTTATATCCATTTGATTTATAAAATTTATCAAATTTAAAATTTAAATTTTTTTCACCTCTATCACTTCTAATAGATATGACTGAAGTATTTTTGAAAATTTTAATAAGATTACAGAAAGCACAAAATTTGGATAATGTTTCATTTTTATGAGATAGAAAATAAATCCAAAATAATCTACTATAATCATCTACAATGACCAATAAATATATTTTACACCAAAACTAGCAGGTTTTATATGTCCAAATAAGTTAAGATACAGTAATTCTAAACATATAGTAGGACTAATATCATTAATTGATTTAAATATTTCTGTATTTTGTTTACCTTTTAAATAGGAGTCACACATGAAATACTTACTTGTATGAAACTCAGGTAATTTCAGAGACTATTTATGCTTTGAAAGTTTGTGAAATAGTCTTAAATTTTCATGCCCAAGTCTCCTATGCCATAGAATGTCATTTTCTTCTACATACCTGAGACACTTAAACTTTTGTTTAGTTAGATCATAAAAATCAATAGTATATAAATTTTCTTTTCTATTTGAAGAAAATAAAACTAATTTATTTTTTGGAATATAACATTTATTATTTTCAAATAAAACATTTAATCCATCATAAAAAAAACTATGATATTCTTATGAGATAATGTTTTAAACCAAGTACATACAATAGTTTTGAAATAATAATAGTTTTTGAAAAACCAACCTGACCAATACCTTTAATATGACCTTTAGAGTTGTCTCTAAAAGTGACAAAGCCACCATCACATGAGTTAAATGAAATAAACTTTGAAATGTCACATTTCATGTGTCTATAGTAGCCACCATCTAAGTACCATGAGTTATTGAGAATTCTTAGGTATATTTCCTGAAATTAGGAATTCAAGCAGATTGTTTAGGTACCCATTCCAACTTGGGTCCAACTGGATTAGTAGTTGAAAAATTTGGCACCCAAATAGATTTAAAGAATTTATTATAGGGATGTTTAGAAATTAAATCATTATTAATGAAAGTTATTGTGTTCCCAAATTATTGAGTAAATATCAGTGAACACTCATTAGCATAATTCCCTTTCATTCTACATTTAAAATAGGTTACACTTGAAATGATTCCTTTTGATATTTTGATAAATTTAGTTTTATTTAAACATGGAGTTGTACTAATATATGCAAAACCATTTTTATTGGTGTTTAATATCATTAAATACATAATCTTATCATATTGTTGTTTTCCTTTCACAAAATTATATAATTCCTCGTTTATATTAACAACTTCATTTTTCAAAACCTCATTATACTTTTGAACAGTTTCCAAATTTGTAAATACTTTTTCATTAGTTCTTAAAGGTGTGTTTCTTAATTTTTTATTTTATTGTTTTAAATTATTATATTCATTTTATACTTTATTTAAATCATCAAAAACTAAATTAAATCTTCTATTTCGATCTTTATCGTTAACTTCCAAGAAGTTTTTAATCCTTTCATTTTCATCCTTTAGTTTTAGTAGTTTAGAATTAAAACCATCTTTATATTTATCATTATGGGAAATACAAATTTTCATATTTTAACATTCCCTTTTAAATTTCTCATTTTCTTTGATCAAATCATTATTCTTTATTTTAAAATCAGTATACTTTTAAATAATTATGGCTCTATAATTCTTTAATTCTTCATTTTATTTAAGAAATTTCTTAACTTTATAATTTTCATAATCAGAGTCATAACATGAGTCAGAAACAATTTCAATTTCATTTCCAGATAAATAATTATGTTCAACATTAGTAAGAGTTAATAACTAATCAAATATACAATAATTTACCTCACATGTAATACCCATTAGGGAAATATTTTTTATCTCCTATTCATTTATAGAATCATCACTTGAGTTAGAACAATCCGAGCAGTCCCAACCTCCAAAAAAGATTATTTTTCCTTTCATCTTTCATCTTTATATTTCTTTGGAATTTTGAGTTTAGGAAAATAAGTCATTATATGACCTTTATTTTTTCACTCATAATAGTTTAATTCTGAATCATAATTATTAGAATTAGTATTACCTTTCTTGTAGTCCTTTTTGGACTTCCTCTTGAATTGCCTCTTCCCACATTTGTTTTTCATAAACTTGTAAACTTTTTCTGAAGTGGGCTATATCTTTGTCAATTTATTAACACTCAGATTCAGATGAATTAGATTTATAAATAACATTTTATTTAAATTAAATACCTTTTCTTTTAGTAGACTCCTCATTAGTAATATTATTTATCTCTATCTCATATTATAACAAAGATCCAATGAGTTCATCTAAAGTATACTCCTTGAACTTATCACTCTCATCAATGAACACCTTATTTAAATTAAATATATTTGGACAAGTTCTCAATACTCTTTCCACTTGATCATTTTTGTTTAATACTTCTCCAATATCACTCATACCATTAGTGATACTGGTGAACCAATGGAACTTTTTATTTACATATTCTTCATCTCCCATTTTGAAGTCCTGTTATTCTGCTCTCATCATTCCTTTCTTGGTTCTTTTTAGCCTGTTAGTGCCACAATGAGTCACTTTAAGAATCCTCTATATGTCATTGGTTGTCTTAAAAGATGAAACATGACTATATACACTTCCAATGATAACATAATACAAAGTATTCTTAACATTATAATTCAATACATAATTTACCATGTCATTACCTATCAGAGTCTCCGAATCAGTTTTAGGTAGCTCATATGGATTTTCCATGACTGTCCAGTGATCCACACTCAGTTTTTTAGGTAGGATTCAATTATATATTTCCAGTATCCATAGTCACTCCCATCAAATAATGTGGATTTCTATGGAATCTAGTCATTATTGGCATTGTTACCCACCATCTTAAAAGAAAACATTTCTTTTATTCCTTAAACTGTTAAGTCTAGTATACCAGGTTAGAAAAAAGATAAAAATAATAAGTAGCATAAAGACTAACCTATTAGAGATATATGCTCCGATACCAATTGTTGGATCATTATTGATGGGAAATATAACTAGGGCATGAATAGTCATTTTAAGAAATAAAAACAAAATAATAAGAGATTATGAAATATAAAAAAATAGCGAGTGTAGTGTTATTAAGTTATGATTCAATGGAAATAAAAAATAAATAACACGAGATTTATAGTGTTTTGGATCACAAAGATCCTAGTCAACTCTTCAATCTCCTCCACTCCTCAAGAATACTGGTACTGTAAGAACCTGGGTTTTCATACGAGGTAAAAATCCATTTCTTTTCGATTTAAATTCCTTGTTATGGAATTATGTGAATGATTAACTTGATCATGGGTGTTTTGGAGGTGTTTTGGGATTATTTGGAGTCCAGAACCAAGTTTTGGGTTGAAAATGACCTGGCGCACAGTTTACGCACGACCTGTGCATGGTTTGGACTAACCATGCGAAGTGCCCCTTGCTAAAAAGTGAGGTGCGTAGGGTTTCTGCACAGTTTGGGAAACCATGCAGGTAAACTGTGTGAATCTTCTATGTTGGTTTTTTTAATTTTTTAATTAAAAACCAATTTTTTTCTTTTTAAACCCATTTGGGTTTCTCTCCTCCTTCACACAACAGCTCCCGAAGATCTCCCTTGAGGCGCCTATCATAGGCTTTGAGCCAATTCCTTCACCCAACCTCCATTTTGATTGATGATTGTATCATCAGATCCACAACGATAAGTCCTCGATTCCTTTTTAGTCATTCTTGATTCTTAGAAACAAAGAATGAGCTATTTGGATTTAGGCCCATATTCCCTAATATCCAATTCTTCATCTGTTCTTCAGATTTCTTCCAAACCAGGATGAATCAAGACTTAATACTGGACGAGCTGTCTACTACTGAGGTGAGGTAGGTGGTCAATACCTTATTTTAGCTTTTATTTGGTGTTTTTCAGGTGTTCTAACTTTATTCCATCCGTCAAACTTTCTGACAAGGTCTCATTTTTGAGCGAGTAACTTTCAGTAGTTGTATTTGGACCCAGTGAGGTTGACCATAGGTTCCATTTAGGTGAGTTGGCTCCCATTTCTCATTTCGAGGTCACCTGAGGGGTGCGCCTTAAGGAAATATCTTATTTATGCCTATTTAAACCACCCAAGGGGTGTGTTCTTGTGATTTCCTAGTTATAGGAATCTCGCTAATGCTTTGATAGCTTACATAACCTGTTTAGGAGATGTATTGCCTCCTTGATTAATGAATATCATGTTATGCCTCATATATTTTGATAGTTTGGAATGTCAAATGGATAATATGGGTGAGTATACATATATGAATTGACTAATGACTTGTTAAATGGTTTATATGGGAGGGTAGGCCCATATTTTTGGCAAATGATAAATTGTTTTCATGAGTGGGTATACTCATGTCTTGTGTAGGTTGATGTGAGTGGGTATACTCACATGGAATGAATGACTAATTTGAATGTTTTAATGCTTAAATGCTTGATTGAATGGTTTGATAGATGCCATGGACTTCTCTCCATGGATCTGGAACATGGTATTGGAAACCTTGGGTTGACTCTTCACCTTGGGTCTTGATATTGTGGGATACCTCGGGCCTTGATACCACGTGGATATGGCTTGCTTGGGATCATGTAGGACCTGATTTTGACTTGCTCCTAGGACCCCAACCAGTGCCTAACTGAGTTTCCACCAGGGATGCCCATGGGACTCAATGGGATTCCTTGGGAAATCTCCTTGTATCCAGCCCTTCATGGTCTATATATTTATTACTTGGATGCCTTGTTCTGCTAACACCTTGGATCTGTCCCTTATGGTCTAAAATTCTCTATACGGTGAGGCCATGGGATGTTTGAATTCACTATACAATGTGACTATGGTTTCATGATACAAATGGATGTATGGAGTGGCCGTGTTACTTGGTTGTTTACTTGGTTATAGCTACCTTTTTAGGATTTGAGTCTCTTTTGTAAGTATCCTTGAGGGCCTTTTGGTTTTACTTGTTATAGTAGACTTATGACATCAGAATATGCACTTACTTAATGGTTGTTTACACTTGCTAGAAACATTGAAGAATTGTTGTTAGAACTGTATAGACCTTGGTGGTTGCCTATTAAGATGTTTATATCACACCTTGTTTGGGCCACCTTGGAGACCCAAACAGATTATATGGTTGTATGTGATGATAGGGGAAAGTTCCCTAGTACAAGTTATTGATTGTGGCTTTGGAGAAGGAGAGTATAGGACCAAGCTGAGGCTTGTGATGCTGGGATTCTTTTTTGGTCTTTTTTTTGGGATACTTATATCATATTGTATTGCAATGTACTATTATAGATTCTTTCTAGATACTTGTACCATCTAAATCATTTTGTATATGATTCACTTCTTATTATTGATATATATATATATATTTATATATATTCCTGCTTGCTTTATTTTTAGTGGACTTCTTATTTATTCGCTTATGCTATTGCATGTTTTGACTTCCACTGTGATACTCTGGTAATGAGGGCATAGTCTCCCCACTGAATCACCTAATCCCTCACTGCTATTCAGTAGCCTCTGGCATTTGGGGAGATGCGCTTGAGGCCTTGTGACCAACCGAGATTGGGGCACCGTTTCGGGTGGCATCCGAGTTTAGGACATTACAAAGTGGTATCAAAGGAGTTTTTTTGGTTTGACTTACTTTTGGTGACATTATACAAGGATAGGAAGGAAATAGAGTTTGGTAATAAACTGTGTCTGGGAGTAGTTACCCCACGTACAAGGAAAATCCAAATTGCCTCTAATTGAGTTCTGATTTTCTAAATTTTGACTATTACAGTTGATTCGATATCACCATTGGGTGACACACTTGATTTCTATTATTAATATTGAAGAAATTGTGGGTTCTATTTCATTTGTAACCCAATGAGATGAGGGTGTTCCATATCATGTATCATATAGACACTTTCTAGAATTACATGCCATGCATTATGCTATGCCATTTAGGATGCATTAGATATTGTATACTGTTGTGATAGTTGATGTGATAGTTGTGCCTGCTGTTGTGTTAGTTGGGTGTAGTAGATAAAGGTGTGATTTCATATTTTGATCCATAAGGATTATGGGCCCTTATGAATTAGGAAATGGCACACCAGTGAAATGTAAATACTTAATGAACTTGTCACATGTATGGTTTGAATGGGAACCATGCTTTGGGTTCATGAGGTGTTATGGGCCCTCATGGATTCATAATTGGTAACCCATGGATAATTTCTTGGATAACTGAATGGAAATGGAAACTCTAATGGTGAATAGAGACTTGACCGAGACCCGACTTTTGACTGGATAAGAGGCATAGTTTCTAGTGGTTCGTTGGATTTTCCTTATATAGTCTTGGATTTAGGAGTAGGTTGTGGGTTGACTTGGTTTCTAGGAGGGTTTTGACATGTCCTATGCTTTTGAGCTTTGTGCTTTGATGTTGTTCTTTAATAAGGTGTGCATTTGGAATTATAGAGACATGCCGCCAGGATGACCTCCAGTGGCACACTACGATGGAGGAAATGACCATACTTCAGAGATAGTGGGCCATATGATATGGTTGATCCTCCTAAAGTGCCATATACAACACTTGAGACTGTTCTAGACACAAGTGTTGAGGCACAGTTCCACAAGGGTTTCTTTTGCTATATGTAGATGATACAGGGAGCACCTCAACCAGCCTTGACTATGGTTAATCTGACACGGGTGTTCCAGTTGCAGTATCCTCCTACATTTTTAGGGGATGACAGACCACATGCTGTAGATCTATGACTAGAGACCATTTTATAAATTTTTGTGCATATGGATATGCCTCTAGAGTGGAGGGTCAAGCTCGTGATGTATATGATACGTGGAGCGACAAAGCTCTGGTGTGATGTTTTGTACCAGGCTGATGGGCTACATGATATGGGTTGGAATGAATTCCAAACCTACTTAAATGACTACTTTTACCTACAACTTTGCGAGTAGATTGGGATACTGACTTTATGCATTTGGAGTAGGGCGCGATGATGGTTATGGAATACTTACCATGATTTATAGATCTACAACATTTTCACCAATGTATCTTACTGATGAGTTGTTGAGGGAGATGTGCTTCGAGGAAGGTATTATACATGCTATCAGATCTTAGGTCAATGTGTTCAAGTTTCCTTCTATCATTGATATTGTGAATCAGATACTGATTACATATTAGATCCCGAGATAAGTTGGGCGTACTTAATATGAGAGTGCTATTTCTCACCCTACTGGATCTACGTATTCAGGAAGAAAATGTCATTTTGAGGATTCCTATGATGTGAGTGCTAGTCAGGATATGGGTGAAGGCATCTTGGTGTTTTTAAATTAGCGTGGTAGGTGAGTCCACATGAAAAATTAGTGTGATCGTGACCCAGTCGAGTGCTGAGGTTGCGACAGTATGGGGCACATGCAGTGGTTTTGCAGGACCTTCCCTCCAGCTGCAAGTGGTAGGGGGTTAGCTTCGACATCAGGTTCAGGAGAAGGGTCTTTAGCTCCGCATCAGGCTGGGGGATAGAGTAGTGTAGTCCAGTCAGGCCAGGGTAGTGTTATTCGTGGCTGTGGTATCCAGAAATTGATTTCTCAAAGATAAAAAGGTGGATCAGCTCTGGGTATCTAGGTAGGGTCACAGGGTCGTGGTACATGCCAAACTTATGCAGTGCAATAGACCCATCATGAGAAGGATCTCGGACCATCTACGATGAGATGTACGATATTAGTGGATTCTATTATTGAATCTACTCTTTTCGATATAGGTTCCTCTCACAGTTTTATCTATGCACGAGTGTTTAAAAGCCTTAGGCTTGTGGTTTTGCTTTCTGAGGGAGTTTTGACACTAGAAACACTGTTGGGAGTTATAACGGGTGATGTGATCTAGTGTATAGAGTGACCTCTTAAGGTTGAAGGGTGTCACTTTATATGGGATCATTATGTCCTCAAGATGATGGGTTTTGAAGTCATTCTAGAAATGGACTAGCTCATGGATTATTGAGCGTATGTTGACTGCTATCATCGTAGGGTGACTTTCACATCACTAGAGGGTGTAGTGTTAATTCACAAGGGTGAATGGGATGTACAAGTGAGTAGATATAGACTCAAGCATCATGGTCTTGGATGGATGACAACCCATATTTCTATTTTGTTTCTGGATGATCAAGGAGTGAGTCAGGTGGAATTTACTCCAGTAGTTGAGAACTTCAGGGATGTATTTACTAATGAATTTTTTTGTTTACCTCCCAAGAGAGAGGTGGAGTTCTCCATCGATCTAGTGCTAGGAGATGCACCAATATCTATTCCTCCTTATAAGATGTCTATGATGGAGTTGAAATATCTCAAGAGGTAGCTAGAGGATTTAGAGGTGAAGTGTTTTATCATACCTAGTACTTATACATGGGGTTCACCAGTCCTTTTTATGAAAAAGGAATACATAACCCTTAGGCTATGCTTGGATTATCAAAATCTGAACTAGCTAATGGTTAAAATCTGATATCCTTTGCCACAGATAGATGACCTGTTTGATTACCTTTGAGGAGCTCGAGTGTTCTTAAAGATCGACTTGAGGTCAGGATATCACCAGTTGCATGTTTGACCTGCAGACATACCTCATACATCTTTTCATCATAGGTATGAGTTATATGAGTATCTAGTTATGTAATTTGGTCTCAAAAAAATGCCAACAGTTTTTATGGAACTGATAAACTGAGTGTTCCATACTTGGATTCTTTTATGGTGGTTTTTTTTTATAATATCTTAGTGTATTCTCACAATATACATGACCATGTCGACCATCTTGATATCATTATGAATACACTAAGAGATCATCAGTTATATTCTAAGATTACAAAGTGCCACTTTTGGATGAATCCGATTCACTTTCTGGGTCACATAATATCAGAGATAGGAGTGTCAGTGGACCTAGAGAAGGTGAGAGTTGAAGTTTCCTGGGAACATCCCAATAACATTTTTTACATATGAAGATTCTTGGGGATAGTTGGATACTACATGCATTTTATACATGACTTATCATGCTTAGGAACACCATTGATGGGATTGACTAAGAAGGGTGTGAAGTTTGTGCGTTCAGAATCTTGTGAGATAGGATTCCAAGAGATGAAAGGGAGGCTGGAATCAACACCAATCCTGATGCTACCAGAGAAGGGCCAGAGTTACATGGTTTACTCTAACACTTCAGGTATTTGGATGGGGGCAGTGCTAATTTAGGGAGATCGAGTCGTGGCATATAGGTCTGGGCAGCTGAGGCCTCACGAGAAGAACTACCCTATGCATGATCTTGAGTTATCTATAGTTATTCATTCATTGCACTGTTGGAGGCACTATTTAATAGTAGAGCGTTTTGTGGTGTACAAGGACCACAAAAGATTCAAGTATATATTTATGTAGCATGATCTGAATTTGAGGAAATGAAGGTGGGTGGAGTACCTACAATATTTTTACTCGGATCTATCCTAAATGCTTGGTAAGGGAAATGAAGTAGCCGATGCACTGAGTAGGAGGAATCATATAAAGGTAGTGAAACATTCCAGTAGTGAGTGGAACCTTATGGAATTATTTTTGGAGATGCATTTGGAGGTGCACAACAGACAAGGGAAGAATTTTATTTCATACTTATCTATTACCTCTACCCTATTGGATAGAGTTAGGATGAGGCAGCTATCAGATTCTGAAGTCCTATTTCTATGGGAAGGTGTGGCAGGTGAGGACCCTACTCCTGGTTGGATGGTAAGCGGTGTTGAGATCCTGCATATCCAAGGATGTGTTTGGGTTCCAGTGGATATACGTTAGGAGATGATGCAGGAGTTTCATGCTTCAACTTGGGCAGTGCATCCTGGGGTTACCAAGATGTACCGTGACTTGTGACGTCAGTATTGGTGGCCAAGAATGAAGAGAGAGGTATCTAGTTTTATTACTATGTGTTTCACCTTTTATCAGGTGAAGTTAGAACATCAGCGAACAATTGGGATTTTACAACAATTACCTATTCTAGAGTGGAAATGGGATAATGTCATGATGGATTTTGTGATGGGTTTTCCAAGGTCTCTTTAAGGTAATGATATTTTGTGGGTTATTGTTTACAAGCTTATGAAGGTCATACATTTCTTGACAATCAAAGAGAATTTTAGTGTTGATGATCTTGGAAAGTTGTACATCCAAGAGGTGGTACAATTTCATGGGGTACCATGTACTATCATTTTATATAGGGATTCACACTTTTTATATCATTTCTGGAAGAATTTTCAGAGGGAACTGGGAACACAGGTTCTTTTGAGCACAACATACCACCCTTAGAGTGATGGCCAGTCAAAGTGTATTATACAGGTGCTAGAGGAAATGCTGTGAGAATGCATCCTAGATTTTGGAGGATTTTGGGAGAGGAAAATTCTCCTGGTTGTGTTCTCCTACAATAACAGTTATCAGGAGATGATATAGATGTAACCTTACAAGGATTTATATCGTAGGTCTTGTCGTTCTCCCTTGTGCTGGCTAGAGGTAGGAGAGGAAGCTTTACTGAGATGACGTCTTGTGTATGAGACTTCTTAGTAGGTCTAGATGATTTAGAAGTGGATGGCTACTGCATAGTCTTTCCAGAAATCATACGCTGATCGCTGTATACAACCTCAAGATTTTGAGGTTAGGGATTAGGTTTTCTTGTGTGTTTAACCAAGATTGGGACACATTCGGATCATGAGACAAGGTAAACTTTCACCAAGATATGTAGAGCCATTTGAGATTATAGAGAGAGTCGGGTCGGTTGCCAATCGGTTGCTTCCACCTCAGAGGTACCGAGCCATTCACAATGTCTTCTATGTATCTTAGTTGCACCTCTATCACTCTGTAACGACCCGAACTTCTTAATAATATTTGTTTCCTAAATTTGTGTGTTATTTCATTTTATACTCAACAAAACTATATCCTTTAATTAATGAAGTGATTATAATTAAATGAGACCGTTGGGTTTTGACTGTTATATGACTGTTGGTCAATATGACTGTTGGAAACTAAACTCTTAATATTACAATTATTGTTTATAAATACAAGTGATATTGGTTAATTAATAGAGAGAGAAGAGTCAATGGCCTCATCCAGTAGACTCGGGCCGTACGAAGCCCATCTTTTAGAGCTTGGGAAGGAGGCAGCATCTATGGGCTTTGCTCTGGACCAAGCCCAAGCTGAGCTCCAACATGTGAAGATTGAACGAAATCAACTAAGGGAGAAGTTCAAGTTGATAGAAATCACCACTCGGGCAATGTTGTTCGAGCCGCCCTAAGATTCTATCACTATAGCACACCTTACACTTAGGTCATATGCAGGTGTTATAAGGGACTATGTAATGAAGCCTTAGATACTCTTTGTAATCCATTAGTATAAATAATTTTTTTATTTCTTATTATGGAAAAATTTGTGATTTTCAAATGTCCAGATAAATATAGGATGAATATTATTGATGAATTTTGTAAAAAGAGTATTTTAAAATATTTATGAAAACTTTAAATAATTAATAATGTGAAATGATTTTCATAAAATGGTCTTCTACAATTGTGACTAGTAAGAAATTTAGAGTCTAATAAGATCAACTTAATTTTTGATGAATAGTAAAGTATGAATAGTAATGCACCCTTATGAATAGTAATGAATATTAAATTGTCCAAAAAAATAGAAACTTCACCCATGAATGTATAAATACAATTTAGACATCTTAAAAGTGAAAAATTGGTCATAATATAGGTATTGGTATTTTTGTATGTCATAAATATTTTAATTACAATTTTATAATTAATTTAATAATTAAAATAAAAATTTATTTTCATAAAATGTAATCATAAATTGTTACTTTATTATCTTATGGTTATACGATAATTTTATGGGACCATGATTTCTTTTTTAAGGTGTTACAAAACAAGTTATTGATTTAAAGTTGTTTATTTGGAATAAATAATGATTTTATTTAAAAATTAAATTAAAAATATTTATAAAATTATTTTCATAAAATGGAGTTAATTTTTGAACTCAGATCATCGATATTAGGTTAGGGTAATTTTTTGGGATTTTTCTGAAACAGTTGAATTTTTGATGAATAGTAAAAACAGAGTTTTGAGTTTCGGGTGTTTAATAACATCATTGATGATGTAATCATGATGTAATCAATCTGCTCGACATTTGAATAGTAATATATTCTATGAGGTGTTCCAAGTGTCCAATACCATGGGCAAATACCATGGGCAAGCCCATGGTTTTGCAAATACCCCCGATGAGGTGTCCCTTGGAAATTAATTAAATATTCCCTCATTTTTCCTACAAATACCAAGACATTCCATCATTAATTTAATTCCAAAATCCTTCACAATGGAGTTATAGTCTTTTTACATCCCAAGGATTCCTCCCAAGGTTCCCTCAAGCCCCCCAAGGTCCCAACCTTCAAGCTTTCGAAGTTACTCTTCAAGGTAAGGGAACCTTCCACCCTCCTTTTTTAGTCATGATTTCCTTTAAGTTATGTATTCCAGTTTCCATATTCTTATGTGGGGGTATGTTCTTATATATTATTTTTACTGTCCATTTCATGTCCAAATGATGAGATACCCTTTCTTCTCTCATCAGTTTATTTTCTGAATTTTTAAGTGACGCCATTAGGCTGCCGAATTTTCATAAAAGAAATTGCACCTTCTCTTTTCTTTCGAGTTTAATTTTCATATGGTATTTCCTTCAAATATCCATACCATGATATTATTTATTTTTATTATGTACCTATACTTTATTATGATTTTTTTATGAGTGGGTGACTCTTGTCCCCTCTCTTTTCAATGTTTTCTAAAACCATGTTATATAACCGTTATGCTGCAGAATTTTCGTCTAAAAATATCTCTCTTTTTCTAAATAAATTCTCTTGTATTATTTATTTAAATACCCAAATATATTTTTATTTCAAGGGTATTCATAAATACAAAAAATTGATCTATTTGATTCTATAATTTACATACATATAACCCTCACTCTCTTTCTATGGGTTATAAATAAAATAAGGATCAAGATTTTAAGAACTTTTAAAACGTCACGATTTTGAAGTGAAACCCATTACTTTTACTCCCTATGGGTTATTTATGAAATTTTTGATTATGATATATATGGATAAAATGAATATAATGACATATTAAGGGTGTTACCTGATATCTCTCTAATGGATTGGGTAAAGAATTTAATCTCTATAGATGACGAGTTTCACGATACCTTGGTGAATAACCTTGGTAATTTTTATGACACCTTAGGGATGAACCTTGGTGAAATGTTCATGAATGTATAAATTAAATTTTTTAGCCACATATTAATTGTATAGTTCAATTTATTATCATTATTAAATTACTTTACTTCCATTTCTCTTGTATTTATGTTTTTTATCAAATTTTTATTGATTTCAAAAGTAAATTGATTCCCTTGTTTTCCTTACTGGGCCTTCTACTCACCCTTTCCTTTGATGTATGTATCCAGGTTATGAGATAAAATAATTGTACTTATTAAGAAATTATGATGAATCCCTACAAGTGGATTATAAGAATGTTTTATGTTTCCATGTATTTTGTTCATGATTTCCAAGACACTAGACTTTAAAGGTCCTCTGTTTGTAAAATGTAATGAAAAGTTATGTATTAAAAGGCGGGATGCCATAGTTGGTATCAAAGGATAGTTTTGTTATTTATGGAAATTAGGCTATGAAAACTTTTGGAATAACCCTATATAAAAGTTTAAATATAGGAATACTTCTTGGTATTTTAGTGAGTATTGAGTAAGTGGTTTATCAAGAAAATACATCCCTGTTTGGATACGAGCAGGTAGAGGCGTCTCTGGCACAGATGTACCTAGGAGTGAAAAATCTGACAAGGAGTTTTGGGCTTAACCCAGGGTATACTGGTACAAAACAATGGGCCTTGCTGCACTCTTGGTTACGACACTCCTGAGGGATATGTTTGGTTGATTATAAGCTTTTTATGAATCATTATGAAGGATTTATAGAGAAATGTAATTGTTTAAAGCATGAAGCTTTAAGACATAAAATTATTTATGGTTAAAAGATTCATAAATAAAATAAGTTTCTCACTAAGGTTTTATTCTTTTAGAAAATGGCGAGAAATAGGAGGAACCATGAAAATGGTGACCCCAATGAACCATGCGCTGAAGGCCCTATGATAGAAGTCGGAATGGAAAATTTCATGCAAATGATAAACCAACTAACTCAAGTTATGGGAAATAACTTGAATCAAGATGAGAGACCGATCTCACTAAAAAGAGAATAACTTTCTGTTGAGTCATTTATGCATCAAAGGCCACCAACCTTCAGTGGATCTACTGACCCATTGATTGCTGAACAGTGGATCAGCTTTATCGAGAAGATCTTTTCTATGCTCCACTGTTCAGATCAAGAGAAGGTCACTCTGGCTATCTATTGCTTAGAGGGAGAAGCTGATTAGTGGTGGGTACAAATTAAAAACACAAGTCCAAGAGTGTAAGTTGAAGCTATAGAGTGGGAAGAGTTTAGAGGGATATTCTTCAACAAGTATTTCCCTCAATAGATGAGAACATTAATGGAGAAGGAGTTTCTCGAGCTGAAGTAGAAGGAGAATGAATCTGTGGGAAGATACCAGATGAACTTCACAAGGCTTTCATGTTACACCTCTGGCTTTTTCTTGGATCCAAATGGTAAGGTTGATATATTCTTCGGTGGACTGAGACCACATCTTCAGAAGAATCTAGCCAACCAAGATTATGATATCTATGTGGAGATCATGTGAAGTGCAATGAAAGTCGAACTGAATTTTGGTGAGATGCAATGGTATCATAAATCAAATGACAAGAAAAGATCAATGGAGCCAATCTTAGGGATGATATTTGATTAGGGAAGAGGAGGAAAGCAAGTACAACGTCCCATGTGTAATAAATGTGGGAATAAGCATTTGGGGAACTTCCTGATCGGGAGTGGGAAGTGCTACAAGTATGGTAGAGATGACCACATTGTGCGGAATTGTTGTAGTGAGGTGAAGTCAGAACTTCCCAACACTAACGACAAAGGGAAGATGGTGCAGGCCCTACCTGATGTACAATTATATAAGTGTGAACAACTTGGGCACTTTTCCAATCACTGTATAAATCTGAGGGAAGTGGAGGGAACCACCATCAGCCTTAGAATAGGCCAAGGGAGATAGGTTGTGCTTTTTCAATCACTATGGCTGAAGTTGAAGTGCCAAATGATGTGGTGGCAGGTACTCTTTTTGTTCTCTCAAAGCTAGAAAGTACTTTGTTTGATTCTGGTTCTACGCATTCCTTTATTTCCTCCAAGTTTGCAAAGAATTTAGAATCAACCCCTGATTTTCTAAAAGTAGAGTTATCAGTCAAGACTCCTAGTGTGATTATCCAAGCATCGTCAGTGTTTAGAAACTCTAGTATTTACTTTAGTGATCACAATATCATCACAAATCTAGTAGTCATTCCCATGCTGTAATTCGATATTATACTAGGGATGGACTGGCTCTCAAAGTATAATGCTAAGATCAAATGTAGAAGCAAGAAAATATTAGTAGTATTGAATGGAAAACCTACAGTTATCTTCCAAGGAGAGATATCTCAAACTGATATTTTTCTAGAAGAACCTCATATATCATTCTTTATGCATTTTATCAGTGAAGAAAAAGAAGAAGGAAATGAGAGTTTAAGGATAGAAAATGTCCCCATCATCTAGGAATAAATTGACGTATTTCCTGAGGAGTTACCCGGACCTCCCCTAGAAAGAGAGGTAGAGTTCTCCATTGAACTCATACCTGGGACTCATCCTATATTTTAAAACCCCCCATAGGATGGAAAATGTGGAGATAAAAGAATTAAAGAAACAACTCCAAGATATTTTGGATAAGGGGTTTATTTGACTGAGTGTGTCTCCTTGGTGAGCACCTGTTCTCTTTGTAAAGAAGAAGGATGGATCGATGTGGCTATTCATTAATTATAGAGAACTAAATGGAATCACAGTAAAGAAAAAATACCCTCTTCTAAGAATTTATGACTTATTTGACCAACTTTGTGGGGCTCAATTCTTCTCTAAGATTAATCTTCGATATGGTTATCATCAATTGAGGGTGAAGAAAGAAGATATTCCAAAAACTACCTTCCGATCAAGATATGGTCATTATGAGTTTGTTGTTATGCCCTTTAGACTAAATAATGAACCTTCTATTTTTATGGATTTGATGAATAGAGACTTTAATGACTACCTTGATAATTTTTTGGTAGTTTTTATTTATGATATTATGATATATTCCAAAAGTTATGAGGAGAATGAGGATCATATAAGGGTTATTTTGCAACCTCTATGGAAGGAAATGATTTTTGGGAAGTTCAGAAAATGTGAATTCTGGTTGCAACAAGTTTCTTTCTTGGGGAATATTGTTACCAATGAAGGAATCACAGTTGACCTTGCAAAGACAATAGTTGTAGAGGAGTGGCCTCAACCTAAAAAAATAACTAAGATTCATAGTTTCCTTTGATTAGTAGGATATTATAGGAGGTTTGTGAAATTTTTTTCATGAATTTCTAATCCATTAACCAAGTTAACTTAAAAAGGGGTCAAGTTCATCTGGACAAAGGAGTGTGATGAAAGTTTCCAAGAGCTGAAGAAGAGATTGGTTATTGCACTCGTGTTAACTCTCCCCTCAAGTGGAGAAGGATTCGTTATTTTTAGAGATGCATCTATAAAAGGGCTTGGGTACATCCTCATGCAAAATGAAAAAGGCATTGCTTATGCATCTCGATAGTTGAAGACTCATGATCAAAACTATCCTATGCATGATCTGGAGCTAACTGTGGTCATTTTTTCTATGAAGATATGGAGGAACTATCTTAATGGGGAGAAATGTGATATATAACAGACCATTAATGCTTGAAGTATATTTTCACACAAAAGGAATTTAACATGAGGTAGAGGAGATGGTTGAAACTTCTCAAAGACTATGATTTTTCAATTTATTATCATCCCGGAAGAGCAAACAAAGTCACTGATGAATTAAGCAGGAAATACCCAGTTTTTCTTTCCATGATGAGGATTCAAAGAGATCCTTTTATCAATGACCTAGTGAATATGGACATAGGAATTATAAGGTAAGGGACATCATCAACCCTAACCCAAATGATTTCTCAACCATCATTACTAGAGAAGATCAAGAAATCTCATAAAGAAGATCCTTTGTTATAGAAGAAGTTTGAGACTGTGAAGGATGGAAAGTTTCTTGAGTTCAATATTGATCAAGAAGGCGTACTGAAATTTTGTACAAGACTATGTGTTCCATATATTCTGAAAATAAAGGAGCTGATGGATGAAGCTCATAGCTCTACTTTCTCTATACATCCTAGAAGAAAAAAAATGTATAGGGGCCTCTGTGATCTTTATTGGTGGGATAATATGAAAAGGGAAATTGAAGACTACACTTCAATGTGCCTGGTATGTCAGCAAGTGAAGCCATAGTGACAACTTTTTAAAGGGGTATTGCAACCACTACCCATACCAGCATGGAAGTGGGACAATATCACTATGGACTTTGTCACCAGTCTCCTAAGAACTTCCAAGGGAAATAATGTGATATGGGTTATTGTGTACTGTCTCACCAAGACTACCCATTTTACCTCCATTTGGGAATATTTCTATCTTGATCAACTTGCCAGGATTTACGTGAAGGAAGTGGTAAGGCTGCATGGAGTTCCACTTTTTATCATATCTGATCATGATCCAAGGTTCATATCAAAATTCTGAATAAGTCTTCAACATTCTTTGAGCAGTGAATTGAATTTCAGTACAACCTATCACCCCCAAACTGATGGAAAATCTGAAAGGTCTGTTCAAACACTCGAGGACATGCTAAGAACATGCTCAATGGAATTTAAAGGTGGAAGGGATCAACATCTCCCTTTAGTTGAGTTCTCTTAAAACAATAGATTCCACTCGAGCATTCAAATGGCACCCTATAAATCTCTATATAGTAAGCGGTGCATAACTCCTACTTGTTGGCATGAAGCTGGTGAGAGAAATCTTCTTGGGCCTGATCATTTTCAAGAGATGATAGAAAAAGTCCATGCCATCCAACAACACATTAAGTCTTATTAGAGTCGTTAAAAGAGCTATACTGACAACCATCAAAGGGAATTGGAGTTTTATGTTGGTGAAAAAGTCTTTCTTTGGATTTCAACTTGGAAGAGATTCATGATTTTTGGGAAGAAAGGGAAGCTCATCCCTAGGTACATTGGCCCCTATAAAATCCTTGATCACATAGGAGCAGTGGCCTATCAGCTTGCACTTCCTCCAAATCTAGCACAAGTTCATGATGTCTTCCACGTATTCCTCTTGAGGAAGTACATACCTGACTCTTCACATATACTAAATCCATAGGTGGTACAACTGGAGCATGATATTTCTTATGAGGAACAGCCGGTGGAGATCTTGGATCGTAGAAACAAGGTTCTACAAAACAAGACTACCCACCTTGTTAAGGTGTTGTGGGGGAACCAAAAATGTGAAGAAGCCACGTGGGAACCAGAGGAGTCTATGAGGCAGAAGTAACCACACTTTTTTTCTTATTAGGGTATGAGTTAAAATTTTGGGGGCAAAATTTCTTAAGGGGGAAGAATGTAATGACCAAAACTTTTTAATAATATTTGTTTCCTAAATTTGTGTGTTATTTCATTTTATACCCAACAAAACTACATCCTTTAATTAATGAAGTGAGTATAATTAAACGAGACTGTTGGGTTTCAACTGTTATATGACCATTGGTCAATATAACCGTTGGTCAATATGACCGTTGGTCAATATGACCGTTGGTCAATATGACCGTTGGTCAATATAACCGTTGGGAACTAAACTCTTAATATTACAATTATTGTTTATAAATACAAGTGATCTTGGTTAATTAATACAGAAAGAAGAGTCGATGGCCTCATCCAGTAGACTCGGGTCATACGAAGACTATCTGTCAGATCTTGGGAAGGAGGTAGCATCTCTAGGATTTGCTCTAGACCAAGCCCAAGATGAGCTCCAACATGTGAAGCTTGAACGAAATCACCTAAGGGAGAATTTCAAGATGATATAAATCACCCCTCGAGAAATGTTGTCTGAACCGCCCCTAGATTCTAACACCATAGCACACTTTACACTTAGGTCCTATGCCAGTGTTTTAAGGGGCTATGTAAAAAGGCATTAGATACTATTTGTAATCCATTGGTATAAATAATTTTTTTATTTCTTATTATGGAAAAATTTGTTATTTTCAAATGTTTGAATAAATATAGGATGAATATTATTGATGAATTTTGTAAAAATGGTATTTTAAAATATTTATGGAAACATTAAATAATTAATAATGTGAAAATATTTTCAGGAAATGGTCTTCTACAATTGTGACTAGTAAAAAATTTAGAGTCTAATAAGATCAACTTATTTTTTTAGTGAATAGTAAAGTATGAATAGTAATATACCCTTATGAATAGTAATTAATAGTAAATCGTCCAAAAAAATAGAAACTTCACCCATGAATGTATAAATATAATTTATACATCTTAAAAGTGAAAAAATGGTCATAATATAGGTATTGGTATTTTTTTATGTCATAAATATTTTAATTAAAATTTTATAATTAATTTAATAATTTAAAATAAAAATGTATTTACATAAAATGTAATTGTAAGAACCCGGTTCTTATTTTTGAGGTACGGGTTTCTTCTTTTCATTTTTCCTTAAGTGTTTTTGAGAAAATAAGGAAAATGGGGAAAATCCCAAATTTTGGAAAGCACACGTTGTGTACTTTTCCACACGCCGTGTACTTTTGGCCGTGTGGGATGAGTACATGGGGTGTGTGGCCATGTCAGCGATGAAAGGTGTAAAAACTGACTACACACCATGTAGGGGTCCTTTACACGCCGTGTAGTCAGTCGGCAGACAAATAGTAAGGCGGTGGCCAGCTGTGCGACAGAACACACCGTGTACTCAAGAAGAGATGCCGTGTAGTCATGTCGGCAGGTGAACAGTGCCACGCTGGTGGGAAACCTCCATATGAACAGTTAAATGAAGGAAGTAAACACCGTGTACTCAGAAGTACACTCCGTGTACTTTTTTTTCACTTAAAATGGGCAGTAGCCTCCCCTGTTCACAGGGAAGGCTTATAATGGGAAGAAGGAGAGGAAGAGGGAGGCCGAAGCTTCAAAGATCCGCCAGGCGCACGATGGGAATCTGTTTCCGCCTCGAACAATCTCGTTGGAACTTCATGGGTAATCCCTCCACTCTTCTTAAGCTGTTCTTTCTAATTCTTCCTCTAAGGGAAGTTATTTTAAGTTTAAGAGGGTTTTCTTTCACCTCAGATCTACGTCATTCTAGGAAGAATCGAGGATCGTCGTTCGCTTATATCATTCATGGGTGTTAAAGGTAGGTGGCTTGGTGTTAATTTTCCAACTGTTGTGCGTTTGTGTGAATTATTGTGCCACAAACCCATGTTGGGGTGTCGTGTGGCAGAGGCCGTAGCTGTTTAAATACGTAGAATCATATAGGTAATTAAATGTGATATTAAAATTCTGTTTGGGATCACTGATTGGATCCAGGACCACCCCAGGGGTGCGTTCCTCTGTTTAGCCGCTTGGCTAGGATACCCAAGGGTATGCCTTGTTTTAATTATGAATTACTTTTTCCTTGAGAGGAATTGTATGTAAATTGCATGTTTATTTTTTGGGCATGGCCCGATTACTTATGCCTGAGGGCGGTGTTTTTCTTATTCCTGAGGGCGGTGTTTTACTATAGCCTGAGGGCATGACTGTATTAGCCTGAGGGAAATGTTCTATTTTTCTTGAGGGAAACCTTTCGTGCCTGAGGGCTTGAATTCTATGCCTGAGGGAGACACTTTGTACGCCTGAGGGAAATTTCTGTTATGCCTAAGGGCAATGCCTGAGGGCGAGATTCTGATTACCTAAGGGTGAGGTTTTGCTTGTCTGAGGACACTGATTGCTTAATTATAAATTCATTATGGTGTTTTCTTAATATTAAATGGTTAAATGTATAATTAAAATGGAAATATAACTGGTAAGTTATTTACTTTGAGTACTGCTTAGTTTATTGCATTTACTTTTGCACACTGTTGTTGCATATTTTTCACACAGTTGGGCACAAGCCTTTGGTGGGTGCCTACTGGGAATTATTTCTCACACCCTATTTGGGTCATGCTTTTCAGCCCAAACATATTATATTTCTTAAGGTGTGGATAGGGGCAAGAGTCCCTATACAAGTACTTGATTGCTACTGAGGAGTAGGGGAGCATGGGACCGGGCTGAGGCTCGCGATGCTACCAACTGTTTTGTTCTATTTTTCTTTCCTATACTTGTACTATACTGTATTGTTGTATAACATGTTTTGACTGCTTTCTTAGAATTTGAGGCATGTTGCACCATTATTTATATACTGGTTGGTTATTTCTACTGCAGTTGTCTAATTCAGTTGTGTATGGTTTACGGATTCCGCTGTTGTTGTATGTTTTATTTCATTCCGCTGTGTTAAACTTTGACAAATGAGGGCATATTTTCCCCACTATCAGACCTGGGCCCTCGCTTCTAGTCGGTAGCCTCTGGAATTTGGGGAAATGTGCTTGAGGTCGTGTGACCAACCGGTTTCGGGGCACTCGTTGAGTGGCACCCGGATCCGGGACGTTACAAAGTGGTATTAGAGGGGTTATTTTCTTTGACTTACTATTTGGAGCCTTAGTCAGGGATAGGACGAGAATGGTAGTTGGTAATAAGTTGTGCCCAGGCGTAGATAACCTGTGTATAGGGAAAATCCAATTTACTTCGTATTTCAATTTTACTGATTTTTCAATTTACAGTTGATATGATTTCACCGTTGGGTGACACACTTGTGATTGTGCTATTTATATTTTATCCTTGGGTTTTATTTAGTTGCAACCAGATGAGATGAGGGTATGACATCTCATGCATCATTTAGGAACATACTAGAAATCACATGCCATGCATAGTTTCCATGCCATGTAGGTGCATTAGAAATTGCATGTTGTTGTGATAGATATTGTGCTAGTAAAGCATGCTGTTGTGATAGCTACTTGATAAATACCTGCTATGTAATAGGTTATTTTTTTTGTATGATCCAGTTTATTGAATGGATGCAAAACATTTATTTTTGGGGAGTATAGGCCCCCATTTACCAGAATTTGGTGGATAATTGATTGTTTATTTTATTATAACACATATAAGATGTCAAACTTTGATTCGTGGGGATTATGGGACCTCACAGATCAGAATTTGGCACTTAGGTGTTGTTTTTCTGTATTTTCTGGGTTTTGGGGAAGTTTCTGAGGCATACTGTCCAAAAAAACCAGTATACATGCCTTGTAGTACTTTAGACACGATGTGTATGTTCTTCTGTCCAGGAAGAAAAGAAAACTTTTTGAGTACATGCCGTGTACCCTAAGTACACGCCGTGTAATCTCTTCCCGTGTCAGAAACCATGTGGGCGGCGACACGGGGTAGGGAAAGGCTGGGGCGAACACGTCGTGTAGCTTCTATAAACGCCGTGTAGTGTTGACCCAGATACCCGACCGTGTAACTAACAAACACGGTCCGGTGTAATCATTTCTTGAACACGTCATGTAGCTTCTATACACGTCGTGTAGTGTTGACCCGGGGACCCGACCATGTAACTGAAAACATGGGTTGGGGAAATCCTTTCATGTACATACCGTGTGTATATAAAATACGTTGTGTAGGTTGAGCCGTGTATCCGGTCGTGTAACTAACAACACGGGTCAGTGAAGCTCATCTAGTACACGCTATGTACCTATGAGACATGCCGTGTAGTCTTGCCCGAGGACAGACTGTGTGGAGTTAGCCATGTGGCTGGGAAACGGGGTGGTGTACACACCATGTTAGGGTGTCACATGCCGTGTAGTATCAAGCCGAGTAGTCGGCCATGTCACAAACGACACAGGCAGTTGGAAAATTACACCATACAAGCCGTGTAGATGAAATACACGCCGTGTAGTTTTGTTCAAATGGGAGCCGTGTAGCTTAGCCGTGTAGAAGGACTTGGGCAAGAAAAGAGAAGTCAAGTACATGCTGTATAGTCAGTATACACACCATGTAGTCTTGTTTTTCAAATTTTAAATACCTTCTTCCTCCTATTCCTTTTTGTGTTTCTTCATTTTCGGTTGTTGTTAATATTGTTCTAAGGTGTGAATTTAACTTTGTAGAGTCATGCCGCCGAGACGACCACGCGTTGTTTGCCAAGAGAGCGGCAACGAGTATACTCCAGAGATGGTGGGCCATGGGATACCAGTTGATCCTCCAGCAGAGCCAGGTGTGGCGCCAACTGTTATACCAGACCCAGGTGCGGAGGCCCAGTTCCGTGAAGGCTTTATGCAGTTTTTGCAGACCTTTCAGGGAGCACCGTCGGCTGCCACATCTATGGATGAGCTTACTCGTATCTTCCAACCGTAGAATCCTCCAACGTTCTTCAGGGATGGAGGACCACAGGCTGTGGAGTCTTGGCTGGGGTCGATGTAGACTATTTTCGAGCAACTTGAGACGCCTCCAGGGCAGAGGGTCAAGCTCATGACTTACATGCTGCGTGATTCCGCCAAGAGGTGGTGGCATGTTACCACCCAGTTAGAGAATCATAGAGACATGGCGTGGGAATATTTCTAGGTAGTCTGCTATGAATTCTTCTTCCCATAGATGCTGCGGGAAGATAAAGCTCGAGAGTTCATGAATATGCAGTAGGGTGCTATGTCGGTGATGGACTATTCTACTCGTTTCACCGAGCTTCAGCGTTTTGCACCCGTACTGGTGGTTGATGAGATGTTGAGGGCCAGGCGCTTTGAGGATGGCCTCCGATATGACATCTGAGCGCTGGTGAATGTGTTCAGGTTGCCTTCAGTACATGCTATTGTGAATCAGGTGCTGATTACAGAGAGGAACCTATAGGAAGCTAGTGGTGTGGGCTAGGGCAGTTCAGCACTGGTTTCTGGTACTATTTCTACTGGAAAGAGGAAGCGACAGATGGACTTCTCTTAGGGTGGTAGTACCAGCCAGACAGTTTCTTCAGGTGTCCAGATTAGGTGCTACCAGTGTGGTAAGGAGGGGCACAAGAGACCTCAATGTCCACGTGATCTAGTGGAGTGCCGAGCTTGCGGCAAGATGGGGCATCTGCAACGCTTTTGCAGAGAGTTTCCACTAGTGGCTAGTGTGAGGGGTTCTTCACAGACTCCACGTGTGGGAGTAGGACCAGTGGCTTCTTACCAGTCAATTAACTGGAATACGTCAGGGCATGCAGGTAGAGATGGTGGTCATGGCCGTGGTAGCCAGACACCAGGATCTCAGAGGCAATAGGGTGGGACATCTTAGGGTATCCAGGCTGTGTCGCAGGGCCGTGGCACTGGGTAGGCATATGCAGTGCAACAGACCCAGCAGGAGCAGGATCCTGGACCTTCTACAGTCATAGGTACTATTCTTGTAGCTTCTGTTTTATCTTCAGTACTTTTTGATACAGGTGCTACACATAGTTTTATATCTATGCCCATTATGGAGAGCCTTGGGCTCTGTGTTTCTACTTCTTTTGATATCATGACTCTAGAAACTCCGTTGGGGACTAGGACGGTTGGTGTGAATCAGTTCAAGGAGTGCCCCCTTGAGGTTGGTGGGTGTCACTTTCTATGGGACCTCTATGTCCTAGAGATGACAGCTTATGACGTCATTCTCAGGATGGACTGGTTGGTTCCCTTTCGATCCTTTGTAGACTGCTATCATCGCAGGGTGAGTTTCACATCACCATATGGTGGAGAGTTTCTATACAAGGGATAATGGGATGTTCAGGCGAGTCGAGATGGACCAAAGCATCATGGGCGAGGTAGAGTCACAACCCAGATTGCGGGTTTATATCTGGATGACCAGGGGACTTGTTAGAAGTATTTCCCTCCAGTGGTTGATCATTTCAGGGATGTCTTCCCAGAAAACTTTTTAGGTCTACCTCTGGAGTGTGAGGTGTATTTCTTTATCGAGCTTGTTCCAGGAGTAGCACCAGTGTCCATTCCTCCTTATAGGATGGCCACGCCTGAGTTGCAGGAGCTCAAGAGGCAGTTAGAGGAGTTACAATCAAAGGGCTTTATCCGAACCAACACTTCTCCTTGGGGTTCTTCTGTCCTTTTTGCGAAGAAGGCGGACGATACTCTCAGACTCTGTGTGGATTATCAGAAATTGAACCAGTTGACGATTAAGAACCGATATCCTTTTCCAAGGATTGATGACCTTTTCGATCAACTTTGTGGAGCACAAGTGTTCTCGGAGATTGAACTAAGATCAAGATATCATCAGCTGCGCGTGAGACCATTAGATATACCGCATACGGATTTTAGGAGTAGGTATGGTCTATACGAGTATACGGTTATGCCGTTCAGACTCATGAACGCACCAGCAGTTTTCATGGATCTGATGAATCGTGTGTTCCATCCTTATCTGGACTCTTTTGTGGTAGTATATGGACGATATCTTGGTGTACTCTCACACTCGACACGACCATGCCACCCATCTTGAGATCGTATTGAGTACACTGAGAGAGAATCAGCTATATGCTAAGCTCTCAAACTGCCACTTTTGGATGGACCAGATTCACTTCCTGGGTCATATCATCTCAGAGGCAGGGGTTTCAGTAGAACCAGAGAATGTAAGAGCAGTAGTTTCCTAGGATCATCCTAAGAATGTGTTTGAGATACTGAGTTTCTTAGGGATGGCCGGTTACTACATACATTTCATCCAGGACTTCTCCCACTTAGCAGTGCCGTTGACGGGTTTGACTAAGAAGGGTGTGAAGTTTTTTTGGTCGGAAGATTGTGAGACAGCCTTTCAGGACCTGAAAGGAAGGTTGACATCAGCACTAGTCCTGATACTTCCATAGCAAGGGAAGAGCTATACTGTTTACTGTGACGCATCAGGTATTGGGCTAGGAACTGTGTTGATGCAGGGCGATTGAGTTGCTGCGTACGGTTCTCGACAGTTGAGGCCACATGAGAGGAATTACCCAACTCATGATCTCGAGTTGGCTGCAGTTGTGCATGCGTTGCGCTGTTGGAGACATTATCTATTGGGAGAAAGTTTTGTGGTTTTCACCGACCACAAAAGTCTCAAGTATATCATTATGCAGCGTGACTTGAATCTGAGGCAGTGAAGGTGGGTCAAATACCTTCAGTCCTTTGATTTCAAGCTTGCCTAAACACCTAGTAAAGGTAATGTAGTAGCTGATACACTGAGCAGGAAGACTCAGGTACAGGCTGTGCAGGAGGAAAATTATGAGTGGTAGCTCATGGAATTGTTCTCTAAGATGCATTTGGAGGTGCACGACAGTCAGGGGAAGATCTATATTTCATCTTTAGCTGTGACTTCTACCCTCCTGAATAGAGTGAGGATGAGACATCTATCTGATTCAGAAGGCCTAGTTCTACGGGAGTCCGTGTCAAGTGAGGACCCTCCTCCTGGTTGGACGATAGACGATGATGAGATTCTGTGTTTCCATGGACAAGTATGGGTTCCAGGGGATATACACGAGGAGATGACGTGGGAGTTTCATGCTTCAGCTTGGGAAGTTCATCCCGGGGTTACCAAGATGTATCGGGACTTGAGACGTCAGTACTGGTGGCCGGGTATGAAGAGAGATGTAGTTGGTTTTGTTATGAGGTGTTCCACCTGTCAGTAGGTGAAGGTGGAGCATCAGAGGTCAGCCGGACTATTACAGTAGTTAACCATTCCAGAGTGGAAATGAGATGATGTTGTGATGGACTTCGTGACTGGGTTACTGAGGTCACCTCGAGGCAATGATGCCGTGTGGGTTGTTGTGGACAGACACACAAAGGTAGATCACTTTTTGCTGATCAAGGAGACTTTTGGGGTTGATGAGCTCAGGAAGTTGTATATCTGAGAGATCGTATGCCTTCATGGAGTCCCTCATGCTATCGTTTTAGAAAGGGACACCCATTTTATGTCTCGTTTCTAGCAGAGTTTTCAGAGGGCACTGGGTACATAGGTGATTCTGAGCACAACTTACCACCCTCAGACTGATGGCCAGTCAGAGCATACGATACAGGTGCTTGAGGACATGTTGTGTGCATGCGTCCTAGACTTTGGGGGCTCTTGGGAGAAGCATATACCCCTAGTCGAGTTTGCCTATAATAATAGTTTTCAGGTAACTATTGAAATGACACCATACAAAGCTTTATATGGTAGGCCATGCTGATCACCTTTGTGTTGGTTAGAGGCAGGTGAGGCAACTTTAATGGGACCACCTCTCATGTAGGAGACTACTGAGAAGGTCCAATTGATTCCGAAGAAGATGGATACCACACACTCTCATCAGAAGTCTTATGCTGATCGCCGCAGATGACCTTTGCAGCTCATGGCCGGGGATCAGGTTTTCTTGCGTGTTTCGCTAAGGTTGGGACACAGGCGGATCAGGAGACAGGGTAAACTCTCACCGAGGTATGTGGGTCCATTTGAGATTCTAGAGAGAGTCGGAAAGGTTTCTTATCGGTTGCAGTACCGGGCCATGCATGACGTCTTCCATGTATCTTAGTTGTGCCACTATCATTCAGACCCATCTCACGTTTTTCAGCCCGAGGAGGTTGAGCTTCAGGTAGATGCGTCCTTTGAGGAGCATCTGATTCGTATCATTGATAGGAGCACGAAGGTTCTCCGAGGCCGGTCAGTTCCTCTTGTACGGGTGCTATGGCAGCATGGCCAAGTGCAGGACGAAACCTGGGAGCGGGAGACCGACGTACGTGCTCAGTGACCAGAGCTGTTGTGAGCTTTATCATCACCACCCTTGGAAGGGAAATTCGGGGATGAATTTCTTTAAGGGGGGAAGTTTTTAAGAACCCGGTTCTTATTTCTGAGGTATGAGTTTCTTCTTTTCGTTTTTACTTAAGTGTTTTTGATAAAATAAGGAAAATGGGGAAAATCCCAAATTTTGGAAAGTACACGTAGTGTACTTTTCCACACACCGTGTACTTTTGGCTGTGTGGGATGAGTATATGGGTCATGTGGCCATGTCAGCGATGAAGGGTGTAAAAACCGACTACACGCCGTGTAGGGGTCCTTTACACGCCATATAGTCAGTTGGCAGGAAAATAGTAAGGCAGTGGCCAGCTGTGTGACAGAACATGTTGTGTACTCAAGAAGACACGCCGTGTAGTTATGTCGGTAGGTGAACAGTGCTACGCTGGCGGGAAACCGCCAGATGAATAGTTAAATAAAGGAAGTACACGCCATGTACTCAGAAGTACACGCCGTTTACTTTGTTTTTTTCGCTTAAAATGGGAAGTAGCCTCCCCTGTTCATAGGGAAGGCATAGAACGAGAAGGAGAAGAAGAGGGAGGACAAAGCTTTAGAGATCCACCAGGTGCACCTCAGGAATCTGTTTTCGCCTCAAATGATCTCGTTGGAACCGCACGGGTAAGCCCTCCACTCTTCTTAAGACGTTCTTGCCAATTCTTCCTCTAAGGGAAGTTATTTTAAGTTTAAGCGGGTTTTCTTTCACCTCAGATATACTTCGTTCTAGGAAGAATCAAGGATCATCGTTTGCGTATATCATTCGTGGGTGTTAAAGGTAGGTGGATTGGTGTTAATTTTCCAACTGTTGTGTGTTTGTGTGAATTATTGTGCCACGAACCCATGTTGGGGTGTTGTGTGGCTGAGGCCGTAGCTGTTTAAATACCTAGAATCGTATAGGTATTTAAATGTGATATTAAAATGCTATTTGGGATCACTGCTTGGATCCAGGACCACCCCAGGGGTGCGTTCCTCTGTTTAGCCATTTGTCCAGGATACCCGAGGGTATGAATTGTTTTAATTATGCATTACTTTTTTACTTGAGAGGAATTGTATGTAAATTTCATGTTTATTTGTTGGGAATGGCCCGATTACTTATACCTGAGGGCGGTGTTTTTATTATGCCTGAGGGCGGTGTTTTACTATAGCCTGAGGGAGTGACTGTATTAGCCTGAGGGCAACATTCTATTTCGCCTGAGGGAAACCTTTTGTGCCTGAGGGCTTGAATTCTATGCCTGAGGGTGACACTTCATACGCCTGAGGGCAATTTCTATTATTCCTAAGGGCAATGCCTGAGGGCGAGATTCTGATTACCTGAGGGTGAGGTTTTGCTTGTCTGAGGACGCTGATTGCTTAATTAGAAATTCATTGTGGTGTTTTCTTAATACTAAATGGTTAAATGAATAATTAAAATGGAAATATAACTGGTAAGTTAGTTACTTTGAGTACTGCTTAGTTTATTGCATTTACTTTTGCACACTGTTGTTGCATATTTTTCACACAGTTGGGCACGGGCCTTTGGTGGGTGCCTACTGGGAATTATTTCTCACACCTTGTTTGGGTCATGCTTTTCAGCCCAAACAGATTATATTGCTGTAGCTGTGGATAGGGGAAAGAGTCCCTATACAGATACTTGATTTCTACTAAGGAGTAGGGAAGAATGGGACTGGGATGAGGCTCGCGATGCTCCCGACTATTTTGTTCTATTTTGCTTTCCTGTACGTGTACTGTACTATATTGTTGTGTAACATTTTCTGGCTGCTTTCTTAGAATTTGAGGCATGTTGCACCATTATTTATAAATTGGTTAGTTATTTCAACTGCAGTTGTCTAATTTAGTTGTAAAGACCCGGAAATTTCAAGGAAAATTTTTTTTCTTAATTTTCTTTGGAATTTTACAAGAAAGCAGTTTCAGACGGCACCTGATTCCGAGGCCCGGTGTGCCCGAAATCATTTTCTGAAGTTTGGCTCGGGTACGTTCAGTGAACGAACGAGCGGGTTTTTCTAACTTTTGAATCGGTGCTCGGAATTGAATTCTGAGGGCACCGATGGAATCTCAGTGCCAGTATTTGCTTAGAAACGCCTCTTTCGGAGTTGCGTTTTCTTTGGTGTGGTTTTTAAATTTTGGGCTTTAAGTTAAGAAATAAAATAGTGTGGTACGACAAACTTTATTTTATTTCTCTTAAAGCCACTTAAAGCTGCTTAAGCTGAGTTAAAGCGGATAGAGTACAATTCAAAATATCCTACCCTCTTAGTAGGATATTTGTGAGGTGGGGCCCTCATGAGCCCTATCGTTTATTTTCCGCTAAGTAACACACCCACAAAAAACCCTATTAAATGAAAGTCAACTGGGATGTTTCTTAAACTATTAAACGCTTCTATTAATTGGGTGGTTAATTCGTTGAAATTAATTCTATGAATTAATTTGTTCGTTTCTTAACCTATTTTCAAACCGTTGGCATGCTAATAAAATAAGACCAACACTTTTATTCTTGAGGGTGGTTCGTTGAGAGGATTTGACAGAAACTTTAAGTCCTCCATCCTCCTTTGTGAAGAACGCGAAGAACGTGAAGAACGCCGGCCTTCGACGAAAGGCAACGAAGAACGCCCGACCCCGGAGATCGACGCGATGCCGATGCTTCTTCCGCGACGTTCTTCCCTCGCTACAATCTTCGATCAACTGCTTGAGATCGTCGACGCGAAACCCTTCCGCAATGACGCGACACCCTCCCGCGACGACGCGACACCCTTCCGCGATGCGACGATCACCTTCTCCCGTGACGGTCAATTCTGTGAAGAACGCACGCTCGACGACTGCGGCGAGGTAGGGGTTTTTTGTGAAATAATTTATATTTCCGTGGATGTTTCCTCCTAAAACAAAGAACCTGGATCAAGTGAAATTTTTAATTTATTAAATTGTATCTTGTTACGTTTTCATATGATAAATTATTTCTTCCCGATTGTTATCACCTAACGCGGAGGGTGCGGGCCAAACAAACACGGCCCGGTAACCCTCCGCAGTTCTTCGTTGATGTGCGGATTGGCGGGCAGCGACAAAACATGCCGCATAGGTGATTCGTTGTTTCCGAAGTGAATTACGGGGCCCGAGAGGAGCTACGACGCAGATGGAAACGAAATCGGACCACCAGAGCAACTCCGGAGGCCCGCGGAACCCACCGGCGGCGTGGGTCGCCGACGCGGCAACGCCGGCGGCGGCGGCGACCGCGCGGGTCCGGCGCACACGGGACGCGGCAATGCCACGTCCGCTGACCAAGGGCGGCCCCCGCGGTGGGGGGGCCGCAGTGTTGACACGCGGGGACAGCGCGCCCCCGCCCCGGACTCCGCCCGCTCGGCCGAGCCGAGCCGGGCCGAGCCGACCCACCGGCCGGGTCGGGCCCGGACCCGGGTCGGTCGACCCGGTTCGGGCCGACCCAGGGGGGGTCGGGCCGGGTCGGTCCGGGCCCAGACCCCCCCGTTCCCGAACCTTTTTGGTCTTTTGCTCATAACTGGAGCTACGGGCCTCCGAACGACGCTCCTTCAGCGGCGATGCGATCCTTGGATCGAGACGGTCATTTCGGTATATCGCACTCAAGGTTTTGGAATACTTTGGGTTCAGCCGGGTTGGTTCGTACACGAAACCAACCGGGCCCTTGGAGCAGAAATGCTCATTTCTTGAGCTTCGGACATCCGATTGACGTGCCGTCAACTTTTTTTGTTTCCTCTAAGTGAGACGGATCTTTTGGCTTACTCCGCTCGAGGTTTGGATGTCGTCGGAGTGCGGTCGGGTTGGTTCGTACACGAAACCAACCGGGCCCCTGGAACGAAAAAGCTAATAACTCACAGACCGGGCGTCCGATTGATGCGCTGTCTGTATCGTTGAATTACTCTTGATGAGACAGAACTTTTGGCATACTTCGCCTGAGTTTTGGTTGCTATTGGATAGTGGCCGGGTTGGATTGTACCCGAAATCAAACCGGGCCCCAGGAACAGAAAAGCTGATATCTTTCAGACCGGACGTCCGTTTGACGAACCGTCAGCGGCGTTGGTGATCACGTTGAGAAACGGTCCCTTTGAGTATACCCTATGGGAGTTCGGGGTACAGTTGAGATACAACCGGGTTGGTTCGCACATGAAACCAACCGGGCCCCTGGGACGAAAAGGCTAGTAAATCACAGACCGGGCGTCCGATTGACGCGCCGTCTGTTGCGTTGAGACCCCTGTGACAAGGAGGTCCTTTGAGATACTTCTTTGTGGAACCTTGTGATACTTATAGTATCGACCAACAACTCTTGGAGCAGACCCTCCCGGAGACGAGCGTGCGGAGTACGGAGACCGTGTAGCCGGCTGAGACCTGACGACTGCTTGACTGATTGACTCGGTGTGTTTCGGATAGCCCACTGGGGAGCGCTTGGTTGAAGAGGGAGACCCACGACGGAGGAGAACTTGGTTGTAGCGGCAGACCCGCGGTACTCAACAGAAGGAGTACCTCTGGAGGCTATGAGGGGGAGCACTTGGTTGTAGCGGCAGACCCACGGCGGAGGAGCGCTTGGTTGTAACGACAGACCCGCAATACTCAACAGAAGGAGTACCTATTGAGGCTATGAGGGGGAGTGCTTGGTTGTAGCGGCAGACCCATGGTGGGAAGCGCTTGGTTGTAGCAGTAGGACCACAATACTCGACAGGAGGAGTACCTCAGCAGTCTTAGGTTAGTGAGCAGTACCTCGGAGTCGTGACAAGACCACTGTACACTCCAGAGACGGGGCTCTTCAATAGTTACGGTTTCGATAATGAAAATCCTAGTTTGATATGAGTCTATGACCTTTGTGTTTCCCCATGATTGAGATGGGTTACTTGATAACTTAGGTATATGTATGGGCATATACCTGGGTAGTGGTTATCTGTTGATTTCATAACCCTTGTGTTTCCTCATGATTGAGATGGGTTACTTGATAACTTAGGTATATGTATGGGCATATACCTAAGTAGAGGTTATCTGTTGAGATCTTCTTTGTGGTTATAATTGTTGGTTTTAGTGAGACCTTGAGGGTCTCGGGGTCCCTACTGAGTATCGTTATACTCACCCCTACACGGGCTATGCCCGCACCTCGTTGTGTTGGTTGCAGACGACGGCAATGCTGACGGAGGCCGAGTGTTCGAGGACTGGATGGTACCCGGAGGGACTACATGACGAGTCAGTATCCGGAGGTGGACTTTATGGTGAGACGACACTCGGAGGAGGTTGACGGGCGAGAGCGTTGTGGAGGCTATCTGTACCTACCCTTCGGGTAGGATCCGTGGTGGACGATCTAGGAGTTGTGTCATCTGTACCCACCCTTCAGGTAGGATCCGAGGAGGACGACCCAGGAGCCACTTCCGTCCTTCCAGCTGTTGTCTTTTTCTGTTGTACTTTGTTCAGCTGTAGTTGTACTTTCTTTTGGGTTTGTATTCTGGCCCATTTATCTTTCAGCACTTCTCTTTGTACTTAGTGTTTTACTTCCTCTTGTACTCTGTGGTGTTTTGTTTACTTTTATAAGGGCAATGCCTTCCCAGTTATCGGGATTTATGCCTTTGGTGCTAGTCGCCAGCCCCTGGCCTATGGAAGGCGGGCTTGGGGTAGTCACACAGGCCCTGAAGATGGGTTGTGACAAATTGGTATCAGAGGAGTTCAATTCTACCGCAGAACTTGGGACTCTGATCCTTTTTTTCCTTTCTGTGAAGAAATAGTGTTAAGAGTACCGAGTGTGGTTTTCAGTTCAGGGAGTCCAGTGTTGGTGCGGGCGGCCGACGTATCCATACACCAGGACCCTGACAACCGATTTCCGACTTTGTGCACGAAAACACTGATTACGTGTGTGTTTCCAGAAGTTTTTAAATGTCAGCTCAAACTAGGTCATCTCACCAGGTATAATCGTTTGACCGTGTCACATTGTTTCTTTCAGGATGCCTTTTCACTGACGACCAGCTAGAGCCCAGAGGGATGTGCGTACTGACAGCCTGCCGAGCGACGAGGCTTCGGTACATGGCCCTCTTGCAGTCGAGACACCAGCGGAGGCACCAGCGGTACTACCATACGTTGGGCCACCGATGCCACCATCCCCAGCAGTAGGCGATGCACGCTACTTGAGCGCGCTGCACGAGTTTCAGCGCCAGAGACCACCCAGGTTCCGGGTAGAGACGGACCTGCAGGCGGCTGAGGATTGGCTGGAGGCTGTGGTGAGAGTCTTTAGGCTAGTGGGGATGCCGGAAGACTTCATGGTGATCTTTGCTGCCAGCCTTCTTCAGGCAGTAGCAGGCAGGTGGTGGAGCCACTTTTTCCAGTTTTGCAATGGGATGGCCTTCACATGGGAAGACTTCGAGACCTTCTTCAGGGTGGAGTTTGTTCCAGTAGCTCTACACCCCGAGCGTGTACAGGATCTTCTGCGTTTGCCGCAGGGTTTTCGATTAGTAGCCGAGTCATCTGTGGGTAGTAGACAGATGATACAGAGGTCCAAGAGGGCCAGAGCCAGCCGTACAAGGAGCAGGAAGTGTTATGAATGCGGTGGAAAGGGTCACCTGGCACGTGACTGTCCGACTCCTCGCACAGTCGATCCGCAGGCGTTGGAGGAGCCACCGAGGCAGAAGCAGCGGCGAGTGCTTGAGAAACAACCAAGCAGTGGACAAGGCAGTAGAGCTCCAAGAGCAGGTGGACATAAGAGGAACTAGTGGATACATCCCTTGTACTTGTAGTTCCATGTTGCGGTTGTATTCGTGTCTTTGTACTATGATCTGCAATAATAAAAAGACACTTATCTTTGTGATGTTTTCTTCCCTTTCCTTTTGTTTGGTTGATACTGATTGGTCCTGGTTAAGACTGTTGACTTGACCCTCACTTTTGAGATTTCTACTGGAGGAGACCCAGTGACCTCGCACTAATGCCGACAGTGTGACTCGACCCTTGAAGGCGAGAGTGACAGTTGGATCTCTTGGTAGTTACGTCAAGGCCTTACGACGTCATCCATGGCATGAATAAATCATTCATGTCAGGATTGACTGTATTAGGCAATGGGAGTGGTTCATCCAGGGGGGATGAGACCGAGTTTTCTCTTTTTGGCAAAGGAGAAATTTTAGCAGCTCTTCCGGATCGTAGGAAAAGAAGGTGCAAATCATCTTGGAGCGGATGAAGAATGCACATTGCAGTAAGAAATAGGAAACCAGTGCCAGTCTTAGAGACTTGGGCGTGTTAAATGTTTCAAGAAGAGGAAGCTTTAAAGAGAGACGAGTCTGCGAAGCGGCAGACATGGAGGCAGAGCTAGGAGAGCAGCATGAGGTAGTGTACATCTTAACATGCTACAACCACCCACCTTAGTTATCCCCACCAGGATCAGGGAGCTGGAGGGCGGAGGAAGAGTGCGGCTTCATGCAGTCAAGGAGTGTGACCCAATGGCTCTAAAAATGATTCAAGGGACGGTCTGTGTCCACTACTAGCTGTTGTAGTAACAGACGTCGATATGAATCATTCATCGCTTCCACAAATCTTGTCCCAGACCTAGAGTTTCCGGTAAGCCGTAGACTTGACCCTCACGTCTGGAGATACTTTGGGAGAAGACTCAATAATCACACTTACGCCGACGGTGTGTTCAGACCCTCGAGGCGAGAGTTTCGGTTGGAATCTCTTGGTGGCAACGTCGAGGCCTTACGACGTTAGTTTGAGTATGGACTGGGCAATCACAGTTCATACACAAATTGACGGTATTAGGCAAAAAGGTTGTGGTTTAACTACGACGTCGGGATGGGTTTTCCTTGGTCGGCGAAAAGGAAACACCAGGCAACATAGGATAACTCATGCAAAGGAGGGTGCGACCGATCATTCTTGATTCGGTCAACCTTACCCTCGTGGCAGCGGTCGTTTCGAGTTTCAGTTCTAACAGTAATTGGAGACCTCTAGAGTTCGAGGATGACGATCACGTCCTTATACGGGTCTCACCTCGATGAGGTTTATGGAGATGTGGCCAAGGTGTCAAGTTATCTCCGAGGTTCAGCAGACCTTCTTAGGTCCTCAACTGGGTAGGCGGGGTGGTTTACCGCTTGACCCATTCACCTCAGTTGCACCAGGTGCAGGACTATTTCCACGTATCTCAGCAGAGGAGATACGTGCTCGACCCTTCGCATATCATCGACCATGGGGAGCTGGACTATGGCGATGGGGTGACTTTCACGGAGGTTCCAGTGGGGATCGAGGATCGACAGAGGTGGTCCTATGAGGGTGGTCGATTCCTCAGGTGCACTTTCTTTGGCAGTACGGGAACCTCCAGGTGAGTACATGGGAGCGGAAGGCTCAGATGCGTGCTCTGTACGGCTTTTGTGACCCTAGTTGGTGTTAAAGCTTTACGAGGATGTAAATCCCTGTGGTGGGAGTAATGTAAAGACCCGGAAATTTCAAGGAATTTTTTTTCTTAATTTTCTTTGTAATTTTACAAGAAATCAGTTTCAGACGGCACCTGATTCCGAGGCCCGGTGTGCCCGGAATCATTTTCCGAAGTTTGGCTCGGGTACGTTCAGTGAACAAATGAGTGGGTTTTTCTAACTTTTGAACCGGTGCTCGGAATCGAATTCCGAGGGCACCGATGGAATCACAGCGCCGATATTTTCTTAGAAATGCCTCTTCCAGAGTTGCGTTTTCTCGGGTGTGGTTTTTAAATTTTGGGCTTTAAGTTAAGAAATAAAATAGTGTGGTACGACAAACTTTATTTTATTTCACTTAAATCCACTTGAAAGCCACTTAAAGCTGCTTAAGCTGAGTTAAAGCGGATAGAGTACAATTCAAAATATCCTACCCTCTTGGTAGGATATTTGTGAGGTGGGGCCCACACGAGCCCTACTGTTTATTTTCCGCTAAGTAACGCACCCGCGAAAACCCCTATTAAATGAAAGTCAACTGGGGTGTTTCTTAAACTATTAAACGCTTCTATTAATTGGGCGGTTAATTCATTGAAATTAATTCTATGAATTAATTTGTTCATTTCTTAACCTGTTTTCAAACCGTTGGCATGCTAATAAAATAAGACCAACACTTTTCTTCTTGAGGGTGTTTCGTTGAGAGGATTTGATAGAAACTTTAAGTCCTCCATCCTCCTTCGCGAAGAATGCAAAGAACGCGAAGAACGTGAAGAACGCCGGCCTTCGACGAAAGGCAACGAAGAACGCACGACCCCGGAGATCGACACGATGCCGATGCTTCTTCCGCGACGTTCTTCCCCCGTGACAATCTTCAATCAACTACTTGAGATCGTCGATGCGACGCCATTCCACAACGACGCGACGCCCTCCCGCGACGACGCGACGCCCTTCCACGATGCGACGATCACCTTCTCCCGCGACGGTCAATTCCGCAAAGAACGCACGCTCGACGACTGTGGCGAGGTAGGGGTTTGTTGTGAAATAATTTATATTTCCGTGGATGTTTCCTCCTAAAACAAAGAACCTGGATCAAGTGAAATTTTTAATTTATTAAATTGTATCTTGTTACGTTTTCATATGATAAATTATTTCTTCCTGATTGTTATCACCTAACGCGGAGGGTGCGGGCCAAACAAACACGGCCCGACAACCCTCCGCAGTTCTTCGTTGATGTGCGGATTGGCGAGTGATGAAAAAACATTCCGCAGAGGTGATTCATTGTTTCCGCAGTGAAGTACGGGGCCCAGGAGGAGCTACGACGCAGACGGAAACGAAATCGGACCACCGGAGCAACTCCGGTGGCCCGCAGAACCCACCGACGGCGCCACGACGCGCCGCCAGACAGGGCCGCCGCGGCTGAAGCCGCGGCGGCGGCGGCCAGCAGACCCGTGGCGGCGCGGGTCTGGCGCACACGGGATGCGGCAATGCCGCGTCCGCTGACCAAGGGCGGACCCCGCGGTGGGGGGCCGCGGTGTTGACACGCGGGGGCAGCGCGCCCCCGCCCCGGACTCCGCCCGCTCGGCCGAGCCGAGCCGGGCCGAGCCGACCCGCCGGCCGGGTCGCGCCCAGGCTGGGTCGAGTCACGCCAAACCGGGTCGGGCCCGAACCCGGGTCGGTCGACCTGGTTTGGGCCGACCCAGGGGGGTTGGGCCGTGTCGGTCCGGGCCCAGACCCCCCGTTCCCGGACCTTTTTGGTCTTTTGCTCGTAACTGGAGCTACGGGCCTCCAAACGACGCGCTGTCAGCGGCGATGCGATCCTTGGATCGAGACGGTCATTTCGGTATATCGCACTCAAGGTTTCGGAATACTTTGGGTTTGGCCGGGTTGGTTCGTACACGAAACCAACCGGGCCCTTGGAGCAGAAACGCTCATGTCTTGAGCTTCGGACGTCCGATTGATGTGCCGTCGACTTTGTTGGTTTCCTCTAAGCGAGACGGATCTTTTGGCTTACTCCACTCGAGGTTTGGATGTCGTCAAAGTGCGGTCGGGTTGGTTCATACACGAAACCAACCGGGCCCCTGGAACGAAAAAGCCAATAACTCACAAACCGAGCGTCCGATTGACGCGCCGTCTCTCTCGTTGAATTCCTCTTGATGAGACGAAACTTTTGGAATACTTCACCCGAGTTTTGGTTGCTGTTGGATAGTGGCCGGGTTAGATTGTACCCGAAATCCAACTGGCCCCCTGGAACAGAAAAGCTGATATCTTTCAGACCGGACGTCCGTTTGACGAACCGTCAGTGGCGTTGGTGATCACGTTGAGAAACAGTCCATTTGAGTATACCCTATGAGAGTTCGGGGTACAATTGAGATACAGCCGGGTTGGTTCGCACATGAAACCAACCGGGCCCTTGGGACTAAAAGGCTAGTAACTCATAGACCGGGCGTCCGATTGATGCGCCGTCTGTTGCGTTGAGACCCCTGTGACGAGGCGGTCTTTTGAGATACTTCTTTGTGGAACCTTGTGATACTTATAGTATCGACCAGCAGCTCGTGGAGCGGACCCTCCTGGAGGCGAGCGTGCGGAGTACGGAGACCGTGTAGCCGGCTGAGACCTGACGACTGCATGACCGATCGACTCGGTGTGTTTTGGATAGCCCAGTGGGGAGAGCTTGGTTGTAGCGGCAGACCCACGACGGAGGAGCGCTTGGTTGTAGGGGCAGACCCGCGGTACTCAACAGAAGGAGTACCTCTAGAGTCTATGAGGGGGAGCTCTTGGTTGTAGCGGCAGACCCACGGCGGAGGAGCGCTTGGTTGTAACGGCAGACCCGCAGTACTCATCAGAAGGAGTACCTCTTGAGGCTATGAGGGGGAGCACTTGGTTGTAGCGGCAGACCCATGGTGGAAAGCGCTTGGTTGTAGCAGCAGGCCCACAGTACTCGACAGGAGGATTAACTCAGCAGTCTTAGGTTAGTGAGCAGTACCTCGGAGTCGTGACAGGACCACTGTACACTCCAGAGACGGGGCTCTTCAGCAGTTACGGTTTCGATAATGAAAATCCTGGTTTGAGCTGAGTCTATGACCTTTGTGTTTCCTCATGATTGAGATGGGTTACTTGATAACTTAGGTATATGTATGGGCATATACCTGGGTAGTGGTTATCCGTTGATTTCATAACCCTTGTGTTTCCTCATGATTGAGATGGGTTACTTGATAACTTAGGTATATGAATGGGCATATACCTAAGTAGAGGTTATCTGTTGAGATCTTCTTTGTGGTTATCCTTGTTGGTTTTAGTGAGACCTTGAGGGTCTTGGGGTCCCTACTTAGTATCGTTATACTCACCCCTGCACGGGCTATGCCCGCACCTCGTTGTGTTGGTTGCAGATGACGGCAGTGCTGACGGAGGCCGAGTGTTCGAGGACTGGATGGTACTCGGAGGGACTACACAACGAGTCAGTATCCGGAGGTGGACTTCACGGCGAGACGACACTCAGAGGAGGTTGATGGGCGAGAGCATTGTGGAGGCTATCTGTACCTACCCTTCAGGTAGGATCCGTGGTGGACGATCCAGGAGCTGCACCATCTGTACCTACCCTTCAGGTAGGATCCGAGGAGGACGACCCAGGAGCTGCTTCCGTCCTTCCAGCTGTTGTCTTTTTCTGTTGCACTTTGTTCAGCTGTAGTTGTATTTTCTTTTGGGTTTGTATTCTGGCCCATTTACCTTTCAACACTTCTCTTTTTACTTAGTGTTTTACTTCTTCTTGTACTCTGTGGTGTTTTGTTTACTTTTATAAAGGCAATGCCTTCCCAGTTATCGGGATTTACGCCTTTGGTACTAGTCGCCAGCCCCTGGCCTATGGAAGGCGGGCTTTGGGTAGTCACGACATGGGCCCCGAAGACGGGTCGTGACATTAGTTGTGTATGGTTTACGGATTCTGCTATTTTTGTATGTCTTATTTCATTCCGCTGCGCTACACTTTGACAAATGAGGGAATAATTTCCCCACTATCAGACCTAGGCCCTCACTGCTAGTCGGCAGCCTCTGGCGTTTGGGGAAATGCGATTGAGGTCGTGTGACCAACCGGTTTCGGGGCACCCGTCGAGTGGCACCCGGATCTGGGACGTTACAGGAATCATAAATTGTTACTTTATTGTCTTATGGTTATACGATAATTTTATAGGACCTTGATTACTTTTTTAAGGTGTTACAAAACAAGTTATAGATTTAAAGTTGTTTATTTGGAATAAATAATGATCTTATTTAAAAATTAAATTAAAAACATTTAGAAAATTATTTTAATAAAATGGAGTTTAGTTTTGAACTTATAGCACCGATATTAGGTTAGGGTAAATTTTTGGGATTTTTCTAAAACATTTGAATTTTTGGTGAATAGTAAAAATACAGTTTTGAGTTTCGGGTGTTTAATGACATCATTGATGATGTAATCACGATTTAATAAATTTGGTCAACTTGTGAATAGTAATATATTCTATGAGTTTTCCCAAGTGGCTAATACCATGGGAAAATACCATGGGAAGGCCCATGGTTTTGCAAATACCACTGATGAGGTGTCCCTCGAAAATTAATTAAATATTGCCTCATTTTTCCTATAAATACCAAGACATTCCCACATTCATTTCATTCCAAAATCCTCCTAAACGAAGTTCTAGTATTTTTACCTCCCAAGGATTCCTCCCAAGGTTCCCTCAATCCCCCCAAGGTCCCAACCTTCAAGCTTTCGAAGTTACTCTTCAAGGTAAGGGAACCTTCCACCCTCCTTTTTTAGTCATGATTTTTTTAAGTTATGTATTCCAGTTTCCATATTCTTATGCGGGGTTATGTTCTTATATATTCTTATTACTGTCCATTTCATGTCCAAATTATGAGAGACCCTTTATTCTCTCATCAGTTTATTTTCTGAAATTTTAAGTGACATAGTTAGGCTGCTGAATTTTCATAAAAGAAATAACATCTTCTCTTTTCTTTCGAGTTTAATTTTCATATGGTATTTCCTTCAAATGTCCATACCATGATCTTATTTATTTTTATTTTGTAACCATACTATATTTTGAGTTTTTTATGAGTGGTTGAATCTTGTCCCCTCTCTTTTCAACGTTTTCTAAAACCATGTTATATAGCCGTTATGCTATAGAATTTTCATCTAAAAATCTCTCTCTTTTCTAAAGAAATTCTCTTGTATTATTTATGTGAATACCCAAATCTATTTTTTATTTAAAAGGGTATTCATAAATACATAAAATTGATCTATTTGATTCTGTAATTGACATACATATAACCCTCACTCCCTTTCTATGGGTTATAAATGAAATAACGATCAAGATTTTAAGAACTTTTAAAACGTCACAATTTTGAAGTGAAACCCATTACTTTTACTCTCTATGGGTTATTTATTAAATGTTTGATTATGATATATGTGGATAACATTAATATAAATACATATTAAGGGTGTGCCCTGATAGTTCTCCAATGCATTGGGTAAAGAATTTAATCTCCAGAGATGAAAAGTTTCACGATACCTTGGTGAATAACCTTGGTAGTTTTTATGACACCTTGAGGATGAACCTTGGTGATATGTTCATAAATGTATAAATTAAATGTTTTATCCACATATTCATGTTATGGTTCAATTTATTATCATTATGAAATGCCTCTACTTCCATTTCTTATATCTTTATGTTTTTTTATCAATTTCTTATTGATTTCACAAGTAAACTGATTCCCTTATTTTCCTTACTGGGCCTTCTACTCACCCTTTCCTTTGATGTATGTCTACAGGTTATGAGATGAAATAATTGTACTTAGGAAGAACTTATGATGAATCACTACAAGTGTATTAGAAGAATGTTTTATGTTTTCATGTATTTTATTCCTGATTTCCAAGACACTAGACTTTAAAGGTCCTCTATTTGTAAAATGTAATGAAAATTTGTGTAATAAAAGGTGGGATTCCATACACTCAGACCCATATCACATTTTTTAGAAGAAGGAGGTTGATATTCATGTTTATGACTCATTTGAAGAGTAATCGATTCGTATCATTGACAGAAGCATAAAGGTTATTCGAGGTTGGTTAGTTCCTCTCGTACGGGTGCTATGGCATCACAAACGTTTACAGGAAGAGACATGGGAGAGGTAGGCCGACGTACATGATTAGTGGGCAAAGTTGTTCTCAGAATAATCTTGACCAACCTTCAGTGAGAAATTCAGGGATAAATTGCTATAAGGGGGAATATTTTAAGAACCTGGGTTTTCCTATGAGGTACAAATCCTTTTATTTTCAGTTTAAATTCCTTGTTATGGCCTTATGTGAAAGCTTAACTTGATCAAGGGTTTTTTGGAGGTGTCTGGGGCTTGTTCAGAGTCTGAAACTATGTTTTGAGCTGAAAATGACATGGCGCATAGTTTGTTCTTGACCTGCGCATGATTTGGGCTAACCGCACAAGATGTCTAGAAAGTGTTAGATTTTAGAAGAACACTTCCTCATGGTTACTGCACAGTTAGTAAACCATGCGGGGTAATCATTCGATGTTCCCCTTTCTAGAAAGTGAGGTGCACACGGTTTTCCCACTGTTTGGGAAACCGTGCAGGTAAATCGTGCAACCCTGATGTGTTGTTTTTTTAAATTTTTTAATTAAAAACCAATTTGTTTCTTTTTAAACCCTTTTGGGTTTCTCTCCTCCTACTCACATCAGCTCTTGGGGCTCTCCCTTGAGGCGCCTAACATAGGATTTGAGCTAGTTTCTCCATATGACCTCTTTTTCGATCACTAAATTTCTCATCGGATCCACAACAATAAGTCCTTGATTCCTTTTTAGTCATTATTGATTCTTTAGAACAACTACTATGCTATTTGGATTTAGGATCATATGCCCTAATATCCTCTTCTTCATACGTTCTTCAGATTTCTTCCAAAACAGGACGAATCAAGACTTGATGTTGGACGAGCTGTCTACTACTGAGGTAAGGTAGGTGATATATACCTTCTTCCAGATTTTATTTGGTATTTTTTGGGCGTTTTTCTATTACTCCATATGTCAGACTTTCCAAAGAGGTCTCATTTTTGAGCGAGTAGCATTTAGTAGCTATAGTTAGACCTAGTGAGGTTGACCATAGGTTCCGTTTATGTGTGTTGGCACCCATTGCTCATTTCGAGGTCACTCGAGGGGTGCACCTTAAGAAAATAGCTTGTTTATGCCTATTTAAACCACCCAAGGGGTGTGTTCTCATGATTTACAAGTTAGTGGAATCTATTTAATGCTTTGATAGCTTGAATATCCTATTTAAGAGACATATTGTCTCCTTGATTAATGAATATCATGTTATGCCTCGTCTATTTTGATAGTTTGGAATGTTAAATGGATAATATGGGTGAGTATACCTATATGAAATGATAAATGACTTGTTAAATAGTTTATATGGGAGGGTAGTCCCATATTCTTGGTAAATGATAAATGGTTTGCATGAGTGGGTATACTCAAGTCTTGTGCAAGTTGATGTGAGTGGGTATACTCACATGGAATGAATGCCTAATTTGAATGTTTGAATTCTTTAATGCTTGATTGAATGGTTTGATAGATGCCATGGACTTCTCTCCATGGATCTGGAATGTGGTAGTTGACAACTTAGGTTGACTCTGCCCCTTGGGTATTGATTCCATGGGATGCCTTGGGCCTTGCAACCCCATGAACCCAACTTTCTTGGGCTCACATAGGACTTTCTTTTGACTTTCTCCTAGGACCCCAACCAGTGCCTAACCAAGTTTCCACTAGGGATGCCCATGAGACTCTAAGGGATTCCTTGGATAATCTCCTTGGATCCGTCCCTCCTTGGTCTAGATATTTATTACTTAGATGCCTTGGTTTACTGACACCTTGGATCTGGCCCTTATGGTCTACAATTCACTATACAGTGAGGTCGTGGGATGTTTGACTTCACTATACAACGTTCCTATAGTTTCATGATACTGATGGATATACAACATGACCATGTGACTTTCTTGTTTACTTGGTTATAGATACGTTTTTAGGAGTTGAGTCTCTATTGCAGGTAGTCTTGAGGTCCATTTGGTTTTACTTGTTATAGTAGACTTATGCCATGGGAATATACACTTACTTATTGGTTGTTTACACTTGCTATAACCTTTGTAGAACTGATGTTAGAACTATATATACATTGGTGGTTACCTACTAGGATATTTATCTGACACCCTATTTGCGCCTCCTTAGGGACCCAAATAGATTATATGGTTACAGGTGATGATAGTGGCAAGAACCTTAGTACAAGTTATTGATTGTGGATTTTGAGAATGGGAGCATAGGACCAATATGAGGCTTGTAATTCTAGGATACATTTTTGGTCTTTTGTTATTTTTGGGATACTTGTATCATATTGTATTGCCATGTATTGTTCTGGCTGCTTTCGAGATACTTGTACCATCTGCATCATTTTGTATATGTTACACTTCTTGTTATTGATATATATATATATATATATTCCTTCTTGCCTTATTTTCAGTTGTCTACTTATTTATTCACTTATGCTATTGCATGTTTTGAATTTCACTGTGATACTCTGGTAATGAGGGCATAGTCTCCCCATTGACTCACCTAGGCCCTCACTACTGGTCTACAGACTTTGGAGTTTGGGGAGATGCTCTTGAGGCCTTATGAACAAAACCATAGGCACAACCTAGTCTTTATATAGGAGACAAACCTAATCTATTAGACCTAAATTTCGATCAATATTCACAACCCTGACTTTCATTTAGGAGGTAGAATATCCATAGAAATATAAAGACTTGATTTTGTTGGGAAAATCATAATCCATACATGAATAAAGTATAAATAGAAAGAAACAATATTACATGAATAAAACAAATATATAAAATGAAATGGATAATCAAGATGTCAATGAAGTTTAAGATTTATTATTGTTGATCACTTGAAGGAACAAATGTTAAAGATGAAGTCCTTCGATGATCACAATAAGAATATATAAGTCATAGAATATCATAAACAATTTTGAGAGAAACAAAATATCAAAGATGTATCACACCAGACCTGGATAAATTGATATGCATATCTTTTTTTATTCATTGAATGGATCTCCTAGGTCATTAAAAAAATATACAAGGAGCATGAACATGTCAAATATATGCATGATTCATGTTAATGCTTAACAATATAATAATATGACCATTACCTTCATTTTTGTTAAATCCTCATTAGATTAATGTAGAATTAAAATCAGGATTTTCATTTCTTTATGAAATATTAATATAGCACAACTAATATAATAAGTAAAAAAATTGTAAAAAATTTATAATTATAAAATAATTTAATTAAAAATATAATCATTTAGATTATACATGCAACAAAATATTAATTAAAATAGAGCATCATATAAACTTTAAATTTATCAAAGAAGAGCGTACATAAAATAATGTTAGAATTTAAATTTTAACACTATATAAATTTATTTCAATATAAAATAATAATACTATGATCAAAAGAATTTATTTTAATAAAAAAAATTGAAATAAGAAATAAAATTTTAGAAAATTAAAATTTTAAAAAATGGTGGGTCATTGACCTACCACTGGAATAGAGAAGGGTGAATCATGAACCACCACTGAAAAATAATAGTGGATAAATAGATCATGACCTACTATTGAAATTTTAAGAAAAAAATAAAATGAGTTAATCAAAACTAAATTCATTCCAAGAATTTAAGTAGTGAAAGGATTATTATGTAGCAATAAAATTTTTCTCACCATTGGAAGTCCAACAATGACTCATGACTCACCGTTGAAAAATCCAGTGGTGACTCATGACCTACCATTGGGTTTCAACAGCGTCTCATTGTAAAAAAAATATTATTGTTCAAGGATACATAAAATAATGAAAGTGATTATAATTAAATAACACATGAAGAAGATCAACAAATAAAATATAAGATCACTTCAAACAAGAAGAGTAAATCTTCTGCAATTTATATAAGAAAACAAATTAATTAGAAGAAATACACTACTATACCTAATTGGAAAAAGAAATGGGTCATATTGGAGTGAATAAATTTTTTCATCAGTTTTCATTATAAAGATAAAATATCCAATAAAATTAATTTGAAACAATTTAAACCAGGTTATACTACAATAGCTCGAAGAATATATAATCTCCTGCAGGAGCTTGAAGAAACACCTGCTATTGGTTGTACAATATGGGGAAGACACCAATAGTGGGTAAAAAATAACCTAGTATTGATGTCCAATGGTGGGAAAAAATCACCCACCATTGAAGTACAACAATGGGTAAAATTAACCATTGTTGAGGTCTGTAGGTGGGTTATTGACCCACTGTTGGGTTCCGATAGCAGGTAAATTTAGCCATCATTTGGATTTACCAATGGTGACTCGACACCCACCATTCATGTCCAACAGTGGCATGTCAAAAACCCAATAGAGGAATAAACACAGTAGAGGAGTTAAAAACATGAGTAGGATTTCAAAAGATATCGAAAGGATAAAATTAAATAGAAATAGATCTGACAACTGATATTTGACTTTGGTGAACAATAAACATAAAAAATCTTGTCCCACATCGAATCAGACATTGGGAGGCTGACCAGTATAAGAACCAAGGCATGTTTATACTAGATTCAGATTAAAATTAAATACTCACACACATGGGGCCATGACCCATGCGGGTGAGTAATACCATCCTTGGTCCTGTAGGTATGCTCTATGGGCCTTATAGATGGTCCCCACACACCTTAGGCATTCACTATGCACACTGAGAACCATATTATCCTTATGGTGATTCCTAAGATAGGCATTCCCACGGGGTTGACTGTAAGGGGTCCCCTATGTGGTTGAGCGTCAGCCTGGTGCCTCCCAATGATGACCATATTTTTAACATACACACAATAATTAAACTTAAGAAAAAATATAACAAGAATAAACCATATATTTTTTTTACAACTAAATTATTTAAAAAATAATTACAAAAGTTTTATTAGAATTAGTAATAAAAAAAATTAATTAATTAAAAATCTTGATAATTTAATAAGATGTTAACGGATAGTAATTTAAAAATAATAATAATGAAAGTATTTAGTCATTTTCAAATACTAACATAGCTATTTGTGCAAAGTTTTCCTCATAGTCAATAGCTTATTCTTGACTATATCTGTGTGCAATAAGTCTAGCTTTATTTCTTACTAGGGGACTGAAATCATCAACCTTATTTCTGAAAACCCATTTAGTGCAAATGGTTATGTATTATTTAAGTCTTACCACTAGTTTACAAACTTTTATTTTATTTTAAACTGATTCAACTATTCTTGCATAGAAATTACCTAAAATTAATCATTGATAGCTTTAGTGATGTTTTTAGGTTCAAGATGTGATAAAAAAGACTTCATGATCAATATGGTTTCTAAGATAAGATATAGTATGAGTACCTCTATCTAGATCTCCAACAACAACATCTTAAAGATTGTCTCTATAGGTTCTAATGGTTCTAGGGATATAAGTATTTGGTACACCATTTTCTTCTTTAGGATCTAGTTTAAACAATTCATCAATGTTGGATGATTTTTCTATATCATGTTTTACAAGTAAATCACTAATTTTATTTGAGTTATTGATATCCAAGTTATAAAAATCATCCTTGAGTTTTTCTAAAAGAGTTTTAGTCTCATGTGGATCCATTTCACCAAATTTTACATGTATATATTGTTACATTACTTTGGTTCTTTTATTAAACACCCTATATGATTTACTAGAGGATGAATAACCAAGAAAAAATTCTTCATCACTTTTGGATGAAAATTTATCCATATTATCCTTTGTATTAAAAATATAAACTTTATAACAAAAAAATTTGAAATAATTTTCCTTAGGATTTCTCCCATTCCATAGATCATATGGAGTCTTATTTAAAAGTGATTTGATAAAATCCCTAATGATTAAATATCAATATATATTGATAGCTTCTGTCTAATAATAGATAGTTAATTCATACTCATTCATCATGGTATGATATATCTCTTAAAGAGTCCTATTCCTTCTTTCAACTACTCCAATTTATTGACGAGTCCTAGGAGTAGAGAAATTGTGATTATATCCATGTTGTGATAATAAATATGCAAAATATTTATTTTTAAACTCATGAACATGGTCAATATTTAAGGTCTTAATAGTATGTCCAATAATCTTTTCTAATTTTTTTTATATTTTAAAAAATGGGAATAATTTTCACTTTTGTGAGATAAAAGTAATACCTAAGTAAATCTAGAAAATTAATCTACAATAATATAGGCATACGCTTCCCACCTAGGCTATAAATTCTAGAATATCCAAAATAATCCAAGTGAACAAACTCTAAGGGTTGATAATTTGAAACTTCTTTCTTTGTTTTTAAATAAATCTTATGATGTTTACCTTTTTGGTAGGGATTATATACTTTGTATTTTGGGAAATATAGTTTAATAATATCTATAAAAAAACCTTTCCTAGTTATATTTATGAGAGAGTGAAGGTTACAGTGGCCTAGTCTCCTATTCTATAGTCATTATTATTTATTAAAGGCATCTAAACAAGATTTTTTTGAGGAAATAATCAATATAAATCAACTGTATAAACATTATCATTTCTCAAATCAGTAAAAAGTAAATCATTCTTTGAATCATAGTTTTTGAAAGAATTATTTTTTAACTTGATATGATAACCATCATTACATAATTTTGATATTCCAATAAAATTATACTTGAAACCATAAATAATTAATACTTTAGACATTAAAACAAAATTACTATTAAAAATTTGACCAATTTGAATTATTTTTACTTTGGCATTGTCATAAAATGTGTCATTTCCACCATCTACCATTATAAGGATATTAAATCCTAAGTGGTATCTAGTCATATTTCTATAACATACACTATCTAGATACCATAAATTATTACTAGTAATCTTCAAGAATGTTTCCTATAACAAGTTTAAATAAGAAATTATTTTGGTTCCCACACTTTCTTAGGTCTAGAGAAGTTATAAACTAGATATTTTGGAATCCAAAGTTGTTTAACAATTCTAATAAAAGTATAATTAATGTTTTTTGTAATAAAAACCTTATTAGTTCCATATTAATATGAACTATTTATATAACTAGAAGATCATGATCTAGGAATAAACTTATTTGTATAAATTCTCCTTTTACCAGGCCGGTACCCAATCACAGTTGTTTACTTAAATGTTGTTTGATTACTAAGAATTATTTTTAAGGTTTCTATTCAATTTTTAAATCTTTAAATAATCCTTTTAAGTTTCTAATTTGACATTTTAAGTTCATTTTAATCTTTTGAAAAATAAGTATTCTTTTCTTTTTCAACAACAAGATCAGATTTAATACAAGAAGATATAACATATTGTTTATTTAAATTTTTATATTTATATTTAAGCTCATTAAAGGTATCTTACATCATATTGAAATATTCAAAGAGATATTCACTGGTCATATCATATTCATCATGATTTTTATTTTCATAGATATCATAAATATGATCATAAGAGGTAGGAATAATGTTTTTTACCTCATATGTATTTTCTATGAAATACTTATTAGACCGTACATTATTGTCTTCACTATTTAAATTTGATTCAATGGAACTATCCCCAAAGGAACTCTAGATTTCCTTCATAGATCTCTTGGGTATTTTTTACTTTTCCTCATACTTATTCTTAAACTTTAATTTTAGAAATTCAGCATTGATATTCCCTTTTATCTTTCACTCATAGTATCTAACTTAAAAATTACATTATTTATTCCATTATACTTTATTATCATACATTATTTTGAAGTTTTATTTCCTAAAGAACTTTTTATTCCTATAAAATTTATTAAATCCCCTAGCTAGATGATCCATATCTTCATCAGTGTCAAAAATCCAACTCATCCTCACTCGATTTATTCTGTTTGATTTTTTACTTTCATCCTTAACTCTAAAGTTTTTGAAGTGTCTATTTTATTTTTTTTCTTTTCTATATTCTTTATTAAATTTAAAATATTCCTTATATATCATTATTTTTTAGATTGGATCCTTCATTGTAATTTTACTTAAATTTCATGAAACTTGAATTGAGAAAAAAGTTCCTCTCTATCAACCAGGTAAGCACCACAAGATTATCATAACTTTATATTTGTATTTTATTTTACTTCCAAGAACATACATCATACTAACATTTTTATTGAACTCGATATACATTTCAGAAATTGATTCATTGAGATTCATTTTAAATGTATCATATTTAATAGTATAAGTATTTAGGCACATTTCTTTAACATTTTTTGTGACTTCATGAGACACAACAAGTGTATCCAAAATTTCAAAAGTAGTTTCACATGTAAAAATTATATTCAACTCATCTTATCACAAATCATAGTATAAGGAATTCATATCTTTACAATTATAATCATAAGTAGATTTATTGGAATCACTCTACTCAGCTCTATCCACTTTAGGTTTTTTATATTTATCATCTATTACTATCCAGATATCAAAACCGATGGTCTTAAGATGTATTTTAATTTTAATCTCCCATTTATCATAATTAATACCATTAAAATATGTAGGTATGTTAGTAATAGTCCCCTAAAGTCTATTATTATCCATAAAGATGAAATTTAGAAATAACATAAATTTAGATCTTTTGGGTAAGAACTTGATCACAGTTAAATCCATATAAGAAAGAAATAATCTCCTATGATACTAAATGTTGGTCAGAGTGGAGTAATCAATAAGGTAGTGAATTGAGTGTCTAATAAAAAATTATTTCAAAATAAATTTATAAATAAAAATCATTGAGTTTGAAATTCAACTTGTTAACTAATACAATAGGTATATCTAATTTAATTATTTTGAATAAACTCTCAGAAGTTAGATAAAAAATCATAATAATATTATGATTATCCTAATCTTTTGAGATTACTATACTTACATAAAATTGTATAAATAGCACATGTAAAAGATAATTATCAAAGTACAGTTTTGTAAAAGTTATTTTAAAAATAATTTTTAAAATAATTTTAAACCAGAGTAAGTAAAACTTTGAAATATATATTAGAGTATTAAAAATACACTAGGTTTAGTGTCAAGTAAATACCTAATTCTCTCTAATTTACAGTCACCCACTACTAAGAATGTTTATTAAATATTAGCAGATGATCTATAACCTGGATTAGGTATAGAATGCAATAATAAATATGGATATATATAATAATAAAAATATTATTCCATAATTTCTATGGGAGTAAAAATATAAAGGGAAATAGAGTAAGAGTATTTGAGAAATATTCTATGTTATACATGATTTTTCACTTTAATAGATGTGCATACAATTTAAGAACAAATCAAAAGTAATAAAAATAGATATAAAGAGAATTGAAAAGAATTTATTCCAGAAAAGTATTTAAGTTTTTTTATTTTGAAGACATTTTTTCTCTTCTCAATGTATTCTTTTAGTTCATAGTTGAGATGAAAAGGTAATAGGATGTTCTTAGATCATGTAGTCGAGTTATTATTAAAACAGAGTATCATTGAGAATAGAGTAGTTCATATTTTTTTATGCTCTTAATAATTCCTCATCAAAGTCCTATATATTTCTGTGACCCCAAAATTCTATATAAAGAAATATTCCTAAAAAAATAGCCACTAGAAACCCATTTTTATGAATCCTTATACTCAACATGAAATTTTAGAGAAATAAATGTCTATGAATTTAGATTTAATTTTTTGTAGAAAGTGGTTGGAATAAATGATATTTAATATAATTCCCACTTTTAGACATGATTTCTTGAGTTTTTCCATATCAGATTATCCATGGTACCTCTAATACTTAGTGAAAATAATGATTGGATTCCTTAATATAACATATAGTCGATTGATTTGAACTTGTGGTTGATTCAGAACTTTGATTTTTTTGAATACCTAATACAATCATTTTAATTGACCATTTGGTTGCTTCATTAATTTTTGAAAAACCAAATTTCCTTTGAAGTCATTTCACTTCGATGTGAAGTAGCTTGAAGTATCCTGATAACTCAAATAGTTGGTCAAAAACTCAACATTTTCATGGTCAGTTTGCCTTCATTATGTAGTCGATTGGAAAGAAACATATGGCTTCTCTAATATTTATAGAGATTTATTAAAAATGGAAAAACCATGTTGTCACTTCAAGTTAGCCTCATGGTCACTTGGTTTATCATTCAGTCAATTGAGGAGTTAGTGAGAGATCCTCCATATTTGATTAAATAGGCATGAAATTGATCCAATAGTCATGTGGTCGACCCAATAGTTGTTTAGTAGATCTAATAATCATGTGGTTGATACAATATTCATGTTATCAATCTAATAGTCATGAGGATTCTTAAACCCTTTCTAAAATTTCAAAAATGTTGTGGTCACTCGAGTACTTTTCCAGAGTTTTCTCATGGTCGATTATATAGTCATACCATCAATACATTTTTTGTGCAATCACTCTGGTACTTTATGAAATTTTTTCTATCCATATTCTTTTATATGGTTGATAGTGAGTCCTTTTGTGGTAGATTGAATTCTCCTTACAATTGCTTCAACAATTTATGAAATTTCACTAATTTGGACTCATGGTAGATATTATGGCTTGAATATATTTACAGTCGCTTCTAGACAAATTTCCCCCAAAAAATATTTAATTTCCATAAAATATAGAATAGATTAGAAACACATAAAAATTATTTATGATTATTAGAACCAAGAATTATTGGACTAAACCCAAAATTCATCCCACTTTTCTAACACTATATAAAGGCCAATGGGGTGGGGGTGGGGTGGGGAATGTCTCAAAAAAGTTTAATTGAGAGGGGAATCTTGAAAATTAAGTTTTAACCTCAAATCATATAACCTATCCTTTGTTAATGATTTGGTAAAAATATATACAACTTATTCCTTGATTTTAACAAACTAAAGTCTTACATCAGTATTTTACACCTTTTCATTGATGAAATGATAATTGAGATCAATGTTTTTAGATACTGAGTTTTTTAGAAAAGGTCCCTCAACCAAAAGGCCAAGGTAGATAATCATAAAAATTAAGAAGAATACAAGAGATGAAAACGAGGTATCTTATTACAATCAGCCTCATAAAAAGGGATTAGGGACTCAGGAAGGGTATCAGACCAAGTAAATGGTGCACCAACCCCAATACTTTCCAGACCATTGCCACCATGTTCGCCTCTCGATAAACATGCGTGATGATTAAGTTGAGATCCGAAAGAATCTATAACACTTTTAAAAATATCTATAACACTTTTATTGTCAATGGAAATATATAATGGTCAGTCAAATTTAACTCTTAAATAAACTAGCTAAACCTATATCCAAATCATCTATGTATAGGCATGTGAAATAGAAATGTAGTTGGATTCAGTTGTTCTTAATACCAAAAAAACATTCTTCCTTCTATACTATTCCACATAACTCTCACCAAGAAAAAATGTGCTACTTGAGGTGGATTTCCTATCAATAGATTCACCAGCCCAATCGACATCTGTAAAGTTTTGTAGGGTAAAGTATAAAATATATCTGTATAATAAGATGAAACTCAATGTACTATTGATGTATTTTAGGATTCTCTTGGCTACTAATTGGCATGAATCTTTGGGATCACTCTGAAACTGGGAACACAATGTCACAACAAACAAAATATCAAGTCTTTACATATAAGGTTTATAAGGTTTTCAATCAGTTTTATATAGTATATTTGATTTACACTTGTACCAGCCTTATCCTTTGATATTTTGGTTCTAATATCCATAGGAGTATATATCCCTTCATATTCTTTTATTCTAAAACACTTCCACAATTCAATGGAGTACTTTTCTTGATATAGAAAAATATGTCCGGATCATTATATGACTTGTAACCATAGAAAGTAAGACATCTCACTTAACATGGATATTTCAAAATTTAATTTCATCTCCTCAACAAATTCCACATATATAGACTCTTTTTAATTGATAAAAATAATGTCATTATAATATACTATAAAAATAAGATTACTTGTGGACAGATCCTTGACATAAAGATCACTGTCAATCTTTCCCTTTTAAAACTCCATACTTCTCAAACATCTATCAAGTTTAGAATACTAGTCTAGTGGGACCTATTTCAACACATATAAAGCTTTATTGATCTTTTATACCATAATCCAATATTTATTAAGGAAATATCATTCAAGTTTTTCAATGAACACCTCCTATTTTAATTCTCCAATAGAAAAGGCAATTCTCACATCCATTTGATAGATCTTGTATCTTTTGTGTTCTTCCAATACCAAAAACATCTTGATGGTATCAATACTTATTATAAATGAAAAAGTTTATTATAAGTCAACTTCTTTTATCTAAGAGTAACCATCACACACTGACCATTTGTTATTTCTTGTGATTTCGCCTTTCTTATTCATCTTATTTCAGAAAACCCACTTGGTGCTAATGAAATTCTTGTTTCCAGGTCTTGTTACAATCTCCTAAGTGGAGTTTTTATCAACTTTATCAATATATATTAATTATAGTAATAAACTCATCATTATCAACTGCCTCAACAACTGTACGAGGTTCAATTTGTGAAATAATTGTAGTTTGGTTCTCTAATATTGGCCTTATTTAGGTCTGGAAAGGTGCTTCCCACTAGACAATAATATTATTAGAGTCAACATGTTTCTTAATAATTTTGTTCTTGATATATTTATATATTAAACTACCTCACTATAAACATCTAATTCACTATAATGTTCATGCTTTTATTCTTTCACCTTTAACTTTGTCATGGGTTCAAAATCCATCTCATCTTTAACTTTATTATTTAAAATAAGAGTATTTATCATTTCATGGTAAATGAGTATATTATGAAACTTATTAAGAGAAAGGTCTTTCTTATCTTATAGAGTAGATATTTTGGGATCAAACATATTCAGGAAATTTCTCATGAGCTTCTTCACAATGACACCATCATCTATATTTCCACTGAATCATCTGATGTTACTCACAATTTCATTGACAAAAGTGAAGTAATTATCAATGGATTCATCCTTAATTACATTTATATAATTGAAATTTATTCTCTAGATTTATATATTTTCCTATTTGACTTTGAAATTACCTTCATAGTTTATTTCTATATTGTCTCACACTTCCTTGGTTATTTGTAAACCCATCACCTTTGGGAAAAATTTCTCCAAAATAGAAATATGAATAACATACCTTTATTTACCATAAAATTTAATAATTATATTTTCAATGAAGGTATTATGATAACCTCTATGATTGAGTAGAAAAAAACTATATATACATAAATAACTTTAATCTTGAGTGACAATAAATAATGAAACATCCCATTTTTACATCCATGGAAATTTTTTCCTTGAAACATTTTCACTCCACTACTATTGATAGAGTTGATGTTGTCTATAATTCAACCCACCTAAAGAGTTTGAAAAAGGTATCCTTAGGTTCCAATACCACTTGTTAGAGCCATTAGATCATATGGACACATTGATAGGGGATGAGTGAATTATTATAGACTTTTAGTTTTACTATTTATTATAATTATTAAAATAAACCTATTCAGCTAGTTAGATCATGACTATATCATAAGAATATTACCCTCTCATACTTCCATCATAATACAAAAAATAAATAGAATAAGTCACATAATTTTTTTTACATTTTCAACCACATTGTGTTAGACTACTCCTTACTGCAGCCAATTCTATTCCAGATATTGATTCTCCACTATAATTCAATCACCAACGTACATTGTTTGGGTAGGAATCACTCTTATCCCATAGTTTTATATCATATATCTTCAACCATTACAAAACATATTATTAGTCATACTCAATATAATGTTTGTTGAAATGAGTCATAAAAATTGAGAAAGATCACTTAAAGCTTTGGGTTACTTTTACGACTAATAAAGATCTTCACCACAAGGCTTTATAATATAAAAGATAACAAGATCACTTATTTCAGTATCTAATTTAGATAAAATTATATATTCTCAACCTCAAAAATATAATACACTGAATGTTAAATCTCAAATATATGTATATGATGAGATCTAAACTTCATGTACTAAATTTTCTTATATTTCTAAATATTTTTCTTACATACACCTTCTTTTTATTCTACTCGATGTCTTCTCTTGTGTATATTCTCAACAATAACTTATATTTCTTTGAGAAATCACTTTTCTGGTTAGATGACACATTAAATCCACACATCCTTTTCACATATCCAAATTGGTATAGGATAAGGTGTCTCAAACTAGACAAAATAAAGTGCCATGCATATTTTTTGGATTTTGAGCTCCCTAAATCTTCTTTCCCAAGACTCATTAAAGACTACCACATGAGTCTGTTTACCCACAACCTCAAAAAAATAACAAAAGTTTCCTCATCTTATTACTTGAACTAATAGTTTCATTTATATCCACAAAATCTCAAAAAATATATCTATGTACATCCCAAATACCCAAAAATTATTAAGACATTAGATATTTGGCTCAATATAATTTAAATATATATATCCTTCTTTAATGTGACACTGACAGTTGTAGAACAACTATTCTTAAAACATATCTTAGACATTCAAATTAATTATCTCAGAATACTTCACTGTTTTCAAGTGATTATAAGAAATGAATATTAGAAAACATCACCATACTTATATTCTATATTTAATATCTAGATATTCTTCAACAATATACTCATACAATTTGGCTCATCATTATTCGATTGAACTCATAACGTATCATTTTCTTCATCATGTTAGTAAAATGTATTCTTCATATTACCTGAATCATAATCAATTTTTTATGTTTTAATAACTGAGGAATAGCTTTGGCATCACCTAGTTTTAATTTCTATAGAATATTCAATTTATGGAAACTCTATTTTTCACCTTGCAGAAACTCTAAAATTTCTTAATTGTTGAAGTCTTACGCTGGGCATGAAATTTATTATGCCTAGTGAATACTTGCACTAAAATAATTACACTATATAAAAGACTTATATTAAATACTTTAAAATCTTTTTCTCAAAGTCTTATTTCTCGATCCAATTTCTTATGCTTATAGAAAGACTTATGTTCACCAAATTAAAGTATTCTGCTTGGATAAAAAATATTACACTCCATGCCCTTTCCATTTTTGGGCCTCCCATAAAAGTTATATGTTTGCAGAAAAATATTATACTAGAGACATAAAATACTTACATTGGTAATTAAAAGGATTATTCTCAATCCTTTTTCAAATTTCTCATAAATATATAGATTGTACATATTGACTTTATAACATCTGCAAACACTTTTCAAATTTCATCAATATCACACCTACCCTCTTTAATCATCTTTTTTTTTTCAAATAACCTCAAAATCATCTAAAAACCTATAATTAATCTAAAAAATTGTTGGAAACAAATAAAAACAAAAAATATGCTAATAAACTCAAAGAGAAGAATCATTTGATTTTTTTACTTTGGTGATTATTATCAAACATATAAGTGATAATATCATTTAAAGGAGAAAGGTAATCATATTCTTCATTTTAGTTTTTCATGGTTTTTGTTTCTATAACATGGTTATCTTGTTTCTAGTTTCTTTTTTCTTGTACTTATTAGATTAATTATTAATATATGCTAATAAACTGATCAATGATATCAATTTAATCCCATACATCTAGAATCAGGAAATCATTTGATAAATGAAGGTTTTCTATATTTTTGTGCATATTATATTACTAGTTGTAAAATATGATAGATTTTTTATTCCACCCAATTAAAATCAAAGCCTACTATATAGGATATCATAATATGTGAGTTAGTATAAATACTATAAATTTTTACTAGTCATAGCATAATATGTTAATATATCACATCCTATGATAGAATTTTTATGAGTATAAACAACATAGTGTTGTATTATTCTTGTGATATCCCTAGATATCGTAAAATATGACTATATATCTTATTTAATGATTTTTTTATTTATCATAAAATACAGATTATAATATGTGAAAGGTTTATGCATGACTTGGTATCAATCATATCTTAAGATTGAGCCAGAGTTATATGATATATTTATGAAAATGTGTTTTTCTTTATTTTCAATTATAGATTCAATTTTATTATTTATAGATTATTAAAAATAATTTGAAAAGGTATTTTGGGATATCTATTAATTTATAAAAGTTTTTTATAAATCAATTAACAATAATTTTTTAATAATATATTAAATAAATTTTTTGAAACATTTATTAAAAAATATTCTATTAAAATTAAGTTTTAATATTAAAACACCATTAAAAAAATAAATGGATTATCTTATAATTTTAATATTAATCGTTTAGATGAAAATCATAAGAGTAGTTTATAAAGAGTTTATAAATTTAAAAAAAGGAAAAATATATAAACTGTTTATATTTATAAAATTATGAATTGTTCATAATGAATAATTTGAATTTTTTAAATTAAAAGAGCCTTATTTGAAAATTTATTTGAACCTTATTAGAAGAGTTTTGATAAATGATATGATCAAAGGTTTAAATAATGGTAATAGGTGATATTTATATTATGTAAAATGTCTACATAATATAATTTTAAATATAAAATGTTTATATTTCATATAATATCAAATATTGAAATAGAATTTCATATAATGAATAATATGAAGAAATTAATATTGTAAATAAATATTAACTATTTATATTTATCTTATCACAGAATGTGCACAATGAATTATAAAAAGTTTATAATTATTATTTTATGAATTGTTCATAAAATTGATCTCATGTAAAATTATTGAATTGATCATGTATTTATTATTCATTTTTAAATTCATGAATATAATTGTTACATTATGAATTATTATATATGTTTTAGTTTATGAGATAATCAGCATCTTATAAATTGTCACACCATGCTAGGCATGATAACATATGATTTAATTTTCATCTACCTTGACCTTAGTTTTTTATTAGAGTTATAAGATTGAATTTAGCTGTTAAATATAATTTATACATATTAGGTTTTATAATTATCATGAATTGGATTCTCCCTTGAGTAAATTATTCCTTGATAGAGGAACATTGGGATAGACTTCCCACTCTCCTATATTCTTATACCTTATTATAGAAAGGTTGAGATTGATATTTTTGGGTTTGGTCTTACTCTTACGAATGTTATCAATCTCATATACTTATAAACATTTACATTAATAATTAATTTACCTTTTTCATGATATGAATTTGAATATGTATTAATATGTACGACTTCTATTTTTGGGTGACTAGAACAAACTTGTGGGTTGTGTAAATAGTTACACATTAACATGGAGTGAAAATATTAATTTGGAGGATGGAATATAGATTTAAAATACTAAATCATTATAAGTAATAAATTTAATAAAGATTAAATGTGATTCAATAAAATTAATATGTATATGATGTATATTGAATTGGAGATACTTTAAAAGGACACCCTTCAAAATATGAATTGTAATATTCCTTCTAAAAAAACACGCACAAATACCTCGATCATTCAATTAGGTTAGTTCTTCCATAGCAGGGTTCCCATGTATTATCTTGTGAAATACATGGTTGAAATGTCCAACCCTAAAGGTCAGGTAACCAAACCCCACTGTGATCTTTGAGTAATAGTTAACTAGGAAACCCTGAGATTTAATATACCAGAGGAATGGAGTTGGGTTTATCCATATGATGGGATGGGTAAATATTTACCCACTCAACTACCCAAAAATCATATATGATATGATTGGGATGATTCCATACCTAAATAACTAAGTTGTGAGAGGAATTCCAAATCAGACTCATTTCTTAGTAAAATATGTCTCTTGGATCACTAAATGGGTATGATGTAAGTGGTTATCAGTTTTAGTGGGAGTATATTTAATTAAATTCCATATCAATTGAACATTGAACAAGATACTCATTTTTTAAAACTTATATTGTAGATAATGTAATCATCATCATCAAGATTGACCTTAAGATCTATTTTGGATAAGGAAGATCTATATAGAACTAAATTCCTTGACCGATACTAGAACTTGTGAATATTTATCAAGAAATAAGAAAAAATCTATGTGTTGGAGGAACCCCTTCCTTAGAAACAGATTGGTGAAGTCTTTCTACAAATGATGTTATATTCCTATGATAAGAATCTAAATGATTCACTAGAAGCCTCTATACTCATGATTATAACCATGTAATTTAAATTTCAAAAGAAATATGAGACCATGGATTCTTATAAATGATAGAAAACTTTTAATGGATATATAAATAACAAACTAGGCATTAAAGGCATGAGGTATTGAAGGCTCCTTTTTGGTGTAAAATGGAGGAAGGAACCTTATTATAAGATCAAATGATTAATATGATTTGATATATTAATGACTATAGTTGAATTATTTCACCTCTTAAACTCAACTTGGATATATATTTTATTGTTCACCCACTATCAAAAAGGTTCCAACAATTTTTTATGAAATATAATATGAATGGATTCAATAATTTTTTTCTTGATATTTTTAATATGTTAAGTATGGATGAGTAGGACATGGGTAGTCTAGGATTTTTTTCCATCATGATGGTTTAGAAGGACAAGGGTAAAAAAATTTTCTAGTGAGAGAAGAAAAGAGGTCATAGAGAGTCCATAGGAACACCTAAACCAAATAAGTGGAAGAAAGGGTGGTACTTACATTATGAAAATCCTAGACATTGGAAGATGAACCACACATAATACTTAAAGGGTTCCAATAAAATCCATAGAGAATCCACTTATGGTATTAATTTTATAGAATTAAATTCATTTTTTTTTCTAATTGGTATATGATTCCAATTTTATACAATACAAGTGTTATAAATATACAAGACTTCATAATTAATAAATATTTGATTAGAGATTTATTTTTTTCTTTCAAGTAATTGATTAAGGATTTATTTCATTAAGTAATTGGATACAAGGAGAACTTCAAGCATGTATAGATTTGAAATAGGGATGTGTATTTTTTATCTCATTTTTCTCTTGAGAAAATATTGAAAACAATTTCTATTTAATAAATGAGATGGATGTTTTTGATACACATGGTTTATGATTCATCCTAATTTTATAACATTTTTGGAAAAAAGACAAGAATAAGATGAATTTAATTTGTGATAAAATGTTTATCCAAGAATATGAAGGAATATGATTCCACCACCAACAGTGGAATATTTGAGAAAGTCTTCTTTAAAATAGAAATTACAAGTATATAGAATACCATATATGATATGGAAACAATGATTTATTTGTTAAATATTTATATTAAAAGGAAATAAGTGTTAGTTTATAAACATAAAATAATTTCTATATATAAAATTAAATCAGAGTTATTTCCAAACATATGGATTTTTTTTTTCTTATCATGATATTCCTAATGGAATATAGTTTATAAGAAGCTAATGGGAGTATGTTTGGACTTAAAAAGTTAAAATTTAACAAATAAAAGGTTATAATAGTCCATGATAAAATTATTTTTCTACTTAATATCCTAAAGAGTTTAAGATATGTGACAATAATAGTTACTTTGATAAATTTAATATAACCATTTCCTAAATATTATGTTAGTTAAAATTTAGAGTAAATTTCACTTTATGTTTTAAAAGGTTTGGGATATTATGGTAAAGAAAATGTAAAAGTTACCTTAGTTACCATAATAAAATGTACTTTACTTGATATTCTAAAGTGTTTAAGATATGAAATGATTTTATGTAGATAGTTACATTAATTACCAATATATTTTAAGGGATAAGTTTAAATAAAAAGAGTTTAGGATGATGATGAAACACTAATAATAGTTCTAAGAAAATAAAAAAAATATATTAACATCAAAACATTACATGTTTTGGAATAAAGGAGTTTGAATACATTCAAGAAGTTGAACATTAAAGAATATGGTACCTAAGTATCACTATTATTCAAATTGGATTCCTCCATAGATATTAATCACTAAAGAGTTTAGTGGGAAAGTTTTATCAAATGAATATATAGATATATGAAAAAATTGTATATTGATGTAATGAGTAAATAAAATCTCAAAAAATCTAGCAAACATAAGGATAATCTGGTAGTCTAACATATATGATATGTTATACATGTGCTTATGTGGGGTTTTGTTATGTATTCTTAAAATATTTTTAAGAATATAAAATGTATCATATAAAGGTAAATATCAAATTTATCATTTCTTCATGTTGGATGAATGTATGTATATATAGATATACATTTCATAAAGTATAATGAAATTAAATTTCTCAAAGTATAACTTTGAGTTATCCCAAATTGATATTTTTTATGAATTATTATCAGTTAAGGAGAATATTAAGTTTGACATGAGTAGGATTATTTTATAGAGATACAAAATATGCTCATAATGCATAAAAGTATTTTTTTTAGACTGGATGACCCATAAAGTATACCACATGGAGTGTAAAACTCTGTTTCTTTTATATACTAAGGATGAATCATTCGTATTTAGTATTGCCATTACATGAGGTTAGTGAGATAATTATCACATGAATATTCATATTTTGATACCCTTTTTATGAGAGACATGGGTCTTAGCTAATCTAGAGGTGATTGGGCATGTTTTTGATCATGACATCAGTTAGAGCTCAACCAAGATGATAATTTACCTCGCATATGATGAGTATGAAATATGGGATCTCAATTGAGATATAGTAAGGACATTTATATTCATACTTAGAAGTTACATATGATGTGATTTTATATCTATATGAGAGGCATGTGATGTAATCAACTACTAGATGAATTACATGTGATGTATTCAACAATTTGGCCAATTTAATAAATGAGATCATTTGAGAAGCTTATACGGTATTGACATATACCACTTCCCATGTTTACTCAATGTATTGGACAAAGGAAACATATGAAAATTCATGATACTATATGATGTGGCTGGTGGACACAAGTATATATATGTATATGTTTAATAGAGATCAATCTATATCCATTTACAGCTTTAGTAGAATTGATTCTTTTCTGAAGGATGATATATTCTTAAAATTATGGATTAAATGATTTATATTTTTTGTAAACAAAAAAAAGGATCATGGGGTCATGATTTGTGGTTGATTTAATATAGATTGAGTATAACTCAAATAGTTTCCCTAAAATTATATTATATTTTTATCCAAAATAGTTTTGAATGATATTTTCACAAGGTATTACATACGATATAATACATGGTGAGGTTAAAGGTAGCTTCCAAAATTATTTTAGAGATATCTAAAATATTTTTGGATATGATTTCAGAAATTATCATATATGATATTGTATATGGTGAAATGGATTGAAAGTCTCTTAGGATTTGGTGTAAATGAGATATTGAAGTGAATATGCCCTAAATCCATGACATATCGTATGGTATGATATGGTATGTTTTATGCTATAATATACACATGAAAATGGTTTATTATTAAAATTTGGGGTATATCACATTTATCGATATAGTGATATCATATAATGGATACATGACTTATAATATTATATGATATGTATGAATCATCACTTCAAGTACCAAATGGTTTAATACTATAATGATTGTAAACTCACTACACATCATCTTTCATTAAATTGGTTTGAGAGATTAAATGGTTGTAGGTTACATGGGATGTAACTGAAGCCAATAATCATATATTTATGAATTGTATAAATAATGGCATGGAATTGATGAATTTATTGAGTAATATACTTGTATCCTATATAATGGGTCCTCGACCATATGCATTGGTGTGAAATTTCTCTTGAAAATATTTTCCTATAACTATTCTTCTTAAATCTCTCTCTTCATATTTTTTACAACTGAGATACTATCATAACATAAAGGCTTGAAGAATCCCACCTAAAGTTTATTGGGAGATTCAATAATTCTTATTGATACAACTCATAGGGAAGAACCATTTTCTTGTTCCTTTAGCAATTGATATCAAAAAAAGAAGTAATAGTATCATTTGAAGGATAAAGGTACAAATATTATTCATTTCATTTTCATATGGTTTCTATTTATACAACATGTTGATCTTGTTCATAGTTTCTTTTCACTTTTTATGGTTAGATTAATTGATAATATATGCTAAGAAACCTATAAAATTAAATATTAAGTTTTATTCTCAATGATAATAAAGGATCTTGAGGTGATATAATAGTATATTGATAGGTATTAAATGGTTTTATGGATATTCAAGAAGACTAAATAAGATATAGAGATTTTTACTTAAATGGATTTATTAAAATTCTATGTTGTAGGTGTAATTAATCCATGTCATGCCATGATTTGACTCCAAATAAGTTTATTATAAATGATCACTAATGCAAAAAACTATAATGAGATAATGATCACATCATTAATAACTGATGTAGAAAAATAAATTACTCTTATATAATAAATCATGGTCAATGCATTAATATTTCTCCATGATTGGTTGAATTCAATAGAGAACTTTACTTTTACGTAAATAGTTACTCCACAACCTAAAATGTTTCACCATTAATATATTCACGAGGATCTATGGTAAGAATTACATTATAATAATATCCATGTAAAATTGGTGAAATACTACCTAAGGAGTTGAAGTAAACCACATCACAACCTGAAGCACCACATCATAGAGGAGTTAACACCACCATGCTATGTCATGAATATTTTTTTCTTCAATAGAGTTGAAAAGGTAAGTAGGAATCTCCAAAATATCTATGGCCACATGATAACATGCCGACACTGAACATGAGAAGTGGTAATTGAAAGATATATGAAAATTTTGAAGGGATATATTAAGAATCCACATTAATTAGAGTCCTCTATTGTTCATAAATATATATCATAAGAGGTAATTGAGTTCTATTTTGATTATTTTTATGAAGTGGAACATGTTGGTCTCCCCATATCTCGACATTTGATAGTTGTTAGTGAAGGTAAAGGGATTTGTGGCTTAAAGGTAAAGTTAATTCCATCTGATGAAGCTATGCATACAAATTTATATATTTTTAACAACATAGGTGATATTAAAACATATACATCATCACATATTGTTGGATTAAAGCTATAATATCCAAGAATAAATGAAAATTGGCTGACGAATAAATATAAAAACACATTATTTCATTGTTTAAGGATAAAATCAACATTGATTTATCTTCACTAGAAACATTGAAATGGTTAGAAGGGGGACCAAGTGTTAATGTGATCATTTGGTCAAGCTTTGATATTAATGGTTACAAATCTTACACAAAAAAACCAAAATTTCAAGAGTAACATTCAAAACAATGGAGTAATGGTTGTCATTGAAGCATTTCACTTTTTGAGTGCCAAAGATAAAAATCTAATTTCTGCATCAACATCATATTTTAGAGTTGTTGAGTATATATGGGAGATTGATTATACTAAATTTCAAGTACTGATATTTAAGTGTATGTGGGATGATAGTATCGATAGTTTGAAACATGGTGATCATGGATTTACACTTGTTGGTTTAAAAATATCTAGTTACAAGGAGGAATCATTCCTTATGGTGAAACATGAAAAATAAATATTTTATGTTGTATACACATCAATTGATGAGTATTAAATTGTTTTTAGAGGGGAAAGTATTCATTTGGGTGATGATAATATTGATGATGTTGAAGACTTATCTGAAATTTCTCCATCTATTATATGATTGGGTGATGATAACAATGACTATGATGTAGAAATTGTCAATGAAACATTAAATGATCATTTAAAAGTGATATGATAAAACACTCTATTACTCTCCTAATTAATAACCTAATATTTTTTTACATGAAACTAATAGAGTTAAAAACTTTTTTTAACTTATATATTTAAATATATATATGTTTAACATTCCTTCATTTTTTTTAATATTTTATATATTCATTAGATTCATATATCTATTTTTTGTTCGAAAAATGTTACCTTGATCATTTTTTTGGGATTATTTTCTTTATATTATTCATTTTTTAGATATAATATTCTATTTACCTTGGGCACCGCTCCAGTCCCTCCCCTCCTTGCGGGGTATGGACCCTCTTCATTTCCCACTTCGCGTTCTTTCCTTCCCTTCTCTAACCCTAATTCTCTCCCTCTTTTTCCTCTAATTGCGCTTTGCCCTAAGGTTCTGAATCTATTTGAAGGCCACCCGCAGCTCTCGATTTCAGCCTCAGAGTTCACCAATGATTCATCCCTTATGAATTTGACCTTGGTGGCTCGGTTCATGCATCGCTGACCTTTGGTGAACTCTTTCGATAGGTTTGCGTTTGACGCTTGGGGTTTATCCGAATGAGCTACCGTAGGGATTCTCGGCAATAGGAATATTATGGTTCATTTTTATTCGGAGTCAGATTTAATCAAAGCCTGGTCCAAAGAACCACGGGTCTGCAATGGATCCCACTTTTTTATTTTTTAGTGGTCCTATGATTTTCACATGAAGCATGATTCTCCAAAAACGATGATCTGGGTCCACTTGCAGGAGCTTCCTCTTCCGTTCCAGAATCCTTAGATAATTCAGATGATAGGTAATATGATTGGTCATTTTCTTTTCTCTGATAGTAGAACTAACGCAATATGTCATCCGATTTATCCTCGTATATGTGTTGAAATCGATGTTTCAAGGATTCCTGTTGATTTTGTTTGGATTGAAGTTGAAAAAGAATTTCGGTATAAGCAAGCAGTTGTCTTCGAATCTTGGGTGGATTTTTGTTCAGTTTGCTAGAAAATGGGTCATCGACTGTCAACGTGTCAGTGCGAGCTCATGGTTAGTCATCAGTGGGAGGCTGCGGTTCTGGGAATAGGTACTGGTGTGGTCATGGATAATGGTCCAGGAGGGCAGGCCCTTGGCTGTGTATCCTCAAAGACTGATCCAAAGGTGACGGGTCCAGGTGAAGCATCCACTGAAGCTCCTCCTCTAGATAAAGTTTTCCCAGTGAACCTTAATCTAACTGTTGCAGATGTCTTTGGAAGACTACGGAGTGACCTGAATCTTGAGGAGAAAGGTATTATTGAGTCCATTGTGCCAGATGGGGTGTGTATTTCAGGAATTTTTGAGCAGAATACCGCTGCTTCCAAGGCTGCGTCTTATGCGGAGGCTCTGTGCACTGGAAGTGAGGGGTCTCAGGAGATGACGCCAGGGCAACTTGGTCATGCAAAGGCTTCTTATGAGGCAAGGGAGGGTGAAAGAAATTGTGGAAATGGTCAGGAATTGCAGACTGTAGGGGGTGGGGTGCATATCACGCCAAAGAAAATGCTAGATATCGAGCTTGTTAATCGATTTGAAGGTTTATCCAGTGAAGGGCTAGATCAGGACCACAATATAGCTTGGGCAGAGAACCTTAATGAAGAGCAGAGTCTCCAAATGGGAGAGTATAGTGATGGGTCTTCTAATTTTTAAGAAGACATTGCAATTGAAATCCAGTACAGAGGGTTACCCATTCCGAGGAGAAGGAAGGGAAAAAGAGGGAATTAGGACTCAGGGAGGTGTATCCCAATTAAAGGACAAAATTAAAAGGGATGTAAGGACTACACATACTTAACCCAACCTATGGTGACCAGATCCGCCAAAAAGGTGATATCCAAGGAAGGAGTTATCTCCGAGGATTTAAAGTAAACACAGGAAGTCTTAGTGGTGCTGAACCCGCCTCCTAGTGGGGAATCTGGCCGGCTTGAAGCTGTTGGAAATGGGGAGATATGGGAAATTATTATTTAATCCGAATAAGAAATATTGGAGGATTCGTTTCTGATTAATGCCTTGAAAGAGGATGCGACTAAGATGTCTGAGATACTACTTTGGGTGGACACTAATAAGGGACAGTCAGAGTGGATTGACAAGCAAGATCACATTCTAATAAGAGGTTTCAATGCAGAGAAGATTATATTGGAGGAATACATTCATACATGATACAAGATGACATATTGGTTTGAAGACCTTATCAAGGATGATCCGGCCTTAGAGGTAAATGGTCTTCATTGGAAATTATTTAGGAATAGAGTGTCTAAAAGACTTAAATTAGACTTCAATGGCACGTTTATCTCTTACGCCATTTGAAGTTTTTTATTCTGTACTGCATGGTTTCTCACTTTTCCGTAAAAGTGTTTGTAAAATAAAAAGTGAGAATGATGACAATGTTTTATTTTCAATTATGAACAATCAATTTTTTATTTATCACTTTTATTTAATTTTAATTAAATAAATGCACACATACTTTTTTTGAAGTAGAATACATCTTTATAAATTAAAGACACCGATTTAGGAGAACTGAGGTATGTAATTTTTTTCATATAAATATATATATAATAACTAAATTATTCAATGGAATTAAACTTATATTTCTTAAAATTATTTGTATCTCTTCTTATTATCTAAATAGGGTGATATGTAAATATGGTAAGTATGAGATTACACATTTACCAAAACTTTCACTCATATATGTAGAGAAGAGGGTGATAATGAACTTTTAAGAGGGTGATAATTAATTGGCCCACATGCCACACAATTTAGGAATTATTGGGCTATGCATAGTCATTTCAGGATAAGTATTTTATTCCCTAATTGGATGAGTGTCGACATGTTGGTGAAAGATATGTTATGGGAGTATATAATAGTAAAATATATAAAATTATTTTTTTTAGTTTTCCAATGGTTTAAATATTATATATTTACCAATCAAGTACAGAAAAAACCTCAGACCATTTATTAAAGGGAAAGAAAAAGTACAACATGCAAGGAAATAAATGAGGGTAGATAGCTTGCCCACATCCAATCAGCAATCCCAACTAGAAATATACAACTACATATCATAAAATTCACACCCTCACCACTTCCGTAATAGGGTGATTCCTCTATAGTAGCTGATTCCCACTCCGAATGTGTTTCATACTGGATCAAAATCTTGATGTACTTCTTTCTTAGTTTCAGTTGCTCCAAAGTGAGTTGTTACTTACATGATTGATTATCAATATGGAACTTTTTAGGATCAGAAGAAACCATATTTTCTTCATGGAATAAAACCTAGTAAACACCATCCTCAATAGGTTATAATAGACTTTTCTCAGACTTCTTCTTGGTGGAGCTGTCACAACTCCTTCACTTTCAGACATATTATTCTTTCCACATCGAAAAATATCACTATAGTTTGGTCTGACAATACTACTATCATTTTATTTTTCACTCTCAGAGACATTTCTCCATTTTCCATGAATATTTATAGAGACATAATTTTTTCGTCCATCATTCACTCCCAAAAAAGTACCCTCTGAAGAAGACAGTTTCCCTCCTCTATTATTATAAATCGGGGATAAACATTGGTAGTACTCCATAGTGTCTTGAACATCATGAGACTCCTTCCTCATTTCATCCTCCATAATCACTTAATGCTGAGTTTTGGAGTCTAACTTCATGCTCACATCATCATGCACTTGAAGACCTTCCTTAACATGGGGTATTCCCTCATTCTCCCGTCTTTAAAATCAATTACACGTTGGGACATTGACCTAAAACTGATTTTAATTGTCTTGAAAATCCATCTCTACCAGCCCTTTAAAGTTTCCAACATTATCAACCAAAAACTACAAGAGTGACAGGTCTACATATCCACTTGAGACTTGTGTAACTATGATCATTACAACATATTCACAAACTACATTGTCTGAAAGCTCCTCATTAATATATTCTGACCAAGAAGGACAAGTTCCCACATCATCTTTCAACAAAGGAACTTTCTCAACACCAAGATCATGATTCATTCAATCAAAAACCCAACTCACCATTGGATTCATTGGAATCTACTACACCTCTGTCAGAATATTAGCATGTTCAGTGACCTCAGCGTGATCAACTTTATTCACCTCCCGCTTCGCACATGGATGAATTTTCTCCTTAAACACTGAAAAACCAATTAAATTCACCCCCAATCTCTTTCCCTGCTCATAGGAGACTCCTATTTCAGTTTGACCATGAATTCTCAACTCCATAGGCACTTTCCATAGTAGAACATCCGTAGAATGATCCCTTAGCATCAGTTGAGCCAAACCAGCAACATCACAGCCACCAGTACCGCTATTCTCCACCACCTGTGAGATCCCTTTCGTACTTATACTATGACAAACCAACTCTAGGTGACCAAATAAACCTCAAGAAACATAGAATAGCATCCAAGACTAAAAAATGACCTTATGTTTCCATCAAAATTCCTTCCCATTCATGATCCAAACTCAGTTCATAGGTGGACTTGCAATATCAACCTTAATACAAATTCATAGATAGATGGGGTGACACACTTCCTCTGTTTGACGATCAGATCAGAGATACCATCCTATCATATTCCTGAGAGTACACATAATGGGGAGATTTTTAAAGGAAAGAAGTAGACCAAGAATACTTATCCATGTTTCCATTGTCGATGGATCACACCGCATATGAAACTCAAGGATCCATCAAAATAGGAAAAAGAGAGATCCATTGAATCTTAAAGGATCCCTGGACTAGGTAATGATCAGGTCCTCCTCTAACCCAAACTAAATCACGATGTTCCTCTGATCAAGTAATCCAACAACTGCATGCTCCTTTAAATCCCAATAATTGAAGACGAACCGATCAAACTCATCAACCGAGGGGTGGTGAAGACAAAACTGAGCCACTAGAGTGATTTTGCATAGATCCGTGGCATTATGAAAATAATATGGAGAGATTATAAGATGAAATTGAATTCATTTTATATTTTTTGGAGTAAATAGAAGGATACATTAATAAAGTATTAGTTTATAGATTGGTAGACATGGTATAAGTTTGTCTCTAGTCGGCGGGGGAAAGAATTTATAGTATATATTTTTTATTGGATAAATTTTTTATATGTATTTTTGTTTTTTAATAAATATATTTTTAATTATTTACTTATAAATATATTTATTATAATTAATTAAAGGTAAAACAAATTAAGCAAGTGTAAACTATTTTTTAAATTAATTTTAATTTCCTTATAACTTATTTATTTTTTCTTATATAACACACCACTAGGAAAACTCACCAAGATATACAATCTCACAATTTATACCCTCATAAATTGTCATGTGAAGGATATCCTTTATTAAATCATCAAATTATTGCTGAAAAATTTAGTGAATTAATATACAAGTCAAGTAATGGATCCAAGATGTTCCACTTGACCCTCCATCTCCCCCTTGTCATAAAAAATGGAAAAGGGAAAGAATGAAAAAGGGGATATATATTATCGATTTAAAAAAGTAATTATTTGATAAGATTTTAAGTAATTAATTGTTAATTTTCATTAATAAAACTATTAAGTAAACTTATATCAGTAATATTACATTTTAAAATATTACTTTAGGATTTCTTTTAAGAGAAAATAACAAAGGGTACATTTATCTCTCAGGGAAGGACAAATATTATTTTTAATATTTATGAAATTTTAAATGCTCAGGCCATATTAGTGGGTATCAAGAGGGAATCAATTTGAAAAAAGTTTTTGGTTGTGCTTCTAGTGCAACATTGATGGGGGAAGAATATAAGGAAGAAATAGATCCTTTCAAGATTGATCTATGAAAATTGAATGAGTCAATAAAGGATATAATTAAATTATATTTATCAGATATGATTGTAGAAATGATGAGATAGACACAACCTTCCCAACCTACCTACTCAGATATGCCACATCCTCATTTAGACCTAACTGTGTACTATGAGTTGCATGCTGAGGATCCACAATTATGTATTATAACATAAAAAACTTTACATCATATGGGGGATTATGTACATCATTATTTTATGTAGTTGGTTCAAGTAAGAGAAGTGGTACATGATATTATTGATCTAACTATTGACTACTGAGGAGGTATCTATAATTAGACAAAGGATTTTTTATTTTTTTTACTTTTTCTAATAAATCTTTACCGTTAGGTGACATATGAGGTATGCATTGTTTTTCATTTTTAATTTATCATTAAATTCAGAATTATTTATAATATTTTATTACACTTAACTTATATAGGATCATCTAAAATTGAAGGAATAACTATAAAAGAAAGAAAAATCTAAGGTTTTGGTACCTTTAGATACTCCTTGGGAAGTAGATTGGGTAATGAAGTTATAACACTGTAGGGTCCGGAAAATTATGCCAAGGGAAGAAAATACTTGCACAATCTCCTTGTAGGAGGAATCAAGTACTCCAACAAGTCTATCAAGGTGAATGGACTCAAATTGAGTTGCATATTTCAGAATAAACTTGAAGGAATTAATGTTTTCAAAGGATTTTCAAGTGGTCCATGTACCATTATTAGGAAGGGTCCACATACCACCTAGATCATGAACCACCTAGTATGTGAAATGATTCGCGAACCGCTAGCCCGCAGAGCGATGTCCAGTGAACACAGTAGACCGAAAACCACATCGCCAAATGACTCTTTCATGTGAAGTCCATCTGTGTACCATTCCATAAACTCATTAGTTTGCAGACGAAGTGAACTAGTAGTGTTTTGAAAACCACGATCGCAAAATGTAGCCTATGCAAACCCCAGTTGACCCAGTCTTCCATGGGTCATAATATCTCTTCATGGGCCTCTCCAAATGGTGTCGCATGCCAATAGATATGATTGCCCCGATGCTCTATAAAAAGAGACCAAAATGAATTGAGAAAAGACAGATGACAAAAGATTTAAGGGGACCCATAGGTTGGGAGAAAGAGTTTAGAGAAGATTCTAGATTCAGTCTTAATTCATCAATGAAGCCTGAATTGTGAACTACACTCTCTGTAGGTACAACCAGCCTCAAACCATAAAATGAGGGAACTTAATAATAACAAGAGAATAGAGAACCTAAATAGTAGAACTATGAACCATATACTTCTTGGGGATGAACTTCTCATGAATGATAATTCTTTGAACCCTCCTTCAATATGGTGCTCTGTGTAGTGTACCGCTACGCGAACTAAACCTGGCACCGTGTGTTGCATCAGTATGCGGATGGAACCCCAAGAGGTGTGATGGGACATGTACCACTATGGTATGTAGTGGTCTATAACCATGCTCGTGTACTTCCTCGGTAAGTGGATGACCCCTCTACCCACATACCACTATAGTATGCAGAGCCTCCCCCATCCCACAATAGAAAATAGTATGCAGAATGGGGTATTTTCAGGTATTATTTCCTCCAGTTCCAACCTCACCCATCCACTACCATCCAATCCCCCATAATCCCTCCATGAACCAATCCTTTGGAATCAGGAAAAATCCTCCTCCAAAGTCACCAGACCTATATGATCAGACCATCAGGTGTATCAATGTGCCCCTTTGAGTCTACATACCCAAGGTAAGTGGAGTTTCAAAGGATCTCCCCACAATGGTTTGGGATTCGGGAATGTAAGTGGGTGTACATTTCCATGGTAACCCAAATTCCAACCTTAGGATGTTGACATGAACCTCCCCATTCCAAGGATTAAGGGTGATCACTTTATTTTACATTCAATAAGGAATAATGATCAGTCGAAGGGGTTATGTTCACTCCCCCTTTGACAAGGACGCAACTCCTCCCCTTCCCAAAATGTATTTCGGGGCCTTCCCACTAAGGTAAGTCCCCAATCTTCTGAGGCTAAGCTTCATGACCTTTAATTTTATCTCACATTTAAAGGTTCATCGCTCCATGCTCTCTCCCACTGTCACCCTGGCCTCTTCTGTCGTTGGATATCCCTCTCCCACTAAAAGGAGAGGAAATATGTGGTTGGTTGGATATCTCACATCCTCTTTTTTCTCACACCGAATATGACTCACATGGGATTAGAGGTTTGTAGTGATTACAATATCTACACAAATATGAACTATGATAACTCTGATTCCTGATCAAACCATGATATGTAGGACTCCTGCTTAAAGGCTCAAGCTGAAAAGGGCACCCCTCTAAAAGGGTTCACCCGATAATGTCCCCCCAAATGGGAAGCTTCCATTCGTAATCCCCACACAATCTGAACTATGAGAACTCTAATTCATGATCAAAATAGGATATGTAGGATTCTTTCTTGAAGGACTAAGCTCAAAATAGTTCCCTCTCATAAAGGGTTCACCCAATCATGTCTCCTTAAATGAGCAGCTTCTATACGTAAGCCCCACACAAATCCGAACTATGTGGGTTCTGATTCCTCTCTCGAGGATACATAGGAAACCCATATTATGGGTCTGATCCCAACATCAAGTAACCTTCCAACCCCTGGATAAATATAAACCCTAGAGTGCCTTATTGTATGGATCAAGTTAGTAATACCTCCATAGCATCAAATATATGCATGCCTATGATGATCCTGGAAACCAGGGGTAGCCCGCGGACACACTCTTTGGGAATGAATCAAGGATTCAAGAACATATGAAAAAAACTTAAATCTATAATAGAGTCCTGGAACATCCAATAATCATCCCCTGGATGGGTGTAGTGAGCCTAACTTTCCATCCTCACGACCAATGGAGTCCTCAAGTGTCATTGGCTGAATCATCAATCAACGAGCTCCTGCCTTTAGAAAGAAGGTCCATGAATCATGGATACCAGGGCCGTTGGGTGTTTTTAGCTCCAGGAATAAACTAGTTGGAGACCACACAAGGAATTTATATTCGAGTAAGATTGATTGCACAAGTGATTGACCCCACGTAATCGCCCTCTAGGACCGATTGACTGTGGAATATCCTTTGCAATGCGAAAGGGGTGAATTTCCCAGCCCCATGGAGGTTAATACAACCTTCTTTTAAAGGATAATGATGCAGAATGGTTCAAAAAAAAAAATAAATGGTGAATTTTATAGGAAACCATTTCTGAAAAAAGGTATGGGTGATGATCCTCGTCAAACCATTTCACCATCACCCGGAACGTTCCACCTCAGAGGCGGAACAAAAATGGTGAACCCGATGTGAATCCTTAACCAAGGTGGTAGTTATACCCCAATGATAAAAGACAAAAGGAAATTTCATGTCATCCCATTTTGTTCTCCCCAGTATGCTTGAAATGTGCCACCTCAGAGGTGGAACAAAAATGGTGAACCCGATATGAATTCTTAAACAAGGTGGCGGTTCTACCCCAATGATAAAAGAAAAAAAGAAATTTCACATCAAAACATTTTGTTCACCCTGGTACACACGAAATTTTCTATCTCAGAGGTAGAACAAAAATGGTAAACCCAACATGAATCTTTAACCAAGGTGGTGGTCTTACCCCACTCAAGACCCTTCACCCAAAAAAAAAACAAGCAGAGGGGAAGGGGGATAAGATGAAATGTCAGATATTTACATGTTTAATATAATTCCACTTTAATGAGGTTTTTTGGTTTGTATGTCATATATGTATGTCATGGGTTCCCATAGAGCAACCTTCGATCCAAACAACTTCCAAATGACCAATGAAGACACGTGCATCAACGATCCCACAGGCAGCCAGATCCCCAATGAAGATCAGGACCCCCTCACCTACCCAATATCTTCAAAACTGGGTATCCAACATGATAATAAAGGAGTACCACTGAAATGGTACTATCTCCACACTGGAGGCCATGAGATAAGCCCTCTAGTTTGCAAAGGTCTACCAGCCGCCTCCTGAACCACAACCGGGACACCAGCACAGGGCGACCCTGATGGTCGTCTCAAACAGTTTTGAGAGCCTGTCCCCAGAACATGAAAACAAGCACCTCACTTATCTTAGGAAGGTAGATGAAGTCTATGTTGACTACTTCATCTCAACTGCACAAGTTTCCTACTCATGAGCCCCCACCAGAGAGCGGCGCCACCAACACCAGACAACCATAACTCCTCCCACCGAAGAGGAAATTATGTCGAGGGAACCTACTAAAGTCCAGGATACCTGGTCCCCTCAGGCTGCCCACCAAGGGCGGAAAATATATAATCAATAATATTCTATTACCCTGGTTCATGAGGAGAAACTCTTCCATACTAACGCGACAACATTCAACAAGCAGACATACGAGTCTTCCCCCTCCACTCAATCCCACCACAAAAATAGGGTGGCATAATACGAGCATATGCACATTCCTGTTAGTGCTCTCTGGTCCTGCTGTGTAGACAGAGCAACAAACTACAAGAAGATGAAGATATCTGTCGATGCACAACAAGCCCGTCAACCAAATAGGGCGACAACCAGCTATACGCAGGCATAAAAACATGATGATGTGTTTCAATCCCACCATCCAAATAGGGTGGAAACCAGCTATACATAGTCACAAACACCTATTAATGCATATCAATATCTCCATCCAAATAGGGAGGCAACCGACTATACACTGGCACAACCACCTACTGATGCATTTCAAACCTTCCATACAAATAGGGCGGTAAAAAAATATGAATAGAGTCAAATCCCGTGAGAAAAATATAGTGAAAATAAAGTAGTTGAAAATCAACACTAATGAATATGAATTCCACTAGTCAAATACAGTGGCAACTAGAGAAGATAAACCAGTGGAAAACTTGTTCCTCTATCCCGTCACAGGAGAACTGCTAGTATCTACTGGAAACTCATAGAGGACCGGATCAGGCACAAACCCCTGCTCTGATATCAGAATGGGAATTTATACCTATTCCAGCCAAAGATGTATCTCATCACATCCTAGAAATTATGGAAGTTCAGACATCGATCCTAGACCATATCATTCAAACATACCAAGAAATTATTGCATCAGTGGAAAAGGCGAGAAATCGGGCCCATGACCCAGTTTTCTCGAACGGAATGAATCAATCTCAAAATGAGTTGGTCACTCTGGCGCAGCTATGAATCCCTACTCTAGTACAGGATGGTCGACAACAATATCTCGTGATACACGAACAACCAGATCGGGAACAAATACCCATTCCAACTGGGGGACACCGGTCCAACATGGTGGTTGCTCCAAGAAAGGCATATATTCATGGAAAAACTCAAGAGGCCTATCATCATATCCCAAAGACATCACGAGACCCAACAAGAGAGGGAATCATATATGAAGGTTTTTACCAATATCAGACAGCCCCGATTGCCTACATGAGAGTGCTCAAAAATGAAATGTACCAAGGGAAACTGGAAAATGAAGAGCACATACATGGTCCTACTCTATTAGAAGCTGGGGGTTTTGACACCCTCAAACATATATCAATAATGGATAAAGAATCTGTCAGTCCATCACCAAATTATGGAAGTGGAAATAGCAGTTTTGAAGGCCCTCCTTGAAATGTCTCTACCAGAAGCTCTGAAGGTCCTCCACAGAGCACCCATGGGGGCTTACTCCAAGGGCCATGAATGATCGATCATGAGAGCCTATCTCCTAATGCGCATTGGGGTAGCCCTCCCCTAGACCTAAAAATCAGATAGAAATAAAGTCCTCCCCTTGCTGTCATCCACCCTGATGTTCCTCCCCAATGTATATTCTGCAGATATGCTTCTCCCTACAGTCAGAGATTAAGTCATGATGGTAGTCTTTTCCATGATGATAGTCATTGCAAAGTCCCTCCCCACAATGGCAGTTTCTATAAAGGCCCTCCCCATAGTAACGTCAAGCAAAAAGAAGGTCCTCCCCTCATTTTTTCACATCCTAAAGTCCCTCTCTAGGATGTGAACTACAGAAATTCTCCCTGAAACTAGACATTAATTCATGATGGTAGTCCTCAACATGATGACAGTCATTGCGAAGGCCCTCCCCACAATGGCATTTGCTGTGAAGGCCCTCCCCATAGTAACTTCAAGAAATGAGAAGGTCCTACCCTCATTACAGCACATCCTGAAGTCCCTCCCAAGGATGTTCACTATAGAAATTCTCCCTACAGCCAGGTATTAAGTTATTATAGTAGTCTTCACCATGATGAAAGTCATTGTGAAGGCCCTCCCTGCAATGACAGTTGATATGAAGGCCCTCTCCATAGTAATGTTAAGAAATGATAAGGTAATCCCCTCATTACAGCACATCCTGAAGGCCCTCCCCATGACATGCAATGTAGAAATTCTCCATGAAGCTAGTTATCAAGTCATGATAGTAGTCCTCGCCATAATGATAGTCATTACAAAGGCCCTACCCGCAATGGAAGTTGCTGCGAAGGCCATCCCCTCAATGACATCAAGTAGTGAGAAGGTCCTACCCTCACTACAGCCCACCCTAAAGGTCCTCCCCAGGGTATACGCCATAAAGACATTTCCCAAGGTCGAGCATCAAGTTGTAATAGTAGACCTCACCATTGCAGTACGAATTGTAAAGGTCCTCCCGGCAACCAAAAGTCATACTGGCAAGAAGGTCCTCCCCTTTCAGGACAAAGATGAGAAATCCATTCTATGTTAAGGTTATTAGAAAGGTGGATTCATACATATCAGGCACTCTTTCCATCACGAGTGATATCATTTCTCAACTAGAGGATGGCCCGGGGCCAGGCTTATCTTCTGAGCCACCCTCGCGACGTTCTCAAATCAATAAGGCTCCCACTATCTCGATTGTCCGGAACAAAATTATTAATAAGTAGTTGATCTGGGCATATCAAGTAGAGGAGCCCCAGGAATAACAACAGTAGGATATGTTGCTTGTGAGAAGACAACTAGCTAAGGATAATATACCAATGATGTATTGGCCTATGAACACTTCTCACTTCAACATACCGGGTGAGTTGTCTAAGAAATTCATGCATGACATTCTCCTCAATATATGGAAAACCCTTCACCAGCTAAAAGAAAAATTCCTACCCTATGAAGGGTATGAAGACCATGTCAACACGTTAGGGGAGCTTCACCGTCTAATTGGCCTGGAAGCCCTCCCGTCTGCATGGAATCCACAATCAGAAAGGAAAAAAGAAAAACCTTGAACTAGATTGCCTTTATGCGCTGCATAAGTTGCATCACCTCATTGGAAACACCCTGACCAGAGTTCACATTTGGATATGGGGATAACATGGAGCTCTACACTTCACCCCAAGTCCCGTACAGAAAACCTCATTGGAAATGACATCCTGCAACTTCATCGCTCAGAGGAAGCAATCAAGTGAAAACCCTTCTCAGGAAATATGGGATACTCAATAAAAAATGGCCTGAAGTAAGTCTCAAAAGTGTCAGTACTGAAGAGATAAATCCATCGAAAAGATTTTTATTTAGGCAACCAAGAACATCTAGTAGGCTTCTCGGCTAAGGGAAGCTAACCAGTAAGTAATGCTCATGTATTCAAAAGACCATAGACTCTGTGTAGGCCCAATTCCATACTTGGTTCACACCCATGAAAAAGTACATGAAATTATAAAGGAAGGAATAACATTGGCTACCACTGCAATGTAGGAGCAACCCCATCCCATAGGACTGGGGGCATTTTTAAATCAAAATTCCCCATTAAGACCAACAAATATAAGACTTAGCGCATCAACAGAAGAAAGGGAACAACCCCAACCCATAGGGATGGGGGAATTTTTAACTCAAGTTCCCACACAATGGATGTCTGTCTTCCACCGTCTAGGAATAATGATGGACAAAGAGTCACCCGTTCCACCCCTTCTTGTGGTTCGCACCCTTCGAGACCAAGGCACATTGTGAGGTTGGACCAGGGGCCCCTTTGGGTCAATATTTGTCAAGAAACCCAAAGAATACCCCATAATTGAAGGAGAAATTCCAAAAAAGGATGTAGAAATCCTTCCTATCATTCGACACCCGGTACACCACCCCCAATGCGGTATGCCTCAGTGAACATGGTAAACGTTAACTCCATGGATCTCATAGAAAATGGCACAGAGGGAGAGGAAGAAAGGGAATATGGTTCCCTTCTAGATGTGTCCCATAATGATCCTGATGGTGTGAATACATGAAACCAGATAACGATCCTAAATCCAGGAACCCCCTCAGTTAATCTGAAAATATCGCCCACATGAAACCCCAACAAGGAGAAGAATAAATCCAAGGTCATCTATGAACCACCTTCTCCTCCCTCTGGAAATGCGTCCCTCACTCTCAAGGAAAGGTTCGCCAAAAAGGAGAAAGAAATGAAAGGGCTTAGGAAAATTAATGCTGAGATATGTTGAGGGAGCTATCTCGTTGGATCTGTTCCCCCTGCAGAACGTCAGCAGGTGCTCCCAAAATAGGTGCCCTTGCTACATGCACTCATCCCAACAAATGAATCCAAGCTCAGAGGCCCATCTAATCCGGCGACGGGATTGGAAACATACTTAAACCTAGACCTGGAAGGACATCAAGACTTCCCCCCACTGAGAAGGAAACCATAATATATTTAGGTAAACCCAAAAATGATACCCCTAGTTGGGTATCCACCCCAAATTCCAGCATCACCAGCACACCCAGCTTTGGACACTCTTGCACTAGACCAAGCTCAATCCTAACATGATATGCATCAAGGGATCTTGAACACTGTCAAGCAACTAAAAACTCAACTAGAAGACATGGAGGGGAGGCGCGCTCTGATAAATCCAGAGCGCAAACCCTATCCTGATTGGGTAAGCAATGTTCTGCCACCACCAAAATTTGGGAACCCCATATTCCCAGTATTCAATGGCTCGGGGGAACCTGAACAACATTTAATGCACTATGCCTCTTATTGTGACCCCATGATGGTAACTACAGAGAATTAAGAATTAGTAAAACTCAGTTTCTTTGTATGAACCTTGTAGGGATCAACTTTCGTATGGTATACTAGCCTACCATCAAATTCAGTGACAGGCTGGGAGGAACTTCGACAACAATTTCTCTCCCAGTTTAGTTCAACACTTCCTAATATGATGATCATTAAACTCATGAACTGAAAACAACGAGAGAAAAAAAGAGTCTCAAATTTCATTTCCAGATGGAAAGGCCTGACTTATTCCCTGAAGTGGATGCTTCCCTAGGATGAGATACTCGCGATGTGCATCGATAAACTTCTGGATGAATTGAGAACACCGATCATCCTGGGGAAGTACACAAGTGGGTTTAGATATTTCTCTTCCATTTCCCAAAGAATAGAAGACTCCTTGTAATAGACCAATATTAAGTCCCAAGTGGCCCCATCATACCCTGGGAAAAGAATGGGAAAAGATGAAGTGACTTCTATCATGCTTAATCCACCCCCGACACTAGCTCCAGTTGTGAGGCCCCCACCGAACCATGAAAGACCTCCTAGACTCCAAAAACCACCCCAACCTTGGAAATATGAGAGAAAAAGTGCCACTATAAATTAGTTTGAAGAATTAATAAACAAAGTTTACTCATTCTGAGATGACCAGGTTTGCGGCTACTTCATAGCCACTATGAATTGCAATTTTCTCCAGCAACCAGAGCCAAAGCGAGCCGATGAAGTGGGTTTCAATGACCATCCAAATTATTGTCTCTATCACTAAATACCAGGACATACCATCCAATAATGATTCATTTTCAAGGATCTTCTACAAAATATGGTGGATTCTAGGCAAGTCAAGTTGGGCCCGACGCCGGTACAAGTGGCGTATGTTTCCACCTCAGACTCAAGAGAGGAAAAAATGGAAAAAAAAATCCAGTAAGAAGGAGAAAATGTTTAAAAATTGGATGACCCGAAAGAAAGTAAACCAAGTTCATGGAATCCTCCAGGCACAGTTGGAACAACCAACCATGCCCCCCAAAGCCCCCAATACACCACAACCATCCTCCTCAACCCTACATCCCTCTAAAGGCTAGAAGGGTAGAGACCAAAATAAAGAAGATGAGATGAAATCAAAGATGAATTCAGTGTTGAATCTTTCAGAGTTCATGCCAATAGACTTGGTATAGCGGGAACTACCCCACTAAATGGTACAATGGGCACCACCCCACCAAATGGTACAACAATCACCACACTGCCAAACAACACCATCAGAAGGATATGGTCAGACAGAAACATTGTCAGATCAAGAACTAATATTCATATCAATGAATGTAATTCAATTTATGGACCCCTTCTCAAATGGAGACAATGACCATGAACCCGCATTCCCCATGCCCAATCGGAGAGTCATAGAAAGATATTAGAGAGTCCAGAAGTTTCCTAGAAGGAATGATCATGGAAGGAGTTAGATTCCCAACCATGCCATAAGTCAAACTGTTAACAACGTGAAAACTCATGGAAGGACCCTTCAATAGACACAACAAGAACCGGAATGATCCTCCACCCCCATCGGAAGAAATCTAAGCCCAATTATCCTGGAGTATCCCTTAGAGAAAGAATAAATATCAAATCTCCCAAGGCATATGGGAGGACCAGTTCAGCCAAACCTGGAAAAGATCACAGCACCACAGGCCCCAACTACAGAGGTCGAACCATCCATGTACAAATTCTAAACTCTTAAAGTGTCTGTTAAAGGTAAACCTCAAGCCGGGAAGTGATGAACTTTAGAGGAGAAGTATGATATTCTAATTTAGTTGGCTTCAGTACTAGCAAAGTTTTCAATCCTGGATGCATTAAGTATGTCCGCAGATCTTAGGGAGGCACTAATCAAAGCCTTAATAAGTCCCTAGGAGTTCGAGAATGATGTATCAACAGTTGAAGTTTATCAGACAGAGACCAGTCCTGAAGAATGTCACGCTGTCATCTCCTTCACAGGCAGGGATGAAGATGCCATCATGCAATGGCTCATCAAACCCTTATATGTGTCCAACAAGATAAATGTAATTGATGTCTGGAGGATATTCATCGACAACAACTCTGGATTTACACTCCTCCCATTGCGAATGCTTCATCATCTGGGCTATGATGAAGACACCTTGACACCCTGCACCACAACTCTGCTGGGATATGAAAAAAGCAAGAATAAACTATTGGGATGAATCAAGCTTAAAACTAGGATCAGAAACCTCATATTGGATTTTGAGTTCCTGGTAGTAAAAAAATGTACAACCTTCAACATCCTTTTAGGGAGGTCTTGGCTACATCAGCATGCTTCAATTCCATCTTCATACCATCAGTACATCAAATATTGCACTAATGGAAAAAATGGGAAATTTCACATTGATAAATCCCCATTTGAGTCCTGTGAGTCACATTATATCAATTTAGGGTTCTATGAATCGGAAGAAAAACATTTTTCGTCCAACAACGTTGATTGGATTACTGCACTGAATGGATTGGAAATGGCTCCTTCTGACCCCCTCTAGCAGCATGGGGAAGAGTGTGTATTACCCATCAACCAAGTTGAATTCATAAGCACAAGTCTAGATGTAGACTCAATTGTCTTCATGGTCTCTGTTATGTCCACCAAGTCCCAATACATGGAATAGCATGCTGACTTCCATGATATCAGGAAAATACCTATCAAAGATACTCCTGGACCATCCATGGGACCTCAAACTACCCCCACATCACTCACTAAGGAAAAATATGATCTCTCTCCCAACATTGAAGAGTTCATCTAAAAAATACTCTCTCCATCATAAGAGGAATAAGTTGAAGAGAAAGAGGAAGAAGACCTAAAATATGCCCTTCCTACATTAGAAGAAGGTGTCACCACCACAATTGATGAACTTAAAGTGTAACACCCCAAGATTTCATAGTGTGTTATTTCTTCAAAATAATTCAATAACGTGCACTACACGCAACACCGAGTCCAATCACACCATGACTTACCAAAAAAAATCCATTCAAAAGAGGTTATGAATATTATTAACTAAATTTTAAACTTTATATAATCCTTATAATTTTAGAATCCATATTATGAGTTTCTTAGACATAATGCAAGAACAGATTCATTTTCAGTATTGCACTTTTATCAACTTTTAATAGTGAAACCTTTTTAAATAGAATATTTTAAACTTTTTGACTAAATGGGGACATAAAAAAATTTAAAATGAAATATCCCAAGCTTCCACGATACGCTTTCCTTTGAATAATACAGTAGCATGTGTTGTATGCAACTTCGAGTTCTAGCACACCACAACCAATCAAACAAGCCGTTATGAATAGTAATGCCTACCTTTTAAAATTTTAGAAATTTTATCTCTCAAAATGGACTTAATTTTTGGATTAGGAGTATCGAATTTAGCCTAAGGTGAAATTTTGGTACTTTTCGGATAACTTTCATATTTTGATGAATAGTGAAAATTAATAAATTTTAATTAAAAACAACTTTTTTAATCAAAATAATTAATAGTGATAAATTATGAATTTGAGTGGTTTTAAATTATATTTAGAATATATTTTTACCATTTAATATAATTTTGGTCATTGGACATAATTTTACAATTAAACTGAACATAAACAAGTGTCAATCTTTTGATAGTTATTATCTCTTAAAAACACGCTTTTTGTTTTGACAGCGGGAATTAATTTTAAATTAATTTCTGCCACTTCTGTGTTTTGAATTTAGAAAAATGGATTCCATATTTGGAATCAGGATGTTCAAATTGTGTAAATAGGTAACTTTTATTTTTAGATATTTTGAATAATTACTGCGGTAAATATTTTATTTACCATGGTTAAGGGTAAATCCGGTAAATAAGGGTTACAAAATAATATTATAATAATACTAAATTACCCTAAAATGTGTCCTAGCCTTATTGGTTGATACATGTTCGACCATAGGCATCTTTGGGTCGATTTTGGGACCCCATGGTGCCACTTGTAGGTGATAGGGACACTTTATTTTAATTAAGTTAAAATGAATACAAAAATTATACAAGCATATATCGTTTAGAAAAACAATTTTTACACAGGGTTATATATGTTGGATTTTAGATTATAAATATTCATTAGAAATATAAAAATATTTCCTACATAATTATATTTTATTTATAATTTTTAGACATTAAATAATTTAATTTATTTATGACACAATGATGATGAATTAATTACTATAATAGTGAAAAATTAAAATAATTGATATTATAAATACCCAAATAAATATAATATGAAACTTTTAATGAATTAAACTAATTTTATAGGATAATATGATATATTAGGATTTATTTAATTGACTTTTTTCGAAGTAATCAATCTGTTATGAGTTTCAAAAAAATCAACTATTGAATAGTGTCAAAATTGACATAAAAGAGTTCTTAAAAAATATTATATTATTAATTGATATTAAATTCCTAAAAATCTAAGGTTCGTCCAAGAGACTAATATCATGATAGGTACATCATTAATGGAACACTTGGGGGTCGCTTGGATGTATATAGTAAGTTTATTAACCATATTATATAAAAATACAAAGAGACATTGTAAAAGTGAAACTAATTAACTTAGAGTTAATACTTAAAGATAAGGTTAATATAAGTACCCAAACCTGTCTAAATTCTATTGGTTGAGTTGTTTTCGACCCATCCCCACCTTAAAATTTAAATAATCAACTTTGGAGCCATTATAAACCTAATATGAATTTATTATAAACTAATATTTCTAGCTTTTCCAAAGGTGCCCCTCACCCCTCTTATAAAAGGGCACTCCTCCTTCTCATTTCTTCACACCTTCAAAACCTTTTGGTTCAGAAAAACTCTGCCCAAATAGTCTCACAACTTCCCTCACTACAACCTAGAGGCCTTATTTTGATCAGAAAGCCAACCTAAGGAGCCCTTTTGATCAAATCAAAAGGAAGAACCCGAAGAAGAGGTAATGATTTCACCACCCTTTTCCAAGTTCCTTTCTTCTTCCACTTCTTCTTACTTTGTTATTACCATTATAAAATAATAACTCCAGTATCATATATATACTGTGATGTTATTATAAATATGGTACAACCATATTCAGTATTCTATCCACCCTTTGAATAACATGTCACCATACGTGCGTACGTACGACTTACCGTCTCCACGTCGTGGTGTAATTGTTATTCAATATATTATTATTTGGATGGGTATAATAATGATATGTAAATCATGTAAATAATAAATATAACATGTTAATGATTCTGTATATATGATATAACAACCATTTATATATTATTTATAAATAATGATATTGTCTCTCGTGCGTACGTACGGACTACCGTCTCCACGAACGCGATGAGATTCATTCTCCATCGTATCCATTCAAGTATAATTATCATTTGATGATTTAAAAATGATGTTTAAGGACTTGATATGATTCTAGATATGAATAATATACAACCTATCCATTACAAACATGGCTTACGTAAGAAAACATATAAAAGAAAACAAGTAAGTTAACACCCGAAACAACGATAATACTAAGATATTATTATCAAATCAATATTAAAAGATCATATATGATATCATATTAATGTATATGATTCTTGTATAGTTTAATAACTATTATTTCACCATCATACAGGAGGTTAACCTACCCCAACCAAGGAAAAGTACAAGGTAAGGGGTTTTCATCTCACTCCTTATTCCCGTGAGATTCATGCCATATTGCCACCATCACCTTTTGTGTGGTGTATGTACTGCCCATAATTATATTATTTGTGTAATACACTCTAATTTATGTGTATTTAAATTTTCATTGTATGATACCTCTTTCATGGGTTGTATGTTTCATAAGTTACCAAATTGGTAAGGGTTATTTCACAATCTCTTCATTATCCGAGGTTGTTTATACGTAATAATCTACTGGGATCTCTTTATCATCCACATCCATGTTTCTTAATAATGTATTTAAATTTTTTTTTTACTATTTACAAGAATATGGGTTAAAGTAATTTATACCCTTATGTGTTTCGAAATGAATCTTTCCGTCGTTTTCCAAACAAGGAACTTTTAACCTTTTCGACAAATTTAAGGTAAGAATGTTTTTTTAACTTATACGGCAGGTGCGGCTATTTACCGCCGTTATAAAATCGTCAAAGCTTCCATTACAAGCTTATAAGAATATTTTCAAATTGAATGTATTATTTTATAATTATGTTACTTTTAAAATGATTTTAAAAAAAGAGATATTTCTCTAAAATAGTTTTGATTTCATCTATGTCAACATCTTTTGATGGATTTTAAGCTTATTTGAAGTTGATTTATTATGATACAAAACATCACTATTTTATTGAAGGTTTTGTGGTATTTTTGACTGTGGATAAGTTATTCTTATGTCACTCATGGTTTTTGTTTAAAGTATTGAAATTTTATAAGTTATTTTTAATCCGAATGTTTATGTTATATTTCAACCTTTAATTCAGATGAATGTGTTATACAAGTATGTTCCGGGTTGGGGACCGGTAAAAGTAAGCCCTCCGGTTTGGTATCCGGTTATTAAAGGAACTCCGGTTTGGTCTCCGGTTATTAGAGGAACTCCGAGTTGGTGTCCGGTTATTAGAGGCACTTCGGGTTGGTGTCCGGTTATTAGAGGCACTCCGGGTTGGGTTCCAGTTACAGTTAGCCCCTAGGTCTTGGGATGAGGCCTTGACAAAGAAATTAAAGTTCAGCATTATGCATTCCAACATTATGAAAGTGATTATTGATATTGCATGTGATTATTCGATTATTAGAATATACATGTGAATAAGTAAATGGCATTATTTCATTTTACTTTTTTCCATACTATGTTAAAGTTCATGTTTAAAAGGATTATTTTAGTAATGCATTGCCTTAAATGTTTATGCTTATTTTTGAATGTTCCGCTATATTGTTATCCTTACTGGGCATTTGAGCTCACCCCTTTTCTATGTTTTATTTTTCCCAGGATGTGAAGAAGTATGTTATGAATGACCTGTAGGGATTTTATGAGGGGATAATAGTGTGGACTATGGAGACATTATGTTGTCGTAGTAGTTTTTCACTTTATGATGTAATGTAAAACTTATGAATATATCTAGTATTTCCAAGGCTACTAAACCAATCGGTCTTTCGAGATTTGATCTTTCTTGTGATCATGCCAATGTTATGTAATAATGCACCGACTCTGGGTAACTAGGGTTGGGGAATTACAGTTGGTATCAGAGGAAGTTTAGTACAAACCTTGGAAGCTAGATTTAGATAAACTCTGATTAGAGCACATAGATTTAAGATGAATTTTGAGGATTAGTATAGAATAACTTCCTAGAATTTTGGTATTGTAGAGATTTTGTGAGTTTTCCGAGCAATACATCCCTGTCTGGATACGAGCAGGTAGAGGCGGCTCTGGCACAGATGTACCTAGGGGTAAAACCCGAAAACACCGCTTTGAGCTAGACTCAAACGGGAACTGGTGCACGACAGCGGGCCTTGCTGCACTCTTGGTTACGACACTCTCGGGGGATATGCTTAGGATAACTCTCATTTTCTTTACAAATCATTATGAAAGGTTTATGAGTATATACTTCCTCAAAGGAGACATTTTTATGATTATGGATTATATCCATAAACTATTTAATTTATGTTATGTGTTTTACAAGTTTGGGATTAGGTATTGTTATTCATAAACTAATCTAATGTATGCCATTGTTTAGAAATGGAGCCCAGTAGAAGGAATGAGAACTCTAGCAATGCACATGATACAAAGAGAAAGAAGGATCATATATTTCACGGTCTTAAGCCAGAATTTACAAGAGAAATAGTCTCGCATGTATTATCATCATATGAAGAAATAATATCATGTGTTGATAAGATAAGTAAAGAGTTTACTGAGTCCTATGGCTTTGAAGGGAAGCAAGAGAAGAAAAGGATGAAAGAGAGAAAGATGGATAAAGGGAAGAGGGAAAAGAAGAATTTTCCCATATGTGATAACTGTGGAAAGAAACACCCTGGAACTTGCCTGAAAGGAATGAGAGTTTGTTATAAGTGTGGAGGAAAAGGGCACAAAGTACGTGACTGCAAGGGTAAGAAAATGGTTTCAAATGTACAATGCTTCATTTGCAAGGAGTTTGGACACTACGCGAACCTATGTCCCAGTCATCAGACTATGCCTCAAATGATGCTATTGGATAATAATCAAGTTATGATACTACCACAGATGAAGAGGAATGATTAGAGTTCTTATGTTGATTGAGTGTTGTATCAACAATGTACTTGTTATAATAATTATGGAGTATATAAGGATTGTACTGCAGTACTATTTCATTAAGGACTTGAGATTGTGTGGAACAAAGAAAAGTGACTCAATAGCAGGATAAATTTTTGGAAAATATATGGTTGAGAGAATGATAAACCATAATATAGTTCTGATACCAAGGTAGTGATTTTGGAATAATACATGATTGTTTTGGATAAATTATATTGGATATTCTTGACTACCTTGGAACTGATTAATGATTTGTATATTCCATCATTGTTGGGGTTTAAAACATTTTTGGATTGATGAAGTATATCCAGCCTTCTATATGGAATAAGGGAGCATGAATGTAATCAATAAGGAATATGGTAATTCAGGATGTTTCAGTGTATTAAAAGAATACATGATGAAGGTATTCATATGCTATTACGGGGTAAAAAGGATCTACATTATGTTTACCTTCCTTATAAATGTTGGACTGTGATTTTGGACAGAAGTATTTTGGATAGTTCTAGTTTGGATTATTTTGGATTGCCATAAAAGGACAACCCGGAGGTCGAGCGGCAACCCGTCGCGTCCGGCAAGGCTGCGAGACTTGAACCCGCAACCGAAGGGTGACAAGGGTGTATCACCTACCACTGTCCCACGAGATGTCCTGGATTAAATAATGTAGTTTTTTTAAAATATCTAGTAGATGAATTATAAATTCATTTATTTTGGAACCCTGTACGAATAGTATAAATAGATTTTTTTTACGTTCTATTATCTTTTAGAGTGAAAGATGAGTTTGTGGTAGAAATTTATTAATGGATAAAACTCTAATTATAAAGTAAGTATATCTCCTTATGATCTTAGCCAATCTCATAAATAAATTCCTCAACATTAATAAAAGGAACTTAGAACAAAAATGTTTTCCTATATGGTACCTTAAATCATCACTAATTTATGGCTTTGGGATTGTTGGCCTTTTCATAGCCATGTTCTCTACCACTCTCCATCAGATAATTGATGGTCAGATTTCTCTTCCATATCCATATTTTCCTACATGGAACCCTAGTATGTGTTATTTTCGGTAATCTTCATACTTTCCACTCTTTATTTTAAATAGAGGCCTCATTAATTCATTTTTCGATGTGGGATTTCAACTAAGATATTTTGAAACGTCAAAAATGTGTTATCCCAATACCCTATGTTTTGTTGAACTGATGGTATTTCAAATCATCATAGATTGATGACTTTAAGGACCTCAATTTTATACTTGTTTGTGATTGATGACCTCAATCACTACCTATAAATATTTACGTCTTTCCTCCAATTATATGTCTCTAATTGCCACCAATGTTCTCCTAATCGAGATCATAATTTGGTGGTGACCCTTTCATTTCTCTTTTCCTCATATTAAGACTAAATTTTTGTAACCCAATTTACGATGTGGGTTTTCCCACAAATATATTTTCTATTTTCAACCTTTTATTTTCGAAGAACAATTTCAAATTGCGAGGACACAATTTATTGAAGGAGGGGAGAATGTAACACCCCAAGATTTCATAGTGTGTTATTTCTTCAAAATAATTCAATAACGTGCACTACACGCAACACCGAGTCCAATCACACCATGAATTACCAAAAAAAAGCCATTCAAAAGAGGTTATGAATATTATTAACTAAATTTTAAACTTTATATAATCCTTATAATTTTAGAATCCATATTATGATTTTCTTAGACATAATGCAAGAACAGATTCATTTTCAGTATTGCACTTTTATCAACTTTTAATAGTGAAACCTTTTTAAATAGAATATTTTAAACTTTTTGACTAAATGGGGACATCAAAAAATTTAAAATGAAACATCCCAAGCTTCCACGATACGCTTTCCTTTGAATAATACAGTAGCGTGTGTTGTACGCAACTTCGAGTTCTAACACACCACAACCAATCAAATAAGCCGTTATGAATAGTAATACCTACCTTTTAAAATTTTAGAAATTTTATCTCTCAAAATGGACTTCATTTTTGGATTCGGAGTATCAAATTTAGCCTAAGGTGAAATTTTGGTACTTTTCGGATAACTTTCATATTTTGATGAATAGTGAAAATTACTAAATTTTAATTAAAAACAAATTTTTTAATCAAAATAATTAATAGTGATAAATTATGAATTTGAGTGGTTTTAAATTATATTTAGAATATATTTTTACCATTTAATATAATGTTGGTCATTGGACATAATTTTATAATTAAACTGAATATAAACAAGTGTCAATCTTTTGATATTTATTATCTCTTAAAAACACGCTTTTTGTTTTGATAGCGGGAATTAATTTTAAATTAATTTCTGCCACTTATGTGTTTTGAATTTAGCAAAATGGATTCCATATTTGTAATCAGGATGTTCAAATTGTGTAAATAGGTAACTTTTATTTTTAGACATTTTGAATAATTACTGCGGTAAATATTTTATTTACCATGGTTAAGGGTAAATCCGGTAAATAAGGGTTACAAAATAATATTATAATAATACTAAATTACCCTAAAATGTGTCCTAGACTTATTGGTTGATACATGTTCGACCATATTCATCTTTGGGTCGATTTTGGGACCCCATGGTGCCACTTGTAGGTGATAGGGACACTTTATTTTAATTAAGTTAAAATGAATACAAAAATTACACAAGTATATATCTTTTAGAAAAACAATTTTTACACAGGGTTATATATATTGGATTTTATATTATAAATATTAATTAGAAAGATAAAAAGATTTCCTACATAATGATATTTTATTTATAATTTTTAGACATTAAATAATTTAATTTATTTATGACACAATGATGATGAATTAATTACTATAATAGTGAAAAATTAAAATAATTGATATTATAAATACCCAAATAAATATAATATGAAACTTTTAATGAATTAAACTAATTTTCTAGGATAATATGATATATTAGGATTTATTTAATTGACTTTGTTCGAAGTAATAAATCTGTTATGATTTTTAAAAAAATCAACTATTGAATAGTGTCAAAATTGACATAAAAGAGTTCTTAAAAAAAATATTATATTATTAATTGATATTAAATTCTTAAAAATATAAGGTTCGGCCAAGAGACTTATATCATGATAGTTTCATCATTAATGGACCACTTGGGGGTCTCTTGGATGTATATAGTAAGTTTATTAACCATATTATATAAAAATACAAAGAGACATTGTAAAAGTGAAACTAATTAACTTAGAGTTAATACTTAAAGACAAGGTTAATATAAGTACCCAAACCTGTCTAAATTCCATTGGTTGAGTTGTTTTCGACCCATCCCCACCTTAAAATTTAAATAATCAACTTTTTAGCCATTATAAACCTAATATGAATTTATTATAAACTAATATTTCTAGCTTTTCCAAAGGTTCCCCTCACCCCTCTTATAAAAGGGCACTCCTCCTTCCCATTTCTTCACACCTTAAAAACCTTTTGGTTCGGAAAAACTCTGCCCAAATAGTCTCCCAACTTCCCTCACTACAACCTAGAGGCCTTAGTTTGATCAGAAAGACAACCTAAGGAGCCCTTTTGATCAAATCAAAAGGAAGAACCCGAAGAAGAGGTAATGATTTCACCACCCTTTTCCAAGTTCCTTTCTTCTTCCACTTATTCTTCCTTTGTTATTACCATTCTAAAATAATAACTCCAGTATCATATATATACTGTGATGTTATTATAAATATGGTACAACTATATTCAGTATTCTATCCACCCTTTGAATAACATGTCACCATACATGTGTACGTACGGCTTACCGTCTCCACGTCGCGGTGTAATTGTTATTAAATATATTATTATTTGGATGGGTATAATAATGATATGTAACTCATTTAAATAATAAATATAAAATGTTAATGATTCTGTATATATGATATAACAACCATTTATATATTATTTCTAAATAATGATATTGTCGCTCGTGCGTACGTACGGACTACCGTCTCCACGAACGCGATGAGATTCATTCTCCATCGTATCCATTCAAGTATAATTATCATTTGATGATTTAAAAATGATTTTTAAGGACTTGATATCATTCTGGATATGAATAATATACAACCTATACATTACAAACATGGCTTACGTAACAAAACATATAAAAGAAAACAAGTAAGTTAACACCCAAAACAACGATAATACTAAGATATTATTATCAAATCAATATTAAAAGATCATATATGATATCATATTAATGTATATGATTCTTGTATAATTTAATAACGATTATTTCACCATTATACATGAGGTTAATCTACCCCAACTAAGGAAAAGTACAAGGTAAGGGGTTTTCATCTCACTCCTTATTCCCGTGAGATTCATGCCATATTGCCACCATCACCTTTTGTGTGGTGTATGTACTGCCCATAATTATATTCTTTGTGTAATACACTCTAATTTATGTGTATTTACATTTTAATTGTATGATACCTCTTTCATGGGTTGTATGTTTCATAAGTTACCAAATTGGTAAGGGTTATTTCACAATCTCTTCATTATCCGAGGTTGTTTATACGTAATAATCTACTGGGATCTCTTTATCATCCACATCCATGTTTCTTAATAATGTATTTCAAAACATTTTTTACTATTTACAAGAATATGGGTTAAAGTAATTTATACCCTTATGTGTTTCGAAAGGAATCTTTCCATCGTTTTCCAAACAAGGCACTTTTAACCTTTTCGAAAAATTTAAGGTAAGAATGTTTTTTTAACTTATACGGCAGGTGCGGCTATTTACCGCCGTTATAAAATCGTCAAATCTTCCCTTACAAGCTTATAAGAATATTTTCAAATTGAATGTATTATTTTATAATTATATTACATTTAAAATGATTTAAAAAAAGAGATATTTCTCTAAAATAGTTTTGATTTCATCTATGTCAACATCTTTTGATGGATTTTAAGCTTATTTGAAGTTGATTTATTATGATACAAAACATCACTATTTTATTGAAGGTTTTGTGATATTTTTGACTGTGGATAAGTTATTCTTATGTCACTCATGGTTTTTGTTTAAAGTATTGAAATTTTATAAGTTATTTTTAATCCGAATGTTTATGTTATATTTCAACCTTTCATTCAGACGAATGTGTTAGACAAGTATGTTCCGGGTTGGGGACCGGTAAAAGTAAGCCCTCCGGTTTGGTCTCCGGTTATTAGAGGAACTCTGGTTTGGTCTCCGGTTATTAGAGGAACTTCGGGTTGGTGTCCGGTTATTAGAGTCACTCCAGGTTGGTGTCCGGTTATTAGAGGCACTCCGGGTTGGGTTCCGGTTACAGTTAGCCCCTAGGTCTTGGGACGAGGCCTTGACAAAGAAATTAAAGTTCAGCATTATGCATTCCGACATTATGAAAGTGATTATTGATATTTCATGTGATTATTCGATTATTAGAATATACATGTGAATAAGTAAATGACATTATTTCATTTTACTTTTTCCATACTATGTTGAAGTTCAAGTTTAAAAGGATTTTTTTTAGTAATGCATTGCCTTAAATGTTTATGCTTATTTTTGAATGTTCCGCTATATTTTTATCCTTACTGGGCATTTGAGCTCACCCCTTTTCTATGTTTTATTTTTCCCAGGATGTGAAGAAGTATGTTATGAATGACCTGTAGGGATTTTATGAGGGGATAATAGTGTGGACTATGGAGACATTATGTTATCGTAGTAGTTTTTCACTTTATGATGTAATGTAAAACTTATGAATATATCTAGTGTTTCCAAGGCTACTAAACCAATCGGTCTTTCAAGATTTGATCTTTCTTGTGATCATGCCAATGTTATGTAATAATGCACCCACTCTGGGTAACTAGGGTCGGGGCGTTACATAAAGAGATAAAACTGGGCCCTGAAAATAACCCACGACCCACTCTGATCAGTGTGTATATGCCTGTCAAGGAGCAGGAGGGATATAAATCATTCCTAAAGAAGAATCGAGAAGTCTTTTCCTATAACTACACAAAAATTCTAGGCATTGATCCTGAGGTTTCCACTCATCATTTGGGCTTACTATAAGATCATTTGGGTTACAAGAAAGAGGCCAGAAGGACCCACCCGACACATGCTTCCAAAATAGAGGCTGAAGTTGAAAAGTTGATCAAAGCCAACTTCATACGGGAATTCCAATACCTGATCTGGATGGTGAACATAGTCCCTATCAAAAATAAGAACATACAAATTATAATCTGCATTGACTTTATGAAACTTAATTGGCATTGTCCAAAATACGATTTCCCAGTGCAGATCACAAAATTGTTGACCGATGCAACCACCAAATATGAGGTTATCTATTTTATGGATGACTATTCTAGATACAACCAGATCCCGATGGCCTGAGGAGATGAATAAGATACTTCTTTTTGGGATCCTCAGGGAGTGTTCTGTTATAAATTGATTCCCTTTTATCTAAAGAATGTCGGCACCACATATCAGTGCGCCATGCATCACATCTTCAAACCCTTCTTGTGAAAATGCATCGAGTGTTATGTCAAAGATTTGGTGGTTAAATCATGACAAATCTCAAACCTCCTGGATGATCTTGAAACTATCTTCAACAAATTGTGACAACACAGTTTAAAGATGAATCCCTTAAAGTGCACCTTTTGCGTTACCTTTGGAAAATTCCTCATATTCATCATATTACATTGCAGCATCAAAGTCGACCTGGAGGAGAAAAAATCCATCCTTAGCATGTCCCCACCTCACAACTTCACCAAGTTGAGAGGTCTCTAGGGGAACATCACCTATATCCGAAGCTTCATAGCCAACCTAGCAGGTAAATGCTTTCCTTTCACCAGACTCATGAATAAAAGGAGTTACGTATGAGTGGCATAATAATATCCAAGAATCGTTATACAATCTCAAAATATATCTCCTAAGACTTCTCGTTTTATTGCTGCTAGTTGAGAGGAGACCAATCATTTTGTATGTAACCTATCGGGAATGGTTATTAGGCGCCTTCCTCGTGCAGAAGAATGATGCTGGCAGCGAGAAAAACATCTATTACCTCATTCGAACAATGATTGATGCTGAAACTCAATATTCAAAAATTGAAAAGAACTTCCTAACCCTAATCTTTGTGGTTTAGAAAATCAGGCATTACATGTAGCACCATGAGGTACAACTGGTCTTCTGATACAACTCGCTTAAATATATCTTCAACCATCCCATGCTAAATGGACATCTATCACGATGGTAGATCATCATAAAATAGTTTCACATACGACATGTACCCCCAAAGGACATTAAATTCCAGGCGTTAGTAGACTTCCTAGAAGAGCACCCCTTAGAGGAACCAACACCTTTGGATTCCAAACTTACAGATAGAGAAATGTTATCCATCCAGGAGGACCCCCAAAAATGGAAAATGTACTTTGATGGTACCTCCTGAAGCCCAACAGGGAAAATAATGGAGTATCCTAAGCTCAACAAAGTGGGGATAGGAATTATACTTGTATCCCCTGAAAATGTCATCCTACCTTACTCTTTACTGCTTTTGAAAAGGTGTATAAATAATGAAGTAAGAATATCTGGCCCTCATTGCAAGCCTAGAATCAGTACTTCATGTGCAATCCAAACACCTAAAAATAAAGGGTGATTCAGAGCTAGTCATCAAACAGGTCAGTGGTGACTATTCCATTAATAAATAAGTATTGGCCCCCCTAATGAACCATGTTTGAGAAATAATGGCAGAATTCCCATCAAAACCAACATTGAATTATGTACCCTGGTCTCAAAATGCTCAAGCCGATTCTTTGTAAAATGCAGCCACAACCTTGGCCAATCCAGACCAGGATGAAATAGTCATTAGAATTTCCCACCATCGGATGGTATTTCCATTTATCCAGAGCAATACAGAGGAAATCGATGAAATTAGTCCAATTTCTGAGCCTTATAGTCACACCACCAGCTGGATGAATCCTATTAAAAATTTCCTTCGGAAGGGGAAACTCCCACCAAATAGGGTTGGAAGGGAGCAGGTCCGAAGATAGGAAATCAACTTTGTCTTGTATAATGGGGTAAACCAAGAAAAGGATATCTACAAACAAGGCCTTGACGGAGTCCTTATCAGGTGCATTGATGGAGAAGAGACTGCTACTTTCATGAAAGAAGTGCATGTCGGAGCTTGTGGAGTGCACCAATCAGCAACCAAGCTCTCTCACCACATCCGAAGGCTTTTGTATTACTGGCCCATTATGATACATGATTGTGACATATTCACAAAAAAAGTGTCATTCCTGCCATGTTCATGCCAATTTTATACCCCGAACCCCAGAGTTACTTCATAAAACTAAGTACTCCTGGACATTCAATGCCAGGGGGATGGAAGTTGTGGTACCATATCCCCCTACTACAGCCAGACAGTTCAAGTTCATACTCACAACGACCAACATCTTTTCCAAATGGGCTGAAGCCATACCCCTTAAGAAAGTCAGGGTGAAAAAAATCATTAGCATTGTGAAGTAAAACATCATTACCAGATTTGGTGTCCCTCATACAATACTGATGGAAAATGGAACCAACTTCTACTTTGCTAAGTTGGACAAGTTATACCAGGAGTATGGAATCAAAGCCAACAAGTCGTCCTGCTACCATGCAACGACTAATGGTTAGATAGAGGCTTTTAACAAGACCTTGCCCATCATACTCTATAATATGGTTGATAAGGATAAGAAATCATGTCCAGACAAGATCCTTCACGCTTTATGGGCTTACCAGACCACAACCCACACTTCCACCCAGGTGACCCCATACTCACTAGTATATGGGGTAGAGGCGGTTTTTCCTATCAAAATCCAAGTTCCATCACTCTGTGTGGCCATTTGCAATCAACTATCAATAGATGAGCAATCACAGATATATTTTGATGAGTTGGAGCAGCTAAATGAAAAAGGATACAACTTTACACTGTTTGGAAATATACCAAAACTGGATTGCACGTGCCTTCAATAAAAAGGTTCACCTTTGATCTTTCCTCAAAGGATAAATGGTGTTAGTCCTCATAAATCTAATGATACTAATGAAGAAGCCCCCAAATCTTGAACTAAAGTGGTAAGGACCATATTTCATCTATAGGGTTTATTCCAATGGAGCATACGCCCTAATATCAATGGACAGATAGCTCATCACAAATCCCACAAATGAAAAATTTCTGAGGAAGTACTTTGCGTAATAGAAACACCCATGTCATGGTCCAAACTATATGACCCTAAACTATGAGTTGTTTTACTAACCAACATGACATTAAAATTTATGGTATTAGCCTTATATTCCAAACTCTAAGACCTTAAACTATGAGTACCAATAAAGAAAATACATGGTCTAAACTCTAAGACCCTAAACTATGAGTCATTATCCTTTCCACATGACATTAAACTATAAGGAACTTGTCCCTAAAACATGACATTAAATTGTGACTCATGTCCTTACTGTAATATGTTAAACTACATGGCACAAAGTTTCCTAATATTATGAAAATAAACTATATAATCTATTGTAGAACTACATACGACTTGATTCATACCCTCGCATGATATGTAGCGACGCCTCGATCCTTGATCTTGACCTAGCCCCCCCCCCCCCCACCACCAAAAAAACCAAAAAATGCCCCATAATATCCTTTACCTCCCAACACCGGGGCTAGAAACCCTATGAATCCTTATTTCTCACATCGAGTATAACTCATGTGATCTTATGATCATTGGTAAGGGTTATCTTATGAAATTTTTTTAGGGAAATATGGTAGACCTGGAACCTATAGAGAATGAAAGGAAAATGTCCCTACACATGGACCGATCCAAATCAGTACATGGAATGTTCAGAACTATGTATGGCTTGATTCCTTTGTTGTAGGATACACAGTGACGCCCAGATTTGGCATCCTGGCCCAGCCAACATAAAAAAATTCCCTTATATGTCCTTACACATGTACCGATCCAAATCAGTACAGGGAATGTTTAGTACTACATATGGCTTGATTCTTATCCATGCAGGATATGTAGTGACGCCTGGATTTGATATCCCGACCCATCCATCATAAAAAATACCCCTCTCCCCATGTGTAGATTAGAATTTTATGAGGATTCCATGAATGGTCCTAATCACATAAAAATAAACTACGAAACTCTTCAAGAGTTATGTGTGGCCTAGTCCTTGGTGTTACAAGATCTCGTGCATGCCCCCCACTCATGAGAAGTCAAAAGATCCTACTTCCCCATATACATATGAGTCAGATCTATGTAGAATCTCCAGGAGTTCATAGTTAATCATGGTGTGGGTATTCTTTATGTTCCCAAGCATATCATTCCCATTTTTTAAACTCCATATTCTATGAAAACTTTGATCCACTAAATCATTCATAGACATCTGAGATGGAAGGACAGTGTCATACAGACACCTTTGTTTGACTATGCACATCATGCCCCGGTGGTTCTGCATATGTTTCCCACAAAAATGACTGTCAGTAAAAATGAAAATTTATCCCTAGGAGAGTCTTCTCCTATATTAGTATGCCCAATGGCTTCCAAGTCCCATGTCATCCTTCCTAATTCAAGTTTCCCTTAGGACTATGGTTTACACCTTCTATCATCACTCACATCTAAGTAATTCCAAAACATCCTGATTGTGATTAACTCAAAAATATTAAAGATCTTTATGACAACATAATCATCCTCATTGCATGACTTTAAACTACACAATGGCATGTCCTCACCGCAAGAAATTAAACTAAAAGGCCAAAATCATCCTTGTTTCATGACATTAAACTATATAGAAATGGTTTAAGCCTAAAGTTCCCTTTGAAGTTGATTTTTCTATTCTTAGGAAATGACCCGGAATCCTAGTAATCCCTTATTTCTCACACCGAGCATAGATCACATGATCTTAGGGATATTAGTGAGAGAACCACCATGAAATTATGGAAAAATAGTCCAGGAATTTGGTCATAGTAGCACGACCCTAAAAGGCATGTCATGGTTCCCTTCCTCGATAGGAACACCAAGCCCTGACCATGTGATGTTAAATGATAGGGTACGCCAAGTACGGGCCAAACACCTCGACCTGCATACAAGTCAGATCTACATAAGGGACACCTGATTCGATGAGTAAATTTCAGCCCAAATGTATCCAATATGTTTGGATACACTCCTTCCATACCCCAAACTCTATGATTTGAGAGATCCTGAATCCCCATAACCCTCCAAGGCCATCTGAGATGGAAGACCAGTGTCCTGCGGACACCATTTTTTTGGATATGCACATCATTCCTGGGTGAATCTGTATATGTTTCCCAAAAAACGGCTGTCAATCAAAGGAAAATTCTTCCCTAGGAGAGTCCTCTCCAATCTTAGTACGCCAAATGGATTCTAAGAATCATTCCATACCCCCTGATTCAAGGGACCTCAAAGTCATGGTTTACATTTTTCTCTCTACACACATCCTAGATATATCAGAACATGTAGGCCCAATTCATCTATGGTCCCTTTTGAGGTTTCTAATGATACCCCATCCATATGCATGAAGTTTATCAACATAGAAAAAAGAGTGCCCCACTCATTTCTGGGATAATTTCAGATAAAATGTCCCTTTTCATGTTTAGGTTCACCCCTTTTCTAAGGTCACATACCATATATAGAAAGTTATCAATAGCCATCAGAGATGGAAGGCCAGTGTCCTACATACACCTTTGTTTGACTATATACATCATGCCCCGGAGGCTCTGCATATATCACCTACAAAAAAACTATCAATCAAAGGAAAATTCATACTCAAGAGAGTCCTTTCCAACTTCCGTACGCTCAAATGACATTCTTGTCCTGTCACACCCATGGATTTGGAAAACTTCTGGATAATTTCTTACATACCTTCTTCTTTACAAATTACCTTGACATAAAAAAGACTTCTAACTAAACTAACCATTCACCAGATCTCCTTCATGTAAGTAAGAACTGTGTGGGAATAGTTTCCCCCTCAAAGATGACATGAATGTCCCTAATATTTTCCTACACCACTACTCAGGCCATCCATCCACTGTGGATCCTGACATTAAAATAAATTCAAAGTGTTGAAAATTCTACCAAGGCCATCAAAGATGGAAGGCCAGTGTCCTGAAAACACCTTTGATAGACTTTTCACATCATACCCCGGAGGTTCTGCATATGTTTCCCACAAAAATGGCAATAATAAAAGGCAAATTTGTTCCCAGGAGATTACTGTCCTACTTCTATATGCCTAAAACGTCTCACGAGCCTCATGCTTGTACAAAATCACAAATCAAGGGTCAAGAAAAATCTGTAATCCATTTCTGAAGGATATTAGAACATTCCCTCCTAACGATCTCAAATTAGGGCCCTATCCTATTAAGTTTGGTCAAAGATGTTCGACCTAAAAAATTAGTAGTGAGTTTGATTTTAAGGACTATGAACTGCCAGTGAAAAAGACACCATACTTACCAGAGGGAAAATCTACAGAAGGAACCTCTGGGTAAAAGTCGAGTATTGGTTCATTAAAAAACATTGAGCCATCAAAAAAGGCATAAAGCTTGTAAGGTCGAAAACCCACAAAGGGAGACCTAAGAAAAAGTCAATTTATACCCGCTAATCCCATGTCAAATAGGTTGAGGAAAAAATTAGGGTAATAAAAAAAAATACATAAAATTTAATGAGGTGTTTAATAAAACATTAGCAATAGTCGAACTATGCTCGTTGAGTCCTGCGACTCAGGAAAAAATTAGAGCACAATTCAATTATTTTAGTTTACCGATCATGGTTTAAAATTAATACCTGATTGAAATGATGTTTATATGATTGATTATGATCAATTGACATGACATGAAAAGGAAAAGAAGAAGCTTTAAAAGGAAAATTGGTTCCATCATATTTCATAAAAATGTATGGTGGGAATCCACAACCTAGAGCCTGTCCTTGTAAGCAAGAAAAGACCTTTACAAGAGACATTCAGAAGAGTTGCAGAGTTGCATCAAGGATTGGTATGAATCCTCAACTTCTTGGAAAAGATTTAATAAATTTTCAGTCTCAGCCTCCACGCTTACCCATAGTGCCTCTGTGTACCTCATGGATTGGAGGCTGAATGTCATGACCCCCTCCCACCAAAGATGCCCCTCCTGAGCTGGAAATGGTGAAAGAGAGATAATGACCCCCGAGTCCTGCCTCCAGTAGGCCCCAGGGTGGTGACTAGCACCAAGGGTATGAGTTTTCACAAATATGGGAGGCATTACCCTTTTTATTATTTAGGATCGAGAAATAGGATGAGTCAACCACCAAAAAAGGAAAAGAACAAGTGTATAGAAATAAACCCAAACCAAGACCACATGCATGTTTAAACAATTTTATAACAAGGTACAAGTACAAGAAAGATAAAAGTACAATACCAAAAGAAAACAAAGGTACAACAACAGAAACAACTCCAACTGTCTGACTAGTAGGGTCCCGCACGACCCTGGTAGTCCTCCTAGAAACCTGAAAGCAAACGTAGGGTGAGCATACAAGTATAATCAGTAGGGAAACCTAAATCTCTCGTGCACAAGTGGGGAGACATCCTAATGTCTCGTGAGAACAACAGAAGAAACCTAATAAGGAATTCTATCCACCCAACCTCACCAGCCACACTCACCAAAAACACAACCCAATAGGTAGTAGTATATAAGAACAAGAGTATTGGGTACCCCGCACCATTTCCCTTTAGTTAGCTGCTCTTCCTAACGACGAACGTCCGGATGCTGCCACACTCTCCCCGCCCGCACACACCTGGGCCTCACAACCACGTATCCCGCCCGCACACACCTGGGCCTCACAATCACGTATCCCGCCCGCACACACCTGGGCCTCACAACCACGTATCCCACCCGCACACACCTGGGCCTCAAAACCACGTATCCTTCCCGCACACACCTGGGCCTCATCCCAAAGATTCTTGGGAAATAGTAGAACCTGCCTGAAGAGTCTTGGGCTAAAACCACCCCAATCAAAACCTACCTGAAGAGTCTTAGGTGTAAGGTCACCTCAAGCCATCACAACCTAGGGGAGAAGAAGCAGGAAGGAGCTAGTAACTAAGGGAAAAACACCCTCTCCCATAAAATGGGAGTGTTCGGCACTAAGTGCTCAACATGGGTGGAGTGCGATAAAACACAAAAGATACAAATATATATATGTATACCAACCACTAAGCCCAACCTATGGCTTCTAAACAGAGAAACTGAGCACGTGCCTCGACACTGCTACCATGAAGAATGCATACAACAAACAACCCCAAACCCATTTAGGTTTTCACATTTCAACAGAATTAGTTTATTCGTTCCTTAACTACTGGGCAACTATCCACAACCAACCATGATGATCATTCACATAAAAAATCCCTGCCATCCAAAAATCAAGTTAGGAAAACACAGCAACACAACCAAGTCCCTTCTTAACAACCCACTATCCCATTAATTATTAATCTCGTTCCATTACCACGACCCACCATTTATTAACTCTTAAACTTTTTATTTATTATTTAAAACCATAGCCCATTCACATAAAAACCATCCCCACATCCCCACTGCCAACCACCATAACCACAACCGCACCGAACATCATTATCCCTTTAATACCATTTATCGCAGCCCCGTTGCTCATTACCAACACAACATTCACACCAACCCACAACCAAGTCAACCACAGCCCCGCTACTCACCCTAACCACAACAACCCACAAAACACCCCCATCACATGCCACTTAACCAAGCCAACACCCACATGTTCATCATTCCATTTTTTTGTTCAACCGGGGTGATCACACAAGGGTTACAGACTTTAAAACAGCCAACTTTATGTGATTAACCAATTCCAGATTCCACAACGTTTCCATCCATAAGAAAAAATCTAGAAGGAGAGGGAAACATTTAATTGCACAAGCAAAGGCCCCCAACGACCATGATTTTCCGTAGGCAGAAGCTCATTCAATTCACAACATAATATCACAGGATATAAAGTAACAGCAATCACAACTTCTCATCCCCGTTCTTTAACCAATTATTATCTTTATTTATAGGTTCAACTGTTTCTCAAGAAAACAAGAGGATACCCACCCCACATGTTTCAAAAATTAGAGAGACAGAGGTAAGATCCCTACCTCAATAGGTTCTGATCGCAACGCTCCCCCGGATCAACTTTAGAAGACGTCCATCAGCGTTCGTCACTTCTATCAGGTCCCAGAAAAATCTCCTCAGGTGGAAGTCAGAAAGGAAAGGCTAGAGGAAATACAATGGATCCAAGCTCAGAAGCTATGCCTCGTCGTTACGATCCCGTGGCCGCTGACGGATCGTAAATCGGAGCTCGGACGAAGAAGTTATGGAAGAAAAGGAGCCTTTGAGTCTCTTGGGAGAGCTCTGGTCAGAGGAAAGGGGAGGAGAGGAGTGAATTGAAAGGAGGAGGGGACTCCTCATTTTATAGGAGATAAAAGCAAAAGTACACGGTGTGTACTTTATGGTACACGACGTGTACTCATTTATTTCACATGGTCTCCACGCGGCTTCCAACACGGCTCCGCGACCGTCGACTGGTCAACACACAGTTTGAGGGTAACGCATACGCGGGGAGGGACTACACAACGTGTAGTTTAGACACACGGAGTGTACTCATTTATTGCACACGGCAAGGAGACGACTCCAACATGGTACACGACCGTTGATTGGTAACACGTATGTGGGGAAGGACTACACAGCGTATAGAACTGGACACATGGCGTGCACCCATTATTTCACACAGCAAGGACACAACTTGCAACACGGGGTATACCCGGAAAGGGGGTACATGACGTGTACTCAAACTACACAGCGTGTAGTTTCAAAATTCTGGGAAGTGTGGGAAAAGTCCATTTTACCCTCCAGAACACTTCGTGGCCTTTGTTTTGACAAAGGAATGGGCCAGAGAGGTCCGGCCCATTACATTAGATACCTCTTAAAACATTCTCGTCCCCGAGAATTCAAAACCAACCTAGAGGAAACCCAACAAGATACCTCTTAGGGTTCTCATTATAGCAGGAACCCAACCAACAACCCTAATCATATGTGTTAGGAATTCCTTCTCCTATGTTGAGATATTATCCGCTTTAGGTGGCACTGACTCACCTGCACAGGTTAAATCACATCCTCATTAATACGTCTCGATTAAGGGTTAGGTTTTCCCCTTTCCCACACATCCAGACATGTTACACATTACCAGGGATCAAGGAAACAAAAGGTCTCACAACTGAAAATCCAAGCATTCCATATATCAAAGGTACAGAGTACAACATCAACACAAAGCTCAGAAGAAAAAGGAAAAACATAAGTCAAAACAACTCCGGGTACTGAGCATGCATCTGGGTCTCCCACTCCCAAGTTATCTCCTCGAGGCTGCCATGCCTCCACAACACACGAACCAACAAAATGGTTCATCCATAGAGAACCTTCTCTTTATGATCCTCGATCTTGACTGGTCGTTCCTCAAAGGTCGCGTCATCTCCCATATCTAACTCTCCCCAGTCGATAACGTGGGAGTCGTCGTGTAAGTACCAACGAAGCTAGGAGACGTGGAAGACGTCATGAACCTTCTCCAACTGAGGTGGCAGGGCCAGCTGATATGCCACCTCGCCGACTCACCTCAGCACCTCAAAAGGTCTGATGAACCTAGGTGAGAGCTTTCTCCCTTTCCCAAACCTCCGCTGCCCCCATCGAGGGGAAACCTTTAAGAACACATGATCTCCCACCTCGAACTCCAAGGGCCTCCTCTGAAGATCATCATAAGACTTCTGTCGGTCCTGAGCCACTTTCATCCTCTCACGTACAAGCTGGACTTTCTATGTGGTGCTCTGTACTACCTCTGGCCCAAGATCACCTATCTCACCAAACTCTTCCCAGCAAATGGGTGAAAGACATGGTCTTCCATACAAAGCCTCAAACGGTGCCATGCCAATAGTATAGTGGAAGCTGTTGTTGTAGGAAAATTCTACTAAAGGCAAGTGTCATACCCATGATCATCCGAAATCCAGAATGCATGCTCACAGCATGTCCTCCAACATCTGGATAGTCCTCTATGTCTGCCCATCGGTCTGGGGGTGGAAAGCAGTGCTAAGGCGTAGCTGGGAGCCAAAAGCATGTTGTAACCCCCTCCAGACTTGTGAGGTAAACCGAGTATCCCGATCTGATATGATAGTCTTTGGGACTCCATACAACTCCACAACCTCGTCTACGTACCTCTGTGCTAAGGTACTCACCGGGCCTGACTCCTTAATTGCTAAGAAGTGAGCCGATTTCGTCAGTCGATCCACCACTACCCAGATAACATCATAACCACCCTGAGCTCTGGGTAGTACTGTGACGAAGTCCATTGAGATGTCATCCCAATTCCACTCAGGGACATCTAAAGGATGCAACAAACCCCCAGGAACATGGTGTTCAGCCTTCACTTGCTGACACACTAGGAATTTAGCCACAAACTCTGCCACTGCCCGTTTCACCCCAGGCCACCAAAACTGATCCCTCAGGCCTCGGTACATTTTTTGAAACTCCTGGATGTACCGCCATGGCTGAGCTATGGAACTCACGGAGAACTCCTTCACGCATCACCTCCGAAACAAACAACCTTCCATGGAAAAGCATCTGATGTCAGCTGTCCTTTGACCATCCTTCTGGAGCGTTCCCCTGATCGACACGATCCCGCATCACTTCCGCCTCGGAGTCCCCCCACTGAGACTCTTCCACCTGCTACAACAAGGAGGACTGCACCGTCATCTGAAACAAACAGCCTCTAACACCTTCCTCCCTTGAATCCAAGTGCAAGGTAGGCAACTCTCCCATCGCTTTCCAAGCATCAGCGGATTCCCGAACTACTTCCTAATGCGACTTTCTACTCAGGGCATCAACCACAACGTTGCCCTTACCTTTAGTGTAAGAGATCTCAAAGTCATAGTCTTGGAGAAACTCAACCCATATCCACTGCCGTAAGTTCAGGTCATGCTGGGAGAAGATATAACGCAAGCTCTTGTGATATGAGAAGACCACAAAGCGCTCCCCGAAGAGGTAATGTCACCAAAACTTCAGTGCGAACACTAATGTTGAAATATCTAGGTCATGGGTGGAATATTTACGCTCGTGAGGGCGTAACTGCCTAGACCCATAACAGATCACTCCCTTCTTCTGCATCAGCATGCACCCCAGACCAAGGCCAGAAGCATCACAAAACACCTCATACAAAAACCCTTCCTCTGGCAACCTGAGTACGAGGGCACTGACCAACTTCTCCTTCAGGTAGTCAAAAGATTTCTGGCACTTCTCGCTCTATAGGAAGACTTGGTCCTTCCTTGTCAAAGCTGTCAATGGAGAAGCAACTCGAGAGAAGTCCGAAATGAACCTCCGATAGTAACCTGCTAACCCCAAGAAACTACGAACTTCTGCCATGCTCTTGGGTGATGCCCAAGAAACAACTGCCTCCACCTTCGACGGTTCCACTGACACTCCATGCCGAGACACCACGTGCCCAAGGAAGTGTACTTCTTGTGTCAAGAACTTACACTTTGAAAATTTCCCGTAAAGCTGGTGGTGTCGAAGGACTTCCAAGACTGACCTGAGATGCTCAACGTGATCCTCCTCTGATATTGAGTAGATCAGGATGTAATCGATAAACACAACGACGAACCGGTCTAGAAACTCTCGGAAGACAAAGTTCATGAGTCCCATGAACATATCTGGTGTATTCGTAACTCCAAACGACATCAATACAAACTCGAAGTGCCCATACCTGCACCTGAAATCCGTCTTTGAGATGTCACTGTCCTTTACCCTCAGCTGATGATATCCAGATCATAGATCAATCTTGGAAAACAGACCTGCTCCCCTCAGTTGGTCGAAGAGATCATCTATCCTTGGAAGGGGGTAAAGGTTCTTGACCATTACCTGGTTCAACCTTAGGTAGTCTATTCATAGCCTGAGACCACCATATTCCTTATTCAAGAACAAAACTGGAGCACCCCATGGCAACACGCTGGGTCGAACAAAACCCTTCTCCATCAGATCGTCAATCTGAATCCGCAACTCCCGCAACTCCCGCAACTCCGAAGGTTCCATCCGATAAGGGGCCATCGAAATCAGACAGGCACCAGGCTGTAAGTATATCCCGAACTCAACGTCACGTCGGGGGGGGGGGGGGTAGAGTCACAACCTCCTCAGGAAAAACATCAAGGAACTCCCCAAAAACCTCTGGGACATCCATCATCTCTGTATCAGTTGGAACCACTGATAACCCGCCCAAAAAGGAAAGGAGAGGCTCCACACGCCGGCTTGCCGCCTGATAGCTCCTCTCACCAACAAAAGCTACGCGTTGTCCATCCACGTCAGAGAACACGAATCTTCTCCGAAAGTAGTCGATAATGGAAATAACAGAAAACAACCAGTCGATGCCTAGGATGACATCGTATGGCTGCATCTGTAACAGAAGAAGGTCCACACTAGATTGATGTGGTCCCAACGTCATCCCACATCCCCGACAAACACAAGATACACTGGTCTGGCCCCCAACTGGTGTACTCAGTACCAGTGGTATGTAAAGTCTCTCTACGTCTAGTCCCAAAGCATGGGATAGACCAGGTGCAATAAAGGAGTGCGAGGCTCCTAAATCGAACAATGCAGAAACAAGAGTGCTGAACAAACAAATCGTACCTCGCACCACCTCTGGTCCTGCTGGAGCTGTCAACTCTACTACGTGAAACTATCCATGCCCAGCTACCCTGCCTCTCTGAGGTCGTCCACCTCCCCGACCATGCCCTGGTCGAGGTCCCTGAGGAGAGCCCTGAGGTCGGCCTCCTCCCTCCAAGTCTGCCATCGGAGGAGCATGGTCCTGCTGCTGCTGGAAGGGCCTCACCGAAAACTGGTGCTGCTAAGGTGGGTGCTGAACCTTCCCACCTCCACCGTACTGAGCTCGGGTCGGGCACCGACTGTAAACATGCCCGAAACCTCCAAAAGAAAAACACTTCGGTCCTGGGCTCGTGAAAAAGGGACGAGGACTCGAAGATCTAAACTTGAACTTCTGGGGCCTGCTACCCACTAGCCTGAACCTGGAGGGTCCCGTCGCAGGAGACCTGCTGCTGACTGCCTTCCCCTTCGACGAACCTGGTTGAAACCCCTCTCGGGGTGCTTCTCCCAGCGAGTGCATCCTCTCTACAACCTATTACTTCTTCTGTACTGCCAAGTACGTCGGAAGGGTGAAGGGGGTGACAACATACTGGAGTGAAGGACGAAGTGCCTCCTCCAAACGTCTTGCCCGAGACTCCTCATCTGGAAAGAGATCCGGAGCAAAGTGCAGGAGATCCTTGAACTTGATCCCCAGCTCTCATACCGACATACTCCCCTGCTGAAGGGAGAGTAACTCCTACCGCTTCTCTACCTTGATCATGGAAGAAAGGAATTCCTCTCAGAATTCCTTCTCAAAGTCAGACCATGGAACCTCTGCCTCTATCCTCTCTCCGAGGTAGAGCATCCACCACTGTCTCGTCGTACCTCTCAGCTGACTGACTGCCAGGGGAACCCAGTACTCCCTCAGAGCACAAATCAAGGTAAAAACGATCCCTAGCTCCTCAAGACACCCCTCTGTCTCCGTATCTGAAGTAATACCCTCGTACTTCTTGAGGGTCTACCACTGGAAAGAATGGAGAGTCTTCTGCCACTGGCTATCTTCCTCCTCTCGGTCAATACTTAGCTGATCGATGGCCTAAATATGCTGGGCCTCGACCGTCTGAGCCACTCGGGGACGACGTACAGGTGCCATAGCTGTACGGTAAACAAGGATCACCTAAGCCCAAGTATTAAAGAAAAACTCAAGGTTTCATTTTATCATTTTATTTTAATTTCTTTCCCAGAACACCCAAATGAAGTAAAACACAATCATGATGATGCATGTACCTTACCTAGGGTCTCTACCCTGCAATCAAAGTAGTCTCACTTGGTCGTTCGGTAGGCTCAGAGTCCTTGCATCGGATCACGGGGGGGCCCTAAAATCCCACGTCCTAGCCGGTCTTCCCTGGCCTATGTCACGCACCAAGATTAACTAACATTGTCTCCCTACCATCCCATGCAATTCTCACTGTGGATAACTCCATAATTCATCCTATCTCTCAACCATCACCTTTGATACCATTATTTCACGACCCCCTCCCACCAAAGATGCCCCTCCTGAGATGGCAATGGTGAAAGGGAGATAATGACCCCCGATTCCCACCTCCAGTAGGCCCCGGGGTGGAGACTAGCACCAAGGGTATGAGTTTTCACAAATATGGGAGGCATTACCCTTTTTATTATTTAGGATCGGGAAATAGGATGAGTCAACCACCAAAAAGGAAAAGAACAAGTGTATAGAAATAAACCCAAACCAAGCCCACATGCATGTTTAAATAATTTTATAACAAGGTACAAGTACAAGAAAGCTCAAAGTACAATACCAAAAGAAAACAAAGGTAAAACAACAGCAACAACTCCAACTGTCCGACTAGTAGGGTCCCACACGACCCTGGTAGTCCTCCTGGAAACCTGAAAGTAAACATAGGGTGAGAATAAAAGTATACTCAGTAGGGAAACCTAAAGCTCTCATTCACAAGTGGGGAGACATCCTAATGTCTCGTGAGAACAACAGAAGAAACCTAGCAAGGAATTCTATCCACCCAACCTCACCAGCCACACTCACCAAAAACACAACACAACAGGTAGTAGTATATAAGAACAAGAGTATTGGGTACCCCACACCATTTACCTTTAGTTAGATTCTCTTTCTAACGACAAACGTCCTGACGCTGCCACACTCTCCCCGTCTGCACACACCTGAGCCTCACAACCACATATCCCGCCCGTACACACCTGGACCTCACAACCACGTATCTCACCCGCACACACCTGGGCCTCACAACCACGTATCCTACCCACACACACCTGGGCCTCACAACCACGTATCTTGCCCGCACACACCTGGGCCTCATCCCAAAGATTCTTGGGAAACAATAGAACCTGCCCGAAGAGTCTTGGGATAAAACCACCCCAATCGAAACCTACCCGAATATTATTAGGTGTAAGGTCGCCTCAAGACATCACAACCTAGGGGGGAAGGAGCAGGAAGGATATAGTAACTAAGGGAAAAACACCCTCTCCCATAAAATGGGAGTGTTCGAAACTAAGTGCTCAACATTGGTGGGGTGAGATAAAACACAAAAGATACAGATATATATATGTATACTAACCACTCAGCCCAACCTATGGATTCTAAACAGAGAAACTGAGCACGTGCCTCGACACTGCTACCACGAAGCATGCATACAACAAACAACCCCAACCCCATTTAGGTTTTCACATTTCAACAGAATTAGTTTATTAGTTCCTTAACTACTGGGCAACTATCCATAACCAACCATGACGATCATTCACATAACAAATCCCTTCCATCCACAAATCAAGTTAGGAAAACACAACAACACAACCAAGTCCCTTCTTAACAACCAACCATCCCATTAATTATTAATCTCGTTCCATTACCCCGACCCACCATTTATTAACTCTTCCACTTTTATTTATTATTTACAACCATAGCCCGTTCACATACAACCCATCCCCGCAGCCCTGCTGCCAACCACCATAACCACAACCACACAGAACATCATTATCCCTTTAATACCATTTATCACAGCCTCGCTGCTCATTACCAACACAACATTCACACCAACCCACAACCAATTCAACCGCAGCCCCACAGCTCACCCTAACCACAACAACCCACAAAACACCCCCATCACATGCCACATAACGAATCCAACACCCACATGTTCATTATTCCATTTTTTTGTTCAACCGGGGTGATCACACAAGGGTTCCAGATTTTAAAACAGCCAACTTTATGTGATTAACCAATTCCACATTCCACAAAGTTTCCATCCATAAGAAAAAATATAGAAGGAGAGGGCAAAATTTTATTGCGCAAGCAAAGGCCCCCAACGACCGTGATTTTTCATAGGAAGAATCTCATTCAATTCACAACATAATATCACAGGATATAAAGTAACAACAATCACAAATTCCCATCCCCGTTATTTAACCAATTATTATCTTTATTTATAGGTTCAACTATTTCTCATGAAAACAAGAGGATACCCACCCCGCATGTTGCACAAATTAGAGAGACGGAGGTAAGATCCCTACCTCAATAGGTTCCGATTGCAACGCTCCCCCGGATCAACTTTAGAAGATGTCTGTTGGCGTCCGTCACTTCTATTGGGTCCCGAAAAAACCTCCTCGGGTGGAAGTCGGAAAGTAAAGGCCAAAGGAAATACAAAGGATCCAAGCTTGGAAGCTACGCCTCATCGTTACGATCCCGTGGCCGCCGACGGATCGTAAATCAGAGCTCGGATGAAGAAGTTATGGAAGAAAAGGAGCCTTCGAGTCTCTTGGGAGAGCTCTGCTCAGAGGAAAGGGGAGGAGAGGAGTGAATTGAAAGGAGGAGGGGACCCCTCCTTTTATAGGCGAGAAAATAAAAAGTACACGGCATTTACTTTATGGTACACGGCGTGTACTCGGTTATTTCACACGATCTCCACGCGGCTTCCAACACGGCTCCGCAGCCGTCGACTGGTCAACACACGGTTTGAGGGTAACGCATACGCGGGGAGGGACTAAACGACATGTAGTTTAGACACACAACGTGTACTCATTTATTGCACATGGCAAGGACACGACTCCAACATGGTACACGACCATTGAATGGTAACACGTACGTGGGGAAGGACTACACGGCGTGTAAAACTGGACACACGACGTGCACCCATTATTTCACACAGCAAGGACACGACTTGCAACACAGGGTATACCCAGAAAGGGGGTACATGATGTGTACTCAAACTACACGGCGTGTAGTTTCAAAATTCTGGAAAGTGTGGGAAAAGTCCATTTTACCCTCCAGAACACTTCGTGGCCTTATTTTTGAAAAAGGAATGGGCCGGAGAGGTCCAGTCCATTACACCGAACCTTTCTTTATCTTTCATTTGCTATCGCCCCTACTCAACGGTGGCTGCGGCCCGGGCCCAATCCTGTTTGAGCCACTCTAGTTTCTAGATTTGTTTCTCCACTTCCTGGTCAAGTTGTTCTATCAATGAATCTTTCTTCATGAGTTCATTTTGCAACTTTGAAATTGTTCCAGCAAGAGTGACAACTTCATCAATGAGAATTTTCTGTGTAATAGCAAGATATACCATCGAATCCACTGTGGAAAGTTGAGATTCGAGCATACCAGTTACTTTCTCAGCAGTGACCACCTACCTTAATATATCATAAATACCATGATAGTTAAATCCACTAAAACCTAGGACTAAAAACTAGTGGTGTAACATTTTCAATTTCACCAGCATCTCAGCCAATGGAGTTTTAGAAATTAATCTCCAAATTTTTCTCCATGCCTTTTACTGAATGGGATGAAGATCAACATAACTTTCTTGATTGGTCTCGGAGTCACTCCCTAACAATAAAATATAGTCAGGAATGAACGATACAAGATAGAGACTTAATTCAGAAGCTACAGCACAGCTCGGCCCTATAAAAACCTTGTCTTGGGTAATTGTAATGGATGAAGAAATGGGGGTTTTCGCCGCTATTTCCAAGGCTTGTGGTTGTAATTCTGAGGATGGGGGGGGGGATAAAGATTCAATACCTCCCACCCTCATAGAATTACCAAAATCTAAAATATTTATCTCTATATCTTCAATCACTAGTTGCGCTCTGTGGATACGTGGGAATACTAAAGACCCAGGGCCATGCTTGGCCGAAACATTATCCCTCAAAGAAGCCCTAAAAAGGTTTCTGATTAATATAAGGCATGTAGGGATAGTCAGTCTAGATATGGGTACTGGTATCAAAATCCTAGGGGTATAAAAAATAACCCCTCTCAGAACTGGAAAAAAGGGCACAATAGCTCGCTCCAAATTTTTAAGGGTCATAATATCAGCCTCCCTGACTGTGGCTTCCCCAGATCCACTATGAGAAAGAGGAATATCAATCTTTGGAGTGACTCTGTAAAAGTCCATAAAATCAAGTTTGATTGGATCCTTGATATTCAAAGCCCCTCCAAGATCCAACAAGGCTCGAGGATTATCGCTGGAGTTGGCCCCTGCTATAAAAACCACCCTGTATCTATCCATGAGAGCTGGCTCAGCATGTTCAAGTGAACCCTCAACTTCTGGATATCCTTATATTATTGTGGTAGAGATTTTTTGAGCAGGATAAGACACACCTAGGGGGTCAACAACACCCCCGGTCTCTTCATATCTTCCTATTTCCCTGTTTCGTTCAACCATAAAAGATGTCAACCCTCCCTCTACCCTAAAAGGGACAAGAGCTATAGATGCTTGAGAAATCGTCATTTGATTACCGATAGGACTTGTGTAAAAGTACATATATATACCAGTGAGTTGACAAGATAATGGTACTTGGTTCAATCACTAAGTGAACAAAAAATTACTTATTATTCCCCTCCGAATACACTTCGACAACTGGGAGGCTTGCTTGCGTTTCTTTGATTGTCGGGGGGATAACTCCTGAATAAGATCACCAAGAGGATATAGAGGAGGAAATGACTTGAAAGGGTCTATAATAATGACTTCCATATGTTCTTGGTCTCTAGGTTATCCTTCTATAGTACCCCCTATAGTTGATAGGGTGCACTCCCGAGCCACAGTACCTCCAGGAGAATAAATCAAGGAAAAATCTATTTCCGGAGATCCTGTAGGCCCCTAAAAAATAAAAAAAGAGGGGGGGGGGCTTTATCATCTCCTAATTGAAATAATTTAAGGATATATGTTTCAGATAAAACCTCTCCCATCATCCATGAGAGTAATTCCATAAATTCCATGTGATTGGACTAGTAATGTCTGTCTACAGGAGCGTGGAGAAACTTGTCTATCTCATTCAAATAAGCATTCACCTACTCAAGATCTTCATCGGCTGAAATACCAGTAGGAGAAATGGATCCCCCAAATCTTTTAAGGTTGAAAAATCCATCCTAAAGATGCCTCTATATATATTCATTTGAATCACTCACCCTCAGTTCATCCCAGACTCTCCAAGCATCAAGAAATGCAGTCATAATTGGTATGGACAACGCTGTAGAATTGGTGTAAGAAAGCGGAGTGGGTTTTGACAACTACAAAAATTTCCCTGGTGCCCTTGTAAACTTAGGACCTTGATACTAGGAACATTTATGGGGTGATGGGAGAAATTAAGAAGATTTTTCTGTGGCAACTGCAATAGGTAATCCAACAAAATCTTCATCCTCATCAATGATTTCTGGTCATATAATGGAAAGTACACGATGTGATTAATTGTGTTGAACAATTCAGGATTGGATGAGTGTCTCGAGGTCTTTGAGGTAATGACCCACCCTCTATGGATCCTCATCGAAATAAATGTCAGCAAGTGCTGACACCTAGCCAGTGCTAGTAAGAGAAACTTTCCTAGTTTGTAAGAGCTTCCATAAATTGTGAGGGGACTAGCCGTGAGTAGATGGATGAACTTTCAAAAGGTACCATTACCTCTAGGCCACTAGAAAATAGTCCTTGGGGGGAATGTATGGTGAAATCTTAGCAGTAGATTCAGAAACTTGTTCATCCACCCATGAGGCCATGATCCTATCTTTCACAATTTTTCTCAAGGGGAACTAAGAGTCCTTAGGAGGACCTTTCCCAGTTGAGAGTGTTTAACAACACCCTTTTTCTTCTCCTTTAACTTTTCCTTGGATTCCTTGGAAGTTGTCATGATAGGCACCAGGTCAGCTAATTGGCCATCAGGATATGATTTGACCTAGGCCTCAACATAGTTCTTGGTAAGGAAGGGCACATAATCCCTAGGATTTGGAAGTCTAGACTGGCTCTGGGTATCCTCCTAGGTGAAAATTATCCATAATTAATGATCTACCATTAGATTTTTCTCCTGACGAGCACTATTGAGAGCAGGGGGACACAAATTCTGAATGCAGTTGAATTGTCAACTAAATCTACAGGGTGTGTATCCCTGACAAATAAGCTCCCCTCTGATACAGGTGACCGGGATTCCTTCTCTCAAAGAAAATAAGTAACCTCAGTTGAAAAATTCTTCAGATGCACTATTTGTAATATTACTAGTAGGGGAATCATAAGGGTGATAAGAGAAATGTTCATAAATTTTGAGATAAGCCATTAAGTAATGCTCTTTCTTTTCTGTTTGCTTCTCTAGTTTATCCTATGAAGCCGAAGCTGCCGGAATGACCCCTTTGGTACTCTAAATATATAGTCAGAGGGTGGAATGTGGAATTGGTAGGGAATTGATGAAAGAATAACCTCCTATGTGGGATCCCATCTAGCCCCGAAGAATTTGTAAGGGCCTAGTCATTCGATAAGGTGCCCCCTCACTAATTTGACCTAGTAGGTGGTAAATGTTTTCCAACATTGGAATAGATAAATTGATACATTTTACAATGGACAACTAAGAGAATATGATAAAATTTGAGGCTCTTACACCACCAGATTCCTGCACTGGTAGGATCCACCTACTCAGAAACATAGCCAAGAAATCCTCTAGTCGAAATAATCGATCGACTTTAGGGATGATCCCCCATCCCCATTTTTGAAAATTCCCCTCTAATAGGGTGGTCCAGTAAGTACTCACTCACCTCTGTGAGGTTTTGGTAGCACAATCCCTGGGTCTCTGCAGATCGATCTCCAGACCCATATGCTTAACAAAAGCACCAAACCAGTCATCAAAAGAAACGTCTTGCTTTAGAAAGAGATCAATTTCCTTTATAAGTGACTTCACTTGGACAATGATTTTCTTGGATAAAGGGGGTTTTATTTCTTTATCATCCCAAGTAGAGCATGGATGAAGAAATACATCATATATGTCCTCAGCGATAGGGACTCCTGAAATTAGCCGGATGTCCCAAAGATTGATGTCGACCTCCCTGTGGGTCAAATGTAAGGTGTTGGTATCTGGAATCCACCTGCTTAAGATATGCGACATAAGGGAAGTAGGATGATGGGTGTATGCTTCAGAAACCCAAGTGTCCTCATACAGTCCCATAGTTTATATCTCGGTTAGTAATTCTTTGCAAATTTGGAAAACCCAAAAAGGCTACCCCAAGTCCAAGCCAAATGAGCCTCCAAGGTGAAGGTCCTATTGGAAAAACTATCCATGCTACTCATTTGATGTATCCTTCCTCACAATGATCTGGTAATAATGGGCCATCTAGTAGGGCTTTCGCTGCACTCCCTCTAAAGGTTGAGGTGCGTAGTTCAGAAAAGACATGGAGGTAGTATCTCTCTGAAGGTAGTATCTCTCTGAAGGTACCGCCACTTGGAATACATCAATGCCTTCAGAATAGAGGTATTAATTATCCATATGGTCGGTTGATCAGTCAAATTTGGTGATGGGATCACTATGTTAGACAATAGACCAAACCTGTAAGAAGAAATACTATCTGAATTTGGGTACTCCCATTGGCCCGTCGTAAGTAGATTCACTAGATATTGGATAAATAGAATGGATAGAAATTTTTCATCAACCAAAGCCACTATGTTCTTAGATATTTCATCAGCAGCATAAAGAGGGGTAGTAATAGTGGCCTTAGAAGAAGTAGCAATGTCAGCAGTAGCCTGTGAAGTAGCCATTGTAACCTACACAGAAAGATTCAGAAGCCGACAAAAAGTCAGTCCAATAAAAATTGCTAGATGAGGGCTATGGAATAATGACTAAAGTAATTAAAATATGTCTATATAAGGCTCCACTTACTGTTCCCAAAAATGGTACATGGAATTCACATTCCACGTACTGTATGATACGCAGAAGCAAACCTGCCTATGGCCACAATACACAGATGAATTTCACCATGAAAAGCTATGTTACGAGAACCATCCATGAGGCATCAGCCTAAGGATCATTGGACGATGAACAGAAAGGTTCAAGGGAGGTGGATACTACGAACCTAGGCCTCATTAAGTTTATTTTCAAAGATCTTAGGTTAAAATTTTAAGTTAGGATTATTAGTTCTTAAATTTCGGTTCATCGATCCAAGCTCGGTATGCAGACACACATGCATCATAGCATTCTCCTACGTGGAATCCAAATTTTAATTTTAATGTTGCCGAATGTCGTTCACAAAACCCAAAATTTGGTACATGGATTGAGAAATGGAGAAATGGAGAAATGTTCAGATCATGACATGTACGAAGCAGTTTGTGAACAATATCTTCACAAGAATCACAGTAAAAAAAATATAGAGAAATATGGGGATGTTGAGAGAACTTTTCACCATGAGAAACAGTAAAATACAAATGACATGGGCCCCTATATATAGGTGTGGTCCCCTACTACCGGGCTCATCTGTTCTACCGCGAACCATTTCAATTCAAGACCACTTCTACATCAGAATAGTCCCGTTTTTCATTCCGAACGGACCCCTTATGATGGGGGGGAATTTGTAGAGACCCGAAAATTCCTCAAAGGGAAGAAAATACCCCCACAATCACTTTTCTAATGGAATCAAGTACTCCCACAAGTCTAGAAAGGTGAATGGAATCAAATTGAGTTGAAAATTTCAGAATAAACTTGAAGGAATTCAAGTTTTCAAAGGATTTTCAAGTGCTCTGCATACCATCACCGAGAAGGGTCTGCGAATCTCCTGGATCGTGAACCACTAGGTATACAAAAAGATTCAAAAACTACTGGACTACACAGAAATGGCCAGAAAACACGGTGGAATGCGAACCACGTTGCCGAAGGACTCATGCACGTGATGGCCATCCATATACTATTATGCTAAATCATCAGTGTGTGGATGAAACGAACCAGCAGGGTTTTGTGAACCACGATCATGAATCGTAGCCTCTTCAAAACCAGTTGACCGAGTCTTCTGTGAGTTAGGATATCTCTTTATGAGCCTTCAAAAATGGTGTCGCATGCCCGTAGATATGATTCCCCCAATTCTCTATAAAAGGAGAACATAATTAATTGAGAAAGGATGGATGGCGGAAGGTTGAAGGGGGCTTAGAGGTTGGGAGAAAGAGTTCATAGAAGATTCTAACTTCAGTCCTGATTCATTAGTGAATCCCAAATTGAGAATTATGCTCTCCATATGTACAGTCAGCCGCAAACCATAAAATAGGGAAACTTAATAAAAAGATAGAACCTCGAACCAAAATGGTGGAACCAAAAACCATATATTTCTCATGGATGAACATCCCACAAATGATAATTCTGCAAACCCTCCTTCCATATCACGCTCCGCATAGTGTACCGCTATGCATACTGAACTCGGCACCGCGTGATACATTAGTACATGGATGGAACCCAAAGAGGAGTGATGGGAAGTGTACCACTATGGTACATAGTGGCCTATAACCTTGCCCGCATACCGCCTCTGTATAAAAATGACCCCTTTACCCGAATACCACTACAGTATTCGGAGCCTCTTCCATCCCGCATAAGAAACCAGTATGTGGAATGGGGTATTTTTAGGTATTATTTCCTCCAATTCCAACCTCACCCCTCTACTATTGTCCAGTCCCCCATAAAACCTCTATGAACCAATCCTCTGACATCAGGCCAAAGCCTCCTCCAAAGCCACTGAACCCACATGATCAGACCATCAGGTGCATCAGCATGCCCCTTTGAGTCTACATACCCATGGTAAGCGAAGTCATGAAGGCTCTCCACACAATAGTTTGAGCTTCGGTAATGTTCACGGGTCCACCTTCCCATTTTAACCCAGAGTACAAACTTGGGATGCTGACATGAACCTCCCTGTTCTAGCGATTAAGGGTGATCACTTGCTTTTCCATTTAATGAGGAATAGTGATCAGTCGAAGGGGTTATGTTCGCTCCCCCCTTTGACGAGGACACAACTACTCCCATTCCTAGAACGTATTACTGGGACATCCCACTGAGGTAAGTCCCCAATCTTCTATGGTTGAGCCACATGACCTTTAATGTCATCTCATATTGAAAGGTTCATCGCTCTATGCCATCTCCCACCCTCTCCCCCACTCTTCCACCGTAGGCTCCCCCTCTCCCACAAATAGGAGAGGAAGCATGTGGTTGGTTGGATCTCTCGCATCCTCTTGTTTCTCGCACCAAGCATGAATCACGTGGGCTTAGAGTTTTGTGATGATTAGAACATCCACATAAATATGAACTAAGATAAATCTAATCCCTGGTCAAAATAGGATATGTAGGATGCCTTCTTGAAGGTTCAAGCTCAAAAGGGTGACCTTCCAAAAGGGTTCACCCGATAATATCCCCCCAAATAGACAGCTTCCATGCATAAGACCCACATGATCTGAACTGCGATAACTCTGATTCCTAATCAAACCAGGATATGCAGGATGCCTTCTTGAAGGCCCAAGCTCAAAAGGGTGCCCTCCCATAAAGGGTCCACCCAATCATGTCTCCTTAAATGGGAAAATTCTATGCGTAAGTTCCACACAAATCTGAACTAGGTGGGTTCTAATTCCTCTCTCGATGATATGTAAGAAACCCATATTATGAGTCTGATCCCAACATCAAGTAATCTTTCATCCCCTAGATTAAAATAAACTCTAGAACATCTTATTATATGGCTCAAGTTAGAAGTACCTCTATAGCATCAAATATATGTATGCCTACGATGATCCTGCAAACTAGGGGTAACCCATAGACACACTCTTTAGGAATGAACCAAGGATTCATGAACATATAAACACGAATTAAATCTATAAGAGAGTCCCATAATATACAATAATCCTCCCCTATAAGGGTGCGGTGAGCCCAACTTCCCATCCTCTCGACCAATGGATTCCTCAAGTGTTGTTGGCTGAATCATCAATCAACGAGCACCTACATTTGGAAATAAGGTCTATGAATCATGGATACCAGTGTCATTGAGTGTTTTTAGATCCATGAATAAACCCGTTAGAGACCATCCAAGGAAGTTATATCCAAGGAGGACCAATTTAACAAGTGCTTGACCCCACAAAATCGCTCGTTGAGACTGACTGACTGTGGCATCTCCTTTACAATATGAAAGGGGTGAATTGCCTAGCCCTAGTGAGGTTAATACAACCTTATTTTAAAGGATTATGATGCAGAATGGGTCAAAACAAAATAAATGGTGAATTTGACAAGAAAATGTCTCTGGAAAAAGGGACGGGTGATGATCCTCATCAAACTATTTCACCAACACCCGTAATGCACAGCCTTGGAGGCGGAACACACGCATTTTTTTCTATATTAGATAATTATTATAATTTTCTGATGACTACTGATATATGTGGAATATATTATATATAATTTTTTAAAATGAAATCATTGATGTTTTAAAAGGTGACAAACTTAGTGTACCTGTGTTTAAGTTGTTTTACATGTAATTAAATTTCAATTTTTAATTTATTTTTATTAAGTAAAAATATGTTATATTTCCTTAATTAATTAATTTTATAATTAGGAATCTCCACACTCTTTGCATCCAATATGAGTTCACTTATATTAATGGTTTTATAGACCTATAATACATTTCAATAGAGGTGAAATACTTGAACCAATAATCCAAAATTTAATATGTATATAAAAGATTATAAAACATGTATATTACATGTTGTTTTTATCCATTCAATGACTGGTGAGAAAAAATATATAATTATGAAACACTATATATTATTCTATTATTAATTCTATATTTTTTTATATTTTAGTTTACATTTGATGTTATGTGTATTTTTCCCAAAATAATGTAAAGAATCTTGTTTATGCTCATTATTAGTTGGTGTTTGAAGAAGATTTATCCAGTTGTTAAAGAAGTAAGTTTTATTATATTATTTTTATTCTTTAACCTTAAAATTTTTCATTTTATATTGGTTTTGATATTTAATATTTGGAATTACAATAGGTCATGTATTAATTTCAACAAGACTCACTATTCAATAGTGGAACTAAAAAAATTGAAAATGTGAAAGTTTAGGTATCTAACACTTATATCAGTAAATAATCATTTTTTATTACATATATAGTGTTTTTATTTTTAAAGCATTGTTCCATAATATTAGTTTGATCATCAAAAAGGTAATGTTGAATGTAGATATTTTGTTTTATGATTCATTTATGATATTTTCATGACTAGAATAATAATAGATTTTTAAAAGGCCAGTTTCATTATAACACTTATAATTTAAACAAATATGTTAATTTTTAAATTCTTAACACTTTATTTTATATGTTTTTGATGATGTTTCTTCATATACATCAAACTAGTTGAACACCTTCAAAAATTGATTGTGTAATATTATCTAAGTTTGAATAATCTTGAGTTTTAGTTTTATTTAGCTATATATTTGTAAAAGATGATGTAGAAGTTATTAATTAGTTTTTTTGATCTTGTTATAGTTATGTTTCTTTTTGATGATTTTGGTTATATATTTTGTGTTTTCATGTGTCGAGTCATGTTATTTTGTAATATTTTAAAAAAAAAAATAAAATTTCCATGTAATTTTTATAAAAAATTGATGTTGAAAAGTATCATGGTTGACTTTCAATGTAGATTTTACCAAAAAAAGACATTTAAAGCCTTTCATGAGGGATTTAAAAGTCCATTTTCTATAAAAATGACATGGAAATCCAAGTATCAAGTATTTTAATTTAGAGACTCTAGGTTTTTCATGTAATACTTTGGAATTTTCCTAGGAATATTTTCACATCCAGGCGCCAAGATGGCGTGCGATTCCAAGGCCAGGTGAGATCGAAATTAATTTTATAAAAATATTAAATGTATTATATATTTCATGCATATAGTTTTCCTGAAAAAGTGGAATATCTCATAAACAGAGTCTTAGATTGGAAATATGAGACCATAGTGGAATCCAAAATGTGGAGTTTACCCTAGGTGTGATCTAAAGTTAGTCAGTACGGGACATTCAAATGAGGGGTGTTTTGGATAAATTAATTAATTTAATTAATTCATTAAATAACCTTGTCTCAAATAACTTACATAAGGAGACTATAATGAGAAATATGAGACCACCATTGAGTTCATAATGCAGTGTTTACCCTAGGAGAAACCTAAAGTTGGTCAGTTCAGGGTGTTTGGTAAAGGCATCTATTGGTTGGTATGTCTAATTAAAATAAATAATTTATTTACATATTTTGAATTAAATTACCTAAACTGATTTACTCTATAAATAAGCTACTATGGAAAATCTACAAGGCTAGCTGAATAACCCCAAAACCATTGAGAGGAGATTTCACCCCTTTTTTGTTGGTGGATTGACACCAGACGATGACTGATGATCGGATTGAGGTGAATCGATAGGCAGCAGATGCGGTGGATCACCTTCATCACCAGCAGATGCGTTTTCACCAATGATGGATCCATAATCAAGGTAGGACTCATTAATTGTGGTTTCCACCCCTTTTTATTAAAATATTGAGCATGATAAAATTTATTCTCATCTATCTATGTTAATTTAGGCATTTACATGAGACTATGTATCAAAATAAATTATTTTTTCAATTTTTTTTTCATGCCATGTTTCTCACTCTAGTATCTCCACTATGAAATCATTGGTCAAGAATGTTTGACCAATGATGTTTATCACCTTTGTTATTGGTGATTTCCCCCCATCATTCTTCATGTTCTTCATCGTTGGAACACAAGGTCATGATTCAACTTTTTTGGGGTGGGTTTGAGTGTGGTTGAACCCCTATATTCATGGAGATAACATGAATGACACATAGATCAATGGTTTGGGGAATGATTGATAAAAGAGAAGGATAATGTTTTTGTGAATGGATCAGATTGGTACCACGAGTGTAGTTTTATTATATTATGAGGTTCATGATCATATTGATGATCCCCATTTTCTAGATTGACAATTAGATATGATGTGTGGTGTGATAGGATCATTTTAGAGCAGAGGCTGCTCGACATTGGTGTAGTAGTGGCTGGACTCGGATCTCAGACAAGGTGGTCAGACATGGTCAACACGAAAATTGTTAAATATTATTATTCATAATAATAATAATAGCGATGAGTTGATGAAAATGAAAGTAGTATTTTATTATTATTATATTAAATAATTATAATAATGGTGGTATAAAAAGTGTGTTGGGATAATAAAATTAAATAAGTTTAATTTTAATAATAGTTGTATTATTATTCATAATATTAATAATATGAGGATTTAATGAAATGTGGAATTAAATGAATCAATTAATGGATTGTGAAATAAATATGATATATTAATAGGTGGGGGTGGAGACTTGATACATTCATGAGGATCCCCCCCTAGGTGCATGGAGAGAGAATGGGGGATGAGGAGTTAAATGTTAAAAGTTTTCATTAATTTATAATAATTAATAATAATATTTTTTTGATGGAATTAAATGAAAACGAAAAGGCCCTTGTGGGTCACGCATGGTACACATGGGAAAACCAACGTGGTATCCCTTCGAGTGAGGTTAAAATAATAATAATGATAAAATATTATTATTTATTATTTTGGTTCTCAGACCTTAATTCCTTTGTAAATATCTTATACGACGTCAGATTGATGAACCATCAGCGGAATCAAGATTCTGGCATTGAGACGGTCATTTTAAGACTGATGTTGGATGCCTTTTTTAGAATCGTGTCTTGGGTCAATGAATCACCCCATAATAATAAAATTATTATTATTATGAGATATTGTATCTGATGTATCATTTTCACATGGAGTCAGATTGATGAACCATATGTGGCATCACAATCCTAAAATTGAGGCAAAAGATTCAATGAAAATATTGGTTATTTAATTTAGAATTAGGGATCAAGCCCATGAAAGGCCATTCGAGCATGAAGTGGTAAAATGCGCCATTTTCACCAGGTGTCTGATTGAGGAAAGTGAATAGCCTATCTCAAGAGTTTTTATATGAGGTTTGCAATGGTGTGATCTATTTGGCCATTTGGGGCTATTATAAGAGTCATATTAGTGAAATTATGTTTTTACCTCAAACTGACAATGATCCTCATGTGTTCATCAGGATTTTGGTTGATACATGTCATGTAGTACCCTTACACACCGTGTAATCTACATGGCTAGTAATCTTTGTGCTATCAAGGGAACGACCTGATAAAAGATCAGGATTATATATTTTGTGGGTCCCTTACCTATGGTTAACTTCTTTATGAATATTCAACCTTCCATATATCCTTTGTTTGGACTCAGATTCTGGACCACGAGTAGCTTATGATGGGTGTTTAACCACATAGAACATGATGGTGACCTCTATTGTGGATTTCGAGATACGATGTTAAATGTTCTGGGTGTGAAATCTGGCTACGCGGTTCCCTACGAAGGTAATGATCACACAAGATCACTAGATACCTTTCCGAGTTACCCTACGACATGGATGGTTAGTGGAGTTACTCTATGTTCGTAGCACTACACTCCTACAGTACTATGCAGTGGAGTTCCCCGATGATCTTTCTGAGTTACCCTGTTGGCGCCAAAAAATTGGAAGGGATAAGGATAATAATAAAGTCTTTGAAGCTTCCTTGTGAAGACCTTTCACAGAACGCCATGGCCCTATGCCCACCACGAAGCAATGAGGCGGGATGATCTGTGAGCCCCTTTGATATTCGTGAACCCACCGTCAAGTAAGGAGGTAGGATACTCTGCAATCCCCTTTGACTTTCGCGAGCCCATCGCGAAGCAAGGAGGTGGGATGCTCCGCGTTCCCCTTTGACGTTCACAATCCCACCATGAATCAAGGAGGCGGGATGCTCTGCAAGCCCCTTTGACGTTCGTGAGCCCTCCGTGGAGTGGAATCCATCTTCGCACTAAGTGAGCTCTGCTTCACGGTACCTTTGGCCTATAAATACCGGCCTCCCACCAGGACCAAAGGACGGATCATCCCACCTTTCACCTTCTTAGCTCTAAAATCACAAAACACTTTCTGCTCTATGAACCATGAGGTTCTCAAGGTACTTTTTCTACATGAAGTGCCTCCCCTTTGCCTTGTTTTCACCCCCTCTTTCAAGAGGGATGCCTTTTGCGAAGCCCACGAGCCTTCGCGAGGGAAGAAGATACTCACAGGGACTTGGGTCATCATGGAGAATTTATGCTTCACGAAGCACCCCCATGCACACATGACTCAAATTCTAAGGCAGAGTCACTATGCCTCACGAAGAAAACTACTTCACATGACCTTTCTTCACGAGGCACCCATTCTTCATAGGGATTTGATTAGAAAACTACCTTCCACTTCATGAAGCACCTCTTTTATGCACCAATTCCCTATGATTGGCCTAGGCCACTTCACTTCGCGAAGCCTACACCTTCACGAATCCCTTCCATTGCATGGATCACCATAGCACTATGAGGCCTCTACTCATAAACCCCTTTTCTCTGCAACTCCCTCCCCCGTGAAACCTCCTAGGTTCGCATGAAGCAATTTCAAAGTCCCTTGGACGACACTACCTGTTTCATTGCTCTCCTCATGATTCTTCGCATAGGTATGCTAATGTCTATTGATTCTTTTCATAGCCACGCTAACGTGGACCCCCAACAGGATCACCTCTCGACACCCCCCCAGTCACAGAATTGACTTTCCCCTCTCTTCACTAAGGTGCAGAGGGTACCGGTTATGTAAGTCCTAGGGTTACGGTGCAAACTCACCTTGTTCGAGCTGTAGGACATTAAAATACCAAGCACCATCATCCTCAGCACATGATGTTAAACTGTGACTTCCCCCCATGCATCCTATATGGGAAAAGAGCAATGACTCTAGTGTAAGCCCCTAGCTTTTCTTGCAGGAGGTAGCTTCCCTGCCCCTCCATTCTTCAGTGCCAAATCCCTCTCTTGTTGGGCTTTGTCACCACCGGGCCTCCATCCTGGAGTAAGTCCCAACCTCTTTGGGATGCTAACCATGCATAATCCCTTGTTTCCTCTTTGGTTTGTGATCACGTGTAAGCCCCACCCCATTTCCCAAAGATGCACCTTTCACGACGTGATCGTCCAGTCTTTGATGTCTCATGTTTCTCACACCAAGCATGACTCACATGGGCTTAGAGTAAGCACTGACCATGAAATACCCATTGGGCAGCCTCAAGTGTAATCCCCACACAACCAACCTAAACTATGTGGTCTTTGATCCTTGCCAAGGCAAGGTATGTAGGAAGCCTCACCGAGGTCCAAGCCTACCACCCATTGGTCGCTCCGACCCCCTTCACATCGGTGCACCAAGACCCTATTGGGCAACCTAGAGTGTAAGCCCCACACCCCAACCTGAACTATGTGGTATTTGATCCTTTCCAAGGCAAGGTACATAAGAATTCTCCCTGAGGTCCAAGCCCACCACCCATTGGTCGCTCCGACCCCCTTCACGTCAGTGCACCAAGCCCCCATTGGGCAGCCTAGAGTGTAAGCCCTACACCCCAACCTGAACTACGTGGACTTTGATCCTTGCTAAGGAAAGGTATGTAGGAAGCCTCCACGAGGTTCAAGCCCAACATCCATTGGTTCTAACCATCTTCACATTGGTTCCATGCCCCCAATTCTAAACTACGTGGAATTTGATCCTTGATAAGGCAAGGTACGTAGGAGGCTTTCATGAGGTTAAAGCACAACATCCATTAGTTTCAACTATCTTCACAACAATTCCATTACCCCAATCCTGAACTATGTAGACTTTGATCCTTTCCGAGGTAGGGTACGTAGGAATCCTCTATGAGGTTCAAGCCCAACACTTAGTCATTCCGACCCCCCCTTCACGCCGGTTTGCCTACACCATCAATCTAGATCCTAGGTCCTTATTCAAGTCGGTTCACCCCGACCTGCATGGCATTAAACTTGTGCCCCCATTCAGTGATACGTTGTTGATATCCCGATCAGTGGTAAGCCATTGTGTCTCCTATTCAGCGGCAAGACATCGTAATCGCATTAGCTGGGACCCACACCTTTGGTCTATCCTAGTGGCATCAGACCAACCCGGGATACTAACCACGTGTAAGCCCCATACACATCATCGGGTTGTTGTCCTATGTGTACACCCCGATTCAAGCACATCACTAGATATTTCCCTTGAGACTATGTTTTTCAGGAAGTTCATTTCCCAAACCAGAGGTTCCACTTCCTCTGGGTCCCATCCATGTGTCCATTCTAACGAGTCACATCCTTAGACGTCCCATCGCCCTTCTGAACTATGCAGACTTTGATTCCCTAACATAGGGATACGTAGGAAGTCTCCTTGAGACTCAATCCCAACATTACTGTCATCCTCACAATGGTCCCATCCCATTCACCACTCATTTCACTCAGCACCCCATCATCCATTTTGATTCCTACTCGGGCCGCCACATCCCATTGAGGTCATGTAAACCCACCTACATCAGCGTGGCTTCCAGGGGTTACGTTCATCTGATCTGTTCTAGTCAGTGTTCTGATCAGTCCAATCCATCCTTGATGGATGTTAAACTTGTGTCATACCCTGTGTTAAAGATGGGAAGCTAAGAAAAACCTCAGAGATATGCCCTGGCATATGATTTCTCACATTCGACGCGGGATGCCTCGGGCTTCCACGCCCTCGAGAAGCCCTATAATTAGGGGAAGAAACCCAGACGCTCCAATGTCCCAGCATCCAGACATTCCAGTGATGTCTAACATGACTACTCCTCTGACCAGACCCCTTGGAATGTCCTGACAGAAGCAGTGTAATTAACTGGTGTCCATGAAGATATGGCACCAGGAAGGGTTTCAAGAACAATGTCTTAAATCTATAAGGGTGACCCGGACTAGGTGACGAGATCTGAGGAGGAATCCAAGGAAGGAGGAACCAACATCCCATAATCCTATTTTGATCAAGGATTAGACATACCTGAACAAGGAATGCATGCCGCTCACCTTTGGAAAGCAAGAATGATGGGCAACAAAACCGTGCCTTTAGTCCTCGAACAAGATGGACGCGCGTGCCCTGACGAAAGTGTTGGAAACAGAAATGGTGAACCCGATGTGAAGTTATTCTCCTAAATATGGAGATTAGTAGAGCTCAAGGAATCAATGGATTAGCATGTCACCGAATCCAGTTATCCAGTGTCGGGTCCCGCTAGGCAAATAGCGGGCCTGGCGTGAAACTCACCAGAAGTTGGGGACGTAGAACGTTGGACATCCCATTCTGTGACATTGTCAGCGTGGATCCCTCTTACCAGTCATGGAGGATGGAATGGAGCTGGGGACTTGGTCATTGATTCCTTGTTATTTCATCACTGATGAGTTAATCTCCCTACTCCTCAGGAATCAAGTTGCTGCATCCGTAATACGATCACCACCTGCATACCGACGCAGGGGCAAGGGCAGTGCCAACACGACAGTCCCGCGCGGCTCTGCCTCTTCTGTGATGGCCTCTACACTCACGACCATGGGGTGCCCATGACCCATCTCCCTGTCCGAGGTCATCCAATGAAGGGTGATCAATGACCTCATACACCGATATGAGGAGGAGGGCACAATCTTGACTCGGGATATGGCCCAAATGGATATGGAGGTGTCTGCGCCTCATCACCAATGCTGCCCCCAAGGGCCGCGCAGGGAGCCGCTGCTCCCCACACCGACATATAACTATTTTAGGAGCCTTTCCATAGAACACATTGAAGAATCCCTACCTTATGCTGACGAGGTAGGTGACGTCCAATCCAGCACGGTCAGAATCCCATTCAAGGGGCTCCCAGCGAGGGATCCCACCTGGATGCATCGGCACCGCTACCCGATCTTGCTGGATGAGGAGAAAGTAAGCCACATACCTGCACCACCGGCTCCAGTTCGTCTGACCAGACGCCAGCGTCGGGCGGAAGCTGAGGACACCCTCCAAGGGGTGTCAACGTCGATGGCTACTGTGGCCCGAGCCACCATCGACACATATTATCAGTTCCCTACATACACCGAGTATGGGAACTTATATGCTTGACTAGGATCGAGGCCCCAATAGCCCCACAGGCAGGATGGGTCGACTCTCTTGGTTGTCGACACAAGTAGTGGCTGCCACGAGCTAACTCGCAGTGATGCCAACCATTACAAAGGTCCTCCCTGTAACAATACCACAGAGAGCGCGGGCCTTCCCCGCTTCGAGGCTTAGAATAGAGGTATTCCCCATGCCAACCTCAATCCAAATGAGGTTCTTCTTCGTGGTAGTGACCCTTAGCACGAAATTCTCTTCTGTGCCCACTACACCAGGTATGGAGTCATTTCTTCTACCCCGACTGCCGGTGTGGGGACGTTGCACATCCTGTCTCTCTTCAACATGGGGATCCTCCCCACATCCTCTCAATAGATGGAAAATTCCCTCCTCACCTCATCAACTAGAGGGGTGAAGGCCATCCTCATTCCACCTGCACCGAGCACAAAGGTCCTACCTGTGTTCAGCTAGCCCAGTATAAGGACCCTCCTCATACTGAGGTCACCAGGGGAAACAAGCATGGAGGTCCTCCCCATGCTCCTTCCATTTCCATCAGAGGTCTTTCCCACTCTAGCGCTATCCATGGAGGTCCTCCCCATGTCCCCTTTAACATTTGTCCTGGTGCTCCTCGCACCCCACCTTACTTATGTGGAAACCCTCTCCACCCCAGCACCAGTGCGGATGAAGGAACTCGTGTCATAAATCTGCCCTATCTTGAGGAGCCACCCTAGGGTAGGAAAGTGGGTTGTCACCGCTATAAGAAGAATTCAGAGAAGGTCCAGATAGAGATCAAACCAGTCCAATTCTCAGAATCTGAAGCAGAATACAAATCAGCTCGGGAACCCTCCCCTCGCTCATCTGAGTCAAGGGCTGGGGAAGGAATAAGGCGCATCAGCCTAATACTCCCAGAATGTGAGGTCCATCAGATTCCTGCCTCCCTCTGTAGGTATATCCAGGAGGATGGAAATTTGGAAACCCCACAGGTCATGGTCGTGAAATCACCACCGTCTTCACCAAAAGTGCTCTCTACCTCGACAAGAGATCACAGAGAGCTATTTTGGGGACCAATGGTGGGTGATCAACAGTGCAGATTATTGCCAGTAGCCCTATCCCATGATCTAGAAACTACGTCCTTCAGCCCATCTTATCGTGACATGGTGACCAAGTCATTACAATCTTCCGAGGACAGCCCGAGATTCAGCGTCCAGTTAGCCCGCTCGCCGTACTCTCCACCGGCCAGACTGCCATTCCAACTATCTTCCTCAGTACCGTTTCTAGTTCCTTAGCCACCCCAGTTGAAGAATGGGGCAATCAAGGGTCAGACCCTAAATCCGAGCTGAGGAGCTTATGGAACATCCTCACATCAGACCACTTCCCAAAGATGCTCTGGCCTGTGGCAGTGCCAAACTTTCGTTCACTGGAATCCCTCACCCCAGAGGAGTTTGAATGTTTTCTCCAAACCCTTTGGGTGACACACTTTCTCTGTCATCATTAGAAAGTGGTTTATCCCAGGAGCCAAGTGCATTTTGAAGACATTGGCGAGAAATGTCGTCTAGTCGATCTGGCTACACTCTGAGTGGCCCAGCATCCCTAGTCATCAGGCCGTCATAAGGTCCTCCAAGAGAAATGCATTCAGAGTTTCAAGATACTTCACAAGATCATCAAGGAGGCTTCCCCCACATGAAAATCCATGGCTGGGGGTATTATGCTTCCCTCCTTTTCAGTCCTATCCGGCGACAACCCAACTTGCTAGGCGATATCGAGGACATGCCCCTAGGAAGGGTCACGGTCAAAATGGATGACATAGTGGATGAAGAGGATGAGTTGGAGATTCTAGACGGGTACTTACCCCCCAAGGGTGCGCCAACACTACTGGACCCATCAAGGAGGGTTAATCGCCAGAAGAGGAACCTACTAGGTCTCCCTGCGCCCATTGAGGCATTAGTACTCAGCTGGAATTCCGGTAAGGGTAAAGAGCATGTCGGAGCTTCCAAGCACTCCGACCCATCCACATCAGTGATAGAGGAAGACCCTGAGAAGGCCACATTGCACCAAAAAATTTCCAAGCAGAAGAAGTTGGTCGATGAACTCCTGGTTGAATGCGCTGTAGAGAAATGGCCCGACTACGACAATCCTAGACCAGTGTAGCAGGGGCAGGGAAAAATTCCCCTCGGAGAGCTGCCTCTAGGAGACCCTGACCATCCTATCCCTATAGATAGGGTTGAGACTGGAACTTACGGAAATAGGGCACGGTATGTCTCACCAAACCCTCCCAAATGGCGTTACAATCCAAGCGAACCAGCTTGGGCTCCCCTAGCCACCCTGAGGGTCATGCCGCTAGCCGCTCCATGATCCGATGGTCCTACTTACCATGTTGAAAAACCCACCAATGAGCTCGTGGTTAGGGATCCCCGTCAAGATAGGGACCCCCACCCAGATGATCCAATGGTGGCACTCATTACCCACCTTGAGGCATTGGAAACATGACAGGTGGAAATACCGCCTGATGGAAAGCCATATCCAGCATGAGTGGATGATATTCCGACACCTCTGGGTTTGGGGAATCCCACCTTATCCCCCTTTAACAGGACGAGGGACCCACCACAGCATCTGGCCCACTTCAACTCAAGGTGTGAGCCCATGTTAAGGACTCCAGCGCAGCAGGAGGCCGCCAAAATCTGATGTTTGGTTCAGTCATTGGAGGGACCTGCATTTGTATGGTACAACCAGCTCCCCACCGGATTGGTAACCAGATGGGAGGACCTCCAGAGGAAATTCCTTTACTAGTTCAACTCCACAACATGGAAGAAAAGAATCACAGACTTCTTCAAGTGAAAATAGAGGCCTGATGAGTGAGTCACGGACTTTATCACCCGGTGGAAAGGACTTACATACTCTCTTGACATTCCACTGATTCAGGAACAATTACTGATGATGTTTGTAGGAAATTTCAAGATAGAATTGGTTCCCTCTTTGATAACCCAGAACTTCCCTGGGGGAATTCAGGTCTTCTTCGATAAGGCCCAACACCTAAAAGAATCCCTGAAACATGCCATCCAGACATGTCTGTTGCCTCCAGCAATTCCCGTGAGAAGGAATGTTAGAGATAAGCCTGCCGCAGTAGCCCAAATAGAGACCCCAGACAACTGGAATTATTACTAGTGGAGCCACCTCCCCATCCTCACAGAGGCCTGCTACCATAGGTGTAGCCTCCATCCCAGCAGTGGCCTCCTCCGAACTGGCAGGTTCCCCCACCTAATGCACCGCCATCTCCTAGGCAGGATAACCAAGATTCGGCTCCTCAACAGGCTCCTCTAGATACTCGTCAGGGCTAGGCTCCAAGGGCCCCCTTTTCAGATAGAAGAAACCAAACGTACTCGTTCAATGAGAACCAGGTTCTTGGCTATTTCTGAAGTGCCTTGGAATAGGGGATTGTGTGTTTTCCTGAGTGTAGAAGGCCAAAAGAGGCGCACCTCACTGATCACCCCAACTACTTCCTCTATCAACAAATACTAGGGAACACTCTTATGAAATTATATGTGTTTAAAGACTGGCTTCAGGACCAGGTCGATAACAACATAGTCAGGTTGGGCCCAACCCTACACAGGTGGCATGCATCATCGTAAGGCTAGACAACAACAACGACAGCGAGGGTGAGTGGCAGTAGGTTTATAACCGTGAGTCCCAGAAGTATGACGAATGAATGGATCAAAAAATGGTTACTCATTCCCATGGTATCATTCGTGATTTCCTAAATCATCCAGAGCCTTCAAAAGATGCATCCGCTACTTCTGCATCATCATCTCAGCCGGCCTCTTCCCAGAAGAGCAAGAATCGATAGTGCATGGGAAAGCAATGCCCCCCCAATGCCATCATCGTCCTGAACTCTTGGATACTTCATGCCTTTGAAGATGGGAATTCCTCTTAGAATCTTCCCAGTAATGGATGAAAATTCAAGTGATAGTCAAGGGTACGCTTCAGTTAATACCGTGGAGTTGGTAAATCCCTATATGACTCCCGATGATGGGGAGCACCAGGTGAACCTTTCCAATGTCCCCAGCCGATGCCAATGTTGGCAGAGCAGTGAACATATGGGTCATCAGGGCACATCAGTTGGAAATTCCAACCAGGCCGTGCATGCTACTGAGGCCAGACAACAGTCCTAGCGAAGAGCTCAACATGCGTAGCTTCATCATCGGGTGTCATCAGGCCTGCCTCCACCACTGTTTCTGTTGCTAGATCAGGAAGAGCCACTTCTACCATGCCGCGACCAGCCTCACCCTGATATAGGTGAGTCTCAGTCATCTATCCCTCATCTGATAGCTACTCTGAGGGCTTTGAATAGTGAGCAGTAGGATATACCCAGCACCAGTCAGCCGCCAACCCAGCCGGCAGGGCCCGCCATGCCTCCTGTCACAGAACGACCTCCTGCAAGTAGAAGCTCATGCCTGGAATAGAAGTATGATGTTCTCAAGAACCTTTCCAGCATCCTAGTGAGGCTTTACATCCTCGAGGCCCTTCACTTGTCGCCATATATGTTTGAGGCCCACGCTGAGGCTTTAAGAAGCCCCCTCCACTTTGAGATGGAGGTAGCAGCTGCAGAATCCATTCATGCTGATGCGGTCGAGAATGATGAATGTCAGGACATCATTTAATTCTCTGGAGAATATGAAGGCTCTCCCATATAGAGGAACATCCTCCCACTGTACATCACTAGCCAATTTAACTGCATGGAGGTTCATCACTGTCTTGTCGACACGGGCTCTGGGATTAACCAAATCCCAACCCAGAAACTACAGAAACCAGGGTTATCCGAATATTACCAGAACTCCCTCCAATTTAAGAATCCAGGGATACAATAGGAAATCTCAGACCCCAGTTGGTAAGATCAGTTTGAAGACCCAGTTCGGTGGCCCAGTTTCCAGCACTGAGTTTATGGTTGTCTCTCCAGACACCGCGTACAATGCATTGATGGGAAGACCTTGGATCCACCTACACGTGATAGTTACCTCGTCGTATCACCAATGCCTCAAGTAATCCCTCAATGGTATATTGGGCATGATATAAGGTGACACGTCTCCTTTTTCCTCTTGTGAATCCCACTACTTGGATGCTGAATATTACAAGAGCAAGCAAAAGTAGATTCAGGCCAGTGATGTTGAAACCATCACAGTTGCAACTGATCCCTGGGCAGGTCTGGATGACGCCTACATCTTCTCAATCCATCGATTGGATGCCATGACCCCCGACATGGGGAAATGTTTTGTTGTCTCTTTTAAAAGGAAGAAACATATGCCCAAGTCCAAGAGAAGGTGGAAAATCACCTCGTACTCCTATACAAATCAGGATCAAGTGATCTCGGAGCCTCCTACCCCCGTAAGGTATCGGGACGTCCGCCCCATGGAAACAACAGTACGTCATACATGCCTATTTCTCTAGGCTAGAATTAACCAGATCAAGTCAATGTTCCACTACTACTTTTACGTTATCAAGCATGGCCCCTTGGGCTGAAGACCAGATGGGATCGGGTTGACAACTTTTATTGCTATGGTGTTGGTAGCACCGGAATATCTTGATTCGGTGACCATTGCTGCTCAGAAAGGTACCAGCCTCCTGTCGGAATCTTCCAACCCAGAGGAAGCTCCTCCTGCTGAGGATCCCTCCTCCAAAATCAAAGAAGATGATTTGGAGGATTCTCCCCTGGACTTGGAAGAGGGCATCTCCTCCATGGTCGATGAACTGGTACAGTTGAACTACGGTAGCGAGGTAGATCTGAGACCCACATTAATCAGTGTCTCCATGTCCCATGAGGAGAAGTAGTGATACATAGACTTCTTGAAACAACCTCGTGATGTGTTTTCCTGGAGTTACAATGAGATGCCAGGACTAGATCCTCAGGTAGCCATCCACTGCCTCGGTGTTCCAGAAAATCATCGCGGGTTCAAGAAACCTCCCAGAAAGATGCACCCTTCTCATGATACCATGGTCGAGGCCAAAGTTGACAAGATCATTAGAGACAACATCATTAAGGAGGTCCAGTACCCCAACTAGATAGATAACATTATGCCAGTCAGGAAGAAGAACAGATAGATCAGAGTCTGCATCGAATTCCGCGATCTCAACCACTACTGTCCAAAGGACGATTTCCCCCTTTCTGTGACAGAATTTTGGATCAATGATATGGCTAGGTTACAATCCCTCTCTTTCATGAAAGGTTACTCTAAATACAATCAGATCAGAATGGACCAAGAGGATGGGGAGTCTACATATTTCAGGGCACCACAAGGTACGTTTTGTTACCAAGTCATGCCCTTCGCCTTAAATAATGCAGGTGCCACCTATCAGTGGGCCATGAATCGGATATTCAATCCAATCCTTGATACATTGGTGAAATTCTATGTGGAAGATTTGGTGGTCAAATATTGCCGGCACCAGGACAATACCAAGGACCTCGAGAAAGTGTTCAGCTTCCTCCGCTCCCGCCACCTGAAGATGAACCCGTTGAAATGTGCCTTCAGGGTCAGCTCTGGGAAGTTCCTTGGATTTTTTTTGTTAGGTACCAGGGCATCAAGATCAACCCAGAGAAGTTCAAGGCCATTGGTCAGATGCCTCCCTCAAGCAATATTTGGGAGATTTGAGGTTTCTAAGGCCACTTAGCCTACATACATCGATTCATTGCGAATCTGGCTGGAAAGTATAAGAACTTTTCTTGGCTCATGAAGAAAGGCTCTGCCTACGAGTGGGAAGAAGAGTGCCAGACCACATTAAAGGAAATAAAGCAGTATCTACTCCAGCTTCTGGTCTTGATGCCACCTGTCTCCAAAAAACCACTGATTCTATATGTGACTACTCTGGAACGATCTCTTAGAACCCTTCTCACCTAGAAGAACAATGAGGGGAGAAAAAACAGCCTCTACTACATCATTTGTATGCTCATCGAGGCAGAGACCAGATACTCCCCCATTAAAAAGAGCTTCCTTGCACTGGTATTTGTAGTACAGAAATTACGACACTACTTGCAGAACCACAAGGTACAGCTGGTGTCTCCAATAGACCCACTGAAGTACATTATGAACCGACCCATGTTGATCAGCCATCTATCATGGTGGGAAATGATTCTCCAGTAGTTAGATATCAGGTTTTTCCCTCAGAAAGCTATTAAGGGGAAAGAATTGGCAGACTTCCTTGCTGCTCATACGGCTCCTGCTGACCAGTCCTTGGATCTCGATTTTCCTAATGAGGCAATCCTTTAAATAGATCATTCCATCCTATGTTGGTAGATGCACTTTGATGGTGCTTCCTAAATCCCCACCAGCAATAGGCTCAATGAACCTAGACTCAACAAGGTAGGCTTGTGTATCATCTTTATTACCATGACACAAGCCATTCTGCTGTACTAATTCATGTTTTCAGAAGGCTACACCAATAATGAGGCAAAGTATTAGGCTCTTATCACTAGCCTCAAGCTGGCCCTCGAGATCGATGTGCCCCATTTTCATTTTAAATGGGATTCCAAACTAGTCATCAAGAAAATCAATGGTGACTATGTTGTCAAAAAGCCAGAGCTCGTACCATTATTGGAGCGTACTCTCCATATAATAGCTCAGTTATCATCTCGGCTAGAATTTACTCATGTACCTTGATCTCAGAACGGTCGAATGGATGCCTTGGCTGGCCTAGCTACATCACTTGTAGAACCTGATCAGGATGATCTAATTATACACATGACACAACAGAGAGTCATTGATCCCGTCCCCCCAGATGATGACGATGGCCTGTGGGTAAGCAATCTTACCACTGGGGCCTCCATGTTTGTACCTACAGGTTCCTCAGATGTAGTGGTTGAAGTGACCCCCGAATGGAGAGCCCCCTCTATCGAGTATCTCTAAAATGGTTACCTCCCAGCTGATTGGGCTGAGCGTGAGCAAATCCAACACCGCGCACTGCAGTTTACCCTCCAGAGTGGTCCCAGTCTTGAGAATACCCTCTACAAGCATGGTTTTGATGGTGTTCTCCTCTGTTTCATCCAAGGAGTTGAGATTTATCAGGTCATGCAGGAGGTTCATGTCGGTTCCTGTAGTGCCTGCCAGACTGGGCCAAAGCTATCTCACTAGATCTAGAGACTGGGGTACTTTTGGCCCTCCATGATCCATGATCACATCAAGTTCTCCAAGATATGTCACAGGTTCCAAATGCATGCTAAATTCATGCATCGGCCGCTAGAACCTCTCCACTCATCCAAGTACTCTTGGCCATTTGCGGTATGGGGACTCGATGTCGTGGGACTATATCCACCGGTGAAAGCTCTCCAGTGCTGGTTTATCCTGACCACTACGAATTTCATTTCCAAGCAGGTAGAGGCAGTTCATCTCAAGGAGGTCAAGGCCCATTCTATCATTGACTTCATGAGCTCCAACATCATCTACTGGTTTGGAGTCCCTCATGTCGTCCTCACTGATAATGGCACCAACTTCTGAGAAGATGAGTTGAAAAAGTTTTGCGCCAAGTACACCATCCGTTCAAACCATACCTCCCGCTATCACGCACAGGAAAATAGATAGATCAAAGTGTTAAACAAAACCCTCTCTAACATTTTGCAGAAAATGGTTGGTCAGAATAAGAATAGTTAGGCAGACAAGCTCCCCAATGCCCTCTGGGCTTATCGGATGACGAATCAAAATTCCACCTAGGTGACCCCATATTCCCTGGTGTACAGACCTGAGGCCGTCCTGCCCATCGAGATCTAGCTGCCTCCATTACGCACAGCGGTCTATGACTAGAAGGCACCAGATAAGGTTGTCAAAATTTGTCAGGCTGAATTGGAAGCACTTGACGAGAATAGGATTCATGCCCTACACAATCTAGAAAGGCATCAGAATAAGATAGTTAGAGACTTAAACAAGAAGGTTCACCTCCACTCTTTCCTATAAGGGAACTTGGTATTGGCCCTCCAGACAGCAATGATCCCTGGTATAAAACCACCCAAGTTGGAACCCAAATGTAAAGGACCTTACATAATTCATAGGGTTTAACCCAATGGTGCATACTCCCTGGTGACCATGGATGGTGAGCGTATAACTCCTCCCACCAATGCCTAGTTTCTCAAGCAATACTTTTCCTAATCTAGATGGTCCTGCATGACCCTAAACTACTAGGTCCAGCATGACCCTAAACTGTATGGTTCTGCATGACCCTAAACTGCTCCGTCCTGCATGACGTTAAACTGTATGTTGTCTTGCACGATGTTAAAATACACCCTTAGAACTACATGTGTCTTGATTCCCATCCGCATGGGATATGTGGGAACGCTCAAGAATTTCGTCTTGAGCCCATCCCCAAACTCTTCTCTTTGACTATCCCTCCTAGGTATAGTTCTCTTGGAGGATCCTTGCATGATATGGTGTAGGATTCCTTAGCCCCACTCATGCCAGGATTGCAACGGTTGCACCATGTGCCCACTCCCCATTCTTCTATCCTCCTACATCCTCACTGCATGACGTTAAATTTCATGGCCTTCAAGAACTATGTATGGATTTATTCCCGTCCTCATGAGATATGTAGGAATGCCCAGAAATTTCGTCTGTTGGCCCAGACCAAATGCTAGAATCTTCCCTCAGGTCAAGAAATGTGGTGTGGGGTAGGTTTTTCCCCAATACACGTCAATCTCATCTCGATTCCTCCATACATCCCACTACCTGGAGGTGTCCGCCTCTTTCACCGCCCTGCTTGACTTTAAAATGTATGGGCACAACTATGCTTTTCCCATTCCTTTTATTGGGACTCCATCATCCTTCCCATCTAGAAGGGCCCTTGAATGGTAGGGATACTAGGCCCAAGGGCTCTCCAACCACTTTGGGCCAACACCCTTGAAGATGTTAAGAAAAAAACTGATACACGTCCCACGTTGGGAATATGGTCAGCGGTCTATGCTCATTTGTTGTTCCCATTCCAGGCCACTATAAGAACACTGTTTTCTGAACATGGTCAAAAACTATCCTTTTTCATTAGAGCCACCCCAAGATGTCCCAAACATTGAGTGTAGTGGTTCATTTTTCCCTGTTATATCTCCAAGCAATGAACTCCCTTCAGGCGATGCCAGCTATTAGCCCCCCCATATGACAGGGAGAGCAGAGTGCGACTCCTTGTTTCCCACACTGAGTACTGCTCACATGGGATTAGGAGATGTGATGAGGCAGTAACCACACAAGAGGTTGTATGGATACCATTGGATGGGATGACCAGCCTCTGGCCCCTTGGCCATTTCTGGACCCTTGGCCCTTTTCATCCCCTATCCCAAGTTCTCATTTAGGGTTGTGTGGTATGGAGCAGAATTATGTCCTAATTCGCATCGGGCTATTTGGCCATGCCACACATGTCCCCTTAAGACATCCCTCCATTCATTTATCGTCCATACTGCGGGCCCAGGCCCTACCACAATTCATATTCCCAATATCGGGCCCCTGACCCAAGTCTTAACTTTTACGGGATTGTACGGTGTGGTATGTGATTATGTCCTTATTCACATCGGGTTACTCGCTGCACTGTACACCTCCCTGGTTTGGGGTACCTTACCCCTTTATTCGTCTGTACTACAATACGTTAAACTGCAAGATGGTCGAGACTTTCTGTCCAAGGCCCAGCCTCAAGCCCCTTGGAATTTTCAGGCCCCAACCTAAGTACTCATTTAGGGTTGTACGATGTGGTATGGTATTATGTCCTCATTCACGTCAGGTAACTCGCCGCACTGTACAACTCCCTTGTTTGGGGTATCTTACCCCTTTCTTCATCCATACTGCAAAGACGTTAAACTAAAATCTACTTGGGAATTTCTGTCCAAGGCCCAACCTCAGGCCCCTTGGCCTTTTCGGGCCCTCGCCCCAAGTTCTCATTTAGGGTTGTACCGTGTGGTATGGGATTATGTCCTCATTCACATCTGTTTACTCGTTGCTCCATACACCCCCTCTGTGTAGGGGTACCTTACCCATTTGTGTCCTTACTGCATGACATTAAAATACACATTACTCCCTGTAAGAACTATGTATGGATTGATTCCCATCCTCATGGGATACATAGGACTGCCCAGACATTTAGTCTTTGGGTCCAGCCTCATCTTGTCCCCTTGGCCTGCATTCCCCCAGGGAGAGGGGTATATGGTGTGGTATGGGATTATGTCCTCATTCATGCCAGGTTTTTGTAACAACCACACCATTTACCTCCTCCTGAGATTTTGTCATCCCCTTGTGCTATACTCATCTTTTCAAATCATCTACTCTCAAGATGAGCCCCTTGGTCCTCTTCGACGATTCACTAATGTGCCCAAGGGTACTCTGGTTTGGCACCTGGAATGTCGGATTCTACCAGGACATTCTTTCACCCATTTCTCAGGCTTCGTGTTCCCCTTCATTAGGGCTTCCATCACCTTTTACACCCAAAGGACCCCCAAATGGCCTAGATTCTAGGACCAAGGTCCCTCCTACCATTATGGGCCAACATCCTTAAGGGTTTCGAGCAAAAAATTGATATAAGCACCACATTGAAAATTTGGTCAGCGGTCAATGCTCTTTTGTTGTTCCCACCTCAGGTCACATGAAATGGATGCTGTGTTTTGAACACAGTCAACAGTTATCCTCCATCGTCACACCAACCCCATTAAGCCCGAATTTTCGGTTACATAACTCACATCCTTTTCCACCTCATCATGTCCAAGTAGAATTTTAAGACTCTCAGTACTATTCCTCAGTGCGCATCTGTAGGTTAGAAGGAAAAAGCTACAATGAGGCAATCATTTGGGGATCCTCACTGATTTCCCTTTAGCGCGCATTCCAGGTACTATAAAGAAACCTCTTCCACCCTTGTGTCCCACACCGAGCACCGCTCACGTGGGCTTAGGGATCAGGTTGAGGTCTATTCTTACTTGGAAGGATTCCACCCATCTATGGTCCGATCTCTAAGACCATAAAATAAGATCTCTTTCATAACTACATGCGGATTGATTCTTGTCCTCATGGGATACATAGGAACACCCGGACATCTCATTTTCGGGTCCATATCAGTTGGGAGATAGTTTATCCTACCCCCCTTTAACCTCTAATCTTTCCCGGCCCCTCGGCCTAATATTTTATCCTCAGAGTTGCACATGGAACAGTGTGAACCTTTTCCTCACTCACATCGGACACGATTTATAACACCACATGCATCCCCTTTGGAATCCTGTCTTCTGCATACGTCTAAGCCATATGACATTAAATTATAATGCCTAGTCCCACATGACTTTAAACTATTGCATCCATCCTGCACGACATTAAAAGTGCATGATTGGTCCCATCACATGACCCTAAACTTTGATATTATCGTCTTGGCCACACGACAAAAAATGACACTGCATTGTGATGTCCGCACCTAAGGGGACATCATGTTTGGTATCAGTTACACACCATACCATTTTTCAACACATGTATATGGCTTTATTCATATGGAGATACATGGAACTTCTATCCTAGATCCATTTCTTCACAAAAAACACCCATTCATCCTAAAGGACAAACAAGATATATCAAATACCGCTTCTTTTGGTGCAAGGTCCAGACCTGCACAAACTTATTATACCTGGAACTGGTGTCCCACCATGCCATCTTAATAACTATGTTTTGATTGATTCCCATCCTCATGGGATATGTAGGAATTCCCGTTCACTTTTCCTCGAGCCCATCTTAACTTTTGTTTTCAGTCCCTCGACCTAAAATCTTCCCAAGGAACACGTGGTCATCAGGACCCCAGGTTTCCATTCACGTTGGGTTTTATAATCACCCCACCATGTTTCTTCCACGTTTTCTACCATCCATGGTCTGATCTCTATGACCATAAACTAAGACCAATACGTGTTCTTGCCGCAATATGTTAAAATGCATGACATTTTCCAGAACAACGTATGGATTGATAGCCATCCTCATGGGATAAGTAGGAATGCCCAGACAATTTTTGACTCCGGCCCCAGCCCTAGGAATCTACAAATCCTATCCCTTATTTTTTGGATCCTTTTACCAAACTCATCTGGGAATATGTGGGGTGGTGAGTACCTCTTAGTTTCTCATTCACGTTGGATTTTTCGATAGCCACACCATGTTCTTCCCATATATTTTCCCAGCATTGTCCGAGTTCTATGACCTAAAACTAAGATCTCCCTATGGGAAATGTGCATCACATTTTTCTATTTCTCCGCCCTATGCACAGTCCATTAAATCAATCCCCCCTTAATGGTCTACCCTAGTACCTTAAGCTGGAAGTGTGCAGCCCTAGGACCCCTGTCCTTGGGAGGGGACTTGACTCCCTCTTTCTGATACGTCTTATAGTCGTATTTAGAGGTGTTTAGGCAAAGAGCCTGAAGTGTGGAATTTTCATGGAGACGTTCCCCTCGTTTCATGTCCAAGCTTCATGATCCCGTCATTTGGATCCTCATATTCTTCCACATTTGAAGGGACCCCCTTCATGGCCTAGTATCATGCCGCCTCGGCTCACCTACCATTTTGGGCCAACATGCCTAAAGACCCCTGGCGACATTTGTGACAGGTCCTATGTTTTGAACATGGTCAGCGATCGACCCTCATATGTCTGTCCCCATTCTAGGCTAACACGATATGGATGTTGTGCTTCAAACATGGTCAAAAGATATCCCCTATCATCACGCCACCCTCATTGCATTCTAGATCTTGAGCATCACAATTCGCATGTTTCCACTCCCTTATGTTCAAGTGGAATTCTAACATGCTCGGCTTTACTCTTCAGTGCATCTAGGTGCGTTATATAGGTAGGTCATCATCAATGGGACGTCAGTCATCTAATTCCCCATCGTCTCTAATGTGTGCCTCCCTGTTCTAGGAAAGTCCCATCACTACTTCTTGTTTCCCACATCAAGAACGACTCACATGGGCTTAATAGTTCTGGTAGGACGTGTACTAGCACAGCCATTGCCACACATGCCTTTCCTCTTCCCGCACGATGTTAAATTGCGCTCTCAGAACTACATATGGATTGATTCCCATCCTCATGGGGTACGTAGGAATGCTCAACCACTTTGCTTCGGGCCTAGCCTAATTCTCACTCTTGGTCCCTTGACCTGAAGAGTTTCTTCCTGGGATACGTGGTGTGATCTAGACTCTAAGTCCTCATTCACATTAGGTTGATAGCTACCGTGCCACATACTACCCTACAGGGATCTTCCATTTCACTCCACATCCTATCATATGATGTTAAACTGTGTGAGTTCATATGTCCTCAACGCATGACACTAAACTATGATTCTACCATGAACAAGTTCGGGATTCCCTATGTCAACCATGGGATGCATCAGTTTCCTCTCCATAGAGAATTCTCCTTGCCAGTGTTAATATCTGACCACACTGTGCCCCAAGAACTACATTTGGCTTGATTCCCATTATCATGGGATACGTATGAACCCCCAGACATCCTGTCTCCAAGTCCAGCCCCAGGAATTTTAATTTATGTTCCCCCCTCTTTTTTTGGTCCCTTGACCTGAGATTTTTTGTGGAACCACGAAATTGCAGCTTTTCCCTAAACAAGTTTGGAATTCCCCATGATAAACTTTGGGAGGCAATTGTTTCCTTGTCAGAGAGGTCCTGTTCAGAAGTATGTTTGATCTGTGATCAGTCCGGTGAATCTACCTAATATGTTTTCACCACGGTGGAATAATTTCATGAGTGTTGGACTCTAGTTGAACAAACCTCCAAACTTTGGGTGCCCTTTATTCGGATCCTCACCCTCTTTCACATCTAGAGGAACCCCCTAACAGTATGGATGCTCACCCTATGGATTAGCCTATTGTCTTGGGCCAACATTCTGGAAGGCTAATCAGTGATATTCTGAGTCAGGACCCATGTTTCGAACATGGTTAGCGGTCGACCCTTGTTTGTCATCCCCATTTTAGGCTAACACAATATAGATGTTGTTTTTTGAGTGCAGTCAACAATTATTTTTTATTTTCATGCCATCCCCACAGTGTTCCGAATCTTGGGTATTGTAATTCACACTTTCCATTCCCCCTGTTCAGATTTATTCCAGTTTCCCTAGCATTACCCCATTCGTGCACAAGATCACTCTAGGAAAATGGTAATTTGGCTATTCTGAGAGCTTAATTCTCCAGTCAAGTCTCTCCGTTCTCTTCCCAGAAATTCAGGTTGGTTGTTCAAACCCTAGAATGACTGAATCTTGGTTTTCACTTATACATTTGGATGGTGTGATAAGGCTGTCATACCTTGTTTCACGCATCGATCCCGACCCACGTGAGCTTAGGGAATAGTCGATGGATGCTCCACGAATATCATGGATGTGCACTGAACTAATACAAATAAAGGAACTCGTGCATTCTACAAGAATCAAATAATCGAATCATGAAAGTATGTTTGAGGGTTTGTAATCATTACAGTACCTGAGGGTGGATTTCCCCCATGGATGGGTTAGCCTCGTCAAAAGAGTGTAGCAGCTCCGCCACCCTCTGGATGGTGGTGTCCAAGATTTGCTGCCGCTTGTTCAGTTCCCGCTCCTCCTCAGCAGCGATGGGGAAAAATTTATCAACCACAATCTAAGCCCACTCCACGCTGGTCTGGATAACGATCATTTAATTAGAATCTCACTTCATTCTCTCTTCAGCCTCTTCCAGCTGGGCCTTCAATCGAAATATTGGATCAGATTGCACGTTGAGGGAGGCAGAGTGCTCATCCTCCCGACTCTGCAGCTACTGGACCTCATCTTCAGCCTCCTAGAGCCTCTTGATGTTCACCGCTTTCCTCCGCTGCCAACCCACACTGAGGCCACGGTCATGATCCCAAATCTTCTCCACCATAAGATCTCAGATGATCATGTGTGGACGTTGGTCATCCACTCCCCCATCACATAATTCTCACAGTTTCGAGTGAATTCTATCCATCTCATCTAGCCATAGTGCTTGGGGGTGTCATAAATGAAGCACTTGATCTGCTTCCATGACCGACAACAGACTATTCTATTGTTCTCTTCATCAAAGGCCGTCTCATCCCAGTTAGCGTAGTTGGCAGGCTCATACATGGGGAACACCTCCAAGAACTCTTCAACAGGGTCCACGTCTGGTGTTTGATCAGGCACGATGGGACTTGGGTTGTCCGACCAATCCTCATCATCAGACCCCACCTTGATTATATCAGGTTTAGCCTCCCTGACAGTCCCATTAGTGATCGGGAGTGCCATTTTTCAATCAATCTGGGCCTCCACCTCCACAGTCATCAGCATTCCCTAGGGAAAGGCGCTGCTAGGGGAACCGAACTACCTCGCCAAAGAAACCCATGCCATTTGGAGGACTGTGCGTGCCAAAAAAAGAGAATGCAATTCAGTTAACACAGTCTATGGATGAAAGTCATTAATTTGGTAGAGGATACTTACAGAGATCAAATTCTTGGTCATGTTCTTGGTTTGATGTCATCGGGACCCCAAAGCGTGGCCCTCCATATATTTTTGGAAGGTCTGAAGATTCGGGAGCCACTTCGGGTATTCCAGCCCTGACAGACATTCTGATCTCCCCAACAGCAGGCGTGAACCCCGAAGGTCCCGCATCTATATCTCTTGAAGGGCGAGAACAAGTTCTGTGCACAAGGCCCTCCTGCACAATTTAGATGTTAGCAAGGAGTCTAGAGTGACCTTAAAGTGGGCCCTGAAGAAGGGGTTTGGAATCCTTACCTCAAGGGACTCGATGAACTCTTCAAGATCCGAGTCTTGATCCCCAAATTCACCCTCCTCCAATGGGCTCCCTCTACTATCCTAATATCCCAGGAGGATTCATCTGATTCTTCGGATAGAGGGAACCGTTCCATTAAGTCAGTAGCCAAAAACTGCAGGGGAGTGGTAGATCGAGCAACACCTTGATTCGATCTGTAATCAGACACGGGGTACCTCGGGAGTGAAAAAAATCCTCTAGCTCTATAAGTTATTGCTTTGCCTCCACCTGGGATACCGCAAAGCCGGCCCTAATAGGGCCTATCCCTGGAAAATCCACCCCAAAATGGTTCAGCTGTTTCCACATCTCAAAAGGGTTGAGGAATTGATGGTTTACTTCCCAGATGTCCCAGGACTCTGGGAAGACATCATTATCTGTCATATCAATGTGGCGCAACTGCTTCCCTGGCACCTGAGTCGATATTCTATGGAACCCCTAGGTGGTCTCTCCTCAGGATAGATCTGCTCTTCTGGGACCACCAGGACCATTGCCACTACTGCCTCTCCCTCAACTGGTGTGGGCCCCACCACTACAGCAGCCCCGCCACCGTGAAATTCCCCTACCACCTTCTGACCCCAGCCTCGAGGTTTGGGAGGCACACCATCATCAACTCGAATGTTTGGTTTCTTCAGCATTTCCCCCGGGTAAGCCGCCTCCCAACTCTGGGCATATTCCTTCACTAACCCAACGATGGCGGTCAGTGGAGGTAGCCGGTTCCACATCTTCCTATATTCCCATGTGAACATAAGCCACATATGCCTCATAACACATGGGTGTTCCTCATAGCGCACCCCTAGATAGACCTATGGGGTCAGTTGCTGCATGAAACAGAATTGTCGAGCAAATTGGTGCAGGGTGTATGGCTCGCAGAGAGGCTCACGATCCACCCTCGCCACAAAAACTCCACCTTGAAAGGCCAGGAGATAGGCATGGTGCTCCTCTATCCCCTGGACATCATTAGTGAATAACCTCGTCGACAAAAAAAACGGATGGAAATTGAAATCCTCCACCTTCCACACTCGGTTCAGAACCGACGACGCGGTCAGCTTGGCTAGAAAGCTCCCGGAAGTGTTCAGGATGGATGGGAGGAAGTTCAATTCTAAAGGAAAAATGGGGTTTGGGTATTCGTAAAACCCCCAAACGTGTGCCGATATCCACCCATACGGGAGGTGGAATGGCCCACATATTCTCGGTGGCCTCTTTTACTTGCTAATATGCCACAACATCTTATACAACTTGGTGATCATCGAGATCCTGAGGTTGACCCGCCCTCCTCTCAACAACACGGATGCCATAATAAATGTTCTTGGTCATACTCCCATGTTGGTGTCCCTCACTGGTAGGATCAAACCACAGATGAGAGCCACGACGAATGCTGCCATCCTGACTATTGGTTGTTGTTCGGTGATGACACTAAATCTCCACTTCTTCCACTGGATGTCCTCCAAAAGTTTCCAGTATGAGTGCTCCTTACTATGGGCCCCCTTCATGAAAGTCTGAGGTCTCACAAAAAACTGTCTATCCTTCAGGAAGTTTAGGACCTTTTTGAACCACCACCTGAAATGGACGTCCCTCATCGCTTCGTTGTCCTCTCCTGGCACAAGCTCCATCAAATCCATCGCCAATGGTGGCATTTTCTCAGGGTCCTCCCACACACTCATGATGGGGAGAAATTCTTCATACATAGCCCCCTGTATTGGGACCCCTGAGATCTGGTGGACGTCTCACAAGCTGATACCGACTTCCCCATGGTGAAAATGGAATGTGTTGGTCCTCGATGACCACCTTCTCAACAGATATGGCATCAGCTGCTTCGGTTGCTAGATGTGAAACTAGGAGGACCAAGCTGCCTCATACATGACCACTCTTCTCAGCTCCCCCCCCAAACTCCTCACACAAGGCGCCTACCCAGTAGGCCCAGACCCAATCATCTGTGAAGTTGCCTCCCTGGCACAGGTCCCACTCCTCATACCACCCCTTCTCCGGGTTCCCCATAGCTTCCTTAAATATCGTCTGATTCATGGGGGGAGACATATCCTATTATAACTCCTTCCCATCAACATTATTCAGGTGGTTGTATAAGCAGTCAGCAATAACGGGTGTGAAGTCCTCCTGGGCATGGCCATCAGCCGCCCCGAACCATCGACGCTGGCACGACGTGCTCTTGAACCAGTAAGCAATTTCATCCTGACTTCCTTCTGGGATGAAGATGTCATCCCTCATCCCGAATCCATACAAAGGCAACCTCTTACATAATGGGTTGTTCCTCTGGCTCTACGATAGTAGCTCCACCAAAGAACCATGGTCAGAGTGGCTCTGAATTAGCTCTCCTAAACCCAGATTGTTCACCATCTCATCCCTTCGGGCAGCATCCACAAGGACCCCTTAGGAAGCTTCTTGAAATGCCATTAAGTCTTTTAGGTTGGGGTTATTTTCTGGGTTAGTTCGTGAATCTTGTTTGCTGAGTGCGTTCGTGAAGTCTATTCACAGAGCCCTACCCCGGCCTCCAAACATAGAGTTACAAAGTGCACAGACGTGAAGTCAAAGACTCGCTATGCGCTGTGAAGTTGAAAGCCTGATTTGTGGAGATCAATTGTGGAGTACGTGGAGCTTTGTGAATCGAGAGTGCTGAAAGCAAAAAATCATAAAGGAGAGAAAGGACAAAAGAGAAGTCATCCTCTCTATTTATAGGTGACAACCCTCACAGCTTCATGGCATGCTCGACTGTGGTGAGCTTCACGACGTGCCCAACCAACCCATCGCTTTCCTGCTCGGTGATCCTCCTTCGCGAGACAACTTCACAAACGAACGAGGAATTTTAACGATTGACCCTCAGACTTTGACCCTTGATTTATCCTCGGCTCCAAGTCTGAGGGGGGGGGGGGGTCATTTTTTGGCACCAAAAAATCCAAAGGGAGAAGGATAATAAGAAAGTGTTTGAATTTTCCTCACGAAGACCTCTCATGGAATTCCATGGCCTCGTTCCCGCCACGAAACAAGGAGGTGGGATGCTCCATGAGCCCCTTTTATGTTCATGAGCCCACCTCAAAGCAAGGAGGCAGGATGATCCACGAGCCCCTTTGATGTTCACGAGCCCACTGGGAAGTAAGGAGGCGATATTCTCTGTGAGCCCCTTTGATGTTCACGAGCCTGCCACAAAGCAAGGAGGCGAGATTCTCTGAGATCCCCTTTGACGTTCGTGAACCTGCCACAAATCAAGGAGGTGGGATGCTCCGCATGCCCCTTTGACGTCTGCGATCCCACCATGGAGTGGAATCCATATTCATGACGAGCGATATCTGCTTCATGGAACCTCTAGACTATAAATACCAGCCTCCCCCCAGGCCCAAAGGATGGATCATCCGACCTTTCACCTTATCATCTCTCAAATCATGAAGAACTTTCTTCTCTACGAACCATGAGCTACTCAAGGTACTTTTTCTCCACGAAGTGCCTCTCCTTTGCCTTATTTTCACCCCCTCTTTCAAGAGGGATTCCTTTGGTGAAGACCACAGACCTTCGCGAATGAAGGAGATCCTCATAGGGACTTGGGGCATCACAGAGAATTTATGGTTCGTGAAGCACCCCCATGCACACGTGACTCAAATTCTAAGGCAGAGTCACTATTCCTCGCGAAGCACAATGCTTCACAGGACCTTGATTCATGAGGCACCCGTGCTTTGTAAGGATTTTATTCATGAATTCCCTTCCACTTCATGAATCACCTCTTGTATGCACCTATTCCCTATGCTTGGGCAAGTACACTTCACTTTGCGAAGCCCGCACCTTCACGAAGCCCTTCTATTGCATGGAGCACCAGAGCTCTACAAGGCCTCTACTCATAAACCCATTTTCTCTGCAACTCCCTCTCCCGTGCAACCTCCTAGGTTTTCACGAAGAAATTTCAAAGTCCTTTGGATGACACTACCCGTTGCGTTGATTTGCATCATGCTTCTTCTCATAGGCACGTTAATGGCTATTACTTCTTCACATAGCCAAGATAACGTGGACCCCCAATGGTATCACCTCTCAACACCCCCCAGTCACGACATTTCCTGTCCCCTCTCTTCACTAAGGTGCAGAGGGTATTGGTTTTGTAAGTCCTAGGGGTGTAGAGTGAACCCGCCTCGTCCAAGCTGCAGGACATTAAACTACCAAGCACCATCATCCTCATCACATGATGTTAAACTCTGACTTCCCCCCATGCATCCTATGCAGAAAAAGGGAAACCACTCATGTGTAAGCCCCTATATTTTCTTGCAGGAGGTAGCATCCCTGTCCCTCCTTTCTTCGGTTCCAAATCCCTCTCTCGCTGGGCCTTTTCACCACTGGGCCTCCATCCTGGAGTAATTCCCAACCTACTTAGGTTTCTAACCACACATAAGCCCCTGTTTCCTCTTTGGGTTGTGATCATGTGTAATTCCCACTCCATTTCCCACAGACAAACCTTTCACAACTTGATCATTAGGTCTTTGCTGTCTCTTGTTTCTCACACCAAGCATGACTCACGTGGGCTTAGAGCAAGCACCGACCATGACATCCCCATTGAGTATCCTAGAGTTTAATCCCCACACCCCCAACCTAAACTACATGGTATTTTATCCTTTCCAAGGCAAGGTATGTAGGAAGCCTCCCTGAGGTCCAAGCCCACCACCCATTGGTCACTCCGACACTCTTCACGTCGGTGCACCAAGCCCCCATTGGGCAGCCTGGAGTGTAAGCCCCACACCCCCAACCTGAACTACGTGGACTTTGATCCTTGCTAAGGCAAGGTATGTAGGAATCCTCCATGAGGTTTAAGGCCAACATCCATTAGTTCTGACCATCTTCACATCAGTTCCTTTCCCCCAATTCTAAACTACGTGAACTTTGATCCTTACTAAGGCAAGGTATGTTGGAAGCCTCCACGGGGTTCAATCCCAACATCCATTAGTTCTGACCATCTTCACATCGATTCCATCCCCCCAATCCAGAACTATGTAGAATTTGATCCTTGATATTGCAGGGTATGTAGGAAGCTTCCATGAGATTCAATCCCAACACTCAGTCGTTCTGACCCCCCTTCACATCGGTTTGCCTACACCATCCATTTGGACCCCAAGTCCTTATTCACGTCAGTTCACCTTGACCTGCATGGCGTTAAAGTTGTAACCCCATTCAGCGATAATTCATTGACATCTTGATCAGTGGTAAGCCTTTGCATCTCCTATTCAGTGGTAAGTCTTCATAATCCCATTAGCTGGGACCCACACCTTTGGTTCGTCCTAGTGATGTCAGACCAACCCGGGATACTAACCACATGTAAGCCCCATACACAACATCATGTTATTTTCCTATGTGTACACCCTTATTCAAGATCATCACCTGATCTTTCCCTCGATCCTATGTGTTTCGGGAAGGTCATGTCCCAACCCAGAGGTTCCACTTCCTCTGGGTCCCATCCATGTGTCCATTCTCATGGGTCGCCTCCTTAGACGTCCCATCGCCCGCCTGAACTACGCAGACTTTGATTCCCTGCCATGGGGATATGTAGGAAGTCTCCCTGAGACTCAAGCCCAACATTACCGTCGTCCTCACGACGGTTCCATCCCATTTGCCACTCATTTCACTCATCACCCCATCATCCATTTTGATTCCTACCTGGGCTGCCACATCTTGGTGAGGTCATGTCAACCCACCTACATCATCATGGCCTCCAGGGGTTACACTCATCTGATCCTCTCTAGTCAGTGTTCTAATTAGTCCGATCCATCTCCTATGGACGTTAAACTTGCGGCATACCCTATGTTAAACACGTTAAGTTGAGGAAAACTTCAGATACATTACCATGGCATATGATTCCTCGCATTCGACGTGGGATGCCTTAGGCTTCCGTGCCCTCGAGAAGCCCTATAATAAGGGGAAGAAACCCAGACACGCTAGTGTCCCAACGTCCAAAAATGCTAGTGATGTCCAATGTGACTACTCTCCTGATCGAAGGTTACTGCCTTGACCCTACCCCTTAGAATTTAATGACATAAGAAGTGTAATTAACTAGTGTCCATGAAGATATGGCACCAGGAAGAGTTTCACAAAAAATGTCTTAAATATATAAGGGAGACCTGGACTAGGTGATGAGCTCTGAGGAGGAATCCAAGGAAGGAGGAACTGACATCCCATCATCCCGTTTTGATCAAGGAGAAGACATACCTAAACAAGGAATGCATTCCACCCACCTTTGGAAAGCAGGAATGTGAAAAAAAAGTGCCTTTCGTCCTTGAACAAGACAGATGCACACGCCCCTGTGAAAGCGTCGGAAACATACCCTCTAGTAGGGATGAGTAGTGGAGTTCCCTGATGACCTTTTCTGAGCACTACCCTCTAGCAGGTTTAGGCGGTGGTGTTCCTTAATGACTATTAGAGTGGAACCCCCCCATCAGCATGGGCATGGGTCATGTACTTCGAATTTGTACTCCCTCTACTATGAGGCACAATGAAGAGGTGTGGTTTGACATGGAAAATTTATTTTGGGAAGACGCGTGAGATGTTGGGTATCATTGAAGGACTTTTGGAACTATTGGATACACTTCTTCCTAGGATGATCTATAATATAGAGATCCACTTACTCTCTCATTTTGGATTATTTGACTGATCATATTTGTACCTTTATTTTGTATCCACACCTTGGATTTGAATACTATCCTTCTAGGAGAGGAGAATACGCATAGGGCATTCCATGCACTTTCTACATTTAGCTTCTCATGATTGGATGAGTCTACTATCCTTCCCTAGGAGGTGAATATTTGATGAGTATTTCATCTATTCACCATGTTGAGTTACTTGTGTTTGGATGAGGTTACTTTCAATCTCTTTTTAGGATGAGCTGTACTCTTTCACTCTACCTTGTGATATCTACCATATTTATCTTCCTTTTGTATCTCTTACTACCCCCTTGATCTTTTTGGGTGTCTTAATGGGTATTTATATACTCACCCATGCATGGGATTTGTGCAAACTTGTTTTTTCTTATGCAGATGAAAAACATGTCGACTATGACTTCATAGGAGCTTAAGGATACCGAGAGCTTGGACTGTGTATGGTAGTTGTAGCTTGGGATTCAAGATTCAGGTTCTATCAGCTATTTAGTTTCTAGTTCTATTAGGTTGGGAAACATTTCTATTCGGGCATGTATTTTTCCCATTTACTTTTTAGTTTACACTACCATACTTTGTACTATATAGAGGTTCATTCATGATTGGTTTACTTTATAGTAGTGTTGCATATTTTATTATTTCCCTCTGCACTTTTTCATTGAGTTGGCTATGTGTGTATAGCTTTTTAGGAAAAGGACTCCCTGAGTTAGTTATGACTTCGATGCTTGTTTCCACCCCCTAGCCTCTAGAGGCAGGCTTGGGGTAGTTGCAGCCTGAGCCCCAGATTGGTTTGGGTTATGAAAGATTGGTATCAAAGCAAGTTCATTCCTTGGGACATTGTTCAGAATAGTACCCTTAAGAGTATTTGGATGGGTTTAGGGAAACAATGTCAACATTTTTAGAGTGAAACTCTTAGGCTAGGGAATCCAATGATGGTACAAGTATCCAATGTATATATTCACCTGGACCTTGACTAACTGATTATTGACTCGGCATAACAGTACATTTTTTAGGGATCAATGTTACATGCATGATATAGGATTGAGTTTTTGACTATCTTTCTTGAGTCAACTACCCATTATATATATATATATATATGATTATTTGACTGTGGTATGTCTTGATCACTTTCGAGATGCCTCTGAGAAGACATTAAGCCAAGTTATTGACTTTAGGATCATGACGACGATCTGATGAGTGATGATGCCATAGTTTAGGGTACATCCTATGAGATCTTTTCTTCCGGGTAGTCTAGTAGAATAACCCTTATCCATTGAAAAAAATTTGGTACTAGAATAACAACCTTAGGATGTGTATAGTATTAGAACACCTCGCGAGTTCTATCACTAGAGTCTGCTGAGGTTCTGCGATGAGACAAATTCCTAGGCAACATAGGATTTTCTTGAGTCAGTGATCTGAGTTTTCAGACTTGTGTAGATCCTAACTGATCAAATGGTTTCTATTTCCACCAATGCTCTTCATAGAGTATTATTTGGTTTTGGTGGTACCGGTAGATGATGCACCTATGTTTAGTGCACATTGTACGTTCTAGAAATAGATATCTCCCATGTATCATGTTAAGTCAGACTCTCTTTTCACATGGTTGGGGCCAGGAACAAACCTATGGTTTGAATATCCCACTCAGTTTGGATACCTTTTGATGGTGGTACTCACAAAGAGACTTCTCCAGGGTGATGCAGGGTGTTGGTAGAGCCCTGTGTTGGTGATGTTCGACATGGATTTAGATATGCAAGAAAGAGGGACACTTCCCCCATTCAGATGAGTTATTATGATGTGATATAATACTATGTGGGAGAGTAAATATCATCCCAAAGTGGATAATATCAAGGTGTGGTGGATAATTTCCTTTGACTTGTGAGTTCAAGATACTTCTGATGTGGTGAAGGAGTTCCTTTGACTTGTGTAATCACTTCTCTAGCTGCTATTATAGCACAGAGTCGTAAAACATATTTTCCTTGGACATAACCCTTGTTCGAGACCTGGTAATACCAATGATACCCTTCATCTTGACCCTTGTGTTGGAGGCCCTACAGAGAGGGTCAGTGGTCGTACATTCCTACCGATGAGATGGGCTTACTCTATGAGAGGAGCGATCCTCACACTAAATATTTTCTTAGTGATAGTAAAACCCTATGATGTTTTCCTTAGTATGGACTGGTCATCTACCACCCATTCTTAGATTATTGCTACCAATGAGTATGGTAGTTCTTTAGAGTTATGGGACAAAGTTTTCCTCCTTAATGAGGAGTGATCTTTGGATGGAGCATGATGAGATCATTCAAAGGAGATTAGAACCACTTCCTTATCAGTTGGCTTGTATTACCCTTGAAATATCAAATTCTATGAGCTCTATGATCCCTAAAAAAATGGTGGGGTATGATGATGTGCTAGGTTTACCTCCCCATCATGAGATATAACTATGTATATAGTTTCACCTAGGATGAATTGATGTTTTCATTGGCATGCTGGATGACCCCATGAGGCTGAAAGAGCCAGGGGTGTAGTTGGAGGGTCTATAGAGGTAGGGATTCATAAGATCCAGTGTGTTCACCTAGGAAACCCTGTGTTGTTTTCCTAAGAGGTAGATAATAGCTTGAGGTCAGGTGTGGGTTAGTGTCACCTGAGTCAGGTGATGTGAGGAAGAGTATCCACCCCCAATAATTGTTGAGTTCTTTAACCAGTGGTTTGGGTAGAAGTGGATCTCAGAGGTTGACCTCAGGATGGGTTATCACCTGTTCATGGTTCAAGATGTGGATATACCAAGAATGTATTCTTAGAGCTGTTGTGGTTGCTTTGAGTTCTTGGTGATACCCTTTGGTATGTTGAATTCCATAACATAGTTTGCAAGACTTATGATCCATATCCTTAACCTTTCTTGGATTAATATGTGGTAGTCTTCTATGATGGAAATCTCATGTCCTCAATGTTAGAGTTAGAGCACACAAGACATAAGAGGATGATTCTAAACATTATCCGAGAGTATTAGTCATATGATGTCACGACCCGTCCTCGGGGCCCGTGCCGTGACTACCCCAAGCCCGCCTTCCATAGGCCAGGGGCTGGAGACTAGCACCAAGGCGTAAATCCAGATAAACAGGGAAGGCATTGCCTTTTTAAAGTAAACAACCATCACAGAGTAAGCAAGCGGAAAGAGTAAACACTAAGTAAAAACTGTAAAAAGCTGTGCTGAAAGTAAAAGGGGCCGGAAATACAAGCCCAACTGTAAAGTACAACTGAAAGGGGAAAACAACAACTGAAATGAAAAGCCGCAGTATCGAGCCGTCCTTTGGAAGTCCCACCTGAAGGGTGAGCACAGATATCCTCCACAGCTCCTCGGTCCAGCCGTCCGCTCTGAGTACGTCCCGCCTAGTGGTCCACCTCCAGGTACCGTCCTGCTCCGCAAGCCTCCACCACGATTCCGCTGCGCTGTCCGTCGTCTGCAACCAACACAACGAAGTGCGGGCATAGCCCGTGCAGGGGTGAGTATAAGCTACTCAGTAGGGACCCCGAGACCCCCGAAGGTCTCTCGAAATCCACAAAGGATAAACCACAAGGAAAGATACAATCACGAAGTAACAACTGACACTGCTTAGGTATATGCCCATACATATACCTAAGTCATCAATTCCCGTTCGGCTCCAACATCCGAGCCCAAGCACAACCCAATCCACGAAGGAGAGAAAAAGTAATCCACATAGGAAAGTAAATAGTAAATCCACACAGGATATTTCAACACAATCCACAAAGGAGAGTAAACAGTAAATCCACACAGGATAGTTCAACACAATCCACAAAGGAGAGTAAACAGTAAATCCACACAGGATAGTTCAACACAATACACAATGGAGAGTAAACAGTAAATCCACATAGGATAGTTCAACACAATCCACAAAGGAGAGTAAACAGGATTCAGCTCACACAGGTATACATCGTCGAAAAGGTGAAAGGGATGATCAGATATAGATACTGAATCATCTGAGCTGGGACCCACTTAGGATACAAGACCAGCTGTCTTCATTGATTCATCTATGCTGGGACCCACATAGGATACAAGACCAGCACTGAATCATCTAATCTGGGACCCACGTAAGATACAAGACCAGCACGGCTGGGACCCACATAGGATACAAGACCAGCACTCTTCATTGATTCATCTATGCTGGGACCCACATAGGATACAAGACCAGTACTGAATCATCTAAGCTGGGACCCACATAGGATACAAGACCAGCACAGCTGGGACCCACATAGGATACAAGACCAGCACAGCTGGGACCCATATAGGATACAATACCAACACTCTTCATCGTCGCAGTCCATTGAGGATCTCTGCACAGTCGTCGTCGTCGAAGTCGCAGCCAGCACTAGGGTTCCCGCACACAGCAAGCTCGTTCGGGAGGGTCCGCTCCACGAACCGAGAGGCTGATACATCAACTGACACAAGGTCCAGAGTTGATGTATCCAAAAGTTCCGTATCTTCAACAAGAACTCAACGTCGCAGACGGCACGTCAATCGGACGCCCGGTCTGAGAGTTATTGGTTTTTCCGTCCCTGGGGCCCAGTTGGTTTCTAAGGAAAACCCAACCCGACCATACTCCACCTGCGTCCAAACCTTGGGCGGAGTATGCCCAAAGATCCGTCTCACTTAGAGGAACTCAACGAAGTCAACGACATGTTAATCGGACGTCCGAAGCTCAAGATATGAGTGTTTCCGCTCCGAGGGCCCGGTTGGTTTCGTGTACGAACCAACCCGGCCGAACTCAAAGTATTCCGAAACCTTGAGTGCGATATACCGAAACGACCAACTCGATCCAAGGATCGTGTTTCTGCTGACGGCGCGTCGTTCAGAGGCCCGTAGCTCAAGTTATGAGCGAAACACCGAAAACGTCCGGAGACGGGGGGTCTGGGCCCGTGCCAACCTGGCCCGACCCCCCCTGGGTCGGCTGAACCGGGTCGACCTGACCCGGTCCGACCTGGATGGACCCGGTCCAGTCCGGCCAGGGCGCGGCCCGGCCCGGCCGCCCGGCCCGGCTCGGCTCGGCCGAGTGGCCGAGCAACGCGGGGGGCACGCTGCCCCTGCGTGACAGCTCTGCAGCCCCCGCGGGGGGGCCACCCTGGTCAATAGACGCGACAAAGCCGCGTCCTGTGTGGGCCGGACCCGCGCGTCCACGGGTCCGCTGGCGCCGCGACGGCTCCCTCTGGCGGCGCGCCTCCGCCTCCGGCCGCTGGTGGCTTTTGCGGGCCACCGGAGTCGCTCCGGTGGTCCGATTCTGTTCCCGTCTGTGCCGCTGCTCCTCCCGGGTCCCGTTCTTCACTGTGGAAACATCAAATCGCCCTTGTGACACGTTTTTTCATTGCCCGCCAAATCTGCACAACAACGAAGAACTGCGGAGGGTTGTCGGGCCGTGTTCGTTTGGCCCGCACCCTCTGCGTTAGGCGTTAACAATTGGGAAGAATAATCAACATATCAAATAACAATTTTAATAAATTAAAATTGTTCTTATGAAACCGGGTTCTTTATTTTAAAAGAAATGATCACGGGAATATAAATTATTTCACAACAACCCCTACCTCGTCAAGTCGTCGCACACGCGTTCTTCGCGGAATTGACCGTCACGGAACAAGTAGAGCGTCGCGTCGCAGAAGGGCGTCGCGTCGTCGCGGAAGGGCGTCGCATCGATGATCTCCGAGGATCAAGAAACAACAGATTTAATTAATAATAATTAAACCCGTGATGTTGTTATAACCCACAAAGAGATTTAAAAGAAGCGCAACCCCCTACCTTGTCGTTGTCGATCGAAGGTTGTCGCGGGGTTGGATTGTCGCGGAAGAACGTCACGGAAGAAGAACCATCGGCATCGCGGTACTTGGTGTTGCGTCGTCGATCTCCGAGGGCTCGGCGTTCTTCGTCGCCCTTCGTCGAAGGTCGTTGTTCTTCATGTTCTTTGCGTTCTTCGCGTTCTTCGCGAAGAAGGATGAAGAACTTGAGGTTTGTAAAATCCTCTCAACGAACAACACTTAAGGAGAAAAAGTGTTGGTCTTATTTTATTAACATGCCAACAAATGAAAAAGAGATAAGTAACGACCCATTAATTCATAGAATTAATTCAACGAATAAAACCGCCCAATTAAATGGTGCGTTAAGAATTTAAGAAAACGTGTCAGTTGACCTTCATAAAAACGGGTTTTCGCGGGTGCGTTACTTAGGGTAAAAGAAACGGTGGGGCTCGTGCGGGCCCCACCTCATAAATATCCTACCAAGAGGGTAGGATATTTTTGGATAGCACCCTATCCGCATCAACTCAACTTAAACAGCTTGAAGTGGTCTTTAAGTGGCTTTAAGTGAAATAAAAATAAAATTGTCGCACAACTTTATTTTATTTCTTAACTTAAAACCCAAAAATTAAAAACCACAACCGAGAAAATGCAACTCCGGAAGAGGCATTTCTAAGAAAAAACCAGCACTGCGATTCCATCGGTGCCCTCGAAATTCGATTCCGAGCACCGGTTCAAAAGTTAGAAAAACCCGCTCATTCGTTCACTGAACGTACCTGAGCCAAACTTCGGAAAATGATTCCGGGCACACCGGGCCTCGGAATCAGGTGCAGTCAGAAGCTTCATTCTTGTAAAATTCCAAATAAAATTAAGAAAAAAAATTCATTGAAATTTATGGGTCTTTACATTACTCCCACCACAGGGCTTTACGTCCCCGTAAAGCTTCACTACAAACTTAGGGATACAAAGGCGGTACTGAGCACGCATCTGAGCCTCCCGCTCCCAAGTGCTCTTCTGGGGGTTCCTGAGCTGCCATCTGAAGCGCACTAGAGGAATCGATCGTCCACGTAGGACCCGCTCCTGTCAATCCTCGATCTCCACTGGGACCTCCGCAAAAGTCTCCCCATCATCAAAGACCAGCTCTCCATGGTCAAAGATTTGTGTCGGGTCGTGCACGTATCTCCTCTGCTGAGATACGTGGAAGAAGTCGTGCACCCGGCGCAACTGTGGTGGTAGAGCTAGGTGATAAGCCACCTTGCCAATCCTACTGAGGACCTGGAAGGGTCCAATGAAGCGTGGAGACAACTCGCCGCTTCGTCCAAACCTCCGTAATCCACGTCGAGGTGAGAACCACATGAAGACGTGGTCGCCACCCTCGAACTCAAGTGGCCTCCGCCTCCTGTCAGCCTAGGACTTCTATCGGCTCTGAGCTATACTCATCCGCTCCTGGATGACCTGGACCATCTCCGATCCCACAAGAACTGCTAAGATTTCTTCTTTGCCGATAAGAGAAATCTGGTCTCATCCCATAGATGAACCACTTCCTTTGCCTAATACAATCAATCCCGACATGGATGTTACTAATCCACACCAAAGATGACATCGTAAGGCCTCGACGCTACTACCAAGAGATCCAACCGTTACTCTCGCCTCCAAGGGTTGAGTCACACTGTCGGCATTAGTGTGTGGTAACTGGGTCTCCTCCAGTAGATGTCTCACAAGTGAGGGTCAAGTCAACAGTCTAAACTAGAACCTCTTAGTAACAACACAAAAGAGGATAGGAATGAAAACATCACAAAGGTAAGCGTCTTTTACTATTGAAGCTCATAATACAAAGACACTACACAAAAACAATAAGGAACTAGAAGTACAAAGGACGTATCCACTAGTTCCGCTCCTGTCCATCTGCTCCCATAGCTCCATGATCGAAGGCCTCAGCTGCCTGAATCTGAGCTCTCGCATGTCCACCAACTCCCTGTGGTCGGGGTGGACCTCCTGGTGGTGGTGGTGGCAACACCTCGAAGTGTCTCCCACCATCTGCTACTCGGCCACCTCCTCTTCCTCGTCCGCCTGCACCCTGCGGACCACCGTGGACGAACCTCTGTCTGGGAGGTCCCTCTACCACCTGCTTCTCATCTATAAGACGAGTCGGGCAGTCTCGAGCCATGTGACCTCGCCCGCTGCATGCGTAGCAATGCTTTCCCCTCGTGTAGCTGGTTCTCCTTTGGGTGCCCCGCACAACCGAATCTTCATCCTGAGACTACCCATCTGATGGTCTGGCCCGTTTGGACCTCTGCGTCACCTGTCTACTGCCATCTCCAGAAGACCCTTCTACGAGCCGTCCTACGGAGGGTCCTATCACTAGAGCCTGCTCGGCAAGAAAACTCTCCACTAGAAGGGCTCTCTCCAACACCTCTGCCTGTGTCGAAATGTTGAGGGAGATCATCGAAGCCCTGATCTCATGCCTCATCCCCTGCTCGAAGGTCCGGGCCCAGAAGAATGGGTCCCATACCATATCGGTGGAGTAGCGCGAGAGATCAGTAAATCTCACCGAGTACTGGGCCACTGTCATGCTGCCCTGTCGTAGCTGTAGCAGCTCTTAGATGCACACTGCACGGAGGGTGGCTGGGACGAACTTGGAGCGGAAGATGCTCTCAAAGTCCGTCCAGAGGATATATGTCTCGTCGTGCACCTGTAGCATCAAGATCTACCATCTTCCTACTTCCGCGTGTAGGAGGCTCGCTGTGAGGATCACCATGAGGTCTGCTGGTGTCCTCACTAATCTGAAAACCCATACAACTGCCTCCAGCCAGTCCTCGGCGGCCTGAGGGTCCGTCTCCCCGCGGAACCTGGGCGGTCGCTGGCGCTGGAACTCATGCAGTGCACTAAGGCGACGTGCATCATCAGCGGCTGGGGCCGGAAGCATCGGTGGCTCGACGGGTAGAGGTACCGCCGGTGCCTCTGCTGACAAGGAGCCCTGCACCGAGGCCCCGTAGCTCGGTGGGCTGTCATCACGCTCCACTCTCGGAAACCTAGCTGGCTTCCGTCGTGGGGCCATCCTGAAAAGAAATAGGTGCGCCATGGTTAGAACTGTATACCTGGTGAGCTGACACAAGTAATCACAAAAAAAACTTGAACACACATGCAAACAATGTTTTCGTGCATTAAGTCGGAAATCAGAAGTCAGGGTCCTGGTGTACGGATACGTCGGCCTCCGCACCAACACTGGACTCCCTGGACTGATAACCACACCCAATACGCTGAACACTATTGCTTCACATAGAAGAAAGATCAAAGTATGCGGTAGAACCGAACTCCTCTGATACCAATTTGTCACGACCAGTCCTCGGGGCCCGTGCCGTGACTACCCCAAGCCCTCCTTCCATAGGCCAGGGGCTGGCGACTAGCACCAAGGCGTAAGTCCTGATAAACAGGGAAGGCATTGCCTTTGTAAAGTAAAAAACCACCACAGAGTAAGCAAGCAGAAAGAGTAAACACTAAGTAAAAACTGTAACAAGCTGTGTTGAAAGTAAAAGGGGCCGGAAATACAAGCCCAACTGTAAAGTACAACTGAAAGGGGAAAACATCAACTGAAAGGAAAAGCCGTAGCGTCGAGCCGTCCTCTGGAAGTCCCACCTGAAGGGTGAGCACAGATAGCCTCCACAGCTCCTCGGTCCAGCCGTCCGCTCCGAGTACGTCCTGCCCAGTGGTCCACCTCCAGGTACCGTCCTGCTCCGCAAGCCTCCACCACGATTCCACTGCGCTGTCCGTCGTCTGCAACCAACACAAGGAAGTGCGGGCATAGCCCGTGTAGGGGTGAGTATAAGATACTTAGTAGGGACCCCGAGACCCCCGAAGGTCTCCTGAAATCCATAAAGGATAAACCACAAGGAAAGATACAATCACGAAGTAACAACCGACACTGCTTAGGTATATGCCCATACATATACCTAAGTCATCAATTCTCGTTCGGCTCCAACATCCGAGCCCAAGCACAACCCAATCCACGAAGGAGAGAAAAAGTAATCCACATAGGAAAGTAAACAGTAAATCCACACAGGATAGTTCAACACAATCCACAAAGGAGAGTAAACAGTAAATCTACACAGGATAGTTCAACACAATCCACAAAGGAGAGTAAACAGTAAATCCACACAGGATAGTTCAACACAATCCACAATGGAGAGTAAACAATAAATCCACACAGGATAGTTCAACACAATCCACAATGGAGAGTAAACAGGATTCAACTCACAGAGGTATACATCGTCGAAAAGGTGAAAGGGATGATCAGATATAGATACTGAATCATCTGAGCTGGGACCCACTTAGGATATAAGACCAGCTGTCTTCATTGATTCATCTATGCTAGGACCCACATAGGATTCAAGACCAGAACTGAATCATCTAAGCTGGGACCCACGTAGGATACAAGACCAACACAACTGGGACCCATATAGGATACAAGACCAGCACTCTTCATTGATTCATCTATACTGGGACCCACATAGGATACAAGACCAGCACTGAATCATCTAAGCTGGGACCCACATAGGATACAAGACCAGCACAGCTGGGACCCACATAGGATACAAGACCACCATAGCTGGGACCCACATAGGATACAAGACCAGCACTCTTCATTGTCGCAGTCCACTGAGGATCTCTGCACAGTCGTCGTCGTTAAAGTCGCAGCCAACACTAGGGTTCCTACACACAGCAAGCTCGTTCGGGAGGGTCCGCTCCATGAGCCGAGAGGCTGATACATCAACTAACACAAGGTCTAGAGTTGATGTATCCAAAAGTTCCATATCGTCAACAGGAACTCAACGTCGCAGATGGCGCATCAATCAGACGCCCGATCTGAGAGTTATTGGCTTTTCCGTCCCAGGGGCCCAATTGGTTTCTAAGGAAAAACCAACCCAACCGTACTCCACCTGCATCCAAACCTCGGGAGTAGTATGCCCAAAGATCCGTCTCACTTAGAGGAACTCAACGAAGTCGACAACACGTCAATCGGACGTCCGAAGTTCAAGATATGAGCGTTTCCGCTCCGAGGGCCCGGTTGGTTTCGTGTACGAACCAACTCGGACGAACTCAAAGTATTCCGAAACCTTGAATGCGATATACCAAAACGACCGTCTCGATCCAAGGATCGCGTTGCCACTGACGGCGCGTCATTCGGAGGCCCGTAGCTCAAGTTATGAGCGAAAGAACGAAAACGTCCGGAGACGGGGGGTCTGGGCCCGGGCCGACCCGGCTGGACCCCGTCCGGTCCGGCCAGGGCGTGGCCCGGCCCGGCTTGGCTCGACCGAGTGGCCGAGCAACGCGGGGGGCACGCTACCCCCGCGTGATAGCTCCGCGGCCCCCGCGGGGGGGCCGCCCTGGTCAACGGACGCGGCAAAGCCGCGTCCTGTGTGCACCGGACCCGCGCGGCCGCGGGTCCGCTGGCGCCGCTACGTCTCCCTCCGGCGGCGTGCCAGGGTGCTGCCACCTCCGGCCACCGGCGCCGCCGCGCCAGCGACCCGCGCCGCCGGTGGCTTCCGCGGGCCACCGGAGTCGCTCCGGTGGTCCGATTCTGTTCCCGTTTGCGCCGCTGCTCCTCCCGGGCCCCATTCTTCACTACGGAAACATCAAATCTCCCTTGCAGCATGTTTTGTCATCGCCAGCCAAATCTGCACAATGATGAAGAACTGGAGAGGGTTTTCAGGCCGTGTTCGTTTGTCCCTCACCCTCCGCGTTAGGCGATAACAATCGGGAAGAATAATCAATATATCAAATAACAATTTTAATAAATTAAAATTGTTCTTATGAAACCGGGTTCTTTATTTTAAATGAAACGATCACGGGAATATAAATTATTTCACAACAACCCCTACCTCTTCAAGTCGTCGCACGCGCATTCTTCGCGGAATTGACCGTCGCGGAACAAGCAGAGTGTCGCGTCGCGGAAGGGCGTCGCGTCGTCGCGGAAGGGTGTCTCGTCGACGATCTTCGAGGATCAATAAACAACAGATTTAATTAATAATAATTAAATCTGTGATGTTGTTATAACCCACAAAGAGATTTAAAAGAAGCGCAACCCCCCTACCTTGTCGTTGTCGATCGAAGGTTGTCGCGGGGTTGGATTGTCGCGGAAGAACGTCGCGGAAGAAGAACCGTCGGCGTCGCGGTACTTGGAGTTGCGTCGTCGATCTCCGAGGGCTCGACGTTCTTCATCTCCCTTCGTCGAAGGCCAGCGTTCTTCGCGTTCTTCGCGTTCTTCGCGAAGAAGGATGAAGAACTTGAGGTTTGTCAAATCCTCTCAACGAACAACAATTAAGGAGAAAAAGCGTTGGTGTTATTTTATTAACATGCCAACAAACGAAAAAGAGGTAAGTAACGACCTATTAATTCATAGAATTAATTCAACGAATAAAACCGCCCAATTAAATGGTGCGTTAAGAATTTAAGAAAACGCGTCAGTTGACCTTCATAAAAATGGGTTTTCGCGGGTGCGTTACTTAGGGGAAAAGAAACAGTGGGGCTCGTGCAGGCCCCACCTCACAAATATCCTACCAAGAGGGTAGGATATTTTTGGATAGAACCCTATCCGCATCAACTCATCTTAAACAGCTTGAAGTGGTCTTTAAGCGGCTTTAAGTGAAATAAAAATTAAATTGTCGCACAACTTTATTTTATTTCTTAACTTAAAACCCAAAAATTAAAAACCTTAACCGAGAAAAAACAACTCCAGAAGAGGCGTTTCTAAGAAAAAACCGGCGCTGCGATTCCATCGGTGCCCTCAGAATTTGATTTCGAGCACCGGTTCAAAAGTTAGAAAAACCCGCTCGTTCTTTCACTGAACGTACCCGAGCCAAACTTCGGAAAATGATTCCGGGCACACCGGGCCTCGGAATCAGGTGCCGTCAGAAGCTGCGTTCTTGTAAAATTCCAAAGAAAATTAAGAAAAAAATTTCCTTGAAATTTACAGGTCTTTACATATGAAATATCTTGTGGAATCATTTCTAGATTTAAATATCCACTTCTTGGGATATGTCTTCTCAGATATAGGAGTCATAGCAGACCCTGCAAAGGTTGAAGCGATGTGTTCTTGTGGGCCACCTATGGTATGACCATAGTATCATATGATCACAATGTGGTTTTCCATCCACTATTGTCATGCGAGGTGATAGAGCAGTTGACCTATTTGTAGTTAACCCTTGTGGGTGAGAATGGTGAAACATACCTCTAGTCGATGGTTGTTACCCATCTGCTTCCCCAGTGAGTTAGGGAGTCACAAATTGGGGATATTTAATGAGATATTTTTCATGACCAGATATCCTTAAGAGTTTCACTTAATGTATTTTTTGAAGAAGGAAATCACACCATCCTTTTTTAGGGATAGATGGTGATTCCATTCATGTTACGAGATGAGGTAATAAAGGAGTTTCACAATTCCCCTTGGGCTATACAGATCAGTGTAGGGAAGATGTATGTGAGAGCGAGATGCATTCTCATTATCCCCACCTTTTCCCTTATTTTGTGATTTTAGAGGATGAAAATATTTTAATAATAGAATAATTTAAAGACTCTGGTTTTTCTGTGTAATACTTTGGAATATTCCTAAGAATATTTTTAGAGTTAGGCATTAAAACAACATGTGATCCTGAGGTTTGATGAGCCTGAAATTAATTTTATAAAAATATAAAATATATTTTATATTAAACTTTAATATTTATCCTAGAAAAGTGTAATATATCATAAATAGTGTCCTTAATTGGAAATCTAATACCATGGTTGAATCCAGAACATGGAGTTTACACTAGGTGTGACCTAAAGTTGGTCGGTGCAGGACGTTCAAATGGGGCATCTGTTATTGAGCGCATTGGATAAATTAGTTAATTTATTTAATAACCATGTATCAAATTAATCATATAAGGAGAATAAAATGATAAATACAAGACCACCATTGAGTTTGGAATGCGGTGCTTACCCTAGGCTCGACCTAAAGCTTGTCAGTGTGGGATGTCTGGTAAATGCAGTTGTGGGTACATGCATCTAATTAAAATAAATAAATAATTTATTTATTTTGAATTAAATGATCTAAACCAATTTCCTATATAAATAATATACTATGGAAAATCACTAGCGTTATCCACATTACCCTTGGATCATTGAGAGGATATTTTACCCCTTTTTCATTGGTGTATTGACACTGGATGATGATCAGTGATCAGATCGAGGTGAATTGATAGGCAGAAAACATAGAAAATCACCTTCATCACTAGTGGATGTGTTATTCACTAATGATCAATCCATAATCGAGGTAGGAATCGTCAATTGTGGTTTCCACCCCTTTTGATTAAAAGATTGAGCGTGATCAAATTTATTCTCTTTGATCTGTGTTAATTTGAGCCTTTTCATGAGCCTGTGTATCAGAATAAATTATTCTTTCAATTTATTTCTTTTTCATTCCATATTTCTCACCCCGATATCCTCACTATGAAATCATTGGCCAAGAATGATTGGCCAACTATGTTTATCACCTTTGTTATTGGTGCTTTTCCCACAACATTATTCGCGTTCTTCATTATTAGACCACAAAGTCCTGATTAGGCTTTTTTGGTGTGGGTTTAAGTCTGTAGAACCACCAGATTCATAGAGGGAGTATGAATGACACACATATCAATGATTTTGGGACATATTGATAAAAGATAGGGATGAAATTTTTGTGAACAGATCAGATCAGTACTGCATGTGAAGTTTTATTATCAGAGGTGGTTTGTGATCAGATTGGTGATCCCCATTTTATAGATAAACATGTAGAGATGATGTATGGTGTGATGGGATCAGTTCTGAGTGGAGGCTACTCGGCGTTGGTGTGGTGGTGTCCGAACTCGGATCTCTGACAAGGTGTTCAAACGTGGTCAATGAGGAAATTGTTAAATATTATTATCATTAATAATAATTATGGTGATTAATTGATAAAAATTAAAGGAGGATTTTGTTATTATTATATTAAATAATAATAATAATGGTGTCATAAAAAGTGTGGTTGAGATAATAAAATTAAATGAGTTTAATTTCAATGTGAGTTGTATTATTATTAATATTATTCCTAATATTAATAATAAGAGGATTTAATGAAATATTTAATTAAATGGATCAATTAAGGTATTGTGAAATAAATATGATATATGAAGATGTGGGGGCGGTGGATTGCAGCCTGTATGAGGATCCCCCCTTGAGTACATGGAGAGAGAATGGGGTAGGAGGAGTTAAATGTTAAATGTTGTCATTAATTTATATTAATTAATAATAATATTATTTTTATGGAATTAAATGAAAATGAAAAGGCCCTTATGGGTGGTTCATGGTGCATGTGGGAAAACCAGTGTGGTATCCCTTTGAGTGAGGTTAAAATGATAATAATAAAAAATTATTATTATTTTGTATTTGGTTATCAAACCTTAATTCCATCATAAATCTCTCATAAGACATCAGATTGATGAATCGTCAGTGGAATCCTGATTATTTAATTGAGATGGTCATTTTAAGATTGGTGTTGGATACCTTTTTCAAAATTGTGCCCTGGGTCTATGAAACACCCCATAATAATAAAATTATTATTATTATGGGATCTTGTATCTGAAATATTATTTTCAAATAGGGTTGAATTGGAGAATAATCTGTGGCATCACGATCCTAAAATTGAGGTGAAATTTTCAAGAAAAATATCAGGTATTTAATTTGGACTCATGGTTTGGGCCAATGAAATTCCATTCGAGCATGATGAGGTGAAATACACCTTTTTCACAGAGTATCTGATTAAGGCAAGTGAATATCCTATCTCAAGCATTTTTCCATGAGGATTGTAATGGTGTGATCCATTTTTTCCATATAAGGCTATTTGAAGAGGCATATTAGTGAAATTATGTTTTTTTTTACCTCAGACCAATGATGAGACTCATGATTTCATCAAGATTTTGGTCGCGACATGTCATATAACACCTTTACACATCGTGTAACACTAAATAGACAACAATCCATGTGGTGGTAAGGACATGATCCGACATCAAAGTGGGAAAAAACACTATGTGGGTCCCTTACCTGCTGGGTACTCCTTTATGAATCTTCAACCTTCTATATTTTCTTCATTTAGACTCATATTCTGGACCATGAGTATCCTATCTCGAGTGTTTTTTTATAATTGAACATGATGGTTCCATAAATTTTGGATTTTGAGATATGATGTTAAATGTTTTAGGGGGTGATGTCTGGCTAGGTAGTGGCTGATGATGGTAATGATAGTGTAGGATCACCAGAGACCTTTCCAAGTACCCTCCAGTAGGATTGGACAGTGGAGTTCCTTGATGTTATGGGTTGTACCTTCCAATAGGGATGACAAGTGGATTTATCTAATGATCTTTCTGAGTTACCCTCCAAAAGGGATGAGCAGTGGAGTTCCTTGATGTTTTGGGTGGTATCCTCCATCATGGCTAAGAAGTGGAGTTCCACAGTGACTATAAGAGTGGACCCCCCCTCATCAGCTTGAGTGAGGGTCCTCTACTTCAAGTTTGTACTCCCTCAACTATGCTAAATAATGACAAGGCTTAGTCTAAATTTGATAGTTTATTTTCGGTATACAGGTGATATATTGGACATTATTGATGGATTTTTGAAACTATTGGATACTCTTCTTTCTGAGATGTTCAGTGAGATATAGATCCCCTTACCCATTCATTTTGGCTTCTTTGACTGAGCATATATGTGCATACCTTTCTTCTATATCCACACCTTAGATTTTGATACTATCCTTAGAGGAGAGGAAAATATGTGTGGGGTATGCCATGTGATTTTTTTGTTTAGATTCTCATTGTTGGATGAGTCTACTCTCTTACTATTGGCCGTGAAGATTCGACAAGTAGTTTATCTACTCACCATGTCGAGCCCCTTTTGTTTGGATGAGGTTACTTTCACTTTATTTTTGGGTTGAGCTATACTATTTCACTGTACCTTGTTCTATCTAATATTTTTCTCTTACTTTTATATCTTTTACTTCCCCCACTTCAACTTTCAGGGTGTCCTACTAGGTATGTAAATACTCACCCCTACATGAGCTTTTCCCACATATGGTACACCTTATGACAAAAAAGGACATGTCGACCATGACTTCAAAGAAGCTTAGGGATATCAGGTATTTGGACCATATATGATGGTCATATCTTGGCATTTGAGATTTGGGCTCTCTCTGCTATTTAATTTCCAATTCTGTCTGTTTGGGACACATTTTTGGACAGGTGTGTATTTTTTCACTTTATGTTTTAATTTAGACTACCATAATTTTGTACTATCTAGAGGTTCATGCATTCTTAGTTTACTTTATATAAGTATTTCATCTTTTATTCTTTCCCATTTACACTTTTTCATTGAGTTGGGTGTGTGCATGTGTACAGGTTTTTAGACAAAGGCGTCCTCAAGTTAGTTATGCCTTCAGAACTTGTCTCCATCCCTTAGAATGTGGAGGTGGGATTAGGGTAGTTGTGGCTAAATCCTTGTCTTTTGTTGGGTCATGACATTCAATGTTAGTTTTACTAAAAATTGATATTTAAATCCTTATATATTTCACCTTTTAGAAGGGGTTTTAAAATCATTTTATAAAAACCAATGTAGAAAGTTCCACTTTCAATGTCTCCTATATTAATATTATTTTATAACCGATGTTGAATGGTAAAAAAACATTTATGTCAAAGGTGTGTTCCCACTAATGTCTATAGAGTAGATGATAGATCAACTGAGACCATAGGGGTAACTCCTTGAGTTGTAACTGATCAGGTTCCTTAGGGACACCTGGCCGACCATAACAACTTTGGCCTAAGATGAAATATCTATGAAAATTACCACATGTATATATAAGAATTTATGTAAACATATATATACAAAGATATACATTAACCAACAAGAAATTATGGAATCCACATAATATTAAGGTTATAGTGATAATATAGTCCTAAGATCCATGGCTATAAGCCCAAGCATCCATAAATGAGTGTCTATAAAACCATGGAGTAATTTTGAGTAGTTACATGCATCTAAACATAAGACCACTAGCTGGTGAAGGACCCAAGGTACATATACAAGGAATCCTAGCATAATAATTACTATAAGGAGGTACCACTAATTTTATGTATTAATCTATAATGATATATTTTTTTCCTATAATCCCATCCAATGAATTCAATAATGAGGAACCCAGGTATTTCCCTAGGATTAATGTAATTATATTTATTCTATGAGACCATACTTGGTGTTCCATAATGAGGAAACTCGAGTATCACTCATAACTTCTAATTACCCTATTATTCAGTCCATGGAATTTCATAAAAAGGAAACCCAAATATCACTCAGAGAGTGAGTAAAATCATCTAGCCTATGAGCCCATCCAAGGCTTTCCATAAAAAGGAAACCCAAGTATCACTCAAGGTGGAATATGATTCAAGTAACCTATGAGACTGTCCATGGTATTCCTAAATAAAGAAACTAGTATCAATCATGGTACTAATAATCTCTAACATCCTATGAGCTCGTCCAAGGAGTTTCATAAAAAGGAACCCAACTATTGCTCAAGGCGTGTAAAATTCATTTAAATATTTAAATTCAAGTAAAAAGGAAATACTTGTTAGTAAGCATGCCATATCATAATTAAAGTATGAATAATTAAGAGTCTATGTTCATAATCATTCCATCCATAATTTTAATTATAAAATAATAAAGGTAATGTTACAAGCATGATGCATTAACATTCATATATAAATAAAGAGGGCCATACCCAATTATCATTTCGGTGATTCCATTTAGTTTCCCCTTTTTATTAAAAAAGGTAGTGCTCCTCATATGAAGTTTTATTACAAAATGGGGCATGGTAGAAATACCAATTCATTTAATACAATTTATGAAACCCTTACTTGAGATTTAATTCAACACACCTCAAGGTAATTAAAATTAAGGAAAGAAATTGTAAATAAATAATTTAAAATAACACCTATAAGGGGTGAACAGTGTAACGACCTGAACTTTTGAATAATATTTGTTTCCTAAATTTGTGTGTTATTTCATTTTATACTCCAAAAAACTATATCCTTTAATTAATGATGTGATGTTATTTGGTTTCGAATGTTACATGACTGATGGTCAACATGAACATTGGAAACTAAAATCTTAATGTTACGAATATTGTTTATAAATACAAGTGATCTTGGTTAATTAATATAGAAAGAAAAGTCGACGACCTCATCTGGTAGACTCGGGCCATACGAAGCCCATCTATCAGAGCTTGGGAAGGAAGTTGTGTCACTAGGCTTTGATCTGGACCAAGCTCAAGCTGAGCTTCAACATGTGAAGCTTGATCAAAATTGCTTAAGGGAGAAGTTCAAACTGATAGAAATCACCACTCGAGCAATGTTGTTTGAGCCGCCCCAAGATTCTACCACCATAGCACACCTTACACTTAGGCCCTATTCAAGTGTTATAAGGGGATATGTAATGAGGCCTTAGATATTTTTTTTGTAATTCCTTGGTATAAATAAATTTTTTTATTTCATAATCCTATTTTTGGAATAGATATTCTTAATAAGGTATATGTTTAATTAAGAAAAATATGATAAATAGATTTCTCATACATAGAGAATTATTGTGGTAAAATAAACATCATTTTTAAATTTAAAATGTCAAAATTAACCTAGACTAAATTTTTAGAAATTTTCTAAGAAGTTTCAATTTGATGAATAGTGTTATATGAATAGTGTTTTTCTTATGAATAGTATAAAATATTTTATTATTAAATAACTTTTTCTCTAAAATGATTTTAAAATTTTTTCAATATATGGTTGTAATCAGGGTAAAAAATGTGGTTAAATAAGATCAAAATAAGTTTTTTGGTGAATAGTAATAGACCCTTATGAATAGTAATGAATAGTAATGAATATTAAATTGCCCAAAAAAATATAAACTTCACCCATGAATGTATAAATACAATTTAGACATCTTAAAAGTGAAACAATGATCATTGTATAAGTTTTGTTATTTTTGTATGTCATAAATATTTTATTTGAAATTTTATAATTAATTTAATAATTTAAAATGAAAATTTATTTTCATAAAATGTTATCATAAATTTTTACTTTATTTTCTTATGGTTATACGATAATTTTGTGGGACCTGGATTACTTTTTCAAGGTGTTACAAAACAAGTTATAGTTTTAGAGTTGTTTTTATGAATAAATAATAATTTTATTTAAAAATTAAATTAACAATATTTAGAAATATATTTTCATAAAATGGACTTCATTTTTTAATTCAGATCATCGATATTAGGTTAGGGTGAATTTATGAGATTTTTATAAAATATTTTGTTTTTCAGTGAATAGTGAAAATACAGTTTTGTGTTTTGGTGTGTTTAATGACATGATTAATAATGTAATAACGTTGTAATAATTATGGCCTAATTTTTAATAGTAATATATTCTATTAGGTGTCCCAAGTGGCCAATACCATGGGAAAATATCATGGTCAAGTCCATAGTTTTTCAAATACCACTGATGAGGTGTCCCTTGGAAATTAATAAAATATTCCCTGAATTTTGCTATAAATACCAAGACATTCCCTCATTCCTTTCATTCCAAAATACTCCTCAACTAAGATATGATATTTTTACCTCCCAAGGAGTCCTCCCAAGGTTCCCTCAAGCCCCACAAGGTCTCAACCTGTAAGCTTTTGATGTTACTATTCAAGGTAAGGGAACCTTTCACCCTCCTCTTTTAAGTCACGACTTCCTTTATGTTATGTCTTATAGTTTCATTTTTATTATGTGGGGTTTTTTATTCTATATACCTACTAATTTACATTTCATTTTCAATTTATGATATACCCTTTCCACTCTCATCAACTTATTTTTCTGAATTTTAAGCGATGCTGTTAGGCGGCTGATTTTTTCATAAAAGAAATCACATCTTCTCTTTTCATTCAAGCTTCCTTTTCATGTGGTATGTCATTCAAATATCCATACCATGATTTTATTTAAATTTTATTCTATACCTATACTTTATTATGAGTTATTTATGAGTGGGTTATCCTTGTCCCCTCTTGTTTTAATGTTTTCTAAAAACATGTTATTTAGTCGTTATGCTGTAGAATTTTCGTCTCAAAATCTCTCTCTTTTTCTCAAGAAATTATCTTGTTTTATTTATGTGAATACCTAAATCTATTTTCATTTACTGGGGTATTCATCAAGAAATAAAATTGATCTATTTTATTATGGTATTAACATACATATAACCCTTACTCCCTTTCTATGTGTTATAAATGACATAATGGTCTTATTTTTAAGCACTTTTAAAACGTCATGATTTTAAAATTAAACCCATTTCTTTTACTCTATTTGGGTTATTTATGAAATGTATTATTATGATCTATTTTGATAACATTAAAATAAATACATATTAAGGGTGTGCCTTGATAGTGCTCCAATGCATTGGGTAAAGAATTTAATCTCTAGAGATGACAAGTTTCACGATACCTTGGTAATTTTTATGACACCTTGGGGATGAACCTTGGTGATATGTTCATGAATGTCTAAATTAAATGTTATAGCCACATATTAAAGTCATGATTCAAGTTCTTTCCATTATGATATTCCTCTACTTACATTGCTCATTTCTTTATGTCTTTCATCAAGTTCTTATTGATATCACAAGTAAATTGATTCCATTACTTTCCTTACTAGTCCTTTTGATCACCCTTTCTTTTGAGGTATGTCTCTAGGTTATGATATATATTTATTGTACTTAGTAAGAATTTATGATGAATCCCTACAAGTGGATTAGAATAATGTTTTATGTTTTCATGTTTTATGTTCCTGATTTCCAAGACACTAGAATTTAAAGATCCTCTGTTTGTAAAATGTAATGAAAAGTTATGTAATAAAAAAGAAAGATGCCACAGTTGGTATCAAAGGATAGTTTAGTTATTTATGGAAATTAGGATATGAAAACTTTAGGAATAACCCTATATAAAATTTTAAATATAGAAAAACTACCTGGTATTTTTTTGAAATATTAAGTAAGTGGTTTCCGAACAAATAAATCCTTGTTTGGATACGAACTAGTGGATGTGGCTCTGGAATAGATGTACCTAGGTGTGAAAACTCCAACAAGGAGTCTCAGGCTTGACTCGAGGTATCCTAGTATATGACAATGGGCCTTACTGCACTCCTGGTTTGACACTCTTGGGGGATATTTTTGGTTAATCAAAAGCTTTTTATGAATCATTATGAAGGATTTATTGAGAAATATAATTGTTTAAGCATGCAGTTTTAAGACATAAAATCCTTTATAGCTAAAAGATTCATAAATGAAATAAGCTTCTCACTAAGGTTTTATTCTTTTAGAAAATGGCGGGCAATAGGAGGAGCCATGAAAATGGTGACTGCAATGGACCACGTGCTGACAGCCCTTTGATAGAAGCTGAAATGGAAACCATCATGAGAATGATGAACCAACTGACTCAAGTTATGGGAAATAACTTGAATCAAGATGAGAGACCGATCTAACCACAAAGGGAACAAATTTCTGTTGAATCATTTATGATTCAATGAACACCAAACTTTAGTGGATCAACTAACCCATTGATTTCTGAATAGTGGACTAGTTCTATCAAGAAGATCTTTTCTGTGCTTCGCTGTTCAGAATAAGAGAAGGTTACCTTGGCTATTTACCACATAGAGGGAGAAGATGATCAGTGGTGGGAACTGATTAAATACACAAGGCCAAGAGTGAAGGTTGAAGCTATGGAGTGGGAAGAGTTTAGAGGGATATTCTTCAACAAGTATTTCCCTCAATCGATGAGAATGAGAATGGAGAAGGAGTTTCTTGAGTTGAAGTAGTTAGAGAATGAATATGTGGGAAGCTACGAGATGAACTTCACAAGGCTTTCACATTACAACTATAGCTTTTTCATGGATCCAAATGGTAATGATGATGGATTATTTGGTGGATTGTGACCTCATCTGTGAAAGAATCTAGCCAACCAAGACTATGATAGCTATGTGAAGATCCTGCAAAGTGCGATGAAAGTCGAACTGGAGTTTGGTGAGATGCAAGGGTCTCATAAATCCAATGATAAGAAAAGATTGATGGATCCAAGCATAGGGAGGAGCTTCAATTAGGGAAGGGGAGGCAATAAAGTGCAATGTCCCAAGTGTAATAAATGTGGGAAGAAGCATTCGAGGAACTACCTGATTGGGAGTAGGAAGTGCTACAAGTGTGGAAGAGATTTCTATATTGTGTGGAATTTTCTTAGTGAAGTGAAGCCTCAACTTACCAACACTAAAGATAAGGGGAATATAGTGTAGTCCCTACTTGATGTCCAATGCTATAAGTCTGGACAACTTGGGAACTTTTCCAATCACTGTCCAAATCCAAGGGTAGTGGAGGATAATCACTATCAGCCTCAACAACGGCCAAGGGAACAAGGTTGTAATTTTGCAATCACTATGGACAAATTTGAATCACAAAATAATGTGGTGGTAGGTACTCTTGTTGTTCTCTCAAAGTTAGAAAGTAATTTGTTTGATTCTAGTTCTACACATTCCTTTATTTCCTCCAAGTTTGCAAAGAATTTATAATCAACCCCTAATTTTATAAAAGTAGAGTAATCAGTCAGGACTCATGGTGGGATTATCCAAGAATCGTCAGTGGTTAGAAACTCTAGTATTTACTTTAGTGATCACAATATTATCACAAATCTTGTAGTCATTCTCATGACAGAATTATACATTATAATAGGGATGGACTGGCTCTCAAAGTATAATGCTAAGATAAAATGCATAAGAAAGGAAATATCAGTAGTATTTAATGGGAAACCAATAGTTATCATCTAAGGAGGGATATCTCAACCCGATATTTTTCTAGAAGAACCTCCTATATCCTTCTTTATAGAGTTTACTGGTGAATAAGAATAAGTAAATGAGAGTATAAGGATAGAAAATGTCCCCATCATTCAGGAATACATTGATGTATTTCCTGAGGAGATACCCGGACCTCCCCAGAAAGATAGGTAGAGTTCTCCATTGAACTTGTACTTGGATCTCATCCAATATCAAAGAATTTATATAGGATGGGAAATGTGGAGCTTTAGGAATTAAAGAAGAAACTCCAAGATCTTTTTGAGAAAGGGTTTATCCAATCGAGTGTTCCTCCTTGGTAAGAACTTGTTATATTTATGAATAAGAAGGATGGATCAATGTAGATATGCATTGATTATAGAGAATTAAATGGGATCACAGTTAATAAAAAATACCCTCTTCCAAGAATTGAATACTTATTTGACCAACTTCATGGGGCTCAATTCTTATCTAAGATTTATCTTCAATATAGTTATCATCAATTGAGGGTAAAGCAAGAAGATATTCCAAAAACTACCTTCCAATCAAGATATAATCATTATGAGTTTTTTGTTATGCCCTTCGGACTGACTAATGCACCTTTTATTTTTATGGATTTAATGAATAGAGTCTTTAAGGAATATCTTGATAACTTTGTGATAGTTTTTATTGATGATATTCTGGAATATTCCAAATACCGTGAGGTGGATGAGGATCATTTAAGGGTTATTTTTCAAATTCTACGAAAGGAGAGGCTTTTTGGAAAGTTCAGAAAATGTGAATTCTGGTTATAACAAGTTGCTTTCTTGGGGCACATTGTTACCAATGAAGGAATCATAGTTGACCCTACAATGAAAAAAGTTGAAGAAGAGTGGACTCAACCTACAATAATAACTGATATTTGTACTTTCCATGGATTAGAAGGATATTATAGGAGGTTTGTGAAAAAAATTCATGAATTTATAATCCATTAACCAAGATAACTCAAAAAGGGGTCAAGTTCATCTGGAAAAAGGAGTGTCAGAAAAGTTTCCAAGAGCTAAAGAAGAGATTGGTTACTGCACCCATGCTAACTCTACCCTCAAGTGGATAAGTATTCGTTATTTTTAGTGATGCATATCTAAAAGGGATTGGGTGAATCCTCATACAGAATGAAAAAGTCATTTCTTATGCATCACGATAGTTGAAGACTCATGAGAAGAACTATACTACGCATGATCTGGAGCTAGATGTGGTTGTTTTTTCTCTGAAGATGTGGAGGCACTATCTATATGGGGAGAAATGTGATATATACACAAACCATTAATGTTTGAAGAATATTTTCACACAAAATTAATCGAACATGAGATAAAGGATATGGTTAGAACTTCTCAAAGACTATGATTGTTTGATTAATTATCATCACTTTTTCTGATGCTTTCATCAGGGTACACACGTCTGTCTTGTTCGAGGACGAAAGGCGTGGTTTTTTTACCTCGCATTCCCGCTTTCCAAAGGCGGGCGATATGTGTTCCTTGTTTAGGGACGTTTTCTACTTGATTGAAATAGGATGATGATATGTTGGTTCCTCCTTCCTTGGATTACTCCTCGGAGCTCGTCACCTAGTCTGGGTATCCCTTATAGATTTAAGACATTGTTCGTGAAACTCTTCCTGGTGCCATATCTTTGTGGACACCAGTTAATTACACTACTTCTATCAGGACTTTCCAAGGGGTCCGGTCAGGGCAGTAACCTTCGGCCAGGGGAGTAGTCATGTTGGACATCACTGGTGTGTCTGGACACTGGGAAACTAGTGCATCTGTGTTTCTTCCCCTTATTATAGGGCTTCTTGAGGGCGTGAAAGCTTGAGACATCCCACTTAGAATGTGAGGAATCATATTCCATGGGCATGTCTCTGAGGTTTTCCTCATCTTCCCATGTTTAACATAGGGTATTCCATAATTTTAACATCCAGTGAAGATGGATCAGACTGATCAAAACACTGACTAGAGCGGATCATATGAGTGTAACCCTGAGAGGCCACGCTGATGTTGGTGGGTTGACATGAACTCACTGGGATGTGGTGGCCTGATTAGGAATCAAAATGGATGATGGGGTGATAAGTGAAATGGGTGGAGAATGGGATGGATCCGCTGTGAGGACGACAGTAATGTTTGGCTTGAGTCTCAGGGAGACGTCCTATATATCCCCGTGGTAGGGAATCAAAGTCTGAGTAGTTCAAGAGGGCGATGGGACATCTAAGGAGGAGACCTGTGATAATGGACGCATGTATGGGACCCGGAGGAAGTGAAACCTCTAGGTTGGGACATAACCTTCCCGAAACACATAGGATCGAGGGAAAGATCAGGTGATAAGCTTGAATCAAGGTGTACACATAGAACAACAACCCGATGGTGTGTATGGGGCTTACGCGTGGTTAGCAGCCCGAGTTGGTCTGATGCCACTAGGACAGACTAAAGGTGAGGTTCCCAGCTAATGGGATTATGATTGATTACAGGTGAATAGGAGACGCAACAGCTTACCGCTGATCAGGATATCAATGACTTATCCCTGAATGGGGTTACAATTTTAACGTCATCCAGGTCAGGGTGAACTGACGTGAATAAGGACCTGGGGTCCAAATGGATGGTGTAGGCGAACCGACGTGAAGGGGGGGGGGGGGGGTCGGAACGACCGAGTGTTGGGCTTGAACCACATGGAGGCTTACTACATACCCTGCCTTGGCAATGATCAAAGTCCACGTAGTTCAGGATTGGGGGCATGGAACCGATGTGAAGATGGATGGAACCAATGGATGTTGGGTTTGAACCTCATAGAGGCTTCCTACATACCTTTCCTTAGCAAGGATCAAAGTCCATGTAGTTTAGGTTGGGGGTGTGGGTCTTACACTCCAGGCTTCCCAATGGGGGCTTGGTGCACCAACGTGAAGGGGGTTGGAGCGACCAATGGGTGGTGGGCTTGGACCTCAGGGAGGCTTCCTATATACCTTACCTTGGAAAGGATCAAAGACCACGTAGTTCAGGTTGGGGGTGCGGGGATTACACTCTAAGCTTCCCAATGGGGGCTTGGTGCACTGACCTGAAGGGGGTCGGAGTGACCAATGGGTGGTGGGCTTGGACCTCAGGGAGGCTTCCTACGTACCTTGCCTTGGAAAGGATCAAAGACCACGTAGTTCAGGTTGGGGTTGTGGGGCTTACACTCTAGGATTCCCAATGGGGATGTCATGGTCGGTGCTAGATCTAAGTCCACGTGAGTCATGCTCAGTTGGAGAAACAAGAGACAGTAAAGACCTGACGATCACATCGTGAAAGGTGCGTCCGTGGGAAATGGAGTGGGGCTTACACGTGATCGTATCCCAAAGAAGAAATAGGGGCTTATGTGTGGTTAGTAGCCCAAAGAGGTTGGGACTTACTCTAGGATGGAGGCCCAATGGTGACAAAGCCCAGTGAGAGAGGGATTTGGAACTGAAGAAAGGAGGGGTAGGGATACTTCCTCCTGCAAGAAAAGCTAGGGGATTACACCAGAGTGGTTTCCCTTTCCTCACATAGGATGCATGGGGAGAATTCACAATTTAATGTCATGTAATGAGGAAGATGGTGCTTGGTAGCTTAACTTCCTATAGATCGGACGAGGTGGGTTCAGTCCACACCCCCAGGACTTACATAACCGGTACCCTCTTCACCTTAGTGAAGAGAGGAGACATGCAACACTGTGACTGGGGGGGGGGGGTGTTGAGAGGTGATCCCATTGGGGGTCCATGTTAGTGTGGCTATGAAAAGAATCAATAACAGTTAGCATGCCTATGCGATGAAGCATGAGGCGAAGCAATGTAACGGGTAGTGTCATCCAAGGGACTTTTTAATTGCTTTGTGAAAACCTAGGAGGTTGCACGAGAGAGGGATTTATAGAGAAAATGGGTTTATGAGTAGAGGCATCATAGAGATCTAGTGCTTCATGCAATGGAAGGGCTTCGTGAAGGTGCAGTCTTCGTGAAGTGAAGTGGCCTAGCCCAAGAATAGGGTATAGGTGAAAACAAGAGGTGCTTCATGAAGTGGAAGGGAATTCATGAATCAAAGCCCTACGAAGCATGGGTGCCTCATAAAGAAAGGTCCTGTGAAGAAATGTGCCTTGCGAGGCACAATTACTCTGCCTAAGTATTTGAGTCACGTGTGTATGAGAGGTGCTTCGTGAAGTATAAATGCTCTGCGATGACCCGAGTAACTGTGAGGATCTCCTTCCTTTGCAAAGGCCTGTGGTCGTGGAGAAAGGCATCCCTCTCTAAAGAGGGGGTGAAAACAAGGAAAAGGGGAGGCACTTTGCGGAGAAAAAGTACCTCAAATAGGTCATGGTTCACAGAGAATAAAGTGCTTTGCAATTTTAGTGCTGAGAAGGTGAAAGGTCAGATGATCCGTCCTTTGGGCCCAGGGGGAGGATAGTATTTATAGGCCAGAGGCACCGCGAAGCAGAGCTCACTCAATGCAAAGATGGATTCCACTTCACAGTGGGATCGTGAACATTAAAGGGGCTCACGGAGCATCCCGCCTCCTTGCTTCGCGATGGGCTCACGAATGACAAAGGGGCTCGCAGATCATCCTACCTCCTTGCTTCGCGGCAGGCTCACAATGTCAAAGTGTCTTGTGGAGCATCCTGACTCCTTACTTCGTGGTGGGATTGCAAATGTCAAAGGGGCTCATGAATCATCCCACCTCCTTGCTTTGCGGTAAGATCACAAACATCAAAGGGGATCATGGAGCATCCTGCTTCCTTGATTCGCAATGGGCATGGGTCCATGGAATTTTGTGAATGGTATTTGCGAGGTAGCTTTAGAGACTTTCTTATTATCCTTCTACCTTATGATTTTTTGGTGCCAAAAAATTCCCCCTTCAGACTTGAAGCCTAGGAGAAATCAAGGGTCAAAGTCTGAGGGTCAATCACTAAAATTCCTCAGCCTTTCACGAAGATGGATCGTGAAGGAGGATCACCGAGAAGGAAAGTGACGGGTCAGCTGGGCGCGCCGTGAATCTCATTGTGTTCGAGATGCGTTGTGGAGCTATGAGTGTCATCACCTATAAATAGAGGGGATGACTTATCTTTTTTCTTTTCTCTACTTCACAATTTTTTTCTTTTAGCGCTCTTGATTCGTGAAGCTCCGCGTACTCTACGATTGCTCTCCGCGAATCAAGATTTCAGCTTCATAGTGCATAGTGAGTCTTTGACTTCGCATCTGTGCACTTCGTGACTCTGCGTTCGGAGGTTGAGGCAGGGATCCATGAACAAACTTCACTAACATGATCCATGAAAGAGCTTCGCGAACTAACCTAGAAAATTTCCCCAACCTATAATACTGAATGGCCCGTCAAGAATCTGCCCAAGGGGTCCTTGTGGATGCTGCCCAACGGGATGAGATGTCGAATAGTCTGGGTTTAGGAGAGCTAATTAGAAGCCACTCTGACCATGGTTCTTTGGCTAAGAATCTATCAAAGAGGAATAGGAACTACCCATTATGTAAGAGGTCAAATTTTTATGGCTTCGGGTTGAGGGATGACGTCTTCATCCCAGAAGGAAGTCAGGATGAACCATCTTACTGGTTCAGGAGCACATCGTGCCAACACTGATGGTTTAGGGCGACTGATGGACATGGCCAGGAGGACTTCACACTCATCATTGATGACTGCTTATACAACCACCTGAATAATGTTGATGTGAAGGAGTTACAACTGGAGACATCTCCCCCCATGCATCAGATGATATTGAAGGTAGCTCTGGGGAACCCGAAGAAGGGGTGGTCTGAGGAGTGGGACCTGTGCCAGGGCGGAAACTTCACAGATGATTGGGCCTGGGCATACTGGGTAGGCACCTCATGTGAGGAGTTTGGGGAAGATCTGAGAAGAGTGGGCCTATATGAGGCATCTTGGGCCTCCCAGTTTCACATCTACCGGCCGAAGCAGCTGATGCTGGAGCTATTGATAATGTGTTCATCGAGGACCAACACATTCCATTTTCACCATGGGGAAGTCGGTATCAGCTTGTGGGATGTCCACCAGATCTCGGGGGTCACAATACTGGGGGATATGTATGAAGGATTCCTCCCCGTCATGAGTGCATGGGAGGACCCTGAGAAAATTCCACCACTGGCGATGGCTTTGATGGAGGTTGTACTGAGAGAGGACAAGGAAGCAATGAGGGACGTCCATTTCAGGCGGTGGTTATAACAGTAATTGAACTTCTTGAAGAATAGAAAGTTTCTGGTGAGGCCTCAAACTTTCCCGAAGGGGTCCAAAGTAAGGAGAACTCATACTGGTTACTTTTGGAAGATATCTAGTGGAAGAAGTGGGGATTTAGTGTCATCACCGAGAAACACAAAATAGTTAGGCTGGCAGCTTTCATCGCAGCTCTCATCTATGGTTGGATCCTACCAGTGAGGGACACCAACATGGGAGTGTAACCAAGAACATTTATTATGGTGTCCGTGTTGGTGACAGGAGGGCATGTCAACCTTGGGATCCCGATGCTCGCTAAGCTATATAAGATGCTGTGGCATATCAGCGAGGGAAAGCAGCCGCATAGAATATGCGGGCCACTCCACTTCCTGTATGGATGGATAGAGGCACATGTCAGGGGAGTTTATGAATACCCGAACCCCATTTCCCCTATGGAATTGAACTTCCGCCCATCCATCTTGAACACTGCTGGGATCATTCCTACTAAGTTGATCATGTCGTCAGTTCTTAACCGAGTGTGGAAGGTGGAGGAGTTCAATTTCCACCCATTTCTGTTGCTAACGGGGGTATTCAATGATGATGTATCGGGGAAGGAGGATCACCGTGCCTATCTCCCGGCCTTTCGAGGTGGAGTTTCAGTGGAAAGGGTGGATCGTGAGCCTCTCTGTGAGCTGTACACCCCACACCGATTTGCTTGGAAATTCCAGTGCATGTAGTGACTGAACCCACAGTTCTATCTGGGGGTGCACTACGAGGAACACCCGTATGTGATAAGGAATATGTGTCTTAAGTTCACATGGGAAGATTGGAAGATGCGGAACTGGCTGCCTCCACCGACCGCCATCGTTGGGTTAGTGAAGGAATATGCCTAGAGTTGGGAGGTGACCTACATGGGGGAAATTCTGAAGAAACCAACCATTCGAGTTGATTATGGCGTTCCTCACAAACCTCGAGGCTAGGGTCATAAGGTGGAAGGGGAATATCGTGGTGGCAGTGCTGCCGTAGCGGCAAGGCCCACACCAGTTGAGGGATAGGAAACAGTGGCAATGGACCGGGTGGTCCTCGAAGAGCAGAGCTATCCTGAGGGGAGACTACCTAGGGGGTTCCATAGAATATCGACTTAGGATCTAGGGAAGAGGCTATGCCACATTGATATTCTAGATAATACTATCTTTATGGAGGCCTGGGACATCTAGAAAGTGAACCGACAATTCCTCGACCCGTCGGAGATATGGAAACATCTGAACCATTTCGGGATATATTTTATGGGGATAGGCCCTATCAGGGCCAAATTTACAGTATCCCAGGAGGAGTCAGAGAAATACCTAACAGATCTGGAGGACTTTGTGCACTCCTGGGGTACCCCATGTCCAATGATGGATCGAGTCAAGGTGTTTCTCGATCACACCACTCCCGCACAATTTTCGGCTGCGGACTTAAGGGAATGATTCCCTCTATCAGAAGAAGCAGATGAATCCTCCTGAGGAGACAAGGTCGGGAGAGGGATCCCATTAGAGGAGGGTGAAGTCAGGGATCAAGACTTGGATATTGAAGAGTTCGCTGAGGCCCTTGAGGTAAAGATTCCAAACCCCTTCTTCAGGGCCCACTTTCAGGTTATTCTGGACTCCTTGCTAACATCTAAATTGTGCAGGAGGGACTTGTGCACAGAACTCGTTCTCACCCTTCAAGAGATACAGATGCGGGACCTTCAGGGTTCATGCCTGCTGCTGAGGAGATCATCATGTCTGTTAGGTCTAGAATACCCAATGTGGCTCTGGAATCTTCAGACCTTCCAAAAATATATATAGGGTCATGCTTCGAGGTCCTGATGACATCAACCCAAGAATGAGACTGATAATTTGATCTCTGCAAGTCGCCTCTACCAAATTAATGACTATCATCCATCGACCATGTTAACTGATGTGCATGCTCCCTTTTTAGCATGCATAGTCCTCCAAATGGCATTGGTTTCCTTGGCGAGGCCGTTCGGTGCCCCTGGCAACGCCTTTCCTTGGGGAATAATGGTGACTATAGAGGTGGAGGCCTAGATTAATCAAACAGTGGCACTCACGATCACTAGTGGGACCGTTAGGGAGGTTGAGCCTGAGATCATCAAGGTGGGGTCTGATGATGTGGATCGATCAGATAGCCCATGTCCCGCCGTGCCTGATCAAACAGCAGACGTGGACCCTACTAAAGAGTTCTTGGAGTCATTCCCCGTGTATGAGCCTACCAACCGCACTGACTGGGATGAGATGACCTCTAATGAAAAGGACAACAGAATAGTCTATCGTCTGTCATGGAAGTAGATCAAGCACTTCATTGATGACATCCCCAAGCACTATGGATAGATGATATGGATAGACTTCGCTCGTGACTATGCGAACTATGTACTGGGGGAGTGTATGCCCAACGTCATCACATGCTCATCCAAGATCTTATGGTGAAGAATATTCAGGAGCATGACTGTGTCCTCGGTGTGGATTGACAGCGGAGGAAGGTGGTGAACATCAAGAGGCTCCAGGAGGCTGAAGATGAGGTCCAACGGCTGTAGAGTTGGGCAGATGAGCACCTAGCCTCCATCAATGCGCAATCTGAGCTAATATTGTGATTGAAGGCTCAGTTGATAGAGGCTGAAGAGGGCATGAAGCATCTTCTGATGAAATTATCATCATCTAGACCAACATGGAGTAGGCCCAGATTGTGTCTAATAAATTGCACCCCATCACTACTGATGAGGAGCAGGAACTAAACAGGCGGCAACAAATCCTGGACACCACCAGTCATAGGGTGGCGGAGCTGCTACGCTCTTTCGATGAGGTTAACCCGTCTATGGGGGAAATCGATCCTCGAGTACTGTAATGATTGCAAACCCTCAAACGTACTTTCATGCTTCGATTATTTGATGCATGTAGATTGCATGAGTTCTGTTATTTGTATTAGTTCATTGAACACCTGTGATTTTTGTGAAGCGTCCAATGACCATTCCCTAAGCTCATGTGGGTCGGGTCCGATGTGAGAAATAATGGATGACCACCTTATCACTCCATCCAAATGTAGGAGTGAAAACCAAGATTCGGGCATCTGGGGGTTTGAAAAACCAACCCAGATTCCTGGGAGGAGAAGGGAGAGACCTGACTAGAGAATGAAGCTCTCAAAACAACCGAATTATGGTTTTCCTAGCTTGCTCTTATGAACGAATGGGGTAACTCCAGAGGCACTAGAATAAATCCAAATATGGGGGATGGAAAGTGTGAATTACAATACCCAAGATTTGGAACACTGTGTGGATGACGTGACAATAAAATAATAATTTTTGACCGCATTCAAAACACATCATCTATATTGTTATAGCCTGAAATGGGGATGAAAAATGAGGGCTGACCGCTGAACATGTTCGAAACACGAGGCCTAACATAGAATGTCATCGATTAGCATTCCGGAAAGTTTTCCTAGGACAATAGGAAAGACATAGGCTGAGCATCCATACTATTAGGGGGTTCCTCTAGACGTGAATGAGGGTGAGGATCCGAATAAAGGGCACACAAAGCATAGAGGGTTGTTCGACTAGAGTCCAACACTCTTGAAATTACGCCACTGCGGTGGAAACGCATTAGGTGGAGTCACCAGCCTAATTAGGGATGAAACATACTTCTGAACAGGACCTCTATGACAAGGAAACTGTCACCTCCCAATGTTTATCATGGGGCATTCTGAACTTGTTTATGGAAAAGGTTCAATTTCATGGTTCCCCAAGAAAGGTCAGGTTAAGGGACCAAAAAAAGAGGGGGGAAATGGGAATTACGATTCCTGGGGATAGACCTAGAGACATGATGTCTGGGGGTTCCTACGCATCCCATGAGAATGGTAATCAGGACAAACGTAGTTCTTGGGGAATAGTGTGGTCAGAGACCAACACTGGAAAGGGTAATTTTCTCTGGAGAGGAAACTGACGCATCCCATGGTTGACATAGGGCATCCCGAACTTGTTCAGGGTAGAACCACAGTTTAGTGTCATGCATTGAGTGCAGATAAACTCAAGCAGTTTAACATCATACTATAGGATGTGGAGTGAAAGGGAAGATCCTTGGAGGGGAGTATGTGGCCTGGTAGCTATCAGACTAACATGAATGAGGACTTGGAGTTCAGATCACACCACGTATCCTTGGAAGAAACTCTTCAGGTAAAGTGACCAATAGTGAGAATTAGGCTGGGCCCAAAGCAAAGTGGTCAAGAATTCCTACATACCACATGAGGATGAGAATCAAGCCATACGTATTTCTGAGAGTGAAGTTTAACGTTGTGTGGGAAAAGGAAAGGCATGTGTGGCAATGGCTGCACCAGTACACGTCCTACCAGAACTACTAAGCCCATGTGAGTCATGCTCGATGTGGGAAACAAGAAGTAGTGATGGGACTTTCCTAGAATAGGGATGCACACATTAGGGATGATGGGAAATTATATGACTGACATCCCACTAATGCTGACCTGCCTATATAACACACCTAGATGCACTGAAGAGTAAAGCTGAGCATGTTGGAATTCCACGTGAACATAAGGGAGTGGAAACATGTGAATCGTGATTCTCGAGATCTGGACCACAATGAGGGTGGCGTGATGATAGGAGATAATTGTTTATTGTGTTCGAAACATAGTATCCATATCGCGTTATCCTAGAATGGGGACAGACAGATGAGGGTTGACCGCTGACCATGTTCGAAACATGGGACCTGTCGCAAATGTCGTTCGGGGTCTTCGGGGACATTGGCCCGAAACAGTAGGTGAGATGAGGCTGCATGATACTAGGCCGTGAAGGGGGTCCCTTAGAACGTGGAATAAGATGAGGATTCAAATGATGGGTGATAGAGCGCTGTCGTGGGCGCCCTCAAATGATTAATGTGATTTTGGGGTATTTAGGTGAAACAGAGTGGCTGACCAAGGTCATCTCTCAAAGGAGGAAGTGAATTTAACAACTTATTAAAGGTATTATAAAAATAAAATAAAATAGAATAAAATAAAAACACTAATTTAAAGGATTGAGGTTTTTTATAGTTTATGAATCTAGAAGAAGTTTGCTGGAAGAAGATTGTATATTTTTTTGTTTTTAGTTTTGAAATGAATTTCGATTAAAATGACACAACAAGAAGATGTTTTTTTAGAAATCTATTTTAAAAGGTGTAATCGATCTAACTCTACCTCTTCATTCACTTATTAATCATTATCATTTAAATAAATATCCACTTAATTATGATCCCCTAATTTGTTATCCCTCGAACCCTACGAGAGTTAACTTAACCACAAAGATGAAATTACTTAAACCCTAGGCTAGCTTCGGAACACGCAATCGCAACACCCTGCTTTGATTATTGTTCTAAGGATAGCTTATGGTCAGTGGTTAATTAGAGCACATATCCATTCTGTAAATGATGATTAATTGTGTTTAGGGATTATATTTGAACTCTACAAATTTATCCCGTATGGTCTTGTATTACCGATTAAGATTGTGCTCTCACAATTTACACAATTCATGACCTCGCGTGTTTTGTGTTAATTGTTCAATTGCTTGCTTAGTTTCTTGTAATTTAAAAATACAATTCATGGATCATATTATGTGAATTACAGTAGATCATTGATTCAAAATAATTAAATGAAGAGGGTATAAGATAGATCAATTACTAAAAGACTACTCTTACATGGGTGGCGTAATCATCGTAGAAGCGTTTTGCATGTGCAAAGGTTTATAATGGGTATAACCCAATAACGCTTCTACTCAATAATTCCAGCACAAAGAGGAAGATTAAGAGAAGAATAAATTTAAACAAAACAGAATAAAAGAGAAGAAATAAAAGAAGAACAAAGAAGTTTATTAAACAAACAAAATCATTACAATGTGAAGGAGAAGAAGAAGGCTTCGTCGAAGGGATCCTTGCTTCAAGAGCTACCCTTATTGAAATGGTTGGAGAATTGGAGTGGATCCACTTATCCTCTTCCCTCAACTTCCCAAATGATTTCCCAACCCCTCCAAATGAGAAAAACTCCAATTTATAGAGGGGAGGGGAGGAGATGTTACAAGTGGTTTCAAGTGTGAATGTGGAAATTCGACCAAATATTTTATTCCAACTTTCACCACCCATTTGACCTCAAAAACGCGTGAATTGACTGGCCTTCCAGAAGGATTATTTGTGCCAAATCATGTCCCCGATCCTGAATCAAAATTTGGGCTCAATACAAGCCCTGATGAAGAATATATGGCCCAAATACAGAACCCATGTCCATTCTGCCGAGTCCATCCCACCATTGGATTAATGGACCATTTACTCTATCCAGATGCACTATTTAGCTCTCGTGTCCTTAATGAAAGTTGTATAAAATTAAGTTAGGAACATTTTTACAAAATTGAAAATTCAAATAATAAATATTAAAATATTTATCTTCGAAATACTACAGTACACTATTAAGGGTAAAACTGGAATTTTCACCAAATTTTCAAATGAATGATCAAATCCCAAATATTTTATAAATAAACATATTTAACATAATTTGAGGAAATTATATCATTTATTATCAATAAAATATTCAACAAAATAGTGTTTTATCAACTCCCCCACACTTACCCTTTTGCACTCTTGAGCAAAACCTCATATCAAGTAAACATCAATATCAAATCAAAACCAATTTTAAAACACATATCTTTGAGATCAAACAATTACACACCAAGAAACAAAAGATATCATGCCTCATAAAAACCATTATTTCAAGTTCTTCATTTATATCATTCAATATATTTCCACTTTATTTATCCTCCCATGCACAAAACACTTACCTCACTTGAATTTTCTCTCATCACTCAAATATCAATTTTTTTTGCAATGTCTTTCTCATCCAAACTCATACAAGGGTCACCATAGGCTTGATAGATTCATACATCGCCAACCGATGTGAGTCAAGGACATATGTTTATCATGAGGACTTTTTAGGGTTGTTCTGTGGCTTTTAGTTGGTAGGATTTAGATGTGAAAAATTCTGAGGCTGAATGAGGAGGGCTTGACTCTTTTTGAAGCAAAATTGTATTAATCTAATTTTCACTTAAATATGGTCTTCTCCTCAATCCCCATAGTATCAATTCAGCTCCATCATCATGAAAAGTCATGAAAGGTTTACAACATTCATCATTCCAGCATAAAAAATTTCAATCTTCTCAAACATGATTTTCTTGAAAGCTCCAGATGGGCACAACTTTCCACCTCAATTAGAAGCTCCCGAAAAGGCACAGCTTCACTTTGTCATGAAAGCTCCAGAAAAGGCACAACTTTCAATATAATGACTTTCTTCAGTAGAAAACACATCTCTTCAGAATTTAATTTTCCACCCAAAGTATCACATAATGTGGTGGCACAACACAAGACAGCTTCCCCCACACTTAAGCTCAACTAGACTATGCAATTTCACTTCAAGAGTTGGTTGGATAGGGAAAATTGGCTTGTAATGTGGCTAACCGAATAGGTTGTGCATGGATTCTAAGGGCTACAAGGATTAAATATTCAAGGTAGGCCATTACAAAAAAGGATTCTTTGAAATAGGGGATTTAATACCAAACAAATGCCTCAACCATTTAAACATAAGTACCTCAAACCCTCAAGTTTTGACAGGAATAAATCAAATTCTGGTTAAATCAAGTATGGTTTGGTTCTCTCAAGAAGTGAGTTGAATGTAAAGAATATGAAAATAATGGTTCAGAAGCCTCACAGGAAAGTGATTTCAAATATAAAGACAGTGAGATGTGGCATGGGATTCAAAATTCAGTGAACTTTTCATGAAATTACTAAATATTTGAACTTGAAACAAAGTCATTTTCAGCATTCATTTAAGCTCAGTTTCATGGGATAAATCGTTTCAATCATTGATATGCATTTCAAAATTGTGATGAGAATCATTTCAGCTCAAAAATTTCAAAAACACAAAGAAAATTGAAAAATAAACACACAAAATTTGAAAAAATACACAATTTTTTGTTTTGTTTTTTTAATCAGGAAAACAATTGAAATTACTAAACTAAAAGGTTCCCTAAGGAAAACAATTGAAATTACTAAACTAAAAGGTTCCCTCCCCCACACTTAAAATATTGCATTGTCCTCAATGTGAACCCAAGAGATGATATATGAACATGAAATGCAGAATTTTTAAATAGGACAAATAATATAAAAGTGAAAGGGTTAGGAACAACCTGATGTGATCAAGTGATGATGGGGTCATGAAGTGTGATAAAATCCACTGCATCAGTAGGAAGTCCCTCAATGTATCTCTTCAAACGTTTCCCATTGACTGTAAATCTCCTTCCAGTGTCCTCTTGTGTGATATCCACTGCACCATAAGGAAAAACATTAGATATAATATAAGGACCTAACCATCTGGAACGCAACTTACCAGACATCATCTTGAGTCGTGAACTATAGAGAAGGACTTTCTCTCCAACATGAAACTCCCTTTGTTGGATCATTTTGTCATGAGCTGCTTTTGATCTTTCCTTGTAGAGCCTTGAGTTCTCATATGATGACAGTCGAATCTCCTCAAGCACTTGAATTTGCAACTTCCTTTGAATTCCAGCTTGGGCCAAATCCGTGTTGCATTTCTTTATAGCCCAATATGCCCGATGCTCAACTTCCACTGGGAGATGACATGCTTTCCCAAAAACAATCCTAAATGGGGACATACCAATGGGTGTCTTGTATACTATCCTATAAGCCCACAATGCATCATCCAAGCGCTTGCTCCAATCCTTCCTATTTGGATGCACGGTTTTCTCTAATATTTGTTTTAGCTCACGATTTGAAACCTCAGCCTGGGCATTTTTTTGGGGGTGGTATGGTGTTGATGTTTTGTGTGTCACCCCATACTTCCGAAGGAGGGAAACAAAATTCCTATTGAAAAAGTGTGTCCCTTGGTCACTGATGATGGCCTTTGGTACTCCAAACCTACAAAAAATCTGTGCTTTGACAAAGTCCACAACAACATGAGAATCGTCAGTCCTGGTGGCCTTGGCCTCCACCCATTTACTCACATAATCAACAACAAACAAAATATACAAAAATCCAAATGAACTAGGAAAAGGACCCATAAAATCAATGCCCCATACATCAAAAATCTCATAGAATAGTATGGGTTGTTGGGGCATGTCATGTCTCCTAGAAATATTCCCAGTGTGTTGGCAACGAGAGCATGACTTACAAAACACATGGGAATCATGGAACAAGCTAGGACAATATAATCCAGAGTCCAAAACCTTCCCAGCTATCCTTTGGGGTCCAAAGTGTCCACCACAAGCAAGTGTATGACAGAAATTAAAAACAGACTCAAACTCATGATCGGGAACACACCTCCTAATGACTTGGTCACTACACATGCGCCAGAGGTAAGGATCATCCCACACATAATACCTAGACTCACTTTTTAATTTTTGGACTTGATATTTCTTTAAATTTGCAGGGATTTCAGAGGCAACAATGTAGTTCACTAAATCAGCATACCAAGGATGTGTACCTGAGATGGAATAAATATGCTCATCGGGAAAAGTGTCCCGAAGTGGTACCTAGTCCAAGTTGTCATCCTCTAGTGTGTGAGTAAGCCTACTCATGTGGTCCGCCACCAAATTCTCTGACCCCTTCTTGTCCTTTATCTCAAGGTCAAACTCTTGAAGAAGGAGCATCCAACAGATAAGTCGTGGCTTTGCATCTGGCTTCTTCAGGAGGTACCTCAAAGCTGCATGGTCAGAAAAAACAACTACTTTAGATCCCAATAAATATGAACAGAATTTATCTAAAGAAAATATGACAGTAAGAAACTCCTTTTCCGTAGTTTTGTAATTTGATTGGGCTGAATCCAGTGTCCTCGATGCATAGGCGATCACATGTGAATGTCCCTCCACCTTCTGAGATAAGATAGTTCCAACCGCGAAATTGGAGGCGTCACACATAAGCTCAAATGGAAGGTCCCACCGCGGGGGCTGTATGATCGGTGGAGTGGTCAGACACTTCTTTATCTCATCAAATGATACGCTGCATGAATCATCAAAATTGAAGTCAATATCTTTTTGAATCAATCGAGATAAGGGTAGAGAGATCATACTAAAATCTCTGATGAAGCGTCGATAAAATCCATCATGTCCAAGGAATGATCGAACATCACGCACACATGTAGGATATGGAAGGGATGAAATAATGTCTACCTTAGATTTATCAACTTCAATGCCATGTTGTGAGACTATATGACCTAAGACAATTCCCTTTTCGACCATGAAATGACATTTTTCAAAATTTAAGACCAGATTCTTCTCAATACAACGATGCAACACATCACTCAAACTAGAGAGACATTTATCAAATGAGGATCCATAAACTGTAAAATCATCCATAAATACCTCCATGTAGGTCTCAATGAAATCTGAGAAAATACTCACCATGCATCTATGGAAGGTACCTGGGGCATTGCAAAGTCCAAATGGAATCCTCCGATAGGAAAATGTGCCAAAGGGACAGGTGAATGTAGTCTTCTCCTGATCCTCTAGAGCTATAGGAACCTGAAAATATCCAAAAAATCTATCCAAGAAACAATAGTGTGTCTTCCCAGCTAGTCTCTCAAGCATCTGATCAATAAATGGGAGGGGGAAATGGTCTTTGTGAGTGGACTGATTTAGTTTCCTATAATCAATACACACACGCCAACTGTTTTGCACCCTCATTGGAACTAACTCATCTTTCTCGTTTTTAACAACAGTAACACCACTTTTCTTAGGCACAACCTGAATAGGACTTACCCACTGAGAATCTGAAATGGGAAAGATTATACCTGCCTCGAGAAATTTCTCAACTTCTTTTTTAACAACTTCCAGGAGGGTGGGATTGAGTCTCCTTTGTGGTTGTCTCACCGGTTTAGTCCCATCCTTCAAGATAATCCTATGCATGCAAATGGAGGGGCTAATACCTGATATGTCAGCCAAGGTCCACCCAATCTCCCTGATGTTCTCCCTCAAAATATTCAAAAGATTTTCTTCATGTTCAAAAGGGAGATTATTAGCAATGATAACAAGTAATCTCTCACCACTCAACAAGTATGAGTATTTCATATTTGGTGGAAATGGCTTGAGTTCTAATGAAGGAGGGTGTAGTATGGATGGAGACATTTAAGGAACTGAAATATGTGCACAAATAGCATCAGTATCAGAATAGACATCATCAAAATCAGAGAATAAAGCGTCAAATCCATCAGCATACTCAACAACCATGTAATAATCAGAGTTCACATGATCAAAATCAGAATATGATTCCATTTCGAAATCAAATCTTAGATAGTCTTGTTCCTTAAAAACGGGTGTAGAAGTACTCTTAGACATCAAACTAGAACCAATACTCATAATCTCCCTAAGCATAGGACAATCCAATTCCATGGGGTTTTTACTTGGTGGTTCAAAATGGGAGATAACAAAAGCAGAATGGTCCTCTAAGGGGTACTTCATAGAATCCATAACATTAAATATCACAACTTCATCTCTAAATTCCATGGAAAGTGTACCCTCATTGACATTTATGATAGTTTTTGCAGTTTTGAGGAAGGGCCTACCTAATATAATGGGGGCATGAGAACTTACCTGATCATCCTCCATGTTAAGCACATAGAAGTCTGCTGGAAAGATCACGTCTCTTACCCGGACAAGTACATCCTCAAGGACTCCCGCTGGATATGCCGTAGATCTATTCGCCAATTGCACCACTACTCTTATTGGCTTCAACTCACCAACCTGCAAGGAAGAGAATACAGAGTGAGGCATCACATTTATTGAAGCTCCTAAATCACAAAGAGCATCAAAGAAGTGCAACTCCCCTATGGTACATGGGATGGTGAATGTCCCGGGATCCTTGCACTTTGTTGGCATTGCTAGAGTTGGTGTAATGAGTGCCGAGACATTCCTTCCAAGGTTGATCCTATCATTTCCCTTGAGCCCTCTTCGATTGGTACAAAGTTCTTTTAAGAATTTCTCATACCTTGGAATTTGCTTAATGGCTTCAAGTAGAGGAATGTTGATCTCCACATGCTTGAATGTGTCCAAAACCTCCTTTTTCATTGCTTCTTCAACCATATTCTTGGTTTGAACAACCCTGTTTGGAAAAGGAAGGGGTTTAGGAGGAACATCATCAATATTTTTCTTACCTTTATCTTTCTCCTTGGATTGATCATCATTTGGTATGGAATGCGGATTCTCTGGAGTTGAGGTGAATCCTGGTGGAATGGTAGGTACAGATGTATCATTCATTTGCTTCCCACTTCTCAATGTGATGGCACTAACATTCCCCTTTGGATTTGGAGTGGGTTGGGAAGGTAGATTTTCGGAATTCTTACTTACAAGTTCATGGAGGGCGGTGGCAATCTGGCTCATTTGAGTCTTTAACTCCCTCAGCTCCAAACTTTGACTCTTCAGCTCATTCTGTTGATTAATAACAATTTGCTTCAAAAGATCATCAGTATTAGAATCTAACTTTGGTGGGGGATTCCCTTGTTGTTGTCTTGTTGATGCTTGGGCTTCAAATCTCCTTTGGGGTTGTTTGAAACCCTACTGGTAAGGCGGAGGCTGCTGGAAGTTTTGTTGAAAGGGTGGCCTTTGTTGTTGTCCAGAGACATACCTCATGTCCGGTTGATCTTTCCACCCTTGGTTGTATGTTGGAGCAAATGAATCAAACTTCTTTTGGGGATATGGTTGTTGTTGCTGCTAAAATGGTCTCCCAGGGAATACTGCTGCGCAATCCTCTGTCTCTTGTAGTTGTGGGAAACAGTCAGTTGGGTGGCTTGTCTCAGTGCAAATGCCACAAGGCCTTGAAAGAGGGGGTAGAGATGTCTTTTGTGCCAAAGAAATTTGCCTCACCATAGTTTTCAGTTCTTCTAACTTGGTATCAATCAAATGACTCTCAAGAGAAGAAGGACTTACCTGATGTACTCCCCTGATATGTGGTGTACCTCGATCACCAAATTGTTGGGTGTTTTGGGCCATCTTGTCAATCAATGCACGTGAGGCTGCTGGTGTCTTGTCCACCAATGCTCCTCCAGCTGAAACATCAACCATGCTCCTCTCCAGGGGTGTGAGTCCTTCGTAGAAGTATTGGATGAGGAGTTGCTCACCGATTTGGTGATGCAGACAGCTTGCGCATAACTTCTTGAATCTCTCCCAATACTCATACATTGACTCCCCTTGTGCTTGATTGATCCCCGAGATCTCCTTACGAATGGAAGTGGTCCTTGATGCTGGAAAACATCTCTGCAAGAAAAGACGTTTCAAATCGTTCCAACAAGTTACATCTTCGGGTTGTAAATAATACATCCAATCTTTCGCAGCTCCATCAAGTGAGAATGGGAATGCTCTTAATTTGATTTGGTCTTTAGATACATTTCTTGGTTTCAAGGTTGAGAAAACCACATTAAATTCTTTCAAATGTTTATTAGGATCCTCACCAGAGAGGCCATGAAACTTTGGAAGTAAGTGAATTAACCCAGATTTCAGTTCAAAGTCCGATTCGAGATTTGGGTATGTAATACAATTTGGTTGATAGTTAATATCAGGTGCAACCAATTCTCAAATGGTTATATTAAGTTCATTTACATTATTTCCAGCCATTGGTTCCTCTTTTATGTTTGAATTTGAATTTCTTCCAATTTCAATGTTTCCAGAAGAGAGGAATTCACCCACTGGTTGAATATTGAAACTTCTCGTAGACTGAGAGTGTCTGATTCGTGCCCTAAGGCTGCGTTCAATCTCAGGTTCAAGATATAAGAGATCTTCGGGATTAGTTCATGTCATATATCAAATAAAAATGAAAATAAATAAAGTGGACCATAGTAAAATAAAAATGAGAAGTTTGAGTTGATGGTCCAAAAACAAGTAGAAGAAAATAAAATAAGGAGAAGAAAAATCAGATTGGGTAAAGAAGGAATAAATAAGAGAGGAAGAGAATAAAATGTAAAATAAAATAAATACCTATAATTTGTTGAAATAATTACTTTCCTCCCCGGAAACAGCGCCAATTTGATAGAGCGCTATCGTGGGTGCCCTCAAATGATTAATGTGATTTTGGGGTATTTAGGTGCAGCAGAGTGGCTGACCAAGGTCGTCTCTCAAAGGAGGAAGTGAATTTAACAACTTATTAAAGGTATTCTAAAAATAAAATAAAAGAGAATAAAATAAAAACACTACTTTAAAGGATTGGGTTTTTTTATAGTTTATGAATCTATAATAAGTTTTCTGGAAGAATATTTTATATTTTTTTGTTTTTAGTTTTGAAATGAATTTCGATTAAAATGACACAACAAGAAGATGTTTTTTTAGAAATCTATTTTAAAAGGTGTAATCGATCTAACTCTACATCTTCATTCACTTATTAATAATTATCATTTAAATAAATATCCACTTAATTATGATCCCCTAATTTGTTATCCCTCGAACCCTATGAGAGTTAACTTAACCACAAAGATGAAATTACTTAAACCCTAGGCTAGCTTCGGAACACGCAATCGCAACACCCTTCTTTGATTGTTGTTATAAGGATAGCTTATGGTCAGTGGTTAATTAGAGAACATATCCATTCTAGAAATTAGGATGAATTGTGTTTAGGGATTATATTTGAACTCTACAAATTTATCCCGTATGGTCTTGTATTACCGATTAAGATTGCGCTCTCACAATTTACACAATTCCCAACCTCGCGTGTTTTGTGTTAATTGTTCAATTGCTTTCTTAGTTTGTTGTAATTTAAAAACAAAATTCATGGATCATATTATGTGAATTATAGTAGCTCATTGATTCAAAATAATTAAATGAAGAGGGTAGAAGATAGATCGATTACTAAAAGACTACTCTTCCATGGGTGGTGTAATCATCGTAGAAGCGTTTTGCATGTGCAAAGGTTTATAATGGGTATAACCAAATAACGCTTCTACTAAATAATTCCATCCCAAAGAGGAATATTAATAGAAGAAGAAATTTAAACAAAACAGAAGAAAAGAGAAGAAATAAAAGAATAACAAAGAAGTTTATTACACAAACAAAATCATTACAACATGAAGGATAAGAAGAAGGCTTCGTCGAAGGGATCCTTGCTTCAAGAGATACCCTTATTGAAATGGTTGGAGAATTGGAGTGGATCCACTTCTCCTCTGCCATCAACTTCCCAAAGGACGTCCCAACCCCTCCAAATGAGAAAAACTCCAATTTATAGAGGGGAGGGTAGGAGAGGTTACAAGTGGTTTGAAGTATGAATGTGGAAATTCGTCCAAATATTTTATTCCAAATTGCACCGCCCATTTGACCTCCAAAACGCGTGCATTAACTGGCCTTCCAGAAGGATTATTTTTTCCAAATAATTTTCCAGAGCTTTCCTCAAAATTTGGGCTCAATACAAGGCCTGATGAAGAATATATGTCCCAAATACAGAACCCATGTCCATTCTGCCGAGTCGAGCCCACCATTAGATTAATTGCCCATTTACTCCATCCAGATGCACTCTTTAGCTCTAGTGTCCTTAATGAAAGTTGTATAAAATTAAGTTAGGAACACTGTTACAAAATTTAAAATTCAAATAATAAATATTAAAATATTTATCATCGAAATACTACAGTGCACTATTAAGGTTAAAACTGGAATTTTCACCAAATTTTCAAATGAATGATCAAATCCCAAATATTTTATAAATAAACATATTTAAAACAATGTGAGGAAATTATATAATTTATTATCAATAAAATATTCAAAAAAATAGTGTTTTATCAACGGTCTCACGAATCTTGGACATGAAATGAGGGTAAGGTCCCCGTGAAAATTCCATAATTTGGGCTCTTTACCTAAACGCCTTTGAATATGACTATAAGATGTATCAGAAAGAGGGAGTCGAGTCCCCTACCAAGGACAAGGGTCCTGGGGCTGCAAAATTCCATCTTAAGGTTTTGGGGTGGACCATTAAGGGGGGATTGATTTAATGGACTGTGTGCAGGGTGGCGAAATAGCCAAACGTGACGTGAATTTCCCAAAGGGAGATTTTAGTTTTAGGTCATAGAACTCGGACCATGCTGGGAAAAGATATGGGAAGCACATGGTGCGGCTATTGAAAAACATAATGTGAACAAGAACCTAAGAGGTACTCACCACCCCACATATTCCCAGATGAGTTCGGGCCAAGGGGCTGAAAAAGAAGGGACAAGATTTGTAGATTCCTGGGGCTGGGCCTGGAGACAAAAATTCCTAGGCGTTCCTATGTATCCCATGAGGATGGGAATCAAGCCATATGTAGTTCTGGAAAATGTCATGCAGTTTAACATCTTGAAGAAAGGACATGAAATGGTCTTAGTTTATGGTCATAGAGCTTGGACCATAGATGATAGGAAACGCGAGAGACACATGGTGGGGTGATTATAAAACCCGACGTGAACAGGAACCTGGGGTCCCAACCACCATGTGTTCCTTGGGAAAGTTTTCGGTCGAGGGACCGAAAACGAAAGTTAAGCTGGGCCTGAGGAAAAGTGCATGGGAATTCCTACACATCACATGAGGATGTGAATCAATCCAAATGTAGTTCTTAAGATGGCATGGTGGGACACTAGTTCCAGGTATAATAAGGTTGTGCGGGTCTGGCCCTTGCACCAAAAGAAGCGATATTTGATATATCTTGTTTGTCCTTTAGGATGAATGAGTGTTTTTTCTTGTGAAGCAATGGACCTAGGATAGAAGGTCTAGGTATCGACATAGGAATCAAGCCATATACAGGCGTTGAAAAATGGTATGGTGTGTAACTGTTACCAAACATGATGTACCCTCAGGTGAGGACCTCACAATGCAGTGTCATTTTTCTTCATGCGGACAAGATGATAATATCACATTTTAGGGTCATGTGATGGGACCAACCATGCACTTTTAATGTCATACAGGACAGAAACAACAATTTAAAGTCACGTGGGAATATGCATCATAGTTTAATGTCATATGGATCAGACGTATATAAGAGACGAGGTTCCAAAGGGGATGCACGCGGCGTGATAAAGCATGTCTGATGTAAATGAGGACAAGGTCCACACCGTACCATGTAAAAATACAAGGAGGAAACTTTGGGCCGAGGGGATGTGAAAGATTAGAGGAAAGGGGGGGGGGGGTAGGAGAAACTATCTCCCAACTGAGATGGACCCAAAAACAAGACGTCCGGGTGTTTCTATGTATCCCATGAGGACGAGAATCAATCCACACATAGTTCTAAAAGAGATATTAGTTTATGGTCTTAGAGATCAGACAATAGATGGGCGAAATTCTTCCATGTAAGTGTAAACCTCAACCCGATCCCTAATCCCACGTGATCGGTGCTCGGTGTGGGAAACAAGGGCGGAAGAAATTTCTTTGTAGTACCTGGAAAGAACGCTGAAGGGAAATCAGTGTAGTGCCCTGAATGATTTCCTTATTATGGATTTTTCCTTCTAACGTGCGGATGTGAACTGAGGAATAATACCAAGAGTCTCAAAATTCTACTTGGACATGATGAGGTGGAAAAGTATGTGAGTCATGTAATTGAAATTTTGGGCTTAATGGGGTTGGCGTGACGATGGAGGACAACTGTTGACTGTGTTCGAAACACAGCATCCATATTGTGTGACCTAAGGCGGGAACAACAAACGAGCATCGAACGTTGACCAAATTCACAACGTAGGACTTGTATCAATTTTTTTCTCGAAACCCTTGAGGACGTTGGCCCATAATGGTAGGAGGGCCCTTGGGCCTAGAATTCATGCCATTCGAGGGTCCCTTTGGGTGTGAAAGGTGATGGAAGCCCTAATGAAGGGGAACACGAAGCCTGAGAAATGTGTGAAAGCATATCCTGGTAGAATTTGACATTCCAGGTGCCAAACCAGAGTACCCTTTGGCACATTAGTGAATTGCCGAAGAAGAAGAAGGGGCTCATCTTGAGAGCGGCCGATTTGAAAATACTAGTATTGAACAAGGGGATGGAAAACTCTCAGGTGGAGGTAAATAGCATGGTTGTTACAAAAACCCAGCATGAATGAGGAAATAATCCCATACCACACCATATACCCCTCTCCCTGGCGTAATGCAGGCCAAGGGGCCAAGATGAGGCTGGACCTGAAGACTAAATGTCTGGGCGGTCCTACATATCCCATGAGGATGGTAATCAATCCATACGTAGTTCTTGCAGGGAGTAATGTGTAGTTTAACTTCATGAAGTAGGGATACAAATGGGTGAGGTACCCCACATAGAGGGGGTGTACTGTGCGGAGAGTAAACCGACGTGAATGAGGACATAATCCCATACCACACCATACAACCCTAAATGAGAACTGGGGCTGGGGCCCCAAAAAGGCCAAGGGGCCTGAGGCTGGGCCTTGGAAAGAAAGTCCCGACTAGATTTCAGTTTAACATCTTATAGTATGGACGAAGAAAGGGGTTAGATACCTCAAACAAGGGAGGTTTACGACACAGAGAGTAACCCAATGTGAATGAGGACATAATCCCATACCACACTGTACAATCTCGTAAGAGTTAAGACTTGGGCCGGGGGCCCGAGATTGGGAATGCAAAGCACGGTAGGGCCTAGGATCACGGTATGGATGATAAATGAAGGGAGGGATGTCTCAAGGGGACATGTGTGGCATGGTGAAATAGCCCGACGTGAATGAGGACATAAGCCCGCTCCACACCACACAACCCTAAATGAGAACTTGGGCCAGGTCCAGAAAAGTTCAAGGGGCTGGAAAAGACCAAGGGGCTAGAAAAGGCCAAGGGGCCTGAGGCTGGGCGTCCTGGCCAATGGTAGCCATATGACTTCTTGTGCGGTTACCACCTTATCACAACAATTAATCCCAAATGAGCAGTACTCGGTGTGGGAAACAAGGATCCGGACTCGGCTCTCCCTGTCATATGGTGGGGATAATAGCTGACATCGTCCGAAGGGAGTTCATCTCTTGGAGATACAATGGGGAAGAATGAACCACTACACTCAATGTTTAGGACATCTTGGGGTGGATCTAATGACAAAGGATAACTATTGAATATATTCTAAAAACAGTGTTCTTAGAGTGGCTTGGAATGGGAACACCAAATGAGCATCGACCATGGACCATATTCGCAACGCAGGACGTGTTTCAGTTTGTTGCTCAACATCCTCAAGGGCATTGGCCTGAAGTGGTAAGAGAGCCCTTGGGCCTTTCATCCCTACCGTTCGGGGGCCCTTCTATATGGGAAGGATGATAGAGTCCGAATAAAAGGAATGAGCGAAGCATACTATGCCCATACATTTTAAAGTCAAGCATGGAGGTAAAAGAGGTGGATACCTCCAGTAAGTGGGACGTATAGAAGAATAGAGATGAGATCGACGTGTATTGAGGAAAAAACCTACACCACACCATATTTCTTGACCCAAGGGGAGATTATAGCATTTGGTCTGGGCCAACAGATGAAATGTCTATGCGTTACTATGTATCCCATGAGGATGGGAATCAAGCCGTACGTAGTTCTTGAAGGCCATGAAGTTTAACGTCGTGTGGTGAGGACGTAGGAGGATAGAAGAACAAGGAGAGGGCACATGGTGTGACCGTTGAAATCTTGGCATGAGTGGGGATAAGGAAGCTTGCACCATATCATGTAAGGGTCCTCTAAGAGAACTATACCCAAGAGAGATAGTCAAAGAGAAGTATTTGGGGATGGGCTCAAGACGAAATTCTTGATCATTCCTACGTATCTCATGAGGATGGGAATCAAGACACATGTAGTTCTAAGGGTGTAGTTTAACATATTGCAGGATTACATATAGTTTAAATTCATGTCGGATAGAGAAGTTTAGGGTCATGCAGGACCAGACGGTTTAGGGTCATGCCGGACCTGGTAGTTTAGGGTCATATAGGACCATCTGGCTCAGGCAAAGTATTTCTTGAGAAACTTGGCATTGGTGGGAGGAGTTATATGATCACCATCCATGGTCACCAGGGAGTATGCACCATTGGGGTAAACACTATGAATTATGTAAGGTCCTTCCCATTTGGGTTCCAACTTGGTTGGTTTCTAGCCAGGGATCATTGCTGTCCGGAGGGCCAATACCAAGTTGCCTTGCAGGAAAGAGCAGAGGCAAACCTTTTTGTCGAAGGCTATAAATATCTTATTCTGACGCCTTTCAAAATTGTGTAGGGCATGGAGCATATTCTGGTTAAGTGCTTCCAATTCATCCATACAAATTTCAGCTACCTTATCTGGCGCCTGCTGGTCATAGACCACTATGCGTAACGAAGGAATTCAGATCTCGATAGACAGGACAACCTCAGCTCCGTACACTAGGGAATATGGGGTCACCTGGGTGGAATTACGAGTCATCGTCTGATAATCCTAGAGGGCATTGAAGAGTTTTTCTGGCCAACTCTTCTTGTTCTGACCAACCATTTTCTGCAAAATGTTAGAGAGGGTTTTGTTGAACACCTCGATCTGTCCATTTTCCTACGCGTGATAGCGGGAGGTATGGTTCGAACGGATGTTGTACTTGGCGCACAACTTTTTCAACTCAGCTTCTCGAAATTTGGTGTCGTTATCAGTGAGTATGGTGTGAGGGACTCTAAACCAGTAGATGATTTTGGAGATCATGAAGTCAATGATAGAAAGAGCCTTAAAATCTTTAATCAAAACTACCTTTGGCCACTTGGAAAATAAATCCATAGCAGTAAAGAAGAACCTTCATTGGCATGTTGTCACTGGTGGATATGGTCTCACGACATCAAGTCCCCATACCGTAAATGGACAAGAGTACTTGGTGGAGTGGAGAGGTTCTGGTGGCTGGTTCATTAAGTTAGCATGAATTTGGAACGCGTGACATCTCTTGGTGAACATGATGCAATAATGGATCATGGAGGGCCAAAATTACCCCAATCTCAAGATCTGGTGAGATAGATTTGGCCCAGTCTAGTGGGTACCGCAGGAACCAACATAAACCTCCTGCATGACCTGAGAAATCTCAACTCCTTGGATGCAATAGAGGAGAAAAACATTTAAACCGCACTTATAGAGAGTCTGCTCAATACTAGGACCAATCTGGAGGGTAAACTGCACTGCGTGATGTTAGATTCACTTGCGCTCGACCCGATCATCTAGGAGGTAACCATTTTGAGATACTCGACAAATGGGGCTCTACAGTCAGGGGTCACTTCAACCACTGTATCTAAGGAACCTGGAGGTCCTGACGTGGAGGGCCAAGTGGTATGATTACTTACCTGCAGGCCATCATCATCATCTAAGGTGATGGGAGCAGTGACTCTTCGATGTGCCACATGTATAATCAGATCATCCTGCTTGGGTTCTGTAAGTGATGCAGCCAGGCTAGACAAGGCATCCGCTCGACTGTTTTGAGATCGAGGGATATGACTAACTTATTTCCGAGATGGGAATTGGGCCATTAGCTGGAGAGTGTGCTCCAATAATGGTACAAGATCCGGCTTTTGGATGACATAGTCACCATTGATTTTCTTGACGACTTGTTCAGAATCCCCTTTCACATGAAAATGGGGCACATCGATCTCGTGGGCCAGCTCGAGGCTAGTGATAAGAGCCTGATACTTTGCCTTGTTGTTGGTGCAGCCTTCTGACAACAGGAATGAGTATGACTGAATGGATTGTGCTAGGGTAATAAAGATGATACCCAAGCCCACCCTGTTGAGTATGGGGTCATTGAACCTCCTACCGGTGGGGCTTCAAGAAGCACCATCAAAGTGCATCTGTCAACACAGGATGGCATGATCTACTGAGAGGATCTCCTCATTAGGAAAATCAAGATCCAAGGACTGGTCAGCAGGAGTTGGATGGGTAGCAAGGAAGTCTACCAATGCCTTCCCATTAATATCTTTCTGAGGGATAAACCTGATATCAAACTGCTGAATAATCACTTCCCACCGTGCTAGACGGCCGGTCAACATGGGGCGGTTCAAAATGTACTTCAACGGGTCTACCCGAGACACCAGCTATACCTCATGTTGCTGTAAGTAGTGTCACAATTTCTGTACTACGAATACAAGTGCAAGGAAACTCTTTTTGATGGGGGAGTATCTGGTCTACGCCTCAATGAGCATACAACCAAGGTAGTAGAGGTTGTTTTCTATCCCCTCATTGTTCTTCTGGGAGATAAGGGCACCAAGAGATCATTCCAAGGAAGTCACGTAAAAAATTAGTGGTTTTCCGGGGATGGGTGGCATCAAGACTAGAGGCTAGAGTAGATACTACTTGATTTCCTTGAACACAGTCTAGCTCTCTTCATCCCACTCATAGGCGGAGCCTTTCTTCATGAGTTGAGAAAATGGCTTACACTTTCCATCTAGATTCACAATGAATCGGCGTATGGAGGCTATGTGGATTTGGAAACCTCAAATATTCCGAATATTTCTTAGGGGAGGAATCTGATCGATGGACTTGATCTTCTCTGGGTCGATCACCATGCCCCGATACCTGACAACAAAGCCAAGGAACTTCCCAGAGGTGACCCCAAAGGCACATTTCAACAGGTTCATATTCATGTGGTGAAAGTAGAGGAAGCCGAACACTTTCTCGAGGTCCTTAAGATGGTACTGGAGCTGGAGAGATTTGACCACCAGATTATCCACATAACATTTCACCAATGTCCCGAGGATTGGCTTGAATATGCGATGCATGGCCCGCTGATAGGTGGCACCTGCATTCTTTAAGCTGAAGGGAATGACCAGGTAACAAAATGTACCTTGCAGCACCCTGAAAGCTGTGGAATCCTTGTCCTTGGGGGACATTCAGATCTGGTTGTATCCTAAGTATCCATACATAAAGGAGAGGGCTTGAAACCCAACCATAGAATCGATCAACAATTCTGTCACAGGAAGGGGAAAATCATCCATTGGACAGTTGCGGTTGAGATTGTGGAAGTCAATGTAGACTCTGATCTATCTGTTCTTCTTTCTAACTGGCACAATGTTGGCTAGCCACTTGGGGTACTAGACCTCCTTAATGAAGTTATCCCTAATGATCTTTTCAACTTTTTCCTCGACCATGACACCGTGAGAAGGGTGTATCTTTCTTGGGAGGTTGATTGAACCCATGATGATTTTCCAGAAGACTGAGGCGGTGGACGACTACCTGAGGATATAGTCATGAAATCTCATTGTAACTCCAGGAAAACATGTCATGGTGTTGTTTCAGGAAGTCTATGTACCACTGTTTCTCCTTGAGGGACCTGGTGGCATTGATCAATGTCGGTCTCAGATCTGCCTCACTGCCGAGGTTCACCTGTACTAGTTCATCGAAAGTGGCTAAGATGCCATCTTCAAAGGATGAGGGAGCATCCTCCAAATCCTCTTATTTGTTTGTAGAGGAGGGATCCCCAGTGGGAGGTAACTCCTCTGGGTCGGTAGATTCTGATGGGACGCTGGTACCTGCCTGAGCATCAGTGGTCACCGCATCGGGAGATTTCGGTGCTTCCGACACCATAGTAATGAAATTTGTTGACCCAATCCCATCTAGTCTTTGGCCCAAGGGGACAATATTGATAATGTCAAAGAAGTAGTTGCGTGTTGGCTTGATCCAGTTAATTCCATCCCAGATAAATAGAAATGCATGACATACTGTTGTTGCCATGGGGCAGACGTCCCGAAACCTTACGGGGGTAGGAGGCTCCGGGATCACCTGATCCTGATTTGTGTAAGAGTACGAGGTGATTTTCCACCATTGATTGGACTTGGGAATATGCTTCTCCCTTGTACCAGAGACAAAAAAACATTGCCCCATGTCAGGGTCATGGCCTCTAATTGATGGATCAGGAAGACGTAGGTGTCATCCAGACCTTCCCAGGAGTCAGTTGCTACCGCGAAAAGTTCAACCTCACTGGCTTGAATCTGCTTGTCCTTGATCTTGTAATAGTAAGCATCCAAGTAGTGGGCTTAACAAGATAAAAAAGAAGATGAATCACCTTGGATCATGACCACTCGACCATTGAGTGATTACTTGAGGCACTGGTGATACGATGAGGGAACCACCATGTACAGGTGGAGCCAAGGTCTACTCATCAATGCATTGTACATGGTGTCTTGAGAGAAAACCATAAACCCGGTGCTGGAAACTAGGACACCGAATTGGGTCTTTAAATGGATCTTACTGACTGGGGTCTGCTCTATCTTGTTGTATCCCAGGATTCTTAAATCAGAGGGAGTCAGGTCATCTTCGGATAACCCCAGTTTCCATAGTGTCGGGTCAAGATTAGGTTAATCCTAGAGCCCGTGTCGACAAGACATTGGAGAACCTCCGTGCTGTTAAATTGGTCGGTGATGTACAATGGTTGGATTTTCCCCTATATGATAGAGTCTTCATCCTCTCTAGAGAAAAAAATGATGGAATTCCATTTAGTGTTCTCGACCGCTTCATCATGAAATGCTTCAACAGCTGCTACCTCCATCACAAACTGGAGGGAGATTCTTGAAGCCTCAGTGAGGGCCTCACGCATATCTGGTGACAGGAGAAGGGCCTCGAGGAGGGAAAGGCTCACTGGGATGATGGAAAGGTTCTTGAGAACATTATACTTCCATGCTAGGCATGAGATTCTACTTACATGAGTCTATTATGTGACAGGAGGCATGGCGGGCCCAGTCGGTTGGGCCGACGGCTGACTGGTGCTGGGTATATCCTGATGCTCACTACTCGAAGCCCGTAGAGTAGCTACCAGATGAGGGTCAGATGAGTGAGACCATCCTATAGAACGGTGATGCTGGTCACAACATTGTCGAAGTGGATCTGCCTGATCTAACAACACGAAAGGCAGTGGAGGCGGGCCTGATGACACTTGATGAGGAGGCTGCACATGCTGAGCTCTGTGCTGGGCCTACTATCTGGTCTCAGTCGCATGTACGGCCTGGCTAGAAGTGCTAATTGATGTGCCCCGATGACCCATATAGCCACGACTCCACCGATGTTGGTGTTGGCTGGGGATGTTGGGGAGGTTCGCTTGGTGCTCCCCATCACCGGGAGTCATATAGGGATTTACCAACTCCATGGTATTAACCGAAGCGTACCCTTGACTATCACTTGAAGATTCATCCATTACTGGGTGGATTCTAGGAGTAATCCCCATCTCCAGAAGCATGAAGTCACCGAGAGTGCGAGATGATGATGGAATTGGGGGGGGGGGTGCTTTCCCTTGTGCCACCAATGCTTGTTATTCTGGGAAGAGGCCGACTGAGATGATGATGCAGAAGTAGCGGATGTAGATTCCGAAGGCTTCATCGGATTTAGGCATGCACGAATGATACTATGGTCACAAGAAACTATTTTTTGAGCTATGCAGTCGTCATAATCCTGGGACTCGCGGTTAGAAACCTGCTGCCACTCACCCTTGCTATCGCTGCTGCTGTCTAGCCTTACGACGATGTATGCCACCTGTACAGGGGCCAAGCCCAACCTGACTATATTGTTATTGAATTGGTCTTGAAGTTAGTATTTAAACACATAACATTTCTTGAGAGTGTTCCCCAAGATTCGATGATAGGGGAAGTAGTTGGGGCCATCAGTGAGGTGCGCCTCTTCTGGCCATCTACACTCAGGAAAACGCACAATCCCCTATTCCAAGGCACTTCGGAAATAGCCGAGAACCTGGTTCTCATTGAACGAGTAGGTACAGTTTCTTCTATCCAGATAGGGGTCCTTTAGAGCCTGGCCCTCATGAGGAGCTGGAGGAGCCTGTCGAGGAGGTGGAGCCTGATTTTCTTGACTAGGTGGTGGTGGTTCATTACGTGGGGGAACCTGCCGGTTCTGAGGAGGCCGCTGCTGGGCTGGAGGCTGCACCTATGGTAGCATGCCTCTGCGCGGCTGGGGAGGTGACTCTACTGGTAATAATTCCAGTTGTTTGGGGGCCTCTATTTGGGCTACTGCAGTAGGCTCGGCTCTGACATCCCTTCTCTCAGGAATTACCAGAGGCAATGGATGTGTTTGGATGGCCTGTTCTAGGGATTCTTCTACGCACTGGGCCTTATTGTAGAAGTCTCGAAATCCCTCGGGGTAGTTCTGGGTTATCAGAGAGGGAACCGGTTCCATATTGACATTTCCTACACACATCGTCAGTAATTTTTCTTGAATCAGTGTCATGTCAAGAGAGTATGTAAGTCCTTTCCACTGGGCGATAAAGTATGCAGCGTGCTCATCAGGCCTCTGTTTGAACTTGAAGATGTCTGCGATTCTTTTCTTCTGTGTGGTGGAGCTGAACTGGTAAAGTAATTGCCTTCGGAGGTCCTCCCAGTTGGTTACTGATTCGGTGAGGATCTGGATGTACTAGACAAACGCAGGCCCCTCCAATTTCTGACAAAACATTAGAGTTTGGTATACTCCTTCTGTGCTGGAGTCCCTAACATGGGACCTCACCTTGAATTGAACTGGGATAGATGTTACGGCGGGTCCCCCGTCCCATTAAAGTGGGATAAGGTGGTATTCCTAAAACCTGGAGGTGTCGGCATATTATCCAACCATGCTAGATATGACTTTCCATCAGGCAGGATTGCCACCTGTCATGTTTCCAACACCTCAAGGTGGGCAATGAGTGCCTCCATTGGATCATCTAGGTGGGGGTCCCAATATTGATGGGGATCCCTTACCATGAGCGTGTTGCTGGGTTCTTCAACACGGTAAGCAGGCCCAGCAGCTCGTGGAGAGGCTGGCAGTGCGACCCTCGAGGTGGCTGGGGGATCCCAAGATGGGTCCCTTGGATTTTCATGCCATTCAGGAGGGTTTGGTGAGACATACCATGCTCTATTTCCATAAGTTACGGCCTTGACCCTCTCTGTGGGGGCAGGACGGTCAGGGTTGCCTAGAGGCAGCTCACCGAGGGGAAGTTGTTCCTGCCCCTACTGCCCTGGTCTAGGATTGTCGTAGTCTAGTCGTTGCTCTATATCACGTTCAGATAGAAGTTGATCGAACAACTTCTTCTACTAGGAATGTTTTTGGTGCAATTTGGCATTCTCAGGGTCTTACTTCGTCTTCTTCACTAAGGCGGATAGGTCAGAGGGCTTGGAATCTTCGACGTTCTCTTTACCCTTACCGAAATTCTAGGTGAGTACTAATGCCTCTGTTGGCATAGGGAGACCTAGAAGGTTCCTCTACTGGTGAGTAACCCTCCCTTATGGGTCCAGTAGTGGTGGCACACCCTTGGGGGGTAAGTCCCCATCGAGAAGCTCCAAATCATCCTCTTTGTCAACTATGTCGGCCATGTTGACTGTGACCCTTCCTGGGGGAATTTCCTCGATATAACCTAGAAAGTAGGGCTACCACCAGATAGGACTGAAGAGGAGGGAAACATATTTCCCCCAGCCACATATTTTCACATAGAGGGGAATCCTCCTTGATGATCTTGAGAAGTATATTGAAACTTTGAATTCATTTCTTTTAGAGGACCTTAAGCCGGCCTGGTGACTCGGGGCGCTGGGCCCCTGGGAGTGCAGCCAGATCGATTAGACGACATTGCTCACCAATGTATTCAAAATGCGCTTGGCTCCTAGGATAAACCACACGCTGATGACAAAGGTGAAAGTGCGTCACCCAGAGGGTTTGGAAGAAACATTCAAACTCCTTTGGAGTGAGGGATTCCGGTGCATGAAAATTCGATGCTGCCACGAGCTAGAACATCTCAGGGAAATGGTCCACTGCATGGATGTTCCATAAGCTCCTCAGCTAGGATTTCGGGTCTGGACCTTGATTTCCCCATTCGTCAACTGGGGGTGGATTAGGAACTGACAGCTGTACTGAGGCAGACCGTTGGGATGGCAGGCTGGTCGGTGGAGAGTACGGAGAGTGGGCTAACTGGCCACTGAATCTCAGGCTGTCCTCTGAAGAGTGTAGCGACCTGGCTTCCACATCACGATAAGATGGGATGAAGGCCACAGTTCCTAGATCAGGGGCTAGGGCTACTAGTGATAGGCCACACTGCTGTTTTCCCGCCATTGGTCCCCAAAATATCTCTTCGTGATCTCTTGTCAAGGTGGAGAGCGCTTCTGGTGACGACAATGGTGATTGCATTACCATGACCTATGGGGTTTCCAGATTTTCATTCTCCTGAATATACCTATGGAAGGAGTTGGTAATCCGATGGAACTCACATTCCGGGAGTATTAGGATGATGTGCCTTATTCCTGCCCCAACCCTTGACTCAAATGAATGAGGGGAGGGTTCTTTAGTTGAGTCGTATTTTGATTTAGAGTCTGAGAAGTGGAATGGTTTTATCTCTATCCAGAACTTCCCTGAATTCTTCTTATGGTGACAATGAGCCGCCTTACTTCCCCTGGGTGGCTCCTTGAGACAGGGCAGATTTCTGACACGAGGTCCTTCGGCCGCATTGGTGCTGGGGTAGAGAGGGTTTCCAACTGAGTAAGACGGGGTGCGAGGAGCACTGGAAAAAATGTCAAAGGGGACATGGAGAGGACCTCCACGGATAGTGATGGAGTGGTAAAGACCTCGGTTGGAAATGGCAGGAGCATGGGGAGGACCTCTATGCTTGTTTCCCCTAGTGACTCATTATGATGAGGGTCCTTGTATTGGGCTATCTAAACTCGGGTAGGACCTCCGTGATGGGTGTGAGTAAAATGAGGCTGGCCTTCACCCATCTGGTTGATGAGGTGAGGAGGACCTTTGATAGCTGCTGAGAGGACGCGGGGAGGGTCCCCACATTGAATAGAGACCAGATGTGCAACGTCCCCGCACTGGCGGTCAGGGTTAGAAGAAATGACCCCATACCCAGTGTAGTGGGTATAGGAGAGACTTCCGTGATGAGTGTCACTTCCATGGGGAAGACCCTCATTTGGATTAAGGGTGGCATGGGGCAAAACTTCTTGATGAGCCTTGAAGTGGGGAATGCCCACGATCTCCATGGTAGTGGTATGGGGAGGACCTTCTTAATTGGGTGGAATCACTGCGGGTTAGCTCACGGTGACCACTGCTTGTGCCGAAGACCAAGAGAGTCAAACCAGCCTGCCCATGGGGCGGTTGGGGCCTCGATCCTGGTCAGGAATATAAGTTCCCCTACTCAGTGTATGCAGGGAACTGATGATATGTGTCGGTGGTGGCTCGGGCCACAATAGCTGTTGAAGTTGACGCCCCTTGGAGGGCGTCCTCAGCTTTCGCCTAACGCTGTCGTTAGGTCCGACGAACTATCACCGGTGGTGCAGGTACGTGGCTTACCTGCTCCTCATCTAGCAAGACCAAGAATCGCTGCCGATGTGGCTGGGTGGGAGCCCTCACTGGGAGCCCCTGGAATGGGACTATGATCGGGATGGACCAGACGTCACCTACCACGTTAGCATTAGGCAGGGAGTCGTCAAGGAATTCCGGGGAAAGGCTCCCAACACGGTTATATGTCAGTGTGGGGAGTAGTGGATCCTTGCACGAACCTCAGTGGTGGCGTTGGCGACGAGGCACATACGCCTCCAGATCCAGGTGGGCCATATCCTAAGTTGGGATTATGCCCTCCTCCTCGTACCAGCGTAGGAGGTCATTGATCACCCTTCGTTGGATGACATCAGACAAGGAGGTGGGTCTTGGTTCATCGAAGTGAAGGGGGTTGGAGCGACCAATGGGTGGTGGGCTTGGACCTCAGGGAGGCTTCCTACGTACCTTTCCTTGGAAAGGATCAAAGACCACATATTTCTGGTTGGGGAATGTGGGGATTACACTCTAGGCTGCCCAATGGGGGCTTGGTGCACCGACGTGAAGGTGGTCAGAATGACCAATGGGTGGTGGGATTGGACCTTAGAGAGGATTCCTACATACCTTGACCTAGTAAGGATTAAAGACCAAGTAGTTCTCATTGGGGGTGTGGGGATTACACTCTAGGCTTCCCAATGGGGATGTCATGGTTGGTGCTTTCTCTAATCGCATGTGAGTCATTCTCGGTGTGAGAAATAAGAGACAACAATGACCTGATGATCACATCGTGAATGGTGTATCTATGGGAAATAGAGTGGGGCTTACACATGATCACAATACAAAGAGGAAACAGAGGATTATAATATGTTAGAAGCCCGAAGAGGTTGGGACTTACTCCAGGATGGAGGCCCGGTGGTGACAAAGCCCAGCGGGAGAGGGATTTGGCACCGAAGAAAGGAGGGACAGGGATGCCACATCCTACAAGAAAATCTTGGGGCTTACACTAGAGTGGTTGCCCTTTCCCCCGTAGGATTCATGGGGGGAAGTCATAGTTTAACGTCATGTGCTGATGAATATGGTGCTTGTTATTTTAACGTCCTGCAGCTTGGACAGGGCGGGTTCGCTCCGCACCCCTAGGACTTACATAACCAGTACCCTCTGCACCTTAGTGAAGAGAGGGGACAGGAAATGCCGTGACGGGGGGGGGGGGGGGGGGGTGTTGAGCGGTGATCCCATTGGTGTTCCATGTTAGCGTGGCTATGTGAAGAAGAAATTATTGTTAGCATGCCTATGCGAAGAATAATAAGGTGAAGCAATGTAGTGGGAAGTTTCATCCAAGGTACTTTGAAATTGCTTCATGAGAACCTAGGATGTTGCATGGGAGAGAGAGTTGCAGATAAAAGGGGTTTATGAGTAGAGGACTCGTAGAGATCTGGTGCTCCACGCAATGGAAGGGCTTCGTGAAGGTGCGGGCTTCACAATGTGAAGTGGACTAGACCAAGAATAGGGAATAGGTGCATACAAGAGGTGCTTCGTGAAGTGAAAGGGAATTCAAAAAGAAAATCCCTACAAATCATGGGTGCCTCACAAATCAAGGTCTGGTGAAGCAATGTGCTTCATGAGTCACAGTGAATCTGCTTTAGCATTTGAGTCACGTGTGCATGGGGGGTGCTTCTTGAAGCCTAAATTCTCCGTGATAACCCGAGTCCCCGTGAGGATCTCCTTCTTTTGAGAAGGTCCATGGGCTTCGCGAAAGGAATTCCTCTCGAAAGAGGGGGTGAAAACAAGGAAAAGGGGAGGCACTTCGCAGAGCAAAAGTACCTTGAGCAGCTCATGGTTCATAGAGCATAAAGTGCTTCGCGATTTGAGAGTTGAGAAGGTGAAAGGTCGGATGATCCATTCTTTGGGCTTGGGGGAGGCCGATATTTATAGGTCATAGGCACTATGAAGCAAAGCTAGGTTGGTGTGAAGATGTATTCCACTTCACGGCGGGCCCGCGAATGTCAAAGTGGCTCACAGAGCATCCCACCTCCTTGCTTCGCGGCAGGCTCACAAACGCCAAAGGGGATCATAGAGTATCCCGCCTCCTTGCTTCACGGGGGGCTCACAAACGTCAAAGGTGCTCGCAGAGCATCCCACCTACTTTCTTTTTGGTGGGATCATGAACGGAAAAGGGGATCGTGGAGCATCCCACCTCCTTGCTTCGTGGTGGGCTCGCGAATGTCAAAGGGGCTCATGGAGCATCACGATTCTTTGCTTCGTGGCGGGCATGAGGCCATGGAATTCTGTGAAAGGTCTTTGCGAGGCAGCTTCAGAGACTTTCTTATTATCCTTCTCCCTTCCAATTTTTTGGTTCCAACAATCCTGGAAGAGAAAACAATGTTTTTGATGCATTAAGAAGGAAAGAACCATTTTTTCTTTCTATGAAGTGGATTCAAATAGATCCTTTGATCAATGACCTTGTAAAGTTGGAAATGTGAATTATAAGTGAAGGGACTTCATCAACCCTAACCCAAATGATTTCTCAACCGTTATTACTAGAGAAGATCAAGAAAGCTCAGAAAGAAGATCGTTTATTATAGATGAAGTATGAGGCTGTGAAAGATGGGAAGATTTCTGAGTTCAATATTGATCAAAAAGGTGTATTGAAATTTCGTACAAGACTATGTTTTCTATCTATTCCATAAATAAAGAAGGAGCTTATGTAAGAAGCTAAAATCTCTATGTTCTCTATACATCTTGGGAGTAAAAAAAATGTATAGATACCTTCATGATCATTATTGGTGGGATAATATGAAAAGAGAGATTGTTGACTAAAATTCAAGGTGCCTAGTATGTCAGCAAGTGAAGGCATAACGACAAATTCCTAAAGGGGTATTGCAACCACTACCCATACCAGCATGAAAGTGGGACAATATCATAATGGACTTCATCAATGGTCTCTAGAGAACTTCCAAAGGAAACAATGCGATATGGGTTATTGTTGACCATCTCACCAAGACATCGCATTTTATATCCATTCAGGAAGATTTCTCTCTTGATCAACTTCCCAGGATTTACGTGAAGGAAGTGGTAAGGCTGCATGGAGTTCCACTTTCTATCGTATCTGATCACGATCCAAGGTTCACATAAAAATTATGGAGAAGAATTAAACATAATCTGAGTACTGAATTGAATTTCTGTATGACCTATCACCCCCAAACTGATGGCCAATCTGAAAGGACTATTCAAATACTTGAGGACATGCTGAGAACATGCTCATTGGAATTTAAAGGTGGATGGGATCAACATCTCCCTTTAGTTGAGTTCTCTTACAACAAAAGCTTCCACTTGAGCATTGAAATGGAATCCTATGAAGATCTATATGGGAAGAAATGTATAACTCCTAATTGTTGGGATGAATCTGGTGAGAGAAAGATTCTTGGGCCTGATCTTGTGTAAGAAATGACAGAAAAAGTCCACGCCATCCAGCAACACATTAAGGCTGCTCAGAGTCAGAAAAATAGCTATGATGACAACTGTTAAAGGGACTTGGAGTTTGATGTTGGTGACAAGGTGTTTCTTCAAATTTCACCTTGGAAGAGAGTCATGATGTTTGGAAAGAAATGTAATCTCAGTCCTGTGTACATTGGACCCTATGAAATCCTTGATCGCGTGGGAGTAGTGGCCTATCGGCTTGAACTTCCTCTAAATCTAGCACAAGTTCATGATGTCTTCCATGTATCCCTCTTAAGGAAGTACATACCTAACCCTTCACATGTACTAAATCCTGAGGTGGTACAACTAGAACATGCCCTCTCTTATGAGGAGCATCTCGTGGAGATCTTAGATTGTAAAGACAAGGTTCTACACAACAAGACTACCCACCTTGTTAAGGTGTTATGGAGGAACCACAAATGTGAAGAATCCACATGGGAACCAGAGGAGTATATGAGGCAGAAGTACCCACACATTTTCTCTTATGAGGGTACGAGTTAAAATTTCAGGGAAAAAATTTCTTAAGGGGGGAAGAATGTAATGACCCGAACTTTTGAATAATATTTTTTTCCTACATTTTTGTGTTATTTCATTTTATAATCCACAAAACTATATCCTTTAATTAATGAAGTGATGCTATTGGGTTTCAACTATTATACTACCATTGGTCAATATTACCATTGGAAACTAAAATCTTAACATTAAAATTATTGTTTATAAATACAAGTGATCTTGGTTAATTAATACAGAAATAAGAGTCGATGACCTCATCCAGTAGACTCAAGCCATACGAAGCCCATCTTTCGAAGCATGCAAAGGAAGTTGCGTCACTAGGCTTTGCTCTGGACCAAGCCCAAGATGAGCGTCAACATGTGAAGATTGAATGGAATCGATTAAGGGAGAAGTTCAAGCTAATATAAATCACCACTCAGACAATGTTTTCTAAGCCGCCTCAAAATTCTATAACCATAACACACCTTACACTTAGGTTCTATGTGGGTGTTATAATGGGCGATGTAACAAGGCCTTATATACTTTTTTTTAATTCCTTGGTATGAATAAATTTTTTATTTCATAATCCTGTTTTTGGAATAGATATTCTTAATAAAGTATATGTTTAATTAGGAAAAATATTATAAATTGATTTCTCATACATAGAGAATTAGTATGGTAAAATAAACATCATTTTTGAATTTCAAATATCAAAATTAACCTAGGATTAATTTTTAGAAATTTTCTAATAAGTTTCAATTTGATGAATAGTGTTTTATGAATAGTGTTTTTGATGAATAGTATAAAAATATTTTATTATTAAATAACGTTTTCTCTGAAATGATTTTCAAAAATCTGTCATATATGGTTGTAATCAGGGTGAAAAATGTGGTTAAATAAGGTCAAAATAATTTTTGGTGAATAGTAACATACCATTATGAATAGTAATCAGAAAAAAGAATAGAAACTTCACCCATGAATGTATAAATACAATTTAGATATCTTAAAAGTGAAAAAATGATCATTGTATAAGTTTTAGTATTTTTGTATGTCATAAATATTTTATTTACAATTTTATAATTAATTTAATAATTTAAAATGAAAATTTATTTTCACAAAATGTTATCATAAATTGTTACTTTATTTTCTTATGGTTATACGATAATTTTATGGGACCTGGATTAGTTTTTCAAGGTGTTACAAAACAAGATATAGTTTTAGAGTTGTTTTTTTGAATAAATAATGATTTTATTTAAAAATTAAATTTAAAATATTTATAAAATTATTTTCATAAGATGGAGTTCATATTTTAATTCAGATCATTGATATTAGGTTAGAGTTAATTTATGAGATTTTTATAAAATGTATTGTTTTTTGGTGAATAGTGAAAATATAGTTTTGAGTTTCGGTGTGTTTAATGACATCATTAATGATGTAATAATGATGTAATCATTTTTGTAGACTTGTGAATAGTAATATATGCTATGATATGTCCCAAGTGTCCAATACCATGGTAAAATACAACGGGAAAGTCCATGGTTTTTCAAATACCACTAATGAGGTGTCCCTTGGAAATTATTAAAATATTCCCTCGCTTTTTCTATAAATACCAATCCATTACCTCATTAATTTCATTCCAAAATAATCTTCAATGAAGATATGATCTTTTTAACTCCTAATAATTCCTCTCAAGGTACCCTAAATCCCCCCAAGGTCCCAACCTTCAAGATTTCAAAGTTACTCTTCAAGGTAAGGGAACCTTTCACCCTCCTCTTTTATGTCATGACTTCCGTTATGTTATGTCTTATAGTTTCCTTTTAATTATGTGGGGGGTTTTTTATTCTATATAACTACTACTTTCCATTTCATTTTCAATTTATTAGAGACCCTTTCCACTCTTATCAACTTATTTTTCTGAATTTTAAGCCATGTTGTTAGGCTGCTGAACTTTTCGTAAAAGAAATCGCATATTCTCTTTTCATTCAAGTTTCCTTTTCATGTGGTATGTAATTCAAATATCCATAACATGATTTTATTTAAATTTTATTTTGTCCCTATACTTTATTATGATTTATTTATGAGTGGGTGACCATTTTCCCCTCTTGTTTTAATGTTTTCTAAAAGCATGTTATGTAGCCATTATGCTGCAAAATTTTCGACTCAAAATCTCTCTCTATTTCACAAGAAATTATCTTGTTTTATTTATGTGAATACCCAAATCTATTTTCATTTCCAGGGGTATTAATCAAAACATAAAATTGATCTATTTTATTCTAGAATTGACATACATATAACCCTCACTCCCTTTCCATGGGTTATAAATTACATAGTGATCTTATTTTTAAGCACTTTTAAAATGTCACGATTTTGAAATGAAATCCATTTATTTTACTCTATTTTGGTTATTTATGAAATGTATGATTATGATCTATTTAGATCACATGAAAATAAATACATATTAAGGGTTCTCTCAGATAGTGATCCAATGCATTGGGTAAAGAATTTAATCTCTAGAGATGACAAGTTTCACAGTAACTTGGTGAATAACCTTGGTAATTTTTATGACACCTTGGGGATGAACCTTGATCATATGTTCATGAATGTCTAAATTAAAATGTTGTATCCACATATTCAATTTATGATTCAAGTTCTTTCCATTATTATATGCCTCTACTTCCATTTCTTATGTCTTTATGTTTTTCATCAAGTTCTTATTGATATCACAAGTAAACTGATTCCCTTGATTTCCTTACTGGGCCTTCTACTCACCCTTTCCTTTGATGTATGTCTCCAAGTTATTAGATGTGTTAATTTTACTTAGTATGGACTTATGATGAATCCCTACAATTGGATTAGAAGAACGTTTTATGTTTTTATGTTTTATGTTCCCGATTTCCAATATACTAGATTTTAAAGATCCTCTGTTTGTAAAATGTAATGAAATGTTATATAATAAAAAAGAGGGATTCCATAAGTATATTTCCTAAGAAATTCATAGTTCATGAAATAAGAGAGATACACCAAAAAATGGGTGGTTCAAGTGGTTCTATTTGAGGTGAATAACCTCCAATGGTTCCAATTAAAGCACTATGACTATCTAAATTTAGGCATTAGAATATGCATATTAAATCTCATACTTAAAGGGAAACACATGGATAATTTGGCATGTGAAAAAATGATATAATTTATAACAATATACACTTTAATAAAAAATCCACATACCACCTACCTTATATCAAGGATGCTTCACTCATCCTATACCAAGATTTTATTTGAGATGGTTTGAGAGAAATCGAAGAAATCGACAAATGCCCTGAAAATAGGGAGAAAGATTCTACATGTATTTAACATTACATACAATGATTTAAAACAAAATAAGAATTAATAAGAGTTGAGATATTACTGATATGATTCTAACACACATGACGTCATTTTATTTGGAGCTCAAATGGAAGAGATCTCTCCCAAAACTGAGTTTTTAGTGAAAGACACTCTTGAAACTCATCTGAACACCCAAGAAACCTATTGAGAATTAATCCCCATATAAAAAAAACACTTTTAAGTGTTACAATTATTGTATTTATATTCCTTAGTTGAGTTTATAAAACACCCAATCCACCAAAAAGAAATTTCAAATTCCTTTATAAAATTTCCATGGTTTGAAAATACGAGATGCTGCAACCTCCCTACCTTAGAACTTATCATCCTTGAGAAGACTTAAGGAAAAAAACATCATCTAACCTACTCAGGTCCTATTTTTTTTTGAAAAGGCCACATTACATTTTGAATTACCAACACACCTACAAGCATCATCCTTAAGTTTATGGTAACTATTAAAACTCGGGACAATGATTTTATTCAAACCTAAAACATCGAAATGAGGCTTACCCAAGATATTATAACCTAATACATGACCATTTATTCATATATTTAATAAACTAACCCATGGTTCTTTCCATCATAGGTTCTAACTTGAACATCCAATTCTGATCCACAGTACTTCCACCATTGGAATTGTCTATTTATAGACACCCTTATCATTCTGAAAATGCTCTTGGTATGCTTCTAAACTTGATCAAAAGGATGATCACCAATTAACCTCATTTAGTCTATTTGATCCATGAAAATTCTCAACAAAACTTTACACTGAACTTTCCTGATTCCGAATATGTGCCTAATTTAGTTCCTCAATAACCACAATCAGTGAAAAAAGGAAATAAATTCATGTCACTACCGGCTGACTATCCCTTAAAAGACTCAGATTTAGCAAGTTATGTGTCTAAAACTTCAGTACTATGCCTTTATCCCATAGAATTTCTAGTTTTATCCAAATAATTCTCACCGAATCCTATAATTGTATTCCTATGATGTCTCCAACCCAAAAATTTATTTATGTTGTCATTCCTTAGCATGAACGGGGGTGTATACTTGATCCAACACCCTTGAATCGACACACTATAATTAAAACCATAGGATCAAGATTGTAGGTTTGGGATAACCTTAGAATCAATCATTGGAGCCCAAGGATATTATACAAGGTAGTCCATTCTCAAAATTTTATGATTGATACATTTTCACATATATGAGACTTCCACATATCAAGAATACTCATTATTGATATCAACAGTGGTATCTCTAAAAGCAATTAAGTCAAGGAATTGGTTGGTGTCCTTGATTCTTTCCAAATCCATCCTATATTGGAATCCCAGTATCACATAGTACATTCCATGCCTCTAATATTATCCATGCTACCCAATATTAACTTTGAAAGTGTCTATTTAATGATCCAACAAGTCGTTTGATCCTTTATTTATTTGGATTGATGTATAACTGACACTCTCTTAGTATACCCTAAATGATGTCCAGGTAGGGGAATGATCATCACTAAGCTAGGAGTACACTCAGATAATATCAATGATTACCAATATAACTCAAGACACTCCTTTCATATCCCAGACAAAGTGCCTAGTAGGGTTTCCAATAAACGATAACTAATTATAGGTAAGAAGAATAGTCATACCACCACTAGAAAACTTCTTTTAAAATAGCCCAGATACACTTGAAGATGCATTATAATTACTTGACCATGATAGCTTAACCACCTAAGGCATCCTATGATTATTTAAGCATAACTAGTAAAGTCCAACCTGACTAACAATGTATTTAATGTTTGTATACATAGACAACTATTTCATCATTTTTATGATTTTCAAGAACCAAAATGCCTCAAAAGTATTACATCCTAGGTATCTCATACTACCTGAGTATAAATATAATGTCTATAATTGATTCAAAACCATAAATAGTTTTAATCTCAAGCATCATTTCAAGTACTAAACAACCCAACTGCTAGCCACACGGTCTTTCAAAAGAAATGATGAGCACTACTAAGTGATCCCTTAATTTTTTATCCCTCTAATTTAAAGGACATGATAAAATTAATTCTATGTGACACTCCACACCTTAGGAGTGTCCTTAATCATCGCACTACTAAAAACAAAGTTCATCTGACAACATACACTCCATCCCCACCGAACATGGTTCCTAGATGTGGAAAAATGCTTACTCTAAGAGCTAACATAGAGAGAAGGATAAAAATATGTCATGAACCATACCCCAGTGCCAATTCCATGGATACCCCAAGCCCGCCTTCCATAGGCGAGGGGTTAGCGACTAGCATTGGAAAGGCATAACCCAAAAAGGGAATACATTGCCTTTAAAACTATACACATACAGACTAGGTACACACTGTATACAAGTAAAACACAACATAAAAAGGGAAAGTATAAAAACTACTAAAAACCACCACTAAGAGTAAAATTAATTACTGAATGAAAAGGGGTTAGTATACAATCCCAACTAGAAATAAAGTACAACAAAAAGGGAAAAAACGTGCTACAGAAGTCATCCACCTAGGATCCTACCTGAAGGGTAGATACAACTTGTTGTCTACCATCATTTTCACTCACCAAATCTATAAATCACCTCCAAGCACAATCTAGACCTAGCTCCTCGAGTCTTAGTCAAGTTGTCTGTCATTTTCATATGATACAACAAGGTGCGGGCGAAGCCCGTGTAGGGGTGAGTATAAAAATACTCAGTAGGGACCCCAAGACCCCTGAAGGTCTCTCAGAATTCCACAAAGGAAAAAATAACAAAGCATGATCTCAATCACAAAGCACTAAGTAAAACATAGCTCACACGAGGTATACAACTTATAGAGCAATAATAAAGATGATAAGTCTTCATCTAGATCATTTTATTCTGTTAATAGGTTCTACTGCTGATCCAAGAAGGGTCACTGAACTACCGATCCGCACAAGGTCGCTCTACTGTTGATCCACACAGGGTATCTCTACTGTCAATCCACATAGGGTCTCTCTAATGTCGATTCACATAGGGTCACACTATATTCAATCCACATAGGGTCGCTCTACTATCTATCCACACAGGTTTTCACTACTGTCGATCCACATAGGGTCACACTACTTCTGATCGACACAAGTTCACTTTGCTGTCGATCCATGATGGGTTTCTCTCATACTGATCCACAAAGGGTCAATATTTACTTGATATCCAACCACAAGATTCCTGCACTTGGTGTGCCTGAGTTCTCAAGAAACTACTCCTCAATCCAATGGTTATATTTCAACCGCCATGAAGTATCACTAAGAAGTAACCCGAAGGACTACCTTGTTTTAAGGGTTCCAATGTAATAGATGACGCATCAATAGGACACCCGGTCTGTAAGATATAGGCAAAAAGGTAAATAGGTCCTATTTGGAATCGAGTCTGATCCAACTCGTCCATACTCCAACTTCTACCAAAACTCAAGTAGAGCATCTCAAAAGGACCGCCTCGTCACGAGAGTTCTCATGCTGCTTCTAATGCATCAATCAGATGCCAAGTTTGTAAGATATGCCCAATTTAGCGAAATAGGATTGGTCGGGTCCAGGTCCGGTAGGGGTCTAGCCTGGATGGCCCGTTGGGCCCGTGGGTCCGGCCCGACTCGTGTATCCGGCCCGGCCGGTGGGTCTGGTCTGCCTGAAAAACCTGACCCGCATGGATGCAGGACGGTTTCTGGATGCACTGATCAGACGTGGTGCGTCCGGTTTGGCCAGCCGACGGGGCTAGCAGGGCACTGCCCCTCCTTCCTAAATATCCGGCTAGAGCCAATTGTTGGTCCAACCGAGTGGCCCGAGCGGGCCGCTCCTCTCCCCACGTGGTGCGTCAGTTCCACTCCATTCCACCACCGGAGCTTGGCTAGCCATGGATCCTTCCACCACGGTGCCTGCATGCATTGTTCCTCCATGCGCCCGACTCAGCCGACCGCCACTACCAGTTTCCACCGCTGACATGCCGGTGGTACCGTGCCTGTGGTTGCTTCCATAGGCCACCAGAGATGCTTTGGTGGTCCGTTTTATTTCCTGTTTGTGCTTACGGGCCTCCTGGGTTGTCACCTTCATTGTGAGGCCCTTAGTTTTGTATTGCCTCCATGTTTCCTAGTTGTACACAAAGAACACACATAAACCAAGAACGTCGAAGGGTCTGGGCCTTGTTTGGATTGTTCCGAACCCTCCACGTTAGCACTTAAAACATGGGGAATAATAATAATCATTAAAACCCCATAATGAAACCCCACATCAACCTCCCATAATAAAGAACGAAACATGGATCAACCCAATGGTCGATTGATCCAGATTCTTCATATTATTAAAGAATGAGAAAGAGGGATATTAAACATGTAAATCAATTAAACCCCCTACCTGGATTCGGTGGAATCCATTGTGGATGATGGAAGGAATCTACATTCGAAGTCATTCATCATTGTTCGTCGATCCCTAGATCGATTCCCCCAATGGCTGTCATTCGTCCACTATTCTTCGTAGGAGAGGAATGTTATCAGAATTTTGTCAGTGGTTCCTCCAATGCATTCTCAATTCCCATGCTAAAGGATTGAATAAATAAAAGAAACCACACCACGTTGTGTTCATTAATATGGTTAATTAATGAACCGTAATTAATGAAACTTTAATCAACGAATGTTGTAGTTACACATCCAAAGGGATGCATCATTAAATGTATCTTATTTAATGTCTATTGTTACACTGTGGTCTTTCCATCTGCCTCTCAATGGTTGTAGAAAAAATAAAATAACTTAATTAGTTATTTTCTTTTAATTTTTTTCTAAAATGTCTAAAAATTAAAATTTTCATCCAACCCTTATTGGTAGAAGTTAAGCTTCACCTAAGTGAATCCCGACACTACAAATTCAATGGTACCCTCAAATTTTTAATCCGAGCACTAGTTCAAAAGATAGAAAACCCAAATTGTATGTTTACTGAACGTACCTTAAAGAAAAGTTAAAAAATAAATTTTGGGCCTTCCGAGCCTTGGAATAATGTGTCCTCAATTTTTGCAGTCTCATAATAATTCCATATAATTTAAAAAAAATTATATGAAATTTATGGGTCTTTAAAAAATAATTTATTATAATAATGATATATCATAAATGTTATTAGATGTACATGTTACATTCATCCAGAGTAATTTTCATGCACATTACTAGTATCAAGCATAAAATCTAATCCAAACCGATCGATAGGGTTACAATAACTAATCCTTTGAAACTCCATTCCCCCCAACATTGATATATCCCAATTCTTCTAATCCCATGTCAATATACTCCATATATGATCCATAATAAAAACATAGTATCTTAAGGATTGAACAATTTATGCTGAACTCATACAGTTCATTATTCTATTTTTTATCTATTGGAAAGGTCCCACATGTATCAACAAATACTACCTCAAAATTTCATCAGCACTATGGAACATAATTTAATACTTTCCATAGTCCTATAAACACTATAAATACTAGTATATAATGTCCCATATTAAATATTTAAGTCTAGATTCATATTACCCCATATGATGGTTAACCTGGATGACGACTTATTGGTTCGTCCATCACTAAATAAAAAGGAAGGTTGCATGACCTTCTAAGCGGCTGACCATTCCCTAAGCATGCCTAACCCACTAAACATGAGAATTACAAAATGGTCCCATCCTCACATGGGCCAATTTACCACATGAACACCCATTACACCTAGGATTCATTTTAGAAACTAAGATTCCTACTTGGGAAAAAGATGCCTAAATGACACCTAATGTATGAAAAATCATCGTAATATTTAGAAATGATTTATGTTTTATGAGGGCCCTACCAAAACCAGGCTAGCCCTTTCCCTTTTAAAATAAGGGTTAATTCATGAGCTAGATTCATACCGAAAAATATCACTAGTCTCTACCGCCTATCATTTAGGTTCAAGTGATAGAATAAGAATCCTACATGCAATTATCATGTTCTAGCTCTAATGGAACTATTAAGGGAACATTTAAATCACCCTTACATGAGGGTCAAAACTAAAAATACCGCTTTATGTTTTCATTTAAACCATTACAAAAATTCCCATTAGAAATTTAAACATTTCCAAGGCTCATTTTAAAGGAAATTTAGTACCTGCTATAAAGAAAGAGTGCTTGGTACTTTATTTAGATAATGACACAAGGCAACATAGACAAGTTATATCAAAATTCCTTTCAAGAATTATCTATTTAGCTAAAATTAAATCATAAATAAGAAATTTATCTTATAAATTGATTTTATGTTTTTATTTATCTATAAGGTTTTCACAATTGTAATTAGTTAATTAAAATGTTAATTCCAATCTATATGAGAAAACACCCTTTAGGTTGTGATTAGAATTCTAATTAACTAAAGACTTATAATAATTACATCTCAAATGCATATAATAAGGTCTTTACAATTTTAAGGGAACTAGTTTAGTAAGGTGACACCATACATTTATATGTAACCTATATAATCATCTTCCGACACATTAATTAACCATCCCTATCTAGCATGAATATACCCCTATGGGGTTTAGTATTAATACATATCAAAATTAAAGGCGACTTATAAGGGTCCTATCAAGATAATATGGGTTAAGTTAAGTGAAAACCACAAAAATATTATTATTAAAATTTCAAAACACCCTTAATGTGTTTATCTCATAAGAAACATGCCCCTAGTGGCCTAATTGGGTCTAGTTGTGCATTTAGGAACTTATTCATATGAGTCGTCATGCCCTAGTGTTAGAGGTACAAGCCTTTATAAAGGAGACCATTTCATGTAAGGATTTCAATTTTTCACATACCATGGTTCAGTTAGATGCACTAACATTCCTAATTTATAAAGGTACTTGACTTTATATGCTACAATTTACATGCATGTAGCTTCAAACGATTTTTTATATTTGATTTCATAATATAGAAAGTTTATATTTAATGGTTTGATTATATGGGTTACCCTTCCCAATTTACAATGGCCCATATACACCTTATAAATGACTGTAGTCACCCATTTAATCACAATAATAAATGTTTCATCTCATGTGACCCATGGTTCATGACTCAAAAATGTGGTGATTGTTTTGTTAAGGCGAAACTGTCAAGATATATGGGAAAATTCCATTTAGGTTGATGTTGAAACTTTAATAACCAATCGTATATAACAAATATAACGAATAATTTTATCAAAAGGCAGTAAGGAATATAGACCTACAAAAGGGAACTCATAGAAGAATGGTATATATGAAAATCATGAAAAATAATCACCTAAACATAGTATACAGGTAAGAATGCTTCTAAATTAGACAATGAACATTTAATATGTATCAGGAAGTCAAGCAATGCAATGTACATGGCATGGAATATGCATGGAATGTGAACCTATATGTTTCTATGATGATGCATGTATCAATTATTCCATTCCATATCAAGAAAAGGATAAAATACCATAAATCTCATAAATTAGTATGTAGATGAAAGTAAACCAATCACTTAGGTTAAAATAATAATCAAATATAATAATGAACAACATGAACAATAGTCATATCCCTAGTCACTTGGTCTTTTCCTCATACATGGATTGATCACTCTCAAATATTACTATTTACCAAGAACTGACACATTCCTAGTCTCCTATCAACTAAATAAAAATAGTAAGACAAAGAAAAAGAAAGATTCAATACCACTTATAACATCCTGACCTAGAATCCACTTAGAATGGTTCCTTGACCTAGTTTTCCACTGGGCCTCAATTGCACATCCCCATATGTCAGAGGATACCGACTTGTAGCGAGGGTCCAATGATGGTACTAAGGGGAGACTATACCCTCATGATCAGAGTGAAACAATGGTATAACAAAAAAACCAATCAATAGCAGAAGAAGATGAATAACCAAGTAGTGGAAGTTTACTATAATAATAATTGAATGAATAACCATTTATGAACATGTGATGCTAAATTGTAAAATAAAATTAGATACAACAGATGATACAATAAACAATACAAAGAGAAATAAAAAATCCTAAAAGGCTATCTCCATGAGCATCCCAAGCTCTAGATCAGTCCTCTACTCCTAAGATCCCATGTACAATGCAACCACACAAGCATAATCCATGTACCTGAACTTGTAACCATGAAGACTGTTTAGTTACCCCATTGTAATGGTGGCCTAAATAGGGTGTGTGATATTCTTAGTATGTCACAAAAAATGGTGTCTAATGATATCCATTATGTGAATATAAAATAAAAAAGTGTGTTAGTATGATAATTAAATAAGTGAATAACAAATGTAAACAAGTTGGGATTAGGTTTCTTAGGGACACTTGACTGACCATACCTGCTTTATCCTAAGAAAAAATAACTTTGAACATGACCACATGTATATATAATCATATATGTAAAAATATATATGAAAATATATACATTTACTAGTGAGAACTCAAAGCATAAACATAGTAGTAAGGTGATAGTGATAATATAGTCCCAGAACCCATGACTATAATCCTATGAATACACAAAAACGTGTCTATAAAACCATGCAGAAATTTAAATTAGTCACATGCTTCTAAAGATAAGAAAATAAGTTAGTGAAGGACCATACATACATATACAATGAATCCTAGCATAAAACTCACTATAAGGAGGTCCCATTAATCATATTTAATAAACTAGAATGATATATTTCAATTGTACTATGAGCCTATCCAAGGCGTTCCGTAATGAGGAACGCGGGTATCTCCTAAGGATTAATGTAATTATATTTATTCTATGAGACCAACCTTGTCATTCTGTAATGAGGAAACCTGACTATCTCTCATAACTTCTATTTTCCCTATAATCCCATCTATGCTTTTATATAAAATAGAAACCCAAGTATTGTTCAAAGAAGGAGGAAAATCATCTAGTCGATGATCCTATCCAAAGAGTTCAGTAAAAGGAAAACCAAGTATTTATCAAGGTGGAATACAGTTCAAGTAAACTATGATCTCATCCAAATTATTCCAAAATGAAAAAATGGATATTACTTTTGTTATCAATAATCTTTTACAGACTATGATCCCATACATGGTATTCCATAAAAAGGAACTTGAGTATTTCTCAAGGTGTACATAATTCATTTATCCATTTAAATTCAAGTAATAAAAAATTACATGTTAGAATGAATTCCATATCATAATTCAAGTATAAATAATTAAGAGGTCATGCATGTAAGCATTCCATCCATCATTTAAATTATAAAATAATAAAGGTCATGTCATAAGCATGCTATATTACTATTCACATATAAATAAAGATTTCCATGCCCATTTATCATTTCAGTGATTCAATTTGGTTGCCCATTTTTATTAAACAAAATATTTCACCTCATAGGTGATTTTATTACAAAATAGTCATTGTAGAAATAACAATTAATTTAAGACAATTTACACAACCCTTACCCAAGTTTTAATTCAATATACATCAAGTTTATTATAATTAAGGCAAGTCATTGCAAATGAATCATTTAAACTAACACCTATAATGTGTGAGTTGATTTTCATTAGCAATGCATAGGTACCGACATAAGAGAGACACCAAAAAAGTGGTGGTTCATGTTGAGTTGAATAAACTACAATGGATCCAATTAAAGAACTATAATTATCTAAATTTAGGCATTATTATACGAATACTAAATTGCATACTTGAAGGGAAACACACAGCGAATCTAGTGAGCGACACAACAATATAATTTATAACAAGATAGACCTTAATGGAAAATACATAGACCACCTACCTGAACACTTTAATAATCCAATACCATGATTTTATTCAATCCAGTTTGATAGAAACTAAATAAATTGGAAAATGGATTGAAAGTAGGGTGAAAGAGCCCACATGGATTTAGCATTCCATATAGTGAGGGAAAAAATAAGAAGAAATTTTAGTTGAGAGCTTACTAATATGATTCCAATGCACCCGAAAACATTTGTTTTAGAACTAAAATGGAGGATATATATCCATGCCTAGAGAAGAGGAAGAGGTCTCCCATGAGAGGACTACAATGTACAGATGGGAGGAGAAAGAGGAGTAAAATAAAGAAATAGACTGGAGGGAAAAATTGTAATTTTGATCTCATTAATGATCCAAAATTTTTGGATAACTGTAAACCAAACATGTAGTGAAAATTACAAAGTGGAACTAAGGGTGAAGGCTTGTCACATAGTTTACCAAACCATGCATAGTCTGTGTTTTCCCATCTACAGTTTTCTACAAACAACCCCACACAACCATACAGCCCCAGGTGTAACTTCCAGAAATTTTATGAAATATATTTCATTAAATTTAATTTAAATTCTTTTATATATTTATTTACACACAATAAATAGTTTATATTTTATTATATTAAACACAAATTTTATCTCATTGCACGTGACATCAATTTTCTTCTATAACTTGTGTTACACTCAATGTTGAGTCTTACTGAACAATAATATGCTTTTGATATTATTATTTAATATGGAATTTATCAGATGGATGTTATATTGGCAAATTTCAATAAGACTAAATATATTTACAAAAGTTTATAATTTTTTTTGACATTCATCCAATAGGTTTTATAGTTTTAATGTAAGAATAAATCCAATTTTAAGCATAAAAATTTGTATATTTTTAAAGGGAAATTTTCTACCTTTTAATAAAGAACGTATTTTAAATATAATTTTTGAAACTTTTATAATTTTTATATAAGAAATAAAATTCATTTTTGAACGAGTAATTTTAAAATTTAATTTGGGTGAATTTTTTGTATTTTTTCTGAGAATATTTATTTTTTGATGAATAGTGAAAACACTGTATTTTAATTGAGAACTACTTTTTCTTATAATTTATTTATATAGTTAAATTATATTTTAAATTAGTTTTAAAGTATAATTAGTTCAATTATACATAAATAAATATAATTTATGTCAAAAGATTCAATTTTACAATGAAATTTTATATAAAAACATTTCAAATGTTTGAACTTTTCTCCTTAAAAACCCACTATCTCACAGCATCTGGGGGATTAATTTTGTATTAATTTTAGCTAATTTTGTGAATTGAATTTGTAAAAATGTATATAAGTATTTGAAATATTTATTAAATTTTTGTTATAATAATATCAAATTTATTTTTTGGATAAAGATATTAGTGAAATTAATTAAAATTAATTACAATGATTAAGGTTAAAACAAGATTACTTAATGATTAAACTTAGAATATAAGGTGTATAAATGACCCAAAACTTATAAAACACCCATTTAATAGAAATATTTAGACCCTAATCACATTATTATATATTTTTATGAGTTATTTGTATACTATTCCTTGAAAGTGAACTATATAATAAGTTATGTAAGGAAAAAAGACAAAAAAAGAACCTTCCTTGCCTTTAACACTTATAAAGCTTTGGAGTAGAGAAGAAACTACATAGGTTTTGTTATAAATATTATTTTGGAATAAAATGAGTTATTTTTATCAAAATAATTTCTATTTAATTTTTAGATATTATATAAATACATTAAATGCTTAAGAAATGAAATAGATGGATTATTTGTTAATAATTAAAGAAAATAAATGATATTTTATTAAACAATTTAAAATTTCTGAAAATATTATATTCTTCAAAGTGCTTTTTATGTATTAATAAATATAAAATATGTTCCATTAATAGAAAAATTTAACTTTTATAATGAACATATTGACCCATAAATAGTAAAAAAAAGTGCACTTAGGGTTAAAGTAGTGTTTTTTCACGTTACATGTGTTTCTGTTAAAATTAATTTCCAAAACATGTTGTTTTTTATTTTATAAATTATATTTAATTTTTTATAATAAATGGTTATAAATTTAATAATAATTATAACTTTAATTTATTCTTAATGGATTAATTACATAGGTTATAAGAATAGTTACCTAAATTAAAAAATAAAATTAAAAAACAAGGAAACTTAAAGACTAAGGGAAAAAATGATAAAAATGCTTTTAATTTTGTGTGGTTTGAGTTTTTAAAGACCATAATTACCATTTAATACATTATTTTTTATTTTATAAGCACATTAGTCATGGTAGAACTCCCAATAGTGTTTACCTTTTTATATTATGAGAATGCCACTCCCTCTCCACTATAAAAAGGCACTCAACCTCCCAACTTTTTTCACACATCTCAATCCCTTTTGGATCATCCAAAAACTGTCCAAATAAGCTCAAAAAATACATTATATCATCCTAAAAGAATTAATTTGGTAATAAAGAAAACAAAGGAATCCATTTGGTGCAAACCAAATGGATTTACCCAAAGAAGAGGTAACATTCTCCAACGAGCACTTTTGTTTTATTATTTATCCACCACATAAATTATTCTTATTTCATGATTATATGATAACAACAATATATTCAATATACTGAGATGTTTTTATGTTAATTGTTATACCTACACCTACACACAATTCCATGAAATGGGTAACAAAATTACAGATTGTGTGTATGATGAACTACCGCCTCATGAAACGATGTTGTTTGTTTTTTCCTTTACCACCACTCATAGTTGGGAATTATGATGAAAATAATGTTTTTATATGATATATATGATATTTATGTTTTATTAATACTTATTTAATTTTTATATAACATAAAACTTTATGATTTTTATTTTTTGAAAATATTATAGCATCCTTTGTGGACATGTGGACTACCGCTTCCTCAAAGCGATGTGATACATTCACACATTACATGGAATGTATTAAGGACTGGTTTAATAAAAATATTTTATATAAATAAAATATATATTATATTCATGACATAATTAACTTTCTATAAATATAATATATTATTTTCTGTATTACCTTTTCACACACTGAAAAAGTGATAACGTCGTTCGTGGACGTGTGGACTATTGCCTCCTCAAAGCAATGTGATTCCTTTTATATCACAGTAATTATATATATAAGTATATATGATTAAATAATTTTTTATATATTATAAAATCATCATTATATAAAGATAAATTTTACTTACCTTCTTTCCATAATGATCATTGAAAAATGAGAACATTACTCATTCATACGTATGACCTACTGTCTCCATGATTAGAGAAATGGTTCATTTGTACTAAACATCATTCATTATTGGTTTCCAAAGTATAATTGATGTATAAATATGACAATAATTTCATTATTATTATTATTATTATTTACATGCTTATATAATTACCTCCTTGACCATAGTCAACCATCCTTAGTCGTTTCGATACATAAACTGAATATGCTCAAAACACCCAACATAGACTTAATTGTTTAAGTAGTTTTATAAAAAATTATAATAAGTTAAAGAAAATAAATGATAAAGTTGAAAAAATTTATGAATAAATTAAATAATTAAAATAACTTTATTATTCATGAATGTAAAGACACACATGACAATTCAGATTCAAGGTAAGGGATTTCATTTTAATCCCCTTTCATTAAGGCATTTTTTAATGATATGCACCTTTATTGTTTTATAAGGTGTATATAAAGACCATTTGAAATTATATATCCATATTTTATCTATTTAAATGTTATTTAATGTTTTATAATTTTTAATATTTCATGGGTATTATTATTTAAAAATTCAAAGTGGTATGGGACACTTTGACTGTTTAAAGATTTAAATTTAAAATCATTTCCATGTTAATATTCTTGATATTATTTTACATATTTACGTATTTGGATATAAAAGTATTATAAAGGAAATTTTATTTCTATTTTTAATTTCATTCAAAGTTTTTCAAAAGTAATTTTTTTTATGTCTTAAAAAGAATGTTTTGAAAATAGACAAATGAAATGTCCTATTTTTAAAGCATGATGATAATAAAATTTCTTATCTTCGTAACTTTTATTTGATTTATAGATTCCTTTGAAAGATTAAATTTTTTGTTAAATGAAAAAAACCTATTTCCTTTTATTTGGTTATTTATGTATTGAAATTTTTTTTAAGAAAAGGGTTTCCAGGTATTGAAAACAATTTCTCAAAAGAAAAGGGAATTTTTATCCAAATGTGGTTTCATATGGACATAAAAAGAGTTTTAACGGGTTTTATGATGAGCTTTTTTTACTATTGATATGGTACATGAGAATTATATGAAATGGGTGAGCCCGATACAAATTATATGATGGTTTGGGACCCATTATAGCTCATAGGTGAGCTCGTTATAGCTTATACGAAGGGTGGAGCCCCATTATAGCTTATGAGAAACAAGTGAGCTTGATATAGCTTATAAAAAGGGTTGAGCCCCATTATAGCTCACGGGTGAGCCCGATATAGCTTATACAAAGGTTTATCCCCATTTTATATCTCCAATGCCTTAGGTAATGATAATTTATAAGTTTTACTTATGGTAATTTCAATTAAAAGTGTTTTCAAAGGGTTTTATGTATATGATTATCTAAGTCACCCAAAAATGTTTTAAATTTATTTCTACGGGTTTTATTGATTTTATTTGAGAAAAATGTGTGTTTATTTCGTGTGAAATTTTTTTATTTAATATTATAAATGTACATTGAAGATAAAGGTAATAATTATATTATTTTTATAGTTTTTACCTAACTAACATTTTCCATTATTTTTATATCCCTTAGTGAGATTTTGTGATCATCACATGTTTTTAAAATGTTTTAATAGGTTTTAAGTATGGTTAAGGGAAGGGAAGAAGTCAAGTTGGAATTTGAGGATATTTTCCATGAAAATAATTCAAGCTTATTTTAAGAGTTTTATATTTTAAAAAAAATGGATACTGATTAAAAGTGTCCACTTTATATTTTATGGTTTTTTTATGTATGAGTTATGGAATAATTATATAAAAATTTAAACCTAAAAAGATCCTAAATGTTAAAAAAATTAATTTATTGACTAATACTCATTATTATGTAATTTTAAGGCTTAGGACTTATATTTGGTATCAAAGGAAAGGTCTAGACAATTTTAAAGGTTAGTATAATGTAAAAAGAATTCCCTATGAATATTTTTCTTTAATGTTAATTTGAAATGATACATCATTTTAATATTTCCATGTTTCTTCATATAAATTATGTTTGTTCAGAATTTTTTCTATAGAGGAAACAAGAAATCTGTATAGAGAAGGAATCAAGTGAAAAAAATCCTTTCAAATCAGCATCCTGAGATGGTTGGAATTGGAACTGAGTAGTTTGTTATAGTGATGGATCAGTTGATAGAAGATATAAATGGTGGTGGTATCCATGCTAAATAGGAACCAAAACTATCACACAGGAACATGAAAATAGTGGATCATTTCATGAGGCAACATCCCCCACCATTCAGTGGATCATCTGACCTAGTGGTATCTGATAAATGTATCAATTTCCTATAGAAAATATTTAAATTCATGGGATGTTTGGAATGATAAAATGCAACTCTTTCTATTTATAGTTTTGAAGGTGAAGTTGATCGATGATGGCATTTGGTTAATAATACTAAAGAGAAATATGATCTCGATACCATGGAAAGGGAAACATTCAATGATAATTTCTTTAAAAATATTTCCCATAAGGTTGTTCATATTAGGATGGATAAAAAATTCCTAGAGTTGAGGAAAAAAGATGAAGATTTTGTGGATTCACGTGAAGAAAACTTCATAAGATTGGTCATTTTATGTGTCAAACTTTATCTGATACATTGATAGTAAAATTAATATATTTTACTTAGGATTAAAACCAAGTCTATGAAGAAATTTATCCTCTCAAGAATTTTAAAGTTATGAAAAAGTGGATTATTGTGATGATAAAGTTGAGATGGAGTTTTCTAATAATTAATTTGAATGATATGATAAGAGTAATAAATTGTCAATGTGGAAGGAAATGGAGAATCGACCAACTAATAATTATTTAGGTAAGCCTAAATATTGTTCCATGTGTGGTAAAATACATTTTGGGGAATTTTTTTTCAAGATTTGGAAAGTGTAACCAGTGTGGTAAGTTTGGTCACATGATTCATGACTATAAGAAAAAGAGTCCTAAAAAATCCAAAAATGAGATTATAGACATATAGTCAATAGCAATATGCTTTAGCTGTAATGAGTTGGGACATTATGCTAATGTGTGTTTGAGGAAACTTACTTAGGGTGAAAATAGTCATGACCAGAAGAAAAAATAGATGAAAAAATCATTTTCTACTTCTATAGTTGATATTGGTACTTTCTATGAATTTATGAGAGCTCCAAGGATCTCATTATTTTTTGAAGGTTAACTATAGGTTCAATGTATTAGACACTCCTTCTAAGGTTTTAAGTAATGAGATCATAAAGCGATTAATGAATTTTTGGGAGATGTTTTTGTGGGTTTATGATTATATAAAGATTTGGTTTAATGAAAAGTATTCCTTTACTTTTGGACATTATTTTTAAATTATTGATAACCTTTAGGGTTTATATGATCCTTTATGACTAAGTTTATTTTTAGGGATGTTCATCATATTTATGGTAATATTATGAGGATAAAATTGGGATTATATAAATATATCAAGTAATTATATTACCTTATATTATTATAAAATAAATAATTCATAAACCTTAGGAATATTATCTTTTCAATAATGGTATTTTTAAATTTCCAACCATTTTTTAGTAAGATACAGTTCAAATTTCATGGACACAATTTTTTTAAGGGGGTATGATGTAACGTCCTGATGTTTTATTAAATATATTTCATTAAAATTAATTTAATTTTTTTTATATTGAGTTACAAATAATGAATAGTTTATATTATGTTATATAAAACACCATGTTTATCTTGAATTTCATGTGACATCAATCTTGTTCCATAACTTGTGTTACACATAAGGTTGAGTCTTACCAAACAATAATATAATGTTGATATTATTATTTAATATGGAAGTCATTGCTTGGAAATTATATTGGTGAATGTGAATAAGACTAGATATATTTAGAAAATTTTATAAAATGTTTTGACATTAATACAACAGGTTTTATAGGATTAGGATAATAATAAATCTAATTTTAATCATAAAAAGTTGTATATTTTTAAAGGGGGGGGGGGTTACCACCTTTTAATGGAGAACCTATTTTAACTACAATTTTTAGAAATTTTATAACTATTATAATAAAAAATAAACTTTATTTTTTAAATTAGAATATCAAATTTTAATTTGGGTGAATTTTTGGTATTTTTATGAGAAGTTTCATTTTTTGATGAATAGTGAAAAACATTGTATTTTAATTGAAAACTGTCTTTTTTGTCTAATGTATTTATATAGTTAAATTAAATTTTATATTGGTTTTAAGGTATAATTAGTTCAATTATATATAAATAAATAAAATTTAGGTCAATATATTCAATTTCACATTGAAACTTGATATAAAAACATTTCAAACATTTGAACTTTTCTCCTTAAAAACCCTTTGTCTCACAATATCTTCAGGATTAATTTTCAATTAATTTAATCATTTATATGAATTAAATTTGAAAAAATGGATATACATATATGGAATCAGTATACATTTTTTGGTCTAATAAGATCGACTTATTTTTTTTTACCAAAAATACTAGTAAAATTAATTACAATGATTAAGGTAAAAACAAGCTTACTTAATGATTTAACTTAGAATTTAAACTGTATAAATGACCCAAAACTTTTCCAAAACCCATTGGATGGAAAAATTTAAACTATAAACACCTTAGTATCTATTTTTTAGGAGTTATTGGGATAATATTCCTTGAAAGTGACCTATATAATAATTTAAGGAAAATGAAAAAAAGGAACTTTCATTTCCTTTAACACCTATAAAGATTTGAATTAGAGAAGAAGATACATGGTTTTGGTTATAAATATTATTTTGGTATATAAATGAGTTATTTTTATCATAGTAATTTACATTTAATTTTTATTGATTATATAATTACATTAAATTCTTAAGAAACACCAACACATGAATTATTTAGTTAACAAGTAAAGAAAATAATTGAATTTTTATTAAATAATTTAAAATTTATAAAAAACTTATCTTCTCCCAAGTTATTTTTAAGAATTAATAAATATAAAATAATTTATATTCATATGAAATTTGATCTTTTATAATGAACATATTGACCCATAAATAGTAAAAAACTTTGTTAGTGTAGTTAGGGTTATATTAGTGTTTTTACGTATTACATGTGTTTCTGTTAAAATTAATTTCCAACACATGTGGGTATTTTATTTTGTAAATTATATTTATTAATTTATAATAAGTTTTTGTATTTTATTTATTAATACTCACTTTTCTTCATTCTTAATTAATGAATTATATACGTTATAAAACTTTCTACCTAAATGAAAAACAAAAAAAAATATATATAAAGAAACTGAAAGACTAAGAAACAAATGATAAAACTGATTTTTTTTGTGTTTATAAAATGTAAATCCACATAATTTTTTTTAAATAAAACATATTATCATAAAAATTCATTACACACATAATATTTGAATATCAAATACAATAAAGAAGTAATATAACCCAATGAAATGAAATTGAGTTATGAAATTCTTTGCAACTTGGTAGCATTCAAGTAAAATGAACTTGGATGAAATTATTTGAATTGAAACTTAAAAATAAAATGATATATGAATTATTCATGATATTACATGTAAAAGGGGAAGTATATATACCACACAATATTAATAAGTGTAGAATATAACATATGTCTGACAGAAATAAAAAGTGAGATGAGAAACCCTTACCTCAGGTCCAAACTTTCCATGTATGTCCTTTAACACCTTTATAATAAGATTAAATAAATTATTTGATTTCATAAAAAAATTATGGTGTAATAACTTATACTTAAATTATTTATTTTGTTTCTTTTTAATTACATATTCAAATACTTAATCATTTAAGTCTACATTTGGTGTTTTGAAGTCGTTCGGTTCATTATTTCAAAATAGATTCAATGCATTGACCATGGTCAAAGAGGCCATATTTTTTGTAACACCCCAAGATTCCACGGTACGTTTCCCTTTGAATAATGCAATGGTGTGCATTGTACGCAACTTCGAGTTTCTAACACACCACAACCAATCAAACTAGCCGTTATGAATAGTAATACCTAATTTTTGAAATTTTATAAATTCTATCTCTCAAAATGGACTTCATTTTTGGATTTATAATATTGAAATTAGCCTAGGGTGAAATTTTGGTACTTTTCAGATAACTTTCATATTTTGATGAATAGTGAAAATTACTAAATTTTAATTAAAAACAACTTTTTTAATAAAAATAATTAATATTGATAAATTATTAATTTGAGTGGTTTTAAAGTATATTTAGAATATATTTTTACCATTTAATTCAATGTTTGTCATTGGACATAATTTCACAATTAAACCATACATAAACAAGTGCCAATCTTTTGATAGTTATTATCTCTTAAAAACACGTTTTTTGTTTTAACAACGGGAATTAATTTTAAATTAATTTCTGCCACTTATGTGTTTTGAATTTGGAAAAATGGATTCCATATTTGGAATAAGGATGTTTAAATTGTGTAAATAGGTAACTTTTATTTTTAGACATTTTGAATAATTACTTCGGTAAATATTTTATTTACCATGGTTAAAGGGTAAATCCGGTAAATAAGGGGTAAAAAAATAATATTATAATAATACTAAATTACCCTAAAACGTGTCTTAACCCTATTTTTTGATACATGTCCGACCATGGGCATCTTTGGGTCGATTTTGGGACCCCATGGATCCACTTGTAAGTGATAGGGACACTTTATTTTAATTAAGTTAAAATGAATACAAAAATGACACAAGCATATATCTTTTAGAAAAACAATTGTTATATAGGGTTATATATGTTGGATTTTAGACTATAAATATTAATTAGAAATATAAAAATCTTTCCTACATAATAATATTTTATTTATAATTTTTAGACATTAAATAATTTAGTTTATTTATGACACAATGGTGATGCAGTAATTACCATAATAGTGAAAAATTAGAATAATTCATATTATAAATACCAAAATAAATATAATTTGAGACTTTTTATGAATTACACTAATTTTCCAGGTTAATATTACATGTTAGGATTTATTTAATTAACTTTTTTAAAAGTAATCATTCTGTTATGATTTTTACAAAAATCAATTATGGAATAGTGTCAAAATTGACATAAAAGAGTTTTTAAAACAAATATTATATTATTAATTGATTTTAAATTCCTAAAAATATAAGGTTCGGCCAAGAGACTTATATCATTATAGGTTTATCATTAATGGACAACTTGGGGGTCTCTTGGATGTATATAGTAAGTTTATTAACCATATAATATAAAAATACAAAGAGACATTGTAAAAGTGAAACTAATTAACTAAGAGTTAATACTTAAATATAAGGTTAATATAATGACCCAAACCTATCAAAATTATATTGGTTGATTGGTTTTAGACCCATACCCACCTTAACCTTTAAATAATACACTTTTGAGCCATTAGAAACCGAATATAAATTTATTATAAAATAATATTTCTAGCTTTTCCAAAGGTGCCCCTCACCCCTCTTATAAAAGGGCACTCCCCCTTCTCATTACTTCACAACTTCAAAGCCTTTTGGTTCTGACAAACCCTACCCAAATACTCTCTAATATTCCCTTACTACAACCTAGAGGCATTATTTTGATCAGAAATCCAATCTAAGGATCCCTTTTGATCAAATCAAAAGGAAGAACCCGAAGAAGAGGTAATGATTTCACCACCCTCTTTCAAGTTCCTTTCTTCTTCCACTTCTTCTTTATTTGCTATTTCTATTATAAAATAATGAATACATTATATTCTATATACTATAATATTATTATAAATATGATACAACCATAATCAGTATTCTATCCACCCTTTGAATAACATGTCACCATTCGTGCGTACGTACGACTTATCGTCTCCACGTCGTGGTGTAATTGTTATTCAATAAATTATTATTTGTATGGGTATAATAATGATGTTTAATTAATGTAAATAATAAATATAAAATGATAGTTATTCTTTATATATGATATACCATCCAATTATATATTATTTTAATATCAAAAGAATGATATTGTCGCTCGTGCGTATGTACGGACTACTGTCTCCAAGAATGCGATGAGATTCATTCTCTATCGTATCCATTCAAGTATAATTATCATTTGATTATTTAAAAATAATTTTTAAGGACTTGATATAATTCTGTATATGAATAATATAGAACATATCCATGACAACCACGGCTTACATAACAAAACATATAAAAGAAAACGAGTAAGTTAACACCCGAAACAACGATAATTCTAAGATATTATTAACAAAACAATGTTAAAAGATCATATATGATAGAATATTAATGTATATGATTATTGAATAATTTAATAACAATTATTTCACCGTTATACAGGAGGTTAACTTACCGTCAACCAAGGAAAAAGAACAAAGTAAGGGGTTTCTTATCTCACTTTTAATTCCGTGAGAATTCCATTATTCACCACTTATTTATTGAATGTGGTGTATGTACTGCCCATGATTTTATTCATTGTGTAATATAATTTAATTTATGGATATTTACATCATCATGGTATGATCCTTCTTTCATGGGTGTATGTTTCATAAGTTACCTAATCGATAATGGAATTTGAAATTTCAATTTCCACTCATTTGGCTTTACGCATATTTCATTGATTATATTACTCCAAGATTATGTGTAGAATCACTATTCATTTTATTATGTCATAATTTCCACTCCCCTTCCTATGGATATACTTTTTATACACATAATCACTCCATTGATAATTTCTCAAGTCATCGATATGAATTTGATAAGAGTAATTTTAACTCATTCTCCATTTGTTGAGTTAAACATCCAATTCATTGGTGTTGTTTTTACAAGATTATGTGTGAATGTCCTTTGATTTTTTTACACTAAATATATAATCATATTTAGTGTATTTATATTTGTCACACATAACTATGTCGTTGATTTATCCTTAACCTAAATATACGACCTTTATGAGAGATTTCATCTCAATTTACATTCCATTGAGACTTCTTTGTTGTTATACACCAAATCACTTTTATGTGGTGTATATAATGTACTTTGACATAGTATATCATGAATCCCTTTATTCTCATGATATTACAAAGATTTGATTACCTCAATTATTTGTATTCAAGTGTCTCTCTTTTGGTTAGATACTCTATCTAAAATACCATTTTTAAATGTTTTAAAGACTTATTCTTCTAAATCTTGATCATTAATGTCCATGTTTTAAAAATAGTTTTAAGGATTTATTTATATGGACATTAAATTTTTAAAATTAAAAATCCTTTTAAAAGTTTCAAAGTGGTATGGGACACTTTGATTCAAAAATCTATTTTTAAATGGCTTCTTGACAAATAGTGTGACTTTTAAATGATTTCAAGAAAAAGGGGGATATTTCTCTCAAATAGTTTTGATTATTATTTTCATATGTGTCAATATCCTTAATTATTCTTGATTGAGGTTAATATGATACAATACAATCTTCCATATTGTGTCGAATGAGTTATGTTTGACTGTAGATGTGCTATTTTTATTCCATTCATGGTTTGAGGTTAATGTATTGACATTTCGTATGTTAGTTTTAAAACGAATGTTTATGTTATGTTTAAGAATGTTCATATGAGGAATGCATTGGACTTAGTAAGTGACGGGTGGAGCCCGCTATAGCTCCTCGATGCATCGGTAGGTCTCATGAGACAAACTAGTGTCTTGTCACAAGGCCTTGGCAAAATCTTATTTGTAGTCTTGGCACGAGGCCTTGGCTATGTGGTTATGATAGTCTGGCATTATTCATTCCATCATTATGAAAGTGGTTATTGATATTGCATGTGATCATTAGAATTGTAGAATATCCATGTGAGTAAGTAAATGGCATTATTTTATTTTATCTTTGCCATTTTATGCTGAAGTTCAAGTTTAAAATGATTTTTTTATAGTTATAAATTGCCTTAAGTGTTTATGCTTATCTATGAAAGCTTCTGCTATAATGTTATCCTTACTGAGCATCTGAGCTCACCCCTTTCAATGTTTTATTTTTCCCAGGATTATGAAGAAGTAATTTATGAATGACCTGCAGGGATAGTATGAGGGGATATGAAGACAAGATGTTTTTTTATGATGTAATGTAAAAATTTGTGATTATATCTGGTGTTTCCAAGGCTAATAAACTAATAAGTATTTCGAGACTTGATCTTTCTTGTGATCATACCAATGTTATGTAATAATGCATTGACTCGGGGTAACTGGGGTCGGGGCGTTATAGTTGGTATCAGAGGAAGTTTAGTACAAACCTTGGGAGCTAGACTTAGATAAACTCTGATTAGAGAACATAGACCTAAGATGAACTTTGAGGATTAGTATAGAAGAACTTCCTAGAATTTTGGTATTGTAGATATTTTGTGAGTTTTCCAAGAAATAAATCCCTGTCTAGATACGATCAGATAGAGGCGGCTCTGGCACAGTTGTACCTAGGGGTGAAACCCGAAAACACCGCTTTGAACTAGACTCGAATGGGAACTGGTGCATGACAACAGGCCTTGCTGCACTCTTGGTTACGACACTCCCGGGGGATATGCTTAGAATAATTTACATTTTCTTTACAAACCGATTTTAAGTATTAAATATATAAGATGAGAGTAAATGACCTTTGTTAATTCTAATCTGTTTCAAATTGAGAATATGGTGACATGTTAATCTCTAAATGATTTTATGACTACTATTACTCGCACAATTCTTTCTAGTTTTAGTCAATGGATGGATTCCAAGGAAGTCATAGTGACTTTGATAATGATGTACAAGGTGGGAACGGTGGTGGCAATGAGCAAAAAAATGGAATGTTGATAGGTGTAAAAGATATCGTCTTTATACCAAATCAATTTTCCAAAAATATGATCAATAATATATATATTAACCAATTCCTGGACTCAAAAAAGAAGAGAAAGGTGATGAATGATAAGATCTCAAGCAGTGGAGACCATGGAGAAAGGAATCCTCAATTTCCATCATGCAGGAAATGTGGAAGGAGACACCCATGAAAGTGTCTCAATGGGACAAAGAAATGCTTTACATGTGGGAAGGAAGGACATAAAATGAAGAATTGTCGAAGAAGAATGGAAGAAGATAAAAATGGTCCCAAGAGTCCATTTACAGTCATTTGCCGTAAATGTAGGGGACCTGGCCATTACACGAGTGAATTCCCTATTCTATAGGATATTTTCTTGGTCAAAGAAGAATCTATGTGGAAATAAATGGTTGGAGAAATGTTTAAAATGTATTAGTTCTCCTTGTTGATGGGTTTACTTTGGAATAATTTTCTCTTGTATTTGTAACCCCGCAGTTTGCCATGTGAGAATGATATTTTAGGAAGAATTATCTCTTCTCTTGTGGATATAGGTATAAATAACCATTTGGTTTTATATGATCATTGGGGTTTGAGAGAATTATAAGTTATTATAATTTGGGATGAAAATTCAAGGTATGATATAACATTTGTGGTTAAATTATGTTATGGTATTTTGAGAAATTTATCTCATTTTGGTAATATTATAAAATATAGTTTTTGAAAAAGGACAACACGTAGACCGTGTGATAACCCGTCGCGTCGGACAAAGCTGTGGGAATCGAACCCACAACCAAAGCGTGATTGGAATTTATCACCTACCACTGGATTACATGAAGTCCCTGGTTAGTGTGACTATTATTTTTAGTTAAATGATTTTATTGATCAATAATAATTTGATTTGGGATCTTGTGTCTTATCAAATGAATACCCTTAGTATAGGAAAATGGTTTGGTGATTAAGTGATAAATGTTATTTTGGAAGTTGTTATCTTTGTTGTGAAGACTATATGCCCAAGGAAAATAGAATATTATGGGATTTAATTTGAGGAGTAATGGTGGATTTTTATCTATGTTTTTATTGTGGATTTATACTGATTTGGGTTATTTATGGAAATGATTAGGTTAATTAATTTTAAGTATATGACTTTAAGAGTAATTAATGTCATTTGGAGATACAATTTAACGTGGAATAATACATTCTTATAAGTTTTGGGTTTCAATATTAGTTTGGATTATATTGAAGTATTTTAAGGACAAATTATTATTGAATGGTATTTATTTAACTTTGGGGGCATTATTGGTTTAATTTTAGAAATTAAGATTAGTATTTTTTTTCTCTCTAATGGAATATTCATTTGGGGGATCATCAGATATTATACTAACCATTTTGGTTTGATTAATCTCTAAATACAAGGTAAATATATAGTTTATCCTACGTGGATCATGTTATTCTATAGAAGTTTATTCTAGCTCTTCCAATGCGACCAAGTCTTCTTGAATACTCATTGTTAAAAAAAATGAGTTAGTGGTAGAAATTTATTAAAGGATGAAACTATACATAAAAAGTAAGTATATATCTTTATTTTCTTAGTCAATATCATAAATTAATTCCTCATCCATATGTAATGTAACTTAAAACAAAAAAAATGTTGTCCGTTTAGTTTTCCTACTGGGAGACTAATGACCGTTTGTCCCAACACAAGTTTGTGATTTTATTATTGTTAACTTTCTCCGGATCATGATTTCTATCCCTCTCCATCATAACTGAACACTTAGTTTATCATCCATATCCATGTTTTCCTAAATGGAATCCTAGTATGGGTTATCTTAGGTGACCTTTATACCTCTCTTCCTTTCTTTTAAAGTGATAGTTTTATTGACTCTTTTTTTCGATGTGGGACTTTACATTATATTCTCAAGCCCAATTTTAAAAAAAATTGCGAGGACTCAATTTATTGAAGGAGGGGAGAATGTAACACCCCAAGCTTCCACGGTACGTTTCCCTTTGAATAATGCAATGGCGTGCATTGTACGCAACTTCGAGATTCTAACACACCACAACCAATCAAACTAGCCGTTATGAATAGTAATACCTAATTTTTGAAATTTTATAAATTCTATCTCTCAAAATGGAATTCATTTTTGGATTCAAAATATCGAAATTAGCCTAGGGTGAAATTTTTGTACTTTTCGGATAACTTTCATATTTTGATGAATAATGAAAATTACTAAATTTTAATTAAAAACAACTTTTTTAATCGAAATAATTAATATTGATAAATTCTGAATTTGAGTGGTTTTAAAGTATATTTAGAATATATTTTTTACCATTTAATTTAATGTTTTTCACTGGACATAATTTCACAATTAAACCAGACATAAACAAGTGTCAATATTTTGATAGTTATTATCTCTTAAAAACATGATTTTTGTTTTAACAACGTGAATTAATTTTAAATTAATTTCAGCCAATTATGTGTTTTGAATTTGGAAAAATGGATTCCATATTTGAAATCAGGATGTTTAAATTTTGTAAATAGATAACTTTTATTTTTAGACATTTTGAATAATTACTTCGGTAAATATTTTGTTTACCATGGTTAAAGGGTAAATCTGGTAAATAAGGGGTAAAAAAATAATAATATAATAATAATAAATTACCCTAAAACGTATCTTAACCCTATTTTTTGATACATGGCCTACCATGGGCATCTTTGGGTCGATTTTGGGACCCCATGGATCCACTTGTAAGTGATAGGGACACTTCATTTTAATTAAGTTAAAATGAATACAAAAATGACACAAGCATATATCTTTTAGAAAAACAATTGTTACATAGGGTTATATATGTTGTATTTTAGACTATAAAAATTAATTAGAAAGATAAAAAGATTTCCTAAATAATTATATTTTATTTATAATTTTTAGAAATTAAATAATTTAATTTATTTATGACAGAATGGTGATGCAGTAATTACCATAATAGTAAAAAATTAGAATAATTGATATTATAAATACCCAAATAAATATAATTTGAGACTTTTTATGAAGTAAAATAATTTTATAGGTTAATATGACATATTAGGATTTATGTAATTTACTTTTTTTGAAGTAATCATTCTGTTATGATTTTTACAAAAATCAATTATGCAATAGTGTCAAAATTGACATAACAGAGTTTTTAAAACAAATATTATATTATTAATTGATATTAAATTCCTAAAAATATAAGGATCGACAAAGATACTTATATCATGATAGGTGTATCATTAATGGACCACTTGGGGGTATCTTGGATGTATATATTAAGTTTATTAACCATATAATATAAAAATACAAAGAGACATTGTAAAAGTGAAACTAATTAACTAAGAGTTAATACTTAAAGATAAGGTTAGTATAATGAGCCAAACCTATATAAATTCTATTGTTTGAGTGGTTTTCGACCCATTACCACCTTAAACTTTAAATAATACACTTTGGATCCATTAGAAACCGAATATGAATTTATTATAAAATAATATTTCTTGCTTTTCCAAAGGTGCCCCTCACCCCTCTTATAAAAGGGAACTCCCCCTTCTCATTACTTCACATCTTAAAAGCCTTTTGGTTCGGCCAAAACCTGCCCAAATACTCTATAAACGTCCCTCAATACAACCTATAGGCCTTAGTTTGATCATAAATCCAACCTAAGGAGCCCTTTTGATCAAATCAAAAGGAAGAACCCGAAGAAGAGGTAATGATTTCACCACCCTTTTTCAAGTTCCTTTCTTCTTCCACTTCTTATTTATTTGTTATCTCTATTATAAAATAATGAATCCAGTATCTCCTATATACTATAATATTATTATAAATATGGTACAACCATATTCAGTATTCTATCCACCCTTTGAATAACATGTCACCAAACGTGCGTACGTACGGCTTACCGTCTCCACGTCGTGGTGTAATTGTTATTCAATAAATTATTATTTGGATGGGTATAATAATGATGTTTAATTCATGTAAATAATAAATATAACATGATAATTATTCTGTATATATGATATACCATCCAATTATATATTATTTTAATATCAAAAGATTGATATTGTCGCTCGTGCGTACGTACGGACTACCGTCTCCACGAACGCGATGAGATCCATTCTCTATCGTATCCATTCAAGTATAATTATCATTTTATGATTTAAAAATAATGTTTAAGGACTTGATATAATTCTGGATATGAATAATATACAACCTATCCATGACAACCACGGCTTACGTAACAAAACATATAAAAAAAACAAGTAAGTTAACACCCGAAACAACGATAATTCTAAGATATTATTAACAACACAATGTTAAAAGATCATATATGATAGAATATTAATGTATATTATTATTGAATAATTTAATAAAAATTATTTCACCATTATACAGGAGGTTAACCTACCATCGACCAAGGAAAAAGTACAAAGTAAGGGGTTTCTTATCTCACTTTTATTTCCGTGAGAATTCCATTATTCACCAATTATTTATTGCATGTGGTGTGTGTACTGCCCATGATTGTATTCATTGTGTAATATACTTTAATTTATGGATATTTACATCATCATGGTATGATTCTTCTTTCATGGGTGTATGTTTCGTAAGTTACCTAATCGATTAGGGAATTTGAAATTTCAATTTCCACTCATTTGGATTTACGCATATTTCATTGATTATATTACTCCAAGATTATGTGTGGAATCACTATTCATTTTATTATGTCATAATTTCCACTACCCTTCTTGTGGATATACTTTTGATACACATAATCACTCCATTGATAATTTATCAAGTCATCAATATGAATTTGATAAGAGTAATTTTAACTCATTCTCCATTTGTTGAGTTAAACATCCAATTCATTGGTGTTGTTTTTACAAGATTATGTGTGAATGTCCTTTGATTGTTTTACAATAAATATCCAATAATATTTAGTTTATTTATATTTTTCACACATAAATATGTTGTTGATTTATACTTAACCTAAAGATACGACCTTTATGAGAGATTTCATCTCAATTTACATTCCATTGAGACTTCTTTGTTGTTATACACCAAATCACTTTTATGTGGTGTATATAATGTACTTTGACATAGTATATCATGAATCCCTTTATTCTCATGATATTACAAAGATTTGATTACCTCAATTATTTTTATTCAAGTGTATCTCTTTTGGTTAGAAACTCTAACTAAAATAACATTTTTAAATGTTTTAAAGACTTATTATTCTAAATCTTGATCATTAATGTCCATGTTTTAAAAATGGTTTTAAGGATTTATTTATATGGACATAAAGTTTTAAAATTAAAAATTCCTTTTTAAAGTTTCAAAGTTTTATGGGACACTTTGATTCAAAAATATATTTTTAAATGACTTCTTGACAAATAGTGTGACTTTTAAATGATTTCAAGAAAAAGGGGGATATTTCTCTCAAATAGTTTTGATTATTATTTTCATCTATGTCAATATCCTTAATTGTTCTCGATTGAGGTTAATATGATACAATACAATCTTCCATATTGTATCGAATGAGTTATGTTTGACTGTGGATGTTCTATTTTTATACCATTCATTGTTTGAGGTTAATGTATTGACATTTCGTATGTTAGTTTTAATACGAATGTTTATGTTATGTTTAAACATGTTCATATGAGGAATGCATTGGACTTAGTAAGTGACGGGTGGATCCCGCTATAGCTCCTCGATGCATCAGTAGGTCTCATGAGACAAACTAGTGTCTTGTCACAAGGCCTTGGAAAAATCTTATTTGTAGTCTTGGCACGAGGCCTTGGCTATGTGGTTATGATAGTCTGGCATTATGCATTCCATCATTATGAAAGTGGTTATTGATATTTCATGTGATCATTCGACTAGTAGAATATCCATGTGAGTAAGTAAATGGCATTATTTTATTTTATCTTTGACATTTTATGCTGAATTTCAAGTTTAAAAGGCTTTTGTTTTAGTTATAAATTACCTTAAGTGTTTATGCTTATCTATGAAAGCTTCTGCTATAATGTTATCTTTACTGAGCATCTGAGATCACCCCTTTCAATGTTTTATTTTTCCCAGGATTATGAAGAAGTAATTTATGAATGACCTACAGGGATAGTATGAGGGGATATGAAGACAATATGTTTTTTATGATGTAATGTAAAACTTTATGATTGTATCTAGTGTTTCCAAGGCTACTAAACTAATCGGTCTTTCGATAATTGATCTTTCTTGTGATCATGCCAAAGTTATGTAATAATGCACCGACTCTGGGTAAATGGGGCCGGGGCGTTACATTTTTAACATATATATAATAATATTTACATAATATTTATCATATATATACATAAATCATACTTTTAAAACCAATAATGGAATATGTTTATGAAAAATGAACTACATTACCATCATGGAGATGATATTCCATACATATAAATGAATAACGTTTCCATTTTTCAACAATCTTTATGAAAATAAGATAAGTAATATTTTATAATTAAATAATTATAATAATATCATAAATACCATATTATTTCATTAAATATAATTATATATTCATATATATCATCCATATATTTTTGTGATGAAAAAATAATCACATCACGTTGTGGAGGCGGTAGCCCACACTTATGCACAAATGACATTATCATTTTTCAATGTAAGAAATAAAATGATATATTATCTTTTAAAAATGATAAATATTTCATTAATATCATAATTATTTCATTTATATCATATATATTCATTAAATATATCCTTATTACCTTTCATGTAAATCGTTAGTGAAAAACGAATCACATCATTTCATGTGGCGGTAGTCCACCGAACACAAGAGCGATATTATCACAACCCCCATAGAATGGAACATAAGAATTTATATGTAATATAATAACTATATAAGTATAAATATGTTAAAAATATCATATATATAATTTAAATACACAATTATAACAATCCATGAGATCCAATGATGGAAAATAAATGGCATTAGTTCGCGAGGCGATATTCTGCCATACACATGAATGATGATTTTATATACCATTTGATGAAATAAGAGATGGATTTAGGGTCATGAAATTATAAAAATAAATTATAAATATATGATAGATAATGGTGTTATTATATCATAACAATTAAATAATATTTTTAGGACATGGTTGAAGAAATAAAATAAAAACACTCAGTTAAGCATGATACCTATTCTTCAGAAAGACTGCTTAGGTTAGCACCAAAATCCTTCTTAGGATGAATTTCTGATCAAACTGTGGGATCTAGTTAATGGGTAGGTAAGCTAGGAAATAATTTTTTTAGTTATTGGATGAAAAAAATTGATTTTAATGCGTGTATAAGAGAGGAGAGGGGGTGTCCTTTTATAAGTGAGTGGAGTTACACCCTTGTAATTTTTGAAAAGAAAATGGTTTAACCAATTTTTTCACATGAAAAAAGGATCTAAAATAGTCCATTATTTATAAACAGCCATTATAAGGTATAAATATGTCTATAAAATAGGATTTAGATAAGTTTTATGTCATTTTTACTCTTATCTTTTTATTTTAACCTCCGGTAAACCAGTTTTTACCGTAACTGTGGTAATTAGTTTTAATGTTTTCACTATTCATTATGACCAAAAATTAATTTGAACTTACTAAATAATATAAATTATTGAAATTCTAAATATATAATCCATTTTACCAATTTCAATTCATATAAGTAGAAAATTTTAATTTAAAATTACCCCCAAATGTGATGAAAAAGTGTGTTTTTAAGAAGTGTATGATTTTATATTAACTATATGACTAATAATAATAATTATATGAATAAAAATTAACATATATTGATATGTAATCTATAAATTTAATTTTAATCATTTCTAATTAATAATTTTTAATTAATTAAAAATGAGAAACATTATGCACTTTAAAACAGTTTTAAGATAAATTACGTTTTTAAAATAAAAAATAAACTTACAATAAAATAAAATATATTGATGATTAAAATTTAATTAAGTGGATTAAATATAAATAAATAATACTTATGTTACTTTAAATAATATTCATAATATAATGAGACTTTTAAATTATTTAATTTATTAAAAATATTGTTTTTTATATCTATAAAGTATTTAATACTATTCATACCCACCAATTTAATGGCTAGGTTATAATGGTTATATTTTTCATGGGTCATTTAATATTGGTGTTTAAAATTTAATATGATATAAATAATAATAATTTTAATTTTAAATCTCTAGGCGTTACAATGGGACAATTTAAAAAGAAACTTGTCATCTGAAGAGTGGCTCATTGAGTTGAAAATATTTAAGCAGACAGTACTATCTCCAAACTCCATGGTGAGGGTTTCTTTATGTACATTGATTATTTAATTCACAATATTTAATAATTATCTTCCCAATATGATGGGTTAGTATCTAGGTGCTATATATTCCTTCATCGTAAGCACATAGAAGTCGGATGGGAATATAAATCTGTTCACTCTTACTAACACATCTTCTAAAACTCATGCTGAAAAATAGGGGTTCTTTTGGCATGCCATACCAATAATATTGTGGGTTTCAAGTCTCAAATATGTAAATCTGCAAGCATATAGCGAAACATAAAATTTATATAATAACCTAAATCACATAAATCATCAAGAAATGTTAAATATAAAATGGTGTAGGGAATAGAGAATGTCCCAGGATCTTGACATTTGGTGGAAAAAGTTGCGGTGATAAGAGTTGAAACATGTCTTCCTCAACTAATACATTCATTTCCATCAAGTTTTCTCTTTTTTCTATAAATTTCCTTTATATATTTTTCATATTTTGGATTTTCTTTATGGATTTAAGAAGGTGTATATTAATTTCAACTTTCTAGAAGGCTTATAAAATCTTCCTTTAAAGTTATTATTATTAAATATTATTTGGTTGAATCATCCAAGATAATAATATAAGTGGAAGTTATTTATTTTCCATACCTTACCATCCTTCCTTATTCTATTATCTTTATTCTTCTTGGTTAGTTTGAATTTCAAAAAATCTATTCATAAATTTCAACCTTATTTTCTTAAATATAGATATGAGTTTACTTAGGGAAAGATGGTTTAATCTCATTACCACTTCTTATAGGATCATAATCAAATTTTCCTTAGGATTTGGGACTATCTAAGTTTTATTTTTTCCTTTATTTTTGGATAGAAACTACACCAAACTAATGAATTGGGTTGTTAGATTATCCATTTTATCTTCAATCCCCCCAACCATAGATTACATTTAATTTTGTTCAAATTATGGTACACAGGTTGAACATTTTTCATAGGTATTATTTTTTAGAAAATAGGGATTTATTGGTAAGTGGGTGGGTTATAAGTTTTTTATAAGATTTCTAAAAAATAGGCAACTTTTGGAATTTTTGTTTCTAGAATGGGGGTAGGGGTGGGTGTTGTTTTTGATGGGGGTTTAGTTTGGTTTTAATGATTACAAAATCCATGTTGGGCTTGTGGGTCATCTATCTATAGTTAATTTTACTAGAATTTTATTAGTTGAAAACTGCTTCAAAACTCTCCATAGCTTGTAATTCATCACACTAGCCAGTGAAATGATTAGATGAAGAGAAAATACCACATACCTTAGTTGGTTCTTTTTATTTATGGTTTTGTTTCAAATACTTCTACCACACCAAAAAATTTATCCCTTTAAGTTTTAGAGTATATTAAAGGTGATGAGTCAGAATTTCTTACCTCATGAATAACTCATGTACCCATACATCTTGTATCAAATTATTGAGAATTTTGTGTAATATTTCCATTTGGCCCCTAGATTTTACAGGTGACTTTTCGATCAATTATCCTTCAAATGACACATCCAAAATATTCCTTTCATTATCTAGAAATCCCTGGTAAAATAAAATAAGAAAATGGTTTTTTCCATATCTTGATGTGGATAACTAGAACAAAACTTCTTGAATCTCTCCTAGTATTTATAGAGAGTCTCTCTAGATTCTCATCTTATAGAATATATCACTTTCCTTATTTTTGTGCTTTTGGGGGTTGGAAAAAATATTTACATGAAACACATTTGTAAATAATCCCAATCATGGATATCTACTTGATTTAAGTTGTACAACCACTCTTTAGATGCTACTTCTAGTTAAAAGTGAAATTCCTTCAACTTGACTTGTTCTTCAGAAACTTTTTGAGGTTTCAACATTGGACATAAATAAGTGAATTATTTTATGTGTTTTTTTGGGTCTTCACCTGCAAGACCATGAATCTTGGGAATAATCTGTATCAAGCAAATTTTTAATTTGAAATCACTCTGTAACTATATCATAATAAGTTATTTTTTTATTTATAAAACAGATGTTCACATAATTTTGTTATGGTTTGGATAGGATTTATATCCATGATTATTGGCTCAAAGTGAAAACTGAAAGTTTCAATTGAGTTTTTAAGATTTATTTATTCAAAATATTATCTAAATTAATGTTTCTAATTCTTATCAGTAGGGTTATTTAAAATTCCAAATCTAAAGGGTAAATATTTTCATTAGAATTTATGGTCATACAATTTTAAAAATTATATTTTTCACTAACTCTTTGAAAATTATTCCATGTTTTTGAAATAACTTTATAATGGGGTGTGAAAAAAGCTATTTATTTCCTAGGATAATGTAGTAGTAGTTGTAAACCTAGGTTGTCTCCAAACAGAAGTGCACTAAATTTATATTTCACTTATTGGTTAATAATATGAGTGTTTTTATTTTCAAAAAACGTATGTTTGAAACAAATATTTGAAAAAAAATGATGAGAAAAAATTTATTGGGTTAGGGTTAAATTTCTAATTGCAACTCTATCTTAGTATCCACTTGTTAATATTTTCTTTTAATTAATTGATAAGCGAGAGGTTCTACAACCGCTTTCGCCTTTACCCTTGGTTGAATGATAATGGTGAGATTATCCTAACAAAGACCCTTGTTTGAGTATACCCTCCTTCCAATGTGAGAAAGTGTAACACTAGATTACTTCCAGTTTACTTAACCAACACTCAACTGGGTCCTGTTATTCCTAATAAATCCAAGAGTATCCACTAACCCTTCCTTGTGTGTTAGAAACTGATCAACAATTCACTACTTTCTTAAACCAAATCATTAAATTTGGTCTAAAACCAAGTGGAATGATATTTTTGATGATCGATAAAGGAAATAAATAATAGAAAAATTTAAATCAAACACAACCACATAAGTTTACTACAAAATATTGAAATTAATTAACAAGAAAGAGATAATTTCATTAAAACACTAAGACTCAAGAATTAAATAAGGTCTACCATCCCTTTCAAAAATTACTTATATGTATTACCCCTCTATTTGATAAGTAATGATATTGAATGAATTAGTTGAATACCTTATGAAACTAAAACACTAGAAAACATAAAATAAAAGTAGTAGTATAATCTTAACAAACCGCAACCATCCAACCAAGTTTCCCCCCTCCTCTTTAGAATGAATATTCCCTTTATTTACAAGAAAAAAATTCATCCTTTAAGTGTCTAAAGATCCCCATTAAAATCATGTTTCATGTAAAAAATTCTTAATTCCATTCTAAAAATTTTGGGAGATATTTAAATCATCATGACCAGTGGTTTTAAAACATTCATCCATCATGACATCAGATTGTGAAATATATTCTACTGATAGTTTTTTTTTCAATTTTCATGTGTACTAATTGAACATGAATTCTATCATTTGAAGCTTGATCAGAAGTGTGGAAATTATTTCTGATTGAGAGGAAAACATGTATTTCCATGTTCAAAAATTTCCACATGCATAGTTGGGCATTCCTCACATGAATGATTCCATTTAAAATATCCATGTTCCCATTGTGATGTGGAACTAATCCATGACCTTCATGTAAACCAAACATGACTCCTCTCTATTATTCATGGATTATGAACATCCCTTTATTTTAGAAGATCATCCTTTAATACCCAAACTTGGTAAGCATCCACCATGATGATATCAAATGAATCATTATGATAAACTTAACACAACCAAATCATGAAATGATCTTGGAATCCCTTGTATCAATCCTACAAAGGGATAAAATTATGATATACAACTCTTCTTCATTCGATTCCAAGATTTGATTGGACTAATAAATTTTAGAAAATCTCTACAACCTTTCATGGATTCATCTTTCATATCCTAAATCCTAAACTCCCATCTTCAGAGTACAATGATTAGGTCGAGGTTATGAATTCTTGGCATAATTCAGAAGGTTCACAGCAGGATAGAACTTCAGTTAATCTAGTATATAAGTAGAGATGAAAACAAGGTCTCCAAGTAACATTGAAATTCTATGAAGCTTTAGTTAAGCTTTTTCCATTCAATCATGATTCATAGTCATGATTATAATAGTTGGTTCATCATATAAAATTCCTCCCAAATAATTGTCTTCATCAGAGATTGACATCTACTAGTTTCCCTCATTCATGATTGGATACACCATGGTTGCGTGGTTCATGAAGGAGATTGATGTGTAATTCATTATAGGATTGTATATCGTGAGGTGGTGCGGTTGAATGAGAATGTCTATGTAGTACCCCTGGTTTGAGGTATGTGTCCTTTGTTTATGATTTTGTATGTGTTTAAAGTGCATGGGATGAGTTGGGAAGAGGTTGGGAGAGTTTGGAATGGTTTTGGATGAGTTTGAAGGATTTTAAAGGGGTGCACAGTTTGAGCACAGTTTTTGGAAACCGCGCGGATTCTCCAGGAAACCGTGCAAGGGATACAGTAGGATTTGCACGACCTATTCATGGTTTTCCAAACCATGCGAGGAAACCGTGTGGACCCTAGCTCTTGAGGCAGTAGTATGTGCACGGTTGGCGCCCGGTTTGCCAAACCATGTGGGCTAACCGTGCGACCACTTAAAAATAGAGTTATAAGTTCTTGGATCCCTCAGGATTAACCAATTTCACCCCAAACTTCCTTCCACTCATGACTCACCCAGGATTTCGGGTTCTCAGGGGTTGGAGGGGCTCTCTCACTCCATTTGGAAGCATTTTGAAGAGGTTTCTTGGCGGTTTGAAGGTGGTTTCTCCCGAGTAAGTCTCCCCTCTTGGTTTCCTTGTGTTTTCTTCTAGATCTACATCCCTATCATTCTTGGTTTTCTATATCTACACTTTTTGTGTGTATATCTAGGTTAGTGGTTGCCTTGGATGTTGTTTTTAAGGCTTGTGAATGTTAGGGAAATGGATCTAGAGAGGTTTCGGTGGTGTGTTCTCTGGATTTGAGGTGCGGTTGCTTGTGGACCGATTTCGTGGAAACCCTAAAGGTAGGTGGCTTATCTATTGACTCCACTTGGTTAGAACTAGTGGTTCTTTGTTACAATTAATTGTTTTTCTGAAAATTAATTGTGATTTGTTATGCGAAATAGGTTGGAAATCCATATGGGAATTTTTGGGGAAAAGGGGGTTTCAAGGTAAAATGCTATTGTTGGGGATTTTAAAATAGAGATTTTAAAATGGGTTATTGAGATTGATTTGGGAAAATGGTTGATGAAAAATGGTTTTCAATAAAGATGTTGTTTTTATTGAAATGTGTTTTGGAATGGAAAATGGTTTTCAATAAATTGATGATTTATTAAAGTGGATTGGTATGCAATGAAATTGGTTGATTGCATGTTCTTGTGACATTTTTGGGTTGTATGATTGGTTATGATTGGTTTAAATGTTGTGTGAAAGTGGGTGGAAAGTCTCACTATAAAATGTGATGGATAGTGGTTGGAAGAACCACCATGTGGGTAGTGGTCGGGAAGTACCGCTAGTAGTGAATGGGTGAATGGGTTGGGCGGAAGTCCCACCATTTTGGTTGTTTTGGTGTGAATGGATGAACGAGTTGGATGGAAGCTCCACCGTTTTGGTTGTTTTTTTTGCATTGATTTAGAAGTTGTAAATTGTTGTGCTAGTGTGTAAATGCTGAAATGGATTGTGGCATGTTTGGTTGGATTTCCCTTGTTTGCTTGGTTTGGGTGTGATGGCTTGGTAAGGGCGTGTTGGAATTATGAAAATGGTTGAACTTGTGATTTATTTTATATAAAATATTTTATATAAATGTCCTAACAGTTTTATCATAGTGGCGTTGTAGGGAAGTCATTTGGGGAAATCCTACTGAGTTTTAGTACTCACCCCCTACTTTGGCACGTTGGTGTCTTTGCAGATGTCGTGTACAGTGACGTGGGAAAATGTAAGGAATCACCCTCCTTTAGTGGAGCATTGTGATCCCTTGGTGGAGCTTGGAGCTTGGAGATTGGTGTGTAGTTGTGGTGGTGTCATATCTTGTGGTGTTTGGTTGATTAGATTCCACTGTGTACTTTGATGTTGTGTGGACATGTCTCATTGTATTGTTCTTGAGTTGTGTTGTGGAACAACTTGTTTGTCACTTGGGAATTCATGGTTGGGTATTTTATTTGACATGCATCATATAGTGGCTGTTAGTGGATGGATTGGTTGGTTTTTTAGTAAGGGAAAATCATTCCCCAACTTGATCTTGAAGACCTCTACGTTTATTGCCAGCCTTTGGCGTCTTGGGACCATTGCTTAAGGCCAAGTATCCCTCACCGCCACCCCAATCCAATGAGGTAGGGGCAGGGCGTTACAAATGGTATCATCTTGTTCGGTCCTTTGGAGTTGATTCTCAGATTTGGAGTTGACATTCCTTGTGGTATATTCCTTGAGTCGGGATGGTAGCAAGGCATAGGAATGTCGGAACTTGGAATTTATAGCATAAAAGGACATAGCTAACCCTTTTATGCTGAAATTCAAGTTACCAGGGAGTTGGGTACATAAGTGTTTTGGAGACACTTATAGGCATTGGATATCTCATTGTCATGGGTGTAGCCAATGAGATGAGCATGACATGAATGGTAGAAATGACTTCCCACTAGGATGCACATTTCATTGGGCATAATGATTTATGGTCTGAATTGAGAAATGGTTCTGCGAATGTGCGAGATTGTAATGTGAATAAATATGGTATCTTGAAAATGGTTTGGTTTTCGAAAATGGTGAAACATGGCCAATATGGAAAATGTGAACTTATTGAAAGTCTTGTGCGATACTGTTGTGTAATGTGATTTGAAATGGGATTTCATGATGTCTATGGAAGTGAGACTCATGTTTGTTTGTTTTCTGTTTATAGAAATGGCACTGGGTAGGCGTCGTAGAGACCAACCAGAGAAGGTTGCTGAGAATGTGGTAGCACCTGAGCCACAGGTGAAATAGCAGATAGTGAAAAGCATAGTGTAAGCTTTCCAAGCTGTGGAAAGTGGGAACAAAGCGGATGAACTAGGGCATGTAGATCATGCGGTTCAGTTTCAAAATTAGAATCCACCCATATTCAGGGGTGATTTAGAACCAGAGATGAGGTTCCAAAGGGGATTAACGCGGCGTGATAAAGCGTGTCCGATGTAAATGAGGACAAGGTCCACACCATACCATGTGCAACTCCAAGGAGGAAACTTTGGGCCGAGGGGATGGGAAAGATTAGAGGAAGGGGGGGGGGGGGTAGGAGAAACTATCTCCCAAATGATCTGGACCCAAAAAAAGACGTCTGGGTGTTCCTATGTATCCCATGAGGATGAGAATCAATCCGCACGTAGTTCTAAAAGAGATATTAGTTTATGGTCTTATATCTCAGACCGTAGATGGGTGAAATTCTTCCATGTAAGTGTAGAACTCAACCCGATCCCTAATCCCACGTGAGCGGTGCTTGGTGTGGGAAACAAGGGAGGAAGAAGTTTCTTTGTAGTACCTGGAAAGAACGCTGAAGGGAAATCAGTGCGGAGCCCCGAATGATTGCCTTATCATGGATTTTTCCTCCTAACGTGTGGATGTGAACTGAGGAATAATACCAAGAGTCTCAAAATTCTACTTGGACATGATGAGGTGGAAAAGTATGTGAGTCATGTAGTTGAAATTTTGGGTTTAATGGGGTTGGCATGACGATGGAGGACAACTGTTGACTGTGTTCAAAACACAGCATCCATATCGTGTGACCTGAGGTGGGAACAACAAACGAGCATCGAACGTTGACCAAATTCACAACATAGGACTTGTATCATTTTTTTGCTCTAAACCCTTGAGGACGTTGGCCCATAATGGTAAGAGGGACCTTGGGCCTAGAATCCATTCCATTCGGGGGTCCCTTTGGGTGTGAAAGGTGATGGAATCCCTAATGAAGGGGAACACGAAGCCTGAGAAATGTGTGAAAGAATATCCTGGTAGAATCCGACATTCCAGGTGCCAAACCAGAGTACCCTTGGGCACATTAGTGAATTTATGAAGAAGACCAAGGTGCTCATCTTGAGAGCGGCTGATTTGAAAATACTAGTATTGAACAAGGGGATGGAAAACTCTCAGGTGGAGGTAAATAGTGTGGTTGTTACAAAAACCCAGTGTGAATGAGGACATAATCCCATACCACACCATATACCCCTCTCCCTGGTGTAATGCAGGCCAAGGGGCCAAGATGAGGCTGGACCTGAAGACTAAATGTCTGGGAAGTCTTACGTATCCCATGAGGATGGTAATCAAGCCATACGCAGTTCTTGCAGGGAGTAATGTCTAGTTTAACGTCATGAAGTAGGGATACAAATGGGTGAGGTACCCCACACAGAGTGGGTGTACGGTGCAGCGAGTAACCCGGTGTGAATGAGGACATAATCCCATACCACACCGTACAACCCTAAATGAGAACTTGGGATGGGGCCCCAAAAAGGCCAAGGGGCCTGAGGCTGGGCCTTGGAAAGAAAGTCCTGACTAGATTGCAGTTTAACATCTTGCAGTATAGATGAAGAAAGGGGTTAGATACCTCAAACAAGGGAGGTGTACGGCGCGAAGAGTAACCCAATGTGAATGAGGACATAATCCCATACCACACTGTACAATCTCGTAAGAGTTAAGACTTGGGATGGGGGCCCGAGATTGGGCATGCAAAGCACGGTAGGGCCTAGGCTCACGGTATGGATGATAAATGAAGGGAGGGATGTCTCAAGGGGACATGTGTGGCATGGTGAAATATCCCGACGTGAATGAGGACATAAGTCCACTCCACACCACACAACCCTAAATGAGAACTTGGGCTAGGTCCAGAAAAGTCCAAGGGGCCGAAAAAGGCCAAGGGGCCAGAAAAGGCCAAGGGGCCTGAGGCTGGGCGTCCCGGACAATGGTATCCATACGACTTCTTGTGCGGTTACCACTTCATCACATCACTTAAGCCCACGTGAGTAGTACTCGGTGTGGGAAACAAGGATCCAGACTCGGATCTCCCTGTCATATGGTGGGGATAATAGCCGACATCATCCGAAGGGAGTTCGTCACTTGGAGATACAACAGGGAAGAATGAACCACTACACTCAATGTTTGGGACATCTTGGGGTGGATCTATTGACAAAGGATACCTGTTGACTATATTTGGAAAACAATGTTCTTAGAGTGGCTTGGAATGGGAACAAAAAATGGGCATCGACCACTGACCATATTCGCAACGTGGGATGTGTTTCAGTTTGTTACTCAACATCCTCAAGGGCATTGGCCTGAAGTGGTAAGAGATCCCTTGGGCCTTGCATCCCTACCATTCAGGGGCCCTTCTATATGGGAAGGATGATAGAGTCTGAATAAAAGGAATGAGTGAAGCATACTATGCCCATACATTTTAAAGTCAAGTAGGGTGGTGAAAGAGGTGGATACCTTCAGTAAGTGAGACGTATGGTGGAATAGAGATGAGATCAATGTGTATTGAGGAAAAAACCTACACCACACCATATTTCGTGACCCAAGGGGAGATTATAGAATTTGTTCTGGGCCAACATATAAAATTTCTATGCGTTAATATGTATCTCATGAGGATGGGAATCAAGCCATACATATTTCTTGAAGGACATGCAGTTTAACGTCGTATAGTGAGGACGTAGGAGGATAGAAGAACAAGGAGAAGACACATGGTGTGACCGTTGAAATCTTGGCATGAGTGGGGCTAAGGAAGCCTTCAGCATATCATTTAAGGGTCCTCTAAGAGAACTATACCGAGGAGAGATAGTCAAAGAGAAGTGTTTGGGGATGGGCTCAAAACGAAATTCTTTAGCATTCCTACGTATCTCATGAGGATGGGAATCAAGACACACGTAGTTCTAAGGGTGTAGTTTAACATCTTGCAGGATGAAATATAGTTTAAATTCTTGTGGGATAGAGAAGTTTAGGGTCATGTAGGACTAGACGGTTTAGGGTCATGCCGGACCTGGTAGTTTAGGGCCATACAGGACCATCTGGCTCAGGCAAAGTATTTCTTGAGAAACTTGGCATTGGTGGGAGGAGTTATATGATCACCATCCATGGTCACCTGGGAGTATGGACCATTGGGGTAAACCCTATGAATTATGTAAGGTCCTTCCCATTTGGGTTCCAAATTGGGTGGTTTCTAGCCAGGGATCATTACTGTCCAGAGGGCCAATACCAAGTTGCCTTGCAGGAAATAGCGGAGGCGAACCTTCTTATTGAAGGCTATAACTATCTTATTATTACGCCTTTCAAAATTGTGTAGGGAGTGGAGCATATTCTTGTTAAGTGCTTCCAATTCATTCTTACGAATTTCAGCTACCTTATCTGGCGCCTTCTGGTCATAGACCACTGTGCTTAACAAAGGCATTTGGATCTCGATGGGCAGGACGACCTCAGCTCCGTACACTAGGGAATATGGGGTCACCTGGGTGGAATTACGAGTCCTCGTCTGATAATCCCAGAGGGCATTGAAGATATTTTCCGGCCAACTCTTCTTGTTATGACCAACTATTTTCTAAACAATGTTAGAGAGGGTTTTGTTGAACACCTCTATCTGTCCATTTTCCTGCGTGTGATAGTGGGAGGTATGGTTAGAATGGATGTTGTACTTGGCGCACAACTTTTTCAACTCAGCTTCTCAAAATTTGGTGCCGTTATCAGTGAGGATGGTATGAGGGACTCCAAACCAGTAGATGATGTTGGATCTCATGAAGTCAACAATAGAAAGTGCCTTAAACTCCTTAATCGAAACTTCCTCTGGCCACTTGGAAAAGAAATCCATAGCAGTCAGGAAGAACCTGCACTGGCATGCTATCGCTGGTGGATATGGTCCCACAACATCAAGTCCCCATACCGTAAATGGCCAAGAGTAATTGGTGGAGTGGAGAGGTTCTGGTGTCCGGTTCATTAAGTTAGCATGAATTTGGAATGCATGACATCTCTTGGCGAACTTGATGCAATAATGGATCATGGAGGGCCAAAAGTACCCCAGTCTCTAGATCTGGTGAGATAGATTTGGCCCAGTCTAGTGGGTACCACAAAAACCAACATAAACCTCCTACATGACTTGATAAATCTCAACTCCTTGGATGCAATGGAGGAGAACAACAACAAAACCGTGCTTATAGAGAGTCTGATCAAGAATGGGACCACTATGGAGGGTAAACTGCACTGCGCGGCGTTAGATTCACTTGCACTCGGCCCGATCATCCAGGAGGTAACCATTTTGAGATACTCGACAAAGGGGGCTCTACAGTCAGGGGTCACTTCAACCACTACATCTAAGGAACCTGGAGGTCCTGACGTGGAGGCCCCGGTGGTATGATTACTTACCCGCAGGCCATCATCATCATCTAGGGTGATGGGAGAAATGACTCTCTGATGTGCCACATGTATAATCAGATCATCCTACTTGTGTTCTGTAAGTGATGCAGCCAGGCCAGACAGGGCATCCGCTCGACTATTTTGAGATCGAGGGACATGAATAAATTTTTTCCGAGATGGGAACTGGGCCATTAGCTGGAGAGTGTGCTCCAATAATGGTACAAGATCTGGATTTTTGATGAAATACTCACCATTGATTTTCTTGACGACTTGTTCATAATCCCCTTTCACATGAAAATGGGGCACATCGATCTCGAGGGCCAGCTCGAGGCTAGTGATAAGAGCCTGATACTTTGCCTTGTTGTTGGTGCAGCCTTCTGACAACAGGAATGAGTATGATAGAATGGATTGTGCTGGGGTAATAAAGATGATACCCAAGCCTACCCTGTTGAGTATGGGGTCATTGAACCTCCTACCGGTGGGGCTTCAAGAAGCACCATCAAAGTGCATCTGTCAACACGGGATGGCATGATCTACTTAGAGGATTTCCTCATCAAGAAAATCGAGATCCAAGGACTGGTTAGAAGGAGCTGGATGTGTGAAATAGAACTGTCGTGGGTGCCCTCAAATGATTAGTGTGATTTTGGGGTACTTAGGTGCAGCAGAGTGGCTGACCAAGGTCGTCTCTCAAAGGAGGAAGTGAATTAAAACAACTTCTTAGAGGTATTCTAAAAATAAAATAAAAGAGAATAAAAACACTAATTGAATAAATGGGGGTTGTTTATAGTTTATAGATCTAGAAGAAGTTTGCTGGAAGAAGATTGCATTTTTTTTGTTTTTAATTTTGAAATGATGTTTGATTAAAAAGACACAACAAGAAGATGGTTTTTTAGAAAATATTTTAAAAGGAGTAATCGATCTAACTATACCTCTTCACACTATTATTAATCATTATCATTTAAATTAACATTCACTTAATTATGATCCCTTAATTTGTTAAATCCCGAACCCTACAAGAATTAACTTTACCACGAAGATGAAGTGAATTTAACCCTAAGCTAACTTCGTAACATGCAATTGCAACACCCTGATTTTATTGATGTTATAAGATTAGCTTATAGTCAGTGATAAATTAAGGCACATAAACACTCTGGAAATTAGTATTAATTGAGTTTAGGGATTGTATTTTAATTCTACAAATTGATCCCATGTGGTCTTGTATTACCGATTAAGATTACGCTCTCACAATTCACACAAATCCCGACCTCGCGCGTTTTGTGTTTATTGTTAAATTGCTTTCTTAGTTTCATCTAAGTTGAAAACTGAATTAATAGATCATATTTAGTGAATTATATTATATCATTGATTAAAAATAAATTAATGAAGAAGGTGAGAGGTAGATCGATTATTAAAAAACTACTCTTCCATGGGTGGCATAATCATCATAGAAGCGTTTTTCATGTGCAAAGGTTTATAATGGGCATAACCCAATAACGCTTCTACTCAATAATTCCAAACCAATTAGGAATATTAATAGAATAAGAAATAAAATAAGAACAAAGAAGTTTATTACACAAATGAAAACATTACAAAATGAAAAAGAGAAGGAGGCTTCGATGAGGGGATCCTTGCTTCAAGAGCTACCCCTCTTACAATGGTTGGAGAATTTGGGTGAAAAAAATTCTCCTCTGCCTCCAATATCCTAATTCATGTCCCCCAACCCCTCAAAATGAGAAAAACTCCAATTTATAGAGTGGAGGGGAGGCTAGGTTTAAAGAGGTTTCAAGTGTGAATGGGAAATCTAGGCCAAATATTTTAATACAACTTGCACCGCTCATTTGACCTCAAAAACGCGTGAAACAACTCTCCTTCCAGAAGGATGATTTGTGGAAAACAGAATCCCCGAGCTCCTCTCAAAATATGGTCTTATTCCAAGACTGGATGAAGAAGATATGACCCAAATAGAGAACCCATGTCCATTCTGCCGAGTCAATCCCACCATTGGATTAATGTCCCATTTACTCCATCCAAATGCCCTTTTTATATCTAGTGTCCTGAATTAAAGTTGTATAAAATTAAGTTAGTAAAACTGTTACAAAATTTCAAATTACAATAATAAATATAAAAATATTTATCGTCGAAATACTACAGTGCGCTATAAAGGGTAAAACTGGAATTTTCACCAAATTTTCAAATGAATGATCAAATCCCAAATATTTTATAAATAAACATATTTAACACAATGTGAGGAAATTATATCATTTATTATCAATAAAATATTCAACAAAATAGTTTTTTATAAATGGGTAGCAAGGAAGTCTACCAATGCCTTCCCCTTAATAGCTTTCTGAGGGACAAACCTGATATCAAACTGCTGAATAATCACTTCCCACCGTGCTAGACAGTCGGTCAACATGGGGAAGTTCAAAATGTACTTCATCGGGTCTACCCGAGACACTAGCTATACCTCATGTTTCTGCAAGTAGTGTCACAATTTCTGTACTACAAATACAAGTGCAAGGAAACTCTTTTCGATGGGGGAGTATCTGGTCTCCGCCTCAATGAGCATACAACCAAGGTAGTAGAGGCTGTTTTCTGTCCCCTCATTGTTCTTCTGGGAGAGAAGGGCACCAAGAGATCATTCCGGGGCAGTCACGTAAAAAATTAGTGGTTTTCCGGGGATGGGTGGCATCAAGACTAGAGGCTGGAGCAGATACTACATGATTTCCTTGAACATAGTTTGGCTCTCTTCATCCCACTCATAGGAGGAGCCTTTCTTCATGAGTTGAGAAAATGGATTACACTTTCCAGCTGGATTCGCAATGAATCGGCGTATGTAGGCTAAGTGGATTTGGAAACCTCAAAGATTCTGAATATTTCTTTGGGGAGGCATCTGATCGATGGCCTTGATCTTCTCTGGGTCGATCTCGATGCCCCGATACCTGACAACAAAGCCATGGAACTTCCCAGAGGTGACCCCGAAGGCACATTTCAACAGGTTCATATTCAGGTGGTGAAAGCAGAGGAAGACGAACACTTTCTCAAGGTCCTTAAGATGGTACTAGAGCTGGCGAGATTTGACCACCAGATTATCCATATAATATTCCACCAATGTCTCGAGGATTGTCTTGAATATGCGATTCATGGTCCACTGATAGGTGGCACCTTCATTCTTTATGCTGAAGGGCATGACCTGGAAACAAAACGTACCTTTCAGCACCCTGAAAGCTGTGGAATCCTCGTCCTTGGGGGACATTCAGATCTAGTTGTATCCAAAGTATCCATACATGAAGGAGAGGGCTTGGAACCCAACCATAGCATCGATAAAAAATTCTGTCACAGTAAGGGGAAAATCATCCTTTGGACAGTTGCGGTTGAGATCACGGAAGTCAATGCAAACTCTAATATATCCGTTCTTCTTTCTAACTGGCACAATGTTGGCTAGCCACTTGGGTTACTAGACCTCCTTAATGAAGTTAGCCCTAATGAGCTTGTCAACTTTGGCCTCAACCATGACACCGTGAGAAGGGTGCATCTTTCTGGGAGGTTGCTTGAACCCATGATGATTTTCCAGAATACTGAGGCGGTGGAAGACTACCTGAGAATATTGTCATGAAATCTCATTGTAACTCCAGGAAAACATGTCATGGTGTTGTTTCAGGAAGTCTATGTACCACTGCTGCTCCTTGAGGGACATGGTGGCATTGATCAATGTGGGTCTCAGATCTGCCTCGCTGCCAAGGTTCACCTGTACCAGTTCATCGACAGCGGCTAAAATTCCATCTTCAAAGGAAGGGAGAGCATCCTCCAAATCCTCTTCATCACTTGTAGAGTAGGGATCCCCATTGGGAGGTAACTCCTCTGGTTCGATAGATTCTTACGGGAGGCTGGTACCTTCCTGAGCATCAGTGGTCACCGCATCGGGAGATTCCAGTGCTGCCGACACCATATCAATGAAATTTGTTGACCCAATACCATCTAGTCTTTGGCCCAAGGGGACAAGCTTGTTAATGTCAAATTAGTAGTGGAGTGTTGGCTTGATCCAGTTAATTCCAGCCCAGAGAAATAGGAACGCATGACATACTTTTGTTGCCATGGGGCGGACGTCCCGAAACCTTATGAGGGTAGGAGGCTCCGGGATCACCTGATCCTGATTTGTGTAACAGTACGAGGTGATTTTCCACCATTGATTGGACTTGGAAATATGCTTCTCCCTTATACCAGAGACAAAATTTTTTTTCCCCATGTTGGGGTCATGTCCTCCAATCGATGGATCAGGAAGACGTAGGTTTCATCCAGACCTGCCCAGGAGTCAGTTGCTACCGCGACAAGTTCAACCTCACTGGCTTGAATCTTCTTGTCCTTGATCTTTTAATAGTAAGAATCCAAGTAGTGGGCTTAACAGGAGAAAAAAGGAGATGCATCACCTTGGATCAGGCCCACTCTACCATTGAGTGATTACTTGAGGCACTGGTGATACGACGAGGGAACCGTCGTGTGTAGGTGGAGCCAAGGTCTACCCATCAATGCATTGTACATGGTGTCTTGAGAGAAAACCATAAACTCAGTGCTAGAAACTAGGACACCGAATTGGGTCTTTAAATGGATCTTACTGAATGGGGTCTTCTCTGTCTTGTCGTATCCCAGGATTCTTAAATCAGATGGAGTCAGGTCATCTTTGCATAACCCCAGTTTCCATAGTGTCGGGTCAAGATTAAGTTAATCCTGGAGCCCGTGTCGAAAAGACATTAGCGAACCTCCATCCTATTAAATTGTCCGGTGATGTAAAATGGTTGGATGTTCCACTATACTAGAGATTCTTCATCCTCTCTAGAGAACAAAATGATGGCATGCAATTTAGTGTTCTCGACCACTTCAGCATGAAATGCTTCAACAGCTGCTACCTCCATCACAAACTAGAGGGGGATTCTTAAAGCCTCAGTGAGGGCCTCACGCATATCTGGTGATAGGAGAAGGGCCTCAAGGATGGAAAGGCTCACTGGGATGATGGAAAGGTGCTTGAGAACATCATACTTCCATGCTAGGCATGAGCTTCTACTTACAGGAGTCTATTCTGTGACAGGAGGCATGACGGGCCTGACCAGTTGTGCCGGTGGCTGACTGGTGCTGGGTATATCCTGCTGCTCACAACTCGAAGCCCATAGAGTAGCTACCAGATTAGGGTCAGATGATTGATACCAGACTATAGAACGGAGAGGCTGGTCATAACATGGTCGAAGTGGATCTGCCTGATCTAACAACACAAAAGGCGGTGGAGGTGGGCCTGATGACACCAGATGAGGAGGCTGCACGTGCTGAGCTCTGCGCTGGGCCTACTGTATGGTCTAAGCTGCATGTACGGCCTGGATATAAGTTCTAATTGATGTGACCTGATGACCCATATGGCCGCGACTCCGCCGATGTTGTTGTTGGCTGGGGGCGTTGGGGAGGTTCGCCTGGTGCTCCCCATCATCGGGAGTCATATAGGGATTTACCAACTCCATGGTATTAAACGAAGCGTACCCTTGACTATCACTTGAAGATTCATCCATTACTGGGTGGATTCTAGGATTAATACCCATCTCTGAAAGCATTAAGTCACCGAGAGTGTGATACGATGATGGAATTTGGGGGGGGGGTGCTTTCCCTTGCACCACTAATTCTTGTTCTTCTGGGAAGAGGCCAACTGAGATGATGATGCAGAAGTAGCGGCTGTAGATTCCGAAGGCTTCATCTAATTTAGGCATGAAAGAATGATACTATGGGCACAAGAAACTATTTTGTGAGCCATCCAGTCTTCATACTTCTAGGACTCGCGGTTAGAAACCTGCTGTCACTCACCCTTGCTATCGCTGCTGCTGTCTAGCCTTACGATGATGCATGCCACCTGTGCAGGGGACATGCCAAACCTAGCTATATTGTTATTGAATTGGTATTGAAGTTAGTCTTTAAACACATAACATTTCTTGAGAGTGTTCCCCAAGATTCGGTGATAGGGGAAGTAGTTGGGGCCATCAGTGAGGTACGCATCTTCTGGCCATCTGCACTCAGGCAAACGCACTATCCCATGTTCCAAGAAACTTCGGAAATAGTCGAGAACCTAGTTATAATTGAACGATTAGGTCCAATTTCTTCTATCCGGATAGGGGTCCCTTAGAGACTGGCCCTGATGAGGATCTGGAGGATCCTTTCGAGGAGGCGGAGCCTGGTTGTCCCGCTTAGGTGGTGGCGGTGCATTACATGGGGGCACCTGCCGGTTCTGAGGAGGCCGCTGCTGGGCTGGAGGCTGCACCTATGGTAGCGGGCCTCAGAGAGGCTAGGGAGGTGACTCTGCCGGTAATAATTCCAGTTGTTTGGGGGCCTCTATTTGGGCTACTACGGCAGGCTCGACTCTGACATCCCTTCTCTCAGGAATTACCAGAGGAAATGGATGTGTCTGGCTAGCCTGTTCCAGGGCTTCTTCTAGGAACTGGGCCTTATCGTAGAAGTCTCGAAATCCATCGGGGTAGTTCTGGGTTATCAGAGAGGGAACCAGTTCCATATTGACATTTCCTAAACACATCTTTAGTAGTTTTTCTTGAGTTAGTGTCATGTGAAGATAGTATGTAAGTCCTTTCCGCTGGGCGATAAAGTACGCGGAATGCTCATCAGGCCTCTATTTGGACTTGAAGATGTCTGCGATGCTTGTCTTCTATGTGGTGGAGCTGAACTGGTAAAGTAATTGCCTCTGGAGGTCCTCCCAGCTGGTTACTGATTCGGTGAGGAGCTGGATGTACCAGACAAACACATCCCCCTCCAGTTTTTGACAAAACATCAGAGTTTGGTAGACTCCTGTGGCACTGGAGTCCCTAACATGGGCCCTCACCTTGAATTGAACTGGGATAGATGTTATGGCGGGTCCCCTTTCCCATTAAATTGGGATAAGGTGTGATTCCTAAAACCTGGAGGTGCCGGCATATTGTCCACCCATGCTAGATATGACTTTCCATCAGGCAGGACTGCCACCTGTCATGTTTCCAACACCTCTAGGCGGGAAATGAGTGCCACCATTGGATCATCTGGGCGGGGGTCCCAGTATTGATGGGGATCCCTTACCACGAGCGTGTTGGTGGGTTCTTCAACATGATAAGCAGGCCCAGCGGCTCATGGAGAGGCTGGCAGCACGACCCTCGAGGTGGCTGGGGGAGCCCAAGATGGGTCCCTTGGATTTTCATGCCATTCGGGAGGGTTTGGTGAGACATACCATGCTCTCTTTCAATAAGTTCCGGCCTTGAACCTCTCTGTGGGGGCAGGACGGTCAGGGTTTCCTAGAGGAAGCTCATTGAGGGGAAGTTGTTCCTACCCCTGCTGCCCTGGTCTAGGATTGTCGTAGTCTAGTCGTTTCTCTACATCACGTTCAGATAGAATTTCATCGACCAAATTCTTCTACTAGTAATGTTTTTGGTGCAATGTGGCCTTCTCAGGGTCTTCCTTCATCTTCTTCACTAAGGCGGACAGGTTAGAGGGCTTGGAAGCTTTGACGTTCTCTTTACCCTTACCTAAATTCTAGGTGAGTACTAATGCCTCTATTGGCATAGGGAGACCTAGTAGGTTCCTCTACTGGCGAGTAACCCTCCCTTATGGGTCCAGTAGTGGTGGCGTGCCCTTGAGGTTTAAGTACCCATCAAGAAGATCCAAATCATCCTCTTTGTCCACTATGTCGGCCATGTTGACCGTGACCCTTCCTGGGGGAATTTCCTCGATATAACCTAGCAAGTCGGGCTGCCACCAGATAGGACTGAAGAGGAGGGAAACATATTTACCCCAGCCACAGATTTTCACATAGAGGGAAAGCCTCCTCGATGACCTTGGGAAGTATCTTGAAACTTTGAATTCATTTCTCTTATAGAACCTTATGCCGGCCTGGTGACTCGGGGCGCTGGGCCCCTGGGAGCATAGCCAGATCGACTAGACAACATTACTCTCCAATGTATTCAAAATGCGCTTGGCTCCTAGGATAAAACTCATGCTAATGAAAAAGGTGAAGGTGCATCACCCAGAGGGTTTGGAAGAAACATTCAAACTCTTTTGGAGTGAGGGATTATGGTGTGTGAAAATTCGATGCTGCCACGGGCTAGAACATCTCAGGGAAATTGTCCACTACAAGGATGTTACATAATCTCCTCAGCTAGCATTTAGGGTCTAGACCTTGATTTCCCCATTCATCAACTGGGGGTGGCTAAGGAACTGACAACTGTACTGAGGCAGACCGTTGGGATGGCAGGCTGGACGGTGGAGAGTACGAAGAGCGGGCTGACTGGCCACTGAATCTCAGGCTGTCCTCTGAAGAGTGTAGCGACCTGGCTGCCACATCACGATAAGATGGGATGATGGCCATAGTTCCTATCTCAGGGGCTAGGTCTACTAGTGATAGGCCACACTGGTGTTTTCCTTCCATTGGTCCCTAAAATAGCTCTTCGTGATCTCTTGTCGAGGTAGAGAGCACTTCTGGTGACGACAGTGGTGATTGCATGACCATGACCTATGGGGTTGCCAGATTTTTATTCTCTTGTATATACCTATGGAGGGAGGTGGTAATCCAATGGAACTCACATTTTGGGAGTATTAGGATGATGTGCCTTATTCCTGCCCCAACCCTTGACTCAAATGAATTAGGGGAGGGTTCTTTAGTTGAGTCGTATTCTGCTTCAGAGTCTGAGAAGTGGACTTGTTTGATCTCTATCCGGAACTTACCTGAATTATTATTATGGTGACAATGAGCCACCTTACTTCCCCTAGGTGGCTCCTTGGGACAGGGTGGATTTCTGACACGAGGTCCTTCGACCGCATTGGTGCTGGGGTAGAGAGGGTTTCCAACTGAGTAAGTCGGGGTGCGAGGAGCACTGGAAAAAATGTCAAAGGGGACATGGAGAGGACCTCCACAGATAGTGATGGAGTGGGAAAGACCTCCGTTGGAAATGGTAGGAGCATGGGGAGGACCTCCATGATTTTTCCCCTAGTGATCTCATTATGATGAGGGTCCTTGTATTGGGCTAGCTAAACACGGGTAGGACCTCTGTGGTGGGTGTGAGTAAAATGAGGTTGGCCTTAACCCCTCTAGTTGATGAGGTGAGGAGGACCTTTGACAGCTGCTTAGAAGACACGGGGAGGATCCCCACATTGAAGAGAGACCAGATGTGCAACGTCCCCACACTGGCAGTTAGGGGTAGAAGAAATGACCCCATACCTAGTGTAGTGGGAATAGGAGAGACTTCCATGCTGAGCGTCACTGCCATGGGGAAGACCCTCATTTGTATTGAGGGTGGAACGAGGAGGACCTCCTTGCTGATCCTTGAAGTGGGGAAGGCCCGTGATCTCCATGGTAGTGTTATGGGGAGGACCTTCGTATTGGGTTGAATCACTACGGGTTAGCTCACGATGACCACTGCTTGTGCCGAAGATCAAGAGAGTCAAACCAGCCTGCCCGTGGGGCCGTTGGGGCCTCAATACTGGTCAGGAATATATGTTCCCCTACTCAGTGTATGCAGGGAACTAATGATATGTGTCGGTGGTGGCTCGGGCCACAGTAGCTATTGAATTTGACGCCCCTTGGCGGGCGTCCTCAGCTTGCGCCTGACACTGGCATCAGGTCCGACGAACTATAGCCGGTGGTGCAGGTACGTGGCTTACCTGCTCCTCATCTAGCAAGACCAGGCATCGCTACTGATGTGGCCGGGTGGGAGCCCTCACTGGGAGCCCCTGGAATGGGACTATGATCGGGATGGACCAGACGTCACCTACCACGTTAGCATTAGGCAGGGAGTCGTCAAGGAATTCCGGGGAAAGGCTCCCAACACAGTTATATGTCAGTGTGGGGAGTAGTGGCTCCTTGCACCGCCCTCAGGGGTGGCGTTGGCAACAAGGCACATACGCCTCCAGATCCAGGTGGGCCATATCCTAAGTCGGATCCTCGTACCGGCGTAGGAGGTCATTGATCACCCTTCGTTGGATGACATCAGACATGGAGATGGGTCTTGGCCGCCCCATGGTTGTTGGTGTAGAGGCCTTCATGGAAGAGGCAGATCTGCGCGGGACTGCCGTGTTGGCACTTCCTCTGCCCCTACGTCGGTATTCAGGCAGTGATCGTGTTCCGGATGTAGCAACTTGATTCCTGATGAGCAGGGAGATTGACACATCAATGCTGAAAGAACATGGAATTGACAACCAATGACCCAATTCCAATATGTATTCCATGACCGGTAAGAGGGATCCACACTGACAATGTCACTGAACGAGATGTCCAATGTTCTACTTCCCTAACTTTTGGTGAGTTTCAGGACAGGCCTGCTATTTTCCTGGCGGGACTTGGTACTGGATAACTGGATCCAGTGACACACTAATCCATTGATGCCTCGAGCACTACTAATATTCATATTGAGGAGAAGAATTCACATTGGGTTAACCATTTTTTTTCGACGCTTTCACCAGAATGCACACACCCATCTTGTTCAAGGACGAAAGGCATAGTTTTGTTGCCCTGCATTCCCACTTTCCAAAGGCGGGTGACATGCATTACTTGTCTAGGGACACATGCTCCTTGATCGAAACAGGATAATGGGATGTCAGATCCTCCTTCCTTAGATTCCTCCTCCGAGCTCATCACCTAGTCTAGGTCTACCTTATAGATTTAAGATGTTGTTCGTGAAACTCTTCCTGGTGCCATATCTCCATGTAAAATAGTTAATTACACTGCTTTTGTCAGGACATTCCAAGGGGTCGATTCATGGAATTAAACTTCAGTCAGAGGAGTAGTCATGTTGGACATCACTAGCATGTCTGGATGCTGGGACACTAGGGCATCTGAGTTTCTTCCCCTTATTATAGGGATTCTCGAGGGCGCGGAAGTCCAAGGCATCCCGCTTCGAATGCGAGGAATCATATTCCATGGGCATGTCTCTAAGGTTTTCCTCAGATTACCGTGTTTAACACAGGGTATGTCGCAAGTTTAATGTCTAGTGAAGATGGATCAGATTGACCAGAACACTGACTAGAGAAGATCAGATGAGCGTAACCCCTGGAGGCCACACTGATGTAGGTGGGTTGACATGATCTCACCGGGATGTGGTAGCCCGGGTAGGAATAAAAATGGATGATGGGGTGCTGAGTGTTATGAGTGGAAAATGGGATGGAACCGCCATGAAGAAGATGGTAATGTTGGGCTTGAGTCTTAAGGATAATTCCTATGTATCCCCATGGAAGGGAATCAAACCTGCGTAGTTCAGGAGGGTGATGGGACGTCTAAGGAGGTGACCCATGAGAATGGATGCATGGATGGGAACCGAAGGAAGTGGAACCTCTAGGTTAGGACATGACCTTCCCGAAAAAGATAGGCTCGAGGGGAAGATCAGGCAATGAGCTTGAATCGGGGTGTACACATAGGACAACAACCCAATGATGTGTATGGGGCTTACCCATGCTCAGTAGTCCGGGTTGGTCTGACGCCACTAGGATGGACCAAAGGTGTGGCTCCCAGCTAATGGGATTATGATGGCTTACCGCTGAATAGGAGACACTATGGCTTATCGCTGATCCGGATATCAACGACGTATCACTAAATGGGGTAACAATTTTAATACTATGTAGGTCGGGGTGAACCGATGTGAATAAGGACCTGGGGTCCAGATGGATGGTGTAGGAGAACCGACGTGAAGGGGAGGTCAGAATGGCCGAGTGTTGGGATCGAACCTCATGGAGGCTTCCTACATACCCTGCCTTGGAAATAATCAAAGTCCAGCTAGTTCAGGATTGGGGGCATGGAACCGATGTGAAAATGGTCTGAACCAATGGATGTTGGGATTGAACCTTGTGTAATCTTCCTATGTACCTTGCCTTAACAAGGATCAAAGTCCATATAGTTCAGGTTGGGGGTGTGGGGCTTACACTCTTGGCTTCCCAATGGGGTCTTGGTGCACCGAAGTGAAGGGGGTCGAAGCGACCAATGGGTGGTGGGCTTGGACCTCAGGGAGGCTTCCTAAGTACCTTTCCTTGGAAAGGATCAAAGACCACATAGTTCTGGTTTGGGGATGTGGGGATTACACTCTAGGCTGCCCAATGGGGGCTTGGTGCACCAACGTGAAGGAGGTCAGAGTGACCAATGGGTGGTGGGATTGGACCTTAGAGAGGCTTCCTACATACCTTGACCTGGTAAGGATCAAAGACCAAGTATTTCTGGTTGGGGGTGTGGGGATTACACTCTAGGCTTCCTAATGGAGATGTCAGGGTTGGTGTTGTCTCTAATACCATGTGAGTCATTCTCAATGTGAGAAATAAGAGGCAACAATGACCTGATGATCACATCACGAATGGTAAATCTATGGGAAATAGAATGGGGCTTACACATGATCACAATCCAAAGAGGAGACAGGGGATTATAAGATGTTAGAAGCCTGAAGAGGTTGGGACTTACTCTAGGAAGGAGGCCCGATGGTGACAAAGCCCAGCGGGAGAGGGATTTGGAACCGAAGAAAGGAGGGACATGGATGCTGCCTCTTGCAATAAAATCTTGGGGCTTACACTAGAGTGGTTTCCCTTTCCCCACGTAGGATTCATGGGGGGAAGTCATAGTTTAACGTCATGTGCTGATGAAGATGGTGCTTGGTATTTTAACGTCCTGCATCTCAGACAAGGTGGGTTCGCTCTGCACCCCTAGGACTTACATAACCAGTACCCTCTACACCTTAGTTAAGAGAGGGGACATGAAACACCGTGACTGGGGGGGGGGGTGTTGAGAGGTGATCCCATTGGTGTTCCACATTAGTGTGGCTATGTGAAGAAGAAATTATTGTTAGCATGCCTGTTCAAAGAATAATAAGGTGAAGCAATGTAGTGGGAAGTTTCGTCCAAGGTACTTTGAAATTGCTTCATGTGAACCTAGGATGTTGCACGAGAGAGAGAGTTGCAGAGAAAAGGGGTTTATGAGTAGAGGAATCATAGAGATATGGTGCTCCATGCAATGGAAGGGATTCGTGAAGGTGTGGGCTTTGAGATGTGAAGTGGACTAGCCCAAGCATAGGGAATAGGTGCATACAGGAGGTGCTTCGTGAAGTGAAAGGGAATTCTCAAAGAAAATCCCTACAAATCATGGGTGCCTCACGAATCAAGGTCTGTTGAAGCAATGTGCTTCATGAGGCACAATGACTCTGCTTTAGCATTTGAGTAACATGTGCATGGGGGGTTCTTCTTGAAGTATAAATGCTCCGCGATAACCCGAGTCCCCACGAGGATCTACTTCTTTTGAGAAGGCCCATGGGCTTTGCAAAAGGCATTCCTCTCAAAAGAGGGGGTGAAAAAATGGAAAAGGGGAGGCACTTCGCTGAGAAAAAGTACCTTGAGCAGCTCATGGTTCACAGAGCATAAAGTGATTTGCGATTTGAGAGTTGAGAAGGTGAAAGGTCGGATGATCCATCCTTTGGGATTGGGGGAGGCCGATATTTATAGGTCATAGGCACTATGAAGCAGAGCTAGGTCGGTGTGAAGATGGATTCCACTTCACGGCGGGCCCGCGAATGTCAAAGTGGCTCACAGAGCATCCCACCTCCTTGCTTAGCGGCAGGCTCGCGAACGTCAAAGGGGATCACAGTATATCCCGCCTCCTTGCTTCACGAGGGGCTCACAGATGTCAAAGGTGCTCGCGGAGCATCTCACCTACTTTCTTTGTGGTGGGATCACGAACATCAAAGGGGATCATGGAGCATCCCACCTCCTTGCTTCGTGGTGGGATCGCGAATGTCAAAGGGGCTCATGGAGCATCCTGCTTCTTTTCTTCGTGGCGGGCATGAGGCCATGGAATTCTGCAAAAGGTCTTTTCAAGGCAGCTTCAGAGAATTTATTATTATCCTTCTCCCTTCCAATTTTTTGGCGCCAACAATCCTGGAAGAGAAAACAATGTTTTTGATGCATTAAGTAGGAAAGAACCATTTTTTATTTCTATGAAGTGGATCCAAATAGATCCTTTGATCAATGACCTTGTAAAGTTGGAAATGTGAATTATAAGTGAAGGGACTTCATCAACCCTAACCCAAATGATTTCTCAAACGTTATTACTAGAGAAGATCAAGAAAGATTAGAAAGAAGATCATTTATTATAGATGAAGTATGAGGCTATGAAATATGAGAAGATTTCTGAGTTCAATATTGATCAAAAAGGTGTATTGAAATTTCGTACAAGACTATGTTTTCTATCTATTCCATAAATAAAGAAGGAGCTGATAGAAGAAGCTCAAATCTCTATGTTCTCTATACATCTTGGGAGTAAAAAAAATTTATAGATACCTTCATGATCATTATTGGTGGGATAATATGAAAATATAGATTGTTGACTAAAATTCAAGGTGCCTAGTATGTCAGCAAGTAAAGTCATATCGAAAAATTCCTAAAGGGATATTGGAACAACTACCCATACCAGCATGAAAGTGGGACAATATCATAATGGACTTCATCAATGGTCTCAAGAGAAATTCAAAAGGAAACAATGAGATATGGGTTATTGTTGACCATCTCACCAAGACTTCCCATTTTATATCCATTCGGGAAGACTTCTCTGTTGATCAACTTCCCAGGATTTACGTGAAGGAAGTGGTAAGGCTGCATGGAGTTCCACTTTCTATCGTATCTGATCACGATCCAAGGTTCACATAAAAATTATGGAGAAGTTTTAAACATACTCTAAGCACTGAATTGAAATTCAGTATGACCTATCACCCCCAAACTGATGGCCAATCTGAAAGGACTATTCAAATACTTGAGGACACGCTAAGAACATGCTCATTGGAAATTAAAAGTGGATGGGATCAACATCTCCCTTTAGTTGAGTTCTCTTACAACAACAGCTTCCACTTGAGCATTGAAATGGAACCCTATGAAGATCTATATGGGAAGCAATCTATAAATCCTACTTGTTGGGATGAATCTGGTGAGAGAAAGATTCTTGGGCCTGATCTTGTGCAAGAAATGACAGAAAAAGTCCATGCCATCCAGCAACACATTAAGGATGCTCAGAGTCGGAAAAATAGCTATGATGACAACCGTTAAAGGGACTTGGAGTTTGATGTTGGTGACAAGGTGTTTCTTCAAATTTCACCTTGGAAGAGATTCATGAGGTTTGGAAAGAAATGTAAGCTCATCCCTGTGTACATTGGCCCCTATGAAATCCTTGATCGCGTGGGAGTAGTGGCTTATCGGCTTGAACTTCCTCTAAATCTAGCACAAGTTCATGATGTCTTCCATGTATCCCTCTTGAGGAAGTACATACCTAACCATTCACATGTACTAAATCCTGAGGTGGTACAACTAGAACATGCCCTCTCTTATGAGGAGCATCCAGTGGAGATCTTAGATTGTAAAGACAAGGTTCTATGCAACAAGACTACCCACCTTGTTTAGGTGTTATGGAGGAAACACAAATGTGAAGAATCCACATGGGAACCAGAGGAGTCTATGAGGTAGAAGTACCCACACATTTTCTCTTCTGAGGGTACGAGTTAAAATTTCAGGGACAAAATTTCTTAAGGGGGGAAGAATGTAATGACCCGAACTTTTGAATAATTTTTTTTCCTAAATTTTGGTGTTATTTCATTTTATACTCCACAAAACTATACCCTTTAATTAATGAAGTGATTCTATTGGGTTTCAACTATTATACGACCGTTGGTCAATATGACCATTGGAAACTAAACTCTTAACATTAAAATTATTGTTTATAAATACAAGTGATCTTGGTTAATTAATACAGAAAGAAGAGTCGATGACCTCATCCAGTAGACTCAGGCCATACGAATCCCATCTTTCGAAGCATGCGAAGGAAGTTTAATCACTAGGATTTGCTTTGGACCAAGCCCAAGATGAGCTTCAACATGAGAAGCATGAACAAAATCGATTAAGGGAGAAGTTCAAGCTGATAGAAATCACCACTCAGGAAATGTTGTCTAAGCCGCTTAAAAATTATATAACCATAACACACCTTACACTTAGGTTCTATGTAGGTGTTATAAGGGGCGATGTAACAAGTCCTTATATTCTTTTTTGTAATTCCTTGGTATGAATGAAATTTTTATTTCATAATCCCGTTTTTGGAATAGATATTCTTAATAAAGTATATGTTTAATTAAGAAAAATATTATAAATTGATTTCTCATACATAAAGAATTATTATGGTAAAATAAACATCATTTTTTAATTTCAAATATCAAAATTAACCTTGGATGAATTTTTAGAAATTTTCTAATAAGTTTCAATTTGATGAATAGTGTTTTATGAATAGTGTTTTTTGATGAATAGTATAAAAAAATTTTATTATTAAATAACGTTTTCTCTGAAATGATTTTCAAAAATCCGTCATATATGGTTGTAATCAGGGTGAAAGATGTGGTTAAATAAGATAAAAATAATTTTTTGGTGAATAGTAACATACCATTATGAATAGTAATGAATAGTAAATCAGAAAAAAGAATAGAAACTTCACCCATGAATGTATAAATACAATTTAGATATCTTAAAAGTGAAAAAATGATCATTGTATAAGTTTTAGTATTTTTGAATGTCATAAATATTTTATTTACAATTTTATAATTAATTTAATAATTTAAAATGAAAATTTATTTTCACAAAATGTTATCATAAATTCTTACTTTATTTTCTTATGGTTATAGGATAATTTTATGGGACCTGGATTAGTTTTTCAAGGTGTTACAAAACAAGTTATAGTTTTAGAGTTGTTTTTTTTGAAAAAATAATGATTTTATTTAAAAATAAAATTTAAAATATTTATAAAATTATTTTCATAAAATGGAGTTCATATTTTAATTCAGAGCATTGATATTAGGTTAGAGTTAATTTATGATATTTTTATAAAATGTTTTTTTTCGGTAAATAGTGAAAATATAGTTTTGAGTTTCGGTGTGTTTAATGACATCATTAATGATGTAATCATTTTGGTAGACTTGTGAATAGTAATATATGCTATGATATGTCCCAATTGTTCAATACCATGGTAAAATACAATAGGAAAGTCCATGGTTTTTCAAATATCACTAATGAGGTGTCCCTTGGAAATTATTAAAATATTCCCTCACTTTTGCTATAAATACCAAGCCATTACCTCATTAATTTCATTCCAAAATAATCTTCAATTAAGATATGATCTTTTTAACTCCTAAGAATTCCTCCCAAGGTACCCTAAATCCCCCCAAGGTCCCAACCTTCAATATTTCAAAGTTACTCTTCAAGCTAAGGGAACCTTTCACCCTCCTCTTTTATGTCATGACTTCCGTTATGTTATGTCTTATAGTTTCCTTTTTATTATGTTTGGGGTTTGTTCTTCTATATACCTACTAATTTCCACGTCATTTTAAATTGATTAGAGACCCTTTCCACTCTTATCAACTTATTTTTCTGAATTTTAAGCCATGTTGTTAGGCTGCTGAACTTTTCGTAAAAGAAACCGCATATTCTCTTTTCATTCAAGTTTCCTTTTTATGTGGTATGTCATTCAAATATCAATAACATGATTTTATTTAAATTTTATTCTGTCCCTATACTTTATTATGATTTATTTATGAGTGGGTGACCATTTTCCCCTCTTGTTTTAATGTTTTCTAAAAGCATGTTATGTAGCCATTATGCTGCAAAATTTTCGTCTCAAAATCTCTCTCTATTTCACAAGAAATTGTCTTGTTTTATTTATGTGAATACCCAAATCTATTTTCATTTCTAGGGGTATTAATCAAGACATAAAATTGATCTATTTGATTCTGGAATTGACATACATATAACCCTCACTCCCTTTCCATGGGTTATAAATGACATAGTGATCTTATTTTTAAGCACTTTTAAAATGTCACGATTTTGAAATGAAATCCATTTATTTTACTCTATTTGGGTTATTTATGAAATGTATGATTATGATCTATGTGGATCACATGAAAATAAATACATATTAAGGGTTCTCTCAGATAGTTCTCCAATGCATTGGGTAAAGAATTTAATCTCTAGAGATGACAAGTTTCACAATACCTTGGTGAATAACCTTGGTAATTTTTATGACACCATGGGGATGAACCTTGATCATATGTTCATGAATGTCTAAATTAAAATGTTGTATCCACATATTCAATTTATGATTCATGTTCTTTCCATTATTATATGCCTCTACTTCCATTGCTTATGTCTTTATGTTTTTTTATCAAGTTCTTATTGATATCACAAGTAAACCGATTCCCTTGCTTTCCTTACTGAGCCTTCTACTCACCCTTTCCTTTGATGTATGTCTCCAAGTTATGAGATGTGTAAATTGTACTTAGTATGGACTTATGATGAATCCCTACAAGTTTATTAGAATAACATATTATGTTTTCATGTTTTATGTTCCCGATTTCCAATACACTAGATTTTAAAGATCCTCTATTTATAAAATGTAATGAAATGTTATGTAATAAAAAAGAGGGATTCCATAAGTATATTTCCTAAGAAAGTCATAGGTCATGAAATAAGAGAGATAAACCAAACAATGGGTGGTTCAAGTGGTTCTATTTTAGGTGAATAACCTCCAATGGTTCAAATTAAAGCACTTCGAATATCTAAATTTAGGCATTAGCATATGCATATTAAATCTCATACTTAAAGGGAAACACATGGATAATTTGGCATGTGAAAAAATGATATAATATATAACAATCTACACTTTAATATAAAATCCACAGACCACCTACCTTATATCAGGGATGCTTCACTCATCCTATACCAAGATTTTATTTGAGATGGTTTGAGGGAAATCGAAGAAATCGACAAATGCCCAGAAAATAGGGAGAAAGATCCTACATGTATTTAACATTACATACAATTATTTAAAACAAAATAAGAATTAATAAGAGTTGAGATATTACCGATATGATTCTAACACACATGACATCATTTTATTTGGAGCTCAAATGGAAGATATCTCTCCCAAAACTGAGTTTTCGGTGAAAGAAACTCTTGAAACTCATCTGAACACCCAAGAAACCTATTGAGCATTAATCCCCATATAAGAAAACACTTTTAAGTGTTCCAATTATTGTATTTATATTCCTAATTTGAGTTTATAAAACACCCAATCCACCAAATGGAAATTTCAAATTCCTTTATAAAATTTCCATGGTTTGAAAATACGAGATGTTACAACCTCCCTACCTTAGAACTTATCATCCTTGAGAATCCATAAGGAAAAAAACATCATCTAACCTACTTAGGTCCTATTTGTTTTTGAAAAGGCCACATTACATTTTGAATTCCCAACACACCTATAGGCGTCATCCTTAAGTTTATGGTACATAAACTATTAAAACTCGGGACAATGATTTTATTCAAACCCAAAACATCTAAATGAGGATTACCCAAGATATTATAACCTAATACATGACCATGTATTCATATATTTAATAAAATAACCCATGTTGCTTTCCATCGTAGGTTCTAACTTGAACATCCAATTCTGATCCACAGTACTTCCACCATGGGAATTGTCTATTTATAGACACCCTTATCATTCTAACAATGCTCTTGGTATGCTTCTAAACTTGATCAAAAGGATGATCACCAATTAACCTCATTTAGTCTATTTGATCCATGAAAATACTCAACAAACCTTTACACTGAACTTTCCTGATCCCGAAGATGTTCCTAATTTAGTTCCTCACTAACCACAATCAGTGAAAAAAGGAAAGAGAGTCATGTCACTACTGGCCAACTATCCCTTAAAAGACTCAGATTTAGAAACTAATGTGTCGAAAACTTGAGTACTATGCCTTTATCCCATGGAATTTCTAGTTTTATCCAAATAATTCTCACCGGATCCTATAATTTTATTCCTATGATGTATCCAACACAAACATTTATTTATGTTGTCATTCCTCAGCATGAACGTGGGTGTATACTTGATTCAACACCCTTGAATCAACACACTATAATTAAAACCATATGATCAAGATTGTAGGTTTGGGATAACCTTAGAATCAATCATAGGGGCCCAAGGATATTATACATGGTAGTCTATTCTCAAAATTTTATGAGTGATACATTTTTATATATCTGAGACTTCCACATATCAAGAATACTCATTATTGATATCAACAGTGGTATCTCTCAAAGCAATTAAGTCAAGGAATTGGCTGGTGTCTATGATTCTTTCCAAATCCTTCCTACATTGGAATCCCAGTATCACATAGGACATTCCATGCCTCTAATATTATCCATGCTACCCAATATTAACTTTTAAAGTGTCTATTTAATGATCCAACAAGTCGTTTGATCCTTTATTTATTTGGATTGATGTATAACTGACACTCTCTCAGTATACCCTAGATGATGTTCAGGTAGGGGAATGATCATCACTAAGCTAGGAGTACACGTAGATAATATCAATGATTACCAATATAACTCAAGACACTCCTTTCATATCCCAGACAAAGTTCCTAGTAGGGTTTCCAATAAACAATAACTAATTATAGGTAAGAAGAATAGTCATACCACTACTAGACAACTTCTTTTAAAATAGACCAGATACACTTGACGATGCATTATAATTACTTGACCATGATAGCTTAACCACCTAAGGCATCCTATGATTATTTAAGCATAACTAGTAAAGTCCAACCCGACTAACAATGTATTTAATGTTTGTATATATAGACAAATATTTCATCATTTTGATGATTTTCAAGAACCAAGATGCCTCAAAAGTATTACATCCTAGGTCTCTCATACTACCTGAGTATAAATATAATGTCTATAATTGATTCAAAACCATAAATAGTTCTAATCTCAAGCATCATTTCAAGGACTAAACAACCCAACTGCTAGCCACACAGTCTTTCAAAATAAATTATGACCACTACAAAGTGATCCCTTAATTTTTTATCCCTCTAATTTAAAGGACATGATAAAATTCATTCTATGTGACACTCCACACCTTAGGAGTGTCCTTAATCATCGCAGTACTAAAAACAAAGTTCATATAACAACATAAACTCCATCCCCACTTAATGTGGTTCCTAGATGTGGAAAATGCTTACTCTAAGAGCTAACACAGAGAGAAGGATAAAATATGTCATGAACCATCCCCCAGTTCCAATTCCATGGATACCCCAAGCTCGCCTTCCATAGGCCAGGGGTTAGCAACTAGCACTGGAAAGGCATAACCCAAAAAGGGAATACATTGCCTTTAAAACTATACACATACAGACTAGGTACACACTGTATACAAGTAAAACAAAAAAGAAAAAGGGAATGTATAAAAACTACTAAAAACCACCACTAAGAGTAAAAGTAAGTACTGAATGAAAAGGAGTTAGTATATAATCCCAACTAGAAATAAAGTACAACAAAAAAGGAAAAAACGTGCTACAGAGGTCATCCACCTAGGATCCTACCTGAAGGGTAGGTACAACTTGTTGTCTACCATCATTGTCACTCACCACATCTGTCAATCACCTCCAAGCACCATCTAGACCTGGCTCCTCGAGTCTTAGTCAAGCTGTCTGTCATTTGCATACGATACAACAAGGTGCGGGCGAAGCCCGTGTAGGGGTGAGTATAAAAATACTCAGTAGGGACCCCAAGACCCCCGAAGGCCTCTCAGAATTCCACAAAGGAAAAAATAACAAAGCATGATCTCAATCACAAAGCACTAAGTAAAAGATAGCTCACACGAGGTATATAAATTATAGAGCAAGAATAAAGATGATAAGTCTTTAGATAGATCATTTTATTCTGTTGATAGGTTCTACTGCTGATCCACGAAGGGTCACTGAACTACCGATCCACACAAGGTTGCTCTACTGTTGATCCACACAGGGTCTCTCTACTGTTAATCCACATATGGTATCTCTAATGTTGATTCACATAGGGTCACACTATATTCAATCCACATAGGGTCGCTCTACTATCTATCCCCATAGGTTTTCACTACTGTCAAAACACATAGGGTCACACTACTTCTGATAGACACAAGTTCACTTTGCTGCCGATCCATGATGGGTTTCTCTTATACCGATCCACAAAGTGTCGATCTTTACTTGATATCCAACCACAAGATTCCTGCACTCGGTGTGCCTGAGTTCCCAAGAAACTGCTCCTCAAGCCACTGGTTATATTTCAACCACCATGAATTCTCACTAAGAAGTAACCCGAAGGACTACCTTGTCATAAGGGTTCCAATGTAATAGATGACGCATCAATAGGACACTCGGTCTGTAAGATATAGGCAAAAAGGTAAATAGGTCCTATTTTGAATCGAGTCTGATCCAACTTGGCCATACTCCAACTTCTACCAAAACTCAAGTAGAGAATCTCAAAAGGACCGCCTCGTCACGAGAGTCCTCACGCTGCTGCCAGTGCATCAATCAGATGCCTAGTTTGTAGGATACACCCAATTTAGCGAAATAGGATTGGTCGGGTCCAGGTCTGGTAGGGGTCTAGCCCGGCCGGCCCGTTGGGCCCGCGGGCCCGGCCCGACTCGTGTATCCGGCCCGGCCAGTGGGTCTGGTCTGCCTAAAACACCCGACCCGCACAAATGCGAGATGGTTGCTGGACGCACTGATCTGATGTGGTGCGTCCGGTTTGGCTAGCCAACGGTGCTAGCAGGGCACTTCCCTTCCTTCCTAAATAGCCAGCCGGAGCCAATCGTTGGTCCAGCTGAGTGGCCCGAGCGGGCCGCTTGTCTCCCCACGTGGCACATCAGTGCCACTCCATTCCACCACCATAGCTCGGCTAGCCATGGCTCCTGCCACCGCGGTGCTTGCAGGAATTGTTCCTCCATGCGCCCAGCTCGGCCGGCTGCCACTACCAGTTTCCGCCACTGCCATGCCGGTGGTTCTGTGCCTGTGGTTGTTTCCGTAGGCCACCAGAGATGCTTTGGTGGTCCTTTTTATTTCCTGTTTGTGCCTACGGGCCTCCTGGGTTGTCACCTTCATTGTGAGGCCCTTAGTTTTGTCTTGCCTCCATGTTTCCCAGTTGTACACAAAGAACACACATAAACCAAGAACGTCGAAGGGTCTGGGCCTTATTTGGATTGGTCCACACCCTCCACGATAGCACTTAAAACATGGGGAATAATAATAATCATTAAAACCCCACAATGAAACCCCACATCAACCTCCCATAATAAAGAATGAAACGTGGATCAACCTAATGGTCGGTTGATCCGCATTCTTCATATTATTAAAGAATGAGAAAGAGGGATATTAAACATGTAAATCAATTAAACCCCCTACCTGGATTCGGTGGAATCCATTGTGGATGATGGAAGGAATCTACATTCGAAGTCATTCATCATTGTTTGTCGATCCCTAGATCGATTCCCCCAACGACTGTCATTCGTCCACTATGCTTTGTAGGAGAGGAAAGTTATCAGAATTTTGTCAGAGGTTCCTCCCATGCATTCTAAATTCCCATGCAAAAGGATTGACTAAATAAAAAAAACCACACCACGTTGTGTTCATTAATATGGTTAATTAATGAACCGCAATTAACGAACCTTTAATCCACTAATGTTGTAGTTACACATCCAAAGGGATGTTTCATTAAATGTATCTTATTTAATGTCTATTGTTACACTACGGTATTTCTATCTGCCTCTCAATGGTTTTAGAAGAAAATAAAATAACTTAATTAGTAATTTTATTTTAATTTTTTTCTAAAATGTCTAAAAATTAAAATTTTCATCCGACCCTTGCTGGTCGAAGTTAAGCTTCACCTAAGTGAATCCCGACACTACGAATTCAATGGTTCCCTCAAAATTTTAATCCGAGCACTGGTTAAAAAGATAGAAATCCCAAATTGTATGTTTACTGAACATACCTTAAAGAAAATTTCAAAAATACATTTTGGGCCTTCCGAGCCTTGGAATAACGTGTCCTCAATTTTCGCAGTCTCATAATAATTCCATATAATTTTAAAATAATTATATGAAATTTATGGGTCTTTAAAAAATAATTTATTATAATAATGATATATCATAAATGTTATTAGATGTACATGTTACATTCATCCAGATTCATTTTCATGCACATTACCATCATCAAGCATAAAATCTAAGCCAAACTGATCGATAGGGTTACAATAACTAATCCTTTTGAAACTTCATTCCCCCCAACATTGATATATCCCAATTCTTCTAATCCCATGTCGATATACTCCATATAAGATCCATAATAAAAACATAGTATCTTAAGTATTGAACAATTTATGCTAAACTCATACAGTTCATTATTCTATTTTTTATCTATTGGACAGGTACCACATGTATCAACAAATACTACCTCAAAATTTCATCAGCACTATGGAACATCATTTAATACTTTCCATATTCCTATAAACACTATAAATCCTAGTATATGATGTCCCATGTTAAATATTCAAGTCTAGATTAATATTACCCCATATAATGGTTAAACTGGATGATGACTTATTGGTTCTTCCATCACTAAATAAAAAGGAAGGTCGCATGACCTTCTAAGCGAGTGACCATTCCCTAAGAATGCCTAACCCACTGAACATGAGCATTACACAATGGTCCCATCCTCACATGAGCCAATTTACCACATGAACACCCATTCCACCTAGGATTCATTTTAGAAACTAAGATTCCTATTTTGAAAAAAGATGCCTAAATGACACCTAATGTATGAAAAATCATCGTAATATTTAGAAATGATTTATGTTTTATGAGGGCCCTTCCGAAACCAGGATAGCCCCTTCCCTTTTAACATAAGGTTTAATTCATGAGCTAGATTGATACCGAAAAATATAACTAGTCTCTACCACCAATCATTTAGGTTCAAGTGATAGAAGAAGAATCCTATATGCAATTCTCATGTTCTAGCTCTGAGGGAACTATTAAGGGAACATTTAAATCACCCTTACATGAGGGTCAAAACTAGAAATACCTCTTTATGTTTTCATTTAAACCATTACAAAAATTCCCATTAGAAATTTAGACATTTCCAAGGCTCATTTTAAAGGACATCTAGTACCTACTATAAAGAAAGAGTGCTTGGTACTTTATTTAGATAATGCCACAAGGCAACATAGACAAGTTATATCAAAATTCCTTTCAAGAATTATCTATTTAGCTAAAATTACATCATAAATAAGAAATTTATCTTATAAATTGATTTTATGATTTTTATTTATCTATAAGGTTCTCACAATTGGAATTAGTTAAATAAAATGTTAATTCCAATCTATAAGAGAAAACACCCTTTAGGTTGTGATTAGAATTCTAATTAACTAAAGACTTATAATAATTACATCTCAAATGCATATAATAAGGTCTTTACAATTTTAAGGGAACTAGTTTAGTAAGGTGCCACCATACATTTATATGTAACCTATATAAGCATCTTCTGACACATTAATTAACCATCCCTATCTAGCATGAATATACCCCTATGGGGTTTAGTATTAATACATATCAAAATTAAAGGTGACTTATAAGGGTCCTATCAAGATAATATGGATTTAGTTAAGTGAAAACCACAAAAATATTATTATTAAAATTTCAAAACACCCTTAATGTGTTTATCTCATAAGAAACATTCCCCTATTGGACTAATTGGGTATAGTTGTGCATTTAGGAACTTATTCATATGAGTCGTCATGCCCTAGTGTTAGAGGTACAAGCCTTTATAAAGGAGACCATTTCATGTAAGGATTTCAATTTTTCACATACCATGGTTCAGTTAGATGCACTAACATTCCTAATTTATAAAGTTACATGCCTTTATATGCTATAATTTACATGTATGTAGATTCAACTGAGTTTTTATATTTTATTTCATAATATAGAAAGTTTATATTTAATGGTTTGATTATATGGGTTACCCTTCCCAATTTACAATGGCCCATATACACCTTATAAATGACTGTAGTCACCCATTTAATCACAATAATAAATGTTTCATCTCATGTGACCCATGGTTCATGACTCAAAAATGTGGTGATTGTTTTGTTAAGGCGAAACCGTCAAGATATATGGGAAAATACCATTTAGGTTGATGCTGAAACTTTAATAACCAATCGTATATAACAAATATAACATATAATATTATCAAAAGGCAGCAAGGAATACAGACCTACAAAATAGAACTCATAGAAGCATGGTATATAAGAAAAGCATGAAAAATAATCACCTAAACATAGTATACAGGTAAGAATGATGCTAAATTAGACAAGGAACATTTAATATGTATCCGGAAGTCAAGCAATGCAATGTACATGGCATGGAATATGCATAGAATGCGAACCTATATGTTTCTATGATGATGCAAGTATCAATTCTTCCATTACATATCAGAAAAAGGATAAAATACCATAAATCTCATAAATCAATATATAGATGAAAGTAAACCAATCACTTAGGTTAAAATAATAATAAACTATAATAATGAACAACATGAACAATAGTCCTATCCCTGGTCACTTGGTCTTTTCCTCATACATGGATTGATCACTCTCAAATATTACTATTTACCAAGAACTGACACATTCCTAGTCTCCTATCAACTAAATAAAAATAGTAAGACAAAGAAAAAGAAAGATTCAATACCACTTATAAAATCCTGACCTAGAATCCACTTAGAATGGTGCCTCGACCTAGTTTTCCACTGGACCTCAATTGCACATCCCCATATGTCATAGGATACCGACTTGTAGTGAGGGTCCAATGATGGTACTAAGGGGAGACTGTACCCTCATGATCAGAGTGAAACAATGGTATAACAAAAAAACCAATCAATAGCAGAAGAAGATTAATAACCAAGTAGTGGAAGTTTAATATAATAATAATTGAATGAATAACCATTTATGAACATGTGATGCTAAATTGTAAAAGAAAATTACATACAAAAGATGATATAATAAACAATACAAAGAGAAATAAAAAATCCTAAAAGGATATCTCCAGGAGCATCCTGAGCTCCAGATCAGTCCTCTACTCCTAAGATCCCATGTACAATGCAACCACACAAGCATAATCCATGTACTTGAACTTGTAACCATGAGGACTGTTTAGGTACCCCATTGTAATGGTGGCCTAAATAGGGTGTAAGATATTCTTATTATTCCAACAAAAATGGTGTCTAATGATATCCATTATGTGAATATAAAATAAAAAAGTGTGTCAGTATGATAATTAAATAAGTGAATAAAAAATGTAAACAAGTCGGGCTTAGGTTTCTCAGGGACACTTGACTGACCATACCTACTTTATCCTAAGAAAAAATAACTCTGAACACGCCCACATGTATATATAATCATATATGTAAACATATATATGAAAATATATACATTTACTAGTGAGAACTCAAAGCATAAACATAGTAGTAAGGTGATAGTGATAATATAGTCCCAGAACCCATGACTATAAGACTAGGAATACACAAAAAAGTGTCTATAAAACCATGGAGAAATTTAAATTAGTCACATGCTTCTAAACATAAGAAAATAAGTTAGTGAAGGACCCTACATACATATACAATGCATATTAGAATAAAACTAACTATAAGGAGGTCCCATTAATCATATTTAATAAACTAGAATGATATATTTTGTTTGTACTATGAGCCCATCCAAGGAGTTCCGTAATGAGGAACCTGGGTATCACCCAAGGATTAATGTAATTATATTTATTCTATGAGACCAACCTTGGCATTCTATAATGAGGAAACCTGACTATCGCTCATAACTTCTAATTTCCCAATAATCCCATCCATGATTTTCTATAAAACAGAAACCCAAGTATTATTCAAAGTAGGAGGAAAATCATCTAGCCTATGATCCTATCCAAAGAGTTCAGTAAAAAGGAAAACCAAGTATTTCTCGAGGTGGAATATAATTCAAGTAAGATATGATATCATCCAAATTATTCCAAAATGAAAAAATGGATATTACTTATGTTATCAATAATCTTTAACAGACTATGATCCCATATAAGGTATTCCATAAAAAGGAACCTGAGTATTTCTTAAGGTGTACATAATTAATTTATACATTTAAATTCAAGTAATAAAAAATTACATGTTATTATGAATTTCATATCATAAGTCAAGTATAAATAATTAAGAGGTCATTTTTTTTAGAATTCCATCCATCATTTAAATTATAAAATAATAAAGGTCATGTCAGAAGCATGTTATATTACTATTCACATATAAATAAAGAGTTCCATTCCCATTTATCATTTCAGTGATTCAATTTGGTTGCCCATTTTTATTAAAAAAAATATTTCACCTCATAGGTGATTTTATTACAAAATAGGCATTGTAGAGATAACAATTAATTTAAGACAATTTACACTACCCTTACCCAAGTTTTAATTCAATATACATCAAGTTTATTATAATTAAGGCAAGGAATTGCAAATGAATCATTTAAACTAACACCTATAATGGGTGAGTTGATTTTCATTAGCAAGGAATATGTACCAACATAAGAGAGACAAAAAAAAGGGGTGGTTCATACTGAGTTGAATAACCTACAATGGATCCAATTAAAGCACTATAATAATCTAAATTTAGGCATTATTATATTAATATTAAATTTCATACATGAAGGGAAACACACAACGAATCTAGTGAGAGACACAACAATATAATTTATATCAACATAGACCTTAATGGAAAATACATAGACCACCTACCTGAACACTTTAATAATCCAATACCATGATTTTATTCAATCCAGTTGATATAAACTAAATAAATTGGAAAATGGATTGAAACTAGGGTGAAAGAGCCCACATGGATTTAGCATTCCATATAGTGAGGGAAAAATAAGAAGCAAGAGTAGTTGAGAGATTACTAATATGATTCCAATGCACTAGACAACATTTGATTTAGAACTAAAATGGAGGATATATATCCATGCCTAGAGAAGAGGAAGAGGGCTCCCATGAGAGGACTACAATGTGTAAATGGGAGGAGAAAGAGGAGTAAAATAAAGAAATAGACTGGAGGGAAAAATTATAATTTCCATCCCATTAATGATCCACAATTTTTGGATAAATCTAAACCAAACATGTAGTGACAATTACAAATTGTAACTAAGGGTGAAGGCTTGGCACATAGTTTACCAAACCATGCATAGTCTGTGTTCTCCCATCTACAGTTTTCTACAAACAACCTCACATGACAATGCAGCCCCAGGTGTAACTTCCTGAAATTTTATGAAATATATTTCATTAAATTTAATTTAAATTCTTTTATAGATTTAGTTACACACAATAAATAGTTTATATTTCATTATATGAAACAAAAATTTTATCTCATTGCACGTGACATCAATTTTCTTCTATAACTTGTGTTACACTCAATGTTGAGTCTTACCGATCAATAATATGCTGTTGATATTATTATTTAATATGGAATTTATCAGATGGATTTTATATTGGCGAGTTTCAATAAGAATAAATATATTTACAAAAGTTTATAATTTTTTTTGACATTAATCCAATAGGTTTTATAGTTTTAATGTAAGAATAAATCCAATTTTAAGCATAAATTTTTTTATATTTTTAAAGGGAAATTTTCTACCTTTTAATAAAGAACGTATTTTAAATATAATTTTTGACACTTTTATAATTTTTATATAAGAAATAAAATTCATTTTTGAAAGAGTAATTTTAAAATTTAATTTGGTTGAATTTTTGGAATTTTTTCTGAGAATATTTATTTTTTGATGAATAGTGAAAACACTATATTTTAATTGAGAACTAATTTTTCTTATAATTTATTTATATAGTTAAATTATATTTTAAATTAGTTTTAAAGTATAATTAGTTCAATTATACATAAATAAATATAATTTATGTCAATAGATTCAATTTTACAATGAAATTTTATATAAAAACATTTCAAATTTTTGAACTTTTCTCCTTAAAAACCCACTATCTCATAGCATATGTGGGATTAATTTTGAATTAATTTTAGCTAATTTTGTGAATTTAATTTTTAAAAATTGATATAAGTATTTGAAATATTTATTAATTTTTTTTTCTAATAATATCAAATTTATTTTTTGAATAAAAATATTAGTGAAATTAATTAAAATTAATTACAATGATTAAGGTAAAAACAAGATTACTTAATGATTAAACTTAGAATATAAGGTGTATAAATGACCCAAAACTTATAAAACACAAATTTAATGGAAATATTTAGAACCTAATCACATTATTATCTATTTTTATGAGTTATTTGTATACTATTCCTTGAAAGTGAACTATATAATAAGTTATGTAAGGAAAAAATACAAAAAAAGAATCTTCCTTGCCTTTAACACTTATAAATCTTTGGAGTAGAGAAGAAACTACATAGGTTTTGTTATAAATATTATTTTGGAAAAAAATGAGTTATTTTTATCACAATAATTTATATTTAATTTTTAGATATGATATAATTATATTAAATGCTTAAGAAATGAAATAGATGGATTATTTGTTAATAATTCAAGAAAATAAATGATATTTTATTAAATAATTTAAAATTTCTAAAAATATTATAGTCTTCAAAGTGATTTTTATGTGTTAATAAATATAAAATATGTTCCATTAATAGGAAAATTTAACTTTTATAATGAACATATTGACCCATAAATAGTAAAAAAAATAGCGCACTTAGTGTTAAAGTAGTGTTTTTTCACGTTACATGTGTTTCTGTTAAAATTAATTTCCAAAACATGTTGTTTTTTATTTTATAAATTATATTTAATTTTTTATAATAAATGGTTATAAATTTAATAATAATTATCACTTTAATTTATTCTTAATGGATTAATTACATAGGTTATAAGACTAGTTACCTAAATGAAAAACCAAAATTAAAAAACAAGGAAACTTAAAGGCTAAGGGAAAAAATGATAAAAATGATTTTAATTTTGTGTGGTGTGATTTTTTACAGACCATAATTACCATTTATTCCATTATTTTTTATTTTATAAGAACATTAGTCATGGGAGAACTCCCAATAGTGTTTACCTTTTTATATTACGAGAATGTCACTCCCTCTCCACTATAAAAAGGCACTCACCCTCCCAACTTTTTTCACACATCTCAATCCCTTTTGGATAATCCAAAAACTGTACAAATAAGCTCAAAAAATCCATTATATCATCCTAAAAGACTTAATTTGGTAATAAAGAAAACCAAGGAATCCATTTGGTGTAAACCAAATGGAGTTACCCAAAGAAGAGGTAACATTCTCCAACGAGCACTTTTGTTTTATTATTTATCCACCACATAAATTATTCTTATTTCATGATTATATGATAAAATCAGTATCTTCAACATACTAAGATGTTTTTATGTTAATGGTTATACATAAACCTACACACACTTCCATGAAATGGGTAACAAAATTACAGTTTGTGTGTTTGATGAACTACCGCCTCATTAAACGATGTTGTTCATTTTTTACTTTACCACCACTCATAGTTGGGAATTATGATGAAAATAATGTTTTTATATGATATATAGACTATTTATGTTTTATTAATACTTATTTAATTTTTATAAAACATAAAACTTTATGATTTCTATTTTTTGAAAATATTATAGCATCCTTTGTGGACATGTGGACGACCACTTCCTCAAAGCGATGTGATACATTCACACATTACATGGAATGTATTAAGGACTGGTTTAATAAAAATATTTTATATAAATAAAATATATATTATATTCCTGACATAATTGAATTTATATAAATATAATATATCATTTTCTTTATTACCTTTTCACACACTGAAAAAGTGATAACGTCATTCGTGGACGTGTGCACTATTTCCTCCTCAAAGAAATGTGATTACTTTTACATCACAATAATTATATATATAAGTATATATGATTAAATAATTTTTTATATATTATAGAATCATCATTATATAAAGATAAATTTTACTTACCTGCTTTCCATAATGATCATTGAAAAATGAGAACATTACTCATTCATACGTATGACCTACTGTCTCCATGATTAGAGAAATGGTTCATTTGTCCTAAACATAATTAATTATTGGTTTCAAAAGTATAATTGATGTATAAATATGATAATTATTTCATTATTATTATTATTTACATGCTTATATAATGACCTACTTGACCATAGTCAACCATTATTAGTCGTTTCGATACATAAACTGAATATGGTCAAAACACCCGACATAGACTTAATTGTTTAATTAGTTTTATAAAACATTATAATAAGTTAAATAAAATAAATGATAATGTTTTAAAAAGTTATGAAGAAATTAAATAATTAAAATAACTTTATTATTCATGAATGTAATGACACACATGACAGTTCAAAATAAAGGTAAGGGATTTCATTTTAATCCCCTTTCATTGAGGCATTTTTTAATGATATTCACCTTTATTGTTTTATAAGGTGTATATAAAGCCCATTTGAAATTATATATCCATATTTTATCTATTATAATGTTATTTAATGTTTTATAATTTTTAATATTTCATGGGTATTATGATATAAAAATTCAAATTGGTATGGGACACTTTGAATGTTTAAAGATTTAAACTTCAAATCCTTTCCATGTTAATATTCTTGATATTATTTTACATATTTACTTATTTGGATATAAAAGTATTATAAAGGAAATTTTATTACTATTTTTAATTTCATTCAAAGTTTTTCTAAAGGAATTTTTTTATGTCTTAAAAAGAATGTTTTGACAAGCGACAAATGAAATGTCCTATTTTTAAATCATGATGATAATAAACTTTCTTGTCATCGTAAATTTTATTTGATTTATAGATTCCTTTGAAAGATTAAATTTTTTATTAAATGAAAAAAACCTATTTCCTTTTATTTGGTTATTTAGGTATTGAAAATGTTTTTTTTAAGAAAAGGGTGTCCTGGTATTGAAAATAATTTCTCAAAAGAAAATGGAATTTTTATCCAAATGTGGTTTCATATGGACTTAAAAAGAGTTTTAACAGGTTTTATGATGAGATTCTTTAACTATTGATATGGTACATGAGAATTATATGAAATGGGTGAGACCACTACAACTTATATGAAGGTTTGGGACCCATTATAGCTCATAGGTGAGCTCATTATAGCTTATACGAAGGGCGGATCCCTATTATAGCTTATGAGAAACAAGTGAGCTCGATATAGCTTATAAAAATGGTTGAGCCCCATTATAGCTCACGAGTGAGCCCGATATAGCTTATACAAAGGTTTATCCCCATTTTATATCTCCAATGCATTAGGTAATGTTAATTTTATAAGTTTTACTTATGGTAATTCCAATTAAAAGTGTTTTCAAAGGTTTTTATGTATATGATTATCTAAGTCACTGAAAAAAGTTTTAAATTTATTTCTACGGGTTTTATTGATTTTATTTGAGAAAAATGTGTGTTTATTTCAAGTGAAATTTTTTTATTTAATATTATAAAAGTACATTGAAGATAAAGGTAATAATTGTATTATTTTTATAGTTTTTACCTAACTAACTGTTTCCATTATTTTTATATCCCTTTGTGAGATTTTGTGATCATCACATGTTTTTAAAATGTTTTAATAAGGTTTAAGTATGGTTAATGGAAAGGAAGAAGTCAAGTTGGAATTTGAGGATATTTTCCATGAAAATAATTCAAGCTTATTTTAAGAGTTTTATATTTTGAAAAAAATGGATACTGATTGAAAGTGTCCACTTTATATTTTATGGTTTTTTATGTATGAGTTATGGAATAATTATATAAAAATCTAAACCTAAAAAGATCCTCAATGTTAAAAAAATTAATTTATTGACTAATACTCAATATTCTGTAATTTGTAAGGCTTAGGCCTTATATTTGGTATTAAAGGAAAGGTCTAGACAATTTTAAAGGTTAGTATAATGTTAATAGAATTACCTATGAATATTTTTCTTTAATGTTAATTTGAAATTATAAATCATTTTAATATTTCCATGTTCCTTCATATAAAGTATGTTTGTTCATAATTTTTTTCTATAGAGGAAACAAGAAATCTGTATAGAGAAGGAATCAAGTGAAAAAAATCCTTTCAAATCAGCATCCTGAGATGGTTGGAATTGGAACTGAGTAGTTTGTTGTAGTGATGGATCGGTTGATAGAAGATATAAATGGTGGTGGTATCCAAGATAAATAGGAACCCAAACTATCACACAGGAACATGAAAATAGTGGATCATTTCATGAGGCAACATCCCCCACCATTCAGTGGATCATCTGACCTAGTGGTAGCCGAAAAATGTATCAATTTCCTTGAGAAAATATTTAAATTCATGGGATGTTTGGAATGATAAAATGAAACTCTTTCAATTTATAGTTTTGAAGGTGAAGTTGATCGATGATGGTATTAGGTTAATAATACTAAAGAGAAATATGATCTCGATACCATGGAAAGGGAAACATTCAATGATAATTTCTTTAAAAATATATCCCATAAGGTTGTTCATATTAGGATGGAGAAAAAATTCCTAGATTTGAGGAAAGGAGATGAATATTTTGTGGATTCATGTGAAGAAAACTTCATAATATTGGTCATTTATGTGTCAAACTTTATCTGATACATTGATAGTAAAATTAATATATTTTACTTAGGATTAAAACCAAGTATATGAAAAACTTTATCCTCTCAAGAATTTTAAAGTTATGAAAAAGTGGTTTGTTGTGATGAGAAATTTGAGATGGAGTTTTCTAATAATTAATTTCCATGATATGATAGGAGTAAGAAATGGTCAATGTGGAAGGAAATGGAGAATCGACCAACTAATAATTATTTTGGTAAGCCTAAAACTTGTTCCATGTGTGGTAAAATACATTTTGGGGAATGTTTTTCAAGATTTGGAAAGTGTAACCAGTGTAGTAAGTTTGGTCACATGGTTTATGAATACAAGAAAAAGAGTCCTAAAAAAAAATCCAAAAATGAGATTATAGACATCTAGTTAATAGTAATATGCTTTAGCTGTAATGAGTTGGGACATTATGCTAATGTGTGTTCGAGTAAACTTACTTAGGGTGAAAATAGTCATGACCAGAAGAAAAAATATATGAAAAAATCATTTTCTACTTCTATAGTTGATATTGGGACTTCCTATGAATTTCTGAGAGCTCCAAGGATCTCATTATTTTTTTAAGGTTAACTATACGTTCAAGGTTTTAGATACCCCTTCTAAGCTTTTAAGTGATGAGATAATAAAGCGATTAATGAATTTTGGGAGATGTTTTTCTAGGTTTATGTTTATATAAAGATTTGGTTTAATGAAAAATATTCCTTTACTTTTGGACATTATTTTTAAATTATTGATAACCTTTAGGGTTTATATGATCCTTTATGACTAAGTTTATTTTTAGGGATGTTCATCATATTTATGGTAATATTATGAGGATAAAATTGGGATTATATAAATATATCAAGTCATTATATTACCTTATATTATTATAAAATAAATAATTCATAAACATTAGGAATATTATCTTTTCAATAATGGTATTTTTAAATGTACAACCATTTTTTATTAAGATAAAGTTCAAATTTCATGGACACAATTTTTTTAAGGGGGAAGGACGTAACATCCCGATGTTTTATGAAATATATTTCAATAAAATTAATTAAAATTAATTTTATATTGAGTTACAAACAATGAATAGTTTATATTGTGTTATATAAAACACCATGTTTATCTTACATTGCATGTGACATCAATCTTCTTCCATAACTTGTGTTACACATAAGGTTGAGTCTTACCGAACAATAATATAATGTTGATATTATTATTTAATTTGGAAGTCATTGCTTGGAAATTATATTCGTGAATTTGAATAAGACTAGATATATTTACAAAATTTTATAAAATGTTTTTAAATTAATACAACAAGTTTTATAGGCTTCAGATAATAATAAATCTAATTTTAATCATAAAAAGTTGTATATTTTTAGGGGGGGGGGGTTACCGCCTTTTAATGGACAACCTATTTTAACTATACTTTTTAGAACTTTTATAATTATTATATGAAAAAATAATCTTCATTTTTTAAATTAGAATATCAAATTTTAATTTGGGTGAATTTTTGGTATTTTTATTAGAAGTTTCATTTTTTGATGAATAGTGAAAAACATTGTATTTTAATTGAAAACTGTCTTTTTTGTCTAATGTATTTTAATAGTTAAATTATATTTTATATTGGTTTTAAGGTATAATTAGTTCAATTATATACAAATAAATAAAATTTAGGTCAATATATTTAATTTCACATTGAAACTTGATATAAAAACATTTCAAACATTTGTACTTTTCTCCTTAAAAACCCTTTGTCTCACAAAATCTTCAGGATTAATTTTAAATTAATTTAATCATTTATATGAATTAAATTTGAAAAAATGGATATACGTATTTGGAATCAGTATAATTTTTTTGGTCTAATAAGATCAACTTATTTTTTTACCAAAAATACTGGTAAAATTAATTAAAATTAATTACAATGATTAAGGTAAAAACAAGCTTACTTAATGATTTAACTTAGAATATAAAGTGTACAAATGACCCAAAACATTTCCAAAACCCATTGGATGGAAAACTTTAAACTATCAACACATTAGTATCTATTTTTAGGAGTTATTGGGATAATATTCCTTGAATGTTACCTATATAATAATTTAAGGAAAATGAAAATTAGGAACTTTCATTTCCTTTAACAATTATAAAGATTTGAAGTAGAGAATAAGACACATAGTTTTGGTTATAAATATTATTTTGGAATATAAATGAGTTATTTTTATCATAATAATTTTTATTTAATTTTTATAGATTATATAATTACATTAAATTCTTAAGAAACACCAACACATAGATTATTTAGTTAACAATTAAAGAAAATAATTGATTTTTTATTAAGTAATTTAAAATTTATAAAAAACTTATCTTCTCCCAAGATATTTTTAATAATTAATAAATATCAAATAATTTCTATTCATATGAAATTTGATCTTTTATAATGAACATATTGACCCATAAATAGTAAAAAAACTTTGTTATTGTAGTTAGGGTTATATTAATGTTTTTGCATATTACATGTGTTTTTGTTAAAATTAATTTCCAACACATGTGGGTATTTTATTTTGTAAATTATATGTAATAATTTATAATACGTTTTTATATTTTATTTGATAATACTAACTTTAATTCATTCTTAATTAATGAATTATATAGGTTATAAAACTTTCTACCTAAATGAAAAACCAAAAAAAAAATAAGGAAACCGAAAGACTAAGTAACAAATGATAAAAATGAATTTTTTTGTGTGTATAAAATGTAAATCCACATAATTTTTTTAAATAAAACATATTATCATAAAAATTCAATACACAAATAATATTTGAATATCAAATACAATAAAGAAGTAATATAACCCAATGAAATGAAATTGAGTTATAAAATTCTTTTCCACTTGGTAGCATTCATGTAAAATGACCTTGGATGAAATTATTTGAATTGAAACTTAAAAATACAATGATATACGAATTATTCATGATATTACATGTAAAAGGGGAAGTATATATACCACACAATATAAATAAGTGTAGAATATAACATATGTCTGACAGAAATAAAAAGTGAGATGAGAAACCCTTACCTCAGGTCCAAACTTTCCATGTATGTCCTTTAACACCTTTATAATAAGATTAAATAAATTATTTGATTTCATAAAAAAATTATGGTTTAATACCTTATACTTAAATTATTTATTTTATTTCTTTTTAATTAAATATTCAAATACTTAATCAGTTAAGTCTACATTGGGTGTTTTGAAGTCATTCGGTTCATTATTTCAAAACAGATTCAATGCATTGACCATGGTCAAAGAGTCCATATTTTTGACATATATATAATAATATTTACATAATATTTATCATATATATACATAAATCATACTTTTAAAACCAATAATGGAATATGGTTATGAAAAATTAACTACATTACCATCATGGAGATGATATGCCATACATACACATGAATAACGTTTCCATTTTTCAACAATCTTTATGAAAAGAAGATAAGTAATATTTTATCCTTAAATAATTATAATAATATCATAAATACCATATTATTTCATTAAATATAATTATATATTCATATATATCATCCATATGTTTTTGTGATGAAAAAATAATCACATCGCGTTGTGGAGGTGGTAGCCTACACGTATGCACAAATGACGTTATCATTTTTCAATGTAAGAAAGAAAATGATATATTATCTTTTAAAAATGATAAATATTTCATTAATATAATAATTATTTCATTTATATCATATATATTCATTAAATATATCCTTATTACCTTTCATGTAAATCGTTACTAAAAAACGAATCACATCGTTTCATGTGGCGGTAGTCCACCGTACACAGGAGCGATATTATCATATCCCCCATAGAATGGAACATAAGAATTTATAGGTGATATAATAACTATATAAGTATAAATATGTCAAAAATATCATATATATAATTTAAATCCACAATTATAACAATCCTTGAGATCCAATGATGGAAAATAAATGGCATTAGTTCGCGAGGCGATAGTCTTCCATACACATGAATGATGATTTTATATACCATTTGATGAAATAAGAGATGGATTTAGGGTTATGAAATTATAAAAATAACTTCTAAATATATGATAGATAATGGTGTTATTATATCATAACAATTAAACAATATTTTTAGGACGTGGTTGAAGAAATAAAATAAAAACACTCAGTTAAGCATGATACCTATTCTCCAGAAAGACTCCTTAGGTTAGCACCAAAATCCTTCTTAAGATGAATTTCTGATCAAACCGTGGGATCTAGTTAATGGGTAGGTAAGATAGGAAAGATTTTTTTTAGTTATTGGATGATAAAAATGGATTTTAATGTGTGTATAAGAGAGGATAGGGGGTGCCCTTTTATAAGTGAGTGGAGTGACACACTTGTAATTTTTGAAAAGAAAATGTTTTAACCAATTTTTTCACATGAAAAAAGGATCTAAAATAGTCTATTATTTATAAACATACATTATAAGGTATAAATATGTCTATAAAATATGTTTTAGATAAGTTTTATGTCATTTTAACTCTTATCTTTTTATTTTAACCCCCGGTAAAGCAGTTTTTACCTTAACTGTGGTAATTAGTTTTAATGTTTTCACTATTCATTATGACCAAAAATTAATTTGAACTTATTAAATAATATAAATTATTGAAATTCTAAATATATAATCCATTTTACCAATTTCAATTCATATAATTAGAAAATTTTAATTTAAAATTTAACCCTAAATGTGATGAAAAAGTGTGTTTTTAAGAATTGTATGATTTTATATTAACTATATGACTAATAATAATAATTATATGAATAAAAATTAATATATATTGATATGTAATCTATAAATTTAATTTTAAGCATTTCTAATTAATAATTTTTAATTAATTAAAAATGAGAAACATTATGCACTTTAAAACAGTTTTAAGATAAATTACGTTTTTAAAATAAAAAATAAACTTACAATAAAATAAAATATATTGATGATTAAAATTTAATTAAGTGGATTAAATATAAATAAATAATACTTATGTTACTTTAAATAATATTCATAATATAATGAGACTTTTAAATTATTTAATTTATTAAAAATATTGTTTTCTATATCTATAAAGTATTTAATACTATTCATACCCAGCAATTTAATGGCTAGGTTATAATGGTTATATTTTTCATGGGTCATTTAATATTGGTGTTTAAAATTTAATATGATATAAATAATATTACTTTTAATTTTAAATCTCTAGGCGTTACAATGGGAAAATTTAAAAAGCGACTTGTCATCTGAAGAGTGGCTCATTGAGTTGAAAATATTTAAGCGGACAGTACTATCTCAAAACTCCATGGTGAGGGTTTCTTTATTCACATTGATTATTTAATTAACTATATTTAATAATTATCTTCCCAATATTATGGGTTAGTATCTAGGTGCTCTATATTCCTTCATCGTAAGCACATAGAAGTCAAATGGGAATATAAATCTGTTCACTCCTACTAACACATCTTCTAAAACTCATGCTGAAAAAATAGGGGTTCTTTTGGCATGCCATACCAATAATATTGTGGGTTTCAAGTCTCACATATGTAAATCTCCAAGCATATAGAGAAACATAAAATTTATATGATAACTTAAATCACATAAATCATCAGGAAATGTTAAATATAAAATGGTGTAGGGAATAGAGAATGTCCCAGGATCTTGACATTTGGTGGAAAAAGTTGCGGTGGTAAGAGTTGAAACATGTCTTCCTCAACTAATACATTCATTTACATAAAGTTTTCTCGTTTTTCGATAAATTTTTCATATTTTGGAGTTTCTTTATGGATTTAAGAAGGTGTATATTAATTTCAACTTTCTAGAAGGCTTATAAAATCTTCCTTTAAAGTTATTATTATTCAATATTATTTGGTTGAATCATCCAAGATAATAATATAAGTGGAAGTTATTTATTTTCCATACCTTACAATCCTTCCTTATTCTATTATCTTTATTCTTCTTGGTTAGTTTGAATTTCAAAAAATCTATTCAGAAATTTCAACCTTATTTTCTTAAAGATAGATATGAGTTTACTTAGGGAAAGGTGGTTGAATCTCATTACCACTTCTTATTGGATCATAATCAAATTTTCCTTAGGATTTGGGACTATCTAAGTTTTATTTTTTCCTTTATTTTTGGATAGAAACTACACCAAACTAATGAATTGGGTTGTTAGATTATCCATTTTATCTTCAATCCCTCCAACCATAGATTACATTTACTTTTGTTCAAATTATGGTACACAGGTTGAAGCTTTTTCATAGGTATTATTTTTTTAGAAAATATGGATTTATTGGTAAGTGGGTGGGTTATAAGTTTTTTATAAGATTTCTAAAAAATAGGCAGCTTTTGGAATTTTTGTTTCTAGAATGGGGGTAGGGGTGGGTGTTGTTTTTGATGGGGGTTTAGTTTGGTTTTAATGATTACCAAATCCATGTTGGGCTTGTGGGTCATCTATCTATAGTTAATTTTACTAGAATTTTATTAGTTGAAAACTGCTTCAAAACTCTCCATAGCTTGTAATTCATCACACTAGCCAGTGAAATGATTAGATGAAGAGAAAATACCGCATACCTTAGTTGGTTCTTGTTATTTATGGTTTTGTTTCAAATACTTCTACCACACCAAACAATTTATCCCTTTAAGTTTTAGAGTATATTAAAGGTGATGAGTCAGAATTTCTTACCTCCTAAATAACTCATGTACCCATACATCTTGTATCAAATTATTGAGAATTTTGTGTAATATTTCAATTAGGCCCCTAGATTTTACAGGTGAATTTTCGATCAATTATCCTTCAAATGACACATCCAAAATATTCCTTTCATTATCTAGAAATCCCTGGTAAAAGAAAAAAATAAAATGGTTTTTTTCCATATCTTGATGTGGATAACTAGAACAAAACTTCTTGAATCTCTCCTAGTATTTATAGAGAGTCTCTCTAGATTCTCATCTTATAGAATATATCACTTTCCTTATTTTTGTTCTTTTGGGGGTTGGAAAAAATATTTACATGAAACATATTTGTAAATAATCCCACTCATGGATATCTACTTGATTTAAGTTGTACAACCACTCTTTAGATGCTACTTCTAGTGAAAAGTGAAATTCCTTCAACTTGACTTGTTCTTCAGAAACTTTTTGAGGTTTCAACATTGTACATACATAAGTGAATTCTTTTATGTGTTTGTTTGGGTCTTCACCTGCAAGACCATGAATCTTGGGAATAATCTGTATCAAGAAATTTTTTAATTTTAAATCACTCTATAACTATATCATAATAAGTTATTTTTTTATTTATAAAACTGATGTTCACATGATTTTGTTATGGTTTGTATAGGATTTATATCCATGATTATAGGCTCAAAGTGAAAACTGGAAGTTTCAATTGAGTTTTTAAGATTTATTTATTCAAAATTAGTATCTAAATTAATGTTTCTAATTCTTATCAGTAGGGTTATTTAAAATTCTAAATCTAAAGGGTAAATATTTTCATTAGAATTTATGGTCATACAATTTTAAAAATTATATTTTTCACTAACTCTTTGAAAATTATTCCATGTTTTTGAAATAACTTTATAATGGGGTGTGAAAAAAGCTATTTATTTCCTAGGATAATGTAGTAGTAGTTGTAAACCTAGGTTGTCTCCAAACAGGAGTGCACTAAATTTATATTTCACTTATTGGTTAATAATATGAGTGTTTTTATTTTCAAAAAACGTATGTTTGAAACAAATATTTGAAAAAAATGATGAGAAAAACTTTATTGGGTTAGGGTTGAATTTATAATTGCAACTCTATCTTAGTATCCAATTGTTCATATTTTCTTTTATTTAATTGATAAGCGAGTGGTTCTACAACTGCTTTCACCTTTACCCTTGTTTGAATGATAATGGTGAGATTCGCCTAACAAAGACCCTTGTTTGAGTATACCATCCTTCCATTGTGAGAAAGTGTAACACTAGATTACTTCCAGTTTACTTAACCAAAACTCAACTGGGTCCTGTTATTCCTAATAAATCAAAGAGTATCCACTAACCCTTCCTTGTGTGTTAGAAACTGATCAACAATTCACTACTTTTCTTAAACCAAATCATTAAATTTGGTCTAAATCCAAGTGGAATGATATTTTTGATGATTGATAAAGGAAATAAATAATAGAAAAATTTAAATCAAACACAACCACATAAGTTTACTACAAAATATTGAAATTAATTAACAAGAAAGAGATAATTTCATTAAAACACTAAGACTCAAGAATTAAATAAGGTCAACCATCCCTTTCAAGAATTACTTATATGTCTTACCCGTCCATTTGATAAGTAATGAGATTGAATGAATTAGTTTAATACCTTATGAAACTAAAACACTAGAAAACATAAACATAAAAGTAGTAGTATAATCTCAACAAACAGTAACCATCCAACCAAGTTTTCCCCCTCCTCTTTAGAATTACTATTCCCTTTATTTATAAGAAAAACATTCATCCTTTAAGTGTCTAAAGATCCCCATTAAAATCATGTTTCATGTAAAAAATTCTTAATTCCATTCTAAAAATTTTGGGAGATATTTAAATCATCATGACCAGTGGTTTTAAAACATTCATCCATCATGACATCAGATTGTGAAATATATTTTACTAATAGTTTTTTTTTCAATTTTCATGTGTATGAATTGAACATGAATTATATCATTTGAAGCATGATCAGAAGTGTGGAAATTATTTCTTATTGAGAGGAAAACATGTATTTCCATGTTCAAAAATTTCCACATTCATAGTTGGGCATGCCTCACATGAATGATTCCATTTAAAATATCCATGTTCCCATTGTGTTGTGGAACTAATCCATGACCTTCATGTAAAAGAAACATGACTCCTCTCTATTATTCATTGATTATGAACATCCCTTTATTTTAGAAGATCATCCTTTAATACCCAAAATTGGTAAGCATCCACCATGATGATATCAAATGAATCATTATGATAAAATTAACACAACCAAATCATGAAATGATCTTGGAATCCCCTGTATCAATCCTACAAAGGGATAAAATTATGATATACAACTCTTCTTCATTCGATTCCAAGATTTTATTGGAGTAATAACTTTTAGAAAAGCTCTACAACCTTTCATGGATTCATCTTTAATATCCTAAATCCTAAACTCCCATCTTTAGAGTAAAATGATTAGGTCAAGGTTATGAAATCTTGGCATAATTCCGAAGGTTCACAGTAGGATAGAACTTCAATTAATCTAGTATATCAGTAGAGACGAAAACAAGGTCTCCAAATAACTTTGAAATTCTATGAAGCTTTAGTTAAGATTTTTCCATTCAATCATGATTCATAGTCATGATTATAATAGTTGGTTCATCATATAAAATTCCTCCCAAATAATTCTCTTCATCAGAGATTGACATCTACAAGTTTCCCTCATTCATGATTGGATACACCATGGTTGCGTGGTTCATGAAGGAGATTGAAGTGTAATTCATTATAGGATCGTATATCGTGAGGTGGTGCGGTTGAATGAGAAAGTCTATGTAGTACCCCTGGTTTGAGGTATGTGGCCTTTGTTTATGATTTTTTATGTGTTTAAAGTGCATGGGATGAGTTGGGAGGAGGTTGGGAGAGTTTGGAATGGTTTTGGAGGAGTTTGAAGGATTTTAAAGGGGTGCACAGTTTGAACACGTTTAGTGGAAACCATGTAGATTCTACAAGAAACTGTGCAAGGGATATAGTAGGCTTTACAGGACATGTGTACGGTTTTCCAAACCGTGCGAGGAAACCATGTGGACCCTATCTCTCGAGGCAGTAGCATGTGCACGGTTAGCGCACGGTTTTACAAACCATGAGACCACTTAAAAATAGAGTTATAAGTTCCAGGATCCCTCAGGATTAACCTATTTCACCCCAAACTTCCTTCCACTCATGACTCACTCAGGATTTCGGGTTCTCAGGGGTTGGAGGGGCTCTCTCACTCTATTTGGAAGCGTTTTGAAGAGGTTTCTTGGGGGTTTGAAGGTGGTTTCTCCCGAGTAAGTCTCTCCTCTTGGTTTCCTTGTGTTTTCCTCTAGATCTACATCCATATCTTTCTTGGTTTTCTAGATCTACACTTGTTGTGTGTATATCTAGGTTAGTGGTTTCCTTGGATGTTGTTTTTAAGGCTTGTGAATGTTATGGAATGGGATCTAGAGAGGTTTTGGTGGTCTGTTCACCGGATTTGAGGTGAGGTTGCTTATGGGCCAATTTCTTGGAAACCCTAAAGGTAGGTGGCTTCTCTCTTGACTCCACTTGGTTAGAACTAGTGGTTCTTTGTTACAATTAATTTTTGTTCTGAAAATTAATTGTGATTTGTTATAAGAAATAGGTTGGAAATCCATATGGGAATTTTTGGGGAAAAGGGGGTTTCATGGTAAAATGCTATTATTTGGGATTTTAAAATAGAGATTTTAAAATGGGTTATTGAGATTGATTTAGGAAAATGGTTGATGAAAAATGGTTTTCAATAAAGATGTTGTTTTTATTGAAATGTGATTTGGCATGGAAAATGGTTTTCAATAAATGGATGATTTATTAAAGTGGATTGGTATGTAATGAAATTGGTTTATTGCATGTTCTTGTGACATTGTTGGGTTGTATGCTTGGTTGTGATTGGTTTAAATTTTGTGTGGAAGTGGGCGGGAAGTCTCACTATAAAATGTGTTGGATAGTGGTCGGAAGAACCACCATGTGGGTAGTGGTCGGGAAGTACCACTAGTTGTGAATGGGTTGGGCGGAAGTCCCACCATTTTGGTTGTTTTGGTGTGAATGGATGAACGGGTTGGATAGAAGCTCCACCGTTTTGGTTGTTTTTTGTGTATTTCTTTATATGTTAGAAATTTTTGTGCTAGTGTGTAAATGATGAAATGGCTTGTGGTATGTTTGGTTGGATTTCCCTTGTTTTCTTGGTTTGGGTGTGATGGCTTGGTAAGGGCATGTTGGGATTATGAAAATGGTTTCTCTTGTGATTTATTTTATATAAACTATTTTTTATAAATGTCCTAATAGTTTTATCCTAGTGGAATTGTAGGGAAGTCATTTGGGGAAATCCTACTGAGTTTTAGTACTAACCCCCTACTTTGGCACGTTGGTGTCTTTGCAGATGTCGTGTACCATGATGTGGGAAAATGTAAGGCATCACCCTCCTTTAGTGGATCATTTTGATCCCTTGGTGGAGCTTGGAGCTTGGAGATTGGTGTGGAGATGTGGTGGTGTCATGTCTTGTGGTGTTTGGTTGATTAGTTTTCGCTGTGTACTTTGATGTTGTGTGGACATGTCTGGTTGTATTGGTCTTGAGTTGTGTTGTGGAACAACTTGGTTGTCAGTTGGGAATTCATGATTGGGTATTTTATTTGACATGCATCATATAGTGGCTATTAGTGGATGGATTGGTTGGTTTTGTAGTAAGGAAAAATCATTCCCCAACTTGATCTTGAAGACATCTACATTTATTTCCAGCCTTTGGCGTCTTGGGAACATTGCTTAAGGCCAAGTAGCCCTCACCATCTCCCCAATACAATGAGGTAGGGGTAGGGCGTTACAAATGGTATCATCTTGTTCGGTCCTTTGGAGTTGATTCTCAGATTTGGAGTTGACATTCATTGTGGTATATTCCTTGAGTCGGGATGGTAGCAAGGCATAAGAATGTCGGAACATGGAATTTATAGCATAAAAGGACATAGCTAACCCTTTTATGCTGAAATTCAAGTTACCAGGGAGTTGGGTACATAAGTGTTTTGGAGACACTTATAGGCATTGGATATCTCATTGTCATGGGTGTAGCCCATGAGATGAGCATGACATGCATGGTAGAAATGACTTCCCACTAGGATGCATATTTCATCGGGCATAATGATTTATGGGATGAATTGAGAAATGTTTTGCGAATGTGTGAGATTGTAATGTGAATAAATATGGTATTTTGAAAATGGTTTGGTTTTCAAAAATGGTGAAACATGGCCAATATGGAAAATGTGAACTTGTGGAAAGTCTTGTGCGATACAGTTGTGTAATGTGATTTTAAAAGGGATTTCGTGATGTCTATGGAAGTGAGACTCATGTTTGTTTGTTTTCTGTTTATAGAAATGGCACTGGGTAGGCATCGTAGAGACCAACCAGAGGAGGTTTCTGAGAATATGGTAGCACCTGAGCCACAGGTGAACCAGCATCTAGTGCAAAGTATAGTGCAAGCTTTCCAAGCTGTGGAAAGTGGGAACAAAGCGGATAAACTAGGGAATGTAGATCATGCAGTTCAGTTTCAAAATTAGAATCCACCCATATTCAGGGGTGATTCAGAACTGGAGAGGGAAGAAGCATGGTTGAATATAATGAACAAGATCTTTGAGTTCTTGGGAACACCGGTAGAGATAAAAGTGAATTTTTCCATGTATATGTTTGAAGATATTTCCTTCAGTGGTGGGAATTGGTAGTCCAATTGGGGATAGACCAGGGTATGATGTGGGAAGGATATGAAGAATTGTTTAATAAACAATTCTACCCACATACATTTAGAATTCATCATATGAATAATTTCTTCAGTTTGAAGCAAGAGCTTATGTCGGTGATGGAGTATGCAACTAAGTTTATGAACTTAGTGCGGTTTGCACCCGAGGTGGTGGGTAGCACGTCGTTGAAGAAAAATATCTTTGAAGCAGGATTAAGGCAAGAAATCCATTCAAATATAGTGGTGATGTGTATAAATGATTATACAGAGAAGGTGAATAGAGACTTAGTGGTTGAGTGGGATTTTTTGGGTGCTCCAGGCGGAGGAAGCATGGTGGTACCCATGGGGAATAGTGGGAACTCTAACGCTGGGTTCAAGTGAAGAAGGGAAACTTATTACCAGAGTGGGAATATGACATACAATCCAATGGCAGGATCGATAAATCTTCCTCTGAAGTCCTAGAGCAAGTTGGGATGTTTTCAGTGTGGTTCTACGAGCCACATCAAGAGGGATTGTACGACACAACCTCGAGCATGTCATAATTATAACCAAATGGGGCATCTGCAGCGTTATTGTCAGAATTCTCCAAGTTCGGGTGCGCGTGACACTCCTCAGGGATCGAAGATGTTGTATGCTTTGACTGGACGAGGACATCATCACACCCCTTGTCATTAGAGTAAAGTGGTTCATGGTGATTCTCAGAATACCAGGACGCCTCAACGGGGAAATAAAGAGTAGAGTGTATCAAGAAAACATGTGTTTGGATATGAGCAGGTTATGGTGGATGATCATTCGGGACCATCCACAGTACGAGGTACTGTTCTTTTAAATTCTACCTTGATGCAAGTGCTGCTTGATACGGGTGCTTCACACTCTTTTATTACTGCATGTGTGGTTAATTTTCTAGGTTTAAGGGTAGAAATGATGCCCTCAATTTTAAAACTTTAAACTCCTCTGGTTAGAAGAGAGTGTCGAGCCTTCTTATGTAGAGAATACTGTATCATTGTGGTTAAGGTTGAGCTAATGTGGAATTTCTCAATGCTTGAGATGGATGGGTATGATGTAATCCTAGGAATGGATTGGATGGTGGATTTTAAGGCCCACATTGACTACGATGCGCGGACAATGGATTTTACGACACACGATGGTGTTAGACATCTCTTTAGAGGAGAGAGGTATGAAATTCAAGGTGAAACAGGTTTATTGGCACCAATAGTGGGCACATTATCGTATCAGTTGGCGGTGTTGATTTTAGAATTAGTAATGGGTGTTGAGTAGAGTTTTTTTTCAGCAGTGTTAGATCAGTTCAGGGAAGTTTTTGCTGAAGAATTCTATGGGTTACCTCCTGTAAGAGAAGTGGAGTTTACGATTGATCTCCTTCCAGGGACCAGTCCTATCTCACTTCCATATTATCGGATGGAACCAGCTGAATTGCGAGAATTGAAAGTCCATTTGTGAGAGTTATAAAACAAAGGGTTTATCCGGCCTAGCACATCTCTGTGGGAAGCGCTGGGGTTGTTTGTGAAAAAGGTGGATGGAACTTTGAGGCTATGTGTTGATTATTGTAGACTTAACCAAGTTACGATAAAGAATAGATATCCACTCCCATGAATTGATGATTTGTTCGACCAGTTGAGGGGAGCCTAGTGGCTCTCCAAGATTGACCTGAGGTCAGGATATCATCAATTGCGGGTGAGGAAGGATGATATTACTAAAACAGCTTTCAGAAGTAGATATGGACATTATGAATATGTAGTTATGCCCTTTGGTCTAACGAATGTGATAACAGTGTTTATAGAATTGATGAATTAGATATTTCAGAGATATCTGGATTCATTTGTGGTGGTGTTTGTAGATGATATTCTGGTGTATTCAAAGACAAGTGTGGAGCATGAGCAGCACTTGGAGACAGTGCTAGGGATCTTGAGGGATGATCAGTTATATGCCAAATTGTCAAAGTGTGACTTTTGGATACAGGAAGTTCGTTTTCTTGGTGATGTGACTTCTGAAAGAGGTGTTTTAGTGGATACAGAAAAGATATAGGTTGTTATCTCATAGAAAGTGCCAAATAATGTGTTTGAGATACAGAGTTTTCTTGGTCTAGCTGGGTATTATCGGTGTTTTGTTCGTGATTTTTCACGTTTGGCTTCACCAATGACAGCTTTGACATGAAATAATGTTCCATTCCAGTGGAATGAACAATGTAAGCAATGTTTCAAAGAGCTAAAGGGTCACCTTACATCAACACCAATCTTGGTTTTTCCAGAACCAGGAAAAGGGTACGTAGTGTATTGTGATGCATCAAGATCAGGTTTGGGGTGCGTTCTCATGAAAGGGAATCATGTGGTTGCATATGGCTCATAGAAGTTGAGAGTTCATGAGAATAACTACCCAACTCATGATTTGGAGTTGGAAACAGTGGTCCATGCTCTGAAAGTATGGGGTCATTGTCTCTTCTGTGAGAAACTCATAGTATATACAGATCATAAGAGCTTGAAGCACATTTTCTCACAAAGGGATTTGAACTTGAGGCAAAGGAGATGGATGTAATATCTCCATATGTTTGAATTTGACTTGATGTACACACTGGGTAAGGGAAATTTAGTGGCAGATGCATTAAGTAGAAAATCATATGCTCAGGTGGTAAAACATGAATTAGACTAGTGTCAATTGATGTTGGTTATAGATGATATGCAGTTGGAATGTGAGGATCACGGTGATAGAGCAGTCTTCTTTCCGGTTTTGTTGATTCTTGACATGGTTGGTCTGGTTAGAAAGGAATAGATATCTTATTCTGAGTGTGTGACCATGGGGTCAAGACTCAATGGTGGGGAGACCATTGAGGGTTGGAAGCTGGGGAAAGATTCAGTTTTGTGTTTTTAGAATTGTATGGTTGTACCAGTTGCTTTTTAGAATGATATTCTCAGGGCGTATCATCATTCCATGTGGGATGTTCATCCTAGAATTCAGAAAATGTATATAGTGATGATGGCGTAGTTCTGGTGGGCTGGTATGAAAAGAAGTGTGGCTGAGTTTGTTTTGATATTGTTGACTTGTCAGCAGGTCAAGGCAGAGCATCAGAGGCCAGCAGGAGTGTTGCAGTCTTTTCCAATCCCTATTTGGAAGTGGGAGTAGATAGAGATGTATTTTGTCGTAGTTCTCCAAAGAACGGTCCGAAATAATGATTCCATTTGGGTGATAGTAAATAAGCTAACGAAGTCAGCTCATTTCATCCCGATTCGTGAATCTCATACAGTAGAAGATCTGTCCAAAATCTATATCCGGGAGGTGGTAAAGAGGCATGGTGTTCCAGTTTTTATTATATCAGATAGAAATACGAGGTTTACATCTCGTTTCTGGAAATCCTTATAGCAAGACCTTGGAACTACATTGACCATGAGTACGATGTGTCACCCTTAGACGGATGGTCAATTTGAGAGGATGATACAAACACTAGAGGATATTTTGTGGGATTGTGTTATGGATTTTGGTGGCTTGTGGGAGGATCACTTGTCTTTGGTTGAGTTTTCATACAATAAAATTTATTAGGCCTCCATACATATGGCTCCATTTGAAGCGTTGTATGGGCAACCGTGTCGTTCTCCACTATGATGGGTGGAAACATGTGAGTCCTCGATGGTTGGACCGAGCCTTGTCCAGGAGACTACAGAGAAGATCAAGTTGACCAAGAAGAGAATGGAGATGGCTCAGAGTCTTCATAAATTTTATGCGGATCATTATCGACAGCTGTTGTCGTTCAAGGTGAGTAATATTGTTTTCTTGAGTATCTATCCTAGGTTGGGACATTGTCGGTTTGAAAAACATGGAAAGTTATCTCCATGGTTTATTGGGCCTTTTGAGATTCTTGAGTGGGTTGTTGAGGTGGATTATCATTTGGATTTTCCACCAAGGTTCAGTGCAGTGCACAATGTGTTTCATGTGCCGCAGTTGAAAACGTATCAGCCGGATCATGACCATGTGATTCGATGGGATCATGTTGAGCTCGAACATGATTCTTCGTTGGTGAATGTGCCAGTGCGGGTTGTGGATAGGCAATAGAAAGTCTTGAATGGTAAAAGAATCAGTTTAGTTTGTCTTTTGTGGCAGCATGGTCAGGTTCAAGAGGAGACTTGGGAGCGGGAGAAAGAAATGGTCGAGCAATGGACCGAGCTCTTTCGGCAAAGGGTGGGTTCACTACTTTCTGAGGACGGAAAGTCCAATTGTGGGGAAAATTTAGTACCCCCGGTTTGAGGTATTTGGCCTTTTTTATGCTTTTTTATGTGTTTAAAGTTCATGGGATGAGTTTGGAAGAGGTTGGGAGAGTTTAGAATGGGTTTGTATGAGTTTGGAGGCTATTAAAGGGGTGTACATTTTGAGCACGGTTAGTGGAAACTATGTAGATTCTCCAGGAAACCGTGAAAGGGAGAAAGTAGGATTTGCATGGACTGTGCATGGTTTTCCAAACTGTGCGAGGAAACCTTGCAGACCCTAGCTCTCGAGGCAGTAGCGTGTGCACGGTTAGCGCATGGTTTTCCAAACCGTGCGGGCTAACCATGCGGAAACTTAAAAACATGGTTATAAGTTCCAGGCTCTCTCGGTCTTAACCTATTTCACCCTAAACTTCCTCCCACTCATGAATCACTAGGTATTTCTGGTTTTAAGGGGTTGGAGTGGCTCTTCCACTCAATTTGGAAGCATTTTGAAGAGGTTTCTTGGCGGTTTGAAGGTGGTTTCTCCCGGGTAAGTCTCTCCTCTTGGTTTCCTTGTGTTTTCCTCTAGATCTACATCCCTATCTTTCTTTGTTTTCTAAATATACACTTGTTTTGTGTATATCTAGGGTTCGGGTTGCCTTAGATGATGTTTTAAGGCTTGTTAATGTTATAGAAAAGGATCTAGAGAGGTTTCGGTGGTGCGTTCGCCAGATTTGAGGTGCGGTTGCTTGTGGGTCGATTTCTAGTGAACCCTAAAGGTAGGTGGCTTCTCTCTCAAATTCACTTGGTTAGAACTAGTGGTTATTTGTTATAATTAATTGCTGTGCTGATAATTAATTGTGATTTGTTATGCGAAATCGTTTGGAAATCCATTTTGGGATTTTTGGGGAAATATGGGGTTTCAGGGTAAAATGCTATCGTTGTGGATTTTAAAATAGAGATTTTAAAATGGGTTGTTGAGATTGATTTGGGAAAATGGTTGATGAAAAATGGTTTTCAATAAAGATGTTTTTTTATTGAAATGTTGTTTGGCATGGAAAATGGTTTCCAATAAATGGATGATTTATTGAAATAGATTGGTATGCAATAGAATTGGTTGATTGCAAGTTGTTGTGAAATTGTTGGGTTGTGTGCCTGGTTGTGATTGTTTAAAATATTGTGTGGAAGTGTTCGGGAAGTCTCACTATAAAAGGTGATGGATAGTGGTCAAAATAACCACCATGTGGGTAGTGGTCGGGAAGTACCGCTAGTTGTGAATGGGTGAACGGATTGGGCGGAAGTCCCACTGTTTTGGTTGTTTTAGTGTGAATAGATGAATGGTTTGGACAGAAGCTCCACCGTTTTGGTTGTTTGTTGTGCATTACTTTGCAAGTTAGAAATTGTTGTGCTAGTGTGTAAATGATTAAATGGCTTGTGGCATGTCTTTTTGTATTTCCCTTATTTTCTTGGTTTGGGTGTGACCGCTTGGTAAGGGCATGTTAGGCTTATGAAAATTGTTACACTTGTTATTTATTTTACATAAAATGTTTTATATAAATGTGCTAATGGTTTTATCCTAGTGGCGTGTGTAGGGAAGTCATTTGGGGAAATCCTACTGCATTTTGGCACTCACCCCCTGCTTTGTCATGTTGGTGTCTTTGCAGATGTCGTGTACCATGACATGGGCAAAGGTAAGGCATCACCCTCCTTTAGTAGAGCATTGTGATCCCTTGGTGGATCTTGGAGCTTAGAGATTGGTGTGGAGATTTGGTGGTGTCATTGCTTGTGGTTTTTGAGTGATTAGTTTCCGCAATGTACTCTGATGTTGTGTGGACATGTCAGGTTGTATTGGTCTTGATTTGTGTTGTGGAACAACTTGGTTGTCTCTTGGGAATGCATGGTTGGGTATTTTATTTGACATGCATCATATAGTGGCTGTTAGTGGATGGATTGGTTGGTTTTTTAGTAAGGGAAAATCATTCCCCAACTTGATCTTGAAGCCCTTAACATTTATTTCAAGCCTTTGGCATCTTGGGAATGTTGCTTAAGGCCAAGTATCCGTCACCGCCTCCTCAAGTCAATGAGGTAGGGGCGGGGCATTACAGTCTACATGTGGTCATAGGCTCATGATCATAGTCAAAGGAATGGTTGAAGTATCATGAATAAAATCTCATAGATTAAGGCACATGGTTGTATTCCCATGCATTCTCTTACTAATATTTCAGTCCCTCCATAGTGAAATTAAATTTAAAATTTATTTCAAATTGATTTCTAATTAATATAAACAAAACAATTCAAAATTATTAGACCCTTCTATAATGTGATCCAGTCTGAAATATTCCTTCAACATTTTTAAAATTAATCTATTGAATATTCAATAACAATTTAAATTATAATTTAAATCAATTGTCTTCATATGATTGGGTAAAAATCAATATTAATAATGAAGCACATAATTAAAATCCTTTACACTGTGTTTACAAAATCATAAATTTATGTATTGGTTTAATATAAAAATTGACAGATCATGTAAAAAACTATGTTTAAAACCATTTCACAATAAAATTTCTAAATTATTTATAAAACCAAAACTTGTGATAATTAAACAAAAATCTTTAAAATGGTGGGAGTAAAATAATTAAAACTCATAAAAAAGTGTATGAAAATATTGGTTTATCAGTAGTATAATATACAAGGGATATACATGAGCTGTGAAAAGTAGAAAAATAAAGTGGTGCATACAACATTATGTGACTCTATACAAGATTTTTTATCAATGCTGCTATAATTTTACATACTGGAATTTAGTGTGATACACTCTACTACTCATAAATTGATACATGCTAATTCAACATTCATATTTTCATTATTTTAATCTTGTAATGTGGTTCGGTATTCTTCTAATCTATTTTTGTGTGTGTTAGAGTTAGTTTATGTTTTTTCATTTAAAAGTAGGAATGTTGGGTTATACTACCCATTAAAGGGTATGTTGGGTTGTACCACCTTATGATAAATTGGTATATCTTGGGTTGTGTCTCTAGGGTGAAAAATTAATGATTATATATGACTATAAGTTGAAAAATTCTATTGTAACGAGTTGTGAATCCCCATTAAAAGTTAGGATATGTTGGTTGTGCCTCCACTAGAAATGGCAGTTGTAATTATGTTGTGACTCCCTACCAAATCTTAGTATTTTAGTGGATAAAATTTCTCTCAGGGATAGAGATAAGTGAAGAGCCGATGTAGCACCACTTTGATTTGAAATACTATAAAAATATTTTTTGTTAATATTGTTATTTACCATTTCATAAATTATCTTTTACTTTGATAGTTATTTAATTTTTTAAAATTGGTTAATTCACCACCTCTTGTCTATTCAACTATCTCACCATTTCGAAAACAATTGGTATCAAAACCTCACCCTAGTTTTGTTGTACATATATATCTTTTGTTACTAAACATATCCTAGGATTAACTATCTAAGGTAAAAGATCATTTTATTTGGTAGGTTTAATTTATAAATATTTTTTGATTCCCCAAAGAACACCATTTTTTGATGGCACTGACTATGGATATTGGGAATCCAGAATGGAATCATAATTCAAAAAAATAAGTATTGATAATTTTTCCATTACAAAAAAACTATATAAATTACATAAAATTAATCCAAAGTCCTTAATTGGTAAGGATGCTATAATATATGTCTTAAACTACAAAGAACTGATTTTTTATGTTTTAAAATTAGTAGACATTTTTTAGTCTCATATCAACTTCTAAAACTACAAAAGTTATTTGAATAACTAATTAAGTCAATAACTATGGAACAAATAATCTTAAGAGAGAAAAAAATTTAATGTTAATAGATCAATATCACAATTTTAAAAAAGAGTAAGTAAAACCTTTAAATTAAATATTTCATAGATTTACTAGCATTTTAAATGGTATGAGTGATCTAGTAGAAATACTAGATAATATTATTCTTCTTGAAAGAGTACTTAGATATTTACCAAAGAAATGGAACAATAAAAAAGTTTCTATTGATGAAAGTAAAAAATTTCAAACAATATACACTTAATGAACTCATTGGTTCAATATAGAAATATGTACTAGAACTTAAAAATATTGTTGATTAAGATATTAAAAAATAAAGGTGTTTCCTTTAAATAAAAAATGAATTTTACTTCTTATTAATTTGATTTTGAGTTACAGGGAAGTGAATGGGTTGAAGTTTCCCATGCAACAAAAAGAATTTACAAAATAAAGAAGGTATACTCCAATAGAATTATAAAGGATTATCCTAGAAATGATAAAAAAGGATATAGAATATTTAATTCTATTTTTAATGATATTCCATAAGTTCTTTATTATGAATGAAGAAAAATGGTCATATCATGTCTGAATTCCCAAAGCTAAATAATGAAAAGAAGAATAAGAGGCCGAATAATAAATATAAGAGAGGATTTAGCTATTAGTTGGAGTTGTACAGAGGATTTTGATTATAGTTATAAATCTGGAATATAAAAATAATCAAATAACTTATGTCTCATGGCTTCACTAAATCATGTTGGTGATTTTGATTATGACAATAATGAATCTAATTATGGGAAAACCACTATTTATGAGTTATTTTATGAGATTAATATTTTAAAAATGATGTTATTAATATTTATGATATGTATAAAAAAATTAAATAAATTAATAATAATAATTTTGAAGAAAATAAGTTTCCTTCCTAATAAAACAATAAACTTAAAAAAGAAAATGAAAAGTACAAAGATTTTGTTTCTAAGAATAAAGAAGTGGAAGAAAGAAAGTTAAAAGTATTATGTAAATATTTTACATCTCTAAAAATGTAAATGAAAGGCTGAAAAAGGATATTTAAAGTATAAATAATTATATATGAATTTGTTTAAGGGGAAAAAGGTTTTTGTAAAATAGTAAGTATAAACCAAATAAATAAAAATAAGTCCAGTCATAGATATGATCAACAATTAAACAAAATTGGAAATACTTTCTTTGAAAAAAAATCTAAAGGAAGTGTTTCTAGAATTACATGTTTTAGATGTAGGATAGAATAGAATTATATAAGTGGATTTCCATTCATATTCACATTATATTTGGGACATTCCAAATATTTTATTTCTAAATATTTATCCTCAATATTACCTATGAATAAATATTTAAAATCTTTTTGGGTTCCTAAAAAGTTATTTAATAATCTCATTGGACCCAACATTGCATGGGTACCCAAAATATCCTCTAACTTAATTTATAGTATATATGCCTTGGTAGTATTATGAATGAGTCTTAGTACATGGATAGTGGATGATCCATGAACCTGAAAAAAGATGCATCAACCTTTTTATCATTCGATAGATGCGAATGAGGTAGTGTTACTTTTATTTAAAAGTAAAAGGGAAAGGGAAAAATATTTAGAGAAGTAGGTATTTATAAATTTGTTATTATTTCTAAAGTTTTATATATTAAAGGTTTAAAAACAATCTTGTTATTATTTCATTATTCTGTTATGATGGTATGTTTGTTAAACTTCAAAATGAAAAATGAATTACTTTTAAGTATAAATCTATTTTGTTTTATAAAAACCAAAAAGAAAACATTTATTAAATTATATCACTAATAAAAATGTTAAGCTCTTAAATATTGTATAGTTAGATAACATTTTATGGAATAAGAGGCTTGACTATGCTTATTTTAGGCTGCTAAACAATCTATCCAAACATAGAATAGTTCCGTAGCTTCTGAAGTTAAAAATTCGACAATAATTATGTTTTTTATTCTTTCACAATGGATAAACAACAAAAATAAAGTTGTAGATTTTATAAATAATTTTAAAAAATCAAGGCCTCTTGAACTTATTCATATAAACTTATTTGGACTAGTATAAACAACAAGTATTGGTGGTAAGATATATGTTTTTTTATTATATATGGATTTATTATATTTATATGGATTTTATTTCATATAAAAGAAAAACTTTATAATTTTTTTTATTATTATAAATGGGTTAAAAATAAGAAAGGATATCTAATTTTATCAATTATAATTGATAGAGGAGGAGAAATTTTAAATATAGAGTTTAATTTTCTTTCTGGAAAATGTTTATTTTTATAACCTTTTAGCCTCTATAACTCTAACAAAATGGTATATCAGAAAGGAAAAATATGACTTTATAGTTATTGAATAATTCCATGTTAAATGAATTCAAAACACCTAAATATTTTTGGGAATAATATATGAGTACAAATTTCTATGTTTCAAATAAAATTATTTTAATATCCTTTTTAAAGAAAACTCTTTATGATATTTGGATTGGAAATAAACCTAAATTTTGATATTTTAGAGTTTTTGGTTGTAAATTTTTTATTCTTAATAATATAGATTCTTTAGATAAATTTTATAGTATGTATATTGAAGGAATATTATTACGATATTCAAGTATTACCAAATGTTATAGTGTTTATAATAAAAGAACCATAGTTGTTAAAGAATATATTCATGCAAAAATTTGATGATTATTCTGTGGGGAATAATTATGAATTTGAATAGATTGAAGATGATTTTAATTAATTTAATTTTATTGAAAAAGAAAATTCATATTAGGATGGACCTATTTAAAATGAACAAAACACTTATGAATAATATTTCTAAATGCAATATTATCCTATAGACAATGTTATTTTTAATAAAGAGTCAAGAGTACAAACCAAAAATTCCTTGAATTTTTTTTTGCCAATAATGCTTTCATTTCTAATTTTTTTCCTAAATATATTTTATAAACTTTAACTGATTCTAATTGGATTATATCCAATGAAAAAAAATTAAATCAGTTTTCTAAAAATAATTATCAAAATTTAGTTGAATCATCTATAGATCGAAAAGTTATTGGTACTAAATGGGTTGTTAGAAACAAACTTGATGGTTCTGGACAAATTATAATAAATAAGGAAAGATTAGTATCTCAAGGTTATTTTCAAGAATAAATTATTGATTATGATGAATCTTTTTAGATCATCACTATATTAGAAGATATAATATTTATGTTAGCTTATGCTACTCATCATGGATTTAAAATTTATAACATTGATGTAAAAAAATCCTTTCTAAATGGTTTAATTTCAGAAGAAGTTTATGTAAAACTACCTCTAATTTCCAAGGATGAAAAGAAAAGTAAACATGTTTTAAAACTTTCTAAATGCCTTTGTGGAATTATAAAAATATCATCAATCTTGGAATAAAATTTTATCTCAATTTCTCTTAAATAATAATTTTATTAATGGAAAATTAGGTGCTATATAATTTATTAAGAATATATTTAAATATATTTTTGATATTCAAATTCATGTTTATGATTTTTGGGACCCTTAAGTGAATTTATTTTTAAATTATTTATAGATTTAATGACTTACTAATTAGAAATGATACTTATAAGATAATTGAAATTATTTATAAGACTTCAAATATTTTCAAAGAATGATGAAAATTTTCTTAATCAATACAAGTATATTAATGAGCTAGTTAAAATATTTGGACTTGATTCAAGTAATAGTTCAAGTATACCTATGATTAATTTTTTTAAATTGGATAATGATAAAGCTATAAAAGTATTATATAATAAAATTATTATAGGATTGATTATAATTTTATTATATTTAATTTCTTACGGACCTGATTTTATGTTTAATGTATTCTTATGTACTATTTTTAAAGATAAATTAAAATAATGTCACATGAAATATGTTAAAAGAATCATTAAATATGTTAAAGGTTCTATAAACCTTGTTTAATTTTATCATGGAAGAAACAATTTTGAATTAAAATGATTTTCTGATTTTTATTTTGGTTGTTTCAAAATTTATAGAAAATTACTAGTGTAATGTGTCATTTTTTAGCTAAGTGTTTAGTTTCTTAGAGTTCAAAGAAACAATCATCAGTTTTTATTGGGAAAAAATCACTCAAGGTGTCTTTTTTGTGTTTTTTGGTTGTTGTGTTTGTTGAAAAAAGAAATTGAAAAATTTATAGTGTTTTTATTGATAAATAGGTTTTAAAAAGTGTTTTTGGAAGAATTTATAGGTATATAGATTTTTTGTATATTTTCCAATAGCAAGTATATAAAACTCTATATCAAGTACATATATTGCATAGAAAGTTCATGGTAGTTCATAAATCTATTTACAACCGTGAAGGAAGTTCATGGTATATGTGTTCACATTGAAAGTATGTGACCATGAAAGAAGTTTGCGGTGGCCTCATCATTTTCAGTCATGAGGTTGTATTTTGAGGTTGAATGAAAAATAACATTTTTATACATGGTACAAAAAAGGAGACAAAATACATAAATAGGGTTCACTGTATTGTAATTTTATAAAGTCACATTATTTCTTAATGAAGGAAATTTAGAAAAGGAGGATCATTTGTGTAGAAAGTATGAAACCATGAAGAAATTTTATGGGAATTTTATCATTTGAGGTTGAGAGGTGGTAATAAAAGGCCAACTAAAAAGGGATTTCATGGTATGAGGTGATATACAGGGGAACCATACATGAAAAGAGATTGATATGCAATATAAAAAAGAAGATTAGTAAACTAATTCTTTATGTGAAGGTATGGGAAAAAATTTCCTAATTATTTAGTGTTTTATGTTTCTTTTTTCTATATAAGGAACCCTTAATCACTTTATTATGTGAACTAAACACTTCACAAAAGATAATTTATTGGAATTATGATAAGTTGGAAAGTAGTATACGAAGTAAGAAGAAGTTTATGAAGAATAGGTAGGTCAGGAAGTGTGAATGATTTCATAAAGAATAGGTCATTCTTGAAGCACAAAAGAGTTTGTGAAGCATAGACAGTTCATAAAGAACAACCTATTAACAATAAAAAGGAAGTCCATGAATCATGAAGGAATTCTCAAAGCACAAGCATTTCATGAAGGATGTAATTTTTTAAGGTGTATAGTTAATGAAGGAATGTTTTGTGAAGAAAACTTTATATAGTTAAGTAGATTTAGTCACATCGATGAAACATGAGATTTATGACACACCCATTTTAGGGTTAACTAAATAAAAATTGATAAAGATCATCATAATATAATTCTAGAGGTGGAGTGATTTATTTTTAAAATAGGGATAAAATTATTATAAAGTTTTAATGGTTATAAACCAAGAGGTAAAATGATACAACTCCAAAAATCGTAATAATGATGCGCTTTAGTGAGTGAACCAAATAAAAATTGTCATGTCGCTGGTATGGTTTTATTTTATTTATATATTATTATGAGAATAAGAGAGAAGATAATTTTTTTTAATAAAAAATCAAGATCAAAATGGAATTTTGTTTTAATCTTTCATACATTGATTCACCCCACTCTTAAGGTTTTTAATAAAGCGGGGCCAATAATTGGTGTAAAAGCTAATGGATAAAGTTATAGGTATTCCTTCTTAGTGAAAGAAATGGAAACAATTAATTACAATGGAATTATAATCTTCAAGGGAAATAACTTTTAACTATAAAATAATCATATACAAAAATACTTCTTATCTTTAGGAATGGATGTGTATACAATTTTTATCCATGGAATTTTTTTAGTATGGATAGCTGAGATTTATCAGATGGAGAGTAAAAAGAGCCTGATTTTGATCCTCAATGTATGAATGTATTAGGGAGATATATATCCAACATAATGTACATCAAATTGTTTTAATTTAAATACTCACAATACATGTGGGAAAAGATAATCAAATTTATGATGATGATTAAAAAGTTTGAGAAGCTAAATTACATGTTCTGTGGAACACGTGTGAGGACTTGAGAATGCACAAAAATGAATCAATTGATGAATTTTTTGATTAGGTGAATGTAATTATGGAGGAAATTTATGAAATATGAGAAAACCTAAATTATTTAAAGATCATAAAATACATACTATAGAGTTTTTCATCCTGTAATAATAATAAAAAATTTGTGATTAAGGAAAAAGATCTAAAAGATTTGATATTGGATAACCTTCATATTACTTTGGTCACATATGAATTGAGGAATGATGATAATGAGGCTATGGAAAAGGGGAGGTCTATGGAGGAAACATACAAAACATTAAATAAGGCTACCATAGAGGTTAATCTAAAAGAATATGTTTTGGATGAATTTATGTCATTCCTTTCCTAAACTTCGTAAATGGGAAAGGAATAGTTTAAATTGAAAATTTCACTCACATGATTTTAGTGTGGAAAGGTTGGCCACATTGTAGAAAATTCTCCCAAGAAGTTTCAATATGATGGTGAGGACAATGAAGTTACCATGAAAATTTCTTGAGCTAATGTGAAAGGTAGGAGAAACATTGAGTACAATTTATTCAAGAATAAGAACCCATTTATATAGGAGGATAATCATTCATAATAAATTGTTACAATAGAAATTGAGAACTATAAAGACTAAAAATAAGATGCTCTCATGTATGTTGTTGGAAGTTAAATAAAAGGTAAGAGAGAGACTATAACGAATTAGAAGTGTAAGAGTCGATCAATGAGTAGAATTAGAGGTTAACCATGAAGTGATAAATGTTTGGAGAGATAAAATAAAGAAATTAAATGGAGTGGTTCCTAAGGATAAACTCTATTTTTTGAAGTAAGAAGAGGAAAAAACTGAATAAATATTCAAAATTGAAAAGATTAAATATAAAAATCCAGAAGACTTGAATAATGTTGTTGATTGTAAGCTCAGTCTTGAAGAGTAAACCTGGGTTATTGATGGTTTGAATAACATAGTAAAATATCGTGTCGAATGTATTGAAGAGTTTGAGGAGGAATTTTTCGGCCTTTGATGAAAAATAGAATATCATGAGAGACTCTTGAATCCATGTATGTGATAGCCCTATTGGAATTTTTAATTATTGTCAGGTTACCAAATTTAGAAATTTAAAACATGAAATAAAAAAGTGCTAAACTACAAAGTAGTACATGATTTTCAAGTCTAAGGTCGAACCCACATCGACAAGGTTGGATAAAATATTAATTAATTAAAATAAACCTAAACTAATTATGATTTTAATGAAATTAAATCTAAACTACTGAACATTTATTTATGGAAGAAGTTGGGAGAAAAAAATATAAAATGGGTTTTAGGAAGTAAGGATTTCAGGTTCATGAATGAAGATATATAAAATAAATAATTATCAATCATGCATTCATCGAAATTGGGTCTAAGAGAATCCAATATTCATGATAAATGCACTCCATCACAAAATATCATCTTCTCATGGTCATTTTATTTTTATTGTAAGGAATGGGTAACCTGAAACCTAGTTTAAACATAGGGAAAAGACAATCCCAATGGTCATGGTAGAAGTCTAAATCTTAGATCTTATATTAAATAATGGAATTCAACCAACTTAGGGAACTATAATGCTCAAATAAGGAAAGAAATTAAACCTAATACCTAATACCAATCACAATGATCCTGTAATAAGAAATTATAAAAGAGATTTAAATGAATAATAGATGTGAAATCCCAACATAAATTGAAATCAAATATAAAATACCTCGTATAATCAATACACTTTCATCACACACACCCCAACATAAATAAATTACCTGCTCATGATAATTATGAGTGGGTATGGAAAAATAAAGAAATGAAAATCATAAAGAGAGTGGTTAAGTGAAAAAGTGTACCTTCATTTGTAGGCGTCTTGTTTTCCTCCATCCATAATTCCCCAAATAGTGTGGTTGAGTGCTATATTTTTAGAGAAAATCATCAAAATCCACAGTAAGTGCTTCTCTATTATTTTTTCTACATCGACACTTACAAGATGTGTAAGTGGGTTCAATGCCATGTAATCCATTTCTAATTCTGCCTCTGAATTGAAAAAATATCATGCAAATCCCATACACTAATTTGAAACTTTGACTCACATCACAACCTGAAATACCGACTCATGATGTGTAATTGAATTTCATAGTGGGTATAGAAGTCACAACTTGTCCTAGTAGATCTACTTTACTTGAAAAATTCACGATGTGTAATCTCATTACACTTCATGTAATTATTATGTTCCAAAATTTTCATCTCTTCTTTGACTTCAAAAGTTTGTTGTCGCGCTGCTTCACTTTGCTCCCGACACCAAGTTTCTTTCAGCTCATATTTCCACCCATTTTCATTCCTTTTACAAATATTCACCGAATCCTACCATAATATATAAAATAACTTATTTCAGTCCAAAATTGGAAATATTATTCATTTAAATATATAAATCAATACAATAAATAGTATATAATATATGCATGAAATACACTTATCAGTATGATATCAGGAAATCAATTCAAACAGAAAAGAGAAAACATGAAAGTGGATCATATAGGTTTAGAAAATTAGTAAAAGGATTATTAGGAAAAAAAATATGTATCAAAATGAAAAAGATACTATAAGGGTTTATCTAAAACTAAAACTAGAGATAGTTGATTCCAAAACAAAAACACCCACTCTAAAGTTAAAGGCTAATTTTGGTAAGACTCAAAATTATAATATTCATAAAACTCAAGAGACAACCAAAGTTGTAACCAATGAATTCAAGAATAAAACTCATATCAAGTGTTATTATTTTGCAAAAATTAAACACTCTAAAAATTTTGGTTTCATAGACAAAATTTAATAGAGGGAACAACAGAAGAAAAGACATCCAAGTAGAGTTCAATATTATTATATATGTTTTGATGGTCATTTTTTATATGAAAAGGATTTAAATGTATAGAATGGTAATTTTTATTAACAATGTATAAAAATATACCAAGGAGGACCCAAAGTGTTTAGATGTAGAATCTCAAAGAATCATCAAGTGAGATGAAAACACAAAATCAATTTTTAGATTTTCAAGGTGAATATGGTCCATCACACCCTGAGGAAGACCAAACGCACTAACCAATATCAAGTGTGAAGTCAAAGACATGAATCAAAAATAAAATAGCTTAAAAGGAAATCATTATACATATTTCCATAAAAGTATCATATAGTGATGTTGTATGGATCCTTGATACTGTATGTAATTCCCATATTATTGGTAATAGAAATCTAGTCAAATATATTAAATATGAAAAGGAAGGTGTCATCAGATTTGGAAATGATAAAGGCCTAAAGATTATTGTATTGGGAGAAACCAAGTGCGGGGAAAAAGATACGAGACACACAAATGTCTTGGTTATTTAAGGACTTAGTCACAACTTTATATGTGTTATTAAACTAGGTGACTTAGGGCATGTAATAAAATTTACCAAGAATAAATTTATCATTAAGGGAGAGGATGGTGAAATTATTATGCAAGGAAAGTGCACAAAAGGGAATCTTTACCTTGTTAGTGGAAAAAAGACTTGTTTTTGTCAAAAGAAGAATAAAATAGACCATGATTTAAATTAATTGGTCATTTTTTCCAAAAAACACTCTTGGAAAATATGGTGAAAAATGATGAAACTCATAATCTACCTAAACTATCATGTGATCGTACACACACATGTGATGTTGTTCAAAAAGTGAATATTATCTAAATGTAATGCAAATAAAAGGAATAAAAGTCAATAAGGGAGCATTAATTAGTGCATATTGATGTGTGTAGACCAATGTAACCAAGTTCCATTGATGAGAATAGGTAATATGTTCTATTTATTGACGATTATAGTATAATTCCATAGATAATAGTCAGCAATCAAAAGTTTGAGGTGTATAGTTTCATTACTTAGTATTAGAGGAATCCTCAAAAGATGATTGAGTAGAAAATTTTGAAATTTAAAACTAGTAATAGAACAAAACTCACCAACGTTAAAGTGGAGTATTATCTTGGAAAACAAAAGACAAAACACCAAGTATTTATAGTGATAACTCCTCTAAAAAATGGTGTAGTCGAGAGGATAAACCAAATCATAAACACTATGAGGAGAGAAAAGTTTATTGATAAATACTCACTAAAAAAGTTCTGTAAGTAAGTAGTCATGAAATTGGTATATATTTGTAATTGATCTCTTTTGTGTTTGAGAGAATAAAATTATCCATATGATATGTGTTATGGAAATAATCCAATATTTAAATACTTTTTAATCTTTATAATTAAGTGTTTAATTATCAATAAGAAGATACATAGGAATTCCAAATCTTAAGGATATGAAGGTATTTTCCTCAGTTAACTAGGGAAGATAAAAGCATATAAAATATTTAATAAGTGGTTAGGGAATATTATCATGATAAATTATTTCAATGTTAGAGAAAATGAATATAATTTTCATTAAATTAGTGAAAACATTATAAATAATAATGCCAAGGAGTTTAACAAATCAGGGAGAGAATAAGTGGAAAATATTGATTTAGAAAAATAAAGTGATGATGAGAATAATGATAAAAATATCATTGGTGATCTGAAAATGATAGTGTAAATGATAAAAATGAAATCTATACATCAAACATCATTATTATCTCATGTAAATCCAATGTGCTTTAAATAATTTACTAAATATGAGAATTGGTTTCAAATAATGAATGAAGAGCTTTATAAAATAGAAAAGAATCAAATATGAAAGATTATTTTGTGGTCAAATAATAAAAACATCATCTTGAACAAATGGGGTTTTTATAATAGACTAAATTAATATGGAAAATTGATTCAAAATAAGAGATGACTAACATTCATGGGGTACTTTTATATTTAAGGGATTGATGTGGATGATACATTTTCACTCATGGTGAGGCTAGATAAAATTTTATTATTCTTAGTCATAAAATTAAAATTGAAATTAAAGGTACTATTGATGGATTTCAAGTTATAATTTTTTAATGGAGTTATTAAAGAATAGGTTTACATTGAGTTGTTTGATGATTTTCTCATCCACGAAGATGAGAACAAAATTTATCTATTGAAAAAGAAATTTTATGGGATAAAGAAGAAATTGAGAGCAAAATATTCAAGATTAGATCAATACTTAAAGTATCTCATTTTTTATCATTATGGAGTTGATAAAAATCTTTATGTAAACAATGAAAGAGGTCAAATGATGATGGAACTAGTATATGTAGATGAAATAATTTTTTGGTTAGAATGAATCAAAATACAATTAGTTTACAGAATATATGAAGAACTGAGTTTAAAATGTTAATAATTGAAGAATTGACATTTTTCCTTGCTTTACATGTGAGAAAAGGAAGGCAAGTTACATTCATCTCTCAATCTAAATATTTCAAGGAGGTCCTAAGAAGGCTTTTAATATTGGATTTCAAGGTGATGATAACATCAGTTTCTACCTAGATGAAGTTTTCAAAGTATGATGACAACAAAGTTGTCAATGTCATAGAATATTGGTAGATAATTGGGTGCCTATTATAGATAATAAAAATGGGTGGGGTGGGGTGGGGTGGTCTAGGACCATTTGGGCTTGAGAATGTGTAGGATTTTTGTAAAAGTCTATATAACTTATGAATAAAAATTTTAAACTCGCCCCACCCTACACAATCCTAGGGGTAACCCATGGGCATAACCATATTTTTTTAAAATAATTATTTAAATTAAATTCCTTTTTAGTCTCATTATATACATGCACGAAACTTTTTTAAAATAAATATTTAAATTAATTTTCTTTTTAATCTCATTATACATATGCACTCACCCACTATCCTATGAAAAGTCACAATATATCTGGACCTAAACAATCTGCCCAGGAACCCTACCCTAGTGCACTAGACTTCTTAATCCCCTTTGGGATCTCATAACCTATGGATCTACTACTCCTAACTCAAAGGGTCTACCCAACAACCATTATTGTTGCTATTTTTTGTCCTTATCTTCAACTTATCATGAATTCTATATTTGGTGTTGTGATCACAAGGGAATGGTACTAGAAATATTTTTCTAGTATATTAGAATTCATTTAGAGAAAATGAAACACTTCATGTTGAAATACAAACTATGTCATGAACACTGAATGAGCTTATTGATAATTTTAGTTTTTCAAGTGGAAGTAAAATTATCATTGAGATAAACTTAAAGATTTAGGTTTATTATTTGAAACAAATTATTAAACTTCCTTATACAATACAAACTGAGGAGGAATTCATTAGATAAACTCTTAAGAATATTCAAATAAATCTCACTCATATATATAAGGTGGATGAAATTTTGAAATATTTTTATGAAAATTAAATTATAAATAATTTTTTTATTTTTAAAAAGTAATGGAATATGGAGGATAATGGGGTTTTAAAAAATAAATCCCATAGGAAAGCATATACCTATGCGAGCTTACCCATAATAACCTATACCCACACGGGTTTGACCTGTATAAACTCACATTTAAAACAATCAAAAAATTTAGGCTTGAACCACTTCATATTCAACCTATACCTGCCAAGCATAAGGGTCAAAATACTATTTTTCATTACTATTATTAGTGACACAACATGATATTATATTTTCCATATGTTATGAGACACCATATTAATGTAATCCCAAATAAATCCACTTACCAACAGTGAAATGAATACTAAAGTATATCAATGGAATAGTGGATTTTAGTTTATTTTATAGTGAAACATCTATATAAGAGCTATTAGGATATATATATATATATTGATCCAGTTTAGTAGATGAATAAAATGTCTATATCAAGTAGTGCATTTTATATTGGTGGATTGTGTATTTCTTGTCTGAGTAAGAAAAAATATTTCATTTCACTAAGTATCGAAGAAGCTAAATATATTGTGAAAAATAAATATTTAATGAAAATGTTTTGTATGAAGCAGTTTATTAAAGATATGAGAGTTGAAGTGAAGTATCTGATTAGAATCAATTATGATAATTTGAGTGTAATAAATCTTAGTAAAAATCTAGTCCATCACTCTAGGAGAAATAATATTGAAATAAAGTATAATTTTATCAATGAGTAAGTGAATAATGGGTTAGTGTGATCATAATATGTTCCTATTTAACTTCAGGTTGTAGACATCATGACAAAGGCCTTACATAAAGAATCATTTGAGAGGAATCGACTAGATCTTAGAGTCATAACGACCCCCTAAACGTAAACAATATGGATATAAAACCCCCAATCCCTAAAGTATGTTGAACATTTCTCCATATGATGATATTTTTTATTGTATCTATTGTATATTGCAAAGGAGTGACCTTTGGATTCATTTACAAAGGGGTGAAAGTGTTCCTAAAAGGGGTAAAGACTGGTCAAACATGGAAAGGGAATGAGTAAAGTGATGACTGGGGATATCTCTTTCTATTGAATCAGTGAGAGAAATTATATAGGGAGAGTTTAGTCAAATATATTGACGACAAATTTGTTCTATCAGTTCATAAAAATCATGAATGCAGTGAAAGTACAAGCTTTGGGTTCATGATGAAATTATTAAACAAGTGTGGTTTTTAATGTGGTCTTAAGAGCTGATCATGATTCAAAAAATAGTATCTTATATAAAATGGAATTGTGAGTGAAGTGATTCATTAATTAACTTTACATGATACTCATGTTTCTCACACTAATCTTGGATTGTGTGGGATTAGAGTATGTTTTGAGTAAGTCTTTGATCACTTTTAAGAGTTGTATAAAGGAAAATGGTGTTTAAAGTATGAAGTGCATCATTTTTTTCAATAGAATGTTTTTGGTGGTTTTGAAGTGTTTTCAAAAAAAATCCAAAGGGTGGGGGGATTTTTGGTAAAAAATTGCTCAAGGTGTTATTTTAGTGTTTTTGGGTTGTTTTATTTGTAGAAAAGTCCATTTGATAAAGTTCTAGTGTGTTTGTTGACAATACAGGTTGAAAAATTGGTTTTGGAAGCATTTGGACGTGTATGAGGTTTGTATATAAAAATGGATGTAGGTTATCTATGTATAAAAAAATGTTTCGAGTAAGTGAAAATATTTAGAAAGTATGTTGATCATGTAATAATTTGGGAGAAATTTTATTTTTTTTGACCATGAAGGAAGTTCGTGATATCTGAGTTCACATAGAAAGTATGTGGCTATGAATAATTATCTCAGTGGACTCATCATTTGTGATCATTAGGCAGTGTTTTAATGATTAACACAACGGAATATCATGCTGTGCAGTACAAGAACGGAGAAGAAATTGTGATATGGGTTTAATTTATAGTAAGTTCATGAAGACACAATATTTATTGGTAAAGAAAATTTTTCAAAAGTAGATTTTTTGTGTAGTGGGTAAGTGATCATAAAGTAAGTTTGTAATAGTTTCATTGTTTTCTATTGAGAAGAAATAATTGAAGGCCAAACATGAATAGAGTTCATGGTATGTGGTTTTGTGAAGGGAAATCATATGTGAAGAGAGATATATAGATAGATAGATAGAGATAAATGCAACACTAAAAAGTAAGAGTTGTATGTGGATGATTTGTGTAAAGGGATGAATTATAATTTCATGATTAGTGGGTTTTTTAGGTTTCTTTTCTTATATAAATAACTACAAATCCCTTCATTAGGTGAATAAAACACTAAATGTAAATCATCTCTCAAAATTATACTATGTTGTAGACATAGGGAGTTCATGAAGCATGAATAATTTTATAAATAAAATTATGTTTTTGAAGAGAGAAGGAGTTTTTGAAGCATAGGCCGTTCATGAAGCACAACCTAATCATGAAGCAAAGGTTGTTTGTGAATCACAAAGTATTATGTGAAGAACAATTTTATTTCATTACATTGATGAAAAATGAACTTCATGTCACACCTATTTTAGTGTGAACCAATTTAGAACTAATAAATATCATTAGATAAATCTTTTTGAGGAGACAATGAGTTATTTTTAGAAGAAATATTTGGGCATTCTCATGCATAAATAGATGTAAACCATAAGGGATAGCGAGTTTGGCCTAAATGTTTTAACAACAATTCACTTTAGTGACTCTAGTACATTAGCATGTTGCCTCTTTATAATCCTTGGATTATCCTAATGAGGGTGAACCAATAAAACATTATTGTGAATTTTATGTTATTTCATTTTTCATTATATATTTTTGTGATAAGAATATATAAGATAATTTTATTAAATGATGAAATAAGATCAAAATGGTAAAGTGTTTTAATATATCATACCATGATTCACCCCCTCTTAGGATATTTAACCTTGTGGGTGTTGTAATTAATTTATCAACTACTAAAGAAAAATATACTATTATTGTAAGATGTTTTTCCAAACTTTTATGGATTAAATAAACTTAATCTGATTTCGATATTTTTTTGAAAAGATAAATATTTTATGATATAATTCTTCCTTTATAATAAATAAGAACTAAACATATAGAAGTTAGATATCACTTTATTAAATATCATGTTCAGAAAGGAAATATTTCTGTAGAGTGTATTTTTATTAATGATTAACTTATAGATATCTTTACTAAACATTTTGATTTTACTAAGAAATATAAAATTATGTATGGACCTGGTATGATGGAAGTTTGAAATGAATTTTTTGTATTTCTTTTTCTATTTTATTTTTTCTAGTAAAATTTTAAAATTTGTTTAATAATATGGTTTTCTGGAACATTCTTTAATAATTGGTTACTAATAATTCCCTTAATTTTTTAACATATTTTCATGGACCCTTCTTTTCAGAAAATGCAATCAATATTTTATTCAACATTTTATGAAATTTTCATACACTATTTTGAAGATAATATATTATTTTAAAGAAGGAATAAAAGTTGAGATGGGGGGGGGGGTTACTACTTTTATTATTTATCACATTAATTTATTTTTTTAATTCATTACTTTAGTTGGTATCTATTTTTTGGATGAATAAATTTAATGGGAGTTATTTTTGTTTAAATTTGCGAGTAGTTAGAACTGAAATATGCTTTGAATCTATTTTTTTCTCAAATCTATTTAATTTTTGAGAACATTTTTTGGGAATATAATTTCAAAAGGATAAAATATTTTATTTCCATGGGTATTTTAAAAACTAGTTATTTTTTAACCTTTTTATTATTCCAATAAGGGGAATAATTTTTAGTGATTACTGGGTTTTTTAATTATTAAAAAGGGGAGATTTTTGAATGACTCCTTCCAACTTTAATAGTTTATGTTTTAAAAATAAAAAAATCCTTATTTTATTTATTCTTTATAATATGAGTTTTGAAAAGAATAAATTATTTCATTGAAGCTTAAACTACTTGTAAAAGAGATAAATGATGTTTAATAAGTTTATTCACTGTTTATTCGATGTATTTATTCTTATTCTACTAATTATATAAAACAATTTTTTTGTTTTATGTTTTTCAATATTTCTAAAAAGTTTCAAATGAAACACACTCAATGACTCATATGATTACTCATACATAGAAAAAAATGATCCATATGTTGATTAGGAAATGTTTTTCAAAGTTAAAAATGTCACATATGTGACCCAAATTGACTAATACTTTGACTTATACATAGTTGAAATAACATATACATAGTCTGAATGACTTGTATGGAGATCGAATGGCTTATACACAAAACACAAATGATACATACACAATCAAATTGACTCATACACACTCTAAATGAATCATATGAAGACTGTAATACTCATATGATGACATATATAAATAAATTACTCTTACACTAAAAGGAGTGACTCATGCACAGAGAAGACTATGAAAAATGTTATTCATATTAATTTTTAATATTTTAATATTTATTTATTTATTTTATTTATTTATATTAATTTAATTATGCTTTATATTTTCATATTTAGTGTTTTTATTTACATATATGAAAAAACAAAGATCATGGTGATTAAAGGAGTATTAGACACACATTAAATGAAGATTAAATCTTAGAACTCTTTCTGGGAAATTATCAATTGTTTATGATGATTTTTAATGAAATGTTGAATAACTATAAAGTATTTTATTATTTTAAAAAGACATTTATAACTACTAATGAGATAATGAGTAATTTCAATGACTAAAATATTTTAATTTTTTATATGAATAAACTCTATAAATAGAGTTTTATAGAACTAGTACAATATATGAGAGACATACAAGAGCTGTAAAAAATAGAAAAAAGAAGTGGTGTGTGCTACACAATGTGGCAGTATACAATATTTACGATCACTGATATAATTATTTTACTTACTAGACTTAAATATACTACATTATACTACTCATGAAGTGATCCAAGATGATTCAATATTCAATAATTTCATTATTTTAATCTGGTTCTGTGGTGCTATATTTTTCTGATCTATTTTCATGTGTGTTAGATTTGGTTTATAATTTTTTATTCAAAAGTATGTCTATTTGGTTATACTTCCCATTAAAAGGTACATTGGCATATTACTCTAGGTTAGAAGAAGACATGTCTTGGTTTTTTCCTCAAGGGTGAAAAATATAGGACCTATTTATAACTCTAGGCTGAAAAAGTCAGTTGTAATGGGTTGTGGAATCCCATTAATGTCAGGTTGTATTGGATGTGCATCCACTAGAAAAGGAAGTCGTAATTAAGTTGTGACTCAACATAAAATTTGGTATTTTAATGGGTGTCATTTTTCTTGTGGATACAGAGAAGTGAAGAGTAGGAGTATGATCACTTTGATTTGAACTAAAATAAAAATATAATAAGTTCATATTTTTATTTTCCACTACATAAATTATCCCTGACATTAATAATTATTTAATATTTTATAAATTAGTCAATTAAACCCCCTATTAATAATTTTTCCCTATCACCATATGGGTAAACAAGTGCTGACTCATGTGGTTTTATTTTTTATTTTTTTATTTTTATTTTCCATTCAAACCAAGTGGAAAATTATTTTAATCCCCAACATTTTTTTTATTTTCAACCATGATTATGTATCCGATTTGACCCTCCCAATCAGATATAATTATAAACAACAACTACACTCCCACACTAACACTAATAATATATATTAAAATTATATATATATATAAATCCTAAAGAACATTCAATATTTGGATGTAAATTTATCATCCATCCATATTTTGATCAATTCATCATCAATTGCATTGAGATCAAATCGTTTCCCTATACTCACATTATATAAAATTTAATTTATATATTGAATTAAATAATTTATGATTATTTTGATATAAACTTAAGGAACCCAATAATAAAAAAATAATTCATGATTTATATTTTAAAAAAATTCAACCGAATCAGCATCATATCACTAGAACAAACATGATGGTTTTAGGTTCATCCATAGATCATGTGAAAATTAATTTAATTATAAAAAAATAATCAAATGTTACCTCATTCATGTGTTTGATGTAGGGTTGTGATGATAACATTTGGGATATCATAGTATTGAATAATATAAATAAAACCCCTCTAAATCATCCACACATTCTCTAATAATACATAGGTCCATTTTTTAGAATTCTAGAAACTAGATTGGATAATCGAAAATTCTTATAATGAACCTTTGATCACTGAGAAGGATTCGTGATTAAATCTTGAAAGAACATTGATATGATCACCCTGAAGGATTATAATCTCTCTCTTAGATATTTAGATAAGGTAAGAGAGGATATAAGAGCTCTAAAATCATGTAATGGTCTAACCTCACCATTTTTAGGTCTTAAAATGGTTTAAATACCTAGGTTTGAACTTTTTTTAATTTCATTTAACCCCTTAAAGAAATTAAACCTCTAAAACCTACTTGAAACACTTATAAAGACATAACTAACTCATACTATGAATTAAAAATATTTCATCACTTAATTATAACATTATTAAATTTCACACGATGAATTAAAATCCTTTAACCCAACCGTTTTCGCATGTAATCATTTAATGAACCTCAAATAAATAAATTTTGTTCAAAAAATAACATTTTCTCACATTTACTTTTACAATTGGATAACTCATGAATACATTGATAAATAAATTAAATTCCCATTGTTATAAAATTTATTAATATTTAATTTAATTTATTATTTATTTATTTATTTTTTATTTTTCACATTCAGAAGTTCACCGATCCCATATTTGGGGCCCAATTCTTCATAAAACACAATTCATCAAATTTGGGGAAATTTGTAGATATATTTTATGGGTGACCCTATAGATCCTTATCTAGATATTATTATGTTAGTGTTACAAATCAAGAGCTTTATATAGTAACACATCATGCCCCCAAATGAAATAAAGATATGTTATAGCTATGATAACCTCATACAAACACTCACATTGTAATATAATCTCTTTGCATCTTAATAAATTATAAAGAGGGATGCATACTTTATGTCATCATCCTTTTATGATCTATTTATCTTTGTTAAATATATTGGATATACTTTCCTTTATCTACCATGGCCATAAATTTACTTAAGTTCTATACCAATCAATTTTCCATAGACGCTTTCTTCTTTTTGGAATCGACAAATCCCATCTTGATCATTCAATTAATGCCATACCACCAATGACGCACCCAACACATGATACCTCACCACATACATAAAATTTCATGGTTTTATTCATATATAAAATTACATAATCAAATGATATACATTGATAATAATATCAAGTTATGATACCAATACACATGTTCATTGATATGAACATCCATTGAAAACCAAAACATGTAGTGATCCTATTGGCAGGTCAGTGCTTATAATCTCCTTTACTAAAAATCACCATGTTTTAACTTTATGAGAATAAGTATTAATTCTTATGAGTTACCATCACTTGATATTCATAAATCATCTGTTTCCCATCAGTATAATGTATCTAGACCATAAGACCTGTGTTTAAGATTACCATAATAGTATCTCAAGGTTCATATTTGGAACTATTATAAACATTTTATATGAAAAATAATATAAGGTCATTACCATGTAAATAGTATTTGTATAAGTAATAACACTATTATAGTAAGAAAAAATAATGCATAACTCTCTGTATACATGATATGGAAATCTAAAATCATTGTTCAATTTATGTCAAGGGTTTTCAATTTCACAAAAGAAGACAATAGAAACAAGGAGTGTGGATAGGGAGAGAAAAGGGGAAAATTAATATTGGAATTCAACCATTTATTTATCCCCAATGTCTAGGCATCTCCCTTATGAGACCTAAAAACACAAAAAATCAAATAAAAAGAGAAAAAATATCAATAAACCATAAAACTATTGGGATTTTTTGAAGCCTAAATAAATTAAATGAATTATGTTGACAATGATTTGTGGTTTCTGAAGATATTCAAATTTTTGAAGTGGTGGGAAAAACTATGTTTTATTTCAGTGTTCCAGATAGAGGTTTCTGGAAGGAAGTGGTTCAAAATGAGGCTCTTTATATGAGTTAAATGTAATATGACTTTATTTTGGAAGTTTTTTTGGGACCTAAGAAAGATGGTGAGTATTTAACTTCCTATAGAGGTTGCTGGATTACATGAGTAAATGGTCACATTGATGATTTATATAGGAGATCGATAATGGGAATAATGGAATAAATGGACTCCCACATTTATCAGATACTGGTGCCACTGGATGACTAGAAGTTATTCTCTATAAATATAGAGTGGGGATATATTTTTCTAAGTTTTACAAATTTATTGTGATTACTAGTTCTAGTAATATAGAGTAACTAAAAAGTCACAAAATTTGTAAAGTTTGTTTTTCTATTGAAATGAAATACTACAATGTTTCTCCCATGGATGTTGGAATTTCAGTCTGAACCACATAAAACCAAAGTTTTATTTTCTTGATAAAATATACTTTCATCTGATGTGTGCTTTTTTATCTGTTTGAGTGAACATGGATTAAGTTGTTTCAAATTAGTGTGATGATTTGGGTGAAGTTTCTTCCAATTTTTTTTAACATTAAGTTTATAAAGTTTCATCCAAAATATTTTTCTTCCATGTTATTCCAAAAAAACTAATTCTGATTGTTTATTAAAAGGATTTTATAAAGGAATTCTCAATAAGTAGTATTAGTGAGATTAGTTCTGAGGAGGCTCAATAGTTAGCTTTTTTAGTTTAGGTTACATGAGTTTTCCAAATTTTTTTTGAATTTATGTGGGAGTTATTGTTTTTTAAAATGATGGCATCAAAAGATGGTAAGGTCTATATTAGAAGATTCAATGGAATAGAATTTAGTTTCTAGAGAATATAGATAGAATATTATCTCATTCAGAAAGTTCTAGAGTTTTTATTGAAGGTCTTTAAATCAGAAGTAATAAAAAAAGGTGAATTTGAAAACATTGATCTTAATTCACTTGGTTTGATATGAATGTATTTATTCTAGAATGTGTCTTCAACATTCTAGGAGAAGAAGACCATAATAAAGTTAATGGTAGTCCTTGTAGATATGTATGAGAAACCTACAACACTGAATAAGGTGTTCTTGATGTGGAGATTATTTAGATTGAGGTTATCATAAGGATGATCTATATCATATCTCTTGAGGGATTTTAGCTTAATCTAGAGAAAACTGGTGTTCATGAAAGTTATATTTGTAGATGATGTTTGGGTGATTTTTTTGCTATCATCTCTATCGTAGTCTTGGGAGGCCATTGTTACATCTACGAGTTGTTTAAATGAAAACAATGACTTGTTGATCACTAATGTTTAAAACTTGATTATCAATGAGGATATCTTATCAAAAGAGAGTTTAGCCTCTTTTAGTGATGTAAAAAATAATTATGTAATGAGATTCTCACATCATTAGAGGAATCAAAAGAATGAGAAAATTAAGGGATATGAGCAGAGAGAATACTTCCAGAAGTAGGCCTATTTTTTTCACATTATGGAAAGAGATGCCAACACAAGAAAGATTGTAATGATGAGAAGAAAAATTATAGAAAGGATTCATTTGGAGAACTAAGAGTGAAAATAGATATTAGTGTAAATATTATTGAAAATTTTTATACAAAAATCTAATAGTGAATCATATATTTTGAATATTCATTCCATTCCATAGGAGAAAAAGGGTGCATATAAAATTTAGAATCCCTAAAATTCAAAGGTGTGTATATTTTTGATAATGGATCTATTAATATTATGGGAAAGGGAGAAGTGAAATTTTATACGAATAATGAATGTTTTCATGTAGCGAAGGAAGTGAATCATGTACTGGGTCTCTAAAAGAACCTTTTCAGTGGTTCAACTGGATGAAGTAGGTTTTGGAATGATTTTTGGTGAAGGAGAATGGAAGATTTCTCAAGGTTCTATTTTCATACCCATAGGTGTAAAATATGGGTCATTGTATTTGACTGGATGAGAAGTGGGAGTTACACTTTCCAGAATGAAATCTTCTAGAAGTTTATAAATTTAAAATAACTGGGTTTGAAATCTCAGTGAGAAAGGTATAGATATTCTAGAATATAAAGGTATTCTAAAACATGATCATTTAGACTTTAAAAGATGTGAGATTTTTATACTTAGTAAGTAGAGTAAGTGGTCTATCAATGTTTCCAAAAGAACACCAAAATACCAGAAACTAGAATTAGTTAATACTGATTTTTAGGGACCTACCTTCCTAAATGGCCTAAAGGCCTTAATTTTTTATTAATTTTTGAAAATATCCCTTTTAATTATTGAATGGGAACCCTTATATAGAATATAGGCTTTGTGGCATTATAGGACCTGGAGGTCTTAAAGGAATACATTACAGACTATGAAAACTTGAAACTACCCCTCCCCAGCATCTGCATTGTGATCAGATCTCCCCCTTTGCATCTATATTTGGATAGTTGTCCTGTATAGAAGTGAACAAGCCTGGTACTGATGAAAAAGTTCATACCCTCTCATTATTTTAAATCTATTAGCTCTGCTATGATGAATGTTCCTTACTTTGAATATTCTTCTAGGGATTATTACTTGTAGAATCTGTTTGGTTTTCATCTGTACATTAGGTGGTCCAAAGGCCATAAAGTGGTCCAAATGCCTTAATGACTTGAAGGCCTAGGTGTCCCGAAGGCCTATGGACTCTAGGCCCAAACCATTATCCCAAAGGTGAATAGTTCTAGTTGCTACAGTACCGAATAGTACCTGCTACAGTTCTTTCTATAGTGCCTACTACAATTCCTGTAGAGTACCAGCTACATTACCTGCTACAGTACTGCTACAATACTGCTATAGTAACCTAGAATTATGCCTTTTACTGGATTCTAACCTGGGTCTTATGGATGCACTTGGAGAGTCCTCACCAACCGGGATGAGGCTCATGTTCGTTTAGGGACCTACCCTAGTTTATTACTATGTAAGAGTTAGGTAAGTTTCTATTCTATAAGAAAAGTATGAGTATTATTTTTGAGACATAAGAGTAAATTATTTGGAATCATTGTTCAATGTAAGGATATAGTGAAAAGAGAAATTAGAAGAAGTTTTTATAATTACTATAAGAAAAGAGGAATCTGGATTGAGAAGACTATTCAAGGAACACTTGAAAAAAATGGTATAGGTAAGAGAATAAATCATATGTTTATAGATAAAATAGAAAGTATGATGCCAAATTTCTAAATTCCTAAAGATTTTGGGATGAATCAGTGGAAAAAGAAACTTATATGATCAATAAAATTCCATTAGAACTAGTTGGAAAATGATTACTAGAAAAACTGCAGTCTAAAAATGTTTTGGAAGTGCTTATATTAGAGTCTTCATAAGATTATCTTACATTCATGTGAATTAAAAATAGAAATAAAAATTTGGAGATAAATCTTGAGTATGATTCTTCATATGTTATGGAGATGAATATTTTAGTTTTTTACATTATAATGATAAAAATAAGAATGTTTTCAAAATTTGGAATGTTATCTTCAATGATAAGATCTTATGGAAATATCCAAACTTGAAGGATACAGAGGTTAAGGATAAATATTTAAATTTAGTTCAAATTGATATGAATGGTGGTTCTAGAGGATCACATTTTTTTTTGGAAAGATCATATGTATCTGAATATATTATAATCTCTTGTATTCTAGAATAATGTATAGAGGGTTGTGTACAAAGTTTATAATATTATCTAGCAGAAGATATATCTAAAATATAAGAAACCAGGGAAGCTCGATCTAGAGTTCAGAAATATGAAGTTACAAAAGATATAGTTTTTAATTAAGCTAAATAATAGGTGAATTTGAAAACATCTTCAAGGGTAAAATGAATGATGCAGAGGTATAGAGATAATATGAGTTTATTATTTTTGATAGATGTAAGAGAACCATAGAGTCAAGAAGAACCTACTACATTGGGTGATTCTGGGAAGCGGGAGTTAGTAATTCTGAAGGATTTGGATTTATTATGAGTGAATAATACCTAGGAGCTAATAGAATTACCACTAGGGTATAAATCACTTGAGAACAACCGGGTATTTCAGTTGAAATAAGTAGTTTATGGATGGAAGAGGTATAAGGATATTTAAGTTTGGTTGCTTCTGAATGTTTTTACCTTGAAAAAATGGATTTGAAGATGAATTTTATTCACGAGGATTTGGAGGAATAAATTTATAAAAAGAAACCTATTAGTTTTGTGGATAATCAGAATCATGACTTGGTGCATAGACTAAAAATGATTAATTATGGTTTGAAACAAGAACTGTAGGGTTAGAACCAAAAGTTTTATCCCTTAATGTATGATAAAGGGTTGACATGAAGTGACTCTGATTGTTTTTATTACCAGAGGAATTTCAGTAGAAATGAATTCATTATATTACTCTTGTATATGGATGACATGGTGTTGGTAGGGCCAGATATTCAATTAATTTATAAGTTGGAGGAGGAATTTTTTTGGAAAGTATGAGATGAAATATCTTGGAGTTATAAATAATTTATTGGTCATGAGGATTAAAAATCACAGTAAAATAGATATCTTGGTTTCATCACATAATAATTACATCCAAAAGACTGTTGAGAAATCCAAAATGAGTGGATGTAAACTGGTTTCAACTCCTATCACTGGCCACTTAACTTTTAAAGGACAAGACACCATGAATATAATAAGAAAATAATTACATGGATAATTTTCTATATTCATTAATAGTCGAAAATTTGATGTATGATATGGTGTGTACATATCCAAATATTGTTCATGTAGTGGGAGTGGTCATCTGGTTTATGGAAAATATAGAGAAACTTTATTGAGAAGATGTAAAGTGGATTATTTTTCATATCAAAGGAACATAATGTTACACCCCAATATTTTTAAATAAGGATATTATGTTTTATAGTATATATGACACACAACACTAAGCTTAAATGAACCATGAAATATTATTATTTAAATATGAACATTAAAACCTAAATGTTGAATTGGAGGGTATGAATAGGATTAACCACATTATGAAATATATATAAATTTAAAAATCAATATAAATGTATAGAGTGATTCTTCATAATTAAACACTCAATTTTTAGAAAATACATTTTATTCATCAAAAATATGTTTTCTTCAAAAATGGAATTTATTGGTTTTATGAGAAAATATTATAGTAAATTTATAAAACCCTTAGAGATTTTATTTTATAAAAAGGATTTTATTTTTAAAATCATTATTTCAAAACTATCTTATGACTAAATTTTAGATTTTTTTCTAAAAAGTTTGATTTTTCAATGAATAGTGAAAAATAATGATTTTTATTGATAGAAATATTTTCATTGAAGTATTTATGTAAAGTTATGTATTTTTATTATTTTTATATTTTAATTAGTTAATTTTTATTAAACATAATACAATTATAGTATTTGGAATGAATTTTATTCTTTAATTTCCTATAAAAACATTTTTTCTCTTAAAAATATTTTTTCTAAAAATTTAGTTTCATTGCATTTGAAAATTATTTTAAAATAAATTTATTATACTTATATTTATTGAATTTTATAAACTAGATTCCATATTTGGAATCATGAGGTTTAAATGTGGTAAATAATACCGTTTTATTTTATATCAATATGAATAGTAACCATGGTAAAATTTATCACCTCGGTAGAGGGTAAATCAGGTTAGATAAGTGATAAGGCCATAATTTTTCATATTAATTATTATTTAATGAAGGAAATTAGACCCTTATCAATTTATTATCCAAATTTATTTGTTTAATGGACATCTTTCTATGAAAATTACCTATATAATATTTAAAGAAAAAAATGTTACAAAATGTCACTCTCTTAGTTTTAAATATCGTTTATGTGATCACATAGGGACAAAAGAAAATTATGAATAAATATAAATGTTTATTTTTTTAATAATTTAATTATATTAATTATGGTAATTTATTTATAATTTTTAGTTATTAAATGATTACTGTAAATGCTTGCGCAACACTAATAAAATAATTATTCAATAGATAGAAAAATAAAATAAATAATTTTAAAAATATTAAAAGTAATATAATTTGAGTGAATTATAGTGTTCCAATTTTTTTATATGAAAATAACATATTATTGAATTTTAGAAGGATTAAATTAAAATTCTAACTTTGTATTTATGTATTTTAAGTCAAATTAAAGGAATAGTGTCAAAATTGACATTAATGATATTTTATAAAAATAATATTTTATTAAGTCATCTAAAAATCATAAAAATATTGAAATAGAAAAAGTTGAATAATATATGGTCTAAAATGTTATTAATTTTCCATTTATGAATCATTTTTCCTTAAAAGTAAAATTATAAACCTTTAAGAGTGAAAAAGACATTACCACGATTAAGGTTAAAACTGGTTAACCAAGTGGTCAATATAATAAAATATGGTTTAGAATAACCTTAAAACCTTTCCAAATTATATTTTTATGTGATTAAAGATAAATAATACCTTATATTAAAATATATTTACATTTGGAATCATTTTTCTTGAGAATTAAATTATTATAATTTAATCTTTTAAGAAATTAGAAAAAGTGGCCCTCACCTCAATTACAAAAGGACACACATCATTTATCTTATTCACACCACTTTGAGACTTATATGTTGATCATCTGATTCCAAAATAAATTCCTATAATCCTTTTATACATGTAATGGTATTTTCAAAATAGCAACCCTAGGACCCTCAAGAGAAGATCTTAAGGAGTTGTTACAAAGAAGAGGCGCTCGCCTTAACTGATCACTTTCTTTTTATTTCTTATTTTAACTCCTCTAAATCTGTTATATTATTAATAAAATAATAAATTCAGTATACTAAATTTATTTAAAATTTATTATTATTATTATCAAACAACCTTTATTCACACTCTTCTCCCTCAAATGGGAAGTGAAAGTATCACTTGTGCATACGTATGACTTACTGTCTCCACGTAGCAATACAATTTATTTTCCACTACCGTATTTCATGGATGGTTATTATGATGGTTTTAATATTTATATATGATAACTATTACATAATTATTATTATTTAATTATTATATCACATCTACCTCTTACATTCCAAACCATTGGAAAATGACAATGTCGCTCGTGCGTGCGTGTGGACTAACACCTCCATGAATCCACATGATTTTTTTTTCATTTACATTTTACTTGGAATATAATAAGGATGAATTTAATGAATATATATTATATATATTAAATAATTATGATAATGGTATGGTTAATTATCATTTACCTATTTTCATTCCACCCATCAAAAAGTGTAATTCATTTTTTTATATATTAATTTTGTAAATGATTTTGAATATTTATATAATTAATATATATTATATTTATATCATTATTAAAATTATATATATTATGGAACCATTATCAAAGTATAAGGATCATAACAACCAAACTAAAATTCTCATGATAAATGAAGCAGTAAACACCTAGAAACGAAGATTTTAATGAGGAGTTATAAATAAAAGGGTGTTAAGATGTTATAAAATGATAATATATTCTATTATAAGTGTTTAAAATACTATTTTATAGAATTATAATAAATTTAAATTTATTATATAGGAGTCTAGAGAACCTTCAATGCAAGTCAAACTTGAGTTAAGGGTTTATCATCTCAAATTATCTTCTTTGGGACATATACTATGTCATGCACCTACCTTATTTTATGAGGTGTATATAATACTCTTTTACATGTTATATCATGATTATAATTATTATCATGACATTTAAAGTTTTATTTGAAGTTATTATTTCATGGGTATTATGATTCAAATGTTACCAAAGCGGTATGTATTTTATGTTACAATCTCTTTGTTTATCAGGATTTTTTATGATTAAGTTTTTGATTAAGAAATATTATGATATACATATATATAAACTCATGAATTTTATTCTACTATACTTATTTACTTGTAATACATGTTTTTCTTTCATTATACCAACTTTAAGTGCTCAATAAACCAAAAGAACATTTTTAAATAAAATCAACTTTATTTCTCTCTTCTGCTAGAAATCCTATTACTTCCAAATCCATATTTTATAATAATATTTTCAAGAATGTTTTTATTATTTTCCTATGATTTTTAAATTAATTTTTACCAATGATATATTTTTTAATAATTTTTTAAAGAGTAATCTTATTATCATTTTTTAATGAGGTACATTTTGATTTTTTTTACAAAAGTGTAAAAGGAATGTTTTATTTTAACCTATACAACATGAACAAAATTTCTTAGTGTCATGAACACTAAATTATTTGAAGATAATTTTACAATTTTCAAATTTTATTTTCAAATAAAAAGTTTTCCATAATATTTTTTAATATTTTTTATATTTTAAATAAGTGATTTAAAAGTGAAAAGGGTATTTTACTCAAGAAATGTTCAAAGTTATCCTTTAAATCCATTTTTATCTACGATGACACCATTTTATTTCACTTAACCTTGATAGAGGATATTATACCATGATAACATACTTGTTATTTCTTTATATAGTTTATTATTATGATGAAAATATGTTTATAAAACCCATTCACATTCCATGAGTTATGCTCTGATGAATTGATGAATTGTTTATGAAACCAGTTTATTTTCAATAGGTTACACTATAATGAAATGTTTATAAAAAACATTTATTTTTCATAGGTTATGATATGATAAATGATTTATGATATTTTGAAACACATATGTATTACGTTCATTATGTTATGGTAGATACCATAATTACATAACCCTCCAATTCATTAAGTAAATATGGATATCTCATGAGATAAAATGAAATGTAAGGTTAGTAAACCCATTTTAGTAAGGGAATCCATCCACTATAATAGTATTGGGAGAAAACCTGTACTAATATTCTGCTTTGGGGAGTAAACCCAATCCACTTTGATAGTCTTCGCATTAATACATAACTACCAAGGAAATTACTTATTATACTTATGTTTATGGCACGAATCTACATATTCTCACAATGTTATTCTCTCATGAATCTAGTTCTTTGACTACTTTATGATTAATATCTTATAAACCTTAAAAACTTGTTCCATTACCCAATATTATGATATTTTATATGAAAGTTATAGTTTTAAAATGTTTAGATAATATTATCATACCCTTATGCTAATGTTATATTGTTATTTCCCTTGTTTACCATTACTAAGTATCTGAAATCACCTTTAATTATGTTTTATTTTCCCCATCATATAAAGATGAAAAATTTAATTATGATGTGTCTAAGAAGGGTGACAATTATGAAGAACTAAGTGAGAGATAGTGTAGATACTTCATAAACTAGTTGTTTATGTATCAAAGTTTCCAAAGACACTAAACCTTTATGGTTATAGCATGGATCGTAATGTTATGAAATGAATATTCATCTAATAAGATGTAGTATCTATATATGAAAATTATGGGTCACTATAGTTGGTATCAGAGTAAGGTTTAGTTAAAATTTAGAAATTATGATGAGAAAACTTTAGTAATAACCCTAAGGATAAATCTAAGTATAGGATAACAACCTTAAGTTTTAGTAATGATCATGGATAACCTAGGTTAAACCTTTGGTTTCATAGATTTGAAATAAGGTGTATTAATTTAGACATACCATAAATGATTTTTCATGATTATACGGTTTCCTGTTATGATTATTATTTCTCACACTATAATTTTTGGTCATAGTTAATTACTAAGACCAGAAAACTTCATGTCAACACTAAGGGAAAATAAAATGATTTCCCTCGTGAGTAACCAAATTAAATGGGAGATGGAATGCGAAACCATATAAATATGCCTAATAAGTTATCATGAAATATTATTAAAAAATTACAACTTAACCAACTCTAGGACTCAACAAAGAAGATAAATATTTAGTTCACTAAGAGATTGAGTGGTAGAGACTATTAAGGAAAGAATATTCAACTGTCTATATGTTAATTATGTGAGAAGAATCACTCAAGAGAATGTCTTATAGGAATGATAAGAAGTTTTTTATATGAAAAGAAGGTAATAGAGAAATTAATTATTGAGGAAAATGAAGAGTTTAATAGAGGGAAATGAATATCATCCCAAGGAATAATTAATATTTTAATGTATTATGTGTAGGGAATATGGTAATTATCCAAGCCAATTCAAAAATCAAAGGGTTAACTCCTAGTATAAGGAATAAAATTTTATATGATAATAATTGAAGTGGAAGGATTGAAGTGTTTATTAGGATTGTAGAATTATATTGTATAAGGATTATATAAATGATATTCTGGATATAATAATCTTGACGCATCTAAGTATTATTCCAAAATATTTTTTATTTAATTATTTTAAAATATATGTTGAATAATAACAATATGCAAGAAAAGTAATTTATTGGTATGTCAATATTGTTTAATTTGGATAAATGAATGATTGACATTGATAAAGTAAATGAGATTGTATTGGTGACCTTGAAAATGGTTATGGATATGATGAAAATGTGATTTAGCTAATCTTTGATGATGTTTATTTCATTTTTATAATGTGATTTTATTTTAATAATAAAGATTATAGAATCATATATGTTTTTATGTGAGGATAAAAAAAGAGTTACGGATACCATCTTGGGTTTATAGGTTTAAGGGCATCAAAACCCCTTTTTAAGGTTTTAAGTGATAGGATTTTGAAGAGAATTGGAAATTTTACTAGGTTTTAGGAATAATAATCTATTGAGGTTTAAATTACCCTTTAGGTTAATTGAATTTTAAGATAACTATGATATATTGTATAGTGGGATACAAATAATCTCGATGATTGAAAAGTAATTCATTGAAAATGAGATATTATAAATATATTTATGGTAAAACTAATGCGTACCTTTTAGGTTAGTATATAAATTTGAGTCATGATATTTTGTTGAATTTCACTACATTATAAGATCTATAATGGTGATTAATGATATTTTGGGAGATGTTTCATTGGGTTTAGGTATATGTAACTCTTAGGGTTAACATGTGTTTTAACATGAAATATTAATTAGAAAGAATGCATTTAATTTTTGGGCATTTAAGTTTAAAGGTATGAGATCACCTTTGAGGTTAAAACATTATTTAATATTGAGGTTATTTATAAAATAATCTAGGTGGAAACCTTGTTGTTATTGTGGAAATTTTGGACTGAATTTTATTATTTCGGGGTTTATTTATTTTGGGAATTATATTACTTAATACTAATAATTTTTTGTTTTGGTAAATGTCTAGAGATTATAGGAATGACTTTTCATTCTTTTATTGATCTTATAGTCCATTAAAATTTAATTTTAGTGCTTTAGGTGTATAAAAAATCATCTTGAATATACATTTCTTTGAGTAAGTGATGAAGTGGAAATTGATCAAAGAATAACCAAATGATGAAATTGTGATTATTTTATAGAAATAAATAAATTAAGTATATTTTTCATGTTCTATATCTTGATAGTAAAATAATAACTCATCTTTAAGGCAAGAATATTTAAATAAAATATTATACTTTTACCTTCATTGATTTATGACTTTGTGGTCTTTAACTTTCTCCTGAACATGTTCTGTATCATCATCTATTATTCCTTAGGATCTAGTTTTCTCTTACATGTACATATTTTCACTTTATGATAATTTTATACTATTTGAAAACTAAAGTTTTGGGTTATTTCAGATGACTATTGTATTTCTATTTCCCTCTTTTCAAGAGAAATTCTTATTAAACCTTTTTATGATGTGAGTTTTCAACAAAAAGAATTTTCAAATATAAAAACCTTGATTAATAATTTTTTTTCAAATTGTGAGGATTTTCTTTTAAAGGGGTGGGGGGATAATGTTACTACCATGATATTTTTAAATAAGAATATTATGTTCGATAACATATATGAAATGCAACACTAAGCTTAAAAAACCATGAAATATTATTATTTAAATATTATCATTATAACATAGTCATTGAATGAGAATGTATGAATAGGCTCAAAAATATTATGAAATATATAAAAATTTCATAACAAATAAAAATTTATTGATTAATTCTTAGTAATTAACCACTCAATTTTTAGAAAATACATTTTATTATTCAAAAATACATTTTCTTAGAAAATGATATTTATTTTTTTTATGTGAGAATTTTATAAATTTATGAAAGATTTATAAAATTTATTTTATAATAAATATATATTTTTTGAAATCATAATATCAAAATTATTTTATTGTGAAATTTTGAATTTTTTCTGAAATGTTTTATTTTTTAATGAATAATGAAAAATACAAAATTTTATAGAAAAATGTATTTTATTTAAAGTATTTATAAATTATAATTCTATTTTTGATTAGTTTTAAAATTTATTTAGGTGGTTTTTATTAAAAATAATATAATTATACTATTTTTAATGAATCTTATTAAATTTAGTATAAAAACATTTTTGTGATTAAAAAGATGTTTCTCTAAAAAGTGGTTTTCATTGCATTTTACATTATTATTTTAAAATTAATTTATTCCTATTATAAGTATTGAATTTGATAAAATGGATACTATATTTTAAATTATGATTTTAAAATTTTGTAATACATCCATGTTATTTTTGGTCAATATGAATAGTAACCGTGCTAAAATTTCCACCCCAGTTAAAGGGAAATCGGGTTAATCTTGGTTAAAACTATGTGATAAGGCCATAAATTTTCATCTTAATTATTATTTTATGGAGGTAATTAAAAAATTATCACCTTATAATATAAATTTACTTTTTTAATGGAAAATGTTCCATGAAAAAGACCTTTATAATATCTAAATAAAAGAAAGATAAAAAATAACACTATCTTAGTTTAAAATATATTATGTGTTCACATACGGAAAAAAAGAAAATTATGAATGAATAAAAATTTATATTTTGTTAATAAGGATATTATATTCATTATGTTAATTTATTTATAAATTTTAATGATTAAATAATTACCTTAAACACTTAAAAAACACTAATACAATATTTATTCTATTAATAAAAAGATAAAATAAATGATTTTTAAAATATAAAAAGAAATATAATTTTATTAGATAAAAATAACATATTAATGACATGTAACAAGATTATATTTCAATTATATAATTATATTTATGTCCTTGAAGACAAATTAATTGAATAGTGTCAAAATTGATATTCATGATATTTTATCAAAATAATATTTTATAAAATTATTTAAAAATCATAAAAATATTGAAATAGGAGAATTTGGATAATATATGGTTGAAAATGTTATACCTTGGAAATTTATAAACCAATTTTTACCTTAAAAGTAAAATTATAACCCTTTAAGAGTAAAAAAGGTGTTACAACGATTAAGGTTAAAATTGGTTTACCAAGTTGTTAATCAAAAAAGAAATGTTTTCAAATGACACAAAAAACTATAAAAATTATATTGGTTAATTGTATTAAAACAAAATCCTAAATTATATTTGAATACAAGACCATTTGGAATATTTTTTATTTAGAATGAATTTATTATAATTTAATATTTTATGAAATTCCAAAAGTTCCCCTCACCTCAATTATAAAAGGGAAATCGTCTTTTCTCTTCTTCATAGTACTTTTGGACTTATATATTGACTATACCCTAAAAAAAATACCTTGAAAAAATACTTATACATATTCTATAGGTTCAATTATTCCAAAAATACCAACCCTAGTACCCTTAAGAGAAGATCCAAAGGAGTTGTTTCAAAAACGAGGTAATTTACTTAACCGATCACTTTATTTTTAATTATTGTTTTTCCTCCTATAAATATATTATATTATTAATAAAATAATAAATTCAGTATACTAAATATATTTAAAATTTATTATGATTATTATAACATCTTTATTCACACTCTTATCCATCAAATGGTATGTGAGAGTGTTGGACCCCTCGTGTTTTAATCATGTTTTAAAGATCACAAATCCTATATATCTTGTAAAACTTATTAATCTTATTTAATCTGTCTCAAATCATGTGCAAATATGGTTAGTTTATTTATTATTTACATAAACCTACCCAATATCTTAAGTGCTATGTTTTATTATTGTAAACTATATTTAACTTTGGTCTATAATGATTTGTTTGATGAATGATTAAGTCTAATTAATTATGTAAATATTATTGCTCAAGTCTATATACAGATATTTGGATAAGTCTGAGAAATCGTGAGTCTTCCCCTAGTTCTGTTTTTCTGGTAAAGGACCCAGACACCGTGATTAGACACCGTGACCCAAACACCATGATTAGACACCGTGACTAGAAACCGTGACCTAGACACTATGATCAGACATAGTGACCAGACACCATGACCAGACACCATGACCCAGACACCGTGACCAGACACCATGTTCTAAAAAACTCATCTATGCTACCAGTTCATAATCTCTACACAACAATTCCATCATAACTGTCTCACCGTTCAAAGGTAAAGAAGGAGACACCATTTCTTATTGACACAGTTTCTAGGTGAAACTGTTTCTAGAAAGACTGTGACACCATTCTTTAATCTGTTTTGTCATTTTAAATTTAATTTATAACGGTCTTATTTGAGTATTTTAAATGCACTGACATAATTAATATTTTTTTGTAGACATGTCACCTGATATTACAAGGTACGAGGTGCAGAATACATGCATCCTATCAGATACAACACATGGAATCCAATAATAAAACGAAAAGTGTGGCCCAAAAACATAAAAAGGGGGGAAGAGCAGTAGAAGTGAGATCATTCTTACGAAAAGAAATGACACATGAAACAAGATACATCTGACGAACACACGAATCATTCGTGAATCCAAATCTAGAATACCATATATCATAATGAAGAACATATTCGCAATAAACACTCTATGAAGAACACAAGCTAGATCCAACTAGAAACACCAGACTTGCAATACTCTGTTTCTCATAAGGGGACCTAATTCTTGCATCTTCTTTGTCTTATAAGTCCAAAGCTACATATAATTACACTTAGAGAACTTCTAACCTTATCTCATCATCTTTTATATATTGTTTATTTTTTTAGCTTTTGAGTAGTGTGTGTGTGTCTTTATAAAAATACACACTATCTCTTACACCAAACTGAAGGATACAATATATCATTACTCTCATATCTTTTTAAAATTATTTATTCCCATGGATAAGTATGGAAGATGTCCTTGTGTGACCAGGTAGTTTATACCCACAAAAAACTATGAAAAAGTCCGTGTGACTTGGGAAGTCATGTGGACTATTGTTTACCCTGATCTAGGGTGTGGATCAAGTTTATTAATATAAACTTCTTAGTGGAAGGTGATCACCATGTGGGGTGGATTAGGTCTCGGCTTGATACTGAACCACTTGTTTTATATCCACTGTGTTATTTAATTTAGTTTTCTCCATTTTACTGTATAATTCAAAAATCACTAGATTTACTTTGATAGTTAATATTGAACATAAGTTATAATTGTTTTTCCTTATTATAATAGCTTTAAAAGTAATATCAATAACTTATATTGAGATTACTAAGAATTAATCAATCTTCAGGGAAGTTATTTGAACAGTAAAAATTTTATAACCATATTACCTTGATTAACTGGGCTGTATTTATTTTTATTGGGGAACCTCTTAAGAAAAATTTTCAAACTATTTTTTTATTGATACACAATTCACCCCCTCTCGAGTACTCTACTCTAACCAACAGAAAGTATCGCTTGTGCGCATGTATGACTTACCATCTCCACATAGCGATTCAATTCATTTCCTACCAGCATACTTTATGGATGGATATTATGATGGTTTTAATGTTTATATATTATACTTATTAAATAATCAGTATTATATAACTATAATATCTAATCTACCTTCTTACCTTACAAATTATTGGAAAATGATAACGTCGCTCGTGCGTACATGTGGACTACCGTCTCTACGAAGCAATGTGATTTGTTTTTAATTTACATTTTACTTAGATTAAAATAAGGATAGAATTAATTAATATATATGATATAATAATGATTCTGTAAAGGTGTATTATTATTTAAATTTCTCTTTTTCCACCCATCGAAAAGTGAAAATAGCATTCATGTGTACGTACGACCTACCATCTCCATGAAGAGTGTAATTCATTTTTCTATCTTTATATTTTATAAATGATTATAAATATTTAAATAATGAATATATATTATATTTATATAATGATTAAAATTATATTTGTGATGGAACCATGATCATAGTACAAGGACTAGAACCGCCGAATTAAAATTCTCTTGAGAAATGAAGCAGTTAACTCCCAGAAACGAAAATTTTAATATAGAGTTATTAATAAATGGGTGTTAAAGTATTATAATAAGATCATATATGATATTATAATTGTGTAAATTAATCTAATATATATTTATACTAAATTTAAATTTATTATACTTGAGGATAGAGTGATTTTGAAGCAATTTAAAACCAAGGTAAGTTTTTATCATCTCAAATTATCTTCTTTAGGACATATGTTATGTCATAAACCTATATTATTTTTTGAGGTGTATATACTGATATTTGACATGTTATATCGTTATTATAATTGTCTTCATGATATTTAAGGTATCATTTGAAGTTATTATTCCATGGGGCTTATGATTCAAATGTTACCAAAGTGGTAAGGGTTTTATGTTACAATATCATTTATTATCGAGATTATTTATGATTAAGTTAATAATGATGAAATTTTATGATATAATCATTAATAAACTCATGAATTTTATTATCCTCTAGTTTTTTCTTGCATATACATGTCTAAAACATTTTTCTTCCACATCTATTTTTTCTAAAAATGTTTTAAGAATGTTTTTAATTTTTCCCTATGATTTTTTTAAAGTTTTTTAACCCATGATTGTTTTTTTTAAAAAATTGTTTAAAATAAATATTCTTTTTTTCCAATGAGGTATATTTTTACTTAAAAAAAATGGAAAAGGAATGTTTTCTTTTAACTAATACATCATGAACATAATACTACACTACCATGAATGCTCGATTATTTGAAGTCTCCTTTATAAGTTTCCAAGGTTCATTTCAAAAAAAAATTCAATAATATTTTGTAAATTTTTAAATTTAAATAAGTGATTTAAAATTGAAAAGATAATTTTCATCAAAAAATGTTAAAAGTGATCTTTTAAATATATTTTTCATCGAAGATAACATCCTTTGATGTTACGTAAGTTTTACAAGGGATATGATCCCATGATACCATCCTTATTATTTCCCTATATGGTTTGTGATTTTACTTAAAATATATTTATAAAATCCATTTCTTTTCCCTGGGTTATGATATAATGAATTGATGAAAGGTTTATAAAACCTTTTTATTTTAAATGGGTTATGATATGACTAAATGTTTATGAAAATTAATTATTTATTAAGGGTTATGATATGATGAATGTTTTATGATCTTGTGGAATATATATTAATATTTTAATTATGATATGGGTGATATTAAAATTATATATCCCTCTAATTCATTGGTTAAAGAATGATATCTCATGAGATAAATAGTCCTGGAATGGGGAGTGAACTCAGTTTAGTAAGGGAATCTATCTCATATGATATCATTTGGAGTGAACCATAAAAAGTACAATGGTTTTGGGAGTGAACCCAATCCACTATGGTAGTCTTGGTAGTAATGATTAAAAAAATGAAAATGATTTTTATGCTTATATATATTCTATAAATCTATGTCTTATTCCAATTTTATACGCTCATGGTTTAATTTATTTTATTCCATTACAATTAATGTATTATGAATTACCAAGTTTATTCCATGAATCAAGATTATGATCTTTGATATGAAATCTATAGTTTTCAATTGTTAAGATCATGTTATCATACCCTTATTATCAAGTTATATTGTTATCTCCCATGTTTACCCTTAATGAGCATCTAAAATCACCCTTAATTATTTTTTATTTTCCTTAGGATAAGAAAAAACTTTTTTAAGTATGATGTGTCTAATAAGGATTATAATTATGAAGAATTAAGTGGGGGAAAATGTAGATCTTTTATGAAATGGCTGTTTATGTATCCACATTTTCAAAGACACTAAAACTTTATAGTTCTAGTGTGGATCATAATGTTATGAAATGAATATTCATCTAATAATATGTAATATATATGTATCATAAGTATGGGTGGTTATATAGAAGGTACAACTCTTTGTTTTAATGATGATGATCCTTTACAAGGGTTTATAAATATTTAATTTGGGAGTGATTCCAAATCTTGGAAGAGAAAAACTAGATATGTTTAAACTTTTATCCAAATCAAAGTCAGTTGGATATTTTGGTTACAACCTATGATTTCACTTTCAAAAATGGAAGTATATTATTCAATTATTATAGAAGCAAGTAAGTATATAGTATGGTTGAGGAATTTAGTCGAATAAATACAATGTATATATGGGAAAGGGGTGATATTCTATAATATTCATAGTGTAATTCATTTTTATAAGTATCCAATGTTTTATTCATGAAATAAACAAATTGATCTGAAGTACCATTACATTTGGAAGATGATGGATGATGTTGAAATGGAGATATGAATGGTAGTTGGGAAACAAAATATAATGGATTTGTTTACCAAGAGTTTGGTAATGGAAATAATGTGGTAATATAATGACTCAGCTAGGCTTAGGTGAATGGAATGGGGTGGTGAGGTATTATGTACAGAGGAAATGGATGGATTTTTTGAAAAAGATGAAGGTGGTGTCATGGTTCTTTCTATGAAGTAATATTTAGGTGATATATTATTGAGAATTTGTGAAGCCTAATTCAGTTAAATTAATTATATCATCTAGAAGGAGTTTTTATAAAATATATTTAGTTTGTTTAAGTGCTGGAATTATTTGATTTTTTCCTTTAGTTTTTTTGATGGTGGTTTCCAGAAGAAGGCTTTTTGGAAAGAGGTTATTCTGGTGAGTTCATCACCAGGTGGACTTATTCTTGAAGTTCATATGGGACTTCTGGAAGTTAGAGAGTGTGTATTTTTTATGGTGATTGCTGGTTTATCTAAGGAAGTGATTGTATTGAGGATGCTACTGGAGATTGGTAGTAGGAACGATAGAATAGATGGACTCCTACATTTCTCATAGTTCAACGTAAATAGATGACTGAAAGTTACTCTCTATAAATATAGGGTGCAATCATCATTTTCTCAGTTGTATGAAAACATTATGATTACTTATTATACTAATCTATAGTGAGTCATTAGTCCCAAAGTGGTAATGTTTTTTTATATAAATGAGATGTTGAATTTTTTTATCTCATATTCATAGGACTTTCAATTTGAACCATGTAAAAAAGTGTTCTTTTATTTCCTACATTTACTTTCATTAGATGTATGTTTTTTATCTATTAGAGTGAATATGGATAAATTTTTTTGACACGGTGAGGTGTTTTGGGTGAACGTTTCTTCTTCTATATTCTAGAACATTAAGTTTATAGAGTTCCACTTAGAATCCATTTTTTCTAGTTGGTTCCAAAAACAACTACTTTTGATTTTTTATTAGAAGGACAATATAGATGAATTATCAAAAAATAGATATATTATATGTTCATAACTACCCTAAATAAATAAATAAACAACACCCTAACAACAAACTAAAATCTAATATTTGAAATTAAATGCACTATATTATGAGAAGTATCCCTAATAGAATCCCTAAAAAGGTTATATTAACTATATTCTAAAAAAATTATAGGACCCCAAGGAGGATAAAATTATATGGTTCAAGTCAACCACATAAGAAACAATATCAAAAAGTATAATCCTATATACTATTCATAAAAAAATAATGTCCATGATTAATTATATCAATGCTAATGAAAATTAAGTGACCAAAATTGATAAATGAGAGTATAAGTTAAATATTATTAGAAATAATACACTTGTCTAAAAATAAAAAAATATAAATACAACCTTAACCAACTTTTTTTGTCTTATTTTTTTTTCAATTTAGAGGATGATACCATATAATCTAGAACATTAAATTTTTGAGGAATTTTCAAATGAAATTCTAATGTACTACTGATCAGTTCATCTTCAACTTCTAAATTAAATTATTAGAGTAAATTACTTTGAAATATATATATATATATATATATATAATAAAATGTAATTAGCGAAGAAGTTTCTTGTATAGTTATTAATAATAAATTGTGTATATTAGTAATAATAATGTTGAAATAATATTGTAATAAAAACCTAAAACTAACATTAAAATAATTATAATGGATAATAATAATAAGTATATTAACAATAAACTATAATAATAATCTTAATTACAATCAAAAGTGATAAATAAAAATACTATTAATAAGATATAATAACAAAAAATGCATTGGACCCTTATTTTCATGTGAATTAATAATAATAACAATAATGATAAAAAACAATTGTATTAGTTAATGCATATTAAATATATTTTTTAATATAATGAATACAATATATAAAATTTTTATATATCATAGGACCTAATATTGGTGTAAAATATGAATTAAATATTTTTGTTACATCTGTTTCCTGATCATTGTCTGCACAACCCAAACTGGGCCACTATATGGCCTTAAATGTACCTCCCCATATACTAGATATTGATGAATAGTGGCGAGTGTCAGTTAAAATCTTATGGAGAGACTATATGTTTAGTATCATTACTTGAGACAATAAGTAAATAATATAATCATTTATAATATATAAATAACATCAAGGTACCACATATGGATTTATAGTGAAAGACACACCCTGATCAATATTCAAAACCATGGTATAACAATGAATACACACCATTACATATGGTTATACATCACAAAGTAAGCTTTTTTGATGGGTCAAACATACCAGGTACACCTTTAAAAAAATAAATAAAAAAATGGGAGACAGTACTACCAATACTTGGCCTCACCTAAAAATTATTTTCATATCCTTACTAAGCTCCTACACCTTGTTCAATTGTACTAATGTCCACACCCTTATTTGGATTCCAACCATAATGTCACCACATTCGTCAAGGTGAACATGCATGGAGTGAGTATAAAACTCAATAAGCCTTCACCAATGGTTTCCTTAATAACAATTAATATATATGTGCATGTATTTATAGTATGGATAAAATTTGTAAATATTGGACAATTATTGTACTCCAACATATCTTAAGTTTTGATGCCCACAAAAGTCATTATTTTTTTACTAATGATTTAACTTTAAGTGAGTAATAAATTATTTATTAAATCACTAAATATTTTCTTAATGTATATTCTTATTGGAATTGAAATTATTGTTTATATTGAAGAAAAAATTTCAAGTATGAAATCTTATATGAGAAGGGATTAATATTACAATATTAGTTCAAGATAAATTTCATTCTTACATGAAATATTTTTTAAAGGAAAAAACCTCGAATGGTTACTAGATATTATCTTGAAAACTATTAATTATAGAATTTATTATTATATGAAGAAAATATTCTATGTAAATTACCTCTTGAAACATGGGTTTATTCATACGTGAGCTATTCAAGCTATAATATATGTGTACATGATAGTTTTTCTACTAAGTAATCTTATGATAATTGTTATATTCATAAATTAATCTTATGTGAATAATGATTTATTATTATGAAATGTCATAGAATTATTTATTATTAAATATAATTAAAAAAGTAAATCTATTCTCACATAATTCATCTATTTCATGATTTATTTTACATAAAGGCTTGAATTATGTTTATTCATACAAGGTTTGAATTTTAAGGATATTTTCTTGGAATATTTTATTTTTATGATTTATAGGATAGGATTATTAAAATTTAATATGGTATGTTAAAATATTTATTATTTTATAGATATTGTTGATCAAGTTTATATTGTGATATTATTTTAGAAGACTATAATATCTATAATTGAAAAAGAGTTACATGATTTTAAAAGATAGATCAAGGAAAGTTGTTTGACTTGATATTATTTGAATTATTAATTAAATATATAATAACAACAGTGAATAAGATATTTATAAGATAGTATTATAATAGATACTTGAACTTATTCCATTTTACAAAAACCTCAGCTGATCATTTCCGCTACAAATTCTAAAAGTTATAATACTTTTAGGATTATTACTTTATGATCGAGAAAGAAACGATAGAAGAGATAATTATACTATTTTTGTGTGTTCATGGAGATTTCTATAGAAAATTGGATATTTTTTATAATTGAATGACATTAATGATATATTTTTCTAGTAAAAGATCATATACTAATAATTTTGTTTCAAACATGATTTTATACCACTATTATGATAAAAAAATTAAACTATTTATATTTCTATTGAATTTAAACTTATTTTACATAGTGTGGTATTGTGAGGTATAGAAGAGATTTTCTTGTAAAAGTTACATGTTGAAAGATATTATTATTATAAATACACTAAGTTTCATCTTCTTGTACTTAGCTATAAAGATCTCTGGTAAAAATATCTTAATAAAATAACCAAAACCGAATTGAGTGTTGGTGGAGAGGATTATCTTGGCAGACTTGAACCACTATAATTTTTTTTGTTCTATATCATTTATTTTTCATGATATATCAAAATATAAATTGAGGATAAATTAAATAATTTAATTATAGGGAATTGTTTTGTAATGTGAAATTAAATAACTCAATTCCCCCACTCTCAAGTAATTGTGATAGATGGACAAGGAAAAAATTAAACAATCACATTTATAACAACTTCCATACCATTGGGTGCTCATGAATAGATCTTGATAATTGAATTATACTAAATTTTACTTGTGATAAAAATTATAAGGAATTTAAAAAATCCCAATCACATAATATATATTAGAACACCATGTAATGGACATCTCTCTAAAGTATGTATTTTCCTAGATCTCATGATTGGATATGCATGGGTATTACATTGGAATACCAGAAAATATAAAGTCTACTCATCTGATCAACAAAATGATTAAGTATAACTTTGGGATACTATAGAATATATAGGTCACTCATCCAGTCTATAATAGGATCAGGAGAACATATATACTAGGAGATGTATATTCCACCCATTAAATCTATAAAAGGATTAGGTGTAGCTAAAAAAGACTAGTTCCAACACAATCCATAATAGGCTCGGGTATAACATTTGGATAATAAGTGACATACAGTATTCCCATTCAATTTTATCAATAAGTGGATATTAGGTTAGATATATACCTAAAATATTTTATCTTATAAACAGCTAGATACTAGGATGGTATGGTACCAAACTCGACTGATCTTATAGAAAACTGGATACTAGGTTGGCCTGACACCTAACTCAACTGATCTCATAATATAATAGGATCAGATATAGACTTGATCAACACTCCACTAGTGTAGGTAAATATTAATCATTACAATATTGATAATATCATCACACCATTTGACAATATACTCTTGATAATGATAGAATATGTATCTCAAATCTTTTAGTGATCGCCCAAATAACAGGCTCAACCTTCCTCCATACCTTGGGTTAATCAACATATCACAATAACCCAAATTCAAGAATAAAACTACAATAATAAGTAGTCATTTAATAATCTACAATCCTCAACCAAAACCCATTTCATCTCATACATAACATATCTTTCCATCTCTAATACCCAAACTTGACTATCCTCAGTGATCACACTACACACACCATAAAAATTGATACTCTCTGTGAGTCTTGACCATCCCAAGATCAACCTATCACTCTTAGAACACAGCTTTCTAGTGAAATTATTCCTTACTCCATAACTCACAATCACCACACGTAAATTCATATAGGATACCCATCATCGACTAACCACATAATATTTTACCCTCGGTAGGTCATTACTCACCATCGAAAAAGACCATCAGTTGGTCTATCCCCTTTAACCAATTACCATATCACTAGTCATACTTCACTCAACGACTTAGATATAAGGGCCCATCACTAGCCTAATCCATAACATATCCACCAAAGTGAACCAATCATTAGGTGATTAACTCATGAGGTCACCCTTAGTGGAACTCACTTTGCAATCAATATTATCCTCCCTAGGTAGTTCTTGATTTCCCAACATAACATACAGACTACCCCTCATGGATAACCTAATTTACATAAGGATTCCTAATAAAACAATAAAATAATACATCCTTAGCCCTTAACTTAAGGTAAAATTTTCTACACGAATACCTAAGATCTCTCTAGTTCATTAAAGATTTTAATCAATATTATAAACCCCAATGGTTCCAATTTATCTCTATCATAGACTTACCCATATGAAATATTTAACTTATTGGCTATATAATCAGGGCATAACTCTTAGAGGATCCTCCATGAGACCGATAGACCCCACTTGTCTTACCTCACACATGAGAACCCACCTTGGTTCCATCTAGAGTCACTTGAACCTATGTATGAAAAAATAGTCATGGACTCTTGGGATAATCCACAATTCTCACAAATAAGATATGGGTTAGGAATATAAATTTTTCACTATTTTAAAAATATGATCAAAAAATTATTTAACTATGGTCTTACATCTATATAGATTAGTCCATACAAATACAGGATGACCTGAAAGCCTATATTTTTTATTTAAATAACATTATATTTTATAATTTTATTTTAAATGATGGGTATATTTGGGACACATGCATTTAAAATTATCAGCCCTGGAAAATGAACACCTAAAAATTATAACTCATTTATTCCATCCCCCCATTATTACCACCCACATTCTCTCTATCACATCATTGATCACCACCACATTCCATCCCATAGTCCCATCACCCCCTCATGTCTCCTCATCCTCTCCCCTACCCACCCCACCCTTGATCCCCAACCCTAGTCCCCCCTTGATCCATACTCTGACATTATTCTTGTGCTCTAACCAATGACCACAACCTCTCCCACTGATTCACCTCATCAACGATCTGCGATCACCCTCACCCCTAGATAATGACTGTTGCACCCCACTTTGGCCGATAACCATCACCTTATTCTCTGATAAATTTTTTTTGTCCCTCCCATATCACTATTATATAAAGGTACTATAACAATTGTTTGAAACCATTAGTATAAGCTATAAAACTGTTGATACAACATGTACCAATGCTTTCATAAACCATTGAGAATCTCTTCATTAGTATTATTCTATATAAATGGTTTCCTAAAACCATTGGTATAACCCAATGAAAATAGTTTGTGATTGTTTGGTATAACCATACCACCAAATTAGAAAAAAACCTACCCACACATCTATTGTAACAAACATGACCCAGACAACCGGAAATGTCACCAGACCCACCTTGTGACCAGGCCCAAAGGGAATTTCTGATCCCCATGGGATTATAGATAGTTTCCAAACATTAAGTAAATCACAATTGGGAATGGTTTCACCCTCAAATCAGAGTTAACAGACAACGAATATTTTACAAAAATTTTGGTATATACCATCCATACATTATATGTCCATGAAATATCAATAACCAGAAATGAAAAAAATAAACAACAAAATGAGTCATAATCAAAATAACTGATCCAAACCATCTATATCAACATATAAACATCATCCAAAAACAATACACATCAAGGAAAACTGAATGAAATTGAATACATGATAAAATAAAGTTCATCTTAGTCAATATGTCAACATCAAAAAATAAAACCAAGAACCAAGATATATTGTAAGAACATATACATGAAACCCATAGTTTCTCACCATATACCCACTCACTAATCACTAGTAAAGTGGAATGAAAATAAATCTAAGATGAAACCTGAAACCTGTATAAGACATAATAGATACATACATGTATATGAGTGTGTATGTAGGGTGTGATCTAACAGGACCATAGAATATCACCAAGTAGTTTATAAAATTCCATTAATAAATAGGTTATGAATGTCAGTTGGAAATATAAGAGGGAAAATAAGGTTTTACATTTATAAAGGAATCATCCAAAAACAAACATAATTCCTTTAAACATATAAATTTTATCTTTTTTTATACAAAGTCAATTTTTAATGATTTTAAAACCAAAAAACACCACTCTTATTTCATAAAAACCATAAAAACATCTATTTAAGTACATTTTAAAAACATTCATGAAAAATAATCCAAAAATCAAACATTAATTTCCATTTAGAAATAACTTTACAAATAAACCTTTAAAACCATTTGAGAAGAACACAACCAACCCATATTGAGTAAACACACAATACAACGGGCACCTCAAAATTAGGGGACAATATGAAAATAATCTATAATCAATTCTTCCACTATACAAGAAATCATAATGGAATAAAATTAATTTAAAATGGTAATCCCAAATATATAACCACAAATCAAGAAAACATTCCATGGGATACACCCTAGGCATTATAGTGAGATGATCCTAAACGTGCTATAAAGACATAAACTAACAACTTACTCATATTATGTCCAAAAATAATAGAATCCATACAATTATCCTACACCAATCTCATTAGAATAAAACCTATCCTCTATACTTATCCGATAACATTACTAAGGGGACCATGGTACCTTGTGTTCCAACTAGGGTAGCATGAATCAAGACCTCCCACCTAGATACTCAGGTTACCAGGACCAAAAAAACATGGAGGTGAGTAATCAATAAAAATAATAGATAAAGGGAGTATAAAAAATTACTCACACATAACCTCCAATAACCTCACACAAAATATCCCCCTTCAACATAATGAATCCATCACATGATAATAGACAGCCCATAAAGGGAGAGAAAAATAAAGTGAAAACCAAGGTGGGTCCCTCAATATCAAACATATGACTATATAGTATACAACAATCCATTAAAGAAAATTTTACTTGGGGTGCCAAGTTATTTTCATACAACTTGAAATATAATTATAAACACCATTTTTAAAACAACCCATGTAAGGTTACCCTTGAAATCATTGAAACAGCTATAATCTATTCTCATTATATTCCTTTTTAAATTTTAAAATTCCACAATATTCCTTTGAAACAAAATTTTCCTCCTTTTAAGACCCAAATGGAGTCAAGTTCCTTTAACCATCAAAATTCATTGAAAACAAACCTCTTAGGATATTTCTTAAATACTTAGAATACAAACACATTTCCTTTAAATGAAACACTTAAAATATAAGGAATATATCCTTATTCCAAGACTAAAATCCTTGAAAAACAATTGGTAACACATATTAGGTATCACATGAAATTATAACTTCATAAGAAAAGTGTTTTTAAACGTAAATAATCCCATGAAATGTGAAATTAAGGGAGATAATAGAAAAACATACCTCAATATGGATAGAAGTATCAATGTGTCTTTTTCTACGTAGAACACCCAAATGAGCAAGGAAACACCCTCTACAGTTCCCAAACAATAAAAAATTTAGGTTAGAACTATCCTAAAATAAAACAACAACTTTCAAGGAAATTTAGTGCTTTAGGAGGAGGAAAATCCAAGGAGAAATAAAAGAAAAATTGAGGAGAGGATAATAGAATAATAAAAGGGAATATTACCTTGAGATATTTCATGGAAACCTGAATAATGGAGTTTAAAATCAAGAGGAGGAGGAGGGAGATCTCCCCTTGTGTGCTAAGAAGGTCAGATGAATGGGTGAAGAGAGGGAGGGGAAATATTTTAAAAATCAAGAGACTCTTTAAGGTAATTTCACATTTAAATGAAAACTAGTAAGATTGTATGATTTGGTTACATAGGTTGGTAAACTCTTCTCCAAACATGTGTCTGACATTGGAAAAGACCTAGAAACTCACACAGTTTGTCAAACCATGCCTTAATAATGAAAAACCCATAATTAAAAATTGCAGCACTATCGTATGATCACTTGTATGGATTCTCTTACCTATGTGTAATCCATGCTCCAACACTACAAGCATAAAATTACTCACATGATTTACATAGTATTCACATGGATTATACCCAGCCATGTTCTAATCATACAAAAAAACTATAAACTAAAAAAAATTAATTGGAAAGCTTTGATACAAGACAATCCACATAATTTCCCCTTAACTATAAGTATTAATCATGAAATGGAGGAAACATTTCATGAAAAATAAAATATCAAGATCAAAACATAAAAATTTTTAAATTACACAAAAATAACATAAAATATAAAACAATAATGACATGAAAGTTTCATAATCCTCCCCACAATTCCACTTTATTCCCTTATAAATTCATTAATAAAAGTAGAAGAAAAATAAAATTGAAAACCGCAACTCCTATTTAAGAGATGAGAGGTTTAGGTAATTCTAAAGAGGTATGGAATGAATGTAATATTAAAAAACACCCAAATCATCAAACCCATAGGACCAATACTCAAAGAACACTATCATATTCAAGAATATATCAAACCACAATGAATAAACTAGGATTCCTAAAAGGATGGAGAACTATCATGGTCTCCCTACCATTTATAATTTATCCAAAAATGGTGGAATTAAAGGGAAAGAAATCCTAAAAGGAAACCACCACAAAAAAAATCCTTATCCTCAATAAAAAATCTAAGAAAGGAAAAAATACATCAACCCTAAGAGAACATTCCAAATACCAACTCACAACTCTCTAATAGAAACATAACCACAAAAATCCTCAAACAAACCTAAACTGACAATAATATCCAATCCAAAAGGAAATTGGGAAACACAACTAAATAAGACTCATTAAAACCAACTTGGGATCTAGACCCAATTCATAACACTCTACATGGATAAATTAAGATACCAACCATGGGAAATAACCTAATGATGATACCACAAAACAAAATTATCTTCTTTATGATTCCAACCATAAGAATAACACTAGACTCTGTCACTCGAGTATGTACCCAAGTGTCTCTAATACCTAATCAATCAATTATAAACTTTAACACAATTAACACCACACACACCAACATTAAAAAATTTAACTCCACCTAATAAACAAGAGCATAACCATAGAACAACTAATATCCATAAGGAATGATCAAATAGACACCCAAGAAGATATCTAATGAGAACCTAATAGATTTATTCAAATTCAAATCCATAAAAAGGAAACAAAAAAACAAACCAACACCTTAACCTAAATCAAACCCAACAATTCTTTTGATAACCCAACATACAAAAATATATTAATATGGTCTAAAATCCATAACCAATCACACAAAATATTCCCTCATACCATGTGAAACCACAAAACATTAGAATAAAACCCCCAATATTAATATGTGGTCAAAAAACAGACCTCCGTAAATGAAATGAGTTTCCAAAGAACCATTTGTGACTCACTTGGTAAAAAAAGGATGCTAGCTCGAGGAAACAATCAAAAAAATATTTCACCACACATGAAAAACCTTGATCTCTACAAAAATAAGGTATATTTTAATTCATCAAGTCCAAGATATGATTAGAGATTAGATAAGGTTCTAAATCCACTACTCTATATAGAGTTTGGGTAGAATAAAGAACCAAATAAATATTCTACAAATAATGAGAGGATCCACCAAGCGGATCTTACTCAGATACAAACCATATTCCCCTTTTTTTACCATTATAGGAGGCTTAATTTAGAAAACATAAGACCAGATCTCATTAAGATCACACATCACAATTTAAAAGATATTAGTCCTATTAAAAACTATGGGAAGAATACACAAACTCTAAATTATTAAAATAAACACATCAACCACATAATATAAAAATTCATTTACATTAAAATCAAAAACACCAAATAAAGAAAAGAAAAACTATAATTACCCAGGTATACCTTTGGAAAAACAAAAACCCTTCTTATTTAAAACAAACTAACCTTAGTAAAATACTTAATTTCATTTGAAAGCCCAAAAAAATCATCCCATGACATATTTATAATTTAATACCATTTCCAAGTGAAATATAAAATCCTTTCAATTAATTTGTGTAAAATTTCATAACTATTTCAAAATGTTTCCAAAAAATCTATAATTTAATTGATCAATTTGTAAAGATAATCATGTGAAACATGAGAACTACTTACAAAACAACACGCTAGACTAGATTTTGAACCAAATACATCAAGAAACGTTCTTACCTTACTCAAAATAACCTATAAAACACTACACACAAATAAATGATAAATCTATAATCTAAAAAATCCTTTTAAAACACATTAAAACCTTATCCAATCCCTATTTAATATATATCCAACAAATTAGAAACACCTTAGGAGAAATATAGAGCTTGGGGGGGGGGTCATGGTAACAAATTCCGGAGGGATACAAAGTTGTGTATGGTTTGGACACTTGATTTTTCAATTAATACACCAATAGGGTGACAACCACTAATAAGATTCAAAGAATCATCTTCATAGGCTCTTCACATTTTGGTACACCATATTGGCCAGCCCGGCAATGCTAGTTATACTTCTATTTTCACCCCAAAATGTAAGGGACCCCCAAAATCACCTACCTAACTCCCCATGAATATAAATATCATCCTACCATATAAAAATAAATTAAATAATCAAGAAATAAATCAAAATAAAAGACTCAAATCCTAACTACCCAAGGTAACTTGAGGTTCATCATAAGGAAGGGTTGATCAGGAATTCCCCCATACAATTCAATCGAGTCTCGATACTCCTACCTCTTTAATTTGAATTCACGTAACATAATTACCAATAACCTAATACCATTCTATAAACCAAGGATATAATGCCATATATAATGAAATGGATTGGGATAAACCAACACTCTACCCATTTTAGCTCACCAATAGACCCAAAGTGCATTCCTGATCCCCATGGGTTGGAAACTAGTGTATGAGAATCAATGAAATCAGTTTTGGGAATGGTTTCACCCTCAAATTAGAGTTAACACATAGTGGATATTTTAACAAAAATATAGTGTAGATAATATGTAGTAACCCCAGACCCATAAACCTAGATCCGGATCTAAATAAACCTTATTTACATAATGGATTGTTACTAACTGATGAGACCCAATTTTAACTATATATAATCAAAAAAAATTAATGATTCAATTAAACACCTAATAACTTTTCAGGTTTAGAGCATTAGAGAATTAATAAAAACATTACTTAAAAATAATAATATCTTTCTCACCAAATAGAAATTTTCCCCATTATACCTATATTTTCTTATTCTATAATAATACCTCAATATCTACCATAAAATTATTCACATATGACACCATTTTAAATATATCATATGTATTAATCCTCTTCATAACTAAGGGAAATGAAAAAAATAAGAAGGGTGATCTCAAGATCTTAGTAATGGGTAGCATATTTTGGAAGCTATTATTCAATAAATAAGGAATAAATGTTATGGTAAGAATAAAGGATAAAAAAAAATTGCATATAACTAATCATATAAGCTTTAAATACATATATGGATAAAAATATAAAAAAATATAATTTTTTATAATGATGGAAAATATAATGTTGGACATCATAATATTATCTTCAAGGCCTCATACAAGAAATCGTACATACCGTCACAACCTCAAAAAAGAAATCATAAATAATTAGGTACACATACATTGAATAACCAAGATTGTTTGTCTCATGATACATATTAATGCATCATGGGGATATATAATAATACCCCCACCCATAAATTACTAAGTTCAATGCATTGATCAAATGAAATAAATGAATAACAATGAAATATATCACCAATGTTCTTAGAAATCAATAATAATCCACATAGAACTAACAAATTTACAGATTATCAAAGTTTACGTAGTCAATAAATGATCTATTATTCTTGGTAAACACCCCCAATTTTATTTATATAAATTGGTGTGTTTACACCATTTAGAATAATGGATATATAGATATAAAAATATTTAAATGTTAAATATATCCATGATACTAAATAATATGTATATTAAGGAGAAAAATATAGTCAAATGAGAGAAGGTGAGTGATGGAGAAAATATTTAAAAAGAAGTGATTGAGAAGAGAATATTCCTTTAGAAAAAATAAGGTATAAACTGTAAACTAATAAAGGATTAAATAATACCATAAATTTATTATAAATGAAGGTTTTTTAGTAAAGGAAAGTATTTTAGAAGTTAAAAAGGAAAATATAAGCACGAATTTAGAAGTAACTATCTTAAAACTCTTGTAAATTAGTTGTACAAAAAGTTATAATTCACTTACAAAACTATTTTCAAGAGATATCAAAGTAAATTTTATAAAATTATTTTTAAAATAATTTAAAATAATTTAATCATAAAAATAAACTGTATTGAAGTAATAAAATTTGGAGTGGAATATAAAAATATACATAAGTAGAGTAAAATTCATTTTCAGAAATTTCAAGAAAATAATATCATTTTCTTTTGTAAAATTCATAGAATAATGGGAAAATATAATAATTTTGAAAAATTTAAAAAATTATAAAGGTAGATAAATAATGAATAATGTTTATGATTATGGGAAAATATGTTCAGATGAAATCTTTTAAAGAATATCCTTTTTAGACTTTTTTAAATAATATGAAAAACAACTTATTCAAAAAACCTTAAATAGATTACATTTAAAATTTTGAATATTTAAAAAATTCAATAGAAATTGAAATTAATAGATCGTAAAATTATTGAAAAAACCTTTCTTAAAACAAAATAAAGAATTCAGATATAAAATAAAAATGTTTGTGATCAAAAAAGTGAAATTCGGTCAGCTTTTCTTAAAAAAATTCTTTCACACGATTTGAGTACCAAAGAGAGAAAAATAGAAAGTATAATTAAAACACCCAGATATAAATAGTTTCAAATAAAATATATTAGTTTTATGGGAGAAATGACTTATAATTTTTAACAACCCAATACCCACACTCCTGAATCTGATGCTAAAAAAATGTATATTTTTTTTAAAAAAAGTAATTGAAAAATATATAGTCCTTTAAAACATGTGGATATTTTAAAATCTAGGTTTTGTAATAAAATGAAAAAATATTATGACATATCAAATTTAAAAAAATTAAAAAATAAATAGATATTTTTCCTTCTCTATTGCTAGCACCTTAACAATGATAACCTCCATTGGAACTTCAAATGAGCTTGTGAAAACATTTTAAATTATATGGTGAGAATAAAATTTCTCAGTAAGGTATTTTAAAAACTAATGAATTTTTTTTTTAAATACTATTTAAATAATCTTTTCAAATAATTTTATTTTATATCTAATATAAAAATTTGTTAAATACATTTTGAAAATATAATACAAGGGTTTTTAAAATATACAGTCATAGAAAATAGATTTAAAAAATCCTTGAAAATACACATTACTTTGAAAAAATTATTTTGAAATCATCTTCAATTCATATAAAAAAAGATTTATATAATAAATATTATTCCAAAAAATATAAAACTAGGATTTCAAAAATATATAATGATTGAAAATTTATTTGAAAAACCTTTGACAGTATATATTTCTTTCAAAAAATTATTTAAAAAATCATTTCTATTAAAAAATTTATATATTAAATATTTTTTAAAAAATATAAAACTAGGGTTTTCAAAATATATTACCATAGAAAATACTTTTAAAAAACTTTTGATAATAAATATCACTTTGAATAAACTTGGATTTATCCTTAATGTTTTTAAAACCCTCATTTTGAAAATAATAAATTTTTATGGAATGAAAGGATACATGTAAACCCATATAAAGTCCATGTGGCCAATTAATGTATCACATTTTGGAAAATGTCCGCTTAAGCTAGTGTGTTAACATTCAATTCCTTATAATCACATTTTATACACAAGTGATGAGTTTTATAAAATCCTTTTTGAAGTGTTTTTTTCTCGTATGAATTCCATTATTTTTTTTTCAAAAAATACTTAAATTATTTTCTAAGATAAAAATAATTTTATGCATCCTAAAACATTGGAAAAAGATATTTTTATGATAAAAACAAAAAAATTAGTATAATTCCATAATTTATAAACAAAAAATTTAAAATAATTCCTAAAAAGAAATAAATTATTTTATACATATACATGTATATCCTTGCATGAAGTGTAAATAATATCTATAGTGTATCGCCATAATAATAATAATGAATGGAATTAATATGTTTTAAAAAATAGTTCTTGAATAAAATGATAAATATATAATCAAAATATCAAATAAAATTCTTTAAAAAATGTTTATATATAATATTATAATTTTTAAAACATGGGAGTTTGAAAATAATAATTTTCCCTTACATAATGGATTTGGAAATAATACATAAATCAAAAAATAATCTTCCACTGATTTTTTCCATTACATAATCATAATATAAATTAAATGAAAACTTATCTTGAATATAGTATTTTTGAAATAAACTTCTTACATAAAAAAATTTATACATATATTTTCAAAATAGGATTTTAAAAATAAAAAAATTATTTTTCATAAAATAATAGATTTTGAAAATTAGAATTATTTTAAAAGAACTCCCTTTTATAAAAGGGTTTTGAATTTATAATTATCTTATATAAAAAGGTTTTTTTTGTAAAATAATCATATATTTGAAAAAATAGAATCTATTTAAAATATCTTCCTCACATAAAATAATATTTTAAAAAAATACAACCATATATACTTTTCTAAAAAAATATAACCCACCTACCTAAAACTGCTAACCAAACTGCTATGAAATTCTCTTTATTTTAAACCATGATTATCCTTCTTCTATAAAGACTAAAGTCACCCTCACACTATCTTCACAAATAAAGAAAATCACCTCTTTTTTTATCAGGGAGTATGGAATAGTTTAGTTGGAAAAAGTGACTAAGGGAAGAGATCCTATTTAAAAGGCCAAAATGTTTAAAAAAATCATTCAATTATTTATTCAATTTATTATATATATATATATATTTTAAACTCTATTTTGGAATACTTCCAAATAGTGGTGGATTTCCCACACATTTTTCTTTCCAATTATGCAAAGCGATATTTTGTTATTATTCTTTTTTTAATTTATTTTTAATTCCTCACTTCCTCAAGCACCATATAGATATATATATTCATATGATGATTTTTTTTTATAAAATAAACTTCTCAAATATAATTATCATGTGCATTATATATATATATTATTTTTATACAAAAAACCTCTTAAACAAATATATATATATTGAAAATATAAGTATATATATACATATATACTGTACACACACATATATATATTAAATACCGTTTTATAACTCTTTTTTTATATATAAACATAACCTTTAATTTTATTATCAATTACTCATATGTGTATATATACACATACATATATGTATATATATGTACATGGTTACTATTTTGGTTTATCACATATATATATTAAAATATTTTCTATATATATATATATTTATATATTTATATATTCTTATATATTTACAAGCTCTAAAAAAATACTAGCCATAAAATAAAAATTTTATTTCAAAAATCATATTTACTTATACTACGACTGATTACTTATCGATTTATTTTGTTACACAAACAATATTAAGTATTTATTCATGAAAAATCATTATATAATATAAAAATATGCTTATAATTTTCTAGGATGTTACATTCTACCCCACTGAAAATGGATTTATCCCCCAAAATTATTTACTCATACTTAAGGAAATTATAAATTTCCATTTTCAGTATTATAAAAACAAGAATTACTAAAATTTTATATTCTTAAGTGACACCTAAAATTTATTTAATAGAAGCTCAAAAAAATTTCTATCTCATTAAATATCCTCAAACGAAACATAAAATCTCCAAAGTTGTCTAAACCTCCCTCTAATACCAATTGTAACAACCCAAAACCCACACTCCCAGTTCCAGTTCTAAAAATAAAGTATATATTTTTTATAAATAGTAACTAAAAGATATATAGTCCTTTAACAAAATGATGATATTTTTTGGTCTAGGTTTTGTAGGAAAAGGAAAACCATTACAAAATATCATAGTGTAAAGAATTAATAAATAAATAACTATTTTGACTTTGATTGTGTTAGCTCTTTAATGAAGGTAAACTCCTTTGTAACTTCTCTTGATTATGTGAATACATTTTAAAATTTAATATGAGCATAAAATTACCAGTAAGGGATTTTAAAAAATATTTAAAAACCTTTTTATAAATAATATTTAAAAAATCATTCAAAATGATTATTTTATATAAAATATAACCATTTGAAAAATATTTTTTTGAAAATAATATACTAGGGTTTTCAAAATATATAATCATAGAATAAAATTTTCAAAAACTTTTAAATATACATATTGTATTGAAAAAATTATTTAAAATTATTTCCCTTTAATCAAATTTTTTTTTATAATAAATATTTTTTTAAAAAATATACAACTTGGGTTTTCAAAATATTTGACCATAGAAAATAATTTTCAAAAACCTTTTAAAATAAATATATTTTTTTAATTTTTTTCCGTCATTTCAAAAAATGAGATATAATAATTATTTTTCTTAAAAAATATACAACTAGGGTTTTTAAAATATATAACCATAGAAAAAAATTTAAAAAACCTTTTAAAATACATGTATTTCTCCTTAAATTTTTAAAAACAGTCCTTTTGAAAATAATAAATTTTTATTGAAAGAAAATATACTTGGAAACTAATAAGAAGTACATTTTTTACAAATTCTATATCACTTTTTAGATAATGTCTGTTTGAGGTCATGGGTATACTCCCCATTCCTCATAATCATGTTTGATACCCAAGTGCGAAGTTTTATAAAAACATTTTTTGCAGGATTTTATCTTCTTATATCAATTCCATTAAAACAATTTTACAGAAACTACTTAAATTATTTTCTAAGATGATAATAATTTTATATCTCAAAAATATTTAAAAAACCTATTTTCAATATAACACCACAAAGATTAGTTGAATTCCATAATTTATAAAAAATTAAATAATTCCTATAGAGAAATAAATGAATTTATACATATACTTTTATATACATGCATGAAGTGTCAAGAATATATATATTGTATGGCCAAAACTATTATCATTAATGACATCCATATGTTTTAATGAACATTTATTGCATAAAATGACAACTTTAAAATAAAATTTTCAAATAAAATTATTTAAATAAACCTTTATACATAAAATTATAATTTTTGAAAAATGGGAGTTTGAAAATAATTATTTTCCCTTACATAAGGGTTTTTAAAATAATACATCAATCATAAGATATTTTTTTTCAACAAAAATAATTTCCGTAAATAATCATAATATAAATAAAATGATGATTTTTATTGAAACTATGATTTTTGAAATAACCTTCTTGAATAAAAAAATTTATATATATAGTTTCAAAATAAATTTTTGAAAATATCAAAATTAATTTTTATAAAATAATGGCTTTAAAAAATATAATTCTTTTCAAATAATGTCCTTATATAAAAGGGGTTCTGAATTTTTAATTACCTTATATAAAAAGTGATTTTTGGAAAATAATCATAGATTTAATAAATAGAATCTTTTTAAAACATCTTCCTTATATAAAATAATATATTTTAAAAAATATATTATCATAAATTATTTTCTAAATAAAATATAACCCACTTACCTAAAACTGCTAACCAGACTCCTTTGGAATTCATATATTTGAAACCATGACAAACCTCTTTCCCCGAATACTAAACTGACCCTCACACTATTTCCTCAAATAGAGAAACTCAAATATTTTTTTTATCTAAATGTTGGGTAGAGTGTAGTTGTACTAATACAGAAGTGGTTTTTAAAAGCTCTAGAAAAATCCTTTATAAGCGCCAAAAAAGAACTATTGATCAAAGTTCCATTAAAATTGGACTATTTTTATTAACACTAGAAAAGTACTGATAAAGGGGGACCTTTCTCAGATCTAAAAAAAGTACTAGTAAATGTGGTGATTTATCATCACTAGTGTATCATTGATATAGGGTTCCCTTTATTAGTGCTATAAGAAGTATTGATAAAGGTTGTACTGATGCAGTGAAGTGTAAAAATTACATCACATTATTGAAAAAAATGCACCGATATATATAAAATTCTTAATTTAATTGAAATTTTAATTACATAACTAATATAATAAAAAAAACTATATTACAGAAATTTTAAACATTTTTTTAACAATTATATTTGTAAGTACTTTCACAAACATTCAGAATACTCAATAGTTTCATAATCTTTGGCACTTGAACCCCTCTCAAAAAAGAATGATAATGGTATCAATTTCTAAAAAAATTACCCCAAATTGAGAAATAGAATCCACCTATATAATAAATTATTATATTTGTAATACTATAAAGAAATAAATTAAAAATAAACATGAAACAATTCATTTTTAAAATGTCAATTTTATATAAAAGGATATACTTAGAGTCATACTAGCCACAACATGCATCATATTGATGTGTGGATGGTTCTTAAACATCACAAATGACATAAGTATCAATGTACTAAAGTATCAATACAATATAAATGTGTTTTCTTGGTTTTATGTATTTCACATATTTTTTACTAAAATGTCAATTTAAACTAAAAACACACACTTTGAGTTATATCAGTCACATCATGTGTTGGTTTAACATGAGGGTAATTATTAAGCATCACAAATGAATTATGAATCATTTTACTAAAGTATCATGATAATACAAGTGTGTTTTCTTAGTTTTTAGTGAGTGACACATGTTTTTAACTAAATTTCAAATTTTAAATTCATAATGGATACTTTGATCCATACAGGGAACAACATATATCAGATTTAGGTGTGTCTAATTCATACACATAAAATATTCACTACAGATCATTTTCATAAATTATAAAAACAATCTGAATTAATTTTATTTATTTTGAGTATGTGACACGTGTTTTGAACAAAAACATCAATATTAAATAAAAAAACTCACTTAGAGTCATATCGGTCACACCATTAATTATATTGATGTGAGGATAATTACTACATGTCAAAAATGAATTAAGGAAAATTTTACTAAATTATAAAGGCAATACTAATTCGTTTTCTTGGTTTTGAGTATGTCACTTGGCATTTTTCCTAATGTATCAATTTAAACTAAAAACACATACTTTGATTCATACTAGTCACATCATGTATCATATTTTTGTGATACTGATTCCTATATGTCAAAAATGACTTATGAATAATTTTACTGATGTATAAAAAAAATCCATGTGTGTTTTCTCAGATTTCACTTAGTAACACATGTTTTGAACCAAATTTTCAATTTTAATCTTATGATGGCCACTTTTCATCATACCAGTTACATCGTTTATTGAATTGAGGTGAAGATGATTACTACACATAAAAAATTACAAATATATAATTTTCCTAAATTATAAAACAATCCTATTTTTTTGAGTATGTGATGTGTATTTTGAACTAAAATGTCAATTTTAAATGAAAAAACACACTTAGAGTCTTATTGGTCACACCATGCATTGGACTAACATATGGATGATTGCTACACATTAAAAGGATTTAAGGATAATTTTACTAAAGTATCAGGAAAATATGAATATGTTTTGTTGGTTTTGAGTATTTCACGTGTCCTTTTTAGTAAAATATCAATTTAAACTGAGAATGCACACTTTGAGTCATACCGGTCACATCATGTTTCAATTTGATGTGACACTAATATCTACATGTCACAACTGACTTATGAATATATTTTCTAAATTATAAACATAATTTGAACATATGTTTTAGTTTTTTTTATGTTAGACATGTTAAGAACTAAATTATAAATTTTAAATGGATAACGGACACTTTGAGTCATTCGAGGCACACCATGTATCAGATTGAGGCGTTGATGATTACTAAACTTCAAAAATTAATAATGCATTGTTTTCCTAAAGTATCAAAACAATACGAATGTTTTTTGTTGGTTTTGAGTATATGATGTGTGTTTTTAACTAAAATGTGAATTTTAAATAAAAATACACACTTAGAGTCATATCATTCGCACCATGAATCATATTGTTATGAAGATGATTCCTACACATCAAAAGTGAATTAAGGAACATTACAATAAATTATCAAGACAATATAATTTTGATTTCTTATTTTTGAGTTTTCCATGTGTCTTTTTTACTAAAATGTCAATTTAAACTGATAATACACACTTTGGGTCATACCAGTCACATCATGTGTCAGTTTGACCTAATAAATATTCCTACATGTCAAAAATTAATTAAGAACTAGTATAATAAATTAACAACATAATATGAGAATGTTTTCTTAGTTTTCAATTTGTAACACATGTTTTGAACTAAGTTGTTAATTTTCAACTGATAACAACAACATTGAGGCATACCAATAACACTGTGTATTGGATTTAGGTGAGGCTAATTCATACACCTAAAAAACGACTTATAGTTTTTTTTATAAAGTATCAAAAAAATTAAAATGTATTTTCTCTGTTTTGAGTATGTGACATGTGTTTTGAACTAAAATGTCAATTTTTAATAAAAAGACATAATTAGAGTTATACCGATCACAATGTATATTATATTTAAGTGTGACTAATTCGTAAACATCCAAAATTACTTATGAATAATTTTCCTAAAGTACCAAAATAATCTTAATATATTTTCTCAGTTTTGAGTATGCCATGTTTTTTTTAGTAAAATGTCATTTTAAACTGAAAACATGCACTTTGAGTTATAATAGTCACATCATGCATCAGTTTGATTTGAGAATGATTCTTACATATTTAAAATTAATTATGAATTTTTTCCCAAATCATCAAGACAATACAAGCACATTTTATTAATTTTTTATGGGTGACACATGTTTAGAACTAAATTGTGAATTTAAAATTGATAATGGACACTTTGAGTCATATTAGAACACCATGTATAAGATTTAGGTAATACTGATCACTATACATAAAAAAGACTTATTAATTTTATTTCCTAAAGTATCAAAATAGTCCTAATAAGTTTTCTCAGTTTTGAGTATATGATGTGTGTTTTTAACTAAAATATCAATGTTAAATAAAACCACACACTCAGAGTCATACCGGTCACAAAATGAATTATATTAGGATGTTTTTGATTTCTATATGTTAAAAATAACTTTTAGATCATTTTACCCAAGTATCAAATCAATTTGAATTGGTTTTCTCCATTTTGAGTATGTCACATGTATTTTTTTACTAAAATATCAATTTAAACTAAAATCATGCACTTTGAGTCATACCGATCACATCATGTGTTTGTTTGATGTGAGATTGATTCCTACAAATCAAAAATGACTTATGAATCATTTTAAAAAATTATCAAGACAATTTGAATGTGTTTTATTAGTTTTCAGTGAGTGATACACTTTTTAAACTAAATTGTCAATTTTCAACTAATAATGTACACTTTGAGTCATACTGGGTACTGGATTGAGGTTTGACTGATTCCTACACATCAAAAATTACTTATGGGTTGTTTTACTAATGTATAAACTCTATTCAATTGTGTTTTCTTAGTTTTGAGTATGTGACTTGTGTTTTGAACAAAAATTTCAATTTTAAATTGAAAACATGAACTTTGAGTTATAAAGAACACATCATGTATCATATTGAGGCGAGGTTTATTCCTAAATCTTAAAAATGATTTATGGATCATTTTCCTAAATTATCAAAACAATATGATTTTTTTTATAAATTTTGAGTGAGTAATGTGTGTTTTGAGCCAAAATATAATTTATAAACTAAAAAAATACATTATGATTCATATTGATAACACCATGTATCAGATTTAGGTCTGAATGATTGATGTGTATTTTATTTCTATATTAGCATTATTAGATTCAAACATGTTACTAGCTAAGTCATACCGGGCACACCGTGTATTGTATTGAGGTACGATTTATTCCTACACATCAAAAATAACTTATGAATCATTTTCCTAAAGTATAAAACCAATCTAATTTTTTTTTCATAATTTTAATAATGAAACATGTGTTTTTAACTAAAATTTTAATTTTAAACTAATAATATAAACTTCGAGTCATACTGGGTATATTTTGTATCAGATTGAGTTATGGTTGATTCCTAAACATCACACCATATCTTTTTATTCTTAAATTCATTAAAAATTCATGGTTATATAAAAATATTGTTGTGTGATAACTTAGAATGTTAAATTAATTTTAAAAAAATTAAAGTGTGTCACCATAAGTGCATAATTCTCATTGAGTTCATAATCGTCATTGAGTTCATAATCATAGTACATGAGTGCATCATGAGTGTATCAACCTTCTTCACGATCTTTAGGAAAATTAAAAAAATATTTTTCAAATAAAAATGATAAGTAAATTAATTAAAAATTAGTAGATAAAATAATTAAAAAATTCATTAAATAAGTTTTAGTAATTAACCTCTTCATGATGTCTATATACAATTTGACACTATGTATTCTTCCCATTCATTTCAAAAAAAATCTATTTACTCTTTTGAATAAAAGGACTTTCAGTAGTCCTGGTAGTACAAGAAAACTATAAACAAAAAAAGGATTAGTAAATTCTTGAAATGAAATTATAATTTTCCTCAGAAATACCTCTTTAGGGATACTTGTATTTTGGTATAATAAAATAACTTTCAGAAATTTACAAACGTAATAAGCACAATATGTGACATTAGATTTTTATGAGAATTGTAGAAACATTGATAAAATAAATTAATTAATTTTGGTATAGGTTTTTATAGTGGAATGTTATTATATATACCCCAATACTTATCCATTTTTAGAAGCCGATAGGCTTTTTATAGTCATAAAAAATCCTCATTCCTTGATTTTTATGATATATAAACACTACCCTATCATAAAATAATTTTCATTAAAACATAATATAAAATTTATAACTTGATGTTTATTTGTATAATGCAGCATTTAGTGTATTAAAAATTGATAAATATCATCACTTGTGGTTGGTTTGTTGGGTATTAATGCATTGAGTCCAAAAAATAAATCTTTGGATTATCCAAATTGACTATAATGAGTAACCATTGTTTCATAAAAATAGAAAGGAATGATTAATAAATTGAATTAAAATATATTAGTTATGATTAAATTGAATAATTTTACCCCTAAATCATGGGTATTAAGAAGATTCTATCATTTTTATGTTTTCTTTCAAACATTGTGGCCAGTTTGTCTACTATTACACTACATTTCTTTGATTCCAATAGAATAGTTTTGAAGAAGTAATGCGAAGACTAATTATTACAAATTTCCATTCATAGTAATTTCCCTTAAAATAGTGTTCATATATTTTCCTTCAAAAATTACAAATAGTGTTTAGTCATAATTAACATAGTATATCAACTATTGGATAAAAAAATCATGAAATCACACATCATGTATAAATTTAAAACTGATACTCCTAGCCATTCATTCTGGAGGACTTCATTTACATTCTCATGACCAATATAGTTTGTAATGGACTCTCCATATACTTGTTCTTCGAAATCAATTGTGGTCATATCACCCCATGATAAAATTGTATCTTCATGAACATTTAATGTTAGTAAATATATATATTGAATGGGTAGGGTAATGGTACTTTGTGAAGGGTTTTTCGACTAGTTGGTTGATCCTTTAGATAATTTTGATTCTACCTTTTGTTTCACCCCCTTTCCTTTGTACGTATGTAATAAAATTCACCAGTTCAAGCCATTCTTATTTAATTCTTAAAGGTTTTTCATGGAATGTAAATTGAAAATGAATAACTCCTTATAGACATGTATTTTTATAGGATCTAATAGCTATGATATGAAAGATTCAATTTTTTGATTGGTCATATGAATATATGCATCATCGGGTGGAATAAGTAGCTCAACACTCAAATTGTGATCTATTTGAATCACCACTCTCACATGACCTATTATAATTTGTTTGTTGTGTAGAATATATCCTTGTATATTGTATATGGAACCCCTCATAACAAGGTCATGGGTAGATGTTGATAGATATAAATTTCAATCATTTTCACCTTGTATAATATTAGTACAAGAAAGGTATCAATATTTTCATGATTGAAATTTCATAGAGATTATTATAGAAATATTGATTACTTCTTAAAAGATATAAATTTGAGGGGAATGACTTTCATCAAAGATGGGTGGGTCTTCAGGTAGTGGTTGTTCTTATTTTATTTATTCTATTGGTTCTTTCACATAAAATTTTATAACAACTATGATAAACAATTAAGTTTTTCTTATACATTAACTAATCATGACTGAAACTCTTTCATTTTCTTATCTATATCCACCTGGTCATTTCTTTTCTAAAAATATGTTCAGGGTGACGCCCTAAAACCCAAAATTCTGATGCATACATACTATTCTGGATTCTTCAAGGCTATTGATAGTATCTATTCATTAGGTAAAGCTGATGATGATTCTTATTTCCAAGTTAGATTAAAAATATAGGAAAATAATGAATATTTATTATTTAATTCCAATTTAAAGCACACTTTTTGTCATGTCATACTTACACATGATTACCACACTTTTTGTGTGTTTTCAAATATTAATATCCTATCTTTATTTTCATGTGCCTCCTTCTATAACACATGATGTGGGATATAAGTGGCTTTGTATTTATATTGATCAATATATATATATATAAATTAACATATATATGTTGTTGTTTCATGTCACATAAAATTATTACCGTAGATTTAAAATATGTACCAATTTTTTTCAAGTGAAGCATACCCCATCCTTGTTTTAAGGTAGGGGTACATTGGTTTTTATGCCTGTTTTTTACTTTCAGAACTCAATTTATATTTCATAAATTACAAATTCATAATAAAAGTGATTAATACATATATTTTCAAGAAATGTATTACCAGTCACAATGTACCAGAAAAGATGTCTCCTCACTATGACTAATAAACACATCCCATTTTTTATGATTTATTAGGTGTGCATACATCTATAGTGGGTGAGAGTTTATTTTACCTTTAGTATCTTTGAAATGATACTTCACAAGAATTTTTATAAATCCTATATATGCCTTTCTAGTGAGCATTAATACAATTTTATTTGGGATCCATCTACTATAAAAGCACTTTGTGAAGGATAAGAATGATTAAGTTTAAATTCCATTATTTGTTTAGTAAAATAATGAAATTATATCATAATGATACACTAATATATTTCCAAATTAGTGTCTTAATCATGGACAAAAAATTGCTCCATTAATCTACATCCATTGGATTTCATATTCTAGTGTTGAGACCAATGTAACTAATGAACATGCCCTTGTTGGGGTTAACATACTTCCCAAGTGCATTCCATCCAAAATTAAATTTGATGCATTTTTTTTCATACCTTAATAATTTTTTCTAAAACCATCATGCGACGATGGTCCTTTTTTCTAGGACATAGGTTGTTCACTATCTACCATTTCAGTAGTTTCAAAATCCTCAATATGTTATTCCTCTAAATTGGTATCATCAACATTAACATAAGGTTGTTGTTCCTCTACATTGGGAGCATCATCATGTTGGGAAGAATATTGTTCCTTAGGATTGGGATCATCAACATGTGTAGAATTCATTATCTATAGAAGTGGTTGAACATTTAATCTAGATTACATAAATTTAATAGTGAATAAATGATAATATAAGGCAATACAATGTATATTACAAAAAATATTACATGATTATTGAACTCATTTTTTTAATAGTAGAACATATTTTACCCCTCTATCAAGTATCCAAATACCCTCATTGTGGTATCCTCTAATATAAAAGATCCCATCTATATTGGGATCACTGTGAAATGATTGTTATAACCCAAAGAAACGGTCATCCTCAATTGAATTGATATCCAACCCATTAGTGGTTTTGGTCATTAACTGAACAATTAATAACTTTTGGTATGTAGGGAATGGAACATACAATACTTGTACTTCCTATGATTTCATTATAAAAGTTTTTATTTGTATAATTTCTAATTATAATCCATATTCACGAATCCCAAATTCATTCCTATTATCAACTCACTTTCATTGCAAAATCATCACTTGAAATGTTGTATAATCCAATTCCCATATTTTTTTGATGATTCCAAAGTATGAAATATTCACATATGTTTGATCTTTCTCCTTGGCACCAGATACATGCATCACAATATCCAAAAGTGTAACTCCATTATTTTTCATGGTACCATGTTCATCATGTTCATTTGTATAGAATTTATAACCATTATAAGACAATACATGCACACTTGTTCCTATGGATATCTATTGAATTCATTCTGAAATTGTATTCATATTTTCAATTGGCTCCTTAAAAATATAGTCTCAAGACCATCATATAATCTGTTTATTATGTGTATTTGATATCTATATTTCTGTATTTGATGGGTATATTTTGTTAGAAAAATTAGTGTTGGAAAGATGAAATATCTTGTGATGATATATCTGCACTCCATTGGTTGTAATGTAAGATGTGTTTGGTTGGGATTAATATAAAATTCTGATGGCATGTCAGAAATTGACACCCCCTATATTCTGGTTATATCATAACATAAAGTTATTTAATAAACAATGGTTTATTTTTCATCCATAATCCATGTGCATAACCCATGTTTTCATTCCATACCACATGTGTAAAATATATAAAAAATTGGTATCCATAAAAAAAATATTAAACAATAATAAAATTATATAAAAAATTATTATCACCACATTAATAAAATAATTAAAACAAAAAATAAAGTATATAAATATAGATTATGTTCACAAGTAAAAAAATTATCATGATATAATTTTTATCAAGCCTTAAAAATATAAAAATATTGTCATAAATCATACAAACTAAATTAAAACCATTTTATAATTCCAATAAAAAAATAAACAAATCAGGAGATATTAAAATTATTGGGGTTCATCTACCTGCTATGGGAAGAAAATGAGAATAATTTTTTGATTTTAATCCATGGGATCAGAATGGATAATTGAAAATTGGAGCTGATTACCATCTGTTCACCACAAAAACTTTGCCTACTTATCATTTACAGTCACCAACTTACATGAAAAGCGGGTTTCATTTTTGCACTGCACAACTAGGATATCCATGTAATTAGAGTAAGAAATAATTATGAATGAGTGAAATAAACATGAAGGAGAGGGAGAGGGTGAACCAACAGTGACTCAGGACACATCTTCCATCATGCCCTAGGTTTCGATGATGGGTTTTCCAGTACCTCACCTAGGGGAAGGAGAGGGACCTCTATCATCCTCTGTGGGTGGCCGACCTCACTCTTCCTTACCTTTTTCAAACCACAATTTTCATCCACATTTACCCCATATTTATATTTTACCTAAAGTTCTCGATCTTTTTAATGGTTCCCTATATCTTCCACTCTTGGAATAAAAGTTAACTGATTCTACTTCTTTACTTACCTTGAATCTAATTTCTCATTTTAAGAAATGTCTCCCATCAGTGGATTCATTTGACATATTTTTCTTCAATGCTTGGGGTCTTCAAGATCAACCAATTATAAGTATTCTTGATAATAGACATATGATGATTAATTTTAGTTCAGTGGAGGATCTAATTTTATCTTGGTCTATTGTGCCTTGTATCTAAAAAAAATTATGATTCTTTTTGTTTAGGTGATCCTACTATTTTAACATGAACCGAGATTCACCCAGGAAGGAAATTTTGGAAGATTTTCCTGAACTTCCTCTTTAATTTCAAAATCCATCTATCATTCAAATTATTGGGAATCTAGTGGGTTTGTATTTTTGTTTTGATAGTAGAACCCATTCAGTATGTCACCCGATTTATCTAAGAATCTACATAGAAGATTATGTTTCACATTTCCCTATTTAGTATTCGTGGATATTGGTTGGTGAGAAGTTTTTATAAAATAATCCAGTTTCTTTTGAACAGTGGGTATATTATTATTCTTTGTGCAAGAGGCTTGGTCATATAAATGTAATTTGTATGTGTGATACTTTGAACTATGTTCATTTGACTATTGAAGAGGGTATAGGTTTATAAGATGGGGTCTAAAAAGAGCAACAATATTCCACCTCTAGAGAGGTAACTATTCAAAAAGGTGTGGGTGAAGCAGCTAAAGTGTTTCTTGCCCGAAAGAACATTCTTCTAAGTGTGTTCAATCCCAAAGTTTAAGATGTGTTTATAAGGTGGAAACATGACATTTTTGGTTTATTAATGTAGGATACATCCATGTCATGTGGGTTATAGGTATTGTATAACTCTAGTCCTCCTACCTCTATGAAGGTGGCATTCTATGTTGAGGCTATGAGAGCGGGCAATGGAACCATGCAAAAGGAGGAAGGACTAAGATAGTGTGTCCTATTTCCATCTCTAATCAGGATGCGGTTATTTTGCTGAAAATGGAAAATGTTTCAAATCATTACTCAATTATGGGTATGTAGGTCATAGGGGGTGCTGCAACTATTGATAAATGGTCAGGTCCAAGGAAGATCAAGACATAAATTCAGTTTGGAAATAGTTTTGAAGGATTAGATATTAGAGAACTAGATCAGTATCAACCAGTCCCATATTGGGTGGTGGGTTTTGATGATGTTCAATGCATCCTCAAATATGTGACTAGTGATGGGCTCTCTTGAAGTTTATCTGATGACAGTGTGGTAGGTCATCATAGAAGTGGGATTCACAATCCGAGGACAAAGAAGGGGTAGAAAGAAAGCAATGTTTTAGGTAGTTTCATTCTACATAAAAAATAGAAACCTAAAGGACACAAGGACTACTCATACCTACCTAAACCGATGAATACACAGTCTACTATGAAATCGAGGCCTAAAGAGACAAACATAGAGCCTCACAATAAGGATAATGATAAAAAGGTGAGTGAAATGGTTCAATGTAGAAACCAATTAATAGAAATAATTGAAGAATAATATGGATGTTTGATGGGAGAACCAAATATGATTTAGGAAGCCTCAGTGGTGATGGATGAGAAAAACACTGACCGATTTGATCTCATTAAAGTTGCACCTAACGACCAGCAGCGGGAGTCATTCAAAGAGGATCCAAATAGTGTTAACCTTTGGGAGATGATTTTCCAATTTGAGGAAGAAATAATGGAGGAATCAATTTTTACAAATGCCTTTAAAGAGGATGTAGATAAGATAATTGAGTGACTACTACTTGTGGATACAAATAAGGAGTAGATAGAGTTGATCAATAAGTAGGACCATATTCTAATAAGTGGTTTCAATAAAGGGAAATTTAAAATGGAGGGTTACATTCAAAAATGGGAAAAGACGGATTATTGGCTCAAATATCATATCAAATATGACTTGGATAGATAGGTAAGAAATATTCACTAGAAATTATTTAAGGATAATGTGTGAAATAGGCTCAAATTATACATTAATGGTTCATCTATTTTGTATGGTTTTTGATGGTTTGTATTTTATACATGAATGGGTTCTCACTAACCCCTTAAAAGTGTTTGCAAACTAAAAATATTTTTTTCAATCACTCAAATTGAGGAAAAATAAGATTTCTCACACACCATTCAAATAATTTGGGAAAATTAAAAATAAAGATGTTCGAGGGGGTGTGATGGATCAAAAGTGATCACATACCTTGGATTTTGAATGTTTCTATTCTTCCAAGATGAATGAGGGAGAGTGATTAAAGATAATCGATTATGCGAGATCTTGAACAATGTGAGCAAGAAAAAATAGTTAGGGTTATATTTAAAAGACTAAGAAGTGTTTTATTAGTGTTTTTTAAAAATGTGTTGTTATAATGTGGTTTTATCAGTGCTAAAATAATAAGTGCTGATAAAACCGATTTTTTATCAGTGCTGAATAAGTGCGGATAAAACATATTTTTATCAACACTAAAATTATAATGCTGATAAAGTCATGTTTTATCGATGCCTATTTAGCAATGATAAACCCCTAATTTTAATAATATAATTAATAAAATTAAAAAATATAAATGTATATAATTATAAATAAAAATAATTGTATGTAATTATAAATAAATATTTAATTAATTATGAATATGTATTTATAAATATAATTATAAATAAATATAAATAAATATAAATAGATATGATTATATATAATTATTTATAATTATAAAAAAAAATTATTTATATAATTAAAAATGTATTAATAGAATTATAAATATGTATTTATAAATATAATTAGAGATATAAATTTATAATTATAATTATAAAGTGATATAATTACAAATATTTTATATAATTATATATATATATATATATATATATAATTATATATATTTATATATTCACTAGAAGGGTAATGTGGCCCATATAAGGGTTGATCCAACGATAGTCTCAGAAAGGCTTCAAATTGGAGAGAACTCAATCAATGAGAGACTTTTCTTTTTAAGAAGTTCGACACCATGTAATTTTAGTGAGTTCTTTGTTAAATTTTAGTTATTTTGGGTTTTACAGATTGGAGATTTGTATCACTCGGAAGGGGTTTATTTCATTTTCTCTTCCCCTCTGCTGATCTAAAGTTGTTGGCCTGAGGATTTGGCTGGATATCCCTCAGGTCGGGATTTCTACACATATGGGAATGAGATCATAGATTCAATAAATTTGAGGTGGTTCATTTATTGGTGCAAGTATGGGTTAAGGTATTTGGTCTTAATTTGGTACTTTATCACCCCAAGATTCTTCTTGATATTGCGTTGTCCATAAGGATCACCATTAAAGCTAGATAAGAAAACTAAAATGGCATATATTGGTCACTTTTCATGGTTCCTGGTCGAGGTTGATTTTTCTTCTATATTATTGTTTTTTTCTTGAAATCTATGATGATGAAATTGAGTGTAGGATTGAATATAAGAAGGTTCACCAGTTTTGTTTGAATTGTAAAAAAATTGTTGACAAAATTTTGATCTATAATTATTGTATTGTTTTTTATTTCTACTCCACTCATGGAAATGATGAGACTTTATTAGTTTTAAGGATTCATAATTGGAAATAGAGTGATTTAGATAGAATGGGTAATTATGTTAAGAATTTTCCTTGTGTATTTAAACAGGTTGGCTTAGTTCGGAATGGACCTGGATGTGCATCTGACTGGAAGTTGGTTAGTTCGAATGATGATTCCACTGGTGTTGCTTGCACGGGGGGTAGTCAGTGATCATGAAACACTATGGTTTTCCCTAAATATTTTACTTAGGATGACAATAGGTATTGATCTTGATCATGGTTCAAGATTGTGTAGGAGTGGCAAATAGGTGAAATGGATATGGCTAACTCCCCTATTTCTGCCCAGATACAAGTTCTTCCATAACATCCTATAAGATATGGACTTGCTACTGTGACAGAGGCCAGTTTAGTAGATTTTTTAAATAAAAGTGTAGTGGATTGTGGAGAGATTATGAGTAGTGATATTGTTCCATAGACTAGGGAGAATGTTTCTATAGAAGTGGGTGACCACCAGTCGATGGATGGAAGGACTAATAAGACATAAATGGATGTCCAATATATTGATGAGGATGCTATCCAAGAATTAGTTGGCCAACATTTAAGGTAGGAGATTCTAGTTTTGGAAGGGGCTCATAAAGGTAAGAAAATTTTAGTGTATGTAGAGGGATTCCAATTGGTCATTCCTCAGAAAGTTAAAACACATGAGACTCAATCCCATCCTCCATAGGTTTTACCCGCTCTGATTCAATTGCAAGTTGACCTTTCTAGAAGTGAATCTTTTCAATATTTACCCTTGAAGGTTATTTACCCAAGATATAGTGAGAATGTAAAGTGGTAATATCCTTCACTTTAATGACCTAATGAAATATGATCATGCCTCTTTTGGAAGGGCCTTAGATGAAGATTGTACTATTGCATGAGAAAGAAACTCTAGTATCATACCAATAGATGACTAGGAAGGTGAGAGGCCCACAGAAGGACTTAGCAAGGAAACAGAAGAACGGTTTTTATAATATCTTGAAGTTATCTAATCTCTGATGGAGCTGAATGTACTTGGTTGTAGTGATTATATAACAGTTCAAAAGCTGTTATCAATTAACATTGAAGATGGATTTTTCTCTTATTCGGGGATGGATTTTCAGAATAGAAATTTAGGATTTTTTCCACTTTAGGGGAATCATGTGAATCATCATTGAATGAACATGATGAGGCCCCACAAGTGGTAAAGGCACAACGTAGAGGTTGGAATCTAAAGGGTAGAGAATGATATCCTAGGAATTTTGGATCTTAAGGGACTAACAAGGATTATTCTTTATTTTGATGTAGGAACTCTATTCCTTGTATGACCTGTATTCATCATTGTATTCTTTCGTTTTCAATTAATAAATTTGGGTTCATGGATTTGGTCTCTAAATCCATGACCAAACCATTTTTAGTATAAAAATATTGAAAATATTAAATGTATAGTAAATAAATATACATATAAATAAATATTAAAACATGATTAAATTCCAAAAATCATAAAAATAAATAATTATTAAAAATTAATAAATAATATTAAATGAAATAAATATTAAAAATGAATAAATAGAATTTAATAAAAAACTATTTTAAAAAATTAATTCATATAAGATGAACACCTTGAATTGTAAACATGAACAAAAATGAAAGAAATATTAAAAAATCATTTAAATTAGTTAATTATTTAAATTTCAAACAATATAAAAATATTATAACTTAATAGATAAAAATAAATAATACTAAAAATATAAATTAAAAATATATTAAAAATAATAATTATTAAAATATAAATATGTATAAAAATGAATAAATTTCAAAAATATTATCTCTGTCACGACCCGCCCTCGGGGTCCGTGCCGTGACTACCCCAATCCCGCCTTCCATAGGCCAGGGGCTGGCGACTAGCACCAAGGCGTAAATCCCAGTAAAAAGGGAAGGCATTGCCTTTGTAAAGTAAACAAACACCACAGAGTAAGCAAGCGGAAAGTAAACACTAAGCAAAATCAGAGTACAACTAAAAGTGCGGAAAAGTAAATGGGCCAGTATACAAACCCAAACTGAAAGTAAAGTACAACTCGAAAAGGAAAACAACAACTGAAAGTAAAAGCCGCTACACCGAGCTGTCCACTGGAAATCCCACCTGAAGGGTGGGTACAGATAGCTCCACTGCTCCACGGGTCCCGCCGTCCGCTCCGAGCACGTCCCGCCCAGTGGTCCACCTCCAGGTACCGTCCTGCTCTGCAAGCCTCAGCTAAGATCAACGCTGTCCGTCGTCTGCAACCAACACAACGTAGTGCGGGCAAAGCCCGTGCAGGGGTGAGTATAAGCTACTCAGTAGGGACCCCGAGACCCCTGAAGGTCTCTCAAATCCACAAAGGATAAACCATGAAGAAAGGTACAATCACGAAGTAACAACCGACACTGCTTAGGTATATGCCCATACATATACCTAAGTCATCAATTTCAAATACGCTCCAACCTCCGAGCCCAAGTACAAATCAGTCCACACAGGAAAGTAAACGTATTCCACACAGGAAAGCAAAACGTAATCCACACAGGATAGCACAACACAATCCACACAGGAAAGCAACAGGATTCAGCTCACACAGGTATACTTCTTCAAAAGATGATAAAGATGATCTCTGATCCATCTAAGTCGTCGGACCCACGAAGGATCAATAGGTAACTAACCCCCGCAAAAGACCCACACAGGATCGGGCCCACGTAGGACCTGTAGGCGCTGGTTCACACAGGACCGCTGAGCGCAAAGACCCACACAGGATCAGACCCACACAGGATCGGGCCCACACAGGACCTGTAGCACTGATCCACGTAGGATCGCTGAGTGCTGAAGTCATCGTTGTCGAATCCACACAGGATCTCTGTACTGTTGTCGTCGCAATCACAATAGCAGTAGTAGCAGTAGTAGTCACAGTAACAGTCGCAGCCAGCACTAGGGTTCCCGCACATAGCAAGCTCGTTCGGAGGATCCGCTCCACGAGCCGAGAGGCTGATACATCAACTATCACAAAGTCCAGAGTTGATGTATCCAAAAGTTCTGTATCGTCAACAGGAACTCAACGCAATAGACGGCGCGTCGATCGGACGCCCGGTCTGAGAGTTATTGGCATTTTTGTCCCCGGGGCCCGGTTGGTTTTTAAGGAAAAACCAACCCGACCGTACTCCCCCTGCATCCAAACCTCGGGCGGAGTATGCCAAAAGAACCGTCTCACTAAGAGGAACACAACAAAACTGACGGCACGTCAATCGGACGTCCGTAGCTCAAGATATGAGCGTTTCCACTCCGAAGGCCCGGTTGGTTTCGTGAACGAACCAACCCGGCCGAACTCAAAGTATTCCGAAACCTTGAGTGAGATATACCAAAACGACCGTCTCGATCCAAGGATCGCGTTTCCGCAGACGGTTTGTCAATCAGAGGTCCGTGGCTCAAGTTATGGACAAAATACCGAAACTCATTCGAAACGGGGGGTCCGGGTCCGGGCCGACCCGGGTCCGACCCAGCCCGGCCGGCCGGCCGGCGGCGCGACGGCCTGGCGCCCCATGGAGGCAACGCGCGGGGGGGGGGGGGGGGGGGGGGCAAAGCCCCCCGCTTCTTGGAATGGCGGCGCGACATTATGCCGCGCCCTTGTGTCAACAACGGCCCCCCTCCTGGGGGCCTGCTTCGTGGAAAAACCGGGGGGCCGCCTGCCCCCCCTCAAGGAAACCGCCCCCCTCATAAATGAGGGGGGGGGGGGGGGTTTAAGCTGGCAGGGGGAATTTATTTCCCCCGCCTTTTGACCTTCCGTCCGGCAAACTGCCGGCCGGTTTTCTCCAACGGGACCGGAAAATCCAGTCCCCTTTCCGGCTTCCGACGCCGGCGGCCCGGCCGCCGGTCTTCTCGTCCCGCCACGGCCCGGAACCGGCCGCGGTGTTCGTCGTCCGGCGCGGTGCGACGGCACCGCGCCCCTCCACTGCGCCTCCGATTCCCCTTGACGCGGTGCGACAACGTCGCGTTCTTGATGATTCTTCCACGGCGCGGCGCGACGGCGCCGCACAATATAAACATACAATTATCCGCGTGGTGCGACGACACCACACCACCTTTGTTTCCACCCGCAAGGTAAATCAACAAGAAGGATGGAGGGGGTTCGGCCATGTTCATGCGGTCCGGCCCCCTCACGATAAATGATAACACAACTTAAAATCCTTACGTTAGTCATGCATGAACCACGAACAAGGATAAATAAATAAACAATTTACAACAACCCCTACCTTGGGTATAGGTTCGAAGATTTGTCAACGTCCCGCGGAAGACAACGTCGCGGAGGTCGGGCGTTGCGGTAGTCGTTCGTCAAATCCGATGACGAAGAGGTACATCCGAAGAGATACGTCGTTGGCGAATCTTCGTATGCCGACGAAGGGAGTCCGAGGAGGAAGCGGCGTTCCCTCTCGTTGACACGGAAGACGAAGAAGAGAGGAGTGGCGTTCTTCATCGGAGCTTGAGCGTTCTTCGTCAAGTTGAGCGTTCTTCGTCAAAGATTTAAGAAGGAAGAAAAGTTCTCAAAAGCTCTCAAGATGGCTAAAGAGTTCTAACCCAACAAAATAAGATAAGAGCTTATTTTATTCACAAACTCAACAAATGAATTTCAAAGGTTTGAAATTCAAAAAGGATAACTCCAAAATTAAATAACTCATGTCATTTAAAGAGGGGTTAAGGGAGTTGGGAGAAGATGAAAAGTTTAGGGTTCGTGTGGGCCCCACCACACTTAATCCTCTCAAGGGAGGTTAAGTGGGTGTGGGTCCCACCCCTAACTTCCTTTGAGAGAAGTTAACTAATAAGTTTAAATAAAAATATGTAATCCACAATTTTTATTTAACTTATTCTAAACTCCCAAAAACTAACTCTCATCCCGAAATAAACGCAACCTCGGAAAAGGTCTCCTTAAGTGAATATCGGCGCTGCGTGTTCATCGGTGCCCTCAGATTTCAATTCCGAGCACCGGATCAAAAGTTAGGAATTCCCGCTCGTTCGTTCACTGAACGTACCCGAGCCAAACTTCGGAAAATGATTCCGGGCACTCCGGGCCTCGGAATCAGGTGCCGTCAGAAACCGCGCTCTTGTAAAATTCCAAAGAAAATTAAGAAAAAAATTTCCCTTGAATTTTACGGGTCTTTACAATCTCGAAAATGAAAAATATACATCAAATTTGAAATAATTACATGTCATACATTCACATGAACACATGTTATATACAGATGTACATCCGACATACATGTGCACATATACATGCACATACAAATATTAGTACATGTACAACATCTTTATATAAACATACACAAAACACACACACACCTAAACAACATAATGAATACACATATATGCATATATACATTGATATAAATATATACGTTCAAATATATATCATATATTAAAAATAAATCATTTATATTTATATAAGTTTTTGAATTATTAAAAAATATATATTAATATGTCATATTAATATTAATTATATACATTCATTTTTTAATTATTGTATATAAATAATTATTAATTTTTGAATCTAAATATGATAACTATAATTATATATATGTGTTAATGATTTAAATTTCATTAAATGTTTTTATTAGTTCTAATAAAAGAACTGATAAATATGCACCTTTATCAGTGCTAAAAAATGCATTGATAAAGGGTATATTTTTAATATAATTTTTTAGCGTTGATAAAAGTTACCTTTATCATCACTTTTTAGTTAGTGCTAATAAATGCTACCCTTTTATCAACACTTTATGTGTAGCATTGATTAAATCCAGTGCTAGATAATGCACGATCTGTGGTAGTGTTGGATATAGATCTTAAGGTAAGGGATACTGTTTATAATCACCAAACATTTAAAAAATCATTCAATTATTCATTAAAATTATTATATATATATATATATATATATATATTTAAACAGTATATGTAATGATTTAAAAATAGCAGTGCCTTTGTCCATGCATTTTAATTACCCATTAAGAAAAATGATATTTTGTTTTTATTTTTTTCTTTAGTTTTCTTTTTTTTTCTTTCCATAACCCTTATGGAACATTATTTATCATGTGAGTGTATATATATATAATATTATATATATATAACATATATATATATAAAAATTATATTTTAACATAACATTTATAAATTATATATATATTTATAACATATAATTTTAACATACAAACATACATACTTACATACATATATTTATATGTATATATCAACATGTAAAAGGGTATATATATAATGTATATTTTTTTTATCTCATTATCTTCTTCCTTCCCTTAGACGTCACACACATCACATATTTATATATTGTTTTTAATATTAATTTACATAATTCCTTCACACACACACACACACATATTTACACACACACATATATATATATTCTAATATATATATATATATAATACACATATGTATATATTAACTTATAAATAACATATATTTTTATATATATAACATGTTTATATGTTTTAGTGTTTATATATATGTATAATGTATGTGTGTGTATGTGTGCATATATATATATATATATCAGTTAATTATTCTACACACCTCATATTTTTTATGGGTTCCTTCCACCACACACCTCACACTGCTCTACACTTTTCTTTTCATTTTTTAAATTTATTTTTTAAAATTCCTCACCTCTTCAAGAGGCATATATATATATATATTCATATTTTTTTTAATACAATCAACCTCTTAAATATAATTATCATTCACTATATATATACTATACTATTTGTGTATAATAATCCTCTTAAATATGTGTATATATACCAAATATAAGTGTATATATATAATACACATCTATATATATGTATATATATATATATTAAATATAATTTTATAAATATTTTTTTATATATAAAAATAACCTTAAATTTTATTATCAATTACACATGTATAAATACTACATGATTATTATTTCTATTTACCACACATATATATATTAACATAATATATATATATATATATATATATATATATATATTTACAAGCTTCTAAAAAATACCAACCATAAATTAATCTTTTTTTTTTCAAAAATCATATTTAATTATACTTCAACTAGATTAATTTCCAGTTTACATTTGTTACAAAAATAATAATAAATATTTATTTATGAAAAATAATTATTTAAAAAATAAAACTATGCCATGACCCGTCCCAGTGAGGCCCAAGCCGCAACTCTGCAAGCCCACCTCCAATAGGCCAAGGGATGGTGACTAACACCAAGTAGGTATGCTACTAACAGGGGAGGCATTGACTATAAACCTATACACACGCACACACATCTCTAAGCCCACAAAGCTGAAAAGTAAAAACTATAAAAAATGGAAATGCATGCATACACTAAAAACCCAACCAACAGAGTACGACGGGAAGGTAAAGTACAATAATGTAAAACCCTGGTCCAAAAGTAAAAGCCCACCAAAAGAGAGTCTTCAAAAAAGTCCAACCTATAAAGAAAGGTACTGGGACTGCAATCCGTAGCCATAGGAACACACCTCAGCCTGTCTAATCTCACTGAGCATCGTCCGGTCCTGGTCCACCTAGAATCTTGTCAAAGGCTCGCTCGTCTGCACAAGACATGACACGTGCGGGCGAATCCCATGTAGGGGTGTGTATAACAATACCCAATAGGACACCCCGAAACCACAAAGGAAATATAAAAAGGAAAAATACCACAAAGGAAAGATACATTCACCTCTACACTGTATATGTCTATAGAACATATAACAAGAATAAGCAGATATACTCATACATGATCGACTATCGCGATACCACCACTAGGATCCAGCTCGAAGATTCCACTAAGCATGTAACACGGAGAACACACTCCTACGTATGAAGAGAGAGATACGAAGAACTCATTCCAGGAGAACACACTCCACAAGTACTTGAGAATATGATGTTTAGATGATGACCACAACCAATAGCTATGGGGTGATTCCAACAACTCAGTCTGAACAAATCTGTTAAGAAGAGGATCGACACCCGAGTATAGTTGGCCACGTCAATACAAAGAACTCTACTTAGGGTTCCAGCAATGAATAGAGGATCTATCTCTAAGTATCGTATAGGGGATTCCAACAACTCTATTCAGGAGGTCCCGTTGAAGGGATCATACTCTAGTACATATGAAATGATACAAGAAACCTTCAGGAGAAAGTCCAATGGGATGAAACCTAAGTAAACTTGTCCAAGTCACAAAATACCACTGGCTCAAGCCATATAAAATAGGTTACATGGCGTGTAGTATGGTTACACTCCGTGTTCCTTGACTCTGGGTACTGCTTGTGTAAATGGCCCGTGTCATCCGTCCAAGTTGTGTAAAATTCCACTACACAGTGTGTAGAAGGATCACACGCCATGTTCATTGACTTTGGGTACTGCCAGTGTAAATGGACTATGTCTGGAATCAAAGTCATGTAGGAAAGCATATACACGATGTGTAAGTCGAAGCACACGTTGTGTCCTGTCAATTGGGAAACACCTATGTACCCTGGCCATATGCCCGTACACGGTGTCAGTCTGTGTCGCATTCCCATGTACTTGTACATGGGGTATCCCGTGTATCTGGCCAGGTCTGGTCAGGGAAGGGTGTACACGCCATGTCCTTGGCCGTGTACCCAACCCGTGTTCATGTACTCCTGGAGTACACATTGGGTGGTCCGCCGATGAACACAGGCAGTGTAGCCCATACTACATGCCGTGTAGTCGGGATTTTTCCAGAAACACCGTCTTCCTCCTCGCACCTCGGCCAGAACTCTAGATCATGTTTCTCTTGTCTGTTTTCCGTGAAACTCAAGATTATGGGTCTCCCCGTCGTCATGATGCCGAATCTATGGGTTTCAGACCTTTGATCGGCTCCAAAATCTAATTCTGGTCATCCGCGCAGAAATCATTTGAAGAAAAATATCTTCTAATCTGCTTTGATCTGTCCATCAAAACCATCATCGCACCTCTATGGGGTTGTTCTGATGCTAGATGTTCAATTTGGGATCGTTGCGTCACGCAATGGATGCGCAACGATTCGCCATTCATACCACCACAAAGAACTCTTAGAACTCACACAAAGAACGTGAGAAATTGGGGGATAAAGGCACAACAAATCGAGAGGGAAGAATGTCGATCGATGTTCATGTCGATCTTGGTTTGTCATCGTTAGAATTTTAAACAAAACCAAAACAACTTCAAGAATCAAATCCCCAAATTCCCATAAAAATCCCATCCTGCAAATATGATCAATCCACGAGCTAATCTGTTTGTGTATTAGTCCACGTTCGTCATAGGAATAAAAAATGGGAAAGATATCACAAGAGATTAAAATCCCTACCTGGATATGCGGTGCTCATCGGTGAAGATCCGGTTGCTGCGTCATCGTCGCCGGTGAAATCCGTCAAGAACATCGTCGCCGTGTGGGGGGTTTCCTCCAGAGCTTTCCCAGAGCCTCCTAGGGTTTTAAGGATATGAGGTCTATAACCCTGGACCCCAGTGCAAGAATTTATTTAAAAAGGATAAAATATATTCACTGTAACAAAATTTAATAAAATATTTTAATAAAATATTTTATTTCGGGTGCGTCCAAAAACTGGATTTTACCACCGACCTGTGCCAGCCAATGTTAGGTCTCTCCTAGGGTAAACCCACTGCTCTGGACGCAATGGTGCCCTCAGATTTCCAATCTGAGAACCCGTTCAGGAGTTATTACACTATTTCAGGAAAACCACATGCGCGTTTTTTTAATAACTTAATTAAATTCAGACATTTGTTTCGGGCTCACCAGGCCACGGAACTGCACGCCGTCTCAAAGCATGGTCTCGAAATAATTCCCATATATTATTAAAATAATACATGGAAAAAATATGGGACATTACATCACACCCACCTTAGGGATTTACGTCCTCGAAAATCCAAAAAAAAGGCTACTCAAAAAGACATGGGTACTACACACGAATCAGAGCCTCCTGCTCCCACGTGCTATCCTAGAGATTCCCGCGCTACCACCAGACATGCACCAAGGGAATAGATCACCCATGAAGGATATTCTTCTTCTGATCCTTGATCTCCATTGGGTACTTAGCAAAGGTCACTCCATCATCGATGTCTAGCTCGCCCCAGTCGATAACGTGCGATGGATCATGCACGTACCTCCGCAGCTGTGACGCATGGAAGATGTTGTATACTCGGTCCATCTGAGGAGGTAGAGCCAAGTGGTATGCCACCTTTCCAACTCTACCCAGAATCTGAAAAGGGCTGATGAACCTCGGAGATAGCTTTCCAGCTCAGCCAAATCTCTGCAATCCCCGTCGAGGTGAGACCCGAAGGAACACATGGTCTCCCTCCTCGAACTTCAAGGGCCTCTGTCTCTTGTTGGCATAAGACTTCTGCTGACTCTGTGCAGTCTTCATCGACTCCTGGATGACCTACACCTTCTCTTTAGTAGCTCACACCATCTCTGGGCCCATGAGTGCTGAATCTCCTGGGTTAGTCCAGCAAAGTGGTGACCTGCAAGGTCGCCCGTAAAAAGCCTTGAATGGTGCCATACCAATAGTGGAATGATAACTGTTGTTATAAGAAAATTCCACCAGTGGTAGGTGATCATCCCAGATATGAACGAATTCATGTATGCACGCTCTTAGCATATCCTCCAGAACCTGGATGGTCCGCTCCATCTGACCATCAGTCAGAGGATGAAACATTGTGCTCAAGCGTAACTGAGTCCTAAAAGCTTCCTGCAATCCCTTACACAACCAGGATGTGAAATGAGAATCACGATATGAGATGATCGTGGATGGCACTCCATGAAGCCAAACTATCTCCTACATATAGAGGCATCCCAAGCTCTCTACTAAACTCTGCTTTCGTATGGCTAGGAAGTGGTCCGACTTGGTGAGTCGGTCAATGATCACCCAGATGGCATCGTGTCCCCTGGACGCTCGTGGTAAACCTATCATGAAGTCCATGGATATCCTATACCACTTCCATTTAGGCACCTCAATGGGATGAGTCAAACCTTCTAGAACCCGGTGCTTAGCCTTTACTTGCTGACAAATAAGGCACCGAGAAACAAACTCTGTCACACTCTTCTTCATTCCTGGACACCATAACTGACGCTGAAGGTCCCGGTACATCTTTTCCATGCCTAGATTCACCGCCAAAGGATATGTATGGAACTCCCTCAGAACCTCCTCCCATAATGTCACTAGTAATATAGTGCGCCCTCGGAAAAGAACAATGTACTCCCCACCTTTTGAATATCCATCAGCAGCATCACCTGCAGATATCTGAGCACGCAGAGTCTCACAGTTAGCATCCTTGATCTGTGCTTCCCTGACTCGCTATAAGTGTGGAGGGGTAAAATCCATCGACTAAAGGTACACTCCCTCATATCTATCCATGAAGGATAACTGTAAAGAGGACAACTACCTCGTCGCCTCATCCAGCAACTGCGAACTGGATTTCCTAGTGAGAGCATCTGCCACGACGTTCCCCTTCCTAGGAGTATAAATGATCTAAAAGTCATAATCCTGGAGAAACTCAAGCCATCACCTCTATCTCAAATTCAGATCCTTCTGAGAAAAGATATATCTGAGACTCTTGTGATTAGAGTAGATGGTAAACCACTCGCCCATCAGGTAGTGCCGCCACATCTTCAATGTGAAGACTACCGCTGCCAACTCAAGATCATGGGTCGTGTAGTTCTGCTCGTGTGGCCTCAACTGATGTGAGCCATAGGCAATTACTGCTTGACTCTGCATCAGAACACAACCAAGCCCAGTTTCTGATGCTTCGTAGAACACCACGTACTCGACACCCTCTTCTGGTAGTCTCAAGATAGGGGCACTCGTCAGACTCTGTCTCAACTGCTGAAAAGCCTGCTGGAATTTCTCGGTCCACATGAAAGGCTTCCCCTTTCGGGTCAAAGCTATCATGGGTGCTGAAATCCTAGAGAAATCAAGAATGAATCTTAGATAGTAGACTGCCAACCCAAGGAAACTCCGCACCTCCATCACACTTTGGGGTGGCTCCCATGCTAGCACGACCTCTACCTTGGCTGGGTCCACTGCTACACCATCTGTTGAGATAATGTGTCCCAAAAAGTGGACCTCCTGTATCAAGAATTGACACTTCTCGAGTTTCTTGTACAACTGGTGCTCTCAGAGTGTGTCCAGAACCATCCTTAGGTGCCTCGAATGCTCCTCCTCGGACGCAGAGTACACAAGGATATCATCGATGAAGACCACCATGAACTGATCTAGATAGGGCTGAAAGATCTGGTTCATGAGTCCCATAAACACTATCGGGGCGTTCGTCATGCCGAAGGGCATCACCAAGTACTCATAGTGACTGTAGCGATATCTAAAATACACCTTCGGTATATCCTCATCTCATACTTATAACTTGTGATAGCCTGATCGTAGATCAACCTTAGAGAACCATAATTCCCATCTTAACTGGTCGAAGAGGTCATTGATCCTCGGTAGTGGATACCGGTTCTTCACGGTCACCTGATTCAAGCGCTGGTAATCCACACACAACCTCAAGCTCCCATCTGCCTTCTTGTCAAACAACACTGGGGCCGCCCAGGGTGAAACATTGGGTCACACGAAGCCCTTCCTCTGAAAGTCTTCCAGCTGCACTCTCAGCTCACGAAGCTATGAAGGAGACATATGATATGTTGATGATGATATTGGTATCGTCCTGAGTTGCAACTCAATAAAAAAATCTATCTCTCGATGAGGAGAGAGTCCGGGGACATCCTCTGGAAAGACATCCTCTTACTCAGCCACTACTTCTAGAAACTAGAAACTCATAACATCTGCTGCGCCAAGGGCTAGGCTAGCCAACTCATGTGAAATCGGATGCTCCCTCCTATGCACGAGTCCATCCTGCACTGCCTAGGTCTCCTTTTCACCGATGAAGGAGAACCTTGTTCCATCACTATGGAAAAACCTCACCCATCGCCTAAAACAGTCAATCTGGGCATGAACTGTGGATAGCCAATCTATACCAAGAATGACATCATAAGGCCTCAACGCTACCACCAAGAGTTTCCAACCGAAAATCTCACCTCTAAGGGTCAGCTCACACTATCTACAAAGGTGTGTGATCTCTAAATCTTCTCTAGTTAGTGTTTCTAAGTGTAAGGGTTGAGTCAATTGCTCAACTGGAATCTCAAGGTCCCGAACAAGATAAAGAGCCAGAAAAGAATTACTAGAACCTATGTCTATCAGTATGGTAGCCAAAGTAGAAAAGATATAGATTGTACCTCTAATCATTCCAGGAGTACCCGGTTTATAATCCTCTGCTGCCTGCAGCTGTCCCTTCCTATTTCCACTAGCTCCCTGAGCCTGGGGTGGGCTTCCTGGGGGTGGTGGTGGAAAAATGTCAAAAAACTGACCACCTCCATCTTCTCTCCCAGCTCCTATACCACGTCTGCTGCCCCATGGATCTGTCTTCTCCACACATTGCCTCTGTCTCGGTGGTCCATCCACTGCTCCCATGTCAGTAGTATGGTGGGTCAGAAAATATCGAGTGAGATGCCCCCTGCCATCACAAGTGTAGCATTTACTCTCTATAGGCTGGCTGTATGTGCCCTAAGAACCCTATATGGAAGATCCTCTATCCTGGGATCTCCTTTGAAAACATCTCCCTTGCCTGGGTCCCTGACATCGGCTCCTTGCTACCGAGGTCTCTGCTCCAGCTCGCTCACTACTAACAACTGCTGGCTATCTCTGCTCTGTCAAGAAGCTCTTGACCACCAAAGCCCACTCGAGCACCCCATCATAAGTAGGAATTCTCATAGGGATGATGCTAGCTCGGATTTACTTGCGCAAGACCCACTCAAAAGTCTGAGCTCTGAAGTACTGATCCCTGACCATATCCATCGAGTACCGTGAGAGGTCGGTAAACCTTGATGCATAGTCAGCCACTGTCATGGTTCCCTACTGAAGTTGAAGAAGATTCTATATACGTACTGCTCTCAGGGTAACCGGTGAAAACTCCTCTCTGAAGAGATGCTCAAACTTTGACCACACAAGAGTCGCCTCTTCGTGAGTCTGGATGACCAAACTTCACCATCGCCCTGCCGAGCCCTGAAGAAGGCTCGCCGCTAGGATCACCATATGGTTTGTTGGTATCCTGACTAAAAGGAAGACTCTGGTCACTACCTCAAGCCAGTCCTCTGCTGCCTGAGGTTCAGGATCACCTCGAAACCTGAGGGGTCTCTTTCTCTGAAACTCATAGAGTGCGCTCATCCTACGCTCCTCCTCCCTTGGTACAACAGGCACTAAACACTGCTCCACAAGTGGTGGTATAACTAGCACACCACCCAAAGGTAAAACTAGGGGATCTAGTCCCTATATCAAAGCTTCATCACTGAGGGGGTCATCCTCGTGATCGAGCTGCTATATCCTAGTGGGTGTGCGTCGCAGAGGAATCCTGTAAAGAAACAAGATGTATCTCTGTCAGTGAGTATATCTGGAGAGGTAACTTAAGAAGGAAATGGAAACCAAAACCCATTCTTATATGATGCATGTACCATTAATTTCCCCTGAAACTAGTGTTCTCATGTTACGAGTCAAAAATCAAGTAATCAGAGTCCTGGTGTATGGATACATCGGCCGCTCGAACCAACACTGGGGTCCCTGGCTTGAAAGCCGAACTCGAAACACCTAAAACTGTTTCCCCAAACCAACTCACAGAATCTCAATACTAAGGTAGAACCGACCACCTTTGATACCACTCTGTCATGACTCGTCCCAGTGGGGCCCGAGACGCAACTCCCCAAGCCCGCCTCCAATAGGCCAGGGGATGGTGACTGGCACTGAGTAGGAATACTATTAACATGGGAGGCATTTCCTATAAACATGTACACATGCACACACATCTACAATCCCACAAAGCTACAAATTAAAAACTAAAAAAAATGGAAATGCATTCATACACTAAAAACCCATCCAACAGAGTATGAAAGGACGATAAAGTACAATAATGTAAAACCTCGGGCCAAAAGTACAAGCCCACCAAAAGAGAGTCTACAACAAAGTCCAACCTGTAAAGAAAGGTACTAGGACTACAATTCGTAGTCGTAGGAACACACCTCGACCTCTATGATTTCACTGAGCACCGTTCGGTCCTAGTCCACCTAGAATAATGTCAAGAGATTGCTCGTCTGCACAAGACATGACACATGCGAGCAATGCCCGTGCAGGGGTGAGTATAATAATACCTAGTAGACACCCCGAAACCACAAAGGAAATAAAACAAGGGGAAATATCACCAAGGAAAGATACAATCATCTCTACACAGTATATGTATACAGAACATATAACAGGAATATCCAGATATACTCATACATGATCGACTATCACAATACCACTACTAGGATTCAGCTCAAAGATTCCACTAAGCACGTAACAAGGAGAACACACTCATAGGTATGAAGAGAGAGATACGAAGTACTCATTCTGAGATAACACACTACAAAAGTACTTGAGAATATGATGTTAAGATGAGGATCACAACCAATAGCTATGGGGTGATTCCAACAACTCAGTCTGAACTAATCCGCTAAGTAGAGGATCGGTGCCCGGGTAAAGTTGGTCACGTCGATACTTATAACTCTACTTAGGGTTCCAGGAATGAATAGATGATCTGGCTCTAAGTCTCATAGAGGGGATTCCAAAAACTCTATTTAGGAGGTCCCGCTGAAGGGATCATACTCTTGTACATATGAAATGATACCTAAAACCTTCAGGAGAAAGGCCAAGGGGATGAACCCTAAGGAAACTTGTCCAAGTCAAAGAAGACCACTAGCTCAAGCCATGTAAAAAAGGTTACACAGTGTGTAATATGGTTACATGTCATGTTCTTTGAATCTGGGTACTGCCCAAGTAAATGGCCTGTGTCATCCATCCAAGCTGTGTAAAACTCCACTACACGTCATGTACAAGGATCACACGTCGTGTTCCCTGACTCTGGGTACTGCCCGTGTAAACGGCCCGTGTCTAGAATCGAAGTGATGTATGAAATCATATACACAGAGTGTAAGTCAAAGAACACACCATGTCCTGTCAACAGGGAAACACCCATGTACCCTGGCCGTATGCCCGTACATGGTGTCCATACTTGTCTCCTGCCCATGTACCAGTACACGGGGTATCTCGTGTATCTGGCCGGGTCTGGCTGGGGAAGGGTGTACTCACCATGTCCTTGGTTGTGTACCCAACCTGTGTCCGTGTTCTCCTGGAGTACACGTCGGGTGGTCCACCGACGAACACACGCCATGTAGCCCATACAACATTCCGTGTAGTCGGGATTTTTTCAGAAACACCGTCTTCCTCCTCACACCTCGGCCAGATCTCTGGATCACGTTTCTCTTGCCCGTTTTTTGCAAAACTCAAGATTATAGGTTGCCCAGTCATCGTGATGCTGAATATGTGGGTTTCAGACCTTCGATCAGCTCCAAAATCTGATTCCGGTCATCCACGCGGAAATCGTCCTAAGAATGATATCTTCCGATCCACTTTGATCCGTCCGTCGAAACCGTCATCGCACCTCCGTAGGGTTGTTCCGATGCTAGATCTTCAATTTGGGATTGTTGTGTCGTGCAAAGGATGTGCAACAATCCATTGTTCATACCTTCAAGAAGAACGTGTAGAACGCACACGAAGAACACGAGAAATCCGGGGATAAAGGAACAAAAAATTGTGAAGGATGGACCTCGATCGATGTTCGTGTCGATCTTGGTTTGTCACCGTTAGAAGGTTAAATAAAACCAAAACAACTTCAAGAATCAAATCCCCAAATTCCCGCAAAAATCCCATCCCACAAATACGATCTATCCATGGGCTAATATGTTCGTGGATTAGTCTGCGTTCGTCGTAGGAATCAAAAATGGGAAATAAATCACAATAGATTAAATGCACTACCTGGATCCGCAGCTCTCGTCGGCAAAGATCCGATCACTGCGTCATCATCACCGGTGAAATCCGTCAAGAACGTCATCGTTGTGTTGGGGGTTTCCCCCAGAGCTTTCCCAGAGCCTCCAGGGGTTTCAGGGTTATGAGGTCTGTAACCATGGACCCCTGCTTATGCCTTTATTTAAAAAGGATAAAAGATATTCATTACAACAAAATTTAATAAAATATTTTAATTAAATATATTTTTTTCGATTGCGTCCAAAAACTGGATTTCAACACCGACCTATGCCAGCCGATGTTAGGTCTCTCCTAGGGTAAACCCACTGCTCTAGACGCAACGGTGCCCTCATATTTCCGATCCGAGCACCCGTTCGGGATTTATTCTACCATTTCAGGAAAATCACACGCGCATGTTTTTTAATTACTTAATTAAATTCAAACATTTGTTCCAGGCACACCGAGCCTCAGAACTGCACGCCGTCTAAAATACCGGTCTCTAAATAATTTCCATATAATATTAAAATAATACATAGAAAACATTCGGTACATTAAAAACTATTCTTATAATTTCATGGGATGTTACAAAACTCCAAAAATTCCAATTGAAACATAGAAATTCTTGATAAAAAGTGAGATTGTAAAATAAATATTTACAACTTTGGTAAATTTCAAATTAAAAGCCACCAAAACTTTGAACATGATATGTTTCTATAAAAACTATTAAATACATGAAATAATATATTATAAATATATTCATAGGGTAGTAATCACAATATATAAAATAAATTATGGTGCATAATATAAAACATGTATCAAGAAATTGAAATCGATACAAATAACCCTTATGAATTTTATAATATTTCAATTTAAACCTCTAAAAAGAGAGAACTTGAAATAGAAATTTAATTACAATTATTAAAGTTTGTATCATAACATAATATTTTAGAGAGGAATTATATACACTATATAATTAAAATAGGTTCTTAATTCAAAACATGTCTCAAAGAAGGAACTTTAAGATGAGGAACCCTTACAAAGATCATGATAAGTGAAATAAGAATTATTCAAGACAGATATTATGTGAAATAAATTTAATTCAACTTAAAACAAGTATAAATACAGTATAAAAAAATCAAAGGTCATAATTCAAATAATCTTGGAATAACATAGTCAATAAAGAAAAGAGACAACCCAATGAAAGTAAATTGAGTAAAGAATCCCCTTACCTTGAGTCATGACATGTTTCATACATACATATACCCTCTAATGTGATTTTTTTTTGTTAATTATATAACAGATTCAGAAAAGTTCTCTGGTTCATTAATTCATTATGGTTCCTTTTATTATTATCATGTTTCATTTACTAAACCAATTTAGTTTACATTGGTTATTTTGGGGTTATTTTGTTTATAATATCTAAAACAACTTCAGTATATTTGTATGGATAAAGAGTATTTGTTCAATTTTTCCATAATATTTATATGTGTCAAGGTACAAGATTAATATTATTCTATAAAAAATTATTTCAATAGATAATGAAATAGTTACTTTTCTATGAATCTTTCTTTGATAAGCCTTTTTCGGATGGTTTAAAACAACCATAATTTATCACTTTTAATTACATTGATATCATGGATGTTTCATATTTATATAATTATAAAAAATATATTAAATTAATCATTATTACTTATTGTTACTATTAGTTAAGTTTTGTTAGTCATTAATGGAATATTATAACGTCATTTATATATGTGGTAAAATCGACCCAAATAGAGAAATGAAATTGTATATTGATGATATAAATTTTATAGAATCTTAAAGATTTTAAAATAATTTTATTAGAGTGATACATAATTTTAAATAATAGTTATATGAATCATATAAATGAAAATTAATTGTACCAAGTTGTTACTTATTAAGTGTCCCGGTATGCTCATTTTAAGTGGTGAAATTTTAGGATGACCATTTATTATTAATATTAATAATGTAATAGAAAACATACCTTTACAAAAACTTAATCATTTTATATTTATAATAATTATTCCTTAAATGTATTTTTATAACAATCCATCTAAGGAACTGATGAAAAATGGTATACATTGTTCATGGAGGTAGTAATTTGCACATAAACACGAGTGACATTTCTATTTTATAATGGGTGGGAGTGAAGGAAATTAGATAATATTTTATCTTTAAATAATCATAATTATGTCATAAATATCATATATATTTATTCAATTCATCTATATAACTATCCATGTGATGCGGTGATGAAAAATTAAATATTTTGCTTCATGGAGGTGGTAGCCTAAATGTGCACATGAGAGAGGTTTTAATTTCCCATTAGAAAGAAATGAGGTATATAATGATTGTTTCATAAACATAATAACATTTTAGTATACTAATTATATTTATTAAATTATTTTTATGTGGTTATAGAAAATTTAGAGGTGGTGGAAGAAGAAATATACTTGAAAGAACTTGGTTAAATCAATCACCACTTCCTTGGGTTGTAACGACCCAATGTTTTTCAATGGAAATTCCCTTCTTATAATTATGTAATAAAATAACATGAAAACACAACATAATAAACTATGAAGTGATAAGTGACCTTTAAACATAAGTTTTTCACTTCTGTGTTTGGAATTTTGAAAATCTGACATACACGGTTGTGTTCAAGATGATTTTTGGAGTCTAATAAAACAAAAATGATTTTTGGTGAATAGTATCCTACCCTTATGAATAGTAACATACCCTTATGAATATTGATATAACCTAATTAATAGTAACCTTACCTATTATAGTATAAAAATTATATTCAAGTGAAAGTATGATGTACCTATATTTTAGAATAAGTAAATAAATGTTTTAAAACCGTTTTTTAGTAATAAACCATGATGCTAATTAAATATTAAATTAATAATATTTAGAAAATTATTTTTGAAAAATGGAATTCATTTTTGGATTCTACACGTAGAAAAATGGTTGGGGAAAATTTTTGGGATTTTTCTGAAATACTTGAATTTTTTATGAATAGTGAAATATCATAATTTTCAAAATAAGCTAAATAAGCAAATTATAGAGTCGTGTGTGATGTTCTGCTGATGTGTGCCCACTTTTTTTGGGATAAAATGATAAAATTACTATTCTTGGTCATTCAAGACTCACTATTCCTTGTATTAGGGGAAATTAATAAACTAATGAATTTTATATTAAGGAAACCCCTCTCCCCTCCACTATAAAAACCACCCTCCACACCCTCATTTCCTCACACCTATAAAGCTCCAAGCCTTCACTAAACTTTGCCAAAACATCTTCCCTAGCCCCTATCCCACTTTCAAGAGCTTCTGGTCTCATCAAAAGACCAAGCCTAGCTTCCTTAAGGAAAATCTCAAGAGGATGATTTAAGAGGTAATTTCTCTCCCTCTTCTCCTTTAATTTCCTTTCAAGTTCAAAGTTCATTTCTTGATCTCTCCCCACCTATCTTAATCCAAATGGTATTTTAACTCCAATATTATACAACTAATGGAATTTTATGATGCTAATGGGATATTATATCATCCAACCCCCTATCCCACTTCCTTTTATTTTATTAAAGAGAACGTTGTTCGTGAGGTGTTAATTTATCACCTTCAAGAACGACATACTTTCTTCTTCCATTTCTACATTCATATCTGGTCATGAAAAAAAATTTATAGTTGAACCAGAATTTTTTATATGTATTATTTCCTATTTAAATTTCTGGAAATAACTTATGTCCATATTACTAAGTGATAAATTAAAAAAAGTTCGTTATGATCGAAAAATCACTCAAATTATCCCAAACAATCATCATTTGATTCTTATATAATGATACATCCACATGGATCTAATATAATTAATTATAATATAATTAAAAATAATGTAATATCATTAATAACATGTAATATCAATTCTGTATGTTTACCCATATTCTACCCAAACTTCTATTTAAGAATACAAGTGAACCTCTCAAGAAAACCATAAAAACAAACATTCCCGAACAATGTTTTTTAAAATAAATAACTCATCCAAAGGCACATAAAATCACTTAATAAAACCATAATGAACCATATTGATGTAAATAATGCTCTGGATTTCTAATTAATGAATATAATGTCATTATACAGGACATTAAAGAGAAGGAAGCATTCAGAACAAGGTAAGGAGAAATTCTCGAACCCAACTTTCATCCATCGGGTTCTCCCTCTTTCACTCCATTTCTGATATAGTTACTCATTAAAGATAATTTTTTCATAATTTTATTTCCATTTCTAGGATATACATATTTATCACTAGTTTTTATGTGAAACAAAATGTTTTCCAAAAGAACTCTTCCTTTAATAACTCGCCATTTACTTCTCACTCAAAGTGGACGGTTCTTGTAGGATGTATGTTATTCCCTCTTTCTTTTGGGAACCCAAAGTTTATGAATGTGTTATTATGAGATAAAACCCATTCCATTCCATCGGTTAGTTATGTACATTTATTTATTTGTGTTCTATGTGGAAAGAATTATAATTATAATGTTATGATGTGACGGGTGCACCCAGAATTATATAGCGCAATATGAATGTTTCAATGAGACGGGTGCGCCTGGAATTATACAGAACTACAATACATTGGGTAAAGTGATGAATCTCATTAGTAAATGTGAAATGATGTGTGAACAAGATGCTATATTGGTTCATAAGTATGTGTGGTATTTAACCACTAAGACATGATTTTTCATTTTTTATGCATTGCCACATTTCAAATCTTATATTTATGATTCCTTTCATGTTCATGATCTTTTTTCCATGTTATGATTATGCTCACCCCATGATATATTGTTCTTATCTATCCTCTTACTGGGATTCTAGATCAACCCTTTTGATGTATATCCTCAGGTGGCTACATGTACTAAGGAGAGTACAAGTTCCAATAAGAAGCTAGAGAAGAAGAAATTAAATAAATGTTTATGCTTGATGTTGAAATTGTTATGTATGGTCCCAGTTTTCCCAAGACACTAAACCTTTGGATCCTCTATGTTTAATACTATTATTTTTTTTTATCTTTAAAATTATGTAATAGTAATGCAAGAAAAGGTTGGGTCGCTATATGTGTATCCTCTTTTGGATATCTTTTTAATCCCTACGGGGTTAGTGTTTTGGTGATAAAAAAATACATAGGTAATGGATAAGGGTTCTTTGAAGTGATTTGGTTAGATCTTGGTTATGATAAATTGATCAACGTGGGTGAATAAGTAAGAATATGAGGGTCCTTTTATAAGTGAGGGGAGTGACACTATTGTAAATTCTCTTAAATTTTAAATATTATGAAGTAATTTTCAAGGTAAACTGAAAATAAATAGAAAAATTTAATAATATGGGATAATTTAGGGTCTAAATACACTCATAAAAACAAATTTATACAATTTTTAATTTTATTTTATGCCTTATCATTTAGATTAATCCCCCTTTAACCCTTATCGTGGTGACTATTTTTTACTATAGTAACTTAATTTTTTGAAAAAAAATAAAATGGATAATATTGAATAATCTGGATATGATGATTCAAAATAATTAATCCATTTTACAAGATTAAATTTCTTAGGTGGTAAAAATGATTTTTTTATTTAATTACACAAAACACAATAAAAACAGTTTTTTTGAAAAATGAATTTTAATCTCAACAATGATTTCTCACAAAAATAATATGTAGATTTTATCATTTTAACATTTATTGGTTTAAGAATAAAAAAATTTAATTTATTTTAATTTAAAATTAATCCAAAATTTAATGAATCCTTGTAAATATTTAATTATTAAAAAATAATAAAAACACATCTTTTATTAGAATAAAACATCACTTAGTTTTTAAAATGGAAAACATAGGAATCTAAATTAAAAATAATGTTTTAAATATTTTATTTTAATACTTAAAATATTTCTTCTATTCAATAGGTTTGATAAACTTTTAATTCATTCTTATATCATGATGATGTTATAAAAGTGACAGTATTTGTAAAAAATGTACTTTTCACTATTTACAAAAAAATCAACCATTTTAGAAAAATATAAAAAGTCACTCTAGGATAATTTTGACATGATGAATTGAAAAAAAATTATTTTTTATCGAATTAAATTTCAAAAATTCATAAATTTATCCTCTTAAATGAAAATATAGATTATAAAAAACTACTTTTTAGAAAATAACTCTTTTACAAATCAAGTGTTCTTAATCATACTTCAGGTAAATTTGTAATTTAATGAGTGTTAATATATTAGTTTATATATTAAATTATTACATATCATATTTTTATGGTGATTAATTTAATTTAATAATATAAAATACACAACATTTCAAAAAAAGTTCTTTAGAAAATATACCTTTTCAACATTGAATTAATTTAATCATATCATATTAATTTTTGATCCTCTAATAATTAAATTTTATCAAATAATAATAATAATAAATGATTAATAAATTAATTATCATATTTTTATTTAATTATAGGTTTTACAGTTCATTTAATTTCATAATTATGATTCAAATTATATTATTATAATATATTATAAAAAAATATATAGTGATTTGTTTTAGTTCAGTGTTATGTACAATATAAGCGATCTAAAAAATATTATTTAATGAAGAATTACATATTAAAATCGCAAGGTGTTACATTCTTTCCACTTCAATAATTTTTATCGTCATAATTTTAATTTTTTCTTACCAAAATGAGTGTATTAGGACATAATAATAAAATATGAAATATATTTTATCTTTATAATTAATTTATAAGCCACTAATATTAAAATTAATATACTTGAATTAAATATTTCTAAAACCATGGATGTATCATTATAATACTCATATTTTTGAATGGGATTCGAAAATACTATCATGATTTCCAAACAATATATTGCATGTAAGATTTCATAGATTTATATTTCTATTGCTTGAGTTGAGGAATTAATTTACCATAAAGAAAGAGAATATGAGAAAATATACATACTTGATTTATTTCCTTTACATATGCACAATTTTTTATTTTGGTTGTGCATCAGGTAATTTTCCATTTATTATTTATCTCATATTCTAAATGATAAATAACCATGATGATTTTTTCATGCCTAAAGTACTAAAATTATCTTTTAACAGATCATAAAATCCACAAAGGGATGAAAAGACATTCCTCTTATCATTATATTTTTAATAAAGTCAAAAAAGTTTATAATAAGTAAATAAAATACCCAATGAATTATTGATAAACCATAAAATAAATAAATGATATATTAACCTATAAAGCCTCAACAATAACACCAAAAGTTTAAATTAAATCATTCCACAAATAATTAACATATAAACTCTTCAAAAATCATCTAAAAAAATTTAAAACCCAAAAAATAAAATATATTTGATTATATATTCTTAAAAAAATAAACTTAATATTTATTTTAAACAACATTAATAACTCATAAAGTCACATTTTAAAAATTTATATTCCTAAATCATATATTCTCTAAAATATACTAATATTTTCCCAAAAATAACCTGAATCACTACAACAAAATCATATATTATTTTAAAAGACAACTCAATATTTATTCCTCATATAATATAAAATTATTTGATATAAAATTGCATACCATCTAATAATTTCCCATTCAACTTAATATGATAACCCTTTAACCCAATTAACCAGAATTATCTCAACATCAAAGAACATATTTACCTTAATGGTTATCTATAAATTTCATATTACATACGAAAAAGTATAATAAAATTATTCCTAAATAATCTTCACACTAAATAAAATTTAAATATAATGATTATATATAGATCAATAATTTATTATAACCCAATAATAATATCCTAAAATATCATTAATCAACTTAATATCCCATCACAACAGACCTCAAATCGGGATCTATAACTTTGAACTTATGATCAACTGTAAACTTATCAATCTATGATGATATTTATAACTCTTAAATTATCCTTGAATAATAATATTCCAACCCCTAAAACATATTGAGATACTTACATACTCATGACCTATTATGTTTATAGCTCTATTTAATTAGAAAGAAATATTACTTAATAAATGCTATATTTTTCTCACCAAATGGAAATTTCCCCATTATACCTAGATTTTAATATTACATAATAAGTCTTCAACATATCCCACAAGATTATCTATAAATGATACCTTTCTAGATATATTATATCTATTACTCTTCTTAATAACCTGGGTAAATGGTAATATAAGAATGGTGAGTTAAAATGTTCAGTAAAGGGTAACGTACATCATAATCTATTATAGAATAAACAAGACATGAATTATATGGAAATAATAAATGATAAACAAAAAAGTCTATATAATTAATCACATAAGTTTGGAATAAAACCATGTATAAAAATATAAACATAAAAAATTGATTTCACGGTGATAGAATTCATAAATCCTAAAACCATAATCTTATAATCAAGGCCTCACACAATACATCATACATACCATCAAGGCATCATCTAAGACATCATAAATAATTGGGTATGCATACACCAAATACCTAGACTAGTTTATCTCATTAGACCTATTGATGCATTGATGAGCCATCTAATATCAGTCCCCACCCATCAGTTTCCATGTCTAATGCATTAATCATATTAAATAAATGAATAAAAATAGAATACATAATCAACTTTCCTTTGCAGTAAATAATCATCCACATAGAACTAAAAAGTATATAGATTATCAATTTTTCCATAGTTAATAAATGAACTATATTTCTCAGTAAACACACCCAATCTAATTTATGTAAATTAAGGTATTTTAATAGTATAAATTAATAGTTATAGAGTTAGTAAAACATTTAAATGTTAAATATATACATGGTATTAAAGAATATGGACATGAATGTGAAAAAATATAGTCAAATGAGAGATAAGAGTGATAGATAACATATTTACAAAGAAGTTACTGAACTAAGAATATTCCTTTAGCAATAAATAAGGCATAAAATATAAATATGTAAAGGATAAAGGGATAAAATAAATTCATTGGAAATTAAGTATTATTAGCATAGTCATTTCTTTTATAAATTAGTGGGGAAAATCAATGAATTTTTTTAAAAAAAACTTTCTTAAAACTCTTGAAACTTAGTTGTAAAACCGAAGTTAAAAGTTACCTACAAAAATATTTTCATGAGATGTTAAGGATATTTTTAAAAAATTATTTCTAAAATTATTTGAAATAATGAAATATTTAAAATAAACCATTCTTAAGTAAGAAAATGTTGAGTGAAAGACAAAAATATATATAAGTGGATTGAAATACCTTTTAAAAAAATTTAAGAAAATAATATCATTTTTTTGAAAAATACACAAAATAATCAGAATAAGTAATAATTTATACAAAAAATAAAACTTATTAATGAATATAAATAAATAATAATTATTATGATGGTGGTAAAATCCATTCATCCTAAAAACCTTTAAAAGGATATTCTTTTCACACATTTGTAAAGAAAGTAAAAAATGACTTATTTAGAAAATGTTTAAAAGATTCCTTCTAAAATTTTATATATAAAGTAAAATATAACAAAAATTGATCTTAATTGATCGTTTAAGTATATAACTTTTTTTAAACAAAAAAATAATATGGATATGAAAGAGAAAGGTTCCTAAATAAAAAGGAGAAATAAGGGAAGCTTTTATTAAAAACATTCGTTCAGTAGATTTGAATACCAAGGATAAAAAAGGAAATAATGATTTAAAACCCTATAAATAACAATAGGATAATAATAAAATGGTGCTTAATAGATAAATAATATACAATTACCTCAATGAAAATTTAAATATAAACATTCACGATAAAATGCGAGATTGTAAAATAAACATGTATGAATTTGGTAACTTTCAAATAAAAATCCATTGAAATTTAGTACATGATATCGTTAAATAAATCCCATTAATTATTTTAAATAATATGTCAAAATATATTCATGGGGTATTAATTACACCATATAAAATAAATCATGGTTCATAATATAAAACATGTCTCAAGAAATTGAAATTGAGATAGATAACCCTTACAAATTTTATAACATTTGAATGAAAATATATTTAAAAATATAACATGAAATTGATCCTTAATTGTAATTATTAAATAGTTTATCATGATATATTACTTTAAATAGGTATCATATACATCATATAATTAAAATAGGATCATAGTTCAAATCATGTCTCAAAGAAGAAAGTTTGAGATAAGAAACCCTTAAAAAGATTATAACATGTGAAGTATTAATAATTCAAGGTATATTTTACAAGAAAGGAATGTAAATACACATGTAAAAAGTATAAATAAAACCTAAAAAAATTAGTGGTCATAATGTAAATAATATTGGAATAACATATTTTTTGGAGTTAGTGTCCTATAACCAACTACTTTGTACATTATTCATTAATAAATACCTTTTTACATATTTATTGTTCTTCTACATGACAATGCATGTGATAATTTCCTAAGGATGGCTATTTCACTAAAAGGTCATTACGGGTCCCTGATATGATGAGAACCCAGATGTTCCATAACACTATTCTTGAATATATGTTCTATGGACGGATGATGTTATTTGAGAGACACAAATAATACAGGCCATTAGGGGAGAGGACTCGTAAAACTTTGAGGAACCTTCTCATGGTGTGAACCCTTGGTAATATCTAGGAGGATATTATGAGAATAGGACCCACCAGAAGGAAATCCATATTTCATAGTGTCATTGTATGTTCCTATCTGTGGACATGTGTATTGGTCCTTAGACTTTAAAATTATTATTAATGAGTATTACAACTCGTGCACTTAGATATATTGACAAAAAATATGACGACACACTGTTTACAGTGAGGTAGGATATGTTTGGTGTATCACGAGTAATACTACATTAATAGATAATGGGAGAAAGGATTTGTCCCTTGTATTCCATAATGGAAGTAGATATCACAGAACCTTTGATGGAATTGATATAGCCTAAATAAATCAATAGACATAGTTAGGAATGGGAAAGTTTAATTCTAGGAAATAAAAGAAATAATAGTAGAGAACATGGGTTAATGACACTAGCATGCAACCTGCTTGATTTGAGATATCAAGACAAAGGGATTACATTACATGGTAAGAATTTGTATGAGCTGATGCGTCATTGTGGCGTTAACTTCTTTCTCTATAAGTGCCTTGACATGTTTCTAGATGCTAACCTTGTACTTTAGGGAGGCTTTGCCTAATGCCACTAAGAAAGAGGCCTAGAGGGTTACATGCTAAGTGTGTCCAAGTATCTCAGTTAAATGTTAATTTAATAAGTTGAATAAAGATTCTTCTCAATTGTGGTTTAATAATTATTCAAGGATGCTTGATCACATTTATTTCGACACTATTTATTCAAGAGAATATATTGTGGGATAAATAATATATTTATTAGCGAGTAATGCAGTGATATTTATTTGAGAAATAAACAGGCATTATTCAAGGTCTAATAAATGTGGTTGTAAGAACCCAGAGCTTTGGTTTCAGGTACATATCTCTTTTACGGGCTTTTTAAATAAAAATGGAGAATCTGGAAATTTTCAGAGTACACGTCCTGTACTTTATGAGTACACACCGTGTACTCCTCGGCCACTCGAAGCCATGTGTTGGCCGAGACCAGGCCATACACACAGTGTGTAGGGGTGACATGGAGGCCAATTCTGGCAGAGTATGGAAAAACCCACTACACTTAGTGTACTTTAAGAGTACACTCCGTGTACTTTTTTTATTTCATTAGTCAACCAGGGGTCACGCCTAATGATGGAAAATGTCTTCTTCTCTGCCTATTTCCATCCAGAACGTCCGAGGAGGCTGTTTCTTCTCCGAGCCACCGATCTGCCATCGGTTGTCTGAATCAAACTCCGTCAGTTGCAGAAGAATCGCAGCGGTGATTTCTTGGTTCTTCTTTAGCATCATTTCCTGATTCTTCCTCTCGTGTAAGTTATCTGAGGTTGAACGTTTTAGCCATTTTTGCAAATCTAATCCATTCTAGGACAATTCATGGGCTGAGGTTCAATTATATCGATCTCCGAGGATCAAGGTAGGTGGTTTGTTGCCCTACGTTGAAGTTCTTTGAGTTTTGGTTGCAAAAGTTCCAGATACCCATGTATTGGGTATCTTGGGTTTAGGATTTTGATCCTATTGTTTATCTGCCCTAGATATTTTGTTAGCTTATGATGAATTGGTACTACTTTATGCTTGGTTTCTTGTTTAAGGATCACCCCATGGGTGTTTTCCTCCCCTGTTTGGCTGTTTATCTCCGTTTGGCATCGTTGTCTATGAGGAAACCCTGTTGCAATTGTTAGTTTACTTATTATCACTGATTTAAAGTGTTTCCTGCTGTTTAAATGCTTTTTATGTATGGTAGCTATTAGCCAAGTAGTTTTTTAACTTACTTAGGGCTGCTAACAGTCGATTATGCATGACTGGACTACTCATGGCTGTGAGAACCTGGTGCGGGAGATCAAAGAGGGAATAGAAGATTAAGTGCTTCCCTAGAGGGGCTGTTTGTTTTAGTTTCATACACAGGACCTATGGGAATAGGACTTTGTGCTTCCCAAGATTGTTCTTAGTTTACCCACGCATCGAGACCACATGAGGAATTAGACGTAAGTGCTTCCTCAGAGAGTCTGTAGATATCATTTCAAGACCATAAGGGAATTGACGTAAGAGCTTCCCAGAGTTTCTATGCCTTGTTTGTTGACTGGACTATAGGGGTCTGCTAGTTTTAGCCACCCAGAGAGTCACTGTGAATTTTGATGGTTGGTTGTGATGAGTCCACCAAGCCAAACAACAAGCTTGGGTTTGTACTGCTTGTGTTAGGTATTCTTTCTAGAAACCTATTGTGTTACTTGATTTACCTTGGAATAGAAGGTTTTACTTGTTCTTCCTGGTTTTATAATTAAATGAATGTGAATGGTAAGTGGTAGAATTGTTTTCTGCATTTATTTACCTTTACTTTTTCTATATCACTCACTAATAGTAGGGCACAAATATTGTGGTGGTTGCCTACTGGGATTAGTCTCACACCCTATTTGGGTCCTACTTTTCGGCCCAAACAGATTATATGGTTGCAGAAATAGGTAGGTATTGTGGCCCTTCTACCTCGGGTACTTGATTGCTAGTCGGATCTGGAGAGCATGAGACTGGGATTTGGTCCGCGATGCTACTGGAGTTACTGTTTACATTTAGTATTTTGGTTTCCATTGTACTTCAACACGTTGTTTTGTTTACTGCTTTCCATAGAGACATGTACCATTCTGTATCATTATTATATCAGACATTTCTTTAACTTTTAGTTCAATTTTGGCATTCTATTTACTGTTTCCACTATTTTTTATGCTTATTCTTTTGCTACATACTTTACCAAATGAGGGCATAGTTTCCCCACTAACTCACCAAGGCCCTCATTGCTAGTCGGTAGCCTCTGGTGTTTGAGGAAACACACTTGAGGTCATGTGGCGAACTGGGTATGGGCACTAGTGGAAGGGCTCTAGATTCGGGTCGTTACAAAGGGGTATTAGAGGAGTTTTCTTTCTTTACTATTGCTTACTGTTTAGCGACAATATCCAGGGATAGGAAGAAATGGGTAGTTAGTACTTAACTATGCCTGAGAGTAATTAATTCGTGTACAGGGAAAATCTATATTACCTCATAATTGCAATTTTCAATTTTTTCAAGTGTTACAGTTTATTATATTTTACCGTTGGGTGATGCACATGTTTTGTGTTGTTACAGTTTATATGATTGTGGTTGTATTAGTTTGCAACCCAATGAGATGGGGGTGTGCCATCTCATGAATCATATAGGCACTGGGTAAGAAATCACTTATCATGAATTTTACAATGCCATCTAGGGTGCATTAGAATTGCATGCTATTGTGATAGATGTTGTGATATATTATGCATGATTTTGTGGTTGTTTCTGTGATAGAAATACTTGTTGCGCTGATAGAGAATTACTTCTTTTTCAGCCTGTTTAGCATGGGCACCAAGCTCTGGTCTTGGAGGTGTTATGGGCCCTCGAGGATTGGAACTTGGAGGATCATTGTTTGTATTTTGTTTACTTGTTTTATGCATTGTTATGATGCCAAGCATTGATTTGCGGGGAGTACGGGCCCCCATGGATCGGAATTTGGCACATAGCTAGTTGTTTTTCAGTGTTTCTGGCGTTCGGAGCATTTTCAGAGCTACTGCCCAGAAAAACCCAGAATACACGACGTGTACTTTATTCATATACGCCATGTAGTTTTTAAACCGTGTTGTTATCTGTCTGAACAAAAACACGGGGTGGTAGAAAATCTTCGGGGACATGCTGTGTACCATAAGTACATGCCGTGTAGTAGTCAACCGTGTACCCGACCGTGTCACTAACAACACGGGTCGGGGAAACTCATGTAGTACACGCCGTGTATTATAAGTACATGCCGTGTAGGTTTCTTCTGGGTACCCGGCCGTGTCACGAACAACACGGTCGGTGTTATCCATCCTTATACATGCCGTGTTTGTTCGGAACACGCCGTATTGTGGTCAGCCATGTACCCGGCCATGTAACCTGCTACACGAGCCGCCGAAGCCTAGATTGTACACGCCGTGTCCTTATTTCACACGCCTTGTAGTTTAGAATTTGGAAGACTGTGTAGGTTATCCATGAAAAGATACTCAGGAAGGGGAGTGGAGTTCAAGTACACGCCATGTATTGGTACAACACGCCGTGTAGTCTGGAACGTTACACGACCAGTGGTGGTAGAATTACACGCCCATGTAAATTTCTTTAAAAAACATGCCGTGTAGTTTAAATACACACCGTGTAGTTCAGTTTTTCAAATTTAAGTTTTTCTATCTCCTGTTCCCATTTTGAACTCTTTTGTTTTCTGTCCTTGTTAATCTTATATCTGGAGTGTGATTTTGACCTTTCAGGTTTATGGCACCAAGACGTCCTCCCATTACACGTCACTAACCAGGTAGTGACCATATGCCTGATACGATAGACCAGGGACTACCAGTAGTTCTGCCGATTGTTCCGAATATGGAACCTGAAGTGATTCCGGATACTGGTGCGAACGCTCAGTTCAGAGAGGGTTTCATGAGGTTCATGTAGACCTTCCAGGGAGCTCAGCATCCTGCACTGTCTATGGAAGAGCTGACGCGAGTCTTCCACCAGCAGCATCCTACCACTTTCACTGGGGATGGATGACCTCAGGTTGTAGAGTCATGGCTAGAAACCATGATTTCCATCTTTGAGCATCTGGAGACACCCCCAGATAGACGGTTGAAGCTTGCGACTTACATGCTGCGAGATTCTTCCAAGAGATGGTGGGATGTAGTCTCACAGGCAGGGCGCCAGTGGACTATGGCTTGGGATGAATTCCAGCATACGTTCTATGACTACTTCTATCCAGTGACGCTGAGGACCGACTGGGCCAGGGAGTTCATGAACCTGAAGTAGGGTACTCTTTCGGTTATGGAGTATTCCTACCACTTCACTGAGTTACAATGTTTCACTCCCGTTCTGGTAAATGACGAGCTATTTTTGGTGAGGAAGTTTGAGGAAGGCCTCAAACCAGAGATAAGATCATAGGTGAATGTTTTCCAGTTGACTTCTATTACTTTGATAGTCAACCAGGTGCTGATCACCGAAAGAAATCTAAAGGATACTGGAGCTGTTGACCAGGGCAGTTCGACATCCAAGGCTGAGTCATTTCATACTGACAGCAGGAAGCGCCATCGAGAGTCTACTCGAGGTGACTCGAGGAAGCGAGGTATATCTTCTGGTAGACGAGATCTTCCTTTTGGAAACTAGGTGGTGTGCTATAAGTGCCGAAAGAGCAGGCATAAGAATCCTCAGTGCCCGAGGGATCTAGTGGAGTGCCAAGATTGCAGCAAGATGGGTCACCTGTAGCGTTTTTACAGGGTTCTTCTTCTAGAGGCTAGTGAAGGAGGATCTGTTTCTACCCCTTGTTCAGGAGCAGGATTACCAGTTCTGCAGCAGACTGGGGGCTGGAGTTCTTTAGGTCATTCAGGCCTGGGTAGAGGTCACATACACAGTGGTCAGGGTCAAGGGGGATCAGCTCAAGGATATCAGGCTACTACATAGGGCCACGGTACTGGCCAAACGTTTGCAGTAGAGTAGATTCATTGGGAGCAGGATACTGGACCTTCCACAGTTCGAGGTACGATCCTAGTAGCCTCAGTTTTATATTCTGCACTTTTCGATACTGTAGCTTCTCATAGATTTATTTCTGTGCACACTGTGGAGAGACTTAGACTCACTGTCCTTACTTCTGAGGATACCTTGACACTAGACACTCCTTTGGGACATAGAACTTCTAATGTGCGTCAGTTCAAGGAGTGCCCCCTTGAGGATGGTGGGTGTCACTTCGTGTGGGATCTTTATGTCCTTGAGATGACAGGTTATTATGTCATTCTCGGAAAGGACTGGCTAGTTCCGTTTCAGGACTTTGTTGACTGTCATCGCCGCAGGGTGAGAATCACGTCACCAGAGGGCGGGTGTTTTCTTCACAAGGGTGAATGAGATGTAAAGGAAAGAAGAGCTGGACAAGAGTATCATGGGTTGGGAAGTGTTACGACCCAGATTGCTAGTTTATATCTGGATGATCATGGGACCTCTCAGATAGATTTTCCTCTAGTGGTTGATCACTTTCCATATGTCTTTCTAGAAGACTTTTCAGGTTTTCCTCTAGAGCGTGGGGTAGACTTCTCGATTGAGCTTGTGCCATGATCCACACCGGTATCCATACCTCCTTATAGGATGGCTACTCCTGAGTTTCAAGAGCTCAAGAAGCAGTTGGAGGAGTTACAGGCTAAGGGTTTCATCCAACCCAGTACTTCCCCTTGGGGTTCACTTGTGTTGTTTGTGAAGAAGGTGGTGGTACCTTACGACTTTTCATGGATTATCGGAAGTTGAACCAGTTGACGGTCAAGAACCGATATCCCTTGCCAAGGATTGATGATCTTTTTTATTAGCTTCGAGGATACAGGGTGTTCTCGAAGATCAACTTGAGATCCGACTATCATCAGCTACACGTTAGGCCTTCAAATATACCTCTGACAACCTTCAGGAGTAGGTATGGCCTCTATGAGTATACAGTTATGCCATTCGGCCTTACGAATGTGCCATCAGTTTTCATGCCACTGATGAACCGAGTGTTCTATCCTTACTTGGATTCCTTCGTCGTGGTCTTCATGGATGATATCTTGGTGTAATCTCACACTCAACATGACCATGCAACCCATCTTGAGATCGTTTTGAGTACACTGAGGGAGCATCGACTTTATGCTAAACTCTCAAAGTTCCACTTTCGGATGGATGAGATTCACTTCATAGGCCATGTCATCTCAGAGACAGGAGTATCAGTAGACCCAGAGAAGGTGAGAGCAGTAGTCACCTGGGAGAAGTCGAAGAATGTCTTTGAGTTACATAGTTTCTTGGGGTTGGCTGGTTACTACATGTAGTTTATATAGGACTTCTCACGCCTAGCAGCACCATTGATGGGCCTGACTAAGAAGGGGGTGAATTTTGTTTGGTCAGAAGCATGTGACTCAGCCTTCCAGGAGATGAAGGGGAGATTGACTTCATCACCGATTCTAGTTCTACCAGAGCCGGGCAAGAGTTATACAGTTTTCTGTGATGCATTTGGCATCGGTCTTGGAGCAGTGCTTATGAAGGAATATCGTGTTGTCACGTACGGATCTCGGCAGTTGAGGCCACATGAGAAGAACTATCATACGCATGACTTGGAGTTGGATACTGTTGTTCATTCTTTGCGTTGTTGGAGGCACTATCTCATGGGAGATCATTTTTTGGTATATACTGACCACAAGAGCCTCAAGTATATATTTACGTAGCATGACTTGAATCTGAGATAGCGAAGGTGGGTCGAGTACCTATAGTCTTTCGACTTCGAGATTGCTTATACTCCTGGGAAAGGCAATTTTGTGGCAGACGCACTGAGTAGGAGGACTTAGTTGCAGGCAGTTCAGGAGGCCAGCAGTGAGTGGCATCTCATAGCTCTGTTCTCTAAAATGCATTTAGAGGTGCACGACAGAGAGGGTCAGATGGTTCTTTCTTCTGTAGCTGTTACCTCTACCCTTTTTGATCGAGTTCGAATGAGGTATCTATCAGACCATGAAGGCTTAGTCCTATAGGAGGGTTTGTCAGATGGAGACCCTACTATGGGGTGGACATTGGGCGATGACGAGGTGTTGTGTTTTCATGGACATGTATGGGTTTCTGCAGACATACGTGAGGAGATAATGCGGGAGTTTCATGCTTCATCTTGGACAATTCATCCTGGTGTCACCAAAATGTACCGAGACTTTCACCGTCAGTATTGGTGGCCAGGTATGAAGAAGGATGTGGCTGGTTTTGTTATGCGGTGTTCCACATGTCAGTAGGTGAAGGCAGAGAATCAGCGACCAGTAGGGCTTTTGCAGTAGTTACCCATTCATGAGTTGAAATGGAATTATGTTGTGATGAGCTTTGTGACAGGTTTACTGAGATTGCCTCTAGGAAATGATGTGGTTTGGGTTGTAGTGGATAGGCTCACGAAGGTTTCACACTTCTTTCCAATCAAGGAGACCTTCAGTGTTGATGAGCTAGGATGGTTGTACATCCGAGAGATTGTACGTCTTCATGGAGTTCCAAACTTCGATGTTTCAGACAGGGATGCACGTTTTACTTCTCACTTCTGGTAGGGGCTATAGAGGGTGTTGTGTACACAGGTACTTTTGAGTACAACATACCATCCCCAGACTGATGGCCAGTCTGAGCGTACGATCTAGGTGCTTGAGGATATGCTCCGAGCTTTCATTCTAGACTTTGGTGGTTCTTGGGAGAATCATATTCCTCTGGTGGAGTTCGCCTACAAAAATAGTTTTCAGGATACTATTCAGATGGCACCATACGAGGCTTTGTACGGTAGGACATGCCGATAACCTTTATAATGGATTGAGGCAGGAGGGGCAGCTTTGCTGGGACCTCGTCTTGTTCAGGAGACCTTAGAATAGATAGAGTTGATTCGGAAGAGGATGGAAACAACATAGTCTCGACAGAAGTCTTATGCTGATCAGCGGAGACGACCTCTGGAGTTCGAGGTCGGGGATCAGGTTTTCCTACATGTCGCACCGAGGTTGGGACACAAGAGGATTCAGAGATAGGCTAAGATCTCATTGAGATACATTAGGCCATTTTAGGTTCTTGAGAGAGTCGGGCTGGTTGCTTACAGGTTGTAGTTACCTTAGAGATACCAGGCTATGCATGACGTCTTTTAATATTTCTTAGATTTGATGGTATTTCTTAGACCTGTCACATGTTTTTCAACCTGAGGAGGTTGAGTTGGATCAGGATGCATCTTTCTAGGAGCATCGTATCAGGATTTTTTATCTTAGTGAAAAAGTACTCTGTGGCCGGTCTGTTCCTCTGGTACGGGTTCTATAGCAGCACGACCGTATATAGTACGATACTTGAGAGAGGGAGGCTGATATGTGATAACAGTGGCCAGAGTTGTTCAAGGGTTCTTCTTCTATGCCTTTATAGGGAAATTCGGGGATAAATTTCTTTAAGGGGGGAAGTTTGTAAGAACCTGGAGCTTCAGTTTCAGGTACGGATATCTTTTACGGGCTTTTTAAGGAAAAATGGAGAATCTAGAAATTTTTAGAGTAAACGCCGTGTACTCCTCGGCCACTTGAAGCTGTGTGTTGGCCGAGACCGGGCCATACACACGGTGTGTAGGGGTGACGTGGAGGCTGATTTTGGAGGAGTACGTAAAAACCCACTACACGTCGTGTACTTTAAGAGTACACACTGTGTACTTTTTTTATTTCATTAATTGACCCAGGGTCGCACCTAATGACAGAAAACATCTTATTCTCTGACTAATTCCATCCAGAACATCCTAGGAGACCATTTCTTCTTCGAGCCACCGATCTGTCACCGGTTGTCTGAATCAAACTCCGTCATTTGCAGAAGAATCGTAGCGGTGAGTTCTTGGTTCTTCTTTATCCTCGTTTCATGATTCTTCCTCTCGTGTATGTTATCTGAGGTTGAACGTTTTAGAAGTTTTTGCAGATCTATTCCGTTCTAGGCCGATTCATGGGCCGAGGTTCAAGTATATCGATCTCTGAGGATCTAGGTAGGTGGTTTGTTGCCCTACGATGAATTTCTTTGAGTTTTGGTTGCAAAAGTGTCGGATACCCATGCATTGGGTATCCCGGGTTTAGGATTTTGATCCTATTGTTTATCTTCCCTAGATTGTTTGTTAGCTTATGATGAATTGATATTACTTTATGCTTGGTTGTATGTTTGAAGATCACCCCATGGGTGTTTTCCTCCCCTGTTCGGTTGTTTATCGCCGTTTGGCACCGTTGTCTGTGAGGCAACACTGTTGCAATTGTTAGTTTACTTGTTATCACTAATTGCATGTGTTTCCTACTGTTTAAATGATTTTAATGTATGGTAGATATTATCCATGTAGTTGTTTAACTTACTTAGGGATGCTAATAATCGATTACGCACTACTGGACTGCTCAGGGCTGTGAGAACCTGGTGCGGGAGATCAAAGAGGGAATAGACGATTAAGTGCTTCCCTAGAGGGTCTATTGGTTTTAGTTTCGTATGTAGGACCTATAGGAATGGGACTTTTCACTTCCCAAGAGTGTTCTTAGTTTACCCATGCATCGAGACCACATGAGGAATTAGACGTAAGTGCTTCCTCAGAGAGTTTGTAGCTATTGTTGCAAGACCATAGGGGAATTGATGTGAGAGCTCCCCAGAATGTCTGTGCATTTTTTGTTGACTGGACTATAGGGGTCTTCTAGTTTTAGCCACCCAGAGAGTCAGTGTGAATTTTGATGGTTGGTTGTGATGAGTCCACTAAGCCAAAGAACAAGCTTGGGTTTGTATTTCTTGTGTTAGGTAGTCTTTCTAGATACCTATTGTGTTACTTGGTTTACCTTGTAATAGAAGGTTTTACTTGTTTTTCCTAGTTTTATAATTAAATGAATGTGAATGGTAAGTGGTAGAATTGTTTTCTGCATTTATTTACCTTTACTTTTGCTATATCACTCACTGACAGTAGGGCACACATCTTGTGGTGGTTGCCTACTGGGATTAGTCTCACACCCTGTTTGGGTCCCGATTTTCCGCCCAAACAGATTATATGGTTGCAATTATAGGTAGGGATTGTGGCCCTTCTACCTCATGTACTTGATTTCTAGTCGGAGCTAGAGAGCATGGGATCGGGCTTTGCTCCGCGATGCTGCTGGAGTTTCTCTTTACATTAGTATTTTGGTTTTAGTTGTACTTCACCATGTTGTTTTTTTTGCTGCTTTCCATAGAGACATGTACCATTCTGCATCATTATTATATCAGACATTGCTTTTACTTTTAGTTCAGTTGTGGCATGCTATTTACTGTTTCCACTATTGTTTATGCTTATTCTTCTTCTGCATACTTTACCAAATGAGGGCATAGTTTCCCCACTGACTCACCAAGGCCCTCACTGGTAGTCGGCAACCTCTGGCGTTTGGGGAAACACACTTGTGGTCATGTGGCAAACCGGGTACGGGGCACCAGTGGAAGAGCTCCGGATTCGGGTCGTTATAGTGGTGGAAGAAATAATGAAAATATAAAAAATAAAGGTCGTGTATATTAATATACACGCCATGTAGTTTTTTGGGGATTTGTGAGAAATAATAATATTTATTTAATTACATAATATTAGGTGTAATTTTTTGGGTGCATGTCAAGTAATAATAATAGTTAACTGTTATTATTAGACATGAGGTCCTACTAAGAATTAAATGAAATAAATAAATGCTTTCTGGTAATTAATTCATTTTATAATTCTAAGTAATTAAAATCCCAATTATTTAATTCTCATTAGATTATAAATTTTATGGGGTTTTTCACAATGGATCTAGATAAAGATCTCAAGAAAGGAGATACTTATTTTCTTCCAAGAATGATCTCTAGCTACGAGAGAGATCCTCCTCCACTGGATCAAGGAGAGCACTTTGCAAGAGGCTCTCAAGGAAATCCAAGGTGAACATCACAAGCGAAGGATCTTCCACACTAGCACCCGAAGATCCCTTCGGCAACATCCAGAGATATGTGGAACATGGGGGGATCACCTCTAGAGGAATCTTACACTTGGATTCTACAATGCAACAATGGATCACATTGGATCTTGACCAGAAACATCAATGAAGAGTGAATATCATCAAGGTAATTATAGTATTTTAATTAAATTAATTATAACCAACATGTGATGATCCTCTCTAAGGTTTTGGGACTCCCTTACTTTCTTTCGTTCTTAGTTCTATTCTGAATATTTGACAGTTTATTATTATGATTGATCTCGGATTGATCGTTGTTAATGGAAAAATTAGGGTTCAGTACACCCACAAATGCCCTTACACTATGATCGAAACCTACAAGTTGTATCAGATTTATCATATCATTGATTATAATTATTTAGTTTTTCATTGATTATTTACACATTTAATAATTTAGTTGTTTCAATTCATGTTAATCATTCTGCAAATATGAATCTCGAGATATGTTCATCCTATCTCGTTTCTTTTCCACCTTACATAAACAATTTTTTCTTTTAATTTTTGATTAAAATAAAATAAAGGATCTTATCCGGAGGTACCAAATGTTCCTGGTCATACAACACCTGAAGAAACGATGTGTATTTGGTAGTACACGCCGTATAGCCTAGGTTCAATGCATCAGACTATTCTTCCAAACCAGGCTATGTTAATGGATTCTATCTAAGTCTTTAAGAATCTGTGTGTTGACCATGAACAATTGGCACATGGTTTTCAGATGACACGTCGTGTGGCCCACTGAACACAGCGTGTAGTACCTTCGGGTTTGGGTAGGACGGTGTACCCCGTACACGTCTTGCCCAGTTGGAACCCATGTAATGCGGATATTACACAGCGTGTTTCCCACTGAACAAATCATGTACTCTGAATATTTTAGAATTATATCTACACACCATGTCCCCGGGCGTGTACTTTGGATGGACGGTGAACAAAATTACATGCCGTGTAGTCAAAACTGCACGTCGTGTACTCATCCAAATTATGTAGATTTATTAAAATTTATTATTATATTATACAAACCCATGAGACATCTACCATAGTGTAGGAATAAAGCTGAGGCACAACACGTGATAGGTGTTTTATATATATATGTGTTTAATTTAACATCTGCGTAATGTTCATTTTTACTCATTGGGTAGTTATGAACGAGAATTCATCGGGTTGCCTCCAAGGTACAATTTATGTACAAAGATAATTTTAAATGAATTTATTTATTTAAAATTATAATGGATGAGAATATCAAGAAATTTATAAAAATGGTTTAAAATATAATGTTTGATTAATTGAAGATAATTAATTGATTTGAGCATGATTTATCTTCAAAAGAATGATTAAATAATTGAATACTTGATTTATTTATGCGTAAATTTCATTGCATGTATGGATGATCATGATCTAGACCAAGAACTTTATATGTGAATGGTTTCTTTTAATTTATTTATTTAAATTAAATTTGTTGTCCTATGAGCCTTCTCCTCATCAATATGTAGGGCCTGCGTGCCCAAGGTTTCATTTATGTAAAACCCTATTTTACCCCTCACCTATGAGTGAGATAAAAGAATATTTAATGAATGGAGCTCCCAAGCTAGTGGAGGTAGCTCAAGTTAGACACCAAGGTGAAACCAATTCAAGGAGATACAAAGGTGAACAAGTGGAAAGCTGTAAACATGAACCCAAAAGGTTCAAGGTGTTTCTCCCCTAGGTCATGGGTTGGTTTGTCAATCGCTAGATAAACTAACCAATAGAACAATCTCATGATCATAACATTTATTTTATTTTTTTCATTTTCATGGTTTATTTATTGTGGGTGTGTTGTTATGATCACACAATTAATAAATTAACACGCATGCAAGATGGAACTAAAATAAGACCGTATTATGCATAAATATTATCTTAGACATGGTTAATCACTTAATTATATCCAACATAATATTAAGAAGAATGTAATCAAAGATAATAAAATGAAAATTTACGTATAAGGATAAAATCCCTCAAAGAAAATATTAAGTCGGTATAGCCTTCCATAATCTTGGTAAGAATCGAACCATAGTTCAATGTGCTTGACCAACCCTAGTTGGGGTGATTTCAATTATTAGTGAATTCTAATTCAAGGTTTTGTGTTTACATTAATTGGTTCATGTCAAGGGTTGATTTCCACAACATGACGTGGTATGACCAAGATGCAAAGGTTGAAGAAATCAAAAATAAAAGGATTTCAGGATCGGGGAGTCCACTCAGCTGATCAAGGAGCTGTGAGTTAATGCAGTTGGCATTTGGAATTCATACCTAAAACCCTTCAAGTTTCTTGAATAACCCTAGTTGGGGTAATACAAAGTGAAATATGGATCCTTTCCACTATAATATTCAGGAAACATAATATTATGAAGTTAATGGTGAGGTTTATTGGATTTCAATAAAACAGTGAGAGACTAATTAGTATTAAATTATTTATTTGTTTCAGTTTTATCATGATAAATTACTAAAAATTTTCTCATATTAATATATAGAAAAGGAAAGAAAAATGACTTCAAAATTATCATTGAGAACTACACTTGAGAAGGAAAACCTTCTCACCGAAAATAATTTCCAGGAATGGTATAGGCATTTACACGTCATCCTTCACAATGAGAAGAAATTGTATATGCTGGAAAAGCCTATTCCAATTGTGCCTGGAAAAGAGGCCAGTGATGAGGAACTATCTCTCTATATGAAACATATGGATGATTCCATATATTCCCAATGTTTAATGCTCTCGGCCATGTCTAATGATCTCTTGAAGCAACATGAAAACATGAATGCGTATAACATGATGTCTCACCTTAAGGATATCTATAAAGAGAAGGTGAGACAGGAGAGATATGAGATCTCCAATGATTTTTTCACAATATACATAGAGATTATGCACCAGCTAGGCCTCATGTAGTCAAGATTATTGGCTATATTGAACACCTAGATATCATAGGTATTAAGTTCCCAGATGAGTTGCGTACAGATCTCATCCTATCATCACTACCCAAGACCTTCTCTAGATTTATTGTCAAATAAAACATGAGAAACAATGAGAAGAGTCTGTTGTAACTTTTGACCTTCATTTTCTAGGTATTTAAGGACATGGGACATGACAAACCCACAATCCTTATGGTGAATAAGAAAAGTAAGAACAAAGAAAAGAGGCCAAGGATTCATAAACGATCTAAACCCCTAAGCACCGTCCCTCTAAGAAGGGGAAGATATTGAGGAGGGAAAGGAACAAGAGGAAGTATGTTTTTCATGTGGAAAATGAGGCCCTTGGAAGAGGAACTACACCCAAAAGCATGGGGACACTAAAGATGCGTTCGTTATCGAGTGCAATGATTCCATTTCTACACATTGGGTATTAGATGAATCGAGTGGGGCTCACATCTATATTCAAATGCAGAAACCAATTATATTTAGAAAGATTACCAGAGGAGAGGTGGATATTCAAGCTACCAATGGCACGAGGCTAGCTATGCTGGCCATTGGCGATTACCATCTCTCATTTATAACTAGAATGATTTTGGTTTTACGTAACTATTATTATGTGCCTAGTGTTACCCAGAACATAATTTCTTTATCCTGTTTGGATATGGATGGATTTATTTTCTAGTTTGGAAATAAGGGTTATTTATTTTATAAGAACAATGTATGTTATGGTATGTCACAATTAAATAATGGTTTGTATGTTTTAAATTATGAAACCAAGTGTTTTCAATCAATAAGAAAACAAACTCACATGACTCATACATCACCCAGTTGTGGCATCACCGTCTCTATCATGTAAATGAGAAGCGCTTGACAAAGACCTTATAATATGGTTATTTAGGTTCTATTGTGCTAAAACCACTTGATAGGTGCCATTCTTGTTTATAAGGTAAAATGACCAAGATGCCTTTTGATAGATAAGGTGAAAGATCCACATAACTTCTAGGATTGGTGCACATAGATGTGTGTGGACCATTTCTAGTAGAAGCTAGAGGTGGATATTCTTACTTCATTATTTTTACTGATGATTTGATTAGATATGGATATTTATAATTAATGAGTTATAAGTCAGAGTCCTTAGAGAAATTTAAGGAATTCAAGAATGAATAGAGAATTATCTTGGTAATAAGAGAAAGAATCTTTGATCGGATTGAGGTGGAGAATATCTGAACCAAGAGTTCATAGATCTTATATGGGAGTCTGGGATTCTATCTCATCTCACTCCTCCTTATACACCATAGTAAAATGGTGTTAGTGAATGGAGGAACCACACCTTGTTGAACATGGTCAGGTCGATGACGATTCATATAGATCTTCCATTATCCTTTTGGGGATATGAATTACAAACAGTAGCATACACCTTAAACCGAGTACCAAATAAGGTAGAAAATGGAATTCCCTCCAAGATATGGAATGGAAAGAAACCCGTTTTTTCTCACACACATGTATGGGGATGAAATGAATTTGTTAAGGCCTTCTTAAGAAACAAAACTAGCACCCCGGGGAATGCGGTGTATCTTTATACAATATCCCAAGGAAATAAAATGATATTACCTATATAAACCTTCATATAAGAAAGTGACTGTTTCCAGAAAATCCATCTTCCTTGAGATTGAGAACATCCTAAAAAAGGATAGTGGGATAACTATTGACTTCAATGAAGTTGATGCTCAAGATATACAGGAGTTAGTACAGGAACAAGTTCCACAGGTCCTTGTGGAAGAGGTTCCGAAAACACAAGTATTGTATAGGAGATCAGGAGAGGTAAGAGAACCAGAGAGATTTGGTTTTCTAGTCACTGAGGATGGTGAATCATTATTGTTGGATAATGATGAACCTTTATCCTACAAGGAAGCAGTAAAAATCTCTAATGATGCAAGATGGATAAAAGCTATGAATTCTGAGATGGATTCCATGCATTAGAACCAAGTCTGGGTTCTAGTTGATGATCCAATTTATGTAATGAATGTTTGATGAAAATGGGTATTCAAGAGAAAGAAAGACATGGAAGGTAAAGTTAGTACCTATAAATAAAGGATAGTGGCTAAAGGATTCAGACACCGTCAAGGAATTGACTATAATGAAACCTTCTTTTCAGTTTCCATGTTTAAATCCATAAGAATCATACTTTCCATAACAACTTACCATGACTACAAGATTCAGAAGGTGTATTTCAAAACAACATTAATTAATGGGAACCTTCAGGAAGACATCTATATGAAACAACTAGAAGATTTTGTGACACCAGGTGAATCCAAACTGGTTTTCAAGTTGCAGAAATCCATTTATGGATTAAAGAAAGCATCCAGTTCATGGAACATTTGATTTGATGAAACCATAAAAGAATTTGGTTTAATTAAGAGAGAATGTAATCCAAGTGTTTATAAGCAGTTTAATGGGAATGTGGTCATTATCCTAGTAGTATATGTTGATGGCATATTAATTATTGAAAATGATGTACCAGTCTTATAGTCAGTTAAGTACTGGTTGAACAAGTGTTTCTCCATGAAGGTCTTGGGTAAAGAATCCTACATTATAGGGATAAAGAACATTTGGGATAGATCCAAGAGGCTGCTTAGACTAAGTCAGGGTACATGTATTGACCAAATACTAAGTAGATTTAGTATGGAACAACCCAAGAGGGGATTGGTTCTACTGTCACATAGCCTACACCTTTCTAAGAAAATGTGTCCTCAGACACAATAGGAGAAAGATAGAATGAGTAAGATCTCATACGCTTAGGCTATAGTATCCATCATATATTACGTGTTATGTACCATGCTTGATGCTACCTATGCACTGATCATGGTAGGAAGATATCAAGAAGATCCAGGAGAACAAAATTGGATTGCTGTTAAGACTATCCTTAAGTATATGAGAATAACTAAGTATATATACCTGGTGTATGTAGGAGAAGGGGAGATTTTCATCAGAGGGTATACTGATTATGGTTTTGAAACATATTAGAACAATATTAAGTCACAATCTGGATATGTTTTCGGTCTCAATGGAGGAACTGTGAGCTAGAACAGTTCAATGAAACCAGTTGTCTCTAACTCTACAGCAGAGTCTAAATATATAGCAGCTTTTGATGCAGCCAAGGAAGCCATATGGATTCAGAACTTTATCCAAGATCTTGATGTGGTGCCTAGTAGTAAAGATCCTTTCACATTGTATTGTTATAATACTACAGCAGTGGATCTTGCAAAAGAACCAAGGTCCCATCAATGGATAAAGAACATACTCTGAAAGTATCACCTCTTGAGGGATTTCTATCAAAGGGGTGAAGTTGAAGAGAGTATAGTGTAGATGGAAGAGAACATAGTAGACCCCATTACTAAAGTCCTATCTCATAAGAATCATGAATATCATGTGAGAGCTAGCAGGTTAAAGGTTGTTAGCAGTTATCTCTAGTCTAAGTGGGATTCTGTTGGAGTTGGTGACCTAGAACAAACTAATTTGTACTTTATTTGTTAATAAATACCTTATCATATATTGGATGTTCTTCTGTGTTACAATGCATGTGATAATGTTCTAAGGATGGATGTTTCACTAAAAGTCATAGCGGATCCCTGCTATGATGAGAATCCAGATTTTCCACAACACTATTCTTGAATATATGTTCTATGATAGGATGATGTTATTTGAGGGACACAAATAATACAATACATTAGGGGTGAGGACTCCTAAAACCTTGAGGTACCTTCTCATGGTGTGAGCCTTTGGTAATATCCAAGAGGATATTATGAGAATAAGACCCGCCAGAAGGAAATCCGCATTTGATAGTGTCATTGGATGTTCCTATCTTCAGACGTGTGTATTGGTCATTAGACTTTATGATTATTATTAATGGGTATTACAACTCGAACACTTAGATGTATTGATAAAAAATATGATGAAACATTGTTCATAGTGAGGGAGGATATGTTGGGTGAATCATGAGTAATACTGCATTAATAGATATTGTGAGAAAGGATTTTTCCCTTCTGTTCCATAACGAAAGTAGATATATCATGCCCTTTGATGGAATTGATATAACCTAAATAAATCCATGGCCATGGTGCTGAATGGGAAAGTTCAATTACATGAATTCAAAGAAAGAATAATTGAGCACATTGGTTGATGGCACCAGTATGCAACCCGCTTGATTCGAGATACCAAGATGAAGGGATTACATTACATAGTAAGTGTTCGTTGGAGGTGACATGTCATTGCGGCGTTAACTACTTTCCCTATGGGTGATTTGGCATGTTATTAGATGCTAACCTTGGAATTTTGGTAGGATCTACCTAATTCCAATGAGAAATAGGTGTAGAGGGTCACACACTAAGTGTGTCCAAGTATCTTAGTTTAATATTGATTTAACTAGTTGAATAAAGATTATTACCGATTGTGGTTTAATAATCATTTAAGGATTCCTGATCACATATATTTTGAAACTAGTTATTCAAGAGAATATATTGTGGGGAAAATAATATATTTATTAGTGAGTAATGTAGTGATATTTATTTGAGAAATAAGTATCCATTATTTAAGGTCTAATAAATGTGGTGGAGGAAATAAATAATATGGAAAAAGAAAAGTACACGTCGTGTACATTAATATTCACACTATTTAGCTTTTTGGGGGATTTGTGAGAAATAATATTATTTATTTAATTAAATAATATTAAGTGTAATTTCATGGGCGCATGTCAAGTAATAATAATAGTCAATTGTTGTTATTAGACATGGGGTCTTACTAAGAATTAAATGAAATGAATAAATGCTTATGGGTAATTAATTGATTTTATTATACTAAGTAATTAAAATCCCAATTATATAATTCACATTAGCCAAGCCATCTTGTTGGGTTGTGAAAAACGGATCTAGAGAAAGCTCTCAAGAAAAGAGAGAATTATTTTCTTCCAAGATCACTCTCAAGCTATGAGAGAGATCCTCCTCCACCAGATCAAGGAGAGCGCTTTACAAGAGGCTCTCATGGCGATCGAAGGCGGACATCGCAAGTAAAATCTCTTCCACGCTATCACCCAAAGATCCCTTTGGTGATGTCTAGAGATATGTGGAACACGTGTGGATAACCTCTAGATGAATCCTATACTTGGATTCTACGATGCAATGAAAGATTACATCAGATCATGAACAGAAACATCAACGAAGAGATAATTCCATCATGGTAATTCTTGCCTTTTAATTAATTTAATTATAACCAATATATGATGATCCTATATATGGTTCTGGGACTCCCTTCCTTTATTTATTTCTTTGTTCTATTCCAATGATCTGATGTTTTATTATCGTGATGGATCTCAGATTGATCGTTGTTAATGGAAAAATTAAATTTGGGTACACCCACCAACGCGCTCCCATTGTGCCCTGAACCTACAATATTCAATAAAGAAAGGATATAAACCAATGAAAGGAAATTGAGTTAATAATACCCTAACCTAGAGTCCTGAATCATTTTATATATATTTATAACCTCCTAATTAATAAAATTATATTAATTATATTATTTATTCATAACCTTTTTCTAGTTCATTATTCCTTATGATTCCTTTTGTTATTATCATGTTTCATTTACCAAATATGTTTAATTTACATTGGTTGTTTTGTGGTCATTCAATTTATAATATACAAAATAGCTTTACTATCTTTATAAATGTAAAAATTACTCATAAAATGGTTTTATAAGATTTATATATGTGTAGGTATAAGTATAATATTATTTTAGAAAACAAATGAGTTCAATAGATCATGAAATAGTAACTTTTCTATGAATCTTAATTGATAAGATTGTTTTTTATGGTTTAAAATAACCATAATTAATCAATTTTAATTCCATGGACAAGATGTATATTTTATATTTCTAGAATATTCATATCTAAAAAATAAATTCAAAGGAATGGTGACATGTTGTTACTTACAAAGTGTCTCTATATTCTCATTTTAAGAGGTTAAATTTTACGATGACCATTTGTTATTAATATTAAAAATAAAATGAATAAATTATTACTATAGAACCGTAATGATGTTATAGATATAATTCTTATTCATTAAATCCATTTTTATAGCCATCCATTTTACGGGGTTATGAAAAATGATATACATCGTCCATGAAAGCGGTAGTCCACTCACACACACAACCAACATTTCCATTTTCTAACATACGTGGGGGAAGGAAAGTAGAAGATACTTTATATTCATAAAATTGTAATTATGTTATAAATATCATATATATTTATTAAATACATCTATATAACCAACCATGTGATGTGGTTATGAAAAATGAAATACACGGCTTCATGGAGGTGGTTGTCTGCACGTACGCATGAGCGACACTTTCATTTTACAATGGGTGTAAAGAATTTAGATAATGATTTTTAAATAAACATAATAAAATTTTATCATAATAATTATACTAATTATATTATTATTAAGTGGTTATAGAATATTTGGAGGTGGTGTAAGAAGAAAGAAAATTGTAAGAACTCAGTTAAGTCAATTACCTCTTCCTTGGATATCCTCCTTTGGCTCTTTTATTAATCCTTATTGGGTTGGGATTTTGGTGATAACATAAGATCTATGTCATGTATAAGGGGTTTTAGAAGTGTAACTATATGTTCCTTCCCAGTCCATTACTTTCTAAGTTTTGGTCATTGGATGTGTATGGAGGAGTCTTGGAAGAAGTTTAGAGAAGTTCGGTTGCTAAAGTCTAGAAGGAGGGTTACACATTATGTAACTGGATTACACAGCGTGAAAGTCAGATTCATGGATTGTCTTGGAGTTTTCACATCGTGAATATATTTTACATGATGTGTAATATTTCGAGTTTATAAAAATAAAATAAAGTGGACATGCGACACATTTTTTGGTGAAAACCGAACCCCAGGTATTACATAACGTGAAAGGGTATTACACATCATGTAATACCCCAATCATGTATAGTTTTAATTTTTTTGGAAAAACCATTATTAATTCAGTCAGGGATTTGTTTTTTTTCTCTCATTTTGGGTGAACCCTAGGTGCCCGGAGTGTTCTTTGAGCCCTTCCCCTCCCTCTTTGACCCATTAGTCCCGATGGATATTCATTGACAATCTGTAGCAATTCGTTTTTGATCTATGGTGTGTTCTTCCTATGTTTTTGCAGTTTATTCTAGTTTGTTCTCTTTTCCCTCCCATTTCTTCATTCCATGTGATGATGGATGAAATCACATGGTTCTAAATGGGTTTCTCTATGGTTTTTTTGGTGCGGTGGTGCCGCGACATCCCCAGATGGATGCATATCTTGTGAGAGTGGTGATTGGAGATATGTTGTATGGCCCGTTATTGTGTGAGGATAATTGACCCCATCTTGGGTAGGGTCTCCCTTGTTTCTATTCATTTTTTCATTATATGGGAGGGATATTATTTTTTCACCTATGGATCATGGTTATTCTAGGATAATCAATGATAAGAATTGGTTAAATGAAATTTAAAGGGGTAGAGGGATTTTTTTCATGACCTTGAATTTTTGATATTATGATTTTTATATTATGATTATACGGTATTGATGCCTCACTGAAAATTATGGTTGGTGGTGTATTTTCTTGTACTGGTTATGTGGGTTGTGGTTTTTGTTGATCAAGATTTTTTGGTATCACAAAAAATGGAAATTTATTAATCAAGTATTTATGGCTAACGAATGGATGCCCCATGATCATACAATTATGTGATAATTCCTAAATTAAACAAGTGGAATTAAATAAGGGATCCCTTACTAAATATGGAATTGTGTTTTTCTTTGGTACATGGGGGATGTGATTTGTGGGTTTTCTATGGTTTTTATTATGGGATGTCTTGGGTGGTGTAATGGAATCTTAGGTTGAGAGATTGATTGATTGTGGAATGGGTGAGAAGTTTTGTGTAATGGGGCTATGAGACTGGTTGTGCGGTAACGTGTTATCAGTTTTTTTTATTAAAACAGATATCATTAATGAAGAAAATCAGCATAAGTACAAGTACAAAGCCAAGCAGGGAAATTGTCCAACCAGAGTTGGATGGAGTCAAAAGGGCTTGAGGCCGCCAGCTGATGGGCTACATTGTTTCCTTCCCTTTTTGTAAAGGAGAAGGTGCAAGAAGCGAAGAACTGTCCGAGTGAGAGAATCCTTCTAATGATGGTACCAAAACACTGGAGTCCACCAGCGTTGTTTTTGATAGCATTAATGAGGGTAAGGCAGTCAGAATCCACAACAATGTCGCTCCATACAAAATCCAAAGTGAGCAACAAACCAGTAAGGATGGCCATGGCCTCAGAAACCGTCAGTTCCCAGAAGTATTGGTGTGGAAAATATTTTGTAGAATGGATTTTCCCTAGATGATTACGGGCCAGAAGGCTGAGGGAAACAAGCCCATATTTTTGGAGAGACGCGTCCACATTAATTTTAAGAGTACCTTCCGTTGGGGGGTTCCACTGAGCGGGTGGGATGAGGGTAGGTCCTGTCATAAAATGGTCCTTGTGGTCTTTCCAGCCCTCAATCCAAGAAGAAGCCTTGTCAATACAGAATTCAAGAGGATTGTGAGCTTGAAGAAACACGACGTCATTGTGTTGGATCCAAATAATCCAGGCCAATGTGAAAAGATAACATGAGAGAAACGAGGGAAGAGAAGAGCACCAATGCATCAGAAGATCAGGAAGGTCAGAGGAGAAAGCCAGAAAATCGATAGATGATGGGTCCAATTTACTCGAAACTTTCTTAGCTCCCGGGTAGTGAATGATGGTGTTCAAAGGAGTTTCAATAGTACTCGGGAAAAAAGGTAAAAAGGCAAAAATGACCACATGTCGATAAGAGAGAAGGCTCACGGTTGGGAGGGTACCTGTGAAAACCTGCCACCAAAATTGGCAAATTTTAGGGGGAATGTTGAATGTCCAGATCAATTTCCAAGGTCACTCATCTCGGCCAACAGGGTGGTGGCCAAGGGCCAGTCTATAGCCGGACCGCACTGTGTATTCGCTCGTGATGTCATTGGTCCAGAAAAGGTGGTTGGGGCCTGCTTCACGGATCCAGGGAATGCTAATGATGATTCATTGGTCCCTTTCGTTAAACCAATCAAGGATCTTTCCCGCACACCACCCTTGTCCCTGGTCGGAAAAAAGGAAGCTGATGGTGGCATCTTCAAAACCTGGTTGGACGGGGGATGTAGCCTGTATACCATCCTTATCGATAATCCAAGGATCATTCCAGATATTGACCGACGAGCTAGACCCAATCCTCCATCCTAGTCCTTTATCCAGGAGCCTTTTGGGGGATGGTTTTGTTGGTACATGACCTAAATAGGATGAGTTTGAAGGAGGGTAATAGTGTTTGGTATGGGTAATTATCCCAATTTTTCTCAATGAGTAACATACAGAAAGCTTCAATCTTTATTTAAGAGATCAATATATGATATACCATGAATGGGTGTTAAACTTAAATGAAATGTGAAGTCCCTTTAGAGAATCTTCACCTTCAGAGAACTTTTTTTTTCATATTGTGTGTTGTGCTTATTATTTTCTTAGGTAGTGGTGGAATGGAAAAATGATTTTTTTTAATAATGAATAAAATTAGTAATTTTTTTTTGGGAATGTGAATTGGGTATCATGGTTAGTTGTGTGGTATTATGCATTTAGAGGTAGCAGCAAAGTAGTAAGTGTTGTGAGTTGGTGGTTTTTATGAGAACCCATAGTTTTCTATTGAGTTTTTGGTATCATATATTTATATACTTGTATTTTACTTGTGATTTATATATGCACCCCACTCTAGTTGAGCACTATGTGAAGGACACCCGCATCATCATAGGTGAGGGTGTTTTTCCCAAACATCTTTCTAGGAGGATGGATAGATAGACACCTTCTCTTCACTGCTCCCTCTTCAAGTAGTGAAATCCTAAGATTATTTAAAAAGTATATGGTTTTAGAGGACTGGGTGTGTGTGAGTGAGTTATATATTCCTAGGTTTCTTCAGGATGGGACGTTTTGTGGTTTCCTAGATGTCTTTGGGATGTGATGTGGTTGCGGCCTAGGTGTCTATGTGTGGGATGCGATATGGTTGTGTCTGAGGTGTCTACGGGTGGGATGTGATGTGGTTTATGGACCAAGTGTTCGTGGGTGAAATGTGGTGTGGTTTTTGAGTCCCAGGTGTGTGTGGGTGGGCTGTGACTTGGCACTTTCAGAATAGGTGGGAGTGTAAGGATGTTTTCCATTTGTAAAGAGTGAATAAGTAGTGGGAAGTGGTGTGAGGTAACCCACCATATATGTTAATTATATTACATTACTTGACTTGAGTTATTTGGTGAGCATTCCTTGGTGAGGTTGGGATGGTTAGTATACCTATTAGGTGTTGTTTGGTTCTGTTATTTTCTCATATGGGCATTAGTATGCTTCTTTCACATGTGCATGAGAGACTTTGGTTTTCCTACTGAGTATACCTGTATGATCAACCAATGTATATAAAAATATTTTTAGATTTCTAGGAGTATTATGTGAATCGTTCTGGGTGTTACTATCTTGGGCTTGGGACAGTTGCTAAGTTTATGCTTTAGCTTGATTTTGGGTACTTTACTTTGGATATTTGTCATATTTGTACCAGTTCTATTTCTATTCATGCATGTGGGATGGTTTTAGATTTATTTTATATATTTCATGGAGTTGTTTTGTGTATGATCCATCATATTTATCTATCTTGTTTTAAAAAAAGGGTAATACCTACCATATTGTGAGATCTATATACCCTTGTTTCTAGTCACCAACCTGGGGCCAACTGGAGGCAAGATTCGAGGGTCATTATCTCCCTTTCTTCATTTCTAGTCTAGAAGGGGAATCCTTGGAGAGATGAGGTCATGAAAAAATGGTATCAATGGTGATGGTTGAGATATATGATAGAGATTATAGTTAGTCACGTTAAGGATTTCATGGTTTCATAGGGTAACAATGTCAAGTGATGTTGGCGTGTGACATAGGGTACGAAAGACTGGCCATGACATGGGATTTTAAGCCCCCCATGATCCAATGCAAGGACTATGATCCTACCAAATGACCAACTGAGGCTATACCGTTTGAAGGGTAGATAACCTAGGAAAGGTACATGCATCATGATGACTTTTTTCTAGTTTAATTGGGTCATTTTGGAAAAGTTTAAATAAATAAAAAATGAGTTAAATGAGTTAAAGTAAATCCTAAATAAAAGTCCACACTACCCAGACTTAGAAACTCCTTATTTACTTTTCAGCTATGGATCCTTGTCATTGTCCTTATATGGATCGTGAGGTTGAGGCTTAGTAGGTTGATCAAGTTGATCAACAGATTGTAGATCTAGTTGAGGTGGAAGACTAGTGGCAAAGGATATTGTGTTCTTTTGAGTGGTAGGATTTAGGAAAGTATGAGGGAAGTGTTTCAGAAAAGGGGATGGAAATTTGGCTTGAGGATCTTGAGATCACCTTAAGTTTAATCTAGGCCTTAAAGTAGTACTGGGTTCCTTTAGTAGTAAATCAGATTTGAGGAGCTATGAATCAGTGGGGGACACTGTATCTAGGGAAGGGGATGTAAGTAAGTGTTTTGTGGCTTGAATTTGAGAAGTAATTCTGAATGGAGTTCCTTTTATAGAAAATGAAGGCCGAGAAGCAGGAGGACACACACTTCCTTGAGAAAGGGATTATGTTAGTGCGGAAGTTGGGGATCAATTTCAAGGATCTCCTTTGTTAATCCCCATATATATTTCTATATGAGGATTCTCATGTGAGACATATTTAGGAGTCACTCCATCCCTCTATCCAGCACATGGTCACTCATTTTTCATTTCCAATGTACTTGGAGGTTCAGAAGAAGGAATAGGTGATCAAGAAGATGTACTCATGAGGATGCATACCATGAGATGGGAGCCAATAGAGTTCTTCGAGAGGTAGAGTTACTAGTGGTAGGTCTCAAGTTCTTGGACCTTCAAGGTTTCGACCGGCAGGGAGTCGACCTCAGCAGCTTCCTTTCTGGACTTCTGGCAGTAGTGGTTCCCATAATTTTCCTATGGTCTTGGGTCCAAGGATTTTCTTATATGGAGTTTGTGTCCATATTTAGAACTAGTGTCTAGTAGCTATTCAAGATCAGCATGGCAGAGGTGAACATGTTTAGCATTGACCTCAAATGTTGATTCCAGTTAGGATGTTTTAGCAGTAAGGGAATCATTATTTTTCTCCGATGAGGGGAGATAGAGTTAGTAGAGGCTGACCTTAAGATATTCCTTATGTTCAAGGGCCACTACAAAAATGTGGACACAATGGTGATCATTAGTATAGAGAAAGAAGAGACGTGAGTGGTCAGTTTCACAAGGAATAGGTAGCAGTTCCAGTAGGGCCAAAGATCATCAGAGGTATGATCAATTTGTTTAGTAACCTTGTTTTTTTTGATTCAGGAGATTAAAAATCCTTTTTTGTACCAACTCTAGAAAATGATATGGGGCTAGACATAGAGTGGATTTCCATGCCCCTTGTGTTAAGTACACCAGTCGTAGGCTAGACCAACTTGTTTGATGTGTGTTGGGGATGTAGACTGATGATGGAACTGCATCAGTCCTGTGGGGATATTTTCTTACTATAGATGAAACCATAAAATTTCATTATCATCATTGAATGATTGTATTCCATAAATTCCATTATTTTTTTTTTCTGAAGGATAGTCATGTTTTTAGATGTCGATGTCCAATGTGATGTTTTATTTGGAGAGAAGAGTTTTCAAGTGGGCAGTCGGAATGTTGAGCCTCTTCTTTCCTTGTTAGTTAAGCTATTAGTATAATCAATGGATTTTGGGACGATGGAGGTTCCTAGGGTTATTGTGGATTTCATAAATTCTTTCCCTGAGGAGGTTGTGATGCTACCCCCTTGACGTGATGTTGAGTTTGGGATAGACTTTCATCCCTATCCTTATTCGATTTCGATGTAACCTTATCAGATGTCACCTTATGTGCTATGGGAGTTGAGGATTTAGATATAAAATCTAATGAATAAGGGTTTCATCTAGCCTAGTGTGTCATCGTGGGGTGCCCTAGTTTGGTTCAAAAAGGAGAATGGTAGTTTGAGTTTATGTATATACTATCAGAGGTTGAATTAAGTTACGGTCAAGAATGATTACACTCTCCTAAGGATATACAATCTTTTAGAATATATTATTAGGGAAATTCAGTTTTCTATGATTTATTTTTGGTTTGGATATCACCAATTGAGGGTTAAGGAGTATTATATCTTGAATATTTCCTTAAGATATAGGTATGGGAATTTTGAGCTAGTAGAGTTCATGGGGATTATGAACACATTTAGGTATTGTCACTTTGTGGTCAATCCATTTAGTGTTATGAATGCACTATAAGTGTTCATGGGGCTTATGAAATCTATGTTCCTTGATTTTTAGACCAGTTCATCAACATGTTCATCGATGATATATTAATTTACTCAAAGTTAGAGGAAGAGAACAATGAGCATATCAGATCTATCTTTCAGGTTCTTCAACGCCACCGTATCTTTGGGTAGTTGTCCAAGTGTATGTTCTAGACATGAAAGGTGAATTCCTTGCGCATGTGATATTTTATCAGGGCATCGAAGTAAAAATTTTGAAGGTTTAAGTAGTTTTTTCTTTGGAATCACCCAAGAATGTGGTACAAGTTCACAATTTTCTCATCCTTACAGGCTATTATTGGAGGTTTGTACCATATTTATCTCATGTTTCTTCCCCTTTGAAAGATTTTACAAGAAATGAATAAGATTTTGTGTAAAGTGGTTAGTGTTAGGTATTGTTCAGTTACCTAAAGGGGGATTTTGTTAGTGCTATAGTGCTCCAGTTTCCTGAGTAAGGGGTGAAATTTGAGGTGTTTTGTGACACTTCTTGTCTGTGTTTAGGATGTATGATGATGTATCAGAATGTGATGATCTATTTTGGGTCTATGTAGTCATGTCATCATGAGAGTAACTATGCCACCCACAATCTAGATCTAGTATTAGTTGTGTTTATGTTGAAGTTGTGGTGACATTACCTCATTGAGGATCACTTTTTCATCTTCACAGATCACAAAATTTTGAGGTATATCTTTTCCCAGTGAGATATGAACTTGAGGCAGCATAGGTGGATGGATTTTCTTTAGGACTATGTTTTTTAGATCTCCTATACTTCAGGAAAGGGAAATTTCATGGCCGATGCCTTAAGTAGGAAGTCACAAAAGGAGGTGGTTTGAGAATCTACAAATGATTGGAGAGTGATGGAGGAGTTGGAAGCTTTGCATATGGATGAATGAGTGGATGGAGGTAGAGGCTGTTTGTTTCAAATGACGGTGTAGTATTTTATGATGCAATAGGTGCAAGAGTCTCAGTAGAGAGACTCATATCCAGAGGTGTTTCATGATCGTGTTGACCATGGAAATGCTCCAAAGGTATGGTCAGAGGATGGTCAGAACCAGATGACGTTCCACGAGAAGTTGTTTGTTCTAGTGGTAATGAGTAATGGATTCCTTCATGAGTTTCATATCTCACATTTACCAGTAAACCCATGAGTTTATAAGATTTACCATGGCTTAAGGATGTATTTTTTATGGACCAAGATAAAGTGGGAAATAGTGGTGTTTATGGAAAGATTCTTGTTCTTCCAATAGGTAAAGGCCGAGTATCATATTCCTGGTGGTTTTTTGCAGCCCTTAGATGTTCCTTAGTATAAGTGGGATGAGATATTAAGGTATTTATTCATAGGGTACCCAAAAATTAGGGAGGATATGATTTTATCTAGGTAGTAGTGGATTGACTGATGAAATTGGATCACTTCCTAGTGATCAAGGAGTCAGGCACAATTGATTCCTTGTCAAAAGGTATATGGATGAGGTGGTGAGGATACATGGAGTTATGAGATCCATTTTATCATATTAGGAAAAACACTTTACCTTGTGAGTCTGGAAGGTATTTCATCATAATTTTGGCACCCGGTTGCACCTTATCATTTCTTTACACCCTCAGACGAACAAGAAGATAGAGCAGACTATCCAAACATTAGAGGATATGTTTATAGCATGCATCTTGGACTTTGGCAGATTTGGGGTATGAAAACTTCCCTTTTTGGAGTTCACCTGTAATAATAGGTATCAATATTACATTGGCATGGATCCATTTGAATCTTTTTGTGGAAGACCGTTTCATTCTTCATTTGGTTGGACAAGGGTTGGAGAGACATTAGTTCTTGGTCCTAAGGTAGTGTAGAGTATGATAGAGAGGGTTCAACTTGTTCATGATAAGATGAAAGTAACATAGGACCTACATAATTCTTATTTTGATCGCATAAGGAGTCCCATGGAGTTTGAGGTTGGGTACCATGTGTTCTTTATGGTTTCCACTCGATGTGGGTAGTGGAGGTTTGGTAGAGGGAGTAAGATTTCTCCCAATTTTGTTGGACCCTTTAAGGTGTTGGGATAAGTTGGCATGGTAGAATACTAGTTGGTGTTTCCACCACAGTTGGAGGTAATATATGATGTCTTCCAAGTCTATTATCATTGTCGCTATCTTCATGATAAATCCCATGTCATTGACTAGGGAGAGTTGGATATCTAGGATGATATGATGTTCATGGGGCGACCAGTAGAGATTCAAGATCATCAAGGGAATGATAACCATGGATAGAACATTCCATTGGTTTGTGTGTTATCGAGGCATGGTGTCTAGGAGGAGAGTACTTATAATATAGAAACATAGATTTGTTCCCATTACCAAGAGATTTTATGAGTTTTAACTTGTTCTATTTTGTTTTGTAACGTAGTTTTGGAACATTGTTTTTGGAAATGAGCTATTATTCCCTTGGTTTGAGATGTGTGTAGTGTGGTATGTGATAAATTCATGACATATAAATAAGGGATGACCAGATTACTAATTGAGATGAATTAACTATGATACAATTAAGTCTGTGTGGGTGATTCAATGCTGCCTAGATCAGATATTATATTAACATGGAGGAAATAATTCCCCGATTCGTGTGTTCAGGACAATGACATTCATTTACTGTTTCGGTTGTTAGTTTTGGCCATGTAGAGGGTGAGAATATTGTGTGGTGGTTATATGTAGTGTGTTTTTGGTTGTTTGGGGTGGCATTTTTGGTTCATATTAATTCTTTAGGTACAAAGAGATCCTTGAGAGGTATATCATAGGGTGGTTGTTAAGACCCCTTTATCCTATGGGCTTCATTTTGGATTCTTTAGGCGGAGAATCGTTTGAGAGGCATCTAATGTAAGGTTATGTTCTTTATTGGTCCACTACATAGAGAATTTTGGTCATTGCATGTTTTTGGAGGAGACTTAGAGGGACTTTGGAGAAGTTTGATTGCTGAAGGCTGGAAGTAGGAGGGTTACACATCATGTGACTGGATTACACAACATGAAAGTCAGTTTCACTTCTTTTCTTGGAGTTTTCACATCATGTAGACATTATACGTGATGTGGATAATATTTTAAAGGTGCGTAATATTTTGGGGTTAGAAAAATAAAATTTTATTATGGGGAGATGGATTTTTTTGGTGAAAATTGAAACCCAGGTATTACATGATGTGAAAGGGTATTACACATTATGTAATACTCCAATCATGTATAGTTTTTTTTGGCCAAATAATTTTTCATTCATCTATGATTTATTTTTTTTCTTTTTTTTGGGGTGAACCCTAGGATCACCTGATTTTTTTTAATCCCTTACCCTCCGTCATCAGTCAATTAGTCTCAGTGAATGTTTTTTTGGAAATTCGTAGTTATTTGTCTTCGATCTAAGGCATTTTATTTCTCTATTATTGTAGTTTCTTCCATTTTGGTATCTTTTCCCTCATATTTCTTCTTTCCATGTGATGGTGGATGATCTCTCATGGTTCTAAATGGGATTCTCTTTGGTTGTTGTTGGTGTAATGGTTTCATGAAATTTGTGGATGGATGCATATCTTACGAGAGAGGTGATTGGATATCCAATGCGTGAACCATTCTTGTGCAAGGATTGTTGACACACTCTTGAGGTAAGTTTTTACCTTCTCTCTCTTCATTTGTTCATCATGTGGGATGGTTCTAATTTTGTTCACCTATAGATCACATTTGTGTTAGGCTAATCAATTATAAGAATCAGTTAAATGAAATTGAAAGGGGAAGAGGTATTTTTTCATGCCCTTACAGTTTTGATATTATGATTGTTATATTTTGATTATACAGGATTGATGCCCCACTAAAAATTATGGTTGTTGGTGGATTTTCTTATTCTAGGTATGTGTTTTGTGGGTTTTATTGATTAGTATTTCTTGGTATCACTTAAAAATATAAATTGGTTAATCATGTATATCTGGTTAATGAATGGATGCTCTAGGATCATATAGTTAAGTGATAACACCTGAATTAAAAAAATAGAATTAAATAAGTGATGACTTGTTAAATCTATAAATTTGTTTTTCTTTGGTACATAGGGTGTTGTGATGTGTGTTTTTTATCTGGTTTGTGATATAGGATGTATTGGGTGGTGTAATAGAATCTCAAGTTGATAGATAGATTGATTTTGGAATGGATGAGAAGTTTTGTGCAGCGAGGCAACAAGAATTTCTGTGTAGAAATGTGTTATCAGTTGGTGTTGTGAGTTGGGGGTTAGTTATATTGGTATGTGACCTGAGTGGGATGATTTTGAAGGATGGAAATATTTTTTGGTATGGGTATTTATCTCATAGTTTCTCAATGAGTAACCTGAAGAAAGCTTCACTCTATATCTAAGAGATCGATATATGATATACCATGAATGGGTGTTAAACTCAGAGAAAATGTAGAGTATCTTTTATGATCTTCACCTTTATAGAACCTTGTTTCCTATTGAATTTTATGCTTAGTAGTTGTTGGGGTAGTTGTATAATAGATAAATGACTTTTTTAATAAAAAATGAAATTGGTAGACAAAGTTGGTTGGGAATGGGAATCAGGTTTCATGGATTGTTGTGTGGTATTGTGCATTCAGAGGTAGAAAAAATGATGTAAGTGTTTTGCTTTTGTGATTTTTTTGAGAGACCATAGGTTGGGATTGAGTGTTTGGTATCATCTATGCATATACTTGTATTTTCATTATGATTTATATATTCACCCCACCCTAGTTTATCACTATGTTCCGAATACCCCAATCATCATGGGGGAGGGTGTTTTTCCCAGACAACCAGGTTGGATGATGGATGGATGGCCACCCAATCTTCCTTTCTCCCTCTTCCAGGTGGTGATAGCCCAAGATTCTTCAGGTAGATTAAGGTTTGAGAGGCCTAGGTGTGTGCGGGTGAGTTTTGATTTCCCAAATGTCTTTGGAATGAGATATATTGTGATTTACCAGGTGTCTTTAGGATGTGATGTGGTTGTGGACTAGGTGTCTACGAGCAGGATGTGATGTAGTTTGTGGCCCTGGTGTCCATGGGTGGGATCTAGTGTGGTTTGTGAGGCCCATGTGTGTTCAGGCAGGCTGTGTTGTGGTACTTTCAGAAGAAGTGGCAGTGAAATGATGTTTTCTATTAGGAAAGAGAGGCTAATCATGGGAAATTAGTGTGGGATACCCTATCATCGAAGTGTATCATATTAGATTACATGACTTGCGTTATTTGGTGAATGTGACTTGGTAAGTTTGGGATGATTAGTATACCTGTTATGTGGTTTTGGGTTCTAATGCTTTCTCACAGGGGCATTAGAATGCTTCTTTCACATGTGCACGAGAGAGTTTAGTTTTTCTATTTAGTATACATGTATGATCACCCTATGTATATTTTTTTTCTTGTTTCTAAGAGTATTAAATGGACCGTGATGGGTGTTACTAGCTCAGTATTGGAACAGTTGTTGAGTTTTTGATTTAACTTGATTTTGGATACTTTACTTTGGATATTTATCATATTTGTACTAGTTCTATCTTTATTCAAGTATGTGGGATAATTTTGGATTTCTTTTATATATGTCTTAGAGTTTTTTTGTGGATGATCCATAATATCTTCCAATATTGTTTTAAAAAAAGGTTAATGCCTCCTATATTGTGAGATCTATATACCCTTGGTGTTAGTCACCAACCTTGGGCCTACTGGAGACGGGAATTGGTGGCCATTATCTCCCTATATTCATTTCCAGTCAAGGTGGGGCATCCTTAGAGCGAGGGGGTCATGGAATGAAGTGACTTTTTTAGATCTTTGATGAGATAAAGTGGTTAAAGTGGGTGAATAAGTGAGAAGTAGGGGATTCCTTTTATAAGCGAGGGGAGTATCAGTCTTCTAAATTCTCTTAAATTTAAAATAATATAATTTAATTGTCATAGTCAAGTGAAAAAACTAGTTTTTTTTAATATAGGATAATGGAGGGTTAAAATACACCCATATAGTCAAAATTATACAAGTTTTAGTGATATTTGATGCCTTACCCCTAAGATTAGCCCCCTCTTTAAAACTTTTAATCCTTACTGTGGTGACTATATTTTATTATGGTAACTTAATTTTATGCCTAAAAATAGAAAGTAAATTATTAAATAATTTTAATATTATAATAAAAATATGGAAGTTATTTTAGAAGATTCAATTTCTATATTTGTTAAAAATTAATTTTAATATAATTATGAAAAATGAAACAAAAAACATTTTTTTAAAAAAATGTTTATTTGGGAATAAAAATGATTTTACACCAAAATAACATGTAGAGTTGATACCTATGAAATTTATTTATTATTAATCAAAAAAGAGAGTTATTTGAATTTAAAACTAAAAAAAAACTTAATTTAATCTTGTAAATACTCAAGTAAAGAAAAGGATTAAAAACAATTATTTTATTATAATAAAACATCACATAGGTTTTACAATGTCAAACATAGGTTTATAAATTCAACATAATATTAATCAATGATTTATTTTAATCTATAATCACATATTTGTCTAAGAAAACAGGTTTAATAAAAATTAAGTCAGTTTAATGTCATGATGATGTCATAAAAGTGAAAATATTTGTAAATACTGTATTTTTCTCTATTAACCAAAAAGTCAACAATTTGTTAAAAATCTAAAAAACTCAGACTAATATAATTTTGAAATATTGAATTAAGAAGTGATGTTTTTTATTAAATTAAATTTATAATATTATAAAAATTATTTTTTAAATGAGAATACAAATTCTAAAGAAAACCTTCTTTTATATAAAAATAACTCTTTTAAACACAAGTGTTAATAATATTATTTCATATAAATTTCTAATTAATTGAGATTTAAATTATTAGTTTAAATATTGAAATATTACATGTAATATTTTAAATATAATCAATTTAATTTATTAAGATAAAATGTTCTACTTTTAAAAAATAGTTCTTGGATATAATCCTTTTTACCATTGAATAAAATTAATCATATTACATTAATTTTTATCCTATAATAATTAAATTTCATAAATAAATAATAATATGTAAGGAATAAATTTAATATCATATTTTTATTTAATTAGAGATTCTACACTTCTTATAATTTCATAATCGTGTTTTACATTATATTCTCATAATGGTTTGCAATAAAATATATATTGATTCGTTTTATTTCAGTTTTATGTGTAACATAAGCTATCGAACATAATATTATTTATTTAATAATTTTATATTGAAATATTTAGGTTTTACACTATCCATACATTGGAAGTCCCTACAGTATCAATAAAAATAACCAAATAAATAAATAACTAAATGACTCATAATTAATAAAACTGATCCAACTCATTTGTATCAATATACACATGTCATCCAAAAATAATACACAGAAAGGCATAATGAAAGAACTCGAATATAAGATAAAAGAAAGGCCATATTTGCCTATATGTTAACATCCAAAAATAAAACCCAGACTTGAGCCATACCACATGAATATCTCTATGCAACCCATAATTTCTCACCATATCCCCAGTTGCCCATCACCATCCAAGAGAAACATTAATCAGTCAAAGAGGAAAATTGATAACTATATAATACAAAAGAGTTTCATATATGAACACAACTGTGTTCACAGGGTGTGAACCAATAGGCCCATTAGGATCTCACCATGGAGTCTATGAAATTCCATTAGTAAATAGGTCATGAATTCTCGTTTAAAATACAATACGGAAAATAAGGTTTTCTATTTATAATGCAATCTACCAAAAACAAACATAATTCATCTAAACATAAAAATTGATTTTTTCCTTTTTATATGTATTTGATTTGGAATGATTTTAAATTAAAAACACTATCATTTGATTTCATGAAAACTATAAAACACCATATTTAAGTTCATTTCAAAACCTTTTTGTCATGAACAAAGTCAGGGTTCCATCCTACCTGACACCGACCCGATCCATGGAATGGATAGAAGGGTATTCCCAATATCTAAAGGCTAGAAACAAGTGTTTGGGTATCAAAAATACATCATGTGAATGATTTTACACATTTAAATAAGAATAAATAGCCCAAAGAATAAATAGAACAAAACTGAAAAACCATAACCAAACATGACATAAAATTTTGTAGATTTAATGTTTACAACTTTAAATAAAGATCAAACAAGCTACAATAAAGAGGGGAACAAAAAAACTATCCCAAAAACCTTCGTTTAATAAGAGGAGAATCATTATCAAGCCACCACCACCAACACCTACAAGAAAAGATCACTAGAAACCCAAACCACCATAACCATACATCTTTCCTATACCTGATTCAAACATAACCAAGTCTACATTACCCCTAAATGTGTATAAAGGGTGTGATCCAAATCCAAATAGTATTCCTCCTAATAAAATAGATTCATTTTCAAAACATTATAGGAAAATAAACATGTGAGTTTTATGAAAATGCTAGAAGCACTTTTATGGAAAACTTTTTAAAAGGAAAAACATCCTTTTCTTTTGAAGTAACCAACTAAGTGTACCATATTCTGATGGTAAGATAAATATCACAAAAGAGCACCATGTCCTGGGAAGTCCCTATAGGCACTAGTTAAAGTGGGACACTAGGTACCTTGTATCTCGGTGAAACATGGTATAGTAACCACACTGATCACTGTCCCCATGCATGAGCCACTAGAGAGAAATCTATCCAAAACTCTAGTAGTCTCCAACCATCATAGATTAGTTAGTGTTGTATTGTTAATCCTACTAGAAATAACTAAGCCATAGCCACACTGATCAAACTAGTATACTAGTCCAAGTCCACCCACCAAGTCACCTAGTATTCCCCTTGTTCTCAATTTACATTCCACATATGACATAACACATCACTTTCACACATGTAGAAGTTAATAAATATAAAAAACAAGATGAACCACCACTTCCATGACCTAAAACCTCTTTCAAACTCATACACAAACCAAATCCACATAAAACAATTTTTTGTGCTACTTACCCAATTTATCAAGACTTTTACACAATTTATAAAAACACATTCTAGAGACAAAAGAAGGGAATGCACTTGAAAACAACCAATTTCCTTTATAGAAACCACTTTCAAGGCATAAGCATCATAAAACCTTTCAGAAACACATTTTTCACCTCATACAAAATGCATAGAACACAACCAAGAAACAAATAAAGCACATATAAATCACCAAATAATTTTTAGACATGGAACCACCTACATCAAGTGTAGATTCTTCCAGAAATTTCTCCTAACCACAATCACACATCAATCAAACCCTATTAAGACAAGATGGAACCCAAAACTTCAAGATGAAAACCTAAAGAAAAAGATCCAACCTGAAATAGATTACCCCATCTCCTGTAAATATGATACCCTATGAGATAAGAAAATAAACCCTATAAAAGAGAAAGAAACCAAGAAATAACCCACTTACTTAAAGAAATAAGGAGAAACCACACTAAAATCACTACCAAAATAGAGGTACAAGGGAGAAAGAGGGATGGGGGGAGGTTCGTAGGGTGACGAATCCCATTTGGGGAGGATTTGGGGTGTTTATAGATAGGAATAGAAGGGTAAAAGGGAAAAACCAATTTTTAATGACTTAGACATGTCAGACTATTTTCCCACAAAGTTTTCCAAACCATTCGACAATCGTGCACCCATATCTATCCAACTAGATCAAGCCGCATGGTAATCCCATATGGTTTGACAAAACATGTAGAAAATGTATGATTTCCCACTTTAAAAAACACCACTTGGTTGTACAGTTACCTAGGCAAGGGCACAAAGTTTGCCAAATTGTGTGCCTACTGTGCATCACTTGCTATTAACTACAAAACTTCCATTTTCACTAAAAACTCAATGGAAACCCAAGGGGAAAATTCTAGGAAAAAAATAAACAGATAAATAAATCAAAATAAAAACATGTATGTGACACCATTAATGAAAATTCATCCATAAACTAAACCCTCCTTTCCATTTAGAAAAAAATTCAAAAAAACATTAAAACCATTTGAAAAGAATAAACCCAACCCATATTGTGTAGAATCACAATATAATGTGCACCTCAATATCAAGGGATATTATTAAAATAATAAAATATCAATGGTTCCACTATCTATGAAAGGAACACTACTATAAAACATGCCTTTAACATCACTAGAATAAAATTTTATCAGTGTAAGAAAAGTTATAACTACCTTAGATCAATTAAAAGTACATGGATTTTATCAGTGATAAATAGAACTGATAAAGGTAACACTTATCAGCAAAAATAAATTCACTGATAAAAGGACCCATTTATCAATTATTTTATTTAGCTCTGATAAAAGTATGATATATCATCACTTTTATTTGTGCTGATAAATGAATGATTTATCAATGCTTTTTAATACATTTAAAAAGATAGAATTTATCAGTTCCTGTATAAGCATAGATAAATGTTTCTTTTATCAATTCTTTTGAAAGTGCTAATAAAGGGTATATTTATCAGTTCATCTAGTAGTTTTGATCAAGGTGAAAACTATAGTGTAATGCTGCAACACACTACATCACCAGAAACAGGTGTAGTGTGCTGCAATAACACACTTCATTAGTAGAAAAAACAAAAAAATTAACAAAATAAGATAAAAATACTGAATTTAAAGGAAATAAAATTTATAACCCAAATAAAAGAAAAATAAAACAATATTATAGAGTATTTCAGTTGTTTTTTTACTAACATTTATGTAAATTTTGAATAAAAATATGCAATTAGTGTCATATCGGTCACAACATGATTCTAATTTAAGTGTGACTGATTCTTACATGTCAAAAAAGTCTTATGGATCATTTTACTAAAGTACCATAATTATTGGAATGCATTTTTCAGTTTTGAATATGCCAGTTTTTTTATTAAAATTAATGTCAGTTTTGAATAAAAAGATGGACTTGGAGTCATACCAATCACACCATGTGTCAGATTGAGGTGAGGATGATCCCTACACATCAAAAATGACATAGGGGTAATTTTATTAAAGTACCAAACAATCCAAATATTTTTCTTTGTTTTGAGTTTTTCGGTGTTTTCTTCCAATAAAATTATTGTCAATTTTGAATAAAAAAGACCAACTTGGAGTCTTACCAGTCACACCATGTGTCATATTAAGGAACTAATGAATTATAAAAGTTCCAAATGACTCATGGATAATTATTATAAAGTATCAAAACAATGAAAATGTTTTTCCTCGATTTTGAGTATGTCACATGTGTATTTTAGTAAAATGTCATTTTAAACTAGAAGCATAAAATTTGAGCCATACAGGTGGAATTGTGTGTGGGTTTTATATAAGACTCATTCATATAAATATAAAATGAATTATGAATTATTTTACCAAATTATCAAGATAATATGAGTGCATTTTCTTGGTTTTCAACAAGTGACACTTTTTGTAATAAAATATCAATTCTAAACTGATAACGTACTCTTGGAGTCATACCGGTCATACTGTGTGTTGGATTGAGGTTCGAGTGATCCCTATATGCCAAATATTATGTATGGATGGTTTTACTAAATTACTAAATCAACACAAATTAATTTTCTTGGTTTTGAGTATGTCAGTTTCTTTTTTCACTAAAATTAATGTCAATTTTGAATAAAAAAGACACACTTAGAGTCATACCATTCACACTGTGCGTTGGATTGAGGTGTGATTGATTGATGAACATCTCAAATGACTCATGGATCATTTTAATAATGTATAAAAACAATTTTAATACATTTCCTTGATTTTGAGTGTTCCACAAGTGTTTTTTATTAAAATGTCATTTTAAACAGGAAACACACACATTAAGCCATACAGATGGTATCATGCGTAGGTTTGACATGAAAATGATTCATAAATGTCATAAAGAATTATTAATCATTTTTCCAAATTATCAATACAATCTGACCATGTTTTATCAGTTTTTAGTGAGTGACACTTTTTTGTATTAGAATGTAAATTTTAAACTAATAACAAATGTTTAGAGTCAAACTAGTCACATAGTGCGTCTGATTGAGGTGCATGTGATCCCTATAAATCCCAAAATGACATATGTATCATTATCTCAATGTACCAAAACAATCGGAATTCTTTTTCTCAGTTTTGAGTACACCACTTGTGTTTTTTATGAAAATGACACTTTAAACTGGAACAACACAAAATGGATCGTATCTTAAGTGAAAAGTGTTGTGCTCACTTTTAAACAACTTTTCTCAAACACAATCATGTTATGATCTTTATTCTACCTCATTGACATAAAATTTTATTATTTTCAAGCCATCACATCTTATCCTCGTCCACCTCGGTCTCCACATCGGTCTCCACCTTGGTCTTCACCTCTACCTCCTCCTCCACATTGGTCTCCAACTATAACACTTCCTCTACCTTCACTTATGCCTCCACCTTCCCTATGCCTCTTCTGCCGCCTCCACTTCTTCCTCTATGATTTCCCAACAATTTTATTGTTTTTCGATCAGTGCTTCTAAACAAATTGATTTCCTCCATTACTCTTCTCCTTAATAAAGAGACAAAAAATAATATATAAGCATTGTGACACTAATGCTTCACACCCCAAATAACTTTCAAAGGTCATAACTCATACTATATCACAAAACTAACAGTTAATCATCTAAATTTTTGGTCATTACAAATTCTGAAAAAACATACTCTTCCCACTAATCTCTAGACAAATTGATTTCTTCTTTTGAGTAACTCCTTTTTCAGAAATCTTGATAGTACTGAGAAAATATAGAAAATCAAATTATTATGAAATATATTTGATGAAATTGTTACTACCTTTGGAAATTACCTATTGGGGGATGATGTCCTTTTCATGTTTTACGACTTTTCTCATAAATTTTCAAACATAATATTTATAATGGATTTCATTATCCTGTTTCAGAAACTGTAGAAACATTTACCAAAAAGAAATGTTTTGACATTTAAATATTTAAATATATACCTTAATTTTATTCCATTTGTTGTAATATAAAGGAATTAGATTTTCAGTCAACGACTTCATTCCATGATCTAGCATGTATTTAGTAACCTCCTAATTATACCATAATTCTTATTAAAATACAGATCAGATATATAATTCAAAGTTTTTCTATAAAATTTTGATTGTAGTGTATTAAATATTCACAATACATATCGTGTGTGGTTATTAGGTTGGAAATATATGCATTGAATCAAAAAAGTAAATATTCGGGGTGACTATGTTGACTATTAATAGCATCTAGTCCATCATAAAAAAATAAAAACAATTAAGTAATTAAAAAATTAAAAATACATTTTATGTTATTAGATTTTATATTTTTTCCCTTGAAGTGTAGGGATCAAAAAATCCATTATCTGATTCTTTTTTATTAAACACTTTGAGTAACTCAACTTTTTTTCTTGTTAATTTCTTTCTCAATCAATGTAATTTCTAGTGTAGAAATGATACATGGATTAATGATTCCAAATCATTATTTTCATGATATTCCCTCTATATAGTTGTAATATAAACACCTTTACAAAATATGAATAGTTAATAACTTTAATGAACATATTTAAATCACTATTTGGATAGACGTATTATGAATGTAACAGCCCAAGATTTTATGAAAAATATTCTTTTTAATTTTATTAATGTCTTGTGTTGTACGCTACACCAAAAGGAGCTTGCACAACACGCATCCTTGACTTGCCTTGCATTACACGCAATCGCAACCTTCCTCGATAGCGTGTGTGGTACGTAATCCTGAGTTTCACGAAACAATGATATGCTATTAAAATATTATTAAAACTAGCCGTTATGAATAGTAATAACCACTTTTTAAATTTTAGAAATTTTAACTCTCAAAATGGACTTCATTTTTGGATTCGGAGTATCGAATTTAGCCTAAGGTGAAATTTTGGTACTTTTCGGATAACTTTCATATTCTGATGAATAGTGAAAATTACTAAATTATAATTAAAAAACAACTTTTTTAATCAAAATAATTAATAGTGATAAATTATTAATTGGAGTAGTTTTAAAGTATATTTAGAATATATTTTTACAATTTAATACAATGTTGGTCATTGGATGTAATTTCACATTTAAACTAGACATAAACAAGTGTCAATCTTTTGATAGATATTGTTTCTTAAAAACACGCAATTTGTTTTAACAGCGGGATTTAATTATAAAATTAATTAATTCAACTTTTATGTTATGAATTTGGTAAAATAGACTTCATTTTTGAATTCGGAATATGAAATATAGCTTGGGATGAAATTTTGGCATTGTTCTGAAAAACATCAATTTTTGATGAATAGTGAAACTACTAAGTGGTAGGTTAAAAACTGAATTTTGCATAAAACTTAATTTTACCGCTTTTGTGAATGGAATTTCGAAAATCCGAGAGACACGGTTAATATCAAGGACTAAAATGTGGTTCAATGAGATGAAAATAATTTTTTGGTGAATAGTAACTTTTTACTTTTTTTACCACGGTTAATAGTAAATAGGGTAACTAAGGGTAAATATGATATTAATATTACCCTAACACATGTCCTAATTCTATTGGACAAGTGTAATTCGACCAAAAACAAACTTAGGAATAAAATATGACCATTTAGGCCCACTTGGATTAGATTAGGACATTTATTATTAATTTATTTAAAGAAGGGTTAAAATAGTTAAAATCAAAGTTTAATAAGTAAATCATTTCTAATATGGGGTTATAAATAAGATAAATTCGATTGTAAATATTCATTAGAAAGCTAAAACTATTTCCTACATGATGGTATTTTATTTGTAATTTTTAGACATCAAATAATATAATTTATTTATGACACAAAGATGATGCAGTAATTATCTTATTAATGAAATATTGACATAATTGATAATATAAATACCAAAATAAATGTAATTTAAGACTTTTTATGAATTCAAATAATTTTCTAGGTTACTATGGTATATTAGTGTTGATTTAATCAACTTGGTTCGAACATATAATTCTGTTATGACTTTCACAAAAATCATATATCAAATAGTGTCAAAATTGACACAAAATAGTTTTTAAATCAAATATTATATTATTAATTGTTATTTTATTCCTAAAAATCTAAGGTTCGGCCAAATGACTTATATAAGGATATATGTATTAATAATATACAATTTGGGGTTCTTTTGGCATGTTATAGTAAGTTTATTAACCATATAGTGAAAGAAAACAAAAAGACACGGTAAAAGTTAAATTATTTAACTTAGAGTTAAATCTAATTGATAAGGTTAAAATAATACCCTAAACTTGTCTAAATCCTATTGGTTGATAGGATTTCGACCCATCCCCACTTTAGCTTCGAAATAAGACCCTTTGGAACCATTATAAACCGATTTTGACTTTAATATAAAATAATATTTTGAGATATTCCTAAGGTGCCCCTCTCCTCCCCTATAAAAGGACACCTCCTCCCCCTCCTCCTCACACCAATTTGAGCACTCAAGCTCGGCCAAACCCTGCCAATTTATCCTCTCCACTTCCCTAGAAACATCCTAGAGGTTCTGGTCTTCCTCAAAGACCAATTTTAGTTTCCTAAGAGGAGGTCTCCAAAAGGCGCTTCAAAGAAGAGGTAATTACCGTTACCAATTCTTTCATCTTTATTTCTTCTTCCACTTCTTCTTCTTAGGTTGTTTCATTATGAAGTAATAACATCAGTATCACTCATACACTGATATGTTATTATAAGTATGAAACAACCCTATTTCACCTTCTATCCATCCTACGGAAAAAGGAAATCACCGCGCGTGCGTACGTACGGAATACCGTCTCCACGCCGTGGTGTAATCTATTTTCCGCCACCACCTTAATTGGATGGGTATAAAGGTGTAATGAGTAACTATATATGATTATTGTAAATTGATATTGATACTGAAATAGTATACATACACTTCAACACAATTCCACGACCATGGGAACGATATCATCGCTCGTGCGTACGTACGGACTACCGTCTCCACGACGCGATGAGATTCATTCTCCATGTTAACCATTTAAGAATGATTATAATGTATATATAAGAAATAATAATGAAATATATGACATTATAAAGCTACTGGATTTATGTATATATATACATATGTATGTCATCTACTTACTTCCATTTCAAGACAATAAGGAAAGGAAAACAGCGTTCATGCGTACGTACGGACTACCGTCTCCATGAACGGTGTTTTTCATTTTATTTATCTACCTATTATATATATATATATACTGAATATATATGATATATAAATCATATTTTATATTCTGGAAGTGAGTAAATCATGATATAAGTAATAATTATTTCAAGAACAACAAGTCAAAACACCTACGATAAATGAAACGATTTTACCCAAAACGCTTCTTTAACATGGAATTTACAAAAGAACGGGTAATATAATGTCATAAGTGAACCATATATGATATCATAACAATTAATATGATTCTGTAATAAGTCAATAACATGATTTAAATCATTATACAGGAGGTTCGGACACTTACAAAGCAAGTTGGACCTAAGGTAAGGGAAATATCACAATCTCATTTTTATCCGAGATTGTTTATTCGTAAGTATTTACTGGGGTGTATTTTATCATCCACATCCATGTTCCCTCAATAAGTAATATTATTTCCATCCACCTACAATTGTTTAAATCCAATTTTACCCTTCTATGAGTTTTTAGTAAAGGATATGAAAGGAATCTTTTTTCGTTTTTCGTACGAGGTACTTTTTGACTTTTCTGACAAAAGTACGAGAAGAATGTTTTTTTAACTTATACGGCACGAACGGATTTTTACGGTTTTATAAAGCCTTATTTTCATGAACCTTCCTCCAAAATATTTCATGACTATTTTTAATAAAATCTCTTTCTTTTAAAATTGTATGATGTTTTGTGAAAAGAAATTGATTTTGAAGAAGAAAGGATATTTTCCTCAAGAATTCATTTCAAGTGATTTATCAAAATTATTTTCCATCTAAGATAATAAAGGGTTCTGTTTCTATCCATATTTTTACATTGATTTGACTATGTTGTGATGGAATTATGTTTATGAATTCCTTTATCTTATATGAATTGATTTATGATGTCATGATGTTTCAAGAATGCCTTTTTTTTTACATGTGTTATGCGATGATGTATGTGTTATGATTATGTGGCACACATAAGAAAGGATTCATTATAAGATGGGTGGGACCTATATCTCCCTCCAATGCATTGGGTAATGATTTTATATCTCATGAGATAGACATGGCTGGAACGGAAGGTTATTTCGGTTCAGTGATACAGGACTGAAACGAGGAGTGAACTCGGTTCAGAAAGGGACTTTGTCCACTAAGATAGTCTTGGCAATGAGTCATGACTAACAAGAAATGATTTTCCATGATTATGTGTGCATGCCACAAAGTTTCAAGTTTCATGTTATGATTATGGGGATCTCATTTTCACTTCTATGATTTATCCCATGTTATGATATTATGAGCTCTTTTGCAGGTTAAGATTTTCAAAAGCTATGTTCTTATGTATATGATGTGATTGATATTTCTTTTTTTTACCCTTACTGAGCATTTGAGCTCACCCTTTTATGTTTTCTTTTCCCCAGGATATAAAGAAAGGTTTTTAGGTAAAAAAAGGGAAGATCTTTATGGGAGATATTGAAGATCTTTCCCCACGATTAGAAGATTTCGTTCCGAGTTTCCAAAGACACTAAACTATTACGATCCTTGTGTGTGTGTTTTTGTTATGTACTAAGTATTCCGCAAAAGTAATGTAATGTCCATGTATGATAAGCTTCGGGTCTCTACAGTTGGTATCAGAGGAAAGGTTTAGTCAACCTTTGGAAACTAGGATGCGAAAACGTTAGTGTGATCCCTAGAGATATTTCTAAGGTATGTCTAGGGATGTCCCTAGGGATAAGTATACGTATAGGTTATAGTAATAGAATTACGCTAACGGTCATAGAATTTAACCTAAGATGTTAGATATTGAGGGTACTACCCCTTTATTATGTTGTTTTCCCTAGCATGATTTTTGCCTCTCATACTATTCTTTTGGGGTTTTAGACAATGGCTGGAACCCGAAGGAACCGTGTTAATGCGGAATGTGATGGGCAATGCAATGATTGTCCCCCTGAGCAACCAAACGATATGGGATCCGGAATGCAAAATCTTGTAGCCATGCTCACACAACTTTCTCAAGCTATGAATCATGCAGGACTTCCAAACGAGCAAAGGAAGGAGCAACATTCTGTTGAATCCTTCATGAGGCAGCGTCCACCTTCTTTCAGTGGGACTTCCGATCCATTAGTTGCTGAACAATGGATCAGTACTACTGAAAAGATATTTTCAATTCTTCAATGTTCTGAACATGATAAAGTCATCTTAGCAGTATATCGTTTGGAAGGTGAAGCTGATCAATGGTGGAATCTTATCAAGAATACGAGGCCAAGAGATGAAATTGAGTCCATGGAATGGGACGAGTTCAAGAACTTTTTTTTCAGTAAGTACTTCCCTCGTATTCTTCGAACAAAGATGGAGAAAGAGTTTCTTGAACTGAAGCAAAGGGACGATGAATCTATTGGTACCTATGAAGCAAATTTTACAAGACTTGCAAGGTATGCTTCTGGTATTATCATCCAACCTGATAGTAAAGTTGATCGATTTTTCAGTGGCTTAAAACCAAGTCTTCGAAGGGCATTAGCTATAAGAGACTTCAGTAGCTATGAAGAAATTGTGCGTTGTGCTATCAAGGTAGAAATGGAAGTTGGTGTTACATATCCATCTCATGGTTTTGACAAGAAACGAAAGATGGAGTTCAAGGAGAAATCTCAGAATAATGGTGAAAAGAAGATGAATGTTTCCTTATGCACAAAGTGTTGAAAGAAGCATGGTGGAGATTGTCTTAAAGGGACTAGAAAATGTTTTAAGTGTGGAAAAGAAGGTCATCGAGCAGCTGAGTGTCGAAGTAATGGAAAAAGGGTTTCTAATGATGTGAATAAAGCAAACACTGCAGAGAACGCGCCACCAACACTTCAATGCTTCAAGTGCAAGGAAATGGGGCATTATGCTAATAATTGCCCTAATCCAAGGGTTAGTGATGATCAACATGAGCAACCACTGAAGGCAAAGGACAAAGGGAAATCACATGCGATCACTATTGGCAATATAGAATATGACAACGATGTGGTGGAATGATTAAGTGTTTATGTAATGGGATTCCAAAATAATGTTGTATCATTGAGTATTGCAATATTTATTAATGTGGTATTCAAAGTGATTGAGATATTTTTTTGGAAATAAGATGATATGCGCATAATGAAGACGAGAAAATGAAATGTTTAATAGTATTCATGAGCTCATGATTGATATAAGGACTAAGTGATATCATGGTTTGAGTATATAGAATTTTGAGGATTTTGGTATGTGGAAAGTGTTAACTTTTAACTGCACTCATGTTTTCACTAAGGTATTCAAGAGAATACACGATTAAGGACTTTGAATGTTTGGAATGTGACCAACAAGACATATCTTATGATATGTGGGGATCAACGACAGTATTAAATCTCTGGTAATCGTTGTCACTATATTATGAGAGTGGACTGCAGTATTATGTATAAGCCTAAAGATTAGACTGGATTATGTTGGACATAAGTTAGTATTGTTTAAGGATAGAAGATTTTCGATATTATTGATGGGATGTTATAGTAACATAGTTTTAGAAAAAGGACAACCTGCAGGACGGGCGACAACCCATCGCTTCGGACAAGGCTGTAGGAATCGAACCCACAACCGAAGTGCGACTGGCCTTTATCGCCTACCACTGACCTACAGGAAGTCCCTGTTTAGTAGAAACTAGTGTTATTATATTAAGCAGTATGATATATGATGTATAAGCCCATTTTAGGAACCATATATGATTAATCTCACTATGGATCGATTTATGCATATAATTTTTGCTAACCTTTTGTTTGAGACAGATGGAATGACCCGTCATTCTATCACATTATCTGCTAACACTTCACGAATAACAAATTCAACTTCATTTATTTAAGAGATGAAGTGGAAATTGTTCAAGGCACGAACAACAGTGAGATTGTACCAAAATAAAGTAAGTATTTATTCTAATTCAAATTTTCAACTTTAGGGAAATGATCTTGAAAACCAAAAATGTTGTCCTAGTGATCTTATACCTGAGGAATCAGATGGTACCTTATATCATCACAAATTTATGGATTTGTGATTTTTGGCTTTTCCATAGCCATGTTCTCTACCACTCTCCATCAGAACATGATGGTTAGATTTTTCTTCCATATCCATGTTTTTACCTATGTGGAAACCCAACAATTAGTTTATTTGGGTAATCGTTACATTTCATACTTTAGTTTTTAAAGCCATGTTTTGGCATTCCTTTTTACGATGTGGGAAACTTTCGAATAGAAAACCATTTATAACCCCGACGAATTTCGAGGGCGAAATTCATTTTAAGGGGGGTAGAATGTAACAGCCCAAGATTTTATGAAAAATATTCTTTTTAATTTTATTAATGTCTTGTGTTGTACGCTACACCAAAAGGAGCTTGCACAACACGCATCCTTGACTTGCCTTGCATTACACGCAATCGCAACCTTCCTCGATAGCGTGTGTGGTACGTAATCCTGAGTTTCACGAAACAATGATATGCTATTAAAATATTATTAAAACTAGCCGTTATGAATAGTAATAACCACTTTTTAAATTTTAGAAATTTTAACTCTCAAAATGGACTTCATTTTTGGATTCGGAGTATCGAATTTAGCCTAAGGTGAAATTTTGGTACTTTTCGGATAACTTTCATATTCTGATGAATAGTGAAAATTACTAAATTATAATTAAAAAACAACTTTTTAATCGAAATAATTAATAGTGATAAATTATTAATTGGAGTAGTTTTAAAGTATATTTAGAATATATTTTTACAATTTAATACAATGTTGGTCATTGGATGTAATTTCACATTTAAACTAGACATAAACAAGTGTCAATCTTTTGATAGATATTGTTTCTTAAAAACACGCTATTTGTTTTAACAGCGGGATTTAATTATAAAATTAATTAATGCAACTTTTATGTTATGAATTTGGTAAAATAGACTTCATTTTTGAATTCGGAATATGAAATATAGCTTGGGATGAAATTTTGGCATTGTTCTGAAAAACATCAATTTTTGATGAATAGTGAAACTACTAAGTGGTAGGTTAAAAACTGAATTTTGCATAAAACTTAATTTTACCGCTTTTGTGAATGGAATTTCGAAAATCCGAGAGACACGGTTAATATCAAGGACTAAAATGTGGTTCAATGAGATGAAAATAATTTTTTGGTGAATAGTAACTTTTTACTTTTTTTACCACGGTTAATAGTAAATAGGGTAACTAAGGGTAAATATGATATTAATATTACCCTAACACATGTCCTAATTCTATTGGACAAGTGTAATTCGACCAAAAACAAACTTAGGAATAAAATATGACCATTTAGGCCCACTTGGATTAGATTAGGACATTTATTATTAATTTATTTAAAGAAGGGTTAAAATAGTTAAAATCAAAGTTTAATAAGTAAATCATTTCTAATATGGGGTTATAAATAAGATAAATTCGATTGTAAATATTCATTAGAAAGCTAAAAAGATTTCCTACATGATGGTATTTTATTTGTAATTTTTAGACATCAAATAATATAATTTATTTATGACACAAAGATGATGCAGTAATTATCTTATTAATGAAATATTGACATAATTGATAATATAAATACCAAAATAAATGTAATTTAAGACTTTTTATGAATTCAAATAATTTTCTAGGTTACTATGGTATATTAGTGTTGATTTAATCAACTTGGTTCGAACATATAATTCTGTTATGACTTTCACAAAAATCATATATCAAATAGTGTCAAAATTGACACAAAATAGTTTTTAAATCAAATATTATATTATTAATTGTTATTTTATTCCTAAAAATCTAAGGTTCGGCCAAATGACTTATATAAGGATATATGTATTAATAATATACAATTTGGGGTTCTTTTGGCATGTTATAGTAAGTTTATTAACCATATAGTGAAAGAAAACAAAAAGACACGGTAAAAGTTAAATTATTTAACTTAGAGTTAAATCTAATTGATAAGGTTAAAATAATACCCTAAACTTGTCTAAATCCTATTGGTTGATAGGATTTCGACCCATCCCCACTTTAGCTTCGAAATAAGACCCTTTGGAACCATTATAAACCGATTTTGACTTTAATATAAAATAATATTTTGAGATATTCCTAAGGTGCCCCTCTCCTCCCCTATAAAAGGACACCTCCTCCCCCTCCTCCTCACACCAATTTGAGCACTCAAGCTCGGCCAACCCCTGCCAATTTATCCTCTCCACTTCTCTAGAAACATCCTAGAGGTTCTGGTCTTCCTCAAAGACCAATTTTAGTTTCCTAAGAGGAGGTCTCCAAAAGGCGCTTCAAAGAAGAGGTAATTACCGTTACCAATTCTTTCATCTTTATTTCTTCTTCCACTTCTTCTTCTTAGGTTGTTTCATTATGAAGTAATAACATCAGTATCACTCATATACTGATATGTTATTATAAGTATGAAACAACCCTATTTCACCTTCTATCCATCCTACGGAAAAAGGAAATCACCGCGCGTGCGTACGTACGGAATACCGTCTCCACGCCGTGGTGTAATCTATTTTCCGCCACCACCTTAATTGGATGGGTATAAAGGTGTAATGAGTAACTATATATGATTATTGTAAAGTGATATTGATACTGAAATAGTATACATACACTTCAACACAATTCCACGACCATGGGAACGATATCATCGCTCGTGCGTACGTACGGACTACCGTCTCCACGACGCGATGAGATTCATTCTCCATGTTAACCATTTAAGAATGATTATAATGTATATATAAGAAATAATAATGAAATATATGACATTATAAAGCTACTGGATTTATGTATATATATACATATGTATGTCATCTACTTACTTCCATTTCAAGACAATAAGGAAAGGAAAACAGCGTTCATGCGTACGTACGGACTACCGTCTCCATGAACGGTGTTTTTCATTTTATTTATCTACCTATTATATATATATATATACTGAATATATATGATATATAAATCATATTTTATATTCTGGAAGTGAGTAAATCATGATATAAGTAATAATGATTTCAAGAACAACAAGTCAAAACACCTACGATAAATGAAACGATTTTACCCAAAACGCTTCTTTAACATGGAATTTACAAAAGAACGGGTAATATAATGTCATAAGTGAACCATATATGATATCATAACAATTAATATGATTCTGTAATAAGTCAATAACATGATTTAAATCATTATACAGGAGGTTCGGACACTGACAAAGCAAGTTGGACCTAAGGTAAGGGAAATATCACAATCTCATTTTTATCCGAGATTGTTTATTCGTAAGTATTTACTGGGGTGTATTTTATCATCCACATCCATGTTCCCTCAATAAGTAATATTATTTCCATCCACCTACAATTGTTTAAATCCAATTTTACCCTTCTATGAGTTTTTAGTAAAGGATATGAAAGGAATCTTTTTTCGTTTTTCGTACGAGGTACTTTTTGACTTTTCCGACAAAAGTACGAGAAGAATGTTTTTTTTAACTTATACGGCACGAACGGATTTTTACGGTTTTATAAAGCCTTATTTTCATGAACCTTCCTCCAAAATATTTCATGACTATTTTTAATAAAATCTCTTTCTTTTAAAATTGTATGATGTTTTGTGAAAAGAAATTGATTTTGAAGAAGAAAGGATATTTTCCTCAAGAATTCATTTCAAGTGATTTATCAAAATTATTTTCCATCTAAGATAATAAAGGGTTCTGTTTCTATCCATATTTTTACATTTATTTGACTATGTTGTGATGGAATTATGTTTATGAATTCCTTTATCTTATATGAATTGATTTATGATGTCATGATGTTTCAAGAATGCCATTTTTGTTACATGTGTTATGCGATGATGTATGTGTTATGATTATGTGGCACACATAAGAAAGGATTCATTATAAGATGGGTGGGACCTATATCTCCCTCCAATGCATTGGGTAATGATTTTATATCTCATGAGATAGACATGGCTGGAACGGAAGGTTATTTCGGTTCAGTGATACAGGACTGAAACGAGGAGTGAACTCGGTTCAGAAAGGGACTTTGTCCACTAAGATAGTCTTGGCAATGAGTCATGACTAACAAGAAATGATTTTCCATGATTATGTGTGCATGCCACAAAGTTTCAAGTTTCATGTTATGATTATGGGGATCTCATTTTCACTTCTATGATTTATCCCATGTTATGATATTATGAGCTCTTTTGCAGGTTAAGATTTTCAAAAGCTATGTTCTTATGTATATGATGTGATTGATATTTCTTTTTTTTTACCCTTACTGAGCATTTGAGCTCACCCTTTTATGTTTTCTTTTCCCCAGGATATAAAGAAAGGTTTTTAGGTAAAAAAAGGTAAGATCTTTATGGGAGATATTGAAGATCTTTCCCCACGATTAGAAGATTTCGTTCCGAGTTTCCAAAGACACTAAACTATTACGATCCTTGTGTGTGTGTTTTTGTTATGTACTAAGTATTCCGCAAAAGTAATGTAATGTCCATGTACGATAAGCTTCGGGTCTCTACAATGAAAATGTACCTTATGTATGTATTCATAACTGAGATTCCCAACCATTCATGCCTGCGAATGTCATTTAGATTACCAAGATTGATTCTGTCTATATAGGAATATATATATATATATATATATTATTCATATTCAATTTAAGAAATAGTATTATCTTTATATGTGGTATCTTCCTGAAGTTCTAATGATAAAAAATGTTTCTTTCGAACTGGTGGGGAGAAGGTACTCTTGGAAGGGAATTTTGTTTCCTTGGTAGATTCACTATATTTTCATAATTTGACCTTTTATTTCTCTACTTTTTAATATGTGAATAATGAAGTGGTGGGTGGGGATTTATTTTCCCCTCAGCATCCCTAAGATGTAACTTTATCAGGAGAGTCTAAAAACCTCTATATGCTTTTCTAGTGGCCATTAAGTTAAATTTATTATAGAAATATTCTAAAATAAATTAAGTATTAAAGGATAAATGAAACTAAATCAATAAATCATCACAAAGTTTTTTATTAAAATAGAGAAATTATATTATAACATTACTATTATATCTTTATAAAGTATTTATTTCATTATAGGTTGGAAGTGATGCCATTAGTCAACATCAATTGGAAAATTCATCCTCGTTGTGAAACAAAGATAACTAATGAATGTAGAATTTTTGGGGTCAATAGGTTGGATGCATTGATTCCAACCAACCTCAATTTTATACCATGACTTCTTGCATTGATAATTTTATTCAAAACTATGATGTTGTGTAATTATTTTTTATTCGTTTTTTTCATCAACATGTTTTTGTCCCCCTAATAATATCTCAGTTTCATCATGAATGGTCTGTTCATGTTTGGGATTGGAAATATCATCTTTTTCAGAAGACACTATCTGCATGATTATCCAAACATTTAATTTTTCCTGAATGACAATAATGAAATACACTTCATGCATAAAATTCTACAATTGTATACATCTTGAAAGAAAATTGTTACTGTCCTGAACAGAGATATAATACTTCAATACTATAATACAACCAACCTTCGCTACCTTTATTTAATATGTCCTAAGATACTTGATTGCCTTCTGTATCTTGATGATGGATTTGAGGCTTCTCACTCCCTCTTTTAAACTAGTCTACCTCCCATCACTATCCGGGAGGTATGTCATCAATGAAATTTGGAACCACAATGATGGGAGGAAGGTTAGTTTGAAATAGGGAGTCTAATCCATCATCATGATATGGATGATAATAAATCATATAAGGATTAAAGTATTTTAGTGATTTTCACTAATTTAATCAATAAAAATTTGTCCTCAATTTATGAGGAATTGGAATACCTCCACTATAATGGTCTTGAAGAAATGAATCTCACCCCACATACATTAGACGTCACTTCTTTCTTCTCAAAGATTCCTCACCTTCCAATTTTAGATATTTTTTTAATCCACCATAAGATCCCTCCTATAACATTAACCCCTTTAAAGGGTGAATTATTTAACTTATGCTTAATATTGATCTATAATTTTTTTACTCTTATAAATGAAATTAATCTATTCAATATAGTCTGAAATTTTTTATTATGATATATTACCATAAAATCCTAGAGGAACCATAGATACTTTTTATCATTGAAAATTATACCACATAGCTTGAAGTAGATCTAAAATTAATTCTAGAAATGTCATACTTTGAAACCGATACTGATATTATCGATTGTAAAATATAATATTGGCTATAGGTATCCCCACAACAATGTATTCTATCTTTTGATGAGATTACACCATCCTTCAATCATAGAAATATTCTTAATGACCCTCAATCACCAAAGGAGTGGTAGTGCCTTACCAAATGATAAACAATGGTCAAAGAAGAAGGTAGGTTTGGATATGGCATGCAACAAGGGGTTAATAATAATAGGGGGATCGTATACATTTATAGGTATTCTACATTTAATAAATAGTTCCTTGAGCATTGATCTCCATCTCATGGAAACTGATAATTTCATCACATCAGATTATTTAATTGATTGCGTGTTTCCATAAATGTTTCCTACTATCTATGATACTCGTTATGATTTATAATTTATGAAAAACCATTTGGAATATGTAGCCAAATTCATTCATACAATATCATAAATTTAATGCCCCACTAAAATATATATTGTTCGTATATTTTAGCCTTTGATAAAAGTATATATTCATAAATTTCCATTTATGATTCATGGATATAAGAAAATATGATATATATATTTTTCGAATTTTAGACATAGATAACAAATTACATGAGTTATATGATATAAAGATACAAACCAACAAAATTATATTTTAATCAATTTTTGTTCTCTCTACAGTTATTCACCATGTCATATGAATTTTTAAATTATTTTTTTATCCAATGAATCAATTATATCTCCAATTTGATTAGTAAATCTATTAATAAATTACATCTCATTGTTTTCTTAACCAACTATCAAACCATGAATTACTCACTTAATTTTGTGAAATACACTCTTTATATGTTTTTGTGTATTTTTAATTCCATTTACCTGATTATTTCATAGATCTATCCAATCTATGAAATTTATAAAAAAAAATTGAGCATACTTTTCTCACCAAAGAAATTCACCATCACTCTTTCTAACCCATAATTAAATTTTAATAATAATTTTTAATTAATTAAAAAAAAAACAAAACTCTCAAAGCATGCATCCACAAAATAATTTTTGGAATGTGAATAATTATTTCAATATTTTTTTAATTCAATAACAAATTATTCAACAAAATGATAAATCTAAATAATCCATTTAATGGTTTAACAATTTATATAAATAACCAAAATCCGAAAAACATGTTTTAATGATTTTTACACTTACCTTGGTCCATATATATTCATCATCCATAAATGAGGACCACAAATTGGTATCCCCTAATCCTTAAAAACCCACATAATTAAGCCTTTATAATCTATAATCTAGTATATGAGATGAGTTCAATTTGAGAAACTACCTAGATTTTGGAACCCTATCTTATTCAAATGAATAGAAAACCGAGTGGGGATGAGAGGTTTATTTATTAATATTGAGAGGAGAGTAAACCATCTATGTGTATCTCTAGAAAGAAAATGGTATGGTCACTCAAATAAATATGAATGGAAAAAATTATGAAATAGATTCACACACGTTGTATTTCAATAGCGATGAGAAGAGATGTAGTGTTCATCATGTTTAAGAACAACACAAAAAGTGAAAAATGCAAAACCAAAAACATCAAAAAATGATAGAGGAAGAGTAAAAAATGAAATACATTGGATTATAGCCTTGATTAATTTGAGGGAATGTAATGGATTCATGTTGGAAGCAGATGAGTTCTGTGAGATCTTGAGAATCGCGAGTGAATGATTCGTTGTTACGGTATTTTAAATAGATAGATCAGGGAAAATTTTAATAATGATTTTGGAAAATCATAGAAAAAATACCTTTTATCAGTGGAAAATTTATAAGTGATGATAAAATGAATATTTATCAGTGAATTTTTCGCACTGATAAATCTCAAGCTTTATCATCCCCAAATATTCACTGATAAAAGACATATTCATTAGCACTAACATTTTAGCCCTGATAAATATATCTTTTAATAGTGCTCTTTTAGCATTGATAAAGATTGATCTTTATTATTGCTAAAAAGTACTGATAAAAGTTTTATAATTATAATTATTTAAATTAATTTATTTTTATTTTATAATTATTTAAATGAATTTATTATAATTTTATAGTTGTTTTAATATATATAATTATTTATTTATAACAATTATAAATATAGTAAATATACATATATATATATATATATTTATAAATATTTATTTACAAATATATTTTTAACATTATTAATGGATAAATAATATTAAATAGAATCAATTAAAAATCAGTGAAATTGAATAATTCAAAACGAGTACACTTTAAAAATATTGAAAAAATGAATAAGTTTTATTAGTTAAATATAAGTTATTGAAAATAATATGGATATATATATATATATTGAATTGGATGAATACATATTAAAAATACTAAAATATAGTAAATAAATAAATATAAATAAATTATAGAAAATGATCAAATTCAAAAAAGAAATTAAAAATAAAAAAAATTAAAAATGAATACCCTAACCGTAGTATTGAAAAAAATAAAATCGACTAATCATGAACATAATATATATTAAATGTATCTTGTAATAATGAAATTTTAAAATATACTAAAGTTTGAATAAATTACATAAATATTAGGTGTATGTGTTTCTATATATTGCGTAAATATATTTGTGTGTGTGCTTGTGTATACAAATGCATTAACACACACTATCACACCCGATTTTTCATGTCTTTGTTTTGATCTGATTCATTGGAAATACTGATCCTTTTCATGGGTCTTGGGTGAGATAAATTTTGAGTTTTTTAGTTTCATCTATGTATAATCACCCTAATTTGGGTTCCCAATTGCTTGTTTAGGAGGTTTTGGAGAAAGGGTGGTTATTTCATGATTTGGGCCAACCATGATCCCATTTCCAAATTTAAAAACCAATTTTTTTCTTATATAAATCCTTAATTTTTAAAACAATTTCATTCATTAAACTTAAAAATTGACCTACACTAATATATTAAAACTAAAAATCCTTTTGTACCCATTATAAATTCATAATCATGATAAATTTGGGTTACTTATTTAGGTTTGGGACAACCTGTGGGCCCATATCAAGTTTTAAAAAAAATTGATTCTTTCATATGTTTTTTATTTTTTATATTTTTATGTTATTCCAAATCATATTAGAATAAAAAACACCTATCCTCACCCCAATAACTTTTTTACCTCTTTAGAGCTCATTTGAAGCAAATATTAGGGTGAAAGTTGTCAAGTTTCCTCAAATCATCCAGAATTGAGAAGGTAAATTGTTTCATACATAAATCATTAAATTTGTACTATTTTTTCCACAACGATTCTTTACCTGGTTATTCCAGACCTTAGGAGACTCTCCAAGAAGTTCCAACCCATTCACTTTTCTCTAAGGGTGCATATTTAATGGAAGACGAATAGTTTTTTAGTCAAAAAGGTGAGATTCTTTCTCCTTTATCCTCCACATTCTTACTCATTTCATTATTTCTTGGTTTTATAATCTCCCCTTGTCATGATAGACCTAGGGTTATGTTATCCCATTATTTTTTATGGGGTTTTGTTCGTTTGGGGATGGTCGTCACAGGTTTAAGGTTTGTAAACCCTCGGATGGTGATATTGGGTGTGCGTTACCAATACTCCTAGGATTTGAGGCAGGATATCCCTTTCACAAGCCTTTATTATTTAAGTTTCATAATTATAATTATTTTATAACATTATTTATATGATATTTTCTTCTATAAAACCTAGGTTTTAATTTTTTGTGTGAAAATGATGTTTTATGCCTTATTTTATTAAAAATATAGTTGTTTTGATATAAATGTGAACTCCTCTTGTTTGATAAATTATTCCATGAGATTTAACACTTGGTTTATTGTATTTTGAATATGTTTCAATATCTTGAATATATTTATGGTATTAAAATGTTATTTTATCCATTTTTAAGTCCTTAAAATAATGTTTTTTTGTTAAAGAGTGCATGCCATGGGTTCGATAAATTTCCCGATTAGATTTTATGTGTTTGGGGAAATTTAAAATGATTTTTTGTATTTATAAATAAATTGTAAGCATGGAAAAAATTATTTTCGGATCCTTTTATGGATTTCTAATTTGTATTAGGTTTAAAAAAATGAGCTTTGTTTTACAACATGTTTTGGCCTGAGTTATTGGAAAATAACCTGTTTCACATCCTTATGAAAATGGTTGTGTTTTGAATATGTGACCTAAGTGATTTAAGGGATTTATGAATGTGGTTGTTTTCTTTAAATGGTGTTTATACACCTCCTTAATAAAATTGAAATTAATAACTTTGTCAAATTTTAGTTTTGAGAAAATATTTAAAGGCCCATTTGGCCTTTCCTAAAATTTATGAATGAGTGTTTTACATGTATATACCATGTTGTGTCAATTGGGATTTTTTATGGTCCATTAAATGATTTTAAAAAATGTTTTTACAGCTTCCAAATATGGTTGGGTTGGGTTTTTGTGTGTGTTTATACTTAAAAGAGTGTTTTTAATGAGTTTTATGTGTAAAGCCTCAATACACTCATTGAAATTGTCTTATGAAAATTGTTAGTGGTTTATTGATTTGTGAATGAAATGTGGAGCAAGTTTGTGGGTTGTTTGTGTGTTTGTGGTTTGGTAATGTAATTTTTATGTGAAATTTTTATTTGATAATAATTTTAACTTGATTGAGCACTAAAGGGAATCCCGGGTATCTAGGTGGGTGGACATGTACTAGTATGCTAGTTATCCTGTGGGGTTTGGACCTTGTTTCATGTAGCAAGATTGAAATGAAAAAAATAAATAAACTATGATGATGATGTTGTTGGGGGAACACTAGTTTCTGGGTATGCTCTATACTAGTGGATCGTGTTCATGAGAAAAGATATTTATTATGGTTACTTTCACTGAGATATGAGGTACCTAGGGATCACAACTAACTAGTGCCAAGGGGTGTTCATGTGAGTTATGCTCATTAGCTATTTTGTACTCATCGTTAGTATATGGTGTGTTTGGTTTAGGAATTCAGAAGTGTGTGTAATTTATTTAAAAGTTTAAATTCTTTAAAGAATCCCTCTTGAAAACTATTTTCATTTTGATGTTTCACGTCTTCGAAAATTGTTACCTGCATTCTTGTTTATAAACCATGCATGCTTTGGTCTGGTAATATTTTTATAGCATGGGAACTAATTTGGAAAACATACAACTATATTTTTATTTAAAACTTTAAATTTATGTTTCTTTTATTTTAAAGGATGTGCATTGGGAATAGAATATCGGGCTAACCTACTGAGTTTTAATACATACACCTATAGTCTTCTTATGTTTTTAGACCTTGTGTGTGTATCATCATGAGTTAAATTGCCTTGGGATACGTGTGATCATTGTGTTAGAGACTGACTAATGGAGTCACATGGTGTTATTTAGTTATCCAGTTTGGTCAGTTGAGTTGATGGTTTTGTTTTACTTTCAGTTTCTTATACAAATAATGTTCAGTTCATTTTTTATATAAATGTATTTTGGGCCGTCTATTTCTTTATGTTGTTTGTTTTATAGATTATATATGGGTGAAATCATTCCTTTGTGTACTATATTAATTCCCTTGGTGCTTGTCTCCATCCCGGTAGGATCGGGAACACCTCTCAGGACTTGTCATGGGCTAGCCTGGGTGACCGGTTCAGGGTCGACTCTGGTTGGTTCGTGACAAAATTGTATCAAAGGAGGTCATATCTTAGGAGACATTTCTTTTTGGAGCACCCTTGTTATTTTGGGGATGTCAGGGTATATGTAGTAGGATTTTTGGGACTTGCGGGGTGATTTTGGGAAGAGATTCGCGAACTCTTTCTCATTCTGATCCTCAGGTTTCCACGGGAAATCTGGTTTTATTAGTGTCCTTTGTTCTTGTTGATTTCTTGGTGTTGGGATATGATAAGGGGAGTCTGACTAATGGCCTCTATTAGCTTGCAGGGCATAGAAAGACATGTGGAACTGGGGAATCGTCCTAACAAGTCTCTCCATTTTGGTTTTGTGTTTGATATATGGCCGCTGACCATATGGTCTATTCACCCACCGAAACTAGTTCTCTTTTTTTGGGTCTCTTGGACATTTCTTAAATTCTGAATTTTTGTTTTGAAAATCCTTATGTGAGAATTTTGGAAATGGTTTTTAAAGGAAGGATTGTATTTTGAAAATTGGTAAAAGTGGTTTTAAAAAATTAAATATAAGAATGGTTTTGGAATGTTGTGTTTTTGTGAAAAAAAATTAGGAGGAAGTGGAAATGATTTAATAGGATTGGATTTTACCTAATCTAAACAAGTGGATTGTTGAAATAAAATGTTTTGAAATTTTGAATCATTTTAAGGTGATTTTGAATCTTTTTTTTAAATGGGTTGTTTTTGGATGTTGAAAAGTGTTTTAATCTGATGATTTTTTTGGATTTTTTTTAGAATTTAGTGTTTTCTTAGATGGGTTATTGGTCTCATTTGCCATTAGATTATGAAAAGATACATTGATGAATTTTAGAAAATGGTAAGGGGTTGTTTGGAGTAGCATGGTTGTTTTACAAGTAGTTAAAAATGAAAAGGGGTAGGTTTTTAAGAAAATGGTTCTTATTGAGGTGTGGTTTGTTTTGTGAAATCTAAAAATGGTTTTGGACTTGGTTATTAGGATTCCTTTGGAAGGTACATGATTTTTTGGAATGATTTCATTTTGTTTCAGCCTTTGGTGTTTTCATGGGTGCTCACATGCATGGTTTTATTGATATCTAGAAGGATTTCCTCTATGGAATAGTGGTTGGGGGCCTAGGGTGTGATGGAAATGTGCTTGTGAGTGAGACTTGATGAAACACGATTAGTGAATGTGTAAATCCATGAAGTTGGTTTATTTTTTTAAAAGTGTTTTGAGCTGAAAAATTGTCGCATTTTTTTATAATCCTATGGTTATGTGGCTGATTTTTTCTATGTCTTATAAGATTAGTTTATTCAGAATTATTCCTTGTGATCTAGAATTCATACACTTGTTGTATCTTGAGATGAGATATATATGGTGGCTCAGTTTTGGAGTAATGTTTAGTGGGTTTCTGAAGATGTGTTGGATGTCGTGATGTGTTCATGGATAGTTCTCAGTGGGAAATCTTTGCAATTAATCAACCTAAGGATTCATTTCAAATGTTTAATCCACCACTTCAGATGATTCCTCATCCTCTTTGTTGGAATACAGAGCTATTTGGGATCGATTTAAAGTTCTTCCAGGTTGTGATAATTCTTTTGGACATAGCAGTTGTGTCTAGTGATGTTAATATGTTACAATGTATTCCTTGTCCATTCTACTTCTCATTCAGAGTGATATAGAATTTTGATATGTATCTATGAGTTCCTATTTATATGAAGAGATTTTTTTTGAGATGTTGAGTTTTTTTTTGATTTTTTTGATCCTTAGGGCTTGATTTCGGTGCAACAGATTTTTCAAGAATCAGGGCTCCAGCCATAGGCCTCGGAGTGAAGCTTTTCATATAGTCAAAAAATTGCTAGAGGTGTGGAGTGCTCGACTAGTCTCCTACCTCCACTATTTTGGTAAGGTAGTTTCTATGTCTATATTATGGTTCCTCATCACTGTGAATTTCTTCTTGTCACAACGATCATGGTGGACTTACCCCTCACACAGAGCCTACGGTTATGCCTTCATGGATGTGGGTTTTTGATCAATGTCCCTGTGTGGACCGCCTGTGTAAATCAGGTGTAGTATTGGTATTACTTATTCATATATGTAGGGTTTTGGGTGGTTCATATTATATATATATATATATTTTAGTGGCCCAATGATTGGGTCCCCTTCCCTCCCTGCCCAGAGTGGTGGGGGTTTTGTTCCGTGCCGAAAGTGCTGGCCCCGTTCTTGTACCCTCCATTCAGGAGTGGGTGGTTTAAATATTCATGTTATAACCCTCTTAATTTTGGTTGGTAGGTTGTTATGGGATAGTGTTTTTTGACTTGGGAAAGTGAGGACCAATTCAAGTTAATGTTTAATTCTTGTTTGTTCATTTCTAGTTGGGTTCTAATGGTGGGGTGACCCACCATGGGTCTCGTTGATTTTTCCTCCTAAGAACTTATCTAGTTCTAGTTGTTTCTTAATGGTGGGGAGTCCATTCAATAAAAAACTGGAATATTTGGTTTTTCGTGACTTCTCTTTGGTTTGGGTGATTTTTGGGTTCATTGGTAGAAATCCCAACAACCGAGTTCTTGGATTGGTTGTGGAGGTAGTGACTCAATCTTTCAGTTGATTATCGGGAAGTGGTTGTGGGTTGTTGTTTTGGTTGAGGTAATAGGATAAAGTTCCATCAATGGTGGATGGTGTGTCATTGTATTTGGAGGTTGTACCATATTGATAAAGAAACCTTAGGTTTTGATCAATCAGCTGAAATGTGTTGTGGCTTTCTGGGGGAGGAAAACTTTAATGGTGGGTAGAATTGTCACACACGGTATTCCATTTCATTGTTTTGATCCGGTTGGTTGGAAATACCAATCCATTTATTGGGTCTTGGGTGAGATTAATGTTGATTTTTTAAGTTTCATCTATGTCTAATCACCCTAATTTGGGTTCCCCATTGCTTGTTTAGGAGTTTTTAGAGAAAGGGTGGCAATTTCATGATTTGGGCCAACTGTGAGCCCATTTCCAAATTTAAAAACCAAATTTTTTTCTTTTTTAACTCCTTCATTTTTCAAATTTTTTCATTTATTTAGCTTCCCACATTTCCTACAATGACATATTAAAACTTCCATATCCTTTTTGACCCCTTATAAATTCATAAGCATGGTTAATTTGGGTAACTTATTTAGGTGTTGGGCCAGCCCATGGGCCCATTTCCAATTTTAAAAAAATAATTTGTTTCTTTTATATATTTTATATTTTTTTATATTTTTCGGTGATTATAACTCCCATTGAAATCCAAAATACCTATACTCACCCACTGTATCATTTTTACCTCTTTATAGCTCATTTGAATCGAATATTAGGGCTAACGTTATCAGGTTTCCTCAAATGTTCTAGAATTGAGAAGGTAAATTGTTTCATACATAAATCACTCAATAATTTCTATTTTTCCAACAAATACTTTTTCCCTGGTTCTTCCAGACCTTAGGAGCCTCTCAAAGAAGTTACAACCCATTCACTTTCCTCTAAGGGTGTATATATAATGGAACAATTAATGTTTTCTAGTTAAAAAGGTGAGATTCCTTCTCCTTTGTCCTCTCTCTTCTTCCTCATTTCATTATTTATTAGTTTTATAATCTACCCAAGTCATGATAGACCTAGAGTTATATTATAAAATGATTTTTTATGGGGGTGGGGGTTCGTTTGGGGATGGTCGTCATTGGTTTAGGGTTTGTAAACCCTCAAATGGTGATATTGGGTGTGCGTTTCCATTACACTTAGGATTTGATGTAGGATATCCCTTTCACATGCCTTTATCATTTATGTTTTTTCATTATAATGTTTTTATAACATTATAAATATGATATTTGCAACTGTTAAACCTTGGTTTTAATTTTTCTGTGTGCAAATGATGTTTTATGCCTTATTTTGTTAAAAATGTAGTTGTTTTGGTATAAATGTGCACTCCTCTTGCTTGATAAATTATTCCATGAGCTTTCGCACTAGGTTTATGGTATTTTGAATATGTTTCAGTATATTGAATAAATTTATGGAATGAAAATGGTATTTTATCACTTTTTAACTACTTAAAATAAGTTGTTTTGTTAAAGAGTGCATGCCATGTGTTCGGTGAATTGCTCGGTTGGATTTTATGTGTCTGATACAATTTTGAATGATATTTTTTGGATTTATAAATACATTTTAAGCATGAAAAAATTATTTTTTGGTCCTTTTATGAATTTTTAATTTGTATTTGGTTTTACAAACAAATGGGTTTTGGTTTACAACATATTTTGTCCTAAGTTGCTGGAAAATGACCCATTTCATATCCTTATGAAAATGGTTGTGTTTTGAATTTGAAACCTAAGTGTTTTAAGGGATTCATGAGTGTGGTTTTCTGCTATAAATAGTGTGGATAAACCTCCCTAATAAAACTTAAATGCATAACTTTCAAATGATAGTTTTGAGAAAATGTTTAAAGGCCCATTTGGCCTTTCCTAAAAATGAAGATTGAGTGTTTTACATGTATATACCATGTTGTGTCAATTGGAATTGGTTTATGGTCCATGAAATGATTCTATTAAATGTAGTTAGGGCTTAAAAATATTTTTGGGTATGGTTTTATTGTGTTTTTATACTTAAAAGTGTGTTTTTGAATGAGTTTTATGTGAAAAGCCTTAATACACTCATTGAAATAGTTTTATGAAAATTGTAGGTAGTTTATTGATTTGTAAAAGAAATGTGAATATATTTTAGGGGATGTTTGTGTGTTTATGGTTTGGGAATGGAATTTTTATGTGAAATGTGTATTTGATAATAAATGTAACTTGATTGGGAACTAAAGAGAATCTTGGGTATCTAGATGGGTGGACGTGTACTAGTATGCTAGTGATCCCAGGGGGTTTGACCCCTATTTCACGTAGAAAGATTGATGATGAAAACATTGACTAAAATATGATGATGATGTTGTTGGGATACCACTAGTTTATGGGTATACTCTCTAATAGTGGCTCATGTTCACAAGAAAAAATATTTATCATGGATACTTTCACTGAGATACGAGGTACCTGGGGCTCACAACTAACTAGTGCCTAGGGGTGTTCCTGTGAGTTGTTCTCATTAGCTATTTTGTAATCACTGTCAGCATATGGTGTGTTTGTTTGAGGAATTAAGCAGTGTGTGTGATTTATTTAAAAGTTTAAATTCTTTAAAGCATCCCCCTTGAAAACTATTTTCATTTTGAATTTGCACCTCTTTGAAAATTGTTACTACCATTCTTGTTTATAAAACATGCATATTTTTGTCTGGTAAAATTGTAATAGCATGGGAACTCATTTGGAAGACATACCATTATATTTGTATTTAAAACATGTAATTTATTTTTATTTTATTTTAAAGTATGTGCATTGGGAATATAATATCGAGCTAACCTACTATGTTTTAATACTCACGCCTATAGTCTTCTTCTATTTTTAGCCCTTGTGAAGGTTTTAGATTGAGTTTGATTGTCTTGGGTGATGTGTGATCATTGTGTTGGAGAGTGACCAGTGGGGTCACATGGAGTTAGTTGGTTATCGGGTTTGGTCAGTTGAGTTGTTGGTTTAGTTGTACTTTCAATTTCTTTTACAAATAATGTTCAGTTCAATTTTTATATAAATGTATTTTGGGATGTCCCTTTATTTCTAATGTTTGTTTGATTGTTTATATATGGGTGAAATCATTCCTTTGTGTACTCTATTGATGCCCTTGGTGCTTGTCTTCATCCCAAGAGGATCGGGAACACCTCTTGGGACTTGTCACAGGCTGGCCTGGGTGACCAGTTCAGGGTCGACTCAGGCTGGTTCATGACATACACACACACACACAAACACACACACACACGAACACACACACACACACACATGAATGTGAAATAAATGCAACACATGATGTTTGATATAGGTTAAATTGAAAAATCAAACAACATTAAAAATGAACACGACATTAATATATTTTTAATTAACATTATATATATATTATTATTATTCATTTTATATATCTATATTTAATATATACTATTTATTAATATTTATAATCTATAGATATGTATATTAAATTTATTCATTATTATAAATAATTATTTAATTAATAAAATTATTCATATTTTTATTAATTTACTCATTTTTTTATTTATTAAAATTATGATTTTATTTTGGGCCTTTATCCATGATCAATAACACTGATAAATGGAAAATTTTATCAGTGCTAAAAATGTGCTGATAATGGGCACCTTTTATCAGTGCTACAAATAAATTGCTAATAAAGTTCTGTTAAAGGTTACCTTTTATTAGCACTTATTTTAGCGTAGATAAAGGTGAACTTTAATAGTGAATTTTCCTACTGCTGATAAATTCTAGAACTATTATAGGCATGTTTTGTAGTAGTGGAAAATTTAATAGAACAAATATGAAATGTGAATCCCCAACATAGAACCACTAATAAAAAAATCCATGGGATACACCCTAGGTACTACGATGTGATGATCCTTCCCATGATATAACAACATGTACTAACAACTATCTCATATTTCATCCAACAATAATACAATCCATCTAATTAGCACAAACCAACCTCATCATAATAACACCTTTCCTCCAGCCTTGTCCCATAGTACAACTAGGGGTACCTTAGGAGAAATCATACTAAATAGTGTAGCATAAATCAAGACCTATCAAATAGATACCAATGTTATCATGACCAAAAAATTTTTGTGTCAATTAATAAATCAAAATAATATATAAATAGAGTATAATAAATGAATGAAACCTCATCTTTAACACCTTCAAACAAAACAACCCATTTTCATACCATTCATCCATTACATGGTAATAAACAACTAATAAAGGGAGAGAACAATTCATGGAGAAACTAAGGTGAGTCTCACAATACCAACATATGTCTAAAAAGTACCAAAATAGACTTTAAAGAAAATTTGCCTTGGGGTTACAGGTCATTTTCAACCCACTTGAAATGTATTTCAAAACATACTATTGAAAACATGTTGTGGAAGGAAATGCATGAAATCATTTAAATAATCAATTTTTATTTTTATTCAAATCATTTTGAAATTTATTACTATCTCACTATTAATTTTAAACCACATTTTTCTCATTTTGAAGACCCAAATGAGGTGAAGTTCCTTTAACCATCAAAATTCATTGAAAATATGCCTCTTAAGAATTTTGTAAATACTTTAAATACAAACATATTTCATTAAAATAAAGCACTTAAAATCAAAGGAAGAGATCCTTATGTACACTGAAAATCTATATAATACAATTGGAAACACTTTTTAGGTATCACATAAAATCAAAATTTTGTAATGAAATGGTTTTTAAACCTTAATCATTAAATTAAATGTGAAATAAATAGAGATCATAGAAACAAAAACCTCAAAAAAGGACAGAATAAAGTCTCAATGTATAATTATTTATGCCTTAAGGCACACATTATTTCATAATTATTCACATATATTTCCAAGAAGTACAATAAAAGGTTATTGAGGTCTAGTGTCTTTAGAATATTTGACACATAAATACATCAAATTAAATGTTAAAAACATCATCATTATTCAAAACTCCATATAGTGATTCTAACTCCCACATATTTTAAAAAAATGCATATGATACCTTAGGGAAAATACATAAAAAATGGTGATCTATAAATCCCAATAAGAGAATAGAAATTGAAATAAACAATACACTAATAGAAAAATTCTATATATCCATAGGCCATTCCCATGGATATAGGTCTTATGGCCATAGATATAGCCTATGGCCAAAGTTAGGCTACTTATGGATATAGCCTATAGCCATAGTTAGGAATCTTGTGGAGGATATTTATATAGAAATATATTCTGAGATCTAACTATGGGTGGATGGATATGTATCCAAGGTCACTAACCATGGATATATCTCCTTCTAATGTGAAGGGTCATATCCCCAAGAGAGTGGGCTATATCCACAGACCTCGATTTTGTAATTTTTTTTCCACCAATAGGACTTGATCTTGTATCTCTTCTTCATGAGGTAAACTACCCTACCAATTCACCAACCTTGTTATTAGGAATATATATGTAATATTTATGAATATATTTATACGTTTTTATTTTTTAAAATATATTTTATTATTATTTATAACCTTTCCTTGGATACAAGGTGTCTTATAACCACATTAATGTTCTAACTTTGGGTATAGAGGAATTCTTGTGAAAAAATTCCTACAAGAGTACATGAAGGACTATTTACATGGTCAGGATCAAATATAAAAATAGGATACCATGTATCCATGGCCATGCATTGTCCATGAATATAGGTTGTTATATTACCTTGTTCAAGTTCTAACATTATAACTAGGCTAATTCCTGGGATTTTTTCCTGTGGGAACATGGGAATACATATTTCTACAGTCATAATTGACCATGGAAATAGGTTACCCTATTTCCATGGTCTTGTATTAAACATGTATATTTCTGGCTTATTTCCATGGTCAATCCCGACCATGGAAATAATGGTGTGTCCATTGGTAAAATTTCCAGTAGATATAACATGAGAGTCGAGAGGCATAACATGATACATAAAGAGTGTGGTCATAAGTTTGAAAACATGGAATAACAAAATTAAATCATAATATCAGGGACTCATGTATTATATAGTTATGTATGATTTATATATATATTATATATTACATATTTTTATATGAATATTTAATTCAAAACATGATGTTCTATGATATAATTGTATAGGTCTAGTATCTTTGGAAACATGGATACATAAACAATTGGTTCATAAGATATCTAAATCATCTCCTAAAACATTCTTCATAACTAGTAACCTTCTAAGATATATCAAACATAATACCTTTATTCATAACCCATGAAAAAAGAATCATAAAAAAGGTTGAGATCAGATGCTTAGTATGGGTAAATAAGGGAGATATCAATGATCACAATGGTATGAGAACATACGAATAAAATTTTAAAATCATACCTTGAATATCAAATATCAAAATATAATGTAATGTAATAAATATTGGTAGTTAATAAGACATTAATCATATAGGAATCAAATAACATGATTCATGAGAGCATAACATTTTCATAAGACATGAATTTTTGGAATAAACATAAGCATAGAAAAACATTTCTTTAGTAGTCAACGCTCACTTCAAAGACTATCATAGTTGATTGGATTCACTCCCCAAACCATTTTAGGAGTCAAGTTTCACTTCAAAGACTATAATAGTAGACAAAGTCACATACTGGACTAGGTTCAATCCTTATTATATTCTTGTTTATCTCACAAGATATCTATCTTTACCCATTGCATTGGAGGACTATATAATCCTAGGCCAACTCATCACATAATTAAAATCATACATATGTTCCAAAAAATCACAAAACATTTATCATATCACAACACGTGAAAAATAAATGGGTTTTATAAACATTTAATTATATCATAACCCATATAAAAGAAACAGGTTTTATAAACATTTCATCATTTCATCATAGAAAAACCCATGGAAAAGGAATGAGTTTCATAAAAATATTATCATCATAAACATAAACCATATAAGGAAATAATAAGAATGATAACCTTGGATCATATTCCTAGTATAGAATAAGTTTAATAATATGTTGTAGTCTTTGATAAATATAAATACCATTAAATTATCATTAAAATATTATTGAGGAAAATACCCTTTCAACTTTGAAAATCACTTTTCAAAAACTATAAATTCAAAAAATATTGTGAAAATACCTTCCTTTAAAAATATCTTTGGGAACTTATAAATAATGTTTTAGAGTATTGATCAGTCATGGAAATGATAGAGTCTTTTAATTCCCTATAAGTTAAAAGAAAATATTTATTTCATATTTCTTTAAAAATTCAAAAAGTACCTCATAAGAAAAATTATTAGAATATTAATTTTAAAATATTTTGTAAAAAATAAATCATGGGTAAAAATAAATTTCAAAAATCATATTATAATTTTAAAAAAATTATTTATAGCATTTTTATGAAATATGGATATGGGAAAAAATGTTTTTCAACCGAAGGGAGAAATAAATTCGATGTTATTTAAAAATATTATTGTAGTATCTTGAGTACATAAAGTGAAGAGAATGAAAGGGAAACATATATTTTAAATAAATAAATAGATTATAAGAAAATTAATGAGTTTTTTGGGAGGTATATAATAATATTTCATCATTGTAAACATAATCATAAACAATCCTAACAAACACATGATATTGTAACATAAAACCATTACCACTTTGGTAATATTTTAATCCTAAGCCCCATGAAAGAATAACTTCAAATGAAACCTTAAATATATTTAAAATAAGGATAATAATTATATAACATGTCAAATTTCTGTATATACACCTCATAAAATAATATAAGTTCATGAAATAACTTATGCCCTAATGAAGATAATTTGAGACGATAAACCCTTACCTTGAGTTTTGATTTCTTAAAAATCACTATAAACTCATTTATAATAAATTTAAATTTATTATAATTCTATATCATAATAATTTAATTACTTATAATATCATATTTGATTCATTTATAACATTTCAACCCCCATTTATCAATAATTCCTTATCAAAATCCTCATTTTTGAGTATTAACTATTTCGTTTATCTTGAGTATTTCAGTTCAGTAGTTTCAGTACTTGTACTTGGATAGAGGTTTCCTAATCTTAATAATGTTAATAATTATATAAATATAATATATATATTTATATAGAGTCATCCAAAAAAGTTATAGATATAAATATGAGTGACACTATTCATGGAGACCGTAGGACGTGCATACACATGAGTGCTATTTTTATTTTTTGAAAGATGGAATGAAAGAAAGATAAATAATAATTAAAATTTAGAAAATAATTATTTAATATATATAATTTATATTAATTATAAATATCCTTATTACCATCCCTGAAAAAATGGAAATGAAAAACAAATCCCATCGCTTCATGGAGGTGATAGTCCACATGAACGCATGATCGACATTATTGTTTTCCAATAGATTAGAAGGAAATAAGGTAGATTTTATGTTATATTTCCAAAATTATGATTATTTTATAATTATAATATTTAAAAACCAAACCAATCATATTAACAACCCATGAAATATGGTATCAGAAAATGAATTGCATCTCTATGTGGAGATGGTAAGACGTACGTACATATGAACGATAATTTCACTTCCCATATGATAGGGAAGAAGAAGGATAATAGTGATTTAATAATCATAATTAAATTTAAGTGTATTTAGTTTACTGAAGTTATTATTTTATGATAAATAACATATATTTATAGAAGGTAAAGAATAAGTAAAAAAGAAAGTGATCGATTAGGGTGATTACCTCTTCTTTTGAACTCCTTTAGATCTCCTCCCAAGGATCCTAGGATTGGTCTTTTGTGAAAACCAGAACCACTATAATGTGTATAATGAAGTTTATAAAGGATTTTGGTACGGTATTGTCTATCTATATGGATCAATGTGTTGTAAAGAGGAGGTATGAGGGGTGTCCTTTTATAAGGGAGGGAGAGAACACACTTGGAATTTTTAAAAGAATAAAGTATAATAAAGTAATTATCAAGATAAATTATTCAAAATGTACATGAATTCAAATAAAATGTGGTTATGGTTAAAATAACACCACTAGATTAAATTTATATAGGTTTTGGTGTCATTTTAAACCTTAGGTTTTTTATTAATCCCTTTGTTAATTATTTTTGACCTTAACCATGGTAAAAATTATTTCAATCATAAATAGTTAAGAATGTTATCATAAATAGAAAATTGACTCATAAATGAACCTTGTATGATGTTTTAAACCATATTACATCCAAATTGATGAATATAATATTTTTATGATCTATAAAGCATTGAATAAAACATTAATTATTATAAAATATCATTGATGTCAATTTTGGAAGTATTATTTTAATTTGACATTAAACACACCAAGAAAAAGATTAAATTATAATATAGTAATTCTAAACACCAATAATATGTTATATTATCAAATAAATTTATGTAATATAATAAATAACTCAAATTATATTACCTTTAATATTTTTAATATAATTTATTTTAGTTTTCTATTAATTGAGTAAATATTGTATTAGCGTTGTACAAGAATTTATTGTAATTATTTCATTAATAAAAAATATAAATAAATTGTAATATTGAATATAATTTTATTATATACACAATTAATAGTAATATTCATTCAAAACATTATTTTTAACCTATTATAATTTATAATAGATATTTAAAACCGAGAGAGTGAAATTTTGTAACTTTATTTTCATTAAATATTATATAGGTCATTTTAATTTAAAGTCCCTCTTAAATAATTAAATATTCAATTAAAATGTGAAAAGGGTTGAGTTAAATTCATCCAATTGGAATTCATATGAAAAATGGTGACCATAACACTTAGTTTTAATCAAGATTAACCTGATTTACCCATTACTGCAGTTACTATTCATAGTGCCTAAAAATAAAAGATACATATTTATAAAATCAAAAACTTATGATTCAAAATATGAAATAATTTTTAGAAAAATCAATAATTATAAGTGATTAAAATTAATTTAAAAATAATTGTGTAAAACGTGATGAAAACCTATTTTAGAAAAATAAAATTTTTAAGCATACAACTAGATTTATTCTTATCCCATTCATACTAAAAATATTATATAAATATTAAAATTTTATTGAATATATAATATATAAATTCATTAAAATAATTCACTAATTGTGATTAATTTAATTTATTAGGATAAAAATATATTGCTTGCACAAAAACATCTCTTTTACTTTCAAATGATTTTATTTTTTTATTTATAATGAGTTGATGAACAAAGAATTTGTTTTAAACATGTGTAAACCATAGATGTTTCATAAATTTATTAATCCTATTAATATATACTTATTTAATAGCTATATTTTAATGATACACTATAATATGATTCATTTAGACTAGAGGTTTTGTATATCCCAAGATATTGAAAATAAAAAAAATTGAAGATAAATATTTCATAAAATATTTCGGTGTTAAATTATACCCACATTAAAATGAATAAAAACCTTGAAATTCCATCAATTTGGTTACAAAAATGAAGATATATCTATTTCATCACATCCTCAGTTCCCATGTAGCTTCTTTAAATTTTCGATTTATCCAGATAACTCTAACTAGGTAAGTATTCATGTTCCATAACACTTTATATATGTGATCCAAGATTTATTCTAGATATTACTCATAGGAAATATCATTCCCCAATGGTACTACCTATGAGTTCAATAAATGTGAAGGATATGGTATGTACTTCCTCAGGAGAGGTACATGGAAGACATCGTGAACTTGAGATAGGTTTTTTGGAAGTGCCAATAGATAAGATACCATACCTACTTGATTAATAATATCAAAATGAAAAACATAAAAATGGATCAAATTTCAATTATTTACTAATCTCAAAGCCTTCTTCCATGGAGAAATTCAGAAAAAAAAACATCCCATAAACTTCAAATTCTAGATTACTCTAACAATTATCAGCATAACTTTTTATCAACTTTGAGCTACCTTGATTTACTGTTGAATGACTCTAACATTCTCCACCAATTCCTCAGCTAGATCAGACCCCAATAGTTTTATTTATCTAACATCATTTCATAATGTTGTATTTATACACTTATTTACATAAAGGAATTAATAATGATCTATCTGAATGATTGATTGAAAGATATTATTGTGAGAAAACTCAACCAGAGGAAGGTGTTGATACCAACAACCTTTAAAATCCACATAAAAATATGTAAACATATACTATATAGTTTGAATGGTTCTATCATACTAACCATCTATCTGAGGTTAATATACCATAATGAAACTCAACTCTCTATCCAGAGCCTACTAAAGACTTCTCCAGAACTTTGAGGTAAACCCTTAATCATGATCAAATATATTAGAATGTGTTACTACATGAAATATTACCACCTAATTAATGTATATTACAAAAAGATTAACAATATTTAAGTATTATATGATGGAAATTAATTGTTATGACTTTATAAGGTGTTCAATTAAAAACAAAATGAAATTACAGATGTTAAAAGTTTTAGGGAGTCTAACGAAAAAGTACATGGTGAGGTTTTCCCATTTCAATACTATTATGGGTAATGGTTGTAACATACCATTAGAATTATATCTCTAATACTTAACTTACAGATGTACTAAATAGTGAGATACATACTCAACAATATCAATCTTCATGTTATCCAACTAAAAATACTCGTTTAGATCTCTATACAAATTTTTACTTCTTGGATGAATAGAGAATGATGAACTGTGATCCTCATTGAATAGATCCTTATTCAAACATAGAATGGATGGATAAAATACATAGTTCCTATAATTTATCAGTCCATCATCATCAAATTTAAACTTAGAAACTTTTCTAATATTCTTCTATATCTCTAGATATTCCTTCAATGCCTCTTTAATCCCTACTTGGATAGATAGTAGATCATTCATTTGAGAAAGATAATATTTCTCCCATTCCTTTAAGATTTCAATATCTATACTTTGAAACTTTTGAAATATTGTATATTTTGTGACCATCATCATAAATAAGCCAGCATGATCCTTTCGACTCAAGTATAATCCACCTTGTTTTCTTTATTAGGGCGGTAATGTATTGAGCATTCATAATATTTAATCAGATCCAACCTTCTTCTATGGCACATATTCAACAATTTATTTTTAAAAACATAATTTAAACTTTTATGATCACTATATATATCCCAAATTTGTCTATAAAGATAATTCTTCTATATATTTAATGAAAAAATTACCATAGATAACTCTAAATCATGATTTGGGTAGTTTTTCTCATGAACCTTTAATTGGAATGTGGAAAAAGCTATCACTATATCATTCTGCATGAGAATGCATCCTACTCCATTATTCGATGAATCACTATAGATTACAAATCCTTCTCCACTACAGAGTAATGTAAGCACAGGTTCACTGACCGGCCTTCTCTAATATTCCTTGAAATTTTCTTCATATTCATTTTTTCAAAAGAACTTATTTCCTTTATTAGTTAACATGGGGAGTGGATTAGATATTCATGATAAATTCCCCACAAAGCACCAATAATATCCATCAAAACCAAGAAAACTATGAATCTCAGTCATAGTGGTTGGTCTAATCCAAAACTCAATAACTTCTCTATTTAAAGCAACTATTGATACACCCTCACTTGAGATTATATAACCCAAGAATGAAACTTTCCGAAGATATAATTCACACTTGGTAAATTTTTCAAAAATCTTATCCTTCCTTAGGGTCTTAAACATAATTCTCAAATGATCTTCATGATGTTCCTTAGTCTTTAAATATATAATATTATCATCTATAAAGACTACCAAAAATGATCAAGGTTATCTCTAAAGACCATATTCATTAAATCCGTGAATATAGAGGAGGAATTAGTAAGTTCAAGTGAAATTATTATGAATTTATAGTATTTATACCTTGTACGAAATTCTATCTTGGATATATTATCCTTCTTTAAACTCTATTTTTATATCCAGAATGAAGTTCAATATTTTAAATGTATTATGATCTATGCAATTAATAAAATAATTTATCAATAGAGGGTAGAGGATACTTCTTGTTTAATGTGATATTGTAAAGTTCTTGATAATTAATATAGAGTTACATTGGTCTATATTTCATCCAAACAAAATGAACAGGTGAACCCTAAGATGATGCAATTGGATGAATGAATCCCTTTTCAAGATTCTCCAAGAGTTTCTTCTTAAATTCCTACAATGCAATTAGGACCATTCTATATAGAGTATTTGAAATTGGTGTAGAACCATATATGAGTTCTATTGATAATCCAACTTCATGATTTGGTGGAAGATTAGAAAATTATTCTGGAAATACATCAAAAAATTCCAATACAATAGGAATATCTTTGATGTTAATTTTCTCCCTAACTATATGAGATAAAAATTCCTTTTGAATAGGAACCAAGACCCATATAATGAATTTTATTTCCATAAAAATTTAATATTTATCATTGCACCGATGGAAAATCATAGTTTAGTTTGGAATATATAATGAGAAATCTCTTACTCAAAAAATGATGTGGTATTTATGTAAATAAAACCAATCCATTCCCAAAATAACATCAAATTTAACTAGAGAAAAAATAAAAAGATCTACAGGAAGCATATTCTCACTATCTTAAACTAGAGAAGAATCATAGACTTGAGTTTCTATTATTGAAATATTTTGGGGTTTCGCAGTTAATTTGACATCTAATCAATAGGGTTGAATTTTGATACCCTTATAAAATTAATGAAATATAATAGAGTTGGTAGAACCTGAGTAAAATAAGAACAATAATAGTTCTAGAGTTGATGTTAAGTGGAAATTTCACCATGCTGTTATCATACCCATTCTCATAAATAATTATTTCACATGATTTCACTTTGGATCTCAGATTAAGAGGTTTATAACATCAATCATAATTATTGTTGAAAATCCTTTTTCATGTGAGGGTGAGAAGCTTCAAAGGAAAATACCACAAGTAATAAAGAAGTGAAGGGAACCAAGATGAATGAAGGAACTCACTCAACTTGTCTAGAGTGAACCGCACCTACACACCAAGAATCTCACATAGGCCCTACATGCACAACCCAGTAGGAACGACTAATGCCCGTGTGAAGGCCTTACACGAGACACCTATGTGATGGATCTATGTGAGTGACCTCCTTCACCTAGGGACCCAATTTTTCATATAAATATGACCCTAGGGATCCTCATTTGACATTGTTGAATAATGAAGAGACTGCTAAAGATATTCTCTTCCAAGTCTCTTGCCCAAGTCCTTATCCGAGAATCCTCTTCCAGATCATCCTCTTTCCTTGAAAAGGGCCTCCACTAGAGGCATAATCCCCAATATTAAAAACTATATGGTTTTTGTTCCTGTCCAATAGTAATGTGAAAGGGATGGGTTGGGGTGGGGCGTTCTAATCCTGCATGGGTTTGATCCCATGCGAGTTTGTCCAAAAAAGACCGCATGTAATGTTAACAAAAAATTTCAAGACCTCCCCACCCCACATAAGCGCATGGGTTTCCCATGGTCTACCTATATTTTAAAAAAATATAAAATTTATAATCATTTAAATATTATATATTTTTTTATCATTCTAAATGGTAGTTGTGGGGAGAAGTATGGATTGACAATTACTATAGTTTTAAAGGATGTGTTGAAACATTTTAACAAGGGTTAATGGTGGTGTGCGATGATGCTGATATGGTGGTGAACTGTTGTGATGAAGAGTATGTGAGTGATTGGAGAGGGGAAATGAAAGATGATGTTGGTCATGTGGTGATGTGAACAGATGGACTTGTGAATGAAGGATGACATTCCATACAACAACCAGTTTCAAATAAGGCTATTAGGGTTCCCATGTGGTCCTTTCCTATTTTATTATTAGAAATTAAAATTAGATAATAAAAAAATTAAATTTACCTAAAAAATATTATGATTAAAACAACACTTTTATAATTGAAACCATGTACAGGGTAGATAAGTTCCATTTTTTAGAGGTGGGATCACACACCATGAGAATATGGGGAATAATTATAATATCATATTAAAATAATAAATATAAATATATTTAAAATTAATATGTGAATTAATGGTGAATTGTATGATCATTATGCTAAGAAATCATATATCATGGTTTAATCATGATTTTTTATTAGAAAAAGGAAAATATTAAAGAATCATATATTGTAAAAAATATTTTTTTAATTAGGCCCATGGGTAAGCTCACACCTACACGAGCTCAACCCATCTTAGAACTCTCCCACATGGGATATACCTACATTATTACACACTCTTAATGAAAAAAAAATTTAGGCCCACCCCACACCACATTCTCCCCAACCCACGAATCATGTGGGCCACTTGCCCATTTTTCATCACTACTATCCAAACATGATATGCAGGAAGCCTCCCTAAGGTTCAAACCCAACACCCCAATCAATATTAATCTTATATGGGGCATATTCATAGTAGGGTAACATCTAAAGTATGTGGATACATCCTTCCTAGGTCACTTGTTCCACTTTTACATAAGTACCTCACCATCCCTTTACTAGGCACTTTTTTCCTAGATATTCTTTCTAAATGACTTTTAAATACACGGTTTGATCCTCATCACATGACCATAAAAATTATGATGTGTCTCATTAAGTGGAACTAAACTATGTGTGTTATGATTTATTTCATGAGGATATGCAAGAATCCATTTTCCATGGGACCAATTTTGACATCAAAATAACTGCCATCTTCTTGGATGATGATAAATTCCAAAGCACCCACTACATGAATTAAAACAATAATCATAGTAATAAATGGAAAAATAATCTCCAATCCATATATATAAGGGTTCCATTGATGGAAAAAATTATATACATATAGATTTATTTATCGATAAATAACATTATATATATACATATATACTATTCTAAATCCAATACATGATAATAATTGATTGCTAATAGAAGGTTGACCCATTCTAGATATGGTATTTAATAAAGGATTCATAAATATGTCTTTAATCAATAATAGAGTCACATAGTATGAAATAATTCCCTCCAAAAGGGCATGATAAGCCCGAACTCTCATATTCTCAATGAATGTGAGTCCCCAAGGATTGTTGGAACCATTTCCCAATGAACCCTTGCCTTTGGAAAGTAGGTTTGTGAAACATAACGAATAATGGAACCATTGGGTGTTTCTTATTTCATGAATAAACCCCATTATAAACCCCCTAAAAAGGTCATAGAAATATGTGTCTAACATAAAGGTTCATGACACCACCACTAAAAAATTCCATTTACACTTTACATGGTTTTTAGGGACAAAAAAATGGTGAACCAGATGTGAATCCTTAACTAAGATAATTGTGTTTCCCACATGTCAGGTCCCACTTACATCATTCAAAATTGAAAGAGATCAAATCATGGATCTAAAAAAATTAATTATGCATGTTTTAATTTATTAAGATGATACTTTGATAGGTTTCTATTGTTTTTTTATTCTAAAACACTCTCATCAGAGCTCTATTAAATTCATAATGGAACCCTACCAACCATCTTAAACTTATACATCTACTACCATATAAGAAGAGTTATCATCAAATTAGTAGGCACTGTCACCAACCCATCATCATCAGTACCAAAAAACTAATGCACTCATTTGAGAGTACCACCACCATGGTACTTTACCAACCCTATAGGCTACATGAGAATACCTCCAAGGGATGAAATCCTTTCTACTGTATATGCAGTATTTATTGATGATGAAGAAGTTGACACCATACACCATCATCCAAAATCACTTTAGGAGTCTATCCTTAGAGTGTGACGAAGAATTCCCCCTTATCATGGGGAGTCTGATCCAGAGTCCTCCAATGACCTCATCCCAATTGCATTGGGATCCCACTGAGGGGATATTTCCAATATTTACTACTACCAATGGCACAAGACAATGAGACTCATAATGATGAGGCTGTTTCCCTTAGGATTCCATCCCATGTTACTTAGACTTGCGAACTAAGGAAAAATCACTGGGAGAAGCGACCAATCAATAGGGAACATGAACCTACCTCTACTTTCAGAGAATCCCCCCAACTAAATACTATAGAAAACAATGAGTAGACACATACACCTACCTATATTTACCAATCGTGATATCATAGTATGGAAATATTCAGAGAAACCGTCCGCTGAATTTGGAAAAAAATAAGCGGAAGACCCATATATACACCCCTGTACATAAAGACTATCAGTGTATACTGATAGTAAATAAAGGACATGAGTATACCTGAACCATTTTTCCAACCATATAAGGGGAATATATTGTAGTTATAGTAACTTAATTCACTCAGTGTCTCCTAAAAATGATTAAATGGTAGATAAAAATTCCTTCCCATATTTTAAAAACCCACCAGGATATAATAACATCAAGAGAAGTGGTTGAGGGGTGAACACACAACTCCATCCCCACAATTGGGGTGACTCATTAATATAATACGATGGTCACTCTAGAGTATAATTATAACCTTTCTCCCATATAGGAGGGTAACAGGACAAATCCCTTGATAAATGGACAACCATATTGGGCCCATAACCCCATTCCAACTAAAGGTCCCCGATTTATCCCAATGACCACTCTAGGGTAAAAAATAACCATACAAAAATTCCAAAAATAATTCAAAAATTTATGGAAATAATAAAAGAGATAATAAAACCCGCTTCCTTATATGAAATCCTATATCCACAACAAGTGGCCACAATCACCCGCAAGAGAGTATTAAAAAAGAAGCCTCACCAAAGGTGATTGGAAAATGAAGATCCAATATATGATCCCAATATACTCAATTATAGTTTTATCGAAGCCTTATAACATTTATATATGGTGGCTCGAGATCCTAATCATTTGTTACTAAATTAAAAAAAATGTAGCTATAATTACAAAAGACCTAACCAAAATTTTTCTGCCAACAATTCCAAAGATCCTCCCTAGATATATTTCCATGAATTCTTACTTCGTAATCATAATTAAATTTATAATAAGATCTCATCTCTTGATAAGTTCCACAGAAACCTCTTTCCTGGCCATATGATCAAACAACAAGGAGGTCCTTCCCTTTCTCTCATCAGCCTTAAAGGTCCTCCCTAGGGTAAAAACTGTAGGAATTATTCTTACAGTCGAATTTCAATATGTGTTGGTATTCCTCCCCATGATATTATTTTCCATAAAGGTAATTCCTGCAGTGTCACTTAATTTCATCAATGAGGTCCTCCAATTATCTAATTAACTACGAGAAAGAATTACTATTATGGGGAACTTGGTAAAATAAGTCCAATCATGCCTTATTCCTCATCATTAACAAGTGACATCCTTTCTCAACTTGAAGAAAACCCAAGGCAATGGCCATTCTCTAAACCACCCTTGGATCTCTTACCTTCTAATATGAGAGAGTAAATCTCGATTGATATGACTATTCATAATAAAGATATAGGGAAAGATCCACTTTGGTCAGATATAGTTGAGGAACCTCTTGCTAAAGATGAAGAAGACATATTTCTCATGAATAGAATGTTGGATAAATAATATATACCAATAATTTTTTGGACTTTATCTACTGACTAATATAGCATTCCAGAGGCATTTTCGAAAGAATGTGTACACGAAATCCACTGAAATATGTGGACCACTATTCATAACTTGAAAAAATGTCTTTTCTTATGATGAATATCCAAGAAACATTAAGGTAATATAAGATATACACCATAAAATTAAATTGGTGGATCTATTAGCTGCACGACACCCGAAATTAGAAAAATAGAAAGGATCCCTTTAGCGTGCATGTATTGAAGAATTAAAAGTGTTGCATCAATTGATTACTGATTCCCAATATGGTGTTCATGTCAGAGGATGGTGTGAACATGGGGCGTTTCATTTCAGATCACTCCCCAATCATAAAATCCTCCCAAACATGACATCATGTAATGTCAAAGCCTCTTGCGGGTTTCATAAAACAAGATCTTCTCACAATAGAAGGTACACTTAGAAAAAACTGTCCCTGAACAACACTTGAAGATGTTAGGCCATAAGAGATAGATTCATTGAAGGATATTGAATGAAGCATCCAAAAATATTGAGCAATCCTTTCTCTTAAGGTAATCTAATCATTAGGCATCACAAATATCTTTGGAAGTAGGAGGATCAGGTGAAAATCATATAATTCACCCAACCCAATATCAAAAAAAGCTCCATAAAATCAAAAGAGAATCTATGATTGTAATAGACACAACAATCTATGAGAAACCATAGCCCACAAGGTTGGGGAATTTTTTAACACAACCTTTTAGGTTAGAAACCCAATTTTGAAACATTGTGAAAATGGATCATGAGTATCCCATGCCCAAAGGACTAGGTGATTTTTTTACCTCAATCTCCCCCTTAGTGGAAGTTAGTCATTTCCCATTTATGGGGAGCACTACAAAACAAATATTTCCATATCGTCCAATTGCACGAAATAGTTTCCTCACATGGAACACACATAAAAAAATTGTCTATAGATTACTTTAAGTTCACCCTTCATTATAAGATCCTAAGAGTAAAAGAGAAGTCACGGATAATCCCTCATGCTGTGAAAAAACAAAAATAAATCTCTAAATTAGTATGATGAAATGTGTACAATATGTTACACATCAGTGAAAATAATTAACACCACCCCTTTAGATGATACATAACACAAGACTGACATAGAGGAACAAGATGTGGAAGTTTCAATTTATAATATAGTCCACACTAAAATTATTGAAGAAGGTATGCATACACAAAACTGGAATCTTGCTATAAATTTGGGGATTCCCTCAACTACTCCACTACTGCCTCATCGGTGAGCATATACCAAAGAAAATGGTAAAGGTTTGGTCGTACCTCACCGACCACCTAAATAGCTTCAACTCCACACACTTGATAAAATAATTTCTCAAAAGTATGAAGAGATAAAACAATTAAGAAAACTCAATGTAGAACTACTCCAAGGAAACATCCAAAATAGATATGTTCTACAAAAATAGCCTTACCCCGCAATCCTAGCCGATGCACCTCAATAAAGAGGGTTCATACCAACAACTGAAATGGAGTTAGGAAATCTTTTCAACATGGGCTGCCAACAAATAATATATTTGTACCCCATAATAGTATGATATCAGGAGTTCTCTCCCTTGGGTACACAACCAGAGCGTAGTTAAACACATTCACATAGAGCTACCCTTATATGTTACCCATTGTGAGTACAAGAAATATTCCTACAACTAGACTAACTTACTATTCCCCATGCTCAGGATTCTACCAAGTTGGATATTCCTCACCAGCTCATTGAAACTATTGAAACACTAATAGCTTGATTAGAATATGTAGAATAATGACGTGTACTATTAAAACCAAAGAGGAAGCCTTACCTTGAATGATTGGATGAAAATATTCTCCTAAAAAAATTTAGGAATCCTACCTTCCCAACTTTCAACGGTTCAAGGGATCCAGAACAATATATGATGCACTTAATGTCTATGTTTGACCCCATGATGGGGATTCTTGAGCAGTAAGAAGTGGCTAAGATCATATTTTTTTATGGATATTAGATGGACCAGTCATCACCAGGTATACAGGTTTACTAACCAGATCAATCAAGGGATGGGAAGATCTTCTCTGAAACTTACTCTTTCAACCTAGCTTTATGTTGAAGAAGAAAATAGTCATAAATCCCTCAAAATATAGATAATGATAAAATGAGAGGGTTTCAGATTTCATTTCCTAATGGAAGAGTTTAACCTACTCCCTGAACATGTAGATTTCTCCAGTATATTTTCAAGGTCTTTGCATTGAGAATATTTATGACAAGCTACAAACACCTCTTATTCCAGTAAATTACCAAGGTGTATTTTAGGATATTTATATATTCACACAATGGTTGGAAGATTATATTTTGTGAACCAATTATAACTCTCATCCCATGCTAACATATCAAGAGATGAGGATGGTTAGAGTAGAAGCTGTAATGGTTACATTGAAACTAGTATATATGCCAACTCTAAATCCAAAATCGCACACCTACTTGCATGATACCTCATCCTAGAGCATATAATCAACAAAATTATCCTCTATTGGATAAAATGAATGATCCAAAAAGCAATTAATATGGAGATTAGAGGAACAAAGTCTACTCTTTCTAAGATCAGTAGGTTCCTGGATGCTTCTTAGTAGCCTTGGTAAATAGCTTGTTAATGCTTATAGAACCCAAAAGACTTGAAAATGTTGGTCTTGATTATAACAAAAATTATTTAGTCTTTAAATGAATATTGGGGAAAAAATCTAGGGATGTTTCATTTTCAGACATTTTTTATAAAATATGGTTGATTCTGGGAAAGTGAAGCAGAAAAAACCACTCACATAGGTAGCATGTGTTTCCATAACCACTCTGAAGGAAGAGGGTGAATGGTTGGAAGTTATCAGAAATAATGAGTATAATTTTAGTTATTGTATGAATAAAGAAATAATCAATCAGAATTATTATATCCTCCAAGAATTGTTGAAACAACTAACTATGCCCCCAACTGCTTCTGTTAAGGCACAACAGACTTTATCGGCACCATAGTTATCCAAAGTCCTGTATTCTAAAAAAATACATGGCTAGAAGAGTATAAAGAAAAAAATACGAACCTCTACTAAGGCCAAATTAAGTTTTGAATCTCTTAGATTTCATACCTTCAGTCTTGAAAGCACGAGAACCATCCCACCAAATGACACCATAATAGCTGACCCTCCAGAAAGATTCCTCATCAAATATGGAATTAATCTTTGGTTACATTAATGTAATTAACATAATAGATCCATTATATAATTATTAATATGACCATGAACCCAAGTTCACTTCACTTGATTGGGGAACCAGAGGAAAAGGCTGCATGGGCTGAGGATATAGGGGAAGACATAGTAATAACAAGACTTAATATTCCATCTGTATTTCTACTCATATTGTCTATGCTATTGAAAATCATGGTAAATACCTCTAATGAACTTAATAGGAACATGAAATTTACCCCAAATATTCTAGGTGTCACCCTAACTGGGTATTTCAAGAAGATTGATTAGAGGGGATTCAGTTATCTAATCAACCTCATCAAGAAGGCAGACCTGTTCAACCTAATGCATTGAAGACTTGAGCATCTTAAACTCTTTTTTTAATTTATTATCTACCTATTTCAAGTAATTATACTCTTAAATCACCCATGAAGAAGAAGACTTATTTTGGTATGTGTATAACATTATCCTATAAGTACAACATTCTAAAACCATTGGCCCTAATTTCATCCACGTTATCGATCCTAGACTGTCTAATGTTTTTTTGAGACCTTAGGAGTTTGAATACGAGGTTTTAACTACTCAAGTATATCATGTAGAGATCAATGCGAATGAATTACACACAATCATCTCTTTGATGGAGTAGGATGAAGATACTGTCATACAGAGACACACCTGACCCTTGTATGTGTCTAGCAGGATAAAGGAATTTGATATCTGGTGATCTTTCATGGATAATGGATTAGGAGTCAACCCCATTCTAGTCTAAACACTTCATTAATTGGGTTATAGAATGACCCACTTTTCCCCTACGACTATAATGCTACAGGTTTACGAAAAAAATGGAGAAAAAGATTCTCAACAGAATCAACCTCAAGGATAAATTTAGGGACCTCATATCTAACTCATAATTTATGGTTTTTTTTGGAAAGATACACCCTTCAATGTTATACTATAAAGGCCTTGGTTTCATCAACATACAGAAATACCCTCGTATTATGACCAACGGCACAAATATTGCATTAATGGTCAAATTGGGATGTTGTATGGGGTAAAGACCCATTTGAATCCTGCAAATCACAATATATTGATGTAGGATTCTACCAGAGGGAAGGGAAACAACGCATGAATAACGGTGTCACTCATATCGCTACTATGAATGGTCTAGAAATGACCCCATTAAATAACTAAAAATATTTTAGTGAATAATACATTATTCACATATATTAGATTGTAGTCATGAGTCCAAATTCAGTTGCATATTCAACAAATTTTATGATATCAGTCATGAGGACTTATCCAAGTAGCACTAAAAAGGTTGTTAACCATCTATAAATAGATATAAACTCAAGTGAAAATGCCTTCATTCCATTCCTTGAGCTTTAACAGATCCCTAACTGATCAATTGAGTTAGAAATATCCATTATGTCACCAAGGAATATTAAAGATACTCCTTATCTATCCATTATCTCCCCTATATATATTAAAATAAATTCCACACCATAATTCAGGTTAGAGGAAGCTTCTTCATATTATAGATTTCAAAATGTTGACTCCTCTCCTATCTTTAAAAAATTTACTTTTTCACCTACTTCCCTTAAGAGTAAGGCAGAAGAGGAAGATGAAGAAGAAGAGGAAGAGTAAGATGAAGAGGAATATGACCTCATGTATTCCCCTAAATAATTTTAGGAAGTTGTCTCTACCAATATTAATGAACTCAGACAAATAAATTTGGATACAAAGGAGGACCCACAACCCACTTTGATCAAAAGAATCATGTATTTTGATGAAAAAGAGTTATGTTATTTCTTTTTGAAGAACCATAAGAATTTGATTTTCTAGAATTAAATAGATATATTAGTTATCAATACTAAGGAGGCCACCCACCACTTGGGATTTCCAAAAAACCACCATGGTTAAAAACAGGCAGCCAGAAGGATGCACCTGACTTATGGTGCCAAAAACAAGGCTAAAGTTGACAAGATTATTAAGTACAATGTCATATAATAATTCAATTATTTGAAATGGATATCCAATATATTCATAGGAAATAAGAATAATGGTAAAATTATATTACAAATTGACTTTAGAGATCTCAACTAGCATTGTCTGAAATACGATTTCCCAGTTCCAGTCATAGGGCTACTAATTGATACTACAAATGTATATAATGAACATTCCTTCATGGATGTCTATTGAGGGTATAACAAAATCTAGATGACCCCTAATAATGAGGAATACACCTATTTCATTTCACCCAAAGTGTTATATTTCTATTAGATAATTACATTTTGTTTGAAAAATTCTATCACTACATACCAACATGTCATGCATCGCATATTAATACCCTTTTTGGGATGGAATTTTTAATTCAAAATCGGCGATCTGGTTGACAAGTCTCGATAAAATTAGGACCACTTGGATGATCGTGATACCATATTCAATAAACTATGAAAACATAGCCAGACAATGAACCCCTTGAAATGTGCCATCAGATTTACCTTGGGAAAGTTTCTCAAGTTCATTGTACGCCATTATGGAATCAAAGTTGATCCCAAGAAGACAAAGGCTATCCTTGATTTTTCACCTCCTCAAAACCTAAAAGATTTAAGGGGATTAGAAGCATTTTTTTCTTATATTCACTAATTTATATAAAAATTCATAGGTATGTGTTTTCCCTTCAGTAGGTTTATGAAAAAGGGGGTCAAATATCGGTGGACTAATGATTTTCAGGAAGTATTCGACATTATAAAGAAATTTCTTTTTTGAGTCCACTGGTGTTAATGCCTCATACTAAAGGGTATCCACTAATTTTATATGGGACAACCATGGAATGATCATTGGATGATTTTATTGCGAAAAATAATGTCATTGAGAAAAGAAACATCCTCTAATATCTCAGTTGAACTATTCTTGATACCATGATTCTTTATTCAAATATTGAGAAGAGTTGTCTGGTGTTAATGTTTGGGGTTTAGAAGATAAGGCATTACTTGCATCAAGACAAGATCCATTTTATCTCTCATATTAACAATCTCAAACAAATCCTCAACCATCCAATGTTGACTGAATGGTTGATGCAATGGGAAATTATCTTCTAGCAGTTTGACATCCATTTTGTGCCCCAGAAAGTGGTAAAAGGTGAGGCATTAGAAAACTTCCTTGAAAAACATACATCTATTGAAATAATATCATTAAATACTGAATTTACTGATGAATAGATCATATTTATTCATGATGTTCCCCATACATGGGAGATGTATTTTTAGAGTGTTTATAAGACTAAAAGGGAAGATAGTGGAGGACCCCAAGCTCAAAAAAGTTGAGTTGGGAGTTATGATCATCTCTCTAAAAAAGGCAGTATTATCATACACTTTCCTATTTTCAGAATGTTATATGAAAAATGAGTCAGAATATTAGGCCCTCATTATATGGATATAACTGAAACTCCAGATGTCAGTGGACCACTAAAAGGTAAAAGGTGATTCAATGTTGGTAATAAAGCTGTCCAATAGTGACTATTCCATCACAAATGAAGTGATAATCCCCCTTCTTGACTATTTATAAGGAATAATGAAAGAATTACCCTCATATATGACAATGAATCATGTCTCATGATCATAGAATTTCTATGTAGATACATTGGAAAGTGTAGCTATGAATTTAATAGATCAAGATCTGGATAATCCAATCATTATAATTGCTCACTCCTGAATGGTGTTCCCATTTTCTTGTGTCGACATAGAAGAAATCAACGAGGTTAATTCCATCCCTAAAATTTATGGTCCTAAAAATGGTTAGATAATTTCCATTTTATACTACCTTAAAAATGGAGTTATATCATAAAATAAAGTTGGAAAATATAAAACCTGATGATGAGAAACCAACTTTACTCATTATGACATATCAAATCCCCTTAAATTCCATTATAAATAAGGCTTAAATGGAGTCCATATTAGGTGAATTGATAGAAAATATCTTATTTCTATCATTAAATAAGTACATAAAAAGGAATTTAGTTCCCAACAGTTAGGGTTCAGTCCTTCCCATCAAATATAGAGGCTTGGATACTACTGGACTTCAATGATGCATGATTGCACAAAATTCACCAAAAAATTCCATTCCTTCCAAGTGCATGCTAACTATAACCATCAAACCCCATATTTTCTACACACAACCAAATACTCTTGGACATTTTTTATAGGGTATGAATGTTTTAGGTACGTATCCTCCAACTATGACCAACAAATTTAAGTACATCCTCACTACTACACAATTCTCTCCAAATAGGTTGAAGCAATACCCCTCAAATAAGTTGGGACCAAAATCATTATCAGATTTGCAAACATTAATATTATCACTAGATTTTGTTTTCCTCGTATGATTTTGATAGAAATTAAAACCAATTTCTATTTTTAAAGAGTATGAGAAGCTATATCTAGAATATAATATCAAATACAACCATTCATCTCGCTAACATAAAATGGTTAATGGATATATAGAGGCCTTAAATAAGACCTAATCAAACATACTCTAAAATACAGTGGACAAAGATAAAAATTTTGGGCTCGACAAACTATTGAATACCTTGTTGGCCTACTAGACTACAACCCACACTGCCACATAGGCGATCTTGTATTCACTGTTATATGAGACATAAGTAGTTAATCTCATTTAGGTATATTTTCCATCTCTTCCTATTTACATTTTCAATAATTTATCAGTAGATAAGAAATACCAAAAGTTATTGGATGAATTATAGAAAATAAATGAGAAAATATTACATACTTTTCATCACGTGGAGGTACATAAAAATTGAATAACATGATATTTTAACAATAAGGTTCACCTACAATCATTCTTCCAAGGATAAATGGTGCTATCCTCGAGACCTCAATGATACTAGGGGTGAAAACTCAAAATCTTGAGTAGATTGGGAAGAAACTTATTCCATACACAAGTTCTACTCTAATGGTGCTTATTCTTTGATCTCAACGGATGGAGATCTTGTAAGAACCTCTACCAAAGAAAGGATTCTCAATAAATACTTTGTGTAATCATCAAACATAGTCCAAGATGAAAGAACTTAAAAGGACAACCAAATGGTCTTCATCGAAAGAAATTAATTGCAAGACATATGGTCATAGTTTTTTATAATAAAACTTCTAAACACCATAGTCTGAGTTGTAATACTATAAACTACATAGACTAACTTCTTAGTCATAATATGTTAAACTATACGACAACATATTTTCCACATGGCATAAAACTTTACGGTCAACATCCATGTTTCATGACAAAAAAATGCATAACATTTCAGTCCGTTCTTGAGTAGATCAAAATCCTTGGTGCTAGTATCCCACTACACATCCATTATAGAACTACATTTTACTTGATTCTCATCTCAATAAGATACATAATTATTCCCAAACCAGATACCCATGGCCCAACCATTAAGTAATAAAAATTTCCCCTCTTCTATTTACAAACAAAGATCTATTTAAGAGATTCCAACATGGGTCCTTTTACATTTTGAACTATCATAATGATTCATAACTATATATGGATTGATTATTATCCACAAATGAAATATAGTGATTCCAAGGTTCCTCAACCTAGGACCAATCATAGAAAAAAATGTGTCCCTTTCCTCCTGCATACAACCTTAATCCATATAAGAGATCTTAATTTGGGTTCCCCCATTTAGAAGCCCATTAAGGAAACAAAAATATCCCTTTCTCTAAATATAAACAAAAAATATATTTGTTGGGAAATTCATACTCCATGGAAAATGCTGGTCTAAATTCTTTCTTTGTTCTTAGAAATATTCCCTCCACACATCATACTCCTTATCCTAGGAAAATTGTAATATCCATAAGCATTCCTTGTCCATTGGTAATATAATTTCTAATTCTCGAGGACACCTTGGTTTTGAATATGCATTGATATGACTAAGTCTAGATTAGCATAAGTCTCCTGTGAAAGGTATGTCAACCATAAGGACAATCATCGTCAGGAGAAACCTCTTATATCACTATAAGACTTGGAAACATAATGTTATAAATTGATTTTTGAACATGGTCCATGGTCACTCCTCTCCATACTTTTCTAAAATCACTTATCCTATTCTGATAACCCCCAAGATCATGGATTACATTTTCTTTCTTCACATCCAAAGTATGTCATAATGTTCTTGGCTCGGTAAGCCTTATATCACTCATCATTTCCATGAATTACGGTCCTAGCCGTAGGACCTAAAACTAAAAGACACACATATAATCCTAGTCATAAGACATTAAACTATACAAAAAACATCTTTAGCACACGATGATAAATTTTAGGCTTACTCTATGTATCGAGCATAGGATGCCATGGTAAATCATCTTAGTAAGACTCGTTCAAAAAACATGGGATATCTCTCATAAGATGATTCCCCAAATTTATAGATAGTGTTTATGGGGCATCAAGCCTTCTTTTTCATGTTAGGAAACCTTATTACTTTCTACATGATGTTAAACTATATTTTTTCCTAGAACTACGTATGACTTGATTCAAATTCCAATGAGATATGTAGCAACGCCGGAATCCTACATCCTAGTATAGACACCAAATAATCCAAATGCATATGTCGTTTTTATAATCATATATGCATGGTGAAATAAACCTTTGAAACTCATTTTTTCTCACACTGAGAATAGTTCATGTGGGATTAGGAGTTTTGGTAAGGGCATCACCACATGATCAAGGTATACCAGTTTAAGGCATGGTTAACTTGGCCCTAGAAGCAAGACCTTAAAAGGCACACCAAACATCCTTACCACATCCGATTAAACTACATTGTTTATGTCTCTTGAATGACATAAAATTGTGCATTGTTATGGCCCTACCTGAGACAACCACTACCCAAGGTATTGGTCTACCTCCACCCCTCCATCAAAGAACCATGCGTTCCTTGATTCTCCCTTTGATGAGATACATAATTATTATCATGTACTAAATCCTTGTATATATATAATATAAAAAAGTCCTCACTCTTTTATGTACAATCCAGATCTGCATAGGAGGGTCCAGTATGGGTTATCAACCCACTCATGAGCCCGTATTCAAAAACAAATTCCTCCTCTCTACATAATAAATCAATGAGTGTGGGAAATCTATTCTAGAACTACATGTGGATTGATTCTCTATTCGATGTGATATATATTTATTCCTAGGTCTTATTTCATGTAACCAACCACAAAAAAGTCCACCCTCCCCATGTATGGGTTTGTATTATGTAGGAAATATTTCTCCTTGTACTTGGGTGATTTTGACATGAAATGATCATTCCATTCTTAGGCACCTTCATCAAATAAATAAAACTTTATGTATAGGGAAATTTGAATCTCCATAATCTTTCCCTGACCATCAGTGATAGAATGTACAATTTCGGAGGAACCTTTATTTTTCTATGCATTGATAAACCTCATTCTATATTTTCATAAGTCGCCCTCATAAGGCCTATTAACCAAAGGAACATTTTTTACTTAGGATAAATATCTTCTATCTTTGTAATCCCTAAAAAACTTATAATGGAATCCACTTTTCAAACATGTTATGTTGTCATTATTTCATATTTTTCCAATGTCACTTTATAGATATGGAATCCCCCATATTAAAACTTATAGCCTTACCTCTTCATTTCTAAAGGATGATGGAACATTCTTGGCCAGATCACCATGAAATGTAAAATCACTAATATTTTGGTCAAAGATAAAAATACTTCAATTATAGCCCTAAAAATACTTACTATAATATGTTAAAATAAATGGTCCATGTCCTGGTCACATGAAATTAAACTACATGATGATTCAACCATCATTAGGGATGGGTCTTTTCCCCTGGAATCGGTTATCCACATCATCACTCTGGAGAACTGAAAGAAAATTAATACATATTCCATCAAGGCACATAGGGATTCCTAGATCTTCCATTCTAGGCCCAACTATTATAGATTGAAAAATGTATATGTTCTTCTATTCTCAGACATCTTCTTTTAACAAACCACCCTCCATGGTCTTGAGAAATTCAGATCCTCATAAAGTCTCTAGCCTTTAGTGATATAATATCTTATTCCTAAGGAATCCTTTTTTACTATACATAAATACATCCTCGTATGAATTTACATATGTATCTCATAAAAGACCTATAAAATAGAGGCACATTCATCCTCTGGAGAAACCTCCTCTATCTCTATAATCCCTAATAACATTGTGCTTGAAAATAATTTTCAAACATGGTCCATAGTCACTCCTTGAATACTTGTCACATATCATGTTTTAGATATGGAAATCACAAAATTAAAACTTAAAATCCCCTTTGAATACCTGAAAAATGTCATAATATTCTTACATATAAATCCCTAGTTGGGTAGTCATCCCATAACTCATGGCCACATTTTTTGACCTAAAACGCGAGTTGTATTAGTCTGACTTTTAAGACTCTAAACTACCTATGTAATAATCACCAGTTTGAAAACCCATAAAGGGACCCTTGGTGAAATTTGAGATTTAGTTTACTAGATATTCACTCTACGTGGTTTAGGAAAAAATTGAGTAATGAAAATAAAGAGGCATAAAACTTGTTAGGTTGAAAACCTGCAAAGGGAAACCTAAGAAAAAGTCAAGTCTCACTCACTAAGTATTATTCATATATGACCTAGGAAAAAATTAGAGAAATGTTGTAATTGAGTCAAGAGTTCATAGAACCCATTATGGAATTCTAGCAATAGTCGAACTGTTCTTTATTGGTCTAAAGACCTAGGAAAAAATAGATTTCTTTCTCATTCCTATCATTGTAATTACAACACATTAATGCAGAAAAATTAAATCAAATGATTCTGTTTCTATATTATGTTATGTTTATAATGAGTATATGGACACAAAAAATATGGTTGGAAATAAAATACTTTTCATTCATGTTTTAATATACAATAGAATTTCCATATTCTACAGTCTCTCCACCAATTTTTACAAGTGTTCCTCGACATTGGATTTAATTTTTTGTACTGCAGCTTGAGAATTATCAACAGTTTTTCAAAACACATCAAATTATGTGGAAATGTCCTCCTTTGTGTCTCACTATAAAAATAGTGCGAGGTGTGAATGACATCCTATTTCTATAAGTTTTACTTGAAGAAACATTCATAGGGAGAGATGTACTCTGGGATTAATGCACTCAATGAGGCATCATGTCTCACTCATTCTAAAGAAGTATATACTTTTTCATCCACTGTTGGATGGATTATCATGAAGAATCCCCCTAAAACTTAGCCTACGAAGTTTATGGAATTGTATAACATTTGGTACTCATCATAAAAATTGTGGGATACAATATAGAAAGGTTGGGGATATTATCAGAGTAGTTAATAGAACTTTTTTTGGATCTTCTTATGGGATTTATTCCTCCCTAACACCCCCAGTCTCAATATTTTGAGTAAAGATATCCTGATAAGAAATACCCACATGAGTAGTATAAAAAACTAGGATGAAATGACCTCAATAATATCCCACTTTGAGGCCATCAGTTGTTGTCCCCTCATCATTGGGAGTAAGACGGAATTTGATTCCTTGTTAATGGATCACTTTGGAAATGTTTTCTATATTCAAATCTACATGAATCAAGTAGCCATGATTAGAACATCAGGAATATAGTTTGGCTGTGCAAAAATAAAGACTCACACCTATCCAATTATTTATTGAATTCCCCAAACTTTTTTAAAGATATGGGAATATTAATATGTGAGTTAATATATTCAAATATCAAATCATGATTTCTCATTCCATGAATTAATTCCATAAATCCCCATTACAACTTCACTCAGGGGGACACATGGGACATAGAGCTGGTGACCAAGCTGGGAATCCTTTTCTGACAACCTGAGACCCTGATAAACTTCCTCTAAGATATAAGTAGGGTTATTAATGGTCATTGTAGGGTCCTCTAGTTTATGCGATTGATTTGATATATCATAAAGAACTAAATTTAGTGATTGGTACAGGGCACCTTATGATGCACATTTTATATTACCATTATCAAATGAAAAGACTCACTAGCATGAGTCTGTACTTCATATGGAATGTTTTCCTGAGTCTCTGAATTGGTAATACCCGACCCATTGATGGATGAAATTGAAGAAAATCCTAAACAAGGAAAAATAGTAAAATAGGTATGTTGGGTGAATTAATGGACTAAATGGCATTATAAAGACTTACTATGACACATAGTCTTAATCAAGATCTTTTCCCTTTTCTGTTTCTTCACCTAATATGGAGAGGGTCCCTTATTGGTCTTCTAAAATAAAGGTATTAGAGGTGTTATGGGTCCCCCTCCATCTTCTCTTCCATTATTCTTTGACCCATGGACAACTCCCTAGGCTCATGAGTAAACTCCTCAAATTTGATCAGTGTAACCATGGAAATATATCATGGTGAGGATGGTTTTGGTGAAACCACCTTATGTAAGTCAAAGGGGTTACTCATTAATAGTTCCTGCACTTAGAAAAATGATTTTGTATTCAAAGGAAAAAATAAAGAATATTACAACACCAAAATCTTTGAATTCATCGCATTCATCATTAGATTGACTGGATATTCCCTCTACAGAACATCGATTTAGAATATTGGTTTCCTGCTTTTTGGATGGGATTCAATCAATAGTTGTATATACCAACATATCCATATGCATAATATATTGACCCACCTCAGAAAAATTTGTGGAGGGGTAAAGATTGTAGGGTGGTCGAATATCCTAAAGGTGTGGGATGTGCATGTCAACGTAGGGAAATACCCATAAATCTATGATGTCATGAGTTACACCTTACAAAGCTTGTATTTCCATAGGGAAAACATAATCCAATATTGATGTGGATGGCTATAAGAAATACCTCAAATCTATTAAAATTAAGTCCCTTTTATTCCCTCTAGTCGGGAAGGAGGATGGGTGATCAAAGATCGAGTTTCATCCTAGTGATAAAGACTAGATCTACTTAGCTTGGAAGATGTGTCCATTTCATCTTCTCCCTACTCTGTGGCCCATGTATGAGATCATTTTGAAGAATTTTGAGATTCAGAATCATCACCCCTAGGATGAACCTTCTTCCCATTCTTTTCATATCTAGTAGTCACTATGGCCTCAAATTGAGTGAATTTTTTTTATAACACTTCTTTAGGGTAGAAATAAATCCAGTCACTAGAATACCAAAAGTTTAACCCGATGAATGCACATAATAGAGGTAGCTTGATCAATTATTGGGATACCTCTAGGGATATGAGGATCCAAAATTACTAGGCCACCATCAAGTGTTTCTCAAATTGAATGTGTGTGTGTATGGGGGAGATAAATTCAGCTATTTTAGACACTTGAATTTGTAGTAAAATCTATATGAATCATAGGATTCACATTTGATCTCATTGTCAATGCAGGATACTAACACATTGTCTTTGAACATAATCATGTATGACCTTATTTTGTGATCACCTTTTCCATTATCAATGAATGTACTAATAAGTGGATGACTATATGGGAATATGTTAAACTATACCAGTACATTCAGAATCTTTAGGGTGTTTTCATATTTTAGAGATAAAGACAAAATACCTGAAACAACTTGAATGGATAGATGAAATGGACCTTCAAAGACTTAAACCCCTCTCATCATGGTATAGGAACCAAAGTGTTCTATGATCCACCCTCAAAACACTTGAAATGTCCTTGGAATCTAGTAGGGGACCTTACCTGTATATATGTAACACCCCAAGCTTCTATGGTACGCTTCTCTTTGAATAATGTGATAGCGTGTGTTGTACGCAACACCGAGTTCTAACACACCATAACCAATCAAACTAGCCGTTATGAATAGTAATACCTAATTTTTGAAATTATATATATTTTATATTTCAAAATGGACTTAATTTTTGTATTCGGAATATTGAATTTAGCCTAAGGTGAGATTTTGGAACTTTTCGGATAACTTTAATATTTTGATGAATAGTGAAAATTACTAAATTTTAATTAAAAACAACTTTTTTAATAAAAATAATTAATAGTGATAAATTATGAATTTGAATGGTTTTAAAGTATATTTAGAATATATTTTTACCATTTAATACAATATTGGTCATTGGGCATAATTTTACAATTAAACCGGACATAAACAATTGTCAATCTTTTGATAGTTATTATCTCTTAAAAACACGCTTTTTGTTTTAACAACGGGAATTAATTTTAAATTAATTTCTTCCACTTTTGTGTTTTGAATTTGGAAAAATGGATTCCATATTTGAAATCAGGATGTTCAAATTTTGTAAATAGGTAACTTTTATTTTTAGACATTTTGAATAATTACTTCGGTAAATATTTTATTTACCTTGGTTAAGGGTAAATCCGGTAAATAAGGGTCAAAAAATAATATCATAATAACACTGAATTACCCTAAAACATGTCCTAGCCTTATTTGATGATACATGTTCGGCCATAGGCTTCTTTGGGTCGATTTTGGGTCCCCATGGAGCCACTTGTAGGTGATAGGGACACTTAATTTTAATTAAGTTAAAATAAGTACAAAAATGACATAAGCATATATCTTTTAGAAAAACAATTTTTACATAAGGTTATATATGTTGGATTTTCGACTATAAATATTAATTATAAAGATAAAAACATTTCCTACATAATGATAGTTTATTTATAATTTTAGACTTTAAATAATTTAATTTCATTATGATACAATTATGATGCAGTAATTACCATAATAGTGACAAATTAAAATAATTGATATTATAAATACCCAAATAAATATAATTTGAGACTTTTAATGAATTAAAATAATTTTCTAGAATAATATGACAGATTAGGATTGATGTAATTTACTTTTTTCGAAGTAATAATTCTGTTATGAGTTTCACAAAAATCAACTATTGAATAGTGTCAAAATTGACATAAACGAGTTTATAAAACAAATATTATATTATTAATTGATATAAAATTCCTAAAAATTTAAGGTTCGGGAAAGAGACTTATATAATGATATTTATATCATTAATGGACCACTTGGGGGTCTCTTGGATGTATATAGTATGTTTATTAACCATATAATATAAAAATACAAAGAGACATTGTAAAAGTGAAACTAATTAACTTAGAGTTATTACTTAAAGATAACGTTAATATAAGTACCCAAACCTGTATAAATTCTACTGGTTGAGTGGTTTTAGACCCATCCCCACCTTAAAATTTAAATAATCCACTTTGGAGCCATTAGAAACCGAATATTAATTTATTATAAATTAATATTTCTAGCTTTTCCAAAGGTGCCCCTCACCCCTCTTATAAAAGGGTACTCCTCCTTCTCATTTATTCACACCTTCAAAGCCTTTTGGTTCGGCCCAAATCTGCCCAAATACTCTCCCAACTTCCCTAAATACAACCTAGAGGCCTTAGTTTGATCAGAAAGCCAACCTAGGGAGCCCTTTTGATCAAATCAAAAGGAAGAACCCGAAGAAGAGGTAATGTTTTCACCACCCCTTTTCAAGTTCCTTTCTTCTTCCACTTCTTCATTCATTGTTATTACCATTATAAAATAATAACTCCAGTATATTATATATAATGTGATGTTATTATAAATATGGTACAACCATATTCTGTATTCTATCCACCCTTTGAATAACATGTCACCATACGTGCGTACGTACGGCTTACCGTCTCCACGTCGTGGTGTAATTGTTATTCAATATATTATTATTTGGATGGGTATAATAATGATGTGTAACTCATGTAAATAATAAATATAACATGTTAATGATTCTGTATATATGATATACCATCCATTTATATATTATTTTAATATCAAAAGAATGATATTGTCGCTCGTGCGTACGTACGGACTACCGTCTCCACGAATGCGATGAGATTCATTCTCCATCGTATCCATTCAAGTATAATTATCATTTGATGATTTAAAAAGGATGTTTAAGGACTTGATATCATTCTAGATATGAATAATATACAACCTATCCATTACAAACATGGCTTACGTAACAAAACATATAAAAGAAAATGAGTAAGTTAACACCCGAAACAACGATAATACTAAGATATTATTAACAAATCAATGTTAAAAGATCATATATGATATCATATTAATGTATATGATTCCTGTATAATTTAATAACAATTATTTTACCATTATACAGGAGGTTAACCTACCCCAACCAAGGAAAAGTACAAGGTAAGGGTTTATTTCACAATCTCTTCATTATCCGAGGTTGTTTATACGTAATAATCTACTGGGATTTCTTTATCATCCACAACCATGTTTCTTAAAAATGTATTTCAAAACATTTTTACTATTTACAAGAATATGGGTTAAAGAAATTTATACCCTTGATTGACTTTTTATAAGAGGTTTATAAAGGAATCTTTCCGTCGTTTTCCAAACAAGGTGCTTTTTAACCTTTTCGACAGAATTAAGGTAAGAATGTTTTTTTTAACTTATACGGCGGGTGCGGCTATTTTCCACCGTTATAAAATCGCCGAATCTTCCCTTACAATATTATAAGAATATTTTCAAAGAAAATGTTTTATTTCATAAATATAATACTCTTAAATGATTTCAAAATAGAAAGAGATATTTCTCTAAAAAGAGTTTTGATTTCATCTATGTCAACATCCTTTGATGGATTTTGCGATTATTTGAATTTGATTTATTATGATACAAAACTTCTATATTATATTGAAGATTTTGTGATATGTTTGACTGTGGATGTGCTATTTTTATACCGTTCAGAGTTTATGATGAACGTATTGACTTTTTTTATGCTAGTTTTAATACGAATGTTTATGTTATGTTTAAACCTTTTAATATGGGAATGCATTGGACTTAATATGTGACGGGTGGAGCCCGCTATAGCTCCTAGATGAATCGGTATGTCTCTGGAGACAAACTAGTGTCTTGTCACAAGGCCTTGACAAAATCGTATTTGTAGTCTTGGCACAAGGTCTTGGCTATGTGGTTATGATAGTCTGGCATTATGCATTCTATCATTATGAAAGTGGTTATCGATATTGAATGTGATTATTCGATTAGTAGAATATCCATGTGAATAAGTAAAAGGCATTATTTCATTTTATTTTTTCCATACTATGTTTAAGTTCAAGTTTAAAAGGCCTTTTTTTAGTTATACATTGACTTAAATTTTTATTATTATTTATGAATGTTTCTGCTATATTGTTATCCTTACTGGGCATTTGAACTCACCTCTTTTTTATGTTTTATTTTTCCCAGGGTATGAAGAAGTAAATTATGAATGACCTGAAGGGATAGTGTGTAGGGATATGAGTGTGGAATATGAAGAAAAGATGTTGTTGTAGTTTTCATTTTTTATAATGTAATGTAAGACTTATGAATATATCTAGTATTTCCAAGGCTACTAAACCAATCGGTCTTTCGAGATTTGATCCTTCTTGTGATCATGCCAATGTTGTTTAATAATGCACCGACTCTAGGTAACTGGGGTCAGGGCATTACAACTGGTATCATAGGAAGTTTAGTACAAACCTTGGAAGCTAGATTTAGATAAACTCTGATTAGAGCACATAGATTTAAGATGGACTTTGAGGATTAGTATAGAAGAACTTCCAAGAATTTTGGTATTGTAGATATTTTGTGAGTTTTCCGAGCAATACATCCCTGTCTGGATACGAGGAGTGTAATGGCCCGGACCTCTCCGGTCGATTACTTTGTAAAATTTTTTTTGATGTGGTCAATGCGGCGAACATCAAAAATAATAATTATTATTAATAATAAATGGTGACGTGTTAATAAATTTTATTTGGGGTTTTGTTATAAGTGTCATACTAAATAATTATAATAATAATGTTGGTTTTTTTTGATAGATTTGGTAATACTGATTTAATGAGAATTATGTTTTGAATTAAATGCAATGAGATTTGAGATATGAGAATAAATTAAAGATGTTATGATAATTGTGTAAAAATAAATAAATAAAGGTTTAAAATAAATTTGGGGCGTGCCACAAGGAGAGATATGATGAAAAAATATAATAATATGAAATAAAATGGGAGGCGCACCAACAAAATAAATATTGGAGAGAGAAAATAAATTTTTTTGAAAAATAAATATAAGAGAGAGGCGCCACTTTTTGTGGGAGAGAATCTTGGGAGAAAGAATTAATAAAGATTGGAGAGAGGGAGGAGTTAAAAGATATTAATGGGAATAAAATTAAGTGTGAAATAAATAGTAAAGGAGATAATTGGTGATGAATTTCCAGCGTGAAAAATGACAAATGGTGATTGATTGGAGTTAGAGAAATAAATAAATAAATAATTAATAAAATATTGTTATCATTTTTTTTGATAATAAAACACTTTTTTCACAATAACTTCTTCGTGCGACCTCGGTTTCACAAACCGTCAGTGGCAGTGCGACCCTGACTACGAGACGAAAATTATGAGAGAAATATTGGATGTCTTTTTCGGGTTTTCGGTTTGGGTACCCGAAACACTCATGATTTAATAGATTTAATATTGTTATTATTACGGGATCTTGTATCCAACGTATCTCCCTCATACGGTATCAGATTGGCGATCCGTTAGCGACAGCGTAACCCTGAAATTATGATGGTCATTTTAAGACCATTAATGAGCTACTTTTATGACTCATGCCTCGGGTCAACGAAACACCACATATTGATAGAATTATCATTATTATTAAAACGCGTGGAAACCGCGTGACGTGTTGTGTGTTAACCAATCAAAACATGTAACGTATGTACGGTCACATAGTGTATTCATTAATGCATGCTGAATACGGATTTACCTATTCGTTGCTTATATAAGAACGAGGTCATGTTTTATCTTCCATATCGATCGCTTCTTTGTCGCACGACGACACTCTTGGACAATCGAGAAGTATTCCTCCTCTAACTTCTTTGTCCGAGCTCCGAATTACGATCCGTCAGTGGCCACAGGATCGTAGCGACGAGACGAAGCTTCTAAGCCCAGACTTGTCACCTTTCCTTCCGGCCTTCCTTCTCCAGCTTCCATCCTAGGAGGCATTTGTTGGGTTTGGCGAAGGCGGAGGACACCGAAGGATGTCGTCGGAAGCAACGTGATCGGGACCTTTTGAAGTAGGGGTTTACCTTCGTCTCTCTATTTGGTGCAACATGCGGGGTGGGATATTTTTCTTTTGTTCCATGGGATGCAGTTGAACTTTAAATAAAGATAATAATCGGATAAAGAAGGGTTTGGGGTTTTGTGCTGTTTCTATTACCTTCCAGTTTCTTTATCTTCTGATTGTGATTTTGGATTGAAAGGCCTTTGCCTACTGAAAATCAAGGCCGTTGGTGGCCTTTGCGTGCGCAATTGATATCTGAATTGTTTGTGGTTGGTTTTGTTAAAACATGGAAAATGGATAAGCACGTAAAGACTGGATGATTAAATGAGAATGAAAACCTTGTGTGATCACCCCGGTTGAACAAAATTGGAATAATGAACATGTTGGTGGTTTGGTTGTTTTGTGGAAAATGCCTTTATTTATGAAAAGTGTTTTGATTATGAAAAGTGTTTTGAAGTAAAAGGTGTTTTCAAATGCAGAAATGTTTTGTGTGTGGAAAGGGTTTTATGTGCGGAACTTTGAAATAAATGAATGGTGGAATGTTGTATGGTTGTGATAATATTTTGTAAATGAAATGGCATTTGGTTGCTTGCATTTTACCTAACCTTGGTTATGGATGGCAGGGATATGTTTGTGAAAGGTTTTGTCTAGATGATAGTTGCCCAGTAGTAATAATTTGTTAAACCATTGCATGAAACATGAAAACCTAAATGGGGTTGGGGGATGATTGTTTGGTTGTTGATGCATGCTTCGTGGTAGCAGTGCCGAGGCACATGCTCAGTTCCTCTTTTTAAGAAGCCATAGGTTGGGCTGTGTGTTTGGTATATGTATATATATAATTGTATCTTTGTGTTTTGTCGCACCACACCCATGTCAAGCACCTAGTGCCGAACACTCCCATTTTATGGGAGGGGGTGTTCCCCCTTAGTTACTAGCTCCTTCCTGCTCCTTCTTCCATAGGATATGATGGCTTGAGGTGACCTTACACCCAAGACTCTTCGGGTAGGTCTCGGAGGATGTGATGGCTTGAGGCGACCTTTAGCCCAAGACTCTTCAGGGCAGGCTTACCGTTCCCAAGAACCTTCGGGATGAGGCCCAGGTGTCTGCGGGCGGGTTAGTGGTTTTGGCCCAGGTGTGTGCGGGCGGGAAGAGTGTGGTAGCGTCAGGACGTTTGCCGTTAGGAAGAGCAGCATCTAATTAAGTGGGAAATGGTGCGGGGTACCCAATACTTTTTCTCTATATATATACAAAACTTGTTTGTGTTACTTGGTGAGTGTGACCAGTGAGGCTGGGTGGATAGTTTTTCCTTGTTAGTTTCTGGTTATTCTGTTTTCTCACGGGACCTTAGGGTGTCTCCCCACTTGTGCACGAGAGCTTTAGGTTCTCTACTGAGTATACTTGTATGCTCACCCTACATTGTTTCAGGTTTTCAGGAGGACTACCAGGGCTGTGCGGGACCCTACTAGTCAGGAAGTGGGAGCTGTGCATTGCTGTTTTCTTGTTTTTCTTTTGGTACTGTACTCAATTGTACTTTGAGCTTATTTGTACTTGTACCTGTTTCAGTTTATTTATACATGCATATGGGACTGGTTTGGGTTTCTTTTCAGCACCTTTGTTCGTTTTCCTTTTTGGTGGTTGACTTGTCCTATTTCCGATCCTAACTATAAAAATGGTAATGCCTCCCATGATTGAAAAAAAATAAACTCATACCCTTGGTGCTAGTCGCCACCCCGGGGCCTACTGGAGGCGGGACTCGGGGGTCATTATCTCCCTTTCACCATTGCCAGCTCAGGAGGGGCATCTTTGATGGAAGGGGTCGTGACAGAATGGTATCAAAGGAATGGTTGAGAGATAGAATGGAGTCTGGAGTTAGGCACAGTGAGGATTGCATGGGATGGTAGGGAAACAGTGTTAGCTGATCTTGGTGTGTGACATAGGCTAGGGAAGACCGGCTAGGACATGGGATTTTAGGGCCCCCCGTGATCTGATGCAAGGACTCTGAGCCTACCGAACAACCAAGTGAGGCTACATTGATTTTAGGGTAGAAACCCTAGAAAAGGTACATGCATCATCATGTTTGTGTTTTACTTGATTTGGGGCGTTCTGGGAATAAAGTAAAATGATAAAATGAACCCTTAAGAAATCTCCTTACTACTCGGGCTTAGGTTTTCCTTGCTTACTGTACAGCTATGGCACCTGGACGGCGTTCCCAGGTGGCTCAGGCGGCCGAGGCCCAGCAGGTTCAGGCGATCGATCAACTGAGGATCGATCGAGAGGAGGAAGACAACCAGTGGCAGAAGACCCTCCGTTCTTTCCAGCGTCAGACTCTCAAGAAGTACGAGGGAAGTACTTCGGACCTGGAGACGGAGGGGTGGCTTGAAGAGATAGGGATCACTTTTACCTTGATCCGTGCTCCGAAGGAGTACTGGTTCCCCCTAGCGGTCAGTCAGCTGAGAGGCGCGGCGCGCCAATGGTGGATGCTCTACCTCGGGGAGAGGAAGGAGGCAGAGATTCCATGGGCTGACTTCGAAAAGGAGTTCCGAGAGGAATTCCTTTCTTCTTTGATCAAGGCGGAAAAGCATCAAGAGTTGCTCTCCCTTCAGCAGGGGAGTATGACTATTCGAGAGTTGGGAATTAAGTTCAAGAATCTCCTACGCTTTGCTCCGGAACTCTTTCCGGATGAAGAGTCTCGGGCGAGACGTTTGGAAGAGGCGCTTCGTCCTTCGATCCAGTATGCTGTGACCCCCTTCACCCTTCCGACATACTTAGCCATACAGAAGAAGGCGGAAGTTGTAGAGAGGATGCAATTGCAGGGAGGTGCACCCCGAGAAGGGATCCAGGCGGGTCCGTCGAAGGGAAAGGCAGTTAGTAGCAGACCTCCTGCGACCGGACCTTCCAGGTTCAGGCCGGTGGGGAGTAGGCCCCAGCGGTTCCAGTTCAGGTCTTCAGGCCCTCGTCCTTCCTTCTCGAGTCCTGGACTGAAGTGTTTTTCTTGTGGAGGTTTCGGGCATGTCCGGAGTCAGTGCCCGACCAGAGCTCAGCATGGTGGAGGTGGTCAGGATCAGTACCCGCCTCAGCAGCAGTTGTCGTCGAGGCCCTTTTAGCAGCAGCAGGGCCCTCCGAGGGTAGACCCTGTGGGAGGAGGCCGATCTCAGGGTGCTCCTCAGGGACCTCGACCAGGGCGTGGTCGGGGAGGCGGTCGACATCAGAGAGGCAGAGGAGCTGGGCGTGGACAGTTGCATGCAGCAGAGTTGGCAGCTCCAGCAGGACCAGAGGTGGTACGAGGTACGATCTGTTTGTTCAGCACTCTTGTTTCTACCTTGTTCGATTCAGGAGCTTCGCACTCTTTTTTTGCACCCAGTCTAGCCCATGCTTTGGGTCTAGACGTAGAGAGACTTTCTATACCCCTGGTACTGAGTACGCCTGTTGGAGGTTAGACCCAGTTGTCTTGTGTTTTTCGGGGATGCGAGCTGACGTTGGGACCACATCGGTCCATTGGAGATCTTCTTTTGCTACAGATGAAGCCATACGACGTCATCTTAGGCATCGAATGGCTGTTCTCTATTAGTGCTGTTATCGACTGCTTCCGGAGAAGAGTCGTGTTCTCCGATATGGATGGACAGCGTGTGACTTTTGTTGGCGAGAGGAGCTATCAGATGGGAAGCCGACATGTGAAGCCTCTCTTTTCTTTGTTGGGTGGGATATCAGCGGTTCCAGCTGATACGGAGATGATGAATGTTCCAGAAGTTGTTGGGGGAATTCCTCAATGTCTTTACCGAGGAGGTTGTGACTCTACCCCCTCGACGTGATGTTGAGTTTGGGATATACTTACAGCCAGGTGCTCGTCTGATCTCGATGGCTCCTTATCAGATGGCACCTTCGGAGTTGCGGGAGTTGCGGATTCAGATTGATGATCTGATGGAGAAGGGTTTCGTTCGACCCAGTGTATCGCCATGGGGTGCTCCGGTTCTGTTCGTGAAAAAGGCGGATGGTGGTATCTGGCTATGCGTAGACTACCGGAGGCTGAATCAAGTAACGGTCAAGAACTGTTACCCCATTCCGAGAATAGATGATCTCTTCGACCAGCTGAGGGGAGCATGTTGGTTTTCTAAGATTGATCTGCGGTCGGGATATCATCAGCTGAGGGTAAAAGACAGTGACATCCCAAAGACAGCTTTCATGTGCAGGTATGGGAACTTCGAGTTTGTAGTGATGCTGTTTGGGGTTACGAATGCACCAGCTGTGTTCATGGGTCTTATGAACTTTGTCTTCCGAGAGTTCCTGGACCAGTTCATCGTTGTGTTCATCGATGACATCTTGATCTACTCAAGATCAAAGGAGGAGCACGTTGAGCATCTTAGGGTTGTCTTGGAAGTCCTTCGGCACCATCAGCTTTATGGAAATTTGTCAAAATGTATGTTCTTGATGCAAGAAGTACACTTCCTTGGGCACGTGGTGTCTCAGCATGGAGTGTCAGTGGACCCGTCGAAGGTAGAAGCAGTTGTTTCTTGGACAACACCCAAGAGCATGGAAGAAGTTCGTAGTTTCCTGGGGTTGGCTGGATACTATCGGAGGTTCGTCTCGGACTTCTCTCGAGTTGCTGCTCCGTTGACAGCTTTGACTAGGAAGAATCAGGTCTTCCTGTGGAATGAGCAGTGCCAGGAAGCTTTCGACTACATGAAGGAGAAGTTGGTTAGTGCTCTCATCCTTAGGTTTCCAGAGGAAGGATCCTTGTATGAGGTGTTTTGTGATGCCTCTGGCCTTGGCTTGGGATGTGTGCTGATGCAGAAGAAGGGTGTGATCTACTATGGGTCTAGGCAGTTGCGTTCTCACGAGCGGAACTATGCCACCCATGACTTGGAGCTTGCAGCAGTAGTGTTCGCATTGAAGCTGTGGCGACATTACCTCTTTGGGGCGTGCTTTGTGGTCTTCACCGATCACAAGATCTTGCGCTATATCTTCTCCCAGCGTGACTTGAACTTGCGACAACGGAGATGGGTCGAGTTTCTCCAAGACTACGACTTTGAGATCTCGTACACTGAAGGTAAGGGAAACGTTGTGGCTGATGCCCTGAGCAGGAAGCCGCATCAGGAAGTGGTTCGGGAATCTGCTGATGCTTGGAAGGCGATGGGGGAGTTGGCTTCCTTGCACTTGGATGCGAGGGTGGAAGGTGCTAGAGGCTTCTTGTTTCAGATGACGGTATAATCCTCTTTCTTGTAGCAAGTGGAAGAGTCTCAGTGGGGATACCCTGAGGTGGAAGTGTTGCGGGATCGTGTCGATCAGGGGAACGCTCCAGAAGGATGGTCGGAGGACAGCCGACATCGGATGCTCTTTCATGGAAGGTTGTTTTTTCCAGAGGTGATGCGTGATGAAGTCCTTCCTGAGTTCCATAGCTCAGCCTTGGCAGTACATCCAGGTGTTTCGAAAATGTAGCAAGGCCTGAGGGGATAGTTTTGGTGGCCCGGGGTGAAACGGGAAGTGGCGGAGTTTGTGGCTAAATGCCTGGTGTGTCAGCAGGTGAAGGCTGAACACCGCATTCTTGGTAGTTTGTTGCATCCTTTAGATGTTCCCGAGTGGAAGTGGGACGACGTCTCGATGGACTTAGTCACAAGACTACCCAGAGCTCAGGGCGGGCATGATGTTATCTGGGTAGTGGTGGATCGACTGACAAAATCTACTCACTTCTTGGCAATCAAGGAGTCAGGACTTGTGAGTACCTTAGCACAGAGGTACGTGGATGAGGTGGTGCGTTTGCATGGAGTTCCGAAGACTATCGTCTCAGATCGGGACACTCAGTTCACCTCACGAGTCTGGAAGATGTTACAGCATGCTTTTGGCGCCCAGCTACGCCTTAGCACTACTTTTCAACCTCAGACTGATGGACAGACAGCGCGGACTATACAGACATTGGAGGACATGCTGCGAGAATGTGTTCTGGATTTCGGAGGATCATGGGTACGACACTTGCCTTTAGTAGAGTTTGCCTACAACAACAGCTTCCACTCTACTATTGGCATGGCTCCTTTTGAGGCTTTGTATGGAAGACCATGTCATTCACCCTTTTGCTGGGCAGAGGTTGGTGAGACTGGTACTCTTGGACCAGAAGTAGTGCAGAGCACCACGGAGAAAGTCCAGCTAGTGCGGGAGAGGATGAAAGCAGCTCAGGATCGGCAGAAGTCTTATGCTGATCGTCGGAGGAGGCCCTTGGAGTTTGAGGTGGGAGATCATGTGTTCTTGAAGGTTTCCCCTCGACGGGGGTAGCGGAGGTTCGGAAAGGGGAGTAAGCTCTCCCCTAGGTTCATTGGACCTTTCGAGGTGCTGAGGCGAGTTGGCGAGGTGGCATATCAGCTGGCCCTACCACCTCAGTTGGAGAGGGTCCATGACGTCTTCCATGTCTCCCAGCTTCGTCAGTACTTACATGATGACTCTCATGTCATCAACTGGGGAGAGCTAGATGCGGGAGAAGACGCGACCTTCGAGGAACGGCCAGTCAGGATCGAGGATCGCAAGGAGAAAGTGCTCCGTGGACGAATCATCGGCTTGGTTTGTGTGTTGTGGAGGCATGGAGGCCTTGAGGAGAGCACTTGGGAGCGGGAGACCTAGATGCGCGCTCAGTACTCGAGGTTGTTTTGACTTGTACCTTATTTTTTTTGTTGGTGTTACCCTGTACCTTTGATATATAAAATGTTGGCTTGTTGGATGTGAGATCTTTGTTCCTTGTTCTTGGGAAGTGTGTGGCGTGTCCGAATATATGGGAAAGGAAAAAAACCTGATCCTTAATCAAGACGCATTAATGAGGATGCGATTAAACCTGTGCAGGCGAGTCAGTGCCGCCTAAAGCGGACAGTATCTTGACACGGGAGAGGGAATTCCGAACTCATAGAGTTGTTGGTTGGTTCCTTGTCATGACGAGAGCCCTGAGAGGTATCTTGTGGAGTGGTTCTTCATATCCTTTCCTTCTTCTGGGTCATTTTTTAATTCTCGAGGATGAGAATGTTTTGAGAGGTATCTAATGTAATGGCCTGGACCTCTCCGGTCGATTACTTTGTAAAAACGTTTTTTTATGTGGTCAATGCGGCGAACATCAAAAATAATAATTATTAATAATAATAAATGGTGACGTGTTAATAAATTTTATTTGGGGTTTTGTTATAAGTGTCATACTAAATAATTATAATAATAATGTTGGTTTTTTTATAGATCTGATAATAATGATTTAATGAGAATTATGTTTTGAATTAAATGAAATGAGATTTGAGATATGAGAATAAATTAAAGATGTTATGATAATTGTGTAAAAATAAATAAATAAAGGTTTAAAATAAATTTGGGGCGTTCCACAAGGAGAGAGAAGATGAAAAAATATAATAATATGAAATAAAAGGGGAGGTGCACCAACAAAATAAAGATTAGAGAGACAAAATAAAATTTGTTGAAAAATAAATATAAGAGAGAGGCGCCACTTTTTGTGGGAGAGAATCTTGGGAGAAAGAATTAATAAAGATTGGAGAGAGGGAGGAGTTATAAGATATTAATGGGAATAAAATTAAGTGTGAAATAAATAGTAAAGGAGATAATTGGTGATGAATTTCCAGCGTGAAAAATGACAAATGATGATTGATTGGAGTTAGAGAAATAAATAAATAATTAATTAATAAAATATTGTTATCATTTTTTTTGATAATAAAACACTTTTTTCACAATAACTTCTTCGTGCGACCTCGGTTTCACGAACCGTCAGTGGCAGTGCGACCCTGACTACGAGACGAAAATTATGAGTCCAATATTGGATGTCTTTTTCGGGTTTTCGGCTTGGGTACCCGAAATGCTCATGATTTAATAGATTTAATATTGTTATTATTACGGGATCTTGTATCCAACGTATCTCCCTCATATGGTATCGGATTGACGATCCGTCAGCGACAGCGTAACCCTGAAATTATGACGGTCATTTTAAGACCATTAATGAGATACTTTTATGACTCATGCCTCGGGTCAATGAAACACCACATATTGATAGAATTATCATTATTATTAAAACGCGTGGAAACCGCGTGACGTGTTGTGTGTTAACCAATCAAAACATGTAACGTATGTATGGTCACATCGTGTATTCATTAATGCACGCTGAATACAGATTTACCTATTCGTTGCCTATATAAGAACGAGGTCATGTTTTATCTTCCATATTGATCGCTTCTTTGTCGCACGACGACGCTCTTGGACAATCGAGAAGTATTCCTCCTCTAACTTCTTTGTCCGAGCTCCGAATTACGATCCGTCAGCGGCCACAGGATCGTAGCGACGAGACGAAGCTTCTAAGACCATACTTGTAAACTTTTCTTCCGGCCTTCCTTCTCCAGCTTCCATCCTAGGAGGCGTTTTTCGGGTTTGGCGAAGGCGGAGGACACCGAAGGACGTCGTCGGAAGCAACATGATCGGGACCTTTTGAAGTAGGGGTTTACCTTCGTCTCTCTATTTGGTGCAACATGCGGGGTGGGATATTTTTCTTTTGTTCCATGGGATGCAGTTGAACTTTAAATAAAGATAATAACCGGATAAAGAAGGGTTTGGGGTTTTGTTCTGTTTCTATTGCCTTCCAGTTTCTTTATCTTCTGATTGTGATTTTGGATTGAAAGGCCTTTGCCTACTGAAAATCAAGGGCGTTGGTGGCCTTTGCGTGCGCAATTGATATATGAATTGTTTGTGGTTGGTTTTGTTAAAACATGGAAAATGGATAAGCACGTAAAGACTGGCTGATTAAATGAGAATGAAAACCTTGTGTGATCACCCCGGTTGAACAAAATTGGAATAATGAACATGTTGGTGGTTTGGTTGTTTTGTGGAAAATGCCTTTATTTATTAAATGTGTTTTGATTATGAAAAGTGTTTTGAAGTAAAAGGTGTTTTCAAATGCGGAAATGTTTTGTGTGTGGAAAGGGTTTTATGTGTGGAACATTGAAATATATGAATGATGGAATGTTGTATGGTTGTGATAATCTTTTGTAAATGAAATGGCATGTGGTTGCTTGCGTTTTACCTTAATTTGGTTGTGGATGGCAGGGATATGTTTGTGAAAGGTTTTGTCTGGATGATAGTTGCCCAGTAGTAATAATTTGTTAAACCATTGCATGAAACATGAAAACCTAAATGGGGTTGGGGGATGATTTTTTGGTTGTTGATGCATGCTTCGTGGTAGCAGTGCTGATGCACATGCTCAGTTCCTCTTTTTAAGAAGCCATAGGTTGGGCTGTGTGTTTGGTATATGTATATATATAATTGTATCTTTGTGTTTTGTCGCACCACACCCATGTCAAGCACCTAGTGCTGAACACTCCCATTTTATAGGAGGGGGTGTTCCCCCTTAGTTACTAGCTCTTTCCTGCTCCTTCTTCCGTAGGCTATGATGGCTTGAGGTGACCTTACACCTAAGACTCTTCGGGTAGGTCTCGGAGGCTATGATGGCTTGAGGCGACCTTTAGCCCAAGACTATTCAGGGCAGGCTTACCATTCCCAAGAACCTTCGAGATGAGGCCCAGGTGTCTGCGGGCGGGTTAGTGGTTGTGGCCCAGGTGTGTGCGAGCGAGATGCGTGGTTGTGAGGCCCAGGTGTGTGTGGGCGGGATGCGTGGTTTGGCCCAGGTGTGTGCGGGCAGGAAGAGTGTGGTAGCATCAGGACGTTTGCCGTTAGGAAGAGAAGCATCTAATTAAGTGGGAAATGGTGTGGGGTACCCAATACTTTTGCTCTATATATATACTAAACTCATTTGTGTTACTTGGTGAGTGTGACCAATGAGGATGGGTGGATAGTTTTTCCTTGTTAGTTTCTGGTTCTTCTGTTTTCTCACGGGACCTTAGGGTGTCTCCCCACTTGTGCACGAGAGCTTTAGGTTCTCTACTGAGTATACTTGTATGCTCACCCTACGTTGTTTCAGGTTTTCAGGAAGACTACCAGGGCTGTGTGGTACCCTACTATTCAGGCAGTGGGAGCTGTGCATTGCTGTTTTCTTGTTTTTCCTTTGGTGCTGTACTCACTTGTACTTTGAGCTTATTTGTACTTGTACCTGTTTCAGTTTATTTATACATGCATATGGGATTGGTTTGGGTTTCTTTTCAGCACCTTTGTTCTTTTTTCCTTTTTGTTGGTTGACTAGTCCTATTTCCGATCCTAACTATAAAAAGGGTAATGCCTCCCATGATTGAAAAAAAATAAACTCATACCCTTGGTGCTAGTCGCCACCCCGGGGCCTACAGGAGGCGGGAATCAGGGGTCATTATCTCCCTTTCACCATTTCCAGCTCAGGAGGGGCATCTTTGATGGAAGGGGGTCGTGAAAAGGAGGTAGAGGCGGCTCTGGCACAGATGTAACTAGGGGTAAAACCCAAAAACAACGCTTTGAGCTAGACTCGAACGGGAACTGGTGCACGACAACGGGCCTTGCTGCACTCTTGGTTACGAAACTCCTGGGGGATATGCTTAGGATAACTCTCATTTTCTTTACAAATCATTATTAAGGATTTATGAGTATATACTTCCTCAAAGAAAACATTTTTATGATTATGGATTATATCCATAAATAGTTCAATTTATGTTAAGTTTTTTATATGTATGGAATTATGTATTTTTTTTCATAAACTGATATAGTTTATGCCATTGTTTAGAAATGGCTCCTAGTGGAATAAATGGGAACCGTATCAATGCATGCACTCCATGTAGGGATTTCCCTCCTGCACAAGATAATTATAGTGGAGCTGGTGATGAAACTGGTGCCGATCAGCTAATCACCATACTGGGACAACTCACTCAGGTTATGAATAATAACCTTACCCGTATGGAGCACCCTGATCTGCAACGTGGAGGATCATTGATAGATTGATTCATGAGGAAACAACCACCAATGTTCAATGGGAGTACAAATCCCTTAGTATCTGATCAATGGATATTTTCCCTAGAGAAAATATTTCAGGCTTTGGGGAGTAGTGAAAGGGAAAAAGTTATCATGGAAGTTTACCGCCTCATTGGAGATGCTGATCAATGGTGGTAATTGATTCAAAATACGAAGGAATATGATGAAGTATCAAATATGGAATGGAGGGAGTTCAAAGATCTATTTTTAGAAAAATAATTTCCTCGCGACCACCGAGAAGATATGGAAAGGCAGTTCCTGAGTCTGAGACAAAAGGAGGATGAGAATGTCGCAAAGTATGATGTTAACTTTACAAGGTTAGCAAGGTATGCTGGAGACTATATACGTAACCCAAGAAGTAAGATTGATCGTTTCTTTGATGGGTTAAAACCATTTCTCCATCAAGCATTAGTCTCAAAATCCTTTTCATTGTACGAAGACATTGTCTCATGTGCTATCAAGACCGAAAAGGAATTCTCTAAGTATTATGACTTTAAAGCAAAGAAAGAGAATAAGAGATATTCTGATCAATCTGGGAATGGAAATAAGTATAAGAAGGGAAATGTTTAAAATCCATCCTGTGGTAAATGTGGGAAGAAACACCCCGGTACATGCTTGAAGGGAACGAGAGTCTGTTACAAGTGTGGTGAAAAAGTCCACCAAGCTTGTGATTGTAAGGGGAAGAAGGAAGATACCAATGTTCAGCGCTACAATTGTAGGGATATGGGGAATTATTCAAATGAATTTCCTAAGCGTCAGGAGAAATTACCTCAGAAAAGGCCAAGGGATCAAGGCCAAGCTTATGCTATCACTACTGCTAAGGTAGAAGCTCCGAAAGACGTGGTGGAAGGTAATTTAATGGTTTCCTCAAGTTTAGAAAATGTATTTTTTGATTCTGGATCATCGCATTGTTTCATATCTTCCCAGTTTGCTAAGAAAATTAGATATTTACAATTTGATTTAACAAGGGAGTTGTCAGTTAAAACTCCTAAGGGAAGTATCATTGCAACAAAGTTTTTTGAATCAGTCCCCATTAGAGCATATAAATGTTCTTTATCTTCTGATCTCATTGTAATACCTATGATTGAGTTTGATATAATCCTCGGTATAGACTGGCTTTCAGACTATGATGCGAAGATTTATTGTAAGAAGAAAGAGGTTATGATTCTTGATGATGATGATAAGGAAGACCTTATCTTTAGAGAAGAATCGTCACCACCTAATTCTTATCTAGATCCACCCGCAATAGCTCAAATAACTTCAATTATTGGGGAGGAAGAGAATGAAATAACTATTGGTGATGAAAGGAATGTTCAAATAGAGGATGTACCTGTTGTGAAAGAATTTGTAGATGTATTTCCGGAAGATTTACCTGGACATCCTCCAGAACGAGAAGTTGAGTTTTCCATTGATTTAATTCCTGGATCAAGGCCTATATCAAAGACCCCTTATAGAATGGCCACTGTAGAATTAGTTGAACTAAAAAAACAACTAGAGGAATTGAGTAATAAGGGATTTATTCTCCCTAGTGTTTCTCCATGGGGATCCCCTGTTCTTTTTGTTAAAAAGAAAGATAGATCTATGAGGTTATGTATCGACTATAGGGAGATCAATGCTATAACAATAAATAACAAGTATCCCCTACCACACATTGATGATTTATTTGACCAACTGCATGGAGCTCAATACTTTTCAAAGATTGACCTTCGATCTGGATACAATCAGTTGTGTGTGAAGAAGGAAGACATTCCGAAGACAGCATTTTGAACCAGGGATGGGCATTATGAGTTTACTATAATGCCTTTTGGATTGAATAATGCACCCTCTGTATTCATGGATCTGATGAATAGTGTTTTCAAGGAGTATCTCGATGAATTTGTAGTGGTATTTATTGATGATATATTGGTATACTCCAATAGCTAATAAGATCATGAAAATCACTTGCGCATTATCTTGAAGACTCTGAGAAGGCATGAATTACATGGGAAGTTTAGCAAGTGTTAATTCTGGCTTCAGAAGATTTATTTTCTTGTCCATATTGTCTCTAAAGATGGAATCTCTGTTGATCCTTCTAAGACCAAAGCAATCCAAGAATTTCCAGCACCTACGAGTATAAATGAGGTACATAGTTTTATTGGTTTGCTAGATTATTATCGACGTTTCGTCCAAAAATTTTCCCGATTGGCTAACCCATTAACGAAGCTCACACATAAATGGGTTAAATTTGTTTGGACAAAAGAGTGTGAAGAATGTTTCGAAGAACTGAAGAGAAGATTAATCAATGCTCCTATATTGACTCTACCATCGGGGAATGATGGGTTCGTTATTTATAGTGATGCATCGAAGAAAGGACTTGGTTGTGTCCTTATGCAGAATGATAGAGTTAATGATTATGCATCACGACAGTTGAAAATTCATGAAAAAAACTATCCTAATCATGATCTCGAGTTAGCAGCTGTGATCTTTGCTTTGAAGATATGGTGGCACTACCTCTATGGTGAAAAATATGAGATTTATACTGATCACAAGAGTTTGAATTATATTTTCTCACAAAAAGAACTCAACATGAGGCAAAGGAGATGTCTTGAATTACTCAAGGGTTATGATTGCACGATACACTACCACCCGGGGAAGGAAAACAAGGTGGCAGATGCTTTGAGCAAAAAAGATCACAGAGTTTTGAATAATATGAGAATTGAAAGGGATCCAATTTTCATGGATCTAGTGAAGATGGACATGGGAATAACCAGGGAAGGAGAAACATCAATGCCTTTTCAAATGGTTGCCAAACCATCATTACTAGAAAGGATTAAGAGTTCTCAGACCGATGATGAAGAATTTCAAAATAAGATTAAAGCTCTGAATGATGGGAGACTGAGAGACTTTGTGTATGAAGATGGAATTTTGAAATTCGGGAAGAGACATTGTGTTCCCGATATACCTGATCTAAAAAGGGAATTGCTGGATGATGCTCATAGTTCCAATTTCTCTATACACCCTAGGAGCACCAAAATGTATAGAGATTTGAAGGAACATTTTTGGTGGGACAATATGAAGAGGGAGATTGCTGATTTTGTGCCAAGATGTATGGTTTGTCAACAAGTGAAAGATGGAAGGCAACACCCTGGATGATTCATGCAACCTCTTCCCATACTGGAGTGGAAATGGGACAATATTATGATGGACTTTGTCATGGGGCTACCAAAGAATCCTAGAAGGAATGATGTAATATGGGTTATTATTGATCGTCTTACCAAGTCAGCACATTTTCTTTCTATAAGAGAAGATCTACCACTGGAACTTCTAGCAAGACTATATATTAATGAAGTTGTGAGACTTCATGGAGCACCCCTATCGATTGTTTCTGATACTGACCCCTTTTTTACTTCAAGATTCTGGAAGAGTCTTCAGAAATCTCTGGATACTGAACTTCATTTGAGCACTGCCTACCACCCTCAGACAGACGGACAATCAGAACGGACTATTCAAACCTTAGAAGACATGTTGAGATCCTGCTCACATGACTTTCAGGGTATGTGGCATCAGTATTTACCTCTTGTAGAATTTTCTTATAACAATAGCTTCCATTTGAGTATTCAGATGGCACTATATGAAGCGTTATATGGAAAGAGAGGTCGCACACCAACCTGTTGGGATGACGTTGGTGAAAGAAAACTTGTAGGTCTAGAACTGGTGGAGGAAATGATGGAAAAGGTGAAGGTAATACAAAATCATATCAAAGCAGCTCAAAGTAGGCAGAAGAGCTATGCTGATAATCAAAGGAAGGATTTGAAATTTCAAGTCGGTGATCATGTTTTCCTGAAGGTATCTCCATGGAAGGGAGTCATACATTTTGGTAAGAAAGGTATATTGAGTCCCAGGTACATCGGACCTTTCGAAATTCTAGAACGAATTGGGGCTATAGCTTACCGATTGGCAATGCCGCCAAGTCTCTCCAAAGTTCACGATGTGTTCCACATATCTCTGTTGAGGAAATACATGCCTGACCCAACACATGTACTCACCTATGAGGAGTTAGAACTGGAACCCGATCTGTCTTATTGTGAAGATCCCGTCAGGATTCTTGATACGAGAGAACAAAAACTGAGAAACCGGACGACGCGTCTGGTAAAAGTTTTGTGGAGAAACCATAAGATGGAAGAGGCAACGTGGGAACCCGAGAAACTTATGATGAAGAACCACCTGAGTATTTTCATGTGATATGTATTCTATAAATTTATAGGATGAAATTATTTTAAGGAGGGGAGAATGTAACACCCTAAGCTTCTACGGTACGCTTCTCTTTGAATAATGTGATAGCGTGTGTTGTACGCAACACCGAGTTCTAACACACCATAACCAATCAAACTAGCCGTTATGAATAGTAATACCTACCTTTTGAAATTATATATATTTTATATTTCAAAATGGACTTCATTTTTGGATTTGGAATATCGAATCTATCCTAAGGTGATATTTTGGTACTTTTCGGATAACTTTAATATTTTGATGAATAGTGAAATTACTAAATTTTAATTAATAACAACTTTTTTAATCAAAATAATTAATAGTGATAAATTATTAATTTGAGTGGTTTTAAAGTATATTTTGAATATATTTTTACCATTTAATACAATTTTGGTCATTGGAAATAATTTTACAATTAAACCGGACATAATCAAGTGTCAATCTTTTGATAGTTATTATCTCTTAAAAACACGCTTTTTTGTTTTAACAACGGAAATTAATTTTAAATTAATTTATGCCACTTATGTGTTTTGAATTTGGAAAAATGGATTCCATATTTGGAATCAGGATGTTCAAATTTTGTAAATAGGTAACTATTATTTTTAGACATTTTGAATAATTACTTCGGTAAATATTTTATTTACCATGGTTGAGGGTAAATCCGGTAAATAAGGGTCAAAAAATAATATTATAATAACACTAAATTACCCTAAAACATGTCCTAGATTTATTTGATGATACATGTTCGGCCATAGGCATCTTTGGGTCGATTTTGGGACCCCATGGAGCCACATGTAGGTGATAGGGACACTTAATTTTAATTAAGTTAAAATAAGTACAAAAATGACATAAGCATATATCTTTTAGAAAAAAATTTTTTACATAAGGTTATATATGTTGGATTTTCGACTATAAATATTCATTATAAAGATAAAACAATTTCCTACATAGTGATAGTTTATTTATAATTTTTAGACTTTAAATAATTTAATTTCATTATGACACAATTATGATGCAGTAATTACCATAATAGTGACAAATTAAAATAATTGATATTATAAATACCCAAATAAATATAATTTGAGACTTTTAATGAATTAAAATAATTTTCTAGAATAATATGACAGATTAGTATTGATTTAATTGACTTTGTTTGAAGTAATAATTCTGTTATGAGTTTCAAAAAAATCAACTATTGAATAGTGTCAAAATTGACATAAAAGAGTTTATAAAAAATATATTATATTATTAATTGATATAAAATTCCTAAAAATTTAAGGTTCGGGAAAGAGACTTATATAATGATATTTATATCATTAATGGACCACTTGGGGGTCTCTTGAATGTATATAGTATGTTTATTAACCATTTAATATAAAAATACAAAGAGACATTGTAAAAGTGAAACTAATTAACTTATAGTTATTACTTAAAGATAAGGTTAATATAAGTACCCAAACCAGTATAAATTCTATTGGTTGATTGGTTTTCGACCCATCACCACCTTAAAATTTAAATAATCCACTTTGGAGCCATTATAAACCGAATATGAATTTATTATAAATTAATATTTCTAGCTTTTCCAAAGGTGCCCCTCACCCCTCTTATAAAAGGGAACTCCTCCTTCTCATTTCTTCACACCATCAAAGACTTTTGGATCGTCCAAACTCTGCCCAAATACTCTCTAAACTTCCCTCAATACAACCTAGAGGTCTTAGTTTGATCAGAAAGCCAACTTAAGGAGCTCTTTTTATCAAATCAAAAGGAAGAACCCGAAGAAGAGGTAATGTTTTCACCACCCCTTTTCAAGTTCCTTTATTCTTCCACTTCATCATTCATTGTTATTACCATTATAAAATAATAACTCTAGTATCTTATATATACTGTGATGTTATTATAAATATGGTACAACCATATTCAGTATTCTATCCACCCTTTGAATAACATGTCACTATACGTGCGTACGTACGACTTACCGTCTCCACGTCGTGGTGTAATTGTTATTCAATATATTATTCTTTGGATAGGTATAATAATGATGTGTAACTCATGTAAATAATAAATATAACACGTTAATTATTCTGTATATATGATATACCATCCATTTATATATTATTTTAATATCAAAAGAATGATATTATCGCTCGTGCGTACGTACAGACTACCGTCTCCACGAACGCGATAAGATTCATTATCCATCGTATCCATTCAAGTATAATTATCATTTGATGATTTAAAAATGATGTTTAAGGACTTTATATCATTCTGGATATGAATAATATACAACCTATCCATTACAAACATGGCTTACATAACAAAACATATAAAAGAAAACGAGTAAGTTAACACCCGAAACAACTATAATACTAAGATATTATTAACAAATAAATGTTAAAAGATAATATGTGATATCATATTAATGTATATGATTCTTGTATAATTTAATAAAAATTATTTCACCATTATACAGGAGGTTAACCTACCCCAACCAAGGAAAAGTACAAGCTAAGGTTTTATTTCACAATCTCTTCATTATCCGAGGTTATTTATACGTAATAATCTACTGGGATCTCTTTATCATCCACACCCATGTTTCTTAAAAATGTATTTCAAAACATTTTTACTATTTACAAGAATACGGGTTAAAGACATTTATACCCTTGTTTGACTTTTTATAAGAGGTTTATAAAGGAATCTTTCCGTCATTTTCCAAACAAGGTTCTTTTTAACATTTTCGACAGAATTAAGGTAAGAAAGTTTTTTTTAACTTATACGGCGGGTGCAGCTATTTTCCCCCGTTATAAAATCGTCGAGGCTTCCCTTACAATCTTATAAGAATATTTTCAAAGAAAATGTTTTATTTCATAAATATAATACTCTTAAATGATTTCAAAATAGAAAGATATATTTCTCTAAAAAGAGTTTTGATTTCATCTATGTCAACACCCTTTGATGGATTTTACACTTATTTGAATTTGATTTATTATGATACAAAACTTATATATTGTATTGAAGGTTTTGTGATATGTTTACTGTGGATGTGCTATTTTTATACCGTTCATATTTTATGGTGAAAGTATTGAAATTTCGAATGCTAGTTTTAATACGAATGTTTATGTTATGTTTAAACCTTTTCATATGGGAATGCATTGGACTTAATATGTGACGGGTTGAGCCCGCTATAGCTCCTCGATGCATCGGTATGTCTCATTAGAAAAACTAGTGTCTTGGCACAAGGCCTTGAAAAAATCTTATTTGTAGTCTTGGCACAAGGCCTTGGCTATGTGGTTATGATAGTATGGCATTATGAATTCAATCATTATGAAAGTGGTTATTGATATTTCATGTGATTATTCGATTAGTAGAATATCCATGTGAATAAGTAAATGGAATTATTTCATTTTATTTTTTCCATACTATGTTTAAGTTCAAGTTTAAAAGGCTTTTGTTTTAGTTATACATTGCCTTAAATGTTTATTCTTATTTATGAAAGTTTCCGCTATATTGTTATCCTTACTGGGCATTTGAGCTCACCCCTTTTATATGTTTTATTTTTCCCAGGGTATGAAGAAGTAAATTATGAATGACTTGTAGGGATAGTATGTGGGGATATGAGTGTGGAATATGAAGAAAATATGTTGTTGTAGTTTTCATTTTTATGATGTAATGTAAGACTTATGAATATATCTAGTATTTCCAAGGCTACTAAACCAATCGGTCTTTCGAGATTTGATCCTTCTTGTGATCATGACAATGTTATGTAATAATGAATTGGCTCTGGGTAACTGGGGTCAGGGCGTTACAATATATATGAAATAATCAGTAGTATATTTTCACCAGAAAAGGGGCATCCAGCCCTATGTGGTTCCCTTCTATTAATTTTTACACTATGAAAAACTACCCCGGCCTCATGCTATTGTTAGATCCACAGATCGATATTTGGTATGTACTCAACCATATTGCAAGAAATCCAACAAGATGGGTACTTTTAGGTATGACTGACTTGAATTTATAACCACACTGATCATACTGGCCTTTATCTAAGGTAGGAAATAATTTTCCAGGAATGAACTAATTCTACAATGAAGGGAATCTAGTTGGGTGATGGTAGGTATGTAATTTCACATTTTGGATTGAGGATGTTATTAAACATTGATTTAGAATAGATTTCACAACTTGGGTGAGGTTCTTCTTAATTTTTGGGGCTAGATTCAGCATGTCACAAGCCAAGGCTGACATTCTTTTAGCATTGTACCACATCGCATTCAGTGGGATGAACTTTTCATACATCTCTCTAAGAATTAGAGGTCCTCATATTTTTAGATGCCCCATAAACTAAAACCTACTTCCTCTTGTGTCAGATGAGAGATTTTTTCTATGAGTTCTATTGGCTCAATAGCTTAGGGATGATTTTAGGATTCTTATATACATATGTGTAGGCCACCTAGAAATCCTAATAAATCCTGATATCTTTCAACTAAATTTTAAATTACTCACAATTTTGGAGCACCCAGTACTCGTACATCCATTTAGGATTGACTACCCATCCAAAATATAAGTCCCAATCCTCCTTCGATCCTTTCTATTGATCTATCTTGGAAGCATGGAATATCAATTGGTAGTAGCGAGGTTTTGATTCCTAGGTGTGAGGATTCAAATCTGGGGAACATGGGCTTTGGTTCATGATCCATACAGTATAAACTATTAGTTTATAAATAAATACACCCTTATAGTAGATTTTGGAAGTGGGGAAATTAGTGTATTCCATGAACAATGGCTTCAGTGAACAAATCTATGGCTTCATGATGAATGAATCTCTCAGAGGTTTGTGGTCATACAGTGGAAGATAATAAATTTTTGGGTACTCACACAGGTACTTATTTAAGTACTATGTTATGTATAGAAGGTTGGAGTCACATATGTCTTAATAATCTATCCCAATGGTTTTGAAATTCTCTCAAACACGAGCAGTGGATTGATCACCATAAGCCCTTTGAGAATCCATTGGAAACCTACAAAGAGATATCGATATTTTAATTAATGATAAAATATTGGTTTTTGAAAGTTATAAAATTTTGGAAAATGTTTGGCCTCATGAAAGTCACTCATCCAAGTAACCTCACACAGGTTTCTCACCCAAGTGACCTCACCCAGGTCACCCACCCAAGTGACCATATATAGATAAAGGTATACCATGTACTTTTGTGAGGGTATTACCAAAAAGGATTATGTGAATGATAAGCGAAAAGAAATAAAGGGAATCCAAAAAGACTAGTGTGGTGAGAGAAAGAAAATATTGATAGAAAAATGAAGAATTATTGGGAAGTAAAGACTACTCAAAAACCTATTTTCCATGCATGGATGACTTGCATGGCCGACCTGTGCATATGACTTACATGGATGACCTACATGACCAACCTGCCTGAACTACCTGCTCAACAAATTTGATCAGTATACATATATACTCAATCTTACTTATCTCTATTTAATGCCATAAGTAGTGATGTTTGAAGTCATACTAATGGTATGAAGGAATATATTGAGGCCTACAAATGATTGATTCAGTAGCATTCATATTCATCTACATTAGGATTAGAACCTCTTATTCTAATTATATCTAATCTTGAGGGGGGGGGGGATTTTGTTGACAATATCCTTTTTACATAATTGTAAGCATATTAAAAATAAAATACCTCAAGTAATAAATAATTTAAGGGCACCAATGAGAATCAAGTAACTCCCTATAGTCGACTGGCATGAACCCCACCTCCACTCCAAAAGGCTTGTGCAAGCCTACATGAAAATCCCAACTAGAACATCCAATTAATGCTCGAGAAACCCATATAGTGGACCTAAACAAGTGAAATAATTCACCCAAGGTCCAAAGTTTTCCTATAAATAGGACCTTGGGGCTCCTCATTTGACACAAATAAAAGACAAAAAGAGCGCTTGAAGATCTGATTTCCCAAGCCCTCAAAACCCTCAGGTAGTGACTTAAGCCTACAAAAGAAGAGGAAATTAGTAGTGATAAATCTATTTAGGCCCTTAAAGGGCTTGAATACCATGAAAATTCAGAGGAAACACCCCCATTAAAAAATACTAGGGCAAAGGACCCTTCCACTACTCAAAACATGATTGCTAGTCATCTAAAGACACTTAAGGAGACCCTTAGTGCCTAGAGAAAGGCCTGTCCCAAGTGTTTTTACTCAGGTTTTCTATCACCCAAAATCATCTCTATCTTACCTAGTAATACCATAAATGAATAAATTTTATCTTTCCCAGTTCTACGCTACATGATACATCTTTATCTAGCCCACGAATCACCTATATGATCCATATTCTTTTTCCCAAGTCCTCACCTACATGAGCCAAAATATGATCCCTCTTTCATAACACTAATGGAAGGTAACCTCTTACCTTAGATCCCTTGTTTGAGGGGACCATTAAAATTCCTCCATAAAATATTATAGATATGTATAATCAGATCATAGGGAACATAAGTGTGTCCTCTTGATTATACATTCCCATGGTAATGGAGGTCCAATATTTATACTACTTAATATGTGAGATCCTCAGAGTGATTTCAATTATATATTACTTTGGTAATGAGGATCTCAGACTTAGGATAATTATGAGAATTTAGGGTTTAAAATAAGGTAGGATAAGGGAAATTCAAATCCCTTTCACTCTCTTTAATTACCTTGACTGACACCACACTCTTTTACCATAAGATGAGAAGTAAAATGTATTAGGAGAGAGTCCTTTTATGGATCTTCATATCTCCTTTCCTAGGGTATCCCTCTTAGAGTAATCCCATTGTATTTATTTCATGGTATTACTCCCACCTTCTATTACCCTAACCTCATCCACTAGTAGACACAAAATATTTTTTAGTTTTATAGATCTTTCGCTTCCTCTTATTTCTCACACTGATCATAACTCATGTAAGATTAGAGTTTATCGGTGACCATGACATATTCAAGATCAAATACCTATCTCGGTAGAGAATAATCTTCTAGATCTCCCTATTTTCTTGATAAGGGCATCATATCTAGTATAAGACCCAACCATGTTATCACCACCTTAGAGGGATATTTTCTCAATTAGGAATCCCCTTAGACCTCATGACAGTCACTCCTCCATAGTAGTGTTTACACCATTACCCACCTAGAGGCACATGGGAAGTGAAAATATAAGATCTAAATGTGACATCACCATAGGGAATGAATTACCCATCTTGGAAGAGAATCCCCTTCTAGATATACCTCTCATCTTGACAATGGCCTCCTCTATAGGTGTAAGAACCATCATTATAATATTTGTGGGATTTGATTCTTATCTAAGAAGGATATATAAGAATCCCTCTGAGGTTAAAACCTAGCACCCCAATCCACCCGAATATTATATAGGACATATTCCTAGTAGGTTCACAAAAAAATTAGTATGATTCATCACTCATAGGTCCCTTGCTATTCTTCAACATAAGTCCCACACAAACCCTTGATTGTTTATCTTTCACCTAGACATACTTATCATAAGACTTTAAACTACATGGTTTGGTCCTTTTCACATGGCCTTAGAAGGTATTATGTGTCCCATTAAGTGTTCCTGAACTATGTGGGTTCTAATTTCTTTCCCAAGGATATGTAGGAATCCATTATCAATGGGAAAAATATCAATGTCAAAATAACTCCCATATTCTTGGATGATAATAAATTTCATAGCACCCCACTTTATGGCTTAAAACAAGAATCATAATTATAAATAACATAAGAACTTATAATCCGTATATGAAAGGGAACCATCAATGGAGAACCTCAGATTGATATAGATGTCTCCACTAATGAAGAACCTCAGATACATACAGTTGATTTTCAATAAAATACATGATAATAAATTAGTTTTTATATAAGGGTGACCCATTATATATTTAGGATTTAATAAAGGATTCATGAATATGGATTAAATATATAATAGAGTCACTAAGTAGGAAATAATTCCACCCAAAAGGGTTTGTTGAGCATGACCTCCCATTATCTCAACCAATGTTATTCCCTAATAATTATTGGATCCATTTCCCAAATAACACCTACCTTTGGAAATTAGGTTAGTGACACATCATGAATATGAAAACCATTGGGTGTTTTTTGATTCCATGAATAAATCCCATTAGAAACCACCCAAAAAAGACATGGAAATAGGTTTCTGACATGAAGGGTTATGCCACCACCACCACAATATTTTATTCACGCCCCATGTAGTTTTCAAGGATGAAACAATCATTAAACATTTGATTTTATCTCTTGTTAGAATAATTTGCATACTCCTTGTATTTGAAACACTAGAGTGTAGATGGTGTATTATTTGGATATTTCTATCCATTCACATCATTATCTAACTTCTTACTGTCAAATTGGAATTCTATTTTCTGATAAACTTCATTTATAATCTTAAAACATTTACCACTCCCCTTAAACAAATTTAAACCATTTTTCATTCCACACTTCAAGCATAAAGGAAAGATCATATTATTCTCTATTTGATTTTTAGAATTTCCTTTGAATTATATATTTATTTTCTTATCAAAACTATAATATGGATAGGTTACTCTATTTTCCATTTACACTATGAAATCACGTCAAATGATTTCTTTATCTCCTCTTACAGATAACTCTCTTTAGAGGCTTGGTTTTAATCCAATAACAAATCCATCAACCTTAATTTTAGTTTAGATAATAAAACCATAATCCTACCACACATGTCTAGTAAAATTTACCTCATATCTACCAAAATATTCATCATCATTCAGATTTATCTCAATGAATTACTTCTCCATTTTTTTACAAAGAAAAGGAAATATATTTTTGAAAAAGAATCTCTTAAACTCATCCCAATACATAGAGTCAATTTATTCCTATTACCTCATATTCTTGATAAGAGTCTCCCATTTATCTACTAAGACTTCTAAAAGATAGATATCCAAAATGACTTCTTCATACTCTGAATATTGGAGAATGGAAAAAAACCTTTTCAATGGTAACAATTCATTTCTCAATAACTATTGGATCCATAGAACCATTAAAATAAGGTGGAAATTTCCTCATGAAGGAATCAATAGAACATTGTTACCTCCTTTTCTCATTTGGATGTTTAGCATGATTCCAGGTTTTAAAAATTTATGTGAGAATAACAATAATATTTCTGATTCCATCTCTGAAAATATTTGGTTTCATAAGATTATAATCATTGCATTGTACATTGCATTCAATATTAACATGATTCCTTTGAGTTCAATCCATTGAATAAAACCAAAAACCATAGTGTGAAAAATAATAATCAAAGTGGGAAAACACATAATTATGAAAAATAATTTATAGGATTTCTAAGTTAAGACACCTTATTTTACGTCTAGGACATGTTTGGTTTAAACTAGGCTATCCATGATCATTACCAAAACTTTAAGATATTATACTATACTTATATTTATAACTAGGGTTGTTACTAAAATTTTATTATACTAATTTTCAGAGGTTATCTAAAACTTTATCCAATATTAACTATAGATATTCAAGATATTCATTAATAGATGTTACATATTTTTATATAATGATTCAATGCATAACATAAGTATCTACAGCAAAATTATATAGGTCTAGTATGTTTAGAAACTTTGATACATAAAAAATGTTTCATAATAAATCTAAATTATCTTACACTTAGTTTTTAATTACTAGAACCCTTGTTAGACACATCATACTTAATACCATTCTTCATAACCTACGGAAAATGAAACTTAATAAAGGGTGAGCTCAAATTCTTATTAAGGGTAAAAATGGAGATATCAATGATCATAAGGGTATGAGAACCTGAGAAAAACATTTTAAAATCATACTCTGTATATCATAGATAGTAATTTTGAGTCATGGAATAAAATCTCATCATTCATAAGACACGAATCAGATAGCAATCAAAGAACATGAGTAATGTGAGCATAACATTTGAATAAGACATGAATGTTTAACATACACATAAGAATAGATTATCATTTCATTAGTAGTAAAGGCTTAATTCCAAGACTATCATAGTGGATTGAGTTCACTCTCCAAACCATCGTAGTAGTCAAGGTTCACTCCCAAGACTATCACAATGGAAAAATTTACTTACTTAACTATGTTCACTCCCCATTCTAGTATTGTTTATCTCATGAGATATATATCTTTCCCCAATGCCTTGGAGGGATATATAATTTCAATCCACCCATCACATAATGAAAATCATACATATATATATTCCACAAGACCATAAAACATTGATAATATCATATCTCATGAAAATGAAATGGTTTTCATATACATATTTTCATAGCATAACCGATGGAAAAGAAACATGGTTTATAAACATTTCATTATTTAATCATTTCACAACCCATTAAAAAGGAATGATTTTAATAGAAATATTATTATCATTAACATAAAACATATAGAGAAAGAATAATTATGGTATCCTTGGATTAATACATATTAAATCATAATTTTAATCAAGGGTTGTTGTATTTTATGAATAGAAATACCATTACAATATCATTAAAACATTATTGAAGAAAATACCTTTTCGAATTTGAAAATAACTTCTCAAAAACTATAAAATAAAAAAATATTGGGAAAATAATTTTCTTTAAAAATATACTTTCAAATGTATAAGGTAATAATTATAGTATTGAAAATTCATGATGGAATTATATTATTTTTATTCTGTATAAGTTAAAAGAAAACATTCCTTCCAAATTTTTGTAAAAATTAAAAAAGTACCTCTTTTAGAAAATGATAAGAAGATTAATTTTAAAATATTTTGTAAAAATTAAATCATGGGTTAAAATTAATTTAAATTATCCTAGTATAATATTAAAATCATTATTTAAATTTTTTTTAAAAAACATGGATATGGAAGAAAAAAGGTTTTCTGACTAAAGAGAGAGATAAAGTTAGTTTTCTTTAAATAATTTATTTTGGTTTCTTGAGTAGTTAAAGTGATAAAAATGAAAGGGAAACATATATTATCAATAAATAACCAAAGTAAGAAATAATTCATGTGTTTATTGGGAGGTTTATCATAATATTTCATCATGATAAATTTGATCATAAACAATCTCAGTAAACAATGAGGTTATAACATGAAACCCCTACCGCTTTGGTAACATTTGAATCATAAGCCCCATGAAATAATAAATTCAAATTAATATTTAAATATTATATACATAAGTATAATAATTATATAAAACTTTAAAGGGAAGTATATATAGCTCCTTAAATAAGATAGGTGCATGACACAACATATGTCACAAAGAATATAATTTGAGATGATAAACCCTTAACTCGAGTTACAATTCCTTATAAAGAACTATAACCACTAATATAATAAAATTAAATTTATTATAATTATATATTAAAATAATTTTAATACTTATAATATCAAATATTATCAATTTATAACGTTTAAACACCCATTTATCAATAATTCCTTATTAAAAATGTCATTTTCATGTGTTAAATGTTTCATTTATCATATTTTAGTTCAGTTGTTCCAGTCCTTGCACTTTGATAGTGGTTAAATAATATAAAATTATTTATTAATGAAATAAATAAAATATATATTCATTATATATATATATATATATTTATAGTCATCTATAAAATTTATATATAGAAAAATGAATTACACCGTTCATGGAGACGGTAGGCCATACGTAGAGATGAACATTGTTTTCACATTTTGAAAGATGGAAGTAAATAAAGTTAAATGATAATTAAACATTAAAAAATCAATATTATATAATAGAAATATTTTATATTAATTAAATATATCCTTATTACCATTATTTCAGAATGGAAATGAAAAAAATCACATCGCTTCATAGAGGTGGTAGTCCACACTTAAGCATGAGTCAAGTTATTGTTTTCCAATAGATTATAAGGTAACAAGGTAGATGAGATATTATAATTAATGAACTATAATTATGTCATAATTATCATATATTAATATCAAATCCATCATAATCACCATTCATGAAATATGGTGGTGGAAAATAAATTGTATCACTATGGGGAGATGAAAAGCTGTATATACACACGAGGTATACATTAACTTCCCATTTGATGGGAAAGAGGGTAGATAATGGTGATTTAATAATAATAATAAAAAAATAGTATATTTAGGTTATTTAATTTTTTTTGATAAATAAAATATATTTAGAGTAGGTAAATAATAAGTAAAAGAAAAATTCTGATTAACCTGATTACCTCTTCTTTGAAAGAACCCCTTTAGATCTCCTCTTAAAGGTCCTAGGGGTGGAATTTTGGGAGTAAAAAACTTATATTATGTGTCTAAATAATTTCAGAAGGTATTTTGGTATGGGATGGTAGATATAGATTTCTAAAAATGTAGTAAGGAAGAGGAATGGCATTTTTATTTTTATAAGGGAGGGAGAGGACACACTTGGAATTTATTAAAAGATCAAAATTTAATAAAGTAGATCTCAAGAAAAATGATTCCAAATGGACATGATTTAAAATAAAAGGATATTAGGGTTTAAATAACATCAAAAAAATAAATTTATATAGGTCTTGGTGTAATTTCAAACATTATCTTTTTTATTAATCCCTTTGTTAATTATTTTTTACCTTAACCGTGGTAACAACTATTTTAATCATAAAGGGTTAAGAATGTGACCATAAATAGAAAAGTGACTCATAAATGAACCATGGAATAATTTTTAAACTATATTACATTCAAATTAAGGAATATAATATTTTTAATAATTTTATATCATTTAATAAAATATTATTCATTATAAAATATTAATAAATTCAATTTTGGAACTATTAATTTAATTTGACTTTAAAGACACAAATAAAAATATAACATTACAATATAATACTTTTAAAAATCACTAATAAGTTATATTTATCTAAAAAATTTATATAACACTATAAAAACACAATTTATATTACTTTTAATATTTTTTAAATCATTTATTATATATTTAAATTAATTGAATAAATATTGTATTAGTGTTGGAAAAGCATTTGAGGTAATTATTCAATCACTAAGAATTAGAATTAAATTAAAAAAATAATATAATTTCATTATTCATAGAATTAATCTTAATATTCATTCAAAAATTTATTTTTTCCCATTGTGAACTCATAAGTGATATTTAAAAATAAGCGAGTGACATTTTGTAACTTAATTTGCTTTAAATATTATATAGTAAATTTTCCTAAAATAGTGTTTTTTAAATAATTAAATTTCCCGAATAATTTGATAAGGCTATAATTATATTAATAAAATAGAAATTTATATGAAAAATGGTGACCTTAAAACTTATTTTTATCCTAGATTAATCCAATTTACCCTTTACAGTGGTGATAAATTTTACCAGTTACTATTCATAATTCCTAAAAATAAAAGGGAAATATTTTCCAAATTTGAACATCATGATTACAAATATGAAATAAATTTTATCAAATTCAATATATATAAGTGTTATAAATTAACTTTAAAATAAGTTCACAAAAATCAACAAAAACCACTTTTAAAAAAATATAGTTTGAAGCATTAACCTGGATTTATTATTATCACATGCATTGTAAAAATTTTATATGAATTTCAAAATATATGATTGAATATAATATATAAATTTCATTAATATCATTCAATAGTAGTGATAAATTTCATTTATTAAGATAAAATTACATTACATGTATAAAAACATATCTTTTACTTTTTAATGATTTCTTTTTTGTTTAATTTCTCTAAAATTTATAACCAAAAGATTTTATTTTACACTTGTGTAAACCATAAATTTATCATAAATTACTAAATCCTATTCATAACTCCCAATTTAAATATTAGGTTATAGTGATATACTATGTTATAGTTTATTTAGACTCGGGGTTTCTTGTATCACAAGCTATTAAAAAAATTATTTAAATAGAAATATTTCAAAAAATCTCAATTTTTTAAAGAATATGTCGAAAAAATAAGACAGTTAATAATAAATATATGTCAAGGGTCTCTCCCAAGACCATCATTGTAAATTTGGAAAAGACCCATGGTAGATTTAGCATACTCCCTAATCCCTTACAAAACATCTCATAAGACATAAAGCTTTACCAAATTCATTGGAGTGATATATAATTCCAATGACACCCATCACATAATTAAAATCATACAAATTCAAGAAACATGAGAAAAAACTATATATAAACCACTAGCATGCTCAAACACATGAGAAAATGTCAGTTTCATAATTTTTATTCAAGGCATAACTAAAGGACAAATCATAAATATTACCAAGAGAAAAAGTAATTAAGTCGATTTTAATTTTTAAAATTGAAAGAGGGATGTAGGTATTGAACATGGAGTTATAATATAGAAAATTCATGATAAGTATCATGGATAAAAAATAATAAAAATGAACCACTACGGTGATGCTTTATGAAATAAGTAAAGGATATTTTTAAAGATAGAAAAGCCTATTTATGTCCATAAAACAAGAATTGAACCATGTGGGTTATTTATAAAATAATTTTGGTTTTTTGAATATATTCATGGTTTAAAAACACTATATGGGGTTGGTTCTTGATAAGAGACAAGAAATAGGAATTTTCCCTTAAATTTGATTTACTTAAAGTGGGAATTTTGAAGGGAAATAAAACATGTATAACCATAGATATAGAAAATATATTTAACTAGGTATATATGCAAGGGAAATATAAAAAATAGAATAATTTAATGACAATAAGATTGTAAAAAATGGAGAAAAATAAAGAGAACTTGTAACTAACAAGTAACAAGGGTAGAATAGAAGATCCCTAACCTCATGTATGAATTTACTTTGAACGTGTCTTTAAATCCATGAATAATTAAATTAAATTCATTAAATACATACCCAAAAAAATTATTCATCTATATTTTAGTTTATATGGCCTATTTATTATCTTTATTTATTTATTATTAATATAGTTTCTCTTTATGTAGGTTACTCAGGGTTGTTCTGTTAATTTATTTGTAACACTTTCAGTTTGTTTACCATGTTTAAAGGTGTTATAAAATAACTTCATGATACCTACAATTATGTAGGTTTATATAATTTATTCTTCATTATAACAATACTTATATAGTTTCAAGTTTATCCTAAAATAAACCCAAATTAAGATAGGTGCCTTAATAATTCCATTTAAGTTATTTAAAGTTACTATGACTGTTTCTTATTAATGAAACATATTGAATTCATTGTATTATTATTCAATAATATTAATGGTGCTGTAAATATTATTTTTATACTAAATATTTTTTTAATGTGATTCATGTTTGGTGTTCATGGAAAATAAAATATGTCATTTCATGGAGGCAGTAGTTCACACGTACACACAGATGACACTTTCATTTTCAATAGAATTAAAGGGGTTAAGAAATGAAATAATTTACATTTAATAATTATATCAATTTTATAAATATCATATTAGTAAATTTAATAAACCTTTGGAACATTAAATTTAAGGTGGTGATGAAAAATTGAACAGGTCATTCATGGAGGTGGTAGTCCGCACATACACACGAAGCTGTTTTCATTTTTATCAATGATTTTGGAGAAAGGTGTAAGATGGATTTTCTACTAGTATAATAACATATAAAAATACTAAAAATTATATTTTTATCATACCTTAATGGATATAGGGATACATTGGGGTATAGAGGAATAGAAAAACTAGAAAATTTGGGTTGGGAGTATTACCTCCCCCTTTGAAATTCACACTTGGGTAACCCATTAATACTCCTTAAATTGTCCTTTTTGTGGAAAAATGGATTAAATTGTGTTGTTTTAGTGTTATGTATATAATAATATAGAGTTTTGGTCCATCCAATTTTTTGTAATGGGTAGAGAAATGGGGTGGTGGTGAGATCCTTTTATAAGTAATGAAAGTAGCATTTTGGTAAAGTCTCTTTAATTTTCAATAATGTCATTCCATTATTCAAGGAAAAAGGTTAAAAAATGTATAATAATGGTGTAAGGGAATATATAAGGTAGATACTACTTACGCATACAGATAGAATACTTTTTTCACATGTTTTAACAATTTTCACAATGTTAAACCACTTTTACCCTAATTTACCCTTAATACTGTAACTCCACATCCCCTGGTAACTAATTTTAATGGAAAAAATTAAACTTTAAATTATTTAATAATTGAAATTTTTTTATTTCAAATATCAAAATAACTTTATAAAATAAATTTTCTAAAATTTAGGGAAAATAATTTTAGTATTAGCGTACATAACACGTAAAAACTGTTTCTTAGAAAAAGTTCATTTTAAGCTTAAAATTTATGTATGGGATAAGATTATCAATGTTTTTTTTTATTTTCAACACCTAAGTTGGTTTGTTAAAATAATATTTTTTTTTATTTTTATTCAATCCAAAACTTAATTTTACCAAATAATGATTAATGAAATGAAAATACCAAAAATAGTTTTTAATAAAATTAAAATATTACGTTTTGTTTTCTAAGGTTAAACATAGATTTTAAAAATTTTAAAAAATATGTTTAAAATTAATAAAATGATTAATTAAATAAATATTTCATAAATTAATAAGATTTATAAAATTCTAAGCATCCCTTATATATTGATAAAGTAATAAAATTCACTTTTTTTTGCAAAAAACTGCATTTTTCACAATTCATCTAAAAATCAACTATTTTTGAAAAATATCAAAAATTAATCCTATTATAATTTTAATATGATAAATAAAAAAAATGAATTCATTATTTTATATTGAAATTTTATAAGTGATAAAAATTAATTTTATATGTAATCTCTTAAAACTAAATGATTTTTTTTGAAAATGCAATTTAAATCAAGAAATATCTCTGTATTATTACTACATCACCAGTTAGATTGTTATATAAAATGAAATATTAATAATATATTATGTTTTGAGTTAATTATAAGGTGATGTTAGTTCTTGTCATTTATTTTTCCTTATATGACACACATATATTTTTAGAATGAAAATTTATATATATAATTTCTGTGTCAATACACAATGTGCCGCCTTCCTTGGATAACACTCGAATGAGAAAGGAAAAAACTTTATGGTCAATAAACACTAAAATAACTAGTTTAGAATAATTTAAATCCCAAACCTTAAATTTTATAACGATTTATGGTTTTGAGAGGAGGATGAACCAAGAAGAAATAGAAGATATGAGAATTGAGGAAGAAAAGAGGAGATAACCTTAAGAAATCACATGTAAACTTGAACAATAGTGAAAAAAATAAATTCTTTGAGGAGGGAGAGATCAAAATTCATGAAAACATGGATAAAATAATGAGTGAGTAGGATAAGAAGGGAAACATTCTTACAAAAATGTATTTAAGGTAATTTCACCTTTAAATGATAACTTGGAAGCTCCCATTTTTAGGCTACATGGTTTGATCAATAATGTTCCAACTATACTCTTGGAACTGTATAAGACGTAGGTTCCTACATGTTTAGAAAAATAGTTTTCTAAAATATGTTCCAATAATACTAAACACATTTTGAATGCTACAACACTATCACATAGATTCTCTTAACTGTATGCAAGATATGTCCCAACACTCAAAGCATAAAATGGCTCACATGATCTACACTATATTTCTCATATATGGAACCCAACTATGAACTTAATTTGTATAAAAACTGTGTAATGAATAGAATGGAACATAAATATTTCATACAAGATAATCAGAAAAGTTTGCACCTAACCATGTCTATTAATTATGTAAAAGATGAAAAATTATATGAAAAATCCAATATCAAGTCCAAAACATCCATAATTTAATTTATCCCAAAATAAAATAAAATATAAAACAATAATGAAATGCGAGTAAAATACTTACCATACAACTCCACTTACAAATATACTTAAAGAAATAAAATAATAAGATAAGTAATTCATCAGTTCTAGTCACGAATTTCAAAACTTGAAACAATATATTTTACATTCACACAATTAATAACTTCAAAAAGAAATTTTAACATATAAAATAAGTTTAGGATAAAAAATTATAGACACAAAAATTAGTAGATCAATATAACCATCCAAAATAATTTCATCATGATCACACCTTCCATCTTGTTCATCACTACCATCATTATATTCATGAACATCATCCCAAACATATTATTCTTTAACAAATTCACCACCAAAACCATTGGAAAAGTCACTATAAAATGAACCAACTAACTCGATCCCCAACTAAACCAAATATAAGACATGTGATACACCATAATCCTACCTCCAATAGGTTAAGGGCTAGTGACTAGAACCAAGCAGTCATATCTCACAAGATGGGTGACCTTATACAAATTCAAAAGTGCACAAACACACATATCAATAAAGGATAAAATAATGTATATTGGACAATAAAACCAATTAAACTATATAATTCATATAATGGAACATTATATACATATAGATATTAATTCAAAATTGAATAATATTTATTACATAACATAACAAAACCATGTCAGGACCGTATATGTTTAGTGTCTTTAGAAACATGGAAAAATAAACAACTAGTTCATAAAACATCCACATTGTCTCCCGCTTATTTCTTTATAACTAGACTACATTTTGATATATCTTACTCAATACCCTTCTTCATGAAGTGTGTAAAAGAAACATATGAAAGGGTGAGCTAAAATACATAGTAAGGGTAAACAAGGTAAATATCATTCATATGATTTTTATAAGAACATAACATTTGAAAATATTATCTTGCATATAAAAGATCATAATATCATGTCATGGGATAAATCATAAAAATGAATTGTAATCCCAATATTCATAACATAAGACATTAAATTTCAGGCAAACCACACATAATCATAGAAAATCAGTTCATATTATCCAAGGCTCATTGCCGAGACCATCATAACGAAAAAAGTCCTTTACTGAACTGATTTTACTTCTCGTTCCAGCCATGTATTACTAAACCAGATTTATTTTCCATTCCAGTTATGTCTATATCATGAGATATAAATCTTTACCCAATTAATTTTAGGATGATATAGGTCCCACCCATCTCATAATTAAACCATTCTTATGTATACCATAAAAACATAAAAACATTCATCATTTCATAACCCATGAAATGAAATGGGTTTCTTAAACATCATTCAATTATAATTGATATAAATCAAATGGATTTCCTAAATAATATTCCAACTTAATCAAAATAAAATAATAGTAATAACAGGGAGAAAAATATAACCCCATCTAAATAGTGACATCTTTTATCGAAAATATTTTTTAGAAAACACTTGAAATCAATTCCTGAGGAAAATATCCTATCTTATTCAAAAATGTTTCCTTCCCCAAAATGAAACTTTTTTTTAAATAAATAATTTTATGTTAAAATAACCTCGTAATAATGTAGGGAAATCTTCAATGAAATAAGGAATTTTTAAAGTGTATAAATCTATTCATTTCGTACAAGTAAATAAAACATTCTTCCCATACTTTTGTTGAAAAAGTCAAAAAGTACCACATACTGAAAATGACAAAAGATTCCATTCATAGAATTTAGTAAAAATTTAGAAATGGGAAAATTTTAATTTTAACAATTATAAAAGTATATAAATAATATTTTGAAATACATATTTAGGAAACATGGATGTGGATGATAATTATACCCCAGTAAATACTTACGAGAAAACAATCTCGGATAAAAATGATATTGGTAAAGTTATCCCATACCTTAGGTCATATATACATTGTATGTATGAGAATCTCTAGTAAAATGATTTAAATAGTGTTAATAATTTATTAAAAAATCATAATAATTTTTATTATGACATTTATGATCATATTTTCATCCGTTTGTTAGTAACATTTCATTATTACTCATTATTCGTGTATTAAATGCTTTGTGTTCTTATACATGTTTTATCAGATTAGTTCTTATTAATTTTTGAGGTTATAGTTATATCATTTAGAGAATGGTATTAGTATAATATATATATCATATTTATTCATTCAATTCATTTATATAATCATGATTTAATGATGATTATGTAGAATGAATCACATCTCACCGTGGAGACAGTAAATCGTACGTACACACGAGCGACGACATCATTCCCATAATTGTTGAATGGTATTGAAGTTGATGGTGTATAGTATCTAAGAATAAAAATAATTTTATATCAATAATATAGATATTTATTAATTCCATCATTATACCCATCCATGTAAAGTAGTGGTGAAAAACGGATTACACCATGGCGTGGAGACAGTAAGTCGTACGTACGCATGTGTGGTGATTTCATTTTTCATAGGATGGGTATAATGTGGAATATGGTTGTTTCATGTTTATAATAACATATTAATATATGATTGATACCTATGTTATTACTTTATAATGAAACAACTAATTAATATAAAGTAGAAGAAGAAATAAGTTTGAAAGAATCGGTAAATGATATTACCTATTCTTCGATGTGACTCATCTAAATATCCTCTTAGAGAACTAGGGTTGGTCTTTGAAGATTACCAGAAGCTCTATAATGAAAATAGGGAAGTTGAGAAGGAAAAAAGGATAGGGTATGTCTGAGCTTGAAGGATCAAAATGAAGTTAAAAGGTGAATGAGTAGGTTCCCTTTTATAATTGAGGTGAGGGGCACTTTTGAAAACTCCATAAATAATAATTTATAATAAAATAAAACCCTACCCAAAAACCTAAAAAATGTCCCATATTCAATGATGATATGAGAAAGGGTTGTAATATCATCAAAAAATAAATATTGGAAAACTTATTTTATCATTTTAAGCCATATTATTTTAATTGACACTTAGTTATTCTATCAAGTTTTAATTGTGGTAATAACATTATAAATATTTAACGGTTTTAGATATTTACATATACGGTTTTAATTGACCATAAATGGATATTTTATGAAATGATAGATCTTATAATTATCAATTTGAAATTTTTAAATATTTTTATGTTTTTTAAATAATTTAATAAAATGTTATTTTTATAAAATAGCAATAGTGTCAATTTTGACAATATTCATTTAATTGACTTTAAAAAAAATCCAAATAGGATATAAATTATAAAAAAATATTCAATACACTTCCAAAATGTCATATTCACCTAGAAAATTCATGGAGCACATTAATTAGTTTATATGATATTTATTTTAATAATTTTGAAACCATTTATTTGATATTTCTACTAATAAAATAATTTTTACATCACTATTGTGTCATCACTAATGGTAATTATTTAATCTCTAAAAATTATAAATAAATTCCTATTATGTAGGTAATTATTTTATCTTTTCCTATACTATCTATAGTCTATATTACCTCCCAGTTATACATATATTAAAATTAATATACTTATATAAAATGAGATTGATACATTTTGTCACATTCATTAGGTTTTGTTACAATCATATCATATTCATAGGTTAGAGGCTGTAAAGTGATTTAATTTTGAAACATATAGAATAAGGTTATAATTTAGTTATCCAATAGGATTTTTAAAGGTGTTAATGTAATTTTATAATATTATTTTTACCCTTAATTACCCAATTTACCTTTGACCATGGAAATAAAAATAATTACCAAAGTTACTATTCATAATGCCCAAAAATAAAAGTAGCATATTAACATAATTTGAATGTAATGATTAAAAATTTAGAATCCATTTTTCAAAATTCAAAAAACATAATTTTTAGTAATTAATTTAAAATTAATCCCATTTTTGAAATGAGAAAATGGATTTTAAAAGTTTAAACATTGCAAAATATTGAAATATTTTTTCCTCTAAATTCAATGTAAAATTAATTCTATTGACATAAATTATATTGAATGATAAAAATATATACTATTTATACCATTCAATATTATAATATAACAATATAAATTATCTTGAGGAAAAAATTTGTTTTTAATTAAAATTTTGTGTATTTTTATTATTCATAAAAACATGAAAATTATCAAAAAAATATCTGATTTTAATACTAAGTAAATTTTTATATCCTGCTTCAAATGAACATGTTTATTTTTTTCATATAAAAATTATTAATGTGTCATATTCTTAATTTAAAAGGGATTTTCCATTCAAATGTGTAAAATTAAAGTTTTTAAAAAATAGGTTTTTATACATGATATAAGGTTTTATTTATACCCTATGACTAAAATATCCATTGTATGAATATCAAAAATATTTTATTTTATTACCATAAGTAATTCAATCAAAAATAAAAATATCTAATTGATTTATATTTTTTCAAAAAAAAAATTATTGTTAAATAATTCACAATGAATTTTCATAAATTAGTTATAATTATTCTCGCTAACCTAATGGCTTGGATATAATTGTAATTTCATAATAAGTGAATCTCATAGTTCGTTTAAACTCACGATTGCGTGAAAAGAAAGATAATGAATAGTAAAAATTATTTAAAGAAAATATTTCATAAAAACATTTGGGTGTTACATTCTACCCCCATTAAACTGAATTTTTCCCAAGAAATTTGTCACTTGGAAACAAAATGATGAGGATACCAATCCCTCATCATATGCTCAAGTTCCCATGAAGCTTCTTTAAATTATTGGTTCCTCTAGAAAACATTAACCATGTGAGTGGTATTGTTTTATAGAACTTTTTCGCTACGATCCATAATCTCTAATGGGTTTTCTTTATAAGAAATATCTTTCTATAGCGATATGACTTCTACGATTAGTATATTTGAAGGATTAGATATGTACTTTCTCAAGAGAGATACATGGAACACATCATAAACTTGAGAGAGATTCCATAGAAGCACCAATCAGTAAGCTACCCTCCCAACATTATCTATAATTTTAAAAGGACTGATATACCTTTGGACCAACTTTACCTTTTTTCCAAATCTCATTACTCTATTCTAGGGAGATATTCGTAATAACAACTTATCACCCACTTCAAACTCTAGGTATTTTCTTCAATTATCAGCATTACTTTTTTGTTGAATCAGAGCTACTCTTATGTATTGTTGAATATATCTAACCTTTTATGCCATTTCATCAACAATATCATGTTTTAATAGATTTCTTTCTTCAACTTCATCCCAGCAAGTTGGAGTTTTTCCATTATTTCCATAAGGGGCTCTATAAGGATCTATATAAATAGTAGAGTGAAAGCTATTATTGTATAAAAATTCCACCATTGGTAGGTTTTGATCCCATTAACTTTTGAAATCCATAGATAAAGCTCTCAACATGTCTTCCAGAGTTTGAATTGTCCTCTTAGACTGATTGTCTGTCTAAGGATGATATGTACTGCTGAAACTTAACTTTGTATCCAGAGCATACTGAAGACTTCACTAGAGCTTTGAGGTAAACCTCGGTTCCCGATCTGATATAATGGAAAGTGGTACTCTATGCAATCTTACCACTTCTTTTATATATATATCCTGATAAGCTGATCAAGAGAGACATACTCTCTAATATCAATTAAGTGTGCTAACTTCGTAAGGCAATCAAATATAACCTAGATAGCATTATTGATTTTGCATGTTTTGGGAAGTCCGATGAAAAAGTCCATATTTATGTTTTCCCATTTCCATTCTGGTATGGGTAATGGTTGTAACATCCCATTATACTTCTGTATCTTAGCCTTAACATACTTACAAACCAAGCATCAAGAGACATATTTGGTGACATCTATTTTCACGCCATCCCATTAGAAGTAATCTTTCTAGTACCTGTATATCTTTGTGCTTATATGGTGAATAAATAATGAATAATTATGATCCTCATCCAATATATCCTTCTTTAGTTATAGTATGGGATGAATACAAACCCGGTTCCTGAACCTTATTATTTAATCACAATCAAGGTCGAATTTAGTAACATTTCTCACCTTCTTTTGTAACTCTATGTCTTGCTTCAATTCCTCTTTAATATTCACTTTTATATATGGTTGAACATTAATTTTAGAAAGATAATATTTCTCCCCTTCCATTAAAATTTAAAGATCTGTCCCTTTTAAATCCATAAATATTATATCTTTCACGATCCTCATCATGGATAAGCTAGAATGGTCATTTCTTCTCAAAGCATCTGCCACCTTGTTATATTTCCCAAGGTGGTAATTTATTGAACATTAATAATCTTTAATAAACTCCAACCATATTCTTTGGTTCTTATTAAACTTATTTTGGGTGAAAATATACTTCAAACTGTTATGATCATTATAAATATCATATCTTTATTAAATATAATTCCTCCATATATTTAATGGAAAAATTACCATAACTAACTTCAAACCATGAGTTGGTTATTTTTTCTCATGAATTTTCAACTTCCGTGAGGCATAAGCTATCACCATACCATTTTTCATGAGAATACATCCCAACCCCTTCTTTGATGCATCACTGTAGATCACAAAACTTTCTCCAGTACAAGGAATTGTGAGCACAGGTGCATTGGCTAACCTTCTTTTTAACTCTTTGTAATTCTATTCACATTATTCCATCCAAATGAACTTAACACCTTTTTAAGTCAACTGGGTGAGTGGATTATATAATCATTAAAAATATTTCACAAAAAATCGATAATATCCCTACAAACCAAAAAAACAGTGGATCCCAGTTATCATTGTTGGTCTTGACCATCTTTTAATAACCTCTGTTTTTAATGGATCCATAGATATCCCCTCTCTTGAGATTATGTGACACAAAAATGAAACTTTATAAAGACAAAATTCATAGTTGGTAAATTTGGCATAAATATTCTCCATTTTTAGGGTCTTCAGTACAATTATCAAGTGATCTTCATGTGATCCCTTTCTATTTGAATAGATAAGAATATCATCTATAAAGACTACCACCAACTGATCAAGTTAGTATCTTAAGATTCTCTTCATTAGATCCATAAACATAGTGGGAGGAATTAGTAAGAACAAAAGGCATCACTATAAGTTCATAGTGTCCATACCTTGTACAAAATTCCATCTTTGGTATATCCTCCTTTTTGACCCTTAATTGATGATATCTTCAATGAAGATCAATATTGGAAAAGTATTGATCTCCACGTAGTTGGTCAAATAAGTTATCAATGTGGGGAAGATGATATTTGTTCTTAATAGTTATATTTTTAAGTTCTTGATAATCAATGAAGAGTCTCATTGATCTATCTTTCTTTTTAAAAAATAAAATAGGTTCCCCCTAAGGCGACACACTAGGGCATATGAATCCCTTATCAAGATTCACTTGGAGTTGCTTATTCAATTCATGCAAATAAATTGGGGCCTTTATATAAGGTGTCTTTGAAATATTAATAGCACTTGATATGAGTTATATTGAAAAATAAACTTCATTATTTGGTGGAAGACATGGAAATTCTTCCAGAAACACATAATCAAACTCTTATAAAATGGGATTATTCTTAATCCATATTTTCTCCCCAACCATTTGAGATAAATAGCCTTCATTTATTGGAATCAAGACCCATTGGATAAAATAAGTTTCTACTAAAATTTTATGTTCATCCTTTCATAAATAGATGATTATAGATTTCTCTATAATATGAAATGTGACTTACCTTCATTGTCAATTTATATGAGCTCCATATAGGGAAGGCTAATCCATGCCAAGAATCAAATCAAATTACATTATGGGAAATATCACAAGATTTGTAGGAATAATTTTCCCACAAAAATTAACTAGAGAAGAATTATAAACTTTTGATTTGACTGTTTTTCATTTGGAGTTGTCACAACTATCTCCACATCTAATTGTTGAGGTAATACCACGATACCCTTAGAAAATTAATCAAAAATAAAATAGTGGGTGGATCCAGAATCAAATAAAAGATTTGTGACTTTAGAGTGGATGATAAGTGTATCTTTCAACACTTCATTATCATAATCCACATTTACGATAGTGATTTCATGTTACTTCCCTTTGTCTTTGTCATTTCTAATTTGGTTATGTTGATCATCATTAATAACCCTTGGATTAGGGCATTGATTAGAATAATTCCTCATTTCCTTAAACTTGTAGCATTGAAGTGTAGTAGGTGCATTTTGTCTAGCATTTTCTTTGTTTGTATCATTAGAAATATTTTTCCCATAACTTTGGAATTAAACTCCCCAATGAACTTCTTTTCCACGCTTAAAACATTTACTAGTCCCTTTAAGAAAATTCCATCCATGTTTCTTTCCCCACATTAAACATCATGTAAAATTCATCTTCTTTTTCAGTGTGGTCTTTGGATTTTCCTTTGAATTCCATTTTCTAATCTTATCAAACAAATATGAATCATGGGTTACTCCAATCTCCATCTCAAAATTGAGAGAACATCGAACAATTTCCTCATAGCTATTGAAGTCACTTATGGCTAATACACATCAGAGACTTGTTTTTAAGACACTAAAGAATCGATCAATATTACTCTCAGGTTGGATAATAAATCCAGAAGTGTACCTTGAAAATCTTGTAAAATTTTCTTCATAGGTACCAATATATTCATCATCCTTCTTCTTAAGTTCAAGTAACTCCTTCTTCATATTTGTTTGAAGAATACAAGGAAATTACTTATTGAAAAAAAATCTCTTGAACTCATCCCATCCCATGGACTCAATTTCAACTATTTGATTTGTATTCTTAAAAAGATTCCACCATTGATTAGCTTCACCTTAAAAATGATAGACTTCTAAGATGAATTTGTAATGTTCAAAATATTGCAGAGGAGAAAATATCTTTTCAGTGGTACTGATTAATTTTTTAGACACTAATGGATCAGAAGACCCACTGAATGAAGGTGGACGCTGTCTCAGGAAGGAATCAATAGAATTTTACTCCCTCCTTTGCTTGTTTAGAAGTCCTACATGATTCATAGGTTGAGAAAGTTGTGTGATATTTTATATAATATGTTTCATTCTAGATCCCATAACATTTGGTTGCTTAGGGGGAAAATAATTTCCTTTCCCGTGTCATTCTGCATTAACATGGTTCCTTCAGGTTCCATCCATTTACTAAAACCAAGAAGAATTGTGTGATCAACACTAATAATAACTGGAAAACCACTTAATTAAGAATAAAATTCCAATATTGGACACATTAGGTTTTATCCTAGGTTATTCATGAACATATCTAAAACACTAGGATAGGATTATAACCTATACATAGACATATCCTTAGGGTTATTACTAAGTATATATCATCCAATTTTCAAAAGGTGAAATATACCTTTGATTATATAAAAACTATAATGGACCATTATTTAAATATAGATATTACTTCAACATTGAAGAATATTTATTACATAACATAAAAAAACCATGCTAGGACTGTATAATATTAGTGTCTTTAGAAACATAAAAACATAAACAACTGGTTCATAAAACATCCAAATTGTCTCCTGCTTATTTCTTCATAACTGGACTCCTTCTTCACATATCTTACTTAATACCCTTATTCATGAACTAGGGGAAAGAAACAAACGAATGGGTGGGTATAAATTCTTAGTAAGGTTAAACAAGTTAAATATCATTCATATCATTATCATAAGAACATAACATTTGAAAATATTACCCTTCATATAAAAGATCACAATATCATGTCATGGGGTAAATCATAAAAATGAAATGTAATCTCAATAGTCATATCATAAGACCTTAAATTTCAGAGCATACACACATAATCATAGAAAATCCTTTCATATTAGTCAAGGATCATTGTTGAGACAATCATAGCTGAAAAATTCCAATACTAAACAGAGTTTACTCCTCATCCAGCCTTGTATTATAGAATCGAAATTACTTTCCATTACAGTCATGTTTATCTCATGAGATATATATTTCTATAAAATGATTTTGAGGGAGATATAGGTGCCACCAATCTCATAATGAATCCATTCTTACATGTTCCACAAAAACATAAAAACATTCACTATATCATAACGAATGAAATAAAATGGGTTTCTTAAAAATAATTCCATCATAATTGATATAAAAAATGGATTTCTTAAATAACATCCAATAATAAACACAATAAAGTCATATTAATAACAGGGATAAAAATATAACCCCATTTAAAGATTGTCGTCTTAGATGGAAAATAATTTTGAGAAAACACTTGAAATTAATTCATGAAGAAAATATCATTTCTTCTCTAAAAATGTTTTCCTTCCTCAAAATGCCACACAATTTTTGAATAAATAATTTTATGTGAAAATAAACTTTTAATCTCGTAGGGAAATATTAAAATAAATAAGGAATTATGATATAATTAAAATATATTCATTTCGTACAAGTTAAAAAACATTATTCTCATACTTTTTCCGGAAAAGTCCAAAAGTACCTCGTACCGAAATCTAAAAAATATTTCATTCATACCATTTAGTAAAATTTTTACAATAGGTGAAATTGACTTTTAAAAATTATAGAAGGATATAAAGAATATTTTGAAATACATATTTAGTAAACATGGGCATGGATGATAATTATACCCCAGCAAATACTTACGAATAAACAATCTCGGATAAAAATGAGATTTGAAAATTATCCCTTACATTAGGTCTGATATGCTTCGTATGTATCCAAAACTATTGTATAAAGATTTCAATTTTGTGAAATATTTATTACAGAATCATAATAATTTTTACGATAACATTTATGATCATATTTTCATCCATTTGTTAGTAGTATTTCATTGTTACTCGTTATTTGGGTATTAACTACTTTATATTCTAATGCATGTTTTTTCAGATAAGTTCTTATTCATATTTTTAGGTTATAGTTATTTACTTTAAATCATGGTATTAGTATAATATATATCATAATTATTCATGAAATTCATTTATATAATCATGATTTAATAATATTATGTAGAATGAATCACATCGCACTGTGGAGACAGTAAGCCGTACGTACGCACGAGGGACAATATCGTTCCCATAATTGTTGAATGGTATTGATGTGGATGGTGTATTGTATCTCAGAATAAAAATAATTTTATATCAATCATATATATATATATATATATTAATTCCATCATTATATCCATCCATGTAAGGTGGTGGTGAAAAACGGATTACACCATGACGTGGAGACAGTAAGTTGTACGTACACACACATGGTGATTTTATTTTTCATAGGATGGGTAGAAAATGTAATATGGTTTTTTAATGTTTATAATAACATATCAATATATGATTGATAAATATGTTATTAATTTATAATGAATCAACTAATGTAGAGGCAGTTGAAGAAGAAAGAAGTTTGAAATAATCGGTAAATGATATTACTTCTTCTTCGACGTGCCTCCTCTAAATCTCCTCTTAGAGCACTATGGTTGGTCTTTTAAGATGATAAGAACTTATATAATGAAAATAAGGACGTTTATAATGAAAAATGGTAGGTTATGTCCAATATTGAAGGCATAAAATGAGGTGAAGAGGTGAGGGAGGAGGTGACCTTTTATAATTGAGGAGAGGGTCTCTTTTGGAAACTCCCAAAATAATAATTTATAATAAAATAAAAACCTAACAAAAAACCTCAAAAATTTAGAAAATTAAAATATGATATGGTATAGGGTTGTAATATAAATAACCAATAAATTTTTGACAACTTAATTTTTCAATTTAAACCACATCTTTTTTATTGACACTTTGTTATTCTATTAAATTTTAATTGTGATAATAACATTGTAAATATTTAAAGGTTATGAATGTATACTTATATGGTGTTAATTGACTATATATGGATATTTTATGAAATTTAAGATCTTATAATTATCAATTTTTAATTTTAAAATATTTTTATGATTTTTAAATAATTTAATAATATTTTATTTTCATAAAATACCAGTAGTGTCCATTTTCACAATATATATTTAATTTACTTTAAAAAAATAACTAAAGGATTTAAATTATAAAAAAATTTCAATACACTTATAACATGTTATATTCACATATAAAATTTTTGGATCGCATTAATTAGTTCATATTATATTTATTTTAATATATTTTAAACCATTTATTTGATATTTCTATTAATAAAATAATTTTTACATCACTATTGTGTCATCATTAATGGTAATTATTTAATCTCTAAAAATTATAAATAAATTCATATGATGTATGTAATTATTTTATCATTATATATACTATATATAGTAGATATTATCTCATAATTATCCATATATTAAAATTAATATACTTATATAAAATGAGATTCTGACATTTTGTCACATTTATTAGTTTTTATTATATTCATGTCATATTCAAAGGTAAGTGGCCATAAAGTGATTAAGGTTAAAAAAATATGTGATAAGGGTCGAATTTAGTCATCCAATAGTATTTTTATAGGTGTTAAGTTAATTTTATAATATTATTTTTACCCTTAATTTCATGATTTACCTTTAACCATGGTAATAAAAATAATTATCAAAGTTACTATTCATAATGGCCAAAAATAAAAGTATCCTATTAACATAATTTGGACATACTGATTCCAAATATGGAATCCAATTTTTAAAATTAAAAACACATAAAATGTATTAATTAATTTAAAATTAATCCTATTGTTGAAATGAGAAAACGAGTTTTAAAAGTTAAAACATTGAAAAAGATTGAAATGTTTTTACCTATGAATTCAATGTAAAACTAATACTATTGAAATAAATTATATTTAATGATAAAAATATATTCTATTTATACAATTAAATATTATAATTTGACCATATAAATTATCTTGATGAAAAATGTTTTTTTAATTGAAATTTAGCATATTTTTACTATTAATCAAAACATGAAAGTTGTCAGAAAAATATCAAAAATTCATCCAAACTCAATTTTTATATCCGGATTAAAAAATAATTTTTTATTTTTTCATAGAAAAATTATTAATTTTTAAAATTCTTAATTTAAATGGGGTTCTAATTTCAATGGTGTAAAATTAAACTTTTCTAAAAGAAATAGGTTTTTATACATCAAATAGGGTTTTATTCATACCCTATGACTAAAATATTCATTGGATGAATATAAAAAATATTTATTTCATTTCCAAGTGTAATTCAGTTAAAAATAAAAATTTCTAGATGATTTATACTTTTCATAAATAATTGATAACCAAAGAATTCACAGTGCATTTTCATAAGTTAGCTATAATTATTCCTGCTAACCTAATAGCTAGTCTATAATGGTAATTTTATAATAAGGGAATCTCGTGGTTCATTTAAACTCATGATTGCGTGAAAATAAAGCTACTAAAGAATAAAAATTATTTAAAGAAAATATTTCATAAAAATATTTGGGTGTTACAATGCATGTTAAAAATGCTAAGATCCACATAAGAGAACGAGCACATAATCCATAATGTAAAAAGGGGGAAATAACGTAGGATAGAAAATAAAACTAAATGTAATATATAATGGATGTGAAAAATGAAAAGATATACATATGAGAATAATCACATAATCTATAAAGTAAAAATGGGAAAAGCCCATGACCAAAAAAATCAGTGTAAAACCAACCCAAAATAATTGATATGAATATATCTCTATAATAAACTTTCACCAAAGATAAAAATAATATACTCTTGTCACATCTAGGCACCAGTAAGATCTTTATCCACCAACATATTTTCCATTAAAGTATTCACCATGATTACCATCATTTTTTAGACACAACACCTATGGGAAAAATTACTATATAGGAATGAGTATATACATAACGAGTAAGACACCATGAAATACATAAAGTAAAAAATAGAGGAATATCTAGTTAGCTCAAAACCAAAAAGGAAAAGGATGACCCAATTAGGTAAGAAGAACATGAAGAAGAACAATACAAATAATTTTTAAATTCAGAAAACCCGGGACACTATATCAAACTCATTAACAACCCATCTTCTCAAGGAAATCAATCACCTAGAGCAACCTAAGAATCCAAGATGCCTAGAAAAACCAAATACATATAATCTCACATATTTGGGTAGGGGAATGATTCCTTTATGAGTAATGTTTTTTGGTTTAGGGAGTTACAAACCCCTAATAGAGGACCCACTCCTCATCCAACAAGGTCATCAAATGAGGGAACACCTAACTCTATAAATTGGTGACCCATTCTTAGTTTATTTCTCAAAAACAATCAAAAGAGTGCCAAAATATATTGACCAAGCAGAGGACCTATGCCTTATCAGGTGAAATATAGTACTAGATTCATTAAAAAACTATAGAGGGCCTACACCCCATGAATTTGGGGTAGTATCCAGAATTAAGACCTTGTATGAAATCCATGTCTTTTCACCAACACACAACCATGGGTGTACCAAAACTCATGTCACACATTAATAAACACACTTGATCCAACTCATTTTCCTTATTGAGTTATAGAATAAAAAAATCCAAAAAAGTTTATAGATATTTTTGAGTGGTCTAAAGGATTGTACCATCATGCTCTATATGAAAAATGCCTCATGCTAGTATATCTACTTTCCCCACATCAGATCTCATTTGTCAATATAGAAAAAATCCATAATTTAGGAGAACCAAGGGATCCCTATTTTATCATCGTCAATCTAAGGATAATCCAAGAATAAAAAGGATACAAAATGAATCACCAGAGGCTAGGAGGTTAAAGGTGGAAAATAAAATATGAGGGAGAGAGGGTTTGACCACCAATTAAAATAAAACCCTAAACTAGTCTAATCATTAAAAAATATTAATAGTTGTAGTGTAAGCCTCTAAATCAGATACAAAACCACAAAATAATATTTACCACCATGGAAGAATAACTCTCAGTAAATTAATGGTCTGAAAAATAAAGTGTGATAAAAACCCTTTTTAACTCCCCAAAAAACACAGTTAACTTTCATTAAATTCATCTGGATTGAACATGCTGTGATGGATCACAAGGTTTCATAATCATATCTATAAACCTAGTATAAGTACACACAAAATATTTCACCACCCTAACCAACCCTTGATGATAAGAATAATTAAAACCCACCATTATAGTACAATTCCCCTGTGTATGATAAATGTGACGGAACAACACATCTCTCACATACTGTATGAGATTAATCCAAAGAAGCTCAATACTTCATGCCAAAAACTATAACACTATAAAAAAATTATAACCATCATGATTAAATCTCAAACACCATACAAAAAACTATTCCTTTCAACTCATAAATCAATAAAGGATTTAAGGAAAATTTCTCTTCATTACATCCTCTCTACCTTTAAGGGTGGGTAGGATGAGTGATGCACCTGTTCCCAGGATGATATTGATGTGATCCAAGGGGGATTTGGATTGATGAATATCTAGTTATTGGGGTTTTATCCTGATGAATAATTTGTTTATTTGGTTATCCAAATGTGTAAGCACAGTAATAGTTAGTTATGGACTTTGATATGGGTGTTTGGATAATCCCATGATGCCTTTGAGAGTTAATGTATAATGATTGGGTTGTTACAACATATGGGGGGTGATACCATTTATTTTTTTTGACTAAAATATTAAATAGTACATGTAACACCATGATATTTTATGAAATATATTTTTGAATAAATTTAATTTTTTTGATATATTTCATTATACACAACACTGAGTTTTTATGAATCGCGAAAAACTATTATAATTATTTAAAAATGACCATTATTTTCTATCAATTAAACATAGATGTATGAATAGTAATAAACACATCTTAAATATTTATTATAATGTTTTTAAATAAATAAAACATATTAAAAAAGGTAATTAATTTTTTGTAAAGTCTTTACTTGTTTAAAAAATAACATTTTTTAAAAAATGTTTATTTATCTATTTTTGTGAACTATAATAAAATTAATTTATGAAAATTTTTGAAAATTAATTTGATAAAATAAAATTAATTTTTTAAATTATTATGTAAAAATTACCTTAGGTTAAATTTTTGGGATATTTTTGAAAAGGTTAATTTTTTTGTTTAATAGTGAAAACCCCTCATTTTTATTAAAAACTGCCTTTTCATTTAAAGAATTTATAAGATTATTTTTTATTTAAAAATGGATTTAAAAGTAAAATTAGTTAAAATAAGTATCTATTAATCCAAATTATGTAATTTTAATCATTTTAATGTTTAATTTCTATATAAAAACCTTTTAAACTTTTGAATATTTTCTCTTTGGAAAACCACTTTCTCATCTCATTTATGTGTTTATTTTTCAATTACAATTTTCCACTTATATAAATGAAATTTTTAAAAATGGATTAAATATTTTTAATAAAAATAATTTATATTATATAATAAGTTAAACTTAATTGTTTTTTAAAAATAAATAGTAAAAATAGTAAAAATTTATTACCACGATTAAGGTTAAAACGAATTTACCGGGAGGTTAAAATATAAATATAAGGGGTAAAATCACCAATAAACTTGTATGAATATAATTATATGGAAATATTTCGACCTTATAACCACTAAAGTTTTATAATTATCTCTTTTTTGATCCTTATGTCATATGAAAAATGTGGGTACACCTTTTTCTTTCCAAAAATTGCAGGCGTTCCACTCACCTCACTTATAAAAGGCCACACCCTCTGCTCTCCTATTCACAAATCCAAAACCACTTGGTTATGAAAATCACTAAAAATATATATTCCTTATACATATCCCCATATAGAAGATTTATTTTTTAGATTTGAAAGATAATCTTGGAAGGCTTTAGGTTAAACCTGAAGAGGTTGTCTGAAGAAGGGGTAACGTTTTTAACTATGCATTTTTTTACTTATTATTCTATCACGTAAGAAATTTATTAAGTTATTATTATATAATAACTTTTTTATAAAATATACATAGATATTATTATGTTAATTTTATAACCAATATCCATCTCCACCTCCATAAAATGTGATACCAAATCATCATTCGTTTGTACGGCATACTACCTCCTCACGAAACAATGTTATTTATTTTCCAACACAACCTATCATGATTGGATAAAATGTTGGATTAAATATTTTTATACAATATTTATGATATTATCATACTTTTGGAATTATTATATCATATATACCTTCTTACTTTCCATTATGTGGGAATACGATAACATCGCTCGTAAGTATGGAAGACTACCACCTCACAAAGTGATGCGATTTGATCACATTTTAAATAAATGTTAATAAGGACGGTTTTATTGAAAATATGTTATATATATATATAAATAAAAAATTATTATTTAATGTTAACATATTATTTACCTTTCTTTATTTCACTCTTTTGAGAAAAAGGAAGCAACATTCATGTATATGTACGACCTACCATCTTAATGAACTTTACATTTCATTTTCTTTCAAAAACATTTATAGATTACTGTATATACATTTAAGTAATTATGAAAATACTATATATTATTAAACCAAAATAAAATTAAGAGTAAAAAAAACAATCAAAACATACACTAAAAATAAAAAAGTTATTTCTAGAAACGAGAATTTATCATGAAATTCTTAATAAACAAGTAATAAAAGGTTATAAGTAAATAATATATCATATGATATATATATATATATATATAAGTATGGTTATTTAATAGTTTTATTATAAACTTATATATATTATATATGATGTTTGAATGTGTGATAATGAATTCGAGTCTTAAGGTAAGTAACTTTTGTCTCAAATTTTCTTCTTCAGGATATACTTCATATTATGAACCTATATTATTTTATGATTTATATATACAACACCTTTGACATGTAATATAATTAATTTATTTATTCTAATTATATTATAGGTTTTATTTAATTTTATTCTTTTATTGGGATTATGATTTATTATTACCAAAGTGGTAATGGTTTTATGATACAATCTCATCGTTTATCAAGATTTTTTGTGATTATGATTATAATGTTGAAATATTATGGTATATATCTTAATAAAGTCATGAATTTTATTCTCATGGATTTATTTCATGAGAATATATGTTTAGTATTTATTTTTAAATCTTTATATACTCAAGAGTTCAAAATAATATTTTTAAGAAATATTATCTTTATTTCTCTCTTTGGTTAAAAAACATTTTTATTCCAAAACCTTGTTTTTTAAAAATGATTTTAAAAATGTATTTAAAATTAAAAAAATTATTTATTAAATAAATTTTTACCCATGTTTTACTGTTTACATTTTTAAGGGATTATTCATGTGGTTTTCCAAACAAGGACAGTTCATATTTATTAAAAATGTAAAATAAATCATTGTTTTACCATGTATGGAATGAACAAAATTTACCAATATCATAACCATTATTTTATTTTCATATTCCTTTATAATTCTCCAATTTTATTTTCAAATAAAATCATTTTGAAAATGTTTTATGAATTTTTAGTTTTAAAAGGATTTTTTCAAAGTGAAAAGTTTATTTCACTAAAGAAATGTTTCAAGTGATATTTTAAAATCATTTTCAATATAATATGAAATCCTTTTATATTACTTAGTCTTTATTGGGGATATGATACAATGATAAAATATTTATTCATTCTTTTTATGGTTTATGTTTATGATGAAATTATGTTTATGAAACTCATTTCTCTCCAATGGGTTATATCATGATAAAATACTTATGAAACCCACTTTTTTTTCAATGGGGGTATACCATGATAACATTATTATAAAACCTGATTATTTTTACATTGATTTTTCTTTGATGATATTTTAAAATGATTATGAAACCTATTTATTTTCCACATGTTTTTTATAATTAAATGTATATAAAACCCATTTCATTTCATCGATACTGGTACGATGAATGTTTTATGATCTTGTGGCACACATATATACGATTTGTAGGATCCTAGGACACCCTTAGAGGGGAGGGGTGAATCAGGGTGTCAATTATTTCTTTTAAAACAAGGATATTATTCCCATAGAGGTAATAACTCGTTAAACCTATAAGACTGAGTGGAACAGAAAGAAAAAAACCACAAGAAAAGAGACCACCCTGCACTTTTACTTGGTTCACCGCTAAGGGCTATGTCTAAGGAGCATACGTCAACATGTTGTTGATCATACCTAATTCCTCTAAACTTCACTATTTGTGGATTACAAGGTTCAGGTATAGTCACTGTTTCCCAAGAACACTTCCTTTAAAAATGTTCAGGGATAGCTCACTGTGCCCCTCGGGTTACTCCCATTGACTCCCCCTAGCTCACTACCATGGGTGAAGTCCCACTAAGTTTATAGACATGAAGGTATCATCAATAGATTTTCATTGAAGTCTTTGTATTTGTTCATCATGAGACACTACCTACATCAAAGTCCTGGATTGATGCACTTGAAAGCACTGAACCACATAATCAGATATTTAAAAACATGGGAGAAGCATAACACCACACTTGCGCGCAATACCCCAACTTGCGTGCAAGATTTGAGAATTGTCATGAAAGATGAATTTCATGCAACACATACTTTCCGCGCAACCCTTATCTTTCGCAAAACTGCACCTAAGGGTTCACATGGTATTTTCATACTAATGGTAAACTTTGTGCTCAAGATATACTCTCTTCCAATATTTCATGCTAAATCTTTCACACGGGTGAGAAACCAGATTGTCATTGGAAAATTCTTAAGTGTTCCTTAGGGGTAGCCATATATTTATAGGCCCTTGATGACCCTGAGCACAAGATCCCGACACCTCTTTTTAAATGCGCACAAGATTATTCATGAGCGTGCAAAACCCCATTTGACGTCGCTTTGGGCATGAAAACCCTTTCACACAACAACATCTTCCGCACACTCCATGACTTTTCCATTTTTTGACGTTATGATCCTAAAACATGTATTGTGTGAATGTTCCAAACACACCTTCAATCTTTCATGCAAAAACCAATATTTCGTTCACATTTCAAATCTTTCGTGCACCTTCCTTTTCCAAAAACATGTTTCTCCATTTTTCGATTTTCAGCCCCCAAAACATGGAAAACATTGGATAATGACACCACCTTCAATACTACTTTCAAATCAAACTGTATGACCCCTTTCCATGTAATCTCCCTAATATTCCATGAAAGTTTAGACAATAACAAACCCAAACCATGATCAACCCAAAGATGATTGACAAAAAACACAATCTAAACTCATTTTCCAGCAAAGAACAACATTGGTTCCAATAATCTCCCCCTTGGGGTTTTTTGTAAATCATCAGATAAATTCAATAGAGCACCAGTCACAAGAAAACCTAAAATACAAGAATCTACTCAACCAACACTCTAAGTCTATGTGAGAAATTCTCACTTTACAAAACAATAGAGAAGACACGAATTGTGTTCTCTTGAGTTTAAATGAAAACTCTAACTATTTACTAATAACACTGGAATGTTTTCTCATATCACTAGAAATTTTTCTCTCTTCACTATTCTCTCCATATTTATCCATGATTCTCTCTATCCTCTCTCATCCAGATAAATGAATTATATCAATTTCTCCACTATTGTAATTAAACCCAAATATGGATAATCATCCATTGTAGAGTTTTGAACATACCCCTAGATCGTGTCTCCCTCTTAAACTTGAAAAACTTCCATAAAACAGATTAAAATTGTTAAACAAATGGAGAGAGTGGAATTTTGTAACCTACTTATGCACTGGGACGTGGCTGAACACCGAGGATCAACTGATGTTTCTCAAACACAGCCACTAACAGTGGATTGGTCAGGATATCAGCCACTTGCTCATCAGTTCCCACATTATCCATTATAATCACACCTTGATCAACATTTTTCCTTGATAATGTGATATCTGATTTCAATATGTTTTGTATGAGAATGTTGAACAGAATTATTTTTAAGATCAAATGTGCTCTTGTTATCATAGTAAATCACCATTGGTTGTTTCACCTCATCACCGATATCTATTAGTTGTTTCCTCATCCATAGCAGTTGAGTCGATGACTTTGTAGCAGAAATATACTCATCTTCAACAGTATTAAGAGAAGTGATTTATTATTTCCTACCCAACCATCCAACACATTTCTTTCTAATATAGAATGCTCCACCACTGGTGGAATTTCTATCCACTACATTTCCAGCCCATTCCTTGTCAGAAAATGCAGTTAATTCACTGTCCCTTCCTACAGAAAAGTATAACCCAAAATTATGAGTACCTTGAATGTACCTCATGATTATTTTTACTTCCACCATATATTCCTCATTTGGATTACTTTGAAAGAGGGCTGCTAGACATGTTGAAAAGAATATATTTGGTTGTGTCGCTATCAGGTACAGTAGGCTCCTAGTGATACTCTTGTACATGGTGGGATCTATAGAGGTCACATCCTAATTCATTCCATGATTGGTTCCAACTGCAATCAGATATGACATTTGTTTGGATTCATGCATATTAAATTTCTTAAATATATCGCTTGTATACTTTTCATGAGATATTAAAGTATAATATTTCTTTTGAGTAACTTGATGCCCCAATAAATATGCGAGCTCCCCAATCATTGAAATTTCAAATTATGATTTCATGTGATTGGTAAATGCATACATTGATTTATGCATGCTACCACCAAATATATTGTGATAAATATAAACTAGAACCATGAACTGATATTTTGAAGTATTCTTTACATAGATATTGTGATCTACTCCTCCTCTTTTGAATTCCAGCTTCTTGAGATAAGAATTCAGCTGGGAATACCATGCTCGTGGTGCCTGCTTCAAACCATAGAGGGCCTTATTTAGTTTACAACCCTTTGTTTCATCAGTACTAAGAAGAAAACCCACTAGTTGTTTGATATAGACTTATTCTTCGAGAACACCATTCAAGAATGTTGTCTTTACATCCATTTGATATACTTTATATCCTCTTTGTATAACCAAAGAAAGAAAAATCCTAATTGACTCCAGTCTAGCCACTGTTGTAAAGGTTTCCTCAACATATATACCTTCAATATGTGAATATCCTTTACACACCAGTCATGCCTTGTTTTTTATAACACTTCCATGATCATCAAAAATTTTCTTGAAAATACACTTTGTACCAATCACATTATGACATTCTGGTATCTTGACTAGATCCCAGGTTTGATTCTTGTCAATTTAATCTAACTCTTTATCCATGGATTTCACCCATGATTCATCCTTTGTAGCTTCTTCAAATGAGGATGGTTCCACCATATATAAGAATATAGATTCTTCATTACTCCTCATTCTCCTCATTTTTGTGGGTTTAGTCTAATTCCCAATGATGTTGTATTAATCAATTTATACTCTTTGATTCCTCCCTTAAGGTTCTACTAAATTCTCTCTAGCTATGGTTTCAACTTTAGATTCTTCTTTTGAGTCAACATCATGATGTGACTCTTGGGAGTTTTGTACACCTTCCTCTATTTATGTATTTTAATTTACTCTATGTTCACATTCTTCCTCATCTTCTATCTCATCAGTATAGAAATTATCTAAAGTAATTGGGTCTTTGTCTTCTATGATCATAACATCACTGCATTCCACAATCCACCCCAAGATATTATTGAAACACTTATAATCTTTTCTTTTCTTTGGATATTCAAGAAATATTTCTTCATCTATATTGTCACCAAACTTCCCTTGATTTCCTTCTTTATTTTGGATGAAGCATTTTTTTCCGAAAACATGAAAGTGTTTCAAATAAGGCTTCCTTCTATGACACTATTCAAATGGTGTCTTCATTTATCGCATATAAATACCCATTCAATTTTGAGTGTGCACTGTAGATTCAATAGCTTCTTTCTAGTAATGAAAAGAGATACAACTCTGAAGAAGCATAGTCCTGGCCATGTTGTTGACCTGTCGATTCTGCATCTCAAAAACTCCATTTTGTTGCGAAGTTCTCACAATAGATACCTCATGTTGTATTCCATGTTTTTATACATAATTATAAAACTTAATAGACTTGTATTCCCCTCCATTGTCAGATCTCAGGACTTTGATTATATATCCGGTATCATTCTTGACAATTCGGTGATAATTTTTCATGCAATAAAGTACTTGTTGCTTCCTATGAATAACCATTACACATGCCATTATACTATAATAATTAATAAAAAAGGATGGATTACCTATATCCATGAGTTCCGACAACATTTATCATGCCACATACGTCTGTGTGGATGAGATCAAGAAGGTATGATGCCCTTTTCTTCTTTGGTCGATATGAATTATAGACTAGCTTCCCCCATATGCAAGCATCACAAGTCTTTTCTAGTTCATGTTTCGGAATGGGTATATCCATGACTATCTTCAACTTAGACATATTTTCAACATATTTTTGGTTATTGTTCCACAGCCTTCGATGCCACATGTTATTTTCTTCTTCAACAAATAAATAACAAGAGTTCTCTTTGCTATCAACATGATATAAGTTTCCATATGTTCTGTAGCCTTTCATAAGAGAATTCCCTATTTTTTCCTTTATTGTGCATCCTTTTTTATTGAAATTTACTATGAGCCCCGAGTCACAGAGTTGACTCACACTGATGAGATTGTGATGTAGACCGTCCACATAAAGAACTTCAGTCTTCTTCATCTCTCCATTGGCTAGATCAGTATTTCCACTGCCTTTAATCTTCAAATAATCATCATTACAAAACCTCACCATTCCATCAACATTATTTTTAATTTTCTTCAAAAGGTCATAATTTCCTGTCATATGGTATGAGCATCCACTATAAAAATTCTAGGTGCTAGTGCTTTTTATATCTTTGAGGTATACTTCTGCAAGACTGGATTTCTCAATTTTCTTCTTTTCTTTCCATGAGATATTGGATTGAGTATAGGACAATGATGGATCTAATTATTTTTCCACATAATCTGATTATTCATACCCATACTCTTCTTCTAGAGGAGAAAACCTTTTTGTGAGAACAACACAATTAGGAGGGTGAGTATTGACCCATCTCTGAGAGTTGTATAAATTTCTCCTATCATACCTCTGCCTACAATACATAGCTTTATGAAAAAATTTAGAACAATGAAAACATTATCCATAGAAACTATTTCTTCTATAAGATGTAGGATATGAAATTGGTCTCCTTTGTTGGCTTCCCAGATCTTCCCCATTCAAGTATCTCCTTTCCTCTTCGCAATATGAAATGGTATGGCCCAAATAGCTAAAAACTAACACATCATGAGGGGATATGTATTCTAACTTATATTTCTTCTCATGTATTATTCCTTGGGAAAATGTTTGGATTGTTGGTAATTTTTGAATGTTTGGGGATAATATTCATTTCTTCTTTTATTTTGGATTAAGGGTTTCTTTTTCAGCACTTCATACAACTTTTCAACATGTACAACTTTCATCTTGTCTTTATTTTGGCTCTCTTCACTTCCAGCAGTTCATGTCTCAACTTCATAACCAATTCCACTGTTTTCCATGAAAGCGGGTCTATGATCACTTAAGATTTTTCCAACTCTATCTGAACTCCACTTGGATCTTACCTGTAATGTTGCATATGAGAATCTTCAAAAATAAATTTTATTCTTACCCTCATTTGTGGTTGATTGACACTCAAGTTTACTCTTAAGAGTAGAAAATTCTTCTTTAATACCCTTAATAGTCTTGTACTTCTCATCCGGTCTAGATGTATGGTCATTTATGGCCTTTTCTAGTTCTTCAATTGTAATCTTCAGTTCCACAATTTCATCTATGATTTCAAGGATTGAATAATGAAATCTCACTAGTTTTTCTAGTTGTTCAATTTCGGCTTCAATCTTATCAATATATTCTGATGATTCTTCCACCATTGATTTCTACTAATTATATCTCTTACATTTATTCTCAAGCTTGGAAAATCCATCCTTAATTTTTAACAATGGATCACCATTTAGAGTCATTTGATTATCTCTACCTTTATCGATTGAGGGTTCTTACTTTTCAATGGTAGCTATCATGGAATCATGGTTTCCAGTTTTAAATTTTGGTTATTTTTCTTCACATAATTCAATATCATCATCTTCCTCTTCACAGACAAAACTCTTATTCTGTACTTCGTTTCCAGATTTGAAGTATCCCTTTTTGAAAAACCTTTTTTGAGTCTTCTCAATGTCTCTTTATTCAATATTTTCATTATTGAAATTTCTTTTGCACTGAGATAAAATGTGTCCAACTCTTCCACAATGAAAACATGCCACAGGTAACTTACCTTTAAATTTACTTTTTCCCTTCTTCAGATTCTTGGCAATGATAGAAAGAATTTATTTTTCCTAATAACCTTCACCACCACTATCTCCTGAAATTTTTAGTTTTTCCATGGATTTGAATTCCATTTCCTTGCTAACACGAGTTGCAGCATATTCAGGTTTTACTCTCATCTCATATTCCACTAAACTACTTAGAAGATCATCCAGAGATAGTTTAGATAGATATATTTCTTCAAGATCTGACACCTTTTCATTTTACATAGGAGGAAGTCTTCTCAAAATTTTCTTTAAGATATCAATGTCTTTGATTTCCTCTCTAAGACCTCAAATTTCTCCCACTACTTTAGTAATTCAATTGAAGAATGAATATGCATTCACATCAGGATGCATGTTTAGATCGTCAAACCTGTTGTGTGGGATGTAAATTTTTTCCTCATTCACGTCATTGTATCCTTTATAAATATTTTTATGTTTATCCCACATTGAAATTTATAAGGTGAAACTCACCACCTTTATATAGATCTAATCTGAAAGGGATGTAGTGATAACATTCTTGGATTTACCATCTGCATCAAGAAATTTCCTGTCTGTATCAGTCATAGCAAGTCGTATTGGATTAGTAACTTGTATTCCTTTCACAGTAGTAAAGAGTAAATCCATTCAATGGGATCTTAAATGAGATCCCATTATGTTCTTCCAGATATGAAAATTAGTTCCATCGAAGAGAGGGATTCCCTTAGCATTGACTGCATTCTACATGATGACAAATGATAGATCTAACACCAGTAACCTTTACCCTTTTATACCACTTGTAGGACCCCGAGACACATTGAGAGGGGAGGGGTGAATCAAGGTGTCAACTTTTTTCTTTTGAAAAAAATATCTTATTCCCATAGAGGTAGGAACTTGTTAAACCAGTAAGACTGATGGGAAAAGAAAGCAAAAAACCACAAGAAAAGATACCACACAACACTTTTACTTGGTTCACCACTAAGGGATACATCCAAGGAGCATACACCGACAGGTTTCCAATTGTACCTAATTACACTAAACTTCACTAGATGTGGATTACAAGGTTCTGGTACAGTCACTCTGTCCCCAGAACACTACCTTTATAAATGTTTAGGGATATCTTACTGCATTCTTTAGGTCACACCCATTGACTCCCCCTGGCTCACTACCTTGGGTGAAGTCCCACTCAGGTTATAGACATGAAGGTATCTTAAATATATTTGCATTTAAGTCATTTTCTCTTTTCAGCATGAGAAACTGCTTGCATTGAATTCATTGATTGATGCACTTTAATTCACCGAACCACTGAATCATATATTCAAAAACCTACCAGAAGCATAACACCACACTTACGCACAATACCCCAACTTGCTGGGGAGATTTGGGAATTGTTGTGGAAGATGACTTTCGCATAACACATACTTTCCTCAAAACCCTTATATTTAGTGAAACTTCACTGAAGGGTTCACTTGGTATTTTCAGACTAAAGCTATACCTTGCACGCAAGATTTACTCTCTTCCAATCTTTCATGCACAAATCATTCACTCAACTGGGCAACCAGATTTTTGTTGGAAAATTCATAATCCTTCCTTGGGGTAGCCACATATTTATAGGCCCTTTATGACCCTGCATGCAAGATCCCACCACATCTTTATCGGGGCGCGCAAGATTCTTCCTGATCAAGAAAAACCCCTTTTGACGTCACATTGGGCACACAAACCCTTTCACACAACATCATCTTCCACACACTCCATGAATTTTCCATTTTTCAACATTCTAATCCTGAAACATGTCTTGATTTCAAGTTCTAAAAACACCTTAAATCTTGCATGAAAAAGACAATATTTCATGAACACTTCAAATATTTCATGCATCTTCCTTTTCCTAAAACACGTTTCTCCATTTTCCAATTTTCAGCCCCAAAAAATTGGCAAACACTAGAGAATGGATCCTCCTTCAATACTACTTTCAGATGAAACTATATGACCTCTTTCCATGTATTCTCCCTGATCTTCCATGAAAGGGTTGATAATAACAAACTTGAACCATGATTAACCCAAATTAGAATGACAACAAACACAAACCAAAGTCCTTTTCCAGCAAAGAACATACTGGGTTTCAACATGATTTTAATTATGTAATAGGTGGGAACTATATCTCTATCCAATGAATTGGGTAAAGATGGATATCACCTGATATAAAAAAACTACAATAGAAAGTGAACCTAGTTCAGTAAGGGACTCTATTCACTATGATAGTATTGGGAGTGAACCTTGACTACTATGATTGTTTGGGGACTAAACCCATTCCACTATAGTAGTCTTAGAAATGAGCCATGAACTAATAAGGAAATTTTTTTCTATGATTATGTATATGCCAAAAATCTATTCCTCATTCAAATGTTATGTTGTCATGGTTCATGTTATTTAATTCCATTATGATTTATGTTTTATGAAATGCCCTAAATTTTTACATGACTCAATTTTATGATCTATGATACGTAGGGTATAGTTTTCAAATTTTATTCTCATTTTCTTATACCCTTATGGTCATTATATATTGTTATCATCACTGTTTACACTTACTAATCATCTGATCTCACCATTTATCATGTTTTATTTCCTAGGATATGATAAAATTTATTATGTAAGATATGTATAAGAAGGGTGATGGTTATAAAGAACACAGTGGGAGATGACATAGATCACTTACGGTTCAATTATTTATGTGTCCAAGATTCCATAGTCACTAGACCTAAATGATTTTATCATGGACCATTATATTATGTATTGAATATTTTTCTATTAAGATATATTAATATTATTTATTTATGATAAGTTTGGGTCATTAAAATTAGTATTAGAGAAATTTTTAGTTAATCTTTGGAAAACAGGTTTAGAAAAATTTAGTAATATACATATAGATATGTATAAGGTTAAGTATAAAAATGAGTCATTGTATAGGAAAATGTCTTAGAATTTTTTTAAAGGATATAACAGGTGGTTTCCAAGAAATGATATACCTGTGGAAGACCCTAGACTTACTTGAGGTACATTATTGTTTATGTTTTTGATTATGTTTCCTTATTTTGGTTAAAAGACTATTTTATGAGTGCATGAGGAGTCTTGGGGGGTGTCCCTAGGGTTAGATACATGAAATAATGGTGAATGAGGCCAACCAATGCATGTTTTACTATTGGAACATGATTAGTAGTAATCATGCGCCCTAACCATGCTTGCGTGGAAGTGGGATGAATGGTTTAAAGAAACTAATCTAGGGGGAAGAAAAATACTTGTAGTCTTGAAGAGAGACATCCCACATAATAATTTAATGGTTTGTAAAACTTTGTGTTCTCCCTAGGAAACTATGTGTCTTAGTCCCCTTTTAGATAAAGAGTGGAACACAGTTGGTGCATGGATTGGAAAACCATGCTTCCAAACCATGTTCCCCTTAAAAAGTGTATTTTTACCATTTTACGTATCAACCCTTAAGTTTTATAACTTAGGATTTGCCTCCATTTTTCCCCAATATCCCTAGTGATGAACCAAATCACCCTATACCTCCCACAGATTGATCTCCCTCATTTCTAAGCCATTTGGAGTGACATTGGTTGTGAATCGAATATATAGGTGATTATTACACTCCTATTTGTTATCCTTTTTTGATTAGGTATTATGTAGCCATTATTATTCTTATGAATCCCTATATTTCTCTTTTTTAAGAGAATCTTAGGGTGGGGATTCAAGTTGTATTTTAATCTGAATAAAAGGCTAGGGTTAAGTGATCATTCATCTTTAAAATTGAGGTAGGTGGTCTACAAGTTATATCCCATGTTCTTGGTGTTGGTTTATGAATATATAGTTGTGTTATTGGTTCCTTCTTCTTGAGATTTTGATTCCCATAGTTTGAAATAATAATTTGGTCTGTTGAATGATGAATTGAACCCCTCATGACCCCCATGGGATGCATTGAGGTTGACTTGACCGGAAGAGGGGCCACCCATGGGATGTTCTGTAATCATGAACAAGGGTTTGTGTAAGTGAGTGTGAACTTGAATTATCTTTGATATTAATGATCCTTTAATTCATGGGTTAGGGAGGTCAGACTAAGGATCTATACCCTTAATATTTTCATTTGATGACAATACATGGACTGAGGCTCCAAGGTAAGTGTGATGTGATTGTTTGTGAAATTTTTTCCCCAAGTGAGATATATAACATGACTTATCCCCTTATGCATATTAGTTAACCAGTACATGCTAAATTGAAATTTATGAAAAAGCCTAAACCAAGTGATAAATAATGAAAATGACTTATGTGAACTTTGTTAAACAACAGAACCCAATTTACCATATTATTTCTCTTATTGTTTATTTAGTACTTTCATACACTATCTATTTAGAATGGATATTTTTTAGACACCATTGGTGGTGGACTACTGAGTTTTACTCACACCCTACTCAAGCCACTATTGGGTACCCAATCAGACTTCCTGATTGCAGGTCAAGACAATAGAAAAGGCCCTATGCTAGATGATTTACTTTGGATGGGATGTGCACAGATGAGGGATTGGAGTTAGGAACTGTTTTTGGGATTCTTCAGTTTATATTTATTTTGGGTTTCCTTACACTTGACACTGTATGACATCACATATCCTATTTACTATTTTTTGTGGTCTTATACCCAGTTTTGGGAAATGTTTAACAAATAATATTTATTTTTTATTATGTCTCATTTACTTCTCATCATATAACTTCTTTGGATTAATATAATAAAGAGGGAATAGTCTTCCCACATATTACATTAGACCCTTGATACTAGTCAGAAGCCTCTGGCATGTGGGGAGGCTCACAAGAGTTCATATGGTGACCCCACTCAGGGCACCATATTTAATGGCATCCAGGTTGGGGAAATTACAAATATGTATTAGAGAATTTTTATTTTCTATTGTATTACTATTTATGGATGGTATACGGAAGATTAGGATGTTTCATGGCCTTGGTAACAAACTCGTTCATAGGAATAACTAACCCATGTATGATGGAAAACCCAAGTAACCCAAGGTGGGATTGTTGTTGTTGATGTTTGTTGTTATGGTTGGATGATATTTCACCATTGGGTGATGCACTTTTTGTGTGATGTAAATATTTTATGATTTTTTTATCATGGTCGAAATGGAATGAGGTATTTCACTCATGCATCGCTTTGGAAACCTAGGGATATAGGTGGAATGCATCATGGTAGGAACATATGGGGGAGATGTGTTGGAAATGAGGGATAAAATTGATTTATTATATATATAAAATTTGAAATAAGTGGTGTCTAATAAAGATGATGTAAATGGGTAAATGAAGGGAATGTGAAAGAATGGTAAAATATTAGTGTCTAATGAAAGTTTAAAAATGGGTTCAAATTATGGTTGTAATAAGTTTTAAGGGTGAAAAGGTTTCTAAAAGAGAACCATTTACCTTGTGAAAGGGATTATGTGAGTTGGATTACCCCATCATTGATAATTTACAATGGTAGGGATTTATAATGTTAGTGATAGAGATTCAACTATATCTATTGGGATAGTGTGTGTATAATGAGTTGTTTACAGCTAGTCGAGATCCATATTTTGTGAAAAATGCATAATTTTTATGTTATGTGTTTTGAAATGTGTATTTGGAATTGTAGAGAGATTCAACCATTATGATGTGTGTTAGTTGGGATACATGAGGATATCACTAAGAATTCTCCACTAGTAACAGATCAAGAAACCCCATTGGTCCAGGGCACCCGAGGGGAGGAGCAGTTCCTTGAGAACTTTTATCATTTTATGAAAATTATTGAATGTGACCTATGGTGGGTCATGAATAGTATGGTTGATATGACCAGAGAGTTTCAGTTGAAGCACCCTCCATTTTTTTTGGAGAGTGTGGACCCAAGGTAATGTATTTTTTGAAAGAGTCTATCTAGATGATTTTGGATCACTTAGAGACTCCCCCTAAGAATAGAGTGAACTTAGCAGATTTTATATTTTAGGGAAAAAAAAAGTTCTAGTGTGATATTCTAGTTCATACATAGAAGTTGGATGTTAGGATTTGAATTGAATTCCAAGAAAAGTTTCTAGAATATTTAATTTTAGAGGACTTAATATAGGAGAAGGCTACAGAGTTTATGAGGTTGACACAAGAGACTATGTCAGTGATGGTTTATGTTGTCCTGATCATGAACATTCAATTCATTATTTTAGTGTTAGAATGTGATGATACAAATATGGAAAGAAATTTCCTAGATGGAATTATACATGAGATCAAGACCAAAGTGAATATCATTCATTTAAATAGTTTTGCTGAGGTAGTAGATCATGCCCTTATTTCAAGAGGTAATATAACGGAGGCTTCTGGTGGTTGGTATGTGGTTCCCATTATATGGTTCAGTGGTGTGACTTTCATGGGTTGGAAGTATCCATTTGATAGTCTTCACTTGGGAGGTGGTGTACAGAGTAGTAATAGAATAAAACCATCCTCTTAGGGTGGTGACCAGGTGTTTTGATATAAGTTTGGTAGGTCAGGACACATGTGAGGTCAGTTACCTTGACCACCAGTTGGGTTCCATGAATTAAAAAGAATGGGGAATGTGTTGTGGTTTTGTATTATCCTTCAATATATGAGTAGTGATGGAGTATTAAGGCCTATAAAGAGTGAAGTAAGGGGGTCAATTACCCCATATTAGGCATGCAAATAGAGTTATACTGGTCGTACTAGTTGGGGTGGTAGCCATGGTACTCTAGAATGAAAGCATCCATATCAGTAGAGTTGTAAAACACCAGGTACTCAGACTATATCTCAGATTAGATGGGTAGGTTAAAACTATTCTATTTAGCTAGCACCTGTAGGTGGAGATGCCAGACCATTTTTTGGTCAAGTTACAATTCTGGTATCTTTCTATTGATTTTTTTTGATATAGATGCCTCATATTCTTTTACATATACACAATTTTTTAGTGTGTTGGTCCTAGTGTTGGAACATATGTTCAGGTTTATATCTATTGATACACCCTTAGGGGAGAAAGAATAAAATATATAGTAATGCAAAGAGTGTTCCATCAAGGTTGGTGGGTACCATTTTCTATGGGTCTTGTTTGTGCTTGAAATTTTAGGGTTTGATCTGATATTGGGGATGGATTGGATGGTTTTTTACCAGTACCGTATTGATTGTTACTACAATTGGGTAACATTTATGTCCTTGGAGGAAAATAATTATGGTCACCATGGGGAGTTGTATATCCGAGCAGGCCATGATGGGATAGTACTTCAACAACTAGGTGAGCTCACAACCATGGTGGATTTTTTTTTTCTCAATGATGGAGGAGTAATGAAGCTTTTATTTCCTCTTGTGGTGGATCAGTTTCAGGCTATGTATCATGATAACTTCTCAAGGTTTCCCCTTGAGAGAGATGGTGAGTTCATGATAGAGTTTGTGCCAATAGAAGAACTAGTTTCTACTCCACTATATAGAATAGATCCAAAAGAACTCTATGTACTTAAGTCTCAGTTGGAGGAATTAGAGGATAAAGGGTTTATTCATTCAAGTAAGTCACATTGGGGATCTCCTGTCTAATTTTTCTATAATTATAATGAATCATTGTAGTTATGTGTTGACTATAAGTAGATAAATTAGATGATAGTTAGGAATGAATACCCATTCCTCTAATTAATGATATTTTTGTCCATTTGATTGGTTATTTACTATTCTACAAGATTGAATCAAGATTGGGGTATCATCAGCTAAGGATGAGACCTTCTAACATACCACCAACTCCCTTCAAAAGCAGTTATGGGTTTTATGAGTTTCTTGTGATGATGTTTGGGCGGAACAATGCACCAAAAATGTTTATATCCTCAATGAACCAAATCTTTTATCCATACGTAGACCATTTTATGGGTTTTTTGTGTGGATGAAATCTTAGTGTACTCCAAGACACATGGAAATCATTCCAAACATCTTGAAATCAACCTGAGTACACTAGCAGAGAATAGTATATACACCAGGTATCCAAGTTTCATTTTTGGATTAACAAGGTAAACTTATTGGGTCACATCATCTCTGATGAAGGTGTTTCTATAGACCTAGAGAAAGATAAAGCTGTTTTATCTTAGGAGTAGTCTTAGAATTTTATTTATGTATAATGTTTTCTTGTTTTTTAGGTCTATTATCAAAGAATAATCAAAGAATTTTCCTATTTGGAAGCAATAATATCTGGCTCGACCAAGAAGGGAATCAATTTTGAATGGTCCAGGGCATGTGAGAATTCTTTCCATGAGTTAAGGACGAGGCTTTATATTTCATTTTTTAATTCTACCCAAGCTAGGTAATAAGTATACCTTGTTTTGTGATGTGTCTGGTGATGGTAATGGGGCATTGTTGATGCATAATGATTGGGTTGTGGTTTATGAGTCATGGTAGTTGAGGCCTAATGAATAGAATTACCCCATTCACAATATTGAGTTGGTCAGGGTGTTTTATGCCTTAAACTGTTAGAACCATTATTTTTTGGAGATAGTTTTACTCTTTATAACAATCATAATAGACATAAATACATCTTCTCCCATAATTAATTTAACCATTTGTAGGAAATATGCATTGAGTACATGAAGTCCTTTAATTTTGAGCTGGTTTGTACACCAAGAAAAGGAAACAATGTTTTGGATTTTTTGAGTTAGATGAATCAAAATCAAGAGGTTTTGGAATCCAATTCAGAGTGGAGGATGACAACTTTTTTTATGAGATTCATATGAAGGTATAAGATAGGCAAGGATAGAAGAACCTTTCATCCTTGGCATTTGAGTCCATGCTTATGAGCTAGATCAAGGAAATAAATTATGAGGATTTGAAGTTTTTGGGCCTAAGGGAATGTCTTGAAGATGGGGAGTCAACTTTTGGTTTAACTATTAGTGAGGATGATATTGTGTATGTTTGTGGCCATGAGGTCATTCCAACATGTATATGAGAAGATTTGATGTGTGAGTTCCATGATTTGAAGTGTGTGGTACATACTGATTTAACTAAAATGTATCACGATATTCATAAATTGTATTTTTTGGTCAGGGATGAAGAAAGTGGTTTTAGGTTTCATGATGTGATGCTACACCTTTCATCAGGTGATGAATGAGAATTAGAGATTGGGTGGGTTGTTATAGCCTTTTCCCATTTTGGAGTGGAAGTAGGATGACATCAAAATGGATTTTATGGTGGGTCTTCTAAGGATGCCTTGGAAGATTGACGAGATCTGGGTAAAGGTGGATTAGTTGAACAAAGTGGCATATTTCTTACCAATATGATAGAACTTCACTACTGACCAGTTGGGTGATTTTTATGTTTGGGAGATAGTATAGTTTTAAAGGGTTCCAGTGACTATAGTTTCAAATCACGATCCATGTTTTACTTCATGCCCCTAGTAGGGTTTATAGAAGGTGCTTGGTACCAAGGTCTTTTTGGGGATGACTTTATACCTATAGATGGATGGTCAGTCATAGCATACCATTCATCTGCTATAGGACATGTTGAGGGCATGTGTCATAAATTTTGGTGGATCTTGGTAGAATCACTTGGAACTTGTTGAGTTATCTTATAACAATAGTTATTAGGGAATGATTTATATGGAACCATATGAGGTGATATATGGGAGTATATGTAGATTATTTTTTGTGTTGGATGTAGGAAGGCAAATCAGAGTAGTTCGGATCAAATCTCATTCATGAGATGTTGGAACAAGTTTAATTGATTTCAAAGTTTATTATCATGATTTAGAGTTGGAAAAAGTCATATGATGATCGACATCATTGAACTCTTGAGTTTATGGTGGGTGACAATTTGTTTCTTTGGGTGTCTCCAATGTAGGATCATCTTCAAATTCAGAAATTGGGTATGTTGGTGCCCAAGTACATGGATCTGTTTGAGATTGTGAAGAGAATTAGACCTGTGGCATATCGATTTTCTCTTCCACAGTGGTATAGTGGAACACATGCTATTTTTTCACATGTCTTATATTTAAAAATATCACCCTTACTCATATCATGTGATTGATGTTGACGATGTTGATCTTGATGTTTATACATCCTTTGAGGAGCATCTAGTTCATAATGTGGATCATAGTGAGAAAGACTTTAAGGGAAAAACCATGCCTTTAGTTAAAGTGTTATGGTATCATGGTAATGTTCAGGAAGAATCTTGGGAGAGGGAGATGAATATGCAAGCCCAATGGTCTAAGTTATTTACTCTGTAATCTCAATGATATTTGTGAAGAGAAGATTGAGGGTTATCCATTATAAGGTTGGTAGGTTATAAGACCCTATAATTCCTTGAGGCATGATCTTGTTTATGATTTGGTTTATGACTCTTTAGTTTTTTTTAAAACGAATTCTTATGGGTGCATAAAGAGTCTTGGGAGTGTAATGGGGTTTTTGGACACAAAATAAGCGATAATAGGGACATAAATTGAATGTTTTACAGTTGGCTCATGGTTAGTAGTAACCAAGTTCCCTAACTGTTCTTTCTTGGAATTGGAGTTCACTGTTTAATTAAACCGTGAAACGGGGAAAGAAAAACTATGTGGGATTGGGGAGATCCATCCCACATGTTTATCACATGATTTTTCAAACTATGTGGGATCCCTAGGAAACCGTGTGATTTGAACCCCTTTTGGATAGAGAGTGGAATGCAATCACACGGTTTATCCGACCTTAAAACCAAAACCTGCGCCCATTAAAAAGTGTGTTTTTACCATTTATCCCTCCCGGGCCTTAAGTGTTAAAACTCAGGATTTTCTTCTATTCTTCCTCTAGTAGCCCAAGTGATGAAACAAATCACCCTAGACCTCCCAAGGACTGACCTCCTTTATTTATAATCCATTTGGAGTTCCATTGGTTGGGAATTGAAGATATAAGTGTTTCTAACACTCTTCTTTCTTATCTTTTTCGAATTAGGGATTGTGTAGCCATTATTATTTTTATAAAGCCCTAAAAAACTCTTTTTAGAGTGTATTTTAGGTTGGATATTCAAGTGGTGTTCTAATCTGAATCAAAGGCTATGGTTTTCCGAGTGTTTGTCTTCAGAATTTAGGTAGGTGGTCTACAGGTTATATCCTGTGTTCATGGTGTTGGTTTATTCATATTTAGTTGTGTTATTGGTTCCTTCTTGCAAGAATTTTGATTCATATAGTATAATATGATAATTTGGTTGGTTAAATGATGAATTTAACCCCTTATGATCCCCTTGGGATGCATTGAGGTTGGATAGACTAGAAAAAGAATACATCTATAGGGTGTTCCATATTTTTGAACATGGGTCTAGGTATGTGAATGTGTAATTGAAGGATCTTTGAGATTTAACCTATTATAGTTATGTTTATCATGTTAACCTGAGTATAGGAAAGAAAAAATATGAGTTCTATTTTTTTTGTTAACATCAATTTTGAAATGGATTTGATGTAATTTTGTTTAATATATCTAAAGGAATAAGGGAGATTTTAGTATAATATTAATGTTTTAGTGATCCCTGAAATGTGAATAGAAAATTTGTTAATGGGTTGAGGCATGTAAATGATTATGTGTTGATCAAACTATAAAGTGTGAATTGTATGTGTGTTCAATGAGTATGATTTGTGAATTATTATATGCGGTAAATGATTATAGAAGAATGTACAAACATCTTGGTGGTATGTTTGGGGTATTGTACATGAGGACCTACACCCATGGGTCGGGTTATATTGGGGAACTAAACCCCACCCCCTTTAATGAGTGGGTTTGGGAGGTCGGACTGAGGATCTATTACCCTAATAAATTCATTTGATGAGACTACCTAGACCAAGGCTCTAAGGTATGTGTGATGTAATTGTTTGTGAAATGTTCCCCCCTTGTTAGATAGGGAACTTGACTTATCCCCTTATGCATAGTATTTTACCAGAATAGTTCGAAGTAGAATTGATTAAAATTCATAACTGTAGGGTTAAATGATGAAAATGATTTATGTGAACTTTTTTAACAAATGAAACCTGATTTAAGTTCTTGTTTCTCTTATTGTTTATTTATTACTTTCATATACTATCTTTTTAGACTGTATATTTTGCAGAAACTATTGGTGGCGGCCTACTGAGTTATACTAACACTCTACTCAGGCCACCATTGGGTATCCAAGAAGACTTCATGGTTGCAAGCCAGGACAAGGTAAAGGGCCCTATACAAGATGGTTTACTTGGGATGGGATGTTCATGGATGATGGATCCATACATAGAGAAATGATCTATTTTGGGTATTCTTTAGTATATCTTTATTTTGGTTTTCCTTACACAAGACACTGTATGACATGACCTAGAATATTTACTATTTTGTTGCGGACTTGTACCTAGTTTTGGGAAATGTTTGGAAAAGCACGATTATTGGTTATTATGTTTCCTTAATGTATCAATGTATATGTGTTTTATATAACTCTTATAAATATTTTATAGTATTCCCACATATTACATTAGACTCTCACTTATAGTCAGCAACCTCTAGCATATGGGGAGGCATGATTGAGGTCATGTGGCCACCCAGATTGGGGTACCAGTTTTTGTGGCACCTGGGTTGGGGACGTTACATCCTTTCTATATAATAAAAGTGAATTTGGATCTATCACAGAGATACCTTGGGGTAATAACTCTGAAGAGTATGAATTTTTCTGAGCTAAATTGTAACTTGGTGCATGATAACAAGCCTTGATGCACAAATGGTTCGACACACCTAAGGGATGTTTTTTGGAAATACAAAAACATTTTATTAACCTTCATGAAGGAGTTAAAGTGATGATGACTATGAATGGCCTAGTATAAACATAATTTTTCATATACTAAAAACAAGGTGTCATGATTTAGACGTCATATAAGGTATTTTAATTATTATATTGTTCTCTAATTTAATAATTTTTTCTTATACATTGATTTTTTATTTTAGTAAATAGATAGAACCCAAAGGAACCATGTCAATACTAATTGTGATAGACAAGGCAATTATTTTCCTCATGAGCAGCAAGATGTTATGGGATATGGAATGAAAAATCCTATTTATATGATCACAAAACTTTATTAAGACATGAATCATTCCATACATCCAAACGATTAAAGGAGGGAAAACATTCTATTGAGTCCTTAATGAGGGAAAACCAACCTTCTTTAATAGGTTCCACTAAGAAACTAATTGATGAGTAATGGATCTATGGAATTGAAACAATATTTTCCATTTCATAGTGTTTGGAACATGAAAAATTCATTTTGTATATCTATTATTTAGAAGGTGAAGCAGATCAATGGTGGGATATCATCAATAATAAAAGGAAACATGATGAAACTGACTCCATGGAGTGGGATGAGATTAAGATCATATATTTCAATAATTTCTTTTCTTGTATTGTTTTTAGGAAAATGGATATGGTATTCCATGAGATAATGTAAAGGGATAAGGAATATGTTGGTATCCATGAGGAAATTTTTACAAGACTTGTGAGGTATTCTCCTGGAATTATCATCCAACACGAAAGGAAGGTTGATCGATTCTTCAGTTTCCAAAAACCAATTCTCTAAAGGGGTTTATACATAATGTACTTCATTAGGTATGAATAAATCATTATATGTGTGCTTAAGGTGAAAATGAATATAATACTTACCTATCAACCTCATGGTTTTGAAAAGAAAAGGACGATGAAGTTCAAAAGAAATTCTAAAATCCATGGAGAGAAGAAGATGATATTTCCTTCATACTTGAGGTGTGGAGGTAAAAATAGAAGAAATTATATTAAGGGGACTGGTAATTCTTAAATTGAATGCCAAAATGATGGAAATAAGTTATCTAATAATGCATATATTGACGAATCTACATAGAATGAACCACCCACATTCCAGTTATTCAAATGAAAGGAGTATTAGAATTATGCTAACTAGTTCCCAATTATATAGGTTAATGAAAATGATTAACATTATTAACCTCTTAATCTATGATATAAAGGGAAATATCATATGATCACTATTTATAATCAGGGGTGCGATAACAAGGTGGTAAAAGGTGTACTTACCATTCTCTCTAGAACTACTAATATCTTATTTGAATCTGGATCTACCCATTATTTAATATCTAAATAATTTAATTTGGGTACCATTATTCCACAAAAATAATTAGATATATAATTAGTAGTGAAAACCCATAATGGTGAAATTTTTTCATCTCAAGTATATGATTCCTCTTTGGTTGATGTTTTTGAGAATGAACTTGTTATAAATATTATTATTATTCCTCTATTTGAATTAAATTTTATCATAGGAATGGATTGGATTTATCTATGTTAATCCCATATTAATTTTGTAGTAAGGGAAGTCAAATTTTATTTTCCAAACCAACCTACAATCATCTATCAGTGCAATGATAAATATGAAATTTCAGTGGAAATCAAATCCATTATATGGGAATGATTCCTATTTAAGAGGGGAATTTAAATCAAATAGTTGTGAAGAAACTCAACATCGATGATATGACTATTATTCCTGAGATTTATGATGTCTTTCTAGAAGAGTTTACCATACATACAATAAAACAGGAAGTTGAGTTCTCAATAGAACTCAAATCTAGGGCCACATCTATTTCAAAGAATCCCTATAGAATGGGTCTAATTGAGTTTTAGGAATTGAATAAGAAACTATAAGATAACCTTGAAAATGGATTCACTTGGCCAAGTGTTTCACCTTTGGGTTCACCTATTCTTTTTGTTCAAAATAAATATAGTGTTATGGGACTCTACATTAATTATTGAGAGCTGAACCAGATCATGATCAATAATAAGTATCTTCTACCTTGTATTGATGACCAATTTGATCAATTGTGAAGATCTTAATACTTTTCCAAGATTGAAATTTGTTTTAGATATCAGTAACTGAGAGTTAAGAAAGAGGATATACCCAAGAAAACATTACATAAAAGATATAGAAACTATTAATATACAGTGGTTCCATTTTTTCATAATAATTCCCTCATTATATTCATGGATTTAATGAATAGTGTCTTCAGAGATTACCTTGACCAGTACATGGTAGTATATATAGATGATATTAATGTATATTTAGATAGAAATTAAGATCCTGAATATCACTTTAGAATTTCCCCTAAAGTCCCTAATGATGGAGAAACTATATGAAAAGTATGAATTTTGGATTCAAAAGGTTTCATTTTAGTGTCATATAATCTCAAGAGAGGGTATATCACTAGTTCCATCCAGGACTGAGGCTATTGAATGTTATCTAAGACCAACCATAGTGATTAAGATGTATAGTTTTCTTGGTTTATCTAGATATTATTGATGAATTTTGGAGAATTTATCATGACCTTTTAATCCACTCACTAAGTTAATTAGGAAGGGAGAAAAGATTTTCTAGATAGATGAATGTGAGAAAAAATTCAAGGAAATGAAGAGAAAATTAGTCATAACACCTATCATTACATTACCCTGTTACGGATATGGGTTTTTAATCTAAAGTTATGCATTTAATAATAAATTGGGATGCATTATTGTAACGACCCGAAATTTTGAATAAATCTTGTTTCCTAATTTTTTTTGTGTTATTTTATTTTTCATACTTAACAAAACTGTATCATTTAACATGAGTATAATTAAAATGAGACTATTGGGTTTTGACTATTATATGACCCATAGTCAGTATGACCGTTGAAAACTAAATGTTGCGACTTTTGTCTCTAAATACAAGTGATCGTGGTTAATTAATTTAGAAAGAAGATTCGATGGCCTCACCCAGTAGTCTTGGACCGATCGAAGCCCATCTAACAGAACGTGGGAAGCACGTAGCACCACTGTGCTTTGCTCTGGACCAAACCCAAGCCGAACTTCATCGTGTGAAGCTAGAATGGAATCTCCTTTTCAAGAAGTTAAAACCGATAGAAATTACTACTCGTGAAATGTTATCTGAGCCTCCCTCGGAATCTCTCACCTTAGCACACCTTAAACTTAGGTCCTATGCTGGTGTGATAAGGGGATATGTAAGGAGACCGTAACTGCCTTGTGTAATCCTTTTTTTTAAATAAAAATTTTGATTTCTTCTTATGATGAAGTTTATGAATTTTCAAATGTCCGGATAAATATAGTATGCATATTTTTGGTGAATTTTAGAGAAAGGATATTTTAAAAAATGTTTATGTAAACCATTAATAATTAAAAATGTGTAATGATTTTCAAAAAATGGTCTTCTACAAATATGTTCAGTATGAAATTTAGAGTCTAATAAGATCAACTTGATTTTTGAGGAATAGTAAATTATGAATAGTGATTTCATGCTTAGGATTAGTAATGTGACTAAATGGATTAGTAATCTCACTTAAATAAGGCATTAATATAATCTAGGCACCTTGATTAAGTAATGTGATTCAATAAAATGGTTAAATAACGGTTTCATAAATTATTAGTCAAGTATTAGTTTTTTCGGGTGAATAGTGTTTTTAATTAAAAAATTAATTAAAAAAATTTTGAATTTTTTTTTATAAAATGGATTTCATTTTTGAACTAAGAGCATCGATATTATGTTAAGGTAATTTTTGTGGTTTTTTCTGAAAAAAATGAATTTTCGGTGAATGGTGTATTTATTTAAAAATTAAATTAAAAGTATTTAGAATTATTTTGTAAAATGGAGTTCATTTCTGAAATCAGAGCATCGATATTTGGTTAAGGTGAAATTTTGGGATTTTTCTGAGAAAGTTTCATTTTCGATGAATAGTGAAAATACAGTTTTTAAGTTACAGGTGTTTAATGACATCATTAAATGATGTATTAAGTATATAATCAATATGGTTGACTAATTAATAGTATGATAAGGTATGAGGTGTCCCAAGTGGCCAATACCATGGGAAAATAACATGGAGAAGCCCATGGTTTTGTCAAAACCACTAATGTGGTGTCCCTTGGCCATTAATGCCTTGTCCCCTCACTTTCTTTATAAATACCAAGCCATCCTCTCATCCATTCGACTCCAAACTCTCCCCCAACGAAGATCTTGTCTCATTACCTCCCAAGGAGTCCTCCCAAGGTTCCCCCAAGCCCTCAAGGTCCCAACCTTTGAGTTTTAAGAGTTACGTTTTAAGGTAAGGGATCCGACCCCTCTCTTTTTTTCAAGTGATTTCTTTTATGTCATTTCGTTTATGCTCCATGTTCTTATGTTGGAGGATGTTCTCTTATATTCATTATACTGTCCTTTTTTATGTTCATATGATTAGAGACCCCCTCTTACTCTCATCATTTCATTTTATGAATGTTTACGTGGCGTCGTTAGGCTGCCGAAACTTTTGTAAAGGATTCTTTCACCCTTCTCATTTTCAAGTTCTATTTTCTTGTCAAGTCTTTCAAGTTCCTTTTTATTATGTTGGGGTATGATCTCTATATCTATCATACTGGACTCTTATGTTAATATTATGAGAGACCCCATTTTATCTCTTCAAATCATTATTTTGATGTTTTAAGTGGCGCTGTTAGGCTGCCGAATTTTTAAGTGGTTCTTTCACCCTTCTCGTTTTCAAGTTCTAGTTTCATGTCAAGTCTTTCAAGTTCCTTTTTATTTTTTGGGTGGTATGAACTCTGAATCTATCATACTGATATTTTATTTTCATATGATGAGAGACCCTATTTGATCTCATCAATTCATTTTTTTGATGTTTAAGTGACGCCGTTAGGCTGCCAAATTTTAATGAGAGAAATCTTATTTTTGTCTTCTTTTCATGTTCTTCATTTAATATGGTATATCTTTAAAATTTCATTACCATGTTCATATATCCTTCATATTTTATCCCTACAATGTTTTATGGGTCATTTATGAATGTTTTACCCTTGTCCCCTCTCTTTTCAATGTTTTCTAAAACCTCGAAACATAGCCGTTATGCTGCAGAATTTTCGTCTCAAAACGCCTCTCTCTTTTCTAAAAATTATTTTATGTTATAAAGTGAATACTCAATGCTCTTATTTCTATAGGGTTATTCACATATATATCAAAATTTTCTTTTTTAAATTCTGGGATTTACATACATGGGGCCCGCTCTCCCCTTCCGTGGGTTTAAAGTGACGTAAAGATCATGTCTTTAAAGCCGTTTTTAAAACGTTATGAACCCCCATTTATTTTATGCTATATGGGTTATTTATGAAATTTTTGATGATGATATATGTGGATCACATGATAATAAAGGCAAACTTAAGGGTGCACCCTGATAGCACTCCAATTCATTTGGTAATGATGTAACCACTAGAGATTACAATTTTCCCGATATCTTGGTGAATAACCTTGGTAATTTTCAAATGACAACTTGGGGATGGACCTTGGTGATATGTTCATGATTGTCTATGTTAAATGATGTAGCCACATCTTAAATTTATGAAAAATGTTATTTTTATTATGATATGCCACATGATTTCTTTCTCATTCCTTAAAGTTCTTTTTCATGACTTTATTGATGTATCTCAAGTTCACATGTTAAATGTTTCCCTTGTTTCACTTACTGGGCCTTATGCTCACCCTTTCTTTTGATGTATGTCCCCAGGTGATGTGATGCAGTAATGAACCTAGGATGAACATAAGGAGAAGCCTTCCAAGTGTTTAAGAATAATTTTTTTTGTTTCATGTATTGAGTTCCTGGTTTCCAAGACACTAAACCTTAAAGATCCTCAGTTTTGTAAAATAAAATTAAAAGTTATGTGACAAAAAAGGCGGGATGTTATAGTTGGTATCAGAGTATGGTTTAGTTATTTGTGGAAATTAGGATATGAAAAATTTAGGAAGAACCCTAGAGAAATGTTTAAATATTGGAAATATTCCTGGTATTTTGGTGAGTATTGAGTAAGGGGTTGCCAAGCAAATACATCCCTGTCTGGATACGAGCAGGTAGAGGTGGCTCTGGCACAGATGTACATAGGGGTAAAACCCGAAAACACCACTTTGAGCTAGACTCGAATGGGAACTAGTACACGACAACGGGCCTTGCTGCACTCTTGGTTACGACACTCCTGGGGGATATGCTTTGGTAAATTCATAAGCTTAGTATGAACCATTATTAAAGGAACAAAGATAAAATAAAATAAAGATTCACATCAGAATATATGATCATGGGTAACCTAGTTTAAATCCTAGGGGATCACAAGTTCGGGTATCCTTTTCTTCTACAAGTTATCCTTATATTCTTTAAGTTTCCTTTCATGATTATTGGCTAAGTATTTAAGCCCCTATTTATACTTTCTCTTCTTAGTTAATGGTGGGAAATGGAAGAACATGTCCCAACAACCAATGTGATAGGAAATACGACGCTGGATGTATTAATATGACAGAGATGATTAGGGGAATAAAAGATGATTATTATTTTGGAAGATGTTAACTATTTTGGGAACTCTATTTGATCATGGTAAATAGATTACTGCAGTATTTTCTTTGAGGAGTTAAGGTTGACTTATATTTTGAATAATCGATGAATTTAAGGTGTACCTATAGTAATTTAGGTTACTTATGGAAATTATTAACCTATCTTGGGGTAAATATGATTAGGTTAGTTACTTTTGTTATAAGATGTTAGGAGTGGTTGATGTTGTTTGGAGATGAATGATAAAGTTTACCTTGGAAGACTATGTTATCAAATCCTTCTTATGTTTGGGTTTCAATCTTAGTTTGGTTTATTTTGAGGATTTTTAAGGACAGTTATTTACGGAATGGTCTATGATGAAATTTGGGTAGTACCATGGAACATTGAAGATTTAAAGTAGTTTCCCTTCCTCTGGGGTACTTTATTTTGGAAGAGTTGTTTTATCTTACCCTTTCTATTTTTGGGATAATTTTTAAAGATAGAAGAAATAAATAGTTAATCTTTGGTGAATTATGTGATTCTCTATAAGATGATTCTTGTCCTTCGATGAGGCCAAGTAGTTTTGAATGCTAATCGTTTGGAGAAAAGATTTGTTTTGGTAGAAAATTTTTAAAGGATGAAACTCTACATGAAGGTAGGTATACTTCCTTATGTTTTTATTCTATGTAGTAAATGAATTCCTCAAAACTATGAAAATGAACGAAAAAAAAACGTTGTATGTTAACGTTTCCTACTGGGTAATCAAAGACCGTTTAAACACATCATAAGTTTGTGATTTTCTTGTTGTTAACTTTCTCCAAATCATGTTTTCTATCACTCTCCCTCAGAACTTGACCCTTTGTTTTTTTCTTCCATGTCCATGTTTTCCTACATGGAATTCTAGTATGGGTTAACTCGGGTGACCTTTGTACTTCCTTTTCTATCATTTAAAGTAATAGTGTTACTGACTCTTTTTCTGATGTGGGACTTTCAATGAAATTTCAAAACCCAAATTAAAAAAAATTGTGAGGACGCAATTTCTTAAGGGGGGAAGATTTTAACGACCCAAAATTTTGAATAAATCTTGTTTCCTAATTTTTTTTGTGTTATTTTATTTTTCATACTCAACAAAACAGTTTCATTTAACATGAGTATAATTAAAATTAGACTGTTGGGTTTTGACTATTATAAGACCGTTGAAAACTAAATGTCGTGAATTTTGTCTCTAAATACAAGTGATATTGGTTAATTAATATAGAAAGAAGATTTGATGGCCTCACCCAGTAGTCTTGGAATGATCGAAGCTCATCTAACAGAACTTGGGAAGGAGGTAGCACCACTGGGCTTTTCTCTGGACCAAACCCAAGCTGAACTTCATCGTGTGAAGCTAGAACGGAATCGCCTTTTCGAGAAGTTAAAATTGATAAAAATTACTACTTGTGCAATGTTATATGAGCCTCCCTCAGATTCTCTCACCTTAGCTCACCTTAAACTTAGGTCCTATGCTGGTGTGATAAGGGGATATGTAAGGAGTCCATAAGTGCCTTGTGTAATCCTTTGTTTTAAATAAAAATTTTGATTTCTTCTTATGATGAAGTTTATGAATTTTCAAATGTCCGGATAAATATAGTATGCATATTTTTGGTGAATTTTAGAGAAAGGATATTTTAAAAAATGTTTATGTAAACCTTAAATAATTAAAAATGTGTAATGATTTTCAAAAAATGGTCTTCTACAAATATATTCAGTACGAAATTTAGAGTCTAATAAGATCAACTTGATTTTTGATGAATAGTAAATTATGAATAGTGATTTTATGCTTACAATTAGTAATTTGACTAAATGGATTAGTAATCTCACTTAAATAAAGCATTAATATAATCTAGGCACCTTGATTAAGTAACGTAATTCAATAAAATGGTTAAGTAACGGTTTCATAAATTATTAGTCAATTATTGGTTTTTTCGGGTGAATAGTGTTTTTTAATTAAAAATTTATTTAAAAATATTTAGAAAATTATTTTTATAAAATGGATTTCATTTTTGAACTCAGAGCATCGATATTATGTTAAGGTAATTTTTGGGGTTTTTTCTGAAAAAAATGAATTTTCAGTGAATAGTGTATTTATTTAAAAATTAAATTAAAAATATTTAGAAAATTATTTTTATAAAATGGAGTTAATTTTTGAAATCAGAGCATCGATATTTGGTTAAGGGAAAATTTTGGGATTTTTCTGAGAAAGTTTAATTTTCGATGAATAGTGAAAATACAGTTTTTAAGTTACGGGTGTTTAATGACATCATTAAATGATGTATTAAGTATGTAATCAATATGGTCGACTTATGAATAGTACGATAAGGTATGAGGTGTCCCAAGTGGCCAATACCATGGGAACATACCATGGGAAAGCCCATGTTTTGGCCAAAACCACTAATGAGGTGTCCCTTGGCCATTAATGCCCTGTCCCCTCACTTTGCCTATAAATACCAAACCATCCTCTCATCCATTCGACTCCCAACTCTCCCCCAACGAAGCTCTGGTCTCATTACCTCCCAAGGAGTCCTCCCAAGGTGCCCCCAAGCCCTCAAGGTCCCAAAATTTGAGTTTTAAGAGTTACGTTTTAAGGTAAGGGATCCGACCCCTCTCTTTCTGTTCAAGTGATCTCTTTTATGTCATTTCTATTATGATCCATGTTCTAATGTTGTAGGATGTTCTCTAATATTAATTATACTGTCCTTTTTATGTTAATATGCTGAGAGACCCCCTCTTACTCTCATCATCTCATTTTATGAATGTTTAAGTGGCGTCGTTAGGCTGCCAGAATTTTTGTAACAGATTCTTTCATCCTTCTCATTTTCAAGTTATATTTTCTTGTCAAGTCTTTGAAGTTCCTTTTTATTATATTGGGGTATGATATATATATCTATCATACTTAAATATTATGATCATATGATGAGAGACCCCATTTGATCTCTTAAATTCAGTATTTTGAAGTTTTATGTGGCGCCATTAGGCTGCCGAATTTTTAAGTGGTTTTTTCACCATTCTCGTTTTCAAGTTCTACTTTCATGTCAAGTCTTTAAAGTTCCTTTTTATTTTTTTGGTGTATGAACTCTAAATATATCATACTGATCTTTTATGTTCATATTATGAGAGACCCTATTTGATCTCATCAATCCATTTTTTTGAAGTTTAAGTGACGCTGTTAGGCTGCCGAATTTTCATGAGAGAAATCTTATTTTTGTCTTCTTTTCATGTTCTTCATTTAATATGGTATATCTTTCAAATTTCATTACCATTTTCATATATTCTTCATATTCTATCCCTCCACTGTTTTATGGGTCATTTATGAATTTTTGACCGATGTCCGCTCTCTTTTAAATGTTTTCTAAAACCCCAAAACATAGCCGTTATGCTGCAGAATTTTCGTCTCAAAATGCCTCTCCCTTTTCTCAAAATTATTTTATGTTATAAAGTGAATACTCAAAGATCTTATTTCTATAGGGGTATTCACATATATATCAAAATGTTCTATTTTAAATTCTGGGATTTACATACATGAGACCCGCTCTCCCCTTCCGTGGGTTTAAAGTGACACAAAGATTATGTCTTTAAAGCAGTTTTTAAAACGTTATGAAACCGATTTATTTTATGCTTTATGGGTTATTTATGAAATATTTGATGATGATATATGTGGATCAAATGATAATAATGTCAAATTTAAGGGTGCGCCCTGATAGCGCTCCAATGCATTGGGTAATGATGTAACCACTAGAGATTATAATTTTCACGATATCTTGGTGAATAACCTTGGTAATTTTCAAATGACACTTTGGGGATGGACCTTGGTGATATGTTCATGATTGTCTATGTTAAATGATGTAGCCACATCTTAAAGTTATGAAAAATGTTATTTTTATTATGATAAGCCACATGATTTCTTTCTCATGCCTTAAAGTTCTTTTTCATGACTTTATTGATGTATCTCAAGTTCACATGTTAAATGTTTCCCTTGTTTCACTTACTGGGCCTTCTACTCACCCTTTCTTTTGATGTATGTACCCAGGTTATGTGATGCAGTAATTAAAATAGTATGAACATAAGTAGAAGCCTTACAAGTGTTTAAGAAGAATGTTTTTTTTGTTTCATGTATTGAGTTCCTGGTTTCCAAGACACTAAACCTTAAAGATCCTCAGTTTTGTAAAATAAAATGAAAAGTTATGTGACAAAAAAGGCGGGATGCTATAATTATTATGTAGAATGACATGGTTATAATTTATGCCTCATGAAAACTGAAGATTCATGAAAAAAATTATATAAATTATTATTTGGATTTAGCTATGGTATTTTTACATTAAATATATGGAGGAATTATCTTTATAAATAAACATGTGATATATATAATGATCACAAAAGATTAATATATATATTCACACATAAGGATTTTAATATACACGAGAGTTTATGGTTATAACTAATTAAATATTATGCTTGCTCAATATATTACCACCCTCAGAAAGAAAACAAGGTGTCTGATGATTTGGGTTGAAAGGATCATCCTAGACTATCCATGATGAGGATAAAAAAGATCCAATATTTATGGATTTGTAAAGGGTAGATTTGGAAATCTTGAAGAAATGGGAGAAATATTATCTCGATCAACTTCATGTTCAGCCATATATCCATGTAATGATTAAATAGGAACATAAGAAATATGTAAATCCAATAAATAGGGTTATAATTATTTCCATGTTTAACCATGATTTTGATGGAATTATATATTTGATGAACCATGTATGTGTTCCATCTATACTAGGTTTGAAGCAGTTTTTATAGGAAGCTCATAATTATTAATTATCTATTCATCCTAAAATCATAAAGATATATTGATATTTTAAAGAGTATTTATTATGGGATCCCAAAGAGAGAGATGTAGCCCCAAAGATTAATTAAAAACCTAAAAGATATGTGGAGATCTTATTCTCAAGATTTTAAATATGGTTTGAATCAATAACTTCATCTAGTTGAGTTTTTGTACAACAACATATTCCACTAAAGCATTAAGATGGATCCTTATGAAGCCCTATATGGGAAGAAGTGTAGAGTACCAATGTTATGGAATGAATTTAGAGAAAGAAATTTATAAGGACCTGATATAGATGAATAAATGGTATAGAAGTTTAGAGCCATTTAGTATCATATAAGGGAGGCACAAAGCCTAAATAAAATTTATGATGACAATCACTAATGTGAATTTAAATTTGAAGTTCATGACAAGGTGTTTCTAATAATTTCTCAATAGAGAAAGGTAATGAGATTTAGAAATAAAGGAAAACTAAGACCTAAGTACATAAGACCCCTTGGAAATTCATGATCATATTGGGATGGTATCCTATTAGTTGTTTCATTTAACAAACCTCTCTCAAGTTCATGATGTGTTCCATGTATCTCTTCTAAGGAAGTATATACTCGGCCTTTCACATGTACTAATCTCAGAGGTCATGTTGCTGGAACAATATATTTCTTATGAATAACAATTGGTGGAAATTATGGATGTAATATAGAAAGTTTTATGAAAGAATACCGCTCACCTAGTGATGTTATTCATATTTTAATGATTTATTATATACTCCATGTACTTATTTTATATGAAATGTGCATAATTTTTGTGAAATATTAATGTTTTAATACAAAGTATAATTTTTGAGCATTTTTAGAATTAGTCTAATTGAGTCAGTTTACTATTTTCTTTATACCTCTTATCCTACTGATTCAAATTTTGTGTTTCCTATTTTTTAGGATTCCGTATTCAATTTCTCACATATCATTAGAAGGAATCATTGGCCAATTCTTCCATTTGATGGACCATTTGGACCACACAAGAAGACCCAAATAATTTATGATAAAACTGGACCATCCATGATGATTGAGTTACTGGTCTAAACCCCGAATCTTAAATTTTATGAAACTCTTCCATATGTTTTATATTATCAAAAGGAATCACGGATAAAAATTTTAAGGTTCAAATACAAGAAAAAGGGGCCGAAATAATTCCATGAAGTCCAGCCCACCACTCTGGTCGGAAATTAAAATACGAACACTATTCATGACATGTATCCTGATCTATTAATCAAATCAAGCTGATAGTTTTTAGTGTGAAAGAGGAGATATATGTGTCCTACGTATTTGAAGAAATAATTCAGATTTTAAGTCATCTTCCAATTCCAAAATCCATTTACATTTTGTCCATTGAAAAAGAATGGATTGAAATGGACAATTTAAATTTGTTTAAACAAACCACCATAACATTGTCTCCATATGTCCAAATGACTCCATATTTTGAGAGAGGTCTTAAAACATTATTATATACAACATTGAAGAAGGATATATCTCTATATTAGGCTTTATTGATGTCCAAATTTTCAAGCCAAGTAGAGGGACATATTGGGAATTCCAACAGTCCACTTCCTTGGGTTTTAAATACATTTCCCTCCTCTCCTTCAAAGGGGTTGGAATTTCAGAAGAGAGGATCATCAATTTGCACGACCAAATCCTTGACAAAGTCTTGGGAGGACCTCCCAAACTCAGGTTTTTACTTGAGAGACCTTTCCTCCTCTCTTTGTTTTCATTTACTTTTGTGTTCTTCATTATTGTAATCTTGTATGTTTCTTTCTTTGTAATTATGTTTTAATGAAAGTTTCTTCTTCAATATATGTTATTGTCATCAACCTTATATAGTTTGATATTAATGTTCTTAATATAGTTCAAATACATTTTAATCCCTTTCCCTTATTTTTCTTCCTCATTCAATTGAAGTCTGTTTTTAATTATCATCATTGTTCGTGTGTGTGTGTTCGACGCACCACTCTTTTCATATCTCTCTATTTTTCTTCTCTTCTTAATTTATAATCATAATAATTATAAAAATATTATTAAACACCCAAATCTATGAGTAAATATATTATTGGGGTGGGTCAAAATTTATGGATGTTAAGTGATTGAGAGTATTTTCTCAATGAATATTATTTAATTTAACATTGTGTATGTTGGACTTAACATGTCATGGATTAATGACTTGTGTTGTTTTACGTGTCATTTACATGGATTATTGGAACCATAAATACACTACCATCAACAATATCGAATTTATATTAGAACCCTAAGTTAAGTTAAGGCTTGTATTAAATCATTAACACTTAGGAATTCCAATCAATGTTATCTTGTGAAGTGGGTGTTAATTTAAATGTGATATAAAGCAAAGCTCAAGGATATCACAAGCTTAAATACATAAAAATTAAATCACCCCAATCTTTATAAACTTGTTAAATCAATCATAATCAATCAATAATTTCAATTATGCTCTATAAACAATCCCCCCTAATCAAAATACAATTGACTATTTAAAAAGTATCATCGCCGAGGATTCGACACGAGTGCTGTTATACACATTAGAAGAGCATCAGAACATTGACCGGTCGAAAGGAAACAATCGGTCGTGCAATTAAAAATGGCACCATTTCCAGGGTCGGTTATTTAAGTATTCACTAGTTTCTGGTTATTGTAAAAAAACAAAATTAAAAAAAAATGAAAAAAAACACAAAGAAAAACCCACCTTCTCATAAAAATCAAAACTGAAACAAATACAAAGAAAAACCCATCTTCCATTTCCTCCCAACATCTCTCTGAATGCCCTGTATCCTCCCAAACAATACCTCGGATTTGTTTTTCCCTAGAATTTAGTGAAAACTTTTCCAACTTAGGAGGAACATAAGAGATAATCAACTCATTTAAGAACCAGTCATTGTCCAATCAATTGAATTAGATGTGGCCAATCCTAGGGAACAAACACTAAAAGAACTTATTGATCCTGATATAAATTACCAACCTCTTGGTATTCAAAATCAAAACATAGAAGCTGACTTATAACTCAAATAGGGTTTGATTCATCTTCTCCTTCATTTCCATTGGATAGCCAGTGAGGATCCACATCTCCACCTTAAAGAGTTCCAAGTGGTGTGCTCTACCATGAAGCCTCAAGGGGTTTCTAAGGAACAAATAAACCTCTGAGAATTACCTTTTTCCCTAGATGACACTACTAAGTCATGGCTTTACTACCTACCTCCAAGTTCCATAACCACATGGAATGACATGAAGCGACTCTTTTTAGAGAAATTCTTTCCTGTTTCTCATTCTGCTTTTATCTGAAAGAAAATAAGTGGTATTCGTCAATTGCCAAGTGAATCGCTCTATGAGTACTGGGAGTAGTTCAAAAATATTGTTTCAACCTATCCAAACCACCAAATCCCTGACCAACTCTTGATCCAATACTTTTATGAGGGGTTATTGGCAATGGAGAGAATTCTCATTGATGCCGTAAGTGGTGGTTTTCTTGTTGATAAAACTCCTGCAGCTACAAGAGATGTCATAAGTAACATGTCTGAAAACACACAAAAATTCCATACTCCAGAACATGCTCAAGTAAAACCAGTACAGGAAAATTAATAAATAGATCCGAACAAGATGGCAGAGTGTATGAGTGAACCTACAGGTCTTGTGCGACAACTAACTATGGATTCCAAATCCCCAACTTCATCTCCTCCACAATCAATGTTTCTTGGGCCTATAAAAAACAATGGAATCTGTAACTCTCCATATCATCCAACTGACACATGTCTACAACTTCAAGAGGATCAATCCGATTCATTTGGACCAATAGAGCTCAATGAAGCATATTCTCAGAGGAACACCAACCCTCAACTATTAGGTCAGTTTGTTATAAATTTCAACCAAACCCATTATGAGCTTTTCTCTTCTATATATAACCCTAACATGAGATATGGGAATCTTGTATCTCACCCCCCACAATTCCCTCATCAAAACCCAAACCAATTCCAATATGGTCAAGGTGTTGGTAACTTCCAAAAACCTTATCCTTTTGTTCCTCAACCTCAAATGAATAATCCTCCTCCTGGATTCCATTATCCCAGTGAGCCTTCCCAATTACAAAACCAATACAATCGCTTTCCCAAGAACCAAAATCAAGGTAATCCAAATCCGGGACAAGCCTCTACTTCCAAGAAACCATGGGAAAGCATTTTTGAAGATCTTGCCTCCTTCACCCATTATAGTCTCAAGAACATTGAAACCAAAATTGGTCAACTTTCATCCCACCTTAGTCAGCAGCAACCATCCAATTCTCCCAAACTCCTAGCTCAACCATTACCCAACCCCAAGGGTAATTTAAGTGAAATTGAACTTAGATCGGGAAAGAAAATTTCTATGCCTCAAGATAATTCCTCCAACACTCCTTTGAATGTTGTCCTAGAAAATGAAAAGAAAAAGAAACCTGAAAAGGAATCTGAATCCATTACCTCACCTCCTTTCATTCCACTTAGGAATCCAATTCCATTTCTAAAAGTTGTCTCTAAGCCAAAGAAGTCATTTGAACCTGATCCTGAAATGATCAACATGTTTGGACGTGTTGAAGTCAACATTCCTCTCTTAGATTACATCATACAAATTACTAAGTATGCCATGTTTTTTAAGGAATTGTGCACCCGCAAGAGGAAACTTAGGACCTTTGAAAATGTTTCCACCTAGCTATTTATTCCCATAAAGTGAAAAGATCTAGGGACCGTTAATTTTCTATGGAAAATTGGAATTTCTAACTTCAATGATGCACTCATAGACTTAGGAGCCTCAATTAATTTCATGCCCAAATCAATATTATACAACCTTGGTCTAGGTCCCTTACATCCAATTGGTGTTGTAATTCAGTTAGCCAATCGAAGCACTGCTAGTCCTGAGGGTATAATTGGGGATGTCCTTGTTCATGTTAATGATCTTATCTTTCCAGCTGATTTCTATGTCCTTGACATGGAAGGTGAGACAAACTCTTCTCGATCTCCCCTAATTATAGGAATACCATTACTCATGACTGCTAAAACCAAAATTAATGTCCATTGAGGCATCTTATCCATGGAATTTTGTGACTAACAGGTCAAATTAAACATTTTCCAAGCCATGCGATACCCATATGAGGATTACTCTACATTCTCAATCCATGTATCCAAGGACACTTCTAAGAGTCAATTGAACCCCATTCCATCATGTTCATCCTGTTATAATGATAAAGGATATTGTGAAATTTGTAACATGATTAAACAAGTTATAAATGGTGAAGTAAATGTTGACCTCTCATTAATAGACTCCATCAATCTAGTGGAACGTGAAAACTCTATTGAATCCCACATCAACTCTGATCTCTACTGATCCACCTTGGAAAATATTAAGGAAAATGAATCTGAAGCAACTGAAGTCCCTTCTTCTGTTCCTGAGTTGTCTAACCCACAAAGGAAAGATGAGACTGATCTGAAACCTCTTCCTGAACACTTGAAATATGCATTCCTTTTACATGATCTCTCTTATCCTGTCATTTTCTCTTCTTCACTTACTGAAACTGAGGAGTCAAAACTTCTTCAGGTTTTAGAGCAAAAAAGGCCCTAGTTTGGACCATAGTTGACATACTATAAATCAGCCCTGCTCTTTGTATGTATCACATCCATCTTGAGGAATAATCCAAACCAATTATACAACCACAAATAATACTCAATCCACTCATACTTGAGGTAGTTAGGGAAGAGATCACCAATCTTCTTCAACCTGGTATCATCTATCCAATTTCTGATAGTTAATGGGTTAGACAATTCATGTTGTACCTAAGAAGGGTGGGATAACTGTTGTCACAAATGAACATGGAGAGGTGGCCACAACTCGAGTGAAGAACAAATAGTGTGTGTGCATCGACTATAGGAAATTGAATATTGAAACACGAAAAGTGTACTACCCTCTTATATTCCTTGATCAAATGCTAGAACGATTAGCTGAAAAGTTACACTATTGCTTTCTTGATGGATAAAATGGCTACTTCCAAATCCAAATCACACCTCAGGACTAAGAAAAGACTACTTTCACTTGACCCTTTGGAACATATGCATACAATAGAATGCCTTTTGGCCTTTGCAATGCTGTTGCAACATTCCAGAGGTGTATGATGAGTATCTTTTCTGAATTCATTGAACACTGCATGGAAGTCTTCATGGATGACTTTACCATTTATGGCGATTCATTTGAATCTTGCTTGAATTCACTCTCTCTAGTCCTTCAAAAGTGTGTACGGTGTAAACTTGTGTTAAATTTTGAAAAATGCCACTTCATGGTTGCAAATGGGATTGTTCTAGGGAACATAGTTTCAAAAGATGATATTGAAGTTGGTCCTACCAAAATTGAAGTGATCCAATAACTTCCTAAACTGGCTTCTGTTCGAGACATCCGTTCATTCCTCTTTCATGGTAGTTTTTATCTGCAATTCATCCATAACTTCAGTAAAATTTCCCTCCCACTCACTTGGTTTCTCGAAAATGATGTCACTTTCCATTTTGATGATGTTTGCAAGAGAGCCTTCATTGAACACAAAACTACTCTTACATCAGCCCCAATAATCCATCCCCTATATTGGTCCTTACCCTTTGAGTTGATGTGTGATGCTTCTGATAGAGTTGTTGGGGCTGTTCTTGGTCAAAAAAGAGAAACAATTCTTCATGTCATCTATTATGCCTCAAAAACATTGGATGAAACTAAATATCACTAAACTGTCACTGAAAAAAAACTTTTAGCAGTTGTTTTTGCCTTAGATAAATTCCAACCCTATCTCTTAGCTGCCAAAATCATTATCTTCATAGGCCATTCTGCTATAAATTTCTTACTCAAGAAAAGTGATTCCAAACCAAGGCTAATAAGATGGATCCTAATGCTCCAAGAGTTTGACATTGAAATAAATCATAGACCAAGAAAAGAAAAACTTGTGCCTGATCACTTGAGTAGAATTTCTAATTCTTCTCATTCTGAAATAATTGATCCAAGATTTCCAAATGAGAACATTTTATCTCTCACTCCAAAAATACCATGGTATGACCCAATTGTAAATTACTTGGTTTCTGTTGTTTTTCCTGAAAATTTTTCAAAATAACAAAAATTGAAGTTGAAAAGTGATGCAAAATACTATTTTTGGGAAGAAAATAAGCTTTGTAAAACTGGGGCTGACATGTTAAAAAAGAGATGTATCGATGAAAATGAACATTCTTCTATGTTAGAATTTTTTCACTCAATGTTTGGTGGTGGATACTTTGGACCAAAAAGGACCTCATAAAAGGTTCTAAACTCTAGATTCTTTTGGACTTCACTCATTAAGGACTCAGATGAGTTCTTTCAATCATTTCCCACTTTCCAAAAGTTTGGCACAATTTCAAAGAGAAATGAAATGCCCCAAAATCCTTTAATTTTCTATGATATCTTTGATGTTTGGGGAATCCATTTCATGGGAACATTCCCCCATTCCAATGGATTCTCATACATTCTTCTTGCGTTTGATTATGTTTTTAGGTGGGTTGAGGACAAACCCACTAGAAAGGATGATTCACATACTATTAGTGAGTTCCTAAAGACACACATCTTCCACAGATTTGGAACACATCGTGCCTTGATAAGTGACTCAAGAACCCATTTTTGTAATAAAACTATGAAATATATTTTGAAAAATAATGTTTTTTTACATAAAACTTAAACTACATATCACCCCCAAACAAATGGCATGGTTGATCTTTTTAATAGAGAAGTGAAAAGAGTGATTGATAGAATTGTAAAACCCACCAGAAAATACTAGCTTGAAAGACTTGGTGAATCACTTTGGGCTTATTTAATTGCCTATAAAACACCCATTAGGATGTCTCCTTTTAGGCTAGTTTTTGGTAAATCATGTCATCTACCAGTTGAAATCCAACATAAGTCTTTTTGGGCTATGAAAACCTATAATTTTGAATGTGAAAAATCTGGTGAAGAAATATTGTTTCAATTTGATGAACTGGAGGAGATTAGACTTAATTTTTATGAGAATTCTAATCTCTTCAATGAAAAATCCAAGTCACTCCATGAAAAACACATCTTGAGAAAGGTATTCCATGAATGTGATAAGGTAATGCTCTTTAATTCTAGATTTAGAATTCACCTAGGTAAGCTTAATTCTCATTGGGAAGGTCCTTTTACTATTACTAATGTTTACCCATTTGGTTCAGTGCAAGTCCAAGACCCCTATTCCAAAAGGACATTCACAGTTAATGGATATCGTTTAAAGCATCACCATGAGAGGACACACAAACCTGGATCAACATAAACTTCCATTGGATCCCCAACTTCTCTTGTCAACCCACCATTATATGGAGATGGAAACCCACCAAATCCAAACCAAGGGGCACCTATTTCCCTTTAAATCTCTCTCTCCCTCTTCCTCCCTCTACCACTTTCTTCTTCTTCCTTTGTATTTCATTTTTTTAACACTTTCTTTTTCAAACCCTTCATTTTTCTCTTTCTATTTTTTGTGATTGTGTGTTTATTAAAAAATAATGAAAAACTCTAAAAAAATGAAAAAAAAGAATCAAAACAAAAAAAATCAAGAGTCATTCTTACTCAACACAGGGTTTAGAAAAATTTTCCAATATTTTTGGGGAGTCAATAGGCATGTTTTCATCTCAAAAATTTTGTATTTTCATCATGAATTTGGATAAAGAATTTTGTGTCAAAACCAATATGTTTGGAATTCTCAATTTTTGATTTGGAAAATGATTTTCTCTAACTATGAGAACCAACATCAGCTTTCATGCCAAGGCTACCTGTGGCCATCTTTTCAGAATGATTGTTTCTCACCTCTATTTGTGAATCTTGAGTTTATGGATCTTCTAGTTGAATTTTCTACTTCAGTATGCATTAATATTATAGAGGCATTTTCTAAACCACATGAGAATTATAATATCGAAATATCCTCCCATTAACCATACATTAATCCTCCTTTTGAAAGACCCTTCATGCCTATGAAAACCTTTTCCTTGATAACCACATAACAATCCCAATAGCTTTTCCCACCCAATATCAACATGTATTTTTATTTCATAAATTTTTGAAATTTAAGTGTGGGGGGAATGGATTTCATTGTTTGGGTACCCTTTTATTGATTTTCAATGAGTTATCATCTTCCTGAGGGAAAGAATCCACTTTAGTGTGGGGGAGAGGTTTTTATTAAGTGTGTTTTGGGGAATGTAATGTACTTTTATTTATGTAATTTTTTAAATGTTATTTACAAGTGTTCAAAAAACAAAAAATCAAAAATGATGAAAAAAAATTAAAAAAAATTAAAAAAATCGGTTGTGTCATGGGTAGGTCAAAAATAACTCTTCTTAAACCTTTTATCTTGTTATAACTATTACAATTAGTGTCGTGAGGAGATCGAACATGGGTGGGATATGAGTGTGAGATCTTTTTCAATGTCAACTTTTCAAAAAACAGAGAAAAAAAGAAAAAAAAGAGCACTTTCATTATATTCTTATTTGGAGAAGTTTTGTGTTTTGTAAATATTCCATCTTCTCATTCCCTTCATATTTACTTACTCTTTTGTGTCGTATTTTTCTTTTTATTCCCTCGTAAATATGTGTTTCCATTTCCTTTCATGTTTTATTTCAAAAATATTGTGCATTGTGTTTTCCATTTTGGTGTTTTACCCCTCCTTTTTTCTCTCTTGGACATTATATTCCTTCCATCCCATAGCCACAGAAAAACCCCTTAAAAATACCTCTTTATTCTTGTGAACTTTTTATAGGGATTGTAATTTGAGATCTCTTTCAAACTCTAAGATTTTCACTTTTGGTTGGTGAAAGAGTGAACCTCCACAAATGAATTTTATCATCTTGAGAGGTGTGAGTTTTGAGTGTCCTCGTTTTCTATTTCTAAATTTGAGCATGAAAAAAATGAATTGTTTTTGGAATATTGTTTCTATAAAAAAAATTTCTGTAATTCAATATGGAAGAGTGAAATAGTCTCAACCTCCCCTGATTGAAGAAAACAAAATTTTAATATTTGTTGTTGAGTGAAAATGATTTTGTCATTTTTATATTTGTTTCACATGAGGACATGAACAAGACTATGTGTGGGGGATTTGATGTTATTAATATTTTCATGAATTATTATATATCCCCTTTACTTATTTTATATGAAATGTGCATATTTTGTGTGAAATATTAATATTTTAGTACTAAGTATAATTTTTGAGAATTTTTTTGAAGTACACCAATTGATCTAGATTACTATTTTATTTATAAATATTACCCTACTGATTCAAATTATGTGATTATAATTTTTTATAATTCCTTATTAAATTTCTCACATATCTTTAGGAGGAATCATTGTCCAATTTTGCCATTTTAAGGACCATATGGACCACACAAGAAGACCAAAATAATTTGTGATGAAATTGGACCATCCATGATGATTGAGTTATTGGACTAAACCTGTAAGGCCCCGACCCCAGCTACCCAGAATCGGTGCATTACTTCGTAACATTGGCATGATCACAAAAGATCAAGTCTCGAAAGACCGATTAGTTTAGTAGCCTTGGAAACACTAGATACATTCATAAGTCTTTCATTACATCAAAAAGTAAACAAACTACAATAACATGGTCTTCATAGTCCACAATCATATCCCTTTCTGACTACCCCTGCAGGTCATTCATAAAATACTTCTTCACATCCTGGAAAAATATTAAAACATTGAAAGGGGTGAGCTCAGATGCTCAGTAAGGTTAACAATATAGCGGAAGCTTTCATAAATAAACATTAACATTTAAGGCAATGTATAACTAAATCACAAGCCTTTTAAACATGAACATCAACATAATATGGAAAAAGTAAAATGAGATAATGCCATTCACTTATTCACATGGATATTCTACTGGTCAAATAATCACATGCAATATCAAAACCACTTTCATAATGATGGAATGCATAATGCCAGACTATCATAACCACGTAGCCAAGGCCTCGTGCCAAGACCACAAATAAGATTTTGTCAAGGCCTCGTGCCAAGACACTAGTTTGTCTCATGAGACCTGCCGATGCATCGAGGAGTTATAGCGGGCTCCACCCGTCACTTATTAAGTCCAATGCATTCCTCATATGAATAGGTTTAAACATATCATAAACCATAACATAATCGTATCACATAAAACATGCATAAAGGAAACATAACATTTCCACTTTTCAATCACAAGATATCAATACAACACATTGATATAATAAAAATGCTTTGAAAACCATTTTCAATACCAAAATAAAAGAAAGTTAAAACTTTGTATTTATTTTTCATTAAAAAAATGATGGCTTGTAGAGGAAGCCGAAACTCAAATAATGGTCACGGCGGCGGAGAAGTCGTTGTCCCCGCATAAGTACGGAAAGAAAAACATTCCCTTTTGTCGTTTAGCAAATCGCTTCGTATAAAAAAGATTCCTTTTGAATAAACGTAAAAGTCAAAGGGGTTTATACACCGTATAAAAGAAAGTTGTGTATAAAACCAAATATGCCTCAATGAAAGGGGATTGAGACGAAGTCCTTAAATAGATCATTTTTAAAATAAGATACATCCATTATGTGTATTCACTATAGGTACACATAAATAAAGTAAAAATACAAAATAGGACATAATAATATCATGACATAATTTGAAAGTAGGAGATTAACCCAAAGAATGGAAATTGGGTTAAGAAGTTCCCTTACCTCGTGTCTGACTTGACTCAACCATTCTTTAACCTCCTGAATAATAAACTAGTGTTAATATATACCTTATTAAGAACCATTTTCAATTTCATTATCCTTTTTATATCACTTATTACCATGATATGAACATTATGTAATTATTTAAGTTAATAACGGTCGTTTTGTTGATCTTTGGTACTTGAGTCAACAATAAACTTCTTATAATTATAAGTTGTTCATGTGGTGAAATATCCATTATATCCAGAATTATATTAATGATGTAGATATCATATATACCATATATATACAGTATATACATTCATTTATAATATTACGTAACATTTAGAGGTAAGAAATGAAATGCACCATTCATGGAGACGGTAAGCCGTACGTACGCATGAACGCTACTTTCATTTCAATTTCATATTTAATGGAATGAAATCATAATGATATAAATGTATAATATAATTCCAGTATAATATAGTGTATAATACCATTTACTCCATCCTTTATACATCCCACATATGGCATTAACGATTCAAATCACTTTGAGGGGGCGGTAGTCCGCACTTCCTAAAATGAAATTATCGCGTTTTACCCATAATGGAAATCATAAAGTATGCCATAAATGAGAAATACAGAAGCATAAGTAAAACATAAACATATTATATATCATATATAAAAATAGTGACATCTTAATGGCCACCATTGAAGGTGTTATATGAGTGTTGAAAAATCATCGTTTCGTGAGTCAGAAATTCGCCATCCACAGAAACCGTATGTTCTTTAACCATTAGATGTAGGTGTGTGTAAGTGTAGCTCAAATCCTTCTTATAACAACATCCTAGTATATTTAGGATACTGGTTTTGTTACAAAAGAATTGAATAAAAAGATTTTAGGGGGTTGGAGAAGAAAAATAAACCAAAACAACATTAGAGAAGACATTACCTCAAAATCGGGTAACTCTTTTTGATTTGAGCCAAAGGCTTCCTTGGGAAGAGTTCTGCCCAAAGTGAGGCTTCTATGAGTAAGAGAGGGATGTTGGGAGAGTATTTGGGCAGAGTTTGGACGAGCCAAATGGCTTGAAAGTGTAAATGTGGTGGGAGAGGTGGGGGCCTTTTATAAGTGGAGAGGAGGGGCACTTTTGGAAAGATTGAAATGTTACATTATTTCACAATGCTTTTCGGATTCTAAAGGTCCCACACTTATATAATTTGAGGCTAAGGTGATAAGGTTTCGAAATAACTTCATCTAATAGGCTTTGGACAAGTGTAAGGCTTGGATTTTTCATTATCTTCTCATTTTATTTAAATTGTTAAATAATGAGGTCATCGCCACATCATAATGATGTCATAAATAATTTAATTTATATAATGTCTAAAAATTATAAAAAAAATACTATGATGTAGGAAATCTTTTTATATTACTAATGAATATTTATAATCAAAATTTGGACTAGTGTAACCCAATGTAAAAATTGTTTTAGTAAAGCATTTTATGTTTGTGTCATTTTTTACTTTAACATTAAATAAAAGGTATTTATGTCATTTTCTAACTAAAGTGGCTCCATGGGGTCCCCAAGTTGACCCATGGGTTGACTTGGTCGGCCATGACTCATCCAATAGGAGTAGGACAAGTGTCATGCTCATATCATATTATTATAACATTATTTTTACCTTAAACTACACTAATTACCTCTAATCGCGATTAAGAACTTAAAAGTTACTATTCACCAAAAAATTATTTTAATCTCATTGAACCACATTTTACTTATTAATGACAACCATGTATGTCGGATTTTTGAAAATCAAATCACAGAAGTGGTAATATTTCATTTAAACGAAAAATCAGTTATTTAACTACCACTTAGTGGTTTCACTATTCATCAAAAATTGATGTTTTTCAGAACAATGCCAAAATTTCACCCTAAGCTATAATTGATATTCCGAATTCAAAAATGATGTTTATTTTAAAAAATTCCAAACATATAAGTTGCATTAATTAATTTTATAATTAATTTCCGCTGTTACAACAAATAGCGTGTTTTTAAGAAACAATTTATATCAAAAGATTGGCAATTGTTTATGTCCATTTTCAATGTTAAATTAATTCTAATGACCACCATTGGATAAAATGGTAAAAATATATTATAATTATACTTTAAAGCCACTCAATAGTATAACTTATCACTATAAAATATTTTTATTAAAAAAGTTGTTTTATGTATTTTTCACTATTCATAAAAATTTGGAAGTTCTCAGAAAATTACAAAAAACTCAACATAGGCTAATTTCAATATTAGGAATACAAAAACGAAGTCCATTTTGAAATATAAAATTTCTATAAATCTAAAGGTGGTTATTACTATTCATAAGAGCTACTTTGATTAGTTGCGGTGTGTTAGAACTCAAACTTGCGTACAATGCAAGCTATTGCATTATTGAAAGAGAGGCGTATCGTGGAAGCTCAGGGTGTTACATTCTCCCCTCCTTCAATAAATTGCGTCCTCGAAATTTTGAAATTTTTCTTTGAAAATAAAAGGTTGAAAAGAGAAAATACCTTTGAGGAAAACCCACATCGAAAATAAGATTAATAAAATTTAGCCTTAATAAGAGGGAAAGGGAAATGAACAAGTCACCACCCAATTATGATCTCGATTAAGAGAACATTGGTTGCAATTAGAGACATATAATTAGAGGAAAAACGTAAATATTTGTAAGGAGCGATTGGGGTCATCAATCACAATCAACTGTCAAATTGAGGGCCTCAAAGCCTTCAATCTATGTTGATTTAAAATATCATCAGTTCAACAAGACATAAGGTATTAGGATAACACATTTTTTTTTGTTTTAATATCCCTTTACTAAAGTTTAAGAATTAATTTATTCATTGAATAAGAGATAGGTATATATATATTTATGCTTGACAATTAGAGTTTCAACCTTCAACTCATCTTTCACTCAAAAAGATAATAGAACACAAAAATATTATACTTATCCTAATTGTATAATGTTCCAAATGTTAACACATACCATTTAGATTAGTAAAATTATTTTGTAATAACCAGGGACTTCCTGTAGGCTAGTGGTAGGAAATAAAGGCCTGTCGCACTATGATTGTGGGTTCGATTCCTGCAGCTTTGTCCGACGCGACGGGTTATGCCCCACCCTGCAGGTTGTCCTTTTCATAAAACTATAGTATTCCAAGAATAATCTCCAGAAAATGTTTAACCTTAAAATAACTTAATCCACTCCAACCTTTATAGTTATCCAAAATACCTCTGTCCAGACTTTCTCTAAAAGGTCTCTTAATTCCAAAACCAATTTATCAGATTCCCCAAACAAAGATTAGTTTCTCTTATTGTTACATACTAAAAATATGATTACCTTAATCATATTAAAACCTTACTGAAATCAAAAAGTACTGCAGTACAATCTTTATATATATCACATTATTCTTATAACCAGAATATAATCCTTGAGTCCAAAAGCACCAATACATTAATTATTCCGCTTCAACTGTAGTCGCAGCATAAGATTGGCCTTGATCACTTGGCCTTTTCTGAGGTAAGTTTCCCTGACGCTTAGGGCATTCATTTGTATAATCCCATGTTTCCCTACAATTGTAGCATTCAACTTTGACAGCCTCTTTCTTTCCCTTGCAATCACGAGCCTGATGACCCTTTTCTCCACATTTATAACAAACTCCCATTCCTTTTAGGCAAGTACCAGGGTGATTCTTCCCACAATTATCACATAAAGTAAAATCCTTCTTTCCCTTTTTCCCTTTATCTGTCTCTTGTTCCATCGTTCTCTTCTTCTCTTGATTTACTTTGTTGTCATAAGACTTAGAGAATTCCTTTTCTGTCTTGATAGCACACAAGACAATATCTTCGTATGATGAGACGGATTGTGATACTAAAGCTCGACGGAGAAATGGTTTTAACCCATCAAAGAAACGATCAATCTTACTCCTTGGGTTACGTATATAATCGGCAGCATGCCTCGCTGTCCTTGTAAAGTTAGCCTCATACTTTGCGACATTCTCATCCTCCTTCTCCCTCAAACTCAGAAATTGCCTTTCCATATCTGCTCGATGGTCACGAGGAAAGTATTTTTCTAAGAAAAGATCTTTGAACTCCCTCCATTCCATATTCGATACGTCATCATCTTCCTTTGTGTTTCGAATCAGCGACCACCACTGATCGGCATCTCCAGTGAGGCGGTAAACTGCCATGACAATCTTCTCCCTTTCACTACTCCCCAAGGCATGGAATATTTTCTCTAAGGAGTTTATCCATTGCTCAGCTACTAACGGATTTGTAACCCCATTAAATGTTGGTGGTTGTTGCCTCATGAAGTGGTCTATCATTGATCCTCCACGTTGTGGATCAGGGTGATCCATACGAGTAAGGTTATTATTCATAACTTGAGTGAGTTGTCCCAGTATGGTAATAAGTTGATCAGAACCAGTTGTATCTCTAGATCCACAATAATTATCTTGAGCAGGAGGGAAATCCCTACACGGAGTGCGTGCATTGATACGGTTTCCATTCTTTCCACTAGGCTCCATTTCTAAATAATGGCATAAAGTGGATTAGTTTATAAATCAAAATACATAATTCCATACTTGTAAAACACTTAACATAAATTGAACTAATTATGGATATAATCCATAATTATAAAAAGAAATTCTTTCTTTGAGGAAGTATGTACTCATAACCCTTCATAGTGGTTTGTAAATAAAATGAGAATTATCCTAAGCATATCCCCCGGGAGTGTCGTAACCAAGAGTGCAGCAAGGCCCATTGTCGTGCACCAGTTCTCGTTCGAGTCTAGCTCAAAGCGGTGTTTTCGGGTTTTACCCCTAGGTACATCTGTGCCAGATCCGCCTCTACCTGCTCGTATCCAGACAGGGATGTATTTCTCGGAAAACTCACAACATCTCTACAATACCAAAATTCCAGGAAGTTCTTCTATACTAATCCTCAAAGTCTATCTTCGGGCTATGTGCTCTAATCAGAGTTTATCTAAATCTAGCTTCCAAGGTTAGTACTAAACTGCCTCTGATACCAACTGTAAGGCCCCGACCCCAGCTACCCAGAGTCGGTGCATTACTTCGTAACATTGGCATGATCACAAAAGATCAAGTCTCGAAAGACCGATTAGTTTAGTAGCCTTGGAAACACTAGATACATTCATAAGTCTTTCATTACATCAAAAAGTAAACAAACTACAATAACATGGTCTTCATAGTCCACAATCATATCCCTTTCTGACTACCCCTGCAGGTCATTCATAAAATACTTCTCCACATCCTAGAAAAATATTAAAACATTGAAAGGGGTGAGCTCAGATGCTCAGTAAGGTTAACAATATAGCGGAAGCTTTCATAAATAAACATTAACATTTAAGGAAATGTATAACTAAATCACAAGCCTTTTAAACATGAACATCAACATAATATGGCAAAAGTAAAATGAGATAATTCCATTCACTTATTCACATGGATATTCTACTGGTCGAATAATCACATGCAATATCAAAACCACTTTCATAATGATGGAATGCATAATGCCAGACTATCATAACCACGTAGCCAAGGCCTCGTGCCAAGACCACAAATAAGATTTTGTCAAGGCCTCGTGCCAAGACACTAGTTTGTCTCATGAGACCTGCCGATGCATCGAGGAGCTATAGAGGGCTCCACCCGTCACTTATTAAGTCCAATGCATTCCTCATATGAATAGGTTTAAACATATCATAAACCATAACATAATCGTATCACATAAAACATGCATAAAGGAAACATAACATTTCCACATTTCAATCACAAGATATCAATACAACACATTGATATAATAAAAATGCTTTGAAAACCATTTTCAATACCAAAATAAAAGAAAGTTAAAACTTTGTATTTATTTTTCATTAAAAAAATGATGGCTTGTAGAGGAAGCCGAAACTCAAATAATGGTCACGGCGGCGGAGAAGTCGTTGTCGCCGCATAAGTACGGAAAGAAAAACATTCCCTTTTGTCGTTTAGCAAATCGCTTCGTATAAAAAAGATTCCTTTTGAATAAACGTAAAAGTCAAAGGGGTTTATACACCGTATAAAAGAAAGTTGTGTATAAAACCAAATATGCCTCAATGAAAGGGGATTGAGACGAAGTCCTTAAATAGATCATTTTTAAAATAAGATACATCCATTATGTGTATTCACTATAGGTACACATAAAGAAAGTAAAAATGCAAAATAGGACATAATAATATCATGACATAATTTGAAAGTAGGAGATTAACCCAAAGAATGGAAATTGGGTTAAGAAGTTCCCTTACCTCGTGTCTGAATTGACTCAACCGTTCTTTAACCTCCTGAATAATAAACTAGTGTCAATATATACCTTATTAAGAACCATTTTCAATTTCATTATCCTTTTTATATCACTTATTACCATGATATGAACATTATGTAATTATTTAAGTTAATAACGGTCGTTTTGTTGATCTTTGGTACTTGAGTCAACAATAAACTTCTTATAATTATAAGTTGTTCATGTGGTGAAATATCCATTATATCCAGAATTATATTAATGATGTAGATATCATATATACCATATATATACAGTATATACATTCATTTATAATATTACGTAACATTTAGAGGTAAGAAATGAAATGCACCATTCATGGAGACGGTAAGCCGTACGTACGCATGAACGCTACTTTCATTTCAATTTCATATTTAATGGAATGAAATCATAATGATATAAATGTATAATATAATTCCAGTATAATATAGTGTATAATACCATTTACTCCATCCTTTATACATCCCACATATGGCATTAACGATTCAAATCACTTTGAGGGGGCGGTAGTCCGCACTTCCTAAAATGAAATTATCGCGTTTTACCCATAATGGAAATCATAAAGTATGCCATAAATGAGAAATACAGAAGCATAAGTAAAACATAAACATATTATATATCATATATAAAAATAGTGACATCTTAATGGCCACCATTGAAGGTGTTATATGAGTGTTGAAAAATCATCGTTTCGTGAGGCAGAAATTCTCCATCCACAGAAACCGTATGTTCTTTAACCATTAGATGTAGGTGTGTGTAAGTGTAGCTCGAATCCTTCTTATAACAACATCCTAGTATATTGAGGATACTGGTGTTGTTACAAAAGAATTGAATAAAAAGATTTTAGGGGGTTGGAGAAGAAAAATAAATCAAAACAACATTAGAGAAGACATTACCTCAAAATCAGGTAACTCTTTTTGATTTGAGCCAAAGGCTTCCTTGGGAAGAGTTCTGCCCAAAGTGAGGCTTCTATGAGTAAGAGAGGGATGTTGGGATAGTATTTGGGCAGAGGTTGGCCGAGCCAAATGGCTTGAAAGTGTAAATGTGGTGGGAGAGGTGGGGGCCTTTTATAAGTGGAGAGGAGGGGCACTTTTGGAAAGATTGAAATGTTACATTATTTCACAATGCTTTTCGGATTCTAAAGGTCCCAAACTTATATAATTCGAGGCTAATGTGATAAAGTTTCGAAATACCTTCATCCAATAGTCTTTGGACAAGTGTAAGGCTTGGAGTTTTCATTATCTTCTCATTTTATTTAAATTGTTAAATAATGAGGTCATCGCCACATCATAATGATGTCATAAATAATTTAATTTATTTAATGTCTAAAAATTATAAAAAAATACTATGATGTAGGAAATATTTTTAGATTACTAATGAATATTTATAATCAAACTTTGGACTAGTGTAACCCCACGTAAAAATTGTTTTAGTAAAGCATTTTATGTTTGTGTCATTTTTTACTTTAACATTAAATAAAAGGTATTTATGTCATTTTCTAACTAAAGTGGCTCCATGGGGTCCCCAAGTTGACCCATGGGTTGTCTTGGTCGGCCATGACTCATCCAATAGGAGTAGGACAAGTGTCATGCTCATCTCATATTATTATAACATTATTTTTACCTTAAACTACACTAATTACCTCTAATCGCGATTAAGAACTTAAAAGTTACTATTCACCAAAAAATTATTTTAATCTCATTGAACCACATTTTACTTCTTAATGACAACCATGTATGTCGGATTTTTGAAAATCAAATCACAGAAGTGGTAATATTTCATTTAAATGAAAAATCAGTTATTTAACTACCACTTAGTGGTTTCACTATTCATCAAAAATTGAAGTTTTTGAGAACAATGCCAAAATTTCACCCTAAGCTATAATTGATATTCCGAATTCAAAAATGATGTCTATTTTACAAAATTCCAAACATATGAGTTGCATTAATTAATTTTATAATTAATTTCCGCTGTTACAACAAATAGCGTGTTTTTAAGAAACAATTTATATCAAAAGATTGGCAATTGTTTATGTCCATTTTCAATGTTAAATTAATTCTAATGACCACCATTGGATAAAATGGTAAAAATATATTCTAATTATACTTTAAAGCCACTAAATAGTATAACTTATCACTATAAAATATTTTGATTAAAAAAGTTGTTTTATGTATTTTTCACTATTCATAAAAATTTGGAAGTTCTCAGAAAATTACAAAAAACTCAACATAGGCTAATTTCAATATTAGGAATACAAAAACGAAGTCCATTTTGAAATATAAAATTTCTATAAATCTAAAAGGTGGTTATTACTATTCATAACAGCTACTTTGATTAGTTGCGGTGTGTTAGAACTCGAACTTGCGTACAATGCAAGCTATTGCATTATTGAAAGAGAGGCGTATCGTGGAAGCTCGGGGTGTTACAAAACCCCAAAGCCCATATTTTACAAAACTCTTCAATATGTTTTAGATTATCAAAAGGAATCATGGATAAAAATTTAAAGGTTCCATTAGAAGAAAAATGGGCCCAAATAATTCCATGAAATCTAGCCCACCATTCTAGACGGAAATTAAAGTATGGACACTATTCATGACATGTCTCCTGATCTATTGATAACATCAAGCTGATATTTTTTAGTGTGAAAGAGGAGATATAGGCGGCTGACTTTGTTTAAGAGAGCATTCATATTTGAAGGCATATTCCTATTCCAAAATCCATTAACATTTTCGCCATTGAAAAAACATGGATTGAAATAGACTGTTTAACATTGTTTGAACAAACCTCCATAACTTTGGCTCCATAGGTACAAATGACTCAAAATTTTTATAGAGGTCGGAAAACATCATTATCTACAACTTTGAATAAAGAGATATCTTGAGATTGGGCCTTCTGGATGTCCAAATCATCAAGACACGTAAAGGGGCATATTGGGAATGCCAACAGTCCACTTCCTTGTGCTACAAATACATTCCCCTCCTCTCCTTCAAAGGGGTTGGAATTTCAGAAGATAAGAGAATCAATATTCATAAAAAAATCCTTTCTAAATCCTTTGGATGACCTTATATACTCAATTTTTCACTTGAGATACCTTTCCTCCTCTCATTGTTTTCATTTACTTTTGTGTTCTTCATTATTGTAATCTTGTAAGTCTCTTTCTTTGTAATTATGTTTTAATGAAAGATTATTCTTCAATATCTCTTATTCTCATCCACCTTATATAGTTTAATATTAATGTTTATAAAATAGATTAACTATTGTTTAATCCCTTTCCATTATTTTTCTTCCTCATTCAATTGAAAGTCCGTTTTTAATTATCATCATTGTTCGTGTGTGTGTGTTCGACACACCACTCTTTTCATATCTCTTTATTTTTCTTATCTTCTTAATTTATCATCATAATCATTATAACAATATTATTAAATACCCAAATGGCTGAGTAAATCTATTATTGGAGTGAGTCAAAATTTGGGTATTTTAATTGATTGAGAGTATTTTCTCGACAGATATTCTTTAATTTAACATTGTGTATGTTGGACATAACATGTCATGGATTAATGACTTGTTTTGTTTAACGTGTGGTTTCCATGGATTATTGGAACCATAAATATACTAACATCAACAAGATCTAATTTATATTAGAAACCTATGTTATGTTAAGGCTTAGATTAAAGCCTTAACACTTAAGAATTCCAATCAACGTTATCTTGTGAAGTAGGTGTTAATTTAAATGAAATATAAAGCATAGCTCAAGGATATCACAGGCTTAACTCCCTAAAAATGAACTCACCCTAATATTTATCAATTTTTTAAAGCAATCATTTCAATTAATCTATGTAAACAAACCCCCATAATCAAAATACAATCAACTAAAAACAATCGACTATTTAAAAAGTATCATCACTGAGGATTCAACTCGAGTGCTGCTATACCCATCAGCAGAGCATCATAACTTTGACCGGTCGATAGGCGACAATCAGCTATGAGTTTCACCTGGTCATTGTTTTTGTTTTGACAAAGCCACCTGTTTGAGGAAGCTACGTGGGAACATGAGGATATGATAAGGAATAAGCATCATCTGTTTGTATATGTGTGACCAAATTTTGTGGGAAAAATCAATTTCAATTGGGTTAGAATGTAAAAACCCTAAATTATATAATTTTTTGAATAAATTTAATTTCATTGATATATTGTGTTACACGCAACATTGAGTTTTAACAAACCACAAAAAAACTGTTAATATTGTTATTTAAACACTAATGTTATTACATAGAAAATAAAATTGGATTCATGAATAGAAATAAAAACATCTTAAATATTAAGTATAATTGTTTTATATAAATAAAAAATATTAATAAAATGGTAATTAATTTTTAGTAAAGTATTTATATGTTTTGAAAATATTATTTTCTCAACAATTGTTTTTTATTTCTTAGAAAAATTATAATATTATTTTTTAATTTTTTTAGAAAATTAATTTTTTAAAATAATATTCATTTGGGAAATTATAATTTCAAAATTAAATTAGGGTTAATTTTTTCAATTTTTTATACAAAGATTAATTTTTGGATGAATAGTGAAAATACTAGTTTTTGTTGAGAAATAACTTTTCCTTTAAAAGTTTTATAAGTTTAATTTTTAAAAAAATGGAGTAAAAAGTAAAATTAGTTCAATAATATATTTATTAATCTATTTTAGTTCATTGGAATTATTTTCATATTTATTTTTTATAGAAAATGTTTTAAAGTTTTGAAAATTTTCTCTTTGGAAAACCACTTTCTCATCACATCTGTGGGTTTAATTTTATATTAAAATTTTCAAATTTTGTTAATTTAATTTGAAAAAATTGATTCCATATTTTGAATCATCATAACTTATATTATATAAAAATTTCAACATAATTTTTTTCTCATAATTAATAGTAAAAAAGGTAAAAATTAATTATCCCAGTTAAGGTTAAAATTGGTTTATCAGGGGTTAAACTAAAAATATAAGGTGTAAAATCAACTATACACTTGTAAAATACCATTTAATGGTAATATTTAGACCTTAAAATCTCTAAATTTTAATAATTATCAATTTTAGATCAATTGTTATTTTGAAAAACATAGGTACACCTTTTTCTTTCTAAAAATTACAAGTGTGCCACTCACCTCACTTATAAAAGTCCATCCCCTCTCCTCCCATATTCACACTTAAAAAAATAATTATCTAATAACTACCCAAATATATTTATTAAATACCTCCCAAAATCATATATTTCTTTTTGATACAAAAAATCCAATCTATGAAGGCATTAGTTTAAACCTAAAGAGGTTTTCTGAAGAAGAGGTAATGCTTTTAACTAGGAATTTTTGTTTTAGTTATTATTATAACTCCTTTAAATATTTATAAATTATTATGATATAATAAAAATGTATATCCCATATACTTATATTTTGTTATTTTAATTTAATAACCTATATACATTTACACCTCCATCAAATGGGATACAAAATCATCATTCATGTATATAGCGGACTGCCGCCTCGCGAACCAATGTTATTTGTTTTCTATCACCACATCTCAAGTATGGATATAATAATAGATTAAATTTTTAAAAATTATATTTATTATATTATTATACCATTGTATTTATTATATCATATATACCTTCTTAATTTCAATATTGCGGGATTATGATAACGTCGCTTGTGTGTGCGATATAGTACTGCCTCGTGAAGCGATGTGATTATTTTATGCTTTACATGGAAGGTAATAAAGATTATTTTAAAGAGAATATGTGATATATATTACATAAAATTTTTTCTACAACGTTAATATATTATTTACCTTTCTTTATTTAAATCCATCAAGAAAATGGAAACATTGTACATGCGTACGTACGACATACCGTCTCCCGGAATAGTGTATTTCATTTTTTATCTATAAATTTTATGGATTAATATAAATAAATAAATAATAAGTATACAAAATAATTATATCATTTTTAAAATTATGGACATTATGTAACCATGATTAAAGTAGGATAACCAAAAATAAAAAATCAAAACATACACGAAAAAACAAAGTAGTTATTGCCTAAAACATGATTATAACATGGAATTGTTAATAAATATGTAATTAAAGGTCATAAGTAAGTAATATATGATATCATATATATATAAATATTTTTCTATAATAAATTTTTAATAAAATTATATTTATTATATAGGAGGTTTGAATATGTATGAACGGAGTCAAGACTTAATGTAAGAGACTTTTGTCTCAATTTGTCTTCTTGGGGACATACGTTACGTTATGAACCTATATTATTTTATGAGGATTAAATAAATACAATTTGAAATTTAATATAATGTATTAATTTATTATCATTATATTATATGTTTTATTTAATGTTATTATTTCATGGGGCTTACAATTCAATGTTACCAAAGCGGTAACGGTTTTGTGATACAATCTCATCGTTTATCATGATTATTTATGATTATGATTCCAATGAGGAAGTATTATGATATATATCTTAATAAACTCATAAATTTTATTCTAATATAACTATTATATGAGAATAAATTTTTTCAATTCATTTTCCTCTCTTTATATAATCAATAGTTTAAAAAAATTCAAGAAAAATCATCTTTATTTATCTCTTCGGCTAAAAACCCTTTTTCATATATAAAAATGTTCTCTAAAAAGGTTTTAAAATAGTTTTTTTAACATTCTATAAATTATTTATCAAAGAAATTATTACCAATTTGTTTACCTTTTTATAGTTTTTTTGAAAGAAATATTCATGTTTTTTTTTTCAAACGATGTTTGTTTGGAACTTTCTAAAAATGTGAAAGGAATATTTTTTTAACATATAAAACATGAATAGAATTTACAAAATTCAGGAAATTTACTTGTTTTGAATATTAATTTATAAGTTTCTAATTAAATTTTCAAAGAAAATGATTTCAAATAATTTTTATGAATTATTAGTTTTAAAAAGTGATTTTCAATGTGAAAAGGGTACCATCTTAAAAAAATATGCTTCTTTTTCAATGGATAATAGTATGATAAAATGATTATGAAACCCACTTCTTTTTGTAAATTTTATGATTTTATGAAATGATGAAATTATTATGAAGCCTATTTCTTTTATAAATGTTATGTTTTGATGAAATGTTTATGAAACCCATTTATTTTTATGGGTTTTGATATAATGAATATTTTATAATCATTTTGAAAACATATGTATGATTTACATTTTTTATTGACGATAACTATATCTCCCTCTCTAATAAACATGGTAAATATTGATATCTCATGAGATAAACATGAATGGAATAGGGTGTGAACCCAATTCAGTAAAGGAATCTATTCACAATGATAGTCGTGAGAGTGAATCTTTACTACAATAATAGTTTGGGGAGTGAACTAATTCTAGTATGATAGTCTGGGAAATAATCCTTGAAATAGTAAGGAAATGATTTTATACACTTATGCGTATTCCACAAATCTATACGTTATGCCAATGTTTTTCTCATGGTTTATATTCATTTATTCCATTATGATTCATGGATTATAAACTTTAAAGATTTATGATATGGCTCAAGTTTATGTTCTTTGGTATGCAGGTTATGGTTTTAAATTGTTATTATTATGTTCTCATACCCTTATGCCCATCATATACTATAATCTCCCTTGTTTACCCTTACTGAGCATCTAAGCTAACCCTTTCTCATGTTTCCTTTCCCAAGATTATGATGAAAGGTATTATGTATGATATGTCTAAGAAGGGTTCTAGTTATAAATAACATATTAGGAGATAACAAACCTAACTTATGAAACAATTTTTTTATCAAAATTTTCAAGGGCACTAAACATAAATAATTTTAGACTGGATTATTATGTCAATTATTGAATATTTCTCTATTAATATGAAATATTTATATTTGAGAAGTTTGGGTCTTTACAAGACACCCTATAAATGTTTTTTCATGTAATTAGGTGTGGTGTGATGGAAATTACACTAAACGTGTTGATGAAGCACTGAGAATGAGTTTTAGTAGGTGATTAAAATAGTGGGGAGAACTATGGTTTAGAATCAATATTTATAATTTTAGAATTATGGTGGGAGTACCATAATCTATGAGATAGATTAGTTGATGAAACCATTGTGTCTTGAGATGAATGGGCATGGGTAAGAAATATTTCATCATTTTAGTGAAGATAATGATAATTTTATAATATTTTTGATAAATAGTGATACATTTTCTTAGATTTTTTTAGCGGAAGATCATTCATTGTTTCAAGATATAACATGGTGAATTGAGAGTAAATTATGGATATGGGTAGTTTAGGATTATTGGTTTTTAGACCATGAATATTTCTTAGGGGTGGGGAGTATTATGGATGGGAGATTATAAATGATATCCTTCTTTTAGGATTAAATTTCTAAGGGAAATATATATTTTTAGTCCTGAGTTCTTAAGAGAAAAATTTGGTAATTTCTCCTATAAAATGCTCTCAATTTATTTATTTCCATTGATCTCAAAATAGGGTGTTTTCCCTAGAGATGGAATTTAGAGATATTTTAAACCATTGGATTTTTTTTCAAGGTATATTAATATTTATTAAATGGATATTAATTATTTCTAATGTGAAAACACTGATATATCTTAACTAAAGTATCAAATTAATATATTTTACTTCGTAGCTAAGTTCAGAATGGAGTTTTTACCTAGGCATGGTATAAACTCCACATGTTTTCTAGGACCAAGGTTGATAATTTTAATGGGTATTTTATTTTATTTTTCATTTTTGTTTTTATTATTAACTCTCCCTTATTATATCCCCTATTCATCAGAAATATGGACTTCAATTTCATAACACAACTGATAAATATAGTGAAATGGAGAGAGATATAGCTTATGAGAGGGGATAAAGGAACACCAAATTCATTTATGGAGGTCCATTGAATTTGACCGGGATGTAGTGAGTGCGTAGTGTAGATACAAGATTGAGATTTTATAGTTTCACCTTTAGGGAGATCATATTTATATTTTAAACATTTACCTATTTTATTAATGGTTTTTAATTTTAATAATTCTATTAGATAGATGAGAAATCCTTAAGGGCCACTGTGTGGTGATTTTAGGGACAAAACATGGGTTTAGAGTAATCAAAAAGGTATTTTTGTTTAGAAAACTAGATCACATGACATGTAGTTTATGAAAAAATGTTGTTTTTTATTAGATTTGGTGAAATTTAGAAGATGAGACTACATGGAATGTAGTAATTGAGAACATACTATGTAGGGTGACTGAAGGTGTGGATAGTTACTTGACAAAACCCTCATGTGAGGGGACATGATCATGTAAGGTATATGAATAGACCCTATGTAAAATACATGACTAGAGGCCATGTGGAATTTCGGTTAGAGGCTATGTAGGGTGCATGTATAGGTACCTTTTGTATATTACACACTATATAGGGTTGTTTCACATCGTGTAGTTGGGAGATTCATGTAAATTTGGGCCAAGGTATATGATTATATAAGTGATATTAGTGTACACATCGTGTACATGGAGGTACACATGGTGTACTATTCTCTTTGGGGGGTTTTGAGTAATTTGGATCCATGAATCTTGAAATGGAATCTAGAGGAGTATATTATGAGTATTTTTAGGATGTGTTTTATTATACAATATTATGATCCTTAGTAGTGGAAGCAACCTAAAAAACATACAAATATATATCCATGGAATCAAACATGTAAGTGTATTACAAAACGGATCATGGAATGATTTACCAAAAATGTAAAAACATCATCATATTCCATCATTTTTCTATGATAGAGTTTTCTTGATGATGATGAAGAGGAATAGCATACAAACACCTCCTGACTACCAAAAAGCACCGACCAATTGATACACAGATACTTCATGAGGACACCTTCACCAAGTAATGAATAATATTTGATATTGGAAGAGAGTTTGATATATAATTCAATCATGTCTCACACACTCAGAAACTATCACACACACATAGAAACACTGAGAGGATAAGGATCATATCTTTATATAGGCATCCTCAATGCTTTTAATTTAATAAAAAGTGTTTGTAATATGTGATAAATCACGTTTCATCGTATGGAATCAGTCTCTTTCATCATTTCTGTGTTTATTCATCCAACACTTCAATAAATGGGGTTCTTGAGCAATAAATGAACAAACTCTTTGCTTTGTAATTGATGAAAAGGCTAGCAGAGAAGAATGTGGAAGTCACCTATATCACATGAAAGATAAAAACAACGTTGATGTTATCCCTAAAATCATATATTCCACCATAGTTTAGTGGTTTATATTTTAGAACACATCCAAAAATACCCCACATGCATTAAAATTTCATAAGGAATTTATGAAAACCATCACAACTCTTTTTGAATCCACTAAATCTCCTTTGGATATATTTTTATCAAATTCACTTAATTTTTTAAAAAAAACTTTACCCAAAATTTAATACTTATCCAAGGGCCTAACTATGTGACCCCATGGGCCAAAACAACATTAAAAGTTTCTATGAAATACCTATTTCAAAAATTTAAGAAAAGAGTGGCCTTTAGTAAAGAACCAATGTTACTAAATCTACAAAGGGTCTGGTGTGATCGCCATTAAACATAATCACATGTCTATATGAAAAATTTCAATACAAGATGTATCATATTCATCATAAATAGACATAAAAAATCCTTTTTTCCAAGGCATCGAGTGACCATTAGACATGTAATGTATTAATATAGTATATCTAACTCTTCATTTTCTAATTCTCTAAAAAAGACTAACCATGTCGATGAATACATCACATGCCATTCATCTATCTTATGGGCACATCACACGTCGCTTGTCCAAATAGTTATTCATATTTTACGTGAATAACTAATCCAAAATATGAATTTCCTTATTATAAGTCAACCAAGGTCTGGATATCTTTTACTTTTTATAAAAGTTAAAAAAATACCATTTTGGTTTTGATCCAACCGACTACAAAATAAAAAACATACCCAACTAACCCCTTATTAGAATAATAAACATATATAATTATGTAAGTAGGGAATTAAATTATAAAGGCACTCATTCTAGGTATCTCATTAACACAAAGTAATAAATATTGAAAATAATAATAAACATCTAATTGTATCGATGACCGTATGGCATTCCTTGATATAAACTTTAGTGGGTCAATCCAAGTGTAGATTCTGTACTTATTAACTCATGAATATACTCTTCATATCTCATATAAAACTCTTTTAGATGAGTAAAAGATTCAATTCATGGTAATATTAATATAACATCACAACCCATAATACTCTTTTATAGTGACCCATGCCTTAAACACATCTTATTTCATAATTTATAATATAGTTTTCCAATAAATAAAATAAGAGGATATATAGGTCTAGTGTTTTTGAAAGATTAGACATATAAATACATCATATTAAATATAAAATCATTGTAATTATTTAAATCTCTAATCAGTTTTTCTAACTCCCATAAATTTTATAAAACTATAAATGATATCCTTTGGAAAATACATAAGGAAAAGGGCGATCTAGAATTCCTAATAAGGGAATACACATGGAAGTAAATCATAACATGAGTTTTAAGAGGCATTACATGATATCATAAAGAGGACGGTCATAATAATGGATACATTTAATACATAAAGCATTTCATAATATCATAACCATTTTTAAAAAACATAAAATATGATATCATAAGAATAATTCATGAGACACTCTTAAGACCATCATCATAAAGTATACAAAGTCTAATAATAGATTGGGTTCACTCCCTAATCCCTTAAATAAACATCTCATCAGATATAAAGATTTACCCAATTCATTGGAGTGATATATAATTATAGTAACACCTATCATATAAATAAAAAAATACTTATTCATAACAATTGAGAAAAATAAACCATTCATAAATCATAAACATGATCAAACCCATTAGAAGTAAGGGGTTACATAATTGAGATTCAAGGAATAATTAAAGGATAAATCTTAAGTATTTCCAAGAGAATAAGGAATTAAATAATTTTGAAATTCCATAATTTGAAAACAAATATAGGTCTCTAACATGGAGTTCTAATGTAGAAAATTCATTAAAAGGATCTTGGAAAAGAAAGAATAAAAAAGAACCACTTGGGGGTGATTTGTGAAATAAGTAAAGAACTTTTTAAAGAAGTAAAGAGTTTATTGTTTTCTATAAAACCAAAATTGAACAATTAGGTTTATCTATAAAATATTTAGGGTTTTTATAATCTATTCATGGTTTAAAAATATTTTATGGGGGTGATGTATGTCATGAGACTTGTAATAGGAAAGTTCCCTTAAACTGAGTTTACTTAAATATGGGAATTTACAAGGGAACTAAAAACATCTATAACCCTAGAAATGAAACAAATATTTAACTAGTTATATATATATAAAAATATAAGAGTTACATGAGTATAATATTTCAAAAAATTGAGAAAAATAATTATAATGCGTAATCGAAAAGTCAAGACAGAGGCACTGAAGATCCCTTACCTCATTTCCTGAAAAGATATTTACTTACACTAAAATTCATGAATAATAAAATTAAGTTTATTAAAAACATTTTTATGAAAATTATCAATATATATTATTTTTTATAAGGTTTATTTATCATTATGTTTCACCTATTTGTTACACCATTTTCGCTTATGTCAGTTACATTTAATTCATTTGTCAATTTCTCAGAAAGTTTCATGGTATATCGACCAAGGTAAAAGTTGTGTAAAATAGTTTCATAATATCAAAAAAACTATATTAATTTTTCCTTTATTATTAAATTAAAAAAAAATTTATATAGGTAAATATGTTTTCCTTGAATGGACTCAAATTAGAAAAGGTACTTTGATATGTCCTTTTTAGCAGTTAAATTTACTATAATTGTTTTTTGTTAATATCACTTAAATTGTGTATAATATTATTATTATATTATGTTAAAGGTACATTAAATAAACTTTCTTATACATTAAATAATTTTTTCTATTCCACCCATTTTATTCATTATGAAAAACAAAAAAGAAACATCATCACATGGAGGCGGTAGTCTATACATACACATAAATAACGCTCTTGTTTTTTCCGAATAGAAGGAAGGTATAAAATAATATATATTATAATATTATAATCACTGACATGTTATAAATATCATATTTTTTTATTCAATAATAGTTTTCAACCATCCATGAAAGGCAGTGAGAAAATTAAACACGCCGTTCATGGAGGCGATAGTCTGCACACATACACGGCGACGTTTTCGTCTTTCTGAATGATTTTGGCGGAATGTATAAAATAGAAGTTACATTAGTATAAAAAAATAAAAAAAGTATTAATAATAAAAATGTTCTCATAATCTCATTTATTGAAAATTTTTGGGGTGGAAGAATAGAAAATAATAAAGAAATTGTGATGGAAAATATTTCTCCTCACATTGGGTGCTCTCCTTTGGTCACACGTTAATGAAACATAGCTCAATATTTTTGAAAGATAAATGATTTTAAGATATGTGGATATGGTTTAGGAGAGATTAAGTAATTTTTTTGATAATAAGGGGATTTGGAAGTGTGGATAGGTGGAGGAGTGGCAGTTCCTTTTATAACTGAAGAGAAGGGACTTTTTTGGCACATATAACTCTTTAATAAAAATAGATCTCATGTTTCACATGGTATATAAGGACCTGGCCTTAAACAATACATAATATTGAGTTATTACAAGATTACACATGGAGGATATTTTTAGGTTTCGAGTTTTAGAGAATTAGATCATAAATCATGCATTACATTCCACATTTAAACAAAGTGGTTAAATAAAATATAGTATTCATTTTTTCCCATCAACGGAAACATAGTTAAAACAAAACATGGTTTATTTCATGACACTTCCTTGACCCTATCATCACATCATGTACCTTTCCCTTGACCTATGAAAAACATTTCAAAAACTTGGGATGAGCATAAAAATCTTAGTAAGGGATATAAAAGTACGAAATGAAAACATTAGTCCATGTAAGAAATCATACATTACTCATAAAACATAATCATTTTAACATACCACATCAAATCATGAATAAATCATAGAAATAATAAGACATAAAGGTAACTTGAGGCATTCATAACATTCTTACTTAGGGATTAACCCTCATGGTTACATTTGGAATACCCATCACAATATATTCCCTAAATCTCTTCTGAGAAACCTTAACGTTTAACCCCTTCGCGTTACCCAATGCATTGGAGAGCTATATCGGGCTCACCCGTCCCTTGTTTATCACGGAACCAACCGTCTTCATAAAAAATGCCCAAGAACCATAACATAATCATAGCAAATAACTTAATCATAAAGTAAAGATAACATTCCAATACTGAAATAACAATATAACATTTTAAGATATTGAAATAATGAATCCATTCTAAAAACCATTTTCAAAACCATTTAAAACATTTAATAAAGATATTTTTGAATCAAAGTGTCTCATACCACTTTAAAGCTTTTAACATTTTAAACCATTAATATCCATATAAACAAATCCTTAAAACCAATTTGAAAACATGGATATTAAAAAGAACAAATCAATAAAACATTTAAAGCGATATTTTAGTTAAAGGGGTTGTACCAAAATTAGAGACACTTGAATACTATAATTGAGGAATACAATTTAATCAGATCATTATAATATCATGAGAATAAATGGATTCATGATATAATATTCCAAATGACTGTATATACACCATATAAGAGTGAATTTGTGCATAACAACAATGAAGTCTCAATAGATATTTAAAATGAGATAAAATCCCCTATAAAGAAGGTATACTTAAATTAAGGATAAATCAATCTCAAAATTATGTGTGAAAAATATAAATAAACAAATATAAGTGGATATTAAGTGTAAAACAATCAAAGGTCATTCAAAAATATTAAAAGGATCACATATTCAATAACTACATGTTAAACCCAAAGAAATCGAAATTGGGTTAAAAAGATCCCTTGGTAAAATTCGACAGCCTAACAACATCACTTTAAAATTCATAAAATTGGTTGATGAGAGAGAAAATGGTATCTCATCACTTGGAAATAAAATTTAAATCAATAAGGATATATAATAACATATCCCAACATAAAAATATGTAAATTAAAAGGCATAATAAAATAAGCCTTTTTAAAAGAGGAGTGTGAAAGGCTCCCTTACCGATTTGGGAAACTTTTGAAACGTACACCCCATGAAAGAAGGGTCATAAAATGAAGATATAAATACCCATAAATGATAGTATATTGTAAAAATAGTAAAATAATGGGCAGTACATACACCAAAAAAAAATAATTAGTGGCAAATGTAGCATGAATGTCACGGGAATAACAAGTGAGATGAAAAATCCCTTACGAAAACTTGGCAGCCTAACGGTGCCACTTAAAACATCCAAAAATTTATTTATGAGATCAAATAGGGTCCCTCATAATATGAAAAAAAATTACAGAATGAGTAATATAAAATAACAACCCCAAACATAAGAAAGATGAGCTTAAAATAAATGACATAAAAGAGAGTACTTAAAAAGAAAGAGAGAGGTGGGATCCCTTACCTCAAGTCTGACTTGTCTTGTTCATTTCATTATATTCCTAAACAATAAACATTGGTAAATTTATAATTGCATAATTTACTCGTTTAAAGATTATTATTCAGTTCATATCACATATTATAACCTTATAATAATTGGTTAATAATGTGAGTTCATATCAGACGTTTTTGTCGATGTTTGGTACATGAGTCAAAAATGAACTTGTTTGAAAATGATTGTCCATGTAGTTATATATAAATCATCTTAAGAATAGTATTAATGATTTAAATATCATATATATCTAGTACATATTAATTTATACTCTTCCATAACATTTGGAGATAAAAAGAAATGAAATGCACCGTTCATGGAGATGGTAGGCCATACGTACGCATGAACACTACTTTCATTTCTTTGTCATATTAATGGAATTAAAAATAATTGAGATATATATATATATATATTATAATTCCATTATAATATATATTTTTTATAGGTCACATAAGTTCGTTAATTTCATTATTTATACATTCCATGTATTGCATGAATGAGTCACAACACTTGAGGGGGCGGTAGTCCACACTTCCTCGTATGAAATTATCGCAATTGCACAACATGCATAGCATAAAGGTATGTTTTAAATATAAAATAAAAAAGAATATGGGAAACATAAATACCATATATATCATATATAAAATACAGTGACATCATAATGGCCACCACGAAAGGTGTTAAGAGAAGATTGAACAATCATCGTTTCGTGAGGCAGTAATTCGCCATCCACAGAAACAGTATGTTCTTTAACCATTAAACGGAGGTGTGTGTAAGTGTAGCTCGAATAGTTCACATAAAAACATCCTAGTATATTTAAGATACTTTTTTTGTTACAAAATAAAGGAATAAAAAGAGTTTAGGGGTTGGGAGAAACAAAATAAAACAAAAGAACACAAGTGAAGACATTACCTTTAAATCGGGTAACTCCTCTTGGTTTGAACCAAAATGGTTTCTTGAAGAGAATTCTTCCAAATGTGAGGCTTAAATGATTAATAGAGGGATGTGGAGAGATGAAATGGGCAGGGGTAGGCCGAGATATAGGCTATAGAGGTGTGGGTAAGGTGGTAGATGTGGGGGCCTTTTATAAGAGAAGAGGAGGGTCACTCTTGGAAAGTTATAAACTATTACTTTATTATAAAATGATTTTCAGATTTAAAAGGTCCCAAAAGGATATATTTCTAGGATAAGGTGATAAGGTTTCTAAATCAACCCATACAATAGATTTGTGACAAGTTTAAGACCTATATTTCACCCTATCTTCTCATTTTATTTAAATCGTTCATTTATGAGGTAATCACTACATCATGACGGTGTCATAAATAAATTAATTTATTTAATGCCTAAAAATTATAAAAAAAATATCATGATGTATGATATCTTTGTATATTAATAATTAATATTTATAGTAAAAAATTTTACTTTTATAACCCCATATAGGAATTTTTTTTGTAAAACAATACATGTTTGTGTCATTTTAATTTTAACTTGAAATAAAAAAGATATTAATGTCCTTTTCCAACCAAAGTGGCTCCATGGGGTCCCCAAGTTGACCCATGGATTGTCTTGGTTGGACATGAATCATAAAATTATGGTAGGACATGTGTCAAGGTCATTTCATATTATTATAACATTATCTTTACCTTAAATTACACTAATTACCTTTAATCGCGATTAATAGAACTTAAAAGTCCCTATTCACCAAAAAATTATTTTAATCTCATTGAACCACATTTTACTTATTAATGACAACCATGTATATTGGATTTTTGAAAATAAAATCACAGAATTGTTAAAGTTTCATTTAAATGAAAAATCAGTTTCTTTAACTACCACTTAGTGGTTTCAGTATTCATAAAAAATTGAAGTTTTTCAGAAAAATACAAAAAATTCAACCTAAGCTATATTTGATATTCCGAATTCAAAAATGATATATATTTTAAACAATTAAAAATATATAAGTTGCATTAATTAATTTAATAATTCATTCCCACTCTCAAAACAAATAGCGTGTTTATAAGAAACAACATCTATTAAAAGATTGACGCTAGTTTAAGTCCAATTTCAAAGTGAAATTAATTCCAATGACCACCATTGGATTAAATGGAAAAAATATATTCTAAATACACTTTAATCTCAAGTAAAAATATAATCTATTTATATAAATAAATCAGATTAAAAAGAGGTTTTGAATTAAAATGCAACATTTTCACTAAAAATGATCTTTATCGGAAAAATAACAAAAATTTACACAAAGTAAATTTTGATGTCCAGATTCTAAAGAAGGATTTTATATTATCAAATACAACATATAGAATTGTCAAAAGTATATTTAAAAAGGGTTCTCCATCAAAATGTGGTTAATCGACCTTTTAAAGAATATTAGAATATTTATGCTTAAAATTGGATTCATTTTCATTTTAAGCCTCTAACATTTATTGGATAAAAGTAAAAATATTTGACAAACATATATAATCATTTTGTAGATAGTTTCATTCAATCCAGCCAATACAACGTCTAGGCATTAACTAAAATTTAAAATAATATTATTTTATTATTAGTGTGCAACGTAAGATTTCAAAGAAACTCATTGTTGTGTATTAGGTACGCCATCGAGCATAGCGTTCCCTTTAAAGTAATATTAATATTTTATTCACAAATATGGATAAATATGAAAATGTCATATTCTTTATTTACCTGGGGTGTTACATGGTAGGTGAATAAAAAGTAGTTAATAATTTTTTTTTGAATATTTAGGGTTGATAAATACCCAAAAGTAGTTTTCTAAAAATGTTTTAAACATGTTTTCAAGTCATTTACTTTTATATTTTTACTTTTACCATTTTTGGTTTTTTACTTAGGTAACTAATTTTTACCTAAGTAATATATTTCAATTAATAAAAATAAAATAATTTTTGTAATATAATTTTAACCTAAAAATTATAAATATTAAATCCAATTCTTCAAGTAAAATTTATATATGCAATGAAAATTAATTTTAACATTATCATATATAACACGCAAAAGCCTGTTTTAATAAAAAGTGTATCTCTAAGCACAAGTTTCATTTTTAGGGTTAAATTATCAATGTTATTGATTATATTGAAATTAAAATTCCTAGTAGTATTAAAATAATATTTAATTTATATTAAAATAAGTAAAAAAACTAGTTTCTCCAAGTGAAATTTTTATTAAGAGAAACAGAAAAAAGTAGTTTTTATTAAAACATTACCTATATTTTATAAAATGTTATGCCTGGTTTTTATATATCAATGTGGAAGTTTAAAATATATTAATTATATTAAAAAATAAAAATATATCTTGTAATTATTGTATAATAATGTCATAAATGTGACAGTATCAGTAAAATTGATAATTTTCAATATTCACCAAAAAATAAATTATTTTAGAAAAATATAAAAAATTATATTATGCTAATTATGACATAATGATTTAAAAAATGATTCTTATTTTATAAAATAAAACTATATAAATTACAAATTTATTTTTTATAATAAAATTAATTATATAATGAAAAAATTATTTTGTTGAAAAAATGACGTTTTAAAATATTAAGTGTTCTTAATATTATTTCATATCAAGTTATAATTTTTTTACTATATTAGTTTAAATGTAATAATATTTTGGTAGTTTTAAATTTAATATATTAGTATAAAATATAAAATACTTAAAAATTGATCTTTGAAAAAAATATTAGTTTTATAGTAAATATACATTAATAAATACCATTAAAATATCTTTATTTATTTTATAAAATTTATGTTTAATACTCCATTAATATTAAAATTTTATTTATATTATATATATAAATCATATCACATTTTAATAATATTATTATTATTCACATTTAAGGTATATATATAACAATTTAATATCACATTTTTAGGTTATTATGATTTATATTATTTTAAATTTTCTACTTAATAATAGAAGACTTTAGTATACCTATTGAATATATAACCAATGTCCATATTAGAAATGGCCATAATTGTAAGAACCATATTTACAATGACTATATTTTCAATGAACAAATTTCATTCATGTATATATATATACTTACTAAATCATTTATTTATTCCACTCTCACTTCACAATGAATAGTTCTTATTTAATATTATATATTTTTAATAATTATTTCTCCCCTCATAGTGATCTTACTCATTATAGGTTTTTGGCTGTTGGTGATCCTCAAGGATTAAGATGATATAATAGATTTCATATTCATGAATATTTTATTCTTTTATATTTATTATCCGCTATTTCTTTATGCATGTTTGACATATGTACTTCATCTATGGAGAGTAACAATCCATAGTGTGTAGTATTTATTATTTTATTTTTTTTGTTGTAATATCCCACTTATGAATGAATAAAGTGTATATAATTTGTATTATATATGATAGGGAAAATTTTCTAATCATGTTTTAATCCTTTTTAAAGAATATAAAAAAATTATTTTAAATTATAGACATAAACTAAAATAAAAAAACAACAATAACAATAATAATGGCTCCAAAAACCTGAGGTGTTACATTATCCCCCATTAAATAAATTTCTTCCTCCCAATTTTATATTTCTACTCATTAATGATGTTAACTATGGTTATCTATAAGGTGACTCAATATTTAATTTTCTAAAGAGGAAAAAATCACATATATTCAATTATAACAAGAATAATAACTATTTTGTGTTTCTTGCTAATAATGTGTGAAAAATACCTATTTGGGTTTGGTGATAATACCTATTTTATTTTTTCCCTTGAGTTTATAGTTATACATGTAGTGAAATATTATCACAAATTTCTATGAGGTATGAAATGAAATTCAATAATTTTATAATAGATACACCACATTGACGTATCACTTATCCCTCTTAGATATTCAACTTGGTGGTACTAGAAAAGATGTTATGGTTGAATGATAAAGTCGATGAAGAATTATCATCCTCCTCATAAGGATCACTAAGATTCACATTCAAACCCCACCAACCCTTTTTTGGAGATTCCACCTCCACCACTGATACTTCCACTATCTCCATCTTATACCTCACCTGTGTGTCCATCCCCCAAAAATAACTACCCATCTCATTACACACTTGATTCACTAGTCCCTACATTTCCTATTCTGTGAAGACATATCAAAAACAATTTGGTGGGGGATGGATGCTCTACCAGGTTTTATATGGGTGGATCGTTATGTTCCTAAATAGTACCCTCTAAGACCTGAATTGTTTCACACACAATCCACATGGGATCACATTCTCTGAGGCATTAAATATGATTCTTAAACTTCTCCCACCCTCAATGTCACTAGGAAACCTCCCCTCTTTTACCAAACCACCATGGATTATTTCACCAGCAATTGTGGAAGAGGGTTTTATTCTATATCCAGCATTAAAATAATTCTTTCAATCTCTTCATAATCATTGAGGTCTACATGCGGTAAAAGCGAATTTATGGAAAAGATAAAGACAATACATTGGTACTATTATTGTGTGAAGTTACATTATCTCTATAAAAACAACTGGTTTTTATCTCTACCCCCATCATATTTTCTAATATTAATTATGTTTTGGGTAATCTAACCACGATTGATGAATTGGGAGTCTATGTTTAATTAGTTTATCCATTACTACAATCACATAAAATCTATCTAAAATACTCATTTAATAATTTTTATTCCCATAAACATAAATTTAGAATTAAAAAAATCATAAAAATAGATGTTTATACATGAAAATGTATCGGGAACTTAGAGAAGATATAATAAAGATCACATATAAAAAATCTAAAGTGGAGGTTTTAGTTAGGAAAATTCACCTCATCGGTAGTCATTGAACTAAATACACCTTTTTCCTATGGTTGTGGTAGTTTTTCATTCCTATAATTATTATTATCTATGTATTTATGACACTAAACTGGGTAATGTTCATGTTTTATACAATAGTACCTTGGACCGTTAGTGGTGATTTTGGATGCACACTTTCCACTCCCATCATGCTAACTGAACTCTTCATATTCATATGGTTGTTTTGTGTTTAATTCCTTCCTATTTCGAAAGTAATTCAATTTCCAGTCACCTTGAGTCAATTAACATGGTGCCTCTTCCAACAAATTTGACATATAAGTGGGTGAATGTCCCTTATTTTATCATTATCATTGCCTAAATTTTCATGAGCCTAAATCCTTCTCTTATTTTGTGAACTTCAGATTTAAACTACGGTTAAATTGTTAATCATGTTTTGAGATAGTTGGATTAGAATGATAAACATATTTCGTAGACCATATCTTGTTATAATGGGTTAATCATTGAGGTAATTATAACATTATCCCTCTAACCTATAGTTAACACGGTTCCTTCTGGTTCCAAAAACCACTAAAACCAGAAGGGTTAACATGAGGGACAATAATTTAATATAATATGGGTATTATTATAATCAATCACATAAAATATATTTAACCATACAATATTTTATCCTTTTACACCATCAAATTATACTTTAATTTATTTAGTTAAACCTATATAAATATTATTTTAACCTCGATTACTTCAAGTTGGTTTATCTTTTACTTCTAAAAATAGTACCTCGAACTAACTAGAAAATCAATCCTTTATAGTAGTTCATAAAGAGGATATTATTAAAAAAAATATCCCTCGAGAGTGTATATCCAGGTGTATAATTATGCCACAATTTCATGCACTAGATAAGGAGAGATATATTATAAAATAAAAAATAAAAATGACCAACTTGGGTGGTTCTTTGTGAAATAAGTTATAGTTATTTTGAAAGAAGGAAAGAGATTATTGGTTTAAATAAAAATAAAATTAAAACTAGAGGGTTTTTAATAAAATAATTATGGTATTTTTAAGATATTAATTCTTAAAAAACATTTGATGGGGGTGATTCTCATCGTGAGATAAGAAGTATAGAAGTTTCCTTAAACTAGGTTTAATTCATAGTGGGAGTTTATAAGGGAAATAAAGACATGTATAAACAAAAAAATTAAGATGATATTTAAATAGGTATAAATTTAAGTAAAATATATACAAAAATATAGTATTTACATTAGAATAATATTTAATTAATGGGAGAAAAATAAAGAGAATGCTTAGCCGACAAGTGGAGAATAAGGAACGGAAAATACCTTACCTAATGTCTGAAAGTGATTTGAACTTTGAATTAGCTTCTAAAATAATAAAATTAAGGTTATTAAAAAAAAAAAAAAAATTTAGACTATATTTATTTTTATAAAGTCTATTTATCATCACATGTCCCCAATTTGTTAAATTATTTCTGATTATGTTGGTTACTTGAAGTTCTTCAGTCAATTTCTAATAAAATTTCATGGTATGTTGACCAAGGTCAAAGTGATATAAAATAGTTTCATAATATCTATAATTATATATTATTAATAGAATTATTGTTACATTATTATAAAATTTATAAAATTAAACAGTTTTTCCAGGAATGGACTTAAGTAAAAAAAGGTACATTGATATGTCCTTTTTAGCAGTTAAATTTACTATAAATGTTAAATGTTAAGATTACTTATGGAATGTATAATATTATAATTATATAAATTTTACTAGTTTTGTAAATAAAATTTTTATAAATTTCATAAATGTTTTATTCAACCCATTTTAGTTGGTATATAAAATGAAAGAGAAACACAATCACATGGAGGTGGTTGTTCACACGTACACACAAACGACACTCTCCTTTTTAATTAATAAATGGAATGTATAAAATAATAAATATTATCATTTTAAAATAATTAACATGTTATAAATATAATATTATATAAGTAAATAATCTTTTTCAACTATACATGAATGGTTGGGATGAAAAATTGGACATGTCATTCATGGAGGCGGTAGTTCACACACATGCATGACGACATTTTCATTTTTCTCAATGATTTTAGAGTAAGGTATAAAATTTACTTCACATTATTATAACAACATAAAAATATATTTATAAAACTATTTTTATCATACTATCATTTATATAATAGGTTTTGATTGGTAGAAGTAGAAAATAATTAAGAAAGTATGGTGTAAAATATTACCTCTTACTTAGGATGTTCTCCATTAGTCACCACATTAAGGAACCTTAGTTTTCTATTTTGGAAAGAAAAAATATTCTAGTATGTGGGTATTATGTTTATGAGAGAATAAGACAAAATTTGGGTTGATACTGATGGGATTTCAAAGTTTGGATAGGTGGAGGGGTGGTGGTTCCTTTTATAATTCAAGAGAAGGACATTTTTGGCACATATAACTCTTTAATATAAATATATCACATGTTTCACATTGAACCTAATACTTATAAACATAAAAAAATTATCAAATAAAATTTCCATATGTAGGGAGAATTAATTTTAACATTAGGTCAGGTGATGTGTAGAAATCAATTTTTATAAAAAGTGTATTTTAAGCATATGTTTTGTGTTTAAGATAAAATTATCAATTTTAATAATTACATTTACATTAAAATATTTTTTATTATTCAAATAATAATTAATTAACATTAAAATAAATATAAAACCGAATTACACCATGTGAAAAATTTATTAGGAGAAATAGATGAAAAAAATATTTCGTTAAAAAATTACAAAAAATTTATAAAATGTTGAGCATGAGTTTTATATATCAACATATTATTATAAAATAATTAATTTAAAATTATAGAATAAATTTTTTATAATAAAAATGGATTCAAAAAATTTCATGTTATTCTTATATAATAACTTTATAAAAGTGATAGTATTTCTAGAATCGATATTTTTCTATGTTTACATAGAAACCAATTGTTTTCAACATAAAAATAAATTTTTTTATCTTAATATAATTTTGAAATGATAAACTAAAAAAATTGCGTTCATTTTACAAAATAAAAACTCAAATATTTATAATTTTTTTAAAAATAATATATAACAAAAACCATTTTTATTGAAAAAATCATGTTTTTAAACATTAAGTGTTCTTAATATTATTTCATATCAATTTATAAATTAAAATATTTTAAAATATTTGTTCATATATAATAATTTTTTAAATATTTTCAATTTAATATATTATTATAACATATAAAATAATTAATAAAATAGTTGATTAAAAAATATTACTTTTATACTAAATATGCTTTTACCAATAACAATAAATTTTAATTATTTTTATTCTAAAATTAAATTATTCTACTCCATTGATATTAAAATATTAAATTTAATTATGTATATACAATTTATAATTTTTTAATAATAATATTTTTATTTATACATAAAAAAAAATTATGTATATTTATAATATTTTAATATAATATTTTTATTTCATTCTGAGTTATATTGGTTTAAAATTACCACTTAACAATACCCGACTTTAGTATAACTACTAGATATATGAAAAACGACCATATTTTCAACGTCCAAATTTTCAATGACCATAATTGAAATTACTATATTTAAAACAACCATATTTCATTCAAATATATATAGACTTTCTAAATCATTTGTTCATTCTACTCTCACTTCACAAGCTATAGTTTCTATTTAATGTAAGGAATTGAACTTAAAAATAACTTATTGTAGTGTTTTTTAACTAGAATTCACATTTGTGGATATTTTATGTTTATTTTTTTAGATATTTAAGATAACCTCTTTAAATTTATTCCCATACATTACATGTGGACACCTATACTCAGTATCGATTTTTTCCATTAAAGGAAACCATTCTAAAAAATGTCTTCTTTTCAAGACACATCTTTAGTTCTTTCATCATGACATATTATTTTCCCTTCCCAATATTAGGACCTCTGAAAAAAAAATCAAAACATTGGATGAGCATAAAAATATCAACAAGGGACATAAATAAAGAAAACCATTAGTCAGTGAAAACCCATTAATATTTTCCTTAACAACATACCCTTTTTCAAGGAATAAAAGATCATCATTTCAAAAAGATCGTTATCTTATCTTTTGAAAATAAAATGGATTTCATGAAATATCATAAGAAAAACATATAATATATAAGTAGGTAACTTGGGAAATAATTATACTAAAAATAGAATAATCATACGATCTACTTCCATACATGTCACTCTTACAAAGGGAATAACTATATGGTTAACTTCTAAACCCAATGTATTGGAGGTTATAACATAACTACCCGTCCTTATTTTATCACGGAACCACCCATACACGGTTTATAAAGTAACCACCCATCAAATTTCCAAGTAACATTAACACATAATATATTTCAATTATTAACATATCACTCCTAAAATATCATTCTAACTCTTATGAAAACATTTCGTGTCATTAAAATAACCAATCCATTTTCAAAAATCATTTTAAAATAATTATAAAAGATATTTTTGAATCAAAGTGTCCCATAACACTATGAAACCTTTTAAGTAAATTAAAAAACTAGAATTTTAAAACATTGATACCCATATATATAAATACATAAAACCATGTTTAAATAATGGACATAAATGAGAAAGATTAAGAAGAATAAATATTTAAAACACTTAAAAAGATGTTTTGGTTAAAGAGTCCTTTACCACATGAGAAATACTTGTATAAAAATCATTAAATAATAACATTAAAAAAAACTTTAAATATAATGATAATATATTATTTTATGATATAACACGTTAAAATGCTTTAATGTACACCTAATATGGTAATAAAGGTTTATATCATCAAGATATGGATCAATGAAAAGAGATTGAGATGAAGTCCCTTACCTTGAGTTTGAATCATCATGTATATTCTTTATCTTCTTGAAAAATAAAATTAGGTTAATTATTTACTTTATTTATAAATTTTTTTTATTAATTTTATATCAATCTATACCATTTTATAACAATTAGTTAATTATTTATGTCTATGTCGGATGTTTTGATGATATTAAATACTTGAGTCCAAAATGAATTTGTTATGATGTTAATAGTAAAAGTGGTCAGTAGTACATAATATATAGAATAATATTACAGATATTATTATAATTTTATACATAAATTATAATTTTAAATTATACCTTTAATTTTGGATAAAAAGTTAACTATGTTATAATCATGGAGACGGTAAGTCGTACGTACACTTGAGTAATATTTCCATTTTTCGATGATAATTATGGAAATACGGTAAGTGTTATTTTATCTTTATAGAATTATCATAATATAATTTATATCATATTAATCATTTAAATATACATATATATATCATCTATTTTATGTGGTGATGAAAAACAAACCACACCGCTTCATAGAGGTGATAGTTCGCACTTACGCACGAATGGAATTATCATTTTTAGGTGCATGGAAAGGTAAGAATGTAAATGATATATTATTATTAAAGGATGATAAATATTTCATTAATATCATATATAAATATTAATTCCATTATTATAACAAGTCCTGATAGAACGGTGATGGAAAACAAATTATATCGGTTCGCGAGGTGGTAGTTCATCTTGGAGGATTTTCTGCCTAAACTAAGACATAAAAAATATGGGTAGGGATTATAGAAAGGTATTTTTGTAGATATTGAATGATACAAATTGATTTCTAATTGTTATAAAAAGAGAATAAGAGGTTCTATTTTATAATATAGGGGAGGGACACTCTGGGAAATGATCAAAAATTAAATTAATACAAATTAATTTTATAATAAAAATGGATCAAAACATATTAATTTATAATGGAGTATTATTTTAGGTCAAAATAATTTCATCCAAAACAATTATATAGGTTTTGACTATTTTATCTCTTATCTTTTAGCTTTAACCCTTATTTAACCATTTTAATTCTTACCATGAAATCATGTAATTTAAACTTTAAGGGTTAATATAATTACTTTAAAATAAAAAAATAACAATAAATGAGTAATTTAATACATTTTAAGTCTGATTAAAAAAAACCTGAATTTTAGATTTTTATGAATTTTATATCATTTAATAAAATATTATTTATTTTAAAATATCATTAATGTCATTTTTTACACTATTTATTATTTGTGTTTTTAAAAATATCATAACAACATGATATATTCTGAAAACCTATATTATATTATCCCAAACATGTAAAAGTAATCCATAAAATTTTTGTATGATATTAATTATATGAAATTATATTTATTTTAATATTTTTAATATCATTTATTTGATTCTACCATTAATTTAACAATTACTACACCATTATTGTGTCACCATTTAAGGTAATTATTTTATCACAAAAAATTATAAATAAATTAAAATTATGTATATAAAAATTTTATATTTATATGTAATAATTATATTTTAACATATATCTTATATAACCCATATTAAAAATATTTTACTTGTTAAAAATAAAAGTGTGACAAAATTGATTTTTCATTGATTATAATATTATAAATGTCAAAATCTCAACCAAGTGGCATAAAATGGTCAAAATTCCAAAACAATATTCTTTTGGACGAAAAAAACTCAACCAATTAAATTAGGACATGTGTTAGGGTTTTCTTATAATATTATAATATTATTTTTAGATTTAATTACCTGATATACCGTTAATCGTGGTGATAAAAAAAGTACTAAAGTTACTATTCATATTGCTTAAAAATAAAAGGGACATATTGAAATAATTTGGATATTATGATTCCATATATGTAATCCATTTTTATAAATTTAAAAGATAGAATTTGAAGATATTAATTTAAAATTAATCCCATTGACAAAATGGGAAGACGAATTTTTAAAATAAACGTTCAAAAGTTTACAAAGTTTTTATATCTGATTTTAATGTGTAATTTATTAAAATGATCCTAATTGGATTAAATTATAAAAAAACGATTTAATTATACTTTAAAAATATTAAAAATTATAATTTAACACTGTAAATAAATTTGATGAAAATGTATTTTTCAATTAAAATGCATTATTTTTTCACTATTAATCAAAATATTAAACTTATCAGAAAACATAATAAAAATTCAACAAAAGTAAATTTTTATACCATGATTCAAAATAAGAAGTTTATTTTTTAAAATAAAACTTATAAAATTTATAAAAAATAGATTTAAAATAAGTGCGCCATTAAAAGACGACAAAATTGCCTTTTTTTAGAAAATAAGTCTTTTATTCATAAAATTGGATTTGTTCTTATATCATGTATAAAAAAGATATAAGATGAATTTTAATCTTTAAATAATATATACTTTATATATATATATGTATTTCATTAATATAATCCAATAATATTGATTTATTAATTTATTTATATAAAATATACTTGTGCACACTTAAATAGATTTTTAGAAAAACTTTTCCTTTTATTTTAAAAGGGTTTTAAATTAATTTATAACTAATTAATCACAAAATAATTAATTATTTATACATGTGTAAACCATAATTCCTTCCATTTTAACGATTGTATGTTAAATTCCATACTAAGTAATAATATTTATTTTTTTATGCTCGACATGGCATATCATGTACACTATAGAACATAGCGTTTATTTCATAAAATAACTAGGATGTTACATTATTACACATTTAATTAATGAAATCCTCTTAATTTGAACTTGGTATTGGAATCTAGGGTTCAACTATTCAAATTATCATTATTGAAATCCCACATTGGAAAAAGTATTAATAAAAGTTCCACTTTAAAAGAAAGAAAGGGAAATACAAAGGTCATCTGAGACAACACATACTAGGGTTCCGTATAGAATTAATTAGACATTGAAGAGAAAAATAACTCTCAAGGACAAATATAGAGTGATAGAGAACATGAACGCATGGAATTTAACAATCACAAACCCATAAATATGCGATGATACAAAATACCATTGATAAAAGTAAATGAATAACTTTTTTGTTTCATGATCCATTTCATAGATTTGAGGAATTAATTTACAACCTAGCTTAATACCATAAGTAAAAATAATTATTTGAAAATTATAGTTTCATCCATTAATAAAATTCTACCACAATATCATTTTTTTCTCCAAATGATGAGTATTCAATATGAATGTTTTCATGCCTGCAGCACTAAAATCAATATCTGGATAATGATATAATCCATACAAGATTAACTATCTATTTATCCTATAGTTAAAAATTATCCAAAACAAAAATGTTTAGGATAATATAATATAATTCTACAATAAGAATAAACCATTATATGATGAAAATAATAATAATTTTTAAAATTCATCATTGATACCTGAAGTTAAAATTAGATCATTCCACAAACAACAATACTTAAAATTACTCAAAAATATTATACAAAAATATCTAAACCCAAAATATAGAAGGATTTGATTAGATTTTCATCCAATATAATTTTAAATATTATCTCTAAATAACATCAAATAGTCATGAAGTCTTATAACAAAAATCAATTTCCCTAATAATATTCAAGATAAAATAACCATTTCCATAAATAACCTAAATAACTATAAATAAGAAATAAAATTATTTATGAAGCCAAAATACAATTCAAAAATTATTCCTAAAAAAATATCACAATATTATATTTACCTTAATCTGATAAGATTTCGAAATTGTGAATGTCTTCTTAAATCGCATTAGTATCTTAATCACCAACCCATTTTCTAGTCCAATGGAAATATATCTGATAAAACATATGTTACCAAAATCAAATTATTCTTCATCCATATAATCATCTAACTAAAAAAGAAAATCCAAACTAACCATGATTTCACGTAGGCCAGGGGTTGGTGATGCACCATTATTTCCCTTTAGTTGTGGGTTCGATTCTCGTGGCCTTTCCTGATGTGAAAGGTTGTCACTCATCTTGTGGGGTTTTCTTTCTCTAAAACTATATTAATATATCCCTTATAAAAATATATAAATTTCATAAACATCCTAAAAAATAAAGTTAATATATTTTATCCTTAAAGGTTATCTCATAACTTTCATTTTCAATCCCAAAATATAATAACCCATAATTACCTAAAAAATAAATGTCTCTAAAAATACTATTAATCACCTTAAAATTAAATAAATTAAAATCCAAAAAGGTGTTTATAAGATATTGAACTTATGATAAACATTAACATTATAAACCCATTAGGATATTATTATATATTTAGAAAACATCATAATCTCTAATATTGTATAAAATATCCTTTAATATGAACTATAAGAACCCAACCTTAAACATAACTTATTCTGGTGTTTTTGAATTAGAATTTACATCTAAGGATATTTTATGTTTAGAATTTTTTAGAATTGGGAAAAACTATTAAAAAGTAGAACCATGCATTACATGAAAAAACTTATACTTAGTATCCATTTCCCCCTTCAAAAGAAACCCTTATAGGAAAAAATGACTTCTTTTCGAGACATATCTTCAATTATTTAATCATGGAATATTATTTTCCCTTACCAATATTAAGACGAGTGAAACACATTTTAAATCATGGGATGAGCACAAAATTCCTATTAAGGGACCTAATGGAATAAAAACATTAGTCTAGTGAAAACCCACAGAACAATTCTTAAAAAATATACCTTTTTACCATGAAATAAGGATCATCATTTCAATAATATCATTACCTTACCTTTTGAAAATCAAATTATTTCGATGAAAACTCATAGGAAAACATAAAATATATAAGTATGGAACTTTGAAAATAATTATACTAAAATGTAATAACCATATTGTTGACTTCCATATATGTCACTCTTATAAATTTAATATCCATATGACCGACTTCCAAATCTAACGCATTATAGGTTATAACATAACCACTCATCCTTGGTTTATCTTAGAACCACCCATCCCTAATTTATCAAATAACCACCCATCAAATGTATAAGTTACATTAACACATAAATTATTTCAATTATCAACATATCACTCAAAAAATTTCGTTTTCAATTATATGAAAACATTTCATGTTATTGAAATAACTAATCCATTTTCAAAAAAATAATTTAAAATATTCAATAAAATATATTTTTAATAAAAGTGTCCCTTACCACATTGAAATTTTTTAAAGAAATAAAAAAATTAACATTTTAAAAAATTCATGTCCATATATATAAATCTATAAAACCATTTTAAAAATATGGACATGAATAATAAGGATTAAGAAGAATAAACCATTAAAACACTGAAAATGATGTTTTAGTTAAAGGGTCCCTTACCACTTCAGAAAAACTAGAATAAAAATAATAAATAATAACCTTAATTTTTTTTAAATATAATTATAATATATTAATTCATGATATAACATTTTAGAAGGGTTGTATATACACATTATAGAATAATAAAGGTGCATAAAATCGAGATATGTATCAATGAAAGGAGATTGAGAGGAAGTATCTTACCTTGCATCAGACTCATCATGTATGTTCTTTATTATCTGGAATAATAAAAATCAGTTAAATATTTACTTTATTTAAAACCTTTTAAATTTTTATTATTTATTTTATATAAAATGTTTTTATTTTATGACAATTAATTAATTATTAAAGTTCAAGTCCCATGTTTTTAAAATATTCAGTACTTGAATCCAAAATGACATTGGTATGATGTCAATAGTCAATGTGGCCATAATTCCGTCATCTTTATAATAATATTCATGACATGATTATCATTTTTATACAAAAATTATAATTTTAAATCAAACCACTATTTTTTTATGAAAAATGAAATATGTTATAATTAGGGAGATGGTAAGCCATACGTACGCATGATTAAAATTTCTATTTTTTAATGATAATTGTGGAAAGAAGGTAAGTATTATTTTATATATAAAGAATGATAATAATATAATTAACATAATATTAATAATTTAAATATACTTATATATATCATCCATGTGATGAGGTTATGAAAAAAAAATCACATAGCTTCATGGAGGAGATAGTTCATGTCATGAACCAACCTGGGTCGACCCCAAACCAGTCAACTGTGCTGGACCATAAGAAACTCTAAGAGGCATTCCCGATCTTCCTGGGTTGGTAACTATTGTTAGGAATCAAATATTTTCAATTATTAATTATTTGGACTATAAAAGACAGATAAATAAAAGATAAAAAATAAAAAAATAAAAAATTTGGCAGTGAAAAAACAAATAAAAAGAAATGGCTAAACATGCCTCTAAGTGACCTCATGGGTCACCACTAATCATAGAACTTTGCTCACTCCTAGAGAGATCCAAAACTGTAAGAACCTAAAAATTAAATGACAGATTAGGATTGAGAAATGAAATGATCAGTAGGGGATATAAGGATAAACAACGTCATATTCCCCACCTTTAAAGTGAAGTCAATTCTTGCTAGTTTGAAAATAGTTTACATAAAAATATTATTTTTCATTATTTTTTGGACTAGGAAATAATATTTCATTTTTAATAAAGAAAATTTATTCCATTTAATTTCAAGAATCATTTTTCAAATAAATAAGAGAACTTTTAAAAATATTCCTTTAAAAGACAAGCATTACTGGATCAAATATTTTAATATGAAATACCAACAAGTGTGTCACTTTATAAAGATACTGGAAAATGGAGAAATGTAGCATGAAAATGATAATAGTGTCCTGGAATTAATTAAAAATAGGGTTGAAGAATGAAACTGAAACATATAATATGTAATAATGGGTGTTTCTTAAACATCCATAGAGTGATCCCTGGGTGTACTCAGATCATACTCTCCTATAGACATATGATATAAATACATAGTGAATAAACAAGTGGTTGCTCAAAACTTACTATTCCAGTGGCACATCCCACATAGTCCTATAAATTCAAGGGGAGTACCGACTTCTCTAATATGGGTTAACAAGAAATGATACTCTACCATCTAAAAGATGCATAGGAATCCCACGATAGTAATAATAACAATAATATTACGTGGTGAAAAGTGATATAGAAACCATAACCAATAGAGTTATCAATCATAATACCCTAGATATGATTTAATCCAAAGTTCAAGTTTTCCAACAACATCCTCATGCATAATCCACTACAGAGTATATCATCCAATGTTCCAGCAGTCTCAATATGTTATCCAAGATTCATAACTAACATGAAAATCTATTTCATTCACAAGTTATAATTGAACCATCATGTTATTTGAGTAACAAAACAAAGTTCCCAAACATTTTAAAAAACCAAATATGACTTTAATGTTCAAAAATAAAAATCCATTTCTGAAATCATTTCTCAAAAACCAAGGAAAAAATACAAAGCATGTACTAATGGTGCCAAATGGGCCATTTGGTCATTTAGAAATCAAACCATCTCTCAAAGAGACAAACAAGACAATAATTAAATAAATTATTTAGGAATTTCATTTATATAACCAATTAAACATTTTTAACCACACCACCATTCCAATAAGATCAAAAAAAGATTAAATAAAGGTAGTTCACATTGAAATATACTGGAAAACATGTAAGAAGATGAAAATACCATTATGATGTTTTTTAACCATTTTTCATAACATATATGAATATCGAATAATAAAAAAAATTAAATGATCTAGAAATTAAATAATTGAAATTAAAGTCTCTAAAATAGGGGTCATAACTCAAGTAGAAGAATACCAAGCTGAAACACCTCAGCACTCGATGACTTTAATGATGACAAATCGAATCTAGTATTTACACTTACACGTATATAAACATACACACACACACACACACATACAAATAACCCCAGATAAATTTCACATATTCCCCTCTCCATGAGGTAATATATACCAATAGGATATATATATATATGTGTGTGTGTGTGTGTGTGTGTGTGTGTGTCTTTACCTTGTATATGTGTGTAAGTCACCCTCGCGGATGAAAGATAAAAATACAGTAAATAAAATTACCAGAAAATCAGAAACTAAAAAAATCCCCAAATTAGAAATTGAGAAACATTAAAAAATTGAGGAAATTATACCTGAAATTTATGTTGGGTGGACCAAAATGGTCTGAAATGATTCTCTTTTCGCATTGAACACAGAAACATATCTGAAGCTTACATGATAGACCCTTCACACACTCTAATTCTGGGGATGAAATCAAAAATCAGGTTAATACCTAACCTATGGTTCATCCAAAAAAGAGGGGTTGATGAGGAGGAGAAAAATTGACCAAAAAGGGAAGAGAGGAGGGAGAGGAGGGATTACGTTAATGAGCCAACCACAAAACCGAAGGAAATTCTGGTGGAATCACCAGAGAAAAGGGAGCTGAGAGGGGGGGCTCCTGCATGCCATAGGAGAAAGGATGGGGGAGATGTGCAATGCACATTGAGAAGAGGGGAAGGAAAAAAAATAAAGGAAATAAATAAATAACTAAAAATAAAAGGAAAATAATTTTTTTAAAAGATGGACGAACCACACAGTTTAGACGCACAGTTGGCCAAACCATGCACCAAATATTCACCTATGATAGAGACCTTGGAATTCTAAAATTCCAAACCAATTAGACTATAAATTCAAAATTAAAACCATATATAATTAAATAATCAATAATTCATGGTCCGTCTGTGACAATTCTCCCCACTATTATCACTTTATTCCCCTATAAAGTCACTCAGCCAAACAATGAACAAAACCACGACTTAAAACAAATTGAGTTAAAATGAAACCAAGAAACCCAGTGTGAACTTTCAAATCTAGAAGTCACACCTAACCATCACTAGAGAAACCCACAATAAAGAAAACTGTAGAGAGAAGGGAAAGGTCTCCCCATCATTAGAAACTAGCCAGCACCGACCAACTCTAAAAGAAACCATAAGAAGATCCATGATTGGTCTCCCCACTATTAAAGAACCAACCAGCTTGGACCAACCACCATAGAACAACATAGGAAACTCAAAACAAACCAACTCAGAATCTCCCCATATAGACAAACCCCCCACCTAAAGGGGGCCTCAATGGAAGAAAATTTAAACCGATCAATGAACCAATCCACAATTCACCACATGAACAAGACTCACTCATCTCCAAAATGAGAAAAAATTGAATCCTAAACTATTACACAAATCATGACAACACAAGTTAAACTGATATGAAATTAGTACTTGAAAAGGAACAACCACAATAATTACAATAAAATGATACTACGAAGACTTTTGACAACCAAAGAAGAACTTTCAAGAAATAAATACCAAAACAAGGAAACAGGGTCTTTAAGCCCTTTACAACAAAATATAACCTTAAAATATGAAGAATATAAAATAGAGAGACTTAAACTATCCCATTCCATCACTGAAGATTAAAGTGAGACCAAGGTCCTCCACACCCCTACGATTCCTAACTGTGTGCAAGCTTCACTTTGGGGTATGTAGTTAGAGCCCTGATGTCTGAATCATACACTACCTCACAGTCAGAAGTTGACATCCTCTAGCCAAGACTTTTTCTTTTGATGATGCAAGTAATAGAACATCCCCAAGTGGACCATACGACCACATCATTAGAAAGTTTCTATAGGATTTTGACAAGATGACATTTGAATGCCCGAATTTTCTAAACAGGAAGCACACAAGTGGTCAACCCGATAAATGAAAAGTTGGGACCAACAAGAGAGCCTTATCAGGTAAAGGTTCCACTGTTATACACCCTCCATCAAATTGGAAACCCTCATGGGAACTAAGTATAACTCAACTACCAACTTCCTACATTTTAGAAACCAACTATGCCAAAAACTCCTCATCCACCAACTTCCCAAACTGATCTTTCGACACTACCTTAGAAGAAAATGAAACGATCTCGTTAATCTAATCAATATATGCCTTCATCATTATCTGACCTTTCTGAACACTCATGATCCCTACCAATTTCCTCACCTTTACCTTCTCAGTTACAAATCACTTGATGAAAGTTGTCTCAAAATCTTCCCATGACATCCCAACTTCTAATGATGCTGGTAAGAATACACTCCATGGGTCCAAAGATGGACCTTTGAACAATCCCAAAACAGCTCAATCCCTTAAAAATTATGGATTTTCCAATGTATGAAAAACCCTCCCAGCATCCCCACACCACTATGCATCCTCTAACAAACCGCTACCACCATAGAGAACTGGAAAATACTGGGAAGAAAATAACTCTTCCATTACACAAGGAGTCTTGGTAGGGAAACAAACTGGGAGAGACTCACTGAAAACCCATGGAACCTTTCTAGGTGGCATATTCCAAATAAAAAAATACAAAACAAAATCAACAGCCAATAAAATCTCAATATAAAAGGATATCTCCAACGAAATTCCAAGCTCATAGACTAAAAAATAAAAAATAAAATCAAGGACATGTAAAATATCAACCAAAACAGAACCACAAAACCACAAAACAAACCAAAAACCCTCTTTTGAAAATAACTATTTCCCAAATTCACCCATTTCCAAATTTAATTTCTCTTTTTAAAATCAAAATAATTTTCCATTTCAAAAATCATTCTAGCAAACCTGCTTACAAATTCAAAAAATACCACACATTTCATTTTAAAAACCAAAAGATAGTTAGAAAATAATCTTCCCATTTCAATGGAAACCATTTTTCATTTCCAAAAACAACTTTGGTAAAACAAATTCAAATCATTAATTTTAAATATTCAGCTACGACATCCTATGAACTATCACATATATGAACATCCCACTTCCTCTTATATAATTCATACATACATACTAACAAGAAATTTTCATACAAACACACACACACACAAACACCTATGTGAAATTTCATAAGGAATACCAAGGGTTACACATACCCTTTCTCCATAAAAACCTATCATTTCAAACTTAATTCCCATTTCACATTTTATAAAACCTTTCAAAATTAAAACTGTTTCCCTTCCATTTTCAAATCAACCCAATGTTTTTTTTTCATTTTTGAAATATAAAATTTGAAAACCAAGAATCATTTCATAACTCAATAAATCACCCAAAAACAAATTTAAATTCACACCTAAAAAAACCAAATATAAAAACACCACTCACACTAAAGAACCCTAATGAAGAAATAATGGCCATGCCTAACTCAGCTACATTGTTTGGCAGACTATGCTACAAGAAATTTCTAACAACTAGAAGTGTATAAAACTATAAAATTGAGATCTACATGGCTTGATACTCCATGTAATCCTTTTTTGAATCATCGACTCACTACATTGGTCATCCCCTATCCATGCAAACCAAAACCAAATACTTGAATCTCGAACTACCCCCAAAAACTCTAGGATCAGAATGAGAAATAGTTTGAAAAATTCTCCGCATACCAACATCTCAAGTGATTATAGTCCTATATTAGATCTACATGAAACCCCAATAAACAAAGGAACTTCTATCATACTATTTTTTGATAAACAAACTCAGTTCGACCATAAACCAGTCACCCGATTCGGCTTGCAACAACGCCTGAGATCCATTCCCGATCCTCTAAAGATGGTAACTAGGAATGGGAAACTAATATACTCAATCAGGAATGATTTATCGTATAAAATACATATACATAAACAAGAATAAAATTTAACAAACGAAATGTGGAAAAATAAATAAAACTAAATGAAAAAACATAGTGATGTTCCAAAGGATTGAATAACAAATGAGAGGAGGGGTTGAATCAGTTGTCTTACTTTTTATAAGTTTTAATAATTTTCAAAAATTAAACCCTGAAACCTATTAATATTTGTTTACTTATCATATTTTGTAAAAAATCATTCATAAAAAATTATGAAATCAAGTAAGGAACACAATATTTAAAAGATTCAGCCTCAGTGTGAGAACTTATATCATTTCCATAGCCACTCTCATAGATATATAGAAATTCACTATTAATAAGAATTCAATAAAACTTTTTCCGACTCCCATTAGACAAATTCTATCTCTTGATAAGAAATATTATACTTACTCTCATCAATTTACAATGTATTTGTATAAAAAAATTGAGCCAAATAAAATAATAATATATTTTTTGAAACTTCTCCAAAAGTTCTTAATCATAATCCTCTGTCCTATAGGCTAGATTTTATTTTCTCAATTCGATGAGGTTGTATCCAATGAACTCAATCTGCTCAAATCAATACAATTAACCTTTTCTCAAAATTTTCTCAGTGAAAAGCTTAGTCTGATCTTCTTCAGTTCAATCAACTCAATCGAGTCTTCTCAAAATAATATTACTTAATCTCGTAAAAAACTTCAACTATCAGATCCTACTCATGAGATCACTATCTTAAAATAACTTCCACTTGATTTATTTTGTGCTCCACATTTTTTTATTATATAAAAGTTATAATGAACAAATGATTATATAATGTATTTATAGGTAACTCAAAAAACAAAATAAAGAAACTTGAAAACTTTCCTTACTTCCTCAAATTTCAAAAACAATGAAAAACCATAACATTTAAACTTCAAATTTGAGTTCTTCAATCCTCCTATGATTTCTACAAGATTTATGAAAAAAATGAATTTCATTTTTTACCTCTTCAACACATCAGAAAAACTTCTATAATGTTATTTTTGATTCTTCTCCATAATAACCTCATTATAATCTGTATTTCTTTTTATGTTCATTACAATTTGTTTCTTTCTAAAATCATTATTAATCTATTTACTTCTCATCACATTATAACTTATTTAATTCTCAACTCATTATGAATATATTTCCTTAACAGATAATTATAAAAAAATTTCCTTCTCAACTCATTTTGAGTTTATTTATTTATCATCTCATTACAAATCTATTTCATTCTCATCTCATTACAAAATCTATTTCTATCTTAGCTCATTATGATTTTTTTCTTTCTTAGATCAATACAATTTCTGTTTCATTATTAGCTCATTATGATTTCTATTTATTTCCCAGATCATTATGATTTTTGTATATTTCTCATCTCATTATGAATTTAATTATTCACTCTACAACTTTTACATTCTTTAAACATCATTAGAAATAAAAAAAAATTCATCTGAAAACTTATGAGTTTGGTACTTTTAGAACTAATAAAATCTTTATAATTACTCCATTTCTTCACAAGATTTTATCATGCGTATGTTTCATGATTTATGAGTAATTTATGATCAACAAAGAATCACTTGACATTGTTTAAAAATATTGAATATTTTCTAAATTCTGACTTCACTATCTTCAAAAAACATCTTCATCATCATTATAGATCATTCATAAAACAACTTCTAACTTTCTATCTCAGAAACTTCTTTTTTATCTGATTATAGAAAATCATTTTATTAAAAAAAATTCTCCCCAATTATGTTTGGGTTCAAACTTTCATCAACATTAATTTTTTTTACAAAACTCATTAAGATGAAATGAATCCAATTCCTAAATAACAAAAACATTATTATACAAAAAGATTAGCAATAAAAATACAAAACATTGTTAAAAAAATTTATCAAAAAGTTTCATCAATCTCCCCATTTGGATTTGTTGAGATTCATTTTTAACAACTTTTCCAACACTCATAATTTTTCATAAATCAACATTTGTAAACAACTCATGTTTTTTTATCAAAATAGATCCTTTCTGAAAAGAGAGTGTACTGAAAACACTCTACTAGATAAATTAATAATTTTAAAAGAGTTTTATCCCTCAGTGGAAAAGAAAATTTTTAATCCATGAAAGGATAAACTCCCCCTCACTTTTATCTTTTCCTCTAATTGTTCTTTTTCTCTCACCCATTTTAAGAAAAAAAAATTAGATTCATTAAATAAAGATAATAAAAATGTATTACAAAGTAAAAATTTGTTACTTACTCTCCCTTGTTTTGAACATAATCCAAAGAAAAGTGGGGGTAATTCCTTATGATATTTAGGAAGTCATTGGAGAAGGATGAAATTGAAGTTTCATCCTCAATTCCCAAAACCTTTCTTCCAGCATTTCTTTTATAAAGATATCAGCAATCCAATACATCATTGTAATGTATTCCAGCAAAACATCTCCAATAAAAACATTCAATTTTATAAAGTAAAAATGTATATCAATGTGTTTTGATATTGAATGTTGAGCTTAATTTTTATAATGATAAATTTCATTTTGATTATTATCATCAATAGTTTAGAAACTTTTTCTTTCAAATCTTCCAACGTAAATTTCACCCATAACATTTGAGTACAAGCTTGTGTAAATGAAACATATTCAAATTCATCTATAATCAATGTCACGAAAAGTTTTTTATTACTTTTCCAACTCACACAACATTCAACCTAGAAAATATTTTCTTTGAAGGTTTGTTTTCTGTCATTACAATCTCCATCACAATCAGCATCAGTATAACCATGAAATTTCATCTCATAATTTATTTTTTATAATAACCCATGTTAATTTGTTACTTTCAAATAACTCAGAATTATATTTTCTTCCAACATATGTGATTCTTTCAGATTAATTTGATATTTGACACACAATTTCATAGTATAATCAATATCCACATTTAAGGATCTAAGGTAAAGTAGACTTCCTATTAGCTTCCAAAATTCTTTCTAATTCACACCTTTTCCAGACACATCTTCACTCAACTTTGTGTTCACAAATAATGGAGTAGTAACATCTTTTTATTCTTCCTTCCCAAACTTCTTCAGAAATTCCTTGTTATACGTTTTTGGATGTAATAAAATGTAATTTTATTTTTGTTGAACTTGTTATCCAAAGAAGAAAGTTAATTCTCCCTATATTGAAATTTCAAAATTCTTCTTCATTTCTTCAAAAAATGTTTTATAAACATATTATTTATCGCAAAAAAAATTATAACATCCACATAAACAATTAAAATTAGAGTTATTGAGTCAACATATTTCACATATAAGTTTCGATCAACTTTTCCATTAGAAAAATTAAACATTCTCAAACAATTTTGTAGAGACCCGAAGCTTGACGTACATTTACATTACATTACATTTTCGGAATACTTGGTACATAACAAAAACACACACACAAGGATCGTAATAGTTTAGTGTCTTTGGAAACTCGGAACATAATCTTCTAATCGTGGTGAAAGATCTTCCCTTTTTTACCTAAAACCCTTTTTTATATCCTGGGGAAAAGAAAACATAAAAGGGTGAGCTCAAATGCTCAGTAAGGGTAAACAAAAGAAATATCAATCACATCATATACACAAGCACATAACTTTTGGAAATCTTAACCTGCAAAAGAGATCATAATTTCATAACATGGGATAAATCATGGTAGTGAAATGTAATCACAATAATCATAACTTAAAACATGAAACTTTGTGGCATTCACACATAATCATAGAGAATCATTTCTTGTTAGTCAAGACTCATTGTCAAGACTATCATAGGGGACAAAGTCCCTTTCTGAATCGAGTAACCCTCGTTTCAGTCCTGTTTCACTAAACCGGTATAACCTACCGTTCCAGCCCTGTCTATCTCAAGAGATATAAAATCTTTACCCAATGCATTGGAGGGGGATATAGGTCCCACCCATCTTATAATGAATCCTTTCTTATGTGTGCCACATAATCATAAACCATACATCATAGCGTAACCCATGTAATAAAAATGGAATTCTTAAACAACATGACATCATAAAACAATTCATATAAGATAAAGGAATTCATAAAAATATTTCCATCACAACATAATCAAATCCAGGTAATAATAGTGATAAAAACAGAACCCTTTTATTATCTTAGATGGAAAATAATTTTGATAAAATACTTGAACTCCATTCTTGAGGAAAATATCCTTTCTTCTTCAAAAACATTTTTCCTTTCATAACATGTCATACAACTTTAAAATAAAAGAAGTTGATTAAAAATAAACTTGAAAAATTTTAAAGGAAGCTTCTTGGAAATAATGTTTTAAAAATCCATTCATGCCGTATAAGTTAAAAAAAAACATTCTTCGTACTTTTGTCGGAAAAGTCAAAAAGTACCTCATACGACAAAAGATTCCTTTCATAGATATTACTAAAAACTCACCGAAGGGTAAAAATGGATTTAAACAACTGTAGGTGGATGGAAATAATATTAAATATTGATGAAAAATGGATGTGGATGATAAAATACACCCCAGTAAATACTTACGAATAAACAATCTCGGATAAAAATGAGATTGTGATATTTCCCTTACCTTAGGTCCGACTTGCTTTGTAAGTGTCCGAACCTCATTTATAATGATTTAAATCATGTTATTGACTTATTACAGAATCATATTAATTGTTTTTATATCATATATGGTCCACTTATGACTTTATATTACCCGTTCTTTTGTAAATTCATGTTAAAGTAGCGTTTTGGGTAAAATCGTCTCATTTGTCGTTCGTGTTTTTAACTTGTAATTATTCATACGATTACTTAGATCATGATTACTTAATTCCAGAATATAAAACATGATTTATATATATATATTCATAATACACATATATAATAAATCAGTAAATGGAAAGAAATACACCGTTCATGGAGACGGTAGTCCGTACATACGCATGAACGCTGTTTTCGTTTCCTTATTGAATTAAATGGAATTAAGTAGATGACATACATATAAATATAAATAATTCCAGTATCATTATTAGGTCATATATTTAATTAGTACTTATTATATATACTTTATAATCATTCATTAATGGTTAATCATTGAGAATGAATCTCATCGCGTCGTGGAGACGGTAGTCCGTACGTACGCACGAGCGACGATATCATTTCCATAAATATTGAATTGAATTGGAGTGGATTATACAATATATCAGAATCAATATGATGTTGTAATAAATATGTATAGTTATACTTTACACCATTATACCCATCCATGTAAGGTGGTGGTGGAAAATAGATTACACCACGGCGTGGAGACGGTATTCCGTACGTACGGACGCGCGGTGATTTCTTTTTTACGTAGGATGGATAGATGGTGAAATATGGTTGTTTCATACTTATAATAAAATATCAGTATATGAGTGATACTGATGTTATTACTTCATAATGAAACAACCTAAGAAGAAGAAGTGGAAGAAGAAATAAAGATGAAATAATTGGTAACGACAATTACCTCTTCTTTGAAGCACCTCTTTGAGACCTCCTCTTAGGGCACTAAAATTGGTCTTTGAGGAAGACAAGAACCTCTAGGATCATTCTAGGGAAGTGGAGAAGAGATTTTGGAAGGGGTTGGCCGAGCTTTAGTGCTCAAATTGGTGTGAGGAGGAGGGGGAGGAGGTACCCTTTTATAAGGGAGGAGAGGGGCACCTTAGGAATATCTCAAAATATTATTTTACATTAAAGTCAAAATCAGTTTATAATGGTTCCAAAGGGTCTTATTTCGAAGCTAAAGTGGGGATGGGTCGATATCCTATCATCCAATAGGATTTAGACAAGTTTAGGGTATTATTTTAACCTTATCAATTAGATTTAACTCTAAGTTAAATAATTTAACTTTTACCGTGTCTTTTTGTTTTCTTTCACTATATGGTTAATACACTTACTATAACATGCCAAACGAACCCCAAATTGTTTATTATTAATATATATATTCTTATCTAAGTCATTTGGCCGAACCTTAGATTTTTAGGAATAAAATAACAATTAATAATATAATATTTGATTTAAAAACTATTTTGTGTCAATTTTGACACTATTTGATACATGATTTTTGTGAAAGTCATAACAGAATTATATGTTCGAACCAAGTTGATTAAAGCAACACTAATATATCATAGTAACCTAGAAAATTAGTTAAATTCATAAAAAGTCTTAAATTACATTCATTTGAGCATTTATAACATCAATTATGTTAATATTTCCTTAAAAGGGTAATTACTGCATCATCGTTGTGTCATAAATAAATTAATTTATTTAAAGTCTAAAAACTATAAATAAACTATCATTATTTAGGAAATCTTTTTAGATTTCTAATAAATATTTATAGTTGAATTTATCTTATGTATAACCCCATATTAAAAATGTTTTAGTAAATAAACTTTGATTTTAACTCTTTTAACTCTTCTTTGAATTAAATAATAATAAATGTCCTAATCTAATCCAAGTGGGCCTAAATGGTCATATTATATTCATAAGGTTGTTTTTGGTCGAATTACACTTATCCAATAGAATTAGGACATGTGTTAGGGTAATAGTAATATCATATTTACCCTTAGTTACCCTATTTACTATTAACCGTGGTAAAAAAAAGTAAAAAGTTACTATTCACCAAAAATTATTTTCATCTCATTGAACCACATTTTAGTCCTTGATATTAACCGTGTCTGTCGGATTTTCGAAATTCCATTCACAGAAGCGGTAAAATTAAGTTTAATGCAAATTCAGTTTTTAACCTACCACTTAGTAGTTTCACTATTCATCAAAAATTGATGTTTTTCAGAACAATGCCAAAATTTCATCCTAAGCTATATTTCATATTCCGAATTCAAAAATGAAGTCTATTTTACCAAATTCATAACATAGAAGTTTCATTAATTAATTTTATAATTAAATCCCGTTGTTAAAACAAATAGCGTGTTTTTAAGAAACAATATCTATCAAAAGATTGACACTTGTTTATGTCTGGTTTAAATGTGAAATTACATCCAATGAACAACATTGTATTAAATTGTAAAAATATATTCTAAATATACATTAAAACAACTCAAATTAATAATTTATCACTATTAATTATTTTGATTAAAAAAGTTGTTTTTAATTATAATTTAGTAATTTTCACTATTAATCAGAATATGAAAGTTATCCGAAAAGTACCAAAATTTCACCCTAAGCTAATTTTGATATTACGAATCCAAAAATGAAGTCCATTTTGAGAGCTAAAATTTCTAAAATTTAAAAAGTGGTTATTACTATTCTTAACGACTAGTTTTAATAATATTTTAATAGCATATCGTTGTTTCGTGAAACTCAGTATTGCGTACTACACACGCTATCGCGGAAGGTTGCGATTGCGTTTAATGCAAGGCAAGTCAAGGATGCATGTTGTGCAAGCTACTTTTGTGTAGCGTACAACACAAGACATTAGTGAAATTAAAAAGAATATTTTTCATAAAATCTTGGGCTGTTACATTCTACCCCCCTTAAAATGAATTTCGCCCTCGAAATTCATCGGGGTTATAAATGGTTTACTATTCAAAAGTTTCTTTAATAGAAACCCACATCGTAAAAAAGAATACCGAAACCAATATTTAAAAATAAAAGTATGAAACGTAATGGTTACCCAAATAAAATAATCACTGGGTTTCCACATAGGTGAAAATATGGATATGGAAGAAAAATCTAACCATCATGTTCTGATGGAGAGTGGTAGAGAACATGGCTATGGAAAAGCCAACAATCACAAATCCATAAATTTGTGACGATCTAAGGTACCATCCGATTCATCAGGTATAAGATCACTAGGACAACATTTTTGGTTTTCAAGATCATTTCCCTAAAGTTGAAAATTTGAATTAGAATTAAATACTTTCTTTATTTTGGTACAATCTCACTGTTGTTCATGCCTTGAACAATTTCCACTTCATCTCTTAAATAAATGAAGTTGAATTTGTTATTCGTGAAGTGTTAGCAGATCATGTGATAGAATGACGGGTCATTCCATCTGTCTCAAACAAAAGGTTAGCAAAAAATTATATACATAAGTAAATCTATAGTGAGATTAATCACATATGGTTCCTAAAATGGACTTATACTTCATATATCATACTGATTAATATAATAAAACTAGTTTCTACTAAACAGGGACTTCCTGTAGGCCAGTGGTAGGCGATAAAGGCCAGTCGCACTTCGGTTGTGGGTTTGATTCCCACGGCCTTGTCCGAAGCGATGGGCTGTCGCCCGTCCTGCAGATTGTCCTTTTTCTAAAGCTATATTAATATAACATCCCATCAATAATATCGAAAAACGTTTTATCCTAACTTATGTCCAACATAATCAATTCTAATCTTTTAGGCTTATCCATAATACTGTAGTCCACTCTCATAACATAGTGAAAACGATTACCAGAGATTTAATACCATCGTTGATCCCCATATATCATAAGATATGTTTTGTTGGTCACATTCCAAACATTCAAAGTCCTTAATCAAGTATTTTCTAGAATACCCATTGAACCTTAGTGAAAACATGATTGCAGTTAAAAGTTAACACCTTCCACATACCAAAATCCTCAAAATTCTATATACTCAAACCATGATATCACTTATTCCTTATATCAATCATGAGCTCATGAATACAATCAAACATCTCATTATCGTCTTATCCCTTCATTATGCGCATATCATCTACATTCCAAAAATATCTGAATAACCAATCATGGATACTGGTACCATTAATCATACACTTTAAAAACTCAAGGAAAGACAACAGTGTAACAATCCTTAGATGTCTCTTTATTCCATAGTACCATGAGATTACTTATACAACATTACACATGATAAACATGTAATCATTCCACTACATTCTTAAACCATTGACTGAGCTTCAACAATTCTTTCATCTCACATATCATTTGTAGTCTCATCATCATCATCCACATAAATACTACCCATATAACCATACTGATTTTCTTCATGAGACTTTCCCTTAGGGCATTGGTTTGCATAATGCCCGTACATTCCACATTTAAAACATTTAACCATTGTTGATGTCGTAGCAATACCATTATCCTCATTCCTGGTGTTAACTGAACCTTTTCCTTTGCACTTACTGGCTTTGTGTCCTTCTTTTCCACACCCAAAGCATCTTCCAGTTCCTTTGAAACATTCTCCTTGATGCCTCTTCCCACATGATTTACATAGGGGAAATTGAACTTTCTTTCCTCTATGATCATCATGAAACTCCATCTTTCTCTTATTAGCCGAGTCAGGAATCTTACCAAATTTAACTTTATTGATCATATTATGAGATTGCTGATTCGACATAATAATGATGTTCGGACCTCCAAATCCCATTTCATTTGGTTTCTCATGAAGAATATCATTCCATTGTCCATCATATCCTCCATTACCGTGAATCACCTTGTTTCCAGCCATTTTCTAAAACCCAAAAAGAATAGTGTGAGAGGAAAAATCATAATAAAGGGGGAGTAACTTAAATATATAACATCTTTGGTTTAATCTAATATCGTTACCATAGTTCTAGGACTATATCCTATACGTATACTTATCCTTAGGGACATCCCTAGACATACCTTATAAATATCTCTAGGGATCTCACTAACGTTTTCGCATCCTAGTTTCCAAAGGTTGACTAAACCTTTCCTCTGATACCAACTGTAGAGACCCGAAGCTTGACGTACATTTACATTACATTACATTTGCGGAATACTTGGTACATAACAAAAACACACACACAAGGATCGTAATAGTTTAGTGTCTTTGGAAACTCGGAACATAATCTTCTAATCGTGGTGAAAGATCTCCAACATCTCCCATAAAGATCTTCCCTTTTTTTTTACCTAAAACCCTTTTTTATATCCTAGGGAAAAGAGAACATAAAAGGGTGAGCTCAAATGCTCAGTAAGGGTAAACAAAAGAAATATCAATCACATCATATACACAAGCACATAACTTTTGGAAATCTTAACCTGCAAAAGAGATCATAATTTCATAACATGGGATAAATCATGGTAGTGAAATGTAATCACAATAATAATAACATAAAACATGAAACTTTGTGGCATTCACACATAATCATAGAGAATCATTTCTTGTTAGTCAAGACTCATTGTCAAGACTATCTTAGTGGACAAAGTCCCTTTCTGATTTGAGTAACCCTCGTTTCAGTCCTGTTTCACTGAACCGGTATAACCTACCGTTCCAGCCCTGTATATCTCATGAGATATAAAATCTTTACCCAATGCATTGGAGGGAGATATAGGTCCCACCCATCTCATAATGAATCCTTTATTATGTGTGCCACATAATCATAAACCATACATCATAGCGTAACCCATGTAATAAAAATGGAATTCTTAAACAACATGACATCATAAAACAATTCATATAAGATAAAGGAATTCATAAAAATATTTCCATCACAAAATAATCAAATCCATGTAATAATAGTGATAAAAACAGAACCCTTTTATTATCTTAGATGGAAAATAATTTTGATAAAATACTTGAACTCCATTCTTGAGGAAAATATCCTTTCTTCTTCAAAAACATTTTTCCTTTCATAACATGTCATACAACTTTAAAATAAAAGAAGTTGATTAAAAATAAACTTGAAAACTTTTAAAGGAAGCTTCTTGGAAATAATGTTTTAAAAATCCATTCATGCCGTATAAGTTAAAAAAAACATTCTTCGTACTTTTGCCGGAAAAGTCAAAAAGTACCTCGTACGACAAAAGATTCCTTTCATAGATATTACTAAAAACTCACCGAAGGGTAAAAATGGATTTAAACAATTGTAGGTGGATGGAAATAATATTACATATTGATGAAACATGGATGTGGATGATAAAATACACCCCAGTAAATACTTACGAATAAACAATCTCGGATAAAAATGAGATTGTGATATTTCCCTTACTTTAGGTCCGAATTGCATTGTAAGTGTCTGAACCTCCTGTATAATGATTTAAATCATGTTATTGACTTATTCCATAATCATATTAATTGTTTTTATATCATATATGGTCCACTTATGACTTTATATTACCCGTTCTTTTGTAAATTCATGTTAAAGTAGCGTTTTCGGTAAAATCGTCTCATTTGTCGTTCGTGTTTTTAACTTGTAATTATTAATATGATTACTTAGATCATGATTACTTAATTACAGAATATAAAACATGACTAATATATATATATTCATAATACACATATATAATAAATCAGTAAATGGAAAGAAATACACCGTTCATGGAGACGGTAGTCCGTACGTACGCATGAACGCTGTTTTCGTTTCCTTATTGAATTAAATGGAATTAAGTAGATGACATACATATAAATATAAATAATTCAAGTATCATTATTAGGTCATATATTTAATTAGTACTTATTATATATACTTTATAATCATTCATTAATGGTTAATCATTGAGAATGAATCTCATCGCGTCGTGGAGACGGTAGTCCGTATGTACGCACGAGCGACGATATCATTTCCATAAATATTGAATTGGAGTGGAGTGGATTATACAATATATCAGAATCAATATGATGTTGTAATAACTATGTATAGTTATACTTTACACCATTATACCCATCCATGTAAGGTGGTGGTGGAAAATAGATTACACCACGGCGTGGAGACGGTATTCCATACGTACGCACGCGCGGTGATTTATTTTTCCGTAGGATGGATAGATGGTGAAATATGGTTGTTTAATACTTATAATAACATATCAGTATATGAGTGATACTGATGTTATTACTTCATAATGAAACAACCTAAGAAGAAGAAGTGGAAGAAGAAATAAAGATGAAAGAATTGGTAACGGTAATTACCTCTTCTTTGAAGCGCCTCTTTGAGACCTCCTCTTAGGGAAATAAAATTGGTCTTTGAGGAAGACCAGAACCTCTATGATCTTTCTAGGGAAGTGGAGAAGAGATTTTTTCAGGGGTTGGACGAGCTTGAGTGCTCAAATTGGTGTGAGGAGGAGGGGGAGGAGGTACCCTTTTATAAGGGAGGAGAGGGGCACCTTAGGAATATCTCAAAATATTATTTTACATTAAATTCAAAATCAGTTTATAATGGTTCCAAAGGGTCGTATTTCGAAGCTAAAGTGGGGATGGGTCGAAATACTATCATCCAATAGGATTTAGACAAGTTTAGGGTATTATTTTAACCTTATCAATTAGATTTAACTCTAAGTTAAATAATTTAACTTTTACCGTGTCTTTTTGTTTTCTTTCACTATATGGTTAATAAACTTACTATAACATGCCAAACGAACCCCAAATTGTTTATTATTAATATATATATTCTTATCTAAGTCATTTTGCCGAACCTTAGATTTTTAGGAATAAAATAACAGTTAATAATATAATATTTGATTTAAAAACTATTCTGTGTCAATTTTGACACTATTTGATACATGATTTTTGTGAAAGTCATAACGGAATTATATGTTCGAACCAAGTTTATTAAAGCAACACTAATATATCATAGTAACCTATAAAATTAGTGGAATTCACAAAAAGTCTTAAATTACATTCATTTGAGCATTTATAACATCAATTATGTTAATATTTCCTTAAAAGGGTAATTACTGCATCATCGTTGTGTCATAAATAAATTAATTTATTTAAAGTCTAAAAACTATAAATAAACTATCATTATGTAGGAAATCTTTTTAGCTTTCTAATGAATATTTATAGTCGAATTTATCTTATGTATAACCCCATATTAAAAATATTTTAGTAAATAAACTTTGATTTTAACTCTTTTAACTCTTATTTGAATTAAATAATAATAAATGTCCTAATCTAATCCAAGTGGGCCTAAATGGTCATATTATATTCATAAGGTTGTTTTTGGTCGAATTAAACTTATCCAATAGAATTAGTACATGTGTTAGGGTAATAGTAATATCATATTTACCCTTAGTTACCCTATTTACTATTAACCGTGGTAAAAAAAAGTAAAAAGTTACTATTCACCATAAATTATTTTCATCTCATTGAACCACATTTTAGTCCTTGATATTAACCGTGTCTGTCGGATTTTCGAAATTCCATTCACAGAAGCGGTAAAATTAAGTTTTATGCAAAATTCAGTTTTTAACCTACCACTTAGTAGTTTCACTATTCATCAAAAATTGATGTTTTTCAGAACAATGCCAAAATTTCATCCTAAGCTATATTTCATATTCCGAATTCAAAAATGAAGTCTATTTTACCAAATTCAAAACATAGAAGTTTCATTAATTAATTTTATAATTAAATCCCGTTGTTAAAACAAATAGCGTGTTTTTAAGAAACAATATCTATCAAAAGATTGACACTTGTTTATGTCTGGTTTAAATGTGAAATTACATCCAATGAACAAAATTGTATTAAATTGTAAAAATATATTCTAAATATACTTTAAAACAACTCAAATTAATAATTTATCACTATTAATTATTTTGATTAAAAAAGTTGTTTTTAATTATAATTTAGTAATTTTCACTTTTCATCAGAATATGAAAGTTATCCGAAAAGTACCAAAATTTCACCCTAAGCTAATTTTGATATTACGAATCCAAAAATGAAGTCCATTTTGAGAGCTAAAATTTCTAAAATTTAAAAAGTGGTTATTACTATTCATAACGGCTAGTTTTAATAATATTTTAATAGCATATCGTTGTTTCGTGAAACTCAGTATTGCGTACTACACACGCTATCGAGGAAGGTTGTGATTACGTGTAATGCAAGGCAAGTCAAGGATGCGTGTTGTGCAAGCTACTTTTGGTGTAGCGTACAACACAAGACATTAGTGAAATTAAAAAGAATATTTTTCATAAAATCTTGGGCTGTTACAAATTTTCAAGTTCTAAATACCAATCATGTGGAGTTTGTTTCATACCATTAAAATATATCTTCAGTTTACAAACTTTTTTTTCATCCTCATCAATTAGATACCAATAAGGTTGTTCAATGTAAACTTCTTCATCAATATCACCATTTAATAAAGATGACTTTACATCCATTTGATAAATTTTTTAATTCCGATGTGATACAACTGACAGAAAAATTCTATGTTTTCTAATATTGAAATTGGGGAAAAACATTATTCAAAATCCACACCTTCCATTTGTGAATAGCCTTTAAAAACAAGCCTGGATTTATTTCTTGAAACATATCTATGTTCAATTAACTTATCTCTATGAACCCAATTTTTTCTGATAACATTTTCATTTTATGGACATGAAACAAGTTCACATGTTTCATTATTCTCAATTTGATCCAACTCTTCATTCATTGAATCCACCCATTATTTGAGTTGAATATATTCTGAAACTATTTCTGGTTGAACTTTTAAGATATGTTAAATCTAATTATCTAATATCAACTTTATTCTTGTCTGAACTGGAGCATTATAATTTCTAATAATATTTTGGTACTCAATATGTTTTTTTCAAAGTAGGACATTCCAATGTTTATTTCCTAATTTAACTTTCCTCACCACATGAATTTTCTAAATCTTGATAAATATTTTTTGACTTACTTTCAATATTGTTAGAAATATCGAGTTTTTCCTCCTTAGATTTCTTAATAACTTTTGTTAAGGAATTTTTATTTTCAATAAATTTTGAATCATATGAGTCTACTAACTTTTTTAAACATTTTTTCTAGCATTTTTAACTTCTACCATTTGATGAATAACCCATAAAATTTCTTTCCCCAACTTTCTCATCAATCTTTCCCTAATGCAGATTTTTTATTTTGAGAAAACAATGAATTCCAAAAACATTTATCTATATCAAAGAAGGTTTTTTGTTATACCACATTTCATAAGGAGTCTTGTTGGTTTCTAGTCTCAAAATACATATATTTTGAACATGTACAATAGTACTAATAGCTTCTCCCCAATAGAACTTGGAAAGTTTGTATTCTATGAAAACACTTCTTCCCATTTCTACCAAGATTCGATTATTTCTTAATTCTACTCTATTTTTCTATGGAGTATAGGTAGAACTATACTAATTTTTGAAACCATGTTTTCTTAGATAAGCTTAAAAAGTATTGTTTGTGAACTTGGTACCATTATCTCTTATCAACATCTTTATATAAACCCCATTTCTTTATCAACTTTTTTTCTGAAAAACATGAATATTTACAAGGTCTCTGAGTTATGTTTCATTAATAATATTTTTTTCATATGAGTGAAATCATCAATAAAAGTGATAAATTATAAATATTGTTTTTTTGATTGATGTCTCATCAACCCACATAAATATGAATGAATAAGTTAAAGAGGTCTGGTAGACCGAATATCAACTCTCTAATGACTTTTATTTTTCATATTTCCTTTTTGAGAGCTAATAAAAACATATTCTTCTTTTTTTCAATTATGGAAAGTTTATGATAGAATAAAATTTTTAAAGTTTATTCATTTTTTTCGTCCAAAGGTGTCCAAGAATTCTGTACCACAACCTACATTCTTCTTCATTACATAAGTAACAAGAGTTATTAAATTTTCATATTTAGAATAGATTCCCAATGGATATTTCTCCTTTCATAATAACTTTCCCATCATTCACACTTTTGATAACACAAGAATATTTTCCAAATATTAATTTGTTTACATCATCAAAAAGTTTACTTATGCTAAGTAGGTTATGTTTTAGTCCATCAATGAATAAAACATCCTTATATTTCAACTTTTTTGCTTCAATCTTATCCATTCCTATACCTATGATTTTTAAGGAACTATCATTACCAATGTCAACTTCTCCTACCTCATGAATGTGAACATGTTTCAATATTTTTATATCACCTATCACATTTGAAGAAAAACCAATATCAAGTATCCATGGTTTTTTCCTTTTAATTTATTTCCAAGTCATCTCAATAATAAAATCACTTTCTTCAAATTTCCTCTTTGTGGCTTCATTTTATTTACTATTATAAGAAAATTATTCTGGATGGAGTGTCATACATTTTTCATCTTGATAAACAACCTTATAAAATCTTCCACATAATTATTATAGACATTCAAATTGATTTCTTATTGGAAAGTTTCTATCATCATTAGAATTAACTTTTTCAAATTTCAGTAAGTTTGGAAAGTTATTCATTCTACTTCTACTATTTCTTCCACTTTTCTTAAATATTCTATCTGTTAGAGATATGTGATGCCAATAATTATATTCTCTATGACCATAGATTCTAAAACAATAGAAATATCCATTAAATATTGATTTTTTATTTAAGAAAGACCATTCTCTGTTGAAGATTTATTAAGGATGGTAACTTCTTTCATATCTAACAAACTCAAGATGTGGACTATCTTTCCTCCTTGGTGAGTTTTAAACTTTTGAAGATGTGATAGGTTTATCACATCCTTTTCCACCAAATCTTACCCAAATTTTTTTTTGAAACCTGAAATGTGAAAAAACGAGATGAAACATTATTTTTGGTGGGTGAGGATTTCCCCTGATTATATATTTGAGCATTCTAAATAGCTTTATCAGTCTCATCTTTTACTTCTGAGGATTTTTTTGAAGTTTTCATTTAGATTCCTCATGGTATTTTTAGGGTCAAGATGTTTTGATTGAAACATTTTAACTTATTATTCCTTAGTCGCTAGCTTCTTACTTATATCTTCAACCATATTTCCTTGTTCAGCAATTATAAGTTTGTTACTTAAGATATTATAAATGTATTCATCCTAATGCTTTATGACATATTTTATTCCTTTAGAAACTTCTTCACAATATTTCTTTACCATTCTAATTTATTTCTTGAGATATTTTTTTTCTCAAGACATGTGAGACGTTCCATTATGAGTTGATACTCTCTGTAAGATTCTTCATCTCCATTTTCTTCACAATTTTAGGAGTCTTCAAATTTATCATCTTTTGAAGTGAATGTTATGAATTTTTCTAAACTTTCATATTATGAGGAATTGTTTTATATTGAGTCTGATTCATATTTCTTAGGCAACATGCTTCTCTTGTTCCTATTAAACTTATTTTTAGATTTTTTGGATGAATTTTATTCATTATAACGTTTTTTCTACTTCTTCCATCATGTAAAGACCTAGAAATTTCAAGGAAATTTTTTTCTTAAATTATTTGGAATTTTACAAGTCCACAGTTTCTAACGGAACCTAATTCCGATGCTCGGTGTGCCCAGAATCAGTTTCTAAAGTTTTTTTCGGGTACGTTCAGTAATCATACGTGTGGGTTTTTCTATCTTTTGAACCGGTGCTCAGAATTGAAATATAAGGACACCGATGAACTTGCAGCATTGGTATTCGCTTAATGGGACCTTTACCGCAGTTTCATTTTATCGTATGTGGTATTTAAAATTTGTGGTTTCTAATTAAAAAAATTAAAGATTGAATAAAAATGTGTGTGAACACATTTTTATTTAGATGGTGGTCAAATCCACCAAAGGGAAGTTGGGATGGGGACCACACCCCACATAACCTCCCATGGGAGGATATTGTGTGGCGGGGGCCACACGAGCACCTAACCCTTTAAACTCCCTTGAACTCTTTTTAACTCTTGGACTTCCATTAAAGTGCCAACACACCCATGTTATTAACTTTATGAGACCTTTGAAATTCATTCCAACCCATGGAAATTAATTATGTGAATCACCTTAATTAATATTTTGTGTGTTTGAATTATTTTGAAATGAATGGAAATATTAAATTGGGGATCCTGATATTTTATTTGTGTTGGAAAATATTCTGTTGGGAGGAATTCTTGGGAGGAGATTTTTTTGGAATTATCATTTCACTCGACGAAGAACATCATTCTTCAACGAAGAATGCTCTACATCTCGAAGAACGTGAAGCAAACACCTTCCTCAACCAGAGTAGGAAAGGAGGAACCCTCTCCCACAAATTAAATCGTAGGCGTCATCTCGACATGACATTACGAGCTCTTTTTCCTCCGACGTTGACAGAATGACATCCGTCTTACAGAACTCCGTCTTCTGTGACACCCGACTTCCGCGATGCTCGTCTTTCGCGGCTCGTCGATGCTCAATGACAAGTTTGGAGGTAGTGAAATTTATTTATTTTTAAATGAAGAAAATTTACATCCTAAATTATTTGATGTTTACTTTGTGCAGTGATGGCCTTTTGTTATCATATAACGTGGAGGGCGTGGGATGAACAAACACAGCCCGACGACCCTCTGTTGTTTTATGTTGTTTGAGGATGGAGGCGGAGCCGAGAGGGCGTGGTGTTGTCACACCACGCCAGAGGAAGGAGGCCACGGGATGGAAGGGGCAGCAATGACCGGAGGCGGCGGCAGAAATGGTGGTCGCGCGCTGGATGCTTGGAGTAAAACCGCGGCCCGCAACCGTGGGCCGCTTTGGCTGAAGCACCAGCCGACCGGATGGCCGTCCCGCTGGAGGACCGCGGCACCGGGTGTCGCGTGGAGGGGAGACCGCAACCCGAAATGCGTGGGCCATTTGCTGGAAGAACCGGCCGGCTATGGCCAGCCAGGCAGAAGACCACGGCGCCTCTTGGCACCGGGCTACGGAGGAACCGTGTCCCGCTTCTACGGGCTGCTCGGCGGGTGAACCGTCCTGTCGCCTGCCGGCCGGGCTGAAGGGAACCGATGCGCCGCTTGGCGTCGTGGGGGAAGAGACAACTGCACACTGTGTGGGCTGCTCGTGCCAGACAAAAATGACCGGCTTCGATAGGCTGGGAAGTAACGAGGGGCGGCCCCACTCGGCGCCGATGGGCGAGCCGAATCGGCCCGCAACCACGGGTCAGGTCCCGGGGTGGGTCGCGCCCCACCGGGCCGGCCCGACCCCCTAACCTGGTCGGACCCGTCGATCCGGGTCCTTGGGTGGGCCGCGCTCCACCGGGTCGGGCCAACCCCCATCCGGGTCCGACCCGCCAAACCGAGTCGGGCCGACCCGCTAGCCCACTGGGCTTGATGGGCCGAGCCCGTTTCGCTTAAACATGAATAACTTCTAGATCGTGCGTCCGATTGACGCACCGTCTGCGGAATTGGGATCCTCATGATGAAATGGTCCTTTTTAGATACTCTAAGTTGGTTTTGAACAACTTTGGAAAATGGCCAGGTTTGGAACGAGCATAATTCAAACCGGGCCCCTAGAATGGAAAATCCAATAACTCTCAAACCGGGCGTCTGATTGACACACCGTCTGTCACGTTGTGTTCCTTTTGATGAGACGAAACTTCGGGATACATCAACTCTGGACTTTGTGATAGTTTATGTATCGACCCAGTAGCTCGAGGAGTGGACCCTTCGGGAATCGAGCGTGCTGTGTGCAGGAACCCTAGAGCAAGCTGCGACTGCGACGACTATTGTACTGGGATCCTTTGTGGGTTCGACAGCGATGACTAATATACTGGGATCCTTCGTGGGTTTGAAAATGATGACTACTGTACTAGGATCCTCCGTGGGTTCAACAGTGATGACTACTATTCTTGTATTCTGTGTGGTTTCGACATTTTTGACTTCTATATTTGTATCCTGTGTGGGTCCGACAGAGTAGCTGGTCTTGTATCTTGTGTGGGTCTGATAGCTTAGCTGGTCTTGTATCCTTTGTGGGTTCGACAGCTTAGATGAATCAATGACTACATCTGATCATATCTATCGCTATATGAAAGATGTATACTTGTGTGAGCTGAGTCATGACTTTCAATCATTATCATTGATGTGATTGGCTTTACTTCCTGTGTGGACTGGGTTGTGCTTGGGCTCGAGTGTTGGAGCCGATCTAAGATTGAGAACTTAGGTATATGTATGGGCATATACCTAAGTAGGGTTGGTTGATATTTCATGATTGTATATTTCTTCTGTGGTATATCCTTCGTGGATTCTGGGGGACCTTCGGGGGTCTCAGGGTCCCTAATGAGTATCGTTATACTCACCCTGCATGGGCTATGCCTGCACTTCGTTGGGTTGGATGCAGAAGATGGGCAAGACTGATCGAGGTAGTGACTTGTGGAGATGGATGGTACCCGGAGGTAGACCACTTGGCGAGACGTACACGAAGCGGACAGAAGGACCTGAGGTGCTGAGGAGGCCATTTGTACCCACCCTTCAAGTGGGATTTCGGGAGGACGACTCAATAGTTGCTGATTACTTTTCTATAGTTGTAATTTACTATTGGGCTTGTATTTTTGGCCCCTTTCCTTTCAGCACAATCTATTGTATTCAGTTTTACTTAGTGTTTATTTCTATTTGTTTCCTCTAATACTTGTGTTCAGACTGTGTGTGTGTTATAGGTTAAAAGGCAATGCCTTCCCTTTTATCGGGATTATTCTTTTGGTGATAGTCTCTAACCCGTGGCCTATGGAAGGTGGGCTTGGGGTAGTCACGGTATGGGCCCCGAGGATGGGTCATGACAAATTGGTATCAAAGGAGTCGGTTCTACCGTAAAACTCCGGACTCTGATCATTCTGTTCTATGAAGCAATAGTGTTAAGAGTGTTGAGTTTGGTTTTCAGTCCATGGAGTCTAGTGTTGGTGAGGCGGACGACGTATCCATACACCAGGACCTTGACCTTTGAATTCCGACTCAGTGCATGAAAACACTGACTGCTTGTGTGTTTCCTTCAAAAAAGTATTCTCTGTGATTACATTGTGTCAGCTCACCAGGTATACCATTTTAACCGTGACACACTTGTTTCTTTACAGGATGGCCCCATGAAGGCAGCCAGCTAGGGTTCCGAGCTTCATACGAGATGGTAGCCCACTGAGCGATGAGGCTTCGGTGCAAGGCCCTATCATAGCGGAGGTACCCGAGGTACCACTACCCACTTGTCCACCGATACCACCATCTCCAGCAGTAGAGAGTACACGCCGCCTGAGTGCATTGCACGAGTTCCAGCAATAGAGGCTTCCTAGGTTCCAGGGAGATACGGACCCACAGGCAACTGAGGATTGGCTAGAGGCTTCCGTGAGAGTTTTCATATTGGCGGGACACCAGCCGACCTCATGGTGATCATTTTCACGAGTCTCCTGCAGGCAGCAGCAGGCATATGGTGGAGCCTGATGCTGCTGGTGCATGGTGAGGCATCACTACTCTGGGAAGACTTCGAGAGCCTGTTCCAAGCAGAGTTTGTACAAGCCACCCTTCGGGCGGTGCAGATTCAAGAGTTTCTTCATCTGCAGTAGGGAAACATGACAGTAGCTCAGTACTTAGAGAGGTTCACCTACCCCTCGCGCTACTCCACGGCTATGGTACGAGACCCATTCTTCAGGGCCCGGACCTTTGAGTAGGGACTCAAGCATGAGATCAGGTCTTCAATGATCTCCCTCAACATTCTGATGTAGGTGGGGGTATTAGAGCGAGCCCTCCTAGAGGAGAGTTTCCTTGCTGAGCAGTCACCAGTGGAAAGAACCACCATAGGGTGACACTTAGCGGAGTCTTCTGCAGCCGATAGTAGACAGATGACGCATGGGTCCAAGAGGACCAGATCCACAGGTGGTCGTCTGCACGACTCATGTTCGGTTGTGCGGGGAACACGAGACAGAGATATCCTTACGAGGAGCAGGCAATGCTATGCATACGGCGAGCAGGGTAACATGGCTCGAGACTGTCCGAACCGCCCTGTAGATGAGCATCAGGCAGTAGAGGGACCTCCCAGGCAGAGGTAGAGGTTCGACCGTGGTGGTCCGCCGGGAGCAGGCGGACGTGGTAGAGGGGCTGACCGAGCAGTAGGTGGTGGATGAATTTTTGAGGCTTTACGACCACCACCACCAAGAGGTCCACCTCGACCACAGGGAATGGGTGGACATAGCAGATCTCAGCTTCTGGCAGCTGAGGCCTATGACTATAGTGCTCTGGGAGCAGGGGGACAAGAGCGGGACTAGCTCCAGGCATAGAGACCTTTGTTCATGATGCTTCTAGTTGTGTTGATTTCATTGTTTGTGGTTTCTTTGTGTCTTTGTACTTTGAGCTGCAGTAATAAAAGAAACTTGTCTATGTGACGTTTGCTTTCCTACCTTTTAGGTGTGGTTGATACTAAGAGGTTCTGGTAAAAATCATTGACTTGACCCCCACATTCGAGATTCCTACTAGAGGATACCTAGTGACCACACACTGCTGCTGACAGTGTGACTCGACCCTTGGAGAAGAGAGTAACGGTTGGATCTCTTGGTAGTGGCGTTCAGGACTTACGACGTCATCCATGTCATGAAATTGTATCATTCATGTCAGGATTGACTGTATTAGGCAAAGGACGTGGTTTATCCAGGGGATGAGACCAGATTTCTCTTTTCAGCAAAGGAGAAATCTTAGCAGCTCTTGTAAAACAAAAGAGAAGAAGGGTGTGGTCAAGTTGCTTGCAATTGGCTAGTCACACCCATAGTTCGTTGAGCGAACGGTTTACGTTTTACTCTAATATCAAAAATCTCAAGTGTGTCTTCTCGTAGAAGGACCTGGACCTGTGACAGTGGCGTTGGCTTGAGTTCCTCCAAGACTATGACTTCGAGATAGTCTATACTCCTGGAAATTGGAATATTTTAGCAGATGCTCTCAGCAGGAGATCATGCATTCAACTATTTCGAGAGGCGACATAGCAGCTGGTTGCGTTACAGATATCCTTTGTGGATAGAGATGGAGCAGCCTTTCTACAATCTCTCACAGTCACTTCCCCACTTCTTCAGTGAGTCACAGAGGCACAACATGGGGACGTTTAATGTGAGACACGACGTGCTCAGATATCCTCAGGGCAGGCACCCGAAGGATTTTTAGAATGTGGGGAGCACATTATACCTTTCAAGGGACGTACCAGGGTTTCAGTTGCACTTCAGAAGGAAGTGTTGTGGGAGTTCCACACTTTCCCTTTAGAGGTATATCTAGGAGTGGTAAATATGTACTAGGACCTTCGATGACAGCACTGGTGGCTAGGTATGAATAAGGCAGTAGCGGAGTTTGTCTCTCGATGCCTCACTTGTCAGCATGTGAAGATAGAGCATCAGATACAAGCAGGCTTGGTTCCACCTTTGGAGGTCCAAAAGAGGAGGTGGGATGAGATATCCAGGGACTTCGTGACGTGTCTTCCTCATACGTCCAGGGAACAAGACTCGATTTGGGTGATCGTCGACTGACTTACCAAGACGGACAACTTCCTACGGACCAGAGATGGTTCAGGATACAACGGAGAAAGAGAAGATCATCCAGGAGCGGATGAAGACTACACAGAGCAGACATAAGACCTATGTTGATAGGAGACAGAGACCACTGGAGTTCGAGGATGGTGATCACATCTTCCTATGGGTCTCATCACGATGAGGTCTATGGAGATTTGGTTGAGGCGGCAAGTTATCTCCATTATTTATCAGGTCATTCCAGGTCCTCAGTAGAGTAGGTGATGTGGCTTACTGCCTAGCCCTTCCACCTCAGTTGCACCGGGTGCACGATGTTTTCCACATATCTCAGCAGAGGAGATACGTGCACGACTCGTCCCACATTATCAACCACGGGGAGCTAGACATCAATGACGGGGTGACATTCACGGAGGTTCCAGTGGAGATTGAGGATCGATAGGATCGGGTATTGTGGGGATGGTCAATTCCTCTGGTGTGCATTCGCAGGCCGCACGAGAACCTCCAAGAGAGCACATGGGAGCGGGAGGTTCAGATGAGTGCTCAGTACCCTCTTTTGTTTCCCTAGAGTGTGTTGTAGCTTTTCATGGACGTAAAGCCTTGAGGTGGGGGTAATGTAAAGACCTTGAAATTTCAAGGAATTTTTTTCTTAAATTCTTTGGAATTTTACGAGTCCGCAACTTCTGACGACGCCTGATTCTGAGGCCCGGTGTGTCCAGAATCAGTTTCTGAAGTCTTGTTCGGGTACGTTCAGTAAAAGTACATGCGGGGTTTTCTATCTTTTTAACCGGTGCTAGGAATTGGAATCTGAGGACACCAATGAACTCACAACGTCAGTATTCGCTTAAGGAGACCTTTATCGCAGTTTCATTTTATCAGATGTTGTAGTTAAAATTTGGGGTTTCCAATTAAAAAAATTAAAGATTGAATAAAAATGTGTGTGAACACATTTTTATTTAGATGGTGGTTAAATCCACCAAAGGGAAGTTGGGGTGGGGCCCACACCACACATAACCTCCCATGGGAGGATATTGTGTGGTGGGGCCACATGAGAACCTAACCCTTTAAACTCCCTTGAACTCCTTTTAACTCATTAACTTCCATTAAAGTGCCAAGACACCCATGTTATTAATTTTATGAGACCTTTGAAATTCTTTCCAACCCATGGAAATTAATTAATTGAATCAACTTAATTAATTGTTTATGTGTTTGAATTATTTTGAAATGCATGGAAATATTAAATTGGGAAGCCTAATATTTTATTTGCGTTGGAAAATATTCTTTTGGGAAAACTTCTTGGGAGGATATTTTGTTGGAATTATCATTTCACTCGATGAAGAACATCGTTCTTCAACGAAGAACGCTCCACGTCTCAAAGAACGTGAATCAAACATCTTCTTCAATAAGAACAGGAAAGGAGGAACCCTCGACCAAAAAGTACACCGTAGGCGTCATCTCGACATGACATTATGAGCTCTTTTTCCTCCGAAGTTGACGGAACGACATCCATCTTACGCGACGCCGTCTTCCGCGACGCCCGACTTCCACAACGCTCGTCTTCCGTGGCTCATCGATGTTCAACGACAAGTTTGGAGGTAGTGAATTCAATTTATTTTTAAATGAATAAAATTTACATCCTCGATTCTTTGATGTTTACTTTGTGCGGCGATGGAATTTTGTTATCATATAACGCGGAGGGCATGGGATGAACAAACACGGCCTGGCGACCCTCTGTTGGTTTATGTTGTTTGACGATGGAGGTGGAGCCGAGAGGGCATGGTGTCGTCGCACCGTGCCGGAGGAAGGAGGCCACGAGACGGAAGGGGTGACAATGACCGGAGGCAACAATGGAAACGGTGGCCGCGCGCCGGCTGCTTGGAGGAAAAATGCGGCCCGTAACTGCGGGCTGCTTGTGTTGAAGGACGGGCCGATCGGACGGTCCGTTGGAGGACTGCGACACCGGGTGTCGCGTGGAGGGGAGACCGTGAACCGCAAAGCATGGGCCTCTTGATGGATGAATTGGATGGGTATGGCTGGCTAGGCAGAAGACCGTGACACCTCTTGTCACCGCACTGTGGAGGAACCGCGGCCCACTTCCGTGGGCCGCTCGGCGTGTGAACCGGCCGGCCGCTTGCTAGCTGGGCTAAAGGGAACCGCAGTGCCGCTTGGCGCCGCGTGGGAAGAGACAACTGCCTGCTTGTACGAATTACTCTACTATTGACAGAATTTATATTATCCATGATAATGATTCAATAAGGGAACCATCACCTTTGATACCAATTTAAGTTTCAAAGGATCAAATAAAAACTGAGAGGGGTTGGTTGAATCAGTTGTTTTACTTTGTATAATTTTCAATAATTTTAAAAAATTATCCCCTACAACCTATTATGATTTATTTCCTTATAATCTATTATAAAAACTCATGCATGTAGATGTAAGAAATAAAGTAAATCACACCATAATTACAAGGTTTAGCCTAAGTGTAAGAACTTAAATCCTTTTCATTTCCATTCCCGTGGATCTATGGAAATTCACTATTAATAATAAGTGAGTACAACTTGTACCAAATCCCGTTAAACACCTTCTATGTCTTGATAATAAAGATTATACTAACACCCATTAGTTTAAAATGTTTTCCTATAAAAAATAGATAAAAGGAATAAATAGTTTGTTGAAACTGTTCCACAATTGATCAATCAGAATCCTCAGTCTTATTTGGATAGATTTGATTTTCTCAATCTGATGAGGCTGGGTTCGATGAACTTATTCTAATAAAATTAGTTTGATTCTCCCTTTATCAAAATATGATTCTCAAATTTTTTTAGTAACAAACTCAATACAACCTTCATTAGTCTGATTGACTCAATCATATCTTAACAATATGATCTTAATCATTCTGATAAAAAAAGTCAACTAACTGATCCTCCTCACAAGATCTCTTTCTGGAAATAACATTCATGTGATTTCTTCACTTCTCTTCCTTTTCCACTAATGTGGCCTTATTTTTACAAGGTTTTGAACATCCTTTTATTTAATTTTTAATGATTTAATTATTTATTTTTACACTTTTTGTTAAATAATAATTATTTTGTATTTCTAAAACTAAATTTGTTAAATAATCAATTTTTTATAATTAATAGTATTTTTAGTAAATAAAGTAATTAATTAATGAATTACTTTAATTTTATATGTTTTATAAGTTATTATTTAGTTTAGAAGAATACATTATTTATTAAAATTTGACTTTCTGATTACTTAATCAATTAACATAAGTATTTTCATTTAACTAATTATTTCATTACTTCAACATTTTATCTGGTAACTTTATCTTTTTAAAATTTAATAACATTATTAATTAAATTAAATAATATTTCTTAACTTTTATACTTCTAATACAATTTATTAATGATTAATTAATTATGATTTATAAGTGTTTCATTTAAATCAATTTGCTTTTATATTAACCTTAATGATTCTAATTTAAGTGTCTATTTAGTTTTAATTTAATGTATTTAATCATTATTTGTTTAATAAATTTTAAATAAGTTTATTATTTATTTAGTTTTAAATTATCTTTATTCATTCTTACTTTAAATTATTATTATTTCTTCAGACTTAATTTAAGTTTTAATCTCTTTTTAATTTTTTGTTGTTTTGTAGTGTAACAGTGGAAAAGATAACTCCTGAAAATGTTTCTCTCATGGTGGCACTATCCTCGCTTCACGTTCTCACCCCTGTCACGGTTCCACTGTCAAATTCCCTCTACTTTTCCACCGACTTCTTCATTGACAGTGTCACAAGTTCTCATTGTTGGAAATGCAAACACATAACCGTTGTTGTCTTTCCCATGCAGCAGTGGCTCTCCCTCTTCCCCATGCAATATCTTTTCTCCATGTCAATTCTTCTCATGCATCTCTCATTTTCAAGCATATCATTTATTATGGCATTGTTTTTTGTTCAATATTTATTTCAACGGATTTATGGGTGCCTTTTAATTTCCTTGTAAGAGTCTATATAAGGTTGTTTTGTAGTCTGTTTAAACTAATGTGAAAAATACAATCTTTCTCCTTTGTGTGAAGGTTCCTCCTCCACTTCTATATTCCTTCTCCCATGAAAAATCTTTTGGCTTTGTGAAGCCATCTCCCACCAAAAAGTTGGTATCAGAGGGCGGTTCGAAGGCATCCTCCAAATTCCAAAGATGGACACTGCGATCCAGCCACAAGTTCCGACCTTGTCTAAGGACAATTATGAGAGGTGGTGCATTCAAATGAAGGCATTGTTCAGGTCGCAAGAATTATGGGAGATCATCACCGACGGGTATGTGGTACCCACTACGGAGGAAGAAGTGGCCTTCATGAATGAAGAAAAGGCAACCATCAAAAATCAAAGGAAGAAAGACAACAAGGCATTGTTTCTCCTCTATCAAGGGTTGGATGAATTGACCTTAGAAAATATTGACGAAGCAACATCAAGTAAGGAAGCATGGGACACCCTTGCAACAATATTCAGAGGAGTTGATCGTGTGAAGAGGGTCCATCTTCAAACATTACAAGCGGAGTTTGAAGCGGCATGAATGAAGGAAGGTGAGAGTATCTTAGATTACTTCTCATGCCTAATTCTCATTATTAACAATTTGAAAAGAAATAGTGAAAAAATGGAGGATATTCTAGTTATTGAAAAAGCACTTTGATCGCTCACAACCAAGTTCGAGCATGTGGTTGTGGAAATCGAAGAATCGAAAGATTTGGAAAAATTATCTATTGAAGAGTTGATGGGGTCGTTGCAAGTACATGAGCAGCGAATGCAGAAAAATGCGGGTTCAACAATAGAGCATGCCCGAGAGTCCTAGTTGAGTCTGCAAGAACCAAAGAATGGTCAAGCACAATGAGGCGGTTATCGTGCAAGAGGCAGAGGGCGTGGATACCATCCAAGCCATCAACAAAAGCAACAGACCTTTACCAACATTCTTGGTAGAGGAAATGGTGGAGGCCGATTCACGCGTGGTCATGGAAACGTAAGGAATCATCAATTCCACAACAGTAAGAAATTCGGCCATTACGCCTCTGATTGCTGGAGCAAGGTGGATCACGATGAACGATCCAACTATGCTGAAGCGTTACGCCATGATGAAGAAGGTACGACACTCCTCCTTGCACAAGAAAAGGCATCTGAATGCCCCGATGTATGGTATCTTGACATGGGTGCGAGAAACCACATGAGTGGTAACAAAGAACTTTTTGAAGAACTCACTGAAGAAGTTCGTGGAAACATAACCTTAGATGAATCATCGAAGGTACCCATGATTGGAGAAGGTAAAATCAAAATCTATCTGAAGAAGGGTGAGTCGAATTACATTTCCAATGTGTATTACATACCAATCATGAAAAATAATATCATAAGTCTCGACCAACTACTTGAGAAGGGGTATGTTATACACATGGAGAATTCTTCTTTGTCAGTAAGAGATGCTCACAGGAGGTTGATTTCTCAAGTTCAAATGGCGAAGAATCGCATGTTTCCGCTTCATATCAACATGAAGGCTGAGCAATGTCTATTTGGGATCAGGAAGAATGATTCCTAGAGATGGAATTTGCGTTTTGGGCATCTTCATTTTAGCGGGCTTAAACTTCTATCTTCATCGAGAATGGTGCGTGGATTGCCGATGATTGAACCAACAAATCATGTCTGTGAGGCATGTATACTCGGCAAACAAAAAAGGAACTAACTTCCAAGTAGAGTGTCTAGAAGAGCAATGGAACCACTCAACTGGTTCACACTGATATATGTGGGCCATTGGAAACACCATCACATGGAGGTAATAGGTATTTTATTACCTTTATTGATGATTTCAACAGAAAGTTGTGGGTGTATTGCATCATAGAAACATCATCTGCTTTCACTATCTTTAAAACATTCAATGATCGTGTTGAAACTGAAAGTGGCCACAGAATCAAAGTACTCAGATCTGATAGAGGTGTAGAATACACTTCAAATGCATTTCAAGGTTTCTTCAGGGAACATGGAATCAAATAGCAATACAATGCATCCTACATGCCACAAAATAATGGCATCGTTGAAAGTAAGAACCGCACATTCATCGACATGATGAGGATAATGATGAAAGAGAAAGGGCTGCCAAAGAGTTTCTGGGCAGAGGCAGTGGCATGTACTTCCTACTTACTCAATCGATGTCCAACGAAGAGCGTCATGAAAATGACACCACAAGAGGCCTGGAGCGGCTACAAACCGATCATGGAGAACCTAATAATCTTCAGGTTTGTCGCCTACACTCATGTCCCAGAAGTGAGAAGAAAGAAACTTGATGATCGTGGTGAGAAGTGCATCTTCATTGGCTATTGTGAAGGCTCTAAATCCTACAAGCTTTACAATCCACTAATGAATAAATTAGTGGTGAGTAGAGATGTGGTTTTTAGTGAGGAAGAAGGATGGAAATGGGGTGATGAAGAATCAAACAAGGATGTTCCAGTCGAGATAGAGGTTCTAGAATAAAGGCATGATTATCAGGAGCAAACACCTGCAACACCTTCCTCGGGCGCATCATCGGTTGGAAGAAGTCCAGGAGTACATTTCTTCACTCCTAAAAGAACTCCAGCAAATCAAAATTTGGCCAGATCATCCTTGCCTATGGATCCTATAAAGATGAAAAATCCGAGTGATATTTATGAGCATACTAAAGAGGTAAATCTTTTTTGCTTGTATGCAGATCATGAGCCTCTGACGTTTCAGGAAGCCACGAGAGAAGAATGCTGGAGAATTGATATAGAAGAAGAAATTCATGCCATAGAGAGAAATGGCACATAGGAGTTGAAAAAAATCCCAAAAATCCAGAAAACCATTGGCATGAAATGGGTGTAAAAGATCAAGCAAAATGCTGATAGCGAGATCAACTGCTACAAGGCAAGGCTCGTAGCAAAGGGGTATAAGCAGAAGTATGGGGTGGAATATGATGAAGTAGTTTCTCCAGTTGCTCACCTTGATACTGTGAGGATGATTATCTCACTTGCTGTCCATCAGAGTTGGATGATCTACCAACTTGATGTGAAGTCTGTGTTCATTAATGGAATCTTAGAAGAAGAGGTATATGTTGACCTGACTGAAGGCTTTGTTATTCAAGGGAAGGAAGACAATTAGTATCGACTGAAGAAAGATCTTTACGGGTTGAAGCAGGCTCCTCATGCTTGGAATGCACACATTGATAGCTATCTTCGAGACAACGGCTTCACCCAATGTCCATATGAGCATGCAGTTTACATCAAGAAGAATGATCGAGGGGATATACATATTGTATGCTTGTATATTGATGATTTGTTATTTATAGGGAATTGTCAACCGATGTTCGATGATTTCAAGGAGGCCATGTTCAAGGAGTTTGAGATGACCGATGGAGGTATTATGTCTTTCTTTCTGAGCATTGAAGTGAAACAACATGGAGAAATATATATATATCATAATAGGTATGCTATGGAGTTGGTTGAAAAATTCAAGATGGCATATTGTAATTCTGTAGACACACCAGTTGCAACGAGCTTGAAACTGTCTAAAGATGGAGAAGGAAGAAGCATTGACTCGACTCTATTCAAGAGTCTGATTGGAAGCCTGAGGTATCTCACAATCACACGGCCTGATATTGTTTATAGTGTTGGGCTTCTATGCAGGTATATGGAGGCACCAAAAGAGTCACACTGGCTTGCAAAAAAATGCATCCTCGGGTATGTTAAAGGAACAATAGATTTTGGTCTCTTTTATCCATACAATGAAGAAGAAAATCGGTATAGATAATCAGATAGTGATTTGGGAGGTGACCAAGATGAAATAAAAAGCACCACTGGGTATGTGTTTTCCTTGGATCTACTGCTTTCACCTAGAATTCAAGGAAGCAAAGTGTGGTTGCTTTATCCACATGTGAAGCATAGTATGTGGTAGCATACTCTACTATTTTTAAGGTAATATGGTTTAGAAATTTGTTGAAGGAGATGAAGCATCCACAGGATGGATCCACGGCGATATATGTGGATAACAAGTCAGCTACTGAACTAGCCAAAAATCCGGTGCATCATAGGAGAAGAAAACACAATGATACTCGTTTTCATTTTCTCAGAGATCGTGTAAAATATAAAACTATAAAATTGGAATATTGTCGTACTACCAAACAGGTGGCATATATTTTCACAAAGGCATTACCGAGAGATGCATTCAAAAGGCTAGGAGTGATGCTCAGGATGAAGCTGGTTTTGGTTTGAAGTGGAGTGTTGGAAATGAAAACCCATAACTGTTGTTGGCTTTCCCATGCAGCGGCGGATCTCCCTCTTCCCCATGCAATATCTTTCTTCCATGCCGCTTCTTCCCATGTGTCTCTCATTTTCAAGCATATCATTTATTATGGCATTGTTTTGTTCCCTATTTATTTCAACGGCTTTATGTGTGCCTTTTAATTTCCTTGTAAGAGTCTATATAATGTTGTTTTGTAGTACATTGAAACTAATGTGAAAAATACAAACTTGCTCCTATATGTGAAGGTTCCTCCTCCGCTTTTATATTCTTTCTCTCATGAAAAATCTTTTGGCTTTTTAAAGCCATCTCCCACCAACACTCGTCTCCTCTTGCAACACTTCTTATAAAAAAGATCCTCATCCACCATTCTCCATCTATCATAATCATTCCCCCATTTCCCTATATAACCCTCACTCCACATCTTCTTCATTCCACTTTGGCACATCACTTCAGCCGTAGTCTCTACTATCTCCATCTCATATTTCCCACTGGCATTCTTCTTTCATAAAAAACCCACACTGGATTCAAATTTAAAGTTCATTCTCAACTCGGTGTGCAGATTGAACAAAGATTCAACATCCTAAATTTGAAATGCAGATCTTGAGTTTGCTGTCGGAGAAGGAGGTTCGACATCCACCACTGATCCGAGGGAGGAGGCCAAGAACAGGAGTGCTGCCGCTATGTGAAGAGGACCGTGCTACTATAGTTAAACCCCAATCAGTTGGATTTGGAACATGATAGAACAAACCATAACATAAGGAAATCTAAAACCAAATTTTATTTATAGATCGGAAATGTAACTCCTCGGGTTGAGCTCTTGAACCTGCAACACCTTGCACTACTTTTTTTCGCTGGAACACGAATCACCCAAGCCATCCAAACCTCACCCGCTACTGGGGAGATCTTGAGCCGCCTGATCCACGTTATCATATTAGTCTGAGGGGGGGGGTGTCATAATTCTTATGTTGTGCCGAAGAGGAAAAACTAGGGTCGTTGTAGGTCTACTGCGGGACGAAAACTAGAAGCTGTTGCACCTGAGTTTTTTTTTTCATTTTTTCAATTTTTTTTAAAATACCACTGGGGTAAAAAAATTTATTTATTTACCTCCCAAAGGAGGCACCTGGTGTGCCGCCTTTGGGTGTTTTTCTACCCAGGGAAAGGCGACACATGGTGTTCTGCCTTTGACAAAAAATTAATCGCAAAGGGGGCACACCAGGTGCCGCCTTTGCAGAAATAAATTTTTTAAATTTTTAATTTTTTTTTATTTTTTTGTTATATATATTTATATATATATATTTTCAGCATAATTTTTCTTCTATTTAATATCCAATGGTTCTTCCATTACAGCAGTCTAGATTCTGACTGATACCCTCACCCAGGACTCCCTTTTATAAGGGGGTTTGCCCTGAAAACCATACTACATTTCTGATGTGGGATTCTGGTTCTCCTTTTCCTGCGCTGTACATTCTGCGTTTCCGATTAGTGATTCTATTTCAAGTATGTAACTTTGAAAGACTATAAAACATAAACTATAAGACCAATATAACTGAATCTTTAAACACTGATTAAACTTATAAGAAATAGTTGGAAAAAAATTTCATAAAAAATGATGATACAAATTAATTTATAAGAATTAAAAACCACCTACTTGAAACGTAAAAATATTTCAAGTACGTTACTTTGAGAGCCTATAAAATATAAACTATAAGACCAATATAAATGAAACATTAAAAACTGATTAAACATATAATAAATAGTTAAAAACAAAAATAATTTCATAAAAAATGTTGATAAAAAATAATTTACAAGCTTTCAAAACCACCTACATGAAACTTAAACATATTTCAAGTACGTGACTTTAAAAGAAAATAAAATATAAAATATAAGACCAATATAAATTAAACATTAAAAATTTATTAAACATATAATAAATAGTTGAAAACAAACAAAAAAATTGTAAAAAATATCCATGATAAATAATTTATAAGCTTTCAAAACCTCCTACTTGAAACTGAAAAATGTTTCAAGTACATGCCTTTGAAAAACTATAAAATATAAATTATAAGACCAGTGTAAATGAAAATTTAAACAATGATTAAACATATAAGAAATAGTTGAAAATAGAAATAAATTCCTAAAAAATTTCGATGAAAAATAATTTATAAGCTTTCAAAACCATCTACTTGAAACATAAACTATTTCAAGTACGTGAATTTGAAAGAATATAAAACATAAAATATATGAATAATGTAATTGAAACCTAAAACACTGATTAAACCTATAATAAATAGTTAATAATTAATTAGTTAATTATTAATATAATTATTAATTATATAATAGCTTATTAGTAAGATAATTATTATAAAATATTTTTCATCAACATTTTTTAGGAAATTCCTTTTGTTTTCAATTATTTCTTATATGTTGAATCAATGTTTAATGTTTCATTTATATTGGTGTTAAATTTTATATTTTATAGTCTTTTGAATTCACATACTTGAAACAGAGTCCCACATCGAAAATGCAGAATGTACTGCGTAGGAAAGGGAGAACCTGAATCCCACATCAGAAATACATAATGATTTCTAGGGCAAGCCATATTAATTAGTAATATAATTATTAATTACATAATAGTTAATTAGTTCATTAGTAATATAATTATTAATTATAATTATTCATTATAATTATTAATTAGTAATTATTAATAATTAATTATATAAAAATTAGTTAGTTAATTTGTAATATTATTTTTAATTATATGAAAATAAATTACTAAAATAGTAATATAATTTTTAATTACATTTATTCATTATAATTATTAATTATTAATTAGTTAATTAGTAATATAAATTTTAATTATAATTATTCATTATAATTATTAATTTTTAATTATTAATAATTAAATATATAATAGTTAGTTAGTTCATTAGTTATATAATTATTAATTATATAACAATTAATTAGTAAATTAGTAATATAATTTTTAATTAAATATATTCATTATAATTATTAATTATTAATTATTAATTATTAATTATTTATTATTAATTAGTAAATTAGTAATATAAATATTAATTATAATTAATAATTAATACTTATTAATTATTAATTTTTACTTATTAGTTATTACTTATACAAGAATTATTTAGTTAATTATTAATATAACTATTAATTATATAATAATTAATTAGTTAATTACTAATATAATTATTAACTATATAATAGTTAATTAGTTAATTAGTAATATAATAATTAAATATAATTATTAATAATTAAATATGTCATAATTAATTAGTTTATTAGTAATATTATTATTAATTATATAATAATTAATTTTTAATATAATTATTACATATATAATAATTATTTAGTTAATTATTAATATAATTAATAATTATATTTAATTAATTATTAATTATTAATTATTAATTATTAATTAGTTAATTAGTAATATAAATATTCATTATAAATATTCATTATAATTATTAATTAGTAGTTAATAATTATTCATATTTAATTATTAATTATAAATTAGTTAATTATTAATATAAATATTAATTATAAATATTCATTAAATTATTAATTATTAATTTTAAATTAATAATTATTAATCAATAATTATTACTTATATAATAAATATTTAGTTAATTATTAATATAACAATTAATTATATAATAATTAATTAGTTAGTTAATAATATAATTATAGTCTTTCAAAGTCATGCACTGGAAACATTTTTAAGTTTCAAGTATACGGTTTTGAAAGCTTATAAATTATTTTTCATCAAAAATTTTTATGATTTTTATTGTTTTCAACTATTTATTATTTTTTCAACTAATGTTTAAAGTTTCAATTACATTCGTTTTATAGTTTATATTTAATAGTCTTTCAAATTCGCATACTTGAAACTTTTTTAAGTTTTAATCTGGTGCTTTTGAAAGAATATAAATTATTTATAATCAAAAAATTTGATGAATTTTTTTTTCAACTATTTATTATATGTTTAATAAATGTTTAAGTTTTCATTTATATTGGTCTTGTAGTTTATGTTTTATAGTATTTCAAATTCGTGTACTTGAAACATTTTTAAGTTTCAAGTATGCAGTTTTGAAAGTTTATAGATTAATTTTCATTAATATTTTATAGGAACTTCTTTTGGTTTTCAACTATTCCTTATATGTTTAATCAATGTTTAATGTTTCATTTAGGTTGGTTTTATATTTTATGTTTTATAGTCTTTCAAATTCGCGTAATTGAAACATTTTTATGTATCAAGTAGACGGTTTTGAAAGATTATAAATTAATTTTTATGGAAATTTTTTAGGAAGTTTTTTTTTTCAACTATTACTTATATGTTTAATAAATTTTTAAAGTTTAATTTGTATTGGTCTTATAGTTTATGTTTTATAGTCTTTCAAAGTCGGGAACTTGAAACAATTTTAAGTTTCAAGTTGATGGTTTTGAAATCTTATAAATTGTTTTTGGTCAACATTTTTTAAGAAATTATTATTATTTTCAACTATTTCTTATATGTTTAATCAATGTTTAATGTTTCATTTATATTGGTCTTATATTTTATCTTTTGTAAGCTTTCAAGGTCACGTACTTGAAATATGTTTAAGTTTCAAGTAGGTGGTTTTGAAAGCTTATAAATTAATTTGTATCAACATTTTTTATGAAATTATTTTTGTTTTCAACTATTCCTTATATGTTTAATTAATGTTTAAAGTTTCATTTATGTTGGTTTTATATTTTATGTTTTATAGTATTTCAAAGTCGTGTACTTGAAATAGAATCCCACATCAGAAACACAGAATATACTGCGTAGAAAAAAAAATAACCAGAATCCCACAGCGAAAATGCAGTATGATTCCCTGGGAAACCCCCTTATAAAAGGGAGTCCAAGGTGAGGGTTTTTGTTAGAATCCAAACTGTTGTAATGGGAGTGCTGTTGGATATTAAATTGCAGAACAATTCTGCTGAAAAGTTTTGTTATATATATATATATATAACAAAACGAAACAAAAACATAAAAATAAAAATAAAAATAAAAATAAAAAATTGTAAAAAAAATATTTATGTAAAGGAGGCACCTGGTGTGCCACCTTTGTGGTTTATTTTTGGGAAAAGGCAGCACATCATGTGCCGCCTTGCCCTGGGCGAAAAAACCCCCAAAGGTGGCACACCAGGTGCTTCCTTTGCAGGGTAAAAAAATAATTTTTTTACCTAGATGTATTTTCATTTTTCAAAAAAAAATGTAAAAAAAAACTCTTTTGCACCTCGTGGCAAAGGAGAAGTATCCTAGAACCTCCATGGCTATAGCCATGGTTTTTCCATCATCTGAGCCATGTCACGCCACTACTGGAGGAACCCAAAACTCCTCATCCTTGTTGCGCCGATTTGGGGAGGAATAAGAAGCTTAAAAAATACTAATAAACTGAAATAAAATTAAAATAAAAACTTAAAATAAAATAATAATAAAATCAAAATATTAAATCATAATAAATATAAATAAATAACAAATATAAGTTAATAAAATAGAATTATTAATTTAATTAACTTAAATTAAACTGTATTAAAATAAATTAGTTAAACTTCATAATTATTATTAATTAAAGTTATATATTTAAATATTAATAATTATTCAATGATAAAATTTGTTAATAAAATAATTTATAATAATATATAAATGTATTTAGAATAAAATAATTTAATTTTCAAAATGATTATAAACTTTTTATAATAAAAAATATTAATTAATAAAAAATAATAAATTAATAACATTATAACATTAAAATAATAATTAATTAAACTTTTAAAATTTAAATATTAATAAGGATTTATTAAGTTAATCGTTAACTAACATTATCAACTTAATAATAATTAAATATTTAGTTAAATTATTATAACATAACTTTTATAATTAAATAATAATTTTTTTAATAATTACATTAATTCATTTTGATAATAATATAATTTCTAAAATATAATAAATGGTTATCAATAATAATAATAAAATAACTTATTAAAAACAATATTTAAATTCTTATTAATTCCTTTAACTATTTCTTAATTAACTAGTTACTTAAATTATTACTTTTTATTTATTTCATTTTTGTTTTAAACTATTTTGCTTTGTATTTCCTTTTTAGATTCATACGGGAAATTTAATTCTATCTAGGTTCACAAAACAAAGTTACCTAATTTTGATATATGAGAAAAGATTAAATGATGTGAGTTTAACTAAAAAAATGCACATGTATCGAGCAAACGTGAGGAGCTAGGCAATGTCGGTGGAAGGTTGTGGTGACCAGAAGATCATGACAAGAGGAATTAAAAGAAGGAAAAGTAGCAAATTTGAGGGGGGATAGACATTCAATCATTCACTCACGACACTTATGACAGAAAGAATAGAACCTTGAAGCACCTCGAGGTGATCCTGGAGAGACATTTCCTGGAGACCGAGTATCAGGAGCAGCAACAATTCGAGTTAGGAGAGGGAGATCCATTCCTCTGTTCAACTTCAATTTTCTTTCTTTATAATTGAATTATTTTAGTTTACATAACAGATATGAGGTTTGTCTAGACTTTTGAGTTCGGGGAATTACAATAAATTATACTGGTATCTTTACATCTTTTTCACTTTTTCAATTCCATGCATTCAAAATCGATCAGTGAGATCAGTTCTGAAAAAATTCAATTGCATCGTACCACTAGAACTTAATTTCTAATTTACACAATAACTTGTAGAGATTGATTTCAGATACATCTTTAAAAATATAATAAATTCAGAAAACTTTAGAACTTACAAAGAGTTTGTTCTGTTGTCAATTTCAAATAAAAAATTTCAATGTTGTCAATCTTGAAGTGGAGAAATCCAAGATTCATCAATCTTTATGAATTTACTCTTGGAGAGGGTAGTGATTAATTCTCTTCTACAGTGGTATATTTAATCAACTTTTAAGTGAATAGGTATACTTTAACAACTAGTAGATTAAAATTTTCTTCAGATAACTTTCTTTGATTTTTCATTTATCAACATTTAATATCTCTGTTACTTTCTGTCAGTCTGTTTCCTATTTCATTATTATTTAGAACCAGACCCAAAAAAACTATAGTCACATTACGGCCTTATAAAAAAATAAAAATAATATAAAAAAGTAAAAAATAGTGAGTTTACCCCACTGTTGACAAAAGTGGGGACTTTTTGAAAGTTTTTAGAAGAAGAGTGGTCATAATTTCCTTCTCTGTGGGTTCGAGCCTACATTACACTTATACTATAGTTAGTAAGAAAATAAATTTATAAACATTGATTGGCTCAAATGATAGTCGGATCATGTTTTTGGAACTATTTTCATGGAAGGATGGAGACATTCATTTTTCTAAAAACAAATCACATATTATAAAAAAAATTAATTTTTTTTAAAAAAAAATCTAAAACTGTTTTTAAAAAAAGTCTGAAATGTCAATTTCTACCATTTTTATTGTACTTTAAATTAGCTCTTACTTTTTTCATGTTTAGTTTAATTTTTTCCAACATTGAATAGTTGTTTTGAATTTGAATTTTTATCACTTATTTCATTAGCGCAAGACACTATGCTATTGGTAGATATCCCCTAATCTTAGAAATAGACAAACGTTTGACTGTTCTTGGAAAGAAAGAAAAAACTGAAATGGAGAACATATGTGTTTGGGTTCCTACACCTAATGAATTTCAAAATCATCCTCATAAACTCTTAGAAAAAAATGAAAGGCCTCAGATGAGGGAGTCCTAACTCCCTTATGTTTCAAGAAGTCCATCTTCCATTTGGTTATCTCCTAGAGCTCAAAACTATAAGCTGAAACAATCACAAATCTCACTATTTATTTCATTTTAATGGGCTATATAATGAAGACTTTCTTTACTTCATTAGAGACTTTTATAATATTGTGCAATAATTACTTCCTATAGGACTCACAAAAAATGAATTTAGAATGATATTCTTTCCATTTTACCTAAAAGGGAATGCTAGGAATGGGTTTTTAAGATTAGATGAAAACATTTTTGAGAATTGAGATCAAGTATACAATTCATTCATTATGAAATTTTATCCCAAAATACATAAAGGTGAACTTAAAAAAATCACAAGTTTTTATCAAGAGGATGGAGAAGCTTTTCATGAAACTTGTGATAGATTCATGGATATACTTAGGTAGTGTCCCCATCATCAATTATCATCTCACCTTCTTATGGACACCTTCTATGAAAGTTTTTCATCCTCTAGATAGAATCTAGTTGAGCAGGATGCTGAGGGTAATTATAATGACAAGACAGATGAATAACATATAAAAATCTTTAACAATATTTCCCTTAACTCTCAATAAAAAAATTCAAAAAGAAAAAAGTGAACAAAAACCCAAATACTGGTTCAAAGAATGAAACTCAATCTCAACTTGCTGAAATCACCAACCAACATCAATATTTAATGAACTAGAACTCTAAAAAAACTGTTAATCAACTAGGCTATCAAAACACAAATCAATATTTAAGAGAACAATGTTTACAATGTAGAATGTTTGGACAAACTTAAAACTTCTATCCTAACTTTGATATTCTATCCCAACAACAAGAGAACCCAAATTTTGTTAACTATGGTCCTAGGATGCCTCCAAAGGATGATCCATTTTCAAGAAATTATAACCTAGGCCATAAGAACCATCCAAATATGTCCTAGAAAGATCAAGGCTTAATTAAACAATAAACTACCCCAAATTACTCTAACCAAACAAGTCCAAATTCTAAAAATCAATAAATGGATGAGTCTTCGAAGTCATATGGAAAAAATTATATCCAAGGATATAAGAACCATAAAAATCTGTAACAGAATGATCATGTGATAATTAAAAAATCAACTACCCCTAATTACTCTAATTAACGAAGACCAAATTTTAAAAATCAACAAAGGGGCAAGTCTTTAAATGCACAAGGACACAATGATAACCAAATGGCCTCTAGGATTGATTTAATCTTGAACAAAAATAACTCTCAAGAAGAAAGATACATGACTTAGCTAACAAAACATTAAAATCAATACAAGTCAGATAAAATGAAAAATTATGTGAGAATGAAAAACATGAAAACACAACTTGGACAACATGCTAGCGATTTTTCTTCTAGGAAAAATGGTAGACTTCTAAGCACAACTAAACTTAACCCTAGAGGGAATTTCATGGATGTTGTAACTTGAAGTGGACTGAATACTCAAAATTTTGATGAAAAAGACCCTAAAAATTACCAAAATGAAAATATTCTGGAATCTGGTAATTAAAATATGCTCTGTACATATGCTGGAAATTCATAGAAAGCTGTAGAAAATGAAGAAAATATGCATTTGTCACCTGAGATTCATGTTGGAAATTAATTTAAAAAAAAATAATAAAGTAAAATAAAAAGGCGTGGAATAGGTGAGGGATATACCCATTGATCTGAAAAATATTTCCCCACAAATCCCTTTCTGTAAGAAGCTAAAACCTCAAAGTAACACCAAGGCTAAACTTCTTCGTTCCTTGGTCTCTTTTCCTATCACCAAATAAACATTTGTTTCATTTAAGCTTTGATTAAAATACATTATTACTCGAAATATTTCAATAAAATTATTTCAAACAACAATACCCTTGAATAATTTTCTTCCTAAAACCTCACTAAAGAGTGCAATTCTGTACTCTAAAGGAAAATCCCACCCAAACTAAAAGACCATAGTAGCTTTATTATCCCCTGCACCGTAGAAAATTTTGATTAGCTCTATTGTTGGTGTGATTTAGGTTCTAGTATCAACCTACTCCCATAATCACTATTTCAATTGTTGAGGTTGGGTGATCATCAACCCACCACAGTCATACTGTAGTTAGCTGATAGATCTTTCACTCATCTTGTGGGTAGGGTAGATTATTTTCTAGTTAGGGTTGGGAAACTATTTCTGCCTCTATAATTTTTAGTTTGGGATATGGAGTGTGGTCAAGAGGTACCCATCATCTTGGATAAGCCCTTATTGGGAACAGTTGGTGCTGTTATTGATGTCTCTAAGGGTCCTATTATTTTAAAAATTAGAGAACAATAAGAATAATTCAACGTGTTTAAAAATTCCAAAGGACAAATTTATTCTGAAAACCCTTCAATGGTAGAGTCTTTAGAGGAAGAAAACTCAACTGAAAGCTTTGAAAAATCTGTAAATAATTTTTTTTTGAAGAAAATCATTTGGAAGTTGAAAATCACGACTTATATGTTTCACAAATTAAAAAATCTGTTCAAATATTGAATCTGGAAAATTTTACCGACTTGGACAACTGTCTAGATTTTGTTGTAGGAGAGTCCTCTGTTTCTGAACTTAGGAGCCTTTTGAGTGAATTTGAGGGTGACATTGTTGTCACCAATATTGCTAAACAGTTAGATGATGTTGAGGGAGAGATTTTGAGACAACTCGATGATTGTAAATTGGTTAATATGTTGAATTTTGATTTGTAAAACTTGGATAGTGTGTTGTCCACTTTGGATAATAAATCTATTAAATCTGAATCTAAGCATGAAATTGAAAATATTTCATCATTTGATACACCTTTCAAGATATATGTTTAATATATTGGACCTCACAGGCCTAAGAGTCTTCCATTTAGTATTGAACCACCCATTATTGAACTAAAACCAATCCCTACTCATTTGAAATATTCATTTCTATGTGAGAATTCTACATTTCCTATCATAATTTATGCTGAGTTGAATGAAAATCAAGAAGAAAGATTATTAAGTGTTCTGAAAAAGTTTAAATATACCATATGCTGGACCATAGATGATATAAAGGGTATTAGTCTCTCATTCTTCATGCATAAGATTCCTATGGATCCATACCATAAGCCTAGGGTTGAGTGTCAATGAAGATTAACTCCAAACATGAGGGAGGTTAATAGAGAGTAATTGATTAAGCTACTGGACATTGGAATAATATTTATCATTTCTGATAGTGCTTGGTTCAGCCCAGTCCAGGTTTTCCCTAAGAAGGAAGGTTTCACTATAGACAAAAATGAAAAAAATAAAGAAATCCAAGTTAAGAAAGCCACAAAATGGCGAGTCTGTAAAGATTATAGGAAGCTTAATGAAGCCACTAGGAAGGACCATTTTTCTAATTCCATTTTTGGATCAAATGCTTGAGAGGCTTTCTGGAAATGAGTTTTTCTATTTCCTGGATGGGTATTCTGGTTACAACTAAAAACCCGTTTCTCTAGAGGATCATGAAAAGACCACTTTCACATGCCCATTTGAGATGTTTTCCTACAGGTGGATGCCCTTTGGGTTTTATGGAGCTCCAGCCACCGTTCAAAGGTGTGTGATGGCTATTTTTTATGACGTGATTGAGGGAATCATTGAAGTTTTCATGTATTATTTCTCCATTGTGTGTAGCACTTTTGAAACAGGTCTTAGAAATCATGAGTTAATCTTTGAACACTACGGAAAAAACACGCTTTTGCGATGGGAATTAATCCCGTCGCAAAATGTCCATCACAGAGGTTATTTGCGATGGGTGGTTCGCCCCATCGTAAATAAGAAATTATTTGCGACGGGTTTTGGGATCCCGTCACAAAAAATAATGCGCTGTTTGGTGCGGGTTGCATGCCAAAGTGTGGGAATAGTAATTGGGATGGGATTTCGGATCCCGTCGCAACACGTATGGCGCGGTTTCGCACGGATGGCGTGCAAAAACACGTGACAAGTTATTTGCGACGGGGGTCCCCCCGTCGCAAATAGTGTGTGGGTTAAAGGGTATTTGCGACAGGTCCTGTCGCAACTACCGGTGACGGTAAATAGGTTTTTGCGACGGGATGCTGTCCCGTCGCAAATGATGTGTCGGCAAGTCACTTTTTGCGATAGGACCCGTCAAAAATACCCTTTCAACCACCACCTACAATTAATGCAGGTGAAGTTTTTTGCGACATGCCCTGTTGCAAAAAGTAACTTTTGCGACGGTAATACCGTCACAAATAGTCCTATCGCAACTAATCTAACCTATATATACCCCTTCTGTTTTTCATTCATCTTCTCTCATTTCTTATTTGCTCTCTTTGTTTCTAAACTCTATTTTTAGAGTGAGACGTTCTCTGATTTAGTTTTTTTTTTTGGAGAGAAGTTGTGAAGTTCCTTACATCAATAGGAGATCTAGTTTAAAGGTACTTATATTTTATTTTATTTAATAATTATTTGATTTTTTATGTTAATTTTAATTATTGTTGATTAGTTTTAATTAAATTAGATTTCTATTATTTTGTTATCTGTATTTAATTGTAATAATAAATTGAAATTATTAACATTAATTCCTAATAATTAGTAACAATTATAAATAAATAGGAATAATTAGTAACAATTTGAAAAAAATAGAAAAAAATAGTAATAAATAGCAATAAATAGTAATAAATAGTAACAATTAGTAATAATTGGTAATAAATAAGAATAATTAGTAATATATAGGAAAAATTAGTAATAAATAGGAATAATTAGTAATAAATAGAAATAATTAGTAATAAATTGGAATAAATAGGAATAATTAGTAATAATTAGTAATAATTAGTAATAATTAGTAATAATTAGGAATAATTAGGAATAATTAGTATTAATTAGGAATAATTAGTAATAACAAAGAATAAATAGAAATAAATAGAAATAATTAGTAATAATTAGGAATAATTAGCAATAAATAACAATAATTAGCAATAATTAGAAATAAATAGGAATAATTAGTAAGAAATAGGAATAATTAGGAAAAATTAGTAATAATTTGTAATAAATGAGATAAATTAGTAATAAATAGGAATAATTTGCAATAAATCTGAATAATTAGTGGTAATTAGGAATAAATAATAATAATTAGTAATAATTAGGAATAATTAGGAATAAATAGTAATAAATAGTAATAAATAGGAACAATTAGTAATAAATAGGAATAATTAGTAATAATTAGTAAAAATTAGTAATAAATATGAATAATTAGTAATAAATAGGAATAATTAGTAATAAATAGGAATGATTAGTAATAAATAGAAATAATTAGTAATAATTAGTAATAATTAGTAATAATTAGGAATAATTAGGAATAATCAGTAATAATTAGGAATAATTAGCAATAAATAGGAATAATTAGTAATAATTAGAAATAATTAGCAATAAATAGGAATAATTAGCAATAAATAGTAATAAATAGCAATAATTAGGAATAAATAAGAATAATTAGTAATAAAAAGAAATAATTAAGAACAATTAGTAATAAATAGTAATAATTAGGAATAAATAAAAATAATTAGTAATAATTAGGAATAATTAGTAATAAATAGTAATAATTAGGAATAATTAGACATAAATAGTAATAATTAGGAATAATTAGGAATAAATAGTAATAATTAGGAATAATTAGTAATAATTAGGAATAATTCGTAATAATTTGGAATAATTAGTAATAAATATGAATAATAAGTAATAATTAGTAATAAATTGGAATAATTAGGAATAATTAGGAATAATTAGTAATAAATAAGAATAAATAGGAATAAATAGGAATAAATAAGAATAAATAAGAATAATTAGGAATAATTAGTAATAAATATGAATAATTAGTAATAAATAGGAATAATTAGTAATAAATAGAAATAATTAAATATAATTAGGAATAATTAGGAATAATTAGCAATAAATAGAAATAATTAGGAATAATTAGCAATAAATAGGAATAATTAGCAATAAATAGAAATAATTAGGAATAAATATGAATAAATATAAATAATTAGTAATAATTAGTAATAATTAGTAATAATTAGTTCTAATGAGAAATAATTAGCAATAAATAGGAATAATTATTAATAAATAGGAATAATTAGTAACAAATACTGATAAATAGGAATAAATAGTAATAATTTGGAATAAATAGGAATAATTAGTAATAAATAAGAATATTTAGTAATAAATAGGAATAATTAGTAATAAATAGGAATAATTAGTAATAAATAGGAATAATTAGTAATAAATAGGAATAATTACTAATAAATATGAATAATTAGTAAAAATTAAAAATAACTTGAAATAAATAGGAACAATTAGGAAGAAAATCAATTGTAATAATTTGTAATAACTTTTAATAACTTGGCACAATTTTTAGTGGATTGACGACACTCCTTTTGCTCGACGACTCTTCTACTTTCAACTTTCACCAGCTCAAAAAATTATGAAAAGTATGCTTCTATGTATATATATCCAATCTCATAGGCCTGAGTTTGAATATGCATTCGTAGCACCACATTTTTTATAATGTGTTCAGGCAGTGACAGTTGCAAGAATTGAATTCATCAATATAAAGGGGGCTCTTTTGTCCGATGGCTCATTTACTTCCATCTTTCTCATGATTGTCATGTTATAATGGAAAAACCTATGCCGATTGGATTCAGAGGTTTGTTGAATTCTATGATTTTGGATTCAATAACAGACATATCATATTTTTTTCGAGACATTTGTGCATCGACAACAAACTACGATTTGCTAAGCAAACTGGAAGAAGATGTTGCTGTAATTATATGTAAATTTGAAAAAATCTTTCTGCTGGCTTTTTTTGACTCAATGGAACATCTCATATTAAATTTTCCACATGAAGCTAGATGTAGAGGTCCAGTACAGTTTCGATGGATGTACCCATTCAAGAGATGCATGCAGAAATTGAAGAAAAAAGTACATAACAAAGCATCTGTTGAAATCTCAATTTCTAAAGCTTATTTGCAAGAGGAAATTGCTTTTTTCGGATCTCATTATTTTGAATCCCAATATCCATCAAAACAAAATAATATGGGATGAAATTATGGGAATGTTAATGACGATATGGACAATCAATTTTCAATTTTTAATTATCTAAATCCTGGTTTCGGTGGAGTTCCTAAACGATGGCTTTAGGATGATGAACATCATAGAGATTATATATATGTTCCGTTCATCTGTGAATAAATGAAATCATTTGTCCTGTGAGTGCTTTTATCACTTATTCTATAATTTATGTTATAGTATGTAAAAATATTTTATTTGTAGGTTATATGATAATCATATCAAGAAAAAACTTCCACAAATTACAGCATCTTCTCTTGAAGAATGCAGACAATTTTTTTCTCAATGGTTTTAGAAACTGGTAACATAAATTATTGATGGTTTAATATCAATTATGTTTATTATTTATTATATTGATAATTGTTTTACAAATTTTCAGGTGTCTCAATATGCTGATAAAATTGATAAACGACTATGTATATTGAGTAACCCACCTTCCAAAATGGTTAAATCTAATAATTCATATGTGGTGAATGGTTTTCGATTTCATACACGTGCATATGGGGAATAAAAATACAATGAAAAATGAATTTTTCTTAAGAGGATCACATCACAGAGAAAATAAATTTGACTTTTATGGCATTCTGGATGAAATTATTGAGATGTGTTATCTAGGACAGAATTACAAAATAATGTTTAAATGTTGGTGGTTGGATACTGAGAGAGGATTTTGTGTTCATCCGAATCATGGAATCGTCGATATTAAATATAAAAGTCATCTTACAGTAAATGAACCATTTTAATGGCTTAACAGGAACATCAAATTTATTACGTAAAGTACTGTGCTACTTCAAGAAAATTGAGCGATTGGTGGAGAAGAATAAAAATGAAATCTCTGAAAAATCAATTTACTCAAACTGAATAGGGTTCCACTGAATTGGAAGGAACTGGAATTTTTAAGCGACAGGTCAAAATTCATCTGATCCACAATGAGACGTGAATATCGATGATGACACCCCACAATTAAGGATTGATGATGAAGAAGATGTTACAAATGAATTTGAAATGACAAGAGATGATGAAACTGAATCTCAGATGGATATTGATGATGCTAAGGAGGAAGATGAAGACATTGGCATTGACAACTATGGAGAAGAGGATTAAGTTGCACATTGACACAATTAAATGCTGGTTATAATCATAACTAATATATATCTATATATAATAGTTATTTTCAAAAATCTATTAACAACAATAATTTTGTGATTCAGATGGAAGATGATCTATTTCAAGAGTTGCAGGAGGCTGAGCTTCTGTTGGATGAGGGGGATTTTGGATCATCTTACCCTCATCCTACTGATGGTTTTGGGGGTAGGTGGAGGGGGTGTGGTCTCGCACGATTGATTATTCCTAACCCTATCCCTGATCAACGTCCACGTCTTGGCTTCGATCCACACACACAAAGGTATTATAACTTGTATATTTTAATTATCTTTCATTAATATATTTATATATATACTAATTGTTTGATTATTTATTTTTTTCATAGTTTTGTGCATGTACCTGTTGGACATGGGAGCATTATCTTGCGCAATTATTTTTCTCAGCCATGGATTACATGGGAACAGATTCCCGTTAATGTGTGGCATTAAATGTTCCCTCATTAGCTGGTACTTAAATAAATAATATTTATTTTAAAATTTATTTTATTAATAACTTGACATTATAAATTATTTGTAGGGTTTATGGTATCCTATCGATGATAGCATGCACGACGCTATCCACACGACATGACAGGTTTATATGTGTGACAATTTCTATTAGTTTTTGCACAATTTGAGAAGGAAAACCATTAAGAAAGTAGGAGTAAAAGAACTTGATGAGTCCTGTAGATCCCACCGACCAGAGTACATTACATCTCACATTTGGGATGGATTATGTTTTGACTGGTTGGGTGGTGGATTTCAGAGGAGATCTTTATTAGGAAGACAGAACTGGGAGAGACAAGAGGAGACTCATCAAGATGGTAGTTGTACATTCAGTTCACATAGAGAGCATCTGATAAGTATATTTTATAATTATTTTATATAACTTTAAATATAAATAGTTTAATTTATATTTCTGTAGGAAGTCGAGCATCCCGATATTATGGATTTTGACATTTATCGGAGGATGTATAGTGATCCAGCCACTGGAGAGATTAGAGGTGATTTCCAACATCAGATTGTGGTTAGTATTATTTTTTCAGTTTGAAAATTAACTTCATATACTATTTTCACAATTTTAATTTCAAATTGGAATTGAAGGATTAATATGAGACTGTGACCTCTCAGACACAGGCTGAGGGTCAGGACGAGACGACTGAGTAGACCAGTACCCACCATTTCGATGAGGCGACATGGATGCAGGCGGCTCAGTATGGCTTTGAGAAGGGCCGAGTAGTTGGTATCATCTCTAATTTGACTTCTAATACTTATTATGGTAGTGCAGCGATGTTGGCATCTAGCTCAAGAGGAGCTTGTCGAGAGACATCATCTTCTGACTCATAGTATCAGGAGCAGTTGCGAACTCAAGATGAGCTTATAGAGACTTTGCAGAAGCATCATGAAGATATGTGTCAGCGGCAGCAGCATCACAAGTAGGAGATGCGTCGATTGGAGCAACAAGGATAGTAGGAGCATCATGAGTAGATGGAGTACTTGCGTCATCTGACTCATAGTTTTGGGATGGAGTTTCCTCCACCATTTCCTACAGCTCCTCCACCTCATCCAGAAGATGACCCCCCAGTGATTTGTTTTTTATGTTAAAAAAACATTTTAATTTAATATTTGAAATAATATAAACTATTTATAGTTTATGTCTTTTATATTGGAGATATGATTTTTTAATATTTTTTTAAACATTGATAATTTTAATAAATTTTTATCATTTTGTTATTTTTTCAATTTAATAATATTAATATTAATTTTTATTAATCATAATTTTATTAAATATATTTTTAGTATTATATTTTTTAATTTTTGTTTATTTTAATAATAATAATATTTTTAATTTTTTTTTTATTTTAATAATAACAATATAATTTTTTTATTAATCATAATTTTATTAATGTTTTTTATTATGTTTATTATTTATGATGAGGCCATTTTCAGCGGGCTCCCATCACAAATAAGTTAAATATATTTTTCATTACTAATATTTGCGATGGGGAGACGGGCCCGTCGCAATTTGTATTTGTGACGGGCCCATCACAAATGTTTATCTATATATACAATGTATATAATTGGATGTTTATTTTCGATGGGTAAGTTCCCCGTTGCAAATACTATTTGTGAAGAGCCTATCAAAAAATATTTATTGATATAATATTTATATAATTGGAAGGTTTTGTGTGATGGAAAACTTTCCCATCGCAGAAGCTATTTCTTTTGACGGGCCCATCGCAAAAAAATGTATTTGTGATGCCGTTTTCTACAACATGATATTTGCGATGGGGCACCATCACAAATAGCATGTCTCAAATACCTCTATTTTCAGTAGTGGGAATATGGATCAAAACCAAACTTGTTCTTAATTGGGAGAAGTTTCAGTTTATGGTCACATAGGGTATTGTTTTAGGTCATAAGCTGTACAAGAGAAGTGTAGAGTTCGATACCGTTAAAGTATAAGTCATTCAAAAATTTCTACCACTTGAAAATGTTAAAGGTGTGATAAGTTTCTTAGGTCATGCCAATTTTTACTGGGGATCCATAAAAGAATTTTCCAAAATCACTAAGCCCTTGTGTACTTTTCTTGTTAAGGATGCACCTATAAGCATTGATGAAAACTTTTTGAAATAATTTAATATGTCAAAAGAAAAACTCACTAAATAACCTATTATCAGTACACCTGATTGGAAACTACCTTTTGAACTTATTTGTGATGCTAGTGACATGGTTGTAGGTGCTGTTCTTGGACATAGGAAAGATATGAAACTACATGAGGTGTATTATGCTATTAGACTTCTAGACGAGGCCCAAAAGATTTATAATACCACTAAAAAAGAATTACCATATATTTTTTTTTCTCTAGAGAAGTTTAGAAAGTATTTTTTAGGCTCTAAGTTCATTATTTTAAATTATAATTCTATATTAAAGTACTTGTTTTATAAAAAAGACACTAAACCCAGGCTGATTAGATGGATTCTGTTAATACAAGAGTTTAATTTAGAGATTAGGGATAATAAGGGAGAAGAAAATTTTGTTTCTAAACACCAATCTAGGATTCCTCTTACCCATTCTGAAGATCCCAGGGAGATCAAATCATAATTTCCTAATGAAAAGTTGTTCACTGTGTTAATTAGGCAATCTTCTTGGTATGCAGATTTTTCCAACTTCCTCGTAGTAGGTGTCTTTCCTAGAAATCAATCCAATAAACAAAGTAAGAAATTCTTTTCTCATCTTAAATACTATATATGGGATTATCTCCTACAATTTAGGAGATTTAATGATGGCATCCTTAGGAGATGTGTTCCTGAGAAAGAGATGATGTCTGTTTTAGAGAGGTGTCACTCCTTACATTAGGGAGGTCACCACGGTAGTGAAAGGACTACTCAAAAAGACTTACTATCTGGTTTCTATTGGCCCACCCTTTTTAAGTATGTTATGAGCTATGTGGTTGGCTGTGACAAGTGCCAGAGGTTAGGCAATGTGGGTAGGAAGTATGAGATACCCCAAAAAGGTATCTTAGAAGTAGAAATTTTTTATGTTTGGGGTTTAGATTTCATGGGTCCATTTCCATCATCTCATGGGAATTAATATATTCATATTGTTGTAGATTATGTTTCAATGTGAGTTTAGGTAGTTACTATACCCAACAATCTATCAAATAGTGTTGTTATGTTTGTTAAAAAGAACATCTTTTCAATATTTGGAGTTACCAAGGCTTTTATCACTGATAATAGAACACATTTTAAGAACTATAAATTTAAAGTTTTGATCGAAAATATGGTTTTGTTTAAAAAGCTATTACTCCTTATCATCCAAAGTGTAGTGGAAATGTAGAAATTTCAAATAGAGAACTGAAACAAATACTTGAGATAAATTTGTCAAATTATAGGAAATACTGGTCTCTCAAATTCGACGAAGCTTTATAGGAATTTATAAATGATTTCCAGTCCCCAATAGGTATGTCTCCCTATAGGATTGTTTTTTATGGTGTTTTCATTTGCTTGTAGAGTTTCTACAGAAATCTTATTGGGCAGTTAAGGCTCTGAATTTTGATTTTAAGAGTCCTGGTGAGAGAATATTGCTTGATCTAAGTGAGTTAGATGAAATTATAATAGAGAGATAGAGTTATGATAATTCAAGGAGTTATAAATAGAGGACTAAAATATATCATGATTCTATTATTCAAGCTAAACAATTAAAACCTAGAAAAAAGGTCCTCCACTTTAATTCTAGACTCAAACACTTTCCTGGGAAACTAAAGTCCAAGTGGGCAGGACCTTTTACTATTGTGAAAGTGATTAAGAATGGATCTATAGAGATAATTGGTGAAGAGAAAAAACCCATATTGGTTAATGAGAAATGAGTGAATCTTTATTTTGAGAGACATCCGAAGGGCTTGGATACCTTCACTGTGATTGAGAAGTGATCTTGAATAAAGTCAGGCTGAAGACTGTCAAATACGGAACTGCATGGGAGGAAACCCATGGTTGTTTTTATCTTTACTTTGTTTCATTTTTATCCTAGAATAATGTGCTGCTTCTATGCTATGTTTTTGGGAAGTTCTTATTACATCTTTTTCAGGGACTCTTAGTGGGTTTTCGGGTATTAAAGATGATGGTGTTGTGTCATTGAAGGAGTGGGATTCCCTTGTTGAAGATTTAATGATAAAATTTGATTTAGGGAAGTTCTGTATTCTTTAGTTTTCATTCATTTATATGCACCTTGTTCACTTTAAAAAAATTTACTGCAAGTCATAGTTATTACTAGCAGTGTGTCATTTACTCACCGATGCACATGAGACACCATTACAATGTTGTCAGTGACTCATTAGTGCTGCTGTGGATGACTCATTGATAGTATTTTCGGTGAGATAGTGACTGTTACTTTGAAAATTCTTCCTATACTGAAAGGGATAATCCACTTCTTTTTTTTCTTAAAAAATTATGCTTATTTTGGAATAAATGTTTTTTTTCTTGTCACTAAGTTGAACTAAAAAAAATTCTTATTATTATTTGCTGAAAAAATGAATTTCACTGCCTTTAAAATCATTCCAGTACTTGAAACAAAGTGGGGGGGGTACATGCTTGCTGGTTATTGTGTTTTCCATTGAAATTGATTAGCTAAGTGGTGTTATGATGCATCTTTCTACTATATTGAATATTTATTTGAATCATAATTTATCAAATTGATACACCCAGTATACAGTGCACCTACAAATTAAGTGATAATTTTTTTTACATTAATGGGAAATCTTTGTCACTGGATTTAGTTTTTAATTCCTGTACTTGCTAATGAACCTACTGTTAAGTTATTCATTATGGAAAACACATTCTTTGAACATAATGTAGACAATTTTAACATGTCCTTGATCCACCATATTGAAAATAGTTTTGAACTATAATTGTTAAATTGTTTTTCCCACTGTAGACGTTATCTTTGGGGAAAAGTTTTGGTTTTATGTGTGGGGGAGGGGATCAATTCTTGATTGTGTTGAACTGTGATTTAATGTGAGCTCGTCAATTACCATATCCAATTCAATTTTTGTTTGAATAAAAATGTGTTCAATTTTTCAAAATTCTTTCATATTTTTAGGCTTTACAATTTTTCTCAAATTGTTTTTTTCCTAAGGATGATACCTTCATAGTAGTTAAGAACTACTTTGAATATGAAATTAATGATAATGGATGATTTCTGAGTAAATATACTTAGTGATTTAATGGGAATTATGTTTAGGAACAATTTTTGAGAGTGATTTGGGTTAGTGTTGTTATGATCAAAACCCTTGGAACTAGAAGTTCAATCTTGATTATAGGGGACTCATTTTTCTTTTAGTAACTAAAGTAATTACCTTACTAAGACAATTTAAATGATTTTTATATAAATCTTTTAACACTAGTGAAGTTTGGGGATCTGGGATCCCATAGTGAATCTCTAAAACCCTAGATGCTGGGTGTGTTTATGTTAACTATAATACCTCTTTAGACCTTGAATAAGTTCATTGCACAGTTCTTAGAACATGATACATGGATTGGGAAGAAAATAAAAATAAATTGTCTAGGATCAAAAATTAGTTAATTAAGGTGAGGGGAATGATGAACACCAAATGAAGAAGGGGTAAAATGGTTTACATGGGAGTCATTTAGGTTGTATTAATAAGGTGATTCAGAAAAAAAATTTATTTATTTTTGAAACCTAGGATTGTGTCAAAGTAGAAAGTTTCAACTATTAAGTTTTTAATTCCACTAGTAATTTACATCTTGTCACTCTTGCACTTAGAACATGAGTTTAGATTGAAATGAGTCATTATGTTGTATCACATATGAGGTAGGACACTTTATTTGATTGATGAATCCTTTCTACCTTGATTACCTTCCAAGTATTTATTATAGGAAAGACATCATTTGATATTTATTTTCCAAAAAACATGTTGACAGTTCTTATCCTCTGTTTTCAAAGAGCTGGACCTGTTATATTTTGATAAAAATTATAAACTATTTACTATTTTTCAAAGATAATAAAGCAAGATATTGTTTGAGGACAAACAATGTTTAAGTGTGGGGGAATTTTATGTGGCCTTATTTTTACATAGTTTTTCCACATCCTTTTATTTAATTTTTAATGATATAATTTTTTTTATTTTTACACTTTTTATTAAATAATCATTATTTTGTATTTTTATAACTAAATTTGTTAACGAATAATTTTTTATAATTAACTGTGTGTTTTTAGTAATTAATGTAATTAATTAATTACTTAATTTAATTTTATTATTTTTATAAGTTATTATTGAGTTTAAAAGTATAACTGCTTTATTAAAAATTGGATTTCTTATTACTCAATTAACCTAAGTATTTTCATTTAATAAATTAATCCATTACTTCAACATTTAGTCTTGTAACTTTATCTTTATAACATTTAATAACTTTATTAATTAAATTAAATAATATTACTTTATTCTTATACTTATAATTAAATTTATTAATGAAAAATTAATTTTTATTTATAATTGTTTAATTTAAATTCACTTTATTGTTATATTAACTTAATGATTCTTAATTTAAGTGACTATTTAGTTTTAATTTAATGTAATTATGTTTTATTCAATTAATAAATTTTATTTAAGTTTATTAGTTCTGTAGTTTTTAGTTATATTTTTTTAATTCAAACATTATTTTTTTTTGTTTAGACTTACATTAAGTTCAAATAAAATTTTCATTTTTCATTATTTTTAAGTGTAACAATGGCACAAAAAACTCCTCACAATGTTTCTCTCACGGTGGAAACGTCCTCGCTTCATGGTCTCATCCCTGTCATGGTGTCACCATCAAATTTCATTTTTTTTTCCACCAGTTCCTTCATTTATGGTGTTACGGGTTCCCGTATCCTCTTCCAAAATTGTGTCGCAAATAGATCCCCAGCCGTTGTTCTCCTTCTACCATAATCCTTCCACCGCTTCCCCACATAACCCCTGTACTGCATCATTTTCATTCCACTCTAGCACAACACTCTAGCCCCAGTTTCTACTCTCCACATCTCATATTTTCCACCTCCAATATTCTTTCATCACAAACATACACATGATTCAACCATACTAGATTTGGAATCCCAGAAAAAACAAATTAAAACATGAACCTCATTCTTAACTCGATGAGCAGATTGAACAAAGATTCAACATCCTAAATTTGAAATGAAGATCTTGAGCTTGATGTCTGAGAACAAGGTTCGACAACCACTGCTAATCCAAGGTTTGAGGCCATAAAAAGAAGCATTTCCACTATGTGAAGAGGACCACACCACTGTTGCTAAACCCCAATCCGTCAGATCCGGAACACCCTAGACCAAACCATAACACAAGAAAGCCTCAAACCTGATTTTATTTCCTGATCTGAAATGTAACTTCTCAGTTTGAGCTCTTGAAACTACAACACTATAATGACCCAAAATTTTACCAATAAAAATTCCTCTTGATCTAATTAAATGTATTATTAGGTAAAATGGTTATATAAAATATAAACTTCCTTGGTTTTATGTTTTTGGATTTTAAAATACCATTAAGAATTGTGACCATTCCTAAAATATCCATTAAATAGTGATCACATGATTTGTATAAATATAGGGATTTAACAAATCCAATTTACTCAAAAAAAGGAAGGGAAGCCCTCATACAGTAGAATTTATCGATACAAATCCCATTTCTCAGATCCCAGAATGGAGGTGGTGTCATTAGGCTTTTCTCCTGACAAAGCCCAAGATGATCTTCAACACATTAAGCTCGAGAAAACCTACCTATAAGAGAAGTGGGAGTTGATAGAGATTACCCCCCGAGCGATGTTATCTGAGCCACCCAAAGAGTCTGTCACCATCGCACACCTTAACTTTTGGTCTTATGTGGGTGTTATAATATAACGACCCATACTTTACATACATTTTTAATACTTCAAAAATTGAAGCACACTTATTTCAACATATGATAAAACCACAAAGGACCGTATAGGTATAGTGTCTTTAGAAACTGGGAAACATAAACAACTGGTTCATAAATCTTCTACAGTGTCTCCCATTTATTTCATCATATCTAGGGTCCCTTTTAGCATATTCTACTTAATATCCATCTTCCTGACCTGGGGAAAAGAAAACATAAAAGGGTGAACTCAAATGCTCAGCAAGGGCAAATAAAGGAAATAAAAATCATATCATATCTTTTTGAAAATCAAAACCTGCAAAAGAGATCATAATATCTTAACATGGAATAAATCATATAAGTGAAAATGAGATCCCCATAATCATAACATAAAACTTGAAACTTTTTGCCATGCACACATAATCATGGAAAATCATTTCTTGTTAGTCATGACTCATTGTCAAGACTATCTTAGTGGACAAAGTCCCTTTCTGAATCGAGTTCACTCCTCGTTTCAGTCCTGTATCACTGAACCGAAATAACCTTCCGTTCCAGCCATGTCTATCTCATGAGATATAAAATCTTTACCCAATGCATTGGAGGGAGATATAGGTCCCACCCATCTTATAATGAATCCTTTCTTATGTGTGCCACATAATCATAAACCATACATCATAGCGTAACCCATGTAATAAAAATGGGATTCTTAAACAACATGACATCATAAAACAATTCATATAAGATAAAGGAATTCATAAAAATATTTCCATCACAACATAATCAAACCAATGTAATAATAGGGATTAAAACAGAACCCTTTGTTATCTTAGATGGAAAATAGTTTTGATAAAACAATTGAACTCCATTCTTGAGGAAAATATCCTTTCTTCTTCAAATTTTTTTTTCCTTTCATAACATGTCATACGACTTTAAAATAAAAGAAGTTGAATAAAAATAAACTTGAAAACTTGTAAAGGAAGATTCTTGGAAATTTTGTTTTAAAAATCCATTCATGCCGTATAAGTTAAAAAAAACATTCTTCGTACTTTTGTCGGAAAAGTCAAAAAGTACCTCGTACGAAAAACGAAAAAAGATTCCTTTCTTATTCTTTACTAAAAACTCACCGAAGGGTAAAATTGGATTTAAAGTATTGTAAGTGGATGGAAATAATATTACATATTGAGGAAACATGGATGTGGATGATAAAATACACCCCAGTAAATTACAAAGTATAAACAATCTCGGATAGAAATGAGATTGTGATATTTCCCTTAGCTTAGGTCCGATTTGCTTTGTATGTGTCCGAAGCTCCTGTATAATGGTTTAAATAATGTTATTGAATTATTCCAGAATCGTACATATTGATATGATATCATATATGGTCATATTCTTAGCTTCTTATTAGTAATATTTCATTGTTACTTGTTACTCGGGTCTTTATTGCCTTTTGTTCTTATGTGTGTTTTGTCGAATAAATTCTTATTATTCTTTTAAGGTTATAGATACCTTATATCCAGAATGGTATTAGTGTAACATATATCATATTTATTCATTCAATTCATTTATATAATTACTATGTAATGATGATCATGTAGAACGAGTCGCATCACATCGTGGAGACGGTATTCCGTACGTATGCACGAGTGATGATATCATTCCTATGATCGTGGAATTGTATTGGAGTATATGTATATTATTTCAGTACAAATATTACTTTATAATAATCATAAATAGTTTCTCATTACACCATTATACCCATCCTTGTAAGGTGGTGGTGGAAAATAGATTACACCACGGCGTGGAGACGGTATTCCGTACGTACGCACGCGCGGTGATTTCATTTTTCCGTAGGATGGATAGAAGGTGAATTAGGGTTGTTTAATATTTATAATAACATATCAGTATGTAAGTAATACTGATGTTATTAATTTATCCTGAAACAACTAAAGAAGAAGAAGTTGAAGAAGAAAGAAATTGAAAAGATCGGTAATGGATATTACCTCTTCTTTGGAACGCCTCTTTGAATTCTCCACTTAGGGAACTAAGATTGGTCTTTGAAGAAGACCAGTACCTCTATGATTATTCTAGGGAAGTGGAGAGGGGAAAATGGCAGGGGTTGGCCGAGCTTGAGTGCTCAATTTGGTGTGAGGAGGAGGGGGAGGAGGTGCCCTTTTATAAGGGAGGAGAGGGGCACCTTAGGAATATCTCAAAATATTATTTTATATTAAAGTCAAAATCGGTTTATAATGGTTCCAAAGGGTCTTATTTCGAAGATAATGTGGGGATGGGTCGAAATCCTATCAACCAATAGGACTTAGACAAGTTTAGGGTATTATTTTAACCTTATCAATTAGATTTAACTCTAAGTTAAATAATTTAACTTTTACCATGTCTTTTTGTTTTCTTTCACTATATGGTTAATACACTTACTATAACATGCCAAACGAACCCAGAATTGTTTATTATTAATATATATATCGTTATCTAAGTGATTTGGCCGAACCTTATATTTTTAGGAATAAAATAACAATTAATAATATTATATTTGATTTAAAAACTATTTTGTGTCAATTTTGACACTATTTGATATATGATTTTTGTGAAAGTCATAACAGAATTATATGTTCAAACCAAGTTGATTAAATCAACAATAATATATCATAGTAACCTAGAAAATTAGTGTAATTCATAAAAAGTCTTAAATTACATTTATTTTGGTATTTATATTATCAATTATGTCAATATTTCATTAATAAGATAATTACTGCATCATCTTTGTGTCATAAATAAATTAAATTATTTGATGTCTAAAAATTACAAATAAAATACCATCATGTAGGAAATAATTTTATCTTTCTAATGAATATTTACAATCGAATTTATCTTATGTATAACCCCATATTAGAAATGATTTACTTATTAAACATTGATTTTAACTATTTTAACCCTTCTTTAAATAAATTAATAATAAATGTCCTAATCTAATACAAGTGGGCCTAAATGGTCATATTTTATTCCTAAGTTTGTTTTTGGTCGAATTACACTTGTCCAATAGAATTAGTATATGTGTTAGGGTAATATTAATATCATATTTACCCTTAGTTACCCTATTTACTATTAACCGCGGTAAAAATAGTAAAAAGTTACTATTCACCAAAAAATTATTTTTATCTCATTGAACCACATTTTACTTATTGATATCAACCGTGTCTGTCGGATTTTTGAAATTCCATTCACAGAAGCGGTAAAATTAAGTTTTATGCAAAATTCAGTTTTTAACCTACCACTTAGTGGTTTCACTATTCATCAAAAATTGAATGTTTTCAGAAAAATACCAAAATTTCACCCTAGGCTAATTTCGATATTCTGAGTCCAAAAATGAAGTCCATTTTGAAAAATAAAATTTATAAAATTTCAAAAAGTGGTTATTACTATTCATAACGGCTAGTTTTAATAGCATATTGTTGTTTAGTGAAACTCGGTATTGCGTACGACGCAAGCTATCGAGGAAGGTCGCGATTGCGTGTAAAGAAAGCCAAGCAAGTGTTGTGTAGAAAAAGATTCTTTTGATGATTTATATAACATAAAAGTCTCGGGTGTTACATTCTACCCCCCTTAAAAAGAATTTCGCCCTCGAAATTCGTCACTTTGTAACAAACAGATGAGGATACTTCTCCCTCATCATATCCTCAAGCTCCCATGTAGCTTCTTCAAGTTGGTTGTTCCTCCATAAAACTTTCACCAATCGAGTGGTCTTGTTTCGTAGGACTTTTTCGCTACGATCCAGAATCTCTATCGGCTGTTCTTCATTAGAAAGATCTTGCTCCAGCGGTACAACTTCTGAGCTGAGTACATGTGAAGGATCTGGTATGTACTTTCTCAGGAGAGATACATGGAACACATCGTGAACTTGAGAGAGATTCGGTGGAAGCTCCAATCGGTAAGCTACCTTCCCAACACGATCCAGTATTTCGAAAGGACCGATATATCTAGGGCTCAACTTCCCCTTCTTTCCAAATCTCATAACCCTCTTCCAGGGAGATATTCGTAAGATCACTTTATCACCCACTTCAAACCCTAGGTCTTTTCTTCGGTTGTTGGCATAACTTTTCTGTCGACTCTGAGCTTCTCTTATGTGTTGTTGAATAGATCTGACCTTTTCTGCCATTTCATCAACGAGATCAGGTCCTAATAGCTTTCTTTCCCCAACTTCATCCCAGCAAGTTGGAGTCCTGCATTTCTTTCCATAGAGAGCTTCATAAGGAGCCATCTGAATACTGGAGTGAAAGCTATTATTATAAGAAAATTCCACCAAAGGTAGGTGTTGATCCCAACCTCCTTTGAAATCCATAGAGCAAGCTCTCAACATATCTTCTAGGGTTTGAATTGTTCTCTCAGACTGACCGTCTGTCTGGGGATGATAAGCAGTGCTGAAACTCAACTGTGTATCCAGAGTATGCTGAAGACTTCGCCAGAACTTTGAGGTAAATCTCGGATCCTGATCAGATATAATAGAAAGTGGTACTCCATGCAATCTTACCACTTCCTTTAGATATATCCTGGAAAGCTGATCTAGAGAGAAATCCTCTCTAATAGGAATGAAGTGTGCAGACTTTGTAAGACGATCAACTATGACCCAGATAGCATTATTGCCTTTGGATGTTTTAGGAAGTCCTGTAACAAAGTCCATAGTGATGTTTTCCCATTTCCATTCGGGTATGGGTAATGGTTGTAACATCCCCTTAGACTTCTGTCTCTCAGCTTTAACTTGTTGACAAACCAAGCATCGAGAGACATATTCAGCAACATCTCTTTTTATGCCATCCCACCAGAAGTATTCTTTCAGGTCTTTATACATCTTCGTGCTTCCAGGATGAATAGAGAATGAAGAACTATGAGCCTCATCCAGCAGCTCCTTCTTTAATTCGGGGATGGAAGGAACACAAACCCGATTCCTGAACTTTATTATCCCATCACAATCAAGGTTGAATTCAGGAACATTTCTCACCTTCTTTTGTAACTCGATATCTTCTTTCTGTGCCTCTTTAATCTTCACATGTATAGATGGTTGAACATTCATTTGAGAAAGATAAGATTTTTCCCCTTCCATTATAATTCCAAGATCCATCCTTTGTAAATCCATAAATATTGGATCTTTTGTGATCCTCATCATGGATAAACTAGCATGGTCTTGTCGACTTAATGCATCTGACACCTTGTTTGCTTTCCCAGGGTGGTAATGGATTGAGCAGTCATAATCCTTAATCAGCTCCAACCATCTTCTTTGACGCATATTCAACACCTTTTGTGTGAAAATATACTTTAAACTTTTATGATCAGTATAAATATCACACCTTTCACCATAAAGGTAATGCCTCCAAATCTTTAATGCAAAGATTACCGCAGCCAACTCCAAATCATGTGTTGGGTAATTTTGCTCATGGATTTTCAACTGTCGTGAGGCATAAGCTATCACCATATCATTTTGCATAAGAAAACACCCCAATCCCTTCTTGGATGCATCACTGTAGATCACAAACCTTTCTCCACTACAAGGCAGTGTGAGCACAGGTGCACTGGATAACCTTCTTTTCAACTCCTTGAAATTCTCTTCACATTCCTCTGTCCAGACAAACTTAACTCCTTTCCGAGTCAACTTGGTGAGTGGATTAGATAATAGTGAAAAATCTTTTACAAAACGTTGATAATATCCAGCCAAACCAAGAAAACTTCGGATCTCAGTTACTTTGGTTGGTCTCGACCATCTTTCGATAACTTCTGTTTTTGCTGGATCCACAGATATCCCCTCTTTTGAGATTATGTGACCCAAAAATGCAACTTTTTGAAGCCAAAATTCACACTTGGTAAATTTGGCATAAAGCTTCTCCTTTCTCAGGGTCTTCAATATAATTCTCAAGTGATCTTCATGCTCTTCCTTTCTCTTTGAATAGACAAGAATATCGTCTATAAAGACCACCACAAATTGATCAAGATAGTCTCTAAAGACTCTATTCATTAGATCCATGAAGATAGCAGGGGCATTAGTAAGACCAAATGGCATCACTATAAATTCATAGTGTCCATACCTTATACGGAAAGCTGTCTTTGGTATATCCTCCCTTTTGACCCTTAATTGATGATACCCTGAACGAAGATCAATCTTGGAAAAGTATTGAGCTCCGCGTAGTTGGTCAAATAAGTTATCAATGCGTGGGAGAGGATATTTGTTCTTGATAGTGATCTTGTTAAGTTCTCGACAATCAATGCAGAGTCTCATTGATCCATATTTCTTCTTAACAAATAGAACAGGTGCTCCCCACGGTGATGCACTAGGGAGTATGAATCCCTTATCAAGATTCTCTTGGAGTTGCTTCTTCAATTCCTGCAACTCAACTGGGGCCATTCTATAAGGTGTCTTTGAAATAGGCAAAGCACCCGGTACGAGTTCTATTGAAAACTCAACTTCACGATTTGGTGGAAGACCTAGTAATTCCTCCGGAAAGACATCATCAAACTCCCGTACAATGGGCATATTCTTTATCGTGAGTTTCTCACCAACCATTTGAGATAAATAACCTTCATTTAGTGGAATCAATACCCATAAGATGGAAGAAATTTCCACTGGAAGGTTATGTTCATCCTTGCATTGGTATACGATCGTAGATTGATCTGGAATATGAAATGTAACTTCCCTTCTTTGGAAATTGATATGAGCTCCATGTAGAGAAAGTCAATCCATGCCAAGAATCACATCAAATTCCACTAAAGGAAGGATCACAAGATTTGCAGGAAGCACTTTCCCACAAACTTCGATCGGAGAAGAATTATAAACTTTTGATGCGACTGTTGTGCCATTAGGTGTTGTCACAGCTAACTCAACATCTAATTGTTGAGGTAATACGATGATACCCTTAGAAAATTTTTCAAAAATAAAAGAGTGGGTGGATCCAGAATCAAATAAAACATTTGCTACTTTAGAGTGGATGGTAAGTGTACCTTTCACCACTTCGTTATCGTACTCCACATCGTTGATAGAAATTGCATGCGACTTTCCTTTGTCTTTAGCCTTAAGATTTTGTTGACGTCGACCATCATCATCAACCCTTGGATTTTGGCATTGATTGGCATAATGCCCCATCTCCTTGCACATGAAACATTGAAGTGTAGTAGGTTCATTCTATGTATCCCTTCCTTTTTTTGCGTCGTTAGACATCTTCTTCCCATTATCACGGCATTCAAATGCCCGATGACCTTCCTTTCCACATTTAAAACATTTACTTGTCCCTTTAAGACAACTCCCTCCATGTTTCTTTCCACACTTTGAGCATAAGGAAAAGCTCATCTTCTTTTCCGTGTGATCTTTAGATTTTTCTTTGAATTCCATCTTCCTCTTCTTATCAAACCCATGTGACTGATGGGTTACTCCAATCTCCATCTCGACTTTGAGAGCACATCGAACGATTTCCTCGTAGCTATTGAAGTCCCTTATGGATAACTCCCTTTGAAGACTTGGTTTTAAGGCACTAAAGAATCGATCGATCTTACTCTCAGGTTGGATAATAATACCAGAAGCATACCTTGCAAGTCTTGTAAAATTTGCTTCATAGTTACCAACAGATTCATCATCCCTTTGCTTCATTTCAAGAAACTCTTTCTCCATCTTTGTTTGGAGAATACGAGGGAAGTACTTATTGAAAAATAAGTTCTTGAACTCGTCCCATTCCATAGACTCAATTCCATCCCTTTGCCTCGTATTCTTAATAAGATTCCACCATTGATCAGCATCTCCTTCCAAACGATACACTGCTAGGATGACTTTATCATGTTCAGAACATTGAAGAACTGAAAATATCTTTTCAGTAGTACTAATCCATTGTTCAGCAACTAATGGATCAGTAGACCCACTGAAAGAAGGTGGACGCTGCCTCATGAAGGATTCAATAGAATGTTGCTCCTTCCTTTGCTCGTTTGGAAGTCCTGCATGATTCATAGCTTGAGAAAGTGGTGTGAGTATGGCTACAAGATTTTTCATTCCAGCTCCCATATCGTTTGGTTGCTCAGGGGGACAATCATTGCATTGCCCATCGCATTCCGCATTAACACGGTTCCTTCGGGTTCCTGCCATTGACTAAAACCAAGAAGAATAGTGTGAGCAACAATAATTATAATAGGAAAACCACATAATTCAAGAATAAAATTTTCATGCTTAAGGTCTTATCTTAGGTTATTCAAGGCCATTTCTAAAACACTAAGATTGTGTTATATGCTTAGACTTATCCTTAGGGTTTTTACTAAGGCTTTCACATCCTAGTTTCTAAAGGTTGACTATACCTTTCCTCTGATACCAACTATAACGACCCATACTTTACATACATTTTTAATACTTCAAAAATTGAAGCACACTTATTTCAACATATGATAAAACCACAAAGGACCGTATAGGTATAGTGTCTTTAGAAACTGGGAAACATAAACAACTGGTTCATAAATCTTCTACAGTGTCTCCCATTTATTTCATCATATCTAGGGTCCCTTTTAGCATATTGTACTTAATATCCATCTTCCTGACCTGGGGAAAAGAAAACATAAAAGGGTGAACTCAAATGCTCAGCAAGGGAAAATAAAGGAAATAAAAATCATATCATATCTTTTTGAAAATCAAAACCTGCAAAAGAGATCATAATATCTTAACATGGAATAAATCATAGAAGTGAAAATGAGATCCCCATAATCATAACATAAAACTTGAAACTTTGTGGCATGCACACATAATCATGGAAAATCATTTCATGTTAGTCATGACTCATTTCCAAGACTATCTTAGTGGACAAAGTCCCTTTCTGAACCGAGTTCACTCCTCGTTTCAGTCCTGTATCACTGAACCGAAATAACCTTCCGTTCCAGCCATGTCTATCTCATGAGATATAAAATCTTTACCCAATGCATTTGAGGGAGATATAGGTCCCACCCATCTTATAATGAATCCTTTCTTATGTGTTCCACATAATCATAAACCATACATCATAGCGTAACCCATGTAATAAAAATGGGATTCTTAAACAACATGACATCATAAAACAATTCATATAAGATAAAGGAATTCATAAAAATATTTCCATCACAACATAATCAAACCAATGTAATAATAGGGATTAAAACAGAACCCTTTATTATCTTAGATGGAAAATAATTTTGATAAAACAATTGAACTCCATTCTTGAGGAAAATATCCTTTCTTCTTCAAAAACATTTTTTCCTTTCATAACATGTCATACGACTTTAAAATAAAAGAAGTTGATTAAAAATAAACTTGAAAACTTGTAAAGGAAGATTCTTGGAAATTTTGTTTTAAAAATCCATTCATGCCGTATAAGTTAATAAAAAACATTCTTCGTACTTTTTTCGGAAAAGTCAAAAAGTACCTCGTACGAAAAACGAAAAAAGATTCCTTTCTTATTCTTTACTAAAAACTCACCGAAGGGTAAAATTGGATTTAAAATATTGTAAGTGGATGGAAATAATATTACATATTGAGGAAACATGGATGTGGATGATAAAATACACCCCAGTAAATTACAAAGTATAAACAATCTCGGATAGAAATGAGATTGTGATATTTCCCTTAGCTTAGGTCCGATTTGCTTTGTATGTGTCCGAAGCTCCTGTATAATGGTTTAAATAATGTTATTGAATTATTCCAGAATCGTACATATTGATATGATATCATATATGGTCATATTCTTAGCTTCTTATTAGTAATATTTCATTGTTACTTGTTACTCGGGTCTTTATTGCCTTTTGTTTATATGTGTGTTTTGTCGAATAAATTCTTATTATTCATTTAAGGTTATAGATACCTTATATCCAGAATGGTATTAGTGTAACATATATCATATTTATTCATTCAATTCATTTATATAATTACTATGTAATGATGATCATGTAGAACGAGTCGCATCACATCGTGGAGACGGTATTCCGTACGTATGCACGAGTGATGATATCATTCCTATGATCGTGGAATTGTATTGGAGTATATGTATATTATTTCAGTACAAATATTACTTTATAATAATCATAAATAGTTACTCATTACACCATTATACCCATCCTTGTAAGGTGGTGGTGGAAAATAGATTACACCACGGCGTGGAGACGGTATTCCGTACGTACGCACGCGCGGTGATTTCATTTTTCCGTAGGATGGATAGAAGGTGAATTAGGGTTGTTTAATATTTATAATAACATATCAGTATGTAAGTAATACTGATGTTATTACTTTATCCTGAAACAACTAAAGAAGAAGAAGTTGAAGAAGAAAGAAATTGAAAAGATCGGTAATGGATATTACATCTTCTTTGGAACGCCTCTTTGAATTCTCAACTTAGGGAACTAAGATTGGTCTTTGAAGAAGACCAGGACCTCTAGGATTATTCTAGGGAAGTGGAGAGGGAAAAATGGCAGGGGTTGTCCGAGCTTGAGTGCTCAATTTGGTGTGAGGAGGAGGGGGAGGAGGTGCCCTTTTATAAGGGAGGAGAGGGGCACCTTAGGAATATCTCAAAATATTATTTTATATTAAAGTCAAAATCGGTTTATAATGGTTCCAAAGGGTCTTATTTCGAAGCTAAAGTGGGGATGGGTCGAAATCCTATCAACCAATAGGATTTAGACAAGTTTAGGGTATTATTTTAACCTTATCAATTAGATTTAACTCTAAGTTAAATAATTTAACTTTTACCATGTCTTTTTGTTTTCTTTCACTATATGGTTAATACACTTACAATAACATGCCAAACGAACCCCAAATTGTTTATTATTAATATATATATCCTTATCTAAGTTATTTGGCCGATCCTTATATTTTTAGGAATAAATTAACAATTAATAATATAATATTTGATTTAAAGACTATTTTGTGTCAATTTTGACACTATTTGATATATGATTTTTGTGAAAGTCATAACAGAATTATATATTCGAAAAAAGTTAATTAAATCAACACTAATATATCATATTAACCTAGAAAATTAGTGGAATTCATAAAAAGTATTAAATTACATTTATTTTGGTATTTATATTATCAATTATTTCAATATTTCATTAATAAGATAATTACTGCATCATCTTTGTGTCATAAATAAATTAAATTATTTGATGTCTAAAAATTACAAATAAAATACCACCATGTAGGAAATCTTTTTATATTTCTAATGAATATTTACAATCGAATTTATCTTATGTATAACCCCATATTAGAAATGATTTACTTATTAAACTTTTATTTTAACTATTTTAACCCTTCTTTAAATAAATTAATAATAAATGTCCTAATCTAATCCAAGTGGGCCTAAATGGTCATATTTTATTCCTAAGTTTGTTTTTGGTCGAATTACACTTGTCCAATAGAATTAGGACATGTGTTAGGGTAATATTAATATCATATTTACCCTTAGTTACCCTATTTACTATTAACAGCGGTAAAAATAGTAAAAAGTTACTATTCACCAAAAAAATATTTTTATCTCATTGAACCAAATTTTACTTACTGATATCAACTGTGTTTTTCGGATTTTTGAAATTCCATTCACAGAAGCGGTAAAATTAAGTTTTATGCAAAATTCAGTTTTTAACCTACCACTTAGTGGTTTCACTATTCATCAAAAATTGAAAGTTTTCAGAAAAATACCAAAATTTCACCCTAGGCTAATTTCGATATTCTGAGTCCAAAAATGAAGTCCATTTTGAAAAATAAAATTTATAAAATTTCAAAAAGTGGTTATTACTATTCATAACGGCTAGTTTTAATAGCATATTGTTGTTTAGTGAAACTCGGTATTGGGTACGACGCAAGCTATCGAGGAAGGTCGTGATTGCGTGTAAAGAAAGCCAAGCAAGTGTTGTGTAGAAAAAGATTCTTTTGATGATTTATATAACATAAAAGTCTCGGGTGTTACATATAAGGGGTTATATAACAATACCTTAGCACTATGATTATGAGAATTATTTTTTTATTTAATAATGAATGTAAATTCATTTTATTATTGTTACCCTGTAAATGTTTTTTAAAGAACATATAGTATTTTTAATTAATATTCAATTATTAAATATATTTTAATGAATTAATGGATTTTTTAATTAAATAATATTTTAATAAAATATTATTACTAAATTTATTTTTATTAAATATTAACGATCCTATAATTTTTATGAATACAGTTGTTATTTTTATTAAGGTTTGAAATTCATTTTTATCAAAACCCAGGAATTTTCGATAAATATCAGTTTTTATTTTAGAAGTAAAAATTCACATATTTAGAAAATTATTTAGATAAAAAAATATTATTTTTGGAATCAGGAGGTTGAAATTATCCAATGGTGAATTCTTCATAATTTTCTAAGATAGTCGATTTTTTGGGTAAAAATTAAATACCATTTAATTACATAATGTGATTTATGACATCATAATGACAAAATAGTGATGTAATAAAATAAAATAAATGTATTTTTTATAAAATTTCTGTTTTAATATTAAAATAATTTTATTTTAGGTTTTTTATTTATTTTACAAAGCCTTAGTGGACCATCCAAAACTTATAAAACAATTTATCTTTTAAATTTATTTCCATGAGAGTATAACTCACCTCCACATAATCAAGATTAATATTTTAAGAATTTAGGCCATTGGCCTTATAAAATATTTTTTTCTATTCCCCTTTGGAAAAACATGGGAAAAATCCATGGGACGGTTTGTGGTTTTGACTTGTTTAATGTGTTGTGTCCCAAATTGAAATAATAATGAATTCCCTCTCCTTTCCAATATACACCCACCCAAGCTCCCACTTCCTCTTCACTAAAATCATTTGGAGCATGAAAAACTACTTAACTACTCTCTCTAGAATCTTCCCAATGTCCCCCAATCTCCCAAGAATCCTCTATCATGCCTCTCCCAAGCCTTTGGGATCACACTTCCATGTAAGGGATTCCTTCCTTTCTCATTTTATTCAAGTTTCTTAATATTGTTGTGACCTTTTATTTTCAAATATAAATGTTGGTGTATGATTTTTAACCTCCCCTATACTTTAATATTTATGTTTTAATGATGTTATACCCCTTTCACTGTCATCTATGCCTTCCAGGTATACCTATTACCAAGATGAATTTCTGTAAGGGATTTCTTCCACTCTCATTTTGTCCAAAATTCATTATATTGTTATACCCTTTTATTTTCAATTAAAAATGTTGGGGTATAATTTCTCACCTCCCCCATAATTCCTTATTTATGTTTTAATGATGAGATACCCCTTTTTCTCTCATTAATTCCTACCGTGTCCACCCATTACCGTACCGAAATTCCGAAAGGGGTTTCTCTATCTTCATTTACATTCAAGAAAATATTTTTTATTATGAATCTAAACTCCATTACATATGTTGGTACTTGTATCTATATGAACCCTTACATTCAAATTTATGTACATATCACGAGAGTAACACCCCAAGCCTATACGAAAAGATTCTCTTTGAATAATGCAATAGCTTGTGTTGTACGCAACTTCGAGTTCTAGCACACCACGACCAATCAAACTAGCTATTATGAATAGCAATACCCAATTTTTGAAAACTTATAAAATTTATCTTTCAAAATGGACTTCATTTTTTGATTCGGAATATCAAAATTATCTTAGGGTGAAATTTTGGTATTTTTCTGAGAACTTTTAATCTTTGATGAATAGTGAAAAACATTGGGTTATTGTTTAAAAACTACTTTTATTCAAATAATAATTATTGTTATTTAAATTTATTTTTAAGTCAAAATAGATACATAATAACTATATTATTTCAATTTAATTAATTGGAGACATTTTATAATAAGATTAGATGTATAAAATTTTATTGATTTTTTTAACGTCTTTTACCCACCTTCTAGGAACATTTACAAATTGGCATAAAACAAAATTTTACCGCTTATTTGAATTAAATTTAAAAAATAAGAGAGACATAATTGACATCAGTAAGTAAAATTTTGTTCAATAGGATGAACATAATTTTTTGGTGAATAGTTACTTTTGGATTTTATTTACCACGGTTAAAAGTAAATAGGGTAATTAAAGGTAAAAATGATATTATAATTACCTTAACATGTGTCATGATTCTATTGAATAAGTGTATTTCGACCAAAATCAACCTTAGGAATAAAATATAATCCTCTTTTATCCACTTGGATTAGATTAGGAAATTTATTATTATTTTATTTATATAAGATTAAAAGTGTTAAATTCAAATTTTTATAATTAAAACATTTTTAATATAGGTTTATACATAAGATAAATTAGAATATAAATATTCATTATAAATATAAAAAATATTTACTACATAATGGAGTTTTATTTATAATTTTTAGACATTAAATATTTTAATTTATTTATGACACAATGATGATGCAATAATTACCTTATTAATGAAAGGTTAAAATAATTGATATTATAAATATAAAAATCATTGTAAATTTAGGCTTCTAATAAATTAAATGAATTTTATAAGTTAATATGACATGTTAGGACTGATTTAATGTATTTTTTTCGAAGTAATCATGTATTTTTACTTTCACAAAAACCAAATACCTAATAGTGTCAAAATTGAAATAAATGAGTTCTTAAAAAAATACTATATTATTAAATGATATAATATTACAAAAAATATAAGGATACATAAAAGGACTTATATAATTATAGATATTTCATTAATGAACCACTTGATATTCTCTTGTCATTTTCTAGTAAGTTTATTAACCATGTAATAAAAAAATACAAGAAGACATTGTAAAAGTTAAATTATTTAACTAAGAGTTAATTAAAGTATATAAGGTTAATATGGTAAACAAAACATGTCTAAAACTTATTTATTGAGATGATTTCTTCACATACCCACCTTAGACTCAAAATAAATCTACTTGGAGCCATTATAAGTAGCAAATTATTTTATAATAAAATAATATTTCAAACTTTTCCTAAAGTGACTCTCACCTCTCTTATAAAAGGGTATTTCCCCTTCCCTCAAAATCACACCTCCAAATCCATTTAGCTCACCCAAAACCTACTAAAATATCCTCCCAACTACTTTAAATTCAACCTAGAGACCTTACTTTTATCAGAAGGCCAACTTAAGGGTCCCTTTTGATTAAATCAAAAGGAAGCACCCAAATAAGAGGTAATTATTTCATTACCTTTCTCAAAGTTCTTTTATTCTTACACTTCCTATTTATTTATTGTTTCTATAAAAAAATAATAACTCCAGTTCCTTATACATACTATGATGTTATTATAAATATGGTGCAACCATATTCATTATTCTACCCATCCGATGAATGACAAAGTCATCATATGTGCGTATGTACGACTTACCGTCTCCACATCCTGGTGTAGTTTTTTATTTCAACACATCATTATTTGGATATATATAATAATGAGTATAATTGATTTAGATAATAAATTTAAAATTTTATTGATTCTATATATATGATATACCATCCAATTACATAAGATTTCACCATCAATAGAATGATATTGTCGCTCGTGCGTACGTACGAAATACCATCTCCACAAATGAGATGAGATTCATTCCCCATCGTTACCATTCAAGAATAATTTTTATTTTATGATTAAAAATAATGTATAAAAACTGAATATAATTCTACATATGAATCAAATACATCCTATCCATAACAAACAAGACTTATGTAACAAAACATATAAAGGAAAAGGAATTAGTTAACACCCGAAACAATGATACTACTAAAATATTATAAACAAATCTGTATAAGAAGATCATATATGATATAATAATTATGTATGTGGTTATTTTATAATTTAATAACGATGATTTAACTATTATATAGGAGGTTAAAATACCCTAGACCAAGGAAAAGTACATGGTAAGGGTTAATTTTACAATCTCTTTATTTATCCGAGGTTGTTTATACGTAAGTATCTACTGGGAATTATTTATCATCCACATTCATGTTTATTAAGAATTTATTTAAAAACATTTTTACTTTTTTCTACAATATGGTTTAAATTCATTTATACCCTTTTTTGACTTTTTATAAATTTTTTTGAGAGGAATTTTTTCGCTGTTTTCCAAACAAGGTACTTTATGACCTTTTCGACAAATTAAAGTAAGAATGTCATTTTAACTTATACGGCAGGTGCGGCTATTTTCCACCATTATAAAACCTTTGAAGCATATATTAAAAGATTATTATAATATTTTCAAAATAAATGTTTTTTTTATAATTATGCGACATTTAAATGATTTCAAAATAGAAAGAGATATTTCTCTCAAATAGTTTTTATATCATCCATGTCAACATCCGTTGATGGATTTTACATTTGTTTGAAGTTTATTTGTTAGGATAAAATCTTCCATATATTATTGAAGGTTTTTGATATGTTTGACTATGGATGTGTTATTTTTATACCATTAATGGTTTATGGTTAATGTATTAACATTTTGTTTGCAAGTTTTAATACAAATGTTTATGTTATGTTTCAACCTATTCAAATGGGTAATGAATTTGACTTAGTAAGTGAGGGGTAGAGCATGCTATAGCTCCTTGATGAATCGGTAGGTCTCATGATATAGACTCACATCTTAGCACAAGGCCTTAATAAATCTTATTGGTAGTTTTGGCATGAGGCCTTGACTATGTGGTTATGATGTCCGACATTAGGGATTCCATCATTATGAAATTAGCCATTGATATTACATGTGATTATTCTACTAGTAGAATATCCATGTGAATAATTAAATGGAATTATTTGATTTATCTTTTCCATATTATTATGAATTTTAATTTTAAAAGGCTTGTGTTTTAGTGTTAAACATTTTCTTCAATGTTTATGATTATTTATGAAAGTTTCCACTATATTGTTATCCTTATTGAGCATCTGAGCTCTCCCCTTTATTAGGTTTTGTTTTTTCCAAGATGTGAAGAATTATATTATGATTGACCTACTAGGATAGGCTATGGTATATGAGTGTGTTCAAAGGAGGCACAATTTTGTTGTTTTTTATTTCATAATGTAATGTAAAACTTATGTATGTATCTAGCACTTTCAAGGATACTAAACAAACTAGTATTTCAGGATTTGATCCCCTGTGATCATGCTAATGTTTTTTAATAATGCACCAACTATGGGTAAATAGGGTAAAGCTGTTATAGTTGGTATCAGAGGAAATTTATTACAAACCTTGGAAACTAGATTTAGAAAAACTCATATTATATAACATTACCCTAATATAGACTTTGAGTATTAGTATAGAAGAACTTCATAGAATTTTGTTAATGTAGATATTTTGTGATTTTTCCATGAAATACATCCCTTTCTGGATACAAGAACGTAGAGGCGGATCTAGCACAGTTGTACCTAGGATTGAATACTCTGACAAGGAGTTTTGGGGTTGACCCAGGCTATCCGGGTACATGAAAAGAGGCCTTCCGACACTCTTGGTTATGAAAATCCTGGGGGATATGCTCAAGATAATTCAGATTTTCATAAAAATCCATTATGAAGGATTTATGAGTAAATACATTCTTAAAGAAAACAATTTTATGATTATAGATTATAAGCATAAATAGTTCAATATATGTTAGGTATTTTACTAGTTTGGAATTATGTATTACGATTCATAAACTAATCTAGTGTATTCCATTATTTAGAAATGGCACTTAGTGGAAGGAATGGAAACAATATCAACACACATAATGCATGTAGGGATTTTCCTCCTACTCAAGATAATTATAGTGGTGCTAGTGAAGCAACCGATGCTGAATAACTTTACCCACATGAATCACCTAGATCCACAGTGCGAAGGATCAATGTTAGACCGATTCATGAGTCAACAAACACCAACATTAAATGGGACTACAAATCCATTTGTAGCTGAGAAATGGATAAGTTCCTTAGGGAAAATATTTCATACATTGTGGAGTAGGGAAAGAGAAAAAGTTGTCATGGCAGTTTATCGCCTCACAGGAGATGCATATCAATAGTGGTCATTAATTCAAAACCCAAAGGATGATGAAGAAGTATCAAATATGGAATGATAAGATTTTAAAGAGATTTTAATATAAAATTACTCCCCTCGTGACCATCAAGCGAATATAGAAAGACAATATCTAAGTCTAAGGCAAAAAGAGGATGAGAATGTCACGAAGTATGATGATAACTTTACAAGGTTAGAAAGGCATTCAACATATTATATACGTAACCTGAGAAGTAAGATTGATAAATTCTTTGATGGGTTAAAACAATTTATTTATTGAGCATTAGTCTCACAATCCTTCTCATCGTATGAAGATTTTGTCTCATGTGCTATAATGATAGAAAAAAATTATATAAGTCTTATGAAATTAAAGAAAAGAAAGAAGAAGAAGAGATCTTTTGAAAACTCTGGAAATGGAAATTAGGGGAAGAAGGGAAATGTTGAATTTTCATCCTACAGGAAATGTGGGAAGAAACACCTTGGTACTTTCCTAAAGGGAATGAGAGTTTGTTACAAGTGTGGTAAAAGAGGCCACCAAGCTCACGATTTTAAGGCAAAGAAATAGGTTTTAAATATTGAATGCTAAAATTATAGAGAAATGTGGCTTTATGTTAATGAATTTCCTAAGTTCCAAGTAAACTTACCTCAGAAAAGGCTAAGGTAGAAAGACCAAGATTAAGCGATCACTACTGCTGAGGTTGAAACTCCGAATGATGTGGTGGAAGGTAATTTAATGGTTTCCTCAATTTTAGCCAATGATTTATTCAATTTTGGATCATCTCATTGTTTCATATCTTCCCAGTATACTAAGAGAATTAGATATTTCTAGTTTGATTTAATAAGGGAGTTATCAGTCAAAACTCCTAAGGTAAGTATCATTGCAACAATGTTTTGTGAATCAGTTCCCATTAGGGAACATAAACATGCTTTATCTTCTAATCTCATCATCATAACCAGGATTGAATTTGATTTAATCCTCTGTATGGATTGGCTTTCAAACCAAGATGTAAAAATTTATTATAAGAAGTAGGAGGTTACAATTTTCTATGATGATAAGGAGTAACTTATCTTTAGAGAAGAAATGCCACCATCCGATTCTTATCTAGATCCAACCTTAATAGCTCTACTAAATTCAATTATTGGGGAGGAAGGGAGTGAAATAACTATAAGTGAGGAAAATAATGTTCAAATAGAGTATGTACCTATTATAGAAAAATATGTTGATGTGTGTCTAGAGGATTTACCTAGACATCCTCCAAAATGAGAAATTGAGTTTTCCATTGACTTAATTCCTGGTTCAAGGCCCATATCAAATACCCCTTATATAATGGCCACATTGGAATTAGAGGAACTAAAGAAACAACTAGAATAATTGAGTAATAAGGGATTTATTCACCCTAGTGTTTATCCTTGGGGATCCCCTGTTCTTTCTGTTAAGAAGAAAGATAGATCTATGAGGTTGTGCATTGACTAGAGGGAGATCAATGCTGTAACAATAAAGAACAAGTATCCCCTACCTCAAAATGATGATTTATTTGATCAAATTCATGGAGATCAATATTTTTCAAAGATATAACTTTGATCTAGAAATAAATACTTTTGTGTAAATAAGGAAGACATTCCGAAGACAATATTTCATACCAGGTATGTGCATTATGAGATTACATTAATGCCTTTTGGACTTACTGATGCACCCTCTATCTTCCTGGATCTAATGAAAAGATTTTTTAAGGAATATCTTGATGAATTTGTAGTGGTATTTATTGATGATATATTGGTATAATCCAAAAGATACAAATATCATGAAAATCACTTGCGCACTATTTCTAAAGACCCTTATAAGAAATGAATTATATGGGAAGTTTAAAAAGTGTGAATTCTGGATTTAAGAGATTTCTTTTCCTGGAGATATTGTATATAAGGTTTGAATATTTGTTTATCCTTCAAATAAAAAGGAAATCCATGAATGGGAAACACCAACGAGTATAACTGAGGTACGTAGTTTTATTGGTTTAGGAGGTTATTATTGGCATTTCATCTAGAATTTTGCCCGATTGACCAACCCATTAACCAAGCACACACGTAAAGGGGTTAAATTTGTTTGGACAAAAGACTGTGAAGAATTTTTTTAAGAACTGAAATGAAGATTAATCAATGCTCCTATCTTGAATCTACCATCAGAGAATGATGGGTTTTTAATTTTTAGTGATGCTTCAAATAATGGACTTGGTTGTGTCCTTATGTAGAATGATAAAGTTATTTCCTATGTATATTGACAACTAAAAATTAATGAATAAAACTATCCTACTCATGATCTTGAGTTAGTAGCTGTAATATTTACTTTGAATATATAGAGACACTATCTCTATGGTGAAAATGTGAGATATATACCAATCACAAGAGTTTGAAGTATATTTTATCACATAAAGAACCCGACATGAGGAAAATATGATCGGTTGAACTTATAACAACCCTACTCTTTATTACATACTTAAACATGATTTATTACATAAACTATTCAATTTATACAACATTGAAGATCGAGAGGTCTAGTGTCTTTGGTGATTAAGAACATTACACAACAACTTAAAGCATTGAACGTAACATCTTATCGAAAACGTCCTTTACATTACCACTACATTCCCTCATACTTAGCATTACATATGATAACATGAGTACATGCATAAGAAAAGGGTGATCTATAAAGCCCATTAAGGGAATTAACATGGAATAACATGAGGAATATGGTACATGTTAGACAATAGGCATATCAATGGATCATAAGAGAAACATGAACATAAAGGCATGATAAAGCATGATAATCATAACATGGAAATGTGGTAACAACACTTAACATGGAATTCGCATGAGCTAAGGCTCATTGCACGTGGAGCATGAGTTAACCATCATTGCACATGAAAAATGAGTAAACCCTCATTTCACTAGAATTTTCATTAGTCAACAATCATTTCACATTACTTATTGTGATAATATAATTTACCCAATGCATTAGAGTTCTATTAGGGCGCACCCTTCTTAATCATTTTATTTCATGCATAAGTGTGCCACATGGATCCTGAAACATGGATTCATTAAACATCATAATTCATTCAACAATAAAGGAGTGTGTAATTAATAAATCAAAATATTTAAACAATATGTAAATGTTCAAAAAGGTGAATATAATTTATAGAGAAATGAGCATGGTATTCACTACACAATGACTTTGGCTTGGAAAATCGGGGTGCAATTTCGGCAGCATAACGGCGTGACATAAGAACTCATTAAAATAGTTGATGAGAGAGAAAGGGGTGTCTAATAATATTTAAATGAAATTTACAGTAAGGGGGTCATATAGATACATGTCCCAACAGTTGTAATGGAATTTTGATTCATGATACAAAAGAATTACATGAATGTAAATGAGGAGAGGGAAATTACTTAGGGAATTTCAACATGGTAATAGCTGTACATGGGTGGAATTTAAAGGGAGAGAAAGGAGTATATCATCATAAAAAAATAAATAGGGAAGTATGGGGGAGGTGAAAAATCATACCCCAACATTTATAATTTAAAATAAAAGGGCATTACAATATTAAGAAACTTGGATAAAAAGAGAAAGGTAGGAATCCCTTACTTGGATGTGTGATCCCAAAGGCTTGGGAGAGGCTTGAGAGAGGATTCTTGGGAGATTTGGGATCCTTGGTGGGATTCTAGAGAGGGGGAGGACGAGGTTTGTTTAACTCCAAAGGCCTTGAGTGAAGAGGAAGTTGGAGCTTGGGTGAGTTTATATAGGAAATGAGAAGGACCAATTTATTTTTTAGGTTTGGGACACCTCACATTAAACTAATCAAAACCACAAACCAGCCCATTGTTTTTGCCCATGGTTTTTGCCAAAGGGGAGTGGAAAAAAATATTTTATAAGAAAAATGTCCGAACTACTTAAAATAATAGGTTTTCTTATGTGGCGGTGAGTCACACTCTCAAGGAAAACAATTTAAAAAGACAAAATGTTCTATATGTCTTGAAGAGTCCACTAAAGCTTTGTAAAATAAATAAAACAATCCCAAAATAACATTATTTTACCTTTAAAACATATATTGGCCTAAAATAATGTTTATAGTATTTTATTACATAACAATTGAGTCATTATGATGTCTTAAAACACATTATATATTTAAACAGTATTTAATTTTTATCCAAAAATTTGACTGTCTCAGAAAATGATGAAAAATTCATCATTGGATAATTTCAACATCAAGATTCCAAAAATAATATTCTTTTTATCTAAATTATTTTATAAATATTTTAATTTTTACTTTTAAAATAAAAACCAAGATTTATCGAAAATTCATGTGTTTTGACAAAAACAGCTTTTGAACCTTAATAAAAATTACAATTGCATTCATAAAATTAGATGATAATTTATATTTAATAAAAAGTAATTTAATAATAATAATAATATTTTATTGAAATATTATTTAATTCAAAAATCTATTAATTCATCAAAATATATTTCATAGTTTAATATTAACTAAAAATACTATTTGTTCTTTAAAAACTATTTACAAAGTAAAAATAATAAAAAGAATGTATATTCTCTATACAAAAATAATGTACATAGTTTTAGTACTAGGGTATTGTTACACAACCCCTTAAAACACCCACATAAGACCTTAGGGTAAGGTGCGCAACCGTGACATACTCTTGGGGTGGCTCGGATAGCATTGCTTGAGTGGTAATCTCTATCAACTTCCACTTCTCTCACCAGAGGTTCCACTCGAGCTTAATGTATTCAAGATCAGCTTGGGAATGGTCAAGATAGAAGCTCAATGATGCCACCTACTTTCCGAACTTCGACAAATGGGCTTCATATGGGGAAATTTTACTAGATGAGGCCATCACTTCCTTTGTCAGTGTAAATTGGATTTATTAAAGCACTATATTTATATTAATCATGTGATCACTATTCAATGTCTATATTAGCAACAGTCACAACTCATAATGGTATTTTCAAATTAAATAACATAAAACCAAATAAGTTCATACGTTTTACATAACCATAAGAAGATGTTTAAATAGACCAAGTGGAATTTTTATTATTGAATTTTTGGGTCGTTACAGAACTAATCATGGATTATGATTGCATAATACACTACCACCCGTGGAAGGCAAATAAGGTGGATGATGCTTTTAGCAGAATGGATCATGGAGTTATGAATAAGATGAGAGTTTAAAGGGATCCTATATACAGCTATCTAGTAAATATGGATATGGGAATAACCATGGAAGGTGAAACATCAATACTTTTTCAAATGGTTTCGAAACCATCCTTACTAGAAAGGATAAAATGTTCTCAGACTGATGATGAGGAGTTTCAAAAGAAAATTAAAGCTGTGAATGATGGGAGATTGATTGAATTTTTATATGAAGATGGAATTTTTAAATTTAAAAGGAGGCCTTGTGTTCTCTATATACCTGATCCAAAAAGGGAATTGTTGGATGATGCTCATAGCTCTAATTTCTCTATAAACCATGGTATGACTAAGATGTATAGATATTTGAAGGAAAATTTTTATTGGGACAACATGAAAAGAGATATTTCTGATTATGTGTCTGGATGTATGGTTTTTCAATAGGTTATGGCTATAAGACAACATCGTGGAGGAGTCGTGAAACCTCTTCCCATACATAAGTGGAAATGGGATGATATTATGATTGACTTTTTCATGCGGCTACCAAATAATTCAAGAAGGAATGATGAAATATGGGTCATTGTTGATCATCTTACCAAGTCAGCAAATTTTCTTGACATAAGAGAAGATTTACCACTTGAATGTTTAGGAAGACAATATATTAAGGAAGTTGTAAGACTTCATTGTGTGCCCCTATCGATTGTTTCTGATCGTGATCCTTGTCTTACATCAAGATTATGGAAAAAAATTTAGAAGCCCTTGGATATTGAACTTTGTTTGAGAACTGCCTTCCACCCTCAAACTGATAGACAATCAGGACAGACTACTCAATCCTTATATGACACGATGAGATCCTGCTCCCTTGACATTCAAGGTACGTGGGATCAATATTTACCACTGGTAGAATTTTACTATAACAATAGCTTCTATTAAAGTATTTAGATGGGACCATATGAAGCGTTATTTGGAAAGAGATGTCGCAAACCAACATTTTAGGATGATGTTGGTGAAATAAAACTCATAGGCCCATAAATTGTTGATGAAACAATGGAAAAGGTGAACATTATCCAAACCCACATCAATGCAGCTCAAAGTATGCAAAAGAGCTATACCAATAACTAATGGTAGGATTTTGAATTTCATGTAGGAAATCATGTTTTTTTGAAGTTATCACCATGGAAGGGTGTTATACAATTTGGTAAGAAGGGAAATTTAATTCCTAGGTACATAATACCTTTGTAAATTCTAGAACTAATTGGAGTTTTAACTTACCATTTGGCAATGCTGCCAAGTCTCTTCAAAGTTCGTGATGTGTTCCACATATCATTGTTGAGAAAATACATGCCTGATGCAATGCATGTACTCACCTATGAATAATTATAACTCAGACATGATATATCATATTGTGAAGATCCTAGAAAGATTCTTGATACCAGGGAACAGGTGTTGTGAAACTGAATGACACATCTAGTAAAAGTTCTATGGAGAAACCATAAAATGGAAGAGGCAACGTGGGAACCTGAGGAACTTATAATGAATTACCACCCAAATCTTTTTATGTAGTAATATTCTAGAAATTTCAAGGACAAACTTATTTGAAGGAGGGGAGAATTTAACACCCCAATCTTCCATGGTATGCTTCTCTTTGAATAATGCAATATCTTGCGTTGTACGCAACTTTGATTTCTAGCACACCATGACAAATAAACTTAGCCATTATGAATAGTAATACCAAATTTTTGAAATTTTATAAATTTTCTATTTAAATTGGACTTCATTTTTGGATTTTTAATATCAAAATTATCTTAGGGAGAATTTTTGGTATTTTTCTGAAAACATTAAATTTTTGATGAATAGTGAAAAACACTACATTATTGTTTAAAACTGACATTTATTTAAATAATTATTATTTTTATGTAAATCTATTTTAAATTCAATATATATATATATAAACTATATTATTTCAATGTAATTAATTGGAGTCTTTTTGTAATAAGATTAGATGTATAAAATTTTATTGAATTTTTTAACGTCTTTTACCCACCTTCTAGGCACATTTTAAAATTTGCATAAAACACAATTTTACCACTTCTGTAAATTGAATTTTAAAAATATGATAGATAAAATTGACATCAGTATGTAAAATGTGGTTTAATGGGATGAAAATAATTTTTGGTGAATAATAACTTTTGGATTTTGTTTACCATAGTTAAAAGTAAATAGGGTAATTAAAGGTAAAAATGATATTATAATTACCCTAACACATGTACTAATTTTATTGGATAAGTTTTATTCTACCAAAATCAAGCTCAGGAATAAAATATGATACTCTATGATCCAATTGTATTAGATTAGGACATTTATTATTATTTTATATAAGAAGATTTAAAAGTATTAAATTAAAATTTTAAGAACTAAATTTTTTTAATATATGTTTATACATAAGATAAATTCGACATTAAATATTCATTATAAAGATAAAAATATTTACTACATAATGGTATTTTATTTATAAATTTTATATATTAAATATTCAAATTTATTTATGACACAATGATGATGCAATTATTACCTTGTTAATGAATGATTAAAATAATTGATATTATAAATATAACTATAAATGTAAATTGAGACTTATGGTGAATACCATGAATTTTATAGGTTAATATGACATTTTAGGATTGATTTAATGTATTTTTTACTAAGTAATCATGTTTTTTTGACTTTCAAAAAAACCAAATAGTAAATAGTGTCAAAATTGACATAAATGAGTTTTTAAAACAAATACTATATTATTAAATGATATAATATTCTTAAAAAAACAAGGTTTAGTGAAAGGACATAGATAATGATAGATATGTCATTAATGAACTAAATTAGGTTTTCTTGTCATTTTATAGTATGTTTATTAACCATGTAATATAAAAATACAAGAAGACACTGTAAAAGTTATTCTATTTAACTAAAAGTTAAATAAAAAAGATAAGGTCAATATGGTGACCTAAACATTTCTAAAACCTATTGGTTGAGATTACTTAGACCCATATACACATTATACTAGAAAAAAATCCATTTTAAGCCATTATAAACCGAAAAATGATTTTATAATAAAATATTATTTCAAGCTTTTCATAAAGTGACCTTCACCTCTCTTATAGAAGGGTACTTCCCATTATCTAAAAATCACACCTCCAAATCCATTTGTCTTGACAAACCCCTACTAAAATATCCTCCAATGTACCCTAAATTAGTACTATAGGCCTTAATTTGATCATAAATCCAACCTAAGGATCCATTTTGATCAAATCTAAAGGAAGGACCCAAAGAGGTGGTAATCATTTCATCACCTCTTTCAAAGTTCTTTTCTTCTTACAACTCCTATTTCATTGTTGTTTCCATAACAAAATAATAACTACAGTTCCTTATAAATTTTGTGATGTTATTATAAATATGGTACAACCATATTCATTATTCAATCCATCATATGAATGAAAAAGTCACCATACGTGCGTACGCATGGCTTACCCTCTCCACGTTGTGGTGTTGTTTGTTATTTCAACACTTCATTAATTTTATGGGTATAATAATGAGTATGATTTATGTAAATAATAAATATAAAATGTTCATTATTCTGTATATATGATATACCATCCAATTACATACAATTTGACTATCAATAGAATGATATTGTCGCTCGTGCATACGTACAGATTACCATCTCCACGAACGCGATGAGATTCATTCCCCATAATAATCATTCAAGAACAATTTTTTTTAGGCTTAAAAATAATTTTTAAGAACATAATATCATTTCAGATATGAATCAAATATATCCTATCCAAAACAAACATGACTTATGTAAAAAAAACATATAAAGGAAAATGAATCAGTTTACACCCAAAATGATGATACTACTGACATATTATTAAAAAAGAAATATTAGAAGATCATATATGATATCATATTTATGTATGTGGTTCTTGTATAATTTAATAAAAATGATTTAACTATTTTATAGGAGGATAACATAACCTCGACCAAGTAAAAGTACAAGGTAAAGATTAATTTTATAATCTCTTTATTTATCCTTGGTTGTTTATACGTAAGTATCTACTGAGAATTATTTATCATTCACATCTGTTTTCTTAAAAATGTATTTAAAAACTTTTTTAATATTTCCCAGAATATGGGTTAAATTCATTTATACACATTTTTTTCTTTGTATAAATTTTTTTGAAAGGAATCGTTCCATTTTTTTCCAAATAAGGTACTTTATGACCTTTTCGACAAATCAAGGTAAGAATGTTTTTTAACTTATACGGAGTGTGCAACTATTTTTCACTGTTATAACGCCTTCGAAACTTTCCTTACAATCTTATAAAAATAATTTCAAAATAATTTTTTCTTTTATAATTATGTGACTTTTAAATTATTTCAAAATAGAACGATATATTTCTCTCAAATATTTTTTATTTCATCTATGTCAACATCTTTTGATGGATTTTACATTTGTTTGAAGTTGATTTATTATGAGACAATCTTCCATATTGTATTTAAGGTTTTATGATATATTTGAATGTGGATGTTTTATTTTAATACCATTCATGATTTATGGATAAATTATTAACATTTCATATGCTAGTTTTAATAGGAATGTTTATGTTATGTTTTAACCTTTTCATATGAGGAATATAATGAACTTAGTAAGTGATAGGTGGAGCCCGCTATAGATCCTCGATGCATCCGTAGGTCTCATGAGACAAACTCATGTCTTGGATCAGGGCCTTGACAAAATATTTTTTTGTAGTCTTAGAATGAGGCATTGAATATGTGGTTATGATGTCCGGCATTATGTATTCCATAATTATGAAATTTGCTATTGATATTACATGTGATTATTCGACAAGTAGAATATCCATGTGAATAAATAAATGGAATTATTTGATTTATCTTTTCCATATTATGATGATGTTTAATTTTAAAAGGCTTGTGTTTTAGTTTTATACACTACCTTCAATGTTTATGCGTATTTATTAAATTTTACGCTATATTATTATCCTTACTGAGCATCTGAGATCATCCCATTCTTATGTTTTCTTTTTCTGAAGATTAGAAAAAGTATATTATGATTGACCTACAGGTTTGGGGCGTTATAATGAGACACAAAATTCTCTACCATCAACAATTTTTATGAATTCTTATGTCATGCTATTATGATGCCGAAATTGCACCGCAATTTTCCAAGCCCAAGTCATTTTGTAGTGAATACCATGCCCATTTCTCTTCCAAGGGTATTCACCTTTAAGCACATTTCATTTTTTATTATAGAGTTTCGTGTATGAATTCCAGATTCCTTGATCATGGAATAAATTATGATGTTTAATGAATCCATGTTTTATGATCCATGTTGGACACTTATGCATGAAATGAAATGATTAAGAAGGGTGCGCCCTAATAGTGCTCCAATGCCTTGGTTAAAGATTAGTATCATGATACATCAAGTGCAATGAGGGTTTAATCATGATAATTCAAGTGCAATGAGGTTTTACTCATTCCCCATGTTCAATGAGCCTTAGATCATGCTAAAATCATGTTAAATGTTGTTTCTATATTTCCATGTTATGACAATCATGCAATATCATTCCATTATGTTCATTTTTCTCTTTCACTCCGTTGATATTCCTATTGCATAACATGTAAACTATTCTTCATGTTATGCCTTGTTTACTACTTAACCAAACCATATAGCTCACCCCTTTCTTATGCATGTCCTCAGGTTATCCCATGCAATGAAACATATGAGAGAATGTGGTGGTCATGTAAAGAATGGTTTCAATAAAGATGTTATGTTTTGTGTTTTAAGACATTATATAAAGTTCATAATCCCCAAATACATTAGAACTATTGATCTTCTATGTTTTATCAAGTGATGATTTTATGTAATAAATCATGTTTAAGTATGTAATAAAAATTGGGGTTGTTATAGTTGGTATTAGAGGATAGGTTCAGTTATTTTTGGGATAAGTATTAGAAAACCCTACGGAATCCTTAGAGGTAATAATAAGTATAATAAAAACATCCCTACAATTTGGTGAGTATTGTGTAACTGATTTTTCAAGAAACGATATCCTTGTCTGGATATGAGCTGGTAGAGAAAGCTCTAGAACAGATGTATGTAGGAGTGAAAAATCCTACAAGGAGTTTTGGGGTTGAACCAAGGTATCCTAGTACACAAAAATAAGCCTTGTTTCAATCTTGGTTATAAAACTCTTAGAGGATATGATTTGTTAAATTCAAAAGCTTAGTATGAACCATTGTTAAGGGAATAAAAAAATTCCCCTAAGAATAAATATTGGGGAGTAGGTCATGGATAACATATATTTATTCCTATAGATTCATAAGTTAAGGAAATAAATGTTATTTATAAGTCATCCATTTTGTCCATGGATTATCCTTTATGTGTTACCGTTAACTTTCCTTTTATTCCAGCCAATGGCCAATAATAGGAGGACTCGGGATAACAACCGATACGAAGATCAATGTGATGACTATTCTAATGAGTTTCCCAATCTATTGTGAGTGGGAATTGCGAACATTGTCACAATAATTTCTCAGTTAACTCAATATTTTAATAGAAACATGAGTGAAGAGGAACTTTCAACCCCCCTCCTCCTAAGAAAGAACAAGTCACAATTGAGAGCTTCATGAGACCAAGGCCTCCTACTTTTAATGGATCATCTGATCCCTCAATTTACAAACTATGGATCAACTCTATTGAAAGATATTCTCAATCCTTCAATGTTATGAACAAGATAAGGTTCTTCTGTATACTTATCGTATGTAGGGTGTAGCCGATCAATGGTGTAGATTGATAAAAAATATGAATCCTAAGGATGGAATCGAGGCGTTGGAATGGAAATATTTTAAGAAAATGTTTTTCGACAAATATTTTCCTCACAGCCTCTAACTGAAGATGGAAAGGGACTTATTTTCCCTAAAAAATACAACAAATCAGTCGGATCATACAAGGAAAACTTCACAAGTATTTCACAATATACCTTCAAATTTGTAGTTACCCCCAAATGCAAAGGTGTCCATTTCTTTGGTGGGATGAAACATAGCCTACAAAAAGCCCTGACGATCTATGATTTCGATAGATATGAGGAAATTGTCTGATGTGCCCTCAAGGTCAAAATGGATGTCATAAAATCTCCGGGGTATCATTGGGATAAGAATCATAAGGTGGACATCTATTCCAGAGGTCTAATGGATAAATCCAATGGTGATAAGAAAATCCATCACCCCACTTTCCAACGGTGCAGAAATAAGAACCCCAAAAATTGCCTGAAGGGGATGAGAAAATGCTTTAGGTGTAGAAGAGAAGGGTACCTAGCCATTAACTGCTAACAAGAAAACCCTGCGGCTAAGACAGAGTAGAGGAACACTTTGTTTGACTCTCAACACATTGTTCATTGATTCAATTGAAAAGAACCATGGCACCTTGCATTCCAGTGCCCTAGGCCAAGGGTTTTCGGAGGAAACCAACAACCTCCAAGGTAGCAAGGGTGTTATTTTTCCATCACTACCATTGGAGTGGTCCCCGACAATGAAGTGGTGATAGGTACTCTAGTTATTCATTCAAGAATATAGAATGTACTTTTTGATTCTTTTTCCATGCATTCTTTTGTATCCTAAAGATTTAGTAGAACAATCCCAACACCACCACAAATCATGGAAGTAAAGATGTCTGTGAGTACGAAAAATGAGGAAATAATTACATCCCATGAATATAAATCCTCCCCTGTCATAATTTGTGTATTGAAATTCCTATTAAACCTCTTCATACACCCTCTACTAGAATTTGATGCAATTCTTAGCAAGGATTTACTTTCGTTATATTGAGACAACATAAATTTCCATGAGAGGTAAATCACTCTCCATATGGAAAATCAACCCCTGATATAGTACTAGTGCAAGGAGGAGGATGAATCTTCTTTAGCTCCAACATCTCATGTGTGGATATTACTTCCTTATGATCAAGCATATCTGTCATAGATGATTGATTACAAAGGAGAAACCATCCTTCAAGACATGCCTATTTTGAGGTAATTCACTGATGTTTTCCCCGAGGGATTTCCTGGTCTTCCTCCTAGAAGAGATGTTGCATTGTTAATTGACCTTATACCGGGGGAATTTCTAATATCCAAGACTCCATATTGAATGTATTTTGTGGAGCATGAGGAGCTAAAGAAAAAAGTACAGGAGAATCTGGATAAAGGGTTTATATGACCAAGTGCTTTACAACGGGGTTCACCAGTCCTCTTCATCACGAAGAAGGATTGGTCAATGCGTCTTCACATTGATTATCATGAGCTCAAAAAAATCCCAATAAAGAACAAGTATGATCTTCCACGAATTGGTGAATTGTTTGATCAGATACATGGAGAATAATACTTCTTTAATGTGGATTTGCGGTTGGGATATTACCAAGGGTGAAGAAGGAGGATATCCCCAAGACTACTTTTTGTACAAGGTACAGGCACTATGAATTCATAGTAATTCCTTTCGCACTCACTAATTCTCTAGAAATATTCATGGACATAATGAATAGAGTCTTTAGAAATTACCTTGAAATTTTTTTGGTAGTCTTTGTAGATGGTAATAAAATATACTCAAAAACCAAGTAGGATTGTGAGTATCATATAAGAACTATAATAGAGACATTGCGAAAGAATAAGCTCTATGTAATGTACATCAACTGTGAGTTCTGGTTGAAGGAGGTCACATTCATGGGTCATATCATCACAAGCAATGAGATATCTATGGATCCCTCCAGGACTACTGTAATTGAGGGATGGATGAGGCCAACATCGGCAACAGATATCCGTAGCATCTTGGGGTCAGCTGGATATTATCATCGATTTGTGAGAAATTTATCACGATTGTCAAAACCTCTTACCAAGATAACTTAGAAGGGAGTAAAGTTTCCTTGGAGTGATGAATTTGAAGAGATCTTAAAGGAGTTTAAAAGGATTCCTATCAATGCGCCCGTTCTCACACTACCCACAACTAGAGAACTTTTCGTGGTATTCAGTGATGCTTTGAAGAAGGGCCTAGGCCGTGTGTTGATGCAAAATGACAAAGTCATTGTCTATGATTCAAGGCAATTGAAAGTTCATGAGAAAACTATCCAACGCATGACATGGAGTTGGCTGCAGTGATCTTCACTTTAAAAATTTGGTGGCATTACCTCTTTGGGGAGAAGTGTGAAATATATACAAACCACAAAAGCCTCAAGTATATATTCACACTGAAAGTGTTGAGCATGCTCCAACAAAGATGGTTAGAGATGATCAAGGACTATGAATACTCAATCCATTACCACCCTGGGAAAGCGAACAAGCCATAAGATGCTTTAAGTATAAAGGAACCAACAACTCTATCATTAATACGAATTGAAAAGGATCCAATCTTCTTAGATTTGATGAAGATGGACATGGGAATCATAAATAAGGGAAAATCATCAATACTTTCACAAATTATTGCTCAAATGCCTCTTTTGGAATGGTTAAAGGATGCTCAAAAGGATGATGTGGGAATTCAGAAGACGGTGGAAACTATCATAAAAGGGAAATCATTGGAGTTAAATATCAATAAAGAATGAATTGTTATATTGGGGTCTAGACAATGTGTTCCATCAAATCTAGAGTTAAATAAGGAACTTTTTGATGATGCACCTTGTTCAAATTTCTTTATTCACCCATTAAACACAAAGATGTATCGAGATCTCTAGGAGAATTATTGGTGGGATAACATGAAGAATGAGATTGATGAGTATACATTAAAGTGCCAGGTATTTCAGAAAGTGAAGGCTGAGAGGCATAAGTCTAAGGGGATAATGAAACCATTACCCATACCATCATGGAAATCAGAGAATATCACCAAGGACTTTGTCAATGAACATCCAAATAAATCCAAAGGAAGTAATGCTATCTAGGTTGTTGTGGATTGCCTTATAAAGACTGCACACTTCATTGCAATTTGGGAGGATTTCTCATTGGATCAACTGGAACTGATAAACATCTAATATGTGGTAAGGTTTTATGGAGTACCTCTATAAATTATATCTAATCAAGATCCATGATTCACCTATATGTTCTAGAAGAGTCTCCAATATGAACTGAATACTGAGCAGAACTTCAATTCAACTTGTCATCCTCAAACTGATTTCCAATATGAACAGACTGCCCAAACACTTGAGGAAATTTTGAGAGCATGATCAATGGACTTCAAAGGCAGATGGGATCTAAATATTCCTCTAGTTTATTTCTATTATAACAATATTTTCAACTCAAGAATCCAAATGGCTCTTTCACTACTAGAAAAACAGGTATTTGCGACGGGGGCCCGTCGCAAATGGCCCGTTGCTGAAAACGGTGTTGCAACAACACTTAATTGCGACGGGCCCGTCGCTAAAGCCTTTTTTTGCGACGGTTATTTTCCCCGTCGCAAATAGTACTCCGTATATTTGTAAAAAACTTTTAAAATAGTATTTGCGACGGGACCCGTCGCAAAAACTATTTTTAAAAAAAAAATAAAAAACTATTAATAAATTATTTTAATGCATATAATAATACTAGTATTTGCGACGAGCATAGTATCCCGTCACAAATACTATAAAAAAAATAAAAAAAATTAAATTATTTATAAATTTTTTTAATTAGTATAATAATAGAATTATAATTCACAAATAAAAATAATAAATTATTTTAATTAATATAATAATAATAGAATTATAATTCAAAAATAAAAAATAATAGAATATTAATAAATGATTTAATTAATATAATAATATTAGAATTATAATTCATAAATAAAAAAATATTAATAAGTTATTTTAATTAATATAAAAATAATAGAATTATTTTACATTCAAATATTAAAATAATTCAAGTATTACAAAAAATATAACTAAATTATAATATTATAAAATTTTAATATATATATATAATTTAATATTATAAAATATAAATAATATTATTATTCATATTAATATTATTATTTAAAAATATAATATTATTAATATTTTATAATGAGTCAAAAACTAAGAATAGAAAAAAAAATATTTTGATTTCCCAAATTTTATAACATAAATACAAACTCTAATCTGAAGGAGGGGGGAGGTGGGGGATCTGCAAATTGTGGTGGAGGAAACTCCATCCCTAAAGCATGAGTGAGTCGGCACATGTACTCCATCTGCTCCTGATGCTGCTGCTGCCACCGACTCGTCTGCTCCTCGTACAACTGCTGTTGGCGTCGACACTCCTCCTCATGCTGCTGACGCATCTGCTCCTGCTCCTGTCTAAGAATCTTTATCTGTGCAGTCTGAGATCGCAACTGATCCTCATACTGTGTAGTAGAAGAATATGCACGAGCTCCTCTGGACCTGGACGGTGACATCGCAGCACTGTCATAATAATCTCCGGGAGTCAGTCGAGAGCCGATACCAACTACCCGGCCCTTCTCGAAGGCATACTGGGTGGCCTGCATCCATGCCACCTCATCAAACTGATGGGAAGTGGTCTGATCTGATGACTCGGCCTGACTCTCAGGCCGGGCCTGTGATGCTGCGGCCTCATATGACTCCTATAGTTGCAATTTAAAATTAAAATTGTGAATATATTATATGCAGTTAATTTTTAAACTTGAAAACAAATAATACTGACCATGATGTGATGCTGACGATCACCTCTGAGCTCCCCAGTAGCAGGATCACTATACATCCTCCGATATACGTCGTACTCTGTAATATCGGGGTGCTCGACAGCCTATAAGAATAAAAAATAAACTGTTAATATTTATAGTTATATAAAATATTTATAAATAATGTACGTACCAGATGCTGTCTATGAGTACTGAAAGAACGACTCCCAGCTCAATGAGTGACCTCCTATCTCCCCCGATTCTGCCTCCCCACCGATGATCTCCTCTGAAAGGCACCACTCAACCAGTGCGCACATAATCCATCCCATACATGGGATGAAATATACTCTGGTCGGTGTGCTCTACATGACTCTTCAAAATCTGACACTCCTGCTTTCTTCATCGCAACTTTTCTTAAATTGTGCAAAAACTGACGAAGGAGATCAAGCATGGCCACCTCCCATGCCTCGTGGATGGCATCACGCATGGTATCCTCGATCGGATACCATAAAACCTACAAATAAATCAAAATATCAAGTTAGAAATGAAATAATTTTCAAAATAAAAATTATTTATTTATGTACGTACCAACCAATGGCCGAACATGGCCTGCTGCAATCAATGGGAATCTGGTCCCATGTGGTCCACGGCTGAGAGAAATAGTTGCGCAAAATAGCGCTGCCCTGTCCGACTGCTATATGCGGAAAACTGAAAAAATAATAAACATTTATTATGTGAATAGATTAATGAAATCTTAGTCAAATCCACAGGTTATCACACAGGTTATCACACCTCCGTGTGCGTGGACCAAACCCAAGACCTGGACGTCGCTCGGGGACGGGGTCAGGAATCATCAATTGTGCAAGACTGCGCCCCCTCCGCGTACTCCCTGGAGCGCCTGCAGGCTGAGGGTCATCTGTCAGCAACGCATCCGCATCGAAAGTCAGGTCAGCATCCGCCAACTCACGAAATGTGGCGTCGTCCATCTGAAACAGAAAATGTTAATGTTAGCAAATAATTGATAATTACTATTATATATACATATATACATATTATGATTGTATATAAATACCATGGAATGCTATCAGTGTTCATCTTCATCATCATCTTCATATATGTCAATGTCATCTTCATATTCCTCCTCAACATCATCGATATCCATTCGAGTTACAGTTGCTTCATCTCTTACCATTTCAAATTCATATGTGACATCATTAACATCATCGTCATCACCGACTCTTAAATGTGGGGTGTCGTCATCGATACTCATGTCTCTTTGTAAAAAAGATTGATTTTGAGTACTCTCTTGAAAAACTTCAATTCTTTGCACATCAGTGAAAGCACATTCACTTTGACTAAACTTATTGTCTCGAATTTTGATTTTTATTACACTCTACCAATCAGTCAAGTCTCTTGATGTTGCACAGTACTTTGCATAATAAACTTGATATGCCTGTTGATCCAATAATAATGGTTCATTTACTGCGAGAACACTTTTACATTTAATATCGATGATTCCATGAGTCGGATGAACACGCACGCCTCTCTATGTATCCAACCACCGACACTTGAACATGGTTATGTAATGTTGTCCAAGATAACAGAGTTCAATGATTTAATCAAGTATGCCATAAAAGTGAACTTCATTTTCTCGATGATGAGATCTTCTCAAGCTAACTCCACTGTTCATTGTTTTTTTCGATTCCCCATATGCATGTGTGTGGAATCGAAATCCATTCACCACATATGCATTATAAGTTTTAACAAGTTTGGAAGGTGGGTTACTCAATACACACAGCCGTTTGTCAATTTTATCAGCATGTCGAGACACCTGAAAATTTGTGAAATAATTATCAATATAGTAAACTATACATTGAATGAGTTGCTAAAAGATAAAGAATTTATGTTACCAGTTTTTGAAACCACTGAGAGAAATTTTTCAGTCGACGTTCTTCGAGAGCAGCTGCTGTAATTTGTGGAATTTGTTTCTTGATATGATTATCATACAACCTATGAAAACCAAAGTTATTTACTGTAACATAAATGATAGAATAAGTGATATAAACACTTACAGTACAACTGATGTCATCTCTTCACAGTTGAGCAGAACATACGTATGAGCTCTCTGATGTTCATCATCTGAAAGCCAGCGTTCATAAACTCCACCAAAACCAAGCTCTGACTGGTTGAAAATAGATAATTGATTGTTGATGTCATCAATATTCCTCTCGTTCCGTCCCATTCGGTTGTGTTTTGAAGGATACTCAGATTCAAAATAATGGGAGCAGAAAAAAGATATTTCCTCTTGCAAATAAGCTTCTGCAATAGATCCTTCAACAGATGTTTTGTTACATACTTTTCTTTTCAATTTTTGCATGCATCTTTCAAATGGGTACATCCATCTAAACTATACTGAACCTCCACATTTGGCTTCATATGGAAAATGTAACATCAAATGTTACATTGAGTCGAAGAAAGACGGCGGAAATATTTTTTCCAGTTTACATATAATTACAACAACATCTTTTTCAAGTTTTCCTAGAGCATCATAATCTGTCGTAGATGCACAAATTTCCCGAAAAAAATGAGACATGTCTGTTATGGAATCCCAAATCACAGAATTCAACAGACCTCTTAATCCAATGGGTAGAAGTATCTCCATTATAACATGACAATCATGACTTTTTAATCCAGTAATATGACCATTCTTTACACATCTACCCAAATTAGAAGCACAGCCATCTGGAAGTCTCAAATCTGAAATCCACTGACAAAATAATAAACAATTTTCTTTAGACAGTGTATAAGCCTCTTTTGGTTTCAGTAACCTTTCTGTTCTGACATTCTCAAATAGTTCCAATTCTGGACGCCTGCAAATTTGGGCAAGATCTAAACGTGCATTTACATTATATTTTCTCTTTCCTGGCGTGTCCAAAACTGTATGAAACAAATTATCAAAACAGTTCTTCTCAATATGCATGACATCTAACATGTGTCGGACCAACAGATCAGACCAATATGGAAAATCCCAAAATATTCTACGTTTAATCCAATTGTGTTCTTTCCCAAAACCAGAAATTTTCTGTTGGTTTATTGTGGGACCAAAAGTGATGGGAGGTAATGAAAATACAACTGATTTTAACTCCGAACCTGATATCATTTTTGGAGGTCCATCCCTTTCAACTGTTCCTTTTCTGAAATGAGATCTGTTTCTGCGAAAAGGATGATCAGCTGGAAGAAATATGCGATGACAGTCAAAATAACAAGGTTTCTTTCCATGAATGAGCATAAATGCTTTGTTCTCTCCCATACAGTAAGGACATGATTTCTGGCCATGTGTACTCCAGCTAGATAACATCCCATAAGCCGGGAAGTCAATTATTGTCCACATCAATGCTGCTCTCAATATTAAATTCTGTTTCGTTGCAACATCATATGTACTGGCACCAGTACTCCACAATAAATTTAATTCATCAATCAATGGATTCAAATAAACATCAATATTTTTCTTCGGATGTCCTAGAATTAGTAAAGTAAAAAAGATATATGGCTCCTTCATCAACATCCATGGAGGTAAATTGTACGAAGTTAAAAAACAGGCCAACATGAATATTGATTACCATAAGATCCAAACGGACAGAAACCATCAGTGGAAAGGCCCAGTCGAACATTTCTAGCTTCTAAAGAAAAGGATGGATGCACTCTATCAAAATGTTTCCATGAATCACCATCGGCTAGATGATTCAAGCTTTTATCAGTTGAAATATTCTCTTTATGCCATGACATCATTGTTGCTGTATTCTTAGACATGAATAAACGCTGAAGTCTAGATGTAAGCAGAAAATATCTCAACTGTTTTACAGGAATCAAACCAGACTTCCCGTGTTGTCCTTCTTTATATCTCAGTTGCCCACATGTAGGACAACTATCCAACGACTCATTTTCCCCAGAATATAAAATGCAGTAATTTGAACATGCATGAATCTTCTGACAAGTAAGTCCCAAATTTCGAACCAGCCTCTTACTCTCATAGTAATTTTCAGGTAAAACATTTCCTTCGGGTAACAGTGTTTTCAGCGAAGAAAATTTCTGGTCAAAACAGGTGTTTGACATTCCGTTATCTGATTTGATAGCCATAAATTTTGCAACTGCTTCTAATTTTCTCATCTTACAGCCAGGATATAATGCATCCTCAGCAGATTTCAACAACTCATAAAATTCAGACGGTGCCAACTCAGGATTTGAAGCTATATCAGCCGGAGTTTCTGTATGTTGAACAGATGAACCTGCAACATCATGTACTAAATCTTGAAATCGGGATTGATCCGGAATCAAGTTGGTATCACCTGCTCTGGAACTGCGTTCACCGTGTTGATACCAAAAAACATAATCTGGTTGAAAACCAAAACGCAAGAGATATTCTCCCACTTTTTAAAACGTGTCAAACATTCTCAATGCACATTTTCTGCAAGGGAATTTTATTTTGCCTTCTGAAACAAATTCTGAATTTGATGCCGCAAATGATAAAAAAGTGTCCACACCCTCAACATATACTGAATTTAAACTAGAACTGTTTGGATTTCTACGTTGATTTATCCATATGCGATCACCTAATAATGATTGTTGACGACCCCATTGTTTCATATTTCTCTATAAAATATAAAAGCATTACTGGTTTTGAATAATTTGTTAGAAAAAACACTCAAATAAAGATTGAATATATTGAGAATAAAGCAAAACATGTTACAAATATTGATAATTTTAATATTATATTGATTTGTTATTATTTTAATAATACTAATATAATTTTTTCATAAACATTAATTATATAATAATAACATTATTACATTATTAGTATATTTTATTATTAATATTAAAATAACATAATTTTTTATATTATATACAATTCTCCTTTCATCTGTGTGTTTAACATTCTGTCTCCACATGTAATATTTGCATTCACTTTCACCTCTCCATTGGCGAGTAGGTTGATAATTTTGAAAAAGAATGCAAATATTACATGTGGAGACAGAAAACACACAGATGAAAAGAGAATTGTATATAATATAGAAAATTATATTATTTTAATTTTAATAATAAAATATACAAATAATGTACTAATGTTATTATTCCTAAATATTGGTAATTATTCCAAATTATTGGTAATTATTTCTAATTATTGGTAATTATTTCTAATTATTGGTAATTATTTCTAATTATTGGTAAATATTAGTAAATATTGGTAAATATTGGTAATTATTGGTAAATATTGGTAATTATTGGTAATTATTGGTAATTATTGGTAATTATTGGTAATTATTACAAATTATTGGTAATTATTACTAATTATTGGTAATTATTACTAATTATTGGTAATTATTACTAATTATTGTAATTATTACTAATTATTGGTAATTATTACTAATTATTGGTAATTATTACTAATTATTGGTAATTATTACTAATTATTGGTAATTATTACTAATTATTGGTAATTATTGGTAATTATTGGTAAGTATTTTAAATTATTACTAATTATTGGTAATTATTACTAATTATTACTAATTATTGGTAATTATTACTAATTATTACTAATTATTGGTAATTATTACTAATTATTACTAATTATTGGTAATTATTACTAATTATTACTAATTATTGGTAATTATTACTAATTATTGGTAATTATTACTAATTATTGGTAATTATTACTAATTATTGGTAATTAATACTAATTATTGGTAATTATTACTAATTATTGTTAATTATTACTAATCATTGGTAATTATTACTAATTATTGGTAATTATTACTAATTATTGGTAATTATTACTAATTATTGGTAATTATTACTAATTATTGGTAATTATTACTAATTATTGGTAATTATTACTAATTATTGGTAATTAATACTAATTATTGGTAATAAATACTAATTATTGGTAATAAATACTAATTATTGGTAATTATTGGTAATTATTGTTAATTATTGGTAATTATTACTAATTATTGGTAATATTTGCTAATTATTACTAATTATTACTAATTATTGGTAATTATTACTAATTATTGGTAATTATTACTAATTATTGGTAATTAATACTAATTATTGGTAATTAATACTAATTATTACTAATTATTGTTAATTATTACTAATTATTGTTAATTATTGGTAATTATTGGTAATTATTACTAATTATTGGTAATTATTACTAATTATTGGTAATTATTACTAATTATTGGTAATTATTACTAATTATTACTAATTATTACTAATTATTACTAATTATTGGTAATTATTACTAATTATTGGCAATTATTACTAATTATTGGTAATTATTCCTAATTATTGGTAATTATTACTAATTATTGGTAATTATTACTAATTATTACTAATTATTGGTAATTATTACTAATTATTGGTAATTAATACTAATTATTGGTAATTAATACTAATTATTGGTAATTAATACTAATTATTGGTAATTAATACTAATTATTATTAATTATTGGCAATTATTGATAATTATTACTACTTATTGGTAATTATTGATAATTATTACTACTTATTGGTAATTATTACTAATTATTGGTAATTATTACTAATTTTTAGTAATTATTACTAATTATTGGTAATTATTACTAATTATTGGTAATTATTACTAATTATTGGTAATTATTACTAATTATGGGTATTTATTACTAATTATTGGTAATTATTACTAATTATTGGTAATTATTACTAATTATTCCAAATTATTGATAATTATTGGTAATTGTTCCTAATTATTGGTAATTATTACTAATTATTGGTAATTAATACTAATTATTGGTAATAAATACTAATTATTGGTAATAAATACTAATTATTGGTAATTAATACTAATTATTGGTAATTATTGGTAATTATTGTTAATTATTGGTAATTATTACTAATTATTGGTAATTATTGCTAATTATTACTAATTATTACTAATTATTGGTAATTATTACTAATTATTGGTAATTATTACTAATTATTGGTAATTATTACTAATTATTGGTAATTAATACTAATTATTGGCAATTAATACTAATTAATACTAATTGTTACTAATTATTACTAATTATTACTAATTATTGTTAATTATTGTTAATTATTACTAATTATTGGTAATTATTACTAATTATTTGTAATTATTACTAATTATTGGTAATTATTACTAATTATTGGTAATTATTATTAATTATTACTAATTATTAATAATTATTACTAATTATTGGCAATTATTATTAATTATTACCAATTATTACTAATTATTGGTAATTATTATTAATTATTACCAATTATTGGTAATTATTGATAATTATTACTAATCATTGTTAATTATTGGTAATTATTGGTAAGTATTGTTAATTATTACTAATTATTGGTAATTATTACTAATTATTACTAATTATTGGTAATTATTACGAATTATTACTAATTATTGGTAATTATTACTAATTATTGGTAATTATTACTAATTATTGGTAATTATTACTAATTATTGGTAATTAATACTAATTATTACTAATTATTACTAATTATTGGTAATTATTCCTAATTTTTACTAATTATTACTAATTATTACTAATTATTACTAATTATTGGTAATTATTACTAATTATTACTAATTATTACTAATTATTGGTAACTATTGGTAATTATTGGTAAATATTGGTAATTATTGGTAAATAGTGGTAATTATTGGTAATTATTGGTAATTATTACTAATTATTACTAATTATTGGTAATTATTACTAATTATTGGTAATTATTCCTAATTATTGGTAATTATTACTAATTATTGGTAATTATTACTAATTATTGGTAATTATTACTAATTATTGGTAATTAATACCAATTATTGGTAATTAATACTAATTATTGGTAATTATTGATAATTATTACTACTTATTGGTAATTATTACTAATTATTGGTAATTATTACTAATTATTGGTAATTATTACTAATTTTTGGTAATTATTACTAATTATTGGTAATTATTACTAATTATTGGTAATTATTACTAATTATTGGTAATTATTACGAATTATTGGTAATTATTACTAATTATTGGTAATTATTACTAATTATTCCTAATTATTGATAATTATTGGTAATTGTTCCTAATTATTAGTAATTAAATGAATACTTACTAATAATTAGGAATAATTACCAATAATTACAAATAATAACATTATTAGTATATTTTATTATTAATATTAAAATATTGTAATTTTCTAATTTATATACAATTCTCATTTCATCTGTGCGTTTTCTATCTCCACATACAAATAATATTTGTGAAGATAGCAAACACACAGATGAAAAGAGAATTGTATATATATAAAAAATTATATTATTTTAATATTAATAATAAAATATACTAATAATGTAATAATGTTATTATTCCTAATTATTGGTATTTATTATTAATTATTAATATTTATTCTTAATTATTAAAAATTATCACTAATTATTCCTAATTACCATTAACTATGAACAATACTAATAATTTAAATTTATTAAGTAACAAAACAATGTAAACATAATTAAATTACAACTAATTAAGAATAATTGAAACTAATAAAAAATTAAAAATAAATATTAAATTAAAATAAACATAAATACCTTGAAAATTGATCTGCTCTGATCGTTCTTCAAAACATTAATATCAACTCCGGAGAAAAAAATTTAAACTGGAGAAAAAATGAACTTTAGAAATACAACTTTGAAGAGAAGAAGAAGATGGAGTTTGATAATGATTTGAAAAAACGGATGGGGGTTATTTAAAGGTTAGATTATTTGCGACGGGGTCCATTTGCGACGGGAATCCCGTCACAAATACCTTAGCCAACATTTATTACGGTCAACGGTTAAATAGTTATTTACGACGGGTCCCGTCGCAAATAACCACCTGCCGACATACTATTTGCGAAGGGGGAATATTCCCGTCGCAAATACCTTTTACCGCCCACCGGTTATTTGTGACGGGAATATTCCCCCCGTCGCAAATAGTTTTCCCCGCGATTTGGCGCGCAACGCGCGCCAGTTCTTTTGCGACGGGGAAAGCAATCCCGTCGCAAAAGCCTACTTATTTGCTACGGGTAAATACCCCCGTCGCAAATACCCATTTTCCCGTAGTGTTTATGAAGCCCTATATGGGAAGAGGTGCAGAACACCGGCATGTTGGGATGATATTGTGGAACGAAAACTCCTAGGTCCAGAAATGGTCGAAGAAATGATGGGAGAAGGTTAAGACCATTCAATAGCCCACATTAAGCGCTACTTAGAGTCAACAAAATTGCTATGCTGATAATCATCATAAAGACCTAGATTTTGATGTCAAAGACATTTTATTCCTCTGAATATCACCGTGGAAGAGAGTTATGAGATTTGGTATGAAGGGAAAGCTTAGTCCAAGGCACATCAACCATTTTGAGATCCATGATCACATTGAAGCAGTGGCCTATTGACTAACACTCCCAACAAACCTATCTCAAGAACATGATGTATTCTATGTATCACTCTTGAGGAAGTATGTACCTGACCCATCACATGTACTCAATCTAGAGATGGTACCATTTGAGAATGGAATCTCCTATGAAGAGAAGCCAGTGAAGATGTTAGATCGTAAGGAAAAAGTTATATGAAATAAGAAAATTCCCCTTGTGAAAGTCTTGTGAAGAAACCACAAGTTTGAAGAAGTAATGTGAGAATTAGGGTAAGTGTTGAAACTGAGATACCTACATCTGTTTTAGTGTGGGACAAGAAAATTTTAAGGGGAAAATTTCTTAAAGTGGGAAGATTGTAATGACTCGAACTTTTATCAATGAAATTTCTTATTGATCTAATTAAATGTCTTTTTTTGTAAAATGGTTATATAAAATATGCACTTCCTTAGTTTTATGTTTTTGTATTTTAAAATACAATTAATAATTGTGATCGTTGCTAATATAGTTGTTAAAGAGTGATCACATGATTAGTATAAACACAGGGCTTTAACAAATCCAATTTACTCAGACAAAGGAAGTGATGGCCTCATATAGTAGAATTGCTCCATACGAAGCCCATTTGTCAGAGCTTGTAAAGGAGGTGGAATCATTTTGATTCGATCTTGACCAATCCCAATATGAGCTTCAATATGTTAAGCTCGAGGAGAACCACCTACTAGAGAAGTGGAAGTTGATAGAGATTACCACCCTAGCAATGTTATCCGAGCCACCCCAATAGTCTATCACCATCTCACACCATACCCTTTGGTCTTATGTGGGTGTTATAAGGGGTTAGGTAACAAAACCATAGGACTATTATTAAGTGCATTATTTTTGTATATAATAAATAATATACATTCATTTTTTATTTCAACCTTGTAAATGTTTTTTTAAAGAACATATATTTTTTTTAATTAATATTAAATTAAGAAATCTATTTTGATTAACTAATATATTATTGAATTAACTACTATTTTAATAAATTATTATTAATAAATTTATTTTTATTAAATATAAACAATGGTATAATTTTTATGAATACAATTGTAATTTTTATTAAGTTTTGAAATCTGTTTTTATCAAAACCCATGAATTTTTTATAATTGTTGGGTTTTACTTTAAAAGTAAAAATTAAAATATTTAGAAAAATATTTAGATAAAATGAATAATATTTTTGGAATCCGGATGTAAAAATTATCCAATGGTGAATTTTTCATAATTTTCGAAGATCGTCGAATTTTTGGGTAAAAATTAAATACCGTTTAATTATATAATGTGTTTTATGACATCATAATGAACCGATAGTGATGTAATAAAATACATTAATTGGGATTTTCAGACAATATATGTTTTACCATTAATATAATGTGATTCTGGGTTTTTTTATTTATTTTACAATGCTTTTTGTGGACCCTCCAAGACTTATAAAACATTTTATCTTCTTAAATTAATTTCCTTGAGAGTGTGATTCACCTCCACATAAGCAAGAATAATATTTTAAGAAGTTTGTTCATTGGAAATAGAAAATATTATTTTCCACTCCTATTTGGAAAAAATCATGCGCAAAAACCATGTGTTGGTTTGTGGTTTTGATTAGTTTAATGCGTGGTATCCCAAACCTAAATAATAAAGAATTCCCTCTTCTTTCCCATATAAACCCACCCAATCACCCACTTCCACTTCACTCAAAACCTTTGGATCATCACCAAACCATTACCTCCTCTCTCTATAATCCTACCAAGCTCCCATAATATTTTATGAAGCCTCTCTCAAGCCTCTCCCATGCCTTTGGGATCACACTTCCATGTAAGGGATTCCTTCCATTCTCATTTTATTCAAGTTTCTTAATATTGTTATTCCATTTTATTTTCAATTATAAATGTTGGTGTTTAATTTTTTACCTACCCTATACTATCCTATTTATTTTTTAATGATGATATATCCATTCCTCTCTCATAGATTCCTTCCATGTATACCTGTTACCATACAGAATTTTCATAAGGGATTTCTTCCTTTCTCATTTTTGTCCAAATTTTATTATGTTATTTTTCCCTTTTATTTTCAATTAAAAATGTTGGGGTATGACTTTTAACCTCCCCCATACTTCCCTATTTATTTTTTAATGATGATAGACCCGTTTTACTCTCATTAATTCCACCCATATACACCTGTTACCATGCCTAAATTCCGTAAGATATTTCTCTCTCCTCATTTTCATTCAAGCGGTTCATTTTTATTATGAATCTAAATTCCATGAAATATGTTGGGAAATGTATCTATATTACCCCCTTACTTTCCATTTTATTTAAATATGATGATACATCACTTTATCTCTAATCAACCATTTTTATGATTTTTTATGTCATGTCGTTTTGCTTCCGAAACTACACTACGATTTTCCAAGCCAAAGTCATTGCGTAGTGAATACCATGCCCATTTCTCTGTCAAGGGTATTCAACCTTATGATCATTTACTTATTTATTATATATTTTCATGTATTAATTCCACATTCCATGATTGTGTAATAAATTATGATTTTTAATTAATCCATTTTATATGATCCATGTGGCACACTTATGCATGAAATGAAATGATTAAGAAGGGTGCGCCCTGATAGCGCTCCAATGAATTGGGTAAAGATTAGTATCCTGATATGTCAAGTTAAATGAAGTTTTAATCATTATAATACATGTTAAATGATGTTTTACTCATTCTCCATGTTCAATGAGCCTTGGATCATGCTAAAATCTTGTTAAATGTTGTTTCCACATTTCCAAGTTATGATAATCATTCTTTCTCATGCCTTTTTGTTTATGTTTCTCTTACACTCCATTAATATGAATATTGCCTAACATGTACTGTATTATTCATGTACGCCTTTTTTACTCCCTTACTGGGCTTTATAACACACCCTTTTCTAATGCAGTTTCTTAGGTTATCCCATGTAATGCGAAGTACGATGGAACATAGTCATCATATAATGGAAGTTTTCAATAAAGTTGTTGTGTTTCGTGTTTTAAGTCATTATGTAATGTTACTAAGCCCCAAAGACACTATACCTCTTGATCTTCTATTATGTATCAAGTGATAATTTAATATAATAAATCATGTTTAAGTGTATAATAAAAAGTAGGGTTGTTATAGTTAGAATCATAGGATAGGTTTAGTTATTTCTGGGATTAGGATTAGAAAACCCCTGTGAAGCCTTAGAGATAAGAATAAGTTTAATAAAAACATCCCTAAATTTTGGTGAGTATTGCCTAAGTGGTTTTTCAAAAAAATACATCCCTATCTGGAAACGAGTAGGTAGAGGCGGCTGTGGCATATATGTACCTAGGAGTGAAAGCTCCAATAGGGAGTTTTGGGCTTAACCTGCAGTATCCCAGTACACGAAATATGCCTTTTTTCAATGTTGGTTATGAAACTCCCAGGGAATATTCTTTGGTAAATTCACAATCTTAGTATGAACCATTGTTAAGGGAATAAAAAATAAATTCCCATAAGAATAAATGTTTGGAAGTTGATCATGGATAACATGGATAGAAGACTATACATTCATAAGTTAAGGAAATAAAAATTATTTATAAGTCATCCATTTTTTTTCCATGGATTACCCTTTATATGTTACCCCTAACATTCCTTTTATTTCATCCAATGGCTGGTAATTAGAGGAATCAGTCTAACAACTGATGGAATGATCAATGTGATGACTGTTATAATGAGATACACAATCCAATGGGAGTGGGAATGGAAAAATTTGTCACGATATCTTCCAGTTAACTCAAGATTTGAATAGAAACATGGGTCAAGAGGAATGTTAAACCCACCGAAGAAATAAAAAGTTGAAATTGAGAGCTTCATAAGTCAAACACCTCCTACTTTTAATGGATCATATGATCCCTCAATTGACGAACAATGGATCAACTCCATTGAAAATATCTTTTCCATCCTTCAATGTTCCTAACAAGAGAAGGTTCTTCTGAATGCTTATCATATGGAGGGTGAAGTCGATCAATGGCAGACTTTAATGAAAAATTCAAAGCCCTGAGGAGGATATAGAGGTTTTCGAATGGAATGATTTTAGGAAAATGTTTTTCAACAAATATTTTCCTCACAATCTCTGACTTAAGATGGAAAGAGGCTTCATTACCCTAAAGCCAAAAGTTGTCGAATCCATTAGATCAGATGAGGAAAACATCACAAGGCTTGCATGGTATGCCTCTAGATTTGTTATTACCCCAGAATTCATGGTTGACCATTTCCTTGATGGGATAAAACCTAGTCTATAGAATTCTCTGGTGTTCCATAACTTCAATTGATATGAGTAAATTTTCCGATGTGCCCCCAAGTTCTAAATAAAGATCAGCGAATCTTAGAGATATCATGGGGAGAAGAAGTGTAAGGTAGAATTAAATTTTGGAAGTTCGATGGATAAATACAATAGTTCTAAGAAAAGAAAGTACCCCACTTTTCGTAGATGTGGAAAGAACCACCCCGAAAATTTCATGAAAGGGACGAGGAAATGATTTAGGTGTGGAAGAGAAGGGCATGTAGCTGTTATCTTCCGAAAATAAAAACCTATGACTACGATAGAGGAGAGGAATGATCCATTCGACTCTCAACACATTTTTCATTGCTTTAATTGCAATGAAATAGTGAACCTTGTAGACCAGTTCCCTAGGCCAGTGGTTTTTGTAGGCAACCAATAACCTCCAATATAGAAAGGGCGAGCTATTTCCCTCACTACTGCCTATGGGAACCCTGACAACGAAGTGGTGACATGTATACTAATTATTTATTCACGAATAGAGAATTTACTTTTTGATTCTGGTTCTATGAATTCTTTTTTATCCTAAAATTTTTGTTGAACAATCCCAACACCACCACAAATCACGGAAGTAAAGATGTAGGTGTGTACGAAAATTGGGGAAATAATTGAATCCCATGAATACAACTCCTCCTATAATCCATGAGGGAGATTTCTCTCTGTGGAGAGCTCTCTCCATGCTTGCCTTATCCATTCCACTAGGGTTTCAGAGTTCATCCTCAGCTCTGTCCCTCGACTATTGTACTATCTCTCTGCTCTTGGTCTCTCCTCTCTGGTATTTGCCGCTGTGGGATTTTTTCCGTAGTTTTCTTTTTTATCATGTCGAAGGTATGTGGTCTAGACACCCACTGTATCTTTAACCTACTCTGGTATCAAGTTACTTCACGCCTCTCCGGGTCAGGGATGGTGTGTAGTGAACCTAGAGGCTTTGGGATTTTGGTTCAGTGGACGGTGGGTTTTGAGTTTCTACCAGAGTCAGTCATTCATCATTGGCCACCCAAACCCACTCTGACATAAGATTCCATTACTCTTATCCTGGTCAACGTTGGAGTGATGGGTACACAAGGTTTTGGGTCATACGTTTTGTGGTCGTCGAGGCTTATTTTTGGTTTCTTCCACCTCTTTCTTTAGGGTTTCATTCTCAGACTTCTTTAGGGTTCTTCCCCCAGTTTCGTTTTCCCCTTTTTGGTCTTATTTATTAACTATGGTTATTATTTTCATTAGTGGTATCCTTTTCTGGTGATAGTTTTTAGGGAGATAAGTCGAGTTTGTGGCTTTTGTATCGGGTTTTATAATTCTGGAGGGATTATTGATCAAAAATGTTGGTGGTAATGGTGGATTGGAGTTGGTGATGTTTCGATTTGAAAGGTGTTTGGTTCAGGAAAAGTCAGTTTTTGTGCAGGTGGTGGATGTTGGTGTAGCAGCCAATGGTGATGAGCCGTGGAGGTTTAAGACCTTGGTGTGGTGTTGATGTGATGACAATGATAGGGATTGGCTAGTGATGTGATGCCGGTGTGCCTCTTGATGGTTGTGTGACTCAAGGCAATGGCGCGACTCATGATGATTTGTTTACCGAGATGGGTGATGATGAATTTAAATTTGAAATTTGAATTTTGTGGTTTCAGGAGGCGGTAGTGGCGGTATTCCGTTCAGGGTTAGTCTGTAGTTAAATTGGTTTTTGTATTTTGAATTTAGTATACTAATTGTCTATGTGGGGTTCATGTGGATGGTTTGTGGAGGTTTTTTATGGTTCCCACTACCAAAAATTGGCTTATTAAAAAAATAAAATAATGGATTGTGGTATGGAATATAAGTCCTCCCCTATCACAATTTGTGTATTGAACTTCCCAAAAAATTTCTTCATACTCCCTGTACAAGAATTTGATGAAATTATTGGAATTGATTGGATTTCATATATATAGATCCAACATAAATTACAGTGAGAGAGAAATCACTCTCCATATGGTGAATCAGCCCTTGATTCTGTACAAGTGCAAGAAGGAGGATGAATATTCTTTAGCTCTATCATCTCAAGTATGGATGTTGCTGCCCTATGAGCATGCGTATCTTTCATAGATGATTGAGTCCATGGAAGAAACCATCCTTGAAGAAATTTATATCGTGAGGGAATTTGTTGAAGTGTTTCTTGAGGAATTTCATGGTCTTACTCTTAGAAGAGATATCGAATTCTCAATTGACCTTATACCTGGGGCGTTGGAAATATCCAAGACTCTGTATAGAACAGCTATTGTGGATCTTGGGGAGTAGAAGAAATAACTACTAGAGAATCTAGATAAAAGGTTTATACGCCCAAGTGCTTCACCATGGGGTGCACTGGTCTTCTTCATCAAGAAGAAGGATGGGTCAGTGCGCCTTTGCATTGATTATCATGAGCTCATGAAAATCACGATAAAGAACAAGTATCCTCTACCCTGAATCGATGACTTGTTTGATCATCTACGTGGAGAACAATAATTCTCTAAGGTGTATTTTTGGTCAGTATATTACCATGTAATATTGAATAAGGATGATATCCCCAAGGCTACTTTTGTTACAATATACGGGTACTATGAATTCATGTTAATGCCTTTCAGACTGACTAATGCTCCAAAAATCCTCATGGACATGATGAATAGATTCTTTAGAGATTAACTCGACAATGTTTTGGTAGTAATTATAGAATATATTCTAATATACTCCAAAGCCACAGAGGATCATGAGGAGCATCTAAGAACTGTACAAGTGACCTTGAAAAAGGATAAGCTCTATGAAAAGCATATAAAGTGTGTGTTCTGGTTGAAGTAAGTATCATTCTTGGGTCATGTCATCCCAAGCAATGGGATATCTGTAGATACCTCCAAGAAAGATGCAACTGAGGGATGGATAAGGCCAACATCAGTAATGGATATCTGTAGCTTCCTGGCCTTAACTGGATATTACCGCCAATTATTGAGAAATTTATCATGAATGTCAAACCCTCTTACCAAGATAACTCAGAAGGGAGTAAAGTTTTCTTAGAGTGATGAATGAGATGAGATATTTAAGGAGTTGAGAAGGAGGATTATCACTATTCTCATTCTCACACTACCCACAAGTGCAGAACTTTTTGTGGCATTCATTGATGCTTTGATGAAGGGCCTAGGATGTGTGTTCATGAAAAATGACAAAGTTATTTCTTATGCTTCAAGGAAATTTAAATTTCCTAAGAAAAACTATCCAACTCATGACCTGAAGTTGGATGCCATGATCTTCAATTTAAAAATTTTGTGGAATTACCTATTTGGAGAGAAGTGTGAAATATATACAAACTATAAAAGCCTCAAGTATATATTTACATAGAAAGAGTTGATCATGAACCAACGAAGATGGTTAGATCTGATCAAAGACCATGACTGCTCAATCCATTACTACTGTGGGAAAGAGAACAAGGTGGAAGGTGCTCTAAGTAGAAAGGACCCAATAATTCTATGATTAATGAGAATTAAAAAGATGGACATGGGTATCATAAATAAGGGAACATCATCAATCCTTTTTCAAATGATTGCTCAACCACCTCTTTCAGAAAGGTTAAAGGATGATCAAAAGGATGATGTGGGAATTCAGAAGAAGGTGGAAACTATCAGAAAAGGGAATTCCGTGGAGTTAAATGTAAATGAAGAAGGAATTGTGAGATTTGGGTCAAGATTATGAATTACATCAAATCCGGAGTTAAAGAAGGAACTTTTGGATGATGAACATAGTTCAATTTTCTCTATTCATCCTGAAAAAAAAAGATCTATCGAGATCTCTGAGAGTATTATGAAGAAGAAGATTGCTGAGTATACATCAATGTGCCTGGTATATCAGAAAGTGAAGGCTGAGTGGAATATGTCTAAGGGGGTGATTCACCCATTACCCATACCAACATGGAAATTGGAGTAAATCACCACGGAATTTTTTACCAGACTTCTGAAGACATCAAAAGGAAAAAATTCTATCTGAGTTGTTGTGGATCCTCATATAAGGACTTCACACTTCACTAAAATTCTGGGGAATTTCTCATTGGATCAACTAGCACGGATATACATGGGAGAAGTGGTAAGGATGCATGGAGTACCACTATCAATTGTATCCGATCAAGATCCACGATTCACCTATAAGTTCTGGAATAGTCTCCAATACTCTCTGAATACTAAGATAAACCTTAGTATGGATTATAATTCTAAAACTAATGTCCAATATGAGAGGACTATCCAAACACTTGAGGAAATGTTTAGATCATTCTCAATGGAATTCAAAGGAATATGGGATCAACATCTTCCTCTAGTTGAGTTATCTTACAACAATAGTTTCCACTAAAGCATCAAAATGGCTCCTTATGAAGCCATGTACGGGAAGAGGTGAATAACACAGGTATGATGGGGCGGAGTTGGGGAGAAAAAACTACTAGGTCCAGAAATGGTCGAAGAAATAGCGGAGAATCTTAAGACCATTCAATAGTACATTAAAGCTGCTTAGAGTCGACAAACGAGCTATGCTGATAATCATCAACAAGACTTAGAGTTTGATGTCAGAGACATGGTATTCCTCCTCATATCACTGTGGAAGAGAGTTATGAGATTTTGGAAGAAGGGAAAGCATAGTCCAAGGTACATCAGCCCTTTTGAGATCCTTGATTGCATTGGAGTAGTGGCCTATGGACTCATACTCCCACTGAACCTATCTCAATTACATGATATATTCCACGAATCACTCTTGAAAAAGTACATAATTGAACCATAAAATGTACTCAATCTAGATGTGGCACCATTGGAGAGTGACCTCTCCTATGAACAGAATCTGGTAAAGATCATAGATTGTAGGAAAAAATTTCTACGAAATAAGACAATGCCCCTCATGAAAATGTTATGGAGAAACCAAAATTTTGATGAAGCAATGTTGGAATTGGAGGAAGTGATGGAGAAGAGTTACCCACATATGTTTTAGTGTGGGAAAAGGAAATTTTGAGGGTGAAATTTATTAAGGGAGGAAGATTATATTGACCTAAAATTTTATCAAGAAAATTATTCTTGATCTAATTAAATGTGTTATTATGTAAAATGGATATATAAAATATAAACTTCCTTGGTTTTATGTTTTTGGATTTTAAAAAACCATTATGAATTATGACTATTTCTAATATAGCTATTAAACATTGATCACAATATTAGTATAAATATAGGTCTTTAACAAATCCAATTTACTTAGAAAAATGAAGTGATGAATTCATCAAGTAGAAATTATCCATATGAAGACCATTTGTTGGATCTCGGAAAGGAGGTGGCATCATTGGGATTTTCTCTTTACCAAGCCCAAGATGAGATTCAACACATTAATTTTGAGTGGAACTACCTATGGGAGAAGTGGAAGTTTATAGAGATTACAACCTGAGTGATGTTATCTGAGCCATCCCAAGAGTCTGTCACCATCACACACCTTACCATTCGATCTTATGTGAGTGTTATAAGGGGTTATATAACAATACATTAACACTATGATTATGTGCATTATTTTTATATATAATAAATAATATACATTCATTTTATTATTGTTTCCTTCTAAACGTGTTTTAAAGAACATATAGTATTTTTAATTAATATTCAATTAGGAAATCTGTTTTGATGAATTAATGGATTTTTGAATTAAATAATATTTTAATAAAATATTATTAAAAAATTTATTTTTATGAAATATAAATTATTTTATATTTTTTATGAATACAATTGTGATTTTTATTATGGTTTAAAAGCCATTTTTATCAAAACCCATGAATTTTTGATAAATGTTGATTTTTATTTCAAAAGTAAAAATTCACATATTTAGAAAATAATCTAGATAAAATGAATATTTTTTTGTAATCAGGACATTGAAATTATCCAATGGTTAATTCTTCATGATTTTATAAGACAATCAATTTTTTTGGATAAAAATTAAATACCGTTTTATTATATAATGTGTTTTCTAACATCATAATGACCCAATAATGATGTAATAAAATAATATAAATGTTATTTTCGGAAAATATATGTTTTCACATTTGAATAATGTGATTTTAGGTTTGTTTTATTTATTTTAAAAATCATTAGTGGACCCTCCAAGACATATAAAGCATTTTAGCTTTTTAAATTGATTTTCTTTAGAGTGTGACTCACCTCCACAGAAGCAAGCTTAATATTTTAAGAAGTTTGGACATTAGAGTTATAAAATATTGTTTTACACTCCCCTTTTGAAAAAACCATGGTCAATAACCCTGGGATGGATTTTGGTTTTGATTAGATTATTGTGTGGTGTCCCAAAAAATAATAATATAGAATTCCCTCTCCTTTCCTATATAAACCCACCCAAGATCCCACTGCTTATTCACTAAAAGCCTTTGGATCACAACCAAAACCTGAAATAATCTCTCAATAATCCCACAAGGATCCCTAATCTCCCATGAAGCCTCTCTCAATCCTCTCCCATGCCTTTGGTATCACATTTCCAAGTAAGGGATACCATTGTTTCTCATTTTATTCAAGTTTCCTAATATTGTTATGCCCTTTTATTTTCAATTATAAATGTTGGGGTATGATTTTTAACCTCCCCTATAATTTAATATTTATGTTTGAATTATTATATACCCTTTCCTCTCTCATATATTCCTTCCATGTATACCCTTTACCATGCTGAATTTACACAAGGGATTTCTTCTGTTCTCATTTTTGTCCAAATTTCATTATGTTTTTATGCCCTTTTATTATCAATTAATAGTGTTGGTGTATAATTTTTCACCTCCCCCATACTTCCCTCTTTATTTTTTAATGATTTGAAACCCCTTTATCTCTCATTAATGGCTTCTATATATACCCATTACCATGCCGAAATTCCAAACAAGATTTCTCTCTTCTCATTTACATTCAAAATATTCTTTTGTATTATAAATATAAATTACATTACATATGTTGGGAAATGTATCTATATGACCCCCTTACTATCCATTGTATGTACATTTGATGATACCCCCTTTCTCTCTCATCAACATTTTTTATGAATTCTTATGTCAGGCCATTATGCTGTTGAAATTGCACCTCAATTTTCCAAGCCAAAATCATTGTGTAGTGAATACATGCGCATTTCTCTAACAAGGGTATTCACCTTTATGAACATTTACTTATTGATTATAGAGTTTCATTTATAAATTCCACATTCCTTGATCATGGAATAAATTATAATTTTTAATGAATCCATGTTATATGATCCATGATGCACACTTATGCATGAAATGAAATGATTAAGAAGGGTGTGCCCTGATTGCACTCCAATGCATTGGGTAAATATTAGTATCAAGATACATCAAGTGAAATGAGGGTTTTTTCATGATAATTCAAGCGAAATGAGGGTTTAATCATGCTCCATGTGTAATGAGCCTTGGATCATGCTATAATCATGTTCAATGTTGTTGCCACATTTCCATATTATGATAATCATGCAACGTCATGCCTTTATGTTCATGTTTCTCTTACGCTCCATTGATATGCCTATTTTCTTACGTGTACTATATTCTTCATGTTATTTATTGTTTAAACCCTTAATGGGCTTTATAGATCACCCTTTTCTTATGTATATCCTCAAGTTATCCCATGCAATGGTATGTATGGTGTAATGTAGTGGTCATGCAAAGAATGTTTTCAATAAATAAGTTGTGTTTCATGTTTTAAGTCGTTATGTATTGTTCCTAAGCCCCAAATATGCTATAACTCTCAATATTCTATTTTGTATCAAGTGAATATTTTATGTAATAAATCATTTTTAAGTGTATAATAAAAATCAGGGTTGTTATAAACACCTTATACCACTATTTTTCATGGGACCATGAATCACCAAAGCCCCCCAAATCTGAACACCCACTGGAGAGATCTTGAGTAACCTGATCCCCATTTCCGTACTAGTCTGAGGGGGGGGGGGTCGTAATACTTGTGTTGCGCTGAAGAGGAAAAACTAAGGCCATCGTGGGTCTACTATGGGAAGAAAACTAGAAGCTGCTACATATCATGGCGAGGGAGAAGAAGCCTAGAACCATTGCGGGCTGTAGCCGAGGTGTCATCGTCATTGGAACCATGTCGCACCACTACTATAGGTACACAAAAATCCTTCCCCTTGTTGCGCCGATTCGGGTGGGGATTAAGAAGAAACTTAAAAAATATCAATAAACTAAAATAAAATTAAAATAAAAACCTAAAAATATAATAATAATAAAATAACAATATTAAATCATAATAATAATTATAAATAAATAATAAATATAAGTTAATAAAAAAAAATTATTAATTTAACTAATTTAAATTAAATGCTATTATACTAAATTAGTTAAACTTATTAATTATTATAAATTAAAGTTATATATTGAAATATTAATAATTATTTAGTGATAAAATTTGTAAATAAAATACTTAATAATAATTTATAAATGTATTTAGAAAAAAATAATTTAATTTTCAAAAGGATTATAAACATTTTATAATCAATAATGTTAATTAATAAAAATTAATAACATTAAAATATATAATTAATTAAACTTTTAAAATTTAAATGTTAATAATGATTTATTAAGTTAATCATTAACTAAAATTATTAACTTAATAATAATTAAATATTTAGTTAAATTATTGTAACATAACTTTTATAATTAAATAAAAATTATGTTAATAATTATATAAGTTAGTTTTGATAATACTATAATTTCTAAAATATAATTAATGGTTATCAATAATATAAATAAAACAACATTTTAAAAAAAATATTTAATGTCTTATTAATTCTTTTAATGATTCCTTAATTAACTAATTACTTTAATTGTTAATTTTTATTTATTTTCTTCGTGTTTTCAACTATTTTGTTTTTTCTTTCCTTTGTAGATTCATACAGGAAATGTAATTCTATCAAGGTTCACACAATGAAATTACCATAGTTTATTATAAAGGAAAATATTAAACGATGTGAGTTTGATTGAAAAAACAAATGTGTATCGAGCGAATGTGAGGAGCCAGGAAAAGTTGGTGGAATGGTGTGGTGACAAGAAGAGCATGACAGTAGGATTTAAAATATGAGAAAGCAACAAATTTGAGGGGGGGGGGGGGAAGAACATTCACTCATTAACTCATGACACTTATGATGGAAAGAATAGAACCTAGTAACACCTCAACGAGATCCTCGAGAGCCATTTCCGGGAGACCCGAGGACCAGGAGCAACAACAATTCAAGTTAGGGGAGGGAGATCAGTTCTTCTATTCTGCTTCAATTTTATTGAATTATAATTGAATGATTTTATTTTATGTAATAGAGACGATGTTTGGCTAGTATTTTACGTTTGGGGAATTACAAAAAATCTACTGGTATCTTTACATCCTTTTCACTATTTTACGTAAATGTATTCAGAATTGATCGGCGAGATCTGTTCGGAATACATTCAAATGCATCATACCACTAGCACTTAAATTATAATTTCTACAATAATTCAGAGAGATTTATCATGGATACATCTTTAAAAATATAATAAATTCAAAACACATCATAACTTATGACGAGTTTTTTCTGTTATCAATTTCAAATTAAAAATTTCAAAGTTTTTAATATAGGAGTGGAAAACCCCAAGATTGATCAATCTTTATGACTTTACTCCTAGTAAGCACAGTGAGTCATTCTCTTCTACAGTGGTATATTAAATCAAATTTTAGTTGAATAGGAAAACTTTTACATCTAGTAGAATAACATTTTTTCCGGTATATATTTCTTTGATTGTTCGTTTGACAATATTTAATATATCTGTTACTTTCTGTCAGTCTATTTCCTATTTCATTATAGTTTAGAACAAAAAAAAAGTGTATTTACTTTACTGACTTAGAAAAAACCTAAAAATAATATAAAAAAAGAAAAAATAGGGAGTCTACCCCACTGATGACAACAATGGAGTCTTTTTGAACATTTGTTAGAAGAATAGTGGTCATAATTGTCTTCTTTGTGGGTTCAACCCTACTTTCCACTTATATTTAAGTTTGTAGGAAAATAAATTTTTAAACATTAATGGGTTTCAATGATGGTTGGGTCATCCAATTATATAAAAGTTAAAATAAACAAATGATCTGAGCCACTATTTTTAGGTGACTCAGAAAACAATATCAGGAAACATGAAAACTTTCTTCACTTCCTCAAATTTCAAAAACTCTAAAAATATCACATTTAATCTATACCTTTTAATTCATCAATACTCCTATAATTTCTCCAAGATTTATAAAAAAATTAATTTCAAGTTTGACCTCTTCAACTATTCATAAAAACTTCTATAATGTTCTTTTTTATTCTTCTTCATAATCGTATCATTAAAATTTACCTTTATTTTCTAGTTCCTTACGATCTATTTCTTTTTCATCTCATTAAAAATCTGTTTTATCCTCAACTCATTATGATTTATTTACTTCTTAGCTCATTTTGAATTCGTTTATTTTTTAGCTCATTAGAAATATGTTTTCTTCTCAACTCATTACGAGTCCCTTTCCTTCTCAGATCATTACATATCTGTTTCCTTATCATCTCATTATGATTCAGTTTCATTCTCAGCTCATTATGAATCTATTTCATTATCATCTCATGAAAAATTTGGCTTATATCTCATCTTATTACGATTTTTGTTTCTTTCTCATCTCATTACGATTTATGTTTCATTCTTAGGTCATTATAATTTCTATTTGTTTCTCATATTAATATAATTTTAGTTTCTTTATCATCTCATTACAATTGAATTTTTTACTCTTCAACATTCAAATTATTAATACTTCATTATCTTTAAAAATTATAATATATTTCAACTTATTAATCCGGTACTTTTAGAACAGATACAATCTTTATGATTTCTCTGTATCTTCAAAATATTTTTTCATGAGTATGTTTCATGATTTATGAGAACTTCAGGATTATCAAAGAATTTTCTAACTTTGTTTAGAAAATTTGAGAAATTTTTAAGTCCTAACTTCACTTTATTAAAGAAACCTCTTCAGTATAATTATGACTACTCTATAGACCATTTTATAAATTTATAACTCAGTAACTTCTTCCTTTATCTAATTATGGGATTCTAAAAAAAATTCAATCCCTTTATTTCTATGATCAAACATTCAAAAACTCTCAGATTTCTTTCAAAACTCATTTCGATGGACTAAGTTTGATTCCTGAATAGAAAATCATTTTTATAAAGAAGGTTAGTAGGTAACAAATAAATTTTTTTCTTAAAAACATTTATCACCAAGGTTATTCACATACCTCCAAGACACCTCATGGGTCACCACTAATCAAAAAACCATGATCGAACCTAGAGTGATCCAAAACTGGAATAAAATGAAACTCAACATATAGAGTAGGTGTGAGAACTGAAATTATATGTAGCGGTGCCAAGGATAAAAAACATATTATTCCCCACATTTAAAGTGAATTAAATTCTTTCTATTTTGAAAATAAGTGTTTGTCATAGTGGATACTCAAGAGGAGGGTTAATTGAGTTCCAATTAAAATTTCTGTTAAAATTTTTGGATGCAAATCCCCAAAATTAAATAGCCCAGTTAATTAAGGCAGTAGAGATATATGTAATTTATTGTTTAACAAGTTTCTAAAAGGTTTATTACTCTTCATTTGAATCAGTATGAGTACCACTTCGTCTTTTGAAACAAGTTTACTAAACAAATCACATATACACACTAACCAGAACTAACTATCCGAGTGAATGTAAAAAAATATTTCTACCTTTGAAAATATATGCAACGGATAAATGTAAAACAAAGTAATTGATAGATGAACACAAACATTTAAACAAGAGGTTCAGTCCTAAGCCAAGACCTAATCCTCTCCACTTGGTGATCACCTGACACCAAGTAGTAATATTTAAAGAATGATACATAGCCTGTATTAGACTTTACAACAGTTTTCAAACTATCCAGGTTTGGCAACCTCTACCACAGTTATAAATGGGAAAATAAACTAGCTATCCATAGTAGGCTTCTTCCACAGTTATGCGCGAGAAACAAATGTAAAGTGAGTTTTGTATGGGGATTTTCAGTATCCCTCATTTCAAGCACAAGAGTCGGTGTGTATATGACATACACACTGCTCACAAATAAAAAATACATAAACACAGTAGATCTAAAGATATTAGGAAGAAGTTTAGAATGATCTGTGTGTTGGAAGATCAACTTTGGACTCCTTGGAATGAAGGAAATGAAGTTTTGGTCCTTCTCTGCAAGTTGCTTCTATAATAGAGTGTCACAACTTCCAGGTTATGACATTTAGATGTAGAGATGATCATCATCTTGGGTCTGAATCTCTTTGTAGAACACCACCACATCTTGAAAAATTTCTTCCAATAGATCTTTGTGAAGCTCTGTGTTCTTCAGAATGAGTGCTCGAGTATTCTTCTTCTTGCATCTTATTTGAGGTACTGTATATGTCTCTCTTGTGTGTGTATATTCAATATACTCAATATCTTCTCCACTTTTTTGATGTCTGTCTCTACTCATATATATATACACTTTTCCAAATCAACTTTTATCATTTGATTCAGTAGGGGCCAAAAAGAGAAATGATTCAACCACGTGTGTTCTTCCTCGTACCTCATAATATCTCCTGATGTGCCTGCAAATATCATTAAATAATGTCAGGTGCATTAAATTTCCCAGATATGACTGTTATGGTAGTATTAATAAAAATGGTAAAGTAAAGAATAGGTTATCATTAGGCTGGTAGCAAATGCATGTCACACAATAGACTTCAATGGTAGTCTCTTAAACGGTGGACTACATCTGTAGGCTCTTAAACTATGAACTTCATCAGTAGACTCACAATAGAACTTTAACTTTAGGCTTCATTCAGTAGTCTTGATCAGCTTTAGACTTCAACAGTAAGCTTCTATCGGTAGCTCTGTAACATCAGACTATTGCAAAAGTGACATTTCCAACGGTATACTATCTCAACAGGTAACTTCATTAATGGTGGAGTATGTCCATCTGTATATTTCTACTAACAGTATAATTTGAACAACATTAGTCTATCTTGACAGTAGGAGTGATCTAGTGGTATCCTTCTACTAACGGTAGACTTTGAACGATGAAGTTCTCATCAGAAGACTTGTGAAAGAGTCTGACAGTGGACTTCTAATAGAAGCCTTGTCACAGTAGTGACCTTGTAACGATGACTCTGTCTGTAATCTTTGATAAGTAGTGCAATAGTAGACTTGTGATAGTGACTTTGTACCGATATCTTATAATAGTGACAGTAGATCTTCAATGGTGACCTTTTAGCAACAGTGACCCAGAGTGACAGTGAGCTATAATGGTGACCTTTAACAGAAGGATCTTACTAGTAGCCTTTAACAGTGAACTTATAATTAGATAAATTTAAACTATAAGCTGATGCAACAAAGTCATGAGACTAAGAATATAAATTGTTCAGGATAAAAAATATAAACATAGATTAAAAAAGGATTAGAAAATGACTTAATATATCTTGATCAGTATTTAAACATGATTTGGGATTATCAAAATAGGTGAGTCCAACAATCTCACCCTTTTTGATAATCACAATTTATGTCAGTATGTTTTAATTATAGGTATCACATATAAACATATATAATACAGTTATTAAATCGAGATCAACAAAAGGAACCTTAGTTCATCTGTAAAATCTCAAGTATTAGAGATTAATAAGAGTGTAAAATCATAAAAGGTTCATTAGAGTGTAAATATAGTCACAACATTGGTACCATTTCTCCCACTTTGTGATTAACAAAAAGAAACAGAAATAAAGAGAATAGAGAAGGCTTGTATTAATGGAAGGACATTACATGACTCAAAAAGAATACATAGTCCCTATCAAAAGACATAAACAGACTCAATCCACATAATCCATAGGCTAGTGTTCTGTCCCTTTGGAAGAAGAAGATGGAGGAGGAGATGGTGGATCAGTAGGTTTAGGAATTGCTGCAGGAATGACTGGAGGTGTAGCAAAATAAGCTACTGTGGGTCTTTAGTGGGTAGCTCTCTGAGGTATCAGTGGAGTAAGGCTTCTGATGGTGTCAGCAGGAGACATTATGGAAGAACTACTGGGTTGAAATGCTAGTAAGGCAGGAGGTATTATGACAGGGGTACAGTCCACATAAAGAAAGGGTAGAAGAAGGTTTCTAAAGTCCATAATAGTGATTCCTCCTATTTCCATAGCCGATAAGAAATCATTCTTGTTCTCCATAAACTTCTCTAATGCTGGAGTCAGCTGGCCCAGCTGAGTGACTTGTTCCTTGAAGGCTCTGGTTACTAGGGGAATCTTGAGGTTTTCCAACAGAAGTTTGAAATGAGTATCCATCTGATTCTTGGAGTAAATACTTTTACAGTAAAAATTAATTTGATCCTTTATACTATTATGTTTTGGGAATCCTCTCTCATGATGTCACTTACTACCTTTTTGAACTTCTTTGGTAGTGGAGAGAATCTGAGTCACAAATTGAGTATCAGGTGCACTAGCACCAGAAATCTTTGCTAACTATTCAGTGACCACTATCCTATAAGCTGGAAGGTCCATAGGTGGTGCACTGGAGGTTGAAGCAGAGGCATAGGTAGTCAAAGGTTTGATAGAGAAGGCAACAACTTCCTTAATAGACCTGGTCAACCCACTGATGAGATTCATTCCATCTTCATCCTGGCCCTTCACATGAGATTTCATGGATTCCTTAAAACATTCAAACACATTAACCATCTGTTGCACCACACTTTTGATATAGTGAATGTATTTGCCTGTTTGGCCCTTAGAAGCCATAAGAGCAGTCAGGATTACCACTGAATATCTTAGAAGTTCCATAGATTGAGGCACATCCTTCAGTTGATTCTTGCATTGAGATATTTTTTGGGATAAACTGGATTGAATAGAAGATTGAACTTTAGCCATCTGAGAGACAATAATCTCTTGAATTAATCCCATTGCCTTTTCAATTTTTGAGGCCCTGTTATCAAACATCTGGTGCAGATCTGTTTTCAGTTTTTCCAGATCATGTTTAGTGGCAAGGTTCTCAGGAGGGGAACCACTGGAGGTACTGCGACAGGTTCTAAAACTGCTGGTACATGATATCTTTTTCTTGACATATCACAATTTGAATCATCATAATCCAGCCCAAGTACCAGGAATCTAGGGTCTTTTGACCATTCTTCAATGTCATGAAGAACAGATACAGAACCAAAATGACACCCCTCAGTTGGAGATCTCTCTTAATTATTCTCCTCTACTTTTTCCACTCCAGGTAATTCCAAAACCTCCTCTTCAAGTCCAGCAGATTCAACAATTGTCCGCTCTGTTGGTTCACCAGTGGGGCGAGTCACAGCCTCCACTGAGTCATCATCAACTTCTATTCCAATGGAAGTAGATTCCACTCCTCCTTGATCAGACACTGTCCTGTATGTATTATCTATCAGAGGACTCAAACTGAGCTCCTATTATTCACTGTTCTCATCATCAGCTTTAGAAACAACAACCTCCTTTCCTTCATCTTTATCACCACCCTCCTTTGCTTCAATAGAATAATGATATGACTCGGTAGCCTCATCCTTTTCAGAGGTACCTCTCACTATATTCTGAGATACCACTTCTTCTTCAGTGGTCTCAGTATCATTATCCTTTAGAACAGTCTCTCTTCTTGGTAGTTCTTTTGGAGGGATAGCTGCTCCGAAAGCTACTGTCCTTACAGGACTGTTAGGAAAATAAGTATCTCTCCCATCATCAATTGGGGTGTTCTCTCTTTTTGGGTCCACAACTCCTTCAACTTCCTCTTCATCATTTGAATAAGCCGATTATGGCTCATCAAGCTTCAATCCTAGATCTCTCTTTTCTTTTGGCCTAGATGGGTGAGTAGTAGGGTCAAATTTTTCATAAACCTTTCCTTCATCATTCACCCATGCCTTCTTCCAGGGATTCCAGCTAATTATCATGAATTTTCAAATAACCTTGGAGATACAAATACTTTTCTTATCCACTATCATCTCTTTTTGATTTCCAGCCACACCCTTTACCTTTAGCATTACTGAAATTAGCTTGGCATGGAATAGGGAATTAGACATTGAGCTTGCCTTAGTCATATCCTCCAATTGTGCCATCAGTAACCTACATAGGTTAATATTATTTCCATGCTTCAGTAATTACATCAGGAATATGTCCTGGTACTTCAGCACCGAAAAATCCCCTCTCCTGGGACTAATCACATGGTGAATAAACTTAAACAATAGCCTATCTTGTCCATTCATCTCAGCTGCAATAATCTTCCTTGATTTTCCATTTCCTGTCAGCTCTTCCAGAGACTTTTCATACTCAAAAATTTTACTGTCTGTAGGATCCACTCCAGAATAGTAATCATAAATTCCTTCATGAGGAACTCTCAAGCAGGCAACCCACTCAGCAGATGAAAAACTGACTTCATTGCCATTTACTCTAGATACCAGCCTATGCACATCATCTTCCTCTTTGAACTTCAGATATTAATATAATTCCTTCACAATATTTGGGTATTAGGACCCATTGTTATTGAAAAAACATTCGGTCCATCCTTGGGCATCTAGTGCTTCCAACACTAATGACTTGATCGACAGCAGCCATTCTTCACCCAGCTCCTTCTCAGCAAAGATTTCTATCTTTGACAGATGTGGATTCACAGGTCCCGTAGGGGTAATACTGGTACCACTGGACTCGGCTCGAGTCCTCTTTGTCCTTGGTGCATCCTCATTGATAGTTGGGGGTCACTTGGTTTTATCCATGGAGATGTGAAGGAGGTTCGAGTGTTCAAACGAAGAGTTAGGGTTTCGGGATTTCGATAGTGAGGTTCGCGATTGAGAAAGAAGGTGGATTGAGATATTTTCATAGCCTTTAGTTTTATAATTTAGGGATTAAAACAAAATAGAAATAATGTATAGGAAAAAAACGGTTCAGATTCCCGCATAAAAATAAAACCAAACAGCGAGGTATCCATCAGTGAGGTAAACTAGTGAGGTGCAACAGTGAGGTGCAACAGTGAGGTCCAACGGTGAGGTCTAACAGTGAGGTCCAATGGTGAGGTCTAACAGTGAGGTCCAATAGTGAGGTCTAACAGTGAGGTCCAACGGTGAGGTCTAACAGTGATGTCTAACGGTGTGGTCTAACGGTGAGGTCCAATAGTAAGGTCTAATAGTGAGGTTCGACGGTGAGGTTTAACAGTGAGGTTTTACTATGAGGTTTCCTATAATGATGTTAATCATTTCTAACTCATGTTTGACATAATTTAACCACTCAGAATTCAAAGGCTTTGTGAATATATCAGCCAATTGATGTTCAGTGCCAATGAATTCAAGTGTGATATCACCCTTTTGATGATGATCCCACAGAAAGTGATGAATCAAATCAATATGCTTTGTCCTAGCATGAGAGAAAGGATTTTTTGAAATGTTTATAGCACTTGTATTATCACACTTTATAGAGACATGTTTGAATTGATATCCATAGTCTCGTAATGTGTGTTTAATAGAATTTGAGCACAACAACTACCATCAGCTATGTATTCAGCTTTGGCAGTGGATAATGCAACATAATTATACTTCTTACTACACCAAGATACCAGTGAATTGCCTAAAATGTGACATGTCCCAGAGGTTCTTTTTATATCTAACTTGCAACCAGAAAAATCAGCATTAGAATAACTCAACAAATTAAATGATTGTCCTTTTGGATAAAACAGTCCTAAATTGGGAGTATGTTTGAGATATTTAAAAATCATTTTAACAACAATTAAATGAGACTCTTTTGGATTAGCTTGAAAGAGAGCACACATACATACAATAAACATAATGTTAGGTTTTCTAGCTATAATATAGAGTAGACTTCCTATCATACCTCTGTCGTTGGTTTGATCCACTGGTTCTCCTGCTTCATCAGTATCAAACTTACAGGTGGTACTCATAGGTGTGTCACTTCCTTTACAACCATCCAAATAAAAATGTTTTAGAAGATCCTTAATATATTTACTTTGATTCAAAACAATGCCATTTTTATTTTGAAAGATCTGGAATCCAAGGAAAAATTTGAGTTCTCACATTAAACTCATTTAGAACTCATATTGCATCATTTTTGAAAAATCAGCACATAAATAAATTTTAGAAGAAAAAAAAATAATATCATCCACATAAATTTGTACTATTAAGACATATTTAGAAATCCATTTAATGAAAATATTAGGATCATCTATCCCTTTGGTAAAACATTTTGATATAAGAAAATAGTCGAGTCTATCATACCATGATCTTGGAGCTTATTTTAAACCATATAAAGCTTTAGAAAGTTTAAAAACATGATTTGAAAAATGGAGATTTTTAAAATGAGTGGGTTTTTCAACAAACACATTCTCAAATCTATACCCATTTAGAAAAGCGCTTTTAACATCCATTTGACAGAGTTTAAAATTTAGATGAGCTGCATATGCAAGTAGTATCCTAATGGCCTCTAATCTAGCTATAGGTGCAAAGGTCTCCTCATAGTCTATTCCTTCTTCTTTGCTGTATCCTTGTGCCACTAACCTGGCCTTATTTCTAACTATATTCCCAGACTCATCAACTTTGTTCCTAAACACCCATTTAGTTTCTATTGTCAAAGTGTCCTTAGGTCATTCTACTAATTCCTAATCTTTTTTTCTTTCAAACTGATTTAGTTCTTCCTGCATAGCCATTACCAAAAATTCATCATTGATACCATCCTTAATATTTTTGGGTTCAAGTTGTGAAAGAAAAGATTGATGTTCAACCTGGTTTCTTATAGAAGATCTAGTTTGTGTTCCTCTATTTAAATCACCTATAACATTATCTAGTGGATGATTCTTAAGAGTCTTAATACCTCTTGGAAGGGTTGAACTAGATTCTTCATTGTTGTCTATTGGTTCAGAATTAGCAGGTGCAGATTCTGGAAAATTTCCATAACTGGATACTTTTATAGGGGATTCACTATCTTTATCATTAAGATTCAGAATTGAAAAATCTTCCTCAAGATGTTCAAGAGAGGTTTTAGGCTCATGTGGATCAGACTCATCGAATTTGACGTGAACTTATTATTCCACACATTTGGTTTTCTTATTGAACACTCTATAGGCTTTACTTGAGATAGAATAACCCAGGAAAATTCCTTCATCACTTTTGGGAGAAAATTTGTCCTGAATATCTTTAGTATTAAGAATAAATACTTTTCAATCAAAAACTCTAAACTAATTAACCTTAGGCTTCCTATTATTCCAAAGCTCATAAGGGTTCATTTTTAGAACAGGTCTAATTAAAACACTATTGATAATATTACAGGCTGTATTTACAGCTTCAACCCAAAAAGAAAGAGGTAAGTCATACTCATTAAGCATATTTCTATAAATTTATTGAAGGGTCATATTTCTTCTTTGTACAACTCAATTTTTTTGAGGTGTCCTAGGGGCAGAGAAATTGTGACTATAGACATTGTGTGAGTTGTAAGATTCAAACTCATGATTCTCAAACTCACGGCCATGATCACTTCTCAAGATCTTAATTCTAAGTCCACTAAGACTTTCTACAGACGTGGAATATTTTAAAAAATAGGAACAAGCTTCACTATCGTGATCTAGAAAGTATACCAATGTATACCTAGAAAAGTCATCTACAAGAACATAAACATAATGCTTCCAATTTAAACTTTAAACTCTTTATGGACCAAAAAAATACATGTGAACCAACTCAAGTTGTTGAGAAGTTGAAACTATTTTCTTTGGTTTGAATGAAACATTGTTCTGTTTTACCTTTTAAGAAGGATTACACACTTTATCAAGTGGGAATTCTAATTTAGGTAAGTCTCTAACTAAAAATTTCTTAGATAGCTTCCTAAGTGAGTGCACATTGTAGTGTCCTAACCTTCTGTTCCACACCCAAGACTCTTTATGAAAATCATTTAAGTAGGAAACATTTTGTTTGGATAAGGAGTTTAAATCAACAGCATATACATTCTCATTTATAACTACAGTGAAAACTAAATCATTTTTTGAATTAAAAACATTACATGAATTATTTTGAAACATAACATTGAATCCATCATCACATAACTGAGATATTCCAAGTAAATTATACTTTAATCCATCAACAAAAAATACTTTAGAAATTAATATTGTATAAGGGTTACCAATCTGGCCTAAGCCGACGATTTTTCCTTTTGCATTGTCACCAAAGGTGAAATTCCCACCATCAACTTTAATTAGACTCTTGAAACAAGAATAGTGTTCTGTCATATGTCTTGAACATCCACTATCCAAGTACCATATGGTCTTACAGGAACCCTTTAAACAACATCCCTGCAAAACAAATTAAACATGGGGCAATTTTGTTACCCATATCTTCTTGGGTCCAGAGAGGTTAGCTTCTAAAACTTTGGGAACCCATATTTTCTTTATAGGTTTTATAAAATCAACAAACATATTTTGGGACATAAATACTTTGTTAGGTCCTTTGGAAAATTGTTTCTCAAAAGATAGTCCGGAACTAGTAGTGAACTATTCAGATTTTGGATCAAATTTGGTTTTGCTAATTTGTCTCTTTCCAAGATGATATCCTAGACCAGTTGTATACTTTGGAGAAATATGTTTTCCTGGAAACTGTGTTAAGGTATCCCTACCATCAGTGAACTTCTCAATATATTTTCTTAATTGTTCATTAGATAATTTTAACTATGTATTTTCTTTTAGCAGTTTAGAAAATTTCTCTTTATCAATATCTAGATTTGACTTGTAAATTGTATTTAAAACATGTTGTCTTTTTAATAACTTATATTTGTCCTTGAGTTCATTAAAAGTATCCTCAAGAATTTCTCAACATTCAAATAATTATTCTTTGATTATATCTTTATCATTATGAGAGTCACTTTCATTTCCATAATAATAAGTATTGTGCACAGGGGAATTAATTGTTACCTCATATGTCTCTGTCATAAAACATAGATTGGAATGTTTGTTCTGTTCTGAGTCTGAAGCATTAGATTCACTCAAACTATCTTCTGAAGCACTCCAAGATGATTTCATATACATTTTATAACCTTTTCCCTTGTCATCATATTTTCTCTTGAATTTCAACTTGGTAGATTCTGCTTTCACATGACCTTTTTGTTTACATTCATAGAATACTATTTCACTTGTGTTCTCATTCCACTTCCTATCTCTCTTCCATTGTCCTTTATCATCATACTTTCCTTTGAAGTTTGAATTCCTAGAGAATTTATTCTCTCAGTAGAATCTTTTGAATCTTCTGGCGAGTTGTGCCATCTCCTCATCACTGTTTGAGTTTGACTCTTCACTTGTAGAACTATCTATAGGTACTTGAACTTTTTCTTTTCCTTTGCCTTTTGAGGCCGAAGTCTTGAATGTTACTGACTTCTTTCTTGGTTCTTCTTCTATTTCTTGATTCACCTTGAACTCTTCTTCATACATAACCAGTTTTCCAATTAGATCCTTTATAGGTAGCTTGTTGATGTCACATGATTCTCAGATTGATACAGAGATGCCTCTCCATCTGTTAGGAAGGCATCTAAGCAGCCTCATGATTTGGTCTTTTTTGTCCACTGGTTTCCCAAGCAGATTCATGGTGTTTACTATCTCATTGAACCTGAGATACATTTCAGAGATAGATTCATTAGGCTTCATCTTAAAATTTTCATATTTAATAGTACAAGTGTTTAATCTCATTTCTTTAACATTGGTTGTTCCTTCATGAGAAACAACCAAAGTATCTCTTATTTCAAAACCAGTCTTATAGGCAGGTATTCTATTGAATTCTTCATCACCCAAAGCATAGTATAAGACATCCATTGCTTTATAATTGTTATAATAAATAGTTTTAGTTACTTGAGACCATGTGTCTCTGGAAGTAGTAGGTAATACATTTTGTTCTTCAATTTTGTCACAGATTTCAGGTCCTAAGAAATCAAGATACATTTTCATTTTCAATTTCCACTGACCATAATTATTACCATTAAAGAAAGGTGGTCTGTTAGTAGCAGCACCCTTAACTCGGTTATCCATAGAAAATTAGGAGTTTAAAGAACTGAAAATTTAGATATAACAGAAATTTTGATATCTTTAACATACAACTAAAATCACAGTTGAAAAGAAATTGAAAAGCCAAAAATAACTGGTTTGATGAAAAGAACCCTCTGATACCAAATGTTGGTTGGAGTGGATACCCAAGAGGGGGTGAATTGAGTTTCAATTAAAATTTCTGTTAAAAACATTTAGAAACAAAATCTCCCAAATTAAATAGCCCAGTTAATTAAGGTAATAAATATATAAGTGATTTATTGTTCAAAAAGTTTATAAAAGGTTTATTACTCCTCAGTTGAATCAGTATGAGTACCAATTAGACTTTTGAAACAAGTTTACTAAACAAATCACTTATACACACTAACCAGAACTAACTATCAGAGTGAATGTAAAGACAGATTTCTGTTTTTGAAAATATAAGCAGCAGATAAATGTAAAACAAGGTAATTGAACGATGAACACAACAATTTAAACAATAGGTTCAGTCTTAAGACAAGACTTAATCCTCTCCACTTGGTGATCACCTGCCACCATGTAGTTATATTAAAATAATGATACACAGCCTGTATTAGGATTTATAACAGTTTTCATACTGTCCAGGTTTGTTAAACTCTACCATAGTTATAGTTGGGAAAATAAACTACCAAGCCACACTAGGCTTCTTCCACAGTTATGCATGGGAAACAAATTTAAAGAGTGTTTGGTATGTGGATTTTTAGTATCCCTCAATTCAATCACAAGAGTCGGTGTGTATATGACATACACACTGCTCACAAATGTAAAATACTTAAACACAGTAAAGCTAATGATATTTGGAAGAAGTTTTGAATGCTATGTGTGTTGGAAGATCAGCTATGGACTCCTTGGAATGAAGGAAATGAAGTTTTTGTCCTTCTCTGCATGTTGCATCTAAAACAGTGTGTCGCCACTTCCCGGTTCTGACTTTTAGATGTAGAGATGATCAGATTCTTGGGTCTAAAGCTTTTTGTAGCACATCACCACAGCTTGGAAAAGTTCTTCCAATAGATCTTTGTGAAGCTCTGTGTTCTTCAGAATAAGTGCTCAAGTATTCTTCTTGTTGCTTATAATTTCTGGTACTATATATGTCTCTCTAGTGTGTTTATATTCATTATACCCAATATCTTCTCTAATTTTTTGATGTTTCTCTCTAATGATATATATATAAACTATTCCATCTCATCTTTTATAATTTGATTCAGCAGGGGCTGACAAGAAAAATGATTCAACCACGTGTGGTCTTCCTCGTACCTTGTACTGTCTCCTGATGTGCCTGAAAATATCATTAAATACTGTCAGGTGCATTAAATTGTCGAAAAATGACCATTATGGTAGTATTAATAAAATTAGTAAAGTAAAGAATAGGTTATCATTGGACTGGTAGAAGATGCATGTCACACGGTAGACTTCAATGATAGTCTCTTCAACTGTGGACTTTATCGGTAGGCTCTTCAACTGTGGAATTCATCTGTAGACTCACAGTAGACCTTTAAATGTAGGCTTCAGTCAGTAGGCTTGATCATCTGTAGACTTCAACAGTAAGCTTCTATCAATAGCTCTGTAACATCAGACTATTGCAACAATGACCTTTCTAATGGTAGACTATCTCAAGAGGTAACTTCATTAACGGTGGTGTATGTTCATAAGTAGACTTATAATAATAGTAGAATTTGAACAACAGTAGAATATCTTGATAGTAGGAGTTGTCTAGAAGTAGCCATCTACTAATGGTAGACTTTGAACTGTGAAGTTCTCATCCTAAGACTTGAGAAAGAGTCTGACAATGGACTTCTAACAGAAGTCTTGTCAAAGCAGTGACCTTGTAACGGTGACTCTGTCTATAAGCTGTGATAATCAGTGAATCAGTAGACTTGTGACAGTGACCTTGTACCAGTAGCTTATAATAGTGACATTACATCTTCAATGGTGACCTTTTAGCAATAGTGACCTAGAGTGACAGTGAGCTATAATGGTGACCTTTAACAGAAGGCTCCTACCAGTAGCCTTTAATAGTGAACTTATACTTAGATAAATGTAAACTGTAATCTGATGCAACAAAGTCATGAGACTAAGAATATAAATTGTTCAGGATAAATAATATAAACAAAGATTAAAAAAGTATTAGAAAATGACTTAATATATCATGATCATTATTTAAACATGATTTGGGATTATCAAAATAGGTGAGTCCAACAATAAGATATATAAAAACAGGGGTTTATGTTTATTTAAAGACTATTCAATAATCGTAAATTTTAAAGAAAAACCATTTCTTCCATTTCATTTCAAGAATAATTTTCTAAAGCATGAAGAAATCTTATAAAAATATTCATTTAAAATAAAATCAATGCTGGATAAAATATTTCAATATGAAATACCAACATGGGTGACACTTTATAAATATACTAGAAAATAGATCAATTTAGCATGAAAATGAAACCATTTTCATGGAATCAGATAACAAAATTGTAATTGAATGAAATAGAAATATACAATATTTAATCATGGATATTTCCTAAGAATTTATAGAGATATCCCACGATGTACTCAGATCGGACTCACCTACTTACATATGGTGCATCTCTATAGTCAATAACCAATTAGATGCTCTAAACTAGCCAATCTAGGGGCACGACCTACCTAGTCCTATAAAGCCAAGGGGGTACCAACCTGTCTAATATAGGTCAATAAGAAACCATCACTCAACCCTATAAAAGATGTCCACGAATCCCATGATAATGATAATAATAATAATATTATTACTTGGGGAAACATGGTATAACAACCACAACCAATAGTATTCTCATGCACAAGACACTAGATAGAATCTGATACAAATTTCTAGTGGTTATTTAACACCCTCATGTATAAAACACTAGAGACATTCTCATCCAAAGATCAAGTGGTCTCAAAATATAATAAAATAATCACAACTCAAATGAGAATCAATTTCTTTCACAAGTTCCAATCAAGCCATCAGATTATTTGAGTTACAAAACCATGTTCCCAGATATTTTAAAATACCAACCGGGCCTTTAATTTTTACAATTCCAAATCCATTTCTAAAACAATTTCTCAAAAACTAAAGAGACTATATAAATCATGTAATAAAGTTTTCCAAATGGGCATTTAAGTCATTTAGAAATCAAACCACCTCTCAAAGTTCCAAACATGCCAAGTATTATAAAACATATTTAGGCATCTTATTTAAATAATGAAATAAATTTTTAAATTGTACCACCATTCCATTAATATCAAAACAAGATTAAATAAAAGGATTCTACCTTGAAATATTTGGGAAAAAATAAAGTAGATGAAAATACCATTTCTAAGCACTATAATTTTTTTTAATAAAATATACAAATATCACATATTAATAAAAATACACTTTTAAAATTATCAAGTAATTAATGAATTCAAATTAAAGGATCTATAATAGGGGACTTACCTCAAGAAGAAGACCATGCTGGAATATCTCAGTACTCAATGAATTCTACGATGACAACTCAAATATAGTCTTTACACATTCACACACTTGAATTTATACACACACACAAATATATACATATATATATATATACACCCTTAGCTGCATTGCACATATCCCCCTCAACCTGAGGGAATATGTCCATGATGGAATATATATGTATATATATATTCATTACCCTTACACATGGGTGTAAGTCACTATTGCAAATGGAGGATAAAAATGTACTAAATAAAATTATCAGAAACTCAAAAAAAAATCCCAAATTAGAAATTCAAAAACATTGATGAATGGAGGAAATCATACATGAAATTGACGGCTACTAGACCAAAATATTATGAAATACTTCACCTTCAGTGGAGGGCACTGAAACACCCATGAAGATAATATGAGAGACCCTTCACAGAACCTAATACCTAGGAAGAAACCAAAAATTGGGTTAATCCCTAATATAGGGTTTGGATGAACTAGAGGGGGTGGCAAGGAGGAGAAAAATTGGCCAAATGGGAGGAGAGTGGGATAGGAGGGCTTACCTTGATGCGCTGACCACAAAAACAAAGGAAATCTGGGTGGAATTGTTGGGGAAAAGGGAGATGAGAGGGCGGGCTCTCATCCTCCATGGGAGAAGGGAGGGGGAGCCATGCGACGTATAGGGAGAAAAGGGGAAGAAATAAATAAAGAAAAGAAATAAATAAAGAAAAAGGAAAATTAAGTAATTTTTTTAAAAGTTGGAAGAATCGCACAATTTGGCAGAACAATTTCCCAAACCATGCACCAACCATGAACCTATGATGGAGACCCCCCAAATTGTAAAATTTAAAACCAGTTTGACCCAAAAATTCAAAAGTGAATCCAAATGTAATTAAATTATCAATAAGTTATGGTTAGTGTGCGATAGTTTACTTGTACACATGAACATTGTTATTATTTTTATCTGCATGGAAAATTAAGAATGTAAATGATATAGTATTATTTAATAATTATAAATATGTCATGAATATCATATATAAACATTAATTCCATCATTATAACCACTATTGAGAGATACTAATAGAAACAAATTATATCGGTTCGTGAGCTGGTAGTTCTCCTTAAAGATGAATGATAAATCTTTTCCCATTTGATAGAAGTAGATATGGATTTAGGTGAAGATATTAACATAATGAAATATAAAAACCTTTTGGGTATTGATAATTTATATGGTACTAACCAAATTTAGTAATTTAAATGACTCAGGGAACCTAACAAAAAATTTTGAATCTATAATGTGTGAGTGTCAAACCCAAAGGGACAGATCGTATGTTCAAAATTAATAAAGGAGATTGAAATTGAAATAGTTTAGTTTTATTTGTAGAAAATAATGAAAACGAAGAAGAAAATATTACGTGTTAATCAAGATGAGAGGTTTGTCAGGTTCAGTGATTTTGGGTTTATTTTCTAGGGATTTAATTGAATGTTAGTTCATTCAGTTTTAGTGTGGAATTGGGTCTGCAGGGATGCTTGGTCTTGGTATCCCATCCTAGTCATATGATTGCACCAATGGAATGGTCATCTACTTAGTGAAAATACAGAAATATATGACCCAAAAGCAAATTTAAACATAACTGACCTAGATTTCATAATGCTGCTATGAAAACTAAGATGATTAATTGATGCAATAAAATGAAAATCCTCAATTCACAAGTAATGGTCATGCCATTGAAAAATAAAGATATTTGGAACTGATAAATTGAGTTACAAAAATCCAAAACTTGAATAGAAAATAGAAAATAATCCTTAAGTATCACATACCACTACTATCACATCGCCAGTCACAAAGGATACTGCTCAATCATGTTTTGCATGATTAAAATGAGCATCATCAGTACCCAAAGAATAAAGGCAGTGAAGGTCAGCGGTGACACTGAGCTTCGAATTTTCACTCCATTATCTGGTGGTATCCCCTTGCTGTCGCACTTTCTCCCTATGGTCCACTGTACATTGGAAGGGAAGACAAATGTCTCCTTTTATAGCCAGTCCTATAAAAAACCCCAAATGTTTTGTATTTAATTTCTTTTTGTGTTAGCACTTTCACGATGTGTAAGAGGGTTACACATCATGTAATCCCTCAAAATTCTCCTCTACAAATTTTTAATCTGTGAAAATATCACTCGAATCTTGTTTTTGACATTAACTACATTCAAAATGTGAAATAGGAACTCATGATGTGTAACAGGATTTCATAGTGTGTAACAATTTCAAAAAAAATTCTTAGCAGCAACAACCTCTCTTGATGAAGTCATGACGTGTAATGGAATTACACGTTGTGTAATTATTTTATTCTAGTTTTCCAGCTCTGCTTCCTATTCAAAAATCTGGTGTTACGCCACTTCATTTAGCTAATGGAATGAAATTTCTATTAGCTCATAATTTCTCCTCTTTCTATTACTTTTTATTAAATATATTATTTCCTCCCACAAATAATAAAACAAGTCAATTCATTCCAAAATTGTCAATATTATTCAATTAAATAGAAAACTCAATACATAAAACACTTTAGGATATAAGTTTGAAATACACTTATCAAAATCTTAGTATATTGATGATAATTCAATTCTTATTCCAATTAATTTAATGATCTAATGCCCCGAGCCCATTTACCCAGAGTCGGTACATTATTTTAATACATTGGCATGATTATAAGGAATCAAGTCCCAAAGGACCGATCAGTTTAGCAGTCTAGGAAAATATATTACATACATGAATGTTACATTACACTTCTTAACATACAAAATAACATAAATAATCCTTCATGAATGCCATTATTCCCTTGGATTAACCCTGAATATCAATCACCATACACTTCTTGGAATCCTGGGAAAAATAAAACATAGAAAGGGGTGAGCTTAGATGCACAGTAAGGATAACAGTACAACGAAAACTTTCATAAATAAGTATAAACATTTAAGGCAATGTATAACTAAAACCCAAGACTTTTAAACTTTAACTTCAAAATAATATGGTAAAAATAACATTAAGTAATGTAATTTACTTATTCACATGGATATTCTACTAGTCGAATAATCACATGCATTATCACTAACCACTTTCATAATGATGGAATGAATAATGCCAGACTATCATAACCACATAGTCAAGGCCTTGTGCCAGGACTCCAAATAATATTTTGTCAAGTCCTTGTTCCAAGACACTAGTTTGTCTCATGATACCTACCAATGCATCGAGAAGATATAGCAAGCTCCACCCATCACTTACTAAGTCCAATACATTCCTCATATGAAAAGGTTTAAACATAACATAAACATTCATATTAAAACAGGAATACGAAATGTCGATTCGTTACCCATAAAACATGAATGGTATAAAAATAACACATCCACAGTAAAACATATCACAAAACATTCAACACAATATGGAAGATTTTTATCATAATAAATCAACTTCAAACTATTTTAAGATCCATTAAAGTATTTTGACATAGATGAAAATGATTTGTAAAACTCTTTGAGAGGAATATCCCTTTTTCATTAAAACATTTAAAAGTCACACAATTTAGAAAGGAAGACATTTAAATAAATTTTTGAATCAAAGTGTCCCATACCACTTTAAAAATTTTGAATGTAATTAACATTTTAAAATATTCATGTCCATTTTAATAAATCCTTAATTTTTTTTTGAAAACATGGACATTAATGAGAATGATTTTGAAGAATAAATATTTAAAACATTTAAAAAGATGTTTTAGTAAAATGTACCTTAAAATAATCTCTTTGAAAACTATTTTATGAAACAAGGACATGGATAATAAATATGTCCTAGTAGATACTAACGTAAAAACAACCTCATATAATAAAGAGATTGTGAAATTAACCCTTACCAATTTGGTAAATTAAAAAACATAGACCCCATGAAAGAGGTATCAAACAATGAATATGTAAATATAGATAAATTATAGTTTATTATACAATGAATATAATTATGGGTAATACATACACCACAGAAAAGGTAATAATGGCAATATGGCATGAATCTCACGGGAATAAGGAGTGAGATGAAAACCCCTTACCTTGCACTTCCCTTTAGTCGAGGGTACGTTTAACCTCTTGTATGAAGACCGTAGTATGTTATTAAATTATAAAAGAACCATATTGATATTTATGATATCATACATTATTCATTTATGACTTTTTTACTATCGATTTAATAATAATTTCCATGTTAAATTAACATTTCGGGAAATAATCGCTTTCTTTATCGTACGTGTTTTAACTTGTTACTCTTGATTGTGTCACATAGATCATGATTTAAATAATTCCAGATTATAAAACATTATTTATATGTAATATATATTTATAATATAATTATGTATAATAGATATATATGTGAAATGGAAAACACCGTTTATGGAGACGGTAGTTCATACGTACGCATAAATGCTGTTTCCTTTTTCATAACATATTGAACGGAACTAAGAGAATAAAATATATGTAAGTACATATATATATATATATAGTATCATTATTATGTCATATATTACAAACAGATTAGTAATATATATTTTTACAATCATCGATGAATGGTGAATGTGGAAATGAGTCTCATCGCCTCGTGGAGATGGTAATCCGTACGTACGCACGAGCGACAAAATAATTTCCTTAAAGGTGTGGAATTGGATGTTATATTAATTTTACAGAGACATTATAATGTAATTTTCATTATTTATATACAAATTAATCATCATTATTTCCATCCATATAACATAGTGTTGAATAACAAATTACACCACGGTGTGGAGACGGTAAGCCGTACGCACGCACGCATGGTGACATTATCATTCATAAGATGGATAGAATAATTAATGTAGTTGTGTAATATTTATAATAACATCACAGAATATATATGATAATGGATTTATTATATTAGAATAGAAATAACAAATAAAGAAGAAGTGGAAGAAGAAAGGATCTTGAAAAAGGGTGGTGAAAACATTACCTCTTCTTCGGGTTCTTCCTTTTTATTTGATCAAAAGGGATCCTTAGGTTGGCTTTATGATCAAAATAAGGCCTCTAGGTTGAATTGAGGGAAGTTGAGAAAATATTTAGGTATGTTTTGTCCGAGCCAAAAGGCTTTGAAGGTATGAATTTGAGAGAAGGGTGAGTGCCTTTTTATAAGAGGGCTAAGGGGAACCTTTGGAAAAGCTAGAAATATTAATTTATAATAAATTAATATTCAGTTTATAATGGCTCCAAAGTGTATTATTTAAAGGTTATGTTGGGTATAGGTCGAAAACCACACAAGCAATATGTTTTATACAGGTTTGGTTCACTATATTGACTTTATCTTTTTGATTTAACTCTTAGTTAAATAGTTTCATATTTACCATGTCTCTTTGTATTTTTATATTATATAGTCAATAAAATTACTAAAAACATCCAAACGACACCCAAGTGGTCCATTAATAATAAAAATATCATTATATAAGTCCTTTGGATGATCCTTGTATTTTTAGGAATAGAATATCAATTAATAATATAATATTTGTTTTAAAAACTCATTTATCTCAATTTTGATAATATTTAATAATTTATTTTTGTTAAAGTCTTAAAAATTTTATTTATTAGAACCAAATTCATTTAAGAAATAATAAAATATCATATTAACCAATAAAATTCGTTTCTAGCATCAAAACATTCAAATTATGTTTATTTTAACATTTATAATACTAATTATTTTATTCTTTCATTAATAAAGAAAATGCTACATCATTATTGTGTCATAAATAAATTTAGTTATTAAATGTCTAAAAATTATAAATAAAATCCCATTATGTAGGAAATCTTTTTATACTTCTAATTAATATTTATAGTCGAAAATATAACATATATAACATTATGTAAAAATTGTTTTTCTAAAAGATATATGCTTTTGTCATTTTTGTATTTACTTTAACTTAATTAATATAAAGTGTCATTATCACTTACAAGTGAATCCATGGGGTACCAAAATAGACCCAAAGACGCCCATGGTCAGAAAGATATCAAAAAATAGGGTTAGGAGACGTTTTAGGGTAATTTATTATTATTATAATATTATTTTTTACCCTTATTTACAGGATTTACCCTTTAACCATGGTAAATAAAATATTTACCGAAATAATTATTCAAAATGTCTAAAAATAAAAGTTACCTATTTACACAATTTGAACCTCCTAATTATAAATATGGAATCCATTTTTCTAATTTCAAAACACAGAAGTGGTAGAAATTAATTTAATATTAATTCTCGTTGTTAAAACAAAAAGCGTGTTTTAAGAGATAATAACTATGAAAAGATTGGCACTTGCTTATGTCTAGTTTAAATGTGAAATTATGTCCAATGACCAAAATTGGATTAAACAGTAAAAATATAATCTAATTATACACTAAAATCACTCAAATTCATAATTTATCACTATTAATTATTTTAATTAAAAAAGTTTGGTTTTAATTAAAATTTACTAATTTTCACTATTCATGAAAATATAAAAGTTATCCGAAAAGCACCAAAACTTCACCCTAAGATAATTTAGATATTCCAATTCCAAAACTTAAGTCCGTTTTGAATGATAAAATGTATTAAATTTCAAAAATTTGGTATTACTATTCATAATGGCTAGTTTGATTGGTTGTGGTGTGTTAGAACTCGATGTTGCGTACAACACACACTACTGTATTATTCAAAGAGAAGCATACCGTGGAAGCTTAGGGTGTTACATTCTCTCCTCCTTCAATAAATTGCGTCCTCGCAATTTTAAATCATCTTTCAAAAATAAAAGGTTGAAAATAGAAAATACCTTTGGGAAAACCCACATCCGAAATTAGGATAATAAATTCTAGTCTCAATAAGAGGAAATGAGAAATGAAAGGGTCACCACCAAATTATGATCTCTATTAAGAGAAGATTGGTGGAAATTAGAGACATATAATTGGAGGAAAAACATAAATATTTATTGGTAGTGATTGAGGTCATCAATCACAAACAAGTGTAAAATTGAGGGCCTTAAATTCATCAATCTATGATGATTTAAAATACCATTGGTTCAACAAAACATATGGTATTAGGATAACACATTTTTGGGTTTAATATACCTTCACTAAAGTATAAGAATTAATTTCTTCATAGAATAAGAGAAGAAAAAATATATATACTCGACAAGTAGAGTCCCATCCTTTAACAAATTTCTACCACAAACTCATCTTTCACTCTAAAAGATAATATAACTTAAAAATAATATTCTATTTATCATATTAGTATTGGGTTTAAAAAATGAATTTATAATTCATCTACCAAATGTTTTTAAAAAAATATATTAAATTATTCATTCCAGGACATCACGTGGGCCAGTTGTAGGTGATACACCCTTGTCCCCCTTCGGTTGTGGGTTCAAGTCTCGCGGCCTTGACGGATGCGACAGGTTGCCACCCAACCTCTGGGTTGTCCTTTTATGGCAATCAAAAAATAATCTCAAACTAGAATTATCCAAAATAATTCTGTCCAAACTCACAGTCGAAAATTTGTAAGAAAGGTAAACACAATGAAGATCCTTTTTTCCGCTTAATAACATGTGAACACCTTCATCATATATTCTTTTAAAACACTGAAACATCCTGAATTACCATAAAACCTTATTGATCACATTCATGATCCATTATTCCTTATAGAATATGGGATATACTCCTTATATCAAAAAATGTTTTAAACTAAAACATTGATGGAATATACAAATCATTAATCTGTTTCAAGGTATTCAATAATATCCAATATAATTTATCCAAATCAATCATGTATTATTCCAAAATCACTACCTCAGTATCAGAACCATATTATGTTTTATCTTTCTCTCAACCATATATTTTCCAAAAATTTAACCTGCTATTGAGTCACTTTTATTGTTTCCACACAATCTCAAGTCCTTAATGAAATAATACTATAGTACAATCCTTATAAACTCCATAATTATTATAACCAGTACATTGTTGATACAACACTCAAATGACATAATTCTCTAATAACAACATAAGAAATCTAATCATTCCTCCTCATATGTGGTAGTATCATAACTTGATTATTATCCAATAGCATCATTTGGGGCATACTCTGATGATTTGGAAATTGGTTTGTGTAGTGTCCCAACTCCTTGCAGATGAAGCATTTTACATTTGAAACCTTTTTCTTGCCCTTGTAGTCACGTATATGGTGTCCTTTTTCTCCACACTTATAACAAACTCCCCTTCCCTTCAGGAAAGTTCCAGGGTGTTTCTTCCCATAGTTATCACATATGGGAAAATTGTTCTTTTCCCTCTTCCCTTTATCCATCTTTCTCACTTCCATACTTTTCTTCTCTTTCTTCCCTTCAAAGCCACAGGACTCAGAGAATTTTTTACTTATCTTATTAACAGATGATACTATTTATTTATATTTTTAGAATACATGGGAGAATACTTCCCTTCTAAATGTTGGCTTAAAACAATAAAAGATATGATTCTTCTAACTCTTTGGATCATACGTATTGCTGGAGTTCATATTCCTTCTACTGGGCGCCATTTCTATACAATGGCATAAACTAGGGCAGTTTATGAATTTCAATGAATATTTACAAAGTTGTAAAATACCTAACGTAAATAGAATGGTTTATAGATATAATACATATTCATAAAAATGTTTTCATTGAGGAAGTATAGACTCATAAACCCTTCATAATGATTTGTAAAGAAAATGAGAATTATCCTAAGCGTGTCCCCCAAGAGCGTCGTAACCAAGAGTGCAGCAAGACCTGTTTTCATGCACCAGTTCCCATTCGAGTCTATCTCAAAGCGGTGTTTTCGAGTTTTACCTTTAGGTACATCTGTTACAGATCCACCTCTACCTATTCGTATCTAGACAGAGACGTATTTGGTTGGAAAACTCACAAAATCTATACATTTCCAAAATTCAAGGAATTTCTTCTATACTAATCCTCAATGTCTATCTTAGGTCTATGTGATATAATCAAAGTTTATCTACATCTAGCTTATAAGGTTATTGTTAAACTTCGTATGATACCAACTATTACACCCCGACCCCAGTCACCTAGAGTCGGCACATTATTTTAATACATTGGCATGATTACAAGGAATCATGTCCCGAAGGACTGATCGGTTTATCAGTCTTGGAAAATAGATTATATACATGAATGTTACATTACACTTCTTAACATAAAAAACAACTTAAACAATCCTTCAAGAATGCCATTATTCCCTTGGATTAACCCTGAATTTCAATCATAATACACTACATGGAATCTTGGGGAAAATAAAACATAGGAAGGGGTGAGCTCAGATGCTCAATAAGGATAACAATATGGCGGGAACTTTCATAAATAAGCATAAACATTTAAGGCAATGTATAACTAAACCAAAAGCCTTTTAAACTTTAAATTCAGCATAATATGGAAATAATAAAATGAAGTAATGCCATTTACTTATTCACATGGATATTCTACTAGTCGAATAATCACATGCAATATCACTAACCACTTTCATAATGGTGGAATGCATAATTCTAGACTATCATAATCACATAGTCAAGACATTGTGCCAAGACTACAGATAATATTTTTTCAAGGTCTTGTGCCAAGACACTAGTTTGTTTCATGAGACCTACCGATGCATCGAGGAGCTATAGTTGGCTCCACCCGTCACTTACTAAGTCCAATGCATTCCTCATATGAAAAGGTTTAAACATAACATAAACATTAGTTTTAAAACTGGCATATGAAATGTCGATACTTTACCCATAAAACATGAATGGTATAAAAATAATACATCCACATTCAAACATATCACAAAAACTTCAAAAAAATATGGAAGATTTGTATCATAATAAATTAACTTCAAAAAAGTTTAAAATCCATTAAAAGATTTTGACATAGAAGAAAATGATTTGTAAAACTATTTGAGAGAAATGTCCATTTTTAATGAAAACATTTAAAATTCACACAATTTAGAAAGGAATACATTGAAAAACATTTTTGAATCAAAGTGTCCCATACTACTTTGAATCTTTTGAAAGTAATTAACATTTTAAAACATTCCTATCCATTTAAATAAATCCTTAAAACCATTTTTAAAACATGAAAATAAATGATAATGGTTTAGAAGAATAAATATTTAAAACATTTAAAATGATGTTTTAGTAAAATGTACCTTAAAATAATCCCTTTGAAAACAATTTTATGAAACATGGACATGGATAATAAATATGTCCCAGTAGATACTTACCTAAAAACAACCTCGCATAATAAAGAGATTGTGAAATTGACTCTTACCAATTTGGTAACATACGAAACATACACCCCATGAAAGAGGTATCATAAAATGAATATGTAAATACACATAAATTAAATTTTATTACACAGATAATACAATTATGGGAAGTACATATGCCACACAAAAGGTAATAGTAGAAATATGGCATGAATCTCACAGGAATAAGGAGTGAGATTAAAACCCCTTTCTTGCACTTTCCTTTAGTCGAGGGTATGTTTAAACTTTTGTATAAAGACCATAGTATGTTATTAAATTATAACATAATGATATTAATATTTATGATATCATACATTATTCATTTATGACTTTTTACTACCCATTTAATAATAATTTCTATGTTAAATTAACATTTCGGGTAATAATTGCTATCTTTATCGTACGTGTTTTAACTTGTTACTCTTGATTGTATCACATAGATCATAATTTAAACACTTGAAGAATATTAAACATGATTTATATATCATATATATTTAGAATATAATTATGTATAATAGATATATATGTGAAATGGAAAACACCGTTTATGGATACGGTAGTCCGTACGTACGCATAAACGCTGTTTCCGTTTTCATAACGTATTTAATGAAACTAAGTGAATAAAATATATGTAAGCATATATATATATATATATATCTCCAGTAGAATTATTATTTCATATATTACAAAAATATTAGTAATATATATTTTTATAATCGTTGATTAATGGTGAATGTGGAAATTAATCTCATCGCGTCGTGGAGACGGTAATCTATACGCACGCACGAGAAACAATATAATTTCCTTAAAGGTGTGTAATTGGATGGCATATTAATTTTACAGAGACATTATAATGTTATTTTCATTATTTATATACATATTACCCATCAGTATATCCATCCAAATAACATAGTGTTGAATAACAATTTACACCACGACGTGGAGACGGTAAGTCGTACGCCCGCACGCATGGTGACATTATCATTCATAAGATGGAAAGAATAATGAATATAGTTGTGAAATATTTATAACAAAATCACAGTATATAGATTATACTGGGTCTATTTTTTTATAATGGAAATAACAAATAAAGAAGAAGTGGATGAAGAAAGGAACTTGAAAGAGGGTGGTGAAAACAATACCTCTTCTTCGGGTTCTTCCTTTTGATTTGATCAAAAGGGCTCCTTAGGTTGGATTTATGATCAAACTAAGGCCTCTAAGTTGAAGTGAGGGAATTTTAGAGAATATTTTGGTTGGTTTTGGCCGATCCAAATGGCAATCAAGGTATGAATTTTAGATAAGGGGGGTGCCCTTATATAAGAGGGGTGAGGGGCACCTTTGGAAAAGCTAGAAATATTATTTTATAATAAATTAATATTAGGTTTATAATGGCTCCAAAGTAGATTATTTAAATGTTAAGGTGGGTATACGTCAAAAACCACTCAACCAATAGGTTTTATACAGGTTTGGTTCACTATATTAATTTTATCTTTTTTATTTAACTCTTAGTTAAATAGTTTGACATTTACCTTGTCTCTTTGTATTTTTATATTATATAGTCAATAAACTTACTATAAACTTCCAAGATACCCCAAAGTGGTCCATTAATAATAAAAATATAATTATATAAGTCCTTTGACCGAACCGTAGATTTTTAGGAATAGAATATTAATTAATAATATAATATTTTTTTAAAAAAAACTCATTTATGTCAATTTTGAAAATATTTAATAATTTTTTTTTCAAGTCTTAACAACTTTATTAATTTGAACAAAATTTATTTAAGAAATACTAAAATGTCATATTAAGATATATAATTCGTGGATAGCATAAAAACGTTCAAATTATTTTTATTTTAACATTTATAATACTAATTATTTGATTATTTCATTAATAAAGAAAATACTCCATCATTGTTGTGTCATAAATAAATTTAATTATTAAATGTATAAAAATTATAAATAAAATTCTATTATGTAGGAAATATTTTTATATTTCTAATGAATATTTATAGTGTAAAATATAACATATATAACCGTATGTAAAAATTGTTTTTCTAAAAGACATACGCTAATGTCATTTTTGTATTTACTTTAACTTAATTAATATAAAGTGTCATTATCACTTACAAGTGGATCCATGGGGTCCCAAAATACACACAAAGATTACCATGGTTGGAAATATATCAACCAATAGGGCTAGGACACGTTTTTAGGTAATTTATTATTATTATAATATTATTTTTTACCTTTATTTACCATATTTACCTTTTAACCATGGTAAATAAAATATTTACCGAAGTAATTATTAAAAATGTATAAAAATAAAAGTTACCTATTTACACAATTTAGACATCCTGATTCTAAATATGGAATCAATTTTTCTAAATTCCAAACACAGAAGTGGTAGAAATTAATTTAAAATTAATTCCCGTTGTTAAAACAAAAAGTGTGTTTTTTAGAGATAATAACTATCAAAAGATTGTCAATTTCTTATATCCAGTTTAAATGTGAAATTATGTACAATGAACAAAATTGGATTAAATGGTAAAAATATAATCTAATTATACTCTAAAATAACTCAAATTTATAATTTATCACTATTAATTATTTTGATTAAAAAAGTTGTTTTTAATTAAAATTTACTAATTTTCACTATTCATCAAAATATGAAAGTTATCAGAAAAATACAAAAAATTCACCCTAAGATAATCTCGATCTTCTAAATCCAAAAATAAAGACCATTTTGAATGATACAATGTATAAAATTTCAAAAAAGTGGGTATTACTATTCATAATGGCTAGTTTGATTGGTTGTGGTGTGTGTCAGAAGTTGATGTTTCGTACAACACATGCTACTGTATTATTCAAAGAAAAGTGTACCGAGAAAGCTTGGGGTGTTACAAATGAGTTTTATATTTTCTTGAATTTTATATCATTTAATAAAATTTTATTTAATTTAAAATATCATTAATGTGAATTGTGACTCTTTATTATTTGACTTTTTAAAAATATCATAACAACTTTATATATTAAAAAAATATATTAACTCATCCCTAACATATAGAAGTCATATAAATTTTTTTTATGAAATTATTATATAAAATTATATTTATTTTAATATTTTTAGTATCATTTATTTGATTTTTTTATTAATTTAACAATTATTGTACCATTATTGTGTCACCATTTAAGGAAATTATTTTATCACTAAAAATTACAAATAAATTAACATGAGGTAGATTATTATTTTTTATTTCTGAATAATATTTATAGTTGAAAATAACCCTTATATAAACAATAATAAAAATATTTCACTTGTTAAAAACGAAAGTTTGACAAAATGAACGTTCATTGAATATAATATTATAAATGTCATATTATCTCCCAAGTGGATTAAAAATGGCATACCTTCAAAACAATAATTATTTTGGTAAAAAAAACCTCATATAGTGAAATAAGGACAAGTGTTATGGTAATTCTATAATATTATAATATTACTTTTACCTTTAATTACTCGATTTACATTTAACCGTGGTGATATTATTTTTACTAAAGTTACTATTCATATTGTCCAAAACCAGAAAGGAAGTATTTAAATAATTTGGATATTATGATTCCAAAAATGGAATCCAATTTTCTAAATTCATAAAATAGAATTGGTAGAAAATAATTAAAAAATAATCTCATTGACAGAAGAAAAAAATAGGATTTTAAAGTAAAACATTAAAAAGTTCATAATGTTTTTAATTCAAATTTCAATGTGAAATTGATTCAAATGACATTAATTGGATTAAATGACTCAAAATTGAACTTATTATACTTTAAAATAAATAAATAATTTTAATTCAACACTATTAATAATTTTGATGAAAATGTAGTTTTCAGTTAAAATGCATTACTTTTTTCACTATTCATCAAAATAGGGAACTTAACAGAAAGATACCAAAAATTAAAAAAAGTAAATCTAAATACAAATATTTTAAGTAGAAGTTTATTTTTTCAAAGTGAACTTATAAAAGTGAAAAAATATATTTAAAACAATTGCGCCATTAAAAGGTGGAAAAATCTTGTTTTTCCAAAATACTTCTTTTATTCATAAAATTGGATTTGTTCTTATATCATGTATAGAAAATGCATAAGTTGAATTTTAATAATTAAATTAAATATTATATATATATATATATTTAATATAATTCAACAAGAGTGATTTATTTATTTATTGGTATAAATGTCACGACCCATCCTTAGGGCTCGTGTCGTGATAACCCCAAGCCCGCCTTCCATAGGCTAGGGGATGACGACTAGCACCAAAGGTGAATCCATGATAAAAAGGGAAAGAATTGCCTCTAAACCTGTAACTCACATAGTCTGAACAGAAGCAGTATATGAAACAAGTACTAAAATATAAAAGAAAAGTGTGATAAAAGTAAGTGGGCCAGAATACAAACCCAACTGAACAACAAGTACAAGTACAAGTAAAAAGGGAAAACAGCTCTTCGATCGTCCATTAGGAAATCCTACCTAAAGCGTAGGTAAAGAACTCGAAAAACTCGTCCCTGGAGTATGTCCCATCTAGTCCAGCTCTGAGCAGCCTCTCGTCCGTCACCCTCAGCCTCAATCACTACTATCCGTCATCTGCACAGAACACAACAAGGTGCGGGTGAAGACCGTGCAGGGGTGAGTATAACAATACTCAGTAGGGGTCCCCGAGACCCCAAAGGTCTACTAGAATCCACTAAGGATAAACCAATGAAGAAAGATACAATCACGATGTATCAACCAACCCTACTTAGGTATATTCCCAAACATATACCTAAGTTAGAAGTCTCAGTCTGTCACCAACTCTCGAGCCCAAGCACAACCCTGTCCACAAAGGAAGTAAAGTAAATCACCTCGGTGATAACGATTGAATGTTAAGACTCATCTCAAATAGGAATAAAACACATGAAGAGGGGTATAGATGATTAAATATATCCTCTGAATAATCTCCTCTGTCGAACCCACATAGGATCCTGGAACAATATCAGCACTGTCGAACCCACGTAGGATCCTGGTACAGAAGTCATCACTATCGAAGCCAGATAGGAGCTCGGTACAGAAGTCATCGCTATCGAACCCATGGAGGATCCTCGGTATAGAAGTCATCTCTATCGAACCGATGGAGGATCCTGGAACAGTATCGCCACTGTCGAACCCACGGAGGATCCTGTCATCTCAGTCGCAACCATCCATAGGGTTCCCGCACACAGCATGCTCGACTCCCAGAGAGTCCACTTTTTGAGCCAGGTGTCAATACATCAACTACAATGAAGTCTAGAGTTGATGTATCTCATAGTTCCATCTCATAATAAAGAACCCAACACGACAGATGGCGCGTCAATCAGACGTCTAGTCTGAGAGTTATTGGCATTTCCATTCCAGGGGCTCGGTTGGTTTTTAGGCTCAAAACAACCCGGCCGTACCCCAACTGCATCCAAACCTCAAGTGGAGTATTCCAAAAGAATCGTCTCGCTCCAAAAATTCCATCTCCATAGACAGTTCATCAATCAGACACTCATAGCCCAAGATGCAGGCTAAAAGGTGTAAATGGATATAGCGGGTCCGGGTTTGGTCTGACCCAGTCAGACTGGCCCGGCCTGACCCGGTCCGAACCGGGGTCTGACCCCGTCCACGGGTGCGGTCCGAACCGAGTGGTATGCCCAACCAGAGTGAATGGCCCTAACCAAAGGGGCGTCCCGACCCTATGGTGCATCCCAACCTGATGGCACGACCCGACCTGAAGGCGCGGCCCAGTCGACCGGTCTGTGTGGCTGGGAGGCAGACCGCCAGCCGAAGCCATTGGTGGCCACACAGGGGGGGGGGGGTGTCAACACCCCCATATCTGTAATGGTCAGCGCGTGGCACCGGCCCGGTGATCACGGGACCCAAGGGGTCCTGCCTTCGGAGCACCAACTGAGGGTCGGCACAGCCGACCGCCCTTCCCGTCCACCGTGGCCTTTGGCTGTGGGTCCTCTCTGGCACGTTGTGATGGCACCCTGCCGTCTTCGTCTGCCACAGCCCGGATGGTCGTGGACCATTCCTCGGATGCGGTGCGATGACACCGCGACCCCCTTCCTCTAGTGCGGTGTGATGACATCGCATCCCTTCGGTGACCCGGTGGTCCTTGAGTCGCTGGTTCCTCTCACGGCCGGCCCGTCGCCGGCCGCCAGTGCACCGCCACGGTTCTTTCTTCCGGTGGTGCTGTTGCACCACCACCATTGTCAACCAAAAAAGAACCAACAAAGGGTCATTGGGCCATGTTTTTTGGCCTGCGCCCTCCATGTTAGGTGAAAACGATTGTAGAACTAGTAAACCGAGGTTTGAATGATGAATAACAAGAAAAGAATCAACTTAAACCCCTACCATGTAATCGGTGATTGCTTGACAGAGTCACCGGAAGGCGGAATCGTTCCGTTTACATCAGGAGGAGATGACGTATTCATTGGTGATGTTTCTTCATGGGCGGTGTCTTCCCATTCTTGCCCCGGTTAGAGAGGGATAAGACGTCGTCGTCATTCCTCAGTGGAGACGAGCATTATTCATTGAGAGGATATCATTATTGGTTGGAGATGATGTCTTTCTCCATGAATATCCCAAGTCCTCTCAAATTTCTACCCCAAAATGAAAGTTTCCAACCAATAAAATAAAATAATAGGCCTTGTCTATTATTTTATTGTTTTCAATAATTTCAGAAGATTTCAAATAGATTAATTAATTGAGGCATTAATTTAATCTTTAGGTGTGTTGGCACCATTAAGAGGGAAGGTGGATGGTTCAAAATTAAATTGGGATTTCCAAGGGTTAAAGGGGGGTTAAGGGGGTTTGATGCTCGTGTGGGCCCCACCTTATAACATCCTCCCAAGGGAGGTTATGTGTGGGTGGTCCCCTCCACTAACCTCCACTTGGAGGTTCTAACTACCACCTCAAATAAAAATATGGCTAACACATATTTTTATTCAATTTAATTAAAAAACCCCAAAAACTGACTTCCAATCTTGACAAAACGCAACTGGGGTAAAGGTCTCCTTAAGAAAATACTGGTGTTGCGAGTTCAACGGTGGCTTCAAATTTCAATTCTGAGCACTGGTTCAAATGATATAAATTCCCACTCATATGTTTACTTAATGTACCCAAACAAAACTTCAGAAATTGATTCTGGGCACAGCAGGCCTCAGAATTAAGCACCGTCAGAAACTTGGACTCATAAAATTCCCATGTATTTAAAAAAAATTCCATGGGAATTCCAGGTCATTAGATTCTTCCCACCTCAGGGATTTACATCCTCATAAGCTGCAACTCACAGTAAGGAAACAAATGGTGGTACTGAGCACGCATCTGAGCCTCCTGCTCCCATGTTCTCTCCTGGAGGTTCTCGTGCTGCTAGCGAAGACGCTCCCAAGGTATCAACTATCCATGAAGGACCCACTCCTGTCGATCCTCAATCTCCACTGGAACCTCCATGAATGTCACCCCATCATCAATGTCAATCTCCCCGTGGTCGATGATGTGGGACGGGTCATGCACATATCTCCTCAGCTGAGACATGTGGATGATGTCATGCACCCGGTGCAACTGAGGTGGAAGAGCCAAGCAGTAAGCCACCTCACCTACCCTGCTAAGGACCTGGAATGGTCCGAAGAATTATGGAGACAACATGACGCCTCAACCTAATCTCCTTAGACCTCATCGAGGTGAGAACCATAGAATGACGTGGTCACCATCCTCGAACTCCAGTGGTCTCCGTCTCCTATCATCATAGGACTTCTTCCTGCTCCGTGCAGTCTTCATCCACTCCTGGATGATCTGCACCTTCTTCATCGTAGCCTACACCATCTCTGGTCCCATAAGTGCTGACTTCCCTGGGTCATTCCAGCACAGAGGCGATCTGCAAGGTAATCCGTAAAGTGCCTCTAAAGGTGACATCCCGATGGTGGAGTGGTATCTGTTGTTATACGCAAACTCTACCCAAGGTAAGTGATCCTCCCAGCTGCGACCGAAGTCAAGGATGCATGCACAGAGCATGTCCTTGAGAGTCTGAATGGTTGTCTTAGTCTAACCATCTTTCTGATGGTGGAAGGCAGTGCTCAAGTGAAGCTGCGTCCTGAAAGCCTCCTGCAACCCCTTACACAGCCGGGAAGTGAAACATGCATCTCAATCGGAGATGATCGTCGATTTCACACCATGAAGTCGTATGATCTCCTGTATGTAGAGGCGTCCCATTAACTCTACTGAGCCCTACTCTCTGATCTGTAGGAAGTGGTCCAACTTGGTAAGTCGGTCTAAGATCACCAAGATAGAGTCGTGTCCTCTGGATGTACGTGGAAGTCCCATCACAAAATCCATGGATATCCCATCCCACTTCCACTCTATGACCTCTAAGGGATGAACTAAACCTGTTGGAACCTGGTGATCCTCCTTCACTTACTGATAAGTGAGGAATTGTGAAACAAACTCCACTACTGCCTTCTTCATACCATGCCACCAGTGCTGTCATCGGAGGTCCTAATACATCTTCGCCACTTCTGGATGTACCGCTAGAGGGAAAGTGTGGAACTCTCTCAACACCTCCTCCTGAAGTGCAACTGGTACCATGGTAAGTCCTCTGAAAAGGATGACGTGCTCCAAACTTGTAGAAAATCCATCAGGTGCCTGCCCCATGGATATCTGAGCACGTCTCATCTCATATTCAACGTCCCCAATATGCGCCTCCCTGACTCACTAAAGAAGTGGAGGAGTGACTGTGAGAGACTGCAGAAAGGTTGCTCCTTCTGGATCCACAAAGGATATATGAAATGTAGCCAGTTGCTCCGTCGCCTCTCATAGCAGCTGGATTTCTGATCTTCTACTGAGATAATCTTCTACAACATTCCCCTTACCAAGAGTATAAACTATTTTGAAGTCATAGTCCTGGAGAAACTCAAGCCAATGCCACTGTCTCAGGTTCATGTTCTTCTGAGAGAAGATATACTTGAGACTCTGGTGGTCAGAGTAGACTGTAAAGTGCTTTCCCATTAGATAGTGCCACCACATTTTCAAGGTGAAGACCACTACTGGAAACTCCAGGTCATGGGTAGCGTAGTTCGGATCATGTTGTCTCAACTGTTGAGAACCATACACGATCACTGCTCTCTTCTGTATCAGGACAGACCCCAGTCCGGTCCCTGATGCGTCTCAATAAACTATGTACCCAACACCCTCTTCCGATAGCCTCAAGATGGGCGCACTAGTCAACCTCTGCCTCAGCTCCTGAAAGCTCTGCTGGCATCTCTCAAACCACACGAAGGGTTTCCCCTTCTTTATCAAGGCTGAAAGCAGTGCTGCAACTCTGGGGAAATCTGGTACAAATCTCTAATAGTACCCAGTCAGTCCTAGAAAACTCCATACCTCTGTCACACTCATGGGTGGATCCCAAGAAAGTATTTCCTCAATCTTCACTGGATCTACTACAACTCCAGCCTCTGAGATGACGTGTCCCAAGAAGATAACCTCTCAAATCCAAAACAGGCACTTCGAGAGCATACCATAAAGCTGGTTCTCTCAGAGTAGGTCCAGTAGTACCCGCAAATGGTAGGCATGCTCCTCCTCAGTAGTCTAGTAAATCAGTATGTCGTCGATGAAGACTACGACAAAACAATTGAGGTAAGGCTGGAAGATCCTATTCATGAGACTCATGAACACTACTGGAGCATTGGTTACACTGAAGGGAATAACCAAGAACTCGTAGTGGCCATACCGATACCTAAAGGTCATCTTCTGCACATCCTCGTCTCGAACTCTAAGCTGGTGATAGCCTAAACTATGGTCTATCTTCAAGAACTATCATGCTCCCTTGAGGTGATCAAAGATGTCATCAATCCTTGAGAGTGGGTACTTGTTCTTCAATGTCATCTGGTTCAGGCGACGGTAGTCAACACACAATTTCAAGCTCCCATCCGCCTTCATGGCGAACAATATCAGAGATGCCTAGGGTGAAACACTAGGTTGGATAAATACCTTCCCTTGCAAGTCCTCCAACTGTACTCGCAGCTCATGAAGCTCGGCGGGAGCCATATGATATTCTGGTGTAGATATTAGTGTCGTCCCAGGGTACAAGTCAAAGTAGAAGCCCACATCTCTATGAGAAGGTAGTCCTGGAACATTGTCAAGGAAAACATCCTTGTACTGATCCACCACCACAGGAAAACTCAGACTCCGCACATCAACCGCTCTGAGGATGAGACTAGCCAAATAATGTGTGATCGGCCGCCCCTTCTCTAGGTAAGTCCATATTGCACTACAAAGGCTCCCTTTTCACCAGTGAAGGTAAACCTCATCCCATCCTCACAGACACACCACACTTTCTTCCTAATACAGTCAATCTGAGAATGAAATCCGGATAACTAGTCCTACCCAAGATGACATCGTATGGCCTCGACGCCGCTATGAGGAGATCGCAGCCAAAGCTCTCACATAGTAGAGTAATCTCACACTACTGGAACCATTGCATAATCATCATGTCTTCTCCATTAGGAGTCTCTAGTCATAAGGATTGATCCAACAGCTCCATCAGAATCTCCGAGCTCCGAACAAGGGCGGCGACAATAAAATAATGACTCACACCTGTGTCTATAAGTACTACAGCAGCGGTGTAGAATACATAGATAGTACCTAGAATCATCTCAATTGTTCCATGGTCGTAGGTCTCTACCACCTAGAGCTGAGAGCACCTCTCTCCGCCAGCTCCCTGTGGTCGGGGTGGACCTCCTGGGGGTGGTGGTTGTAGGGCCTCGAAACGTCGACCACCACCTGCTACTCGGCTAGATCCTGTGCCATGTCATCCTGATCTCGACGGACCACCACATTCAATCATCTACATCTATCTGGGAGGTCCCTCTATTGTATGCTGCTCATTTTCATGGTGGGTCGGGAAGTCACGATCCATGTGACCCTGCCTGCCGCATGGATAGCACTACGTGTTCCTCATATGGCTGGCTCTGTCTCATGTGCCCCACACAATCGAACCTATATACATAGTTCTCCCATATAATTTCATGGTCCAGTTGGACCTCTGTGATATCTGTCTACTACCAGCTGTAGAAGAATCCGATACGTGTCGCCCTGTGGTGGGTATTTCTGCTGGTGTCTGCTCAGCAAGAAAACTCTCCAGAAGAAGGGCTCGCTCCAGCACTCCTGACTACGTTAGGATGTTGAGAGAGATCATCCAAGTCCTGATCTCCTGCCAGAGTCCCTGCTCAATGGTTTGGGCCTTGAATAATGGGTCTCGCACCATATTCGTAGAGTAGAGAGAGAGGTCGGTGAACCTCACTGAGTACTGATCTATTGTCATGCTGCCCTACTGCAGATGATGTAACTCCTAAATCCGCACCGCACGAAGGGTGGCTAGAACAATATCTGAGCGGAAGAGACTATCAAAGTCTGTCAAGAGTAATGATGCCTCTTCATGCACCTGGAGCATCAAGCTCCACCATATACCTGCTGCTGGATGCAGGAGACTCGCAGCAAGGATCACCATGAGGTTGGTTGGTGTGCCTACCAATCTGAAAACTCTCAAGATAGTCTCTAGCCAATCCTCAGATTCCTGTGGGTCCATATCTCCCTAGAACCTGGGCGGCCTCTGGCGCTGGAACTTGTGCAACACACTAAGACAACATGCACTCTCAGCTGCCAGAGCCGGTGGTATCGGTGGCCCAACGGGTTGTGGTACCGCTGGTACCTCTGCTATGATGGGGCCCTGTACCAAGGCCTCGTCGCTCGGTGGGCCACCATCTCATACAAAACTGGGAACCCTAGCTGGCTGTATTCGTGGAGCCATCCTAAAAAGAAACAGGTGTGCGACGGTCAAAACAATATACCTGGGGAGCTAAAATAAGTAATCATGAAGAAAACCTTTCAAAGGAAACACACATGCAATCAGTGTTTTTGTGCACTGAGTTGGAAATCAGAAGTCAGAGTCCTAGTGTATGGATACATCAGCCGCCGCACCAACATCGGTTAACCTTAACTGATAACCATACCCAAAACACTTAACACTATTGATGTTAAATGAATCAGAGTCCAAGTTCTACAGTAGAACTGACTCTTATGATACCAATTTGTTATGACCCGTCCTCAGGGACCGTAACATGACTACCCCAAGCCCACCTTCCATAGGCCAGGGGCGGCCGACTAGTACCAAAAGTGAATCCCTGATAAAAAGGGAAGGCGCTACCTTTAAACATGTAACTCACATAGTCTGAAAAAAAAGTATATGAAAAAGGTACTAAAAGAGAAAAGGGAAGTGTGATGAAAGTACCTAGGCTAGAATAAAAACCCAGCATAACAACAAGTACAAGTACAAGTAAAAAAGGGAAACAAATCCTGGATCATCCACTGGGAAATCCTACCTGAAGGGTAGGTACAAAACTCGAACAACTCATTCCTAGAGTATGTCACGTCTAGTCCATCTCTGAGCAGCCTCCTGTCTGTCACCCTTAGCCTCGATCAATGCTGACCGTCGTCTACACAGAACCCAACAAGGTATGGGTGAATCCCGCACAGGGGTGAGTATAACAATACTCAGTAGTGGACCCCGAGACCCCGAAGGTCTCCTAGAATCCACTAAGGATAAACCAAAGAAGAAAGATACAATCACGAAGTATCAAAAAACCCTACTTAGGTATATTCCCATACATATTCCTAAGTTACCAGTCTCAGTCCGAATCCAACCCTCGAGCCCAAGCACAACCCAGTCCACAATGGAAGTAAAGTCGATCACCTCGGTGATAACGACTGGATGTCAAGACTCAGCCCACATAGGTATAAAAAACATGAATAGGGGTAGAGATGATTAGATGTAGCCTCTGAATCATCTCCTCTATTAAACCCACATAGGATCCTGCAACAATATCAGTGCTGTCAACCCCACATAGGATCCGGGTACAGAAGTCATCACTATCGAACCCACGGAGGATACCGGTACAGAAGTCACCACTGTCGAATCCACAGTGGATCCCCATTATAGAATTCATCACTGTAAAACTGATGGAGGATCCTAGTATAGTATCGTTGCTGTTGAACCCACGCAGGATCTTGTCATCTCAGTTACAACCAGCCATAGGGTTCCCGCACACCGCACGCTCGACTCCGGGAGGGTCCGCTCCTCGAGCCAAGTGTCGATACATCAACTACCACGAAGTCTCGATTTGATGTATCATGTAGTTCCGTCACATCATAGAGAAATTAACACGATAGATAGCGCGTCAATCAGACACCTAGTATGTGAGTTATTAACATTTCCGTTCCAGGGGCCTGATTGGTTTTTGGGCCCAAACCAACCCAACCATACCCCAAATGCATCCAAACCTCAAGTGGAGTAATCTAAAAGGATCGTCTTGCTCCAGGAATTCCATATCCATAGACGGTTCGTCGATCATACACCCATAGCCCAAGATATAGACTAAAAGGTGTAAGTGGCCATAGTGGGTCCGGGTCCGGTCCGAACCGGGGTCTGACCCGATCTGCAGGTGCAGCCCAACCCGAGTGGTCACCCCAGCTCGAGTGGACGGACTGAACCAAAGGGGAGACCTGACATGAAGGCGCAGCCCGACCTGAAGGTGTGGCCCGGCCTGAGGGCATCCCGGCCCGTGGCAGCCTGGCCGAGGGGCAGCCCAACCGAGGGGCAACCCGGCCGAGGGGCAGCCCGACCGAGGGGTGGCCCGGCCAAGGGGTGGCCCGACCATGGCTTCTCGACCGAGGGGTGGCCTGGCCGAGGGGGGCCTAACCGATGGTGGCCCGGCTGACCGGTCTACGTGGATGGGAGCCGGACCACCAACTGAAGCCAGCGGTGGCCGCACGGGTGGGGGGGGAGGGAGGGTGGGGGTGTTGTCAGCCCCATAGTCTATGTAATAGTTGGCGCATGGAACTGGCCCAGTGACTGTGGGACCGAAGGGGTCCCGCATTTGGAGTATCCGCCGGTGGCCGGCTCAGCCGACCACCCTTCCCGTCTGCCGCATCCTTTGGCCGCGGGTCCTCTTCGGCACGACACGGCGACATCGTGAAGTTTTCGTCCATCGCAGCCCGCATGGCCACGACCCCCTTCCTCCAGCGTGGTGCGACGGAACCGCACCCCTTCATCGACCCGGTGGTCCTTGCGCCACCGGTTCCTCTCACGACCGGCCCATCGCCGGCCACCGGTGCTCCACCGCAGTTCTCTCTTCCGGTGGCATCATTGCGCGACCACCATCGTCAACCAAACAAGATCCTATGGAGGGACTTTGAGCTATGTTTGTCCGGCCTGCGCCCTCTGTATTAGGTGATAATTATTGGAAAACAAATAAACCGAGGGTTAAATGATGAATAATAAGAAAAGAATCAACTTAAACCCCTACCATGTAATCGGTGATTTCTTGACGGAGTCACGGGAAGGCGGCGTCATTCCTTTTACGTTAGGATGAGGTGAAATCATTGTTGGAGACATTCTGCATGGGTGGCTTCTTCCCTTTTTTTGCCCGGTTGGAGAGGGAGAAGACAACGTCGTCGTTCCTCGATGGAGACGAGCATTCTTCATTGAGATTGTATCATTCTTCATTGGAGAGGATGTCATTCTTCAAGAATCTCCCATGTCCTCTCAACTTTATTCCCCAAAATGAAAGTTTCCAACCAAAAAAATAAAATAATAGGCTTTGCCCATTATTTTATTGTTCGAAATAATTTCAAAAGATTTCAAATAAATTAATTAATTGAGGCATTAATTTAATCTTTAGGTGTGTTGGCACCATTATGAGGGAATGTGGAAGGTTTAAAATTAAATTGGGATTTCCAAGGGTAATAGGAGGGTTGAGGGGGTTTGATGCTCATGTGGACCCCACCTTATAACATCCTCCCAAGAGAGGTTATGTACGGGTGGGCCCCTTTACTAACCTCCCCTTGGATGTCCTAACTACCACATTAAATAAAAATACGGCTAATACATATTTTTATTCAGTTTAATTAAAACCCACAAAAACTAACCTACAATCTTGATAAAATGCATCTATGGTAAGGGTCTCCTTAAGCGAATACCGGCACTGCGAGTTCAACAGTGTCCTCTGATTTTAATTTCATGAAATGGTTCAAAAGATATAAAATCCCACTCATACGTTTACTGAACGTATCCGAACAAAACTTCAGAAATTGATTCCGGGCACACTGGGCCTCAGAATCAAGCGCCGTCAGAAATTGAGGACTCATAAAATTTCCATGTATTTTAAAAAAATTTCCACGGGAATTCCGGGTCATTAAAATATAACACACTTGTGAACACTTAAGTATTTTTTTAGAAAAACGAATCGTTTTATTTTAAAAAGGGATTTACATTCATTTATAATTTATTTTTCAAAAAATAATTAATTATATATACATTTTTAAACCATAATACTCACCATTCTAATATCTATGGGATAAATTCCTTATTAAATAATAATATTTAGTTGTTTGTTTAATCTTGATGTGGTGTATCATATATGCTATCAAACAAAAAATTTCTTTCATAAAAAACTTTACATGCCACATTAATAATATAGATTTGAATCATTTATTCTCCTTTAATATTGATCTTCTTAATTATTTGTTTTTCTTGGATATTGGTGATCCACATGGTTTAATATGATTCATAATATTTTAAACCATGATGATTTTATTCTTTTCTATAGATTTTCCCCTTTTGATTTATGCACTTTTAATGGATGTACTTAATACATTTTGAGTAATAATCCATGTAATTCAATACTTATATTTTTTTTAATTTATCACTTATGAATGAATAAAGGGTATTTATTTTGGTTTATTTATGTTAGGACACATTTTTTTATCATGTTTCAATACTTTTAAAATAATAAAGAAACAATCTTTGAAATTATAGACATAATAAATAATAATAATAATAATAATAATAATAATTAAACCTAAAACCTAGGGAATTACATATGTGATGATTATCAGGCAAGGACTACTCAAAGTCACACTTTAAGGGTTTATTATCATTTAAATGTTAATTAAAAATAAATTATAGAATAAATTATTGAATTATAATTAGTGATAGCCTTTATTATAATAACATGATAAATTTTATAACCATTAATACCAATATATCATGTTTTTTACACCCAAATATTCTATATGACCTTATTTTTGTTACTGTGGTAATGGTTTCATCAATAGATCTTCTACATTATTTTTTGTATCCACTGAACTAGTCTTTATATTGACCCTATCAATGTTATTTTTTCATGATATAGTATTTTTGAATTATTTATTTGGTCCTTGGTGATACCAGGGTTCCATATATTGAAAAACAACCCCATTATTATCATAATATAGCACAATTTCTCCCTCAATTATAGTAACTACTCCATATTGAAATGAAATTCTTGATCCAAAAACTTTTCTTCTTAGTATATTATGTAGTGATGTACTCTAGATTTGTTTTAGTGTCTTATATGGAAGATTTTATGGAATTATTCCAACTAATAGCTCAACTATTAAGGAAAAACGTTAATAAAAATTTATATTTCATATCATATTTATCATATTTGAAACTAAAATATGTGTAACTCTACTCAAAGTTCATATGCACCACAAAAAATAGTAAATATCCTTAATCCTTGTTATGTTCTTAAGAACTTTCTTTATAATAATATAGTCTCTCTCATCAAGAATGGCATTTTATATACTTGTTATGATCAAATCATAAGAGATATCAGGCCGATTACATAACATGTAAAACATGATATACCCTATATCAAACACATAAGGAATATTGTCCATCTTATCTAACTCTTTAGAAGTATCCCAAATTTTCCAAAGAATAATTCCATGAAACAAGAGTAACGATTATTTTTTTGAGTTATCCATGATAAAATAACTTAACACTATCAATAAATGTATTTTTTATTAGTTCATAATACCTCTTATATCTATCTCTATAGATCTTTATACCTTTTATTTCGAAATCATCACCCATGTATTTCATTGAGAAACATTTACCCAATAACACCGTCATAGAATGAAGTTTCAAAATGTTATTTCTGACAATTCATATGTCCTCAACAAGGAATATAAGAAATATTACTATACTCCCACTAGACCAATTATATTAATAAGAATAATTTGAGTTCCTGATGAAAACATAATATTAAATGCATCATCAAACTGAATATTCCAACTCCATGAAGCTTTATTTAATCCATAAATGGACCATTATAACTTCCATACCCTAATAGTACCATTTTTCACTTCATAAACTTCATGATGTATCATAAAAAATATTCAATTTAATTCATTTTATGGAATGTTTTTTTGAAATCCATTTGATATATCTCAAAATATTAATGACATACAATGAGAATTAAAATCTAAATGGACATTATTTTCATAATGGGTGAAAATGTTTCTTTATAGATAATACTATCAATCATTTTTAACATTTTTTCACCATATATGCATTATATGTAGAAAAAATACCATGAATATGAGTTTTATTATGAAAAACACACTTATTACCTCTGGGTATTACCCATTCATGTGAATCCACCATGTTCAAAACTAGTTTAGTGTACATTTATTCTATATCAGATTCCAAGGATTTTAACCATTTCTTATAATAAAAACTCTCAACGGAATCAAGGTAAGAAATATTTTCATCACCTATGAAAATTACTTCATTATCATTATCTATAGTAAATCTGAATCACTTGGTTTCCCGATGAATCCAACCAGAAATTATAGGTTCTTATATAACATGACTCATTTCATCTTTCGTAATTCTTTGTGGAACTAGATAAAATTCTATTGTAAAATAACTTCCTATTCATTTGTGTTAACCTTATCTGTGTTCAAAATTTCCCTCATTGAAACCACAAATAATGTGATCATTCTCAAGGAAAACACTACATTGGGCCATAAACACCTTATGATCCATAGATTTATAAAATTAATATACCATAGTTTATTTAGTATGAAAAATAAATAAACATCAGTTTTATTTATAGTCATGTTTATCGAAATAAAATTTTAATACAAATGACTGAAAACCCAATTAATCATAAAATACATAACTTGAAATTTCTCAGTCCATATATCATATAGTGTTATTATGAATTCTTTAGTTAAAACATAGTTTAGTAGAAATGTAACAGTTTCCATAACATAACCCAAGAAATAAATATAATGGTTACATAGACTCATCGATGATTGAACCATGTATAATTGGGTATGATTCAATCATTCAGTCACAGTATTCCATTACGCTGTTGCAATACAATTGAGTTGGGAAAAAATTCCACTATTTGTTACATGATCTATAAATTCCTATCTCAGGTATTAAACACCTTGAACTAATCGGAGAATTTTTGTAATCGCACCCAATTGATTCAATAATTCATTAAAATCATCAAAACACTCAAAATTTTGAATATCGTGAGTCATCCAAAACATAGAACCATATCGAATAGAATCATCAGTATAAGTAATTAATTGCCTATAAACACCACTTTTATGAGTTCACATTGGTCTATATACGCCACTATATATGAGATCAATCAGTCCACTAGCACTTTTACCTTTTCTACCAAATGGTGAATTCAATTTTCCTAATAAACAATATTATCATATATAAAATGATTCCTAATCGAATGAGTCCAACAATATATCTACATGGAGTCTTTAAGTGCATTTATCATTTATATGTCTTAGGTGAGAATTCTATGTCTAGGTGGGATTAGAATCAATTTTGAGAATTTTATTCATAATTTTATAAATAGGATTATCCATATTTTGAATATATAAACCATTAATTATATTCCATGAACCGTAAAAAATTTCATTCTTATATATAAAAAAACCCTTGTTTTTAATAATGAATGAATGTCACAAATTTTACAAACAAGATACAGAAATAATATTCTTATTTATGGTGGGAACATAGTATAATGTTTTCAATTTTAGGAATAATTCACTAGGTAGACTTAGATCAAAAGTGAGTACTTCTAGTGAAACAAATTTTTCTCCCATACTGATGTGGAGATGTAATTAACCCTTCATCAATTTACTATTATCTCCTAGTCTCTATTTTCCAACAAAAATATATGATTAAGACCATTATATAATACTCATGAGTTAGGTTTTATGAAAATAATCTCTGTAACATTCATTTTCAAAAACAATTAATGTTTTCACTTGATAACACTTTTCAAACTTATGTTCAAATATTTAACTGTTTTATAAGTCATACCTATTATGGATCTCAATATTATTGTGATTAAGTATTCAATAATCTATAGTGATAACATATTAACGAGTGGGTATCATGTTTAATATGCTTTCATTAAGGAAATTAACTGAAATTTATACCAATAAAAATGGTGAACCCAAACACCATATTCATTTTGTGAGAAAAGATCCATATTCCATTATGACCTACACCGATGTTTTTATATATATACGGTATGATTATTTTGGAAGAGAATCATCCCAACCATAATAGTTAGGTTTCCTAGATAGTTGAGTGGATAAATCTGTATCCAATATATTATATAAATTTACTCAACTATATTCCTCTTGTATCATAGCCATTATGGTTTACCATCAAGTGTAACCCAAATAAAAATGGAAGAATAAGACAATAGAGGAAAATCATAGTGTAATATCTTGGACACTATAAACCCAGATCAGATAGTTATATTGCATTATTAGTATGGAATATAAGGGTCCTCATAAGATTGAACAAATTTATAATCATAAAAACAACATACATATATACATTAAATTTGAAAACATAATAAACAAATATGAAAACATTTCAATAACATTATCCCTTATACCATGTCCCTAAAAATTATACCCAGACCTCTTCTATGTTTCTTGGAGAAAACAATAAAGGTGAGATTAGATGATCTGTAAGGAGTATCATAAAGTGAACAATTTTATAATATAAAAATGTCATAAGTGATATAGTAGGAATAAATGAAAAACATAAATCCACAATCATTTAAAATTGATGGAATTATTTATATATGAAAATAAATGAAAACATGGATAATAATAATCATCGATCTCATACTGATGGAATTAATAATAACAGACTTCAAAAACTTGTTGTCAAGGCCTAGTTCTAGGAATATTTCCTATTATGTAAAGAAGTATACACCCAAAGACAACATGTTTTATCTCATGATACCCATTGATGAATTTATGGGATATATAATTCTTGGCCCCAATTGTCACCAGATTAATTCTAATTCATTCCCCATAAGATTCATCAAGACCTTTATATCATTCCCTAAGGAATATCTTACTAAATAAAACATATCTATCTATATAATGATAAATTCATAAATATAATACTTCCCTATTCAATATAATAATGTGAATGTCCAGGAGAACATCCCTTCATCATCTTAGAATATGTGGAGCATCATTAAAGTTATATTAAAAACCATTATCCAAGAAATGTTGGTGAAAAGGTAATTTCGATATGCTAAATCATCCATGGAATATAATAATTAGATTCAATATTTTTTATTGGTAGGATGCCAAATAAACGGTAGAAAAAATCCTTTATCATGGTTTATTAAGAGTGTGTGAATATTTTAAATCATATCCCCTAGGAGTATCTTTCTAGGTGTGTGGTCTTAGGCCCACTCATCTTGTATTTCAGTGATGATTGCTTCAATGATCAACCAACCCTTTTTAGAGTGATTACCCCTTGGTGAATCTGTGAAACAACCACAACCACTTTTTAGTGTCTAGAGGATGATGTATTTTCTGGAACATTACACACACTTATACTATACCAAAAATTATGATTATTTTCCACCAAAGAAAATATCGAGTTTTTCAATGGTTTTGGTATATATTGAATCAAAATAACATGAGAGAGGGATAAAAATATAGAATTTTAAATACCATAAATGTTAGTATCTGAACATTATCATTACATATTCCCATATTTGAGAAATATAATTTACTTTCCTAAAATTCTGAGGATTTTTTTTGTTTTATATTTTTCTAGAAATAGGAAAAAATCATACATTTAAAACCCATACAATACAAGTTGAAACTTATACCCATTATCCATATTCCACCAAAAATAATTTTTTAAAAGGAAACATGTTTTCTTTTCATGTCACATCATCAAAATTTTGATTTTGACCTCACATTTTCCCCTATTCATCCATTAAACCCAAGAATTTTTTAAAAATGTAGAATGATCACAAAATGACCAGTAGGGGATATAAAATAAAATAAGATGTTAGTCCAGTAAAAAAACTTGAAAACTAATTTTTTGTTGAAAACATAAATTTTTATTCGAAAAGGGAGTCATTTTTTATAAAAATAATCATTATCTTACCTTTTGAGATCAAAATAATTATATGATAACTCATTATCAAGTTTAGAAAATTCGTTTAGGTGCCTTGGCACATAATCATCATAGAACCCTTATAGAACACTTAGAAGATGGAATAATTATAAGGTCGACTTCCAATATAATTATTAGAATTAAAAATCAATACCTATTTTATTAAAGAACTATCTAGGTAACATCTCGCCCCTCATCGTTATATTGAGTTGAGGAGAAGGTGCTACATGACCTTAAGGGGAATTCCTAAGGAACCTAAGGTTGGAAATAAATGTAGAGGGATTAAATAACAGTTGGGGATTGATTTTCCCTTGAAATGAAAATAACCAACCAAACATGAATTAATCATAATAACTACATGATCCATGTCAAGAATGTTACACAATACAATAATACCCAAACAACCTAGAAAACCAAACCATGATAATCGGGGATTTGTGTACCATGTGAAAGACCATACAATAAGAATACGAAGAAGCTATGATATAACTCCATATCTCCACTCCAAGATCTAGGCTCCACAAGACCTCCTAAGCATCATGATGCACCACTCATGAAGTGACATGCCTTAACATTACCTGTGTCTTAAAATATAACATTTGAAAAATCACTAAAGTTCCAAAGTAGGAGGTGAGTAACAGTACTCAGTAGGTTATACCCAAATGAACTCCATACACACACCACTAGGATAAAACATGTTATCCAAATATGTAAACAAATTATGTAAAACCATGGATAAAGGAAAAAAATTCCAACAATCCCAAACACAACGTTACCAACCCTATTTACAAAAAACCACACAATTCCAAGTAAGGTAACCAAGAATGTCATTAACCATTTTCCAATAATGTTTTTGTATGCACAACATTCTTGCACGTACACACTCATAACCAAACCATATCAAAAAATGAACCACATGAGATCGATTTCCATTTATGGTGGAACTTCATGTCCATAACCCATCCCCTTTTTATAGTGGTACTTCACAACCACTTGATGATGGAACGTCACAACCCTGATCCATCCTCTCTAAATCTTGATTAACCATTTAATAAAACAACCATTACAATAGCATTTTTCAAATCCCAAATCATTCCAACTGATAACTACAAACCAAACAACCCTTTAAGGTAAAACCACAATTTTAATAATATACCAAAACCATTTGAATAAAATAACATTTTGTAAAAACAACATTATGCCTAATCCATGCCCAATATTATTTCAATAAAACCACATTTTATTAGAATCCATTTTTGCAACTCAATTTCCATAAAAACCACCCCACTAATTTTAAATTCACCATTTTAAAATACAACACAAAGCACAATGCACCACAAAACCCCATTTCCCTAAAATTAAAAAACCATCACAAAATGGTTTTCAATTAAGATTCAAACATAAAAAATACCATCAGTTTTAAGAAAAAAAAGTTAATTTGAAATAAATCCTTCATGTTACATCAAAATGAAGTATATCGAGAAGCTGCCTAGCTTAGGGTTTCATTTAAATAGACCAACACACAACTACACCACAAATCTAGCTGAAACTTCCACAAAACATCCTTAGATCTCCTTAACAAACATAAAAAATCCAAACTCTCAATATTTTAGGAAATAGAAACTCTGGATCTATATGTGATGGAAGTAGATCTAGAAAATCACGAGAGAGATAGAGAGAGCTAGATTTAAGAGAAACCAAGAACACACCATGAGAAGAGACTTACTGGGGAATAATTTCCTTCCCAGCACCCAGAAAACCCATTACTTTTCATCCAAAATGAGTGGGAGAGGTTCCATAACCATGTAAAAGAGGAAATATTGAGTGAGATTTGAGTAGGAGGAAAATGAGAGTTTTAGGGAAATTCTTGAGCAAGACCATTTTTAGAAAAATCAATTTTAAAGTCACACATAGTTTATCCACATGGTTAGGTAAGCCATACACTAACCATGTGATTGATACTGTCTCAAGAGGGTGTTTCACATGGTTGTCCTGCACGGTTAAACAAACTGTGTGCCGACCATGAAAAATGCCACTATCTCAAGATTCACAGTTTACCTGGGTGTCCACATAGCTTAGAAGACCATGTTACTTAACTATACACTATATCCCTTGCATATGGATCCACATGAACAATTACATGGGTTTCTTTTAGGGTTACCCCTAACTTTGCTCAAACCATGCACCCTTAGAATGGCCTCTGAACATTCCCAAAACTATCCCAAACAATACCAAAAATTACCCAACCTCTTTATGTACACAAAAATAACAAATAAAGGGTTACATACCTCAAACTCGGGGCACTACATTCTTCACACAATTGGCCTTTCCATCTACAGAAAGTAAAAAACTAAAATTTTGCTGAAAGAGATCATGCCATTTCTTGACCATCTCTTTTTCCCATTCCCAAGTCTCTTCCTAAATCTGACCATGATACCACAACACCCGAACACAATCAATTCTTTTCCCATGAAAGAATTTGTATTGCCTATCCATAATATGAATTGTCATGTGTACTAATGAATCATCTAACTCTAGCTCAACATGATCCCAAAAAATCAAATGGTCATGATTCAGATGATACGTTTTCAACTACGAGTAATAAAACACATTTTTCACCACACTAAACCATGGTGAAAAATCCAATCGATATTACACCTCTTTAATCTAGTAAGGTATCTCAAATGCCCTAATATACCTCAGAGATAACATTCCCTGATTTCAAAAACAGTGATTTCCCAAATTCAAAGAGATTCTCAAAAACACATGATCACCCACCTCTAATGACAGTGTCCATCGACGATGGTCCACATATGATTTTTGCTGACTCTGAGATGTCTCCATTCTCTTCCTGATCAAAATGGTCTTCTTTGTTGTATCTTGGAAAAGGCTTTACCCAACCAACAGAGTTTCTCCTATTTCCACCCAACAAAGTGGAGAAGTTCAAGGACGCCCATTCAATGCCTTAAACGGGGTTATATGTATGGTGGCCTGATAACTGTTATTATAGTATAACTCCACCAAAAAAAAAATTCTCCTCCCATGATCCACTAAAATCCGTCACATAAAATCGTAATGTGTGTTCCAACATTTTTATCATCCTCTCAGATTTCCTATCCATCTGAGGATGATTTGCCAAACTCATAACCAACTGAGTCCCAAGGTACTTTTGTAAGGATTTGTAGAAATGAGATGTGAAACTAAGATCTCTATCTATTACAATATAAAATATTACCCCATGTATCTTAAACACCTCACAAATATAGATTTTGGATAGATCCTCCACCATATGAGATTCATGAATAGGGATGACATGAACTGAATTTGTGATCTGATCCACAATCACCCATATGTAATTGTGTTTCCTAACTATTATTGGGAGAAATTGAACAAAATCCATCGCTATCTATTCCAACTTCCACACAAGGATAGGTAAATACAACAACATACATACTTGCTACTAATGTTATTCCCTAACTTACTGACAGGTCAGGAATCTCGAAACAAACTCCACAACTTGACTTTTCATAAAACCCTCCAAAACTATGCCTTCAACACCTTAGGCATCTTCCAAATTTGAGGATGAAAATCCAATTTGAAAAGAAGATGATAATTGAGGAGTTTCTTCTAACAAGGCACTGATAAAACCATCCAATTTGGAAACCATAGTACTGAATTTCCATCCAATTTCTATCCCTCAATGGTCTCCCCCCATGGATTTTTGATCTAATAGTCCCACACTCTTAAATGGATGAATTCACCTCTTTAACCAACCCAACCTAGTTAGGAACCAAAAAATCAGGAATGAAAACCGCTATAGAAACCCATTTTTCACATTCCAACTAGAAATCAGCTATGAATGGCATAAACTACCACTGATCTAATGTGTGTTTATCTTCACCAGAGTGTATAAATTTATACTTAATGCTTCCACCATAGAATTTACATTACTTAGTGATTAGGTCATGTCAAATTCAAACATATATAGATACTCCATCCCTCTCCTTTTCCTTATATTTAAATATCTACATGAGAAAATATGCTTCAAGACCTTGTGGTGAGTATACACCATGAATTTCTCACCAAAGAGATAGTGATGCCATGTTTTCAAAGCATGAACCACCGTCACCAACTCTAAATCAAGTTTTGGGTTTTTATTCTCGTGAAAACTATACTACCTTGATCCAAACTCAACAACATGATCCTCTTTCATGAGAACACACCCCAACCATAATCTAGATGCATCACAATACACCACATTCCTTTTCTATGGTTCTAGAAAAACAAATATTGGAACTGATGTAAAATGATCCTTAATCTATTCAAAATATTTATGAAACTGCTCATTCAATTGAAATGGAAGATTCATTATTTTTAAAGATTTCATCAATGAAGCTAATTTTGGGAGTTCATGAACAAAGAATCGATAATACCCTATAGATCAAGGAAGATCCGTATCTCAAAAGCATTCTTCAACAGTTGCCATGATACAACGACCTCTATTTTATATGTATCCATTGAAACACCCTTTAGCATTCTTCAACGACCTCTATTTTAAGAAATATCATGAACCATAAAATGTATCTCTTATATCCAAAAGTCACACTTTGACCATTTCTAATTCACTCGATGGTCTCTCATAGTTCCCAACACTACTAAAAAGTGTTTCTCATGCTCTACCCCTGCCCTTGAATACACTTGTTTATCATTGATAAACACTACCATGAATGAATCAAATACATTTAAAATATCTGATTAATTAATTCCATGAAGACCATTGGTGCATTCATAAGACAAAATGGAATAACTAGATACTTGTAATGGACATATCTTCTTCTGAAAGATATTTTTGGAATATCCTCCTTCCAAACCTGTAATTGATGATATCCATATCAGAAATAAATTTTAGAGAACCAATGAGAACCCTTAAAATGATTAAACATATCATCAATGCGTGATATTGGATATCAATTATTTATCGTATATTGGATAAGATTAAAATTTTCAACACACAACCATAGAGTTCCATCCTTCTTTTTGAAGAACATAACCGGTGCTACCCATGGGGACATGCTAGGATAGATAAAACCTTTGTTTTATAACTCACCCTCAATTATTTTGGCTTCATATAATAATATGGAAGTGATATAGGACTGGTTCCCAGAAGGAGATCAATCGTAAACTCCACTTCTATAATGGGTGGAAACCCTAATAATTCTTTGGGAAATACATCAAAAAACTGAAAGAACACTACTTGAAAATTTATTTTTTCAACCCCTTCAGTCTATATCAATGATAAATCCACCAACTAATATGATATCATCTCAACTATTGATGCCCAAAAATCCATTTCACACACCTTTTCACTCTGTTATCTTCTAAAGAGCTTCTCGATCTCATCCTCCATCAAGAAACTCACCTTTCACGCATAACAGTCTGTTCAGGGCCTTAAACATTATTAACCAATCCATACCCAGGATTATATCATACACATACATATCAAGAGAAAATAAGTCCCACATCATCTCACCCCCATACACAACTAAACCACTTGCTCAACATAGGAAGGATCAATACTCTTTTTCACCAACAAGTGTTTGATATTTTAGAATAGAAGGTATTATTTCCACACTTATACTCAATGAATCAACATCACAAGAGTAAATAAAATAATAGGATACACCAATATTAAACAGTACTTGTATAAATATATCATTCAAAATAATTTTACCTATAATCATGAATTGTCCCGACTAATTATCCACCACTGCCTGCTCAACTCCAAACACCTTCTTACTTTACACACAATTCCCTTTATTCCAATGCTGGAACTAACCCTAATAAAAAGTCATAGTGTTCCTAGAATTACCATGGATAATTCTACTATACTGATGAGGGGTATACTACGACCCCCTTCCTATCATGGAATACGACACCTATGACCCCTGAGGAGTGTCACAAACACCCGACCTCGTAGCACTGTGACAATAGAACAAGAGATTCCTCATCTACTTCTAGTTATGAAATGTACGAGGGTTTTCTATACAATACCACTTCATTTGGGTCAGATAGGAACACTTGGAAGAATTATTCCTTAGTTTGAGGCTTCATAGAAAGGTTCACCGATCCTAGTGTCAAATTATGAGCCACACTCCTAGCATGGAAATAAATGTCTCTTTTCCACTTTCTCCAAAAATTAGAGTTCCCACTACTTTCCATGGGTATCAACATTATTCTCCCACTCCTAGTCCCCAATATTTCTCTTTCATCCACTATATCTCTATCCACCATTTCAGTATAATCTCTTATATATAGCATCGATATTTTTGAAATCATTTCATTCATCAAGCCCGATTCAATGATTCACACCTTCAAGGATTCAATATCCACAATATTAGTTGAAAACGAGACAAAATTCATCAATTTAGATGCATAATCCATTATCAACATGTTCTCTTACTTCAGGTTGAACAAATCCATTGGTCACTGAATCTTGAATGAATGAGGGTAATAATATTTTTAAACAATTACTCAAAACCCACCCATGTTATACCCTGGTCCATTCCATCCTAGACATCCAAGTCCCACCACTGACATTAATGTTCCTCCAAAATGTATGTAACCAAACTCACTTTTGACATTTCCTGTGTTCCTAGGAATTTAAAGATTCGATTCATCCTTTTTATCCACGGTTTCACACTTTTTTGGTCCCGAATCACCCCAAAAATTAGGTTGATTCTTCGTTTGAAACTAAATAGAGTGATCCATATGCCTCGAATCATCCCTTCTATTACCACTTTCCACAGCTTTAAAATATTTCACTAAGATCTACCTTAGATAATCGTTCCCCTGGGGCTCAGGTGCAACCACATTTTCTACAACATCCTCCAGTTGGTCTCTATTACTTCTACCCAATGTCATTTATATCAATACATGAGTCATCATGAGTCTCATTACCCAATAGATAAATGCATAAAATTTCAAATTCCATTACATTGTAACTATCACAACCATATCCACAAGCCAACCACACGAGATCAATGTTCATTGATGGTGGAACTTCATGTCCATAACCTATCTCCTTTTTATTGTAATACATCATGACCACTTGATGGTGGTAATTCATGACCATGATCCATCACATAGAAATATTTCTTAACCACATAATAATAAAACCATGCTAATCACTTTTTTCAAATAAAAAAAATCCAACCAATAATTACCTACCAAACAACCCTTTAAGCCAAACCATAATTTCAAAAATATGATAAAACCATTGAATACAATCACATTTATTGAAAAAAACATTATTCCACATCCATGATGAATCTCAATTCAATAAAACTACATTTTATTGGAAACTATTTGTGTAACTCATTTTCCATAAACAACTAACCCACTAATTTTAAAATCCAACACAAAGCATCATGAACCACAAATCCCCATTTCCCTAGAATCCACGAATCATCAAAAAATGGGTTTTAATCAATAATTTGACATAAAAAAGACCATAAATTTCCAAAAACAAAATATAATTTTAAACAAAGGCTACAATTTCTAATAAAATGTAGTAGAGAGAGAAGCCACCTACCACAGGGTTTCATAAAAATCGACCAATGCACAACCACACCTCAAATCAGGGTGAAACTTCCATGAAACCACCTTATATATATTTTAATAACATCAATAATCCCAACTATAAATATTTAAGGTAATAAAACCCTATATATACATGAGATCAAAGTAAATCTAGAAAACTAGGAGAGATAGAGCTAGATATATGAGAATCCAATAAAATTCCAAGAGAAGAGACTTACTGGGGAAGAGTGACCTTCAAATCACAAACAAAACCCTTTGATTTTCTACCAAAATGAATTGGAGAGGTTTGATAACCTTGTAGAATATAAAATCACAAGTTTACTTTGAGTGAAAGGAGAAATGAGAGTTTCAGGGAAAATCTCAAGCAATCCCATTTTTTAAAAACACATTTTTAAAGCTGTGTATGATTTAGTCGCATGGTTAGGAAAACCGTGCACTAAATATGTGCCAGATAATACCTCAAGAGGGTGGCTCTCATAGTTGGACTACATGGTCAGACAAACTAAGCATCGACCATAAAAAGCACCATTATCTTATGATGCATGATTTACCTTGGTGGGTGTATGGTTTGGATAACCATGCGCCTTAACCATGTTTCATCTCCCATGACTCTTCCTCCACATGGACTATTACCTGGGTTTGTTGTACAATTTCCCCTAACCATGATCAAACTTTATGCCCCTAGAAATTCCTATAAACATTCTTAAAACACTCTCAAACCATCTGAAACATTACCCAACCAATTTATATACATAAAAAACATAAATAAATGGTTACATACCTCAAACTAGGGGAACTACAATCTTGGTGTACCCATCGTATACGATATAAGTGGCTCACATGGTGATATCTGGGTGCACCCATATTATAAGATATAATGGGATCACACAACACTATTTAGATGCACCGATCATATAAGCTATAACAGTCTCACTCGATGCAATCTGGGTGCACCCATCATATAAGATATAAGGGGATAACCTATTACTATCTGGGTTCAGCCATCATCTATAATTTCCAAGGTACATATCATGAATAAAAAATGAAAAAATATTTTAAACTCATATGAAAATCTCTTTTGGATATCAAAATATTATGTTTTTTAATACCCACTTTCAATTAAAAAAGAATTTATTCATTGAAAACCAATTTTCAATACGAAGACAACCATTTTTTCGAATAAGCATTTTCAATAGCAAGATACCTAGACCATGATAAAGCATGCTTATTATTTTATGAAAAGTTCAATAAAAACATTCTTGAGGAAATTTACATTTCCATTATAAAAACACTTATTATTTTTTCAAATGTTGCACACTTATAAATGAAACATTTTATTTGAAAATAAACTTGAAAAAATGTGAAGGAATGTATAAAAAAATTGAGGAGTCATAATTGTGGGAAATTTCACTCATGCTGTATAATTTAAAAAAAACAATCCTTTTTGACATTTGAAAATAGGAACTTTAAAATGGAAATTTTAAAAGAAAGTCCAATACATAACCCTTATAATGATTTTTTTTTGGAAAAATTTTGGAGAAAATAAAAATTTAAAATTTAAAAACATTAATTTACATATAAATATATTTCTAAAAATCATTTAAAAAATATTAACATAAAATATAAATATATAAAAAATAAATCATTAAGACATTTAAAAGTAATGATTTTCAGATTAAGAGTCCCTTACAGATATCATAACATCGAAGTTGGCATTAATAAATTTAATTGATTATGTGTATCAGCTTCAAATCCATATAAAACATATGGAAGTAGACCATGTGATAATAAACTGTTTTTCACACATAATCTATACATTACATAATCAATGAAATAGAAGTCTATCTCAATGAAAAGAAATTAAGTCAAGAATTCCATCACCTCAATTTTGAATTAATTTAAACATGTTCAAACATACTATATATTGGTATTAAAAATGTTAATAATTTATTCTAGAACCATATTAATATTTATAACCTTTTATATGATCCTTTTATAACATCCTATCACCCATTCATTAATAATATTTCATTATTTTCATTATTTCAGATGTTAATTGCTTTGTTTTATCATGATTGTTTTTCATGAAAGTCATGGTTATCTTACATAAGATATAAATAAATGATACCCCAAATTATATAAATGTGATAAATAAAATATTTAATAATTACATACATTTTATATCCATTATTTAATGTTGAACATAGAAAATGAATCGCATCACTTCATGGTGACGGTAAGTCGTACATATGCACTAGTGATGATATATTTTCAAAATGGTTGAAAGGGTACGGAATTGGAGCGTATGATATTTATAAATAATAAATATCATATAATAATATTCATATATATCCATTATTTACATCATTAAAACCATCCATGTAAATTGGTTATGAAAAATGAATTACATCTGTATGTGGAGATGGTAAACCATACGTACACACAAGTGGTGTTTTTGATTTCCATAGGATGGATAAGACATGTAAAATGTTTGTACCATAAACATAATAAAATCTCAATACATTTATGATTCAATATTTATAAATTTATAGTTTCTAAAAACATTAATAAAATGTATAATAATAGGGGACTCTCCTGGATTGCGGCGTCATCTGTTCCTGTGGGTGTTTATTCAGCTGCGACAACCATTTCGGTTTCAAAAGACGGAGGGGCAAGGGAGGGGGATGGGACTCTTCCGAGGGGGAATTTCAAGGATGTTCTGTGTGGAGTGGCTCATAGGGCCTGCACTGGAGGCCGTTCTTCCTCGACCTCTAAGGCTTTACTAGATATCCCTCTGATTTAGGTGGAGAGTCATACCCCTAGGTAGGTGGAGGGGGTTCCTATGGTGAGTATTTCGGCTAAGGAACTATGGGATGTGGCCTATTTTCATGATCTTTCTCTAGTGGCCCATTTTGGATGCAAAAATCCCACTTTGAGCTATTTTTGAAAATTTGTAGACTCTTGGGGTCTATCTCATATGGCGGCGGTTTTGGAATTCTAGAGGGTTGCTTTTTTGCATTCATCTTTCTTTTAGAGAAGATTTTGTTAAGGCTTGGAATAGGGGGTCAGAAATTATGGATCATGGCATTTTTCTTTAGCATGGTGGTTATGGTATTGTCACTACGGGCGGGAGTTATCTTTGGATGCAGTCTGGTTATCTCTACCCGGCTTACCTCTACCTCTTCATAACCCGGCTATTCTAAAGGAAGTGTGAAACTCCATTGGTTCGTTTTTTTTTGTGTTGATGACAACATCAGGTGTCTTCAGGCTGCTGCCAACCCTCTCATTTGTGTGGAGATGGATTTAGCGGTTAAGCGCCCTCCCATGGTTTTTGTTGAGTTCAATGATGGTTTTTTTGGAGGTAGAGAATCTTCTATCAGCAGGTTCTGCAGTTTTATGTTAGTTGTGGTTTGCATGGTCATCTAAAGATGACCTGCCGGAGATGGCGGGAGGTTGTAGAGTCTTCCCGACGGGGTCCAGCTGATGATACGGGTCAGAACCTGCCTGCCTCAGGGAGAAAGGAGACAAAAAAGGTTACAGTTACCCTTAAGCCTTTTTCAAATTCAAAAATTTATGGAAGTCTTTGTATGATAGGGATAGTGGGAGATAAAAAGGAAACTGACATGGCCAGTAGGTGGTTAGTTTCTTCCTCGGAGCATATGGACCTTATTTCCTGGTCACCTGGACCGGAAGTCCAAGAGTTGTCTCCTTCCCGCCATGTGAGGAGCATCTCTAATCAGGATACGGAGGTTTGTATATCGTTTTCTCTGGGGATCCCATTTAGATTATTTTCTCTTCCTTCCTCACCCATCTGTATCTTCTCTCAACTATCATCAAAGATGATTCAAATATCCCTGATGAGTAGCCTGACTTTACACCCAGATGGAGTGAGGGTGAAGAATGTATTAACGAAAGGTGTTGAAAAATAATTGATGGTCTCTCATTTTTCTCCTCAATTACGAATTCTTTTTTCATTAGTTCAAGGAGAGTTGGGGGCAGGTTCCATGGATCATCTTCCGTCAGGAATGAAGCCTCACATGGAGGATTCAGATAGTTCTTTTAAGAAGGTGATTCTTTCTCCGAAATGGAGAAACTGTGAAGATGGTTTTTCTTGACCAATTACCCACTCGAAGGCCAAGGAGAAAGGTATTTTTTCGCCTTCTCGGTTATCTCTTTCTCTAAAGAATAAAGCCTATAAGGGATCGTTGTAATGGGTTTAATCATTACCTGGAATGCACGTGGCTTTGGATCTCAATCCAAGTGTGCTTACATGTATTCGGAAGGCAGGAAGTCTAGGGTGTCGTTGATAGTGATTATGGAACTTAAGCAAAACTCATGCAAGTTATCTGGGATTGCAAAGAAGATGGGTTTCCCAAATTCCATTCATGGAGGTTATATCAATTCACAGATTTGGATTGGATGGAAAAGCAACATCTCGGTGGAAATTATGAATATTATGCCTCAGTGTGTTGACACGAGGAATGATGTTGGAAGATTTAGACTTCTTTTCTCGTTTGTCTACCTGAGTACTGTGGTGAGTGTAATAAGGGAAATTTAGAGTCACCTGGAGGCAATACAAACAGGTTCCCTACCTTGGTTTGTGGGAGGGTACTTCAACACCATTGCAGATGTTTCAGATAAAAGAGGAGGAGCTGGGTTTAACCAGGAAGGGATACTGGAGTTTCAGGATTGCATGGTACACACAGGTTTGTTGGATTTGGGCTTCCTAGGGTCTAAATATACATGCTAAAACAACTGTAAAGGATCTAACCTCATCTGCAGATGGATGGATAGATGTATCACAAATATGCAAGGTTTGGAGCTCTTCTCATGAACCTCAATCACACATCTTACACGTATCCTATCAGATCATGCTCCCCTACTTATTGAAGTCATACATGAAGTGGTGATTGGCATGTATTTTCATTACTGAAGTGAATGGCATCATGATCCTATGTTCATGTAACTTCTGAGAGTTTATTGGCTCAGGGGGGAAGGGGAACGGTCATGGGGAGGGCTGGTGAATCATCTCTAATGTCTTAAACATGATATTAGAGGTTGGCTGACCAATCAACCATATATTTCTAATGGGTTGGATTGCATGAAAGATGAGGTGGGAAGATTAGAAGAAGCCATCCAGGCTTCATGGGATGAGAAGTTTTTTATTATTTTATGTTATAAGAAGGTTCCCCTTGCCGAAAAACTCTTGGATATAGAGAGAGTATACAAACAGTGGTCTCAGGTTAGATGGTTAAGATAAGGAGATCGAAATAATTCCTTCTTCCAGGATAGCATTAAGAAGAAGAAAAGAATGTGAATCAATCCAAAACTAGAGGATGGATCCTACACATCAGATGTGATTTTTTTTGGGAATATGGCTTTGGAGCACTTTGAGGGTCTCCTGGATGGGGGGGGGACTACTTCGAGTTGTGAGAGGGATGCTTTGGATTGTCTGGATTTCTTGAATTGTCTGCCTCTTCTAGTGAATGAAATGGATAATGCTTATATTTCATATATCCCTTAGCAAAATAAGATAAGGGAAGCATTGATGACTATGCCGATGGAGAGTGCTCCTGGCCCAGATGGTTTTTTGACTTCATTTTTCAGTGTGGCCTGGGATGTCGTGGGGTCACATGTTGTGAATGTGATGCAATATTTTTTTGGGTGTGGGTCGTTCATTAGGGGTGTGGCATCGTCAAGTTTGGTTCTTGTCCCTGAGATCAAGGACCCTAGTCTCCTTAATCACTTCTAGCCCATTTGTCTCTGAAATGCATCTTATAAGATTCTGGCCATGGTTATTAGTAAGAGACTTTCTAGAATTATTCCCAAGGTGATCTCGGCAGAGCAACATGGTTTTATTCAGGGTCGATGAATTCAATGGGTGGTTAGCATTGCTAGTGAATTGGTTAATGACATCAAAAAACGTACAGTGGGATCCAATATCATCTACCAAGTTGACATGACTAAGGCCTATGATAGAATGGAATGGAGTTTTATCATTCATGTTATGAGGGGGTTCGGTTTTCAGTAACACTTTTGCAACATTTGTTTCAGGTGTTATTCCTCACCCTGGATCTCAGTTTCTATGATGGGGATGTGTTTTGGCTTCTTTAAAACCTTGCGAGGTGTTCGACAGGGTGATCCACTATCTCCATCTATTTTTGTCCTTGCTCAAAATACATTGTCCAGGAATTTGGTTAGAGGCTTAATGGAGGGCAATTTGAAACTGTTCAATGGAAGAAGGAATACAGAGAGCATATCACACTTGATATTTTCTGATGATTTATTTCTTTTTATGAATGGAAGTAGTAGATATTTGAAGAATCTCAGAGACATCATGTTCACTTATGTTAGGTTTAGTAAACAATATATCAAACCTTTGAAGAGTCATGCATTTATTTCAGATAAATGCTCCAAAAGAATATGTAAGGTTGTTCAAGGGATCCTTGGTTTCAAACAAATGCAACTTCCTATTTTGTACCTTGGAGTACCGATTTCTTGTGGCTGAATCAAGAAGCTTCATTTCAATGATATTCTTGATTGTATTTGGGGAAGGATTTTCAATTGGAAGAAAATGTTATTGTCGTTTGGTGGATGGGTTATGCTCGTTAATAGTGTTCTGTTTTACATTCCCATGCATACCTTCTCTGTTATTAATCCACGAAAAGGAACTGTGGAGAAAATGAAAAGTATTCTTACTACCTCTCTATGGGATGATAAAGTGGAAGGGTAGTGTCATTGGGCATCGTGGAAATGGATGGCCCGTCCAGTGGATGAAGGAGGTGTTGGTCTCTGTGATATACAGGACACCATCCTGGGATTAAAAGCTCGATTAGCCTGGGAAGTAATTGTTGGGAGACACTTTGGGTGAGATTTTTCAGAATGCGTTATGGCGGGAAGGGAGAGTATAACATGTAGGGCGCGACTAGACTGGCCAAATGCATGTTTTCACATATGGAGCATTTGTCTTGCTACATTAGGTGGGTTGTTGGTCGGGGGGATATTAGCTACTGGGAGGATAATAGGACAGGTGTAAGGCTTGACTTCTTTGGTTTCCCATCTCCTCGTATTTCATTTAGGGAAGCTAGCGACATGTATGATTTTATTCATGCAACACTTAATTTAACTCAGTTAAACCTGTTTGAAGGCATCGTGATGAGTTATGATCTGGATTTGTGCTGTTTTACGGAAGTAAGCTCTGGTAGGTATAATATCTGGGACTATAGGAGAATTATTTAGAGAGATCTCCATATGGAGGATTGGGGATTGGTGGCTTGGTGCAAGAAGATTCTAGCGAGAATGAAATTCTTGGTGTGGAGGATAAAAAACAGAGCAATACCGATGGATGAAAATATACAGAAAAAGGGGTCTTCATGGTTTCATGATGTTACTGCTATGAGAATCCGAGGTCAGAAATGATGGACCATTTATTTTTCCAAGGGAAATGGGCCTCTTCACTCTGATCACTTTTCACCCATCCTCCATTCCCTGATGCTGAGTCCCCGTCTCCCCAGGAGTTTATGCTGGTTTGGATCTCTAGTACTGAGAATAGAGTAATGGAACAGACTATAAGGATTATAATTCTCGTTGCTATTTTTTGGGTCATATGGGATGTGCGAAATCATGTTAGGCTGGGATCCAACAATTCGTTGTTTTATATCTAGTTTCAGATGAAGTCTCTCACAGTGGAATTGGCCTCGCTTTTCAAAGGTGGGATATCCTCAGTTACGGTTTTCAATCTTATTAATCACCCCTGCATATAGCAGAGAGGGAGAGGATGTTGTGTGAGGTGGAAGCCACTGAGATATGGTTTGAAGCTAAACAATGACGGTTCCTTCATAGAGGGAGTCATGAGGGGCGGTGGTTTGCTTCAGGACTATTGGGGATCTGTTATTCTTTCCTTTAGTGTCTTTTATGGTCCAAGGAACTCCTTGGGTACGGAGGATCGAGCTCTTCTCTCTGGCTTGATGGATTGTAGGTACAATGGTTTGCAGGTGACATAGGTGGATTCAGATTCTGAGGTTCTTGTTAAAGCGTTACAGGGAAACCATGCGATACCTTGGGAATTGATTTATCTCATCTGAAGGTTCAAGGCAGAGGCCCATCATGGAAATATTATTCATCATATTTGGAGGGAATCTAGCTTTTTGGTGGATTCACTTTCTCTATTGGGCAGACAAGAGGAGGAACTTTTGATTTATGATAGCCTGCATTCTCTTCCCCTTGTGTGTTTTACTGTGGTGCAAGGGGATGCCTTTGGACTTCACTATTTTCATCCTCCTTGAAGGAAGGTTATTTGTTTTACTTGATTTTGTTAAATAGTAATAAAAAATAACTTTCAGTCAGTTAGATGTATAATAATAATTAAAATTGAAAGTTTTAGTATAGATGATTACCATATCGTAATGAATCATCCTTTGGATATCCTCTTAGGGACAACAAGGTTGGTATTTTTGGAAGTCCAGTCCCTCCATAACTTATATAAGGATTTTTTTGAAGATAAATAAACATGTTTTGGTTGATTTATGTGGTTTTTATGGGTGATTAGGTAACTAGGGTTGTTTATACTTGATAAGGGGTGGTTTTATGTGATTAAATAATGATTATTTTGTATTTAAAGCTAACCACTTTTCGATGGAATTTATTTCAAAAACTTTGGTTGATAACTAATGATTTAAATTATTATTAGGGTCTTAAAAATAATCAACCATCCATTTAATGTTATATTTTTTAGTTATTTTAAGCTTCAACCTTTTAACTTTAACACACTACATTAGTTTACCTATACATCAGTAAATATTTTTTTACCACGGTAAATATTTTATGCCTAAAAATTAAATTAAATTATTAAATAACCAAGATATTTTTATTCCAAATATTTAATCCATTTTTCAAATTTCAAAACACATAAGTTTCATAATTTAATTTTAAATTAAATCGTCAAAACACAATGAAAAATAGTTTTTTAGAAAAATGATATTTTAAAATATAAAATAGTTTTATATTAAATTCAAGTACAACATCCATTTTAAAAAATTGGATTATTATAAAAAAAGGAACAAATTAAAATTAATAACTAATATAAAACTTAATTTTACTTTTTAAATACTTTAAAACGAAATGTAGTTTTCAAAAAAATTTGGCATTTTCATTATTCATTGAAAATTTAAACTTTTAAGAAAATTATCAATATTTTAAAATAGAATAATTTTGATATGATGATTTAAATATTTTTAATTTTATAGTGATTTTTCTAAAATGTTATAGAAATTAATTATATTATTTTTATTAAAAAAATACAAACCATTTTTGATGAAAAATATGTTTTTGATGAGTAAAAGAACATTACTAAAAATTTAATCGAATAAAATTACTAAAAATATTTTAATTATTTAAAAATAATTAATTAATAAATTATAAATAATTATAAACAATTTATATTTCATAATTCCATTAATTCTATTCATTCCTATCAATTTAATGGCCTGGTTATAATAGGCACATTTAAATAATAAGATTTCATTGTTTGTTTAAGCTTGGGGTTATGTATCTTGTACTCTATCAAACATAGTCCTTTTGAAATATTTGGATGTCACATTTTCCCCTAGTTAATAAATCATGTCCTCAAAATTTTAACTTTAGATAAAAATTTAGAGGTTTGACTTTATAAAATACCTTTGTTAAAATACCTCATCGTAAAAAGGATAAATAAAACTTCCACTTAAAAATTGTGAAAGGAAATTAAAATGGTCACCAAAGGTAAAACATATTAGGTATCCATGTAATTGAGCTTGGATATGGAGTATAAAATTTAATACCCATGGAATGATAGGGATTGATTGGGAACATGATCATGTGAATGTTAGCCACCACAAAATCATAAATTTGTGATGGGTTATGAGGATTATGATTTCTTATTATGAAAAGTAAATGGTTAAAGTTTAAATTTAAAAATTATTTTACTATATTATTTTAATTCATTTAAAATCTATACCAAAAGTGAAATAAAATATCCTTAATTGAAAATTTTAGGTTTACCCTTTAATAACTTTCCACCCGAAGCTCATCTTTAGGTCTAAATGAAGAGTCTGAATTTTTCATGCCTAAAGGACTATAATCAACTTATAATGAATTACATAATCAAAAAAGTGTAATTATATATTCCTCATATCTTTAGAAATTAAAAAAAACCAAAATTTTTAGTATAAGATATGATAATTATGCAAACAGAATAAACTTTTGTATGATGAAAAACTAATTTAATACCCAAAGTTCAACAACAATACCCATAGAAAATTCATCTAATAACTAACCTCAAAATTCCTAAAAATATTTTAGTCTATGATTTAAACCAAAAAATTAGAATGAATGGATCAAATATTCTTACAATATTAAATTTTAACAATTATTTCAAAATAACATAAATTACTCGTTATTTGTCCTATAAAAAATGTAACTGCATATATCACATAATCTCCAAGATATGATAATAATTTCTATAAAAAACATGAATCACTATAAATATCCTAAAAATAATATATTCTTCCAATTCAATGTTTATTAGTCAAGAAAATTTCCATAATCATCTTTTTAGCTTAATAATATTGGGTTACAAAAATAGTGAATGTCTTTTAAAATAACATTGATCGCTTAATCACCAAATCAAATTTTAATCCCATGGTTATCAATAAGATAAAACATTTATTCCCAAAATTAAATTAAAATTTATAAATTAGAAAGTTCAAATACTTAAAAACAACTTCATACTAACTAGGATATCATGTAGGCTAGTGAAAGGTGATTCACACTTATCTCCCTTTGGTTGTGGGTTCGATTCCTACAGCCTTTTTGAATGTGATGGGTTGTCACACGGTCTGTGGGATGTCTATTTCTAAAACTATATAATTATTATAACATTCCAAAATACATGAAAAAAATACTAAAAACTATATTTTATATATTTAACATTATAAAATTTTCTAACCTCAAAGGTTATATCATACCTTTCCTTTTGTATCCTAGCATGTAATAACAAATAATTAACTCAAAAAATTAAATGTCTAAAAAATTATCATTTGTCATATTAAAATATCATAAAATAATTCCTAAAAATGGGTTGAGAAGAAATTTAAATCCTGATAAACCTTAAAATTATAAAAATAAGATGGTATTCATCATTATTAAGATTAACTCATCTAAAAACATTGTATTCTCTAATGTTTTCTAAACCCTACCTTTGACACAAAATGTAATTACATAACCTTAAAAATCACATAATATAATATTTTTAAACATGAATTATATTTATTTCATTACCAAATATCTTTTAAGTTTATATTTTTAGAGAAATAAGACAAACTCTTACATATTAAACTCATACACTACAAGTAGACAATTATACCCGTTATCCATTTTTTCCACCAAACTAAAATTTGTAAAAGGAAACATGTTATTTTCTCATGTCACATCATGAAATTTTTTATATTGACCTTATACTTTAATCTATAAATCCATTAAACCCTGGGAATAACATTTTTAACATGGTATGAGCACAAAATGAAAAGTAAGGGACATTAAAGAAATGATAATTTTAGTCCAGTAAAAAAACATGAAAACTCATTGAAACTTTTTTTAAAACATACCTTTTCATATAAAATTAGATTAATTTTCTATAAAAATAATCATTATATTACCTATTTATATGAAATTATTTACATGAAAACACATTATTAACCATAGGAATTTCTTGTAGGTACCTTGGGACATTATTATCATATAACCCTTATAGAACCCTTATAAATTGGAATAACCATATAACTGAATTTTAATATAATTATCCAATGAAAAAAATCATTAACCAATGAATTAGAGTTCTATATAGGTGAACCTATAATATAAGTTATAATAGGATCAACTGATGATATCATGGTTCACCCATCATATGAACTATAATGGTCTCACCCAACACTATCTGGGAACACCCATCGTATAATCTGTAATCGGCTCACCTGATGCTATCTGGGCACACACATCATATAAGCTATGATAGGATCAACATACACTATCTGGGTTCACCAATCGAATATAATTTCCAAGGATCATATCATTAATAAAAAACTATAAAAATCTATTAATCTCATTAAGAAATCACTTTTCGATATTAAAACTTCATTTAAAATAATATTTTCAATAACAAAACACCCTTTTTATTTGAAACCCAATTTTTTATACTGAAAAACCATTTTATTTGTTTTTTTTCAATACCAAGATAACTAGAACAAGTTAAAAAAATATCTTAATTTTATTAAAATATCTATAAAAATATTCTCAAATAAAATAAGATATCTATTTTAAAAACACTTATTATATTTTACAAAGCCCCACACTTAAAAATGAAAACATTTTATTTAAAAATAAACTTATAAATATGTAAATTAATATTAAAAACCTAAAGGTATCACGATGGAGGGAAAATTATCTCATTTCTTATAATTGTAAAAAACATTCCTCTTTTAATTTTGTAAAGATGAACTTTAAAAGAGTATTTTTAAAAGAAAGGCCATTAGATAAACATTAAAAAGATGTATTTTTTAAAAACATTTGAGGGGTAATTGAAAATAACATTTTTAAAATATTCATTTACATATAAACAAATTAATAAAAATAATTTTAAAAACATTCAAATAAAAGAAAAATATTTAGAAAACAAATCATTAAAACATTTAAAATAAGTCTTTTTAGTTAAAGAGTCCCTTACAAATATTATAACATTAAAGTGAGTTTTAATAAAAGTAATAATTATGAATATCAAATATATATCCATATAAAAAAATTCAAATAAAAAATAATAAAATAAAAATTCAGTTTACACAAAATCTTTCCATGACATAATCAATGAAGTATATGTTTAACTCAATGAAAGGTAATTGAGTTAAGAATTCCCTTACCTCAGGTTTTACTTCTTTAAACATTTTTAAACCTCCAGTATAATGGTTTTGAACATGTTATTAATTTATTATAGAACCATATTCATATTTATAACTTCTTATTTGATCCTTTTATAACATCTTATCATCCATTAATTAATAATATTTCTTTATTTTCATGGTTTTGTGTGTTAGCTGCCTTGTTTTCCCATGTTTGTTTTGTCTTGAATGTCCCGATTCTCTAAAATAGGTTATAGATAAATCAATTAAACAATTATATTAAAGTAAAAAACATAATATTTAATCATTAAATATGTTTTTATATCCATTATTTAATCTTGAATATTTAAAATGAATCACATCCATTTGTGGAGAAGGTAAGTCATACCTACGCATGGGTGATGATATCATTTCTAAATGGTCGAAAGGGTAAGGTATTGGATGGTATATTAATTTTAAAGAATCAATAAAATTTCATAATTATAATATATATCATTTATTCAAATTATCATAATCATACATGTAATTTTGTAGTGAAAAAATAATTACACAATTATTTGGAGACGGTAAGTCGTACATATGCACATGTGAAGTTTACGATTTCCATAGGATGGAGAAGAGATTGAAAATGATCGTTGCATAAAAATAATAACATATTAGTACATTTATGATACATTAGTTATTAATTTAGAATTTTCACATCACATTAATAGAAATTATAATAATAAATAAAATTTAAAGACTCAGAAAAGAAGATTACCTTCTCTTAAAGAATCCTCCTTTTGATTTACTTGTAGGGACACTAAGATTGGTAATGTTAGAAGACCAGCACCCCAAGAAATTATACAAGGATGTAGGGAAGATATATTATCAGGTATTGGCCAATATATATTTTGTGGAGGATTGATGGGGGAATGTGGGGTATTTATACCAGAGGAGGGGTGGGTTTAAGTGGTTAAATAATGATTATTTTGTATTTAAAGCTAACCAATTTTGGGTGTAATGAATATAAAAGAATTTGGTTTATAATTAATGTTGTAAATTATGGTTATGGAATTTAAAATCATCATACAAACCTTTAAAATTATAGTTTTTAGTTGTCTTAATATTTTACTTTTTATCATTAACCCACTACATTATTTTACATATACTGCGGTAAAGATTTTTTTACCACAATAACTTTTTTATGCATAAAAATGAAAATAACCGTATTATATAATTTTGAAATTATGATTCAAAATATTTAATCCCTTTTTCAAAATTAAAAAAACAAAAGTGAAATAATTTAATTTAAAATTATACCGAAAAACTCAATGAAAATATTTTTTTTTGGTAAAAATACCATTTTAAAATTATAAAATGATTTTATTTAAAATTATAATAGAAAATACTTTTAAAAAATTGTACTATTTTAAATAAATATAAACAAATTAAATTTTTTAAAAAATATAAAACATAACTTTAATTTTATATTACTTTTAAAAAAAATACTATTTTTAATAAAAATCGGTATTTTCACCATTCATTAAAAAATAAAACATTTCATAAAATTATCAAAATTGAAAATTAGTATAATATTGATATTATGAATTAAAAAATTATATTTATTTTATAAAAAAATTCTAAAAATTCCATAAATTAATTATATTTTATTTAAAATTATAAATAAAAATCATTTTTGAAGAAAAATATGTTTTTTGATGAATAAAATAACCTTAATAAAAATATAATAGAATGAATTTAATAAAAATATATTAATTATTTATAAATAATTAATTAATAAATTAGAATAAGTATGGAAATTATATATTTCACAATTCCAATAATATTATTCATTCAAGACAACTTAATGGTTAGGTTATGATGATCACATTTAATAAAAATAGTTCGTTGTTCATTTAAGCGTGGTGTTATGATTCTTGGATGTTATCGAACATAATCCTTCAATTTAAAATTTTGGGATGTTATAATAAATTTAATGGGTAATATAGAAAAAAATATTCCATGGAAATGCATTCAACACACAAAATAGAGTAGTAGGTGAATATAACATGAGTCCCAATGAATGAAAATTGAGATGAAAAAACCCCAAATATGAATTAGGTAGAAATTAAATAAAAACCACTTTAATTATATGGGTTAAAATTAATCATTGAACCCAAAAAATAAATTAATTTAATGATATAACATCTTTATTGGGAAATTTATACACTACATAAAGGATGTTAGGTGGATAATACAAAACTTATCTCAAGAGAAAAATTTGAGACAGAAAACCCTTACCTATTATCCTAACTTCCATGAACATATTCATGCATCAAAAAATATCTATCTTAATAAATTAATTCATAACCTTACTCATATCAATTTTAGTTTATCATGTTTATAAATATTCATTCCGTACATGAATTGTAATGATTTTCCACATCAGGTGTTTATTGTTTTGATAGTTTGTACTAGTTTCATAATATTGGTGCCCATATTCTTTATTATTCCAAACATATTTATTAATAGATCATTAATATTAATAATATGTATGAATTATAATTATTTATGATGTTTAAAATTCCCTTTATGGGTGTATTATCCTTTATCCTTGAAGATTAACTCGAAAACAATCATGTTTTAGTGAATTTTCATGATCAAAGTGTGTTTTATTAATTAATGAAGTAATTATTATTATAATTTATATAAAACCAAAATAGATAATTTGTTAAAAATTTATATCACATTATACTAGTAATTATTTTCTCATATTTATTCATTATATAAATTCAGAGTATAGACATACTCCTGATTCCACAACACTTTCTCTTTAGTGCCAAGAATATAGATATACTTCTCATTATAAGACAAGTCTAGATCCAACTCTATTCCCTTAGATGTGAGCATATGTGTTGGATATGAAATGTATTTCCTTAGTAATGAAACATATAAGACATAATGTACTTTGGAATGATTGGGAAACATAATCAATCAATAATATATATCCCTGATTATTTCTAGTATTTAAAATGGCCTAATGTACCTAGGGCTTAACTTCCCCTTTTTAAAAAATATCATAACTCCCTTCCAGGGTGAAACCTTCAAGAATACATGATCCCGACATTGAAATTCCAATTATTTCCTTTGATTATCAGAATAAATAATTTTTTATTACTTGGGATTATTTGATAAGATACTAAGTAGTTTATAATTTAAAAGTAATCTATTCCACAAGCTCTGGGAAAACTAAATTAATTTCTCCGACTTCATCCCAACAAGTTGGAGTATAAACCCTATTTCCTCTATAATTCATTGTATGTTTTAATCAGAACTCACAAATTAAAGTTATCATTGTAATAAAATTTCTCTATAAGTATATTTTTATCCCATATACCTTAAATGTCAAGAGAACATGATCTCAACATTTTTTTTAAATTCTTTATAGTACTTTTAGAGTTCCCCTTAGTTTTGGGATGATTGATGATACTTAAATGTATCTTAATATTGATATCCCTCTAAAGAATCTTTCAAAATTTCATTGTAAATGTAGTTTAATTATTAGATAAAATAGATATAGGTTCCTCATTTAGCATTATTATTTCATTGATATAGAATCTAGAAAGGAGAATAATGGGTAAATCTTTTCTTATCACTAAGAAATGAGAAAACATAGTGGGATAATCAATGATGACCTATATAGAATAATTATTCCTTGGAGTATTTAGGTGTCCAATAAAAAATTACCTTGTAATATTTTCCCACTTCCAAAGGTGTAGGAAAAGGTTGCACGAATCCTTTAGGATATTGTATTATTGATTTTATCCACTGGCAGACTATGTATCTTGACACATAGTCTGCAATTTCTTACTTAATTCTGTCTCACCAGAAATTTTTTCTTAAATAACTATACATATTTGTACTATCATAGTGTACAAGAAAATTTTAGCTATGTGCTTCATTTATTAGTTCCCTATTCACATATGATATGGATAAAACACATAACCACTTCCCAAAATTCAACACTTCATCACTATAGATGAATTTAGTCAACTAACCAACATTTCATGCTTTAATATTCCTTTTTAAGTCCCTATCATCCAATTGGTAATTATCTATCCTTTACAGTAACTATTCTTTATAAATTTATTGAAAATAAATGATGGATCCCCTTTCCTAGAAATCAATATATCCATATTTAATAGATCTATATATATATATGATACTTTTTTAATCCTCATCATGTTCAAAACTCCGTGGTCTCTCCTACAGAATACATCAACCAAATTATTTTCCTTCCCAGTGTGGTAGTGCATCGAAAAATCATAGTCCTTGAGTAGTTTTAACCATCTACTTTTCCTTACATTTTTCTCATTATGAGAGAATATATACTTAAAAATCTTATGGTTTGTATATATATTACATATTTCACTATATAGGTAGTGTATCCATATTTTTAAAGTAAATACAAGGGATACCCATTCAAGTTCATGATTTGGATGGTTCTATTCATGGATTTTCAATCACCTTAATGCATAGAAAATCACCCCATCATTTTTCATAAGGACATATCCAATTCATTTATTCGATGAATCACTATAAATTATGAATCCTTCATTTCCTGATGATAATGTTAAAACCAGTGAATTAATTAGTATCCTCTTAAAATTTTAAAAATGTTCCTTACATTTTATTTATCAGTTGAGTTTTAACCCTTTACTTATTAACTTAGTTAATTGGTTGGCCAACCCAGACAAATCTTGAACAAACCACACATAGTAGACTACAAAATCTAGAAAACATCATATCTCAATTATGTTCATTGTTGTAGGAAAGTATTTTTCTACCTTTATCATTTAAAGGAAAATAGTTATTCCATCCTTGGATATATTATGTGGAAGAAAATAAACTTCATCGATCCAAAATTGAAACTTTTTTTATTTCCCATATAATTTCTTTTTACTAAGGGTCTATATAATTATTTTCATATGAATCTCATACTCTTCATATCTCTTATAGTATATCAAGATAAAATCAATGAATTCCAATTTTGTTTTATCAATATACACCTTGAAAACACTATTAATATGATCCACAAATGTTGAAGGTCCATTATTCAATACAAAAGGCATTATCCTGAACTCATAATTTACCTACATTATTTGAAATAAAATATTTGGTATATCATCCTTATTCACCCTTATCTGATGATAACTAGATAGAAGATCAATATTTTAAAAGTAATAGTTCCTTCAGGATGACCAAATAAGTCTTGAATTAATGTAAAATTATACTTATTATTTATAGCAATGGAATTGATATCCTCATAATCTATAGATAGAAACATAGACCCATCCTTATTTTTCACAAATAAAATAGGGGTTACCCATGGTGAAATACTATGGTGTATAAATACCTTATCACACAACTGATGTAGTCATTTCTTCATCTCGTCCAACTATAAAGGTTCTATTCTATAAAGAGTTTTATAAATAGGATTTTTATCAAAAATGAGTTAAATAGGGAACTAAACTTCACACTCTTGTGGATGACCATATAATAATTTTGAAAAAATATTAATGAAATTTGTTACCATGGGAACATCCTATATTTTTTGGATACCTTCCTCATGCGTAGATTTCACTTGATATTTGCATCTAACCTAAATTTAATTAAAGAGAGAAACTGGGAGAGGATCCATACATGATTTAGATGATGATGATTACCCTATAAAGAGAAGGTATTAAATTTCACCATTATGAATCACAAAATCCATTTATTCTTATTAAAATTTTACTTGTAATTTGAAATCCAATCTATACCAAAGATAATATCAATGTAAACCATAGGTATAACAACAAATTTTGACAATAGGGCATTCTCATGCATCATAATTGTAGATTTCTGACACATCTTTGTATCTATAATATTTACAGTTAGTGACTTAATTGATAACTACCATAATATGTTGCAAAGAAAATATCTAATGTTTTTTGAAAAAATTGATTATATAATAATGTGTGAAGATCCAGAATCAAATAAAACAATATCTAACTTCAAATATCAGATAAAATTACCTTCCACCATATCATTAGTAACTTCTAATCAAGTTGTGATAGTCTCCTAAGCTTATAATTTATCCCTAGGCCTCTTATAAGTTAAATATTTTTGAAATTTTGGGAATTGGTTCGCATAATATCCCTTATCCCAACCGTTAAATAAATGAATATAAATAGTATCTTCCTTTACCTTCTATTGGTAATCTTGATGGCCATTTTCTCAGCACATGTAATAAAATATAGTTCCCTTCCCGTTATCCCAATGGTTTTTCTTCCCACATTTATCACATGTGGAAAATCTAACCCTTCTTTTCCCCTTTTACATATTTTTTTTCCAAGAAGGTCAATTGACCTCTTATTCTCCCGACAACCCTTGAATACATAAATCACGGAGAACTCATATTATACCATAATGGCACTAGAGACCATGAACTCATATCATTAAAAGTTATGAGATAAAAATGTATTATGAAGGCTTGACTTTAACCCATCAAAGCAATGCTCAATCTTTCTTTTTAGTCTATGTACGTAGTCCAAAACATGTCTATATTGTAACAAAACAAGATCCTATAACCCATATATGGTGTCTAATTTATTACATTGGCATAGATACAAGATATTTTACCATATAGGATCAATTAGATTACCAATATTGGAAAAATATACACAAACATGGTTCCATCACTACATTATAAATATAAAATACATTTTGTGAAAGTATTCTTGAATATTTTATATTATTCATAATATCATTTTTATATCGTATGGAAAATAAAACTAATAAAGTGTGATCTGAGATGATCAGTTATAGTTACGTACAACATAATATATAATTCATGAGACACATGCTAATATCCAAATATGAGAACAAACACATAACCCATAAAGTAAAAATGGAAAAAAAATAATTTAGTCTAGAAAATAATACTTAATGTAATATATAATGTACGTAAAAAATGAAAAGATCAGGTTTGGAGAACATGCACACAATCCATAAAGTATAAAAGGGAATAAATACATGCTGAAAAAACCTAGTGTAAAACCAACCAAAGGAAACTGAGGTGAATATATCTCCATAAAAAACATTCACCAAAGATAAATATCATCTTCTATTATCACCTTTGGGAACTATTATGCTCTCCATACACCAATATAATGCCCACTAATATATACACAAATTTTCCTATCATTTTTATGATACACAAACATGTGGGAAAAAATCATACGTAGGAGTGAGTACGTATATACCCAGTAGGACACCATGAAAAAAACATTGTAGGAAGAGTGGAATGGATAGTTACCCCCAAACCACAATGGAAAAGGATAACCCATATAGGGAAGAAGAACATGATTGTTAAAATACCATATATGATTTCAATTTAGAGAACCCGAGACACTATATAAAACTCATTAACCATTACGATTCTCAAGGAAATTCATTCCAAGAAACCAAAGAATCCACATTGCCCAGATAAACCATATCCACATCATTTAATCTAGTGTGGTTAGGGATGGGTTTATTTCAATTTAATGTGTTTGTTGAGGGATTACTAAACCCCTGAAAGAGGGACCACTCATCATCAAAAAAGTTAATCAAATTATGTGGAACCTAAATCTATAAATAGGTGACCCATGGCTAGTTGATTCCTAGAACACCGATCAAGGGAGTGAACAAATCTATTAACAATGTGGAGGATCTATGAATTATCATGTTTAAGGGAGTACCAAATGTAATCCAAAACTATAAAGGGTACACACTCTAAGAATTTGGTGTAGTATCAAACTCTAATAACATTTAAGGGATCCACATATTCTTACCAACACACAACCAAGGGTGTAATAAACCAAATTCATGCTTCAATCATCACATTTGATCCCACTCATTTTCCCTAATGAGTTAAATAATAAACTTATCAAAAACCTGATATATATATATTCTAGATTATTCTAAAGGATTGTACCACCATAATCTATATGAAAAATGGATCAAACTAGGCTATCTTATTACCCCAACTCGGATCTTGTTTGTCAATCGAGAATAAATACATACTTTAGGAGAATTAAGGGATCACCATTTGATCACCGTCGATAAAAGGATCATCTAAGACTACTTAGGACAAAAAATTAATCACCATAGGCTGGGATATTAAAAGAGGAAAAGAGAATATCTGGGAGAGAGGTTTCAACCACTATATATAATAAAACCCCAAACTAATCTAATACTAAAACAATATTAATGGATCTAGTGATACCCTTCAAAGACCATCCAAAACCAAAATACAATACTTACCATCATGAACAAAACCATGTGTCAATAAATGTTCCAAAAACAAATTCACAATAAAAACCCATTTTAACTCCCTAATAAACTCATTCAACTCTCATTAAATTCACCTATATTGAACCCGATGTGATGAATAAAATGTTGTCATGATAAAATCCCAAAACCACTTATAAAAATAGCACAATGATTACAAATCCTCGACCTAAACTCAATGAAACTCATAATGAAAACCCACCATAATGGTAAAACACCCCTGTGTGTGATAAAAGTGATTGAATAACACATCCCAGGCATCATGTTTGAAATTAATCCAAAGACACTTAATACTTCATGCAAAAACCTATAAAAATAGGGCACAATGCTAACCATTATGATGAAATCTCAAACACTATTTATACAAGGTTACTCTAAACTCACAAATTATTAATGTATATAAGAATAATTCCTCACCATTATATCTTCTTTACCTTTATGGGTGGGTCAGATAAATGATTAATAGGTGTTTTGGGTGATTTTAATACGATCCAAGGGTGATTAGGATCAGTGATGTTCCAATAATTGAGGTGTGATCATGATGAACAAATTGGTTGGTCGGTTATCCAAATTGTAACATCCACAAGTTAATCAGGTACAAAACATTTTTACTTTATTTATATCTAATTAATTAAGTGACATGGGGTGCGTGCCTGCACACCTCGCTATGGGTCCCGGGCAGCTTTTTATTTAATTTAAGTAATTAAAGACCTTTTATGAAAAAATGTCACGTCACGCTTTAGCGCAGTGTTCAGGTTTTAAATAATTAATTAAGGATTGGAAAAGATTAGTAATAGATTTAAAAAATAGTTTAAAGAATTATGGAAGGGATAAAAAGAAATTATGAAATAAAATAAAGAGGGGGTTACAGGGAAAATGAAAATAATTAAAATGGGGGATTCCCGTTTTTAATTATTTTTATTATTTTTATTTCCATTCTTTTATTTTATTTTATCATATTATTTTATTTCCTTTTGTCCTTATAATTTACTTTTTTATTATTTTTATTTTCTTTTAGTTTTCTTTATTTTCTTTATTTTCTTTTTTTCCCTCTCCTCTCTCCCTCTCCCACTCATCACATCACACCCCTCAATCCTGTCAGACCAACTAGTAGCCCCTTCAGACAGCTGATTCTCCTATATCTATCATTTGATTCCTTCATCACCAGGTGCACAATAAACCTTTGGGAAAGGTTAACATATCATAATTGGAATCATGTATTTTTGTTGAGTAATCTACGAGCAATTCGTCATGGAATATTGTTGCCCTATTTTGGGGTCTTTCTAAAATCCATCATTTTCATCCATTTTAGGTCAAATAAAATTCTACCATAGATCATAGAGTCTTCTATGACTACATGGTATGGTTCCTACTCACTTTCCCTCCATTTTGTTGTGATTTATTAAAAAATGTTGTTGTGTCGTTAGTCGGTGCCTACCGTCTTTGTGCAGTTTTATCCATTTTAATTAAATAAATGGTTTTTATTAATTTTTGAAACCTAAATAATATTAAGTTAATTCATTTGAATGGTTTCAACAAGATTGGACACCCCTTTGGGTGTGTCGACGTAGTCGGTGTATTTTTCCGTTAGCCTGGTTGTTAGTTTAATTTGCTGTGGGTATTGCCCAACCCATTTTTATTGTTTTTAAATTAAATGAATAGTTGTTTGAATTATTGAAACAAAGTTGGAAACCCTTTTGGGCTTGCTGACATGATAAGTGTATTCTTCTGTTAGCCGAGTTTATTTTTTAATTAATTGCAAGTGCTGCGAAGCCCCTTTTTATTGTAGTTAAATTTAATAAATATTTTATCTGAACATGAACATGAATTAATGTATTATTGGAACTTATTATGCTGAACTACTTATTATTTAAATGTTCTGTATCTACTGAGATTGATATGATATGTATATTTCCTTGCAAGTTGTTATGCTGAACTATTTATTATTTAAATGTGCATTATCCGCTAAGGTTGATATAATATGTATATTGACTTTTAAGTTGTTATGTTGTACTATTAAATTTATGCCTTCTTATGCATGGGTGTATCTAGTTAGTTTTCAAGATGATACTTTATATTCTTCTTATGTCATATTTGCTGCTATGAAAACTTTAATTAAATTTAGGGTGGTGAATGTGGGTGGGTCCCATATTAAGGGCCACGCTTAGATCCTCTATTCCTGACGGGTTACCTCTATGTGCTGAGGGGCGGTGTTGTTGTCTTTACTTGACCGAGAATTCCCCAAACTTTCTAATACTTTTGAGTGATACATGTTTCAAAGGGGCCCATTGGGATGGATATGTTGGCAGTGTGGCTATGCCAGCCTCAGATGAAACTCGACCCCTTTTTGCGAGACCGGGATGGACTCAGGGCGAAACCATACCTCAGTCGATACTTGGTATTTCGAAAGATTTCCTTGGATGGGCTTGGTGGTATTGGATAAATTGAAATATGTTCTGTAGCGATACCTTTGGGACAGGCTCAGACTCCAACTCTCAACTTGAAGCTTAAATAATGATGCACTTAAAATTTATGTTATGGCCAATTGAGTCTCTTGAGAATTGAGATATTTCCCCTGATATGTGGAAGTGTGCCTGGTTGATAGTAGACTTGAACCCCAAGTTAAAGAACAAGATTGGTGTATAATTTTTCATGGTTTTACCTTGATTTATGTGTTATATATATATATATATATATGCATGTTTGTGCATTTTTGGTGATAGGTACCCTTTCAGACAACCAGCTTAGGTTGAAGCTGGTGACCAGGCACGGGTGCAGTTTGGGACCCGGTCTGACTTATTTATTTCGTTGCACTGAAATTAATTTATTTGAAATGGTTATGTAATGGAACACTGTATTTTTATTTTTTCAGGAAATGGAAAGGTTTAGACACAATGGGGGCTGCCATACTGGGATTTTATCTCACACCCTGCTCGGGCATCATCGACACCCGAGTAGATTACATTCTCGCATGTATTGACAAGGGGATGTGTGCTGCTTTCGATGCTAGACTGTTCATTACTGTTTTGGATGGAGACTAGGTCAGAGGACCGTGCCTTGGTCGCGATGCAGTTGCTTCTTGTGTATTTTCTTTTAGTTGACTGTGTGTTTGAGTTCTGTTTTCTGTACTTTCAGTTTAGAATCATATCATAGGATGACACTCTTTTGTGAGTTTTCTCACTTGGTTTTTTATTTAGTCGGATTATTTACATTTCTTATACTACAGTTTATTTATTCACATGCTTATACTACTTATATTTTGTTGTTTTTTACTTCTGCTGTGATATTATCTGTTACCTATGAGGGCATAGTTTCCACCACGGACACAAAAAGGGCCCTCACTGCTAGTCGGCTACCTCTGGCATTCGGGGAGATTCCCTTGAGGTTATGTGATGCACCAGTCCGACCACTATCTTAGAGGTGAGCTGGATTGGGAAGTTACAAAGTGGTATCAGAGGTGGTTTCTCCTTTAGTCTTACTATTTGGGTTAGATAGGAGTCTAGGATATAGGAATTTGGGATATACTCTGTGCTTGGACATAGCTAACCCATGTACAGGGGAAAACTCAAATTTCTGGGTTGGGACTGCAGTTGTTTATTATGCCAGTTACTATTGATATGATTTCACTGTTGGGTGACTCACTTGTATTGCGTTGTTATTGTGTTGTTATTGTTTAAATAATGGGTTTACCACTACAACCCGATGATACGAGGGAAATACATTCCATGCATCATAATAGGGACTATATGATTTAAATTTCATGCATATTGTCATGCCATATCTACTTTCAGCATGTATTTACATATTTTCATGTGAGTGTTGTTGTTCCTATTAGTAAAATTTTGAATTTATGGTTTATGGATTCTAAAGTTGTGATAGTCAGTTATATGTTAGACTGACATAACCTAGGAGTGGACTATAGAACTTGTTTAGTAATCCTTTTGAGTTGTCTCTTCCATATTGAACCCCAGATCTTATGGAGGGTTGTCTATTGTTTAGTGCCCAGAGGTAGGCTATGTACCTAACCTCTTTTTCACCCTACTTGTTTTTATCACCTTCTTTACTCATTGTCTAAGAGTGTGTTTGTCAATTGAAGACAAATGTCACCACTATGTCTTTATGCTATGAATTAGGAGGGTGGTAATGAGCACATTCCAGAGATGGTGGGTCCTATACCACTAGTGGTACCTCTCATAGTGTCTCCTGGGGCACTACCTCCTATTGATCTTCCAATGGAAACTGGAACTCAGTTCAGGGATATTATCCTCAGGTTTATGCAGTCGGTTTAGAATATCCCTAGACCCGCACTGTTTATGTTAGACCTTATGCGGGACATTCTGCAGTAGCACCCTCCCACCTTCTCAGTTAGTGGCATCCCTCATGTTGCATAATCATGGGAAGAAGATGTACGGTCTATCTTCGACCACCTTGAGACACATCCAGAGAGAAGGGTTAATATTTCAGTATACATGCTTCATGACACAGCCAAACACTGGGGGGGGGCATTGTTTCTCATGCTGAGTAGGAAAGTGACATGGCTTGGGCTGATTTCCAAGCAGCCTTCTACAATCACTTTTTTCTTAAAACTATGTGAGATGATTGTGCGTGGGAGTTCCTACATCTTCAGCAGGGATCTATGATTGTGTTATATTATTATACTCATTTCATAGAACTTTATCATTTTCCCCCATATCTTACTAGTGACGCTTAGACTACTTCGAGGTGTTTTGAGGACGAACATGAGTATACTATACGCTCATAGGTGAACTTATTCTATTTGAAAACTATTATGAAGATTGTGAACCAAGCTCTAATATCATAGTGAAATGTCAGGGAAGCTAAACCAGTGAGCTAGGGTGGTTCAGTTCCAAGACAAGGTGATGGATCTTCTGGAAGCAAGAAACACTGTTTTGAAATTGAACATAGGGAAAATACTAGCCAAACAGTACATTTTGATAGCTCTATCACTTGTTATCAGTGCGGTAGGGATGGTCACAGGAAGCCGCAGTGCAGAAGAGATCCGAAGGAGTGTCGAGCTTGTAGAAAGATGGACCATCTTCAGCGTTTCTATAGTTCCTTCTCTTCAGCATCCAATGGTAGAGGATCTGTACCAGCACCTCCATCAGGTATGGGATCTATGACTCCACAGCAGGATGGAAGTTCTTTTTACCTCAGTCGATCAGGCTGAGTAAATGGTGGAGGTCCTTGTCGAGGAAATCATGTTCCAGAATATTAGCGTCAGTAGAGTGTACCTGCTCAGAACAACCAGGCAGCGTATCGGGGTCATGGCTCAGATCCCATGTACGGAGTTCAATCGGCACCAGAGGAGTAGAGTGTAGGACCCTCTATAGTGAGAGGTACTATTATAGTATCCTCTACCTTAGTGTCAACTCTTTTTTGATACTGGCATATCACACTCTTTTATATCTGCTACTATTGTGGAAAGTCTTGATTTTCCAATTGAGTAGCACTGCGGCATCATGTCTCTCGACACTCCTCTTGGGGTCAGAACAAAGGGTATACGCCAGTGCCAAGAGTTCCCCCTTGAGATAGGTGGGTACCATTTTTTTGGAATTTCTATATCCTCAATATATCTGGCATCAAATACATTCTTGGTATAAACTGGATTTCTATTTATTGTTTTGAAGTAGATTGCTATCATCGTCGGGTATCCTTTATATTCCCTGAGCGCGACACATATCTTCACAAAGGAGAATGATATTTGTAGGAAGAATGAGATATGCATAAATATGCAGGGTTGGACAGAGTGACCGCTCAGTTGGAAAGTCTCTTCATGATTATTTAGGGAATACAACTAGTTGAATTCCCTCCAATGGTGGATCTTTTCTTGGATTTCTTCTTCGATGATTTCTCTGGCTTACCTCTTATGAGAGATTTTGAGTTAACTATCGACCTCATACCAAGGTGTGGCAACAATGTCTATTCATCTATATAGGATAGCACCAACAGAGCTACAAGAACTCAAAAATTATCTTGAAGACCTTGATACTAAGGGTTTCATTAGACCTAGCACATCATCGTGGGGTTTACCTATCCTTTTTTCCAAGAAGGAAGATAGTACCCTATGGTTATGCATGGATTATCATCGACTCAACCAGATCGCGGTAAAGAATCGATATCCATTGCGTCGTATAGATGATCTCTTTGACCATCTCTAGGGGGAAACTGTTTTCTAAAAGATTGATCTAAGGTCGGGATATCACCAGGTGTGTGTGGGACCATCTGATATACCACATACAAGATTCTGAAGTAGGTATGGCTTGTACGAGTATCAGGTTATGCCATTTGGCGACACGAATGAACTAGAAGTCTTCATGGACCTGATGAAATGGGTTTTTCATTCATATCTTGATTTTTTTGTGGTAGTCTTCATGGAAAACATCTTAGTGTATTCACGTTCCAGAAACGACTATGCAACCCATCTTATGAATGTGTTGAGTACACTGAGAGAGCACTAGCTATACACTAATCTCAGTAAATGCCACTTCTTGATTGATAATGTGCACTTCTTGGGTCATATTATATCTGAAGTAGGGGTATCAATTGACCTAGAAAAAGTGAGCACTGTGGTTTGATAGGAGCAGTCGAAGAGTGTCTTTGACATCAGGAGTTTCTTGGGACTTGCTGGCTATTACAAGCGATTCATCCAGGATTTCTCATGCTTAGCAGGGCCTCTTACAACCATGACTAAGAAAGGTGTGCAGTTCATCGGGTTAGAATATTGTGAAAAGTATTTTCAAGAATTGAAATGAAGACTAACCTCAGCCCCAATCTTGATTCTACCTGAACCTGGTAAGAGATATACAGTATATAGTGATGCTTCAGGAATTAGACTGGGTGCATTTTTGATGCAGAGTGATCGAGTCGTGGCTTATGGATCCTGCAAGCTGAGACCTCATGAGAAAAATTATCTTACCCAGGACCTTGAGTTGGTAGTTGTGGTTCATGCTCTATGCTGTTGGAGACACTATTTGTTGGGTGAGAGATTCATTATCTACAAAGATCATAAAAGCTAGAAATATATCTCCACTCAACAATACATGAACTTTAGGAAACAGAGGTGGGTTGAATACTTGCAGTCATTCAACTTTGAGCTATCTTATACCCCTGGTAAGGGTAATGCTATGGCAGAGGCTTTAATCCACAAGACATAGACATAGGAAGTGCATGTAACCAGTGGTGAGTGGAAGATGATGAACTTGTTTTTAAAGATTCATCTGGAGGTTCAGGAGAAAAGTGGACAACAGGTTCTAGTAGCTCTTATAGTGAAACTCTCTCTTTTGAAGGATTATATAGGAAATAGATTACTGATCCTAAGGGACTTGTTTTGAGGGAAAGTGTTATAGGAGGAAACCCACATCTTGGTTGGTTTGTTGATGGCAGGTGAACCCTCCTTTACCATGGTTGTGTATGGGTACCTTCAGGTATAATAGAAGAGCTGATGAAGGAATCTCACACCTCTGTTTGTTCAATTCATCCTGGGTGGACCAAGATTTATAGAGACATGTGTCGACAGTATTGGTGGACTGATATGAAAAAGAAGATCACGGGTTTCATCACTCAGTGCTCCACTTGCCAACATGTGAAGGCAAAGCACCAGCGACCTACTGGACTCCTAAAACCTCTATCCATTCCTGAATGGAAATGGAATAACATCACTATATATTTCATTACAGGCTTTCTAAGATCTCCTCGAAGAAGCGATGTAGTATGGGTGGTTGTCGATAGGTTAACCAAGGTTGCGCACTTCTTGCCTCTCTGAGAGACCATTACGATTGATGAGTTAGGAAGGCTGTATATCTGGGAAATTGTGCGACTTCATGGCATACCACATTCTATTATCTCAGACGCAGATGCTAACTTTACTTCACAGTTCTGTCAATGGTAGAAAAAGACATTGGGTTCACAGGTACTTATGAGTACTACATATCACCCTCAGACCAATGGGTAGTCCGAGAGAACTATATGAGTGTTAGAGGATCTATTACAGGCATGTATCCTTGATTTTGGAGGTTCCTCGGAGAAGAATTTACCTCTTGTAGAGTTTACCTATAATAACAGCTTCCGGACGACAATCCAAATGGATCCATACGAGGCTCTATATTGTAGACTGTGCCGTTCATCTTTAAACTGGCTCAAAGTAGGTGAGGTAGCTTTGTGGGGTCCTCATCTCATTCAGAAGACTTCTGAGCTGTTCAGCTGATTCAGAAGTGTATGACTATAGATCAGTCCAAACAAAAGACTTATACCAATCCTCTCTGTAGACCTATAGAGTTATAGGTGGGACATTGAGTCTTTCTGCGTGTTTCTCCGAGGTTGGGTCACATGCGGATCAGGAGGTAGGGGATGTTATCACTGAGATACGTCAGTCTATTCGAGATAGTGGAGGGAGTTGGGCCGGTATCCTATCGGTTACTACTACCATAGAGGAACCATTCCATGAACAACATTTTCCATGTATGGTAGCTTCGATAATATCATCCAGACCCATCTCATTATTTTGACCCTAACGCCATCGAGCTTGACGCTGATGCATCCTTTGTGGAGAATCCAATCCGTATCATCAACTGTAGCATGAATTTCCTTCGAGGAAAGACAGTCCCACTGGTCCGAGTGTTGTGGCAACACAGATGTGTTCATGACGAGACCTACTGATGTACATGTGTAGTGGCCGAAACACTTTTCTGGTGACGTTCCACTACCCTCAGAAGGGAAACTTAGGGACTAGTTGTCTTAAGGATGGGAGGTTGTAATGTCCCGGACATAATCAGGCACATACTGTTTTTACATTATTGTAGTCTAATTTACTAAGTGACTCGGGGCGCGTGCCAGCACACCTCACTGCAGGTCCCAGGAATCTTTTTATTTAATTTAAATAATTGCAGACGTTTTAAGAAAAAATGTCACGTCATGCTTTAGTGCAGTGTTCAGGTTTTAAATAATTAATTAATGATTGGAAAAGAATAATAAGAGATTTAAAGAATATTTAAAATAAATCATGAAAGGGTAATAAGAAATTTTTAAATAAAATAAAGAGGGGGCTATAGGAAAAATGAAAATAATTAAAATGGTGGATTCCCATTTTTAATTATTTTAAGTATTTTCCTTTCCACTATATTTTTCTTTTATCTTTTTCTTTTATTTCCTTTTTTCCTTATCTTTTATTTTTATCTTATTTTTCTTTTATTTTATTTTTCTTTATTTTCTATCTTTTATTTTTTCCCTCTCTTCTCTCCCTCTCCCACACATCACGTTGCACCCCTCAATCCCATCACACCAAATAGTAGCCCCTTCAGAAGGATGTTTCTCCTCCGAAAGACATATGATTCCTTCAACTTTATGTGTGATATAAACCTTAGGGAATGTTCAATGTTACGTAATTGTAATCGGGCATTTTCATTGAGTAATCTGTGTATAGTTCGTCACGAAAGATTGTTACCCTATTTTGGGGTTTTTCTAAAATCCTTCATTTTCATCCGTTTTAGGTCAAATAAAAGTCTACTATGGATATTAGAGTCATATAAAACTGCAAGGTAGGGTACCTACTCTATTTCACTCCATTTAAAAACGTGTCGTTGTGCTTTTAGTCGATGCCTACCGGCTTTGTGCAATTTTACCAATTTCAATCACGTTAATGATTTTGCGTAATTGTTAAAGCCATAGTCATCTTAAATTAATTTGTTTAAATGATTTCAATAAGATCGGTCACCCCTTGGGGTGTACCGACATAGTCGATGTATTTTTCCGTTATCTGGGTTATTAGTTTAATTACTCGTTGGTATTGTGCATCCCCTTTTTATTTTTTTTAAATTAAATGAATAGTTTTTTGAATTATTGAAACAAAGTTGGACACCCATTTGGGCGTGTTGACATGATCAGTGTATTATTCCATTATCTGAGTTTATTTTTTAATTAATTTCATGTGATACGAAGCCCCTTTTAATTGTAGTTAAATAAAATAAATAGTTTCTTTGAACATGAACTTGAATTGTTGGATTATTGGAACTTGTTATTCTGAAATTATTGTTATTTAAATGTGAATTAGCCTCTAATATTGATATGATATGTATATTTATTTTCAAGTTGTTATGATGAACTAATTATTATTTAAATTTTCATTATCAGTGGAGGTTAATATGATATGTATATTTCCTTGCATGTTGTTATGTTGTACTATTAAATTTATGCCTTGGGATGCACGAGTGTATCTAGTTAGTATTAAAGTTGAGAATTTATATTATAATTATTTCATATCTACTAATGTGAAAAATTTAATTAAATTCAAGGTGGGGAAAGGGGGTGGGTCCCGTATTAAGGGCCATGATTAGATCCTTCGTTCCTAATGGGTTACCTCTATGTGTTGGGGGCAGTGTCGTTGGCTTTTCCAGACCAAGACTTCCCCAAAATTTCTAATACTTTTGAGTGATACCGGTTCTAAAAGGTCTCATCGAGACGGATCCATTGGAAATGTGTCTAATCCAACCTCAGATGACACTCGACCCCTTTTTGCAAGATCAGGACGAACTGAGGGTGAAGCCATACCTCGAGCAATACATGGTCTTTCGAATGATTTCCTTCAACGGGCTCAGTGGTATTGGATAAATTGATGGATGTTTTGTAGAGATACATTCGGGATGAGATCAGACCCTAAATCTCAACATGAACCTCAAATAATGATATGATTAAGGTTTATGTTATTGCTAATTGAGTCTCTTGAGAATTGAGATATTTCCCCTGATATGTGGAAGTGTGCCTGGTTGAAACTCAACTTGAACCCCAAGTTAAAGCACAAGATTGTGGTATACTTTTTCCCAGTTTTACCTTTCTTTCTGGGTTATATATATATATATATCCATGTTCATTCATTTATTCTGATAGGCACCCTTTCAGACTACCATCTTAGGCTGAAGCAGGAGACCAGGCATGGGTGCCGTTTGGGACCCGGGCTGACTTATTTATTTCATTGCATGAGAATTATTTTATTTTAAATGTTTATGTAATGAAACACTGAATTTTTATTTTTTCATGAAATGGTATGGTTTAGAAAATGAGGGTGCCGGCCTACTACGATTTTATCTCACACCCAACTCAGGTGTCATCGACACCTGAGTTGATTACATGCTCGTAGGTATTGACAAGGGGAAGCGTGCTGCTTCCGATGCCTAACTATTCATTACTACTTAGGATGGAGATTGAGGCATAGGACTGGGCATTTCTTTCGATGTAGTTGCTGCTTGTGTCTTTTCTTTTATTTGATTGTGTGTTTGAGTTCTGTTTTCCGTACTTTCTGTTTTGACTCATATCATGGCATGACACTCATTTGTGAGTTTCCACACTTGGTTTTTATTATTCAATGGGATTATTAATATATCTTATGTTTTAGTTTATTTATTCACATGCTTCTAGTACATATTATTTTTTGTTGTTTACTTCCGCTGTGATATTATCTGTTACCTATAAGGGCATAGTCTCCCCCAGAGACACAAAAAGGGCCCTCAGTGCTAGTCGGTAGACTCTAGTATTCGGGGAGATGCGCTTGAGGTTATGTGACACACCGGTCCGACAAACATCTTAGAGGTGATCCAGGTCTGGATGTTACAAAAATCATTAAACATAATATGAGTTAGTTATGAACATTGATTTGAGTGTTTGGATGGTCCCAGAATTCCCTTGAGAGTTAATACATAGTGATTGAAAAGTTACAAAAAAACCCTGGGTGAGGTAAAGGGTTTTGAAAACAATATTCTGGAGGACATTTAACACTCATATTTTTATTAAATATATTTTTGAATAAATTTAATTTCTTCAATAGCTTTCATTTCTCATAATACTAATTTTTAACAAACCACAAAAACTATTAATATTATTATTTAATCAAATCCATTATTACATATACATTGAACATGGAGGTATGTATAGGAATAAAATCATTTTAATATTATGTATAATGGTTTTATATAAATAAAACATTTTGATAAGAAGGTACTTAATTTTTTTAAAGTCTTTACAAGTTTCAAAAATATTATTTTATCAAAAAATGTTTTTTAGTTATTTTTGTAAAAAATAAATAAAATAATTTTTGGAAATTGTATAAAATTAATTTGATAAAATAAATCTCATTTTTTAAATCATCATGTCCAAATTATATTATGTATTTTTTTGGAATTTTTTGAAAAGACTATTTTTCAATGAATAGTGAAAAACTCGTTTTTCTTGAAAAATGCCTTTTTCGTTTAAAGAATTTATAAGGATAATTTTTATTTGAAAATGGGTATAAGAATGAAATTAATTTTAATAAATATATATTAATAAAATTCAGGTATTTTTAATCATTTTAATATTGAATATTAATATAAAAACTTTTGAAACTTGTGAACATTTTCTCATTAGAAAACCGCTTTCTCGTTGCATCTGCAGGTTTAATTTTAAATTAAAATTTTAAACTTTTGTGAATGGAATTTGGAAAAATGGATGCCATATTTTTAATAATAATAATTTATATTATATAATAATTTTTACTCATTTTTGGGTGAAAATAAATACTAAAAAGAGTAAAAATTAATTATCATGTTTAAGGTTAAAATGAGTTTACCAAGGGTTAAACTGAAATGATACCGGTTAAAATCGCCTATAAAAATTAAGAAAACAATATATGAATACATATTGACCTTATCACCTCTATTTTTCGATAATGATCCATTTTGGATCCCTACGACATGTGATAAAAGTGGGTATACCTTTTTCTTTCCAAAAATAATGAGTGTGCCACTCAACTAACTTATAAAAGGCCACCCCTCTCTTCTCCTATTCAAACTTACAAAACAGTTTTGTTTAGCCAATACATACAGCAATATATTTATTAAGTCCTTCCTTATATCCTAGATTCCTTGTTTAATTCAAAAATATAATCTAATAAGGATTTAGGTTAAACCAAAAGAGGTTGTCCGAAGAAGGGGTACTGTTTTTAACTATGAGTTTTTGTTTTACTTATTATTCAAAATACTTAAAATAATATTAAATTAATAAGACATAATATGGGATGAATATACCATATACTTAGATTTTATTATGTTAATTTTATTACCTATATCCATCTCCACCTCCATAAAATGAGATATAATATTATCAATTATGTATACGACAGACTACCGCGTCACAAACCAATGTTATGTTTTCCATCAAAACCTATCATAAATTTATATAACGATGTATTAAATATTTATACATGATATTTATGATATTATTATATGTTTTTAATTATTATTTTTCTTAAATATTCTTACTTTCAATTCTATGGGATACGATAACGTCAGTCGTTCGTATGACAGACTACCACCTCACAAAGTGATGTTATTCGTTAACACATTACAGGGATGGAAATAAGGATTGTTTTAATGAAAATATGTGACATATATGAAAAAAATTATTCTTTAATTTTAAAAGATTATTTACCTTTATTTATTTCAATCCTTTGAGAAAACAGAAAGAAGATTCATGCATACATTTGAGCCACCATCTCCATGAACTGTGTATTTCATTTTGTATATCTAACATTCAAGGATTACTATAAACAAATATATGATGAATATATATTATATTTATTTAATTTTTAACATTATTTATATTAATAAACAATGATAAATGTAATATGACCAAAAGTTACCAATAAGAACATACTCAAAAAACAAAACAGTTATTGCCTGAAATGAGACTTTAACATGGAATTATTAATAAACAAGTAATAAAAGGTAATAAATAAATCATATATGGTATTATATATATTATTATGGTTATTTAATAGATTTATAATAAAATTATATATATTATATATGAGGTCTGAATGTGTACGAAGAAATTCAAGACTTAGGGTAAGTGATTTCTCTCTCAATTTGTCTTCTTTGGGATATACTTAATGTTATGCACCTAACTTTTTTTATGATGTGTATATAATTCCACTTTAACATATAATATCATGAATTTGTTTATTATAATGATATTATATATATTATTTAATTTTATTCTTTCATGGGGAATATGATTCAATGTTACCAAAGTGGAAGTTGTTTTATGATGCAATCTCATTATTTATCAGGACTGTTTAGGATTATGCTTCCAATAATGAAATATTATGATATAAATACCAGTAAAATAATGAATTTTATTATAATATAGTTATTTCAGGATAATATATTCTTTCCTTTCATTTAACTCCCATTATGTACTCAATAGTTCAGTATAATGTTTCTAATTAAAATCATCTTTTTTTTCTCTCTTCACCCGAAAACCCTTTTTCTTCCGAAAGAATGTTTTCTAAAAATGTTTTCAATTTTTTTTAAATTTATAAAAATTATTTATTAAGTAAATTTTTACCCATATTTTATATTTTATAATTTTTTAAATCAATCTTTATGCAATTTTCCAAACAAGGTCTGTTTGACTTTTACTGAAAATGTAAAAGGAATCATTATTTTAATGTGTATGGATTGAATGAAATTTTATAGCATCATGACCATTATTATATTTGAATATTAATTTTTAATTTTCTAAATTTAACTTCAATGAAAATTATTTTGACATTTTTTTATGAATTTTTAGTTTTACAAATATATTTTTATAGTGAAAAGGGTATTTTCCTCAAGAAATGTTACAAGTGATCTTTCAAAATAAATTTCAATATAAGATGACATCCATTGATGTTAATTAATTATAAATGGGGATATGATCCTAGGATACCATATTTATTATTTCCCTATATGCTTTATTTTTAGAATTACATGATGTTTATTAAACTCTTTTCTCTCCAATAGGTTATACCATGATAAAATTCTTATGAAACCCGCTTCTTTTTTACATGGGTTATACCATGATAAAATTCTTATGAAACTGAATTATTTTTACATGGGTTATGATTTTAGGAAATCATGAAATTATTGTGAAACATATTAATTTCCAAAGGGTTTTTTATAATTAAATGTTTATGAATCCCATTTCATTTCATGGGTTTTTATATGATGAATATTTATGATCTTGTGGCACACATATGTATGATTTTTATTATGTGATAGGTGTGACCTATATCTCACTCTAATGAATTTGGTAAATATCAATATCTCCTAATATAAATAGGAATATAATGGAGAGTGAACCGAGTTCATTTTGGGACTATGTTTGTTATGATAGTCTTGGGATTTAACCTTGACTAATATGAAGGTTTTGGGAGTGAACCCATTCTTCTTTGATAGTCTTAAAAATGATACTTGAACTACTTGGGAAATAATTTTTAATGCTTATATGGGTACCAAAAATCTATTAATTATACCAATGTTATGTTATTACAGTTCATGTTCTTTTATTCTATTATAATTCATGTTTTATAAACTGATAAGATTTATTCCATGACTCAAGTTCATTATTTATGATATATAGGGTATAGTTTTTAAATTTTATTCTCATATAAGTATACCCTTATTCTTATGATATATTTCTATCTCCCTCATTTACCCTTACTAAGAATATGAGATCATGCTTTCTCATGTTTTCTTTTCCCCATGTTATGATGAAAGGTATTATATATGATATGAATAAGATGGGTGATAGTTATGAAGAACATAGTGGGGTATGACTTAGCTCACTGATGGTACAATTGTTTATGAGTCCATGTTTCCAAAGGCTGTAGTCCTAAATCATTTTGGCATGAATAGTTATGTTATTCATTGAATATTTGAATATTAATATGTAATATATATGAATGATAAGTTTGGGTCTTTATAGTTAGTATCTGAAAAATGTTTAGTAAAGCTTTGAAAACATGGATGATAAAATACTAGTGGTATCTATAAGGATATGTATGAGGAAAAGTATAAGGATAATAAATAGTATAGGAAAATGTTCTAGAATTTTAGTGAAGGATATAACTTGTGGTTTCAAAGCAATGATATCCCGATCTGGATACAAAAAGTTGATATTGATTTAACACAAAGATACCTAGGGGTAATAACTCTAAAAAGGGATAATTGAGAGGGACTTAATCATCACCACGTGCATGATAAAAGGCCTTTCTTCACACCAAGTTTAACACTCCCATGAGATATTATTTGTAAATTCAAAAACTCTTTACGAACCACCATGGAGTATTTAAATAAATTATCACTATGAATGGACTAGGATAAACCTAAAGTGTAATAGATTAAAAAGAAGGTGTCATTATTTATACATCCTATAAGTGTTTTTTAATTATTCTATGGTTCCCCACAATGATAATTGTTCATTATGATATGATTTTTGGTTTTATTCAATGCATATAACCTAATGAAACAATGTTAATATTGAGTGTGATGTAAAATGAAATGTTTTTTCTCTTGAGTATCTAAATGTTATTGGAGTTGGAATGAAATATATTGTCACTATGCTTAAACAAGTTTCCGAATACATGAATCATTCTAGACATAAAAATGAGAGAAGGAGGTGACACTGTTTTTTTGAGTCCTTAATGAGGAAGTTTCCACCTTCTTTTATTGGTTCCACAAATCCGATAGTTTCTAAGAAATGGGCTAGTACCATTGAAATTTTATATTCTATTCTACAGTTTTAAGAATCTGAAAAATTTATTTTGGATCTCTATCACTTGTAAGGTGATGTAGATCAATGGTGGACTCTCATTAAGAATACAATTGAACATGATTAAATTGAATCCATGGATTGGGATGAGTTTAAGGGATTATTTTTTAATACATAATTCCATCATAGTCGTTGTACAAAAATGGAGACAAAATTCCATGAGCTCAAGAGAAAGGATAAAAAAATTTATTTGTATCCATGAGGAAAATTTTACAAGATTTTGTAGGTATGATTCTGGAATTATTATCCATCCTGAATGTAAGTTTTATCAATTCATCGGTGACATAAAACCAAATCTTCAAAGGGTGATAGCCATGAAATACATTAGTATCTATAAATAAATAGTTTTTTGTTCTCTTAAGGTGTAAAAAAATATTGAATTTACCCTTAAATTTCATGGTTTTAAATTGAAAAGGTATATTGAGTTCAATGGAAACTACATAAGCAATTGAGAGAAGAAGATGCCTTCCTGTATTTCAGAATTGTAGAAGTAAACATTAAGGAAATTGTATTAAAGGGGATAATAAATTTTTTAAGTGTAGAAAGGATGGTCATTAGGAAATAGAATGTTGATGTTATTGGAAGAATTTAGTTACTAATTCATAGAGAGAGAAATATCCATAGAATACACCACCCACACTCTAGTGTTTCCATTTCAAGGATTATGGGAATTATTATAACTAATTACTAAATATGAAGGAAAATTATGATAATTTACAATAGTAATGTATTAATTTGAGAGAGATAGGGAAATATCATATGATCATTGTTTCTAATGATGGGTGTGATAACAACCTATTGAAAGTTACACATTCCATCCACTCTAGAACTATAAATATATTATTTCAATTTAGATATATCCATTATTTATTATCTAAATAATTTTCTAATTGTATCAAGATGATGCCAAAATAATTATATTTATAATTAGTAATAAAAACCCCTAATGGTACGATGATCACATCTCAATTATTTTATTCCTCCTTATTTTAAGTTTGTGATAATGTGATTCCTACAAATCTTATCATTCGTCATTTGGTTGAATTTAATGTAATCTTAAGAATGGATTGGATTTATCAGTTTAAATCATACATTCATTTTCAAGTAAGGGAATTGAATTTTGAAATTTAATTCCAGCCTATTTCCACCTATCTATATGAAGATAAATATTAAATTACGAGGGAAATAACATCCATTGTATGGGGTTTCACTCTTATTCAAGAGGAGAATTTATCTCATCTGGTTTCATAGAAACTCTACATCAATGATATGTATATTGTGTGAGATTTTTATGATGAATTTAAGGAATATTTTCCTATCCTTTCACAAAAAGATGATGTTGATTTCTCCATATAACTCATACTTGGTTCAACAACTATTTAAAATACTCGCTATAGAATGATCTCGACTGAGTTGTAGGCCATGGAGAAGAAACTCCATGAGAAACTTGACAAGGGATTCATTTAACCAAGTGCTTCACCTTAGGGTGCACATGTTTTTTTCAATAATAACATATAAACTCAACTATTTATTGATTATAAATATTTAAATAAGATCATTATCAATAATAAGTATCCCCTACCTCATATTGAAGACTTATTTGATCAATTGTACAAAGATTAATACTTTTCAAAGATTGATCTACATTCTTGATACAATCAATTGAGGGTAAAGGAGGAGGATATAAACAAGAATATATTATGTTAAACCTATGAAAAATATGAATATATAGTGATGTCATTAAGTGATAATAATTCTCCTGCTATCTTTTTGAAGTTAATGAATAGAGTCTTTAGAGATTACCTTGATTAGTTTGTGGTAGTCTTTATAGACGATATTCTTATTAATTAAAAGGGAAAAGAAGAGAATGAAGATCACTTTATAATTTCCCTAAAGGCCCTATAAAATGAGAAACTATATAAAAAATAAAAAATTGTTGATTTCGACTACAAAAGGTTTCATTTTAGGGTCATATAATCTCAATAGAGGGTATATTGGTAGATCCATCAATGATAGAGGTTATTGAATGTTGGCCCATACCAAAAAAATGATTGAGATCAATAGTTTTCTTTGTTTATCTAAATATTATCAAATGTTTGTGAATAATATTTTAGGACACTCTAATCCACTTAGAAAGTTAACTTAGAAGGGTGAAACGTTTCTCTAGATAGATGAATGTGATGAAAATTTCAAGGAATTGAAGATAAGATTTGTCATCACACATATTATTACATTATCCTTTAGTATTAAAAGGTTTGTAATCTACAGTGATGCATCCATGAAATGATTATGATTCATTGTTATGAAAAATGACATGGTTATAGCTTATTCCTCATTTAAATTAATGGTTTATAAAAAAATTACCCAAATTATTATTTGGAGTTACCTGTGGTATTTTTGAATTAAATATATAGAGGCATTATATATATGGAGAAAATTTTGATATATATATATACTAATAATTTTTTTAAAGTATATATTCATACAAAATTAGTTGAATATAAACTACAGGAGATGGTTAAAGCTGATTAAATATTATGACTGCTCAATATATTACCACCCTTGGAAAGAGAATAAGGTGGTCGATGCTTTGGGTTGAAAGGATCATGATATTTTATCAATGATGAGGATAAAGAAAGATATAATATTTCTATATTTTTAGATGATAGATAAGGAAATTGTGAAAGAAGTGGAGATATCTTATCTTACTCGATTGAATTTTCAACCATCTATCCAAGTAATGATTAAATAGGCATAGAAGGAAGATGTAGAGCCAAAAAATAAGGTTAGAAATTTTCCTAAGTTTAAGCATGATCATGATGTAATGATAAGGTTTATGAACCATGTATGTTTTCCATCCATTGTAGATTTTAAGGTGTTTTTAGAGGAATCTCATAGTTCATCATTCCCTATTTATCATGAAAGAACTAATATATATAAAGGTTTTAAAAAGTATTCATTATCATTTTTCATAATGAGAGATATCATAGAGTTTGTAACTTATTTATTGTTATTTAATAATGTTAAGGTTAAGATACTCAAGTTTAAGGATATGTTACTTCCACTAACCAAACCAGAATGGAAATGAAAAATGATTATGGATTTTCTCATCGAACTCCCCAAAACATCTAAATGGAATAATTATATATGGGTTATAGTAAATTGAAATATAAAGTCAGTATAATTAATTACTATTATATAATATTTCCCTCCAGATCATCTTTCCATTATATTCATTAAGGAATTGGTAATGTTTAATTAATTAAGACATTTAATTATATATGATTGGGATCTAAGGATTACATTGACGTTCAATAATATCTATAGATAAGTCTTGATATGGAGTTGATATTAAAAACTGCATATCATCTTTATATATATGGTTCATTAGAGAGAAAAATTCAAACCCTAGAGGAATTTTTTGCAATGCTGTTATACGGATTTTGAAGGTTGTTAGGATTAATACCTTCTACTAGTTATGTTTTTATACAATAATATATTTCACTAAAGAATTAAAAAGGTTACTTATGAATCCATATATGGAAAGAACTATCAAAATGAAACATTATAAAATGAAGTTGGAGAAATAAATATATTGGGAAATGAGATATCTTAAGAAATGGTAGATAAGGTTAGAGAAATGTAACAACACATAAGGGCTCCAAAAATTCTTCATAAAAAGTTAAACAAATATTTTTTGGTGAGATTTGGAATTTGAAGTTAGTGAAAAGGGGTTTATTAATAATTATCCATTGAAAATGGTAATAAGTCTTTGAAAAAAGGGAAAAATAATACCTAAGTATATGAAACCCTTCTAAATTATTGATTGTATTGGGACGATAACCTATTAGTTGGAACATCCACCAAACATCCCTCAAGTTTATTATGTTTTCTATGTATATATATTGAGGAAGTACAAACTTTACATTTGAAATGTACTAAACTAAGAGGTAATACCGCTAGAATAAGATCATTCTTATTTGGGACAATAGGTGGAGATTTTAGATCAAATACAGAAAGTTCTATGAAACAAGTCCACTCACCAGGTCAAAGTTTTGTGGCGAAGTCACCAGTTTGAGGAAGCAACATGTTAACTTGAGGATATGATGAGGAATAAGTATCTTCATATATTTTTATTAATGTGATATCTTTTTAGGTAGATTTTTATTTTTATTGGAGTAGAATGTAACACCCTGAAATTTTATGAAATATATTTTTTTAATAAATTTAATTCCTTTAATTGATTGTGTTACATGCAAAAGCAAGTTTTAATGAACCATAATAAACTATTAATATTTTTATTTAATTACATTTCAATTAACTAGATGTTAAACATGGTTTCATGAATAGGAAAAACTAAATTTTAAATATTTAGTAAAATAATTTTATATAAATAAAACATATTAATTAAAAGGTACTTAATTTTTAGTAAAGTCATTATATGTTTCAAGAAATCTATTTTCTCTACAAAATATTTATATATTTATTTGTTTTGAATACTAATAAAATTAATTTTTGAAACTTTTAGAAAATTAATTTTACAAAATAAAAATCATTTTTGATATCAGTTTGTAAAAATTAAACTAAGGTGAATTTTTCGGATTTTTCTTTAAAGATTATTTTTTTGACGAATATTGAATACTACTGGTTTTCATTAAAAACTACCATTTAATTTAAAAACATTATTTGATTTATTTTTTAAATGGGGTTTAAAGTAATATTATTTCAATTACATATATATTAATATCATCTATTTCATTGCAATCATTTTTATATTTAATTTTAATATAAAACTTTTTAAACTTTTGAACATTTTATCTTTGGAAAACCACTTTCTCGTTGTGTCTATGGGTTTAATTTTAAATTAAAATTTTCCATTTTTCTGAATGGGATTTGGAAAAATGGGTTCCATATTTTGAATAATAATAATTTATATTATATTATAGGTTCAACTGTTTTTTTTCAAAATTAATAGTAAAAACAGAAAAAATTAATTACTGCGTTTATGGTTTAACGGGTTTATCAAGGGTTAAAATAAAAGGAAAAGGGATAAAATCAACTATAAAATTGCCCAAATAAAATTTTATGGTAATATTTATACCTTATCAACACAAATTTTTTATAATTATTCATCGTTTAGCCTTTTTTCACATGAAAAACATGGGTACAACTTTTTCTTTCAAAAAATTATAAGTGTTCCTCTCACCTTACATATAAAAAGCCACCTTTTATACTATCCTATACACAGTTCCAAAACCTTTTTTGGAAAAAATACCCAAATATATATATATATTATTTACCTCTATAAATCCAAGGTTCCTTTTTTATCATACATCTAATATAAGAAGGTATTATATTAAACCTAAAGAGGTTGTCCGAAGAAGTGGTAAGGTTTTTAACTGTGCATTTTTTTACTTTTTCTTATAAACATTTAAAATATTTGTCAATTATTATGATATAATAACAAAATTATCTCCAATATAATTATATTTTATTATGTTAATGGAATAACATATATACATATCCACCTCCATCAAATGAAATACAAAATCATTATTCATGTGTTTGAAAGACTACCGCCTCAATTACTGATGTTATTCATTTTCCATCGCCACCTTTAATAGATTGTTATAATGATGTATTAATTGTTTATATTTAAAATTTATATTACTATTATAGTTATATAATTATTATATCACATATACATACTTACATTCCATTATATAGGAATATGATTACGTCATTTGTGTGTACGGCGGACTACCGCCTCATGAAACGATGCGTTTCATTCACAGTTTACATGGAAGGTAAGAAGGATGAGATTAATGAAAAAATGTGATATATATGAAATAAAGACGATTATATAGTTGTAATATATTACTTACCTTTTTTTCTTTTTTTCTTTTGAGAAGATGGAAACATTGTTCTTGCTTATGTACGACCATCCATATCGATGAACGATGTATTTCATTTTCTATATTTAAAGTTTACAGATTACCCTAAATATATATATATTGAATATATATTTTATTTATATCGTTTTTAGCTTTATTTATATTATGGATCCATGATCAAAATAATATAAACAAAAATATCAAATCAAAACATACTTGAGAAACAAAGCAGTTATTACCCAAAACATGACATTAACATGGAATTGTTAATAAATGAGTAATAAAAGGTCATATGAAAATAATATATGATATGATATATATAAATATAGTATGATAATATATTTATAATATAAATATATTTATTATAAATTAGTTTTTAATGTGTGTGAATGAATTCCCGATTTTAGGTAATGAATTTTCTCTGAATTTCAATTCTTTGGGTCATACATTATGTTATGAACTTATCTTCCATTATGAAGTGTATATATATACATTGACATGTAATATATTTTATTTATTTATTATAATAATATTATAAGTTTTATTTTATGTTATTATTTCATGGGGATTATGATTCAATGTTACCAAATTAGTTATGGTTTTACAATTCAATTTCATCATTAATGGGGTTGTTTATGATTATGCTTCAAATGATGAAATCTTATGATCTATCTCTCAAGAAACAAATGAATTTTTTTCCTCATATATTAATTTCATGATGATTAATGTTTTACATTCATTTTCATATCTTTATGTACTAAAGAGTTCAAAAGAATATTTTTAAGAAAAAGTGTCTTTATACATTTCTTCAGTTGAAAACCCTTTTATTCTAAAACCATGTTTATAACGCCCCAAAAATCCAAAGTAGGAAAATTGTATTCGATAATGTGCATGACATGCGACACCATGAATTTAATGGAATATAATATCTATATAATTTATAATATATTTAGTATTTAAAATAGATTATATAGATTCTATATATTTCAAGGTATTCAATAATGAGTTACTGTGTGTTACATGCAAGAGTGACCTTCTATGATGACATGAATTACATATAAAACTGAGTTTTATCGAAAAATAATTAAAATATAATAAGATATAAAATATCCATTATATTAACTTTGATTAATTTTAATAAATAAATTATGAAAATTTTTGTGTAAATAAATATAAATACATTGATTAAAAATTAATTATAAATTAATATAACAACCAATTGAATATAAAAGGAATATTTTTATAGAAAATTAATTTTTATACCTACAGAGCTGTTTTACCATAACAAATTAAATTAATTAAAATTAGTTAGTGATATGAATGTAATACATATATATTATTCAATTAATTTTTTTCGTTAATAATTCAATATATTTGATAAACATAATATATGAACAACCCCAATTTTATACATAAAACACTATTTTTATTAAGGAATTTTTACCTATATGTCAAAAATAAAATTAATATTTTAAATAGTAATGTTAAAGAGGTTAGGGTTATTTTTTGGTATTTTTCTATGATGTTTCATTTTTTTTAATGAATAGTGAAAAATACTAAAATTTAATTCAAAACATCTTTTTCACCTAATTTGTTTATAAGGATAAATTATAATGAAAATTATTTTTAAAGTTTAATTGGATTATATTTTTTATCAATTAATGAAATTTAGGTCATTAAAAAAATTTCACATTGAAATTGACTCTAAAAACAGAACAAAGTTCCAGATGTTTTTACATTAAAAACCAGCATTTCATCCCATCTACGATATTAAATTTAAATTAATTTCTACAAATTATATGATTTTAATTTGGAAAAATCTATTCCATATCTTTAATCATAGTAATTTATAATGTATATTAAGATCATATTAGTTTTTTACAAAAAATATTAGGGAAAGTAGTTAAAAGTATTTATAATGATTAAGGAAAAATTAAGTTTGACAGAGGACTAAACATTCAAATTAAGGGCCCAAATGAACTATACACTTGTCCAAAACCCATTTTATTTCCATATTTTGGCCGTTAAACTTACATTATTGAGTTTGGTATGTCCTTTATGACTTTGTTTTGGTAAAAACGTGGGTATACCTAACTTGTTTTAAAAAATACCAAGTGAGTCCTTTTCCTTCCCTATAAAAGGACACCACCTCTCCCACTTCATCACACCTATCAAGACAATTTTTCTATACCAATATCTACCCAAATAAAATATAATAATACACCCCTAATCCTATAATCCACCCATTTGGATGTATTAAATCCATGGAATCCTTTGGATCAAACCAAAAGGAGTTACCTGATTAAGAGGCAACATCTTTCCTGATGCTTTTTAGTTTTATTACCATTCTCCACTCCCTTAAATATTCTCATTACATGATCTTATAAAAAACCATTATCTTAAATATAATAATATTTTTATTATAATTTATTGACATAAACTTAAACACACATCCATATAATGGGTAACCAACAAACTATTAACCTGTACGATGAACTATCGCCTCACGAAACGATGATTGTTCATTTTTTCTTTACCACCTATCATGGTATCCATTAAGATGTAAAATCTATTTATATATGTTATATATAAAATTTATTATGTATTTAATCTTATTTAATTATTTTAAAACACATGTCTTTATACATTACTTTTTGTGTAATACTGATTACATTGTTTGTGGATGTGTGGACTGCCGCCCCATCCAAGCGATGTGATTCATTCACACGATATATGGAATGTATAAAAGATGGTTTTAATAAAAAATATGAGAAATAAAAAAAATCTAATTTATATTTTTGACCAAATTAACTTTCTGGAAATATTATATATATATATATCATTTTATTCATTACCCTTTCACACACAAAGTGATAACATCGTTCGTGGACGTGTAAATTACCCCTCCTCAACACGATGTCATTCCTTCTACATCACAATAATTATGTATATAAGTGTATATGAATAAAATAATATAGAATGTTTGATATAATGATCATTCTGGAAAGATATATTATTACTTACCTTCTTTCCATAATGATTATTGAAAAATGAGAATGTTACTAATGCGTACATATGACCTACCATCTCCATGAGCGTAACCTTGGTTAATTTTTCATAAACAATTTAATTATTTGTTTTAAAAGTATAAAATATGTATAAATATAATAATTATGACATTATTATTATTCTATAGATGTTACATAATGATCCATTTGACCATAGCTTATTTACCAAAGTTGTTTTTGACACATAAACTGAATTTGGTCAAAACACCCGATATATACTTAATTGTTTAAGTAGTTTTATAAAACATGGTAATATGAAAAATAAAATAAATTATGGACATGAAAATGGTTCTTAATTAATTAAAAAATTAATATAACTTTGTTATATAGGAATATAGAAGACACATGACACAAGCCAGGCGCAAGGTAAGTGATTTTCTTCTAACTTTTTAGATATGTGAGATAAATTACATGTTCACTACATTGTTTTGTGGTGTATATAATAAATTTTTTTATATATTATATCATGATTTCAATTATATTCATGTTATTTAAAACTTTCATTTAATATTTTTCCTTAATTAGGATTATGATTTAAATATTTTCAATGTGGTATGGGACACTTTGGATGGTTTAAAGATTATTTTCCTCAACAATAACTTTAATGATATTTCAATGGTATTTCCATTAAAAGAAATTACATGTCCATATTTCAATAAAAACATTCATTTTTCTCTCCTATGGTTTTTAATTACCATTTTCAAGTATTATTACCATTTTTCCACTCTTTAGTACTCAAAATGTTTTATAAAATGTTTTTTTTCAGAAAACTTGGATTTTTTCTCCCTTTAGTGGTAGAACATGTTTTCTTCTAAAAGCCTAGTTTTATGAAAAAAAATCAAATTTTGTTAAATGATTTGGTAGATAAATTTTTACAATTTTTTTTCTTTACCAATGTTTTCAAAGGAATCTTGTTATCGCTTTTCGAATAAGGAATTTTTATCCCTTTTACCATAAAAAGGGATTTTCTTTTTACCTCATAAAACGTGTACAGATTTAACCCCCCAAATTTATTTAATATTACTTTTCATGCTTAAAAGTTTAATTTTTAAAGAAAATATTTTAAAAACATATTTTCAATGAAAATTTTTATCCAAATGTTTTTGAAAAAAAGGATATTTTCCTCAAGAATGTTTTTAAAATATCTTTTTATAATATTTATATTCTTCAATGAAAATAATCATTTATTTTCCTCCACTTGGGATATATTGTATTAATATCATCATTATTCTTCCTATGTATGTTTTATGATTGATTTGGATAAGTATAGTATTCAAATTCACTTAATTGATTTATTTGTTAGTCCCCATGAAATATTTAATATCCTATTATCATTGAACCATGAATTTTCCCTAAATTATCTATTTCATTAATCATGGATATTACTATTGAATAAACCACATACCATTTTATACATAGTGTATACTTTGATTGATACTTGATTATTTGGAGAAATATTGAAAATTCTATATTCTTTAATTAATAAAAATATTTTATACAGATTATTATTTATTTAGGTTAATTAATATGAGGAATTATTTATATTGGTATTGATTGGTGGATCCTAGACATTATATAACTCCTTGATGCATATATAGATTCTTATGAGATAAAATAGTTTCAAAAAATTAATGTGTTGGTATCTATAGTTTTAAATCATCTTTTGAATGGTCTTGACGGTATATGTTTTCATGTGACTTAGACATAATGCCAAATAATTAATAATTTCCTTCATAATGTTTCATTGATAATTCATCCATGAGATTTTGAATCAACATATCTATGAATAAATTTAATTTTCAGTTCATTGAGTAAATGGAATGTGATTCAGTTTTCTTATCCTTCCATATTGATTTATTTTATCTAGTTATTTTTAATGGTATGTGTTTTTAGTTATTACCTTACCATATTTTTTATGCACTTTCATCTCTATTTTTCGATTACATGGTATGGGTGTTCAGTTATTTACCATGCCATAATTATTACTCTCACCGATTCATTATTATTTTGAGTATATTTTTCCCTTTATAAGAATTTGATCTCACCCTTATTATGTTTCATTACCTAGGAATCCAATAAGTGTACTATGAAAGATATTCATGTATGTAATAGATGTAATAAATTTGTTCGCAAATTTATATATAAATAAGAAGCAATTTATGCTGTAATTAGTGTAGTAATTTGTAATAAAAGTATCATTTATGTATTTGGTTTACCAAACTACTAAACTCTTTGGTCCTTTGGTATTTTATTCCTTGTAATTATACTAATGTAATAGTAGAAAACACTGGCTCTCGGGTATCTAGGATTGGGTTACTATAATTGGTATCAAAGGAAGTTTTGTGGAAACCATGGAAACTAGATTTAGTAATCATAGATTAAGGATTAAAACCCTGAGATATAAATTGAGGATAAGTATAAAAGAACATTATATAATTTCTTTCAGATAGATATTATATAGGTAGTAATAGAAATAAATCACTATTTGAAAACTTCAAGTGGATGTGGTTCTGACACAGATGTACCTAGTAGTAAAAGAACTAACAATGTGTTCTGGACCTGACTCGGTGTAACCTGGTACATGAAAATGAGCCTTACTACGTACCTGGTTTGACATTCTTGAGGGATACACATAGGATAATTCACTTTTTCTTTAGAAACCATTATAAAGGATTTGAATATATAAGGGAAATGAATAACTTAGGTTAACCGTAAGGTTTTTTTGATTAAAGACAAGGTTTTATGATTAGAAATCATTAAAATGATATTCTGTATAATCCCTATACTAATGAAGGGACTATATGAAAATAAAATGGATGAAGTATTTATGTATTGAGGTTGCATTGAAAACCATAGCTAAAAGTTTATTTAGGGAGTCACATTATTTCAAGGATTCCCATCATATTTATTTTCAAAATTATATTTATTTGGTTTTAAAAAAGGTAAACTTGTATGCCATTTTAAAACCAATAAAGGCTTCCAAGGATGTGGGTCCTGAACCCATGACGGAAGGACAATAAGGGTTTCATGCCAACCACTGACCTACGTAATGCACTGGTTAATATGAAAAGGTTTTTAGTTATGAAATTTGATAAATAAATATTAATGGTGAAAATATTATGTTACATTTTATTTTTATAGATTAATGTCCTTACCATATTAGTTTTGGAAAATATATAGAGATAAATAGTTATAATTATCACACTTTTATGAGCCTTAAGTTCATTGGTTAATGTATCACAGTGCTTCAGACATGAAAATTAATTTTTGGATTAATTAGAATTTGATCAATGAACAACCAAATGGTGAAATTGTTTTTATAGAAATATATCAAGTAAGTATATTTTCTTAAATTCTTAGGCTTTAGAATAACTACTCAACATTAGGAAAATGAGAAAAAAATTGTTCTAATACCTTGATTTTTGTTGAATCGATGATATTCTAAATCATCGTAGATTTATTGATTTAAGACCCTCAAATTTCGATTGAACTTTCACATGTTTATGATTTATAATCTTAATCACTCTCTATAAATATTTATTACTTTTCTCCAAGTATGTATCTCTACTTTCCATTACTGTTATCCTACTTGGATACCTCGTTAATGTTTTTGTTCATGTGACATTTGTACTTCAAATTATCTCTTTTATATTGGATGTGTTACAAAACCTTCTCATGATGTGGGATTTAATGTTAGGAAATATCAAACAAAATATTACTGAGATCAAGTTAAAATTGTGAGGACGCAATTTAATAAAGGCTTGGAAAATGTAACACCCAAAAAATGCAATGTAGGAAAATTATATTCGATAGCGTGTATGACAAACGACTCTAACGGTGTAATGGAATATAATATTTGGAGAATTTATAATATATTTAATATTTAAAATAGATTCAAAATTTTCTATATATTTAAATTCATGCAACACTGAGTTATAATGTGCTACACACACGAGCGACCCTCTTCAATGGCTTGCATTACACATAAGACAGAGTTTTATAAAAAATAGTTAAAATATAATAAGATATAAAAAATATGTTAAATTAGTAGTTATTAATTTCAATAACTAACTAATGAAATTTTTTGTTTAAATAAATATAAATTCATTGATTACAGATTAATTAGAAATGAATATAATAACCAATTGAATATAAATGGAATATATTTATAGAAAACTATATTTATTCCCACAAAGATGTTTTACCGTAATAAATTAAATTAATTTAAATTAGTGAGTGATATTAATGTAAAATATATATTATAATTTAAATGAAATATATTTTTATATTCATCCAATATATTTTATAAACACAAGATAACAACAATCCCAATTTTACATATAAAAACCTATATTATTAATAAGGCATTTTACCTATTTTAAAAGGAGAACCAATTTTAAATTAAAATTTTCAAACTCTTATAAATTATAAATGTAAAAATAAACTTAATATTTTAAATAGAAACATGAAAATTATTTTTGGGTTAATTTTTGGTATTTTTTTTATGAAGTTTCATTTTCTAATGAATAGTAAAAAATAATGAAATTTAATTCAAAAATTCATTTTCATCTAATTTGGTTAAGGAAAAATTATACTTTTAATTGATTTCAATGTATAATTATATCATATTTTTATAAATTAATAAAATTTTTCCCATTAAAATAAAATTTACCTTGAAATTGACTATAAAAACATAACAATCTTTCTGATAATGATTACATTTAAAACCCACAATTTCATCCGTTCTACGAGATTAAATTTAAATTAATATATGAATCTTATGTGAATGGAATTCAGAAAAATAGATTATATATTTTTAATCATCATAATTTATAACTTATAGTATGTTAAATTTATTTTTTGACCAAAAATATTAGTGACATAAATTAAAATTCATTACTATGACTAAGGAAAAATTAAGCCTAACAAAGGACTAAACCTTTAAATTAAGGACCCAAATCACCTAGAAACATGTCCCAAACACATTTATAGACATATTTAGGCCATTAAACTTCCATTATTAAGATTTTTTTTGGTTTTTATGACTTTATTAAGCTAAAAATTTGGGTACACCTAACTTGTTTGAAAAAATGCCAAGTGAGTCCTTTTACTCCCCTATAAAAGGACACCACCTCTCCCAATTCCTCACATCTATCTAGAAACTTTATATAGATCAATATCTACCCAAATATCTCATAAAAATCCATGCCATCATCATATAATCCAATAATTTGGATGAAAAAAATCCATGGAAGGATTTGGTTCAAACCAAAAGGATCTACTCAATTAAGAGGTAACATATTTCTTTAAAATCATTAGTTTTACTTGCAGTACCCACTACCTAAAATCTTATTATTTAAATATAATATAAAAAATAGTATAATACGTATAAAAAATGTTGTTATTCTACATTATCTACCTAAATGCACACACAATTCAATCAAATAGGTAACAAGCATACTGTTTACGTGTATATTGAACTATCGCCACGCAAAATGATGATTTTTCATTTTTCCTTTACCACATATCATGGTGTCCATTATGATAAAAAATATATTTATATATGGTATATATTATATTTATTGTTTATTTTGTCTTCTTTAATTATTTTAAGACACATATCTTTATACTTTACTTTTTTTGTAAATATGATAACATCATTTGTAAAAGTGTGGACTACCGCCCCCTCAAAGCGATGTGATTCGTTCCCATGATATATGGATTGTATAAAGGTTGATTTTAATTAAACATATGATACATAAACATAATATATTTTATATTCCTAACATAATTAAATTTCTTGAAATATAATATATAAACATATATATTATTTCTTTATTACCCTTTCACACACAAAGTGATAACATGGTTTGTGGACGTGTGGATTACCACCTCCTCGACACGATGCGATTAATTTTACATAAAAATAATTCTATATATTAGTATATATGATTAAATAATTTGGTATTGAGATATAATTATCATTATTTAAAGATATAGTATTAGTTACCTTCTTTCCATAATGATCATTGAAAAATGGGACAGTTACTCATGCATTTGTACGAACTACCGTCTCCATGAGTGTAACGTTGGTTCATTTTTCATAAAAATATTTAATGATTTGTTTTAAAAGTATAATATAATCATAAATATAATAATTATTTCATTATTATTATTATTCTTTAGAAGTTACATAATGACCCATTTGAACATATTTGATCTACAAAAGTTGTTTTCGACACATAAAATGAATTTGGTCAAAACACTCGACGTAAACTTAACTGTTTAAGAAGTTGTATACGACATGGTAATATGTAAAATAAGATCAATTATAAACATGAATATATTTCTTAATCATGTATATAGTTCACATCAGTTTGTTATTCAGGTATATGAATGACACATGAGACATGTCAGACACAAGGTAAGGAGTTTTTGTCTCATGTGTTCACTTATGTGAGATAAATTCCATGTTCACAACTTACATATTTAATGTGGTGTTTCTACTGCCCATTTTTATATATTATATCATGAATTAATTTATATTTATGGTATTTAAAACATTAATTTAATATTATTTCTTCATGCGGTTTATGATTTAAAATGTTTCGAAGTGGTGTGGGACATTTTGACTTATTCAAATATTATTTTCCTCAACAATAAATTTAATGATATTTCAATGGTATATACAATCAAGGATATTGTTTACCATTGTTCAATAAAACCATTAATATTTTCTTATCTAGTTATTCAGGATGATTTTCATGTATTATTATCATCTTTTCCACTATTTGGTACTCAAAATGTTTTAGATTTTTTTTTTCAGAAAACCCAATATTATTTCTCTCTTAAGTTAGGGAACCTGTTTTCTTCTAAAAACCATGTTTTATTAAAAAAAATTCAATTTTTTTTAAAAATTATTTGGTAAAGGTAATTTTACCCTTTTTAATTTTCCAATGTTTTCAAAGGAGTCTTTTTTTCTCCTTCAAACAAGGAATGTTTCTAAACTTTTACCATGAAAAATTAATGTTCCTTTTATCCTATAAAACTTGTAAATATTTACCCACCATCATTTCTTTGAAGCTTACATTTCATGTTTGAAAGGATACTTTTAAAAAAAAATATTTTCCAAAGTTATTTTCAAAGAAAAGGTTTTTCAAATGTTTTTTCAAAATAAAAATATTTTTTCATCAAGAATTTTTTTGAAATATATTTTAATAATATTTCCATTCATAAAAAAACTTTTATTTTACTCCACTTAGGGTTTTTTGTATTAATACCATCATTATTCTTCCTATGTATGGTTTATGACTGATTTTTCCAAAGTTAGTATTCACATTAACTTCAATGATTTATTTGCTAGTCCCCTTGAAATATTCAATATCCAATGATTATTGAACATGGAATTTCCCCTAAATTATCCATTTAATTTACCTTGGATATTACTATTTCCTAAACCATATACCTTTTTACATATGGTGTCTACTTTGATAGTTATTTGAATATTTGGGGAAATTTTGATAATTTCATATTCTTTATTCAATGCGAATATTTGATAATCCATATTATTTATTTTGGTTATTAGATATGAGGAATGATTTAATATAGTATTGATGGGTGGAGTCTATACATTATATATCTCCTCAATGCGTTGATCAGTTCTAATGAGACAAAATATTTATTCAAATTAAATGGGTTTATATCTATAATTTCAAACCATTTTAGGAAAGGTCTTGACGATATAGGTCTTCATGTGCCTTAGACATGACATCCAATAATTAAGAGTTTACTTCATATAGTTTCAGTTAATATTTATCCATAGGATTTTTAAATGACATATCAATGGATACATTTCATGTTCATTTCATTTATTAAGTGGGATGGGATTCATTTTTCTTACCTTACCATATTGATCATTCTTAGCTAGTTATTTTTATGGGAATGTGTTCTTAATTATTACCATGATATATTGTTTATGTACTTCCTTCTTAGTTTTTTGATAACATGGTATTTGTGTTCTATTATTTAACAATCCATAATTATTACTCTAATTGATTCATAATTTCTTTCACAATATTTTTCCTTTATCGAGCATTTGAGCTAACCCTTAATATGTTTCCTTCCCCAAGAACCCCAGAAGCCTACCATGAAAGATATACATGGATATACTAGATGGAATAAAGTTATTGTTAATATTATTTAGAAAGAAGAAAAACATTATGTTGTAATTAGTGTATTCATTAGTATTGAGTCAATAAGATTTAATTATGAATTTTCCATTCCTTCATATTTTGAAAATCACAAATATCCTATCATAAGGAAAATTTTATTTCCCCTAAGATTTATCTTAATAAGGAAAATTTTCCTTTCCCAAGGAAATTTTTCCCCTACTTTTATTTTCATTTTTCATTTTATAGCCTCTCTTATTCTAACTCCTTTTATTTATAATGTGTAAAAATCGTTTTCATATCTAAAACATTAGAATCTTATAAATACTTAGATATATAATTCTCTAAAATTCAGATTCAAAGTTCTCTGAAATTCCAATTCTGAATTCTCTGAAATTTATATTTTGAATTCTCTGAAATTTAGATTCTAGATTCCTTAAAATTTAGACTCTGAATTATATAAAATTGAGGTTCTAAATTCTCTGAAATTTAGGTTCTGAATTCTTAGAATTCAGGTTCTAGTTTCCTCAGAATTCAGACTCCGAATTACTCCAAATTCAGACTCCAAATTCCTTATAATTAATACTCAGAATTCCTTATAATTATGAGTCCTAATTCCTTATAATTCAGACTCCAAATTCCTTATAATTCATAATTTGAATTCATTAGAATAAAAACTCTGAATTACTTAAAATTCAGATTTTGAATTCATAAGAATTCATAATTTAAAATCTTTAGAATTTAGACTCTGAATTCCTTAGAATTCAGACTCTGAATTCCTTAAAATTCAGACTCCAAATTCCTTAGAATTCAGACTTCGAATTCCTTAGAATTAAGACTCCAGATTAATTGGAATTTATATTCCGAATTTTATATACTTCAGGTTCTGAATTCCTTGAGAAACAAAATTTGGATTTTTATGATTTATAGTATCCAAATGGTTCTTAACTTTGACTCTGAACTTTATTTTTCTTTAGATTCTAGAAAATTGGAATTGGTTAAGAAACCATACTTTACTTACCTCTGTTATAGTTATAAAAACATATCATGAAATCTGTTTCTAATTATCCCTTGTCTGAGTAACACGTGTACGAGTCCCTCCGAGATTCAAGGAAATATGTGACCATTGTGGGAGGGATCCAACCGTTAGGAAAATTCCTATAAATAGGAGATCATTTGAAAGAGCTCAAAAACTAACCCATCAATATAGATATTACATGTTATTGAAGTGATTTCTAGAGAGAGAGAGACTCTCATGCCTTGTGCGTACTGAACATCTTGCCTCGTGCAACTCCGGTTTTATTCGTATACAATCGAGGACTTTCGGGGATAGGAAGACAGAGGTGCCGAAAACCATTAAAGTTTAAGGACTTACAAGGATGGGAATATAGAGTTTCCGACTACCTTAAAGTTCAAGGGCTTGTGGGGATAACAAGATAGTTTCTGATATTTCTATCGATGGGTTACCCTGTTGTGGGTAAGGCAGACTTTTTTAAAAGTATAAATCAAGGGGAATCTATCCAAGGTTGTTGGATACCATTCTATTTGGGTTAAAATATTTCATACTTGTTATTTGTTTTGGTTGAAGTTTATATTCTACTGTATTTTCATAAAGGAATAAAGTATAACCATATTATACTTTATTGTTCTTTTGTGTACTATTATTAAGTGAGATTCTATACGCTTTAAGGTAGAATATTTTTCTTGTAAACTTTTATTATGTTTCATTTCTGAAACCATATTTCCATTACCAAGAATGTTTGTAGAACTAAGAGGTCTTGTTAATTTACATTTTTTAAGAGTGTTAAACATGGTTTTCCTTAATGTTAAAAATGAATGTTTTTAAACTTACAATTCATTCTCTTGTATTTGAGCATGTAAATTCATCTTTTGATCCTACATTTGGTATTAGAGAAGGTCCCTAAAATACTTATATTCACATATAAGTTTTCTTGCTCAAATTTTCTTTTTTTTAAATATATTTTCCTTGTTAGTATTCTTATCCTTGTTTACAAACATTAACTATTAACATGTTTCTGTAGAAATATATTTTCTTTTAGATGGTAGGAATGAATGTTGGTTCGATTGACAGTATAATTCTTACTAAATCACCTATATTTAATGGGAATTATTATGAATATTTTAGAGATCTTATGAAGACTTTTGTTATCAATAATGGAGTGGAAAACATTGTTATGCTTACTAGAGATTACAAGATTCTTGATAAGGAAGTCAGAACTTTTACTAATCATGAAAAGTTTGAATATCAACTAAAATACAAGGTACGCAATACTTTGTTGTGTTCCATGACCAGGAATATATATAGTCATATTTCTTCTTGTGAAACTGAAAATTATATTTGGAAGAAGTTGGTGGTTACTCACTTTGGTACATCCAAGGTTATAGAAACTAGAAGAGCTATGCTTAGAGAAAAATATCATGGATTTCTATTTCCTTATGGAGAACCAGTGTTCAAGGTACAACAAAGGTTTATGACTATTGTTAACAGTTTACAATCCATGGGTGAAAAGGGTTTATATGATGAGGAACTTGTGGAAAATATTATAGATATCATGCCTAATGAGTGGGAATATAAGAGAACAACTATTGATGAGAATAGGAAAGTATCTCAGATTACTCTTGATGATATTTTTGGAACTCTTCTTCAACATGAGACAGTAATGAAAAGAGATTATTATTTAAAAAAGAATAATAATTATAATGGAAGTTTAGCCTTTACTAATACAAAAGTCAAGACTTCGGAAATGGTTACATTATCCAAGTCAAAGAAAGTAACTGTTTTATCCGAATCGAGTGAAAGTGATCATTATAAGAATGAGCTAGCTATTCTTGCTCAAATGATGAATATGATAGTTGTAAAGAAATAATTTCAATGTATATTTAAGAATAAAGAAAGAAAGGACAAGAAAGACTCTGAAGTTACATATTATGATTGCAAAAGAGTAGGGAATATAAGGCCAGATTGTCCTATGCTTAAGAAAAAGGATATAAAGTAAAAGTATTCTGAGAGAAATAGAAATAAGTACTACAAAGCTAAATCTATGAATGTTTTGAAAGCTAATTACACCTGGAGTGCTGGTGGTGGAGACTCTTTTGATGAAACCTCAGAGCATGAATCTTCTGGTCAGAAGAATCTTAGTTTAATTGCCATGTTACCCATTAAAAATCATTGTCTAATGGACACGGTACACAATGATAAATCTATAACCAATGTATCCTTGAATGCTAATTATAGTGATAATAAATATTATGAATCCTCATATGAAGAATCTTCTTCTGATGATGATAATTATTTACCTACTTATAAAGAAGTATCTAGGTATGTTAGGCTTCTTGAGAATGAAAATTCTAAAGTCCAAAAAAAAGAATGATAATGAAAATTCAAGAATTTATATTCTATCTAAAGAAGTATCATATATTTATAAAGATCTTGATAAGAAAATTTATGATTTTGAAAGTATTTCAAAAAACATTAAGAAGGTTAACTCTGAGAAGGATAAAATTTCTAAGGATCTTGAAAATTTAATTCAAAGAAAAATATTTTAGATATTAACTCAAGTGACAAAACTAATGTTTTTGAGGATAAAACATAGTTATTTGACCGAAGTCAAAAATATTTATCTTGAGGAAGTGTTTGTCAAACATTAACTTAGGTAAGGAAAACATTGATAAGATTTATTCCCAAATTTGACCTCTAAGGAATAATTCTAGATTTGGTTATACTCATTCTAAATAGGTTTTTAGTAATAAATATTTTTTCCACAAAGTGATCCATTATTCACTAAATTTTAGTGTGGAGGGAATTGAGCAAAAATTGTTCATTAAACAAAACTCAGTCATTATGTTTTCATAAAGCTTATTTTTCTATGAAAATGGGGATTCCTAAAATTTTTCTTTCTGAAGTTTCTGGATCCAAGAATGTTTGGGTTCCGAATGTCTAACAATCTTATTTTCCGGAAAATAAAAAAAGTCCCAATATCAATACATGATATATGGAATGTGGATGTTCCCGACATATGAATGGTAACAAAAACATCTTTTAAAAGATTATCAAGATGAAAGGATGAAAAGTAACATTCAGAGATAATGCTAAGGGAGAAATTATTGGTATAAATAACATTGTTCTTCTTGAAAGAACTTTTATTTCAAATGTTTTATTTGTTAAGGTTATTAAACACAACCTTATTAGCATAATTCAATTATGTGATTAAATTTACCTTGAGAATTTCTGGAATGACAAGTGAGAGTACATAATTCCACTTAAGAGTGTATTATTTCTTCCAATAGTTAAGAGAATGTATACACATTAATCATAGAAGAACATAGGAGCCAAGATCTACCTTGTCTTAGTGAAATAGAAGATCATTCTTGGTGATGGAATAGATGGTTAGGACACTATAACTTTTGGAACCTATACAAACTCTCTAAGAAAAGACTAGTTTAGGATCTACCATAGCTTATATTTGATTCTTCAAAAGTTTGTGATACTTTTCAATATGGAAAGAAACATAAATCCAGTTTTAAATCAGCCTGTGAAGTCTGAACTACTGATGCATTACAGTTGGTGAATATAGATGTTTTTGTTCCAACACAAAATGGAAGCATTGGAGGAAAGTATTATGTATTTGTCTTAGTTGATGATTACACTAGATTTACGTGGGTCTATTTTCTAGCAATCAAATCTAAAGATTTTTCTTATTTTAAAATTTTTGAGCCCAAGTTAATATTGAGAAAAACATTCCATTGATAACTATTCGTAGTGATCATGGAGGAGAATCTCAAAATTTGGATTTTGAATGTTTTTTTAGTAGATAAGGAATTACTCATAACTTCTCAGCACCAATAAATCCTCAAAAAAATGGTGTTGTTGAAAGAAGAAATTGAGTTCTTCAAGAGATAACTAAATCCATGTTGAGGAAATATTGGATAAATAAACATTTTTGGGCTGAAGATATAAGTACTTCTTGTTATACTCTAAATCGAGTATTGATTAGACATTTTCTTAACAAAACACCTCATGAGTTATGGAATGGTAGAAAACCTAGACTTTCCCACTTCAAGGTATTTGGTTTCAAAGTATTCATTCTGAATACTAAAGATAATTTTCATCAATTTGAATCCAATTCTGATGAAGGAATTTTCTCAAGCTACTCCACAACTTCTAAGGGTTATAGATTTTTCAATAAAAATACTTGTACTGTTGAATAAATAGTACATTTTAAATTTGATGAAACTAATCCTTTCATTTTTAAATTACCTCAACCTACGTCATCTGATGTGTTTCAAAAAACAGATTATCAACCCCTGATAGAAGATCCTTTTGATAAGGAAAATGTTGAAGAAAATTTTTCTAAGATATTTACCCCAGAATATTTCCTATCATGTATTGATAAATAGGTTTTAAAAAACCCAAATAAGTTGTTTCTTAAGAATTGTCCCAGTGATTTCATATTTAGTGATGCAAATCATCCTTTAAGGACTATAAGTACCTTGAGAAATGATGTATAACTTCTAGCATTCCTTTATCAATTAGAACCTAAATTCACTGATAAAATTTTAGGTGATGATGATTGGATAAAATTTATGCAAGATGATTTAAATGAATTCAAAAGGAATAAAGTGTAGACCTTGGTTGAAAGACCTGAGGAAACTCTTATTATTGGAGTAAAATGGGTCTTCAGAAATAAATGTGATGAAAATGGAATCAGAGTATAAAATAAATCTAGATTGGTGGCTAAAGGATATAATCAACAAGAAGTAATAGACTATGAGGAATATTATGCTCTAATATTTTGAATTGAATTTATTCGTATTTTACTTTCCTTTCCAGAATTCTTTAATTTTAAACTTTTTCAATTGTATGTTAAATGTACTTTCCTTAATGGATATGTTCAAGTGGATGTTTTTTTTGAACAAAATCTTGGTTTTGAAGATAAAAACTTTCAGAACATGTTTACAAACTTACCAAAGAATTATATGGACTTAAAAAAGCCCCTAGATCCTGGTATGATATACTTACAAGATTTTTGTTACAAAACAATTACATTAAGGGAAATACTGTTCCAACAATTTTTATAAAGAATGATAAGAAAAATGTTTTGATTATTCAAATTTATGTTGATGAAATTATATTTGGTTCAACTCAGGAATCTTTAACAAATTTGTTTGTAAATCTAATGAAATCTGAGTTTGAAATGAGTATGATGGGTGATTTAACATTTTCCCTTGGTTTTCAAATTTCTCAAAAACCAGAAGGAATTTATATATCTCAACATAATGATATTAAATATTTTCTTAAAATGTATGGATATGACAACACTAATAGTATATGTAATCCAATTTGTACCTCAAATTCACTTGATGTTGATGAAGCTCGGAAACCAATGGATCAAACATCATTTAGTGGTATGATAGGAAGTCTATTATACATGAAAGCTTGTTGTCCAGACATAATGGTTTCAGTATTCTTATATTCCATATATCAATCCAATTATAAGGAATCTCATTTTAAGGAAGTGAAAAGAATTTTTTTCTACTTAAAGGGTACCATATATTTAGGCCTCTTTTATACTTTTGGAAATGATTTTATTCTAAAATGTTTTTCAGATGCAGACTTTGGAGGATATAAAATGGATTGGAAAAGTACACCCGGAACTTTTCATTTCTTCAGAGATTCATTAGTTTCTTGGTCATGCAAAAAGAAACACTTAGTATCACTTGCCACTGCTGAAGCTGAATATGTAGCAGTTGGAAGTTGTTGTACTCAAGTATTGTGGATGAAACACACACTCACAGACTATGGTATGAGTTTTACCAAAACAAAAATATTGTGTGATAATACTAGTGCCATTGACTTATGTAAAAACCCTGCACATCAATTTAATGAAAAACACATAGATATTAGGCATCACTTTTTTAGGGATAACACACAAAAAGGAGATATCATTTTTCAATTTATCAGAACAGAAGATCAACATGCTGATATTTTCCCAAATTTATTACACTCTGATAGATTTGAATTTATTAAATAGAAGTTATTAATGATAACTTTAAGGTTATATTCCATATTAAATTCTTGTTGAAACATATTTATTTACAGTAAGAAACCCCTTTTCATAGGGGGAGAACATTTTCCTATTAGTCAAAATTTTTCATAGTGAAATTTTTTTGTAGTTAAAATTTTTCATAGTCAAAACATTTTGTAGTCAAGAAGAATTTTCCTCATAAAGAACAAGTTTCTTAGAATTCCGAAAGGTATGTTTTATTTCAGAAATTTTCGTAATCATCTTCTAGTATGTAGGTTTTTTTATCTTTTTTAAGATATTTTTTGAATTCACCTTTTCTTAAATCTGAATGTTTATCTTAAAATCCTCAAAAGATAAAAACCTATCAAAATCCTTCTTCGGTTAACATATCAACCATCAGATCTGATCAGAAGTATTTCATCCATTGGATCATGTGTGGAAGGTGAACTGTAACCTCAATCACCTATATAAGGACACCCTAATGGTTGTCCCACATCAATCAGCAAGCTCTAGTTTGCTAAATCTCTACTGCTCTATTTAAGACTGTTTGGAATTTTCAAGGTTTTCTTACTTTTGAATGTCCACATGAAGACTCTCCTCAGAAATAAATCTTGACTGTAAAAGAAATTTTTTAATGGTAGATATACCGAGAGAGGTTATATGATCCCAAATAATTTTCTAAATATGATTGTATCATTTCAAAGAATATTACTCTCAAAGGTTGGGAAAACCTATGTATATCGACCCCAAAGGCACAAGATCCGATCTATATGAACTTGAGATTGAATTTTATGAGATGAAAAGTTTTTTAAAAGAAGAAGGGAGAGATAAATTTTCTTTCAAGACCTGTGGGATGACTTATTATCTTTCTTATATCAAGGCAACAAGTTTGATAAGAATTAATTATAAAGGAGAAGAAGAATTTTGTAATAAAAAATTACCGGATGCTTCAGGGTCTTTTGATAAGGAGAAGGATCTAGCTTTTCTTGGTTTAAAAGTAGTAAAGACTCCTAATATTGTTCACATATCTACAATCCTTTGGATTATTTAGTTATGGGTCCAAGGTTTTGTCATTCTGAGAAAAGGGGATAAGGAAACCTTGAAGAAAAGTGATATCAATATTTTGGACTTCTTGGTGATCCTCAAGAAGATTAACCTGGTCAAGTACATCTTGGTTACGATTGAGAATATCAAGAATGAAAATTTAAAATCTCATATTATCATGTATCCAGTTATTCTTTCGAAGAATATAGTTTTTTGTCTTCAGTCTCTCAAAATTTCTTGTAGTTTCAAGCCATGTAATTTCAATGTAATGTTTCTAAGTGATGATACTCTAAGTATAAAAAACTTTGGGTTTTCCAGTGATTTAGGAGAATTTTATTATTTTTCAGAATCTAAAATTAAATATCTTTAAATGAAATAGGATGTTTCTGAGACTTCCAAGAAGGGTGGAAGGAAGAGGAAGGAGAAAGAACCAGAAGAAAAAGGAAAAACTCTGGTGGCTAAGGAAACTAAGTTTTCACTTTCAAAGCCAATAAAACAAAAGTCTCATCCTAATGAAGAAGTAGCTAAGTGAAGAGAAGATAAGAAGAATAAGAAGGAAAGGGAGCCGGAGTTTGGCTTGGACCCTACAGAGGAAAAACATTAAAGATAAAGGCTGCTGAAGAACATGAGAGGAAACAGAAAGATAAGAAGAGAAGGAAGAAGTTGTCTGAAGATGAAATTGTACAATCACTTATCAGGGATGTTGAGAAAGTATCTAAACAAATCCCAGTGCCAAAATCATTTTTTATAGAATCACTTCCTGAGACTCTAGTCAAGAAGGTGGTGATTCCGGATGCAGAACAATAAAAATAAATTTTACAGGAAGAAGAAGAGGTAGAAGAAGAAGGGAATGACAATGATGATGTCATAATGAAAGTAAAAAAATTATCATGAGAAGGAAAGTACCACTATAAAATTATCAATATGGTCTTCTCAAGCTGAATCCTCAAAACATTCTACTCTAGGGACTGAATATAAGGATCATGAAGAATTAAACAAACCCTCTAAAGAAGAAAGAAGTAATCATGATTTGGTTTATTCGGAAGATCAAGTGGAATTTGTTGAGAAGGATGTTACTGAAGAAGATAAAATTTCTCAGTAGTCAGATACTGAGCATGAATCACCTAAACCAGAAGAGATCATTCAGACAGTTGATAATGGAAAGTAGGTGTTGGTTCATACTCCTAAAAAATCTGTAGTGAAAAAGAATGTTGTTGGAAGATTATCAAAGAGGAAAGATGATGAGTTATAAAAAAAATCATCACCATCCCAACTTTATGATCCAGAATCGTCCTCTCTAGGAAATGATTTTGTGGTACAATATTTTGCAAAGCTTGTCAAAACTATTCCATTATTTCAAAAAATAGATTCTAGATGTCAGATGCTTCAACATTCATTCAATCAGAAATCATATTTAGTTTTCATGGTTATAGATAAATGTGTAGGACTTGAGGTAGATTTCAAATCCTTTTGCATTAGTTATGAGGCTCAGAAAATTTCATGCAAGATTATTAGAATTTGTTTAATGTATATATTGAAGACCCGAGAGCATTTGATGTATTTCAAGATAATTTCAACGATGCCTTTGATACCAATGTTAGCAAGCTTAATGATCTTTCTAAGAGCTTAGATGAAAAGTTGAATCTTGAATAGACTAATCGAAAGATAGAAGTTAAGGATCTAAATGGAAAGCTTAATTCTGTGGCCATGAATTAGAATAAGGAAAGTGATCTCTGAATAGAATTTGTAGAGAAGCTGGTTAAGAAAGAATAAGTGTTGGAAGCTCTAACAGAATGTCTTAAGGCTCAGAATGAAAGGATTAGATGCTTGGGAAAAAAAATTTAAGATCATTATTTGATTCTTAAGAATATATAATAAGATCACAAGGATATCAAGAAGTTGAAAACTATTATCAATAAGCTGATGTCGAAGAAAAAAGAAGGATAATGTTTTTCCAATTTCGATCATTTGTTGAGTTATTCCTTGTACAAATTCTTTCAATCTTAATGAAATTCTAGTTGTCATCCATATATTTTCTTGTTCTGTACTAATTTTTTAAGTACTATCTATTTTTTTCCATTACCTCTATTTTTTTTGAAAATTACGAAGGGGGAGAAAAGAATGATAAAAATAATACTAAGAGATTTCTCTAAGTAAGGAGGAGGTCATCTAAGAGGTAGTTTTTATCAAAGAAGATTTTTTTATACAATATAATGTAAAATATCATTCTAGAAATCATGAAAACTATACTTAGTGATTCCAAATCCTATGTGGGAGTTAGTCTTATTCACTTTGATCTATAAGTAAAGGGAGACATGTTTTTATTTTCATGTCCAAAAAAATTATAAGTCCATATATTCTTTTTAGTAAGGATGTTTCCCCTTTTTGAAAAGTGCGAGATTATTGAGTCAATAAGATTTACTTATGAATTTTCCATTTTTTTCATATTTTTAAAATCACAAAATGCCTATATTAATGAAAATTTTATTTCCCCTAAGATTTATCTTAATAATGAAATTTTTCCTTCCCCAAGGAAATTTTCTCCAAAATATTGTTTTCATTGTTAATTTTATAGTCTATCTTATTCTAAATCCTTTTATTTATAATGTGTAAAAATAGGTTTCATATCTGAAACCTCAAAATAATATAAATCATTAGATACTGAATTCTTTGAAATTCAGATTCTGAGTTCTGAAAAATTCAAATTCTGACTTCTTAGAAATTCAGATTCTGAAATCACTAAAACTCTAGTTCCAAATTCACTAAAATTCAGGTTATGAATTCTTAGAATTTTAGTTCCAAATTCCTCATAATTCAGACTCTGAATTCCTCAAAATTCAGAATCCAGATTTCTTAGAATTCAGATTCTGAATTCTATATAATTTAGTCTCCAAAATATTTAGAATTCAGAATCCTAATTCCATAGAATTCAGACTCCAAATTTCTTAGAATCCAGAAACCGAATTCATTGGAATTAAGACTTCGAAATATATAGAATTCAGAATCCAAATTCCTTAGAATTCAATTGAGAATTCCTTATAATTCAAACTCCGAATTCCTTATAATTCATACTACAAATTCATTAGAATTCAGACATCGAAATATATAGAATCCAGGTTCAGAATTACTAGAAAAACAAAATCAGGATATTTATGATTTATAGTCTCAAAGTGTTTATTTACTTAGACTTTGAACATTATTTTTCCTTAGACTCTAGAAAAATGGAATTGGTTAAGCAACCATATTTTACTTACCTCTATCATAGTTATTAAACTAGGTCATGTAATCTTTTTCTAATTAATTGTTGTTTGAGTGGCACGTGTACAGGTCCACCCGAGATTGAAGGAAAAATTTAACCATTGGAGGAGGGATCCAAACTTTGAGAGAATAACTATAAATAGGATCTCATTGGAATGATCTCAAAAAAAATGATCCATCAATCTTGAGATTACATGCTACTGAAGTGATTTCTAGAGAGAGAAACTCTCATGCCTTGTGCGTACTGAACAACTTGTTCCAATTTATTCGTTCAACTCCGAATGTTGCCTTATACAATAGGGGTCTTACAGGGATAGTAGGACAGAGGTTCAGACTGCCATTAATGATTGAGTACTTTCAGGGATAGGAAGACAGAGATGCCAACTACCTTAAAGTTTGAGGCCTTGCGGGGATAAAAAGATAGATTTTGATATTCCTATCGATGGATTACCCTAGTGTGGGTAAGACGGACTTTTATGAAAGTATAAATCAATGGACCTTTATCTAAGGTTTTTGGATACCCTTCTCTTTGGGTAAAAAGATTTCATACTTGTTAATTTTTTTTTTCAAGTTTATATTCCACTGTATTTTGATAAAGGAAGAAAGTATAACCTTCTGATACTTTCTTGTTCTTTTGTGAACTCTCATTAAGTAATATTCTATACACATTAAGGTAGAATATTTTTTATGTAAAATTTTATTTAGTTTCATTTCCAGAACCATATTTCTGGAACCTAACAAGTTTGTAGAACTAAGAGGTCCTGTGAATTAACATTGCTTAACTTCATTAATCATAGTTTTCTTTATGGTTAAAAATGATTTTTTTAACTTAAAATTCCATCCCCTCTTGTATTTGAGCATATACATTCATATTTTGATCCTATAATTAGTAATACAAATCTCATTTATGTATATAGTTTACCAAGACTATGAAACACTTAAGTCTTTCGAGAATTGATTTCTTATAATCATGCCACTGTAAAAGGGTAGGCACTAGCTCAAGGATATTTATGGTGGGGTTGCTATAATTTTTTCTAAAATGTTTATAACATTCAAAAAATTATTTATTAAAGACATTTTACCCATTTTTTTTGACTTTTTATAAAATGTTTTTAAATAAATATTCATGTTTTTTCCGAATAAGGTTCATTTTGAATTTATTGAAAATGTGAAAAGAATATTTTTGTTAACATGTATAGGTTGAACATAGATTATTGAAGTCATAAACAATAATTAATCTAAATATTAGTTTATATATTTCCAAATTTATTTTCAAAGAAAATAATTTGGAAATTTTAATATATTATTTTTTAATATTAAAAGTAATTTTCAAAGAGAAAAGGGTATTTTCTGCATGAAATGTTACAAGGCATGTTTCAAAACTATTTTTCTTATAAGATGATATCTTTTGATGTTACATAATATTTATTGAGGATATGATACAATGATAATATATTTATTCTTTATTTTTATGGTTTCTTATTATTATGATAATATGTTTATAAAACTAGTTTAACTCCCATGGGTCATATCATGATAAAATGATTACAAAACATGATTCTTTTTCCACGAGTTTTATTATGAAAAAATAATTATGAAAACCACTTATTTCTCATAGGTTATTATTCGATGAAATAATGAAATTATTATGAATCCTATTTATCTTTCATTTGTTTTGTTATGATGGTATTTTTGGGAAACCCATTTCTTTTCATGGGTTATGATATGATGAATATTTTATGATCTTTATGGAACACAAATGTTTGATTTTCATTATGTGAGATGGGGGGCCTATATCTCCCTCCTATACATTAGGTAAATATTAATAACTCATGAGATAAAAAGAAATACAATGGGGTGTGAATCCAGTTTAGTAAGGAAATTTGTCCACAATGATAGTCTTGGGAGTGAACCTTGACTACTACGATGGTTTGGGGAGTGAACACATTGCACTATGATAGTATTTCAAATGATATTTGAACTACAAAGGAAATGATTTTATATTTATATGGGTATCCCAAAAATATATGACTTATTCCAAAGTCATGTTATCATCATTTATGTTCTTTGATTCTATTATATTTCATGTCTTATTAAATTTCAAGACTTATTCCATGAATCATGTTTATTCTCAATTGATAAGAAAGGTAGGGCTTTCAAATGTTATTATCCTATTATCATACCCTTATGCTAATGATATATTAATATCTTCCTTTTTACACTTAAAAATAATTTGAGCTTACCATTTCCCATGTTTTATTTTCCAAGGTTTTGATGAAAGGTATAATGTATGATATGTATATGAAGGGTACAAGTTTTAAAGAATATAGAGGGAGATGAAATACCTCATATATAGACCGATTTTTATGTGTTAGAGTTTAAAAAGGCATTAGAGATGAACAATTATGGCATGGATCATTATGTTTTGTATTAAATATTAATTTATTAAGATATAATATTTATATCTAAGATTTTTGGGACTTTAATTAAAACCTTATCAATATTTGTTTGTGTAATTGTGTGTAGTGTGATGGAAATTGTACTGAGTCAGTTGATAAATCACTGAGAATTAATTTTGGTGGGTGATTACAATGGTGGGGAGAACCATGGTTTAGGATCAATATTTATGGGTTGATAATCATAGTGGGAGAACAGTTATCAATGTGAGTAATTATTTGATGGAACCATCATGGATTGAGATAGACAAGAATGAGTAAGTACAATCTTGACATTTTGGTGATGATAAAGAGCAACGAATTGGACTTTTGATGAATTGAATGACATGTTAATGTATTTTTATAGAAAAATATCATTTATAGTTTAAGTATATAACATGATGAATTGAACTTAATTAACAAAGGTTGTTTAGGATTGATGGTTTGTACACCATAGAGGATTCTTAAGGGTGTAACGTGTAATCAAAGGGAGATTATAAGTGATCAACGTTTTCCGGGATGTGATTATAATGGAATTAAAATTTTTTGTCCTATGTTTTAATTAGGGAAAATTGTATTTTCTCCTAGAAAATTATCTCAAATTTTTTTGATGTTCATTGGTCTCGAAATGGGTTTTTTCCCTAGATATTGAATTTGGAGATATTCTAAATGGTTGAAATGTTTTTAAAAATATTAATAATTTTAAATGAATATTAATTATTCTTTCATGTGAAATTATTTATATATATTGAATAAAGTATCAAGTTGGTATTTTTTTCATTGTGGTTAAGTTCAAAATGAGGGGGTTTACCCAGGTGAGGTATGAATTCCACTCATGTTCTAGGTCCCAGGATGATACTTTTAATGGGTATTTTATTTTATTTTTATTTTTCTTTTATTTCTAACCTCTCACCTATTAAATCTATTAGTCATAGTGAGTATCTCTAGAGGGGGGGGGGGGTGAATTGAGTACCCAAAAATTATTTTTGTTAAAAATGGGATTAAATAAAATTCCCTAATTAATTTATATATGACCTAGTTAACCAAAATTGAAGATTGATATTTGTTTTTATATTTTAAAATAATTCTAAAAGGCTAATTAGGTTTTAGTTAAAACAATATATAATGTTAATTTAACATTTGAAATCACGTTACTGAATCAAAATCATATATAAAAGCTAATTAAATTTTATTATTAAAGTAATGGATTTGATTACTACTTAAAGAAGATTCAGTTTTAAATTATAGAAAGTAATGTAAACAAAACAAACAATGGAAATGAGTACAAGATGTTAAGTCTCAAGTTGAGTCTTTGTCTTATTCACTTGGAAATCACCTATTTCCAAGCATCTTATATAAAAACAAACATTAATCCACAACTCGGATCGAGTGTACATATGTATGAAAACTATCTAGGGTACACAATGACATATTCCATTGTAATTGTGCGAGTACAAAAGATAATAGGCCACATAGGTACCTCTTCAACAATAATCATGGAAGAACATATAAAATGGGGCCCAACTTAAAATCAACCAAAACACATGGGAAGCAAGAGTAAAAATGTATTTGAGAATATATCTCAATATCATCTAGTTAAAAATATGATATATTGTATGTATATATATAAATTATACAAACATTTCTTGTAATGTAATGAAAAAAAGAGAAAATTAATGTGAATGAAGTAATAGTGTTGATCTATCTAATAAGAAATGCTGCTCATGTCTCCTTGGATATAGTTTAAAATGATGCTTGAGTTGTCTTTCTGAAAATTTTTATAGAACAAATTATCGTAAACTCCTTATAAGTCTGTAGGAAGTTTTCTATATGTTGGATGTTCTTTACATAGTCTACATTTTATCACTTATAAGAATGCTTCATGTAAGGAACACTTTACAAAAAATTAAATCTCATAACCTGTATTAGTTTTCATTTAGATATATTCCCCATATTGCACATGAGGGATTATGGTTCCTATTTTATCAACAAAAGAAACAAATAAAATCCATTGGATCTTCTACCCATCATATTGCACATTCTTTCAGGAACATTAATGCATCTATCTCAAGAAATTAAGGAAAAATCCTTAAAATATGATTGGGAATTTAATTCAAAAAAACATTAATTAGATATATTTAATTCAAATTTAATATAAAATAGTATTAGAGGGTCTTTATAATAGTTACACAATCGAGTGATGTCTCAGATTCTGGTGGTAAGACACACTCTGGTGGTTTCTTGATCTAGCGGTGAACCAGAGTCATGCGGTGACACAGAGTCTGGGGGTGACTCAAATTGGGAGTAGATTAGTTTAATAATTTTCCAAAGTTCATTACTATTGGTGATTTTAATATGACAGTGAGTCACCCTCTAGTGGTGAGGAAATATATACTTTTTATATTTTGGATCACAATAGTTATTAATCCTTGGAAGTGACTTAACATTAATAGTTTCATGTACGATAGTGACTATTTTAAACACTTATCCATTTTTCATGGTCAAAATGAGACATTTCTTGGTGGAGAATCAACCTTAACATTGAGTCTTATTGGTGTTTGGACTATCTAACAATGAATCATCTTTAATGGTGAGTAATTGTTTAATGAGGACTCATACTTTGGCCGATTTCAACAATATATCTCAAAGATAAAATGCTAATAAAAAATTAAAAACTCAATAGTTATCATAGGGAACATAATTTTTTTATCATTAAAACAAGGGTGTTAACAACCTCAATATAGGTTCCTAAAATATCCCCCTTTTGATGACAAAAAATCATTTAATTTTACACAATATGCTTTATTGATGTAAAAGGCATATGGTGTCAAAGGCATAAATCATAAAAAACATGGAATTATATCAGAGATATAAAAAACCTAATTAGAAACAAAAAATACTAGGATATTATTGAAAATTATATAGTTAGTAATAGAAATAAATTCCATATAATTTCTTTCCCCATTTATTATTATAAAAAACATCATAATTAAAAAAGAAAAGCATATACGAAAAGAATTTGAATAAGTTAATTTCCCTTAAAACTAAACAAAAAAAAGTAAAAAAGGTACATAATTTTAAAAAAACTAAAAAATCCCTATAAAAGACCAAAGTCTATGATCAACGATTATTCTCAGGTTGGGTTAATGAAAATAAAGGATATTTTCCCTTTATCCTTGTTTTAGGTAGAGGCAATAGAAACTAAGGCTATAGTTTCAATTGGAATAGATATAGGAATACCAGTTAGAGGAGGATGCTCTCTTATGAGGATTGGTCTATGGTGTCTTAAATCTTCTTGATAATATTGAGAAAAAACCTAGAATTTTATGGGAAAAGGTGCATGTAGAACTCTGGTAACTCATGGTCTGAAGTACTCTAGAGAAATATTTGGAGGAGTCAAAAGGGAATTAATAGGTATGACCTTATAAGTACAACTTTAGTACTATGCATAAGAAAAAATTGTTTCATATTATTTATGAAATCCATTATAATATTTCCACATCACTCCATTATAGTGGAGTCTTTTTTCTTATCATCCATAAAATGTTGTTGTAGAGGATTCCTACCCTTTAACTGGTTATCTTTCTCTTTTATGGATTGGGAATCATTGTTAATCATTATATTTTCTACCAAGAACATAATATGAGAATCCATGTCATTCTTGGTGAAAAGTTTATAAACATATTACTTTATAGACATTTTATAGTCTCTATATCAGCCTTAATATCATTCATATATTCTAGAATCATCATGTATTTATGATTATAGACATGTTAAAACTTTCTCAAATTTTCCTCATTTGAGGAAGTAACAACTCCCAAAGAAACACTTGAAATACCACTGAGTTCTTCACCCAACAGATCTGATTGAGTCTATTTCAATGGGAGAGGAGGAGTAGTAGTGGTGGTAGTAACTACAGTAATATTATCTATTTTCTCAAGTAAAGAATCAATATAATCCACAAACTATGACTATATTTTATCAAGAATAGACCTCATAGACTCTAGATCATTGGAATGTCTTATATTCTCAATATGAAATTACTGAATGTGGTGCGTCATCTTTGGTTAGATATGACGTATCACTAGTTTGAAAAAATATCTCGAATATTGTTCACATAACTTAGTAACCAATGTAAGATGGTTCTTTATCATCAAACCAATATCAAAACCCAGATATTATAAAAACTAATTTAGGTCACCCTTGGAGACAAAATACACTAGGATTGTTGGTGAAGCCGGAGTAAGAAAATATGTAGTAGGAATACCAGAATATTTTGTAGGGTCCATGAAACCTAGAAATAAAAATACACTATAATTTGGTGGACTTTTATCCCCATCTGATTCAGAGTAGTCCAAACAAAGTGTGACATAAATTGGAAAATTTTCAAACTCTTTAGCAACTGGGTCCAAACCTTGGAAAGAAAACCTAGAAAAAGTCTTGATAAGAACATTCTCTATAACTTTAGGAAAATCTAAAATAGGTACAATAGTAGTAGGAACAACTATATTCATATCAAACCTCTTATCAACAGAAGTAGGTGCATCATCCATGTGAACATTATTTTAAGGCTCAACCATAGTAAGCACATCACTCAACTATACATCAAAATATTTATCTCCATGAGCATGATCTACTTATAACTTCTCAATAATGGATTTCTCAACCAGTGAAACTATTTTTATATACTCATCAATATACTATTCAACAATAATGGAATCTGAAACTGTTTGATCATAAAAAACTAGTACATTATCATATCCATTAACAATAGAAGACACTTATGACATTCCAAACATGGGGATTTCTCCCCCTCAACTGATTCTTCTTTTTTATCTCATACTATTTTGTTAATAATACATGGAATTTACATTGATTTAGAAGTATATGAACGTGGAGAATCAACACTTTCTTGAGGAATCTCAACCTCCTCATCACCAAATCAACAACTTGGTCCTCTAGGGCCATCAGAATCACCATGATGGTATTCATACTCTTCATATCCATTTTCATCTTCACTATTACCTCGATCACCATCAACATTTTCACATTCTCCATTTTCTCCTCCTAATTCCTTTTCATTTTCTTCATCAGTGCCTTAACCATTTTATATCATTAGATTTAGAACTAATCATAGACTTTTCTTCTCCCCAGACATCCATTTCATCTCCATTAATTACTTCCTTTAAAAAAATTTATCTTTTCAGTAGAGAATTTGGTGAACTAGGTGCTCCGTAGGTAATAGGAGGGGATTCCTATGACAAATTAGGGTTACTTCCTTCATCTAATGGAAAATATTCCCCTTTAATTCTTCCAAAAATAGTCTCTTCTTTTATTCATGTATTCTAACTTATTTTCATCCTTTTAAAATTATCCTTATAATGCAAAAACCAACCAAATCCCCCATAGATTCTTTATCTTTCTTGACCAAACCTTTGTATTAAAACATTAAATAAATAAACATAGGATATATCAAACAATTTGATTTATAGGTAGGCTTACTCATCTCTAGATTATGAAGAATCCAGTATCTTCACAAATTGATCTTCACCCTTCCTTTCATAAGGATCAGGTGGTATACATCTTAGTATCAATAATTAGAAAACCCTCTTTTACTTAGGAATAATATGTATTGAATGAACATAAAAATAAGTCCTCACTCACCATCAAAAACTAATGCAATCATACTTCAAACTATTCCATCTATAGTCATCTTAGATAAATCTTATTCATAAATGAAATCATTACCATCTTTTGTAATTATACATTAATATTCAATTAAAAAACCCTCACGTGGAACTCAAAGACATGAAACCCACTGTCTTAAAAAAACAATGTTTCGGCCATATATTATCATTCTCATCCATTATACATAATCATTGACGCTATACTCCTCAAATTGGTAAAACATGTATACCAAACTAGGATAGGAAGGTATCTTTTTAGAGGAGAACCAATCCATCCATCCCAGGTTTGGTATTAATAGAAGCACAAAAGACTTACTGGAGATCATTCACTATTCTTGAAATTATTTCTATGGAAAGACTACTCACTTAAAAAGCTCTGTATTTAGAGGATATAAGAAGTATGTGAATTATTGGAATAACCCTTATGTTTCGTAGCATGATGCGACTCATTTGGGGAAGACTATGAAGTTTACTTCATTTTTTCAATGGAGATTAGATCATTTGGTTCAGGAGATGATGAAGGAAGGTATAAATATTAGAGGGAAAGGGTCTCAACATGTTTGGTGTGATATAAGTTAACATGAAAATTATATAGGTTTGAAATTATATTATTTTGAGATTTCACTATTTGAAAATTAAAAATCAAGATAAAAACAAAAAAACAAAAATTAGAATAAAATTCGAATCGTGTAAAAATTTAAATAAAGAATAAATAAAATTAGTAACAGAATATTAAAAACAACAATTTTATAAATAAAAAGCCATAAAGTTTAATATTGAGACATCCAATGGTGAGACGTTGGAAATAGTGACGCATTTTCAACCATGTGAAATCACAAAGGCGGGAAATCAAAAATGGTGAGTCTCAAGAAATTTACACATAAGAAAAATTGATCATACCGAATTCAAGTTTGATGTAATTAATTATCTCATAAGGCAAAGTCTTAGTAAAAATATTAGTAAGATGATGTTCTTTACCAATATATTGAATAGTGATATCACCTTTTTGATAATGATCATTTAAAATGTGATGTTCTACATCAATATTTTTTTATAGATTGTGATACAGGATTCTTATATATGTTTATAGTACTTGTATTGTCACAATTTATAGGGACATGTATGAATTGATATACATGGAATTGTAATGTGTGTTTCATCCACAAAATTTTTGCATTATAGCTACCTAAATCTATGTATTCAACCTCAATAGTAGAAGTGAAAAAAATTGTTTCTTACTATAACAAGAAACATGTGACTTGCGTAAAATGTGACATGTTACCGACGTAATTTTTTATCTATTTTATATTCACAAAAATCAGAATCTGAATAGCTAAATATGTCAGATGATTATCCTATTGGGTAAAAAAATCCAAAATTAGTAGTATAATTTATGTATTTGGAAAATATTTTTATAGCAACCAAGTGTGACACTTTTGGGCTTGCTTTAAAATGAGCACACATACACACAAAGAAAATTGTATTTGGTTGGTTAGTAGTATAGTATATAAGACTTCCAATAATACCTCTACAATTTCTTTGATCAACTATTTTTATAACTTCATCAAGATCTAATTTATAGCTATTAGTCATAGGATTATCACTACTCTTAGTACTATCCCAAAAAAATTAAATGATCACTAGTATATATACTTTGGTTAAAAATAATTCCTTAATTTATTTGAATTATTTGAAAACCAAGAAAGAATTCAAGTTCACCCATTAAACACATTTCAAAATTACTTGTCATACATTTTGAAAAATCAGTATATAAGGAATTGTTTAAAGATCTAAAAATATTATCATCTACATAAACATAATCAACTAAAACATCTTTAGAAATTCATTTTATAAAAAGGGTTGGATCAAATATAACTTTTGAAAATCATTTTTAAATAACAAATGTGATGAGACTATCGTACCAAGCTCAAGTGGATTATGTCAAACCATATAAACATTTTTTCAATTTTAAAACATGATTTGGAAAATGGGGATTTTGAATACCAAGGGGTTGTTAAACGAGAACATCCTCAATTATATATCCATTTAAGAATAAAATTTTGAGATCCATTTGATAAATTTTTAATTATATATGATATTTATAGACAAGAAATATTTTAATGGATTCAATTATGGCTTCTGGTGGAAAGGTCTCTTTATAGTCTATTCCTTATTCTTGACTACAACCTTGTGAAACAAGACTATACTTATTTCTTACTATTGTGCCTCACTCATCTACCTAGTTTATAAAAACTAATTTAGTTCCTATATTCAATGTGTATTTCTGTAAATCCACAAGTTAACATAATTTATTTCGTTCAAAATGATTAAATTATTCTTTCTTATCCATTACCCAAAATTCATCATTAATTGCATGATTGATGTTCTTTTGTTCCATCTGTGATAAGAAGGATTGTGGTTCAACCTAATTTCATTAAGAAGGTCATGTATGTGTACCAATACCTATGACTCCAACTCAATATTATAAAATATGATACTTAAGGGCCCTAATAGCTCTATGAAAAAAGGGACCAATCACTTTTGGATTCTCTATAGGTTCAGGATCATGTTTTGGAATTTCGTCAGAACTGGATGATTTTTTCCTAGAGTTGTAGTAGAATTAGAAGGTTTTTATTTTATGATTATAGTGGTTAAATTATCCTCGATGTTTTCTAAAATTTCCTTAGAATCATGTGGATCTTTATTATCAAATTTAACATGAACATACTCTAACACAATCTTGGTACTTCTATTAAAACTATATAAGATTTTATGTAGGTTGAATGTCCTAGGAAAAATATTTCATCATTCTTGGAGGCAAACTTATCAAAATTATCCTTACTTTTCAGAATAAATACATTGAAACCAAAAAATATAAAATAATTAACCTTAGGATTTATACTATTCCTATTATCATAATGGGTATTCTTCAATATAGGTCTAATTAAAATGCGATTGAATATATAAAATAATACATTTATTGATTCTTCCTAAAACTAAACAGGTAATTCATATTCATTTAGCATAGTCCGAGCTATTTCTGGAAGTGTTATATTTCTTCTTTCTACAACTCTATTTTGCTGAGGGGTCATAAGAGTAGAGAAGTAATTATTATAGCTATTTTCTATGAGAAAAATTCAATGTCTTGATTTTCAAACTCACATCCATGTTCACTTATTAGTGTCTTAATTATAAGTCCACTAAATTTTTCAATATATCTAGTATACTTGGTAAAATAAGAACAAGAATCACTTTTGTGAGATAAAAATAATACCCAAATATTCTTAGAAAATCCATCCACTTGTAGATAAAGATAGTGCTTCCCATTCAGAATAGAAACTCAAGATGGTCAAAATAAATCCTTATGAACCAACTCAATTGTTTGAGAAGTCGAAACTTATTTATTTAATTTAAAACAAATTTTTTGTCGTTTACCTTTTTGATAGGGGTTGCAAACTTTTTCATCTGGGAACTATAGTTTTGTTAGATCCTAGAATAACCCATTCCTAATAAGATTCATATGTGAGTGAATATTATATTATCCTAGTATCCCTTTCTAAAGCCATAATTATTTTTAAAATGAACTCAATTAGGAATTTTTTTGAGAAATTAATGAATTAAGATCAACAACAGAAAAAGTTTCATTCCATAAGGTAGTAAATACTAAAACCTATTTAGAATAAAAAACATTACATGAATAATTTTGAAATTTTACATGAAATCCATCATCAAATAATTATAAAATGATAATAAAATTATACTTCATACCATCAAAAAATAGTAATTTTGAAATTGAAATAGAATTAATGCTACCAACTTGGCTATAGTCTATGATATTCCCTTTAGAATAATCACTAATGGTTACATGACCAATATAACCCTTTATTAATCTTTTAGAACATGAGTAGTATCCTGTCATATGCCTTTAACATCCACTATCAAAGTGCTATATTCGTTTACATGAGTTATTTAAACATATTTCCAACAAAACAAAATTTATACAATGAATGAATTTGGTACCAATATTTTCTTGGGTTTAGGGATCTTATTAATTAGGTATTTAAGAACCCATATTTTATTAATATTTCTATTATAAATATACGATAATATTTTTTAAATAAAGAATTAATTTTTTCCTATATAATAATAAATCTAAGTAGAAATTTCATAATTAGATTTAGGTACAATTGTGCTCTTAACTACTCATCTCTATCCAGGTTGATTTAAAATACCTATAGTATACTTTGAAGTTATATTTTATCCTATAATATGAGTTAAGGGTTATCTTCCATTAGTAAATATTTTTAAATATTTCATAGGTTTCTTATTATACATTTATAATTTAGTATTCTCATTAAAAAACTGATCATTTTTCCCTTTCTTTACAACAAGTTCGGATTTAGTACTGGAGGATAAAGCATGACATTTTTAGGACATTATATTTATCCTTAAGTTCATTTAAAGATTCCTCAATAATTCCAAAAATTTAAAAAATTTCTCCTCGATACATATCATCCTTATTGTGTTCACTTTCAGAGTGACCAGAATTAGACATAGATAAACTTGTAGATACAACAAGTACCTCTAAAACAATTTTCATGAAGTACATGTGGGGTCAATCAGAATTTTTTTTGGAGTAGAGTCCGAGTAACTAGAGCTATCTTTAGTGGAACTCTGAGTTACTTCCATGGATTTATTTAATTTTTTTTTCAGGGTGCTAATATTTATTTTTTTGTTTTTATTTTGTACAATCTTATTTTAAATTTCCATTAAAATTGCATTCATAGAAGGTTATTTCATTTATATTATAATACATTTTCCAATATTTCTTCTAGTTTAATTTACTTTAAAACAATTATTTTTAACTAGTAGTTCTGAAATATTTCTTCTCATTGGTATAAATTTTTGAATTTTCTGAAAAAATTGGGCATTTTCTCAAAATTATTAGGTGGTGACTCATTGTCACTAGAACATTAAGATTGTATCTTTCCTTTTCCCTTTCTTCTTTTGATTGGATGTTGCATACTTGCAATATACTAACTTATTTTTTGGATCATCATCACCATCTGGGTTTACAATAAATTAATTTTTACACATCATTAACATACCAATTAATTGATTAACTGGATGTTTTATAATAAAATAGGACCCTCTAATTAACACTGATGTCCCTCTCCATCTTACAGGATGTCATGTGAGAAATCTCATAATCTGATCCTTGTAATAAATAGGATTTCATTGGGAGATCATGGTGTTCACTATTTTGTTGATCCAAAGATTCATATCAAAAATTAATTCATTAGGATTCAATGTAAAAGTATATAATTTAATAGTATATGTATTCTATCTCATTTATTAAACACATATAGTTCCATCATGTGAGGCAACTAACGTATCCCATATTTAAAAATTAGTTTTATAATAAAAAAATAAATTAAAATCATCATTTAATAAAGAAAAATAAAGTTAATTTATATCTTTGAAATTATTATTATAGGAAATATAAGTAGTATTGGACCGGTTTTTTCTAGGAGCCTTAGTTAACTCATACTTATACTCAATAGAAAACAAGATTTCAAATCCCATACTCTCAATTGAATTTTCATATTTATCTTCCATTATGAACGATGGTTACTATTGGAAAACAGAGTTTTGTTAGTAGTAGAACATTCCAGTGTATTATCCATTTAATGAATTAAATTTATAACTAATATAAAATGAATATAAATAAATAAAAAAGTCATAATTGAATGGTTTTGAAAAAAATTATAACAAAACATTCAATTTTAATTCCAAATGTTGGTCAGGGTGAGTATCTAAGGGGGGGGGGGTAAATTGAGTACCCTATAGAAATTTCTGTTAAAAAAGGTTTAAATAAAATCACCCAGTTAATTTATATATGACCTAGTTAACAATAACTATAGATCGATATAAGTCTTGAACTTTTTAAAATAATTCCCAAAGATTGATTATGTCTCAGTTAAAACACTATATAATATTAAATTAACTATTTAAATAAATTTACTCAATAAAAATATTATATAAAAAATAATTAATGTTGACTATCAATGTAATGGATTTGTTTATATCTTAAAAAATTTCCACTAAGTACAAAAAATGAAAAAAAACACACAGAGGAAATGAATACCATAGGTTCAGTCTCAAGCTGAGACTTAGTATACTCCACTTTGAAATCACCATTTTCCAAGAAGTTTATATAAAAATAAACCTTGATCCACAACCTAGACCAGGTTTACAATAGTAGGACAACAGTATAGGCTACACAAGGACATATTAGACATTAATTGTGTGAGTACAAAAGATAACATGCCATGTAGTGACCTATTCCATAATAATCATGGGAGAACAAATAAAATAGGAGTAAAATTGTATTTTAAATGATATCTTAGTATATATCAGTTTAAAGAAGGATAAAATGTGTGTAGATGTACATATTATACACACACTACTCTTTATTTAATGTAAACAAACCAAAAGATCATGTTAAGGTGAAAAAAATAATAGTTTTGCTCTTTCTGATAAGAAATGATGCTCATAACTCCTTGAATATAGTTTGAAATGAAATTAAAGTCAGATTTCTGAAATATTCTGTAGAACAGAGTGTCGTACACTCCTTCATGTAAGTTAGGAAGTTGTAATGTTCTTTACTTCGTCTAAATTTAATCACTAGTAAAAAATTTTTGATTAAGGAACACTTTACAGAAACTCATCTCTCTTCATGTGTATAATTTTGCATTCATAGATGTTCCCTTTACTGCGTATGAGGGAGTTTCCTTCCTCTTTTATCAGAATCATCAACAAAGTGAATCCAAAAGATCTTATGCACCTCATACTGCATGTTCAGATAGGAACTTTAATGCATCTATATCGAGAAGTTAATGAATAATCATTAAATTAAGTTTGGGAATTAAATTCCATAAAATATCCATTATATATATTTAAATCAAAATGAATATAAAATAGTAGTGGTGAGTCTTTATAATGGTGGAAAAATCCAGCGGTGTCTTAGAGTCTAGAGGTGAGACACACTCTAGCGGTGTCTTGATCTGGTAGTGACTCAGAGTCTTGCGACGAATCAGAGTTTAATGGAGACTCAACTAAATGCTAGACTATATTAGTACTTTTATAAAATTCATTAAAGGTGACAACTTCAATATGATGAAAATTCACACTTTGGTGGTGAGAAATTTTATACATAGATGATTCTGTATCCCATCAGCGAGACATCCCATGCGGTGACTCAGCCTCCACGATTTCATGTTTTATGGCATGTGCTTCCAACACTTCACCATTTCTCATAGTAATAGTGAGATATTTTCTGGTGGTGAAATATTTTAAACAATGAGTCTTCTTGGTGGTGAGACTTTCTAGTGGCGACACATTCTTAATGGAGAGTCGTTGTCTCATAGTGACTCATACTTAGGAGAGTTTCAAAAATCTATCTCAGAAGATTACATGATAAAAACAAAAAGAAAAATCATTAGTTATTATAATAAACATGATTTTGTGATAATTAAAATAGGGTTTTTAATAACCTAAATAGAGGTGTCAATAATATACCCTATTTATGAGAAAGCGGGACTTGCCTTTCACCCCAAAACTAATAGACATAATGTGAGGGAGAGAGAGATATAGAAAAAGAGACAGAGAGGGAGAGATATGGGGGGGTGGATATGGGAACAACAACTTCATTCATGGAATTATATTGAACTGGATTCAGATGTAGCTGGTGAAGAGTGGGGATCCTAGATCGAGCTTTGGTGGTTTCAACATAATGTAGGATGTATTTTTGTTTTAACCATTTCCCAATTTGATTCATGTTTTTTAATTCCAATCACGTCATTAGATTTCTGATAAGTCCTAAAGGGCCGTTGTGTGGTGATTTTGTGGAAAACGGAGGTTTTAGGTGACCGTAAAGGGATTTATGATTAGGACACCAGACCACATGACATGTTGTTTGTGAACACATGTTCCGTTTCCTTCATTTGGGTGAGAGTTTGAATATGAGACCGCATATAATGTAGTACTTGAGAACATGTCATGTAGGGTGAAATGGGGTGTGGCTACATACTTGACTGGACATCTCATGTGGGGTCACATAAACATGTAGGGTATATAACTAGAACCCGTGTAAGGTAGATGACTAGAGGCTATGTTGAATTTTGGTTAGAGTCTCTGTGGGCTACATGGATAGGTACCTTGTGTAGATGAAAAACTATATATGGTTGGTACATACCATGTATTTTGGAGATAAAATCTAGGTCGGTCTGAGTTATATTCCCACATATGATATTTTAGTGTATGCGCAGTGTAAATGGAGGTAGACATGGTATACAATTCCCTTGGGGGGTGTAATTTTTCACCTTAAATATGGTTATGTAATCAATATGACTCCATTCTGAGTTTTTGGAGGAGTTTCATTAAACCATCTTATGACCTATGGAACATGAAGAAAACTAAGACACATACAAATCTATCTCTAAGTAATTAAAAGGTAAGTGTATTAAAAAAAGGGAGCATAAAAATATATACAATGAATTACCAAACATCAGCAGATTCTGTCCTTATTCTTTGATAGGGTTATCTTGATGAAGATCAAGAGGAGTAAACGATGAATGCCAATTTCTTATAGGAGGGAAAACCAACAAATGGATTCAAGAAGGATTTATAAGGACTTTAAATGCTCAAAGGGGTCCCAACACCTTCATCAAGTGATTAATAAGATTTGAAATGAGAAGGGAGATAAAAATTAATCATGAATCACACATTTTACCACTATCACACACATACACACACAAATAGGATAAGGATAATATCTTTAAATACGTTTCATTAATGATCTTCCTTAAAATAAGAGTGTCTGACATACACGATGGATCATGTGAAATTATATGGAATCAGTCTGTCCCATCATGTTGGTTTATATTCATCAAACGCTTCAAGGAATGAGGTGGTCCCTCCATAAACGAACCAACCCATTTGTTTGAAGTTTATTAAAAACCTAGTGGAGAAGGAAGTGATAATAACCTATATAAAATGTAAGATAAAACAACATGGATGTTTTCCCTAAAAATTTACACACCCCCACGATGTAGTAGTGACAATTTTAGTAGATGAAAATTCCCCACTTTTATTAAAATCACACAAGGAATTTATAAAAAACATCAAAACTCTTTGTGAATCCATCCAAATTCATTTGGATACATTTTCATCAAACTCACATCATTTTAGATGAAAAACTTTTTCCAAAACTTATTCCTAGACCAATTTCCTAACCATGTGACCCCATGGGACTTAACAACATTAAAAATAACTATGAAATACCTATTTAATAGATTTAAAAAAAAGTGTATTTTAGTAAATAATCAATGATACTCAATACACTAAGGGGTCTGGTGTGATCTTCATCAATCATACTCATATATTTAGATAAACATTTTCATCATAATATATATCATATAAATCATATATAAACATATTCAATCCCTTTTCTGTGCCATCGAGTGACCACTAGACATGGAACATGTTATTATAGTATAAATAACTCATCGTTTATTGATTATCTTAAAAATACTAATCATGTCAATGAATACATCACATTCCATTCATCTATCTGATGAGTACACCACATATCACTCATCAAAATTGTTAATCATATAACATGTGATGAAACTATGCATGGATATGAATTTATTTATTATTATTCAATCGAGGGACATATGTCTTCTTCTTGTAATAAAAGTGGACAAATAAAATCTTGGTTGTGATCCAATCGATGATATGATAAACAACACACCCAATTACCCTTATATTAGAAAATAAATCATGATGACTTATGTATGTAGGGTATCAAAGTATGAAGGTTCTCATTCTAGTCATCTCAACAAACTTAGGTAATAAATATTGATAATAAGAATACACATATAAGTGTATTGATGAACGTATGACATTCCTTGAGATAAAATTCAGTGGGTAAATCCAAGTGATAATTCTAAAATTATTAAATCATGAATATGAACACTTTATCTCACTTACAAATCTATGAAATGGGTAAAATATTATATTCATGCTAATCCTAACATATCATCATAACCCACAATAATTTATAGTTATCTAAGCCTTAAACTCATTTTAATTCATAACTCTTAATGTAATTTTCCAATAAATACAAGTTGCAGATCTATAGGTTTAGAATTTTTAGAAGATTATAAAAAGTAGATAATATTAAACATTAAAAAATCATATTTATTTAAAAAAAAATTTAGTGTTCGTAAATACCATATATTTTTTAAACATATATAGGATATCCTATAAAAAATACAAAAGTAAAAGGGTGATCTATAAATCATGGTATGTGAATGTACATGGAAATAAATCATAACATGAGAGTTAATAGGAGTAACATGATATAATAAAGAGTATGATCATAATAATGGAGAAATTTCATGAGGAAAATATGTCATAATATCAAAAACATGTTTCAACAACAAAAAATATTATATAATAAACATAATTCAAGAGTCACTCCCAGGACTATCTTCATAATGTGGAAAAATTATAAGAGTGTATTAGGTTCACTCACTAATCACTTACATAACATCTCATGATATATAATGTTTTATCCAATGCATTGGAAGGAAAAAATTCTTGGCCAACTCATCAAATAAATTAAATTTTTACATATGCAAACCACATGAGGAAAATAAACCAGACAGAAATCATAAGGCTGATCTAACCCATGAGAAGGAAGTGGGTTTCATAATATAGATTCAGGGAATAATAGAAGGCTAAATAAAAAGTATTCTCTATTTAGGAAGGAATTAAATCATTTTGAAATATTATAATTTGAAAAGGTATATAGGTCTTGAACATGGATTTCAAATGTTCAAAATTCAGGTAAAGGATCTTGGAATATAAAGAATAAAAATGAACCACTTGGGTGGTGCTTTGTGAAATAGGTAAAATATATTTTTAAATAATGAATAATATTATTGTTTTATATAAATCTATAATTTAATCAATATTGATTTCCATAAAATAATGAATATTTTTAGAATTTACTCAAGGTTTAAAAGCATTTTTGGGGGTGATTCATGTAATGAGACATGAAATATGAAAGGTCTTATAAATTAGGTTTACTTAAAAGTGGGAACTTAAAAGAGAACTAAAATATTATATAACACTATAAGTGAAAAATATATTTGATTAAATATATATAAGGAACATATATACAAAAAATATAATAGGTACATGAGTATAATATTTCCTAAAATTGATAAAATGAATGAGAATGTGTAATCAGAATGTCACGAGGGAGGTACATAAGATCCCTTACCTCATGTCCAAAAGCGATATACATAGAAAATTAACTTATTAAATAATAAAATTATGTTTATTAAATAATTATAAGAATATTATAAATTTATCTTTACTTTTACTTAATTTATTTATCACTATGTGTTACTGATTTATTACACATTTTCTGGTTATGTCAGTTACTTGATGTTCTTTGGTCAATTTCTCAGAAACATTAATGATATGTCAAAAAATTTTAATGTTTTTCAAAATAGTTTCATAATATACTAAATTTAAAATTATTATTTCTTTTATTATTCAGTTAAGACATAATTTATGTTGGTAAACAGGTTTCCATGAATGGACTCAAATTAGAAATGGTACTTTGATATGTCTGTTTTAGCGATTAAAATCACTATAACTATTTATTGTTAACTTAACATAAGTATTATATAATATTATCCATATATAATGTTAATTTTTTAGTAAATAATTTTCTTAAACATTATGTAATTTTTCTATTCCATCCAAATTAGTTAGAATGAAATACAAAGGAGAAGAATCATCACATGGAGACGATAGTCCACACGTACACATAAAGGGAACTATTTTTTTTCTGAATAGAAGGAAGGTTGAAAATAATATATTTTGTAATTTTAGAATCATTAAAATGTTCATAATATCATATTATCTTACTAAATAACCTTTTTTAACCTTTCATGAATGATGACTATGGAAAATTGAACACATCGTTCATGGAGGTGGTAGTCCACACACACACATGACGACATTTTCATCTTTCTGAATGATTTTGGTGGAAGGTATGAAATGGTTGTTATGTTAGTATAAAAACATAAAATTATATTAATGATACTATTTTTATCATAATATTATATATAGAATAGGTATTTGATATTAGAATATAAAATAATTAAGAAAGTCAGATGGAAAATATTTCCTCTCGTATTGGATTTTTTCATTTGGTCACCACCTTAATAAACCATAGCATGGACTTTTGGAAAGATAAATGATTCTAGAAAAAATATAGAGTTTTTAGAAGAGAATAAGGGGAATTTTATAATAGAAAAAGAGATCACATGTTTCAAATGGTATGTGAAGAAAAATTGGATAATAATATAGTATGGGAAGAGTTATGGTCTATAAATACCGTAACACGCTTTTATACACATGTTTTTAATATCTATTTAAGTCAATTACTTTTAGATTTCTCCTTTTACCATTTTCAATATTTACCTAATTAAATAATTTTTAACTATGTAATATTTCTTCAATGAATAAAAAATAAATGAGTCTTATTAGATAATTTGAACCTACTAGTTATGAATATAAAATCATATTTATCAAGTAAAAATTTTATATGTATGGAATAGTAATTTTAATAATATGAAATGTAATTAGGAGAAACACATTATTTATAAAAAGTGAATCTTTAAGCACAGGTTTTATGTTTAGTGTAAAATTATTAATGTTATTTGTTAGATATAAATTAAAAAGTTTATTATTATATAAATAAGTTTTAATTAACATTAAATGAAGAAAGAAAATGAATTCCTTTGAGTGAAAATTTTATGAAGAGAAACATATACAAAATAGTTTCCGTTAAAACAATACATAAATTTTATAAAATGTTAATACTGGGATTTATATATTAACATTGTAGTTTAAAATAATTAAATAGAATTTTAAAATATGTTATTTATATTAATTTTTCCCTAAACAATTTCATCAAATTCTTATATAATAATGTCCGAAATATGATAGTATTAGTAAAATTGATATTTTCCAATATTCACATAGAAATAATTATTTCAGAAAAATATTAAAAAATTATCGTATGATAATTTGAACATGATAAATTAAAAAATTATCATTTTTTTAAATCCTAACTCTATAATTTATGGTTTTTTATAATAAAATTCAATATATAACAAAAAATTGATTTTACTAAAAAATGGCATTTTTAAGCATTAAGTGTTCTTAAGAGTACTCCATATCAAATTATAATTTCTTACAATATTATTTTATATAAAATAATACTTTATAATATTTCAATTTAATATATTATTATAAAAAAAATAATTACCAAAATTTTTCATTTAAAAAAAGAAATATTACTTTTATACTAAATACACATTTGGAAATACCACTATAATTTCATTATTTATTTTCTAAAATTTAATGTCACCACCTCATTGATATTATTTTTTTTCATTATATATATAACATATATATATTTTTTAATAATAATAGTATTTGTATGAGACACACACACAAATATATATATAAATATATAATTTTTTAATATAATTTTTTTTTATTTTATTATGAGTTATCTTATTTTAAATTTACTGCTTAAAAATACAAGACTTTTTTATATATATTGAATATATAGCCTATGAAAATATTTTCTACAACCGTAATTTTGCTGACCGTATTTAAATGACTATATTCAAAATGACCAAATTTCATTCATATATATATAGAATTACTAAATCAATTAGTCATTCCAATATCACTTCACAATTCATAGTTCTTATTTAATATTATATATTTTTCATAATGATTTATCTTTTCAAGTTGATATTACTCATTAAAGGTCTTGTTTGGTTTTTTCGGTCCTCAAGCTGGAAGATTTTCCAAGAGATTCCCTAGTTATGAAGATTTTATATTTTTATATTTATTACCCCTTATTTAATTATTCATGTTTAATGGATGCACTTAATCCAAGGTGAGTAATAATACTTAGTACACAATATTTTATATATTCTATTTTCTTATAATATCCCAATTTTGAGAGAATAAAGTGTATTTAGTTTTGATTATATCTTTTAAGGAACATTTTTTAATCATCTTTCAATACTTTTGAAATAATTAATAAACTTTCACTGAAATTATTGATATTAAAAAAAAATAAGAAAAACATTAATAACGGTGGATCCTAAAACCTAGGGCATTTAATTTTCCCCATTTAAACAAATTATATCATCACAATTTTAAATTGTTACTCATTAATGATGATAGATAATGCTATTTATAAGGTGACTCAAGATTTAATTTTTTAAAAAGTTTACAATCCCATCAATTCATTTACAAAAATCATAATTCATATACTGTGTTTCTTCCAAAAAATTTGAGTTAAATATCTCTCAAGGTTTTATGTTAAGACCTATTTTATTTTTTCCCTCGAGTTCATACTTATAATTGAAAGGATATATTATTAAAAATTGGTTATAGGTATGAAATGTGATTCTATATTTTTATAATAGATAAAACACACACACACATATCTCTTATACCTATGGGTTCATAAACATTGTGGTATCAGAGAATGGTTGAAGTTGAACAATGATGTTGATGAAGAATTATAATACTCTTTATAAGGCTGATTGATATCCACATTCAAACCGATCCCAACCCTTTCTAGAGTATCCACCTCTAGCACACTAGATTTCAGTATCTTCAACTTATCACTCACCTTTGTCATCATCCTCAATAGATAACCACACATATCCTCATTCACTTATTGAATAAAATCCACGTGTTTCCTACTTTGTGAAGCCATATTGTATAAAGGATTGTGGGGTATGGATGCCCCCCTATGTTTTACCTAGGAGAATCATTATATGCCCAAATAGGGCCTTCCAAGACATGAACTGTTTCATGCAAAAGATACATGGGATCACATGTCATAGGGAATCAAATTAGATTATCAAATTCCTACCAACCTCGAGTTCACTAGGAGGCCTCCACTTTTTTTTTCTAAACCACCATGTCATGGTTTACTAGAATTGGTCGTGGTGGGTTGTATTAAACATCCACTATTGGAAATGTACTTTCAACCACTCTAGAATCATCAAGGCCTACATGTGTTAGCAACACATTGATATACGAAGATGAAGACACATAAAATTTTCTCTAGGTGAATGATCATGTGTACAAACAGGGCCTTCCAAGACCCATACTATTTCAGGCACATGATAAAAGGGATCACATGCCATGGGGTATCAAACCTGATTCTAAAATTTCTCCAAGCCTTGAGTCCACTAGGTGACCACACCTTTTTCAGCAATCCACCATGTAATATTTTATTAGAAGTGGTAGGAAAGTGTGGTATTATACTTTCACTATTGACATTGTGATTTAAACATCTCTATAATCATCGAGACCTACATTTTTTATCATCACATTGATGGATGAAGATGAAGATGACACATTGATACCATTTTTGGAGTGAAGTTAAGATCTCCCTATGAAAGCTACTGATTATTGTCTCTACCCCCATTCATTTTTCAAATATAGAAGATGTTGTGGGTAATCTGACCATGATCATTGAATAAGGTGCCTATGTTTAAATAGTTAATCTATTACTATAATCACATAAAATCCATCTAAAATAATAATTCTACAATTTATTTCCCCATAAACATAAATTTATAAATGAAACCATCAAAAAAATAGATGTTTTATTTAGAAAACGATACCTCAGGGTGGTACACAAAAAAATACTATGAAAATTATAGAGGTTATAATAAAGATCACATATTCAAAAAAATTTAGTATAGGATTATGTTACCACTATCCAACACATCAGTAGTCATTGAAATGACTCCATATTGTTCCCATGGTTGTGGTTGTTGTTAATGCCTATCATTCTTATTATAAATAGATTTATGACACAAACTTGGGTAATGTCCATGTTTTCTAGACATAAGACATCGGACTGTTAGTGGTGTTTTGGATGCACACTTTCCACTCCAATAATTAAAACTGGCCTATTAATATTATTATGGAAGTTTAATGCTCGATGACCCCCTCTTTTAAAATTAATTCATTTTCTAGTCCCATTGAGGCAATTTTTATAGTGTCTCTTACAGAAATTTTAATATATTGGTTATCTAATATCCCTTATATCAACTTTTTCATTACCTAAATTTTCATTATCCCCCATCCTACCCTTATTTATAGAAATCAAAATTTAACAAATTGTTATATTGTTATTGAACTTTCATGATAATTGGTTTGGCATAATTAATAGATTTTTTCCCATCTCCCATTATAATAGTTTTATCATTGAGGTAATCGTTGCATTATCCCTTATACCCATGGTTAACTAGGTTTCTTCTAGTTCCAACCATCAATAAAATAAAAAGGGTTAACTTGAGTGACAAAAATTTAATATGATAGAGGAATTATTATAATCAATCACATAAAAGGTATTTATCCATAAAACATTTTATCCTTTTACAAAATCACATTAGATTTTAATTACATTAGTTCATCCTATATAAATATTAGTTCAACCTGGTTTAATTTATTTTGGGTTATCTTATACTTCTAAACATAGTCCCTAAATGTAACTAGAATATAAATCCATTATATTAGTTCTTAAAGAGAATATTATTAACCAAAGAATATCCCTTAAGAGTGTATATCCAGGGGTATAGTTATTCTAGTTTTTCATGCACCAGGTCACAATTGAATTAATATGAAACATTTCCTGTTCAATATTACTAACCTTATGAAATAAAATTCATTGGAGTGCATCAAATTTAAAATATCAAGATAGGGATTTATTTTCATGAAATGGAATTTATAAATCATCATAGTTCATGGCTCTTCTATTATCCACACAGAAGACGCTCTAATTTTTACGTAAATGAAGGAATGTTGAAAATAAAATATATTATCATTTTAAAATAGTTAACATGTCATAAAAACCATATTATCTTATTAAATAATATTTTTCAACCATCCATGAAAGGAAGTGATGAAAAATTGAGCATGTAGTTCAAGGAGGTGGTAGTTCGCACACATAGATGAAAATGTTTTCATTTTTCTAAAGTATTTTAGAGGAAGGTATGAAATGGTAGTTCCATTAGTATAACTACATAACTAGAAATTTATAGAACTTTTGTTATCATACTTTCATGGATATAATAGATTTTTATTGGAAGAAGTTGAAAATAATTAAGATAGTATTGAAGAAAATATTACCTCTCACTTTGGATGTTCCCCATTGGTCACCACTTTAAGGAAACTTCATTTTAAATTTTTTTAAAGATCAAAGATTATAGGATGGGGGTATAGGGTTTAAGTGTGACTAGGGTAGAGTTTGGGTCAAACCAAATGGTATTTATATGTGTAGAGGGGTGGTGGTTCCTTTTACAATTGAAGATAAGGGCATTTTTGGCACATATAACTCTTTAATATAAAGAGATCACATGTTTCACCTAGAATGTGAAGAAAACATGGAAAATAATAGTTTTTAGGAAGTTTTATGGTTTATAAAGCATCAACTATACTTTTATACACATGTTTTAAAAATGTTTTTAGTCATATAATCTTATACATTTTTCTTTTATCATTATTGGTTTTTATTGGGGTAACTAATTTTTAACCAAAAATTTATTTTTAACGACTAAAAATAAGACTTTATTTATTAAATAATTTTAAATTAATTTTTATAAATATAAAAATAATTTTTTTAATTAGAATTTCTATGTTTAAGGAAAATTTATTTTAACATTGGTGCATCTGACGTCTAAAACCCCGTTTTTTTATAAAAATAATACTTCTTAGAATATGTTTTATGTTTAGGGTAAAATTTTCAGTTTTATTGATTATAATTAAATTAAAGTGTTTATTATTTTTAAAATAATAATTAGACAACATTAGAAAAATTTTAAAACCCAATTACAACATGTCAAAATTTTATAAAGAGGAACATATGGAAAATAGTTTTCTTTAAAACATTACCTAAAATTTCTAAAAAGTTAATTGTTGTTTTGTATACAAACACAATATATTAAAATAATTATTTTAAAATTATAAAATATAGTTTATGTTATTTTTATACAACTTTTAATGGTATTATTATAGAATAGTTTTATAAAAGTGATAACATTATTAGAATCAGTATTTTTCTATATTCACCTAAAAATAAATTAATTTACAAAAATCTAATTTTTTTTTCAAAATATAATTTTTACACGATAAAGTATAAAATTATTTTCATTTTATAAGATAAAAAATATAATATTTATAAATATATTTTTTAGAAGAAAATTTAAGATATAAAATATCAGTGTTTTTATGGAAAAAATCTCGTTTTTATGTATTAAGTGTTCTTAATATTATTTCATATCATTTTACAATGTAGAATATTTTAATATATAGGTTCATATATAATAATTTTTTTAAAATTAATAAATTTAATATATTATTTTAACATATTAAATACATAATAAAATGGCTCATTGAAAAAAATTAATATTACTTTTCTACTAAATATCTTTATTAAATAGCATTAAAATTTAATTATTTTTTATTCTAAAATTTTTATTTTACTAATCTAATGATTTAAAATACTAATTTAAATTATATATATACAATGGATCACATTTTAATATAAGTATTATTTTTTATACATAATGCATATATATATATGTATTTATAATATTTTGATATAATATTTTTATTTATATTTTTGTTATATTCATTTAAAATTAACCATTAACAACATTTGGATTTTGTATAAATCTTAGATATATGAAAAATGACTATATTTGTAAGGATTATATTTTTAATGTCCATAATTTCAATGATAATATTTTCAATGACCATATTTCATTCATATATATATTGACTTCATAATTCATTTGTTAATTTCACTCTCACTTCCAAAAGTATAATTCTTATTTAATATTACAAATTTTTCATAATGGTTTCTTCTTTTTATAGTGATCTTCCTCATTATATGTTTTTTTATATTGTTGATAATCACGGTTGAATATGATCCATGATATTTTTATCCTTGAAGATTTTATTTCCCTTTATCTATTTTCCCCTTTTAATTTATGATATTTTAATGGATGAACTACATAAATGGTGAGTAATAATCAACAAAATGAAATAATTATTTTTATTCTTTAATGTCCCACTTATTAATAAATAAATTGTATTTAGTTTGGTTTAAATATATTAGGGTTCATTTTCTGATCATGTGTCAATTCTTTTGAAAGTATAGTGAAACATTATTTGAAAATATGGACATAAATTATAATAATAATAATAAATTAGTAATAACAGTAATAATAATGGCACCTAAAATATAGGTAATTACATTTCCGATGATCCCTGGTTAGAGATAACTCAAAGTCATACATTTAGGGGATGTTATCACACAACAATTCATTTAAGATAAATAATAGAATTGATAAATGAATGATAATTAGATATACACTTTATTATAATAACATGTTAAATTTAATAACCATTACAACTAATAGCTCATGTGTCTTACAATGGAAAATTCTATTTTATCCTTATGTTGTTGTTGTGATGATGATTTATTCAACATATCTTCTACATTATGTTCTATATCCAGACAATTATTTTTTATATTTCTTCTCTCAATTATATTTCACCTACAGTATTATTTTTTAATTATGTATTTTTTCCATTGGTGATTCTATGGTTCTTTAGCTTGAGAAAAACCCCCATTATTGTTATAATATAGCTCAATTAATCTGTTAATCCTAGAAACTACTCAATGTTTGGAAATGAAATTTTTTTACAAAAAGTATTCCTATATAATATCTTCTGTAGTGATGTACTCTGCATTTTTTTGAGTCTACTATTGTGGATTTTTTGGAACTATTCCAAGAGATAAATCCAATATTTAGGAAGACATGAATCTAAATTTATATTTCATATCATTATATTAGATTGTAAATAATAATCTATGTAACTATTTACTCAAATTTGGTCTAATCCTTTATAAAACAAGAACATATCCTAAATCCTTTTCACGTTATAAATAATGTTTTTCATAATTATCTATCATATCTCATCTGTATTGGATTGATAGATACTTATTTATGCTCAAATCATTAGATATATGACATCTATTACATAACATGGAATATATGATAAACCCTATAAAAAATATATAAGGAACCATATACATCCTTTTAAACTATTTAGAAGGATCCCTATATTTTACTAAGATTTATTCCACAGAACACTGGTAAATATTTATTATGGAGTTCTTTATGATAAAACAATTCTAAACTTTAACAATATATGTGTTTTGAATTTGTTTAATAATCTTATTAGATCTATCACTATAGATATTAATACTATTTATGATGGAAGCCTCGCCCATTTATTTCATTTAGAAACATTTACCTAGCCATAGATTCATCAAATGAAGTCTCATGATGTTATTTCAGATAAGTAGTATTTGATCCAAAAGGAATATGAAAAATGATATTATAATCCCACTAACCAACCTATATACATAAGAATAATTTTCATAATTGATGAAAACAAACACTTTTATTGAATCATCAAACTAGATATTCCAACTCCGAGAATCTTGCTTCAATCCATATATGGACCATTGTAACTTTTATACCATAAAAGTATCATTTTTTACATCAAAACCTTCTAGATATATCTAATAAACATCTCCTCATAAATTCATATTAAGGAAATTATTTTTGAAATCCTTTGGATATATCTCTTATTTAAGAACCTGGTTCTTAGTTTTGAGGTACGAGATTCTTCCTTTTTCCTTTTCCTTAAGTGTTTTTGAGAACATATGGAAAATGGGGAAAATCCTGAATTTTGGAACTACACGTCGTGTACTTTTCCCACACGCCATGTACTTTTGGTCGTGCTGGGAGGAGTACACATGGCGTGTAGCCATATCGACGACAAAGGGTGTAGGAACTAACTACATGTCGTGTAGTGGTCCTTTACATGCCGTGTAGTCAGTCGGCAGGCCAAAATAGTAAGGCGGTGGAGGAGCTGCCAGATGGGCGGTAGTACACGCCGTGTATTTGGGAGTACTTGCTGTGTAGTCTTGTCGACGGATGAACAGTGTGGCAGTGCCACCAGTGGAACAGTTAAATGAAAGGAGTATATGTCGTGTACTTGGAAGTACACACCGTGTACTTTGTTTTTTCGGCTTAAAACAGGATGTAGCCTCCTCATTTGACAGAGGAGGCATTTGAGTCGTTTTGGAGCCAAAGGAGGAGGCCAAACCTTTGATGATCTGCCCGGTGTTCGTCTGGAATCGTATTCCGCCTCAGATGATCTCGTTGGAACCGCACGGGTAAGCCCTTTCCTCTCCTTAAGTCGTTCATACAAATTATTTCCTGAGAGAAAGTTATTTACGTTTGAATGGGTTTTGTTCTTCGTCAGATCTACTCCGTTCTTGGGCGTTTCTGGAGTTAGCATTCAAGTATATCATTCATTGGCGTATAAGCTAGGTGGCTTGGTGTTTAGTTCTCCAACTTCTGTGTGTTTTGTGAATTTTTGTTCCATGAACCCATGTTGGGGTGTCGTGTGTCTGATGTCGTTGCTATATTTGATGCCTAGAATTTCATAGTTGATTAAATTGTGATAATAAAAGGCTGGTTGGGATCGTTTCTTAGATCCAAAACCACCCTGGGGGTGTATTCCACTATTTAGCCGTTTGGCCAGGGTACCCAAGGGTATTCCTTTAATGTAGTAATTGTAGAATTGCATTGAGATGAATTGCTTGTTTACTACATTTTGACACGTTGGGCATGGACCAATTACCTGTTAGCCTGAGGGCATTGTCGTGATTAGCCTGTGGGCACTGCACTATTTAGCCTGTCGGCAGTACTTATTTTGGCCTGGTGGAAACTTCTTCCGTGCATGAGGGCAATAGACTCTGTGCCTGAGGGTGAAACTACCTACGCCTGAGGGAAAACTCAGTTATGCCCGAGGGCAGATTATTGTGTTGGTTACTCTTTATCTGAGTGTAAGAGTTTACGTGTCTTAGGATATTAGCTGGTGATTCAGAATATTCACTTTGGTGGTATTTTAAATTAAATGGATTAAATGGATAATAAAATGGAAATATAACTGGTAATTAGTTACTTTTGAGTACTTCTTACATTATTGAATTTTACTACGGCACACTTCCATTGCATGCTTAGACGCAGTTGGGTACGGGCCTTTGGCGGGTGACTAATGGGAATTTGTTTCCCACACCCTGTTTAGGTCATGCTTTTGGGCCCAAACAGATTACGTTTCTGTAGGTGTGGATAAAGGAAAGAGTCCCTATACAGGTTCTTGACTGTTGCTAAGGAGTAGGAGGGAATGGGACCGAGGCTAGGCTCGCAATTCCACTGCCAGTTGTTTTGTTTTGTTTTTTTTGTAATCTGCTTTTGTTGTACTGTATCGATGTATAACATGTTATGGATATTTTCTTAGAACTTGAGACATGTAGCATCATCATTTATATACTGTTGGTTATATCCACTAATGTTATTTATTTCAGTTGTATATGGTTTACTTCTTCCGCTATCGTTGTATGTTTTATTTAAATTCCGCTATGCTACACTTTGACAAATGAGGGTATAGTTTCCCCACTATCAGACCTGGGCCCTCACTGTTAGTCGGTAGCCTCTGGAATTTGGGGAAACGTACTTGAGGTCACGTGGCGAACCGGGTTCGGGGAACCCGTTGAGTGGACCCCGGGCTAGGGATGTTACAAAGTGGTATTAAAGGGTTGTTTTCTTTAACTTACTGTTTAGAGCCGTAGTCAGGTATAGGATGAACGATTGTTGGTAATAAGTTGTTCCCGGGCACAGCTAACCAGCGTATAGGGAAAAGCCAGTCTACCTTGTATTTTGCGATTTTTTTGATTTTACAAATTTTACAGTTGATATGATTTCACCGTTGGGTGACACACTTGTATTGTGCTGTTTATACTTTTTCTATGGGTTCTATTTAGTTGCAACCCGATTAGATGAGGGTATGCCGTCTCATGCATCATTTAGGCGCATTCTAGAAATCACATTCCATGCATAGTTCCATGACATGTAGGTGAATTAGAAATCGCTTGTTGTTGTGATAGTAGTTGTTCTAGAAAAGCATGTTGTTGTGAGAGCTTCTTGATAAATACCTGCTGTTTGATAGAGTATTTTGTGTAAGCCTGTTTATATAATGAACGCCAAACTTTGGTTTTTGGGGAGTATGTGCCCCCATTGATCAGAATTTGGTGGATCATTGACTGTTTATTAGTTATAACACAGATAAGATGTCAAACATTGATTCTTGGGGAGTATGGGTCCTCACCGGTCAGAATTTGACACTTAGGTGTTGTTTTTCAATATTTTCTAGGTTCTGGGGATGTTTTTTAGGCATACTGTCTGAAAACCATGTATACACGCCATGTAGTATTTTAAACATGTCGTGTACGGCCTTCTGTTCGGGAAGAAAAATAAAATTTTTAAGTACATGTCGTGTACTCTGAGTACATTCCGTGTAGTCTCTTCCTGTGTCTCAAACCGTGTGGGCGGCGACACGGGGTAGGGAAGTGCTTGGGCGAACACGCCGTGTAGCGTATGTACATGCTGTGTAGGGTCAAACCAGAGTCCGGTCGTGTAACTAACAACACGGGTCGGTGAACTCCTGTATAGAAAACGCCATGTCAATGATGAACACGTCGTGTAGTATGGCCTGAGGACTCGACCGTGTAACTAAAAACACGGGTCGATGTCACCATTCCTTGAAAATGCCGTGTACCTTTGGGGACACGCTGTGTATTCTTGTCCGAGGACAAACCGTGTGGACTTAGCCATGTGGCGGGGAAATGGGGTGGTGTACACGCCATGTAGTTTCAAGCCAGGTAGTCGGCCTTGTCACGAATGACACGGGAAGTTTGAAAATAACACCATACACGCCGTATAGATACTATACACGCCGTGTAGTTTTTGTTCAACGGGAGATGTGTTGAAGGACCTAGGCAGGGGAAGGGAATTCATGTATATGCCGTGTAGTTAGTGTACATGCCATGTAGTCATGTTTTGAAAATTTTGAATGCCTTATTCCTCCTTCTCCCTTTGGGGGTTCTTCACATTCGGTCTTTGATAAATCTTGTTATAAGGCATGTTTTTGACCTTGTAGTGTCATGAAGCCTAGACGACCGCGCGTTGCTCGCCAGGATAGCAGCAACGAGTATACTCCAAATATGGTGGGCCATGGGCTACCAGTTGATCCTCCGGCAGAGCCAGATGCGGCACTAGATGCTATACCGGACACAGGCACAGAGGCGCAGTTCCGTGAAGGCTTATTGCAATTCATGCAGACGTTTTAGGGAGCACCGCTGGATGCCACATCTATGGCCAAGCTGAAATATATCTTCCAGTAGTAGAATCCACCTACATTTTTAGGGGATGTCGGACCACATGCTGCAGAGTCTTGGATGGGTTCGATACAGACTATTTTCGAGTATCTTGAGACACCTCCAGGGTGGAGGGTCAAGCTCACGAATTACATGCTGTGTGATTCCGCCAAAAGGTGGTAGGATGTTACCACCCAGTCAGAGCATCACAAGTACATGGTGTGGGAATACATTCAGGCAGACTTATACGAATTTTTATTCTTGGAGATGCTGATTGAAGATAGGGCTCAAGAGTTCATGAATCTGCAGTAGGGCACTATGTTAGTAATGGACTATTCTGCTCAATTTACGAAGCTTCAGCGCTTTGCACCCGTGCTGGTGGGAGAAGAGACGTTGAGAGACAGAGGTTTTGAGGATGTTCTTCCGTATGACATCCAGGCACTGGTGAATGTCTTTAGGTTTACTACTGTACATGCTACTGTGAACCAGGCATTGATCACAGAGAGGAACCTTCGAGAATCTAGTGGTGTGGGCCAGGGCGGTTTCGCACCAGTTACTGGTACATTTTCTTTTAGTAAGAGGAAGAGACAAACATACTTCTCTCAGGGAGGCAGTACCAGTCAGAAGAATGTTTCAGGTGGCTAGGTTATGTGCTACCAGTGTGGTAGAGAGGGGAAACAGAGACCTCAGTGTCCACGAGACCCAGTGGAGTTCTGAGCTTGCGGCAAGATGGTTCATCTGCAACACTTTTGCAGGGCATTTCCACCAGTGGGTAGTGATAGGGGTTCTGCGCAGACTCCGCATGCGGGGTCAGGACCAGTGGCTTCTTACCAATCAAGGAACTGGAATATGTCAGGGTGTGCAGGTAGAGATGGTGGTCATGGCCGTGGTTGCCGGACACCAGGATCTCAGAGGCAGAAGGGTGGGCCAGCTCAGGGTAGCCAGGCAGTTTCCTTGGGCTGCGGCACTGGGCAGGCATATGCAGTGCAACAGAACCAGCAGGAGTAGTATGCCTGACCTTCTACATTCAGAGGTACTATTTTAGTAGCTTCTGTCTTATCTTCATTACTTTTCGATACGGGTGCTACACATAGATTCATATCTGCACCCGTTGTGGAGATCCTTGGGCTCTGTGTTTATACTTATTCTGTTATCATGACCCTAGACACTCCATTGGGGACTAGAAAGGCTAGTGTGTGTCACTGCAAGGAGTACCCCCTTGAGGTTGGTGGGTGTCACTTCCTTTAGGACCTCCATGTCTTAGAGATGATAAGCTATGACGTTATTCTCAGGATGGACTGGTTGGTTCCCTTTTGGGCGTTTGTAGACTGCTATCGTCATAGGGTGAGATTCATGTCACCAGAGGGCGGAGAGTTTTTATACAAGGGTGAATGGGATGTTCAGGTGAGTCTATCTAGACCAGAGCATCGTGGTCGAGGTGGATTCAAAGCCCAGATTGCGAGTTTGTATTTGGATGACAAGGGGACTTGTCAGGCGGATTTCCCTCTTATTGTTGATTGTTTCGGGGATGTCTTCCCGGACGACTTTTCGGGTCTACCTCCAAAGGGAGAGGTGGATTTCTCCATTGAGCTTCTTCCAGAAGAAGCACCGGTGTCCATTCCTCCATATAGGATGTCTACACCTGAGTTGCAAGAGCTCAAAAGGCAGTTGGGGAGTTGCAGGAAAATGGCTTTATCTGACCCATTCCTTCTCCTTGGGGTTCTTCGGTCCTTTTGGCGAAGAAGGCGGACGATAACCTCAAGATTTGTGTGGATTATCGGAAGCTGAACCAGTTGACGGTTAAGAATCGATATCCATTACCGAGGATTGATGATCTTTTTGATCAGCTTCATGGAGCACGAGTGTTCTCGAAGATTAACCTGAGATCAGGATATCATCAGCTGTGCGTGAGACCATATGATATACCTCTCACGACTATCAGGAGTAGGTATGGTCTATATGTGTATATGGTTATGCCGTTCGGACTCACGAATGCCCCGAAAGTTTTCATGGATCTGATGAATCGTGTGTTCCATCTGTATCTTGATTCTTTTATGGAAGTACTCATGGACAACATCTTGGTGTACTCTCAAACTCTACACGACCATGCCTCCCATCTTGAGATTGTATTGAGTAAACTGAGTGATCATAGGCTATATGCTAAACTCTCAAAGTGCCACTTTTGGATGGACCAGATTCACTTCTTAGGACATATCATCTCTGAGGCAGGAGTTTCAGTAGACCTAGAGATGGTGAGAGCAGCAGTTTCCTGGGAGCAGCCTAAGAATGTGTTCGATATAAGGAGTTTCTTAGGGCTGGCTAGTTACTATAGATGTTTCATAAAGGACTTATCCCGCTTAGCAGCACCGTTGATAGGTCTGACTAAGAAGGGTGTGAAGTTCATTTGGTCGGAATCTTGCAAGGTAGCTTTTGATGAACTGAAGGGAAGGTTGACATCAACACCAATCCTAATACTCCCAGTTCCGGGGAAGAGCTATATAGTTTAATGTGGTATTGGGATGGGAGTAGTGTTGATGCAGGGTGACCGAGTTGTGGCGTACAGGTCTCGGTAGTTGCGGCCACATGAGCGGAATTACCCGACGCATGATCTCGAGCTGGTTTCAGTTGTGCATTCATTGCGCTGTTGGAGACACTATTTGTTGGGAGATCATTTTGTGGTTTTTACCAAATAGAAAAGCCTCAAGTATATCTTTACTCAATGTGACTTGAATCTGAGGGAGAAGAGGTGGGTTGAATACCTACAGTCCTTCAATTTTGAGATTGCCTATACACATAGTAATGGTAATTCAGTAGATGATGCACTGAGCATGAAGACTTAGATACAGGCAGTGCAGGAGGCCAGTGGTGAGTGGGAGCTCATGGCGTTGTTCTCTGATAGGAATCTAGAGGTGCACGACAGTCGGGGGAAGACTTATCTTTCATCTTTAACTGTGACTTCTACCCTCCTAGACAGAGTGAGGATGATACAATTATCTGATTCATAAGGCCTAGTTCTACGGGAGTCGGTGGAAAGTGGGGACCCTTCTACTAGGTGGATGATAGGCGATGAGGAGGTTTTACATTTCCATGGACGAGTATGGGTTCTAGGGGATATAAGAAAGGAGATGATGCTGGAGTTTCATGATTCCGCTTGGACAGTTCATCTCGGGTTTACCAAGATGTACCACAACTTGAGACGTCAGTACTGGTGGTCGGGTATGAAGGGAGATGTAGCTGGTTTTGTTACGAGGTGTTCCACTTGTCAGCATGTGAAGGTGGACCATCAGAGACCAGTTGGTCTCTTACAGCAGTTACTCATTCCGGAGTGGAAATGGGATGATGTTGCGATGGGTTTCATGACAGGGTTTCCGAGGTCACCTAGAGGTAATGATGCCATGTGGGTTGTTGTGGACAGACTCACGAAGGTAGATCACTTCTTTCCGATCAAGGAGACCTTCGATGTTGATGAGCTTGGAAGGATATATATCCAAGAGATCGTAGGTCTTCATGGGGTCCCTCATTCTGTCGTTTTAGATAGGGATGCCCACTTCATGTCACATTTATGGTAGAGTTTTCAGAGGGAACTGGGTACATAGGTGCTTTTGAGCACAACTTACCACCCTCAGACCGATGGCCAGTCAGAGCATACGATATAGGTGCTAGTGGACATGCTGCGTGCATGTGTCCTAGACTTTGGAGGCTCTTGGGAGAAGCATATACCCTTAGTCGAGTTTTCATATAACAATATCCTTCAGGTGACTATTGAGATAGCACATTTCGAGGCTCTATATGGGAGGCCGTGCCGATCTTCTTTGTGCTGGATAGAGGCAGGTGAGGTAACTTTACTAGGGCCACATCTCGTGTAGGAGACTTCTGAGCAGGTCCAGTTGATTTAGAAGTGGATGGATACTGCGCAGTATCGTCAAAAATCTAATGCTGATCGCCGTAGACAACCATTGGAGTTTGTGGTCAGGGATCAGATTTTCTTGCATGTTTCTCCGAGGCTGGGACACAAACGGATCAAGAGACAGGGTAAAATTTCACCGCGGTATGTGGGATCATTTGAGATTCTGGAGAGGGTTGGGCTGGTTGCTTATCGGTTGCGGTTACCACAGTGGTACCGAGACATGCACGACATCTTCCACGTATCTCAGTTGCATCTATATCATTTAGACTCGTCTCACATCTTTCAACCCGAGGAGGTTGAGCTGGAGGAAAATTCGTCCTTTTAGGAGCATCTGATTTGTATCGTTGATAGGAGCATGAAGGTTCTCCGAGGCTAGTCAGTTCCTCTCATACGGGTGCTATGGCAGCATGGACGAGTGTAGGAAGAGACCTGGGAGGGGGAGGCTGATGTACGTACTCAGTGGCCAGAGTTGTTCATGACTATATCTTCTCCCCCCTTGGAAGGGAAATTCGGCAAAGAATTGCTATAAGGGAGGAAGTTTGTAAGAACTCGGTTCCTAGTTTTGAGGTACAAGCTTCTTATTTTTCCTTTTCCTTAAGTTTTTTTGAGAACATATAGAAAATGGGGAAAAATCATAAATTTTTGAACTACGCACCGTGTACTTTTTCCACACGCTGTGTCCTTTTGGCCGTGTTGGGATGAGTACAGAGGGCGTGTAGCCATGTCAGTGACAAAGGGTGTAGGAAACGACAATACGCCGTGTAGTGGTCCTTTAAACGCCAGGTAGTCAGTCAGCAGGCCAAAATATTAAGGCGGTGGAGAGCCACCAGCTGGGCGGCAGTACATGTCGTGTACTCAAGAGTACATGCAGTGTAGTCTTGTCGACGGATAAACAGTGTGGCGGTGCTGCCAATGGAATAGTTAAATGAAAGGAGTACATGCCGTGTACTTGGAAGTACACACCTTGTACTTTGTTTTTTCAGCTTAAAATAGGTAGTAGCCTCCTCATCTGGAAGAGGAGGCATTTGAGCCGTATTGGAGCCAAAGGAGGAGGCCGAACATTTGAAGATTCGTTGTGTGTTCATCTGGAATCGGTTTCCACCTTGGACGATCTCGTTGAAATCATGCGGGTAAGACCTTTCTTCTCCTTTCTCCATTCATACCAATTCTTTCCCAAGGGAAAGTTATTTATGTTTGAATGGGTTCTGTTCTTCATCAGATCTACGCCGTTCTTGGGCATTTCTGGAGTCGGCGTTCAGGTATATCGTTCGTTGGCGTATAAGGTAGGTGGCTTGGTGTTTAGTTTTCCAACTACCATGTGTTTTGTGCGTTTTTTTTGCCAGGAACCCATGTTGGGGTGTCATATGGATGAGGCCATTGTTATATTTAATGCCTATAATTGAATAGGTGATTATATTGTGATAATAAAAGTCTGGTTGGGATCGTTTCTTAGATCCGGAACCACCCCGGGGGTGTGTTCCACTATTTAGCCGTTTGGCCAGGGTACCCGAGGGTATGCCTTTATTGTAGTAATTGTAGAATTTCCTTGAGAGGAATTAATTTTTTATTACATTTTGACAAGTTGGGCACAGACCAGTTACCTGTTAGCCTAAGGGAGTTGTTGTGATTAGCCTGTAGGCACTGCACTATTTAGCCTGTGGGCAGTAGTTATTTCGGCCTGGGGAAACTTCTTCCGTGCCTAAGGGCAATAGACTTTGTGCCTATGGGCGACACTACCTACGTCTAAGGGAAAACTCGGTTATGCCTGAGGGTAGATTCTTGTGTTGGATACTCTTTACCTGAGGGTAGGAGTTTACATGTCTGAGGACATTAGCTGGTGATTTAGAATATTCACTGTGGTGGTATTTTAAATTAAATGGATTAAATGGATAATAAAATGGAAATATAAATGGTAATTAGTTACTTTTGAGTACTTTTTACTTTATTACATTTTACTACTGCACACTGCCTTTGCATGCTTACACGCAGTTGGGCACATGCCTTCGGTGGGTGCCTACTGGGAATTTGTTTCTCACACCCTGTTTGGGTTATGCTTTTCGGCCCAAACAGATTACGTTTCTACAGGTGTGGATAGGGTCTAGAGTCCCTATACATGTACTTGACTGTTGCTGAGGAGTAGGAGGGAATGGGACCGAGCCTAGGCTCGCGATGCCGCTGCCAATTGTTTTTTTTGTTGTACCCTGCTTTTGTTGTACTGTATTTATGTATAACATGCTCTAGCTGTTTTCTTAGAACATGAGACATGTAGCATCATCGTTTATATACAGTTGGTTATATATCCACTGCTTTTGTTTATTTCAGTTGAGTATGGTTTGCTGCTTCTTCTATCATTGCATGTTTTACTTAAATTCCACTGCGCTACACTTTGACAAATGAGGACATAGTTTCCCCACTATCAGACCTAGGCCCTCGCAGCTAGTCGTCAGCCTCTGGCATTTGGGGAAACACGCTTGAGGTCACATGGAGAACCGGGTTCGGGGCACCCATTGAGTGGAACCCGGGCCCAGGACGTTACATCATAATCATAGTGATATAATGTGGAACGTAAAATAAAAATGGGCTTTATTATCATAAAAGTTGAAATTTTTTCTTCATAGTTAATACTATGAATTTATTTGTAACATTTTTATACCATATGTGATTTACAGGTGGAAAAATAACATCCATGTCAGTTTTCTTAGAAAAATACAGTTATAAACTTTGGGTATTACCCCTTCAAGTGAATCCATGATGTTCCAAACTAGGTTAGTGCACATTGAGTACATTCCAGATTCCAAGGTTTTGAATCATTTCATATAATAAAAACTCTCAATTCCCTCATGGATGGAAATAGTTTCATCACCTATTAACATTATATCATCAATATTATCAATATGCAACCAAATCTATTGGGTTCTTAATGGATCCAAACCCAAATTTGAGGTTCTTATATAACATGAGTCATCTCTTCATTCATAATTCTTTGTAGAACTAGATCAACTTTCAACTTAATAAAACATCATGTTCATTGGTCTTAACCTTTAATAAGATAAAATTTCCCCTAATTAACACATCAACTTATGTGATACTTTTGAAGGAAAACAATACATTGGGCCACAAAAACATAATGTTTAGTAGTTTTATAAATGTAATATTACATAGTTTCTTTTGAATAAGCAAAAAATATATATTCAATTTGTAGTCTTGTTTATCCATAGAAAATTTTAATTCAAATGCCTGAAAGCCCCAAAAAACACTCATAAAATACAAAACCGGACATTTCACAGTTCATAGCTTATATAATGTCATTTTTAGTACTATATATATAACATAGCTTAGTAAAAATGTAGAAGTTTCCATAAGATAACCCATGAAAAAAATATTAAGGTCAATGAATAATCATTTATTAAACCATGTATAATTGGGTATGATTAATTCTTTCAGACACAATGTTTCATTTTGGTGTTCTGATAGGAGTGAGTTTATAAAAAATTACACATTCTCTTAGATGATATATAAATTCACGGATCTTGTATTCAGCACACCAAAATGATCATAGAATATAAATAGTGTTTCCAAGTTGATTCTATAATTCATACTGAAAGACATTGAATTTTTGATATTTTGTAGACATGTGATTCATCAAAAATATATAACCATATTAACTAAAATAATTTGTATAATTAATGATGTACCTATAACAACCACTTTCTGGAGTACTCATTGGCCGACATATATCACTATATAATAAATCAAATAGTCCACTAGCACTTTAATATTTTATCCCAAATAGTGACTACCATTTTACCAAATAAAAAAGATGATCATATATCAAATAATTCATAATATAATGAGTCCCACAATCTATCTCTATTGATTTTTAAAATTCATTTCTCATTTATATGTATAATTTGATAATTATAATGGTAGTTTTGAATAAAATCAATTTTGAGAATTTTATTCTAAATGTTTTAAATAATATTTTCCATATTTAGAATATATAACCCCTTCATTATATTCCCATCCCCAGAAAACATTTAATTCTTATATATAGAAAAAATATTGTTCTTAATAATGAATGAATGTCTTATATTATATATACAAGATACACAAATAAAAATCCTATTTATGATGGGATAATAATAATGAAATTTCAGTATTAGCACTAATCCATTATGAAGAAATAGATCATATGTTTTGTCTTCCAATTCAATAAAAGATTCTCCATTATTGACATGGAGATACACTTCACCATTCATCAATTCCTTATTTTCTTCGAGTATCTATTTTGAGAGAAGAAATGTGACACACACCCTATATCTAATACTCACATTTTAGAGTTGGTGAAAACAATATCTATAACATTAATATTCATGAACTTGTAATATTTTTCCTTCAGAACACTTCTCAACCTTAAATACCAATCTTTAACAATTCTACGAGTCACACAAATTAGGGATCTCATTATGATTATGATTAAGTATTCCATAATCTACTATAATGATATATTAATGAGTGAGTATCATATATAATGTATTTTCATTATGGAAAATAACTAAAATCTATCCCCATAAAAATGGTGACCCCAAATAGGAAATCCACTATGTTCGAAAATATCCATATTCCAACCAGATTTAAACTTTTTCACATAAATAATCCTCAATTATTTAGGAAGGGAATCATCCCAATCATAAAAGTTATTATTATTGGATAGTTGAGTGGATAAATATTTATCCAATCCATTATATGACTCTATTTAACTATATTCATATGGTATCCTATCCATTTGGGTTTCCCACATAGTGTAACCCAAAGAAAACAGAATGACTAAGCTAATAGAGGGTAATACAGGTGTGACATCTTGGAAATAAGAAACCTATATCTGGTAGTTATATTACATTATTTTTATAGAATATATGCATTCTAATAGGATCAAACAACTTTATAGTTTTATAAAACTATATACATTCCTACATTACTTTTTGAAACATAATAAAGAACATGGACACATTGAAAGAACATTATACCTTAAATCATGTCAATAAAAATTACACACAAACATCATCTAGGATTCATGGATAAAATATAACTAATATGTGTGAGATTAGAAGATCAATAAGGAGTATCATACAATTACATATTTTATAATATAAACATGGAATATGTGATATGGTAGGAATAAAAGAAAAAAATATTTCCATTATCAAATTCAAATGAGGTTATAACATATCAATGAAAATAAATGAAAACAAGGACAAAAAAACTGATCTCATATTGATGAAATTAATAACACTAAACATAGAAAATGATGTCAAGGCCTTGTTCTAAGAAAATTTCATATCATGGGAAGTGTTATACACTGAAACCTAACCTATTTCATCTCATGATACATGTTGATGCATTGATGTAACATATAATTATAGGCCCCACCAATCACCTGATTAAGTCCAATGCATTACCCCAAATATTCATCATGACCTTCATACCATTTCCTAAAATGTAACTTATGAAACAAAAAATAGTTTTCTGTAAAATGAGAAATATGAATATCAAATACTTCATTATTCAATAGCATAATGTGAATTTATTAGATATTATCCCTTAATCAATTTTGAAGTTATATTGAATTGTCAAAGTAACCTTAAAAACCTCATCAAATATACATGCGGTAGAAGGAAGTTTCTCCCTTGGTGTGTAGTCTTAGTCCCACTCATCATGCATCGGGGTAATAATTGATTAAATGATCAACCAACCCTTTTAGGATGATTATCCCTAGTTTAATTTGTTTAAAAATCATATCCCCTTTTTAGTATCCATATGTGGATGTATTTTCTATAAAATTACACATACTTTTACTTTACCAAAACTTAGGATATTTTTTCCACCATGGAAAAGATTGTGTTTTACAATATTTTTGGAAACTATTTAATCACAATAATATGAGAGAGGGATAAAAATATATACTGGTAAAAACTATAAATTTTATGAGTAATATGTGAAATTGTCTTCCATGGAAATGCATGTGCCACACAAATTAAAGTATGTGGTTAATATAACATGAGTCCCATGGAATGAAAAAATGAGATATATAAAACCCACATACGGTTTGGGTAGAAATTAATTAAAATCCACATGAAATAGAGGGATTAAAATTGATATTTAAACTCCTTGAACGTAATGACCCAGAATTTTAGCAATTGAAATTCCATTCTTATAATTATTTCATATAGTATTAATCACCTAAAATCACTTTGAGAGCACAATACAAACATTATAAATGAATAATGAATGAAATAGTTAATATTTCTAGAAATTAAGTAACCTATACAAATGAAATATTAAGTTGACCATAGAAATTGTAATATAACCCTTATGAATAGTAAAATGACCAAATAAATAGTAACATCACCCATAAAAGTATAAATAAAATCTATTCATATTATAAATGATAATATGATATAATTATATTATATTATAAGTAAATAAATGATTAAAAAATTACTAATTAATTGTTGGTGTTTTTGTAAGTCATAAATATTGAATTAGAAATTTATGAAGAATTTAATAATTTAAAATAATATTTATTTTAATAAAATGTATTCTTAAATTAAAATTTTTCTATCTTATGATTATAATATAATTTTATGAGACCTTAACTAATTTTTTAAAAGTTTTATAAAATCAGTTTTAATTTTAAAATCATTATTTTTTGAGTAAATGATTATTTTAATTAAAAATTAAATTTATCATATTTATAAAATAATTTTTATAAAATTGAGTTCATTTCATTTTATTTCACACATAAAAAAATGGGTTGAGTGATTTTTTTTTAATTTTTTTAAAATATTTTAATTTTTGGGGAATAGTAAAATACCATAATTTATGATAAAATATGAATAGATGAATTTTTGAGTCATAGATGATGTGTGGATGATGTTAGTAAAAAATATCTAACTCTCAATAATTATTTTAGTATATATAGTTATAATTATCAAACTGTTCATAGTTTTGATCAAAAATAATAAACAGATGAACAAAATAATTTGAAAACACCCATCCTCAACTATAAATACCACCCTTCACCACTTCTTCTATGCATAAATTCAAATCATTGAGATTTTTCCAAATTATACCCATTATTCTCAAAATTTCCCTCGCACATGTCTATGAGACTTTACTCTCAAGAAAACACCAAAATCTTTTTTCTATGGAGGTTCTAAATTAGAAGGATTCATGAGGTAAAATCCTCTTTCTTTTCTTTTGATTTCTTTTCAAGTTATTTTCTTTTCTTATTCTCTCCTCACCTACCCTCATCCAAATGGTATGATAACTCTATTAAATTAAATATAATATGATTTTATTATAATAATGGAATAATCCGTCATCAAACCCCTTCTCTTTTCCCTTTTATTCTATAAATGGAAATGTCCTTATGGTGTTGTTTTATTGCCTTCAAGGACGAAAAGTTTTCATTTTTCTTCACCACCTTCAAGGATGATAAAAAACCATTATAATGGTTGAAAAATATTGAAAACATTATATTATAACATTTTTTTGGGAATTAACATATATATATATATATTACTAAATGATAAAACAAAATGATTTTTTTGTGATAAAAACCCAACTGTAATAATATGATCGACTATCACTAATCGCTTCTCTAATGATTAATATTCATACCATACAACCAAATGATATATATAACCATTTAAACTTATGAATTATCATTAATAACAAATAATTTAAATTCTGGGGAATTATTCTTATTGTACATGAACATCCACACATATAAATAAACTAACGGATCATGAAAAAAAAACAGAAACCCCCAAACAATGAAATTAAACTTTATAACTCATCAAAAATTCCATAAATAAACATAATAAAACTATATGAATCAAATTCACATATAAAATTTTATTTATTTTTTAATTGTTTAATTTAATTTTAATGTCCAGGATATTAATGTGATGAAAGCATTTAGACATAAGGTAGGATGAATTATTGATCCCACCTCTCTTCCTTTGGGGTTTCCCTCTTTCACTACATTTTCAGTAGGTATGTTCCATTAATGTTAATTAAATATCATTTCTTTATCATTACATTTTATTTTCTGGATATAAATGTTTCTAATGTATTTATATGAAAAAACCCATGATTTTTCGAAACGAACTATTCTATCCAAAAATTAATCATTTACTTCAAATGATATTGTTTATTCATCACTCAATATTGATGATTATTATGATAAGTATGTTATTCCCTCTTTCATTTAGGAATCCCATAGTTTATAAATGTATTATTTTTTAAAAGAAACCTTCATTTCAGCGGGTTACTCTTTGTCCAAGATTGATATTTGTTCAATGTGGGATGCATCATAATATAAATGTTATGATGCGATGGGTGTGCCTAGAATTATATAACACATGTAAATGTTATGATGTGATGGGTGCACCTAGAATTATATTGATTTCAAAAACATTGAGTAATGTGATGAATAAAATGAGATATAGTGAAATATTTATTAACATGATGCTAGACATGTTCAAAACTATGTGTGGTATTTGACCACTAAGACACAATGATTCATTTTTAAAAAATTTCACATTTCAGGAACATATCTTTTTATTAATATCATGATAGTTATTATGATCATTTTCTTATGATATGATGATGATTACTCTCACCCATGTTCTATGTATCTTATTCATCTTCTTACTGGGATTTTACCTTACCCCTTCTTTTGATGTATAAACTTAGGTGAATACTTTTACTAAGGAGAGAACAAGGGCTAAAAAGAATTTTGAGAAGAAGGAATTAAACAATTTTTATGTTTTATTATGGAAATTTTATGTTTTTTCCAAATTATCCTATGAAACTAATCCTTTGGATCTTAATTGTTTAACTATTTTATGTTGTTAATCTTTTAAATCATGTAATAATCATTTAAGAAATGTAGGGTGTTTATAGTTGGTATGAGAGTGAAATTTATTAAATTTTGGAACAAGTATTAGAGAATCTTAGTGAAATCTCGTTGTATGGAGCCATGTATAATTAAAAACACAACAAGCATTGTTTTAGAAAAATTATAAACATAGGTATCCCACAATATTTTCCTTTAGATTCAATTGAAAAATGGAATAAATTATTTATTCATGACTTGTTGAATTTTTTTGTTAAGAAATTTCTTATTTTAGAAAATATTGGGAACCAGGATAAACTCAGCAAACAACCCATGTGTGGGAAAATGCATCAATTTCTCAAATGAAATCCCCAATGCTTTGGAAAGTGGAGTTCAAAATTTTTTGGAAATACTTACTGAACAATCTCAGGCTATGAAAAACATGAATAATATGAAACATCCTCCTTCAACTAAGAGGGAGAAACTGGCTATCAAGTATTTTATGTGGAAATGACCACCTAAATTTATTTGATAATCCAATACAGTAGTAATTGAATAGTGGGCCAACTAAATAGAGAATATATTTTCATTACTTTGAGGTTCTAATACGGAGAAGGTGACAGATGATGATTATAATCTAAATGGATAGGCTGACCAGTGCTAGGAATTTATTAAGAACACAATGACGATGGAAGAAACTGAAGATATGGAGTGGGAAGAATTTAAGGTAATGTTACATAATAAGTATTTCCCTGAAAATATTCATAAAAATATGGGGAGAGAATTCATAGAGGTGAAGTAAAAGAAGGGTGAATATGTCACGGCCTATAAAGAAAATTTCACAAGGGTTTCAAGGAACACTTTAGGTTTTGTTATCAACAAATATATAAAAATTGATATATTATTTAGTGGTTTTAAAACCACACCTTAGAAAGGATCTAGATATTTGAGACATAAATAGTTATGAATAATTTGTTCAATGTTCTATCAACGTAAATAAAGAGTTTAGAGAATGGTCCCATGGATATGGTGATAAAAAATTAAATATGGTGTTTCAAGCTAGGATATCTTATGAGAAAGGTATAATGAAATATCAACCACCCACATGTCAAAAATTCAAGAAGAAGCATCATGGGAACTACCACAAAGGGATAGGTAAATAATATAATTGTGATAGAGAGGGACATAAAGCTCCTGAACATTGAAAACACATGAGGATGTTTGAAAATGTGGTGGAAGAATAGAGAGAACCACCTATGGTTGAAAGATTCAACTATAGGGAGAAAGGGAACTAGGTAAGTAGTTCCTTAATCCCCATGTCTGTAAGGGTAGTCATCATCACTCTCCAGCAAAGATAAAGGAGGAATGGAAGGATTATTCAATCACTATTGCCAAAGTGGAGCTTGATAATGATGTCGTGATATGTATGTTGGGTATTTTATTCAAGAATAATGAACATACTATTTTATTATGGTTCTACACATTATTTCATATCTTTCATGTTATGTAGAACCATTCAAACACCACCTCAAAATATGGATGTTGAGTTATCAGTAAGAATAGAAAATGGGGAAATTATCACATTCAATGTATGTAAATCCTCTCTGATTAATGTTTGTGTAATGAAACTCACATAATTTTTTTTAATTACTTTAATATAGTTTGATGATATATTATGAATTCATTAAGTATCTCTATATAAATATAACATAAACTATCAGGAAATGGAGATCACTTTTCACATTCCAAAGTATCCTCCAATTCTATACAAGTGTACATAAGAGGATGAATCTTCATCGGATCCATCATATCTAGTGTGGATATTATTTACTTATGGGAAATAGTATTTTGATCAAATTATTGAGACAAAGGATAGAATCATTCTTGAAACAATTCCCATTGTGAGGGACTACACTAATGTGTTTCCTGAGGAGTTGTCTGGACTTCCTCCTAGTTGAGAGGTTCAGTTATCTATTGTAATTTTTCTTGGATTCCATAATATATCAAATAAAACCTATAGAATGGACACTATTGAGTTAGAGAAACTATAGAATAAGTCACAAGAGAATTATGATAAGGGTTTTATATGCTTGAGTGCTTCACCTTGGGGTTCTATAGTCGTCTTCATCATGAATAAGGATGGATCAATGAGACTCTACATTGATTATTGTGAGCTCAAAAAATTCATTATAGTGAACAAGCATCCCCTTCCATGGATATATTAATTTTTCAACCAATTATGTGGTTCCAAATATATCTCTAAGGTGGACCTTCGGTCAGGATATCACTAATTAATGGTGAGGAAGGAAGATATTCCTAAAAAACATTTTTAATGGGGTACCAACACTATGAGTTCATAATGATTCCCTTTGGACTATCTAATGTTCTAGCAATATTCATGGTGTTAATGAATAGAGTCATCAAAGATTACCTTGAAATTTTTTGGCAGTCTTTGTTGATGATATTCTGATATACTCCAAGAGTAAGGAGGAATATGAGGATCATATTAGTACTATGATAAATAATTTTTTATGGGAGAATATATATTTAAATTAAAACAAATGACAGTTCTAGATGAAGGAAGTACCATTATTGAGACATGTTTTCACCAAAAAAGGAATATCTGTGGACCCTTTTAAGATAAAGGCAATCAAAGAGTGGACCATTCCAATTTTTATGAAAGAGACCTGTAGCTTTCTTAGTTTATAAGTGTATTGTTAGATATTTTTTAATAAATTATCATGATTTTAGAACCCACTACCCATGTTGACAGGGTAGGGAGAAAAAATTGTTTGGACTAGTGAATATAAATACCACTTCAAAGAGTTAAAAAGAGGCTTATCATTGCACCAATAATCAGACTTCCAACAAGTGGGGAACTATTTGTTTTATAAATCTATGATTAAAAGAAGGTCTTAGGCTGCTTACTAGTGAAAAATGATAAAATGATACCCTATGCCTCAAGGAAGTTGAGAATTCACGAGACAGACTATCCCACACATGCTATTGAGGTGACAGTTGTGATCTCTCCATTGAAAATATAGTGTAATTATCTCTCTAGAGAGAAGTGTGATATATATTGAGAATAAGAGCTTAAAATATATATTCATATAGAAGAATATTATTATGATCTAGTGAATATGGTTAGATCTCATTGAGAATTATGATGGTTCATTCCACTACCATTACGAAAAATCGAATAAAGTGGATGATGCTCTATGTTAAAAGAATCATGCATCTTTATCAATGATGAGAATTGAGAAGGATCCAATCTTCTTAGAATTGAAAAATATGGACATGGGAATCCTTATGGAAGGAATATAATCAATCATTTCTCAAATTATTTCTCAACCATCCCTCATAGATAAAATAATATATGATCAAATAAATGGTGTGGAAATACAGAAAATGGTGGAAACTATCATAAAGGGGAAATCCTAAGAGTTTAAAATTAATGAGGAAGGAGTTATAAGATTTGGTACTCAATTATGCATACCATCTCATCCAGTGATAAAGAAGGATATTTTAAATGATTAACATAGATAATCCTTCTCCATTCACCCATCGAGCACAAAGATGTATCAAGATCTCTGAGAGAACTATATGTGGGGCAATATGAAGAAGTATATTGCTGACTATAAATCAAAGTTCTTGGTATTTTAATGTGTGAAGGATAAAAGAAAAAATACTAAGGGTTTGATATATCCATCACCCATACCAACTTGGAAATGGGAAAAATTACCATATAATTTGTTACCAAACATCTAAATATATCCATAATAAACAATGATATATGTGTTGTTGTGTATTATCTTACAAAAAACTCAATTTATTGAAATTCGAGAGTATTTCTCACTTGAGCAAGTTGCAAAGATATAAATTAGAGAAGTTTTAAGGAAATATGGAGTATGACTACTGATTTTATTTAATAGAGATCTGAGATTCACCTCAAAGTACTAGAAAATTATCCAACATGCATTGAACACTGAGTTGAAATTATATATGAACTATCATGATAAAACTGGTAGTCAATCTAAGTGAACAATTTAGAATCTAGAATACATGTTGATAGCATGTTATATAGACATAAAAGGAGGTTGGGACCAATATATATCTATGGTAGATTTCTCTTATAATAATAGTTTCTACCCAAGCATCCAAATTGATCTATATGAAGTATTTTATTGAAAAAGGCGAATAACACTCTCATACTGGGATAAATTTAGTGAACGTAAGCTACTAGGAACTGAAATGGTTAAATAAATGGTGGAGAAGGTGAAAACCATTCAGTATCATATCAAGTTAGACCAAAGTTGATAGAAGAGTTATGTAGAAAATCATCGATGGTGCTTGAGTTTGATGTTGAAGACATGTTATTCCTCCACATATATCCATGGAGTTATATAATGTGATTTGGGAAGAAATGATAGCTGAGTCCTAGGTACACCAACCCCTTTGAGATTCTTGATCGAGTCAGAGCTATGGATTATTGATTAACACTTCTACCTACCATGTCTCAAGTACATGATACACTCTATGTATCACTCTTGAAGAAGTACATACCAGATCCCTCACATGTACTAAATCCGGAGGTGGTATAGTTAGAAAATGATATCTCTTACGAGGGATATCCAGTAAAGATATTGGTCTATAGAGATAAAGTTATATGAAATAAAACTACTCACCTAGTCAAGTTACTATGAAGAAACCTTATGTAAAAAGAGGTAACATGAGATCTAGAGGAAGTGATGAAGGAGAAGTACCCTCACTTGTTTTAAACATAGTTTTTAAAATAAAAATTTGATGAAGAAATTTTATAAGGGGAAAGAATGCAATAACCCAAAAAAAATTTAATGGATTTTTCATTCTTATAATTATTTAATATAACATAAATCAAATAATATAACTTTGAGAATACAATGCATAATTTATAAAGAAGTAATGAAAAAATAAGAAGTGTTTTGAGAAGTCAAAAAACCTGTACATATGAAATAGTAACATGACCTTAGGACTAGTAATATAACCCTTATAAATAGTAAATCATTAAAATAAAATAATCCTCACCCATGAAAGTATAAATAATATTTAGGCATCTTATAAATGATAAAATAATATAATTTTATCATAGTATAAGTAAATAAATGTTTTAAAAATTATTAATTAATTATTGGTATTTTTTGAATGTCATTAATATATAATTAAAAATTTATGACTAATTTAATAATTTAAAATAAAATTTATTTTCATTAAATGTATTCATAAATTAGCCTTTTTTTTCTTATGATTAGAAGATAATTTTATGAGATCTTAATTAGTTTTTAAAAGTGTTATAAAACCATTTATAATTTTAAAAACCGTATTTTTAGTAAATGATGACTTTAACTTAAAATTAAATTTCCCGTATATAGAAAATTATTTTCATAAAATGGAGTTCATTTTAAAATTTTTCGTATTGAAAAATGTGCATGGTGAATTTTTGGTATTTTTATAAAGTACATGAATGTTTTCTGAATAGTAAAATACTATAATTTACGACAAAAACTAAATACATTAATTATTCAGTCATAAATGATGCATTTATGATATAAGACAAAAAAATGAAAATGAAAATCAATAATTTTAATATATTTAGTGATAATTCTCATTCTATTCATTATCTTGATCCAAAATAATAAACTAATGATTAAAATAATGAGAAAACAACCCTCTCCTCTACAATAAATACTACCCCTCACCACCTCTTCTTCTCAATCATTCAAAGATTTGATACCTCTCCAAATTGAACCCAAACCTCTTACCAAGACCCTCCCGCACATCTAGGAGACTTTTGTCTTGATAATTTACCAAAATATTTTCCCTACAGAGGTTCTCAAGGAGATGGATTCAAGAGGAAAAATCCTATTTCTTTTCTTTTAATTTTTTTCAATTTGTTTATTTTTGTATTCTCCCCTAAAATATGTTCATTAAAATGGTATGATAACTCAAATACCTTAAATATGATATAATTTTATTATTCTAATGGAATAATCAATCACCAAACCCCATCTTCTCTCTCTTTTATTATAAAAATGGAAATATTATCCATGGGGTGTTGTTTTGTCACCTTAAAAAACGAGACATTTTCATTTTCCATCACCGCATTCTAGGATTGTCAAAAAACCATTATAATGGTTGGAAATTATTTTAAACCGTGTATTATAGACCTTTTTATGTTCCATAAGTAACATATATATATTACTAAATTTTAAAACAAAATGAGTTCATTATGATAAAAAACCACCATAATAATCTAAACGACTATCACTGATGTCATATTTAATGATTCATCCTCACACCACAAAACTAATGATATATATATATATATACATTTAAAATTATTGATGATAACTAATAAAATTTAATTTCAATTCTGGTGAGATATTTCAATTATACATTAACTTCTATACATATAAACAGGAGAACCGATCATGAAAACCAAGAGAATAAACACCCCCAAATGATGAAATGAAACTCTATAACTCATTGAAAACCCCATATATAAACCTACTATAACTATAATTAACCAAATTAAATTATTAATGGTTATGCATTTTTTTAATTGTTTAATTTAATTTGATTATGCATGATATTAATGTTAAGAAATAATTCATACATAAGGTAAGGGGAATTACAACCCGAACTCTCTTCTTTTGGGTTTTTACTTATTCACTCCATTTTTGTATGGATGTTCCATTAATGTTCCTTAAATATAATTTATTTATATTTAACTTTTATTTTCTAGATATTAATTTTTTCAATATGGTTATATGAGAAATGAAAAGATTTTTCCAAAAGAACTCTTCTTTCAAAAAGTAAATCTTTTACTCCCTGTGAGATTGTTTCTTATTCACTCAAGATTGATGAATCTTATGCCTATTTTGTTATTCCCTCTTTAATTAAGAAAAACCAATTTTTATGAATGTATTATTTTTGAAATGAAACCCATTCATTTCAATGGTTTATTTTATGTCCGTGGTTGATATATGTTCTTTGTGACATTCATGATAATGCAAATGTTATGATGTGACGGGTGCCCCTAGAATTATATAGAGCATGTAGATTTTATTATATGATGGGTGCACCCTTAATTATGTAACACTCCAATGCATTGAGTAATGTGATGAATCACTTGAGATAAAGATAAATATGTGTGAACATGATGCTATCATTGTTTTGACTATGTGTTTTATTTGACCACAAAGACATGATGTTTCATTTTTAGGCATTTCCACATTTCATGACCTTATATAACATATCTTCTCATGATTATGATTGTATCCATTACTTATTATATGATGATTATCATGCTCAACCATGTTATGTGCCTATTATTCTTCCTCTGATTAGGCTTTTATCTCCCCATTCTTTTGATGTATATCCTCAAGTTAATACTAGTACTAAGGATAACACAAGGGAAAATAAGAAGCTAGAGAAGAAGGAATTAAATCATGCTTAAGTTTTGTTATGTAAATTTTTTGTATGATCCTAATTTTCCCAAGACACTAAACCTTGGAGTCCTGTTTTTGTTACTATTTTATGTTCTTTATCATCAAAATGATGTAACAATCATATAATACTACTTGTGTCTCTATATTTAATAAATTAATATCATAATAGAACATTTTAAATAGGATGTTCATACACTAGATAAAGGTAGTTAGGTGCATAATACTAAACTTATCTTAAGAGATGAATTTGAGATGAAAATATATTATATATTATCCTAACTTAAAAGAATGTAATCATGTATCAAAAACATATATATCATAATTAATTAATTCATGACCTTACTCATACCCATTTTAGTTCATAATTTTCATAAATAGTCATTTCGTACATGAATTTTATGTAGTTTCCGCGTCGGGTGTTTATAGTTTTGATCACCTGTACTAGTCTCATAATAGCAATGTTCATATACATTATTAATAAAAATATCATTATTACTAGATAATTAATGTTACTATTATATATTTTTTATAATTATTTATGATGTTTCTAATTCCTTTTATGAGTGCCTTAGTATTTCCCCTTAAAGATGAAATCGATAACAATAATATTTTAGTGATTCTTCATGGTTGAAAAATGGTGTCTATGTTTATGAATTTAATATTGATATAATTTCTCTAGAAAAAAATAAATAATTATTTACCAATTTATATAATATTATAACAGAACTTATGTTATCATAGTCATTAATGATATAAATTTGTAGTATTGTTCATGTAGGTTGAAAAATAGAACCAATCATTTAAAAAATGATTATGGGGTTACTTGTTTTGTAATATCATTATATTGAAAGTATTTTAATATTATTTACTATTTATTAGTGTGATATATCTTAATCTTAGGGAATAATAAGACAAATTAATGGATAATTTTTTTTTACCCAATTTGAATAATTGATTATCCTTTGAGTATACATATTTTAAATGATTAAATTAATGATGCTCATTTACTGACTGTATCATTAATAGTCTGTAAAATTTTTAATACCATAGACATAATGATATCACAAAAATCATATTTATCCTTTAATCCTATCCTTATATCAATCCTTGTAAGATAGTGAAGGGAAAGGATACAAATTGTATCCTGGAGATGGTAGTCTCCACAATGCATGAATGATAGTTTCATTTTTCTTAAGTGAATGAAAAAATGTGGTTAGTGTTTATTTACACAATATAAAAAATCTGTTTATACTATAAATAATGAATTAATCTTAAAATATTAAAAAAATAAATTTTAAATGGAAATATAATTGAAAAATATGGTCATGAAAAGAATGAACTTACATCGTGAACTTTGGGTTTCATTTTGAGGATTCCTTAGAAATGAAAGGATTGTGATAATAAATTATTACAAGAGGCTAATAACAGTGAAATAATATTATAGGGGAAGTAATTAGGGTTTATTTTTATCAGTAAATCTAATTTTTCGAGTGGTATTTAAGGGGTGGTGAGAGGATACTTTTATAGGTGAAAATTTGGGGATTCATGGAAACTAAATTTTAGTAAGGGGTAAAAATTGAATCAAATGGGGGTTAGGTGGGTTTAGTGAATTATGTGGATATATGGTAGGTGAGATATGTGGATTTGAATTTCAAAACTAAAAATTCTTTCTAGAAGGTGCGTGTGACCTTTAAATTATTAAAAATTTAAGATACCACATTTACAAATTCTACCATTATTAATCTTGATTAAAAATTAACCTTGGTAATTAATTTATTACTAAAACTAAAAATAACATTTCTAATAAAATTTTTAAATATTGAATTCAAAATATAGATACATTTAACCTAAATCAATTTCTAAATATGATAAAATTATGTTTTAAGTTGAATTTTAATGTATAGAAAAATTGTTTTTATCTAAAATTATATTTTTTTGTCAAGTGTTTTTTATTTTTATTACCAATTAATTATTAATTTGATACGTGTTTATATATTTTTTATGTGTTTAAAAATTGTATTTGAGTCATATTTTAAATTATATATATCTTATTTATTTAGAAAAATATTATATTACTCGTATAAAATGTATTCTTTGAAATAATCATTTTACTTTTACAATGGTAATTAATATTTATCCAATGTAATATATTTTTGATGTATAAAAATAAAACATTCATAGTTACATAATTTTTAACTTTTTATTCTAAATATAGAGTCCATTTTTTCAAATTAAATTAATATGAACAAGGAAATCAAATTTTAACATTTCTACGCATAGAAACCAATTTTTAGAAAAAACCACGAATTAGTTTTTAGTGAGTATCTCTATGATGAATTCTAAAATTACGTTCATTTTAATAAAATTAAATTCTCATATTCAATAAATATAATTTTAAAAATAATTATAAATAATGGATCTTTAGGTTTTGCATTTTATTATAGTGTAGAATATGGGGTTTACCTAGTATAAAGGGATTTCGATATTACAACCCCCACTCCGCAAATAATTCCATCTTTAAAATTGGGGTATATATCAGCTATTGAAATAATGAGTATAATCCTTCCTTATAGCTTCTTTATGATCCCATTATTCCACATCTACCTTTTAATTTCTCTTAAGGACACTCATTAACAAATTTTTACGATTCCACAACACTTTCTCTTTGGTGTCATGATTATGGAAATACTCCTCATTATAAGACAAGTGATATCCAACTCTATTCCATTAGATGTGAGAAAATGTGTTGGATCTGACATGTATTTACTTAGTAATGAAATATGGAAGACATTGTTTACTTTAGAAATGTTGGTAAAAATACCAATTGATAATCTATAACTCCAATGATTTATAGTATTTAAAATTGTAATAATGTACCTTGGGATTAACGTCCCCTTTTTACCAAATTTCATAACTCCCTTCCATAGTGAAACCTTCAAGAATACATGATATCTAACTCGAAATTCAATGTCTTTACTTCGATTAGTAGCATAACTACTTTTTCTGCTGTGAGTTTCTTTGATATTATCCTAAATAGTCCATACATTAAACTCTAAACACCTCCATAAGCTCATGGGAAAAAATATTTATTTCTCCAACCTCATCCCAACATGTTAGATTATGGAACCTTTTCTTATAAAATTCCTTATATAGCACCATCTGGATGCTCAGATGAAAGATATTGTTGTTTAAAAAGTACATCTAGTGTAGATACAGATCCCACATACCTTAAAGTCCCATAGAACATGATATCAACATTTATTCCAAAGACTACACAATCCTTTCAGAGATCCCATAAGTCTAGGGATGATAGGGTGTACCTAAATGTATCTCAACATCAATATCCCTTTAAATAATCTTTCATAATTTCAATGTAAATTGTGGTTTATGAATAGATACAATCGATATAGTTTTACCTTGAATCCTTATGATTTCATTGACATAAATGTAGAATAGGAACTTAAGGGGCATATCTTCTCTTATGACTAATGAAATGAGTGTAATTAGTGAGATGATCAATGATGACCCATATTGAATAATTATTGCATTGAGTATTTCAGAGTCCAGTGAAAAATTAAATTGTAATATTTTCACACTTCAATATAGGTATATGCATAGGCTGGAAAACTCGCTTAGGATGTTTCATTTTAGATTTTAACTATAGGAATACATTGTATTTGGGAAAATTATCTATAATTTCCCACATAATTCTATCCCCCAGATATTTTCTCTTAAATACATATACATATTTATGCTATATAGGTGTATTGATAAATTTGAGCTATGTGATTTGTTTACTAGTTCCCTCCTCATTGATGATATGGATAGAACATATAACCTCTTAACAAACTTTAACACTCCACCTATATAGATTAATTTATTAAACTTACTATCATTTACTACATTAATCTTATTTTGGAAGACCTCATTATACTATTGATAATTCAATACCCTTTATTATAAGGATATTTTATAAATTTCTCAAAAAATCAATGATAGATCCCCTTGCTTAGAAATCACCATATACATCTTTACTAGATCTCAATATAAAAGATCCTTGTTATTCCTCATCATGGGATGAACTCCATGGTACCTCTTACATAATGCATCAACTACCTTTTTGGTCATCCCACTATGGTAGTGCATTGAACAATCATAGTCCTTGATTTATTCTAACCATCTTATTTGCCTCACGTGAATTTCATTTTGAGAGATGGTATACTTCAAACTCTTATGGTTTATATATATTGTATCTTTATCTATAAAGGCCTTGTATACATATTTTCAAATCAATGATTATGCATGATCACTCAATATCTTGAGTTGGATGGTTCTATTCATAAATTTTCAATTGCATTGATTCATAGGAAATCACCATATCATTTTGCATAAGGACACAACCAAGTCCTTTATTGGATGCATCACTATAAATTACAAACCCTTCCTTACATAATGATAGGGTTAATACTAGTGCATTAATCAGCTTCCTATTAAACTATTAAACACATTCCTCACATTCCCTTGATGATGGGAATATACCCCTTACTTGTTATCATGGTTAATGGGTTGGATAAAAAGGATAAATCCTGAAAAAAACACCGATATTAACCAACTAAATCTAGGAAACTTTAGATCTAAATTATGTTCATTATAGTAGGAAATTATTTAACTACCATTATCATTGAAGGATAAATAGATATTCCAACCTTAGAGATAGTATAGTTAATAAAATAATCTTCAGCGATCTTGAATATATTTGTTTGGTATTTCCCATATAATTTATTTTTCCAGAGGATCTCCAAAATTATTTTTTAATGACTCTTATTATCTTTATAGATCTTATAGAAAATCAAGATATAATTAAAAAATACCACCAAAATGTTATCAATATACACATTGAACACTCTATCCATCTGATCCATAAAGTCATAAGGTCCATTAGTCAATCTGAAATTCATTATCATAAAATCATAATGTCCATACCTTGTTTGTATTGAAATCTTTGGCATATCATCCTAATTCACCCTTATCTAATGATAACCAGAGAGAAGATAGATCTTTGAAAAGTAACAGCTCATTGAATTTTACTAAATAAGTCATCAATACATGGTAATGGGTACTTATAATTTATTTTAATGTAATTTATCTCTTGATAATCTGTGAAGAGTACCATAGTCCTATATATATTTTTCATGAATAAAATAGGGTCTCCCCCTGGTGAAATACTTGGGTGTATAGATCCATTATCACACAACCCTTGTATCTATTTCTTCAACTCCACCAACTCCACTAGTTCCTTTCTATAACAATATTTACATTTATTATTTTCATTAGGAATGAGATAAATAGAGAACACAACTTCACACTATTTTGGATAACCATGTGATTATTCGAAAAAAAACATTAATGAAATTGTGTACTATGGTTACATACTATATTCATAGTATACCTTCCGCATTGATAGATTTAACTAGATCTTCTTCTCATTACATAATTTAATTAAAGATAGAAATTGAGGGAGGATCCATACAATATTTTTTTAATGATGTTTCCCATATAAAGATAGGATATTTTATTTCTCATTTATGAATCATAATATCATTCTCTTGGTAATGAATGTTTACAATGTACTTTGAAATCCAATTTATACCAAGGATCTTAACAAATTCAACCAATGGTATAATAACCATTTTGAAAAAGGTTATTCTAAAGCGTCATAATTATAAATTCATGACATATCATTATTTCCATAAGATTCCCACTTGATATCTTAATTGAGAACAACATTACTAGGGTAAAAGGGAAATATCTAATGTTTTTTAATAACGTGGAAGATATAAACGAGTTTGAATATCCAGAATTTAAAAAAAAACATTACCTAAATTTGAGGCTAGGACCAAAGTACTTCCCAAAACATCATTATGAACATCTAATAAAGTTGTTATAATCACATAATAATGGGATTGCTCCCTTATCCTTTTCTATGGTAAATTTTATTTAAATTTATGGAATAGGTTGGAATAATGTCCCTTATTCCTACATTTAAATCATTAAAGATCAACACTATCTTCCTTTTATTTGTATTTGTAGTCTTGATAGCATTTTTATCAGAACATTTAATAAACTCCAGTACCATTCCTACAATCCCCTTGGTGTTTCTTTCCACAGTTATCACATGTGTAACATCCCACCATTCCTTCCCCCCTTTTCTATATTGTTCTTCCCATGATGCTCAACCAACAATTTATTCTCCCAAATCCCCTTGAATAAATATAGTATAGAGAAGAAATTTTCTATCATAATTATTTTGAATACCATAAACTCATAAGATCAAAAGGTATGACATACTAACACAATTTAAAGGCTCAACTTTAACAAGTAAAATGAATGATCAATCATGTTTTTTGATTTACAACATTTTTCACAACATATATAGCTTGTAACAAACCTGACACTAGTAACCAAGATATGGTGTCTACATGATTTAATTAGCATAAATAAAAGAGATCTAACCACATTGGATTAATCAATTTAATAGTCTTAGAAAACTTAATATATACATGTTTCCATTATTACATTATAAATTTAAAATAAATACCTTAAAAAATTATTCAATATTATATATTATCAAAAATATATTTCTTTATATATTAATGAAAATAAAAAAATAAATAGTGAGCTCAAATTCTTAGTAATAGTTACATACAACATAATTTATCATGAATCAATACGGTATAATTATTATGTAAATCTAAATAATTGAAAATGAATACTATTTTATCAAAAATATAAGTACGAAATGAATTCATGGATAATATCAATGAATTAATATCATTGATAAAAATAAATTAATTATCAATGAATAAAATTTATATTATTGGATGTCATGATATGAAGATCATGATATCTATACCGTCAAGACCTTGTGAAAAGACTATTTAAAAAAATGGGTAATGACCCATTTAGTTTTCCCAACTGATTTGTATCATGAGACTTTTTGTGGCATTTAGGGGATATAAAATTTCCAGACCTACTCATTACTTCATGTACAAAGAATTACTCACATCAAAAATTATCATTTAATTCATGAACAATATGTATTATCAGTAAATTTTAATGTCAAGTAAAAAATAAAAATTATTAATAATTACCATATTAATCATATAACGTTCTAAGTAAAGAAACATATATAGAAATGGTATACAATCTAAAAAATAAGCATATCAATGAAACAAATAATATAGATACTTAAGGGAATTATAATTTCCAATTATCACAATATAGTGAATGTTTCAAGAGAAATTTAATTTCCATGAGATTAATCAAGAGATGAGAGATGAAAAAAAGTATATTTTATAGTAAACTATATTCTTTTAAATAATAAATGAAAATTGGAATGAAACATTTAAAATACGTTTTCATTAATGTTTTTTTAAAACTAATGAAACACTTTAGAATAATATAAATGGTGTAAAATAATTACATCTATAGAAAAGACTATTAATGATGTAAATGTAAAAAAGCATTCTTTTTGACCTTTTTTGTAAAGAATATTGGGAATTATCCCTTTTAGGAAAAAATTAGAAAGGTTCCATTTATTGAATATATAAATTCCATTATAAATTAAAATAAACAATATAAATCATTTTTTTAAATAAAATCTATTTTCAAAAAATAATTTTGAAAAATATGCAGATGGAAGAAAACTATACCTGATTAAAATAATTAATAATATTAAATTTTCTTTTAATCTTTTCTCCTGAAATAATAACTTGAATATAATAATTAATCAATTTTTAATAAATACACATTCGTGTTAAATAAATTGTTTTTTATTATATACACAACATAAATATAAATAGGTTCATATATCAAAATATGTCTCAATGAAGTGGAAATTGAGAAGATATCCCTTACCTCACATTTCGTATTAGTTTAATATTCTTTAATATCTTGTATAATGGTTTTAAACTAGTTTTTAATTTATAAAAGAATCATATTAATATTTATAATATCATATATTATCCTCTTATAATATATTATCACCTATTTGTCAATAATTTTTCATTATTATCATTGTTTTCGGTGTTAAATACTTTATTTTCTCATGCATGTTTTCTATGAAAGTTATGATCCATATACATTGATTATAGATAAAAATTGTCAATAATATTAATCATTATATAAATATCATTTATAAACATTACATATATCTTTATTACATTCCATGTAAAGTGGTAATAAAAAACAGAGCACATCACATCATAGAGGTGGTTGTCCATACGCACGCACAAGAGACATTATTGTTTTCTAATGGATTGGAAGATAAGAAAGTATATATGATATTGAAATTAAATAGGTATATTTATTCAATAAATTTCATATATATTCATTAGTTCAATATATATAATCATCCATTCAATGTGATGATGAAAAATGAATTACACCATTATGTGAAGACGATAAGTTGTACGTACACATGAATGATGTTTTAACTTTTAGTGGGATAAAAAGAGATTTAAAATTTTTGTAACATAATAATAATATCTAATTTTGTTAATTATTATATATTTAAATTTTTTGGATGTTCATAAAATTTATATAGAATGTTTAATAAGGAAGAAATTTGAAAGAGTCGGTAAAGATGACAATTTTTTCTTATAACGAGATCATTTAGATATTCTCTTAAGGGACCAAGGGGTTGTATTTTCGGAATAAAATAACCTAAAAATTTATCTAAGGATGGTTATAATATAATTTTTGTAATGTCCCCGATCTGGGTGCCACACAACGGGTGCCCCAAACCCAGTTGGTCACTTGATCTCAAACACATTTCCCCAAATGCCAGAGGCTGCCGACTAGAAGCGTGGGCCTAGTAATGATAGTGGGGAAACTATTACATCATTTTTTAAAGTGTATCATAGTGGAAAAAAAATATAAAGATACAAAATTGGAAGTAATAAATAATATAGACCTAAAATGAACAACTGAACTAAAGTGAAAGATAACCAACAATCATATATATGATCATGAAATATGTATCTAACTCTAAGAAAGCAGCCAAAATAGGATTCAATGCTATTTGATACAAAACACCAAATGGTACAAAGTACAATAAAAAAACATAATAAGTGCAACAATACCTTAGCAGAATCACAAGCCTATGCTCGGTTCCATGCTCCCATACTCGTCTGCAAAAATCATGCATCTGTGTAAGGACCCTTGACCTTATCGACACCTGCATCAATATAATCTATTTGGGCCCAAAACATGACCCAAACAAGGTGTGAGAATTAAATACTAGTAGGAATCCACCAAAGGACCATGCCCAACTATCAGTGAAAATGTGCAACAATAGTGTGCAAAAATGAAATGCAATAAATTAGGAATTAGTCAAAAGTAACCATTCCTACCAGTTACATTTCCATTTTAATAATTATTTAACAATTCAATATAATAGAGTTGAGAGTTTTCTGTGACTCAGCCTCATCCAAAAATATCCTATACCTATTCCACAGCAGAAACCACAACAGGCTATCTAACAAGTAAAAGATAATAATAATACCAATCCCATGCTTTAGCTTTGCAGGTACAACCTAAGATATAACCAAAGTGAATATTCAAAGTAAAAATTATCCTTAGACATGAAAATACTTAGCCTCAGGTATGAAGAAATGAAACCCTCATGTGACTTCCCTTAGGCATAATGAATATTTCCCTCAGGAATACATGATATCTCCCTCAGGCACGAGAGCTACTGCCCACATGTGTATGAAACATTTCCCTCAGGCTAAACAAAACCATTTCCTTAGGTTAAACAAAACAATTCCCTTAGAAATTCTATAGAAAAATCAAGTAACTAGGATGATCCCAATGCATAAGAAAGAAATTTATATATGTTTCCTCTCATGAAAACTCAAAAGATTCCATAACCAAGGCATACCCATGGGTACCATGGTCAAACAGCTAAACAAGGGAAATGCACCCTCAGGGTATCCCTAAATCAAAGCAACGATCTCAAACCACAGTTTATACTCATTCATTATATTCCCAAAGAAATTTTGGGTATCTCAACAGTCAATGTCTCAGTCATACGACACCCCAAACATGGGTGTGTGGCACAAAGCTACACAAAATCAACTCGATAGTTGGAATTGAACACAATACCACCTACCTCGATCTCCTCTGATCAATTTACGTGAAAGGTGCCTCCCAAAACGACCAATAATGACATAGATATAAGAAAAATTATTACCCATTCAAAACTAAGCAACATTATTTAGGGAAATAATTGGATGGAAACATTTAAGAAGAGGGGATACCTTAACCACGCAGTTCAAACGAGACCGACGATGGAAGAATCAAAGACCTGGTGAGCGATTGGGAGCTCCTTCAAGTCTCGGACTCCTCTCCCGCTGCTCCAGGTGATCCCTACGACTTCTCTGCTGAATGAGGAGGCTAATTCCTTTTTTAATGAAAAAACATAACTACAAAGCGTGTAATCTCAAGTAAACGACGTGTACTTTCCTTTTAAACTATTCCTCTAACAGCTACTTTCCACCGCCTCATTTTTCATTTGCTGACTGATTACATGGAGTGTACTGTTCAATACATGGAATGTAGTTATATTTTACACACTTAATCTTTGAAAAGCCTACACGCCCTATATTCTCATCCCACAAAGCCGAAGTATACGACGTGTGTAAAAAAGTACATGGAGTATAGTTTTTTTAGACTCTCAATTGCCGAAAAGACTGCACACCATGTATTCTCATCCTATATACCCAATGTACATAGCGTGTGTACAAAAGTACACGACATTTACCCATAAATTTTATATTTTTCCCACATTTCCCTTGTTTTCTCAAAAACACTTAAGGAAAAGGAAAAGAAGAAACTCGTACCTCACAAAGAAGAACCGGGTTCTTACAAAATCCCCCTTAATGAAATTTGTCCCCAAAATTCCCTTCCAAGGGTGGTGAAGATAAAACTAAGGAAAATTATAGCCACTGAGCTTGTATGTTGGTCTCCCTCTCCCAGGTTTAATCCTGCACATGGCCATGCTGCCATAACACTCGTACAAGAGGAACTGACCGGCCTTGGAGAACCTTCATGCTCATATCAACAATACGAATCAGATACTCCTCAAAGGATGAATCAACTTGAAGTTCAAACTCATTAGGATGAAAAACGTGAGATGGGTCTGAGTGATAACGACACAGCTGATATATGTGGAAGATGTTGTGCACGACTCGATACCTCTTTAGTAACTGCAACTGATAGGCAACCGACCCAAATCTCTCCAGAATCAAAAAAGGCCCTACACACCTCGGTGAAAGTTTACCCTATCTCCTAATCCACCTATGTCCCAACCTCAGTGAAACACAAAAGAAACCCTAACCAATGACCAGAAACTCCAAGGGTCGTCTGCAGGGATAAGCATAAAATTTCTGACAAGATTGTGCAGTAGCCATCCGCTTCTGAATCAACTAGACCTACATTGTAGTGTCCTACAAGAGACATGGTCCCAGTAATGCTGCCTCAGCTGCCTCTAACCTACAGAAGGGTGATTGGAATAACCTACTATATAAAGCCTCGTAAGGTTCCATATCAATAGTTTCCTAAAAACTATTATTGTAGGAAAACTCGACCAGGGGTATGTGCTTTTCTTAAGATCCCCCAAAGTATAGGACGCATGCACGCAACATGTCCTCTAGAACCTATATTGTACGCTCTGACTAGCCATCAGTCTGAGGGTGGTAAGCTATGCTCAGAATCACCTGTGTGCCCAGTGCCCTCTAAAAACATTTCCAGAAACAAGATGTAAAATGATTGTCCCTATCTGAAAAGATAGAACGAGGGACCCCATGATGAATTAATACCTCTCGGATATACAAATTCCCGAGCTTGTCAACATCAAAGGTCTCATTGATCAGCAAAAAGTGATCAGCCTTCATATGTCTGTCTATAACAACCCATACAGAATCATTGCCTAAAGGTGACCTCGGAAACACGGTCATGAAGTCCATCACAACATCATCCTATTTCTACTCTGGTATGGGAAACTGTTGGAACATTCTGGATGGCCTCTGATACTCCGCCTTCACCTGCTGACAGGTGGAACATCTTATAAAAAAACTAGTTACCTCTCTTTTCATACGCGACCACCAATACTGACGTCTCAAGTCACGATACATTTCGGTAACTCCATGATGTACTTCCCAAGATGAAGCATGAAATTCCTGAATCAACTCCTTGAATATATCTCTTGAAAAACACACTCGTCCATGGACACGCAGTACCTCATAATCATCTATCATCCAATTAGGAAGAGTGTTCTCACTTTCCACTGACTCCTGTAGAACTAGGCCTTCTGAATATGATAGTTGTCTCATCTTCACTCTATCCAGGAGGGTAGAATTCACAGCTAAGGATGAAAGATAGGTTCTCCCCAGACTATTGTGCACCTCCAAATGCATCTCAGAGAACAAATCCATAAGCTTCCACTCACCACTGGCCTCCTGCACTGCCTGTATTTGAGTCTTCCTACTTAGTACATCAGCTACTGCATTACCCTTACCAAGGGTATAGGAAATCTCAAAGTCGAAGGACTAAAGGTATTCATCCCACCTTCTCTGTCTCAAATTTAAGTCCCACTGGGTAAAGATGTATTTAAGACTTTTGTTGTTCGTAAACACCACAAAGTGTTCTCCTAAGAGATAATGTCTCCAACAGCATAACACATGAACAATTGCAGCCAACTCGATATCATGTGTCGGGTAATTCCTCTCATCTGGACTCAACTGCCGAGACTCTTATACAACTACTCAATCAACCTACATGAACACTGCTCCCAGCCCAATACCTGATGCATCACGTTAAACTATATAGATCTCCCCTTTCTCTGGATGTATCAGGACTATTTCTGATGTCAACCTTCCATTCAACTTCTGAAATGCTATCTCGCAAGCTTCTGACCAAATGAACTTCATACTATTCTTAGTCATACCCATCTACGACCCTGCTAAGCTGGAGAATTCCTATATAAAGAACCTTTAGTAACCAACCCACCCCAAAAAACATCGTATTTAAAACATGTTCTTAGGTTTATCCTAGGAAACTACTACTCTAACTTTCTCTGGGTCTACCATAACTCCTTCCTCGGAGATAATATGACCCAAGAAGTGAATATGGTCCATAAAAAAGTTTCACTCTTAGAGCTTAGCATATAACTGATTCTATCTCAGTGTACTTAATATGATCTCAAGATGGGTGGCATGGTCGTGTCGAGTGTGAGAGCACACCAAGATATCATCCATGAAGACTACCAAAAAAGAATCTAGATATGGGTGGAACACATGATTCATCCAAGCCATGAAAATTGCTGGCACATTTGTGAGTCTGAACGGCATAACCAAGTACTCGTATAGACCATATCTACTCTGAAAGGCTGTAAGCGGTATGTCTGATGGTCTAATGTGAAATTGATGATATCTGAATCCCTCGTCAATCTTCTATAACACTCATTCTCCTCAAAGTTGATAAAAAAGAACATCAATCCTTGGTAAGGGATATCAGTTCTTAACCGTCAACTGGTTCAGTTTCTGATAATCCACATAGAGTCTAAGGGTACCATCTACATTATTAGAAAAAAGGACAGGCGAACCCCATGGAGAAATACTAGGTCGGATAAAACCCTTGGCTTTTAACTCCTCTAACTACCTCTTGATCTCCTGTAATTTTGGCATAGACATCCCATAAGGAGGAATGGAAACTAGTGCCACTCCTGGCACAAGCTCAATATAGAAGTCCACCTCTCAATCTGGAGGCCGACCAGAAAATTCATCTGGGAAGACATCCCTGAAATGATTAACCACTAGAGAGAAATCTTCTTACAAGTTCCTTGGTCATCCAGATATAAACTTGCAATCTAGGCTGTCACTCCACCTCCCCCATGATGCTCAAGTCAAGCTCGACTCACCTGGACATCCCATTGTCCCTTGTATAGAAACTCTCCTCCCTCTGGTGATTTGAGAATCACCCTGCGACGATAGAAATATACGAAGGCTCAAAAGGGAACTAACCTATCTATCCCAAGAATGACATCATAGTCCGTCATCTCTAAGACATAGAGGTCCCATAGAAAGTGACACCCACCAACCTTTAGGGGACACTACTTGCACTGATGAACACCATCCATTCTAATTCCCAATGGTGTGTCTAGCATCAGGATATCTGAAGCAGAAGAAACATAGAGCCCAAGGCTCTCCACAACGGGCATAGATATAAATCTATGTGTAGCACCAATATCAAAAAGTACATAAGATAAAATAGAAGCAACTAGAAGAGTACCTCTAACAGTGGAAGGCCTGGGATCCTACTTCTGTTGGGTCTGTTGCACTGCATATGTCTTCCTAGTGTCGTGGCCTTGCAACACAGCCTAGCTACCCTGAGATTACCTGCCCTGCTATCTATGAGATCCTCGTGTCTGGATACCACATCCATGACTACCTCCTTGTCCAGAACATCTTGATGTATTCCAATTCCATAACTAGTAAGAAGCTGCTAGCCTAGCTCCTGCATGCAGAGTCTACACAGAACCCCTCTCACTAGTCACTGGTATAAATTCCATGAAAAAATGCTGAAGATGACCCATCTTGCCTCAAGCTCAGAACTCTACTAGGTCACATGGACACTAAGGTCTCTTGTTCCCCTCCTTATCACACTAGTGGCACATTACCTGGTCACCTGAAGAATTATTCTATCTAGTACTTCCACCATGAGATAAATCCATCTGCCTCTTCCTCTTTCCAATAGAAATAGTACCAGAGACCAGTGCCAAACCACCCTGGTCCACACCAGTAGCTTCCTGTAGGTTTCACTTAGTAATCATTGCATGGTTCACAATATCTTGCATTGTAGTAAACCTGAATAGATTCAATGGTGCTTGGATGTCATATCGAAGCCAATCCTCAAAGAGTCTATCTCTAAACGTCTCATCTCCCACAAGAACAGGATCATAACACTGTAGCTTGGTGAAGCGGACAGAATAGTCCATCATAAACATGGCACCCTTCTACAGATTCATGATCTATTGAGCTCGATCTTCCCTTAGAATATCTGGAAAGAAACAGTCATAGAAGACTACATGAAAATCTTCCCATTCCATGTCTCGGTGATGCTCAGTCTAGGGGGTAACATCCCACCATCTCTTGGCAGAATCAAACAACATGTAATTAGAAAGCTTGAACCTCCTCTTAGGAGGTGTCTCCAGATTCATGAAGATCATCTGCATAGCATCCTGCAATGACTCCGCAGTCTGTAGTCCTCCATCCCCTAAAAACATAGGCAGCTGATACTGCTGTAGTATACATGTCAACTCTGCCATAGAAGTGGCAACCTGCAGTGCTCCCTTGAAGGTCTGCATGAACTGCATGAAGCCTTCACGGAACTGCGCATTTTCACTTGCCTCCTATATAACAACTGGTGCCACATCTAGAACTGCTGGAGGATCCATCGGTAGCCACTGACCTACTATCTATGGAGTATAATCGTCGCCACTCCCTTAGAGAACAATTCATGGTCATCTCGGTGGCATGACTCTACAAGGTCAAACACACGCCTTAGTTTAATTTACTATCAAGGTTTCTATTATCTAGTTATGAGTGCCAATGAAAAATGGGAAAGATCCTCATTAAATGGAAAAAAGATACTAGATGGCTCGTATAAGGTCTACATGGTGTGTACCCTTAAGCCCTCACATGTCCCTATTCTTATGCCAGCCTGGGCGTGTCTCAACCCAAGGTACATGGCGTGCTACACCCGCAGATGGTTTGTAGACCACCCTATTTCCCCAGCTACATGGCCAAGTCCACATGGTTTCTCACTGGTCAAGACTACATGGCGTGTCCCACAAGTACACAATGTGTCCTCAGTAAAATCGGGACGACCCGTGTTCCGTCCCACATGGTTGGTTACCCGACCTTATACTAGACAACATTTACATATATGTACATGATGTGTACTTAGAATTTTTTTTCATTTCTTCTTGAACAGAAGAGTACATGGCGTGTGCTCATAGAACCACACGCCGTGTTGTCTAGGTTTCTGAACAGTAAACCTCATATACTACTCTAGAGCCCCTTTTCATTAATTTTAAGCGTTAGTATTCCAAATTACGATCCGTGTGGGCCTATACTGCCCGTGAACCAAATTTTATCACCCGACCTTTCATATTATAGTACAACACACAACACAATTCTGGATCAAGATCGCCAAATTCAGGTCCAAGAGAGCCCATACTTCTCAGGAACCAAAGTTTAGCATCTATAAACCCAACCATAACATGTACCAATAACCTATCAACATTAGGAGTTTCTATCAAGGTACCTATCACAACATCATGAATTTCCTAACACAACATCTATCACAACAACATGAAATTTCTAATGCACCTACATGGAATGGAAACTATGCTAGACATGTGATTCTTACATGTGCCTAAATGATGCATGATATGGCATACCCTCATCTCATTGTGTTCGACTAAATAAAGCCCAAGTATAAAATATAAATAGTACCCCCAACTGCATCACCCAATGGTGAAATCTAATAAATTATTATAATCATAAAAAGAACATCACAATTTAATTCGAAGAAATCCGGACTTTACCTACACATGGGGTAGCTACTCCCAGACATAGTTTATTAACGAATCCCTGAACAATCTATCACTTTTTTTCACGAAATAATAAAATGACCTAGAGAAATGAACCCATTTGATACCATATTGTAACATCCCAGATCCGGGTGCCACACAACGGGTGCCCCGAACCCGGTTTGTCACATGGCCTCAAGTGCATTTCCCCAAACGCCAGAGGCTGCAAACTAGCAGCGAGGGCCAATGACTAATAGTGGGGAATATATGCCCTCATTTGTCAAAGTCCAGCGTAGCAGGAAAAGTATGAACATACAAAAGTGTAATTAGTAAATAATATAGACCTAAAATGGAAAAAAGAACTGAAGTAAAAGACAACCAAAAATAATATATATGGTGATGCAATATGTCTCTAATTCTAAGAAAGCATCCAAAACATGATACACTGTAATCTGATACAATACAACACAAGGTACAAAGTATATGAAAACAAAACCAAAGTTGTGTAATAGGAACATAGCAGCATCGCAAGCCTAATCTCGGTCCCATGCTCCCCTACTCCTCTGCAAAAATCTTGCACCTATGTAGGGACCCTTTCCCTTATCGACACCTACAGAAATATAATCTATCTATGCCCAAGCCACGACCCAAACATGGTGTGAGTAATAAATCCCAGTATGCAACCACCAAAGGCCCGTGACCAACTATTAGTGAGAATGTGAAACAACAGTGTGCAATAATGAAATGCAGTAAATTAAAAAGTACTCATAAGTAACTATTCCTACTAGTCACATTTCTATTTTAATAATTATTTAACAATTAAATATAATTGAGTTGAGAGTTTTATGAGACTCGGCCTCAATCGAAAATCTTCTATACCCATGCCATAGCAGAAACAACAATAGGCTATCTAACAAGTAAAATATAATAATAATACCATGATTATGATTTATCTTAGTAGGTACAACCTATGAAATAACTATAGTGAATATTCAAAGTTAACATTTTCCACCGACATGAAAATACTTACCCTCAGGAAAGCCGAAACGAAACCCTCAAGTGACTGCCCTGAGGCATAACGAATATTTCTCTCAGGAATATGAGATATTTACCTTAGGAATGGGAGATACTTCCCACAGGCGTAAGAAACGTTTCCCTCAGGCTAAACAAAACCTTACCCTCAGGATAAACAAAACACTGGACTCAGGCATTCTATAGAAAAACCAAGCAATCGGACCAGGCGAAATGCATAAGCAAGAAATTTGTATATTTTTCATATCAGGAATACTCAAAACATGCTATAATCACAACATACCCATGAGTACCCTGTCCAAACGTCTATAGAAGGGAAACACACCCTCGGGGTGGCCCTAGATCAAAGAAACGATCTAAAACTATAGTTTATACTTATTCATTAGATTCTCTATGCAATTCTGGGTATCTCAACAGTCAAAGTCTCATCCATACGACATAATGAACATGGGCGCGTGAAAAAACGGTACACAAAATCAACTTGACAGTCGGAATTAAACACAAGACCACCTACCTCGATCTCCTTTGATTGATATACGTGGAATGTTCTTCCCAAAACAACAAAGAATGACGTAGATCTAAGATAAATGATTACCCGTTCAAACCTAAGTAACATCCCTTAGGGAAATAATTGGAAGGAAAGATTCATGAAGAGGGAAGACCTTACCTGCACGGTTTAAATGAGCCCGACAATGGAAGAATCGAAGTCCCGGTGAAGGGTCAGGAGCTCCTCCAAGTCTCGGACTCCTCTCTCACTACTACTAGTGAGACCTCAGCCTCCTCAGCCGAATGAGGAGGCTACATCCTGTTTTTAATGAAAAAACATATCTACAGGGCATGTACTCTCAAGAACATGACATGTAATTTAATTTTAAACTGTTATTCTGGAGGCTACTTTTCACCACCTCGTAGTTCATCTGCTGACTGATTACACATCATGTATTACTAAGTACATGGCGTGTAGTTATTTTTTTCACCCTTAATCACCGAAAATCCTACATGACCTATATTCTCATCCCACACATCCAAAGTACATGGGGTGTGTACAAAATTACATGGCATGTAGTTTTTTTTACACCCTCAGTTGTCGAAAAGCCTACATGCCCTATATTCTCATCCCACGCAACCAAAGTACATGGAGTGTACCTATAAATTTGGGATTTTCCCCATATTTCCCATGTTTTCTAAGAAAACTTAAGGAAATGGAAAAGAAGAAACCCATACCTCCCAAATAAGAACTGGTTTCTTACAAATTTTTAGGTTCCAGTAGATCTTTATGGCATAGAGTGTTGTGAATAATTGAGAGAAGGGGTGTCCTTTTATAAGTGAGGGGAGGGAAATTATTCGACTTCCTTAATGTATTAAATTAATATAAATTATTTAATATGAAAAAATGGATCCAAATTTATATAATTATAATATAAAATTATTATGATTTAAATAATCTCCTAAAATAAAATTTTATCATTTTTGGTTATTTTTTCACCATTATCTTTTTATTTCAACCCCCTATTAACCCTTTTGACCATTACTATACTTGTAATGTTTTATATCATTTAAGGGTTAAGAATGTTATCATAACATGAAAAAATCCCATAAATGGACCGTGGATGATTTTTAAATTGTATACCATTCATTTGGATAAATATAATATTTTTATAAATTTTAAATCATTTAATAAAATATTATTTATTATAAAATATCATAAATTTTATTTTGAAACTATTCAATTAATTTTACCCTAAATACATTAACTAAAAGAGACTAGAATGTAATATTTTCAAAATTCACTTGAATTTTATATTTATCTAAAAATATTCACATAAAAAAAAAATATTTCATATTTTATTAGTTTTAGTATTTTTAATATCACTCATTTTATTTTTCTACTAATTAAATAAATGTTGTGTTTGAATTACACACACATTTAAGGTAATTATTTAATCATTCAAAATAAAAAAGAAGTCACCATGTTAAAAAATATAAATTTATATTTAAAATTAATATTCATAACAACAGATAAGGTGTATTTATAGATTTCATTAAATACTAAAGATATTAAAAGATGAAAAGTGACATTTTTTTCTTAATCTCTAATTTGAATATAATAAAGGAAAAATCATTGATTAATGGAAAAAAGGTCATATTTTTAATGATTAGATGATTATGGTTGAAATATAATCTTAAAATTAAATATAGAAAAGTGTTTGAGCTGTTTTTAATTCCTTATCACATTGTTTTTAACCTTAATTACCCAATTCACCCTTACCATGGTGACAATTATTTAATATGGTTACTATTCATTATGACCAGAAATTAAAGGTTACTATTTAAAAAAATTTAGACCTAATGAATTAAAATATAATATAAAATTTTTAATATTGAATTTCTATAATTAAAATAATTTAATTAATGATTAAAACACAAAACACAACAAAAAATTGTTTTTTTTCCAAAAAATGCCTTTTATGTATAAAAATGTTTTTATACTAAATTCAAGTATAAAATTATTTAAAAATAATATAATTGTATTAATAATAATATAATTGAACTAATTTTTCTCTTAAAACATTTAAATACAAAATTAATCTTTTTAAATTCAAGAAACAAAAATGCATTTTTCAATAAAAGAAATATTTTTCCCTATTCATTGAAGAATAAAATGTTTCACTAAAATTACAAAACCTCACCCTAAGATAATTTTCATACGATGATAAATAAAATTAATTTTGTTTGATAAAATGCAATTTCTATAAATGTTCAAAATTAACTATATTATTTTATCACAAGATGAAATAATTATCATTTTTAAAGAAAACATATTTTTAAAGAATAAAACCACCTTAAAAAAGTGAGTTTTTATTTTCTAAGAAATAACAAAAAAAATTCATTTAGTGTGTTTTTAATATATATTTCATTATGTGGTTATTCCTATTCATACCTTCCAATTTTATGTCTAGGATATAATTTTCATATTTAAATAATAATATTTTGTGGTTAGTTTAAGCTTGGTGTTGCATGTTTTATATGATGTAACAAATAGTATTATTTAAAAACCAGTTAATATCACATAGATAACCTTGTAAAATTTTCCTCATAATCGACATCACTTTCCTCCACATTTTTTCTATTATTGAGGAACTTCCTTTCCATTTCTACTCTTTGTTCACGAGGAATGCATTATTTATAGAATTCCTCATTAAAAGTTTCCCATTCGGAGTTTTATATCTCATATTCCTCTTTAGTGTTTTGAATTATAGACAACCATTGATATGCATGTACCTTCTGATGATATAATACCATGATAATTTTTTTCCTTCTCATTACCTTCCAAAGCATGAAATATCTTCTCCTGGGACATGATCCACGGTTTAGATACCAATAAATTAGTAGTTAAGCTAAATAGCAGAGGTTTTAATCACATGAATTGATCTTACATAATTACACCATGTTGTGGATCAGTAGGTCACTCAATGTGGATGAGATTACTTATCATAACATGGGTCAACTTCCTTAATACGGTTTTGATTTGTTTAACCACTACTCAAAGTTCATTAACATTATCATGGGAAACATTCATGCTTTGAATATGTGCATTAATACAGTTTCCTTTCTTCCTATTAATAATTATCATTCTACAATGGAATACACTTAATGAACTCATGATTATGAATTGTAAAATATAATTCCTATTAAGTTTTTTAGAGTGTTTCCTTGAAATCTGGGGGGGGGGTTTATTATACTTTTTCTATACCTCTTGGTTTCTTCTGTATATATTACCCATGGATCATAAAAAATTTATATGATAACAAATGTAACATCCCAAAAACCAGAAACCCAATGGTAATTATTATATTTCTTTATTGGTATACAATACAAGAGTTTCCATAGGACCTAACTACTTAAAAATCCTAGAAAACTTGATATATACATACATTACATTTGAAAACATAAAAAACAACATGAAAACACTGTGATAACATTATTATGCCTTCTATAATGTCCCTAAAAATTACACAAAAGACTCCTCTAGGTTTCTTAGGGAATAGAAAAAATTAGGGTTACTTAATATGATTAGTAAGAAGTAGCATACAATGGATACTTTAACAACATAATAATTGAATAAGTGATATTTGTAGAATAAATGAACAATATAAAGCTATAATAAACTAAAACTAAGGAAATATATATCTATGAAAATAAATAAAAACATATATAACAATAATAATTTATTTTCTACTAATGAAATTCATAATGTCAGACATAAAAAACATGCCATTAAGGCCTCGTGCTAAGAAAATTTCTTATTTTAGGATGAGGTATACCCCAAGATCCAAACTATTTTGTCTCTTGAGATCCATTGATGCATCAAGGGGTAATATAATTCCTATCCTCACTCATCACCTAATTAAGTCTGATGTCTTCCTTATAACATTAATAAAGACAGTCATACAATCCACTAAGGAAAATATTAATGAATAAAACACGGATATCCATATAATGAGAGATATGAAAATCAAATATTTCCCATTCAATACAATAATTTGGATGTCCATTAGAAAATTATGTAATCAACTTAGAAGTGTTGGGGTATCATCAAAATAAAATTAAGTACCCTCATTAATGAAATATAGGGGTGATGTTACTTTCAATATGATGAGTTATCCATGGAAGGTAGTAATTGGGTTCAATAGTTTTCATTTGTACGAGATCATGGAAATTGGAGGAAAATACTTAATCATTATTCATTAAGAGATTGTAAATATTCCAAAGAATATCTCCTAGGAGTGTCTATAATTATTTGCGGTCTTAAGGACACAAGTCATGCATCAGGATGATAATTGGGTCAATAACCAACCAAACATTTTCACAGTGACTAACAGTAGGTTTATCTATGAAATATCTAAATTAAATTTCTAATATCTATACATGGATATATTTTCTAGTAAGTTAAATACACTTTTACATTACCAAAACATATGATGAGTTTTCCACTGTGGAAAAGATTCAGTTCTACAATTGTTTTGGAATATATTGAACCAAAAGAATAAGGGAGAGGGATAAAAATATATACTCCCAAATAGCATAAATTTTATGGTTAATATGAAAAAATTATTCCATGTAAATTTATTCCCCAAATAAAATAAAATTGGTATTGAATATAACATGAGTCCCTAGGAATGAAAATTGAGATGGAACAACCCCATATATGGTATGGCTAGCAATTCAATTAAAAAACCCTTGAAAGAGATAGAAAGAATTTTATTTTTAAATTACATTAATAAATTAATTTCATGATATAACATATTAAATATGAAGTATATACACCATATAAAGTAAGTTAGGTGCATAATACAAACATGCATCAAGAGAGGAATTTGAGATGAAAACCCTTACCAATTATCCTAACTTCCATGAATGCACATGAACCTCCCATATAAAAACAAATCTATATTTTTATGTTAATTAATAAACTTAATCATATATATATATATATATATTCATTCACACTCCTTTTGAATAGTAATTTTCTATATGAATTTTTCCAATTCTACACATCAGGTGTTTATAGTTTTGATCATTTATACTAGTTTCAATATAGTTGTTCCCATATTAATTATTCTTCCAATTTCAATTATCAATATATCAATAATTTTACTATCAGGTATGATTAATAATTATTTATTATGTTTCATGTTCCTTTTATTAGTTCCTTAGTCTTTATCCTTGAAAATGTAATCAATAAAAAGCATGTTTAAGTGATTGTTTAGAATCAATGTGTGTTTTCTTAATTAATGAATTAAATATTAACATATTGTCTCGAGAACCAAAATAAATAGTTACATTCACATTAATATCATATTATACCAGTAATTATGTTCCCATATTCATTCATGATATAAATTTATAATATTGTTCAAGTAGGTAGTTAAGCGACCCAAACATGAACATTCCCTAATTTAATGAATTATTATGAGGTGGTTTTGCTGTCATATCATTATAAATGAATGATATATATATATTATATAGTGTTTATTAGTGTGATTTGTTATAATGTGAAGGAAATATATAAATAATTAATGGAGAGAAAAATATTACACAAATTGAATAAATGATTTTCCTCTTTGTATGCCCATTTTACATGATGAAATCAACTATTCTCATTTTCTAGTCATATCATTAATGAGATCAATAATTTTTCATACTAGTACCTTAATGATATAATAAAAATCATATTTATCCTTTAATCCCATACTTATATCCATCCTTTTAAATTATTGAATGAAAAAAGATCACATTATGTCATGTAGGCAGTAGTCACACCATATAGAAATGACGATTTCATTTTTCTTTAGGGAAAGAGAATTTTTTTTACTGTTACAAAAATATAAAAAATTAATTATACCATAACTGGCGGATTAATCATATAATAATGGGAAAAATAAAATTTAAATGGAAATGGAATATTACAATTTTTTTAATGAAAAGATTGAACTTACACTACGAAATTTGGGTTTCTATTGGATGATTCCATGGAAATAAAGGTATTTGGATAATATCATTTGACCATAATCTTATGAGAGTGAAAATTAATTTTCATGAATAAAAATATAGTATATTTTGAGGATTAAACTAAATTTTTAGAGTGGTAATAAATGTGCAGTGAGATGACCCTTTTATAAATAAAATGGTATTTATTTTATGGAGACTATAATTTTGTAAGAGTTAAGAATCGAATTAAACGGGGGTTATGTGAGTTTGGTGAATTATGTGGATATATAAGAAAATATACATTTGGTTATGAATCTAATACCTAATAAGGATTTACACAAGGTTTATATGACCATTTAATTATAAAAAAATTGAGATACCTCATTTATTGATTTTACCCTTATTAATCTTGATTAAAAATTAACCACTATACTATTTCATTAATAAAAATATAATATAGCCCATAATACCAAATTTTTACATTATGAATATGAATTTTTGGATCCATTTAAACTAATAAAATATCTAAATATTAAAAATTTAACTATTAAATTAAAACATAAGATATAAGAAAAATTGTTTTATAGATAATGTCTTCTCATATATTATTTTTTTAATCCTATTACCCATTAATTAAGAATTTAATCATTGTATATTTTTTTTAAACATAAAATTATAGTCATATTTTAAATTGCGTTAATCTAATTTATTTAGATAAAAAATATATAACCCTTATAAAATTAAATTTTTGAAGGAAACCATTTTAATTTTACTATGGTAATTAATCTTTATCCTAAGTAAGTTATTATTTATAACAATTATATATTTGGTAATATATTTCATTCAATTTTTTTATTTCTTTTTTTTAAGTAAGATTATAATGTTTCAATTTTGAAATCCCTATTCTATCCACCAAAATTAATGTGTTCACACCACATTAATGTTCCATTATTTATAGAACCTAATTGTTTTTGTTACCCACCCAAAAAATAGAAGCCAAATATATTCACACATATCCAAATTAATCGCATCCATAGGATAAATGAACACTTCATGTAAAGGTTTAAAGTCATGCGAGATTGAAAATCTTAAAATGAGTAAGACTAGAGCAACAAATATCCAACCTTATTCACCTTTCTAGACAAGGCATAGGTTCCATATTGATAGGTGGTCCAACCACAAGTCCATATACTTATGGAGAATTTAATCAATAGAGTATGTAATTCATGATATATCTAACACCTTATATGCACAATGTATATCCAATAACTATTCTTAAACTCATAACTATAATTAGAAATGGATATCATGTTAGATGAGAAAATAAATTTTATGGAGTCATGAATAACATGTAATAAAGAGATATAACTCTGAGAAGTAATGTAATAGTTATACCTAAACCATGAAAAATATTCACATTTCTTAAACAATTGTTTAATCATTAATATCAACTAATTTAAAAAATAGATAAATATGTTCTTTATTTCCAAAAAAACGAGACATCAATTAATTATTAAAAAATATAAACTAATTATAAAATTCTTATAAATTATCTAAAACATGATTATAAACCCATTAAATTCAATTCAATATGAACCCTTTAATATTTTTTATTATATGGAATTTATATGCTATTTAATTAATTGTGAACATTTTAAAATTTAATTCCTATTATTTAAAGATTTTATATAATCTAAATATCATATTCATTTTTCATTTTTTAAACTCTTGATAAAAACATTTTTATATGGTCTAAATAACTTCCAAATAATTCCCCTTTAATTTTAACACTTAAAATTTAATTAATTTTGAGCATTTCATAATTAAAAATATAAATAATTTTATATTTGATCCAAATTTTTAATTTATAAAGACTTAATAAATTACCCCTTATGATTTCTAAATAAAACCTTTTATTTCTATATCACACAGAATTCCATATAATTTTTTGTAAAAGGAATATTCACATTAATATTTAATATTTAGGATTGTTATGAAGATTCATAAAAATTTAATTAATTAAAAAAAATTTAAAATTATTTAATTTATAATCATTTTCTAAGTTAAATTATCCCAAAATACCTTTTATAATTATTTATAAACATTTTAGAAACAATTTAAATCAAAATTTTAATGAACAAAATTTTAAACATTATATTCCCCAACAAGACTTAGAATATGTCATGGTTCGGAACCTCTGGTTGTTTTTAATCATTCATGAAATGGTTACCAACACATTACATTTACATATAACTTTTTCATAAGTTTATGCCCGGATGAAATTTCTTGTCAAAAAAAATAATTATTTCATCACCCATGGTGTAACTCCCTTGAAAATTAGTTTAAAAAAATAGTAAGCTAGATAGATTACTTAACACACTACACCGAGTTTTAAGTGCGTTGAGATATATTATGAAAATATTTTTATTTATATTTAACCATTATAAACTATATATTTAATTTATGGGTATGAATATGGTTTACCACATAGTGAAAAATATATATAATTTTCCTCATCAATAAAAATCTATTGATTAATAATTATGAAATAAACACACAATTTTTAGTGAAGTAATTTGATGAGTCAAAAATTCATTTTTTTCATGGATATTATAATTAATTAATACCAATTTTATAATTTTTTTTTTAATAAAAGGACATCAATTTTGAAATCTATATGGGTTAAATTTTTGGATTTTTTTGAAAAGTTTGATTTTATTGTGAATAGTAAAATAATAATTTTTTAATAAAAACAATATATCCATTTCAAGAATTTAGAAATGTAACTGTTTTAAAATTATTTAAAATTATAATTAGTTTATTTTTATTAATAATGATAAAATTAACTTCATTGTAATTAATTTTGTCCATGATTTTGTTATAAAAACATTTTATACTTAACAAAACATTTTTTTTGGAAAACCACTTTTCATCACATTTTACTGGTTTAATTTCAAATTAAATTTTTTTACGTATATGAGTTTAATTTGATAAAAATCAATAAATATTTTGAAAATAATAATTAATATAATATTATATGTTAAACTTAATTTTTGGACACCATGAATAGTAACTTTAGTAAATATTTATTACCTTGGTAAAAGAGGTAAAATTAGGGTAAAACTGTTGATTTAAAACATTAAAAATTTATCTAATACATGAATTTATTCTATTTAATGAGTGGTGTTCAAGAAAAGGTATTCTTAGGGTGTTAACAAATGAATTTTACTACATTATTTTGACATTGGCAACCCAAGGTTTACTTTTGTGAAAATAAGTTGTATTTTATTCAATATAAAAAATATTTTGGATATTTGAATTTAATGGAAAGGTTGGAAGATTCCATTTGGTTTCTGATTTCCCAAAATTTCTAAAAAAATTATTTTCATTATTTTTTAACCAAAAAAATTCTTTGAAACCAAATTAGTTCTTTATTTCATTATAAAATGATTTTATTTTATAATAGGTATTTTCCAATTTTTTTAAATATTTTGTGGTCTTATATTAAAAGTAATTTAAGCCAACTATATAAATTAATTATAAATAAATTATTCAAAATTTGGAATCATCACATACAATATTTTTTTGAAGGAAAATTTTATATTTTTTCATATAATTATGTTAACTTGGTAAAAAAGGAATGTTATCACAGTTAAGGTTATAGTGATTTTAATTCATTTTAACAAGAAGATACGGATTAAAATTTATACCAAACAAATAAAAATGTGATTGGTTGAGTTTATGTCAACCCTATCATGTATTATTTTACAATATAAGGTGACTTGGTTCTACTTTACATGATTATTATATTTATATTATCTAATATTTTACGTAATTCCATGTGTGTCCCTTACCTCCACATTAAAATAATTCCACCTATATTATAAATTCCACCCTTAATGAGACTTATATATCAGGAAATTAATAACATATTACCTTTATATATTCGTTCCACACATCTTAGATCTTATTTTCATTCAAAAAAACCATCATTTAAAGGCAAAATGTGTAATCCAAAAGTGGTATCTCAATAGTGGTATAATTATTTACCCAATACTTTTAATTTTATTTCTTCTTATAACTCATATAAATCTTGTGTATCCATTATGCTATAATAAATTATGAATCATAAATATAATTTAATTCTATTATTATCATTTAACCACCATTATTCACCCTCTTTTCCATCAAACAGTAAGTGAGAGCATCACTTGTGCGTACGTGTAGACTACCACTTCCACATAGCGATATGATTAATTTTCCATAAAAAATTTGCATGTATGGATATTATGATGGGTTTAATGTTTAAATATTATATTTATGATATAATTATTCTTCCATAATTATAATATAATATCTCCCTTCTTACATTCTCAAGAGTTGGAAAATGATAACATCGATCGTGTATACATGTGGACTACCACATCCACGAAGTGATGTGATGTAATTTATTTTTCCCTTATACTATAAATGGCTGGTAATAAGTTTATATTATATATAAATATATATGATATAATAATAATTCTAATAAATTGAATTATTATTTACCTTAATTTTCTTCTATCCATCGAAAAGTGAAAATGACATTCATCCATACGTACAACCTACTGTCTCCAAAAATGGAATAAGGAATTGTTATATATCTAATTTTTTTTAAATAAATAAAAATATATATATATTGAATATATATTATATTTATATAATTAATAAAATTATATATGATGTAATCAGGAACAAAGTACAAGGACATGAACTTCCAAACAAAAACTCTCATGAAAAATGTAATATTTAACACCTAGAAATTACATTTTTAATAATGAATTATTAAAAAATGGTTGTTTAAATTTTATAAATGAATCATATATGATATTTTAGGTTATAATTATTATAAATTTAAATTTATTATATAGGATGTTATAGTGATTTCAATGCAATTAAAACTTTAGTTAAGAGTTTCTCATTTCACTTTTATTTCCGTGGGACATATTCTATATTCACCCCTTTTTTTCTTTATATGGTATATATACCAACCATGAATGTATTTCAATATGATTATAATAAAAATTATAGTTATTTAAAAATATTTACAATTTTATATATCTTATGAGGTTTTGATTCAGAGATTACCAAAGAGGAAAGGGTTCTTCACCTCAATATTGTTTTATTGAGATATGTTTGATATTATGAATCTCTTTATATTTATTTTGAGTATATACTACCAATTTTACATTTTATAGAATTAATATTCTTATGTTAATGATATTTCATGTTTCATTTGACATTATTTAATCATGATACTTAGGATACAAAAATTACTGAAGTGGTAAAGGTTTTATGTTATAATATCATTTTTTTACAGAGATTATTTTTGATTAAGTTTGAAATGATAAAATATAATGATCTACCTCTAAATAATATCATTAATTTTATTATATTATAATTATTCATGAAATTATCATGTAATAATACTATTTTTGTCTCTTTGGAACTTAAAATTGTTGATTTTTTAATGAATAGAAGACATTATTTCATCAGGTCAGGAGTCTTTTTCTTCCATGTCTATGTTTTTTAAAAATATTTCCAAGAATGTTTTGAATATTTTATATGATTGTTAAAAGTAATTTTTACCCATTTATGATTTTTAATTTTTTAAATTAATATTATTGTTGTTTTCTAAACAAGGTATTTTTGACTTTTTACCCAAAATGTGAAAGGAATATTTATTTTAACAAACATGACATAAAAAAAAATTCCCACAGTCATGACCACTCAATGATATAAAGATTACTTTAAAAATTTCATGTTTATATTAAAATATGACTATTTCCTTAATATTATATATATATATATTTTAAAAAAGTGATTTCAAAATGAAAGGGTATTTTCCTCAAGAATTATTCTATAGATTTTTGAAATAAAATTTTCATCAATGATATAATCCGTTGATGTAAATTATGATCTACTAAGGATATGATCCAATGATATGATCCTTATTATTTTTTCATATGGTATACTATTATGATGAGGATATGTTTATTAAACCCATTTATTTTTCATGTGTTATTATATGATGATAAGATGAATTTTTTATGATCTTGTGAAAATTATTTGAATGGATTATGATTATATGATGGTTGGGTTCGTTATGGCCCTAAAATGCATTGGGTAATATGATATTGATATCTCATGAGATGATGATGATATTCATGCACATGATGGTGAATATATTTTTTCACATATTGATTTAGGAGTATGATATCTTCAACATTTTCTAAGTAGAAAATACATTGATATAATTGGGAATCAAATTATTAACATTTTTATATGTGAGTATGATTGCAGTATAGGTATAATCACAAGATTATGCATGAAAATTATTATTTTTATCTATTTTAACAAGATTATGATTCATTATTATGATGATAAAAAAATTCCTATGATATTAATCTTGATAGCTGAATACTTCTTTAACACCATTATTGATCACACATCTAGAAATGAATTGATTTTGGAGAAAATGAACTAATATTTGTTAGGAATGAATATATTTCATTGATAAATTGAAGTTGATTATTCTATCATACCCCTTTAATCATATTATTCTATAATGCTTGATATCTATGATGTTTACCATTACTGAGAATCTGAGCCAACCCTTTATTATGTTTTCATTTCCCTTGTTTTGGTAGAGGGTTCTAAGTATGATTATTCTAGAATAGTACCATATGTAAATTGAGATGTTTGAGATGATAAATATTGTAATTAAATAATATTTTTATGTAATTAATATATAAAGACACTTAAACTTTACATTATATGGTAATGTATTTATAAAATATATTCAATATAGATATATTAAGATGTAATATATTTGTATACAAATTATGGGTCACTATAGATGGTATCAAAGTGATGGTTTATAAAACCTTTAGAGATTAGGATTAGAGAAATTTAGTGAAAAATATAGGGATAAGTATAGGTATATAATAACATCTTAATGTTTTGTTAAAGAAAATATTAAATGGTTTTTATATCAATACAAAAAATTCTAGATACAACAATTGGATGTGGTTTTGGTTCACATTAAAATATAGGTAATAATATTGAAAGGAGTTGTTCAAGTTTATCTCAACCATAATTATAGTGCATGATATGTTTTCCCTTACTGTACACATGGTTTGACACTCCAAAAGGATATTATTGAGTTTGCTCACAATTTTTTTAAGAAAAATTATGAATGATATTAATAAATAATGACCGTGGATGATTTAGGTTGAACCTAAGGTGTCGTTGAGTGAAAATAATGTTTCATGATTTAGATATCCTTTGAATGAGTTTTGATTAGTTCTCACTACAAATATCATTTATCACAATATGATTTTTTAGTTAATTAATTGAACTATGAGGAATTGTGTTAACACTTAATGTAGAAAACAATGGAAGAATTTTACACATGAGAAGAACAGTGAAACAATAGTGGGAATTTGAAACCTTGTGATTTTTCCTCATCAGATATTTCATTGTATAATTAAAAAAAATCAACTTGGGTTAGATTCATGACCCACATAAAAAGGAATAATAGAGTTTTATGAATACCATTGAGGAATGAATTTTCTATTTACCATATGTCATGTATATGGGAAGATTCACTTAGTGAAATGATTTAGAGAAATGGGAAGATGATTTACGCATGAAAAATAAGGTCATAGAGAAAGTAATTGACCAGGGAAAAAAGAATAGTTAAATGGATGGATATGAAGTTCATCATATGGTACCATTTATATTTTAATGTCTGGTGTGTTAGGAATATGAGAACTATTCGAGTCAATTCATTAATCTGAGGGTGAAATCCTAGACCAAGGATGGAAATATGATATGACAAAAATTAATGGGGAAGGAATGATATGTTTATATATTGGTATTCAATAATTATATTTTTGGAGTGTTATATGAATGATATTTGGGTTATAGGAATTGTGAAACATCTAAGGATTGTTTCACATACGTTTTTATTTATGGATTTTAAAACTTATGTCGAATGACACAGATAACCTAGAAAAGTGAATTAGTGGTACGATGATAATTATGGAGAACACATTATCAAGGGAAAGACATGTTATAACCTCACCCAACATAGATAAAGTTGTGATAACCCTAATATCACCACCAATAGACTTGAGGATTATGATCAACATTTAGTAGGAATATCACACACATGAGAGACATTATCATAATGGACCTATACATTTGAACTCGTCTTCAAGCCTATACAATGCTGAAATGTAAAACAAATGAAACCAGTTCATTCATACATCTAAAATACCATAATCATAGCATGGAAATAATTCACTGAAAGTGATAAAGGGTCTAAATAAATTCACAACCAAATACTATATAGAGTACATCCTACTCAGAAGGATGTACTACTACAAAACTGGCCTTTAACAACGCTAAAGATGAACTTTATCAGTGATATAGAAGCATTTAATACTGTTTCATGATTAAATTACATCGGATTTTATCAGAATTACAAAAGTACTGATAAAGAGGAATAATATAGTGTTCTATAACAACACATTGCATTACCAGTGTAGTGTGCTATAACAGCATGCTACAACACCAAAAATAACATCCGAAAGCATCAAAATCAAGTATTGATATAGAATTTAGATGAAAAAGAATTTACAAAAAAAATATTATATAAATTTAAAACATTCGTTTATAAAATTACATGAGTAAGTATAAATTAATACATACTTTCAAATACATCAATGTTCATTTTCTTTTTCCTCAGGACCCTGACTCATGTTTTTGTGGAAAAAACCACCCCTGATCAAGAAAAATAACACACCTATACATGAGATTTTTTTTTATTTTAGTAGTAATGTAAAGTAATAAATTAAATTATAATTGTTAATTTTAAATGAAACATTGGGTCATACTAGGAACAATACATATTATATTGATTTGCGTTTTATTCTTTCACATCACACCATTTCTTGTTTGTCCTCAACCATTATCTATATAAAAATTATATAAATAATTATAAGATAAAAATGATGAAGAAATTATTTAATAATGTAAAATATAATGATGGGAAAACAATGAAGGATTTTTTTTCTCAGTTTTGGTGATGTTATGTTCATTTTAAAATAAAAGGACAGTAATTAAATAAAATGTCTTACATAGAGTCACAACGGTCACACCATGAATCATATTGAGGTATGGATAATTCATACATGTCTTAAATGTCTTAGGGTTCATTTTTCTAAAGTATCAAAACAATCAAAATGCATTTTTTTGATGTTTTGAGTATGTTACTTGTCTTTTTGAAACAAATTTATTGTATGTTAGAAACATGAAAATTGAGTCCAAAAGGACACATAGTGTGTTGGTTTTATGTCAGACATAAATCTAAAAAAATGACTTATAAATAATTTTCCAAAATAATCATTACAATATGAGTGTGTTTTCCCACTTTTCAGGGATGACACTTTTTGAACTAAATTGTCAAATTTAAACTAATAAAAGACACTTTGAGTCATACCTGACACATTGTGTATCAGATTTATGCTCATCTTATTCATACACATAAAAAATGTCTTATGGATCATTTTACTAGAGTATCAAAACAATTTTAATGTGTTTTCTCAATTTTTAGTATGTTAATTTTCTTTTTTATCACAATTAATGTCAATTTTAAATAAAAGGATACACTTGGAGCCAAACTAGTCACACCGTGAATTAGATTAAGGTGAGGATAATTTATACATACTCCAAATATCTTATATATAATTTTAATGTATTATAAAAACAATATGAATGTGTTTTCCCAGTTTGGAGTACGTTACATGTCTTTTTTACTAAAATGTCATTTTGAAATAGAAATACACACTTTGAGTAATATATGTTACATTGTTTGTCAGTTTGATGTGAGACTGATTCCTACACGTAGAAAATGACTTATGAATTGTTTTGATAAATTATGAATATAATCTTAGTATGTTTTCTCGGTTTTCATTGAGTTACACTTTTTGAATTAAATTGTCAATTTTAAACTAATAATGGGGAATTTGAGTCATATCGGGCACATCGTGTACTAGATTGATGTGAAACTGATTCCTATAGGTCAAAAATGGCATATAGATAATTTTCATGTAGTATCAAAACAATATTAACGTGTTTACTTAGTTTTGAGTTTGTCAGTTTTCTTTTCTACTAAAATTAATGTAAATAAAATGTTAAAAGACACGTGGAGTCATACCGACCACAACGTGGTTCAGATTGAGGTGAAGGCGGTTCCTACATGTCTTAAATGAAATATTGACCACTTTAATAAAGTATCCAAATAATACTAATGTGTTTTATTGGGTTTGAGTATGAATGTTTTCATTTTCAGTAAATGTCATTTTAACCTAGGACATGCACTTTGAGTTATATTATTGACATCGTGTATCAGTTTGGTGTGAGTTTGATTTCTACACGTAAAAATGACTTATAAATAATTTTACTAAATCATAAAGTTATTCCATGCACAATTTCTCAATATTTAGTGGGCGACTATTTTTGATATTAAAGATAATTTTTAAACTGATAAAGAAAACTTTGAATCATAAAGGGAACATATTTTATTATATTTATGTGAGGTTGATTCCTACACCTAAAAAATGACTTATTGATCATTTTCATAAATTATCAAAATAATGCTAATAATTTTTATGTGTTTTGAGAAGGTCAGTTGTCTTTTCTACAAAAATAAATGTCAATTATAAATAAAAAGATGCATATAGAGTCATTCCAATCACATCGTATGTTCGATTGAGGTACATATGATTTCTACATATACCAAGTGACTTATAGATATTTTTACTATTGTATCAAAAAATCTATAATTTTTTTTGGTTGTGAGTGTTTCAATTATTTATTCTTCTAAAATTTTATTTTAAACCACAAACACACAATTTGAGTCATATAAGTCACATCATGTGTTGGTTTGATGTGATACTAATTCCTACACATAAATAATTAACAATGAAACATTTTATTAAATTATTAATACAATATAAATGTGTTTTCTTGTTTTTTATAACAACCATGCCCTTTATTACACACAGAAAAATGATTTATTAAATACATTTGAACTTAATACAATTATGAGGATTGATAGGTCTAGCGTCTTTGGAAATTATAGAAATCACATAACAATATTGAACTTAAAGCCCAAGATATTTATTGAAAATTTCTTTTACATGACACCAACTTTCCTTCGTACTTATCATTTCTTGGGATAACCTGAGGACATGAACAAGAGAAGAGTGAGATATAAATCCAAATAAGGGAGTAAAAGAAAAGCATAATATTAAGAATATAGTAAATGTTAAAAAAATATGAATATCAATGGGGCACTAGAGAAACATGAACATAAAGGCATGATATGGCATGATTATTGAAGCTTGGAAATGTGGAAACAACATTTAACATGTTATTAGAATGGGCCAAGTATCATTGCACATAGAGAATGATTAAACCCCCATTTCAGTTGAATTATAATGAGTAAACCATTATTTCACTTGATGTATCATTATTATAATCTCTATCCAATTCATTGAAGCTCTATCAGGGTGCACCCTTCTCAGTCATTTCATTTCATCCATAAGTGTGCCACAAAGATCATAAAACCTAGATTCATTAAACACCATAATTTATTATAAGATAAAGGAATATGGAATTAATACATGAATATCTTTAAATAATAAGTGAATGTGAATAAAGGTGAATACCCTTGATAGATAAATGGTCATGGTATTCACTAGACAGTGACCATGGATTGGAGAATCGCAGTGTAATTTTTGCAGCATAACAGCATCACAGAAGAATTCATAAGAAATGGTTGATGCGAGATAAGGAGGTACCTAATCAAATGAAAATTAAATGTACAGAAAAAGAGTCATATAGATAAATTCCCCAATATATATAATTAATTTTAGATGCATAATTTAAAATAATTTATCGAATGTAAATGAGAAGAGAGATAAATTGCTTATGAAATTTTGGCATGATAACGAGGGTGCATATGAGGAATAAATGAGAGAGAAATAGGTCTCTAATCATTGAAACATAAGGAGGGAATTAAGGGGGGGGGGGGTTAAAAATCATACCCAAAATTGTTAAATGAAAAAAGGGAATATAAATATAATGAAATTTGGATAGAAAATAGAAAGGATGAAATGCCTTACTTGGAAGTGTGATCCCAAAGGCTTGGGAGAGGCTATAGAGCAGCTTATTGGAAGCTAGGGGCACCATGAAATGTTTCTATAGAGAGGAGGGAAGTGGTTTCAAGAGATAAAAATGGTTATAATGAATAGGAATGAGATATTGAGTGGTTTTATATAGGAAAAGAGAGGGAATTCTAAATTATTTAGGTTTTGGACACCACACAATAAACTAAACAAAACCACAATCAATCCCATGGTTCATGCCCATGGTTTTGGCCAAAGTGGAGTGGAAAAAATATTTTTATAAGGAATGTAGACGAAATTATTAAAATATTAGGCTTTCTGATGTGGAGGTGAGCCACACTCTCAAGGAAATCATTTTAAAATGTTAAAATGTTTTATAAATAATGGAGGGTCCACTAAGGCACCATAAAAATAATCAAAAAAAATATAAAATCAAATTTTTTAATGGTAAAACATATATTGGACTAACATCCCTTTTATAGTATTTTATTATATCACTATTGGGTCCTTATGATGTCATACAACACATCATATATTTTAATCGTATTTAATTTTTACCCAAAAATTTTACTATCTAAAAAAATTATGAAAAATTATTCTTTCAATAATTTTGACATCATGATTCAAAAAATAATATTCATTTTATGTAAATAATAATCTAAAAATTTTGAGTTTTACCTTTAAAATAAATACCTATATTTATATAAAATTCATGGTTTTTGACAAAAAATGACTTTCAAACAATAAAAAAAATTACAATTATATTCATAAATATTATACAACAATTTATATTAAATCAAAAGTAATTTAGTAATAATTTTTTGTGAAATTATTGTTTAATTAAAAATTCCATTAATTAAGAAAAATATATTTCTTAATTTAATATTAAATAAAAAAAATACTATTTGTGCTTTAAAAACTATTTACAAAGTAACAATAATAAAATGAATATATATTTTTTATTAAATACAAAAATAATGCACATAATCATAGTGATTGGGTATTGTTACATAACACCTTATTACACCCACATAAGACCAAAGAGTAATGTGTGCGATGGTGATAGACTCCTAGGGTGGCTCGGATAACATCGCTCGGGTGGTAATATGTATTAACTTCCACTTCTCCTGTAGGATGTTCCGTTCAAGCTTAACATATTGAGTCTTGGCATGGGCTTGGTCATGAGTAAAGCTCAGTGATGCCACCTCATTTCCAAGATTTTAAAAATTGGCTTCGTATGGAGCAATTCTACTGGATGAGGGCATCACTTCCTTTTTCAGAGTAAAATGGATTAGTTGAAGCCTTATATTAATACTAATAATGTGATCACTGTTTAACAACTATAGTAGGAAGGGTAAAAATTCTTAATGGTATTTTGAAATCCAAAAACACAAAATCAAGGAGGTTCATATTTTATATAACCATTTTACATAACAATACCAATAATTATATCAAGTGAAAATTTAATTAATCAAAGTTTGGGTCGTTACAATTTTCCCTCCTTAGAAAATGTCTCCTGCAAAATTTTATTTTCCCTCACTAAAACAGATATGGGTAACTCAACCTCATCACTTCCTCTAATTCCCAAATTCCATCTACAAATTTTTTGTTTCTCCACAACACTTTCACTAGGAGGATTGAATTATTTATTATAATGTTTTCCCTTTGATATTAGATCTTCACCATATTTTCTTCACAATAGATGTAATTATCAAATGGTAGAACTTCTATATTGAGTACCTGCGATGGGTCAGGTATGTACTTCCTCAAGAGTGATACATGGAATACATCATGTACTAGAGATAGGTTTGGTGGGAGTGCCAGTCGACAGGCCACTGCTCCAATGAGATCAATCATCTCAAAAGGGATAATGTACCTTGGACTAAGATTTCCCTTCTTCCCAAATCTCATAACTCTCTTCTATGGTGATATGTGGATGAATACAATGTCTCCAACACAAACTCTAGGTCTCATCGCTGATTATTAGTATAGATCTTTTGTCGACTATGGGAGGCATTAATATGTTGTTGTATTGTCTTAACCTTCTCCACCATTTCTTCGACCATTTCTTAACCAAAGAGTTTTTTCTCCCCAATATCATCCCAACATGCCAGTGTTCTACAACTCTTCCCATAAAGGGCTTCATAAGAATCTATTTGGATTCTTTAGTGGTAACTATTATTGTAAGAGAACTCAACTAAGGAAAGATTTTGATCTCATGCTCCGTTTAAGTCAATTGATCATGATCTCAACATGTCCATATGTGTTTTGATAGTACGCCCAGATTGACCATTGGTTTGGGGATAATAAGCCATACTAAAGTTTATCTTAATATTTAGAGCATGTTGAAGAAACATCCAGAACATAAAGGTGGATCTGGGATCTCGATTGGATACAATAGAAAGTGGTACTCCATACAGCCTTACCAATTCTATGATATATATATGTGCTAGTTGATCAAATGAGAAATCCTCTCAAATTGAAATTAAGTGTGCAGTATTTGTAAGACGATCCACCAAAACCCAAATATCAAGGTTTCCTTTGGATGTATTCAGAAGTCTAGTGACGAATTACATGGTGATGTTCCCCCGTTTCCATAATGGTATGGATAATGGTTCAATCATCCCCTTAGACTTTTACCTATCATCCTTCACATGATGACATACGAGGAACATTTATGTATACTCATTAATATACTTCTTTATGTTATCCCACCAATAATGCTCTCATAGATCTTGATACATCTTTTTGATTCCTGTTTTAATGGAGAAATTTGAACTATGTGGATCATTGGAATGTTCTATATTTTACTCCGTATTTTATGGAACCCATAGTCTTAAACCAAATATCAAAATTCCTTCTTCAATAAAATTGAACTCTAATGATTTCACTTTTTTGATAGTTTCCATTTTCTTCTGAAATCCTACATCATCCTTTTGAGCAACCTTTAACCTTTCCAAAAGAGATGGTTGAGCAATCATTTTATTAAGGAATAATGGTGTTCCCTTTTTTATGATTCACACTTCTATCTTCATCGAATATATGATTGTTGGATCTTTTTCAGTTCACATCAATGATATAATTTGTTGGTCCTTTCTACATTGAAAATCCACAACCTTGTTCGCTTTCCCAGGGTGGTAATGGATTCATTAGTTATAATCTGTGATCAGCTCTAGCCATCATCATTGGTGCAAGTTAAACTCTTTCTGTGTGAATATATACTAGAGGCTTTTTTGATCTATGTATATATCACACTTCTACCCAATGAGGTAATGTTACCAAAATTTTAAAGCAAAGATTATAGTAGCCAACTGCAGACCATGTGTTGGATAGTTTTTCTCGTGAACTTTTAAATGCATTGAATCATAAGTAATTACTTTTTCATTTTGCATCAACAAAAATCCCATGCCCATCTTCAAATAATTAATAAATACAACCAAAAGTTCTCCACTTGTTGGTAGTGTGAGAATGGGCGCTGTGATAATACTCTTTTTACACTCCATGAAGCTATCTTTGCATTCATCACTCCAAGAAAACATTACTCCCTTTTGAGTTAGCTTAGTAAGAGGGTTGTAATACCATGATAAATTTCTCACAAATCAGGGATAATATCCAGCTAACCCCAGGAAGACAAGGATATCCATCATTGATGTGGGCCTCGACCATACCTCAATTGCATATATCTTGTAGGGATCCATAAATATCTCATTGATTGTGATGATATGACCCAATAATGAGACCTCCTTTAACCAAAAACTCACACTTGATGTACTTTTCATAGAGCTTCTCTTTTCGCAAGGTCTATAATACACTGCACATATGATCCTCAGGCTCTTCCTTGGTTTTAGAGTATATTTTAATATCATCTATGAAGACTACAAAAAATTTATTGAGGTAATCTATAAAGACTCTATTCATAAATTCAATGAAGATTACAGGAGCATTAGTGAGTATGAAAGGCATTATTATGAATTCATAGTGCCCGTATCTGGTAAGAAAACTAGTTTTAGGGATATCCTCATTATTCACCCTTACTTTATAATATCCCGACTGTAGATCCACCTTGGAGATGTATTGTGCTTCATGTAGTTGATCGAACAATTCATCAATTAGTGGCATATGATACTTTGTCTTTATTGTGATTTTGTTGATCTCCTGATAATAAATGCGAATGCTCATTGACCCGTACTTTTGGATGAATAGGACTAGTGCACCCCATGGTAAATCACTTGGGCAAATAAACCATTTATCCATATTCTCCTATAGAATTTCCTTAGCTCCTAAAACACCATAACAACCATTATATATAGGGTATTGGATATTGGAAATGCCCCATTTATAAGATCAATTGAGAATTCAACATCTCTTCTAGGAGGAAGACCATGAAATTCTTCGAGAAACACTTTAGCAAATTTCCTCAAAAAAGGCATGTCTTCATGGATGGTTTCTTCTTTAGAATAAATAATCTGAGCAAGATACCCAAGATTATAAGGTAGTAATATCTATTCTTGATATGATGGTTGTAATAAAGATTCATCCTCCTCCTTGCAATTGTACAGAATCAAGGGTCAATTCTCCATATGGAGAGTGATTTCCCTCTCATAGAAATTTATTTTGTCTCTATATAAAGAATGAAAATCCATGTTAATAATTGAATAAAATTCCACCAAAGGGAGTATGATGAGGTTTTCAGAGAAGTTCCATCCACAAATTATGATAGGGGATGATTTATATGCATGGGTTTTAATAATTGCATAATTTTACATTCTCACCAACATATATACTTCAATGATTTGGGGTGATGTTGGGATTGTTCTACTAAAATTTTGAGATATAGAAGAATGTGTAAGAGAAGAATCAAAAATTAAATTCTCTATTCTTGAATGAATATCTGGTGTACCTATCACCACTTTGTTTCTGGGGTTCACTTTAGTGGTTGTGATGGAAAAAGCACACCCTTACTACCTTGGAGGTTGTTGTTTTCCTCAGGAAACCCTTATCTTAGTTACCTGGTTTGCAAAGTACCCTGGTTATTTGAAGTTGAAGTAATGAACAGCTTGTTCAGGGTCAAACAGAGTATTCCTCTCCACATTCCCAACTGCGGGTTGTTATTTTTGGCAATTAATGGCCAAGTGCCCTTCTCTTCCACACCAAAAGAATTTCTTCATGCCCATTAAGCAATTTCCTGGGTGCTTCTTTCTGAACTATTAGAAAGTGGGGTGCTGTGTTTTCTTATCACTGTGGGATTTATCCATCATAATTCCAGAATAAAAGTCCAACATGTTATTCTTACCCCCATGATACCACTGAGATTATCCATTCTCTATTTTGAAATTTACGTCACATCATAAAATTTCATCATAGCTCTCAAATTCATGAATCACTAGGTATTTCTGTAAGCTAGGTTTTATCCCATTAAAGAATCAATCATCATTGTATTCAGGGTTAACAAAAAATAAAGAGGAATATTGTGCGATCCTTGTGAATTTTTCCTCGTACACTCTGATGGATTCGTCAAATTTTTTCTTGAGGGAAAGTAAGTCCCTTTCCATCTTAAGTTAGAGGGTGTGAGGAAAATATATATCAAAAAACATTTTCCATAAATATTTCCACTTTAGGGCCTCGATATTCTCCTCATGCTTTATATTTTTGACCAATGTCCACCAATGATCAGCTTTACCCTCCATACAATAAGCATCCAGAAGAACCTTCCCTTGTTCGGAATATTGAAGGATGGAGAATATATTTTCAGTGGAATCGTTCCATTTTTTTGAGGGATCAAATGATCCTTTAAAAGTAGGAGGCATTTTTATTCTGAATCTCTTGATTATGAATTGTTCTTTCTTAGGGGGGTTTTAATGTTCTCCTTGACCCATGTTTCTATTCAAAACTTGAGTGAAATAAGAGTGTATCATGACAAACCTGCGATTCCCAATCCCATTGGATTGAGAATCTCATTAGAAAAGTCGTCACATTGATCTTCGCAACGTTTTTGTTAGCCTGAGTCCTCCTATTAACATCCATTGTTTGGAATAAAAGGAAATTTAGGGGTAAGAAAAAAATGATAATCCAAAGAAAAAAAGGTATAACTTAAAAATTACTTTTATTTCCTTAACTCATGAATTTATAGGCTTCAATATATGTTATCTATGATCTACATCCTAAAATATATTCCTAAGGGAATTTTTTTATTCCATTAATTATGGTTCATACAAAGATGATGAGTTTAACAAATCATATCCCCTAGGAGTGTCATAACCAAGAGTGTAGCAAGGCCTGCTTTTGGGATCCAATTCCCATTCGAGTCTAGCTCAAAGCGGTGTTTTAGGTTCTACACATAGATACATATGTTTCAGAGATGCCTCTAACAACTCGTATCCATACATGGATGTTTTTTGTTGATAAAATAGTTAATCAATACTCACCAAAATTGAGGGATTTTTTTATTATACTTAGTCATAACACTAAGGATATAACTAGGGTTTTCCAATCCTAATCCCAAAAATAATTAAAACTATCCTCTGATACTAACTATAACAACCCTACACTTTATTATACACACAAACATGATTTATTACATAAAAAAGAACTTAATAAAACATTGAGGACCAATAGGTCTAGTGTCATGGGAAATTAGGAACATTAAATAACAACTTATAAAATAAAACACAACATCTATATTGAAAACTTCTTTTACATGACCACAAAATTCCTTCGAACATAGCATTGGAGGAGATAACTTGAGGACATTCATAAGAAAAGGGTGAGATATAATTCCCAATAAATGAGTAAAATAAAAGAATTACATGAAGAATATAGTACATGTTAGACAATAGTAATATCAATGGAGCACAAGAGTAACATGAACATAAAGGCCTGATATAACATGATTATCATATCTTGGAAATGTGGAAACAACATTTAACATGATATTAGCATGTGCCAAGGCTCATTGCACATTGATCATGAGTAAACCCTAATTTCACTTGAATTATCATGAGTAAACCTCCATTGATCTTGACGTATCGTGATACTAATCTTTACCCAATGCATTGGAGCGCTATTAGGGTGCACTAGTATAAATTATTTCATTTCATGAATAAGTGTATCACAAAGATCATAGAACATGGATTCATTAATCATTAAAATTTATTCCACAATAAAGGAATTTGGAATTCATATATGATTTTTTTAATCAATAAGTGAATGTGAATATAGGTGTATACCCTTGATAGTGAAATGAGAATGGTATTCACTACACAGTGACCTTGGCGTGCAGAATCGCGGTGCAATTTCGGCAGCATAACAACATGATATAAAATTTCATAAAAAATGGTTGATGAGAGAGAAAGGGGTATATAATAATATATAAATGAAATGGAAAGTAAAGGGGTAATATATATATATTTTCCAACATATTTAGTGGAATTTAGATGCATAATTTAAAACAATTTCTTGAATGTAAATGAGAAGAGAGAGAAGTTCATTTCAGAATTTCGATATGGTAACAGGTGTGCATGGGAGGAATTAGTGAGAGAGAAAGAGGTATCTCATAATTAAAACATATAGAGGGGAGTATGGGGGAGGTTAGATATTATACCAATATTTTTTTTTAATTGAAAACAAAATGTTATAACAATATAAATAAAATTGGACAGAAAATAGAAAAGAAAAAATCCATTACTCGGAAGTGTGATCCCAAAGACTTAGGGGAGGCTTGAGAGAGGATTATTGGGAGATTGGGGCACCTTGGGAGGTTTCTAGAGAGATAAGGGAAGGTTCTGGTCGAGCTCCCATTGGTTTGAGTGAAGAAAAAGGATAGATTGAGTGGGTTTATATAGGAAAAGAGATGAAATTATTTATTATTTAGGTTTTGGACACCACACATTAAACTAATCAAAATCACAAACCATACAATGGTTTTTGAACATGGTTTTTTCCAAAGTGGATTAGAAAAAATTATTTCATAAGGCCAATGGGCTAACGTATAAAAATATTAGGATTTCTTATGTGGATGTGAGTCCCACACTCAAGGAAATCATTATAAAATCTTAAAATGTTTTAAATGTATTAGAGGGTCCACTAAGGCACCATAAAATTAATCAAAAAATATATAAAATCACATTTTTAAAAATTTAATACATATATTGTCTGAACATACCTTTTATAGTATTTTATTATATCAGTATTGGGTCATTATCATGTCATAAAACACATTATATATTTAAATAGAATTTATTTTTTACCAAAAAATTCGACTATCTCAGAATATTATGAAAAATTAACTGTTGGATAATTTTGATTTCCTGATTCAAAAAATAATATTCATTTCATCTAAATAATTTCAAAATATTTGTATTTTTACTTTTAAAATAATTACCAACATTTTTAAGAAATTTTCTGATTTTTGACAACAATGACATTCAAACCTTAATAAAAATTACAATTATTTTCATACAAATTATACAATCAATGATATTTAATAAAAATAAATTATTAATAATATTTTACTAAAATATTATTTAACTCAAAAATCCATTATTTCAAGAAAATATATTTATTAATTGAATATTAACTAAAAATATACTATTTGTTATTTAAAAACGATTTACAAAGTAACAAAAATAAAATGAATGTATATTATTTATTCTATACAAAAACAATTCAAATAATCATAGTGCTAGGGTAATGTTACAGAACCCATTATAACACCCACATAATTCTTAAGGGTAAGGTATTCGATGGTCAATGAATCTTGGGGTGGCTCAGATAACATATCTCGGGTGGCAATCTCTATTAACATCCACTTCTCCCATAGGAGTTTCCGTTCAAGACGAACGTGACGAAGCTCGACTTGGGCTCGGTCAAGAGAGAATCATAGTGATGAAAACTCCATTCTGAGCCCCAAAAAATGGGCTTCATATGGAGAAATTCTACTGTATGATGCCATCGCTTCCTTTTCCTGAGTAAATTGGATTTGTTAAAGCCCTATATTTATACTAATCATGTGATCACTGTTCGAACAATATATTAGCAATGGTAAAAATTCCTAATGGTTTTTTTAAATACAAAAACATAAAACTAAGGAAGTTCATATTTTAAATAACCATTTTACATAATAACACATCTAATTATATCATGTGTAATTTTCATTTATAAAAGTTTGGGTTGTTACAGTTATTAGTGAGTGAATCCTTTTGAACTAAACTGTCAATTTTAAACTGATAATGGATGCTTTGAGTCATTATAGGAACATCATGTATCATATTTAGGTGAAAATTATTCATAAACATCAAAAATAACTTATGGATAATTTTTTATAAATTATCAAAAAATAAGAGTGAGTTTTGGTAGTTTTATGTTTTTTAGTTGTGCTTTTACTAAAATTAATGTCAATTTAAAATAAAAACATACCCCTACAGTCATACTAGTCACACTATGTGTTGGATTGAGGTGAGTATGATTCCTAAAAATCCCAAATGACTTATGTATCATTTTCCTAGTATCAAAATAATCCGAATGTGTTTTATTAGTTTTGAGTATGTCACTTTTATTTTTTAAAAAAATGTCAATTTAATATGTAAACACACACTTCGATTCAAACTAGTCACATCATGTGTCGGTTTGACATGAGAATAATTCTTACACTTAAAAAATTTATTATCAATTGTTTTCCTAAATTATCAAGATAATCAATGATTTTTTTCTTGGTTTTCACCGAGTGATGCTTTTTGAACTAAAATGTTAATTTATAATAGATAACATACAATTTGAGTCATACTGGGCACATCATGTATCAGATTTAGAAGATGATGATTCCTACACCTCAATAATGACTTATGGATCAATTTACTAAAATATAAATACAATCCAAATGCATTTGATTAGTTTTGAGTATGTTAGTTTTCTTTTTTACTAAACTAATATCAATTATAAATAAAAAATACACAAAAATATTCACACCGATCACAACATGCATCAGATTCAGGTGTGGATGATTCCTACAAGTGCCAAATGAATTATGGTTAATTTTACTACTTATAATAATAATATGAATTCATTTTGATTTGGTTTTTAGTAAATCACCTTTCATTTTTACTTTTATTTTATATTAAACTAGAAACACACACTTTGAGTCATTACAGTCATATAATGTATCTAGATAATGTGGGAATGATTCCCTCACAAAAATAATTAAGTATTAATCATTTTTATAAATTATCAATACATTCCAAGTGAGTTTTCTCAGCTTTTAGTGGGTTAAACGTCTTGAACTAAATGTCAATCTTAAACTGATAATAGACACTTTGAGTCATACTGAGAACATCATGTATTATATTATGGTTTAGAGGATTCCAACAGATCAAATATTACTTCTGGATCATTTTCTAAAGTATTAAATCAATAGGAATTGTTTCTTTGTTTTGAGTATGTTAGTTGTCTTTTTTACTAAAATTAATTTAAATTTCAAATAAAAAGGCACACTTCGAGTCATATTGGTCACACCCTGCATATTATTGAGTAAAAAATAATTCATAAATGTCTCAAATGTGTTATGGATAATTTTAATAATTTCTAAAAATAATACATTTTCATTTTTTGCTTTGAGTACGTCACTTTTCTTTTTTACTAAAATGTCATTATAAATTGAAAACACACACTCTTATTATTACCCATCACATTTATTTTCCTTTTGATTCCAAATTGATTCACACACATCAAAAAATGATTTTTAGATCATTTAAAAAAATTATCAAGTCGATTCAAGTGAGTTTTCTTAATTTTTAGTGAGTGACTTTTTGGAATAAAATGTCAATTTTAAATTGATAACATACACTTTGAGTCATACTGAGAACATAGAATATTATAATTATGTGGGTATTACTCTTAAAAATAAATAATTACTTATGAATAATTTTTTAAAATTATCAAAACAATCCGAATATGTTTTCTTAGTTTTGTGTATACTAGTTTTTCTTTTTACCAAAATTAATGTAAATTTTAAATAAAAAGACACACTTGGAGTCATATTAGTAAATTTTATTATCGGAATGAGGTAAATATTATTACTAAACATCCCAAATGAATTATGTATCATTTTTATAATATATCAAAACAACCCAAATGAAGTTTCTTAGTTTTTAAATAAAATGTCATTTTAAACTAAAAAAACGTACATTTAGTCACAATAGTAACATCGTGAACTGGTTTGATATGAGACTAATTCCAAAATGTAAAAAATGAATTATGAATTGTTTTTCCTACATTATTAAGAAAATATGATTGAATTTTATTAGTATAAAGTGAGTTTTACTTTTTGAACTAAAATTTCAATTTTAAAATCATAACAGAAACTTTTAGCCATACCAGGAACATAGTTTATTGGATTGAGGTATGGATGGTTCCTTATGTATAAAATTACCAATAGATAGTTTTCATTGAATATGAAAATTATATAAATTTTTTACTTAGTTTTGAGTATGTCAGTTGTCTTTTTGAGTAATTTGGTTTGTTAATTTTAAATAAAAACGCACTTGATGTCATACTGGTAACATTGTGCGTCCTATTGAGGTTAGGATGGTTCATAAACGTCCCAAATTACATATATATTTTTTTCATAAAGTATAAAAACTATAAATATGTGTTTTATTGATTTTGAGTACATCATTTCACTTTTTTACTAAAATTTCATTTGAAACTGGAAGCACACACGTTGAGTCCTACCGGCCACATCGTGTGTTGTTTCTAAATAAGACTAATTCCTACACATAAAAAAATTACTTACGAATAATTTTAATAAATTTCCTATATAATATCATTGAATTTTATCAATTTTAATAGAGTGAAACTTTTTCAATAAAAATATTAATTTTAAACGGATAATATACACTTTGAGTCATAGGAGGCACATAGTTTATCTGATTGTGGTGAGACAGATTACTACACTTCACAAATGACTTATGGATAGTTTTCTAAAATTATCAAAACAATACAAATGAATTTAATGAATTTTGATTATTTTAGTCTCATTTTTTACTAAAACTACTATCAATTTTAAATAAAAATACACACTTAGTGTCATACCGGTCACACCATGTGTCATATTGTGGTGTAGATTATTATTACACCCCAAAAGAATAAAAACAATCCAAAAAACTAATGTTACCAAGATTTTACTACTAATAACATTAAATCAATATTAAGTGCTAGATGTTCGACAAAGAAAGTCAATTAAAATAATGGAAACATTGGAAAAAGGAACTTGTTATCTCTTTTGTGGCTTGTTTCATATAGCTGAATGAAAAAATGAATTTCCAAAAGATCACTGAAATAACTAAAAAAGTATTAGATAAAAATGATAATTAAATTAACTTACAAATAGTAGATAAAATGATGAAAATATGGTTGTATACATTTGTAACCCAATTACTTATTATCATTATCTCACTTGAAGCCTCAAAGTCCATTTTCCCAAAAACATGAAAATCATCAAACAAACCACCAAAAAATGAATAAAATAATCCTTTTATATAATAAATAAATTATTATGTTAGTAATACTAAACAAATAAATTAATATAAATAGGAAAAATTAAATTAATTCTATAGATAATGATTTTATTATAATAAAATCATGATTACCTCTGTGATTGAGTAGATACAGCGTTGTTTCTATTCTTATAAAGGAAGTGGAGGGAACATGGGGGAAAGTGATAAATTCCAATAGTTCATGGGTGAAAAAAATTATGGGATAATAAGTGTATGGATTTTTTGGTGAACAAAGTCATGAAATATGGGTATAAATATACTAAAGTAAATTTTTTTTCAAGGAATACTGAAAATTATATCAACATTTCATTTTATATATATATTTTTTAAAATATATAAAGTATAGAAAAACATAACCTTTTACCATATAAATGATTTTATTTTGAGGTATTTATTTAATTTATTTTGGTCTTTCATTGATCCCTTGGGCTTCCTAATTTTTTTTTTCAAAAAATGGGAAATTTTGTATTGGAAGCATGTAAACAATGGTTGGCACACAGTTAAGTGAAACTAGGTGTGCTCTCCCATGAAACCATATGTCCAATTGTAGTTTTAGAAAGGGGATATTGCACAGTTAGCAAACAATTTGATAAAATGTGTTAACTAACTGTGTAGAAAATACCTCTTAGATAGTGAGGGGTGTATAGTAGTCATAAAATTTAGAAAACCATGTAGAAAAATGGTTCCACTTGTACAGGTCATTTAAAAGTGGAAATTTACCTTTTTACCCTCTTATAATTTTACCCTATATCACCCCTATTCCACCCCATTCGAGATTGGTTTCCATGAGAGCCTACTCCATGCTTCCTTGGACCTCTTGATCATCATTAAATGGGTGGTTTTAGCAAGGTAACTTTGAGTAATCATCAAGTAAGTCCTTTTACACACGATTTATTCCTCTTTTTTGAGTTATTCTACCATATTTCTTGAGTTCCTATATTACAGTGAGATGTTTGACCTAAAATGGGTTGATCTTGTGTTTTTGGAGAAATTATTGATGTTTTTTTACCAATATTGCATATGTAGGGTCTTGTTGTGGTGCAAATGTGGTTTCACACTAATTCTTAGAAGTTTCCAAGAGTGAGGTAGGTGCTTCCTTGAATTTACACTATTTTATGATTTTGATATTCTATTTTGGTTTCATTAATGTGTTCTATTAATTATTTGGGTTGTAGAGATATGTTTTTGAAATATTTTATGAATTATATGTAATAAAAGTTGTTTTTAAATGGAATTCGATATATCCTTATGTTCCTTATTACTGTACTTCTTTAAAATGTTTTATTCCTTGAGTGGGAGATGCATGATGTGTTTTCAAATATATTAAATATGAGAGTATTTTTAAAGTTGATTTTTCTTGAGAAATGGGTTTGTTTAATGTTATATTATTTATTGTGAACCATTATTTTTGTCTTTTAAATTGTGAGAGTGATTGTGAAAATGATGTGAAATGTATTTCAAAATCGTTTGGAATGTGTAGGAAATGGAAGAAATATTTATTAGGAAAAATGGTGGTTTCCATGTGTGTTTTTGATCATTGTATCAATGTGAAAGTGTAAGAGTGGTGATTTACTTGTGTGCCTGTGATGCTTGGAATTCATATGTGAATGTCTTGATTTCTGCGATATGTGAAATGGAATTATAGCACAATGGGAATCTAGGGTATATATGTTTTTGAACTACAACAATTACACTAGGCGATTAGGAAGTGTATAAGGACCAAATTCATCTTCTAGGATTTAGGCTACACAACTAACTAAACATATGATATGATCAGAGAACACTAGAATTTTGGATGAGATCCTCTCAAGTGGCTTGTGCATGATAACGCTGTTGGACCACTAGAACTTCAGATGAGATACTCTCTAGTGGATTGTGAATGAGAATGTTGTTGCTAGTTGATTTTTATGATTTTGATTACTAAAGTATGAGGTTTATAGAGTCCCATTAGGGATAGTTACATTTATGGATTTACCCATGGTGCTCTCTCTTGTGACATGATGCTTATTTGATGTGGTTACAGACATTGGAACATATTAGACCTTGTTTACATTTTATTTCAATCAACCTATTTTTTTTGAAAAATGACTTCCTAGAAAAGTGTTTATTGAGAATGATTTATTCAAGTTGTTTTCTTAGAAATATTTCATATATTTTTATGAAAATATGGATGTTGATCATTATTATAATTCTATTGCATTGAATCATTTTTTGGGTGGAATCCTATTGGAATTTTGTTCACACCCTGCATACACCATTGAGTGTATATATTCTTTTTTAAGTATGACCCAGTTAAAGGAATGATGTATCATGTTGATGATGGTGGATATGGTTTCTATTTTTCTACTTATTAAAGGTTTTGGTGGTTGTGGTTTAAGGGTTTTGTCCCTCTTGTTGTATGGATGTCTTTGGGATAGTTTTTTGGTTCCCATTTTTTGTAATTGAGGTTTTTATAAATATAGTAAACAAAGAATCTAGATATCGTTGGGCCCGTTTTGGTTATGGTTATTAGATATTGTAATGTTTATTATTTTTGGGTTTTCATTACTATATGAATGGGTTAAATCAATCCCAAGGATCATTTTTGATACATATGAAATATTTTCCAGCCCATGGGGATTAAGAATGCTCTTTGGTCCATGAAATGAATCGGGCCCACTATTTATTTCTATGGAACTCTAGTTTGGTTCATGAAACCCTTACATATTCCCAAAGGAGTTTCATCATTATAGTATATTCTTACATAAGATTTGTAATACCATCACATACAGAAGAAATTGTATGCATTTTTTGTCAAAAAAATAATTTATAATATGTTAATGTAGTAGGGAATAAGTAATATTATGAGGAAAACATAGTATATTAAAAAAATACCGTCTCATTGAAATATATTTCATTTTTACAGTATTTAGGGATTTGGATCGTCTATCAAGAAAAAAATACCCTCTTTGTCATAACCTATAATGTAAAAGACATTATCTACTACATTAAAGACATGAATTTATGTGATCTTCCAATGAAAGGGTCATCCTAAATTGAATTTTCATCTATCCTGGTAGTTTTTTAGTCACCGGTAGGAAAATAAACCAGTTCTTATTTCTATATCTAAGACATAAAATACATGTACTTCCTCAGATACCATTATGAGTTTCTCATATTTTCCCCCTTCCACGCTAAAATTCACATACACAAATCCCATTTCATCTACTATCACTACACTCCTATTGTTAAACCATTTTCAATAGAAAATAAACACTTGAAATGTTGTATAATTCAACTCATATATCTGTTCGATAATACCAAAATAGGACATATTTGTAATAATTATATTTATATCATAGAAACTATATACATGCATCACTTCCACTAAAATATTAACTCTATTGTTATTTATTATACTATATTCATGAGTTTTTTTATATAGGACTTATAACCATTGATTACATAACTAGTTTAATAAATAAAATTTTCATTCAGTCACCTTGCAAGCCATTGAAGTCATTCTGAAAATTGATTTCATATTTTCAGATAACTACTTATCAATTTGATATCATAACTATTATATAGACTATTTATTATGTGTATTTGATATACACATTTCCTCCCTTAATGGATTCAAATCTATAAGAATTTCTTTATGGTATTTAAATAATTTATTAGCATCTTCAATATTATATAAAACGTAAATATTCACTTTACCTTTCTCAATGAAGGTAATTGTAATAAGATATCTTCTATAAATCCCCTTTCCCATAAAGCATCCAATGTGAAGAGACTTTGTGAGACCGATAATTTTAACATCATATAGGTAACTGGTACCAAATTAAATAGATTCCTCAAAAAAATATTCTTCTACAATACAACCTTATGGCCTACTTTGATTCTTGACATAAAATTTCAAAATCTTCATATATCATATAATGGGGTACATCCATCTGTAATGGACTTGAACACATTGTTAAACCTCTCTTATAAAGTGAACTATTAGGTGGACCATTATATCAATGATTGATGGTGGGAAGAACATATAAAATTCAAATAATATGACCGCATCATCCTTATTCATTATTGGAAACTTTTTAGGTCTATAAATTTACTACATGTGTCTTAAATAAATTAGAAACCTATGGATAATGTTTTCTTCACATATTGAGGAAGAGTTAAATGGAATTAAATAAGCATCAAATCATTCATCAAAACATGATAGTCGTGTGATTTCAATCCCTATAACTTCAAATTATTAGTTTTCATGATAGTATTTATATTTTATGAATACCCATAGAACTTTAAAACTACTAAGGAAAATATAAAATTGCCATTTCTCATTTTTGGATAGAGTGTAATATGTTGGAGTGACAATTTTTCAACCTTTACCCTTTATCAATGCCAAATATTCCTTTATCCCCATGTCAATCATGTCTGACCTAGAAATGATTCCATTTTTTAGAAACTTTTAGTAACATTCCAATAACACTATCAAATACATTATTTTCTGCATGCATGACATTAAAAAAATTTCTAAAGTATAAAAAATTATAATATGGTTATTCAAGGATAATTTTTCATTTTATCCAACCTTATTTCTTAAGGTTTTTAAAAACTTCTAACCAAAAAATGTTTCAACATATTTTACTTGATAGAAAAATTGATCACCTGTGAGTGGAGACGGTGTTGAACCTTGTTCGATATTCCCATTAAATATTGTTGTCTAGGATCGATATTTAGGTCATTGAGTAAAAATGTTCTGATGGATTAAAAAAACTGTGACACCTCAGGTAAATAAAGAATATGAAATACTCATATTTATCCATATTTGTGAATAAAATATTAATATTACTTTAAAGGGAATGCTATGCTCGATGGCATACCCAATATGCAACAACGAGTTTCTTTGAAATCATATGTTGCACTCTAATAATAAAATAATATTATTTTAAATGGTAGTTAAATCCAAGCTATTGTAATGGAGGTAATGAATTGAACTAACTAGAAAATTATTATACATGTTTGTCAAATATTTTTACTTTTATCCAACAAATGTTAGAGGCTTAAAATGAAAAGGAATCCAATTTTAATCATAAATCTTCTAATATTCTTTAAAAGGTCGATTAATCTCCTTTTGATGGAGAAACCTTCTTAAATATGATTTGGAAATTTTTATATGTTGTACTTGAAAAAATAAAATCCTTCTTTGGAATCTCTACATCAAAGTTTACATTGTATAAATTTTTGTTATTTTTCCGATAAAGATCATTTTTAGTGAAAATGTTGCATTTTAATTCAAAACCTCCTTTTAATCTGATTTATTTATATGGATAGATTATCTTTTTAATTGGGATTAAAGTGTATTTAGAATATATTTTTACCATTTAATCCAATGGTGGTCGTTGGAATTAATTTCACATTTAAATTGGACTTAAACTAGCGTCAATGTTTTAATCGATATTGTTTCTTAAAAACACGCTATTTGTTTGGAAAGCGGGAATGAATTATTAAATTAATTAATGCATCTTATATAATTTTAATTTTTTCAAAATAGACATCATTTTTGAATTCGGAATATCAAATATATCTTAGGGTGAATTTTTGGTATTTTTCTGAAAAACTTCAATTTTTGATGAATAGTGAAACCACTAAGTGGTAGTTAAAGAAACTGGTTTTTCATTTAAATGAAACATTACCACTCATGTGATTTTATTTTTAAAAATCCAACAAACATGGTTGTCATTAAGAAGTAAAATTTGGTTCAATGAGATTAAAATATTTTTTTTGTGAATAGTAACTTTTATGTTTTATTAATCGCGATTAAAGGTAATTAGTGTAATTTAAGGTAAAGATAATGTTATAATAATATTAAATGACCTTGAAACATGTACAAACCTTATTTGAATAGTCATGGCCGACCAAGACAATCCCTGGGTCAACTTGGGGACCCCATGGAGCCACTTTTGTTGGAAAATGACATTAAAAACTGTTTTATTTAAAGTTAAAATTTAAATGTCACAAACATGTATTGTTTTACGAAAAAAATATTTACATGGGGTTATACAAGTGATATTTTTGACTATAAATATTCATTAGAAATCTAATGAGATATCTTAAATCTTGATATTTTTTATAATTTTTAGACATTAAATAAATTAATTTATTTATGAAACCGTGATGATGCAGTGATTACCTCATAAATGAATGATTTAAATAAAACGAGAAGATAGGATGAAATCAAAGTCTTAAACTTGTCACAGACCTATTTGATGGGTGGATTTCGAAACCTTATCACCTTATCCTCGAAATATATCCCTTTGGGACCTTTAAAAACCGAAAATCATTTTATAATAATGTAATAGTTTATAACTTTCCAAGAGTGCCCCTCCTCTTCTCTTATAAAAGGCCCCCACCTCTACCACCTTACCCACACCTCTCATGCCTTTAGCTCAGACAATCCCTTCCCATTTCATCTCTCCACATCCCTCTCTTCATCATTGAAGCCTCACCTTTGGCAGAATGCTCTTCAAGAAACCCTCCTGGTTTGAACCAAGAAGAGTTACCCGATTTAAAGGTGATGTCTTCACTTGTGTTCTTTTGTATTATTTTGTTTCTCCAAACCCGAAAACTCTTTTTATTACTTTATTATATAACAAAAAAATTATCTTCAATATACTAGGATGTTGTAATTTGAAGTATTCGAGCTACAATTACACACACCTCCGTCTAATGGTTAAAGAACGTAGTGTTTCTGTGGATGGTGAATTACTGCCTCACGAAACGATGATTGTTCAATATTTTCTTAACACCTTTCATGGTGGACATTATGATGTCACTTTATTTTATATATGATATATATAGTATTTATGTTTCCCATACTCTTCTGTGTTTTATATTTAAAAGATACCTTTATGCTTTGCTTGTTGTGTAATTGCGATAATTTCATACGAGGAAGTGCGGACTACTGCCCCCTCAAGTGATGTGAATCAGTCATGGAATACATGGAATGTATAAAGAATAAAATTAATTAACCAATGTGAACTATAAAACATATATATTATACTGGAATTATAATATATATATCTCTCAATTATTTTTAATTCCATTTATATGACAAAGAAATGAAAGTTGCGTTCATGCGTACCTACGGCCTACCGTCTCCATGAACGGTGCATTTCAATTCTTTTTATCTCCAAATGTTATGGAAGAGTATAAAATTAATATGTACTGGATATATATGATATTTAAATCATTAATACTATTTTGGAGATGATTTACTTATAACTACATGGACAATCATTTTCTAACAAGTTCATTTTTGACTCATGTACAAAACATCGACAAAAACGTCTAATATGAACTCACATTATTAACCAATTATTATAACATTATAAAATGTTATATGAACAGAATAATAATATTTAAAGGAGTACCTTAAACAATTATAAATTTACCAAAGTTTATTATTCAGTAATATAATGAAATGAACAAGACAAGTCGGACTTGAGGTATGGGATCCTACCTCTCTCTTTCTTTTTATGTACTCTCTTTTATGTCATTTATTTTTAGATCATCTTTCTTATGTTTGGGATTGTTATTTTATATTACTTATTCTTTAATTTTTTTGTTCATATTATTAGATACCCTATGTTATCTCATAAATCCATTTTTGGACGTTTTAAGTGGTGCCGTTAGGCTGCCATGTTTTCGTAAGGGAATTTTCAACTCACTTGTTATTCCTGTGAGATTGATGATAAATTTTCTACTAATTATTTTTTTGTGGTGTATTTACTGCCCATTATTTTATTATTTGTATAATATACTCTCATTTATCGGTAGTTACATCTTCATTGTATGACCTTTCTTTCATGGGGTGTACGTTTTGAAAGTTTCCCAAATCGGTAAGGGAACCTTTCACACTCCTATTTTAAAAAGACTTATTTTGTTATGTATTTAAATTTACATATTTTTATGTTGGGACATGTTCTTCTATATAATTATTGATTTAAAATTTTATTTCCAAGTGATGAGATACCATTTTATCTATTATCAACTAATTTTATGAATTTTAATGTGACGCTGTTTGGCTGTCGAATTTTACGACGAGAACTTTTTAACCCAATTTTGATTTCTTTGTGTTTAACATGTAGTTATTGAATTTGTCATCCTTTTAATATGTGTGAATGAAATTTGATTGTTTTAGAATTAATATCCAGTTATATTGGGTGTATTTATATTTGTCACACATAATTTTGAGATTGATTTATCCTTAATTTAAGGATACCTTCTTTATAAAGGATTTCATCTAATTTTATATTTCTATTGAGGATTCATTGTTATTATGCACCAATTCACTCTTATATGGTGTATATACTGTAATTTGGAATATTATATCATGAATCCGTTCATTCTCATGATATTATAAAGTTATGATTAAATGTTATTCCTCAATTATTTTATTCAAGTGTCTCAAATTTTGGTGAAAACCCTTTAACTAAAATATTGCTTTAAATGTTTTAATTATTTGTTCTTATTAATATCCATGTTTTAAAAATGGTTTTATGTATTTATTTATATGGATATTAATGGTTTAAAATGTTAAAAGCTTCAAAGTGGTATGGAACACTTTTATTCAAAAATCTCTTTATTAAATGTTTCAAATGGTTTTTAAAATGGTTTTTAGAATGGATTCATAATTTAAATATCTTCAAATGTTATATTATTATTTAAGTATTGGAATGGTATCTTTCCTTTATGATTAAGTTATGTGCTATGATTATGTTAGGTTCTTGGGCATTATTTATGAAGACGGGTGGTTCCGTGATAAACTAAGGGCGGGTGAGCCCGATATAGCTCTCCAATGCATTGGGTAACACGAAGGGGTTAAACGTTATGGTTTCTCCAAAGAGATTTAATGAATATACTGTGATGGGTATTCCAAATGTAACCATTAGGGTTACCCCCTTTGTAATAATGTTATTAATTCCTAAAGTTACCTTTACGTATTATGATTTCTATGATTTATTCATGATTTGATGTGGTATGTTAAAATGATCATGTTTTATGAGTAATTTATGATTCATACATGGACTAATGTTTTCATTTTGTACTTTTATATCCCTTACTGAGATTTTTATGCTCATCCCATGTTTTTGAAATGTTTTTCACAGGCCAATGGAAAGGTACATGATTTGATGATAGGGTCAAGGAAGTGTCATGAAAGAATCCATGCTTTGTTTTAAATATGTTTCTGTTGATGGGAAAAAATGAATACTATATTTTATGTAACCACTTTGTTTAAATGTGGAATGTAATGCTTGATTTATGATATAATTATCTTAAACTATAAACCTGAAAACATCCTCAATGTGTAATCATATAATAACTCAAGATTATGAAATGTTGAAGTCTGGGTCATTATAGTTTGTATCAGAGGTCGGTTTAGATAACTTTAGAGGTTTGGGTATTCTTTATGCATAAGTGACATTACCATAATGGCTAGGATTTTAGAAGGAGTCATAGTTTTTAGAAAAATTGAATGAGTAATTATATCTTAGTGTTTATCTTCTTCATTAGTACATGATGATTTTTTTAATATACTTACACTGGCATTTTTTGGTTTTAGTAAATGGGTGGATCTAGCAGGCACCAAAGTGACAATGGGTTTGAAGGAAACTGTGGTGGTTCTCTGATTAAGAGACTGGATGAAATTGTGGATTCAATGAGAAATCTCGTGGTTATTCTAAACCCACTATTAGGAGTCATGATCAACCACTTGAACCTTGGTGAGTTCTCAAATGCATCATGTACGAGATGACCAAATCGATGTGGATGATCAGGTAATTATTATAAAAGGTAACCATTAGCGTTTATATGGTACTTACTATTGAGATAATTATGGGTTATTATATGTTATGATGGAAAATGGAAGGAATGAGATAAACTTGAGGTTAAATTATGTTATGGTTATTTTTGAATATTTTATCACTTTTTGGGGAATGTTATATGAATTATGTAGTTTTGGAAAAAGAACAACACGTAGACTGTGTGACAACCTATCACATTTGATGAAGCTACGAGAATCAAACCCACAACCAATGTGCGACTGGTATTTATCACCTTCCACTGGACTACATTAAGTACCTGGTTGTTTTGACTAATTCTTTTTAGTTAGATGATCTTACGAATATAGAATAAGTTGATTTTGAGTTATCTATGGAAATTATTAACCTATCATGGAGGATATGTGATTAGGTTAATTACTTTTCAGTATGAGACTTTAAGAGTAACTACTGTTATTTGAAGATAAATGTTAAGGTTTATCTTGGAAGACTATGTGATTAAGTCTTTCAGAGATTTGGGATTCAATCTTATTTTTGATTACATTGAAGAATTTTATGGATAGATGTTTATTGAATGATCTTTATTGAACTTTGGGTATTGTTTGAAAAATTTTGAGGATTAAGAATATGTTTTTTAAAGGATTATCCTTTTTGGGTACTATCTGATCTTGTACTAACCTTTTTTGTTTTGGTTTTGGTTAAGGTCTAAATACATGGGATGTATATAGTTCTCTTTTTTGGAATAGGTGATTCTGGAGAAGTTGATTATAGTACTCTTAATGTGAACAAGTCTTCCTAAATACTCGTCTTTTGGAGAAAATATGAGTTTGTGTAAGGAATATAGTAAATGTTGAAAGTCAAAATGACAAGTAAGAATGTTTCCTTATGATTTAGTTAATCTAAAAAATAAATTCTACAATGAAAGGTAACTTAAAATACAAATGTTGTCTGTTAACTTTTCATACCGGGGAATCGAATACCGTTTAACCCATCACAAGTTTGTGATTTTCTGGTGGTTAACTTTATCCTAACCATGTTTTCTATCACTCTCCCTCAGAACATGACCCTTTTTTTCTTCCATATCCATGTTTTCCTACATGGAATCCTAGTATGGGTTAACTCAGGTGACCTTTGTACTTCTCTTTATTATTTTAAAGTGATAATTTTACTGACTCTTGTTCCGATGTGGGATTTTCAATGAAGTTTTCAAGCCCAATTTTAAAATTGTGAGGATGCAATTCCAAAAAGGGGGGAAGGATGTAACACCCCAGGTAAATAAAGAATATGAAATTTTCATATTTACCCATATTTTTGAATAAAATATTAATATTACTTTAAAGGGAACACTATGCTCGATGGCGTACCCAATACACAACAACGAGTTTCTTTGAAATCCTAATTGCACTCTAATAATAATATAATATTATTTTAAATGGAAGTTAACGCCTAGACAATGTAATGGAGGGAATTAATGGAACTAACTAAAAAATGATTATATATTTTTGTCAAATATTTTTACTTTTATCCAATAAATGTTAGAGGTTTAAAATTCAAATGAATCAAATTTGAAGAATAAATCTTCTAATATTCTATAAAAAGTCGATTAACTGCCTTTTGATGGAGAATCCTTTTTAAATATACTTTTGACAATTTTATATGTTTTATTTGACAAAAAAAATATCCTTCTTTAGAATCTGGACATCAAAATTTACTTTGTGTAAATTTTCGTTATTTTTCTGATAAAGATCATTTTTAGTGAAAATGTTGCATTTTAATTCAAAACCGCCTTTTAATCTGATTTATTTATATGGATAGATTATCTTTCTAATTGAGATTAAAGTTTATTTAGAATATATTTTGACCATTTAATCCAATTTTGGTCATTGTAATTAATTTCACTTTGAAATTGTAATTAAACTAGTGTCAATCTTTTAATAGATATTGTTTCTTAAAAACACGCTATTTGTTTTGACAATGGGAATGAATTATTAAATTAATTAATGAAACTTATATATTTTGAATTTTGTAAAATATAAATAATTTTTTAATTCAGAATATCAAATATATCTTAGGATGAATTTTTGGTATTTTTCTAAAAAATATCAATTTTTGATGAATAGTGAATCCATTAAGTGGTAGTTAAAGAAACTGATTTTTTGTTTAAATGAAACTTTACCACTTCTATGATTTGATTTTCAAAAATCCGACATACATTGTTTTAATTAAGAAGTAAAATATGGTTAAGTGAGATTAAAATAATTTTTTGGTGAATAATAACTTTTAAGTTTTATTAATCGCGATTAAAGGTAATTAGTGTAATTTAAGGTAAAGATAATGTTATAATAATATGAAATGACCTTGAAACATGTCCTACCCTTATTTTATGAGTTATGGCCGACCAATAAAATCCATGGGTCAACTTGGGGACCCCATGGAGCCACTTTGGTTGGAAAATGTTATTAATAAATTTTTATTTAAAGTTAACATTAAAATGTCACGAACATGTATTGTTTTACTAAAATAATTTTTACATGGTGTTATACAAGTCATATTTTTGACAATAAATATTCATTATAAATATAAAGAGATATCCTACATCTTGATTTTTTTATAATTTTTAGGCATTAAATAAATTATTTTATTTATGACACCGTGATGATGTAGTGATTACCTCATAAATGAACGATTTAAATAAAATGAGATAATAAGGTGAAATATATGTCTTAAAATTTTAAAAAACCTATTGGATGGGTGTATTTAGAAACCTTATCACTTTATCCTCGAAATATATCAATTTGGGACCTTTAAAACTTGAAATAACTTTATAATAAAGTAATAGTTTATAACTTTACAAGAGTGCCCCTCCTCTTCTCTTATAAAATTCCCCCACCTCTACCACCATACCCACACCTATCAAGCCTTTAGCTCGGTCAAACACTTCCCATTTCATCTCTCCACATCCCTCTATTCATCATTGAGGCCTCACCTTTGGCAGAATTCTCTTCAAGGAACCGTTTTGATTCAAACCAAAAGGAGTTACCCGATTTAAAGGTAATGTCTTTACTTGTGTTATTTTGTTTTATATTGTTTCTCCAAACCCCTAAACTCTTTTTATTCCTTTATTCTGTAACAACAAAAGTATCTTCAATATACTAGGATTCTGTTATGTGAAGTATTCAAGCTACACATACACAAAACTCCGTCTAATGGTTAAAACACATACTGTTTCTGTGGATGGCGAATTGCTGCCTCACGATATGATGATTGTTCAATCTTCTCTTATCACCTTTCATGGTGGTAATTATGATGTCAATATATATTATATATGATATATATGGTATTTATGTTTCCCATATGCTTCTATATTTTATATTTAAAACATACCTTTATGCTTTGCATGTTGTGCAATTGCGATAATTTCATATGAGGAAGTGTGGACTACTGCCCCCTCAAGTGATGTGACTCGTACATGAAATACATGGAATGTATAAAGAATGAATTTAATGAACTTATTTGAACTATAAAACACATATATTATACTGGAAATATAATATAAATTTCTAAATTATTTTTAATTCCATTAATATGACAAAGAAATGAATGTAGCATTCATGCGTACGTAAGACCTACCGTCTCCATGAACGGTGAATTTCATTTATTTTTATCTCCAAATGTTATGTAATAGTATAAAATGAATAAGTACTAGATATATATGATATTTAAATCATTAATACTATCTGGAGATGATTTACTTATAACTACATGGACAATCATTTTCAAACAAGTTCATTTTTGACTCATGTACCAAACATCAACAAAACGTCTGATATGAACTCACATTATTAACAGATTATTATAAAATTATAATATGCGATATGAACTGAATAATAATATTTAAATGATGTACTTAAGAAATTATAAATTGACCAATGTTTATTATTTAGGAATATAAATAAATGAACAAGACAAGTCGTACTTGAGGTAAGGGATCCTACCTCTCTCTTTCTTTTTAAGTACTCTCTTTTATGTCATTTCATTTAAGCTCATATTTCTTATGTTTGGGGTTGTTATTTTATATTCCTCATTATGTAATTTTTTATGTTCATATTGTGAGATACCCTATTTGATCTCAAAAATCCATTTTTGTATGTTTTAAGTGGTGTCGTTAGGTTGCCATGTTTTCGTAAGGGATTTGTCATCTCACTTGTTATTCCCGTGAGATTCATGCTACATTTTCCACTAATTATTTTTTTTGTGGTGTAGGTACTGCCCATTATTTTATTATTTTTATAATATACTCTCATTAATGGGTATTTATGTCTTCATTTTATGACCCTTTTTCATGGGGTGTACGTTACGAAAGTTTCCCAAATCGGTAAGGGAACCTTTCACACTCCTCTTTTAAAAAGACATATTTTGTTATGTCTTTTAATTTACATATTTTTATCTTGGGATATGTTCTTATATAACCTTATTGATGTAAATTGTATTTAAAAGTGACGAGATACCATTTTCTCTCTCATCATCTAATTTTATGAATTTTAATGTGACATCGTTAGGCTGTCGAATTTTACCAAGGGAACTTTTTAAACCAATTTCGATTTATTTGGGTTTAAAATGTTGTTATTGAATATGTCATACTTTGAATATGTGTGAATGAACTTTGATTGTTTTAAACATAATATCCACTTATATTTGGTGTATTTATATTTGTTACACATAATTTTGAGATTGTTTTATCGTTAATTTAAGGATACCTTCTTTATAAGGGATTTCATCTCATTTTACATTTCTATTGAGACTTCATTGTTATTATGCACCAATTCACTCTTATATGGTGTATATACTGTCATTTGGAATATTATATCATGAATCCATTTGTTCTCATGATATTATAAAGTTCTGATTAAATGTTATTCCTCAATTATTGTATTCTAGTGTCTCTAATTTTGGTAAAAATCCTTTAACTAAAATATCACATTAAATGTTTTAATGATTTGTTCTTATTAATATCCATGTTTTAAAAATGGTTTTAAGGATTTATTTATATTTATATTAATTATTTAAAATTTTAAAAGTTTCAAAGTGGTATGGGACACACTGATTCAAAAATCTCTTTATAAAATGTTTTAAATGGTTTTGAAAATGGTTTGTAGAATAGATTCATTATTTCAATATCTTAAAATGTTATATTGTTATTTCAGTATTGGAATTTTATCTTTACTTTATGCTTATGTTATGTGTTATGATTATTTTATGGTTCTTGGGCATTGTTTATGATGATGGGTGGTTCCGTGATAAACTAACGGCGGGTGAGCCCGATATAGCTCTCCAATGCATTGGGTAATGCGAAGGGGTTAAATGTTAAGGTTTCTCCAAAGGGAATTAGGGAATATACTATGATGGGTATTCCAAATGTAACCATGAGGGTTGCTCCCTACATAAGAATGTTATTAATTCCTCAAGTTACCTTTACGTCTTATGATTTCTTTTATTTATTCATGATTTGATGTGGTATGTTAAAATGCTTATGTTTTATGAGTAATGTATGATTTCTTAAATGGACTAATGTTTTTTTCGTACTTTTATATCCCTTACTGAGCTTTTTATGCTCATCCCAAGTTTTTGAAATGTTTTTCACAGGTCAAGGGAAAGGTACATGATGTGATGATAGGGTCAACGAAGTGTCATGAAAGAATACATGTTTTGTTTTATATATGTTTCTGTTAATGGGAAAAAAATGAATACTCTATTTTATGTAACCAATTTGTTTAAACATTGAATGTAATGCTTTATTTATTATCTAATTCTCTAAAACTCTAAACCTGAAAAGATCCTCAATGTGTAATCTTGTAATAACTCAAGATTAAGTAATGTTTATGGCAGGGTCCTTATAAAAACAACCGTTGAGGAATGTTTCAACAGAACTAAGTGTGTGCATTGTTCACAAATGGGACACCCCAATATTCCTTTACTGCTATAGCCTAATGAAATTCCAATAGTAATAAATTCATTTATCATCTCATGAAATATGTCCCTCAATGTAAATTCTTCACTTGTATGAGAATAATACATTGTAACACCAATATTCCATATCAATTTCAGATTCTTGATCAATGGATCCAAATAGACACCAATATCATTACTAGGTTGATTTAGTCATGATATAAGATGATACAACATAATTTATTTTCACTTCATGAATAAAAATGGAAGGAAGTTATAATTTACAACATGATAGGCTATAAACTATGAGTACTACACTATACACTAAAATGATTGATTACAACTATAGATTACACAAGGTGAAAGTTTCTTGAATAATTCCCAAATTTAGGACACTCATAATAATTGTTTTCCCACTAATGATAATCTACTAGATAACGTAGGTCCCCATCTTTAATTATTCTATCTTCATTCCTTGTTAATTGTCTCATTGTTTCTTATAATCTATATAGTATTATAATCCATGGAATGATAGGAAATTACCATATACTTTTCCAAGGAAATGATTCATTTTTTTGGTATCTATCTACCCCACACTTTGGGAATTTTATGGGTGATTCATGATATTTACGAAAAAATATGAAATAGTTTGGAAAAGCATGTATTTTTTAGAGATCATTCCTATTGAACATAACATTTCTTTAGCATCACATGTTCGAAATGGAAGTTAATTTTCTTCTGACTGTATATCATTCAAGAGACCAAATAGTTCTATAATGCTGGTATCACTCCACCCACTACCTGCATTCAAATAATATAACTTCAATACAGTTGGAAATGTTGTGTATTTATTACACTCAATATACAATGGTATCTTAGAAAAACTATTTAACTTCTCAAACAACATTTTAAAATAATGAAGGTCAACTTAAATTTCCATTTTGGTGATCTCCATCTTTATTTACACTAGTATTCATATCAAATTATCTATAGAACAAAGTATCATACCAATAAGTGTTGAAGTTCCATTTTCCCCATGTTTAGTCCAAAATATATAGCTCTCATCTATTCCATGAAAATTAAAATGTTCTTCCAACTACTATTTTCTAAATTTTCTTGATGAAAATAATTTTAAACACTGAAAAAGGATTCTAGAAGGGTTTTATACATGCTCTATTGAATGATTGAAGAAATATTTAACTTCATATTCAAAATATTTTGTCAAAATATTTGGGTGAATATATTTTCAATTCATATCCATACTATTAGGTTCATTAAATATTCATTTTTTATAATAAATAAATACACATAAGATATTAATTATCAAAGGTGAATGTTATAGTTAATTCTAATAAAGGGAAACCAAAATTTTATTGTTTCAATTAATTTTTGTATTCATTAAAGGAATATGTATTTGAATTTAAGAAAATAATTACTCAACTATGGTAGGTGTTATCCTCTGAATTCATCAAAAGTTGAAAGTTATAGACAATGAAAATCCTCATCATATTAATCTCCAGAATAGTTATTATTTTATTTTTTTCTTCAGATTCATCTCCCATATCTTATATAGATGAACCTAGGTTTATTAAACCACTATAACAAAAATACATCCCATACCAACAACTTGTGATAATTTTGGATTGATAATTCTCAATGAAGTTCAATCAATAAAGAAGATATAGTGGATGAGTTTCAAGTAATAAACAAAAATAATAACTATTTGGGGGATAAAGTTGATGAGGATGAAACAAAACCTTTCTTATCTTAAATAATGTGAGTGCTTATCAATTTTTGGAGTTTTTTATTCCTAAAATAACTAAAACTAAAACTAGAACAATTAAATATGTTTTTTACTATAAAAAATAATAATAAATCAAATTGAATAATGCACATAGAAGCTAATACATTTTTTGAGTCTTGAGTTATATAATTTTTTATGAATAAATTTATAAAGATAATTTATAAAAATTACTCATAATATCTATATATATAGTGTTTCATCTAGCTGAGACATAATGGAAGAGAACAAAGATGATTATTGAGTTGAATCTAAATGGCTTACAAGTCCTAGAAAGAAGAAACATCCAAATCATGAATTCATATATTTCGAATCCTTTATTTTTCTTATTGATAAAGATTAACAAAATAATATTATGAAATAATATATCATGGGGATAACCATAGATTATGATCTCAAGAAATATAAGGAATCAATGTCCTCAAAATATATTTATTTCTAGAATGAATCGTTTAATGATTAAATATATTATATTATTGAAATAATACTTTCATATTTATAAATTTTCTAAAATATTCAAATCATATTCGTTTTAAATGTCTATTTAGAATCATGTATGACTCCAATGATAACTTTATAATTTTTAAAGATATATTGAAAATAAAAGGTTCCAAAAAATGTAATGGATTTTCTATTTTGATACCTATATTCTATTAGATCAAATTAAAAAAATAACGATATTATTTTCCTTTAAATTCGATAAATCATTTTTGTGTTCATTAAATGGATGTTAAAAAATGTATTTTTAAAGTGAAATTTAAATAAAGAAATTTTCATGGAATAATATAATGATTCTCAATCTTATTTAAGGAAGACCCTAAAGAACATTTCCAATGAAATATCACTAATATTTTTTGAATTAATAGAAATATTTATAAGAGATAACTGACTATGATGATGAAAAAAATTAATGGAGAAGTTTTTGAAAGAAAGGCAATAAATCTATTTAAATCTCTCTATGCAAGTTGGAAAAAAATATAAAATGAATATTGAATTTAAACAATAAGGAAAAATGTTAAAAAATAAGTGTCTAACTATGATTAATGAAAGGGAAGATGATAAGAAAGGTCTTAAAGAGATAAACCACAAATTAAGATAAGTAATTTCTATCAAAGAATCCAAACTACATATTATAGAAAAAATGATTAAAGTGATTGAAAAAATACTAAAATAAAACAGATAAATGCATGAAAATAAAATTAGATAGATAATAATATCTTGTAAAGTCAAAATAAAATTAGAAGATAATGAAAAAATAATTCTAAATATGTAATGATTTGAGATTTTTACTAAAATGGAGAATCTGGAATTAATACAATTACTGTCTTTTCAAATAGTAAAAATAATGTTCATACCCCAGAATATTCCATTAACGATTGTTAGATTGGAATAATTCTTGGTGGGAGAATGAAAATCCTCATATCATACAACTATAAAAATATATCTGCATCGAAATGGAGATCTAATATTGACTTTTGAATATACATTTTGCGCTTAAACTATTTTCATGTGCACTAAAATTTTGAAATGTAAATAATTGAATAATTGGTTGATAAAAACTTAATAAGGAATGTAAGATAGTGTATAACTAGTTTTCTCTAAATAAATCCCAACCAATTGATACAATCACCTGAAAACTGAAAGATTTATGTTATGAAAAATCTAGAAAACATGTGGTTCAAAATAATAATCCACTGTTAATGAGTCATCTCATTTTCTATAATAAATCTGGACATAGAGAATATGATTATTTGTACAATTTTTAAATTATAAAGGTATAATGGGAGGCTATTTTTGGTATAAAATTTCTTAGATGAAGAAACATATATAAAAATTAAACACACATGTGTTAAACTCAATTAGAGTTGAAATAATTAGAAATATATGTGGTACTAAAAATAATATCAATCATAATGAAGTGGAATGCATGTAAAAATCATTCCAGAGTGAAAGCATTGATGACAGATGACTGAAAGAGATGATGGAAAAAAAATTCAAACAAATATCACCAAATAAGAAAAATGAGTGAGGATGAGTATAAAAATAAACATACCTTGGATTTAAACATTTATACATACAAGAGAAATAGATATATAGCATGCGAAAGCCTAGATTCATTCTATCCTTGGATTCTTCGATCCTTGATTCATTCGAACATTGAATTCAACCCCTGGATTCCTTCAATACATGATTAAATGTTGGATTCATTGAGGAGGAGAAATGGCAAGAGGTGGAATCTACAAATAGCTTGAGAAATCATTATAGATTTATTCGTGATAAGGGTTATTAAATGGATCTAGGAAAATTCTACTAGCACTTCAAATAAAAGCTGATAAAGATCCATTTTACTAGTGTTAAATTAATAAACTGATAAAAGTAATCTTTATCAGCTCCCTTTTAGCACCGATAATGATAGACATTTTTCCGTACTAAAAAAGTGCTGATAAAATCCATCTTTATCTGTGCTAAAGTTTTTGTGTTGATACAGATTCCTTTCATCTACCCTATTTAAGCACTTATAAAACTCCATTTCTGTCAGTGCCAAAGCACTAATAAAAGGAATATTTATCATCGTTAAAATTTTAGCACTGATAAAGGATTTATAATTATAATTATAAATAATTTTTTTAAAATATAATTATATAATTTTTTAAATATTTATATATTTATTTATAATTATATAGGTACTTTTTTACAAAAATATAATAATTAATTAATTTAAATTATAAATATATTTATATCATTATATATATTTATATAGTTATATGTATATATATATATATATATTTAATAAATAAATATTAATCTTAATATAAATATATTAAATATATTCATTATTTAGATATATTTATTATAATTTTATTATAATTTTATATTTATTTAAATAGTTTTATTTAAATTTTATAATTATTTAAATAATTTTATTAAAATTTTATAATTTTTTAAATATTTAAATATATAAATAATTTTTTTAAAATAATAATATATATTTATATATTTATATCATTATATATTTTTATAATAACATATATATTTATATATTTAATAAATAAATATAAATATAAATATAAATATAAATCAATATTAATATTAATATAGTAGATATATTCATTATGTAAATAAATTTATTATATTATTATAATTATTTACACACACAAAAATATATATATATATAATTAGATACATTCTTTTTATGAAATAATATATATTAATTTATAATTATGGATATAGATATTTATAAATACAGTAAATATAAAGTTATTAATATATTAATTTATACATACTTATAAATATATTTTTAAAATTATTATTGAATATATAATCTTTAATGCATACATGTTATAAATGAGTGAAATTGAATAATAAAAAATGATTAAACTTTAAAAATATTGAAATAATGTACATGTTTTACTAATTAAATATAAATTAGTAAATATATATATATATATATATATATATTGGAATAAATATGAATACATAATGAAAATATTTAAACATTTTAAATAAATATATATAATTAAATTATAGTAATCAATTAAATTAAAAAAAATAAAAAATAAAAAATATAAAAATGAATTAATTCCAAACTATAGTATAATTAAAAATAGTTAAATAAAATTTACCAATTAAAAAAAAATATATTAAATATATAATTTTATGATAAAATTCTAAAATGAATACTATAATTTGAATAAATTGCATAAATATTAGGTGTATGAGTTTCTATATAAGATTTCATTAATTTTGTGAATACTTGGGTGTGTGCAATGTATGTAAAAATGAATTAATTATGTATATGTATGTGAAATTAATAAAACACATGTTTTATACATGTCAAATTGAAAAAAGGAACATTCAATCATGCACATTACTGGATGAAATTAATTAGTGTTTTTAAATAATATTAGTTTTTTATTATAATCTATTTTTCACTAAATATATGAATTTTTTAATTTAAATCATTAATATTTTTTATTATATAAATAATATTTACAAAATATTGTATTCATTCATTTATATCTATATTTAATATATACTATTTGTTAATATTTATAATCTATATATATTGACATTAAATTTCTTCATTTTTATAAATAATTTTTTAATTAATAAAATGTTAATATTTTCGTTAATTTAATCATTTTTAATTTATATTTTTTTACTCATTTAATTTTACATAGCTTTATATTTAATATGCACTATTTATTAATATTTATAAATTAAATATAGATTATTAAAGATCTTCATTTTTTTGAATAATTATTTAATCAAATTTTTAATTTTTTAATTTACTCATATTTATTTTTTATTTGTTGAATTATTTCATTTTATTTGAGGCCTTTATCAGTTCTGAAATAGTGGTGATAAAGGATTACATTATGATCACTAAAATTAAAGTGCTGATAAAGGGTACCCATTATTAGTGCTAAAAATAAAGTATTGATAAAGGTTACCTTTTATCAATGCTAAATAAAAGTGCTCATAAAGGATACACTTTATTAGTGATAAAAAAGGAACTAATAAATTTTAACTTTTATTAGGGATAACAAAATGATGATAAAAGGTATGCTTTATCAACGCTTGTTTTAACAGAGATTATGGGAACCATTATCTGCACTTTTCTAAAGAACTGATAATGGCCAATGCTGTTAAAGGCATTTTTTTAATATTGATGGGACTAATATCAAATGCAACGACTTAGAAAAGAGCTCGGTTTGTCTTGCCACAACATTGATCCACCTCCTCCCTTTCCTCCCAGGACACCATTAAAAGGGTCATCATTTCCATAAGATATGACATGTTTGGGTAGAGCCCGTACATGGGTGACTATAACAATAACCAGTAGGACACCGTGAAATCAATAAAAAATCATCAAGAGTAGTCATCCCATAAAAATAACACTGCTATGAAATTAGAACATAAATAAAACCCATATATACTCCTAAAAGACATCGCACCTTCAGGTATTCTCAACCAAATAGACAGCCACATGATTCTACTCGAAGCTTATCAGAAATGCTCATTTCGAGAGACCCCATTCCATGAGCCATTATATCCCTGATGAAACACAACCAAGAGGTCATAATCATTGGACCACCCAAGGAAACCCACTGGCCTCTAAAGAACTCGATCCACATATAGGGGATCACATATAAGACCTCATCCAGACACTAAAAAATAAATGTAGATAAACCTTCTATGTAGGGGATCATATTCAAATGATTCCACAAACCCCACTAAAACAACCTGGTAGATGGTGGATCAACTCCCTATGTAAGGAGGTTACACTAATTCTAGAAACCTCACCTTGGTTATAAGAAGTAATGATATAAGATCACACTCCGGTCTCACTGAGGGATACAACAAACTTTAATTGAGACTTATCCTCAAAAGGGGGTCAAAATCTAGAGTTTTGGATGTAATTCTACACTGTATCCTTGAGATGATATACCACAGGAACACACTCAATCATATTTCCAGTATCAATCGAATTATTGTCCAAAGAAAATACCAACGTTGAATGTGGGAAAAAATGTAAGAGAAAACCATAAACCATAAATGCGGGGAATGAACCTTGGCCTTTATTCATTTTCAGCCTCAATCCATTTTTGAAGAATAGGGGAACAACGAGGTAATAATAAATATGAATAAAAAAATCAATTATAATTAAATAAATCATCAATTCATGAATCAATTATTTGTTGTGGAATAATTCCACATTTGATATAGTATTTAAAAAAATATGGAATCACATAAATACGACATCATACCTAATGTTTGGATCAATCACCAATGAATAATGATCAGGTATTTCAATCATTGGAATGATCCACAAACTCCAGTGGCACAATGATCCTCAATCAAGATCCGATATGATGTCATCTATTATGAATGATCTACTCCAATGGTCCTCATTATCTATAGGGTTTTGAGGCTAACCATAATATCGAATCATAACCTTATATTTATAGAGGGAAATAAGACTTTGCATCAAACAAATAAAAAATTATAAATATATTTATTTTTAATTTATTTTTTTGATTATGGATTTGAAGGATATTCACAAAAAGCCTAATTCTGATAAATATTTTGTTGCACCTAGGGTAAATCCCATTCTTTGAACTCAATGGCTGCCCCAACTTTTCAATATGAGCCTCTATTAAGGTGTTATTCCATTTTATTCAGGAAAAATATGCATACATTATATTTTTGTTTTTAATACCTCTCAAATATCAATTTTGTTATCAATGGGAATCAGAATCTCACACCATCATAGTGCCTGATTTATAAAACAATCCATATAATATTAAGAAGTAATACATGGGAAAATTAGAGTTGTTACATTCTACCCACCTTAAGTATTTCCATCCATAAAAGTTAAAAATATACTTATAAATATGAGGGTATTGAGTTCACCTTCTTGAATACTAATCTTAAGTGATATCATAAATATTCTTATGCTTCCACTGGATAGTAACTAGAGGAATCGATTTCCCATGAAGGATCCTCTCCAACTGATCTTCAATCTCCACCAAGTACTCAACAAAGGACACCCCATCCGTGATGTCTACCTTTCCTCAGATAATATAATACAATGATTCATGTACATACCTCATCTGTTGTGAGAGGTGGAAGATATCATGTAATAAGTATGACACTCCATTGGATTGATCCACGCGAGTCATCACTCAAGGGAATAGATTTGGTTTAATATATAATAAAGAAGATGTATATCATTTAGGATTTTATGAGGACTACACAGATCTATCATAATTCTAATGTGGACCAATGATTGAGGCCGTTGGAGTATGAGGAAGGTGACCCAGTTGGTACAATGGATATGTGATCACACAAGGTCTCACAGTTGGTATCTCTATACTAATATTTTCTTACATACCTCAAATGTGGTGGGGGTAACAACCATAAATGGAATACATGAAGCACAATATTTATACACTAAGGAATACCAGATATATGTTAACTACTCTGAAACCCCGGTCAATAATTGAGAATAATATATCTTACGGATATTTTCTACCACCATATTCCCCTTCCCAGGAGTATAGAAAATCATGAAGTCATGGTCCTAGAATAACACTAGACTTTATCTCTCTCTCAAGTTAAGAACCTACTAAGAGAAGATATACTTGAGTCTTTGGTGGTTAGAGTAGATGATAAACAACTCATCCAAAGGTAGTGTTTCTATATCATTAGGGAGAAGACTACAAATTCTAGCTCAAGATCATGGTTCACATAGCTTTTTCACATGGGATCTCAAATACTTAGAACTAGATACCACCACTTTCTACATATGAATTAGGAAACATCCCATCTTGGTCCCTAAGGTACCACATTAAACTTTTTACTAGACACCATACTCCAAAAATATCAAGATGGGGGTGCTCTTGAACCTCTATATCAACTTCAAGAGGTCATACTCAATCTTTTACATCCACATATAAAACTACCCATTTTGGGGCAAATCTATCAAGGGTGGTGTAACCCTAGATAAATCAAGTAAAAACCTCTAATTGTACCCTACCAACTAAATTAAACTCTTTACCTTAGTAACACACTTGGGTGGATCACTTGATTGAAATTCCTCTAACTTCATTAGGTCTACAACAAATCTCATCTTTGAGATGATATGTCCTATAAATTGGATATATTTAATCCAAAACTAATACATTGAGAGCTTCCCATTAAGTTTATTCTCTTAGAGTTTGTCTAAGATCATCTTAATGTTTCTCACATGCTCCAACTTGAATGATGATTACATTAGGATATCATCAATGATGTCCACCACAATCCAGTCTAAGAAAAGTAGAAATATATGGTTCATGATTCCTATGAACACATCGGGGATGTTAGTCCCACTGAAAGGAATCACCATGTACTCATAATGACCACAGTGATACACGAATTATCTCATAGATATATCCTTGTCCCATACTGATAGTTAGTGATATCCTGATCTGAAATCAATCATCAAGAACCATCCCCCCTCTCAACTGATCGATGAGATCATCAATACTCAATAGTGGATACTTGTTATTAATTCACACCTAGTTTAAGTGCTAGTAATCCAAATATGACCTTAATCTTTTGTCCGCATTCTTGCTGAATAAAAAATGGGGATACCTGGGGGATACTTTGGGTATCATGAAACCCTTCATTTACAAGTCCTCTAAATGCACCCTCAGCACATGAAGTCCTAAATGTGCCATCTGATATACTGGTGTAGATATCGGGTAAATCTTGGTGTATATACCAATACATAAATTTGTCAATTTTTTGGGAGGTAGGCATAGAAAATATTCATGAAAGACATTCTCATACTCTTCCACCACCATAAGAAACTAGTATCCCATATATTTCATTGCTCAAAGAGTCATACAAGTCAACTGGTGCGTAATAGACTACATTCTCCTATGGTTGATACCATCCTTCTATTACAGGGTTCCCTTCTCACCCAAAAAATAAAAAACTCATCCCATCACCATAGAAACAAAATACCATCCACATGAAATTGTCAATATGGATATGAACAATGGGTATCTAGTCCACACATAATTTTATTTCATAAAGAAACATCACTTATATGAAGAGATACCATATAAATATCTAGCCGCCAACCATCATACCACACTTGTAATATCTGATCTTTTTTCCATGAATGCCCCTCTTTGAGTTTTCATTGATCCTTGGTGGATGAGTCTTGTTCGGAGATAGAGAGACTTGTTTGAAAAAATGAATTAATGTTCATGGATATATGATTCTTTGAATTAATGTAGTCTTGGTACAGATAGGTGATGTTTTACGACATGTTATTGGTAATTTGAGAATATTTAAATGGGGTTTGTGTTATTTTATAGGGAAAATGGGTTAAAACCCCATCCGTAGAATATTAACATATCTGATAAATATATTAAACATTATGTAATGTTTTAAATATTTTAATATTCAGACGAGGCGATGGGTTTTTTTGGAGTATGTCATTAAAAATAATCACATTAAATGTGACAATTTTACATGGTATGTAATTCCATGACATGTTGTTTTAAATAATGCTATGTGGCTGAATTTTCCATTCACACGCATGTAGTTTTCTTCTCTTGACCTAAGGTGATCCTCCATGGTTATTTTTTAGTGCCAACCTCCCTTTTGAACACCACGATAAAACATACAATAACTTGTAAGTGTTTTTAGTCTAGTTTTATCTTCTCCCCCTTGTCTTTATATATGTTTCAGTGTCATATCTTGATTGTGTGCGTTTTTGGTTTTGATCTTGATCATTTTTGATCTTGGATCCCTTTATGATCATCTACACCTTCTTCCTTAAGGGTTATTTCGATTAGAAGAATTTTATGATAAAAAATTAATGGTAGGGGTTTTAAACATTAACCCTATGGTTTGTTAAATGTCAAGTATGCACAATATTGAAATTGTGCGAACATATTTTTCCCCGAATAAATTGAAAGAATGAATTGAACTATTCATTGGAGTCCCTTTTGATCAAATTGGTTATTAACCTATCTTATAGATACCGTTTGGGTGAGAGAACCGTTGCATATAAATGATGTGTTAATGGATTAAAGTGTTCTTGCAATGAAATTAATTGTGGTTGTTTTCTTGATATTGATTCACATTTCCCTTGCTATACTATTGATATAATTTCAATGTTATTGGTTTTGAGGAATGGATATATGAAATGTGTAAATGAATGTTAAATTTTAATTAAAATAATTAACCCCTGATCCATCTGATGTGACATTACGGTATGCCTATTTCCATGACTAGTGTTGTGATTAAATGATGTTATTCTTATATAGAGAGTTGTCCCTAAGTTACATGGTGAAATTCTTATATAGGGAATTTTCCCTGGGTTAAATGTTGAAATTCATATATAGTGGGATAGGTCCAAATGACATGATAAAATGATTATATAGCGAGGTAGGCCCTGTGAAACTTGATGAAATTCTTATACAATAATCTAGGACTAGTAATACATGATGAAATGATTATATAGCAAGCTCGACATTAATTAAATACTGAAATGAATATATAGTGGGTTTTACCCTAATAGTTGTAATTTATACATTGGTAATAAGGTTATGGTTGGATTAGTTGTACGACATGATCAAAGACATTATGTAAAGGAACCAAGGAAGGCTATGATATTCATTGGTTATATGATTATTGTCATGGTTGTGGGGCATGTTCATAGATATTTCAACATGGTTCCAATGTAGGTTGATGTGGTATTAATTTAATTGTTTAATTAAATAATAAATGTGTTTTTTGTATTATTGCATACAATTGTTATCATAATGGTTATATTTAAACATAGTGGTGTCGACCGATTGATTTATACTCACACCCTTTTAATATTCTCCTTGACACCCGAGAATATTATGGGGTTGCATATTTCGACAAGGGAAACAGACTTTATTGTTGATTGTTTTCTTGTAGGTTAGGATAATGTTTGGAGATGGAACTGATGTGGGGTTCAAGAATGGAATAATATTCACCATTATTTGAGTATTCTAATATTTTACTTTCATTGACACAAATAATAAAATTTATTTACATTTCAATATGTCATTACATTATTCCTTATTATTTATTTGTTTTTTAGTTGGATTCTATTGTTAGTTTATTTTAGAATTATATTTTTTCCTTTATTTATAAACACTAATATTTATTTATTATTATTTATTATTCCACTATGTAGTAACTCTGTAACCAGGGGGTACAGTCATCCTACAATACTTTTTACACCCCACTACTAGTTGACAACCTCTATCATATGGGGAGCTATTCTGGAGGTCTCATAACAAATCCATTTTGGACACGTGAGAGAGTTCCAGATCAACAACATTACAAAGTGGCATCAGAGGTAGTTTATTTTCTATTTATTTACTATTTAGGAATGTTAAAATGTATACTAGGATGTGATGGGACTTGGTAATCAGCTTGTTCCTAGGAGTCTCTCACCCATGTATGGGAAAAAATTCAAGTTCCCTGGGGTGGATTTCAGTTTATGATGTTTACTTGTTATAGTTGATGTTATTTCACCTTTGAGATCCACATGTTGTGTGAGGTTATTGTTCTATGATGTTAATGGTTCTTGAGAATGGAGCCATATGAGTATTTATTCATTGTAATATGCACCTTGGGATATATATTAGAATTAATTCTTCCTGATAGGGACTTATCTATTTCATGTAATATATAATTTAATGTTGAATTATGAAATGAGATATTTTATATACCTAATAAATTAAATAAATGAACTGATGTGTCATGATAAAGCACTTGTAATACATTTTTAGTTAATCTAGGTGTCATTGGTTATCTTTTTTTAATACCTGTTGTGGGTGAATTTTCTATATACTTTATTAAAAATAGTGTGTTTTACTTATAGAGAAAATTCCACCTCGTCATCTTTGAGTTGAGAATTAGGAGTGTGGAAATCAGAACGATCTAAACACACTGAACCAGAGTTTCCTGTAGTTCTTAATAATTATATGGATGTTAATCTTCATGAAATATTCTGGAGGGTTAGGAGATCAATGGAATGATAGATAGTTTTAATAATTATTTTTCTATATAACCCGACAATAGAGTTTTAGTTATAGTATCCACAAATATTTATTAGGAAGGGAGGACCCTACCAAGTAGAGTTCTAGATCGAGTAAGTCCAGAAAATCTATATGAATCTTAAGACAACTGTAAATAGGAGGTTGAAGATCTATGTATATATGCTTTATGGACTAACCAAGTGTAGTTGGGAAAATCTAGAGTAGGAAGGGAGGAATGAAGAGTTATCCTAAATGGAATTTAAGACAATGTTCCTAAGACATTTATATACTAATACTTTGAGGGATGAGAAGTCCCATGAGTTCCTGATCCTAACCAAGGAAGTCTTGTTAGTGAAGGACTACATTCAAAATCACACTGATCTATAGTGCATTTCACCATCTTTGGAAGATGATGAGATCTATAGGGAATGTGTTTTTTGGATGGTCTTTTCAATGAGATCAGGTCACTTTTGAACATGTTTGGCATCAATAGTTTTGCAATTGTAATAAACTAGATGCTCATTATGACATGAAATTTAAGTGGCCCCAAGTAGGGGCCATGCTATTTCCATAGGAAAAACTATAAAATATAGTTCTAGTGGATAGAAGGGTCATTATGATGGTTTTATATAGGGTAACACTGAGTAGAGAAGTCAGGGAAGTGGGTAGAAATATCAGGACTGTGTTCCATTGAGGTGTTATTAGTGTGGCAGGATGGGTCAAAAATGACCTCACTATCAGTATCCCTCTATGAAGTGTCACTATTGTGGCCTGTTGGGACACCTAAATAGGTTTTATAGGGGAATATAATAGTTGAGTCGTGTAAGGGTATCATGAATAGTACCCGAGTTTTGGAAGAACTCATCTATGCATTACAAGATAGGTAGCTGAAGTTTCATATGATGTTCTAGTTGAGGCAGGGGACATGGTACCCCTGTGAAGGAATGATATTACCAAGAAGATGATATATCATTGAGTATTTAGGCTAGAGCATAGAGAAGAGGGGTGGGTTAGCTGCATGTTATGCATATGACTCCAGCTATTGTGGATGGATGACCATATGTTTTCATAAGTATGATTCTTGTATTGTATACCCTTTCATGTGTTTGGTTTAATAAAGGAGAATCGCGTTCCTTTTTATCTCCTCCTTTTGGTAATGGTTTGGGATTTCATTTGGAATGATTGGATGGATTTATGACCATTGATAAATCGGTGGGAGTGAAATCATAGAATATCAAACATTATAATGCATGTTCCCAGGAGATTTGTGGTTACCATTAACATTTGGAGCTATTTTTTCTAGAAATATAATGATTTTATTTTATTCTAGATAAGGATTGGATAGTAATATACCAAGATCATATATACTATTTCTGGAGTAGTTTTACCTTTTTATCTTCAGAAGGAGCCATATATTCTCACCAAGGTGAATGGGATCTTCAGGTTAGTCATGACGGACCAATTTAGTGCAGGTTATATTGTCCCATATCTCAGATCATTGGTATTTCTATAAATGACATTGGAATTTAGTGGGATTATTTTTCCCCAATGGTAGACCATTTTTAGGATTAATGACCTTCATGAATATGATATTTCATCTCTTTTTAGACTAGATGGTTGTGCTTTTTTTACGAAATATTAATGTAATATGAATCAATAGATGAGAAATCCAAACATGTTGATATTTTCCTAAGTACATAGAAAGAGCATAAGATTTACACCAAGATAACCAACACCGTTTTTTGATTGATAAAGTGATCTTCTTGGGCCATGTCATCTCAGAGGAAGGAGTGTTAGTGGAACTAGAGAAAGTTGTTGTTGTTGTGTTTACATGGGAACGACCTAATAATATTTTCAAGATTAATATATTTCTAGGTTTAGTAGGTTTTTATCAGTGATTTATATAGGAATTCTCCCATATAACGGTACCAATGTCAGGGATGATATAAAAGGGTGTTATGTTTTTTTGGTCTAATTCATGCAAGAGATAGTTTTAGGAGATAAAATGAAGGATGTCCTAAGTACCTATGTAACATCCCGAGATTTTATGAAAAATTTTCTTTTTAATTTCATTAATGTATTGTGTTGTACGCTACACCAAAAGGAGCTTTCATAACATGCATCCCTGACTTGGCTTGCATTACATGCAATAAAGTCCTTCCTCGATAGTGTGTGTAGTACTCAATATCGAGTTTCACTAAACGAGATATTATTATAATATTATTATGAACTAGTCGTTATGAATTGTAATACCCACTTTTTGAAATTTTATAAATTTTATCTTTCAAAATGGACTTCCTTTTTGGATTTGGAATATCGAAATTATATTAGGGTGAAATTTTGGTACTTTTCGGATAACTTTCATATTCTGATGAATAGTGAAAATTACTAAATTTTAATTAAAACCAACTTTTTTAATCGAAATAATTAATAGTGATAAATAATTAATTTCAGTGGGTTTAAAGTATATTTAGAATATATTTTTATGATTTAATACAATGTTGGTCATTGGATGTAATTTCACATTTAAACCAGACATAAACAAGTGTCAATCTTTTGATATTTATTATCTCTTAAAAACACGCTAATTGTTTTGACGATGGGAATTAATTTTAAAATTAATTAATGAAACTGATATTTTTTGAATATGGTAAAAGATACATAATTTTTTAATTCATAATATCAAATATATCTTAAGCCTAATTTTTGGTATTTTTCTGGAAACTTTCATTTTTTGATGAATAGTGAAACCACTAAGTGGTAGTTAAAAAACTGATTTTTTCATAAAACTTAATTTTACCGCTTATGTGAGTGGAATTTCAAAAATCTGAGAGACACGGTTAATATCATGGACTAAAATGTGGTTCAATGAGATGAAAATATTTTTTGGTGAATCGTAACTTTTTACTTTTATTTACCACAGTTAAAAGTAAATAGGATAATTAAGGGTAAAAATGATATTATTATTACCATAACACATGTCCTAATTCTATTGTATAAGTTTAATTCGACCAAAAACAACCTTAGGAATAAAATATGACCATTTAGGCCCACTTGGATTAGATTAGGACATTTAATATTAATTTATTTAAAGAAGGGTTAAAATAGTTAAAATCAAAGTTAACTAACTAAATAATTTTTAATATAAGGTTATATATAAGATAAATTCTACTATAAATATTCATTAGAAAGTGAAAACGATTTCCTACATTATGGTGTTTTATTTATAGTTTTTAGTCATTATATAATTTAATTTATTTATGACACAATGATGATGCAATAATTATCTTATTAATGAAATATTGACATAATTGATGTTATAAATACCCGAATAAATGTAATTTGAGACTTTTTATGAATTTAACTAATTTTATAGGTTAATATTACATGTTAGTTTTAATTTAATTTACTTTTTTCGAAATAATCATTCTGTTATGATTTTCAAAAAAATCAATTACCAAATAGTTTCAAAATTGACATAAAATAGTTTTTAAAACAAATATTATATTATTAATTGTTATTATATTCCTAAAAATCTATGGTTTGGCAAAGATACTTATATCATAATAGGTGTACCATTAATGAACCACTTTGGGGGTACTTTTTATGTATATGTTATGTTTATTAAATATATAATATAAAAATAAAAAGTGACATGGTAAATGTCAATCTAATTAACTAAGAGTTAAAACTAAAAGATAAGGTTAATATAATTACCTTAAATTGTCTAAATTCTATTGGATGAGAGGATTTCGACCTATAATCACCTTATCTTTAAAATAAATCAATTTGGAGCTATTTAAAACCGAATATGACTTTATAATAAAATAATATTTTTACTTTTTCCAAAGGTGCCCTTCTCCTCCCTTATAAAAGGGCACCTACTCCCTCTCTTCCTCACACCACATTGAGCATTAAAGCTCAGCCAAACCCTAAAAAATTATCTTCTCCACATCCATAGAAACATTCTATAGGTTCTGGTATTCTTCAAAGACTAATTTTAGTTCCCGAAGAGGAGGTCTCAAAGAGGCGCTTCAAAGAAGAGGTAATGTCCGTTACCGATTCTTTCAACTTTATTTCTTCTCCCACTTCTTATTATTTGGTTGTTTTATTATAAAGTAATTACATCAGTATAAATCATATACTGATATGTTATTATAAGTATTAAACAGTCCTATTTCACAATCTATCCATCCTACGGAAAATGAAATCACCACGCGTGCGTACGTACGGAATACCGTCTCCACGCCATGGTGAAATCTGTTTTTCCACCAACACCTTACAAGGATGGGTATAATGGTGTAAATAATAACTAAATATGGTTATTATAACATCATAATGATTCTGATATATTATACCATCCACTCCAATTCTATTCAATAATTATGGGAACGATATCATCGCTCGTGCGTACGTACGGACTACCCTCTCCACGATGCGATGAGATTCATTCTCCATGTTAACCATACATGAATGATCATAAAGTTTATATAATGAATAATAATGAAATATATGAAATAATAATTCTACTGGATTTATGTATATATATATATGTATGTCATCTATTTAGTTTCATTCAATTCAATAAGGAAACGAAAACTGTGTTCATGCATACGTACGGTCTACCGTCTCCATGAACGGTGTATTTCATTCCTTTTATTGATATATAATATATATATGTATATGATGAATATATATTATTTTTTAAATCCTGGAATTATGTAAATCAGAATATAAGTAATAATATCATGAACGACAATTCAAAACACATACGATAAATGAAATGATTTTACCCAAAACGATGCTTTAACATGGAATTTACAAAATAACGGGTAATATAAAGTCATAAGTGAAACACATATGATATAATAACAATGAATATGATTCTGTAATAAGTTAGTGACATTATTTTAATCATTATACAAGAGGTTCGGAAACGTACGAAGCATATCGGACCTAAGGTAAGGGATAATTGTGCAAATCTCATTTTTATCTGAGATTGCTTATTCGTAAGTATTTACTAGGGTTATTGCTATAATCCATTTCCATGTTTTAAAAAAGTGTATTCATATATGTTTAAAGTCCTTTTTACCCATTTTGACTTTTACCCCATGGAATGGAAGGAATCTTTCTTTTATTTACCCTACAAGGTACTTTTTGACTTTTCCGACAAAAGTACAAGAAAAATGTTTTTTTAACTTATAAGGCATGAATAGATTTTTACGGTTTTATAAAGCCTTATTTTCGTGAAGTTTACTCCAAAAGATTTCATGACTATTTTCAACAAAATCCTTTTCTTTTAAAATTTCATGAAATTTTGTGAAACGAAAGTGATTTTGAAGAAGAAAGGATATTTTCATCATGAATTCATTTCAAGTGTTTTATAAAAACCATTTTCATATAAGATGACATTATTTAACATGTGTATGTTTCAAGTATAATGTCTCTATGATTTACATGGTTTAAATTATCTTATTATGAAATTATATCCATTTCTTTTATATGGATTATGTGATTATGGAATGATATTTATGAAACCCATTTTATTCTTTGGGTTATGATGAATGATTTATGTTTATGTTGTGGCACAGGTAAGAATGATTTCATTATGAGATGGGTGGGACCTATATCTCTCTCAAATGAATTGGGTAAAGTTTTATATCTCATGAGATAGACATGGCTGGAACGGTAATTAATCTGGTTCAGTGTTATAGGACTGAAACGAGGAGTGAACTCGATTCCGAAAGGGACTTTGTCCACTAAGATGGTCTTGGAAGCAATGCCTTGGCTACTATGGAAATCATAACATGTGCTTAATGGTTGCCACAATTACATGTTTTATTCCCATGCTATTTTATCATGATTGTTGTTCCCTTATGATATATGCCTTACGTACTTCCAAGATTCATGTCTTTGCTCAGGATTTTGATGTTTAGATTTTATGTTCAAGTTTTTGCATTCAGATGTTTATGGAATGATTTACGTTCTCTATGTTTACCCTTACTGGGCATTTGAGCTCACCCCTTTTATGATTTCTTTTCCCCAGGATATAAATAATGGTTTTAGGTAAGAAAAAAAGGGTAAGATCTTTATGGGAGATGTTGAATATCTTTCACCATGATTTGAAGATTATATTCCGAGATTCCAAAGACACTAAACTATTATGGTCCTTGTGTGTCTGTTTTTTTATGTATTAATTATTCCTCAAAAGTAATGTAATGCCCATGTACGTCAAGTTTCGGGTCTCTACAGTTGGTATCAGAGAAAGGTTTAGTTAACCTTTAGAAACTAGGATGCGAAAACATTAGTGAGATCCCTAGAAATATTTCTAAGGTATGTCTAGGGATTTCCCTAAGGTTAAGTATAAGTATAGGTTATAGTCCTAGAATTATGGTAACGATATTAGATTAATCCTAAGATTTTAGATATTAAAGTTTATCCCCCTTTATTATGATTCTTATCTCTCACACTATTCTTTTTGGGTTTTAGAAAATTGTTGGAAACAAGATGAATCACGATAATGAAGGATATGATGGACAATGGAATGACATTCTTCATGAGAAACTAAATGAAATGGGATTTAGAAGTCCAAACATCATTATTATGATGAATAATCAATCTCATAATATGTTCAATAAACTCAAATTTTGAAAGCTTCCTGACTCGGCTAATAAGAGAAAGATGGAGTTTCATTATGATCATAGAGGAAAGAAATTTAAATTTCCCCTATGTAAATCATGTTGGAAGAGGCATCAAGGAGAATGTTTCAAAGGAACTAGAAGATGCTTTGGGTGTGGAAAAGAAGGACACAAAGCTAGTAAGTGCAAAGGAAAAGGTTCAGTTAACACCATGGATAAAGATAATGGTACTTCTATGACATCAACAGTGGTTAAATGTTTTAAATGTGGAATGTACGGGAATTATGAAAACCAATTTCCTAAGGGAAAGTCTCATGAAGAGAATCAGTATGGTCAAATGGGTAGTATTTATGTTGATGATGTTGAATAGACTACAAATGATATGTGAGATGAAAGAATTTTTGATGCTCGGTCAATTGTTTAAGAAGGTAGTGGAATGATTACTTGTTTATCAAGTGTAATGTTGTATAATTAATCTCATGGTACTATGGAATAAAGAGACATCTATGGATCATTACACCGTTTTCTTTCCTTACGTTTTGAAAGTGTATGATGAATGGTACCAGTAACCATGAAAGGTTATTCAGATATCTTTGAAAGGTAGATGATATGCGCATAATGAAGGGATGAGGAGAAAATTAAATGTTTGATATTATTCATGAGCTCATGACTAATATAAGGAGAAGGTTATATCATGGTTTGGGTATATATAATTTTTGGATTTTGTTATGTGGAAAGAGATACCTTTTACAGCATTCATGTTTTCACTAAGGTTTAATGGGTATTCATTTTTCAAGAGAATAAATGATTAAGGTATTCACATGATTGGAATTTGACCTGCAAGATATATGGGGGATAAATGATGGTATTCACATGCTTGGGTGATGACTTTTCAAGTGATAATTTTCTTTATAATATGAGATTGAACATATGTATTTTGGAAAAGACTAAAGATAGGAATGAATTATGTTGGACATAAGTTAGTATTGTTTAAGGGTAGAATTTTTTTATAATTTAGTTTTAGAAAAAGGACACCTGCAGGACAGACGACAACCCATCGCGTCAGACAAGGCTGTGGTAATCGAACCCACAACCGAAGTGCGACATGCCTTTATCACCTACCACTGGCAGAAATGAAGTCCCTGTTTAGTAGAAACTAGTTTTATTATATTAATTAGTATGATATATGAAGTATAAGTCCATTTTAGGAACCATATATGATTAATCTCACTATAGATCGACTTATGTATATTTAATAACTTTTGCTAACCTTTTCTTTGAGACAGAGGGAATGACCTGTTATTCTATCACATGATCTGCTAACACTTCACGAATAACAAATTCAACTTCATTTCTTTAAGAGATGAAGTGGAAATTGTTCAAGGTACGAACAACAGTGAGATTGTACCAAAATAAAGTAAGTATTTATTTTAATTCAAATTCCTCAACTTTAGGGAAATGATATTGAAAACCAAAAATGTTGTCCTAGTGCCCTTATATCTGATGATTAAGATGGTACCTTAGATCATCAAAAATATATGGCTTTGTGATTGATGGATTTTTCATAGCCATGTTCTCTAGCACTCTCCATCAGTACTTGATGGTTAGATTTTTCTTCTATATCCATATTTTCACCTATGTTCTCCTACACGGAAACCCAGTGATGAGTTAATTTGGGTAACCATTACGTTTCATACATTAGTTTTTAAAGCCAGGTTTTGGTATTCCTTTTTATGATGTGGGGTTCTATTAAAGAAACTTACAAGTAGTAAAACATTTATAACCCCAACGAATTTCGAGGGAGAAACTCATTTTAAGGGTGGTAGAATGTAACACCCCGAGATTTTATGAAAAATATTTTTTTAAATTTCATTAATTTATTGTGTTTTATGCTACACCAAAATGATCTTGCACAACAAGAATCCATGACTTGTCTTTCATTACATGCAATAAAGACCTTCCTCGATAGCGTTTGTAGTACGCAATATCGAGTTTCACTAAACGAGATATTATTAAAATATTATTATGAACTAGTCATTATGAATAGTAATACCCACTTTTTGAAATATTATAAATTTTATCATTCAAAATTGACTTCCTTTTTGGATTTGGAATATCGAAATTAGCGTAGGGTGAAATTTTGGTACTTTTCGGATAACTTTCATATTCTGATGAATAGTGAAAATTACTAAATTTTAATTAAAAACAACTTTTTTAATAGAAATAATTAATAGTGATAAATTATCAATTTGATTGATTTTAAAGTATATTTAAAATATATTTTTACCATTTAATACAATGTTGGTCATTGGATATAATTTCACATTTAAACCAGACATAAACAAGTGTCAATCTTTTGATAGTCATTATCTCTTAAAAACACGCTATTTGTTTTGACGATGGGAATTAATTTTTAAATTAATTATTGCAACTGATATGTTTTGAATTTGGTAAAACAGACATAATTTTTGAATTCATAATATCAAATATATCTTAGGCCTAATTTTTGGTATTTTTCTAGAAACTTTCATTTTTTGATGAATAGTGAAAACACTAAGTGGTAGTTAAAAAACTGATTTTTTCATAAAACATAATTTTACCACTTCAGTGAGTGGAATTTCAAAAATCCTAGAGACACGGATAATATCAAAGACTAAAATGTGGTTCAATGAGATGAAAATAGTTTTTGGTGAATAGTAACTTTTTACTTTTATTTACCACAGTTAAAAGTAAATAGGATAATTAATGGTAAAAATGATATTATTATTACCCTAACACATGTCCTAATTCTATTAGATAAGAGTAATTCGACCAAAAACAACCTTAGGAATAAAATATGACCATTTAGGCCAACTTGGATTAGATTAGGACATTTAATATTAATTTATTTAAAGAAGGGTTAAAATAGTTAAAATCAAAGTTTACTAACTAAATAATTTTTAATATAAGGTTATACATAAGATAAATTCAACTATAAATATTGATTAGAAAGATAAAACTATTTCCTACATAATGGTGTTTTATTTATAATTTTTAGACATTAAATAATTTAATTTATTTAAGACACAATGATGATGCAGTAATTATCTTATTAATGAAATATTGACATAATTGATGTTACAAATACCCAAATAAATGTAATTTGAGACTTTTTATGAATTTCACTAATTTTATCGGTTAATATTACATATTAGTTTTGATTTAATTAACTTTTTTTGAACTAATCATTCTGTTATGATTTTCAAAAAAATAAATTACCAAATAGTGTCAAAATTGACATAAAATAGTTTTTAAAACAAATATTATATTATTAATTGTTATCATATTCCTAAAAATCTATGGTTAGACCATGATACTTATATCATGATATTTGTATCATTAATGAACAACTTTGGGGTCCTTTTAATGTATATGGCATGTTTATTAACTATATAATATAAAAACAAAAAGTGACATGGTAAATGTCAATCTAATTAACTAAGAGTAAAATATAAAAGATAAGGTCAATATAATGACCTTAAATTGTCTAAATTATACTGGACGAGAGTATTTCATCCTATAATCACCTTATATTCAAAATAAATCAATTTGGAGCTATTTAAAACCGAATATGACATTATAACAAAATAATATTTTTACTTTTTCCAAAGGTGCCCTCTCCTCCCTTATAAAAGGGCACCACCTCCCTCTCTTCCTCACACCACTTTGAGCCTTCAAGCTCTACCAAAACCTGCCAAATTATCTTCTCCACATCCATATAAACATCCTAGAGGTTCTGGTATTCTTCAAAGACTAATTTTCATGCCCTATGCGGAGGTCTCAAAGAGGCGCTTCAAAGTAGAGGTAATGTCTGTTACCGATTCTTTCAACTTTATTTCTTCTCCCACTTCTTCTTCTTTAGTTGTTTAGTTATGAAGAAATAACATCAGTATAACTCATATACTGACATGTTATTATAAGTATAAAACAACCCTATTTCACCATCTATCCATCCTACGGAAAAAGAAATCACCACGCGTGCGTACGTACAGAATACCATCTCCACACCGTGGTGAAATATATTTTTCCACCAACACCTTACATGGATGGGTATAATGGTGTAAATAAAAACTATATATGGTTATTATAACATCATAATGATTTTGATATATTATACCATCCTCTCCAATTCTATTCAATAATTATGGGAACGATATCATTGCTCGTGTGTACGTACGGACTACCCTCTCCACGACGTGATGAGATTCATTCACCATGTTAACCATACATGAATGATCATAAAGTTTATATAATGAATAATAATGAAATATATGAAATAATAATGCTACTGGATTTATGTATATATATATGTATGTCATCTATTTAGTTTCATTCAATTCAATAAGGAAACGAAAACTGCATTCATGCGTACGTACGATCTACCGTCTCCATGAATGGTGTATTTCATTCCTTTTATTGATCTATAATATATATATGTATATGATGAATATATATTATGTTTTATATCATGTAATTATGTAAATCAGGATATAAGTAATAATATCCAGAATGACAAGCCAAAACACATACGATAAATGAAATGATTTTACCCAAAACGCTGCTTTAACATGGAATTTACTAAAGAACGGGTAATATAAAGTCATAAGTGTAACACATATGATATAATAACAATGAATATGATTCTGTAATAAGTCAATGACATAATTTAAATCATTATACAGGAGGTTCGGAAACATACAAAGCATATCGGACCTAAGGTAAGGGATAATTGTGCAAATCTCATTTTTATCCGAGATTGCTTATTCGTAAGTATTTACTAGGGTTATTTCTATAATCCATTTCCATGTTTTATAAAAGTGTATTCAGGTAAGTTTAAAGTCCTTTTTACCCATTTGGACTTTTACCCCATGGTATGGAAGGAATATTTTTTTTATTTACCCTACAAGGTACTTTTTGACTTTTCCGACAAAAGTACGAGAAGAATGTTTTTTAACATATAAGGCATGAAAGGATTTTTACGGTTTTATAAAGCCTTATTTTAATGAAACTTACTCAAAAAGATTTTATGACTATTTTCAACAAAATCCTTTTCTTTTAAAATTTCATGACATTTTTTCAAAAGAAAGTGATTTTGAAGAAAAAAGGATATTTTCCTCAAGAATTCATTTCAAGTGTTTTATCAAAACCATTTTCATCTAAGATGAAATTATTTCACATGTGTATGTTCCAAGTATAATGTCTCTATGATTTAAATGGCTTCAATTTTCTTATTATTAAATTATATCCATTTCTTTTATATGGATTATGTGATGATGGAATGATATTTATGAAACCCATTTTATTCTTTGGGTTATGATGAATGATTTATTTTTATGTTGTGCACAAGTAAGAATGATTTCATTAAGAGATGGGTGGGCCCTATATCTCCCTCCAATGCATTGGGTAAAGATTTATATCTCATGAGATAGACATGGATGGAATGGTAAGTTAATCCGGTTCAGTGTTACGAGACTGAAACGAGGAGTGAACTCGATTTAGAAAGGGACTTTGTCCACTAAGATGGTTTTGGCAGCAATGCCTTGGCTACTATGGAAATCATAACATGTGATTAATGGTTGATACAATTACATGTTTTATTCCCATGATATTTTATCTTGATTAATGTTCCCTTATGATATATTCCTTACGTACTTCCAAGATTCATGTCTTTGCACAAGATTTTGATTTTTAGATTTTATGTTCAGGTTTTTGCATTTGGATGTTTATGGATTGTTTTATGTTCTCTATGTTTACCCTTACTGGGCATTTGATCTCACCCCTTTTATGTTCTCATTTCCCCAGGATATAAAGAAAGGTTTTAGGTATGAAAAAAATGGGTAGAGCTTTATGGGAGTGTTGAAGATCCTTCACCACGATTAGAAGATTATATTCCGAGTTTCCAAAGACAGTAAACTATTACGGTCCTTGTGTGTCTGTTTTTGTTATGTATTAATTATTCCACAAAAGTAATGTAATTCCCATGTACATCAAGCTTCGGGTCTCTACAACCTATCTTCACATTACCTATGTGGGGTATAGCATATATCATGTACTATGATGAATCCAAATTTGAAATTGGAGTAGTATTAATGCAGGAGGATCAAGTGGTTTCTTATAGATAAAATATCTAAGACCATATGAGAATACTTATCCAACTCATGACCTGAATTTGGAATCACTTGTGCAAGCCCTAATATGGATTATGCATTATCTCATTGGTGAGAGATTTTGGGTATACATAGACTATAAGATTCACATGTACATATTCTCATAGCGGGATATGAACCATCAATAATGGAGGTGGGTTGAGTATATGTAGTCCTTCAACTTTGATTTGGCTTTCACATTGAGAAAAGGCAACAAAATTTCTAATGAATTGATCCAAAAAACATAGTCACAATCTTTTGGAGAGTATTATAATTAGTCATGGATAATGAAACTATTGGTATACATGCGTCTAGATGGTCAGATATCTCATGAATTAGTAGATCTAAACTCAACATTTATTATACCCATTATTTTATACCATATCAAGACCGAGTAGTTATCTGATCTGGGGGGAATAGTTCTAAGAGATAGATTATATTGTGGAGATACACCATTGGGATGGTCTCTTAGTAGTGAAAATTCTCTTCTTTTCAAAGTTCGATAATGGGTTCCAAAGATCATGTGCAAGGATATAATGAAATATTATCATTCCTCAAGATAGGTGATACATCATTGTTTGACAAAGACATATCATGATATCAATACAGTGTACTGGCGGTCCGTAATAAATAAATAGATTGCAATATTTGTGGAAATATTTTTCAATTCTTAGTAGGTGAAATTTGAGCATCAAAGGACTTCTCGGATTTTGTATCCTTTTCTGATTCTTGATTGGAAATGGTATGACATTACTATGGACTTTGTGACTTGATTACCTTGTAAAACTCATTATAATGAAAATATATGGGATATTTTGGATCAAATTTTGAAGTTAGACAAATTCTTTCTTATCATAGAGACATTCACTGTTGATGATCTGGGTAGTCTTTACATGCATGAGGTGGTTCTGTTGCATGGTGTTACATAGAGTAATGTTTTAGATTGAGATTATCATTTCACACTGTGTTTCTATAAGGGTCTTCATAAGTCTCTGGGATCACAGGTTCTTTTGAGTACGACCTATCATCCTCAGACTAACTATCATTATAAGAGGACTATTTAGGTTTTGGAGGACATATTATGAGCATGTTTTTTGGATTTTGGTTTTTGTGGGGGAATAATAAAGAACTTGTGGATTTTAGTTATAATAACTACTTCCATGAAACTAACCAAATTGAAACTTTAGAGAAATTTTATGGTAGGTTGTTCAATTAACCTCTTTATTGGCTGGAGGTAGGTGAGTGAGTGATTATTGGGCCTAGAATCATGTAGGAGATGTATGACCAAGTTCAGTTGATCAAACAGTAGTTGGTGACCATATAGAGAAGGGAGGAATTTTATGCTGAAAATCAGAGATAAACTCTTGAGTTCAAGGTTGGTCATCATTTTTTTCTTTGGGTGATACATAGGTTGGGGAAAGGTTGTATTAGGAAGCAGGGAAAGCTAGAACCCAGGTTTGTCTGCCAGTTTGAGATAGTTGATAGGGCCAGTCCCTTGGTGTAATATTTATCCCTTACATAGTCTTACAGTGTGATACATGATATGTTCCATGTTTCAAAACCTTGGACATATTATCCAGACCCTTCTCATGTGATAGATGTAAAAGTTATTGAGATCAGTGTTGATGGGTCCTTTGTGGATCATCCGATATGGACTATAGACTGAAGTTATAATTATCTTTGGGGAATGAATATACCATTGGATCATGTACAATGGAGAAATTGGTGAGTTTAGGACGAGACCATGGAGAGGGAGTCTGTTATGTGAGAATAATGTTGAGGTCGGTGGCCTAGAACTAACTACTTTTTACTTTATTATAGACTTATATTCATGGATTTGAATATAAATAAATACCTTATCAAATCTTTATTGTTCTTCTGCATGAAAATTCATGTGATAATGTCTTAAAGATAACTATTGTACTAAAGGGTCATAACAGATCTATGCTAGAAGGATAACCTTGATGTTCCATAACACTATTATTGAATATATGGTCTACGACCGGATGATGTTATTTTAGGGACAAAAATAATACCGGCCATTAGGGGTGAGGACTCATAAAAAACTGAGGCACCTTCTCTTGGTGTGTTCCCTTGGGGATATATGGTAGGAAATCCACATTTCATAGTGTCATTGGATGTTCCTATCAAGGGACATGTGTATCGGTCCTTAAACTTTTAGATTATAATTAATGGGCATTACAACTCACACACTTATATGTATTTTCAAAAATTGTGATGACACACTGTTTTTAGTGACGTAGAACATATTGGGTTCGTCACAGGAATAATGCCTTAATAGATAATCCGAGATAGGATTTTTCCCCTCTGTTCCATAATGGAAGATGATTTCTCAGGCCCTTTAATGGAATTAATATAGAATAAATAAATCCATGGCCATGGTGGGGAATGCGCAAGTTAAATTCCAGGAATCAAAGAAAGAATAATCAAGAACATGGGTTGATGGAACTAGTATGAAACCCACTTGATTAGAGATATCGATACAAAGGGATTACATTACATGGTAAGAATTCGTATGAGGTTACACAACATTAATGTGTTATATTCTTTCTCTATCGGTTCCTAGGAATGTTTCCAGATTCTAACCTTGGAATTTAGGTAGGATCTACCTAATTTCACATAGAAATAATTCTAGAGGGTTACACACTAAGTGTATCCAAGTATCTTAGTTAAATATTCATTTAAAAAGTTAGATAAAAATTATTTCCTATTATGGTTTAATATTTATTAAAGGATGCATGATCACATTTATTTCAACACTAGTATTTCGAGAGAATATATTATGATTGAAAGAATATATTTATTAGGGAATAATGCAGTTATATTTTTCATAGAAATAAATAGTCATTATTCAAGGTCTAATAAATATAGTGGAGAAAATAAAAGAAAATGGAAAAACAAAAGTACATTATATGTATATTAATATACACACTATGCAGTATTTCTGGGAATTCGTGACAAATAATAATATTTATTTAATTAAACAATATTAGGTGTAATTCACTGGGTGCATGTAAAGTAATAATAATAGTCAAATGCTATTATTAGACATGGGATATTAAAAAGAATTAAATGAAATAAAGAAATACTTATAAGTAATTATTTGATTTTATTATTCTATGTATTATAAATCCCAACTATATTATTCACATTAAGTCTAGACATTATTTTTGGTTGTGCACAAAACATATGGAGAATGCTCTCAAGAAAAGAGTGAATTAATTTCCTCCAAGAGTGCTCTCAAGTTATGAGGGAGATCCTCCTCTACCAGATCAAGAAGATTGTCTTGGAAGCAACACTCAAGGTGATTGAAGGAATACATCTCAAATGGATATTCTTTTTCACTAGCATCAGAGATCTCTTTGGTGATATCCAGAGATACATAGTGCACGTGTGGATCACTGCCAGAGGAATCATACACGTGGATTCTATGATGCAACGGTAGATAATATTAGATTTTTACTGGAAACATCAATAGCGCGAGAATTATATAAAGGAAATTCATGTATTTAAATTAAATTAATTATAATGAACATATGATGATCCTCTCTATGGTTCCATGACATCCTTATTTCCTTTTCATTCTTTGTTCTATTCTGAAGATCTGGCATTTTATCATCGTGATGAATATCAGATTGATTTTTCTTAATGGTAGAATTAAATTTGGGTACACCCATCCATGCGCTTCCACTGCTCCTGAAACCTACAAGTGGAATAAAATGGTCTATATGGTTGATTATATTTATTTATTTTTTTGGTTAATGATTTATGAATTTAATAATTTAGTTATTTCAATTAAAGTTAACCATTCTATAAATCTGAATCTTGAGATCTGTTCCTCCACTTTCGTTTTTCATTTACCTTTTAGAAATGATATTTTCTTTTAATTTTGATTAAACTAAAAGAGGGGATCTCAACCAGAGGTTCCAATGTTTCCTGGCCATACAACACCAGAAAACATGGCATGTATTTGGAAGTACACACCATGTAGTCAAGGTTCAATGCATCTGAACTAGTTCGACAAACCAAGATGTGTGATTGGAGTTTTTTATGTCTTAATGGCTCTGTGTGTTGACCAGGAACATGTGGCACATAGTTTTTGGATTACAAGACATGTGGCTCACTGGACACGATGTGTAGTCTCTTCGGGTTATGGTTGGACCATTTAACCCATACACAGCTTTCCCTACTGGATATTGTATAACGTGGACACTAACCAATGTGTGTCCCATTAGACACGCCGTGTACTCAGATGATTTCCAAAGTACATCTACACGTCGTATCCTCGATCATGTACATCAAATGGATAGTGAAAGATAGTACACACCATATAGTAAGAACTACACACCCTATAATCATCAAAATTATGAATATTTATTTGAATATGTTATTATATTATACAAAATCTTGAAATGTGTACCATGGTGTGGGCGTAAAGCTGGGGAAAAACACATGATAGGTGTTTTACATAAATGTATTTAATTTAACATCTGCATAGTGGTCATCTATACTCATTCGGTAGTTATAAAAGGGAATTCACTGAGTTTCCTCCATGGTACAAGTTACGTACCAATATAATTTTAAACAAATTTATTCGTTTAAAATTATTATGGATGAGAATCTTATGAAAATTCAGAAAAGGGTTTAAGATAAAAAATTGATTAATGTAAGATAATAATTAATTGAATCGAGAATGATTTATCTTAAATAAGAACGATTAAAGAATTTAATGATAATTTTATTTATGTATAAATATCATTGCATGTTTGAATGATAATAATCTAGATCAAGATATTTTGTATATGGATGGTTTCCTTTAATTTATTTATTCAAATTAAAATTGTTAGCCTACGACCCTTCTACTCATTAATATGTTGGGAATGAGTTCCCATGGATTATTTTATGTAAAACCTCATTTTACCACTCTACTAAAAGTGAGAATAAATCATATGTATTGGATGGAGAACCCATTCTAGTGGAGGTGTTTCAAGATAGGTTTTATGGAGAGACCAATCCAAGGAGATACAAGGGTGGAAAGGTGGAAAGTTGTAAACATGAACCAAAAACGTTCAATGCATTTTTGCCACTAGGTCTTGGGTTAGTTTATATGATGCTAGATAAACAAACTAATAGAGTAATGTCTCATAGATTACGTATATTTTTTTAAATTATATGGAATTATTCTGAGACACTGTGCTATGAAGGCACAAGATTCTGAGGCCTGGAGAGCCGGAAACAGAATTTTGAACTTTTTTAATGTCTGTTCAGTAAACGTGTGAGCATATTTTTATAACTTTTGAACAGGTGATCAGATAGAAAATCCAAGGACACCGTTGAATTAAAAAGTCAGTGATTCACCTATAATGAATGTAACATTGGCCTGAAAGGCCCAAATAGAAAAGTTTATTTTCGGACTTTTTGAGAAAAAAATAACGTAACATAAAAAGATATTTAATATTCATTCTAATATGTTGAGAAGATGACAATGATGCTACAGTGCGTTGAAGAAGTGGAGATAAGGCTCATTAATTATGCTCATTAATGTCCCATATCATGCATCATAACAATATAATAAAGGGAGCGTAACAGTGAGGCTGTTTCATAAATGAAACAGCGTAACAACGCAACACTTTAGCGTAACTGAAACACTGTGACATGTTTCATTTAATTAATTTTCATGTTTGAGATGAATGAAATAAAACTTGGTGATTCTCTGACGAATCTCCAATGGAATTCTTCTCTAATGAATAATGATGAAGAATTCCAGTGAGACTTCATCGTCTTCGACAAACCCACGATGAACGAAGCCAGAAGTGATGATGTCGATGCCTTGAACTCTTGAGGACAAGTGCTTTATCATCAAATGTCAAAGTGGTAGGGGTTTTATTTTTATTTCAATGTTCATACACATTTTTAATTTTCTATAAATGAAGAATGCTGATCAACCCATGAACAAGTTAATCAGTGATTTGTGCGTTTATGTAGGAGGGTTACTTTTCTTAGGGATTTATTTTTTGGGATTCAAACATGGCAGGAAATGATTGAACTCCAATCCCTGATCCTCCCTCTTAATTTAAAAGTCTAATGAAAATTTCCTAGGAAAACAAGAACAAGGCCCAAGCACCACCGCTCATGCATTCTTGGCAGCTGAAATATCAATGTGGCGGCAGTTTGATTCCAGGGACTGAGTAGGTATGACGGCGACCCGAGGGACCATTTGGCTCAGAAGAGTTGGATAACGGACCACTAGAGCAACTAAAGAGGCCCACATAAGGGACTTATGGTGAGCCAGCACTGGTGGAGGCCCGCAGCGGCAACCGCAGGCAGTGGACGTGGCGTGCCCGTCGACAAACCGCAGTGGTAGGAAGCCGTGGGCGGCTGGCCGCGACGACTGGGGGAATGGAGACATGCACCCCAGGTTGGGGGGCTCGCATCCGTGCTACCAAGGCAGCAATGTTCCACAGTCCGTAGAATGTGGCTACAGGGGCACCACGTCTGGGGGGTTAGCTGGAGCTGGATGTGGCTCAGTTACCGCATCCTGGTCGGGCGACGCACCGCCGATCTTCCCCCCTAGCGGACCATGCCCCCCAACTCAATAGGCCAAGATAGTCCTGTATCCCAGTAGGACAAACCCACACTACTGAGAAAGACCTGCGCCAATAGGCCGGACCCATGTCGGTGGGCCGGCCTAAACTAGACCGGGCCACTGGACAACCCGATGGGCTGGACCCTCTGCCCAACCGGGTTGGGTCCAGCGAGGCCTATTGATCCTAGCCTATTGGCCAGGCATGATCAGACCATCCCTATCTCAAACCAGGTCAGGTCGAGTCCATCCTATTAAACTATTATATGTGGGACCTTTGGGCTGGGTTGGTCGGGTCGGTCCGGCAGGTCAGATTGAGTCCTATCACAACCAGTCCCCTATTTACTAAAATGCATATATCTTGCGAACTGTGTGTCTTATTGATGATCCATTTGCGGCGTTAGGACCCTCTTGATGAGGAAGATATTCTTTAATGTTTCACATTTACTTTCATGGACGTAGATATGGGGAGAATGGATTGAGTATAAGTTCCCCTAAGCGCACCACATACGGAACCCTATGGTTGGCTGAGACCGGAAGACTGCTCGATGATGACCCAATGGGAAGATTATCTATGTGACCTAGTAGGTCCATGGTGGGGAACGACTCAGTGTGACTTGGATAAACCATAGTACTTGATAGGAGGAGTACCTCAGTTCGTCCATGGTTGGAAGCGACTCTGTGTGACCTGGTAGGCCCATGGTGGGGAGCAACTCTCTATGACCCAACATACCCATAGTAATCATCTGGGATGATTACTATAGAATTAAAAGGTTAGTGGGATGTAGCTTCGGTGTGACATGACATTCCCACTATACAAGATCGAGGAGGAGTTCCCAAGTAGTTGAGGAGTTCGATGATATGACTCATGATGATTCTATCACTACCCAAAAATATACCTTGCGTGAGATACATCTTTTACTTTGTGCTATGTGGTTGAGGTCTTTCTTGGTGGTATTACCTCTACCATATTTTATTTGGGGTGTTTTCCTTCATGGATTATTGAGATACCTTCGGGGGCCTCAGGGTCCCTACTGAGTATTTTTATACCCATCCCTGCACGAGCATCACCAGCACGTGTTGTATCTGGTGCAGACGATCAACGTTTCGACAGAGGAGCTTAGGGGGATGCGACTGACGGATTCTAAGATGGTGGAATTGGTGTCCAAGGACTATGTGGGGTCCAATATGTTAGGGAAGAAAAGACATTCTACTTTAGCTTCCAGTACTTTCACTAATTTCAAGATTAGGTGGGGTTTTCTACGGAGGATAATCAATGTTTCCATTTTGTACCACATTGTTTTTAGATCCATATTGGGTTTGTATTATGGCCCAATTAAATTCAGTTTTACTTGAACTCAGCTTTGTTTTAGTGGTATACATGTTACCCCTTTTAGTGTGCTGGGATGTGGTTGGGTTTGTGTGTCTAAATGAATAAAGGCAAAGCCTTTACTTTCTGGGATATGCCCTTCCAGTGCTAGTCACCATCCCCTGGCCAATGAAAGGAGGGCTTAGAGTAGTCACAACACGGGCCCAGAGAGATGAGTCATGAAAAACTGGTATCAAAGGGAGGTCAGTCTTACCACAAAGATCAGGTGTCTGTGTTTTGTTTTGGGGAAACCGTGTTAAGTATTGCGAGTCATACTTTTAGATTCAGGGCGTCATGTGTTGGTGTGGTGGCTGACGTATCCACACACAAGGACCTTGAATTCAACTTTTCGACTCAATACATGAAAACATTTGTTGGATAAGTTTCCCCTTCGGTTATTTAGAATAAAATTAATATCACCAGGTATAACCTTCAAACCGTGGTACATCTTGATCTATCTTAGGATGCCTCCATGTAGATGACCATCCAGGATCCCAAAATGACATTGTGAGGAGAACCCAGCTAGAAAATTGGCATCCGTTCAAGGGGCAGTTCTAGATATGGACCCAATGGGTGGTGTACCAGTGCTACCACCACTCGATGGTCAACATCTACTACCAGTAGTTCTGGTAGAGGACATTCATAGGCTTAGTTCCCTACATGACTTTCAGAGATAGTGACCTCCACGGTTCAGGTGGGAGATGGATCCCCAGGTCATCGAGGACTGGATGAAGGATGTGATGCAGGTCTTCCGCTTAGTAAGGACACCACTTGACTAGATGAAGATATTAGCAGTGAGCCTTCTATGAGGCTTGGTAGGGAGATGGTGGAGCTTGACCACCTAGAAGCACAATGAGGTGACCCTTACATGCATAGACTTTGAGAGAATTTTCCGGGAGGAGTTTTCCATGCGACCTTATGCTATGTGCACATTCAAGGATGCTTCACCTATAGCAGGGAATCATGATGGTGGATGAGTACTCAGCGAGGTTCATAGAGCCTTCCTACTACTCCTTAGACATGGTGAGAGAAAATTTTATCAGTGCTCGACCCCTTGAGATGGGACTTAGGTTGGATATTTGTGCATCAATGTTGTCTCTTAGCATCACAACTCAGGCTGGGGGTGCTGGAGAGATCCCATCTAATTAATAGCTTATTGTTAAAGCAATCCACGACTGCTAGAGACTCCAGTAGACCCCAGGCGTTTGAGTCTTTAGCAAGTACCCGATAGTAGCCATGGGGGTCCAAGCATGCCATATCTTGGAGAGGATGACCCCTATAATTAGGGTTGGTAGTGAGGGGATCCCAGTCCAAGGGGAGTTAGTAGAGATCCAAGAAGTTCTTTGCATACAATGGGTAGGGACACATGGCATTGGAATGATCGACCCACCGTATAGATGACCAATAGATGGTCAAGGGGCCATTGAGGTAACGATAATGGTTTGAGTGAGGAGGTTCGCAGGGTGGCGGATGTGGCAGGGGAGATGGATGAGTGGCAGGTATTGGGCGATGGTTTGAGGTGTTACCACCACCACCCCCGGGTGGTCCACCCAGAATCGAGGTAGCGGGAATACAAGGGCATGCTCAGGTTGAGGAAATAAGGGATTATGACCATGGCACTCCATAGATGACCTTGGGTATGATTTTTTTCTTCTCCACCCCATCTGTAGTTCTTATTGACACAGGTTTTAGTCACTCTTTATCACGACTCTCATTTAGAGGTCAGAGATTCTGATTGAGCTTTTAGCTCGATCCTTATGGATAGAGTCCCCCACTTGTGATGATTTGACGATTACACATTGGTGCCGGCGGTGTGAGCTTAATCTATGAGGTGAGAGCATCAACTGGAATCTCCTTATAGCAATGTCGATGCCTTACAACGTCATCTTGGTTATGGACTGTTTATCAATGGTCCATGCTCATATAGACTAATTTAGGCTTACAATGTGGTGTATCTATGGAGATGCGGCCAAGTTTTCCTTCACAGGAAAGAAGGAAACACTTGAAGTATAGGAAAAACTCTCTCAGTGGAGGGTTCAACCGATCACCCACCATTTTGATAGCCTAACCCTCAGTGTAGTGGATGAAAGGAGTAAAATATTACCTATAGAGTTAAATGAGTACGAGGATGTTCCGAGACTACCTCCTCATAGAGAGGTTGTAGCACAACAAAATTTTTATGGTATGTTTCTATTAAATTCATTCGATTCATAGACTATATTTCATAAAGCACTAAGTTTCTTTGAAACAACACTTGGTTATTTAGGATATAGTCACATCCTAGCCCTTTAACTTAAATTTTCCACTTGTGTGTTTTGAATTTTGAAAATCTGACATCCATAGTTCTGTTCAGGATGATATTTAGTGTCTGATAGAATTAACTTAATTTTCTGTGAATAGTAACCTACCGTTAAGAATAGTAACATACCCTTATGAATAGTACCACAACTCTTATTAATGATATTCATACCCATGAATGTATAAATAAATTTAGGCAACTTTAAAATAAAGATGAAGATTTTAAGGGTTTATATTTTTCGATTAAATAATGATTTTAATAAAATATTTAATTAATAATATTTATAAAATTATTTTTCAAAAATGGAATTCATTTTTGGATTCTACATGTCGAAAAATGGTTACAGTGAATTTTTTGGTATTTTTTTGAAATAATTGAATTTTTGATGAATAGTAAAATGTGATAATTTAAAAAAATGAAAAATAAAGGGATTTATTGAGTCATTGATGATGATATACTGATGTAAGCCCAAATGGTTCGAAGTCACATGCATTTATTACTTTTACAGATCATGTAATTCTTACTATTCCTTGTCTTGTAAAGTAATAATAATCTAATGATTAAAAAATTATGAAAACCCTCCTCTCCTGCACTATAACTGCCCCTCACACCCTCTTCTATTCTCTCCTCTCAAGCCTTGTTCCTTGCCAATATATTTCCCAATTATCTCCCCAATCACCTCCCCTACATCCAAAATCTCCTAGACTTTTCAAAATACCAAAAACTCTCCCCTTAAGAGGTTCTCAAAGGAGGAAGTCTCAAGAGGTAAATTCCTCTTTTGAATTCCTTCATTTCTTTTACGTTCTTGTCTTTTTGTTTCTTTCCTCACATCCCTTCACCCAAATAGTAAGATAACTACAGTAACATACATGTACTATAATTTTTCAATGCTAATGATATTTTTCATTATCTTCTCTCCTTTTCCCACCTTTTATTTGAAAGAAATGAAAGCACCATTGGAGATGTGCCAATTTAGCACTTTCAAGGACAATAGTTTATCAATATACATTATTATATTTAATTCTGGTCATGAAACCATCGGTGCTATAGTTGAACTAGATTATTATATATGTAATATAACCTTTTTTTCTGTAATCCTTTTGTAGCAATGGCATTAAGTTATAAAGAAATTCTTGTTCTTTGTAATCAAACCAACGGATTAACAAAAATGGTTGTCACTATGGTTTTATATAATAATTTGACTTTACTCCAAGTAAACAAATTAAATTTAATACCATGTAATATCATTGATCTTCACTAATAGAATATAACTTCAATCCTAGACAACCAATTTCATCTTACATGTTTATCCAAACATGAATATAATCGAACCGATCCATAAAATGTGGTAAACAAACGAGATCGAACAATGAAATTGAACCTTATAACCAATCAAAATGGTTATAAATGAACATAAAATGATTACACTAAACCAATTAAATATATAATAGGTTCTGTAATTATTAATTAATAAAACTAATTTTTTATTCAGGTATTTAATAACATGCGGAGAACACCAACAAATTTAATGTAAGTGATCCTCTCCCTCACTTTTGTTCAAGAATAAATACTATGTTGTGACCGTTTATTTTTAATAACAAATGATGGATTATGTTTTAGAACCTCCCCCATAGTTCCTTTATGATATATAAATAATGGGTTACCCCTTTAACTCTCATTATTCTCCTGCAAGAACACTTGTTACCGTGCCGAAATGTTTGTAAGGGGTTTTCTTATCTAGCATTCAATTCTGTGGGATTTCCATTGTTCGCCTCTTATTTCTTATATGTTGTGTAGGTATACTGCCATTTTGATATATATTATCATTACTATATTTATATTCTGGGTATTTTTTGTTCATTTTGTGGTTATTAACTTTTGGTCATTCGACTCAATTGATTACAACGTGGTAACGAGATTTGTCTCAATTTTCAGTTCATTGTGACTTACTTATTATTATGCACGTACTCTTTCTTATGTAGTGTACCTACTTCCCATTTGATATCACATTTTAATTTAAATTATATTTCAATTAAATTTACAAATTCTCATATCATGGATATCATTATTGTCTAATCTATATACTATTTTACATTTGATATTTACTTTGAATGTTGTTTTGACTGTGGAAATATTGATGAATATGTATCCTCAATTATATACGTATATTGTAAAGGAATATTTCTCTTATGTTAAATAAATGTATAAAAAATTATTTGGACTTGCAGTGATGGGTGGGGCCTACTACAGCCCCCTCGATGCATCGGTAAGTCTCATGGGACAAATCATTTGGTGAGAAACCTTTGGAGTTTGTTTCCAAAAATCAGACTGGTTTCTACCAAGAGAACTAAACAGTTTCTATGGTATTATATTATCATGTTCCAAACACATTTTTTACTATTAATAATCATTATATTTATTAATTACTATTTATTACTATCCCTGATGTTTTCCCAATGGCAAAATCTATGGATGTAGTTTCATTCTATGTTTATTAATGCTGTGAGTTTTTCATTTATTCACCATGCCATATTGATTATATCAAATTGGTTAAAATTCAGTTACTCTTGATACATGCTTCCTCCATTTGAAACCCTTACTGTGAATTATATATCACCCCTTTCATTAGTTTACCTTCAACAGGTTATGAATAGGTACAATTTATTTAGCTTTGTGGATGCTATTTTTAGTTTTTGTTATGTATTGTATTTTGTAACCTTTTCCAATGAAATTTGAGTTACATCATTGTATCTAGTTTCTTCAAGACTACTAAACTAATCATTCCTTTGTAATTTTAATTCCTTATAACCATTCCAATATAGAAAGTAATGAACCATCTCTAGTCTAAAGGGTTCGAGGAGTTATAGTTGGTATCAGAGGAAGTTTAGTAGAAAACATGGAAACTAGAGTAGGAAATGTATAGTAGGGGAAAAAAAATTTAGGTAGTATTTAAGGTTAAACGTACTATGATGTCATAGTATTTTTTTAAGGAATAGATTATGTGAATATTTCTAGAAAATAAATCCCTGTCTGTATATGAGCATGTAGAGGTGGCTCTGGTAAAGATGCACCATAGAGTGAATGCTCCAACAAGGAGTTTCAGGATTGACTCATGGTATCTTTGTCAACGACAATTAAGCCTTGCTCTAATCTTGGTTATAAAACTACTAAGGGATATGCTTAGGATAAATCAATTTTTTTACAAGAAATTATGAATGATTGTAATATGAATTATTCCTCAAAGAAACCGATTTTCTTATTATAGGATTAGCCATGCGTAGGATCTCAATTTACGCAATGCATTTTGTTAAGTTAAGATTATAAATTATGATTCATACCCTATTCTAGTGTGTGCCATTATTTAGAAATGGAATATAATATAATAATGGGAATAAATACTCATGGGAAATGTAGAGATCTCTCCATTGAGCAAGTTAACAGAGTCAATGTTATAGCAGATCAGATCGTGATCATATTGGGAAAACATACTCAGTTTGTAATGAATATCCATTCCACACCTGTTTTGGATTTTTTCATGCATCATAACCCTCCATCATTCAGAGGGACTACTAATAAAGTGGTTGTTGAGCAATGGATCTATTCCCTTGAAAATATAATCATGGTATTAAGATGCAATGAAAATGAAAATGCCGTACTGGTTGTTTATTGTCTCAAGGGAGACACTGATCAATGGAGGACCTTGATTCAAAATACCATGGAGGAAGAAAAAATAAAGGATATGGAATGAAGGACATTTAAGGAAATATTATTCAATAAATATTTCCCTCATGAACAATGAACCAAAATGAAGAGGAAATTATTTGGCTTAAAAAAAAGGAAAGAAGAGAGTGTTGCAGATTATGAGGATACGTTCACAAGGCTATCTGGTTATGCCGTAGATTACATACGTGACTTAGCAGACAAAATTGATTATTTCTTATAAGGTCTTAATCCATGTATTCGAAGGGAACTGTATTTAAAAACATTTTCATCATATGATGAAATTGTATCAAGTGCCATAAAAATATAGAAGTATTTTTCAAGATCAAATTATTTTAAGGGAAACCAAGATAAAAAGTAGTACTCTGATCGCCAAGGGAAAGGTGAAGCACTAAATAAGAACAATGGAACGGAAAAATTCCCATTATTTGAGAACTGTGGAAAGAATCATCTTGGTAAATGCTTGAAATTCATGGGAGTCTGTAATATGTTTGGAGAAGAGGGTCATCTACTTAATGAATGTAAGGGGAAGAAACAATTTGATGATGTTCAATGACACAATTGTATAGATATGTGATACTATACATATTAGTGTCCTATACACCAAGGAAAAATACTCAGAAAATTCCAAGAGAGAAAGGGGGAGCTTATGCAATTACAACTATGAAGGTTTAAGTTCCTAATGATGTGGTGGTATGTACTTTAATTGTTTCCTCAAAAATCTCCAACACATTATTTGATTCTGGACCATCACATTCATTTGTATCTTCCAAGTTTCCATTGAAATTAGACATTTCCAATTTGATTTAATAAAGAAGTTTTCAGTAAAAACTCCTAGGGGATGCATCATCGCAACAAAGGCATGTCAACTAGTCCCCCTCATGAAACATAAAGGTTCTTTAGTTTCTAACCTTTTCATAATACCAATGACGAATTTTGATATAATTCACGCTTTTAATTGGTTATCAAACTATGATGAAAATATTTATTACAAGAAAAAAAATTATAAATTTTGAAAATGGTGTAAAATAATTTATCATTGGAGCAGAGACTTCACCATATGATTCTTATATAGACCCACCCCCAGTAGCTCTATTGAATGAAATTATTAGAGAAGAAGATAACCCAATATCTATGGGTGAGGAATGAAATCTTCAAATTGAAGATATAAATATAGTAAAAGAATACATTGATGTATTTCAAGAGGATTTACCAGGACATCCTCCATAGTGGGAAATTGATTTTTCCATTGACATAATTCTAAGTGAAAGACCTATATTAAAGACCCCTAATAGAAAAGACACTATAGAGTTAGTAAAGATAAAGAAATAACTAGAGGATTTGAGTGAAAAAGGATTTATTTGACCCAATGTTTCTCCAAGGGAAGTGCCAATCCTATTTTTCAAGTTGAAAGATATATCTATGAGGATATGCATTGATTTCAGGGAAATAAATGCTATTACAATAAAGAATAAGTATCCTCTGCCTCATTTTGATGATTTATTTGATCAAATTCTTGTAGATCAATACTTTTGGAAGATTGGCCTTCGATCTGGATATCATCAGCTACATGTGAGGAAGGAAGATATTTCAAAGGCATCATTTCGAACTATGTATGGCATTATGAGTTTATAGGGTTTCCTTTTGGAATGACTAATGCACCTTCTGTATTCATGGATTTAATGGATATAGTTTTCAAGAAATATCTTGATAAATGTTTTGTGGTATTCATCGATGATATCCTAGTATACTCAAAAAGCTATGATGACCCAGAGGATCACTTATGGATTATTCTGAACACTCTTAGAAAAAATGAATTATATGGGAAGTTAAACAAGTGTACATTTTGGCTTCAATTAGTTTCTCTTCTAGGCCATATTGTCTCTAAGGATGGAATCCTAGTTGATACTGTAATGAAAAAGGAAATCCAAGATTGTTCCATGCCAACAAACATAACTGAGGTATATGGTATTATTGGATTAGCAGGTTACTATTAGCGTTTTGTTCAGAATTTTTCTCGATGGGCTAACCCGCTAACGAAGCTCACTCATAAAGGAGTTATGTTTGTGTAGAAAAAAGAATGTACAATATGCTTCGAAGAAATTAATCGAATATGGGTCAATTCTGCAATTTTGACTCTTCCATTAGGAAGTGATGGATTTTTAATATATAGTGATTCATCAAAGAATTTCCTGGGTTGCGTCCTTATAAAAAATGGTAAAGTTATTGCTTATGAATCAAGGTAGTTTAAGACTCATGAGAAAAATTATACAACACATGATCTTGAGATAATAGCTGTAATATTTTCTATGAAAATATGGAGAGATTATCTTTGTGGTGAAAATTTTGAGATATACATAGCTCAGAAGATTTTGAAATAAATTTTCTCAAAAAAACAACTCAACATGAGGCAAAAGAGATGGATTGAGTTACTCAAAGATTATGATTGTTCAATACACAACTACCCATGAAAGGAAAATAAGGTGGCATATGAGTTAAGTAGGAAAGATCACGGAATCCAGATCCAAATGAGGATTGAAAGATATCATATATTCATGGATCTACTGAAGATTGATATGGAAATTGTGAAGGAAGGGGAAACATCATTCCTCTTTCAAATGATTTCTAAACCATCATTATTAGAGAAGATAAAAAGTTTTCAATCTGATGATGATAATATAAACAAGAAAATTATTGATGTTAAGGATGGGAGATTGGAAGACTTCATGTATGAGGAAGGAGTTCTGAAGTTTGAGAAGAGGTTATGCATCCCATCAGTACCTGGGCTAAAAAGGAAAGTATTAGATGATGCTCACAGCTCAATTTTCTCTATACACCTAGGTATTACAATGATGTATAGAGATATGAAGGAATATTTTTGGTTGGATAATATGAAGTGGGATATTTCTGACTACGTGTCAAGGTGTCTAGTTTGACAACATGTGAAGGCAGAGAGACAAAATCCTAGAGGAGTGATGAAACCACTACCTATTCTTATGTGGAAGTGGGAAAACATTACAATGGATTCTGTCATCGGACTACCGAGGAAACCTATAAGGAATGATGCAATATGGGTAATTGTTGATCATCTCAAAAAATTATCAAATTTCGTTCCTGTAAGTGAGGATTTACCACTTGAGCTCCTGGCATGACTTTATATTAATGTTGCTGTAAGACTTAATGGTGAACCTCTATCGATTCTATCAAATAGAGATCCTCAGTTTACATCAAAATTCTAGAGAAATCTCCAGAAGGCTTTGAATACTGAACTTCAAATGAGTACTGCTTATCACACCCAAACTGACAGAAAGTTATAAAGGACTATTCAAACTCTTGAAAAAATGATGAGATCATGATCTATTGACTACCAAGGTATGTGGGATCAATAATTTCTTTTGGTGTAATTTTCCTACAACAATAGTTTCCATTCAAGTATTCAATTGCTCCATATGAAGGATTATATGGAAAGAGATGTCGAACTCCAACTTGTTTGGACGATGTTGGTGGGAATAAACTTATAGGCCCAGAACTTATTGAAGAGACCACAAAAAAGGTTCATATAATTCAAGACCATATTAAAGAAGCCCCAAGTAGGCAGAAGAGTTATGCTGACAACTGGAGAAAGGACTTGGAATTCCCAATGGGAGATCATGTCTTTCTAAAAGTATCTCCATAGAAGGGTGACTAAAGGTTCGGTAATAATGGAAAATTGAGGCCTAGGTACATCAGAACATTTGAAATTCTTAAAATATTCAGAGCTATAGATTACCGTTTAGAAATCCCTCTAAGTATCTGTAAAGTTCATGATGCGTTCCATGTGTCATTGCTGAAGAAATAAATGTCGGGCCCAATGCATGTACTCACCTATGAAGAAATAGAACTCGAACCGGATTTTTCTTACAGTGAAGATCCTATCAGGATCATTGAAATAAGGTAACAGTTATTGAGAAATCGAATGAATTGTCTAGTAAAGGATCTTTGAAAAAACCAGAATATTGAGGAATCAACATGGGAACCTGAGGATGTTATGAAGAAGAACCACCGACATCTTTTTGGTGTGATTTATAAACGAAAACTTTCAAGGAAGAAATTTCTGAAGGAGGGAATAATGTAGCACCCCAAACATTTTATGGTATGTTTCTCTTAAATACATTCAAGTCATATTATATATTTCATAAAGCATAGAGTTTCTTTGAAACAATAAATGATTATTTTGAAGAAAGTCATAGCCTAGCCATTGAACATAAATTTTCCACTTAAGTGTTTTGAATTTTAAAAATTTGACATACACAGTTGTGTTCGGGATGATATTTAGAGTCTGATATAATTAACTTAATTTTAGGTGAATAGTAACCTACACTTATGAATAGTAACTTAACCATATGAATAGTAACATGACTCTTTTTAATGGTATCCATACCCATGAATGTATAAATAAATTGAGGCACCTTTAAAATAAAGATGAATATTTTAAGTGTTTATATTTTTTGATTAAATAATGATTTCAATTAAATATTTAATTAATCATATTTAGATAATTATTTCTTGAAAAAATGGACTTCATTTTTGGATTCTATACTTAAAAAAATGGTTTGGGTGAATTTTTGGTATTTTTATGAAATACTTGAATTTTTTATGATTAGTAAAATGCGATAATTTTTTATAAATGCTAAATAAGGGACTTATTGAGTCATTGATGATGATCTTCTCATGTCAGCCCAATTTATTTGAAGTCAAATAAATTTACTACTGTTATTGGTCATAGAATACTTACTATTCTGTGTCTTGTGAAAAAATAATAAACTAATGATTAAAAAATTATGAAAACCCTCCACCCCTCCACTATAAACCCCCCTCACTCCCTCTTCTATACACTCCTCTGAAGACTTGCGCCTTGCCAATATTCTAACCAAATCTCTCCCCAAACTCCTCCCTCACATCCAAAATTACCTATCATTTTCAAAATACCAAAACCTCTTTCCTTATGAGGTTCTCATAAGAGTAAGCCTCAAGAGGTAAATTCCTCTTTCTTATTCCTTCTTTTCTTCTAAGTTCATGTATTTTTATTTCATTCCTCATATACCTTCACCTAAATAGTATGATAACTCCAGTAAAATACTTGTACTGGAATTTTTTTATTCTAATGGGATATTTCATTATCTTCTCTCCTTTCACCACATTTTATTTAAAAGAAATGAAAGCGCCGTTTGAGATGTGCCAATTTAGCACATTCATGGACAACAATTTATCAATTTCTAATATTATCTTCAATTATGATCATGAAACCAATTTTCTTATGGTAGAACTAGATTATTACATATGTAATATATCCTATTTTTGGTTCTATAATCCTTTTGTACAAATGGTATTAAGTTATACAGAAAAAAATGTTCTTTGTAATCAAACCCACCGGTTAACAAAAACGGATATCACTATGGTTTTATATAATAATTCAACATAACTCCATGTAAAAAAATTTAATTTATCACCATGTAATATTCTGGATGTACACTAATATAATAAAAATTTAATTCTAGACAACCACTTTCATCTTACATGTTTATCCAAACATGAATATAAGTGAACCAGTCATTAGAACCAAGTGAACAAACGAGATTGAACAATGAAATTGAACCTGATAAAAAATAATATCAGTTATAAATGAACATATAATGACTAAAATAAAACAATTAAATATAGAATAGGTTCTTAAATTATTAATTAATAAACCTAATTTGTTTATTCCAGTCTTTAATTACAATTGTTGAAAACCAACAGATTTAACGTAAGGGATCCTCTCTCTCTCACTTTTGTTGAAGAATATCCCTGATGTTGTGGCCTTTTATTTTTAATTCTTAATGATGGAGTATGTCTTTGCACCTCCCATACTAACTTTATGATATATAAATAATGTGACACCCCTTTACCTCTCATTAAGCCCTCTCAATAACACTCCTTACCATGCCAAAATGTTTGTAAGGAGTTTTCTCATCTAACTTTCAATTCAATGGGATTTCTATTGTTCTCCCCAGATTTCTTATATGTTGTATAGGTGTACTACCATTTGATATATATTATCATTATTCTCTTTATATTAATTGTATTCTGTGATTAATTTTGGGGTTATTAACTTTTCATCATACGACTCAATTGATTACAACCTAGTAACAAGTTTTGTCTCTATTTTTACTTCATTGTGACTTTCTTAGTATTGTGCACCTACACTTTCTTATGTGGTGTACCTACATCCCATCAGAGATCAATTTTCAATTGAAATTATATTCCATTTAAATTTCTATATTCTCATCTCTTGGATATGATTATTGTCTAAGCCATATACCATTTTACATATGGTATTTATTTTTAATGATGTTTTGACTGCGGAAATATTGATGAATCTCTATCATTTAATCTATACGGATAATGTAATGGAATATTTATCATGTGTTGAATCAATGTATAAGTATTTATTTGAACTTACAGTGGTGGGTGGGGCCCGATACATCCCCTCGATGCATCAGTAGGTCTCATGGGACAAATCAGTAGGTGAAAAACCCTTTGAGTTTGTTTCCAAAAATCAGAGGGGTTTCTACCCACAGAAATAATCCATTTTCATGGTATTATGGTATCATGTCCTAGATACACGACAAACAATTAATAATCATTCTCTTCATTCATTATCAGTTATTACTATCCAGGAGGATTTCACTATGACAAAATATATGGATGCAGTTTCATTCTCAGTTTATTAATGGTGTGAGTGTTTCAATTACTTACTATGCCATACTGATTATGTAAAATTATTTACAATACAATTATTATTGATTCATGATTACACCATTTTTAAGCCTTAATGATCATTAGATCTCACCCCTTTAACTTCTTTACCTTCAACAGGTTATGAAGAGGAGATTTTTTATTGAGATCTGTGGATGCAGTTTTTAGTTTTTGTTATGTATAGAATTTTTCAACCTTTTCCAATGAAATTTGAGTAAAATCTATATGTATAGTTTGTTCAAGACTACTAAACTGATCATTCCTTTCAAATTTTTATTCCTTCTATCCATGACAATATAAAAAGTAATGCACTGGCTCTAGTCTAGATGGGTCGGGGTGTTGCAGAGGTATACTTTTACATCAACCTACCCCATATGATGACATAACTATCCACACCGCCACATCAGATGGCTCTTGTAGTTATTTGCATATTGAGGGTACAACTAGAGGACTTATAGAAGGAGGGGTTCATAAGGACTTGCATTTCACCATGGGCAGCCACAATGCTTTTTTCCATGAAGGAAAACATGAGTTTGGTGCTATGCGTAGACTCCTGGTACTTGAACCAGGTGACCGTGAAGAATAAGTATCCACTATTGAGAATTGATGACCTATTCGACCTACTAAAGTGAGTGATGTGGTTCTCAAAAATAGACCTCATGCAATCACCAGTTTCAGGTATGGGACAAGGATGTTCTAAAGACCACCTTCACATACTAGTACAAACACTATGAGCTCCTGATGATGCATTTCGGAGTGAAAAATGCCCCAGTAGTGTTCATGAGAATCACGAACATAATCTTCCAACCCTACCTTGACTGGTTAAGCATGATCTTCATCGATAACATATTAGTGTACTTATTGTAATAGGAGTCGCATGCTACACACCTAGGGATGTCCCAGATACACTCTACGAGAACCAAAATTATGGTAAGATCCCAAAGTTCCAGTTATGGATTCAGGAGGTCCACTTTCTGGGACACGTCATCTCAAAGGATTAAGTTGCGGTAGATCTAGCGAATATAGAGGAATTTTTTTCATGGGATCCACCCAGGATCATGAATGAGGTGCGAACCTCCGTGGGGTTGGCTATTTATTGTCATAGTCTCATACCTGCCTTTTCCATAATAGCATTACCCTTATCATCCTTGACATGGAAGGGACAGCACTTCGTGTGGACGGATAAATGTCAGAAGAGTTTCAAGAAGCTGAGGCGAAGACTGAATAGTGCCCCCATATTGAGATTACCAGAGGAGGCCATTGGGTATGTTGTTTACTATGACACATTAGGGAACAAATTAGGTTGTATCCAGATGCAGGAGGAAGCAGTTATCACCTATGACCCATGCCAGTTGAGGTAGTATTAGAAGAATTATGTGACCCAAAACATGGATTTAGTAGCAGTGTTCATTACCTTGAAGATGTGGTGACACTACTTGATGGGTGAATAATTAATGGTTTACTCCAAGCACAAGAGTCTCAGGTATATATTCCCCCAAAAGGACCTAAACATGATGAAGTGGCGACGACTAGTGTTCCTATAGTACTATGACTTTGAGATAGTCTATACTTCTAGTAAAGGGAACATGGTGGTAGATGCGCTCAACAAGAGGACTAGTTTGTATCTGCTAAGTGAGGAAACAGAACAGTTATCCATGTTGTAGATATCCATAATGGATGATGGTGGAGACGTTTACTTTAGGTTTATGACTATTACTCCCCCACTCTTACAAAGAGTCGGGGAGGCATAGTTGGTGGATGGTGACTGTGAGTCCTGACCTTCTCAATTATCCTCATGATGACATCCTGATGTTTTTTTGATGGTTGGGGAGCGTTCCATCCTTTTCAAAGGGCACACCATAGTTCCAGTGACGTTGTAGGAGGAGGGGTTGAGGGAGTTCCATACGTTCCCTTTGGAAGTACATCCTAGAGTGGAAAACATATACCAGGACCACTGAAGTCAATACTGGTGGCCAGGGATGAAGAGTATAGTGGCTGAGTTCATTTCACGATGCCTCACTTGTCAGTATGTGAAGGCGGAAAATTAGGTTCCAGTAAGATTGACCCAGACACTTGAGGTACCAGAGTGGAAGTGGGATGGTATCTCAATTGACTTTGTGATGGGGTTATAACATATGACCAGAGGCCATGATTCTTTTTGGGTGATCTTTGTCCGACTTAGAAATTCGCCTCACTTTCTACCCATCCGAGAGCATGGACCGGTAGAGGACATGGGATTCATGTACATCTATGAGATAGTGCGTCTCCATGGGGTGCCTTCAATGATCATTTCAGACTATAATGATCGATTTACATCCCAACAGTGGAAGTGATTACGAGAGGCCTTCAGGACTCAGCTTCACATGAGAAAAACTTTTCATCCCCCAAAAGATGGTCAGATAGAGCAAACCGTACAGACCATGGAGCAAATTCTTCTTTCTTGCATCCTTGACTTTGGCCACAATTGAGAGGACCACCTACCTTTAGTGGAGTTCGTATACAACAACAACTATCACTCCACCATTGACATTACACACATTGAGGCCTTGTATGGGTGGCCTTGTAGATCACCCATATGCTGGATTGACCTAGGGGAGTCATCCCTCATCGGTCTGTAGTTGGTACGAGCTATCACCAAGAAGGGTAAGACCTCCAAAAAATGGACGAGGACTGCACATAGTAGGAAGATGTTTTATACTGATGGGAGAAAAAGACCCTTATAGTTTCATGATGGTGATCATGTGTTCCTTTTGGTCTCAAATCTATGAGGATTGTAGAGATTTGGATGGGGTTACAAGATATCTCCAAGGTTCATCATACCTTTTTAGATCCTGAGCAGATTTGGTGAGGAGGCGTACCGCCTTGTCCTTCCCCCACTGATGCATCAGGTGCATTATGTTTTCCACATGTTGTAGTTGGGAAGGTACGTTCATGATCCATTGCACGTCATCGACTGGGGTGAGTTGGACATTGGGGATGGGGTGATGTTTGGGGAGCTCTCATTAGAGATAGAGGATCGACTGGATTGGGTCCTACATGGGAGGTCTATTCCTCTGGTTTGAGTTCAGTGGCAGCACGAGAATCTCCAAGAGATCACATAGGAGATGGAGGCTAAGATCCGTGCATATTACCCCCATATGTTTGATTAGTTTTTGTTTTTTCTTTAAGGGATGTAGAGTCTTATGGTGGGGAGAATTTAATGTCTTATAGATTCAGTGTAATTTTTTAACTATATAGAATTTTTCTAAGACCGTACACTATGACGACACATGATTACGAGGCCCAGAGCACCCGAAACAAAATTTTGAACTCCATATAAGGTACATTTATTAAACATGCGAGAGTTTTTTTATATCTTTTGAAATTCTTCTTTTATTGAATATCCGAGGAAAACATTGAATTCATAACACCAAAATGCACCTAGAATGGACATTACATTGGCCAGAAAGCACCGAACAAAAAAGTATATTTTTGAAAAATTAGAGAAAAATAATAAAATATATTAAAAAGTTATTTTATATTCTTTCTCATCTGCTGAGTGGAAGAGGATGAAACTATAGTGCAGTGGCGAAGTGGTGATGGGGTGCATTAATGAGGCTCATTAATGGCCCATATCAAGCAGTGTAACAATGCAATGGAGGGAGCATAAGAGCGAAGCTGTTTCCTAAATGAAACAACATAATGATGTGACACCGAAATGTATCTGAAATGGTGGAACATATTTCATTTAATTATTTGGAACATTGCAGATGATAGAATTAATCCTTGGAGACTCTATAAATAATCTCCAACAGAATTCCTCTCCAACGAAGAATGACTAAGAACAGCCGAGAGACTTCATCGTCTAAAAAACACCTTTGATGAATGGAGCTAGAAGTGATGACGTTGACGCCTTGAACTCTCTAGGACATGTTCCATGTAATCAAATGTCAAATAGATAGGGGTTCGAATTTTATATCAACTTTCTTCCTCGTTCTTCTATTTCTAGAAAACATAAACGTGGATCATCCCACAAACAAGTTGATCTGTGATTCATGCGTTTATGTAGTATGATGAATTTTATTGGGGATTTATTATACGGGATTCAAACATGGAATTAAACTATTTAACTACAATTACTGAACCCCCCTTGATTTAAACCACTAACATGGAGGGACCAGACCAACACAAACAAGGCCCAAGAACCATCGCTTGTGTGTTCTTGGTGGCTGAATTGTCGAAGTGGTGGAATTCAATTCTGGGGCCTGGTTAATGATGGTGTCGACCTGAGGGACCCTTTGGCGCAAACGGGTTAGAGGACAGACCACCAGAGCAACTCCAGCTGCTTTCAGAAGGGACAACCAGTTTGGCCATCAGCACCCCCAGTGGCAGAAGCTGCAGCAACTGGGTGATGTGGAGTTGGGCACTGCATGGTGGGTGTGGCCCATGTCTGGGCCACCCTAGTGTGATGTTCCATGGTCCGTAGACCATGGATGGATGTGCCCCACATCCTAAAGGCCACCTAGAACTAGACACGGCTCGACTGTCACGTCCTTGCTGGGCAGCACACTACCAATCCGCCCACTAGAGGACATGTCTAAGGCTGGAAGACCATGCGCCCAAATCAATGAGATAGGCCGGTCCCACGGCCTAGTGGGCCGGACCAACATTGGTGGGCCAAACCCACACCAGTATGATGCACCTACACTAGAAAGACAAACCCGCGCCTTTCAGGTATGGCCCGACTAAACCAGGTCGCCGAGCGATCTGGAAGGCTGGACCCTCAGCCAAATTGGACTAGGTCCAGTGAGGCCATTTTGTCATGGCCCACTGGCCTAGCCAGATCGAACCGAACCAGAACCAAACTAGGTCAGGTCGAGTCTGTTTAATTAATCAGGGGTATGTGGGATTCTTGGGTTGGTCAGACTAGGTCAGACCTGGCCCCATCATAATCTGCCCCCTGTTTACTAAAATGCTGGTATCTTGCAAACCACGTGTCTGATTAATGATCCATTTGTTGTATTGGTATCTTCTTGATGAGGTGAATCATTGTGATTGCATCGGGGTTACTATCCTGGGTGTCAAGATGTGATGAAGGGCTCAAGGGGAGGTTCTACCATGAATGCCATGTACAAAACACCTAGGTTGGATGAGACATGAAGATTGCTCGAAGATGGCTCAGTGGGAAGAGACACTGTGTGACCTGGCAGGCCCACGGTGGTGAGTGGCTCTGTGTGACCAGGCATATCGACAGTACTTGATAGGAGGAGTAACTCAATTAGAGTTAGGTTGGAAGCGACTCTGTCTAACCCAGAGGGCCCATGGTGGGGAGTGACTCTTTGTGACCCAACATACCCACTATACTCATCTGGGATGAGTACCGTATAAGTCAAAGGTTATTGGGATGCAAATTCTGAGTGACCTAACCTTCCCACTATACTAGATCGAGGAGGAGTTCTCTAGTAGTTGAGGAGTTCAATGATATGACTGATAATGCTACTATCACTACCCTAGAATATACCTGGTGTGAGATGCATCTTTTACTTTGTGCTATGTGGTTGAGGTCTTTATTTGTGGTATTAACAATGTGGTATTTTCTTTGGGGTGTTTACCTTAAGGATTACTGAGAGACCTTCGGGGGTCTCAAGGTCCCTTCTGAGTATCGTTATACTCACCCTTGCATGGTCTTTGCCTTCACGTGTTGTGTCTGGGGTAGACGATGAACGTTTCGAAAGAGGAGATCAGGGGGAAGGGACTAACGAATGCTACGATGGTGGCCTAGGACCAGGTGGGCCCCAGTAGGATCGGGATAGTATGCTATACTATTTTCTCTTTCAGTATCCTCACAACTCTCATGATTAGGTGGGGTTTTCTACATATTACCATCAGAGTTTCCCTTTTTTACATTAATCGTTTCAGTTATATGTTGGGTTTTTTTATGGCCCACTTACATTCACTTTCACTGGCACTCAAATATGTTTTAGTGGTATAATTTTTCCCATTTTAGTGTTGTGGGAAGTGGTTGGGCGTGCATGTGTATAGGATTAAAGGAAATGTCCTCCATTTATGAGAATTTTTTTTGTGCTAGTCACAAGCCCTTGGCCTATAGAAGGTAGGCTTGTTGATAGTCATGGAACGGGCCCCGGGGGATGGGTCATGTCAAATATAACAATCTCATGATCATGATATTTATTTTATTTCTATCAGTTTTATGGTTTATTTAGATGGGTGTGTTGTCATGATTACACAATTAATAAATTAAACAAGCATGAAAGATAAAACTAAAATAAGTCCATCTTATGCGTAAATATTATCTTAGATATGGTTAATAACTTCAGTATATCCAACATAATATTAACAAGCATGTAATAAAGATAATAAAATGTAAATTTAATTGTAAATATAAAATCCCTCATGGAAATATTAAGTCGGTATAACCTTCCATAATCTTGGTTAGAATCGAACAATAGTTAAAAGTGCTTGACCAACCATAGTTGGGGTGCTTTTAATTATCAGGGAATTTTAATGAAGGGTTTTGGGTTGACTTGAATTGGTTCACATCAAGGGTTGACTTCCATAACAGGACTTGCTGTGACCAAGTTGCAATGGTTCAAGAAATCCAAAATAATATGATTTTAGGATTGGGGAGTCCACTCAGAGTATTAAAGAGCTGTGAGTTAATGGAGTTTGAATTTGGAATGTCTGCCTATAACCATTCATGTTTCTTGACCAACCATAGTTAGGGTAATGCAAATGTAAATAAGGATCCTTTCCACTATAATATTCATGAAATAGAATATTATGAAGTCAATGGTGTGGGCTATTGGATTTTGATTAAATAGTGGGAGACTAATAAGTATTAATTTATTTATTTGTCATAGTTTTATCAAGATAATGTACAAAATCATTAATCATCCTAATTTGTAGAAACGATAAAAAATAACATCAATCGTATCATTTTTAATCATACTTAAGAAAGAAAACCTTCTTAGTGGCACCAATTTTTTGGAGTGGGAGAGGCATTTACATGTAATCCTCACCACGAAATGAAATTGTATGTGATAGAGTAGCCTATTCCAGTTGTGCCTAGAAAATATTCAAGTGATGGGGAAATATCTTTATATATGAAACATTTGGATGATTCCATATATTTATAATGTTTCATGCTATCTTCCATGTCTAACGAGATCTTGAAGCAACATGAAAACATGGGCGTGTATAGCATGATGTCTCACCTTAAGGATCTCTATCAAGAGAAGGCGAGATAAGAGAGATATGATTTATCCAATGATTTATTCAAAACTAATCATAAAGATTATATAACAGCTGGGACTCATGTAATAAATATTATTACCTACATTGATCTCCAGGACTTCTTAGGGATTAAGTTCCCAGATGAGTTGCATATAGATCTCATCCTATTATCACTGACCAAGACCATCAATAGATTTATTGTCAACTACAACACCAGAAATAATGAGAAGAGTCTATCATAACTGTTGAACTTCATTATCCAATTAGATAGGGTCATGTGGCATGACAAACCCACAGACCTTATGGTGAATAAGAAGAGGAAGGACAAGGATAATGGGAAAAGGGTTTATAAATGGTCTGAATCCCCTGACCACTATCCCTCTTAAAAGGGGAAGATCCAAAGGTAGGGCCCAGAATTGGATGCATTATGTTTTTCATGTGCAAAGTCGGGACACTGGATGAGTAACTGCACCTAAAAGCATGGGGATACTAAAGGTGAATTCGTTATCGAGTGTAATCTTTCAATTTCTACACAGTGGGTATTAGATATAGCTTGTGGGGTTCACATCTGTTTTCAAATGTAGGGTCCAAGTAGATTTATACAGATTTCAATAATAGGGGTGGATCTTAGAGAATCTAATGGTGCAAGGCTGGCTACGTTGGCCATTGGCGATTACCATCTGAGATTGCCTACTGAGAAGATTTTGGTTTTACATAACTATTATTATGTATCTAGTGTAACCAAAAACATAATTTCTTTATCATGTTTGGATATAGATGGATTTATTTTCAATTTAGGAAATAAGGGTTGTTTATTTTATAATAACAACATATGTTATGGTATGGCGTATTTAAATAACAGTTTCTATGTAATAAATTATTAAAACCAAGTATTGGAAATTGATAATGAAACAAACTCACAAGACCCATACAACACCAAGTTGTGGCATCACTACCTCGATCATGTAAAAGAGATGCACTTAATAAAGCTATGATAAGATGGTTATTTAGACTCTACTGAAGTAAAACCACTTGAGAGATTCCACACTTGTTTACAGGGAAAAATGAACAAGATGCATTTTAGTGGATATGGTGAAAGGGCCACAAATCTTCTATGATTGATACACATATATGTTTGTAGACCATTTCCAATAGAATCTAGTGGTGTATATTCGTAAATTATTACATTTATTAATGATCTGAGTAGATATTACTATATATACTAAATGTGGTATAAGTTAGAGTCCTTGAAGGAATTTATGTAATTCAAGAATGATATATCAAATCAGCTAGGTAAAAAGATAAAGAAGCTTTGATTGGATAGAGTTGGAGAATATATAAAACACGATTTCATCAACATTTTATAGAATTTTAGGATTCTATCTCAACTCACTACTTATAAACCATAGTGGGATGATGTTTGTGAATATAGGAGCCACACCTTGTTGGAATTGGTGAGGTCGATGATGAGTCATACAAATATTACATTATCCTTTTGGGGATATTAATTACAAACCATAGTGTACACATAATACTGAGTACCAACTATAGTGGAAAATGGAATTCCCTCGATGTTTTCCAATGAAAAGAAACCCATTTTGTTGCACATATGTGTATGGGGATGAGGGGCGTTTGTTAAGGATTTCTCAGGAAAAAAATTAGCACCCCAGGGCATGAGGTGTATCATTATAGGATATCCTAAGGAAACAAAAGGATATTACCTATACAACCCTTCAGAAAAGAATGTTACTATAACTAGACAATCCAACTTTCTTGAGAGGGATCAAATCCCAAAAATGGATAGTGGGAGAATGATAGACATTAAAGAAGTTGATATTCAATATACAGATGAGTTGGTGCTGGAACAAGTTCCATAGGTCCCTGTGGAAGAGGTTCTAGAAACAAAAGTACTACGTAGGAGCTCAAGAGAGGTATGGGAACCAGAGAGATTTGGTTTCCTACTCACCGAGAATGGTGAATTATTATTATTGGACAATGATGAACCTCCCTCCTCTAAGGAATCATTGTAGATTTTAGAAGTAGCAAGATGGATAGAAGATATGAATTCAGAGATGGATTCCATGTATCAGAACCATGTATGGGTTCTGCTTGATGATCTAGTTGATGTAAAGCCTATTGGATGTAAATCGATATTCAAGAGAAATCTGGACATGGAAGGTCAAGTTAGCACCTATAAAGTAAGGCTAGTGGGTAAAGGATTTAGAAAAAATCATGGAATTGACTATAATGAAACCTTCTCTCCAGTTTCATTGTTTAAATAAATGAGAATCATACTTTCAATAGAATATTAAAATGAATACAAAATTAAAAAAATTGTTGTAATAACAGTATTCTTTTATGGGACCCTTTAAGAAGATATCTATATAAAAAAACACGAAGGTTTTGTGACCCCAGTTGAAGCCAAATGAGTTTTCATGTTGCAGAAATACATTTATGTATTAAATCAAGAATCCATGTTATAGAACATTCCATTTGATGAAGCCATAAATTAACTTGGTTTCATTAAGATTGAATGTGAGCCACATGTTTATAAGCAGTTTAATGGGAATGTTATTGTTATATTAGTATTATATGTTGATGACATATTATTTATTGGAAACGATGTAACTATCTTAAAGTTAGTTAACAAGTGGTTGAAAAAGTGGTTCTCCATGAAGGACATAGGTAAATCATACTAAATTCTAGGGATAAATATCATTAGTGATAGATACAATAGTCTTCTTGGACTATGTCATGGTACACACATTGACTAGATACTAAAGATATTTAGTATATAACAATCCAAGAGGGGATTGATTCTAGTGTCACATGGCCTACATCTATCTAAGAGAATGTATCCTCAAAAACAAAAAGAGAACATTTGGATGAGTAATATTCCATATGATTCGTCTATAGGATCCATTATGTATTCCATGTTATGTACTAAGCATGATGTCTCCTATGCACTAAGCATGGTGGGATGATATCAAACAGATATAGGAGAATAGCTTTGGACTACTGTTAGGACTATCCTTTTGAATCTGAGAATAATTAAGGATATGTTCCTAGTGTGTGGAGGAGATGAGGAGGTTTTCATTAGAGGGTAAGTTGATGCTGGTTTTCAAACAAATCAAAATGATTTAAAGACGCAATCAGGATATGTTATTTCTCTCAACGGAGGAGCATTGAATTGGAAGAGTTCAGAGCATCCATTTATCACTAATTCTATAGCGGATTCCGAATATATAGTAGCTTCTAATGCATCTAAGAGAGCCGAATGGATTTGGAAATTTGTCTACGAGCATGATGTGGGTCCCAGTAGAAGCGACCTTATCACATTTAATTGTGAAAATACTGAAGTGGTGGCTCTTGGAAAAGAACTAAGGTCACATCAATAGACAAAGAACATTCTTAGGAAGTATCACCTCTTGAGGTATTTCTATCAAAGTGGTAAAGTAGTAGTGGGAAGAGTGTACATGGAAGGGAACTTGGTGGAACCCATTAATAAAGGCATATCTCAATAAGAGAATGAATATCATGTGAGGGATAGTAGGTTAAATGTTGTTAGCAGTTGGCTCTAGTCCATGTGGGAGTCTGTTGGAGTTGGTGTCCTAGAGCCAACTATATTTTACTTCAACATGAACTTATATTAATGGATTTGAATATAAATAAATACCTTGTCACATCTTGATTTTTATTCTATGTGGCAATTCATGTGATAATGTTCTAAGGATAGCTCTTTCACTAAAAGGTAATAGCGGATCCCTATTATGATGAGAACCCAGAAGTGCCATAACCCAAATCTTGAATATAAGTTATATAGAAAAATGATGTTATTTGAGGAACAAAAATAATACAGGCCATTTGGGGTGAGAAATCATAAAACATTGAGGCACCTTCTCATATAGTGTGACCTGGGTAACATCACAAAGGATATTGTGAGAATGAGACCCACCTGTAGGAAATAAACATTTCATTGTGTCATTAGATGTTCCTATCTACAAACATGTGTATTGGACCATATAATTTAATATTATTATTGATGGGTATTACAAATCGCACACTTAGATGTATTGAAAAAAACATCTATGACACATAGTTCGAATTTTTGTAGGATATGTTGGGTGCATCATGATTAATAATTAATTAATAGATAATGCATGAAAGGATTTTTCCCTTATGTTACATAATGTAAGTTGGTATCTCATGTCGTTTAATGGAAATTGAAATAGACTAAATAAATCCATTTCCATGGTGAGGAATGGGTGAGTTCAATTCCAGGAAGTCAATGAAATAATTATAGAGAACATGGGCTGATGGAACTAGAATGTAGCCGACTTGATTGGAGATATCGATACAAAGGGATTACATTACCCATTAAGCATTCATATGAGGTGACACATTATTACAACATTAACATCAATCTCTATGAGTAATTTGAAATATTTCTAGATGATAACCTTGTAATTTAGGTAGGATTCTCCTAATTCCATGGATAAAGAAGCCTAGAGGGTCACACACTAAGTGTATCAAAGTATCTTAGTAAAATATTAATTTATCATGATGAATAATGATTATTACTGATGGTGGATTAATAATTATTAAAGGATTCCTGATCACATTTATTTCAACACTAGTTATTTGAGAGAATATATTGTGGGAGAAATAATATAATTATTAGCAAATAATGTAGTGATATATATTTATGAAATAAATAGTCATTATTTAAGGTATAATAAATATGCTCAAGGAAATAAAGGAAAATGGAAAAACAAAATTACACTCCTTGTATATTAACATACATGCCCTATGGTTTTTCATGGAATTTGTGATAAATAATATTATTTATACAATTAAAAAATATGTGGTGTAATTTTCTAGTCACATGTAATGTAATAATAATAGTCAAATTCTATTATTAGACATGGATTTGTACTAATAATTAATTGAAATAAATAAATACACATGGGTAATTATATCATTTTATTATACTAATTATTATAAATGCTAATTACATTATTCTAATTAAGCCTATCCATTCTTTGTGGTTGTGTAGAACCGATATGGAGAAAGATCTCAAGAAAATAGAAAATTATTTCCTCCAAGAATTATTTCATGTTACAAGAGAGATCCTCCTCTTCCAGATCAATGAGATAGCTTTGGAAGAGGCTCTCAAGGCGATCAAAGGCAGACATGATAAGCGAAGGATCTTCTGCACTAGCACTTTGAGATCCATTCGGGGACGTCCATATATATATGGATAATGTTTGGATCACCTCTAGAGGAATCATACACTTTTATTATATGACACAATAATGGTTCGCATTGGGTTGTGACCAGAAACATCAAAAGAGAGAGACAAACATCAAGGTAATTCTTGTATTTTAATTAAATTAATTATAACCAACATATAACGATCCTCTCTATGGTTCTGGGATATCCCCCTTTTGTTTTTGTTCTTTGTTCTTTTTGGAAGATCCCATGTTTTATCATACTGAAGGATTTCGGACTGGTCATTGTTAACGGTAAAATTAAAGTTGGGTACACCCATCCATGCACTTATACTACGCTCGAAACCTACAAACAATGTCTAGAATTGTTTTTTGAGACCAAAAATGTTTCTTGGATTAGCATTGGGATGATATATTTTATGGTTGTGAGGCTGTAGGATCCAGACTTTTTCCAGGTATATCCCTCTTTGAGTTTTCATTAAGAAATGGTGGATGAGTTTTGTTTGGGGATGGAGAACCTTAACCTAATGATTAGGAATATTTGTTTGGTTGAATTAATGGAGTTTTGGTATAAATGGTTCAAGTGTTACTGTGGCTTCTTAGTATTTTGAAAATATTTAAAGGGGGTTCTAGTTATTTTATATGACAAATGGGATGAAAAAACATTTGTAGATCGTTTAAATGTATTGTAAATGGATTAGACGTCATGTAATATTCATGATATTTTAATATTCCGCCGACGAGATGAGTTTTTTGGTGTATCCAATTAAAAATAATTACACATTGCGTAATTCCCTGACATAATAATTTAAAGTATAATGTGTAGATAATTTTACAATTCACATTGGTTTAGTTTTTTCCTCTTGCCCTAGGGTTGCCCTCCATAAAATTTTGGAGTGAAAAATCCCTTCCTGATGTTCTGATAATGCATCTGTTCCCTGGTAATTGGTTTTGGTCCAATTCTCTCTTCTCTCCCTTGTTTATCTAGACATTTCATTGTAATAATTTAACCTTGTGTGTTTTTGGTTTTAATCTTTATTAGTTTTGATCTAGTATCATTCCTGTGATCATCTTCACATTCTTCCCCATGTGAATTTACTGCTAGAAGCATTGCTCGATCAGTAGTTAAAGGTAGGGAGTCTAAACCTTAATACCATGTGTTGTTAATTGTCATGTATGTGAAATACTGCAATTGTGACTACATATTATGGGATTAATAGATTGATATAATGCATTAAACCATTCCTCAGATTCCCTTTGTATTCAATTGGTTATTGACATGGTTTATAGGTATTATTTGGGTGATAGAACCCTTGAATATAAATAAATTGTTAATGGATTAAAGTGTGTATATTATGACATGAATTATGGGTATTTTGTATATAGATTGACCTTGTATTTTTTGGTTTTTTGAGATAAATGGAATTCTATTGGTTATGAAAAATTGATATATTAATTGTGTATGTGAAAGTTAAATGGTAATTAATATAATTAGACATTGTTCGATATGTTGTGAAATTTTGATATCCATGTTTCGATGAATTTTTCAGTGATTAAATACTGTAATGCTTATAAAGGGTGTTGGCCCATGGTTAAATTCTGAATTTATTATACAAGAAACTTCCCAAGGTCATATTATGAATTTATTATATAATGGGATATTTCTAGTTGACATGTTGAAATGCTTTTATAGAGGGATATGACTAGTGACACATGTTTAAATTCTTATATAGTACGACAGTCTTACTTACACATGCTGAAATTCTTATATAGTGGGGTTGACCATGACTAAATAATGAAATGATTTTATTGGGGAGTTTACCGAGATTTTTTTGATTTATACCTTGAATATAAGGTTATGGTTGGCATGGTTGTAAGACATCCTTGGAGTCATTACGGAATGGAACTGATGTTGGTTATGACATTCCTTGGTAATAAGATTGTTAGAATGATCATGAGACATTCTTAGAGATATTCCAATATGGTGACGAAATAGGTTGATGTGGTATTATGTTAGATATTTTATTATTTAATACACACCATTATTGTATTCTTTCGTACACGTTTTATCAGACTGGTTATATTTATACAATGTGGTGTCGACATAATTTGTTATACTCACACCTTATTTATGCCACCATTGGTACCCAAGCAGGTTATGTGGCTGTAGGTTTGGAAAAGGGTAAGGGACCTTGATAGTAATTATTTTCATACTGGTTGGGTTGTAGTTTGAAGATGAGACCAAAATGGGGTTCAATACTAGGGCATTTTGATTATTTATTTTAATATCCTATTATTTTACTTGTATTTACGGCCAATATGACATTTCATTACATTATAGAACAAAATTTCTTTATTAAATTATTATTTATTGGTTTGTTCAGTAGGATTCTATTTTTGGTTTCCGATGTATTATGTTGTTCTGTTTACTTCCACACTAAGATATTTATTTATTGTTATTTATTATTCCAATATGTTTTAACACTGTAACATAGGGTATGGTTTACCCACTATACATATGAAACCTACACTGCTAGTCAATAGCTTCTATAATACAAGGATTAATCCTTGAGGTCTCATAACTAACCCATTTTGGCCACATGATAGAGTTACGGACTGGGGGATGTTACAACACTGTCGGATGAAGTGTGTGATCATTGGGTTGTCTCCTTTTGGTATCTACAAGTGCAAGGGTTGATCTAATGTATCAACCATAATCAGTAATTCTTGAACCAGGGAAGAGGAATGAAAGGAATCAATCACACACATATCTACTAGTAAATCATTTAAGAAATAAAGGAAATAGACCATACATCATATCCTCTCTAGAGTCTCTGAGTCATAGGCCTCCATATCCTGTAGCTATCCTTTTCCCTAACCCCATATCTCCCTAATATTTTTGTGGATCACCTAGGGGTGGTGGTGGAAATTCATCAATCCTCCTACAACCTCTTACTACTCTATCTACCATACTTTCACATCTACCTCCATGAGGAACTCATTTATCCTTCACCCACTTATGCCTATATAGCATGTCAACCATCTCTTGATCAGATATATGATTGGTTATAAAATATCATGAAAGATGTCCCTGTATATCAAAATAGAAACAAAAAAATCCCTCAGATGAATGAAGAAATCCTAAGATAACCACACCACTAATCCTCTTTCCTGGGGTTTTTTCGAAAAGCATCTGACATGCTCGGTTCCCTGTGACTACCACCAACTATCTTTTGTTGAAGTCTCAGCTCTTGTGATCCCACTATTGGCACCCATTTTTAGTGGATGTTCTTCTAGGATGATCTCCAATACTATGTACTACTCAAGCAGTCCATTATAGGTGGAAATGAAAATATATATCATTGAATCCTAGATATAACAACGTAATCATTGCAAAATGTTACATGATCTAAAGAACATACTGTTTACCATATATATTTAGTATAGAAAGATGTTGGTAAAACAAGTTGGATAATACATCATGGTTATACCACCCTGTTAATGATGTAAAATATCCTATATATTCATTGATTATAATGTGGCTGGATAAACCTCTCCTTCTCAAGAGACACAAAAAGTCCGATCTAGAGAAATCTTCCACATCATGTGAATGATTCACTAGACTCCACTATGTCCTAAAAATTTCCCAATTGAGGATTTCTATATGATATTCATGCATCCTCATGAGGTATATAACTTGAGTGACTACCTATTAAAACACCTAATCTAATTAGGGTTATGGATTTCCCCAAAACCTTAGAGGTCATTACCGTTAGAACTCATGCAGCACCCTCAGCCTATGTGCATCCTCATCCGGTACTACTATCACATCCTTCTGGTCAATGTGTGGTGGTATACCAAGTAAACCACCTAGAGGTATTATCTTCTATATAGGCACATGTACTAAAACATTTTCACTTGATGGATTATTATCATAATCATACAGTGGAATCCTTGTTATCTATCATCATGGAGGAATCCCAAAATAAAAAAGATATATCATGGTCAAAGAGTATCTCTACAAAGCTAACTAAAAAATTATATAAAAAAACAAACTATTATGACATGATGCATGTCCCAAAAAATTCCACTACAACCAATCTCAACATGTACCAAGTCAACAAGAAGGTTGATAGAGTCTGGTGGAATGGATATGTCAGCTGCCACACGAAAATTGGGGTCTCTATCCATAAAGATGAACTCAAAAGACTTTAACAATTTTTCCCAAAATCCAGAACCAATCTCAAAAACACTATCCCTAAGGTATAACTAACTCCTATAATAACACTCTATAATGACATAGCTCGATAAGGCCCGAGATGTTACTACATGAAATCTACCTCTAATATGTAAGGGACTGGTGACCAGTGCTAAGTAGAAATGTCCCACACATGAGAAGAATTATACTAATATACATGTTCACACATGAAAATATATAATCCATACAATGAAAAAAATAAATAAAAAAACCGATGCAGGAATACATCTTGAATCCCACAACTAGAAAATGAAAATAATGTATTGAATGTTATAAAGGGGAGAAATACAAGCCCAAAAAAATATAGAGAGTAAAACAAACTCACAAGGAGGGGACATCTATCAAATGAAACTGCACAGAAAACACCTTGGTCTATATATCCAAAACTATGCTCTACTTTCACCCTATCCTCCTAGGACACCATCAAAAGGGTCATCATCTGCACAAGACACAATATGTGCAGGCAGAACCCGTGTAGGGGTGAGTATAAAAATACCTAGTAGAACACCCCAAAATCAATGAACATAATAATCAAGAGTAGTCAACCAATAAATGTAATACTGTAATGAAAATATAATAAAAACAAAACCAAGATATAATTATGAAGAACACCATGCATTTAAAAGAACTCAGCCATACTATTGACCATATGATCTTGTTCAAAGCTTATGGGAAATGATTGTTTTGGGGGATACCACTACACAAGCCTTGATATCACTAATGAAACTCAAATAATAGGTAATGATAATTGCAACCTGCCTTGAAAAACTCATTTTTCTCTATTGAACTCAATCCATATTTAAGGGATCAAAACCATGACTACTGTGGGACACAAAAAACCTAATATAGATCAACCCAATATATTGGTGATTTTATTCCAATCATACTATAAAAACTAGTGACATTACATTATGGATGGGCTATCATTTCATTGAACAAGTAGGTCACACTAATTCTATGAAACCCACATAGGCTATAAGATACAATGATAGAGGATCCAACATCGGTCTTATGGTGGGACACCAATAGGTCTATCTAAGACTCATCATCAAGAGGGGATCAAAATCTTGATATGTATGTAATTATGTATTGTACCCTTGAGGGTATGGATCAAGGGAACACAATCAACCGATATTGTATGAAACTAATTAAACAAAGGAACCAAACACCATTAATGGTGGTACACATTGTGTACTAGAGAGTACATAGTGTGTCTAGCCTACCCCGGGTTATCCCATGTGTCGTTTCCTCACATAAAATATAAACCTCAAAATAAACAGTGTTTCCAATAAGGTAAAATGAATTTAGAGGCATATATATCACTCTGACAATTCCACTTACCCATTCTCATGTACTTCTAATCATGTCCACGTATCAAACCCTATAAACCTGGCAGTGCCTGTGTACACCAGGCTGTGTCTGAGTACACTTGGCCATGTCAAAGTACCTCGACCTTCCCATGCCTATCTATAATATAAGACAGAAACCAATCCACTAGTATTGATTACTTGGTTTGTGAAAATATCATAAGCTGTGTGATATTTTTTTATCTATAAAATATCTAGAATCATAGAAAGGTCCCCACACATCATATAGTTCTAGATTACGCATTGTGTAACTAAAAGATTTTCAGAACCCTTGTGTTATTATTTGCATCATCTGTCCACAATTCCAAAACTATGATTTCATCTAGGAGTCATGGATATGATGTTTTCTAACCCACTGGTCGCCATATATATGAATCTAGGATTCAAATACACTCATCAAATGTCATTATAAAGCCACACCTTAATCTCCGCACAAAAAACTAGGAAGAATGAGAACCATCAATATATTAAAATATACCTCCGATCATCCTCTTTTATTATCACACCTATATACATACATTATTATAAAACTCACCCATGGTATTGATCTGGTGCATTGAAGAATTTTCATGCAATCATCAGATATCAGGTATCCATCGATTAATTGGAAAAAGAAAATACCAATGATTAATATGAAAAGAAACGAGGGAGAACCCCATAAATAATAAATGCATTGAATTAAACATATCCTATGTTAGTTTTCTTCCTTGATATTTTGTCGAAGAAGAGACAAAAAAATAGTAATAATCAACACATATAAATAAGTCAACCGTAAATAAATCAACTGTCGATGCGCAAATAAAATATTGTTTATGTAGTTTATCTATGTTCCAAAAAAATAAGGAATAAGATAGAATCAAAAAATAAGAACCCTAAATGGATATTGAATGAATCAATAATGAAGTAAAATGTTGTATTTAGTCCATTGAAAAGATCCACAAACTTTGATGGTGTAACAATCCACAATATTGATCAAATATGATGTTTTCCTCCCTGAATGATCTCCTCTAAAGGTCCTCTAGATATCTTGGGTTATGTGGATAACATTGATATCTTATCATAAAAATATAATTATTGAGAAAAATAGGTCATGACATCAACATATTAATATAAATAAATCTAATTAATTTATCTTATTATTTAATCCCATAGCAGCTTTTAACCAAACACTCAATGACAATAAAGATTATGTCCCACGTAGGGTAAAGCCCAAGATCTAAATAGAATAGAAGCCTCATATTTATGATTCGATCATTTGTTTGGGATTAGTTATACTTTTTAAAAAAATATGTGGGTTTGAAATTAATATTTTTTATATTTTTTTAAATACAAATTCCAGGCTCATTAGGCCCCAGAATCTAATGAGGTCTCGTTACATGGTATAAAAATTTTTCTATATAATATATTGAAGTAATATATAGAAAAATAAATGTTATTAAATATGAAAATTAATATGAACCTAATGTTTAGTTAATAATGTTTAGTTAGGATAAATATATGATTAAAATTGATGAAATAAACTGGATTGTATGGGTGGCCTTGAAACCAGTTAGTGTTTTGATGAAAAATGTATTTATGTTATTGTTGATGATGTTTATTTAATTTTTTAGTTTTTATAATATATTAATTAGCGTTAATTTCTAGAAGAATATAAGTTTTAATTGATTTTATATGGTGATTTAGGTTAGTAACATGTTTTAGGTGAATATTTGATCAAGGTATTCACATGTTTGGTATGTGCCATTACAAACTACATTATTTAGTTTGCTGATAAAATTCAATGTTGATCTTGAATATATATATATATATGATTAAATATATATTACTTTTAGGTTGTAAATTTGTTCAGACATATTTTGTAGGAGACTTAAGGTCAAATTTTTAAGGAATGGATTATGTTGAACTTTATGTTTTTTGTATCCTTTTCGGACTACTTGTGTAAAACATTTTGGTTGTGGTAAATATTTTACGATGGAGGGAATGACTTGTCATTATTTTATAGATCGTATGATCATTTGAAAGTTATTTTTAGTGAAAATTTTTTAAAAATTTTTTAAAATTAAAATGAGTTTATTAATATTTTCAATATCCCAATTAAGGTCACTATAATGAATTTTGTGTTATATTTTTGTATAAAAACTATTTATACTTAAGATTTTTTTTAGAAAACTTCCTTTCATCAAGATTTTATAGTTTAATTCTGAATTAAATTCAACATTTTATCTAAATTTCTTTTGATAAAATGTATTCCATAATTATATTCATAATAATTATTATAATTTAGCATATTCAACATAATCTTACTTCCTTATGAATAGTAAGTATAGTAAATTTTTATCACCTCGTTAAAAGAGGCAAATTAGGTTAAAACCATGGTGTCAAACATTAAAATCTCTCCCATACATGAATTTATAATATTTTATGAGTTTTTTCCAACAAATATATCAATAAATATTTAAATAAGGTATTTTAAAACATTAATTTTCAATTTGGAAACCGATATTGACTTTTGTGAAGATAACTTATATTTTATTCAATTATTTTTTTGTATCTTTATTAAATGCCAAGATGGAAGATTCCATTTGTTTATATAATTCCCAAATTGTATAAATACATTATTTTTTTATTTACCCAAAAAATATATGGTAACCAATTTATCACTTTATTTTAGGGTAAAATTAATTTTTTATTATAAATCTGATATTTTCCTAAAAACAATATTTCATGCAGTTTGTGTTCTTATATTTAAAATAATTTATAACTCCTAAAGAAATTATATATAAAAAATTTTGATTAAAAATTTGGAATCATCAAGTAAATTTATTTAGACTTAACCTTTTATTTTTGGTAATATAATTATGTTATCATGGTCAAATGTTCAGTTATCACCCTTTGTTAAAATGAGTTTAAATCTGTTTAACTTGGAGATAATGCGTAAAATGTATTCCAAACTAGAACATATTTTTTGAGTTTATTTATACACTCTAACATCTTATTTTTGAATTTCATGTTCATTTTTGTTTCTTTACATGATTATTTTATTTATATTATTTAATTTTTTAAGTAATTCAAAGTGTGTTATTTTTCTTCCCTATAAAAGGATACCAAATCTCATCTATTTTCCGAAATTATTGAGACTTATAACTTATAATATAACTACTATATTATATTTATATATAACTTCATTAAATTATATAGATTCTTGTTTTCCAAAATACCATCTGTTTAATGCTTAAGGTGTAATCCAAATGAGTTTTCTCAATAATGATTTATACCTCATTACCAAGTACATTTAACATTATTTCTTCTTATAGCTACTGTAAATATTTTATATCTATTATAAAATAATAATGTCGGTGTAAATAATATACATAAATGTTATAATAATTATGGAATCAACATTATCAACCCTCTTTTCCACCAAACGGGAAGTGAAACTCTCTATTATGCAGACGCGTAGACTTCCCCCTCCAAGCAGGGATACAATTTATATTCCATTAAAATGTTTTTGGATGGTTATTATAATGTGTTTAATGTATATATATGATATTTATGATACAATTATTCTTAAATAATGAAAATATTACATCTACCTTCCTACCTTACCATCTTTTGGAAAATGATAAAACCTCTTATGCGTACTTGTGGACTACCACCTCCAAAAAATGTTTTGACTCGTTTTTCATTTCCACATTAAATTGATGGTAACAAGTATATATCTAATGGTTATATATGATATGTATTATATGATAATTATTATTTAAATGTGAATTATTATTTAAGTTTTTTGTTCTATCCTTTGAAAACTTATAACGTTATTCATACAAACAGACAACCTACCGTCTCCATGAAACGTGTAAATCATTTTTCTATCAATAATTTTTTTGTATGACTAAAAATATATATAAAGTTAATATTTATTATATTTATATCATTAATAAAATTATTTATATAATTAAACCATGATCAATGTACAAGGACATAAACTTCTGAAATGAAACTCTAATGAAACATTTTACAATTAACACCAAAAAGTGACAATTTTAATAAATAACTATTAATAAATGGGAGTTAAAATGTTTTAAATGGATCATATATTGTATTTTTTTATATAATTATAATTTATTATATACTTTTGTATATCTAATTGAATTCAAATTTAACATTATGTAAGGGTTTATAGTCTCACTTTTATTTATGTAATACACATGACATATTCACCACTTTATTCTTTTATGTGTCATATATAATAACTATGAATGAATTTTATTATTATTTTTATGAAAATTATGGTGAATTAAATATTTATATATGGGTATACCTTTATATATGTTTTAATTTAGATATTATCAAAGCGGTAAGGGTTCATTGTCTCAATATTATTTCGTTGGGACATGTTTCTTGTTATGTATCTATTTATATTAATGAGTTGTATATACTTACCCTTTGAAAAGATATTTCATGATTATAATCATTTTAATTATATTTAAGGTTTAATTTTTTCTTATTATTTAATGGGGCCTATAATTAAAATGTTATCAAATTTGTAAGGGTTTTATTTTACCATTTTATCATTTATTGGTATTGGTTGTGGTTAAGTTTCCTATGATGAAATATCATGATCCACCTATCAAAATATCATGAATTTTATTCTCCTTTATATATTCTGGAAATTTTGATGTAATAATACCATTTACATTTATTTTTTTACTTAAAACTATTCAGAATTATTTTTAATAAAAATAGACTTTATTTCCTATTTTTTTACTAATATTTTTATTTCCTGTCCTTGTTTTCTTTAAAATATATGCAAGAATGTTTTTAATATTGTCCTATAATTGTTTAAATTCATTTTTACCCATGTTTTTTTATTTTTTTTGAAACAATATTGTTATCATTTCCAAAAAAGATACTTTTATGAATTTACTAAAAATGTGAAATGAAAATTTTATTTACCGTACAAAGCTTGAAAAAAATTACACATTGTCATGAAAACACAATTATTTGAATATTCCTTTAATATATTTTATGTTTCTTTCAATGAAATTTTTTTCCTTACTTTTTGGGAAATTTTTGGATTTCAAATAATTTATTTCAAAATGAAAATTTATTTTTATCAACTATTATTCCAAATATATTTTAAAGAAACTATCATCCATAATACAATCATTTGAAGTTAATTATGATTTTATTTTGATATGATCCAATGATACGGTGCTAATTATTTATCTGGATAGTATATGGTTATGATAATGATATAGTTCAATTACTCATTTATTTTCTAGGGGTGATATTGTGATGATAAGATGAATTTTTTATGATCTTGTGATTATTATAAGAATGAATTATCATTATGTGATGGTTGGGTCTATTATATATTTCAAATAAATTGGTTAAATTGATATTAATACCCCATTAGATGATGATGATAAACATGGAAATGATGGTTAATATATTTTTTCACATATTTATGCCTCAGTATGATTTATTTTAGTTATGATCATAGTAAAATTAGTTTACATGATTGTGCATAGATTTTTTCTCATTTTGATGCATGACTGTGATCACTATATAAATAAACTCATAAGATATTTTTAAAACATGATCGTTTTTATGTATTTTCACAATATTATGATTTATTATGATTATGTCGCCACCTTCATATGATATGAATCAGGAAATATAATTATTTATTTGACATCCTTATTAATAATTCTTCTAGAAATGAATTTATTTGGGAGATTATGATATAAAATTTTCTGGATATGAATATTTTAAATTGAGAACTTGCACATGAATATGTTGTCATACCATTGTGATCATATTTTGAAATAATTATTAACATCTCCCATGTTTTCCCTTACCATGTGTATAAGCCCAACATTTTATGTGTCTTCATTTCTAAGATTTTTATGGGAGGTTCTATTTGTGATGAGTCTATAAGGGAACCTTATATAATGACATATGTTTTTGATGATAACAATTGTACTTAAATAAAAGATTTTTATATAATGTATCTAAAGAAACTAAAACTTTATGGTCCACCGACATGTATTATTAAAATATATTGAATATTTATCTAACCATATAGAATATATATGAATTAAATGTATGAGTCACTATACATGGTGTAGGTTATCATCTTGTGACATATCATGTAAAATTAAATGGTATTAACTTTACACAATGACAAATTAAAGGGGAATCAATGTTTTCAATATGGTATGGTGTCAGTGATTTAGGAATTTTGTAGGAACCTGGGGAATCCTAACTCATAGATATGGTTTTGGTTCCTAGATAATCCTAACCACGAACCAACACAGGTTTTTCCATGCTATGGTGATTGATATGGTTTTAAAAACAAGGATTAAACACATTTAATAATTGAATAAAAATACGTTAATTCCACTAATGAGTTTATATGGATCATATTATGTACCTTAAATGTGGATTAAATCCAAAAACACTGATGGATCTATCTCTAAGGAATCAAATTTGTAAGTGTATTTAAAAAATAAAGTATAAAGAAAAATACATAAAATGAGAAAATATTGTTAGATTCCATGAATGTTTTTTGAAAAAGGTAGCTTGATGATAATAATAACGAGTAGTACATGAATGCATCATACCATTGAGGTGAATACACTGGCCATTGGATACGTAGACACTTTATAAGGAATCTCAAAAGCATTATGGTTTTCCAGTTCATTTTCTGGGTTAAGAACAACCTTTAGTATAAGAAGAGAGTTTTAGATATAGGTCAATATTATCACATACACTCATACATTATCAAATGAACACATAAGAATTAATATAAGAATAATTATATTCATATATTCTCATCCTCGATGCTCTTTATTAAATGAAGAGTACTGACTATACATGATGTCTTGGGTCCCATCACATGACATCTATCTATTTCCTCATTTTCCATTTATTCGTTTAACACATTAAATAATATGGTGAAAAAGCTATAAAAAACAAACCCATTAGTTCATAACTGATGAAAAACTATTTAGAGAAGGATGTGATAGATGTATGAATCATATGCATGCTAAAACCAATATGGATATCGACCATGACATTATATACACCACCATAGAGTAATGATTGTCATTTTAGTGAACATCCAAAATTTATATATGGATAATGATGGTGGAACCCTTTTGGTGGACTACAGGATTTTAAGAGATGATTATGGGATTGTTAGGTAAGTTATGAAGGATTCTAACTATAATAATTGATTTAGAGTTTTCCTAATGGATAGGTATGATGAGTCCTAGATGAAGGACATAAGAGTGATTGATGAACTTGGAATCATATTTTCAAGGTCCTTGAGGAGAGACAATATGGGATGATCCCTTGGAAATGGTATCGAGCATTGATGATAAATATAATGATATTATAGAAAAAAACTCCAGAGTATTGTGTTGGATAGATCCTAATAGATAATAGAACACACTAGATATATGATTAATTAGGGACTAAAAATGATACAATATATCATAGTAGATTCTATATTGATGATATGAGAATGTCATTCGGTTTATCATGTTGAGGTCATCAAACCAGGATGGTCTGGAGGATTTCAGTGAGTATATTAGTGGACACTGAGGAATAACATGTGATGTGAGGCATTTATTGAGTGTATAACACCCTATTAGTGAGATGATGAACTTTATAGTGGGGTGTAATACCCTTATGTGGGTATTAGATGAGGTAGTTTTTGGAATAGAGACTACTTGGATTTTCATCATGGTTGTTGGGTATAATAAATGGATAAGTATGGGTAGATATAATTTTACGTTCCACCCTATAACACAAATAAAATGTGTGAGAAAGAAACGGCTAACGTGAAAATTATAATTCATTCAATTGAGAGTCCAACCCCATATTTGTGTCAGGGGATTCGATTGATAAACAACCCATATAAGATTTGTTATATGAGATGAAACATGTGGGACACACAACACTTCAATTTTTTTACCTGTGATGCGATAGTCAGACCAAACTAGCCTTTAGATTTTGTATGGAATTCATTGGGGAAATACTAGGATTTATCATTTATGCCTATCTTGAATACCATGGTAAATCCCCTTAGATTTAACTATTACATCTTTATGGAATGTCTTAGGATACACCCTTTTATTTGGTTGTTATTCCTATATGAAATGACATAGGTAATCTACTTGAATTTGAGTCTTATTTCTAATTATGATTCCTTGGGAAATCCCTTAGGATTTAACTATTATGACTATATGAAATTCCTTGGGTAAACCCCATGAATAATTCTTGATTTCTATTTATAAGGTGAGAACCATTCCCCTAGATGTGATTATTAGGCAGGGAATGTTTTCCACATAGAAAGATTATTTAATACTTATTGGAGGGGTTCTTTCCTCTAGATATTTTTTATGAGATTACGAAGTGGGGATCCTCCCTTGGAAATATTAGATGTGATTACCAGGTTGGTTTTTTTCCCCCAAGAGAAAAATATAGAATAGTTGGGTGGTAACACAAGATTCGGATTTGGGTCTGATATTATGGATTTACTTGGATTACCTAATAGGAAATAACCATTTATTTTGAAATTATTGAATTCCTAGGTTGTTTCCTTGGATTAAACTTCATGACTATATGTATTCATATATGTGAGATTCATGGTAAAATAAGTATGATCTGGAAAATAAAGGTGTTCTCAAAAAAATCTAACATTGATCAAAGATGATTTATGTTATTCTTGCGTGTCACCTTAAAACCCAAGGATTTTTTGTGTTTATTATTTATTTTGATGTCAATTATTATCCAACCAGGCTGGGCATATCACATGTTCATGAATGTTTTATAAAATTAGAGCATATGTATATCGTTGGAGGTGTCCTACTGAGAGTGTATTTCTTAACCATTATATGTATACCTTGGTGGGTATCCTAACATTATGTTTTCTTTTAGGTTGATCACATGTTGTGTATTGGACCGAACATATGACTAGTGTTGTATAATTGTTATGGAGTAGCTTGACAAGGATTTGGATCTTTGGATTGAGGTATGAATTATGGAAGATAGTAGTGATTTATGTATTTTGTTTCTTATTTTATTGGTATATGTGATCAGTACAGTGGGATATCGATTATTATATGATGGTATGACTATATTCTTTACTTTCATTCGATACAGTATGATTATGTTTCATTACATCCATGTTATCTACTTATTATTGATGGACATTGTTAGATTATTTTCACTTTATTTTACAATGTAATGAAGATATAGTCTCCCCAAAAAGACAATATAGACCCTCTCTACCAGGAAGACGCCACTAGAGTATGGGGGGGATCACCTAATGTCCAATTACTATATGGTGTAGGATATCAATCAGTGGTCTGGGGCTAGGATGTTTCACTGGTTATGATAAAACCCTTCTCCACAAGGCTCTCTAGCTACACCTTCAGATCCCTGATCTCATTGGGGGATATTTGATATGATGACGATGAACTCAGTGTAGGACTAAGTTGTAGGTCTAAACAAAATTTAATATATCATAAAGGGGACAATTTATGTGTCTTTGATTTGATACATATTTTCCAAAAATATTTTATATTAAATTTATTGTTTTTGTGTGTGATAAAATTAGATTTATTAATAAATTTGTTATATTTATCAAATTTTTGTGAAAATATGTTTTCACTGAATAATTAGGTAAAATATTGAATTCTTGGACTTAAATTAAAATATTCTGCAGGCTTCATTTTTAAATATTTTTGTGAGATTTTTTATTTAATAAAACTTGACTGTTTATTTTTTTTGATTGGACAAAATCATATTTATTAAACTTAATTATTTCAAAAAGATTATTAAAATATTACATAATGTTTTTAAATTATTGTAAATGTTTTTAATTTATTAAGTATATATTAAATATATTACATATTTAAATCTTATTACATAATGAAAAAATATATTTCATAGGAATTAATTATTTTATTCAATTATAAATTAGATTATGTTTAGTGAATTTTATTTATTCTTACATTGTGAATGTTTTATCTTCCACATAATGTTTATATGTTGTGATGTATGTTTTTCTATAAATTCTGAATGAACATAAAGTTTTAACCTTCATGAAAATAAGATAAATTGATAAGAATTTTTTTTTGGGTTTATATAATACAATGAATAATACTTTTCAGTATAATTTTTTTAGTTTCCCAGTATATAATATAAATTATTCACTATAAATTTGATGTGTATCATTTTTTACTTTGAATAATTTTGAAGGATCTTTTTTAGCTTATTGATGCATAAAATTTTCCTATCATTTCATAATTTTTTACAAGATATTCACATGAGCTTCTTGAAAAATAGATGGTGCTTGATCATTGAAGTTCCACGGGATAATCGATCTTAGTATTTGGATGCTTGAAAGATAAAAAATCAAATCCAGTTCCTGGTAGCCATATGTTTTTTTAAATAATAATGGGATGATGATGGGTGAAAAGACCATGTGTGAAACAAACTAACCACTCCACAACTGCATAAATAATTGAGGAACAATTTGGATGTAGTGTAAAATTGAAAGCTTGAGTAGATTGAAAAAAGATATCAAGATTTTGGGATCATTGGGGAATGTTGAGTTGATATTTGTCATTTGTGAATGTTGTTATAATATTATATATAATCTCAAAAAAAAGTATGATAAACTATGTGAAGATAAGATGACCCAGTTGATCAAAAGGTGAAGAAGGATGTTATTCTAGCTGAGTGATTTTATTGACCGAAGATAAAGATCAATCGAGATCAATGATGAAAAAAAGAGGGTCTAGTTTTATGGATAAGGGTTTATTCTTATAGTTCAATTACTGACATAGGGATAATAATGAGTGGAAACTACCCCAAATATTGAATTTAAATCTACTGAAGATAGAAACTATGATTTCTGGATTCTTGTTTGCTTGTTTACCTCATCTTTTGATAGTATGAGTTAGATGATTGAATTGTTTGAGAGGTTGGAGATATAAGAACACCATGTTCTTGATTATTTGAATATGATACTAATAAGAGTGTGGATTCCTAGAATTAGTTACAGATGTGGGATTGAATTATCAGGTATTATTAAGACCCTTTTAAGGGTTGAATTGTTGATGAAATAACTAGACTAAGGGATTTTTTTAGGAAATTATAATGATATAATTTTTTTTTCAATACCATTTCATGAAAATGATATAATTAAAAAAATTCTTGGTTGATCTTGAGATCATTGGAAGGGATGAACCAATGGTTTATGATAATTTTTAATCTAATGCATTGGTGTTAAAGATGAAATGCATGAATAAGACTAGTAAATTATTAAAATAATAAATAGTTAATGGTGATATTTTTTCTTCATAATTTTGTGTGTAATGATCATTTCAAATACCTTAATTTTGGGGATAAATGTTGAATTAAAAATATATAACATATTGGGAGACATTTTTTGAAGGTAATTAAGTAATTATGTACCTTTCAAAACTATAAGTGGAGCTAAACATAGGAAATTAAAGATAACTCACCCAACAGATGAGACGAGACTATAATGTTTTTCTCATGATAAATTTATGGATCTGAATCGAAAATAATCGGGGGTGGGGGGATTTTCTAGTCATATGATGATGTCACAGTCATAAGAATATCACTAATATCAAGTTGAAGGATATCAAGTACTCATGCCATGTAGTGATCAGTGGTGAGTCAAAGGCATTGAGGAATGAGATATGTATCCATCTAACTAAGATAAATATTTAATGGACACTATAGAGAAATAGAGGACAAGTAGCAGTGGAACAATAGTATGGGATTATTGAAATCCTGAAAAGAAGATTCTTAGAGATAAAAAGTTGACAAAAAAGTGTGGAGAGATTAATTCTCATTTAACAAAGAAAGATATCTACCTCTTACCCCTCCCTCCCTCCTCCTCATCCTCCCCCACCCCTCCTTCTATATTTCATGATTTTTTTCGTGTGCTCAAATTTCATCTAAAAAATTATTTTATTCGTAATTAATAAAGGATATTACAATTAATGTATTTTTAATGAAATCTTGGTTTGTTATTTATCTATTAAAAATTGAAATGTTTTCATCCTAGTCATGTTTCCTTGGATTCAGTTGTTGATTTTGTTTAATGGTTCACTGGATTTAAATAATTGTTGATAATATTTTGAAAATATTTTACCTATTGTAATGAATTACTAGATTTAGTAGGTGTAATTTGAGATAATGAAAATTTAGGGGAACATGATTATCAATTTCATAAATGACTCCCCAATCAACTAGACTTCACTACTATCAATGAACCTTCTTGAAAATGATCATCGTGATGTGTAGTGGTAGTTATTATTTTCATCAAGGATTACAATTGTTTTCTCAGGTGAGTTTTCTAGTAAAATTGAATCCATCTCTAAGAACCTAATTTTATCTTCAATCCCCATTAATTGGTCCCCTTCAATTATATTTTTAGCGCATCTCTAACTCTATATATTTTTTCTAACCTTTACCTTATGACACACTCAGTAATAAATATTTCAATCCATTATTTTTCACATCACTCTTTCTAATACCAATAATATTCATTCTATTTTATGGTGTATAGAAATATGTAAATCCTTTAGGATAGTCATCTCCCTTCCCTAGGGTTGAACCTTCAATGTTATGATAGTGTATGTTTGTATATTTCATTTTGATAGTTGTGATGACCAATTACATGATAAAAATTAGGCACTATTTCAAGTTATAGATTGGCATTATGTTTATTTAGGTTATTTAAAATTTGAAAAACATAAAAAATAATTCTTTTTGTTGTCACGTGAGTATTTAAGGATAAAAATTTAAAGTATTATATTGTATTGTAGGTTTCAAAATATAAATTTAATTTCTTATTATAAGGTATACATTCTAAAATAACTCTCAATTTACCAATCAGGTTTTTAAATCTTTAACCAATATGTTTCTTCTATTATATTATCAAATTTAGGGCTATTTGTGGAATATTTTTATATAGAATATGGGAGTAGTTTTCAAGTAATTATTGAACCATTTAGGGGTTGGGTTCAAGAATATTGGAACTATTGTGTATTTTGTGAATGTTATGTGAAAAATTATTGTTCTTTAACCTATAAATGGATTTGAAAACCCAAACAAATTCAAGAAACAAAAAAATTCTTGTGAGTATTAAACTAACAACAATTCAATGATAGATAAAATTCTAATATAGATTATGATTATTCTTGGCCAAGATCATGAATTCCAAATTAAAATCTTATAATACCATGAACATTAAATTTATATGTTATAGTATCTATATTGGGAGTTACAATAGAAGTTTAAATATGAAGAAAAAATTTAATATGAATTTTAGAAAATAAATTTTTCGACTTTGAGAATGAGAGTGTAATAGAAATCGAAGAAGAAATTAAGGGTAAAAAATGGGTATGAATCAAAAGAAGAAGAAGAACAATTTTTTACGATGCTAAAATTAATAGTGAAAGAACAAAATTCCCATTAGAGTGATAAAAACATAAAGGAGGGTCAATTGGCGGATAATAAGAGTGAATAAGAACTAGAGGCAGATATTAATGTAATGGATTTTGTAGAAGAGGAAGCATTTAAAAAAGAAATTATCAAAAAAAACTCACCATTTAACAACTCCTCAATATATATTTTCAAAACATGTAGTGAATAAGGAGGGGATGATGTAGGGGGATTAGTGGAGGAAAAAAAATAAATCAGAATAGATGAATTCCAAAAATTTTCAACATAATATGAAAAGTGATCTTACTTATTTCAATTTTTTGAAACTAATTTATTTTTCTCTTAGATCCTAATGTAGAGGTTACGAGAGTGAAATTTATAAAAAGTGTTATCATTAAAAAATCTCAACATAATCCACTCATCTATGGAATCTATGAAGCACTTATCAATGACATATAAATTAGTGTTTATCAATTAGTTGGAAATAGTTTTAATATATAATTTTTTGATTCAGATATTATTTAAAATAATCTATAATTTTTCTTCACTAATATTGAAATAAAACACTCAAATTTTTTTACAATTACATTGGAGAAATATGTTTTGGAATTTTAACTTAAACCAATGGTTGATGAAAAACTATTTGTCTTTGTTACATGAAGGTCTTCAAATTATGTGAGTGATGAGAATTATCTAAAATGTTACGTTTTTAGGAATAACATATAAATATATCAATTTTTTTAAATGTTTTTAATTTGAACTAAAAACAAATTTTACATGTTTTAAATTGAAAATACTTGCAGATTACTTTTTATTGATGAACGTTAACTAGAATTTCTATTAAAAAATTTCTAGGTTCAACAAAATTTTCCAAATGAATTGGAAAAAGGTTTGTTGATCAAAATTTTAAAAATGACAATAAATTTGACGGGGATTTTTGAATCGGTTTTAAATGAACTAAAATCTCTTCAAATTGAAATCATAGAACCTCTTCCTGAATGCAATTTTCAAAACATAGCTAATTTGACCTCTATTAGTTTTTAAATGAAGTATTTTTCATTGAGAATATATTTTAAATTAATTTCAGGCCTTTAGTAGTATCATATACCTTTCTTCTAGTTCAAATTAGATCTATATGAGTTAATTTTATTGTGAAATTTAAAGTGGTAAACAAGAAGGTTTTCATGGAAAATATAGATATCTTGTTATTATTTTTTGTCTAAGGGTTATTCTAGGGTTGTATGGTCATTTTATAGGGACAATGTTTCTCCCATAGATGGGTTAAATCCCATATTAACTATTTTTGGATAAAAATGAATTGGAAACACACAATTAGTAGTTCCTAATAATGAATTCACACCATTCATTAGAATTAAGATAGATTATTTGGGGAGTTTGATTAGGGATGTTAAAATTAGAATTTCATTATAGGTAAAATATCTATCGAAACCAGGTTTTATTTTTTAGGAAAAATGTTCTAATTTTAGAAGTTGAACTCAAGGAACGTCTTTCAGGTGGTATCTATTAGACTTATTAATTAAATTGAAATTATCATTTTATGATTTAAAATTTTAATTTAGTCTCTTTATATATAATTTATTTTTATAATTTTTGAAAAAAAGTAAACTTATTGGATGAATTTTCAACTAATAATCTGGCTTATTTAGTGACTTTTACAAATAAAAATAATACTTGGATATTAATAGTAATTATGAAGATATTTTTTTCTAGGATTTATTGAAATGTAATGTGTTATATTGATAGAAAAATTCATTTACAGTCTAAATTATATTTCAGATGTTTCTAGAATTTATATTCATAAAAATATATATTTTAAATTTTTTAGGATCCTTGTAAATTGTTTTAAATGTTGAATTTAAAATATCATTGAACTTTAATTTTTTTTTATTTTCTCTTCTATATTATAGTTTAGCATTGAAGACATTGTTGAGTTTTAATTTTAGTGGAGTGGGTATTTTATTTACTAATCTATATTTCCTGTATTAGACATCAAAATATCTTTAGATGTTTTAAATTTTGAATGTTATTGAGTTTTAATTACCATTCCAAGTTGGTGAATTTTATTCTAATTTTTAGATACTATTTTATTACATTGATGTGGTTAATCATTTTTTCTTCATGGTTTCTATTTAGTAACATAATATCTTTTGATCCAATAAAAGTATTTTCTTTAAAAAAAAATTTGTATATTTTTAATTGTCAATTGAATATTAATTTCTCGATTAGATTTTAACTAATAAGTTTAAAATTCAAATTTTATGATTAATAAAATTCTAATTCTTATTGAGCTGTGTGTATTGAAAATGATGACTGAGTTATATTATTTTAGTTAATTATTATTTTAGTTCACCCATCCATCACTCTGTGTGTTCAATTATGTTGGGATACTAATTTATCTGTTAAATATGGTTTGTGTGTGAGTTCAAAAGGGTGGAAAAAGGTATGGTTATAAGTAAATTTGAATGAAAATGAGTTTTCTTATAATTATTTCAAAAAGTAAATAATTTATCATCCAATTTAATATATGAAATCATATTTTTTACAAACATTTTCTTATTGAGAGAGTAATAATTCATTACTACTTGAGACATTTTATAGAGTATATTATTTCGAAAAATCACTTCATTTTATGCATTTTTCTATTTTGGATATTAACTTCCATTTACTTAATATGTTGAATTGATTTTTTGAGGAAAAGAAATTAATTGTAGAGGCATTTAATGTTACTTTTCATTGATACATGTTTTTTCACATGTATTTAATATACAAACTAGTGTTTTTTGATAAAATATATTTTTATTGATGAATTACTTATATTTTTCTGATTTGGTTAAAAATGTGATTTTGATTGAATAATCAAATTAAATCTTGATTTATGGGCTTAAATGAAAATTTGTTATATGTTTCATTTTTTTATATTTTGTGAACATTATTTTGGGGTTTTTTGATTAATAAATTTGACAAACTAATTATAATTTATGTTTTAATATCTTATATATTGAACTAAATATGTTGTGTATGGTTTTTTAAAATATTATGTAACGTTTTGAACTTATTTTCATTGATTTTAATTTATTAATGATAAGGAAAATAAATTATTTATTTATTAAATATATTATGTACCAATTTATTATTTAACACATTCTTAAATTATATTTCATTTGGTTAATTTTATAACTATTTTGTTATTTAATTTTTATAAATTTCATAACGTTTTTATGTGGTTAAAGAAGTTTTTCCAGAAAATGAGGTTTTATATATCTGTTTATCCTGAGTTATTTTTTAAATTGACACATACTATTTTTTAGTAATAGAAGAAGAAGATTAATATATTTTACCTCAATAAATTTACAGTTTCTCAATAATAAATATTATTTTTTCTTGGTATTGTGGTATATAATATATTTTACATTCCCAAAATTTGAAGGATATCATAAAAAAGATTGATGTGTAATATTTTACTATACCTACAAAATAAATTCTTATAGGAACTTGATTTGAGGTTCATTAAAATAGAAATGAGGTAGAATGTGGACTTTTTAAGGATAATTGAAACTTTGGTTCAGGTTTTTTTGAATATAATAGATCAATGTTGGGGGCTGGAAGCTAGATATTTCATAAAATGATAATGGTAAATGATGGGTGATGGGACCAAGTATAATGAAAATTGAATGAGATACACTTGTATAAATAGTTGGGAAATAAGGCCATTGAGTATGAAACATAGATCCTAATATTAATTTATTGAAGACACAAAGGTTGTGGGTTTTTACGTGATGGTGAGTTGATATTTTACATGAGTGAATATGGCGCTAAAACTGTCTATAAATTCAATCCAAGATCAATGAACCAAGTGAAGATCCTATAACCATGTTGATCAAATGATGATGAAGAAAACTACACTAGCTGAGTGATTTGATGTTCTAAAGATGAAAATGGGCCAAGATTGATGAGGAATAATAGAGGGTCAAGTTTCATTGGTAAGAGTTTACTATACTAGAATGAGCATAGATAGATTTAGAAGAATGTAACAGCCCGAGATTTTATGAAAAATATTTTTTTTATTTCACTAATGTCTTGTGTTGTACGCTACACCAAAAGGAGCTTGCACAACACGCATCCTTGACTTTCCTTGCATTACACGCAATCGCGACCTTCCTCGATAGCGTGTGTAATACGCAATACCGAGTTTCACTAAACAACGATATGCTATTAAAATATTATTAAAACTAGCCGTTATGAATAGTAATAACCACTTTTTAAAACTCTGTAAATCTTATTTTTCAAAATGAACTTCATTTTTTGATTCGGAGTATCGAATTTAGCCTAAGGTGAAATTTTGGTACTTTTCGGATAATTTTCATATTCTGATGAATAGTGAAAATTACTAAATTTTAATTAAAAACAACTTTTTCAATCGAAATAATTAATAGTGATAAATTATTAATTTTAGTAGTTTTAAAGTATATTTAGAATATATTTTTACAATTTAATACAATAATGGTCATTGGATGTAATTTCACATTTAAACTATTTATAAACAAGTTTCAATCTTTTGATATTTATTATCTCTTAAAAACACGCTATTTGTTTTAACAGCAGGATTTAATTATAAAATTAATTAATGCAACTTCTATGTTATGAATTTGGTAAAATAGACTTCATTTTTGAATTCGGAATATGAAATATATCTTAGGATGAAATTTTGGCATTGATCTGAAAAACATCAATTTTTGATGAATAGTGAAACTACTAAGTGGTAGGTTAAAAACTGAATTTTGAATAAAACTTAATTTTACCGCTTCTGTGAATGGAATTTCAAAAATCCGAGAGACACGCTTAATATCAAGGACTAAAATGTGGTTCAATGAGATGAAAATAATTTTTTGGTGAATAGTAACTTTTTACTTTTTTTACCGCGGTTAATAGTAAATAGGGTAACTAAGGGTAAATATGATATCACTATTACCCTAACACATGTCCTAATTCTATTGGACAAGTGTAATTCGACCAAAAACAAACTTAGGAATAACATATGACCATTTAGGCCCACTTGGATTAGATTAGGACATTTATTATTAATTTATTTAAAGAAGGGTTAAAATAGTTAAAATCAAAGTTTAATAAGTAAATCATTTATAATATGGGGTTATAAATAAGATAAATTCGACTATAAATATTCATTAGAAAGCTAAAAAGCTTTCCTATATGATGGTATTTTATTTGTAATTTTTAGACATCAAATAATATAATTTATTTATGTCACAAAGATGATGCAGTAATTATCTTATTAATGAAATATTGACATAATTGATAATATAAATACCAAAATAAATGTAATTTAAGACTTTTTATAAATTACACTAATTTTCTAGGTTACTATGATATATTAGTGTTTATTTAATCAACTTGGTTCGAAAATATAATTCTGTTATGACTTTCACAAAAATCATATATCAAATAGTGTCAAAATGACACAAAATAGTTTTTAAATCAAATATTATATTATTAATTGTTATTTTATTCCTAAAAATCTAAGTTTCGGCCAAATGACTTAGATAAGGATATATGTATTAATAATATACAATTTGGGGTTCTTTTGGCATGTTATAGTAAGTTTATTAACCATATAGTGAAAGAAAACAAAAAGACAAGGTAAAAGTTAAATTATTTAACTTAGAGTTAAATCTAATTGATAAGGTTAAAATAATACCCTAAACTTGTCTAAATCCTATTGGTTGATAGGATTTCGACCCATCCCCACTTTAGCTTCGAAATAAGACCCTTTGGAACCATTATAAACCGATTTTGACTTTAATATAAAATAATATTTTGAGATATTCCTAAGGTGCCCCTCTCCTCCCTTATAAAAGGACACCTCCTCCCCCTCCTCCTCACACCAATTTGAGCACTCAAGCTCGGCCAACCCCTGCCAAAATCTCTTCTCCACTTCCCTAGAAACATCCTAGAGGTTCTGGTCTTACTCAAAGACCAATTTTAGTTCCCTAAGAGGAGGTCTCCAAAAGGCGCTTCAAAGAAGAGGTAATTACCGTTACCAATTCTTTCATCTTTATTTCTTCTTCCACTTCTTCTTCTTAGGTTGTTTCATTATGAAGTAATAACATCCGTATCACTCATATACTGATATGTTATTATAAGTATGAAACAACCCTATTTCACCATCTATCCATCCTACGGAAAAAGAAATCACCGCGCGTGCGTACGTACGGAATACCGTCTCCACGCCGTGGTGTAATCTATTTTCCACCACCACCTTACATGGATGGGTATAATGGTGTAAAGAATAACTATAAATAGTTATTACAACATCATATTGATTCTGATATATTGTATAATCCACTCCAATTCAATTCAATATTTATAGAAATGATATCATCACTCGTGCGTACGTACGGAATACCGTCTCCACGACGCGATGAGATTCATTCTCCATGTTAACCATTTAAGAATGATTATAATGTATATATAAGAAATAATAATGAAATATATGGCATTATAAAGCTACTGGATTTATGTATATATATACCTATGTATGTCATCTACTTACTTCCATTTCAAGACAATAAGGAAAGGAAAACAGCGTTCATGCGTACGTACGGACTACCGTCTCCATGAACGGTGTTTTTCATTTTATTTATCTACCTATTATATATATATATATACTGAATATATATGATATATAAATCATATTTTATATTCTGGAAGTAAGTAAATCATGATATAAGTAATAATGATGTCAAGAACAACAAGTCAAAACACCTACGATAAATGAAACGATTTTACCCAAAACGCTTCTTTAACATGGAATTTACAAAAGAACGGGTAATATAATGTCATAAGTGAACCATATATGATATCATAACAATGAATATGATTCTGTAATAAGTCAATAACATTATTTAAACCATTATACAGGAGCTTCGGACACGAACAAAGCAAATCGGACCTAAGGTAAGGGAAATATCACAATCTCATTTTTATCCGAGATTGTTTATTCGTAAGTATTTACTGGGGTGTATTTTATCATCCACATCCATGTTCCCTCAATATTTAATATTATTTCCATCCACCTACAATTGTTTAAATCCAATTTTACCCTTCTATGAGTTTTTAGTAAAGGATATGAAAGGAATATTTTTTCGTTTTTCGTACGAGGTACTTTTTGACTTTTCCGACAAAAGTACGAGAAGAATGTTTTTTTTAACTTATACGGCACGAACGGATTTTTACGGTTTTATAAAGCCTTATTTTCATGAACCTTCCTCCAAAATATTTCATGACTATTTTTAATAAAATCTCTTTCTTTTAAAATTGTATGATGTTTTGTGAAAAGAAATTGATTTTGAAGAAGAAAGGATATTTTCCTCAAGAATTCATTTCAAGTGTTTTATCAAAATCATTTTCCATCTAAGATAATAAAGGGTTCTGTTTATATCCATATTTTTACATTGATTTGACTATGTTGTGATGGAATTATGTTTATGAATTCCTTTATCTTATATGAATGGTTTTATGATGTCATGTTGTTTAAGAATCCCATTTTTATTACATGGGTTATGCAATGATGTATGATTTATGATTTTGTGGCACACATAAGAAAGGATTCATTAAGAGATGGGTGGGACCTATATCTCCCTCCAATGCATTGGGTAAAGATTTTATATCTCATGAGATAGACATGGCTGGAACGGAAGGTTATTTCGGTTCAGTGATACAGGACTGAAACGAGGGTTACTCGATTCAGAAAGGGACTTTGTCCACTAAGATAGTCTTGGCAATGAGTCCTGACTAACAAGAAATGATTTTCCATGGTTCTGTGTGCATGCCACAAAGTTTCAAGTTTCATGTTATGATTATGGTGATCTCATTTTCACTTCTATGATTTGTTCCATGTTAAGATATTATGATCACTTTTGCAGGTTATGATTTTCAAAAAGATATGATATTATTTTTATTTCTTTTGTATACCCTTACTGAGCATTTGAGCTCACCCTTTTATGTTTTCTTTTCCCCAGGATATAAATAAAGGTTTTAGGTAAAAAAAGGGAAGATCTTTATGGGAGATATTGAAGATCTTTCACCAGGATTAGAAGATTACGTTCCGAGTTTCCAAAGACACTAAACTATTACGATCCTTTAGTGTGTGTTTTTGTTATGTACTAAGTATTCCGCAAAAGTAATGTAATTTTCATGTATGTTAGGCTCCGGGTCTCTACAGTTGGTATCAGAGGAAAGGTTTAGTCAACCTTTGGAAACTAGGATGCGAAAACGTTAGTGAGATCCCTAGAGATATTTCTAAGGTATGTCTAGGGATGTCTCTAAGGTTAAGTATACGTATAGGTTATAGTCCTAGAATTGCGCTAACGATATTCGAATTTAACCTAAGATGTTAGATATTGAGGGTACTAACCCTTTATTATGTTGTTTTCCCTAGCATGATTTTTGCCTCTCACACAATTCTTTTGGGGTTTTAGAAGATGGCTGGAACCCGAAGGAACCGTGTTAATGAGGAATGTGATGGGCAATGCATTGATTGTACCCCTGAGCAACCAAACGATATGGGAGCTGGAATGCAAAATCTTGTAGCCATGCTCGCACAACTTTCTCAAGCTATGAATCATGCAAGACATCCAAACGAGCAAAGGAAGGAGCAACATTCTGTTGAATCCTTCATGAGGCAGCGTCCACCTTCTTTCAGTGGGTCTACTGATCCATTAGTTGCTGAACAATGGATTAGTACTACTGAAAAGATATTTTCAGTTCTTCAATGTTCTGAACATGATAAAGTCATCCTAGCAGTGTATCGTTTGGAAGGAGATGCTGATCAATGGTGGAATCTTATTAAGAATACAAGGCAAAGGGACGAAATTGAGTCTATGGAATGGGACGAGTTCAAGAACTTATTTTTCAATAAGTACTTCCCTCGTATTCTTCGAACAAAGATGGAGAAAGAGTTTCTTGAACTGAAGCAAAGGGACGATGAATCTGTTGGTACCTATGAAGCAAATTTTACAAGACTTGCAAGGTATGCTTCTGGAATTATCATCCAACCTGAAAGTAAAGTTGATCGATTTTTCAGTGGCTTAAAACCAAGTCTTCGAAGGGCATTAGCTATAAGAGACTTCAGTAGCTATGAAGAAATTGTGCGTTGTGCTATCAAGGTAGAAATGGAAGTTGGTGTTACATATCCATCTCATGGTTTTGACAAGAAACGGAAGATGGAGTTCAAGGAGAAATCTCAGAATAATGGTGAAAAGAAGATGAATGTTTCCTTATGCACAAAGTGTGGAAAGAAGCATGGTGGAGATTGTCTTAAAGGAACTAGAAAATGTTTTAAGTGTGGAAAAGAAGGTCATCGAGCAGCTGAGTGTCGAAGTAATGGAAAAAGGGCTTCTAATGATGTGAATAAAGCAAACACTGCAGAGAACGCACCACCAACACTTCAATGCTTCAAGTGCAAGGAAATGGGGCATTATGCTAATAATTGCCCTAATCCAAGGGTTAGTGATGATCAACATGAGCAACCACTGAAGGCAAAGGACAAAGGGAAGTCACATGCGATCACTATTGGCGATGTTGAATATGATAACGATGTGGTGGAATGATTAAGCGTTTATGTAATGGGATTCCAAAATAATGTTGTATCATTGAGTATTGCAATATTTATTGATGTGGTATTCAAAGTGATTGAGATATTTTTTTTGGAAATAAGATGATATGCGCATAATGAAGACGAGAAAATGAAATGTTTAATAGTATTCATGAGCTCATGATTGATATAAGGACTAAGTGATATCATGATTTGAGTATATAGAATTTTGAGGATTTTGGTATGTGGAAAGTGTTAACTTTTAACTGCACTCATGTTTTCACTAAGGTATTCAAGAGAATACACGATTAAGGACTTTGAATGTTTGGAATGTGACCAACAAGACATATCTTATGATATGTGGGGATCAACGACAGTATTAAATCTCTGGTAATCGTTGTCACTATATTATGAGATTGGACTGCAGTATTATGTATAAGCCTAATGATTAGACTGGATTATGTTGGACATAAGTTAGTATTGTTTAAGGATAGAAGATTTTCAATATTATTGATGGGATGTTATAGTAACGTAGTTTTAGAAAAAGGGACAACCTGCCGGACGGGCGACAGCCCATCGCTTCGGACAAGGCTGTAGGAATCGAACCCACAACCGAAGTGCGACTGGCCTTTATCGCCTACCACTGACCTACAGGAATTCCCTGTTTAGTAGAAACTAGTTTTATTATATTAAGCAGTATGATATATGAAGTATAAGTCCATTTTAGGAACCATATATGATTAATCTCACTATAGATCGACTTATGCATATAATTTTGCTAACCTTTTGTTTGAAACAGATGGAATGACCCTTCATTCTATCACATGATCTGCTAACACTTCACGAATAACAAATTCAACTTCATTTATTTAAGAGATGAAGTGGAAATTGTTAAAGGCACGAACAACAGTGAGATTGTACCAAAATAAAGTAAGTATTTATTCTAATTCTTTAACTTTAGGGAAATGATCTTGAAAACCAAAAATGTTGTCCTAGTTCTCTTATACCTGATGAATCAGATGGTACCTTAGATCGTCACAAATTTATGGATTTGTGATTACTGGCTTTTCCATAGCTATGTTCTCTACCACTCTCCATCAGAAAATGATGGTTAGATTTCTCTTCCATATCCATATTTTCACCTATGTGGAAACCCAGTGATTAGTTTATTTGGGTAATCGCTACATTTCATACTTTAGTTTTTAAAGCCAAGTTTTGGTATTCCCTTTTACGATGTGGGTTTCTGTTAAAGAAACTTTCGAATAGTAAACCATTTATAACCCCGACGAATTTCGAGGGCGAAATTCATTTTAAGGGGGGTAGAATGTAACAGCCCGAGATTTTATGAAAAATATATTTTTTTTATTTCACTAATGTCTTGTGTTGTACGCTACACCAAAAGGAGCTTGCACAACACGCATCCTTGACTTGCCTTGCATTACACGCAATCGCGACCTTCCTCGATAGCGTGTGTAATACGCAATACCGAGTTTCACTAAACAACGATATGCTATTAAAATATTATTAAAACTAGCCGTTATGAATAGTAATAACCACTTTTTAAAACTCTGTAAATCTTATTTTTCAAAATGAACTTCATTTTTTGATTCGGAGTATCGAATTTAGCCTAAGGTGAAATTTTGGTACTTTTCGGATAACTTTCATATTCTGATGAATAGTGAAAATTACAAAATTTTAATTAAAAACAACTTTTTCAATCGAAATAATTAATAGTGATAAATTATTATTTTTAGTAGTTTTAAAGTATATTTAGAATATATTTTTACAATTTAATACAATAATGGTCATTGGATGTAATTTCACATTTAAACTATTTATAAACAAGTTTCAATCTTTTGATATTTATTATCTCTTAAAAACACGCTATTTGTTTTAACAGCAGGATTTAATTATAAAATTAATTAATGCAACTTCTATGTTATGAATTTGGTAAAATAGACTTCATTTTTGAATTCGGAATATGAAATATAGCTTAGGATGAAATTTTGGCATTGATCTGAAAAACATCAATTTTTGATGAATAGTGAAACTACTAAGTGGTAGGTTAAAAACTGAATTTTGAATAAAACTTAATTTTACCGCTTCTGTGAATGGAATTTCAAAAATCCGAGAGACACGCTTAATATCAAGGACTAAAATGTGGTTCAATGAGATGAAAATAATTTTTTGGTGAATAGTAACTTTTTACTTTTTTTACCGCGGTTAATAGTAAATAGGGTAACTAAGGGTAAATATGATATCAATATTACCCTAACACATGTCCTAATTCTATTGGACAAGTGTAATTCGACCAAAAACAAACTTAGGAATAACATATGACCATTTAGGCCCACTTGGATTAGATTAGGACATTTATTATTAATTTATTTAAAGAAGGGTTAAAATAGTTAAAATCAAAGTTTAATAAGTAAATCATTTATAATATGGGGTTATACATAAGATAAATTCGACTATAAATATTCATTAGAAAGCTAAAAATATTTCCTACATGATGGTATTTTATTTGTAATTTTTAGACATCAAATAATATAATTTATTTATGTCACAAAGATGATGCAGTAATTATCTTATTAATGAAATATTGACATAATTGATAATATAAATACCAAAATAAATGTAATTTAAGACTTTTTATAAATTCCACTAATTTTCTAGGTTACTATGATATATTAGTGTTGATTTAATCAACTTGGTTCGAAAATATAATTCTGTTATGACTTTCACAAAAATCATATATCAAATAGTGTCAAAATGACACAAAATAGTTTTTAAATCAAATATTATATTATTAATTGTTATTTTATTCCTAAAAATCTAAGGTTCGGAAACATGACTTAGATAAGGATATATGTATTAATAATATACAATTTGGGGTTCGTTTGGCATGTTATAGTAAGTTTATTAACCATATAGTGAAAGAAAACAAAAAGACACGGTAAAAGTTAAATTATTTAACTTAGAGTTAAATCTAATTGATAAGGTTAAAATAATACCCTAAACTTGTCTAAATCCTATTGGTTGATAGTATTTCGACCCATCCCCACTTTAGCTTCGAAATAAGACCCTTTGGAACCATTATAAACCGATTTTGACTTTAATATAAAATAATATTTTGAAATATTCCTAAGGTGCCCCTCTCCTCCCTTATAAAAGGACACCTCCTCCCCCTCCTCCTCACACCAATTTGAGCACTCAAGCTCGGCCAACCCCTGCCAAAATCTCTTCTCCACTTCCCTAGAAACATCCTAGAGGTTCTGGTCTTACTCAAAGACCAATTTTAGTTCCCTAAGAGGAGGTCTCCAAAAGGCGCTTCAAAGAAGAGGTAATTACCGTTACCAATTCTTTCATCTTTATTTCTTCTTCCACTTCTTCTTCTTAGGTTGTTTCATTATGAAGTAATAACATCCGTATCACTCATATACTGATATGTTATTATAAGTATGAAACAACCCTATTTCACCATCTATCCATCCTACGGAAACAGAAATCACCGCGCGTGCGTACGTACGGAATACCGTCTCCACGCCGTGGTGTAATCTATTTTCCACCACCACCTTACATGGATGGGTATAATGGTGTAAAGAATAACTATAAATAGTTATTACAACATCATATTGATTCTGATATATTGTATAATCCACTCCAATTCAATTCAATATTTATAGAAATGATATCATCGCTCGTGCGTACGTACGGAATACCGTCTCCACGACGCGATGAGATTCATTCTCCATGTTAACCATTTAAGAATGATTATAATGTATATATAAGAAATAATAATGAAATATATGACATTATAAAGCTACTGGATTTATGTATATATATACCTATGTATGTCATCTACTTACTTCCATTTCAAGACAATAAGGAAAGGAAAACAGCGTTCATGCGTACGTACGGACTACCGTCTCCATGAACGGTGTTTTTCATTTTATTTATCTACCTATTATATATATATATATACTGAATATATATGATATATAAATCATATTTTATATTCTGGAAGTAAGTAAATCATGATATAAGTAATAATGATGTCAAGAACAACAAGTCAAAACACCTACGATAAATGAAACGATTTTACCCAAAACGCTTCTTTAACATGGAATTTACAAAAGAACGGGTAATATAATGTCATAAGTGAACCATATATGATATCATAACAATGAATATGATTCTGTAATAAGTCAATAAAATTATTTAAACCATTATACAGGAGCTTCGGACACGAACAAAGCAAATCGGACCTAAGGTAAGGGAAATATCACAATCTCATTTTTATCCGAGATTGTTTATTCGTAAGTATTTACTGGGGTGTATTTTATCATCCACATCCATGTTCCCTCAATATTTAATATTATTTCCATCCACCTACAATTGTTTAAATCCAATTTTACCCTTCTATGAGTTTTTAGTAAAGGATATGAAAGGAAGCTTTTTTCGTTTTTCGTACGAGGTACTTTTTGACTTTTCCGACAAAAGTACGAGAAGAATGTTTTTTTAACTTATACGGCACGAACGGATTTTTACGGTTTTATAAAGCCTTATTTTCATGAACCTTCCTCAAAAATATTTCATGACTATTTTTAATAAAATCTCTTTCTTTTAAAATTGTATGATGTTTTGTGAAAAGAAATTGATTTTGAAGAAGAAAGGATATTTTCCTCAAGAATTCATTTCAAGTGTTTTATCAAAATTATTTTCCATCTAAGATAATAAAGGGTTCTGTTTCTATCCATATTTTTACATTGATTTGACTATGTTGTGATGGAATTATGTTTATGAATTCCTTTATCTTATATGAATGGTTTTATGATGTCATGTTGTTTAAGAATCCCATTTTTATTACATGGGTTATGCAATGATGTATGATTTATGATTTTGTGGCACACATAAGAAAGGATTCATTAAGAGATGGGTGGGACCTATATCTCCCTCCAATGCATTGGGTAAAGATTTTATATCTCATGAGATAGACATGGCTGGAACGGAAGGTTATTTAAGTTCAGTGATACAGGACTGAAACGAGGGTTACTCGATTCAGAAAGGGACTTTGTCCACTAAGATAGTCTTGGCAATGAGTCATGACTAACAAGAAATGATTTTCCATGGTTCTGTGTGCATGCCACAAAGTTTCAAGTTTCATGTTATGATTATGGTGATCTCATTTTCACTTCTATGATTTGTTCCATGTTAAGATATTATGATCTCTTTTGCAGGTTATGATTTTCAAAAAGATATGATATGATTTTTATTTCTTTTGTATACCCTTACTGATCATTTGAGCTCACCCTTTTATGTTTTCTTTTCCCCAGGATATAAATAAAGGTTTTAGGTAAAAAAGGGAAGATCTTTATGGGAGATATTGAAGATCTTTCACCAGGATTAGAAGATTACGTTCCGAGTTTCCAAAGACACTAAACTATTACGATCCTTTAGTGTGTGTTTTTGTTATGTACTAAGTATTCCGCAAAAGTAATGTAATTTTCATGTATGTTAGGCTCCGGGTCTCTACAGTTGGTATCAGAGGAAAGGTTTAGTCAACCTTTGGAAACTAGGATGCGAAAACGTTAGTGAGATCCCTAGAGATATTTCTAAGGTATGTCTAGGGATGTCTCTAAGGTTAAGTATACGTATAGGTTATAGTCCTAGAATTGCGCTAACGATCTTCGAATTTAACCTAAGATGTTAGATATTGAGGGTACTAACCCTTTATTATGTTGTTTTCCCTAGCATGATTTTTGCCTCTCACACAATTCTTTTGGGGTTTTAGACGATGGCTGGAACCCGAAGGAACCGTGTTAATGAGGAATGTGATGGGCAATGCAATGATTGTACCCCTGAGCAACCAAACGATATGGGAGCTGGAATGCAAAATCTTGTAGCCATGCTCACACAACTTTCTCAAGCTATGAATCATGTAGGACATCCAAACGAGCAAAGGAAGGAGCAACATTCTGTTGAATCCTTCATGAGGCAGCGTCCACCTTCTTTCAGTGGGTCTACTGATCCATTAGTTGCTGAACAATGGATTAGTACTACTGAAAAGATATTTTCAGTTCTTCAATGTTCTGAACATGATAAAGTCATCCTAGCAGTGTATCGTTTGGAAGGAGATGCTGATCAATGGTGGAATCTTATTAAGAATACAAGGCAAAGGGATGAAATTGAGTCTATGGAATGGGACGAGTTCAAGAACTTATTTTTCAATAAGTACTTCCCTCGTATTCTTCGAACAAAGATGGAGAAAGAGTTTCTTGAACTGAAGCAAAGGGACGATGAATCTGTTGGTACCTATGAAGCAAATTTTACAAGACTTGCAAGGTATGCTTCTGGAATTATCATCCAACCTGAAAGTAAAGTTGATCGATTTTTCAGTGGCTTAAAACCAAGTCTTCGAAGGGCATTAGCGATAAGAGACTTCAGTAGCTATGAAGAAATTGTGCGTTGTGCTATCAAGGTAGAAATGGAAGTTGGTGTTACATATCCATCTCATGGTTTTGAAAAGAAACGAAAGATGGAGTTCAAGGAGAAATCTCAGAATAATGGTGAAAAGAAGATGAATGTTTCCTTATGCACAAAGTGTGGAAAGAAGCATGGTGGAGATTGTCTTAAAGGAACTAGAAAATGTTTTAAGTGTGGAAAAGAAGGTCATCGAGCAGCTGAGTGTCGAAGTAATGGAAAAAGGGTTTCTAATGATGTGAATAAAGCAAACACTGCAGAGAACGCACCACCAACACTTCAATGCTTCAAGTGCAAGGAAATGGGGCATTATGCTAATAATTGCCCTAATACAAGGGTTAGTGATGATCAACATGAGCAACCACTGAAGGCAAAGGACAAAGGGAAGTCACATGCGATCACTATTGGCGATGTTGAATATGATAACGATGTGGTGGAATGATTAAGCGTTTATGTAATGGGATTCCAAAATAATGTTGTATCATTGAGTATTGCAATATTTATTGATGTGGTATTCAAAGTGATTGAGATATTTTATTTGGAAATAAGATGATATGCGCATAATGAAGACGAGAAAATGAAATGTTTAATAGTATTCATGAGCTCATGATTGATATAAGGACTAAGTGATATCATGGTTTGAGTATATAGAATTTTGAGGATTTTGGTATGTGGAAAGTGTTAACTTTTAACTGCACTCATGTTTTCACTAAGGTATTCAAGAGAATACACGATTAAGGACTTTGAATGTTTGGAATGTGACCAACAAGACATATCTTATGATATGTGGGGATCAACGACAGTATTAAATCTCTGGTAATCGTTGTCACTATATTATGAGATTGGACTGCAGTATTATGTATAAGCCTAATGATTAGACTGGATTATGTTGGACATAAGTTAGTATTGTTTAAGGATAGAAGATTTTCGATATTATTGATGGGATGTTATAGTAACGTAGTTTTAGAAAAAGGGACAACCTTCCGGACGGGCGACAGCCCATCGCTTCGGACAAGGCTGTAGGAATCGAACCCACAACCGAAGTGCGACTGGCCTTTATCGCCTACCACTGACCTACAAGAATTCCCAGTTTAGTAGAAACTAGTTTTATTATATTAAGCAGTATGATATATGAAGTATAAGTCCATTTTAGGAACCATATATGATTAATCTCACTATAGATCGACTTATGCATATAATTTTGCTAACCTTTTGTTTGAAACAGATGGAATGACCCTTCATTCTATCACATGATCTGCTAACACTTCACGAATAACAAATTCAACTTCATTTATTTAAGAGATGAAGTGGAAATTGTTAAAGGCACGAACAACAGTGAGATTGTACCAAAATAAAGTAAGTATTTATTCTAATTCTTTAACTTTAGGGAAATGATCTTGAAAACCAAAAATGTTGTCCTAGTTCTCTTATACCTGATGAATCAGTTGGTACCTTAGATCGTCACAAATTTATGGATTTGTGATTACTGGCTTTTCCATAGCCATGTTCTCTACCACTCTCCATCAGAACATGATGGTTAGATTTCTCTTCCATATCCATATTTTCACCTATGTGGAAACCCAGTGATTAGTTTATTTGGGTAATCGCTACATTTCATACTTTAGTTTTTAAAGCCAAGTTTTGGTATTCCCTTTTACGATGTGGGTTTCTGTTAAAGAAACTTTCGAATAGTAAACCATTTATAACCCCGACGAATTTCGAGGGCGAAATTCATTTTAAGGGGGGTAGAATGTAACAGCCCGAGATTTTATGAAAAATATTTTTTTTTATTTCACTAATGTCTTGTGTTGTACGCTACACCAAAAGGAGCATGCACAACACGCATCCTTGACTTTCCTTGCATTACACGCAATCGCGACCTTCCTCGATAGCGTGTGTAATACGCAATACCGAGTTTCACTAAACAACGATATGCTATTAAAATATTATTAAAACTAGCCGTTATGAATAGTAATAACCACTTTTTAAAACTCTGTAAATCTTATTTTTCAAAATGAACTTCATTTTTTGATTCGGAGTATCGAATTTAGCCTAAGGTGAAATTTTGGTACTTTTCGGATAACTTTCATATTCTGATGAATAGTGAAAATTACTAAATTTTAATTAAAAACAACTTTTTCAATCGAAATAATTAATAGTGATAAATTATTAATTTTAGTAGTTTTAAAGTATATTTAGAATATATTTTTACAATTTAATACAATAATGGTCATTGGATGTAATTTCACATTTAAACTATTTATAAACAAGTTTCAATCTTTTGATATTTATTATCTCTTAAAAACACGCTATTTGTTTTAACAGCAGGATTTAATTATAAAATTAATTAATGCAACTTCTATGTTATGAATTTGGTAAAATAGACTTCATTTTTGAATTCGGAATATGAAATATAGCTTAGGATGAAATTTTGGCATTGATCTGAAAAACATCAATTTTTGATGAATAGTGAAACTACTAAGTGGTAGGTTAAAAACTGAATTTTGAATAAAACTTAATTTTACCGCTTCTGTGAATGGAATTTCAAAAATCCGAGAGACACGCTTAATATCAAGGACTAAAATGTGGTTCAATGAGATGAAAATAATTTTTTGGTGAATAGTAACTTTTTACTTTTTTTACTGTGGTTAATAGTAAATAGGGTAACTAAGGGTAAATATGATATCACTATTACCCTAACACATGTCCTAATTCTATTGGACAAGTGTAATTCGACCAAAAACAAACTTAGGAATAAAATATGACCATTTAGGCCCACTTGGATTAGATTAGGACATTTATTATTAATTTATTTAAAGAAGGGTTAAAATAGTTAAAATCAAAGTTTAATAAGTAAATCATTTTTAATATGGGGTTATACATAAGATAAATTCGACTATAAATATTCATTAGAAAGCTAAAAATATTTCCTATATGATGGTATTTTATTTGTAATTTTTAGACATCAAATAATATAATTTATTTATGGCACAAAGATGATGCAGTAATTATCTTATTAATGAAATATTGACATAATTGATAATATAAATACCAAAATAAATGTAATTTAAGACTTTTTATAAATTCAACTAATTTTCTAGGTTACTATGATATATTAGTGTTGATTTAATCAACTTGGTTCGAAAATATAATTCTGTTATGACTTTCACAAAAATCATATATCAAATAGTGTCAAAATTGACACAAAATAGTTTTTAAATCAAATATTATATTATTAATTGTTATTTTATTCCTAAAAATCTAAGGTTCGGCCAAATGACTTAGATAAGGATATATGTATTAATTATATACAATTTGGGGTTCGTTTGGCATGTTATAGTAAGTTTATTAACCATATAGTGAAATAAAACAAAAAGACACGGTAAAAGTTAAATTATTTAACTTAGAGTTAAATCTAATTGATAAGGTTAAAATAATACCATAAACTTGTCTAAATCCTATTGGTTGATAGGATTTCGACCCATCCCCACTTTAGCTTAGAAATAAGACCCTTTGGAACCATTATAAACCGATTTTGACTTTAATATAAAATAATATTTTGAGATATTCCTAAGGTGCCCCTCTCCTCCCTTATAAAAGGACACCTCCTCCCCCTCCTCATCACACCAATTTGAGCACTCAAGCTCGGCCAACCCCTGCCTAAATCTCTTCTCCACTTCCCTAGAAACATCCTAGAGGTTCTGGTCTTACTCAAAGACCAATTTTAGTTCCCTAAGAGGAGGTCTCCAAAAGGCGCTTCAAAGAAGAGGTAATTACCGTTACCAATTCTTTCATCTTTATTTCTTCTTCCACTTCTTCTTCTTAGGTTGTTTCATTATGAAGTAATAACATCAGTATCACTCATATACTGATATGTTATTATAAGTATGGAACAACCCTATTTCACCATCTATCCATCCTACGGAAAAAGAAATCACCGCGCGTGCGTACGTACGGAATACCGTCTCCACGCCGTGGTGTAATCTATTTTCCACCACCACCTTACATGGATGGGTATAATGGTGTAAAGAATAACTATAAATAGTTATTACAACATCATATTGATTCTGATATATTGTATAATCCACTCCAATTCAATTCAATATTTATAGAAATGATATCATCGCTCGTGCGTACGTACGGAATACCGTCTCCACGACGCGATGAGATTCATTCTCCATGTTAGCCATTTAAGAATGATTATAATGTATATATAAGAAATAATAATGAAATATATGACATTATAAAGCTACTGGATTTATGTATATATATACCTATGTATGTCATCTACTTACTTCCATTTCAAGACAATAAGGAAAGGAAAACAGCGTTCATGCGTACGTACGGACTACCGTCTCCATGAACGGTGTTTTTCATTTTATTTATCTACCTATTATATATATATATATACAGAATATATATGATATATAAATCATATTTTATATTCTGGAAGTAAGTAAATCATGATATAAGTAATAATGATGTCAAGAACAACAAGTCAAAACACCTACGATAAATGAAACGATTTTACCCAAAACGCTTCTTTAACATGGAATTTACAAAAGAACGGGTAATATAATGTCATAAGTGAACCATATATGATATCATAACAATGAATATGATTCTGTAATAAGTCAATAACATTATTTAAACCATTATACAGGAGCTTCGGACACGAACAAAGCAAATCGGACCTAAGGTAAGGGAAATATCACAATCTCATTTTTATCCGAGATTGTTTATTCGTAAGTATTTACTGGGGTGTATTTTATCATCCACATCCATGTTCCCTCAATATCTAATATTATTTCCATCCACCTACAATTGTTTAAATCCAATTTTACCCTTCTATGAGTTTTTAGTAAAGGATATGAAAGGAATCTTTTTTCGTTTTTCGTATGAGGTACTTTTTGACTTTTCCGACAAAAGTACGAGAAGAATGTTTTTTTTACTTATACGGCACGAACGGATTTTTACGGTTTTATAAAGCCTTATTTTCATGAACCTTCCTCCAAAATATTTCATGACTATTTTTAATAAAATCTCTTTCTTTTAAAATTCTATGATGTTTTGTGAAAAGAAATTGATTTTGAAGAAGAAAGGATATTTTCCTCAAGAATTCATTTCAAGTGTTTTATCAAAATTATTTTCCATCTAAGATAATAAAGGGTTCTGTTTCTATCCATATTTTTACATTGATTTGACTATGTTGTGATGGAATTATGTTTATGAATTCCTTTATCTTATATGAATGGTTTTATGATGTCATGTTGTTTAAGAATCCCATTTTTATTACATGGGTTATGCAATGATGTATGATTTATGATTTTGTGGCACACATAAGAAAGGATTCATTAAGAGATGGGTGGGACCTATATCTCCCTCCAATGCATTGGGTAAGGATTTTATATCTCATGAGATAGACATGGCTGGAACGGAAGGTTATTTCGGTTCAGTGATACAGGACTGAAACGAGGGTTACTCGATTCAGAAAGGGACTTTGTCCACTAAGATAGTCTTGGCAATGAGTCATGACTAACAAGAAATGATTTTCCATGGTTCTGTGTGCATGCCACAAAGTTTCAAGTTTCATGTTATGATTATGGTGATCTCATTTTCACTTCTATGATTTGTTCCATGTTAAGATATTATGATCTCTTTTGCAGGTTATGATTTTCAAAAAGATATGATATGATTTTTATTTCTTTTGTATACCCTTACTGAGCATTTGAGCTCACCCTTTTATGTTTTCTTTTCCCCAGGATATAAATAAAGGTTTTAGGTAAAAAAAAGGGAAGATCTTTATGGGAGATATTGAAGATCTTTCACCAGGATTAGAAGATTACGTTCCGAGTTTCCAAAGACACTAAACTATTACGATCCTTTAGTGTGTGTTTTTGTTATGTACTAAGTATTCCGCAAAAGTAATGTAATTTTCATGTATGTTAGGCTCCGGGTCTCTACAAAGAATGAGTTCCAAATAACCCAAATCTTAATACAAAATATACTAAAGATATTTTTTTATTGCTTACGTTTTTTATGTTTAATTTTTATTTTGAGAGTTTGGGTTTTCCAATTAATGCAACTGATAAGTTGGATATGGACGAAAACAATGTATTCGATGAAATTTATGTTAGAATAATAGGAGTTAGGATCAAAAAAACCAATGAATAAGGTATATTGAAATTGCTCTAAAGGATTAATATTGTTATAAGAGATTGAATTGGTGAGAAAAAACAAGAAAAAGTGTTTCTTTGGGAAATTTAGAAGATGTTATAAGATAATGCTTATAGTGGGTTGTGAAACTTGTTTGAGTGAGTAGATTTCTATATGAACATGATATCATTTTAAGGGATGAGATACAGGTTGAATAATATGTTTATGAAGAGGTAGTGTTAATTAACATGACATGCATGAATAAGAAAAATGACCTATTTAAATAATAAATAGCCAATAAAATTTTTATCCTTATAATCATAATAGAAATGATATTATTCGGAATATGAATTGTGGGGGTAAGGTTTGAATTTAAAATAAATACCAAATGGGTAGATGTATTATGAATATAGTGAAGTTATTATATACCATTCATAATTGGAGGTGGAGCTAAATACAATATATGGAAGATGAATCAAATAAAAATTTAACCAAGACCAGGAAAACAACCAAGTGATGATTGCATGGATTCCAAGCTATAATCACATGAGAGGATCAATTTGAATTAGAGGATGAGGCTACATTCACCATTAAATCAATTAATGAAAGTTGAATATCATTAAAAAATTGTTCCATATAGATCTCTATGGTGCACAATGATGAGATGCATAATATGGGGAATGAACTAGGGATCCTTTTAATTTATATAGTCCTTGAAAAAATTATGTGGAGAATTGTTGGAAAAATAGTAATAGACCAATATTTGGAGATTATTTAAATTATAAAAAGTTTATTATCAGGGAGATAAAATCAACAATGAAAAATGAAGAGAGATTATCACTTAAAAGAGAATGATATATACCTCTTCATTATTATCATTTATCTATATTTATAATATTTCATTCTTGTGTGATTTTTTACATATATAACATTATTTATAGGGATTTCAATAAGTGTATTAGAATTGTTATAATTTTTTAATCAATTTGTGTACATAATTAATAGATCAAAAATGTAATTCGTTCTTATTGGACCTGTTATTTTCGATTTATTTATTAATTTTGTTTGAAGTTTTGATGGATGATCATGATTGTGACTTTTTAAGGTCTTTTAACCATTTTATTAAATTAATAAATAGAGATTTTTGAATTAGAGAGAATTAATATTCATAGGTAAATGATAGCATATTCAATGGAAGACTCCCCAACTACTTCCATTTCACCAACGCATAAGGCCATTATCAAAATATATCACATTGATTTGAATTAATTGTCAAAATTATAGACAAGATTAGAAATATTTTTTTCATTTAGGTTTTTAGATATGTGGAAATCATTTTTAAGAGCCTCATTTTCTCAACAAAATCTATCAACTAGAGCACTCGATTATTATTTTTATATCACTTTCCCATTATGATTTTTTCAAACACTTCAAAATTTACATTCACCCATTTTTAACTATTTTATATATCATTATGAAATTTATTATTTCAAATAACATTATTGTTTATATTGTTTTTTATAGTATATAAATTGGTAAATACCATAGAATACACACCTTCCTTCCCTTGGTTTGGACCCTTCACCACTTTGTGTAGGTTTATAAATGAAATTTTGAAAACCATGAATTTTTACTTCCCAATAATTAGTCAATGAAAATTCTCGGGAAAAAAATTCACATGCTCTTTAATGACTATTGGAAGATGATCATCTAATGATTAAACTTCCCATAAAGAAAAACTCTCTAACTGATTGGTGATTGATCTAACACCCTAAATTTTTAAAGAGGTACAGTCTCTTATGATACTATTAAAAACCACATATTTTATTCTAATAATGTGATCTGAAGGATAAATAGTGGGCTAGGAGAGTCACGGGAATGTTTGGAGACTAGATCTCTAGAACTTAAGAAGGTTGAGTGAACTACATAGTTAGTGCATAATTAGTGTTAACTGTGGAACTTAACAGTGTGGGAACTCTGCGAACAACAAGAGGAAACACTATTTTTCTAAAATCTTGAATGGAAAGATATATTCCCATATAGGATTGCAGACATCATTGATAGATCAATTTTCATGGCTTGTGCAAAGTTAGTCAAATTGTTCCCCTAGATCATGTGAATGGTGTCCTTAAGAAGGGAACACAGTTGGCCCAATGTTTGTACAATCATGAAGACAATCCATGAAACCTAGTTTTTGGGGGTGAAATTAAATTTTTTCCTTAAAATGTTTTAATATATTATTATTTCTTCCTCTTTCATTTTCCTCTTCCAAATCAGCCCAAATCTACTCCTTCCCCCTCCATTAGGGCTTTTGGTGTCTCCCACAATTTATCTCTATTTCCTTTTCCATCCAATTCATTGGATCCATCTCAGAATGATCTACACTCATTTATTTATTTTATTAATTTATCTTATCTATTTCTATGATATTTGGGTGTGAAATCATTTGCCACATTTTTAGGGAATTTATCTGTTCTTTTAATATCTTCAATCCTAACATAAATCAAGGGTTGACATTGGGCTCAGAGAGAACTATGGACCTAATTTAGGTGGCTGGTCTAGCTTCATTAACTCATGTTTGGTTTCTTTTATATCATGTTCTGTTGTACGAAACATCAAACCTTTCTAGAGATGCCTCAAAATTGTGTAATAAATTAAATTGAATGGTTTAGCACACCCACCACTCTCCAAGCTAGTGGAAAATAAACCCTTTGATGATCTCCATGACATGAGGCACCCTAAATTCATGTTACTTCTTTAACGTCATAAATTCCCTCAACCATAAATTGTTAAATTTATTTTTTAGGTGTTTGTTACTTTGTGTGAGATTCTTCCTTGAAATGTGTGTTATACTAGTGAAAAGAGTGGTCATGAGTTAGGCCCTATAACATATGACAAGTTGAATTTCTTAATTAAATATCTTATCCAACATAGTTTAAAATGTTATAAGTGAAATTTCTTTCGGAATGGATGAATTATGATAGGTAAGCCATACATAATCTCTATTCCAAGATAAATACGTGAATCATTATGGGATTCCTTGGATGGGCTCATCGATATTTGATATTAGAGTTTTTAAATGGGTTATATATACATAAAGAGTGATACTAGATATTTAAAGGATGGTATCACAATGGATTTTACTTACCTCCATGTGAGAGATACCAGTTCCTTATGGGAGACACCATGAATGGGCTCATGGGATAGATAGTAATTCCAGGGAACAAGTGATACATGGATCCTTATGTGAGATATTAGGGATATGCTCAGAGAGTTTATTTCACACCATTCTATGTGTGATACTTGGGATTCCATCAGTGGCCCTAGAGAGATACTTAGGATTACATATGGATTGACATGGATCATATCTGTTTCCTCTTCTTATATTCTAAAGATGTATTTTTAATTAATGAAAAATAATATTTAGCTAAAATTGCAGGGATGCATCCGCCAAGACAAATCACATGCTTGGGGATGGTAAGTCTTTTTATATTATTTTTATGATGACCCTTGTATAAATTATATCATTCCTACACATGTAACCTTAGTTTAGAGACAAATGGATTAGGATTAAGTGGGTAGAGTGGACTGGGTATCCGATGAGGAACCCATATCGATGAATTTATTTGTTTATTTCCATGAATTTAATATTATTGGAACATTTATCAATTTATATGCACTAAATGGATTGATCTAGACACCATTGTTGGTGGCCTACTGAGTATATCTGACACCGTACCTAGGACTCCCTTGGTACCCAAGCAGACTACATGATTTTAGGTATAGATAAAGTGAAGAAGATAACTTATGATGCTTTATTTTTTGTTATAAAGAGTACAAGAGTAGAGGACTGGTCTTATGCTCATGATTATTGTTGTTTATAATTTTGTTATTTTTCATATTTGTGTATAGAATGTGGAATATGACTATTTCCCACATATCTCTGTGTACTCATTTTTTTGTAGAGCTACATAAAATTATCATCATTTTCATTTCGTATATACTTATTATTCAGATTACCCTAGTTTATTATTCTAGGATGATTTGTCATTTCTATTTGTCCTTCTTACCTATATTGATTAAAATTGTACTTTACTTTGAATCATAATGGAATAGTCTCCCCACACACACACACCATGGGTCCTCACTACTAGTTAGAAGCCACAATTAAGTGGGGAGATACTCTTGAGGTTATGTGGAAATCTATCATGGTTCCCTACTTAGTGGCATATGGGGTGGTCACTAGAAAGTGACCTCAAATGGGTTCTTTTTACCTTCCATCTTACTGTATGGTTATTATAGAGGAGACTATGATGAAATGGAATTTGGTAATGAGCATGTTCCTAGGAGTATCTAACCCACATACAGGGGAAACCCAAATCACCTGGGATGGGTTATGGTTTTTATTTTATTATGCCTATTACAGTTTAATTGATTTCACCATAGGGTAACACACATGTTTTGTGACATTATAATTACTATTGTTATTATTATTGGGGGTTTATTTACCTTGGACCAATGAAATGATGGTGTATCATCTCATGCATCATACTAGGATCCTTAGGACAAATGAAATGCATTATTCCATACTGTTTATATATATCTCTTCATGCAATGATTGTGTTTCATGTTCTTGCTATGCATGCCTTAGTTGTTATGGATTGAAACAAAGTAAAATTTCTTATAGGGATATAATTATTGGATTAATTAAAGATCCTACATAAATCAAAATAGTTCTTTACCACATAAAATAGTGATAACAGATTAATTAACCAATTATCCCACATTTGATCCTTGAACCACCAGTTCTATGCAATGAAATATTATTAATTTTATTGATGAATTCCAATGGTAATTTATGAAAAAAGTAATTTTTTATATTAATAATGTGTTTTATTCTATAAAATCACAATAAATGACTTGTTATATCCTGATACCAGACATACATTTTAGTTTTTATTTAATTGAAATTCTAATTATAATTTATATAGACTCTGGGAGTTTATAAATTGGGACTTTGTGACGTAATTGAATATACTAATATATATATATATATCTAAATAAATAATAATAAATTAAATAAATTTTTATTTTAAAATAAAATGGTTACCACTGAATGGGGATTCCAATTTAATGTAAATGGTGTTTTCCTATATACCTTGATATTTACAATCAATATACCATAAACTCTGTGGTGTTTTATTAGGACCTCACTGTAACCCGACCGTAGTAGTGGGTAGTAGGCAGTGTATATTGAGACTCCTATGATATCTTATATTACATACACCTAGATTTTGGAGTACAATGATAGGTGTTTCTCATTATAAATAGGCTATCCATTGGTCCTTTCCTGGTTCAATTATTTTCTATATGCTGTTAAATAATATCCGAAGAATGAGAATAGAAATTTTAGACCTATTCCACATCAACATCCTCATGTGGTATTCCATGAGGGTGGTGAAGAATATTCTACAAAGGTGGTGGGCCTTGATCCACCCATTTTACCTCCTGTAGTGCCACATGAGACACCAACTACAGATCATCCACTTGGGGCTGATGCTCAGTTTTGAGATAGCTTAATCCTCATTAATGAATTTTTATAGGGTACTCTGAGACATACTCCAAATATGGAAGAGCTGACCTAAGAATTCTAGAAGCAACATCCTCCCACCTTCTCAAATGTTGGTGGTCCTCCAGCTGTATAAATTTTCCTAAAGGCCACATTGTTGTTCTTTGAGCATTTAGAGTTTCCTCAAGAGAGTGGAGTTAATCTATCTATCAATATACTGCATGATTATGGTAAACATTTGTAGGATTTAATTACATAGTTCAAACATCATTAGGGTATGGTATGTGTGGGCTTCCAGATAGCCTTATATAACTTCTCCTAGACATTGAGAGAAGATCATTCCTGGTAGGTTATGCATCTTTTGCATAGAGCTATGCTAGTGATGGAATATTCATCTCATTTCATAGAGCTATAGTTTTTCACATAAAAATAGACCCACGATGAGCTAGAAACTATGAAATGTTTTAAGGATGTGATTACATATTCCATCAGATAATAGGTGTCAGTTTTCCTAATTACCACCATTGTAGAAATAGTGAACCAATATCTTATCACAGAATAAAACCTTACGGAAGGTGTCAATGTAATCCAAATAAGTTCAGCTTCCCAGTAGTGAGAAAATTTATCCATTGGTTGGAATTTCAATTTCAAGGGTGAACATGGGGGTAGTTCAAACATATGAAACATACCAACACCTATGTGGTGTTTCAACAGTTTGAAAAGATATGGAATAAGAAGCCCTAATGTATGAGGAACCTGATCGAGTGTCGAGCCTGTGGCAGGATGGGTAACCTTAAATATATCTTATGAACATGCACTTTTGTATATAGTGTGAGGTGATCTATGTCGATAATTATTTTTGGAATAGGATCAACAAATCCGTGTTAGGAATGGAGTTGGTCTACTATAGGACGATCATATTGAAGAGGTGGTCATCATTCAGGTAGTGGGCCATTTGAGGTTTAGCTCTAGTAAAGCAGACATGCCTAGTATAGTCAGGTTTTATATCTGGGACCCATTTCGGTCAATGTCTATACAATACATCCTACACCTAAAGACAAGATTCCATGTCCATCTATTATATGAGGTACTATTCTGGTAGCCTCTACTTATGTTTTTCCCTATTTTATATAGGTTCGTCACACTGCTTCATATCAACTATAATAATGGGATGTCTAGGACTAGTAATGCAATACTTAAATGAAATCATGACTCTTGATTCACTATTAGGAGTCCATTTAGAGAGTATACACTAATGAATGAAGTTACCTATTTAGGTATACGGGTATGGATTCCTGTGGAATTTCTTTGTCGTCAAGAGGAACAGTTTCGATTTCATTCTTGCAATGGATTGACTAGTCCCTAATCAATCCCATGTTGACTACTACCATAGGAAGGTGTCATTTACATCAACCTAGGGTAGTACATATATTCATAAGGGATAATGGGATATCTATGTATGTTGATTTGTACAATAGTGTATAGGGCTAGGCAGAGTGATAACCCAGATTGCCAGTATCTTTATAATAGATAAAGGAATGTAACCAATGGAATTCACTCCTTTGGAGGATAATTTTTGTGATGTCTAACCTAATTAATTTTATGGATTGCCTCATGTGAGAGAAGTGGAGTTCACTATTGACCTATTTACAGCAGTGAAACAGGTTTCCATTCAACCCTATAGTATGAAAACTATAAAGCTCTCAGAACATAATAAGTAGTTAAAAGACATAAAGAAAAGGGGTTTTATTCGAACCAATACTTTACCATGGGGTTCACCTGTCCTTTTCACCAAATGTTGGATGGCACCCTTGGGTTTTGAGTGGATTGTATGAGGTTGAACTAGCTTATAAAGAAAAACCGATATCCCCCATTTGTATTGATGACATCATTGACCATCTCTAAGGAGAGAAAATTTTCAATAATATTGATTTGAGGTCATGGTAGCATTAGGTTCGTGTGCGGTAATCATACATAGATAATATAATTTTCTAAAGAAGGTATGTCTTGTTTGAGTATCAAGTTATGTTGTTCAACCTTAAAAATGTTATAATAGTACTAATATCTATGATGAATCATGTTTTCAACTCGTAGATGAATTAATTTAGGGTTGTACTAATTCAAAATAGCTTAGTGTATTCTTAAATCAGACCCGACTATATAACCCATCTTGAGATCATTCTAAATACACTGATAGAGAGCTAGCTATATGTGATGTTCCTATAAATACCACTTTTGGACTGATAAGGTTCAATTATTGTGTCGTTTCATTTTTGTGGTAGGCATATATGTTGAATCAAATTTGGTGAGAATTTTGGGTTTTAGGGAGGGTCCATATAATTACTTTTAAACATTATTTGAGCCATGATAGTTATTATAGGCGATTCTTTCAAGAATTCTAAATTCTAGAAGCACAACATTCGGCCTTGACTAAAAAAGGCATGATGTTCTTATGGTCTTAATAATGTGCGACTGAATTTTAGGAGTTGAAAGGTAAACTATATCCAACATCAATATTGATTTTTACAAAGATGGGGAGAAGTTATAGTGTTTGATATGACGCTTCAAGAATCTGGATAGGATCAGTTTTGATGTAGGGAGATTGATTTGTGGAGTATGGGTCCCACCATCTGAGACTTTAGAAGTGGAATTACCCTAGGCATGACATCATGATATCTATCCTGTTATATAATTTTTTTAAGGAATTATCTATTTGGTGTGTGTTTCATTGTTTAAAAATATAAAAATCAAAAATACATCTCCACATAATGAAAATTGAATCTAATGCAGTGTGGGTGGGTAGAATATGTGCAGTTGTTCAACTATAAGCATGTTTATATATCTAGGAAAGGTATTTTACTAGTTGATAGAATATTCTATAAGACCGAGATATAGGCCTTCTAGGAGGCTTGAAATTAATAGTAGTTGATGAATTTGTTTTCTGATATGGAAATTAAGGTTCATAAAAAACATGAAACTTTTTTAGAATCACTAGCATTAATAATCTCCCATCTAGAACTTGTGCAGATGACATAGCTTCCAGATTTCGAGTGCCTCATATAGAGGGAGATTTTCTCAGGTGATAACAAACTGAATGGTTGTGTTGTCAATGAGAATGGGACCCTTCACTTTCTTGGGTGTGTCCAGGTTCCATCAGACTTATAGTAGGAGAAAATTTCTGAATATCATGAATATATTTGGGTAGTTTACCCTCAGCCTACCAAGATAAACCAAGATGTATGTCACTAGTACATATGGCCAAGGATGAAGAGGTAGATTTATGTTTTTATCAAAGGCTGTTCCACCTATCAGTAGATGAAGGAGGTGTACCTATGACCATCCATAATTCTACACACTCTATCCATTCTCAAGTGGAATTAGTATGACATAACCATGGATTTCAGGACAGGCTTGATGAGATCCTCAGGAGGTAGAGATTTATCATGGTTGATCCTTGAATGGTTGACCATGTTTTCTCATTTCTCATAGATATGCGATATGTTCATAGTTTATAATTTTTGGAGGCTATATATTCAAGAGATTATGCGCCTTCATGGTGTTCCTTATTCTACCATATCAGACTGTGATTCCCATTTTAAGTCATGGTTCGAACATGAAATATATAAGTAACTAGGTTAAAAGTTTATTTTGAGTACATAATATCACCGTAAGAATGATGTGAAATTTTGGCAGCCACTTCAAGTGTTGGAGGACATGTTACAAGCATTCATCCTTGAATTTGGAGGTTCATCGGAGAAACATATATCTATAGTATTGTTTTCCTACAATAAAATATTTCAGGAATTGATTCAAATCGATCTATATGAGGTTGTTTATAATAGGATATTCCATTCACCCCTGGGTTGGTTAGAGGTAGGTGAGGTTTCACTACTAGATCCTCTTCCCCTTTATGAGACTTCATTGAAAGTATATCTGATTTATAAATTAGTGACTAATGCATAGTCCAAGAATAATCCTTATACTAATCATCATCATCATCCTATGGATTCTAAGGTATGAAGTTCGAGATTTCTTTGAGTTTCACCTAGACTGGGTCATAGATGGATAGATAGTTAGGGAAATATGTCGAGCCTTTCAAGATCATAAAGAGAGTCTGGACAATAGCCTATCAGTTGCAGTTACCTTAGAGGTACCATTACTTTAATGAAATCTTCTACATATCACAAAGTCACCAGTATCATGCTGACTCATATCATTTATTTGACCATGAGGAAATTGAGTTGGAGGTGGATGCATCCTTCGATGAACATCCAATATGTATAGTTCTGTCATGACCCGACCCTACCCAGGCTCGAGCCACAACCACCCCAAGCCCGCCTCCATAGGCCAGGGGTTGGCGGCCAGTGCCAAAGGCACAACAACTCGGGGAGGCCTTTTCCTAAGTACCCGTACACACACACACATCACACTCAATGCAACAGTGCAAAGTAAAAGAAAATACAAGAAAAGAAAAGGGCTACTGCTATATATATACCACAACGTGCATCAACCTGTACAAGTCAAAGAAAACTAAAGGAACATTAAAAAAAGGGAAAAACACACGCCCAACCAAAAAGTACCACAACTCGGCAACAGGTAAACAAAAAGAAACAGCTGACGGGTCTCCCACCTGGAACCCGACTCCGACCACCGCACGCGGTACAAGCTCCCATGCTCCTAAGCTCCTCTGACGTCACGACTAACCTGTCTGTCGTCTGAAAGGGAACACCAAGTGTGGGCAAAGCCCAAGTAGGTGTGAGTATAAAAATACCTAGTAGGATACCCCGAAGGCTCGAGGGAGCCACAAAGAAGGTACCAAAGGGTGAGAAGTGGAGCAAACATGAAAAAGTAAAGGAGCACAACAGAGAGGGCATTAAGGAGTACAGTAAAGATTCCAGATCAACCCAACCAGAGGAAAGAAGGTAGTCTCATCTAGGCACAAGGAGCTAGAAATGGTGATAAGATGAACTTCTCATCGAGTCTTTTCTACCTATAGCAGGAGAGTAGACTCATCCAACCACGAGAAGCTAGACATAGGAACCACGTGGCATACCCCACGTGTCTTCACCTCACCTGGAAGGAGAGTAAAAAAGCCCAAGAAGTGGGTACCCGAACAAGGTATATACAAGTCTGTATGCTCAAACAAGAATCCCAAACAAGATCATAAGGGGATCTCTATCCCGTAGCTCAGCCCAAGAAAGATTAGCCAACAGTCCCAGAAGTAACACCATCTATGCCCAGAATCCCGCACGTTTTCCCCGAACCGCAAGACAAGGGCTCAATCACCAAACCTCGATACTGTCCAATTTGGGCGACACTGACTCGCCCGCACGGTTTTAGGTCACATCACAAGGACATGTCATGGTGGGGGAAAGCGCTCCTCATATTTGAGAGTTCTGGGGGAATGTCAAACCAGAACTTGTCACTGCCCCACAGTCGAGAGGTCTCAAAGTCGATAGGCGACCCCCTACCCAGCCCCGCTTGAGGGTCCCTGGAAGTCAACAGGTTCCCACTACAGGGAGACCCAGAAAGTTGACGGGTTCCACACTGCCCTGTCCCGTAACAGGGAAATCCACTGGAGGGAGACCCGGCTAAAGTCGGCGACGGGACCACTGCCCATCCCAACAAGAGGTAACCCAGCATCGAGGACCACTACCTAGCCCAGCTAGAGGTAGGCCCGGCATCGGGGACAACTGCCCATCCCAGCTGGAGGTACGCCCAGAATCGGGGACCACTGCCTAGCCCCGCTGAAGGTAAGCCCGACATCGGGGACCACTGCCCATCCCCGCTAGAGGTAAGCTTGGAATCAGGGACCACTGCTTAGCCCCATTGGAGCTAAGCTCAGCACTGCTCTGGCCATCCCTACTGGATGGTACTACTCGGTGAACACCACTGTACTGGCCATCCCTGTTGGATGGTAACCCACTGGTGAGCCCTGCTCGAAACAACCTCAACCCTGTTGGAAACAACCTCAGCCCTACTGGAACAACCTCAGCCCTGCTGGAACAACCTCAGCCCTGCTGGAACAACCTCAGCCCTGCTGGAACAACCTCAACCCTGTTGGAACAACCTCAGCCCTGCTGGAACAACCTCAGCCCTGCTGGAACAACCTCAGCCCTGCTGGAACAACCTCGTCCCTACTGGAACAACCTCAGCCCTGCTGGAACAACCTCAGCCATGCTGGAAACAACCTCCTGGGTAGAGTATCGGTGCCTGCATAAAGTGTTGGTCACACCGAAACCACAATCTCTACCATGGAACACGAAGCAACGGGAGAAACTCCACAGGACCCACAAGGCGATCCCGCTCCAATCCGCTGAGTCACTGTCGAAGCGGACCGAGACAGCTCATCCCAGAAAGTGGGGAAATACTCACGCTGCACGAACATCCGAAGTCACAAACGGTGTCACAGACCTATGAAAGGGCACGATATTGAAACCCCTCAGAGCTGAAGAATTAGAAGAACCAAACCATCTTTGTTGGCCAAACCATCGAGATCAAGACCAGGGGGAGACCACTCAACCCTGCTGGTCAGAAAAAAGAGAACCAAGCCAAGGGAAACTCCACACTGCTGGTCAAAAAAACAAGCACAAAGCCAGGGTAAAACTCCACCCTACTGGTCAAACAAATGATCAAAAAGCCAGGGGAAAACTCCACCCTACTGTTCAAACATATGAGCACAATGCCAGGGGAAAACTCCACCCTTCTGGTCAAACAAACGAGCACAAAGCCAGGGAAAAAATCCACCCTGTTGGTCAAACAAACGAGCAAAGAGGTACCCTATACGTCGCGAGAGGTCAATGTACATAAAGAAGAACACGACACGCACGTGGGTCCCACATGACGTGTGGCCCCATCTCAGCCCCAACCATGTGCACAATCATTCTCAGGTACAACAAACCACACGTACCTCCAAGTGCTCCCGTATACTCCCAAAGTATACCTCGTTCCTGCCCGAAGGCTATCGTACACACAGCACCCAGCGTCAATGCGAAGGTGTGACGTAAAAAATCCACCTCAAAGTCCCCTGCACGGCCAACCACATCTTCTTCACTCACACGGGAGTGCACGCGATCACACGCCAAGGGTTCTCTGCAAACACAGCGAGAAGAACCGCCACCAGAGCGCCTTTCACTCTTCCACATTTAATAAGATCACACAAGTGGCTCCACACAACTAAACGGATCGTACAGTTGTAATCCTTGCGAAAAAACACGAGAGATAGACTACTTAATCGCCTCAAACGGATATCCGATGGAAAAGTCACCAACACTGCCTCACGCCCGAACGACGTCCCGTGATCCCGAACCTCGGCTCTGAAAACAGTCAGGCGCATTGCACCATTGTGATCCCCTCGTGAAAACACGTCAAAAAGACTACTCACTTGAGTGCAATGGATATCCGGATAAAAAGATGCATTCCGTCGCACCGCACACGAGCGGTGCCACGTGGGACCCACATCTCGGTCCCGAAACTCAACTAACAGATCACACAGTTGCGATCCTCTCGAAAAAGCACACAAGATGGACTACGCACTTGTCCAAAACGGTCTCCTGGTGATAAGGCTGGAAATCACTGTTAACTCCCAGAACGACCCTCGCGGGGCCCGCACCATCGTGCAAAATTACAGCGGGCGGATTACGCCAATGCGATGCCCTCCGAAAAACACCCAACATCGACTGCTCACACGTCTGAGGAAAAAGTTACAAAACGCTACACGCAGCTCAAAAGACGGGTTGTGGGGCCAACGCCTCAACTTCGGCCTCAACGCCTGAAACCACCCTGGAATGCTCTGCCTCGATGCTAGGGTCCCAATGCCTCTGACGGCGCTCAAAACGGAAGTCGGACGCGTCTGCGCCGTCCAAAACAAGATCCCCTGAAGAAACGGAAAACCCCTCGACATACGTGTCACGCCACCGAGGCCCCTCGTTTCGGGAATTAAAAATTCTCGAAATCTTCTCAAAAAGTCCGCATCGTCGATACGGTTTTACCGCCGCAGACGACACACAAAACGGACACCCGTAGCGGAAAATACGGGTGTCCGAACACCGAGGGGGCAAGGCCCATGGGGCGGGACCGGCCGCGGCTTAGCCGCGCGGGCCGGGCGCGGACTCACAGTCCGCGCGCAGACCAGCCATGAGGGCTGGTCGCGACAGCCGCGTGAAGACCCGCGCGATGCAGGTCTTTGTCGCCGCACGGGGGTCGCGCGCCGCGACCCCGCGGTCGCCGCTCCCAGGAGACCGCCGCCTCGCCGGGCGCTCTGCCTGAGCCCCAGCCTCCTCCAAACGCTGTTCCACTAGACACCTACGACACCGACCGAGCACCCCGCCTCGCCGTCGTCCGCCCTAGCCGCGGCGCCTCTCAAACCCGCTGGAAACTGAAAACCCGCCAACTTCGGCTGATGATTGCGGACGCCACGAGGCTCGGAATTCGAATCCGAAAGATGCGTTGGAAAGGGAATAATTTCTAATACACATTAATGGGATTTGTTCGAAAATAAAGCAGTAATGAGATAGTATTAAACATGATCAATGTTGGCGCGGGAAGAAAAAACGCAACAAGAACCTACCTCATGGGCGTTGCCCGGAGCTTTGTCGCGATCCGCCGCCTTGCCGGAGCTGCCTCGCCGGAGACGCCTCCCCAGAGTGGAGGAGGAGAGGTGGGAGAGCTCCTGTCAGGAGATGAAGAGAGGGGAAGAGAGGGGGGGGGTTATGTGTTTAAATAGAAACACACTTAACCACCCGCCTGCCGACCCGAACCCGAACCTCCAGCGGGGTCGAGGTTAAGCCTCCCCTATGGTAAACACCACGCTCTGAGTGTAATGGTGGTCTCAGAATTTGATTCCGAGCCTTTGTTAGAAAGTTATAAATCTGAACACCCAAAGCCGCCAAATTACGAAAACGCCCATGGGGCCATTTTTCACCGACGGCCCGCGCCCGCAAAACATACACCCCTCCTAGGGTAAACGGCACTCTAAAAACTCAACGGTTCCCTCAGTTTTCTAATCCAAGCTGCTATTTAAGAGATACCTACGATTCAACATTAAACAAACAAATTAATTAATTAATTAATCCGTTTAACGTTCCAGAAGCGGGTGAGGGGTCCAAACGTCCCACGCCGACAAGTTTTATGTCATTCATAGGATAAAAACCCCATTTCGGACCCATCCTTACACTCGGATATATGATCCAGAACTCTGTTTAAAAGTTATCACATTTATTTGGTGTTTCCAGTGTGAACGTGTTGAAAATTTAATTCCGGCCACTCCGGGGATCGGAATTGCACACCGTCTGAAGGCGCTGCTCTAGAATATGATCAAGAATATTCCAAAGTCTTTCACAGCAAAAACAGGGTTCTTATATCATTCCCTCCTTCAATCTTTTCATCCCCAAAAGCAAAACTAGGGAGAAACACAGGGTACTAAGCCCACACCTGGCTTCCTCATTCCCAGAAGAACCCACACACAGCTCTGCGTCACCACACACAGACCAAAGGATTGATCTCTTCACGATAGGTAGGCTCTTGCTGATGTCGTGCACCCACTCTAGACTTTGGGGTTTGGGCAAGGAGGCAGGGAACCTTTCCATCACTTTGCACAATTTCAAATGGCCCGAAGGCTCTCGGGGGTAGCTCACCTCCCCGACCGAACCTCCATGTCGCACGCCGCGACTGGAATCACCGCCCGCACCTGGAACAAGACCCGGTGATTCCCTCCTTTAGAATATCCATATGGTGAAACACCCAAGGATATATGGTCACCCAAGATTCCACAGTCGATGATCTCTTACATGCTCAAAAGGTGAAGGAGTCAACACCATCGACTAAAGGAAAAGGACTCATGCCTTTTTCCTTACCAACACAGGGTTACACCCGACGCCCTGCATCACCCTGGTAACACCTCAAACAAGGAGTAGGGAGAAAATCCATTCACACATAGAGCGTAGAAATTCTACAGAAAAAAGTATAAGAGTCGCAAGGGGTAGCTCTCACCATCCAATGCTCTGCAGGATCGTAGACATCCAAAGCTCTCGGCTGTCAGTGGTCCCAACCATCAGCTCCCGGAGCCTAACGTGGACTGCCTAGTGGTGATGGGATGACCTCATAAAGTCGTCCCCCACTACCAGCTCCTCCCGCTCCTCTGATAGCACCACCTCTTTGTGTACTACCCCAATCACGGTGCTGCCTCTCCCGTGGTGGTGCACCTGCTGCCTGCCCGAAGCTCTCTGCAACATGGGTTGGGTAGTCTCGTGCCAAGTGACCTTTCCCATCACAAGAATAACACGGAATCTCTCTAGTCTGAACTGGTGCCCTCCAGTGCCACTGTGGTGTATGACCACGCCCCTGAGTCCGGTTGTTATAAATCCACCTGCGTCGAGGTCTTTCTTGACGACACCTGCTAGCTGCGGTAGACGTCTCGGCTCCAATGTGCCTGCTGCCACCACCCACTCTAGAACGTGACAGGAATCCGTATGTCACCAGTGCCTAATCTAGCACCCTGACATATGGGGAAATACCCAAGGGTACTATGACAGCACGAATATCTCAGCAGAGACCCTGCTCAAACTTCCGTTCTCGGAGGATGTCATCATGGACCAAGTCCAGGTAAAAGCGTGCACGGTCTGCGAAACTAGCCCCGTACTTGGTCACCGTCATCCCTCCCTGATGAAACTACAGGAGCTCCTGAATCCGAGCGGAGTGCAAGCAGGAGTGGAAAAAATCATCACGAAACAACAACTGGAAGTCGTCCCACGAAAGCGAATACTCGTTAAGAAGATGAGTCACTAGACTCCACCAAAGCCAAGCTGCTCCACGAAAAAGGGTGGCTGCAAAAGCCACTCTCTAATCTGCTGGCATCTGCACAAGCCTGAAAAGGAAAACCACTGCCTTGAGCCAAACCTCTAAGCCTAAGGGTCTAGCTCACCACTGAACCTCAGTGGTCTCTACCGCTGGAACTCACGGAGCATGTTCAATCTGCACTCAAACTCAGCCTGCTCGGCTGAAGCTTCCTGCTGCTCAACAGGTGGGGGTGATGCTACCGGCCCACCTGGAGAATGGGGCTCGCATGATGGGTCCTGTACTGTGGCCTCATAGCTCACATGGTCGTCATCACGATCCAAAGCTCGTATCCTGGCTGGCTGTCTTCATGGAGATATCCTGAATATTATCATGGAGTTACGCGGTCAGATGAGAATATATTTATATACCAATAACAACAACGATGGATGGGGAGCTGACTCAAGAAGGACAGTCAAAACTCAGTCCTATGTGATGCACAAAGCAATTTTCCCTGCAACAAGTGTTTCAGCATGCCGAGTCGAAAAGCAGGTTATCAGGGTCCTGGTGAATGGATACGTCGGTTGCCGCACCATCACTGGACTCCCTGGCCTGAGAGCCGCTCTCAAGACATTTTAACACGGTTTCCCTAAATCCCAATAAGTTACTTTTATTTTAGGGACGTCCGAACAACGTCCCAAGGAACGAACCACCATTGATACCACTTTGTCACGACCCGACCCTACCCAGGCTCGAGCCGCAACTAGCCCAAGCCCGTCTCCAGAGGCCAGGGGCTGGAGACCAGTGCCGAAGGCACAAAAACTCGGGGAGGCCTTTGCCTATGTACCCACACACACACACACCACACACTCAATGAAACAGTGCAGAGTAAAAGAAAAGAAAAGTAAAGAAAAGGGAAACTGCTATATATATACCACAATGTGCATAGACCTCTAAAAGTACAAAGAAAGCTAAAGGAACACTGAAAAGAAAAGGAAAAAACACGCGCCCAACCATAAAGTGCCACAACCCGGCAACAGGAAAACAAAAAGAAACACCTGAAGGGTCTCCCACCTGGAACCCGACTCCGACCACCGCACGTGGTCCATGCTCCCAAGCTCCTAAGCTCCTCTGACGTCACGACCGACCAGTCCGTCGTATGCAAGGGCACACCAAGTGCGGTCAAAGCCCAAGCAGGGGTGAGTATAAAAATACTCAGTAGGATACCCCGAAGGCTCGATGGATCAACAAAAGAGGTACCGAAGGGTGAGAAGTAGAGCGAACAGGGAAAAGTAAAGGAGCACAACAGAGAGGGAAGTAAGGAGAATAGTAAAGAGTCCAGCTCAACCCAACAAGAGGAAAGAAGGTAGTCTCATCCAGGCACAAGGAGTTGGAAACTGTGAGAAGATGAACTTCCTGTCAAGTCTTCGCTACCTATAACATGAGAGTAGACTTGTCCAACCACGAGAATATGGACACGGAAAGTACATGGCATACCCCACGCGTCTTCGTCTCACCAAGAAGGAGAGTAACAAAACCCATGATGTGGGTACCAGAACAAGGTATATACAAGTCCTAATGCTCAAACAAGAAGCCCAAACATGATCGTAAGGGGATATCCATCCCGTAGCTCAACCCAAGAAGGAGTATCGAATAGTCCCAGAAGTAACACCATCGATTCCCAGCATCCGACATGTCTCCCCCAAACCTCAAGCCAAGGGCTAAATCACCACACCTCGATACTATCCGCTTTGGGATGCACTGACTCACCCGCACGTTTTTAGGTTGCTTCAGATGGACGCATCTCGGTGGGGGAAAGCACTCCTCATACTTGAGAGTTCTGGGGGAACGTCAAACCACAACTCGTCACTGCCCCGCAGTCGAGAGGTCTCAAAGTCGACAGGCGACCCCCTGCCCAGCCCCGCTGGAGGGTCCCTGGAATTCAACGTGTTCCCACTACAGGGAGACCCGGAAAGTCAACAGTTTCCACACTGCCCAGTCTCGTAACAGGGTAATTCACTATAGGGTGACCCGGCTAAAGTCGGCGATGAGACCACTGCCAACCCCAGCTAGAGGTAACCTGACATCGGGGACCACTGCCCAACCTAGCTGGAGGTAAGCCCTGCATCAGGGACCACTGCCCAGCCGAGCTGGAGGTAAGCCCGACATCAGGGACCACTGACCAGCCCCGCTGGAGGTATGCCCGGCATCGGGAACCACTGCCCATCCCCACTAGAGGTAAGCCCACCATCGGGGACCACTTCCCAGCCCTGATGGAGGTATTCCCGGAACTGCTCTGGCCATCCCTGCTGGATTGTACTGCTTGGTGAACACCACTGTACTGGCCATCCCTACTGGATGGTAACCCACTGGTGAGCCCTACTCGAAACAACCTCATCCCTCCTGGAAACAACCTCAGCCCTGCTGGAACAACCTCATCCCTGCTGGAACAACCTCAACCCTACCAGAACAACCTCAGCCTTTCCGTAACAACCTCAGCCCAGCTGGAACAACCTCAGCCCTGCTGGAACATCCTCAGCCCTGCTGGAAACAACCTCAGCCCCGCTGGAAAAAACCTAAGCCCTGTTGGAAACAACCTCAACCCTGTTGGAAAAACCTCAGCCCTGCTGGAACAACCTTAGCCCTGCTGGAACAACCTCAGCCCTGCTGAAAACAACCTCCTGTGTAGTGGTTCAGTGCCCGCATAATGTGTTGGTCACATCGAAACCACAAGCTCTACCAGGGAACACAGAGCAACGGGAGAAACTCCCCATGCCTCACTAGGCGATCCCGCTCCAATCCGCTGATTCACTGTCGAAGCGTACCGAGACATCTCATCCGAGAAAGTGGGGAAAACGCCCACGCTGCATGAACACCCGTAGTCGCAAACGGTGTCACAGACTGGTGAAAGGGAATGGTACTAAAACCCCTCACAGCTGAAGAAGCATAGGAACCAAACCATATCTGCCGGCCAAACCATCGAGAACAAGACCAGGGGGAGACCACTCAACCCTGCTGGTCAGACAAAAGAGCACCAGGCCAGGGGAAACTCCACCCTGCTGGTCAAACAAATGAGCACAAATCCAGGGGAAAACTCCACCCTACTGGTCAAACAAACAAGCACAAATCCGGGGAAAAAATCCACCCTGATGGTCAAACAAACGAGCACAAATCCAGGGGAAAACTCCACCCTGCTGGTCAAACAAACAAGCACAAATCCAGGGGAAAACTTCACCCTGCATGTCAAACAAACGAGCACAGAGGGACCCTCTACATCGCAAGAGGTCAAAGTATGTAAAGCTGAACATGAAACGCACGTGGGGCCCACATGACGTGTGGCCCCATCTCAGCCCCAACTAAGCGCACAAACATTCTCAGGTACAAACAACCACACGTACCTCCAAGCGATCCCTTATAATCCCAGAGTATACCTCATTCCAGCCCAAAGGCTATCGTGCACATGACACCTAGCGTCAATGCGAAGGCGTGACATAACAACTCCACCTCAAAGGCCAATGCACGGCCAAACACATCTTCTTCACACAAACGGGAGTGCACGCGATCACACACCAAGGGTTCTTTGCAAACACGACAAGAAAAACCACCACCAGAGCGCCGTTCACACTTCCACATTTAATAAAATCACACAAGAGGCTCCGTACACCCAAACGGATCATACCGTTGTAATCATCATGGAAAAACATGCAAGATAGACTACTTACTCGCCTCAAACGGATATCCGACAGAAAACTCACCAACACCGCCTCACGCCCGTACGACGTCCCGTGATCGCGAACCTCGGCCCCAAATATAGTCAGGTGCATCACACCATTGCGATCCCCTCGGGAAAACATGTCAAAAATACTGCTCACTTGAGCACAACAGATATCTGGAGAAAAAGATGCATTCCGGCGCACCGCACACGAGCGGTGCCACGTGGGACCCGCAACCCGGTCCCGAAACTCAACGAACGGATCGCACCATTGCGATCCTCTTGAAAAAGAACATAGGATGGACTACTCACTTGTCCAAAATGGTTGCCCGATGATAAGGCTGGAAATCACCGTGAACTCCCGGAACGGCCCTCGCGGGGCCCGCACCATCGTGCGGAATTACAGCGGGCGGACTGCACCAACGTGATGCCCTCGGAAAAACACCCAACATCGACTACTCGCACGCTCCGAACGGACGTCCGAGGAAAAAGTTACAAAACGCTACACGCGGCTCAAAAGACGGGTCGTGGGGCCCATGCCTGAACTTCGACTTCAATGCCTGAAACAACCCTGGAAAGCTCCGCCTCGATGCCAGGGTCCCAACGCCACTGACGACGCTCAAAACGGACGTCGGATGCGTCCGCACCGTCCAAAACAAGATCCCCTGAAGAAATGGCAAACCCCTCGACGTACGTGTCTCGCCACAGAGACCCCTCGTTTTGGGAATTAAAAATTCTCTAAACTATCTCAAAAAGTTTGCATCATCGATACGATTCTACCACCATAGATGACACTCAAAACGGACACCCGTAGCGGAAAATACAGGTGTCCGAACACCAAGGGGGCAAGGCCCCTGGGGCTGGACCGGCCTGGGCCGGCCAGCAGCTTAGCCGCGCGGGCCGGTCGCGATAGCCGCGTGAAGACCTCTGTGTTGCGGGTCTTTGTCGCCGCATGGGGGTCGCGCGCCGCGACCCCACGGTCGCTGCTCTCTGGCGACCGCCGCCTCACCGGACGCTCCGCCTGAGCCCCGGGCTCCTCCGAACGCTGGTCCACCAGACACCCGTGACGCCGACCGAGTACCCCGCCTTGCCGTTGTCCGCCCTAGCCGCGCCGCCGCTCGAACCCGCCCGAAACCCAAAACTAGGAATCTTCGGCGGATGATTGCGGACCCCACGGGGCCTGGAATTCGAATCCGAAAGATGCGTTGGAAATGGAATAATTTCTACTAAGCATTCATGGGCTTCATTCGAAAATAAAACAGCAATTCGACAGTATTAAGCATGCTCAAAGTAGGTGCGGGAAGAAAAAACGCAACCAAACCCTACCTCGTGGGCATTGCCCGGATCTTCGCCGCGATCCGCCGCCTTGCTGGAGCTACCTCGCCGGAGACGCCTCGCCGGAGTGGAGGTGGAGAGGAGGGAGACCAACTGCCAGGAGATGAAGAGAGTGGAAGAGAAGGGGGGTTAAGTGTTTAAATAAAAACACAGTTAACCACCCGCCCCGCCGGCCCGAACCCGAACCTCCGGTGGGGTCGAGGTTAATCCTCCCCTAGGGTAAACACCAAGCTCTGAGCGCAATAGTGGTCTCGAAATTTGATTCTAAGCTTTTGTTTGAAAGTTATAAAGATGAACTCCCAAAGCCGCCAAATTACAAAAATACCCCTGGGGCCATTTTTCACCGACGGTCCGCGCCCGCAAAACTTACACCCCTCCTAGGGTAAACGGCACACTAAAAAGTCAACGGTGCCCTTGGTTTTCCAATCCGATCCACCGTTTAAGAGATACCTGCATTTCAACATTAAACGAACAAATTAATTAATTAATTAATCCGTTTAACGTTCCAGAAGTGGGCGAGGGGTCCAAAATTCCAGCACCGACAAGTTTTATGTCGTTCCTAGGATAAACACACCATTCCAGATCCATCCGTTAACTCAGATCTCTGATCCGGAACTCCGTTTAGGAGTTATCGCATTTATTTGGCGTTTCTAGTGTGAACACACTGAAAATTTAATTCCGGCCACTCTGGGGCTCGAAATTGCACGTCGTCTGAAGGCGCTGCTCTCGAATATCATCAAGAATATTAAAAATTCTTTCACAGCAAAAACCGGGTTCTTACATGTTGATTGGGGCATGAATACTTTTTTAGGAAGGTTGGTTCCACTGGTCAGGATTCTCTAGGAGAAGAGTTGTGAATACGAAATGACCTGGGAGTGGGAGGCCAATGTACATTAATGGTGGATTGAACTTCTATCAGATAAAACCTTACCACCCTTTGAATAGAAACTTAGGGATGAGTTGGTTTAAAGAGGGTAGGTTGTAACATCTCGATTTTTTAGGGAGGCAAATACTCTTTTGTTAAAATTAAAATCCTCTCATTTTTTGATAATAACACGAATCAAATTATAAATAGAGGGTTCAGAGAGTCCATAGACCATTTAGAGATCAGACCACTATAATTTATGATGGCATACTGTGCTTCAATGTTTGTGAATTATTAGCATTAACTGCGAGACTAAACCATGTGGGCACCTAGTGTATAGAAATAGGCCACAAAATTTTTCTAAAACCATGTGAGCCAGGCCACACGACCTTGTGGGATTTCAAATATCTTTAATATAATTATTATAAATATATTTCATGCAGTTAATCAAACAATGTGTCTAGCCTATGGGAGGGGTGTTTCTAGGCCATAAAGGGAACACTATTTGTGTATAGTATGCCCAACCATGAGGCCAAACTGTGCAACCTAGTTTTTTTTGGGTAAATTACATTTCCATAATTTTTTTTAAAACCTTTTTATTTTATCCTTCTCTATTTTATTCTCTAAAAACTTCCCGAAGCTCCTCCTTCCTATTCCAGTTGGTATTTTGGTATCGCTCTCATATAATCTCCATTTTCATTACTATTGGGTGTATTAGATACACCTGAATAAGCTCTGAACACTTATTCCTCACATTATTATATTATATTCCATTCTACTACACTATTTATGTGTAAATTCATTTTCTGGACTTTTAGATCATTTGATGATTCTTATGATATATTTCATTCTAGCTACATTCAAGGGCTGAAACTAGGTAAGGATAGTGATACGAACCTATGGTCGGTGGTCTATATTATCTTCCTAGACTTTGGTTTTTTTTATCATGCCCTATTTTTACACATGCTATAAATATTTGGAGGTTCCTCTCAAATGTGTTATAAAATAAAATTAATGGTTTCCCACACCCAATATGGTCTTCAATAGTGGAAAATCAACCCTTGGTTGATCTCATTGACGTCAGCCCCCCCCAATGGGTGTTCTTTCCATAGAGGAATAATTTTCCTCAACCTTAAATATTAAAATCAACCTTTTAGGTGTGTTTTTTCTTATGTGAGGTTATGCCTTTAAATGTGAGTTGGACTAGTGAAAGGTGTGGTCATTGGTTAGGCCATAGGCACTATGTCTAGTTAAATTTCTTAATTAAATGTTTTGGACAACTTAGTTTAAAATTTTATAAGTGAAATTACTTTTTTAATGAATGAATTATGATAGATAAGAAATAATTAATCTCTAATATGTGATAAATACTTGGATCCATATGGGATTCCATGGACATGATCATTATGATTTTTAATTAGAATTCAAAAATATATTGTATATAAACCACATGTGATACAAGGTTTTAATGGGACAAGATCAACTTGAGATTGGATTATTTACATGTGAGGTATACTAGTTCCCTAGTGGTGACACCATTGATGGGGAAAGGACTAGATGGTAATATAAAGACATGAGTGATACTCAGTATCTTATTTGAGATATTATATATTGTCTTAGAAGGTTTTGTTTCATGTTGTGACTAGAGTGATACTTGGGAATCCATTTGTGGATCACCATAGATTGAATACTATGGTTTTTTTATCTTCACAGTACCCATGGATAAATTCTTGTTATTCATTTTGGATTTCCATGAATGGGAAGAAGGTGGCTCTTATTAAATTCTAAATATTCATTTTTATGTAAAGACTAAGAACATGTAGATGAAATTTTAGAGATGTGTCCGACAAGACAAATCACATTACTAGGGAAGGTATATTTTTTTATACTCTATTTATGATGACACTTTTATACTTTATATCATTCTCTCATAGGTCACATTGGTTTAGAGACATATTTATTAGGCTGAAGAAGGTAGAGTTGGTCGAGTATCCCATGAGGAACATGGATAATTGTATTTATTTATTTATTATTTTTGGAATATTGAAAAATTCATATGAAGACCCTAGAATGATATAGAGACCATTTTGGTGTCCAACTACTTATATATAACACCCTACTTAGGATTACCTTGGTTCCCATGCAGACTTAATGATTGCAGATATAGATAATTGGAAGTACCCCACAACTGATACTTCAGTTCATGGATGGAGTACATTAGTAGGAGAGTGATATTATTATTATCATTCTTATTATAGATACTTTTGGTATATTTGGTATTTTTTATATAATGTTTAATATTCCCTTTTCCTCTGTATCCCCATGTAATAATTTTTTAGAGCACCACGACATTATTATTACCTTCATTTTGTATCAACTTATTATTCATCTTCCACATGTTTATTATTATTGGATGAATTATCATTTTATTTATAGTACTTAATTGCATTGATTACCATTTTGTGGTACTTTGACACATGAGAGAATAATGTCCCCACAGACACACCCTAGACCCTCACTGCTAGTTGGTAACCTCTGGAATTCGAGGAGGTACACATGAGGCCACATGACTAATTATCATGGGGAACCACTTAGTGGAATTTGGGCCAAGATTTTAAAATAAACTACAACATCTAACACTTAATCCTACTTATCTTCACTAAATGTCCTAATCTCTCATGAAGGAAAAACTCAACCCATCATCTAAAAAACCAATAACTCTATTAGAGAAGTAGTCTATTCATGCATAGATTGATGATATCTAGTCCATACCATGGTATACATTATAGTACTTCATTCTAGACACTTTGATCCCACAAAAAAACTCACTCCACTAAGGGTTAGATCACATCCATGAAAGATGCGGGTGAGTGTGTGATCAATTATAATTGGATCTTCTAGATTTATAGGTTAGGTGTGGGGATATACTAATATTTATACCTATATTGAAATGGATAAAATTATAAATTATTTACTTGTATCAGTATATTAGATCATTCCATGAATTTCCTAGTAAATTACCTCTATCACATGCATCTAGATGTATATTTGGATACTTTCTCCTTGATCCAAGAATAAACCACCTAAGGGTGGTAGTGGAGGAAGTTGATCATAGTGAAATCCACCTATAGCTCCTCCTCTAGGTGCATCATCTGTTCTTTTAACTATATCTACATCCCTATAGACTACTATATAAACATCAAGGGGATCCTTAATTACATCACTGTGTCTAATGTAGGGGTTTATGTACCACATTATTTCAAATTATTACACATTGGGTTGAGAATTAATGAGATTTGTGAAATTTTCCTCTATATTCATAGTGACACCTACCTCTAGGATGGATCAATCAATTACATGACTTTTGAGTTATCGATCCTTGGGTCTGGGATCACAGATGAGTATGACTCTAGTGTCATGACTCTTATGTATACTCATGAAAAGAAACCACTGATTAATCTTCCCTTGAATATTATCTACTAAATATAGACACCTATAACACATATTCTAAAAGTAACTTTATCAACTACCAACTTTATAGAGCCCTAACATTGATGTTGATATAGAAGGGAACAACCCTAACTATATCTGTTTCCAAAGGCCATGCTCAAGCTTCTATGATCAATGGAATCCATCATGTATCATAGAGAAGGGGTACCTAATGTGGTCCAAAACCTTATCAGATACTCTAAATCTAACATACTACCCTACTGTAGCTACTAATTCTCACAGATGTATTCATTACTCAATATATATGGACAATGCTCCTCATAAAAGTGGAACTAAAAAGATTCCATAGTAGAGTCACCTTACCATGGGTTCAGATGATTAAATTCCACCAATAACACATTATATCATAGAGAATGATAGATTATATCCATAGTACTAGTTTAAAGGGTGTTTTTACATGGATACACTCCAGAATACCCACCTCAAAATAATCCACACTTTCTAAGGGCCATGATCCCCTTAGAAAATGGGTGTTTATTATAGTTGAAACCATGAAGTTACCTTAACCTATGTGCATCCTAATACTATATTATCCTAATAAATTAATACCCATCAGGTCGGGGAAATTAAACCCACACCATGAGAGGTGGGTCTGAACAATATAATATGAATCTTCGTTGGTCGATGATAAGAGGCTCCATCATCAGAACCAAAATATCACAAAACTACATTAGGATCATAAATGGCTATCTATGTGTTGGCATCCTACACTTGATAATATTAATTGTTGTCATTAAATCGTTTATGTGGGGTTGACTCAAGAAGGAAATGGAAATAAAAAACTGATCTCTATAAAATTCTTGTACTATTTATTTGTTCCCAAAAATTGGTTCTTTAGAGCTTTGAGATGACAATCAGTTTATTAGAGTGTTAGGAATTGATATGTTGACTATTAAACCAACAATGGTTTCCTTGAAATAATAGGAAAACTCAAAACCCCTTGAAACTATTTACCTAGCTTCCTATGCCAATCCTAATAGTAACTTAATTATAAACACTTCCCCTAAGACACACTTAATTTTATATGACTCTAACAAGGCCCATCCCACCAATGCCTCACATAGACTAGAAGTAAGACTTGAGTTCCACCAAAATCCCACCTTCAATAGGTCAGTGGATGATGACTAACACTAATTAGGCATATCTCATAAGATGTGAGAACTTATCTTAATTCACCTATATATAAAAAAGTTCTCTACAAGATAGTTAATAATTTGGTATTGATAATAAATCTAACTAAAATTTTTAAATCCAACGGAAAACACCAGGATCCACATAAAGAAAAAAGAACATAATTCATAATGTTAAAGGGAAAAAATCTAGGCCTAATAAACCCTTTAGAAAACTAACCGAATGAAAATGAGGTGAAGATAACTATAAAATGATCTAGCACCATACACAAACATCATCCACTAATGTCACCTCTGAGCACCATTAATGAGACACCCAAAAAGTCACTCATATATTTATTGGGAAAATCACATTCTTTAGATACTAGATTTGATAGTTTTCGAAACTTTATTTAGTTACATTTTTCCCATATATATTTTTGATGAAATAAATGTGTTTTTTATGGAAATATTCTATTTTAATTTATAATTATTAGTTCTTTATCATTTTAAATAAAAATTTAATTCTTTTTATTTTTTATGTTAAAATGTGATTTTTAGATATTAAATTGATGAATTTTTCTATTTCTAAATATCATTATATTTTTATAAAAGAATCTTGATTATTTTTTTTATGAAATTAATTTTTTTTTGGGGAAGTGTGAAATTTTTTATGGTTTTTGGAAAATATTTTCTCAATATCCATGTAATATTATTAATATTCATTATTGGATGAAATTTCTAATTATAAATAATGATGTTTATAAATTATTTTTAAATTTTATTATGATTGGATATATTTTACACATTTAATTTATTCTTTTTATACAAATAAATTTCATAGACATTAATATTTTTATACCAGAGATGATAATTTGGAAAGGTTTATATCACGAGTCTATTTTCTTATTTTACATAAGACTTGGTCCATGTGTCAAAAGAATTTACATAGAATCTTGTAAAATTTTATATCAAAATTAACTTCCCGAGAATTTTTTAAAGATATTATAATAGTTTCAACAAATTCCCATGAAGAAATTTACAGAATCTCATATGACAGTTGTTGAGTACCCATAATTCTTCTCCATCACTTTGTATATGACTTCACGTGAGACTTAAGTGCCAAAATCTTGGTCATATACCATTAAAAATGAATAAATGGGAGTAACTATATATAAATGCAAGATTTGATGAAAACTAGAAGATGGGAATTTTCCTATGTTTCTTTTAAGAAGATGAGATTTCAAGCATGAAAAATTATCAAAAGTTGGTAAATGGCCATTCAAACATGATAAGATTCTTGACAATACTTGAATGACATGAAATCTTAGGAATGTATAGATTTAAATAATGGTTTTCCATATTCATTATGATTATCAAGGTGATTGAAATTATAATATTTATGTCAGAAAGTATTTCATTCGAAATTAATTTTATACCTATAGGGTTAATTTGAAGATGATAATATGGACCAAGATCATTTCCAATGTTATGGTTTTACAGACAAAGATGGGTTCATGATAGATGTTTTATCATATAATGAAACTACATTGAATGAAATGGATGATGTTTAAGGTTCTGTTTCAGGCATTGTTGGAATAAGAAGATCCATGCGAACTCTATCTAAAGGCCATTTTTCAAATAACTCACTTCATGAATGAGGTATATTATTTTGAGCCCAATATAGTAAAATTATTTGGTTGGGTGTACCTAGTTTTATGATTACTATACTTTCTATCATGGAATGGGACTTGACTGCTTCTAGAGTTTTATGGACCATTAAATTCTGTAACCTGGGTGTTTAAATATATGCATTGAAGACTATTTTATAGTTTATTAATATGGTTATGGAAAATGAATATGGTTATGGAAGAAGTTGATTCTACTTGATTATATATGTTGAAGATTTACCTGATGATGTCATGTTAGAGAAGTATATATTTAATTTAATTAAAATGACTTTTTAAAGTATGAGTTTGTTAAAGATTTATACTACTAGAATAGGTGTTATAAAAGATCGTAAAATCAAAACGCTCCTACTCAACTATCATGAATATGAGGTAATATAATTTGGAAGGAATTTGGTAAGAAATTATTTCTAAATGGGGAAATAATAATAAAATTTATAGATACTCATTCTAGGATAGAGGATAGACACAATAGTAGATTCCTAGAGTATTAACTGATGGTAATGGTTTAGAGGGAACACAAGTTGGAGGAAGGAACAACCTTGATAGAGAATATCAATTTTATTCTTCATCTTATATTTAGTTTTCATCATCCATGATGGGGTTATTGTATATTTTTTCTATGTTGAAAATTCTAAGACAAACTATTATAGGGATATCATATTAGAATTTGTTGATTTTTTTACCAATCTTTATTAAGTTTCACACTATTGTCAATTTCACTTCTTGGATTTTATTTGTTTATTTACTTTACTTTATTATATAATGGTAAATTTATAGACATAAATTAGAGAATGGAATCTTTTATGTAGTAATAAATTAATTTATTATTAACTAAAAATTGATAAATTGAGATGATTTTTATTAGAAGGAAAAAATTAAAAAAATTAATTCTATTTCATAGATTTAATTTATATTTATAATTCTATCAAAATTATTCTATGTACCAATGGGTGATGGGAGTGGATAATTTTCCTTAATTTAATAACAAGAGTATTTAATTTGGAAAGGTTTTGTATTTATTTTCTCCATGTATGGAAAATATTTTTCTCTGATTATTGGTTAAAAAAATCATCTCTTATATTTATGTAATGGAGAAAATTTGTTCGTTGAAAAATAAGGAGTTGATTTAACAATATCATTTTACTAATATTTTATAACTCTGTTTGACATTTTGTAGGAACAAAAATTAATTTTTATCAACGTAGATTGGCTTTTGTTTATCTAGTTTAAAATATATTCATCTTTCTTTTATTAGTAATTTTTCCTTATATTTATTACACCATTCTTTTTTTTTCATCTTATTTGTCTCAATAATTTCCATAATTTTGTTCCACAAACATCTGGATTTCACAATATTTTTTTAGTTTTTCTTTGTTCACTATTTGCAGTTGATGTTTTATTTTTCATAGTTTTCACTATAATTTCTTCCATATGGTTTTTCCTATCATACTCAATATCTAGTTTTAGTAGGTTATAAATTATATATTTAATATATAACAATACATAAACAAACTGTAACATTATTGGGTATGGTTTCATGTGTGGGAAAAAAATGTTCTAAATCAAATTTAACATCGAAGAACATATGGGATAGGCATGGGGGAAATGAAAATAAACATATAAATTAACCCTAGTTAAGAATAAAAAAATAGAAACACCTTGTATGGGAGAGTATCAAATCTCAATTTTTTTGGGCAATCCATTATGCACTATGCTTTCTCAAATTACAAGAAAATATGAACTCAATCAACAATACAAGTCACCATGACCATCATTTTTAAGATTTCTTAGTGATGAATGTCTTCCTTTTATTAGAGACTTTTTACAATGTGGTTGAGTAGTATCTAGTTTAAATATTCAATGAGCTTGAGTTGAGAATGGGATTCTTTCCTTTCTTCTATAAATATTGTGTTAAGACTTGGTTCAATCAGATAGACAAGAACACATTTTACACATAGGAAAAAATTTATAATGTGTTTGTCATTATATTTTTACCTATGTGGTTGGCTAGAGGGTTGATAATTAAAATCAATAATATTTTTCATGATAAGCATTATTTACTTCACAATACATGAGATAAGTTTCAAGAATATTTTATGTAATTACCTATCATCAATTACTTTATCATATTTTCTTAAAAACCTTATATAGAGAACTTTTACCATCTTATCAAGATTTGATTAAATTATCTAATAATACAAATTATATCGATAAAACCTCTAAAGAGTTTTGAAAAATTTATACTAAACTTACTCAAAACTCACAAAAAAAAAATCAAACTAGAGGATGAATTTCAATAGTGTTATGTACAATAGTGGTACAAGTTCGAACATGATCTTACAAATTACTAAAATTCAGAAATATGTTCAAATATTAAAGAACCAAATCTACTAATTAGTTAAATATAAAAATCCTGAGAGATAATAAAGTTATTTTTTTTGAGTTATGTGGGATGTGTGGACATATCACTTCTTGTTATCATTACGTAGACATGCATGTATATGCAACTGGAAATTATTTCATATATTTACATTGGTGATAAAAAGTAATAAAAATTCAAAAATTCTCATGAAATTAAAATAATTAATAAAATAACAATAACACCGAAATATTTTAAAATATATTTATCTTTTAAAAGATAATATTTCTTTTATATCTTGCGTTACACGCAACACTGAGTTTAAAAAAATTACGATACAATTTTACTATATTATTATTTAAAATGATAGATATAACCTATCCATTAAATTATTAGGAAATGAATAGTATTAAATAAATTATTTATTATATATAAAGTTCCTTCTCAGTATAAATTTAATTATAAATTATTAAAAAATAATAATTCATCCTTAATAAATATATTTTATTCTACAAGAATTCCATTTCCTTCAAAATTGTTTTCTATAACTTTTATGTGAAAATACTGTAATATTTTTTTTAAAACTATTGTGAAGGATATTTTATAAAATCAACATAATTTTTTAAATAATAATATCGATATTAACATTGGCTGAAATATGGGTATTTTTAAGAAAATTTTTATTTTTTATTAAATAGTGAAAAATATCCATTTTTAGAAAAATCACCATTTCGTTTTAATAAATCAAGTAATTTTAAAGTTTTATAATTATATAAAATTATTATAAATTACAATAAGTTTTATTTAGTAATATTTCATCTAATTAATTATATTTAAATCATCTTCATAATATATTGTAATATTAGTTTTATTTTTAGGCTTTAACTCAATATTTTTCATTGGAAAACCATTGTAAAGTGAATAATCTTTATCCTCATTAAATAATTAAAATAAACATTAATTATGTATTTTTTACATTATATTTATATATTCTATATCTATAAATATTATTTTGAATTCATTTTATTATGATTACTTGTCATATAGTTATTATAAGATCCTCTTATTCTTCAAAAATGTAATTCTTGAGCAACATTGTCTTCGACACATATGCATTTTAATTTTAAATTAAATTCTATCACTTATATGATTTTTATTTGATTAAATTTATTGAATAATTTTAATCATAATAGTTTATATTATATAATAATTTCCTCTTAATTTTTTGTCATAATGAATAGTCATGAAGTAAGAAAAAATACCATGGTAAAAAATTAAAAAGTTAGAAGGGATTAACCATAGGTTTTATGATGAAGAAATGAAAAAAAATGTTTATTTATAATTTTATAGGTGTTAATGAGCCTTATATATCCTATATTTTGTTTTTTTTCAATTTTGGATATATTTTTCTTGAGGGTGACTTTCCATTGTTTAATAGTTTCAGGTATTTTACAAGAATGTCACTCCTCCTCCCTTAAAAATTATCACCCCTATACTCTACTTTCCACATATCCAAAACCGATTGATCCGGAAAATAACTTTCTAAATAATTTCATTACTTTCCTACCCTCATCCTATAGCCCTTTTTCATATCATAAATCCCTTCAATTAATGCTTTAGGTATAACCCTAAAGCGGTGTTTCGGAGAAGAGGTAAGAGTCTGGCCGAGCTTATTCTTTCGTATTCATATTTTCCCACAATCAATTATTTATTAAAAATTAAAATATAATAACACCATTATTTACTACATACTAAAATATAATTATTTTTATGAAAAAATATTCTTTCATATCCTCTTCCACTAAATGGGAAACAAAACCAACATTCTTGTGTACGACGAACTACCACAATGAGAATTTATGTAATTGTTTTTCTATTTTCCCCTCTCATAGATGTTAATAATTATGGATTTAATGTTTATATATGATATTTCTGATATATTAATAATTATATAAAAGTAATATATCATATAATTTCAAACCTTACAATCCATTGAAAAATGATAACACCATTCATGTGTACAGTGGAATACATCCTTGCAAAGCGATGTGATTCATTTTTTTACCACATCACATGGATATTATATATGTGAGTATTAAAATTAATAATATAATATTTATTTTATTATAGAAATTATTTTAAAATAAAATAACAGTTAACTTCTTTTCATCATGATCGTTGAAAAATGGAAACTTTATACATGTGTACATATAGACCACCATCTCCATTATTGTAACATAGTTCATTTTCATTTCCATAATTCATGGTTATTATTTAAATAATAATTTTCATTTAATATTTATAATTATTTCATTATTATAATTATGGAGATGATGGAATAATGACCCCTTTGAACATAGTCATCCCACCGATGCCATTTTGGAATACTGAACTGAGCATCCTCAAAACACTTGATGAGGACATAATTTATTATGTAATTAAATACATCATTAAAATTAAATAAGATAATGTTTTATGTATATGGGATTAATCGGGAAAAAATTACTTTGGAAAACATATAATTTTTGATAGTTTATTATGCAAGTAATAAAAGACATACACGACAAGCTGGTACTTGAGGTAAGGGTGCATGTCTCAAAACATCATTCTTTGAGAAACATGTTCTCTTATACAACTAATTTATATTATATGGGGTATGTAATTAAAATTTTGAACTAATATCATGAATCCTTAATCATTAATCATATTTTAGGTTAAAATTCACACCCTTCATTCATGTGGGTTGTGATTAAAATATTACAAAAGTGGTTAAGGTTTATGTATCAATCTCATTTTAATCAGGAATGTTTATGATTGAATTTAAATTATAGGAAATTATGTAATAATTTGTTAGTAATAAAATCTATTTATTATCCTATGTTTATTTATGATATTTTCAAATAATAATACTATTTACCTTCATTTGATATGTAATATGATTGAAAAAATGCTTATAAGAAAATCTAAATTAATTTCTATATTCAATAGAAAAACCATTCCATCAATATCCATGTGTTATAAAAATATTTTCTAAATTTTTTATCATTTCACAAATGATTTATTAAGGAAATATTTATCTGTCTTTTAATTTTTATAAAATTGTTTGAAATTAATATTCTAATCATTTTCCAAATAATGGACTTTTTATCCTTGTTACAACAATGTGAAATAAATTGTTTTACTTATATTGCCTATAAGAAAATAACCACTGTCATGACCACTCAAGTCATTGAATATTACTTTATATCATTCCAAATTTTATTTTATAAATAAATTATTTCATTAATATTTTTTAAATTTTTTTCTCTTTTAAATGTTATTTTTAATGTGGAAAGTTTATTTTCCAAAAATATATTTTTATTATTTTTAAAAGTATTTATATTAATTAACAAAAAACTATAAAGTGTATGAATGATTTTAAATTATATATATATATCTTATATATATACCTTACTCACCATCTATTGTATTGATGGGGTAATAAAGCCTTTATGATAAATTTTCAAATTCCTTCTTTACAAAATATCTTTTGATTATGATACGAGGTGAGATTATGAAACTGGTTTTTTTTAGTGAGGATATTCTTGTGTTTATACCATCCTAATGATTCCTTGTATGTCACATATATGCATGTAAACGAAATTGATGTGATGGGTGGGCTTATAATTATATAGCCATCTAATGCATTGGGTAATATTTTAGTCTCATGATACATCATGTATGGGATTTGTGAGTGAACGTAATACATTATGGGATTATTTCCACCATGAGATAATGTCTCCATAGTTATCCTTGGGGTATGTTTATGTCATGATTTATCTCGTTTCCACATTCCTATGTTTCCATGATTTTATGATTCAATGTTTTCTACATTATCATTCTGTATAATTACTCATGGGCTTTCTCTATTATGATATCATGTTACACCATTGACTTGAGTTTTAGGATTCCTTATCATGTTTATTTCCATACTAGGATTTTTTGATCACCCCTTTTGTCTGTGAACTCCCTAGGTTATCCCATTCACTTTTTGGAGATCAAAAATATTTAGGATCCTATTATGAAGAATAAAATATAGAAGTTTTATTTTAGTATCACTATGTGGTATTATGTTTCCAATCTTCTAAAGACACTATGCCTCACGATCTTTGGGTTTTATTTAATAGATTTTTATGTTAGAAATAATAGAATAGTATGCGTACAAAATAAGGTCTCTATATGAATAGAAAATATTTTTCATGGGGGATAGTAATACATGTTGAATCAACCTGTTTCCCTTGTATAATTTAGTCAAAATCAACATAAATTTTAAGTTTAGGTTGATTATTATCATTACAAATGGAAATTAAAATTCATAATGTGAAAAATATTAGAAAATATAGACCAAAAAATTCTGAACAAAACTCAAAATGTGTATAAAAAAATCTACAATTCTTAATTTGGAAAGTAAAACATGTAAATTGGATGTAGACATTATAGAAAGAGGGAAAATTAATCATTGATGTAACTTTGAGATAAATTTTAGGATTGATTTTTTGGTTTAAAAGAATATAATTGGTTTGAAAACAGAAGTATATTCCAAGATATAACCTAGGGAATATGAGAAAAAACCCTTTAGTGATTATAAAAATGGAATATTAGTGATTAAAAAAATAAAAAGTGGACAGAAATATCCATATCAAGAAGAAACTAGATTCAATCCATGAAAAATATAACGATCAAATAAATATTAAATGAGAATTAATCGAGGAAGGAAATAACTTGCAGTTAAAAAAATAGTGTAAAAACATATTCTAAAAAAATGTCCCAAAATACCCTCTTCCCTTAGAGGATTAAAAAGAAAAACAAGGTATTGAATTACCTTAAATTCCTCAATCCTTTCAAGAATATTAACATGAAAATTGTCTTTGTGGATTCCTTAAACAAAATACCATCAAAATATAAAATTTACCCAAAGGTTTTTATCCAATAAAAGAAACCTAAATGAAATGTCCACAATTATCTTAGTGGAGGAATATTGTGGGATCCTAAGAAGGAAGTTAGCTATAACCGTTTTAGACATTTATTGATTTTTCATGCCTTATTGAATATGAATGTGTGAGGAGAAACATAGCCTATGCAACATATGAGATATTTTTAACCTCACATCTTACCCATTATTTTTAAAACAAGGTCAAGGGGTGTTGGAATCCCGTTATTTTTTTATATTTGGATAATAGGTGATGCACTTAACCCCTTGTATGGTTGTAATTCATATTATTAAATGTTGGGAATATCACATAACCCACTGGTTTTCAGGTTCTTGAAATATAGTGTGGTAAAAAGGTAATAATCATTTTGGGTTGGGTATTCCTTGCAATCAGTAGAGATGTGATAAATGTATTAAATAGAAATTTTACTTTCCATGTTTGTGATGAACAAGATAATGCAATTTCATTAGTAATTCCAAATAATAGGTAAGATTTATGTTGATTTATATGGCTGAAGATGACTTTGTAGTTGATATTAGAAAGGATATTAATGACCCTTTTGGATAAATAATTCATGGATTAGTTGATCAAAAATTTAGGGTCAACTATTTTGAATTTGAATCCACATAATAACTTGAAAAGAATGAGATAATTGAGAGTATAATTAGATAAATCATCTTAATGGGTGATGAATTTTTTCAATATGAATAATTTTTTGTTATTACGAATGCTTCTCATACTTTTGAACAAAAATAATAGTGATATTATTATGATAAAATTCATTCCCTTGATCCCAAATTAGATTAATAGTTACTCATATTTCATCTTGAGTATAGTGAACATGTTTATGAGTGTTTCTCAACTAATTTGGATTCTTTTAAAATATGTAAATATTTGGAAAATTAAAGGCTGAGTTAAGCTATTTTAAAATAATAACTTTTCTAATATGAATATGAATTCTCATTTTAATGCTTCTTACCTATTATGAAACGTATTTTATTTTATTAATTAATAACTATCTTTCATTAACACAGTTCATTTAAGAAATTTTAGAATTTGAAAAATAAATTTTGAGTGAATAATTTTATTTTTTCAAGTGAGATTCTCCTATGATGCTAGGTTTTCAGGATATTTTGTGTTTATTTTAGTGAAATGATGAGAAATCTACAGATGGGTTTACAAATAATTTTGAGTATTTAGATGACTCAAGTATGGGGGAACATTTTGAGATTTATTTACACATCATTATTATTTTTTGGGTGATTTTATTTTAATTTTGGTTATGTTTTTATATTTTTGGGAGTTGAATAAGTTGAAGTAAGATTACTTTGTTCTAAAGACATGGATTATTTTAGGTTATTTTTGATAGGTGGTGATGATTTTTAAATTCTGGGAAATCATGATTAAATCCCCTCATAATGTTGTAAAAAAGTTATCTCACTTTATAAGTTATCGTGGTTAGTTTTTTTCCAGAAAATTTCTGATTGAAGAGTCTAAACATAGAACTATGGAAGGAAACCCATGGTTTAATAATTTTTAAATTTTTCAACCATTAAATTAAATTCCCTCACCCTATTTTGTATCCTAGAGCCCCTATGGTCGTTAATCCACCCTTTAAACATTTAAAAATAAATCATCAATGGAAATGAGTTTTATTTCCACATTTTCTCCCAATCTCATAGATTCTTATTTTGATTTTCAAATGTTGTATCTAATGGATAATTGGTATACTCTTGAAGGTGATTTTATAGAGAAAATAATTGAATATTTAAGATTTAAAGAAGTTGGATCAATTTAGTTGATCATAAATGAATAACACAAACTATTTGTGGAGTATTTCATACCTATTCAACATTAAAATTTTAATTTTTGAATTTTAATGCATACTTACATGATATTGATATTAAGAAAAAAATTTAAAAATTAAATATTAACATATTTTTTGGGAATTTATAGTGTGTAAACTAATTAACTATTTAAATTAAAATAAAATATAAATTTATATGTTAAATTGATGGTTACAAGGCTTGTTTAGGATTGATTTTTTAAACGATTTTTGAATTATACATGAAACCATTCTGAACATTGTAATTTTTTGAACTATTTTAATAAGTTTCAAACCTATTTTTAAATAAATTTATTATTTAAATCACTAATTAACATTATATTATGCTGATATAGTTCATCAATCACTACTCTAGAGATAAATTAGAAGAATTTACATTCTAAAAACTTCATTGAAAAATAGTTGTGAAATTGTGGAAACAATATCCCATTGGACTTTATTTTCACACATGATCATTATTTTAACAACTTGAAAAGCCATTTCAAAAATAAAATGCTTCTTCTAGATCAAATTTCATCATTGGGTAAAATTATGAGTTTTAAATGTGGGTGAGGGGTATTTTATTAAATAAGTAGTACTACAAGTAGAACATTTCAAAAATTACTTAATTTGTTTTTATCAAAATGGGCTATTTTAAAGAATCATTTTTCATTTTTGGTGGTTGAAATTTTTTATATTGTTTTGAAACACTTTTTACAATAGGTGGTGGGGGGTTAATACTTTCTATTTCGATATGGATCCAATCTAGTATCATCATTTAATTACTCTCTTAAAAACACTTGATTTTTGTTAAACATTGTGCTAAAATTTCATAATTTTTATTTAATTTGAAATTATTACTTCATGTTAAACTAATTAACTATATATTCAACTAAACAGAGATTTAATTCATAATACTGGAAGAAATTTTTATTTATTTTTTAAAACTATATTGAAATTTAATTATGATTTGCATCTAATTATAAGGCCCTCTCATCCATTTTATGGTGTATTTTAATTTATAGTAATAAAATATCCAAGTCTTCTCACAAAAGAGAAAACGTGAAATTTGAAAGAAAATTTGAATAAAAGGTAATGTTAGCTTAATTACATTCAATAGTTTTTAAATTTTATCTCTTTTATAAAATAATAAAATAAGTTTTTTTTAAAAACATTATTTTTTTTAGAAGAGAAATCATCCATTCAATCTTTTAAGATTCAACAGGTGAATGTATTTCAAATAAATTTCACTTATTTTCCCTTAAGATTATTTCAGTTTTGATATGAATTGGATTCCATTAAATTTTATTAATTCATTTCTTAAAGGAAAGAAGTAAATTTAGTGTGGGAAACATTGAGGTGGATTTATTTCAATACATGTTTACCACATCATTTTGATGAAATAACTATGTTTCGATATAGAAATGTACTTTTATTAATGAAATATTAGTTATTAAACATTTTGTGTTGAAAATTAAATTATTCTTATTTTCTATTAATTTTTTTCAATTTATAAATTGATTAAAATTTTTATTTCAAAATACCATTATATATTTTGAGTAAATATCTTCACTTTTTTTAATGGAATTAAATTGTATATTTTTAAGAAGTCTAAAATTGGTTACTTTCTTGTAAATTATTATTTTATAGTTCAATGATATAAATTTAATAAATGTTTTTAGAAAAAAATTATAATAAGGAATATTATAGTTTGTAAATTCTTTCTCAATTATATTATGTTTTGATAAATCTTTCGCATTGAATTTTTTCTTTTTATATTGAAAATTTTAATAAATATTAAAAATTTAACATAGGATATTATATTTTTAAAAATTATACATCATGTGATACTTGAATATTGTCTCATAAAAAATTATCTGGAATGTTATAATGATTTAGTCCAACATTAACTTCATAATATTTTTTTGTATGAGATTTTAAGATTTTCTAGAATCACCCATATAAGACAACAAAAAATCTCATACGATAGTTTTTGTGATCCTATATGTCTTTTCAAAAACATCACATATGACTTAATGTGAGACTCAACAGCCAGGAACATGGAATTCTACCATTCCAAATGAATCCATGGGTGAAAATTGAGCTTAACCCGAAATTTTTCTAGCATGGGAATCAATATAAAGTTAATAATTGGTGATTGAAAACTAATAATGTTCTCGATGCCACCAGATTGTCAAGGAATGCCTCCCAAGTAGAGCTATGATGACTGGTTTACTGCATTCAATGTTTTTAACAAGTATATTATATATATAATATTTTATCGAGTAGAATATTTCATTTGACAGTTATTTTCTATATATAGGTTTGATTCGAAGATGATGGTGGGGTCCTTGGTCTTTTTTAATTTTATGAATGTGAACCTGAAGATGAGTGTATAAAATATTTTTGGTTAAATTATGGAAGAAATTTAAATGAAAGGGATAATGATCAATGTTATATTTTCATCTGTTTTTAAATAAGGATATCTATGTGAAATATGTAAAGAGGATATTTGGCCAATTCATTAGTTAAAGGAGGTGGTACAATATTTCAAAGTGAAGATTTACAAATTATCTCATAGGGATTATAATGTTTTCTAAATATCATATTTTCTATCATTGAATGATACTTTATTATTATTATTTTTTGGATGGTTTTATTCAATATCCTGGCTGTTTGATGATATTACTTAAATACTTGTTATGTGTTATTTCATGCCCTCATGGAAAACATAGAGGGTTATGGAATAATATAATTGTTGTAGATTAATTATGTTAAATTTATACTTGATAAGTCTTACTAAGGAGGTATAAAACTAGATTAATTATAGTGACTATGGAAGATGATAATTTTTTTGAAGAGTTATGAAATTTTTATAGAAGTAGTGATAGAATGAAAAATCAAAACTCCCAAACTCAATAGTCATGAATGTAATGTAGTGGAAATAGAAATTAATTCCATTGTGAATTATTTTTAAAGTAGGTGATAATAGAGAAATGGGGGATATAATCATTATAGGATATGGGTAACACACAATAACAAAATCATTGAGTAGTAATTGAGTGATGTACCTTAGAGGAAGAAGGATCCAGAAAAAATACCAATCTGGGAAGAGAATATCTAATTTATTCTTCTCCTCATTCATTATGGGGTTATTTTATATTTTTATTTAATTTAAAATGCTAATATATACTATTTTGAGGATATTTGATTAAAATAAGTTGATTATTTATTTATATTTCTCTTGTTTCTCATTACAGTATATTGTTTTTCTTGGATTTTACCTAGCAATTTTTCTTTATCAATTATATTATGATAAATATAAATAAATAACTTAGAGAATAAAAATTTCAATGTATTAAGAAATTAATTAATTCTTCACTAAAAAGGAAAACAATTGAGGTGATTTTTATTATAAGGATAATGATGTGAATTTTTATTTATGTTTCCCTAACATAATTAATCTAGATTATTATTTATAATTTTTTATATGTATTTATGGGTTAATAAAATGGATTATTTTCCTTTTTGTATTGACAGATGTAATTAATTTGGAAAAATTTGTTTTTTATCTTCTTTAAGAAAAAGTCATTATTTTTTCTATATATTTGGGATCAAAAATCAATTATTATAGTGAGATAATAGAATAAATTTAATTTATAATCAATATTGTTGTGATTCAACTTCATTATTTCATATCTCTTGCAAAATTGTGTTGAAATATAAAGTGGTAAAAATCACTTTTAAGTACTTAAATTGGTCGAGTTTTCCCTAGTTAGTAATTTATCCACCTTTTTGTTACCAATGATATATTCTTTTATTCATATCAGTTTTCATTCTTTTCAACTTTTTTATCTCATTTATTTCTATACATTTATTTAAAAATCTGTTTTTGTTTACTCTATATGTTTATTTAATTTTTTTCAATGTTTGTCGTTTTTATTTTCTTTTTATTGGTTTTCATTATATTTACTTCCTTATGGTTCTATCTTGATCACTTACTAACTAATAGTATGTGGGTTATAAAATATAGAAGGCCCAATCATTTATATAAATAATTACAATATCAATTGAAAGTATTGAGACACTTATATAAAAAATAAATACTTGGTTTTTAGTTTTAGGTGATTAACAAACAATCAACTAAAAAACCTATATATTTCAATTGAAATTCTTTCCCTCTAAAATGATGTGTTTTTTATATTACAATAATTATTAAAAATATTCAAAAAAATACAACACACATGATACCCATAAAAAATTTTCATATATAATAATCTTCTTTATAACCTTGGGAAATGGAAACATAAGAAGGTTTACCTAAAACACTTAATAAGGGTAAATAAAAGTTATAATAATCAAAGATAATAAGTGATGATAATAAAACATGTTGGTATGAGAACACAATCAAGGGATAATAAAATAATATGAGGGAATCATTCCAATGAGAACATAGATCATAAGTAATGAAACATAACATAAGGATTTTGGAATAAATATATTGATTTCATAGGATTATAAGGTTATAAAAATTTGGAAACATCGTAAATCATGACACCATAATTATATTTTAAGGCCTAATGCAAAGACCATCATCACATAGTGGATAGAGTTTCATAGTATTGGATTTATTCCTGATTCTATTACATGAAATACCTGGAGATATAAAAGGTTATCCAATTCATCATAGGGTTATATTATTCTAGTTACATCTGTCACAACATAATATGTACATGAATACGTGTTCTACATAAGTAAACACTTATAATTTCATCAAAATAAAATTTACCTGAGAAATAAATGGGTTTCATGAGGTTTACCTTAAATCATGATCATTATTTATATAGAGAGAAACAATAGATGGTATTAGTGGAGAATATCCCTATTGGAGCATAATATTGATTAGATGATATTAATATAGTTGAAAAACACTTATAAAAAGATTGGATATTCCACACTTTCTAGTGATATCACATTATAAGAGATCGTGAATTAGATAATCATATATGAAAAATTATATATTCAAAATTGAAAATAATAATAAGATAATTTAAATGGTAATACATGAAGAACAACTCCAAAGATGATATATATTTTGGAGTTTGAGTGGAAAATAGAAGTAAAATTATAATGATAAATTACATATAACATTTTCAACACAGTTATAAACAAAAATTATAATCCATTTAAAAATGATAAAAGGTGGAAACAAAACTAACTTATTATAAAATAGTTATATACATTGACACCTCAAAATAAATAATGTTAAATACAATAAATGTGGAGTAGGAGATAAAAATATATATAAGCTGAATGTGGTCACTTTATTTATTATTTTAAAATATAATCCTTTATTTTTGAAATAAAAAATTCACTGAACAATAGCAATATAAATTAAAATTGAAATTGATGAAAACATAAAGGTGAATAATTATTTTGAAAATAATCATAAAATTAGGAATATATTTTCATGCGGTAAACATTAAAAATGATATTCTTTTCACATTTTTGTAAATCATGTAAAATATAGCCCTTGAGAAAAATAAAAAATTATACCATTTAATACATTTTAAATAAATTCAAATATAACATTAAATGACCATAAAATTCATTAAATTATAGATAATAATAATATTGAAACAATATAATGAATATGTATAAGAATAAAAAAAGTTACTTTAGAAAGGATGATAATTTTTCTTAACAACAATATATTTTTATAGAGACTAAAATTCATTGAACAAGAATATTTCATTGTAAAGTTATAATTTCAACTGATATAAATATAAAATACCATATATAATAGGGAAATTATTGAATGAAATAAACGTGGTATAATATATTCAATTAACAATGCTTATGACCCAATGTATATAAAATTATGTTAAAAACCCCCATATAGATTTAGTTACATTTTATTCAAAATCTATTTAAAGATAAAACATAAAATGAATCTTCAAATACAATGAATAAAAATACAATCATGATATATTATTTCAATGTTTCTCTATACACCATATACAAATGAAAATAGGTTCACAATATTAAATATGTCTCAAATAAGGAAATCCGATATGTGTATCACTTATGACTTGGGTATAGTATGAATAAATTGATCATGAAAGGTAAGTTAAAATATATAAATTCAAATCTCATGAAATAAAAGTTTTTATTATATACGAGGATAATTGTGTAGTAATTATACCTTATAAAAGAAAACGTAATGATCTATATAAAATATACCCTAAGGAATTGAATTAGAGAAAAAGAAACCATACCTTTGGTCCTATTTTATTTTTTCACATTGTGTGCCCCATGTATTATGTAATCACAATTATTACTATATGAAATAAAAATTGAATTTTTTTATTATTTATCATTTATAATAATTATTACTTATTTATTACAACTTCATTTTATGATATAATGGATTCAAGACATTATTTATTTTAAATTAACATCTTTTGTTTCAATTTGACGATTTTTATTACTTATAATTTATAATTTTTTAAAATTATTTACTAAATAATATAATAAAATAAAATAACATAAAATAATATTATATAATATATAACAACACTTCATACGTGTGATGATAATAAAAGCATTTCCAACATTCTCATAGGTGGATGTCTTCGATCATTATCGAGATGTGTCAAAAAGGGGAAGAGTGAGTATATACTAAAAATAGATTAAAATAATTATACCAGTATCGTAATAACATTAGTATGTTATATTTTATAAATTTATAAGATTGAAAATTTATTGCACAATTAGAATGAAGTAGTGAAAGACAAAAGTAAAAGTGAATCAATATTACCACTTCATGAACGATTTATTCATTTGTTAATGCCTTTAAGGCTTGGGGTTGAGTTCCTAAAGAACATCCCTAAGGGTAGTAAGAACCAGAGTATAGGGTAAATGGACATATATTAGTATTTTATAATGGAATTGGAGGGGGATTACTAAGGGAATGAAGAGTGGGTACTTATACTAGGGTATATATGTATTTTTTTGGTGAAAATATTGATTAATTTATCACAAAGGATATGCAATATTGAATTTTAATGGTCCTACCAAATTTACCCTATTTATTATGTAATAAAAGATTATTATTATAAATTTAAATAAAAAATAAACATAATTCAATATTCCAACCAATCAATTAAATTCAAAGAATCCAAAATAGTTTTTATTATGATAAAATATAATCTAGGTTCCCAAATATCAAATATAAATTTGTAAATTCAGAATAATATTTTTATGTTCATTATTTTACTCCATAATTTTTTTGGTTGATAAAAAGGTTATATAAGATTTTAATTCCTAATTATATAAATATGATATCATAAAAGGTGTGACATTTGTAAAAAAATGCATTTCTCACTATTCGGCCAGAAATAAACTTCTTCAAAAAATCCAAAATATTTATCGTAATATAATTTGAAAATTATAAGACCACAAAATAAATTCATTTTTAAAATATAAAAATTATAAAATATATATGTTTAACTTTTAAATGAAAAAATATAATATAATGAAGATATATTTTTATTAAAGAAAATAAATTCTTAAACTTTAAGTGTTCTTAATTTTATTTCATATAAATTAATAATTAAATGAGTTTTAATATATTTTATTTTTACATAGACACATTTTATTATACTAATACTTTAAGAGTTCCAAATTTAAATCATTACGATCAAATTACATAATATATAGAAAAATATAGTTCTTCTAAAAATTGAAAATTTTAACACTACATGATTTCAATCACATCTATTAATTACATATCATCTAATAGTTAAAATTATTTAATTAATTGGTATTATAAAACATAAAAAATCAAAATAATTATAATAATGTGTATGGAATTATGATAAAGAATTTAAATAGCCTTTTTATGTATTTGAGTTGTTACTCTTCCTGTAATATTCTCAATGATATTTTGAAATTTATTTGTACTGAATTTTTATTAAATCAGGTTCAGTGTTGTTTAGGATACAATCTATTTACATAGTAATTAATTTAAGTTAAAATATACATACTAATATCTTAGGGTGTTATATTATACTCCCTTCAATAAATTAGATCCTTAGAATTTCAATTTCTCTCATCGATGAAAATAGACAAAGTTACTCTTAGTAAAGTCATGACTCATGATATAATAATATATTTAAATCCTTTATAATAGTTTATAAATTTAGATTTAATCAAATAAATAATATACCATGGGAGTTTTAAACTATTTTCATACTTTGGAAGATATATTTTGATCTAAGTGACGATCAATTTTATACCAAAACCAACCTTTTTTCGGAGTTATTACCCCTAGGGGAATATTAGGAAGAGTACGTATTGAAATATTTCTTTCAAAACATGAATTCCATTTTTATGATGTCACATTCTCTATACTTTACCCCAATTTTATGATATTTTACTTTATTTATATTTATCCTTATGGTTTTCACTTATGTATTCTAGTCTTAATTCTCAATAATAATTAAACATGAATTTATCACGAAATTTCATTGTACATTGAAAACCCAAAATTCAAGAAAACATATTCTCCCAAAAATATAAATTACCATTTTAATACCCAAAAACCATTAACCACATATTAATCAATATAAACACTAATTATATATAATCCTAAAAGATATTAATATTTTCCAAAAATAAGTTGATTTTCATTAACATCAAATTATATAGCAACCCTGTGGGTTTCCAATATCTCAATTACATATTATTCTAAAAAACTAATAAATATGTACAAATATATATTAATAAAAATATAACCAAATCACATAAGACCTCAAAATGGGTTTCTATCTCACAAATTAAGATGCCCCAAACCCACACTCCCAGATACAGTGCTAAAAACATATTATTTAAATAAAATATTTGAAAACAAATTAATCAAACCAAACATATCCATCCATAATTACAATATCAATAAAAAATGGAGTCACATATATATCATTAAAATTTTAAGTTCATATTTTTAGATAATTGGACGAAAACATTAATTAAAAAACTTATATCTTTCCTATAATTTTTGGATGTTCTCATTAAACCAATGATTTAGTATTTTACAATAATTCTTTAATATAAAAAATAAAATTATAAATATATATATATATATATGACACCCGTATGGAAAATTATATATGTAATAATCTTCATTATATCATAGGTATATAGAAACATGATAAGGGTATTCTAAAATTATCAATAAGGGTTAAAATAAGAAATAACAATCGAAGATCGTAAGTGACCATAAGATAAACTATGAGTATGATAACATAATCAATGAACAAGAGAACGTCATAATGAAATTATACCCCATAAAACATAGATCATAAGTCATGGATCATAACATAAGGATTTTGGAAAACGAAGTCGATATGATAGGATCATGATATCTTAAGAATAAGTCCAAAATATAAAACATGAAATTATAACCATATACCAGGGCTTACTTCCCAGACCATCATCACATAGTGGAGAAAGTATCATAGTGAATTGGGTTTAATAAAGAATACAACATATCAGCTAATGAGATATAAAACATTACCCAATCCAATAGATAACATCATAATTCTGGTTCAACCCATAACATCCTAATATGTATATGGCTATGTGTGACACATACAAAACATCCACAATTTATTCAAAGAATAAATAACCTGATAAAAAATGCGTTTCATGAATATTTCAAAAAAATATAATCAATAGACATCTATAAAAATATAATGGATGGTATTAATATATAATATCCATCGTGGAGAAAATGAATAATTAAAGGATGCTAGCATAGAGGAAAAACACTTTTATAAGAAGATGAGTTACTATAAACTTTAGAATGGTATTAAATAAGAAGTGATAAAGAAAAGGATCGTTTGATACCAAAATATCAATCTCAAAAAAATAAAAACATAATAAAAGAATTGAGAGGGTAATATATTAATAATATATCTAAAGGGGACATATCTTTTATACTTTAAGATGATAATGGATGTGAAATTATAAAAAATATTTTCATAAAGCTTTTGGAACATGGTTATTGAAAAAAATTATAATCCATTTCAATGGGGTGAAAATATGTCATTAAAATAATTTTTCTTAAAATATTTACAAATATTGAGTCCTTGAAAATATATTAAGTAAAAAATATTATATTTATGGTGGAAGATAAATATATAAAAAAGTAGAATGAAATATCTATACATATTTTTCTAAAATTGGAAGTTTATTTTTGAAATGAAATATTCATAGAAAAATTAAAATATAAATTACATTAGAAAATATTTAAAACATGAATAAGATGGATCATTAGAAAAAATGGTTATAAATGTGAAAAAATATTTTCATGTTGTGTGCGTTAAATATAGGATTCATTTCATATTTTTGTAATGAAAGTCATAAAATACCAATGCTGAAAATGTTAAAAATATTAATTTTAATTTTTTAATGAAACATATTTATAGGCTAAAATTTGATTAATCAATAATAGAGGAATATAGTATAATATTCCTGAAATAATATATGTAATATGGACATAGAGGAAAAAGAAACATTATTAATGATGATATTATTCTTAAAAAACCCAAATTTTTATAGAGAATGAAAACCATTAAAAGAGAATATTTTTATATAATGGTGTAATTTACCTAGATAGAAATATAAAATACTATAAATTAAAGTAAAAAAGTATAATATAATAAAAATAGTTAAAAATTATCTAAGAACAAACTTTATGTCCTCATAAAGGAAATCAATTCAACAAAACCTATTCACCATTGGTAAGATTTGATTTCAAATCCCTATAGAGATTAATCATGAAATAAAACATCCAAAACCATGAATTAGAATATATTCATGACACAATATTTCAAATTGGAATTATATACACCATATAATTGAAAATATGTTCATAATGAGAAACATGTCTCAAAAAAGGAAATTTGACATGAGAATCACTTATGACTTTGGTATTCTATGAATTAATAGAAAAAAAGGAGATATTAGGATATAGGCATTAAAATATCAAAAAATAAAATCTTTTTATTATAAATTAATATCATATGGGATTAATAACACGATATGATATAAAATAATGTGTATAATATAAAACACTCCTCAATGAAATTAATTTGAGACAAAGATCCCTTACCTTTGGTTCCATTTTATTTCCTAATGTTCTATGACTCCTATATAATAAAATTATATTTAATAAAAAATTAATATAAAATAGAATTATATTCCATTTTTTAATTATTATCAAATAATATATTTATAATTTATTTATTACATTTTCATTTGAATATAGAAGGGCTTAAAGACATGTTTTCTTTTAAATTTTCATATTCTGTTTCAATTTCAAGGACATCATTATATTTAGTTTTTAATTTTTTAATGTTGTAAAAATATTCTTATAATAACTTAAAATAAACACATATTAAATAATCTACACCAATTAACCATATAGGCGATGATATGTAAATCACTGACAATATCCTTATAGGTAGATGAAACTAACCATTATTGGGATATCTCAAAAGAGGAGGAGGAGAGAGTATAAACATTAATAGAATAAAATAGATATATAACTACTTTAATTACATTAATATGTTATATAATTAAATATGAACTATTTTATAAAGTCATAAAAATGGTAATTCATTTCCAGAGTTGAAATTAAAAGAGAGTAAAAATAATGAAAGAGAACAGGGGTTGCTTTTTCAGGAAGATTTATTCATTTTCTAAATCATTTAATGATTTGGGTGTAGTACCTACATAACACACCCAAGGGTACTAAGAGACTTAGTAGAGGTTAAATGGATATATATTTGTATTTTAAAAGTGAATGGGAAGTGTTTTTTCAAAGAAAATACGAGGTGTATTTACAAATGAGGAGATGTATTTTAGGGTTACAATATTAGTAATTTAATTATTTATGTTAATTTTTATTGAATAGTAATAGTGACCATAGAAAATTACGGTATATAAATTTTATATCAGTCAAAAATCCAAATCAAAAATTTTGACCACTTAATTAAAGGAAAATAACAAAAGGTAATTTTTATTACGATAAAATATAATATATTTTCAAAAATGTCAATTTTAAGCCTTAAAATCCCAAATAATATATTTAAATTCATTTTTTTACTCCTTAAATAAAAATTTGGTTGAAAATAAGTTGTAACAAATTTTAATACATAATTATTTCATGATGATTTCATAAAATATATAGTATTTGTAAAAACTGTATTTTTCACTATTGACCTAAAAAACCATTTGTTAAAGAATCACAAAAATTTAACATAAGTTAGTTTATACATGATAATTCAAAAAATAGTTTCTTTTTTATCAAATTTAAATTATAATTATTTATATTAACTTTTAATTTAAAACACATAGTTCATTGAAAGCTATTTTTATTAATGAAATTGAATTTTAAAACATTAAGTGTTCTTAATCTTATTTGATATCAATTAATAAATAAATAAAGTTAAAATATATTTCCTTTTACATTTAATTTTTTTATTAGAGTAATCATTTAAAAGTGTTTAATTTAATTTATTAACATAACATACATAATATATAGAAAAATATAATTGATTGAGAAATAGGCCTTTTGACACTAAATGATTTTAATCACAGCCTATATTCAGTTAAATATAAAACATTTAATGTATTCAATTAATTTATTTTAAATAAATAAAAGTTTTATTTTAAATGATATATATATAATTAAAATATGGAATTTATTTTACTTTTTATTTAACTGAGGTTCTACCATTATTGTACTTTTTTACAAATATTTCACATTTTATTTTAACAACATTTTTATTTCATCTAGTTATATGCTTTCTTTCTTTTTTAATCTATTCAATATAGTAGTTATTTAAATGAAAAATATACGTACAAAAATCTTAGTGTGTCACAACTACATTCCGATTTTACTAACATCATGTCCACCAATGTCTCAATTGAATCGACCATTATCGACATAAGACATGACATTTGTGAGAAAAATATCCATTGAATGAAGAGTGTATACATACCCAGCAAGAAATCCTGATGAACACAAAAGGAATATTGTGAAAGGACTAGTTTTTTTAAAACCAAATAGTTAATTGATTACCAACTCAATGGAGAAAAACACAAAAATTCAAAAACCCATTCATAATTTTAAGTTTGAAAACCTAGGACACTATGTCCCCCTCATAAATGACTTATATAGTTAAGGTCAGGTTTCACAAAAAGAAACCCATGAATTTAATCTACAAATCTAAACCAAAATCTGGTCATCTCACCCATTATTGTGGGGGACTCATGCCTCACTAAGATAATAATTGGTCAAGGGAGTATCGAAACCTTGATGTAGGAACTGCTACTTGTTGAACAGGGTCATATAACGAGGGAGAACCTAACTCTATAAGTATACGAGTTGTGGCCTGATGGTCCTTGGATCACTATGTGGGGGAGTAACAAAATCTAATGTCCTATTATAGAACCCACATATAGTTAATTACAAGGGATAAACGAATAAATGATTGAATTATGGATCCATGAATATAAGAGAGTAACTAACTATAAGACCCTTAGGGTCACCTTTCCCTATCATCAACACATATCCCTTGGATTACCAAACCCTATTTAACACTTTGTTCATCATGTTTGATGCTAGTTGTTATCTATATGGAGATAAATCCTAAACCTACCAAAAACATTATATAGACGGTATAAAGTGTTATAAAGGATCATACTATGTTTCTATACGAGAAAAAAATCATATCATAGGATATCACCTTATCATATTCTGACACAATGGTTCGAAGATATGTAAATACATATAAATGGATCATGCCAACTCATTTATCTCTACGGTTGAAGACAATCATTATGTTAGACCTACCACTGTGCAATAATTCCAATATGATGGTGACATAATTAAATAGAAACTCTTCATGAAATAAATAATGAAAAAATATCCAATCACCCTGATAAAATCACATATCTATACTAAAACTACAACCTTCACATTACTTCCAAAACCACTACAGTGCAACATAGCTTACAGAATATTTATTTGGAATATGCGGACTCTATGAAAGATTATCACCCTTATACTCTTGCATACCATCAACATGGGAATGTTCATGATGTTACATATATTGTCTTCACATCATCCTATCATGAAGGCTAGGGAGAAATTCATAAAACCATGCGTTATAGTGTGACATGACTTATCCTGACATAATGAGACCCTGCACAAATAAAACTATTATTATCATTGTTTCCACCCATTCCATCACTTCAATGTTGTACCTCTATTTTCATTACACCATTTACTATTTACACCACTTAAGAAGGGATTATTTTTTATCTAATCAGGAGAAAAAGTATGGGATTTGAAGTAAATATTTGACAACAAGATATAAAATATGTGTAAATAAACAATAAAGAGCTATTTTCAAAAATTGAGTTAGAAAAAGGAAAAATAATGATTGAAATTTTTTAATATAATATGTAAATGTTGAAAGTAATAAGATAGATTGAACATTAAATCATGTGATAATGGAGAATGAGATGAGAAAATAGTGACACCTCTGATCTTTTTCACTGATACCACATGAATCCATATTATAGGAGCACCAAGGGATCACCATGTTGTCATATTCAGTTGAAGGATGAGAAAATATGGTTAGGGATATAAAATTTCACTAATAGTGGCTGAGAGTTTAGGGGATGAATATAAAATGTGGCGTAGAATGGGTTAGAAAAATATTTATAATGAAACCCCCATACAACCTAAGCACAATAAAATAAAATCATTTTCAGAAACAAACTATTTAAAACATAACCAAAAGCATTGCACCACATGTACCATCACATGAAAAAAACCATTGTTAAATAAAAGATTAGAAAAACATGAAATGATAAAAATCATTCATAAATCCTAGAAAAAACATGGTGGAATGGTCATGACTCCATAAGAAAATTATGACAACTATGACACAAACTGACCATCATAGTGCATTGATCCCGCATAAGATAAAATTGAGGGTACCACACATCACCTGAAACCTATGTGATATTAAACCGATGGTTCTTGATACTCAATTCCATAAAATATAACAAAATAATTAATATCTAAACATTATGATGAAATATCATAAATCTCTCCACAAATGTTCATTTCTACATAGAAATTAATAAAGGATTCAAGAAAAATTACAAGTCATTACACATCACTTTTACCACTACTAGGATCATCATTACTATCTCCTAGATCATTATAAATGGATTTAATTATCAATTTTCTAGTTTAAATAGATTAAAAAATATATCATGGAAGTGATTTAAATATTTTTCTATTTCATTCATTAAGTGTTCAATGATATTTTTACCTCTTTTATGATCCCGTAGTGCTAATTTGTTTCCACAATTTCTTCTAAATGATATTCTAATTAATCTATGATTAAAAAGTTGTTTTATTTTCTATAAGTGGGACAATACCTAGTGTGAAACATAGTATTCTTCGGTAAACATAAGATCTTACCCTTGTTCTTATCATATAAAACCTATTATAAATTATTTTTTGGATGTTGTTTTTATCTTTTTTCTCATAAAATGCATATGGAGAATTCTATTGACAATATAAATTCCTTATTTTTTTTATAAAATAGATATTAAAATTTTATTGCATTATAAAAATGTATACAATATTTTTTTGATCCTTAAAATTAACAACACACCTGTATTTCTTATTTATTCTTGAGAAAATCAATTTTTTTAGGTCTATTCCCTTTTTTTTATAGTTATACTAGCATAAAATGGTAATGTATATAATAATCCAATATTAAACAATACTTTATTAATTAATTTTTTTTTTATCAAATTCAATTTCATATGTAAATTAAAATTCCTTATTCATTACAAATATACTCCTAATAAATAAAAATATTCCTAGTTAAAATTGAAAAATATGTTTTTTACCTCATCGTCTTTCATAGTTATTCATACCAAAGTGTGAAGATGTTTTATCGAAATAAAATTTTTATTTTATTATAAAGAATCCTACAAAAATTTCAACAATAAAAAATTAAAAATCTTAATCGCAATAATTTTATTTTAGAAAATATCAAATTTGAATAATTATTTTAAATCATCCCAATTAGAATAAAGAACTATCTCCTTGTATTTTATGATTGGATTGTCATTGATGGTGGGTATACCCACTAACTCAATTATAATTATACTTTCCCATCAAACATATAAATCATGCTTATAATTTCTACATAGCTACCCTAATTCAATCAATCATATAACCGTCACTTATTGACAATTGATATTGGTAAATATATGTTGTATGAAAAATGTTATGTTATATAAAGTAATAATCTAGAGCCTTTTAAATTATCAAAATTTCTTAACCATATCCCAACTCATGCAATATCCTTAGTTTCATTATTGTAATTTCTCTATGAGATTGGTTTCATGATAATTATATCAATATAATTTACAAGCATCACTATGAATATTCTACATAATCTATTACAAATACAGTTCATTAGGGTTTCTTCATTTTACTCTACCATAACTTATGTGTGGTTGTTCCATAAATCATATATGCGAGTATACCCATAATACCTGTTAGTAAATACGAGTAAGGGAAAAATATAAAATTAATATACATTAAAACATAAAGAAAATTATTATGATATAATATAATTCACTTGAAAAAAATAAACAATATAAGATGATCAATGGTATTCGATGAATATATAGGACATAAATAATTAATAGACTATATTGGATTGATAGTGTCCAATACATTGATGAGATTATCAGTATATTATACATGATAAGAAATATATAGAGTATTTTCATTGGAGAACGACCATAAAAACCTAGAGATATAATATAAGTAGAAAATAGAGGCTTCATATAATTTGGTGGATATGTATTAAGGGATGAAGATAAATTGTGGCATATGAAAAGGATATGTGAGATTTAAATACTATCTAAAATGATGGAAATAACATAACTGGGATGAACATCACTGTTTTATTAAGATAAATTATTAGATGATATAGTGCGGTATATGAGATAAGCACTGACGAATTTGGGAGTGATTAGATATGATTGGTTCTCCAATTACATCTAATACATCTACCCTTTGATCGATCATGACTCTTCCATTTTTCAGTAGTGTGAATAGAGAACAGTTTTCTCCTGGATAGTTTTTTCTTTAATGGAACATAAATATCATTTTAAAAATGGATTTATTTTACAATATGTATAAATATATATTTTATAAAAGAACAAATTATGTAAATTAGATGACACAATCCCATCTGTCACATTCTTCAATGATTACATACAATTTCTTCTTATCAAATTCATTAATATTTTTCATATCCTTCATAGGAAAATTTAATGTATATTTTCATATAAATCCACTAATAATGGGAAATATATACAAGACATATGTTTGGTTTGAAATTATTAAATAATAATATTTTACATGACAAATAATGAATAGGGGATAACATTACAAAATTAGGGCACACAAATTTGATATGAAAAGAAGGAATAAAATATTGAACTACATAATAAAGTAAAATAATTGAAAGATTTAAAAAATTAATTGAATTTGACATAAGACAATCTTGAAAAAACAATTAACATGTTAAACAGGTCAATAGAGTTGGCATAACCTAATTCAGGTTTATAATTTTGAAAGTGTAACTTAACAAGTTTAACAATAAATCTAAATATAATTTCCATTACAAAAAAATCCAAAAAAGATCAGATAGAGCCCATTTTTATTAAGGTATCTAACCAATGTTTAATTGGGTTAATATGGAACCCTTACATGACCCAAATTCCATAATAATTATATTTCTTGAATGTCGAGATTATGATGGATCAAAAGCCCCACTGAATATGGAATAAAATATTTAAGAGAAAACCATTAAGGATCAACTACGAAAAATATATCATGTCATTACCAAAAATTTCACATCCTTTCACCCATTCTCCAATTTTTCAACATGTAATAAAATTGAGGGTTGATTCCACATGGAATGAATTTTATTAATTACTCACCTATACTTTATGTTTACAGTCATATTTAACAATTAAAGTATTTGAGTCATCATATTAAACATTTTGGTCAAGGATTATGGAAGAAATGATGGTGTTAATTTCATCTCTACCATCCTCAAATATTAGTTTTGAGATTAATTATTTAAATAAATATATTTTTTAAATAATACTCCATATAAAATACTTATTTCAACATTTATTTCAAAATAATATGCCGCAATGGTAGGTAAGAAGAAAATCATGTTTAAGATCCCAACCTTTAATGGAGTAGTCTCAGGATTGTTTACAAGTACTCCTCTATTTAGAACTAGGAAATGTTTTTTTGTGTTTTTAATTGGGGTGTATTTGGGTCGAAATTTGATGGAAAATAAAGTAAATAAGGCTATTTATGGTTGGCGTATAGTTAAGTAAAACCGCGCGCCTTAGCTGAGAAAACATAGCAACCCTGAAAAACAGGGAATTTCATTATTGGTACATAGTTTCTCCAACATTGATATCTCTTAGGAGTAACTGTGAGCCCCTATAATACAGGTACAAGGTTTATACACACAGTTGGGAAAAACCATCCACCCTTGCCTAGCAAACCATTTTTTTATTTTTAAATTCACATAGTTTTTTATTTTTTAATCCTCATAATCCCCAAAAATCACCATATTCATCACCCATTAGACCCTAGGGGTATTTCACGATGTTGGATCATTCAAGATGAATTCCAATCATTCATGACTTCTTGTTCATTTTGATTTGAATGCCAAATTGAACATTCACACTTCTCCTGCATATTTTATCATTCTTCTCCCACATTTATCGCTTTCTCTCAGTGAATTAGTCAAATTTTATCATTAGATATAAATATATTTTTTGAGATCTAGATTTTGGATTGAATATATATATCTATATTAATATGATCTGGATTTTTTTAATCTAGTTTTATGGTTTTAAATCAGGATCACATTCTACATAAGTATGCCACTCAGTTTTTTGGATTTCCATTGGCCTATCATTCATCAACAAATTTAGGTAAGATGTTTAATATTCAAATATCATATTCGTGATATTTATCATTCAAAATCAGTATGCCACTCAATTTATTGGATTTCCATTGGCCGATCGTTCATCAAAAAATTAAGGTAGGAAGTTAGATATTCAAATACCATATTATTGATACTGATTATTTTCCTGATTTTTTTGAATTTCTAGTGTTTTTAGAATTTAAAAATTCCTAAATTGAATTATTTAATGTGAACAAATGATTAATTCAAGTATTGTTGAAATATATCATTAATTAGGGGATTAATTATGAGATTTAGGTACTGTGATTTAGATAATTATTTATAGAATCAATTATGAGATATTGATATATTTGGTTTGAAAATGTAATTGTAGAATTAATTATAGGATATTGGTATTTGTAAAATGATAAATTAATTTATGAAATAATTTTAAGATTATGAGGATGCTGGTTTTTGATTAATTAATTTAAAAATTAATTAATGGAATTGATGTGATAAACCAAATATTGAATTAATAATTAAATGACAAAATAAATTAACTTTTTAATTAATTAATGAGAATGAGACGATTAAATAATTTTTTAGTAGATTAATTGGAATGAGATGAATAATTAATTAAGAAATTACTTAATAAAATAATGAATTGTAAAAATTACATTCACATAAGAATTGAGATCTATAATGGTAACAATGGATTATAATATTCAAAAGACTAATAATGATGACAATGAAATTTTATGATATAATATCCCTTAGGGATTATCTATACTCCTGCATGAGCCAGGACTTGTAATGAGTTCTGGGAGCCCTTGGAAACCTGGGGAATTGAAGTGAATAAATAAAGAATAATTTGATAATTTAATAAATATTTACTTTAGAATTATATTTATTACTTTATGAAACATCATACATTATTATTGAATGGATATTGTTTTATACGTTATTGGTGGTGGCCTACGGAGTTGTGTTCACACACAAATCTAGCTTCCAAATCCGTACCCAAAGATATTTCATTGTTGTATGACATGTTAAGGGTAAATGCCGAAGATTTGATGGATTATTTAGGGGTGGAGTATGGTTGAGGGAACCATATGTGGTTTGGGAACCACTTTGGAGTCATCAGTGTCTTTATTTCGAGTTTTCATTTGACACTAGACCTATACATTAACATTGCTTGTTTTCTTCTTTAGTTTGATATTTTATCTACTTTTTTGACTATCTTGAGATGTTGGTATTTTTTTGTTATATATTATTCTCATATTTTTTTATTTATTTCTATGTGTGTAGTACTCTTACAATAGAGGGTTCAATCTCCCCATGATCGACATATGAGATACCCTCTACTAGTCTGCAAGAGGCGTGCATGAGGTCATTTGGTGGCCCGACTCAGGGCACTAGTGTGGGGAACCAGGGTTGTGATATTACATCATGTCAATAAATATAAATCCATATTTATCTAAAAATATTTATTATCATGTCATTGAATCTAACAAATTTAATTTCATTATAGTTACTGAACCTTGATATTAATTATCCAATGTTAGTATTTTCTATATATATCCATAATTATAAAAAAAATTATATCATAGTAATATATTTGATGCACTAGTTTAAAAGTTTTCAAATTTTAGTTAATATATTACCATTATGTTGTGTTCTCATATTCACTGCTCAATTAGTTACAATAAATTAATATCCATTAATTACCTGTGATTTATATTCTTCAAAAAAAATATTAGGATTAAAATCCATTTCTCGTAATTTCTTGAGTGATTTATTTAGATATTAATCATAATACCTAAAATATATTATAATATTAAAATTAATAATGAATACTTAATATTTATTTCATAAAATTAATGGTCATACATTTGATTTCAACCAATCATGAAATTTTTTTCCTTGAATTGTACCTCTCCTTATCAATGTTAACGAACGATGAATTATATATATAATTTTGATATATTCCCTACATAATAAAATATTTTTTTGAGAAAAATCACGTCATATTGTTTTTTGGGTTGTGTATATTGATAATGCTAATGGATACACTTCTATATGGGTTTAATGACACATTAATAATTGATACCATGAAGATTGTTTGTGTGTATGGGGGGGGTGATTGGATGATGTTGGGGAAAGAAGGAACAATTTTTTCGGTTGGAAATAAATCATAATACAACCATATCAATCATGAAAAAATAGGTTTAATGTCATAATAATGTTTTGTGGCTAGAAGAATAATATCACACTAAATAATGCAGTTGTTATACATTTGACCCATAAAATGTTTAATTATAATTATTGTAAGTTGACTTTGAGGAAACATAAGAGTAACATAAATATGTGGTAGTTTAACTAAAATCATATCACAATGAAATGAGTTATGTTATTCTTTGATACATCTTAAATCAAATGAAACAAAAACAATATAAGAACTATATTAGAGAACTCTAAGGTGAATTATTCCATTGTATGTATTATTATTCCATAAAAAATGATTAGATTATAAATAGAAATCCTACCAAAAATGGAGGTCATTCTATGTTAAAAGTATTATAGGATGTGTGGTTCATTTGAAGTCATTACCTATTATTAAAAAACATTTAAAATATAAGAGTTTGACAGATGATTCTTATATTTGAAGGAATTTTCACTATAAAAGTTGAGTTTATGCTAAGATGGAATTAAATTTTTTATTGGAATGATTTTATATTTTCATTTGAAGAAACACATTGAACTATGCTACTGTGAATCACAATGTAATTATGTTGTGTTTAGTAGAATGTACAGAATTCAAATATTCTATCATATAAGGATTTTCTAAGAATAGGATTTTGTAAACATGACTTGTAATCAAAGAAATGTATTAAATAAATTTTACCACATTAATCAAGCTATATTTATAAAAATTATAGATAAGACTGGGATATTCTCTCAGGATTTAATAAATACATTTCTCTATAAACAAGGAAATAAAGACAAAGGATTAAAGATAATTGGAATTTCATATTAGTATTGGAAATAAATTGAAAATAAAGGAGACAAATATATGAGTTTATCTCGATGGAGTGTTATAGATTTTCATCATATGAATGAAGTACGAGTTTAATGATACATCATCAATGGTGTAATATAATTATTATTTTGGGGAATATCAAGATTAATTATATTCATGGAGACTTGAAATTATTTATTGGTTGTGAGTAGTGTATTTTCTAACATTAGAGGGTTTTAAACTAATTGGGTTAGTGAAACTACATTAAATTATAATGAAAAAATGTTTCACTTAGTGAATTTGTAGAAACTACACATAACTAATGTATACCCTTTAGACTAGCCAAATCCTAGTGAACAATATGAAAATTTACTATGTCTATCTTTTAATGATTTATCTCTTCACATTTATCCAAATTTAGATACATTTTCATGTGAGGAAATACATTTCACTATGCTACTGTGAATCACACTGTAATTATGTTGTGTCATGTTGAATGTCCAGAATTCAAATATTCTATCATATAAGGATTATCTAGGAATAGAATTTTGTAAACATGACTTGTAATCAAAGAAATGTATTGAATAAATTTTACCACATTAATCAAGGTATATTTATGATCACTTATAGAGAGACTGGGATATTCAATCAGTATTTAATAAATATATTTCTCTAAAAACAAGGGAATGAAGAAAAAGGAATAAAGGTAATTGGAATTGTATATTAGTGTTGTAAATAAATTGAGAATAATGGATACAAATATATGAGTTTATCTCGAAGGATTATTACATATTTTCTTCATATGAATGAAGTAAGAGTTAATTGATACATCATCAATGGTGTAATATAATTATTATTTTTGGGAATATCAAGATAATTAATATTAGTAGAGAAGTGGGATTATTGATTGGTTGTGAGTAGTGTATTTTCTTACATTAGTGGGTTTTAAACCTATTGGGTTAGTGAAAATACATAAAATTGTAATGAAAAAATGTTTCACTTAGTGAATTTTTTGCAACTACCCATAACTAATGTATACCCTTTAGATTAGCCCAATACCAGTGAATAACATGAAAATTTACATGTTATTAGTAATAGATTAATAATAACAACCCAAACATTATAATAAATATATAATAACAAGGATTATTTCCCATTTCAACCCTTTACCAAACCCCATCATACCTCATATGTAATGTGCCCTTACATCTCTAACACCCATCCCTAAACTATCCTTTGGGAGAATTCTATATAAATAATTAAAATCGGTAAACTATATGATGATCAAATAATAAAACTTAACACACACCTATCTAATGATAGAGGACCATAAGAAATAACTCATAATTCCCATGTCTACAGCCACAAAGTTGACCCATCATTGGCTAAAGACATTGTAATTTACCCTTTATTGGTTATTTCTCATAATAAAAAATGACCACTTCTTAGTCGATTACCTTTAACCAATTTCCATCTCATTATTCACTCCTCACAAGGTGACTAAACCATAAGGAGACATCATTATCCCATTCCATTCCTTAACTCCTAGTGTGAAAAAATATTTTATACGTTAAATCACAAGGTCACCCTTAGAGGAACTCCCATGAAAATATATTTAGATCTCCACATGCTTATCTATATTTCCCAACTCAACTTGAATGTTACATTGCATGGAAAACATTTGTCTCATAATGTTAATTAAGTATAACTAGTGATAATTATCTCTTTCAACCATTCATTATTTCAAATTTTATAGACCAATACCTATGATTTCCACAGGTCACATGAGTCATCGCTCAATTTCATTCACCCTCCAAGGTACAAATCTCAAATTAACCCAAAAATTACAATAAGAAATAACATTTTAATGGTTATATAGTCAAGGTTTATCTCTTAAAGAAATCTATATGAGCATAATAGATCTCAATTGTCTCCCCTCTAACATGGGAACTCTAATTAGTTTGGTCTCATGTCTCTTGTACCCACATACATCCACTAACATGTCATAACACCCATGAAAACAAATCTAAAAGTTGTAAAATTAGGGTCTGAATACCTCCATTATGGAGTTAAAAACACTTTAATATTTTTTTATCTTCTACTAAAGATCTACCTCCTCAACCAAACACAAAATTATGATCCTCATCATCCACAAGCCCCTATCTAATCCAAGTAATTTCATAAAAAAATTATATTATATTTAAATTAAAATTTATAATTAATTCATAATTAATTTCCTTCGGCGTAAAAGGGGGAATTATATTATGCGACATAAACACATTGAAATATCAAATAATATGGTATGGTTTATAGTCAACGTAGGCCGAATCCTATAAATTTTAAAGCAGTTAATATCTCATATCAAATTTCCAATCAATTCTATCCAAAATTGATGAAATAGAAGGAATAATTAATGAATTGACTTATATATGTTTAAATAGTGTTTAATAGTTTGAGTTCATTACCTCGTGGAATCCTGTAACCATTTTACATGAACACCCCATGATTTTTATATTATTCCACTATACTCTGATGATTTCTTCCTCAAGTAGCTAAATCACTAACCCAAAAATAAGATAACAACAAGTAGAATAATGCTAGATGAAAAAATATTGGAAGCATCAACCTTTGTCAATGAATAAACTACTATATTTAACCATGGGTCAAGATGGAATATTATAAGGATGGACATGAATAAGAAGGTGACTATTCCTATAGATCCTGACTCTTTCTCCAACACCATAAAAAACTAACGATGTAGATCATTATGAACTCCAAACTAAGACATTTTTCATTATAAAAAGGAATAATCATGTATTTTCATTGGATCATGTCAGTAATTGAGATATAATATAAGATCATCCCTCCTAAACATCAACTGGATAAGGTCATGCTGAAGGCATACTTGAACACATAAATCTATCTAATATATGGAATCCTCTAACTCTTGTCTAATCTTATACATTATTCATTCCTCATAACACCTTTTTAAATGAAGTCCTATCATAACATTATTGATCACAAAAGGGATAAACTAATTGGTACCTTTTAACACTAACTTCATCCACAAACTCTATGGTCCATAAACCACAACGTGGACTAATTTTTGCAACACTAGGATGATGGCTTGGTCATGGTGATAGTCATGTTAAACCTAATCCCAAAGTATGAACTCAAATATATAAAATCACTAGTCTCTACCAGATCTTCGCTAACTTATTGTTTCACTTAATAATTTCCCAATCAACATTTTAAGAATTTATTATCTTTTACTCAATAGACGATCTATTATAGGAATCCATGTTTGTTTAACTATTCATTATACTCTATAAAAATATTCAACATTCTATGGGCATGATAACTCGATAGGATCACTTGGAATATGATCAATAATAATGGAGGGGGGGAGTAAACATTGAAACCATTTCTTCCTAAAAAACCCTCCCACTTATTTTGAATTGATATATCTAACTAACCCCAATGAACAAATAAAAATAAAAACAACAATTTTTTTAATGAGGTTATCTTCCAATATGGATTACTATATCCCCTTTGTATTTTGGTTTTTATCCCTCCACCATAACTCCTATTTTATTATCATGTAGAATCTATAATAAAGGGTATGTCCTTGAATCTATTTAAATTTATGGAACCCAATAGACATGATGAAGAAATAAATTATTACAAAAAAATTAGAAACACCCTTGGGAAGAATGGTCACTAATATTAGGTGGGCCACAAATGGGATATTTAGATCTACTTCCTCCTTGAATTTTTGTACAACAATCCTCACTAGCAGTTCTCAACTAAAAATTTCTGGTTATAATTATTATAAAATATCACTCAATTTTTTATCTGCTTAAGTTTTTTTATATTCTTATATTAAAAAAATAATTATAATAATTAAATTTTAAAAATTACAATTAAATTTCAGACATCATTATAATATAATTTTCAATTCCACAACTAAACCATGTGAGGTTACCCCCTCTACCCTCAATACTCAATAGATATAATGAGATTTCCTACCGTTAATCTCAACCTATATTATAAAAATACTCTTGATTTTCACATTAGTAATAGGTTAAGAACTATCTATAATATTAATCACCTAGAAGACCAATTGTTACACAGACAAAATAACCACCTTGATTCAAGACATATCAGAATTATAATACTATCATGGAATGATAAAAAATGATGTTGAGTACCTATAATAATGGATATTTAGATTCCCTAACAATCATGTCCTCTTACTATCATCTTAATTATTTTTTCCATAAAATAGGCATTCTCATTACTACACAGACATATATAGAAACCCTTGTGATATGGTAACCCTCATCACACCACTACCCTCTTCATAAATTAACATCTATAATATTATTGGATTTAATCATGGAAAATTATCTAATATCATGATATTTATGACTTGAAGAATATATCAACATAATCAAGTTTAAATTATATTTCTGAATTTTTTTCCAAAAATATAACATTTTTTATAAAAAATGCATCAGAAAAAGAGCTCAACAAATCTTATTTATTTCCTTGATGTTTTTTATATATCATTTGATAATTATTATTTATTAGATATTTCATTTTATTTATACTATATATGCTCTTAAATATTATTAAAAACATCTGAGGAGCCTTTATTTTTCAGCCCTTATATATTGCCTTTGTCCTAGATAAACCCTTATATTCCATGTAGATGAAACCTTATGTATCATTTTAGTACCTTTATGTATGATAAGTGGAAACCTTACATATCAAAATATGTCTTTAGTACTTGTTTAAATTATAGTTTTTAAGGTTTAAACAACCCTTACACATCAATTACCTTTAGTAGTTAATTGGATAACCCTTACATATTCACTAAAGATATAAAATGAATCATATATACATAGTCCTTTGTTTTCCCCCCAAAAAATTGAATCTCTAAAACATCTAAAATTAGTCTCCATCCATATCATCCCACTTCAAAACAACACCATCCCATAAAATTAATATCATATAACATAAAATATCATTAAATAATAATCAAACATTAATTAATATTTCTAGATCAATATTTAAAGCATTTTGAACATGTATGAATTCAATTTTTATTCACACATAAAAAATGATTAAAAAATGGTGATATTGCTACATTCTAATGAATGGAATGCATATTTCATCCCCATTTTAGATGAATAAAATTATCATCCACAAGTAAGAAAAAAATAAATCATCATCCTCAAATGGGTTCTGTAGTCCCCCAGTTATATTTATTTCTAATAAAATACATTTCACTTTCATTTCAAATCAAATATTTTCTCTCCCTCATGTTTTATGACTAAAATAAAATATTAGTTCTATTTACTCCCCATTATTGATCATAAATCCAAAAATTTCATTGAAAGGGATGGTGTGAATCAATTTAGAGGAATGATCTATGACACAATCGGATCTATATCTATGTGAGCTAGCTCTGTATAGAATACAAGAGTAATTAATTCTAACATCAATGTTGTCTATAATTAGTTCAACAAGAGATAACCAATTAGAATCTTCTAGAAGGAAATTTGAAGATGATTTTCAACCACTTTACTAAAAACACTCAACAAAATAATAAAATATGAAAGAGAAATCATGTTTCTATTCTTAATAATTTCTTCTCCCCATTTTTATAAATTTAATCACAAAGGGAAAATGGAAGGAAACTCAAAAACATACCTCAGTGTTGTTGGCGAACATGATATACATCGATTTTTTATTTCAAATTCTCAAAAACCTCTATTAAAAGTTTTTTTGAAATAATTTCACCATTTTTATCATTGGATGGAACAAATTACAACATCAAGATACCATTATATAATTTTTCATCAAAAAATAGACCTTAAATGTCAATGTTATTTGAACTTGAATGTTTCACCAGATTAATAGATATCTTTATAAAACCTTTTCATCATATATAATAAACAGTGTATATTCGGCTATAACATCCATATCCTCAAGTTGAGTCTTTATCTGAATCATCTATATTGTTTCCAGCGATGAAAAAATATACCTATTCTTAGTTTAACTTACTGTTATTGATGATAACTTAATGGAATTCCAAGACACGCATCTTCTAATAGATAAAAATTATTCTATTACTGTGTACATTCTATGATCAACATTACTAGCCCACTTAACATCAGTTAATCCCTAAAAGTGAGCTCCTTTTATCTTTTAATAAAATAATCTATAATCAAATGTGATTATGATATATCTTAAAATTATATTTTTTTTAAACATATGCAAATCATTAAGATTTAATTGGTGACTAGATCAAAGAGTAAAAATATATAAAATATGCGTCTTTTACATAGTTAAGTAAGGAATATTACCAATCAATTTATGAATCTTTCTAAATAAAACTCTTCCCAACATTATATTTTTTCAACATGGTTCGTACTTGTATTTTTGTATAAATTATTCTAGATTGTTACATTCCAAATATGGTTGATGACTCATGAAAATATTTTTTATCAAATAAAAGTTAGACCATCATCTAGGGTAATTTGAAAAAAACAAATCGTTCCTCTCCCAATGAAAAGAAATTTTAAACCACATCTTTATTTTTGTATGAAATTCTCCAAATAATTTCTCTTGATTAACAACAAAGATAATATCACTAACATACCAAAACAAAATGACCGATGTGGTGTTAATATTTTTTGCTTATAGGTCACCATAGGCCACTCATTTCCAAAATTCCATGCTTCTCTAGAACTCATCCAAATTAAAATTACAATATCATGGGTCTTGTTCAGACCAATAAATAACCTTCAATAATATGTATAATCTCCAACTATCTTCATCAGAAATAAAACACCATGGTTTCTCTATATAAAATTTTTATTAAGTACATCATCATGAAATTCATACTTTATATCAATTTGGAAAACTGTAGAGCTTATTTAGGCTATAGATAAATTTATTATTTTATGATATCAATCTTAGAAATAGTAGAAAATGTTTCATAAAAATCGATGACCTATATCGGTGAGTATCCCTTGTACACAGGTAAATATTTATATCATGAATCTTCAATGTAGTCATTTAGTTAGTTCTTAAAAACCCATTTCATTCCAATCATTTAATTCTAATTGAGCATAGGAACAAGATCCCTTATTTTATTCTTTTAAATATTCTCTAACTCATTATTCATTTCTTTAATCCATATGATTTTCGACCAAAAGCATCATCAATAGTTTGTTTTTAATTTTCTGAATGAAAACTACTACGTCTAGTTTCAAAGATTTTTCTTATTATTTATACACCTAGATTTTGATACCAAATGAAATTATTTTTATTAAAATGTTTATTCGGTATTTTATTTATTACTGTGTACTAAAGTTCTTCCACATCATCATTAGTGTATGTCAAATAAATATCTCCAACACAATTCTATGTGTTTTATTTAGTCTCTTATATGTATTTATTATTGAAATCACCATCCTTAATATCTACCATAACTACACTTTTGATATCCCATTCCCACTCGTTGATTATTACATCATGATAGTCCATTATCTTATTAGATTTGTTGTTGTTTCACTTATTAGGGTATTTAGTTGGTGCCTAACAAAGGAATATTGCATCTTCAAACATTACATTTAAAAACCCACCACTCTTTACTTTATTATGAATCAAACAGAGAGTCCTAGAAAATATGAATTGTTTTAAAACATTCCTTTTTTTATCAAGACTCCCTATTGAGTGATTTGAATATTTATCCAACAAAATTAGTTTAGATTGATTCCAGAAATGACTACAACATTCAAATAGAAATATCCTAAAATTTCAAACTCAATTTATATAGAAATAACCATATAAAAATGGATCATGTTATTACATTAAACTAGTACATTTTTTATAGTGTTAAGGGTGTACTAAAAACATATATTTTCCGTTTATATCACAATATTCAAATTTATGTTTATTATTATCTGAAATTATTATCTTTAATGGGAAATATATTTACTTTTCAATTATTGCTATTAAATATTTAAACATATCAAGGATTGATATATGTGAGGAAAAGAATAACCCATTATATTTTAGGGATTTTATAAATGAATGTGATGGAATAATTATCTATACTTGTTGACTACGTGGTAATAGGTCCAAAAAATCATAGTGAAATAGGTCCAAGGGTCTTCTAGTTCAGATCAAAACTACCTTGTGACTTTTATTACCAATCTTCCATTTTTGAAATGTTTAACTAATAATAGTAATTAGTTTTTCAAAACTAGATTATTCCTCAAAAAATTCTTATATAATAAATTTCTTCATAATCTTTTGACTAATATGACCATGTCCTCCATTTCATTTTTTTTCCTTTTCTGAAATAATTTTGTAGCAACTTGTTTTTAATACTCTAATATAGAACACGTTTTGTTGGGTTTTGAACCCTCAAATAATTACAAATATATCCCTTGGTATCTTCACTAATTAAACATTATTTCAAAAAATAATCTCACTTTTATCATCATAATATTTCAATCGATTATCATTTATCCTATAAATGAATAGAAAACTACTGGGATGTATTTGATTTTCCCAAATTTACCCATTTTAACAAACTAAATTTTTAAATGATAAAACATTTACAAAGGTAAAAAAACTCTTTAATATCATTTAGAATTATTTTACTTATTTAAATCACTTTTTATCAGACAAGAGTAATGAATTACACTAATACATTCCTTCTCAAATTCTCAGGATTTGATGAAAACATTAACCATATCACCCCTTGTTTGAACCGATTATTTTTCTGAAATTTTTAATATTTATAGAAAACACTTATTTGAGTTTGTAGGTGTGTATTATATTCATTTGATAAATTGACTTCATGACCAAAACCCACAAAAACATCATATAAACTCTAAAAACTATTTCTCACATCATTCTTATTTTCAATATATTGAACCTTTTAATTTTTTATCACATGATAATGTTGTATCACCCTTGATTCAATATCCCTTATCTATCTTGGTAAATACGTGCTATAATAGTGGTTTTAAGATTTGTGGATAAACAAAACAAATCACAAATAGTATCCTTGGAACCACTTTCATTAATAGAAATTATTATATTTCATATTTTGATATCCAACTTCATTCTCATATATCCAAAGAGTTGATTTCAAAACAACTTTTTTGGGGAATATTATTTAGAAATTCTGTGATGGTGTAATCATTTTCCCATAAATTTTCTCCTTCTAAACAAGATTACTTTTTTTTTAAATTTCTTCAAACATCTTCGTTAGTTCATATTGTGGTCTCACAAGTAGTATAAGGGGATACTACCATGGGATATAAAAATAGATATAATTTTATTTTCATCATCCCAATTTCTATAATCCCTTACTCATGGATATAACCAATACATATTTCCAAGGGAAATATTCCCATGGCTATATATTAGATTAAATTTAATCTTCTCACATGGGTTTTGATCATAGTATCTGCCTATACTTAATAAACCAAACTTATAGTCCCCTACCAAAAATTAAAAATATAATATTTATATATGTGTGTGTATACATATATTTAATATTTTTTAAAAATATATTTTATTCATTTTTATAATTTTTATATTATATTATTATATTTTTAATATCCATCAGACCTTGTGGAAAAACCTATTGGCATATGAAGGTTTTTATAGTTACTATTGGTTTCTTTTAAATAGTTCTACATGCATGAATTTTTTTCTCATGTATGCAGCCATACCTATATAAAAGTGAAATTTTCTTATCCCTTTTGAACCACCCACAAAATACCATTAACTACATGATATTTTACTTGTTCCTATAAGTATTTTTTTACTATTGGAAATTTTTTATTTGAAATGAAATCCAGACCATGTGGATTCCAATAAATATTTACTATTACTAAGCTATTCTCATTTATTTTTTCCTTCTGGCTCTATTGTATAGAAATGGGAATAATGGACATAGAAATATGTCTTGGTACATAGACTATTTCTCTAGTAGTGTTTTCATAGGATTAGCTTAAAAAGATGGGGTTCTTTTGATTAATGAAACTAGTAGTCTTAACATATTCATTCTGAACCTCTTATAAATAAACAATTATTGGGGATTAATAAATATAGAACTCATAAATCTTCTTAGAATATTTTATTTTCCTTTCAGATTTCATAAAACATTCAACTACTCCTATGAAAACTCAATTTGAATTAGGATTATATTTTTAAATTTTCTTATCAGCTTTAATAATTTTATATTTTAACTTCTCAACCTCCTCATACCTAAGGATAATATTGTATGACATGTCATAAAAATATTATTTCCTTATCCATGATCTTGTTTTAGCCACTCAAATAAAATTTATGGAATTTATTTCTCAATTATGATTTGATCACTCTTTTTAGAGACCCTTTTGAGATATGATTTTTCATCTCTTTATATTCCAATATCACCGATAAACATTTTAATGCCCATTTTAATTTTGAAATACATGGATAATTCTCCCATATTAGTTATAAAATCAATTTGTTTATGATTCATCAACTGATGGTTCTATTTTTTTCATCTTATTTATCTATAATGAGATTAAAAAAAATTAAAAGCATCCTCAACATCAAAAATTAACTCATTTTAAGAAATACCTTCTTTTGTAGATATATAATTCCTTATAAATATCTTGAGTGAAATTTTTATCTTTCTTTTTGATAAATATTGATTTACCCTATGAGAATCCCATTTATTAGTGAATTCTTTAGTGGTTTATTCATCTTAGTTTTCACTTCTTATTTTAAAAGGAAAGACGGTAATAAAATGAGAAATTTTTACATTATTGAAGAATTTAAAGGGATGTTTTAATTTATTATTAAATTTTTATCTTATAATCATTCTATAAATCAGAGAGAGAGTCTCAATATAGTATTCCATAATATACTAATCATAAAAATAAATATTATCATATTCTATCTTCAAATCAATGAAAAAATAAAATAAAATATCTTCCTCCTTATTGAAATTTATGGTGAGAGTATTTCCTATCACCATGTCATAATTAATGATAATACTTTTAAGTTAATCAATGGTGAATTCATCATGATATTTATCTTCATGTGTCGATATGCTGGAATCAAAATTTTCTGGTCAAATTCTCTTGAGTTTCATTACCAAAATATGATCTTTAAGATCCTCTCAATATCCTCTATTGGTACTCATAATTTCATTAATAGTAGTGATGAATTCATTATCATATTAATATTATTTTATTATTACATATTAAAATAATTATCTATAAATATTTATTTTTTCTTCCTTTATCTATTCTATTTATTCATAAATACAATGATTTTTTCCAAATCCCAGTAAATTATTTTCATCGCCCAATTTTTGTAAGCTCTTCATCAGATAATTATGGAAAAAGATAATTTTTATATATCTTATTAATTAAATAAATTTTAATACCATTATAAAACCATATAGAAGTTCTTTTGGAATTGTGAAACCATGAAGGATAGAATCAAGAATGTAAATTCTGTGTGAGAGAAGATAGGTAACCATTATTTCCTTCAATAAATTATATCCCTTGGAATAAAATATTTTATTACATTTATGAATTATTTAATTCGTTTGATCTACATAAATTTCAAGAGAGGTATCTAATAGAAAGGATTATAATATATACTGAATTTATAGGATCACAAAGTATGTGATTAACGTTGAGTGTGTGTGTGTGTGGGGGGGGGGTTATCATAACTAAAATATTTTCTTCCCAAACCACAGTTACTATTTTTTTATTTAAAACTAGTCCATAGAACTCACTAAAATGATGAAAAATTAAAACAAAATATTTTCAAAGATATTTTCATCCAATATGTATGACTAAATCCCCAATATATGGTTGTTTTTATCCCATGAAAACACAACATCTCTTTTTTATCAAGAATAAGATAAAAAAGGTTATTCCCTTAAACCTGTTGAAAGTAATGGAACCAAATAGACTTGAAAAATATCTAAATTATAAAATATTTTTTTTCATAATGATAACTAGTGTAATCACAATTCAAAATAAGACAAATGTAATATTAAAAAAATTCCTCATCCTCTTGTGTAGTAATCCTCATGAGGTATTATAAACACAAATTTATCTTTATAATCTCTATATAACCTCGCTATATTTTTTATATATTTATATTACTTCAAATTGTTTTATATTTAATAGAAAATATAATTAATACCCACAATTAAATTATTGAAATTATAATTAAATCCAGATAATTATGGTTTTTGAATTTTCAATTCCTCAACAAAGACACACGAGCATTATCCCATTATCTTCAATTGTAAATTGATTTAGTGAGCCAATATCAAAAAATCCTTAATTTAATTTCTAAAAATAAGTATGATTATTTTGTTAATAAAAAAACATTATCTCATATTAATGTCAAAGATAATAGATTATTATGTACTGATGATAACCCACTTGATTATTATCCTTTAAGATTTAAATAAGAAATATAAAATAATAAATTATCATGTTTGTTGCCTTTAATATTAAATCTTCTACTACCCAAAAATATTTATCCTCTTTCTCACATTTTCCTTATTTGGTTTCTCGTAGAATACAATTTATTATCAACACATACCCATTTTCCAAAACCCTTACGATGTGGAAAACCACATCACAATACAACCTTATTACTCAATTATCATATGCATTATACTTGGGTTGAATCATGGACAATATTCCGACATTGTGATATTAATGAATTAAAAAAAATCATAATAATCAAATTTAACCCACCTTAAAAATGATTCATTCAAGATATCTCAAAATTTGGAAAAATACAAAAATATATATATATCACATTAATGATCTTAATAACTCTTACATATTTCCGTCAATACCTTTATGTATCCTCTAAAAACCCTTACATATGGGATTTTCACCTTTATAAATCATCGAAAAAGTATTATATATTTAATAAAACATCATAGGGATCCTTACATATGAACCCTTATATATATCCTTTTTCACTGGCCAACCATTATGTACCATGCGGATCAAAACATATATATCAATTGAGTACCCATACACATGAGACTGTGAACCAATATATATCAAAGTGAAACTTTTATACTTTTTTATATTCTAATATTTAGGGTTTGTAAAACCCTTATATATTGACTACCCTTATGTATAATATATAGAACCCATATGCCTTTAGTTCATATTCAAAATTACTATTACATTCATAGTTATTTTCAATATTTCTATAAATTTTCAACTACAAACCCTCTTGAATTTATAACCATCCTTCTAAAATCATTTGAAAACATCCTCATCCATTTAAATTCTTCAAAAATTACATTAAATTAATTTATAAAATAAGAAAACAATCATAAATATTGTTATGTTAATTTCAAAATCATTTGTATGTGTATAAAATCACAACAGCATTACACTCAGCCAATGATTCAAATATGATGCCCTCACCACTTTCCCAGGAAGGAACCGCCAAATATACCTTCCACCCATATGAATTAATTTCTTATCAATAGGTATTGAAAAAATATAACATCACCCTCACACAGTTTCATCATAACCAAACTAGTCTCTTTATCATGTTTTATGCACATAAATTACAAAATATATTGATGTTTTATATCCTTTAACATAAATAAAAACACCTAAGAAATTCACACTCATTGTAAAAATCTCCTACACATTCATCCAAGTAAAAATTTGGTACCATACTACCCACTCATTTGGTTTCAAAAATAATGTTGCCCTAGATGACCAGTTAAAATATTCTGAAATAGGCATTGAACCCATAAGCATCTGATGAGATTATCTTAAATATATGTTTTCTCATATTCTTACATTATGATAAAAAACATACCTAGATTTAAATAAATAACTGAAATCTGTTACACATTAATCCAACTCATTTATTATAATATACCTATCCAATGAGCCCTTATATAGGTTTTTTTTACTATCATAGTGACATAAGATACTGAAATTAAATTCCTTGAGTGATCCATTCCTACTACAACAAAGTCCAAATGTGTGTATCCAAAGATCAGTGACCCACTCACTGTCAAAAGACCCTCACAATCCAATATTTATTATAATATATATTGACTCACTAGTAGTTCATTAACCTTACAAATTCTTAAGTAACTATAGAGGAGGAATTCTTTAAATTCATCAATAATCTACCAATCCACTACATTCCGTGGAGTTTAGTTAATTTGACCATTCATATCACCACCAATATTATTCATGAAGAGGTCATATCTAAGACCAATTCAACTAACCATCTTAATTTAATCATAGTCCACATAACCTCTTATTCATTTTTACCATTTTTCTGTCACACAGGTTACACATTTTTTTCATCGTCTCATTTTTTCAATCCCTATCCAATAATCCCCATAACTAGTTCTTCTCAAAATAACAATAGATATCAATTTATAAGGAAACTCATATATCCATCTCCCAATAAAAATTATTTATCTCATACTTTTTTATATATTATCACATATTAATTACAAAAATTCATAGAACCTCATTATAATTCAATTTGTTGTCTGTAAATAGTTAAAAAAATCCAAAAGAGTAATAAAATACAATAAGATCTTACTCCAACAAGATTCATCATCATCTTATAATAATAATGTCAAATATAAAATCCAAGTTCTATTTACCCAACTTATCACTAAGATCCTCATACCAAGGTCAATATTAGGTCACAACATCAAAAATACCACCTACAAAGTAACAAAACCCAGTCTCTAATCCCAACGAAAAGAGATTATTTGAAACCATTCTCACAATGATGCATAAAATACATAATTTTCTCTAAAAAATATAATTCTTGAGATAGAGTATATTCTCATAAAATAGTTATACTCAACTCAACTAATGTCATCAAAGTCATATCCCATCAGTCCTTGACGCACATGCCCAAAGAAACACCCGACCTTGCCTTTCATGATTATCAATTACATTACTCTAATGAAGAACCATTCATGATTTCACTACCAATGCATTCCAAAGGCATCCCATGGGAATGTTCCCTTAAATCAATTAGAAAAACCTTTTGTGTTATTCTATCATGAAAATAAATTTTATTTTTTCTTCATATATATAGGATTACATATGTCTAGATTAACCAATCACCCTCAAGATACCCCCATTACTCATCCAATATCAAGTATAAATAAGCCAAGAGACATTATAATCTAATATCACATTAGAATAAGTACAATCATGAGTCATATCACATCATCAATAAGTTCGTCTTACTATTTAAAAGATTATACATGTTTTAGGTAACAAATCATGACATATCATCCTTTTTTCATCTCATATTAACATAAGAATTTCATGCCATAGTACTATCTCTAAAACTCAAATCCTCATTTTTTATCCACATACCCATTTCACCCACTAAAGGGTCACCATAATAAACATGTGTATCTCAATAAAATTTCTCTTCTATGATGTATAACCTATTAGTAACAAAATATCATGTTCAGCAAAGTAGACGTCCACTACTAATTTTCTTAAAAACACTAAATAAGTTATTATTGATGTTTTAAAAAACAATATCCTCTATATTTCTATTAATTAATTTTATCAATCATATGTAAGAAATAAAATTTCATATAATCCTATATTCCAGTCATGATACAGATACACTATAAGAACCCAACTGTAAACATTACATTTATCTAGGTTTTATAGACTATGATTCATTTTTGTTTTTTCTTAAAGATAATTTAAGTCTACATTTCTTGTGAATTTGGTGAGAACTTTTACCTAAAAAACTCTTAAATTATAGTGGTGACATTCAGTCAGTATCCATTTTTCCCAAAATATAAAACATTTAAAATGAAATATTTTTTCATATTATGACTAATCATCTTGATTATCATCTTAAACTCTTCTTTTTCTTTATCATTCTGAAAACCCTGTGAAAAAACACTAAAAAAAATTGAATGAGCACAAAAATCTTATTAAGGAACATGAAAATAAGATATTTTTGAATCCATTGAAAAACATGAAAACACATAAAATGTTTACCATTATTAAAATATTCGTTGTGCATATAAAATAAATCATAAACTCATGAAAAAATAGATTTTTTTCTCTATGAAAAAACATTTAAACCCAAAAAAGTAAAATAACCTATAGAAAACCTAGTAAATTATATTTACAATTCATATTATAAATAAATGAAGCCCAGTTAAATACATTGGATAAACCTCCCTAGTTGACTCCTTTTTTCATTCTTATAAAGACATGGAATATTATCAAATGGATCGAAGAGCTATATCTTAATCGCCTACTATATAAGCTATATCCGGCTCACTAGTCATATTGGATATATTAGGATAACCCATTGTATATGCATTATTAGGCTTTACTCCCATCATATATAATGTTCAAGTATAATATAGTGAATAAAATATTTTAATATTTCATATTTTAATCATAAAACAAATAAAAAATTTAGTTAAACCCACATTAATGATTATTTTATATATTTAAATATCTTTTTATTTTTAAATTATTTTAAAACTAATACATTGAGAACAAATGGAATAAGGAGTTTTCGTTGAATAAATCATAGAAGCCTATAACGTTCATAAAATAAAATAAAATAATGGTCGGGGTGTCAGGAGATGGTGTAGATTCCATATATCCATCACCCCAATATTTTATGAAATATTTTTTTCCTAATAAATTCAATTTCATGGATATCCTATGTTACATGAAAAACTAAGTTTAAATGAACAATATCAAACTATTAAAATATTATTATTTAATATAAAAGTTTTAACTTAGTCATTAAATTTTGTGGTATGAATAGTAATAACAAATTGTTTTTAAAATTAAATATTATTTTTTTGGAAAATGAATATATATTGATAAATAAGTAATTATTTATTAGTAATGTATTTATATTCCTTGAAAATACATTTTTTTCAAAAATAGATTTTTATTGATTTTTTGGAAAAAATTGTAAAATTAATTTTTGACACTTTTAGAATATATATTAATGAAATTTAAATTCATTTATGAAATCAATTTGTAAAAATTATATTAGGGTGAATTTGGGAATTTTTTTATAGAGAATAATTTTTTGATTACTATTGTCAAATTCTTCTTTTTATAGAAAACTACTGCTTCATTTAATGAATTTGAAAAGATTATTTTTTCTAAAAAAAGAACTAAAAAGTAAAATTTTTTAAGTTATATTATTATTAATCCAATTTATTTCATTTTAGTTAATTTCATGCATATTTTGTATTTACTTTTTTGTACTTATGGAAACATTTTCTTTGGAAAAATCCATTTTCATTGTGTTTGTGGGTTCAATTTTAAATTAAATCCTTTCATTTATATAAATTGAATTTGATAAAATAGATTCAATATTTTGAATAATAATAATTAAAGGTATGTAATAATATCAGCTCAATTTATTTTCTTAATAAAAATATAAAAAATTAATGATTGTGAATAAGGATTAAATGGGTTCACCTGGGGTTAAAGTAAAAATATAGAGATTAAAATGAACTCAAAAATATTCTAATTTCTATTTTATGACTATATTTCAAAATTATATCATCTAAGTATCTATAATGATCTATTTTTATTCCTTTTTCTGAAAAATTGATATGAAATTATTGTGAAACTTTTAATAATTACAAGTTTTCCACTCACCTCAATTATAAAAGGCACCCTCTCTTCAATGGTCATCACACTCCCAATGCTTTTTGGTTCAATGAAGCCCTACAAAAATCCTTTACATATATTACAACATCCTTGTGTCCTTTTATGATTATAAAAAATCATAGTAAGGCTTTTTTTTGCAAACCTAAATAGGTTATCCAAAGAAGTGTAACAATTCATTACTAGGTGTTTTGTTTTTATTTATTCTTCCACCTCCATAAAATATTCTCAAATATGATTAAATAGTAATATAATTATATTCCATATACTGATATGATTTTATTTTAATTTAATAACTTGTATTTATATCATAATTTTTCAAATGGAAAAGGAATCTATCAATCTTGTGTATGGATGACTACCGCCTTGCAAACCAATGTCATTAGTTTTCCATCATCACCACTCAATAAGGGATATAGTGATTTATTTAAATTAAATATATAATATTTATTGAATAATTATATTTATATAATTAAAATTTAATATGAATCTTCTTACCTTATAATCTCTTGGAAAATGATAATGTCGCTCGTACGTATGTGGGAACTACCACCTCCACAAGTGATGTGAATAATTTTTCATTTTAATTTGACATAAATGATAATAAATATGGAATTGATGAAAATATTTGATTTATATTATAAAATAATTATTCTGTATTTTGTAATTGTTAGTTACCTATATTTCATTCCGTCCATTAAAAATGGAAAAAATGTTCATGCATACGTATGGCCTACCATCTCCGTGAACAATGTAATTAAGTTTCTATCTCTATTTTTTATCTATGAATCTAAAACATTACATAATGAATGAAAATAATATTTATATATTGAATTAAATTATTTATAATTTGTATCCATAATCAATGTACATGGTCGAAAACTATCGAACCAAAATATACATGACAAAATGATGCAGTTATCACCTAAAATAGTGACATTAATAAATAATTATTAATAAAAGGTTGGTAAATGGTTATAAAAAAATAATATATTTTATATTTTATAATATTAATGTTTCGTAATATATATATATATATATAATAACCCTATATTAATTTGATAGGTTGTAATAATATCTATGAACAATGTCGTGGCATGAGGTAACATATTTTCGTCTCACATTTACTTATATGTGACACATACCACATTCAACACTTGTTTCTCATATGTGAGGTACATTATAACTATTATTTTAATTTTTTATTCATATCATAATAATTATATGGATTTACATATCCACCTAAGGTTATTTATTTCATTAGGGTTTTGATTAAAAAGATACCAAAGTGTTCAGGGTTTTATGATATACTCTCATTGTTTATCTGGATTGTTTATGATTAAGTTAGAAATGATAAAATCATATATTTATCTCTCATTAATTTTATTATCCTAAATTTATTTCTTAAGCAAAAAATTTCTCTAAAATTTATCTCTTTAATAACTATAGAGATCACAATAATATATTTACAAAAAATTACTTTATTTCCCGCTTCTATAAAAAATTAGTCCTCTTGCATATCCATGCTTTCAAAAAAAATACTATTATAATTTTTTTTAAATTCATTTGTAACCATGTTCAAATTTATATAAATTTTTAAATTTTAATCTTCTGATCGTTTGGGTACTAAGTGGTTTTTCCATTTTTAAAAAAGAGTAAAAGGAATGTTTTCCTTAAAATGATATGGAATGTTTTAAATTTACACCCACCATAAAAACTCAATGTTTTGAAGCTTATATTATTGGGTTTAAATATTATTTTCAAAGAATACTTTCACTTTTATATTTTGTATTTTTTTTAATATTTTAAAGTCTTAATTTTAAAATTAAAAGAAATTTTTATCAACAATTATTTAATGATATTTTTGTGGTATTTCTATTAATTAAAAATAATATCCTCTGGTGTTCAATATGTTTTTTGGGGGATATGATCCAATGGTATCATATTAATTTTTTACCTATATGGTTTATTATTAGGATGAATAGATGTTTATGAAACACATTAATTTTCTATGTATTATACTATGTTGGATTAATGAAATGTTTTTAAAAACCAATTTCATTGAATGAGTTATGATATGATGTTATGATGAATACATATTGAGATTATGGAAAACGTATATATGGTTTTGATTAGGTGATGGGTTGGTTCAGAATTATATCTCTCTCTAATGAATTGGGTGTTATTTTATATATAATTAGATAATTATGGGAAAATTATTGGTTTCCTGGATCCACTATGGGAAACAAACCAAGGTTCTTGATCCACTCTGAAAAAAGTCAACGTACTTGATCCATTATGGGAATAAAATTGATGTGATTGATACACTCAAGGAAATATAAATTTATTCATGATCTAAAAGTATATTTTTTATATCGGTAGTTAACCTTGACATATCAAATGTAATCTATATTTATTATGGTTCCATACTTATATAACATGAACAAATTGTTCATGATGTATTTATAATGACTTCTTATTTCGACAATTAAGGTCTTTTAGAATGAAAATATTTTATTACATGACTCATTTTTATAGTCCTTGATAGATTGGGTATAAACCTTCTAAGTTATATTCATGATCTCATACACTTATTATTATCATGTTCTTTAATATGACCACTCATTAATATCACATATGTTTACCCTTACTGAGCATCTGAGCTCACCATATTGTATGTTTCCCTTCCATAAGTTATAAATAAAGGTTTTAATTAAGATATGTATTTGAATATAAATAAATTAGAAGAAAATTATAGTATATATTGAATTTTATTCGTTAAAAAATAATATTTTCTATCTAGTATCTAAAGACACTAAACCTTTATAGTCCACGCCTGCATATTCACAAAATATATTGAAAACTCATCTAAAATGATTTAATATAATTATGTGAAAATATTGGGTTGTTATAGTTGTCACTTGATTAAGGATAATTTTACATTTGGAAATGAGGATGAGAAAAAAATTAGTGAAAAACCTAGGTTTATGTTAATGTATAGTAACGTTTCATTGAATTTTGGTGAATAGTTGAGCAAACAGTTTTCAAAAAATTATATCCCAGAATAGATACTATAGGTTGATGTGTCTATAAAATAGTTACACCAAGGGTTAAAAAAATATAAAAAGGGCATATTGAACTTTAACTCTATAATCACCTAGAAAAATAGTTCTTACTAGACACTTGGTTTGACCCTCTAAGGGGATATATTTTAGAAAACCCCAAAATCATTATGAACAATATTGATGGATTTTAGTAGCTGTTGACCATGAATAAACTTGGTTAAATCTAAGGTGTCTTGTATAAAATTAATGTTTCCTAATTTGGACACCCTATTAATTGTTTCTCAGGGTTATGTGGTTCCCTACTATTATTATTGTTTGTTACACTATGTTTTTTGTTATAATTCAATAGATTTAAAAAAAATATTTATTTTAATGCATAATTTGAAGGATAATGAAATAATGGTCATATTGAAAAATAAAATATTAATGGATATGGACTGAAAAATATAATTTCTCTTCTCACACAACATTCTCAAGATATAAATCATGTTAAACATATAACCGAGAAAAGGATTGTACAATGTTATGTGGAATCCTTCTTGATGTAACATCCATAATATTTTAGCTGTTATGTTGATCCACTTTTTTTCAATCTATGTATTATGTCCATTGAAAAATATTTTCCATCTAATAGTGTTTTGATTTTGAATAATTCAGTTTGAATTTATTTCAATTAAAAGGAGAAGGATTTCAATTGTGGACAGTTGGGGAGACTACTGGTAAATGAGAAAAAATCGACACCATGGTGTGGGATGATATTAACAATTTATTTTTAAATAAATACTCTCATAATATTATTTTTATGAAAATGGAGAATAAACCCCTTTATATAAAAATACTGATGATGAATTTATCAGTAATTTGAAGGAAAAGTTTCCAAGACATATGAGTTATGTTTCCAGTATTTTCATGAAACATAAAACTAAGGTTGATAAATTCATTAGTGGATTAAAACGAAGTATCTAAAGGGTGTTATCCATAATTGACTTTAGTATATACAATGAAGTAATTTTATGTGCTATCATGGTTGAAATGGTTTGGGGTTTCCCACTGTTTTCATGGTTTCAATAAGAAAAAAAATCATATTCTTATAAAAACATGAATAAATCACACAGAGGAATGAAATTACAACCATATACATGAATGATGTGTGGAAATAAAAATCAATAGAACTTCATGAATAGATCTTAGAGGGGCTTTAAATATGAAAAGGTTGGTCATAAAGCCCATGAATCCTGAATGGAAATTAATGTTCTACATAGCATAGTGGAATATAAGAATAAACTGACTAATGCACCGCCCAATATCTATTGCTTTGAATGCATGGTTTACGGGAATTATGCTAATTAGTGGTCAAATTTGAAAGGTAATGATGATGAGTGACATTAAAAAACTCTTATGATAGGAGGAAATGGTAAATCCCAAGCAACTAGTATTTATAATAAGGGTTATGATTAGAAAAGATGAAATATAAACATGCCATACACTTTAAAACTATCAATGTCGTATATGAAGTTGTATATAACTACTCAGTTATATCTGTTGAATTTTATATGGGTATATAAATTCCACACCAATGATTATATGTTGAATTATAAGTAAAAAATCCAAATGGTATTTAACTCACATTACTAGCCTATGGGTTTTCACTAGTTGATGTTTTTGGGAATATACTTTCTAAAAATATTTTTATTCTCCTTCGAGGAGAATTTGATGTTATCAGATTCAGGGATTGGATTTCTCTACATAAATCTTAAATAAATTTCTAAATAAGGGAAATAAAATTTTATATTCTGGAAAAACCTATGGTCTTCTATATATACAAAGATAGATATGAAATACCAATGGAAATTTTATCCATTGTATGGGTCTTTATTCCTATTCAAAAGTTGTGTTTTTCTCAAATGGTCGGGGAGAATATCAATATCGATGATATGACTATTATGCGGCAATTTTTGGATGCCTTTATATAATTCTTTCTCAGTCTTCCAATAAATAATTATTTTTAGTTCTCAATAGAAATTATACTTGGTCAAACAACTATTTCTAAGACTCCATATAGAATGAACTCTATTGAGTAGCCATAGTTGAATAAGAGACTACAAAAGATATTGACTAGGGATTATTTGACCAAGTGTATCTTCTTGGGATCCACCAATTATTTTTCTTGAGAATAAATATGGACTAATATGACCTTGAATTGATTATTGAAAACATAAAAAGACAAATATCTAGAACAAGTATCCTCTACCACATATATATGATTTGTTTGATCAAATACATAGAGCTAAATAATTTTCAAATATTGGCTTTAATTCTGGTTATCATCGATTTAGGGTCAATAGGGAAGTTATACCCAATAAAACATTCCACTAAAGGTATAGAAACTATGAATATATAGTGATTTTATTTGGTCACACTAATTAACCAATAATATTAATGGATTTAATGAATAGTGTCTTTATAGATTACCTTGATCATTTTGTGGAAGCCATTTACATAATATTCTTATTTATTTAAATAGAAAGAAAGATCATGAAAATCACTTGACGATTATGCAAATGAACGTAAAAGAGGATAAGGTATATAAAAAAGTTACAATGTGTAAATTTTATTTATAAAATGTTTCATTTTGGGTTATATGATATTAATATAGTGTATATTTGTGGATCCATTAAAGATAGATGTTATTGAGTGTTGGGCTAGAGAAAAAATGGTGACTGAGAAATAGAGTTTACTTGGGTTTTCTTGATATTTTGGATGTTTTGTGGAATATTTGTCAATGATTTAAAATCCACTAGCCATGATAACATTGAAGGATGATATATTCCTTGGGAAAGATGAATGTGTAGAAAATTTCATGGAACTAAAGAAAAGGATAGACAACACAGATGTTGTTACATTACCCTAAAGTGATGAAGGGTTTTTAATACTTACTGATGCATCCTTGAAGGTATTATGATTAATTCTATTTCAAAATGATATGATGATTGCTTATGCCTAATGAAAATTTATTGTTCATGAGTAAAATTACCCATCTCTTAATTTGGAGTTATGTGTGATAATTTATCCATTAAAGATATGAGGTATTATATTTAAAATGAATATTGTGATATATATACAGATCATAAAAGATTAATGTATATTTTCCCATAGAAATAGTTTAATATTCTGTAGAGAAGAATGTTAGAGTCGATTAATGATTATGAATGCTCAATACATTAAGACATTGGGACATAAAATTAGGTGGTTGATGTGTTGAGTCAAAAGAATAATTCTACATTATCCTTGATGAGGATCACAAAAGATCAAAAAAATTTATATTTTCAAAGGATATATCCAAAAATTGTTAATGAAAGAGGGAAATATTTTCATTCTAAAATTAGAGTTCCACCAAATATCCAGTTAAATACTAATGAGGAGAAAATTGATGATGTTGAACTGAAATAGATGGAGATAAAAAATCATGAGTTTAACATTTATTTTGATATAATGATAATGTTTTAGGAAACCATATGGGGTTTTTACAACCTATATTTTTAGAATAAACTAGTAGTGGAAACCCAAAGATCTCTATTCTCTATTTATCATAGGTGTTCAATGATTTATAAATATATGAATGACTATTTATGTTGAAATGGAGTAAAGAGAAACATTGTAGATTTTGTATATAATTTCTTGGAGGGTTATCATGTAATCGATGACTGAAATATTTTTAGGAGTATATTACAACCATTACACGTACTATAATTTAAATGAAAAAACCTCACAATGGGTTTTATCATTGGGATCCCCAAAATTTCTGAAGGATATAATATTAGTGGGGTTATCTTAGGTCAATATAAAAAGTCCTCACATGATATTACCATTAGATAATACTTCCCTCTAGACAAAAATTCTAGGATACATATTAAAGAAGTGGTAAAGATTCTTGTAGTACCACATTCTATTGTATCTGATTAAGATTTGAGATTTAACTCAATGTTGTGGAGAAGTATCCAGAATTATTTGGATATAAAATTGAGTTTTATCACAAATTATCATATTCAGATAGATGATAAGTTTTAGTGAACAATTCAAACCATATATTATATGCTGAGATATTTTTACACAAATTTCAATGGTGTTTGGTATCAACGCCTTCTTGTAGTCAATTTTTTATAAAATAATAGAGTTTACATGAGAGTTTTGATGGATTATTATGTATCCCATTATGGGATGAAGTTTTCAAAACCCATGTGATTGAATGAAGTTTGAGAAAGAATGTAATTAAGACCCCATATAGATAATCAAATGGAAGATAGGGTCAATTCCATGAAATAACAGATCATGGAATCTCAGAGTGAAAAAAATTTTATGATGACAATCATCAATGAGATCGAGAGTTTTTTGTTAGCGGTAAGGTGTTTTTATGAATTTATCCATGGAAAAAGGTTATGATATTAAGGAGGAAAGAAAAGCTAATCCTAAGATATTTTAGCCCCATTGATATTCTTAAGTGAGTAGGGACATTAGCTTTTTGATTAGAGCTTCCACTGAACCTCTCTTAAGCTAATAATATCTTACATGTGTCTCTCCTAATGAAGTATATTCCTAATCCTTAAAATTTTCTAAACTCAGAGGTCAAACCAACAGTGAAAGATATCTCTAATGAGTAATAAATTATGAATATTTTGTATTATAGAGAGCAAGTAATATGAAGTACGACCACTCACCTGATAAATGTTTTGTTGGGAAACCTAAGGATTTGATGAAGTATAATTATCCTCAATTGTTTGTATCAAGTTAACATATTTTCAAGGTAATTTTTTAGGGTGAATAGAATGTAATAAATAAGATTTTATTAAATATATATATTTTAATAAATTTATTTTCATTGATATCTTGTGTTATGCCTAACAACGAATTTAAAAAAGCCATGATAAACAATTAAAATATTATTATTTAATGTGATATTTATAACCTAAATTTAAAATTTGGAGGTATGAATATTAATAACCATGTTTTGGAAATTAAATATGAATGTTTTAAATAAATAAAATATATTCATAAATAAGTACCTAATTTTTAATAAATCCTATATAATTTTTATAAATACATTTTCCCCAAAATAATAATTTTTTATTTATTTTTCTGAGAAAATAATATAACTAATTTAATCAAATTTTAGAATATTTATTTAAAAAATGAAATTAATTTTTTGAATGAACATGCAAAAATTATTTGAGGTTAAATTTTTCATAATTTTTTGAATATATTAATTTTTTGATGATGAGCGAAAAATATTAATTTTTATAAAATTTTTTCATTTCATTTAAGACATTAAAAAAGTTCAATTTTTTTAAAAATGGGTTAAAAGGAAAATTAGTTAAATTATATTATTACTAACCTAATTTAGTTTATTGGAATGAATTTCATATTGAATTTTTTTTATTTTCTTTTTTTACTTTTGAAAATTTTTCTTTGGGAAACTGTGTTACCATCACGTATTTGGGATTAATTTTAAATTAAATTAATCCACTTATGTAAATTTAATATGGTAAATTGTATTCAATACTTTTAATCAATATTACCAATATATATGATAAGGTAAAATTAATATTTTTTCATAATGAAAATAGAAAATATTTATCGATGGGTTAAACTGAAAACACCCTAGTTAAAATGACCTAAAAACAAATATAATTCATATTTTTTGGCCATATTTAGACATTAACACTTATAAGGTTTTGTAATGATTCATATTTGATCCTTTCATCCAATAAAATATCATTTTATTATTGTAAATATTTGAAAAATTACAAGTGTCACACTCATCTCAATTATAAAAGTGAACTCCATATCCTCACCTCATCACACTTCCCAATAATTTCATTTTAGAAAATTAAAAATCAAATCCTTATAATAAATATATTAACAATTCCTATACTCCATGTTTTTATTATAAAACCCTTATAGGAAGTCATTTGGTGCGATCTTAAAGAGGTTTTCAGACGAAGAGGTATCATTATTAATAGTGAATTTATGTTCTATTTCATCCAACAAGTCCTTCAAATCCTAATAAACCAAGATGAAATAATAAACCCATTATATTAAGTATACTTATATTTTATTATGCTAATTTTATAACCTATATCCATCTCTTATACAATCCAATAGGAAATGAAACTATCAATCATGTGTACGGAGGACTATTTCCTCGTGAAACGATATAAATCATTTTCGATAACCACCTCGAAAGTATAGATATAATGATGAAATTAAAGTTTATATATGATATTTAATGAATAATTATACTTTTTATATTTTAATATAACATTTAACTTCTCACATTCCAATCCATTAGAAAACTCTAAAGTCGCATGTGCCTACGTGTGGACTACAACCTCTGTGAAGCGATCTGATTTTTTTTAATTTTAACATGGGTGGTAATAAAGATATATTTAAGGAACATATATTATGAATATTATATAATAATTATTTTTTAATTTTGAACAATTATTTACATTTCTTTCAATATATTAATCAATAAAATGGAAACAACATTAAAACATACGTACGAAATATCGTCTCAATGTACAGAGTAATTTGTTTTCCTTATCTAACTATTATAGATGAATATAAATATATAAATAAATAATTTATATTATATTTATATAATTATTAATATTATTTTAATTATGGATCCATAATCATATTATAAGTAATGAAACTACCGAACCAAATCAAACATGGAAAATGAAGTAGTTATCACCTAAAATAGTAATTTTAGTAAAGAATTATTAATAAATAGTTTGTAAAAGGATATAATAAATTTATTTATGGTATAATATATATGATTATGGTTCAATAATATATTTATAATAAACTTATATTTTTTATACAGGAGGTTCAAATCTGTAAGAAGAATGTTGAGACTTGAGGTATGATATTTTTGTGTAACTTTTCCTTTTGTGAGACACATCAATTTTCATCAATTGATTATTATATGTGGTATATATTATACCCATGATTTTATTTTAGGATACATATCATGAAAACATATGGGGATTTAAATATTTCTAAAATTTTCGTTCTTTCGTGGGGTTTATGATTCAAATGTTTCAAAAGTGGTAAGATTTTTATTTTAAGGTATCATTATTTATTTTGATTGTTTATGATTAAGTCAAGGATGATAAAATATTATTATACATCTCTCGTTGATTTTATTGTAATATAGATATTTTTATAGAATAAGTTTTTTCATTTCACTCTCCCCACTTTAAAACCCAAAGAGACCAAAATAATGTTATTATAGAAAAAAACAACATTATTTATCTCTTCGGTAGAAAAATATATTTTTTTCCATGTCCATGTTTTCTAAAAAAGTTTTATAGAGTGATTTAAATATTATAAAAAGATATTTTAATGTAATTTGTAATCATTTTTAAATTATTAAGAAATGGTTTAAATGTGATCTTCTCAATTTTTTTAAATGAGGAAATTTTAGGTTTTTTTACAAAATAATGAAATCAATTTATTCTTTCTAATTATATGATATGTATGGAATTTCACACAATTATGAATGATGAATTATTTAATTTTTACATTAAAAGAAATAATTTTATTTCAATTACATTTTTCCTCAATAATTGGGAAATTTTTATATTTCAATGATTTAATTTCAAAATTGAAAGGAACTTTTCTAGAAGAATGTTTTAATAATATTTTTACGATATTTATATTCATTAATGAAAAAAAATATTTTTGTTGACTATGTTTAACAAGGGATATGATCCAATACTACCATCTATACTCTTTATCTAGATGGTCTATTTTTATGATGATGGTATTTTTATGATCCCTATTTATTTTCCAGGGTCTATGCTAATATTGATTGATGAAATTTTTATAAAACCTAGTTTATTTATATGGATTATGATAAGATGATAAATTAAATGTTTAATCAGTTTCTATCACACATATATATAGTTTTTATTATGTAATGTGTGTGCCATGAAATATATATCCATCCAATGAATTGGTTAAATCTTTATATTTGATGAGATAATTATGGGAAACAAGTAGATGTGGTGGGTATTAAATAGGAAACAAGTTGATGTTCTTAATATACTATGGGACCCATGTAGATGTGCATGACCCATTATGGGAAACAAGTCAATGATCATGATTCACTATAAGAAATAGGTGCGGATTCCTGACCCATTATGATTTGATGGTCTATGAAGTTAACCGTTATATATGAAATTGGTTCTATACTTATGATGCTGCCACACTTATATTGCATGAATTTTTCATTAATTATTGCTTTATGATGATTTCATACTCATATGATTCATACATTTTCAAATGAATTTTTTATGCCTAGAATCATTTTTACAACCCACGATAGATTGGGTATTAAATGTATAATTTATATTCATGATATCATACCCTTATTCTAATCTTATGAATTTATGTGAACATCTATTGATTTCTCGAATGTTTACCCTTATTGAGAATATGAGATAACCAGTTATTCTATTTCAATTTCCTATTTTATAAATAATTTTATAGTAGGTTATGTCTATGAAGAGTATTAAAAGGAATATTCTTTGTGAGAGATGTTGAATATCTTTCATATAATAAATTATTGTGTATCTAGTCTCCAAAGTGAAATTTTTTTATCTTACACGGGTGTGCATTGATGGGATGTAATAAATATTTATATAAAAAGGTAATATTAAATTATTTAATTATAGGTTCATTATAGTATTAGATAAAATAAATCATTCCTTTTTTACTTTATAAGAAAATTAAAAACATTCTATATTAAATATGTAAAAAAATTATTTTTGGAAACCATTTTAAAAAAGGAAATAGATATATAAAATTTTCTTTTCAAATTTTATTATATCAATATAAATACATCTATACAATTATTTTATGAATATCTACATAGATAAAAAAAATTTATAAAACAAATCATTAAAACATTTAAAACTATATTTTAAGTTAATGTATATATTACCTTGACTCAGACTCATCAAGTATGTTATTAATATTATACATTAATAATTTTTTATTATTTATTTAACTTCTTAAGAAAAATTTTCAAGTTATTATTTATTATATTTTTTTAATACCATATAATATATAATTAAATAATTAATGAAGTTCATATTTTATGTTTTTAGGATATTCAGCTAATATGTCCAATTTTTTTTGATAACTTTACTATGGTTGAGGAGGTAATTATCAAATCACATTCATAAAAATAACTATTAAATAATTATCATTTTAATAGATCAATTTTAATTTTACGACAAACCGTGAAATGTGGTTATGAAAAATAAACTACTTTACAATCATGGAGATGATAGGTTATACATATACATGAGTAACGTTTAAATTTTTAAATGAATATGATAGAAATAAGGTAAGTATTATTTCACATTTATAGAATAATTATTATATAATAAATATCATGTTATTTTTTTAAATACACTTATATATATCATCCATGTGACGTGGTCATGAAAAATGAATCACATCACATCATAGAAGAATCAATCTACATGTATTCACAAACGACAATATCATTTTTCAATGAATATGTAATTGTAAGAAAGTAGTTTATATATTAACTTTCTAGCAATATAATTATGTCATAAATATGATATATATATATATGTATATATATTAAATCCATATTTATATATCCTTGAGATTTGGTGATGGAAAACTAGTTACATTAGTTTGTGTGGCAGTATTCCACAATACACATTAGCGATAGTTTTGTTTCCCATTTGATGGAAGATGATATGGATTTAACTAAAAGATAAAGAACATAATTTTTTTAATTTTTTTATACAATCCATATTTTAAATTGTTATGAAGGGGAACCATAAATGACCCATCAGAATAGAGGGAAATAACCAAATATATGACCATGATTCCCCAAAGACCTAACAGCAGAAGAATAGTTTCTCCCTAACATATTTTTTAATACAATGAACTAGCTCCCAACCATTCCTCGTAAAGGTATGCATGGTTACTGTTACCCATATAAGAAGACATACCCTCTAATTATTCCTATCTGGTATCCCTACAATGATGGGTGTTTTTTATCTGAATCCCTATTTGGATATGCAGTAATAGACTTTTGAGGCATGGAATTTTTCTCCATCATCAACACTACATATCCTCTATCACCTCCAGAGTTACTCCCTACATAAACCCTCATCCTCACTCCAATTCTCCACAAGAGACACATTTCCATCTTTCGACGGCTGTGAACACCTAATAAGTAAGCTTCCATGATGCTTATTATCTAATCCTCCCACATAAAACCACATACCATTTCTATTTTCACAGATCCTCCATTGTTGATAGAGGTTCAACCGGTGCTTCAACTAACTATACCACTGAAAACAGATACCCTCTACCTTTTCCCTCAATGGTTCCAACATTGACTAGCTACCCCATATACCAAAAACCCACTGTGGTACTACCCTATACGAACACACACCTAGAATGACTGAATAATTCTACCCACCTAATAAATAGGGTGTTTCTAGGACTTGATCTGGGGCTTTGATATAGGATGATGGGGTGACATACCACTAGGATAGACCCCAAATGCAAGGATATGGGTATATATTATTACATTAACATAATAATATCTCACTAAATTGAAGACAAAGGTTTTATTACTTCATAATAGTTGAAGAATATTTTAATGAGGTATAAGAATATATAAAATGATAATTAGTAGGAAATAACTATACCACATCTTTAGGAAACCTGTTGAGGTTTACACCAAAATAATTCCTTGGATGATTTTGCAACAAAAAAAAGAACCCTAGTATATGTTTAGTGAAGTTGGAGAAATAATTTGGTTATGTGTTTTCCAATCTAGAGTGATCAAAATGTGTGAGGAATATAAGAGATGAGTTTCCCATTATAAGTGAGGTGAGGGTAACTCGTTGAATTATTTAATGTATTAAATTAATATAAAATGTTTTAATAGGAAAATGTTTCCCAATTGAAATAATTATAATATAATATTTTTATGAGTTGAAATAATCTCATAAAATAATGTTTTCTCAAGTTTAAGTGATTTTTCACCCTTATGAGTCCTTTTTAAACCCCATTAAACCATTTTTTTATTACCATGATATTATAGTTTTTTAAAAATATAAGTGTTAATAAATTTAATATAAAATGAAAAGTGGACCATAAATGGACAATTTTTTCTATTATAATGCACCCCCAATTCACTTGTCCAAATACAATATTTTTGTGAATTTCAAATCATTTAATAATACATATTTTATTACAAAATATCATTAAATTATTTTTTGGAACTAATTGTTTAATTTTCCATTAATGGTATGAAGATAGCAATGGGATTCAAAAATAAAACTTTTAAAGAACATAATTCTTAATAATGATTTATAAAATTCTTGGGTTTTTATAAATCACACAAAAACATTACATTTATTGTTTTAAAAAATATTTAAATTAATTTTCTACTTCTTAGACACGCATTGTGTTTGTGTTTTGTAATAATATATTGTAAATATTTCATCACAATTTTTTTAAATGTATTTTCATTATAAAAATAGTTTAATTATTCTAAAAAATTAATATTTATTTAAAACTTCGTTTTATCCTTATTTTACATAATAATATAAATTTAAATACAAGAGGGTGACATTTGGTATTTTTCATTACATGAAATATTACAGTGGCCAAAATCAATGATTAATGTCAATAAAAGGCCTTTTTTGAATTTTATATTATTAATGAGTAAATATACCCATTTAATGAAATTAATTCATGTTTTTAATGAATGATAATCCTTATTACAGTAGTTGAATCACTAATTAACCCAATTTACCATTACTAAGTTAACAATAAAATACTTTGGGTACTATTAAAATCTCCAAAAGTATAAGGGACATATTTAAAAAATTTGGATCCCATAATTAGTAATATGGAATACACATTTCATGATTAAATTTCTAGATTTTTTAGAAATTAATTTAAAATTTAAAAGCATTACACAATGAAAATAGTTTTTAGGAAAATACATTTTATAGCTAAAAAAATGAACCCATTATAAAATACAGTATATTTTGGATTCCTACATAATTAATTAGATTAATTATAATTATAGGATACATATGTTACTTTAAGATTAAAAATTATTTTTAAATTAATTTATTTAATGAAAATAAATTACAGGTTTAAAAAATCAATAATTTCAAAAATCCTTGGAAAAAGTAATTTTTTTAATAAAATATCAAAACTTCACCACATGATATTTGTGATAGGATAATTTCTAAAATAATGTTCATTTTATAAAATTAATATTATAAAATATAGGAATTAAAATTTTAAATAAAACTTTAAAATATAAGAAAATAAGTTCAGTAAGAGTTAAATTATTTTTTTTTAAAAAAATTAATTAATATTATTATAATAAATATAACTATATAAAATATTATTATTAAAATATTATTATTTCATGAAATTGGTCATTAAATATTTATTAGGATGTTACATTCGTTCCCCCTTATGGAAATTGTATCCTTGCAATCATATTCACTACTTATAAAAATGTGGATATTTTTCCTTTAATGATTTTTTAATTCACAAGTTTATTATTCAACCATATGGGATTTCCAAAAAACATGAACATGATGATTTAAACTATTCCACAACAATTTCTCGTTGTTATCAAGAATCTGCACTAGCTATTAATAAAATAAAAACTATTCTTCCAATTGAAGTAATTTAGACTTCAAAACACGAGATGTATCAAACCGATATTTTACTAAAAAAAGAATGAAAAAGTCATGTACATGAGATAAACATAGAGATAATGACATTGAGTTGAAAATGGTATGCCATTCTCTATGATTTCAAATGGTCCAATGAACTACAGATTAAACTTCAATTTTTTTTAAAAAAACCAAATAATTTTCCCTAGAGTTTTTTTTAATAAAGACATGATCACCTACCTAAAAAAAGATCGTTCCTTTGGTTTTTAACATAAATTTTCTTTCTCCTCTAATATATCCCAATATATGTCAGAATAATCTTTAATTTCTCAACCATTTCTTTTACCATATTTTTCCAAAAACATTATATTTAAACTTCATCCTAACAAGATGAAGTCCTACACTACTTTCCATATCATAACTCAAGAGATTCCATATTTATAATAGAATGAAATATATTATTAAAAGAAAATTCATCTAAAAAAATAATTATCCCAAAATCCATAGAAATCATTTACATAAGTATGAATCATGTATTTAAAGGTATGAATCATTCACTCAGCTTATTCATTAGATTAAGGAAGTAAAGATGTACTAAAATTTAATTAAGTACACAATGTATTTTTAATACCTTTATAAAAATTATAAGTAAACTTTTTATTACAATTAGATAATATTTATAGAGGAACTCTATGTAACTTGAGTATCTTCTTAAGATATAGGTGAGAATATTGATCTAAATATGCAATATCATAATGGGAAGTATATGAGAATATTTTGTTTTTAGATAAATAATAATCCAAATTTTATTATTTTCTTGTTATGTCGTTGGTAATATCAAAATAAAATTAAGGGATATATTTTCACATTCCCACTCTGCCATTGGAAGAGGATGAATCAACCCCTTCAGTAATTGTTGTTTGACTTTAAAATATTAAAAATTGAAACATTTCTTTGTAAAATCTATAATATATTTATTTATTCCATGAAACTATTAGTACTCATGATGTTATCTATATATATTTTTACTTTTGGGATGAATAGAAAATGGGGAGCTATGAGATTCACTGAATAATTCCTTTTTCAAATGGAAGATAACTGGTAGTAATAACCTTTTTCCAATCCTAAAATAACCTTACATATCAAAATAAAATTAAGGTAACTCACTTTATTTACCATTTATACATTATATTGTAAATCTTGGTCTTCAATCTGATCTTTATTAACTATTTCTGAAAAAATTTGCTACACTGAAACTAGAAACAAAACATAGGAATTTCCAACATGAAAAATTTCCAGGATATATTTTATTAATTCATTTACCAAAGTATTATATTCCAAATGCTGCATGTTTAATTATTAATTGTCATTATGAATCAAATAATCAACTACTATTTTTACTTTTCCAAGATTGTAATTAATTGTTCAATCATAATATTTAATATGTTTCAATCATCTTTTCTACCTCATGTTTAATTTTTTTTATGATTATATACATCAAACTTTTGATCTATGTATATTTCACACATTATCTATATAAATTATACCACAATTTTTTTAAATAAAAACCTAAATATCTCTATCCATATAATGTTTAATATAATTTAACTCATGAGGCATTGAATTAAACGAACCATAAGTAATTACCAACCCACTATGAATGAGAAAAAAAACTGTGTCATTTCTATTAAGTATCACTCTAGTTGAAAATTTAACCATTTCAATTTGTTGGGGCCAAAACTAATGAATTTAAAAATATTATTTTTTTCACTGGAAACAATCATTATAATCTTTCATCCAGTTAAATTTTACTCATTTTCATGTTAACTTAGTTAGTGGTCAAGATAATTGGGAAACATTTTCAACAAAACAATAATTGTAAACCACTAATATAAAAATAATTGGAATATATGTTACATTAATTAGTCTTTTACAATATTTAATAAATTTAATTTTATAATGTACAACTATTATTCTATCTTTAGAAACAATATGTATGAGGAAAAAAATATAATGCAACCAAAATGCACATTTACTAAATTTTCCATATATCTTATTTTCCATTATGGTTTAAAAATAAATCCTTAGGTGTTTGTCATGATCCTTATAAATTTATGAATATAAAAATATATTACAAATAAATACAATAAAAACATATCTATACAATCATTGAGAAATCTATTCATTATATCCATGAATATAACCTGGGAATTAGAAAACCCAATGTGAGTAACTATAAGATCTAAATTCATGTATCTTGTCCAAAATCTTGTATATTTAATATATTCCACCTTAACCTTTGTCTTATGGTATCATTAATCAAGATCAATCTTAAAAAAATAATTTAACCCCTATAAATGATAAAAGAAATCTTTGATATGTGGAAAATGACACATGTTTTTAATGGAAATGTTATTTAAGGATCTATAATCAATAAAATGTCTTATTAAACCATATTTATTTTTAGAAAATAATAAAGGATCACCATATGGTGAATTCATTGGATGTATGAAACCATTATCTAGAAACTATTATAACTAATTTTTCAATTATGAAAGTTATACTTGTTCCATTTGATAATGGGGTTTTTAAATCATATTAGAATCAATAACTATTTCAATAGTAAAATCAAACCTCTAGACATGATTAAAAGAAATAATATCATCCTGAAATACATCCATATATTCATTCACTACTATTCCATTACAAATGAGAACAATTTCATTATTTTAACTACAAATTATTAATAACTATAAATTCCATATCTATTCAATTTATCTACTTCTTAGTATGTTATTAAAGGAATTAAATCATAAAATATAACATTATTTTCTAAAAAATATACTTATCATCATAAAATAAAATCTAATAAAAACAAAAACGAATACAGAAATATAATATGGGTAGTTTAATAAAGTTTCATATGAAAAATATCCCACTAATAAAAACATAATGTTTTTTATAAATCATAGATTCATTAATATTTCTACCTAGAGTTTTCAACAAAAGTTCTATATTATTTTTAGGAGGTAATATTCCCATTTTACTTGAGAAATTCATAAAAATAAGGGAATATGAATATCTGTAGTCAATTGGGGCATTGAAATAATTTGAATAAAAATATAAAATACTTGAAACCACATTATTTGTTGTAACAACAATATCTGTAGTAGTAGAAAACGATTTTTAACACCTTTTTTATTTTGATCACATTTGTTTCCTCCCATAATAACCAACCTCAGACACACATTATCATAATTATAAACTAATTTTAATTAAAATATCTCAAAAATTGATGGATATCTATTACCCCATTCTTGGATTGTTGAAGACTCTATTCTTTGCAGTCATGAGCTCTATGACCAATCTTACCCCACTAGTAAAACATTACAAATACTGTATAAAATTTCCTTAATTGTTTTTACGACACATAGAAAATGTTTTTTACCACTATATTTATTAGTCAATTACTTATCCATTACATGTAACATTTAATGTTACTTACTCTTAACATCTCAAGGAATATATGTGTCTGAAAAATCCGTCACATCTTTCTTAGAATAATGAAATGCATTCTCATGAAATTTAAATTATCATGAGGTATATTATCTTAGTAAAAATGGTTTCAAACCTAATAAAAATATAAAAATTTTAATATCAAGGTACTGAAAAATATTTGTGGCATACCTAGCCAATCATATAATATTTTCTTCATACATGATTTTTAAATCGTTATCTTACCCTAATTCCAAGAATTGTTTCAACATTCCTTGTCAAAAATATTTGGTTAATATTTTCTTAGGAATATATTATTAATTGTATTATATTATATGACACTAACATATTCACTCCCTGGTATTCTTTACCAATGACCAATATCTATTATCTTCACCTTCAAAACAATAAATGGAAGGAATTACCTTTTGAAATTTTGAACATTCCATGATATTGAATTTATTTTTCGGTGCACTGATCCAAACTTCTAATACCACTAGATATGAGGTTCCAATTAATATAGGAGGGAGTTGTTTCATAAATTTTTTAACTATAGATATGTTCATTTATGCTAATTATGGTTTTTCTCTAACTTGGATTCCAACACAATTTATTAGAAATATCAATTGATCCATCGCTAGAACAAATTTATTAGTTACAATACCAACCATTACATTATAATGGTTTGGATAGATATTTTAATTTTTAAAATTTATTACATTGATTTCTATTTTTTATCTTAGGATAAAAATTCTGAATATACATTAATTAGACATACTAATATCAAAACCTTTAAAAAATATATATATCATATTATCTTAATAATAATGTATAACCTATCCACGGTATTATATTAACATTATCATATCCCCTAATGTTTTAAATAGCTTATATAGACCAGAATTCTATTTTTCTATTCCAAAGGATCTTTTAGGTTTTTTATTTTTAGATAATTATGTCATTACTTTTACATAGAAAAACCATACATTACAAAGTGAATACATCCACTCAAAATCTATTTTCCCCAAAAAATAATTCTTTTAAAATGAAACATGATTTATATTCATTACTAATCTTCCTAAATTTCAACTTTATATATTATTTTCTCTAAATCAAGCTTAAAACTAGTGAAAAATAATTAAAAACATGGGATGTGAACAAAAATATTAGTAGGGGGTATAAAAGTAAGAAATATGTTATTCTAGTGAAAAATAAGAAATACCACAATATGCTTACCTTTATCACATTATTACATGAAAGTATGAATTTAATAATATAATAATTATTAAACCACACATTTTCTACAAATATAAACATTAAAACAAATAATACAAAAATAGAATCTGTTTTAGGAAACATAGTGGATTATAATACTAAATCATGCAAGATATAACTAGAGCCCAGTTAAATAAATAGGAGAAACCCCCCGGGTTAACTCCTTCCTTGTTGCATATCATGAAAAGGTATATTAACCAATCCCTTAGAGAGATATATCTGAATCATCCACCTTATAAGTTGTATTAGACTCAATCACCACATAAGTTGTATCAGGATCACCTTTTTTATAGGTTATAACAGGATCAACCATAATATAAGTCATATCGCAATCATCCATCTTCATATATTATGATTAGGTACCATATCATGAATAATTTTTTTTAACCATGCAACATTTCATTATAAAACACCTAAAAATATATATTGAACCCAAATGGAAATTTTTTTTGGATATTTAAGTATCCATTCATTTAAACATACCATTTTTAGAAAAAAAATACCTAGGAAGTAGGGAACACATTATTTTATTTTAATAAAACATAGATGATTATAATTTAATCAAACCATCTAGTGGTTTCAATGTGGGAAAATCAACTGATCCTATATGAATTAAAATAGAAAATTCATTTTTCCTTTAGTAAAATGTTAAAACATTACATAAAAAATGGGTAAATATATTTCTTTTTAAAACCATTGAATGAAAATAAATAGTTACATAAATTTTTTTTATAATTCATTTGTTACATTATAGAGATGTCTATAATATAATTTATGAATATATCCTTGAATGAAATTGATTTCAAAAATAAATCTTCAAAATATTTGAAATGTGGTTTTATATTGAACTGTCCCTCAACATTAGTTTGAATCATCACATATACTCTTTATATTGATGAATAATAATTTTTTATTCATATACATTCTCAGGAACCTATTTCGTGTTCATTATTACATTCATTTTATTTAATACCATGTTATATTAAATTTCTTAATCAATTAAATTCATATCAGCTGCCTTGATAATATTTGACTCAATTTTCCAAAATCACATTAGTAAGTTGAAGATAGTCAAAGAGTTAACTATTAAATCCTATAAAGAATAGTAATCAGGAAAAATTAATCATTTTTTCACATAAATTATACTTTAAAATACAACAATTAAAAAAGGTAATGAAAAATTTAATATGTTACAATCACAGAGATGGTATACCATATGTACGCATGGGTAATAGTTCCATTTTACAATAAATATGATGAAAATAAGCTAAGTATAGTTTTATCCTTAAAAATTATAGTTATATAAAAAATTTCATATTATTTATTTAAATATACTTATATATATAATACATGTGATTTGGTTATGAAAAATTAATCACATCGCATCGTGGAGGTGGTAATCCATACGAACACACAAACAATGTTATCATTTTCAATTAATTAGAAATGTAATAAAATATTTGGTATATTATCATTAAATATTTGTAATTTCTTCATGAACATTAGATATATTCATTAAATATATCTTAATGACCTATCATGAGCGGTGGTGATGAAAAATGAATAACATCAGTTAACGAGGTGGTAGTTCATTGTACACATAAATTATGGTTTCATTTCCCATTTGATAGAAGGTTTAATGGATATAGATTATTAAATTAACATAATAACATGTTATTATATTTATTATACTAATGTTATTATTTAATAATGTTTAAACAACATTTGAGGGTGGTATAATATTAAATAAAACTAATCCTCTTGGTTATGAACTATACATCTTTTTCAGACAACCACTATTGGTTTAAACAAAAAGACATACAAGGATGGTTTTAAAATAAATTCAGATCCTCTAAGATGTGGTTAGTGATGTTGGAGAGATAATTTGATAGGTATTAAATGAACTTGTGTTCTAAAAATGTGTGTAATCAAAGAGAGGATGTTCCCTTTGATATGTGAGATGAGGTGGACTATTGGAATTAATTAAAGTTATAAATTAATCTAAATAAATTTTCATTCTAAATAGACAACAAATTATATTTTTTGTGTATAATATGTGGATGAGTCTAAAAAATCTCATATGATACAATTTGGTTATGTTTAGTTGATGAAAAAACCCTTTTCTATTTTCTCTAACACCATTAACACTTTTGCTGACTACCATGATATTAATGTTTTTTACACTAAAATATCCAATAATGTTACTATAAAAGGTAATGTTATAAGGACCCGGCCTTAAAACATTACATAATATTGAATTAAATGAATAATTCACAATAAAGATCTTTTCAGGTTTAGAGTTTTAGAGAATTAAGACACAACTATTACATCTCAAAAGATTACAAATTAGACACTTATATTCAGTTTCCATTTTTTCAAAAAAAATAAGAACTCTTAGAAAAAAAGATTTATGTCTAGTTCCATGTTTAGATATCATGACTTTCCTTGATCTATTCTTTGACCTTGTTTATCTTTAAGTCATGTGAAAAACATTTCAAAACATGGGATGAGCATAAAAAGCACACTAAGGGTTATAAAACAATAAATGAAAACATTAGTTCATCATATCATACATAACATAATCTCTTTATCATACCTAATTAAATCATAAGATTTATGAATAATATACAGAAAACATAAATCATAAAGGTATCTTGTGGAATCCATATCAAACTAACATTGTTGCTATCACAACTACATAGGGAGTCAAATTTGGAATACACATCATAATATATTCCCTAAATCTCATAGGAGAGACATTCACATTTACCTCCGTCATGTTACCCAATGAATTGGAGAGCTATCTCGGGCTCACCCACCACGGGTTTATCACGGGACCACCCGTATATGTAAACAGTGCCCAAGAACCATAATATATTCATAACACATAAAATAAACATAAAGGAAAGAAAACATTTCCTCATTATAATGACAATATATTATTTATTTATATTTACATAAAAAATACATGATCAAAACCATATTAAATACCAAAATACATAAAAGTGTATATGGTATCTATTTTCCTTCTAAAAACATTATGGCTTGTTAAGGAAACCAAAGATCAAATAATACTCGCGGCAGTGGAAAGGCTCGTTGTCACCGCATACATTAAAAAGAAACATTATTTTTTTTTCATTTAGTAAAACACCTCATAGGAAAATATTCCCTTTGAATGAAATGAAAAGTCACATGTATTTATACACCATATAAAATAAAATGTAGAATAAAACAAAATATGCCTCAATGAAAGGGGATTGAGATGAAGTCCCTTACCTCGGGTACGACTTGACCCATTTGTACTTTAATATCAAGAATTGTAAACTAAATTTAATTTCTACATGAATAAGAAAATTTTTCAAGTTTATTAATCCTTTTATATCACTTATTACTATGTTATAGACATGATTTAATCCTTTATGTTAATAATGGTAGTTTTGTGGATATTTGGTACATGAGTCAAAAATGAACACTATAGATTTACTAGTTATCCAATTGGTAAATAGTCCATTATCTATAGAATGATATTCATTATTTAGATATCATATATATCATATATATCCCTTAGATACATGTATTTATAATACTATATAACATTTGGTGGTAAGAAAAGAAATGCATTGTTCGTGGAGAGGGTAAGTCATACGTACGCATGAACGCTACTTTCATTTATATTTTGTATTTTAATGGAATTAAAACATAATGATATATAGTTATATTATAATTACAGTATAAAATCATATATAATATCATTAAATCCAAACATTATACATCCCACATAAGCCATTAATGAGTTATATCACTTTGATGGGGTAGTTGTCCGCACTTCCTAAAATGAAATTATCACGTTTACCCATTATGGAAACCTTAAAAGGTATACTATAAATGAAAAATACATAAGAATAAAGAAAATATAAACATAATATATATCATATATAAATACAGTTCCATCATAATGGCCACCATGAGAGGTGGTAGGAGTTAATTGAACAATCATCGTTTCATGAGGCGTTAGTTTTCCATCCACAGAAACATTATGGTCTCAACCATTAGATGGAGGTGTGTGTAAGTGTAGTTCAAATACATATCATAAAAACATACTAGTATATTGATAATACTGTTTTTGGTATAAAATAATGGAATAAAATAATTTTAGCGGGTTGGATAAGTAAAATAAAACAAAAGAACTTAAGATAAGACATTAACTTTAAATCTGGTAACTCCATTTGGATTGAACCAAAGGGGTTTCTTGAAGTGCTTTCAGCCTAATGTGAGGCTTCTAGGATGACGATAGGGATATTGGGAGATTATTGGATTATATTTTTATGAGCTAAAGGCATGAAAATTGTGAGAAATGGGTAGGAAATGAGGGCATTTTATAAGGGAAAGGAGGGGCTCTTTATGAAAGTTAGAAACGATTATTTTATAATAAACTCATATTCAGTTTCAAAAGGTCAACTAATCATTAAAATAAATTTTAAGATCACTCATGGCTGAAATGAAATCATCTAATAAGAATTGGACAGTTTTTGGATATTTTTTTAATATTTAAATCTTTTTTATTTAAATCATTTATTAATGATGTAAATATTCCATCATTATTGTGTCATAAATAATTTAATTTATTTGAAGTCCAAATTTTTTTTAAAAAAATCATGATATAGGAAATAATGTTATATTTCCAAATAATCTTTATAGTCAAAATGATAAATTATATAACTCCATGTAAAAATTGATTTACTAAAATATATTTTTATGTCATTTTTTCCTTTACTTTAAATTAATTAATATAAAGTGTCATTATTACTCCCATGTGGGTCCATGGGGTCCCAAATTCGACCAAAGGATGTCCATGGTCAGATATGTATCAGTAAATAGTATTAGGACACATGTTAGTGTAATTTAATTTTATTATAATATTATATTGACCCTTATTTACTATATTTTCCTTTTAATCATGTTAAATAAAATATTCACTGAAGTAAATATTTAAAATGTATAAAAATAAATGTTAACTATTTACAGAATTTTGACCTACTAATTCAAAATATAGAATCCAATTTTTTAAATTCAAAACACAGAAGTGGCATAAATAAAATTAAAATTAATTACCGCTGTCAAAACAAAAAGTGTGTTTTTAAGAAATAATAAATATCAGAAGATTGACACTTGTTTATGTCCAATTTGAAAGTGAAACTAATCCCAAAGTCCAAAATTGGATTAAATAGTAAAAATATATTTTAATTACACTTTATAACTAATTAAAAAGATAATCTAACCATGTAATTAATTAGATTAAAAGGAAATTTTGAATTAAAATACAGTATTTTTCACTATTCATTAAAAAAATGAACTTTATCAAAAGAATACCAAAAATTTACCCAAAGGAAATTTTGATGTCCCAAATCTAAAGAACGATTTTATTTTGTCAAATAGTGCATATAAAAAAAACCAAAACTCGATTTAAAGAGGGTTCCCAATCCAAAGACGGTAAATCGGCCTTTTAAAGAATATTATAGTCTTTGTTATTAGATTCATTCACATTTTTGGCATATAAACATTATTAGATAAATGTAAAAACATTTAACAAAAATTTATAATCATATTTTAATAAGTTCTATTTATTATCGCCGATAAAATGTCTTGGAGTTAACTACCATTTAAAATAATAATATTATATTAATAGTGTGCAACATAAGATTTCAAAGAAACTCGTAGTTGCATATTGGGTACACTAATGATCATAGCATCCCCATTAAAGTAAAATTAATATTGAATTCAAAAATATTAATAATCATTCAAATTTATTATTCTTTATTCACTTGGGATGTTACATCCTTCCCCCTTTTGGGAATTGTGTCCTCACAATTTTTATTCACTTATAAAATAAGTGGGGGTATTTAAACTTCGTATCATTTTCATATTCCCACATTTCCTCTTCCACTATATAGTTTTTCCACGAAACATTTACCTGAAAACATAACTTATTTCACAACACTTTCTCACTACAGTCAAGAATATGGACTGATTGTTCCTCATTCGAGAGACTCTCATCCAACTGAACTGCCTCTGGGATTAAAACATGAGTTGAATCGGGAATATAATTTCTCAACATTGAAACATGAAAAAAATTGTGTACCTGAGAAAAAATTGGGGGTAAATCCACTCTATATGCAACTGCAACAACTTTCTCCAGGATTTCATAAGGTCCAATGAAACTTGGACTCAACATTCCCTTCTTACCAAAATGCATCACACTTTTCCATGGAGAATCATTTAGAAAGACAGGATCACCTACCTAGAAAGATAGATCCTTCCTCCGGTTATCTGCATAGCTTTTCTGTCTTCTCTGAGCTGTTCACATGTTCTTATGAATCAATTGAACTTTTTATACCATCTCTTCTAAAAATTCTGGTCCCATCATCTTTCGTTAACCTACTTCATCCCAAAAATATAGAGTTTGGCAACGCTTTCCATATAATGCCTGAAATGGATACATCTGTATACAGGAATAAAATTTTTTATTATATAATAATTAAACTAAAGAAATATGTTGGTCCCAACTTCCCTGGTAATCCAGTGAACAAGCTCGTAGCATATCCTCCGAGGTATGAATTGTTCGTTCAACTTCCCATCTGATTGAGGATGAAAAGTGGTACTAAAATTTAATTCAGTAGCCAACGACTTCTGAAGGACTTTCAAAAGGTTATAAGTAAACCTAGGATCACGATCATATACAATGGATAGGGGACCACATTGCAAATTGACTATCTCTTTAACATAAAACCTAGAAAGTTGATCTAGAGACAAAGTATCTCAAACAAGAAGGAAATGAGAAGATTTAGTCAATCGATCAACAATAACCCAGAATGAATTGTTACCTCTAAATTTCTTCAGTAATCCCAAAATGAAGCCCATTGATATATTCTTTCATTTCCAATCTGGCTTCGGTAATGACTGAATCATCCCTTTCGGTAACTTCCACTATTTTATAACCTGCTAACACATCAAACACTTCACAGTAAAATCATAAATATCTCTTTTCATCCTATCCCACCAGTAATACTCTCAAAGATCTCCTTATATCTTAGTACTTCCAGGATGAACTGAAAACAAGGAACTATGAGCTTCACATAATAACTCATTATTCAACTGTGAATCACAAGTCACGCATAATCTTTTCCCCAACCTCAAAATACAATCATTATAAATGTTAAATTCTATAAACTTACCCTTCCGAACCAACTCTAATTTTTTCGGTAACTCAATGTCTTATTTCTGTGATCGCCTAATTCTATCTAACAGAGATGATTCCATTGACACCTGAAAAAAATTGAATAATTACCTACACCAATAACTTCTATGATAAAGTTTATCAAATAAAAAACCTAAGAATCTCATTCCAAATGTATAATGGTTAAAATAGCATTACTTTTTCAACTCAAAGCATCATCCACTTTATTATCCATTATTGGATGGTAATGGACCATGCAATCATAATCCTTGATTAATTCTGACCATCTTATTTGTCTCATGTTCAATTCATTTTGATTGAACATATACTTCAATCTTTGTTGGTTAATTTATATTTCACATTTCACTCTATAAAAATGATGCCCCCAAATTTTTAATGAAAAAACAATAGTATCTAATTCTAAATCATGTGTAGGGTAATTTAACTCATGAGGATTCAATTGACGCGAAGCATAAGCAATTACCTGATCATTATGCATAACAACACAACCAAGTCCTTTCAACGAAGCATCGTTGTAGATAACAAACTCTCCATTTCTAGAATGTAGTGAAAAAACTAGAGCACTAACCAATATTCTTTTCAATTATTGAAAACAATAATTACATTGTTTTATCCAGATGAACGTAACACCTTTTCGAGTTAACTTAGTAATTAGACTAGATAACATTGAATTTTTTTGACAAACCTTCACTAATAACCTGAAAATCCAAGAAAACTATTAATATCACTTATATTTGTGGGTCTTTTCCATTTTTCAACAACTTTTGTTTTAGAAGGATTAAGAATGATGCCATTTTTTTGAAAGAATGTGACCTAGGAATGAAATTTATTGTAACCAAAACTCACACTTGCTGAATTTACCATATAGTTTCTTTTCTATAAAGGTTCTCAAGTAAACCATTAAAGGAATTTCATGATCCTTTTTACATTTAGAAAAAAAAATTACATCAATGAAAACAACCGCAATATTATCCAAGAACTCAAGGAATATTATATTCATAAGATCCATGAATACAACAGGTGAATTGGTTAACCCAAAAGGCATAACTAAAAATTAATAATGGCAATATCTAGTACAAAACATGGTCTTCGGAATGTCCTCTTCCTTTACTTTCAACTGATGGTACCACAACCTCAGATCAATCTTTGAAAAATACTGATCTCCCTGGAGTTGATCAAACAAATCATCAATATGAGGGAAATGGTACTTGTTCTTAATAGTGATGTTACTAAATGCTCTATAATCAATGAAGAGTCTCATTGAACCATACTTTTTTAAAAAAATAAGATTGTGGAACCCCATGGTGATGTTCTAGGTTGAATGGATCCTTTATCTAATAACTTCTGCAATTTCTCCTTTAACTCTAAATGTTCAATTATAGAAATTCGATAAGGGGGTTATGAAATTGGTTTAGCATGAGGAACTAAGTCAATAGTAAATTCAACATCCCGACCTGGTATAATACCATGAAACTCACCAGGAAAAACATAAAGGTACCCCTTTAACATTGGCACATCATAAATCTAAAAAATTCCTTTATTTTCAACAATATGTGCAATGTAACATTCATTTCCATATTTTACTAGTTTCTCAGTTTCCTGATATGTTATCAAAGTAAGGGTTAATTCTTGTAAAAAAACAGAAAATCTTTCTAAAAGAAACCTGTTTAGCTTTGTAGTCAGTCATAACATGATAAACAGAAATTCAATCCATACCCAAAATAACCTAAAACTCAACTATAGGAAAAACAACAAAGTTTTCAGGTAGATTCATTCCACACACAAGGACATGAAGGTTCATGTTATTTGTTTTTGTCCCAACATTTCCTCCAAGTTTTTTTACCATATGTTTTTTTTTCATATCTGGATATGGAATTACCAATTTACTTGATAACTTCTCATAAATGGAAGAGTGTCTAGTCCATGAATCAAACAAAGCATTGGTATAATCTAAACATACAATCAATGTACCTAATACTACTTTATTTGATGGCCCAATTTTTTATAAAGTAGTTGCAATGTATTTCACCACATCATTATTCTTTTAGTCTGGCTACTTTCCCTAAGTTGATTTATTAGTTGGATACTAATTTTCATAATGACCCGTTTCATTACACTTAAAAATTTTTACTGACTGTAAAACAGATTTTTTCTTACCATTACCATGATCTTTTTTAGTACAATTAGGAGCCTTATGTCCTATTTTACCACATCTCTAGTACATACCAGAATTCAAAAGACATTCCCCAACATGATTTTTAACACAATATTCAAAAACTATAAACTTATGTTTCTTACCATTAGACATTTTTGAAGATTTATTTTCATTCATCTTCCACCTCGACCTCTTATTATGTTGTTTGTCAAAGAACACTTGTTCATCATAAAACTACATTTCCACCTTCTCTGCACAACAAACAATTTTTCATAACTTTTGAACTCAAGAGAAGCTAAATCCCTTCAATACTTTTGTTTGAATATTCAGTGAAAATGGTTGATTTTACTATCAATATCTCATATGAAATTCAAAGTATACCTAGCGAGTCGAGTGAATTTTTCTTCATAAGAAGCTAATGAGTCATTATCCTGCCTCAATTCCAGGAATTGTTTTTCCATCTTATGTCGAACCACCTTAGGAAAATATTTTCAAGGAACATACCTTTGAATTCATCCCAATCAAGAGCATCAATATCTTCACCATCCCAGATATTTTTCACCATCCACCACCACTGATAAGCTTCACCTTTAGAATTGTAAACCGCAAGACTAACCTTTTGGTGTTCTAAACTCCCCATGAAATCAAGAAAACTTTCCAATGCTTTAATACACCCTTTTGCTAGCATAGGGTCAGATGATCCTGCAAATTATGGGGGACGTTGCGTCATGACATTCTCTACTAATGACATGTTCTTCTGTGGTTGATATGGCTAACCTCGTGCATGGATACCACAACCATTTATAGGTTGAGTCAATTGTGCCATCACTGCAACAAACTGTTCAGTTCTGATTCTGATCATCTTAGAATGTTGATTTGGAAGGATATGTTCCTCTTGATGTCGTCCTAATATAGCTGCCCTATTTCCTCTAGGGAAAACCATTATGAACACAAAAATATATTAAACAAAGAAACATGGTAAACTGTAAATTATATATCATTTCAATATTAACTTAAATTAATTTATGGATATTAATTTAACAATACCCTAACTCCTAAAGTTATTTAAACCGACCTCTGATACCAACTATAAGGACCTGGGCTTATAACATTACATAATATTGAATTAAATGAATAATTCACATTGAAGATCTTTTCAGGTTTAGAATTTTAGAGAATTTGGACATAACTATTACATCTCAAATGATTAAAAAGTAGAAACTTCTACTCAGTTTCTATTTTGTAAAAATTAAAATCTTTTAAAAAAAGAGGCATTTCTAGTTCCATGTTCTAGACAGGTTGACTTTTCCATGATCCCATCCTTGACCCTATTCATCTTTAAGTCCTGTGAAAAACATTTCAAAAAATGGGATGAGCATTAAAAGCTCAGTAAGGGTTATAGAACAATGAAGGAAAACATTAGTTCATTATTTCATATATAACATAATTTATTTAACATACCTCATTAAATTATAAGATTTATTAATAACACTTAGAAAACATAAATCATAAAGGTAACTTGGGGAATCCATATCAAATTTATATTGTAGTTATCACAGCTACGTAGGGAGTCACATTTGGAATACCCATCATAGTATATTCCCTAAATCTCTTCTGAAAACATTCACATTTACCTCCATCAAGTTACCCAATGCATTTGAGAGATATCTCAGGCTCACCCATCCTGGTTTTATCATGGAACAACTCGTATAAGTAAACAATTCCCATGAAACATAACATATTCTTAACTTATTTAATAAACATAAAGGAAAGATAACATTTCCACATTCTAATCACAATATATCAATTAAATATATTGACATAACAAATCCATTATCAAAACCATATTCAATACCAAAATACATAAAAGGGTATATGGTACTTAATTTACTTTTAAAAACATTTCGGCTTTTTAAGGAAGTCGAAGATCAAATAATAATCACAGCAGCGGAAAAGGTTGTTGTCACTGCTTATATTAAAAAGAAACATTCATTTTTTTGTCATTTATTAAAACACCTCATAGTAAAATATTCCATTTTAATTAAATGAAAGGTGAAAGGTATTTATACACCATATAAAATAAAGTTTATAATAAAAAAATATGCCTCAATGAAAGGGGATTGAGATGAAGTCCCTTACCTCGTGTCTGAATTGATCTGTTTGTCCTTTAATATCCGAAATAATAAACTAAATTTATTTTATATTTTCTTCAGAAACTTTTTCAAGTTTATTATTACTTTTATATCAGTTATTACTTTTTTATAGACATTATGTATTCATTTAAGTTAATAATGGTCATTTTGTTAATATTTTGTAATTGAGTCAAAAATGAACATCATATATTTACAAGTTGTCCATGTCGTCCATAGACCATTAACTCCATAAGGATATTCATTATTTATATATAATATATATAAAATATATCATATACATCGTGTATATTCATGTATTTATAATAGTACATAACATTTGGAGATAAGAAATGAAATGCACCGTTCATGGAGATGGTAAGTCGTACGTACGCATAAACAGTACTTTAATTTATATTTCATTTTTTAATGGAATTAAAACATAATGATACATAGGTATATTATAATTAAAGTATAATATATTATATAATATCACTAACTCCATCCTTTATAAATCCCACATAAGGCATTAACGAGGCATATCACTTTGAGGGGGCAGTAGTCCGGACTTCCTAAAATGAAATTATCACATATACCAATTATGGAAACCATAAAGGTACGATATAAATGAAAAATATAGAAGAATAAAGAAAATATAAACACAATATATATCATATATAAATAAATATCCATCATAATTGCCACCATGAGAGGCGGTAGGAGTTAATTTAACAATCATCGTTTCGTGAGCCGTTAGTTTTCCATCCACAGAAACATTATGTTATTCACTCGTTAGATGGAGGTCTGTGTAAGTTTAGTTTGAATTATTCTCATAAAAACATCCTTGTATACTTTGGATACTGGTGTTGTTATAAAATAAATGAATTAAAATAGTTTATGGGGTTGGAGATGTAAAATGAAACAATAGAACTTAAGAGAAGATGTTGCCTTTAAATCGGGTAACCCCTATTGGTTTGAACCAAAAGGGTTTCTTAAAGTGCTTTCTGCCTAAGGTGAAGCTTCTAGGATGAAGAGAAGGCTCTTGGGAGATTATTGGAGTAGAATTTGTATGATACAAAGGCTTGTGAAGTGTGAGAAATGGGTATGAAGTGATATCTTTTAATAATGTAGGGGAGGGGCTCCTTAGGAAAGTTAGAAACAATTATTTTATTATAAACTCATTTTTGGTTTCAAAATGTCATATACTCATTAAGATAGAATTTAATATGACTCATGGTCGAAATAAAGTCATCCAATAAGAATCGTATAGGTTTTGTATGTTGTTTTAATATTTATAATCTTTATTATTTAAATCATTTATTAATGAGGTAAATATTGCATCATTATTGTGTCATAAATAATTTAATTTATTTGATGTCCAAATATTTATTTTAAAAATAACATGATGTAGGAAATATTTTTATATTTCCAAAAAATATTTATAGTCAAAAATTTAACTTATATAACCTCATTTAAAAATTTATTTACTAAAAGCTATTTGTTTATGTCATTTTTTGTCTTTACTTTAAATTACTTTACATAAAGTGTCATTATTACTCCAATGTGGTTTCACGGGGTCACGAATTTGACCCAAGGATGACCATGGTCATCTATGTTACTGAAAATAGGATTATGACACATGTTAGTGTAATTTAATATTATTATAATATTATATTTGACCCTAGTTTACTATATTTACCTTTTAATCCTGATAAATAAAATATTTACTGAAGTAAATATTTAAAATGTCTAAAAATAAAAGTTACCTATTTACACAATTTGGACCTACTGATTCCAAATATGGAATCCATTTTTCTAAATTTGAAACACATAAGTGGCATAAATTAATTTAAAATTAATTCCGGTTGTCAAAACAAAAAAGCATGTTTTTATGAAACAATAAATATCAAAAGATTGACACTGGTTTAAAACCAATTTCAATGTGAAATTAATTCCAATGTCCAAAATATGATTAACTAGTAAAAATATATTCAAATTTAACCTTATAACTAATTAAAAAGATAATATAACCATGTAAAAAAATTATAATAAAAGGCACTATTGAATTAAAAACTGTATTTTCCACTATCCATTAAAAATGTACTTTATCAGAAAAATACCAAATATTTACATAAAGTAAATTTTGATGTCCCAAATATAAATAAGAATTTTATTTTGTCAAATAGAACATATAAAAATGATCAAAACTAGATTTAAAGAGGGTTCGCAATCAAAAGGCAGTAAATCGACCTTTTAAAGAATATTAGAGTATTTATGCTTATATCCATTCACATTTTAAGCCTCTAATATTTTTTAGATAATTTTAAAAACATTTAAAAAACATTTATAATCATATTGTAGTTAGTTATATTCAATCCCACCGATACAATGTCTAGGCGTTAACTACCATTTAAAATAATAACTATATATTATTAATGTGCATCGTAAGATTTCAAAGAAACGTGTTGTTGCATATTGGGTACGCTATCGAACATAGCATCCCCTTTAAAGTAAAATTAATATTTAATTCACAAATACTAATAATCATTCAAATTTATTATTCTTTATTTACATGGGATGTTACAAATATGGACCAAAAATTGACAATTTTTGAAATAATTAACCTTTTCTCATCTATATGGTGGAATTTTCAGAATTTTTAATCATTTACTATTGTATAATTTATTAGAAAATATCATTAATGTTGTTTTGGATCTATTTATATAATTTTATTGTAATGGTATCAATATGGTAATTGAAATTTAATATAAAATTTTAAAAATACACAATACATTATATCGATATATTAAATTATTTGGACATTAAAACTCACCTAAAAAATATTACATTTAGAATTTTAAAAATTATTAACATGATTTTCCTTCTGCTTGCACAAACATTATGTTAGTTATCAGTAATAATTTATGGTAATAATTTTATTACTAAAGAATAAAGATATGTTACCATCATAAAAAATTAGTATGATTAAATTAAACCTTAATCTTCAATCAAAACTTATTTTTATCCCTATGTGAACATATAAAAAAATTTAAAAGAACGAGAGTAACATTTTCAATTTTTATTTAATTAAAATATTCTGAAGGTGAAAAAAAAAATGGAATCAGGTCATATTTTCAATGTTTGTATGATTATGGATGAAATAAACTTACCCAATGAAATAAAATTAACTGTTTTAATGAATTTTAATACTTATCATATTATATGTAATCTTAATTAACCCATTTTACCATTATCAAGGTATCAAAAAATATTCTATAGTTACTATTATTTTTGAAAAAAATAAATAGAACCTATTTAAAAATTAATACCTGATAATTCAAAATATGAAATTAATTTTTTAAGATTCAAATTCCTTTAGCATCAAAAAAAAAATTTAAGATCCAAATGAAAAATGCAATGAAAAATAGTTTAAATTTTTTTTATATCCAAAAAACAAACTTATAAAAAAATAAGATATAATGGTGAATTATGTGTAATTAATTATATATTTTTTAATTAAAGAAGATTTATGTTACTTTGATAAAAAATAACACTTTTATAAAACTCTATTTAATGAGAATAAATTGTAGTTTTATAAAAATCGATATTTTTCTCTACTCACTATAAATGAAATATTTTTAGAAAATTAATAATAAAACCTCATATAATTTTGTTTTGAAAAATTAATAAATTAATTTTATTAATTAAAATTTAAATTCAAAAATTTAGAGATTGAAATTTTAAATAAAACCATATAAAATAAGAAATGAGTGCAATAAGAATAAAAATATTTTATTTTTGATTAAAAATTTACATAATATTATTATAATGAATATAAATATAGAAAATATAATTCCAAAATATTAATAAATCAAGAAATAACTACTAAAAAATTTGCCTTTGACAGTGCAAAAAAATTCCTTTATCAGTGCAAGAGTAGAACTGACTACCCGAGTGATATAAAAAGCCCTTGGATTTTTTTCAACACTAAAAAGGAATTGATAATGTTATCCAGTATCATTGATAGAAAAAGAACTAATAAATGGAACCATTATAAGTGATTTTAGAAGTGATGATGAAGGAAAAAAATAATTAGTGGTTTTATTTAGTACTAATAAAGGGGTATACTGAAGTGTAGTGTTACAACACACTATTACATCAGTGCATTGTTCTATAAAAACACAATAAAACACCAAAACACCACATGACAAAAATGACAATTTTTGAATTTAAATGAAATAAAATTTACAAAAAAAAAGAAAAAAACTATTTATATACATTTCAATAATTGGTTTATATAGTTACATATGTAAAAAATATTATATAAACTAAAATACATCAATGTTTTTTTATTATGTCATTGACTCATGCTATTTCAAAATAAACCACCCATGCTCGAGAAAAATAACACAACTACATAAGAATTTTTTTAATAATATTGAGATATTATAAATTAGTAGAATGTGTTAATTTTAAACAAAAGTTTCAGTTATACTAGGGACACATTGTATTAGATTGAGTAGTAGTTGATTCTTGAAAATCACATAATTTCTTGCTCATGGTCAAGAATTATCTCTATTAAAATTATGTAAATAAGTTTAAGATAAAAATGATAAGGAAATTAATTAGGTAATATTAGATAGAATGATGAGAAAAAAATATAGGTTTATTTCTTAGTTTTGTTGATGTGACACATGTTTTTAAAAAATGACACCTACATATTATAAAGATGAACTTGGAGTCATACCACTCTCATCGTGCATTGTATAGAGGTCAGGATGATTCCTAAACGTCCCAAATGACATATGGATCATTTTTATAAAGTATAAAAACAATATGAATGTGTTTAATTTGTTTCGAGTAAACAAACATGTCTTTTTTACTAAAATGTCATTTTAAATTGGATACACACACTTTGAGATAGATCAGTCACACCAAGTATCAATTTATTATGGGACTGATTCCTCCACATCAAAAATAATTTTATAATTATTATCCTAATCTATAAATACAATTTGTGTGTGTTAGATCAGTTTCCAAAAATTGATTTATTTTGAACTAAAATATCAATTTTAAACTGATAACATACACTTTGCGTCAAATTGGGAACATCGTATATCTGATTCAGGTGAGGATATTTTCAACAGGTCAAAATGACTTAAGGTTAATTTTCCCAAGTAAAAAAAACAAACGTAATGTGTTTTATTTGTTTTGAGTTTGTTTGTTGTAATTTTTACTAAAAATAATGTAAATTTTAAATAAAAAGATTAACTTGGAGTCATACCGGTCACACTGTGCATCATCTTAATGAATGCATGATTCCAACTGATCCTAAATGAATTATTGATAATTTTTTAATGTAAAAAAATATTACTATGTTTTATTTTTTTTATATGTCATTTTTGTTTTCTAATAAAGTGGAATTTTAAATTGGATACATTCACTTTGTGTCATACCAGTCGCATCATTTTTCCTTTTGATGTGAGAATGATTCCTACACATCAAAAATTATTAACGAATAGTTTTACATAATTATTAAGTATATATGAGATCATATTATCAATTTTCAGTGAGTGACACATTTTGAACTAAAATGTCAATTTTTAATTGATAACAGACACATTGAGTCATATTTATCAAATAATGTATCAAATTAAGGTGTGGATGATTACTACACATAAGAAATGAATTTAGGATCATTTTATTAATTTCTAAAAATAATACAAAACTGTTTTCTTGATTTTAAGTATGTCAATTCTCATTTTTAATAAGAATAATGTAAATTTTAAATATAAAAGATACACTTGTAGTAAAACCAGTCACACAATGTGTCTGATTGAGTTCAGGATTATTCCTAATTTTTCAAATTTTCTTAATGAACTTTTTACTAATGTATTAAAATAACATGAATGCATTTTTTCAATTTTGAGTATAATACTTATCTTTTTTCACTAAAATGTGATTTCAAACTGGAAATATGCACTTTGAGTTATACTAGTGAAATCGTGTATCGATTTGATGTGAGACTAATACCTACTTGTCAAAAAATTACTTATTAATTAATTTTATAAATCATTAATTTAATCCAAGAATTTTTTCTAAGATTCTAGTAAGTGACACTTTTTGAACTAAAATATCAATTTTATGCTTATAATGTACACTTTGAGTCATACCAGGAATATCATGTGTCATATTAAGGTGAGGCTGATTAATAAATATCCAAAATTTCTTAATTTTAATTTTTCTAAATTATCAAAAAATATAGACGTTTTTTCTCAAATTTTATTATATCAGTTGCCTTTATTACTACATTTTATTTCAAATTTTTCCAAAAAGAAGAAATTGGACTCATATCAGTCACAATGTGTGTCAATTTGAGGTGTACATGATTCATATAAGTCCATAAGTCTCAAAAATAACTCAACTATCAAGATCACCATGCTTTCAATTGGATTTTTTTTGAACATCCAGCAATACATATTTTTTCATTGAAATGTGGTGTTGGCAGTTCAAATAATGAAAGCCAACAGAATGCATGGTATGAAATTATTGAATGGAACATGTTATATCTATAACATCTTGTTGTATAGAAATGAAAAAATAAGGATTTTCCAAAAGATCTATGTAAAAGACTATATAAGTATTGGATAAGCTTGCTTTGGATCATTTTGTGGGTTTCTGGGCGGGGGAGAACACCACTGGTTTTGATAGTGAATCTTCAAGGGATTCTAGTTTTCTGAGTTGTCAACCCCTATTGATTACTTGTTCTGAAAACGAGCACCTCTCATCTATACCCCAGGAAAGGGAGATTAGAGAGGCCCTGGGGAGCATGCCGCGTGCAAGTGCACATGGACCAGATGGGTTTCTGTCTTCATTCTATTGTGCTTCATGGGAAGTGGTCGGGCCCTGTGTAGTGGAAGCTGTTCATGACTTCTTCCAAGGGGGCCCCTTGTTTAAAGGGATCTCGGCTTCAAGGGTGGTACTTGTACCCAAAATCAAAGACCCTTCTCTTATCAACCCTTTTCGGCCGATATGCTTGTGCAAAGTGTCATACAAAATCTTGGTGACTGTTATTAGAAAGAGGCTAACCAACGTTTTACCCAGGATTGTCTCTGAGGAACATCATGGTTTCATTCAAAGGAGGAGTATACATGGGAAGTTGGTATCGCGAGCGAGATGGTCCATGATCTGAACAAGCGGACGGCTGGGTCCAATATCATTCTTCAGGTGGACATGAAGAAGGCTTATGATAACTTGGAGTGGAGATTTATACTTCGGGTCATGAGGAGATTTGGGTTTCAGGAAGGTTTTTGTGATCTTTGTTTCAGATTCTTTGCCTCTACGTGGATATCAGTTTCGTTACTGGGGAAGTGTCTTGGATTCGTCAGGTCGGTGAGGGGGGTGCGGCAGGGGGATCCGCTCTCACCTTCTATCTTTGTCATGACTCAAGATGACTTTTCCAGAAGATTGAAGAAGGAAATGGAAGAGGGTCCTTTGAATCCTTTTCGTGGTAGAAGAAACTCGGGGGATGTATCTCATCTGATGTTCGCTGAGGACATAATTTTATTTTTAAATGGCGGATACAGGACTCTAAAATCCATTAAGGTTATTATGGGCTTGTATGGGAAGCAGAGTGGGCAGTCGGTCAATCATGAGAAGAGCCATGTGTTCAGATCCAACAAATGTTCGGGAAGGATATGTAGGACTATCTAGGATACTCTTTGATGTGGGCAGAAGCAGCTCCCTATTCTTTATCTGGGGATACCTTTGTCCAGCGGGAGGATACTGAAGAGTCATTTTAATTGGGCTGTGGATCGCATCATGGGAAGGATCTTCAACTGGAAGAATAAGGTACTTTCGTTTGGGGGATGGATTATTCTTATTAATAGTGTTTTGTTGTCTATACCCATGCATGTGTTTTCCATCATCAGACCTCCAAAGGGAACTGTGGATAGAATTGAGCGCATTCTTACATCCTTCTTGTGGGATGCGAAGGGAGAGGGTAGGTGTCATTGGGCCTCGTGGAAGAGGATGGCTAGTCCAGTGGAGGAGGGTGGGATGGGTTTACAGGATATACAGGAAGTCATACTAGGAATGTAGGGGAAATTAGCGTGGGAGGTGGTTGTGGGGAAGACTATGTGGGCCATATTTTTCAGAGCCCGGTATGGTTGGCATGGGGAGTTCTGCATGTGTGGGGCGACGAGCCTAGCCAGATGCATGCTCTATCATCTGGACGTACTGCTTGATCACACCATATGGGTGATTGTCCGGGGGTAGATTAGTTTTTGGAAAGACCAGTGGACATAGAAGAGGCTTTGGTTTGAAGGTTGCTCGCATCCTGATATCTTGTTCAATGAGGCACATGCAAATTATGAGTTCATACATGCAAATATTACTGCACTGCAGATGAATCATCTAGGCAGTTTGGTTATGAATGATGATCCAGATAAATGTTGTTTCACAGTGGTGAGCTCGAGGCGTTTTAATATGAAAGGGTACAGATGAATCCTTCATGGTAATGATGTGGCGGTGGGAGTGGAGGATGTTACTTGGTGTAATGTATTACCAGCGAGGATGAATTTTCTGTTGTGGAGGGTCAGAAACCGAGCCCTGCCAACGGAGGAGAATATTCAGATGAGAGGGATCAGCATGGCCTCGCGGTGTTGCTGCTGTGAGAATCCAGACTTGGAGTCTACAATCCATCTGTTTTTTCAGGGTCGCTGGGCTTCTTTCCTCTAGTCTCAGATTGATCAGTTCAGGTTTCCATGCAGAGAGTGCCAATCAGTTCAAGACTACATTTCGTTTTGGTTCTCTAGGCTTGATGGCAGGTCGGGGGAGTGAACAACAAGCATCATCACCCTTGTAGACATTTGCTGGACCATTTGGGAGGCACGCAACCAGGTGAGGTTGGGTGATGGGAGGTCCATGTTATATCTTCAGATCCAGATGAAAACCATTATAGTGGAATTGTCCACGCTTTTCAACAAAGTTGTTCACTCACTTATGCTGGAGGGTCTGATTAGTAGACAGGCCGGTCAAAGGTTGGATAGAGGATGGTGGGTTAAATGGTAGCCTCTAGAGCATGGGTGGAAGCTGAATGTGGATGGCTCATGTGTGGGAGGAATTATGAGGGGAAGTGGAATGCTTCGAGACTACTGGGGTTCGGTTCTTGTTTCCTTCAGTGCTTATTATAGACCAGGTAATTCTATGGGTGCGGAGATTAGAGCCCTTTTATCAGGTTTGATGGTATGCAGGAGTAAGGGGTTCTCGGTGATGGAGGTGGAATCAGACTTGGAGGTTCTGGTAAGATCTCTGTAGGGATATCATGATATCTTCTGGGATTTAACGTATGTATATTGCAGGTGATAAATGGAGTCCAATCAGGGAAGGTTGATACACCATAGTCTGAGGGAATCCAATTTTGCGGCTGATGCGTTGGCTCGTTGGGGCCGATCTGAGGAGACTTTGGTGGTTCATGACAGCCTTTACTCTCTTCCTTTGGAGTGTGTTAATGTGGTTCAGAAGGACTCTCTTGGCCTATAAAATTTTCTTCCTCCGTGAAGTGTTATTTGGTGTGTCTTGATATTAATAAAAAATAACTTTTCAGTCAGATAATTAAATTACTAGAGTGAATTCACCTTTTCCCGATGGTTGTAAAAATTTATGACCCATTTCTTTGTTTTAATTATCTCAGTTGTGGGCCTAAAGTATAATATCTCACAAGAATTAGTTTCTTTGAACAAACCACCCCAAATCAAACCAGAAAACACCTGTATAAGAAAACAATTATTATGTGAGTAATACTAAAATGAAATAAATCATACATAAATATAGAAAAATAAATTTATTATATGGGAAATTATATTACTATGAAAACATAAATATTACCCATTTGATTTAGTATATGTAGCTTCATTTCTCTTTCTACAAAAGAAGTAAAGGGAACATGAATGAAATTGATACATGCCTACACTGCGGGCTGAAGTGGTTTTGAGGGTGAAGAATCCAATGGATTTTTAGTGTTAAAAGGCATAAAATATAGATTAAAATCATCTAAAATAAATGAAATGTGAAAATATTAATTTCCAAAGTATCTGTGAAAAAACTAAATAAGTATTACATAAATAAATAAAAATAAATTAACTTAAAAATATTATATAAAGTGATTACAAAAATTAATTAAAATTGTATTAGTAATTCAACTTTCTATGATGGTTATATACATTTATAACGCATTTCCTTATTGTAATTATCTTATTTGCATCCTCAGTGTACAATATCTCATGAACATGAGAATATTCGAACAAACCAACCCAAGTCAAATAAAATGATCCATCTATATAAGAGAAAAATTATTATATGAGTAGTACTAAAAAGAAATAAATTTAACATATATATAAAAAATATTATTTCTATGGACAATGATTTTACTATGAAAACATTAATATTACCTATGTGATTGAGTAAGGTCACCTTCGTTTCTCTTCCAGTAATTTTAGTGGGGGAAAATTTACAGAAAGTGAAAAATGTCAAAACAATATGGGTGAAACGGTTTTCAGGTAGAATAAGTATGTGGCTATTTTGGTGTAGAAAATCATGTATGATGGAAGAAAATCATCTAAAATAAATATACTCTCCAAAAAATAATAATAATTAAATCAAAATTTCATTATATAATTTTTCAGTAACATAGGGAAAGTATAACATAACATTACCTTTATATATTCCAAAAGGGTTTCATTCATTATTTTCTACACTTCCATGGGATTGGTATCATCATTATGCAAAGAATAAATTGTGTTCATGAGTAGTCAAACATTTAATTTAGATTCTGTCAATGCACTAGAGAACATATAATATTATGTGAAAAAACAAAGTATATTAAAAAAATTCCTTATCCTTGAACAATCTTTATTTTTTAAAATGTTTTGGCTATTTGGATCCATCATCGTGAATCAAAATCCCCTCCTTTTGGTACACCATAAAATAAATGTCATTGACTACATGGGGAATAACATGAACTGATTATGATCTCCCAATGAAAGGTCGATGCTCGATTTTACTTTCTTCATAACTAATTTTTTTTCACATGTAATACTATCCACTAATTCTTGTTTCCTAGATTTGAGACATAAAATACTTGTACTTCTTATGATGCCATTAAAAAAGGCTCATCTCTTTCCCCTTCCACACTAAAATTCACCTTCACAAATCCAATTTAATGAACATTGACTACACTTATACTGCCAAATGATTTCCAATAGAAAATTGGAACATTTAATTTTATATAATCTAGCTATATATTATTTTGATAATGCCAAAATATGACATATTTTCATAAATTCATTATTTATACTTGGAACCAAATATGTGAATCACTTCCGCCACAATCTTAACACAACTGTTTTACATTGTACTATAACCATATTGTCATTTTCTATAAAACATATAACCATTGGTTATAAAACCAATGAACGATATATATTATTTGTTCGGTCCTCTGACTATCCCTTGATGTTTTCCAATAATTGAATTTAAATTTTCAGAAAACTCAATATAATTTTGATATCAAAACCATCCAATAAATTGTTGATTTTGTGTATTTGATATACATGCTTTATCCAATAGTGGATTAAGATCTTTATGAACTTATTATAGAGATTCAATGTATGGTCCAACATATTCACTATTATGTATAATGTAAAGGTGATGTTTCTCCCAATATGTAAAGGTAATTATAACAATAACACTTCTTGAAATCCATTCAATCATAAGGAACCTATTCTGTTGAGACTTTTGGAGACTGATGTTGTCAACATATGACAGGTAATCGGTAAAGAATTCAACATTTTTATCAACAATATATCATTAAAAAAACCATCTAGATGAATTTTATTCTTGAAACTCCCTTTCAAAATACAAATAAAACATTTAATGGTTACAACCATCTACAATGGGCATGACCATATAGTTTAACATCTCTTTCCAGGTGACCCATCAGGTGGACCATTATATCAAAGAATGATGGTGGAAAAACATCTATAATTTTCATAATATGATTGAAACCTCTTTATTAATGATTGGACATTTCACTGGGTCAATAACATTAGTACATTTGGGTTTGAAAAATAAGAATATTCTGGTTGATGTAAGTCATACAGTTTTTTGAAGAATGCAATAAAAATCATCTTACATCAAATATTGAATGAAAACATGATATACATGTGATTTTAGTCCATATACATAAAACTACTCATTTACACAATATTCATGATATTTTATGAATACCTCGCAAGAAAATTTAAACTATTAAAGAAAAATTAAAAATTAAAAATTTTCCCATCTAGATAGAATGTAAGCTATTATAGAAAGAAACATCCACCATTTACCCTTCACCAATTCTGAAAATTCCCTTACCCCCATGTCAGTCATATCGAACCTATCCATGATGGAATATTTCATTTTTCATGGAACATTTAGTAATATTCCAATAACACAATTAAATAATTTTTTAATACATTCATGACATCATGAAAATGTATAACATATATACAATTAAAATATGGTAATTAAAGGAAAATTTATAACATCTTCCAAACTATTTTTTATGTTTTTTCATTAATGGTTTACAAATAATAGTTTCAATATTGTTTAAATTATAAAAAACTTCACCACTAGTTAGAGGTGATGAAGTTGTACCTTGGTAAATGTTCCCATATAATGTTGTAATCCATGAGTAGTATTTATGTCATTTAGGTAAAAGTTTTTAATGTCCTAAAAAGTATTCTTTGAGGAATGTTTCAACTAAACTGAGTGTAATATTTCTACACAAATGGTACTCCACCACATTCCATTAATTATATAGCATAATGAATTTTTTAAGGTGGGGAAGTCAATTATCATCCCATCAAAATAGATCTCTATTTGAATTCGTCACTTATATGATAATAATACATTGTAACACTTGTATCCCACGTCAATTTGCGATTTTATATGAATGGATCCAAATAGAAATCAATGTCATTACGAGGATTCATTGGCCTTGATATAGTCAGATATAAAATAATTTATTTTTAGTTCATACATAACCATGGAAGTATGTTATAATTTACCAACATGATAGGATGTGTACTATGTGTACTACTATATACCCCAAAATTATTTATTCAGTCTTTAGATAATTAAAGATGAGTGTTTTTCAGCTCATTTTCAAATTCTAGATACTCTTAATCAATTTTCTTCAATGGAGGTGAATATACAAGATGATTTATGTTCTTATATTTAATTTTTGTTTCTGAATTCCACATCAATTATCTCAAGATTTCCTAACATCCATAGAGTCTTCTAAACTGTGTATTGATAGGAAAGGACCATAAAAATTTTTAAGTAGAAGATTCATTTTCATTTTAATGATTTACACAAAAATTTAAGGAATTTTATAAGGGATCCAGGGACCTTATGAAAAAATATGAAATGTTTTGGACTATAATGTTTTTTAGATATCATTTCCATTGAAAATAGCATTCATTTAGTGTGATATTTTCAACATGGCATATCATTTTATTCTCATAGCTTATCATTTAGAAGAATAAGTAGCTATGTAAATCTGGTGATACTCTATCGGATTCCTTCCCTCAAATTATAAAACTTCATTACAATTAACAATGTTGTGTATTCAGTAAACCCGATATACAATGGTCTTTTAGCATATCTACTTAAATTCTCAAACATATTTGGAAAATCACAATGTTTATCTTAAATTTCAATTTTCATTTCTTCCATGAAATCTCCATCATCATTTACACTAGTATTCATGTCAAATGGTCCATAAAACACAATACCTATCACGAACCATCTCCCAAGGCCCGCATCGTGACTACCCCAAGACCACCTTCCATAGGCCAGGGTCTAGTGACTAGCACCAAAGACATAATCCCCTAAAACTAGGAAGAAATTGCCTTTATAAAACGTATACTCACACAACCAGAGTACAGGTGGAAGAAAACAATAAGTAAAAACTACATAATAAGCATACTGAAAGTAAAGGGGGCCAGAATACAATCCAAATATGAATGTTCAACTGAAAGACAAGTACAACTGAAAAGAGTGTGGCAATAGCTGAAACATAGAAGTAGCTCTAAGATCGTTGTCTGGGATTCCTACCTCAAGGGTAGGTATATATATCCACCACAACACTCCACATATATCGGTCTGCTCCGCATACCATCTCATCGAGTAGTCCACCTCCGAGTACCGTTTAGTCCTGGATCTCTCTTGGTCTCCGCCAAAGCTATCTGTCGTCTGCATCTAACACAACTTGGTGCGGGCATAACCTGTGCAGGGGTGAGTATAACGATAATCTGTAGGGACCCCGAGACCGTCAAGGTCTTACAATAATTCGACAAGAATAACAACAAGAAAGAAATAAATGGATGACCATTACTTAAGTATATTCCCATATATATACTTATGTAATTATGTATCCCATATCAAACATGAGGAAAACACAAAGGTCATTGACTCATCTCAACCTAGGATTTTTCACTAATGAAACCACAGGTGCTGGAGAACTCCTCCTCTGTCGATTACAGTGGCCCTATCGTGACTCTGAGGCACTACTCACTAACCATAGACTGCTGAGGTACTCTTCCTATCGAGTACCGTGGGACAACTATGTCACACAGAGATGCTTCCCACCTAGGGTTGGCCGCCTCACACAGTAGCGCTCCCCCTAATAGCCTATATAGGTACTTCTTCTGTTGAGTACCGTGGGTCTGTCACCTCACACAGTAGTGCTCCTCTATCATGGGTCTAGTTCCTCAAACATTAGCGCTCCCCACTGGGCTAGTCGAGTCACTCAGAATTGAATCAGCCAAGTAGTCATCAGGTCTCAGCTAGCTAATTGGTCTCCATAGTCAGCTCACTCATCTCCAAGAGGGTCCACTCCATGAGCTACAAGCCGATACTTCAAGTGTCACGAAGTCCCACAAAGAAGTATCTCAATGGTCCACCACGTCAAATGGGTCTCAATGAAATAGACGGCGCATCAATCGGACGCCCGATCTGTAAGTTATTAGCCTTTTGTCCCGAGGTCCTGGTTGGTTTCGTGTATGAAGGAACCTGACCATAACTCAACCCCAAACTACCATGGAGTATTTTTTATGGGACCGTTTCTTAAATATATTATCCGCACCGCTGACGGTTCCTCAAATAGACATTCAGTGCCAAATATATGGCTAAAGTAAGTAATGTGTAATTAGTGGGCATGGGTCTTGTCTGACCCGGTGGGACCAACTCAGCCAAACCCCGTATGGGTTAACCCGGTCAGACATGTTGGGTCTGACTCATCCCGTTGGGCTGGCCAACCCTTATGTTTCTCCTAGACCGCGGGGCCCGACCCGACAGACTCTGTGGACAATTCAGGCCGAAGTCGCCAGATGGGAGACTTGGCCCGAAGGCCAGTGGCAGGTACGACCAGTGCCATGAGGGGCGCAGCTCGGACGGCTCAGCCCAAGAGGCCAACTAAAGACTGCGCGGGGCGCGGGTAGGCCATGGGTGCACCGGGAAGGATGAGGGGCGTGCGGGCAGTGTGTCGGGACGGGCCGGGTAGGGCGGCCTGGGCGCGGGGGCTCCAGGTAGGGTGTCGGGGGGTGTTGGGCAGGAGGCCTGGGTGCCAGAGAGCACCAGGAATGGCGCCGAGGGGTGTCTGGTAGGCGGCCTGGGCACTAGAGGGCGCCAAGCAGGCGTCAGGTACGTGGCCTGGGCGCCGGAGGGGCGCCGTGTTGGCGCGGGGCACGCCAGCAGTGCACGGGGCACACAGGAAGGGTGCTGACGGGTCAGGCTGGATGCGGTTTCATCCGGAGCATGTGTCGGGAAGCATGCAGGTTGGCTGGTTGGGAGCCACTCGGCCGACGGCACAGTTCACGGAGGTCACAGGAAGCACGAACATTATTCACTGTCTTCGTCTTCGTCGACTCATTTCCACGACGTCATTCCTTCATCTTCGATCCAAGGTTTTGAAACTATTAATGTTGCATAGGGGTAAGGCCATGTTCGTTCGGCCTGAACCCTCCACGTTAGAACGATTGCAAGTGGCTCATGAAGTTGATTAAACCGGACATGATTAAGCGTTAAACAACTTAAAACACACCCCTACCTTTTTAATCATCAGGCATTCGTTCGTCGTGGGGAAAGACGATGTTGTCATCGTTCACCATTCACTTCCACTTCCGAGATCATGAGTGAGTCCGTTGATGATAAAGAGGAAGGAAGAAGGGTCGTCAAAAATATCACACGTCGGAAGGGGGTTCTGAGGAAGAAGTGTCATCACTGGCGTCTTCATGTTCTTCATTAGTGGATTCTATTCTCTCATGCTCTCAACTAAAGGGAGAACAAACATGCCAAAATAATAGATTTTAATCCTTTTTCCCCATTGGCATAAATTAATTATGTGGGCCCCACTTAATTAAGTTCATGAAGTTGGAAGAAAAAATATTCGATATTCAAAAGGGGAGGCTCCACCAATTAATTGGACGAGAGGTTGGCATATTAATTTTCGGGTGTTTCGAGGGGGATAGAGGCTCAGGTGGTCCCAACATAATTAACATGAAGTGGGTTTCCTTCCATTAATTGGGGGTTTTGAGGAGGTTTTATTATCCTCCATTAACAGGGGTGTTAGAGGCCAAGAGGCTCTCCCTCATTAAGGAGGGAGAGTTGAGTGGTTTCCTCCCCTCCCATTAAATGGGGGTTAAGCCCCGTGTGGAACCCACGTCATAACCTATCGTAGGAGGTTATGATGCTCATGTGGTCCCCACCACAATTATCCTCCCATGGGAGGTCGGGGTGTGGAGGTCCCACCACTAACTCCCATGTGTAGCTTTTAACCAACTTACCACATGGCATGGGTTCAAAAAAAAAATAAGTTGTCACTTATTTTATTTTATTAATCCACGTGAAACCCAAAAACCATCACTCATACCCTATCAACCACTGTCGAGGATAAAGTCTTCTTAAGAGAAAAATGGTGATGTGAGTTCAATGGTGCCCTCAGATATCGATTCCAAGCACCCGTTCAAAAGATAGAAAAACCCGTATGTACGTTTACTGAATGTACCCGAACAAAACTTCATAAATTGATTTCGGGCACACTGGGCCTCGGAATCGGGCATCGTCAGAAACTATGGGCTCATAAAATTTCAAATATCTGAAGGAAAAAACATTCCATGAATTTTATGGGTCTTTACATTACCCCCACCTTAGGGATTTACGTCCCCTTAATGATAAAACACACACTAGGGAATCATATGGGGGTACTGAGCACGCATCTGACCCTCCCGCTCCCCTGTTCTCTCCTGAAGGTTCCTATGCTACCAGAAAATGTGCACCAGAGGAATCGACCATCCACATAGGACCTGCTCCTGTCGATCCTCAATCTCCACTGGGACCTCCGTCAATGTCTCTCTTTCATCAATTTACAACTCCCCATGGTCGATGATGTGGGATGGACCGTGAACGTATCTCCTCAGCTGAGATATGTGGAAGACGTCGTGCACCCGATGTAACTGAGGTGGAATGGATAGGAAGTAAGCCACCTCACCTACTCTGCGGAGGAATTGGAACGGCTTGATGAAACATGGTGGTAACTTTCCACCTCGGCCAAATCTCCATAGACCGCTTCGAGGTGAGACTCGTAGAAAGACGTGGTCGCCATCCTCAAACTCTAGTGGTATCTGTATCCTATCAGCAAAGGAATTATGTCTGCTCTGTGCAGTCTTCATTATCCCCTGGATGATCTGCACCTTCTTCGTGATAGCTCGTACCATATCTGGTCCCACTAGTGCTGACTCTCCCGGGTCTGTCCAGCACAGTGGTGATCTGCAAGGTTGGTCGTACAGTGCCTTGTAAGGGGCCATCCCAATGGTAGAGTTGTAGCTGTTATTGTATGCAAACTCCAAAAAGGGTAAGTGTCCCTCCTAGCTACGACCGAAGTCGAGGACACAAGCACAATGCATGTCCTCGAGGGTCTGGATGGTCCTCTTAGTTTGACCATCCGTCTGCGGATGGAAGGCGGTACCCAAGCGAAGCTGCATCTCAAAAGCCTCCTCCAACCCCTTCCATAGCCAGGAAGTAAAACAAGCATCCAGATTGGAGACAATAGTCGATGGAACCCCATGAAGTCGTACGATCTCCTAAACGTAGAGGCGTACCAAGCTCTCTACTGAGCCCTGCTCTCTGATCGGTAGGAAGTGGGCCGACATGGTGAGTCGGTCTACGATCACCTAGATAGAGTCATGTCCCCTAGATGTATTTGGAAGTCCCATCATGAAATCCATGGATATCCCATCTTACATCCACTATGGGACCTCAAAGGGTTGAACCAAGCCTACTGGAACCTGGTGCTCTGACTTCACTTGCTGACAAGTGAGGCATCGAGAGACAAACTCAACTACTACTTTCTTCATACCTTGCCACCAGTACTATCACCGAGGTCCTGATACATCTTATCCACTCCTGTATGTACCGCTAGAGGGGAAGTGTGGAACTCCCTCAACCCCTACTCCTGTAGTGAAACTTGTACCATTGTACGTCCTCTGAAAATGATGGCGTGCTCCCCACCTTTAGAAAATCCATCTAGTGCATGCCATGTGGATATCTAGGCACATCGTGTCTCATAGTCAACGTCTCCATGTTGCGCCTCCCTCAATCACTGAAGAAGTAGGGGAGTGACTGTAAGAGACTGTAGATAGGTAGCTCCATCCCTATCCACAAAGGATATATGCAACGCGGCCGGCTGCTCTGTCATTTCTCATAGTAGCTGAATGCCTGATCTCCTACTGAGCACATTTGCTACTATGTTCCCCATCCCAGGAGTATAAACGATCTCAAAGTCAAAGTACTGGAGTAACTCAAGACATCACCGCTATCTCAGGTTCTGGTCCTTCTGAGAGAAGATATACCTGAGACTATTGTGATTAGAGTAGACTATAAAATGATCTCCCATCTAGTAGTTCCACCACATCTTCAAGGAGAAGACCATTGCTGCTAACTCTAGGTCATGGGTAGCATAGTTCTTCTCGTGCTGCCTCAACCTCCATGAACCATATGTGATCACGTCCCGCTCCTGCATCAGGACACACCCGAGTCAGGTCCATGATGCATCGTAGTAAACTACATACCCTACGCCTTGCTCTGGAATCCTCAAGATGGGGGCACTAGTCAGAATCTACCTCAGCTACTGGAAAATTTGATGGAATCTATCCGACAACATGAAGGGGTTCCCCTTCTTCATCAAAGATGGAAGCAATGCTGCAATTCTGGAGAATTCTAGCACAAATCTCCGATAATACTCAGCCAGTCCCAGGAAATTCTACACCTCTAACACACTCATGGGTGGCTCCAAAGAAAGTTCTGCCTCGATCTTTGCTAGATCCACTGCAAATCTAGCCTTTGAGATGATGTGTCCCAAGAAGTGAACCACTCGAATCCATGACTGGCACATTGAGAGTTTACCATAATGCTGGTTCTTTCAAAGTGTATCTAGTACCAACCACAAATGGTAGGTGTGCTTCTAGTCAGTAGTCACGTAAATCAGCATGTCGTTGATGAATACTACGACAAAGTGATCAAGGTATGGCTGGAAGATCATGTTCATGAGGCTCATGAACACTACTGGTGAATTGGTTACGCCGAATGGGCTTAACCAAGAACTCTTAGTGGTCGTACCGACACCTGAAGGCCGACTTATGCACGTCTTCATCATAAACACAGAGCTGGTGATAACTTGATCTGATGTCTATCTTCAAGAACCATCATGTTCCCTTGAGCTGATCAAAGAGGTCTCCAATCCTCGAGAGTGGGTACTTGTTCATCACGGTCACCTGATTCAGGTGACGGTAGTCTACACAGAGTCTCAAGGTCCCATCCGCTTTCTTGGCGAACAGAATCGGGGCTGCCCAGGGAGAAACACTAGGCCAGATGAACCCCTTCTCCTACTAGTCCTCCAGCAGTACATGCATCTCACGAAGCTCAGTAGGACCCATCCGATATGCTGGAGTATATATCAGTGTCGTCCCGAGTTATAGGTCAATGTAGACCTGCACCTCTCTATGAGGAGGTAGTCCTGGAACATCGTCTGGGAAAACATTCGTGTACTGTTCTACCACTACAGGCTACGTCAGACTCTCCACATAAACTGCTCCAAGGGTTAGGCAAGCCAACTGGTGAGTGATCGGCTACATCCTCCTCTGAGTGAGTCCATCCTACGCTGAAAAGTTTCCCTTCTCGCTGGTGAAGGTAAACCTGGTCCCATCTGTGCGGACACACTGCACTTTGCACCTAATATTGTCAATCTGGACATGGATTGTAGATAACTAGTCCATATCCAAGATGACGTCGTAAGGCCTAGACGCCACTACTATGAGATCTCATCCGAAGATCTCGCCACCTAAAGTAAGCTCACACTACCATCACCGGTGCGTGATCATCGAATCAGCTCCCGTGGGAGTCTCTAGCTGAAAGGACTGAACTAACGGCTCCTTCAGAATCTTCGAGCTCTAAAAGAGGGAAGAGGAAATGAAATAGTGAATGGAACCCGTGTCTATAAGAACTACATCTAAGGTAAATTAGACACAAATTGTACCTAAAATCAACCCTATAGAACCATGATCATAGGCCTCAGCTACCTGAAGTTGTGCTCTACCTTGTCCACCCACTCCCTGTGGTCAGGGTGGACCTCCTAGTGGTGGTGGTGGCAACACCTCATAACGCCTTCCACTGCCAGTTGCACAACCAGCTCCACTGCCAAGTCCACGTTCTCCCTACAGACCACCTTAATCAAACCTCTGCCTCTTCCTAGGAGGTCCCTCAACTGACTACTGATCGTCTGTGCGGTGAGTCGGAAATTCATGATCCATGTGACCTTGTCCACTGCATGAGTAACACTGCCTGACAGGTCTGGCTCCATCTCCACTCTAGGTGCCCCACACATCAGATACTGAGTCATGCGGTCGACCACCTGCAGGTCTGGTCCTCTTGGACCTCTACATAATCTATCTACTACCAGTTTTAGAAGACTCCACTGCATATCAGCTAGTGGTGGGTCTCACTGGTAGAGTCTTCTCATCAAGGAAACTATCTACTAGGCGGGCTCGCTCCAACACCCCTGACTACGTCAGAAAGCTGTGAGAGATAACTGAAGCTTTGATATCTTCCCTGAGTCCCTACTCAAAGGTTGGGGCCCTGAAGAAAGGGTCTCGTACCGTATATGTGGAGTAGTGCGAGAGGATGGTGAACCTCGCAGATTACTGCTCCACCATCATGATAAGATACTATAGATGTAGTAGCTCCTGTATCCGCACCATTCGAAGGGTGGATGGAACAAACCCCACCTTGAACCGGCTCACGAAGTCTGCTAAAAGAAGTGTCGCCTCTTCATGCATATGGAGCATCACGCTCCACTATCTACCTACTGCTTCCTGAAAGAGGCTGGCAGCAAGGATCACCATGAAGTCTGCTAGTGTCCCTTCTAGCCTGAAAACTCTCACCATATCCTCTAGTCAATCCTCAGCCACCTGTGTGTCTGTCTCTCCTCGTAACCTGGGAGACCTCTTGTGATGGAACTCATGCAACGCACTCAAGAAGTGTGCATCATCTGTTATAGTGGCTCGTGGCATCGGTAGCCCAACGGGGAGTAGTGCTGCTGGTGCCTTAACTGGAAGAGGGCCATGTACTGAGGCCTCCTCGCTCGACGGGCTGTCAGTACGCAAAACTCTCGAGGATCTATCTATTTGTCCTCAGGGTGGCATCCTGAAAGAAAATAGATGCGACACGGTCAAAAGATTAAACCTGGTGAGCTCACATGATTTGAGGTAACTTAAAGAAAACTTTTGAAAAACACACACATAATCATTGTTTTCATGCAGTGAGTCGGAAATAAAATTATAGGGTCATGGGGTAAGGATACGTCAGCCGCCCGTACCAACACTGGACTCCCTGAATATAAAACCAAACTTAGTTCCCTTAACACTATTACTTCACATAAAAGAAATATTAGGTTCTGATGTTCTGCGGTAGAACTGACGTCCTCTGATAGAATTTTGTCACGACTCGTCCCCCTAAGCCCGCATCGTGACTACCCCAAGCCCGCATTCTATAGGCCAGGGGCTGGCGATTAGCACCAAAGGCGTAATACCCAAAAACATGGAATGAATTGCCTTTATAAAACGTAAACTCACCCAACCAGAGTACAAGCTAAAGAAAAAACTAAGTAAAAACTATATAATAAGCATACTAAAAGTAAAGGGTTCCAGAATACACGACCAATAGGAAAGTACAACTGAAAACAATTACAACTAAAAAGAGAGTGACAACAGCTGAAACACAGAAGAAGCTCTAAGTTCATCATCTGGGATTCCTACCTGAAGAGTAGGTACAAATATCCCCCCCCAGCACTCCACGTCTATCGGTCCGCTCCGTGTACCATCTCACTTAGTGGTCCACCTCCGGGTACCATTCAGTCCTCACTCGCTCTCGGCCTCCATCAACGTTGTCCCTCCTCTGCATCCAACACGATGTGTTTCATGCATAGCCCTTGTAGGGATGAGTATAAAAATACTCTATAGGGACCCCAAGACCCTCAAGGTCTCACAAAAATCCAACAAGAATAACCACAAGTAAGAAATAAATGGATGACCATTACTTAAGTATATGCCCATACATATACTTAAGTTATTAAGTATCCCTTCTAAAACATGAGTAAAACACAAGGGTCATTGACTCAACTCAAACCAGAATTTTTCATTAACGAAACCATGGATGCTGGAGAAATCCTCCTCTGTCGAGTACAGTGGTCATGTCCCAACTCTGAGGCGCTACTCACTAACCATATACTGCTGAGGTACTCCTCTTGTCATGTACCGTGGGACATCTATGTCACACAGAGATGCTTCCCACCTGGGGTCTGCTGCATCACATAGTAGTGATACCCCTAATAGCCTACAGAGGTACTCCTTCTGTCGAGTACCGCGGGTCTTCCGCCTCACATAGTAGTGCTCCTCCGCCATGGGTCTGCCACCTCACACAATAGTGCTCCCCACTAGGCTATTTCAGTCACTCCTAATGGAATCAGTCATGTAGTCATCAGGTCTCAGCCACCTACTAGGTCTCCATAGTCTGCTCGCTCGTCTTCGGGAGGTTCCTCTACATGAGCTAAAAGCTGATAATCTAAGTATCATGAAGTCCCATGAAGAAGTATATCAATGGTCCGACACATCAAAGGGGTATCAACGCAACAGATGGTGCGTCAATCCGACGCCTAGTCTGTGAGTTATTTACCTTTTTGTCCCAGGGGCCCGGTTGGTTTCGTGTATGAACCAACCCGACCATAACTCAACTATGCCCCACACTCCCATGGATTTTTTTTATGGGACCGTTTCTCAAAGAGATTACCAGCGCCACTGATGGTTCGTCAAACGGACGTCTTGTTCCAATGATATGGCCAATGTAAGAAATGGGTCATTAGTTGGCCCAGGTCTGGTCCGACACGGTCAGACCGACTTAGCCCATCCCAGTCGAGGTCAACCCGATCAGACTTCATGGGTTTGACTCGGCCTATTGGGTTTGTCAGCCCACAAATTTTGGCCTACACAACTGGGCCCGACCCAATGGACTGTGTGGACAATTTAGGCCGAAGTCGCCACGTGGGTGACTTGGCCCGAAGTCCAGTGGAAGGTTCTGTCAGAGGGGCACCGGGCGGGCGGCCTAGGTACCGGAGGGTGCCCGGCCACCGACAAGGGCACCAGGCAGGTGTGGGGCGTGCGACGGGCGACACTTCGGTTGGTCGGTTGGGTGCCACTCAGCCGGTGACATAGTTCACGAAGGCTACAGGAAGCACGACCTTTATTCACCATCTTTTTCGCTGTCGACTCATTTCCATTCCATTGTTCCTTCACCGTGGATTCGAGGCTCCAAAACCTTGAAGGTTGTGGAAGGGTCGGGCCGGTTTCATTCGACTCAAACCATCCATGTTAGAATGATAGCAAGTGGCTCATGAAGTTGATTAAACGAGAGATGATTAAGCATTAAAAAACTTAAAACACACGCCTACATTTTTCATCGGCGGGCGTTCATTCTTCATGGGAAAAGAAGATGTTGTCGTCATTCACTATACACTTCCACTTCTGATATTATGTGTCAGTTCGTTGAGGATGAAGAGGAGGGAAGAAGGGTCGTCGAAGAGATCCCATGTCGGAAGGGGGTTCCGAGGAAGAAGCCGAAGCAGAAGTGTCATCACCAGCGTATTCACATTATTTGTTATATGATTCTATTCTTCTAAGATCTCCACAAAAGTGAGAACAAACATGCCAAAATAATAGATTTCAATATATTATGACAGTTGCTGTGAATTAATTAAGTGGGATACTCTTATTAAAGTTCAGGACATTGGCACAAAAATATTCAAAATTCAAAAGGAGAGACTCCACCAAAATAATTGCACGAGAGTTTGGCATATTAAATTTGGGGATTTTCGAGGGGGTTAGAGGCCCGGGTGGTCCCCACCAAATTAACATGAAGAGGGTTTCCTTCCATTAATTGGGGGTTTTGAGGAGGTTTTATTCTCATCCATTAAGAGGGGAGTTAGAGGCCAAGAGGCGCTGCCTCATTAATGAGGGAGAGTTGAGAGGTTTCCTCCCCTCCTATTAAATGGGGGTTAAGCCTCGTGTGGACCCCAATTCATAACCTCTCGTGGGAGGTTATGCTGCTCGGGTGGTCCCCACCCCAATTATCCTCCCATGGGAGGTTGGGGTGTGGCGGTCCCACCACCAACTCCCTTGTAGAGATTTTATCCAACTTACCACATGACATGGGTTCAACAAAAATAAAATAAGTTGTCACTTATTTTATTAATCCAGGTTAATCCCAAAAACAATCTCTCATACCCGATCAACCGTCGTCAAGGTGAAGTACTTGTTAAGCAAAAAACTGGCGTTGTGAGTTCAACGATGCCCTCATATTTCAATTCTGAGCACCCATTCAAATGATAGAAAAACCCGCATGTACGTTTACTGAACGTACCTGAACAAAACTTCATAAATTGATTCCGGGCACAATGGGCCTCATAATCAGGTGCCGTCAGAAACTACAAACTTGTAAAATTCCAAATAATTTAAGAAAAATAATCTCCTTGATGTTTCCTAGTATTTCCAATACCATCCCAATAAGTGTTCACATTTAGTTTTTCAAAGTTTTTAGTCTAGTATTTCTAGATTTAATTTGTTCCATAACAAATAAATTATTCTTCTAACACATCCAGACTAATTTTTCTTTAATAAAAAGAACTTAAAAACTAACAATTGATTTGATAAGTGTCGTCTGTGTGAAATATTGAAATATTGACGAACACTTTAACTACAACATCAATAATTTTGGTCAAATGATTAAAGTGAAACCATTTTAGATTTATATCCATCGCATTAGTTTTATAAATTTTTATTTTGGATAATAAATAAATAAAAACAGATAAGATAATCAAAATCAAGCCCGAAAGATATAGAAAATTATAATTTGGGAAACCCAACATTAAATTGTTTCAAAGAATTTTAGTATTCTATAATGAAAATTGGTTACTAAATTTAAGTAAATAATTACTCCACTATTGTAGGTTTTATCCTATGAATTCATATAAAGGTAATTGTTACAAAAAATGTCATCCTCATCTGATCATCCCCTTGATAGTAATCATTTTATTTTATTTTTGAGATTCATCCTCCATCTCTTTTGAAAATTCACCTATGTATCATGAAATAATCTATGTAGTGTTCAACTATGGGATGGATACTCCTCAGAGTATTACAAGCGACCTAAAAGAGATGGTGGGTGAGTCTTAGAAAACAAATTGAAATAACAACTTTTCTAGAGATGAAGCTGATATGGATGATAGTTTTCCTGAATTATATTCTATAAAAGGGATAATACCCCTTATTTTTGAGAATCAAACCATTGGAACTTGTTCTTAACTCATGGCCTATTAAAGGTGAGATTTGGGGGGAAAACACAATCTTATTTTAATTAAGGGTTCTTATTAGGGACATGTTATGATATACGAATCCTTGGGGACCCTATGAATTCTAATTTTATATGAGAAACACCACATAATAATTAAATCCTATAACTAAAACAAGTCCGTCCTCTATTAAAATGAACCACCAAGTATATTTTAAATCCCCTAAACGAATGAAAGAATAATATTGGAAATTAATGAGTAATAATAATCCCAAATAAGATAAACAAGAACAATGAAATCTCATTCCATTAATAGAAGATATAAAAATGTATTGATAATACATTTTAATAAATAAAAAAGTTATTTCCTTTATATTGATGGTAATCGAGGATTCCAAGGGGTGGAACCAATAGATGTAAAACTAAAATGATGAATACATATAAGGAATTATAATAATTATTCTAACATATACAGAATTTGAAAGCCTACATTATATATTATACAACAATTTACGTAACAACCTAATTAATTTATAAATTTAATATTAATATTATATAAAATATTTCAAAACATCTTAAAATTATAATTTCAATTTTTATTAAAAAATCGATTAGGAATAGTAAATTTTTTGGAAAATAATATACCTAATAATGTGAATGGTTTTAAACATAACAAAATTCATAGTTGATAAATTTATTAAATAATTATGTGTTTATAATTAAAAAACAATATTTATTTTGAAGTATATGAATAGTAGGATTTATAAGAAAGATTCATTTTCCAAACCATTATGGGTTCGATGGTGATTTATGGAATATTGTATAAAGATTTTGTTATAATGAGTTAAATAATAGTAATTATTGACAAAAAATATGTTTCATGTTAAATGGGATATGACACACTCATACAAAAATAGTTTCTATGTGAGATGAATCTTCATAAGTAAAATTGGATGATGAATTTCAACCATTTAATAAATTATAATGAACAAGTAAAAAATTAAATAGTACAATGAAGGATAATCATGACTTTATAATGACATTGACGAATGTGATGATAGAACTAGAAATGTATTATTTGAGAATGAAAGGAATATAAAAAGAATTAATTATTGATATCGCACTAATGGTTTTACAAAATTAATATCCTTTCATTTTTTATATCGGTTGTTCATCTCATATGACTGTTCAATTGATGTAATTAATGATTTTTTAATGAAATAGTGTAATAATTGTTATAGGAATGGTTGATCTCCTGAGATAAATTTTTTCCATTTTATAGATGATGGAAAGGAAAGGAAGTGAAAAATAATTATCTGTTTCTAGATGGATTAATGTAAAATGTACAAGGTGTTTATTAGATGCATGATAAAGGAAATGAAATGATTTTTAAGAAGTATTAATGAGTGTGTTTTCATTTCAAATATGGATATATTTTTACAAATCTATATAAATCTATACAAAACATATTCTAATTTTGGGTCAGTAAAAATTTTGGGAAATTGTGTTCTAAAGTGGAAATTTATTTGTGGTAGTATGAAATTTAGAATATTCGATAATGTGACATTTAAATAATGACTTCAAAATAGTGGGATGCGATGTATTTATCATGACATGGTATAATTTATAGATATTTTTTACTAATTTGAATGGTGACATAATTAATAAATAAAATAAAAAAATTAGAGATTTAATTGAAATAAACCTTGGTGTTTATTCAGTACGATATATATTGAACCTCAAAGTATAAATTAATGCATTATGATAATTTTTTCATTTAACCGATCTATAATTAAGCTCAGATAAAATTTGTTATGTTTTATTCATATATATATATATAATTCTATAAAGGGGGTTATAATTTTAAATATTATTTGTAATTAGTTCCATTATGTGCTAAAAATTTTATATTAGATTATATGGTTGAGTATATTAAACACCTCTTAGGGTGGTAAAAAATAATATGAATATTTCTTATTAGTACAACATAGTTTTTGGAATATGTAATTCCCATAAAGATTTAATTTTCGATCACTCACTATTCCAACCACATGATTATACTTATGATATTTTATATATATTTTGAATAAAAAGAAAAAAATTGGGGGATTTGAAAATTGATGACAACAAAATAACAACAATAATGAATATATAAGACTTTTAATATAGTATTATCAGAATAAATGATAAATCCTTGTGGATTACACATATATGTGTTTAAATATTTTCTTTATATTTTGTCCAAACTAAATTAGAACTCTATAGAAAGGAAAATATCATTCACCTAAATATGTATAACAATTTATCCGATGTATGAGACAAGTGTGTAACTATCACATGTGCATTAGGAATAATATTTCCTAAGTCCAATGGTTGGAGCGATCACTAAATTTAGTTGGATACCCCAATATTCTTCATCCATTTCGCTAAATGAATGAAGAGAACACCATTTTACTTATTCAGTGGTCACTAGGTCAATCCCTATATTATCCCCAATATCAATCATATTCCAAATTAATTTCAAATGGGGAGAATTTATCAAACTATAGTGTGAAATTATTAATATGCTAAAAGATAGAAACAAAATCCATTAAAGGGAAAATACAAACCTAAAATCATAGAAGATCCCAATTAGAAATTCTATATTGTTGGAAAATCATCATCTGATAATGAATAACATGTGAAAATGTACAAAAAAAGAAAATAGATATCATAAAAAATGAGTGAGGAGGAGGAGAAAATAACATACCTTGGATTAGATCTTTAAATAATCTGAGGGAATGTAAAGATATCTTGAAAACTAAAATTAATTTGAGCATTCGACTTGTTTGAGCCTTGAATGAATCGAGGCATTGAATTTTTTGAACTTTTTATTCAAGGATGGACCAAATCTAGGATACAATGAGGAGGAGCGATTGTTGAAGATGGCCTCTGTAGAAAGCATCAGATATTGGGACTGGTTTACGATTGGTTAGGGTTCTTTAATAAGATCAGAAAACTTTTATCATAAATTTAAAAAATTCACTAATAAGGATTCTGTTGTTAAGAACTGGCGAAATACATCTTTTTCAGTGCTAAGAATGAACTGACAAAAGAAATCTTTATCACTACTAAAAAGGTGATAATAAAATCAATCTGTATCATCACTAAACTTTATCGATGATAAAGAATTTATAAATTATAAATAATTTTTTAAATATATATATATATTAATATACATGTTTAATAAATATATATAAATATAAATATAGTTAATATATTCGTTATTTAAATTTATTTATTATAATTTTATAATTATTTTCATATATAAATATTTATTTATAATTATGTAAATACTTTAAAATATATATTTTAATATTTATATAAATGAATCATTATATAAATTAAAAATATATAAATATATAAATAAAATAAATTTTTATTTAAAATAAATTTTTTATTATTTTACAATTATTTAACTATATATAATTATTTATTTATAATTACATAATCGTATTGAAAATAATTTTTATTTATTTATAATTATAAATGTATGAATTTATAAATGAGGAGAATATAAATTTAAAAATATACTTATTTCAAAAAATTAATTTACGCATATTTTTTAATAAATTTAGTGGATAATGAATCTTAAGGGCATGCATGTTAAAAATGAGTGAAATTAAATAATTTAGAAGGAGTACACTTTAAAAATATTGAAAAAAGGATATGTTTTATTAATTAAATATAAATTAATAAAAATATATGTACATATATTGAGTAAAATATTAATACATATTGAAAATATTAGAACGTAGTAAATAAGTATATATAAATAAGTAATTGAAATGGATTAAACTCACCAAAAAAGAAAAATACAAAATCAAAAAAGTGAATTAATACTTAGTGGTAATAAAATTACAAATAAATAAATAAAATTTACAAATTAAAAAATTGACATATAAAATTTATTGGGTTATAATGAAATAATAAAATGAATATTAATAATTTGAAAAAATCACAAAAATATTAGGTGTATGTGTTTCAATATAATATTTCATTAATTACGTAAATATTTGTGTGCATATGTTGTATATAAATATAAAATAATTATTTATATATACATGTATGTGAAACTAATATAATAGATTTTTGATATATGTTAAATTGAAAAATCAAATGACATTCAATTATGTCAATTACTCGATGAAATTAGTCAATATTTTTAATTTTACACCCTACTAAATATATGACTTATTTAATGGAGAGAATACATATATTATATTATTTAAATCATATTTATATGAATTCTTATATATCAATATATATATATATAATATGTTCTATTTAATAATATTATCAATTAATTTTTAATCAATAAAATGTTTAATATTTTAGTTAATTTACTTATTTTTATTTTTTTAATTTTCATTATATATATATATATTTAATATATCCTATTTATTAGTAATTATAATTTATATATATATATACATATATCGAATTAATTTATTTTTATAAATTATTATATAACTAATAATAATTTTATTATTTTTTTATAAACTCATTTATATTTTTTATTTATTTAAGTAATTTCATTTCTTCCGGCCCATTATCAGTGCTAAAAAGAAATAAGTGATAAAGGCTATGTTTTATTAGTAAAAATGAAAAATGTGGCTAAAGATTACCCTTTATCACCACTATAAAAAGTGATGATAAAGGTCAGTGTTGTTAAAGGCCAATTTTAGGATAGTGAATTTATTATTCAAATAAATTGGGTTGTTATATACACAAACCTCTATCCACCCCCTAACAAGAGAAAATAATAAATCATCACTCATAAACATTATACATTATTAAAATCTATAAAACTGTAAAAATTAGATATGAAAAATCATACCAACCCTCTAAAAACATGGACTTTGTCAGATACATGTAAAGTATAAGTATGAATATGACTTTCGTCCCATGTTCTTATTAGAGCTCGCTCCATATACTAAACCCAAATTATAAAGGAACCTGATAAATGATGTTATACCACCTTTTAATGTTCACATCTTAATAACAACCCACATGACATAAACCTAGTCACCATATGACCTTATGCATATGTTCATATATCTTAGAGGATACTGATAAGTGGAAAGTGTAAAATAAAATCCTATTGGATGCTATATGCTTAATATCATTGTAATAAATTACAAAAACATAATACAAACATCTATAAAATAGACATATCGTTATAGTTTCACATATGTATTAATTGTGGAAGGAATACAATGACTAATAATAAATACCACACTATAATAATAAACACATATTATGCAATATGGGGATACACCACATAACAAAGATCAACCATGTTAAATTTCTAAGGATTGAACAAAACCCTTATAATTCAGATGAAGTAATTTGAAACAAAAAAGTCCAAAAACAACCTTGCAAAAATTGAATCAACCAAAATTAAAAAAGGTGTGTGCCTTTATCTATAAATAACCATACTACATTTTTAATTCACATGAATGATAAAGATTCATTAAAGGTAGATAAAGGATCCCCTTTTCTATGGTGTATCCATGGGATGATATCAATCACCCATTGCTTGAGCAAGACTCTTCTTTGTACCCACAATATGTGATTTCCTCTAAATAGAATAGGTTGTAGGATAGAGGGATCTTTATAGCGAGGGATGACTATTAGGAGCCAAGGATAATATCTCACTCACTATCACAACAGGAAATTCCTCTACATATATCCATTAATAAAATACCAATTTTAATATATAATTTTCGAATAAATTATAAAATTTGTGAGTAAATTCTCTTAATTATAGACCATTATAACTGATGTTCATCTCAACTCTCTAATGCCTTTCATCTAAAAAACGATATGTCATATGGTATAGAATTTAATTTTAACTATTAATGTTCTGTATCGAAGAAAAATCATTGGCAAAATAAGAATCATACTAAATGAATCATAATTCTTAATATATAACCTTATTAAACATCATAATAGGAAGATACAATTATATTTAATGTCATTATATTATATAAAATGATATACCCATTAGACATAAAACTTTTCATTATTTCTTGGATATCATACAATATGATATCACAAAAAATTTATTATATATTATGTCCTATAAATCATCATATGAATATAATATTTAGGTTACATATCAATTAATATTCAACTTACAGTAAATCCCTATAAACATTTTTATAATTTACATTGTATTGTATCATATATAATAACAGACATGGCCAAAACCGAAACACATTTAGGAAATTTATAATTTTTTTAAGAAAGATATTCTAAATTTCATCTAATATCAAATCGTTTGAAATAACTTGTGAATACCCATCAAAAAATGGTTTCGTGTTATCTCTAAAACTCTATTCCTTAATGTTTATTCAAAATTAAGAAAGAAATTTTCTATCAAAACACTATTAAAGAAATTATGTGATTTTTTAAAAAAAATTAATCCCCATTTATTAATCCAAAAATCATGACAATATGATATTTTTTAGATTTGAATCATATATGAATTCTAAAGTTCATAAATTATAGTAATGATCTGGATCTAGAAAAACCTGAATTCCACTCAAGGTACAAAGGGCTTTGACATGATCTTCATCAAACATATATATCCATATACCCATGTATACCATCTTTATCATATACATTTATGAATTTTCATTCAATCCTTTTACATGAGTCATCAAATAACCATGTTACATAGAGTATGTAAATCCCATATAACTACTCATATGTTCTCAATTCCCATAGTATAGACTTACATGGTAGATGGATATATGACATTTAATTCACCATTATAGAAAAGAACACTACATTCCCATCATATAATATATATGAACATCACATGTCTTATCCATGTATGACCATATGATCCTTGGTTAATTATAACCACGGGACTCTATTTTATACTCACCTTACTAGTGGAAAATCCCATATTGTTTTATATCCAATCGATGGCATGATCAAAAATATACCCAACCACACCCTAATTATCAAAAACTTAAGGATTTCATAACAAATGAATCAAATTATAAATATACTCATTCTAATTATATCACTAATATAATTTATAGGGGAAATCCAAATATCGAATATGAAAACTTTGTATACAGATGGTAAAATGTATGACACTCCACATGGTATACTTTATAGGTCATCAAAAGTGAAAAATCCATTATGTATCATGAGTAAATATTGTATCTAAAAATAAATCCATATCATTTTAACAATAAAAAATCATCACAACCTATAATAAATCGTTAGGAACATCAGTTAGGGATAACTAAATATCATACTTTTCTAGGTTTTTTATCATTTCACTCCAGGAGTATATGTAAACAGGCATAAAATAATTTTAAACTGGAAAATGGATTTTGTATATCATGATACATTTTATATTATTAAACTCTTTTAATAAGAATAAAAATACATAACTTACTTCCTATATCATCTTATCATATATGATAGATTATCAGACCATCTTTTGTTTTCTGCACTTTTAGGGTTTTGTTAAACTCATTATAACTCTATATAGTTCTTAAAATATATCAATGTGACCATATGATAAAACCCTTCAACTAAAATAATTTATTATGTAACATATATAAATAATGTTATTTTGAATAAAAGAGAGAATTTTGAGTCATATACTTATTGTTCAACTACTTAATAATTTTATTAGAACTCCATTGCGTCACAAAATCAAATGTATTAATGATAATAAGAACTATTATCAATATAAAACTTTTTATATGTCTATTATTATCATCATTCCTAAAAACCATTCCATTATAATTTTCCATTATTTTTTTGGTAAATAATTTAACTCTTTAAATTAATATTTTACTAATAAATGTTAATCTTGTAAGATTGTTAAGTGACATTCACATTGAATTTTTTATTGTATAATTTTTTATTTTTTAACATTTGAAATTATCTATGTCCAAATATACTCACAAAATCAACATTAAAATATATTATATTCACAATATCCTAAAATTATACAAAAAAACTTTTGTGTTAGGTGTTGACGCCAAAACTGGTTGTGAACCAAACATCCAGAAAGCATAAGGGACTACCTCATGAAGACAGATCCTGAAGCTCCTGGAACCCAACGACCGGTGATAGAGAGACCCTTCGCAACCCTCCATGAAGCAAGGACGTGGGATAGCTCCATGAGCCCCTTTGACGTATGTGACCCGCCGTGAAGCATTGATGTGGGACAGCTCTGTGAGTCCCTTTGACGTTTGTGAGCCACCGTGAAGCAAGGAGGTGGGGCAGATCTTCGAGCCCCTTTGATGTTCGCGACCCACAATGAAGACCTGCCACAAACAAGGAGTCAGGATAGCTTCGTGAACCCATTTGACGTTTTCGACCCACCACAAAGTGAATTTTTTCTTCGCACCAAGTGAACCCTACTTCATAGAGCCTCTTTCCTATAATTACACAGCTCCCCTCAAGCCCGGGGGATGGACTCTAAAAACTTTCACCTTCCTAGCTCCCGAATCGCAAATCACTTCCTACTCTATGAACCATGATCTCCTCAAGCTACTTTTTCCCTACTAAGTACCTCCCCCTTGGCCATAATTGTGCCCCTCTTCAGAGAGGGATGCCTTTCGCAAAACATACGGTTCTAAATGGAGGAAGGAGATCCCCAAGGGGAGTCGAGTGTTTGCAGAGGACATCAGCTTCACAAAGCAACCTCCATGTACATGTAACCCAAGTACCAAGGGTGGGTCACTATGCATCGCGAAGCACATTTCTTGACAATGATATGCTTTACAAGGAACCCTTGCTTCGCGAGGCATTGCTTCACGAATCCCTTTCAACTTCATGAAGCTCCTTGCATATGCACCTACGCCCTATCCCTAGCCTAGGAAACTGTACTTCGCGAAGCATATACCTTCATGAAGTCCCTCCACTTCATTGGGCACAAGAGCTTCACAAGGCTTCTACCCGTGAACCCCTTTGCTCTGAGACTCCTTTTCCCATGCAGACCTTTAGGTTGTCACAAATCAATTTCAAAGTCTCTTGGATGATACAACCCATTGCGTTTCTTCACCTCATACTTCTTCACATAGGCAGGCTAATGGCTATTGCTTCATCACATAGCCACGCTAACGTGGACCTCCAATGGTTTTCTCCATAACTCCCCCTAGCCATGGTGTTTCCTATCCCATATCTTCACCAAGGTGTAGAGGGTGCTAGTTATGTAATTCCTAGGGGTGCGGAGTGAACCCCCCATTGTCTAAGCTGTAGGACGTTAAACTGACAAGAATCATCATCGTCAGCACATGATATTAAATTGTTACTTCCCCCCATGAATCCTATGCTGGGAAAGGGAAACCATCTTGGTGTAATCCCCTAGATTTTCTTACTGGAGGTAGTAACCCTACCCCTCCTTTCTTTGGTTCCAAATCCCTCTCCCATTGGGCTTTGTCACCATTGGGCCTCCACCCTGGAGTAAGTCCCAGTCTCCATCTCCCTAGATCACTAACCACGTGTAAGCCCCACTTTATTTCCCACAGATGCACCTTTCATGAAATGATTGTTAGGTCCTTGCGGCCTATTGTTTCTCACAATGAGCATGACTCATGTGGGATTAGAGTAAGAATCGACTATAACACATTCACTAGCCCATATTATAAGCCCCAAACACCATCCCAAACTACATGGTCTTTGATCCTTACCAAGGAAAGGTATATAGAATCCTCCCTGAGGTCCATGCCCACCAGCCACTGTTCATTCTGACCCCGTTCATGTTGGTTCACCAACAACTTGGGAATCCTAGAGTGTAAGCCCCAAACACCATCCTGAACTATGTGGTCCTTGATCCTTGCAAAGTCAATGTATGTAGGAATCCTCCCTATGGTCCAAGCTAACCATTAACCAGTTGTTCCGACCACCTTCACGTCAGTTCATGAACACCTTGGGAATCCTAGAGTGTAATCCCCAAACACCATCCTGAACTACGTGGTCTTTGATCCTTGAAAAGGCAAGGGATGTAGGAATCCTCCCATAGGTCCAATCATACCATCCATCGACCGTTCTCACCTCCATCATGTCAGTTCATTAACACCTTAGGAATCCTAGAGTGTAAGTCCCAAACACCATCCTAAACTACATGGTCTTTGATCCTTGTCAAGGCAAGGTACGTAAGATGCAATCCTGAGGTCCAATCCCACAATCCACTGGTCGTTCTGACCTCCTTCACGTCATTTCACCATCACTTTTGGCATCATAAAGTGTAAGTCCCACAACCCATTTGAACTATGTGGACTTTGATCGTTGCTAAGGAAGGGTACATAGGAACCTCCCTGAGGTTCAAGCCCCACACTCGGTCATCCTGACCCACCTTTACGTCGGTTTTCCTACCCCATCCATCTGTACCCTTAGTCCTCATCCACATCATTTCACCTTCGTCTCGCATGCCATTAAACTATAAACCCCATGCACCAGTAAGCTATTGTGTCCACCCAGTCAGTGGTAAGCCGCCGCATCCCCTTTTCTGTGGCATGCCATTGTAGTCCCCTTTGCTGGTACCCACATCTTCGGTCCTTCCTAGTGGCATCAAAAAAACCCAAGATGCTAACCATGCATAAGCCCCATACACATCATCAGGTTGTTTTACTATGTGTACACTACAATTCGAGCTCATCGCTAGATCTTTCCCTCGAGCCTATGTGTCTCAGAAAGGTCATGCCCCAACCCAGAGGTTCCACTTCCTTCGGGTCCCATCCATGCATCCATTCTCACGGGCTTCCTCCTCAGGCATCCCATCACCCTCCTAAACTACCCAGACTTTGATTCCCTACCATGGGGATACGTAGGAAGTCTCCCTGAGACTCAAGCCCAACATTACAGTCGTTCTCACTGTGGTTCCATCCCATCCACCAACCATTTCACTCAGCACACCATCATCCATCTTGATTCATACCTAGGCCGCCATATCCCAGTGAGGTCATTTCAACCCACCTAAATTGGTGTGTCCTCCATGGGTTACACTCATCTAATCCACTAAAGTCAATTTTTTGATCAGTCTAATCCATCTCCACTAGACGTTAAACTTGCGGCATACCCTGTGTTAAAAATCGGAACATAAGGAAAAACATAGAAACATACCTGTGGAATATAATTCCTCACATTCGATGCCAGATGACTTGGGATTTCATGCCCTCGATAAGCCATATAATAAGAGGAAGAAACCCAGATGCACCAATGTTATAGTGTCCAGACATTCCATTGATTCCCAACATGACTACTCCCCTGAACAAAGGTTGCAACCCTAACCAGACCCTTTGGAATGTCCCGACATAAGAAGTGTAATTAACTAGTGTCCATGAAAATATGGTGCTAAGAAGAGTTTCACGACAACGTATTAAGTATATAAGGGAGACCCGGACTTGGTGACGAGTTCTGAGGAGGAATTCACTAAAGGAATAACCGAAATCCCGTCAACCTGTTTTGATCAAGGAGAAAATGTCCCTGAACAAAGAACGTATGCCTCCCGCCTTTGGAAATCAGGAATGTGGTGCAACAAAACCACACCTTTCATCCTCAAGCAGACAGAAATGCGCACGCCCCGGTGGAAGCCGCGAAAATAGAAATGGTGAACCCGACATGAAGGTCTTCTCTTCAATATAAATATTAGTAGAGTTCGAGGAATCTATAGACTATCATGTAACCAGGTCCAGTTAACTGACGATGGGTCTCATTATGAAAATAGAGGGCCTGGCATGAAACTCAACAGATGTTGGGGCAGTAAAATGTTGGACATCCCAGTATGTGAAATTGTCGGCATGGATCCATCTTACTGGTCATGGAAGACAGGATTTCACTGGGGCACTGGTCTTAAATTCCTTTTTCTTTCAGCACTGATGAGTTAAACTCCCTACTCTTCAAGAATCAAGTTACTACACCTAGAATGTGATCACCACCTACCCACTGATGCAGGGGTAGGGGCAGTGCATACCCCACGTGGCTCCACCTCTTCCGCAACGACCTCTACACCCATGGCCATGGACACCCATGCCCCATCTCCCTGTCCGAGGTCATCCAATGATGAGTGATCAATGAACTCATATGTTAGTACGAGGAGGAGGGAATTATCCGAACTCGGTATATAGCTTTCCTGTATTTGGAGGTGTCTAAACCTCATCATCAATGCCGACCCAGAGGTCCGCGTTGGTATTCTCTTCTCTCCATGCCGACATATTACCATTTTGGGAGCCTCTCTCTGGAATGCTTTGATGACTCACTTACCTAGGCCGATAAGGTAGGTGATGTCATGGCCAGCCCGGTCAGAGTCCCATTCCAGGGGCTCCCAGCGAGGGATCCCACTCGGCTGAGTCAGCACCACCACCTGGTATTACTGGACAAGGAGAAGGTAATACAAGCACCTGCACCACCGAATCTAGTCCATCTACCCCGACGCTAGGGTTCCGCGCATGTTCGAAGAGGACGCTAGCCAAGGGGCGTCAACTTCAGCAGCTATTATGGTCTGAGTCACCGCTGATGCACATTACCAGTTCTATGTATACACTGAGTATGGGCACTTATATGCCCAACCTGGATCGAGGCCCCAACCACCCCCCAGCCAGGCTGGGTTGACTTTCTTGGTTTCCAGCACAGGCAGTGGCCACCACAGACTAACCTGTTGCACTGCCAGCCAGTAAGGCGGTCCTCCCTGTACTTCTACCATGAAGAGTTCGGGCCTTCCCCTCTTCAAGGATTGACATTGATGTTCACCCCGCACCACCTTCCTACATGTAAGTGACGCTCAGTGCGGGGGTCTCTCCCATGCCCACTACACCAGATAAGGGGTCACTCATCCCGCCACCATTCACCGGAGTGGGGGCGTTGCACATCTGGTCTCTATTTAACATGGGGATCCTCCATGTGTCCTCTTAGCAGCTAGAGAAGGCCCCCCTCACCCTGAAAACTAGAGGGGTGATGGAAAACCTCGCCTCACTAGATCCCAGCATGGAGGTCCTACCCATGTTTAACTAAACATGTACAAGGACCCTCCTCATACTGAGTTCACCAGGGGAAAAAAGAACAGAGGTCCTCCCCATGCTCTTTCTAGTTCTAGTGGAGGTATAACCCACTCCAATGCTACCCTTGGAGGACATACCTTTGTCCCCTTTGACATCTGTCCCTTTCCTCCTCTCACCCTAGCTTACTCAGGCGGAAACCCTCTCCGCCCCTACACCTGTGCGGCCGAAGGACCTCGTTTTAGAAATCTGCCCTGTCCTGAAAAGCCTTACCGGGGTAGGAATGTGGGTCATCGCTGCCATAATAAGAATTATGGGGAGGATCAAAACGATATCAAACCAGTCTACTTCTCAGACTTCGAATCAGAATACGACTCTGCTCATGAACCCTCCCCTAGCTAATCTGAGTCAAGGGCTGGGGAAGGAACAGGGCGCATCAGCCTAGTACTCCCGAAATGTGAGGTCCATCGGATTCCCGCCTCCCTCCACAGCTATATCCTAAAGTATGAAAATCTGGCAACCCCACAGGTCACGATTGTGCAATCACCACTATCATCACCAGGACCGCTATCTACCTCAACAAGAGATCACATAGATCTATTTTGGGGACCAATGGTGTGTGAGAAGCATCGCGGCCTATCGCCAAAAGACATAGTCTATGAGTTAGGAACTGCAGACGTTAGCCCATAATATCACGAAGTAGTGTCCATGTCGCTACACTTTTCGGAGGACAACATGAGATTTGGCAGCCAGTCAGCCCGCTCGCTGTACTCTCCACCGACCAGCCTGCTTCCCCAGCCGTCTGCCTTAATGCTACTACTAGTTTATCAGCCACCTCCGGTTGATGAGTGGGGTAATGAAGGGCCAGACCTTGAATCTGATCTGAGGAGCTTATGGAACATCCTTGCAGTGGAACTCTTCCCTGAGATGTTCTGACCCATGGCATCACCGAATTTCCCCACGTCGAAATCCCTCACCCCAGAAGAAGTTGAATGTTTCCACCAAACCCTCTGGTTGAAACAAATCCACCTTCTTCATTAGTGAGTGGTTTATCCTAGGATCCCAGAGCATTTGGAAGACATTATCAAGAAATGCCCTCTAGTTGATTTTGCTGCACTCCCTGTGGCCACATGCCCCGAGTCACCTGGACGCCATAAGGCCCTCTAACAGCAATGCATTCTATGTTTCAAGGTACTCTACAAGGTTATCAAGGAGGCTTCCCCCCCAAGTGAAAATCCATGGTTGGGGGAAGTATGTTGCCCTCTTATTCAGTCCTATTCGGCGATAGCCTGACTCGCTAGGCGCTATCGTGTATATACCCCCAAGAAGGTTCACGGTCAATATGGCTGACATTGTGGACGAGGAGAATGGGTTAGAGCATATTGATGGTACTTACCCCCTGAGGGCATTCCAGCACTACTGGACCCATCTGGAAGAGTTAATAACTACTGGAGGAATCTACTGGGTCTCAAGGTGCCCACCAAGGCATTAATACATAGCCGAAATTCCAGTAACGGTAAAGAGAATGTCGGAGCTACCAAAAACTCCGACCCATCTGCCTTAGTGCAGAAGATAGAGGAGGACCCTGAGAAGGCCACATTGCACCAACAACATGCCGAGTAGAAGAAGTTGGTTGATATCCTCCTGGATGAATGTGTTGTAGAGCGACGACCAAAAAATGAAAATCCTAGACCAGTACAGCATGAGCGATAACAACCTCCCCTCGGTGTGCTACATTTAGGTAACCCAGACGATGGTGCTCCTATGGACAGGGTTGAAGACGAAACTTATGGAAAGAGGGCGCAATATGTCTCTCCAAACCCTCTCGAACAACGCAACAATCCAAGGGACCCATATTGGTCTCCCATAGCCGCCCCATGTGTCATGCCACCAACTACTCCACGAGCTGCTGGGCCTGCATACCATGTTGACGAACCCTCCAATGCGCTCCTGATTAGCGATCGCCGTTCAGATAGGGACCCCCACCTAGATGATCCAATGGTGGCACTCATTGGCCGCCTTTTGGTTTTGGAGATGTGACAGGTGGAAATCCCACCTGATGGAAAGCCATATCTTGCATGGGTGGATGATATGTCGACACCACCGAGTTTCGGGAATCCCACGGTTTCCCTCTTCAACGGGGTAGGGGACCCACCACAACATCGGTCCCACTTCACCTCAATGTGTGGGCCCATGTTAGGACTCTAGCACAGCAGGAGGCCGCTAGGTTTTGAGGCTTTTTGTATACATTAGATGGGTCTACGTTATTCTAGTACTACTAGATCCCCATCGGATCGATAACCAGCTGGGAGGACATCCATAGGCAATTCCTTTACCAGTTCAGCTCCACCACATGGAAGACAAGCATCAAAGACCTCTTCAAGTCAAAACAGATTCCTGATGAATGGTTTGCAGACGTTTTCACAAGGTGGAGAAAAATTATATACTCCCTTGACATGCCACTGACTCAGGATAAATTACGGAAGATGTGTGTGGGAAATGTTAAAACGGAACTGGTTCACTCTCTGATCACCCAGAACTACCCTGTAAGATTCCGAGACTTCTCCGGTGAGGCCTAGTGCCTGGATGAAGCCCTGCAAAAATACAACCAGGAATATCGATTTCCCCCTATAATTCATGCATGGAGGGATTCCAGAGATTATCCCGCCGTGGTGGCCCAAATAGTGGACCCATATTGATGGAATTATTACCAGTGGAGCTACCTCCAAAACCTAAAAGAGGCGTGCCACCACAGGTGAAACCTCTAGCCCAGAAACAGCTTCCATAGAACCAGTATTTTCCACCTCATAATGAACTGACATCGCTTAGGCGGGACAATCAGGCTCCTACAGCTCCTCATCATGTCCAGGCTCCAAGGAACCCCTTTTAGGATTGAAGTAAACGGAACTACTCGTTCAATGAGAATCAGGTACCTGGCTATTTTCAAAGTTCCTTGGAACAAGGGATTGTGTGTTTTCATGAGTGTAGAAGGCTGGAAGAGGCACACCTCAATGATCATCCCAACTAATTCCCCTATCACCGGTTGTTGGTGCACACTCTCAAGTAGTGCTATGTGTTCAATGACTGGCTTGAAGACCAGGTTGATAATAATATAATCAGGTTGGCCCGGCCCCGACATAAGTGGCATGCATCGTCGTAAGGCCAGACAACAGCAGCGATAGCGAGGGTGAGTGGAATTAGGTTTATAGACGCAAAGTCCTAGATATATGATGATTGGATGTCACAAATATTGGTTACTCATGCCCATGGTATCATCTGTGCCTGCCCGAATCAGCCAGAGCCTCCAAAAGCTATATCCTCCACTTCTTGCATCGTCATCTCAGTCGGGTTCCTCCCAGAAGAGTAAACACCAGCGACACAAAGGAATGCAACGCGCCTCACCAATTCCATCATCGTACCGTACTATCGGAAACTTCATGCCCTCGAAGATGGGGATTCCTACCAGAATCCACCCAATAATGGATGACTCTTCAAGTGATAGTCAAGGGTACGCTTCGCTTAACACCGTGGAGCTAGTAACCCCCAATATGACTCCTAAAGATGGGGATCGTTAGGCGGACCACCCAATCGTCCCCAGTCGGCGCTAGCATCGGTGGAGCCGTGAAAATATTTGTCATCGATGCACATCAGTTGGAACTTATAGCCTGGCAGTGCAGGCCACTGAGACCAGACGATAGACAGATCACAGAGCTCAGCAAGTGAAACCTCCTAATCTGGAATCATCGGGACTGTTTCCACCGCCATTTGTGCTACTGGACCAAGCAGAGTCCCCGTGACCTTACCGTGATCAGCCACGCTCCACCGCGGACCAATCTCAATCATATGGACCAAACACAGAATTCACGCCACATGCTTTGACTAGTGAAAAGAGAGACATTCCCACTACCAGACAGCTGCCAGCCCAGCCAGAAATGTCCACCATGCAGCCTGTCATAGAGAGACATCCTTCATCCAGTAGTTCATGCCTGGAGTAGAAGTATGATGTTCTCAAGCACCTTCCCAGCATCCCAACAATGCTTTACATCCTCGAGGCCATTTGTCTTTCGATAGATATGTGTGAGGCCCTCACTAAGGCATTAAGAATCCCCCTCCAATTCGAGAAAAAGGTAGCAGGTGCAGAGGCCTTTCGTGTAGATGTGATGGAGAATGATGAATGCTAAGCCATTATCTCATTCTCCAAAGAAGATGGAGGTTATCCCATATAGGGGCACATTCTCCCACTGTACATCACCCTCCAATTCAATGGTGTAGAGGTTCTCCTCTATCTTGTTGACACCGACTCCCGGATTAACCTTATACCGACACGGAAACTGCGGAAGATGGGGTTATCTAAGGATGAAATTACTCCCTCCGTCCTGAAAATCCATGGATATGACATGACAAAGCAGACCCCGGTCGGCAAGATCTGTTTGAAGTCCCGGTTTGGTGGCCTAGTTACCAGTACCGAGTTTATGGTTGTCTCCAAGGACACCACGTAAAATGAATTAATGGGAAGACCATGGCTACACCTGAACGCGGTGGTTACCTCATCATATCACAAGTGCCTCAAGTACTCCCTCAACGGTCGAGTGGGTTTGCTCCAGGGTGACGCCTCTCCTTTTGCCTCTTATGAATCCTCCTAGCAGGATTTTGACTATTACAAGAGAAAAGACAAACAGATTCAGGCCAGTGAGGTCGAGCATTCCGCCGTTGCAATAGACCCCATGACAGGTCTAGATGACTTTTACTTCTTCCCAATCCATCGATTGGAGTCTACGACCCCCAATATGGGGAAATGTTTTATTGTCTCAGGCATGGGGGATGGGGTGGGGGATGCATATTCCCTGGTCCGAGAGACGTCGGGAGATCACTTCGTATTCTTATATGAATAAATCCTTGATGATCCCTAAGCCCCCCAGTCCCATAAGGTATCGAGATGTCTATACCATGGCAACGACGATGCGTCATACATGCCTATTTTGCCAGGTTGGACTCAACCGGCTCAAGCCTACGTGCCACTATTACTTTAATATCTTTAATCATGGCCCCATGTGATGAATACAAGACGAGATAGGATCAACAACCTTTACTGTTATGGTTTCGGCAGCACCAAAATCTCCTGATACAATGACCACTTCTGCTCAGGCTAGTTCCAGGCTTCCATTGGAATCTACTGACACAAAGGAATCTCCTCCGGCTGGGGATCCGTCCTCTGCAACTGAAGAAGACGATCTGGAGGATGCTCCCCATGCCTTTGAAGAGGGCGTCTCCACCACGGTTGATGGATTAGTACAGGTGAACCTTGGTAGCGAGGCAGATCCGAGACCCCCACTGATCAGTGCCGCCATGTCTCTCTATGAGTAGCAATGGAATATAGACAACCTAAAACAACATCATGATTTATTTTCCCGGAGCTACAATGAGATGCTAGGACTGGATCGTCAGGTAGTCGTCCACCACCTTGGTCTCCTGACAAATCATCGCAGGTTCAATCAGCCTCCTAGAAAGATGTACTCTTCTCACAGTGCCATGGGAGTGGCCAAAGATGAAAAGATCATTAGATCCAACTTAGTTAAGGATGTCCAGTACCCCAAATGGATGGCCAACATTTTACCAGTCAGGAAGAAGAACAGACAGATCAGAGTCCTCATCAACATCCAGGATCTCAACTTTCACTGTCTGGAGGATGTATTTCACCTTCCTGTGATGAAATTTCTAATCGACGCTACAATGGGGTTCTAATCCATTTCCTTCATGGGAGGGTACTCCATATATAATCAAATTTGGATGGCCCTCTGAGGATGATGAGTCTATAGCCTTCAGGGTACCACAAGGTACGCTTTGTTACCAAGTCATGCCCTTCAAGTTAAAGAATGCAGGTGCCACCTAGCAGTGGGCCATACATTGAATATTCAAGACAATCCTTGGGGCATTGTTAGAATGCTATGTAGATGATATAGTGGTCAAATATCACTAGTTCTGGGACCATCTCATGGACATTAAGAAAGTGTTACGCTTCCTCCATTCCATCCACATGATGATGAACCCATTTAAATGTTCCTTTGGAGTCACCTATAGAAAGTTCCTTGGATCTGTTGTCAGGTACTAGGGCATCAAGATTGTCCAAGAGAAGATCAATCCCTTCATCCAGATGCCTCCCCCAAGAAATATTCTAGATCTTCGAGGTTTTCAATGCCATTGAGCCTACATATGCCAATCCATTTGGAATCTGGCTGGCAAGTGTAATCCATTTTCTCTTCTCATGAAGAAAGGAATCACTTATGAATGGGATGAAGAATTAAAGACTACATTCAAGAAAATCATGCAGTAATCTGTTCCAACCATTGGTTTTGATGACACCTATCTCCGGAAATCCATTGGTCCTTTATGTTACCACCCTGGAATGATCTCTTGGCACCCTTATCACCTAGAAGAACAATTAGGGGATAGAAAATAGTCTTTACTACCTCAGCTGCATGCTCCTCGATACAGAGACCAGATAATCCCCCATCGAGAAGAGCTTCCTTGTGCTAATATTCGCAGTATAGAAATTACGACATTATATTCAGCACCACGAGGTATAATTAGTGTCTTAAGTAGACCCACTAACGTAAATTCTGAACCACCCCATACTGAAAGGATGTCTAGATCAGTGGGTAGTGATTCTTTCGCAATTCGATATTAGGTTTGTCCCTCAGAAAGATATTACGGGGAAAGCATTGGAAGACTTCCTTGATGCCCACCCACCTTCTGTTGACCAGTCACTAGATCTTGATTTTCTTGATGAGGAAATCCTCGTAGAAGATAATGTGATGTCGTGCTGGCAGATGCAGTTCGATGGTGCTTCCCGACGTCCCACTAGCAGGAGGCTCAATTATCCCAGGCTCAATAGGGTTGTCTTGTGTATTGTCTTTATTACCCCAACTAAAGCCATTCTACCGTACTCATTCCTATTTTTAGAAGGCTACACCCACAATGAGGTAGATTATCAATCTCTTATTACTGGTCTCAAGCTAGCCCTTGAGACTGATGTGCCCAATTTTCATGTGAAAGTGGATTCTGAACTAGTCATCAAGCTAGTCAATAGTGACTATGTAGTCAGAAATCAAAGGCTCGTACCATTGTTGGAGTGTACTCTCTATATAATGGCCCAGTTCCCATCTTGGCTAGAAGTTACTCATGTCCCTCGATCATAGAACGGTCGAGAGGATGCTATGGACAGCCTGACTTCATCAATTGCAAAACCGGAGCAGGATGACCTGATTAGCCACGTGGCACATCAGAGAGTGATTTCTCTCATCACCCTTGGTGATGATGATGGCCTGTAGGTGAGGTATTTTACTACATGAGCCTCCACTTCAGTACCCCTAGGTACTGCAGATGTAGTGGTCGAACTGTCTCCTGATTGGAGAGCCCCCTTTGTCGAGTATCTCCAAAATGGTTACCAACTGACTGATTGGGCCGAGCGTGAGAGAATCCAACGTTGTGCTCTACAGATTACCCTACAGAGTGGTCCCAGTCTTGATCAGATAATCTATAAGTGCGTGTTTGATGGTGTTCTTCTATGATGCATCTAACACGTTGAGATTTATCAGGTCTTGTAGGTTGTTGATACCAGTTCTTGTAGGGCTCATCAGACTGGGCGATGTAATCTCACCAGATCCAGAGACTAGGGTAATTTTGGCCCTCCATAATCCTTGATTTCATCATTTTTCTCAAGAGATTCCACGCATGCCAAGTTCATGCCAACTTCATGAATCGACCATCAGATCCTCTCCACACTTCTGAGTACTCTCGGCCCTTTTCAGTCTGGGGACTAGATGTCGTGGGACCATATCCACTGGCGACAGCTCGCCAATATCAGTTCATCCTGACCATTATGGATTTATTTTCCATGTGGGAAGAAGTAGTTCCACTTAATGAGGTCAAGGACTGTTCTATCATTTACTTCGGGAGATACAATATCATCTACCGGTTTAAAGAACTTCACGTCATCCTCACCAATAACGACACCAACTTCCGGGTGGCTGAGTTGAATATGTTGTATGCCAAGTACAATATTTGTTCTAAACATAACTACTGTAATCACATGCATCGAAATGGACATATTGAGGTGTTCTATAAAACCCTCTCTGACATTTTGCATAAAATGGTTGGTCAGAACAAGAAGAGTTGGCTGGACAAGATCCCCAATGCCCTCTGGGCTTATCGAACGATGGATCATAATTCCACCCAGGTGACCCCATATTCCCTGCTGTATGGAACTAAAGCCATCCTGCCCATCAAGATTCAGTTTCCTTCGTTACGAACAGCGGACTATGACCACCCGGTTCCAGATAAGGTAGCCGAAATTCATCTGGAAGAATTGGAAGCACTTGATGAGAATAGGCTTCATTCCCTACACAATCTGGAAATGCATCAAGACAACGTATCCAGATCTTTAAACAAGAAGGTCCACCTCCACTCCTTCTTTCAAGGCCACTTGGTGTTGGACCTCCAGACAACAATAATACTTGGCAGAAAGCCACCCAAATTAGAGCCGAAATTCGAAGGACCTTACATAATTCATAGGGTTTACCCCAATAGTTCATACTCCCTTGTGACCACATATGGTGAGTGTATAACTCCTCCCACCAATTCCAAGTTTCTCAATCAATACTTTAATTGAGCCTACGGTCCGGCATGACCCTAAAATTTTTGGTCCTGGATGACCTTAAACTACTGGGTCCTGCATGACCCTAAACTACTTCATCCCAAAGGATGTTAAACTATTCATCATCCTCACCATAAGATGCTAAAAATCATATCCCTTTAGAACTATGTGTGGATTGATTCCCATCCGTATGGGATATGTAGGAATGGTCACTCATTTCATCTCAAACCCATCCCCCATGATCTTCTCTTTGACTATCCCCCTGGGTATAGTTCTCTCGGAGGATACTTGCATGATATGGTGCAGGCATCCTTAGCCCCACAAATGTTAGGATTACTACAATCGCACCATGTGACCACTCCCTATTATTCTATCCTCCCACGCCCTCACCGCATGATGCTAAACTGTGTGGCCTTCAAGAACAATGTACGGCTTGATTCCCATCCTCATGGGATACGTAGGGATGCCCGTACATTTCATCTGTTGGCCCTTCCCAAAAGCTAGAATCTCTCATCTGGTCAAGAAATATGGTGCGGTACAGGATTTTTACCCAATTAACGTCAAGCTCATATCGATACCCCCATATGTCCCACTCCCCGGAGGGGTCCGTCTCTTTCACAAATGGGCACAACTATGCTTCACCCAATCATTTTATTGGGAATCAATTATCTTTCCCATCTAGAAGGGCCCCAAAATGGTAGGGATGCAAGGCCCAAGGTCTCTCCTTCCACATTGGGCTATCACCCGCGAGGATGTTGAGAAAAATCGATACATGTCCCCCATTGCGAATATGGTCAGCGGTCGATGCTCATTTGTTGTTCCCATTCTAGGTCACTACTAGAACGCTGTGATTAAAATATGTTCAATAGCTATCCTTTGTTGTTAATGCCACCCCAAGATGTCCCAAACATTGAGTGTAGTGGTTCATTCTACCTCGTTGTATCACCAAGCGGAAAATTCCCTTCGAGTGATGCCAGTTCTCATATCCATATGAGGAAAAAGTTGAGTCTGGATCCTTATTTCCCACATCGAGCACTACACACGTGGGCTTAGGAGCTGTTATGAGGTTGTAACCACACAAGAGGTCATATGGCTATAGTTGGATGGGATGCCCAGCCTCATGCCCCTTGGTCTTTTCTAGTCCCTGGCCCATATTCTCTTTTTGGATTGTCTGGTGTGGTATAGAATCATGTCCTCATTCATGTTGGGATATTTCACCATGCCACACATATCCCCTTGAGACATCCCTCCCTTCATTTATCATCCATCACATGAGAAGATTCCCTTCCATGCTTTGCGTGCCCCATTATTTGGGTTCCTGTCATCCTCTATATCCAGAGGATCCCATGAATGGAATGGATGCTCAGCCGAAGGGCTTTCCTACAATTATGAGGTGACGTCCTCGAGGATTGCAGGAAACAAATTGATACGATTCCCGTGTTGAAAATATGGTCAGTGGTCGAAGCTCAATTTTTTTCCCTGAATTCTAGTCACACAAGGGTGGATACTGTGTTGCGAACATGGTAAATAGTTGTATTCAATTATCGTTTCCTCTTTGTGGTCTTCCATAATCATGATGATTCACCCTTTATGTCCCATGCATATTACATTAATCTATGTATATGTGGTCTGAGATCTATGACCTTAAACTAAGATCACCTTCGTCCTCACTGCAAGACGTTAAACTACAAGATGGTTTGTACTATCAATATGTGACCGAGCCTCAATCCCCTTGGCCTTCTCGGGACCCAAACCAAGTATTCACTCAAAATTGTAAGGTGTGGTATGATATTATTTCCTCATTCATGTCGGGTTACTCTAAGTTCCGTACACCCCCTTTTTGTGGGGTATCATACCCATTTGCATCCTTACTGCATGATGGTAAAATGCACGTCACCTCCTTTGAGAACTACATGTGGATTGATTCTGATCCTCATGGGATACATAAGACAACCCGAACGTCTTAAATTTGGGTCCATCCCCATCTCTTGGAGATCTCCCTTTTACCTTGTCCCCTTGGCCTACCCTTTCCCAGGAAGGGGATTATATGTTGTGGTATGGGGCTATGTCCTCATTCACGTCGGGTTTTTAATGACCACTCCATGTACTTATCCCTCCTAAGAGTTCTCCATCCCCTTGTTCTATACTCAGATTTTCAAGTCGGTCGCTCTCAAGATGATCCCCTCAATCCTCCTTGGTGATTCACCAATGTGCCCAAGGGTACTCTGGATTCACACCTGGAATGTCAGATTCTACCCGGACATGCTTTCACCCATTTCTAAGGCTTTGTGTTACCCTTCATCGAGGATTCCATCACCATTAACATCCAAAGGGACCCCAAATGTCAAGGATTCTCTGCCCAAGGGCCCTCATACCATTACGGGCCAACATACTCAAGGGTTCTAAGCAAAAAATTGATACAAGTCCCATGTTGTGAATTTGGTTAGGGGTCAATGCTCATTTTTTGTTCCCATTCGAGGATAATGTGATACGAATGCAGTGTTTCGAACATGGTCAATAGTTATCCTCCATCGCCATGCCATCCCCTTAAATCCTTGAATGTTGGTTATATGATTCACATCCTTCTTAACCTAATTATGTCAAAATATAAGTTTAACACACCTGGAACAATCCATCAGTTCACTCTTACACGTTAGGGGGACAAAATTCATGGTAAAGGAATTATTCAGGGCTCCACACCGACTTCCCTTTGGTATGTGTTCCCGGTTTTTCAAAAAACCTCTTCTGCTCATGTTTTCCACACAAATTTTGACTCACATGGACTTAGGGATCGGGTTGAGTTCTGTGCTCGGTAGGGTTTTTCTTCTTCATGGTGTGAGATGTAAGACCATAAACTAAGATCTCCTTTATAACTATGTACATCTTGATTCCAATTCCCATGGGATACGTAGGAATGCCTAGACATCTTGTCTTTGGGTGCAGCTCAAGTTCCACTAGTTTATTTCTTCTGTTCTTCCCCCAGGGATTTAACTCTTATGGGACTGTGTGTCATGGTATCAGATTCTTTCCTCATTCACGTCGGGTTTGCTTTAGCTGCACCACGTACTCCCCTTTATAGGAGTTATCCCCCTAATTCCTGTCACACATGGCATTAAACTGTATTTATCCCCACATGACGTTAAAATTCACCTTAAGGAACTATGCGTGGATTGATTCCCATCCTAATGGGATACATAGGAACACATGGACATGTCATCTTTGGGTCCAGATCAACTGAGAGCCACCTTATCCTATCCCATATCCTCTAATCTTTCCTTCCCCCTCATCCGGAGGTTTCGTTTACAAAATCATTCACAGTATGATGTGGTCCTCACCCTCATTCATGTCGGGTATTCTTTATTAGGCCATGCACATTCCATTTTGAACCTCATCCTTATTGTATATGTCTAAGGCATATGACTTTAGACAATGCTACCTTGTCCCGCATGAATTTAAACTGTTGCATCTATCCTGCACAATGTTAAGAATGAATGGCCGGTCACATCACATGACCCTAAACTGTGAAATTATCATCCTGACCACACGACGAAATGTGGAACTACACCATGACATGCTTAATCAAGGAGGCATCATGTTTGGTATCAGTAATGCTCCACACCATTTTTCAATACCCGGACATGGCTTGATTTCTATGTCAATGCCTTGAATTTCTATCCAAGGCCCATCGATACAAAAAAAACACTCATTCATCCTAAAAGACAAACGTGATCTATCATATACAGATTCTTTATGTGTATGGACCAAACCCACACAACCTTATTATACCTGGCACTGGTATCCCACCATGCCATTTTAGGAAATGCGTGGTGCTTGAACCTCATCCTCATTGGGTACGTAGGAACACCCGTCCACTTTTCCCCAAGCCCTGCTTAACATTGGTTTTTAGTCCCTCGACCTAAAACCTTCCAAAGGAACACGTGGTGGTCGGGACACCAGGTAGTCATTCACGTACGGTTTTATAATTACCCCACCATGTGTCTCCTGCATTTCCTTCCATCCATGGTCCGATCTCTATGAACATAAACTAAGACCACTGAACATCCTTTCCCCAAGATGTTTAACTACACGACATCTTCTAGAACTACATATGGCTTGATTCCCATACTCATGGGATATATAAGAACACTCATGAATTTTTGTCTTCAGGTCAAGTCCAAAGAATCTATAAATCCTATCCTTTCTTTTTTTTCCCCATAGCCCAAACTCATCTGGGAACATGTGGTGTGGTGAGTACCTCTTAGGTTACCATTCATTTTGGGGTTTTCAATAGCATCACCTTGTGCTCCCCATGTCTTTTCCCACCGCGGTCCGAGTTCTATGACCCAAAACTATGTTCTCCCTATTGAAATTCCACATCACGTTTGGCTATTTCGCCACCCTGTGCACAGTCCATTAAATTCATCCACCCTTATTGGTCCACTCTAGGACCTTATGTTGAATGTGCGCGACCCCATGACCCCGGTCTTTGGGAAGGGACTCGACTCCCTCTTTCTGATGCGTCTCATTGTCTTACTCAGATGTGTTCTGACAAAGAGACCGATGTGTGGAATTTTCACAGGGACATTCCCCTCGTTCCATGTCTAGGATTCGTGTGCATGTTCTTTGGATCATCATCCTATTAAACATTTAAAGGGACCCCCTTCACATCCTGGTCTCATGCCTCTTTGTCTCACCTATCGTTTTGTGCCAACGTCCCTAAAGTCCCCAGACGACATTTGCGACTGGTCCAATGTTTCAAACATGGTTAGCGATAGACCCTCATCTATCTGTCCCCATTCAGGCTAATGAAATATGGATTCTATGTTTCGAACGTAGTAAATGGATATCCCATATCATCATGCCACCATCATTGTTGTCTAGGTATCGAGCATCATGATTCACATATTTCCACTTCCTTATGCTCAAGTGGAATTCCAACATACTCGGCTTTACACATCTTCGCATCTAGGTGCACTATATATGTGGGTCAACATCTATCGGACGTCATTAACCTAGTGTCCCATCATCCCTAATGTGTTACTCCCTATGCTAGGAAAGTCCCATCACTTCTTATTGTTTCCCACATCAAACATGACTCACCAGGGATTAGTAGTTCTGGTACGATGTCTGCTGGCGCACTCACATCACACGCACCTTTCGTCACCCCGCACGACGTTAACCCGCACTCCTTGAACTACGTATGTCTTGATTCCCACCCTCATAGGGTACGTAGGTACACTTGACCACTTTGCATTGGGACAAACCTAATTTTCACTCTTGGACCCCTGACCTAAAGAGTTTCCTCCAGGGATAGGTGGTGTGGTCCATACCAAGTCCTCATTCACATCGGGTTTATAGCTAACACACCACATACTCCATTTCTGGGATCTTCCCTTTTCACCCCACATCCTATTTTTTGACATTAAATTGCATGAGTCCATATGTCCTCAATGCATGTCACTAAACTATGGTTCTACCCGGAACAAGTTTGGGTGGCCTATGTTAATCATGGGATGCATTAGTTCTCTCTCTAGAAAGGATTATCCCTACTGGTGTTGATCTCTAAGCACACTGTTCCCCCAGAACTATGTTTTTCATGATTCCCATTCTCATGGGATACATAGGAAGCCCCAGACATCCTGTGTCTAGGTTTTTCATCTAGAACTATAATTCCCATTTCCCCCTCCTTTTTTGGTCCCTTGACATGTGCTCTTTTGGGAAACCACGAAATTGAAACTTTACCCTGAACATGTTTGGGATGACCCATGATAATGTTGGGAGGAGACAATTTCCACATTAGAGAGGTCCTGTTCAGAAGTATGTTTGAACCCTGATTAGACCGATGTACCCACCTAATGCGTTTCTGCCATGGCAGCATAATTTCAAGAGTGTTGGACTCCAGTCAAACAACTCACCACTCCACTCTCCACACTTTGCATACCCTTTATTTGGATCCTCATCCTATTAAACATCTAGGGGAACCCACTAATATTATGTATTCATGGCCTATGGATCTCCTACAGTCTTGGGCTAACATTTCAGATGATTAATGGATGACATTTCGAATCAAGCCCCGTGTTTCGAACATGGTCCGCAGTTGGCCCCCATTTGTTATACCCATTTTAGGACAATGAAACAAGGATACTATGTTTTTAATGTGGTCAATAGTTTTCCTTCATTGTCACGTCACCCCCACAGTGTTTTGAATCATGGGTATTGTGATTCACACCTTCCATTCCCCCTATTCAGGTTTATTCTATTGCCCCTGGAGTCACCCTATTCGTGCGCAAGACCACACTAGGAAAATGTTAATTTGACTATTATGATAGCTTCATTATATGATTGGGTCTCTCCACCCTCTTATTGAGAATATAGAATGGTTTTTTAGACACTGGATTCCCGAAACATGGTGAGCACTCTTATGTTTTGACGAAATAACGTAGTGATCATCCCTTATTCCTTACATTAGGCATGACCCGCGTGAGCTTAGGAATTGATCACCGGGTGTTTCTTGAATATAACAGATGCGTGTAAAACTAGTACTAATAACAGGACTCATATATTCTATGGAATCCAAATAATCAAATAATGAAAGTGAATTAAAGTGTTTATGATCTTTACAGCACCCAGGGGTCTACCCCTCCCACGGATGGATTAACACCATCAAAAGAAAGTTGCAGCTCCGTAACCCTCCGGATTAGGGTGTCCAAGATTTGCTGCCACTTGTTCAGTTCTCGCTTTTCCTCCTCGGAGATGGTGCACAATTCAACAGCAGTAATCTGGTACTGCTCTTTGTCGTTCTGGATGACGGTCATTTCCATGAAGGCTTGCCTTAGGCCATCTTCGGCCTCCACCAACCGGGTCTTCAACTGCAGTATCATCCCTGATTGAACGTTAAGGGTCGATGAGTGCTCATCCAACTGAGTTTTTAGTCACTTGACATCATATTTAGTATCCTGGAGCCTCTTGATGTTCACTGCCTTCCTCTTATGCCAGTCCAAACCAAGGCCACAGTCGTACTCCCGAATTATCTCTGCCATAAGATCTTGAATGAGCAGGTGGGGATGTCGGGCATCCACCCCCCGTACACAGTTCGCACAGTCATGAGCTATGTCTGTCCATATCATCCAGCCATAGTGCTTGGGGGTGGGGGGGGGGGGGGGTTATTAACGAAGCATGTAATCGGATTCCCAGACCAAGGACATACTATTTTTTTTCATATTCATCAGAGGTCGTTTCATCCCTATCAACATTGTTGACAGTCTCATATGCGGGGAATTCCCTCAAGAACTCTTTAGCAAGGTCAACGTCTGGTGTTTGATCGAGCATGGTGGGACCTGGGCCATCTGATCGATCCTCATCATTGGATCCCACCTCAATGATCTCATGCATAGCCCCACTCACAGTCCCACCAGTGATCGGGAGGGCTGTGGTTTGTTCGGTCTGGGTATCCTCCTCCACGATCACCAACATTTCTATGGGGAAAACGCCACCAGAAGCCCCGACCAACCTCTCTAAGGTGACCCACTCTATTTGAAGAACTGTTCCCACCAAAAAGGGCTTGGAAATTAGTTAACATGGTCCATGGGTGAAAATCATGAATTTGGTAGAAGAGACTTATAGTGATTGAATTCTTTGTCTCATTCTTGGGTTGACAACATTGGGAACCCGAGGCTTGGCCCCCCATATATTACCCGAAGTTCTGGAAGCTCCAGAGGGGTCACCATAGGCATCCTAGCCCTACCAAACATATCAATTGATGTGGCCATAGGTGTGGATTTTGAAGACCCCACATCTATATCCACTATGGGAAAAGAACGAGTTCTGTGAATTAGGATTTCCTATACATTTTAAACATTAATGGAGGGTCTAAAGAAGTTTGGAAATAGATTCTCAGGAGTGGATCTAGGATTTTACCTTGAGTGCCTCGGTAGATTCTTCATGACTTGAGCCTTGGTCTCCAACTTCACCCTCCTCCATTGGGCTCCCTCTACCGGTCTCATCCCCCTAGGAGGACATTTATGAATCTTCTGGTAGAGGGAAGCACTCTCTCAATTTAGCGGTAGACAATTGTGGAGGGATTGTATGATCTAGTAGCATATTGACACGGTCTGTCATTGGACGCGGGACACCATAGGAATGCACAAAATCCTCCAACTCTGCAAGATCCTACTCCACCTCTGCCTGAGACACCGCAAGCCAGCCCTGATAGGGCCTATCCCCATCAAATCCATCCCAAGACAGTTTAGGTGTTGCCACATATAAGGAGGGCTGAGGAATTGTCTGTTGGATTCCCAGATATCCCAGTACTCTGGGAAGAGAGAATCCTTCGGCATGTTTATGTGACGCATCCGCATCCCCGGAGCCTGAGTGGATATCCTGCAGAATCCCCTCAGTGGACTCCTTTATGGGTAACTTTGATCTTCTAGGTCCACTGGGTCCGCTGCCACATCCTCCCCCTCAATAGGTGTGGGCCCCTTCTCCATGGAGGCCCTAATACACCAGGATGTACCTGCTGCCTTCCGTCCTCAGCCTTGAGGATGGGGTGGTCCCCCATTACAGGCCCGTACAGTCGGCTGTTTTAGAATTTCCCCAAGTTAGGCCACATCCAAACTTTGGTAATACTCCTTGAACAACATGAAGTCAGAAGTGGGTGGAGGCAGCTCATTCCTCAACATTCCATATTCTCATGTGAACATGAGCCACATCTTCCACATCCCGCATGGATACTCCTCTGGAAGGACCCCTAGGTAAACATGGGGGGTCAGTTGCTGCATACACCGAAATTGCTGAGAAAATCTGTGTGGGGTGTACGACTCGTAGAGTGGATCACAGTCTACCCTCGCTACTATGACTCCAACTCAAAAGGCCAAACGATATGACCAGTGTTCTTCTGTTCCTCGACCATCATCTGTTAAGGCCCCCATTGGCAGCATGAATGCATGGAAGTTGATCTCTTCTACCATCCAGACTCAGTTTAATACCGATGGTACGATTAGCTTGGACAAAAAGCTCCCAATGGAATTCAGGATGGATGTACTAATGTCGGATCCTGGAGTAGAAATTGGGTTTGGGTATTTATAAACCCCATAATGTGCACCTCTATCCACCCGTACAGAATGTGGAAGGCCCATATATCCTCTACAGCATCTTCCCCTGGTTGATGTGCCAGATCATTTGGTACATCATGGAAATCATCCAAATTATTAGATTCACCCACCCTACGGTCTCTATCATAGAGGCCATGATGAAGGTGATGGGTCACACACCTGCATTTGTGTCTCTCACCGGCATGATCCAGCCGCAGATGAGAGCTACGATGAATGTCTCCAGCCAGACTATCGGCTGCTTCTCAGTACTGATGTTGAACCCCTATGTTTTCCACTGGCTATCCTCCATGAGCCACTGTTACAAGTTCTCCTTGCCCCGATGAGCCTTCTTTGGGCTAGTCTGGGGCCTCACCGAGAACCGCCTATTTTCCAGGATGTTTATAATTTGTTTGAACCACCATCTGAAGTGGATATCTCTCAATGCTTACTTTTCCTCTATTGGCACCAGTCTCATCAATTCCATCGCGAGTGGAGGCATATGCTATGGATCCTCCCATGAACCCATGGGAGGAAGAAATTCGTCATCCATCGCTCCTGTTATCGTGACCCTCGAGATCTGATGCATGTACCATAAACTGATGCCAACCTCGCCATGATGTAGGTGGAATGTATTTGTCCCCGATGAACATCAGTTCAATAGCTCTGGCATCAGCTTCTTCGGCTGGTAGATGTGAAATTGGGAGGCCCATGATGCCTCATATAGACCGACTCTCCTTAGCTCTACCCTGAACTCTTCGCCCGAGGCGCTTACCCAGTTGGCCCCGGCCCAGTGGTCTGTGTAGTTTCCTCCTTGGCACAGGTCCCACTCATTAGACCATCCCTTCTTATGGTTCTTAAGTGCTGCCTTTAGAATTGTTTGGTAGAGAGGAGGATATGTCATCGGCTTCAACGCTTTCTCTTCAATGTCATTCAAATGATTATATAAACAATCAACAGCAACAGGCGTAAAGATCATCCGAGCATGGCCGTTAGACGCCTAGAACCCCTGGGGCTAGCACGACGTGCTCCTAAACCAGTTTTCTTTCTTGTCCCTACTTTCTTTATGGTTGAAGACATCATCCCTCAGTCCAAAGTCATACAAAGGCAGCCTCTTACACAATGGGTAGTCCCTATGGCTTTCAGACAATTGTTGCACCAACGATTCAAGGACAGAGAGGCTCCGTACCAACTTTCTAAACCTAATCTGTTCTCCAAATCATCCCTTTGGGCAGCATCCACAACGACCCCCCTTACGACCTCTGGGTGAGCCATCATGTCCTTAATATTTAGATAAATTTTGGACTGGATCGCAAAGCTCTACCGCTGATATCGGTCACCGAGACCACTCACAGAGCTCTATCTGGATAGCAGAATTGCAGATTCGAGCACTGACCCTCAGTCAAAAGTTGTAGAGTGCACTAAATGCGATGTTGAAGATTCGATGTGTGTTGTGAAGCAAAAGTAACAACTCATGGAGAGAGATTGCGAAGTACGCAGAGCTTTGAGAATCGAGAGCACCCAAAGCCAAATTTGCAAAGGAGAGAAAAAGACAAAAGAGAAGTCAGCCCCACTATTTATAGGCGATGACCATCGGTGCTTCACAGCGTGTCCATCCATGGTGGACTTCACGACGCTCTTGGACCATGCATCATTGGTCCTCTTTGCGAACCTCCTTCAAGAGACCTCTTCGCGGGAACCAAGGAATTTTAGTGATAGACCCTCAGACTTGGATTCTCGTTTTCTCCTCAACTTTCAGTCTGAGGGGGGCGGGGCATTTGTTGACACTAAAATTGGGGTCTAACCAAACATCCTGAAAGCATTAGGGACTACCTCACGAAGATAGATCATGAAGCTCCCGAAGCCTGGCAACTGGCCCCAAAGAGCCCCTTCGCGACCTGCAGCGATGCAAGGATGCAGGATAGCTCCGTGTTCCCCTTTGATGTTCACAACCTTCTGCGATGCAAGGAGGTGGGATAGCTCTGCGAGCCCCTTTGACATTTTCAAGACACCACGAAGCAAGGAGGTGAGACATCTTCGAGATCCCCTTTGATGTCCGCTACCCACCACGAAGCAAAGAGTTGGGATAGCTTTGTGAGCCCATTTGATGTTTGCGACCCACTGTGAAGAAAAGATCCTATTCATGCTGAGAAAACCCTACTTTGCAGCACTTTTTGCCTATAAGTACCCGGCTCCCCTTGAGCCTGGGTGATGGAATCTCCATCCTTTCACCTTCCTAGCCCCCAAATCGCAAAGCACTTCCTTCTCTACGAACCATGAGCTCTTCAAGGTACTTTTCCTCCGTTAAGTTCCTCCCCCTTGGCCTTAATTTAGCCCCTCTTCTGAGAGGGATTCCTTTTGCGAAGCCTAAGGGTCTTCATAGAGGATGGAGATCTACAAGGGGACTCGGGTTTCCATAGATCACTTAGGCTTTGAGAAGCACCATTCGTGCACATGTAACCCATGTTCCATGGTCGGGTCACTGTGCATCACGAAGCACATTGCTTAACAATGCTATACTTTTCAAGGCACTATTGCTTCATGAGGAATTGCTTCGTTAATCCCTTCCACATTGCGAAGCCCCTTCCATATGCACCTACACCCTATCCCTAGCCCAGGAAACTGCACTTCTCGAAGCACATCCCTTTGCTGAGTACCTCCACTTCATGGGGCACCAAAGCATCACAAGGTTTCTACTTGTGAACCCACTTTCTTGGAGAATCCTTTTCCCATGTGGCCCTTCAGGTGTGCACAAAGCAATTTCAAATTCAATTGGATGATACTTCCCATTATGTTGCTTCACCTCAGGCTTCTTCTCCTGGGCACGCTAATGGATGTTGGTTCTTCACATAGCCACGCTAATGTCGACCCCCAATGGTTTGCACCATAACACCCCCTAGCAGTGAAATTTCTTGTCCCTTATCTTCACCAAGGTGTAGAGGGTACCAGTTATGTAATTCCTAGGGGTGCGGAGTGAACCCTCCCTTGTTCGAGCTGCAGGACGTTAAACTACCAATCATCATCATCCTCAGCACATGAGGTTGAATTGTGACTTCCACCATGCATCCTATGTGGGGAATGGGCAACCATCTCTGTGTAAGCCCCTAGCTTTTCTTGCATGAGGTAGGAACCCAAACCCTCCTTTCTTTAGTGCCAAATCCCACTCCCATTGGGATTTGTCACTATTGGGCCTCCACCCTGGAGTAAGTCCCAATCTCCGTCTCATTGGGAAACTAACCACATGTAAGCCCCACTTCATTTCCCACGAACACTTCTTTCGTGACATGATCGTTAGGTCTTTGCTGCCTCTTGTTAATCACAATGAGCATGACTCAAATGGGGTTAGAGTAAGGATCGACCATAACACCTTGGGTATCCTAGAGTGTAATTCCCAAACACCATCCTGAACTATGTAGTCTTTGATCATTGCCATGGAAAAGTATATAGGAATCCTTCCTAAGGTCCAAGCCTACCATCCACCGGTTGTTCCGACAATCTTCACGTCGGTTCACCAACACCTTGGTTAGCCTAGTCTGTAAGCCCCAAAAACCATCATAAAACTTGTGGTATTTTATCCTTGCCAAGGCATGGTATGTAGGAATCCTCCCTGAGGTCCAAGCCCACCATCAAATGGACATTCCGACCTCCTTCACGTCAGTTCACCAACACCTTCGGCAGCCTAGAGTGTAAGACCCAAACACCATCCTGAACTACGTGGTCTTTGATCCTTGTAAATGAAAGGTACATTGGAAGCCTCCCTAAGGTCAAAACCCACCTTCTACAGGTCATTCTGACCTCTTTCACGTTGGTTCACCAACACCATGCGTAACCTAGAGCGTAAGCCCCAAACACCATCCTGAACTACATGGTCTTTGATCCTTGCCAAGGCAAGGTACATAGGAAGCCTCCCAAAGGTCCAAGACATCCATCCACCAGTCGTTTTGACCTCCTTCATGTTTTTTCACCAACACCTTGGGAATCCTAGAGTGTAATCCCCAAACCCCATCTGACCTTCATGGACTTTGATCCATTCTATGGAAGGGTATGCAGGAAGCCTCTCTGAGGTTCAAGCCCAACACCGGGTCATTTCGACCCAACTTCACATCGGTTCACCTACCCCATCCATCTGGACCCCAAGTCCTCATGCACGTCAGTTCACCTTCGTCCCGCATGATGTTAAATTCTAAACCCCACACAACGATAAGCCATTGTGTCCCCCCAGTCAGCGGTAAGCCACTGCGTCCCCCATTCAGCGGCAAGCAATTGTAATCCCCTTGGTTAGGAACCACCTTTTTGGTCCGTCCTTGTGGTGTTATACCAAACTGAGTTGCTAACCATTCATAATCCCCATACACATCATCTGGTTGTTGTCCTATGTGTACACCCCAATTAAATCTCATCGCCTGACCTTTCCCTCAAGCCTATGTGTCTCGAGAAGGTCATGCACCAACCTAGAGGCTCCACTTCCTCCGGGTCCCATCCACACGTCCATTCTCATGTATCGCCTCCTCAGGCGTCCCATCACCCTCATGAACTATGCAGACATTGATTCCATACCACGAGGATAAGAAGGAAGTCTCCCTGAGACTCAATCCCAACATTACCATCGTCCTAACGGTGGTTCCATCCCATTCACCACCCCCTTCACACAGCACTCCATCATCCATCATGATTCTTAACTGGGCCGCCACATCCCAGTGTGGTCATGTCAACCCAAGTACATCAATGTGTCCTCCATGGGTTACAGTCATCTGATCCACTCTAGTATGTGTTCTGATCTGTTTGATCCATCTCTCCTAGATGTTAAACTTGCAACATACCCTGTGTTAAAAATGAAACGTTGAGGAAAACCTTAGAAACATGCCTATGTCATATAATTCCTCACATTCTACATGGGATTCCTCGAGCTTCCACACCCTCAAGAAGCCCTATAATAAGGGGAAGAAACCCAGAATCGCTAGTGTTCCAGCGTCTAGACAAGCTAGTAATGCTCAATGTGACTACACCCCTGACCGAAGATTGTTTCCCTGATCAGACTCTTTGGAATGTCCCGATAGAAGCATTGTAATTCAATAGTGTCAATGAAAATATGGCGCTAGAAAGAGTTTCACAAACAACGTCTTAAGTCTATAAGGGAGACCCAAAGTAGGCGATGAGTTCTGAGGAGGAATCCACAGAATGAAGTATTGACATCCCAAAATCCCATTTTGATCAACTAGAAGATGTCCTGGAACAAGGAATGTATGATGCCCCCTTTGGAAAGCGGGAATGCAGGGCAACAAAACCACGCCTTTCGTCCTCATGTAGAAGAACATGCATGCGCCCCCAAAAAGCGTCATAAATAGTAGGAAATAATTCTTATTTCCATTATTTGGGATATTTAATGGAAAAAAAATTGTATCCATATTGTATATTGTATTCTATGGGTTTACTATAATATACAGAAAATAATTTTTTATTCTTTAAAATATTTCACTGATGGGTGGTTGGATGATAACCCTTATATATTAATAAACATATAGATTCTCTATATTATTGAATACAATATTTTTATCCTTTTATTGTAATAAGGTATGTTATAGAATTTGCTGACTTTTAAACCATTTACATAAAAATAATATCATATTTTTAATAACAAAACATTTTTTAACAACAAAATTCTCTTAGAATATAATAGAAGTAAAATGAAGAAAAAATTCCATTATATAAATCCATCTTATCTTTATATATTCCTTTTCATCTATTATATGGTTTAATAATACTTTTATATATCATTTGAATACCTATTATGATTTCCATTTATTATTTCTTTGATCTTGAAATCTTGTATATTTATAATATTTTTACAAAATACAGTGGGTATAATATACCTATAAAAACAAATGAATTGATTTCTATAACACCAATATGGGATCACCATAGAGTTTCTCAAACCCCTTTAGGTATCTTGGATAATTACATCACATGGAAATAATATTCATACCTCCTTAGTAGTCCTTTAGGTTTCAATCACCATATTTTGGTACGTGAATAAACATTATTGTAGTTTTAAACTATTTTTTCTTCTACCTGTTTGATATTTTACCTAGTTGTACTGTCAATAATTCTTGAGACCCTAGACATCACATATCATTATCATTTATCCTCAATATCATGATGTAATAAGGATAAATGTTTTGAAGATATTTAATATTTTGAATCATTTCAAATGACGATTCTAGAATGAACTCTATATAACTAAAAAAACATAAAGGATAAGTATTTTTTCCACTTATAATATATTTTCATTTACTACTTCTGGAGAGGTGATTATTTATTTCTTTGTAGTTTCTTCTTTAATTAATGTAATTTCCTCCACTACACACTGGTGTAGGATGAAAATAATGATGTAGATGCTCAAAATACAAGAGTGGGTGAATTGTATACTTTAAAAATTCATTTGAAACCTTTAAAGTTAGTTACGAATAACTACGTTTTCCTTAAGAAAAGGAGAGGGCTAAGTTTAAAAAAGTTAAACTAAAAAAATTCACAACACATCTAATACCAAATGAAAACATTGAATAAGTAATGAAGTTATAAACTTCAAGTCCTATGAACTTTCTTAAAGCTATAAAGGGATTCCGAAAGTAGGTTCTAGAAATATGGTTCCGGAAATTGAAACTTAACTAAAGATTACAATATGAGATTCTACCTTAAAGGTTATATAATCTAAATGAATCAGAATAAAAGTAAGGAAGTATAATAAAGTTATACTTTCCTTACAATATAAAATGCAGCGGAAACAAACAAGTAGTAAAAATAAAAGTGACACGATATACGTCTTTTAACCCAAAGAGAAGGGTATCCAACAACCTTGGATAAAGGTCCCTTGATTTATACTTTCAAGCAAGTCTGTCTTACCCACACCAGGGTAAGCCCTCGACACGAAGATCGGAGTCTCTATCTTGCTATCCCCACAAGCCCTCAACTTCAAGGTAGTTGGTAACCTCTATCTTCCTCAGCAAGGAAGCCCTCAACTTCAAGGTAGTCAGCACATCTGTCTTCCTATCCCCGGAAGTCCTTGAATGTGATCACCAACATTCGGAGTCACACGAAGCAAAAACTGAACGAGCGGTTCAGTACGCATAGGGAATGAAAAGCTTTCTCTCTCTAGAAATCACCTTAGCAGTGTGTGGTCTCTAGATCGATCAACTTCTCTATATTCTTCATTGATCCTTTTCAAATGAGCTCCTATTTATAGGAAAGTTTGGCCTCCTTTCCAACGGTCATACCTTCCTTAAAAATTGGAGGGACCTGTACACGTGTAACTTAACCGACGGTTAGTTTATAACAGAATAGACGACATCGTTTTATAACAAAACAAGTGTAACCGAATTTACGACATTGTTTTCAGTCTTAACTAAAAAGTTCGGATTGAATATTCGGAGTGAAGTTTCAGAGTTTATGAAAAATATTAAAGAGTAGACAAATTATAAAAGCGTAAGCAAAATGAAAGTTCGGAGTCTAACTAAAAATAATTTTCGGAGTCTATATAAATTCAGAGTGAATAAACCAGAGATGATCAGATTCTATTTAATTGGTGAATTCGGTATGAGAATTCGGAATGAGAATTTGTCTTCAGAATTCATAATGATAATTCATCATCAGAATTCGTAATGAGAATTCGTCATCAGAATTCGTAATGATAATTCAATGTCGAACTTCATAAGGATTCGTATCCAGAATTCAGAGTATAACTTAATCAGAGTCCGTATCTGGAATTCGGAATGAAACTTTATTATAGTTCTCATCTAGAATTCGGAGTCAAACTTCATTATAGTTCTCATCCAGAATTCAGATCCTAAAACAGAATGCTTCATATCAATGATTCAAACAATTCCGAGATTATATAAATGAATCTGAATCTTATACTTAAGAAATATATGGATGAAAATATGATAAGGATAATTTTTTTTACAAAAGCGATTTTCCTTATAAAATCAATTTTCCTTATAAAAGAAATTTTCATTATAAAAGCGATTTTCCTTATAAAAGAAATTTTCCTTATAAAAGAAATTTTCTGTATAAAATCAATTTTCTTAAAGATAAGGTGTTTGTGATTTTCAAAACAAGAAGGAATGGAAAAGTCATAGGGAAAACCTTATTGACTCAACAATCTCCCCCTTTTTGGAAAGAACAAACATCCTTACGAAAAAGAAATTCTAAGAAGAAAGAAAACATTAAGGCTTATCTCCCTTTTCATTAAGGATATTGATGAATACGACTAACTCCCCCTTAGGCATTGAAACCCTAAGGATCGTATTCTAGATTTTCGGAGTGATATTTCATTACGAATAAGAAAGTCATCTTTAATGAAAAACTCTCCCTTAGAGAAACTCTATTAGAGTTTGTTTTCTTTCTCACCCTTTGTTAAGATTATTTTTCTCTTTATTAGAGTTCTTTTCCTTCTCCCACTTTGTGATTTTCAAAAAGAATTCGAGGGAATGGAAAAAAATAACAAAGTACCTGAAAAAAAATTAGTAGCAACAACAAAAGAAATGAGCAAGCACAATTTTCATTAAGTTGGAAAGCTCAAGATACAAAAAAAGATAGGATCTGTCTATTTTGGATCTTTTTCCTTCGCCATGAGACCCTTATGAATAGTCTTTATCTTCTTTAAGACTTTATGGTCTTCCTTGGCTTTCTTTTCTAACACAACAATTCTTGCAATTTGAGCTTCAATATTTTCTTCCTGAGCTTTAGGATTTTCTTCCTGAGTTTTAAGCTTTTCTTCCTGAGCCTTCAACTTTTCTTCAAAATCAATCCAATGATCCCTTTCAAACTTCGTGTTTTGAGAAACAGAATTCAGCTTCTCATTCAGATCTCTGACTTCTTGAAACTGGAAATTCTTTTCATCTGTCAACTTTTCTTCAAAGGATGAAGTATGTTAATTTATCTTCCTGTCTTCTGTCTCAAAGGCATACATCACAATGTCTTGGAATTCATAAAAGAGCCTCATCTCTTCTACAGTCTTCCTCGACCAACTAGGGATCCTCTTGCAAGATATTTTATGTGCTTCATATCTGACAAAGAATGTTTTGAACTGAACCTCTATCTCAACACATTTGTCCATAACCATGGATACAGAGTCTGTTTTCTAATTCAATGCATTTTGAAGCATCTGGCATCTTGAATGAATGCTTGAGAAAGTCGTAATAGTACCTACCAACTTCATTAATGACTGAACAACAAATTCATGACCCAACAAAGATGACTCCGAATCCGAAACTTTGCTTGGAGAATTTTCATCTTCAAAATGCTCAACCTTCTTCTTAGAAGAATCACCAACTTCCCTTTTCTTTACAACAACTGAGCTCGGGGTATCAAAAATAAGTTGTTTTCCCTTGTCGTTTTTTGGAATGGATTCTTGATCCGGAGTTCTCTTTTCATTTTTAGACACCTAAACAACATTGTCTTCCTCATCAGCAACTTTCTAAGCACCAAACTCTACATTCTCCATTTGAGAAATATCATGTAGAAGTTGTTCTTCCTCTGCATGATAAGCTACTTCTTCTTCTCCTTTATCCTCATCCATCGCAAGAGTGACTAACTTAGAAGACTCATCTTTTGAGGTTCAGAGAAACAAATGTTCAAAATGAGTCCCCTTATAATCATCTACTTGCTTTAAAACATCTCCGGTGTCACCACTACCTTCAAAAACTACTTCTTATTCTTCAAATTGCTCAATCTGCTCTACTTCCTCAACATGCTTAGAAAATGCCTCTTCCAGAGCAACAATGTTTCTTCCTAGGGTCTCAGGTAGAGATTCCAGAGAAAAAGATCTCAGAACAGGAATGTTCGATGAAACCATCTCATTGAACTTAACAAAGTCTGAGCTACCTCGTCTTCAGATATCTTTTTATTAAGCTTCTTTTCTTTCACTTGTTTTTTAGCTCATCCGCAGTTCTTTCCTTCAAGGCCTTAGCCTCCGCAGGATCCAAGCCAAACTGAGGCTCCCCTTGCACTCTCTTCTCTTTGATTTCCCTCTATTTAGCAACTACCTCATCAGGGTAAGCTTTCTTATTCTTCGGTATTGGAGGTGCGGAATGAACTTCCTTAGATTTGGGATTCACTCCTTCACCTTCAACTTCTTTCATCTTTCTCTTCCTCACTGGCTTAGAGGATTCAGGTTCATCAACTTTTGGAACCGTTTCTTTTTGAGCAGGTAAATCAACAAACTGACCAGTCTTCTTGTCGAAGGCTACATCCATCCTTTTGAGAGTACCATCACTCACCAACATAATCTTGAAAACTCTTGGATTAGACTTGCAAGCCTCCTTGAAAGACTCAAGGCACCGAACTATCAATTTTGAGAGTATTGTTGGATACATTATGATCTGAGCTCTCAAATTCCATTTCTTAACATTCTCAAGAGTAATAAGAATGTGTTTCATCAGATTAATATTCCTCATATTTATCATAAAATCTAGGATTTAGATCTCACTCTTCTTCAAACTATCTTTGTCACCCTTTCTCAGTACGATAAGGCCTTGTACCCATAACTATAGAATCCGGAAATTTGTAGATAGAGAAGCAATTTTCGGAGCCTTATCATCTGACAGTCTGAGAGTTTTCAAAGCCATTTCCTTGTCGAAGCTTCCTTTTGAATTCGGAAAAACATGAGCAATGAAATCATATTCTACTTCATTGTTCATCCCTACCAAGCTGGCTGCCTTGGTATAAGAAAGCTTATAAGTCTTTCCATAAGACTTAAACGATAATTTGTCCCTGCCATTTTCCTTATAGAAGGAACCTTTCTCGTAGAATTATATAAGTAAATCCGAAAATACTTCATCTTGATTCCCAAGCATAGACACAACAACATCTTCCCATCCATTAATCTTAATGTTATTGGATATAAGAGAATCATACATGTTGAAGAAATCAGGATGAACCAACCTTTCTCTATATACCAACCACATCGAAATCGGTTTAGAGGAAGACATGTCTTCAGAAGCTACTTCCAAAGACATTCGGATCTGAAGAACTCTGAGATGTTCGGAACGGAGAAAGCTGAAGTTCGGAATGGTCTTAAAATAGAGAGTCATAGCTTCGGGACGCTGGAGCTTCAAAACCGATGTGGGACAACCATTTGGGGTCCCCTTTATATTGGCAGCGAGAAGACGGTTCAACTTCCTCAGTTGATCGAACGGTTGTGAAAAGCTGAGATCAGATCTGACGGTTGAAAACCAATTCTCAAGAAAACTTAAATCCGATATTTTAAAGTAATTATTAAAAAAAAGATTTAAGAAAATTATAATCCAAAAACAAAATATAAGAAAATGCTAGAAAGTAAAGTATGACTACGAAAACTTGAGTAAGGAAATCATACCGTTCAGATTGGCTTGGAGGATTATTCGTAATGGGTAATATAAAAAAACCAAAAAAAATGTAAAACTCACTAAGAATAACAAACTCAGTATGGAAAACTCAGTAAAAACAACATTTTAAGGATTTCAGTATGAAAGTTTCATTACAAAGGTTAAAAAAAATGAAAAAAAACTCATTATGAAAGTCTCGGTATGGAAATCTCGTTACGGAAATACCAGTACGAAATTTTCCATTCCGGAAATTTTCAATACAAAAATTTCTATTCCAGAATTTTTCTATACGAGAATATCCATTCTGGAAATTTTCTATTCCAGAAATTTCCATACCAGAAATTTAGTTCCAAAAAGTTTGAAAACAAACTTTGAAAAACATAGTTACTCTAACAAACAAATGTACGCCCCCTATGAAAATGAGTTTATTACTGTAAGGAGATTTTTTCAATATAAAGTTAATTAAGAAAGATTACCTTATGGTTATCATTCCTAACTTCAGTTTAATGTATTCAAATCTATCAGTAGGAAAAGATTTTGTGAAAATATCATCAATTTGATCTTGCGTTCTGATAAATTGAAGAATGATATCTCCTTTTAGTGGGTGATCACTAAGAAAGTGATGCCTAATATCTATGTGTTTTGCACGAGAGTGATGTGTGGGGTTCTTACTTAAGGAAATGGCACTTGTGTTATCACACAAAATTTGAGTTCTTGTAAAACTCAAGCCATAGTCTGTGAGTGTGTGTTGCATCCACAACACTTGAGCACAACAACTTCTAGCTGCTACATATTCAGCTTCTGCAGTGGAGAGTGACACATAATGTTGCTTCTTGCAAGACCAAGAAAATAATGAATCTCTTAAGAAATGAAATGTTTCGGATGTAATTTTTCTATCCATTCTACATCCACCAAAGTCAGCATCAGAAAATCTTTTTAGAATAAAATCATTTCCAGAAGTATAAAATAATCCTAGATCCATGGTTCCCTTAAGGTAGCGGAAAATTATTTTTACTCCCTTTAAGTGAGATTCCTTAGGATTGGATTGATATCTTTCACATAAGCATACTGAGAACATTATGTTTGGTTGACTAGCTATTAAGTAATGTAAAATTTTTATCATACCTCTAAAAGATGTTTGATCTACTCGTTTCCCAGATTCATCAAGATCTAAAGAGTTTGAGGTACCAATAGGAGTACTTATACTCTTAGTGTTGTCATAACCATACTTTTTAATAAGATCTTTAATATAATTATGTTGAGATATATAGATTCCTTCTGGTTTTTGAGAAATTTGAAAACCAAGGAAAAAAGATAACTCACCCATCATACTCATTTCAAACCCAGATTGCATTAGACTTTCAGAATGGTCGGTTAAAGATTGCTGAGTTGAACCAAATATGATGTCATCAACATAAATTTTAAGAATCAAAACATTTTTCTTATCTTTCTTTATAAAAAGAGTTGGATCTTCATTTTCCTTAACATAGTTCTTTTGAAGAAAAAATCCAGTGAGTCTAGCATACCATGCTCGTGGGGCTTGTTTAAGGCCATACAGGGGTTTGGTAAGTCTAAAAACATAATCAGGATGTTTTGTATCTTCAATGCCAGGAGGTTGTTCAACAAAAACATCCTCTTGAACATAACCGTTAATAAAAGAACATTTCACATCAATTTGAAAAATTTTAAAATTAAAGAATTCTGAAAAGGCAAGTAGAATACAGATAGATTCAAGTCTAGCTACTAGAGCATAGGTTTCTTCAAATTCTATTCCTTCTTGCTGATTATAGCCTTTAGCAACAAGTCTATCTTTATTTCTTACTATGACTCCATTTTCATCACATTTGATTCCGAAAACCCATTTTACTCTAATAAAGAAATTTTCCTTAGGTGTTTCAACCAAAGTCCAGATTTTATTCCTTTCAAATTAATGTAGTTCATCATGCATGGCTTTGATCCAATCATCATCACCTAAAGCTTCATTAGTGATTTTAGTTTCTAATTGGGAAAGAAATTCTAGATGTTCTACTTCATTTCTTAAGGAACTTCTAGTCCTTAGAGGTTGATTTACATCACCAATGATACTATCACTGGGATGATTCTTAAGAAACACCTGATTTGGGTTTTGAAAATCATGTTCATCAACATAAGGTAGAAAGTCTTCCGGGGTAAATGATTCAGAAGTATCTTTTTGAACATTATCCTTATCAGAATGTTCTTCTGTCGAAGGTTGACAATCAGTTTTTGAAAACACATCCGAGTATGTAGGCTGGGTTGGATTAAAAACAAAAGGATCAGACTCATCAAATTTTACATGTACTGTTTCTTCAATAGTACAACTATTTTTATTAAAAACTCTATAGGCCTTAGAAGTTGTGGAATAACCTATGAAAATTCCTTCAGAAGATTTTGGTGCGAATTTATGTAGGTTATCTTTAGTATTAAAAATGAATACTTTGCAACCAAAAACCTTGAAGTAGCATATTCTTGGTTTTCTACCATTCCATAACTCATAAGTAGTTTTATTAAGAAAGGGTCTAATCAAAACTCAATTTATAGTTTAGCAAGCAGTACTTACAGCTTCAACCCAGAAATGTCAAGCTATAGAATATTCACTCAACATGGTTCTAGTTATCTCTTGAAGAATTCTATTTCTTCTATCAACTACACCTTTTTGTTGATGATTTCTAGGTGCTGAAAAATTATTATTAATACCTTTTCTACTACAAAAAGTTTCAAAATCAGAATTTTGAAATTCTCCTCCATGATCACTATGAATAGTTTTCAGTGGAAGGTTTTTCTCATTTTTAACTTGAGCTCTAAAACTTTTGAAATAAGAAAAAGCTTCTGACTTCCTTGCATGAAATTAAACCCAAGTAAATCTAGTGTAATCATCAACTATAAAAAACACATAGTATTTGCCTCCAATACATTTAGTTTGTGTTGGGCCAAAAAGATCCATGTGCACTAACTGTAATGCATCAGTTGTTGAGACATAACCGATTGATTTAAAACTAGATTTATGTTTCTTGCCATATTGACAAGGATTACAAAATTTAGTAAAATCAAATCAATGCTCTGGTAGATCCTTAACTAGTTTCTTCTTAGAGAGTTTACATAGGTTTCCAAGGTTACAGTGACCTAATCTTCTATGCCATAACCAGGAATGATCTTCCATTACACTTAGGCAAGGTAAATCTTGGCTCCTGAGGTCTTCTAGGTTCAAAGTGTAAACATTCTATTGCCTATTGGCTGAGATAATAAATTCTTCCTTGGAATTGAGAACTAAGAACTTATCATTCCTAAAATTCACAAGATAACCTTCATCACATAACTGACTTATGCTAATGAGGTTGTGCTAAAGACCCTTAACAAAAAGAACATTTGAAATCAATGTTTTTCCTAAGAGAACAATATTACCAATACCAACAATCTCTCCCTTATCATTGTCTCTGAAAGTTACCTTTCCTCCTTTCATTTTGATTATCTTTTCAAAATATCTTTTGTTACCAGTCATGTGCTGTGAACATCCACTATACATGTACCATATATTGTTGCTGGTACTCTATTTTTTTCCAGAAATCAAGAAGAGAATTAGACATTCGGAATCCAAACTTGTTTGGATCCGAGATTACCAGATAACAAAATTTTAGGAACCCACATCTTCTTGGAAAAGTAAGCTTTGTGAAATCCTAAGGATTGGGTTTTGTTTAAGCAACAATTATTTGCCCAGTGACCACCACATTGACACTTGGTACAAAATGGGTCATTTTGAGGAACAAAATAATTGTTACTAAAAAATAGTTTTTCATGGGTATAACCAAATCCAGATTTATTTCTTAAAGGTCGTATTTGGGAATATATTTTATCAAAATTTTCCTTACCATGGGTAAATTTTGATAAACACTTCTTTCAGGAAAAAATTTCGGACTTGATATTTATAACCAAGTTTTTATCCTCAAAAACATTAGTTTTAGAACTAGATCTAGGCTCGAAAACATTTTTCTTAGAAATTAATTTTTCTAATTATTTAGAAAGTTGGTTCTTCTCAGAACTTACTTCCTCATGATTTTTTGAAATACTTTCAAAATCAGCATTTTTCTTATCAAGCTCTATAGAAAGATCTGATATCACTTTTGTAAGAATAAAATTCCTAGATTTTTCCTTATCAAGTTTTTTATTGAGTTTCGAATTCTCAATCTCAAGAAGTTCAACAAACCTAGAGACTTCTTCATAAGTAGGTAAAGTATTTTCTTCATCAGAAGAGGATTATTCATCAGAAGAGTTATAATACTGACTATCATTATAATTTAAAGAAACATTGGTCAATGATTCAAAATTTCGTACCTTAGCCATAAAAGAATGATTATCAATAGGTAATCTGGCTATAAGACCAAGATTCTTCTGTCCTAAAGATTCGTAATCAGAAGATTCATCTAAAGAATCACAACCAATGGCACTCCAGGTGTCACTATCTTTCAGAACATTTTTATCTTTGGCTTTATAATACTTCTTTTTGTTCCTGTCTGAATGCCTTTCTTTCCTTTCTTTCTTTTTGAGCAAAGGGAAATCTGGTCTAATATGTCCATCTCTCTTGCATTAATAACAAATAACTTCTCCATCTTTCTTATCTTTCCTGTCCTTTTTCTTATACTTGGATTGGAAATTTCTCTAGCCACCTATCTTGTTCATCATTCGAGCAAGATTTTCTAACGCATTTTCAGAGATTTCACTTTCACTAGAATCTGATTGAACAACTATATTCTTAGACTTGGATCTGGTTAAACTCTTAGGAGTCTTAGCTTTCATATGATTTGATGTTGTTCTAAAAGAAACAGTACCATTCCCATTCTTCTTTTTGATGTTGTCGGCATCTCTCTTCATTCAGGTTTCATGTTGGAGAAGAGTTCCGAATAACTCATCAAGAGAAGTTTGAGTGACCTTCCTATTCTCATCTATAGCAGTTCTTTTGGATTCCCACTCATTGGGCATAATATCAATTATCTTATCCACAAGTGATTCATCATCTAACCCTTTTTCTCCCATAGACTATAAGTTGTTGACTATAGTCACGAACCTCTGTTGAACTTTACAAATTGGTTCACCATAAGGAAAATTGAAGCCATGATATTCAGTTCTAAGCATATCTCTCCTAGTCTGGATCACTTTAGAAGTTCCAAAGTTTGTAACTTCTAACTTTTTCCAGATACAATTTGCTGCTTCATAAGAAGAAATTTAGATATATATATATTTCTAGTCATTGAACAAAGTAAGGTATTGTGTACCATATAATTGAGTTGATACTCTTTCTTTTCCTGGTTAGTAAAAGTTCTAACTCCCTTATCAGGAATTTTATAATCTCCAGTAAGCATAACAAAGTTATATAATCTAGTATTGATAACAGAAGTCTTCATTCGATCTCTCTAGTACTCATAATCATTACCATCAAATATTGGTTGTCCTGTAGGATTTAGATTATCAATAGAATCAACATTAACTCTTTTCATACTTAAAATAACCTTCGGTACACAAACTTGTTAGAAAAAAATTCGTAATAACAAAGTTCAGAATGAGAATGTTCGGAATGAGATAGTTCAGAATGAGAAAGTGACCAAGAAAACCTTATACTTGAGTACAAGTATTTCAGAGACCTCCTCTGATACCAATTGTATGATCTAAATAATGATTTAGATGCTCAAAATACAAGAGGGGGGTGAATTGTATACTTTAAAAATTCTTTTGGAACCATTAAAGTTAGTTACGAATAACTATGTTTTACTTAAGCAAAGGAAAGGGATAAGTTTAACAAAGTTAAACTAAAAAAATTCAAAACACCTCTAACACCAAATGAAAACTTGGAATACGGAATGAAGTTATAAACTTCAAGTCCTATGATCTTCTTTTAAAGCTGGAAATAGATTCCGAAAGTAGGTTCCAGAAATATGGTTCCGAAAATTGAAACTTAACTAAAGATTACAATATGAGATTATACCTTATAGCATATAGAATCTAAATGAATTAGAATACAATTAATGAAGTATAAGAAAGTTATACTTTCCTTACAATATAAAATTCAGTGGAAACAAAAAAGTAGTAAAACTACAAGTAACAAGATATAAGTCTTTTAACCGAAATAGAAGGGTATCCAACAACCTTGGATAAAGGTCCCTTGATTTATACTTTCAAGCAATTCTGTCTTACGCACACCAGGGTAAGCCCTCGATACGAAGATCAGATTCTCTATCTTGCTATCCCCGCAAGCCCTCAACTTCATGGTAGTTGGTATCCTCTGTCTTCCTCAGCAAGGAAGCCCTCAACTTCAAGGTAGTCAGCACCTCTGTCTTCATATCCCCGGAAGTCCTCGAATGTGATCACCAACATCCAGAGTCGCATGAAGCAAAAACTGAATGGGCGGTTCAGTATGCATAAGGCATGAAAAGCTTTCTCTATCTAGAAATCACCTTAGTAGCATATGGTCTCTAGATCGATCAACTTCTCTATATTCTTTATTGAGCTTTTTCAAATGACCTCCTATTTATAGGCAAGGTCGGCCTCCTTTCCAATGGTCATATTTTCTTTAAAAATCGGAGGGACCTGTACACGTGTAACTTAACCAATGGTTAGTTTATAACAGAATAGACGACATCATTTTATAACAAAACAAGTGTAACAGAATGTACGACATCATTTTCAGTCTTAACTGAAAAGTTCGGAGTGAAGATTCAGAGTGAAGGTTCGGAGTGTAAGAAAAATATTAAAGAGTAGACAAATTATAAAAGCGTAAGCAAAAAGAAAGTTCGGAGTCTAAAAACTAATAATTTTCGGAGTCTAAATAAATTCAGAGTGAATAAAGAAGAGATGATCATATTCTATTTAATAGGTGAAATCGGAATGAGAATTCGGAATGAGAATTCGGAATGAGAATTCATCATCAAAATTCGTAATGAGAATTCGTCATCAGAATTCGTAATGAGAATTCATCATCAGAATTCGAAATGAGAATTCGATGTTGAACTTCATTAGGATTCGTATCCAGAATTCAGAGTAGAACATAATCAGAGTTAGTATCCGGAATTCAGAATGAAACTTTATTATAGTTTTCATCTGGAATTCGGAGTCAAACTTCATTACAGTTCTCATCCAGAATTTGGATCCTAAAACAAAATGCTTCATATCAAAGTTTCAAACAATTCCGAGAATATAGAAATTAATCCGAATCATATACTTAATAAATATATGGATGAAAATATGATAAGGATAATTTTTCTTACAAAAGAGATTTTCCTTATAAAATCAATTTTTTTTATAAAAGCAATTTTCCTTATAAAAATGATTTTCTTTATAAAAGTAATTTTCCTTATAAAAGCAATTTTCCTTATAAAAGAAATTTTCTTAAAGATAATGTTTTTGTTATTTTCAAAACAAGAAAGAATGGAAAAATCATAGGGAAAACCTTATTGACTCAAAAACTGGGTGCTGCAACTATATGTCATTAGATTCTTTACTATAACAACTTGTTAAAATCCAAAACAACTCTATTGATCATTGTTGAACAAATGAAAATTCAACAATCTCAGATGGTCATACTCAAATATCATATCTTCATGGATATTCATTAAATTATGAGGAAGGACTAGATTTGGATGAAATTTAGGATAAAACCTTCAATTAATTTAGATTTATGTGGATTATATTTGAAGAAGTGTTCTTTTTAAATATTTAATCCTACTTTTATTTTGTGGATTTGAATTAGGTTCATGGGGATACCATTACTTATGTATTTTGAAACTATATGTTTTTATGGGTTCTAATTTAGTTTTTAATATTGGTTCAAATATATACATGTTATATATTTAATGCTATTCCTTGATGATGGGATCTGATAGTTTGGTTGAGAGGCTTGGATGATTGGAAACTGGTCAGTTTGATTAAAAATTACACGCCCTCATATCTCTTGAATAATTAATTCTATTCAATTATGGAAAATAATGGTTGTATTTACAGCAGGTAATCAATAATCATTAGAAATGATTTTTGGTATTCACTATTGTAAGTAGATTTTAGGCAATATTGTGTAGCTAATATTAATGATGAAGAATCAATACAACATTCCACAACATTATTTTTTATTTATTATCATTCCTTTTTAACTGTAATTATAATTATCATTCATTTATACACTTCATGTGAAGATTACATGCTCATTAATATAATTTAATACATGAAATTAAGGGTTGAAAATTCCATCTCAGATTATTTTTGAATAGGAATATTTTTATTTTGAAGATATTTTTACTCACTAATTTTAGTTTATATTCCCTGACCTCAAGCCTTATATATTGGTTTAATAATGTCCCAAATTCTTAAATAGTGGTTAGTTTAACTTTAATTTTGTGAAAAAAAATGCTTCAGGTGTTATTCCTTTTATATATTAAATTAACACATGGATATGGGACTTATTTAATGTAATTCCTGTAACATGACAGAGTCTATTATTAAATTTCATTGTAATATAGTTTCTCTAGTTATAAAGAACCAGAAGTCCCTATTATGTTTCTGTTTTATACTAATTAAAATTTAATCAGGTAAATTCATCTCCCAACTCATGTAAAAATGTTGTAAAATGATTTTTATACAATTTTAGGGACTTTGAATTAGTTTTCCAATTTAAAATTTTATCCAGTTATGATAAATATACTCAACCATATTGAATATATGAGTTAAGACTAATGTTTCTTCAGTCATTATATATCTTGGGATTTTAAAATCTTGAGTGAGTCATTCCATTGTTTTTATAATAATCTAGAATCATGTCTTTAAAAATTTTAATATAAGGTTACTTTGAATGTGATTTATTTAACAAATATGAATAATTATTATGTTTTTTAATAGTATATGATGTTTTTTATACTAAAAAGTACTTTCTATAAGATTGGTATCAAATTAATGTTAAATTATGATGATGCGGTTTTATCTTCAGAAACTATTTTATCCAATGAGTATGATGTTTTACATTAAATTAATATTATATTTTATTGAAGGTTCTCCCACTAAAATGATGATCCCAACTAAAATAAAACATATTCATTAGAGGGAAAATATCTATATTTCATTATTAATTATCTTAACTAGTTTTTTATCAAAAACAATGTCTCCATCTGGTAGACAATCATGTCAATCATACCCAATAAGACTATGGGATAGTTGGGTGGACATATCTTTACCTTAATCTATCATATAGATGTAAAAATATCTATTAATATGGTATCATAATAGTTATGGTTTCCAAACTAAGAATAACCCAAGGAAAATTCCAATAAATAAAGAATCTAATGGCTAGGATCACCACATGAAATGATTTTAGCACACACGTTAATTTAATGTAATTTACATTGGCCTAGCCAACATGATTGGATGATCTATATCATGAAAATTATTCACTTGGAAAGAATATAACACCTAATATTTTAAAAAGTATCTAGTCTCAATTTGACATCTCATGTTATTTAATTTATCTATTTTGAAGATTTTAATTATTTATTTTAGAATATTATTCCTTCCATTATATCAATATGATGAAAACATATTTATGATTACTCTTTATTCAACTCATAACTTCTGTTACTAACGTATTATATAAGGCATATATATCCACACAAATCCAAATTCATCACATGAATATGGTATACAAAAACCATTAAAAAAATTTCATATGATAACATGACATCAACAACCCCTATATTAGTATTCCTGGAGTGACAAATATCCAACCCAAAGTTTTCTAGACAAGGCATGATCCTTCATGCTATTGAGAGGTCCCATCCAAAGTTAGTCTTCCAATGGATACATTACTCAAGAGAGACCACAATTACATCAAAATTGTAACTCCTTATATGTATTCACTATAATCAAATCCTCAATTTCACGCTCATAAACTAGTAAATGCTAAAGTCATATTTCCAGAAAACTAAATCCATTACAATAACTAAAAGGTAACTCCTTAAATAGCTTAATGAAAATTTATAGAATTATTCAATCATTTTAAAATAAATTATAAATCCATTCATAATTTCAAAATTGCAATCATGAATAAATATAAGAATAATATAAATAAAGGAACAAGTCATAAATTTTTACACGAGATAAATTTTTTTGAAAAATCAAACTAGGAAAAACAATTTTTTATTTTTTCATGAATTATGGACATTCCATAATTAAATAAATATAGGGTCTTTATATTACTATATAATATAACCTCCTTCATGTTATCATTTTATATGATATTTTATTAAAAAATGATATTAAACAAATTATAAACATTTTAATTTTCAAGTATATTATGTAAATAATTTACATAATCTAAAACAAGAGAACCCACCAAGTTCCATCTTTTGCCTCTCAAACAAACATACCCATATTAACATATAAACCACTCAAGGAAACACATATTAATGTACTAAAAATAGGGACCTCCTTCATTTTTTATAAATTTAACCCCTCCTTAAAAAATTATTTTTATCTACCCAAGACCACTACTTTGAATAAAACATCACTGATCATCCTCATCATCCATGTTTCCATATCTTATTGACAAAAATTTATAATTAATTTTAAATTAAATTCATAATTAATTTAGTTTGATACAATAATCAAAATTATTATTTACTAGTGTAACCCCATTGATATCTCAAGCAATGGAGTGTTGTCTACACCTGAGGCTCCAATGAACATATGAACAATAACATAAAAAATATATCACCTCAATTCATTAACCAATTTCACTCAATACTGATGGAATATAAGTAATGACTAATACATTGACTTTACTCTAATAAGATGGTGTTTTATGGTATTCATTACTTAGCCATTTAGAACTTTTCACCTCTTCACAAGAATTATCTAGGCTGTTGATAAGATTCGACCATGATATGATGGAATCATCAATAAATCCCTAAATCCTTCACCACAAAATTAAATTGAAATAAAGTGAAAGAATAAATAGGAGAAAGGGGAAGACGGAATAACATTTATCAATAAATAAAAACCTCAATTCACTAGTGATTAATAGGGTATAATAGAAGTAAATAAGGGATGAAGGAGTATACATCCCCACCCCTTAGCTGTTTAAAGTGAAAACCAATAAAAGGGTTAATATTTATAATTCATAATTCATCATTTCCCCCTAAATTATATTAATAGTAACTAGGATTAACTGGTACCTAGTGGGACTCCATCATCCACTAATTAACCAATAATAACTTCAATGGGGTCTCATTACCCATTTTATAGCCTATCAAGTTGTACAACACACATGAAATTCTCACTAGGAACTTATCAGAACCATTCACTACATTATTTTCTCTAATAAATTAGTGAAAACCATGATATTAAACTTAGGGATTCCCTACCATAATTTACACCTCAAAAATTACCTTTCAACCATTTAAAACATTTCTAGAAATGAATGTTATAAATCCAAATATATAAATTTGAATATTAATATGGTTTATTTCCACCAGAGTATACTGATTTCTCCATCCCCACAGATAAAAAAAGGCCTGGGACATTAAAAACTCCCCATAATATTTCCCCTCAACCTTGAGAAGTGTCATTGTGTATCACAATTATACTACACCACTCATTATGAATTGATGCACACTCCACACTCTCAAACTACTAATGGTTAAGTTCATTCCAATAACACTCATGATATAATAAAATTATATTATATACTGATGACGTGTTCCCTAGTCAAAACATATATATTGGTTTTTATTCATATTACATGTCTAAGAAAATTCACCCCTCGTCATCATTTGAAAACACGTGGAATGTGTCTGCTGATACTTTGATATAATAAATTTCACTAAAAACACAATTTCTATGCACAAAATCCCCAAATAATGATTCTAACACTATAATAAATCCATAATATCAATAACAAACTTGTTGAACCCAATCATTAATTTTAAACACAATAAAATGACGTTGATGGTTTGAACCGGTGTGGTACTCACTCAATATTTATCCCAAGAATGTCTCACTTGTTAATTTCAAATTTCCAAGTCTCTCACCCAAAAGTAGCACATCACATTCATACTCATTCATTGAAAAAATAATTTTTCTCTCATATGGAGAAGTTATCCAAACCCCAATAATAAAACCAATACATTTATTTTATTTTTCTCTTCCTAGTTACTAAACAAACTAGCGCAATATGATCCTCCTCGATCGATATCCATACTCAGACATTCCCCTCTCAATGGAAATATCCAGGACACTTTTATTAAATAACCAATGCTTGGCCTCAATCACAATGAGACTTGACCTACCATATGTTTCACCACAAGGTTTAGTTATAATTAACCAAAACAATAGTTTCACTAATAAGAATATTGTGGTGTGCCCTCCACTATAAGATTTCCCTTATCATCACTCTATAATAACTAAACTATCAAAATTTACATCATTAATTGTACATAATTTCTCTGAATCCATGCTCAGGTCAAACTATTAGAACCATCAAAAGATCCTCCTTATTGGGTCTAGGACTATTTTAGTGATTTAAGATATTGTATTCCAATTCCATCAATGATCCATCACTGTTACACCAGGGTAAAAATAGATGTATTCCAAGGATAAAAACCTCACTCACTGCTACCATACTATCATATTATAATTTATTATTGAATTTTTATAGAAGTTATATAAGTTCTTTTACCTCACTATTTCCCATGTCACAATAGTTGAAGAATTCCCTATATTCTTTAATAAGTAATTCCATACCACTCAGTGTATCCGTTTTATAAGAAATTCATCAACTTGTTAACAAATATTTGAATTTATCAAGATGTGTAATCTTAAAATCCTTTAACTGACCATATTAACTTAATCAAATTCCCCAAAACCCATTAATTATTTCACCACTACACTACTAATATGTCATCACTTTCACTGATCACGCCTCATTCCATCGGTTCAATATTTTCAATGTATATTTGACCATCGTCAAAGCTACTCATACTCAAACAAACACATGAAAACACATTATAAGGATAAATCCTTTAGCCACATATCAATCATCAAATACCATCTCACACCATTTAAAAATTAATTAAACACTTTATCACATCCTTAGCATGAGTTTCATTAAATATTTCAAGAATTCCTAGGCATGTCTCTAGATAGAAATAAATATATGAAGTCACTTACTATAGAATGATCACATTCCAAGGAGAATTTTCAATTACCTATTGTCTATATGTATTAGATACTATAAAAGGATGATCCTGCCAAAATGATCACTAAGATCATTATCTAAATGTATAACATAGGTTATATTATCATAGATACCTCTTATTGAGTGAGAAATCCCACTATTTTTCTCATATGGGTAATGAATTGTTGAATACAATTTCAAAATGGTGTTAACCTACCACTATTTTCTATTTAATATCCAATTATTGACTAATAATACAACATTATACTACTCTAATAAGTAACTAGACTTATTTCATATTGAATTATATTTCAACATTCTCAGGTCCACATTCTTAATCAAACAACGAATTATACCTCCCATGCATGTTAATTACATTCCCCACATGAAGAAATATTCACACTAGTATTTCTAATGCATCCCAAGGCATCCCACATGTTAGTACCCATCACCCAATAACATGTCACACATGTATAATTTCTATCATGCTAATCATCCACATATTATTCTCATATCTAAAGTCATCCTTATGCTTGGGTTAACCCATAACACATTTTATTACCCCATATCTCAAACCATCTCAAGAAGAAACATACAATTTTACCTTCTAACCTGATAACCCATTCAAATCACTACTATCCAAAGTAATATCAAATTCTTATCAGGCTATACCACCTTTTATAATTTCTATATGCTTTTATGGATTGTAAACCATAAACAAATTTTTATGCTTTCATCTTTTCATAAACTAGACATATCATATGCCATCACACATGATCTAGGTAATTTATCAATATTAGTTATCTAAATACCCATACTACTGAAACATGGTTCATCACCACATTTATTCATATATTTATGGAATCTCTCTCTAATGATTTGTGTCTTGGAATTAATCATAGTTAATAATAATAATTAAAAGAAACACCAATATGTTATTCAGGAAAACCCAAAATATGTTATTTTTGGGATTTTGAAGGATCGAATTAAATTCAATTCATTGAATCTATTTTCACTATCACATACAATCATTCACAATTAATTTGATGTTATGTTGAATGTATGATACATGTATATAAACTTCATTACACCCATGTCCGAAAAACCACAAATCATAACATATATACACCATATTTTTTTTAAAATTCACTCAACAATAACCATGAAAAAAATGAAAAATAATACCTTCTCATTGAATACTTTTATTTCCACCCATAATTATTAGGGATTCTTAATGAACCTTAGTTTCACAATCCAGGCTATCAAATCCACATTTATGTAGTAGGATGAACTATAAAAAAATGGTGTATATTTTTAATATACTTAACTAGACTAGGGAAAATACGTCTAGAATATCAAAAAAATTACTGATAAAAGCCCACCGAACGGGAATAATATTTTTATTATTTCTTTCATTATTATTTTAATATAATATAACATTTTTAGGCAATATAAAAATATTTTTTCAATATGTTATGAATATGTAAACATAAAAACAATTCAATGATAATTATTTTTTAGTACTTTATATTTCATAATAATATGTTTCTTATTTAATTATTCAAAATTTATTTTTGTTTGATTATTATTTTATCTAACTAAATCAAACACTAGTCTACATTCAATGTGCACCAAAATAGACATAATTTTTCAGAAAAATATTAAATAAATGTTTAAATAGGTAATGAATTTTTTTTCATAGTCCATGTGGGTTTTAACCTCTCTACCTTAATCCAACATATTTTGAACCCCTAATGCTTCTGTTGGATCATTATGAATATGAATTCCAAGTTATGTTTTTACCAATCTTATCCTTATCTATAATTCATAAATTAGTGTGATAAATAAAATAAATTCAATAATACCAATTTGTATCATTTTCACCCTAATAAATTCACCTGTGACACAATATAGTTTTATATATGACCTATGATATCCCCCCTTTATGCCAATGGTTACTGACCAATGGATATTCTAAGATAAAACCATGTAGAGAGACTATACACTCAATATCATCATTATTGATATCATGTAATTAACACAAAAATTCTTATATTAGATATTAATCTATTTAACACATATAGATTTATACCACAATAAACTACATGATCAGTAATCAACATCAAATTATAATAATGAAAACATACATCATTCTATATAATTATACATTGAAAATGCAGGTTACTTAATAGGATGACGATATACTATAAAAAATTGGTATATAAGAAAAATAAAATAGGATATGTTAATACCAGTCCTTTTAACAGTATCAAATATTTCTCTTCATCCTTATCATTCTTTGCAATCATGTTCACCTACACTAGGGTCTATGCCATGACTTGCATACTGACCATAATGTCTATATGTATATTTAGGTGCATGTTCATGGTATGATCATAAACCTTAGTACTCCACCAATAATTATTCCCCTAATAATAATCAATATACATCTTAATAAATGTAATGTATTATTAAAAGTGGTAAATAGTCACACACATAACACCTGTTGTGCCATCAAGTGCTCAAGAATACACTTTGATTGTTGAATCTTAACTACATATGCCAGTTTCTAAAATGGAATGTAATTTCCCAATGTATAATAAAATAATATATATGGGACCACTAAATAATGGATAAATCACATTAGGAGAAGGTTTCATAACTCTCAGGACAACTTAGGCTTGGGTATATCCTTGGTATATTACGAGACACAGATCTAAACCATAGGATATTTAATTAGTTCGAGTATATCCTTGGTAATCTAAGTGACATTAAGTCCACTCTTGAAATCCATAATATTAATTAGTAAAGTACACAATTAAAGTATTAAAATACACTCTCTCAATAAAACAAAACACAATATAGATGAGTACTAGTTCATCCCTATTGGGATAGAATGTGGATTCACCTATTTAATCTAATAAGCATTAAAAAGTAGTAAAAAAATTGAGTGTGAATGTATGAATGAGATAAATGTGAAAATAGTGGAATCCACCTATCATTGGATTTATCATCCCAAGTTATCACTTTACCTAAATTTTCATTAATTATAAGGGTAATATTAACATAAATAAGCAAATATTTACCCTCTTTTGTCCATTCTAATAAATATGATCGTCTTTCAGTATACTACTAGGTATGATCTTTATATCCAAGCTTAGGGAAATAAAATATCTCTCTCTGATGAAATGTGAGCTACTATCTCATATTTTGGGTCCTCTATTAGTATTTTGTTTTCCAAGAGGGGAGGTTTTCAATCACCCATTGTATAGATTTTAACATTATGGAATTCCAATTACTCACACTAAAGTGTATTATCCTTTTTAAAAAACATTGATCTATTATTTCTTTACAAAGATTCTATCATCTACTACCAAAATGTTTGGTGAATATGTGATATACTTTAAATACATGAACAACATGTAAAATCACTCATTAAAGTGAATAAAAGTGAATATTTATCAAATAGAGCTCCTAAAATTATCTTAAAAATTATCCCATGCTACATCATAATTAGATATAGTAGAATTATAAATGGAAGAGAATATTTGGTAATTAAATATAGATGTTATTCACTCTTCTCATAAATCATGAGAATGCAAACCTAAGATTAGCTCCACTGCAAGAAGTCTTTTCTATATCCCTAACTTATCCTACTTATTCTCATATGACACGTTCTCTAACGTAAGGAACTAACTCCATTGGTCTAGAGGGTTGATCAGTCTCCATTTCCCCTATTCTACAAATAATTCATGTTCAAGAATTTTTATATTTCACTAAATAATATGATCTAGACCTATAGCAGTTGAATCATGGATAACTATTTTGTAAAAAGCTTGAATAATTCTTTATTAACCATTTATTTCATCACCCATTAACTCAACCCACCAATCCACCCTTGATGTAAGATTAAATTCACATTGAAAAAATGTTGGAGACTTTTCTTGATTCAGTAAGTCATGTTGTGTGTGGAGTTTCAAGATGCCCCCTTTTGTTTCCTTATAGGACAAATGGATTGATATTTGTATCTATGTACATCAATAATAATTCTTAGGCCTCCCATTAATTCCTAGTATATATTATGATTATAATGTAATGGTGCATCATAAGTGATGGGGGTGGAAATTAATTCTTATGAACAAACAATGACACAATGGAAGGATGATAAATACTTAAATATTGGAATATTCAAATTTGTGTAATTGATATAATGTATGGCATTGGTGTGAGACAAAATTGGTAATGTAGATTATATGGAATTAGATCTTGAGGGTATATTTGGTGAGGAAAAAATGATCCATTACCCCACGAGACTATGTTATATATCCCTTAGGCTATGTCATTATGGGATTCAAAATTCTCAAATGTAAAGCCTTACAATATTGAGAGCAATGGAAGGAGAGCATAGTGTGATTTGGGTTTCCATGCTATGTTGGCTATGGAACGTCTCTTATAATGGAAACGAAGCTCAATATTGGTGGGTAACATACATTGATGATTTTCTATGACATTATGTTGGTGTATTAATACATTTATAGTTTTATTTGATAGGCTATGTTTGGATCTAATGTATTCTTAGGGACAAAATTATTTGTTTTTAACACATTAATTCCTTCTAATGTTCTGGTATTGATACTATATTGATTTCATGATAAAATCCCAAGGCCCAACACATTTTATGTGTTCTCCCCAATATAGTATCATGATACCAGTTTTAATATTATAGTATCACATGACTTATGCATTACTTCATCCAAAGGTAGATCCCTTATTTTCTAGAACATGAAAAATAATTCAATTTCTCAACAATAATAATTATTTCAAAAAAAAAAAAATTTTCAACGGAATTAATGATTTGATCCCGATATTGAATATTATTCTCATGATTTCATAATAAAATAAAATATTACATTTAATAACTAAATTAAAAAGAAATCAAACATAACACTATTGAGACAACTAAAACAAAACAACGAAAAAAAGTATGGTAAACACATTCCTCTAAATTTGAGGGACTTTTTTTCCATAAGTAATTACCCTAATCAAAATAAAAAATATTACATTCCATATTATGATTAATTATCATGGTAATAAAGGTTAAATGAACATAAATTAGTTTTATTTGGACTCGCACATGAAATACATTTAATTATACCTTTGTTTCACAATCTTCCTCAATTTTTTGGTTTCTAAAATTCTTAATTAATCCTAAATAAAAATATTATAATCCAATTTCTATTTCTTCTTATGGGTTCAATATTCAAATAACTATTTATTCCACTTAAAAACTATTCACATTTGTGTGTGCACACATAGACACACACACACAAATAGACACACACACTATTTTTACTATTTTAAGTAATATCCAAGGTTTTGAATCTTATTATTGACTGTTTATATTATTAAACAAAACCACCACTTATATAATGAATCCTTCAAGGATATTTATTATTTTTAAGGTATAGAATATGGAAATAAACATACTCAATGAGGTGAAATTTGAATTTTTTTTAAATGAAATAAAACCTATCTAAGAATTGAAAAATCACTACGTGTCTACAGTCTTACCTGAAAACAATTTCATAGGCTTAAATTCCTTTAAATATGCTCTATTATTAAATTATTTTTGGTTAGTTAGGAGGTGGGGAATATTTCTTAGGGACAACTTTCATTGTGATACTCATGATGCATTTATAAGGATAAAATAACAATTATTTAAGGTAGTGGAATACAATTGAAATATTAATTGTAAATATCACTATGCTATGAAAAATAAAAACAATAATTTTATAAATTAATAACATATTTCGTTAATGATAAATTGATGAATACCCTATATTAAAGGTAGTTATTAAGGATGATCATTATGAATGAACAAAAGAATCTTCCCTTCAAGGTGTATCCATACAATTAATATAATCACCAAATATTTGTGTGGGATAATCCTTTACCCCATAATATTCTCATGTATTCCATGGAAATGGAAGATGGATTAAGAGATAATTAGGAATAATTAACTGCAGGCTAGAAGTATTCAGAGACCCATCTAAATAAACGCTTCATCATTATATATCCCCCAAATATTTTATTTCAGTATCCATTCATTTAATAAATTTTTTTGTAATATTCATTTAATGTATATTGTTACAATGTTTCAATCATATAATAAATACAATTCCAATAAATTTCATCTTAAGAAACATTATAGTTAATGATAATAAACATAAAATATATTCAAATGTTAATAACATAACATTCAACTACTCTGATCTGTCATAAATTTTACCATGTATTAAAAAATATGGATCTCAATACCATACAATATAACTATGTCATAAAATCAAAGGAACAAGAATGAAATACTATGATATATTTATATCATATGAAATGATATTCCCAAATACCCAACAATTTATTTTATATCATTGATGGAATAATTTTTGAAATAACCATAATATAAAATATGATATGACCAAAAATACATGAAATTTATATAGTGTTTAGGGATTATGCTCTCCAACATCTCACCTTCACTAAAGCCTTATAAACTATGTGAAATTTCACCAAATATCATTTCATATAGAATAACTTATGAAAACTTATAAAAAAATCCATTTTAATTTTGGAAAGCTACCATAAACATAACCTTATATCAGATTATATGAAATACCATGTTAGTATAAATGAAAAACTCATTTTTGATAAACTCTAAAGACTACTAAAGAAAGTCTATATGTGTTTGAAAGCTCGATACACATTGATTCATCCAAATCTTTTTTCTACATGGGCCTTTGAAGCATTGAAAACTAATATGAATTCCCAAATTCATAAATGTAAGGAACATAAATCCACTAGAAAATCAATCGTGACACATAAGATATAAATGGATTTTGAGAGATCTCTAGTAAACATTTGTTATTCCTATATCCACCAGCTATATTATATACAAGTGTACACAAAACTACAATACATGTTTCTAAGACACATTGTTTTACAATCCCTATATCCGACTCATAGAATCTTGATTCTATAAGTATAAATGAGTAAGTCGATGATCAAATCACACGCCCCACATCTAAATAAATAACCACATCATATATACAACATCTTTATATGGATATTTATTTCCTCATTCTACCTCAATTGAGATCCCAGATGCTAATATTTTCATATGAGAGGATAAATCCCATTTTATTAAGTATCAAATGATGACATGATAAAAAACATACCCAACCACACTGATTATATAATCATAAATGATTTCAAAATAAATTATTCAAATTATGAAGGTTCTCTTGATAGTTATATTTTTTTACTTAGTTATGAGGATTCTATTGGAGTTGGTGGCATATAACCAACTACATTGTACTTTATTTATTAAATAAACACCTTATCACATCTAGATTATTATTCTTTTTGAGAATTCATGTGATAATGTCCCAAGGATAGTTTTTTCATTAAAAGGTCATAGTTTATCCCTACTATGATGAGAACCCAGAAGGGACATAACACTGTTTTTGAATATATGTTGTATAGCTGGATGATGTTATTTGAGGGACAAATATAATACAGGCCGTAAGGGGTGAGGACTCATAAAACATAGAGGCACCTTCTCATGGTGTGTTCCCTTGGTAATATACAGGAGGATATTATGAGAACAAGACTCGCCAATATGAAATCAACATTTCATACTGTTATTGGATGTTCCTATCTGTGGATGTGTTTATTGGTCCTTGAACATTATGATTATTATTAATGGTATTATAACTCGCGCACTTAGATGTATTGACGAAATATGTGACGACACAATGTTTACAGTGAGTTATGATACATTGGCTGTGTGATGAGTAATATTTCATTAATAGATAATGTGAGAAAGGATTTGTCCCTTCTGTTCCATGATGGAATTAGATATCTCATGCCCTTTGATGGAATTTATATATCCTAAATAAATCCATGGCCATGGTAAAGAATGGGAGAGTTCAATTCCATAAATTCAAAGAAATAATAATCGAGCACATGGGTTGATGGCACTAGCATGTAACCTGCTTGATTCAAGATATCGTGACAGAGGGAATATATTACATGGTAAGCGTTCATATGATATGACACATAATTGAGGCATTAAATTCTTTATCTATGGGTGCATTGGCATGTTTCTAGATACTAACCTTGGACTTTATGTAGGCTCCGCATAATGCCACAGAGAAAGAGGCCTAGAGGGTCACACACTAATTTTTCCCATGTATCTCAGTTAAATATAAATTTAAAAAGTTAAATACATATTATTCCCGACAGTGGTTTAATAATTATTTAAGGAATCCTAATTGCATTTATTTTGACACTAGTTATTCGAGAGAATATAGTGTGGGTGAAATAATATATACTTATTAGCATGTAATGCAGTTCCATTTATTTAAGAAATAAATAGCCATTACTCAAGGTCTAATAAATGCGGTGGAGGAAATAATGAAAAATGGAAAATAAAATTTCACGTCGTGTATATTGAATATACACATCATGTAGCTTTATGGAAAACGAGTACACGTCGTGTATTAATGATTACATGGGTTGGTAGTTTCTCCAGTTGGTATTTTGAGAAAAAAAATATTGTTTTATTAAAATATATTTATTATAATTAGCATGGGAGCATGTCAAGGAATTAATGATTTGACATGGGGGTTTTTAATAAGAGTTAAGGAAATAAATAAAACGTGTAACACGTTTATTTATTTTCATTAGTCTTTACCCTCAAACCCGATTAAAAATATCCACACAACCCCAACACTTTTCCAAAGAGAATCGTTGTGCACAAAAATTTTAGAGAATTCTTTCAAGGCCGAAAGAACTCCTTCCTCCATGAATGCTCTCAAGACAGAGAGAGATCCCCCTCCATCGAATCAAGGAGATCGAAGGTAGACATCACAAGTGAATGTTCTTCTGTGATAGCACTCAGAGATCCCTTCGACGATGTCCAGAGATACATGGTACACGTGTGGATCACTGCTAGAGGAATCCTACACTTGGATTCTATGACGCAACGACAGATTACATGATCGTGACTGGAGACATCAACAAAGAAGGAATTCCACTAAGGCAATTCTTGTGAATTAATTAAATTAGTTATAACCAACATATAATAATCCTATCTCTATGGTTCCGGGACTCCATGTTTTATTTTTCTTCGTTCTATTCTGATCATCCAACATTTTACATCGTGATGGATCTTGGATTGATCATTGTTAATGCTAAAGTTAAAGTTGGGAAAACTGACGTATGCGCTTCCACTGCGCCCAGAACCTTCAATTGGGTTCAAAGGGGTCAAATCATAGATTATAATTATTTATTTTTTTGTTGGTGATTTGCTGATTTAATAATTTAGTTGTTTCAATTCATGTTAGTTATTCTTTAAAATCTGAATCTTGAGATATGTTCCTCCTCTCTCATTTCATGTTCACCTTATTGAAATGAATTTTTCTTTAAATTTTGATTAAAATAAAATAGAGGAACTCATTTGTAGGTGAAAAATTTTCTTTCCCATACAGCACCAGAATACACGACATGTATTCGGAAGTACACTCTATGTAGTCTTGGATCAATGCATTGACTGATCCACCAAATCAGGCCATGTATTGGATCCTATCTAAGACATTTATGACACTATGTGTTGACTAGGAATAGGTGGCACAGAGTTTCTAGATTACATGTCGTGTGGTCCAACTAAACATGGTGTGTAGTCCCTTCGGGTTAGGATTGGAACGTGTTCCCCATACATGGGTTTCTTGGGTGGAAACTATGTAACGTGGATACTACACGGCATTTGTCCCACTAAACACGCTTTTTACTATGAGAATTTACGAAGTACATCTACACGCCATGTCCTCGGGAATGTACTTCAGATGGACGATGAACAAAAGTACAAGCCATTTAGTCGGAACTACACACTGTGTACTCATCCAAATTACTCAAATTTATTAAAATTTATTATTATATTATACAAACCCTTGAGATTTTTACCATAGTGAAGGTGTAAAGATGAGGAAGAACACCTGATATGTGTTATATATATGTGTGTTTAATTTAACATATGCATAATGAATGAGAATTCATTGGTTTGCTTCCAAGGTACAAGTTACGTAAAAAGATAATTTTAAATGAATTTATTTGTTTAAAATTATGATGGATGAGAATCTCAAGGAAATTCAGAAAATGATTTAAGATAAAAGGATTGATATTTAAAGGTAATTTATTGATTTGAGCTAGATTTAACTTAAAAAATAAAGATTAAAGACTTGAATTACAATTTTATTAATGTGTAATATCGTAGCATGTATAGATGATCATAAGCTAAACGAAGACCATTTATTGGTGAATTGTTTCTTTTAATTTATTTAATTTATTTTTTTGGCCCGCGAGCCCTCTCCTCATTAATATGTAGGGCCTGAATTCCAATGGATTCTTTTATGTAAAAACCCCACTTTACCCTACACCTGAATGTGAGATAAATGCATATGTAATGGATGGAGCTCCCAAACTAGTGGAGGCGGCTCATGTTCGGAGCCAAGGTGAAACCAATCCAAGGAGATACAAAGGTGGATAGGTGAAAAACTGTAAATACAGACCCGAAAGGTTCAAGGTGTTTTCCCCCTTGGTCTTGGGTTCGTTTATCAACCCCTAGATAAAATAACCAATATAAATAGCTTATGATCATACCATTTATTTTATTTCTATCAGTTTAATGGTTTATTTATTGTGGGTGTGTTGTCACGATCGTACAATTAATGAATTCAATAAACATTCAAGATGGAACTAAAATAAAACTAGTATATGCATAAAATATTATCTTAGACATGGTTAATCACTTATATATATCCCACTTAATATTAAAAAGTATGTAATCAAATATAATAAATTGGAAATTTATGTATAAGGATAAAATCCCACAATGAAATATTAAGTCAGTATAACCTTCCAAAATCTTGGTTAGAATCGAACCATAGTTCAAAGTTCTTGACCATCCCTAGTTGGGGTTCTTTCAATTAACAAGGAATTATAATTCAAGGTTTTGGGTTGAATTGACATGGTTCACATCAAGGGTTGATTTCCACAGTAGGACTTGGTGTGACCAAGATGCAAAGGTTGAGGAAATCCAAAATAAAAGGATTTCATGATTTGGGAGTCCACTCAGCGGATCAAGGAGCTGTAAGTTAATGCAGTTAGAATTTTGAATGCCAACCTAAAACCCTTCATGTTTCTTGAGAAACCCAAGTTGGGGTAATGTGAAGGGAAATATGGATCATTGGCACTAGAATATGCAGGCAACAGAATATTCTGAAGTCAATGGTGGGGGATATTGGATTTTGATAAAATAGTCTGAGACTAATAAGTATTAATTTATTTATTTGTCTCAGTTTTTATAATAAAGTACTAAACCTTTTCTCATTTTCATTTGTAGAAACGGAAAGAAAAATTACTTCAAACATATCATTGTAAACCATACTCGAGAAGGAAAACCTTCTCACCGACACTAATTTCCAAGAGTGGTAGAGGCGTTTACGCATCATCCTTCACCATGAGAGGAAATTGTAGGTGCTGGAAGTGCCTATTCTAGTTGCACCTGGAAACGAGGCCAGTGATGAGGAACTATCTCTTTATATGAAACATATGGATGATGCCCCAGATGTCTAATGTTTCATTCTATCGTCCTTGTCTAATGATCTCTTGAAGTAACATGAAAACATGGATGTCTATAGCATGATGTGTCACCTCAAGGATCTCTACCAAGAGATGGAAAGACAAGATAGATATGAGAACTCCAATGATTTGTTTACAACTAAGATTAGAGAGTCTTCACCAGCTGTTCCTCATGTAGTCATGCTTATTGGCTAAATTGAACACCTAAACATCTTAGGGATTAAATTCCTGGATGAGTTGCATACAGATCTCATCCTTTCATCACTGCCCAAGACCTTCTCAAGATTTATTGTCAACTACAACATGAGAAATAATAAGAAGACTCTATTGGAACTTCTGACCATGATTATCTAGATAGATATTGACATGGGGCATGAAAAACCCATATACCTTATGGTGAATAATAAAAGGAAGGACAAGACAGAGGGGCCAAAGACTTATAAATAGTCTGAATCCCCCAAGTGGTGTCCCTCCAAGACAGGGAAGATCTAGAGGCAGGGTAGGGAAAATGAGGAAGTATGTTTTGTAGGTGGCAAGCAAGGCCACTAGAAGAGGAACTTCACCTAGAAGCGTGGGGATGCTAAAGTTGTGTTCATTATCGAATGTGATCTTTCCATTTCTACACATTGTGTATTAGATACAACCTGTGGGGATCAAATCAGTATTCAAATTCCAGAAACAAGTAGATTTAGAAATATTACCAGAGGAGAGGTGGATCTTCAAACTGCCAATGGCGCAAGGATAGTTGTGTTGGCCATTGGCGATTAACAATTCTCATTGCCGACAGGGATGCTTTTGGTTTTATATAACTGTTATTATGTGCCAAGGGATACCAAGAAAAAAAAATTTGTATCTTTTGTGGATATAGATGGATTTATTTTCAAGTTTGGAAAAAAGGGTTGTATCTTTTATATGAACAATGCATTTTATGGTATGGAATAATTAAATAATGGTTTGTATGTATTAAATTACAAAAACTAATTTATGGAAATTGATAATGAAACAAACTCACAAGACTCATACATCACCCAATTGTGGCATCACCGTCTCTGTCACGTAAACGAGAAGCCCCTGAAAAAGCTCTACAAAGTTGTCTTTTTAGACTCTACTAAGCTAAAACCACTTGATAGATGTCACGGTTGTTTACAAGGTAAAATGACCAAGACGCCTTTCGGTGGATAAGGTGAAAGGGCCAGAGATCTTCTAGGATTGGTGCACATAGATGTGTGTGGACCATTTCCAGTAGAATCTAGAGGTGGATATTCATACATCATTACTTTAATTGATGATTTGAGGGGATATGGCTATGTCTACTTAATGAGGTATAAGTCATAAGCCTTAAATAAATTTAAGGAATTCAAGAATGAAGTAGAGAATTTTCTTGGTAAGAAGATAAAGAAACTTTGTTCAGATTGAGGTGGAGAATATCTGATCCAAGATTTCATCGATCTTATACGGGAGTTTGAGAATCTATCTCAACTCAGTCCTCCTTATACACCAATGTGTAATAGTGTTAGCGAAAGGAGGAAACATACCTTTTTGGAGATGGTGAGGACGATGATGAGTCATGAAGATCTTACATTATACTTTTGAAGATATGCATTACAAATTGCAACATATACATTAAAACGAGTACCAACAAAGGCATAAAATGGAATTCCATCTGAGTTATGGAATGTAAAGAAACCCATTTTGTCGCAAAAATGTGTATGGGGAATAGAGACACTTGTTAAGGTCTTCTCAGGCAACAAACTAGCACCTTGGGGCATGAGGTGTATCATTATAGGATATCCAAAGGAAAAAAAATAATATTACCAATATAACCCTTCAGACAAGAAAGTGATTGTCGCCATACAAGACTTATATCTTGAGAGGGAGCACATCCTAAAAAAGGATAGGGGGAGTATGATTGACTTCGACGAAGTTGATGATCAAGATACACAAGAGTTAGTGTTGGAACAAGTTCCACAAGTCCCCGTGGAAGAGTTTCCAGAAACACAAGTACTGTGTATGAGCTCAAGATAGGTAAGGGAATAAGAGAGATTTGGTTTCCTTGTCACCAAGGATGGTGAATCATTATTGTTGGACAATGATGATCCTCTCTCCTACATGGAAGCAGTAGAAAGCTCAGAAGCTGCAAGATGGCTGGAAGCTATGAATTAGGAGATGGATTCCATGTATCATAATCAAGTCTGGGTTCTGGTCGATGAGCCAGTTGATGTAAAGCATGTTGGACGCAAATGGGTATTCAAAAGAAAACTGGACATGGAAGGTCATGTTAGCACCTATAAAGCAAGGATAGTGGATAAAGGATTTCAAAATCATCAAGTAATTGACTATGATGAAACATTATCGCTAGTTTACATGTTTAAATCCAAAATAATCATACTTTCCATAGGAGCTTACCATGACTATGAGATTTGGCAGATAGATGTCCAAACAACATTCCTTAATAGGAACCTTCAGGAAGATGTCTATATGACCCAACCAGAAGGGATTGTGACACCAGGTGAAGCCAAACGGGTTTTCATGTTGCATAAATATATTTATGGATAAAAGAAAGCAACCAGGTCCTGGAACATTTGATTTGATGTAGCCATAAATGAATCTGGTTTCATTAAGAATGAATGTGAGCCATGTGTTTATAAGCGGTTTAATGGGAATGCGATCGTTATTCTAGTAGTATATGTTGATGACATATTACTTATTGTAAATGATATACCGGTCATACAGTTAGTTAAGGACTGGTTGAACAAGTGTTTCTCCATAAAGGAATTGGGTGAAGAAACCTACATTCTAGGGATCAAGATCATTCGTGATAGATCCAAGAGGCTACTTGGACTAAGTCAGGGTATATAAATTGACAAGATACTAAAGAGAATTAGTATGGAACAATCTAAGAGGGGATTGGTTCCAGTGTCACATGACCTACATCTTTCTATGAAAATGTGTCCTCAGACATAATAGGAGAAAGATAGAATGAGTAAGATCACATACGCTTCAGCTATAAGATCCATCATGTATTCCATGTTATGTACCAGGATTGATGTTGCCTATGCACTGAGCATAGTAGGAAGATATCAAGTTGATCCAGGAGAACAACATTGGACTGTTGTAAAGACTATCCTTAAGTATCTGAGAAGAACTACAGATATGTTTCCAGTGTATGGAGGAGAAGAGGATCTTTTCATTAGAGTGTATGATGATGTTAGTTTTCAAACATATCAGAATGAACTGAAGTCGCCATCTAGATATGTTTTTGGTCTCAATGGAGGAGTTGTGATCTTGAAGAGTTCAAAGAAACTAGTTGTCGCTGATTCTACAGTGGTGTCTGAATATGTAGAGGCTTCTGATGCATCCATGAAAGATATCTGGATTCAGAACTTTTTCCAGGATCTTAATGTGGTTCCTATCAGTAAATATCCAAACACATTTTATTGTGATGATAATGTAGCAGTGGATCTTGAAAAAGAACCAAAGTCAAATAAACGGACATAGAACATACTCTGAAAGTATCATCTCTTGAGGGATTTATATCAAAGGGATGAAGTTTCTATGAGAAGACTGTCCACGAAAGAGATCATGGTGGACCCCATGAAAAAAGGCCTATCTCAGCAGAAGCATGAATATCATGTGAGAGCTAGCGGGTTAAAAGATGTGAGCTGTTGGCTCTAGTCCAAGTGGGAGTCTATTGGAGTTAGTGGCCCAGAACTAACTACTCTATTATTTATTCATTAAATAAACACGTTATCACATCTGAATTGTTCTTCTACATGACGATGCATGTGATAATGTCCCAAGGATAGGTGTTGCATTTAAGGGTCATAGAGGATCCCTACTATGATGAGAACTGGGAAGTGCCATAACACTGTTTTTGAATATATGTTCTATGTCTAGATGATGTTATTTGAGGGACACAAATAATTTAGGCCATTATGGGTGAGGACTCATAAAACATTGAGGCACCTTCCCACGTTTTTCTCCCTTGGTAATATCCAGGAGGATATTATGAGAACAAGACCCGCCAATATGAAATCCACATTTCATAGTCTTATTGGATGTTCTAATCTGCGAATGTCTGTATTGGTCCTTGGAATTTAAGATTATTATTAATGGGTATTACAACTCGCGTTCATAGATGTATTGATGAAAAATGTGATGACACACTATTCACTACGAGGTAGGATACATTGGAAGCGTCACGAGTAATACTGCATTCATAGATAATTAGAGAAAGGATTAGTCCCTTCTATTCCATAATAGAAGTAGATATCTCAGGACCTTTGATGGAATTTATATAGCCTAAATAAATCCATGGTCATGGTAAGGAATGGGCGAGTTCAATTCCAGAAAGTCAAAGAAATAATAATCGAGCACATTGGTTGATGGAACTAGCATGCAACTGACATGATTCGAGATATTGTGTAAAGGGATTATATTACATGGTAAGCATTCATATTAGGTGACACATCATTGCAACGTTAACTTCTTTCTCTATGGGTGCCTTGGTGTGTTTCTAGATGCTAACCATGGACTTTAGACAGGCTCTACCTAATGCCACTAAATAAGAGGCCTAGAAGTTCACACACTCTATGTGTCCATGTATCTTAGTTAAATAATAATTTAACAAGTTATATAATGATTATTCCCGACTATGGTTTAATAATTATTTAAGGATGCCTGAACACATTTATTTTGACACTAGTTAATTGAGAAAATATATTGTGAGTGAAATAATATATATTTATTAACAAGTAATGCAGTTAGATTTATTTAAGAAATAAATATCCATTACTCATGGTATAATAAATTTGGTAGAGTAAATAAAGAAAAATGGAAAATAAAAGTACATTCCGTGTATATTGAATATACAAGACATGTAGTTTTATGGAAAACGAGTACACACCGTGTATTAATAATTACACGGTGTGTAGTTTTTCTAGTCAGGATTTTGAGGAAATAATATCATTTTATTAAATGATATTTATTATAATCCGTGTGGGCACATATCAATGAACTAATGATTCAACATGGGGTTTTTAAGTAAGATATAATTAAAAAAACAAAATTCGTAACGTGTTTATTTATTGTCATAAATCTATTAACTCAAACCCGATTATAAATATCCTCATAACCCAAACACTTTTCCAGAGATAATTGTTGTGCACAACAATTCTGGAGAATTCATTCAAGGCTAAAATAACTCCTTCCTCCAAGAATGATTTCATGCCCAAGGGTGATCCTCCTCCATCAGATCAAGGTGATTGAAGGTGGACATCGTATGTGATGGTTCTTCCGTGCTAGCACTCAGAGATCGCTTCGGTGACGTCCAGAGATACGTGGTACACATGTGGATCACCACTAGAGGAATCATACACTTGGATTCTATGATGAAATGACGGATCATAGGATTGTGACCAGTGACATCAACAAAGAAACAATTATACCAAGGTAATTCTTGTAAATTAATTAAATTAATTATAACCAAAACAAGATGATTCTATCTCTATGGTTATGGGACTCCCTCTTTTTTTTCGTTCTTCTTTTTATTCTGTGGATCTGGCGTTTTACATCGTGACAGATCTCAGATTGAACATTGTTAACGCTAAAGTTAATGTTGGGAAAACCCACGATCGTGCTTCCACTCCACTCAGAATATTTAGATTCAATATGAAATATGCACCATTATCATACCAAAGAAAATTTGTGTGACAATTGATTTTGATTACTTGGTCATATAGTATAAAAACTCATTTTGTTCCTCATGATAATATTCCATTATTCGATAAGTATTCATTGTCCTAATAATAATAAAATTTCTTCACAACCTATAATACTTCATGATTAAAATTAGTCAGCGATAACTCAAAGTATTATACATAGAGAAAAAATTTCATATAATTTCATAGAGTAAATGAAACTAATGTAATAAATGATTATGTGGAGTCTTCCATTTATATAACCTGATACATTTTATATTCCAATAAACTTTTTTGAACACTAGAAAACCAAACATATATACTTGTGTAGTCATGTATAATATGGCAGACTGTAATAATATTATTATGCTTCCTTCAATTAATTGGTTTTTTAATACCCATTTCATATCTATCTTATTGTGGTCATATATTTCTGTTACCACTTGATAAAACCATCACACTAATGAATTTAAATTTGAAACACCTCTAATGTTTTTTTTTGAATAATGGCGAGGCTTAACAATTATATTAGAAATGTCGAACTCATTGAACATTTTATTCAAACTATTTTAAATCACAACATCAAATGTTCTGATGTTAATAACATTTTATATCTATATATAACTTTTTCTAAGTTCATTATAATAAAAGTTCTATGAATATTTCCATTAATAATTTTCTATTAGATCAATATGGTAAAAAAATCTAACTATTTAAATTAATTTATATACCAACACATCCCAAAATTATTTAGGGTATAATGTGAAATTAATTTGACGGACCCATGAATGTTTTGGTTCACTTATATATGGGGGAAAACTATGGAACAATATTTCATTTTCCATTTTATAATTTCTTTATAATTAATCCTCATTCACATATTAGACCGAGATGTCTCACTAGAGAACTTGCAATGACCTAGGAAAGAAAAAATACAAATACCCCTATTGTATGTGGTTTTCAACTCTAAATGTGTAGAAAATACAATACATGATATTGAATCCCCAAGACCATAATATCCAATAAATGTACCGTTGTGGATACAACAATATTGGTTTACCCTGAAATTATTGTTAAAAGATACAACACTGATGTCTCCCAATAAGTTGCACTATTGCCTAGAACTTTTATGAGGTAGGGATTATCCTTTTCCGAAAATTAATTTACTCCTAACAATATTATAATTCTTACAAACTTCCATAAAATATATAATAAGTTCATATTATTCCTTATTTTTCAATAGATAATTATTGTGTGATGATCACGTGAAAACTGAGTTTGTAATATTCCTCATCTTTCTCTCTTTTTTGTGTACTCAATGATTCACTATCTTTTAGAATATATTCCTATTAAAAAATGCATCTCTAATAATCCTTGAAATTATTATTATTTGAAATTAGTAATCATGGTATTAAAAATAACTAAAATTTTCCCCACATCATATTCAAATTTTAAATATAAAACTTGTAAGAATAACAAACATCAACTTCTTTTCATCTTCTGGCACCACTATATTAGGATTTAAAGTTATCATGTTTAGCATGATGTGAATTCTTATATCACGATGTGAAAAAAGAGTTTCAATAACTTAAAAAACTTATTCTCTATTTATGGTGTGATAATATTCTACATGAAGCAACCTATTTAATAATTTATTTCAATTATTAATGAAAATATATTGATATAAGCGTCATGAAAATGCCTTTATTCTCTATGTACTTGCATCCAGATTTATCATTATAAAATTTAACTAATAAATTATTAGCTTCAACATCATCATTTTCATTCTTGGTGAAGTAAAACATATTTCCTATGAAAAATATCACAAATGAAGAACCTTTTCTATCAACCCATGCATTCAAGAAACATACTAATTTTTAGTTCAGCACCTCAAAAACACTATATATTGAAAATATTTTATATATAAATATATTTCATATACATAATATACAAATATAAGACTTCATTATTTTCAGCTCAACATCATCGAAATAATATATATAGAAAGTATTATGTATAGAAAAACATAAATATAAATGTCATGAACTATCCCATTAGGGACTATTTCACGACTACCCTAATCCCACCTCAAATAGGACAGGAAATAGACAGTAGAACAATGTTTTCATATCACTCACATGGGAACCATTAGCACAATGTACCTGTACAAACACAAATCTCAATGTCCATAAAATATTTAAATGTAAAAAACTGATAAATCATGAATTGATAAATCTAGATCACAATACTAGAGTATGGAAAAAGTATTGAAATCCAAAAGGGCCAAATAGAATCCCACAACAAAGAGTCCGAAAACAAGTACAACATGAAAGTGTATAAGGGGACAACTATCAAGGAAGCTTCCCTAACACACCTTAGTTAGTCTATCTCATTAAGATCTACCTAGTCCTAGTCCCTCTAAGACTGTCGAATGGTTGATCATCTTCAATAAGACGCAACACATGTGGGTAAATCCCATGTATGGGAGAGTATAATAATACCAACTGGGAATCCCTAAAATCACTAAGCATTAAAAAATAAGAGAAATTGTCTAATTATCGCATGTATACATCTATAGAACATATAACATGAATTTTTATATATTATAAAATAACTATATCAAGGTAAATTCACAACTATAATTCCTATCTAGGAATCCTACATTAAGGGTCCAAACAACACTAGTTTGGATGAAGACATTCCATGATTCATATAGCATGGATGAAATTTATCCAAGATGTTTTGATCATCAATTATCACCATAAAATGTATATGATAGATGTTGAAAGATAACAATACATAGACGATGATCATACCAAATCCTATGGGGTATACCCAAAAATAAATCTCGAATAATATTCTAAGTAGAGGATCGATTCCAACATATTTTTGGTCATGACCATACCAAGAAATCAACCTAACGAAAGATTATGTTAGAGGATCTCAATTCGGGCCTCACATATGGATTCCAATAACTCCATCGAAGAGGTTCCAATAGGGGACCGCCATCCTATGTATAGGATGTGATTCCATACTAACCCTCAAGAAACTGATCAAGGGCATAGTCTCTAGAAAAACCATCCCATGATGAAGAGGAAAAAGGATATAAGTATTATTTTAATGGGTACAAGGTATGTACTAGTAGTAAATGGTGTATCCCTTCAGTACTAGGTCCTACCCGTGTCCATGTTCACGCTTGAATATATGGTATGTACTAGTATGTGCACTCATGGCTGTGTCTGTGTCTTATTGTCCATGTTCGTGTATGTATAGTAGTGCATATTCATGTGCCTGTGTATCTTTACTTGTATTTTATGATATTTTATGAAATGGTTTCATGCCATTTGATAAGGACCAAACACATTGTGATTTTTGAATTTCTCATGGAAACTCTGGAAAAGCATCTAGGGCCCACAAACACTGTTATCCTATATTATATTCTATGTCATATGGAATTTTCTAAAATCCCATATATGGTTTCCAAGTAAACATTTTTTCCTCTGACTATATATTCATCCATGAACCACATAAAAAAACAAGTAACATAATCAACCAAGACGTGCTGTTGTCGATTGTCTAGTTTCATCCCTTTGAATCTACTTGAAAATTGTTCACCTCTTCCATACATCATTGCAAACCAAAATACAAATAATGATATCCCTATATCAATCCCTAATCGATCATCAATCATCGATTCAATCCCAGATCATCATTATCAGTCTGTTACACTTAGAAATTGGTTCATGATGATTCATTTACATGTATTTGTTAAACTACAGGACATAATAATTTCTTAAAATGAATGAAGAATTTTGGGGGAAATCAAGAAACACATAAAAGAGGAATGAACCTCATCTATGTTTAGTTAGCCTCAATCCATTTTTATAACAATAAATGATGACCCAATCAATAATAACTAATTCTCGTAATAATCACCATAGATAAATCAAATGATATCAAAAAAATTGATGCATAAATCAATTTGTTCATTGATTCATGTTTTTCATTTTAATAAAAAGGGGGAATGAATCCAAATAAATCATCATCCTACCTATAATTTGGAAATTCATTGAAAAAGAATAGTTCAAAGCCATTATTATTGGAATGATCTGCATGTTCCATCACAAAATGATTTCTGATCCATGATTCGATGATCACTAGCAAACAGATGCTCCTAAAATGCTATCCAATTGATTTACTCCATTTGAAGGGTTTTGTAGCTAAACCTGAAAATATGCTAAAATAGAGTTTATATATAGAATTTAGTAGTTTGTGATAAATAATTAATTAAATTAATTATTTCAATTAATTTATTTAAAATTTCTCCCTCAACTGTACTCAACCCACACATATGACTTACTCGAAAGTTATATCACACATAAGGTAAAACCCAAACTCTAAACTCAAGGGAAACATCATATTTCATATCCTAGAGTTTTTTGTAATTTATTCCATTTTATCTATAAAAAATCATGTGCATTCATTAAATATATATAATATATTTTACTAATAATTTACGAACACACCAGACCTGAAAAATATTAATTCTTCTCAGTGCCTATCTCTGAAAATATTCCATACAATATTCCATAAAATACATTGAGACATTTGAGTCATTAGATTTTCCTTACCATAGGGCTTTGCATTTTGGAAATCCAAAATAAAAGGCTACATGAAGATATGTTGATATTGATCATGCATTTGGTTCTGTTACTCCCAGATGCTCTCCCAAAGGTTCCTATGCTTGAATTGGAAATGAACTGGTGGACTCCATCTCCCATGAAGGACCATGTCCCACTGATCCTCAATATCTACCAAGTACTCAGAGAAAGTATCTCCATCCTCAAGGTAATGATTTCCCAAGTCCAAAACATGAGACAGATCATTCACACACCTCTTATGTTGTGACATGTGGATGAAATCAAGAACTTGATCTAACTATGGTGGTAGATCTAATAAGTATTATTCCTTCCCAATTATATGAAATATCAAGAAAGATAGAATGAATCTCAGAGATATCTTGCCATCCCAACCAAATATCTTCAGTACACATTTAGGTGAAACCCATTGAAACATATGGACTTCCTCTTGGAACTCTATAGGCCATTTTTTCCATCAACATAGTACTTTTTATGGCTCTATATAGTCTTAATTAACTCTTGAATGAACTGAACCCTCTCTTTAGTGGCACTCACCAACTATGGTTCTATAAGTGACAACTCCCCTTGGTCAATCTAGAATAGGGGTGACTTGAAGGTCTGTTTTTACAAGGCATCAAATGGTTCAATTTAAATGGTGTAATAGTTGATATGATTAATAAGAAACTCAACCAACTATAGGTGATCCTACCAAATATTTACAAACTCAAACATGTAATACCGTAACATTTCCTCTAGGAATTAAATGTTCAACTGAGTCTGGTCATTTTTCTGGGGGTGAATATCCGAGCTCAATCAAATTTTTCTTCCAAAATCACATGAAAACTGCTTCCATAATCGAGATTTTATGCAAGTATAAATGGTTAAAATTATTTTTATGGGAATCCATGGATTGAGAATATATACTACACATATGGGTATCCCATGGTCTCCACCGAACACTGATTATGAATTTCTAGAAAGTGGTCTGACTTGGTTATTTAGTATAAGATCACCTAGATGATAGTGGGTCCCTTGAACGTATGTGGAACCCCAACAATAATTCAATGGATATACAATCGCACATACACTATGGATGCTAAAGTGTTTGAGTTAAACTCATTGGAACCTAGTGCTCAACCATGAAATACTAATAGGTAAGTCATCAGGAGAAAACTCTGCAACTCTATTCTTCATCCATGGTGACAAAAATTAATGTTGGAGGTTATGGTAATTTTTTCCACACATGGATATACAACAAAAGTATATTTATTAAAAATTCTCAAAACCTATTCCTGAAAAGTCACTGGTACAATCATGAATCTTCTAAAATGAATGAAATGCTCCACACCTTCATAAAATAAATCAAGATCATGTCATGTGCATATCTGGGTACAAAGGGCCTCATAATCGGTATACCAAATATGTGACTCCCTTACTCACTATAGAAGAGAAATGGTTACATTCATTGACTAGAGGTAAGATTCTTAGTCCCCATTCGTAATGGATATCGGTAATGTGGCCAACTCCTCTACCACCTTGCTCATTAACTGTGAACAAGATCTCATGTCGAGAGTATCTTCTACTACATTACCCTTCCCATGTGTATAGACAATATTAAATTCATAATCCTAGAGATACTCTATCCATCACCATTGTCTCAGGTTATGATCCTTAGGTGAGAATATTTACCCAATACTATTTCAGTAAGAATATGTTATTAACCACTCATACATAGGGTGGTGTCACCACATCTTCAATACATAAACTACCACTGCTAACTTAAGATCATGGGATCCACAGTACTGATCATGTGATTTCAAATTACAGGAAACAGAAGAAATCATAGCCTTACACTGAATTAGAACATAAAAATTAAAAATACTTCATGAGTCATAGAACAATATGTACTCAACATCCTTTACTGGAAATCCCAAGATTGGAGCCTATGCCAATCTTAGTCTCAACTCTTGGAAAAAATTCCAGAACCTCTCTTTCCCCATAAATGGATTATCTTTTCTGGTAAAATCTCTTAAGGGGGATTATTTCATGGATAAATTATTTATGAATATCATATTGTATCCTTCTAACCGATGGAAGCTCTATAAATCTTTCATTCTCTTGGGTGGATCCTATGCTAACTCTCCCTCATCCATCACTAGGTCCACTGCTACTGTTTCTGCTGAGATAACATGTCCCATAAAGTAGACCTCCGGAATCTAGAATTAACTATTTGAGAGATTCCCTAAAATCTAGTGCTCTTAGAGTCTGTCTAGTAAAATCTTCATGTGTCTTGCATGCTTCTACTTGAATGCTAAGTAAACTAGGATATCATCGATGAAGACTACTTGGAACCAGTCTAAGAAAGATAGAGAGATAATGTTCATGTGTCCCATGAGCACTAATGGATATTTATTTATGTAAAATGGAATCACCATGTAATAATGGTGTCCATAGTGATATTTGAATGTTGATGTTTTGATATCCCCATCATGTTCTTACAACTGGTGATATCCAAATATGAGGTCAATCTTTAAGAACCATCGAACCCCTCCCAACAAAAAAATGATTTTATTGATCCTAGATAGAGTACACATGTTCTTTATGGAAACCAATTTTAGGTGAACATAGTCCGATCATAAAATCAAGATTCCATCAATCTTCTCGGTTAGTATCACTGGGGTTTCCTATTGTGTAACACTTGATCTAACAAATCCCTTTATCTTTACATCCTCCAACTACACCCTAAGCCCATAATGGTTTGCGGGATCCATAAAATATTATAGATCATATATTAGGGTTATCATAGGTTGTATATGAGATTTTATTTTTGTCTTCTCATGGGGAGATAATCATTGAACATCCCTTGGAAATGAATCCTCATACTCTTACACCATTACAGGGAATGAAAAACCCATAACATCCATTGCACTATGGGAAATTCTAGAAAACTGACGTGTAATCAGCTATAGATTCATATACATGAGTCTATCATATGCTTCTAGGGTTTCCTTTGGACCCAAAAAGTAAAACCTAGTTTCATCTATATAGACACATCACATAATTTTCATGAAACTATCTATCCGGGAATGAACTACACATTACCAGTCCATACTTACGATGATTTCTTAGGGCCTCATCACTACTATAAATAGATCTGTCATGAAACAATCACATCCAATAGTTGTTTCCCACTCTCAATAAAAGTGTGTGATCATTGAGTGTTCTCTAATAAGAGTCTCCAAGAGAAAGAGTTGATCCTAAGGCTTAACTGCAATCTTCATGTCTCAAACAAAGTAATTGGAAAAGGAAGGGATTACTCACACATATGTATATATTATTATTGATGCTAAGGTAGATAAGACATAGAACATACCTCATATCATCCTTATAGCCTCTGTTTCGTATTCCTCAACCACATATAGATACCCTCACTACTATTTTCCATCTCCTTCAAACTGTCATGGACTACCTTATGGTGGTGGTTGTAGAAAGTCAAAATGTTTACCATCTCTGACTAATATTCCATATCCTATACAAACTCCTCCACCCTATAAACATGTATGATCATATTATTTACTATTCCTAAGTATCCCATAAAATCTCTCTCTATCATCAATGAAATGGGTCAGTCAATGACATGCTAGATGTAACCGTCCATAAAAAGAGTAACATTCCCTCTCCATAGACTGATTAGTCCCACCTGTAATCCTAGAACCATAAAACATATGTCATGGGATTACCTCCTAAAATTTCATGCATGTTATAGTCCATGAATTTGACATTTTCTCCCTTCTTCCAAAGTATCATCTCTTATGTGTCCACTTCTATCAATAAAAGTATGTGTCTACTCATCCAGGAAACACTCAACCACCAAAGAAAGATCTATCACCCCAACATAGGTAAGAATGCATAGAGGTATAACACTAGGTCAGACGTCTTTATGATGTACTTACTTGATGTTATGATCTTGAAATAATTGATCACCTACCATAACCACTGAGTACCTAGAGGGGTTGGTGAATCTTGATGAATACCCAGCCACTATGTTACTACACTGTGGAAATTTTTGAAGATATTGAATGTGAACAAACCATATAACTGATGGAGATAACAACTCTAATAAAAGGATATCAAACTCTAACCGTGATAGAGTCTCTTCACTATACACTCGGGTTACTAAACACACCATTTCCCTAAAGATCCATGGAAAAGGCTCTATTCTAGGACCAACATTCGATCTTCTGGTGTCCTGACAAGATATAAAAATCATGTCACCAACACAAGATAGTAGTCAAATACCTATGGGGCAGACTCAAATTAGAACCTAAAGGGTCACTATCATTAAAAATCAGGAAGTACATGCAGTTTATACACCACTTCTTCTTGTACTAAGTGTACCATATAATTCTAGATAGGTTGTGGTATAACTGGTGCACCACCATCAGGAAACACCTTCATAAAAAGTGACTATATTGAATCATTATCACTGAGGGGATCATCCTTGTGATCCTAATGTTGTATCATATCAGGAATACATAGTGGAATTATTCTTAAATAGGTATGATCTACCACGATCAACGATTATATCTAGAGTGATGACTCAAGACGGAATTGGATACCCTGAAACAATATTATATGATGAATGTACCATTTTTTCCACTAAAACATCTACATATATTGGGTCGAAGGATACATGATCAGTGTCCTAGTGTATGGATATACTGGCTACCACCCCAACACTAGATCCCATATCATAAATGAATTACTAGAAATAGTTAACATTGTTTTCCAAAACCAATCTCACAAACTGAAGTCCTATTTTAGAAGTAAATCCTTTGATACCACTCTATAATGACATTTCCAACTGGGAATAATATTGTGAATACCTCAATCATACCTATAATAGCTTAAAGGATATATATTAGTACTGAGTAGGCATATCAATCATATGGACGGTATTATCCTAATTCACTTACAAACACACACACATCTCCAAGACCATAAAATATGAAAATATAAAACAGTGGATAAAACATGCATACATACATCTTGATCACACTATTAGAGCTTGAAAACAAGTATTGGAATTCAAAAAGGGTCAAATAAAATCCCACCAGAAAGATTATGAAAACATGTACAGCTTGAATGTGTAGATGGGTACTGTTGTCAATGTAATAGCCATAACACAACTTGATCATTCCATCTAACAAAGATCTTCTTGGTCCGGATCCCACTAGGACTCCGTAAAAAGGTTGATCGTCTATATAATAAAGTAAATGTGTGGGAAAATCACATTTATGTGTGAGTATTACAATACCCAAGAGGAAATAATAGAACTCCTAAGCATATAAAAACAAGAATAATATTCAATTCATCACAGTTATGTGCATACATCATATACTACAAGAATATAGAGATATAATCCATAAAGGCACATCATCTCAAGGTAAACTCACATAAAAAATTATATTTTATGAATCCTACTCAAGGGTTTTATGTAACACTCATCCAGGAGAACATGACCCTTGAGTCAGATAACACTAATGGAGTCCATCCAATATATACAGATCATTATGTCTCACCATAATATGTATATGATAAAAGTATGAAGGGAATGGTACAAAGATTAGGATGACAACCAAGGCCATGAGGTATACCAACAAATCAATTTGGAATAACCTGCTAAGTAGATGATCGATGCATGTGTAGTGTTGGTCACGAAGATACTAAGAACTCAACCTAGGCAAAGATGATGATATATGATCTCACTCTAGACCTCACTAAATTATTAAAAAAAATATATCTATGAAGTCCCAATAATGACATAACCATCCTATATGTTGGTTTTGATTCTAAATTAACCCAAAATAAATGGATAAAGTGAACTATCCCAAATGAAACTTTTTCAAGATAATGATAAAAAGTGATATAAGACTTCTTTAAAGGGGTACATGATGTTTTTTAGTCATACATGGTTTTTACCTTCGACGCTAGGTCCTAATCGTGTATGATATACCCTTACCATGTCTGTTTCCATTTTGGAGTACACAACTTGTCTAAGTCTGTGTACTTTTGGCCTTGTCTATGTTCAACTGGACATGTCCCTACATAGTTTTCCATGACCATGTTCAAGGCCATGTTTCATCCCATGCATATATTGTGCTTCCATCAAAGGGTTATACACTCTGTGATATTTAACATTCTCACCAAAACAAAAGAGCAGTAGCCAGGGTTCCACATGATGTGTAATCTCGGAGTACATTCTGTGTTCAATGAGATATACCAAAATCCAAGATCTGGTTCATGCATTATTGTAAAATCCTTATATTATCAATGCAAACACCAACTAGGCCAAAAGACATGGAACACAACTAGCTCGGACATTCCATCATCTATTTCTAATTTCTTTCCCCTATTAATCAACTCAATGACCATACACCTATTCCATCTATTGTTTCATGCCAAATATACGAGGTATAATATCGCTACTTTTATCCCTAATCAAGAAGCTATTGTTGTATCTTGATCCTATCATTGATCTGATCTTGAAAATGTGATATCGATTTTTTGTTCCAAGAAATGGGTGTGAATGAAAGTATTTTGTAATATTTGTCGAACCATATGCAAAAATAATTTCTTGTGATGAATATAGAATGGTGGGAGAAATCCAAGAAAAAAATGTAGAATGAACCACTGCCATGTTTGGTTGGACTTTATTAATTTACATTATAATTATGAATGAAGATTTAATCAATAATAATCAATTACCCAAATAATCCCTATAGATAAAATTCATACACACAATATAACTGATCCACAAATCAATATGTTGGTCCATTGATTCATGTACATCATTGAAATAAAAAATGGGAATATAATCCAAATAAAGCATTTTCCAACCATGATTTGGATTAATAACTAGTGAATAATGATTTTGTTACATTATCATTAGCATGATCCCTGAGTTCCATCGCACACTGATCGATGACCCATGATCCAGTTGTTGGTCACCAATAGTATCTATTCCAACACTCTCCAATGCCTCCTCTTGATTTGTAGGGTTATTCATATAACAATTGGAATATACCATAATAACATTTATATAGATTATTTTATAGCTTGTGGTTATTAACAATATACATAAATATGTTCAATTATTTTTTTTAATGTCAACCCATGACCACGCTTAACATGAACATCTTATGTGGTCCAAGGTTATATCATACATAGGGTAAAAACCGCACTCTAAACACAATTATGAACATAGATTTTTGATATGATAATCCATTTAGATGTTATTACACTTATTTTATAAAATTTTCAATCGATTTATTTAATATATATATATATATAATCAAAATTAATTCAAAGAACACTAGGCCATAGATTATCACAATGTCTCCACAAATAGCTCCAAAAAAAATCCATAAAATATTCCCAAAAGTACATTACAAAATTGTTGTTTTTAAAATCAACCCTTTTGTATTAGTGTATTTCAAATTTTTAACTAGATTGAAAAACCTCACATATTACAAATCCTTAGTTTTTAAGATAAAATCCTTATGAAGCACAATAACGTTTTTACATTTGTCTATTTTTATCATATAAATATATTTACAAAAAGTAGATAAAATAATGAAGAGATAATTTAAATTTGGTGTTTTGTAGTAATTTATTAATTTTTTCATCAGATAATGACCTTATGTATTGAGGATAATTATATTACATATTGAGGAAATTATAAATTTTTTAATAGAAACATTCCCACACTAAAAAATTTAATAATTAACCCAAATAGATCCATACCTCTCTCAAATACCCAATATTTTTAAAAACTCTTTCATTAAATCTAAAAATTATTACATGACCTTTTAATCACTCAAAAACCATAGAGTGAGATTCTATTCAAAGTATAAATCATGTAAACATGTGTTTGAATATGATTTAGTTTTTCAAAACAAAATAAAAAATAATAACTATATCCTCTTATTCTTTTATAAAACTATTCTCATCACACATATAGAAATATAGAACTACCTATGGGTCTCAAAAATCACACCTATTTCACAACTTCTTTAGACCTCATCATCATATTCATTTATAAGCTCAAAAATTCACTTCATTTCAGTGAATAAATTTAAAACATAAATTTATTTTTTAAAATACGATAAAATCATCTAGGATATTATGTGATATTCACTTTTGGTTTAAATTGTATTTTCATTTTATTTGTTAAAATTTTAACATATCCATGTCCAAATAAAATCTTAAAATCTTGTTAGAAACTATATTATTTCCATAATAACATGTTAAGATACACAAACTGCTTTGTATTTAGGAAATAATATTTGTATCATTTTATTGGAATATTTTACAAAAAAAATATTATGTTTGTTTCATCCTTTCTATTCTTTACACCGAGAGAGATATTCTGTAAAGAAAATTTTATTCAATAGAATATTACACTAATGGTGGTGGGATATGTTTCCATCAGATTTTAGAAAACAACTAACAGAATCAATTTTATCTTAGAAAAAACTACTTTTATTGTGTTTTTCTATTCAATCATATTATAGAGTTTTTGGAATCATAATCAATGTATATCAAAAATGTATTTCTCAAAGAATTCCTAAAAACTCTTTACTAACAAATAATATATCTTATCACATAAGTGAAATGAGATAAGTATACACATACACTATATATATGCTAATGTCCTTGATATAATAATTTTCATTCAATTTCATGATTGAAAAACCCTTTTCATTATCATTTGAATAATAATTACAGGATCCATAAATTTTTACCTTTTGTTTAAACGTATGTATATTTAAAATATTTTTAATGAATTAAATATGTATCATATACCCTTCAAAATAACATAAATAATATCTAAAACACTAATACTATACATGGGTTTTACCAAGAGTTTCTAAATTTAAAAAAAATCTTTCCCTTTTTCTGTATATTTTTTTAATAGAAATTAGTTTTTAAAAGAAAATGAAATTTGGATATCCTAAAGTGTTTTTGATATTGGTTAAAAATAGTTTTTAAAAATTTTTAGGATCAAAATTTTCAAGAATAAAATACTTTAATCATTACATGGTTCTTTATAATTATATATGGAAAGTGGGTGAGCGTGATATATCTTATATGGATAGTGATCCCCATTATAGTTCCTCAATTCATTAGGTATGATTTAGGTTTTGATGTTTCTAGTGAGGGTTATTCCAAGTATTAGCATTATGGTTTTCTAAATCATAACTATAATGGTCACTCCTTGTATAACATTTGTTGTTATTTCAATTGTAATTAGTATGGATACTCCAAGTTTATCTATGATGGTTATTCCATGTTTATCTATGGGGGTTACTCCAAATTTAAGAGTGATATGAAAACGATGCCTCATGTTACCCATATGATTTATCTATGATATATATTATTTTTATGGAAATAATATAATTTATAAAGGTAAAATATGTGATTATTGTCAAAGAAAAATATATGCTACTTCTTAATGGTGAAAATTATTATTTTTTGGAAATTATTTTTTGAGAATCTAAAGATTGCAAAAAAAACATTTGCGGGTTTCATTTTTTCCTTTAAGGTTTCTTATAAAAAAATTTTAAGAGATTTCAACAAAGAAGTTGATTTCATTTGTGTGAAAATTTTTACTTTGAACCCATATTTTATCCTAAAAGTGTAATGTCCCAGATATTATGAATAATTTTTTTAAAATTATATGATATTATTTCGGCACCATGAAATCTGACGGCGTGCGATTCCGAGGCCCAGAGTGCCGGTAATGACTCGTCGAAGTTTGGTTGAGCTTTAAATAGCGCGCGTAAGTAGATTTATTGATGAAGTAGAATAACACTTAAATAGTAACTTGGATCAGAAATCTAAGGGCACTGTTGCGTTCAGGATGGCGGGTTTACCCAAGGCGTGACTTAAGATTAGTCGGCATGGGCCTCCTGTTAGAAAAACCAAAAATGGAATAACCATAAATAAAATAATTAAAGAAGTTATTTTATTTTTCAAATGATTATAACTCCTAAATGGTAGCTCGAATTGAAAATATGAGACCACCAATAAACTCATGAGGGCATTATTTATTTAAGAAGATACTAACATTGGTCGGTTCCGTCCACTAGTGAAAGTTAGTTTTTGGACGTAAATAAAATAATTAAGTGACAATTATTTAATTGTAAAATACGTATCATTTAAATGGAAACTCGGATTGGAAATCCAAGAGTACCGTTGGGTTCATTGGGGTGTGTTTCACTTGGGTAGAGCCAAACCTTGACCAGAACGAGTTGATGGTGATTGTAAATAATTTTCCAAATGTTTTTTTGGGTTCGTTCAGTAAACGCGCGAGTGGAATCATATATATTTTGAACCATTTCTCATAATTGAAATCCTAGGGCACCGTTGAACTCGTAGTTCTGATATTCGATTAAGGATACCTTCACCTTTACAATAGTAGGTTGATGGTGAAAGTCAGTTTATTTGAATTTTGTGGGAGAGTAAAAAGAATAAAAATAAAATAAAGAACAACTTTAATTTTATTTTTAAAACCTCCCATTTGATGTTTAGTGGTAGGAACCTCCCAAAAAACCCCCCAATTTAAATTAAAAGGTGGGGACCACCCATACCATGAAATATCCCTTTAATGGGAGAAAAATATTTTTTTTCCTCCCATTTATATACCAACTCAATTATTTTATTTAATAAACTTATTTGGCACTTCACCATTTGGTTGGAAGATTGTTGGAAAAAGGGAGAGATCTGGAGAACCTGGAAGGGGATTCTTAAATGAATAACATACACTACAATGACGAGCATACTATGGAATTAGATAACAAAGAAGAAGATTGTGCCTCGATTGGAAACATCTTCTGGTAGCAACGAATGCTGATGTCACCATCTCTTCGACTTAGTCTTCTTTATATCCTAAATTCACGACGATGATGGAGAAATGAACATGGCCATCATCCCGCACATAAACTATGCTACCCTTTCTTTTTATTCTTCATGTGTTCTTCATGCATTCTTCAACGCCTAATATTTATTGGCACTGGAAACATGGAGTTTTGTTTAGTGCAATATATAGATGTGAAGCCCTCGACACAAGGCTCACAAATATGCGATCGTATAATTTTTCAGGCATGGAACGAAGCCCCAATGGTTCGTGGAAAGAGGTGGCCAAATATTTTCTGGCAACGGAAATGCAATATTCTGTTGAGTGTGACATATGGACGCAGAGACCTCGACCCAAGGTTTGAGAATATGTGATCATTTTATTTTTTGTGGTGAGAACGAAGATGTGATAGCCCACAGAAGGAGTTATGTGTTGGAGCAGGGTGGTGTGGTGTAGCTAGTGCAGGCGGTGCGCGCGCTGCTAGTGGGGCCTGGTGGCTTCGGCTAACGACAAGGCAGATTAGGTAGTGTTGCGAGTAGGCAGTGCGCTGGAGGCAAACCATGTGCGATGCGGAGGTGCAGAAGATTCTTGATTTTTTTATAGGAGTGAAAAATCATAGAAGAAAAAAATTTGATTAGAGAGAGGAAGGAATAGATAGGAAAAAAATTAATAGAAAAATGAATATAAAAAAAAGAGATAGGGGCGCTATTTGGACCCGTTTACAGCAAAATGGTATACCCCTCTTGTTTGTGAATCTCAAATGAAATTGGAGAGGAAAACATTCAATGAAATAAAATAATAATAATAATATAATATTATTGTTATATATGGTTGTCAAAACCCTATTTAATCCATAACATACCAGTGTGACCTCGATTTCATGAACTATCAGAGGTAGTGTGACCTTGACATGAAGACAAAAATTATGAGTCCAATATTTGATGCCTTTTTCTGGTTTTCGGATCGGGTACCCGAAGCTCTCAGAATTTAATATATTTAATATTATTATTAAATCTTCGACTCTCCATAACTCTTGCGTACGACGTCCAAATGACATGCTATCAGTGGCGATGTGATCTTATGATTAATACGGTCGATTTATGTCTAATGTTTGATACTAAATTCTGGTTTATGGCTCAGGTTCACAAAACACCCAATAATAAAATTATTATTATTGTGAGATGTTGTATTTGACATACCTCCCTCATACGGTGTTGAAATGAAAAACCGTCAATAGTGATGTAATCCTTGGAGTGAGAAGGGCCCTTTGGTATACTCCACGTGAGATTTGTATAATTTTTGGATACGATCATGTTGGATCGATCATAAATCCAACCAGGTCTTGGGACTAAAAGGCTAATAACTTACCGACCGGGCATCCGATCGACACACCGTCTATTGCGTTGAGACCCCTATGACGTGGCGGTCCTTTGGGATAATTTTTCATGGGATTTGTGGAGGTTGGAGTATCAAACAGTGGATTGAGGAGCAGATCCTCCCAGAGACAAGAATGCTAAGTACGGGAACCCAGTAGCTGGCTGTTACTTGAAGAATGAATAGTGATCTTATGTGGGTCAGCACCAAGAGATCCTGTGTGGGTCAGAACTGATCGATCCTTTGTGGGTCACCATGGAACGATCCTATGTGGTTTAGAACCTAGAGATCATGTGTGGGTCAGTACCGAGTGATCCTATGTGGGTCTCCACCAAGCGATCCTATGTGTGTCACCACCGAGCGATCCTATGTGGGTCAGCACCGAGCAATCCTATGTGGGCCAACACCTAGAGATCCAATGTGGGTCTGAAGTCATGCTGATGAGGTACTAGGATCCTGTGTGGATCCGATGATGTACTACGATCCTCCTTGGGTCTGTTGATGATTAGCGATCCTTCGTGGGTCTTCCTCTTAATAGAGTGAGATGATTTAGTAGTTAAATATAATAATTTGTACTACTGTACCTAAGAAATACCTGGTGTGAGTTGAGTCAGTACCATTTTGGTGTACTTTTATGTGTCATACCTGTGTGGTACATACCTTCTCTGTGTTCCTTCCTTTGTGGAATAGTTGAGCTTTCGGATTTTGATTTGGACTCTGTGTTTCCTCATGATTGAGATGAGTATAATTGATAACATAGGTATATGTATGGGCATATACCTAAGAATTTTTTTCAGTTGATTTTATGCCTTTTGGTTTATCCTTTGTGGATTTTATGAGAACTTGAGGGTCTCAGGGTCTATACTGAGTATCATTGTACTCACCCATGCATGGGCTATGCCCGCACTTTGTTGTGTTTAGGGAAGACGATGGAGAGCACTGACTGAGGAAGAGAGTACCAGGGCTGGAGGTAGCTCGGAGGTGGACCTTATATGAGGTGTACCACAGAGACGACTGATCAATAGTAGCACCTACCCTTTAGGTAGGATATTTAGAAGGTGTTCATAGGAGGTGATCTAATTTTCATTTACTTTAAGTTTCTCGTACTTTCCAATTGGGCATGTATTTTGGCCCATTTTACTTACTGCACTCACTCTCTTTACTATTCTGTTTACTTGAGTTTGTATCATTATGTGTTCTTGTTTGAATGTTCTTACAGGTTATAAAGGCAATGTCTTCCATGTTTATGGTAATATTCCTTCGGTGTTATTCTCCATCCCCTAGCCTATTGATGGTGGGCTTGGGGTAGTCAGGACATGGGCCCCACAAGACAAGTTGTGAAAAATTGGTATCAGAGGAGTCGGATCTACCATAGAACATAGGAATATGATATTTTTAACGACAATAGTGTTAAGTGTAGTTAGTGTGGTTATCAGTTTAGGGAATCCAGTGCTGGTGTGGCGACCAACGTATCCATACACTAGGACCCTGACATCTGATTTCTGACTCAGTGCATGAAAACACAGATTACGTCTTTGTTTTGAAAAGTTTTTCTATTTTTTCTTTGAGTCTACTCACTAGGTATAAATTACTGACCGTGGAACACCTGTTCCTTATCACGACGCCGCTGCATAGACGACCAACTATGATTTTGGAGAGAGTACATGATGATGGCCCACTAAGTGATGAGACTCCGGTGTAAGGCCCTCTTACTATGTTGGCACCTTTGGGTGGTGTACCGGCAACACCACCACCATTTGGGATGCATTTTCCACCAACTGCATGGGTGGATGTTGCACACCGACTGAGGGCATTGCACAAGTTACAATAGTAGAGGCCTATGATGTTTCGAGGCGATACATATTCCCATGCAGATGAGGGCTGGCTGGAGGTAGTTACTAGAGTTTTCCACCTATTTGAGACTCTAGTAGAGCATATGGTGATCTTATCTATTATTATTTTTCAGTGAGTAACCATGAGGATGGGCCACATAGTGATTAGGCTTTGGTACGTGAACCATTACCCGGGATAGTACCTTCAGATAGTGTGTTGGCTATATCACTTCCCGTTGGTCAGTAGTTACAACCAGTAATACCGTTAGCAGACACATATAGGATTAGTGCCTTACGTGTGATTAAAAATCAAATACCCCTTAGGTTCCGAGGCGAGCCTGATTCACAGATGGATGAGGACTGGCTGGAGGAGGTGGATGAGAGTTCTCTAGAGCTTATATAGCTTTGGCATGATGACATGTTAGTAGATGATTATTCATTGAGGCATACTGATCATTCCTGGTACTCGATGAATATGATATGATCTGTACTTCAGTGATCAGACCTCTATGCGAGGTGTATTTAGGGACATCTGAGCTAGAACTATTCCTCTATACATTCCTAATTATGTAGGGGTGCTAGATATTAACTTGGTGGTTGAATGTTCTTTGGGTAGGAAGATACAACCAATGAATGTTAGTAGTGGGAAAAATGGAAACCGACACCAGTCATAGAGACTTGGGCATGTAAAAATGTTTCAGGAAGAAGAAGTTTTATGGAAAAATGAATATATAGGGCAGCTAATGTTGAAGCAGAGCTAGGAGAGCTGCATGAGGTGGTATACTTTTCAACATGTTAAACCACCCCCCTTTTTATGGACCCCAGCAGGCTCATGGAGCTAGAGGATAGGGAATGGGAGTAGTTGCATGCGATCAAGAAGTGTGACTGAAGGGCTCTAGGAATTATTTGAGTTACGATCTATGTCTACTACTATCTTCCATATAAATAGACATAGGTACCAATTATTCATTCTTTCCCTGAATCCAGTTCATGACCTAGAGTTTCCAATTAAGCCATTGACTTGACCCTCACATCTGGAGATACCTTTGAGAGGAGACTCTTTAATCACACTTATTCTGATGGTACGATCTGACCCTTGAGTCTAGATTTTCAGTTGGAACCTCTAGGTGGCACCATCGACGACTTAAAACATTAGTTTGCGTATGGACTAGACATCCACAGTTCATACATATATTGACTATATTAGACAAAAAGGTTATGGTTTCTCTACAATGTTGTAATGGGGTTTTACATGGTTGGAAAAAAGGAAACCCAAGAAGCACAAGATGGACTCATGCATAGGAGGGTGAAACCGATCACTCTTGAGTGGGCCAAACTAACCCTTGTGGTAGTAGGAGTTTTGAGTTTTCTATTCCAAACAAGAGTGGTAAAGCATGGTGACATCTTTTCAAAAGTTGTTTCCAGGATTAACTCCCCAAAGGGAGTGGGATGTATTATTGGGCTAGGTACTACTAGAGATATCTACCCAACTTCCCTAGGGTAGTGGCACCCTTGTCATCTTTGAAAAAAGGGGGATCCTTTCTTGTTGATGGGGATGTGTCAGTAGAGATTTCATGAGCTGGGAAAGAGACTGACAAGTAGAACTATGCTACCTTAGTCCTGGAGTTATCTGTAGTGGTATTTTCATTGAAGTTGTTGTGGAATTACTTGATGGGTGAATGTTTTACTGTCTACTCGGACCACAAGTGTCTCGGGTATATCTTCACTTAGTAGGACCTTAACCTGAGACAACGACATTGGCTCGAGTTCCACCAGGACTATGACATCGAGATAGTCTATACTTCTGGGAAGGGGAATGTTATAGTAGATTCACACACCAGGTGATCTAGTATATAGCTTCTAGGTGATGTGACAAACTAGCTAGCTTTTTAAGGATATCATTTGTGGACCGGAATGGAGTAGTTTTTTTTCAGTATCCCACAGTCACTCCCACACTTCTTCAGCGATTCAGGGATGTGACGCATGGGGACACTGACTGCAAGGCTTGACATGTTCATAAATCCTCAAGGTAGGCACCTGATGTATTTTTTGAAGGTGGGGAGCATGTTAACATCTTCAAAAGACGTACCATGGTATCAGTGGCACTTCAGGAGGAGGTGTTGAGGGAGTTCCATACGTCCCCTCTGGAGGTACATCATAGTGTGGGGAAGATGTACCAGGACCTCTGACATCAGTACTGGTGGCTACAGATGACGAATGAAGTGGCTGAGTTTGTATCACAAAGTCTCACTTGTCAATAAGGTAAGAATACATAGAGATGGCATAAGTCATATGATGACAAGATATGGTAACCCTTTGAGTTCCTGGAGGGGAACCACGTACTATTTCCAGTTTCTCCCTGATAGGGACGATGAAGATTTAGCTGAGGCGACAAGTTATCACTGAGGTTTATCGGTCTTTTTCTGATACATTAGAGGATAGGCGAGGTAGCATACCGCTTGTCTCTTCCACCACAGTTGGAGAGGGTGTACGACGTCTTCCACGTATCTCAACTAAGGAGATACGTGCATGAATCATTTCAAATTATCAACCACGTTGTGAAAGAATTTGACGACGGGGTGACATTTACGAAGGTTTCAGTGGATATTGAGGATCAGTAAGAGTAGTTCCTTCATGGGCGGTCCATACCTCTAGTGCACGTATGCTGGTAGCATAGGAACCTCCAGGAGAGAACATGGGAGCGGGAGGCTCTTATTCGTGCTTTGTACCCTCTTTTGGTTGTTTTTATTTTGTTTTGGCTTTCGAGGATTTAAATCCCTATGGATGGGAGAATTTAAATGTCCTGGAAATTTTTTATAATTTTTTAAAATTATAGGAAATTATTTGAAGACTGTGAAATCTGACTGTGTGTGATTCCGAGGATCTGAGTGCCTGGAATGATCCGTCGACGTTTGGTTGATTATTAAATAGTACGAATAAACATTTTTCCTGAAAAAGTGGACTAACTCTTAAACAGTGACCTAGATAAAAAATCTGAGGGCACCGTTGCGTTCTGGATGACGGGTCTACTCTAGGCGTGACTTATGTTTAGTCGGCATAGGCCTCCTGTGAGAAAAACCAAAAATGGAATAACCATAAATAAATAAATAAATAAATTATTTTATTTTTAAAATGGATATAACTCACAAATTGTATATCAGATTGAAAATTAGAGATCACTTCTAAACTTATGAGGGAATTATTTATTTAACCAGATACTAACGTTGGCTGGCATGGGCCACCTGTGAATGTTAGTTTTTGGCTGTAAATAAAATAAATAAGTGACATTTATTTTATTGTAAAATACTTATCTTTTAAATGATAACCCAGATTAGGAATCGGAGACTACCATTTGGTTCCTTGGAGAATTTTTCACTTGGAGATAGCCTAACCTTGACCGGCATGGGTTGAGGGTGACTGTTAATAATTTTCGGAACATTTTTTCACGTACATTCATTAAACGCATGAGTAGTGTTATATAACTTTTGAACTGGTGCTCAGAATTGAAATCTGAGGGTACCATTGAACTTGCACCACCGATATTCTTTTTAGTAGACCTTCACCTTGACTAATGTAGGTCGAGGGTGAATGTTAGTTTGCGTGAATTTTGTGGGAAAGTTAAAAGAATAAAAATAAAATAAAGAACAAATTTTATTTTATTTTTAAAACCTCCCATTTTATTTTTAGAGGTGGGGACCACCCGAACTAAAAATCCCCAATTTAAATTCAAAGTTTGGGACCACCCGACTATTGAACTCCCCCTTTAATGGGAGATAACTCTTGGTTTTCTTCCCATTGATGTGCTAACTCAATTAGATTATTTACTAAAATAATTTGGAACTTCAAAATTTGGTTGGAGGATTGTTGGAAAAAGGGAGAGCTCTGGAGAACTTGGACGAAGATTATTCAGTGAAAAACATCCACTACAATGAAGACAATCCTCCGAAATTGGAGAACGGGGATGACGCTTGAGCCACAATCAGAAACTTCTTGTGGCAGAAATTAACACCAGCGTTACCATCTCATCGACTTCGTCCTCTTCCTTGCGCCACCTCTAATAGACAACCGAGGTTGGGGTTTTCATATATGTTTGAATTTGTTTTATTGATTCTCTATATCCTATATTCACGACAATGATGGCCAAATGAACATAGACATTGTCCCACACCTAAGCCATGCTCCTCTTTCCTATTATTCTTCCGGTGTTCTTCGTGCATTTTTCAACGCCTAATATTTATTGGCACTGGAAATGCAGCGTTTTGCGGAGCAAGATATATGGATGTGAAGTCCTCGACACAAGGATAACAAATATGCAATAATTTTATTTTTTGGTCTTTTAACGATGCCGTAATGGCTCTCAAAAGTATGTGGCCAAATATTTATTGGCACTGGAAATGAAATATTCTTTTGAGCGCGATACACGGACGCGGAGCCCTCAACCCGAGGATCACGAATATGCAATCATTTTATTTTTCGGGGTTAGAACAAAGATGTGACATCCCACGGAAGGAGAGACGTGGATGAGTAGGGCAGTCCAGTATGGCTGGTGTAGGAAGTGCATGCAGAGAAAGTAGGGCCAAATGGATTTGGCCGAAGATGAGGTAGATTAGGTAGCGGTGCGAGTAGGTGGCGCGGCGGAGGTAGGCCGTGTGCAATGTGGAGGTGCAGCGGACTCCTAGTTATTGTACAGGGGTGCCAAATCATGGAAGAAGAAAATTAGATTAGAGAGAGGAAATAATAGATAGGAAATAAAATTAAAAGAAAAAATAATATAAAAAAAGATATAGAGGTGCTATTTGCACCCGTGCACACCCAAATGGGATACCCCACTTGTGCGTGAATCTCAAATGAGACTGGAGAGAGAAACATTCAATGAAATGAAATAATAATAATATATTATTATTATTATTATTTATGGTTGTAAAAACCTTATTTCAACTATAAAATATCCTTGGGACCTCTGTTTCATGAACCGTCAGTGGCAGTGCAACCCTGACTTCGAGAAGAAAATTATGAGTCCAATATTGGATGTTATTTTTAGGTTTTCAGATTGGGTACTTAAAGGACTCAGAAAATAATAGATTTAATAATATTATTAAATCATAGACCCGCCATAACTCCTACATGCGATCTCTTATTGACTTGTCGTCAATGGAAATGTTATCTTGTCATTAATAAAGTCGATTCAAGTCTAATGTTGGATACTAAATTCTGGTTTGTGGCTCATTTTCATAAAACAACCAATAATAATATTATTATTATTGTGAGATCTTGTATTTGACATATCTCTCTCATACGGTGTCGAAATGACAAACCATCAACAGAGCTATAAACCTTGGAGCGAGACAATCCTTTTTATATAACCCCCATGATATTTGAAAATTTTTGGGAAACAGTTGGGTTGGATCGAGGACAAATCCAACCGGGCCATCCGGACTAAAAGGCTAATAACGTACAGACTGAGCGTCCGATTGATGGATCGTCTGTTGCATTATGACCCCTATGACGTGGGGATCCTTTGGGATTATTTTTCTTAGGACTTTGTGTTAGTTTGAGTTTCGACCAATGTCTTGAGGAGTGGACCCTCCCAGAGAGAAGCAAGCATAGTGTGGGAACCCAGTAGCTGGCTGTGACATGATGAATGGATAGAGATCCTATGTGGGTCAGAACTGAGTGATCCTATGTAGGTCAGCATCAAGAAATCCTCTGTGGTTCACCACCGAGTGATGTTGTGTGGGTCAGCACCATGAAATTCGGTGTGGGTGAACACTGATTGATCCAGTGTGGGTCACCACCGAGTGATCATGTGTGGGTCAGCACCAAGAGATCCTATGGGGGTTTGATGATGTACTGGCGAGGTACGAGGATCCTGTATCGGTATGACAATGTACTAATATCCTCCGCGGTTCTGATGATGATTAGGGATCCTTCGTGGGTCTGCCTCTTAACAGAGTAAGATGATTTAGTAGTTTCATCTAATCATCTCTACTACTGTACTAAAGAAATTCTTGGTGTGATCTGAGTCAATACCTTTGTGGTATGCTTCTGTGTGGAAAACCTGTGTGGTACTTAGCTTCGTGGTGTTCCTTTATTTGTGGAATAGTTGATGATTGGGATTTTGAGTTTGAATCTGTGTTTCCTCATGATTGAGTTGAGTATATTTGATAACTTAAGTATATGTATGGGAATATACTTAAGTAGGGTTGTTAGTTTATTTCTCACTTTGTGGTTGGTCCTTTGTGGATTTTTGGCGACATTGAGGGTCTCTGGGTCCCTACTTATTATCATTATACTCACCCCTATATAGGTTATGCCCACACATTGTTGTGTTTGGTGCAGATGATGGACATCATTGACTGGGGATGAGAGTTCAAGGACTGGAGGTAGCTCAGAGTTGGACCTTAGACAAGGCATACCACATAGATGAATGATCATGAGTTGTACCTACCCTTCAGGTAGTATCCTTAGTGGGTGTTCAAAGGAGCTATTCCAGTTTACTAGTACATTTAGTCTCATGTACTTTCCAATTTGGCTTGTATTCTGGCCCATTATACTTACTACAGTCACTCTGTTTACTATTCAATTAACTTGTGTTCGTATCTTGTTGTGTGCTTGGTTGCATGTGATTACAGGTTATAAAGTCAATACCTTCCTAGTTTTAGGGATTATGCCTTCGGTGCTAGTCGCAAGCCCCAAGCCTATGGAAGGCCGGAATGCGGTAGTCACGACATGGGACTCGGGGAACGATTCGTGACAAAAAAGGATAATTTATAATTTTATCCATGGACTAAAAAATTATTTCTTTATTTTTATGACCATTATTGTGCATTTTGATACTCATCCATCATTTTAGTTTTATTCATAAGATAACCATGGACAATGATGAGGTCAATATGAATATAGTGAAGATGTTTCATGAAAATAAAATATGTTTCTTTTTAAAAGTAATATTTAAAAAGAATAATTGTTATTGAATTGAAATTTACACTTTGTAATATTTGGGTTTTTTATGTAGATTAATTACCTAACTCTCAAAATCTGTTATCCTATAAGATCTTTGAGAATGAAAGAATGTGGATTCATGTTTAAATTCTCTAGAATACATAATGTTGGAGGTTGGTTCATTACACAAATTGTTATTCCAAAGTAATTTATCAGAATATATATAGAATGTTATACTAAAAATTTTGAACTATTTAAAAAAGGAACACCAAAATTAAAAAAAATGTGTAGAAACCTAAATTACAATATTAACAAAATTTTACAAATAACATGATAAAGAAATTTATAACCTTTATTAATAATTTTCTTCTCATTTAAAAAACGTTATAAGGATGTCTGTGAACTTGGATTATGGTATCCATGATTATAAACATATCACAAGGCTTGTATTGAAACACCTTGGAAGCCCTTGATCCACCTTATCTGACAAACACAATCAAAATATCCCTTGGTGAAGTGTACTGACGATATTAGATGAACATTTTGACTATATATCCCCAAGATCCCTTGACAATAATATTGAAAAAAAATTAAAATAGACAAGCATTACTGAATTAACAATGAAATCCACCCAAACACATGTTTTAAGAAAGTCAAGGATACAATCGAAGAACACATAGTAAAAAAATGTTAAAAAACTACAATAAATTTAAATCATAGTTATCTATCCTATTATTCTCTTTGAGGATATGAACCTATTTTTAAAAATGGTTTCAATGGTCACATTCCTCACTTATCAGGATCAGTTTCAAAAACATTGAAATAACATACTCTCTTATTCCTCTATATCAGAAAATATCACTTTATTAAGTGGTCCTTATATATAACAATATTAAAATGATTTTCAATTCATAGTATAATCAAAATGAATCTTTATGCAGTTTAATTTATATATCATTTTTATAGATTCAGTAAAAATTTAATTCATGTAATTTTTATGTATCCTTCCAATGAACTGTATAAGATATAATTTGTATGAATTCCTTTTGAAAGGTTTTGTATTCATATGTATAATGAAATTAGATTCCTCCATCTCATAAAAATGAATAAATTCAAATAAAAAAAATATTTTATAGATAAAGGATATAAATATTGAAAAATAAAAGTTGTTAATTGATATTTTCAAAAGTAAGATTAGATATATGTCATTTGACTAAAAAAACTTGTCTCCAGCCTTTGGTATTCAGGGGGGGCACACTTGAGGGTTGTGATGATCCATCATAGATTTCTGGTAAATCATTTTTAGTATATTAATGTAACTTTGAAAATCCCTTCAAAATGAATCTAGGCCACAAAACAAAGTATTGAATACCTAATTCAACTCACAATCTACCACTCATAGATAATCGAATTAATCAAATTCTCAAAAGGTCTCCCAAATAACCCATAACATAATTCACCAATAGAACTTTTTTCTAGGTAAAATATTATACATCAATACAAAAGACATTCATAGATCATTAAATCCATGAAACAATATTGAATATAGATTGTGGATACAATTTGTAACACCATAATATTTTAAATGAAATCTTCTTTGATATCATATACAACACGCAATTATAAACTTTAATAAACCACAAATATTATTATTTTATATATGTTATAACATTGTTGATGAATTGGTAGGTACTAAATGAAGTAAATGAATTGGGAAATATAATAATATAAATGTTATAATTAATAAATTTTTATTTCTACATTATTATAAAATAAGAACTCAATTTTTAGTAATGTAATTTTATTCTTCAAAATTTATTTTATTCAAAAACGGGTTTTATTGGTCATTGTGAATTAATGTTATTATTAATTTATGAAAATAGTAAAAAAATTATTTAATAAAAATAATATCATTTTTTAAATTAGTATATCAAAATTGTATTATTTTAAATTTTTGTAATTTTTTTTGAAAATATTGATTTTCCAATAAATAGTGGAAAATACTATTTCTATTGAAAACTTTTTTTCAAGAATTTAAAATGTAAAATTTTGTTTTAAAATTATTTCAAAGTAACATTAGTTATTTTATATTATTAATAACCTAATCATGTTCATTGGAATTAATTTTAGGATGAATTTTTTATAATAAATTTTTATACATAAAAGATCTTTTTTTAAAAAAATCATCTTTCATTTCTTTTTTTTAACAATTTAGTCCACTAATATAAATTTAATCATGAAAAATAGTTCCTATATTTTGAAGCAGGATGCCCAAATTAGGTAAATAGGAACCTTTTATTTTTTTCCATTATAAATATTTACCATAGTATTTTTTAGCACGATAAATGTATAATGAGATAATTTAGGTTAAAACTAATGTGACAGGGACTCAAATTCAATACAAAAAATTCCATTATTTCATTGGATTATTCTATTTCATCCAAAATCATAAAAACATGGAAAACGTCAATTTGTTTTCATTTGACATCGATGTTGATCTTTAAAATATTTAAGTAAAACATAAAGTAAAAAATGTCACTTTATTAACATTAATAAATCATATATATTTCTATAAAAATTAAAATATATTTTTTTTATAAAATTTTATTTGATTAATAAATGAGTTTTCTATCATGAAAATTCACATTTATTTTTTATTGATGAAATATTTACCTAAAATTGTCATCGATCATCAACAAAACACTTGTGAAATCAGGGAAAAAATATAGTGAATTATTTTAAAAACTATAATGGTAATATTTTTTGGGTTAATTAATATATCCAATTTTTTGGGGAAAAATTAAACATGTTATATATGTGTGAAAGGTTAATATTTTAATTCAATTTCTTTCATATTGATTACATATACAAATAATTTGAATAGTTGTAAAAATTTCATTAATATATTTTTTTGAAAATATATTTTTAAAAAAATTTTAACAGATCATAAAAATTATAAAAGACGGAAATTAGGAAGATAAATGGTAAAAATTACAATCCATTGGACTTTTTATATATTTTTTTATCGTATAAGTAAAATTAGAACCCTTTAATTTTGAAAAATTCAGTACCATAGTTATGGTTATAATTGGATAAGAAAGGGGTTTAACAACAATATAAGGTTTAAAAATATATATAAACTTACCAAAATTTGATTAGAAGATTATATTAAGATCACATATTCATTATCATTGAATCTATGTCATTTTGGAACTATTTTACATCATTTTGATATGAATTATAATATGATATTTTATGTATTTAAAAATATTAAATTAATTATATTTTATAATATACAATATTTTATTAAATGATTAAAAATTCATAGAAATCCATTATTCATAAATGTGGATGTGGGTATGGATTACAATATCTACAAAAGTTCATGTTTGGGTTGTCAAAAGAACGAAAAAATAATTAAAAAATTCCAAAAAAAATTTCTATGAGAGGATTTAAAATCAACTTTATTTTACATTTAAATTATACCAATTACATAAATCTTTTCCATAAATATTAATTTATATTAATTTAATACATTAAGTAATTCCATGAGTGCCCTCCCATTAATTATAAAAGGGAACTTCATCCCTATCATTATTTACAATGTATGAGCCTTATAGATTAATCAGGACCTACCATTATATAATCCTTGATTAAATCCCCACATTTTGGAGTCTATGGTATTTCCAAAACACAATCATTTTAGGGTTTATGCTCTAATCTAAAATTGGTTTCTCAATGAAGAGGTATGATTGTCGACCAATCATTTTCCATTTTATTTCTTATATTAAGTCCCCTAAATCTTTGATATGCATTCTAATGTAATAAATTATGTATCTTTAATATATTAAATTATTATTATGTAGATAAAAAAACTATTTTCCACCATCTTAATAATTGTTTTAAAAAATTAACGTCACTCGTGAATATGCGTGGACTACCAGCTCCACAAAGGAATACGATAATTTTTTTGATTTCCATTATACTATATGGAAATAGGGATATATTTAATTAATATATATTATATATATGATATAATAATTTCTCTATAATTTTGAATTATTATTTACTTTTCTTTTATTCCATTCATAATGAAATGTAAATAATATTTATGCATATGAACGATTTATCATCTCTATAAATGTTGTAATGAATTTATCTATTTATAGATTTCATTGATGAATATATATATATATATATAATGAATATATATGATATTAATATTATGTTTAATATTTTAGATATGATATAACCATGATCAAACTAAATCGATTATAACAATCAGACCGAAGCTTCCTTGAAAAAATAAAATATTTATTTGGGGAAAAATGATTTTAATAGTGAATTATTAATAAATGGGTGTTGAAATTTTTTAATTAGATCATATATGATATTATAATTACTTCCATGATATTGGAATATAATTATAAAAATGTTAAATTTATTATATAGGAGGTTAGATAGCTTTTCAAGGAATTCAAACTTCAGTTAATGGTTTCTCGTCTCACTTTTATTTTTACAAGACATATCCATATTTTCCACTTTCTATGATCATTTTGTGTATATATTTCCATTTAATGTATTTTTTTTATTATTTTCATGAAAATTATGTTAATTTAAAAAATAAAAAATTTCTATTTTTTCTGAGGGGTTTTTTAAAAAGTACCAATGTGTTAAGGGATCTTCATATCAATATTGTTTCGTTGAGACATGTTTGATTATATATATATATATATATTTATTTATTTTTATAAGGATGATATACTAAATTTAGTATGTGATATATCATGAGTATCAATATTTTAATGAAATTAAGTATTTCATTTGAGGTTATTATTTCACGGGGATTACGATTCAAAAGATACCAAAATGGCAGTGGATTTATTATATAGTCTCATTATTTATCAGGATTATTTATAATCAAGTTTATGATGGAGAAATTTTATAACCTATACCTTAATAATACAATTTATTTTATTTTCATATAACCATTAATTGATAATAAATGTTTTAATTTACTTTTTCTCTTTATAAGTACTCAATATACTGAAAGAATGTTTTTAATGAAAATGAGGGTTTTTCTCTCTTTGGATGGAAATATTTTTTCTTCATTATCTATGTTTAAAAAAAAAGATCCAAATATGTTTTTATATTATTATATAATTTTTTAAAATCTATTTTACCCTTGATTTAATTATTTAAAAATGGGTTTAAATTATTCTTCTTTACATTTTCTAAATAAGGAACATTTTATATTTTACTAAAAATGTGAATGGAATCATTATTTTAGTATAAAAACATCAATGGAATTTACCACCATTAGGATATATAAATTATTTTATAATTTATTTTAAATATTCTAATATTATTTAAAAATAAACTATTTTCCTTAATATTAGGGAAATTTTTATATTTTTAAATTTAATATAAAAATGAAAATGATATTTTCTACAATAAAAATTACAGTGATCTTTTAAAGGAAATTTTCATCTATTATAACATCAATTTATGTAACATAGTATTTATTAGGGATATAATCCAATGAAACCCTATTTATTATTTATTAGGTTTTTATGGATATGATGATGAGATATCGATGAAACCTAATTATTTTCCATGGTCTATGTTATGGGGATTGTTTTTATGGACTTTTGGAATACATATGAATAAAATTTTGATTATGTGATGGGTATAACAATAATTATATATCCCTATAATAAGTTGGGTAAATAATAATGTTATATGAGATCAACAGGTATATATGTGGTCATATCAAACCAGAAAAATGGCACACGAGATGTTATCAAGTGCATTGAATAGGGTATACAGGAGTTAATTCAAATACTGAAGCAAGTACATCGGTGGTTATCCAAAGACTAACATGTTATGAAAGTCTTGGTTGGTATAATTTAAACAAGATTAAGATTATTATTATTCCACACTTATTCCACTCACTTATGGAGTAAAATTATGCTAATGTTGTGGTCTCATAGTTCATGTTCATTGAATCTGTTATGATTACTTTCCTATGAACATCCAAGCATTATGATGTGATTAATTATTTGGATATGTAATATAATGGGTATAGTTTTTAAATTCTAAATCATGTAATCATACTCTTATGCACAAGTTATTATTTAGTGATCATTTATACATCCCTTGATTACCCTTACTAATCACCTGAGCACACACATTTTTATGTTTCCATTCCCTTTTTTATGAATAAATGTTTTATGTATGATATGTATATCAAGGGTTATAGTTTTTTAGAAATTAGTGGAAGATGATATACGCCACTTATGAATTTTTTTATATTTTCATGTTTCCAAATAAACCAAACCATTGATATTATGACCTAGTTTATAATGTTTTGTATTGAATATTCATATAATACTTTGTGATATTTATATATTAAAATATTTTCTCACTAATTTTAGTATCATAGAAACGATTGGTTAATACATCAATATTTTTATTATAGAAATTTGGTAAAAACCCCAAGGATAATACAAAATATAGGATAATATCCAAATGATTTCATTAATATAGAGATTGTTTTTTTCTAGTAGTATATTAATGTCTGAAAATTATAAGTGGATACAGTTTTAGTAGAGATTTATATAGGGGTAATAATCAAGAAAAGAGTTGGTTTATGTATATATAAACTATTATTATCATTCATGATGAGTTTTCTTTTATTGTACACCTTTTTAAACACATATGGGGGCTATTTTTGGATTAATTCACTTTATAATAAATTATAATGGATTTGAAAATATGATAACCACGGATGGATTAGTTTAAATATGAGGTTTTATAGATTTAAAAGAATGTTTCATGACTTAGATATCCTATTAATGATTTTTATTATTATATGATTCCACCTTATGATTCTTGTTTCTCACATTATAAATTCTAGATTTGTTAAATGGATAAAACATGGAGTATTCATGTTAATGTTGAATGTGAATGAAACATGAATAATGGTCCTAAAAAACAACCAAATTAAATAGGATAAGGAATTTGAAATTTGTGATTATGTTTAATAAATTATCTCATTAAATTAATTAAAATATAAACATGGGTGAGTTTCATGGAACATATAATAAGAGAAAAACAGAATTTTAGGAAGTCCATGGAGAGAAAAATATTCATCCTTCTACATGTGAAATATAAGGGAATAAACACTCAAAAAATGTCTTGATGGAATTAGAAGATGATTTATGAGTGGAATTGAAGGGTATAAACTAAGTAATTTGGGAGGAAAAAGGAATATTTATAAAAAGGGAGATAAATTATATCTTAGTTTACCTTTAATATTTTATTTTATAATGTGTTAGAAATATGTGAATTATCTAATACAATTCCCTAAAATAAGATTTAACCCTTAGAACATGGATGAAAATATGCTATTAAAATCATTGAAGTGAATGTATTGAAGTGTTTAAGTGTTGAAATTAATGTATTATATTTTATAAGTGTTATATAAATGCCAATAAATATATAATAATCATGAAATATATAAGGATGTATCATTGTATTTTTTCATTATGGATTTGAAAACATATGATCAAAGGTACCGAAAAACATGAAAAGTGATTTTTTGATAAGGTGAAAATGTTTTATTGGGATAAAGAGATGATTGAAAATTTTGAAGCAAGTAGTATAATATTTTTGACCTTTTAGTTTTATAGTTACATAACAACAAATTAAAATCAGTCATCTTTCATGATGTTTATAATATCTTTGGAATTATGGAAATAGATATTGATCTTATTTGGGGAATAAGGATTGTATTAATTGTTGGAAGAACATGTGTTTTCAAATGGGATTAAATTAAAAGATATAGATACCATGATTTTATTATAATTTAAAGGGTGATCATATGTTCAAAGGCATAAATATTACTTTTTTTTACATTTTAAGTGATGAGATTTTGAGAAGATTTTAAACTTTTTACCATTTTTCTGGAAGAATACTCTATTTTTGGTTTAATTAACCCTCTAGGTTAGTATATAATTTGTTTTTATGTTATGTATGGTCTTTTGGATAGTGAGATATAGATAATATTGATTTTTGAAAAGTGATTCATTGACAATGTGATATTTTTAGAGATATTTATGGTATAGCTAAGGATAACCTTTTAGGTTAGTATCAAAATTTTATTCTAACATTTGGGTGACGTTCACTATATTTTATGATTATATAGTAATTTTTCATGATGATTGTTGATGCTCCTTTCCATCACAATTTCTAAGAACTGAAAAAGGAGAATACCTTCCGCACATGGAGATTCATCATTTGAAGAAACATAAAAAATTGACAAAGGCATGAACAAGGAATTAATTAAACATGGATCACACAAGTTATAAGCTGGTCACACAAGTATACTTGGGTTCCAAATATTTGTCGTGCAGCTGACTTGAACTCCATATTTTATTTTTGCCCAAAGTCCTCAATGGAATATAAATACCCCTTTTCAGCCCCCCATTTCAAGGGTGGAAAAATCCAAAAGTCAGATTTAAGATCTCAGCACCTTAGCCTTTTCTTGAAGTCTTCCGAACACTTATAATGTAATTTATTACCTAGAATGGATGATCTAAAGAGGGGGAACAAGTCCTAAGTGTTGGAATTCATAAAAACTTGAGCGCCTAAGTGTCTAAACCTTAAGGGAAATGACCAAACTTGCACGCCACCTTATCCCTTCAACAGAACTTGCGCAAAACCCTTTTGGAAGCCTTTAGGGATAATACTAAGGACTTGAGCCAAGTCTCGCCCATGTATTACCCTATTGGTTAACCATCGCCCAAGTACACCCATGTTTCCCAAGTATACTTGCATGACCAGTACTTGCACATCTTCCTCTTTTTGGGTCCTCATCCTCCATATTCAACTCTATTCTTTAAATCCACCTATCCTCTTAGAGATTTAGCCTTCAAAACCCTCATCAAAGCCATTTATGGCATGGTTCCTTTGATGGATTCCTAATCTGAAAGGAATTGTGTGGAATATCTCTCAAAACCATGTGATTTACATATCATTATGCCACTAAGGTTAGAGATTTCTTCCATTGAACCTCATCATTTAAGATGAGAAGATCTTTAATCTGGGCATCCTACATAGAAGTAAGCCCCATGTTACCTAACATGGCCCTCCTTTTCAGGTGTAAGCTGCAGTCACAGGATTATTTAACCTGGCCATCCTCCTTAGGAGTAAGCCCCAAGTTCTCTAATCTAGGCCTCCTTTTTAGGAGTAAGTGACAGTCATAATTTCCCTTAACTTGTGCCTCCTTCTCAGGAGTAAGCCCCAACCATAATTTAAAGGCGCCTCTTAATCTGTGTATTCTACTTAGGAGTATGCCCCAATTTACCAAATATAGGCCTCATTTTCAAGAGTAATCCCCAGTCACAAGTACCCTAACCTGGGCCTACTTCTTAAGAGTAAGCCCTGGTCTTAATTTCTTTTGATTTGGGCTTCCATCTCAGAAATAAAACCCAATCACAAGTCCCCATTTAATTTGGGAATTTTCCTCAGGAGTAAGCCCCAAGTTAGAGTATCCAAATCTCTATAAAGCACATATACCTTTATGGACCTCGTTCTCGGGGTTCTTCTCTGAAGTAAGTCACGATCATTATCTATTTGGGAAATCATACATACATAAGCCCCATATCATTCCTTGTCACTGCATATTTCGTGGCACAAATTTTCAGGTTTACTGATACCTCTTGTTTCTCACAGCGAGCATGACTCATGTGAGTTTATAGTGTAAAAGTATCCATGGAAGATCTCTTTGGGTCGTTAGTCAAATGTAAACCCCACAATTCTTAATTGAACTACGGGGACTTTGATCTCTGCCTTAAAAGTAGAGTAGGTAGGAATCCTTTCTAATGTTCAAGCCTATCAATTGTTAATTTTCATCCAGCCCATATGATGTTAAACTATATCTTAAATACTTGAACTACGTGGGTTATGATTCCTTTTCTAACAAGGATACGTAGGTATCCCATCTACGGGTACGATCCCAACTATAAAATAATTAATGTTCTTATGAACAACAATAAACTTCAAGTGCCCCACTGAGTGGCTTTAAACCCAGTATAGATATCATAATGACCAAGATATTTCTATATAATTTATTTAAGGATACCATTGACTAAGAATATCTAATAATTACAGATGATTCTCTATCGATGAAGAACCTCAAAAATACATATAAAATATTCTCTAAATCTCATACATATTAATAATTGATTTCAAGATCAAAAAGGAAATATCATTTTCATACTTGGTTAATTAATTAGGATTCACGAACCTAAGTAAAATCTATAAGAGAGTCCTGAAGAAGACAATAATTCCACCAAAAAGGTGTGATGAGTCCTACCTCCCATCCTCTTGACCAATGAAAATTCTTAAGCCTCATCAGTAAACAAATAATGATCACCTACCTTTGGAAAGTAGGCCCAAATGGATATAGAATCATTGTATGTTTCCGGTTCTACGAATATACCTGTTAGAAACTGATTGGAATGTTTGAACCTTAAACAAAATAGGTCATCCCCATTTCCAGAAGAAACAATAATGGTGAACCGAGAATGAATCATTAACCAAGTTAAATGATGTTTTTCTCTATTTGTTAGGCCCCTATTTAATTCAATGTGAGGTCCAGAAAAGAAATCAATAAGATATGTGCTCATCCAAAAGTTGTACTGGCCAAAATTATCTGGATTATTTCTGTTATATCAAATATTCACTCTCTTACAAGATCTCTCTTTGTTACATAAATGGATTCTCTATAGTTCACACCTGTGAATGCATCTGCTGCTACTCCTACTGGATCCTCATCCGCTATGAGGATCACATCACCTACTCAGGGTCTTCAACGCTGGGTCTCAAATGCACTAGTTAAGGAATACAATCAACATGGTACAATTCTGACTCTGGAGGCTTCTCGACAATCCCACAAAGTCAATAATTTACCCTAGTTGTCCGGACAGCGACAACCAGTGATTATGAATCTGGTGGTTCCAACCACCGTATCCAACCGTTTTAGGTCATTATCCCCTGAAAACAATCACCAGTCCCACCCATATTATTAGGAGGTGAATGCGAAGGTCACTCAAGTCCTTAATTCAAGGAGAAAAGAGTCCTTCATGAGGGATCCCATCAAAAATCGCGCTAGAATCGTGCGGTAGTGCGCCCTCAAGATGATGAGGGCACCACCTTTAGGGGTTCGGCCCAGGTTCCTTAGACCCGTGCACACAAGACGAATAGCCATAGGAAAAATTTGGTCAACATGGAGTAGGTTCTTACTTCTTTCCCCTCCAGAGAAGTCCATCAAGACAAATTGATGGCATATAATGACCAGGCATATACACCGGTCCGTCCTGATGTTACTGCCCTGCAGACTCGTCTGGCAGTAACACACCAATCCCGTCAGGAAATTCTGGTTGAGTATTATAGGCAGGCATATACACCAGTTTATAACTCATTAGCTAGTCAACAAGCTCGTCTGACTGCACCCAAAGAAGCTCTACAATATAACATAGTGGTAACTAATAAGCAGATACATACACTTGTTTACAATCCACAATTATGTCAGCATTCTCGTCTCCCAGTATTGAAGGGAATTATTCAACCATACTTAATGGAGAATACACAGCAGGAACATACAGTTTTCAATGTTCATCAAGCCTACCAACAGCCTCGTTTGGTAGCACTCAGAGAAGTCAGTGGAAAAGCTCTGACCATAAATTTGGAGGAGACTCAAATCCTTTCCCCCACACATGAGTACTGTCAGAATTCACTGATAGGAAAATGAGTACAAGAGAAAGAATACACACCTGATCCAAGCATGGAATGGACATATATCCCCATTCTAGTAGTTGAAGTCACCATGTACATTCTAACAATGGTGAAAGAGCAGAAGAAAATACCTTCTAAAATTCTGGATTCCTGTCAGAATATTATAATAGCTTCAGTAGCATCACAGGGAAAGAAATACAAATCTGTCCCTACCGGTGGGGTGAATCACCAACATATCACTCCGGAACAGATACACTCCATTTTTCTAGTCCAAGAGGGTTGTGGGGCATACTCCCCCATGTCGTATGGACAATCAAGTCAGGCACATATACCTAATTTGAATAGAGATAATCATCCTTACATGACTATTTCTTCTAACCAGGCACATACACTTGCCCATAATAACAACTTTTGTCAACAAGTGGTTCCCAATGTGTGTAGGAAGGAGTCTAAGAAAAAGTCCCATCTAGCACAGTCAAAAAATCAAGAGCCAATCTGTAATAAGGATTTGCTCGTTTCTGGAGTTCTTGATGCACTAAGACAATTATCTATTGCAACTCAAGATTTTACTCTCCCATTTCCCAATAGCGGGAACAATATTTCCAAAGTTCTTCATCAAAAACTTCCTCATGGAGGATTTCTTCATGAAAGTTCGGGCGATCTTGAAGTATCATCTTCAGATGAGAGCCGTAAAGACCCTCTACGTTGATAGAAGATCAAGGAGAAAAAGGGTTCATCTTTTAATATAACCAATCATGGTGGTCCTCCCCATGATGTTGAATTTACCTACGAAATTCCTCGCCAGAGCAGTATTTCACATTGCCTAGAAAGATCTTCAAAGGACAATGTCATGACGAGAAAGACCTATTATCTTGAGGCACTTGCAAATATGAAGCCAGTCATGTCTGATGCTTTACCTTTAGCAGGTGAAATACTTTCTCAACTAGAAGATAGCCTAGGGTGTAGGTCATTCTCCGAACCACCCCTAGGTCTTCATCTTCTAGTTTGATAAATGAATTCTCTACCAATCTTGTTGAATCTAATGAAACAAAAAATAAACACCAGCTTTATTCTAACTGGGTAGAATAATATTCATCTAGTGATAAAGATGAAGTGCTGAATATGAGAAAAGATCTGGATAAAGGTGAATTACCAGTCATGTTTTTGCCTTTGGCTGACTCTCAGTATGATATTCCAGAAATGTTGACGGAAGATTGTATTCATGATATTCGTCTCAACATGGGGAAAACTCTTTTTAAATTGAAAAAGAATATATTATCTTATGATTAATATGAAAATCATGGCAAGATAATAGAAGGGTTACAACGCCAAATTGATTTGGCATATCTCTCAGTTTCCCAATATCTAAGGGTTGAGAATCAGCATAGAAATCTTCAGCGTTCATGCCTTAGCACACTAAAAATATTGCACCAGTTAATTGCTAATTACCCTTCTGATATTCATATCAGGGGATGGGGTGTTCATGGAGCACAACATTTCACTGTAATCTTTAGTCAACAAAGATTGCCAAAAATGGACTCATGCAATGTTATTTCCCATGGTCGGCCACAACCAATTGGTTTTTTTTTCAATCAAAGGATTGCTCAGGAATAGGACTCAACTTGTTCTTCTCAAAGTTGGGCATATAGAAAACAATTTGTCAAATTACTCATGTATTAGGAAAATTAGACTATCGAACAAGCATCTCGTTTAGAGCGTTCACATCATCAGGTGACAAAAGTGTCAGAAACCATCCAACGGTCATTTGAACCAGGTGATTTGAGTGGATGTAGCATAATGCATCTAGCCAATTTCCAGACTAAAGTCTACAAGATTAGGACAGATTTTATGAAAGTCTTAGATGTTGTAGCTCAATATCCTCCCTCAATTTTCAGACTAGGGACTCTTTTAACCCAACCCTAAGAATCAACAAATGGGATTTAGGGAGTTGAGTAGGAACAACCCCAGTCCACCAGACTGGGGACTTTTTTAAATCCTCAATCTCTTCCTCAACGAAAGTCAGTCTTCTCTCCATTATGGAAGAATCCACAAGAGGAATGTAGAGCCGAATTATCAAGATATTCCCTCCAAATTATAGTTCATCTGTAAATTCCTGAGGGGTTAACTCAACAAATTGCAATGTCTCATCAAGGACATGGAAGAAGACAGTATCGCAGAAATTCCGATGAATGGATGAAATGGATTATGTGTCAATAAATGTCATCAATTTCATGGTTACTAATCCTCCAGAGCATGAGGCTCACTCAGAGGGATCAGATGAAGAAGTTCATGCTCAAGAGGATGTGCACACAGAAATAAATGAAGAAGGTATGCATAGACGAAATCAAAGGCTTACCCAGAATCTAGGCATTCTTTCAAAAAACCAACTTCCCCAACTTCGAATGGTGTACAAAAAGGGGAAAGAAAAAAGTCAGGTTTCATTGCACCATTCCTCGGGAGAAGACCAATCACTCTCAATAGAGCAACGATTCACACAACAAGAAGAAGAAATGAAGGAATTAAGGAGGTTGAATGCAGAACTACGTCAGGGTAGTGTTTCTCCTAATTGTGCTGGAGTCAGTCATCCAAGGGAATTTGTTGTTGTAGCTACTGAGATGGATCAAGAATATCCTTCTTTACCAGTACACCCTCACATGTATAATCCTACGGTTCATGCGAAACAACAATCGGTAGTGTTACCATCAATTGTAATACCAATCAACACACTAGTCCAAGATCGAGTTATTGCACCTACACAGGTCCAAGCTCAACCAGATGTTTCTAAAAAGTTAATAACTACTATTGAGTCATTAATAGCTCTGTTGGAAGAAATGGAGGGAAAATTTGCACAAATTCAACTAGAGAATATAGCTTACCCTGAATGGGTTGATGCAATTCTCCCCCCATAAAATTTGGCAAGTACCACATTCTCAATTTTTAATGGTTTGGGAGATCCAGAACAACACATAACACATTTTTTTTCTTTGTGATCCTATGATGGGAATTCCTCAATGACAAGAAGCATTTAAGCTCAGGTGTTTTGTACAGTCATTACAAGGGCCTGCTGTTGTCTGGTATACAAGCTTCCAATCCCAGCCAATTACAGGGTGGGATGATTTCCGCCAAATATTGCTTCTTCAATTCAGCTCAACGTTGCCAAATACAATAGTTTTTAATATTAAAAAATGTACGAAAAGGGAGAATGAAAGAGTTTCAGATTTCATTGCTCGTTGGAAGGGATTAACTTATTTCTTAACATTAGCACTCCCTTGAGAAATTTTTTCCAATCTATGTGGAAAATTTTCATGGTGAATTATGCACACCATTGATCCCTGTGAAATACTCCGAAGGGTTTTGTTACCTTACATCGATTGCTCAGCAGATCAAAGACTCTCTTACAAAGACAAAGGATAAATCTTGTTTAATTGCATTAGCTCCAGGAAGGAGAATGGGTAAAGTAGAGACTACTACATTTATGCTTAAACAAGAACCTGTACCAACTTCTACTTTAGAACCATAATCTTACAGAAGGCCTCCACCTCTTGAACATAAACAACAGAGGATGTTTCTTCAAGATGATCAAAGAGATCAAAGATGGAAACAATTTGAAGAGTTGAAGAAAAAAGTTTATTCTTTCCAAAATGAACAAGTTCCTAGTTAATTCATTTCGGCTCTGGAAAATAATTTTGTTCAGTTTCCAAGGCCGAAAAGGAAAAACAAGGAAGGAGATGAAGACCTTCCCAATTATTTCCCATTTCATCAGATGTTGGGGCATCCAATTTAGGAGTGTTTTGTCTTAAAAGACCACCTATTAAAGATGGTGGACTCAGGACAGGTAAAACTGAATGGTTCTTCAGCTCAGGTAGCATGTGTAAGTTCTAAAAATCTAGAGGAAGAAGGTGCGTGGCAAGAAGTCAAAAGAAAAAATCTGCATAAATATGATGATTGGATGGTCTGAAAAACGATTAACCGAACTCATGCCATTTTACAAACCCAATTAAATAAACCAATTGTGTCTTCTGCTATGAATGCCACAACAAAACCCCCTTCATTAGATGGAAAATCATCAATGAAAAGACATAATTCAATGAAATAAGAACAGTCAGAAGAAGACGAGTTCATGTCAAAGCCCAAGTTGTCTTTGGCTCTGGCAGATTTTATTCCATCTACATTAAATCCACGAGCACCACCCCACCAAATGGTATAGCCTGAACTGGTTCATCAGACCGAATCTTCACCAAAGTGGGAAGGACCTTATTCAATACATAATGTCTACTCTAATGAAGATTATTCTTTAATCCCAATGGATGGAGAACTCATCCCGACTCCAACCAATGCCAGATTTCTGAAGAAGTATTTTATGTAACACAAATACTATTTTGTCCAACATGACGTCAAATAGAATTGTCCCTCCTACGTACAAGCTACATGATGCTAAAATATATAACACCCCTTTGTCCAACATGACATGAAACTGTATTGTCCCTCTTACGTCCTAGCTACATGATTCTAAACTGTAAAACACCCTTTCGTCCAACATGACATTAAACTTTATTTTCTCTCATATGTCTAAGCTACATGACGCTAAACTGTACAGCCCCCTTACGTCCAACATGACATTAAACTGTGTTCCCCCATCATCCAACATGATGTTAAACGATGTCCCTATATTCGTCCTTCATGACATTAAACTATACTCCTCATTCATCTTAAATGATGTTAAACTATGAAAAAGTCCCTAAATACGTCCAATATGATGTTAAATTGTGTTCGCATCTAACATGACGTTAAACTATGTCATCCTTACTATATGACGTTAAACTATATAGTCCCTCTTTTGTCCTTACTGCATGACATTAAACTGCATAGTCCCCTCTCTCATCCAACATGATGTTAAACTGTTTTGTCCCTACTACATGACACTAAATTATGAAACCCCATTGTCTTTACTGCATGATGTTAAAATGCACAGTCCCTCCATTGTCCAACATGACGTTAAACTATACCACCTTTGTCTTCTGATATAACGTTAAATTGTGTCCCCATAATCGTCCTTGCTATATGACGTTAAACTATATGCCCTCGTCCTTGATATATGATGCTAAACTATGCAGCATTGGTCAATACATATGACCTTAAAATATTATAGTCCTTACTGCAATAATTTAATCTACATAGTCCCCCATTGTCCAACATGACGTTAAACTGTGTCCAGTCCCTTATATGTCCAATAAGACTTTAAAGTGTGCATTGTTAGGGTTTTTTCTACCTCTTGTTTCTCACACCAAGTTTGAATCATGTGATATTAGAGTAAATTTCAATCATAACACTCTCTCTGGGCCGCTAACATGCATAAGTCCCAACACCATTTTTTTGTCGTTGTCCTTAATAACAACTTGATCACCAATTCATTCTTCAATCGAACAACACAAACGTTGATCCTTGACTTCTAGGATGGGTATGTACACTACATCATGAGGTTCAATACCAAAACCAATATCTTTGCATCGGTTCAACTTCATCTCATACGATTTTGATTCGTGAATCCACCCCCAGAACCAATATTTTTTTTTACATTTGTTCACCATCGTCCTTGCTATATGACGCTAATCTATTCGAACATTTTTCATGTACGACAATTAATTACAACATTCTTTTACACCCTCAGCTGAGAGTGAATCCTTATTTACATTGATCTCCAATCATATTATACTCCAAAGACTATGTGCTTACATGGAAATGCCCAAACTATTAATCTTGGGCCAAAACATCATTGCAATAAAGTCCCCTTTCACCAATCACATGTACTAACCAAATCTATACAATGGGTCTTTCAAGAACTATGTATGGCTTGATTACCATCCTTATGGGATAGGTAGTAATGTTCGAGCATCCCTCGAATCTAGCCCCAAGTCTTTGGGCCTAACCCCAAATTACTCTTTCAGTCCCATGGCGGAAAAGTCCCTCTGTGAAAACATGAATGTGGTGTGAAAACCCTGGTCTTCATTTACATCAGGTTTATAAAACACAAAATGTGTATTCCCCATTATGTTTCAAGCCCTATGACCCTAAACTAAGATCTCCAACACTCTCATCCCACATGACGTTAAACTGTATTTCAAGAACTACATATAGATTGATTCCAATCTTTATGGGATACATAGTGATGTATAGTACCTCAATCCAGGACCCAAACCCAACATGATTATGGTCAGCATTGGTCTATGTATCTCTTTCATGCATTGGACAATGCCCATTTTGATGTGTCATACTTTTAACCTTAAATACCTCCAAGTCTCGATAACCCTTTTCTTGACTTCTGGTCACAAAATGCCTGATACCAAAAAGTTATTTTTCCTGACTATGAAACATGTTCCCTTAGGCGGCCTTGCAAAATAAGTCTACATAATAGACCATTTAGCAAAAATATGTTATTATTTGACTATGAAGCCAATTCCTTTAAGTGGCCCTACATAATTCAACCCCCTAACGGGTTTTTCAAATAGTGGTAACTTCATTCTTAGGAGGAAAACCTCTTTTTTCCTTATTAGTCTTAATGACAATATGTAGGGATCTGTGAAAAAATATAGCTATACCTAACATATTTTTTCCATACTCTTTTCATGATCTAAATGTATTTAAGTCTATGGTTTATATTTTACTTCCTTACATTTGGGTCAGAACTTCATAAGAGTGACATTCATCCAATTATTTGATAATATTGACTGGAAATATCATATCCATATTCAAGTACCTCCCTCCAAACAGTAGAATCTATTCTTTGGAAAATTAGAATCTCCATAAACATTCACTGGATTTTTAGCAATAGAAAAGTAAAATTTCTGAGTGTTATTTTCCTGACAATGAAGCGCGTTCCCTTAGGCGGCCTTGCATAAATAGTCTATATAAAATACTTGTCAGCCAAAAGATGCTATTATTTGACTATGCAGCCAATGCTCTTAAGTGGCCCTACATAATTCAACCCCCGAACGGGTTTGTTAAATAGAGGTAACATAATTCTTGGTAAATAATTCTTCTAATCCATTTTATCCCTTTTTCATATTATTCATCAGATAGAAAATTTATTAAGTCATAGTTTACATGTCTTCCCTCATACTTGAATGTGGTAATATGATTTCAGATAAATTATCAAGGAATTGAGTCAATTTTAATCCATTTGGTCAAATCTATTTGACCTCGAACATTATCCTTTTTATGTCTGACGTGCATGACTTTAAACTGCCCACAAAAGACAAGGGACCTCTAAACAAAAGTTAATTCCCAGATCACTAAACATTAATTTTGTATGATTTAGGATATATTGTGCAATAAAAAGATTCAATGTTTGTAGGGTTATATTTTATATAATCCTAGAAAAAAAATCAAACTATGCTTACTAGGCCAATTGGATTAGGTAAAAATTAAAAGCAGGTAACAAGTGAATGCAAGAACAAATGATTGAAGATGAATTTGTTTTTCATTGATGCACAAAGAGTTAGAAGGACATGCACAGATTGGATTCTCTTCTCTTTTCCATGAATTACAATAGGCTTTCAACATAACTCTTCATTCGATTCATGGCATCCCGAGCTTCATCAGCAGTCACTTGAAGTTCATGCACTTGACTAGCTTCACCCTTTTCAGCTTGATGGAGTGATTTTTTGGCATCTGCGATGGCTTTCATATGATTTTTTTGAACTCCTTCCAGTGAATTATTAAGCTGGTCAAGTTCCCTAGTAACATTATCTATCTGTTGCTGAAGGTGCATCTAATGGACAACTTTCACCTTGATCTTATGCTTTATCTCCTTCAACATGGCTGCATGATGAACCTCATCTCAGGACACCGAAACCTCAAATTCAATGATATTGGTCAAGAGACTCACCCTGGTCAAGTCTTGACAGTACCTTTGCTCCTTCTCCCTCCTTAAAATGACTTGTTTCACCGTGGAATCGATCTCTTGATATCCAAAACCACAAAGTCCCAACATGAAGAAAATGGATGACAATCACGAGATCTTTGAAGACTTATCTACAAGAGGCACTTCATATATGATCTTCCATATGTTCTTCTATGCCTTGAGAGATGAAAATTGGAGTTCCTTTTGTACCTCTGGGTCTGATTCAGCATCACTATCACAAGGGGGAATATAGTCTGGGATTAATGCACTTAGAGAAGTGCCCTGTTCTGCTCCTCCCCCTGACCCTTTTTACTTCACGTTCTATTCCCATTGGTGCAGAGGCTGAGGCTTCACCTCCTGATATAGACAATGGAATTAACAACCATGCATAATCAATTGAATGTTTTGGTTAGTTTAAAACAATAACAAAAGTTGATTAAGTTGTCTTGAAAATTATATGCAGCCACAAATATTATTATCTCTTACCCAATGATGGATCAACAACATGGGAAGGATCCTCCCCATATTTCATAGCTTTAAAAGGATTTTTAGGATGGGTTTCAGGAAGCACTACTGGGTTAAGCTCCACTTGAGCTAGTGTCTCTACAATAGTAGGGTTGTCTATACCCCCCTTCAGGAATTGGTAGTTCAGAGGCTTTCTCATATGGAACAACACATTTTAACCAATCATGGTTAGAGATGTAATAAGAAATTTTTAATAGGATGAAAGATAACACTCACGTCCAAAATCTTCAAAATTACATGGTAATTTTACATGATATAAAATGTCTTCAAAAGATGCACAAAGTTCGATCATTTAATCCAGTGATGTCTTAGATTACTAGTTAGTCTCACCAGTGGTAGAATTCGATATATCTTCTTGGTGACCCTCATCATGAAACCTCTGATCCCGGATAGTTTCTTCAGTGAAAATTACAGCATCAGTTCCAGTGGCTTCCAAATGTTCTGGTACTGGTGTTAAACATAAATTATCACTGAATTAAAGTTAGTTGATGTTTTTATTCAACATTTTATGATGCATTTTTAATTTACCAGAAGTAGGCTCTTCTTTCCTTGTAGTAGCCACATGAGCAGTAATATGAACGGAAGATAGCTCTTCTTCATGAGCAGCCAAGTCAGCATGAATTTGCCATTGTTCTCCAACACCCTCCGTCGTCCTCAGAGGAGGGTTAGTCCTCTCCCTAAATGGTGAAATTGAAGAATCCCTTACAATCCCATGAAATATGAGAAATCATTTCATGACTTAGGATTCATGACTATCCATAGGACTTACCACTACTAATGAATCATTTAGCGTTGGAATTCTTCCTTCGATGTATTTTCTTCATTGTATTTTTAGGTGTGTTAACATTTTCATCTCCAAATACAGGTATTGGAGAGTGAAAATCCATTTATAACACTACATCCATGGCTTTTCGGCCTCGAGATACCTCACCCGACTCGCGAGTAGATTCATTAGCTCTGAGGGTAGTACCATTAGGGCTATACTGTGGTGACGGAGCCTCAACAGTTCCTTTATTTGCAAGCTGCAGTATGAGGAAATTAATTTCTTTTAGTAATAATGAATTAACTAGAATCAAGATGCAAATAAAATAAGTAAAGTGACTTACATCTTCAAGAGACATGTAATCGTGCCACTCCTCATCTCTGGAAGTACCAGTCCCCTTAGTGGTGCCATCATCTATCATTTCCTTCACTCGCTTAGTGACAGGAATGGAATCATCAATGGCATATAAGAGAATCTCTAGCTCTCTGATGTAAGCCCACACTTCATCGGGGTTATCTTTGAAATGGATATTTGTAGAGGCCCGAAGATTCCCTACTCCAGGGATGTGTAGCCCTTTGCATAGGTCTATCCAGGAAGTTTTAGCATCACAATATAAAATCTTCCTTGACTGGAGAACCTCTGTTCGTAGATATTCTGCATGTGTACTAGAAGGCTACAAGGAGGGTCCTAAAATCTTGGACTTCAACTTCTTCAAGCTCCTTTAATCCTAGATTGAGAATAAGAAAATTAAACTTGTTGCTCTATAAAGTGATGGTGATTAAATTTACCTAATAAAGTAACTCCCTTGGAGTTGATGGAGTGGGTATCTTGATTATGACCGGAGGATTATATATAGAATGAGGCCACTTTGACACATGATGTGCCTCATCACCCCCATCCTAAGAATCCAGCTAGTCAGCCATGGGTGAGGAACCCGGTGATTCAGCTCTGGGTGTGGAAGAGTCACCTTCCGGACGAAGGCTTTATTTCTCTACAGTTCTATTCTTTTTCCCAACCAGATGAATCAGATGATTTAGTACCCCTTCAGTGTATGATGGTACACAGTTCTCAGCATACCATGTAGTCAAGTTACTCTCCGCTCTAGCAACTGTTAGATCAAACACTTCCCTGGTCTTCTCCATAGCTATCAGCAACCATAGTTGTCGGGAAACCATCAGATGTTGCTCTGACCTGACATGAACAAGAGGGGATACAACAGTCTTCTGTAGACACTTTAATTGATGTGAAAATCTGTATGGAGAATAGGCCTTGCTTATAATCTCTCTGTCAATCCTGGAAGCCAATAAACCATCTCTGAAAGCCATCATGTATGACAACAATTCCAGGCCGGTTGTTCCATTATCAACAAACCGCCCAGTTGGTGGATTTCCCTAAGGAAAGAAATGTAGTTCCTTGAACATTCTCAGCCTCACCTTCATATCATAGGAGTTGAGGGATAACGGAAAAATTCCAGAAAATGCCTGCACTAATGGCCTAAAAGAACTCCCAAGAACCTGTACTTTGCTCTGTACAAAATATGTCCTGAAATGAGTGGTGATATATCCCCACAATACTTGGAATGGTCCCACTATTATCAAAGGATACATACCCATAAATATATGGATTAAGATCCTCTAAATCTTTTCCAAAATAGGGGTAGCCAACCCAGCTATTTTCCTCTCATCCAACTTGGTTGCAACAGCGAAGGTCCCTGGCCTGATGCCTCCATTTGAATCCCTAACTGGCATAAGATAAACACTGAGTCACAAGGCTAAGAAGCATGCCCGACAAGTCTTTTCTGGAATTCATTGATCCACTTCGTACCCCAAATTTTCAAATTCTCCTACTTCCAGGGTTGGCCAGAATGTGCCAAGACCACCCCTCTTCTCTATTATTGGGTAGGTAGTAGGACGAGTATAGGTGGTCCCCTTATTTTTATTCATGGTAATAAAAATATCCATCCAGTCCTCTGGATGAATATAATTTCTTGAATGAGTTTTAGAGGACTTTGAATATTTGATCTTGTAGAATGTTTTCAACAATTCTTGAGACAAAGCCTGAGTCTTCTCCGAATCATTCTAGGTTGCCTTGGGGGGGATGAATTCATCAAACATATCTCCCAAAATTGGATCCCATGAGATCTTATTGAAATCCCACAAACTGATTCCTACTAAACCAGGAGTTATATGAAATGAATTTATTTTTGGGCTCCAGCGGCTGATTAGCTTCGGAAAAAAGTCATCATTCCTATAAACATATGTCTGCCTAGGCCAGACGGCTTCATATATTGCAGCTCCCTTTATATCTTCAACAAACTCTTCACAGGTTTGTCGCACCCAATATTCCCACATCAAAGTTGGCATCACACCTACTCCAGGATGGAATTCCCAACTCTTCTTCCACCCTTTGGATTGATCTATCTAAGAGTTTCAGAAGATTGGGGGATAACAATGCGGTTGCAGCTCAGGATTGTGAGGTTTCAGATCTGGGGCACATGGGATATGATGAATTATATAGGCCTTCTCCACTATTCCAGCATTTACCAATGGTACTCCAACCAAGACATTTTATGAAGAAAAATTGGTGGAAGTCTGAAACCAAAAATGCGAGAGATAGTTATTTGGCTCTGGAATGTTGACTTCTTGCAGTTGACAATGGCCATACAGAGGTAGGTAGATGCTTTGTGGAAAATTAAGATGATACTTATTAAATACATCGCCAAATCTGGGTGAGTGTTGTCATAGATATTATAATATCCATGGCCAACAATGTTCATCATATCATCAATCTGCTTTCTAGACAGTTCATTAGTCATTACAATTCTTCTGGTATCCATTGAATCTGCCCAAATGTTGAATAATTAAATTTTAAGTAAGTTGATTTATCATAAAATTTGTGAATAAAAGTGAAAAAATTGCTAAGGCATTATGCCACACAAGTCCCATGTTGGCGTGCAAGTATAATTATGTCGTGAAAGTTTGGTCACGCAAGTATCATTGCGCAAGTCCAAATACCTCTGCAGAAGCCCGACATAACGAATCAATGAACTGCGGACAACAAAACCTATGTGAACGAGAGCCCACTTGAATGATGAGAGAGATGTGCTTTGAATGTCGGTTAATTTTCACATGAATGGAACGAATATTTATATCCAAGGCCATACCCTTGCGTGCCGAAGACAGCACGGCTCATACCTGCGCACCGCTACCTGCGCTCTCAACTCCAGTGCGGCCAAAATTCTTTGATTTTCTCCTTTACCTCAGAGTCAAATCCTCCTTCCTTTTTTGGATCCAACACTGAGGGGGACTTTTGTTGACACTCCATTCTGTCACAAAGTCTAAAAACTGAAAATGGAGAATACATTCAGCACAAAGTGATTCAACCTTTGAAGAAACATAAAAAATTGACAAAGGCATGAACAAGGAATTCTTTAAGTATGGGCCGCGCAAGTTATAAGCTGGCCACACAAGTATACTTGTGCGCCACATATTGTTCACACAGGTGAATTGCATGCCCTATTTTATATTCTCCCAAAGACCTTAATGGCCTATAAATACTCCTTGTGGACCCCCCATTTCGGGGACAAAAAATCAAAAAGTCAGATTTAAGCTCTCGACACCCTAGTCTTTTCTTGAAGTCTTCCGAACACTTATAAGGTAAATTCATACCTAGAATGGAAGTTCTGAAGATATGGAATAAGTCTTGAGTGTTGAAATTCATCAACACTTGCATACCTAAGTGTCTAACCCTTAAAGGAAATGGCCAAACTTGTGCGTCACCTTATCCCTTCAACAAAACTTGTGCACCACCATTTTGGAATCCTTTAGGGATAATACTAAGGTCTTGAGCCAAGTCTCACCCAAGTATTAACCTATTGGTTAACCGTCACCCTAGTACACCCATGTCGCAAGTATACTTGCGCAACCAGGACTTGCACCCCCAAACAGGACTTGCACGCCTGCCTCTTTTTGGGTGCTCCTCCTGCCTATTCAACACTTTTTGTCAAATCCACCTCTCCTCTTCAAGAATTAGCCTTCAAAACCCTCTTCAATGCCATTTATATCATATTTATTTTGTTGGATTCCTTATCTGAAATAATTCTTTGAAATATCTCTCAAAACCTCATGATTTGCATATCTTTATGTCACTAAAGATAAAGATTTCATCCATTCAACCTCATCTTTTAAGATGAGAAGATGTTTAATCTGGGCATCATCCTTAGGAGTAAGCCCCAAGATACATAACCTGGGACTCCTTTTTAGGAGTAAACCACCATCACATGATTATTTATACTGGGAATCCTCCTTATTAGTATGCCCCAAGTTCCCTAATCTAGACCTCTTTTTCAGGAGTAAGCCCCAGTCATAATTTCCCTTAACCTGGGCCACCTTCTCCGTATTAAGACCCATTCAGAATTTAAAGTCCCCTTTTAATATGGGAATCCTCCTTAAGTGTAAGCCCCAAGTTCCCAAATCTGGGCCTCCTTTTCAGGAGTAATCTCAAGTCACAAGTTCCCTAACCTGGGCCTAATTCTTAGGAGTGAGCCCCAGTCTTAATTTCTTTGGATTTGGGCTTCCTTCTAAGGAATAAAACCCAATCCCAAGTCCCCTCCTAATTGAGGCATCTTCCTCTGGAGTATTCCCCAAGATAGTGTATACAAATATCCATAAATCACATATACCTTTATGATCCTTATTCCCAGGCTTCTTCTCTGATGTAAGTCATGATATTTATCTATTTGGAAAATCATACATACATAAGCCCCATATCATTCCTTGTGACCGCATCTTTTGTGGCACAAATCGTTAGGTTTACTGATACCTCTTGTTTCTCACACCGACCATGACTCATGTGAGCTTAGAGTGTAAAATTAACCATGACACATCTCTTTGTCTCATTAATCATACGCAAACTCCACAATTCTTAATTGAACTACATGGACTTTGATCTTTTCCTTAAAAGTGGAGTACATTGGAAGCCTTTCTAAGGTTCAAGGCTATCAATAATTAATTTTCATCAGTCCCGTATGATGTTAAACTATATCTTAAATACTCGAACTACGTGGGTTCTGATTCCATTTCAAACAGGGATACATAGGTATCCCATCTACGAGTACGATCCCAACTCTAAAATAATCCATGTACTTCTGAACGACAATAAAATAAAATTTCCCCACTTAGTGGATTTAAAACTAGTATGGTTATCATAATGACCAAGAGATTTCTATATAATTCCTTGAAAGAAACCATTGACTAATAATCTATAATAAATACAAATGATTCTCTATTGATGAAGAACCTCAAATACATATTAAAGATTCTATAAATCTCAAACATATCAATCTTTGATTAAAAGATCTAAAAGAAATCTCAATTTCATACTTGTTAAATTAATAAGGATTCACAAACATAAGTCAAATATATAAGAGAGTCCCAGAGTAGACAATAATCCCCCCCCAAAAATGAGTGATGAGTCTGACCTCCCATCCTCTCGTCCAATGAAAATTATTAAGCCTCATCCGTCCATAACTAATGAGCACATACCTTTGGAAAGTATGTCCAAATGGATATTGAATCGTTGGATGTTTCTGGTTCTACGAATAAACCCGTTTGAAACCGATTAGAATGTTTGAACCTTAAAAAAAGAGGTCATCCCCATTTCTAGAAGAAATAATGATTAATGATATTTTGGATGATATTTAATTATGTTGAGATATATGTAACCTCAACGTTTAACATGCGGTTTAACATGAAACATTATTTGGGAAGAATCGAATTATATTTTAGGTGATATAATTTAAATGTATTGATATCACACTTTAAACTAAAACATTTTTTAATTTCTAGGGTATGGAGGATAATTGGGATGTACGGTTATTTATTTTTGTAATAATCTATATATACCCTTTGGTGTTTTGGGAATATTTTCATAAAATTTATTATTTATTCATATGATGGTATATAAATTTTGGAAATTTTCATACGTTTTGGTAACAATGTGTTATTTTTAAAATTTAATGATTCGATGAATATATTATAATATTTTTATGTTTTATGTAATCCGTTACAAGTTGATTTTAGTTTTTATGGTTGAAACTTTCTCCCTTAATATGGATTACTTGGATAAAAATATGATAATGGGGTGGAAATTGATTAAAAGATGGAATTATACATGTAAAGTAAGTACAGTTTTTTATGATCTTAGTCTAGATGGTAATGATGTTTCTGAACACTAGGAAAATGATCTTGAAAAAAAATGCTATTAATTTCATTTTCGACGATTCAATGTCCTTTTTCACAAATCATTGAGTTATGGTTTTGTGTTTATTAACATTCACATGATCATTTACTATATTATGATCACTTCTTTCTGTCACCCTCCCTTATTATTTTGACATTACAATTTCACCATTTCCATCTTTTCACTCCTCACTAATGTTCTACTATTTAGAAACCCAATTATATATTATTATAGATGACCAATGTAATTCAAATTCCCTATTTTAAGTGGAAATTTTATTATCAAGAATATGTTTAAAATTTTCGGATAAAATTTATTATGGGTGGGGGTAGAATGTAAAAGCATGGGATTTAAAAAAACATAATTTTGATAACAAATAAAACACACAACATAAATATTTAATGAACCATGAAATATTATTATTATATTAACATTATAACATATCATTTTAATTAGAATGTATAAATATAATTAAAATAATTTAAGAAATATATATAATTTTCATAGTCATTGATTGAAATTTATTGTTAAATTCATAGAAAATAGGAACATAGTTTTTAAAAAAGTCATTTTATTAATTTATTCAAACCTTAAGAACTTAATTTTTTTATTTATAGACAATACAACTTTTATGGGTTGATAGGGGACTCTACATTCATTATAGGGCCAGAGGAACATGGCAACGAAATATTATTAATAATAAATTATCCTAAAAAATCGTTTTTATTTATATTTGTGAGTAAATAATATAATTAATTTCAATTACTTTTGAAAATTTATTTTTATAAAAATACCAACAATTTCTAACTTAAAATTTAAATTTTATTTTACGTTGAATTTTTGGGAATTTTCTGCAGAGATTTATTTTCTAGAAAATATTGATAAATAATGAATTTTTATTAAAAACAATATTTTTTTGTTTCAAGAATTATTTTAAACAAAATTGGTTTAAAATGGTATCAAAATAAAATTAGTTATATTATATTATTAATAGTTCAATTATGTTCATTGTAATAGATATTATAGTGGAATTTTGTATTAAAATATTTCTATACAAAAAAGGCATTTAACTGAAAAACATTTTTTCATGGATTTTTCATAATTTTTAACTTTTGAAATATATAGAAATTGAATCATTAAAAATGGATTATGTATTTGGAATATGGAGGTCCAATAATGGTAAAGATATCCCATTTTTGTATCATTAGAAATATTAAACATCGTAAATTTTTACTACGATAGTAAACATAAAATGGGTTAATTAGAGTTAAAAGTAACGTGATGAGGATTAAAAGTAATTAAAAAGGTTGAACATATTTCATTATATGAGTCTATTTTATCCATAATCATCCAAGATAATAAAACACGACCATAATTATTTTTATCTTTAATTTTTACATTTATAATATTTTAGTGAAATATAATGTAAAAAATGTCACTTTCTTGGTATTAATTTCTAAAACACATTGTGATATAGATTAAAATATCTTATGTTAGGTTGTAAATATTTATTTTAAATAGGAATGAGTTTATTTACCTTGGAATTTTATTTTTAAATTTTATGTATGAAATAATTACCTTAAATTATTTTGAATAATCGACATAACACTTCTGAAAGCAGTATAAAATATATATTAAATGATATTAAAAACTATAAAAGAAACATATTTTTGATTATTTAATGTTTCAAATGAATTTTTAATATATATATATTATATATTTCATAAAAGTTTAATTTCAAATTAAATTTTATTTATGTTATTTTATGAGACAAAATATTTAATTGTATTTAAAAATGACATTAATAGAGTATTATGCTAAATAAATATTATTAAATTATTTAAAAATCATAAAAATCATAAAACATGACAATTTGGATTGTAAATGGTCTAAAATTTCATCCTATAAGAAATTAAGAGCTAATTTTCACCATATAAGTAAAATTATAACCATTTAATATTAAAAAAATACATTACCATGGTTGCGGTTAAAATTGGACATAAAACAGATTAAACCAAATGATAAGGATTTAAATGATATATAAGACAATAAAAATTTTCTTGGATGATTATATTAAGTGTATATATTATTTATTTGTAACATCTGGACATGAGTTCCACCCAACGATGCCCTAACCCAGTCGATCACATGACTTCAGCCATGCCTCAGACATGTTCCAGAGGTTTCCAAGTAGCTGCGAGTGTATATTATCAATCATGAGGACACTATACCCTTTTTTCCATTTTATCATAGTAAGTCATCAGTGAAAATAATAAACAAAAGCAGGAGCGTATATAACCAAAACTATATGAATGTCAAAAGATAATGAAACACATAATACAATATTTAATTGAAATGGGAAACATGTTATGCCAATGTATATTCCATCTGTCAATATGAAAAAACCATATTAAATAAAGACACTGACAAATCCTATAATAAGGTCCCGAACCATGTCTAGTTCCCTCATCCATGCTCCATCCCTAATCAACAATATAACCTGGGACCTTTTCCCTTAACCAATCCCCAAAACAACAAAGTCTATTCAGGTACTGATCAGGCGACCTTAGTAGGGCGTGGTTACAACTCAGTAGGCACCCACCAATGATGTCTAAAACAATCCAGTGAAATAGTGTATGTAGTTGTATAATGAAATAATTAAAATTCATAAAATAATAGCTATTATATTTTTTTTTATTTGTTCATATTAACTCTAGGGTTTCTAAGGACACACTTACCCCAATACTAACATTGTATCATACAAGAGCCCAAATAATTCCCTAGGTAATATCATATATTAATACCTTCATTGACTCTGGTAGGATCTCGAATTATTCGAAGGTGATATGATATCTTAGAACATGATTTAACTCATTCTAGAGTTTGAATCATTATCATGTGAGGGAATGTCTTGGTGTACCATTATTACTATTATTATTTCACAATGAATGTCCATGTTACCACTCATTAAATCACACAGTTTAGATAACCATTTTACTATCATAATTTCATAATTAATGACCCTGTTACAATTAATTTAATCACATAATCTAGATGACCATGTTAACATATTTTTTATCACAAGTATAATAACCATGTTACAATTTATACTATTCCTACAAATATCATGTTACCATCATTTTTCACTGATATATATAATGACCATGTTACCATTATACTTCTCAATAGAATGACCATGTTACCATTCATTCTCAAATAATTAATTCATAAATTATTTATCTCAAGGAAACAATTTCAATATCACAAAATTAATTCTACAATTAATTATCATAAGGAAACTATCTCAATATCAAATATTTAATTCTATAATTAATTATCTTAAAGATACCAATTCCATATAACCTAACTAAATCTAAAATTAATTTTTGCAATGAAACCATTTCAGTATCACATAATTGATTGTATAATTAATTATCAGAATACAACCTTCTCAATATCACATAATTAATTCTAAATTTAATTATCTCAAAGAATCAAATTCAATATCACATAATTAATTACAGAATAAAATATTTCTATGAAAACATTTCTATATAACAAAATTAATTCTACATTTAATTATCGCAAGGAAACCATCTCAATATCTTATAATTAATATTATAATTAATTATCTCAAGGAAACCAATACAAAGTCACATAATTAATTCCATAATTAATTACTTTTTAGAAACCATTTCAATATCACTCAATTAGTTCAATAAACAATTATCACAAGGAAACCATCACAATACTGCATAATTAATTATACCATTAATTATCTCAAGTCTACCAATTCGATATCACATAATTAATTCCAAAATTAATTATTCCAATGAATCCATTTAAATATCACATGATTAATTCTACAATTAATTATACAATTAATTATCATAGGGAAACTATCTCAGTATACTTAAATAACTCAGAAATTAATTATACCATGGAAACTAATTTAATATCATGTAGTTAATTCTACATTTATCTTTTTAACGAACGAAAATCCAAATCACATAGTTTATTCTAATATTAATTATCACATGTTCAATACTTGACAGCAAAGGAACATATTTAATTCCACAATTATTTATTTCCATCAATATCCTTAAATATAATAATTAATTCCCAAATTAATTATCCATATCATGGAACCAATATCCCATAATCAATTCTCCAATTAACTATCATAAATTGTGTCATCCAAATCCCATTACAATTAATTACTCAGTTCAACAATGTATTTATACCATTATTGGTGTAGATCATCATGTCTAACCCCCAATTTATCAATAGTTTGTTAATTAATAAATTAATTAATCTAACACCATTAATTAATTCAACAAATACTTAAATCATAAATTCTTTGTAATTAATTTAATAATTAATTAACCATAAATTCCCATGAATTAACTCAACAATTAATTTATCACATATATCATGTTAATTAATTCAACAATTAATTATCTCATTCAAAATATCAATAAAATATAATTTATTCAACAATTAATTATCTCAAATCATATATTTCAATATCACATAATTAATTAAGTAATTCATTATCAAATTCTATCAATTAAATATCCTAACAACCCATGTTAATTAAATTACCAATTAATTAATCTAATTCATTTGATTGAACTATCCCAAAAATACCGATTAATTAAATATACAATTAATTAATCCAATTCATTCAGTTTCACCATCTCAATAATCCTGATTAATTAATTTACCAATTAATTAATCCACTTCATTTGATTTCACCAAACTAGAAATACACATTATTTAATTTTGTTATGTCCACAAGGCTGAGTACCCTAAGGGGGGGGGGGTGAATCAGGGTATGACTAATTTAAATTTAAAGTATGTTCTGATCTTATTTCGTTGTTAAAGAAAACACTCTTCTCTCACTATCCCGTTGCATAACATAAACAGAAAGTAAAGCATGCACATGACACAAAAAATTTTACTTGGTTCACCGCTAAGGGCTACGTCCAAGGAGTATACACCGATAGGTTGTCGGTTATACCAAATTTCAATAAACTTCACTAGCTTTGGACTACATGTTTCGTGCACAGTCACTCTATCCCAGGATCACTGCCTTTACAAGTTTATGGTCAGCTCACTATTTTCCCAAGGGTCACCCCCTATTTCTCTCTCTCTGGATCACTGCCGGTGGAGAGGATCACCTTATTCCTCTTCCTTTGCTCACTGCTCTGGAATGGATCCACTCACAGTTTATAGACCTATAGTTCTCCTCATTATCTATAATGAATGCATCCTTTTTTGTATTTAGATGATTTTTTGAAGTCCAAATTTCACCCGTAGATGAATTTCACTTTCCACTGAAGGTATCGGGAAAACTTCAAGCTTCCACGCAGCCAGAAAACTCTACCGGGGAATCAAACCTAACATGGTATGCAAGTCTAACCTGACGTGCATGTATTAGTATGCAGGTCACAACCGGCGTGTAGGTCCACCTCAACCACCTACGTGACACAACCTTATTCGACTCCAAACATGCACAAATCACTTCATTTGATGCCCAATCCAACATTGGCATCCAACAACCTACCGGTGCACAACTTCAAACACTGGCGCGCAAGTCCACCTGACCGACCATGCACCACTTGCGCGACTTCCACACCTACGTGACGGGAGATCTGATTTTTCTAAGTGTTGAAATCCATTCCAAATAAGGATGGGTGGTCCATTATTTATAGTAATTTCGAACACCCTGCGTGACGACGTGCAAGTATACCCTCGACGCGCAAGTCTCGGCGCGCAGGTCTCTACCTCTTCTAGTCAATTGCATGACCAAACCAATACCTGCGTGTCCCTCTTTTATTTGCCATGTTTTGATCTTCTGATCTTGAAAAACCACAGGCATGCAAGTTCCCAAGCCTCCTAGGCATCAGCACACAAGTCTCTTCACACCGTGCAAGTCACCCGCGCGACACCACCAATACCTGCACGACCCTCTTTCATTTTCCATATTTTTGACCATCTTATCTTGAAAAACATTAGGCACACAAGTTTCCTCTCCTTCAAGTTTCCTCTTTCCCGCACCACCTTGTGCCTGTAAATTTCATACCACCTCCAGGTCATCCATTACTTTGTCGACATTCTTGAATCAAACATGGATTGTTGACCACAACTCTTGAACTCGACATTCCATTATGAAATCCTCTTTTTCAACAAATTTGTTTGTCATTGTTTTGAATTGTCAACAATCACCACACATATGTCCACTTTTTCAACAAACACAATCACCTCAAAAATTCTTCAATGATACCTTGAAGTGATTTTTTCTCAACAAATTTACACATTAATTAATCCACTTCATTCAATTACACCATCCAAACAATCACCATTAAATAATTTACCAATTCATTAATTCCATTCATTTAGGTCCACTATCCAGATAATTTCCACTAATTAATTCAATTCATTCAGTTCCACCATCCCGATAATCCCCAATAATTAATTTCATAGTTAATTGATCTAATTCTAACCATCTAATTAATTCACTAATTGACTATCCTTGTGAATTTCTTTAATAAATTCTGAAAATTATTTAATCAAACTCATCCTAGTTACATAATTTTACATCTAAATAACAAACTTCCTACCATTAATTAATTCTATAATTAATTCTTCCCATCATAAACAATTCAATAACCCTAATTAATTCATCTGTTAATTTATATATCCCCAATAAATAAATTACCCCAATTAGTTCCTCAATTATTTATTCCATGTCAAATAACTTAATAAACATAATAACTCTAATAATTATTTATACAATTAATTATCTTTATCCAACAAATTCAATAAATTAATAATCAATTTATCAATTATTTATTCAATATTAGCAATATATATCTTGATATAATTAATAAAAAAATTTATCCAAAAAAAGTTCATAAATCAATCCATTATCATTAATTAATTTATCAATTAATTAATTTGGTTGAACCATCATAATAACTCTATAATTAATTCCCATAATTAATTATTAAAATTTCCTAATTCCATAATTAATTAATTCACTATATTAATTAATACCTTTTGGAAATCAAATTCCTAGATAGATCTAGAAATTCTAAATAATTAATACATGTAATTAAAAACTACAACTATGGAATTTAAATTTTAGACCAGCTACCTGAATAACAATGTATTATGGTTGCCAATGGATAACCCCAATTTGATGCGGATCCATACAGAACATGATGAAATAAGTAGTCTAGATTCGAAATCAATGAGATGTAATGATGATCTTCAGTCGATGATAGTGGCGTTTAGAGGATATTCAGTACAAGAAAAAGGTGTTCCAATGAATTTTAGTCCAAAGTGGAGGTGTTCTGATGACGTTTTCTCTAAGTTGGAGGTGCGCAAATCACATTCTGTCCATGGAGGAGGTGTACAGATTCTTTACAACAAAGAAGAGAGGGTTTGAAATCATTTCAATAGGGTTGAGGTGAGTTCTAAGGTTTTTTTCAAATACTGTAGACGTGTTATTAATAATATGAGTGTCAAAATTAAACAACATGAATTCCCATTTCACTTCATGTAAATATTGTAATAGTTTTCCATTAAAATCATGTCAAATATTAAAAAATAGTTAATGAATATTACACATGGTGTAATATAATTACACATGGAGAATTGAATTACACATGGTGTAATTCAATTGTATGAAACATCGACACTTGGTGAATTAGGGTTAGAGGGGGTGTAATTTTTCATGGATATTTAATTTATTCCCACTATGAATTAAAACAAATACAACCAATCATCACAAAAAAATTAAAAAGAGGAAAACATAAAAATAGGTATAATATCTTACAATCTCTCCACCATATAACAATACAACCTAGAGGTGTTCTCCAAATCATCTCTGGGTTTCCGATTCAAAGAAGGTTAGGCCTCTCTTTCCTCTTAACCACTTCTCTCTCCTAAGTTTCCTCCTTAACTCAAGACCTTGTTCCCACATCATATGAATTATCAACCCAATCTCTTCCTAAAACACTGTAAGCACATGATCTAAAACCACATATCAGGTGATACTCAAAGAATCCATTGATCTCAAGATGAACTTCAACAACATACCAAATGTGTGTAACCAAATCACTATTACCAAGTACCATAAGAACTCTATCTTAGAATGGAACTCATCCATTTCATCATAATAACATTAAAATGACATAAATCAATCACCTCCAAGGCCCACCTGACATTTATCTTTGAAAATTAACCATGAAACTTCTTGTTTCTCATTGGAATTCTAAGGCCTCTATTTAAACCTAATGGTATTTCTCCACACACCTACTATAGACATATATCTCTATACATTAAGAGAATCATTATCATAACATGGTCAAATAACTCAACCACCATACCCCGTTTCCCATAGTATTCATCGAATTCAAGTTCATCTTATATACCTGATCTGTAAATCACCCAAGGCATAACATGAACCATCAGCCTATTATGTATAATTCCTCATAATCAGAACCTCCAAGGGGCCCCATAACAAAAAAAAACATATTCAGGTAGTTGGGAATTAATCCATAGAATTCTCACTGTACCTTTGATGAATTCATTGTTGGTGGCATGACCATCACTTATTAGAATTTCCCTATGAATTTTTTGATGAATACCAACACGAATAATTCATTAAAGATATTACCTCCACGATGGGAACACCTAAACCATTTGAAAGTATCAGGCTTCTCTACCTGCTAATCATCTCACCAAACTGATCCAAATTTATACAGTCATCCATACAACTCATTACCATGTTCTAAAACCATTGCATTCTTACTACCCAAACAACCCACATCAAATTTCAAATGAACAAAACAATGTATTTTTATTTCACAACATTTATCATAGTTATCAAGATATAGTTACACAAAACCATATCAAGTAATTTTCCCTTTAACCCACAACATGGTCAAAACTGAGGCACTATCACTACCATTAACCATCCTCCAACAAGGTCTTGTTTAACATGGTTAATCACAATCTTATCATTCAAATTTTCTCATTTATACAACCTTTCTTTTCACATCTTTCATAATTTTACAATATTTATCAATTTTATGCCATAAAACATCTCCATTTCAATTTCACAAGCAAGGAAAAATAGTTCACATTCAACAACATAAACAAGACCCATTTTCTTGTGCATTCATACAATGATGTATTTCATAAAAATATTCCGGAGTTCCTAGAATGATGCCCACAAACTCAATTTTTTTCTACTGAAAGCCATGATTCAATCTCAAAAAAACTCAGAAACAATAATCACATCACAAAAAAAGTACATCACCCCTGGATAAATAACATTCAACTATAATAGTAAACAACAATAACAAAAATACCACAAGGGGTACTCGGGTTATCCCCCATACATGGGGTAGCTAATTACATTCCTGAGCTCAAATCCAAGCCCCAAATCTGTGTAGTCTTCTTTCTACCATTCCCAAATAATAATAGAAAATAAGAAAAAAGAAAGTTGGTCCTCAAATAACACTTTGTAACATCTCATCTTTGGTACCACACAACAGTTTCTCAAGACAGTCACTCAAATGAACATTGGCACCCGTCCTCATATTCCAAAGTTTGTAGACTAGATGTGAGTGTCTATTATCGATCGTGGGGAGACCATACCCTCTATTATTCTTTTATCATAGTAAGACACTTGTAAAAATAATTAAAAAAGTAGAAGCACATATGATGATAACAATAATAATTTCACTGGGTAACCAAAACAACAAATAAAATGTTTAACATAGAAGGGAACTATTCTATAGTAATGTAAGTTCCAAGTTTCAATATAAAAATTTCAAAATAAATAAAGATAGTTACAACTCCTCCATGCGATTCCTGAACCACATTTGGTTCCCTCATCCTAGCTCTATCACCAATCAGAAATCTATCCCAGGGCCTTTTCCATTAACGTATCCCAAAAACAATATTGTCTATTCAGGTAAAAATCAGGATGCCTGAGTAGGGTGTGATTACATCTCAGTAGGCCACCCCCAGTAGTTTCTAAAATAATCCAGTCGAATAGTGTATGTAGTTGTATAACGAAATAAGTACAATGCATAACTAAGAAATTATTATATTATCATTTATTCATTATTTAATCTTATTGACTACAAGGTTCCGAAGGAATCCTATACCCCATACTAACATCATCTTGTATAGAATCCTATAAAATTCCCCAGGAAATATCATATATTTATACCTTCTTGAACTCATAACATAGGTCAAATTGTTAAAAGGTGATATGATATATTATAACCTAATTTGACTCACATCTGGGATCTAATTATTCTCATGTGAGGCCATATCTCAGAGTACCTTTATTATCATTCATATATCACAATGAATTACCTTGGCCCCATTTGAAAAATCACACAATTTGGATGACCATATTACCATCCTTATTTCATAATGAATGACTATATTACTATTCATTTATTCACACAATCTGGATGATGATGTTACTACCCTTTTTCCCACATGTATAATGACCATGTTACAATTTATTAATTTCCATGAATTAAAATGTTACCAACCTATTTCCACAGTTAAGTATTATGACCATGTTAGCATTATACTTATCAATAGAATGACAATGTTATAATTCTTTCTCAAATAGTAAATTCAACAATAAATTTTTTCAATGATTTTATTTAAATATCAAATAATTAATTATACAATTAATTATTAGAAGGAAACCATCTCAATATCACATAATTAATTCTTCACTTAATTATCTGAATGAAAAAAATACAATATCACACAATCAATCCCATAATTAATTATTTCAATGAATCCATTTCAATATCACATAATAAATTTTTCAATTAATTATCCCGTGGAAACCATATCAATATCACATAATTAATTATATAATTAATTATCTCAAGGGAACCAATTTAATATCACATAAATAATTTCAAAATTATTTTATTTAATGAAACCATTTCAATAACAGATAATTAATTATACAATTAATTATCACAAGGAAACCATCTAAAAATCATATAATTAATTCTACAATTAATTATCTAGAGGTCACTAATTCAATAACACACAATTATTTCCACAATGATTTATTTCAATGAAACCATTTCAATATCAAATATTTAATTCTAAAATTAATTATTACAAGGAAACCATATCAATGTAACATAATTAATTCTATAATTAAATACTACAATATAACCAATTCAATATCCTATATTGAATTCCAAAATTAATTATTCTAATGCACCCATTTCAATATCACAAACTTAATTATTGAATTAATTATCGTAAGAAAACCATATCAATATCACATAATTAGTTATACAATTAATTATCTCAAGGAAAATAATTTTATATCACATAATTAATTTTAGAATTAATAATTTCGATGCGTTCATTTCAACATCACATATGTAATTCAATAATTAATTATCTCAAGATCAATTCATGAAATGAAAGGTGAATAATTAATTTCATGAATATTTATTTAAATCAATATCCTCAAATCACATAATTAATTCACCAATTAATTATCAATTTCATGATATATTCATCCCATAATCAATTCCCCAATTAATTATCCCAAATTGTTTCTTCTAAAACCTATAATTAATTCTATAATGAAATACGCAGTTCGACCAGGCATTTATATTATGATTTTAATAGATCCTCATGTCTAACATCCCATTTATCAATCATCATTTAATTCATAAAATAAATAATCCCAACCAATTAATTTATTTCCACAATTTATTAACAACAACCATTCTTGTTATTTAATTCAACTATTAATTTATCATACATTCCCATTCATTAATTCACGGATTAATTTATGACATCTCTCCTATTAATCAATTCTATAATTAATTATCTCATTCAAAATCTCAATAAATTATAATTAATTATAATGTTAAATATCTCAAATCATCTATTTCAATATCACATAATTAATTCAAAAATTAATTATCCAATTTAATCAATTTAATATCCTAAAAATCCAAGTTAATTAAATGATTTATTAATTAATGAAATTTATTTGATCTCACCATCCTAGCAATACTAATTAATTTATTTACGAAATTAATTAACCCAATTCATTTGGTTACACCATCTTGATAATCCCAATTAATTAATTTATGAATACATTAATCAAATTCATTTTATTTAACTAACCCAAAAATCCATTTAATTAATTTACAAATTAATTAATAAAATTAATTCAATCACATGATCCCAAAATCCCTATTAATTAATTTACTAATTAATTAATTCAACTTTTTTGGTTTCACCATTCAGACAACCCCTATTAATTAATTTATGATTTAGTTAATTCAATTCATTAGGTTACACCATCATGATAATCCACATTAATAAATTCTATAATTAATTAATCTAGTTCAAACACTTCAATTAATTCATCAATTAATTTTTGATGTCAATTTCAATGACTAATTAACATGATTAATTAATCTAACTCAAACCTGTTTTTTAATTTAACAATTAAATAATAACTATACTCCCATTAATTAATTACAAAATTAATTATTCCCAAGTTAATCAATTCATAAACCCCAATTAATTTATCTATTAATTACTATATATCTAATAAATCAGTTGACCCAATTAATTCCTCAATTAATTGTTCAATTTCAAACAATTTACTGACCATAACGGCTATAATAAATAATTCTATAATTAATTATATCCATTCAAAAAAATCATTAAAACAATAAATAATTAAATAATTAATTATTAAATATCAATAATTTCTTTCTTGTTTTAATTAATTCAATAATTTTAAATCCAAAAAAAAAACAATTTTATAAATCAATCTAATCTCATTAATTATTTTAATAATTAGTTTTTCTTCTTCAACCATATTAATTACTCAACAATTATTTCCCATAATTAAATACCAAAATTTGACGATTCCAAAAATAATTAATTCACCAAATAAATTAATTATTTTTGAAATCATATTGCTAAATATATATATAAATTCTATAAATTTCATACACTTAATTAAAAAATTATGACTAAAATATATAAATTTTAGACCACTTACCTCAAAAAGGGCGATGAACGCTTGCCAACAGATAATCCAAAATTGATGTGGATCTATCCAAAACATGATGAATATCATAGTCTAGATCTAAAACTCAGAAGATGCACATATGTTATTCAATCAAAGATGGTGGTGCACGGAGGAGATTCAGTTCAAGACACAAGTGCACCGATGACGTTTTCTCTAATGTGGAGGTACGTTGATGATTTTCAATCCAACGTGGTGGTCTTCCGATGACCTTCAGTCCAAGGAGGTTGTAAATACCCGAAAAATTCAAGGAATGTTTTTCTTAATTTTCTTTGGATTTTTACAAGAACGCAGTTTCTGACGGCACCTGATTTCGAGGCCCAGTGTGCCCAGAATCATTTTCCGAAGTTTGTCTTGGGTACGTTCAGTGAACGGACGAGCGGGTTTTTCTAACTTTTGAACCGGTGTTTGGAATCGAATTATGGGGGCACCGATGGAATGACAGTGTCGGTATTTTCTTAGAAACACCTCTTCCAGATTTCCATTTGCTCGAGTGTGGTTTTTAATTTTTGGGCTTAAAGTTAAGAAATAAAATAATTGGTACGAAAAACTTTATTTTATTTCACTTAAAGCCACTTGAAAGCCACTTAATGCTGCTTATGATGAGTTGATGCAGACAGGGTGCTATCGAAAAATATCCTACCCTCTTGGTAGGATATTTGTGAGGTGGGGCCCGCAAGAGCCCCACCGTTTCTTTTCTGCTAAGTAACGCACCCACGAAAACCCGTCATTATGAAGTCAACTGACACATTTTCTTAATTTATTAACGCACCAATTAATTGGGTGGTTTTATTCGTTGAATTAATTAGGCAGTTTTATTCGTTGAATTAAATCTATGAATTAATTTAATCGTTTCTTAACCTATTTTCAATACGTTGGCGTAATAATAAAATAAGACCAACGCATGACTTCTGGAAAAATGTTCGTTGAGAGGATTTGATAGAAACCAAGAGTTCTTCATCCTGCTTCGCGAAGAACGCGAAGAACACGAAGAACGTGAAGAACACGAAGAACGTGAAGAACACGAAGAACGTGAAGAACACCGAGCCCTCGGAAATTGACAACTCGACGCCATGTTCCACGACGCCAACGATTCTTCTTCCGCGACGTTCTTCCGTGACAGTACAACCCCGCGACAACCTTTGATCGGCAGCTACAAGGTTGGGGGTTGCGCTCTTTTTTTTTAAATTTACTTTTTGGATTAAAACAACAATGTGGATTTAATTATTATTAATTAATCTGCTGTTTCCTGGTCCACAGAGTTCGTCGACGCAACGCCAGATACCGCGACGACGCGACGATCCCCTCCTTCCGCAACGATCAATTCCGCGAAGAACGCGCGTGCGACGACTTGACGAGGTAGGGGTTTTATCGGGAACGGCGTTACCCTTTTACTCCATGGATGTTTCCGTTCAAAACAAAGAATCGGTTCATAAGAACAATTTTAAATTATTAAAATTGTTATTTTTTATGTTTTTTTGTATTGTCTATTTCTCCCGACTGTTATCATCTAATGCGGAGGGTGCAGGCCAAACAAACATGGCCCGACTACCCTCCGCAGTTCTTCGTTGATGCGTGGATTGGCAAGCGATGACAATGCATGACGCAGGGACGATCCGTTGTTTCTGCAGTGAATAATGGGACCCGGGATGAGCTTCGACGCAGGCGGGACGGAAAACGGACCCTCGGAGCAACTTCGGGGGCCAGCGGAATCCACCGGCGGCGTGGGTCGCCGGCGTGGCAGCGCCCCAGTGCGCCTCCGGACAGGGCCACCGCGGCTGAAGCCGTGGCGGTGGTGGCCAGCACACCTGCGGCCGCGCGGGTCCGGATCACACGCACGGGACGCGGCAAAAGCCGCATCCGCTGACTCCAGCGCGGCCGCACGCGGGGACGCGGCACCATCTTCCCGCGGGGGCAGCGCCCCGCGGCTCCCCGCTCCGCGACTCGGCCGAGCCGAGCCGGGCGGGCCCGACCGTTCGAGTCACGCCCTGGCCGGACCGGGCCGCGCCGAACCGGGTCCGACACAGACCCAGGTCGGGTTGACCCTGTGCGGGCCGACCCATGCGAGGTCGGGCTGGGTCGGTCCGTGCCAAGACCCCCTATTTTCTGAACTTTTCATTCATTTGCTCATAACATGAGCTACGGGCCTCCGATCGATGCACCGTCAGCAGCGATGCGATCCTTGGATCGAGGTGGTCGTTTCAGTATATCGCACTCAAGGGTTCAGAAAACTTTGGGGTTGGCCGGGTTGGTTTGTTCACAAAACCAATCCAGCCCTCGGAGCGGAAACACTCATATCTTGAGCTACGGACGTCCGATTGACGTGCCTTCGACTGCGTTGATTTCCTCTAAGTGAGACAGATCTTTTGGCACACTCCGCCCGATGTTTGGACGCAGGTGGAGTATGGTTGGGTTGGTTTTGCCTTAAAAACCAACCGGGCCCCTGGGACGAAAAAGCCAATATCTCTCAGACCGGGCGTCCAATTGACGCGCCGTCTGCGACGTTGTGTTCATGTTAATGATACGGAACATTTGGATACATCAACTCTCGACTATGTGTCAGTTGATGTATCAGCCTATCGACTCATGGAGCGGACCCTCCCGAACGAGCTTGCTATGTGCAGGAACCCGAGAGCTGGCTGCGACTGCTACTGTGACGACGACGACTATGCAGAGATCCTAAGTGGACTGCGACGACTACAACACTCAGTGATCCTTTGTGGGCCAGTGCTACCGATCCTGTGTGGGTCTGATCCTGTGTGGTCTGCGCTCAGCGGTTCTGTGTGAGCCAGCGCCTACATGTCCTCTGTGGGCCTGATCATGTGTGGGTCTTTGCGGGGGTTAGTTACCTATCGATCCTTTGTGGGTTAGATCCTTTGTGGGTCATTGTAGGGGTTAGTACCTATCGATCCTTTGTGGGTCCGACAACTTAGATGGATCAGTGATCATCTCTATCGTCATTCGAAGAAGTATACCTGTGTGAGCTGAAAACCCTGTTTGCTTTCCTTTGTGGATTGTGTTGTGCTATCCGGTGTGGATTTACGTTTTACTTTTCTTTCTGGATTGCATTGAGCTATCATGTGTGGATTTTTCGTTTTTCTTTCCCGTGTGGACTGGGTTGTACTTGAGCTCAGATGTTGGAGCCGAGAGAGTATTGATGAATTAGGTATCTGTATGGGCATATACCTAAGACGTGTCGGATGTTACTTCGTGATTGTATCTTTCCTTTGTGGATTATATTTTATGGATTCTGGGAGACCTTCGGGGGTCCCGAGGTCCCTACTGAGTAGCTTATACTCACCCCTGTACGGGCTATGCCCGCACTACGTTGTGTTGGTTGCAGAAGATGGACATCGCTGATCGTGGTGGAGGCTTGCGGAGCAGGACGGTACCTGGAGGTGGACCACTGGGCGGGATGCACTTGGAGCGGTCAGCTGGACCCGAGGAGCAGTGGAGGCTTTATGTACCCACCCTTCAGGTGGGACTTCCAGAGGATGGCTCGATGTTGCAGCTTTACTTTTTCAGTTGCTGTTTTCCCCTTTCAGTTGTACTTTACAGTTGGGCTTGTATTTTCGGTCCCCTTTACTTTTCTGCATTTACTGTTGTACCAGCTTTTACTTAGTGTTTACTTTTCCTCTTGCTTACTATGTGGTGCTTGTTTACATTATAAAGGCAATGCCTTCCCTTTTTACCGAGATTTACACCTTGGTACTAGTCTCCAGCCCCTGGCCTATGGATGGCTGGCTTGAGGTAGTCACGACACGGGCCCCGAGGATGGGTGGTGACAAATTGGTATCAGAGGTGGTCGGTTCTACCGTAGACTCTGATTTTTCTTCTATGTGAAGAAATATTGTTTAGCGTATTGGGTGTGGTTATCAGTCCAGGGAGTCCAGTGTTGGTGCGGCAGCTGAAATATCCATACACCGGGACCCTGACTTCTGATTTCCGACTTAATGCACGAAAACATTGATTGCATGTGTGTTTCCAGTTTTCATTGTGATTACTTTATGTCAGCTCACCAGGTATACTGTTTTGACCATGGAACACCTGTTTCCTTTTCAGGATGGCCCCACGACGGCAGCCAGCTTGGGTTCCGAGAGTGGTACGTGATGACAGCCCACCGAGCGACGAGGCCTCGGTACAAGACCCTTTGACGGCGGAGGCACCGGTGGTACCTCTACCCGCCGAGCCACCGATGCTTCCAGCACCAGCTGCTAACGATGCACGTCGCCTCAGTGATCTGCACGAGTTTCAGCACCAGCGACCGCCTAGGTTCCGTGGGGAGATGGACCCCCAGGCAGCCGAAGACTGGCTGGAGGCAGTGGTGCGAGTTTTCTGACTAGTGGGGACACCAGCAGGCCTCATGGTGACCCTCGCAGTGAGCCTACTACACGCAGCAACAGGACGATGGTGGAGCTTGATGCTCCAGGTGCACGATGAGGCCTCTCTCATCTGGATAGACTTTAAGGGCCTCTTCCACTCAGATTTCATCCCGACCACCCTCCGTGCGGTGCACATCCAGGAGCTTCTACAGCTGCGGCAGGGAATCTTGATGGTCGCCCAGTACTCGGCGAGATTCACAGATCTCTCGCGCTACTCGACCGACATGGTACAAGACCCGTTCTTCCGGGCCCGGACCTTTGAGCATGGATTGAGACATGAGATCTGGGCATCGCTAATCTCCCTCAGCATCCCGACCCATGCAGGAGTACTGGAGCGAGCCCTTTTGATCGAGAGCTTTCTTGCTGAGACTTCTCCAGCGGCGAGACCTACCGCGGGGTGGCAAGTAGCAGAGTCTTCCGCAGCAGGTAGTTGGCGGATGACTCAGGGGTCCATGCAGACCAGACCCTCATGTAGACGACCTCAGGACATTGGCTCTGCAGTGCGGGGCACACAGCGTGGAGCCAGTCTTTTGAGAGGCAGGTCGTGCTACACTTGCGGTGGGCAGGGTCCATGGCTCGTGACTGCCCGACCCACCGTGCCGAGGAGCAGCAGACAGTTGAGGGGCCACCCCAGCAAAGGGAGAGGGTCGACCGTGGCGGTCCGCAGGGAGGAGGCGGACGAGGCAGAGGAGCTGGACGAGCAGCAGGTGGTGGGCGACGCTTTGAGGCTCTACCACCACCACCAGGAGCCCCGGACCGACCACAGGGAGCTGGCGGGAAGAGACAGGAACAGCTCCAGGCAGCGGAGGCCTACGACCATGGTGGGACCGAGATGATTTGAGGTACGATCTGTGTCTATTCCACCCTTTTTTCAGTTCTTATAGACACAGGTGCGAGTCACTCTTTCATAGCCGCTTCCCTTGTTTGGAGCTCGGAGATTCCGACAGAGCCGTTGGCTCGATCCTTACGGCTAGAGACTCCTACGGGAGAAGAATCGATGATTACACACTGGTGCCGGCTGTGTGAGCTTACTCTAGGAGGCGAGATCTTCGGCTGGGATCTTCTTGTAGCGGCGTCGAGGCCTTACGACGTCATCTTGGGCATGTATTGGTTATCTACAGTCCATGCACAGATTGACTGCATTAGGCGCAAGGTGCGATGTGTACGCACCGATGGGAGCAGGTTCAACTTCACTGGTGAGAAGGGATCCTTCGCAGCACAGGATGGACTTCCGCAGAGGAGAGGACAGCCCATCACTGATCAGTTGTATAGCCTCATCCTAGGATATGTTGATGTGCAGAGTCCTAGTTTTCCTTCAGTGGTGGATGAGTATGAAGACGTCTTTCCCGAAAACATTCCAGGACTACCTCCTCGCAAAGAGGTAGAATTCCATATTGACTTGTACCCCGGGACAACCCTGATATCGACTCCAGTGTATCGGATGGCCCCCGCTGAGCTTCGAGAGCTACGGGTACAGTTGGAGGACTTGCAGGGAAAGGGTTTCATCTGACCCAGTGTTTCACCCTGGGCTTCACCGATTTTGTTTGCCATGAAGGCGGACGAGAGCTTGCGACTTTGTGTCCATTATCATCGCCTGAACCAGGTGACAGTGAGGAAAAATTAGCCGCTACCGAGGATTGATGACCTCTTAGATCAGCTCAAGGGAGAAAGGTGGTTCTCGAAGATAGACCTCAGGTCAGGCTATCATCAGCTCAGAGTTCGAGATGAGGACGTGCAGAAGACGACCTTCAGATGTCGGTATGCCCACTTTGAGTTCTTGGTTATGCCCTTCCGTGTAACCAATGCTCCAGCAGTGTTCATGGGCCTCATGAATAGGATCTTTCAGCCATATCTCGATCGATTTGTCATTGTATTCATCGACGACATTTTGATATACTCGACGACTAAGGAGGAGCACGCCTATCACTTGCGGGTTGTACTAGACACACTCCGAGAGAACCAGCTTTATGGAAAGCTCTCGAAGTGTTAGTTATGGATACGTGAGGTCCACTTCTTGGGACACGTCATCTCTGAGGCGGGAGTTGCAGTGGATCCTGCGAAGATCGAGGAAGTGCTGCTTGGGAGGCACCTAGGAGCGTGATAGAGGTGCAGAGTTTCTTGGGACTTGCTGGATACTATCAGATATTTGTGCCAGACTTCTCCAGAGTTGCGGCACCACTCTCAGCTTTGACGAAGAAGGGGAAACCCTTTTTGTGGTCAGAAAGATGTCAACAGAGCTTCCAGGAGCTGAGACAGATATTGACCAGTGCACCTATCTTGAGGTTGCCTGTGGAGGGAGTAGGGTACGTAGTCTACTGCAATGCAATAGGGAACGGACTCGGATGTGTCCTGATGTAGGAGTAGGTATTGATCTCCTATGAATCACATCAGTTGAAGACTCATGAGCAGAACTACGCTACCCATGACCTGGAGTTAGTAGCAGTGGTCTTCGCTATGAAGACATGGTGACACTATCTGATGGGAGAGCACTATACAGTCTTTTCTAACCACCAGAGTCTCAGGTAGATCTTCTCGCAGAAGGACATGAACCTGAGACAGCGGCGATGGCTTGAGTTCCTCCAGGACTATGAATTTGAGATAGTCTATACTCCTGAGAAAGGGGAGCGTGGTAGCCGATGCTCTCAGCAGGAGGACATGTATTCAGCTACTTGAGGAGGTGACAGAGCAGCTAGCCGCTTTTCAAATATCCTTCGTGGGTAGAGATGGAGCAGCCTTCCTCCAGTCTCTCACAGTAACTCCTCCACTACTGCAGCGGGTCAGAGAGGCACAACGTGGGGACGCTGACTGTGAGACGCGGCGTGCACAGATATCCTCAGGACAGGCACCTGATGGCATCTCCTTTGGAGCAGAGCATGACAACCTTTTCAAGGGACATGCCTTGGTACCAGTTTCTTTATGAGAGGAGGTGTTGATAGAGTTTCACACGTCTCCTTTGGCAGTACATCCTGGAGTGGCGAAGATGTACCAGGATCTCAGACGACAGCACTGGTGGCCAAGCATGAAGAAGGCTGTGGCAGAGTTCGTTTCTCGATGCCTCACCTGCCAGCAGGTGAAGGAAGAGCATCAGGTACCAGCAGGCTTGGTATAGCACTTGGAGGTCCCAGAGTGGAAGTGGGATGAAATATCTATGGACTTCATGACTTGACTTCCACGCACTTCCAGAGGTCACGACTCCATCTGGGTGATTGTCGACCGACTCACCAAGTCGGCTCACTTCTTACCCATCAGAGAGCAGGGATCAGTGGAGAGCTTAGGGCGTCTCTACATTCATAAGATTTTATGGCTTCACGGTGTGCCATAATTTATCGTCTCTGATCTAGATTCACGCTTTAATTACCAAATTTGGAAGGGGTTGCCGGAGGCGTTCAGGACGCGGCTACGTCTGAGCACCGCCTTTCACCCTCATATGGATGGTCAGATGGAGAATACCATTCAGACTCTCGAGGACATGCTCCATGCATGTGTCCTCAACGTTGGTCGCAGCTGGGAGGACCACCTACCCTTGGTGGAGTTCGCGTACAACAACAAGTACCACTCCACCATCGGGATGACACCATACGAGGTGTTATACGGTAGACCTTGCAGATCTCCTTTGTGATGGACTGACCCTGGGGAGTCAGCACTTGTGGGACCATAGATGGTTCAAGCCATGACAGAGAAGGTCCAGGTCATCCAGGAGAGGATAAGGACAGTTCAGAGCCGTGAGAAGTCTTATGCTGACTGGAGGCGGAGGCCAATAGAGTTTGAGGATGGAGACCACATCTTCTTGCGTGTCTCACCTCGACATGGATTACGGAGATTTGGCCGAGGCGGAAAGTTGTCTCCACGCTTCATAGGACCATTCCAGGTCCTCAGAAGGATTGGCGAGGTGGCTTTTCGCCTAGCTCTACCACCTCAGTTGCACCGGGTGCACGACGTCTTCCACGTATCTTAGCTGAGGAGATACGTTCACGACCTGACGCACATCATTGACCATGGGGAGCTAGACGTGGATGATGGGGCGACTTTTTCGGAGGTCCCAGTGGAGATCGAGGATCGACAGGAGTGGGTCCTACATGGATGATCGATTCCTCTTTAGCGTATTAGATGGCAGCACGGGAACCTCCAGGATAGCACTTGGGTGCGGGAGGCTCAGATGCGTGCTTAGTACCCACATTTGTTTCCCTAGTTTATGATATATCTTTACAGGGACGTAAAGCCCTGAGGTGGGAGTGACGTAAAGACCCAAAAAATTCAATAAATTTTTTTCTTAATTTTCTTTGGATTTTCACAAGAACGCAGTTTCTGACGGCACCTGATTCCGAGGCCCGGTGTGCCTGGAATCATTTTCCGAAGTTTGGCTCAGGTACGTTCAGTGAACAGACGAGCAGGTTTTTCTAACTTTTTAACCGGTGCTTGGAATAAAATTCTAAGGGCACCGATAGAATTGCAGTGCCAATATTTTCTTAGAAACGCCTCTTCTGGAGTTTCATTTCCTCAGGTGTGGTTTTTAATTTTTGGGCTTAAAGTTAAGAAATAAAATAATTGGTACGACAAACTTTATTTTATTTCACTTAAAACCACTTGAAAGCCACTTAAAGCTGTTTAAGCAGAGTTTATGTGGATAGGTTGATATCCAAAAATATCCTACCCTCTTGGTAGGATATTTTTGGGGTGGGGCCCGCATGAGCCCCACTGTTTCTTTTCCGTTAAGTAACGCACCCGTGAAAACCCGTCATTATGAAGTCAACTGAGATGTTTTCTTAATTTCTTAACGCACGAATTAATTTGGCGGTTTTATTCGTTGAATTAATTGGGCGGTTTTATTCATTGAATTAATTATATGAATTAATTTAATCGTTTCTTAACATGTTTTCAATACGTTGGCGTAATAATAAAATAAGACCAACTCACGACTTCTGGAAAAATCTTCGTTGAGAAGATTTGACAGAAACCAAGAGTTCTTCATCCTCCTTCACGAAGAAAGCGAAGAACGCGAAGAATGCGAAGAACGTAGAGCCCTCAGAAATCGACGATGCGATGCCAAGTTACGCGACACCGGCGATTCTTCTTCCACGACGTTCTTCCCTCACAATCCAACCCCGCAACAACCTTCGATCGACAGCGACAAGGTAGGGGGTTAAAATGTTTTTTTTAAAATATACATTGTGGATTAAAACAACAATGTGGATTTAATTATTATTAATTAATCTGTTGTTTCTTGGTCCTCGGAGTTCGTCAACTCAACGCCGGATACCGTGACGACGCGACGATCCCCTCCTTCTGCGATGATCAATTCCGCGAAGAACGCGCGTGCGACGACTTCACGAGGTAGGGGTTTTATCAGGAATGATTTTACCCTTTTAATCCATGGATGTTTCCATTCAAAACAAAAAACCGGTTCATAAGAACAAATTTAATTTATTAAAATTGTTATTTGTTATGTTTCTTTGTATTTTTTATTTCTCCTGACAGTTATCATCTAACGCGGAGGGTGCGGGCCAAACAAACACGGCCCGACTACCCTCTGCAGTTCTTCGTTGATGCGCGGATTGGCGGGAAATGACAAAGCACGCCGCAGGGACGATCCGTTATTTCCGCAGTGAAGAACGGGACCTGGGAGGAGCTTCGGCACAGGCGGGAAGGAAAACGGACCACTGGAGCAACTTCGGTGGCCCGCGGAAGCCACCGGCGGCCGAAGGCGGCGGCGCCCCTGCGCACCGCCGGAAAGGGCCGCCACAGCTGAAGCCGCGGCTGCACGGGGCTGGCTCCCACGCATGGGACGCGGAAACATCTGCGTCCGCTGATTCCAGCGCCGCCCCACGTAGGGCCGCGACACCATCTTCCTGCGGGGGCAGCGCCCCGCGGCTCCTTCGCTCGGCCACTCGGTCGAGCCGAGCTGGGCCGGCCCGACCGGCCAGGTCACGCCCTGGCCGGACCGCGCCGCGCTGAACCGAGTCCGACCCGGACCCGGGTCGACCCAGGGGGGGTCTGGCCGGGTCGGTCCGGGCCAAGACCCCCCGTTTTCATACCTTTTCGGTCTTTTGCTCATAACTTGAGCTACGAGCCTCCGATCGATGCACCGTTAGTGGTGATGCAATCCTTGGATCGGGACGGTCGTTTCGGTATATCGCAATCAAGGTTTTGGAAAACTTTGGGTTCAGCCGGGTTGGTTCGTTCACGAAACCAACCGGGCCCTCGGAGCGGAAACGCTCATATCTTGAGCTACGGACGTCCGATTGACGTGCCGTCGACTTCATTGATTCCCTCTAAGTGAGACGGATCTTTTGGCATACTCCGCTCGAGATTTGGATAGAGGTGGAGTAAGGTCGGGTTGGTTTTGCCTTAAAACCCAACCGGGCCCCTGGGACGAAAAAGCCAATATCTCTCAGACCGGGCTTCCGATTGACGCGCCGTCTGCGACGTTGAGTTCCTATTGACGATACAGAACATTTAGATACATCAACTCTAGACTACGTTTCAGTTGATGTATCAGCCTCTCGGCTCATGGAGCGGACCCTCCCGAACGAGCTTGCAGTGTGCGGGAACCCTAGAGCTGGCTGCGACTGCTACTGTGATGACGACGACTATGCAGAGATCCTCAGTGGACTACGACGACTACAACACTCAGCAATCTTTTGTGGGTCAGTGCTACCGATCCTGTGTGGGTCCGATCCTGTGTGGGTCAGCGCTCAGCGGTTCTGTGTGAGCCAGCGCCTACAGGTCCTGTGTGGGCCCGATCCTGTGTGGGTCTTTGCGGGGGTTAGTTACCTATCGATCCTTTGTGGGTCAGATCCTTTGTGGGTCATTGCAGGGGTTAGTACCTATCGATCCTTTGTGGGTCCAACGACTTAGGTGGATCAATGATCATCTCTATCATCATTCGAATAAGTATACCTGTGTGAGCTGAAAACCCTATTTGCTTTCCTTTGTGGATTGTGTTGTGCTATCCTGTGTGGATTTACGTTTTACTTTTCTTTGTGGATTGTGTTGAGCTATCCTGTGTGGATTTTACATTTTTCTTTCCTGTGTGGACTGGGTTGTACTTGAGCTCGGATGTTGGAGCCGAGTGAGTATTGATGACTTAGGTATATGTATGGGCATATACCTAAGCCGTGTCGGATGTTACTTCATGATTGTATCTTTCCTTTTTGGATTATCCTTTGTGTATTCTGGGAGACCTTCGGGGGTCTCGGGGTCCCTACTAAGTAGCTTTTACAAACCCCTGCACGGGCTATGCCCTCACTACGTTGTGTTGGATGCAGACGACGGACAGCGCTGATCGTGGTGGCGGCTTGCAGAGCAAGACGGTACCTGGAGGTGGACCACAGGGCAGGACGCACTCGGAGCGGTCGGTTGGAACCGAGGAGCAGTGGAGGATTTCTGTACCCACCCTTCAGGTGGGACTTCCCGAGGAAGTCTCGACGTTGCGGCTTTACATTTTTAGTTTTTGTTTTCCCCTTTCAGTTGTACTTTACAGTTGGGCTTGTATTTCCGGCCCCCTTTACTTTTCCGCATTTCCTGTTGTACCGATTTTACTTAGTGTTTACTTTTATGCTTGCTTACTATGTGGTTCTTGTTTACTTTACAAAGGCAATGCCTTCCCTTTTTACCGGTATTTACGCCTTGGTGCTAGTCACCAGCCCCTAGCCTATGGAAGGCGGGCGTGGGGTAGTCACAGCACAGGCCCCGAGGACGGTCGTGACAGAGGTGGATCGTGGAGGCTCTATGGAAAATAAGATGTGGTACCAAAACCTATAGTGATGATTTGGGGATTCTAGATGTTTAAAATATTACGGATAAACGTTTCTAATATACTGAGCATCAAAATTACCCAACAAGAATTCCCATTTAACATCATGTAAATACTGTAACAATTTTCCAGTAAAATACCATAAAAAATTTAAAAATAAAAAATTAATGAATATTAAACATAGTGAAATCTAATTACACATGGTGTAATTTAATTACATGTTGTTTAATTTAATATCATTACATTTCGACATGTGGTGAATGAGAGTTACATGTGGTGTAATATTTCATGGTTTTTAATTAATTCACAGTATAAATTAAAACAATGACAACCCATCTTCACTAAATATTTTAATGGATTAATTCCTATACAAATGATGGGATCATACATTATCTGAGAAACCATGTCATTTTCAAACCATTTTACACGAGTTAGAAACAAATTATATTATAAAATATCTTGTATTGTAAAAAATGACATTAATGATATTTAATAATAGAAAATATTTTTTGAAATGATGAAAATTTAATAATAATACAATATTCATCCAATTTAATTTAATATGGTTTAAAATATAAACCATGTTCCATTTATGAGTCAATTATAGGTTTATTTTTACTTTTATGACCCTAAAAATTTAAAAAACACTGATTTAATGTAATGTTCAAATGGGATAATAGGGGGTTACAACTAAAAGATAAGGGTAAAATAAAAAATTATCCTATTGAAATTTTATTTTATGATATTATTTATAAAAAAAATATTATAAAAAAATTATATCAGTTATGATCAATTTTTCATTAAAATTAATTTATATTACTTCAATACTTTACGCAATTCGAAGAGTTCCCCTCCATTCACTTATACATGGGAACCTCATATACTTCATTATTCACAATGTTTTTATCCTTAAATATCATCTAATACATGGCCTAAATTTATCTTATATTCCTTTACCACATTATAGAGATTTATTTCTTTCCAAAATACAAACCATTCAAGGCTTAAGGTGTAAGATGGAAGTGGTTTCTCAAAGAAGTGGTATAACTTCTAATCGAGTATTTTCAAAATTATTTCTTGTTATACATAATATATATCTATGATATAAGTTACTAATTATTAATTAAGTATATAAAATATATTTAATTATTAATGTTATTATTAAACATCCATTATACACCTTCTTCCCATATATTGGAATATAATAATGTCGCTCATATGTACATGAGGACTACAACTTCCAGGGAGTGATGTGATTCAATTTTTGATTAAACGTTACATGGATTGTGATATGGAAATAATTAATGAGAATGTATTATATATATGATATAATAATAATAATTTAATTTCTACTTATCACTTACCTTTTTTCCATCTATCTAACAACAAAAACAATGTTCATGCGTACACATGAATTACCTTCTACAAGAATGGTGTAATTTATTTTTAAATATCTATATTTTACATATAATTCTAAAAATGTATATATATTAAATATATATGATAATTATAACATGTTTAACATTATATTTTGTTTTTAAAAATGATCTATACACAATAACTGGGATCTCCAAATCGAATCATCCATGAAAAACTAAAGAGCTAACACTCCAAACTATGATTTTAATAAGATATGTTTAATAAATGGGTGTTGAGATATTATAAGTGGAACATAAATGATATTTTAATTATCTACATGACTCTATTATAGAATTATAATAAATATATATTTATTATATTGGTGGTTTAAGTGCATTAGAATAATGTAGAGATTGTGGTAAGGGTTTCTCATCTTAATTTTATTTCTATGAGACATATACCATATTTAGAAATTATTTCCTTTCTGTGGTGTATAAATTATGATAACAAATTTTTTTTCATATTTTTAAATGGGGGAATATATGATTTTATGATTTATGGAGATATTTTATGGATTCATTTAATGATTTTCGATGTATTTCATGAATAGTTTTCATCATAAGTGTAGTGATCATTGTAGTGTTTTTTAATTCTTAAGATATGTGAAGATAGATTTTCAATTTTGTTAAAATGTTTAAAAAATGTTAGTTTATCCATTATTTAGGGGAATAATTTTATATTACCATGAAATATAAATTTTACTTCATGATTAGTTTTCTGGGAAATATATTTATTGTTAAATAATGAGTTTTAATTATAAATACCATAAAAATGTATTTATATTTTTCATGCTCAATATTTATGGAATAATTTTTGAATATTTTATATGATAAATTTTCTATTTTTATTTGAAATTACGAAATAATGGGGCCAACCACCTAACCATCCAGTGAGACATCGTAACTACTTCTTATGTGGGAATAGTCGACCTCTAACCAACCGAGGTAGGGACTGAGTATAGTGTATCCTAAGTTATTATATAGTGGAAAAGTGGGGTTGTAATGTTTTTTTTAAAATATCATTCGTACGATAGAAATGGAGGTTATTGGGTGGAATGTATATGTGTGGTGTGTCTTGATGATGGGTGTGGGTGCTAGCTATTTTGGGTTCCAACCTGTATATCGTCTCGAGTATAAAGAGTCCCAAGATTGATTATTAATCATGAACTGAATAAATGAAAAGTTGTTATTGCATCATTGATAATAAATTACTATTCACCCATCATTTATGATATGCCTATAATTAAATTCATCTGATCTAGTTGATCTGGGCTATTTGGTCCATTGTAAAGGTTGTCATCTTTTAATTCTCATTAAAAGTTCTTTTATGTGTAGTGTGTTTTCCTATTTTCAAGCCCAGATAATCATTCGATCAAACGAGTTCTATATTTTATCCCATGATCAATGCAATCTTACCATGATATCATTGTGATTCTGAAATACATGTTGTCTATAATATTCATGCATCTTCCATGTATGAATATATGATCCTTCATGTGATGTCTCCAATATTGAAGATAATCTAGCAGATAATGTAAATTCTTGAGAAATTCATGTGGTACATTAAATATAACTATAAATACATAATGTTTCAATTTTATTTATATAGAAAAAATAAAATGTAAGACAACACCATGGAATATATATACTGGTTATTTTTGGGAATCAGTTGGAGTTGATATTCATGCACAATATATTAATCCATGAGAATAATTTCTTTCTTATTTTTACATTTATTAATGAATATAAGATACCACAAAAGATTATGTTCTAGAAGAAATATCATGTGTCCATGTGACGAGAAAAAATTGGTATTAAAATATGGATATGTTTTGTTACGAAATAGAGATCCTGGTCACTCATGAATATTCATATGTCACATGAAGAAAAAAGTTTGTCCATATTATTCTAGAATTCAAAAAACTATTCATATATAGATAATTGATACAAAATTAATAGATGAAACAGATTTTGGTATTATATTTATCCATTTATAGTAAGATGTAAATAAATAAAATCACCCAGACCATATTGGGTATTAAAAATAATGAAAAATAAATGTTTTCTTTATAACAAATTTTATTGATGTATTTTGTAATGAAATAAATGAAATTGTAAAGACCCGGAAATTACGTGGAATTTTTTTTCTTTCTTAAATACAGGAGAAATTTTACGAGTCCGTGAAAACTGACGATGTGTGAATCCACGGCCCAGTGTGCTCAGAATCAATTTCTGATGTTTTTTTCAGGTACGTTCAGTAAACGTACAAGTGGGTTTTTATAACTTTTGAACTGGTGATCAGAATTCAAATTTGAGGGCATTTTTGAACTCGCAACACTGGTATTCGCTTAAGTATACTTTCACTTCGTCAACAGTGGGTCGAGTTTAAAAGATAGTTTTTTGGTTATTGTGGAAAATAACAAAATAAAGCGAGCTTCACATTGTTTTTATTTGAGCCTCTATGTGGGTGTTTGGTGGTTAAAACCTCCTAATAGAAGTTGGAGGTGGGACCACCACACCTTAACCTCCCATGAGATGTTATGATGGTGGGGGCCACCCAAACCTATCCTCCCGTGACAGGTTACGATGTGGGGACCACACGGGGCTAAACCCCCTATTGATGGAAGAGAGTAAAACCTCTCAACTCTCCCTCGTTAATGAGAGGGATCCTCTTGACTTCCCCTATAATTAATTGGTGCCAAATCCACTAATTAATTTGTTTCAACACTCATGAATTAATTATCGGAGCCAAGTTATTAATACACCAATTTGATTTTGGTGTCAGAAACGAAATAACAGACAAACCCAATCTATTAATATTTTTCTTGGCATTTCCCATTTGGTGGAGCTTGGGAAGAGAAGAGCTTGGGAGAAATTTATTTCCAATGAAGAACACTCCACCGACGAAGAATGCCAACCTTCTTCAACATCCTACCTTAGATGATACCATTGTGGGGCATATTTAACTTCCCTACCCTCCCCATCGTTGTCAATGAACTGACGCAGCTCGGGATTGGGAGTGTGTGGCGTACATGATGAATGAAGAACTCCTTTTTCTTTTTCCCGCGACTTCAACGTGGATTACTGACGATCAAAGGTAGGGGGTTTATTTTGTGCAACCTTCCTCTTGTTTTTATCTTCTTCGGATTGGAAAGGAATTGTTTCATTGTTGTAAAACAATTTATGCTCATATTTCTTACTCTTTGATGAGCCTAGTGTTATGACCCTAAACACGAAGGGTGAGGGCCAAATCAACATGGGCTAACCCCTCCGCCTTTCTTGTTCGTGTTGTTTCTCAGCAAGGTGAAGAAGCGGCGTTGAAGGTGATACAGGAACAAGAAAAGGACGCGCTTCCCATGGACTCCATGAACCGCGCTACCCCCTCAGAGTTCTGGTGCCCTGAACGAGTCGGCTCCGCAGGCCAAACCACCACCGGACTCCCGCACGCCCGGCCGCACCATTGTCGACCACACGCCCGCCCTGGCCAAACCCCATCGGGCTGCATCGGCCTAATCCGTGCTGAATCATGCTGGCCGGAACTACACCGTCCTGGTATCCCAGTCGTCTTCCGACTTGGTCGTGCCCTGCCTGGCCGCCTGCCGACCCGCCTGGCTCCCTGCCCAGCCGCCTCCCAGCTTGGCTGTGCCCTTCGCTACCGCCCTCCATCCCGCCTGGCTCCCTGCCTGGCCAGGTTCCCGCCTATCTACAGCCTTCCTAGTTGCCTCCCGGCCTTCCAAACCGGCTTGTGACCCCCCCGCATGATGCCCTGGCCAAATTGGTCTTGTCGTGCCCTCCCAAAACTCCGAGTGGAACCAGCCCCGAGCCAGGGCCAAATCGCCCTCGTGGCCAGCTGGGCTGGGCTCAACGGGTTGGGATGAACCTAATAGGCAGGCCTGCCCAATGGGCCGGGCCAGACCCAACAGGTCTGACAAAGTCAACCCAGACTGGTTCAGCCCAGACTGGGTCGGGCCGAGTCGGTTCGACCGAATCAGACCGGACCCGGGCCCACTAATGGCCCCTTTACTTTCTTTGGCCATATCATTGGCACACGACCACCATTTGAAAAACCGTCAGCGGTTCTAGTTTTTATGGAGTGTGACAGTCCCTTTGAGTATACCCCACTAGAGTTCGAGATAATATTGAGATACAGTCCAATTGTATCGTACACGAATCCAACAGGGACCCCAGGACTGAAAGGCTAATAATTCAGAGACCAGACATCTGATTGACGCGCTGTCTGTTGCATTGAGACCCCTATGATGTGATGGAACTTTGAAATACATGTTCATATAACTTCATGGAAGTTGTAGCATCGACCAACATCTTGTGGAGAGGATCTTCCGGAGATGAGCGAGCATTTGTGCGCGAACCTAGTTACTCGTTATGACCCAACAACTGCTGACCGTTTGACTCGGGGTGACTCTACTGGCCCAGCGGGGAGCACCTTGGTGTCACGACAAACCCATTGTGGGGAGCCCCTTGGTGATTCAGCAGACCCACGATACACGACAGGAGGATGACCTCATCATGCTATGAGGGGGAGCGTCTCTATGTGACAAGACAAACCCACAATGTGGAGCGACTTTGTGTGACATGGCAGACCCACGGTTCTCGACATGAGTAGTACCTCAACAGTCCATGGATAGTAGGAGGCACCTCTGTGTGACATATAAGTTCCACTGTACTCGATAGAGGAGGAGTTCTCCAGCTTCTGAGTGTTCAGATTGATACCATTCCTAGAATAAAATCATGGTTCAGCTGATTCAGTAACTTTTTGTATTTAATTCATGATTGAGATGGATTACATGATAAATTAGGTATATGTATGGGCTTATACATATGTGGGGTTATCTATTGATTTCAAACTTTGTGGTTTATCCTTGTTGGATTTTGTGAGACCTTGATGGTCTCGTGGTCCCTACTGAGTATTGTTATACTCACCCCTGTACGGGCTATGACTGTAACTCGTTGTGTTCGTTGCAGATGATGGAAAACTCTGAATAATTTCGAGAGTAGAAGGACTTGATAGTACCCAGAGGTGGACCTTACGACGAGTCAGTACATGGAGGAGACTGGTGGGTGTGGAGTGATGATGAGGATATATGTACCAATCCTTCATGTAGGAATCGAGGAGAATGACCTGACAACTATTTTAATTTTCTTTAGATGAATTTGTTTGTCAGATGTACTAGTACCTTCCTGTTGGGCTTGTATTTCCAGCCCCTTTTTCTTTTCAGCTCTCCATCTATATATAGTTTTACTTAGTGTTTTACTTCCAGCTCATTATCTGTTGAGTTCATTTTCAAGTTTAAAAGGAAATGCCTTCCCATTTTTGTTATTTACACCTTCGGTGCTAGTCTCCATCCCTTGGACTACAGAAGGTGGGCTTGGGGGAGTCACGACACGGGCCCCGTGGGATAGGCCATGAAAAAATTTTATCATAGGAGTCGGTTCTACCACAGAACATAGGACTCCGATCTTTTCTATGAAGCTATATTATTGAGGGTAATGAGTGTGGTTTTCATATCAGGGAGTCCAGTGTTGCTGCGGCGGCCGACGTATCCATACACTAGTATCTTGACTACTGACCTTGGACTCAATGAATGGAAACACTGATTTCATGTGTGTTTTCAAAATTATTCATTATGTCAACTCCACCATGTCAGCTCACTAGGTATAATATATGACGGTGTCACATCTGTTTCTTTTAGTATACCTCCCTGTAGATGACCAACAGGAGTCCCGAGAGTTGTACGCACGAATAGCCCACCGAGAGATGAGACCATGGTGCAGGGACCTTTTCTAGCAGAGGCACCAGGGATAATACTTACCATTGGGCCACCGATGCCACTCGGCCCTGCAGTAGACGATGCACACTGCTTGTGCGCATTGCACAAGTTTCAACACCAGAGGCCACCGAGGTTTAGGGTAGAGACGGACCCATAGGCATCTAAGGATTGTCTTGAGTCTATTGTGAGAGTTTTTCAACATGTAGGGACACCAGCTAACTTCATGGTGATTCCTAATAACATCCTTCTATAGGAAGCATCGGAAAAATGGTGGAGCTTGATGCTCTAGATCCATGACGAGATAACGCTTCTCTGGACAGACTTTGAGAGCCTGTCTCAGGCAGAGTTTGTTCCAGCAACTATACGTGAAGTGCTGATACAGGAGCTACATCATCTACAACAGGGCAGCATGATAGTGGCATAGTACTCAATGAGGTTCACCTTCCTCTCGTGCTACACCACATATATGGTGAGAGACCCATTCTTCAGGGCCCGAACCTTCGAGCAGGGGATCAGGTGAGAGATCAGGGATTCGATGAACACCCTCAGCATCCCGACGTAGGCAGAGGTGTTAATGAGAGCCCTCATAGTGGAGGGTTTACTTGATGATTAGTCTACAGAAGTGAGACCCACCACTAGTCGACATACAATGGAGTCTTCTGTAGCTGGCAGTAGACAGATGTCGCCTAGGTCCAAGCGGAACATAACCATGGGTGGAGGACTGTATGACTCAGGATCGGTTTTACGGGGCACACAAGGCAGAGATACACATTCTAGGAGATGAAAATGTTACTCATGCAGTAGTCATGGTCACACGGCTCGTGATTTTCCGACCCACCATTCAGATGATCAGCAGACGGTCGAAGGACTGCCCAGGATGAGGTAGAAGTGGCAGAAGACCTGGTCGAGTAGCTGGCAGTGGGCGGCGTTTCGAGGTGTTACCACCACCACAACCAGGAGGTACACCCCGACCATAGGGAGAAAGTGGACATGCTAGAACTCAGCTTAAGGCAGCTGAAGCATATGACCATGGCGCTCCAGAGATGATTCAAGGTATAATCTGTGTCTATTCCACCTTAGATATTGTACATATAAACACAAGTTCCAGTCACTCTTTCATTTCCACTACCCTCATTTAGAGCTTAGAGATTCTATAGGAGCGATTGGCTTGATTCTTACGGTTAGAGACTCCTACGGGAGCAGACTCGACGATTACGCACTGGTACCGGTAGTGTGAGGTTAATCTAGGAGGATAGAGATTTGGGTGCGATCTTCTAGTAGTGGTGTTGAGGCCTTACAATGTCATCTTAGGTATGAAATGGTTATCTACAGTCCATACTTAGATTGACTGTATTAGGTGCAAATTGCAGTGTTTCCGCATGGATGGGTCTAGGTTTACCTTCACTGGAGAGAAGTGAGACTTTACAGCACAGGATAGACTTACTCGAATGAGGGTGCAGCCAATCACTAATCAGTTGGTAACCTTTACCTTAGAGTAGTTGACATGGAGAGTCTGAGCTATCCTGTAGTGGTGGAATTGTACGTGGATGTTTTCCGTGAAGATGTTCCGGTCTACCTCCTCACAGAAGGGTGGAATTTTATATTGACCTATACCTTGGGAAGGAACCTATATCTACACCATCATATAATATGGCTCCCTCTGAGTTTTGTGATCTGTAGGTAAAACTAGAGGTCTGGTAGGGGAAAGGATTTATCTGGACCTGTGTTTCTCCCTGGGCAGCCCCGATTCTGTTCGCCAAGAAGGAAGATAAGAGCTTGAGGATTTGTGTCTACTACTGTCACCTAAACCAGGCGACCATGATGAACAAGTACCCACTGCTGAGGATTGACAACATCTTTGATCAGCATAACGTAGCATGGCGGTTCTTGAAGATAGACATCAGATCAGGCTATCACAATCATAGAGTTCGGGATCTGGATGTGCAGAAGACGACCTTCAGATGTCCGTACGACCATTACGAGTTCTTGGTTATGCCATTCAGTGCAACCAACACTCCATTAGTATTCATGGGACTCATGAACAGGATTTTCCAACCATTCCTAGATCGCTTTTTTGTAGTCTTCATTGACGATATTCTAATCTACTTGACTACCGAGGAGGAGCATGCCTACCAATTGTAGGTAGTACTGGACAGAATCCAAGAGCACCAGCTTTATGTTAAGCTCTAGAAGTTCCAGTTTTGGATCCGAGAGGTTCACTTATCCGGACATGTAATCTTGGAGTCAGAAGTTGCAGTGGATCTAGTAAATATTGAGTTTGTACTTTCATGGGATCCACCTAAGAGTTTGACAGAGGTATGGAGTTTCCTGGGTTTTGCTGGTTTCTACCGGAGGTTTGTACCAGACTTTTCCAGAGTTGCATCACAACTATCTATAGCGACCCAACCTTTTTATACATTACTATTACATCATTTTAATTATACACAACATAATAGTGTTACACATAGCAGATCCATAGGTTTAGTGTCTTGGGAAAACTAGGACCATACATAAATATTACCACATCAAGCATAAACATTTATTTAATTTCATCTTCTCTAGCTTCTTATTGACACCTATCCTCTCCTTAGTACATGTAGCCACATGAGAATATACATCAAAAGGGGTGATCTAGAAGCCCAGTAATAGAATTTATAAGAACAATATAGTATGGATTGAGCATAATCATAACATGGGAATAAGATCATGAACATGAGAGGAAGCATAAATATAAGACTTGAAATGTGGCAATGCATAAAAATTAAACATCATGTCTTAGTGGTTAACTACCACACATACTTGTGGACCATGCTAGAATCTTGTTCACACATCATTTAACATAAAATCATGAGATTCATCAGTTTACCCAATGCATTGGAGCACTATATAATTCCGGGTGCACCCGTCACATTCAATCATTCATATTGCGCTATATAATTCTGGGAGCACCAATCACATCATAACATTATCATCATCATGCTTACCACATAGAAAACATATAAAAAATGTGCATAACTAACCCATGGAAAGGAAAGGGTTTCATCTCATAATAACACATTAATAAAAATTGGGTTCCCAAAATAAAGAGGGAATAACATACATGTTACAAGAACCGTCCACTTTGAGTGAGAAGTACGATTCATGTTCTTGAAAGAAGAGTTCTTTTGGAAAACATTTTGTTTGACACAAAAACCAGGGAAAAAAATGTATATCATAGTAATGGAAAGACAATGATGAAAAAATTATCTTTAAGAAGTAATCATATCAAAAATTGAGTGAAATAGGGAGAACACGAATGATGAAAGTTGGGTTTGAGAATTTCCCCTTACCTTATATTTGAATGCTTTATTCTCTTTAATGTCCTATATAATGACATTATATTAATTAATTAGAAATCCAGAACCTTTTTTAAATAAATATGGTTCATTCTAGTTTTATTAAATGATTTTATTTCCCTTTGGATGATTTATAGAGATTAAAAAATATTGTTCGGAATTGATTGTTTTTATGGTTTTCTTGAGTGGTTCACTTGTATTGTTAAATTGAAGTTCAGGTAGAACATGGGTAAACATAAAGAACTGATATTACATGTTATTAATGATATTATATGAGTTTCAATGATTTTATAATGAATTGTATTAGTTCCATGTGGATGTATCATTTGATAATAATCAAATGATGATTGTTTGGGTTAATTTGAGCGATTTTTCAATCACAATGACCATGTTTTATTCTCTCACTAGAAATACGGTCACAATTTAGTTACAGAACATTAAATAGGAGTTAATACAATTAAAATTTTCTGTTTCAACCCTAAAAATGGTTTCATTACCATATCTGAAGGTAGAAATGGAGGAATAAAACTTTTCTTTCTTGAATGTGATAAATTAACACCTCATGAACCACATTCTCCTTGATAAAATTAAAGGAAGAGGGAAGGTGGGTTGGATGATATAATATCCCATTTTAATCATAAAATTTCAGTAAATTTATAATAACGGAGTTACAATACCATTTGGATGAATATATATGGGGAGAGATCATGAAATGAACTTGAACATGAAAGTAAATTATAGAAGAAGAGGGAGAGAAATTACCTCTTAAATCTTCTTCTTGATATCATCCTTAAGGAAGCTAGTCTTGGTCTTTTGATGAGATATGAAGCTCTTGAATGTGGGATAGGGGCTATGGAGGATGATTGGGAAGATTTTATAGAATTATTGGCACTTAAGAGGTGTGACGAAATGAGGGTGTGAAGGATGGTTTTTATAGTGGAGGGGAGTGGGGTTTCATTAATATAAAATTTATTAGTTTATCAATTTCCACTAAGACAAGGAATGATGAGTCTTGAATTACCAAGATTAGAAATTTTATCATGTGATCCAAAAGCACGTGGTCTTACATCATTAGAACATTACCCATGACTCTATAATTATCTTATTTAGCTAATTTTGTAAAATATGGTATTTCACTATAGATCAAAAATTCAAGTATCTCAGAAAAATCCCAAAAATTTACCCCTACCATATTTCTACATGTAGAATCCAAAAATGAATTCCATTTTTCAAAAATATGTTTTTAAATATTATTAATTTTAAAATTTAATTTAAAATATAATTTACATAAAAAATAGTATTTAAAATTAATACTGATTTTATATTGCTTTCAAAAATTACGTAGGGTCTTATAAAATTATCTAAAAACTATAAGACATTGATTTTCTAATTAATGAACCAATTTTATCAAAATAAATTTTCTATCAAATTACTTAATTAATTATAATAATTTATTTATGACTTAAAAATACCAAAAATTTTACTAAGGTAAAATTTTCACTTCCTAAGATGTCAAAATTCTATTTAATTATTCATGATTAGGTTAATATTATGTTGGATGATTTACTATTCATAAGGTTCAAATTTATATTCATAAGGGTAGGTTACTATTCACCAAATGTTTTTATTAGTCTCCAAAAATCATCTTGAACTCAACCGTGAATGTCAGATTCTCAAAATTCTTAATACAGAAGTGACAAACTTATGTTTAGAGGTCATTTAGCACTTAGTAGTTCATTATGTTGTCTTTTCATGTGATTTTATGAAATATTTATAAGAAGGTAATTTCTATTGAAAAACATTGGGGCGTTACACTATCATCCTTGACGAATAAGGGGAAACCATTCGTATGGTAGGAGAGATGCCAATAGAGCTTTCAAGAGATGAGGGAGAGGCTAACTAGTACCCCCCATATTGAGGCTTCCAGAGGAAGGCGTAGAGTACGTAGTCTAATGCGATGCATCAGGGACTGGACTCGGGTGTGTCCTGATGTAGGAGTGAGCAGTGATTGCATATGGTTCTCGTTAGTTAAGACAACACGAGCAGAACTACGTTACCAATGAACTAGAGCTATCAGTATTGGTCTTCGCCTGGAAGATGTGGTGACACTATCTGATGGGAGAATTTTTTACCGTGTACTCTGATCACAGGATTCTTAGGTATATCTTCTCTTAGAAGGACCTAATCCAGAGACACTAGAATTGGCTTGAGTTCCTCCAGGACTATGACTTCGAGATAAACTATACTATTGGGAAGAGGAACGTTGTTGCAGATGCACTTAGTAAGAGATCTGGTATACAACTACTAGTTGAGGCAACGAAGCAGATGGATGCTTTGTAGATATCCTTTCTAAAATAGAGATGCAACAACTTTCCCTCAGTCCCTTACAGTCACTCCCCCACTTCTTCAACGAGTCATGGAGGCACAATATGGGGATGCTGACTACAGGACGCGACATGCTCAGATATCCACAGGGCATGCACTTGATGGATTTTTTGAAGGTGGGGAGCACATCATCCTCTTCAGAGGACGTACTATGGTACCAGTTTCACTTCAGGAGGATGTATTGGGGGAGTTTCACAAATCCCCTCTTGCAGTACATCCATGAGTGGCGAATATTACTAGGACCTTCGATGATAGCATTGGTGGCCAGGTGTGAAGAAAGAAGTTGTAGATTTTGTCTCTCGATGCCAACCTTGTCAGCAAGTGATGGAAGAGAAACAGGTACCAACAAGATTGGATTATCTTTTATAGGTTACAGAGTGGATGTGGGATGGGATATCCATGGACATCGTGACAGGTCTTGTACGTACATATATATGTCATGATTCTATCTGGGTGATCATCGACCGACTCACCAAGTCGGCCCAATTTCTACGGATTAGAGAGTAGGGTTCAGTAGAGAGCTTGGGACGCCTATATGTGCAGAAGATTGTGTGGATACATGGAGTACCTTCTTCTATTGTCTTCGATCGTGACCCAAAGTTTACTTCCCAGCTATGGAAGGTGTTGCAGGAGACTTTCGGGACACAACTTCATCTCAGAACTGCCTTCCATCTTCAGATGGATGGTCAAACTGAATAGACCATATAGACCCTTAAGGACATTCTATGTGCTTGTTTTCTCCATTTCGGTCACATAATGGAGGTTCACTTACCTTTGGTGGAGTTTTCCTACAACAACAAATATCACTCCACCATCGAGATGGAACCTTTTGAGGCATTATACGGCTGACCGTGCAGATCACCCTAGTGATGGAATGACCCTGGAGAGTCAGTACTAGTGGGACCAGAGATGTTATAAGCTATCATGGAGAAGGTGTAGATCATCCAGGATTGGAGTAATACTTTACAGTGCAGGAAGAATTCATATGTTGATAGGGGACTGAGGCCTCATGAGTTTTAGTTTGGCGACCACATCTTTCAATGGGTCTCACCTCGATGAGGACTACAATGATTCTGTCAAGGCGGCAAGTTATCTCTGAGGTTCATCGGACCTTTTCTGGTCCTCAGTAGAGTTGGTGTGGTGGCTTACCGCTTAGCTCTTCCACCTCAGTTTCACCGGGTTCATGACGTCTTCCAAAAATCTCAGCTGAGGAGATATGTGCACGACCCTTCTCACATAATCGAACATGGAGAGTTGGACATCAATTATGGGGTGATTTTCACGGAGGTTCCAGTAGAGATTGAGGATCGACTGGAGCAGGTCCTATGCAGATGGTCGATCCCTCTGGTGCATGTTTTTTGGCAGCATGAGAACCTCCTTGAGAGCACATGGGAGCAGGAGGCTCAGATGCGTTCTCAGTACCCCCGCTTGATCCCTTAGTTTGAGATGTAGCTTATGGGGACGTAAAGTCCGGAGGTGGGGAGAATGTAAAGACCCAAAAATTCCATTGAAATTTTTGTCATTCATAAATACATTGGAATTTTACGAGTCTAAGAAAACTGACGACGCGTGATTCCGAGGCCGGTGTGCCTGAAATCAATTTCGAAAGTTTTGTTCGGGTACATTCAGAAAACGTACGAGTGTGTTTTAATAACTTTTGAATAGGTTCTTGGAATTGAAATATGAGGGGACCGTTGAAGTCGCAAAACTGGTATTTTCTTAAGAAGACTTTCACTTCGACGACAGTGGGTCGAGTTTAAAAGATAGTTTTTGGGTATTCGTGGAAAATAATAAAATAATTTAAGCTTCACGTTATTTTTATTTGAGCCTCCATGTGGGTGTTTGGTGTTTAAAACCACCTCATGGAAGTTGGAGGTGGGGCCACCACATCTTAACCTCCCATGATAGGTTATGGTGGTGGGGCCACCTGAACCTGACCTCCTATGAGAGGTTATAACGTGGGGACCACACAGGGATGAACCCTTCTATTGATGGAGGAGAGTAAAACCTCTCAAATCTCCCTCATTAATGAGAGAGAGCCTCTTGACTTCCCCTTTAATTAATTGGTACTAACTCCCCTAATTAATTTGTTCCAATGCTCATGAATTAATTAAGGGGGCCATGTTATTAATTCACAAATTTGATTTTTAAGTCAGCAAATAAATAATAGAAAAAATCAATCTATTATTATTTTTTGTGGAATTTATCATTTGGTAGAGCTTGGGAAGAGAAGCGTTTGGTAGAAAAGTTCTTCCAACGAAGAACGCTCCACCGACAAAGAACGCTCAACCAATGAAGAAAGCCGAACTTCTTCGACATCCTCTGTCAGATCCTCCCGACGTGGGGAGTCTTCAACTGACCTACCCTCCGAATCGTCGTCAACGAACCAAGACAACTCAGGATTGGGAATTTGTGGAAGACATGACGAACGATGAACTCCTTCATCTTCTTCCCATGAATACAACGTCGATGACCGACAATCAAAGGTTGGGGTTATTTTGTGTAACTTTCCTTTTCATTTTATCTTCTTTGGATTGGAAAGGAATTGTTGAGTGGTTGTAAAACAATTGTTTTTCATCTTTACTACTATTTGATGAGGCATGTGTTACCACCCTAAACACAGAGGGTGATGGCCAAACCAACATGGCCTGACCCCTCCGCCATTCTTGTTCGTGTTGTTTCTTAGCCTGGTGACGAAGCGGTGTTGATGGTGATGAAGAAATAGGAAGAGGCCGCACTTCCCATGACATCCACGAACCACGCCGCCCCCATGGACTTATAGTGCCCCGACAGAGCCAGCTCTGCTTGCCGAACTTCCTATGGCCTCTAGCGCGCCCAACCGCCCCTCCACAGGCCTCCCGTATGCCACGGCCGAACCCCGCCGGCCCATGCTGGCCTGAGCCGCACCGAAACCCCACCGAACCGTGTCGGCCTAAACCGTGAAGGTATAGCCTTCCGATCTCCCGGCCTCCTGCTGGCATGGGCGCGCCCTGCCCGACCACTCGTCGACCCGCCTGACACCCTTCTCGGCTGCCTTCTGGCTCAGCCGTGCCCCGCCCGGATGCCCGCCGGCCTGCCTGGCGACCTACCCCACCACCTCCGGGTAGGGATGCTCCCTGACCGACCACCTCTAAGTCACCCGGCCTCCCAAAACAGCCTACGACCCCCTGACGACGCCCTGGACGAACTAGTCTAGATGCACCCTCCCAACGCTCCGGGCCGAATCACCCTCACGACCTGCTGGGCTGGGTCGAACCAAACAGGATGGCCCACCCAATGGGCCAGCCCAGAACGAACAGGGTGACCAGTTTGACCCAGACCGGGTCATCCCAGACATGGTTGGGCTGAGTCAGTTCGACCAAGTCGGACCGAACTCGGGCCCACTACTGATTCCTTTAATTTCTTTGGCCATAACATTGGTCCCAGAAGACCGTTTTACGAAGCGTCAGGGACACTGGTTTTCGTGGAGAGAGATGGTCCTTTTGAGTATACCCCATAGGAGTTTGAGGTAATGTTGAGATACGGTCAGCTTGGACCGTACACGAATCCCACTAAGCCCCCGGGACTAAAAGGATAATAACTCACAGACCAGTCGTCCGATTGACGCGCTGTATGTTCCGTTGAGACACTTATGATGTGACGGTCCTTTGCGATACATCATCATGGGACTTCATGGTAGTTGTAGAATCGACCTGTAGCTTGTGGAGTAGATCTTACGGAGATGTGCGAGAATTTGTGAGGGAACCTAGTAGATGGATTAGACCTGACAATTTCTGACCGTTTGACTCGGAGTGAGTCTATTGGCCCAGTGGGGAGCGACTTGGTGTCACGGAATACCCACATTGGAGAGAACCTTGGTGATGCAAGAGAACCAAAGTACTCGACATGAGGAATACCTCAACAGGCTATGAGCAGGAGTTACTCTGTGTGACGCGGCAGACCCATGGTGGGGAGCGACTCTGTGTGATGTTGCACACCCACTGTATTTGATAGGAGTAGTTCCTCAATAGTCAAGGTTAGTGGGAAGCACCTTCGTGTGATGAGACATGCCTGCTTTACTCGATATAGAAGGAGTTCTCCAGCAGCCGAGGGTTCATATTGAAACTATCCCTTGAATAAAATCATGGTTGAGCTGAGTCAGTAACCTTTTGTGTTTACCTCATGATTGAGATGGATTACTTGATAACTTATGTATATGTATGGGCATATACCTATGTGGGGTTATCTATTGATTTGATACATTGTGGTTTATCCTGGATGGATTTTGTGAGACCTTGATGGTCTCAGGGTCCCTACTGAGTATCGTTATACTCACCCCTGCACGGGCTATGCCCGCACCATATTTTGTTGGTTGAAGACATCAGATAGCATTGACTGAGGCAGAGAGTAGCAGGACTGGATGGTACCCAGAGGTGGACCTTACAAGGAGTCGGTACATGGAGCAGACTGAAGAATGTGGAGTGCTGAGGGGGGGTATCTATACCTACCCTTCATGTAGGAATCCCGGAGAATGACCCATGAGCTATTTTACTTTTCATTAGTATTATTTGTTTGTCAGTTGTACTTGTACTTTCCTAACGGGCTTTTATTTCTAGCCCCTTTTTCTTTTAAGCTCTCATTTTGTATACAGTTTTACATAGTGTTCTACTTCCATCTCATTCTCTATTGAGTGCGTTTTCATGTTTTATAGGAAATGCCTTCTCAGATTTGATATTTATACCTTCGGTGCTAGTCACCAGCCCCTGGCCTATGGAAGGCGGGCTTGGGGTAGTCATGGCATGGGCCCCAGGGGACGGGATGTGACAAAAATATTTTGACATAAAAAATAATTGTTTTGTTATTGATTAATGTGTACATATAGGTGATGCATAATGGTTAGTACAAATAGAGATATATCTTGCATCTATCATGCAGTAGAAGTTTGAGAAATTCAAAACTACATAGTGTCAAATAAAGAGAGTCAAACATGGGAAATAATTAAAGACAATGATAACAATTATTCAATAGTATTATGAACAAAATCATAACCAAACAATATCTAAATGGAATTTTTATTAAAAAATTATTGTTTGAGGAAATTCTTGAAGACCATGAATGATTTTATATAGGGGTGGGCCGTCCAACTTTCATGTGGATGAAGTCTACATATGAATGAAATCTATTCTATCTCTAGATAATACATTATGAATAATCTTAGAGAAGGGTAGTCTAGACACCTTTTGGAGGATTTTGATTAGGGAATCTAACCATTCAGATAAGATGAGTTGTTGAGGTGTTGAACCAATTATAGAAATTTTATAATAAGGGTTTCTAAATTTTTCTATTAACTAGATGATATTTTTAATAATACATGATGGGTTATCAAACAAACTTATAAAGGAGTAGAATTTTATATATAACCTTTTAAATGTTTTTTAATACTCCCTCTTATGTTAAAAATACACCATAAGTAACATTGAATGATAATATTGAGTAGATAGAGAACTTTTAACAGTTCAAGATGTTGAATTTAAATGGACAAAAATTCATAAAACCATGTACCACTCATTCACCCCCTATAAGTGGTATATACCAAGTCTATGAACTCTAAATATTCTCTATGAATTCATATTATAGTTATTTTATTAAAAATCATTGGGTTTTACAAATCTTTATAAGTATGTTTTTTCCATATGGTTTGGATTCATAGATTATAAAATCTGTAAAGATTCTTCATGTCAATATTTTTTCATTAAGACATTTCTGATTTTGGGCACCGATTTATTTTTCTAAGGTGCATATACTATCAATTTTACATGATATATCATGATTATAATTATTTTAAATATATTTAAAATTATATTTGAATCAATTATTTTCTGTGGATTACAATTCAGAGGTTACCAAATTTGTAAGGGATTTGTGTTATAATTTCATTGTTTCTTAGGATTGTCTATGATCATGTTTTTTATGATGAAACTTTATGAAAAATATATCAAGAACATCTTTTATTTTCTTCTCATATGGTTAGTTTTTGAGAATACATGTTTTCATTTCAGTTTACTCACTTTTAAAACTCAATAAATTAGAAGAACATTTTTTTGAAAAAATGAAATTATTTATCACTTCAGTCAAAAAATATATTTATTCCATATCAAGGCTTTCTAAAAACTAATTCAAAAAGGCTTCAATATTTGTTTAAAATTTTTTTAACCGTAATTTATTTTTTTTACATAAATGGTTTAAAAGGAATATTATTTTCATTTTCTGAACATGGTACTTTTAGATTTTTACCAAAAATATGAAATGAATATTTGTTTTGTCATACACGACAAGAATAAAATTTCCCACCATCAGGACTACTCAATGAATTCAATATTACTTTACAAGTATCAAAAGTTATTCTCAAATATTTTTTTCTTTTAATATTTTGAATGTTGTATGATTTTAATATGTGTTTTAAAGATGAAAAGGGTATTTTGCGAAAAAAAATGTTAATGGGATCTGTTATATTTATTTTTCATATATGATAGCATCTTATTATGTCAGTTAAACATTACAGGGAATATGTTCAAAATATACCACATTTATTATTCCTCTAGAAGATTTATTATTATGATGATGAAATATCAATCAAACCGATTTTATTTTCCATGATTTATGTTATGATGATTATTTTAATGAGATTGTGGCATACATATGAATGGATTTATGATCATGTGATCGGTAATCCTAGAATTATATATCCCTAAAATTAATTGGGTAAATATTAATGTTTTATGAGTATAAAGGGTTTAAAATATGTTATCACAAGCCTGAAGGAGGGTACATGGGGTGTTCTTCGATGCCCAATGTAGGGTAAATGAGAGGCTTTTCCAATTATGATGTAGATACATGGGTGGTTAGCCCAACGTAACATGTTATGAATGTATTTATGGGTAAAAATTAGATAATATTTCTATTATTATGATTATTTCCAAATTATGAAAATATTTTTAAAATGATCATATGCCAATATTATGCGCCCTTTGATCATTTTCCTTAATTTTTTTTATGATTCATAACCATTAAACTAAAAACTTTTATGTAAAGATTCAATACCATGATCTATGATAGGATGGGCATGACATTAAAATGTTAAGATCATGTTATAATACCCTTATAATCATGTTAATCTTTAGTAACCATTGTTAAATATATTTCTTACCCTTACTTAAATCCTCAGGCCACACTTTCTTGTGTTTTCATTCATTTTGTTATAAAGAAATCTTCTATGATTGTTATGTAAAAGAAGGGTGTTAGTTATAAATAACATAGAGGGAGATTATGTTTATATATTAAGAAGAGTTTGTGATTGGATCAATGATTCTAATGACAATAAATATATATGATTATGGTTTGGGTTATAATTTTATTTTTTGAATATACATATATTAAAATGTAATCTCTATGCATGTAAATAATGGGTCTCTATACCCGTTTACCCTCTACTTTTCCATTACCAATATTTCCTTTTATGTATATATAATCATGATATAGCTCTTTGGGGACATGAAATGAGTCTTAAATTCATAATAAGATAATACACACTGGATTCATCTTAGTTCACTAAATCCCACTTGCTCCTGGTAATATATCACATTACTCACAAAGATACATAAAAAGTTAGAAAATTTGGGACAAACCACATTATTTATATAATTAACCCTTCATTTAACAATCATTATCCTCCATCTAACCTCATCCAATTTTTTAAAGAATCATCGATCATCCTCATCATCTATAAGACCCCATATTATCTAAGGAATCACTCAAATCAATTATAAATCATTGATAATTAAATACATTTTATTACCAATTAATTTAATTTATTTATAATAGTAAAAATTATCATTAGGATACATAGACTAATTGAAATATAAAGAAACAACATTTGGTACACCCGTTATTCACATTTGAGAAAATAAAAATAAAAAATCCCTATATACCAACACAATTTCTCTATCAATTCAACCTAAAATGGATTAAATACTAAAAATAATAATAAAATATACATAACTCAAAAAAATTTGTTCAATATATTATATCTATCCCCTGTTAATATCCCATAACCTTTTAAATTGAAAATTGCATGTTTCAAGAACGATTTTTGCATTTTACAGTGAAATATTCATAAAATTACTATGTCATTCATCACAATATTATAGTGAAAGAAAGAGATGGAAGGGATAAGTAGAAAGTGAGGAAGAACTAAGCTTTATCAATAAAAAGGATAAATTAATTCACTATATATCATGATGTAATAATAGGAGGAATTAATGGAATACGATATTCACCCATGAAAATTTTCACTCGAAGAAAATGACTTCCTTAAATTGATTCTTTTTAAGGAAAAACTATATAATTTATCCTTAGAAAAAAATAATGCACTAGGCATATTGGGTACTCAGTGGAATCTACTAACCACCAAGGTCCATATGGAAGTTTTGATGGATCCCGAATACTATATAGTGGCCTAACTAATAGTATATCACCACTTCCATTCTCATAAGTGTAACATCCCTGATCTAGATCTTTTGAACAAAACATGAGTTGGAGACCCACCGGTACTTAGGAACACCTCCCCACATAACAAATACTATAGAATGATATTGAGTTTCTAAGGGGTGGTAGTGAGGATAACATAACCTTTAATAATAAAATTATAAAAATAAAATATTAGCTGAATAATATTAATAATAACCAAACATGAGGTAGATCACAACACATGATATTCAAAATAAACATCTGAAATATCATTTAAACCAAATAAATATAAAGGAGATCATTATAAGATAATTATGTATATAAAATTCCAAAAATGTAAAGAGAAAACCCATATTAACACTATGAAACTTCTCCAAGATCCAAATCTAAACTTCCAATGCATTGAAAAAACCACTAAATACAAATATCTTTATGTTGGGACCTTTCCCATTCCTACACCATTAATAATGAAGTTTTCATATGTCCCAATGTTCCATCAAGGGTTGTGAGTATGAACTATTCAGGCCACCAAAAATAATGTTCCCGGATAATATATATATTAATATGAGTTCATAGAAATTGAAATAAATAATAACCATAAAAATAACCATAATCTACTATACTCATCCTCCTCAAGACACAATGAGCTATTTACCAACATTGACCATTGCTAGAGTGGGATGATGCACCTACAATCTATCACCCTAGAATCACCCTTAGATTTCCAGCCATTTCAATATCACATAATGATGGAATATAATACAAAATATATACTACAACCCCTTTCATTATCTATAACTCCATGAGGGAACACCTATGTACCATGCCTCAAGCATCATGCCCAAATTATTCCCATTCCAACCATTTGATATATAACATAATGAATCCCAACACACATAACATGTTGAAATATTTCACTATTACTATCCCTTCATCCCTAACATATCCAACACATATAATAAAGATTTTATATCCAACCGATGGTTTTAATTATCCTATGTTCCAATAGACACATATAGTGTATCTGTTCTTTAAATTGGTTGTCAACAACATCCTTCTAAAAGAATTTAATATGAAGGATAATAGAAAAAAAATTAAACACCACCTCATAGGGATGTTTCCGTATGATCATGAACCCAAAATTCTCAATCCCTTGGTTGGTGGAAATCACCAATTACCTAAGAACAAACCACATATGGTGAACCATGATTTCCATTAACTAAAATGGTTATCATAAAATATGTCATATCAATAACAACACATCACCCCATGAAATCACTTTTTTCACCCCTCATTTTCCCAAAGGACAAACATCATTCCAAAGATCAAGAGTCCTAATATTTTCTATACCTGATAACCTTCCATTCAATCCCCCAAGCCACCATGTGAGAAAAATCTTCATGATTGATAAAAATCATTGATTCACACATGAGGCCACTGCTGGGTATCTCACAAAAGTAATAAAAACAATAATTCATTCAATTTTGAATCACAAACCTAACCATACAGATTCTCTTAAAACAAATGAACCATAAATACATGTATAAAAATGAATATTTTTGGAAACACATATTTGGAGATAGCATGGACCCACTCATCAATTATCACTAGCAGATTCGACTTGAGTAATAAAAGATAAAGAATCTAATTGAAACTCCAATTTTTGAAAAATTCAATGATGAATGGGGAAATTGTTAGAAACATAACAAATATTCACATAAGTATTGTTATCCTTACCACTAGTGACTCCTCATGATATGAGACTTGATGAATGAACCATAATAAAATGTAATCCCACCTAGTAAGATAGAGGAATGAGGGGAAGAGTACAGGTTGAGATATATTAATTGTTTCATAAATAATAATTCCAACCCCTCTTAAATAATTATTTTTTAAAAAATTATTAATATAAAAAATTTATAGAATAAGACCCTTACAACATGACCCCTTATGATCATGACACAACACCCTTCTCCATGGACATCTAATAAACCCCACACTACATATGACCATGATGTAGTGTGAAACTTCCCTATAATATGAAACCACCTCGACTTGATAACTATTCATGAAACAAATCCATAACTATAGTGAAATTATCCCCTCAGAAATTCCTTTATTACATATACATACAGGTTGTGATGTGATCCCCCATCAACCCATAAAATTAATCTTATGTCGGAATATTTAAATCTCAGTGAACTTTATCAAGTTGTAACTCCCTTGGATACAGTGTGGTCCTTGTTCAGTCTAAAAATTCATTCTTATGAAAACTCAGATCGCACCATGAATCCCTAGGTTATGGAATGATAAAAATATAGTTGGATAATTCTGGTCCTATTCCCTGGGCCAACTTCTCGAAAGATGAATTCTCATCTATATTGACACCCCCCATAGCCTCAATCATTCCAGAACTCAAATGGCTCATATAAAAATATACCCAAATTACATATTCTATTAAACATGGAAAATAAAACATATAAACCATATGAAAACTCATCATCAAGATATCTCAAGACATGACACTGACCAGTCAAAACCAAAATCCAACCATTCCACTCACTAAACTCTTAAAAATCCCAGATGAAGCTAAACATATCTATCTATTTTTGATTTCCATGAATATTATTCATAGAGAAAATATTTATAACAATAACCTATTTTAGTCACATACCATTGTAAAAACATAAACAAGTTACATTTTATACCAATGAAAATGTAACAGACCACCATATCTAATTCCATGCATACTACCCATCACACAAAATCATAAACATTAAATACACCGTTAAAACATTTTGAATGTGATTACCATACCTCAACCATAATATGGTCATTCCACTTACACATAACACACAATGTGAACCAGTATCCATCATAAAAAAAATCACATTCTCAGAGCCTACCTCTAATCATAAATTGAATTATATTCTACTAATAATACATCAAGTCAACAACATGAAACCATTCCAAGACCCAACCCCAAGTTCCCTTCCATCCCTATATGGTTACACATTGATTAAAATAGTATACACAATTACGGAAATCCTTTACACTACCATAACATGGACACTTATATGAATCCTGACTACCAACTCCGAAAAAAGATCATGATACAACCTTAGATTCCCAAGTCTGACCAAATCCATGACCTCTATATGTTTATGGAATTATATGTAAAAAAAACCCCATATGTTATATATGACCACATTATCTACATTAATTCCATGTATGGGCATATTTATCATAGACACACACCATGTACTCTCACTTGTAACATCTCATTCAAGACCAACATCAAAAATAGAAATATTGATCCCATACTTTGACTACCCTATCAGATCTCCTCATGTCAGTTATTCTAGATATATTCTAGCATTAGCTAATACTACTAACCCAATATGTAAACTAACATATGTCATGTTTCACAATTTGATCAACTCTATCACTTTTGAAATTGGGGAAATATTCACTTATGCCCTAATGGAATGCTGAATCTATCCTCAAATCATTGTACCTTTGAAATATCCTATCCTATTTGTGTTGATATAATTCATAGCATGAAATTGAACCTTATATAATAATCCAAAAATGATATCTCTCCCTAAACTAGGTGTATGAACTAATTATATCAATCTTCCCTTACTGTCTCTGAGAAAACATTATAAAATAATTTTTGACAAAAAACATTTCATGTCATGTTTTCATGCCTACCCCCTATAGTTACACGTCCCCCAAAAGTTTCCCTACCCCATGTGTATATTTTTAACAAACAAAACTATTTACACTATAAGAATATTTATATGATCCAATATAATATTTACTTTGTCAATGTAGTACTAAAATGCCTATGGTTTGAATTGTACCTAAAACAAGGGAGGATTCTATGACTGGATTACCTCAAAAAATACTATTTGGATATATTAAATCCATGGGATTGATGATAAAAACTGTAAATAAAAAATTCTAGAGATTCCCTATATTTGTAATCAAACCACTAACATAGCTCTTCTAGATACTATTTAAAACCTTACTACCTCATAGAATTCGGTATCACAAACATAAAAAACACATGATCCAAATACATGATATCATTAAACACAATCCATTTTTTTATTGAAACCCCACTTTTAGGGTAAGTGGGAACCTACATAACAATTCCTTCACATCAAGTCAAACCCTAACAAAAAATGCAGAATTCAAAAATCAAAATAGTGAAATAGAACCAAGTCACCGCGCCATCCGTTGTCACGCACCCAGTTTCAAAATTCAATCCATCATTACTACAAGTCTAGAAAATCCCGCAAACAGGCTAAGGTTCATCGACTACAACACGTCCGGTATACAATTCATCACCGTCATCCCATAACCTCTCCATCATCACCGACATCAACCACCAAAAGCTGGAACAAAAAAACCCAAAATAGTCCATCACACTGAAAGGCCGAAGACAACCGATTGCTGGAAACTATCATCACCGCCATGAAAAACCAAAATAGAACCCTAAGGAAACATCCATCAACGTGTACTTTTTAAAAAAAATCAGGGATTCATACATTCTACTACAAGAGATTCCATAATATGGTTTTAACATACATAATTCATATATTAATTTTGAATCTTATGAAGAAAAATCGTGATCTTGAATATGAGATAGAATTTTTCTAATAAAAAATTAAATGTTCACAACCCATTCATTGAAATTGATAGTGTTAACCAATATAAGAAAGTTTGATTCGATTAAAAACATTAATAGAAATATCATTTGATCAAAAAATGTAGTGGATTTAAGATGCATAATCTTCCAATAAATTCTATTGAGCTACATATTTTTAAGATGAATCACATAGGAAAAAACATTTATAATTATGTGAAATAATAGAAACACCAATAATGAATATGGTAAATAATGTTTCAATGTTGATTTTGTCAAACCCCTTTGGATGGGGGGGTCTATGATGTACACTCTAGAGTGGGATTAGTTTTAACTTGGTAAGAGATACTAATCATCTGAAAAAAATCAATGATACAAACATTATTTTCCCAAAGGATTCTAGTAGTGGAAATCAAATAAAGGTGGCATTTGATATCTTCAATGGTGTGAGACACATTTATCAAACCCCAATATATAATTATTTTCCCATAACAATAACGATAGGAAATATATATTTAGATTAATTAAATCATAATATACCTTCCATTATTTCGGATCAAAATGATCCCATCGCTGAGCATAGTGATCATGACAAGTTGTTGTTTGAGCCAAAATGGGGCAAACCAGCTTGGTTAGAAAATATCACTAATTTGTTTAAACCTTCATATAGTTAATAAATAAGTGATCAATCATTTCATTATTTTTAGTATACACGAATCATCTAGAATGATTGAGAATAGTAAATTTAGATAGGGAACCATCAATAAGAAAAGTATTATTAATTAATATCTCAGAGAAAATAGAGAGATTAGTGGTAATATATTTATTTCAGATAATGTTTCCCAAATTCAATTCCAATTTACTTTTACAATGTTAATTATAAATATAATTAAAAATATACCGAAGAATATTAATACCATCTGTAAAAAATATATAGGGTAAAATATTGAGTGATTTTGTAATGGAATTCCAAGTACAAGAAGGTTGTTTCATAATATAATTAACGGATAATTCCCTTACAAAGCTGATCTAGATATTTCAAACCAAAAAATTACTATTAAAAATATTAATAATTTATGTTCAGGGTACTAAATATATATTCCTCAAACTTATACAATTTATGAGGTTGGATAACTAATTATTCTCAATGAGATACAATGCCTTTTGAGACCAAAATCAAACTCTCCTAAAAAAGTTAAATATCTTAAAATTAGAATATGTGACAAGTATTTGTGGAGAGTATAGTATAATTTGATTAACATACATGGATATTTCATAATATAAAATTAATATTCATCACATAAAATAAATACATTATAGGGGACTTTAATAGTTCCATGTGTTTGGAAATTGGGAACAATATCTTGTAACTCGGTGAAATATATCCTAATTCATTACTAAATATATTCCCTCATAGTACTCATACATAAAATGTTTATTAATAACCTGGGGAAAATAATTTTAAGAAATGGTGATCTTAGATGTTCATTAAGGGTATTAAAGTAAAAAACATAAGCATAATATGAATATAGGGGTCTAAGAACATGATAATAATATTTGATTATCATACCCCACATATTAGAGATCATGTACATGATTCATGAAATAAATATTGGCATCTAATATGACATGAATACAATGTAAATAAAATGGAATAAGTCGTGATAGTATAAAATATAAATAAGGAATCTAATTGTGGAAGAAACAAACACATATAAAAATATTTCCATATCAGTCATGGTATAAATCCATGTTTGTCATAGGGAAATGGGTTAACTCCCAATACTAACTTATTATTCAATATTCAGTTCATTACTATATTAGTTTAAGAAGACAATTACTGTATAAGGTTTACTCCCCATTCCACCCCTATATTACTGAACTGAGATCAATTCCCTCTCCATCCCCTTTATTACGGAATCAATTTCACTCCTTGTTATATCCCAACATTAATGAAATAAGGTCATTCCTCATTTTATCATTGTATTACTGAACAAAGCTCACTCCTCATTCCATCCCTATCTTACTGAACCAAGTTCACTCCATGATCTATCCTTTCATTTTGAACTAATTCCACAACTAATTCCAACCCAGACTTTCTCACGAAATATAAATATTTACCCAATGAAATATAGGGATTCATATGTATCACATATCACATAATGAAATCATACAAATGAGTACCACAAGATCATAAAAAACCATTATATTGTGAAACATAAGAATAGATGGGTTTCTTAAACATCATATCATAACCCATGAAATGACATGGGTATTATAAAGAATTAATCATATCATAATATTTGGAAAAGGGAAAATATTCCTAATATTCTCATCATGGTAATACCCATTAAAATAATCAGGTTTCAGAAGTTTTTTCATCATGGTATACCCCATTGAAGAGAAAATGGTTTCAAAAACAAAGTTCCATTTTAAATATCAACCACCCAAAAAAGGTTAAGAATGATGTCCTTGGATTATATCCCTAATAGAGGATAAAATATATAAAAAGACATTATATTATGAGGAAAATATCATGTCTCCATTGAAAGACATTTTTTTTGAAGTTAAATATTTTTGAAAACCATTACCTTTGAAAATATCCTTCAAAACTTATAGAGGAATTTGTAAAAAACTCATAAATAATTTTTTTAACATATATATTTTCAATTATTTTTCATTGAAAGTGAGAATATAATTATATATAAATAAATTTTTGAAAACATTTTTAGAAAACATATATTTTTAATAAAATAGATTTCTAGTCAAAGATAAATAAATTTATATTTTCTTAATTTTTTTTCATTATTATCTCAATTAACAAACAGTGGAAGAGCAATTCCAATACATTAGTAAATCATAAAAAACAAAGGATAATAAAGTTTAAGAGAGTTATTGATTTAGGGATTATAATATTTCCCTAATGTAAGAATAATCGTAAATAATCCCAATAATGAAGATATTATTTCAATAAACACTTACCACATTAGTAACATTGAATCATAAAAAACATGAGACAAAGAAACTAAAATATGATTATAATATCATTAGAAAAAATATATTCATGATATAACATTTAAAAGGTAATTATATACACCTTTTAGAAGAATATATGTGTATAACATGGCATGTGTCTCAAATAAGGGACATTGAGACAAAATTTCCCTATTGATTTGGTAAGTTTTGATCCATAAATCCCACAAAAGAGAGATCATAAAATGGTTAGGTAAATACATATAAATTTAATTATTATAATAATATAATACATTTTGGGATGGTATATACACCACATAAAAGAAATTTGGGGTGAATAATGCATAAGTCTCATAGAAATAAAAGTGAGACTGGAAATCCCCTTACTACTTGAGTAATTTTTGAATCATGATAACCATGAAAGAATAAAATAAATTGAAAATTTTAATATCATGAAATAAATTATATTCTTGATATAGAATTTCATATGGAATTATACACACCACACATAAATACTACATAGTTAATATAGCATATATCTCAAAGAAATAAATGTGATATGAGAAATCCCTTACCTTAAGTATTGAAATTTTTTATACATGTTATAACCACATGGATAATAAATACATGTTTTTAATATAGTAATAAAATATCCATAATTTTATATTTAATATGATATATTACATTATTATGAATTTATATTACCCTTTCCTTCAAAATTACTTGTTAATATTATGTTTTGGGTAGCAGTCGTATTATTTTTCATTCATGTTTTGACTTGTTATTATTGGTCCTCTTACATTGATCATGATTTCCTTAGTTTTAGAATGTATAACCTGATATAAATATCATATATATTTAGTATATATGAATTTATAATAATATATAAATTATAGAAATATGAAATTTAATACACCATTCATGAAGACCATAGGTCTTATGTACGAATGAACGCTACTTCCGTTTTTATATCATGTTGAAAGTGAGAAAGTAAATGAAATATATGTAGATTGGTATATATATATAGATATTTTATCATTATGGTATAATTGTTATGTCATATATATCATATATTTTTACAAAAACTATCCTTCATAGATTCCATGAAAATGTGTACGAGTCACTTCTATTTGAGGAAGAGGTAGCCCACATGCCCACAAAAGCAGTTATCATATTCCCAAAAAATGGAAATGATGAAGGTATGTGTTATATAAAAATTATATAAGAAAAAATAAATTATAAATTTCATATATATCATATAAAAATAGTAATCCCATTGTTATTACCCAACATTAAATGAGGTTGAAGTAGAATTACTGAAATCGGTTCGCGTTGCAATAGTCCGTCGTACACACGAACAATGATTGTGTATCCCATCTGATGAATGTGTGTGTAGGTCTAGGGAAAAGTTTTATCATATAAAATATAAATATATTTAGAATATAAGGTCAATTATTTAATTATTAAATAATAATAATTTAGTGGTTAGAGAAATAAATAAATCAAAAAATTCTTATTGAAGGATGTTAACTCTTCTTTTTGTAATTCCTTTTGATTTTCACTGAGGACTAACATGGTTTTCTCTCCTATAAAAGTAAGGATTATTGGATTTGAAGAGGGATTCCGTGAGATTATTTTTGTAGGTTTTTTGATCCAATGTTATTCATAGTATTTAATAAGTGATGGTGTGGGGGTTATTACCTTTTTATAGGGGAGAACGAGTAACATTCTTGTTAATATAAAAATCTAAACAATATTGAGAGTTATCCCTTACATCATGTACTTAAAATAATTTTCTATTTTATTATAAAATTGAGTATATGTTATAAATAATTCAATTAAATTGTTTTTTACATGGTTATAGGGTATTTTCCTCTTATGTTAATGTAAAACTACAAAGTAGACTCGATTTTATGTTAATCATTGTAACTAATTTTAATTAAATTCACTAATATTTTTGGATTAATAATATGATTACCTCGTTAGAAATTATAAATTATTATTATATAAAATATAGAGTCAATTTTTCTAAATTATAAACACATAAGTTTCATAAATTAATTTGAAATCAATCCAACAGATGGGATGTATCAATGCGTTTTTAAAGTGAGAATATTCAAAAAATTGTAATGTTTTTATATAAATTTTCCACGTGAAATTGATTCAAATAACTGAAATATTATTTATAGATTTATATTTTATATGAATTTAATTTAGAAAAGAATTAAAATATAATTTATCTATATAATTATTTTTTTTGAAAATGATGTTTTCAATTTAAATTATCTGTCTTTAACTATTAATCAAAAAATGTAACTTCTTTGAAAAATACCAGAAATTTACACAAAGTAAATTTTTATATTATTATTTAAAAAAAGGTGATTATTTTTTCAGATAAAATTATAAAAGTTTAATAAATTATAATTAGAATAAATGTTCCGTTAATAGGTGGTAAAATTACATTTTAAGAAAAATATATATCTGTATGGGTAAAATTGATTTTCTTATAATGTCTTGTATAGAAAACACGTTAAATGGTTATTAAAATTTTTAATTAATTCAATATATATATATATCATTAAAATTATTTAAAAAAATTGTTTTATTTAATTTATTTAGGTAAAACACGTTTAATTGTATAAATATTTTTTCCAACAAAATATTTCCTATATTCTGAAATGGATTTTTATTTTCATTTGAATTTAATTGGTCACTGAATAATTATTCTTATATAAATGTGTAATCCATTTTTATATAATTTAATCAATCAATTTCATAACCATCATTCCGATATCTAGGTGACTACTATAATAATATTTCAATAAAAATAACAATAGTACATTATAGTTTGGTAAAACCACATCTTGTGTATAACATTAGTTAATAATGCAACATGGAATTACATGAAAGACAATCCAAACATAGTGTTTCATATACTGAAATATAATACAAGTGTTTTGTGTAGTGAAAGATTAACTAGGTGCTATGTATAAGACAAAAAAAATTTATGTCTTTCATATAACATAATCTATATTTAGTGTTGTGTGAAATGAAATGAATAAAAATATTTAATCTAATTTAAAAATAATATTTACAAAATATTAGGGTGTAAAATTCTACCACACATAAAATTAATTAATCGCCCAATTTGAGTTTGGTTTATTAAATGTTTAACACTTGAAATTTACTTTCATAGAAACCCACATCGAAGAAATGAATACAAAAAATTCCATTAAAAAGGGAAAGCTAGAACCATAATGGTTACCTAATGTAACCCATAACTAGGTTTCCATATAGGGTAACATAGATAGAATGTGAAAACATGGAATAGATGTGAAATCTATCTTTAATGTACTGATTGAGAGTAAGATGGAACATAGTCAGGATAAATTTAATGATAAAAAATCCATAAACCAAAGAGGTTTGAACAATGTCATTGATCATCAAAAATGATGATAATGGAAAAATAAATTATTTGAAAGCCCTTTCTCTAGATTTGAAAAATATTTCTAGGAAGATATACATATTTGATTTCTTCATAATCCCACCCTTTTAATTCCATGATCAATTTACATTTCATATATGTTATTCCCATAAGTGAAGGTGAGTTCATCATTCTAAATGCATTAGAAGATAATGTGATCCATAAATAGATATGTTGTTCCATATTTATTGATCTCAAAAAATGGTTAGTACATGTTATCCAATATGAATAAATCATAAAACAGTGAGATAATAATTTAAACATAATCCAATGACTAACTTAAACCATTCCATAAATGGTTCACCTTGTAAACCTTCGAAAAAATGAAAAAAATTGTTAGAAAAAATGTCACCAAATTTCTCAAAATCACCTTAACATTGAACCCCCAAATATCAAAAGGTTTCTCTTGGTTGTCACATTTCATTCATGTGAATAAATTCATCATGTATTCTCTTAAAACTTTGTTATAACCATAAATACCATAAATACATATTGAAAACATGCATGATATCTTAATCCAAACCTTGCAGGATATATTTTATATATTTTAAAAAAATTTATACCTCATCCATCTTAATATAGACCACTTTTTCAAAAAATAAATAATAATTTCAATGGCATTCAGTAATATCAAATTTAAATTATATATATAAATCATCTATTTATAGAAGATAAAAATAACTTTCTCGTCTTCATGAACATAATTAGTGTTACCTTACATAACCAAAATATCACCTATCCATTAAATTATTTTTCTAAGTCTTCATAACCATTAAAAATATCCTTTCAAATCCATAATGGAAAAATTATGGAGAAAAAAATTATATGTTTTATGATTTGTTTAACATAATCAATGAATTCAAAAACATATATACATTAATCATCCAAATATTCTATTAATTTACTACTCAGGGTTCATCATCTTATTACATAACACTAATTTTTGTAGAATATGAAATATGAATCATTTCTTATGATTCCTCAACCTCAATCAAATCATACTTCTTACATTTAATACAAAAATTTGTAAGAGCATTCCATAACATTCACTTGTTTTTTGAGGTCCCATTATCTTTATCAATATAACCTATACACATACCTAGTTTTTTATTATATTCATGAGATTTACACTTAGGAAATTAATATATATAGTTCCCATAATTTCAACATCTAAAACATTCAATGTTAATATTGTTTATTCAGTTCTCGTTATTGACAAAAACTAGAAATAATAGAGTGATAAACAATTATCACAGAATAAGATCATACAATTATGAAAAATTACTTATAGGATACCTAAATCATGGGTCCTACTTTTAAATCTATAACACCTTTTTCTTATCCTCATAGACGTACCCTTAAATAGCCTTATAAATATCATCAAGGGGATCATTAATTTATTATCATCCTAGTTTACAAAGGATGACTGAACATTTACTTTGATACCCACTATAAAAACCTAATCTTAACATATATGGATATTATATCATTTTTTATGAATATTCATAACATTACAAACATACATTCCCAATGACCATAATAGTTTCGGGCTTTGAAAAATTCGAAAAACCTATTCTAACGTGGTGAATTCTCTCCAAAGTCCCCCATAAATATCATCCACTTTAGAACTTATACATTAATAATTTCTTCATAACATAGTGAATGGAAAAATAAAAAATTGTGTGTTCAGATGCTCAGTAAGGGTAAACAGGTCAGATAAATAAGTAAAACATGAACATAAGAGTACATTGACTTGGGAATAAAATTTCAAGATTAATACCATATAAATCAGTTATCATATTCAGGTGTCCTGAAATAAGTATTTTTAGTTCATAAGACTTGAATCAAAAGGAAAAGAGCACAATTCATAAAATAATAACATGGGAATAAGACATGGAATTGTGGTAGACACATAGACATATAAAATCATTTACATAGTAGTCAAGGATTACTACCAATTAAATATTAGTTGAATGAATTCATTCCCAAAACCATCTTAATCACTAAGGTTTTCACTCACAATACCATCTTATTAGACAATGTCATTTACTGCATCAGATTCCCTACTCGTTCCATCCCTATATTTCTGAATTAGGTTCACTTCTTGTTCAAAGACAATATTATAGAAATTGGATCACTTCCCATTCAAGATATTTTATTACAGAACTTAGTTCACTCATCAGTCTATCCCTATATCAAGGAATTTATTTAACTCCTCATTCTATCCATGTATTACTGAACCCAGTTCTCTCTTCATTCCATCCCTGCCATACTTATCCAAGTTCACTCCTAAATCCAGCCTATCCACAATGAACTGAGTTCACTCTTCATTCCTTCTCTGTCATTCCCATGAGATATACATCATTATCCAATGTATTTTAGGTATACATAGGTACCATATTTAACATAATGAAATAATACATATGTGAGATGCAAGATCATAAACAATCATCATACTGTGACACATAAAGTGACATAGGTTTCATAAACATTATATTATAACCCATGAAATGATATGGGTGTCATATAAAATCATCATATTAAAATATATGGAAAGGATACAAGTTTAAAAATAATGTAGTCATAGTTGTTCTCAGGAAAATAGGAAGGGTTTATAAGAAATTTATCATGGTATACCCCATGGTAGATAAACTAGTATTATAAACAATGTTTCATCATAAATATAAACCATTAAAAAATTGGTAATAAAGGTTTCTTTAAATCATATCACCAATAAAGAATAAACCATATTAAATTATTTAATCTTATATGGAAAATAATTTTGAAAGGAACATTTAAAATATTTCTTGAGGAAAATATCACTTCCTCTTTGAATGACATTTTTTAAATGCAATCCATTTTGAAATCACATTCCATTCACAATAATATTGAAAATTTATAATGGGATCCCGGAAAAGAATATAAAACAATTATTAAAAATAAAAAATTATAAATACTTTTTCAATGAAAAAATAGAATAAAGGATAATTTATAATCATTTTTGAAAACATTTTTTATAAAATTGATTTTTGAATAAAATTGATTTTTTATTGATGTTAAATAAAGTTTGATTTTCACAAAATGATTTTAATAATTATCATTTGTAAAAAAGTGTGTAAAAATTGTACCTATACATGAATATATCCGGAAATAACTAGAGGTGACTAAAATTCATGAGATTTATTGATATATGTATCACTAGATTCCATCAAAGGAAGTATAATCATAAACAATCCCAATTATAATGAGATTATATCAGTATAATTTTACCAATTAGGTAACATTGAAACACAATCCTCATTATAGAAAGAAAATAATATATTATTTTAATATAATGAATATAAGGGAATTATTTATATAGCTTTTTTGAGTTAATTATTTACATCTCGTAGAAGAAAATCGTTGCATAGCATGGAATATATCTTAAAGAAGGAAATTTGAGACCGAACTACTCTATAGATTTGGTAACTTTTGAACCATAAACCCCATTAATGAGATATCCTAAAATGTATATATACATACCCAAATATTTGATGATAATAATCATATAATACATTCATGGAAGTATATACACCATATAAAAAATCAGTGGTGAAGAAGGATTAAGTCTCACAAAAATATAACTGAGACTAGAAATACTTAACTACTTTAATAAATTTTGAATCATGATATCTATGAAAGAATAAAATGAATTTAAACAATTAATATCATGAAATAAATTAAATTCATGTTATAAAATACAATAGTGATTTATACACATCTGACCACAATAATAATTGGTGAATATTGTATATATGTCAGAAAAATAAAAGTGAGATGAGATGTCCCTTACCTAAACTATTGACATAATTTGTACACAAACAAAGCTATAGTATACTAAATATAAGTTTATTATAAATAAATAATAGAAAAATATTTTTATATATCGTACCATATATTATTTTATAATTATTTTATATTACCCATTTATTAACAATTTCATGACAATGTAATTTTTCAGGTAATAACCGTTTTGTTTTAAAATACAGATTTTATTTTTTTCTTGGTTATCTTAAATAGATCATGATTTCCATATTTAAAAAATGTAAAACAAGATATAAATATTGTATATTCTCTTTTTATGTGTATTTATAATAATATATAAAATATATAAATAAGAAATGGAATGCACTGTTCTTGGAGATGGTATGTCGTATGTATGCATGAATGTTGTATATATTTTCATATAATAGTGAAAGAGTGAAAGTAAATGGATTGGATGTGTATAGTTATATATATATTATAATTATATTGGAAATATTATGTCTTATATATCATATAAGATTACTACACTCATTCTTAATACATTGTATTTAGAGTGTAAAAAAACACATCGCTTTGAGGAGCCAGTAGTTCATGAATCCACAAATAAAGTGTTCCTACTTACAAAAAATAGAATGCATGAAGGTTTGCATCAGAAAAATTATCCCTAGTTATTAGGGTTAAATGGTTTCTTATAGTGTATCTTGGGATTTCAAATTCCAATATACCTGTGATGAAACTTACAAAGATGTATGTTCAATGGATTATTTTTTCCTATGAAGTGGCCAACTTTGGGTTGATTTTAGTGGGGATTAAATGGGAACTATGAGATCTATTTTAATTCATATAATTATAAAATGAGTTGATCTAGGATTATCTCTTTTGGTGGATTGGATGAATTCTATTTTAGCCTATTTCAATTGCTCAAATTTGAGATAGGTTCATTCAATGAAATAAAACTACCATCATCAATTACTATTATAATACCTATACAACCTAATACAAATCAACTATGCACTTGGAAGATCATATTTATGAGAAATCCAAGGTAGAGGTTCATATTATCACTTGAAGTGTGCTGAATTAAAATTCTACTAGGATGAAGAAGTCTTAAGATCATCAAATGAGATTAAAAGTTAAGAGAATATATTAGACATTAATAAGTGAGAAATAACATCAAATAAAGCCCCTTATAACTCCCATGGTTCAACCCATAATATGGTTAGACCTCTATTGATACAATGATCTCAATTAAGAGGATGTAGAATCATCATTATAGAATTCAAGAAATGAAAATCCATGATATAACTAACATTCAACCATTATTTGAAGTATTTATCTCTTCAACATGTGAATTAATACACAACATGATGAAAAATAATCAAATTGTTAACATAAATAACATAAAAGGATATGAATAATATTTTTTACTAAGAATACAATGTTATTTAATAAAAATACAAATGAATGAAGAACTTTACAAAGATATAGAGAAAACATAACATTACACTGAAACAATGCACAAATAATCCTAAATCCTCAATCACCACATAATTAATTTATAATTTTTGATACTTTGGGTATAGATTCCACAATTGGAATTAACTATAATTAATTTTGTTAGGCCTAGGTGGGTGGAATGTAAAGGGATAGTTGACTTTTCCACCCTTGACAAAAAATATGAGGCTATGTGCATCCACTAGAAATATTGACCAAATTTGAGATTTTATATGGACAAATGGGTGGGGGAAATAGAAGAAGAAAATTAATATCAAGATGTAACCCAATATCATGTAAACATTCATCCTAAAATAATATCCATTTTGGTGATACGATTTAAATGGTGGGTTGTTTTTCTTTTCTGTAAAACCTAGCCCAAAATTTTATCTTCAACATTGGCTGCCTGAATCTCCATCGAATGTTATAAAATATTTTTTTCCGATTTTTAGTCCACTGTTCCCCTTGATGTTATCTATATAAATTTAAAATTTTATCTTAATTGGAAATTCATTTTTTCCATTGCAGTGATATTCTTGTGTTACTATCCAATTCACTTTTCTTAGATTTTTTTTGATTCAAGGCCTAATTTGGTGGTCTTCCAATGTAAATTTCTAAGTGATCTAGAATAATGAATTATTAAATATATCATGGGATCCCTGAAAATATAATTTTAAAATAAAATCAAGAACATTGGGTTTCTTCTGAGTTTTTAAAAATTGTACTATGTAATAGTGCATTTTAAGAAGGAATCTCAATCAAAATGTGAAATAATGTTCAATTTTTTAAATTTAAATAATATAATGTTTTTGAATAAATAAGTATATGAAAAATATATATATTAAAAGTGAATATTACCCACTTTTAGTGGCTAATAAAACCCCCATCATGAGTTTTTCTCATCCAAAGTAAAATTTATCACAAAAATATGAAATTTAAATTCTATATTCACAAAACATTTAAAATACAATGCTCAAAAAATGAACTCACACCAATGAATTATGAAACCCATGAAAATAATTTAATACAATATTGTTTCACAAGAATATTCTAATCCTAAGAATGTTCCTTTGTTATAATTCATCGCCACATTTCATCCAACTTAAAGTAGGCATGGTGATGTGTTGTGTGTCACAACAAAAATGGAGGTTTCATATTTATTCAAGGGGAATATATAGAAGCTCTCAATGGAGTAAAATTTTAATATTAAAATGAGTATTTGTTTTAATTTTTCCATGGTAGTTGAAATTGAAGTCAATTGAGTCAACCCATGTTGTGAAACATTACCGATTCTTCCAAGGAAAAAAACTATAGAGAACCAAGTGAAGCCCACATAATTGGGCATCATCTCGAGTTAACTTAATAATAAAAATTCAAATTACCATAAATAGAGATAAAATTACCAACTCTAGGATAAAAAACTATAGAGTCACGTTCTATGAGTTCATATTGACACACATTCGGTAAATTTATTTTTCTACATTCAATTTTATTTTCTTTGGGTTTTTTATTTTTATGAATACTCATGTTAAAAATAAAATGATCACCAAAGCTATTTCATTTACTATTGGAACTCAAATAATCAAACTACTCGTCCAAAATCCAAAGGGGTTGCATTGGGTTTTTTTGGATTAAAATGTAAATAGTTAAAAATGACATTAGATGGCCACACTTTCTGAAATCTATACTCATAAATATAAAAATGGTTAAAAGAAATATAATTTAATGAAAAATTATTTCAAAATATGTTTGAAGGTGTTCCATTTGTATTACCATGTTCAAGGTTAATGAAATCTCATATTCTATGTGTTCCCAAATAAATAACTTTTAAATAGAATTTCAATTATTTATTTTCACCCAAAATATAGAATAACTATATACCCAGTGTTTAATGAAATGAAAATTTATAAGGGGTTAGAGGTAGTTTAGTTTATTTTTAACATGAAAATGAAGTAATAAACATGTAAATAAGTCACCTAGTGGTTGAAGTTAAAGTTCATGGTGCTCCTAATGACTCCTTTGATATACATAATAGTTGGAGAAGCTTCATAAATGATGATAGTTTGTGTTTGTACACTTAAAGGAAATATAATATGCCTTAATATCCATCATTCTTAGCAGCCCATAAATCTTACACACTAATATAATCAGAATAAAATGGAAACCCAATGAGGTTCCATATCTAAAATAACAAAAACCAAAAGAAAGGAAAAACACATATTTTTTTATTTTGAAACTCCAAACCCTGAGGAAATGTACAGGTATAGCCTGGTCTGACTCCTGGAAAGTGTTTTGTTTATCATCATTAGCCTAACATGGACCCTAAATCTATGATGATTTCTATTTCATTGGTTTTCTCAGTTAACTCATCCAATCATTCATATTAATTTATTTATTCAATTTATGGTTTTAACCTTTGAAAACTGACATTAAATATCTAACTAGTGGGATCTTTAATCTCTACATCCCCATGAGGGTACACATGATGCACTATTTAAGGACCTGACTATCTAGACCATATCTTTCTAGGGTGTAAATAATGTTTTGAACTATACTAGAGCACAAATTTTATTGGTTAAGAGTGTTTTAATTTGTGATTCATATATTGGGAGGCATGAACACTGGCATTATTTATCCTTTAATTTCCTTATGATTTTGTCCTAAGATCCCCATGTTCATTAAGATCTAAATTTCACTTTTTTTTGACCATGAAATGTCAAATTTCATTTTTATTAACTTCCCAAAATGACTTATGTTTAATTCTAACAAGTCAATGGAATGATTTTCCATATACCAACCTATAAGGTGATATGAGTAGGATGGTTTTCAATATAGTACATTATGACCAAAGTCCATCAAAGATTATCTCATACCAAACTTCTTTTAGAGTGAATGATAGTTTTTTCATTAATTTTCTTAATCTCTATATTATGAAACTCAGCTTGACCATTGGATTGATGATCGTAGGAATTGGAAACTTTATGATAAATCTTGTTCATAGACATGACTGCCGTGAAGGGATGGTTATCGAAATAACTACTATTACACATGTATTTAACAACAATGGTAATTATAAGCGGTAGGAAAACGGTGATAAATGGAACCTTTATCAGTTCTGAAGAAGGAACTGGTAAATTTAACCCTTTATCAGGGATTTTTTAGATTTGATAAAGGCCCATTTATTAGTGCTAAATTTTTAGTACAGATAATGGCCAAAATTTATTAGTTATTTATTTTTATCACTCATAAAGGAACCCTTTATTAGTGCTTTTTAGTGATAATAATGGTCTAAATAAATAAAATGAAATAATGAAATAAATAAAAAATAAAAATGTGTTTGTTAAAAAAATATTATAAATATAATAAATTAAATAATTATTGAAAAAAAATTAAAAAGTTGATTATTCTATATATAAATTATATACACAAAAAATTAGTATGTATTAAAAATATAGATATATTCAAAATTAAAATGAATCAAATTAAAATTAAAAATACGTAAATTGAAACAAAATATGGGACATTTTATTGATTAGATGATTATTGATAATGATAATAAATAGTATATATTAAATATATATAATTATATTAACATATAAGAATATTATTTATATAATATAAATTATTATTTATTCTTTACATTAAATAATAATATATTTTCTGAATAATGGTTTATAAATAAAATTAATATGAATTAAAAATATAGACCAATTTCATCGAGTAATGGATATAATTGAAGGTCTTTTTTTTCAATTTAAAACATATATCAAACATATTATATTGATTTTAAATACATGCAATTAATGAATTTTTTTATACATAAGAATACAAAAAAATATTTTTTTGGAATTTAAAATATATAAATTCTTTATTTTATATATATTTATTCAATATTTTTTCATATTTTCATTATGTATTCATCATTATTCAATTAATATTCATATTTTAAAGATTTTTATTAATCATTGTTATCCAATTTTTCAATATTATACTCATTTTTAATTAATCAGTATTACTCATTATTAATATGCACAAACATAAGATTAAATATTAATTAATAATGATAAAAATACATTTGTAAAGAAATATTTATAAATATTTATATTTATAAGTGTATATTTACTAGTTTTATATATTTAGAAATATAAATAAATAAATAAATAATTGTTTGAAAAGTATTTATGAAATTATAATTAAATAATTATACAATTATAATAAATTTATTTAAATAATGAATATATATACTATGTTTATATATATAATTATATAAATATATATAATGATATAAATATTATTTTTTAAAAGTATTTATATAATTATAGATAAACAATTATATATTAAAATAATCATAACATTATTATTTGTTAAAAATTATTATTATAAGGACTATAATTATATATAATAATTATCCTTCTTTTAAAATGTATTATTTTCTAAGAAAAAGTATTAGAATTATTTATCAGTGCTAAAAATGACCCGATAAAATCAATATTTTTCAGCTTTAAAACATTAGCGAAGATAAAGAATAATTTTATCAATTCTTTTTTGGCCCTGATAAATATCTATAATTTTCATCACTATAAAAAAGTACCAATAAAGATTCACATTATTAGTGCTTATTAACACAACACTGATAAAAGGTATCTTTATCACCAATTTTTTTAAGTGCAGATAAACGTGTCACGATATATTTTAAGAACTCTAACCTTCATATATATGCTAGAATCAAGGATGCCACTATTCCAAGGCCCAAATCCAAGTCTCGAGTGACTCAAAGGTTAAACGTAACCTTGGCTTGAACGAAATCATTGTTTTTAAATATCTTCAAATTTAATTGGTTATCCACTGAACCTACTCATCCCATATCCATGTATACAAATAGGTGGTGTTGTCATTGGTTGGAATATTACATTACAAATCACTTGGATGACAAAACATTGGACATCATTATGTATTTATATTATACCATGCTACAATTGAAACATATCGGGTTGAGTGAGGAGGAACTAAAATATAGGGATATCTCCTTCTATTTGAATGGTAATTCAAGAAGTTTTTTCTAAATAATTGATCATGAAATATCTGACACATTGAAATAACGATATAATAAATTTTTCATTAATTTGTTTCCTAGGATAATGTGCCTAGAAATATAGTGTGAAATTAATGGATTTTTGTAGGATGAATGTGAAATATTCCATGGGGATTGGAATAGATTAAAGGGTCACTTATGAAAGGAAATAATAAAATGATTAAGTTGAATCATTAAAATAAGATAAAATCATTATATAAATTGGATTTAGTGTATTATTATTTTAACTTCTCCTTGAAAAATACAATCTTATTTAGTTTTTATTTTTAAAATATATTAATTTTAATTTTAATAATAGGACAAAAATGATATAATAAGAAAAATAAAATATGTTTAAGGTTATATAATAATTGGACTATATTATATATGAAAAACTGATTTTCAGATAAAATCTAATTGATATTTTTATTTTGGTTGTTGAAATATAGTAATAAAATAAACAATTTGAATGAGCCATTTTCAAGGATAAACCTCACCATCATGGTGTTTTCTGAAACCAAATACCATTTCATTACGCGGTGTAGAAAAATATTACATTATTAATAGAATTTTTTTTGTTAATACTTTATGATTGATCAATATTTTCCTAAATTTGAAATTTTCATTGAAAAGTAACTTATGTAATGAATTTATTTTCTATTATTAAAATTTCAAATAATATTTCAAATCATTCAAGAATAAATCATATACAGCTTGATTTAACTAATTTTGATAAAATTAAATATTATCAATGATTGATGTAAATTTAATAGAAAAATTTCAACAGAATCTTTTTTGATATAATAAAAATTATTTGTCATGGATAAAATCATTACACCTTTAGAATACCACTTTATGTAAAATATATCAGTATTGATTTAATAATTTAATGAAATGATATATTTATTATGGATTTCTAATTCTACTGAATTTTATGGTTTACTAACATAAACATACATCCATTTTTATGTCCTTCTAGTGGAAATAATATTTCCCATAGATATGACTATATAAATTACATGACGTAAAAAAGTGTTTCATTAAAATTTATTAACATGATATTATATGTTAAGAGATTTATAGAATTAGGAAAAAATTAACAAAAAAACTCATGTATTTTTAATCTAATGACATTTTTTAATAATATATGCTAAAAATTGATCCTCAAGAAGCCTTCACTGTTATTATTTAGATCAATCTCCTCATGTAACATTTTTCTTATTCAGATCAAGATCCTAATGCATTTTTTTAATCCAATTATCATAATTGGAAGCATGTATACATGTTTCAGGCTTTACCTAGAAATAAATGAAGTCTTTTTTGTAGATTCTTACTCCTTCGAATTTTCACTGATACTTTCCATACACAAATGAAATTTTATTCATTTATTCCAACCTTTATTTTTTTTATTGTTGTCAATAAAATTATATCCATCTCTAAAATGATAACACACACATTAATACTTCATAAAAATATCTACATTTCTTGCTTCACACATCTAATAAACACTATATATGGTTTACTTTAATTGTTCTAAAAACATATAATTCTTTAAGATTTCCATTTGGTTACACCCATAGGATCATCTGATTACCATGCATGTAATTATCACAAATTGGATACATTCACCATTGACAATGAATATAATATGTTTATTTATTTATTTATATTAAAAATTGAATATTTTATTATCCTAGTCAAATATCTTAAATTTATCTTGGGATATTCAAAGAATAAATTCATTTTATATTATTTTCTCTTCATCTTCCTCACACATTGATTAACAGTTTATAGATATTTGTTATTATTTTTTAACCATCACTTTTTCATTACCTTCGACATATCCTTGTGGTCAACAATTTTATCATAGTAAAATCATTTTACATAGAATTTATTTATTGTTTCATTGTTATGTTAAATTTCAATATTTTTAGTATCACTCATATAATAATTTTTTCCTTAGACAACATGGTTCTTTTTTTTCATGTTGTGATTATTTTTAAAGCTGGTCAAGCCCATGATGGATTGGAAATTGAGCTTAAAATATAGATCATTGCCACAAAGAAATTCCTCATGAATGAATACAACCATCATGAAAAGGTGAATTCATAATTCTTATAAAATTAATTTTTTATAATTTAATCTACATTTTTATGTTAATTTCCTTATTATTTTTATCTAATATTTTTTTTTCACAGGTCTTTTGGGAAGTCATATTTTTCATTCAAATATCTCTAATAAGCCATAAAAAAGATAAAATGATTATTTTTACCATTGGTGCCACATTTTCCTCTTCCATTTATTTTCTTTGTCGAACTGCCAACACTTCATATTGATTCAATTTTATTATATAAAAAACATTTATCATTGTTGAAAAGCACTTTTATTCTGACCTTCAATAACGAAAAAAGTTTTCTTTGGCTAAGAACATTTTGTCAGTATGTAGTTTTGGCGGTTCCAAAAAGAAGGAAAATAGAAATGTGGTAATATTGGTAGTCAATTTTTTTTTTGTGACTTTGGGATGCGTATCAATCGTCCACACCACAATTTGACACAATGTGAGATCGATATGACTCCAAGTTCTTCTTTATTATTTAAAATTGAAAAAAAAATTAGTAAAAAGGACAAATAACTTACTCAAAATGAATATATCATATTCTTATTGTATTTATACATTATGTAAATGATCCACACGTCATTTTTATTGTGTAGGAATTTGTTGTCCCTCAATTCGATGCATGGTGTGACTACTAAGACTCAATGCATTCATTATTGTTTTAAAATCGACAGTTTTGTTAAAAAAATGTTACTCACTGAAAATAAAGAAATTTCATACAAATTTCCTTGATAATTTAGGACAATGAAATATAAATTATTTTGGATGAGTAGGAATTGGAATCACATTAAACAAATAAAGGATGAGATCTGTATTGGCCAAAGAATCTATTTCAATTTTATAATGAAATTTTAGTAATAAAACAAGTGATGTAATAAAAAATTTAATATAAACATTTGGACTGATTTGATTCATGATTAAAAAGATCCATATGTCATTTTAGACCTGTAGGACTCATATGTACCTCAATATGATGTAGAGTGTGACCGATATGATTCCAAGTGCATCACTTTATTTAAAAATGATATCTATTTTAATAAATTGGAAAACTGATCTACTCAGAAAAAAGAAACAAATTTATATTGTTTTTTATTTTTAGTAGAATGATCTATATGTCATTTGAGATGTGTAAAAATATGTTATACCACAATCGAGTGCATGATGTGACCGATATGATTCCAAGTGCATAATTATATTAAAAAATTAAATCAATTTTAATAAAAAGTAAATCTGACCTACTCAAAACCCAGAAAAAAAAAATTCATACTGTTTTGATACATTAGGTAGACGATACCTACATCATTTTTGACATGTTGGAATCAAATGTGTCTCAATATGATACATTATGTTCCTAAAATTTCTTAATGTGTCTCTTATCAATTTAAAATGGATAGTTTAGTACAAAAAATGTCACTCAATAGAACCTGATAAGGAACACTTGAATTTTATTGATAATTTATAAAATTGATTTATAATTCAATTACGATGTGTTGGAATCTGTCTCATATAAAACTGATACTTGATGTGATCATTTTAGTCAAAGTGTGTGTTTCTAGTTTATAATTACATTTTATTAAAAAAGACAAGTGATGTACTCAAAATGACTAAATGAATTCAAGTTGTTTTGATACATTAAAAAATGATATTTTAATCATTTGATATTGGAATAAATTTCCCACATCTCAATCTGATGTATGGTATGACCGTTAAGACTCCAAGTACAATTTTTATTTAAAATTGAAATTAATTATAGTAAAAAGGATAACTCAACTACACAAAATTGATAAAACTCATTTGGATAGTTTTTATACCATTAAAAAATGATCCCTAATTTGTTTTTGATGTGTAGGAATCATCCTCTCCTTAATCCAATACACAATGTGTCCAGTATGATTCAATGTGTCCGTTATTTTTTTAAAATCAACATTTAGTTCAAAAAGTGTCACTCAATGAAAAATGAGAAAACATGCTCATATTATCTTTAAAATTTTCTGAAATAATTCATAAGTCATTTATTAAGGGTAGGAATTGGTATCACATCAAACTGACACATGATGTTATTTGTATTATCAAAGTGCATTTTTTCTATTTAAAATGGAATTTTAGATAGAAATAAAGCAACACACTAAAAATTGAGAAAACACATTCATATTGTTATGATACTTTATGAAGACAACCCATAAGTCATTTGAGACATGTAAGAATCATCTACAAGTCAATCTGATGCATAATGTGACAAGTACGAATCCATGTGTTTTTTAAATATATAAGAATCATTTTAGTTTAAAACATGCATCACTTCACCAGAAATAAGAAAAAGAGCCAATTTTTTTCCAATATTAAATATTGTATTCATACACAATTTATCTAATTGAGTGGTTCTTTTAGAGTGGTGGTCTGCTGTAACAACATGTATCACCTCGTAAAAAAGTTTTGATAACGGTTCCCTTTATCACTGATTCTATAAGCATGGATAAATGGATCCTTTATGAGTGCTTTTATAACTGATGATAAAATACTCAGGCATTTAATATCGATCTAACAGTAAATGATTCTAAAAAATAGATAAAGTCTTTTTTATAACTGTTAAATCCTTATCTTTTAGTATTGAATGTGTTCCTTGATCGCTGATAATACCCATTGGAATTCCAAATCTCAAAAATATGTGTTCTTTCAAGAATCAAATCATAACATGAAGGTCATTGTACTTTATGGGAATTGAATCAACCAATTTTTAGACACAATGAATAATTCTGATGATTTAGAGATATCCGCTAAAGATTTGAAAGGGTTCCATGACATAAATTCCCCAACATTCAAATATTTCGATGAGAATAATGGGAGTATGTGGTATTTGATTCATTTTAGGTTATGGATCTGAATTGTTTGTATTGAGGAAAACTTCGGAATAATCCTTAGTAATCCTTGTCAAGGTTTGGCTTGTAGAAACCAAGTTTTAAGACCTTTTAAATGGTTCTTTTAATGGAAAGGTGGCCTCTACATGCCTCCACATGGCAGAATATTAGAATAAACTCTTTCTCCGACTCAAGAACACATCAATGAATGAATTTATTAGTATAAAAATTAAATAGGAATTGATCATTGAGCACTTAGTGTGTGACATAATAATGGAATTTCCTCTTATTTTTTATCTTAAGTAATTTTTTAATGTCACCCATATCCGAGTGTCTTTCTATGTCAGCATACCAGGAGAAGTCACACACTTGCTAGAGGTGCTCATCGGGAAAGGAATCTGACACAAAAAGGTGAGCTGAATTGACTCTAAATTCCATCATAGAGAGGTGATAAAATATTACATTTTGAACATCCTTTTTTCCATAATGGATAAATAATACTCTTGAGATATAGGGCCAACCTAATCACTTTATCATTAACAGATTGTTTTAGGAAATGTTATTGTCAAGATAAATGAACTATGTAGACAATGATAGTGGATCCTAAGATATATGACCTGAATTTTTCATATGAAAAGACAATAACAAGTAACTATTTCTCAGTGGTGTTTTAGTTTATTTGTGCACCATTTAATGATTTATATGCATATGAAATGACACATGGAGTTTTCTCACAATGTTTTCCAAATATAGCTCCTATAGAAAAGTCACCTGCATCACACATGAGTTCGATTGGATGGTTCCAATTGGGAGATTTCATGATAGGTAGAGATATATGATATGAATTGAGTGTTTAGAATGATTCCACACTACTTCTTTTCTATATAAATGGAGCATAATTCACAGGAAGGTCACAATGTGGAATGGAAATAAAATCATGAAATTCTTAATGAACATTATATAGAAACCATTATATCATACTAAGGACCTCACATTCATGACATTTTTAGAGTGGGAAGGTGACCAATGATATACAAAATAGATTTTTCATCCTCAATCCATCTAATAGAAACTAGGTGTCCCAAAATTAGTCCTTCCTTTACAATGAAATAGATTTTCCCCAGTTTAGGATGACATTATAATATTTACAACTAAACAAAACCCTTTCCACATTTAGAATGAATCCTTAAAAAGTATCCCCAAAAATGGAGAATTCATCTATGAAGACCACTAAAACACCCCACCTTCTCAATGAATATTCAGATCCTGCACCGCTGGAAGGTACCAGAGGCATTACATAACCCAAAGGGCATGTGTTTAATGGAAAATCTTCTGAATAGAGAGGTAATGGTTGTTATTATAAAGAGACCATAATTTTATTATGCCATGAGAATTTATCTTGGAAGAAGTAGAACTCATGACCTTCCACTCTCTCGAGGACATGATTAATTGGTGTAATGGGGAAATGATCTTTTTAGATTACGAGCCTATCTTCCAATAGTCAACTAACACCATCCACCCATTATTGACCATTGTGGGGTGAATAGCACTAAAATCATTAGTGATCAAATTGATTACATATTTATTTTTATCAAATTTAATTGGACGTACCCACTCACTCTCAATAATGGGGTAGATGATTCCTGCATTCATAGAATTAATATGTTATTTCTTTTCCACATCCATAAGATTTGTATGAAGTCTCTATATATGTTTGTAACAATTTTTGGAGTTAGATTCTATAATAATCTTATGAGTTCCAAAGAGTGGTCTAGTACTGGGAATATATGAATGTTTCCATTGAATTTCTATATTATTCTTCCCTAGAACATCCAAAAGAATTATATCTTGATTGTTAGAAAGGGAGGAATAAATAAAAAAGGAAATTCTAAATTATCCCCTAAGGAATAAATTTTTAGTGATGAAGGTAGGACCTTATATTCGAGATCATATTTTTTATCTCTCTCAAAATTAGTTTCGGTCTTTATGCCAAACTGAATTTTTTTTTCTAAATTTCATAACAGAATTGGTTCCTTGTGAATAAAATTTCCATCGACCAAATTGTGCAAATTAGTTTCATGAATGGTAATAGAGTCCATGTTTTTTTTTCACAAATGTTTTTAATGATTGGTGACATTAAAAAATCATCTAAGTATTCCTCTAAAATATATTAAAACTAAGATATAATTTTTTCTCATGTGAATAAAGGAAATCAATATCATATTTATTTAGATATCATTTAAAAATTATTTAATGATTATCTGATTCACTATCAACACTGCCTATCTAGTTTACCCAATGAATCACTTCATTGTTTGTTGTTTTATAATTTTACTTATAGATATTCTGATCAAGGATCACGATTCCAAAGTTTATTATCATGTTTCCATTCCTAACTTGGATGCATGAGTTGATTGTTGATATGAAGGGATAACTAAGGATTACTGGGGGGGGTTTCTCCCTTATAACTAAGATTGAGTGATGGTCAAGGACAATAGTGTTAGTAAGTCAAATGAAAATTTCAAATTCTATAAATACATCATTTAAGATCACTTTAGAAACTAGAACACTATGATCCGTTAGTTGAAAAGTGGAAGATGTCGGTTGGAGTTCCTCAAGCCCATACTGAAAATACATGGATTATGGAATGAGGTTCACACTACCTCCTAAATCATAATTGTCTTTGAAAACATTATTATCTCGAAAAAAACATTAATTTAAGGAAATCATGCCCCCCCCCCAGGAGGAATGGTCCCCTGAATGGTTGTACTCAAATTAGTATCCAAAATGACATGGGTTTTGTGTGAGAACATAATTTTTAATGTACACAGATCCTTAAGGTACATGGAGTAAGAAGGAATGGTTTTAATTTCATTAAGAAGATGATTTTTTTGCTTAACTTGATAGAATACTTCCCTTAATATTTTATTTAGATCTGGTTTAGATTTTCCTCTCATGTGTTGAGGTAAATGATTAAGTTGTTTGATTGTTTTGTGTGGTTATGGTTCCATCACATTATGATTAGATTTTTATGAACATGATGGGGTTTCATCCTCATTTTCAAGTGAGGTTGAAGCAGTTAATGGTTTTGGAATGGTTTGTTTAGGTTTTTCAATGCATTTCCTTCTTCTTAAGACTATTAGTACATTAATTTGTTAAAGATATGGTTGTGTGTAACTATATTATCCCCTTAATGTAGAGGAATGTACCATAAAAGTATGAATGGGTGAAATAATGATTTTACTGGTATGATGTTCATATTTATGTGATGATTATTTTAATTTCATTTTCTCCATTTATTTACACAATTATTCAATTATTGGTAGTGGGATAAATTGGGCAGGGGCTTATACCGGTTTTTGTATTCCATGAGGATACTTTAGTTGTGGGATTTTTTTTAGAATATGTTTTTGGATTTGTTTTTGGTATTGTATATTAGAATGTTGGTATTGGACTTAATATGGTTGGAACTGGGTATATATTTGAAATAATTTTGGGGGGGTAGGGTTTTGGTTCCTATGGATGAATTGCTTGTGTGATGGGTTGTTTGTTATTTTCCCATTCGAATCCAGGATGGTCATAATAGCATGGATTGAAAGTGTTTGGGAAAATTGTATTAGGAATGCTCAAAGGGTTGACCTCCACTAGTGGTCATACTAAAAGAAAATCTTTAATGGTCGAAATGGTATGGTAGTTTTTTTGTCTGATGTTAATTTTTTTCACAAATATTGAAAATAGACTCAACAGTTTGTATTTCCTGGACCTTTCTATGATCTATCTCCTTCAACATCCTAGTATGTGAAAAATGTTTTTACCTAGGGATATATTTTAACCTAAGAGTGTGAATTCCAACTGATTTTGGTGGCTTCTCATAGTAAGGTGATGTTCACCATGATTGGTTTTCTCAGAGAGTCCTTCTAAATACTCATAAGAATCATTTGGGGATTTGTCTTTGAAGGTTCCATTACACATCAAGTCAATGAATAGATTGTTTCTAGGAACCAACCATTCATAGAAAATTTGATCATTTTCAGGGAATGAAAATACATGCCGAGGTACCATGTTGAGTGTGTATTTGAAAATTTATCATGTTTCATATTATGAATCCCATAATTTTAAAAAAAAAATAGATGATCTTTTTAGTGAAATTGTTTTGGGATGTGTGAGTATTGTTTTGTATAATTCTCTTTCCAATTGGTCTAAGGAGTGGATTGATGTAGGTATTAGAGTATTTAACCAATTTTTTTCTGGATTCTTTTCTGAAAATCGAAATAGCATCATCTATGTTGACTCAATTTGATGCAGTTATCACCGAAATTTACCTATGTTTTTAGGGTTTGGTGGTTTCTTGTAGTGTTTCTTGGGTTACTGAATCTTCAAGGAAATAATAATAAACCTGGAGACATGTATATTATATTGACTATTTTGGCTATGATGTCAGCATCATTATGTTAATTTTATATCGAATTAAATGAGGATGAAAATATATATTATGAGAAAATTTATTGATCCTAGATTATTCCATGGGGTGGATTGGTTGAATTTCTATTTAGTCAATTTTGATTTCTTAAATTTGATATGGTTTTATTCAATGAAATTAAACTAACATCATTGCATACTGGTTTCATACCTACAAACCCTTATGTTAATCCTTAATACACCTAGATGAGAATATTTATGGGTACTCCAAGATAAATGTTTGTTTCAGTAGTTGAAGTGTGACACATTAAAATTCATCAAAGATGAATAAGTTTTAAGATTATCATAAGACATTCTCATTTAATTTTTTTTATGCATTAATAACTATGCAATAACATCCAATATATAACATTTATACTCCCTTGGAGAAACCCATAATAGGTTTATCCCTCCATTGATTACAGGATCTTAATGGAAGAAGGATGTATAAATATTAAGGAGAAATTAAAGAAGTAAAAAAGAAATGAAATAAAAAACACCCAATAATTTTATAAATGATTTATCTCTTCACTGTGTGAATAAATTCACAACATGGTGAAACTGTATCAACATGTTAAAATAAATAACATAAAATGTGAATAATATGAATAAGATGTTCTATTAAATGGATTTTTCCATTGTTTCATTATAATGTTAAGCTGATGCTTTATCTTTGTAATGCACTTATTTTTTTTGTAACCTATATTTACCCAATTTTATTGGGTTAAGCTGTCACTTGTATTATAGAATGGGTGGTAATATCACTATAGAACTAAGAAGAAACCATCTTGCATGTAAAATCTATGGATTGTTTTTATCTATGATGTTCCCAAGTTTTGGTTGATTTTAGATGTGTTTAAATAGGAATTAAGAGATCTATGTGAATTTAGAATATGAGAAAATGAGTTGATCATATATTATCGATTGGGGTAGATAGGATGAATTTGTTTTTAGAATATTTCAATTTCTAAAATTTGAGATGGTTCCATTCAATGAAATAAAACTACCATCATCACTTATAGATTGAATACATACACACACTAATATTGATAAACTATACCATTAGAGGTTCACATTTATGATCAGTCCAAGATAAAAGTTCTTATTAGTAATTTAATTATGTGGCATTAAAATTCCACAAGGATGAAGAAGTTTCTAGATCATTAAATGATATTATTAATTAAATGATGATATTATACATTAATAATTGAGAAATAACATCCAATAAATCCCATTTATACTCTTCTGGATCAACCCATAATATGGATAACCCTATATGTATTCTATGATATTAATGGAAGTGGGAAGTAGAATCATGAGGGTGAAATTGAAGAAGTGAAATGTATTGAAATTACGAACAATCCCTTATTATTTGATGTATTTCTCTTTTCACATTGTGAATAAATTCACAACATGATGAAATAGTATCATCGTACCAACAAAAAGAATATAAAATGAGAAGAACAAGATGTTTTTTTAAGAATATAATGTGATTTTGGAAACATAAAATTGAAAGAAGAAAATTAAAAAGATAAACATGTAGCATAACATTAAAATGAAATAGACAATAAATATTTCAAAATACTCCAACACCACTTCCTTAAATTTGAATTTTTTATGCCTTGGTTTGAGCCTTCAATAGTGTAAGTAAACCAAATTAATTATGTTATATCTTGGTTGGAGGAATGTTAAGGGATAGTGGACTTTTCTACCCTTGACAAAAAATCTGAACCAAATTACTACCACCAAAATTGATGCATCTAAATGAGAATCTAGTTGAATGAATTTATATTGGCCATAGAAGAAGATAATTGATGTAATTATGTCTTCTAAGGTTTTGTAAATTTTTTCATAAAATAGTATTTTGTGTTTGAGATATTATTTAAAGGGTGGGTACTTCTTCAAGGTTGTAGAATCTATCACAAATATTCATCTTCAAATTAGGTTCCTGAAACTCCATTCAAACATCACAATTATCTCTTTTAAATCATTATGGAAATATTTCTCATGATGTTCTACAAAAAAATGTATAATTAAAGCATAATTGGGATTAGACCTTTTCCTTTATCGTTATATTATTGTGTGGATTTCCAAGTCACTTCATCCAAAAAAAAATTTGTTCAGGGCCAACTTCATTGATCTTCTAATGTGAATCTCTGACTGCTCTTAAAGGATGAATTGTTTCTTATAACATGGGAGACCTGAAAATTAAATATAAAAATCAAATAAAGATAAATGGGTGTCTTTGCCGGTATTCATAAATTAACCATGTAATAGTCTCTGTCACACCCTGACCGCAGACACCTTTTATTTTATTTCGTTCTTGGTCCCGGTTTTAAAATTTTCAATGTTTAATTATGTTTGCAGGTTTTGTATCGGTGCGAGTTTTCCGAGTCTTTAGCAGTGACCGTGCGTTCGGACCGGGTGACCGTGTGTTCGCCCGGTGTTTTGAATATTAACATTTTTATATTGACATTAATATAATTATTAGTATCAAATTATTATAAATATTATTTTTATATTTATTATTAGGATCATTAATGTATTATGATTATAGTACATTCAATAATAATAATATTATTTTCTTTTCTTTTCTTGGTTCTGAGTGTCCGCACTGCGGTCCCGGCTGCGCCCCTGATTAGAATAGTTGTCGTTTTATGTTTGTTTTTTTGGGTTTCAGACCCGTGCACGGGCACCGCGCGGTTGGCAGTCACCGCGCAGTTGGCCCGGGTGTCGGGAAAGTACCCTCTTTTTTTATAATTTTTTTATTATTGTTATATTATTATTATTATGGTTATTATATTATGGTATTATTATTATTATTTATATTTTTGTTGTTGTTATTATTATTATTATTATTATTATTATTATTATAAGAATAATGAAATATAAAGAAAAAAACGGAACCCTAACCCTACCCTCTCCCTCCACCCTCTCTCTCTCGTACTGCCCCCCCTCCCAAGCTGCAGCTCCCGGCTCCCACATCTGCCCCCCTATGCGGCGCCTGCTGCGCACACCACCGGCCTCTGCTGCCTGCAGCCGGCCTCTGCCGCACCACCGGCCTCCGCCCCAGGCACACCCGCCGCCCGCGCCCCGCCTCCATCCGGCGTCCCCGCTCCTGCACCGGACCTGCTCCCGCACGGCCCCGACCTCCATGCGACCTCAAACTCCCGGTCCCGCTCCTGCTCTGGCCTCCGATGCTGCTCCCTCTTCTCCACTCCAGCCTCCCACCTCTGGCGACCCCACCAGCCGCCGACGTCCCTCATCCGATGACCGCCTGCCGCCGGCCTCCCTCCTCTGGAGACCCTACTGGCGAGCCCGCTGCTGGCCATCGGCCTCCGACCCGCTCCAGTGGCCCCTCAGGCCTCTTCCTACATTTTCCCAGCACTCCGGCGCAACACCCCAGCCCCTGCACGACCCGCCTCCACTATCCGGTGTTGTTCCGGCATCCCCTGCCCTATTCTGGCAACCCCACCGGCATTCCCCATCCCTTCCGGCACCTCTGCTTTGCTCTGGAACTACCTGCCGACATCCCCTAGCCTTTCCCGGCACTCCATCTGGTGCCTCCACACCTTAGGCAGTCCGCGTACCAGCTTTACATGGTCCGACAAGCCACCATCGTGTTGCGCCAGGCTGCAGCGCACCCGATAATCAGCGCGCGACCTCCAGCGGTTTCCCTGCTAGTGTGTGCCACCCCTTTAACGGGCGCGCGACCCCGGCGGTCGAGCGCATCTGCGCCAAGGTAGTATTTTGGTGCTGATTGCTGGTTGGGTTTATTTTTATATTCTTTGTTTGGTGTTTTTTTGTTTTGGTGTTTGTTGTAGCACGTCGGCAGGATAATTCTGCAACACTGCGTTCTTTGGCTTGCGAGCATGTACGCGCCTGCACGAGGTGTGTTGCGTCATCGAGTTCAGTTGGCGAATTGAGGTGAGGTTTTATTTGTTTCATAGATACATTATTTTATATCAACGTTTATATATAAATATATATGTTGTCTTTTTGTGTTCTCATTCTTTTGGACTATTTTAAATCGGTGTCTACATGTTTTGGTTATTCTACTATTGTTGCAGCGTGATAGGGAGTTATTTTCGCGTTATCAAAATTGTCTGCTTGCGTTTTCTTTTGCGCAAGTGTGAGGCGTGTCCTGTCATCGCAAACTAGCTACATGTCAAGGTAGGTCTCCCAATGCACTAGCCTTTATATATAGAAATTTATTTATTCCTTGTCATTTCATTATATTCCAGTAAATTCAATGTAGTGTTAGAAAATTATTACTAGAATGATGACTTTATGAATTTGAAAACTGTTTACTTCTTGAATCGCATTGAAAGTATCTTTCTCTGATAAATTTGTGTGGTTTCCTTGTGATATTGTCCAACGGGTACTCTATGAATTTTTCAAGTCATACTAAACTATGTTTTGAGGTTGTTTTTGGTGTGTATAAAATGACGGTCTGTCGTTTATGGAAAATGGTGTTTTCTTGAAAACGTGGATAGAGGAAATGATGTTTGGCCTTTAAAATGGATTCTGGAATTTTTCAGTGGGGGTTTGGTTATCCTTAAATGAGTTTCTTGGTATGTTATTTTGGTTTTCAACATGATGGTGTGTGTCGTATCTTTTGAAAACGCTTTGATATTAAATGGTTTAAATGTAAATGATGTGACGGCCCGGTTGGCACTTTATTGATTGTTAACTGACTACATATATATATACGTACTTATGGGGAATCTCTATAGGGGGACTTCCATTCGAGGATTGGCATGTAGCGATGTCCGTGTAAGGGGTTGGCAAGTGCGGTGAGGTGAGTCACGCGTGTGAGGGCCTCCCACTTACACAATGTTATTAAAACCACCGTGGGTTCCTGGGCGTATTTTATAAAATCGAGTGATAGTTGCTGGCAAACCCCAAATAGACGGGTTAGTCCCCCCTTGGTATGTAGGCCTTGTGGGGCCTTCCACTGGTTGGTTGTTAGGGCGGCCAGTTGGTTATTGACTCTGGAGTACCATGTCGGCATATATTCTGAAACCGAGTACGTCCAGGGGTTTTCTAGGGATGTTTAGGATCACCCACGATTACTTGATGTTCCTTGATTGTTTACTTTCAGTTGTCCTTTACAGATTATACGGTTATACTTCGTGAAAATGGTTTTTCAAATGAAGATGTGTTATTCTCTTTGCGTAAAATTTGAAAATGTAACATTTTGTTTCTTTTAGAATGAATTTGGAACCAATGAAATGAATTCAACTTTTGAAAAGAATATGGGAAATGTCTCGTGTTTTGATCTTCAACTGAATCATTGTGAAATCTTACTTTTATACTTTTTAGTACAAACCTGGAATTTATAGATTATTTATTTACTGGAAGTGATTTGGTATTTGTTGTTGGGATGACCTACTGAGTACTTTTTATACTCACTCCTATCTTTTACCATCTCAGTTGAAGGTTCCTTGTGTTCAGGGTTTCCTAGTTTGATTCGCTCAGTGATGGAGTGACGCTGGTGTTTAGTTGGGTGGTGACCGCGAGGTCACGTGGAGGTATGGTTGTTGTGTAGTTTCTTTTCTGTTGTTAGTGTTGTTCATTTTGTTTGTTTTTTCTTCTTTTACAGATCCTTGTTTGTCTTGTATAAATCATTCCCAATTATTAAAGCTTGATGCTATGCACTAGTTTCCATCCCGGGGGATTAGGAATGCCCCTCGGGACTATCCACGGACCGTCTTGGGTGACCGGTTCAGGGTCGACCCGGGCTGGTTCATGACAAAATGGTATCAGAGGAGGATCTTGTTATTTGGGTTGTCTGGTAAGTGGAGATTAGAATTGTCGAGACTCGAGAGGTTGGTACGGGAAGGACGTCATGAACCCTCACCCGTTCCGCACCTCGAGTCGCTAGTGGTAGCCCGTGAACTATGTCTTTGTCTCTTTCTGGATTGTTTTGGATTGAGGGATGACAATGGAGACAAGCCGATGTTACATCATGATTTCACATGGAGTAGTGACCCATGTGGAGTCTGGTTACATGGTTTGAATTTCTCATAGTGGTTGACTCTTACTTGGAACATGGCCCACTAACATGTGGCCATGTTAGGCGTGACTACTAGTCCCTCACTCCGGTTTTTGATGCAATTTGAGTGTTGTTTTCATTCTGGTTGGTGTAAGTGTGTTGTTAGAAATGAAAAAGGGTTTTTTGAAAATGAGACTGATTTCTTTTAAATGACTTTAAATGTATTAAATGATTTTTAAAAACTAGAAGATTTTGATTTGGAAATCCGTTGATTACATGGATTTGGTTGAGAATGGTTTGCGGAGAAACCACAGGTCCTCTTTTTTGAACGTTTTTACATGTGTGAGAATGCATGAGAAGTGCATGTTGATGCTCATATGAATGGAATGTGGACAACGACATGTGCAATGGGTCATGGGATTACCTGAGTGTTTATTTAAAATTAAAGGCTTGGCCTTGTTTTCTAAATTGATCTTTAAATTGGGGAAATGGTATTGGAAAGTGATTTTGATTTGAATGTGGATTGGTATTTGGAAAGTGGTCATGAAAGAAAGCGGTTTTGAAATATATAAAAAAGGAGTGGTTTTGGAATCTAACATGAAATAGGAATTTTGAATAGGAAATTCTGGGTTCTGTTTCTGGTTGTTTGGTTTTATTTGAGCTGGTTGTTTTGGATGATTACGCTTTATTGATGTTACTTCGATTGGTATTGGTTTTGGCTTGATGGTATTTAGGTTGTTCAGAAATGCTGCCCAGAAAGGTCCCCAGTGTTTTGATGAGTCATGCCTAGTATTTGGTCCTTCTCGGACGTTATCTTCCCTTCTTGGTGATTTGAGTCTGTTAGAGATAGTACAGTGACTTGAAGAGGTCGAGTGCATCTTCATGGTATTGGGAACACCCGATTCACTTTGAGTGCGTGTTGATTTGAGTTTGCTCGAGGGTTCATCTTTGGACAAGTGAGAGTTCTTCGCCCGCCATCACTGCAAGTTGGAATGATGTGTTAGGTCTTTAAAGTCATCTTTGATCAATGGTTTATACTTGTAGAGGGAAAGACGGAAAAAGTGGAAGAGCTCAGGCGTGTTCAACATGGCCAGCAGACGGTGGGAGCGTATGTTGAACATTTCATGGATCTTGTATCTTTTTTTTGGGGGTAGTGTCACGGGACTGGATGAAGACTTCTACCTTCATCAGGGGTCTTCGTCCAGAGATCAAGGATCGAGTCACCCTTTTTTTGGGAGCATCAGTTTTGAGATGTTGTTGCATGAGGTGTTCTTAGCTGAGTTGGTCTTCGGAGCGCAAATGATTGGAAATCCACTGTATTCAGTTGCTCGTGAAGGTCTCCCATCTGACAAGCAGAGGGTGTCAGATGGATCTATTCCGAAAGAGTCATCTACAGTGTCTCTGACCTTCAGTTCGTCAAACCGTCTAATGGTGTACCGCCATTATGGACATTTAGGGTATACAAAGCCATCATGTCACACCCCTTCAATGACATGTCATCGTTGTAGTTATCTGGATCATCTAGAGAAGTTTTGCAGGAAGCGTCGCTTGAAGAGGATGTTGTGATCAGAGGAAGTCAGTGCCTGACTGTGAGGCAAGAGATGCTTCAGCTATCAGAGCTCCAGCCATAGGTCTCGGGGTGAAGCTTGCGCATAGTCCAGAGATCACAGGGGTGTGAAGCCTCAGTTCGGGTTTTCTGTCCGGTGTTGGCAACAAAGCATTAGAGGTCCTTCCTTTCTTTTTCTTCCACTTTTAAATTTTGTGTGTTGTCATTGGTTCAATGTGTCATCGTGAAGTTAGGATGAGTTTGTTCGTTTGTAATCCAAACAGTCTAGTTTTCCTGATTTTGGTGTTCTAGATCGTGTGTTTTTCTTAAAGGTGTGTTTGGATCTTGCATGAGTTGATCTCGGTTTGACCATGTTCGTTTGGAGATGTTAATGTCTTGGAAGAATTGACATTTTAGTTGTGCTCGAGTTTACTTTGTGGGTTAAGTTTATTCTCGTAAGTCTTTCTCAGGTGTTCGGGGTTTTGGTCTAGGCTGAGAGTTCTAAGTCTTAGCGGAGCTGTTTCTCTCTTGCTATAGAGGTTATCTCGGTACGGTTGGGAGTTCCCGCGTCACCCCCCTTTCCTAGGGTTGTCTATTTAGATGGTTAATTTTCTACAATGGGTGAGTCCTTATGGTGGGGAGAACCACTTCGTTTTCTCCCCTCAACCTCATACATTAGTTTTCTATTGAATCGATCGGGTGTGACCTGTGTATAGTAAGGTCATACTGAGATTCTCAGTCCACTTCGGTTCCTTTTATTCTGTTTGGGAATGGACTTGGATGTTGACCGACTTTTGGATTGGTGACTTTCTGGGGGAAGAAAGTGTCTGTGGTGGGGTGAATTGTCACACCCTGACCGCAGACCCCTTTTATTTTATTTCTTTCTTGGTCCTGATTTAAAAATTTTCAATGTTTAATTATGTTGGCAGGTTTTGCATCGGTGCGCGTTTACTGAGTCGTTAGCGGTGACCGTGCATTCGGCCGGGGTGACTGTGTGATCGCCTGGTGTTTTGAATATTAAAATTTTTATATTGACATTAATATAATTATTAGTATTAAATAGTTATAAATATTATTTTTATTGTTATTATTACGATCGTTAATGTATTATGATTATTAAACTTTCAATATTATTATTATTATTTTATTTTATTTTCATGGTTTCGAGTGTCCGTGCCGCTGTCCAAACTGCGCCCCATATTAGAACAGTTGTCGTTTGATGTTTGTTTTTTTGGCTTTCGGACCCGAGCGCATCCGCCGCGTGGTTGGCAGTCGTGGCGTAGTTGGCCCTTGTGTCGGGCAAGTGATCTAGTTTTTTATAAGTTTTTTATTGTATTGTGGTTATTATATTATGGTATTATTATTATTATTAATGTTATTATTATTATTATTATTATTAATATTATTAATATTATTATAAGAATAATGAATAATAAATAAAAAAATAGAACCCTAACCATACCCTATCCCCCCTCTCTCTCGCCCCCCGCCCCCCCCAAGCCGCGGCTCCCGGCTCCCGCATCCGGCACCCCCTGTGCCGACACCTGCTGTCCGCACCACCGGCCTTCACCCCAGGCATGCCTGCCGCCCACGCCCAGCCTCCATCTGGAGTCCCCCAATCCTGCACCGGCCCTGCTCCCACATGGACCCGACCTCCACGCGACCTCCGACTCCCGGTACCGGTCCCGCTCCGGCCTCCGGTGCTGCTCCCTCTGCTCCGCGCTGGCCTCCCACCTCTGGCGACCCCACCTGCCGCCGACGTCACTCCTCCGATGACCGCCTGCCGCCAGCCGCCATCCTCCAGTGACCCTACCGACCATCCCGCCACCGGCCAACTGCCTCCGACCCGCTCCAGCGGCTACCAAGGCCTCTTCCGACTTTTTTCCAGCACTTCGGCGCACCGCCCCGGCCCCCGTACGACCCGCCTCCGCTGTCTGGCACTGTTCCAGCATCCCCTGCCCTGTTCCGGCGACCCCACCTGTGTTCTCAATCCCTGCCGACACCTCTGCTTCGCTCCGGCACCACCTGCCGGCATCCCCTGGCCATTCCTGGTGCTTCGTCCGGCTCCACCACACCTCTTACAGGCCGCATACCGGCTTTCTGCGGTCTGGCAATCCGCCACCATGTTGCGCCGGGCAGCGGCGCACCCGATAATCAACACGCGACCTCCGGCGGTTTCCCTGCCAGTGCGAACCATCCCTTTAATTGGTGCGCGACCCCAGCGGTCGAGCGCGTCTGCGCCGAGGTAGACTTATGTGGCTGATTGCTGGTTGGGGTTTTTTTATATCTGTGGTTTGCTGTTTTGGTGTTTGTTGCAGCGCGTTGGTAGGACAATTCCGCAATGCTGCGGTCTTCGGCTTGCGAGAATGTACGTGCCTGGGCGAGGTGTGGTGCATCATCGGGATCAGTTGGCGAATCGACGTGAGGGTTGCTTTTTTTCTTACTTAAATTATTTTATATCAACGTTTATATATGTATATATATATACATTGTCTTTTTGTGTTCTCATTCTTTTTATACTATTATAAATTAGTGTCTACATGTTTTGGTTGTTCTACTTTTGTTGCAGTGTGTTTGCGAGGTATTTTCATGTTATTAAAATTGTCTACTTTCATTTTCTTGTGCGCAAGTGTGAGGTGTGTCGTGTCATCGCAATGTCGCTACAAGTCATGGTAGGTCTCCCAATTCACTAGCCTTTAAATTTATAAATTTATTTATTCCTTGTCATTTCATTATTTTCCAGTAAATTCAATGTAGTTTTAGAGAATTATTACTAGAATGACGACTTTCTGAATTTGAAACCTGTTTTCTTCTTGAATCGCATTGAAAATATCATTCTCAGATAAAATTGTGTGGTTTCCTTGTGATATTGTAAAATGTGTACTCTATGAAATGTGAAAGTCATACTGAACTCTGTTTTGAGATGGTTTTTGGTGTGTATAAAATGACGGTGTGTCGTTTATGGAAAATGGTGTTTTCTTGAAAACATGGATAGAGGAAATGATGTTTGGCCTTTAAAATGGATTTTGGAATTTTTTAGTGAAGATTTGATTTTCCTAAAATGAGTTTCTAGGTCTGTTTTTCTGGTTTTCAACATGATGGCGTGTATCATATCTTTTGAAAATGCTTTGATATTAAATGTTTTAAATGTAAATGATGCGGCGGCCCGGTTGGCACTTTATTGATTGTGAAATGACTACATATATATATATATATATATATACACGTACTTATAGGGCATCTCTACAGGGGGACTTCCCTTCGAGGATTGTCATGTAGCGGTGTCCGTGTAAGGGGTTGGAAAGTGCGGTGAGGTGAGTCACGCATGTGAGGGCCTCCCACTTACACAGTGTTATTAAAACCACAGTGGGTTCCTGGGCGTCTTTTAGAGAATCGAGTGACAGTTTCTGGCTAACCTCGATTAGACGGGTTAGTCCCCCCTTGGTAGGTAGGCCTTGTGGGGCGTGCCACTGGTTGGCTGTTAGGGCGGCCAGTTGGTTATTGACTGTGGAGTACCATGCCGGATGGTAGTCTAAACCCGAGTACGTCTAGGGGTTTTCTAGTGATGTTTAAGATCAGCCACGGTAACTTGATGTTCCTTGGTTGTTTACTTTGAGTTGCCCATTACAACTTATACAGTTAAACTTCGTGAAAATGGTTTTTCAAATGAAGATGCGTTATTCTCATTGTGTAAAATATGAAAATGTAACATTTTTTTATTTTAGAATGAATTTGGAACCAATGAAATGAATTCAACTTTTGAAAAGAATAAGGTCAATGTCTCATGTTTTGATCTTCAACTGAAACATTATGGAAGCTTACTTTTATACTTTCTAGTTCAAACCTAGATTTTATAGATTCATCATTTACTGGCAGTTCTTTGGGATTTGTTGTTGGCCTCACCTACTGAGTACTTATTGTACTCACGCCTATCTTTTACCTTCTTATTTGAAGGTTCCTTGTGTTCAGGTATTCCTGGTTTGAGTCGTTCAGTGATGGAGCGATGCTGGTGTTTAGTTGGGTGGTGACCGCGAGGTCACATGGAGGTATGGTTGTTGTGTAGTTTCTTTTCTATTGTTATTGTTGTCTGTTTTGTTTGTTTTTTTTTATTTTACAGATCTTGGTTTGTCTGGGTTAAATCATTCCCAATGATTAATGCTTGATTCCCGACACTAGTTTCCATCCCGGGGGGATCAGGAACGCCCCTCAGGACTTGCCGCAGACTGGCTCGGGTGACCGGTTCAGGGTCGACTAGGGCTGGTTCGTGATAGTGCCTTTTTAGAAGGAGTTACAATCATAATGTGAAATATTGTTCAATTTGTAAAATGTACAAAAAATGTTGATTATGAATAATGGAGGACATGAAAATTTTATATATTAACAATGAATCATAACCACTTTCAGTTTCTAATCAAGTTATATGTTAAATAATAATTCTATAATCATAAATACATCATTAATATAATATATATATCATATAAAAACAATAATTATATCATTATTACCAACCTTGAAAGGTTGAAATTGAAGGAAAAACAATATTTGTTCATGATGCATTACTTTTCCATACACACAAATGATGATTGCGTATTCCATTGTATGATGGTGTGTATAGGTGTAAGTGTAAATCTTAACAAAACTACATTTTTCTTATTTTCATGATATATAGGATATTATATAAGAATAAAATAATTACAATTGATGTGGTGGAGAAAGAAATAAAACCAATGTTTTTTATGATGGATGTTACGTCTTCTTTGTGTAATTAACTTTTTACATCAAATGACTAAATTGTTTTGAATTTGGACCACAGTGATGATTTTATTATGAGATTGGTGAACTTGGGATCTTATTGGGTCAGTTTTTGGAGAATCCAAATGTCTTGAGTGGTGTGAACAAGTAAGGGGCGAGTTCCCTTTTATAGTAGAACAGGAGTGAAATTCTTGTAAATATAAAATATTAAAAAATATTGAGAGGTATTACTTACTTTATGTTCCTCCAATATTTTAATATTATCTATCAAATGGTGTATATGGTCTAAATTTGGACAAACAATAGCTCTTGGACATGTTTTTATGGTATTTAGACCGTTAAGATAATGTTTAACCACTATGTAATATCGTTTTTACCATAATCTCTGTAAATAATTTCAATTAACTCCACTAATATTTATGGTCTAAAAATATGTGGAAATTAAGAAAATTTATAAATTATTATGATTCCAAATATCTATTTCATTTTTACAAATTATAAACTCATAAGTTGAATAAATTATTTTAAAAAAATCCTACTGATGGAATGTAACAAAATGTTTATAAAGTGAAAAATTTCAAAGGATTGAAATGTGTTTATATACAATTTCAATGTGAAATTGGTAAAAATGGAATAAATTCTATTAAATATATATATATATATATTAAAACTAAATTATATATAATTTAACTATATAAATAAATTATAATAAAATGAAATTTTTAATAAAAATTAAATGTTTTTTCATTATTCATCATGCAATTAAACATAACAGAATAATACAAAAAAATTACCCGAAGTTCAATTTGATATATTAATTTCAAAAATAATTTTTATTTTTTGAAATAATATTTAGAAATGTTCAAGAATGTAGCTTTAATATAAGTGCACCATTAAAAGGTGGTAAAATTACATTTTAGAAAGAATACATATCATTATCCATAAAACTAGATTTATTCTTACAAGTAGCCCATAAAACACATAATATGAACATTAAATAGTTGAATTAATTATATATATATATATATCATTAAAATTATTTATTAAAATTGTTTTAATAAATTTATGGATTTAGACATGTTTAATTTCATAAATATAACTTTCCTGCAAAGGATTCCTTATATTTGTAAAAGGGTTTTATTTTCATTTGTGTTTAATTGGTGAAAAAAAATCTTATTATATAAATTCTTAAACAATATATTCATAATTTAATTAATCTTATTCATAACCAACATTCCAACAGCAAGGTGGAAACTATAACTATATATTAATAATATTATTAGTAGCACATTTTTGGTTTTTAAAACTATGTATTTCCTGTAACACAAGCTATCTAAGGAAATATAAATTATGTGTAATAGAAGAAAAACATAGTCTTCTATGTACTGAAAGATTATCTATTTTTTCTTGAAGCACAATATTATCTTGGAGTTGCATCAAATGAAAATTGAATTTGGTTCTTTCCTATAATATAAGATATATCCAATGACACATGAAATGAAAAACTTTGAAAAAATTAAATTAATTAAAAAAATTCAAAATATCAAGGTGTTATGTAGTGGTGAAACAATAATGTATTAGATGATGAAATGAATATGGATAAGGAATATTAATTGATGTTTTCTTCAAATAGAATGAAATATAATATTCAAATTAGAAAAGTTCTTATCAAACTCGGAAATTAGAGAGAGGAAGTGTGAATGCTTAGGATTTCACGATTAGATTGGGTATCCTAGATAATTAATGGTTTTTTAGGAATTTCACATTAATAAAATATTTTTATGAATCTTAAATTATTTGAACAGTAGTTTCACACCTTAAAAAAGATTCTTTCAGAACGGTTGATGGTGAGGTTGTAATAATTATGAAGGTAGAGAAGAAAAATCTTTAGTTTATAAATGGATTTGTATTCCATTTTAGAAAATATAATCATATAAAATATATAATAGATATGTTTAATAGGGAGTAAATTTATAGTAGTTCCAAATGATTTATGGTTTCCATGATTGATCAGAGATGATACTCCCCTTCCGGGGGATTTAAGATAACAAAGAAAATAATGGGGATCATAAGGTCATTATAGTTTACTTCCCATGCTATTTGGAAGAACCTAGCAGGGTATCAAATGAATTAAGTAGAGAAGTTATTAGTGGAATGTAAATTATATACAATTTTTGTAAGCTATTTGAAAAAAACAAATTTAGACATGAATTTAAAGAGAAAGTACAATTATTTCAAACCGAAGGATATTTTCATGTATAACATAACATTTAATTCACGACACCATCTAATATGATTTAGGAGGTGCATCATATCTTTCAATAGGGGAATGTGGCACTCAATATTTATATTTAGGAAAAAACAATCTTGAGCATTTAAAATAATTTAATAAAATAGGGAATATGGATGATCCATGAGGACATGTGTGAGAACATTCTCAATGAATTTATATGGTGAAATTTTCCAAAAATATTAAAATTAGAATTTTTTATATTTTATTATAATTTAAATATTGGCAGTACTCATTGTGAATGGATTGTGAACAAACATGATGAAATAATTAGCTTCACCCATAATTTCATTATTGTTAATATCCCATTAGTGTTAAAAAATAATTCCATTAAAACAATCAGTGTATTGGGAGATACTACTATTGCAGTACAAAGTTTTTGATTTAATTTCATTCAAGGAAACTATATCTATAATAAATTCATTATGAGTTTTATTGAAAATATTATAAAAAAATCAAATGATCTATTGGTCTTTGAAAATTTTAGGGGCCAAAAATAATTTTGAAAATAATGTTATAGACATCTATTTCGGTAAAACAAGTCAATAATGATGTTTTCATCTCTATTTTTGTTGAATTTATATATGTTAATTCATTATTATTCCTAACATAAATATGGATAAACTTTTTCCTCAAGTCCCCCTCTTTAATCCATTTATTATTAGATTTTTCTGTAGATGTATTATTCATTTTTATGATAAAAGGTTATTGGCCATAGTTTGGGTATGGGTCTCTTAGCTGAGAATAGTCAGGGAGCAGCCATATATAGACTCAATTATTTTTATCCCCTCTTTAGGTTATGGGACTTATCCAACACATTATCGAAATTTATTTATTCAAAATACAAAGAGTGGATTTGATGATTTTTTAGTTTCTCATGAATGTTGTACATACCTAAAGAAGGGGATGGATACCCTCTACTATCTTGGATAGTACATTATAAACTACCATGAAAAATTAAAATATTCAAAAAAATAAATGCGATTGGGTCTGGGACACAGTCTCGAAATCTATTGAGAATTATTTTCACATGGTAAAAGGAAGTTCAAATTAAATGTAGGACCCTATGTTCATCCAAGAGATCCCATAAATCATGAGAAGTCAAGGAATCTATCTCATTTTTGGAACATCAGGTCATTTAACCTTTTATGAGACTATGTATGTTGATTTAATACATATGGAGGGTTAATAATATTTATAGAATAAATAAAATTATTCATGTCATCAATCACAAATAGATTTAGATTATCAGAACAAAAACTCATTAATGAGATGAAAAAATCATTAAAACCCCAATGAGAATCTAATTTGTTTTAAATTAGTTATAATGATGGATAATTTATTCCAAAATTGATGTCTACCAACCCCAATAAATTTTTAGTATTCAATTACCCTATGAAAATAAAGGTGGTTGTTACGAGAGAGGAATCAAATTTGGGAAAAATGTGGGTTATGAACATGAATAATAATGGAATACTTTGAGTCCCAAAAGATCCAAATTGTTTTTTATAAGTATCAATGATTGATCCTTATTTTTTGGAATAAACTAACAATTTATGGATATCTATCATGGGTTCCAATAATTTTTTTTCACCGTATGATATTTATAAATATGACTAAATATTCTAAAAGAAGACTAAACACCACGGAAATTACATATAAGATATTGGAGTATTATTTACCTGAAAGACAAATTCAGATAAGGAAACCTTTGTGTTCTACTGATTTCTTTTCAAAATATGTGATAAATTAATTTTCGAAATTAAGAGGATGTTTTATGTATGGATATGTCGTCATTTAACTTTAGAATGAGGGATTCTATTGTAATGGAAAATGAAATGTTTTTTCCTCGATTCTTTATTCGTCATCTTCATACTCTATAATGAATTCAAAAAAGTTTCTCATGTATTAAATAGGGGAAAGAGGCAAATCAAAATCCATAGAGATTCTTGGAGGGTTAATGGAATAAGGGTTAGAGATGGGTTCATGATCTATTTCAGGGAAAGATAGACAATGGAACCTAGGGGGATTTATCTTGAGAATCAGAGATAAGGATTGGGGTAGGATTTTCTTGATTAGATAACATGGGATAATCATGATATACTATAATATAATGTTGATATAGAGAAACATTCATTATAGTGAATATAGGAGTGTCGAATGTTGGAATAGAGGTTGAAGCTGATGATTGAATGATTTGTTATAAGGGTATCTGGGTAGGGTATTGAAACATGATCTTTATAAACAATAACATTATGATTTTTCTTAGAGGAAAAATCGTAGTCCAGATTCCATTTTTATGAGGAAGTGGTGATTTCTTGTGTATACAACTACCTAAATCAATCGATTTAGATAGATGTGAATTACCTTTTCAAAGTCACCCTTAGAGTTTATATAAATATTATAGAAATATAATAGCTATTCACAACATACCACTTCATGAAACCAATATTTCCTTGATTATCTGTATTGTGGGAGGTAGAGATGAAGAGACATCCACTTTAATGCATATTTTAGATACAGATGGTTGAGATCCAGTGACAGTGGATACATATGCATTAATGGGTTTACCGATTTTCCTACCAATCACCATGAGAGAGTCATCATCCATTAGGTGGACCATTAATATCGAGTGTAAAAAATTATCCACAATAGGGGAAATATTGATCAATATGTATATATCGTGACCATTGATTATTTTCATAGGATATTGTTTTGACACTCCATGATTTCCTAATCCAGTATCTATCATATTAATCATCTAAATTGATGTTGAGAGTAACATGAGAAGATTCAACTGGGATATCAATAAATATAATTAATAAATTTACTTTAATATTGTTCCTTATAGAATAAATTTTTTGGAAAACCTATAAATTACTTTCTGGTTATAGGTAAATGACAGCTCTCTATGAAAACATACACTTCATCTTCCTCAAACTCAATTGCATTCATTCCTTTTTGATGAAGCAATGTATTTAATGTGAACCAGAACCCATATCATTGTGGAAGAGAGGGAAAGTTTCCTTTTTTGATTAAGAACATGAATAGAGAACATGTGGGAGTAGGGAATCTATCATTAGGAGCATCAATATTGAATGATAGTGTATCAATGTATGGTTCATCTAGAGGAAGGGAACCTATTGGCAGTATTTATAAAGTGATTTATTTTATAAATGCAATTTAAAATCTAATAAAAAATGAAGAGATTCCTAGAAATGAGTACGATAAATAAAATTTAAATTATTTCAGTTCTTTATTTAAGGGGTTCGATTTTCATAAAAGGGATATTGTAAAGGGAAACCTACATGATGTTGAATCTGTAGTAGTTTCCATTAAATTTGACTCTTAAATTGTAATTCTGGGAAGGTAACCAATATATAGAATAATTATAGTAATTTCATTTTTAATTATGAAATGTATTTTTCTGGATATGCATCCAAAAATCATGTTTCAAGTGATATAAGTGGAATTTTCCCGAGTGTCGTTATTCCACTTGAGCCATGAATCATTGATTTTGGTGATTCATTTCACTCTATATTAAAAAAGATAATTATAATAAATTATACAACCAGATGTTTTATAAAGGTATATATTTTGTATGAAGAATCTATCATGATTATGTAATAGTTTGATATTACTAGTTGAACTCAAAATAGAGTCTTGTGGAACTTGAAAGGAGAGTTTCATATAATGTTAATAAAAAAGAACAAGAATATTGAAGGGAATATGGATGTTGTGGGTACCAATATTATATTTATGAGTAGATAATGGAAATTTACATGTGATTCCATGGTGGTGGATAAAATAGTGATAGAAAGAATAGTTTACATGGAAAGAGTTTCAGAGGGACAAACACTTGCAAAACAAAAAACATACAAATTCATAATTTTATAGAATGAATTTCGTATTACTTATGTCTTAATTGGATTAATGATTTTGTTTTAAAGTAATTATAAAAATTTAATTCATGGACTATAGAACATTTGAAGGATGAATCATTGAGGATTAGAAGAAGGTATATTTCAAAATATATGGAAAGGAACCCAATTGTGAGAAATTAAATTTTTTTTGTATTAATGTTAATGTTATTATGATATATTATTTTAATAGAGGTCCATTTTACTGTTTCAACATCAGATATTATGTGAAATAAATGTTTGGCTATTCTTTCTCAAGAACCAGTATTATGTTTTGAAAATTATCATTTGATAGAGCATCATAGTAAAAAAAGAGACCAGAAGTAAACTAAACCTTTTGAGGTCTAACAATAGTGGGGATTATAGAAGCATGTAATTACAAAGAATTTAATACAAACATTTCAGAAAATTTCAGATGAATTTACCATTAATCCTTAAAAAACAACTTAATATAGAGGATGAAACATAATTTAGTGTTAAAGCCATGTAGCATGAGGTTATATGGTTAATTCCACAAGGAGATTTGATCAATAGTTATAAATTGTTATACCAACTTGGTAAACATGGGTTTGTATTATTCATTTGGGTAGAAAAATTAATAAGAATATTGTGGAAATATTATAAGGGAAAATATATTATATAGAATACCAATGAAAAATTACAAGATGTGGTTTTTCTAAATTATGAATGGTCCAAATAGATTTGTGAGTATAATTGTTATAGAAACAAAAGAATATCTAAATGAATCTTCTAATGAATTTTATGATTCAATGGTGTTTCCATTTCTATAAGTACCAGATAAATTTTGAATTATTGAAGTGGAATGTAGATCTGTATTCAATGAAGTTAAAAATCATTTTCCCAAGAATGATTTGATCCAGAAAATCAATTTTGGATAGCTACATGGATTTTATTCTATGTGTAGTGATATGTTAGTGAATTTCACTATATGATTCTCCCAGGAAATGGTTTAAATTAAATGGTTATATATAGATAATCTAGTTATTAATATAATATTCTTAAATGGTTATTTGGGTGAGAATATTTATATGAAGTATCCAATTGGTATTATAGATCTATGAAATGAGGGTTTTATGTATAATATGAAATATTTACTTTTTGGGTCAAAGAAAGAACAGTTATAGTCGAGCCAAATGTTCAATGACTTTATGGAGGGACATAATATTTTCTCTTGCAATACATACTATTTTCTGCCATAATGTGTATAGTTATGGGAGTTTCAAAATTTTACATCTCTTTATTGTTGAAATTATTTTTATCTATATGGTAAATGAAATGATTGATGAGTTGAGGGAAGAACTATCAATTTTTTTGATAATGGATCTAGGTTTAATAAAATTTATTTTTGAGATGTAGATTATATTGGAATTACTTTTTTAATCTTTTATATTGACTGGATAGAAAAAATATGGAAGTTGGTGTAATGCTACAGAATTAGTGAACCAAAATTAATTTCCACTCCCTTGGATAGAATCCTTAATCTAATAATGGAGAAGGAACCTAAAATAAATTAATTGGCTAATTACATGTAAAATTTTCTATTTTAAGTGTAGTTGAGAATATTGATGTATTATATGGTTTTTACATGGTCAATTATTATGCACATTGTGTGGGTGGGTAGTATATTCATGGATAATCCCAAAATATAGTATTGGGAAGTGGTTAAGTGGATACTTCATTATCTCAATGTTTTTGAAATTTTATCTCCCTATTTGGGAATGGATGAACAACAATAGCGGTTTCATATTTACTCTTTGGCAGATATGAGAGCTATATAAGTCACACCACTAGCTATGTGTTCACTTATGAAGGAAAAACTATTAATTATATATGTAATATTTATCATATATCTAGAATTTAAGTAATAGTGATAATATAATTTTCTCTTAAGAAAGACTAGAATGTTTTGATTTGGATAAATTATATATTATAGGATATTAGAAGTATTCATGACTTTGGAATGATATTCTATTTTCTAAAGTGTGATTAATTTTTCATGTAATTCAATGTTCCGTTATAGTGGTAATGTATATTCTATTTAAATATCAGATCATCTAAAATTAGTTGGAGGAGAAAATGATTGTACTAAGAATGGTTGACATAGTTTGGAATCCATTAGATTATAAATAAGGATATAATAAAAGAAATATTTGGTAATTATTGTCCCTCATTTATACTAGGAAATCAAAATCATAGTGGGAGAACCATTATACTATAATCAGTATGTTAGATTGGAATGGATATTTAGACTATAATGGTAGATGTGGAGGTGATGGATAAAAATGAGTCCCAAGTGATATATTATAAGGTTCATATAAGCTGAAAAACATTTTTTGATAACTATTAGAACATTAAAAATCAGAGAATCCAAAATTGTAGTTTTGAAACTGGATAAAGTTGAAGAAATAGAAAAATAAATCATTGAATTATTGAAGTAGTGAAATTGAAATCAATAATTAAAAGTATAAAATAATGATATTCAAAGTCATAAATGATATTCAAAATAATAAATTCTAAATTAACATTTGATATGCTCATCATTAATGATCGTTACATAATATTTCTATAGATGGGTATGAATGGAGAAAATTTGGATAATATATCCCAACATTTGGAAGGTACTAGAACTGATTTCACTTATTGGGTCCTATAAAAAAATTAAGAAGTTTAATTTGTGATGTAACAATTTGGAATTATAATGTCATTTTGTCCGGCTAATATGAGGTTCCTTGTTTTCCCAATGTAATAGAAATATTTTTAACACCATAAATTACTTAAATCATTGTTTGATTTTATTTCATTTTCATTGTCCATCATATTCTATTATCAAATTAGAATTGAATGTGTTTCAGTTAATTTATAGGGGGAATATCCTTATTAGTTCTAGATAAAACATAAATGTGAGAACATTAAAAAATAATAGGTTCAATAAATTATTCCACGTTTTAAAAATCCAAATCAGGACTTTTTATTAGATGTTTTAAAGAAAATATATTCATGTTTAAGAAAAGTGAAATAAAGAAAAAAAACTAGTATAGCCCGCTCTGCCTACCCTCATAAATTTATGATAAGATCTTAACATTGATTTACCAAAGATAGAGTGGGATAATTCATGCATAATTAATCACCCTTAATTATCCTTGATCTTTAAAATAATTTCAATATCACTCTACGATTTGTGACAACACTTAGCACATATTCTATATAGTTTCCCCACCATTAACAGCAATTCCCCATTGTGACATCCACATTTTATGCTGAAATCACTCGGAAAAATTGATTCTCATTCCAATATCTAACATAAATGTTAAAAAATACACTCACATATCATCTACACATATTTCACCATGACCTATCCATCGGTCACAACATATCCCACACATATAGTGATCATTCTAGAACTAATAGGTATCTCAGCCACCCTAGGTTACAATGGCCATATATGACATGTACCTACTGAGAATTGATGTTCCACACCATCCTCATAAAATACTAAACTATAGGGGATACCACTAAAAATCCCGTGGCCAATATCAACTCACATTATCTATATTTTGAGTACATAACCCCAACAACTGAGCCCCATAATGAGTTGAAATCACTGACAATATATGGACACAATACATTTGGGAAAACTCAATTGTTAGTAATGGAAATGGTAATTGATACCTATGTCATAATGGGAAATCATAATTTCTATATGGATTTACAAGAAAATCCAATAAGTTTCTTAAGGAACATCATCAAGAAAACATAATGAATTTCAATAATTTCTATATACATTTAATTTACACTAAATCCCTCAAGGCATCAAGAAATAACAAGACATATACCATATAAAACCTATAAATTCTCACATAATACTAGACTTAGGAAACTCACATAAATAAAAAAATATATAAGGGGTTATATTTTCAGTTACCCATAGTATCCTAAATAAACTTATAAATTAAATGTCATATAAAAAATTTATAATAAAGAAAACAATCCAACCACTAACTATTTAGAGCTAGTGGGATGCCACCCTTGAATTATCACTAATTGATTTAACAATGATTGGATGAAATGAAAAATTCAAGGTAAAACCATAATTTTGTGTAGAACCAATGTAGAATAGAGAGAGTGTGATAAAAATATAGTAAATTATCATAATTAAAAATAATATTACTCCTGAAATCTCTCTATAATAGAAGTATTATAGAATACGCCAATATTAGAAAAAAAATCTATTTAGAAATATTGGGAAATGTGAGGATGTTCATACAGATAGATTAATTTTTTGTTTCTATGAAAATGAGCCCAACCCCTCTTTAATAATTAATTTTAATGAATTTATTAATTCTAAAAAAATAGACAAAAGGACCCACATAATTTTCCCCATTAAGCTCATGGAAAAATTCCCTACACTTGGGAAAACCCAAAACATAGAATCCTCTAACTAGGGCCATTTCATAGTGTGAGTCGTCCATTTACAGTGCAATACCCTATCTATATAACATAAATCACATAAAATAGGCCTTAGATACATAACCATATAGTTTATAGTGGGATCCACCACAAGAGTAGATAATTAATAATATTCTAGAACATTTTATTCCCATGAAACTCCCACAATTAAACATCTACCTTCTATATGATCTGATCCTTAACTTACTCTAATTTTTTCATATGATAACTCTTGATACAATATAGTTCCCTTGGTTGTGGAATTAATAATGACCTCCTATGAAATTTAAATCCCAATATAAGGAAAACATCCTGAAACTCGACACCTCATCTATGACGACACCCGCACAACCTCAAACATTTTAGAAACACATGTTTTGACTTAAAATACACCCAAATTACATCTCCAAAACACAAAGTATTTTAATAATGGGTACCATAATGGTACCTTCACCCTCCATACTTTCTAGTTTAAATTACCTATATTTGTGAAATTCAGTTTGGGCCTTTTCTCCGAAAATATCCATATAAAATAATTCATTATAGTTTTTTAAAACAATATCATAAACTCATGTACTTATACTGAATTTATATATTTGAATTTTACCTAGATATAGGTCTATTGAAATAATAATTTTTCTCCAACTCCTGTAATAAGAATCAATACTGGTTATTAAACTTGTACTAGGTAAAATGTTTTTTGATGTTGTGTCAGATGTGTGGTTATGAATATATTTTAAAAAACCTAATAATTATAATTTTACATTAAATTTTCACATGTGGCAATAAAAAATAACAAATTAGAAAAAAAAAATATTACCTTGATAGGAAAGAGAAGGATTTTAATATAAGGGTTGATTTATATGTTTCCTTGAACTCTCTGATGTGACCATTTTTTCTAATAATAATAAAACCTCGAATGATTTTTATTTTTATAATTTTCGATGATTTTTATTGTTTTTTACTCAATTACATGGAAAATAATGATATTTTTTCTAAATTTAAAACATCATGATCAACTAAGACTCCTAAAATCATCATTATGTTATATGTAAAAATATGTACATATGATATGTCTGATAAAAAATAATAAAAAAACAATTCATTAAAAATTATTTTTATAAATATTGATCTTATAATCTTGATAAATATATTTCCAAAAAATTCCATAAAATGTATTTGAAAATACTATTTAAGATTCTCCAGTAAAATATTTCAGAATTAATTACACTATATATTTAACAACTTTATAAAATGTTTTTTACAAAATATATGAATTTAAATTTTTTATAATTTGTGAACATTAATTATTGAAAATGTGATATTTTATGTTTTGTTTGAAATATATTGGATTTATATATTTATATTAGCATAATATAATTATTTAATTATATTGTTCTTTGATTTTTTTCATTGATAGTAATATATTACAATTTGATCATCAATGTTTTCAATAAAGGGTTTCATCTTTTTTTACATGAATTGATGGATTTAGAAAACCCTCAACAATTACTCAGGATTTTTAGAAAATTTATAATTTTAATCATTTTATAATCATATTTGAAAATTAATTATTGATACTATTATAATTTTTAATATTTTAGAAATAAATTGATAATGAAATAGAAGTTCATATAAATTTCATTTACAAATAAGTAAGAACCCTCCTCCCAATCACTGGGTTTTTTTGTATTTTTTTCTTATTAACAAATAATATTATTGCTGAGACACATATATATCACCAACTATAGTTGATGTAAAAAATTATTCTAACAATTTTAAATGTTTTAGTCTCTAATTTTAAAATTGAATGTATAAAAAAGACTATAAATTAATTAAATTCATAGCATATAGAATATTTGGAAGATACATTGGAATATAATGTATATTAATGAATTAATGGATTCCACAATAATATGTAGGAATTCATGGGATCCTGTAAAAACATTTCATTGGAAATAATATATAGTACATGGTTAGTTACCAATATATAGGGTATTTAATGAATTCAATAATCATTACTTAGAAGTTAACTGTGTATATTATGTCTTTATGAACTATATAAATTGGAGGTTAAATTATGTTTATATAAATAACAGAGTTATAAGATGAAGGATAAATGAAATCTGTAGTCTCAAATTTTCTAAAATGAAATAAAATATCATATTTCAAATATTTGACTAATTATAAAATATCACTAGATTTTCATTGTTTCAAATATTAGAATATTCCCATCAAAAAAACATTTTTTATTGAATCATGTAATGATAATAATACAATCTACATAATTAGTGAGTGTGTGAACTGTTAAAGAATTTATAATAATTTAATGTAGTTAAGTTTGTTATCCTTTTTATCCATTTATATTAAATTAACATTCATATGTTTCTCACATAAAAGATACACCATAAGGATATTGGAATACTATGATGGGTTTTGTATAAAATAAAGCATTTGATTGGAAAATATATCCCAAATAAGGAGACATAGGTTAACCGTGTTTCTTTTACTTATATATAAGTATTTTTTCATTTTCATATAGTAAATAAAACTAATATTCAATAACATATAGGTATGAAAAACTGTTCATTCTTTAAAATGAATCGAATCCTCTTATTTTTTCTCCCCATTGTGGTATATCTGGGAATTGATAAACATCTGTAATAACAACTATTTGAATAACATATTTTTTAATATAAAAATTAAATATATTTAAATGAATAATGAATGTTCATAATCTATTTATTTTAATACTGTATATTAATATTGTTCTCCTGGATTACATAAAAAACAAATTTATAATATAAAAACTGTCAATATATTATGATACTTTAATTTAATAATAATAAAGATACTAAAAAGTTAATTATTTTAATATATTTGAAAATTATTTTTATTTATTTACTTTCATCATAGAAATTAAAATAAATATATTTATTTTTAGGTTCCTATTAGATAATTTTTTCAATACTTTTAAAATTTTAATTTGAAACACAAAAAATTACAATATAAAACAAATATAACATGAACATTGAATGATAAAAATTAATATTATAAATAACTTATTAAGTATAATTAACTTTGAATTCAGTTTTAGAAAAAATTTTTAATTTCAATTACTATATTTAAGTGCTTTAAATTAGAATACCAAGTCAATATTAGAAGAACATGTCTTCATATTATCATAGTTCAATTATATGAAAGTGTTTTTTATTTTAATAAGACTTGTAAAATTTTAAGTTAAACCACACAATGTTTTTTAAATCAGATATCTCTAGTTTTATTGTATTATAATAATATATCCTAATAATATTGATATATTATGATTATTATTCTAGTATTATATTACTAATGTCTAGGAAAATTCATTGTTAATATTTAATAAAATTTTTAGGTGTTAAACTATCATATATGATGATAAAATTAGAAAAATGAAGAAATGATATAAATTTTTAAATGATTGATTAAAATATTATCAAATAAAAATAATTTCACTTCATTAAAAATTTTAAATATAGAAATGATATTTTAGTAATTCCATATCTTGTTGATGTATAATAAAAATTAATTTGATGATAAACTCAAATATGATTATAAAAATGACATATTTAGGGAATTTAAAATTTTAAATTGTGTATTATTTTGAAATAATCATCTCAATAATATCTATAAAATAAATGAATTTGAATCCAATTTATGGAATATCATATTAAAACATTAGTAACCTTAATTGAAGTTATCCATGGATTATGGTTGTTTATTATATTGGACGATCCTAGAATTTAAATATTAGTATTAATAGGATACTAGATGAATTTTCTTTCTTTACATTAGAATAGAGAAGAAAAATCACATCATAAAAAAACAAAAATTTATTATTCCCTTTTTTCTTATATATAATTAATTCAAAATATTTTTCATTATTTAAGGAGAAATATTGAACCAAATATTGGGGTGATCCGATATTATCAATATGGGGTAATATAAAAAATAATATATGCAATTGAAATGAAATTCATAATATTTCATGAATAAAAACCCCAATAAATTTCATACAATAGAGTATAAAATTAACCAAACCCATAATAATGTATTTATATAATCACATGAGTAAAAATTATATATCTCATTATAATGAAGTGTATTAAAACTGAATCATAAAAACAATATCATGGACTCAACCAATAAATCATAACCAAATTTTTTGGCATACACTAAATACCTATGTTAGCTTTTCTCAGGTGATATATTAATGCATCAATAGACTACATAATTCTGGGTCTCATCCACAACTTAATAATTCTAATTCCTTCATCACATAAAAAGAATATATTGATAAAAATTATATAAATAATGCTACATGATTGACCTCTTACATAAAAATGGATAAGTTTTCATGAAATATATATAAAAATAATCAGTATGTGGATTACCAATATTTCTTGTACTAAATGAATTATTAAACATTGCAGGTAAACACCCATCAATTTAATTTATGTAATATAGTGTATTCACAACATATTGATTAATGGATATAAATTCAGGTAAATATTCTAAAATAAAACATATAAATAGTTAAATTGATATAAAATACATCAATGATATTAAATAAAATAGATATGAAGGTGACTAATAATGTCAATAGAGAGATATATGGTGGTAGATAATATAATCATAAGAAAGAAAAATATCATAAAAAAACATACAGTCAACATCTTGTATGAAATCATAATCCATAATTAAGGAAATGAGACCACTTATTCATAGGAAATTATCATAAATAGAATTTTATAAATTCAAGACCTTGTATATGAGGCATACAAAAAAATATATGTAAGAGCCAACCCTTTCTGAAGATTCCTCATGATTCTTTTTAAGAACTCCTTTAAACATGTTTCAGATATACATTAGTTTGATTTTGATTTGGGGTTGTTTTGGATGAAATTGTAGAAATTAGGATTCCCAAGGGGTTATTCACAGTTGTCACATGGTTAGGGAAAACTATGTATCCCTTTTAGAGCCATAAGAGGTGGCACATAAGTTTTCTAAACCATGCAGCCTCCCTCCCAAAAACTGTGCACCATAAAATAGAAGGGTTTTTTTATAGTGGTCACTCAGATTGATAAAATGAGATCTAATTAATATAAAACATCCACCCCATGATCCGGGGAGTTATAAATAAGGCATATTGTTTATAAAACCATGCAACTTTGTCGAGGAAACTGTGAATATTTCTTTTAAACCCCCCTAAACATTATTTAAATTCTCTAACACACTAGTTTTTATTGATCATCCACATGGTCCAATCGAATATTATTTTCATGGGTCTTGGAGAATCATAGAAGTATTCTAAGGCTCAAAAATCATCTTTTGGTGTGAATTAAAGAATTGGTGGAAGTATTCTACACCTCTTATAATATGTGATCTCTTATCATATAATTTAATCTATCTTTTTCTCTCTCTATTATATTTATCTCTTTTTTTTGAGTGATGATGTCATGGATTGGTTATGGGTTTAAATATTTTTTTTTTGGATATGTTTCATTGGATCATAGTCTAAGGTTTTGGTCCTAGATCTCTTCTGCCACTAATTTTTCAACCATTCGACGTCAAATAAGGGTTGTGGGTTGGTGAGCAGTCATCCACAATATCGAGGTTGAGGGTGTAATTATTAATAACATTAGTTATTATTATAAATGGATGTATGTAATTATTCAATTTCTATTTCCATGCTGTAAAATTTGAATTTTATATTGAATTAATTAATTTTAATTTTTACAATGAGATTATGAAATTGGTTGAATTGTGGAATTAGGATATTTGTGGAATTTTGGGATTATAAAACTGGTGGAGTAATGGGATTATGTAATTTTTTTTAATAATTCGTTTATTAAATTTGTTAGATAATGTGTTATAAAACTGATTGATAATGGTTTATGGGTATGTAACCATGATTTTGGATATATGTGAATGTGGTGAATAATATTTCCTGAGATAGGGACTATTCCTCCAAATAACCACACAGTGCCGGACATCCACACAAGGCACAAAGATATCTTTTTATTGCATGCGATAACAGAGTTGTGGGATAGGGACTGCTTCTCCAAATATCTGTGGGTTCCCATAATGCTAATATAGGACCCCAATGTATGAATGATAAATTTTAAATTAAATTATTAATAAAAGATCATCATATAATTAAATTTTTATCTCTTTAGTGTATGTTTCTTAATTTGGCATGGGCTCAATAAGGTATGATTGGTTTGGGTGACACCAAGAACCTAGTAACATATTTGGGGAAGTACAGAATAAATAAATATGAAAATATTTTACTTTATCTTTTATAAATTATTATTTATATAACTAGATATACTGATATAATATTTTTATTGTTTTGGATGCGATTTTTGGTGGCCTAATGATTTGAACTCACACCTAACTCAGGTTACATGATCAATTCCAAAATAGACTTCAGGAATGTAGGAAATGATAATAGAAATAACCCTATGTTAGAAGGATATGTTGTGATTTAAGGTGGGGAATAGATAAGGGAACCATATTTTTTATTGGGACCCTCGTGTTTTTGTTTGTGTGTCTTTATTCTAGGTTTTCTTTAGACACATGACACAAATATGTCATGACATATTTACTTATTTTGATTTCAATATTATATTTATATTATGAAATTTTTATTTGATGCTTGGTCTTATATTGGTTTTGTGGATATCATGGAAATTTATTATTTTTAATTGGATATTTTTTATTTATTTCCACATTTTGTGACACTTTGATAAAGAGGTTAAATCTCCCCATGTCACATATTAGACCCTTTATGTCAGTCAGTAGTATATGGAAAATGTGGAGGTGCACCCAAGGACATTTTTCAAACCAGACCGTGTAACATTCATGGTTCACCTAAGTACAGATACCACAATTTTTAATTGAAGAATGTTTTATTTTCTTTTCAATTTTCATTCAATTTTTTAATGGTAGATGTGATTTTAGGATAATTATATCCATGTTATGATATAGTGTATGAGTGTAGTTATCATAGGTGTAGGGGAGAACCCAGGTACTCAGTGTGGGATTGCATCTCATTCTATTTGTTGTTTTTATTGTATATTATTTCACTTATAGTGAAGATTTTTTTGTGTGATGTTATTATATCTCAATGATTTATCTTGATGGACAAGTATAACGTGAGATTTGTGTATACCAGTATAATTCAAGGCACATAGGATTTACTAGGACAAGAATCATTTTGGGGAAGCACATAAAAGAATGTTTTTGATGAGTTTCTGAAACAAAAAATAAATTTCATTACTTGTGTAATTTAAATGATGTTGTTCCAAATGATATTTTTAAATGATTAAGTGGGGTTTTAAGGGTAAACATTGATATATGGAAGTGTTTTACCCTATGATAGCCATGGGATGGGTGAGGGATGGTTAAGGTTTTTGATGGTGGCACATTTTTTTACCATGTGGTACGGTATAGGGGATGAAATGTTACAGATTTACGAGAATGCCTCTTGATAAAATGTTTTAATGATCGTTTATGTGTCCGAATACAGGATTTCGACATTTTAAAGATATGTCTCCATGTCGATTCTTATAGATACGATGATTGGAAGACATGGCTATAAATGTTTCTCTAGTAGTGGAACGAGAGGCTCAGATAGTTTCGAGTGAAGCATCCAGAGAAAAGTTATGTGAGAACATTTATTTTTTATGTAGTTTATGGAAAGATATCATTGATATCCTATGACAATTATGTATGACTAATCATGAAATTTCTAGTTTTTTCACCCTAAAACATTCAGTATAGAGGGTGAACCTAATGTAGGCAAGTTCAAGATTGAGTATATCCATATGATCTGTGACCATTTAGAGAGTCATTTTAAGATGAGAGTTAATTTAGCTATTTATTTTTTATGTAATCAAGAAAATAATTGGCGCGATATTTAAGCTCAGGATGAGAATGTGGTAAAAATTGTATGGAGGGACTTCCATGGGATGTACTTGGATCATATTTACATAGAGATACTGAGTTATGAGATGTATAATGCTTTTATGTGATTGACCTAGGGGACTATGTCCATGATGGAACATGTTGGTATCTTGAAAGATTTTCATTTCATTTTTACATATTTAGAAGGATGTTAGAAAACTACGGTGAGATGTTTTTAGGATGAAAATAAATTTGAGATTATTTCCCATGTTAATATTTTTTAGATGAAGAAGTTTGATGAGTGAGTGAATTAGGTTCACATTTTTGATGGGAACCTAAATGAGGATTCTAGTGAAATATATTTAGTTTTTGTGGGATGACCTAAAAGGTAAATCTTCTGATATTATAATGAATTTATTTGAAAATTACAACCAATGAGATTTTAAATAAAGTGTCCAAGAAAAAGGATCTATGAATCAGAAATGTAACCATCTATATTACCAATAGTTTGGTAGGTCAGGACACATACGCATCCAATATCCATGATCGCCATTGGAGTGTCGAACCTAGGGAAGTATGGGGACCATATAGAGGTATTGTAGAAACCTACGACTGATGGGTAGTGAAAGAGGATCTAGACTGAATCATAGTAATGTAATGTGGACTTATACTACATATAATATGGGTAGTTGGATCTTTGTTGCTGGTGGTGGTCAAAGAGATGGTCATGTTACTTCAGGTCAAGATATCCTTCATTAGTAGAGTAGTGAAGCTTAAGGGACTCATATTATAACATATGGAAGATGGGAATGACAGTTTCACATAGTTCATCTTACACATGGGGACAGTGAGGCTAGGCCATCGACAGTTAGTGGTATTATTCTAGTATCTTCTATTCTTTCTGAAGTATTAATTCATTTGATATCATATCATTATTTTATATTTTCTCAACTTTTGAATGGTTTTCATTTGACAGTGGAGTTTGTGAGAGGGTCACAACAATAGACACACCATTCAGAGTTTGATCATGGGACATCTACTTATATAAGAGGTTCTCCCTTGAGGATGGTGAGTATCATTTCTATTAGAATATTTAAATATATAAAATTTAATGTTTCAAATTTGTTTTTCGAATGGAATATCTAGTATCATATCGATCCCACATCAATTATTATTGTAATATAGTAACCATTATATCTCGTAAGGGTAATTGTAATGTTCATTAGGGATATAGAGATATTTATGAAGGAAATTCGTGGACACTATATCTAAAAACATGGGTGATAACCACATAGGTATCAAGTCTTTTATTGGAAGATAGTGGTGTGAATAATATTGTATTTTGACCTATAATAGATGATTTTAGGATGTGTTTCCTATGTATTTCTCAAGGTTTACACCTAGGAGGGATATTGATTTTAAAATAGAGATCTTTATAGGAGATTATTTTTTTTATTCCACCATATATAATGGTTCAAATATTGATATAAGAGCTCGTGACTCATTTGGAATAACTTATGGATAAGGGATTTATGAATCAGAGTACATCACCTAGGGGTTATACAACATTTTTTGTTAAGAAGTAATACATGAAATTGTGTTTCTATGTTGATTATCAGAAGATTAAAAAAGGGAACTAATGAACTGATATCATGTTCCATCTATATATAATCTCTTTGACCAGTAGAAAGGTTATTGTATTTCCGCCAAGATTGAATTGATGTTAGTGAATCATTAGTTGATAGTAGTACCTTTAGATATACCAAAAAATTCATGGAGAATTATGTATATCATATACAAGTTTTTTGTGATTCCATTCGGGATAAAAAACTCACTTATTTTGTTTATTTCCATGATTAACTAAATCATCCTCCCATGAAAATATCGGGTTGTGAATCTTTTTTGTATGAAATCATGGTGTACTCCAATACTCATGATGATCACACTCAATATCATAAAATAATTTTGAGTTACTGAGATAACATAGTCTATACTCCAAGATATCTATGTGTCAATTCATGAATTATAGGTTAAGTTTCTTTGGTAAAATCATCTCATAAGAAGATGTGTTATTGGTACTAGAGAAGTTGAAGGTAGTGGTTTCATGGGAGTATCCCAAGATTATTTTTGATATCCAAAGATTTATTGGGTTGGCATGACATTATAAGAGGTTTACCCTTGAAATCTCTAATTTTAAAACACCAATTTTGTAATTTCCATGAAGTTAGTTATGTTAGAATGGACTAAATCCCATGTGGATGATTTCTAGGAGTTAACATAAATTTGACAACCACACCGATTTTGAACCTAACCTAGGTGGGTGAGGAGTATATTGTGTTTTTTTATGTTCCTGAGATCATAAGGGGAGTAATATTAATATTGGGAGATCTATTTGATGCATTTAGGTCATGGAAATTGAGACCACATGAATGGAATTACCCAATGCATGATCTAGAATTTCATGTAGTTGTTTATACCTCGAAGTATTTGTGGCATTATTTTTTGGGTGAAAAGATTACTCTTTATACTGACCATAAAAACAAAAATCACATATCCTCATGATAATATTTTAATATCTAGTAATAGTGATAGGATGACTATATGTAGTCTTTTTGTTTTGATCTAGCCTATGTACCAGTAATAGATTCAATGTTTCTGATTCTTTGAGTATGAAGAAAAAGTCTCCGGCAGTTCAGGAGTCGGAATTCTTAGTGGATGATGAAAAAATTGCTTACTGAGAAGCATATTGAGATTTGAGAATTCCAGGAAAGATGAAACATTTATCCTTATTTGTTGTGTCTAAAATTCATAGTATGATCATTGATAGGCATTATGAGGATCTGTAGTTTTTGTATTTGAGTGAGTGACCTAAAGGTCTCGATTCACCTTTCGGTTGAAATATAGTCGAGGATGAGATCATATGTGTCTCTAACTTTGATGTTGTACCGAAATGTATGTGTGAGGAGATTATTCAAGAGTTTTATTCACAATATTTCCTTGTACAACCAAGATTGACCAAAATGAATTTTGACCTACATCAATAAAATAGGTGGTTGGATATGAAGAGGGATATTGTAGGTTTCATGACAAGTTTTTACATCTATTTGTAGGGGAAGGTTGAGAATCAATGACCTGGTGGTATACTATAGTCATTTCATATTCTATACTGTTTGTGAGAAAACATTAACATGGAATTTGTGGATGAAATTTTGAGTACACGTCTTAATAATGATGAATAAGGTTGACTCTGGGTAAATTGATGAAACAAACCCATTTATTTCCTATGAAGAAGAATTTAATATTGGATTAGTTAAGGGGAATTTTTGTTCGAGATATGGTCTTTTATTATGGTGTATTATGTTGTATTTGTTCAAATTAGGATTCACACTTTACAACATTCTTCATGAAAGGGTTAGCAAAGGTATTAGGTACTGAGGTATTTCCGAGTTCAATTTTCCACCCCGAGATAGAATGGTGTTCATAATGTTCTATTCATGTTCTAGGGGACATGTTGAGAGCATCCATCCAAGACATTGGTGGGTATTGCGAGATGAACTTCAAGATCACTGTGTTATCCTACAACAACAGTTATTAGAATAATATATATATGGAAACATATAGGGCACTTTATGGATGTCCATGTAGATTAACTCTATGATGGATGTAGACAAGTGCGTTTTAGTTTTTGGGATAATGTCTCATATAGGTTACATTGGAAAAGGCCAATTCGATTTAGAATTGAATGGATAAGGCTCAGAAAAGGTAGGAATCATATAATGATTGAATTCTGTGACCACAAGTGTTTATAGAGGGTGATCATGTATCCCTTGGTGTGTCTCCATGATTGGGTAATAGTATGACAACTAGGTATAGAAAGTGGATACCACGGTTTTTAGGCCATTTGAGATTATGGAGTGGATCAAACCAATTCCATATTGATTGGAACTTCGAAAAATTTATAATGAAATGCATGATGGTTTTCATGTGTCATAGAATTAGTAGTATCACCCCAACATTTATCATGTTATCAATGTCAACAATTATGATATTTAGGATGATTCCTCATTTGAGGTGCATTTGGCAGATGTTTTGGATCATGTTGAGAAAGTGATACAAGGAAATATTGTGCCAATGTTATTAGTGCAATGCCATCATGGAAGAGTTCCTGAGGAATCATGGGAGGAGGAAATAGATACAAGAGATCCATGGACTATTATTTTAAACTCAAAGTCATAGAGATTCTTGGGTGTCTAGATCAAGGAGGAATAGTTATAAGGTATAAGTATGGTAAGATCCATACCTTTATAGAAATACTTCGTACTTGAACTGGGGTTGTGCACATTTAGTGCACTACTTGGGAAAAACATGTATTTTTTCTGAAGACATAGTGCACCCCTTGTTGGAGCAAGAGGAAGTTGTGTACAGTTTTTCCAAAATGTGTAGCCTCCCTCCCCATACAATGCACCCTCAAGTAGATGTAATTTTCATAGTGAGTTATCCGCTTGTAAAAACATGTTCCAATTAAGAGAAATTGTTCCCCACATGAGAAGGGAACATGTTTAAGGAACAGAGTTTGGAAAACTATGAACTTCCTCCACACAAACAATACACAATGGTTTTAAACCCCTAATAATTATTTTAAAATTATATAACCCCCTAGTTTTATTCAAAATACCCTTTGATATACTTAATTTGATTTATTTTATTATTATAGGCTCCTAAAAGGATTTAAAGGCTCCCCACCCCTTTTTGGTGCAAATTAATGATTTGGTTAAAGGACTATACCCTACTCTCATGATGTGTTATCCTGTTATTTCATTTCATCTCTCTCAATATATTATTTATCTATTCTTGTTGAGGGTGGATTTACTCTATTTTAGACGGGTTTAGATCGCAGTTTTGATGTCTGGGTTTTTTGGATATTTTTCTATTGTTTTGATCCTAGATCTTTTCTACCATTGTGTTTTTTACCATTAAACATCAATTTGAGGGTTTCATATTAATGATCCTTCAACAATAATATTGATGAAGGTTGTATAATTATTAATTAATACAGTCTGGTTATAGTTGGGTTTATGTAAATGTGCCATTTCAATTTCTAATTTGGGAAATTTCATTTATAAATTGAATTAACTAACTGATTATTTACATGTGATTATGAAATTGGTTGAATAACGAGATTATGAAATTGGTGGAATATTGGGATTATGAAATTGGTGGAATAATGGGATTCTGAAATTGGTTGAAATATGGATTTATGAAATTGGTTGGATAAATGGTTATAAACATGGTTGATAATGGGTTATGGAATTGGAACTATGATTTTTGATATTTTCGAATGATGTTAAGAATGAGGTGTGTGACAAGTGATACTGCTCCAAATACACAAGGGTGCTAGAATACAACTATAACACCACAAGATATTTATTTATTCCATGCTGTCACTGAGTAATGGGATAGGGACTGCTACACCAGATACCCACGTTGTGATATGCTATTTCTCTAGGCCCCCAATGTATGAATGTGAAATTAGAATTAAAATGATTAATGAAATACCATGATAGAATGAAATATGATACTTTTCTGATTGATGGATCAAACTATGGCATGGGATGAAGAAGGTATGATTGGTTCATGTGACGTAGTGTTCATGAGAACATATTTAGTTAATTAAATAATAATTAAATGTGAAAACTATTAACTATATCATTTATACATTTTATTTATACAATTGTATATAATGTTATAAACTGGATATTGTTTTAGGTATTATTGGTTGTGGGCCACAGAGCTGTACTCAAACCCTACTTGGGTTACCTAATTGGGACCATAATATACTTCATGTTAATTGGAAATGATAAGGGAAAGAGGCCTATGCTAGAAGGATGAGTAGGGATTCAGGGTGGAGCATTGATGTGGGATCCCAATATGATTTTGGGACCCACATGGGTGTTTTTAGTGTGTCTTTATTCTGTGTTTTCATTGTAAACATGACATTAATATGACATGAACTATTTACTACAATAGTATTTCATATTGTTTTACTATTTTTGATTCATCATGCAGTACATTGTAGAATATTGGTTTTGGTATTATCTTGGTTATTGGTTATTGTAAATTTTTAATTGTTTATTGTTTTGTAAATTTTATCTACTTCGATAAAGAGGGGAGAGTGTCCCCCTATTTCATATTAGAGAATCATTGATTGTTAGAATACTCTTGAGTATAAGGATGAATGCTGGAGGTAATGTATAAAATTGGATTAGGGCACTGACATATGCCTCCCAGGTCAGGAATCAAAATATTGGGAATTGAGGAACAATACTTGAAAAGATATTTGGAAATCAACACAGACATTGAGTCCTGAATTATTTTAGAAATTATTATAATATTTTAAATTAAAAACTATATTTTTTAGATACATGATTTAAAAATCTTTCATGATTATTTCATCATTATTATTCGTTTTAATAAATTTATTATCAGGTATTATTCTTTTTTAAATTTAAATTTTCTTACATATTAAATTTTGTGATAGTTCAATTCATAGTGTAGAATTTTCATTAATTTAATAGTAATAGTTCAAAATCACTATACAATAGATCCACAAGATCTATAATATCAAGTTATAGTGTTGAAATCATTCTACAAGTGAGAATGTTCAATAGTTTAAAAGATAAATACAATGTAGAGAATTTTATTTTATAAGATTTTTTTATAAGAGAACAATTATTTATGTTTAATAACATTAATATAAATCTTATTTTATCTTTAAAGGTTAAAACAAGATAGTAATTTTTTATAAATTTTATATTATATCAGGATATAAATTTTTAATAATTGAAATAAAATATACAAGTGAAAATAAATAATCATCATTCACTTAGGTAGTATAAAACAACCTTAGTGAATAGTGTTGTCTTGAAATATATCTAAAGAAATGATAGTGATTTTTTTAGTTTTATAAAAAAAATTTATAATTAAACTAATATTTTTCAATTATATTGAATTATTATTTATATTATATGATGGGTAAGTGGAGAATAAAAAGTTAATGATAAATATTATAGATCTCCAATTTAAAGAGAGAAATGACTTTTAAAAAATGGTTAGATGACAATTAAAAGGATAAATATCATCAATAAAAAATAAAAATAATATTAATACCATAATAATGGAATCTCAAAAGAATAATAAGTGGAATCCTAAAATATTTTTAATGGAAAAAATTAAAAAAGAATAATGGAAGGAGACATTTGATGACTCTTATCTTTCCCTCTATGTTTCCTTCTTAGGATTGAGTATATAGACATTTGGATATATTATTTTTGGTAATAAAATAGCCTTAGAGACATATACATATATATATATAGGAGTGTAGAGGGGGATTTGGATAGAAATTTGACAAATAAAATTTTCATGGATGTGAGGAGAAAGGGATATAAGTAGGGTTTTTATATAGATAAACGGGGAAGAGTAATTTAATATTAATATTAATGTTTTTTGATTTAATATAAATAATATGACTAGAGGTGATTCTTAATAATTTTATTTTGGTATTATTTAATTTTTCTAACATAACCAAATCCTAAATACATTTTATAAATATTTTCTACAAAATAATGAATCATAATGATATTTTTTTTTAGAATAAAATAAAATTTAGGCTTTTAAAATTTAAAATTTACTTTTTTAAATTTAGCATATTATTTTAGAGGATTTATTTCAACCATTAATTAAATTTTAATGTATAATATTTATGAATTGTTTTTATCCTATTAATATCATTCCAATTTTTTATACCATAAAATATTCTTGAAAACTTTATTTCACACAATTCAAAAAAATAACCCTTTTAAGAAAAATACCAAAACATTACTATAATATATTGTTAAACATGTAATTAATAAATTTAAATCCATTTTATAAAATTTAAATTATGAATATTAGAAACCTAATTTCAAATGAAAGGAAATAATACTAAAAAAATTTAACAAGAACAAATTCAATTTATATTGTAATGAGAAATTACATTAACTGTTATTATCATTATATAATTATTTTATGACATCATAATTAATTATCATTAAATTATAAATATAAAATTTTCCATATATAATATATCCTTTAATCAAATTATATTATAAATTAGTAATTTTTATTAAATAAATTTTAACACAAAAATTATTTTTTAACAAAATAATACAAAAAAACCATATTAAAAATTGTAATTATTTATGTATAAAGTAATATAGTTTAAGGAATCATTTTATATAATTTTAATAATTAAAAATAATTATTATAATTATTAATTTGTTGTAATTTACTACTTTCAGTGTTTTGGTGATTAATTCAATGATTTGTTATTCCATCCATGGGAAATTACTATTCTAATTATCAAATAATTATTATACTATCTATTACTTCCTTGCATCTGTTTTATTTATCATTCACTCAATTTTAATAAAATGTACATAAATTTAATTTGAAAAATTCCAATATTTTTCTATAGATTTTTTCAACATATAATGTTGATCACATAAGCTATAATTCTTGGAGGTTGTGATATTTCAAAATTTCAAATTTTTGTTATGATATTTTCATGTGTTAATTATCCAATTTAACAATTTTCTATTCTAGGGATTGCATTTATCATTCATATATAATGTTTTTGAGTAAAAATAAAATAAAAAAATGAATATATATTTTTTGTGCAATCTTCGATTCATTAACGATAATATATTAAACATTAGTGAATGTTTAATAGAAACACATTTATTTTGTAATGAGAACTGATTAAGTGGTATATATGTACAAATTCAAGATTTATATTCATATAATTGAATTTAATTTAATAAATTTAATATTTACTTTTATAATTTAAGGTAAACATATTTGAAAATATATATTGAATTTCAGGGATGTTAGTTTCTCTCCACTTAAATAAATAACAACCGTGCAGTTTTTATGAGACTAATTTTTTTTGAAAAAAGGGAGGGTATCCTTAAAATATGCAAAAATAAATATATTGATTCTTTTTAAAATAGTGATTTTTCTTATTTTTTAGGATAGAGAGATCGTTATTTTCTAATACATCTGTCAAGTATTTCATTTGTCTATATAAATTATTTTTCAATAATTCTTCATTAGTAATATTCACGAGTTTCTTAGGTGATACCTTTAACTGATTATTTTTAATGATCTTTTAAAAACATCATTGGGGTCATCATATTTTACTATATTAATTTCATAAGGCCAACCTTATCACCTCAATATTTTATTGCATATAATTCTTTGAATCTTAGGGAATTGGTTAGAACAGTTTACCAGCTCGTTACGATTATATTTTTCACATTTATATAATCTATCTTTATTTATAATTCTGGTACATAAAGGAATTTGTCTTCACACATAAAAAAGTCTAAAAATTATTTAATTGATATTGAATGTGTTTCCTATTATAATTGTTTCATGTCGGAAATTTAGCACTTCATTTATTCTTCCTTGTCATTTTTTTCTATATGGTGCTTGAAAAAACATAAATTTTCAGGATTTCATTAATAATACAAGACCTTAAGAACTTATTCTTAGTATTGATAGAAATTATCATTAATCCTCACATTGTAAATTGCTCTGATTGAGTAAAAACCTGTGTAGTCTAGGTTTTAGTCTATCAATGAAAGCATTGATCTTTTTTGTATTGTGTATGTAATCTATAAAAATAATCTATAGTCTGTTTTAACGTTTTTCACATATTTAGTAATTTTTTACTCTCCCTTCATTTTGCAATAAATTCAAAAATTAATTTCTCATTCATACAAATTGATGTAGAGAAAAATATTTATAAATTTGATGTATATTAAAATAATTCTATTCCATGGTTTCTATTTCATGGTCTATATAATTTTTAACTTATGACCACAATTTATCTAAATTTCCCTTTATAAAATATATTACAATCACCTAATTTTAACAACATCTCAAACTAATGAATATGTTCTATAGATATTTAATCTACTTTTCTTCCTATAATTGATTAGTGGTTTCATTGAAATACAATGGTTGATTCCATAAGAAATTTTCCAATATTTTTAAACATTATAGTGGGTAAAAGGGATGATCCATAAAGATAATGTTATTTATTTTCAACTGAGAAAACTAACCTAATATACTGCTAGTTTTCTGAGCTCCAAAAGCCACTTCATTATTTTTTTAGTAATGAAATTGCAACATTAATTATGAGTGTTGAAATATTTTCTAATTGATCCATTTGGTCTCATTTCATGAAAATATAATATAATAACAAGCTCATTAATAGTACTATGAATTATAAATCATTTTATATAATTACTTATCATTTGGTAAAAAATCATAAAAAATAATTTTTCCATTTAAGAGAAAATTCATAAATTTTCTAAGTAATTATCATACTAATTTTATATTTAAGTATGTTTACCTAAATCTAGATAATATGTTCCTAGTAAAATAGCTATGATACAGACTATAACACCATTGTAACTCCCCACCCCTAAATGTAATGTCCCGATTGGGCTCACCCCTGAAACGATGGCTAGATCGGTGTTCACATGGCTTCAGGCGCATCTCCTCATACGTCAGAGGTTGCCGACTAGCAGCGAGGTTATATAAAGAGTCAGCGGGGAGACTATAACCTCATATTATAGTTCAATAATATACAATGGAAATAAATAGTGGAAAAGTCTAATAAATGATAATTTAGTAGAAGGCAGATATTTATAAAACTTGAACCAAAGAGGAAAATTCGAATTTATACAGTACATGCATGTATGACATGCTAATGAAAAAATTGGAATGTAGTAAACAATAAAAAATTATTTAAAATACAATAAACTAAAATAAAAAAATCTAAACCGTATTGGATATTTCCATGATCATTCTGATATTTATATCAGTACTTTGCTCATAGCTCCATGTAATCCAACAACAATAAGCAAGGTCCAAGGCCTTGCAAAAAATTATGATCTACTCAGGTACCCCAGTGAAATGGCTTCTTGAGTGGGGTGTGACATATAAATCATAGTAGTCCGACACCACAGATGTCTAACTCAATCTCAACAATGCAATATAAATAAACAATGTATAGGTATAACGAATTAACAAAAAAAATTGAAAAATTAAACTACAACCCATCCAGGTTCCTTAGGGACCCCTAACAGAGATACCTGCTTTGGCTCATAGTTAGAAATAAGAGGATGAACATGAACTATATATATAATTCTTATCTATACCATTTAACAGATTATTTGATATTATTTATTTAACCACATGAATCCCCAATTTCCTCTACACACCTGTATTCCAACACCTATCTCAAACATGCCAGATTATGAACCATTTCTAATATTCAATTCATAAATCATCATATCATATCAGATTTTATTATTCATTTGGTTAAAGTCATGTACGAAAAATTGGAACCACAATACAATGTATATTAATGGGTGTAGAACGTCATTTTTAGAAACCACATGAGTATTTTGAGCTTTAGTTCCAATCTAACAACCCATGGGTATTTAGAGCATTTGTCCATGCCCCATAAAAGAAAATTGTCATGCATTCTAGGTATAGAACTCCATGTCTTGCACCCTGTGAGTATTTTGAGCATCAGTATATGTCTCACTACCCATTTATTAATCATACGTATATATATATATATATATCATGGGTTTGGGATGTCATTTCTAGGACCTAGTGAGTGTTTGGAGCATCAGTCCCGGTCTCACAACCCGTTTATCATACATACATACACACATACATACATACATACATACATACATACATACATACATACATACATACATACATACATACATACATACATACATACATACATACATACAGACATACATACATACATACATACATACATACATACATACATACATACATACATACATACATACATACATACATACATACATACATACATACATACATACACACACACATACATACATACATACATACATACATACATACATACATACATACATACATACATACATACATACATACATACATACATTGATACATACATACACACAGACAGACATACATACATACATACATACATATATACATACATACATACATACATACATACATACATACATACATACATACATACATACATACATACATACATACATACATACATACATACATACATACATACATACATACATACATACATACATACATACATACATACATACATACATACATACATACATACATACATACATACATACATACATACATACATACATACATACGTACGTACATACATACATACATACATACATACATACATACATACATCTCCTGTAGAACATCATGTCTAGTATCTAATCTCACTTGAGAAGAATGTCTTTTTTTACACCTAAAATACCGTTCATTAATTAGTTTAGAAATTGATTAATCGAGTCTATTAATTAGATTAATAACTAAATAACAACATCAAATTAACTCTATTTAATTCCCAAATCAATTAACCCATTAAAATCTCAACATTCAATATTTAGTTAACCAATTTATTACTCTAGTTCACAAAAGTACAACTAGATAATTATCCCAACCTCCCATTCATTTACATTTGTAATTAATTTACAAATTAATTGTCCTTATCTATCATTAAAATTTACAACATTACCAAACATACATAATTCTGATTATTAATTATTTTATTCACTCTCTAAGCATAACAATCATTTAATTAATTCATTAATTTGATTAATGCATCCCAATTAATTAATTCAATAATTAATTAATTTAATCACATCTCACTATCTAAATCAGAAATTGAGTAACCATTCTAAAAAATAATGTTTAATAATTAATCCACTAATTAATTATTCTAAAATTACAATTCATCTTTCTTAAATTATCAGGTCAAGTAATTATCACGTTATCACAATTTCCAATATTCAATCAAATAAACTATTACCAAATTCATATCATTATAATTAATCCATCTCATAATAATTTAAACTCATTAATTAATTAAAAATATATTTAATCACATAAAATTCATTCGATACATATAATGGGTATACCCCCTCATTGTTCATACCTTTGGTGGAGGGGTTTTATTTTAAAAATATGACATTGTAATTTAATGATCATAAAAATATCAATCCAGTCTTTCAGTCAAATTTATCAAAAAGTAGTAAATAAAAAACTATTGAATTTTATTTATTTAATGCAAGGTTGAGAAACCCTACCTCATGAAATTAGTAGATCCAATTATCTTGACCCGTCCCACGGGGATAAAGCCATGACTACCCCATGTCCGCCTTCCATAGGCTAGGGGCTGGCAACTAGCACCAAAGGCATATTCCCTAAAACAGGGAAGTCAATGCCTTTATAACCTATAAACTCACACAACCAATTACACACCAAGATACGAACATGAGTAAACTGAATTTTAAAAATTGTGTGTAATGTACGTTAAACGGGCTAGAATACAATCCCAATAGGAAAGTATATGAAAACTTGAAAGTACATGTATGCTGAAAAGCTTCGGTGAACACTCGCAAAGGATCCTGCCTGAAGTGTTGGTACCACTCTCGAATGGTGGTCTCTGTAGTACTCGTCATTTAAGGTCCACCTCTAAGCTACCTCCAATCCTGGTACCCTCTTCCTCAGTCAGTGATGTCTGTCATCTGCACCAAACACAATAAGGTGCAATCATAACCCAAGCAGGGGTGAGTATAAAGATACTTAGTTAGGACCCCAAGACCCTCAAGGTCTCAAAAAATACTGAAAGGATAAACCAAAAAGCATGTAACCCAGTGACAACCGGTTGAGAGTGGTTTTGTCGTGAACAAAAATTCAGTTAATTTCTTATTTACCAAATAATGAACTATAGTGGAACACCCTATGGTCGATCACAAGGAGGGCGCTAGCACACACTATCTTTCTGTTGTCACTATATAAAATCTATCTAATATAAAAGGATAATATTTATGTAAATAGGGGTAATTTAAAATGAATAAAATATAGATATAATTTAAATATATAAATATATGAAAACAAAATCTAAAAATAAAAGGAATAAAAGGCACAAAGATGTTAGTAGAAGAAATCCATTGTTCTTGGTGTTTTATTATTGAATTATCATTTTTATTCAAAATATCTACCAATGAGTTATTCAATGTAGAGATCAAGACCTGTCACTCCACACCATCTCGTTTCAGATGTATTACCCTACACCTAGACCTCTTTATTAAGAGTAAACACTTCCCCATAATTACCCAATCCAAACTCCACCATCTGAATGAATTAGATATCGATGCGAAGGAAAATTGTAAAACGAGGAAGAAGAAGACAATAGAAAAGAATGTGGGGTGACCGCTCACCACAATCAATTAACCACAACTGAAATCTTTGAACAAAACATGATAAAACAGTAAAGCACAATAAACTCAAATAACACCACTTCCCCCCTCGAAAAATCATGAGGGTTAGCTCTCTACAAGCATGGAGTTAGAAAAAAGCACAGTGGGAGAAATACCTAAAATTAAAGAAATAAAAGAAAAAGAAGAAATTAAAAGGAGAATATGAAAGATACACTAATATATATTATAAATATATAGAACAACTAAATAAAAAACTCCCCTTTATCCCCCTTGAAATGTAAATCATTGTAATAGGGAGAGGATACACATATTTATAGGTGAAATTGGTGAAGAATTCTCACTTCAATTCTGTCTTCCAGAAATAATTGATTTTTAGACCCATTAAATGATATAATTGGTAAATAGTCCCTTATTAAAAGTTTTTCCTTTACGTATCCCTCATTAATAAACAATATTTCATCATGAATAGTACACCTATGAAGGAGTTATGGATGTTTTAGTTCGGAGAATTTAATATGTCCAGGTCACTCTTTGCATCCCACAACTCCAACTTCCCATGCATTTAAGTCCTCGAAAATACTGTATTCAGATGTGGTATCCCTAATGAATGATTTTAATTAATTTGTTTTAAATATCCTTGTTAAATTTATGATCCAATTGACCATTATACTTAGAGATACAAGCTCATCTATAAAATAGTCCGGATCTTTACACAGTTTTCGAGGCACAAATTCTGAGCTGATTTTGGTCCTCAAAATGATTGATTGAGCTAAGGATCCAGCAGGATGAAATGCGACCCATGATATACGGAGTCCTCTAAAAAAATTAATTTCACAATTTAGGTTCAGTTTAGAAAATGATGTGGCCTAAATACTGAATACAAATAAAACCGTTAAATCCCAAAATTAAGCCACTTTTGCATTCGAGCTAAACATTCCACTAAAACATAAAAATTTGACAATTGACCATAATATAACACTATTCTTGGTATTATAACTATGAAATACAGTATTCAATATTTTAAAATTCTAGCTTCATCACTCCCCCACACTTAAGCGTTGCACTCATAGGCAATCTTCATATATTCAAATCAAAATTCACACAAAAATGAAAAATGAAAAAACATCAATGACCTCTTCAAAAAATGAAATTCCATCATGTATCCTATATAAAAAACAATTACCAACCATTTTAATTCCTCAAATTTAAATTTATTCAACCTCAGAAATCCATCCATGGCGCAATCACAACCTACCTCACCTTGAAATTTTGTGTCACTCTTCACTTAAGAGAAATTGTATGTGATGTTATACTAATACATGGAAAGTGAATGTATCACCTTAGGCTTGTGAAAAATCTAATATCTCCACAAAATAAAAAATGAAAATTAATTTGATCATGAGGAAATTTTCAGGTGAATTCTATGGTATAGGGTTTGTGGGAAAATGATTAAAAAGTAAGGCTAAAAAGAGGAGGTTAGACTCTTAAGCATAATGCATGAATAATCAAGTGAAAACAAAGGATGTACCTCACTCAATCCCCTTTACAATGTGATAAACAACACAAAACCCTTTTTTTGACATGGGATATGATCCAGGAAATGACTATAAATAATGATTGCATCCAATTTCTCCCCTTTTTTCATTTTTGTTCTTTTTTGGTAAAGATCTAGAAAATCACAACTTTGTTTTCATTTTTTTTATTTTTTTTCATGGATAATGGGATGAAAATTTAATACAATTAAATAATGAAAATAATTCCATTTATTTTAGAAAGTTACATGAGTGATAAAAGGAATTACAATGATAAATTAAAACTCATCTACATTTTTTCAATATATTTCATTTTTTTTGAAGGAGAACCCGACGAAACAAATAAAGAAAAATGAATGGATTAACCATTCCCAATTTGATTGTTATCATCCACTTCCCAAAATGTTTAATCAAACCTCACATCACCTATAAATTAAACATATCCCAAATAACACTCATGAAAGGCCCTTCCCACACACTCAAACATGAAATATCCACGCAGAAATACCAAGAGTGCAGGTAGGTAAGAAAAAATTAACTTGTAATCTGGCTTAATCCTATATGGAAATTCATGGAATCTAAGGGCTAACAAAGGATAGATATAAAGGTAGGACTCATGATAAAATATGGATAAATAATAAAATTCCTTAATCATATCAAAAACATTCCATGAAATAAAAATCATTGAATGTGAAAAATCAGAAGTTCTTCTCCTCACACAAAATCCATGCTTCTCTAAAGAATGTGTGGGAATTAGAAAGGATCTTTCAAAGTGGTTCAGAATACCTAAAAGGACAGGAAAAATATTTTGAGTCAGTGTTTAATGGGCATGAATTTTAAAAATCAGTCAAACTCATAAAAATTAATGTAAATCCAATTCAAGGAAAAAGTTTTCACATAAATAATCCTTTAAAATCCATATCTTCAAAAATCATTTCAACTATATCAATATAAATTGATCTGTAAAAAATGATCAAAATATTCATTAATGCTCAATAATCCTAAAAATAGGAAACAAATAAAAAGATAGAACACATAAACATCTATGTGGGTTAAAACTCCTCCCACACCTAGATTTCACTACCCCTCAATACAACTCAACAAAATAATAATAATGGAAGAAAAAAAAGGGAAAGAAAGATACAACATGTCTTTATTTTTTAGTGGAAGCATTGAGTTAATCTCCTATATACTTCCACTTGACATAAAAGGCATGAAATAAAGAAAATATGAGAAAAATAAATAAAAATAAAGAGGAATGGAAAATAAAAAAGGATAATGCTTTGTTTGACCCCCCATGTGGGTGCTCAGTTTTTACTGCCCCTAGTCTAGCAGTTGCAGTAGATCAAACCAAATCTAATTATGTGTAGGGTTTCTTACTCAGAAAAAACCATAAATTAATTCTTCCAATGATCTTAAACCAACAAAATCTATATAGGAACCCAAAAATATATTACAATAGCTCCATCCCATTTTCAATGTGGTACAACATAGAATATATGGGAAGGATAAAGAATAAGTCCTCTACTTCTTTAGCCACAACTTCATTGGCCACTTTAACTTCAATATCACGGGCTTGATAATGTATTGTTGTTTCAAAAAAGTCATAAAATTAAATTTTAGAAAATAAGTTAACTTTAATATGATTAAAACAAGAATAATTAATATAAAAATCTTTTTTTTCGTGTAGGTCACCTTTAAACACAATCTCTTCAGCCAAGGCCACCGGGAACTCCATCTCAGTAGTTGCATATTAATTATCATTAAAAGCATGAAAAATGTATATAGGTACTTATTATACTTTGAAAAATATGGGAGGATCACTTAACTTCTGGTCTTCAACAAAATCAAACCAATTTTCATCCAAAACATGTTGATCTACCATAGTTGGATCACTTGGTCTGACTTCTTCAAGAACCTCTTCAAGTACTGTCCAAGGAGAGATGATTGTATCTTCAAGTTGAGTATTCGTGTCTTCCTTGGGTTATTTGACATCAAATGTAGGTGGAACAATATTTAACATTTCATCTTCAGCCTGGTTCTTTTATTGTTTTCATTGCATCCATAGAGCTTTAACATCTTCAACTTCATCCACTAGCGATGCTACCATTTTGGTTGTTTGTTCAAGGATTTTGAAATTATTTTGAATCATCGCGACATCTTGTTCCATCTATAACATAAAATCCTCTTCCTTTCTAGACCATTAAAGAATAGGAAATGCATATGAAAAATTAGTGAAATAATCCATGACCTAAAAAAACAATTATATTCAATGAAATTATATTTTTTAGCTTTTGAAAATTTAATATTTTTGGATTTTTATGAAAAATAGTGTGCGTAAGCGTTTGGCCTCCCTGGAAACAATGTCAAATTGATGACAGTGGTTTTTTTCGCAAACCACATTTAAATTAAATTATTATTTAACTAATAATGCACCATAGTGGCATGCCCTAGGGTCAATCACAAGAGCCCGTTAACACACACTATGTTTCTATTATCACTATTTAAAATCTAACTAATATAAAAAGATAATACTTATGTAAATAGGGGGATTGTAATACCCCAGGTAAATAAAGAATATGAAATTTTTAAATTTATCCATATTTGTGAATAAAATATTAATATGTCTTTAAATGGGACGCTATGCTCGATGGCGTACCCAACACGCAACAATGAGTTTCTTGGGAATCTTACGTTGCACTCTAATAATAAAATAATATTATTTTAAATGGTAGTTAACATGTAGCCGTTGTATTAGAGGTAATGGATAAAAATAAATAAAATATGATTATATATGTTTTTAAATATTTTTACATTCATCCAATAAAAGATAAAGGCATAAAATACAGAAAGAATTCAATTTTAGGCGTATATGCCCTAGTTTTCACTAAAGGTACACTTATCGCCTTTTGATGGCGAACCGTCATTAAATATAGTTTTTTTCATTCTTATATATTCTATTGGACCAAATACAACTCTTCTTAAGAATTGGAACATCAAAATTTACATTGAGTAAATTTTTGGTATCTTTCCGATAAAGTTCATTTTTTAATGAATAATGTAAAATGTTGTATTTTAATTCAAAACCACTTTTTAATATAATTTATTTATATGATTAGATTATCTTTTGAATTGGTTTTAAAGTGAAATTAGAATATATTTTTACTATTAAATCCAACAGTGGTTGTTGGAATTAATTTCACTTTGAAATCATACTTAAACCAGTGTTAATCTTTTGATACTTATTGTTTCATAAAAACACGCTATTTTCTCTGACAGTGGGAATTAATTACTAAATTAATTAATGTGACTTATATGTTCTGAATTTTTTAAAATATAATTCATTTTTGAATTTTTAATATCAAATATATCTTAGGGTTAATTTTTGGGATTTTTCTGAAAAAATTCAATTTTTGATGAATAGTGAAACCGCTAAGTGGTACATATAAAAACTGTTTTTTCCATTTAAATGAAATTTTTCCATCTTTGTGTTTTTAATTTCAAAATTATGACATACATGGTTGTCATTAATAAGTAAAATGGGGTTCAATGGGATAAAAATAATTTTTTGGTGAATAGTAACTTATTAAGTTTTTAATCGTGATTAGAGGTAATTAGTGTAGTTTAAGGTAAAAATAATGTTTTAATAATATGAAATGAACTTGACACGTGTCCTAACTTCATTTTATGTGTCATTGCCGACAACTACAACCCATGGGTCAACTTGGGGACCCCATGGAGCCACTTTGGTTGGAAAATGACATAAATATCTTTTTATTTAATGTTAAAGTAAAAATAACACAAACATGACATGTTTTACTAAAACAATTGTTACATGGGGTAATAAAATTCAGATTATTTATTATAAATAGTCATTGGAAATATAAAAATATTTCCTACATCATGATAGTTTTTTTATAATTTTTAGACACTAAAGAAATTAAATTATTTATGACATCATGATGATGCAGTGATGGCCTCATTATTTAACGATTTAAATAAAATGGAAAGATAATGTAAAATCTAAGACCTACACATGCCCAAAACCAATTGGATGGGTGGATTTCTAAACCTTATCACCTTATACTTGAATTATATCAATTTGGGACCCTTTAAATCCGAAACTCATTTTCAAATAAAGTAATATTTCTTTACTTTCCAAAAGTGCCCCTCCTCTCCTCTTATAAAAGGCCCCCACCTCTACCTCCTTACCCAAACTTCCAAAGCCTTTGGCTCGGCCAACCCCTGACCATTTTGTCTCTACACTTCCCTCTCTTACTGATTGAAGCCTCAACTTGGGAATAAGTCTTCCCAAGGAATCCTTTGAGTTCAAAACAAAGGGATTTATCCAATTTTAAGGTAATGTCTTCTTTTGAGTCCTTTTGTTTTATTTTGCTTCTCCAACCCCCTAAGATCTTTTTATTATTTTCTTTGGTAACAACTCCAGTATAATAAATATAGTAGGATGTTTTTATAAGAATTATTAGAGCTACATTTACACACACCTACATCTAATGGTTAAATAACATACTGTTTCCGTGGATGGTGAATTTCTGCCTCCCGAAACGATAATTGTTCAACAATCTTTTAACACCTTCAAAGGTGGAAATTAAGATGACAATATATTTATATATGATATATAATATGTTTATGTTTTCTTTAAGCTTCTGTATTCTTAATTTTGGGCATAACTTTATGGTTTCCATTATGGGTAAACACGATATCTTCATTTAAGGAAGTGCGGACTACCGCCCCCTCAAAGTGATGTGATTCGTTAATGCCATATGTGGGACGTATAAAGGATGGATTTAAAGTTATTATATATGATGTTCTACTGTAATTATAATATACATCTATATAATTATTATTTATTTTTATTAATGTATGAGATATAAATGAAAGTAGCATTCATGCGTATGTACGGCTTACCGTCTCCATGAACGGTGCATTTCATTTCTTATCCCCAAATGTAATGTAATATTATAAGTACATATTTATAATGGATATATATAAATTATGTTACATTTAAATGATTAATATAATTCTGGATTTAAAATATACATACCTCTCATTAATTTTTAATTTCATTAATATGACAAAGAAATGAAAGTAGCGTTCATGTGTAGGTACGCCTTACCGTCTCCATGAATGGTACATTTCATTTCATACCTCTAAATGATTATGTAATATTATAAATACATGTATATTCTGGATATATATGATATATATGATATCCAAATCCTGAATATCATTCTGGATATAATGAACCATTGACCACACGAACAACATGTAATTGTAAGAAGTCCACTTTTGACTTAAGAACAAAATATCGACAAAACAAACATTATTAACTTAAATGATTACATAATGTTTATAACATGGAAATAAGTGATATAAAAGGAATAATGATCTTGAAAAAGGTTCTTAAGGAAGTAGAAATTAACTCAAGTTTATTATTCATGAGATTAAAGAACGATCAAGTCATGTCGGACCCGAGGTAAGGGATCCTACTCCTTTCTTTCTTTTTAAGTACTCTCTTTTATATCATTTCTTTTAAGCTCATCATTATTATGTTTGGGGATATTCTATTATATTCCTAATACTGTAATTTTATGGTCATTTTATGATATACTCTATTTGATCTCATAAATTCATTTTTGTAAGTTTTATGTGGCGTCGTTAGGCTGCCGAGTTTTCGTAAGGGATTTTTCATCTCACTTTCATTCCAGTGAGATTTATGCTACATTTGCCACAATTTCCTTTGAGTGGTGTATGTAAAGCCCATTATTTTACTCATTGTGTAATATAATTTCTTTTATGAGTATTTACATCAATGTTGTATTGTCCTTCTTTCACGGGGTGTATGTTTTGAAAGATACCCAAGTCGGTAAAGGAACCTTTCACCCTCCTTTTTTTAAAAGACTTCTTTTGTTGGGTCTTTTAATTTACATATTGTTATGTTGGGATATGTTCTCATATATCCTTATTGATGTAAATTTTATTTCCAAGTGATGAGATAAACTTTTTATCTCTCATCAACTCATTTTTATGTGATGCCGTTAGGCTATCAAGGGAACTTTTTAACCGAATTTAGATTTCTTTGGGTTCAAGATGTAGTCATTGAATATGTCATCCATTGAATATGTGTGAATGAACTTTTATTGTTTTACACTTAATATCCACTCATATTTGGTGTACTTATATTTGTCAAAAATATTTCTGAGATTGATTTGTCCTTAATTTAAGGATACCTTCTTTATAAGGGATTTCATCACATTTGACATTTCTATTGATGGTTCATTTTTGTTATGCACCAATTCACTCTTATATGGTGTATATACTATCCTTTGGAATATTATATCATGAATCCATTTATTCTAATGATATTATAAGGTTCTGATTAAATGTTATTCCTCAATTATTTTATTCAAGTGTCTCTAATTTTGGTAAAAACCCTTTAACCAAAATATCTCTTTAAATGTTTTAATGATTTTTTCTTATTAATATCCATGTTTTCAAAATGGTTTTAAGGATTTATTTATATGGATATTAATGGTTTAAAATGTTAAAATATTCAAGGTGGTATGGGAACTTTGATTCAAAAATCTCTTTATTAAATGTTTTAAATGGTTTTGAAAATGGGTTTTTTTGGATTCATTATTTCAATATCCTAAAATGTTATATTGTGATTGAAATTTGGAAATGTTATATTTCCTTTATGCATGTTTTATGTGAAACATTTATGTTATGGTTCTTGGGAATTGTTATGAAAATGGGTGGTTCCGTGATAAACTAAGGGCGGGTGAGCCCGATATAGCTCTCCAATGCATTGGGTAACGCGAAGGAGTGAAACGTTAAGGTTTATCCGAAGAGATTTAGTGAATATACTGTGATGGGTATTCCAAACGTAACCAGAGGGTTACTCCCTATGTAAGAATGTTATGAATTCCTCAAGTTACCTTTATGTCATATGATTTCTATGATTTTATGAGGTATGTTAAAGTGCTTATGTTTTATGGTTAAAGTATGATTTCATTCGTATGTATACATGTACTCATGATTCCTTTCCATATTTTTATATCCCTTACTAAGCTTTTTATGCTCATCCCAAGTTTTTGAAATGTTTTTCACAGGTCAATGGAAGGGTACATGATGTGATGATAGTGTCAAGGATGTGTCAAGAAAGAATCCATGTTTTATTTTTAATATGTTTCTGTTGATGGGAAGAATGAATACTGTATTTTATGTAACCACTTTGTCTAAATGTGGAATGTAATGCAGGTTTCATGATCTAATTATCTAAAACTCTAAACCCGAAAAGATCCTCAAAGTGTAATCTTGTAATAATTCAAGATTAAGTATGGTTTAAGGCTGGGGCCTTATAGTTGGTATCAAAGGTCGGTTTAGATAACATTACAGGTTAGGGTATTCTCTAAGCACAAGTGACATTACCATAATGGTTAGGATTTCAGAAAGAGTCCTAGTTTTAGATAAAGTGAATGAGTAAGTATATCTTAGTGTTTATCTTCCTCATTAGTACATGATGGTTATGTTGATATACTCACACTGACCTTTTTGGTTTTTGTAAATGGATGGATCTAGTAGGCACCAAAGTGACAATGGGTTTGAAAGAATCTGTAGTGGTTCTCTGATTAAGAGACTGGATGAGATGGGGGATTCAATGAGGAATCTCATGGTTTTTCTAAACCAACTATCAACGGGTCGTGATCAACCACTTAAACCTTGGTGAGTTCTCTAATGCATCATGTACGAGATGGCCAACTTGATGTGGAAATTCAGGTAATAATTATTAAGGTAACCATTAGGGTTTATATGATCCTAACTTTTTAGGAAATTATGGGTTACTCTATGATATGATAGAAAATGAAAGGAATGAGATAAAATTGGGGGTAAAATATGTTATGATCATTTTTTAAGATTTTATCTCATTTTGGGGGATGTTTTAAGAATTATATAGTTTTGAAAAAAGGACAACACGCAGACCGTGTGACAACCCGTCGCGTCGGACAAAGCTGCAGGAATCGAACCCACAACCAAAGTGCGACTGGTATTTATCGCCTACCACTGGACTACGTGAAGTCCCTGGTTAGTTTGACTGATTCTTTCTAGTTATATGATTTTATGAATTAAGAGTAAGTTGATTTTGGGTTATTTATGAAAATGATTAACCTATCATGGAGGATATGTGATTAGGTTAATTACTTTTCAATACGAGACTTTAGGAGCAACTGATGTTGTTTGGAGATAAATGTTACGATTTAACTTGGAAGACTATGTGACTAAATCCTTCAAATATTTGGGTTTAAACCTTAGTTTGGTTACTTTGAAGAATTTTATGGACAAATTTTTTATCTAATGGTCCTCGTTGAACTTTGGGTTTTGTTGGACAAATTTTTGAGATTAAGAGTAGATTTTCTTTTTATAAAGGGTTATCCTTTTCTGGATTATCTGATCTTGTACTAACCTTTTTGGTTTTGGTTTTGGTTAATGTCTAAAGACATGGGAAGTATGTAGTTATCTTTTGTGGATTAGGTGAATCTCTAGAAGTTGATTGTAGTACTCTTAATGCGAACAAGTCTCCCTAAATACTTGTCTTTTGGAAAAAAAATATGAGTTTGATTAAGGAATCTAATAAAAGTTGAAAGTCAACATGATAAGTGATTATGTTTCCTTATGAATAAATTCCTCAATAAAAAGTAACTTAAAACAAAAATGTAGTCTATTAACTTTTCCTACTGGGGAATCGAATACCGTTTAACCCATCACAAGTTTGTGATTTTCTCGTGGTTAACTTTCTCCTAATCATGTTTTCTATCACTCTCCATTAGAACACGACCCTTTGTTTTTTTCCTCCATGTCCATATTTTCATACTTGGAATCCTAGTATGGGTTAACTCGAGTGACCTTTGTACTTATCTTTCTTTATTTTAAAGTGATTGTTTTACCGACTCTTGTTCCGATGTGGGACTTTCAAGAATGTTTCAAAGCTCAATTTTAAAAATTGCAAGGACGCAATTCCCAAAAGGGGGGAAGGATTTAACACCCCAGGTAAATAAAGAATATGACATTTTCATATTTATCCATATTTGTGAATAAAATATTAATATGTCTTTAAAGGGGACGCTATGCTCGATGGCGTACCCAACACGCAACAACGAGTTTCTTGGGAATCTTACGTTGCACTATAATAATAAAATAATATTATTTTAAATGGTAGTTAACATGTAGCCGTTGTATTGGCGGGAATGGATAAAAATAAATAAAATATGATTATATATGTTTTTATATATTTTTACATTTATCCAATAAAAGATAAATGCATAAAATACAGAAAGAATTCAATTTTAGGCGTATATGCCCTAGTTTTCACTAAAGGTACACTTATCGCCTTTTGATGGTGAACCGTCATTAAATATAGATTTGTTCACTATTATATATTCTATTGGACCAAATACAACTCTTCTTAAGAATTGGTACATCAAAATTTACTTTGAGTAAATTTTTGGTATCTTTCCGATAAAGTTCATTTTTTTAATGAATAATGTAAAATGTTGTATTTTAATTCAAAACCACTTTTTAATCTAATTTACTTATATGATTAGATTATCTTTTGAATTGGTTTTAAAGTGAAATTAGAATATATTTTTACTATTAAATCCAATAGTGGTTGTTGGAATTAATTTCACTTTGAAATCATACTTAAACTAGTGTCAATCTTTTGATACTTATTGTTTCATAAAAACACGCTATTTGCTCTGACAACAGGAATTAATTATTAAATTAATTAATGTGACTTATATGTTCTGAATTTGTTAAAATAGACTTCATTTTTTAATTCGGAATATCATATATAGCTTAGGGTGAATTTTTGGGATTTCTCTGAAAAAATTCAATTTTCGATAAATAGTGAAACCACTAAGTGGTACTTATAAAAACTGATTTTTCTGTTTAAATGAAATTTTTCCATATTTGTGTTTTGAATTTCAATATTCCGACATACATGGTTGTCATTAAGAAGTAAAATGGGGTTCAATGGGATAAAAATAATTTTTTGGTGAATAGTAACTTATTAAGTTTTTAATCGCGATTAGAGGTAATTAGTGTAGTTTAAGGTAAAAATAATGTTTTAATAATATGAAATGAACTTGACACATGTCCTAACCTCATTGTATGTGTCATGGACGACCAATACAACCCATGGGTCAACTTGGGGACCCCATGGAGCCACTTTGGCTGGAAAATGACATAAATATCTTTTTATATAATGTTAAAGTAAAAAATAACATAAACATGACAAGTTTTACTAAAACAATTGTTACATGGGGTTATAAAATTAAGATTTTTGATTATAAATATTAATTGTAAATATAAAAATATTTCCTACATCATGATAGTATTTTATAATTTTTAGACACTAAAGAAATTAAATTATTTATGACATCATGATGATGCAGCGATGACCTCATTATTTAACGATTTAAATAAAATGGAATGATAATGTAAAATCTACGACCTACACATGCCCAAAACCAATTTGATGGGTGGATTTCGAAACCTTATAACCTTATCCTCGAATTATATCAATGTGGGACCCTTTAAATCCGAAACTCATTTTCAAATAAAGTAATACTTCTTTACTTTCCAAAAGTGCCCCTCCTCTACTCTTATAAAAGGCCCCCACCTCTACCTCTTTACCCAAACATCCAAAGCCTTTGGCTCGGCCAAACCCTGCCCATTTTGTCTCTACACTTCCCTCTCTTACTCCTTGAAGCCTCAATTTGGGCAGAAGTCTTCCCAAGGAAGCCTTTGAGCTCAAAACAAAGGGATTTACCCGATTTTAAGGTAATGTCTTCTTTTGAGTCCTTTTGTTTTATTTTGCTTCTCCAACCCCCTAAACTCTTTTTATTCATTTCTTTTGTAACAACTACAGTATCCTAAATATACTAGGATGTTTTTATAAGAAATATTCGAGCTACACTTACACACACCTACATATAATGGTTAAAGAACACACTGTTTCCGTGGATGGTGAATTTCTGCCTCCCGAAACGATGATTGTTCAACATTCTTTTAACACCTTAAAAGGTGGACATTAAGATGACACTACATTTATATATGATATATAATATGTTTATGTTTTCTTTAAGCTTATGTATTCTTCATTTTGGGCATAACTTTATGGTTTCCATTATGGGTAAACACGATATCTTCATTTAAGGAAGTGCGGACTACCGCCCCCTCAAAGTGATGTGATTCGTTAATGCCATATATGGGACGTATAAAGGATGGATTTAAAGTTATTATGTATGATGTTATACTGGAATTATAATATAACTCTATATCATTATTATTTATTTCTATTAATGTATGAGATAGAAATTAAAGTAGCATTCATGCGTACGTACGGCTTACCGTCTCCATGAACGATGCATTTCATTTCTTATCCCCAAATGTAATGTACTATTATAAGTACATATTTATAATGGATATATATAAAGTATGTTACATATAAATGATTAATATAATTCTGGAATTAAAATATACATACATCTCATTTAGTTTTAATTCTATTAATATGACAAAGAAATGAAAGTAGCGTTCATGCGTACGTACGGCTTACCGTCTCCATGAATGGTGCATTTCATTTCTTACCTCTAAATGATTATGTAATATTATAAATACATGTATATGCTGGATATATATGATATATATGATATCTAAATCATGAATATCATTCTAGATATAATAAACCATTGACCACATGAACAACATGTAATTTTAAGAAGTCCACTTTTGACTTAAGAATCAAATATCGACAAAACAAACATTATTAACTTAAATGATTACATAATGTTTATAACATGGAAATAAGTGATATAAAAGGACTAATGATCTTGAAAAAGGTTCTTAAGGAAGTAGAAATTAACTGAAGTTTATTATTCAGGAGATTAAAGAACGATCGAGTCAAGTCGGACCCGAGGTAAGGGATCCTACTCCTCTCTTTCTTTTTATGTACTCTCTTTTATGTCATTTCTTTTAAGCTCATCTTTCTTATGTTTGGGGATATTATTTTATATTCCTAATACTTTACTTTTTATGGCCATTTTATGAGATACCCTATTTTATCTCATAAATTCATTTTTGTATGTTTTATGTGGCGTCGTTAGGCTGTAGAGTTTTCGTAAGGGATTTTTCATCTCACTTTCATTTCCGTGAGATTTATGCGACTTTTGCCACAATTTCCTTTGAGTGGTGTATGTACTGCCAATTATTTTACTAATTGTGTAATATACTTTCTTTTTTGAGTATTTACATCAATGTTGTATTGTCCTTCTTTCACGGGGTGTATGTTTTGAAAGATACCCAAGTCAGTAAGGGAACCTTTCACCCTCCTTTTTTTAAAGACTTATTTTGTTGGGACTTTTAATTTACATATTGTTATGTTGGGATATGTTCTCATATATCCTTATTGATTTAAATTTTATGTCCAATTGATGAGATACACTTTTTATCTCTCATCAACTCATTTTGATGTGATGCCGTTAGGCTATCAAGGGAACTTTTTAACCCAATTTCAATTTCTTTGGGTTCAAGATGTAGTCATTGAATATGTCATCCATTGAATATGTGTGAATGAAATTTTATTGTTTTACACTTAATATCCACTCATATTGGGTGTACTTATAGTTTTCACACATATTTTTTAGATTGATTTGTCCTTAAATTAAGGATACCTTCTTTATAAGGGATTTCATCACATTTGACATTTATATTGAGGGTTAATTGTTGTTATGCACCAATTCACTCTTATATGGTGTATATACTATCCTTTGGATTATTATATCATGAATCCATTTATTATCATGATATTATAATGTTATGATTAAATGTTATTCCTCAATTATTGTATTCAAGTGTCTCTAATTTTGGTAAAAACCCTTTAACCAAAATGTCGCTTTAAATGTTTTAATGATTTGTTCTTATTAATATCCATGTTTTCAAAATGGTTTTAAGGATTTATTTATATGGATATTAATGGTTAAAAATGTTAAAATCTTCAAGGTGGTATGGGACACTTTGATTCAAAAAAATCTTTATTAAATGTTTTAAATGGTTTTGAAAATGGTTTTTTTATTCATTATTTCAATATCCTAAAATGTTATATTGTGATTGAAATTTGGAAATGTTACATATCCTTTATTCATGTTTTATGTGAAACATTTATGCTATGTTTCTTGGGCATTTTTATGAAAACGGGTGGTTTCGTGATAAACTAAGGGCTGGTGAGCCCGATATAGCTCTCCAATGCATTGGGTAACGCGAAGGAGTGAAACGTTAAGGTTTCTCCGAAGAGATTTAGGGAATATACTATGATGGGTATTCCAAACGTAACCAAGAGGGTTACTCCCTACTTAAGAATGTTATGAATGCCTCATGTTACCTTTATGTCATATGATTTCTATGATTTTATGAGGTATGTTAAAGTGCTTATGTTTTATGGGTAAAGTATGATTTCATTCTTATGTATACATGTACTCATGATTACTTTCCATATTTTTATATCCCTTACTGTGCTTTTTATGCTCATCCCAAGTTTTCTAAATGTTTTTCACAGGTTAAGGGAAGGGTACATGATGTGATGATAGTGTTAAGGATGTGTCAAGAAAGAATCCATGTTTTATTTTAAATAAGTTTCCGTTGATGGGAAGAATGAATACTGTATTTTATGTAAACACTTTGTCTAAATGTGGAATGTAATGAATGTTTCACGATCTAATTCTCTAAAACTCTAAACACGAAAAGATCCTCAATGTGTAATCATGTAATAATTCATGATTAAGTAAGGTTTAAGGCTGGGGCCTTATAGGGATAATTTAAAATACATAAAATATAGATATATTATTAATATATAAATATATTAAAATATAAAATAAAAAGAAAAGGAAGAAGACACATAAAGAAGATAGTAGAAGAAAACCATTGTTCTTGGGATTTTATGGTGCAATTATCATTGTTATTCAAAATATCTATGAATGTGTTATTCAATGCAGAGATCAAGACTTGTCACTCCACACCCTCTCATTTGAAATTTATTACACTACACCGAGACCTCTTCATGTAAGAGTAAACTCATCCACATCATTACCCAATATAAAATCCACCGTTTTAATGAATTAGATATAGATGGGAAGGATAATTATAAAACAAGGAGGAAGAAGACAATAATAGAAAAAGTTGGGCAAACACTCACGAAAATCATTTAAACACCAATGAAATCATAGAAAAACCCAGATAAAACAATAAAGAACAATAAAATCATATAACACAACTTCCCCCATTGAACAATAGTGAGGGATAGCTCTCCAAAAGCATGGAGTTTGACAGAAGAACAGTGGGAGAAACACCTAAAATAAAAGAAATAGAAGAAAAATATGAAATGAATAGAAGATGAAGAAAGCTACACGAATATATACTATAAATATAAAGAAAATTTAAATAAACCAAACCCCACCTTATCCCCCTTGAAATGGATATCTTTGTAAAAGGGAGAGGAGACACATATTTATAGGTGAAATGGGTAATGAAATCTCGCTTTAATTATGTCCTCCAGAATTAATTGACATTTGGACCCCTTAAATGATATAATTGGTAAATGGTCCCTTAATTAAAGATGTTACTTTATGTCTCCCTCGTCCCTAAACACAATTTCATCATCAATGGTCCACATATGAAGGAGTTATGGAAGTGTGGGTTCCGAAACATTAATTTCTCCAGGTGGCTCTTCGTATTCCACAACTCCATCTTCCCATGCATTTAAGACCTTGAAACCTATAGATTAAGATGTCTCCTCCTCAATGAAATATGTTAATTAATTTGTTTTACATCTCTTTGTTGAATTTAATCTCCAATGGAACAGTATATGTCGATATACAAGATCATATTTAAAACATTCTAGATCTGTATACAGTTTTTGAGGCAAGGATTGTGAACTGCTTTTGGGCCTCAAAATGATTGATTGACCAAAGCATCCAGAATGATGTAATGTAACGCATGATATAAGAAAACATCGAAAAAACGAATTGAACAATTTCTATTCATTTTAGAAAATGATACGGCCTAAATACTTAATATAAATAAAACAGTTAAATCCCAAAATTATGCCATTTTTGCATTTGAACACAAAAATCCTCTAAATCCTAAAAATGTGACAATTGCCCATAAAATAACATTGTGGTGGGTATTATAACTATGATATACAGTGTAAAATATGTGAATATTCTAGATTTATCACAACCCTTCTTAGGTATATGCCTATACATATACTTATGTTATCAAATTTTACCCATCTCATTCATGAGGAAACACAAGGCCCAACTCCCTAGCCAAAGTACAATAGTTCGACGAATGAAAGATTACCATGAAGGTAACTACACAAAGTTAAGTACCACAAAGGTAATGACTAATAGAAGGAAACCAAAAAGGCATAACCATGAAAGTATGTACCATACAGGTACACCATAAAGAAGAATAACACAAAGTTATCCCTACAAAGGTAAGTACCACACAAGTGCACCACACAAAAGATTATCTCAAAGGAATCACCACAAAGGTAAGTAACACAAAGGTACATCACATAAAATATTACCACCAAGTTAAATACTCATCAAACACCAAGTTAAACATAGGTACGATAGTAAAGATGATTAGATGTAACTACTGAATCATCTGACTCTGTTAAGAGGCAAACCCACGTAGGATCCTAAATCATTAGACCCATAGAGGATCTTTGTGCATCATCAGACCCACATAGAATCCTAGTACAGAAGACCCACGTAGGATCCTAGAGTACTCCCACATGGATTCATAGAGCAGATCCAAGTGAGACTCTCAAACATATACCCACAAAAGATCCCAAAGCACATACCCACATCAGATCTCTTTCTCATGTTACAGCACGCTACAAGGTCCCCGCACATAGCTCGCTTGATTCTGTAAGGTTCTGCTCCTCAATCCCCATGTAGATACTCCAAAAGCCACAAAGTCCCACAAAGAATTTTCCCAGTGTACCACCATGAAAAAAGGTCCATAAAGTAACAGACGGTGCATCAATCAGACACTCGGTCTATAAGTTATTAGCCTTTTAGTCTCGAGTTCCCAGTTGGATTCGCGTTCGATCCAACCCGGCCATAGACCAACATTATAGAAAACCAATGTGGGGTATACCAAAAGGACCATCTCAATCCAAGGATTTTGGAGCATCAGAAAGTTCGTCAAATGTACGTGTTTAGCTCAAGATTTGGATTAATGAACGAAAATGTTTGATGTTAGTCTGGGTCTAGTTTGAACTGGTCAGAGCGATCCAGTCTAACCCGGCTTGGGCCGAACTGACATTTTTCAGGTCGACCCGGCCCAACCTGGGTCATGATCTAGGTCGAACATGACATGCAGGATCCGACCTGGCCCACTGGGTTCAGGCCGGCCTGCTGGTTCCGGCCTCACCCCCTGGGTCCGGCCTAGCGCAGCGGCCCACAGTGCAGCGGACTTCTCGGCTCCCCGGTTGGTAGGATGACCAACCTTCCCCACGTGATGCGGTCACACACCGCGCCATCACCGGCGGACGTCATCAGGTTGGACTCACCTTGTCTCACTTCCACGACACAAGGTTATGGATGTTTTCCACCGGGCGGCGTGGATGTGTGACTCCGTCCCCTACGTGTGGTCGACCATAGCATCGGCAACTACCCTTGCTCCAACATGACCGATGAGCTTCAGTTCTTCTCTGACAGCACAATTGTGTTGATTCCATATTCGTGGCTTGCTGGAGTGCCAGCTCCTACCCCCGAGTCCCACCGATGCCAAATGCCGACACTGGTCACTGTCCTCCTCTTTCGCGAAGATCACATCAAAACAATATAGGTTACAGAGAGGTCAGGCCATGTTCGTTTGGCCCACCCCGTTTGCATTAGAATGGTATAAAGCAGCTTGTTTATTCATGAATTAAGATGAATTTCAGGAATGGGGTAAGGGGTATACCAAAAACAGACCCTACCATGAAGGTTCCAGAGAAGATCATCCACGGTTGAAGATGGGTTGGCATTTGTCGATCTCGAAGAAAGCCTCCTCCAACGACGCTGCTCGTTTGACGATCCTCTGTTCTTTAGTTCCTTCTTGGTGAGAATTTTTCTTCCTCAAGAGGCTCCTCCAAGAACACCCTTTTCCAACAATTCCACCCAAAACCCCAGAGGTATAATTCCATTTTAAATTAAAATAGGTTTTTACAATTAATTTACATTGGAATAATAATTAAGTTGCTCAATTAATTAATTGGAGAGTTGGCCCAATTAATTGGGGAATTCTAAGGGTCTTAACCCACTTTAGTGAAGGGTTTGGGTGGTCCCCTCTATTGAATTCAAATTGGGAGGATTAAGGATCTTGTGGTCCCCACCTCCATAAATAAAAGGAGGTTACAAGAAAAATAAAAAATGTTAAAATATTTTTTATTTTTCTATTTTTACACAAAAAAGTGAAAAACTAACTTCCACCCCCGACCTACATCGGTTGAGGTGAAGGTATACTTCAGAAAATTCTAGTGTTGCGAGTTCAACGGTGTCCTCAGATTTCAATTCTGTGCACCAGTTCAAAAGTTAGAAAGACTAGCTCACACGATTACTGAACGTACCCAAAAAAAGATCAGAAATTCATTCTAGGTACTCCGGGCCTCCGAATCATGCACCGTCAATTTTCGCAAACTCATAATATTTCCATGTAAATTTCTGGGTCTTCACACCAATGCTTTCTAATTCAAAAAGTAACATGCTCATGTATACACACTTCCACAATAATACGCGTTCCTTCATGGAATTTATCGCATCACCCTATAATGAAACGGAAACCCAATATTATTCCGATAGGGACCAATGCAGACCCAATTAATTTTCAAGAGCTCATATAAACAAATAGAACCTAAAATAATGGTTGAGAAACCCATTAACAGGTATATGAAACTTACAAGAACATGTTAGCGGTGATCCAACCCAAGACGAACCACTTATCCATTAGTAGAGGTCATCGAAACATGGACCAACGGGTCCCCAAACACCTTTTACACCATCCTAGAACTTGTGGAGTAAAGAAGAGAGATCAAAATAAATTATAGGGTTTCTTCCTAATGGAACATGGGAGAATGAGAACTGAGAAAGCCTATGCAAAGAACTAAACATGAAGGGAAAGACTTACCTCGATGAGACAAACATCTTCTAGGAAGGAACCACTATGATCTGGAATATAGAGAGAGAGTGTAGAGGAATGGGTGGTGCACCACCCATTAGAGGAGAAGTGGGGGTACGCCTGGACTACTATGCGGATGTCCCTCTCATTCTCTATTATAAAAAATAAAAATAAAATTTAAAAATATATAAATTAATATTATTATAATAGTAATTATTATTATAATAATAATCAGAATTATATTATTATTTTTAGTTTATTTACACACCACTTAGATAAACCCCAACTCCCAATTAAATGCCTTTTAATGATAGTCTCTTCAATATAAATTAATTAAAAACAATATATATCGTACCTCGTTTAATTAAATTACCTTCAACAAAGTTATTTAATAAAACTCCAACTCTTCATTATTTAATTAAATTCTTGCGACACAATTTAATTTAATAAATTCACTATTTACATAAATTAATAAAATTACACTTGGACATGAATTTAATTAAAAAAATTATCTATATAAGCTCAATTAATTAAATTTATGAATGTAAATTTAATTAAATGAAACTTTCCTACTAATAACCATTATTATCATTTAATAAAATGCTTATTTAATAAAACCCAAAACTCCCCCAATATATTATTATTTTTATTATTTTTAATCATAATCAACCATAATAATAATATTAATCTCATATTTATAATTAATATTCAAAATTTAATTTATTAAAAACATAAAGCATAATTTATGATGTTTCTTTGAATAACCCCGAAGTCCCCATTTACTATTTTCATTAAAAAATTGTTTCTTTGTCAAACTGCTACTCCCCAATTAAATCTATTTATTCAAAGATAAAAAAACAGTCCTTTGAAAAACCCCAAATCATCATATAGACATTATTTTAATTAAATTATATTTGTTTTATTTAAATTAAAATAAAAACCACATTATTTAATTAAAATCCTAAAACTCAATTTAATTAAATATTTCACCAATTATTTCTATAAATTATTTTCACACTTTTAATAAATAATTGATCCATTTTAATATTGTTTAATTAAATATTTTTTCACTCCATTTAATTAAATAAATAGTTAAATCAACTCATCCCCTTAAAAATAATGGTCCGTAATTAATTCTCTAAATTAATTATTTTTGACTCAACACTTAATTTTATTATAAACCACCATTTAAGTCAAATTTTCAACATTACATAATTAAATTCGTTATTAAACATGAATATAATTAATTAAGAACAATAATAACATTAATAACATTCATATTATTATTACTAATAACACTTTCATTTATTATAAATTCTTTAAGAAGCCCAAAAGCTACACAATTAAATTCACATAAGTGTTACACCCAATTAATCACACAATTGAAATCTTTTAACTTAAATGTTATACCCCATTAATCATGCTATTAAAATCTCTCAACATCCAAAATATTAATGAAACCATCATAATAATAATACAATTATTATTATTAGTACATTATTTAATTTAAACACAAATCTCCCATTTAATATCATTTAATAAAAATAAATAAAATATTAAACATGATAAGATTCCTATGATGGATTGCACCTATGCACAGACTACGCAAATCCATTAATGTTGACATTTCTAGATCCAATGGTCCAAAGACTGTTCTGTACATCCATGAAAATTATCCAAAATTCTATTAAGTCAAAAAATGACACTTTTATGTTTTCCAACACTAAGGATTATGATCCAGAACTCGGTCTAAAAAACATACCAGTAAAAAAACTGAAAAAGTATGAAAACCTTATTATTTTAAACCAGGTTAAAAAATTAGGACTTTACACCGAAGCCCGAGCTGGTGCATCAATTTTTTTTACATTGACAAGTTTAGAAAGAATCAAATACAGAAGGACCAATCTATTTAGTAGTGTTGAATAAGTAGATACATAAATGGTTCTATTATTACATTGGTAAAACAAAAAACATAATAATGGAAAATAAATTTATCCTTGAACTCAACAAAAATTTAATATTCATAAATGAGGGAAGATAAAAAAATAAAGGGTTAATCTCAAATGCTTAGTAAGGCTGAGTAAAGAGAAAGAAATAATAAATTTATGAGAGGAAATGAATATTGAAAGGTAAATAACATATATAAAATTCCATTCAAGTAAAATATAAAAGTTATTATCAATATGTCAAGGTAAGAATCTAAATAACATGCCATTAAATGTATAAAATGATAATTAATGCATCTATAGATTTTTTTTATAAAATAATATCATGAATAATAATAATAAAAGATATATCTATAAAATAAAATCTTATTTATGGGATTTCATTTATCTATCACATTAACCTGTTCTATAAAGACCTCTCACAATATGGTTTATGTATGTGGGTAGAAACCTGTCTACTCTTCTTTGAAACAAACTCCAAGGTTTTGTTACAAACTGATTTCATCTCATGAGTCAACTGATGCATCAAGGGGACGTTATTAACCATTCTCAAACACATAATTATTTTATTAAATGGTCCCTAACCTAGGGAATAGTAGTCCAAAAAAATTCCCATTTATCAATCAATTAATTTAAAAAGATATCTTTTATTCAATGTGGCATATACCACATTAAAATATTATAAATAGAAGCCCCATAAAAGTAATTAATTATTAAATGAAGCATTTAATAGCAAAAAGATAAAGAGATTCATGATATTATATATCAAATGGGGTAGTAGTTACACCACAACAAATATGTTAGTAGTGAACATGACATTTATCTCCCATATGTAAAAATTAAGATGAAAATCCATTTCCACATTTTTTTCATTTATTTAAAATGCAGGGAATTTTAAAAAAAGTATTTTTCTTGGAAATAAAATTATAAATATGTAAATTAATATTAAAAACATTATGAAGGTTGGAACTCAGGAAATTATATTCAATTCATATAGGTTAAAAAACATTCCATTTACTTTTGGATGAATTATCATAATGTACCTTATGTAGGAAAATGACAGGAAGATTTCTTTTCTTTTTTTAAAAAAAAGTAAAAATGGGATAAAATGACTTAATGAAATAATTGGTGAATAGAGAAAATATTTTGAAAAATAATTTTCGAAAATACTAACAAGGAAGTGAAATATTCGAGTGTGAATACTTAATCAAAAACAATCTCAAATAATGTTGTCATTTTGAAATAACCCCTTATGAATTGATAATCAGTAAAATCATTTGAACCCTAAAAGAAAATTATATGGGTATGAAAATAACAAAATCTACTGAATAATACTCATAAAATAAATTCATGGTCAGTAAATACACCATGTAAATTAAATAATTGGTGAATGTGGAGTATACCTTATGGGAATGAAAGTGAGATAACAATCCATTACCTTATGTTATATTTTGGGGTTTAGTCCATTGATATATTTTATAATGGTTTTAATAGTATTAATAACCTATTAAAAAACCTTATTAATATTTATGATATCATATATGATCATATGATAGTATCTAATTACCAGTTTGTTAAGATTATTTTGTTATTTTCCCCATTTCATGTGTTAAGTACCCGTTTTCCTATGTATGTATTGACCTGTTATTTGTTTTTTTCCCATTAAATAGATCATGGTTTAATTATCATAAAAGTTTAAAAAATTCTTTAAATGTTAAATATATTCATTATAAATATATTTACCAGAACCTCTAAAATTTGGAGATAATAAATGAAATGCACCATTCATGGAAACGATGGGCCATATGTACGCATGAATGTATCATTCATTTCGTTCCATATTTGAAGAAATAAAAATAAATGATATATATGTATATTATAATTAAAATATCATATTTATTTAATATATGTCCTATATAATTATTAAAAATCATTATTTCTACATTCCATTTATCTCATGAACGAATCACCTCACTTTGAGGAGGCGGTAGTCCACACATCAAAAAATGTTGTTATAGTATTTATAAAAATTGGTATTCATAAGGTTATGTTTTATAAAATAATAAAAAGAGAATAAATACATAATAAATTTCATATATATCATACATAAATAAAAGTTTCCTCATAATTTCATAATATAAAAGGTGGTAATGGAAAAATGAACAGTCATAGTTCCATGAGGTGGTAGTATTCTGTACACATAAACAGTATGTCTGTAACATGTTAGATAGAATTATGTGTAATTGTATGTAGAAAACATATAATGAAGAAATAAGTATATTTATGATACTATTTGTGTTATATAATCATACCATAAGAAGAGTTTAGGTGGTTGATAATGGAAATAAAATTAAAGAGCTTGAGGAAAGATGTTACTTCTTATATTGATAACTCCTTTTGGTTTGTACCGAAGGGATTCCATAAAAGGATTTATGCCCAAAAGAAAGATTATAGGATCATGGGAGGGATTTTGAGTATCTATTTGGGTATATGTTGGTAAATCCATACAAGAATTATCAGTGTAATGAAGTGAGGGAGGAGGTGCCTATTTATAATTGAGGTGAGGGACACTTTTGGAAATACACATAATATTAAAACAATATAAATTAATTTTTAATTAAAAATTGAAACTAGGTGTGTTATTTAGAATATTAGATTTCTATAGGTATAAATAGTATCAACGAATAATTTTTATATATGTTTATGGTGCATTCTAACCCTTTTCTTTTGGATTTAACCCTTAGTTAAACCCTGTAACATTTACCATGACAACATGTATTTTTTAAACTTAATAAGTCAATAATTACTATAAATTTATAAACGAAGCATAAATGAGCCATGTATTAAATTCTAAAAATGATCCTAATTTTTTGTCTTATTTTTATTATCTTTATTAATTTTTTATCATTTAATAACGTATTTTTTTAATATCATAATTGTAAATTTTGACAATATTTATTTCATGATTTTTTTAAAGAATATGAATACCAAAGATAACAGGGAAAAATATATTTTATACATCCTTAACATTCTTATTAAACTATAAAATTCATGGATTTCCTAAATTATACCAATTTATATTTATTTTAACATTTCTAATAACATTTCATTAATATGTCCATAAATTAAACAATTAAGACAACATCATTATTCAAGAGTTTATTTTAATTAGTTATTTACTTAAAATAAAAGATAAAGGATGTTGATAAATAAAAATAAATATTTTTAGAAAATATTTATATTCAACGATATTCTTGAAATATCATTATATGAAAAATGTAATACTTTTAAAATACTAGAGCATGAAGTATTGAACTTCTCTTAAAATAAAATAATATAAATTATCTAAACTCATCCAAGTGTCTCCAATAGTCCATAAAATAATTAACATGGTGTATTTGGTTGAAAATATATTGTTAAATAAAATTAGTATAAGTGTTAGGAAGATATAAACATGGTTTCATTAAAATATTACTAAATATAGTAATCGTATATCCAAAAATAAAATAAAACAATTTAAATAATTATGACCTATTGATTCCAATTATTGAATCCATTATTTAACATAAAAAACACAATCTTTCATTAATTAATTTAAAATTAATCCCATTGACGGAATGACGAAATGAGTTTATAAATAGAAAATATTCAAAATATTGAAAAAAATTTATATTCAAATTCAATTTGATATTGATTCCAATGTCTTAAATCACATGAGACTATAAAAATTTTATCTAATATTTATTTAAAACAAATTAAAAATATAATTAGACAATATAAATTATTTATATGAAATATCATTTTTTAATTGAAATTCAATATTTTATCATATTTATCAAAACCTGAATTTTTATAGAAATATAATAAAATTTATACAAATTTAATATTTTTAATATATTATTAAATACTTTTTTCAAATATGAAATATAAAAGTGTCAATATTTTGATTTAAAATAGGTTCACCATCAAGTGGCGGTGAAACTACTCTTATAAAAATATGGGTTTTTATTTATAACATTGGTTTTGTTCCTATATTATGAATATAAAATATGTTTGATCAGTGTTAATAATATTTTATTGAATATATAAAATAAATATTTCACTAATATGACTCACCAATAGTAATTAATTTAATTTATAACAATACAATGCCTTTGTGAGAATAAAAATATTCTTTTAAAAAAATAATTATATTCAGTTGGTTCTAATAAAAATGTATAGTTAATGGGTAACAAATTAATTCAATAATATATTTTTATAATTCATTTAATATTATTCCTAATTCAAAACATTACATCTAGGTTATTTCTTATTAAATTAAATAATAATATTTTCATAATATATTCTTGTTTGGTAAAATGTGGTCATACGTGTAACACAAGAAAAATCATTATTTTAAATAGTGTAACCTTATCATGATGTTGAAAATCAATAAATAAAGAAAAAACATAAACTTTATTTGAAAATAATAATATTTTTATCCATTGGGGTGATACTTTCTCCCCTGATTCAAAAAATTGTGTTCTCATAATTAAAAATTTCACATCAAAAATGAAACATGATACATGAAAATACTTTTTTTTGGAAACCCATATATGAATTATGGATAATAAAACATTATTTTAAGAAGAGAGAAAGGTAAATATGATGGTCATCCCAAAATCAGTCATTTGAATATAAATACATTTATAGGAAGTGAAAACTTGGACATAGAAGAGAAATCTAACCATCATGTTCTGATTGAAAGTTTTAGAGAACACGAAGAGGAAAAAGATAAGAATCATAAAGATATAAATCTATGATGATCTAAGTGACCATTTGAATCATCATAGAAGAAGTAACATGGATATATTTTGTGGTTTTAAGTTATTTTGCATAAATTTGATGAATTAATATAATTCATAGAATGAGAACATGAGGAAACATACTTGCACGACATGTATAGGTTCACCATTTCACCAATTTCCACCATAAAATAATATTTTTTCCAAAAAATAGAATTTAGGATGAATTTTTCATGCTCTCATATTTCAAAACAACTTTTAATGATCAAAAAATCGCCAAATACAAAACTATAAATTCCTGATATCAATATACATTAACCAAAACCAAAATTCTTTAGATAAGATGAGATAATTCCCCAAAATAAATCTTTAAAACTAAATCATAAAACCTCATTGTTCAACATTGATAATTTATAAAATAACTATCATTTATAAAAAACATTCTCTAATATTATTGAATAACCAAAAAATCAGAAGGTTTTGATCATATAGTCTTCCAAATAACGTCAATAACTTTTATTGTCCAATACCAATAATTTAATTTCATAAAATTAAAAATCTATAAGGTTTCGTAATTACTTACATTAATAAAATCAATCACTATAATACCACAATAAAATAATATTTTTCTCCAAAATAATATTTAACATTACATCCACATTATATTCTGTTCATCCTAATCTTATAAGACTCCCAAAATAGGGAACTTCTTCTAAAATATGATTAATCACTTAATCACCAAGTTATTTTCCAATCCCAAGGTTACCTATTTGTTAAATAAAATGTCACTAAAAGAAAAATAGCCTTTATCCATTAGATATTTGAAAAAAAAACTATCATGATAATCCGAAATTAATGATTGATAGTTTTAGGTAATTCACCCATATCACTCACCAGTTGTGGGTTCAAACCTTTCTGTCTTACTGGACATGACGAGTAGTCACATAGTCTTCGGGATGTCATTTTTGTAAAATTAAATGAATATTATTAAAAAATGTTATACTCTTCCTAAAAAATAACCTAATTATATTCAATAATAAATAAATGTTTTTTCTTAAAATAATTATTGCATTATTTTAATTTTGTATTCCCCATAATATAAATACCCATAATTACCTTAAATTAGAAGACCATATAAACACTATTGGTTATTATTAGATTTTTATATATGTTCAAAATTTAAATGGAATTATTCATAAAATATCCATTTCACACATACTAAACCAATGGTTTTGGTAATTTAATCTATATTTTCCTTAATCTAGTTCCCGTGGTATTTATTAAAAAAAATTTAATACCAACTATACTACCATGAACCCATATGCTTTGAGCCAATGCATTACTTTATTAAATTGATATGATTATAAGGAATCAAATCACTAAGGACTGATCATTTTAGTAGCATTTATGAAATCGATACATAAATGGTTCCCATATTATATTGGTAAAATATAAAATATTACAAAGGAAACAAATTTCTTCCTTGAACTCGTTGGATTAATTCATCTTCCAAACCTGAGGAAAAAAGAAATTTTTTTGATATAATATGCTTAGTAAATTTAAGTAATGGAAAATGAATAATGAATTGATTATATAAAATCCACATGGAAAGGTAAATAACCAATAAGAAATTCTATTCAAATAAACTAGATATGGCATACACGATATACCAAGGTAAGGAAATCAAACACATTTTCTTTTAATCAATATAATTTGAATTAAGAAAATCCATATAATTGATGATAAAATAATATAATGGATAATAATAATAAATTAATTATCAATAAAGGAAATGCTTAATTATTGGACGTCTTGTATATGGACCAGGAAACACTACAATCAAGACCTTTCACAATATGGTATAATTCTATTGCTAGACAACTGTCTATATGCTTGGAAAGAAACTTGATGGTTTTGTTGTAAGCTGATTTCATCTCATGAGACTACTGATGCATTGAGATTCTTTCATTAACTAGTACCGAACCTAAATTTCATGCATCAAACAGACCCCATTTTGTTTCACACTAGTCCAAATCAGTCATTATAAATAATAAAAATTGATCTAAAAAGATGTCATTAAATAATATTTTACTATTCCAATTTGATTTAATTGAAATAGAAACCCCATAAAAATAGGTAATTATCAAATGAAAAATTTAATACCATGAAGATGAATATATTCCTGATATGATATATCAAATGGGGTAGTGTATACACCAAACAAAAGTACTAAGTAGGTAATATTACATTAATCTCACAAATATAAAAACTGAGATGAAAATATCATACCACAATTTTTTAATTTATTTAAAAGTATAAAAATTTTATAAAAGAAAATAATTTATTTGAAAATAACCTCAAAAACATGTAAATAAATCTTTATAAATTATTTAGACCAAATATTTGGAATTTTTGTTCATGCTATACAGGTTAAAAACATTACTTTTACATTTGTAAGAAAATTCATAATGTACCGTGTTTTTGAATATGATAGGAATATTCCATTTAATGGGTTTTTTAAAAAAAAGTTAAAAATGGGAAAAAATGACTCAAAAAAATTCTTGGAGAATAGTAAAAAAATTAAACACTTTTAGAAAACACTAACATAGAATATAATCCCTAGTGGAGACATAAATGTAATCAATCCTAAATAACGATGATATTTTGTACTAACCCCTTTCAAATTGATAAGGAGTAGAATAATATTCCCAATTAATGAAAATTAAATGGATATAAAAATACAATAATATATATAATAGTACTATCAGAACATATTATTGGGATGTATATACAACATGTAAATGAAATAACTAGGGATAATGGTATATGCCCAACAAAAAGGAAAGTGAGACAAGAAACCCTTACATTTCCTTTCCTTTTGGGTGATCATACATTAAATTATATTATATTGGTTTTATGATTTTTAAAAACTTATTACATAACCATTTTAATATTTATGATATTATATATTGTCATCTTATAAAATATCATTACCCATTTGTTAACATTCTTTTATTATTTTCTATATTTATGGTGTTAATTGCCTTATTTCTCGAGTATGTTTTAAATTATTATTTGTTTTCACCTTTCATTAGATTAGTGATTCATAATATATAGAATATAAAACATGATTTGAATATTATATATATTTATTATATATTTATTTAGAAGAATTCATAAAATTAGAGATAAGAAATTAAATGCACTGTTCATGGAGACAACAAGTCTTACGTACGCATGAATGAAACATTAATATATTTGTTTCAATAAAAGAATGAAGAATAACTGATATGTATAAATATTATAATTCCAATATAATTTTATATAATATATGTCACATATGATCATTTGTACCATCCTTATACATTCCATGTACAACATGAACAAATCACATCACTTTGATGTGGTTGTACTCCACACTTCCACAAATTTTTGTTCATATTTATAAAAAATTACAAGAATTAGTGTAAGTGTTATAAAATAAAGAAGAATAAATAAATAATAAATATAACATATAATATATATAAATATATTATCCATTATAATTCCCAACCATTAGTGGTGGTATAGAAAAAAAACAACCAATGCTTTGTGAGGCCGTACATTTTCATATAGATAAATTGTATATTCCTTACCCATTAGATGGTATTGTGTATAACTGTTGATATAAAAATTTCATAAAAACATATCAGTATATTTATAATAATTTTTTGGTTTATAAAACTAAAATAAGGATAGTTTAAGGGGTGGAGAATGGAAATAAAACTAATAAACTTAAGGAAAGATGAGACCAATTCATTGGGTAAATCCTTTTGGTTTGCACCAAAGGAAATATTTGGATATATTTATACCTAATGAAAGGATTATATAAATAGGGAAGGGATTTTTTCTAATATTTTGATAGTTATTTTTTTTGAAAAAGTGTTATTTGATGTGTTAAGTTGTGAGGGATGGGGTTTTATTTTTAAAATTGAGGCAAGTGTAACTTTTGGAAACTCCCAAAATAATAAAGTAATATTAAATAAGTTTTCATTTAAAATGAAAAAAAAAGATTTATTTAAAATATAAGATTATCAATGTTCAAAACCCAATAATAGAATAACTTTTGGGATATTTTAAGTCACTTTATAACTTTTTCATTTAAATTTTACACTTAGTTATACCCTTGGACTCTTACCTTGACACCAAGAATTTTTACTCATTATCAGTTAATATATTTACTATAAAATACCAAAAGCACAAAAATATAGTCATGTATTAAATTTTCAAGTTTATTGAAGTATTTTATCTTATTTTTGATGAATTTTATGTCATTTAATGAAATATTATTTATTTTTAAAATATTATTATTATCTGTTTGGACACTATTTATTTCATAAAATTATAAAAAATACTAGTAATTTTTTTTTATAAAGTACAATTTAGTAAATCCCTAATTTGTATAGGTAATTTAGAAAATTCATAGATGAAATCAATTATATAAATTATATATATTTTTATATTCTTAATAACTTTTATTTTATTTGTTCATTATTTAATGAATTACTGCATCGTCATTGTAAAATTAGTTATTTTAATTATTTCATCCCAAAAAACTTAAAATAAAATTTCACGATAAATATGAAAATATTTTATTTGAAATTATCATTTATCGTAAAATATAGAGTCCAAATAAACCTATATGAAAAAATTTAACACTTATTAAAAACAAGAGTGTGACATGTGGACCTTCACTCAGAATAAAATACTATAAAATTCTTAAAGTCATCCATGTGGTTCCAAGAGGCCATAAAATTGGATCAAGGATGGTTTTGGTCGAACATATATAATCCAAAAAGAGTTTTAATTTTTTAGGGTAATGTGATAATAATTATAATATTATTTTTACTCTTAATTACTTTACTTACCTATTACCGTGGTAAAAAAAATATTACATAATTTTATATTCATATGATCAAATATTAAAGAAACCTATTTAAAAAATTTTACCTTGTAATTCAAATATGTAATACATTTTTAAACAATTAAAAAACAAAATTTTCACTTATTAATTTTAAATTAATATTCATGATGGAATGATAACACATTTTTTAAATTGATTTCATTCAAAAGATCGAAACATTTTCATATCAATATTAAATTTTAATTTTTTTTAATTAAATAAATTATATTTCATGATAATACATTTTTCTAATTTTAACTTAAAATAAATTTCATATATATCTTGACACTATAAATTATTTATATAAAAAATATTTTTTTCAATTAAAATGCCATATTTTATCACAATTCATCAAAACACGATAAGTATCAGAAAAATACCAAAAATTAAACCAAATTAATTATATTACATTATTATTTCAAACAAGAAGTTAATAAGTTTCAATTATACTATATAATAGTGTCCAAATTGATTCAAAATATGTTCTCCATCAAATTTCATCAAAACTGCCTTAAAAATATCAATTTTAATGTGTAATATTGGATTTGTTCCTATATAATGCCTATAAACTATATTTTATTAATTTTAGAACTATTTGATTGAGTATTTAAAATATTTATTCCCTTAATATCATTCACCAAGAGAAATTAATTGAATTTTTTAGGATTAAATTCCATTGTGAACATAAAAAAGGTTTTTATAAAAAATTTCCCATTATATCAAATTGCTTCTTATATATGTTTTATAAGAAGGTATTTCCATGGTAAATGAGCAAAAGAAATATTATTATAAAAGATAAAAAGGATTAAATATTTCTAAAAGATGTTAATTTTTTATAATTTTTAATAAAAATAGGATGTAAATCAATGGGGAGATCATCCAACCAGGTAATTTCTTGGTTTACTCCCATATGACTAGGACCATCCCCAACCATATTTTAATCATGAAATAAAACAATCAAAATATAAGTAATATCCATAATATATTGAATAAAATGCATATAACATTTTTTAGGTGGCCAAAGAATGTGCAGTACACCGTTCTAAAGAGCTATCATGATTATAGTCCAATCACTTTAAATCCAGATATTGTTCCAATCATGATGCATCGCAACAGAGATAAAACATATCACAGTCATTATGTATAACTCCAGAGTCATGGAAATTTCACCAATTCCGTAGAAACACCCAACATGTTACCTAAATTGGTGTTGGAGAAATAAACCCCATCTTGAGGGGCTTGTGTTTCATTTAGAGGCACCATCCGCATTGACTTTAATCTGGACCGGGTGAAGAGATTTGCAAAACACATTGAAGGTGCGTATTGGATGATGATAAATACTATTAATCCCATGTAAATTTAGAATCCCATAATTTATCACTCTATTATTTTAAGTTACCTTCTGAATCGATACAGCTTCCCAAATGACAGTGATGATCCATATCCAACCTTCATTTAAAATAAATAATGAATTATTAGGAATAAGAGAATTACTATCACACCAGAGCACATGTAGGATCTCAACAACGATATTTTAGAAAATATTCATTATTTTATGACACGATTCTATATTTGCATCACATTGAAGTTGATATTTGACTGTGTTAGGAAGTAACCAACTTTAAGGAAAAGTTATATCTAAATATATTAAATAATAATATATTATTAATATATTGTTGTTCAATAAAATATGGTCTTGCATGTATGTCGATAAAACTCATTGTTTATTGTAGCGTAATATTATCACAGTTTTGCATAAATGTAAATCTAGAAAAAAAATTATTTGAAAATGAATATATTGTAAAGTGTTGGAGTGTAACCAACCACAACTCCAGCTACCCAAAACCAAAAATAATATATTACAATGGATGATTCTAGAATAGTAAGTATAGTAGTCTATAGATACTATATATATATTATTTAATTAAAATTGAAAAAATATATCATAAAAACACATACATGATTATTATTTTTCAATTTCTTATTTATAAAACACACTAAAAATTCTTCATTATTTTGTGGGAAATAACAAAATAAATTATAGGGGTGTTATCTGATTCCCAATATAGGGAAGTATACAATGGTTGCCAATATGGAATACGAATGATGTTAATAAAATTAATAGACTAAATAAAACATTATATGACATATAATAGAGTTCAACACATATTAAATCCATAAAAATGGAAATAATCAATCAAATGTGTAAGAGTAACAAATCTAATAATGATAGAATGTATAATTAAAAATAATATAACCATAATGTCAATACCCCATATAAAATATCATACATAAATTTGTAAAAATAAATTAAAACCCATGTTAGTTTTTCTCATGAGATGTATAGATTCATCAAGAGGATATATAAATTTGGCCCCCACCCGTAACATAATAAATCCTCTAAATTTATCATATAAAATGTATAGATTGATAAAAAATACATTAAATAATGTTTCATGATCAAACACTTACATAATTATGGAGAATTAATTTATAAATAACCATATTGAAAAAATGGGTTCAAATATTTTCAATATTTAGTCAATCAAATAGATGTCAAAACATCATCGGTAAACACTCATCAATCTGATTTATATGATAGTGTGTATTAAAAACTTATTGAATAATTGATATTTTGTCATGTAAATTTTAGGTAAAAGTATTGACATAGTGGAAATTTATATAGAATACATCCATGAGACTTAATATCATGAAAAATAAATAGAAAAATGATGTCAAGGGATAGATAAAAACATAATATCAAGAATGTAAAAGTGAAAAATAATTCTCTAATGATCAATATAGGTAAAAAATATAAACCTATAAGGAGAAAAGGGGAAATTATATAATTTATATTTAAATTTAAAATAGTAAGGTATAAATTATAGACCATGTATATTTGACATGTGATAGAATATATGTTATAATGGAACAATAGTTGAATAGATATTTGGAAACAAACCCTAACATCGATCTCCAAAATGTTTTGGATGCTCATGAAACCTCCTAAGATAAAAATTTTAATTTATTAGAAATTTTTTACAATAGTTTTCATGTATATTTAATTGTTTTAATTCATTTTAATTTATTAATTTTCTAGTATTATTTATTTATTAAATTAAATTTTCTTGCATCAGTCATTTTGAGGTAGTTTGGTTTATAGTTTCAAATCTCATTTGATATAATGATATTATTGAAGTTCAGTATCCAATGGTTCTATAAGATTTAAAAGGGCCAAATAATAATTTTCATTTAATTTCATAATTGAGTTATTTTAATTGTGTAATATATAGTTATAATTTATATAATGTTCTATGGTAACCTTGTTTTAGACGACTCTGATTATTTAATTCTAATATCATTAATATCATGGTTATTTATCATTAATGAATGAGAAAACTGATTTGATTTTTTTCATAATATAATGTTAAATTAAATAATCCGTTTTTAAGAATATTTATTAAATTCATAAGTTAAAATAAATCACCATCATTCACTTATGTACCCTACAACCTCATTAGAGAATAATGTTTTCCTAAAATATTTTTAATAGTGATTTTTTTTAATGGTTGAGTTTTTTAAAAAAATTAAGTATAACTATACAATTATTTTAATGTTACTTTTAATGATTATATATATTATTTTAGTTCTAATAAGATAATCAAATAAATATGATATATGTTTTTAAACATGTATTTTGACAAGTTAATGACTTTAAGAAAAGGGATTTACGAAAAGTAATGGGTGAACTATCATCTATAATGGAGAAAAATAATCATAATACCAGGAAAATAATATCATTGAATCAAAAATATTGATGCTTAAAATAGTATAATGGAAATAGAAAAAAATATGAATGAAAAGAGAGACTCAGGGCCATACACATTCTCTATGCACCACATAATTGTGAATTAGTCTAATGCCTTAATTTGTGTATCCAATGGAAAGACTAGTGCCATAGAGACATGTATAAGAGAGTATATATAGATATTATAGAAGAGATTTTTAAAATGAAATTTTTTATTAACAGTGGAAAAATTATAGGGGGGGAGTTTTTTATATTGCAAAGGGGAGGGGCATTATATAAAATAGTATTGATTATTTAATCATTTTGGACAAATATTATGAATAATATAGATTCATATGAATTTTATTATCTTATTATTTCAAAAGAGACTTTTTTTATATCTTAACGCATAAAAATATAAAATTCATATTAGAAATACATTATATAAATTAAAGAATAAAAAATTAATATTAATAGAACCAAATATATTTTAGGTTTTAATATTTTAAATATATGTTTATAAATTAAACTGTTTATCTTTTAATTTGTTATTTTAGACCTTAAATCATTTTTAGTTACCCAAAAAATATTTATAAGTTTATGATCCATATTATTATCTTGGGGATGTCATAAAACATTATGTAATCATAAAAAATGATTTTTCACTATTCCCTAAAAATTTAAGGTAAAAAAACAACAAATAACCCTTAGAGAAATTTAAATGTTTATTTCAAAAAGTAATGTCCATTTAATAAAATTCAAAGTCTAAAATTATTAATTTATATTTATAATAAAAACAAATAGTATGTAGTAAAACCATTATAACATTAATAAATTCCATTTCTTTTTCAAAGAGTGATTAAATTTTATTTTGTTGTTATTTATTAACTATTATGTGATTTAATAATAAATTACCTTTATATTGGAAAAATATTTCAAATATATAATATATCCTAAAAATAAAATAAATTTATAAATTAGTAAATGTAAAAATTTACATTTTTTCATAATAATTACTATTATATTGAATATATTAAATAGAACCTTTATAAAATTTCTACTTTCATATAATTTGATGAATTTTTTATATAAATTTTATATTTTAAATAAATTATTTTGAATATTAATTTCTAGCAATTTTATGAATTTCAATGGATTTTTTTCAATAAACTTTTATTCCATACAAAAACAAGATACTAGTGAAAAATGTAAATAATTATTAAACTCACTAAAAATACCAAAAAATTACTTTCTTATTCGTTTAATAAATTGTTATAAAAATTTGGCACATTTCCATTAAAAACTGAAAACTGAAATGTTAAAAATGGATTATTCTAATTCTAAAAATTAATATCTAATCATCATCATGTGAAATTTCACTGGGATTAGGTATTGGAAATTATATTCAAATTAAACTAAAAAATAATATATAATGTTAAATTAATTAATACAATATATATAGTATTTTATAATATATTTGGAGTAAGACTAAACTTTTTTATTATATATTAATACTGTGTTACTATTAAAAGTAACATTCTTTTAAAATACCCAATTTATGTTCTAGAATATTTCCTTATAATTTTTTTATTGCGATTAGATGTAGTGCCTAGAGGAGATTGTTTTTATTTGTTGATAATTCAAATTTATTTCAAATAGAGTGTCAATTTAATTATGATAAAGTTATGTCATGGTAGATATAGTGAGTATAAACCCAAAGGAAGTGAAGTGTATTTAATTGAATAATTGAAAAGATAAATTGGACTGTGAATCCCACACAAGTAAGATGACTACTGAGTTTTTTCATTATATCTAAGATGAGGAAAAAATATTTGTGATCCACTAGATGTAATAGTTATATTGAATGTTAATAGTTAAAGGAGAACTAGGAATCAAAACTTCTGAAAATATCTATAAGTTATAGTTGAAATATATTAGAGAATTTCAAAATACATGGGAGATCTAGAAGAATTTATAGAATCAATGCATAGATTAGTACAATTAAATATGTCTTAAATCAATATAAAAGATCTGTAGATTATGGATGGAATTATTTATTTTAATGTCGAAAATATTAATAAAGAGAACATCATTTAAATAATCATTGTTGACTATTAACTATGATGTAATTATTTAAAACAAGATTGAAGGGATTTATAATTATTATAATAATTTTCTCAATTAAATGAATATATTTTGATTTTATCTGAGATAATATATAAGGTCTAAACATTATTTGATGATTCTAAAAATGGACTTGAAGAAATTTTGAGTTTATTATTCTAGAGAAGATATTTGACAAAATATAAAATTATATAATCCTATATTTTTCGCGATTTTTCTATTCATAGGTGATCTATGACATGTGAGCTTCCAATTTTTTATTTTATGGACATCATATGATATTTTCCAATGTAAAATTCATTTATAATTTGAAAGTGAGAATTGAGCCACACATAAGATATTTTTTTATTATAAAAATTAAAATTAATTTGAACTATGTAGATGTGACTTATGAAGCAAGTAAGATATTTTTCATACACAAAATTGAATTGAGCTATGTTTGACACCAATAAGATAATTCATAAATCTAATATGAAATTTGATTCCACCAATGTTTTACAAAGTAAAATTTCATGTGGTGTCGGAGGAATAAACATATTGTAAGAGATTTATTAGCCATGTAAGAGATTTTAGAGGACCAAAAGACATTTTATTTACATTATATATATATATATATAAGTGCTTCATGAATTTATAAAAAATATTATATTTTACATAAAACGATTTCTACGGATTTCACTAACTATGTAATGTTATGACTGAAAAACTGGAATAATTTAAGGGTTCCTTAGAGATTATAAATGCTATATGAAGGTCATTTGGAATCACCAGATGGTAATAAATTTCTCTGTAATGGTCATTTTAACCTATATAAATGTAATTTCATTGATTCAAATAACTTTATAAAGGACATCTTGTCTAATATATGGGTAATAAAAATATATAGATATCGTGTAATGTTAGTTTGAGTTTCAAGAGTTAATTTCTAATGAAGGGAAAATATATATTATTATGCTGAATTAAATAATCCATATCTTAATAATCATAAATATTTGAAAATCCATTATCTAAGAATGAAAATAATATTTTTATTAATAGAGAATAAGACCAAATATTGAATGATTTTCTTCATATTTAAATGATATAAAATGAATTTATTACAGTTTCAAGAATAATTTTGTTGAATTAACATCAATTCATGACCTACTCTCTAAAGTATAAATCATCTATAAAATAGTAATATAGAGAATAATAATGAAGTTACAGTTTAGAGTTACCGATTATGTGTATATTCTGAAACCATGTTCTATAAAACATTTCATATGAATTTTGTCATTCAATTGAAACGGAGTCCCACACCATTACAAATATTAAGTTACATAAAATATATATATAGAATTATAATAAATTAAATATACTATGGAGTATTTTGTGAGGAAGTTGAAGCCATGAATATTGAATAATAAAATTAAAATATATCTTTAACCACTGCCAAATCTCAATGTCATTAAAGGATGGTATTTTTGGAATACATTTGAGTTAAAAAACAGAGTGCATGGAATGTCATAAGAACACAAAAGTCCTATTCCATGATATTAATTCTATTTTTAAGTCATAAATTCCATTAAATATTCCATTTTGGGTGATTATTAAGATGGGACCAATTTATTTCTCTAAACGGAATCCATTTGAATATATAGATAAAACATGATGAAATATAAAAAATAAGTGTTAGATGTTGATGTTATTTTGTTGTTGTTGAGAGTAAGATAGGTGAATGCGAGTCTTTCAAATAAATTAATAAGTATATAAGATATTAAGGAACCATTATGAGGTATATCTTGAAGAATCAATCCCAATCTATAGTGATGAAGAAGAAATTAACCAATTCTATGAAACTTGATTGGTCGGTAAGAAATAGAAGAAGAACATATAATTGAACTTATGTTTTATAAAAAAAACCTAACTAGGTTTAAGGGAGGGTAATTAAATAAGAATAAAGATATAATAATGTTATTTATTAGTTTGTAGTGATACATTTCTATATCTATGATTAAAATGTTGAAATTACAAGTCAATATTTCCAAGAATCAATGTGAAGAGATATTCTGTGAGGTTTGTAGTTAACACACGCCAAGTTTTATGAGTTTCACTTGATGGATTGATGGATGTAAAATTCACTCTAATTGATAAATCAGTTTATCATTTGTTATTTCTAAAATAACATATAATATATTGTGATTATCTTCTTTAGGATAAGAAATAGATGATGAAAACTAGGTTTGATTCAAGTATAAACATGTGTATTGGGATAATATAGTGATAACTTGTGTCATATAGTCATCTCATAGCTATGTAATAATGTGTGATTAGTTTTAGGATAATACATAGATAAATTAATATTTATTGATAAAAATATTCTATTTTATTATCCTCAACTTGGATTTAACATGAATATTAAGAAGTATTATTCTCAAGAGTGTATGATCCATATAAAAAAGAATTTAATAACTTACTTTTCTATCCTGCATTGCATAAGATTGTATGCTATAAAAACACCAAAAGATAGAACATTCATAAATGGAAACATTGGTTCAAATACCAAGGCGTATATGTTAAAGAATAAAATTTATAATTTGAAAAAAATATTGGACTAGACCTGATTCACCCCTCATGGGTGTGTCTACAAGGTCTACTAGGATGAAAAAGTTGTATAAGAGCTTAGGATACTTCTTAATGGACATAGTAACCTTTCTCAACTAATATTAGATTAATGGACATATTTGATAAAATTTGTTTTTTATTTTTTTAACTGTTATAAATGAATTTAATATAATAGATTTGAGTAGAATATCCTTATATGGATGAATCTACTTCCATCACTATCATAAAAAATTTGGAATTCATAGAAACAATATTTAGAAAAAAAATAACGAATACAAGAAGTTGATAAAAAGGTAAAATATGGAAAAGGAAATTACACTTGTAAAGATATTCTAGAGTGATATGTATATAAGTAAATATATTGATTCTTATTACTAAAATGAATCAAATTGAAGACATGAGGGGAAATTAAATGAATGTACTAAAGACTTCTACGTTGAGGTTAAGGAAATTTTTAATAAATCTTATATTAATGATGAATAATATATATTTTTATATATCAAAGTATTGTTAATGAAAATTAATATATAGTGTTTGAAACTATTGTGTTAAAATAACCATTGAAAAATATATTTCTTAGATGGAACACACTCACAAATATTATGAAATCCACGGAAGAATTTTCCACACATTTCAAAGAAAGTGATTATTTTGATTTAGAATTTTAATAATCCATTATTATGAAATAGGGGTTTGATAATATATTTATGTAGGTGTTCCATAGATTATATAAGCTTTATAAAGACTCTATTAAGGTCACATTTACGAATCTGGAAGTTAAATAATAAAGGGTGAAAGAGATATATAATTATATAACATATATTATAAAATTGAAAGAGTGAAAAATTTATAAGATGAATATGTTTTGTGAAAATATATTGAGATCTATTTAGTATGATAATAATTCTCTCAATATAATAATTCCCGAGAAAGAAGTGAAATTGCCAAATTTGGAAGAGGTGAAATATTGGTCTTCAAATATGTTGACCGAAAATGTGATTCCACTTAGGTCTCTTAAGAATTATTTTATCCATAAAATGAACTATTGATAGATTTAAATAGAACTTGTGATTTTCTGAAATTGGAAACACCCAAAAAATAAATAAAATTGATATCCTACAACTCAATTATTTTAGATAACATTGAATCTTTTTTTTTACAAAATACAAGGAAAAAGGTAATGTCTATACCAATATGGAATAAGAGAAACACTAAACAACCTACCATATCATAATGGGTGTATGTTATTATTTAATATAAGTGTATCCCCCTAATGAAATATAAAAATTTGTGTTCTATCATAAAAAAAGTTATGTTAGGTTTTACAGATGACACCTACATGAAAATAAAAAAGGAAAATTCAAATATATTTCATATGTTAGATATTTATGATTAGAGATTTTGATTAATATCCTAATATGTATGTTTTTGGAAATTATAGAATCCATAAAATATGGGGTAGTATGTTAGATTAAATAAAACCTGTGGGATGAAAACAGATCCAACATAATAAAAGAAATCCATCATGTAAGAGTATATTTGAATCACTGGTAGAATATGTGAGGTATAAAAAATGATTTTTTATATGATGAATCTCGGTAAAACCCTAAAATTATTCAAAAAAATATTCAAGAAAAAATAAATCACTATTTACTAAGAAGAAGATAAAGAAGCAACATAAGTTTATCTTGGGAAAAAAAGAATAGAAATTAGTTAACAAAAATACACTTAAGCAGATAATGAAGAAAAATGAATTGAATATTTAACCAACCAATAATAATTGAATTTATGTTTTCCTCAGAATCTACATATTCTATTATTCAAATATGTCTATGAATATAAAATTAAATGTGTAAAACATAGAATTCAAGTGAAAAAAGTGGATCTAAGAAAAATATAGTTGGATAAGCATGGTGGTGGACATATCATGCCATAATAAACAGAAATATTCCTTATGGGTTGTACATCATAGAATGATGATAAAAAATGGGAAACAACTATCTACATCTGGCACCAAATGTGATTAAAATGGAAACAAATCAACAAATTTAATGAAATACAGGCATCATCCCAAAAATTAGTTAATCATAAGGCCAAATTAGCAAGAATATTTTAGTAGGATGGGGAAATATAAAAAAATAAAACATCACCAATTTCTATGATATGTAAGTGAATTATAACTAAGTTGAATATATAAAATGGAAATAAATAAATGACACCCAAGGTGATCCACCTTGAAAATCCTATTAGGATACATCCTGAAGACATGTCAATCTTATTGAAATACTATGAAGAAAATTTAGGAGTTTGGAAACAAGGATCAACTACACTTATATAACTGAGAAGATGATTTATAGTTCTCAGTATTACCATGATTGTCATGCTGTAGTTTGAATATTGTGAATTTAAGGTAAATAATCTTTGAGATAACCCATTCAGTGGTTGTTATTAAAATTGACTATGTTTCTAAGGATTTATCGTTTTCTTACTAATTTAGAAATTTATTACAACATTCCAAATTTAAGAATGAGGTATAATTTTTATTCCAACATAAATGTTTTGATGAATATATATTATACTTATCATTGGTGAGTGATTTTATATCCTGATAGGGGAAAATGATACTTTCACTTAAAATGTCATTATGTGAGTGTTTTTGTAGGAGAAGGCTCTTAATAATTCTTAAAAATATTATTATGAAGCCTATAGTCTATAAAATTATGTTTTTATTCAATAATAAATAGATTATTTCATATAACTATGTTTTATACACTTATAACTCTTATTTCCTATACCAGTTCATCCCATGTATACTAGTAATTTTCTTGTTGATGGATATTTTTTATGGAGATGTGATACCATATTTCTCTCATGTAAATATTTTATATATTTTGAATGTGGATTGCAATAAAATGGAGAGAAATTTTTTTTCTTTAAATTAAAATATATTTTTTAGATTTAATTAAATCATTCCTTTAATTTCAATTAGAGGGAGAAAAAAATTCATCCATTAAATTTATTTTCATTTATGGGGAAATGATTTACATTGAAAAATATAATTTTTTTTGCAATTGAAAACATACAGAAAGGGGAGATTGAAATTTACAAAGAAATTTGGATGATATTTTTCAATTAGTCTTATTTTCAAAGAAATTATCAATGTAATTTAGAAAAGGAGATGTCTTGGGTGATGTCGTGAATATACACAAAAATTAAATGATGATTATTCCATTGAATAAATGACGACAAATAATTATGTTGGAATCCCACACAAGTGGGATTCTTTTTGAGAAGATCGTGATGTCTAAGTTAATATCCACATCTCATAGAATAATTTACTACTACTGTTACATTAGAATTTAAGAATTAAAGGATTTTTTTTAAATAAAATATAAACTAGATAAATTTTATATGGTATAGTCAATAAGTGTTAAACAAGTTCAATATACATGGGACCTATAGTTAATGTAAGATTATCCATCCAAGGAATAATGTTACTGATTATTGATGAAATTATTATAAATCATGATTTGATTGAAGAATAAATTTTTGAGTTTGAGTGCTGAACTATAATGGTAGATTACATAATGAAAATAATATATCATTAGTATTAATTTTTTCTAATAATTTGGAATAAGCATTAATGAATTTGAAATTATTCTAAAAATTACATTAATTATATAAATCTATTCTAAAGTCATTCAAAAATATTGAGATATATCAAACCTGATTTGAATATGTTCATAATTATTTTGAATCAATTTTATATTTATTCTATTAGAGCTAATATTGCGAAAATGGTAATGGGAGTATTCTGAAATGGGGGAGATTTATCATATTTTTATCAAATATAAGCCATTTGTCCTATGAAAAATATGTTTTGGAGAGATCATAAGAGATTGTAATTAAAAATAGTTATTTTTCTTATGAATAAGAGATTTGAGAAATAAATATTAGACTTGTAATCCACAAAATTAGAAAAGTCATCTCATTGCCATATATGATATTTATGTCATGCATATGAGGTTTGTCTTATGTGTATGAAAATTGAGGAACATCAGCTAGATTTATGTTAATTTATGTATCCCATATTATAATTGATTCTACTAAATTTTTACCAAATAAAAATTAATACTTTTCATGACATTTTAATAGACTGTAATATACCTATCTTTATTTTGGGATATATGATATGTTTAAAATATTCTATATAACATTGGATATTTTTATGAATTATATGAATTTCTAAAATTTGTATAATAGTTATTTTATAAATAAATATATAGAGTCTGGTGCATGTGTTAGGCCATGTAAAATTTGAAAACAATCTTTGAAAAGTCTTATATGTTTTGGAAAAGTTAGAATGAAATTGGATAAGCTATTCAAATAGTTAAAAATATTATAGTAACCAGAAAAAAATATTTCACCGCCCATTCCTCATAGAACAAATACTATGTGGTGGAAACCACTCTAAATGACTCTCCCATAAATAAAATTCATTTTTACAGAGAGGCTGTAATTATATACCCCCTAAAATATAATTTCAATTTTTTGTAGAAGATGCTAAAATGAAAACCTACCCCCCAAAAAAGTAAATTTCTAAAACAACACCCCTAGAAAAATGACATTTTCATTTGCAGGAGATTGTGGTGAAAGAAATCCCTCTGTAAAATGATTTCTTGGATGATATATATCTTGAAGAATCATTCTCATAGACCCACAAATGAAAATTCATTACGGGGTGAGTGGTAATTAAATTCCCTACTAAAATAATTAATTTTGTAGAATAATGATTTCATTTAATTTCCACACAAAAGAATTATCATTTTTCAGTGTGAAGTGGTCACACTACCTCCAAAAAATCACAAAATCCATTGAAAATTATGGTTTTTTTACTCAACTACAAGGAACCGAGTATACTATACAACCAACCGACCATCCAATTAAAATAGTTATTTCCCATTCCTATAAATACATGGTCTTAAAAATAATTAAAAGCATCAATATATGGGAGGTTGGATATATATAGAGTGGAGAGGACTAGGAAAAACTTATATAGGTAATTCACTCACCACATACCATGATGGAGACCCAAAAAATTTGTCCTTAATGGGAGGACCAACCGGGCCACCCAAAAAGTGTTCCTATAGTACTGTAAAAGAAGATCAATGTGAAATAGTCCCCTCTAAGAATAACACACATCACAGTCCCTTACACCATAGAGAAAGGGAATTATGCATAATGGGGTATCCTTTGGGTATTTTTCCCTTATGAAATTTTTTCCCACATTACATGAATCATTCTACCCCATATTTTCTCCTTCATGAACTGTCCTAATGTCTTTTCATCCTGCATACCATAACCTATGTATTCTTTCATTAATACCTCAACCACAATGTCCATATTCATATTCCTTAGATAAATAACAGACATACATGTCCCCCATTAATTATTTTATTCTCATTGTATCCAAATTCATTCATTTAATATCCATGGTAGGATTGATCCTCATAATGTTCATAGACTTTCATTCCCATGGTAATAAGGATATTAGAATAGTAATAGTGGTAGATGGATTTGTTGGATGGTCTGTGAAATATGTAGCATTAAAATCATATATAATTGGATGAATATCTTATCTTGTCTCCCATCACCTCACCATCACTTGTTCTTCCACCCATTTGAAGTGAATCCACTAGGGTATCCATCATGGAGTAATACTCTAGTCTTTCTTATGGTGCATCCCCATACTTCCATACCCTCACCCCCATATTCCATCAAATGATGAATATCAAAAAGATTTATAGACCTTCCACTTCCTAGTAGTTCATACAAGGAGAAAGACATAAATTTTCATAGAGGTTAGTAGTGATCATGTCACCATCAAAATCGAATCTTATATGGGATTCCTACACGGTATAATACACAAAAATGTTATCACCACCTAAAATGGCCATTTTACTTATAAGGAAAAACATCAAAGTTCTATATTCTCAATGAAGAAACTACTTTGGCCTTCTCTATTGGTGTATGCCACTAAAATTATGAACAACCTGGGATTTAATTGTTATCCTAATGGGATATATAGAAAGGATCCAAGATTCTCTAACCCCATATTCTTAGTCCACCATTTCATTTATTGAGACACATTCCCAATAATTTCTTCCCCCAAAACTAGATGACCTTATTTTTTATCCAACTGATTTATCTCATCCTCATCGACCAATGATTATTGAGGTAAACTCTTTCTAACAGAAACATATTCCCTTCAAGACTAACAAAATTTTTTTGTTTCACCATAATCCCCACAACAACTTTTGGTAGGCCCCATTTACCAAAAAATATATATATCATGATTTTAAACATCATTGTATGGGACTTATCACATATCCATACACGGTAGTATATGTACTATTATGTGACTCCAAAATATGTGGGGTTTTATTCCCCTCATCATGACACATTGTATGACCCTATCATGAGCCTAATCCAATCATAAAAATAACTCTCGTATTCCAAGAAGACGCTAAAATATAGAGTTCTTAACTGTGTGGCATAAAATTAATATCACAAAACAAATAACTAATTCAAAATGGAGAACCTCCGATACATACATATGGTTCCATAGATAAAAATCATCATATACATACATATGGATTTCCATCAATACATGTCTATAACTGATTGTTAATACACATGGGTGGAAAGTTTCATATCTTTTTATATTGAAAACCAATTCACTAATATGTCTGAAATCTATAAGAGAGTGCCAATGTATTTAATAATTCCCCTTAAAGGGTGTGATGAGGCTGAAATCATATCCTCTTGACCAATGTTAGTTCTCTAGAATCATTATGTTAGCTCCCCAATGACTGCTAGAATTATGAATCAAATCCCATGATCCATCATGGATATGACACCCATTAGGGGATTATGGTACCACAAATGAATCTCATTGTAAACTATTTGATAAGGTAATTTTTTAACATGATATGATTCCTTTTATGAATTAAAGACATGAAATTTCCACAAGACAATATATCATAATTTTACAAAATGGATGTTTTCAAAAACTGATCATTCCAGTAAATAAATTAAGAGTGGAGTTTTTATAGTGATACTACTTTTATTGGTTTATTTGTTGTGTTTTATATATATACATATTCATGTACTTTTGAAAATCCACTCTTACATTTAAATGTCAACTTAGCATCGAAAACAATCTTATGCTGCATTTGTCAAAGAAATTGGGAATAGATTTAGTCAGAGGATCTCATATCAAACCCAAAATATTCAACATTGGGATTCCACTACATTAGATTGGATTTAAAAACTCAATGGCATAGTCCCAACCTTGGAGGTGACATGAGAATCCCTCCAATACATTAATCTCTTATAACCATGTAATAAATGATAGATGGAAACCCAAAAGAAGAAAAAACACATAACTCTCTCAAATCATATTCGGAGACCTTCCCTAAAATGCAACCACATGTTCTTGCAATACCTTATGGAGGTGGATCATGAGGTCTCTAGGGAACTCATCTAAACATTACATGAGTCTTATTAAAGGGATCAAACTGGTAGTTACTACTACCAAATCATATCAATGGAATGTACTGATATTGATGGGGATGTAGTTCTATAGGATTCATAGTAGGTCAGTCAGACCTGAGAGCCCTAGAAAGAATACCAAGGAAGATGAAAAAAACTACAAATAGAATCACACCCTTGTTTCTTCCAAATAATCAAACAAACAAGGCATGGTATAAATCTATGAGCATACCCGTATACATGTTCACATACATCATCCCTACTAACATAGTTTTACAGTAACTAGATAAAATTGTTAACATGTAATCATTAATATAGACTTGGATCTATATGAACACCCTTATACAAGATGACTTTCAATATTTCCCAACATGGAATAGAGGATAAGAGAATATAAAAAAGAACAATTATTTTTGAAGTGACCATATACTTGGATACATCATCATGGAATTAGAGACAAACGTTTTCAAGATTCTATGAACCATGAATCCCAAAAAAATATGATGAAAAATATATCTTAAATTATTTTTAATTCAATATAAAATTAGGGAACAATATCCAAGAATTTTTTTCTCTTTAGAGACATCTTATAAAAGATAGTGGACTTCAGGAAAGAGAAGCTATAAAGGCCACCATCTCAAGTAGAACATCATTTTTCCAACGATGTGGAAGAGTACAATGAATGGAAGAAAGTTAAAATCAATGTTATCAAGATTTTATGTGACTATATGGTATGAAATTCAATCAAAATGACTCATTATATCCTATAATAAATGTTGAAATAGCCAATTTTGCCCTCCACTACTCCTACTATGACATAGTTAACCCCTACGGTCTCAAAATCCTTTAAAGTTGAGTCATAAAAAAAGATACATGGGTATAAAATTAAGAAGTAAATAATGTATGATGTCATTTTTCCAAGGAAAATATTTTATTTTACTTTAAGTGAATTCATGACTATATTCCCAACATTATGGACACTTCCCCACCGAATGGTACAATAAGGGTCACCCTGCCAGATATAATCCTCAATAGTTTAGGTGTCGATCTTCGGTTCCATTAAATTTATTATATTTTGGGATCAATTATAATATGATGAGGGAATCTATGAACATGAAATCCCAAAATTTTATTGGGAAACAAAGGAAAGAGGAGCTCGTATTTGAGGATACAGTGGGAGACACATTCATGCTAGGAATCAATATCTATCGTCGCCCCTTCCAAATCTGTCTACATGAAAAAACCCCATGAGTGGTATCTCCAATAATATTAGTAGGATATTGGATGTTCCCCATACATACTAGAGTTTACCCTAACATTATCATGCAGGATAATCAATTGGATGATACATCATCAACTAATCGTCATTTGTGTGTTGGCAGACCTAGTCGACCTAATCCACTAGAATAAGAAGAACCTTTATATCCTATTGTAAGGGATTATCCTTCCATTAAAATTACTCAAGATCTAAAAGAACCTAAAAAAGAGCATCCTCATGATGGGAAGTTCGGGAATTTGGACCCGATGTATGAAATTATGAAATAATAATCCCAGGTGCGAGTGACATTTCCAATGTTCCATGCTTTGAGTTTATAAAAGGACCTTCGAGAAGCACTCAAGAGGCTTTTTGAAACCCTCAATAAATGGATGTCTATCTTGTTGTTTATCATGTATATCGTACATATAATTATTCTATAAAATTCTACACTATCATCAATTTCATAGAGTAGGATGAAGATTCCATCATACAGGGGCATGCTAGACCATTGTATGCATCCAAAAATATAAATGATGTAGGTATCAGATGATCCTTCACTGATAAAAACTCAAAAGATAGCCTCATTCCAAACCAAACGATCTTCCAAATGGGTCTTAAAAATCCAACTTGTCCCTTTATTCATTGATTTAACTGGGTTATAAAAATAACAAGAAAATCCCTCTTAGGGAAATAAAACTAAAAATTCAGTTTACGGATCTTTTTTCGGACTCCAAATTCATCATTTTTTGGAATTACATAGCCTTAAACATAATACTAAAAAGGGGTTGGTTACATCAATATAAAACTATTTCCTTATTATACCACCACTGTGTCAAATATTGCATCAATGGTCAAATTATAACACTGAATGGCAACAACGACCCATTTAAATTTTATGAATCCTAATAAATTGATTGAAGATTCAATTATAGAGAAGGAAAATAGTCCATGAATAACATGTTTTCTCAAATAAATAATATAAATGTGCTAGAGATGGTCTCAACTAACTATTTCATGAATATCATGTAAGTGTATGTTCTTCCCATGAATTAAATCGAAGAGGTGGATTCGAATTCGGGAACATATTTTGCAACTTCCACAATATCCATTTTGAAAAATTAACCTAGACGTAATAAATAAGATTAAAAAACGTAATGTGTTAATGAATCCCTAGATGAAAATTCCTTCACTCCACCCAAGAAACATCATCAAATTCCCTACCTATTTAGATGAGTTAGAGGAAGTTTCTTCACCTTTTGAATGACAAATCATTGACTCCTCTCATTACACTGATAATTTTTCATTATAAAAATAACTCATTGGAAGAGGTATAGGAGGTAAATAATGATGAATTGGAAGATGAGTAATACCTTAGGGACACCCCTATATCATTTTTGTAACATATCTCCACCATTAATTATGAAAATAGAGAAATAAATCTGCGTACAACGTAAGATCCACAACCTACTTTGACCAGTGCAACCATGAAATCTAAAGGTTAAGAGGTATATACCTTTTTCCTAAATAAACACCAAGACTTATTCAATTTAAATTATGTAGAGATTCCATGATTTGATCATATGGATTCCACTCATCCCATAGGATTTCTAAAGGACCATCATGAATACAAAAAAGGCATTCAGAAGGACACATAGAACTCACACCATCGCAATTGAGGCTAATGTTGAATGTATAATCTAGTTCAAAATGATTAATCATGTTTAGTTTCCAATGTGGATTGAAAAATAATAACCTTAATGAACAATAATGGGAAAATTAGAGTCTATATCGACTTCAAATATCTCATCTGACAGTATTTGAATGATGACTTTCTAGTTCATATCATAGAGCTACTAATAGATTCGACATCTAGTTATCAAACACTATCCTTCATGGATGACAATTCAATTAAAACTAGATTTTTATGGATGTAGAATATGAATAATTCAGCACATTTAGGGTCCCTAAGTAGTATTATGCTATATGGTTATAAACTATATCTCAATAAATATCAATGGTACATACCAAAATGTCATCCATCACATCTTCAAATCCTTCCTAAGAATTTTTTTGAGTGACAAGATTATCTGGTGGTTATGTATCGATAATATTATGACAACTTGGATGATCTTAAGATCATCTTCAATAATCTATTGAATCATTTCATTATAATGGACCCCTTGAAATATGCAATCAGGGTGCCCTCAAGAATGTTCCTCAGCATTGTTGTAAGGCATAATTGAATCCAAGTGTACATATGAAGAAAACATATATCCTTAGCTTGTCACCTCTTCAAGACATCATATATTTGAGGGGATTTCATGTAAACTAGTCCTATATCTAATGCTTTATATCCAACCTCATATTTAAGTGTTCTCCCTTCACCCAACTGAAGAAAAAATGGGTTACGTGTCAACGAATTAGTTACTTCCAGGAAACATTTTACAACCACAATAAATACCTCTCGAGCTCACCAGTGCTAATTACATCTGTTAACGGGAATCCAATACTTCAATATGTGATAACTCTAGAGTGATTTTTATGCAATTTAAATTAATAAATAAAAAAAATGACAATGAAAAAAATGTTTATTACCTCATTCATGCCATTCTCTATAATGAGACTCATTATACAAATATCGAGGAGAGATGCCCTATGTCAGTCTTTATGGGTCAGAAACTAATGCAGTACATTTAGCATCATGTGTTCCATATAGTATATCATAATAAAATTATCAAATATATAATATTCTTTTTATTTTTACAGGACATTTTTCATGTTGAGAGATTATTTTACAGCCATTTTATATAAATCGTACACATTTTAAAGTAGTAGAGGCCAATTTTTTTAGATTCTCTTGCAGAATATGAATTTGCAATATAAAAATTGATAAATAATGAACATCCTTATAATGTGATTTTTTTTCAATTCATGATTAACCCATAATATTGGAAATTCATTTTTATGGAACATCTATAATCCCAAAGTATAATACAATGGAAGACCCCATGATAAATAACCTTAGTTTGAGAGTTTTACTCTTCTCTCCAGCAAAGGCAATTTTTCATTACTACTTCTTATTGTCATAAGGCTTCACTAAAAATGGGACATAATTTTAGGCTCTTATTTTAGGACTATTACTGGAACATAAAATACCATATGACTATCTACAATTGAAATAAGATTCAAATTTGGTAATAAAACAAAACAAAGAGGATTATGTGATCGGAAAAGATGATATAATCCCCTTACATGACTATGTATAAATTTTAATGATAGATTTCCTCTTAGATATAAAATTTAATAACATAACATGATGATATAATTCACATGAAGATACATTGGAAAATTAAACATTGTATTTTGAATATATAAACCATGATGAAATGACCATTATCCTTGAATATCGCTGAACAGTCTAACCTTTTGTTCATTTCAGAACCTAAGAGATCAATTTTTCTTCTTATCCCAAAACTGTATGGACCAAACATTATGTAGAATATATCTATCATGGAATACCTTCATAGTGGATTACTCTATTTAGACAGGGTTTGGGAAGAAAAAATTCGATAGAGATCAACCAATTTCATTATTTATGAATGTCCAAATCACCAGATGGTCCCATATCAGTGATGCTATTATGGAGTCCTTCTCATATGTATTGATGGAGAAAATACTACCATCATCATGAAAGAAGTGTATTGAAGAGCCTATGTTTCTCACCAATATGGATTCAATATTTATCTTCAAATATCAATTGATTGGGTATTACTAGCCCACTATAATATAAGACGTCACATAATTCCCCATAAAATTTCATTAATGCTATGTCCATGCCAAATTCATCCACCAATCACCAGAATTACTACATATATCCAAAAATACCTCATATTTTTCTACATATGTAATTGATGTTGTAAGGATATACTCTCCAGCTCTAGATAAATAGTTCAAATACATCTTAAATTATATAATTTTCTTTCACAAATGGGAAAAGACAATACCCATCAATGATGTCAAGGCCATAGGAATCATCATATTAGTGAAGGCCTTCAACATTACAAAATTATTTTCCCCTAAAAAAATTCTAATAGATTATGGTGCCAACTTCTGTTTTTATGATTTGAAGAAGGTATACTATGAGTATAATATCAAATCTAACCACTCATCCTGCTATAAGGTAGTGGCTATTGTAAATATATAGTCCATTAATAAGAATCTATCAAACATAATCTAATATATGGTGGAAAAGGATAAATATTATGGGTTGGATAAGATCTCACATGCCATGTGGGATTATCAAAATATGCCTCAAACCACCACACTGGTGACCCCATACTCATTGGTATATAATATAGAGGTAGTCCTCCCCATTGTGGTCCAATTTTCACTGCTCAATGTTTCCATATATAATAAACTTTATATAGATGATAAATCAAATAAACACTAGATTAACTGAATCAACACAATGAAATAATATTCCACAACTTACAACACATAGAGGTCTATCAAAATCAGATCGCATGATATTTTACCAAGACGATCCACCTTGGTTCATTCCTCTAAGTAGAACTGTTATTGGTCATTAGGAATCCAATGATACAAGGAAAGAAGCCTCAAATGTTTGATCCACAGTGGGAGGGACTTTAATCCATGCACAAGGTCCCCTTAAATAGAGCATATTGCTTGATCTCAATGGATGTAGAGCTCATTATGGCCCCAACAAGTGCATTGTTCTTTAGGACATATTTTTTTTGTAATCTAGCAATATTCATCCAAGATACAATATATTGAACTAATGATCAATAAATAGTCCATGCGGTAAGAATTCAAACTGTATAGCATGTCATTCTACCCCATATGATGTTAAACTAAATCATATACGTATCATTTGCATGATGATAAATGACGTAGTTAGTATTTTTCTCATGACCATAAAAAGCATGATATATCATCCTCGATGCATGAGGAAAAATCGAATGGCACCACGTTCTATGTAACACAACATTAGAACACCCCATTACTTTCCTCATGATGTAAAAATGTATGATTCACATCCATGATCTGAGATGTAAAATCGTATAGTAATTGGATCCCCACATGGGCGGGTCACATTTTGGAGTGTTGGTATCCGACCACACCTTCATTCTAGAGCTCTGTAGGGATTGATTGTCATTTATGATATATATGTAGTAACACCTAGACCTCATGTATTGGGCCCAACCTTCATTATTGATAATAAACTTAACCATTCCCCACATCAACACTGGGTTCATGTGGGGAACTATAAACAAGATCTATGTGTGGCTTTATTCCTACCATCAGAGAATATATAGTTACAAAAAACCCCTAATCTCATGAACATTCAAAATAATACTTCCCTTTCACATCATGTGACCCAAATACCTTCCTTAAAATGATAAAATTTCATGGTTAACATTCTCAACACGTGGTAGGTAACTACACGATCTCTCCAAGAACTACGCATGTCTTGATTATCATTCTAATGATATATGTAATGATTTCTAAATCTCCAGTCATAAGACCTGCTTCAAAACCGGAAATATTATCCCCTCCTTGTCAATGATAAAAACCAATACATGTATCCTCTCAAGAAGTACATACATTTTTTTTCAAAATGTAGAGACCATAAAATCTAAATTCCCCAATCATTAATTTTTATCCCCTTTGTAAGGTGGGTGATAAATTTTCCACCCCTTGTTTCTCACATTGAGCATAGATAACATGGGATTTTTTGTTTTTTAAATAGTTTTCCTTGTAAAAATAAGGCTTATCAATTCATGTTGGGGTTATCATGGTTTTGTTGCAAGACCTTAAAAGGAAGACCAAATGTCTTTACCAAATGATGTTAAACTAGATGGGGAATCATATTTAAGGAAAAAATATTGATTGATTCTCATTTACTTGAGATACAATGTGATTCCCAGATCCTATATCCTATTCTAGGACATAAAATAGGAATTTCCCCAAATCTACTATGAATAAGTCAGATCTACATAAGAGAATCCAATATGGGTTATCACCTAATGTGTGACTCAATATTTAAAAATTCAGTTTCCCCACCAATGAACTATATAAATACATGAAATAATATATAAAGACTATTTGTGGGTTGATTCATACTCCAAAAGGTAAGTAGTGATTATCATGTCCTATTACATGGTATTGACACAATATTTATTGTTCATGTTGAGTAACCATCATCCATATCAGAAGAAAATAAATAATAATGATAATTTTTTTCTGCAAGACATATAACATCATGGGTTCCCTAAGAACTATGGGTGGAAAACTTTTCATTGCAATGAGATCCATAGTAACACGTATACCAAATTTATTAGTTGCAGCCATAGGGTAATGAAAAATGACCACTATCTAACATTTGAGGAATGATCTATATAGGTGTTATTAATTGGGACCCCTAATTTATGGGTCCTCCAAGGAAACATGGATTCCCAACTACAACAAATGATATTGATCATTTCAAGGGACTCTATAATTCCATGAAATATTAGTCCAATTATTTATTTAATGCTTAGTCATATTCCTTCCACACACTGTACTACTAATCTTGGGGACTTGAATATCTCCATAATCATTCTCTAGTTACTAGTGAAAGAATGTTTGATTCATGAGGACACCATTATCTGACTATTTTGTAAGTTTCCTCAGTGGTATTTCTATAATTAACCCACATAATGGGTTTGTCACTTGAAATATTCCACTATTTTAATATTCAGAAACACAACCTAGTTGTCTATTCATAACATCACAGAGAAAATGGGTTTGTTAACTAGTGGTGTCGTCATCATAGGGAGACATATATACTATTTCTATAATCCCTAAAGACATCAAGCTTTAACCAATAATTCAACCATTGTCCGTGGTAATTCCTCATATTATATTCCATGTTACTTCTCCCATTATGAGTACTCAAAATATGTTGTCTTACAATTTCTTCCCTCATGACCGACATATGATCGAACAACCTTGATATGATAGGCCTCATTTTACCAAATCATATCAATAATAAAATTGTTCTTGAAATATGAATTAAAAAATATGCCCCATTTCAGGCTCATTGTGTGACATTAAAATGAAGAATACTTCTTAACAGAATAATTTAAAATGTATTGTTCCCTAGAAATATGTATGTCTTAAATCTCATCCAAATGAGTTATGAAGCGATTCTTAGGCCCTATGTTTTGGGCTCTTTATCACCCCCTTCCAACATTTGGGTCAAACATACAGAGGGAATTTTCCCCAATTCATGGAAATGTTTTACATGAAATTCCCTTTCCATATTCAAGAATATTTCTTTTTTAAACCAGAATATTTTTCTAGGGAAATACATATATCATTAAAATTCCTTCAACCATCAGAAATAGAATTTCCAAAATATAGAAAACTCATTTTCCTTACTATGTGGTGAATCATCCCAATTTTCATTGAATATGTTTCCCATCAATAGGTCCTATCATGTTGAGGATTCCTCTATTTGACAATTAAGAAATACACCCCAATTGGATTTGCATAAAGTCACCTACAAAATGGGGTTTTCCAGGAATGGTAATTTATTATTCATAAGAGGACTCCTATATCTCCATAAGAACCTCCCCGTAAAACATTACAAACTTTACAAATAATAAATAAAAATGAGGATACGTTCCCATACAGATTACCATGAAATATAGAATAATAAAAATTTTTGGTCAGACTTAAATGACGTCAAATTAAAGCTCCAATGTCCTTTTCTTATTAGAGTAAACTGGATAAAATAACATCTTATTCAAAAGAAGATAAACTTGAAAAACATTCTCATTGTAAGACATTATACTACTCAGTCCATGATATGGTCTAACGACAGTGAACTACATAATGATTCAACCCTTGTCATAAAGGGTTCTTTCCCAAGACATTGGTAATTAAAGAAAATGTATCCTCCTTTACACAATCCTAATTTTTAAAAGATCAATTTCTTACTCATGGAAAAGTTAAATTGTAATTATCTCTTCATTATTGAACAAATTAGCATGAAAAACCCCACATTTTTATCTTGAGAAATCTGGAACTTTTAAAAACCCCCGACCATTAGAGGTAGAATGTTGGATTTTCTGAACATACCTATATCAAAATATGTAGTAACGTTCTTGAATAGTATTTTCATAAGCATCCCAAAAATTAAAGGGAATTTGAGCCAGTAGATGACACTACTTGATTATGAAATAACATGCCTAGTTGGATTTTCAGAACGTCAACTAAAAAAGAGGGTTTTGACCAAACCATATTTTTTCATATAAGTTAAAACTTTTATTTCCTTAATAACTAAAAATATTACATTAGAAAACCCATTTCAAACTCGATCCATGTCTATTCCTAAAATATTTGTATCATATTATTTTTTAGATTTGGAAATCAAAAAACCATGACAGAAAATCCCCACATGGCATTGAAAGTATTGTTAGATAATCCTTGGATATGACACATTTTTTGGGTTATAATTCCAAAAATTATGGTCAATGTTGTTTGACCTACAACAAAAATCAACTTAGTCCTATTTCCAAAAAATTAAACTACCTATAAAATAAGTCACAATACTCGGCAAGTTGAAAAACTATACAGAGAACTCTAGATAAAAGTGAGACTCGACTCATCTGACTTACATCTCCATGATTTGGGAAATAATCAATCAAAAAAATGAAAAAATGAATAAATCTTTTTAGGTTTCAAATTTACAACGGTCTGACTAGGAATTAGCTAATTATCAATAACCATGTCTTATTCATACTAAACATAGAAAAAAAATTCGGTGATGAAAAAAAGACACATGGTTTGTATCAGTTTTATATAACCCTAAAAATAGTCAAACTATGGTCTCTATGCACCATGACTTAGGAAAAAATTATATAAACCTCCCAAATGTACGATAGCTTGAATGCCAAACAAATGAAGATGGAATAGATTATTGTTCCCTATAGTAACCTTAGAACCACATTATTTTTATTTTGATCATTTAAAATTCTAAGGGGGATTTTGTTGACACAATCAAATGAGTCCCATGAAAAATACAATAAAATTAAAGACTATATCCAAAATTTGACATAAAATTCCAATTTGGAGTAGTAATAAATCATTATATCAGAAGGATAAACTTTTATTTCCATGTGCTGAATTAATTTTACACACTAAGGGATGAGGATTCCTTAGAAACATTTCCTAATCCAATTTAATAGCAGTGTAATCCTCCCACTAAGAGAATACCATATGATTAGAAGGATATGTGGGTTTGTAGGTATTTAAACACAATAATTACTTAACCCAACATGAAATGTTCATGGCATGACTCTATATTTTTCATGGGGGTCAACGAAAAAATTTAACTAATCAACCTAGAGGGAAGAGATCGAAGCCCGACACAAATCCTAAGAATGATCACATGGGTGTAGCTACATCATGATGAATTAACATGTTCTCCCATGTAGTCTTACATACACCAATCCTACACTCCATGAGGCCAGAGAATTTCCTTCCTTCATAGCCCAGAAGGAGTAGGCACTACTACACATGTCATCTACAAACACCCACCCTACCAACCAAAATGCTCATATATTCTCCCTTGTACATCACTGAAAGGATACACAACACTACACGAGGTACCTATATCGAGTAACTTGTACATAGTCATACGCAAGATAAATCCTTTATCAAAGGTAACCATTTTTCATATAAATAGTTCCCAATAGAATCTCATTTCTACAAATTGGATAATTGGAAGAATATCTGAAGCTCTGGAAACACATCCCATTTTAATAGTTCCTCCAAAACCCATTAGGTTTCTCTATAATACTAGATAAAAGAGGGTATTAATGGTAATAGTGAGATAAATTTTATTCTAGTGTCTAAAACACAAGAAACCTAAGAGAGGACACTTTTCTAACTATTGGATAACCACTAGAATGGAGTCCCCTTCCCTATCATCAGTCCTATGTGAGTCTAATACAGGGACACCTAGGGAGACACTTGTTTCATAAACAAGGCCTTTCCAAATTATTGTGGTATAGGTTGTCCATTTATCATGCATATCTATCTCTCACATGAGAAAAAACAAGGCTAATCACTTCTAGATCATCCCCAGAACTAGAGGAAGCACATTTTTTCACCATGCAAGGACCGTTTCTAGCCTCCCTTTGATCCCTCTTACATTGCACCAATGGAATACACTCTCTTACTTTGGATCCATCATTGGTGGGAACCAAATTGAAAGTTATTATAAAGCCTCAAGATTTGAAAACCCATGTAATGAAGAACAATAGCAGGTCTCTAATTTGGATATAAATACCATTGATCAAAGGATTCCTACAATTATCCCACCTAGTGGGAAGCGTCCTTAGGGAGAATGTGGATATTCATTCCTTTAGTAATGAGGAACCCGACCTTGGGGTGGGGTCAGGGATCTGGCAGTCTCAAATATGAGGGCTAGGACCATGTATATCCTGCATTATCTATTAGAATAGGGTCCTCCAATTCGATCTGTGAGGGAGGGAATCATGCTTGCTTTTCCATTTGATTAGTAGTGGCCTATCCTCCATCCTTTCAAAAGAAAATAGAACTTCGGAATCCCTCCAAATGTAATAGAATATCTTTTTTATTGGACCCCCTTTCTCTATTCATTCCACCTACTCAATGCCACCCAATATATATTTGTCTAGGTAATCCTATCTAAATGAGAAAGATACAATGATGGAAGGGAAGGGGTACATCAAAGAAATTCATTCTTCCCATATAGCCAATCCTCTTACTCAAATGTGATAAGGATGGTATAGTTTTACAGATCTTACACATCCACTTGTTTCTCACATTCATGAATTAATCCTATGGGCTTAGAGGATATATATGATTTTGGAATCCACATGGTCATATACATGATCTGGAAGAGTATTTTGATTCTATATATTCCTCTCTTCTTCCATCAGAGGGCCCATATAGGCATGCTTCCACATTACCATGAATCCAACTAAGGGCATCCCTCATGGAGTAAGCCAATAGTCTTTGTTGTTGGATGTAGAACATTTTCTACTCTTCCCATTCCTATGATATAGCAGTACAGATAATAAAATGTGACTATACAAGGATCAAAATAAAATAGAAGATAGTAACATCAAAAACCCTTTCTCATTCCTTTTAGTACCCAAAATTTTTCCACCAGTAAACCAATCATATTATGTGATTTCATGGATCTACCACTATCTATTTTTTTCACACTAAGCATGACTGACATGGACATTGATGTTTGTGGTGATCATGATATACACATGATAACAAGTATAATAGTGCATCCTTTTGTATACTTAATTCCCAAAAACATAAAATACATCTCCCCTTCGTTGTAATCCCCAACCACATCCACACTCAATAGGGAATCCTCTTATATGATGTATGCCCCAAAACCAAACATTGGAACTTATATTAAGTGTAATACCCAACGAAATGAAACCTAACTACGGAATCTACCTATATTTTGTTATCCTAAAAACCAAAAATTGGGCCTCCCAACATTTATGAGCCCCAACTATACCCAAACTCACTAAGGAATCCTCTTACATTGTGTAAACCCCTAAACCATACATTTGGAATCCCATTTGGTGTAATTCCCAAACATACCCAAACTCACTAGGGAACCCTTCTATAGGTTATATTATTTGAAACCCAACCTCATGGGAATCATACCAAGTGTAATACCTAACCAACTATTGGGATCCTCTTTAAGAGTAACCTCCAACAGAACCTCCCAAATAACCTCATTAAATCATCTTTAGATGTAATCCTCTACAAAATCTTCTAAAAGGGACATACTCTCCTATGTAAAAAACATCAATATGGATTTCATTGGCATAGGTCCTCACAAAAGAACTATGTTGTCTTTGTTTACCATTCAAATGGGACACATAGAAAACCTCCATATGGTCCAAACCCAACACCAAAAATCATCCATAATTCTATCAATGTCATATTCCTTGAACGGTCTTATCCAATATGGTCACCCATATCTATTCTAGTTATCTTAGGATGATCCAACATAAGTCCAATAGAAAACATAGAAAAAGAATCTTTTTCCTAATTTTCCTTGCCTCATGACTCTATACTTCATGGTTTGGGGCTTACCACATGACCTTAAAAGGTATTATGTGACCCAATAATTGGCATCTAACATCATGCGTTATTATTACTTTCACAGGGATATATAGGAATCCCATCTCATGGGTCTGATCCTGACATCAAAAAAATTGTTGTCTCCCTAGATGATGATACACCCCCGAGTTCCCCACTTTATGGTAAAAAACTAGAATCATAATAAAATGGTAAAATATTTTCTAATGAGTTCATAATTGTTTACCTTTGATGTAAAACCACACACACATATATATATATATATATGGATCAATGATGAAAAATTGATACATACAATTGATTCTAAATTCAACACATGTTAATAATATATTGTCAATTAAATAGTGACACCTTAATAGTTGAGAATTAATGAAGGAATCATGAATACATCATAAATCTATGAGAGAGTCCCATAGAATAAAATAATTTCACTCAAAATGTTGTGATGATCCCAACATCCAGTCCACATAACCGATGTGAGTTCACAAGTGTCATTAGCCAAGTTCCCCAATGAGAACCCACCTTGGGAAAGTAGGTCTTTAAATCTCATGGACAAAGAACCATTGGATTTTTATAGTTCCATGAATAAAATCCATTGGATACTGATAAAAAAAGGATGTAGAAATGTGTTTGGTGTAAATGTTAATCCACCAAAAGCATAAAATTCCATTCAAGACCCACATCATATTTCAGGGTCAAAATAGCAATGAACAAGTAGTGTTCAATTTTGGGAATGTTTCCAAAATAGGAGATGCTTCATTTGACATTAAAGAGATATTTTCGACCAATAAGGAATATGATTACCAAACTATTGATAATTCATGAGATACCTTTTGTATAAATAAAGATAAGTGTAGTGATTATAAGGATGTGGATTACATTGAACCGATGATGATAGATACCATTGCACCATTCATACCATTGGTCATCAAGTCACCGAGGTTAGAATTGATTCCTCTAATAATCATATTAATGTAATAGTTATTATAAACTATTGAATCATTGAAGATATCATCAGTTCATATTTGAAGGAATTAAAAGAATAAAAAAAAATTATGTCATGAAATGGTATAAGAATTCAATTTTCTAGGGTTTGGTTGAAGTCAAGTGGTTAGTACCAATATTGTCACCCACAAAATCTTATAAGAGGATAGAAATAAAAAATATCAACATCCCCAGATTAAAATACCTCCTTTTATAAAATAATTATTCATGAAGGTAGTATTAAAGATTCTCAACACTTGTATATATTTTCCATCACTACTAGTGAGTGGTAGAGTTTTTTTTTCAAGTCTTCCAATTGAAAGGTGGATCAACTATCATTAAAAATATTGAAGATGAATTAATATGAAAAAAAACTATTATTTTATGTAGGGTATGTTTTGACTACATAAATCAATACACAATGGCTAAAAAAGGCCATTTTCAATACCATTCAGAGATAAAATACTAGAGAGGTGTTGTTTGTATAGATTATACTAATTTCCAAATGGATATTTTAGATACAATCAAATTACAATCAATATAGAAAATTTTTATAAAACCTCATTAACATTATATTTAAGAACCCTCATCTATCAAGGATGAAATTAGAAATGTGAAGCACACTGATGAAATTTCAATGGTGCATCTAACACATTTTCCAAGATATAGAGGGGGAGTTTCAATAGATTTACATGGATTTATTCTCCATACCAGGAAATTATTTTTAAGTCTTAATATGAAATCAAGAGTTATTCATTCAGTGATGTGAAGAGAATTGCCTATTTTTAATCTTGTAAAAATTTAATATTATTGTCCAACAAGGAATATTCCCCAAAAATAGGAAAATCAATGTATGACAAGGAATTTTATCTAGAAAAAATTAATGTGATCAACGATTGACCAAATACCATGACTTGTAAAAGGTATTCAGATTATTTTGGGCCACATAAGATTTTATTACCTATTTTTTAATGATTTTTCAATAAAATCCCACCGAATTAAACAAATATATTCAAAGGAAACCCCATTAAATTTCAGTAAATTTTTCCAGTGCTAATTAAACACTTTAAAAAACAGTCTAGCGGCCTCTCCTTTCATATTTTCACCTGAATGGGATAAGGACAGTGAACTAAAATGAGACACCAAAGATTTTTATGTGATCACCATTATATGATAGCATGTTGGATACATTTCTACCCTATACATCATTCCATTAATAAAAAATGAATAGTTTTCCAATTACAGAACTCAGGAAAAGGAGAATCGGGTAGTGGACATTGCATTTGACTAATTTTACTCATACCCAGTGGTTTCTAAAGTGGTGGTGTATGTAGATCATGATACACTAAAATACCTTTTAATAAAATGGGTTTCCAATCCATGACTAATATTATAGATCCTTTTATTACAATAATTTGACATAGTCATCAGAGAAAAAAATTGGACTAATAATTACATTGATGGGCAATTATCTTGACATCCTCTATAGATTTATAGGAAGAAAAAAAATTATAATTGAGGATGATTTTACTAATGAAAAACTTTTCAATATTAATACAAAATAATTTCCATGGGCTAATGATATTGAAAATTATCTTTGCATGAGATCTCTATACTCAAACATCACCCATTAATTAACGAATAATTACAAGGATGAGGCATCAAGCAATTAATAGTTAGAAAAACTATTATTTAAGTGTTGTGCTAATGGTTTGATGTGACCTTTCATACCAAATGATAGAAATCAAAGTTTGATGTCAATTTCTTACATGTCACCAGCTAAAAGACAAGATAGGGAATAATCAAACCATGATTAAGCTCCTACAGGGTGGACTATTCAATCTTACACTCTATAAGGATGTGAGGATATTTATATAGAGTTGTGATCAAAGCCAGTAAATGGGAACAAATTGAAAACAAAATAAAATTCCCGAAAACAAAATCCTTGATGTAGAATTTTTATTGTATGGGGAATTATTTTCATGGGACCATTCCATAATTCATATGGGAATTATTACATCATAGTATATGTGGAAAATGTTTCGAGGTAGGGAGAAGCTAAAGCCACCACCCATGCAACAACCATAATGGTCATGATTTTTAAGGATATTTTGGCATAGATTTATATTTCCCAAATTGCACATTAGTAATTGTGGAACAAAGTAAACAAATACTGTCATCAAAGGGATTCATAGAAAATATGTAATTTGATACAACACTTCAACATCATACCACCCATAGAATAGTATAAATGTTGAATTATCAAATCAAGATATCAAACAAATTCTTCAAATGAATTTGATTAAATTTATAAATGATTAGAGTTTTAAATTGGATGAAGTACTTTGGAAATATTACATTTCATGTAAGACACCCATTGATGCTAATTATTTATGTCTTTTTATGGAAATACCTTTCACTTATCAATACAATTATGGCCTATCCATTATTGGGAAATAAAAAAACATTAAAAAGGCTGAAAAAAATCTAGAAAACAATTATTGAAAAAAAATTATGAGATAAAATATATTAAAATTGTAGATTAGGAAAAAAAATGAACCGACAAAAATAAATGGAATGAATAATGCATTTGATGATACATCTTATCACCAAGGTATAATGTTCTACTCTTTAATTCCTATATAAAGATATTCTCATTGAAACTGAAATCGTAAGAGTTGGGACCATTTTATGCCTAAAATATTTTTCAATATGGAATGATTGAAATCCAAATTGGTGAAGGGAAACACATTAAGAACATTGGTTAGGGATTAAGAATTTATTAATAACCTTTTCATGAAGGGAACATTGTTTCTTCAAAATTAAATTGATTTGAAGTCTTAGTCTATATAACCACACTAAATTAAATGATTAATGGGAGTCAAACTAGAATAGTTTTCTTATATTAGAATAGGTTTTATGATGTTTGGGATGGTTTGGTAATACTGAAAACAGGTCAAATGTTCTTGGCTGTATTGTTCAAATTGGCATAATACTTGTCGTTTCAACATTACATGACATGAGTATTTCAGGGCTGGGAAAAATCAATTATATTTATTTAAATGACTTTAATAAATTTCATGATGTAAAATTATAATTAAATCATTATGATCCCTAATTCTAGGGTTTACATGGTCCATGATACCTGCCCCCTCCAACAACCAACCTCCCCTTTTGCTGCTCGAGCTCCTATGGATTCCCCCATCCTCTTCATTAATCTATCACTTGAGTTTCAAACTTTTCTCCTATTTATTATTCCTTATAATTACTTATATTTAAAATGGTTCTCATAAATATAATTGGTTCTTTATCAATTGAAAATGAATCCTAGTGTAACGACCATCATCCACCCAAACATCTAGTATTGGATCCTCAACCGCCACCGACAAATCCTTTCCCTTAAACATCTAGGTTTTTCTCTTCCACTCCCACATCCATGTATGATTTATAGTATTATTACTTCTAGTAATAGGTATGTTCAGAATATTCAGACCAACACAACTACCTACATGATTCTACACCTAAGAATCTGATTTGTTTAGTACATTCTTAGTTCAATTTATTAAGGACTGGTAAGAATATTGATGGAGCCATTGTTGAGATGATACTGATACATGAGGGAGTACTATAAATCATTAGTATCATGAAACCATCTCACATTATTGAGGTATTATAGGTGATGTACTAGAATCTTTCCCTTGGGATCCTAGAATATTTTCATCTTGACATCCCATGTTACTTTTAGACTAGGAGGCCATCCATGGGAGCTCATATTGGGTTAGTTTACAATTAGACTGGTCATATATTATTCAGACGTTATTTCTTCTATAGTATTTAATAATGTGTGGCTAGACCGTAGAAGGATGAACATAGTGATAAGTTAGGCATTGTTAGCCCATTACCCACAAAAAATTTATGATCCATGTATGATGAAGAGAACCCATATGTATTGGGAAACATTTTGGATCATATATCTGGTTATGACCAATACTTGGATATATAATGTAGATAATCATGAGAGAATCATCAAGATATTGTCTCTAATCATATCATATACCATGGTAATCTCTGTGGTCAACATGGAAAACCAGTTCTCAATCCATTATGAGGCATAGGTGAGGGGGTATTATTGTGCCTTGAATGGGGTAGACTCTACCCTTATATTTTGTTTCATCTAGGTGTTTTCAATGCCACACAGCCCCTTAAATCATTGAGGATTATCAAGTATATTCATCAACTACTTCTATAAAAGATGTGTATTTTTTGGAATATATGGGTGTGCTACACTCGAATCCTATGTTTTTGGATGATGATGTCGAGGTCCCAGCTCATCGTGCTCCATCTCACCTACTCGCACTAATGATGCACTTATACCTCGTACCCCAACCCCTACTTCCTAGACCACTCCACCACCCTGACTACACCACCCCCAACTCATTTGATACCCATAAAACAATTCATCATAGATATCTGGGCTCTTATCTAGTGTATTCTGAAAACATAGAGATGGTTTTACCTTTATCTCAGCACCCCCTTCACTAATCCCTCATAGTTTAATCCCATTTCATAATCACCAACCACTACATCTACCAACCCACTAATTTCTTCTAAAGACCCAGATCTTATTATTCCAACCCCATCATCCAATAAAATTTACTTTCCAATAGATATCATAGATCCTAATACCCAAAAGGCCTTCATAGAGGAGTAGGATCATTGAGGTAACAACCATTCCATATATTCTTCATCTAAAGAAACATTCAACGATCTAGATTCTATAAATTTTTACCTAGTACAGATATTCAACTCAGCTCCACCTGTTATGAATAAACCGACAACATGAACCATGTAACCTTCTAATGTGGGAGATCTACCTTTCATCATCTCTATAGATACCATAGACATAATGGGGTAGATATAGGAACCCACTATTTTAGAGAGTACCATTTATGTAGCTTTCATACTTTCTATACACTCATCATAGTTTTCCTTGTACCCCTCCACCACTATACTCTATCTTGGGTGTATTTTTTATACTCATAGTATTACTTATTCATTAATATATCACTTATTATAAATAATAGATGGGATTTGATTTTTGACTATAAGCCTATCTTATTACCATTATTACTTATGCATTCATTTAGATAGGTCCCAATGTAATACGTCTAATATGGTTATTAGTGGGACTGTTAGAAAACAATATGGACTCTCGTATGATTTATTTTCATGAGTTGATATCATAAAGGGATGAATCCATGTTCTTCATCTCAAAATTACATAATAGTTCCCACCATGAGCTAAAATAATTCAATATGTACCATATGCGATCTTTGATTGGACCACTCCTGAGGTAGTGATCCCCACCATGCAGCCAAATAAGCTTGAGTAAAAAAATACCAGTTCCAGTAATAGGTAGATGACAACTAAGCTGATGGAACCCTCCACTTGATAATTTTCCATCATTCTGGATGGTGATTTGTTATAATTAATTTATGGGAGGATTTATATATTTTATCCAATTATATGTAATTATGATTTTTCATTTATTTATATGTATTTTTTATTGTTCCTTTATTTCCCCATCGTGCACTTATATCACTATGTTCTTCACTATTCTTCATTTTTTCGTACTTTGTTCACCTTCTACCTTTCAACATTCATTTTGGTCATATACTACATTTTAATTGACTTCTTATTGCATGAATGTTTATTTCTAAAAGTATTTATAGAAAACCATTTGTGTTATCAATATCCAGCATTTCTCCCTTACCATCAACTTTATTAAAGGGGGCTATCAATTCCCGTAATTAATTTTAAAATTTAAATCCCTAATTTTCTATGCTATTATTCTTTTCTCATCCAAGAAATTTTCTAAAATATTTTAAAAAATAATTCATTTTCTATGTGAGGAAGATATTATTGAGCTTTATTGTGTGTACACCATGATTATTGCTTGTTTTAATTAGTCCATGAGACATGTTTTTATTGAAATCTTGGTTTAACTTGAAATCTAAATTCACCCATTCAAATAAAATAAAACGTTTTATTGGAGAATATTGATATCTAGTATATTCTTGCTTATATTTTTATCATGATTTCTGATTTGATTCATTTAGTTCTCATTTTAATACCTCTCAATTTCTTTTGATTGAATTATTAATTATTTTTATGCCCTTAGTGATTTCCCTATTTTTGTATTTACATTCATAAGAGTATTTTGAACATAAATTGTCATATTATTTTCATAGAATAATTCTTAACAGATACATGGGGAATGTAATCATATTATAAATTTAATTATAATCATATTGATTCTTTTACTGATTAAATAAACACTTAAAATGATTGGGAAAATATTTTTGAGCCATTTATCTAAAACATCATCCACATATATCGTTTTTATACCCATATAATCTATAAACGACCTTGTTAGGATTGAGCAGTATTACATTCCTATTATATCTATTCCATTTCTAATAATGATATATTTTCATGATTGTTAGTTGAATAAGTGTGAGGGATAGGGTTATTACTTATTGAAGAAGTATTATTACTATGGAGGATATGTATAGAGACTATTTCATTGGATCCATATGATGTAATCTGGGGATCTTTTATGTACCAAACAATGTTATACTATTAGGAAAAATATATAAATATAAAATAATGTGGGTTTTGTGATAGGAAGATGAAAAATCAACACTACTAGACTAAAGAATCTTATGATAAATCATTTTTGGTTAGGTGATGGATGTGATATCAGTTTAACAAACGACCTTGAAAAAATGAACAAAATAAATTAAAATAAGGAATGTGATACATTCATTTCACTTTTAAAATTATTCTATTATCCTTTCCTAATTTTATTGTCAGTGTGTAAATGTATCTTTCTAGGATGATATTTTTCATCGCAGTATTCCTAAATATCATGCACTATTATTGATAGTTTACCCTCATTATTAATTTTTTCTTTTCATCGACCCACCTACACATAGCCAGAATTTCATTTGATCCTTATTGTTGAAGCCTTAAATATTAATTGTATATTAATTTTAATGGAGTGAAGATGTATTATCCAATGGAAATATATGGTTAGGACTATGTATTCATGGAATAATAATAACATCAGGTAAATTTATCATTGAGTGATGAGAGAAAATTCAGCATGAGTTAAATTGGAATATGTAAATAGCTTCTGAGTAATAGTTGAAAAACTACAAATAAAAGAAGAATGTATCTGAATAAATAACAAAACCATGATGTTAGATTGATTTTCTCTGTAAGAGATATTTCGGAGGACTATATTGTTTAACTAAAACTTTTTAATATATCTATTCATACTTTCATAGATAACGAGTTTGGTTTTGGTATGTTCTTGCCAGAAAATGGTATGAATTATCTATAAATGACATCCTATATTTTAGGAAAATCCTAACATTACACATTGTAAAAACTATTCATGATGTAAATTCCTTGACCAATGAACCCTTACAAGGAAAATTACATCCCATGAAAATTGTACAATATTTGAATCCAGTTATCCAACTCAATTAAGGATGTGAACTAATGAAAAATAGTGAAGGATACATATTTTGAACCAGCTGAAGATTCATTCCATGAATTTCGGATGAAATTCAGGAGATATATAATTTTTGGATTTTTTTGGATCTGAGTTCATAGGGTGAATTTTGAGTAAACATTATAAAATTATTGGTGGAGAACTCTTCTAATGATGACTGACAATATTAAACCAGTACAGAACATCAGTTTCATGGGCTTATATATATTCCAAGACATGATGAATCAAATAATAAGTCACACTATTATTTCATTCTTATGATTTAATACTTTTGGCCTTCAAGGTTCATTTTTATTCCCTTTTTATCTTTGATTTTCAATTTATTTTACTACTAAAAAATAATTCCATTGATTTTAGATTGCTATTTAGGATCTAATTTCTTTTTAATTACAATGGCACTTTCAAACCGAATTATTGCGTATTATTTCGTATTCATTGATTCAAGTAAGTGTTTGATTGTTTTTAAATTGATTTAATCATGGAATCATCTAGTATGATAGGTTTAATTGTTGTATAAATCACGTTTCTAGTTTCTTTTATGTCAAATGTCATTGTTATCATCTATGGCTAATCTACTAGTGTAACAATTATTGGGTAAGGTTGTTTTAAAAATAATGACTCCATAAATAAAAAATTAGTTAACCATGCAGATAGAAATGAAGTTTAGAATTCGTTTTAATCTCATTATTTGTGCAACCCTAATCCAGGAAATTAAAAAAGAATAAACCTGGCCATGTTGGAGTTATGATGGAGGGGACCATAAACCAATGATTTTTTTCCTTTGAATCCATGCCATATGCACTTGGGGTGTTGAATACCTATAGAAAAAATATTAGTTTCTAGTATGGGTAAATCAATTTGGTTTTACCAAAACCCATTAGTGGCATTCATATTTCTTCACAACCTAAGACATAGGAATATCTAATGAATGATTTAGGATTACATTTTATATAATACCTAATATTAACCATAATATCTCTATTTATCTAGAAGTAAACTAATCAACATTGGTTTTAGAAGATCAAAACCATGACAGTCACATGAGGAATCCATGTACCAGGTTCTAATATCTAGGTTACCATCTTTTATAGTTGTTCCTATTTGGTTTGACCCCATTATACCACTATTATATTCCTTTATATCTTGTTTAGTTAGATATAATACAAATTTCTAATATTATCCATGCACATGCAGAATCAATGACACTACACAGGCCGGTTAGTCCATGACCCAACCATATGATTTAAAGATAAATGATCTTATAGACCCCAATAGAAAGGATCACCATTCAAGACACTAATATACAATCACAACATAACTCTAGAATTATATGTGGATTTATTTATATTATTATGAGATATGTAGTGATACCAAAATTTGATATGTCGTTCCATCCATAAATTGATAAAAATGACCACTTCATCATAGAATTACATGATTATTGATTCTTACAACAATGAGATATATAGTGATGATTGGATTATTCAACCAATGAAAATTTGGAAAAAAATTACACCACTCTTATATATTTCAGCCAGATCTATATAAAAGAGTCCAGTGTGGGTTTTTATATCATTCTTGACCCTGTATTCAAAAAAATAACACTCCCTTCAAACAAAAAAGACCTATTAAAGGAGATATATTATAGAAGTACATATGTCTTGATTCTGTTCCATATAAGCTTCGTAGATATTTCTTGGTTCTTAAACCCATACCCATCCACAATAAACATTAAAAAATAACATTCCTCTAACACTATGTAATATTATAACATTTTTTAGTTAATTTCTATGATGGTATAACCTTATATAGCTTAATTGACATCCTAATGAGATAAATTGTGACACCACAATCCTTCGTTTCAGGATTATCTATGTACACAACACCAATTATATTATCCTATATAAGATTTAGGTCTATATAGAACATACACTTTTTGGAAATGAACAGCATTGGTCTAAATTCCGTAAACATATTAAGGAATTTTTTCTTTCAAAAATAAAACATTGTGTCTTGGGAAACTAAAATACCAAGAATATTCCTTTGGATACTGGATATAACATATTTCATCTCCGAGGGAAACTTTTTTACTATTAATTATATGCTTATATGTGGCTCTACATAATTAGTTCCCCAAATGATTCCTATTAACAAGAGGAATCTTATTCTTTCATAGAAACATTTTTATTTCCGTACACCCCAAATATCTCATAGTGGAATCCTATTTTTAAATTTGGTAATTGGTACCCATGGAGTGTTTTTACCATGTCTCCCTTTCTGAACCACATACCCCCAAAGTCAGGGTTTACAACATTATTTAATTTCTGACCCTCACGCATGGGATATGTTAGAATAATATGGCAAATTTCCTTCAAATTTAATTGTTTATTGGTTGGTTTCATCACCATAAGATAACTATACATGAAATGACCATTTGGAGAAACCCAAAACCTTGAATTTTTCCAATGTTCAAATAGTCGTCCAATTTCCTCTTATTTCTAATACCAAGTATAGGTCAAATGAGCTTATTGTTTTTAGATATTATTTTGATTTATATGCTTATGCCATACCACAAAAAAATCCATTGAATTAGTGTTCTATCATGCATGACCTAACACGGTTCATAATGGGTTCCCCTAAATAGTACTTGTTTACATGCATTTTAGATATGTGTTGGAAATCTCTATCACATTACTATATATTTATTGATTCTCATCCTAAAGACATATGTATAGATTCTTAGATTCTATATTGTAGGAAAAAACTCAAAAAACAATATCTGTCCTAAACTGTGAAAATAATCCCAGTATGGGGTTTCCTCACTAGAAAACATATGATTGGAGAAAAATACTGATGTTCCTTGAAATAAAATTTGTGTTATAAGATTCTCACTGATGTAAAATGCTAATCAAAATGACTCACTTCATAAATATTGGATTCATCCATTTTTTCATATACCACACACTATTATCTTAGGAAACTAAAATTGGAACAAATTCACTTTGGATATTAGTGATAGTAATATCCTACTCTAAAGGAAACCTTTATTTTAAATTTTCAATATATTATTAGATGTGGTTTTTTATATTGTGTAACCTAAATCTAACATGAATACATATATTATTCTAATATCAAAACAATCCATATATTTATCATGATTCATATTACTAAAATACAATGATTTAAGATACATCTGGAAAATAATTATTGAACCCCAATTCAAAATACCTCAATCATATTTCTGAAATCATTATCAATAATTCAGGTCTTTCCATTGTATAAGGGATAAACCTTATTTTAGGGTTTTTTTAGGTAATACCCATGTTCCCTACCTAGAAAAAATTGAATAACATGGAAATATGGGACTCTATGGCCTTTATTTATACATAGAAATAACATTCCCACCATTTTAGATATTTCTCTAGATGATTATTCATACCTTCATGAAAAGTAGGAAGATAAATTGTCTTTAATATTTTTTTATTTCCATGTGAAAATTCATAAAAGGCAATCCCCCTGTTATTTTAATTTTTAAGAATCTCACCAAAGCTCCCATTGAAAATTATATGTCATGATAGCTGGTTAGGATTAATTATAATATCATAACCTCTTTTAATTTTATAATGTGGTTTCTCATAATCATCGATGGGTCTATCACATTTTGTGTTAACAAATATTCCTCCTGGTTTCATCCATTTACTAAAACAACAAAGTATAGTAAGAGAAATAATAGTATTACAATAAATCCATACAATCATTAATAATATGTTAAATTAGGTCAAAGTACTGAAAAAATAATTTCAATATATGACACCTTATTTATATCCCAGGACATTATTGTTAATCATATAATCAAATCCTTTATGATGGTTCATAAAGATTTTGTGAATTTCTAAATAACATTCACCTTGAGTATTAATCCAGTTATGAATTAACCCTAGTTATCATATTCCATGCAATGCTCGAGTCAATCCGGAGACACATTTTTTGGTGTTATAATCCTAGATACATAAGTTCCCAAAACCTATCAAAATGTATTATCTATATAGGGCAATAATTTTTCAAAAACCTTTCCTGTTATACTTCACCAATATTATAGGATTCAATAATTAGTCTTATCATTAGACTTATCCATATATTCTAACAAATGTTTTCACATCATAGTTTCCAAAGGGTAAGTAAACCTTGTTTCGATTATAACTATAATTACTGAAGTATTTTAATTATTTTATTACATGATTATTATAAATAAACATCAATTAAAAATAAATAATAATCAAAGACATTAAAGGAGGCATCACTCGTGGTGGCTTAATCTTTGAATTTGGTTACATAATGGGATTCGTCTTCATGATAATAATGGATCTTCATTAAAATTTTGGTTTTTTTCTTTTTATTTCATGGTTTATGTTCGATGGTGATTATATATTTTGGTGTGTAGTTTTTATCATTAAACTAGTGGAAACGATGGTTTCTTTTTTGTGTTAGGGTACATGATGCGAGGAGGTTCATGTCTTGAGGCTAGGATGATGTATCTGTTTTTTTATTATGAATTTTAAAATTTGAAAACAGAAATGTGATTTTTTTGTTATATGGGGTATGTGAGATAGTGGTGTTTAATAAAGGTTCTTAAAAAACAAATAATAGATTTTGAAAAAACATAATTGAAGAGAAAGGATCATGAGTAATCACATGGAAGAACAACATAAATATCCTGGTATTTTAAGACTGTGACATCATAATAAATATAGAATAAACCAAAAATATGACATAAACATGAGTTAAGTATAAAAACCTAGGAAATATCAAATGGTGTAAGTTACACTAATGGATTAGTTTTACTATTTAATCTAGTACACAATGTGTCATGATGCTATGACATTAACCAATGCACTGTTGTTCTATTAGGGAACACCGATCATAATAAGTTCATGCTATATATGTGATACATAATGGAAATAAATCATAAGACAAAACATAAGAATTACCCATGACATGAAAATGGGTTTTATAATCTTTATTCATATTATATTCAATTGAAATTTCCTAATGAACACATTTATGAAATGGTTACAATGAATTTATCACCACATCAATGAAATGGAAAATAAAATAGCTATATATTTGAGATACATATATTCATAATTTATAAGATATCTAAAAAATCATCGGGTTATTTCCATTAATAAAACTAAAATAAATTCTATATTTAATTATTTTTTCTCATTTTTTAACTTTAAAGGATATAATTACATATGGAAATTATGTTGAAGGATTACATCAAATATTTCTTAAGGAAAATATCCTCTCTATTTGAAATTTTTTTTAAAATCTAATAATTTCTCAAATATTAATGAGAATATTTATTTCAAAATAACCTTTTAAATATAAAATTGAATATTTATAAAATTGGGTGTTTATGGTGGTGGAAGAGATTCATTCACACCGAATATGTTAAAATACCACCATTCATTTGATATTATTAAAAGAAAATTAGAAAAAGTTCATTAATATAAAAAATAAAAAGTGATTCCTTTAAAAATAAATTTTAAAAAAATTTAGTAATATATTAATTTAAATAATTAGAAAAAATTAAATCATTTATTGAAAACATGGATTTGAAAGGAATGGGTTTTCTACTATAAAGATAAATGGAGTTTGATTTTAAAAATATAATTATTAATAATTATAACTAAAAAATTGAGGAAAATGATAATATTAATTGAACAAATAATTAATAAATAGTGGATAATAAAGTAAAATTGGTTTATTGTAAAATGATCAAATAATTTCCTTCAATATAAATTTAATCAATATCAATCCTGAATAAAATGGCATGGTGGAATAAAACTATAAATCATTAGTTTCTATTGATTCATAACATCCCATTAAATATGTTTATTAATTGTAACCTAAAAATCATGACATATAATGTATTGAAGATATATTACTCAATGGGGTTGTTTATACACCATTTAACCCAATTTAGGTGTGTAAAATAACATTTATGTCAAATAAGAAAGTTTGAGATGAAACCCATATAATGTTCAGATCATTGTGGTGAATTTTAATAAATATGGTTATTATGTGTAAAAAATATATATTCACACATTAAATTTTTTTAATAAAATATATACCAATAAAACACGATTCAACAAATAAAATTTTAATTATATGATCAATAAAGTAGTGGTATAACCTCTAAATCTAAATTGAGTTAAGAAAATCCCTTAACTGATAATTACTTTAAGTTGAACAGAATTTAACCACATGTGTAGATGTTTTCAAAATTTTATTAAAATATATGGGAATAATATCATAATTTTTTATCTTATATGATCCTTTTATAAAATAATATTACCCGTTCATTAATAATAATTCGTTGTCAATGTTGTTTCAGAGGTTAATTACTCTGTTTTGTCCAATAGATTTCATCATTCTTGTTTTTGATCATGAACATATATTGTAGTTACATAATAACCAAAATTTTATATATTTTATAAATATAATTTTATTCATTATATAAATTTTTTAGAGTCATGATTTATTTTTGGACATGGATAATAAATCACATCGTCTCATGTAGATGGTAGGCCGTATTTACGTATGAGGGACAATATAATCTCATTAATTGGTAAATTTTTAGGGAATTGAATTTTATATTAACATTTTATAATCATTTAAATTTCTTATATATCACATATATTTTTTAATTTATCTTTTCTACCTACCATATATTTTTTAGTGAAAAATTAATCACAGTTCTTCATGAGGCGGATGTCCGATGTACACAAGAACGACGTCATAATTTTATTTATGGATTTTAAGGGAATAATTTAAAGGATTTATATATTTTTATTATTTATTTAAATTTTATTAATATCGTATATCTACATCAAATTAATCCATACTACCTTCCTTCTAAATATTAAGTGTATAATGAATCACATCACTCCATGATGTATTAGTCCTCCATACACACGAGGGACATTATCACATTCTCTTCAAAATTGAAATTAAGAATGTATATATGAAATTAAAAATCTATATGTATAAGTATATATTATATATAATATATATAAATTATATACATCATTATATCTATCTGTGAGAAGCGGTGATTGAAAATAAATTATGTCAGTTTGTGAGGTAGTAGTCTTCTGGACTAATAATAAAAAATTTCATTACACATTTGGGACAAAAAGAGATGGTTTTAGCTCATTATCATATATTAAAATATATAAGTACATTATATCTACCATGATTATTATATAATCATGTTTTGATATTATTTTAATAAGATATATTAATAAATAAAATAAATTCCTCAATATTGGACATTACATATCCTTCAAAAAACATCTTATGGTTTTCACCGAAATCCATACTAGGTTGGATTTATTCCCCAAAAAATTATTATAGGTTGAGTGGAGGGAATTAGGGATGTTATTTGGGAAGGTATTGGCTGACAATGTTTTTTGGATTTATTTAAAGGAGAGGATACACGGTGGACTTTTATAAGTGGTAGAGAGGACACATTTGGGGTCTTAGGAATGAATGAATTCCAACAACATTTTTATCATGAAAAAGGATCCAAAATAAAAATATTTTAAAATAATAATATATATGGTCGAAATATGACCATAAATAGGAATATACATTTTATGGATCATTTTTAACACTTATATTTGTTTCTTAACCCCTTGAAAACGCATTTTACCACTACTACGATAAATATTTTCTACGGATTTCTCAATTCGTTATGGTAAAAAAAATATCTAATGTTACATGATAGTAGAAATTATTATCATTCCAAATATGGAATCAATTTCTTAAAATATAAGTCATATAAGTGCAAGAATGTAATTTAAAACTAAACCCTCAAAAATGTAGAAGATGTTTCTTTAAAGAAATGCATTTTTTAAGAAAATGATGATCTCATACTAACTATATGAATAGTAATAATAATTAGGTAAATTAAATATAATATTTATAAAAATATAATATATACATTTAACATAAATCAGTCCAAATTATGGATTTATTTATTTATTTAAAATTGAGTAAAATATTTATCATTAAAATAGTTTTCATAAAAATGATCATTAAAGGACTTAAATTAATCTTATTATAAAATATTGTATAATGATTATTAATTCCAAATAATTGAATTTTTTATATTTAAACATTTTTTTATCAAAAATTTTTTAAAAAAATTATAATAATGGGAATTAATTTATTAAAATAAATGCTAATTCTATAAAAATCGTGATTTTTTATATTCTCTGAAATGGTATTAATTTTAAAAGATCCCAAAAAATTAGAATAAGTAAATATAGATATTAAGATTTCAAAAATGAGGTTTTTTGAAATTATTTTATCTAAATTTAGTAAAATTTATTTTTAAATTATGTGTACAAAGAGAAACTATTCCACCTTTTAAAAAATGTATTTTTTTCAGAAAACATTTCATTTCCTATCAAATGTTAATTATTTCATTTATAATCCATTTATAGATATTAAAATAAATTATTCAAGTGTAACACATATAATTTTCTTAATTTATTTATTATTATTGAAAACCTCTAACATAATTTATAAGGTATAATGGGAATGATTAAATTGTGATATTTTAATAGAGTATCACATTTCGTTTGAACCCAGTGTCATGTGGTTTACAACCTATAGATGATGTTAAATGTATTTAAATTTAATTATATAACAATTTATTTAGAAGTTAAATTATCTTTAATATATTGTGTCTCGTTTTATATACAGTATCAAACATTATTGTACTCTTTTAAATGTCATTGGGGTAAAAAGATGAAAGTTATAGTACCTCTACTGAGTGATGGTAGATAATTTATTATTATGTATGTTATTTCCATCATAAAATCATGTGTATGAACATTATTAGATGTCAATGTGGAGATGGTAACCTAAAAAATATTCAAAATTTAGAGAATTTTCATCCAAGGAAACATTAATAAAAGTTTTCTCCTGGTATGGATCATTAGTGTGAAAAATTAGTGGGTTGATGATATACCACATCATCATAGAGAAATGCATGACTGTGGAGGTGGTCCCAATCAGTGGAAAATATACAGTGAGTAAGGATGAAATCTAATTCATTCTCTAGAATTTACATCCCCTAGAAATCCAGATATCACATGAGATACCATATTCATTGATTATTCCTAGATGAATTCTTTATTTGATTAGGGAGCTACACACTTCTTCATTATACCTTTGGTAGTCCTTGATCGAGGACTCAATGTTAAGAGGATTATAGTTCCATTTTTGTTGACTACATAAGTTAAAAATTGGGATTTATTATAATAACTTATAGGTATTGGGAAGTAAATGTAATCAAGAATAATATTCAGGGAGATTTAATATGTTTTAAATACATTTTTATGTTTTCATATTTAATGTGGAATAAATATATTCAGTGTAGGTGATTAATTTTTATTTCTTTTGTGAGTTGTATTCTAAGATTCTGATATTGAGCTTGTAATGTTGTTCAGTGAGCATGATCATTAGTTGAGTTAGATACATTCCATATCCTAATATTCTTTGATATCAAACTTGAAGATAATTTCAATTGAGGATCATTCAGTGGTGTTTCCTATGGTTTTAGAACAATACCATGATTTCATCATCAAAGTGGTTTGGAAACTACCCCCTTGATATGAAATCATGTTTGAGATTTAGTTATAGCATGGTTTCTTTTTGATATTGATGAATTCATATGGAATGGTGCCATTTGAATTGTGAGAGAAATATATTTATATTTTCCATATTTTATATGGAAGATTTATTTATCCCATTGTATCACCTTGGGGTGCTTTGGTCTTGTTTGAGAGAATGGAAAATCAAAATTGTGAATTTCTATCAATTATAATTTCATAAAATAAGAGATTATAATGAACATAAATCACATTTTTTAGATTAATTACATATTCTATCAGATGAAGGGAACCAGTTGATTCTTGAATATAAATTTAAATTAAGGATATCTTCATTTATTGGTGAATGGTGAAGATATTATGAATATTTTCATAAAATATCATTATGGAAAAAGTAATTTAATTATAATATTCAAATGTGTCATTAAATCACTAACCATGATCATGATACCCATGAACTCAGTTTTTCATGTGTCCTTTGACTGGTTTGTAGTTATATTGATTAATGAAATTAGTATGTATTCCTATTAAGAGGAAGATCCTATATAACATTAGAGATCCATTCTAGAGGTTATTTGACATCATCAACTATTTGGGAAGCTATAAAATTTTATACTATATCCCTATGAGTTTTATTTTTTAGGACATATTATTTCTCAATAAATAATAGTTGTAGATCCAAAGAATGTTAAATAATTGGAATCTTGTGTATCCCCCAATACTGTTGTAGATGTTTAGTAATTTCTTATTAATGTTCAATATTTTAGAAGATTCATGCTTGAAGATTTCCTGATTGTTACTCCTATGATATCCTAAATATAATAGAGTCAATTTTTTATGTGTGGAATGTCTATTTCAAATATTCCTTTGTCTATTTGAAGGAGAATCTCATTAGTGATCCTGATATTCATTTTTCTAAGGATTATGTTTTATTTTATTTTTATTGAGACACATATTTCCTTGTATATGGTCATTATCTGATGTAGTAGAGAAATGAAATATCATATGGATCTTGGTAGTTAAGAACCCATGAGAATAACAATGAAACCTATACCTCAATCATTCCACATTTATGTTTCCTTTCATGTTATAGTGACATTATCTCATTAGTAATCATTTTTTTCTCTTAATAGAACGTAATATTCTAATATATATCATCTCCCAATGTAATTTGATCTTGTGAAAATGAAAATTAATGGAATTACTATATGAATATTACATTGAGACATCATTTACACTAAGAATGATAATTTTGTTACTTATTAGATGAGTATGAAATCAATGGAGGATTTATATAGGAGTTACATTATTGAAGACAAATGGAAGATCATTCTAAATTACAACTTTCTATGGGGGAAGTATATGGTTGAGGATGTTTGTGTCATATGATTGTATCGTTATCATTAGTGGAATCAGAGGAATAATATAATTTTGGATATCATAATTTAGAATTTATTCCAGATAAATTTTATTATTCAAGATCAGTTATAGAGTTTGTATCTTAGTGTTTGATCTATGGGATGGTAATGTTCAAACATTATGTTGTTGGTGCATTTTCATAACATATGGATGTTATCTAATGTAAATTATAGGAAATGTATTAATGGATTTCAACACTAATTTTCCCAGATCATGGGGTGGACATAATTTTATATTTGTTATTTTAAACCTCTTGAATATTTATTCTCAATAATTAAAAATTAACGAGTAGAGATCAGTGGATATTTTATCTTGGTAGTATCTGGAAGATATTGTGAGGGTCCATTGGGTCACGGAGATGTCAATTTTTAATAAAGATATCTAATTTACCTGTTTATTGTAGAGAGGTAGCCAATGTTCATTTAGATCTAATCTATTCCTCAACACCATTTTTCATCCACTGATGGTTAGTTAGATCGATAAACATTCCAAACAGCAGTGGAAAATTTGATTAAATTATTTCTAGATTTTGTTTCATTTTTTAAGAATAGACTAACTTTGGATGAGTTATCATATAACAAAAGACATCACTACACCATTGGTACAGCACCATTAAATGCAGTATATAACAATCCTTGTAGATACACAATTTGTTTGATTATGTTGGGAAATTCATCTATTCTAAGACAAGAATTGGTGTAATGTATAAGCAATAGGGTTAGGTGATTAAATAGTTAATGAATGAAAATAAAGATAGTTAAAAATACTATAATACTCATAGAATTTAATCTCTGAATATTAATTTCAATGATAATATATTTTTTATGTAATATTATCACATTTGGATAAAAATTATTGGTAGTGGGTGTAATATTTATCACCAATTTAGTAGACCTTTAAAGGAGTTGGAGTTTGTCTATGAAGTTTCTTATTGGTTAACAATACCAAATATATGTACTAGATGAATGATTTTTTCCAAATTTTATAGCTCTAAAAATAACTATATAAATATTCTCTTTTAATTGATTTTGGTGAGTTTGATTTCACACCTCAACCATTATTTATGTTATTGTTTTTCATTATTTATGATTAATATTATACTCAGGTTTTGAGTTTGTTTTTTTAATTTTTTGAATTTTTATTTTTATTGCAATTTTCATGGTTTTCTCAAAATTATTAGTGACCACAAGGATACCCATAATAGGTTTGATGGTTTTTGTTTGGTATGTTTAATAGGTTTGTTTAATGGTTACCAAACTATGTAACCAAACTATGAAGCACTCTAGATTCATCCAATAATATAATGAAATTACAACCATGGGCAATGATATAGGTAATATGCCCCATGTATCTCCTTTAATAACTTGACTGCCTTGCCATCTCATTGCATGCTATTACACACCATTATCACATAACATAATAATGAACGTCTCACATGAAAATATATATTCTATTTGTCTTATTTTTCCCCAATAACACACACCCTTGAAATCTTCCCAGGATATAACCCTTTCTATCAATACAGCAGGACAAGCACAATTACCTATGATGTTCGAATCAAACAAGCTAATAATAGGATAGATGTACATTTGTCATATGGGCTGTAAGATATAGTCAATTATGATTCCCATTTCAATGGGGGTTACCCTTTACACAACTTTAGTGGAATAATTCTTCACTATGCAACCCACTTCTGAAATACTAGTTTCACTACTACACTTATGGATGGGATTGGTTTAGATACCATTTTCCACAACCTGGCTTCCCTAAGACATAGAACTGGATAACTGATCTCATGGGTCACCAATAAAAATTTGGTTTTCTTTCCTAACACAACACGTGTTGTTACCCATCGTGTTCACTTATTTGAATAATGAAAATCCCCAAAGGTCGACATATGTTAATTGAATGTGTTTCATTCTCACTCACACACCCCATGAGAAACATCATAGGAGGTCATCCATAGTGACACTACTCTAGGATAACGACACTTAGCAATGAATTTTTAATTTGTTTCATACCCAAAAAGAAAGGTAAAACTTGGTGCCATTATTAGTATAATTCTATCATTTATGTTTCACTTTTCTAAGGGAACTTTTTTTTTCAATTCCTTATCTGGGATTTCTTGAATGAAGCCCAGTAAGTGGTCACTACCTGATCTCCGACACACCTCCCAGTTTTCCATAGTAATTAAAATAATTTAGAGGGATTTAAATAGTAATTGGTAGAATATTACATCTAATACAATGACCTAGGATCATTCCCCAATATACCAATAATATAGATCCATCCATACAAAGGACATGATGTTAGAATATAGACATAAAATAAAGATCCAAAAAGAACCCCACTGTTCAAAATTAAAATTAGTAAATATCTCTATATGATGTCATAATAAAAAATTCAATATAACCAGTAGAAAATAATAAGTAATAAATTAATCATATATAAATAAATATAACATTGGATAGTACAATATGAACACAAACATAAAATTAACCACACCGCCTATTTCATATCTCATATAATTATCATACCAAATCCTCACCCTAAAGATCTTCAAGACCTATATCTTATGTCCAGATCCATGTTATACTTAACCCTAATATAATATAGAAATTTATAATTACACATATCGAAACACATGCCACATACATGGGTAGGGGTGAGTCCAATGAACTAATAGGTTTCCTCAATGCCTAAAAAATACGGAGTATTACTACGATCCAGTGGATATGCTGGAAAAAAATTTAACATGTTATAGTAATGTATATGATAGACACCTAGCCAATATCATAATAGATAATTCATAAAAAATCAAGTAAGGATGGTTGTCATATTCTAATCCAAACACCGTAACACCCTAAAATACCTTCTATTACTCTATGTCAAAAGAAAGAGGTATGCCCATTTCATAACCCCAAACCATACACCAAGATACTGAGTATGGTTTTATACCACATATGATATCATACCATGATTTCAAATATCTGTTCTATCTCAACGGGGGTTGCATCACATAATAACCTCTATCATCACCCTAAATGAATGGAAGTCCATAAATTACCCACAACTCATCATGATTTAGACCCCAACTTCTCATGGTCTCCCTAATATCTTTCCTCATGTACCAAGTCCATACATCACTCCCATGACCATCCCAATGTCATTTTATCATTCCAAAACTTATAAAAGCCTCATAAAAGCACTCCCAGATAGAATAAAAAGAACACAATCTTTACATTTATGGATTTGATAAATATAATTGTGTCTCAATTTTATCCATCCAAAACATGCAATGTTAAAATGTTATTAGATCACTAACATAACCAAAGATCATGTTTTATAGTATCATAGAATTATGAAAATATCTTACATAACATTACCCATGTCCTTATGTGATACTTTTTCCAATATACACAAATTTAAACATTACACATTATGTAATCATCATCTCATATAAGAAACAATTCTAAAAATTTCATACATAAAATCATTCATTATAACATGGGTTAGAGAAACATAATAAGGGTGATATCAAATTCTATGCAAGGATTAAAATATATATGGAAAATTGAGTATATTCTGTGGGAATAAGATAAATACAAGGGTTTGATAAAATATTCTACATGCATAGTCATATCGTAAGAGAATTCATACCCATCAAAAGATGGAACAATAAAAATAGGGCATGGCAAAAAACGTTTAAAAAATATGAGTCATAATATTTAGTAATCACAGTTTAGGTGAATATTAAACATGATCATTATAACATTAGAGCTTATTTAAATCATAATGAAACATTAATAATACCATAGAACATCAACCGTTCTACATGGAATCCCCTTAATTGGATAATTTAGGCATTCTAGAAGGATTAACATAAACAAGTTAACTCTATTATATCTAAGGAACAAATTATATTATGTAAAATCCATTGTCTATTTGGAATAACATAGAATAGTTAACTTTTTCTTCTCTTAAGAGTAACATATAAATGGTGCTATTGTTGCATTACCAATGAATTTGAGGGATTTATTAGACTCACACATCCTTGATTTATAATGAAACCATCTATACTTGTTTTATAATTAGTCCACTATTTAATAAATTATAAAAATTTTAAAGTACCATAAAATAGAAAAAATTAGAATCATTTACTTTTCAACATAACACCCTTGAAAAAAACCATCATTCTTTTTAGCTTTATTAACTAATGGAAAATAAATACTTTCCATGACTATAATAATAATACATCATCACAAATGATTTAGATAAAGGAAGTGAATGGAATCACAACATCATATCTATATAGAAACAATTGAATCATTAAAGGACGTTAAAAAAATATGAAAATAAGTTTGAAATAATAGGTGAACCATTAGTTAGAAAATAAGGGAAAATACCCTTTTCATTCAGTAACATTAGAAACTAAAAATTACCAGAATACCTAGAATAGTATTTTATTTGAATATAATCATCAGTAATGGTAAATAATATTGAAAACGATTAATAGTCATGATAGTGGGAAAAATATACATTTTATAAATCTAAGGAAATATTTTCAACTAATATGAATTATATTATTCACATGGTCCAATTTTCATACAATCAATAGTTCCCTAAAAAATCATAAAAACATATTTTTTACTTAGTTTTTCATATTCATAAAACTATATAATTATTTTAAGAAACCCATTACATAAAAACAATGATTAATATTCTATTTCATTATGATTTTAAAATGATATTTTTGTTTCATTTATAAGATGACTATCCAAATTCAAGGTGTGGAAGTCCCTCCAAAAATTCAAGAGAAATTATGACCATTAGAATCTAATAAGAGCATTGGGACAAATTCTTATAAACCCCAGATAATTTGAATGAGATTGGGTTGTTGTTGCTCATATAGTTACTTTGTAATTTTTACACCCTTAAAGAGAAATTTAAAATTGCTGATAAGTGTCAAAACTGTGGAGTTTATAAGTTGTGAACTTCATTTTGAATTTACTTATGACTCTATTAATAATGTGTGCATTACAAATATCTTTCAAGCCTTAAAACATTATTTTTACCATAAATACATGATTTAGCCTTTGGATGTGAAAATATATCCCATAGTTACTATTCATATTAGTCAAGAATAAAAGGAAAAAATAAAACCAATTTAAACTTCTTGATTAAAAATAATGAATTCATTTTATAATATTCAATTACAAAAATATAAGGAAATTACTTTTAAAATAAACTTACAAAATTCAATGAAAAAGTGTATTTCAAGAAAAATGAATTTTGAAAACAAAAATGTTTGTATACCAAAAATTAAATATAATATTGATTTAAATAACACTTGTTGTATTATTTTTAATCTAAAGTAATTAATTAAATTTTAAAACGTATTCAAAAAAAATTATTCTTTGTAAAAACATGAAAATAAATGAAAATGTTTTTTAAAATATATGTTTTCTCCCATTCATAGAAAAATGTATCTTAAAAAAATCCCAAATTTCACACTTAGCTATTTTTGGTATAATTATTTAAAAAATGATATCATTTTTTAAAAATATAACCTGTAAAACTAGTATAAATTAATTATAATATAATATAAAATTTAATAAAATCATTTCTGTATAATAAAATGACATTAATTAAAATGGAGTTCTAATTTTGTAACAATTGGTCAATACATTTTATGTAGTTATAACATTGTATATATATCTTTCAAAATGTTGTTACTCCAATTTAAACATACCGATTTAAAATCTAGGTCCTAACTTTAATATTTAAAATATTATTATTTCCTGGTTTGTTTACCTGTAGCATTGTGAGTCATGTACACTATCGAACATTGTCCTATTTTAATATACCTGGGTAATACAAACCATATCACTCATTGATGGACCATCATGGTCATTGAATCTATCCCATTCATAGATGGAAAACATTCACCTATAATATTTAATCCATATCATGATAGTATCACCAATTTTATCTCACTCATAAAAATACAAGGAATTAGGTCCCCCTCGCCCCCTGGAATCATTAACACGTCAAAAGAATATAGAAAATGCACATGTAAAACATCACAAGGGGACTAAAACCTATAATAGAATATCAAAACTGATAGGAAATTTAATTGTAACTTAGGATTGACCCCCCACATCTCAAACAAGTTCCAATATGCATTTTAACCCTATAAGGGTTCCAACAGATCACTCTAGACCAATAAATCACTATGATACCATCAAATTAAGTTAATCAGACAACACATATAACATGAATCATAATGCATTAACACAATCCATAGGGTATAAAAATATATATATACATTAAGAATACAATCACTAGAAAATATGGTATCACCCACTTGATGTTCATGGGACTAAAACATGTTTGACCAATGCCTCCCTAAAAACAGATCCAAGTCCTCTTTTAAAATGATATAAAAAATCACCCCATGTAGTATTTTTTATTACAAGAACTTGGAAAGAAATCCCACCAACAAACACTAAAAATCCATTTTCAATTTTGAAACACCATTTGAAACAATGATTATCAAATCATATTATTACATTGAAATACATTAGAATCAAATTCCATTTTAAGAGATATTTTAAAGAAACATCTTGTTATTTGGAAACTAATCCATTCCACCAAGCTCACCATTGTGAGGTAAACTGGTACTTGATTTACCAAGGAGCCACCATCGAACCATTTATAATGATATGTGGTCTATATATAATATTAATAATATATGAGACCATCACAGTTTATGGAGAAATTAAATTATCATGAAATATTCCATAAGATAATATTTGTCATGAATCAAAAATATTGAAGATATTGTTAACTATGATAATGTAATAATTTCAGGTATACCTACCTAAAATTAAATTCACTAACCATATCAATCATGTACAAGCTTATTCCAATTGTACAGATACATATGAAATCAATTAATATCACTAATGAAATTAATTAGAAAATTAATTTATCAGAAAATTGCCTAACTGGTCCCAAACTCACGAGAGAGCATATGAAAATGAAGACAAAAACAATTATGGGCTTATCCATAAAAAACCTGTACCCATTAACTATAACATCACAAAATTATAATATCGATTTAGTTTTAAATTAAAACAGAATTCCCCAATACGGAAAGAAACTCACCAGGAATATTACAATAAGGATAAATATTAATGAAAAATTTATTTTATCCTATAGGGATATCTTAAAAAATTATAAAATTAAATGCCAAATTAATATGATGATTTCACCATTATATGGTGATGTAATATCTCTACTTCAATACACTGATTAATCAAAATCAATAACCACAAAATTAGGAAGAACAAAGAGAATAAATAAGGAAAATAATATTCAAATCCGTGTAATGATACATCCACGAACAACATGTATCAATGAAATCCATGGAAGGGGAATAATAGAGCTAAATAAATATCTCTATAAGAATTAGGTCCACCAAAAAATTCCACCAAAGGGGCTATTAAAGTAGAAATCCATGGAAGTTTCTATAAATCCTCTAAAAAGGTGTAAAGTAATATTGGTTCACTTCAGGAACTGGGTGTTTAATATATCAATACTCGACTATGTAGAGTGAATACCCTATATCATAAAACATTCATTTCATGATCTATATTTTCATTCATTTAATACCACTGGGAAAAGATTCCCTCTACCTAATTTCTTATTGTTTTGGGTGAATGGACCATGTGAAAGCCATTCACAACATGAATGACACCTATCATACTGATATTAGTTGACTACTGCATTTTTTTATCCCACCCCAACCACTACTACAAAATTATCTATTACACTTGAGGTGTTACCCCATGAAAAATACTTTATGGATTTAAAAACACTAAACATACTTACCAGAGTCCCTATTATCAAATGAAATGCCTCACCAAAACAAAATTTAAATTCCCTTATTAATTCAAAACATTTAATTATATAGGTTGTTACAAAATCCAAAAAATATTACTTTTCATACATGAGAATCTATGTAAGTAATTAGACAATGGCCTCCAACATTCCTTGGTCATTAATTAACTTTTAGCTGGCCATGTTCAATCTATAGATGTTAAACACACTTCATTCACAAAACTCTATCAAACAATCCTGGAAAGACAAAATTTCTTCCAAAAATACTGAATCAATACTTAAAACACCTCAACTGTGTCTTAAATAATGATCCTAAATAATTTTACACTTCTCATAATCCAATTATACACCCATGTACAATTCAAACCGACCATGTAATATTTTTTCTTCAAAACACTCAATTTCATCAAGCAACACTCCAACACTTCACTGCACATCCCAATTACGATGTTGTAACACTCAATGTCATCAATAAACCATCCAAATATCAAAAAAAAGTACAACATGACATAGAATGTGAATTATTTGGTAGGATACATGACTATACAATTAATCCTTTATTCTATACCCATGATAATAATCACTTTGCAGATCTTATTCATTCTAAGATCACACCACCACAATTCTGAGTCTATTACCAACACATGATATCCTTTTGATACCATACCCAAATTCAAAACTAGGTCTACCTACTAAATAGAATATATTTATCACCAAAACTATATACCAAAAAATTCCATTATTCCCAAGACCCATATAAAATGAGGTTTTTTTCACCTGTGATTGATATTATGGTCCCCAATATAGCGTCATTCACATCATTTCTCCTCTTACCACAAGCAATATCAGATTACAAAACCAATTTCAAAGAATCCGACTAATCAAAATCACAAGACACTAATATAATTATCATCATTAGCCATAAATCAAGAAATAATGAAATAAAAATTATTTATTCATAACTAATTTTATGATTCTTCCCACTATATGAATCACTAATAAAGAATTCCAATCAAGAAACCAAACCACATAAACCATCAAAACACACAAGAATGAAAATGCTTAAAACCACCAAAACATATCTTGGTAGAATGTCCCAATAACATAAATATTAATAACACTATACTACCACTAGTGGTTCCCACAGAACATCCAAAACGCTCAATACACCATGAAAAAATAACAAAACATGATCTAAGAAAGAACAATTTTATTTTCACCAATAGATAATAAAATCAGTTTGGAATCCACTAGTATAACTTTTTTGTCAACATTAATACATGTCCTACAATCTGGGAACATAATTAAAGTTTTCAAGGTACCCATAAAAAATACAAATTTACAAAGGATACTATTCCTTATCTCAATACAAATTCTGAAAAAATATGCAATCCAAAAAATTACACATGATTTTAAACACCCCTAGGAATCCTAAAGGTTTCTGTCAAATTAAAAATTAAAAAATTCCCAATCTTCGCTGTTCACTACCACTTAAAATGAATCTATCTTTCTATAATCATTTTTCAATCCTATTTTAAAAAAATTCCTCAAAATTTAACAAAATCAAAAAATTATGCCCATTTGAAAATCATTAACTATATGGTCTAATATAACTAAAATAAAATTTCAAAACTACTATATAGAAACATAATTACACCAAACATGTTTTTATTTTCAGAAAAATCATTCCTTCTTAAAATAAGGAATTTATAAGAAACCAATCAATTCAACACCATTTACTTGTGTTGGATGAAAAATTGTAATCAAAGTCAATCAAAATGGACCATCATAACATAATTAATCTAATCACACCATAAAATATTTTTGAGAAAGAATCAATAATATTATAAATAATTTTAATTAAAATTTGTCTTTATCTATGTATGATGTCAAACAAAAACATACATTTGTATTGGTATCATGCCCCCATGACACCACTATCATAATTTATGTATGTAAAATTGGATCCCCGACGATCCCTATGACCAATCTAAATTCCCAACTATCCCTTGCTTTGATTCATGGTCCAAATGAACCCCTTACTCATCCATTAGTTTATAATCCAAAAAATCGACATCCCCATGCATCTTGTGCTAGAACCAAAAAACATAGTAGCCCAAAATTTACTCTATATACCTCCCATGTTCTAAAATCCTAACCCACTAATATCTACCCAACCCCATTATAAAATAATATTTGATGCCATTTTATAATGCACCATCCAGGATCACTCAAAAAAATCCCATGTGAGGGTCAAAACATGACCTCAAATGCACCACCCTAGACCCTAGAGGATATTGACTAGTGGTGAAGGATTTAAATGTTCATCTAGAGAATATAAATACAAAAGAAAGGAATGATATTGATTCTTAACTTTACTTAAAATATGGAAAGACCCACACATACAAAGAACATCCTAATAACCAATAAACATAAAATAGGGGGTGAAATTTGATCTTATAGTCAAAAATAGAAAGGAAAAAGACTATTTTTATAATGAAACTATCCATAAATACATAAGATTAGTAGATAAAATATTAAATATTTATCATATATAAATCAATAAAACATAAAATTGTAAATATATAACCATAACTAAAGAGTAAAAATATGACATTCAATTGAACTAACATAATAAATTTTCCAAAAACCTAGACTCTAAAAAATTATAAACCTATTAAACATTTACAACTCCATGTGATAAATATGTCATGAGAGTAAATGGACTAGTCTACCCCCATATATTTATCCCCATACTATGTAGGATTGTAGGGGATGAGTCCAATGACCTAGTTGGAATACCCAATAAATCAACAATACTTTATTGTTGAAGTTATCATGGAAATGTTAATGTAATACACATAATATGTAACAACCCTACCCCAGTAACCCAAAGTCTGTGAATTATTACATTACATTGGAATGATCACAAAAGATCATGTATTGAAGGGCAGATTAGTTTAGTAATCTGGGAAACAATAGATATATTCATAAGTCATACATTACATCATAATGTAAAAAAAACTACAACAACATCTTGTCTTCATATCCCCTCATACTGTCCCTATAGGTCATTCATAAACTACTTCTTCACATCATAGAAAAAATAAAACATTGAAAGGGGTGAGCTTGGATGCTTGGTAAGGATAACAATATAGCAGAAACTTTCATAAATAAGCATAAACATTTAAGGCAATGCATAACTAAAACAAAATCCTTTTAAACTTGAACATCATAATAATATGTCAAAGATAAAATGAAATAATTCCATTTACATATTCACATGGATATTCTACTAGACGAATAACCACATGCAATATCAATAATTTCTTTTATAATGATGGAATTCATAATTCTAGACTATCAAAAAAACATAGTCAATGCCTTGTCCCAAGACTACAAATAATATTTTTTCAAGGCCTTGTGCCAAGACACTATTTGCTTCATGAGATCTACTGATGCATTAAGGAGCTATAGCGGGCTCCAACCGTCACTTACTATGTCCAATGAAATCCTTTTATGAAAAGTTTGAAATATTACATAAACATTCATATTAAAACTAGCATATGAAATGTCAATACATTAACCACAAACCATGAATTGTATAAAAATAGCACATCCACTGTCTAACATAACTCATTCGATAAAATATGGAAGAATGTGTTGTATCAGATTAACCTCAGTTAAGAATAATGAAGGATATAGTCATCGATTAAAATAATCATCAAACTATTGAGAGAAATATCCCCCTTTTTCTTGAAAACATTTAAAAGTCACACTATTTTTTGAAAAGTTATTTAAAATAGATTTTTGAATTAAAGTGTCCCATACCACTTTGAAACATTTAAAAAGAATTTTGATTTTAAAACATTAATTTCAATATAAATAAATCCTTAAAACCATTTTTAAAACATGGACATTGATGATAAATATTTAGAATAATAAATCTTTAAAACATATTAAAATGGTATTTTAGTTAGAGTTTCAAAACAAAAGAGAGACACTTGAATACAAATAATAGAGGTAATAAAAACATTGTAATATAATTAGTGTAAAGGGATTCCTTATATACTATTTCAAAGTACTTTATATACACCATATAAATGGGTTTTTGTGTATAACAACAAAGGAGTCTCAATGGAATGTAAATTGAGATGAAATCTCTCACAAAGGCTTTATCATTAGGTTAAGGACAAATCAAAGACATAATTATGTGTAAAAATTATAAATACACTCAATATTAATTGATATTCAGTGTAAAACAATCAAAGGACATTCACACATATTCATGTAAAAACAACACCAATGAATTGGATGTTTAGCTCAACAAATGGAGATTGAGTAAAAATTACTCTTATCATGTTCCTACTGATGACATGAGAATTAATCAATGGATTGATTATTTGTATCAAAAGTATATCCATATAAATCGGAGTGGAACGTATGACATAAAATATGAATAGTGATTCCACACATAATCTCAGAGTATAATAATCAATGAAGTATGCGTAAAGCCGAATGAGTGGAAATTGAAATTTCAAATTCCCTTATCGATTTGTTAACTTTTGAAACATACACCCATGAAAGAATGATAATACAATTATGATGTAAATATCCATGAATTGTAGTATATTACAAAATGAATACACACATGGACAGTACACACATCACATGCAATAAATAAGTGGTGAACAATGGAAGTCTCAAGGAATTAAAAGTGAGATAAGAAACCCCTTATTTTGTACTTTTTCCTTGGTTGAGGGTAGGTTAGCCTCCAGTATAATGGTAAATTATTTGTTATTGAATTATAAAATAATCATATACATTAATATGATATCAGATAGTATATTTTAACATTACTCTTTTAATTATATCTTAGTATTATTGTCATTTCAGGTGTTAACATACTCATTTTGATTTATATGTTTTTTTACAGAATTCGTGTTTGTTATGGATAGGTTGTATCTTAGTCATATACAGAATGATATCAAGTCCTCAAAAATTATTTTTAATCCTAAAATGAGAATTAGACTTGTGTGGATACAATGGGGAACGAATCTCATCGCGTTCATGGAGACGGTAGTCCGTCCGTATGCATGAGTAATAATATAATTCTTTTGATATTAAAATAATATATAATTGGATTGTATATCATATATAAAGAATAATTATATTGTTATAACTATTATTTAGATGAATTAAACATCATTATTATACCCATCCAAATAATACTATATTGAATAACAATTAAACCACGATGTGGAGACGGTAGGTCATACGTATGCACATATGGTGACATGTCATTCAAAAGATGGATAGAATACTGAATATAGTTGTACCATATTTATTATAACATCACAGTATATAGAATATACTAGAGTTATTATTTTATAATTTCAATAACAATGAAACAATAAGTTGAAGAATAATGGAACATGAAAGATGGTGGTGAAAACATTACCTCTTCTTCAGGTTCTTCCTTTTGATTAGATCAAAAGGGATCCATCGGTTGGATTTCTGATCAAACTAAGACATCTATGTTGAAGTGACGGAAGTTGAGATAATATTTTTGTAGGGTTTGGCCGATCCAAAAAGCTTTCAAGGTGTAAATTAGAGAGAAGGGGAGTACCCTTTTATAAGAGGGGTGAGGGGCACCTTTGGAAAATCAAGAAATATTATTTTATGATAAATTCATATTCAGTTTCTAATGTCTCCAAAGCGGATTATTTAAAGGTTAATGTGGGGATGGGTCTAAATAATTTCAATCAATAGATTTTAGAATTTTTGGTTCACTATTTAACCCTATCATTTATATTTTACTCTTAGTTAAATAGTTTGACATTTACCATGTCACTTTGTATTTTTATATTATATAGTTAATCAACTTACTATATACCTCCAAGCGACCCCCAAGTGGTCCATTAATGATACACATATAATTATATAATTATTTTTGGAAAACCATAGATTTTTAAGAATAGAATATAAATTAATAATTTAATATTTGTTTTAAAAACTCTTTTATGCCAATTTTTGACTCTATTGGTTATTTTGTTTTTGATAATTTCATAATAGGATTATTAATTTGAAAAAAATTATATAACCGATCATAATATGTCATATTAACCTAGGAAATTAATGTAATTCCTAAAAAGTCTCAAATTACATTTATTTTGATATTTATAATATCAATTATTTTAATATTTCATTAATTTGGTAATTATTTCATTACCATTATGTCATAAATAAATTAAATTATATATTGTCTAAAAATTATAAATAAAATACCATTATTTAGGAAAAAAATTTATCCTCTTAATAAAAAATAATAATCAAATTTATCTTATTTATAACCCTATATTAAAAATGTTTTAGTTATTAGACTTTGATTTTATCTCTTTTTACACTTCTTTGAATTAAATAATACTTAATGCCCTAATGTAATCCAAGTGGACCTAAATGATAATTATTTATTCATAAGGTTATTTTTGGTCGAGATACACTTTTCCAATAGAATTAGGACATGTGTTTGGGTAATATTAATATCATTTTTACCCTTAATTACCCTATTTACTTTTAACCGTGGTAAATAAAAGTAAAAAGTTATCATTCACCAAAAATTATTTTCATCTCATTGAACCACATTTTACTACTTGATATTAACCATGTCTCTCAGATATTTTTAATTCCACTCACAGAAGTGGTACAATTATGTGTAATGTGAGTTTCCAAAATCTCCTAGGATGTGGGTAAAAGACGGTGAAAAGTTCAATAAAATTTTTATATATCTAAAATTATTCTAAACTAACTCTAATGAATTACATTCAACTTATACAGGTATTATGTTTCTATTTTGACCGTTATTAAATTTAAAAAAAATAAATAATTATTTAAATAAAAACTCGGTTTTAAACTACGACTTAGTGTTTTTTCACTATTCATGAAAAATTTAATATTTTCAGAAAAATACCAAAAATTCACCCTACGCAAATTTCGATATTCCGAATCCAAAAATGAAGTCCATTGTGAAAGATAAAATTTATATAATTTTAAGAAGTGGGTGTTACTATTTATAACGCCTTGTTTGATTGGCTGTGGTGTGTGTTAGAACTCGAAGTTGCATACAACACACGCTAATGAATTATTCAAAGAGAAGAGTACCATGGAAGCCTGGGGTGTTAAATTTTCCCCTCCTTCAAATAATTTTGTCATAAAAATTTTTAAAATTAGTCTTGGGATTATACTAGAAGGTCTCACATTGGAACAAGAGTCAATAAAATAATCACCTTAAAAGAACTAAAGAGAAATACAAAGGTCACCCAGGATAACTCATACTAGGATTCCATGTAGGAAAACATGGATGTGGAAGATAAACTAAGTGTCAAGTTCTGATGAAGTGGGATATAAAACATGATCAGGAGAAAGTTAAAAACAAGAAATCCAAAAACATGTGATGGGACAAACAATCATTATTTTCCCAGTAGGAAAAGTATTCGGACAAATTTTTCTTAAAGCTACATTGCATAAAGATGAGGAATTAATTTATAAGAATGACTATGAAAATAAAGAGATATATTTAATTTTTAAATAGAGTTTCATTCTTTAATAAATTTCCACCACTAACTCATTTTTTTAAATGATGAGTATTCAAGAAGACATGGTCACACTGGAAGAGATAGAATAAACTTTTATACAATCACATGATCCACGAAGGATAAACTATATATTTACATTGTATATAGAGATTAATCAAAACCAAAATGGTTAGTACAATATTTGATGATCCCCCAAAATTGAATTCATTTAGAGAAATAAACACTAATCTTAATTTCTAAAATTAAATCAACAATACCCCAAAGTTAAATAAATACCATTCAATAAACAATTGTCCATAAAATCCTTCAATATAATCCAAACTAATATTGAAACCAAAAACATAGAAGAATTTTTCTTATGTAGTATTCCACATTAAATTTTATCTCCAAATGACATCAACAACTCTTAATGTCACATACTTAAAAGTTATTTACGTAATCACATATTCTCTATTATAGGTTAATCATTTCCCTAAATAACCCAAATCACTATAAATCCAAAAAAAATGTAGATAAAAATTCAACATTACATATCAAATTAAATCCCAGAGTATTCCTATTTCCTTGGGAATATAGTGTTCCCAAAAAGTGAACATCTTCCAAAATAATATTTATCACTTAATCACCAAATACTTTTCCTCTACTAAGGGTATTCATTTGATAACACAGAAGAACCCAAATCAACTTATTATTGATCAATAAAATAATTTAACTAAAAATAATTAATCACACTAACCAGGGACTTCACGTAGTCTAGTGATATGTCATAAATCCCAATCACACATTGGGTGTGGTTTCGATTCCCACATCTTTTTCCGACGCAACATGTTGTCACACGGTCTGCATGTTTTCCTTTTTCAAAAACTGTATTTTTTAACATTACCAAAATGAGATAAATTCCTCAAAATAACCATAACATAATTTTAACCAAAAATGTTATCTCGTACCTTGCATTTTCATCCCAAAATATAATAACTTGTGATTTCCTCTAACCCAATGATCTTATAAAACCAAAAGGTTATTTATAACTATATCCACAAGGTAAAAGATAAGTCATCCTCAAATATCATTCTCACATGGAAAACTATGGGGGTACAAATACAAGAGAAAATTATTCCAAAGCAATCACATCAACAAGGGGAACTAATAATTTTAAACATTTCTCCAAGCATTTATTTCCACATAGCTACATCCTTGACCAATTAAATATCCTATAGAATAGAGCATTCACTCGGGTTATGGATAGGTCCCCTAAATTTACAAAAAATCATTGTAAATGGGTTTTTGGGACCATTTTTATTTTCTTCCATAGTACTTTTCATTTTTGCTCGACAATTATTCATTTTATGTCCTTCTTTCCCGCACTTAAAGCATTTATTTTTTCCATTGAGACACTTTCATGGGTGTCTCCATCCACATTTCCAGAATTATATAAATTTAGGACTATTTTCTGCATTGTCTCCACTGCTAGAGCTATTATCATTCATCACCTTTATCTTCTTTACTGAGTCCAGGAGTTGGTTAATATATATGTTGTTGATCGTATTTTTGGAAAACTGATTTGGTATGAACATGATATATTTTAAGCCTATCAACATTACATATTTTTGCTCATTTCCACCATTGTTCCCACCTTGTACACCATTATCAAAGTTACTATGAATTCCTTGGACTCCATCCATTGACTAAAACCATAAATCATTGTGTGAGTAACAATAGTCATAAAATCATTTAGAGAATATCATGACACCATATTTTCAATTTAAATCACGGTAAATTAACCAAGGTCCTTTATTCTCATATTTTAATAAAATATCTCAAATCTATTTGTAAAGAAAATGTATGTTATCCTAAGCATATCCCCCAGGAGTGTAATAACCAAGAGTGAATTAAGGCCCATTGTGATTCACAAGTTCCCATTCGAGTCTAGCTCAAAGCGGTGTTTTCGAGTTTTACCCCTAGGTACATCTGTTCCAAATCCACCTTTACCTGATGGTATCTAGAAAAGGATGTATTTCATGGAAAACTCACAAAATCTATTCAATACCAAAATTCTATTAAGTTCTTCTATACTAATCCTCAATGTCTATCTTAGGGATATGTGATCTAATCAGTGTTTATCTAAATATAGTTTCCAAGGTTTTTACTAAACTGCTTCTGATACCAACTATAATGCCCCGATCATAGTTACCCAGAGTCGGTGCATTGTTACATAACATTAGCATGATCACAAAAGATCAATTCTCGAAAGAATGATTAGTTTAGTATTATTGGAAACACTATAAATATTTATAAGTCTTACATTACATCATAAAGTAAAACAACAACAACAAAATCTTGTCTTCATATCCCCTAATAATATCCCTATAGGTCGTTCATAAATTACTTCCTCACATCCTGGTAAAAATAAAACATTGAAAGGGGTGAGATCAGATGCTGGGTAAGGATAACAATATAGTGGAATCTTTCATAAATAAGCATAAACATTTAAGGAAATGCATAACTACAACAAACTCTTTTTAAACATGAACTTCATCATAATATAGAAAAGAAAAAATGAAATAATTCCATTTACTTATTCACATGGATATTCTACTAGTCTAATAACCACATGCAATATTAATAACCACTTTCATAATGATAGAATTCATAATGCCAGACTATCATTACCACATAGTCAAGGCCTTGTGCCAAGACTAAAAATATGATTTTGTCAAGGCATTGTGCCAAGACACCAGTTTGTCTCATGAGACCTACCGATTCATCGAGGAGCAATAGATGGCTCCACCCATCACTTACTAAGTCCAATGCATTCCTCATATGACATGTTTTAAACATAACATAATCATTTGTATTAAAACAACCAATGAAATGTCAATACTTTAACGAAAAACCATGAATGGTATAAAAATAGCACATCCACAGTAAAAAATAACTTATTCGATACAATATATAATATTTTATTGTAAAATATTAACCTCAATCGAGAATAATGAATTATATTGAAATTGATTAAAATAATCATCAAACTATTGAGAGAAATACCCCCATTTTTCTTGAAAACATTTAAAAGTCACACTACTTGTTAAGAAGCCATTTAAAATAGATTTTTGAATATAAGTGACCAATAAGACATCGAAAATTTTAAAAGGAATTGTGATTTTAAAACTTTAATGTCCATATTAATAAATCCTAAAAACCATTTCTAAAACATGGACATAAATGAGAAATATTTAGAATAATAAATCTTTAAAAAAAAATTAAATGATATTTTAGTTAGAGTTCCTAAACAAAAGTGAGACACTTGAATACAAATAATTGAGGTAATAAAAACATTGTTATATCATGAGAATAATGGGATTAATGATATAATATGTCACTGTACATTATATACAACATATAAAAATTTATTTGGTGTATAACAACAAAGGAGTCTCAATGGAATGTAAATTGAGATGAAATCTATCATAAAGGTTGTATCCTTAGGATAAGGATAAATTAACAACATAATTATGTGTGACACATATAAATATACAAAATATGATTGGATATTCAGTGTAAATCAATCAAAGGTAATTCCCACATATTCTTGTAAAAACAACACAAATGAATTGGATGTTTAACTTCGCAAATGGAGATTGAGTAAAAATTACTCTTATCATGTTCATACCAATGACATGAAAATTTATAAATGGGGTGATTATGTGTATCAAAAGTGCATTCACAGAAAGGGGAGTGAAAATTATGACATAAGAAAATGAATAGTGATTCCACAAATAATCTTGGAGTAAAATAATCAATGAAGTATCCGTAAAGCTGAATGAATGGAAATTGAAATTTCAAATTCCCTTATCGGTTGGTAATGTAGGAAACATAAACCCATGAAAGAAGGATCATAAAATGATGATGTAAATATCCATTAATTAAGGTATATTACATAATGAATACACACATGGGAAGTACACACACCACATGCAATAAATAAGTGGTGAACAATGAAAATCTCATGGAATTAAAAGTGAGATAAGAAACCCCTTACTCTATACTTTTTCCTTGGTCGAGGGTAGTTTAGCCTCCTGTATAATGGTCAAATAATTTTTATTGAATTATAAAAGAATCATATACATTAAAATGATATCATATATGATCTTTTAACATTTCTCTGTTAATAATATATTAGTATTATCGTCGTTTCGGGTGTTAACTTACTCATTTTATTTTATATATTTTGTTACATAAGTAGTGTTTGTTATGGATAGGTTGTATATTATTCATATACAGAATGATATCAAGTCCTTAAAAATTATTATTAATCATAAAATGAGAATTATACTTCTATGGATACGATGGGGAATGAATCTCATTGCGTTCGTGGAGACGGTAGTCCGTACATACGCACGGGAGATAATATAATTATTTTGATATTAAAATAAAATATCACTTGATGGTATATCATATATACAGAATAATTATTAGGTTATAATTATTATTTACATTAATTAGAAATCATTATTATATCAATCAATATAATACTATATTGAATAACAATTACACCACGACGTGGAGACGGTAGGCTCTACGTATGCACGTATGTTGACATGACAATAAAAGGATGTATAGAATATTGAATATGGTTGTGCCATATTTATAATAACATCATAGTATATAAAAGATACTGGATATATTATTTTATAATTGGATTAACAAATAAAGAAGATTTTGATGAATAAATGAACTTGAAAGATGATGGTGAAAACATGACCAATTTTTCGGTTTCTTCCATTTGATTTGATCAAAAGGGCTTCATAAGTTTGATTCCTGCTCAAAATAAGGCCTCTAGGTTGAAGTGAGGGGAGTTTAGAGAATATTTGGGCAGGTTTTGTCTAATAAAAATGGATTTGAATATGTAAATTAGAGAAAAGGGGAGTACCCTTTTATAAGAGGGGTGTGGGGAACCTTTGAAAAGCTAGAGATATTATTTTATAATAAATTCATATTCGGTTTCAAATGGCTAAAAAGTGGTTTATTTAAATTTTAAGGTGGGTATGGGTTTAAATCCTTTCAACCAATAGATTTTAGACATTTTTGGGTCACTATATTAACCTTATCATTTATATTTAACTCTTAGTTATATAGTTTGACATTTACCATGTCTCTTTGTATTTTTATATTATATAGTTAACAAACTTAATATATACCTCCAATCGACCCCAAGTGGTCCATTAATGATACAAATGTCATTATATAAGTCCTTTGGCCTAATCTTACATTTTTAGGAATATAATATCAATTAATAATATAATACTTGTTTAAAAACTCTTTTATGTCAATTTTGAAACTATTGGGTATTTGGTTTTTGATAATTTTATAACTGCATTATTATATCGAAAAAAATTTATATAACCAATCCTAATATGTCATGTTGACCTAGAAAATTAGTTTAATTCATAAAAAGTAAAAAATTATATTTATTTTGATATTTATAATATCAATTAATTTAATATTTCATTAATTAGGTAATTACTTCATCAGCATTGTGTCATATATAAATTAAAATATTTTAATCTCTAAAAATTATAAATAAAATACAATTATGTAGGATATATTTTTATCTTTATAATGAATATTTATAATCTAATTTATCTTATGTATAATCCTATATTAAAAATGTTTTAGTTATTAAACTTTGATTTTATCTCTTTTAACTCTTCTTTGAATTAAATAATAATGAATGTCCTAATCTAATCCAAGTGGACCTAAATGATAATATTTTATTTCTAAGGTTGTTTTTGGTCGAGATAGACTTGTAAAATATAATTAGGACATGTGTTAGGGTAATATTAATATCATTTTTAACCTTAATTACCCTATTTACTTTTAACCATGGTAAATAAAACTAAAAAGTTACTATTCACCAAAAATTATTTTCATCTCATTGAACCAGATTTCACACTTTGATATTAACCGTGTACCTCGGATTTTGGAAATCCACTCATAGGAGAGGTAAAATTATCTTTTATGTGAATTTCCAAATTCTCCTAGGAGGTTGGTAAAAGACGGTGAAAAGTTCAATAAAATTTTTATATATCTAAAATAATTCTATACTAACTACAATGAATTAAAATGAACATATATAGGTATTATGTAACTATTTTGACCTTAATTTAATTTAAGTAAAATAAATAATCATTTAAATAAAAATTCGGTTTTAAACTATAACTCATTGTTTTTTCACTATTCATCAAAATTTGAATGTTTTTAGAAAAAGATCAAAAATTCACCCTAATCTAATTTTGATATTCTGAATCCAAAAATGCAGTCCATTTTGAAAGATAAAATATATAAAATTTCAAAAACCGGGTATTAATATTCATAACGGATAGTTTGATTTGTTATGGTGTGTGTTAGAACTAAATGTGGCGTACAACACACGCTACTGTATTATTCAAAGGGAAGCGTATCGTGGAAGCTTAAGGTGTAACATAATAAGGTGAAGTCATATCCTTGAAACAAGAACATGATAAAAAACATAAAACACATTGAGCATATTTTCGTACTAGTTTGTTCATGATGTGATAATGAGGATGACATGATACCTAACCATACATATTTTCTGATCAATGAAATTTAGAAGAGGTTACTCCATACCATAACCCCATCCCATATTTGGAAATTCTTGGTCGGGTTTCATATTATACATCATCTAATTATATTTGTCTGACCATTTGTTCTCCATCAACCAAGGCTACATCACCAAAATACACTAAAATATCACCCAATGTTGAGAAATCCTTCCTCAACCCACAAAACCTCACAACTTATACCCTATCTCACTATTGGGTTCCCACTATTTGATATAGCATGATTTGTTGAGTCATCTCTATAATTACTGAACCAACATCATTCCATAGGGAATAAACATCTCACTTGCAGATTTACTCATCACACTCAAGCTAACCATATCACTTATAGATGGTCTAACCTATATATATATTATGTTTTTTATATAATGATAGTCACATCAACCCTATCTCACTCATGCCATGGTAAGGCATCAGGTTCCTCTTCCACACAAAAATCCATTTCATGAAACATGTATATAGTCAATAAACAAAGAAAATAAGGCATATGGAATGCATCCCACATCAAAGGCTCACTAACTCACCAGTAGGGTTCTAGTAACTCATGAACTATCCTTAGATATAAATAATATCTCAATAAACATATAAAAATTATAAGGGTTCAGTCATATCCATCCAGACCATCCTATCATATTTATACCAACTAATTGACACTAGCAGTCAACACTTATAACAAGAATCAACAGAGTTTGTGGGATCCATAAAATGGGAATCACAAGTGGTGTAAAAAAATTTCAAAATAGTTAATTACCATCATACAGTTATAGAAACCCAAAAAAAGAAAAAACAACCCATCCTAGAAAACCATGCCAAATCATTTTTTAATAGTATTTGAAAATGTACCCCATGTCATCTTTCTCATGATATGACCTTGTACCGAATCCCCATTAACAGTCACTATAAATACCCATGCTCATTTTGAAATAACATTTCAAAAACAATTTCTAAAATAATATTATTTTATGAAGAATTTTCATTGGAACCCAATTCTCTTTAATAGAAATTTTTAAAAGGAAGCCACTTAATATTTGGAAACCAATGCACCTGACCATATATAATATATAAAGGGAAACTAATAATAGATGACCATGAACCCACTATTAATACACATATCAAGATATGTGGTCCATATTGAGTATTAGTCCAATGTGACACAATCCTAGTTTATGGTGGAATCCTAAAATCAGGGAATATGAAGACAGATAATACTCTTCATGGAATAAAATACAAAAATTAGCAATTAACCATGATAATCAAATACATTCAAGGGAAAATAAGTCAAGAAAAAAAACATAACCCATCCCTGCCACATAGTGACATATATTTGAGTCCATGGGAACCTATCTCATCAACAACTATCACAAATTTTATTATTTGAAAAACTAATTTTGTATAGAAAAATGCAATATATTGTTCCTAAATTATTTTGGTAGACCAATAGAAATGGATCCACAAGCTATGTGGTTCGGTCCTCTCAATAATTTCAATCTACCTAAACCACAAAAAAAATAGAAAATATAAATTCTGATTGAAAATATAATTTATGAAAAATTCACTAAAATTCCCATGAAAACTCACTGATCATCCTACCTTAAGGAATGAAATGAATGTTGAATTGATTTCCTCCTATAAGGATATCTTATATGTCCCAAAAATAAATTTATAAATGAGAATGAATATTTAAAAATGATTTGGTGAAATAATCCATCCAAATCATTAAATAGTTGAACTGAAATCGTGAATAAAAAAAGGAATACAAAAGTAAATAAGGAATGAGATATTTACTTGAATTAGTTGAAATAAACACCCATGAACCACCCATATCAATGTAGAATAATTAAGGGTATATAGAGAGACCAAGATGGATCTCCATCTCTATTCATTTTACCAAAAACAAAATAAACTGAGGGGGTTCCAAAAAATTAAACCCATTTAAATTGTGTAAATGATATATAAAAGGTGTTTTCAAACATTGGTTCTAATGTAAATAAGAGATTCACATAGTGAATCATCCTCTTGGAAGATGGATGACCCTATACCACAAAAAATTAATGTTTTGACCCATATGGTCACACCATTAATACTACTAGGTAGAGATTATATCTATTTGATATCATCTTAATGGCATGAATAACCTATGTCAATGTTATTCAAGACCTAAATGATACCTATCACATAAGGAATTTTCTACTATAGCAATTTTAAATATCAAAAATGTTATAACCCCATACATTAAATAAATATTTTCATTTAATTAAATAATTTACTAAATATCTTGAATCATATGAAACACCAAAATAAATTTTTCTATGATATGTTAGAATAATTATTTAATATAGAAATATATAATATTACATGATGAATATTGCAAAATATGTTTTATAAGATTAAAACAATTTAATGTTAAAAGAGAAATTTTAATATAAATCAATTTTCTATATATATTTTTTATAATAAAATTTATAAATTATAAATTTTTTATTTTGAATAAGTTGAAATAAAATTTAGTTCTCATAACCCAGGCTAATATGTTGGATTTTTGCTAAAAGAGTAGGATTTTAGGTGAATAGATAAAATATTATTTTTCATAAACTATAAATATTAAGAAATTTTTATAATATTTAAATGACTTTCAAATTCATAGAATTTTTTGTATGGATCATATATATAAATAATAATTAATATGATTTATTTCAATGTATAACTTTAATCATTAATGAATATGTTTGGAATCTTAGGAAATCCAAGTAATGGTTTTATTCCAAGAAAAAAAAATTCTATGTATTCCACATTATACGTGTATACAGTAAATTTTCATTATATTTAAAATTGTTTTATAGTTTCTTATTTATTATTTTTTATTTATAATCCTATTAAATACAAGAGAATAGACATTTTATCTTATTTTCGTGTAAAATAACTTATTTTATTAAAAGATCATTTTTTTAAAAATGGATTTCATTATTTTTTGATAACTTAAATAGAAATTATTTTTTTTCCATTTCTAAAAATCATGTATTAAAATGTGAATTACATATTTGGAATCAAAATGTACATGTTTTGTACAGGGAGAATTTAATTTTTTTTATTATAGTGAATGGTAAGCGTGGTAATCATTAGCGACCATGGAAAATGGTGAAATGGGTAAATTGAGGTTTAAAATATTGGATAAGGAATCAAAATCTATCATAAAATTTCCTTTATTCAATCGAATGAGTTATTTTCAACCAAACAAAAGCTATATTAAAAAGAAACAAAATATTGTTCTATTATCACTTGATAATAACTTTTATATACTTATATGTGAAAATAAAACAATAAATATCATTTTATATATTTTTAAGATGTCAAATATATTTTTCTAAGAATATAAAGATATTATGTCTGGTTATAAAAGTTTATTTTTATTATTAATAAATTATATTTGTAACATTAAATTAGATTTAATTTTGGTTCATGAAAAATTACCGCGAACTCTTATGAATTTTAAACGTGATGTCTCTTGAATTGGTAAAAATATTATGTAAATTATTTTCTAAAAAACAAATGTAATATTTTTTAGATGAATTATTGCATTTTTTATATAATATTTACGATTATTAAACATGGAAAATTTGAAAAAATTCCATCAATTTATTCCTATAAAGATGAACTCAATTGAATCTAAAAAATGTAATATAAATAGGTTTTCTCTCAAAAAACTACCAAAATTACTCAAAAAATCCATTTTAATATATTAAATCCATGTTTTTATGATTAACCTATCATTCAAAGGCCTTACTCTCAAATCAAATGAGAAAATTCTACGAGAATGTAATCATATTCACTAATATGAATCTATTTATATAGTATTATACCGCATAAAATTATAATATGTATATCCCAATATATGAAAATAAATATTATAAATATAATTAAACGTTAGTATGGTTATGGAACAATTATAATCATCTTCTATACCATATAATATAAATTGAAAATATTCCATATACACACATAGGGACTATATTCTCTTTAAACAATTTATTTCATATTATATTACAATATTTCATAGTTTGTTCTAAATTATTATCTAATTAATAAGTATTATAAAAATTTTATAAATATGATTATATAAATACTAATAATTATGTACATTCCTTCCATTTAAACCATTATTAAAATAAAATAAACATTCCTACGAACGTAAGAAATTATCTCACCATGGAGGATGTATTTTGTTTTATATTATATTCTTACATGGAGGTTCTAAAATTATTTGTAGTGAATGAAAATTTTATTAATTAAATTACTAGCATTATAGAGATTGTGGGACTAGTTAATAATATTTCTACTTTGTTTTAAATTTTGAAATATTTTTGGAGAAATTTGTCAAAATACCTAAAGTGGTCGACGTATGAAAGAACAATATGGATAAGGGATGAAAATGGTTATAAGATGACATTTAATATTTGAATATAGATGAAATTATGTATTAATAGAGAATTTTATAAAAATAAATTTATTATTTAGGAGGATTTTACAGGTCCTACATAGAAAGAATCCAAGGTATGTGTTATTTATCCCAATTCTTATTTATTGAATCATATATTATATTATGAACATAATATCATTCATATAGGGAATATAAAATGTGTTGGACATATTATATTATGAATTATTATTTAATATTCGTATTTAATATTGGACCAATTTTTTTCTCTTTTTAATGGGGTTTTTGATGAAAATTATATAAAACTATAAGGGTTTGTTTCACTATTTCACTCTTATTTGGATTTTATAAGAATAAATTTTCATTTGGATAATTATATGATAATTATTTCATAGAAAATCTATTTTATTATCATCTAATCATTTAATTTTTTTAAATGTTTTATTTTAAAGTTTCCTATATTTGATACTAAATTACCAAAAAAATGTTTTCAGCAATTCTGGCATTATTACTTATTTTAGGTTGGGAATAATTTTCTTTGGAGTAATTGTTTAGAAAAATAATTAATAAATGTTTATTTACATTGTTCGATGATTTCCTAAATTCATTTAAAACATATTTACCATTATTTAAAAAAGGTTTATTTTTTTTAATTTTTTCATAAAATTTATTTTTTAATATTTATAAAAGTGTGAATGAAGTGTTATCTATATTGGATAAATTTTGAATTACATTTCCCACCACCAAGATCAATATTTTATAATTATAACATTGAATTTTTTTTCAATTAAAATCCTTTAACCATTATTATACAAATTGTTTGGTTTGTACATTTAATGAAAAGGGTATTATTTTCAAAATGGATTGAGAAGGGAATTTTTTTGATATGTTTATTTTATTTATCTGTCAATATTTTATAATAAAATTATAGAATGTTTCAATGAATATATATTATTGTTTAAATAACATTTTATTTTTATTTTTAACAACTCATGGAATGGTTTTATAAATTATTTATATCTTTGTTTTTAAAACAATGTTACAAAATTTTTTTGGGAACATAAATTAATGTGTTTATTCTACATAACCCTGTCATTTTGAAGTAACTTCATTTTCTAAAAATATAATTAATGATGAAATGATGGTATCATATCATCCATTACTGATTTATTGGTTATACATCAATATTTTAAAAATAATTATCACAATTACTTGATGTTGTGTTCTCTATCATTCTAATTTATTATTACGAAATTATGTCGACATTATTTTATATCATGAAAATAGTTAACATTAATTTTTTTTTTGATATTATACCATATCTACATAAGAGTTTAGTCGAAAAAATCGTACAAAAATGTAATTTAATTTACTATTGAAATTTTAATATTCCATATTTTTTATTTAAGATTCATATTTATTGATTGAAATGGAATTTTTATTATTGATTATGTTGTATATATTTAATATATGAAGAATGAAATGGAAATATAGTAATGAATTTATTTTAATGATAAAAAATATTATTATTATTTCCGTAATGAGATGCATGATTTTTTGATATTATATAAAATTTTATGAACATATTTATAAGTTCATATGTGATTCTGTTATTCCAATTCTAGTACTACCAGAGTAATGATACCATCAAATGCCACAACATGAATTTTAATACCTTCTGGATTGTTCCAATGTTAGTTCATGTTGTTCTACTATTATATGTGCTAAATCCAATCCTACTACCTCTATACCTACTATCCCTATACATTCTAGTACTTGATCTGCTACCTCCAGGTGTTGTACATATTTGGGTTCTACCACTCGGTGTGAAACTATTAGTTCAACTATTTCTCTCACCTGGATGGTGAAATTTATTAACCATGATATGATCAAAGTTGTTCCACCAATATTAATATTAAAATTTCTAGCCTATCCATAATTTGAATTTAATACTTATAACAACTGGTTTATGGTATTAGATGAATATACTCTCACATGGATTTGTAAATTATTATTCCTAAACCACTCCATGGAAGCATTGTAGAATAAGATAGAGTTTTATTAATTTCAAATTAGTATATTTATCCATGATATATGTTTTATTATTATTTAATTTAATATTGAACCTATTGATCTATATATTCTGGAGGACTCCCCCTTATACAATGCTGCATAATACTAGATGCTTTCTTCTTACATACAGAACTTCACGAGAGGGTAAAATTCTGGAATACATATAAGGAAAATTACCACCCATACAATAAATCAATATTTATATATATATTATACACATTTAATCTACAGAGAGAAAGGATAATTCTTCAACACTCATTTTTATTAATATTTTTGAAACGTCTTTTCAAAATTCCCACCAAGCAAAATATGAGGACCTTCAAGCACCTAATGTTATTTAGTCTTTGCATTAAAAAATCCTTAATATCTTTTTTATTTATTTCATTAATTTTTTAATTTCAGGAAGATTTTATTTTAATCCTTCATCCTATATACACTGACTCTTGTTCATAAACAAGGGAATTATTGATATGAACAGAAATTTATTTTTCTATATGTCATCCAAAACTATTGAAGAGGAACTGAGTGGCCTGCATTTTTTTCTACAAATTATAACAACTGATGTGTAATTGATCATGGACTTACCTTGTATTATTGTTTGTATAAAAAAACATTTAGTGGATTATATTATAGTGAAAATATTGTTCTTGATAGAAGGTGATTACCATGTGGGGGGGGGGTTATGTTTTTTCTATATACTGAAACCCTAATTCAACCCACTGTGAGTTTAATTTTTTTTGTTATTTCAATGCTAAAAAACATTTATTTAGAATGTAATAAATTATACTTTTAATGTTATTATTATAATTGGTTTGTAGAAATTATTTTATTATGTAAATTGGTTAAAAAAAGTGATTTCACATATTATTTTAACTATGCCATATTCCCACTATGAGAAATATTTTGAATGATTAGACATATAATATTATATATTTTTGAATAATTGGATGAATTTTATTATCATGGGGGTTTTATTTTAATTTAATTTTAATATAACTATTATTAAGTATGCAATTCGCCCCCCTCTTGAGTTACCCAATCTGAGCAACATTTGATATCTAAAGAATTTCAAATATCTTTTCAATTGTGATTTATTTTTATATTGAAGATAATTATTATATGATATTGCTAAATATATAACCTTATGTAGAATAATAGAATATAAGGTTCTACTACCAACATACGTACTTATTTTAATGACTCAAAATATTCTCAGTTAAAGATTAAATTGAAAATTCATATTAAGAGCATGTGTTACTAAATATTTATAATTATTGATTAAATGTATGAATTACCTCAAAATACTAGACATACACGGGGTGATCCTACTAATGATGCATATAATAATAACTGTAATGACATGAATTATTATTTTTGTTCTTTAGGTGATGAGTAACTGAATAGAATATCATCACATATAACAATTTATAATATCCGAGACACTTTAGATGTTTCTTAATTTATAAAATCTAATACCAAATAAATGAACTAAAATACACATACTATTAAATTAGATACTTTTAAAATGAATCTTGATGATCATATTTTGGAAATATATCTCAGATATAATAAGATTATTAATCCAATTGATTCATTAGGTGAATCCTATATCTTAAAATGATCAAGTGATGTGTCTATTGTTCTGCTTTCTAGATGGATGGAGAGGATCTTTAACGTCATTATGAGAATAATGTGACATTAGAATGTTAAATATTCAAGAGTTCATATGAAAAATGATGATGTTTGAGGAAGAACATGAAGTGAATAGATAAGAAGAGGTTGGAACAGGAAAATGTTATATTAAAATAAACCTATTCAAAATAAAAGGAGAAATCCCAATCTAATAGTTAAAGAGATAAAGAGACACCTGCTTATAGTGATAAAGATATGGCACACTTTTCCAGAGGATTCAAAATGTTTTATAATAGAAATTAATTTTTTCTAAAACTATTAATAATGAAAAACCTGCCAACAAATAAACTTGGAGAAAGGAATATAATACTGATGATACTATGAGTTATATAGTCTTCTATGAGTTAAAAAGTAATGGTTATGCCAATGCTAATAACCTTAAGATAAGATTTAAGAAGAAGTATGATGACATGTATAAGTGGTAAAAATATATATTATGTAAACAAGGAGTGCATTAGGAGGGATACCATGTGATTCGGACCCATCCTATGTGGATAATCATGATAGATCGACCAAGTATTTAATTACATCCCCATACGAGGTATTGAATGTTTTTCCTTCTTCAATAGTAAATATATTTAATCACTATGGAGATTAAAATAATGATGGGAACATTTATAATGAATAAATTCTTGACTACTATACTATTCTAGAATAAATATTCATTGAAATCGTTGATAAATATAAGGTATTAAAGAAGATTCAAGCCTTGACTGCTAGTTTCAAAATTGTACTTTGTAATGAGAATGTTAAAAATGATTTTTTCATTAGGAGAGAACATTGAGTTATAGTTTTTTCTATGATAACATAAATAATAATCTATTGAAATTAAAAAATGGGATAAATACAATTACCTATATTCTTGAAAAAATGCAGGTACCTAAATATACCGCTGTGATATGGTATGAACCTGGATAGAGAAAAATATTATATTTTTTTTCGTAGTTCTATTTCTACAAAATATTATACAGGATTTTAATTTTCTATACCATGAAAAGTGTTTATTTATATATATTTGAAATATTATAATAGGAAACATGATGAGAAATTATTGGATACTAATGATTTGAAAACTAACTTTTAATGACCCATGAAGACATGGTTACTGAAGTCATTTTTGTTTTAAAATTTGTTTTGTAAGAAACATACATGAAAGTATCCAATAAGAACTTATGGTACAATTAAAACGGTTACTCTAGACACATTATTAGATATTAATCATGTTTTATGAACCCATTGATTTTGGATGGTGGTCCGATCGGTTTTTTGACAATAAGGAAGGGAAAATTATTATCCTCATATAAATATATAATTTGAACATTTTATTATTCAGAAGTTTTATTTTTATATGAATAAAATTATAATATCCATATCATATCCAATATATGTGATGTTGGTTTTCAAGTAAAATTTTAAAACATATCGTGCAATGTCTTTTATTCTAAAAATTAATAATTTTTCACCACTATAAGAAATCATAATGTTTATACTATAATGTTAGATTCCATATTACAACAAAATATTTCACATCTATCTTACTTTCAAAAATAATTTTTTATTTAGCATAGGATACTAGTCCATTTCAATATTAATTCATTTATAAAGGTCACTTGGTATGAGTTGGTCAAATTTCAACCTAAACTAGAATTACCAAATAACAATGTGTATAACCCCTCTCAAAATGGGAAACAATACAAAATCCCTTTTAAATTATTCAATGATTTTTCATCTTCTCATCCCTTAGAGTTTGTTCACATGGGATTTTGTAGGTCATCTAGATTTTGTAGCTTAAATATGAAACACTATGTGTATGGTCATATAGATAACTTTCTTGGTATACATGAGAATTATTTATATCGCAAAAAGTTAGTCTTGATCTTATTTTAAAAACTATACTAAATTTATGGAAAATAATAGTGTATTTATAATTAATACTGTAAGAAGTTATCATGTATGTTTTTTTAAAAATCTAGACATTCAATCATTCTTCTCAAAAAAATTATATAAACATATCATTTCTTCTACTAGGACACTATAAAAATGGAGTTATTGAAATATGAAAAAAACCCTTCATGAAATTGGATGGACTATGATTTATTTGTATGGATTAAATATTTATTTTTTTAATAATCTATGAATTAAATTTTTTATTGAATCAATTGATTATTAATTTTTACACACTTAAAAAGAAATACTTATGAATTATTTAATTGTTTAAAATCGAAGGTTAATTACTTCATTTCATTGGTTATAATTTCCTTATTCCAAATAGTATGGTAAATCATGAAAAAATTTCATTCAAGTGTGATTATGGAATATTACATGGTTATTCAACTTTTAATAAACAATAGAGGGTATTTAATAAAATCATAACGATTTTAGAGTAATCTTTTCATGTCAAATTTATGGATACCTATACAAATGATCCTAGGACCCCATTAAATAACCTTCAAGATGATATATCAAATCTGAAAGTCAAATGAAAAACCATCTAATAATTTTTTGATGTGAAAAATCATCTTGTTTGGATGAAAAAACTGAACATGAACCTGATGCTACATAATAAAATGATATTTTTAGTCTTTATTTTACAAGAACAAATAGTAACCATAGATGCCATTTTCTAGATTCTTTATTTGTACACCTATGTAGAGGCACACACACTAGATATTTTCTTATAAATCATGTATAATATCATGGATTCATTCCCACATATGAACCTAGGAACAAAAATGATTTAATTAATGATGAATTAAGGATAATGAAAATTAAATATGAACTTAATCAATCGAAAAGAAATAAATTTTTAGAACTATTAATTAGACAAACAAAAACAATTACTATTTTCACTAAGTGGGTGTTTAGAAATCAAATTTATGAATCAATCACTATAGAAGGAAATTATTCTATATTTTTTGAATAATGATATTTTCAAGAAAATGGTATTGAATATAAGGAATAATTTTCAATGTTTCCTAGACATGATTCCATTACAATACTGCATACCTATGAAAGAAACATGGATTTAAAATATTATAAAAAGAATTTGAAGAGTGAATTCATAAATGGATATATAGTTAATAATGTTTTGGTTGAAAACCCCCCGAGATTTAAAAATCCTAATTTTAAATTTATTGTTTTTAAACTATATAAATCTATATATAGTTTAAAACAAGATCATAGAGATTGTCAGGATAAGATCATCTATTTTCTGATTTCTAAAAGTTTTCATAAGGGCTATATTATCAAACAATATTAATAACAATAATTTTAAAAGAGGATTTAGTAGTTCAATTTTTTATGATGTTATTTTTAGATCTTCTAAAATTTATATATATACTGATTTTTAAAAAATCATTCAAAATGAATTTGAAATTATTTTAATGGGTGAACAAAAATTCATTCATCGATTTTAAATTTTTCAAAAATAAATTATGAATTATTTAAAATCAATGAAATTACAATAAATAACTTGAAAATAAAATTGGTTTAAATATCACAAAATGATTTGATAATCCCATGAGTGCATAATCCTATAAGATGGATCTTTTTGAAAAAAAAGTCAATAGATAAAACTATTTACAAGGGTATGATTAGAATCTTGGTATAAATATCTACTGGATGACTAAAAATTAATTTCACAGTGTATATATGTTCCCTTTTTCAAGAAAATAATAAATAATCACATTTAGTATCTATAAAAATAATTTTGATATGAGTAAAATCTAAAACCAAATTATCATTTTATTATTCTAGAGGGAAATAATTTACCTATTGAGTTATTTAGATGATGATTTTTGTGGTTACATGTTATAAAGAAACAAAATGGATGAAACATTACATCATTCGGTAATGTATTTAGTATATTTTTTTATTAAAATCAAAACATTTAATGAATTTTCAAAAATAGAAGGTAAATATATAGAATTTTTATGTTATATTAAATACAATTAGGATGAAAAACACATTTACATACAATAGATATCAATTTAGATAGGTCAATATAAATATTTACAATGAAAGTCAGATAAATATTTCCAATAATCTTGAATATTTTTCTAGGAAAAATAATATTGATGTAAGAAATAACTTTTTGAGAGATCATTTACAAAAGGGTGATATAACTCTGGAATTCAAAATAACTGAATATTATATTTCATATATTTTAACAAATCCTTTGAAATTTGAGAGGTCAAACTATGCCAAACATGAATTTTGATTGATAAATCTGGATTAATAACCCCATTTTTGGGTTATCCACCACAAGTGATCGACTTCTGGGTAAGCCAATAGTGGTGATCCACCGTTGGGTAATCCACCATTGGGTGATCCACCATTGTTAAAGCCATTATTGGTGATCCAATGTTGGTAATACACCATTGGCGATCCACCATTGGGTAAAAAAATTAGGGTGATCCACCATTTGGTAATCCACTGTTAGTGATCCACTTTTGTAATAATCCACTATTGGGTGATCCACCCTTGGGTAATCCAAAATTGGGTGATCCTCTATTGGAGTTATCCAGCATATAAATTTTGGTGTTTGATTATCTATTTTTTATTCGGTCCTACTTTTATTTTTTATAAATTTTTATTAGATTTAATATATATTTTTTTTTTCTAATAAAAATACGTAAATGAAGAAAATTCAGAATTAAATATGCATTCAAGCCACTCTCTATAATATAACTATATTTTGAACTATTTCAACTACTATTATATCAAAACATTTAGATTTCTTATTTTCATAAATCACTTTTCAATGAAGTATAATTGTTAGAGTTCCATGCCCCACAAATTCATCTCATTGATGAACATGTCGTACTAAAAAATATCCTAACGATCCACGGTGTGCATTAGTCTGACTGAAAACCCCATTGGTTGTGAACCATGTGGTTATTATAGAGAATTATGTAGTTAGAGAATTTGTTTTTATAAGAAATTCCTTGGTGTTCAAGGGGATTCTAGACCAATTATGGATGGACTGGTTTCACATAAATGATAGACTATTTTATCCAAGTCAGAGCACAGCATTGGAGAATATAAAAATACCATATGAAGTATGATAGTTTGTAATGAGATTAAATTTTATTTGAAAAAAAGGATATCAATATCTATGTTCCTCATAGGGATATCATTAATTACTATTAAGGTATTTTTAAAAAGTGACAGTGAGATCTTTAGGTTTGAAAATATTTTGTTTGACCTCCCTAGAGAAGGTACAGTGAGGAGACATTATTCTATAAGACTAGATAGTGAATTTAGACCCCAATTAATGTTTCTCAAACATATTCTATATCCCATGAAAGGGTAATTTTGTACAATTATGTATGAGGTTTTCGATATTTTATTCCCAATTAATATACGAGATAAAATTAATTATTGTAAATATCATATCATGCACATGATGGGAATGAGAAAGTACACTTCTAGGTCAAATTTATTAACATTCAAAAATAAAATATCAACCATTATAGATGATATGGGCACATTGGATGAGGATAAGGAAGATGATGTAAAATGTTATTTTTTTTTGTTTATGTTAAAATACCTGTATGAGAATATAATTAAACCAGAATCCATGGATGAATAAATGGGTTGAAGATAATGAAAATATTTATAAGGATATTATCTATGTAGAACACACTTCTATAACCAAGAATGTTTGTGAAGGTAGGCAAACTCTATATGAAATTGTTTGTTATTGAGATGAGGAATTAGAAGTAGAAGAAAAAAATTAATCTAATTTTGATGAGGGGGAAGTGGCTACCTCTTTTTGAAATTCCCATCATACAATTTTTTCCAAAATCCAAATTATGTCTTATTGTTCTTCTAGTTGACATGTTTCACATTCTTCTTGAGGGAGGAACTTGAGTCATGGAGATGAAGAGGATACTAAAGTATTTATAGATTGAAATATTCAATGTTCTTTTGAAAACATTAAGGATGTTATCGAAAAATCAATTGTTTTTTAGTATAATGACAATAGCGATTGACCTCTCGAATCAGAAGATCATGTTGATGGCGGTGATGATGATTATATTGAGAGGGATTATTTAAGTCACACTTATCCTATTGGTTCTATTTAATTTTATATCTGTTATGTGACTTCTTTTGTTCAGCCATCTAAGGGTACTACCTCTATTGGAGGTGACCCAAGGGTATATTTTAAGGGGGGGATCCCTTAGTTCTATCTACCAAATGTCAATGTACCGGGATGAGATTTCATTATCAGTTGGGGATAAATATTCATCCAAGGGGGATCCTTCACCAGGTTCCATGTTACATAGACTGGCTTATGCTAAGTTGTATAAGGATGTTGATAGTGATGATGGTCATAGAAGTCTAATAGAGCATGGTGGACCTACTATATCATTTTGTGTTGGAAAAGTTCTAAAGAGATATATTTGGTTGTGTATTTATGGTGGTGTTCTTCATCATGTTTTTTATTATGATAATCCAACTCCTTTTTCAGAGCATGTAGAGGCATTCATGCCTTGTACTGGAAGATTCCCTTAAAATATTACTACTTTTACCTCAATGTCTTAACATATGTTACTAGAAATGATTTAGATGATTTCAGAGAGACGTTTCTTTCATATTTTAGCATTATGAGATCACATGATTCCATTATTACTCACCTTAAAGAATATGATACCAAAAAAATCATTGGGCTAGTGATTTTCCTTATTCATAACATGTTTATTTTTAATATCCATGAATTTTATGTTGAGAATAGAATACTGGATTGTGAGATGGAAGCCATAAATTCAGTTATGGAAGAGTTTAGTTCCACTTTTTCTGCTAGTTAGGATACTAATTTGGAGATGATAGAGTCTTTATCTACTGTTTCATCCATATAAACTATCCCAGAACCATATTCCTCAGTTGATGGTGATATTTTTAGATGCTTAGTCTTATTAGAGTTTCTTTTCCTAATGGGAGATATCAATACATCGTATCCGGAGGACCTTCAACAAATCAAACACTATAGAGGTAGTATATATAATCTAGTAATAGTGTATTTGAAAAAATAATAAAGTGATAGAGAAACCATAAAAAAGGATATCAATTACTTTTTTCCATAATGTAAAAAAATAAATGGCTGAATTCTATATTTTTTTAGCTGAAAACTTAGGAATTGGACCTGTCACTATTTCCTTCAAGGAATAGGTAGACTATGTAATGTTTTAGATCCTCACATCAATTTTTAATGGAAAAAAGGAAGGAATTATTTAGTACAATGTAGAGAGGTATAGATATAATAAAATTCTTTGTGAAACTCATGAAACTAATTTTATATATAAATGGTACAACAATTGTTGCACTTGAGGCCAGTGTCATGTCATCCTTTGCAACTGATCCATCTTCTGTACCTATACCACCTTCATATTAGATATTAATTATTCATTTTATGAAGAGGTTACGCTTATTATGTCAATAGTGATTCAGGATCCTTCTAACTCTACATTGTCCCCCTCACGTTCTACCACAGTGCCTCATACATATAGAAATGGAAAACAACCAATTGATAATACCTCTCATTTATTTTTAGAGTGGCTCAAATTAAGATTGGTATTTTATAGGGTGTGTGATATATTTTCATTGTATTTATTTTTGTAAGTAATGTTTTTACTAATTAATTTAATTCGGACCATATTTTATTCCTTTCCTTCTTTGTATGATTTTAATTATATAATCTTCTTTATATTCCCAAAATGGATAGAACATGTTTATGGAAAGTATGTTCATCTTATATAATGTATAATATTATAAATTTATGACTAATTATATAGATCAATTTCATGTTCTTATGTTTGAAAATATATCTCATTACCAATTTTAACATTTAGTTAGATTTCATTAAATTTCATTCATCTACATAGGCCCATATGGGTATCAAACATGGTTTATGACATTACTTTATTTTTAATCATCAAAATGGTGGACATTCTTGGATCCTCCTTATTTTAATAATAATAAATCATAATTTTTATATTCATATTGGGATTCAGGTTTTATGATAGTATATCATTTCATACTAAAATTTTGACTAAGTTCACATGTGGTACTATTAGTTCAATTATGATACCTCTAGATTCATGCTACCATCATATTCCACCACTAGAATTATTCTACAGTTAGGCATCTGCGCTGGTAAGTTCTAAATTTCCTAAGAAAAAATGTGATAATGCTATATTTTCTCTAAACATACCAAATACTACTAGTCATTGAAACAAAATACATTATAGAACCAGGTGTCCTACCTCAAGGTGTGAAACTGTTAGTTAATAATGTTTTACCACTAGGCTTCTACTAACTATGGAACATGATACTATTGGTTTTTACTACCTTCCGAGGTTATCCACTTTTTGTCATTCATACATTTCTATAATATCTTTCTTTTGAATTTATTACATTGATTACCTAGTTATTGGGAGTTAATACACACAATATCATGTGGATTTGATTATGATTATTCCTAACCAATACCTCACATTCCATGAAGACTATAGAATAGTATATTGGTTTTCTAATCAGTAAAATGGCATAGGAAATATTTATCATTAAACATTAATAGATAATTAAACCTATAGATTGATATATTCTTGAGAACTTGCTTCTCCAAGCTGCTTCATTCTATTGGTTGGATTCCACTAACATGATGAACTTGATACTAATTTGGAAGTGTGTCATATGTCTATGATCATGTTCATTTATTAAAATAAATCTGGAAAAATATTCTTAGAGAATCTATATATATAATAGATAATTTTTGGATACTTTTTAGTGCAATTATAGAGAATTTTTTTCAATATTCTAACCAAACAAAATACAAGGACATTGAGCATATGATTCTATTCAAGATGACTATCAATATATCTTCAATCAATTTTTTTCAATATCCATTTTATGCATTACATTTTTGTAGTGTGATATTTAACTCTCTGTATCTTTACATAATGCATACTATTATTAAACTATATATTTCTTGATATTATTAAAAAAAATTATTTTTATTCCCATGAAAATAGTGGAAGAGGTCATGCTTGTCCTATGTTATTTACCACCCCACATATAACTGTGGAAAATGAGTTTATCTTATAAAACCTATATTCCATTATTTTTATACTCAATACTGGTTTTAGATCAAAATATTGTTATAATAATCTTCTTTATAGTAGGTGATTTCCATGAAGGGGGTATTGAGTCTCAACTTGAAACAAACCCCTTGTTTACGCCACTGTGTGTTTTAGTTTTGTTTTTCTAATATATAAAACTATATATTTCAAATCAATATAATAATCATGTATATTTATATTTTGTCTTATATGGTGTTTATATAATGGATTTGATTAATTAATTTGGTTTCAAAAGTTAATTTGATTTTAAATATTATTTCAACAAACCCCTAATCCTACATGTTTAAATCATCAGAAAGATCAAAATAAAAAATTATACTATTCTGATTAACAGGGAACATTTAATTACCATTGGGTATTTTTTTATGTTTTTTGATATAAATGTCATTAGGTACTCAATTGACCCCATATAGAGTGACTCACTCTGACTGACATGAAATGTGTATCTAACTGGTGGGGATTGATTATATATGGCCCATTAATTCATCGATAGTCCTTATAAGACATGCAAGGAAAAGAATTTATTTTTTTATTTTTGACCATAAAATGATAATGTCTTATGACATGGTCTTTATGGTATACAAGATGTCTTGGTCCAGGGGCCAAAAATTATGGTTTAATTTTTCTTGGCATGAGACCATGATTTATAGTTCAAGACATTGGATATTATGCATTCTATCATTATGAATTCAGTGACTGTTCTGTCATGTGATTTTTTATGAATAAGTATATTTTATTGTTAACATTTATATTGTAATTAATAATTACTAATTTTTAACTTTTTCTTATTCATTATTCCTAATGTAATCATTAATGCTAGTGTTATGAGGTAGCCTTACTCAGAATTATATCTCACCATTCAGTTAGTTTTTAATTACCATAGATTTGAATAAGGGACATTTGAAAGATTATCATGGATAACAGAAACATAATCCTTAAATTTTTTATATGTCCAATATAATATGGAAATCATGTGTGTATCTGTTCTCGCAAGACTGCTAAATTGTATGGCCCATTGGGGTGTATTCCATTGTATCTTGTAACAATAGTACAATGTAAGCACTTGGTCTAGGTTACTAGACTCATGTTTATTATATTCAGTACAGAGTAATTTTAGTTGGAACCATGGGAACATGATTTTAGGAGAACATAGATAGTATGATATTTTAGATAAACTCCTTGGATTTTTTAAATATTTTTAGATAATTTTATATTATGGATCAATGTTTATAATGATTTTAGAAAACTAAATATATTTCATTATTTAGAGACGAATCATAGAAACCAAATTGAAATTAATCAACATATTTTGTATAATTTCATTAAAATTGGTGTTGAAGCTAATTAGATCCTGAACATATTGTCTCAAATAAACCAGGTTATAAACAATAACCTTACCTATATGTAGAAATCTATTGGATAAGTTTAGGTAGTAAAAACATTCATACTTTAATGGAACTACGTATCTAATTGTAACACCCCAATATTTTATTTTTTATTAATTTAAATTTAATTTTGTCAGATATCATGTACCATAAGAAACATCGAGCTAAAATGAACCAAAAATAATATAGAAAAAATATTAATTAAATACGATCATTGTAATTTTTTTTAGATTTTTGTATACAAACATGAGTAAACAAATTATGAAATATATGCACAATTTGTTTTCCTTAATACAAATGTTTTGATTAATTCATACTAAATATGAACCTAAATTTTAATTATGACTATATAATTTAAAAGGATATATTTTTAAGAAAATAGATTTATATAAAAAGAATATTACAAAAATCACTAGAGATAAATTATTTTAATGAAATGTATGGATCTTAATTTTTAAAATATATTATAATATATCTAATGGGGGTTACCATATAAAGAATGAGTATAAATAAAATATGTTTTGGGAAATACATTTAATTCAAAAATGGGTTCAATTGAATTTTATGTGATGATATTAAAAATAATACTTAATGAAATGCCCTGAACCTAGAAACCCAAAGACGGTGAATTATTTTAATACATTGGAATGATTACAAATAATCATGTCCCGAAAGTCCGATCAGTTTAGAAGTATAGGAAAATAGATTACATACATTAACGTTACATTACACATTAGAAAATAATACACCACATAAATGATCCGTTAAGAATGCCATTAATCCTCAAGCTTGGACATGCTTATCAATCATAACACACTTCTTGGAATCCTAGAAAAATTAAAACATATAATGGGGTGATCTCAGATGCTCAGTAAGGATAATTATATTTCGGAAACATTCATAAATAAGAATAAACATTTACTACAATGTTAGACTAAAATAAAAGCCTTTTAAACTTGAAGATCTGCATCATATGGAAAAGATATAATAAAATAATTCCATTTACTTATTCACATAGATATTATACTAATCGAATAATCACATGGAATATCGATATACACTTTCATAATGATGGAATGAATAATACCAGACTTTAATATCTGTTTCAATGACTCGTTCTAAGACCTCAGGGCAAACTGTAACTGGATCCCAACCTGGAGAGCCTCTGTAACCGAACTCGAAACCGGTGAGCCTCTATAACCGGACTCCATCCCAGAGGGTCTACTATAACCAGACCCCAACCCCAAGGTCTTACTTTTACCAGTCTCCAACCCGGAATATACGAGTCTCATACAATGATCTTAAGAAAAGGTTGAAATATAACATAAACATTCATTTTAAAACTAGCATACGAAATCTAAATACTTAAAACATAACCCATGAATGGAATAAAAATAACTCATCCATAGTCAAAAATATCAAAAATCCTTATATACAATATGGAAGATTTGAATCATAATAAATCAACTACAAAAAGTATAAAATCTGTCAAAGGATGTTGACATAGATGAAATCAAATCTATTTGAGAGAAATATCTATTTTTATTTTCAAATCATTTATGTGTCACATAATTATAAAGAAAACATTTATATTTAAATAATTATTATAATCTTTTAATGGAAGCTTCGACGATGTTATAATCATGGAAGAAATCTGCACCCGCTGTATAAGTTAAAAAATACATTCTTACCTTCATTTTTTCGAAAAGGTTAAAAAGTACCTTGTTTGGAAAACGATGGAAATATTCCTTTCAAAACATATAAGGACAAATAATGGTATAAAGGAATTTAACCAATTGTCTAGTAAATAGTAAAAATGATTTGAAATAAATTTTTATGAAGAATGGATGTGGATGATAAAGAGGTCCTAGTATATAATTATGTATAAAAAAATCTTGTATAATGAAGAGATTGTGAAATTAACACTTACTTCGTTGTAATCAATCAAGTCATATGACCAAAAGTTAATTAACACCAAATGATTCACATAAAAACATGAATATTAAGAGAATAGGGATAATATATATCAAATTGAAATACAAAATTCAACACATTTAATAAATAAGTGGAAAACAATGGAGATTTCAAGGAATTAAAAGTGAGATAGGAAACCCCTTACCTCGTGTCTGACTTGACGCATTCGTTCTTTAACCTTTGGAATATTAATATAAACATAATTTATACTTGAATCAGAACCTTTTTAAAAATTATTATTCCTTTTATATCACTTATTAGTACTTTATAAAAATTAATAAATCATTTAAGTTAATAACATTCATTTTGTTGATATTTGGTATATGAGTCATAAGTAAACATCTTATAATTACATGTGGTACATGTGGTCAGAAGTAATTAATACCCAGAAAGATATTCATGATTTAGATATGATATATATATTATATATCTAGTATATATGTATAGGTATTTATAACAATACAAACCATTTAGAGATAATAAATGAATTGCACCATTCATGGAGATGGTAAGCCGTACGTACGCATGAACGCTACTTTTATCTGTATTTTGTATTTTAATGGAATTAAAACATAATTATAAATAGGTATATTATAATTACAGTATAATATTATATATTATAAAAATAAATCCATCCATTATACATCTCACATAAGGAATTAACGAGTCATTTCACATTGAGGGGGTGTAGTTCGCACATCCACATATGAAATTATCGTGTTTCCCCATAATGGAAACCATAAAGGTATGATATAAATAGAAAATATAGAATCATAATGAAATCATAAACATAAAATATATCATATATAAATATAGTGCCATCTTACTGACCACAATGAGAGATGATATGAGATAACCGAACAATCATTGTTTCTTGAGGCGTTAGTTTTCCAACCAGAGAAACAGTATCTGCTTCACCCATTAGATGGAGGTGTGTGTAAGTGTAGTAATAATACTTATCATTAAAAATCCTATTATATTTAGGATACTTGTTTTGTTTTAAAAAAAGAATAAAATGAGTTTAGGGGGGTTGGGGAAGTAAAATAAAACACAATAAAACAAGTGAATTTAAGAGAAACAATTACCTTTAATTTGGGTACCATCCTTTGGTTTAAACCAAAATGACTTATTAATGTGACTTCTATATATGGTAAGGCTTCTAGGTTTAAGATAGGTATATTTAGAGTTTATTTGGGTAGGGTTTGGAAGACCCAAGGGGCCTGACAGATGTGTGGAATGGGTTAGAATTTGTTTTCCTTTTATAAGAGGGAGGAGCGACTCTTTAGAAAAGTGTGAAAATATTATATTATTATATAGTGATATTCTATTTATAGTGGTCAAAAACTAATTACAGTCGATGATAAGATGAATCATGGTTGAAATAAAATCCACTAATAAGAATTGGACTGGTTTTAGATATTGTTTTAATATTGATAATCATAATTATTTAAATCATTTATTAATGAGGTAAATAATACATCATTATTGTGTCATAAATAATTTATTATATTATAGGTCTAAAAATTATTAATAAAATACCGTAATGTAGGAAATATTTTTATCTTTACAATGAATTTTTATAGTAAAAAATATGACTTATATAAACCCATGTAAAAATCGATGTACTAAAAGATATTTGTTTTTGTAATTTTTACCTTTATATTATTTTAATTAAAATAAAGTGTCATTATCTTCATAAGTGGCTCCATGGTGTCCCAAAAACCGACCCAAGGATGGCCATGGTCGGCCATGACTCATCCAATAAGGTTAATACAAGCGTTAAAGTTATTTTATATTATAATAATTTATTTTCACCATGAATTACCCTATTTACTTTTAAACGTGGTAAATAAAAGTCAAAATTTACTATTAACCAAAAATTATTTTCATCGTATGGAGCCAAATTTTTTACTACTATAAAAAATTTCTCTCATATTTTTGTAACTACACTCACAAAAGTGGTAAAATTAATTTTAATGTGAATTTGAAAATGCTTCTAGGAGGTGGGTAAAAGACGGTAAATAGTTCGATAAAATTTTATATATATAAACTTATTATAAAATGACTCTAATGGATTAAATTTAAAATATATATGTATTATGTTTCTATTTTGGCTGAAAATAAATTAAAATAAAATAACAAATTATTTAAATAAAAAGTCGGTTTTAACAAACAACGCCGTGTTTTTTCAATATTCATAAAAAAATTAATGTTTTCAAATAAATAAAAAAAAATCACTGTAAGCTAATTTTGATATTCTGAATTCAAAAATGAATTCTATTTTTTCAAATTAAAAACATAGAAGTTTCATTAATTAATTTAAAATTAATTACTATTGTCAAAACAAAAAAGCGTATTTTTAAGAAATAATAACTATCAAAACATTGACATTTGTTTATGTCCAATTTCAGAGTGAAATTACATTAAATGTCAAGAATTGTATTAAAGGGTAAAAATATAATATATTTATACTTCCAAACCATTAAAATGTATAATTTTACACTATAAATTATTTTGATGAAAAAATTTTGATTTTAGTTAAAATATAGTATTTTTCACAATTCGCCTAAATATGAATGTTATCAGAAAAATACCAAAAAAATCTTGAAACTAAATTTTTATGTTCTAGTTCTAAAGAAGGAGTTTATTTTATCAAATTAAATATATAAAAGTCTCAATTATTGGATTTAAAAATGGTTCTCCATTAAAAGACGGTAACATTTCATTTTTTGAAAAACACTTCTTTTCTCTGAAAAAACAAATTTTTTCTAAAAATATTTCTACGAAACTCATAATATGTATTTTTTAATTATATCGATTATATATAGTTCAAAATTCAGATAATACTACTCAAAACCTCTTTTGAACGGCTAGTTTGGAAAGTTGTGGTGCGCTTGAACTCGGTGTTGCATGTAGTGTATGTTATTGAATTACCATGAAGAAATAATGTACTATGAAATATTGGGTTGTTACATTCTTCCTTTCTTTAATAAATTTTGTCCTATAAATTTGAAATTATTCTTCAAAAAAATGGATAAAATAGAAAATACTATTGTGGAAAACCCACATTAGAAATTGGGTTAATTTTTTTTCCTTAATAAGAGGGAAATGGGAAATGTACAAGTCACCACCAAATTATTATCTCAATTAGGAGAAAATTGGTGGAAATTAAAGACACATAATTAGAGGAAAAATATAAATTTTTATAGGCAGTTATTGAGGTTATCAATCACAAACAAGTGTAAAATTGAGGGCCTCAAATCCATCAAACTATGTTGATTTAAAACATCCTCGGTTCAACAAAACATAAGGTACTACGATAACACATTTCAGTTTTTATGAACCCTTCACAATCTTTTATGAATTAATTAATTCATAAAATAAAAATAAGAAAAAAATATATACTTTACAAGTAGAATTATATCTTTTAACAAGTTCCTACCACAAACTCACGTTTCGTGCCAAAAGATAATATAATTCAAAAACATACTATTTATTCTAATCGTATAGGGTTAATAAATGAATTTATATTCATTTTTTTTGAATATTTAAAAAACTAAATTATAAAAAACAGGACACCATGAAGGCCAGTGGTAGGTGATGCACCATTGTCACCCTTCATTTGTTCGTTCAAGTCTCATGGCCTTGCCGGACACAATGGGTTGTTTCCCAACCTCCAGGTTGTCCTTTTATGACAATCCAAAAATAATCTCAAGAAATTTTTTAACCTTAAAAATAGTATCCAATGTCAAACTTAACGGATTACATCCTTTAGACTTATCCAAAATACTTCTGTCCAAACTCTTAGTCCAAAATTTATAAGGAAGGTAAACACAATGAAGATCCTTTTTTTCCATGTAATAACAAGTGAATACCATCACTATGTATTATTTTAAAACACGGCAACATCCTTAATTATCATATAACAGAATTCATTACATTCATGCTCCCTTATTCTTTATATAATAATGGATATACTCCTTATGTAAAAAATGTTATAAACTCTAACAACGATGGAATAAACTAACCAATAACCAGTTCCAAGGATGTCAATAATATCCAATATAATTTATGCAAAACAATGATCTCTTATTCAAAAATCAATACCTTAGTATTAGGACCATATTAAAGTTTTGTCTTTCCCTCATCCTTGTATTTTCAAAAAACATATAACATGCCATTGAGTCATTTATATTAGCTCCACACAATCTCATGTCCTTAATGAAATAGTACTATAGTAAAATCCTTATATACTAAATAATTATTATAACATTTACATAATTAATACAATACTCAAATGACACAATAATTTAATAAAAAAATAATAACTCTTAATCTTTACTCTCCATCTTCGGAATTATCATAACTTGATTATTATACAATAACATCTGTTGAGGTATACTCTAATGATATGGAAATTGATTCATGTAGTGTCCCAACTCCTTGCAAATGAATAGTTGTACATTTGAAACCTTTTTCTTACCCTTACAATCACATAATTAGTGTCCTTTTTCTTTACACATATAACAAACACCCATCCCCTTAATGAATTTAACAATGTGATTATTTCCACAATTATCACATATGGGAAAATCCCTATATCCCTTATTCCCTATATCCATCTTTCTTTCTTCCATCCTTTTCATTTTTCCTCCTTTCAAAGATATATGACTCAGCGAAATCCTTACTTATCTTATTAACACATGATACTATTTCTTCATATGTTGAGAATACAAGGGAGCCTATTTCACTTCTAAATGTTGGATTAATAACATGAATAAGACGATACTTCTTACTCTTTGGATCATACATATTTCTAGAGTTCTCATTCCTTCTATTGGGCGTCATTTATATACAATGGAATACACTAGGTCAGTTTATGAATCACAATGAATAATACCAAATTTGTAAAATACCTAACGTAAATTGAACAGTTTATGGATATAATCCGTAATCATAATTAATTTTTCAGGAGGTATATACTCATAAATCCTTCATAATGATTAGTAATGAAAATGATAATTATCCTAAGCATATCCCCTAGGAGTGTCGTAACCAAGTGTGCAGCAAGGCCCGTTTTCGTGTACCAATATACCCCGGGTCAATCCTGAAACTCTTTATCGGAGTTTTCACTCCTAGGTACATGTGTTCCAGAGCCGCCTCTACCTACTTGTATCCAGACATGGATGTATTTCATGGAAAATACACAAAATCTCAAAATTTAAAAAATTCTAGGATTTTCTTTTATACTAATTATCAAAGTTTATCTTATGGTAATGTTCTCTAATAAGAGTTTATCTAAATCTAGATTCCAAGGTTTGTTGCTAAACTTCCTCTAATACCCACTATAATGCCCCGACCCCAGAAACCTAGATTCGGTGCATTATTTTAATACATTGGCATAATTACATGGAATCAATTCCCGAATGACCAATCATTTTAGATGTCTTGGAAAATTGATTACATACATTAACATAACATTAAACATTATAAAATAAAACACAACATAAACGATCCTTTGAGAATTCCATTAATCCCCCAACTTTACATTACATATCAATCATAATAAACTTCCTAGAATATAGGTAATATTAATACATAGAAACGGGTGATCTCATATGATTAATAAGGATAATAAAATAATAGAAACATTCATAAATAAGCATAAAAATTTAAGGACATGTAAGACTAAAACAAAAGCCTTTTAAACATTATGTTCAATATAATATGGGAAAGATATAACAAAATAATGCCATTTACTTATTCACATGGATATTATAATAGTTGAATAATCACATGAAATATCAAGAGCCACATTTATAATGATGGAATGCATAATTCCGAACATTTATCAATGTGTCAAGGACTCATGCCATGACCTAGGGGATAACTGTAACCGGACCCCAACCAGGAGAGCCTCTATAACCGGACTCCAACCCGGAGAGCCTCTATAACCGGACTCCAACTTGGAGGGTCTGCTATAACCAGACCCCAACCAGAGGTATTATTTTCACAAGTCCCCAACCTGGAACATACTAGTCCAATATATTCATCTTAAGAACATGATCAAATATAACATAAACATTCATATTAAATTAGAATTTAAAATGGACATACTTTAATCATTACCCATGAATGGAATATAAATAACTCATCCACAGTCAAACATATTGCAAAACCTAAATTACAATATGGAAGACTTGTATCATAATAAATCAACTTCAAATAAGTGTAAAATCATTCAAAGGTGTTGACATAGAAGAAATCAAATCTATTTGAGAGAAATAACACTTTTAATTTTGAAATAATTTAAATGTCACATAATTATAAAGAAAATTTTTATTTTGAAGATATTCTTATAAACATTTAACGGAAGATTAGACTATGTTATAATGGCAGAAAAATTCTGCACATGGGGTATAAGTTAAAAAAGACATTCTTACCTTAATTTTGTCGAAAAGGTCATAAATTACCTTGTTTGGAAAATGACAGAAAGATTTCTTTCAAAATATATAAGGTAAAATAAGGATATCAATGATGTTAACCATTTTTCTATTAAATAGTAAAAATATTTTGAAATAAATTTTTATGAATATTGGATGTGGAAGATAAATAGGTCCCAGTAGATAATTACTTATAAACAATCTTGGATAATGAAGAGATTGTGAAATTAACCCTTACCTCATTGTAATCAACTGAGTCGTATGACCAAAAGTTAATAACCACTAAATGAATCACAGAATACCATGAATATAAAGATAATTATGATAATATATATCATATTTAAGTACACAATACACCATATTTAATAAATAAGTGGTGAACAATGGAAATGTCATGGAATCATAAGTGAGATAAGAGACCCCTTGCCTCGTGTCTCACTTGACCAGTTCGTTATTTAGCCTCCTAAATAATAATATAAAGATAATTTCTACAATATTCAGAACCTTTTTAAAATTTATTAATCATTTTATATCACATATTTATACTTTATAAAGATTACAAAGTCAGTAAATATAATAACAGTCGATTTGTTGATATTTGGTATTTTAGTCAAAAGTAAACTTCTTATAATTACATGTTGTCCATGTGGTCAAAAGTAATTTATATCCAGATTGATATTCATGATTTAAATATCATATAAATATCATATATACACTGTTTATATATATATATGTATTTATAACAATACATTACGTTTGGAGATAAGAAATGAATTGAACAGTTCATGGAACCGGTAAGCCGTACGTATGCATGAACTCTAATTTCATATCTATTTTATATTTTATTCGAATTAAAACATAATTATACATAGATATATTAAAAATATAGTATAATATAGTATATAATATAATTAACCTATCCATTATACGTCCCACATAAGGCATTAATGAGTCATATCACTTTGAGGGGGCAGTAGTCCGCACTTCATCATATGAAATTATGACGTTTACCCATAATGGAAACCATAAAAGTATGATATAAATGGAAAATAAAAAAGCATAAAGAAAAAATTAAAATAATATATATCATATGTAAATACAGTTTCCTCTTAATGGAAACTATTAGATGTGGTAGGAGATAATCGAACAATTATCATTTCGTGAGGCATTAGTTTGTCAACAAAAGAAACAGTATGTTCTTCACCCATTAGATGGAGGTGTGTGTAAGTGAAGTTAGAATAATTCTCATAAAAACATCCTAGTATATTAAGGATATAGGTTTTGTTATAAAATAAATGAATAAATATAGTTCAAGGGGATTGGAGAAGTAAAATGAAACAAAATAAAACAAAATAAATGTAAATAAAGCAAAAGAATTTAAGAGAAACAGTTATCGTTAATTTTGGTAACATCCTTTGGTTGGAACCAAAAAGACTTCATGAAGTGACATCTGCCTAAGTTAAGGCTTCTAGGTGTAATATAGGGTTATTTAGAGCTTATTTGGATAAGGGTTGGATGAGCCAAGGGGCTTGAGAGGTGTGCGGAATGAGTTAGAAGTTGTGTCCATTTATAATGGGGGAGGGGCTCTTTAGGAAAGTTAGAAAATATTATTTTATTATATAGTGATAGTTGGTTTCAAAAAGACCAAAACTCATTAAAGTATATGATAAGACGACTCATGGTCGAAATAAAATCATCCAATAAGAATTGGACTGGTTTGGATATTGTTTTAATATTAATAAGCTTATTTATTTAAATAATTTATTAATTTGTTATATACTACAACATTTTTTTGTGAAAAATAATTTAATTTATTTGATGTCTAAAAAGTATAAAACAAATACCATAATTCAGGAATTTTTTTTATCATTTCAATTAATATTTATAGTTGATAATATGACTCATATAACCCCATGTAAAAAATGATTTACTAAGAGATATTTGATTAGGTAATTTTTTCCTTTAAGCTAATTAAAATAAAGTGTCATTATCATTAATAAGTGCCTCCATGGGGTCCCAAAATAAACTAAATGATTCCATTGGAGGCCATGAATCATACAATAAGGTTAGGAAAATTTGTAAGGTCATTTTATATTATTATAATATACTTTTTACCTTGAATTACTCTATTTATCTTTAACCGAGGTAAATAAAAGTCAAAAGTTACTATTTACTACAAATTATTTTTATCTTACTGAACCATATTTTTATTACTGATATCAACCGTGTCTATTGGATTTCTGGAATTCGACTCACATAAGTGGTAAAATTATGTTTTATGCAAATTTGAAAATGAATCTAAGAGGTAGGTAAAAGACGGTAAATTGTTCGATAAAAATTTATATATTTAAACGTATTATAAAATGACTCCATTGAATTATGTTGAAAATATGTATATATTATGAATATATTTTCACATAAAAGAAAATAAAATAAATTAACTAATTATTTAAATAAAAAGTCGATTTTAACCAATAACGTATTGTTTTTTCACTATTCATAAAAACTTTAATGTTTTCAGAAAAATACCAAAAACACATCCTAAGATAATTTTCATATTCGGAATTCAAAAATGATGTATATTTTACAAAACTTAAAACATAGATGTTTCATTAATTAATTAACAAATAATTCCCATTGTCAAAACTAAACTGTGTATTTTTAAGAAATAATAACTATCAAAAGATTGACACTTGTTTCTGTCCAATTTCAATGTGAAATTACATTCATTGATCCAAATTGGATTAAAAGGTTAAAATATAATCTATTTATATTTTCAAACCATTAAAATGTATAATTTAACACTATAAATTAATTTGATTAAAGAAGTTGATTTCAGTTAAAATATTGTATTTTTCACTATTCACCCAAATATAAAAGTTATTAGAAAAACACCAAAAATTTATTGAATATAAATTATTATGTTCAAATTATAAAGAAGAGGTATATTTTGTCAAATTAAATATATAAAAGTTTCAAATATTGGATATAAAAAGGGTTCACAAATAAAAGGAGGTAAAATTGCATTTAAAAAAAATACTTCTTTAATCTGAAAAAATGAATTTCTTCTTACATTATGTCTAAGAAACTCATAATATGGATTCAAAAATTATAAGGATTATATATTGTTCAAAATTAAGATAAAAAAATTCACAGCTTCTATTGAAAAAATAGTTTGGTAAGTCATGGTGCGTTTGAAGTCGGTGATGCGTGTTGTGCAAGTTACTGAATTACATTGAAAAATAATGTAGTATGAAATCTGGGGGTGTTACACTTAACACATTAAAAATTTATTTTTTAAAATGGAATTAATTTTCAAAAACATCATTTTAAAATAATATAAATATAATATTTTGGAATTTTTGTAAATAGTTAATTTGCTAGAGAATTTTGAAAACTGATTTTTTGGGTATTATTGATTTCAAGATATTATGAATACATAATAAAGAAATAAATATTTTTTAATTATTTTAAATAAGTCATTAATATTTAATAATTAATATAATTTATTCTCCTATAAAATTTTGATCTGAAAATTCTACGTTAATCATTTTTTAAATATATGTAATGTTTTTTGAAAATAAAAATAGTTTTGGTTCCTTTTTTAATAAAGTATTTACACGGACTGTTCAATTTTGAATTGGTATGAAACTAAAATAAGATTCATATTATTTATATTGATTCAGCCAATCCATATTAATTAAAATGATAATAGTCTTTATTATACAATCATTTGTATGATTGAAATATATTTTTTTTCAAAATACTTTTTTCGTTGAAAATTTCATACATATTTCAAAATTAAAATTTACCACTTATGGAAATTGAATTTGAAAAAATGGGATTCATATTTAGAATAAGGATGTTCAATTTTTTAATATTTTCATTTTCTTTTAGTTATTATGAATAGTAACAATGGTAAGACATTATCATCAAAGTAATGGTTAAAAGAGTGTAAATGGTTCTTAAAACTAAGAGATAAGGTTTAAAATATTAAGAATTTTTTTAAATATTCATTGATGAGTGTATTGTAACCCATTTTCAACCTATATTTGAACATTTGAACATTTGTTACATTTTTATTTGATAAATAAATATAATAAATTTAATTGTTTTATGAAATTACATGAGTTCCCTTCCAATCACTCATAAATCGTTCCACCAATACTCTATTATTCAAACACATTGAACTAATTACATATAATAATATATTCAAAAATAAATTCCAAATTTATAGTCACATATTATATATACTCATATTCTCAAAAATACAGTACTAAAAGGATTTAGGGGTAAGCTAATGTAAGATAACCAAAGAGGTTGTATAAGTCTTAACCAAACTAATTAAGGTTTATATCTTCTTAAAAATCATTATAATATATTATAACCCCAATAAAATACTTAAATTATTATATTATCTATTATTAATTTTCTTATTATTATATAAAACTTGTTATATATATATATGTTATGATAAATGAAAACATCGCTTATGTATACATGTGGACTGCCACAACTACAATGCGATGTGATTCATTTTTCATGATTGTCCATTAATATAAGTAAATTATGATATATTATTTATATATATATATAATAATTATGAAAACATAATCTTTTTTTAATGAAAATATTTTACATAACTTCATACCCATTCCATCAGTTATAAATTAATTACATTGCTCATGGATATGTGTGAAACACCACCTCCATTAAGTGATGTGATTAATTTTTCATTATCACAACACATTAATGGTAATATAAATAGAACTAATTAGAAAAATATAATTTTTAAACCATTATATTGAATTTTTAAATTATTATTTTATACATGTTATTTTTTTCTTTCCTGTAGAAAATTGAAACGTCGCTTGTGTATAAATGCAGTCTACGACCTATATGATATATGGTAATTAGTTTTTTACATCCACCATTTATGGATTGTAATAAAAATGTTTTAATATATAAATGTAATAATTTAATCAAGATTACTATTATATTGGGGAATAAACAATAATCAACATGACCATAGTCAATCTACTGAAGACATTTTGGACATTTAATCTGAACATCCTCAAAATGTCCAACATGAACCCAATAATTTTAGTAACAAAATAAATATATTTAAAAATTGAAAAAAATGGAATAATGATAATTTAATTAACCTGAATATAGATCTACGAAATTATGAATCATATATAATTTTTCTACAAAAAATGGTATACATACTAATGATATGATTCGACACTCATGGTAAGTAATATTTTTTTGAAAATATTATTTTAATGGTTTCCTTCGATATTTTTATTCTATATTGAGGTTATTTCAAAATTTCCATGAATGCTATAATTTATGATAATAAAATTTCCAAATATAATATTTTGGAATATTTTTCACATTAATTACAATATTTTAAAACTAAATATTTTAAACATTATAGGAAAAAGTTGTTTTAGTTTTGATTATGAAACTATTAAAATAATCTCTAGTATATTAATTATCAAATGAATGGATTTTAAAATAATCATGACCATTATATTCCTTGAATATTCCTATATAGGTTTCTATGCTTGTTTTAAAGTTGAATAATGTTTGTTAATATATATGATTTTTTAGGGTTTTCTATATAAATGGTAATGTTTTCTCATTTTTATGAAATAAGTCAATGTTTTATTGATTATTGGATTGATAAAACATTCAAATTAGTTTTATATCTAAAAATAAATCCTTTTTTCATTTATTAAATTAATGGTTCATTCAGAGTCTAAATGAATAATGAGTGATTCCTTAATATCTATGATGATAGCTGGGCCTAGTATAACTCTCAAATGATATGGTTAAAGTGATAGTGTTTACTAGTGATAGTTCACTCCTAAGATATTTGAGAATTATGTTGGGGATTCAATTATAAGGGTCTATGTAAGGGTAAATATAATGTTAATGTCCCAAGGTATATACATGATATGCATGTAATTATTTTTGAAAGAAATATTTTGATTTTAAAAGATAGTCAAGTGATTCCATGTTTTAAGTATTCTTATTTACCTTTTAAAAAGGATGAAATGATTGTTCTTCAAGGAATGTTATTAATTTTATTTATTGTCTTCCATGAATATCTTTTGATTATTATTTTTCCCTAATGATTTATGTGTATTGTTTCCTAAATTCATTAGATTTTTTTTTCAAGGAAATGTAAACAAATACTTGTTAGGAAATGGTTATTATGAAAATGAAGAAAATTCATATATATTTTTATGTTTTCAATTCGAATAACAGGTTATTTTATACTTTGAACAAATTTTTTTTCTCAAATCCTATTTGTAAATTTTTTCACATGGATTAAGGGTTTCTATGAAAATTTATAAATTCAGCATTCTAGTAATGGGAGTTACCCTGAATGAATAAATTGTGTATTTAAAAATAACAAGATTTATGGTAATTATTGGGTCTATGAAGAAATTTTCTCTTCAAATTGTAATAAATTTTTGAGTTCTATAAAATTATAAACATGAATCAGTACTTGAGATTTATGTTATGAAATATAGACCATAAATCATGTAATTTATCATAATATAATTTATGGGTTGTTATAGTTGGTAAATGTGTAATAGTCTGGATAAATTTAGTTGATAGGATGTTGTTGAATTATATGGAAAACTTAAAGAGTTAATATTTTAGTTTGGAATCTTAAATTATTTGTATTATGTAACCTTAAATGTTTTTATGTTAAAAATAATCATCATTATTTTTCAATTTGGATAAAAAGTAAAAGAGTACAAAATAAAAGTTAATATAGATTTAACCAACGGTGAATCAAAAACATATTCGACTAAGGAAAGGGTGTTTTATAATAATACAATAACTAGATATGATAATAAAATATTTTTTAATTTTTCACTCTAATTTAATTAGAATATTACTGGTTATTTACTCAAACATTTCATTGATGTTGGTAAATGTTCTTCTTAATAATGGATAAGAAGAATTCAAACAATAACCTTATTTCTCTTCCAGAGTATTAAAAGGGAATAATAAATAGAAAATAACTATAATTATATTTTGAAAACTTATCCCATATTAAACTTAACTACAAAAAACATTATAATATATACCAATACTCTTCCATATTGCGTTATCATAAATGAACCTGGGATATATTTGACTATGTTTTGAGAGAAAAAAGTGTTAAACCATACTAATTTTGAAAAAATACAAGAAAGGGATTTTTCAAAACATTAAAATTGATGAATCAATAAAATTACTTTCAACCTTATTCTTCGCTATATAGAAGGGTGACATTTGAGAGGCTTGTAAATTTCTATTATTATATAAATATTTCTATTATTATTAACTCCAAAACTTATTTAAAAAACTCATGAAAATAATTATTTTATAGTATTATGGGAAATATGTTTGACATAAATTCTCAATGATATATATTAAAAAAATATTTTAAAAAAATTTCAATCTATGTCTACATTAATTTACATGAAGATTTAATAACAATGTATTTATAAAGTAGACAACAAAACTTATAAATGTAATGTGGGATTCTAAAAATTCATGGATTCAACCTAGTAGATCATAATGAATCAATATTAAAAATTGGAATGGGAAAAAATAATGAGATAGATATAAGAATTTATGAGTTATTTATGTTCAATTTATGAATCATTATAAAATTTTTATATAAAAAATTTAGGACATAATACATTATTTTTATTGTTGGAAGGATGTAGAAGAAAATGAAATGGAAAAAACTAGCTCATTTTTTTGGAGAAATTTAAATTATTAAATTTTAGAAATATACGGTTCCATGAGTTATGATATAGTGGTTTCCTATGTAAGGGCTGCTATATTTTTGGACAATCATACATTTGAATTTATAGATTCCCAATTTGAGGGTTTATGTGATTCAAATTTCAAGGTAATAAATTATATGTTGAAAGTTTAATGGATATTAATGGATGATTAAGGGATACATATCCATTAGGTTAAAAATGTAATTCAGTTTAATTTTGGAAGGACTTCTTTTTTGGGGACATAAATTTAATGTTATTGATATTGTTTTTGATGAATGCATTATTTGATGTTGATGTAGTTATGGTTAATTAGGGTAAAATTGTTATTATATTCTGGGGATATATGTTTTATCACTTATATAACCCTTGGATAAAATTTTTATTTCAAATATAAGTTACTTACAATATTTTTAAGGAAGTTCACATTTTTTTTAATATTATACAATTGCATATACCACTGAAATCACTGACCATAAACAATCTATAAAATATGATTAAAATATGATTATTAATATATGAATATTTTATCAGAGTTTTTTATTAGTGGTTATATGCATCAGTAACATATTTATAAAAATTATCTAGAAAATTTTTACCTAATAAAAATGTACTCATTAATGCATACTGTATAAGAAACCATATTTTAAATAACATCCTCGAAGATTGAATGAGATATTTATTAAAAAATTGATTTTTGTATAAAATATATTAATTTAATCACTCTAGAAGAATGATATTAGTGATTTTAATGTATAATTCTTTTTAAAATTTATTAATTATTTTTAGATGGAGGTGATTTGATAATTAAAGTGTTGAAATTAATTTTATAATTCAAAAATATATTTTCTTCCAATATATTCATTATTGAATTTTGTTATTGGGTATTATAATTAATATATACAACTTCTTGAAATTTATTCTGATAAAATGAACAATATTTTATAAATAAATATATCATAATAATATTAATATAATGTTTCTAGTATTTTTAAAATTGATTTTTATGTGAATAGTGAAATTTTTATTTTATAAGTATTATGACTGTCATTACATTACTAGGATATAATAAAGAATTTAATGTTTATCATATAAATTATCAAGAAATTAATATATTTATTAAGAAAAATAAAAAATTTAAAATATAATTTAATCTTATTAGTCAATGTTTTACATTTTAAAATCATGAGTAATGTTTTTAAGCAAATAAAATCTATTTTGATTTTATTTAATATTAATAATTTTACAAGGTTATTTTTTTAACTTTTACAAAATTAAAATATATATAATTTTCATTATATTAAATAACATAATTTCATATTATTTATAATTATACATTTTATTGGTATAATATCAATTTTATTCGTAATAGGGGATTTATCTAGAAAATGTTTTCATTGGAATTTGCATAATTATATTTAAACTAATTTTCTACACTTTTATAAATTGAATAAGGTAAAATGGATTTCATATTAAAAACAAATATATTAACATTTAGTAATTATTTAAATATTATTTTTATTTATTATGAATTTTAACCATGGTAAAATGATCGAACTATGGTTAAATGAGTTATTAAGTGGTTAAAAAAGAGATATAGTTTAATATATAATAAAGAACTATTTAAATACTGTTGGACGAGTGTATTTGGACTCATTATTATTATATAATTTAAATATTACACTTTATCTTTTTTAATATTTTAATTAAATACTATATATTTAATAGTTTTATGTATTTACTGGATAAAAACTCCCCTTACTTGTTAAAGGGTACTTTCTCTCCTCACATAATCTTACAATTTGAGAAATAGTGATAGAATAATATCAATACAAATCATATTCCAAAAACTCCTCGATCCTAGTGGTACATTTTTTTTAAAATATAAATATTAAAATGATTAAAGTGTAAGCCAAATATTTATATTAGAAGCATAGGTATAAGTCCGAATCGAAAATTTTGATGTTTATTTATTCTTCTAACATCATTTAAATATACTATTACCACTATAACATAAAGAAATCATTATATTCAATATAATTAAATTTGTTCTTGTGTATGTAAAGACAATTTTTATCTCTTTTTTATCCTATGTTAAATAAAGACATTGGTTGTATGTACGTTTGGATTGTCATCACTGTGAAGTGTTGCATTTCGTTTTTCATCACCAAACATTCATGGCTGGTTATTGTGAAATAATTACTGTATATATGTGATATTTATTTTCTTATTATCATTATCTAAATATAATATATTAATTATATTCTAAAACATTTTATTGTTGAAAAATGATATCATCAGTCGTGTATAGATATATAATACCACCACCATGAAGAGAGTTTTTTTTCAGTAATACCCCACATGATTGATCTTATGGATTGAAATAATTTTGAAATATTACATTTATAACATAATAATGATTCCTTTAAATTTAATTATTGAAAACTTATTTGTTTTCTATCCTGTAGAAAAAATGAAATTCTGCTTTTGTATTTTTGCAGACTACGGCCTCAATGATATGATGTATTTCATTTTTCATATCCACCTTATTTGGATGGGTCCTAAAAAGGTATTTATTTTCTTGGGTAATGATTTTTGTGGTTAAGGAAGCTTGATTGTTTTGAGAATATGTAAATATCTATAGTTATTTTGGATATATAAACCAATGTCCCTCAAAATATCTGACATGTATTAAATCATTTTAGTTCCTTAATAAAACATGGAAGAAATGAAAAATTGGGTGAATTAAAGAGTAATTAAAATGAATATTGATATTAATAATTTATAAAAATAATATAATTTTATTACCCATGATTGTAGATTCATGTAAGAAATGAGTTGCGATTCGATGTAATGGACTTTTTTTTAAAATAATTAATTTAAATTTATTACTTAAAACTTTTTTTCATCAATGTTAAGGTTATTTTAAATGTCTCATGAATGATATAAGATATAAAAAAATGTACCAATTGTAATTTTATAATTTTATTACTTTCATTAATAATTTTTAAAAATAATACTTTTTTCATACGATTCATTTTCATCTTTATTTACCAAAGTGTGAAAATAATATTTATATTAATAATTTTAAAATTATCTTATCTTACCCCCATAATGAGTGTTATGTTATTAAAATAGTAATTTATAATGTTTCATTTCATAAAAGGAAACCATTTTTTCAATATAAGGGGAATTTATTCTTTTAAATTGATTTTATAATGGAATAGAAATTTCTTCTAATTTATATAAGATAACTGAAAGTGTTATTACTTATGATATTGAATTCCAAATAAGTTGTGTTTAATAGTTAATGAAAAAAAATATTGGTTTTATAAAAATTATATGTTACTTGGAAATTTTATATGAATGATAATAGAACCCAAAATAGGTACGATGATTGGTGAGCCTAGTATAACTCTCCAATCCATTGGGTATAGTGATAGTGTTTAAAAAAGATTGGTCACTCTCTAGAGATATATGAATTAACAAATTAGTTGATTTCATTATAATGGTTTTTATAAGGGTTCATGTAAGGATAATGTACCAAGGTACCCACATTGTAATATCACCATATTTTTAAAGAAAACATGGATTGATAGCGTACATGAGACAAATCACTGAGCTTTAGTTATCGCATAAAATTATTTTTCAAAATTATCATTATATCCTACCAATCTAATTGGTTGGTAGGAAGAGGAGTAACTTATTTATGATATATATATATAGTGGCCATAGTCAATAAAATATTATTGATTAATTCTCAAGAAATAAACACATAATTTTTACTAAGGTAACATTATTCTTAAAATACATTTTCTTCAAAAAAGGTTTTTTTTAGAAATTTTATTTCATTAAAATGATATCATTTTGAAACATTCTTATCAAAATTATATTTGGGTAATTTTTTTTTCTAGAATGTTTTTTTCTTTGAATAGTTAAACATACTTTTTTACTGAAATCCTTTACAATTTTCATGTATTTAGAAATTTTTTTTTATTGTTTATGAAAAATTTATTAGATTATATTTATTATAAAATTAAATAATATTAATTAAATTATAATTGAAATTATTCTACTTTTTTTTGTAAAAACTCAATTTTATACAAAGAAATTCATTTTTATAGAAAAGAATTTTTCAATACGTTTGTGAGTTTATTTTAATGCTAATTTACATAAATCATATGGATTTAATGTGAGACAATTTATTCCCCATTTGAAATCATAATTTTAAAAAAATAAACTTTATTTTTAGTAATAATGGAATATAACTGAGGAAACATTTGGGTACCACATTAAAGGGTAAATTGGGTTATCTAAGGTTATGAATAATTTAAAAACACTCTAAAATAACCCTAAATCATGAATTTTATATATAATAATTGATTAATTCTACCAAAAAATTGAATTATTTTTAACGTTTTTATTTTGGTGAAATTTTAATTTGATAAAGTACATTGTATTAATTTAAGGGAAGGAAAACTCCATAATGCATCCCTGTTTTTAATACCAATTATAATTTTTGAGATGAATGAAAAATATATATGAATGGTTTTACAAGGTTATTTTTATGAATAAATTTTTTTATGATATTAATTTATTATTAATAATTAGTGGTGAATCCATTACCATAAATTCTAACACAGCAGTGACATAGTACTTCTGGAAGATGAAAAAATACAATGTAAATGCTTTAAAAAACTCTAAAATTAATATTGTTATGTGGGTTTTGTGGGTAGAAACATTTTTAAATAAATATAATATCATATTTTTTTAAATTTATATATTAAGAATGCATTACATTATTAATATTTTTAATGGTCAAATTATGAGAATAGTCCCAAAAATGAATTTAATTCAATTTTATGTTAAACAATATTTTTTAAACGGAATAATATTATTAAAAATATATTAACATTGACCAAATTGAAGGGAATATGACTAATCATATCAACTGTTTTCAACTTATTGGTTTATTTTACTTTTATTTTATCTTATTACCTAAAGATTAATAAAAATTGTTATCATGGTAGTCATTAAAATGGTTGTTAAGAAGATAAAACAAAGGTATAAGGGTTAAAAATAACATAAATATGTATAAATTTTATTATATTAGATTATTTATGCTCATATTAACCCATTATTTGAAATATATCAATTTCTTACACATGAAAATTATAATTTTATTATATTAATATAAGTATTTAATTAATTCTAAGGTTTCCCACTTCTCTCTTATATAAGGACACAACCTTTCATCTCTTACGCACACATATTAATCAACATACCTAGACAAATCACAACAAAAACTTCTTATTATCTTCTTTAGATAAATTCAAGAGGTTTTTTATTCTTAAAAGACCATCATTATTGTCCTTAAATAGATATCCAAGGTAGGTACGTTAAAGAGGAGATAATTTTATTAATTAAGTGATTTTATTTTACTCAATCTTATATCAACAAAAACAATATAATATGAATAAGAATATAATAACATCATTTTATACCATATGATTATTTGTGTTTATGTTTATATAAATCAATATTAATATCACTTTCTATCAAATTGGTTGAAAACCATCGTTTATGTGTGTGTACGGTTTACCACCCGACAAAATGATGTATTTTGTTTCTTATCACCGAATTTCATAGTGTTATATTATGATGGTTTTAATTTAAGTATATTATATTAATTAAATAATTTATAAAATAAAAATATCATATATATTCTATATTATACCATTCTAGTGGTTAAAAAATATGTATTACTTGTGTGTACGTATTGAATACCATGTCCACGTAGCGATGTGCTTTATTTTTAGAAAATTACATCTGAATAATAGTCAAGGGGTCAGATTTAATAAGGTTATTTGATTTTTATAAAACATTAATTATCCTAGAAGTGTTATTTTTTAAATTATCTCTCTATTATTCATCATATAAAATGTTAAAACATTTCTTTTGTGTATAATTAGACTAGCACCTCCTATTCCAATGTATTTTTTCCATGATCAATTTTCATCGATGGATTTAAAAATAAATTTTATGTCAAAAAATTATTATTATTTCCTGAAAATTATTACATAAATGATTGGATATTGATTCCATTTACCAAGTTCATCCTAGTGAAGCTGTTTTGGGGATTTTGATGATTCTCCCCAAAACTCCCAACATGAGATGAATTGATATAGATAGTATATTATACATGGTACTAAATGAAATAAAGTAGATAATTATAATAAAATTAACCAAAAAAATGATCTTAATAAATTAAATAATTAATTTTATTTCATTATATAAGAGTTAAATAATGCATGGGGCTAGTTGGTAGACTAGATAATGGATATTGTATCTTAAAACCATGTTTCCAAATGTTTTAATGATTTTATTCTTATGTTTTTCTTGAATTAAATAATTTATTGATGTATATACAAATATTTAATTTAATAAATTGAAAAGTCTATTTTACATTTCCCTTTAATTTAATATAATATATTTTGAAGAAAATATTTTTACATATTTAAAATTGAATGTTTCATATTTCTTTACAATTTTAAAATGGAATTATTTTTAATATATATGACATTAAAGACTACTCCCAACACCATGATTACTACTTTATATTGGGATTACATTATAAGATTTCATGTTTTAGTATAATAATACACCATAATTTGATTTTTCTAGGTATTTTATTTTAGGAAATACTGTTTTTAGGCAAGATGATATATCAATACATTGAAATGTTTCTATTATAAAAAAAAAGTGTTAATATTATTTTAATGATAGAAATGAAACATTTTATGTGTTTCATGTATGTTATATTACTATGATATTCTTTATAATTATGAATGATAACTATGTAGAACTTTAAGGAATTTAGTAATGATTATGTTCACTAGAGAATTATGTCAGAAATAATCGTGTGGGCTATTCCATTTACAAGGGTTCCATAATGATTATGTCCCATGGAATCCAGAAAAATTTTATAAGTTTTTTAATTAATCTGTATGAAAATATATTTTTTTCATAAGATAATATAAGTATATGTTGTTTAAAGTAAGGATTATGAGCTTTTATGGGAAAATTGTTTTTGATGCAATTTATTTTAATGTTTCTTTATTTTTATATAAAACTCTATTTATTATGATTGTTTACATTATATTTTATTATAATTTGTTTCTTTAAAAAAAATCAGTAAAGATATTTTCATATATAATGAATTCTTATTTGTGATTAACATTCATTATGATAATGAAAAACTCTTTTCTGTGATCTCACGGTTTTGAAATAAACTAATGATTATCTTTATATTTTTTATAGGTAACTTACAATGATTTGTTTGGATCACCCCATATTTTCAAATAATTTTTTCATAATCTTAAGTGCGAGTTGAAATGTTAATAATGATAGAATTTTGGATTTATTAGTTACCATAAACCAATAAAGTGTGTCTTTATAAAAGAATTTTTTTTTGAAAAAATAGATATCATGTGTAAATGTACACTTATTTATAGTATATTATTTCTTAATTCTCATCAACTCAGAACCTAATAGTTACTTTACAATGTAATTGTCCTAATATTTCCTATTGTTGTTTTATGTTTTGGTTCACTATAACTAAGTAATTTTTATTATTGTCAAATACATAAATGTACATATAATGTTTTTAGCACCATATATTAGGATGTAGAATTAGGGATGACATAGTTTTTTTTCAGATGATGGTTTATATAAAATAATAGATTTAGATTTTTTAACTTGATATTAACATTATATTAGTGTATACCATTATGGGTTTATAATTTTATGGTTGATCATATCAGTAAAGTAATAGAAAAACCTGCTGAGGTATTATGTGATGGGGTTTAAAGGTGAATAATGATACTTTGGGTGATAATTATTGATTTTTTATAAATTATCGAAGTATATATATACCATAAGTTATTCATATGTTATAGGGAAATGGTTATTTGAAGAACAATTCTTTTATACTTTGTGGACATATAATTAAATTAATTGATATCATTTAATATTAATATGATCTTTAATGTTGAAAAGGTTATTCTTTATTAGGAACAAATTGTTATTCCATTTTGTTAAAATGTGTTTTATAACATATATAAAAATGGTATTTAAAATGGATTTTATGACTATGTGAATAATAAAAAATTTCGATGTAGTTTAATATTTTTGGTTCATGGTATGATTATGGAAAACAAAAATATTTTTTTCCAAGATGGGATTCTAGTTGAGAAAAAAAGTTGAATTATACTTTGGAATTATATATTATTTTTTTGTATTTACTATTATTTATTTTATTAATGAAAAATATTACCATATTATACTGATTTTATAAATAAAAAAATATAGTATTTGGTTTTTGATATTATGAGAAACTAATGTTTTTTGGTGATAAATGATAAATTGATCTTAGAATATTATCTGATTAACTCATTTTTATTTTAGGGGTTTTAACATGATCATGAATATTTTGAAACGTTTGATAGTAGATTATATATGGAATGTCTGAAGTTCATCTTTGGGAGCAATTATTGAGAATTTTAGTATTAATGTTGTGTTTCTTTATATTGGACATTATATTACATTTTTCAATTTATATTAGTTTCAGTTAACACCTAAATATAAGAGTAATACATCCTTATCTATATATGGGTCAATTGATCTATTAAAAGTTTATTTTAGTGATTTAGTATTGAAAAATTTATATTTAATATTCATTTCATGGAATATGATTGGGATATAAGTGAAAATTTATCAAAACCCATCCCAACAATGAAATAATGATTCTAATATGGAATGAAATCATTTAAGTATATTATATCACATTCTCAAACATCATGGTAAAGTTTTACTTCATCTCTAGGAAAAAGGATCTTGGATGATTTTTGTTTTCACTTTGCATTGATTATTAATGTATTGATTCTTTATTCTCTTCTAAAAATGTATATAATTATCGATTAAATGGGTCTTATTTGAAATTTGAAGTTTTCATTTCCATCAAATGTTCTCATAATCTAGAACTTGATGATTTCTTATTGTACGTGAAATTCAAATTTAACTTTTAATATTTTGAAATGTTTTTTTTTTATTATCTCTTTTCGTGATGTGGGTTTTAAAAAATAATATTTTAAAAAAAATTAAAATGGTTTCCCTTTCAATATTATATGATATATATTACACTATTTGGAAATGATGTTAAAAATTATTTAATAAATTTATATTAGATGTGAGATAAAATTGTGAGGGAAAATTTTAATACACTATTATTTTAAAAAATTATATCGTTTGTTAGCTAACCAGGCACAAAACACCATGCTTTAATGACAGTATAATATTATTATTTAATAAGACAATTATAACCTATCCATTGAGTTGGTGTGTTTAAATAAGAATAAAAATATTATTAATTAAAAATTAAAATTAAATTAAATATATAATTATTTATTTTTTATTATCAATTATGAATTTAATTTTTTGTAAATATCATTTCTTCTTCAAAAATACATTTATATAAGAAATTTTGTTTATTAAAATTCTGAAGAAAACATTATTAAAAACTTATTATAAATTTAGAAGATCAATTTCATAAAAAGATATTATTTTTGAAATTGGAATATTAAAAATAATTTTTGGTTAAATTTTCTATTTTTTTCGAAGAGATAGATTTTCGGGGAATTTTGAAAAATAATGGATTGATTTAATCCAATAATTTATTTTCACGAATTAACAGAGTCCCATTTTCATTTAAGTTAGTTTTAAAAATTTAATTATTACATTTTGATTATTCATACTCCAACTAATGTAAATATAATGAAAATTATTACAAATTTTATTATTGAAACCTTATTACAAGAAAAGTGTTTTATTTATGGAAAATCAATTTTCATCGCATTTTTTTGTGTTTATTTTAGAAGTAATTTTTTTCACTTATAGGTATTATATTTGGTAAAATTGATTTCATATTTCGATTGATAATTTCCAAATATTGTAAATAGTTCATGTAACGACCCCCAAAAATTATTCCTATTTAAATTAATGAATAATTTCTTCGCAAAAATGTTGAATTATGTTTTACAATAGACACACATAAAAAGAATTTTATATTTCATAAGATATTTATACATCAAGTGTTATTATAGAATAATAAAATGAATTGAAATTATTGGATATAAACATTGAAAAATAATAAATTAACTAAAAAACTATATTCATTTGAATTCCATTAGGAGGATATCCCTTTACAAAAATATCATAAAAAAAGCGAAGTGTTATGAAAACAATAAACATCATCAAGGTATTTGGAAGAAAGTTCACAAGAAAAGCAGTATGTGTTAAAGAGATAATGATGGTCTATTTTTAAGGAAATATGTTCATTTTATGTTATGCTTATCAAAATATATGTTGATTGCAACTGTGACCATTATTCAATAAAAAATTAGTAATTATTTTTGTTTGCTTTGTTATCAAAATTAGGTAACCAATGAGATTATTTTTTAATATAACAAATATTTTAAATTTTTGAGAAGAAAATATATTTCGATAAAAATAATATTTATGATAAATATTTAAAATTTAATTAAATTTTACTTTCATGTAATTATCTTATGAAACACATTTTAAATTCTTATTTAAATTAAGTATGTTTTAGGTAATTTTTTTAAGATTTAGACAATTTAAATGCAATAAAATAAGATAATTTACATTAATTGATGATTTTATTTTAGTGTTAATATTATCATGTTTAGATTATTATTTTAATAATATAAATTTAATTTTCTTTTATAAATTTTTCATAATTTTTTAGGCATATTTTTATAGAAATTTCGGAGAAAGATATTTTTTAAAAGTTAAAATTTGCACATTAAACAATTGTGATTTTATTCCTTCATTATTATGTTAAAATGAATATAAATTTAAGAGAAATTTATTCATTAAAAATATAATTCAGTTCTATAAAAATAAATTTAAATAAATTTATTTTATTTTATAAATTTATTCTTTACTTGTTTCAACCAAAAAATTTATTTTTGAAATATAACATTTTTTGGAGTGAGTACATTAATTTGGTGCATTGGAAAGAATGTTTTAGTTTAGGAATCCCCTTAATATATTCCCACCATATTACACTCATTAATAAGTTATAAAACTATTTTTATCTCAATTTTCCAATAATTATTTTTCATATATGATAAAATAAAAAAGGTTTAATAATATAAAGGCCACCCTCATCTAGTATAAATATCTCCCATTACACATTCCTATACAATAAAAATTCATAATACATTATGTTATTGTTATTTAAACTCCGTAATTGTCCTTACATGGTTCACTAAATTTATCAAGGTTCCAAACTTAGGTTTTAAAAAGAATAAATTCTCATAGAGGGAATTATCTTCTTCTTCTAATTCATTCAAGAACATCCTTTTTGTATAACTTATTATATTTAATTTTATTCTCTTAAAATAACTTTTGATATTCCTTATAATTCTGAAGTAGTGTTTTAAAAATTTCATGAAATTTATTCCTCTCATTATTCCTTCAATATAACCTATGTTATATACCGTTATGAAGCCAAATTCATTTCCTTAATTACTCTATTATACATGAGAAATTATAATACTATGAATACACAAACCACTTAAATTTTTATGGGTATACACCTATATGTAAGCAAATTTTACTCATGATTTTTATTTATATTTATGTCACATACATTCCCTCTTCATGGGTTAAAATGAGGTGATGTTCATGTCTTTAATGGCCTATATACTAAAGGATTTTATATGAATCCCTTCCATATTATACTAGGGTTGTTCAAGAATTTTCTAATTATATTACATGTGGTGAACATTAGTTTAGTCATGTCAATAAAAGACATTTATAATGATATAATTAATTAGTTAAATTATTAATCTCTTGAGATGTTATATTTTATGATACCATTGTTAATAACCTTGGTAATGATGATTTATAACACCCTAAAGATAGAAAATGGTTAAATTATTATTAATGTATCATTTTTATATTGTGGCCACATTTCCATGTTATTATTCAGGTTCATATGATCACCACTTGATAATTTTTATGTCAAATTCTTTGCATCACATTTGTTTTTGTCCCTTACTGGGATTTATTCTCACCCCCATACCTGATATAAGTCCCCTGGATATGATATTTTGTAAAATCAATATAGGATTACCCTATGAAGAAAACATTCATCTATATGATTAGAATGTTTATGTTTTTTATGTATTATCTTTATAATTTTCAATACACTAAACCCTAAAAAATCCTTATTTTATTAAATCTTTTACCATATGATTAATGGTTTATAAAATAAAAAGGAGGATAACATTATTTAGTATGAAAATATAGATTAGTAATTTATTGATATTTTGATCGTAATTCCATAGTATATACCATTGAGATATGTTCAAATAATGGAAAACACCCTAGTAATTTAATGAAGAATTGATTAAATGTTTTACAAGAAAATAAATCCCCAGATAGATACTATAAGTAGATGTGTCTCTAGAATAGTTATACAAATTGGTAATTACCCTAAAATTGGTGCATTGAGTTAGAATTAATCACCACAAGGTTCATGGAAATTGGCCTTTAAGGAAATATGTTTCGACACTCTTTGGATATATTATTTGGTTAAATATATTTATATACAAACAATTTTGAAGGATATAATGATAATGTAATTTTTTTTATTAATATTGATGTTTATCATCCTAGAAGCATTATAGTAGAAATTTTTTTTAATAATATTTAATTCATAATTTTTATTATAAGATTCCAAATAATAAAAAAAATTATGTTAGGGTTTCTCCATACAGATAAATGGATGGATATATATGGCCATATGAAAACACTAGATGTGATGGACAATATGATGATGAAATTCCAAATATGGGAGGAGCTGGAGTTGAAAAGGTTATTATGATGATAAGATAGTTCACTCAATCCATGAAAGACTACTGAAATGATGTGAATTTTTCTGAATCACCAATGAACGTAAAAATAGAAATTGAATCCTTCACATTACTATGAAAAATTATTTATAGTAGAAACTTTGATCTAATAATTAGAGAAAAATAAATCCATACTATAGAATTTTTTTTTGAAGTTGATAATTTTTAGAAATAGAATGTAATGTTCGAAATATATTTCATAGATGTTGAAGATGATTGGTAGTGAAAAAAGATGAAGAAAATGGAGCCAATGTATGAGGTGATTTCTCTATAATGGGAAGACATGAAGAAATACATTTTCAATATGTATTTTTCTCAAACCCTCAGAACCAAAATAGAGAGAAAATTCCTTAAGTTGGAACCAATAGAAAATTAATTGTTTGAGAAATATGAGATGAAAATTACGAGTCTTCAAGTTTATTCTTAAATATTTAACATCAATTTTGATAGGAATATTGATTGATTTTTTTGTTTAATAAGAACGATCTACAAAATTAATTCGTAATCTGGAACTTTGGGAGTTTTGAAGAGATATTGTAATATAATGTAAGAGCTAAAATGGGGTTTATAAGGCTTAATAGGTTCATTAATATAATCAACATAATTCAAGGATAGAAAAAGTCTTTGGAAACAATCTTCATGGGAATAATGTAAAACATCCCTTGTGAAAAAATCATGAGAAGACACATTTGGGGAATTTTACACATTGATGTTGAAGGTTTTAATAATATATAAGTGATGAGAATATATCTCAAAACTATCATGGAAATGAACAACCTCATTATGTAAATGAAAATAATAAAGGGATGATGATGCAAGAATAACCCCCTGTGAAATTCTTCAAGTGTAGAGAATAAACACATTTTAGTATTTAATGTCTAAACAAGGTGATAATGGAGGGAATCCACCATCAGACCCAACACATACCAATTGGGAATGATCATGATTTTGAAATTAATACGCCTGATTTCAAGGATGAAAATCTTGTTGTGTAAGGTACACTAATGAAACACACATAGATAGAATGTAAATTGTTTGATTTTGGCTCTACATGTTTAATTTTTCTTTCATGTTTGAAGAGAAAAACATGTTAAACACAAAAATACTAGTGGTATTGTTTTTTATTTAATATTTTTGAGTATCTATTAAAGAATTGATTATATATATATATATATATATAAATTCCTCTATTAAGATTGGTGACTAAATCCCTTTAAAAACATGTTGATCATTTAGATTGTGTAATTTTATATTACACTTGGGATGTATTTTTTATCAAATTATATTCCCAAGATCAACTATAAATGCAAGTAAATTTGACGATTCTTGAATAAAAACAAGTAATGTATAATAAATTGATTAATGCAATTTTACTAACCTTGTTATAAAACAGAAAGAGAACATAGATAACTAAATAAAAAGGAATTATCATAAAGGAATAATGGTAAATTATAAAAAAAATTAAATAATAATGAAAAAAATTACATCAAGTCAATAAATAGATATTGAGATAATAAGAATGTGAAAATTGTATATGATTAATCCACTATATTGATTGAACCCATGAAAAAAAAATTAGAATGAAAACATAATGTTAATAATATAGTACTTATTTTGAAAACTGAAATTTATTACCCATAGAAAAAGAATATATCAATGAACAATAAATGAATTATATGGTATTTATCAAAGTTAAAGAACCAATATGATAGTTACTAATCATACTATTGGAATAAAAATATGACTATTAGGAATTATAATCTGGATATCAGAATAGTGAACTCACATATGAAAGTATAAATTAATATTTAGCAAACTTACAAATAAAAACTTATATATTTATATCATTTTATAATTAAATAAATGTTTTAAAAATGATAAATTATGTGTTGTTGTTTTTGTAAAACATAAATATCAATTATAATTTTGTAATTAATTTATTGATTTATAAGAATGTTTATTTTCATAAAATATATTCGTAATTTATTACTATATAGTATTAAAATTATTATATTTGTTTATGTGACTTAATTAATTAATTTTTCAAAAGATGAAAAATAAAATATAATAATACAATAAATATTTTTTTAATAAATAATTATTTTATTTAATAATTAATTTCCACATATATATATATATATTTTCATAAAATGGATTCTATATTGAAAATATATGTGTGTAATTTTTTATGGTTAATTTTAGGGATTTTAATTAAATAGTAGAATTTTTATTGATTAGTGAAATACAGTAATTTACGGTAATAGACATTTTAAACCAAATAAATGATTTTTTCAATAATTGATGAAATCTGAACTCATTGGTTCAAACTATCCAGAACTATTTACTATATTTTTTCATAATAATCAATATTAATTATAATATTGAGACAAAATAATAAACTAATGAATATAATAATCCAAAACACCCATCTCCTCACCCAATAAATACAACCCCTCACCGCCCCTTCTCAAAAATTTAAATCCTTGTATCATGTTAATATTTAACAAATTTCCCTTGAAATACTATTCCCCATTCCCAATATATGTTGGTATGAATAAAATACCAATTACATGTTCTTTAATGGGTTCTTTAATTTGGAGATATTCCAGAGGTAATATTCTCAGACACCCTAAATTAATTAATCTTCTTCTTCTAACTTATTCTCACCTCATTAATCAATAAAATCATAAAAACTATATCATCATTTATATATATTTTAATTTTATATTTCTAAGGAAATATATTTTATCCACCCTTAAGCTCATAGACTCTTATTTTATGAAATGAATATATTGTCCAAATTGTGGTTGTTTACCATCTCTTAAGATATTGATTTTATAATTTCCATCATCACCATTAATGATTGTCATAAAAAAATTTTTTGTATAAAATGAAATTAAAAATTATGTTATAACCTATTTATGGTTCTATAACTAATATGTAGACATGATATTAGATAAAATGAAAATAGTTTGTGATGATAAATAATTTTACAAAATAATCTAAACATTTCTCATTGATGTTTTATCAAATGAATAATCCTCAATATATAAAAATTGATATATAGTAATATTTAAAATTTATTATGATAATTATTTCCATATAACATCACTTCTAGATAATATTCTCATTTGAAAAGTACGTCCATAGTAATAAAAAAGTAATGTAACCATGAAACCATGAAAATGAACTCTCTAGAAATAATGAACATGAGCATTATAAATCATTGAAAAGGATATAAATGAACATTATAGAAATTTTATAGATAAAATAAATGTATAATATGTTCCTAATTAAAAAACTAATGAATATAATATTATTTTTGAGGAAATTTGGTAAAACTACATAACACATTCAAACATAATATGAGGGTTCTTTTTAAACATCCATATTTAATTTAAGTTACGTTCTCTATCTATATATACCTTAATTTATCACTTCTTTCTTCTTATATAATTATTTTATATTATCTTTTCATTTCTCACACATATAGTCCCTATTAATTTAATCATTATTTTATTGGGATATACATTTATTGATGGTTTTATTCATAATTACTTTTGAAACGATGATTAAAGGTACTTCTCTATTTTCTATTCCTAGTTAAAAATAAACACTAAATTAAATGTTTTAAAACATATATTATTAATAAATATCTCCTTATTATTTGGAAAAACAATTTCGTTCATTTTTTCAAATTATTATTCGGTTACCCCTTTTATTGAAACTTTAACTCTTTTGTTAAAACCCTACATAAGAAACACATTTCTATGGTTATTGAACCACTGTTTCATTATTTTTTATCATTAATTGGAAATCATTCATCATTATCAACATATAATTTTTTCCTTTATGTGTTTCCATGTAATATTTTAATGACTTATTTCTTGGATACAATTATGATATACCCTATGGTTCTTCCCTAGGACATGATTATGAAGCCAATTTAATTACATTGTTATCTATTGTTTTTATTCATTATGATTGATTTGTTATTGTGAAAAAAATATTAAAGAAGTTTTTATGGTGGACTATCCCATATAGAACTCCAATGGATTGTGTAATTTTTAGTTTCATGGGACATCATGTATGAGATAATAGAGTAAAACTAAACCTATATGTGAAATTTTTCACTATGTGATATTGTTTTTAAATTAAGATTTGATTTATGTTTATTTCAGTTTATATGTTTCATCCACATTAAAATATTTCCATGATCATGTTATTCCACGTTCTATATTTTATTCATTAATATGATCATTATGGATCCATGAAATTATGTTATCATGTTATTTGTTGAAGCTCATGTGTTACGCTTTATTCCCATGGGGTATCCCTTACTTGGATATTTAGCTCATCCCTTTTAGTATGTATTCCCTAGGTTATCTTCTAAAGATATTGGAGTTGAAAAAGATTTAGGATCTCATTATAAATATTAATAAAATCAATTTTTTATTCTAGTTTCATATTTTATTATTATTTACCTAGTCTTCCAAAGACACTGGAATTCTGGATCCTCACATTATATTTCATATATAATTTTGATTAAAATAATGTAATAATATGTGCAAATAGATTAGGTTACTATGGTTGGTATTAGAGTAAGGTCTTGTTATTTTTCATTCTTAGTAGACGAAAACATTTGTAAGAACCCTATGAAAAATTCTACAACCCTGGATAACCTAAATTGTAAATTAGGGAATCATAATTTAGGATATAGTTTTAATTAATATGTTGTTTTTTCTATGTTCATAGTTTCTTATTTATATTCACATTAGATAATTATGAAATAAACATTATTATATTATATTTTTTATTATTTAATAGTGGGAGATAATAGGTCATATGACAACAATAAATGAAAATGGATATGTGTTGATTTGCCTAAGTAGATGAAAATATTGATTAGAACGAGAGCCCAAAATATCATGATAGTACTGACATAATTGACTCATGTTATGAATAATTATATTAATTTTGTGGAACTCCCTCCTTTACATAAGAAATATAATTTTACGTTTTAATCCTTTATATGAAAAAGGACTCCTATATTTAGTGTATTTTTCAATAGCTAGATCACAGAATAATAAATTAACATTATTAAGAAGATATTTTATGTCTTTCAATGCTTATACGAAGAGATTCTCATACTGGTAGTCTATAATTTTATGATTAATTGGATCAGTGGTGGATACAATAAAAAATGAATTTTAATGGAGAAATTGATTACATGGACTAGAATGTATTCAATATAAAATATTCCATAAATATTTTCCCCTAACTCACTATTATAAGATTGAGAGGGAGTTTCTTGGACATTAGAAAGAAGAAGATGAATCAACTATGAAATATGAGGAAATCATTACCAGGATCTAATGATATACCTCTATAATTTTTCATGAACACTAAATTAAAGGTGAATCACTTAAATAGTGGATTATATACACATATACAAAAGTACGTTGAAATTAAAGACATTGAAAACAATGAAGAGATTTAATGTTATACCATTATTGTTGAGATAAATATTTTTATCTCTCAATTATCACATAGTCCTTGAGATAAAATATAGTGAATCAAATTTAATATTAGAGGAGAAATTGATAAATACCAATCCAGAAATAATACACATTTCCAACATGCTAAAATAGTGACAATAAGAATCAAAATAACTTTCTAAAGGGAACCAAGAGATTCTAAAAATGTGGAAGTGTGGGGATCATGATAATTATTCTATACAGTATTTGAGGAATCCCACAAACATGGAAGAAAAATTGAATGTTTCGATCAAAACCCATTCAATTGTGAAGTGATTGAAATATAAGGAACATGGGAATTATGAGTCATAATTACCTAATCCAAGGGTTAACAGTGGAAATCAACCGCATCATACTCTTTGGTAGAATTTCAGGGAATATTGTATCTGTACTACTGAGGTGGAGTCTGAAAATGATCTAGTTTCAAGTAAACATGTAATTCATTCATTAATAGTGTATTTATTAATAGTTTTAGGTTCAATTAATTCATTCATGTCATAAACTTTTATTAGTAATATGCAAACACCACCTCAAAAATATATTTATTGAGTTATTTTTGAGAGATTCTAATGAGATTATTATTGCATCTAATATATTTAAATCCTCATTGTAAATATTTTGGTTTTAAACATCCAAAAATATCTCATCTTACATTTTTTATTTAACACCCCAATATTTCATAGTATATTATCTCATCAAAGTAATTTAATATCTTGCGCTACACGCAACACTGTCTTCGAGCGCACCACAACATACAAAATAAGCAGTTAAAAAAGTTGTTAGGAATAGTATTAACTTTATTTTGAATCTTATATACTCTATAAAATTTTGACATTCATACTATGTGTTTCTTATCATCAGATAAGAACAAATTCATTTTTTCAGATAAAAAATGTATATTTCAAAAAATGAAATTTTACCTCCTTTTAATGGAGAACCCATTTTAAAACCAATATTTCACAAACACACACACACAGACACACATATATATATATATATATATTAAATTTAATTAAATTAAAAATTATTATTTAGAATCGGAATATAATAATTTTTTTGGATTAAATTTTGGAAATTTCTTATAGATTTCATTTTTTGATGAATAGTGAAAAATACAATGTTTTAATTGAAAAAACTTTATTAATTGAAATAAATTATAACATTTAATTATGCATTTGACTTTTTTAAAGTGTAATTAGATTATATATTTATAATTTAATACTATTTATTCTATTATAAGTAATTTCACATTTAAATTTGATAGAAACACAAGTCAATATTTTGGTAGTTTTTACTTTTTAAAAACCCACCGTTTAGCTCTGACAACCGTAATTAATTTTAAAGTAATTTCTGCCACTTTGGTGTTTGGAATATAGAAAAATAGATTTCATATTTGGAATCATGAGGTACAAATTTTCTAAATATGTATCATTTATTTTTAGACATTATTAATATTTACTTCAGTAAATATTTTATTTACCATAGTTAAAGGATAACTCTGGTAAATGAGGGTAAATTTTTATTATTATTATTATATTAAATAACCCTAACATGCATCCTATTCCTATTGGTTGATTGATGTCCGACCATGGGAATCCTTGGGTCTATTTTGGGACCACATGGAGACACATGAGAGTGATAAGGTCACTTTATATTAAATAATTTTAAGTGAAGACAAAAATAACATATACATATATCTTTTATAAATTTTTTTTACTAGGGGTAATATTAATTATATTTTAGAATATAAATATTCATTAAAAAGATAAAATAATTTCTTACACAATATTATTTTATTTATAGTTTTTATACATTATATATTTAATGATATTTATGACATAATGATGATGGAGTAATTACCTTATTATTTAAAGAAGCAAATAAATTATATTATAACGATTAAAATAAATATAATTTCAAATTTTTTATGACATCCACGAATTTTATTGTTTCATTTGACATGTAATGACTGATTTAATGTATCTTTTTTGAAGTAATCATGTAGTGAAGACCTTCACACAAACCAAATACTAAATAATGTCAAAATTGACATAAATGAGTTTTTAAAAAAAATATTATATTATTAAAATATATAATATTCCTAAAAATCTATGTTTCGGCCAATGAGCATAAATAATATTATATATTTCAGTAATGAACAAATTTTGGTTTTTTGGAGGTTTAGAGTATTTTTATTAACCATATATTGTAAGAATACTGGAAGACAATGTAAAAGTTAAACTATTTAACTAAGAGTTAAATATAAAAGATAAGGTTGATATGGTGGCCTAAACTTCTCTAAAACCTATTGGTTGAGTGGTTTTCGATCCATCCCCACCATAAAATAGAATTAATTAATTTTTAAGAAATTATAAACCGAAAATTAGTTTATTAGAAATACACATTTTAACCAACCTAAAATGAAAATAAAAAGGGTCGTCTGAACAGCCACCCAATTAAATACCTCACAATGCTCTCACCACCATAGGATCTCAAACTCCACTCTAGGGAAACATAAAAACAAAGAACTAAAATACCATATCCATCACCTAAACACTCTCTATAAGGAGATACCTCTCAAATTAGAGCAACTCACTACAATAAACAAGGGAAATATATCTCACAAAATAATAATTTTCTACAAACACAAAATGAATATTGTTACAAGAAAAGATCTAAACATAAAACAAATCTTGGTAATGAGTGTGTATCTATGACACATGTTCCTTGGTAGTCTCCTCCACACCACTGTTTCACCACATGAAATGAATTAGGGGGATAGAATGCCCGCACAACACCTTCTTTTTAGGTCCCAGATCTCTACCATCCACACCTCGAAGGTCGTGTCATCGTCAACAACAATATCACCCCAAATGATGATGTGTGTGTCTCGATGATGTTAACAGAAAAGATGAATCATGTAAAAAACATATTTTATCAATATCAGCAATGTTGGAATCACAATATGATATGCCATGAATGCAACATTAATGAATACACAAAAGGCCCTAAAAATTGGGGAGAATGCTTACCCTGGGTCAAAACCATCACTTCCCACGATGGTGAGTCATAATAAAAAACTTATTATACCAAAAAATAAAACTCCGGAGGTTTCCCCTTATGACACACATAATATTTACAATGATCAAGCACTGCTTTATGCGTCTCATGAATCACCCGAACTATCTCTGTTTTATTTTTTTACCAATAACATCCCAATAATTTCCCCCTCACCAACCCCAGCCTAGATCAATGGAGAATGAAAAGGTTTTCCAAAAAATTATTTAAGCAGTACCATAACAATGGTGGGGTGGAAACTATTTTTTGTAAGATAACACTACCAAGGGTAGGTTCCTCATCCACGATCTTCCAAAATCCAGGCCACATGAGTGCAACATGTCTTAAGGAGTCTGGATAATCCCCTTTGTCTGACTATTCATATTTAGATGAAATTTTTTTATAAGAAATAGTTGAAAACCAAAAGTATGCTGGAGACATATCAACAATATAAAGGTAAAATGAGTTTATTGATCATAAAGACCATCCTTGTGACCCTATGGTCTCTCACCACCACCTCTAGATACTTCCTCCAGAAAACATCCTTCGAGATCGACTCCATGACCATTATAATGTATGGAAATTTTGTCAAGCGATCCATGAACCCCCATATAGTATTGTAGCCTCGATAATTATGAGGTAAATAGGTACCATTGTCTATTGATATATCCTATAAATTCCATTTTGGAATATAAAATACTATGAGAAAACCATAGAGAACACAATGATCATCCTTCATCCTCTTGTAGATTAAACATCGAGACACAAAATATACCACAAAATGATTCAACCTTGGCCACTAAAACAGAGTTCTCAAAGAACAATACATCATTTTCACATCAGGATGTACCTCCAATAGAAAACTATGTAACTCACTGAGAACCATCTTATGCATCATAAATGAATGAAAATAAAACTCTAATGAAACATTTTGGGCAGTTCATCATCACACCAACCATCATGGGCTTCAACAAAATCTAATCAGTCTCTCCAGATAACCACATCAAGATCCCATAATTGGGACTGCTCCACCTTCTACATGAAAGAAGACTTCACCAACTTCTAAATTAGATAACCTCTACCCAGAATTCTCATATATATTGAGGCAATGCTAAAAGTTTTTCAAATATATTCCAGGGGTCTCCAGATTCCTCCAATGTATCACTTTACTACTTCTTAATCCTCACATAGGCCATGAAATTCTAATTTTCATGAGTATATGAAATCTCATATTCATAGAACAATAATTACTCCATACCCATATGATGAAACATGTTCATGTCACACGGCGAAGAAAAAATACCATAGGCTCTTATAATCAGTGAAGACCAAAAAATGCTATCCAAAACGGTAATAAATCCACAACATAAAGTAAAACACCCACACTTATAACTCAATATTTGGTGTGGAATAGTTACTGTCATCCGGATTTTACAACCAAGACTCATATGAAATGACCAATAGCTATGAAATCAGAACATAGCCTAAACCTAGATGCAATGTAGCACAAAAAACAACAATCTAATCTTCATCAGCTGGATGAAAATGATTTGTATCACTGACCAACATCTACTTCATATATTCAAAACATTTTTGACACCTGATATACCATAAGAAATATTGATTATTACTATCAAAAACTGTCAATGGATTCTTAACATGGCCAAAAGCTGATATAAATATCCGATAAAATCATGTAATACCATGGAAACTTTACAGATCTCAAAATATGTTGGAGGACGACCAAGACACAACTTCTTTTATCTTTGACGGATCCATATATACTTAAAACATGGGTACAACATGCCCTATGAAATAGATAACACGTGCTAAAATCACAGACATTAGAAACTTCTTAGAAATCTTCTCACATCAATGAAATCACGAAAAAGCATGTAGATGCATTTCATGCTCCTCTATAGACGTAGTACACAAGTATATCATTGATTAAAAAACCATGATCATATCCAATAACTCATTTAACATAGTGTTTATCAGCCCCGTGGAAATTACTGGAGAATCCATCACACCGATTGACATTACAAAGAACTATTAATGCTTATGAAGTTTAAAGAAAGTTTTATATATGATATCCTCGTCAATTAAATCCATCTGATGATATCGTGGGAAAAAAATAAATCTTCTTGAAAAAAATATACCCTTCAGATTACTGAATAATTCATAAATATATGGAAGATGGAATTGATTCTTCACTGTAACATGTTACAAGTAATTATAATTTATATACAAATTTGATCTTTCATTAGTATTATTTACAAATAATACTTTTTCACCACATGGTGACACACCCAATTGAAATAAACCTCACTAAAATTTACCATAGAGAAGTACACATAGATCTTTCAACTCAGAAGGTGCTATACTATACTGGGATATTGAGACAAGATAAACAGATTACTATATTTCGATCCCAAAATCATTTTCTCATCGAGGGCTAATTTTAAAATATCATACTGAAAGATGTTATGGTACTCTTCAATTACCCTGGGAAATGTGAGCTACTGAACATTCATCAAACTCAGCATCAAATCATCATCGAAGGATGATAATGGAAAAAAACACCTCGGACCCGCTAGATGGTGTCTATCCCTAACAAACACTATTGTCTCTCTATCAACATCAAACAACACAACCTACCTCTTAAAGAATTCAAAAATAAAAATATAAAAAAAACAATCCATGTTGATGAATAAGTAATATGGTGGTATCTGTAAACATAGGAAATCTCCCCATTGGCGGTGCTTACCCAGTAGTAGATCACAGTCTCTTCATAACTCAATTAAGTCAGTTTGACCTTTAACTGACATAGTCAATGAAAATGGATTAGATGCCTCTCTACCAAAATAAAAATTTAGGGACAAGATATGGTGACAAGAATATGTGAATCACACATGGAATAAATAATATGTGAACCGATTTAAAAAACATGTAATGGTTTCCTCAAATGACGTATCGATCACCTAGTGCAGGAAACACTAAAGCATGAATCTAACCAATACATACACTATAGCCTCTATACGTATGTTTATGACTACCTCTATGGACTCAATATACACTATGAGGATGGAGAGAATCTCGAGGTTGTCCTTTTTCTACCCCATCTACTATTTTAAGATTCCACATGGGAGCAACCTATTATTGTTTCCTTAGTTGGAACTACCTAAAAGGAGGAAATGGAAGAGGAACTACTAGACTCCACTAACTTCTCAAAAATGTTACACACCCTCCCCACTAATTAACATAGCATCCACATGAAAAATATTCTTCATATCCGTTATAATAGTAATGAGAGATGATTTCCCCTAGAAATGAGACATTGACGGCTGGGACAATGCTCAACTGATCGAAAGCTCTTCTTTGGTGAAAATTGGAAAAAATAAACCATAGATATACATAATGAGTTTTCATGATGACTCCGATTTCATGATGATTTGGTTTTGGATAATATTATATTGATAACATCTGCCCTCTCTAGCACCTCATGATACATTTCGAGCATAAAAGGGGACAATGAATTCGATCTCTGTATGAAAATCCTCCATGAAATGTGTCACCCTGGCCTCCTCGTTTGGAAAAAGGTCAAAATAATATATTAAAAGGTTCCAGAAATGGATCCTAAACTCCCAATCAATAGAGCTCCCCCATTGAATGGTAAGCATCTCTTGGTGATTGGCCACCTTTCTAAACAAATAATGAAACTCACCTCTGAACTAGACATATAAATTCTTTTTATGAGACTTTCGACTCCTCTTAATCCATGGTGAACAAGAAACACCACTTCCTCACTGAGCCCATGAATCATCGTCAGAACCAACGATAAATATTGACATTTTTGAGTATTGATCAAAGTAAAGGTTATCTCAAACACCTACACCTAGTATTACATTGTTGTATCTAAAATTGGCACATCATATTTTTTGAGACTCTAGCACTAAAACTCATGGATGTTTCCCCTCCAATGGCCATCATCATCAATGTCCAATCTATGATGATCTTCTGACACCACATTCATATCATATTCAATGTGAATATCATGAGGATGGTGACTTGGATTCATTCTTAATAAAAAAATAGTTAGAGCTCATAAAAATAGAATATGGAAGATATTAACATTAAATAATTCTTATCTTATATTCATTTTATGTTCACCTATCCCACGTTATTCCCATTCCATCATAAGTGCAATGAATTTGGGTGAATGATCCTTTCCTATGAATATACCATTCAACTAGTATCACCTTATCTAGTAGACATTATAATCATTATTTCTGATGCATCAGATCCTAGGGGGGCTTAAATATCCATGTCTTATATGGTCTCCCATGATTACAATGTTGGTTAAAGGTATATAACCGTATTTCCCTACTAAATAAATAACCCACACCAATTCCTAACTCCAAACTCCATCTTATCCCTCAACACGGCTCTGATACCACTCTATCACATCCCCCTATGACATTATGTACCCCTCCCGGGTCGGTAATAGGAGAAAATAGATAGTTACTCCCCAAGTACCCCCTTTAGTAGGCCCGTAGTTTTTGACTAGCACTAGGGGTATAATATAATTTCATATGGGAGGCATTACCCTCTTTGTGATATACATGTGAATGGGAGATATATGATAGACACTAGACAACTCCATATTAGACAAAAATTTAAATGAAAATCCATGTACAAAAATGAAATTGAATGAACGAACTACTACAAATGAATGTGAAAAACTAAAATTATCAATATAATGTAAAGACAGAAGCAACCAAGAATCCCAAACAGCCCCTGACAACCCTCCAAGCATGCAGTAACCATTATGATCTCCATCCTACTCCAACTAACACGAAAGGAATTTACATATACCAATTGAGAGTATAATAGTATACTCAGTGGGATCCTCCACGGTGCCTCTTGTGCCAGAGGTAAAGAAATCATTCTGAAACACATTGAACTATAAGTGAAACTAACTGATCACTTAAATAGGTATACAAGGTTCAAAGACTAATAATGGCTACTCTAACCATGTATCTTATACAAGGGAATATAATATAATAAATAATATCAAGGGTACCCCGATACTACTTCCATACTGGTTTGCACTATTTCACAATATTAGAGTCTTGAGCCTTTGTCTCAAAAAAATGCAATCCACAGACACCTTGGTGAAGCACCACAATATCTACTGTGTGAAACAGACCACCAAATCAATATTACCAAATGTAACCTGGTAGTTTATTTGATCTAAAATAGCCTGTATAACATGTATCATACATCATGTATTATAACTCAAGCCATCATAGTCCATACACTGATTAAGGATCTAAAATCTGTCACTTCATGTACACGTTATACCTATTGTATTCCATAGAAAACTATATCCAAAATTCATGTGGGTAAAACAAAAATACTCCATTACATCCTTTTAGACAAATATATTTGAAAAAATATACATTGTTAATATAATAAAAATTAATTACCAAATAAGAGAGTGGGGCTAAAGGGGCTAGTCGGACATCCATCCACCTATTAGGATGTTAGTGAAGACATCCTCTTGGGCTCAGAATTGTCAGGGTGTTAGGTTACATAACTGACAGGGTGGAAGATCAAATAAGAACAAAAAAAGTACATGATATAATATAGCTCACAACAACACTTTGGAAATAAACTTGTCTCAAACTCAAGTGAAGCTAATATCTCTCAGACTCCTAGATGACACTATAAAGAACATATATCCTATAATCACATAATCAATTAAAGGTATACATTAAATTACATTATTACATTTAATCATTTTCACTTTAACTAAATGAAATCTTTAAACATAAGTTAACTAGTAAACATTTTAGAATTACGTTTCATTTTCTTATCATCAATGATCCATTCCCTCTAAGCGTAAGAAATTTGTGTCCACATCTTCTTAGAGTTAAAACCTCATCATGGAATTCCAGCAATCACCAACCCCATGGGTTTAACATTTGATCATTTGATAACAATATTAGTTTATATATTACCAAGTATTTCAGTAAAAAATCAAAGCTATCTAACACAATTGTTTCAACATGATAAGTAGGTGAACTACACATTGAGCCATCACCGCCTATAGAAAGAACACAGACTCATCCAACCATGAGAATCTAAATGTGGAAAAAACATGGAATACCTCTCACATCTTCACCTTTATTGAAATGAGTGTTACCAAAAAATATACATCAAGAAGTGGAGAAAGGAAATAAGATAAAAAAATAACCGAATTATCCTCCAATCAATAGATTTAAAAAAGAATTTTTTTTGGTATCAATAGTTAAGCCCAGATTTGAGATGTTTGATCTTCTCTGGTGTCCTCCACTAAACCAACATGAATATACCGATGCATCTTGCTACTCCAGACATCAACTGATGCCACAAAAATGGGGCCTCCCTGCCCCTAGTAATACAATAGCTCTCAAAATTCATTCATACCATGATCACAACACATCCATGCCTCCCTACCATAAATATAACAACATCCCTCTAGGCTCATTCATCCTTGGCTCACAACACATCACAAGAAACATGAAATATACATGGAAAATAAGCTCTGGGACCTAAATCATGGTTTAATACCTTCACACACTATGATATATCATATCTTATAATAAAAAGGAATGTGGAATTCACAAGATAGGGGAAAAATAATTCCATATAAAGGGATTATATTCAATCACACAACTTGTTGATATTCCTTTACAATTTAACCAATTCATTAATCACATGTTCCAATTATGGGAATCCTAAGAAACAATCCATCTCATGCTATCAAAATTAATTAAACAATTAATTTACAGGTCCTTTAATTCCATTATAAATAACTATTAACAAGCTTTAGGTTCATTAATCAATGAAATTAAGCAATAATAGTAGCATCAATATGGTTTTCATCAAATCACAACAAAAATAATATTTATTAAACATACCTCATTAACATATAGAAAATTAGTTATTTATTAATTACAACTCAATTTTGTTTACCAATATATATCAAGATCAAAATTTTAATCCAAGAAAGACATTGATATCACACTACCTATCAAATCCAGAGGAAAACTCTTATCATAGTTAAAAGAAACAAAATTCCTTCGTGATAGATATCAATTCATTAATCCATTAGAAATAATTATTATGTTAATTTCCTTGTGATAGAATGGGATAAAATATGTTAATTATTTGATTTCATTTAAATAAATTTATAATCAATGAATCTACGTCCTCAAATGTTCATCTGGGTTCTTCGTACAAGAACATACCACTCAATAGATCTCTAATTAATCATCATGCAAGAACAAAATCTGTCTGATGAATTTACTGTAAAAACAAACACAAAAACACGACAACCCCATTAAAATCATAATTTATCATCCAGCATCACATGGAATTCATAAGGGTAGGAATAAAATATCAAAATAGAATAAACCATTTGAAATTGAATGAAAAACAGCTTGGATCAACCTAGGTCCCCACAGATCGATGTTGGAAGCTAGCAATTGATCATTGAAAAAGGAGTCCAAAAATCATAAAAGAGGGTGTTACTGGTTCTTTTGGAATCTAGACAGGGCTACTTATGTCTTAGGGTTTGATATACATGAGGTTCTAGATATATTTTAAAATAATTTTTATAAGTAAATGAATATTATTTATAAAAATAGTTTTAGTTTTTTTAAAAACTTATATTAAAATAATTTTTATAACTTATAAAGATATAATTTTAGAAAAAAGAAATCATATATTAAATCATCATGTTCAAATTTGGTTATAAGGTAAATTTAATTTTTATTAAGAGTGACTATTAATCAAGATAAATTTTATCCTCTAAAATAAAATGTATAGTGGGTCAATCAGAATTGAAAATATGGAATATAACCTCAAAACTACTTGAAAACAATCCTCTATTCAAATTTATGATTTATTTTTGAAAAACATAATTTGTTATTCTAAAATATGTAAATTTGGAAATATTTTATTTTGATAATTTTTTATACTATTTTAAGTATGGAATAATTTAAAATGTCACTATAATTTTTTATATATCCCTAATATGTTTAAATATGAATAAAAATAAGTTACAATTGGTTATAAATTTAAATTTTAAATATTAGTATACTATTTTTTTGATTCAAATTAGTTTTTACGTTTTTTTGATGGTTTAATTGAAATGATATCTTATATATCGTCAACAAAACTCTTGTGTATGAAATAAAAAATCATGTAAATTATTTAAAACATTGAACGTAACATAATTTGGATGAAATATGGAATTCTAAATATTTAATTAAAAATTATTTATGATTAGTTATGATTAATGTATATCTATTAAAATTATATTACTATCTTGATACCTTTGGATTCAAATTATGTGAAATTTAATGAATATGGATGTAAATTTGATTTAATGTATAAATATATATTTAAATAAATATAAAACAGAAAACTTTTATATTTACTCATGTAGATGGTAATTGTTCTATGAAAGTAATCATGGTCATTTTAAGTTATAATTATTATTTTTCAAATCACAATCATGGTCATTAATAATTATTTTTATATACCTTATAAAAAGGGATCCAGTGTAATGTCTTCAAAAAATAAATCAAATGGAGATTAATAAAACATATAAAAAAATTATATATAAAAAATCCCATCCCATGTACCTATGATACTTTTGTGATAATAATTCACTCATCAAAAAGCTTTAAGATTAGACAAACGGGGAAAATTCAGTGAGAATGTAATCATATTTACCAAGATATTTGAATTTTTAACTCGTATAGCTCCTAAAAATATCCAGTTTTAATCTTAATATTGTTACATCAGTACCGAACTATATTGAAATGCATTAATAATGATGGAAAATGATTATATAAATCCATTCATCCAATAGACAATAATGTATTTTTTCATGCATGTGTACATACTACCATCTTTATGAACATTGCATTTTATTTTCTATGACCTCCTTAAGGAAGGGTTATATAATTGTTTAATTAAATAAATAAAATAATCTTGACAAAAATAAGGTTCTAAATATATTAATCATTATTTATATTGATTTTATTCCAACAATCAGGAAAATTAATATATCATTCATATGCACCAATATAATTCCATATATATTAATACTGTATTTTATTTTTCTATTAAAGCCTTGTATTTTTGGTTCTAATATATATATATATATAAATAATTTCATATAATTATTAATATTTTAATAAAATTATAATAATTTGTTAATTTATTTTACTTGGCTTGAAACATTGATATAGTTTTAAAGTAATTGGATGAAAAACATTAAGTGGAAAATATAAGAAAGAACTATAAAATTCATGTATGTAAAATAATTATAAATTAACCATAAAAATGAAATATAGATGAAAAAATGTTTTTTATAAAATGTTTTTTAAATTTAACTTGAATTTTAAAGAGGATACAACACATTCGAACAATCAAGAATCCAAATTAAATGGTTTTTCTCAATTTGACTCAATTGAGTCAAATTGTATATTTTTCACATAACTTATTTCCAATGGTATATTTTCCACATTTTAAAAATATTATACCAAAAATTACAAATTATTCATCATATTCAACATTTCCATTTCCATTTTGTCTTTTAATATTTTTTATTCAATTTATTTAAAGACGCAAGCGTTTATTTTACAATTGAAATCTTATTCTTAATGTACATATTTAGATTTACATTAGGATAATGATTTTATATATAATTATTTTAAACAATATATTTTATCCTACTATAGTTATTTATGATATTACATGGTTTTCTTACAACTTTTACTCTCTTTGATACTCAAATATAGAAAGAATATTTTTAGTTAAACAAATCTTATTTTTTCTACTAACAGGGCAATATTTTTCCTATAGGTTAATATTTTCTATAAGGGTTCTACAATTTGATTTCATATTCCATAATTATTTTCTATATTGATATTTTCCATTTTTTACATTATTCAAAATGTATTAAAATGTATTTTTTAATGTTATCGTAACTCTACAGTTGTGAATTTTTTGTTAATGTGTTAGAAGAATTTTTTATATTAACAAATATAGCGTGAATGGCACTTCCAACCATGATCACAATCATTTTATATTTATTTTCATCTAGTATTTTTTTTGTGTTCCAAAATTAAGTCATTTTTTTACTTTTTAAATATTTATTATTACTTTTATTAATATAAAAATAATTTATTTTCCTAAATAACTAAATAGAGAGTTTATATTCAATTAGTTTATTTCATCTTCCACTCAAAATATACATTACACATATAGTATTCGATCAATATTATAAATTAATTTATAAATAATATTAAAAATACTCTTTAACACATCCAAAAAAAGAGATTATAAATGATTTATAACATTATTTTTATAAAAAAAGTTACTAAACCATTATTCAAAGATCATATTAATGGTTCACTTGTATTTTTCTATCTAATTCTAAAATGAACCTCCTTTTCACCAAAACCATAATTTCTAATTAATTAATAGTTTATATTCATTCAGGACTAATTTATTCGTTAAACCTAATTTCTCCATAATAAATATTCCCACTTCCTTAATGTTATGTTCTATATCTCAATAAATTATTATTATAACATTATATCCACATTATTTTATATAATAGATATATTTATCATTAAAATATTTTCATAACAAAATACCGTTTATACTTATTTTATTTGTTTAAGTAAGCATATATTTAATGTTATTTAATTTATTTGGGAAATATTAATGTTCCATATTCTCGATTCAATACTGATATTCATTTATTGATAAGGTATACAGAATATTGATTATATTATTGGTTCAATATATGGGTAAATCATTAAAAATATGAATGTCATGGTTGTGGATTGATTATAGATATCCCCACAATGAATTGATTATTCTCATTATGAAAATTATATGTATTTCATGGTGTATTTAGTACCATAATATTAAATTTATTTATCAGAATCCCTTGATGGTATGTAAGATATTTTTTCACAAAGACTTTATAAAAATTTCAAGATGTATTGGATTGATACCTTGATCATAATATCATGAAATATGATATTAGGAATTTAATAATTATGAAATCAATTTTTTTATGTGAAGATATTATCCCTAAATATATTTCATACTCAAGATATTAAATATATTGCACATTTTTTTATAATTTACTATTCCATAATGAATATTCGTTATGTATCCGTAAATTATTTCATTGTACACAACCCTTAAAGATCACTGAATCTTATTATTTTTTCTATTATTCCCATAAATATATGAATAAGGGATAATTGAATGATTTTCATGGATAAAATATAGTGTTTCATGATTTGTTTTATATTTATAATGAAATTATAATTATTTATATATGTAAAATCCGAAGACATATAAACTTCAAGAACCTTTGAGATGATATATCTTTTATCATGTAATAACATAATGATGTAAGATCTAGATCTGGGTTACTGGTGTTATAATTATTAGACCAACCCCCAAGAACTACTTTGATATCTTTGAGAACATAAGTGAAATCCATTAAGGCAAAAATAAGATCCCAATAATCTTTTATGGATTTATATAAACATAGAATCCATTTTCAAATATTCTTTCATAAAAAATCCTATAAAAAACTGATACAAAGTTTCTCAAGCATTTAAATTCATTAATGTCTTGGCTCAATAAATGCAAGGTGTTAGGGACCAGTACATATTTTTGGTAAATTTTTGGGCCAAATTGATTTAAACACGATGGTTTTTTAAAAAAAATTGAATTAAAATTTTCCCATAATATAAGATCCAAAAATGGGTCCATCCTTCCACATTAACATTATTCCATCAGGGGATTGGATCATGGAAATTTTTCCCTATCACCAATTTCATAGGAATTTATTCTATTTGAAAGATTAGTAAATATTGGTATGTATCTATTTTCATCACCTTATATGTTCATTATTTTCACCCATTTTATATTGACATTTTATTTATTTGGTATAACCATAGGGGTATTTGTTTAATATAAACCCTTAAGATTGTTGAAAATAGTTTGTTTGATTATATCTTCAGGCCTCGTTCCTTTCGTAATTTTGAGATTCTATGGATCTACACATGGTTGATGTAGGTTCTACCATATTTTTCACAATTTCCTGGAATTATATGTATGCCTGTTATTTCAAAATTACACACTATATGAAATTATAAATTTTATATTTCTACGATTTTGACTTGTGGGTTTTCTAAAAAACAATTGCGGTATTTCAATGAGTTATCATATAGTAACTTATTTAGTAGGTATGATTTATTGGTTTTTAATGGTTTGTTGTTAAAAAACACTTAGTAAGACATTTATTAATTTTTTTAATAATTATTATAATGTAATATTTATGTGTTATTATGAAATTTGTCTTTCTTTAGAAATTTTGTACTACTATGTTTCAAATTGTTAATTAGACCCAATATTTTTAAAAGGGTTTTCCCATGTTTTAAAGTGTTTTTAAGAAAATATGATTTCCAAATAGTTGTTATAATTTTAATTTAATAGAATTTAAATATTTTATTATAAAGGGTCCTTTGGAATCCTGAATTTTTTTTTACGGAGGATAGTTTTGAAATTGTTTTTCAAAAAGTTGATTTGAAAATAAAATCCCATGTTCTATATTTAATGGCTGGTATCCAATTTATAAAATAAGTTTTCAATAAATGAGCTTCACATGTATGTTGATCCATATATTATTCAACTATATATGATATTGATAAATTATGTTTCTTGAGCACTTTTATGCATTTCAAAGAGTGGGTTTTCATTAGAGGGTGAAAGGAGGTGGGATGATATGTGATCCCTTTTTTATTCATGATATATATGTAATATTTGTTTCTTCTGTATAATATTGAAATATTCATTGGTTTTGAGGAATAATATTGATTAGATAAAATATTATTATTATTTGGATTGATGAGAAAATATTGGTCCCCCTAGAATGGATGTACCTAGAAATGGAGGAGATCTATAATTGAGGTTAGGTTATAGAATATGGGTGGTAAAATTCTAATAATGCAGAAATATGATGAAACATTGTTCCACTAGAGTATGTATTTGAATATCTCATGATGTGTATACGAATTTACAATGACTATATATCAACATCACTATTTTCTCATTTAATACATTTATATATGGTTTCCCAATTTATTTTGTTGACCCCTTTACTATGACCTATACATTGACATATTTTATTGTATTTGATTACTTATTATGTTGCATAGATACTATAAAAATTAATGTTAAATTTTATTTTATTTTATGTTTCTTGGTGATAATAAAGCATGGAAATATTGGGGTGTTTAACATATTATGTTTTTGTTTATGTGTTTTATAGATATTTTAGAAAATGGTATTTACTAAATTTGTTCTTAATATGATATTTCCTATTAACATGTAAATATAAGGACTTTCATTGAAATTACAATTCCTATCATTTAATGGGAGTGTATAAAAACTAAAGGATGGTTTTTGAAAATGATGGACAATACTTGTTTTTATGTATTGTATTTCAAAATAGTATTCTTGGAATGTTTTGATAATGAAATCACGTGGTCTGTAGGGTGATTACCAAATACAATTTTATACTCAAACCCTACTTGTTAAATTTGATAATGGAATATGTGAGATTGATTTGAATGTCCAAGTTCATTTTTTGAATTTCTAAGGAAGCATGTGGTCTTGAGATAATGGATGGTGACCTTGAGGTTACATGGAGATCATGTTGGGTGTTTTGAGTTTTTATTTTATAACAATGGAATATTGGAATTTTCAGCATCTTACACCTAAATTTTTTATTTAATATTCTATTATACATTTATTCATTGTTTATATAGATTTATTTTATGTTTAATGACCATGTATTCTTGATTCAAAATATTGGTATATTTTTATTAATTTTATATTTATTTGCATCACACATAGATATATGATGTATAGGGGTTTCATTAAAAATTCTAGGTTTAAGATACATGATCCATTTTATTATTTTGAAAAATAATCCCCATGAACTTATATCTAATTATTGGGCACTAGTTTCTATCCTATGTAAATTGGGAACATTCCTTCGATTAAGTCACAAGCTGGATCTGGTGACTGGGTAAAAAATGCCTTGTGTTGGTTTATAAAATTTTTTTATTAGAGTGGCCATTTTTATTTGGTTGTGTATGGTAGATTTGATTTTTTATTTGGGGAACTCAAGTGGATGGTGTGTGAAATGTATATCAAGATATTACTTATTTTGAAATATTCATTTTAAATTTTATTTTGGGTTATGATTCAATAATTTTGATTCTTCTAATTCAATATCCAGTTAATTTCACTCTAAATTGATCATATTTTAAAATTTAGTTTTGAAACATGGTTTATTGGGAGAAATACCATGTTTTTTGTTTAAAAATACTGCTTGACTCGTGCAGCAAATGATCATTATATATAGAATTGAAAACTATTTTGGAGTACATGTGGATGGTTATCTATACATTGAGTGGTAGTTTCACTATTTTGAAATGGTAAACCAACCCGTATTGAACTCCATGCCTCCATTATGTTGTTATTATTGATCTCTCTTTGATTAAAATTCATCTACGTAGCATTTTGATATCATTCAAAATCATGTAAATAGTGTTTACATATTTCATTTGTGTCAAATAGATTGAATTATATAAGGACATGATGATAAAAATTACACAATCTTTTTTTATGTAAATAAATAAATCATTGATATTTTAGAATCATTTTAGGTTTAGTTTTTTAGAGAATTACGTCGTAACTCTTATATAACAATCCCATGTCACACAATGTGAAAACTTCAAATTCGAATCAATTATTCTTCACAACAAAAAACCATTAAAATTAAACATGAATTAATTTCATGAATATCATTTATGAATATCAACTTTATCTATTCATTTGTCATTCCCATCAATAAAACACTAGTAACAAAAATTTTAAAAATGTGGAATAAAAATAAAAATATTAGAAGGGAGATAAAAGATAGAGATACATTAGACCAATTAAAAACATGAAACCCATGAAATGTTAACCATTATATAAATGATCATTGATATTATGAAATAATTAAATTCAACAAGAAAATCACACACAAATTTTTTTCAATGAAAGACATTAAAACTCTTAGTATGAAAATAAAAACACTTTTAGAGCATCCCATTCAAAATTATTTTTGAAACCATGTCCTAAATTACTAGACCCTAGGTAAATCGATTGAAAAAAATAATTCAATAAAACCATAATTCATGGATCAAAATACACGGTACATTATATAATTTATTAGAGAAATATATTGTTAAACCCATCATATAATCCATATCAAGCTCACCCATTGCTATCTGTCGACAACCATTGCATAAGAATTATTGGGATCCCCCACGTGTTATAATGTGGCTCAACCCATCATATATGTTGTAATGAGATAACTGGTTTCAAATATAATTATGAAGTATAATATAAAACAATTTATTGTTAAACCTATTCATCATATGATCTTTCAAAAAATCTCTCAAAACAAAAATATTTAAAATTTGGAAATCAAATACCATTTTTATTTAAAAAACTATTTTAAAAACCAATATACCCAAAATGGGAATGTGGGGTCATCTTTTTATTAAATAATATTTATAAAATTATAGAGGAAAATAATATTTTTCACGTTAATTAACATTAACATATTTCATCTTAGATAGAAAATGAATTTTAAATATCAATTAGAAAATTTATTGAGCAAAATATCCTTTCCCTTAGAGAAACACTTTTTTTAAATAAACTATAAAAATTTTTAGTAAAAAATTTTCATTAAAAAACATAAAATTTTAAATTAATATTCAATGAAAATATTATTCATGAAGGCAGAAAAATATATCCAATCCATATAATATAAAAATACCTTCCTCTCATTCTTTTTTTGGAAGATAAACAAAGTACCACATTTGGAAAATGATTAAAGATTACTATAAAACAATTTTTTAAAAAATAAAAATAGTAAAAATGATATTATGAAGTAATATATGAATTATAAAAACATTCATTAAAGCATTTCTATAAAATATGTATATGTAAAAAATGAGTTTTTAAAGGATACATTTAAAGATAATTTTTAAAAGTGTATCCCTTACAATGAATATGACATGTCACATATGTTACATATATTCCTGAATAATAAACATATATTCATTTTATTCAAACATAATAACCATTTAATACTTAATTAATATTTTATATTATTTATTTCCATACTAGATATATATTTTTAAATAATGAAGTTAATGATGGGTGTTTTTGAAGATATCCGGCTCATATATCAGAAATCAAATTGGTATGGTTAATTTAGTCAAATAGGTTATTATACCATAATAACCATAACAACAATCGTAAAATAATTATCATTTTTATGCATTATTTTTACATTTTAAACCATCCATACATTATATTTATGAAAAATTATGTATGTTACAATCTTTGAGAGGGTAAGATGCACGTACAAAAGAGTCACATTTCAATTTTTCAAGGATCATTATAGAAAGAAGGTAAATATAATTTTATCATTAAAAAAAATAAATATATCATATATATCATATAATATAATTATATATATATATATCATCCATGTAATGCGTTGAAAGAAAATAAATCAAATCGCTTCATGGAGGAGGTTGTCCACCTATACAAAAAAACACCATTTTCGTTTCTCAATAAATAAAATGGTGAGAATTGGATGATATATTATATTTTAAGAGAGATAAATATTCCATTAATATAATATAAAAACAAAAATACATTATTATAACAACTCATCATAGATGGTGATGGAAATAAAATTACATCGGTATGCGAGGCGGTAGTCCTCTGTACACACAAATGATGAATTCCTCTCCAACATGGGAGAGGATGTAGATGGTTATATAAAATGATAATAAGATTAAAAAATCAATTTAAATGTATTTTAAAATTTTTATTGTTTTTATCATGGCTTTATAATAATTTTTGGGGGTGGAAAAATAAACCAAATAGAAACACGTAGTATGAAATTGTATATCATATATGGAAAACCTCTTTTTTTAACATATCAAGAAACCTAATATTGGATTAATTCCAACAAAACTATATAATGAGTGTAAGTATTATAAGAAGGTTCTAGGATGTAAATTGATAAAAAGAAATAGCTTTTGAACTGTGAATAAATGAGATTATTATTTTTCTCTTATTATTGAGAGGGGAGGGGAACTTTTACAATTATTTAAAATATTAAATTGATATATATTAATTTCTAAATAAAAATGTCTCCAATGTTTTTTAATTATATTGATTATGATTTTAAATAATATCATTAATATAAATTTATACTTGTTTACTTATCATTTTTACCCTTATCAGTTGGTTCTAACCCCTCATTAAACTATTCGAATCTTACATTGACAACAAGTATTTTTACACATTGATTATCAATATAGTTTTTATAAAAGGTAAAAGATCCCATAAATAAGACATGGTGCATATTATTTTCCATATCCGAATAACATCTAATAATCTTATATTTCTAAAAATTTTATAACATTCATTAAAATGTTTCAATTTTTAGTATATCATTAATGTTAAATTTTAGAATGATTCATTATGTTGATTTTAATAGAAACATGAAAACAAGTAGAATTAAAAGAAAAAATGGAAATATACTCCGAAAATATAATGGTCATAAAAAAATTATTTATACCATAATTTATCACAAAACATTGTTCTTATAAATTTTTTAATATCATTTAATTTATTTTTTCATTAGTTGAATAATTAAATCATCATGGTTTTGTAATAATTAATGGAAATTATTTATCAACTACAATATAATAATATGTTACCCTAATGAAGATAAACCATTTAAATTTTCATATAATATTTATTATTAATTAACTTTTTGGTATTACCCAATTTCAATTATATTATATTTATTAAAAATAAGTGGGTGAAATTTTTATTAATATACATTAAATTAAATATTATAAAATTAATAAACTACTATAAATGGGAAAAATTACATATAAAAGAATCATGGATGATTATGCATGAAATTTGATCATCAAATAAAAATAATTCAATTATTGAGTTTATTTTATTGTACTTATGTTTTTATTTTTATCTTTATTTAATTTATTTAAAATTTATCATGGAAACAAATTACTAATGATATTATTCATATTAAAAAAACTAGTGGTAAATATTTTAAAAAATTATATATAATTATTCCAAATAAGGAATCTATTTTTCAAAATTCAAAACATAGAATTTGAAATTTTAATTTAAAATTTCACTTGAAAAATATAACACAAAATAGTTTTTTGCAGAAATTCTCATTCAAGAATTGAATATTCTTATTCTAAATTAAAGATTAAAATTAATTTATTAAAACAATAATTAGATTATTTAATTTCAAAATGATCTGATTTTATTTAAAAAAACCCAATCTATAATTTTACATTAGAAATGCCTAAGAAGAAAATAAAATTACTAATAAAAATTATTATTAATTACTATTCATTGAAAAAAAAAATTCAGAAAATTTTACAAAAATCAACTTATGTAAAGTTTGACATGATGAAATGAAAATATAGATTAAAATTTTAAAATTTATTTTATAACATTTCAATAAATTAATTATTATATAGGCTCATAAAAAATTATATTTGAATCTTGGGGTCTTCAATATTTCATAGTGGTGGGTCTTCTCGACAGGAGGCACCAAATGATTTCATTTTCATCGGAGCCTGACCTAATCATTCCTGGTTAATCAGTCCTCATTCACTCAATGGATTAGTCTTTTGTCTCCATTACTGGACCCTCGAGTTTTTCAGGAAATGGGATGTTCCTTCGACAATAGTGTGGGTATGATTTCCAAATATTCCATTACCATTCCAGAATATGTCGATTATTTATATATTGGGGAACATGGTAGGTAGTTATTTGTGTTCTGATATTTTTACTTTTGTGGGGTCTTATCTGATTTACCCTCAAATTTCCATTGATATCAATGTTTCAAAGACTATAATAAATTGGATCAGGATCTTGGTTTGATAAGAATTCAGATAGAATTAATTAGTGGTATTTGGGGCATGTACCATGTTTTTTATAAACTATTATTGGTTTGGACATATTTTCATTGGGTTCCCTCACGTACATAGAGACTGAGATAAATCAGTTTGTATCCCAGGATAACCAAATGGGTCATATGTTCAGGTAGACCCCATTGTGAACCACCAATTTTATGATGGTGTCAGTTTTGGAAGGACTTAGGTGGTGTGTGGGGATGAGTTAGGGGACTCAAGACCCCTTATGCCATAATCCTTACCCGTTGTGGAGACCATGGTTGTCCATGAAGGATGTTACCAAGGGTTTCCTAATAATTCATTAGAGGATAAGCTCGTGTAGGTATCATAGCCTACTACGGTGCCTCCAGTCACAGTAAAGGGCATTAATCATATGAATTCTCGGTCGTGCGTCATGGATGATTTTCTTGAATGATGATAGATTTGGATTTTCACCCCTTGATGTAAGGATGGACATGGGAGGTAGTTTAGGTGTGTGGAGTAGAATGGGAAACCTCTTTATAAGTGATTCTAGCGAGAAATCCAGTTTTAGACAATGCTATCGATGAAGCTGTGGTGAAAATTGATGCCTATGATATCTAGGGATCTGGTTGAAATCCTCAGGGTCAGGGGTAAGAGGACATGAAAAAGTAACGTCAATTAATGCAATGTGGCTATGTGCATCCCACATGTTTAGATATTCCTATATAGGTTTTTAGGATATAACATCATATTCTTAAATATTTAAGTTATGAGGATTGATTATCCATTTACAAAACTAGATTGAAGTGTTAGGAGTTGAAGAATGTCTAAATTTTGTGGTAAGGAAATATGCAGAGGCTGAATATGGTGAGAACCCCCATAAGAATTCAGTGAATTCCTTCAAACTCCCTTATTATGTCAAATGACGTGGGCATTGTAGAGAACTATATTAGATCCTCTTCATGGAAAGGAAAGAACACTCTCATCGATTCAAAGGGGAGTATGAATCGCCTTCAGAGGCTGTGAAGAATGAAATATTACTCTATCTAACCCAATCCATGTGTTTCTTGATCCTCATATACTGTAAATCTAGCACTTAAGGATTCCAAATTAGGTAGATGCAAACTCTACAAAGGATCTATACTCTTACACAGGGGAATCTTCGATCTCCAACATAGCGCATGTTGTTAAAGAGGTTGCTAAATCTGATATCCACCCAACTGGTAAGGAATTGATGGAATGTGATTAGTGGGAAACATCATCAATGGTAATGAATATTTATGTAATAAGGGACTTCTGGTCATTACAAATCAAGAGGAATTTTCAAGTATGGTTTGAAGGTGTATTCAAGTTAGTTATACCCAGAAGCAAGGTGATGGGATACAAAAACAATTTCCAATACTTGCATGTGGATTCATTAGGAAGAATATTTCTATGAATGAGATCATCCAATCTTTGGACATGATAGAATTTAACACTGAGAAATTCCAAAAGATGATATTTATTAGAAGGATTCAACTCTAAAATGGAGTCCCAATAGAGGTAATATGTATAATAGGATTAAATTATAATTCAGTGATTTAGTTGTTATGTATCAGGTTTGGTGATTATCTCCTGTAAACTTGAATAATTCCCCACTATTCTTTAAAAGATATTTTTTCATAACAAAAATATATAATTATTTGTAGAGTTAATATTTGAAAAACATTAATTATTACATTAGAAATTATAAGAACCATTATAAATTTCATAAGGTTGTTAATACCTTTCACACCCACTGATTTAATGAGATTGATATATTATTCAGATAATAATAATTATCTATTTTTAAGCATGATGTTGAATATCTATAATTCTACTGAACATAGTATTTTTTAAATATCAAGATATTAAATTATAAATAATTGAATGAAATTTTTCCCTCAAAATTTGAACTTCAGATAGAAAACCAAGGGTTTCAAATTTCGAAATACATTTCTTGAAATATAACATTGTTTGTATGGTTAACACAAAATATTCTTAAAATGAGATAAAAGAAATTAAAAAGGCCATTTGGAATACCACATTGTATGTTTACAATAAAGGGAAAATATGTTGGATGTGAAAACCTTGATATTGATGAAAAAATACCTAACAAGGACGGATAAAACATGATAGAGAACATGGTCATGATAATGTTAAACATAGTAAATCCATAAATATGTGATGGGTTAAAAGTCCATATATTTTTCAGTAATAAAATTAAAATAGTATTTTTTTTATTTCAAAATAACTTTCATAATGGTTAGGAATTTATATAGTTCTATGAAAATGAACATAAATAAACATTCTTACTTAATAAGAATAATTTCGTGGTTTTATCATTTTCCATCACAATTTAATATTTCTCCCTAAACCATGACTATTAAGTAATATATTTCAATTAAAAGAGAACTATGATAAACTTTTATGAATAAAAGTATCATGAAAAATTTAAAATAATATTACTCCATTATTTATAAATTAAACAAGACCAAAATGTTTAGTATATGGTATGATAATTCTGCAAAAGAATAAACATTAATATGAGTAAAAAAAACTATAATCTATAATTTGTAAATATAATAACCAAAACTAAATATTGTTAATTCCAAAAATAAATATCCTTAAAATTTCACAGAAATTTCAATGAATAATTTTTAAACTGAAAAATTAAAAGTATTTGATCACATGATCTTACAAGATAAATTTAATATTTATCTTTTAAAGTAACATCTATAACTCTTAATGAAAGATAAAAAGTATATTCCTTAATCGGATATTCTCTAATATTTTCTCATTATTTCCTCCAAAAACATGAATAACCATAAAGACACATTAAAATCATTTCTACCTCTAAAATATAATTCAACCTCTAATCACCAATTAAAATCCCATAATTTCTATTTAACATAACCATTTAAGGTTCCAAAAATAACATTAATATCCTAATAATAAATTAATGTTTAAATTATCATTGTTATTTGTACATAAAAACAAATTTTCCCATAATAAATCTAAATTTTTTTTGGTTGATCACATAAATAATGAAAAATAATGTCATAATAACAAGGACTTCATGTAGAAATGTTATCGGTGTTGCACTATTTTAACTCTTTTGTTTTTTGTTCAAGCTATATGAACTTTTTCAATGTGATGAGTTATATCCAGGCCTATGAGTATCCTTTTATTGAATTTAATATTTATAGAATCATTATTACATTCTCAGAAATGAGTTAAAAATCCTAAATACAATATCAATATTATAAATATTAAATAAATGTTTTATGAATAAATCTAATGGAAGACCCTTCATGTTTCATCCCAAAATAATAATAATAATAACCCCTAATTACCTCAAAAGAAATATCATATAAACCCTAATGATTATACATATCATTAAACATATGTACATGAAATTAAAAGACCATTTTACCTCAAATAAATTTCACACATGTTTAACACATGGGTTACATGTACATAAAAAATTAATCAAAACTAAATAAACATCACAAAATTTAATACCATCATTAAAAGAGTATTTATTATTTTAATATTATGATCATTCGTAAATCTACCAATACATCATAAATTCTGAATATAGACACCTTAATAATTCAATGTTCATCATAATCCCATAACCATAAATTTTCATCTAATTTCTTAATAATTATTTCCTACAAAAAATACGTTTCATTTCATAAGGTAAAAAATATAAATTAATAGGTAAATAAATAATCCATAATAGTTATATTTAATTTCTTGTTTCCACATATAATCTATAATGGAATAAGTTATTGTTAAAAATTTATCTATATTGTCTTGCTGATCCAATTCATGTGTCTCCCCTTTAGGACAATGATTTTCATAATTAACATTCTCCACAAATTTAAATCATTCAATTGGTACGTTAGGATGAAAATTTTCCTATTCATATAGTTAAATGAATTCTTACCTTTTTACTGGAATGATTCTTTCATAATAAACACCTCTAACATTTATAATAAACCATCCCATTATTTTAATACATTTTCCTAGGATATTCTTTCTATATTTTTACATATAAGACATTGAATATATTTACCTTTATGGTCATTATCGCTTGAATATCCATAGGTCAACATTTAACATATATTTGATACATTAATAATATCACCCACGTTTAAGTTATTAAATTTTAATCAAGATATATAGATATAAATAACAATATTATATCACACTATAACTCTAACTCTATCCAATTTATTTTTGTAGACAACCACCATAGTATAATTCACATCTATTACTACATCAGTTCATGTGGGATCTAGTTGTTTACTAAAAATATGATATTTTGAGTATATCATTATAAACTATCATAAAATGAGATTATTCAATGAAAATTTATTTTTCATGTTATCTTAATCTCTTTTGATCTATCTAAAATAACTATAATTATTCCAAATATACTAACCATTAATGTTATAGAGGACTCTCAACTACACAAAAATAATATCATATTCTATAATGTTATCTAAAAACAAATCTATACCAACTATAAAGAACCGAATTTACACATTATATAATCAGGAGTATTAATTAAATAATTCATTCCCCTAGTTTTTGATTCATTTAATTCATTGAGTTTTAGATAACTGGTTTATAACTCTTAAATAAAAATCCCATATATTACAAACAAGAAACATCTAATCTCTATCTATTTTTTTAAACAAAACCATCAAAATTAATCATTAATTAATTTTATAAAAAATCATCATGACTTTAAAATTTATCACATATTGTTTCATTCCCATATTTAAGAAATTTGTTATTTAAAATATCCTACGATCACAAAAATCTCACTTAGGGAAAAAAGAAAACTATTATTCTAAAGAAAATTGTGTATACCATTGAAAATTTTACCTTTAACTCAATTATCATTGAGCCTATGAAATAAATTATTTTAGTATAAAAAATCACAAAGAAATACATAAATACTCATTTAATTATAATATAAATACTTCCAAGAATCCTAGAGAATTTCATTAATAACCCATATTAAAACCATTAAAACTAACCGGAGCCCAGTTAAATCCAGAAAAGAAATACCTCAGTAACTCCCTTCATATTAAATCAAAATAGAAGAAAATTTACACAATACATTGGAGTGCTATCTGGGAACACTCATCATATAAAATGTTTTTTGGATAACCCGGCCCCATCTGGGCACAAAAATCATATAAATCTATATCAGCCTCACCATTGAGTAGTAATTGTGCTCAACCCATCGTATAAGAGATATTAGGATCACCCATTTCATATATTGTTTTCTTGTATCATTTTAAAAAATATAATCTTTAATTTTTTCATTATAAAATAATTGAAAAACACTTTTGAACCTAAATGAAAACCCCAATTAGATATCAAAATACCCATTGTATATAAAAATCCACAATTCATTACACAATTCCTAGAAAATGTTAATGAGGCTTTTTATTTAATGAAAATTTCATTGTTTACATTATTTAAGAAAATAATCAATTAATGTTATATAGAATCAATGGACTTCATTATATATGGTAAATGATTATGAAAGATCACATGGAATATTTTGTGACAGAAAAGTATTTTCCATGTTTATTTTTTTTTAAATGGTGAGATATTTTCATAGAAAAAAATATATTTTCAAAAAAAATAGACCTATAAATGAAATATTAAAATCAATGACTATGTAAAATGGTGGAAATTTCAATTTATTCCATATAATTTATAAATACACATTCCCTTGATACATTTGTAAGAAAACCAACAACGTAACTCATATGGAAAACAATAAAAAGATTCATTCCAAACCATTTTCAGAAAGTAAAAATTAAGAAAAATGAATTTAAAAAATGATTTAATAATAGTAAAATCATTCATTACAACATTTTCATAAAATATGGATATGGAAGAAGAAGAAACTATTTTGGGAAACATTAAAAGGTGATTTTAAAATAAAATCCCTTACCTCATGTCTGACACGCACGTTTGATCATTACCTTTTAGAATAATAATATTATTGTAATTTAATACTTTCATAATTACCATTTAAATCATATTTATTACTTTATCTTGTTTATTACAGTTTTATAACTAATTACATAATTTATTATGTTCATGTTGGTCATTTTTTACGATATTTGGCACAAATATTGAAAATTACTAAAGTATGATAACTATAGAAAAATTGGTAATCATTACATCAGATTCAGAATAATTATCATAGAATAATTATCATTTTTTACATAAATTATACATTAAATAAATGGATAAAATATGCTTAAAAAATGAACTATGTTATAATCATGAAGACTGTATGACATATATAGGCATGATAACTTTTCCATTTTTCAACAATCATTTTAGAAAAAAGGTAAGTTTTATTTTATCATAAAAAATTAATATAATAATGTATTTATCATAATAAATCATTAAATAATTTTTTTTTAATTCATGTGATGTACTCTTGAAAAATGAATCTCATCACTTTGTTGAGAACATAGTAAACATGTACGCATGAATAATGTTATAATTTATCAGTGAAAGAAAAAATATGAATTAAATGATATATTAATTTTTTATAAAGATAAATATGTCCTGAATAATAAATATAAACATTAAATCTGTCATTATAACAACTCATTAGAGATGGTGATGGAAGAAAATTAAATCGATTCATGAGGAAGTAGTATTTCATTCACAAAAATGACTGATTTTTCTCCCATTTGGTGGAAAATGGATACATATATCGGTTAATATATTTACATAAAACCTATAAGTATATTCATTTTATTAATATTATAATTTTTCAATGGTTAAAATATATTATATAGATATTTAAGAGGTAAAAAATATATTAAATAGCTACTTAAATTTTATAAATCGTCATTATAAAACATTTTTTAAACATTAAGATCTCTATGATTTGTATTATAAAAAATATAAGTCCTTTATAATATTTGATGGTATTATGGAATATTATTTGGGAATTTTTTGTGAACAAAATTAGTTTTATAATTTTAATAAATGGGAATAAGTGGGTCTCTTTTATAAGAGTAAAGAGGAGTACTCCTGGAATTTATTATAATATTAAATTTATATAAAGTAATTTTTAAATAAAAAATACTCAAAATGATTTTATAATAATATTAGATTATAAAGTGTTATAATACATTCATCCCATATTATTTGGACAATTTTAGATCACATTTTTACCCTTATCAGTTGGCTTTAGCACATTGTTAACCCCATTTAAACTAACCATGAAAAATGATTTTTACTCATATATGGAAAATTTAGATTAAATAAAATGAAAAAAAAAATCCATAAATGGATTATGGTTGATACTATAAACCATATAATAATCTCTTGGCCAAATATATATTTTTTAATGTGTATTAGGTCATTTATAAAATATTATTTAATTTTATATATTATAGATATATATTTTATGAACTATTCATTACTTATATTTTAATTACATCAATGAAGAAATTAAAACATGAAAAAATATTTTATAATATCCTTAAAATTTCATGGTAATATATTATGTTCTTTTATCACATTATTAATCTCAAATTAGATTAATTTTAATAACTTTTATATCATTTATTACAAGTTTTCATTTGTAGAATAAAAACCATGTCAACATTGTGTAATAATTTACAACAATTATTTATTTAGTAAAATTTATAAAAAAATTACTCCTTGAATATTATTATTTTATATTTATAAATATTTTTTATAATTTTACATATCCATTGGTTATAACTATATTAAAACATATTAGTTATTACAAATAAGAGTGGGAAATTTTGGACTTTTTTGTAAATAAGATATTATAATAGTCATATTCTCACACAAATGTCAAAAAATTAAATATAACGGAATATTGGATGAGTATAAAAAAATTGGATCATTAAATTATTTTTATTCAAAATTTAAAGGCCCTTTTACAGTCCTTATTAATTATTATTTGACACTAATCACTTCATTTACCCTTTATCATGGTAACAAATATTACTAATGTTACTATACATATTAACAAAAAATTAAACGTAAATATTTAAAAAATTTGTAAAAAATTATTAAAAATATGAAATCCATTTTAAAAAGTTCAAATCATTGAATTTAGAGAATTTAATTTAAAAAAATTGAAAAAATGCAACAAAACCCATTTTCTCACAAAAGTGATCTTTTAAGTATGAAATGATTTTATTCTCAATAGAGTTATTAAATTCATTTAAAAACCATATTTAGATTATATAAAATTAAAATTAAGTAATTAAATATTAAAAATCATCCAAAATTGAATATTTCATTATAAATATTTCGATATAAAATATAATTTAAAAAAAATCAGTTCTTTTCACAATTAACTTAAAAAGTGATATTATTTGAAATATTTCAAACATTCAACTTAAGGTAATTTTTATATACCAAATTTAATTATTAAATACATTTTCTATGCAATTTTTCTGAAATTTCTAGAAGATATTTATAATATTCACTTATAAAAAGAAATAAACTCATTTTTAATAAAATCTAATTTAATTTGTAAAAAGAATTTACAAAAAATTGACTTCTTGTATAAAATACATTAATTAATACATTTGTAATTATTATTACCATTATATAAATAATAATATATTTAATAAAATTCAATCCCACCAATTTAAAGGTAATGTTATAACAATGATATTATAATATCACTTCATTGTGTGTTTAAGTTTGGTGTTTTATATCTTTTATGCTATCAGAAATAGTATTTATTTATAAAATATCAATATATTAATATGTAGTTGAGATATTTTTATTGAAACCTATTTTTTAAAATGTTAATGCAATATAAGATATTATAATTAATCTTTTTATAGATATTTAGATTTAATATAATTCACAGGTGTTTGTAAATGCATTTAGTAATGAGAAAGTGAGGTTTACTTTTTATTTCATGTGGAAAACTAAAATTATAAATTAATGTGTGGGGTTTAATGAAATTTTAATATTTAGTTTTATGATTATATATATTTTAATCATAATGATTTAAATAATTAAAATATTTTTTTAATTGGGATTAATAATTATAATTAGATGTTTTGGTTTTTGTTTTTGAGTAGAGATTTATTTTCAACTATTTATGATTTTTGTTGGTATTTTTTTTCATTATGATATGTATTTTCTTTTTTATTTAGAGTATTCCTCTTAGAAAACTCTTAAGATATTTTTAATTTTTATTATATAATGGTCATTACATCACTCTCACAGCTATCAATTCAACCCTGAGTTGAAGTAGTTATCCAGATCATGATTCATCTCAAGGTTTTTCCAATTATTTATGGTGATAAAAGACCTCTAGAGGTAGAAATCTTTTTGAGAAATATTTGAGAGATATTTATATCCACATACACTCTATAAGTATTTGGGGTGAGTGTTCCCATGATTATTTAGGTGTCCTAGTTGGTATTAGTGGAATATATTGCTCCCATATCTATATTATGATGGAATGATATAGAAAATAGTTTCAATGGTTTCTTAAAAAGGCGTTCATCCTAAAGAAATTAAGAGTGAATAAAAGTCTCTATAATAGTTATAAAATAATTAAGGAATATATTAAACCTTTCAATAAGCTGATCCCCTAATATTTTGAGATCTTATTGAGTGATTCTTCTAATATATGTTTATTTTTGAAGGTTCTACATCAAGACAATTGTACTCAAGTTCTTAGTTATAAACTTTCCATATTTAAAGTCTTATAGGATGAAGGTGATATATTAAGGTTAGTTTCTAGAGGGAAACTGATGATATGTGTAATACTTTTGTCCTTCAATGCAAGTGATGGTGCAAAATATAACATGGGGTGGAATTTAGCGAAACCTATTATGATAAGATCTTCTTATTTTGTTTCATTCTCCAATGAAATAAATTGATTCCTTATGTTCATTAAATGAGGTAAATTATATAATTCTGTCCACACTTTCTCAAATTTCATGATGACCATTCACTAATATCGTTGATTAGGATACCACTATAGTTCATTGGGATACCTCTATATAGTCTCTTTATTGGATCTATGTAATTTATTTTGAGATGTTTGGTAATTTTTCCACATTTAGTGGGTATTTTTTGTCTTTTAATAATTATGGACATTAATTTATTTGAATATCAGTGCATGATATTTATTGGGTAGTTCACCATTATTCCTTATGAAATTTTTGTTGATATGCAATGTTAGTGAATTCGGAAATGGTTGGGAGACCCATTGAGTGTTTCCAAATTTTTGTTCCCATATTTTGGGTGTTGTATCTGAGTTTTACATTAGAGATATTATTATGTGGTGGTTTAAGTATCTTTTTGTGGAGTTTTTTAAATTGGTATGGAAATGTCCCATTCTTTTTGGTTTAAATTCTTTTGTCGGATTCTAACATTTCATTTAAACACAAATAAATTCTAGGGGAATAAAGATATATTGTTTGTATAATTTTTAAACGATAGATATTATTACCATATTATTTTATTTATTGATTGATTATTAATTTTTCCTTTTAGTTTTTGGAAAACAATTCCAGAATTTTTATGAATTTTGAGTTCCAAGGCATGGTACACGATTACTAGAAAATTAATAGTCACTATAGTGGGGCCAAAGTGAATACCTATATTTATTTAACTATTTAATTCTCACAATTTGTGGTTTTTCAAATTTTTATCCTCTCATGTAATGTTTTATAAGGGGTTCATGACTAAAACTGGGTTTGCTAAAATTTATGGTGAAACTGTGCGACTTACCCAGTTTCCAAAATATGAAGTTTTTAAAACATTTACCCTATTATTTTATGTTTTGAATTTGATTTTATCCTTCCCCATTCATATAAATACTTTATCGAGAGTTGATAATGAAAATTTACCCCCTTCTCAATTTATTATTTGTTTATTCTAATTTCCAGATTAGTCTCAAATGTCGGGGATCATTTCAATAATATTTATTATTTCTTTATATTTCCCTCACTTTATATTTCCTTGTAAATTTTTTCTCTGAACCCTAGAGATTTTCATTTCATAAACCATTCTGATAATTTATGTTAGAGTGCTCTAATTTTTCTATCTGTATAGTTATATCCATAAATGAGAGATAATTCACGTTCACACACAATTGACATATGTTTTTTAATTTTTTTTATATTATTGTATCATCATATGTATGTTTGAGATTTATAAAAATAGTTACCTTGTAAATTATATATTTTTTGTATCAATGGGTTTTATTAGTGAATTATCATAAAACAATTTTTGTGATTCAAAGGAGGATTAAAATTTTAATTCAGTTCTTGTGGAATATTCATTAGTTTTCAAGGTTTTTTTGAGGAATTCACCATATTTGTGACATCCAAGAATACGAACTTAAAATTATATTTCTAATGATAAGAATAATAAAAATAAGGACCAATGTTTTCCATAAAAACATATAACAACAAAAGAAAACTTTTGGTCACTAACATACCCATGAAACCATCTGTTTATATTTTTAAGGAATTGGGACAAAGTCTTAATAATTTGTGTTAATCCAAACTGTTTTATAATGATATACATTATCTCCCAATGTTCTCATACTTTTTATATCATAAAAGGTCTCTAATATCATCAATGTGAAATACTTCTGGAAAATATTCATATAAAAGAAAACCTCAAAACATGGGAAATAATAAACAATTAAAAATGTTGTGCTCAGTTGCACAGTAAGGGTAAAAATATGATATATTAAACTAGAACCATGTGAACGGAATATTGGGAGTTATTACCCTACCAATCATAGATCATAATCATGATTCATTTTATAACACATTATCATTTCTGAAAACATAGACATTATATTGGGAAACCATCATAAATAAATCATGATCCAACATCTTCTTTTGTAAAATCTTGTTAAATCATAATGATTATAAAAAACCATATAATATGTTATGGAAAACTACTAAGCTCGTCAGTATAGTGGATCATGGAACATCAGTTTCTCATAGTAGAGCCGAATTTAATCAATTTCCCATAATGGATCCTCTACTTTGACTTTTTTTCATAATGTGTCCAACAATAAGTCTTGTTTCCCGTAATTATCTCAGGAGTTATACATAATTACACAATTCATTAGAGTGAGTTATAGGTCCCACATAAAAAAATAATGAACACTATACATATATGTAGCATAATACTATAAATTATTTATCATATTAGTACCCATGAAAATAAAACTCTTTCATAATCATTTTATCATTACATAACTAATGGAAAGGAAATGGGTCTCATTAAATATCATTATTTCATAAACATAAACAAACTATTAAAAGAATAAGGATAATATCCCTGAATCATTACCCTAGTAAAGAATAATTATGATGGGACATTTTATCATATATGGTAAATTATTTTTTATGAAATATCACATTAAATAATTATTGAGGAAAATATCTTTTCAAAATAAACATTATTTTCTTAACATAAAACATTTAGGATTCCTTTTTCCTTTAATGTTTATAAATTATGCTTCGAAAATAAATTAACGTATTTTTTAAAAATAATAAAATTTCAAAAAAATTCTACTTGAAATTTATATAAGAAGGGTAAATGATAAAAAATAAAAAAAATTAATAGTAAAGGATTTGGAAAAAATATATTTCTGACTAAAGATGGAAATATCATAAAATTTTCATAAAAATATATATTTTAAATTTGATGAGAAATTATAATGGAAAAAAAATTAATTTAAAAGATCAATGTAAAATTTTATAAGAATATTAAAATATTATATTTTCATGAAGGACGAAAAATCCACTCATTTTGTATAAGTAAAAAAATATTTCCAGGTATATATTCATATTGGAAAAGACCGATATAGCCTTGTATAAAAAATAGAAAAATAATATTTCGAAATAATTATTGAAAAAGTATAAAATCGGTAAAAACGAATTATAAATTCATAGTAGAATATTAGATACCTTTTTGAAAACATTTTTTTGAAAACATGGACATTGAAGTGAAATATTTCATCATAGAGCATTAAATATAAAAAATCCAGAAAAATTATGTGGTTGTGAATTTTAACCTAAAGAATGTCATATCATTGACATGAGAATTAATAAAAGAATAGATTATGTGTATTAAATGTAAATCCATATAAAAAAGGGAAAATAATATATAAGATAACCATATTTCATTTCACACATAATCGTTGCATGATGCAATAAATAATATATTAGTTTAATCCAATGAGTAGAAATTGAGTTAAGAATCCCCTCATCGCAATTCTCAACATTTTTTGTTTACATTAAAAATTAAGTTATAGATAATATTGATTTATTATATGTTTATTCCAAAAAAATTATTCATTTTATTAATTTTAATAACATATTATCACCCTTTTATGAATAATTTGTTTTATTAAAATCACTTTTTCATGTGAGGACTACATTATTTTCCAGGATTTTTTTGGATTGTTAGTCTTTGTAATTATACTTTGATCATTCTATCATAGTTTAGGTATTATTAATAATTGTTTAAAAATAATTCATAATAAATAATTTCATATGTAAATTTATTCATTGAATGGAGTAACAAAAAAATAAATTACATTGTTCATGGAGTTGGTATATAGTATGTACACATGATAAATATTTTCATATTTTAATTGAATAAATGAATGAGTGCTAAATATTAATTCATATTTCCCAAATTAGTTTTACATTTTATATATCAAACATATTAATTAAACATATTATAATACCCATCCAAAAAATATGTTGATGAAAAATGAATTATAATGCAATATGAAGATAGTATGCCATACGTACACATGATAGATAGTTTCAATTCATTTTTGATGAGAAATATTATTTATAATTTTGTGTTCATATTAATAATAAAATTTAAATTAATTTAGGTAACTCTATATATTATATTATTAAAATCATCACAGGTTTATAGCTGGTGCGGAAGAGTGTAAAAATAAAGTGACCGGTTAGCGTGATTACATCTTTCTCGAAATCATTCCATTAGATATCCCCATAGAGGATTTAGAATTGGTCTTTTTAGAGGAACCAAAGATATATAATGTTGAAATTGATTCATATAAGAGAACTGGATAGAAAATTCTTGACATAAAAATCTCAATGTAATTTAATGAATTTAGTGAGAAGGTTCCCTTTAATAATTAAAGAGAGAGGCACTTCTAAAATTTCTAAAAAGATTAAATTATATTAAATTAATTTTCTATTCAAGTACCACCAAATTTATATGGACTCAATAAAATGGTAGTATCATTTTATACTCTCATAAACCAATTTATTTTATTCAAGTTTTGTAATTATTTTAAACCTTATCAATTTTAATATCCATTAGTTAACGTATTTTAATTATTGTCATGGAAACTTATTTTTCAATTATTAAAAGTTTTCATTTTTTACTTATATTTTTCGAATTCAGAATAAATTGTAAACTTATGAAATTTAGGACCTTATCCTAATAATTATTTATCTTTTAAATTTTTTTACTAATTTTAAATAATTTAAGAAAATATTATCTTCATAAAATATCATTCATGTCAATTTTTACCCTATTTATTATGTTAACTTTTAAAAAATAAATATAGAAAAATAATATTTAATAAATAATTTAATAAACCCCAAAATTTTCATAATCACTTTGAAATTTCATTTATAATATTAATTAATTCAAATTATATTTTCTTTAATATTTTTAATATAATTTATTTGATTTCAACATTAATTGAAAAATTACTAAAACATTAATATGTAATTATTTAATTAAAATATTTAATTTCTAACTTATTAAAATAAATTAAAATTATTTATATATATCTATTATATTTCCATATACGTTTTATAGTGGAGCATATCTTCTATTTATCACTAAATTAGAAATATAAATCTTATTAAAAATAAGAGTGAAATTTTTGAGTCAACCCTAAATTAAACACTATAAGGGTCATAATATTATTCAATTAGTCCAAAAAGTCATAAATAAATGTATACGATGATTATAATTTTATTATTTTTATTTAGGACATTTATGATAGTTCAGAACATATTTTTTTTCTTATGATGAAACATTATATATAATTAAGGAAAAGAAAGTTACATTTGTTTAACTTTATTTGATTTATGTAATATATAAATAATTTTAGTATTGGAGATTCCATTAAAAAACTGAAATTTGATAAATACATTTTAAGGTTCAATTTAACTTAATAAATTTATACTTTTTCATGTTCTGGGGTCATTTTATAGACCATGTCATTTAATTTTAACGAAAATTACCCAAATCACCTTTTATCTTATAATAATAATTACTAAGGATACTATTCGTATTGAAAAATAATAAAAGGACCTCTTTATTAAAATAGTATAAAATGAATCCAAATATTATAATTCCCTTTTCAAAATTAGAAACCCATAATTTTATGATTTTAATTTAAAATGAATTTGATAAAATGCAATGAAAATTAGTTTTTTTGGAAAATACAATGTTAAATTAAAAACACATTATACTAAAATAAAATATAAAATCTATTTAAAAACCATTATTGGATTAATTTAAATAAAAAATAAATAATAAAAATTTAAAATTTATTCAAATAAAAATTTTCACTTTTAAATACGTGAGAAATATAATATTTATTAAAAACATGAATTTTTAAATATAACTAAAAAATAAAACATCTCATAAAACAAAAAAAATTAACATAAATTATTTTTGATCATTTGATTTCAAAAATTAACTTCCTTATATAAAATATATTATCCAAAATATTCATAAATTCATTATATTATTTGTATATAAAAAATTGATTTTGAAGAAAATATTATTTTGATGTAAATATAAGATTGTAATAAAAATATAGTTATTATTTATAATTAATTAATTAATAAATTATAAATGAGTGTGGCCATTATATTTATATCATAATTCCTTTATTAATATTCATTACCTCTAATTTTACTACTATGTTATAGAAAACACATTCCAATAATTGTATTTCACAACCCATTTAAGATTTGTGTCATGTATATTATACATCATCCCACATAGTTTTTTCATTTTAAATATTCGGATCATATATTGAATCCCCATTAATAAATTACACACTAAAATTTTACATATTTCTTAAAATTGATTTTTTATTTTTAAATATAAATTTTTTGAAGTCCCACATCGAAAAAAGGGCCAATAAAATACCTTGTTAAAAGTGGAAAATAAAAACGTTAATGTCCCCACAAAACTATACATTCATTTTGATTAAAATTATAGGAATGTAAAAAAATATGGTTATGGATGTGAAATAAAACAATCAATTTTAGATGGATGGTGATATAGAACATGGTCATTAGAAAGATAACCATCCCAAAACTGTAAATCTATGATCGGTTAAAACGCTATTCATTCCTTATAATGAAAATTACAAGTTTAATGTTTTTTGATAAAAAATGAATTTCCTTGAGTTGGGGAATTAGTTTTCATTCATTAATATGAAAATAAACAGATATAATTACATTAAATGTATCGTTATATCATTTAATAATTTTCAACAACACACCCATTCTTTTCTCTAATAGAGAGTATTCAAGATTAATTTTTTTATGCATGAACCATAATAATAACCATCTATTGATAAAAAAATCAATAAATGAGTATCTCTCTATTTTCCTTGTATTTAAGAATAATTCAAAACAAAAATTGGAAGTAAAATATAAGATAATTCTCTAAAAATAATAATCATTTTTATTAGAAATTTCGAATTTTAAACATGGGGAATTATATAAATAAATAACCTCAAAATCCCACAAAATGTTTCAAAAGTATGATTCAAAACCAAAAATTCAGACTCATGTATCCCAATAATCTTACAAGATAAATTTTAACATTTATCTTAAAATAACATCAATCACTCTTATTGTCTCATAAAAAAAATTTATATTCCCAATAATCCTCAAGATATTATAATTTTTTTTATAAATAACCCAAATTACCATATATCAATAATAAAAACATATATTCATCTAAAAGACCATTGAAAATTTATTCATGAAATAATATCTTATAATATCATATAATTTTCCCAAAATATAAATCTTCTTCCAAATAACAATAGTTAATTATCTAATAAATTAATATTTAAACCCATTGTTATCTATATGAAAAAACATATGCTCCGAAAATTAAACTTATTCTTAATACATTAAATAGTTTATCTATAAATAAAATTTCGTACTAAATGAGGATTTATGTTGTCCATTGGTAGGTAAAGAAACCTAGTCACCCTTAGGTGGCGGGTTCAATCCCTTTTCACTTTTAGAAATGTCATGTTTTCACCCATCTAATGGGATGCTGTTTTTTAAACTATATTATTATAAATCAAATAATATAAGGAAAAAATTATAAAAATATATTAGAAGAAAGGTTGTTATTTTTTGGTAATGGACATTGGTTTCAATTTTTTGTCAATAAATACTAGACTGATCAAGGAGTTTCCAAGAAAAGTTATCATATTGTACACGATGATAACAATGCTGAGGGAGGTGTTAGTTCCACGTTTTTTCCATTTTTTGAGCACAAAATTTGGAGGAATTGACTTATATCTGGAATTTTTTTATGTAATTAAATATTCTTGAATATATTAATGGAAGGGGTTTTATTAAAACAAGGTTTCAAACATGTCTGTTTCTTGAGGTAATGAAGGGATGTAGCTGTTCCACATGACTAAAAGATATTGAGAATTACGAATGCATTATGCATTGACAATGATCTATGTGACTATGAAAGTTATCATAGGTGAATTGTGAAATAAAGAGCTTCATGAAGATGTTTATAATGGATGTGAAAAATATGTTGTAGGTGGTAGTGAATCGATAAGGGATGATTTTATATATATGAGGCTACCCCCACTTCATTATATATGAAAAATAATTTGAAGAATTATACAATTCATGTAATTTTTTTCAGTTGGGAGGTCCTTAAATATTTATTTCTATATGAGGATGAGCATCACTAAAAGACTATTTTAGTCTGGACTAGTTCCAATTTTCCTGATTAATGGGTGATTTCTGATGACTGGGGATTAATAGTAGTATAATTGTGCTTCAGGAATGTAGATTGTTCAGTGAAGGTAGTTTGATTTGTGATAGTTGTGAGGTTCACAATGGAAATATGTGAAGAATTGTTTGTGAATATAAAGTTGATGTGAACTGTGATTTCATTGTGTATCAACCTATGTCTATGGACCTATAAAATCCACATTCTAGTTAGGGAAAAAGACTTAAATTCCAATCTATGGAAGTGAACATCATGTCGATAAAATGTGTAAGACTTTTACCAAGGTAGTGAATAAGGGGTAGTAGATAGAAGTGTTATAAGGGTCACAATTTCCTATACAAAAAATCATGTAAAGGATGTGTTCCTGGAAAAGAGTGTATGTGTATGAATGACTGTGTTACAAAAAATTAAATATTACTGGATTTTTTTATGATCTAAACACTATCTATAGATGCCCTTTAGACAATCCATTAGCGTAAAACCTAGTATAAATGAGTTGTTTTTACTCTTTATGTGAATGTTAAAGAACTTCATAAATCCATTATATTGTTTTTATATGTTCTTACTAACATGGGATCATGGTCTGATACATTAAAAGAAAAAGTTGACATCCTAATTCACCCCTCCCCTCCTATAGTGCTTTTGGGTCTTACAACATCCTCAGAAACAACCTTATAATATTCATCATTTAGGAAACGTTTTAGCAAAAAAGAATATCTCTATCCTTTCAAATTGTATCTCAAAATGTAATAACACATAATTAAAACATTAACAAATATCTCAAAAAAATATAATTATTATCCTTACAATTTAATAAATTAAATCATCATTTGGGTTATCTATGAATCTAAACATATTTTATTACATAAACATGATTGTATCTATAACTCATATGATAACTTCTCATGAAAACATACTAACCTAGAAAAGTTATTGAAATCCTGCATTGATACCACATATAACAGTCCATAATCCGGACGTCTGGATCTACTATGAATGTAATAATCTTTTAAAATCTTTCCCCATTTTCAACATCAATATTTATAATTTAAAAAGGGAATATCTGATCACTTACATACCATTGGACCATTTAGGTTTAGAGTTTTTGAGAATCAGGACAAACTGTAAACAATTTGGGTTCATAATGAAATGGTTCATAATGATCAATATTATATCCAACTATTATCATCTTTCATTATTACAAAACAGGTCATCTATATCATCCATGTGAAATCCTACTTGAAATAATTTATTTAACATATATCCTTATTACCTTTGAAAAAGAATCATAAAAAATAGTGATATTAGATTCTCATTAAGGGGAAACATAGCATATGTTAATACATTATGAAGTGAACATAAAGTAAGAAGTTCATACCCAACATTTCATATATTATAAACATGATTCATGTTATAAAACATTAACATTTCCATGAATATGGAAATAAGTGTGAGAAAACATCATAAATAATTCATGAACCTATAACTCATGAAAGTAATGTTTGTCGAATCATCATAATTATAGAATATAAATTCATATGTCATTGATAACTACGAATACCATCAATATATTGGATCAAGGAACACTTTTTTCCCATAGTAGATAATTACACACCTATTTCCCATAGTCGATCAAGCACTTAGATGTGTTTCACATAATGGATCAATAACTTATACATGTTTCTATTTATAATCTAAGAAGATAAACATCATTACCGATCACATTAGAGGGAGATATAAGTCTCACAAATCAAATAATAAAAATTATACATATGTTTACTACATTACAATAAATCATGTATTATCATAGAACCCATGAAAAGAAATGGGTTTCCAAAATAGTTTACCATAACATAACTCATGGAAAATAACTCGAATTCATATAAATATAATTAAATAAAAAATATAAATCAACCATTAAAATAATAATAAAAATATCTTGGAATCATAACTCCAATAAATCATATGTAGTATAAAATAATTTTACCATAGATAAAAATTCTTTTTTTGGAAATGTGACTTGAAATAATTCATGAGAAAAATATCCTTTCCTTTTGAAATATATTTCAAAAACAGAAAAACAAATTGAAACCATTTACCCTGAAATATATAACAAAATAATTGATAATTATTTGAAATACCTTTTAAAAATAGATCCTTTTCAAAATTACTTTCCTTGCTTGTGATTTCAAAAGGATCTGTTAAAAAAATAATGTGATTTTTAATTAACATAGTTTTTGAATAACCCAAATTTATAGCTGAATAGATAAATAATGATTGATTTTCTAAAAACAATTTTTTTATAAAGACACGAAATTGTAGAAAAAAAATTTTATTGAAAATAACTGTATAAATTTGTAGAGAAAATATAAAATCAATCAATCAATCTTGAATGCTTAAAATATTCTGATCCTATATGAGTTAAAGGAAATTATTTGAAAATATATTATTTATAAAAGTCACATGGATCCTCATTTATAAAATGATAAAAAACATTTCTAATTGATTTTTAAAAATTCATAACTAGGTAAAAAAGAATTTAAACATTAATTGGATAATTGAAAAATCATATTTGAAATATTTTCTAGAAAACATGATCATAGTAGTGATATATTTTACAAGAGAGACATAAACATAAAAAATTATTATTAATGATGAGATTGTGAAAAAAAATCATAAAATATTATATCATTAAATAGATCATTAATAAAAGGAATAAATTATGTTTATACTTTATAAATGAGCAAAAAGAAGTTGAAATAAAACCAAAGATAATAAAAATTCATTTCGCACATGATTATAGAATGACATAATCAATGATATAGTATATTAATAGGATGAATAGTTATTGAGTTAAAACCCCCTTTACCTCAAATGTGGACTTTTTAATTTCACGGTGATAAATCATATATAATAAATTAGGATTTATTATAATTTTATTCCATAACCATATATTTATCATACATTGTTTTATTTATTAATAATAACTTTCCACAAGTTTATTAGTAATTTTTTCATAGAAATAACTCTTCTGGGTGGTAACTGCATTGTTTTCCATGATTGTTTTGGTTCACTATTCTTGGTACTTATACATTGATCATGGAAAAATAATTTCAAGATTATTGATAATTTTTTAAATATTATATATGACAATTATACTCATATTTATAGTAATACATTGAATATAGGAATAGAAAAATTAATTACACCGTTCATAGAGCTGGTAGGTCGTACGTACGCGTGGAAAATATATTCATTTTTCAATTGATATATTAAAACATGGTAACCAATAATTCATATTTTCCGAATTATTATTATATCACATATTTTAATTAAATGCTACATAGTACCCCTCCATAAAATATGGTTATGAAAAAATAATTGCATCTCTACTTATATATGGTATGTCGTACGCACGCACAAGCGATTCATTCACTTCTTATTTGATGGGAAATATGGTGTGTAATGGTTTTGTACTAATCATAATAAAATTTAATCATATTCAGTATTCCAAAGATATTAGTTTATTATAATAATGATAGACTTATATTATTTGAGGAATAGTATAAAAAGAATGTAATCAGTTCGAGCGGTTACCACTTCTTGAAATTTTCACACCGGGATCTCCACTAATGGGATTTATAGTTTTTCTTTAATGAAGACAAGAAAATTTATTATATATTTATATGAAATTTAAGAAGATAAATTGTAAAGGTATGTTGATGATATAATTCTCAAAGTGATCATAATAATTGAGGGATAATGTTCCCTTTTATAATTGATTTGAAGGGAACATCTGGAATTCCCCAATATATTAAATTATAATAAATTAAATTTTTATCCAAATACCATAAAACATAGATGGATTCAAATATAAGATTATATAATGTTGTAATATCATAATAATATAAATTTTATACATGTTTTGGTATTATTTAATACTTTATAATTTTGATTATCCCTTAGTTGACAAATTTTAATTTGAACCATCGTAACGAATAATTCAATATTGAATGTTTATATTTTTTACAAATATATTTTCAATTGATCATAAATTGTCAATTAATGTCATTTTAGACCTAATAAAAATTTCAATGTATATTTAAATATATTATTATTTTATTTTTATATAATTTAATAATATATTATTTTTATTAAATATTAATAGAGTAAAATATGATATTATTTATTACATTGACGTCAACAAACATAGTAAAGAATGATACTTTTGAAAAATAAAAATACACTGATAATATGCCATAGTCACCTATAAAATGTGTGGATAACAATAATTAATGAAAATTATAGTTATTTTAATTTTTTTATTATCATTTGTTTTAATTTTTTTCTTAGATGAATAATAACAACATCATCATTGTGTAATTATTTAAGGTAAATATTTATTCCAACAATTTATAAATAAAATAAATTACTTATTCAAAGAAATTATATTTCCGAATAATACTTATACTAAATAATATCTTCTATTTAACCTCATATTACAAATACTATAATTATTAAAAAAATGTGACTTCATTGAATTTTTATTAAATTTAATACTACAAAGATCATTATCAAATTCATGTGCCGAAAAAATTAATAAATATATTTAAAACATTAAAATAAAATTATTAAGATTAAAATGGGAACTTATATTCTATTTTTACAACATAGTTTTTTCCTAATTTAGACACAAAATAAATATTTAATGAAATGAATGTAACATTGTGATAATTTCATTGATTTAAATAATACATTATTTATTTTCATAGGCATGTGTCCATTAAAAAACTAAATTTATATAACATGGGGTTAAAGGTAGAATTTAATTCATCACATAAAATTTCATCAATTGTCAGGGTCATTTTATCATTGTCATCATTTTATTAAAAACCAATATTACCTAACTCACATTTTATCTTGGTAACAATAATTACCACGGTTAGTATTTATAATGAAAACAAAATTAAAGGGACCTATTTAAATAATTAGTATCTGCAGAAAAATTATGAAATCCAGTATGAAAAATTCAAAAGGCAAAATTTTTTTTAAAATTTATGTTAAAATTAAACAAATAAACGCAACCAAAAACAATTTTTTTATAAAATGACATTTTAAAATATTAAACATTTTTAAACTAAAATTGTGAATAAAGTAAACATAATACCAAAATTGTATTAATTTAAATCATAAATATATAATTAAAATGTAATATTAATCAGAAAATTAATTTGGCTTTATCAATACATGAAACATATTTTTTGTATAAAAATTGGTATTTTTCAATATTCGTTTAAAATTTAAAATTTCCATAATAAAACAAAATGAAAACATAATAATATAATGATATGAAGAATCAAAAAATTAGTTTAATTTTCAAAAATCCATTTCCTATAATCTCAAGAAATTAATTATATTATGTATTGATAAAAATAACTTTGTGAGAAAATATGTATTTGATGAAAAAAATAGCTTTACAAAAAATATATTACTTTTCTGAAAAAAATAATTAATAAATTATAAATTAGTATGACCATTATATATATATATATATATCAATAACATAACACTATTCATTCCCACAAATTTAATGGCTAGGTTATAATGGTCTTATTAAGACAATAATTTTTCGTTGTTTGTTTATACGCGATGTTTGTTTATATTATACACTGTCAAACATAGTTTTTCATTTTAAAATATTATTATTATAAAATATTAGAGTTTAATAAATGTTTTTTAATTATTATTTTTATTTCATTGTATTTACATGTTATTTAATTTCTTTAAATTTATATCAAAGTAGTACAATTATTTTTACAATGGTTTATCAGTTTCAATGGTTTCAATGTTATGTTATCAATTTGTTTTAAAGTATAACTAGGATTATATAGATCAAAAATAGTTTTCATTAATGTATATTTAGGTGAAGTTATATATTTTATTAAAAAAGAACCATTTTTGTATTTAAAATATATTTTATGATAAATAATAGTTTTCAAGTTGTATTTCAAAAGATATTTTTAAAATAGTAAAGCCAGTACTGAACTCATGGTATAGTTAAAACATTATATAAATTTTTTCCATAATGAAACCACATATTTATTCAATGACACATATTAATATACTACACATTATGTTTCTAATTTATATAATTTAATAGTCCACTTCTAAGTGTTGTAGAGAGGGGATATTCTTTATAGTGTGCAATGTGGTGGGATTAGTAGACGTGATTGGTTTTTTCTTCATTAATGAATTATATGTAATAAATGTTTCACTGACCTCATTTATTTTATCTTCATTTTTATCTTATTTATGGGAATCCAAATATTCCTAGTTATTATTTATGAGATAGTTACTATCTAGTCTTAATGCGAAGGAGTAGACCCACTGGTACAATTTTAGCATTGCAATGGGGGACTCACACTCACGAGGATAGGTTTGAGAATCAAAGAGGTAATATTCTAAGAATGAATCAATATGATTATAGATAGTTTTACACAATAATATATGAGATCATATCATTTCGTTTTTTGGTACTTCCCACGCCGATCTAAACTTTTCTATTTCCATGCAAAATATTTTTTGTATTTATAGATTCAAAACTTATTTTCGTTAGCCCTTTTATTACCACATATACCATTCATCATTAAATTCTGTTCATTGAATTGTTTTGTTATTTTTATACTATATAGTTTAATATTGTTTTCATAAAATTTTCTATTTTTTGTCCCCATTATTCTTGGATATATTGGTAAAATTAACATATTTATTGAAAGTATGTATAATTTATTGAGATTTTAGAAAATGGTTGTCAGAAAATATGTTTTTAAAAAGGTATTTATCCTTTAAAACAAAATGATAATGATTTTATTTATAATTATTCTTTATTTAATTAAATTACGTTTATGTAAAAAAAAATTTATTAAAATCCTATCAAAACATATTTGATATTTTTTATAAACTTGTGTTATTGGAATGTATTGATAAATGAATAACATTGATTCTGTTGTGATTCTTGAATGGGATTAATGTATATAACCTACCTATGCCACTCAAAATTGGTATAACTAAGATTTTATAATAGGGTTTGGTTTTATTTCGAAACAACCCTTCATGTGAGATGGTATGGGATAATGGTAGATGTCCAAGAGTTTAAATGGTGATTGTAATAGGTATATGGCATTTTTATTATGAATCATGGGTGTATTATCTATTTGATCTTTCTATATACTATATATTATTTAATTTCAATAATATTATATATCAAATTATAGATTTATATATATGTATTCTTTATAGTTTTATTATGTCTTCTTGTTTATTATTATTAAAATTTTTGTTCTATATATTCTTATTTGTGATTTTAATGGATCAATGACATACAAAGTTGTCATGTTGTACATTTTGGTGGATGATTCATGTTTCAATTTATTATTATCTAGAATCATTCCCAAAATCTTATATCTAATTCCTTGGACTAGTTTTTTATCCTGGGGAGATCTAGAACAAGAATAAGTCATGTTATTGGGTGGCTTTATTTCCTTGTGCCAGGGTGTTTTAGGTTGGTTAATAACATTAGATGTTGAGGATGGGATGATGTTTGAGTAATAACATATTAGGATTTAGGAATGAAATGAGAAGGTGTTCCACATACATATTATTCTTTTAGTATGTTTCTTGAGGTGACACGGTGGTTTAGATTAACAAACATGGGAAGGTTAGTGGAAAAAGCGTGATAACTTTCCTAAGTAGTTAGATGACTTCTTATTGTATGATAAATATAATATTTGATTGATTTATTTTACGATTAATGATATTTTAGGATTTTACTTTTTTTTATAATGAGTTTTTTATGTTATTATAATCAGATCATTAGTTGATAGTCATCTCACATGGTGCTTATATATGTTTTTCTTCCCTTCTTGAGTTTAGTTTTAATTTGGGAGGATGATAATTTTTTCAGAGGTGTCTAATTTAATAGAATATAATTTACTAAACCCCTATATTATCATTATTAGTTGTGGAGTGGATTATTTTATAATTTTCTATTAGTATTTAGGGATTGAAAGAGTTTATATCTTTTTTAATTATATCCATTATTTATTCTTAATTTTTATTTTAAATTTTTTGGCATTATATTACATATTGTTCATGAATATTAAGTATTGGATAAGAAAAATAACTTCTTATATATTTTCAAAATCTATCATATACCATTACAGTACTAAGCGATATATATATATATATATTTATTTATTATACATTACCTCAACCTATTTACCCAATAAGTGTTTTTATGTAGTTTCTCTAGAAATATTTCCTAATCGTTTTTGCAAAAGTCAAAATCATTTTTGATTGATAAAGTTTTTATGCATTATTATTATATATTAAAATCATATACAAAAATTACTTTGAATTTAATTTATTAATTATTAATTTAAAAATATATATTATCTTAAAATAATTTCCAATCTATTGTAATTTATAATTTTAGTGTTATATCAAATGTTACACACACACACACATAGAAACATATATATTTATTGAATGAGTTGCAATTTCCCATAAAACTCTATATATTAAAATTATCAATTGTATTTCTATAACTTATTAAAAATGCGTTTTTAAATTACTTATAAAAATAAATATAATTTCACACTATGTGTGTATGTATATATATTATATGTTATATAAAGATATATATTATTTTCTATGTATTTATACTATGTATTTACACTTATTTTTTAAAATTACAATTTATTAAATATTTAACATTGACATTACTTTAGTATTTTAAAATGATATAATTTAAAGAGGATTTAAAATGATAATTTCAATTAATTATTATTATTTGAAATATATAAAATTTATTTATATAAATTTAATTTGTTGGGATGAGGAATAAATATTTGATTCATATAGAATTATTAAAATAATATGTTGTATATTTATGGGTTTCAACATGATAAAATAATGATAAATAATGGGTTTTCAATAAGTGTAAATTTAGCGATTTATATATTCTCTAACATGGGAATTAGGATCCCTCACCTCTTTCTTAATGAAAATCATGGTGAAATGATGTTTTGAAAATATATTAATTTTAAAAAATGGATCAATAGTATATATTTTTACGAAATTGTTTAAATATTATAAAGTGATAAAATCACACGTGATGAATAATTATAAGGAAAACTAGTGCTTCATGAAAAATGCGTTCAACAGAGCTGTGCCAAAAAATTACTAAATGAGGTAAATGGAGTAACATAGAGAAATTTTGATGAACAATAATTTCACTTACATTGTTTATATTGATTTTATTAGGGTATTTTTTGTCTTATGTGTTCAATTACCTAGTGATTAATTTGACATGCTACCTTGTAACAGTGATATTATTTTAAATATTTATTCTCCACATTTTTATTATCCTATGATATATGTAGAGTGAAAGAGACTATTGAGTTCCCTTGATAATTATGGATCACTGGATAACTTAATTTCCTTCATAAGTTTCATCTCATTTTTGACAGTCCCCCTCACTCTCTTCTAATCCAGTAATAATATGGTTCCCATGTAGAAAACTACCATAACGTCATATATAGATATTGTGAAAATCCTTTTATTCTCTATTATGTCAATGAATTATGGTTGGGTATCTTTTTACATTTACTAATTTTATGTTTAACTCTAGTTTAGTTATGATTTTATTTTCAATCATAAATTTTTTTAATATTATATTTATGAATACAATAACATGAACAAAGGAAATAACAAGGGAGTTGTTTTCTTCTGAGAACCATTATATTCTAGATCCTCTATTTTGAATCGTTCTAGATCGAGTGGAATTATTTACTGGGTATTTCTCATGTTTTTTACATACTTGTTATGTTCATGGAAGTAAAATTTTAACATAATAATGGAATTGTTAATAAAGATAAAAAATATTAGGTTATTATTTTAATATCTATTTTAAATAGTTATTCGATGTTTTTTAAAAATTACTAAGATATTAATGAACTCAATTGTTAAAAACTAATTAGAATATATAAAAAAACAATTTTAACTATTATATATGTTTTAAAATTGAATAATTATGGTCATATATAATTTAATTAATCATGTTCTTAACAATATATTAATAGATGGATATAGTGATAAATTTTTTAATATATTCAAACCACTGTTTATAAGTCATTGAATGATTGATTTGACCCTTAATAATTTCTCCTGATATATGTTCACCATTGAAATTACTACAACATTCCAAAGATGATAAATATAAAATATTTAAACCATTTCAATGAATTATTTAGATCCTATGGTTGGTCAAATGTTGAGGGATGTGAAATATTGATAATATATTTTTCTTTTAGCAGTTTCCCCATAGAATATCGATATAATATTTGATGTGGGAAGGTGATAATAAAAATCCCATATGTTTGGATGAATTTGACAGCATTAATATTATTTCTCTACGTTTTTGAATTTATTATGAATATAATAATTATTATTATTTATAATTCACTTCATATGAGGTATATTTATACATTAAATGATATAAAAATAAATGCCTCAGTGCTTGAAATTATGAAATAATGATTAAGGGGGGAATGAATTAAAGGATTATGGTTTTATTTATTAAATGTTTCTGAGATCATAATAATTAATATATAATGATGAAATTATTCTGAGAGCATGGATAATAATCCCATAATGAGAATAATTATTATTAAATGATTAATTGATCAATTAAAAGCTAATGATGAAATTGAAACATTCATTATGTATACTTACTGGGTATCAAATCATTACTGGTGGAAGCTAGGTTATCAAATGGAAAGTTATATTTAGAATGTCTCTAGGGTTAAATATTTTCCATTAGGATGATTCTGTGAAATATTTGTCCTTATGTTATGTTATTTCTTATACTCAACCAATCATGTCGCTTAGAGTGTTTGACACCTAGTTTTTTCTATGGGTTCAAGGTGTTTCCTAGTATCTTGGTTATTGAAGATGTATATGGGTAACTAATATTAATAACATTCTATATTCTCTAGATGTAGTGATATTATGTGTATATGTATGGGATAGAGTGTCTTATGGATTCATTATGTGTACCTATATAATCGTTATTGGATCTTTGTTATTACAATCATGTAAATGAAGGTTGTTGTGTATCATATTTTTTGCATATATTTTTTACATTTTTATTTATTATTCAGATATAATATATTATGTTGAAGGGAATATATACATTTATCTAAAATGGGTCTACTATTTATACATATTGTGATGTGATGGTGATGTGGTTGAGATTATGTGGATGTAATTTTGGTGTTTTTTTATGGATGTGATACATTTTTTATGAAGATGATGAGAGAACAAGGATGTAATTCATTGGGATTTATGGTGACTAGTTTATTTGGATAGTGGTAGTGGTGTACCATTATTTTTTACTAGATTTAATATGAAATGTGCAGAATTTTTTATTGTATTGTCATTTTTATGATGGATCTAATGGTAGAATCCCTCTATTGGTATATACATGTTCTTTATGAAACATATAAAATATTTATCGGATCGAAAGATGGTAACATGGATGTGGTATACCACATTGCTAATTCCACATCAATCTGAATAATAATCCATTCCAGTATTTAAATATTTTATCTAGATCCTTCAAGGTCATGGGAAGGAGGAGGTTTATTGATGCCCTATATTCACAAGATAATTCATGAGAATATATCTCCAGGGTTTTGAGGGGTTTTTTATGATAATTGTTGTGTGAAAAATTTAAAATCCTTGGAATGATATATGTAGGTTTATTTTCATAGGGCATAGAATACGTTATTTCATGGAATCCATTTACTATTTTATTAATTATAATTTAAGCCATCCTAGAATAATAATAATAATTATAATAATTTAATTACTATTGTTTCCTTAACATGAGATGACATAGTGAAATTTATGTTGGATTTCGTCTGGACTATTAACATCACCCATCAATCAACCTAATCATTTATTAGACCATGATTAGTACCCATAAATTTATATAAATAAACATGACATTATTATTTTATCAATAAATATCCATATGATCATCATAAACTAAATTGTTATTATTCCCTTGAAGTAGAGAATAATATTTACTCTTAATATTAAATTATAATCAAATTTATTAGTCGTTCTATATTCATAGAGTGTGTGATCTTATAAGATAGTTTTATTTTTTCATTAAACTAACTGGAATGATGTCAAATATTTTTGTCTAGTAATACACTAATACACTCATATATGATGCTGTTAATTTTTGAATGAAATCAAACTCTTATGAATATTAACTATATAATCAAATTAATTTATCAAAATTTCTCTTCAATGAAGTTGCATGAGTGTGTAATAAAATTAAATGATCAATATTTATTTATTTTAATTTATTGAAATAAAAGTGTAGATAAAAACACCATAAATATTTATTAAATTACACAGTTACATTCCAATCAACAGGAATGGGATATTTACTCCAACTATCTCTGAATAAGAAAATCATTTATTGACATATTTATTAATGAAACATCACTTATGAGAAACCCAAAATGATGTTATTTCATCAATGTTTTCATCAATACATTAAGGTACACAATTCATGATATACATTAATAAACATATAAATCCTAAGGACCAATACAAACATCCACATGTAATAATACCCAATGAGGTATAGAACATCTAGAAATCATAAATAATTGTATGATCGCATAACCGCCTACATTAGAAGTTAGAAAATGTTAACTTCATGATTAAACTTCTCAATGTATTATGATCCCCCTACAATAAATATCTTATATCATCTTTATCAATTAGATGGATTTCATCCTTCAATAGAATTAATTTTTTAGAATATTTGATTAGAATATCATGGTTCTCATTATAACAGAGTATTTACAAGGCCTTTCATTGAAAAAGAAAATTTACGGAAATTATGATATTGATGGTATATAGAAGAACACTCATCACATGATATGATATTTTTAAATATTTTATACATTTAATATAATGTTAATATAATTGGTAATGTCACTGGTACTTGGGAACCAATATAAAAAATCTACATCTTTGAAAAGATCCTAATGCTAATGACATTCATCCTACTAGCTCTCACAAGATATTCATACTAATAATGAGGTAAGGATTTAATAAATGGAACATCCATGTTCCCCATCATGGAAAGTAATATTTTTAGATTTAAACCATTTAGTATAATCCTTAACTATGTGAATATTTTGATATGTGTATATTCATCAGATGATACAACCTCAGATAACTTGTGAGGGAAAGAATTTATGTACTATAATAATAAATAGTGGTGAAACTATAATTTTACAAATCTCATCAATATTATTAATGAATTTTCATAATCACACTAGATCTTTAGGTAACTAAAAATATAAAATATGCATGGGATATACAATATAATCAGTTACCAATTATTTATTTGATCACTTCTGCCTAAAAATTCCTATAATAAGATAAATTACATATCTAGTTTTTGTTCTTAGAGCATCCTGTTTTTCTTGTAAAGTAGTATATATATATATCCTTTAATTATTAGCTCACATATACTTTATAATTGAGTAACATATCATTAATACAACTCAAATACTTTAGGATAGTTTTAACATCCGTTATGTCGTGGTCTCTTGTATATACAAGATATCTTCCAACAATGATCAATTCTTATGAGAGAATAATCTTTGAATATATCATGTAATACATTATAAAACCATTAAAATAAGTATAATATATTATACTCATCCTCTCTCATTATATCCTATTATTTATAAGGAATACTTTTATTTCTGATATTTATCCCATGTAAAAATGGTAATAACTCCCTCTTGGGTGGTTCCAAACTAAATCTCTTTATTTTTATATCAATGTATTTTTCCTTATTCATCCCATCCATCCTATTATATTTATCTAAATAATTTTGGTTTTCTATTATATTTTTTATTAGAAAATAACTTGTTAAATCATTCCTTAATTGATTGTAAAATGTGTATATGTGTTACCATTAGTAATATATCATCCACAAAAAATACTAAGAAAATGATTGTACTCCCACTAATCCTTTTATAGATATATGGATCACATTAAATACTTTTGAAATAAAATTCCATTATAACTTCATAAAATTTAATTTTCTAAGATATGAAATATTTTATCAATGCATAAATAAAACTATTCAAATTCTATACCTTATTGGAATGATTTTGTGGAACAAATCCTTCTGATTGTGTACTATATACATTTTAAAGAAGGTTCCCTCTATGAAAATATATTAAGACATATATTTTAAAAATATCACATTCTTTGAAATATTATATAAAACAAATAATTTTTATGGACTTAAATTATAGATAAGATTGAAAATTGTTCCTCAAATTAAATTCATTTACATTTTTTAAAACTGGAAGAAATAAATCATTATTTATATGTATTAACATTACCATGCTATTCTAGTTTTATATTGAATACTCATTTTCTCTGAATGGGATTTACCACAACATAAGGGTCTCCCACAACACAATCTTGTTATTGGTACATGGAAACCATAGTTGAATTCATAGTTTATTTCATTAATAAAATGTAAATACATATTAACACTTAATTTTAAATCAATGGTTTATAATAATCAACTTATAATGACAAAAAATCATTGTTAACTACAATAAAAAAATATCTCATTGAATCTCATTCAAATAACTTTTGTTTCTAGAACAATTCTTTATTAGAGGCTTGTAGAACTTTTTATTATTCCTAATCAAGTTTATCTTAATCATAAACTTCATCCAAGATGTGTTTATTCTGAAATATATTATAAAAATATTGATCCATTTTAAGGATCATGGAATGATTAGATAATAATTATTTTTTGTATTAGAAATTGCATTGATAATTTCACCTTGTTTCCATGAGGTATCCTATAATGATATAATTTTTTCCTCAGGGCATATGTTTTTTTCTAGAATTTTTCATATAAAACACTTCTCATCATCATATATAATGATTAGACAAAAAAAGTTACCTCACACTCCATAACTCATAAAAATAGTATTTATTCATTAGTGGGAACTTTATTTATTTTGTGTGCAATAATCTGTAATTTATATCCCCAAAAATATAATAAATGCTCTTCATGACTGATCAATAACATCAAAATATCCAAAAAGGTGTTTTTTTCATATCATTAACACTATTCTACTATGGTTCTTAAGGGAATTTTTTGTTGAGATAGATTTTAAAAAATCCATAGATTGTCAATAAAATATTTGGTAAGATATTATCCACATTGATTAAATTAATGTTTCAATGTATTACTACAAACATGATTATCTAGTTCATTCAAGAACTCATGAAATTTCTTAAATGATTCAAACATATACCTCATTAAGTATATATATCAATATATACTCAATTCATTTTAAAAATTATGATGAAAGAATATATTCCACTAGTATCAACTAGAAATGTTACCACACATGTAGATGAATTGATTCATGAATCTATATGGCCTTTTTACCAAATAAATTAAATAGTAGGTTGGTCATTTGGCCTTATAAATAAGTGTTAGACCAATAATGTCAAATTATTTAAAAAAATTAAAATACTCATCTTGATAGAGAATTTTGAAGAAATACTCATTTACAAGAACAAGATAATGATGCCAAAAAATGTAGTGATATGTGTAATTTGAACTTGATTTTTATAAATTTATAGAACTTGGATTTCATATTATAATACATAATGGTTGTTATTGATATATTATACACCATAAAAATTATATCTATATAAAAGTATCATATTTTGGTTTCAAACATGAATAAAAATACACCCATGAATGAACTAGACAAAATTATAAGGATTTTGGAAACACTATATATGTAATAAAAATTCTAGAAAACTATATTTAACCCCATCAATAATTTATGGTCATACCCTCTTATAGAAAGTATAACTAGTATTTCTTTATTTGTAGCTCAATAGTCAACCTCATATCATGCAATCACCCTAAATCTACATCAATTATATATTTGGATAACAAATTGACCAACATATGTTATATCAAATACATAATTAGTAGTTATGAAAATATTTCATTTGATGAAACACACAGATGGAGCTTCCCCAATATTACTTACTAAGGTACAATTCCTCTTCTAATGGTATTTATTTACAAAACAAATACATGATTTATATTATTACTTATCATATTTTTGGATATTTGTAATGGATCAGACCATCTTGGTCCATTACATTGCCAAATTATGGTGTTTGGGGTTCCCTGGACCCCATCTGTGAGTTGTGAGGGCATCAACGTTGGTGGTAGGGTGTCACCGTTGTGTCACCCCTTTGGTGTGTCAGTAATCGGTGAGATGTGAGTCATCGATCTGTGAGATGTGTGTCACTGATTGGGGCGACATGGGGTTTTGGGGGGTTTCATTACCCAGTTTTCTCGTATTGACTCCTTTAATGTTAAATACATCTATAAAGTAGTTTGAGGTTGTGATAGAGACTATAAATGATATTTTAATCCCCATAGGTGGGGAAACCTTCGACATACCCAAATTATGTGTCACAGTTACACTTTTTCCATTGTTTAAATGAAATACTTTAACTCATATCTATTATGGCCACCTCTCCAATGAGAATTATTAAATAAAAATTTATTCCATCATGTGTAACCGTCCAATAGAATGGCGAAACCATGATACACCTTTAAATCCGTTCAAGATTTCATATTCTGTTACTCCAGCAAATCTCATTTTACTATATTTTCTTTCTTCTTCTTAGCTAGTATCTTTTACTTAACATGGTTCATTTAGAGTCCCTCTCCCCATGGCTAGTTGTGCACCCATGATGGAGCCTGGCCTACTCACTCTTGGTGTCCTTGGAGTTTCTCCCGTTCAAGTCGTGCATACCCTGTTCTTGGTGTGGAGAAGAAAACATAGATTGTAGATAATACAGGTAGGGGTTTCCTACAACTTCCTCTACTCTGTATCATGTGGGGTGGGTACGAAAATGTTCCTTAGGGATGGACAAAACCAAACTGTTACCAAGATAATAAACAGTTCTAAAATAATTAAGAAGTGTATTTGAGTATGATGATGTTTTATTCATTTATCTTACTTTATATGATGTGAATTGTATGGGCTTGTGTCCCTTATAAATCGTGGTCCTTGGTGGTCCTCCTTATGCCCTAATAAATATCTGTTTTCTAGGATAATACTTTGATTGAATGGTTGTAATATAGATATTGTAGAATCAAATAAACTTGGTAGATTAACTGGTTGCATGATAAATTAGAATCCCTAGATGATCAACCTAGTTAACCAAAAAAAGAAGAAACTATGAAAGGTGCTTCCAGAATTTGAGAGCTTACATGTTCTGGTGATGTGTATGGTCATTATGCTATTACTTGTAAGGTGGGGTAGATAGGGATGGGATTCCCTATTCTGGAGTTGTTGGTTTGTGGATTTGGGGCCATGTGGGGTCTTACGTTGTGTCTTAGTTTGGTTAAAGTACATTGAGGGATCTCACAGATCCCTTTTGTTGTTGTGACTTCATAAGAGAACTGTGTGTGAATGCACAGATTACAACATGGTTGTTTTTTCTTCCTTGGCTTGTGGCGATGCCTGTTAGATTCTTGTTAGTGAAGGATTATTTAAACAGAATGACATGAACATTATAACAAGAATGGTTTCAATTGGGAAATGTTTTCCAAGGATGATTTGGGCTCTGGTTGTGCCTATTGCGTATTGTATGAATTAATAGTAATGAGGGTGTTTATGTAAGAGATGTTTTCGGGACCCTTAGGTTGTGATGAGTGATTTTCTACCTATAAGTATACATTTTGTTTGTATGTTTATTACTCACACCCCAACCTTGTTGATCACTTCGTGCTGAACACCCCCATTTCATGGGTGGTGATTTTTCCAACATCCTTTTGGGAGGCGGGTTATTGTCTCCTTTATGATCCCTCTCTGGAGTAGCCCTAGAATATTTGGGAAGGCTTAGATGGTATAATTTCCAATATATCCCATGTTTCATTGGGGGTGGTGTTTGTGGTGGTTGTCCCAAGTGTGTGCGAGTGGGTATATTTCCCAAGAGTCTTCGAGATGAGGCCCAGGTGTCTTTAGGAATGGCAGTGGTTGTTCTGGCCCATGTGTCTACAAGAGTGCTTATGAATGGTTGTGGTGGATTAGGTGTCTGCGGGTGGGTTGTATGGTTGTGGTGGCCCACATACTTGTTGTTCGGGAGGCAGTGGGACCGAAGTGAAATTGGAGAAGGAGGTCTGACGCGTAGAATGTCTTTAATAACCGGTGGGAATGTGGTGAGGGATACCCAAATGTCGATGTTCTATTACTATTACATTACTTGACTAACATTATTTTGGGAGTGTGGATTGGAGAGGCTAGTTGGATAGTTTCCTTTATAGGTGTTTTGGTTATCCCTATTTTATCACAGTGCATTACATTGTCTCCACACTTGTGCTCCAGAGTATTTAGTTTTCCCAACTGATTATACATGTAGACTCACCATACGTATATAAAAAACATTCAGGTTTTCTGGAGGACTTTGAGCACCGTGCAGGACCATAATAGCTTGAACATCGGGAAAGTTCCCGTTCATGTTTTCTTCCTTTTGGTAATATCCCTTTTAATTTTTTCTTGTAATTGTATGGTTTTATCTATGAACATTCATATTGGAATGTGTTTTGGGGCCACATCAGTCCATTAGGGACCTTATTATGTTGTAGTTGTAGCTATATGATGTCATGTTAGGCATAAAATGGTTGTTCTAGGTGTGTTTTATTACCGAATGCTTCCGAACAAGGATCATGTTTTATGATATGGGTAGACAACCTGTGACTTTCATTAGTGAGTGGGGATGTGAGGATGGTTACTGGTGAGTGCAACCCCTTTTTTGTTGTTAAAAGATATATCAGTGGAGTCAGTAGATACAAAGATGGTGAAATTCCTGAGGATTGTCACTGAATTTCTGTACATCTTCTAAATAGTGGTGGTGACTCTACCCCTTCAATGTGGTGTTGAGTTTGGGATAGATTCAGAACCTCAGTCCAATCCGATTTCAATGGATCCATATCATATGGAGCCTTATGAGTTATGGGGGTTACCGATTCATATTGATGATCTGATGAATAAGGGGTTTGTCTGAGAAAGTGTGTCACCATTGGGTGATCTAGTCTAGTTTTCAATTAAGGATGATGGTGGTATCATGCTTGAATAGACTACCAGAGGCTGAACTAGGTGACGATAAAAAATTGTTTACCCAATCCCAAGAATCAAAGGACTTTTTGATTACATGAAGGGGATGGATGGTTCTCAAAGATCAACATGTAGTAATTATATCACTAGATAAGGGTAAATAAGGGTGACATCTCAAAGACTACCATCAGGTGTAGATATGGGCACTTTGAGTTTGTGGTCATGGCTTTTGGCATCACAAATTCACCAGCCATGGTCATGGGACATAAGGAATTTGTCTTCAAGGAATATCATGACAATTTCATAGTCTTGTTTATTGAAAACATCATGATCTTCTCAAGATCATTGGAGGATCATTCCAAGTATCAGAGGATGGTTTTAGATGTACTCTAATAGCTCCAACTCAATGAGATGTTGCCAATGATCAATTTGTGGACATGAGAGGCATACTTCCGTCGAACTGTGGTGTCTGAGCATGGAATATCAGTGCACCTGTTGATGGTTGAAGCAATTGTTTCTAGGGAAGCACCAAATAACGTGGTAGAGGATCATATTTTTCTTCGTCTAGTAGGGTAATACTAGAGATTAATGCCTAACTTCTCCAGAGTTTCAGCACCTTCGATAACCTTGACCTATAAAGACTAGTATTTTGTACGGAGTGCGCAGTGCCACGAAGCTATCAGTTAAATAAAAGGGAAGTTGTTTAGTGCCCCTTACTAGGGTTTCTAGAAGATAAGGTGACGTTTGAGGTGTTTTGTGATGTCTTAGGACAAAGCTTGTGGTGTGTACTTATGTAATAGAAGAGGATGATCTCTTATGGGTCTCAGTTGTTAACCCCCCTTGAACGTAACTATGTGACCCAAGATCTAGAGTTTGCAGTGGTCGTGTTCACGGTAAATCTGTGGTTGCATTACCTCATTTGGGAGTACTTCGGGGTCTTCATAGATCACAAGAGCTTGGGGTATATATTCTCCCAGTTGGACCTAAACTTGTTGTAGTGGAGGTAAATTGAGTTTGGTTAGGAATCTGACATCGAAATCTCTTTCATTTAATGTAACAAGAATTTTTTGGATGATGCTTTGTGTAGGAAGTCACAGAAGGATGAAGTTCGAGAAATAGAAGATTCTTGGAAGGATATGGGAGAGTTGGATGCCATACAACTAGATGAAATGCTGGAGGATGTTAGATGTTTTCTGTCCCAAATGGAAATTCAGTATTCTCTATTGCAGTAGCTGGAGGAGTCTTAGTGGGGTGACTTAGAGGCTGAAGTGACGTTCAATAGTGTTAGCTAGGGAAATTCTCCCGAAGGATGGTCAGAATATTGATAGAATCAGATTTTGTTTCATGGTAAGTTGTTCATCCCGATGGAAATTCTTGAGATATTTCATGGTGAGTTACACAAATCACCCCTGGCTATACACCAAGGAGTATCCAAAATGTACTGAGGTATGAGGAGTCAGTTTTTGTGGCACAAGGTGAAACATGAAATGGCACGGTTCATGGAAAATTGACACAACTGTTAGTAGGCCAAAGGCTGAGCACCATGTTCTGGGCATTCTATTGTAGCCTTTAAATGTCCCTGAGTGGATGTGGGATAAAATCTTGATGGATTTCATCATAATACTTCCCAGGGATCATGGTGCTAGTGATTCTATATCGATAGTTGTAGACCGGTTTACAAAATCAACTAACTTCTTAGCGATCAAGGATTCATGTTTGATGGATGCCTTTACTCAGAGATATGTAGATGAGGAGGTGCAGTTTCATGGTGTTCTAGGGTCCGTGTTCATGGATAGGGATGCACAGTTTACCTCACGAGTATAGAGGGGATTGAAATAATATTTTTCCACCCTACTACACCTGATCAATAGTTTCCACGCCATATAGTTAGGAAGACATAGCGGACCATCCGGTCATTGGAGGATATTCTATAGTCATGTGGTTTGGACATCGATGGATTTTGGGTACAACACATTCCTATGGTAGAGTTTTCATACAACAATTTCTATCACTATACCATTTCCTTGGCTATATTCCAAGCCTTGTACGGGTGACCATATTCCTCACCTCTGTGCTAGACAGAGGTTGGGGAAAGAGGTGTTCTTGGCTCATGGGTGGTGTGGATCATGAAATAGAAGGTTTAGCTTATATGGGATAGGATGAAGGTGGATCAGGACCGAAATAAGTTGTATTCCAATCATAGGAGGAGACCCTTGGAGTTAAAGGTCAGGGACCAAATTTTCTTGATGGTCTCCCCTCGGTATGGGAAACTATGGTTTGACAGGAGAGGTAAGATTTCTCTAAGTTTTGTTGGACCCTTCGAGGTGATGCAGTGGGTCGGAGAAGAGGTCTATCAGCTAGCATTGCCACTGCTGCTTTTAAGGGTGCACAATTTCTTCCTTGTGTCTCAAATTTGTTAGTACCTATGAGATTATTCGCACATCCCTGACTGAGGAAAGAAGGATATCGAGGACATCATGATGTTCATAGAAAGACAAGTAAGGATCAAGGATCGTAAGGAGAATCTTCTTTTTGGATTAACTATTACCTTGGTTCATGTGTTATGGATTCATGGTGGCATCGAGGAGAGTCCCTGGGAATAGGATGCACCAATGTGCGCCCAGTACCTAGAGATTTTTTTAGTTTAGTTTTGTTTTGTTTTGTACTTGCTTTTAATGTAGTATAAGAACTTGTTAACTATGATATGGGATGTTTCCCTTGTTCTCAGAATGTGTGTGAAGAGTCCTCACTATGGGGAGGAGAGGATCTAATCCTTAATCCTGACGCATTAATGTAGATGTGATTAAACCCAAGCGGGTGAGTTAGTTCTGCCAACAGTAGATAGTATCCAGACATGGAGGAAGGGACTTCCTGATTTATATGAATGGACTATGGGACCTTTCTATGTTTGTGTTGTTACGTCAGGGAGGGGAGAGTTAGTTAATCTGTAGTTGTTCAAGATATATATATATGTGGTAGATGGGTTCATTGAGATCGAGTTTTGTTCTGTATATCAAACATCTCTTGGGTGGTTCGACCGTGAGAAGTATCTATCGTGGTGGTTGTTTGGACCCCTCTCTTTCCATAGAGTTTAGTTTTGAATATCACGTACATGAATATGTATCTGATGTAATGGCCTAGACCCTACTAGTCATTTTCATTTCCAAATTCTGGTGTTTGGGTCGCCCAGGACCCCATATGTGAGTTGATAGGATGGCAGTGTCACAGGCAGGGTGTCACCGTGATGTCAAACATCAGTGTTTCACTGATCGGTGCCAAGGGGGGTTGTTTCCCCCATTTTTTCAATAAAAACTCTTTTATGGTTTAATACCTTCTTAAAGTATAATGATTCCATTTTAAATATCATAAATTATGTTCTAATCTCGAAGAGTGGGGTGACACTCGATGGACCCAAACTGTGTGTAGTTGTTACACTTTTACCTCTGTTTAAATGAAATCCTTTAACTCACAACTGTTATGGATACCTCATTGATGAGAATTATTGAATAATAATTTATTACATCGTGGTTAAATGTTCTACAGTGTGTTGAAACCATGGTACACAGTTAATGTCATTCATGATTTCGTATCCCGTAACTCCAGGATCTCACATTTTATCAGAGTTTGTTACTTGTTCATGGATGGTCTCTTTTACTTCCATTGGTGCATTTAGAGTCCCTCTTCCCGAGGCTAGTAGTGCACCCATGAAGGATCCCTTCCTAAACAATCTTGGTGATTAGCCCATGCTAGTTGTGCATCCCCAGTTTTTGGCGTGATGAAGGAAACATCGATTATTGAACATCCATGTCGGGTTTTCCTTCGTCTCTCTTTTCCATGTAAAATGTGCGTTTGGAACGATAATTTTCCATAGATGTTAGATGAAACCAAACCATTACCAAGATAATAAATGTTTTTTAAATAATGAAAGGTTTTATTTGATTATGATGTTGTTGTATTCTATTATCTTCATATATATCAACTGAATTTTATGGGCTTGTGTCCAATGAAAATTGTTATCATTGGTGGTCCTTCCTTATGATATAATGAACCTATGTTTTCCTAGATAATACTATGATGGAATTTTTGTCATATGGAAAATGTTTAATAACATAAACATGGCTAGTTAAATGGATGCACGATAAATAAGAATCCTTGTGTGATCGCCCCAGTTAAATAAACAAATAGAAGAATCCAAATGAAAGGTGTTGATTGAATTTGAGAGATTTCTGGTTCTAGTGATTTGTATGGTTGTTATGTTGATTCTTGTATGGCGACGTTGATGGGGATGGGATTCCCTATTGTGCAATTTTTGGATTCTGGGTTTGGGGTGATGGGGGGATATATGTTGGGGCTTTGTTTGGTTCCAGTACTTCAATAGATCTCACAGATCACTTTTATTATTGGGAAATTACAAGAAAACCTGGTGTAAATGCTTAGATAACTACTTGGATATTTTTCCTTCTTTGGCTTGTGGCTATGCCTGTTAGTTTCCCAATAGTGAGGAATTATTTAAACAGAATCACATAGACATGATAACAAGAATGGGTTCAATGGGGAATTGTTTTCCAAGGACGAGTTGTGATGTAGTTGAGTGTGTTTAGTTTTGTATGAATGAATAGTAACGATGGTGTTTGTGTATGATCTATATTTAAGACAGTTGTATAGGGATGACTTCTTGTTTACCTGTATACATAAATTGAGTTTTTATGCTTCTTATTTTCACCCCACCCATGTTGAAAACATCATACAGAGCACCACCATTTCATAGGGAAGGGTGATTTTCCCAACATCCTTTTGTGTGGTTAGTTATTGGCCCATTTCTGATCCCACTCCCGAGTAGCCCAAGGCTCTTCGGGCAGGCTGTGATAGCATGAGGTCCATTATTGCCCATGATTCTATAATCATGGTGGTTTTGGTTTTTGGCCCAAGTGTGTGCAGGTGGGTTTATTTCCCATGTCTCTTCAGGATGAGGCCGAGGTGTCTTCGGGTGTGAAGGTGGTCTTTTTGGACAAGGTGTCTACGGGAGTGGTTATGTATAGTTGTTCTAGCCCAAGTGTTTGTGGGTGGGATGTATGGTTGGGGTGGCCCACAAGGTTTTTGTGGGGGCATCAGTGGGACAATAATGAAAATTGTGGGGGTGGTCTGATGCATATGATGATTTCCATAACGAGTGGGAAAGTGGTGTGGGGTACCAAAATGTTGATTTTGTATTACTATTACTTAACATTAACTTCGTAATTTTATGAGTGTCCCTTGTTGTATCTAGGTGGATAATTTATTTGAAATGTGTTTTTTTTATCTCTATTATATCAAGGGGTATTAGATTGTTTCCCCACTTTTGAATGAGAGATTTTGGTTTTCCCTACTATGTATAGAATAAAAATCACCCTACATATATTAAACAACAATCAGGTTTCTAGAAGACATCGGGGATTATTAAGGATCATAATAGATTGTACATTGGGTTAGTTGTCCTTTTTTTCTTTGTTTTGGTACTTTCCCTTTGATTATTTTCTTGTACTTTTATGGGTTTATATTTTATCATGCATATAAGAATGAGTTTTTTCTTTACTTATACCTTCAGTTTTGGAGTTATTTGGGTCTTTAACATCATATATCCTGATCATACTAAATAAAATGGTCATTTCCTTCCATAGTACGTGTGATTATATACCCTTGGCTCTAGTCGCCACTCTGGAGCTTATTGAAGGAAAGACTCAGGGTTCATTATCTCTCCTTCAACTTGAGGAAGGAAAGGTCTGGCAGTTTTCTATCCCTTCCTACATCTCAGTCAAGGCAAGTCTGGACAATAGTCTTCTTCATGTTTATGTTTGGCACATAATAAAATGACTTTGAATTAGCCCTAAGGACCTTTTCCATTTCATTTATTGTATTCTATATAAGGACTATAGGTTGTCCTTACCTAACATCCTTATCTAATTGGGGAATTTTAAATGATGATATGAGTGTCACTGTTCACTGTTATTCACACTATAATTTTTTATATTATTATAGATAAACTAAGATAGTGAGGTTTGAACATGCTTTATAAATTACTCATCAAGTATTTAAAATCATAAGATGTCAAAGTTCCTAATATAGAGAATCATCGTCACTATATGAGGTCCATATTGGTATCATTTTATGATTACATTTGAAATGATAATTGTTGATTTTTTAAATCACTTGTATATAAATAACTTGATAAATTTCATAGATGTGAGAGAAAATCAAGTAGGAGTACATGTTTTTAATCAGATTTTAGATCTTATATCACATATATTATATCATAAACCATTAGGCATCTAGTGAATCATTCATTTCTCATTGTTCATCTATGATATCTTTCTCACTATCCTCCCTAAAAGGCTCATCACAAATAGGTGACCCCAACCTATAGAATTTCAAATCCATCTATAGTTTGATTTGAAAGATCATAGACCACACCAAGAAATTCATTCTAGATGTGGTTTTTATCATTATCAAAATTTGATTCGTTTGATAATACTGGGGTGGGAGATTTTTCAAATTTTTAAAAAATAAACATAGGTTTTAGTAAAATATCTTGACTACCAAAAGGGTGTTGAATTTTTTTTGGTTTTAATAGTATATTATTATTAATCAAATTTAGAATATATTTTGGGAAAAGCTATAACAACACGTTTTCATATTATTTTTTTGAAATATATTAATTTTCCTTTTTCCCTTGCATTGCATGAATCATCATGAAAATCTTGTGCTACATGAAAGACCGAATTTACTTGTATTATAGGAAACACTGAGTTTCAATGTATTTGTTTCTAAAATTATTTAAGAGAAACAATTTATACCTAGAATTAGGTCATTGGGGTGAAATTCATCAAAGGATACCATTTGAATAAAACTATGGGGTGTTACCTGAAGAAGAGGTAATAATGATTCATAAGGTCTTTTCTTTTATTTGCATTCTCTAGCCCTAAACTATTTTTATTATGTCATTATATAATAACATTATAATCCTAAATATACTGAGGTGTTTTTATAGATAAGTTCTGAACTGCACCCACACACACTTCCTCAATTGGGCAACAGAAATTCAATTCTTGTGTGCGGTAAACTACCGCATCACGAAATGATGTTGTTGGTTTTTTTCCTTTTCAACATCTCGTAGTTGGGAATTATGATGAAAATAATGTTTTTATATAATATTATTGATTTATATATTAATCTATAATAATTAAATATATATACACATATTACACTTACTTTCATTCAAAATGATCATTAAATTGAAACAACATTCATGCATACGTACAACTAACTATATCTTTGAACAATGTCTTATATTTAATATTTCTATTTTTTATATACTATTTTAAATATTTATATAATATATATATATATATATGATATTTATATCATGTATTACATTTTGAAAAAAATTGAATCATGATCTACGTAATAGGATAGAGAATAGTATATCAAATGATGTAGATATTACCTGAAATGTTACATTTAGAAGTAATGGTCAATAAATATGTAATAGAAGGACATCAGTTTATAATATATGATATGATGTAAATGAATATTTTTCTATGATATATTTATAATATACATCTATTTATTATACATGAGTGTTGAAAAAATATGATGACAAGGGATTTATGTCTCACTTTTATATCAATGGGACACATGCATTATACAAAATTCGATTATTCTAAGAATTTTATATAATACCCGCATATTTCATTTAGGAGCCTTATCCATGAGTATATGGTATTTTAATACCCATAAGTTTTAATTTTTTTTACGCGACATATAATTCTATAGATTATAATGTGATGTGATTTTATTCAGAATATCACCAGTGTTTGGGATTATTTCATGTAAAGTCTCTATTTGAGAATATTTATTTTCCACATAAATTTTTTCTAAAAAAAGATTTCAAAATTTTTATTAATATTATTAAATTCATTTTTAAAAACTTTTTTACCCCTTTTTTTCTTTTTATTAGACTGTATGAAATGAGTCTTTTTACTATTTTGCAAATATGTCACTTTGGGACTTTTTCAGAAAATATAAGAAATATTTTTTGAACATATACGACATGAATGGAATTTACCTCACTCATGAAAACTTTATTATTTTGAATATTCCCTTACAATATTAAATGAGTTTTTTAAAATAATTATTTATTCATTATAATTGAATTATATTTTAATAAAAGATAATGTTTTCAATACAAAAAGGATATTTTACACGTGAAATGTTTTCAAGATATCAGTCACAATTATTTTCTATTAATGATAACATTATTTTATTTTATTTATGTTTTTTAGAAGATATGATTCAATGATAACATTATTATTATTTATAATATGGGGTTTTTTATAATGGAATGATTTTTTTAGAAGATATTTATTTTTCAAGGGTTATGTTATGATAAAATGATGTTTATGAAAAACCTTTCATTCAATGGGTTTTGATATTATTAATGATTTATGATATTCCATAAAATATATATATGGATTTCATTATGTGATTGGTGGGGCATATATTATTTTAAATTTCATTGTGAAAATATTGATATCTCAGGATATAATGATGGGAATCAAGTTGACATGCTTGATCCACTAGGGAATATGTAGAGAACCAATAAATTATGGGAAGATGGGGAAACATGATCTTTTACAAGGAGAAGAATATTATTGGGGATGTTGGTATGAAACACCTAGTAGGTATAGCCCCCATGAAGTTCCTTATTTGGGTTTTTAAATTCAACTTGACTTATTTGGAGTGATATAACATTTCCATTTTTTCACCAAAAAATCTATTTCATATTTTTATGGTATGTTTTCATGTCTTATGATTTAATTTCCATATGATTTAGGTCTCATAAGATACCAATATTTATTCAATAAATATTTTTATGGTATTTGATATATTAATTATTGTCATTTATTTTCAAAAACTGTTCTCATAATCTTTTTCTCACGATATGATTACACATATACCATGTTTACCATTAATGAGAATTTAAGTTCACCACTTTTTTATGTTTTCATTCCCCATGTTATGAGGATATATATTATGTATGATGCTTCTTAGAAGGGTGATTTTCATGACTAATATAATGGGAGATAATGGTTCTCACATATGAACAATTTTTTTTTGTTATGATGTTTTTGAAGGAACTAAAATAATATGGCCTTTGGTTTTCTATTTTTTTAATGTATTATGTATTCCTTAAAAATGATTAATTTTTAATGTATTAAATGTGAGGGTTACATTTGTTGGTATCATAGAAAATGTTTATCTATACTGTGGAAACAATTATGAGAAATCATTGGAGAGATTCTTAGTGATGTTTATAAGGATGTGTCTAGGTATTTCTCAAAGGATTAGCTTGAGGTATCATAGATTAAGGAATGATTCATAATTTAGGTATAATTTATGTTATTTTTCAAAATTATGGTTCCTCAAAAAAGAATATTTTTCTAAATATATGTTTTTAGTCAATGGATGGAACTTGAAGGAACCATGCAAATAGAAATTGAGATGGAAAATGTAATGATATTCCACCTGATAAACCAAATTATATGGGAGTTGGATTCAACAATATTATTGATATGCTCAGCCAAATTTTGTACATCTTTGTACCATGATAGACATAAAAATGAGAATAAAAGGGATTAATATTCTACTAAGTCCTTTAGGAGGAAATGTCCATCATCATTAAATGGTTCTAATAATCCACTTGTTTCTAAATAATGCATGAGTACCACCGAAATGATATTCTACATTATCTATTTTAAATAACACGAGAATGTCATTCTGGTTGTTTATCAGTTAGAGGGTAAAGATGACCATTAGTGGACTCAAATCGAGAATATGAGGAAGCATGTATTGATTGATTCCATGCACTGGGACGATATCTAAAACACATTCTTCAATAAGTAATTTCTCAATGTTAATTGTACGAATATGAAAAATGAGTCCCCTATGTGGAAGAAAAAGGATAATGAATCCAATGTTACCTATAAGGGTAATTTCTCAAGACTTTTGAGGTATGCTTCTTGAATTATCATCAAACCAGAAGGAAAGGATGAATGATTCTTTAATCGGTTAAAAAACTCCACGAGAGAGTCATAAGAGAATTTATTATATATCAAGAGATTGTGTGATGTGAAATAATTGTTGAAATAGATGATGGAGTTATAAATTCACCTCATGGTTTTTTCAATAAAATAACGATGTAGTTCAATGGAAAAACAAAAAACCACTGAGAAAAGAAGATAATCCTTTATTTAAACCTTATGTGTGGAATGAATAATCAAGGAAATTTTCTTATGGGTCATAATAAATTATTTATGTGTATAAAGGAAGGATATCAAGAGATTGATTATGGAACTAATATGTTGAATTTGGCCAATGATGAAAACATGGGGAAATCTGCACATGATGCACCACCCACACACCAGTGCTTCAAGTGTTTGGGGAATCTGAATTATGATAACTAGTTCCTAAACATAATATATAATGTTGGTGATAAGAATAAAGAACAACATAAGTTTAAGAAGAAGGTAAAATCTCATGTGATCACTATTTCTGATGGTCGGGTTGATAACATGTGATGAAAGGAGAAATTAAACCCCACTATCAAACTACTAACACATTCTTTCATTATAGATCTACCCACTGATTAATATATAATGAATTTTATTGATTTGGAGATTCCACCCAAACTATTAGATATGGAATTAGCAGTTAAAACCCATAATATTATTATGACTAGATATCAAGTCTATGATTCCTATCTGGTTGATGTTTATGAGATTGTGTTTCCTTTAAATCATGTAATTCTTCCTCTGGTAAAATTTGATGACATATTAGGCATTTTTGTCTTTCTCAATATAAATATCTCATCAATTGTCAAGGAATTGATTTTATGTACTATGTCTCAGAACAACATGTGATATTCTATCAATGTGAAAATAATTATAAAAATCCAATGAATATTACATCTAGTGTATAGTTATTATTTCCCATTCAAAAGTGATTGTTACGTTAACTGGTTTGGATGAAAATTGACAATGATAAATTTTCTAATGTTTGTAAATTTTTTGAAATATTTATACAAGTGTTTCATAGTATTCCAGAAAAATCTAATGTTGAGTTCTTTATAGAACTCATACCTGGTTCAACACAAATATCAAATAATCCATGTGGAATGGCCCAATTTGAGTTATGGTAATTGATAAAGAATCTCCATGAATACCTTGATACAAGATTAATTTATCCATGTGTATCTCCTTGGGGTAAACAAGTTCTTTTTCTAAGAATGAAATATGGATTAACTCATCTCTGCATTGATTATTGAGAGTTCAAGAAGATCAAATTCAAAGAAAAAGTATCAACTTCCTCGTATTGATAAAGTTTTTTGATCAGTTTCTTGAAGACAAATTTATTTCCAATATTTACCTTCATTATATATAAAATCAATTGAATGTTAAGAAGGATGATATACCAAATATGTCTATACATATATGGTATGGGCACTATGAATATAAAGTGATGCCTTTTTTCTTACTAATACCCCTACAATCTTTATGGATTTTACGAACAAAGCCTTTATAAACTATCTCGATTAGTCTATGGTATTATTTATAGATTATATTCTTATCTATTTAATGATAAATAAAGATCATGAAAACAACTATGGGATTGTGATAATGACTCTAACTAAAGAGATATTGTATGAATAATTTACCAATATTGAATTTTGGATGAAAAACAGTAATTTTTTTGGTCAACCTATTATCAAGAGATGGTATAATAATAAATCCATCACAAATGGAGGATATTGAATGATATTATAGAACAAACATGGTGACTGATATTCATGGGTTTCTTCTCAAAACTAGATATTATGCACAATTTATGGATAATTTCTCATGATTACATAATTCTTTGTCTAGGTTAACTCAGATGGGTACCATCCTCTTGATGGATGAATGTGAGGAGAATTTCGAGGAACTAACGAGAATATTGGTTTATATACTTGTTTTTCCATTAACCTATAAGGAAGAATAATTTCTTAATCAATAGTGATGCATTTGATAAGGGATTAGGATGTGTTACTATTAATAACTTAATTTTTATCCCCAGTTTCTTGTGACAGATGATGATTAATGAGAAAAATTACACAATAAATGATTTTGTATTTTCAGCTATAAATTTTTCATTAATTATATTATGGAATTATCTATGTGAATAAAACTATTATATATATATTGACTATTAAATTCTGAAATACATATATTCAAAAATACAGATTTGTACATGAACAAGAGAATATGGTTATAAATTATAAAGGATAGTGACTACTGAATATATTACCACCTTGGGAAAGTGAAAAAGGATACTTATTCATTGAGTAGAAATGAACAGGCTAGTGTATCCATAACGAGGATAGAATGAGATCCAATATTTATGTATTTTTATTGGATGGATATTGAAATCTTAATGGAAGGAGACAAATCATATATTTCTCAGTTGAATGTTCAACCCTTCATCAAAGCGAAGATTATATAGGAGAAAAAGGAAGATGTAGAGATGAAAAATAAATTTAAAAATGTTCCTTAGTAGAACCTTGACTAGGATGGAATGATAAGATGTTGGAACCATGTATTTATTTCATTCATATATAATTTAATAATACATCAATTAGTTGAATCTCGTCATTCATCTTTCTCTATTAATCATTAATCTATAAATTTGTATATATATTTGAAACACTACATCTGGTGTTACGGAATAAAAATAGATATCATAGTGTTTGTATCTCAGTGATTATTTTTCCAATAAGTTAAGTATTGATGACCAGAATCTAAGGGAATGTTGCATCCATTTCTTATACAAAAAAGGAAATTTCAGAACGTAAATATGGATTTTGTGATAGAATCCTTAAAAACTCTAAAGGGTTTAATGCAATATCAGTGGCTATCGATCACCTTACTAAGTCAACACACTTCATAACAACTAGATAACACTTATCTATAGATAAAAAATTTAGGATATGAATTAAATAAGTGGTAAGGCTTCATGGAGAACCCCATTATATTTTATTGGATCGATACCAAAGGATTTCTTCAAAATTTAAGTTAAGAATTCTGCAAGAACATGATATGGAATTGTGTTTCAGTACAACATATCATCCTCTGTTGGAAGGTCAGCCTGAAAGAACTATTCAAACACTATAGGATATGTGGATATCTTGTTCTCTATATTTCAAATGTGGTTGGGATTTCTAACTCCTTATATTTTAGTTTTATTAAAAAAATATTTCTCCAACATATTCATATGTATCCTTATGAATCCCAATATGTGAAAAAATGTAGATCTCTAATGTTCTCGGAAGAAGTTTCCAAATGAAATCTAGTAGGACCTATGATTTTTGAAGAGGTATCTAAGAAGGTTAAACAAATTCATAAGCATATCATGGTAGAAAAATATCGACAGAAAATTTTTGTAGATAATAAGTGACATGATGTAGAATTTAAAGTTGATTAGAATGAGTTTCTATGTATTTCTTAATGGAAGAAGGTAATGGGGTTTAAGAAGCAAGGAAATATAAACCCTATGTATATTAGTCTCATTGAGACTCTTGTTCATATCAAGGTGGTAGCCTATCACATGGAACATCCCCTAAATCTCCCTCAATTCCATGGTATGTTCTATGTATCTCTCGTAAAGAACCATTTACCTGGCCTTTCACATATAGTAATCCCATTGGTCATGCCACTTGATAATGGTCATTCTTTCGATATAAAACAAGCTGAAATTATTGATATAGAAGATAATTTTATATGAAACAAAAAAAATAGTCACCTTGAATTTTTTGTGTAGAATATACCTTATATAGGATTCAATGTGGGAAATTTAGGATACAATGAGGCAGAATTATCTTAATTTTTTATATCATAATGTTGAAATTCAATGTATAAATTCGTTTTATGTGGGTTAGATGTAACACCCTCAGTTTTCATAAATGTTTTTTGAAATAAAATAATTTTAATTGATATATTCAATTGAATTCTATGCTATGTTATGTTTTTGTTACACACTACACTAAGATAATATTTCTCTAAATTCAACATTGACTTGTATTATATTAAAATATAAAACAAGATTCTATGAAACAACTTCATTTAAATTATATAAAAAACACAACAAAAATCTAGCTACTATAATGGTGGGTATGAACATGATTATCTAAATTATTCAAATATTTCCTTTTCTTGTAGTACCCTTTTGAATCTGAAAGTAAATATTTTTTTTAAAGAATTATTTAAATGTATATAAGGGTATTTTATAACAATAAAGGAAAAGAATCATTCAAGTTGGATTCTATTAATTAAATATTTGTTTAATATAATTTTTAACAATCATCTTATAAGTTTAATATATAGTACATTACAACAAATATTATTTAAAAAAAGAATCCTTTTTAGGAAGGATGTTTTGAAACCATTTTATGGTTCTTGTGTTTTAAATCTCGTTTTTGAAACATTTAAACATTCTATTTGAAAAAAAAAATCTTATTTGAAAGAGGGATATAAAAATTTACTTTGGTTAATTGTTTATATTTTTTTTTGATTTGTTATATGTTTCGATAAATAGTAAACAACTGTAAATTTTAATTGAAAATAGACTTTTCATCGAAATAATTTGTAGTATTTAATTATTTATTTTATTGGTTTCACTATATAGATAAATCAAATTTTTTATCATTTAATCCAATTTAGGTCATTGAATTATATTTCTTATTGAATTTGAACCAAAAAACAATTCAATATATTGGAATTTTTTCACTTTAAAGTCCCATTTTCCCATTTCATCAAAGAGATTAATTTTAAATTAAGAAAATTATATGTTTTTATTATTGAAAAAATGATTCAAAATTTTCAATACAAAATTTTAAATTTATTGATTAGTTCTAGTTTATTTTTTTAATAATAATATTTATAACTTTGGTTTTTTTATTGCCATAGTGAAGGGTAAATCGTGAAATTAAAGGTAATAATAATCATATAAATATTAGAAAAATAACCCAAACCTTAGAAAAATATTATTACATGAAATTGATAATACCCATATAACCTAAGGATTCCAATTTAAATTATTTAATTAAGATATGTCAATAAAAATGAAATAGATGTTATTAAAATCAATGATTGTGGAAAAATGCCCCACTATTACTTTTAATTAGTATAATGATCATAATATTGTAATAAATAAAAGATATTCTCAAATAGTAACATTATTATAAAATATTAAATGTTATTATATATTAAATAAATTTATTTTAAATGTTTATAGAATAAATAATTATGATAAATAATTATAAATTGATGATGTAGTAATTATTCAATTGTTGAAACAATCAATTAAATGACATTAGAAATATAAAAAGAAATATAATTTGGATTTATTAAGGTGATAGAAGAATATATTAGGTCAACATGAGATGTTAGGGGTGTATTAAATGATTTTTTTGAGGTTATTTTTTTTAATTTTATTAAAGTCAAAGTATTGAATAATATTAAAATTTATCCTTAACACATTCTATGAAAATAATATTTTTTTACATTATTTGAAAAATAATATAAAATATTTTTAAAAATGAAATTATAATACAGTCTAAAATGTAATAAATTATTAATTTATAATTTAATGAACACCATATAAGAAAAAATTAAAAGCACATAATATTGAATAAGTTATGATGATAATTAAATTTAAAACCATATAACTATGGGATAAACAAAATGATAAGGTTTAAAATAATACCAAAGAAAGTAAAAAGTATATTTTTCAATGAGAATAAAACCCCATGTCATCATATATTTGAAAAAATGTCATTTTGGGGTTTTTTATTGCAATTAAATGTATTATAAGTAAATATTTTTAAGAAATACTAAAAGTTCCCTTCACGTCTCTTATAAAAGGGAACCAATTATTATGTATTATTCACACTTTAGAACCCATTAGGTTCATAAAAAATATATACAAATTTACTACCAACATTTGTCACATAATCATTGAATCCTTTCTTTTTATAGAAAACCAACCATGGAATCCTTTTTCTGTACACTAAGATGAGTTACCCAAAGAAGAGGCAACATTATTTCTCATACTCTTTTTTATTTTATTTTCATTTTGGACCGAAAAAATTATTCTTATATGATGATTATATAATAACATCAGTAACCTCAATATATTGAGATTTTTTTCAATGGTTTTACCTACACTCAAACACACACTTTTATTAAATGGGTAATGAACTTACAATTTCTATGTATGACGAACTACGACCATACAAAACATTGTAGTTCATTATTTTTTCATTTTCCACCTATAATATTTTGTCATTATGTTGGAAGATAAATTTTTATTTGATATATATTATGTATTTATGAATATAGAATTATTATATGTATTTATAAATATATGTAATTTACCTTTTTTTAAAACGATAATTAAACAGAAACAACGATCAAGCATACGTACAACCTACCATCTCCGTTTAAGGTGTATTCCATTTCAAATTTCTATAATTTTTAGATTAATATTAATATTTTATATGGAAGATATATGATATCTATATCATTTATTAAATTATAAAATTATTTAAATCAAGATATAAGTAAGAGGATCAATAATAACATATCATAACAAGTAGATATTACCTAAAACACAACATTAACGAGGAATGGTAACTAAATGGGTAATATAAGGTCATAAGTGTATCATATTTGATATGATGTAATTGAATATGGTTATATACTAGATTCATAATTAATGTTTATTTATTATATATGTTTATTGATGAATACAAAGAGATTAATGACATAAGGTAAGGGATTTGTGTCTCGTATTTATTTTTGTTAGACACATGCCTTATACACTACTCATTTCTTCTATGGGGTGTATAAAATGCCCTAAAATTCCATTATTATTTATTATCCTAAATTTATGATATATTAATACCCATATTATATTATTTATTTACTGGGGTATATGATTCTAATAATTTTAAATTGATGAGTAGTGAATTAAAAATATCACCGATGTTTGTGATTGTTTCCATTTAATTTTCTATTAGGAAATATTTATATTCTATGTCTATGTTTTCTAATAAAAGTCTTTAAATTTTTTAATATTATTATATAGATTTTTAAAATGTTTTTTACACATTTATTACTTTTTACTACATAGTACGAAAGGAATTTTTTTTCATTCTTCGAATGAGGTACTATATAAAATTTCAGGAAAAAGTGGGAAATGATTACTTTTTATCTTATGCTCCATGAATGGAACTTTAAAAAATAATGAATCCATAATTATTTGTTTTTTACCTTACAATATTATATGGTTTTTTTAAAATAAAACGTTTTCCTTTAAAATTTTATGTCATTTAAGGAAAAAAAATTGCTTTCATTATAGAAATGATATTTTCAAGAAGATTTATTTTCAAGAAATGTCTCATATTTATCTTTTATATAAGATAAATTTTTTTGATGTTATTTTTGTTTTTCAATGATTATTAGTCAATTATAACATTCTTATTCTTTCAATGGATGGTTTATTTTTGTAAAAGAATGATATTTATAAACACATTTATTTTCCATGGGTAATGTTATGATTGGATGATGTTTATGAAACACATTTCATATCATAGGTTATAATATGATCAATGATTTATGTTCTTGTGGCACAAATATGTATGGATTTAATTATTTTAAGGGTGGTACCTATATCTCTGTAAAATGCATTGGGTAATGATTGATATTACATGAGATTATGAAGGGAATGAAGTTGACGGGATGCATCCACTTAGGATGTTGGAAAAACCTTACCCCTTACAAGGAAATGACTGTTACTGGGGATGATTATTTATCTAACACAGTAGGTGTAGTCCATAAGATTTTGACTATTATGTTTTGGAAATGTGACTTGACTTATATAAAATGATATTAATTTTTTATCTGTTTTCCACAAATTCCATGTCATATTTTTATGTTATTATTTCATGGATTATACTTTTGATTCCCTTCTGATTAAATAATTATAAACTATCAATAATTATTCTTTGTCACTTTATTATTATATTTTTTTGAAGTATATGATGATCTAGGTTCACTATCATTTTAAAATACCCTTATGTGCAAGGTATACTAACATATGCCCCTTTTTTATTATTACTAACCATCTGATCACACCCTTGTTTAATTTTCCATTACCCAAGATATAAAGATTTACCTTATGTATTATGTTTCTATAAATGGTAATATTCATGAATAATCTAGTCATAGATAATGTATCTCACTTATATAACATTGTTTTTATTTACATTTATCCAAAGGCACTAAACTAAATCATTTATTAGGCAGATGATTGGGTAATATATTAAGTATTCTACAAAAGAGATTAAAAGTTAATGTATAAATTTTGAGGGATTCTAATTACCGGAGTTGTAAAGTCACCCTATAATTATTCACCCAACCCATTTTTAAATCATGGTTTCCCAACAATTTCATTTAAAAACTAACCCATAATAATAGCATAAAGAGGGTAGTTGTAACGAAATTGACATTAAGGGGATACATTGAGACTGTGGGAGTTGTATATCAAGGATAATTGGAATTCAAGTCATGTAATCACACTTGGGTACATTGGTGTACATCATGAAAGAGAAAAGTGTGTATTTTTGATTATTAACCAGAACTCTACCAACATGGATTTATGATTTTTGGAAAATGGGTTCCCATCCATGGAATAAGTAATGGAATCATGAAATGATGGTTAATTGAGGGTTATAACTAGTGAAATTGGATACTCGTGTGAGTAGACTAATAGATATACTACATTTTTTTCCCATGTAATGTGGTGGTAAAAGGAATCATATGGTTTGGAGCTTAGAAGAGTGGTGGAAATGTTTGTTCCTATCAACCAGTTATCTACCCCAGGATATTTCCAATGTGGGATTTTGGGGAGACTTTTCATCTCATATTGGAGGGTAGAATGATATGAAAATTCTTCTTATGTGGGAAATGTGACATAAATACTAGTGAAATGTCACGATAACATGTTACTCAATGGGTTATTTACGTCATTTCATTTAGGGGTCCTTGCACCATATTCACATGGGACATAGATCCATCATGAACATGATAATTCTATCATTGTATATGTAATAAAATAATTCCACAAGGAACAAATCATCGCATTTGGAGATTTGTGACATTTGACCCACTGGTATACATGGTTGTTTTAATCATTTAATTTTCATAATCCTTTCTACCTAATAATGAATATAAAAATCCAAATGGAAATCACCATTGATTTTGAAATATCTCACCACATTGATATTATAGTGTAAAGAATCCATTTTCCCTTTTAAAAACTTAGACAATGTTCTAGTAAAATTAACTAAAGGTATATTGTTAGGTGGTCTTTTCAACAACATTAAATCACTGTTACTGGATCCATTGAGTGGAATCCTTAATACCAAAATCCTAGACTCTTATTTCCTAAACACTTACATCAATGTTTCCTTATGTATTGTTTGAGAAACTACTATTCATTATATGTTTTTTTATTCATCCTAAAATATTCATCAGATCTCTTTAATAAATATAAGATTATTGATGAGAGATAGAAAATAAAATCGAACTATCAATTCATTCTATATAATGTAATTGAAGGAATTATTTACATTATATTTTATTTTAGGGTTTTATCTTTAGGAAAAACTATTTTTTTATTTTTTCCATTCACATGATTGTAAATATTATGTTTATTTTATATCCTTAATTAACCATGTAATGATAAAATATTGCATGCACAATCCTTTTATTTTATTATATATTAAAAATTGTGTAATTAATTTAATTTATGTTATCAGAAATTAAATTTCTTCTTAAAAAAATTACTAAACATTCCATAGAAAATTTAAAATGAAATTTCATGAAATGATCATGAGATTTAACTATAGGATAGTTTATTAAGAAGGAGAAAATCAAACCTTTGACCATAGGTGAATTACTCCTTCTACTAGTCTTAGTTTTAGTTGCAACATTTTACCAGTTCACCCATGTATCTCCTTGGATGACTTCACCTCATCTTTATATTGTACCGTATCCACTCTCCCATGAGTTTCTTTAATTGCATATGTCTACTTACACACTAGTGAGGGGAAATATTGATTTTGGAGTTTCATAAAAGAAACTGCGATCATGCAGTCTAGTATGTAATAAGTTGAGTGTATGATACTCATATCTTTATTTTAATATATTCATAATTACTACAAAAAAAATATGAGATGATAAATAAATAAAGGGATAAAAAATACATACGTAGGATGTTCAATAACATGATTATCCACACATGAAAAAAACACACAATTTAATATATCTATCATTCTTTTTAATTCATTATTCATTAAGATAAAATTTACTAATTATTAAATTAATTATTTTATTTAAGTAATCATTTATAAAACATAATTCACATCTAAATAGGCCTACATATTTCCACATTCTATATTATTAATAAAAATTGAAAAAAGTTATTTCCTTTAAAATTAGTATATACATATAATGTACTAAATAAAACATGAAATGTATTCATATATTAATTATTAGATTCTTTTTTAGAATTTTACATGAAAAGTACTATATCCAACATGCCAACCCTTTTTATCTATTTGGAATGTACAACCACAATAAAAATAATGAAGCTCCACAATATTGCAGAACAAAATTAATTTAATCATTTAATTTCACATGACATAAAATAAACACTCAGTCAGCAATTAATGGTAAACCAATATCATACAGAGTGTAAACTAGTTATACACCATGTAGTTTTGTTTTAATGATGTATATAAATTAATGTCTATATAATTTATCAATATGTTTTATGGATATACATAGCATGTACGTCTCAAAAATATGTATATGGTATAATACATGTACAACTTTCTAAAGTCCTTGTAATTTATTATATTTTAATCCTCACAACAAAAATATGGAATAAAAATGGTTTACACACAAAATTTATTACATCTACATACTATGTAACCCTTTATGACATGTTCCAGAGGATCTCATCAATATATGATGTTTAATGATATAAAACACTATTCTCCCACATAGTGTCCCATTATTTTCACAAATCATATAGGTTATGTGAACATGGGTACATCATGTGCACTATTCAATTATACTCATTTAATCATGTTATTAGTCTAGAATATCCTACACCTCCAAATTGGATCTTCGATAATTCTTCATCCTTTCTTTGTCCGATCCAAGGTCACATAAAACTAAATAGTCATATTATATTATATTTTGAATTAATGAAATGAAATATGTGAAATAAAAATCTACATTAAATCCAAAATATAAATAAAAAATTAATAAAAAATTAAAAATTAATATGTAATAGCCTTGATTCCCCTTGAAAGTGTGGGGGTGTAACCAAAGTTGTTGCCCTATTGTTAATAATGGATTTTCAATGGTTTTAGCAATTAAATCATTAGAACATTATTTATGAATCCCCAGAAGATTTAATGATATATAATTTTTAGATATAATTTATAATTAATTTATATTAATAATTACCTTATATTGAAATATTTTTTATTTTTTAATAAATTGAGCATTGTTTTCATTGAATCATTTTGATAAAGGGTGAAAGGATAAAATTCATCTTGTGGTATCCAAACATGTTCCATGAATATCAAAACATTCGTATCAGATATTTGTGTTCTAATAAAGAAGAACCAAACTACATTCTTTGTTTACTATTGATCACAATTAGATTCCTGCTTTCCTTAAAGGATTATATCTAGTACCCTCAAGGACTTTTGATTGAGGAGGAGGATAAATTATCTATATTCTTGGTATAGTAATTCAGATTTTATCTCTATTATTTATAATATTATTTAGTAATAAATTTCATATACAATGAATTAATAATAATAAAATGATTATATAATCATGTTTATATTCATAGATCAGACAATAAGTTGTCAGATGAAGGATCTTAATCAATTTCTTAATTTATGTGAACTTGACACTGAATAATAATAATAATAATATTTTTATTTTATAATTCATTAAACTCATGTATATTAAAATTCCATATTTTCTAGACTATAAACTTGGCCCCTAAAAAATCCTCAACATTTGTCCAACATAGAAAAATAATTATTTAAACTAATAAATATCACAATAGTATTCATTCAATAAAATAATTTATAATATAAAAAGAAGATTAATTATTATTCCTTGCAGTTTGAGAAAAATATTAATTATTAGTAAAACAAATGTAACAAAAATCATATGTGGTTTTAGATACACTTATTTTGTGATCATATAGGACTCCTTCTAAGTTTCATTAGAAAATATCTCCTAAATTCTATGATCGAGTAGAGAAAATTTTTGATAAATTCTCACAGAATTATGTTAATGATACAACGAAAAAAACCTCAAATGAAACTCATTGCATAATATTATCCATCTTAATCTATATTTTATCATATATCTTGAATACATATATCATAAACCTATATATATATATATATATATATTTGAATTTTCTGGGATGAATGTTACCATAAAACCACTATGCACATGTACATAATCAGATAAGAGAATTTGAATCAAATGGCCAAATACATTTCCTACCGTTAAATCAAAATGTAAAATACAATTATCCAATTATTCATTAATATCATATATGTTGTGGCATGCCAAATATATCATACCTCACCATGAACAAATCTAATCACAATTTCCATTAATACATTAAGGTAGTTTATTGATGATATATGGTAATAATAATATCTATTATAAAGTCTGATACACATGAACAGTGATAGGAATGCCTAATGAGAGGGACATATATAATGTGGAATTAGTTTGGGATGGTCTGTTCTCATAACCTATTCTCTACGAGATTACCGTGTGATATATTTATAATAATATTTCTGAAAGCATTTTCATTCCCAATTTAAATTATACTTTATATATTATAGGTCGGTAACATATATTTTATTCGGCCATAGAACATATATTAAAAAATATTTTCAAAACTCTTCAGGGTTGCTATCATAGAAGGGATCTAGATTTGATGTGACAGCTCTGATTAAGATATTATCACATTTATGTTATGTAGATGAATACTCATCCTATAAGGATATATATATATTTATATTCAAAGAGATCAATATATTATAAATCAAAAGTAAAATATAGTAGGTCCTAGAAAACTAAATCCAACATGTGGGGTGTGACAACTATTGTTTATGTGTACACGAATATTATCTAAAGGAGACAACGTGAGTATAAAATAATTTAATCACTATTATTATTTTTATAAAATTGATGATGGTAGGAATATATTCCTGCAATATTTGTTTGTGTAGTCTAGTTGATAAATTATTTGATATTAAATGATGAAAAATATAATCATTTTATTCCTATTTAATTGTATAAAAAATTAAGTGGTATTCAAGAATAATATGTTTCGGGTAACATTTATGTATATATCGATGTAGAATTGTTTGAGTCTGTGTAACAATATAATTTTATTTCATTAATTCATTACTATCAGAAACAATAAAAAAATTAATTTATATATTTTTATTATTTTTTGTCTTATGGAACGAAATCTACTATATATGAGTAGTCATGGTTTCACTTTTGGATGAATATGATGCTTTAGAAAATCAAATGGAATTCAAAAATGTTAATTTATTGGACTATGATAATCAATATCTAATAATATTATTACACTATAAATGTATTAATAGTATTAGTATTGTTACTACTTTCCTCACTGAGATGTAAATTAAATAAAAATGACAATATAGAGGATGTGGTTTGATCATGAGTTCTTGACTCAAACTACACCCCCAAAATTTAATACAAATTAATCTGACAAGTTAAAAATAGGATGGGAAACATTTTTTAAACAACAAAGAGTTTAAATATTATTCATGAAAAATATAACAAATAGAGGAACTAATACATAAAATTAGGAAAGAAAATGATATACCATGTCTTCGTTTAGTTTCCAAATGATACCCCATAATGTCTGTTACCCTTACACATATAGGGTTCTTTATTTTAGATTTATATTTAAAAATGTTCATATAAATTTAAATTTAACTTTACATAGTCTTAATTTGTGGCCTATATGACCGGAATAACTCAAAATATACATAAAAGAATTCACATTTATAGCCTAATTCGACCATGGGATAATCTTGTGAACCCTGAGATCGATACTTCAACAAATTAATTCTTTTAAAAAGATTCATATAGATCCATAACCCATGTGAACGGTAAAATAGCCATTAAAAATAACTAATTTTTTTAACGAAAAACCATTTTCGAATTCCCAAGATTATAGTTCCTAAATTTAAGTAGAATATTTTGGGTGGTTATGCTTACACACCGAAACAGTACCTCAAAACCTTACCCAAATGTAGGCTCGTACATTATATCCCTACATTTACATTATTTGAAACATTTATAGTAATAAAAATATAAATTAACCTTATGCATGGTTCCATCACCCTACATTTAGGCTTCAATAACCCATACACGATAAGTTTTCCTTCCATAAGATTCGAAGCTACCCATATGTACTTAAAATCTTGACAAATATTATTAATTTTCACCAATTATAGAATATACCAAATCTCATGTTATCATATTAAAAAATAAAATGAACTATATTTGGGAATCCAACTACGAAATATATTAATAAAAAAATCATGGTAATATATGATGAATTTATAAATAAATAAAAATAAATTTGGCTTTTATTACATCCTTTCCATAGAATGTCTATAAATTTTTTTTTACGGTTGTGTTGAAACTCCTCTTCTATCATTGAGAACATATAATATTTAATTTAAAACATTACTCTATCGTAATATCTATAGTAGAATATTTATTTTACATAATTATTTTTTTCACATTAACACATTAATATGTCTTTACTCCAATATAATTGAATGAAAAAAAGAATGTTATATTTATTATGGGATAATAATATTTTTCCTACAATAAACAAAAATTAGAATGAAATATTTATGAGGGACCTCAATTGATTTCTTTATTATTTTTCCTTATAAATAACATTATAAGAATTTTGGATAATTAAAATTGTTTAATTGTATAATCCTTTCACCATCCAAAACATTATCCCCACATTATAGACATAATTAGGAAGGATCAGAAATTTGTAAATATGTTGTGGGTAAAATAATCACATTCTTATTAGATATCACTTAATCCAAAATACGATGAATGAAAAAAAAGATTTATCTTATATCAATGATAATATTTACACATTAGTTATATCACGAATTGGAAATGTTATACAAATTACTAAAATTTAAATAATTAAATTAATAAAATAATGATTATAAACCTTTTTATACATTTCAACTTGTTGATTGGAATATGTTATATTCAATGTGATTTTACGGATACCAAAATTATGTAGTATATGTATTCATGGGAAATAAAAAACATTATATATATATATGAAACAATTATAGAAGGTACTTTAAATAAATGTAAATAAATAATAAATTATTCAATAAAATATTATCAAATATAAATAGAATGGTGGAATAAAAATATATATTTATAGTGACATTAGTTCTATGTATACATTTGAATTAACTCATTTTGAAATTGAAAATTAGACATTAAATGTCACCTAAATTTAGTAAGATAACAGAGTAAAAATCAATTATGAAGTGATATGTTAGTATTGGTAAATATAAGGGTCAAATCATATAACAACCATTTTGATTTTGGGAAAATGTAATGTAACAGTTATGGAAAACTAAAAGAGCCAATTGTATTAATTACATGAAAACACAAATATAAATAAAAAAATATAGGATGGAAATATTAATTTATATTGGAGAGTCGCCTAGATGAACAAGAGTAATAATATAGGATCTAAAATTATTTTTAGTTACCCTATTATTTGAACATGACACTAAAATAAATAACATAATCGACATATACAGTAAAAAATATGTTATAGAGTGGATACTTCACTATAAACCTATTGGGAGACCAATATGAATTATAATACCTTCTCATATGTGGAGTTTTTATGGGAGATTCATTGTTATATGAATTTGAATATTTTAATTATTTTTTGAAACTAGAATAAAAAAATTATTATCAAGAAACATATTTTTTTTAAAATTTATATATTTTTAGGGAACTATAGAATGGTAAATATATTTACAAATGAAAAAAGATAATAGAAGTCATTAAGCACACAATACAATAATGAAAAAATGATTGAAATATTTACATTCCAATTACTAAAACTCATTTTTTCCATTAATGTTATGTTTGGAATTCCTAAAATAAATGATAATGTTGTTGATAAAATATATAAATCGATGATGAAAATAAAAATTATATGATTAAGAAACATAAATATGGATGAAAATATTAGTTAATATAGATCTAAATAGTACACCAAAAATATACAATCTTGTTAAAGATATATATTGAATAAAAATGAAAATATACTAAAAACTCATTCCATTGTGGTAATGAATAAGGCCATTTTCAAAGTAAAATTTAAAAATTTAACAATGAACAAAATAATTTTAAAATAGCTATTAATACATATCTGTAAGTCCTAGATATTCTTTAGAGTAATCTCAAGTGCATGTTCATGTAATTTTTTTTGTTATTAAGTACCCTTGGGCTGGGGTATGACCCGGGGTGAAATTGTGTGAAACTTTTAAGGGTTTTGGAAAAACATGGGGTTGTTCAAGGTTTGTGCACGGTTTGGCCAAACCATGTGCAAGATAACTGTATAGAATGTGGAATTCATCACGGTTTTCACATAGTTTTACTATCCGCGATTCATCAAGCCATGCGGGCAGTGAATGATGGTATGGTTGGTACAAGGTTTGACCTAACCGTGAGGCCTCCCAGGTGAGACCATGTGTGTAGAGTTGTGTTATCTGAAAATTGTTTTTAAAACCACCTGAACAACCGAAACCACCCTAATTTGACCTAGTATTAGTCTTGGAAATGGTTTGGTGATAATAGAGACTTCTATAGGGATTTCAAGGTGATATGAAACCATGTTCATTGAGATCAAAGGCCCAGATCGATGATCTTCTCACATCCTAGTATGTAGAATTCATCACATTGTTCCTCTCGTTAATTCCTCCAAAATTACTAAATATTTTTAATGAATTATCTCCACCATTTTCATGAATATAAACCTATTAGTTGAGATATAGATCTAGGATTATCGATCTAGATCCACAATTTCAAGATCATGATGGTTTTGATCTTAATTTTGGTTTAGGTATTTAGATCCAATGCTTGATCAATGATGATGTTCCGCTCAGATTTTGGGGATATTCGGTGGGATAAATTCTACCAAAAAACTTAGGTAGGTGGTCTAAATTGAACTTATATAGTATTTATTTATGATAATTAAATGTGATTTTATGATTTTCTTGATTCGCATGAGGATTTATTTCCTAAATTGGAGTAATTAGGTCTGTGGAATTGAATTGAGTTTTCCCTGCTGATTAATTGATAATAGAATAATAGAAAAAACAATGGGGGTTTCTAAAAAAGATATTTAGGAGATTGTTTTTTGAGATATTGTAATTTCTTATTTATTTGATTTTGATAAGATAAATAATTGGGGGAATTTAATTATGAATAAATTTCTGGAAGTGTAAGATAATTAATTATGAGAAATAATTATGGGCGATGATGATGGTCAATCATAATTAACTGTGAGAATTAATTAAGACAATTTGAGATTTGATATATATAATTAACTATGAAGAAATTATTATGGATTGAGAATTGTGTGGATTGAATAATTAATTAATGAATTAATCAATGGATTGTGTGATTAGTAAATTATTGATTTAACTAATGGCCTTTTAAATGTTAAAATAATCATTCGGTTAGTAATATAATAATGTGGGAGATTATTTAGAATTAATGAATGATTAAGTGGAAGATATTTTTTAGTGCTAGAAATGGAATTCTAGACTAATTAGATGATTGGATTTGGACATGGCATTCCTCCCCAATAGATATCTATGTCTGGGATTATGGGGTCCAAGGAATAATGACCAACAACTAATGATAAAAGGACGTATAAGAATGATGACCTACACAAAACAAATGATAATAATTAATGACTATTCCAACAATATTGTTGTAAAAGTTATGATGGTGTAAATCAATTTAATAATAATATTGAATGATGGTTATGAGGGGAAACATGTATTGAAACTGGGTAAAATACATCGATTAATTATTAAATGACAATGTGATAATTGATTAAATTATTCATTGTATTTATTTATTCATAAGACTATATAAAATATCATATGACTAACTCGTATTGGACACTATTGGTGGTGGCCTACTGAGTTGTACTCACACCCTATTCGGTCTTCCTGATCATCACCTGAGCATATTTGTTGCTTGAAAACATGATAAGGGTAAGGACTTGGGATATGATGTTGTTTTAGATTTCAGCAATGGAGAGGGAACCAGATGTGGTTTGAGACCCGTTTTGGAGTCACTATGTATTTACTTTTGTTTTCAATACACATGTTAAACTTTCATTTTCATACCCTGATTTACCTTTCATTTTAGTATTTTATTTTATGGTTTTAATAATCATATGTCATGGTATTGTTTTTTTATTTATACGCTTCCTCTCTTGGTTATTATTGTTGGCTTCTGTTTGTGTTTTATTCCTATAAAAGAGGGTATATTCTCCCAAATAATGGCTTTCCAGACCCTCGTTGCAAGTCTTCACCCTTTGATCTATGGGGTGGATTGCTTGATGTCATAGGGAAAACCTTCATAGGGAACCATTTAGTGGCACTCAGGTTAGGACATCCCAATGTTTAATTAGAGGAGTTTTATTTTCTTACATCTTCTTTTGTATTACTATTTTTTGAAAGTTAGACATGAGACTAGGTAGATTCGATGCTTCGTAATGAGCTTGTTCATGGGACTTGCAAACTCGTGTGGGGGAAAAATCCAAGAACTCATCTTAGTATTGTTATGATTGCTGTTTTTTTGTAGCTGGATACTATTTCACCTTGGGTGGTGTACTTATTGTGTGATGTGACAGTTCTTTTGAAATTTTTTTAATTTTGATTCATGGCCTTAGTAGGCACAATAGTTGAGTCCTCATATATCATTCTAGTCACTCCCAGTTGTATTGACACACATAAATCTAGTAACTCACTCGAAAATGGGTTATGGGTATGTTGTTGAAATCAAACTATTTTTCCTTTTAAGATTGAAATAATGATTAAATACATGAATAAATGGGTGTCTAATGAGAACCTTGATTGTTTAAATGATTATAATTAATATATTAATAGTGGCATAATTAATTTTAGATAATGTAATCAATTAATTGTTAGATAAATTAATGAAAATGAATTTATGTTTTTTAACCTAGACCTAGGAGTAGGATGGTTCAGTGTAGTGATAAGGCCTCAGTGCTTACCGTGTGGCGAGAAAATTAGGTTAAAGGTCACGTTGAAACCTTTTTCCTAGTTTCTCCTCCTACGTAAATGCTATAAGGTTGTGTTATGAGACATAAGTCATGTGATTGTATTTCTAGAAATGTGCCTCCATGATTCTTGTTGAGGGAGATACCAAGGGGTATGGCCTGTAATGAACATCCGGACATGGTGCATGAGGCGCCATTGGCACAAGCTAATGAAAAAGGATAACAGTTCCAAGAGAACTTTTCTCATTTCATGCAATTCACCATAAGAGACCCATGTGGGTTCAAAAGAATGTTTGAATTTTCAAGGATGTTTCAACTACCACACATTTCTACTTTTATTAGAGAGGGTGTACTTGGGGGAGATGAATTATGGATTGAATCCATAGAGATGATACTTCACTATTTGGAGATGTCGGCTGAGAGGAGGGTCATGTTGTCTTCTTATATGTTTTGGGGATCAGCGAAGCACTGGTGGGAAATTCAGGTACGATCTGGATAGAAGGATGAGAGGTTATAGAAGAACTATCTGGATATGTTCTTATAGAACTTCTACCCATACACACTAAGATAATATAAGTCTTCAGAGATTATGTACATACCCTAAGGAATCATGTTGATAATGGAGTACGTTGAACATTTCACATATGTATAGTGTTCTCATCCTGCATTGTTTGAAGATGAGGATTCTTTAGAAAAACTATTTCAGGATGGATGTAGGTGTGAAATTTAGTACCAGGTGAATATATATTGGATATTGAAATTATCAGATGTTTCTAATCAGGTTCTCACTTCATATGGTAACTTGAAGGAGGCTTCCAATACTTCATAGGTACCTATCACTAGATGATCAGGCGGCGTACCTTCTGAGACTAGGATGCATCGTCATGATAAGCTTACTTAGGATATTGGAAATCAGGGTGGACAATCAGGAGGAATATTTTCACAAGATATTACTCATGATCTTTTCCACCAGAGCTGTATACATGGACACAATAATACACATTTTACATGATCACTAATAGAGTGCGGTTTATGTGGAAATATGGGACACCCATAGATGTTATACAGGATGCAGTGTTAGGCTAGTGATAAGGGATTAACTTCTCAGAGTCCGAGTGTGGGAAGGGGGCCTTTTACACCATATAGGTCTGGCAGTTGGAGTTATACAAAAAGTGGTGATAGAGGCAGTGGATGTGGTGGTTCCAGGTAGGATCACTAGTATCAGAAGATTGGTGCTACGTAGGGGAGTCATACTACACCACATGGAAGAGGGGTATTATAGTTACATGCAATAGAACCTACACATGTGGAGAGTGAGGATATTCCATTGACAAAAATAGGTAATATTCTTGTTTCCTATACATTAACTAATCCCTTGGTAGATAATGGTTCCTCTCATTCAATTATATATGTATATATTGTTAATGTATTGAGATTAGAGATGGATTCATAATATATGTGATGAGTACAGATACATTATTGTGAACACAGACTAGGGATATCTATTTATGAAAGGGATTTTTTCTAGATTTCAATGACTATTATTTTATTTGGGATATCTCTGTCCTCGATAAAACAAGATTTGTCCAGATTATGGGTATGGAATTGAAAGACACATACCGAGCCCACAAAGATTGTTACCATGGGAGAGTGACAATTTTTATCCTATGGTTGACCAGTATATTCTTCATTGAGAATAAGATATCCAAATATGCCAAGCTGGGCCAATTACCTAGCATCCAAGAGAGATCAAATCCATGTTTCTAGTCTTTTGATGGATGATGGGAGTGGTTGGAAACACATCATTCCACCTGTATTAGAACTATTTTAGGAAGTCTTTCCTAAAGACATATCTAGACTTCCACCACATAGAGATTTGGAATTCACTGTTGATCTCATTCTTGGGCGGAACTAGTATTTCTTCCACCTCACATAATTGCATCGATTGAACTTCATGATCTCAAAACGTATTTGGAGGAGTTGGAGGATAAATGATTTATCCATCCAAGTATATCACCTTTGGGATCAATAATTTTTTTTCAGAAGAATGATTATTGGAGTTTACACATGTGTGCCAATTACTGGAAGTTGAATAAAACGAATGTGAAGAACTGATATCAACTTCTATGTATCAATGATCTATTTTACTATTTGAATGGGGCTTCTGTGTTCTAAAATATCGATTTTGAGATCAGGGTATAATCAAGTGAGAATTTGGACCTCATCTAGGCCAATAAATAATTCCCAAAGTATGTATGGACATTATGAGTTTGTTTTAATGCCGTTTGGGTTAAAAAATAACCCATATGTGTTTATGGCCCTAATGAATATAGAATTCTATTCATACTTATATCATTTTGTGGTGGTGTTTATGGACAACATCTTGGTTTACTCTAAGACTCATGACAATCTTTCCAAACATATTGACATAGTGTTGGTTATAATGAGAGAGCATCAACTATATGCCAAGATATATAAAAGTCATTTTTGGATTGAAAGGGTACAATTTTATGGGTCACATCATCTCAAAAAAATGTGTGGAAGTGGATATAGAAAAAGTACAGGTAGTGGTTTCATGGGAGTTTCCTAATAATGTTTTTTGATATCCAATTTTTTTTGGAATAGTTGGTTGTTACAGAAGGTTCATCCAAGAGATTTCCCAATTGGCATCACAAATTTTATGTTTGAAAAATAATGGTACAATGTTCGATTGGATATAATAAGGAAAGAATTGTTTCTAGGTGTTGAAGAAGCAATTGACATTAGAACCAATTTGATCTTACATATGATGGCTGAAGGGTAAATGGTTTACTGTGATGCTTCTTAAATCAAACACATAACTGTGATGATGTAATGGGATTGAGTCTATGCTTACAGCTCTCGATAGTTGATACCACATCAATGGAATTGCCCAACACATTACCTCAAGTTGGTAGTAGTGTTTTATTCTCTTATGTGTTGGAAACAATATTTTTGGGTGATTTTTTTTAGTTTTAAGGATAAAAAAATCATGAAGTATATCTTTTCATAGAGCGACATGAATCATTACCAGCAAAAATGGGTAGAGTATATGCTGTCCCAGGATTTAGAACAAGATAATACACATGGGGAGGGAATAGTGTGGTTGATAGCTTGAGAAGGAAAACTAAGAATCCGTTGGTAAATTATTCATGTGTAGAGTAAAATATAATGTATTTGTTAGCGAAACATCATGTGGTCATTCATGAGAGTTAGGATAGGAGGACTTGTATTTCTTTAGAAGTGGTAGCTACACTCTTGAGATAGATTATGGAAATGTAATATGAGGATCCAGAGTATTTATCCTTGAGAGAAAGCCTCAAAGGAGGGGAGACACCTTCAGACTAGATATTATATGTGGATGAGATCATCTATGTAAAAATTTGTGTTATTGTGCATATGAGTATGTGAAAGGAACTCATGCGAGATTTTCATGCCTCAAAATTGGAGGTACATCCTGGAGGGAAAAATATGATTCTTGACCTACAATGTCATTTTTGTGGCTAGGCATGAAAAATGAGATATATGGGTTCGTAATAAGTTGTTTCTGTAGGTTCTGGGTGTAGCGGAAGCACGTTGGTTGGTTTGACCAACTTTAATTTTAATGTTAAACATCGTTCAATCCAAGATCCATAACGATGTAATATGACGAATCGTTATATTTGAACGAGGAATGAAAAAAACATAAGAGGGTATCCTGAAACCATTGAGATAGGATCATCCTATGTTGGTTATAATTAATATAACTAATTCACAAGAATTACTTTGGTAGAATTTTTTCTTCATTGATGTCTCTGGTCGTGATCTTTTGATCCGTCATTGCATCGTAGAATCCATGTGTAGGACTCCTCTATATGTGATCCACACATGTGCCACGTATCTCCGGACGTCGCCAAAGGGATCTACGGTCGCTAGCGTGGAAGAACCTTCGATTGCGATGTCCTTCTTATATCTCCTTGGTCTCTCTATCTTGAGAGCATTCATGAATGAAGGAGTTCTTTCAGCCTTGAAATAATTCTCCAGAATTGATGTGCACAATGATTCTCTTGTGGAAAAGTGTTTGGGTTGTGAGGATATTTATAATCAGTTTTGAGGATATAGAGTTATTACCATAAATAAAAGAGTTACTCATTTTATTTATTTCATTAACTTTTATTGAAAACCCCCATGTCTAATTATTAATTCCTTGACATGTTCCCATACAGATTTTAATAAATATCATTTAATAAAACAATATTATATCCTAAAAATACTGACTGGAAAAACTACACGCAGTGTAATCATTAATACATGGCGTGTACTCATTTTCCATAAAACTACATGGAGTTTATATTTAATATACACGACGTGTAATTTTAATTTCCACTTTCCATTATTTCAGCCACCACATTTATTAGGCCTTGAGTAATGGCTATTTATTTCTTAAATAAATATAACTGCATCACTCGCTAATAAATATTATTTCATCCACAATATATTCTCTTGAATAACTAGTGTCGAAATAAATGTGATCATGCATCCTTAAATAATTATTAAACTATATTCGAGAATAATCTTTATTTAACTTTTAAAATTAATATTTAACTGAGATACATGGACACACTTACTGTGTGACCCACTAGGCCTCTTTCTCAGTGGAATTATGTGGAGCCCACCTAATGTCTAAGGATAGAGTCTAGCAACACGCAAAGGCACCCATAGAGAAAGAATTTAATGCCACATTGTTGTGTCATCTCATACGAACTCTTACCATGTTATATAATCATTTTTCCTCAATATCTCTAATCAAGCAGGTTGCATACTAGTTCCATCAACTCATGTGCTTGATTATTCATTCTTTGACATTACGAAATTGAACTCGCACATACTTTACAACGGACATTGATTTATTTAGTCTATATAAATACCATCAAAGGGCCTGAGATAATTACTTTTGTTATTGTATATAAGGTACAAATCCTTTCTCACATTATCTATTAATGTAGTATTACTCGTGATGCACCCAATGTATCTTACCTCACTATGAACATTGTGTCACCACAGTTTTGTCATTAAATCTATGTGCACGAGTTGTAATACCTGTTAATAATAATATTAAAGTGTAAGGACCAATACCCACGTCTGTAGATAAGAACATCCAATGACACTATGAAATGTAGATTTCCTACTGGTGGGTCTCGTTCTCCTAATATCCTCCTGGATATTACTAGGGGTGCACACCATGAGATGGTGCCTCGTAGTTTTATGAGTCCTCACCCATAATGGCCTGTATTATTTGTATCCCTCAAATAATATCATCTGAACAAAGAACATATATCAAGAATAGTTTTATGTAACTTCACGGTTCTCATCCTAGCAGTGATCCACTATGACCCATTAATGAAACAACTATCCTTAGGAAACTATCACATGCATTTTCATGCATAAGAACAATCAAGATGTGATAAGGATTTTATTAATTAATATAGCACAAAGTAGTTGGTTCTATGCCACCAACTCCAACAGACTCTCACTTGGACTAGAGCCAACCGCTAACAACCTTTAACCTGTTAGCTCTCACATGATATTCATGCTTCTACTGAGATAGGCCTTTAGTCAAGGGGTCCACCAATTTCTCTTCCGTGGACACTCTTCTCACTACATCTTCACCCCTTTGATAGAAAACCTTCAAGAGGTGATACTTTTGGAGTATGTTCTTTGTCTATTGATGTGAGGTTGGTTCTTTTCCAAGAGCCACTGATGTAGTATTATCACAAAACAATGTGTTGGGATCTTTACATCTGGGAACCACATCAAGCTCCTTGACAATGTTCTGAATCTAGACGGATTACATGGCTAAATAAGAATCCTCCATATATTCAGACTCCACAGTAGAATCGGCGACAACTAGTTGCTCTGAACTCTTCCAGATCACAACTCCTCCATTAAGACCGAAAACATATCCATATTGTGACTTAAGATCAGCCTGATCTGTCTAAAACCAGAATCCACATACCCTCTGATGACAAGCTCCTCTTCTTCACTCTACACTAGGAACATATCCATAGTTCTTCTCTGATACTTAAGGATAGTCTTAACAGCAGTCCAATGCTATTCTCCTAGATCTACTTGATATCTTCCTACCTTGGTCAGTGCATAGGCAACATCAAGCCCGATACATAACATGGAATACATGATGGATCCTATAGTCGAAGCGTATGAGATCTTACTCATTATATCATTCTCTTGTTGTGTCTAAGGACACATTTTCATTGAAAGATGTATTCTATGTGACACTGGAAATAATCCCCACTTGGATTGTGCCATAATAAATCTCTTTAGTATCTGGTCAATGTATATACCCTTACTTAGTCCAAGCAGCCTCTTGGATCTATCATGAATGATCTTTATCCCTAGAATGTAGGCTAGTTCAACCAAGTCCTTCATGGAGAAACACAAGTTCAACCAGACCTTAATTGACTATAAGACTGGTACATTGTTTCAAACAAGAAATATGTCATCAACAAATACTACTAGGATAAAGATCTCATTCTCATTAAAGCACTTATAAATACATGGCTCACATTTGTTCTTAATGGACAAAAATTCCATTATGTATTCATCAAATCGAATGTTCCAGGACCTAGATGCTTACTTTAATCCATAAATGGATTTCTACAACATGCAATCTCGTTTTTCTTCACCTAGTGTCACAAAACCTTCTGGTTGTTTCTATATACATCTTCTTGAAGGTTGACGTTAAGGAATTCAATATTGACATCCATCTTCCATTCCTCGTAGTCATGGTAAGTTTCTATGGAAAGTATGATTCTTATGGATTTAAACATGGAAACTGGTGAGAAGGTTTCATCATAGTCAATTCTGTGATGCTTTCTGAACCGTCTAGTCACTATACTTCCTTTATATCTTCTAACTTTACCTTCAATGCCCATATTTCTCTTGAATACCCATTTTCATCCAACAGGCTTTACAAGAACTAGCTCATCGACCAGAACCCAGTCTTGGTTCTGATACATGGAATCCATCTCAAAATTCAAAGCTTTTAGCCATCTAACAGCTTATGATCTTTCTACTGCTTCCTTGTAGGAGAGAGGTTCATCATTGTCCAACAATAATTATTCACCATCCTCAGTGACTAGGAAACCAAATATCTCTGGTTCCCTTACCTCTATTGAGCTCCTACGCAGTTCTTGTGTTTCTGGAACCTCTTCCACGGGGACCTGTGGAACTTATTCCTGTACCAACTCTTGTGTTTCTTGAGCAACAACTTCTTCGACGTCAATATTTCTCCAACTATAATTCTTGAGGATGTCCTACCACTCAAGAAAGACGACTTGTCTGGAGATAATCACTTTCTTGTCTAAAGAGTTATATAGGTAATATATTTTTGTTTCCTTGGGATATCCTATAAAGATACACCTTTTGCCCCGGGGTGCAAGTTTGTTGAATGAGGAGGCCTTAACAAACACCTTGCATCCCATACACGTGTGTGTGGAAAAATTGGTTTCATTCCATTCCATCTCAGAGGGAATTCCATTTTCTGCCTTATTTTGTACTCATTTTAATGTGTATGCTGCAGTTTGTAATGCATATCCCCAAAAGGATAACGGAAGATCCGCATGACACATAATTGTCCTCATCATGTTCAAAAAGGTGAGGTTACTCCTTTCACTAACAACGATCCACTGTGGTGTATAAGGAGCACTAGGATGAGATAGAATCCTAGACTCTCGTAGAATATTAATGAAATCTTGGTTCAGATATTCTTCACCTCGATCCGATCGAAGTTCCTTATCTTCTTACCAAGCGGATTCTCTACTTCATTCATGAATTCCTTAAATTTTTCTAAGGCCTCTGACTTATACCTAATTAAGCAAACATACCCATATCTACTCAAATCATCGGTAAAATTAATGAAGTAATAATATCCACCTCTATCTTCTACTGGAAACGGTCCACACACATTAATGTGTACCAATCCTAAAAGCTCTGTGGCCCTTTCACCCTGTCCACCAAAAGGAGGCTTGGTCATTTTTCCTTGTAAAAAAGCTTGACATATATCAAGTTGTTTTGGATCAGTAGAGTCTAAATAGCCATCTTGGGAGAGCTTTGTCAAGCTCTTCATGTTCACATGACCAAGACGATGATTCCAAAACTGGGTGATGTATGAGTCATGTGAGTCTGATTCATTATCGATTTCCAACACTTGGTTTTCGTAATTTAATACATACAAACCATTAATTAAATGTGACATACCATAACATAAGTTTTTCTTATAAAAGAGACAACCCTTATTTCAAAACATGAAGATAAATCCATCCACATCCAAACAAGATACATAATTTATGTTCTTGGTAACACTAGGAACATAATAATAGTTATGTAAAATCAAAATCATCCCAGTCGGCAGTGAGAGGTGGTAATCACCAATATCCAACACAGCCAGCCTTACACCATTGGCAGCTCAAAAATCCATCTCTCCTCTGAAAATCATTCATAATCTACTTTGATCCTGCATTTGAATACATATGTGATCCCCACAATCTGTATTTAATACCCAATGTGTAGAAATAGAAATATTACACTCGATAACAAATGAAACTTTAGTGTCCCCACGCTTCTGGGTACAGTTCCTCTTCTAGTGGCCTTTCTTGCAACATAAAAAACACACTGCCTCCCATTCCTCTCCCTACCTCTGGATCTTCCCCTTATTGGAAGGATGGGGCTCAGGGGCTTCAGACCGTTTATATGTCTTTTTCCCCTTTGCCTTGTCCTTCCTTTTCATAAAAACCATAAGGACTATGGGATTGTCACGCCCCATGTCCTTCTCTACCTGGCCAATCAAGTTTAGAAGTTCTGATATAATCATCTCATTGTTTCTCATGTTGTAGTTGACAATAAAGATAGACAAGGACTTATGAAGTGATGATAGAACGAGATCTATATGCAACTCATCCAAGAATTTAATCCCTAAGATGTCCAGGTGTTCAATGTATCACATAAGCTTGACTACATGAGGCCCAGCTGGCACATACTCTCCAATATTAGTTGTAAACAAATCATTCGAGATCTCAGACCTCTCCGGTATCGCCTTCTCTTGGTAGAGACATTTAAGGTGAGACATCATGCTATATGCGTCCATGTTTTCATATTGCTTCAACAACTCATTGGACAGGGCTGATAGCATGAAAAACTGGACATCTGTGGAATCATCCATCTATTTCATATAGAGAGATGATTCCACATCACAATCCTCCTTCCCAGGCGCAATTGGAAGAGTCTCTTCCAGCACATACAATTTCCTTTCATGGCGAAGGATGACGTGTAAACGCCTCTCCCACTCTTTGAAATCAGTGCTGGTGAGAAGGTTTTCCTTCTCGAGTATGGTTCACAATGATATGTTTGAAGTCATTTTCTTACCGTTACTACAAATTATGATGAGAGATGGTTTAATACATTATTGAAATACTGAGGAAAATAAATTAATTAATACTTATTAGTCTCCCACTATTTTATCAAAATCCAATAGCCCTCACTACTGACTTTAGAATATTTTGTTTCTTGAATATACTAGTGACAAGGATCAATATTGTCCTTCGCATTACCCCAACTAGGGTTGGTCAAGAAACATGAAGGATTTTATATAGGAATTCCAAATGCCAAATTCATTAACACTCAGCTCCAAGATCCACTGAGTAGACTCCCCATTAATGAAATCATTTTATTTTGGATTTCTTTAACCTTTGCCTCTTGGTCACACCTAGTCCTGCTGTGGTAGACAACCCTTGATGCGAACCAAGTCAAGTCTACCCAAAACCATGAATTAGAATTCCCCAATAATTGAAATCACCCCAACAAGGGTTGGTCAAGCACTTTGAACTATGGTTCGATTTAAACCAAAATTATGGAAGGCTATACCGACTTAATATTTATTTTGAGGGTCTTTATCCTTATACAAAAATTTCAATTTTATTATCTTTGATTACATGTTTGTTAATATTATGTGTGATATACTTAAGTGATTAACCATGTCTAAGATAATATTTACTTATAATTCAGTTTTTATTTTAGTTTCATCTTACATGATTGTTTAATTCATTAATTGTGTGATCCTGAAAACACACCGACAATAAATAAACCATGAAACTGAAAGAAATAAAATAAATCGCATGATCTCGAGATTTTTCTATTGGATAGTTTATCTTGCAGTTGATAAACTAACCCAATACCTAGGGGAGAAACACCATGAACCTTTAGGGTTCGTGTTTACAGCTTTACACATGTCCACCATTGTATCTCCTTGGATTGGTTTCACCTTGGCCCCTGACTTGAACCACCTCCACTAGCTTGGGGGCTCCATCCATTACATATACATTTATCTCACACATAGGTGAGGGGTAAAAAGGGGTTTTAACAGAAAATAATCATTGGGCCCATAGGCCCTACATATTAATGAGGAGATGGCTCGCAGGACAACAAATTTAATTTAAATAAATTAATTAAAAGAAACCATTCACATCCCAAGGTCTCGGTCTAGATCATGATCATCTTTACATGCAATGATATTTAAGAATAAATAAAATGAGAATTCAATTCTTTAATTGTTCTAGTGTAAGATAAATCACGCTCGAATTAATTAATTATCTTTAATTAATCAATCATTTTTATCTTAAACCATTTTATGAACTTCCTTGAGATTCTCATCCATCATTATTTTAAACAAATAAATTCATTTAAAATTATCCTTGTATGTAACTTGTACGTTGGAGGAAACCCAGTGAATTCCCGTTCATTACACAGTTATTAAATTTAACACATATAAATAAAACACATATCATGTGTTGTGACATAGCATTACGCCTGCACCATGGTACACGTATCAAGGGTTTGTATAATATAATAATAAATTTTAACAAATCTGTATAATTTTTGTGTGTACACAGCGTGTAGTTCCGACTACACAACGTGTACTTTTCTTCACCGTCCATCTGAAGTACATGCGCGGGGACAGGGTGTGTTAATGTACTTCAGAAATTTTCAGAGTACACGGCATGTTATTTTGGACACACACCGTTTAGTTTCCATGTTACATGGTTTCGAGCCGGGCAAGCCATGTACGGGGTACATAGTCCAACCCGAACCCGAAGGGACTACACGTGGTGTTCTATTGGACCACACGGCCTATAATCTGGAAACCATGTGCCACTTGTTCCTTGTCAACACACGGTGTCATAAATGATATAGGTATACTCCAATACATGGCCTTAATTGGCGGATCAGTCAATACATTGAACCTAGACTACATGGTGTGTACTTCTGAATACACGCCGTGTATTTTGGTGTTGTATGTCCATAAACGTTTGGCTCCTCTGGACGAGTTCCTCTATTTTATTTTAATCAAAATTAAAAGAAAAATTTGTTTCTATGAGGTGAACGAGAAACTAGGGAGGAGGAACATATTTTGAGATTCATATTTCTAGAATGATTAAACATGAATTGAAACAACTAAATTATTCAATGCGTAAAAAAATCAATGAAAACCTAAATAATTATAATCAACGATATGACCCGTTATGATACCACTTTTAGGATCCGAGCCCAGTGTAATCACGTTGGTGGGTTTTCCCAACATTAATTTTAACGTTAAACAACGTTCAATCTGAGATCTGTCACGTTGTAAAATGCTGAATATTCAGAATATAACTAAGAACGAAAAAAATTAAGAGGGAATATCGGAAACATAAAGATATGATCATCATTTGTTGGTTATAAATAATTTAATTAATTAAAAAAAATACCTTGGTGGAATTCTTTCGTTACTGGTGTCTTCGGTCATGATCATGTTATCCGTCATTGCGTCATAAAATCCAAGTGTTGGATTCCTTTAGTGCTGATCCACATGTGTGCCACGTATCTCCAGACGTCACCGAAGGGATCTCCGGCTACTAGTACCGAAGAACCGTTGCTTGCGATGTCTCCCTTCGATCACCTTTGTCTCTCAGTCTTGAGATCATTCTTGGAGGAATGAGATATTTCGGCCTTGAAATAATTCTCCATAATTGTTGTGGAAAACAATTCTCTTGTGGTAAAGTGTTGGGGTTGTAAGGATATTTATAATGGGGTTTGAGGTTATAGAGTTATGACAATAAATAAATGTGTTATGATTTTTATTTATTTCATTAAATCTTATTGAAAACCCCCATGTCGAATTATTAATTCCTTGACATGCACCGACACTGATTATAATAAATTTCATTTAATAAAAAAATATTATATCCTCAAAATCCTGACTAGAAAAACTAAACACCGTAAAATAATTAATACCCAGCGTTTACTCATTTTCCATAAAACTACACGGCATGTATATTTAATATACACGATGTGTAATTTTACTTTCCACTTTCCTTTATTTCCTCCACCATATATATTAGACCTTGAGTAATGGATTTTTATTTCCTAAATAAATATAACTACATAACTCGCTAACAAATATTATTTCATCCACAATATATTCTCTCAAATAACTAGTGTCGAATTATATTTGATCAGATATCATTAAATAATTATTTAACCAAAGTCAGGAATAATATATATTTAACTTGTTAAATTAATATTTCACTCAGATACATGGACACACATAGTGTGTGACCCTCTATGCCTTTTTCTCAATGTGATTAGGTGGAGCATTCCAAAATTCCATGTTTAGCATCAAGCAGCACGCCAATGCACCCATAGAGAATGAAGTTAATGCTGCAATGACATGTCACCCCATAAAAACGCTTACCGTTTAATATAATCCTTTTTCTGGATATCTCTAATCAAACCGGTTTCATGCTAGTTCCATCAACCCATGTGCTCGATTATTCTTTCTTTGAATTGTTGGAATTGAACTTGACCATACTTTACCATGGACATGGATTTATTTAGGCTATATCAATTCCCTCAAAGGGCCAGAGATATATACTTCCGTTGTGGAACAGAAGCGACAAATCCTTTCTCTCATTATCTATTAATGTAGTATTACTTGTGATGCACCCAACGTATCCTACCTCGCTGTGAACTGTGTGTCGTCACAGTTTTCCTCAATACATCTATGTGCATGATTTGTGATACCCATTAATAATAATCATAATGTCTAAGCACAAATACACACATCCGCAGATAGAGACATCCAATGACACTATGCAATGAGGATTTTCTACTGGCAGGTCTGGTTCTCATAATATCCTCCTGGATATTACCAAGGGGGAACACCATGAGATGCTGCCTCAAGGTTTTATGAGTCCTCACCCCTAATGGCCTGTATTATTTGTCTCCCTCAAATAATATCATCTGGACATAGAACATATATTCAAGAACAGTGTTATGGATCTTCCAGGTTCTCATCATATCAGGGATCCACTATGAACCTATAATTCAGCAGCTATCCATAGGACATTATCACATGAATTTTCACACATAATAACAATCATGATTTGATAAGGATTTTATTAATGAATAAAGAACAATGTAGTTGTTTCTAGGACACCAATACCAACAGTTTCACCTGTTATCAGGGGATGGTAGAGTATCAATGACCTGGAAGCCTGTTGTTTCCATTACCAATTCCAGAATATATGTTGGATGATGTGATTATGGATTTTGTAGTAGGAAATACAAAGACTCTTACGAAAAATGATTCTCTTTGGGGTGTTATTTAACAACTAAAGAAGGTTACACATTTATTTCATATTAGGAAATCAATGATAGTAGAATACATGGGAGAACTGAATATTTTATATATAGTTCATTTTCATGGGGTTCCATAGACTATAGTTTCATATTGGGATCCATGAATTACATCATACTTCAGGTTGGTCTTACAGAAGGTTCATGCTACAAAGATTCTGTTATATATTTCCTTCCACCCATAAATATAAGGGAAGTTAGAGTGTAATGCACAGTTGATAGAGGATATTCTGAATACAAGTTTTTTTTGAATTTGGTGATTCATGGGAGGAGCACTTCACATTAGTGGTGTTTTCCTATAACCAAATTTATCCTGAGCAATTCAAATGGAACTTTTTGATGAAATTTATGGAAAGCCTTGTAGATCAGAACTATGTTGGTTAAATGTAGGTGAGTCGGAGCTATTGGGATAGATTGTCAGTTGGGAGAAATTGTAATAGGTATAGTTGATTCGGATACGTATAATTATGGATTAGAGTTGGCAGAAGTCTTATGGTGATTGACGGAGATGACCCCATTAGTTTATAGGGGGTGATCATTTATTCTGTTGGGAGTCACCTAGATTGGGTCACCAAGAGATATGGAGGTAGGGCAAGTTAGCACCCAGTTTTGTAGGATCATTTGAGGTGCGGGAGAGAATCGGGCTAGTGGAATATCAATTAATGGTTCCTTATAAATTCAGTGCTATGTAGGATTTTTTTCATGTGTCACAACAATGGGGGTATCACCTCGCCCCTTATCATGTGATTTATATGGAAGAGGTTGATCTTGAGATAGATGCTTCCTTTGGGGAGAATATGATACGTTAGTTGTCCCACAGTGGGAAAGTGTTATGGGGAAAGGCCATGTCATATTTTCATGTGAAATTGAACCTGGAATTATTTAATAGGAAACCTGGGAATGTAATGTAGACATGAGGGATTAATGTTCAAATCATTATGGAAAAAAATGATTGAGAATTTTGGGTGTGAAACTTGAGGAAAAGCTGTTACAAAGTTGTAGGGTCCTGAAAAATCCGCAATGGAAATTCTACCCAAATCCCCGAAAGAATTGGGGAAAATAATCAAAGAAAAGACACTAACAGGACTGGTCTGCGAACTGGTCCCATGGAATCGCAATGTGGCTAGGCCCTGCGAGGCACCCCCTCTATGATCCATTGTTGTTCACGAAACGGAGGCAGAGAGCCTACGCGTTCGCGAGGCAGAATGGGTTCTAGTCCGGTTCACCATAAGAAACCGCCCTAACCACAGACTACGTTGACCTGTTCAAGGCACACCCGCTGTCGTTCGTGGAATAGAGGAGGAACCCTCTGTAGCTGCAGAGCACTCCCTGATTTCACCTCGCGGGGGGGGGAGTGTTCAATACCCACTTCGAATCACGGATTGACCAAGTCAGCTATGAACTGGGTATTTGGTTATGGGCCTCCACAAAAGGTGTCGCGTTGCCATAGATACATCCCTTTCACCACTCTATAAAATAAGAACAAGGGGGAATGAAAAAGGGGATTGGATAACTGGAATCAGATTCGGAGGGATTGATGATTTGAAAGGAGATCGGTTGAAGGAAGGCTTCAGATCTCGCAAACTGCGAAATACCCACCCACGAACTACAGCAGGTATACAAATTAACAAGGAATTAGAAAATTCATAATAATTTGGTGAACCACAAACCTAAAATAACAAAAACAAGGAGAATTGTGAACCATATTCCCTCCACGGATGACATCCCCACGGACCGGGGAGTTTATGATTCTTTTCCCATCCGTCGCACAACGTAGCACTCTCCTATGTGGGAGAAGGCCCAACCGACGAGCCTCTGATCGGTGACACACTTGGCCACCGTTGCTTGCCTGGAACACTCTGCGAACCACCCTGGTTCTCGGATTGAACCCGAAGCTGCGAACCACCCTGGTTCGCGGTACGCCAATCTTGCCGCGAACCACCCTAGTTCACGGGACGTCAATCAGTCTGAAGACCACCCTAGTTCACGGACGGCTTCTCCAGACACGTCACACTTCCCCACGCAAAGGGAGACACCACCCATGCCTCTCGGTGGCTCGCCAAATACTTTGGTGTTCTCAATTCCCGTGCCAGGTAAAATCCTTCCGATCCGGCCATGTCCTCCGCGACTCCCTCATTGGCCTATTCATCAGCCTCAAGCTGAGGCCTCCACCAGAGCCACCGAATCCCCATGGTGTAACTTTCAAGCACATCAGCGCGCCATTTTGAGTTCACATACCCATGGTAAATAGGGGAAAAGGGGTTTCCTCGACCCTTGAGTATATTCTCGAAGAATTCATGGGTTCACATTCCCAATGTAATGTGGATTCTATGCTCAGGAATCCCCTTTCTTCCCCTGTAATTGCTAAAGGATCCTCAAGGTATTAAAATACCCATCATAAGGAAGCCCTCATGCACAGTAAGAAAATAGATGGGCACCGGAGCACCCCCTTTCCCTCTCCCACTGGGCTTTGTCACCCCGGGTATCCATATCGGAGTAACCCCCGACCTCATGGGCCGCTCTATGTGTAAGCCCCACTCCACCTATCACAGACACACCTTTCACGACGTGATCATCTAGCCCCTACTACCTCTTGTTTCTCACACCAATCATGACTCACGTGGTCTTAGAGTAAGCATCGACCATGACATAACCATGGGCCTCCTCAGAGTGTAAGCCCCAATCCATCATTCCGGGCAACCCCAGAGTGTAATCCCCAAGCCTAAGCTAATTATGGGGACATTGATCCATGCCAAATCATGGTACATAGGAATCCTCCACGAGGTTCAAGCCAAAAACTTGGTTGTTTCTTCATATCGAGTTCCACACTCATCCAGCATGATGTTTAATTATGTATGTGAACTATGTGGACTTTGATCCTTGCCTCCTAGGCAGGGTACGTATGAAGCCTCCATGAGGTTCAAGCCCACCACCCATCGGACCACCCGGTCTCTCTTCACATCGGTTCCCTGACACCTATCCGAACTACCTCGAAATTGATCCCTACATCCTATGTAGGGTACGTAGGAAGCCTCCCTGAGGTTCAAGCCCAACAACCGGTCGATCTGATCATCTCCACATCGGTTCACAGCGCCACTCCTAGTGCTGCCTCAAGCGAGTTCCAACCCTTCGGGGTCATTAATCCAGCGAGGGATGGTAAACCTCGAGAAAAAATGATTCTGAACCCCTGCATCCAGTTGACCATTTCCCACAAAGGATAAATCCATGGATACTATGTTTGGGTATAAACCAAAGACTCGGGAACATATGAATACGTTTTAAATCTATAAGAGTGTCCCGGAACAGGAAATAAATCCCCCCCAAAAAGGGTGTGATGTGCCTGACTTCCCATCCACTCAACCAATGTGCGTTCTTAAGAGTCGTTGGGCAGACCATCCAGTGAACGCCTGACTTTGGAAAGCAGGTCCATAAATCATTGGATACGGAACCGTTGGGCGTTTCGAGGCCGAAATCCAAAACCAATGAAAGAAAAAATGGTGAAACTGATGAGAATCATTAACCAAACATGATGAGTTTAACCTAATCCCAGAATGTGCCCCCCTCATGATCTAAAGGAAGTCCAAGAAAGGTCATTAATTACACATGGGATTATGAGATTCTGCTTTGACGGGTTTGTAGCTTGTATTTGCTAAAATGTTTTGTAGGTACCACTTTTAGAACACCCTTCGATCCAATGGAATTGCAATGGAACTCACAAGCGTACATTTATAACAACACAAGGATATGACTTCCTCAACAACTGAGGACCCCATTACCCACCGAACATCATCAACACTAGGTTTTAGACACGCTAATCTGAGTTTACCACATGAATGGTACTCTCCCAATGGTGGAGGTGGCCATGTACGCCCTACGATATGCCAGAATTTTCCATTTTCCTGCCCAGCATCGACCGCAAAGGTGGATCCAGACTGCCCCTATTGCTGTCTCCAACCGTTTCGAGAGTCTGTCCCCGGAATGGGACAACACATACCTCCCTTGTCTTAGAGTGGCAGATGAGGACTATATTGAGGACTTAATCCCCACTGAACGAGGGTTCTGCTCCAAGGCCCCCAAAGTTAGACGTCATCGCGATCACGCAGCGACCCGACATCCTTACACTGAGGAGGATGTCCCCCTGAGGATTCAGGCCCACGATCCCCAAGCTCCGGCCCCTCGGACCAACCGACGAGGGTGGAAGACGTTCAATCGGGGACCGGTCATCACCCTAGTCCTTAAGGAGGAGCTCCGCTACCCAGCCACTGAGGCATACCACAAACAGGCACCTACACCTATTCGATCCTCCTGAGCCCACCATCTAGACATGGCGGCATCGTACGAGCTGGCGCGCATCCACGCCGAGCTCCGTCAAGCCCGTCGCTCACACATGACGACACTTGCAAGGCAGACACCTCTCCCGGCCCAGGGTCATGAAGCCCACCAACCTGACGTGGTGGTGACCCAGCACCTGTAGGACTAGCTTCTGGCAGTTGCTCCTGACGCCCGCCATCTTGATATGGTGGCGATCAACAAAGCCTGCCACCCAGATGTGGCGGCAAAGAATAGGTGGGCATGTCACCCTGCCAACAAAGGGCACTAACTCGATATAGTGGGAAACCAATATATGAAGGGCCAGATCCTTGCGGATGCAAGTAAGATCTGCCACACCGATGTGGTGGTAAATGGAGAGATAAATCGGCGTATCCCGGTACAGGGCCAGATTCGTTCACTTTCCCCGATACATGAGAATTGTTTATACCCACTGACCACTGGAGCACTAGAGCAGGATATTCCTACTCCGATACCGGAATGGGCCTTCATACTCGTTCTAGCCAAAGATGTCTCTTTGCATATCCTATAAATGATGGAGGAGTAGGTATCGATCCCAAATCAAATCTTGCAGACCTTCCCGTATGTAATTGCATCAGCGGCAACAACAAGGACTCAGGCCCATGAGCCCATCTCCCCAATTGAGGTGACTCATCTATGAGACGAGATAGCCACATCAGAGCATATCTGCATCCATGCTTCTTCCATGGAGGTTCGTCAACTATATTCTGCGATGCATGGGGAATCGGATTGAGCGGCTTCACTCGTTCCAACTGGGGGACACCCGTCCATCACATTGGATGCTCTAGAACAGGAATATATCCCTGCTAAAAGTCAAGATGTCTGTCGGAGTATCCCGGAAACATCACGGGACCCAATTAGATAGGGTCCCAAAGGCGAAGGCCGTTGAAAATAGCAGACAGTCCCTGCTTCCCGCAAAAGAGCACCCCGAACGCACCAAAGGCAGCTGTAAAAGAATGAGCGGGTTCATGACTCCACTGTGCTGGAAGATGGGGTTCCCGATGCCGCTAAGCACACATCAAAGTCTCAGATCCGTGACTTCCCATTACCATATTATGGGAGAGGCAGTATTAGTTCTGAAGGTCCTCCATGCAATTCTGTTACAAATAACTCTAAAGGTCCTCCCCAAAGCACCCATGGGGGCCTCCCCCGCGGGCATATAATGATCGGTCACGAGAGCTTCTCTCTCGATGTGAGTCACAGAAACCCTCCACATGACTAGAATATCGAGCAGCAAAATGGTCCTCCACTTACTGCGGTCCACCCTGAAGGTCCTCCCCAGGGTATATGCTGCAATCACTCTCCATGTAGTGGGACCACATATTGTGATGGTAGTCCTCGCTCTCATAATCGCAACTACGGAGGCCCTCCCCGTAGTGACGTCTCATCACGACAAGAAGGTCCTCCCCTTGTCGTAGCCTGCCCTGATGGTCCTCCTCAGGGGTTAAGCTGCAATGGAACTCCACGTAGCCAGGCATGAAATCTTGGTGGTAGGCCTCACCACCCTGATAACAGAGGTCATCCCCGTAGAGACTTCAAGCAACAAAAAGGCCCTCCCCTCGTTGTGGTACATTCTGGAGGCTCTCCCAAGGATGTATCCCACAGATATTCTCCCTGTGGCGGTTGTAATGGTAGTCCTCACCATTGCCGCTGCTGTGATGGTAGTCCTCTCCACCACAGCCTCCATTGCGAAGGTCCTCCCCACAATGGCCCCAGGCAACAAGAAGGTCATCCCCTTATTTGCGACGTGTCCTGAAGGTCCTCCCATGGATGTGCGTCGAATGTTAAGCCATGATGGTCATCCTCACCATGATGGCAGTTTTTGCGATGGTCCTCCCCGTAACGATGCCGCGTAGCCAGAATGTCCTCCCCTTGCCGTGAAACACCATGGAGGTCCTACCCAGGGTGTTCACAACAAAATTACTCTATGTAGTGAAGCATCAAGCAGTAATGGTAGTCCTTACCATTATGGTTTCCATTGCAGAGGTCCTCCGTGCGATGAAATATTATTTAGACAGGAAGGTCCTCCTCCGGCCAAATCAAGCACCGAAATGCCCTCGTATGCCGAGGCACTCAAAAGGACGTGATCGAGCATGTCATATTCCCATCTTGTCGCTAGCTACACCCTTCTTTGATCAAGAACCGTTCAAGGGCCGCATTCATCTTCTGAACCACCTCGGAATCTCCCACAAGACAATTCGATACCTACCGGTCCCACTACATCTTACTACAGTGAGCGCCTTAGTTGGGCTGACCTGGTAGAGGAATAACTTGTGGAGGAGTATGATGATATGTTTCACCTGAGGAAACGACTAGCCAGGAATGATATACCAGTTATATTTTGTCCCACAACCACCTCTCAGTACGACATACCCGGGGAGTTGTCGGAAAAATGCATGCACGGCATCCGCTACAATCTTTGGGCGTCCCTCCGCCGGATGAAATCAAGTTGCATGCCCTATGACGGGTATGTAGACCATGTTATGAAGATAGGGGACCTCCTGCGTCACATTGACCTGGAGGCCCTTTCCTCGACACGGCAACAATGCCCCGAGAGGCTAAAAGGGAATATGGAGGCAGCTTGCCTCCGTGCACTGCACGAACTGCGCCTTCTCATCGGTGATGCTCCAACGGGAGTCCATATTAGGGGATGGGGGGAACACGGAGCTCTAAATTTCACTCTTCTCCCTGCAGAAAAGAACCCTTTAGGTATAGTGTCTTTCAACTTCATCACGGAAAGACGGCAATCATGTGGACCCCCTGCTCAGGAAAGGAAACACACCCAACAGAGTCGGGCCTTGAGTAACTCCCAGAAGCGTTAGGACCGGCGGGAACGAGCCAGTCAAAAACTCCTAAATCAATCCACCGAGAGAATCCAGAAAGCCTCTCGCCTAAAAGAGGCCAATCAGCGATCTTTGTCTACCTCCCCATAAGGGTTTGATCTATAGGTGAATTTGGCACCAGATCCAGTTCACCCCCGGATGGCAGCACACGAGATCAAGAAGGTTGCGATAGACGCAACCACTTACGCAATCCAGTGTCAACCCCAGTCTGAATGTCTGGGGGTATTTTTAACAACAAATGCTCCCGTAATACCAATTAAACCAGGAAGAGACTCAAAATCCAGGGAACAGAGCCAACCCCATCCCTCAGGGATGGGGGCATCATTACCCCCTCAATAACAATCTCCCCCATGATAATTAGTATTCTCTTGTCTAGGAAGGATAGTCAGAAGAGGAGGTTCATGTCCAATCCCGTCATTTGAATCATCATCCCCTCCGAGAGGAAGGCACACTGTAAGGGCACATCAAAGAACTCTCTATGTCACCCTTCATCAAGAAGTCTGAGGGAAATCCCAGGTCATGAAAGGGAAAGCCAGCCGAAGGCGTGGGAGATCCTCTTCCTATTTGGAATATGACGTCCTCTGCACCCTAAAATATGCATTCATCAATGTCATTGAGGCTATCCCTGCGGGAGACACTGGATAAAATGTAAATCCGGACGGATCAGGAGACGACGGTTCCAGCCAGGCTGTGACTCACAATGACCCCCTAGGTGTGCACACCCGGAACCAGAGGGCCGCCTTAAATATGGCCTCCCCTTCAGCTAACCTCATTCTGCTTACCCTTTGAGATTACAACAAGGATAAGAATAAAGTAATGGTTACCCTTAACCCATCCCCTTCTCTTGATAAATACGAGCCACTCATGCTCGAGGAGAGGTTCACTCGATAGGAAGAAGAGATAAAAGAATTGAGGTGGATTAACGCCAAGCTTCTCCAGAGGAACCTCTTTATTGAATGTGCATCCCATGAAGAGCCACATCATGCACTCCCAGAATGTGCACCTAAAAGGCTAAGGATTTCCCCTGTAAACGAAGCACGATCAGGGCTCATGCCCAATGAGGCGCCTAGTTCATCCAGCTACCTAAACGTGGATGATGAATACTAGGATTTACCTCCACTTAGGAGGAAACCAGAACAAGTACTCCTGAACCCTATTAGGGTACCCCAAATGGAATATGAACCTTGGTGCCGACCAATCTGGATCGTCAAGCAATGCATCGGGCTATGTCTACCCCAGACTAGGCTCAACAGGATGTAAACCAGGGACTCACCAACACCATCGAGGAACTAACAGCTCTACTGGAAGTGATGGGAGGTCAATGTGCTCTGATACAGCCGGTGCAGAAACACTACCCAGATTGGGTGACCCACACACCACCTCAAAATAATTTTGGGAGCCCTTTATTCACCATCTTCAATGGATCAGGTGATCCGGAGCAGCATTTGATGCACTGCGCATCCTATTGCACCCCTATGATGGGGACTCCGGAACAACAAGAAGCAATGAAACTCATATGATTCGTACGGACCATTCAAGGATCCTCTTTCGTCTAGTACACGAGTCTGTTGGCCCAGTCGATAAAGAGCTGGGAGGACCTCCGACAGCAGTTCATGTTCCACTTCAGCTAAACATTTCCTAAAACAACGGTCATCGATCTCCTGAACTGCAAGCAGAGGGAGAATGAGAGGGTCTCAGATTTCATCGCCATATGGAAAGGTATGACCTATTTTCTGAACAGATCAATGCCTCAAGATCAGATGCTAGCCATATGCATCGATAATAATAGAGATGAGTTGCGAACACCGCTCGTACCGGTGGAGTGCACCACTGGCTTCCTCAATCTCACTGCCATTGACCAGAGAATTGAGGAATCCCAGCAACGGACTACTTCAAAGTCTCTAATAGCCTTGCAGGCTCCTGCGAAAAGATCCCCTAGAGCTGAAGCGTTCGCTGTCACAGTCAAGCCGACCCCTATGCCCGCTCCACTACTCATGACTCCAACAAATCATCATGGGCCTTCTGCATATCAGAGGCCGACCCTGCCTAAACGGGATGATCAGAGAGGACCGAAGCGGAACCAGTTTGAGGAACGAAGACAAAAATTATACTCATTGTGAGATTATCAAGTCCGTGGCTACTTGATTGCCTCCATGAACTGCAACCTGCTTCACCTCCCAGTGCCATGGAAACCTGAAGATGTCAGCCATGATGACAGGCCATATTACTTCCCCTACTATCGGATGTTAGGGCACAATATTAGAGAATGATTCTTCATCAATTAACTCTTGAAGTGGATGGTAGATTCTAGACAAGTCGAGCGAGGACCACCCCCATCACATGTATCATGTATCTCTACCACCGACTCCGACATAGAGGAGGGGTGGAAGAAAGTCACCAGCAAGCAGGGGAAGAAATTTGACAACTGGATGACTCGGAAAACCATCAACCAAGCCTAGGGCATACTCCGAGATCAACTACAGCAGATGGTGTTGCCACTAAAAACCCCTGAAGCCGAAGAACTGGTAGCATAGAACTCACAATCCACTATGAGCTGGTCATCCCGACCGAGTCGAAGGAGGGAACAATCACAAGAGGAGAAGTCCGAGATGGGGCCAAAGTTAGTCCCGACCCTAGAAGACTTTATGCCCTCAAATTTGGCACCACGGGCACCGACCCACCATATGGATCCATCAGAGACAACTGGCCAGGTTGTCCTATCAGAGGATGAAGAGCCAATTTTTTGTTCTATAAACGTCACATATCTCATGGAATCATTCCCTGATGAAGGGTATGATTACAAACCTGAGTTCCCTGCACGATGAACTAGGAGGAGGAACTGTAGAGGTTGGGGATACAAGGGGAGGTGCAGCCGCGTCCGAAACCAACCCTATGGTTGGACCCCAACCCAAACTGTCAATATTTCGGAAACACATGGGATATCCCTTCAACGAACTCTAAAGGAGAGGGAATGACCCTCCACTTCCACAAGAGGCCACTTTGCCCTGTTGTTCTGCGATACCCACCAGAGGAGGAACAGGTGTATGTTCTCCTGGTGCGCACAGATAGATAGGCTGGGCTATGACCTCAAAACATGGTAACACCATCAGCATTCATCCCCATGGCTGGTCCCTCCCTGTCAAATGCTCCAGCTCCCAAAGTACCTGCTAAGACTCTCCCTCCAACGGAGAAGCGTCGACCGTTGGAGCAAAAATAAAACATCCTTAAGAATCTTGCGTTAGTACCAGCCACATTGTCAATCCTGGATGCCCTGGTTTTGTCAGATGACCCTATGGAGGCACTTATTAATGATTTGATTATCCCCCAAGTGTTTCAAGCTGAGGTAGCTTCCACCGAGATTTTCCGGATGGCGACTGGCCCGGTTGAATTCATCGTGGTGATTTCCTTCACCGATCAGGACGAAGATACCATCATGAAAGGACATATCAGACTTCTATATGTGTCTGGAATGATGAATGGTATTAAGATATGATAACTCTTTATAGACAATGGCTATAGAGTTAACTTCCTTCCCCTATGGACACTCTGTAAGTTGGGCTACAGTGAGGATGATCTAATTAACTCAGCCACAAAATTGTTGGGTTACGACAAGAGTGAGTAGAAACCAATGGGACAAATTAAACTAAAGACCCATTTTGGTGATCTTGTAGTCTACACAGAATTCCTGGTGGTCCATCAAAGCACAACATTCAATGACCTGCTGGGAATGTCATGGCACCATAATCACATGGCCATTCCTTCATCATACCACCACTGTATCAAGTATTGCGTCAATGGAAAAAGTTGGAAATTGAACACCAAAAATGCCCCTTTTTATCCCTCTGAGTCACATTACATTTACGTCGGGTTCTATGAGCAAAAGAAAAATAATCCTTTGGTTGATGGTGTCGACTAGATCCCCACTCCAAATGGCCTCGAAATGGTTCTTGACAACCCCCTCAGGCGGCTTGGCATAGATTATGTCCTACCCATCAACCACGTGGAAGGTAGGAGTTCATGTCCGAACACACATTCGGATGTCCTCATGACTTCAGCCACAACGGTCGAGTGTGATAATGTGGGAACGTCCGCTGACCCTCAATCGGGGGGGGGGGCGAAAGCCCAAGCAAGGGAGCCCACGACACCTCACCTCAGGACTTTCAAGAGCTCGTGTCAGGATCTCTCTCCTCGTTAGAATAAGAAGATTAGGATTAATGAGAAGAAGAGGGGGAAGATATCAGGGATGCACCTCCCGCATTTGAGGAAGGTATCTCCACCACTGTGGACGAACTCAGGGAAATAAACCTGGGTACCAAGGAAGAACCGAGGCCCACTCTCATTAGCGCGACCATGTCTCTCGAGGAACACAAGGTATATACCTCCTTCTTATGGAAACACCGAGATTTATATACCTGGAATTACATGAAAATCACAGGACTCGATCCTGAGGTAGTGACGCATCACCTGGGTCTTCCAGAAGACCACCGGGGCTACCAATAGGCCACTAGATGGTCACACCCCTCACATGCTGCCAAGATAGAGGTTGAGGTCGATATGCTCACTAATGCAGGCTTCATCAGGGAGTATCAGTACCCCATTTGGTTGGACAACATCGTCCTTGTCAAGAAAAAGAACGGGAAAATTCGCGTCTTCTTTGACATCAGAGACATTAATCGGAATTATCCGAAAGATGACTTCATGGTTCCAATCACCGAGTTGTTAATTGATGTAAATGACTGGGTATAAGGCTCTATCCATCATGGACATCTATTAAGGATATAATAAAATCAGGATGGCCCGAGAAGATGAAGAAGCAACTACCTTCAGGGCCCCTTAAGGGGTATTCGGTTATCGGGTCATGCCCTTTGGTCTCAAGAATGCTGGCGCCACGTATCAGCGTGCCATGCTTCGGATCTTTAAGCTGTTCCTGGGGAAATTTGTTGAATTTTACATGGATGTCCTAGTGGTCATGACCAGATGGTTCTCAGATCACCTGTCGGACCTTGATATCGTCTTCAACAAGCTTAGGAAACATAGAATGAAGATGAACCCCTTGAAATGCGCCTTTGGGGTTACCTCTGGGAAATTACATAGCTTCTTCGTACGCCATCGTGTTATCGAAGTCGACCCTGAGAAGACAAAGCCTATCCTAAGCCTACCACCTCCTTTAAATCTCACTGAGTTGAGGGGATTCCAAGGGCACGAAGCCCATATTAGGTAGTTCATAGCCAACCTAGCAGGAAAATGTTTTCCTTTCACCAGGTTAATGAAGAAGGGGGTAACGTACCAATGGATAGTGGACTACCAAGAGGCGTTCAAAAACATGAAGAAGTACCTCTTAATCCCACCGGTACTCATGCCCCCAGTCGAAAGAAGGCCTTTCACTCTATATTTGATGGCCCTAGAATGGTCATTGGGAGCCTTCCTCGCACAGAAGAACGACACCGGCAACAAAAGCAGTCTCTATTACCTCCATCGAACCGTGATTGATGTTGAGACTCAATACTAAAATATCAAGAAGAGCTATCTGGACTTCGTCTTCACGGTTCAAAATCTATGATATTATCTGTAGCTTTATGAAGTCCATTTGATCTCGCGGAGTAACCTGCTCAAGTACATACATAGTTTCATTATGCTAACCGGATGCTTATCCCGATGGGAGGTCATACTGCAACAGTAAGAAATCCGGTTCGTGCCACAAAAATCCATCAAGGGCCAGGAATTATCAGTCTTTCTAGCAGAGCACCTTTCTACAGGGACCACTACAGTGGACGCTGAACTAACTGAGGATGAAATCTTCTCGGTCCAAGAGGTGTTACCAGCATGGGAAATGTACTTAGACGACGTGTCCAGAAACCCCACTGGGAAGAGGATGGAGGATCCTTGATTGAACAAGTTGGGTCTGGGGATAATAATCATGTCCCTAGAAAAGGCAGTTTTTCCATATTCCTTCCTCCTATCAGAGGGATGTACAAACAATGAAGCGTAATATCAAGCACTCATTGCAGGCCTGGAGCTGATAATAAAGAAATTCAATGGTGACTATACCATTAAAAAGGAGGATCTAATCCCCCTGTTTGACCATGTCTGATGGATAATTGACGAGTTTTCCAAAGAACCAACATTGAGCTATATTCCCCTGTCCCAAAACGCTTAGAATGATGTATTATCCAACGCAGCCACAACCCTAGCTGACCCAGACAGGGATGAAATGGTCATCAACATTGCTCACCGTCGAATGGTATTTCCATTTGATCAAGCTAAAATGGATGAAATCCACAAAGTCAGTCCTATCCTCAAGCCATATGCTCCTACCACTGGCTGGATGATCCCCATCCCGAACTACCTTTAACAGGGAGAGATTCCACCAGACAGGGCCGAACAAGAGAAAATACGGAGAAGGGCAATCAAGGTTGTCCTATATGGCGGCACGAGTCAACAAGAAATCCTCTACAAACGAGGCCTCGATGGAGTGATTCTCGGATGAATTGATGGAGAAGTACCGTCGCCGTCATGATTGAAGTACATGCAGGAGTGTGTGGAGCACATCAACCGGTGACCAAGCTTTCCCATTAGGTTCAAAGGCTTGGGTACTACTGGCCTACAGTGGCATGAGACTGCGAGGGTTTTACCACAAAATCCCAGTTATACCAGATTCACGCCATCTTTATACATCAGCCCCCAAAGATACTTCACTATACTAAGTACTCCTGGCCATTTTCCATCCAGGGGATAGACGTCATGGAACTATATCCTCCTGCCATGGGCAAACAGCTGAACTATATTCTCACGACAACTGACTTTTTTTCCAAATGGGCAGAAGCCATAGCCATCAAGGAAGTCGGGTCAAGAAATATTGTCATCTTTGTGAAGACCAATATCATCACCAGATTCGGTGTCCCTCATTCTATACTGACAGACAACGACACCAATTTCTGCTCTACTAAGTTGGAAAAACTATACCACGAGTATAGTATCAAGGCTAACCACTCATCCTGCCACCATGCAGTGGACAACGGAAAAATAGATTCTTTCAACAATACCCTATCAAACATCCTAAAAAAATCATGGACAAAGACAAGAAGTCATGGCCGGATAAACTCCTCCATGGAATTTGGGTTTATCGAACCACAATCTGCACCGCTACTCGGTCTACCACGTACTCATTGGAGTACGGCAGAGAGGCGGTCCTAGACATTGAACTACAACTTCCCTCACTCCGTGTTTCCATCTGTGATCAATTATCCGATGATGAGAAGTTAGAAAAGCGGTTAGGTGAATTGGAACAGCTAGAAGAGAAGCAGCTGCACAATCTGAACCACCTGGATGTGTACCAGAATCGGATCGCATGAACCGTCAACAAAAAGGTTCGCCTTCGGTCTTTCTTGGATAGAGAATTAGTGTTGGTCCTCCGGACCCCAATGATACCCGACATGAAGCCTCCAAAGCTAGATCCCAAGTGGGAGGGACAATATATTGTACACAAGGTCTACTCCAATGGAGAATATACCCTGATCTCCATGGACGGAAAATTTACAACCGCTCCTACGAATGCAATATTCCTGAAGAGGTATTTCGCAAAGAGACCATGTGTATTCACATCCTCAACACATGATGTTAAACTGCATGGAATTCTTCCTTAACGCATGACAATAAACTGCACGGACGAAGAAAAAAACCAAATGTACTCATCGTCCAAGGTGCATGATGTTAAACTTCCAAGAACCCAAAGATCCAAAATCTATGACCTCAAACTAAGAGAATAACGTCCTCACCACATGACGTTAAACTGCATGGAGTTCATCCTTACCGCACGACAATAAACTGCACAGACGAAGATAAAAAACGAGATGTACTCATTGTCCGAGCTACATGATGTTAAACTGCCGAGCAGCCAACAGTCCAAAATCTATGACCTTAAACTAAGATCATCACGTCCTCACTGCTTTACGTTAAACATCATGGAGTTCATCCTTACCGTACGACGATAAACTGCACGGATGAAGGAAAAAATGATATGTACTCATCGTCCGATCTACATGAAGTTAAACTGCCAAACACCCAACCGTCCAAACTCTATGACCTTAAACTAAGAGCATTCCATCATCACCGCATGACGTTAAACTGCACAGACAAGGTTATTTAAAAATTCCCTCTTCCCCTGTGTACGGACCAAACCTTCAAAGGGTGTATAGTCATTCAGAGAACTACGTGAGGCTTGATTCTTGCCCTCGCAAGATATGTAGTGATGCCAGAAATCCACACCCAGGCCCATCCACCTCAAAAAGAAAAACAAAAATTCCCATTCTCCCGTGTACGAACCAGAATTGCACGGGGTGTCTTCACGTCCCCACCGCATGATGTTAAACTGCATGGAGTCCGTCCTTACCACACGATGCTAAACTGAATGGATAACAAGAGTTAAGATTTCCCCTCCCCCCGTGTATGGACCAGACCTGCACGGGGTGTAGTTCGTCCTAACCACATGACATTAAACTGTATGGACTTCATCCTCAACGCATGATGTTAAACTGCACGGATTCCAGAGAACTATGTACGACTTGATTCCTACCATCATAGGATATATAGCGACGCTTGGATCCCTAGTCCTGGCCCAACCCCCAGAATAAAAGATAAAAAATTCTTTCTTTCCCCCATATATGGACCAGACCTGTATGAGGTATACTTCGTCCTCACTGCATGACATTAAAAAGCACAAATTCTAGAGAATTACATACTGCTTGATTCCTGCCCTCGCATGATACGTATCAACACCAGGATCCCTAGTCCTGGCCTAGCCCCCTGAATAAAAGATAAAAAATATCTTCTTTCCCCCGCGTATGGACCAGAACTACATGGGGTGTACTCCATCCTCACCCCATGACGTTAAACTGTATGGATTCTAGGGAACTACGTACGGCTTTATTCCTACCCTCGCAGGATATGTAGCTACACCAGGATCCCTAGTCCTAGCCCAAACCCCTGAATAAACAAAAATAATTCCTTTTCCCCCCATGTGCGAACCAGACCGGCATGGGGTGTACTTCTCCTCCTTACCGCACGACGTTAAACTGCACGAATAATTATCTTAAAAATGCCCACTTCCCCTGTGTACGGATTGGACCTCCACGGGGTGTATATATTTGTCCTTACCACATGATGATAAATTGCACAGACTTTTTCCTCATCGCACGACGCTAAACTGCACAGACATCATCGCGACCCACCCAAGACACAAGGCGATACGAGATGGAGATACTCCTTGCACATTTGGATGCATCCTCTCCATACATCAGAATCCTTGACCTGGATAATTATGGATCTTCATAACCACTCATGGCCATCGGATGTAAAAATTCATCGACATGTGGACACCTTTTCATGACTATGCATTCCATGCCCTTAGCGGCTCTTCATAATGATAGTCCCTGGCTCATCTACCGAAGGCAATATTTCCAGAGTCGACACTCTTTCTAGCTCCGTATGCTTACCGACCTCAGAGCCCCCATACTATACCTCCTGATCCAAAAGTTTATGGCGAGGTGGTTTATAAGATCTTTCCCCTTTTCACATCTAGGCATTGCCAGGGTATCCCTATCTGTATAGACATTGTGTCTATTAGTGGTTCACATAGCGACCTGCATCAACAAACATCATGTCAGGACTAGGCTACTTTGACTCAACGAACAATTGCAGTGAAGATGTTTCTTATATACCTGTACACCATTATCCCCATGTGCCGAACTCTGCACTGTGAGCAATCACAGATTTTCATAACCATTCATGGCCATCAGAAGTGGAAAGTGATCAACCTAGGGACACCTTTGTATGACTATGCATACCATGCCATAAGTGGATCTGCATAATGACATCCCCTGGATCATCTGTCAAAGGAAAGATTTCCTCAGGCGGTACTCTTCCTATCTCCGTACGCCTATCTTCCTCAGAGCCCCAACATCAAACCTCTTGATCTGGGAAAACACAAAGTTGCAGTTTACAAGATTCACCCCCCACCTTGTACCAAGTATATCAGAACATGATGACTCGGTTATCCTTCGAGTGACTGCAGCAGTAGTCACCCAATGTTCTGAGATCAATGACCGATAAACTAGCAGTACCTCATCCTTACCACATGACATTAAACTGTATGGAATAGAGGCACACCCCCGAACACAAAAAAGAGAGAAAATATCATCTTAGGGGGCTCTTTGAAACTCAACAAGAATCCAGGGATGGATATCCCGGACATGTCTATACATTCTCCTGCTGAATGACAGACTTCGTGGCCTGGATTATTGTGGATCCTCATATCTATTCATGCCCATCGAAAGTGGAATGTGATCGACCCATGGACACCTTTCTATGACTATGCATACCAGGACCTCAGTGGCTCTGCATAATGATATCCCCTAGCTTGTCCATCAAAGGCATGATTTCCAATGTCAATGCTCTTCCTAGCTCCGACGCTTATCGGCCTTAGAGCCCCCATATCACCATTCCTGATCCAAGAAGCCCCGGAACCATGATTGACACCAATCAAACACCCCAACGTCTGGAGAATGTTGATGTATTCAAACCCAGATACATTCTGATGAAGAGAAGCCTTTGCAAAAATACCCCCGTCCTCTCTGCATGACGTTAAAATGCATAGGAAACTTCAAAAATACCAACTGTCCTCGCTCCATGATGTTAAACTACACAAAAACCTTTAAAAATTCCTCTTTTCCTTTCTGCATGACACTAAACTACGTGGATTATGTCCCAACCACATGACGATAAACTAAATGGTCATACTCGTCACGGGTTCAATGATTAACAAAGGATTTTTCTCCATCCATCAGTGCATGGTTCAGACCTGCACGAACCACCGCCTCACACCAGCGTGAGAAAGAATTACTTCACCCGTTCTTGGGATGTTTAGTCCTAATATTTGCCCCGTATTCAGGCACCCTCTCACCATAAGCCATACTCTGTACTCAGAAAAATCAGAACTCTCATAAGCCACCCCTAGTGGTCCCAAATCTCAACTTCCCTGAAGTTTCTTGGCTATCAGAAGTGGATAGTTTTTCACTTAAGGACACCTTTGTATGACTATGAATACCATTCCCTCAATTGCTCTGCATATTGATCACCCATAGCCCGTCTACCAAAGGCAATATTTCGTTAGGCAATGCTTCTCTCCATACGCCTCTTGGCCTCTAAGACCCCATTTTTATCCCAGGATTCGGAAACCCTCTGAGCTACATTTTTTCAACCTCTTACACAGTCATACCTGATTGCGGTGGAATGTCTTTGAAATGATTATGGAGAACCAGGAGAATTCGTTTTATTTTAAATGATGTCCCAGCTGCATGACTTTAATCTGCGCCAAGCCTCGACCATACCTTATGATAACTAAATGCGTAGGGAAGTGGTCTCCTGACCATGCTCCTAATTAGTATGGATGCGCCAAAAACCCTTTCAGATGTTACACTCCCCTTCTGAGCCACCCTGGGTGGTTTTTATAATTTTCCAAACCACCCATCGTGGTTTCCATGAGCTGGGATTACAAGAATTCCCCTGGCCATCAGAAATTGATAGTTATTTGACATAAGGACACCATAGTAAGACTATGCATCCCATGACCTCGGTAGCTCAGCATATTGATCACCCCAGAACCATCTACCAAAGGCATGTTTTCCTTAGGCAACACTCTTCATACCTCTATACACCGACACAGATCCCATTCCTTGAGACATTCCCTACATACTACTCAAATATAAACATGTTTCAACCCATGTGCATCTGAAGGGTATTAAAACATCTTTAAATCAGTTGAACCCCATTGAGGCCCTCACCCCACCATATTTGGTCAGATCTGTTCGAACTAAAACATCAGTAGTGATAGTCTTGATGGCGGGACTTTAAACTGCTCACAAAATAAAGAGGAATAAATCATGTTAGACTGAAAACTCGAAAAGGGTGATCTAAGAAAAATCCGGGTTATACCTGCTAGGTCCAAAATAAATGGGCCCCGGAAAAATCAGGGCATTAAAAGAAAAATAGAAATAGACAAAAAGATTGTGGGGTTTTCCTACAAAACACTAGCAATAGTCAGACTATTCTCACTGGACCCCATGGTCCTATAAAAAGTTAGAGCTTGATTTGATTTTAGTCCTGGACTCGGATTATTCTATGTTTAGGGAATTCACATATGCAGCAATCGTGCCAAATAGTTTCTATCACAGGAATAATAGAGCGGGCACGCAAGGCCATACCTAGTGACTGCTCCGCCGTGGCCAGTAGATCCTTAACCAATAAAGGCACATGTTTGACATTGTCCCCTACGTCGGGAGTAGGCAAAAATTTGTCATACATCTCACCAGTAATCAGCAGTCCTCCTATCTGGTAGATTTCCCACAGACAAATGATGACTTCACTATGGGCAAGGTTAAAAGTATTAGTACTTGAACACCAGTGGCTGAACTTGTCGGGCAGGATCAGAGATGGTGGGTAAACAACAAATTTGGAAGCCCACACTACAGAGTAGTGATTGACTGCTTCCAGTGATTCAAGAGACTCCCGACAATGATGATGGTCCCAAAAGGACCAGGCCCCATCATTTGAGAAGAGACCAATGGACCGAAGATCCCACCTGGGAACCCACCCCGTGTCAGGATCCCTTTGAGAAAGGTTGATAATAGAAGGGTAGTCCTTAAGGACAACTTTTTGAGAAACATCTTGAGTGCACTGATCGCTTTGGGTCCAGACAAAGCCCCTCAGAAGAAATGTGTTTTTCGAACCAAAATCATATATTATCGCCCTGGATTGGCTAAGGATTTCCGGAATGAATTTTGACGGCACTTACAGTAAAAGAGAAGGGAGGAATGAGAAAGTAGGGGGGATAGGGACGTCATCCTGAAGACCGAAGCCGTAGAGAGTGAGTCTATTTGATTATGGATACATCAAAATCTCAGGGGAGATCAGGTTCTTCAATACACCATCATCGGGAATAATGGACCGACTAGGGTATTATTTGACACCCTCTGCTCTGTGAATCATAGATGAACGTCTCTCTGAGCTAGTGGAGAGCGGCTCTGCTGCATGCCTCGACACAGAATGAGGGCGATCCATATTTTCTCCCTGCACAATAAGAGCAAACAATTGGTTAGTCCAAAACAAAAATCTGGATAAAAATAACTAGATATATGGCTAAGGAGACTTCATAGGAAAAGTGGATAAGGAGGCTATGGAGGATGGTTCGTGATTACATCATCCCGCGAACCAGAACATCGCAAAATCAGTCTGCAAATCCCTGGCCCGTGGAGTGTTTTCCAGGAAAACGTGAACGAAGTTGCTCTGCCAAATTTCATTCCTGACATTATTTGGAAGTCTCAAATACATTTTAATGTTCAAGAGATTTTTAGTCAGCGGAGCATCGAAACTGCGAATCAAGTTCCTCCACAACCCTTCATCACTTAATTTTTAATTAATTAAGAGTAATGGTTCGCGGTTGGTAAGTTGGTTCGCGGGTGAAGGTGACAGTGGTGAAAGAATTGTTCATAGAGGATTGCTGTTAGTTCGGGGATGAGGCACTTCGCGAAGGAGCAAACACGCAGAGGCGAAGGAGATCTGGTTTCGCGAATAATTCGGTAAAGGACACGTGAAGGGCTCCCCGTATTTATAGGAATGGTCCCTTATTGGGTCCACCTTTCAACCGCAAACCATCTCAGTTTCAGGACCACTTTTCATCGGAATGGTCTCCTCTTCATTCCGATCGGACCCCATTCCGATGGGGGGAAATTGTAGGGTCCTGAAAAACCCTCAAAGGAAATTCTAACCAAATTGCCCAAATAATTGGTCAAAATAATCAAATAAGATAAATAAACATGACCGGTCCACGAACCGTTCCCAATGATGTGCAATGTGGCTAGGCCCCAAAATGAACCCCCTCCACGAACCATTGTCGTTCGAGAAACAGAGGCGGAGAGCCTCCGCAGTCATGAGGCAGAATGTGCTCCAGTCCGGTTCACCGTAACGAACCGCCCCAACCACGGACCGTGTCGACTAGTTCAAGTCGCACCCGCTGTTGTTTGCGGAATAGATGTGGAACCCTCTACAGCTGCGGAGCACTCCCTGAGTTCACCTCACGGAGGGGGGGATCGTTCAAAACCCACTATGAATCGCGGATTGACCAAGGCAGCTATAAGCCGGGTATTTAGTTATAGGCCTCTGAAAATGGTGTTGTGTGGCCATAGATACATCCCTTTCCCCACTCTATAAAATGATACCAAGGGGAAAAGAAAAAGGAGATCTGAGAAATGGAATCAGATTCAGAGGTATTGGAGATTCGGAAGGAGATCGGTTGAAGGAAGGCTTCGGATCTCATAAACAGTGAAATTCCCACCTAAGAACCACAAAAGGTATAAGAATTAACAAGGAATTGGAAAACAAATAATAATTTGGTGAACCAAAAACTTAAAATGACAAAAACAAGGAGAATCACGAACCATATCCCCTTCGCGGATGACATCCTCACGGACCAGAGAGTTTATGCCTCTTTTCCCATCCGTTGAACCGCGTAGCACTCTCCTACGTGGGAGAAGCCCCGACTAAAAAGCCTCTGATCGGTGTCGCCCTTGGCCGCCACTGCCTGCCTAGAACCTTCCGCGAACCACCCATGTTCGTGGATTGAACCCGAAGCCACAAACCACCCTGGTTTGTGGGATGCCAATCATGCGGCGAACCACCCTGGTTCGTGTGATGTCAATCTATCCATGGACTATTCTAGTTCACGGACGGCTTCTCCATCCGCGTGGAAATTCCCAACGTGAAGGGCGCCACCACCCATACCTCTTGGTGGCTCGGCAAATACTTGGGTGTTATCATTTCCTGAGCCAGGTAAAATCCTTCCAATCTAGCCAAGTCCTCTGCAACTCACTCATTGGCCTATTCATCGGTCCCGAGCCGAGGCCTCCACCAGAGGCACCAGATCCGCGTGGTGTAACATTCAGGCGCATCATCGCGCCATTTTCAGTTCACATCCCCATGGTAAATAGGGGGAAAGTGGTTTCCCCGACCCTTGAGCAGATTACCAAAGCATTCCTGGGTTCACATTCCCACGGTAATGTGGAGTCTGAGCTCGGGAATCCCCTTTCTGCCCCTCTACTTGCTAAAGTCTCGTAGAGGTAGTAAAATACCCATCAGAAGGAAGCCCTCATGCACTACAAGAAAGGATATGGGCACCAGAGCACCCCATTTCCCTCTCCCGCAGGGCTTTGTCACTCCGGGCATCCATCTCGGAGTAAGCCCCGACCTCAGGAGCCGCTCCATGCATAATCCCCACAAAACCTCTCACGGACGCACCTTTCACGACGTGATCGTCTGGTCCCATGCTGCCTCTTGCTTCTCACACCCAGCATAACTGACGTGGGCATAGAGTAAGAATCGACCATGACATCACCATGGGCCTCCTCAAAGTGTAAGCCCCAATCAATCATTCTGGGCCGCCCCAGAGAATAAGCCCCAAGACTACGAGAACTACGAGGACTTTGATCCATGCCAAATCATGGTACGTAGGAAGCCTCCAGAAGGTTCAGGCCAACTACTAGGTCATTTCGTCACGTCGAATTCCACCCTTGTCCAGAATGACGTTAAACTGTGTATGCAAACTACGTGTACTTTGATCCTTTCCTCCTAGGAATGGTATGTAGGAAGCCTCCATGAGGTTCAATCCCACCACCCATTGGACCACCCGGTATCTCTTCACGTCGGTTCCCCAACACCTATCCGAATTACGTGGACTTTGATCCCTGCTTCCTATGCAGGGTACATAGGAAGCCTCCCTAAGGTTCATTCCCAACAACCGGTCGATCTGATCATCTCCACATCGGTTCACCGCACCACTCCTAGTGCTTCCTCAAGAGAGTTCCAACCCTTCAGGGTCATTAATCCAACAAGGGATGGTAATCCTCAAGCATAAATTATTCTGAACCACTGTGTGTAGTTGAAAATTTCCCACCAAGGTTAAATCTGTGAATACTATGTTTCGGTATAATCCAAAGATTCGTGAATATATGAATATGTCTTAAATCTATAAGAGAGTCTCATAACAGGCAATAATTCCCCCCCAAAAAGAGTGTGATAAGCCTGACTTCCCATCCTCTCGAGCAATATGAGTTCTTAAGAGTCATTGTTCAGACCATCTGGCGAACACCTCCTTTGGAAAGCAGGTCCATCCATCATTGGATATAGAGCCGTTGGGCGTTTCGAGGCCGAAAGCCAAAACCGAAAAAACAAAGGTGGATAGATTATAAGATCCTATCATTTTCTAGAGCATTCGTAGGTTCATTTTCTGGTACGTTTTTTTATTAGGTAACCTTAGGTTGGGGTATGACATAGCTTGTGTTTGGATAATGTTTTTAATGATTTTGTTAATACACGATAATGTTCACAGTTTTCTCATTGTTTGGCTAAATCATGCACTAGTTAACCATACAGACAGTGGAGGTCGGCACAGTTGGTGAATGGTTTTCCGAATCTTGTGCCATCAAGCCTTGCAGGTAGTGGAATGCCGCACGTTTTGCGCATGTTTTGGTCAAATCATGTGGCCTCCAAGGTGAAAATGGGAATGCATGGACGTTTTATATAAAAAATTGGTTTTAAAACCCCATGAACCCCTAATACCTCTCTAATTCAAACCTAGGCTCTTGCTTGACAATTATTGGGTGATCTCAGAGCCTTCCAGAGGGATTCCACAGTGATCCAAACACCATTCTTCGATATTTGAGGCACGGATCGAAGATCCTCCCTTAGCCATATATTTGGATTTCAACTCATTGATCCTCTGATTCATTCATACATCATTCATAATTCTTTTAATTGATTATCTCCACCATTTCCGTGAATCTAAATCTATTAGTTGAGATCTAGATCTATGATTTTGGATCTTTATTTATATTTTAATGGTCTAGATACTATTGATCATAATTGTTATTTAGGGATTTAGATACGAAGCTTGATCAAAGACGTTGTGCCGCACAGATTTTAGGGATTTACACTAGGTTAACATCCATCCATAATCCAAGGTAGTTGGTCTAAATCAAACACCCATAGTTACAATTTATGATATGTGAATGGGAGTTTATGATTTTGAAGATTATCATGATGATTGATTTCCATAATTGGAGTAATTATTAATGTTCAATTGAATTAATGTTTCCTTGGTGATTAGTTGATAATTGAATCCCAGAACAAACAAAGGGCGTTTCTTAAAAGGGATATTTTGGAGATTTTTTATGGGTTGAGTTATTATAATTGAGATATTTATTTAATTCTGATAATATACTTAATTGGGTGAAATTAATTATGAATTGATGATTTCCTATGTAAGATAACTAATTTTGAGAGTTAATTATTGTACTTGGTGTTGGTCAAAGATAATTAATTGTGATAATTAGTTATGAAAAGTTGATATTCGACATGGATTATTAATTGTGAAGAAATAATTATGGAATGCGAATAGTGTTGATTGATTGTTTAATTGATGAAATAATTAATGTATGATGTTCATAGATAATTTTTGAGTTAAATAATGGCCATTGAAATGTTAAAATAATCATTGTATTTGTAATGGAATAATGTATACAATTACTATGAATTAAAGATTGTTTTAATGGATCATATTTTTGTGGCACTAGACATGTCATTCTAGACCAATTAAAAGATAGGATTTGGACATGGTGTTCCTCCCTAATAGATATCCATGATAAATATTATGGGGTGCAATGCATGATGAACTACACGAAATGAGAAAAGGAGTGATAGGCATGCTGACCTACACTCAATGATATTGTGGTTCTAGGCATGACGACCTACAGAAAACAAATGATAATAATAAATGATGATTTAAATTATATTGTAGGGATTTTCATGATGACCTACATAAAATGAGTGATAATAATGAATTATTATTCAAATAGAAAAAAATGAATTGAAACTGGGCCTAATATGTTGATTTGTGATTAAATGAAAATGACATAACTATTTTAATTCATCATTGAATTAATTGATTCATAAAAATGAATACACTATCTGTTTACTGGACTCAATTTAGACACCATTGGTGGTGGTCTATAGGGTTGTTCTCAAACCCTATTTGGGACACCTAATCATCACCTAAGAAGACTTTGTTTTTTCAAGAAATGATTTCGGAATTTCCCTAGGATGGGATGATATTTGGGATTGGAGAATGGGAGAGGGAACCAGAAGTGTTCCGGGACCTATTTTGGAGTCATTGTGTCTTTAAATTTAGTTGCATTGTAGACAGTTGAAACATCCATTGTTATAGAATGATTTACCTTCCATTTAAGTATTTCATTTTCTATTTTTGACTATCATATGTCATGGTATTGTTGGGTTATTTGTACACTTCCAAACATGGTGATTGTTGTTTGTGTTTGGTGGTGTTTTATTCTGATAAAAGAGGGTATAATCACCCAAATACTGACTTTCCATCCCATCACTACTAGTCGGCACCCTCTGGTGTATGGGGATGTTCACATGAGGTCATGTGGCCAACCATCTTGGGGCACCGTTCAGGGATCCCAAGTTGGGATGTCACAATATTTAATATAAAAATAGATATCTTTTATATGTATTGTCAAAACGAATTTTAAAAACAAATAATTATAAAATATTTTTAATTTTGGAAATAAATAATATTATATATTAATAATAACTTCTATGTTTTAATAAAAATAATACTGTGGAATCCACTATAATATAATATAATAACATCATTTTAATTATTTTAAATTTAAATAAAATATTATCATTTATTATTATTATTGTGATAAATCTGATGGTTATGTGGCTGATATATATTCAATATATTTATGTTGATAAGATTATGTTCCACTTTATGATAGTTTTATAAAAAAATAATCATTAAAAATAGTAAGAAAATAACAGAAAAAGGTAACTACACTGTTATAATAAAATTATTTAATCATAAAACCAAAATAAGACTTCATGTATGTAGAAAATAAATAAATCCTCTAAATGAAGATTTGTATATGTATATACGAAATAATATGGTAACCTATCTTCAATATTACATTCCATTAATTTAATATAGATATAAAATTAATGATATCATGGTGCTTCTTTGTTCTAGTATGAATCAACATTATTGTGAGAATTAACAAATATGTTTATTTGTGGGGGAACAATCATAAGATAACATATGTTTCAGGTGGTAGGATATATGGAAGGTCTCTTGATTGAAAGTAATTTATGAGTATTTTTTATGAAATGAAAGGGAAACTATTATACATACTTATGATCTTCTAAATTTTTAATTATTTTAGGAAGTAATATACAATAAATACTTTGAAAAGAGTATGTGAAATCCTAATGTTTTTTATAATTAATTGAAGGTTAGAGGGAAACTATATACACTATTGTTTGGATTCCACTTGTAGATATTTAAAATATTAAATCCTAAATATACAACAATTTTAAATAAAATAAAAGGAATTAAATAAAAGGAACATAATTTATTCATAATGATTTGTTCTCTTATAATCTATTTATTTTAATATTTCAACACTGTATTTTCATTCAAATTTATATCTAAAAAATATAATAATAGTTATGTTTATCCCAAAAAAAATAATTTTGAAAATATTAGAAAAATATTATAATTAGACTAGTAATTTAAAATAGATCTATAATCATATCACCATAAATAATATAATTAAACATATTAAAACTTTCAGAACTGAATTTTATGTCATTTATTGTTATAAGATAGCGCTGAAAATCAATTTCAACATAAAATAATAAAATATTTAATTTTTAAACAAATTAGCACGTTATGTCTTTTTAGTGTCAAATTATAAAATTATTATGGATTACTGTAATTATGACCATGCACTATACAATATAATCAAATTTATATGACCAAATAATTTCATAAGATTTGACTAAAATATTTTGAATATAAGAATACATTGATATATTTTGAGTCATTGAAATGGTTTAAATATTAAATAAGTGAACTCTATATCCAAGTTGACATTAATTTCAAATAAGTATATTTTTTATAACCCAAAAGGTATAAAATTAATGAATGATTATTAATACATTTTTTCAGATTTCTTACAATTGCATTAAATCAAGTAATATAAATAAAATAAATGAAGAATTATCTATAATTTATTATTTAATATACAATAAAAACATAATTTTCCAAAAAATTGATAAATATCATATTTAGTGACCAATGTGAATAGGGAATTATAGATGTAGTATAAAAATTTACCAAAACAAAGAAAAAATGATTAGAATTTTTAAAAATCCAACACAGATTCTATTATCACAGAAGATGGGAGTAACAAACACCATAGAGTGGTGTAAGAAAATAACAATATAAAAAAATCATAATATTGAATCCAAATTTGGTCTCCTAAACAGTTCTTATAATTCTTGGAAAAAAATAATTTCTGTTAGTAGAAGATTCATTTCATGAATAGGCTATATACTATGATAGTTTTGAATAATCACCCAATAACTAAAAGGATATATAGAATATTTTCAATATTAAACTATAATGACTAAAATAAATCATTTTATAGAAAAACTATAATAACTTCACTAATGATAGACCTAGAACCACCCATCAATGCAATACATAGAACCCTGTAAATATTTTCATAGCTATCAATGACAAGGCATGCATAATTATTCAAGAAGTATAGATATACTATCAATAAAATAATTTGTTTATGTTGGATTAAAAAAATATAATTAAAAATATAAAAATAAAATAAAATAAACATAATAATAAAAACAATAAAATATTCTCAAATATCAATGAAGACTGTATCAAATTCATCTGGATACCCTACTAATTAAAAAAATGAAATATAATTTTTTATTTCATTAATAATATATAATTATTATAGAAAAAAAATTCAATCACAACAAATAATGTGGTAGATTGTATGAAAAACAAAATACGTAGAACTTAATAGGATAAATAAGAATACAAACTAGGACTCAAATTCAATAATGGATGAGAATATGTTTTCACGAATTAAGCATATCACTTACCAATTCAATAAGGTGTTGTTTTATAGTAGATTGCAATTCAATAGAGACTTATTTTCAATTAGAAGGTTCATCAATTTTATTTATCTAGGGCATTGTAGAAGAATTTAGACTAATTCTAAACAATATTTTCATTAGTTTCATCATATTAAATCATTAAAACTAAAAGAAAACAACTCAATAATATTATAATAGATGATTTATTATATATAATCTAAAATGACTTAATTAGAAATAATTATCTTTATGTGGAATTTTTTTGAGGTGATTAAAATAGACATTATTGTCACACTATCATAGGAAATAAGGTTGAGAGGGTATCCTTATATACTCCAAAAACCTAAGAACAATAATTTTGATAAATTAATTGCAATAATGGATGATCTAAATGTATTGTTTCATTCATAATTAATATCAACCATAATCCCTTATCCCTTGATGGACTATTTTATGTTCCCTTTGTCTTTATAGGGAGGAGGAGGATGAACACTTCTCATTCTTGAGATATATATCTTCTATCATGAAATAATTATCATGGGGATTTTTTTTCAAAACATCTCTTTAACCCTAGAAATGAAGTATGTTCTGTTATGTACCTATGGTTGAAAATACTATATTGTACAAAGTACATCTAAAAATTTCTTAATTATAAGTTATCCTGAAATCTAATAAAAGTAATAATTTATTATTTCAGGATTTCCTATAACTTTTTGATATTTAAATATCATTTATTAAATAAATTAACTAATATTTAATTAAATTTTACCTCAAAAAAATATCACATCATATTGATGTTTATCGTGTCCACTAACTCCTCCTCATAATTTGTCTTATATAATGACTATTGGGTTAAATAAATGATGCTCAATTTTTTATTAATTCAATAAATAAATAATTATTATATTCTATAATTAGAAAATATTTATTTATCTAATATTAAACTCACATATATTTCTCTTGGAGTTACTATTTGTTGAATTTATTTAACTAAGATTAGGTGATTAATTATTAATCATCAGTTATGAGAATAATATCTTCTCAAATATTAAATTAATGATTTATGATATTAGGGACCATGGAATATGAAAATTTTATATCTATATACGATTTTCTTAGTTGTATTAGGTGTCCTATCCTAAAGAACAAGATTAACATTTAGAAACATGTTATGGAACCCATACGGGGGATATTATTATCATGATGAAAATGACATCATACATACACTCACTATGGAATATAATCTATATTTCAGAGTATAAAATAAAATAAGTTTCATAATTTTATGATCGATACATATGAATGATAAATATTTTTTTGACATAATAAAATTGATTCATAAATAAATTTCATTGAACCTAGACATAATTAGATATTTAAATTTTAATGAATGTTCCAGAGATACCTACTTCAAGTCTGGGCAGAGAAAAATATTTTCATTACATACTCCTTAATGTATTATCACCTAAGACACACCCAAATTATCATACCTTAAAACAAGAACATGTTTTTAGAGATTTCATAAATATGTGAAGTTAATAAATGAAAGAGAGGCATTAAAATTAATATCAAGGTTAGGGACCAGTGCACAAATATACATATAAAAATATCTATTGAAACATATGACATACAAAATACATATTGGTGTGTCTGTTTTCATATCCTCTCCTCCTAGATATTACAAAGTGGAAAATTAATGTAAATAATTATAAGTGACATATAATCCATTAACACCTAATATCCAATCATTATTTGTTTAGCCTCAGATGAATAACATTTACCCATACAATATATTTTTAACATGATTTTCATTACACATAAAAGATATCATTATAGGGGCTGGAAACTATAAATATATTATGAAATTAAGGATCAAAATAAATTGTCGCATTAATGTTTTGTATAATATAATCATAATGTTTTAATATATTTATTTAATATTGTATGTTATGAAAATTTATGTTTTTACACTAATAAGTATGTTAGTTGTAAAACACTAACTCTAATATACAAACACATTCAGAAGATATAATCTTTAACAACATTTGGAATTTATCTATCACATCATATTTTTTCCTCTGTTAATATAAGGATTTTTTCAATAGGTTCACTACATTTTCTTTTGTCGAAATACTTCTTATTGTTACTTCAAAACTTGAGAAAAATCTCCAATGTGCTAATTCATTGGATTGAAATGATTCATTTAATGATATGACCATGGATTATTTGTGAATTATACCACTAAATTATTTTCAAATATATCATTAATGATGCTTTACTACAAATAAAGAGATTAATCTATTAGATGATGTTTCTAATATTATTTTTTTCATTATCTACTTCACATGATTTTAAATACATATTATCTACGTTTTTATTTGAAACAACTAATTTTTTAGATCTTTCTACTAATGAAACCTCTATTAAGTATGAATACATATCCCAATTGTTATTTTAGATCCTTATAAACTATATACAAACTAGAAATTTTATATCCCCTTATATATATTACCTAATATCTTTATTAAACAAGAAACGTGTTAATATTATACCTCAAGTACATTTTGATAATCTTAATAGTATTTCAATGTTGTTATCAATGGTTTTCTAAATTTCTACCAACCATGATTAAGGTATATAAAACACCAATCATTGTATATAACATGTAATATATGATAGATATTAACATATACATGCAAGAAATATTTTTAATGAAATTATATATTCTATTGTGTATAAAGAAACATTTTCAGTGAGATATTTATACCAAATAATCAATGGAACAATCCAGTCATAGGCTATTACATATTGAATTTATTCAGAAAATTATCAATTTTTGTACCCTAATTTTGGTTAAGAAACATCAATCACAAATGAAAATGATCCTTAAAATATTTATTACTTCACCTAATGATTTTTATATAGAAGAATTTATTAAACCATGTAATAAGTTACAATAAGGATGGTATCTCGTTTTCCATCAGTAACATTCTATCAATATTAATTACAAGGAAAAGAATAACAGTCCAACTAAACCTCTTTTATAAATAGTTCCCATATTCATTATTTTGGAAAATAAAATTTTATATGGAATCAAAAAAAAATTATTCCATGATTAAGAGTTGTTATTCATTCTGTAAATGTATAATTAGAACTTAAATATATAATTGGAATCCATTATATTTAAATTAAATTATAGATGTCTTATATATATATATATTAATGAAAAGGTTCCTATTGGGGTGGGTCATTTTGATAAATAATTTCAAAATTTCAAAACCTTGAAAATTTACAATGGAAGGTATATTTAAATTGGATTTTACTATAGAGATTTTTGAAGGGCTTCATCATAGTTTATTCCTTGAAAATTTGAAACCCCTTTTCATTGAGTAACACCATATATGTATTGATTTTACTATCAATGTCCATTATCTTCCTGAATATCCATTTTCTCAAATATGTATTTATATCAACTAGAGGATCCTCTAAAACAAAGATGTGGTTCTAATACGTGTAATATATCTATGAATTTGTATCTTCTTTTAATCTTGAATATTCGTAGATTCTTACAGATTCCTTATAGGAGAGTGGTTAAACATTATCATCTAATACTGTGTGACCATCCTCAGGGACTATAAAGGCAAATCCCTCCGTTTCTCGAACCTCTCTAGTGCTCATATACAATACATGGGTATCAAGAGAAACCTCTTATAGGGATCTTAATATAATTTTTTTCCTTTTCCTACTCTTATTTATCTCTATAATCAAATTTTTTAGAATCATCATTCCTCAAAATATTTATTTTGAAGATATAATCCCACCCAGGAAATATGGATTCTCTAGCCACTTTAACATTATTATTGTGGGATCATATAGATTATATACTCTTGTTTCCCTAGGATATACAATTAAGAATTTCTTTTAAATATTTGTTATATTTCTTTCCAAGATAACCATAAAAAGTTCTATAACCTTATATGTGAGTATCTGACAAAAACGTTTCATTGCACTCTATAATTTGAATGAAATTATATTTTCTTCTTTAGTTGGAACAATTTTTAGTGTGTGTGTTTCAAACTATAATACATATCTCAAAAATTATAATATAAGACACACATGACCAATCATATTCCTCACAATTTATAACAATTTATGGTTCCTACATGATCCTATAATGTATATGGAAGATGTATTTGAGATAATTTCTCTAAATCCATTATAAACACAATGAAATACTCTTTATGATATTCCATGTATTTGTCAAAGTGGTGTTCATTTCTTCATTTACAAGGATAATTCTCACTTAATTCATGTATTCTATAAATTTTTAAAATGAATCATACATATATATCATTAGTATGAAATATACATATCTATTAAATTTGACAGAAAAAGTTACCATGTAAGAGTATCCAAATCTAGACTCGACAATCAATTTTTGTTACACATATGTGTTAACTAATTCTAAAATCACTATGGAACTCTCTAACATTAAAATACATATGTGTTATGTAGTTTGACCTTAATAACATGTTTGAATGATATAATGTGGTTTTATTGGACCTAAATTGAAAATGCATATCAGAATTTATTTTTTAAAAAAATTTCCTTTTAAATTGAAGATGTTAGTGCCACTATAATTTAGTGTTATTTAAGTTACCTGATCATGATTATTTATCAACTAGTAATACTTGGTCTTCATGTTATAGTATATGAAAGGCCATTGTTATAAAACCATAAGATTTTGTGAAATTCTTTCAATTAAATTTATTATTTTACATATTTTTTATTACATGAATCAACAATTCATTCTTGAAAAATAAGAAATAATGTGTTTACCATGTGTTACATGCAACATTGAGGTTAAAACAGATGTGAAATACTATTAAATTATTATTAATTAATATAATACATACCATCTAGACAATGGAATTATGAGTATTAATAATAATAGATAAAATGTAAAAATATAGTATTTACATGTTTTGGAGAAGGAATTATTTTATGACAAATAAATTAGAAATGAAAATATAAACTATTTTCAATGAAATGAAATCTTTTTCTAAAAAACAATTTTTAAGAAAGAAATATTTTTTTAATCAAAAAATTATAAAAACATTTTTTGAATGATTTTAATGATATAAATATAGTATATATTCCATCAACTATTTAAAATTCATCTTATATGTTTTCTAAAAAGTGATAAAAATAAATTAAATTTTATGCTTGAAATTTTATTTTTCTAAAAAAAAATTATGTTCTCTATTTTGGAATGTTATATTTAACGTAATTTTTGAAAATATTATCATCTTGTAAAAAAATTATAATGTCTGGATTTTCATATTGTATTTTTTGAGAATTTTCAAAAAAAATTATGAAAAGTAAAAAATACAGTATTTTAATTGAAATCATGATTTTCATTTAATTTTTTTATGATGAAAATTTATATGTCAAATTGGTTTTATATTATCATATCGTGTATGATATATCCATTGTAAAATTCAGTTCATTTTTTAGAATTTAATTTTTATATTGGATATAAAAACGTCATAAACTTAAGGACATTTTCTCTTTAATAACTCGCATTATCATCATGTATGCGAGATTAATTTTAAATCAAAATTTTCCAGTATTTTAAAATTAATTTTAAAAAATAGATTCCATGTTTTGAATCATCATAATTTTTATTATATAATAATATAAACTAATTTTTTTTGGCCAAAATGGAAATTTAAAATCTTAAAAATTATTTACAACTATTATGGTAGAAACGGTTTACTAAGGGTTTAAGCTAAAATGATATAAGTTAAAATGGATTAATAACTTTTTTAAATATATTTTATGGAAATATTAGAACACTATCATGTATAATTCTCAATAATATTTTATTTCTGAGCCTTTTAGGATGATAAAAATGTGTGTACAACATTTTCTTCTAAAAAATAACAAGTGTTCCACTCCCCTTACATATAAAGTCCACCCCTCTTATGTCATCTTCACACCTTCAAACCATTTTGGATTGGAAAATACCTACCCAAATAACATAATGGATCCCATTATATCATCATGTAATCAAAATTTATGGATTAAATCCTACATTATAAATTTTTTTAGCCAACCAAATGAGGTTACTAGAATAAAATGATATAGGAATATTATAAATGAAATTAAAATATATATTAAGGGATATGTAGTCCATATTTTCGTTTTTAGAGATATACGAGAATTAACCTTTAGTTTCTTTTGTGTGTGTATATAATTCCCCACTTAAATTTTATGACATTTATCTTCTTTTATTTATGATATTAACTATAACATTTGATGTTATTATTTATTGGGGCTTATGAAAAAAAATATTTAAAGGGTTAAGGTATTTTTTTCTCACTTATTAATTCAATTTGAAAAATTCCATGTTGACCAACTATTTATTTTATGTGATATATATAATACCCATTAATTTATTTTATGATGTTTATCATGAATATTTTTTGGATTAAATACCCAATTTTGGGTGTCAATCTTTTTGTGATTATATTTCTGATGTTAACAAAGCGGTAATGGGTTTATATTACATTCTCTTCATTTATCGATATTATTTATGATTAAGTATTAATTTTTGCAATCTAACTGTCCACCTATCATGAATTCTGATGAATTTTCATATCATTTTATTATTCCTCATATATTCAAGTGATATTACGACATTAAGACTTTTATGTATTTAAAATTGAAAAAAAATTATACGAAAAGTCATATTTATTTCTATATTTAGTCGAATAACCATTTTTCTTCTAAAACCATTTATTTCTAAATTTTATCCAAAAATATTATTACAATTTTTAAAATTATTTAGTTATTAAATTAGTACCAATTTTTTACTTTTTACATTTTTTAATCATCATTTATATGTTATCAATAATATTTTCAAATGTTTTATGAATTTTTAGTTTTAAGAATTAATTTTCAATGAAATTTTATATTCATCATGAAATATTCCATGCGATCTTTCAAAATAATTCTCTTGTTAAGATATTGTCCTTTGATATATCTTATGATTTTTTGGGGATATGAAGAAAGTATACCATTTTTATTTTTTCAAGAAATTTTTTATCATTATAAGATGTTTGTGAATCATGTTTCTAATCCACATGTCATACAATGATACAATTATTATGAAAAACTAATTTTTTCATGTTTCATGATTTGAATAAATCATTAAATGATTATAAAAACTATTGATTCTTAATATGAAATGATGAGATTAATTTTTTTATGAATCACATTTTATTTCCTGAGTATGATATGGTGAATATTTAATATTCTTGTGGAACCAATATATAATATGTAATGTCTGTTACTTTTGAGACTTATATTTACCAAAACTGAATTGGGTAAGGATTAATGTTATGAAAGGAAAAAAGGTAAATGAGAGGGTATACTTGGCCTAAAATAAGAGTCCACATGGAAGGATATCCCATGATCCAAACTAGAGGGTACACTGGTGGTTATCCCATTCCCAAAACAAGAGAGTACGCTAGAGGTTATCCCATGCCTGGAATAAGAGAGTATATGGGAGGTTATCCCAAGGTTGAAGCACATACATTGTTGATAATCATATGCATAACATATTATGAATGTATTCTTAGATATCCATAGAACATCATTATCTATGTTTTTGTGTATTCATCCATTCTATGTCTTATTCTGATTTAATTCTCTTATGGATTATATTTTTTTATTTTTTGATTAATATATTATAAACATACAACCATTATCCCCTTAGTAAATATTATGATATTTGATTTGTATGATATGGTTTTCAAAGGAAATAATCATTTTCTCATACCCTTATTTTAAGTTAATGCATATGTATCTCTCTTAGATACCCTTATGAGGGATCGGATCTCACCATTTCTTATATTTATTTTTCCAATGTTATAAAGAATGGTTTTATGAAGAATTAATAATGGGGCTTATATTGATTGCATAAATGGATGAAATTTCATGAATTAATAATATTTTGTTCTAATTATCAAAATTTAAAAAATTATTATAGTCCGTAGGAATGTGTTTTTGTAATCTAATGAATATTAATCTAAAATAATGTAATATCGATTTATGAGAAACTTGGGTATGCATAATTATTATCTATGAATAAGTTTATTTATCAATTGGAAACAAATACAAGAATTATTTACTGAGATACATAGGGATATTTCTTTGTATATTCCATGGGTCATATTAATGTATTTTCTAAGGATTAGACATAGTATAGGAAAATGTTTTTGTATTTTGTGGGATGATATATCATGTGGTTTTGAATGAATTGCACCCCTATATATATAATACAAGTAGATGTGTCTTGGAACAAAGGTTCCAACAAAAATAATATTGGAAAGGGAGCATTGATCTGGACACATTCATAACCTAGTGAACAAAAGTGGGTCTTAATGAAAACCTAGTTTTACACTCTAAGGGGATATTCTTTGGAGATTTGTGAAATCACTATTAACCATGATTAAGGATTTAAATAGTCGAATAATATGGATGCCATAATATAAAACTAAGGTGTCATAGATTAAAAAAGAATGCCTTGAATTGGACATCATACATGTTATTTTTTAAGATTAAGTTTTTTTTCAAATTAGATTAGTGTCTCTCACAGTATTATTATTGTTCTAGTCAATAGATAGAACAAGAATAAATCATTCTAGAATGTAATAAATGGAAAATGGAATTATATTCATCTTGATAAAATAAATGAGATAGGATATGTAATAAAAAATGTCATTGATAGGCTCACACAACATTATCATGTTATGAATCATGATAGAAGTCATAATGAGAAAATTGGGGAACAATTTTTTTATACCTATCATGATATTTTTTCCACGTTATTTTAGGTTATTTTATGATTTAAAAGTTTCTAATAAATCGATAAAATCTACTAAAAATATAATTTTCGTCCTATAGTATTTAAATCAAGATAATGTCATTTTTGATATCTACCATTTGGATGGTGATGTATATTAATGGAGGACTATTATCAAGAATATATGAAAAAGAAATGAAATTCATATAATGGATTGGGATGATTTTAAGAGCTTATTTTTTAAAATGTACATTACTTGTATTAATATTATGATGATGGTGAAGGAGTTTATTGAGATAAATAAAAAATGAAGATTTTTTTGGTACCTATAAGGGAAATTAAACTTTATTTTTGAGATATGATTATGTTATTTGTAAAGACCCGTAAAATTCAAGGGAAATTTTTTTTCTTAATTTTCTTTGGAATTTTACAAGAGCGCGGTTTCTGACGGCACCTGATTCCGAGGCCCGGAGTGCCCGGAATCAATTTCCGAAGTTTGGCTCGGGTACGTTCAGTGAACGAACGAGCGGGAATTCCTAACTTTTGATCTGGTGCTCGGAATTGAAATCTGAGGGCACCGATGAACTCGCAGCGCCGATATTCGCTTAAAGAGACCTTTTCGGAAGTTGCTTTTGTTGCGGGACAAAAGTTAGTTTTTGGGAGAATTATAAAAAGTTGAATAAAAAATGTGGAATTCTTTTTATTTTACTTTTGTAGGTTAACTCCTCTCAAATGGAGTTAGGGGTGGGACCCACACCCACTTAACCTCCCTTGAGAGGATTAAGTGTGGTAGGACCCACACGAACCTAAACCTCTCATCTTCCCCCTTAAACTCCCCTCTCTCCCTCTTAAAAGTTTGTTAACTTAACATCTAATTAATTACACATGACATGTATAATTAAATAAGTGTTATGTTTTTGAATTTTAAGTTTTGAATTCCGTGGCTTGGTAAATAAAATAATGAGGAACCTTATTTTATTTGGTTAGTTTTGTTTAGCCAACTTGTGAGGATTTTTGAGAGCTCCTCCTCCTTCTTCTTCAACTTGACGAAGAACGCTCAACTTGACGAAGAACGCTCATGTTCCGACGAAGAACGCCGCTCCTCTCTTCTTCATCTTCCATGTCAACGAGAGGGAACACCACTTCCTCCTCGGACTCCCTTCATCGGCATACGAAGATTCACCAACGACGTATCTCATCAAACGCACCTCTTCGTCATCGGATTTGACGAACGACTATCGCGACGCCCGACCTCCGCGACGTTGTCTTCCGCGGGACGTTGACAAATCTTCGAACTTATACCCAAGGTAGGGGTTGTTGTAATTTGTTTATTTATTTATCCTTGATCGTGGTTCATGCATAACTAACGTAAGGATTTTATGTTGTGTTATCTTTTAACGTGAGGGGGGCCGGAGTGCATGAACACGGCCGAACCCCCTCCTTCGTTCTTGATGTTTTATATTGCGGTGAATCAAGGTGGCGTGGTGCCGTCGCACCACGCGGATATTTACCGAATCTTCTTACGCGACGCCGTCGCGCGCGCGTCGTGGAAGAATCATCAAGAACGCGATGCCGTCGCGCTGCGTTGAAGGAAATCAAAGGCACGGCGGAGGGACGCGGTGTCGTCGCACCGTGCCGGACGACGAACACCGCGGCCGGTTCCGGGCCGCGGCGGAACGAGAAGACCGGTGGCCGGGCCGCCGGCGTCGGATGCCGAAAAGGGGACCGGATTTTCCGATCCCGTTGGAGAAAACCGGCCGGAAGTTGGCCGACCGGAAGGTCAAAGTCCGGGGGAAATAAATTCCCCCGGCCAGCCCAAACCCCCCCCCCCTCATTTAAGAGGGGGCGGTTTCCTTGAGGGGGGGCAGGAGGCCCCCCAGTTTTCTTCAAGCCGGCCCCCACGTGGGGGCCGTTTTTTTTAAAGGGCGCGGCATATAGCCGCGCCGCCTCTTCAATCAAGCGGGGGCTTGATTTCCCCCCGCGCGCTGCCTCCTTGCGGCGCCAGGCCGCCGGGCCGCCGCGCCGCCGCGCCGCCGGCCGGCCAGCCGGGCCGGGTCGGCCCGGACCCGGACCCCCCCCCCCCCCCCGTTTCGAATCAGTTTCGGTCTTTTGGCCATAACATGAGCCACGGACCTTCGATCGACGAACTGTATGTGGCAACGCGATCCTTGGATCGAGACGTTCGTTTTGGTATATCTCACTCAATGTTCCGGAAAGCTTTGAGTTCGGCCGGGTTGGTTCGTTCACGAAACCAATCGGGCCTTCGGAACGGGAACGCTCATATCTTGAGCTACGGACGTCCGATTGACGTGCCATCAGCCGTGCTCTATTCCTCTTAGTGAGACAGATCTTTTGGCATACTCTGCCCGAGGTTTGGACGCAGGTGGAGTACGGTCCGGTTGGTTTTGCCTTAAATACCAACCGGGCCCCGGGGACGAAAATGCCAATAACTCTCAGACCAGGCGTCCGATCGACGTGTCGTCTGTTGCGTTGAGTTCCTGTTGAAGATACGGAACTTTTGGATACATCAACTCTAGACTTTGTGACAGTTGATGTATCAGCCTCTCAGCTCGTGGAGCGGACCCTCCGAACGAGCTTGCTGTGTGCGGGAACCCTAGTACTGGCTGCGACTGTTACTGTGACTACTACTGCTACTACTGCTATTGTGACTGCGACGACGACAGTACAGAGATCCTGTGTGGATTCGACGACGACGACTTCAGCACTCAGCGATCCTACGTGGATCAGTGCTACAGGTCATGTGTGGGCCCGATCCTGTGTGGGTCCGATCCTGTGTGGGTCTTTGCGCTCAGCGGTCCTGTGTGAACCAGCGCCTACTGGTCCTATGTGGGCCCGTTCCTGTGTGGGTCTTTTGCGGGGGTTAGTTACCTATCGATCCTTCGTGGGTCCGACGACTTAGATGGATCAGAGATCATCTTTATCGTCCTTTGAAGAAGTATACCTGTGTGAGCTGAATCCTGTTGCTTTCCTGTGTGGATTGTGTTGTGCAATCCTGTGTGGATTACGTTTTTCTTTCCTGTGTGGAATACGTTTACTTTCCTGTGTGGACTGAGTTGTACTTGGGCTCGGAGGTTAGAGCGTATTTGAAATTGATGACTTAGGTATATGTATGGGCATATACCTAAGTAGTGTCGGTTGTTACTTCGTGATTGTACCTTTCTTCGTGGTTTATCCTTTGTGGATTTGAGAGACCTTCAGGGGTCTCGGGGTCCCTACTGAGTAGCTTATACTCACCCCTGCACAGGCTTTGCCCGCAATACGTTGTGTTGGTTGTAGACAATGGACTGCGTTGACCTTAGCTGAGGCTTGCAGAGCGGGACGGTACCCGGAGGTGGACCACTGGGCGGGACGTGCTCGGAGCGGACGGTGGGACCCGTGGAGCAGAGGAGCTATCTGTACCCACCCTTCAGGTGGGATTTTCAGTGGACAGCTCGGTGTAGCGGCTTTTACCTTTCAGTTGTTGTTTTCCTTTTTGTGTTGTACTTTACTTCAGTTTGGGTTTGTATACTGGCCCATTTACTTTTCCGCACTTTCAGTTGTACTCTGCTTTTGCTTAGTGTTTACTTTCCGCTTGCTTACTCTATGGTGTTTGTTTACTTTAAAAAGGCAATGCCTTCCCTTTTTACCGGGATTTACGCCTTGGTGCTAGTCGCCAGCCCCTGGCCTATGGAAGGCGGGCTTGGGGTAGTCACGGCACGGACCCTGAGGGCGGGTCATGAAAAATTGGTATCAGATGAGTTCGGTTCTACCGCGAACTCTGCTCTTTTCTATGTGAAGCAATAATGTTTAGCGTATTGAGTGTGGTTATCAGTCCAGGGAGTCCAGTGTTGGTGCGGCGGCCGACGTATCCGTACACCAAGACCCTGACTTCTGATTTCCGACTTAATGCACGAAAACATTGATTGCGTGTGTGTTTCAAAATTTTCTTTGTGATTACTTATATCATCTCACCAGGTTTCGCGGGGAGACGGACCCCCAGGCAGCAGAGGACTGGATGTAGGCAGTGGTATGCGTGTTTAGGCTAGTGAGGACACCAGCAGACCTCATGGTGATCCTCGCTGCGAGCCTACTTCACGCAGCAGTAGGACGATGGTGGAGCTTGATGCTCCAGGTGCACGATGAGGCATCTCTACTTTGGACGGACTTTGAGAGCCTCTTCCGCTCGGAGTTCGTCCCAGCCACCCTTCGTGCGGTGCGTATCCAGGAGCTTCTACAGCTGCGGCAGGGCAGCATGACGGTCGCTCAGTACTCGGCGAGATTTTCCGATCTCTCCCGCTACTCGACCGACATGGTACGAGATCCATTCTTCCGGGCCCGGACCTTCGAGCAGGGTTTGAGACACGAGATCAGGGCATCGCTGATCTCCCTCAGCATACCGACTCAGACAGGAGTACTGGAGCGGGCCCTTCTGATCGAGAGCTTCCTTGCTGAGTCTACACCAGCACAGCGACCCACCGCAGGGCGGCACGTGGCAGAGTCATCTGCAGCAGGCAGTCGACGGATGACTCAGGGGTCCAGGCAGACCAGACCTTCGGGCAGACGACCTCAGGACACTGGCTCAGCAGTGCGGGGCACACAGCGAGGAGCCAGTCTTTCGAGAGGCAGACAGTGCTACTCGTGCGGCGGGCAGGGCCACATGGCTTGTGACTGCCCGACCCGCCGTGCCGAGGAGCAGCAGATGGTTGAGGGACCACCGAGGCAGAGTCAGAGGGTCGACCGTGGCGGTCCGCAGGGAGGAGGCGGACGAGGAAGAGGAGCTGGACGAGCAGCCGGTGGTGGGCGATGCTTTGAGGCTCTGCCACCACTACCACCAGGAGGTCCACCCCGACCACAGGGAGCTAGCGGGCAGAGACAGGCACAGCTCCAGGCAGCAAAGGCCTACGACCACGGCGCACCCGAGAAGATTTGAGGTACTATCTGTGTCTACTCCACCCTTTCTGCAGTTCTTATAGACACAGGAGCGAGTCACTCTTTCATAGCCGCTGCCCTTGTTCAGAGCTCGGAGATTCCGACAGAGCTGTTGGCTCGATCCTTACGGGTAGAGACTCCTATGGGAGCAGACTCGACGATTACGCACTGGTGCCGGCAGTGTGAGCTTACTCTAGGAGGCGAGAGCTTCGACTGGGATCTTCTTGTAGCAGCGTCGAGGCCTTACGACGTCATCTTGGGCATGGATTGGCTATCTACAGTCCATGCACAGATTGACTGTTTTAGGCGCAAGGTGCGATGTGTACGCACCGACGGGAGCAGGTTCACCTTCACCGGCGAGAAGGGAGCCTTAGCAGCACAGGATGGACTTCCGCGGAGGAGAGGACAACCCATTACTCATCAGTTAGCTAGCCTCATCCTTGGAGCAGTTGACGTGCGGAGTCCTGGTTTTCCTGCAGTGGTGGATCAGTTTGCGGACGTTTTTCCCGACGACGTTCCAGGGCTACCTCCTCGCAGAGAGGTAGACTTTTATATTGACTTTTACCCCAGGACAGCCCCGATATCCACTACAGCATATCGGATGGCCCCCGCCGAGCTTCGAGAGCTACAGGTACAGTTGGAGGACTTGCAGGGAAAGGGGTTCATCCGACCCAGTGTTTCACCCTGGGATTCCCTGATTTTATTCGCCAAGAAGGCGGACGGGAGCTTGCGACTTTGTGTTGACTATCGTCGCCTGAACCAGGTGACAGTGAGGAACAAGTATCCGCTACTGAGGATTGATGACCTCTTTGATCAGCTCAAGGGAGCACGGTGGTTCTCGAAGATAGACCTCAGGTCAGGCTATCATCAGCTCAGAGTCAGAGACGAGGATGTGCCGAAGACTGCCTTCAGATGTCGGTATGTCCACTATGAGTTCTTGGTTATGCCTTTCGGTGTAACCAATTCTCCAGCAGTGTTCATGGCTCTCATGAACAGAATCTTTCAGCCATACCTCGATCGGTTTGTCGTAGTCTTCATCGACGACATTCTGATTTACTCTACGACTGAGGAGGAGCATGCCTATCACTTACGAGTTGTACTTGACACACTCCGAGAGCACCAGCTTTATGGTAAGCTCTCGAAGTGCAAGTTCTGGATACGTGAGGTCCACTTCTTGGGACACCTTATCTCTGAGGCGGTAGTTGTAGTGGATCCCGCGAAGATTGAGGCTGTGTTAGCATGGGAGCCACCTAGAAGGGTGACTGAGGTTTGGAGTTTCTTGGGACTAGCTGGATACTATCGGAGATTCATGCCAGACTTCTCTAGAGTTGCGGCACCACTCACAGCTTTGACGAAGAAGGGGAAACCCTTCATGTGGTCAGACAGATGTCAGCAGAGCTTCCAGGAGCTGAGACAGAGATTGACTAGTGCACCCATATTGAGGTTGCCCGAGGAGGGAGTAGGGTACGCAGTCTACTGCGATGCATCAGGGACTGGACTCAGATGTGTTCTGATGCAGGAGCGGGCAGTGATCGCCTATGGATCACGTCAGTTGAGGCCGCATGAGCAGAACTACTCTACCCATGACCTGGAGTTAACAGCAGTGGTCTTCGCTCTGTGGTCGAGCGCTTTACAGTTTTTTCTGATCATCAGAGTCTCAGGTATATCTTCTCTCAGAAGGACCAGAACCTGAGACAGCGACGATGGCTTGAGTTCCTCCAGAACTATGACTTTGAGATAGTCTATACTCCTGGGAAGGGGAACGTAGTAGTCGATGCCCTTAGCAGGAGGACATGCATTCAACTACTTGAGGAGGCGACGGAGAAGCTAGCCTCTTTGGAGATAACCTTCGTGGATAGAGATGGAGCAGCCTTCCTTCAGTCTCTCACAGTCACTCCTCCACTACTGCAGCAAGTCAGGGAGGCACAGCGTGGGGACGCTGACTATGAGACACGGCGTGCACAGATATCCTCGGGAGAGGCACCTGATGGTTTCTCCCTTGGAGCAGAGCACGAAATCCTTTTCAGAGGACGTACCATGGTACCAGTCGCTTTGCGATAGGAAGTGCTGAGAGAGTTTCACACTTCTCCTTTGGTGGTACATCCTGGAGTGGCGAAGATGTACCAGGACCTCAGACGACAGCACTGGTGGCCAGGCATGAAGAAGGCAGTAGCAGAGTTCGTTTCTCGATGCCTCACCTGTCAGCAGGTGAAGGCAGAGCATCAGGTACTAGCAGGCTTGGTACAGCCCTTGGAGGTTCCGGAGTGGAAGTGGGACGGCATATCTATGGACATCGTGACTGGAATTCCATGCACTTCCAGAGGTCACGACTCCATCTGGGTGATTGTTGACCGACTCACCAAGTCGGCACACTTCTTACCCATCGGAGAGCAGGGCTCAGTGGAGAGCTTGGGACGTCTCTACGTTCAGGAGATTGTGTGGCTCCACGGTGTGCCATCATCTATTGTCTCTGATCGAGATACTCGCTTTACTTCCTGGCTTTGGAAGGGGTTACAGGAGGCATTCGGGACACAGCTACGTCTGAGCACAGCCTTTCACCCTCAGACGGATGGTCAGACGGAGAGGACCATTCAGACTCTCGAAGACATGCTCCGCGCATGTTTCCTCGACTTTGGTCGTAGCTGGGAGGACCACCTACCCTTGGTGGAGTTTGCGTACAACAACAGCTACCACTCCACCATCGGGATGGCACCGTACGAGGCGTTGTACGGCCGACCTTGTAGATCTCCTTTGTGCTGGACAGACCCTGGGGAGTCAGCACTTCTGGGACCGGAGATGGTTCAGGCCACGACAGAGAAGGTCCAGGTCATCCAGGAGCGGATGAGGACAGCACAGAGCCGGCCGAAGTCATACGCTGACAGGAGGCGGAGGCCACTGGAGTTCGAGGATGGCGACCACGTCTTCTTGCGGGTCTCACCTCGACGTGGTATTCGGATATTTGGACGAGGAGGCAAGTTATCTCCGCACTTCATCGGACCCTTCCAGGTCCTCAGCAGGATTGCTGAGGTGGATTATCGCCTGGCTCTACCACCTCAGTTGCACCGGGTGCACGACGTCTTACACGTGTCTCAGCTGAGGAGATACGTGCATGACTCGACGCACATCATTGACCATGGGGAGCTTGACGTTGATGATGGGGCGACTTTTACGGAGGTCCCGGTGGAGATAGAGGATCGACAGGAGCGGGTCCTGCGTGGGCGATCGATTCCTCTTGTGCGCATCAGATGGCAGCACGGGAATCTCTAGGAGAGCACATGGGAGCGGGAGGCTCAGATGCGTGCTCAGTACCCTCATTTGTTTCCCTAGTTTTTGATGTATCTTTACGGGGACGTAAAGCCCTGAGGTGGGAGTAATGTAAAGACCCGTAAAATTCAAGGGAATTTTTTTTTTCTTAATTTTCTTTGAAATTTACAAGAGCGCGGTTTCTGACGGCACCTGATTCCGAGGCCCGGAGTGCCCGGAATCAATTTCCAAAGTTTGGCTCGGGTACGTTCAGTGAACGAATGAGCGGGAATTCCTAAATTTTGATCCGGTGCTCGGAATTGAAATCCGAGGGCACCGATGAACTCGCAGCGCCGATATTCGCTTAAAGAGACCTTTTCGGAAGTTGCGTTTGTTGCGGGACAAAAGTGGGTTTTTGGGAGAATTATAAAAAGTTGAATAAAAAAATGTGGAATTCTTTTTATTTTACTTTTGTAGGTTAACTCCTCTCAAAGGGAGTTAGGGGTGGGACCCACACCCACTTAACCTCCCTTGAGAGGATTAAGTGTGGTGGGACCCACACGAACCTAAACCTCTCATCTTCCCCCTAAAACTCCCCTCTCTCCCTCTTAAAAGTTTGTTAACTTAACATCTAATTAATTACACATGACATGTATAATTAAATAAGTGTTATGTTTTTGAATTTTAAGTTTTGAATTCCTTGGCTTGGTAAATAAAATAAAGAGGAACCTTATTTTATTTGGTTAGTTTTGTTTAGCCAAATTGTGAGGATTTTTGAGAGCTCCTCCTCCTTATTCTTCAACTTGACGAAGAACGCTCAACTTGACGAAGAACGCTCAAGTTCTGACGAAGAACGCCGCTCCTCTCTTCTTCGTCTTTCGTGTCAACGAGAGGGAATGCTGCTTCCTCCTCGGACTCCCTTCGTCGGCATACGAAGATTCGCCAACGACGTATCTCATCGGACGCACCTCTTCGTCATCGGATTTGACAAACGACTACTGCGACGCCCGACCTCCGCGACGTTGTCTTCCGCGGGACGTTGACAAATCTTCGAACTTATACCCATGGTAGGGGTTGTTGTAATTTGTTTATTTATTTATCCTTGATCGTGGTTCATGCATAACTAACGTAAGGATTTTATGTTGTGTTATCTTTTAACGTGAGGGGGCCTGGACCGCATGAACACGACCGAACCCCCTCCTTCATTCTTGATGTTTTATATTGTGGTGAATCATGGTGGTGTGGTGCCGTCGCACCACGCGGATATTCGCCGAATCTTCTTACGTGACGCCGTCGCGCGCGCGCCGTGGAAGAATCATCAAGAACGTGACGTCGTCGCGCCGCGTCGAAGGAAATAAAAGGCACGGCGGAGGGACGCGGTGTCGTCGCACCGCGTCGGACGACGAACACCGCGGCCGGTTCCGGGCCGCGGCGGAACGAGAAGACCGGCGGCCGGGCCGCCGGCCTCGGAAGCCGAAGAGGGGACAGGATTTTCCGGTCCCGTTGGAGAAAACCGCCCGGCAGTTGGCCAGCAGGAAGGTCAAAGGCCGGGGGAAATAAATTCCCCCGGCCAGCTCTAAAACCCCCCCTCATTTAAGAGGGGGGCGATTTCCTTGAGGGGGGGCAGGAGGCCCCCCGGTTTTCTTCAAGCCGGCCCCCACGTGGGGGCCATTTTTTTTAAAGGGCGCGGCATATAGCCGCGCCACCTCTTCAATCAAGCGGGGCTTGATTTCCCCCCGCGCGCTGCCTCCGTGCGGCGCCAGGCCGCCGCGCCGCCGCGCCGCCGGCCGGCCAGTCGGGCCGGGTCGGCCCGGACCCGGACCCCCCCATTTCGAATCAGTTTCGGTCTTTTGGCCATAACATGAGCCACGGACCTTCGATCGACGAACCGTCTACGGCAACGTGATCCTTGGATCGAGATGGTAATTTTGGTATATCGCACTAAATGTTTCGGAAATCTTTGAGTTCGGCCGGGTTGGTTCGTTCACGAAACCAACCGGGCCTTCGGAACGGAAACACTCATATCTTGAGCTACGGACGTCCGATTGACGTGCCGTAAGCCGTGTTGTGTTCCTCTTAGTGAGACGGATCTTTTGGCATACTCCGCCCGAGGTTTGGATGCAGGTGGAGTACGGTCCGGTTGGTTTTGCCTTAAAAACCAACCGGGCCCCGGGGACGAAAATGCCAATAACTCTCAGACCGAGCGTCCGATCGACGTGCCGTCTGTTGCGTTGAGTTCCTGTTGACGATACAGAACTTTTGGATACATTAACTCTAGACTTTTTGACAGTTGATGTATCAACCTCTCGGCTCGTGGAGCGGACCCTCCGAACGAGCTTGCTGTGTGCGGGAACCCTAGTACTGGCTGCGACTGTTACTGTGACTGCTACTGCTACTACTTCTACTGTGACTGCGACGACGACAGTACAGAGATCCTGTGTGGATTCGACGACAACGACTTTAGCACTCAGCGATCCTACGTGGATCAGTGCTACAGGTCCTGTGTGGGCCCGATCCTGTGTGGGTCCGATCCTGTGTGGGTCTTTGCGCTCAGCGGTCCTGTGTGAACCAGCGCCTACAGGTCCTACGTGGGCCCGATCCTGTGTGGGTCTTTTGCGGGGGTTAGTTACCTATCGATCCTTCGTGGGTCCGACGACTTAGATGTATCAGAGATCATCTTTATCGTCCTTTGAAGAAGTATACCTGTGTGAGCTGAATCCTGTTGCTTTCCTGTGTGGATTGTGTTGTGCAATCCTGTGTGGATTATGTTTTGCTTTCCTGTGTGGAATACGTTTACTTTCCTTTGTGGACTGAGTTGTACTTGGGCTCGGAGGTTGGAGCGTATTTGAAATTGATGACTTAGGTATATGTATGGGCATATACCTAAGCAGTGTCGGTTGTTACTTCGTGATTGTACCTTTCTTCGTGGTTTATCCTTTGTGGATTTGAGAGACCTTCAGGGGTCTCGGGGTCCCTACTGAGTAGCTTATACTCACCCCTGCACGGGCTTTGCCCGCACTACGTTGTGTTGGTTGCAGACGACGGACAGCGTTGACCTTAGCTGAGGCTTGCAGAGCGGGACGGTACCCGGAGGTGGACCACTGGGCGGGACGTGCTCGGAGCGGACGGCGGGACCCGTGGAGCAGAGGAGCTATCTGTACCCACCCTTCAGGTGGGATTTCCAGTGGATAGCTCGGTGTAGCGGCTTTTACCTTTCAGTTGATGTTTTCATTTTTGTGTTGTACTTTACTTCAGTTTGGGTTTGTATACTGGCCCATTTACTTTTCCGCACTTTCAGTTGTACTCTGCTTTTGCATAGTGTTTACTTTCCGCTTGCTTACTCTGTGGTGTTTGTTTACATTACAAAGGCAATGCCTTCCCTTTTTACCGGGATTTACGCCTTGGTGCTAGTCGCCAGCCCCTGGCCTATGGAAGTCGGGCTTGGGGTAGTCACGGCACGGACCCCGAGGGCGGGTCGTGACATTATTATCATCCAACATGAATGTAAGGATGATTGATTCTTCAGTGTCTTAAAACCATATCTCCAAAGGGTTTTATATACAAGGGAATTCATTTGCAATGATGTTTTGAATGTGCTATAAATATTGAAAAGGATATTGGAGTTATATATAAATCTCATGGTTTTAGTAAGAATAGAAAAATGAAATTCGAAGGAAAATTTAAATTCCCTAGAGGGACGAAGATATTCATTCCTTTATTCTCAAATCGGGAGATTAAATATAGAAGGCATTTTATTAAGGGGACTAATAAATTTTATAGGTGTATAATGGAATAACATCAGAAAATTTAATATTAATGTGATGGGATGATATTATATAATGATTCATATTGATAGTGTTATTTACAAAAGGAACCACCAATACTCAATTAATTAAAATGAAATTAGTATGGTCATTATAAAAATAAATTTCCCAATCTAATGGATAATGATGAAGAAAATCCATTAAAACAATAAAAGATAAAGGATAACAGGAAAACTTGTGAAATCACAAATGTTTAGTAAATCATGATAAACAGTGAAACATTATCCTCGAATAAATGGATAGGGATTTGATATATGATTTTCTAGGAATATGCCCTTTGTAAATATTAATGTTCGTACTTTTTTGAAATTACATTTGATTTGGAGAATCAATTATCTCCCTCTATATAGATTGTGGAATAATGAAATGAAATTTGATATTTCATCAGTACAATATTAAACCAACACTTATAATAGAATTTATTTTTTATATTATAGGATATTTTATTGAAGGTTAAATTATCATTTTTAATCGTATATAACTCCATTAAACATTAACTTAATAGTTATAGAAACCATTATTGGTTTATCAGTTTAAGGATGATCATAAGATAAATTTCATTAAAACCCATTTTGAGGTTTATTTGATACGATTCTATCAAGATTAATGACATTTTAGGAGACATTTATTGCAACACAACCCTTTTCTTTTGTATATTTTTTTAGAAAAATGTATTTTAGGAGGACTTCCTTTACATATATCTGGATACATGAGTAAATGTAATGGTTACATTTAAGGATTTTCTATGCATTGATGTTATAAAAATTATGGGTTGTAGTTGATCACCGTACAAAGTTAGCACAATTCATTATTAACAAAGACAATTCCCCTCTGGATCCTTTGTCTAAAATATAAATTAACTTAGTTATAAGGTTCATTTGTAAAAAATTTCAATTATATCTAATCAGTACTGCGATATTACCTTAATGTATTACAAAATTATTCAGCAGGATCACGATATAGAGTTCAGTTTCAGAAAAATTGATGGTTATTCTATGAGAACAATTAGAACCCTATTGGATATTCTATAATTTTGATCTATCGATATTAAAGGATGTTGGGAGCAACCCATATTGATATTAATTTTACATATAATAATAAACTTCAGTAGATAATTTAGATGGATTGTTATAAATTCCTTTATATGTATATTAATAATGTCATTCAAATAAATATAATTTTACCTAACATAGCTGATTTAATGGAAGAGAAGGTTATTATAATTCATCAACATGATAGTAATACACAACATTGATAGAAATTTTTGGCTAACAACCATCACCGTGAACTATAATTTCATGTTGGTGGGAAGTTCATCCAATAAATATATCCATATAAGAAATATGGTAAATCTAATAACTAGATATAGAGATACCTTTATAATAAGTGACCCTATCTATATCTTAGATTATTGTTTTACAGATATATCAATCCATTATCATATTCATGATGTGTTCCAGGTATCAATACTGAGGTGTTACACACCAGATCCAACACTTATACTGAACACAGATGTTATACCAGTTGATCATGATCTTCCTTTTGAAGAACATTTTTTGATATTATAGATATAATAAATAATGTACAATGAAAAAAGAGGACATACATGGAAAATGTTTTGCAGAAAAACCACTTTCTAGAAGAAAATACTTGGGATCCAGAAGACGTAATGAGGTTGGTGTATCCTTCGTAGTTGGATCCAAAGTTAAGAATTTTGATGGTCAAAATATTTTTAATGGGAATAGAATATAGCAACCAGAGAATTTGTGAATATTCCTTTAACATAATTCTAATATATTATAAATTATTCATTATATACAACACTAATTATATCTTGTGTGACATGAAACACAGATTTTATCTTTCATTAAAGGCAACACTATGTTTAATCAAAATTGGAATAATTATTCATATGTTATTATTTAATATGATTGTCATCATATACCCATAATATAGATGGTTTGGACGAGAATGACTAAATTATGAAAATATATTTTTTAAATATTTATATATAATTAATTCATTGATGACGAGTATATTACAAATGAATATACAATCTATTTAAATATAATGAAAATATTTTTGTCAAAAAATATTTTTATGCAAACAACTACTTTTTGACTAAATAAATTTTGAAAAAACGTTTGGGGAATGATTTTAATTAATATTTTCTAGTATATATTCAATTAAATAATAAAATATTATCTTATGTGATTTTGAGACAAGATATAATAATAAGTTGAATCCCATGATAAATAAATGTATTTTTTTAAAAAAATTACATAATTTTTAGCACTTATTTTCAAAAAACATTCTAGAAACTTTTAGAAAATTTATTTAAAAATTTTAAATGTATTTTTTATATAAAAATATCAATATTATATTAGGGGTAATGTTTTAAAAATATTTATGATGATTAATGTTTTAATGAAGATTGAAAAATGATGAATTTTAATTGTAAATAACCGTTTTGGTTAATGTATTTATAATGTTAAAATGTAATCCAATTTTTTTAATGTAAAATTAGTTTATATATATATATATTAAAAAAATTTACATCATTTTAATGGATTTAATATTGAAATAGTTTATAAAACTATTAATATTTTAAACATTTTCTCTCTGAAAACCATCTTTCTTATCACATATGTGAGAGTAATTTTAAATAAAAAATATAAAATTCATTTAAATGAACTTGTAAAAATTGATTCCATGTTTTTATATAGTATAATATATGTTACCCAATGAAGGAAACTAAATTTTTTAACCCATATTAATAATGAAAAAGTGAAAATTAATTATTACATTTAAGGAAAAATTGGTTTATAATGGGTTAAACTAAACATATAAGGGTTAAAATTACATAAAGCTTGCCTGTAATATATTTTAATTTAATATATTGACCATAAAAAATATATATGTAGATAATAATCTATTTTACATCCTTTTTGCATGAAAAAAAATTTAGTACACCATTTTATTTTTCAAAATCACATGTGTGCCACTTATCTCTTATATAAAATGATACCTCATCTCCTCCCCTCTTAAAGTAATAAAACCCTTCAGTTTTTGACAATAAAAACCCAAATAAATTCCCCAATTCTGAAATGTCTTCATTGAAGAAATATTTTGGTAATTACTCTAGACATGGAAGTATTTTTTAGCAAAAATAAAGAGGTAACCCAAAGAAGATGTGGTATGAACTTGTATCATATAATTCAAGACATAAGGAAATGTATTTCTAGTGTCTTCTTTATATATAAGATACATATGAAAATTAACCATTTATTTGGTTTATTTAGTATATATACCTCACCATTGACTTGTTATTTCATAAATATTCTCATTTTCAATATATTCTACATTTCATTTGATGTTATTGTTATTTGGGAATAGGATTAAAAATTTTACTAAATGGGTATGAGAATTCTTGTTACTTCTGTGAGAAAAAAAATACTTTTTACACACCTTGATTTTTATGTGGTTTATATACTACGAATAAAGTAAATTTTTTATTATTCTCCTTAAAATTATAGGCATTGTGGTTCAATTTGAGGTTCTTTATTTTATATGGATTATTTTTCAAATGGTACCAATGATATAATGGATTTATGTTATAATCATACCATTTATCAGTTTTGATTATTATTTAGTCTCTGATGTAGAAATATTATGATTTAACTCTCAATAATTATCATAATTTTTTTATCCTTTGGTTATTCATCATCTTTTCGAGAAATAATACATTTTCTCTATTATTGGGTACTTAAAATAAGGGATTCTTTTATGAAATATCTTCTTTATTTATCTCTTCATAAAAAGAAAATATATCTTCTATAATTTTTTGTTTCAAAAATTGTGTTCAATTTTTTTTATCATTATTCAAAAGATTTATTGATGGTATTATTACTTATTACTTCTTACAAAAATATTTAAACATAATCATCATATTGTTTTCCAAATAATTTTATTTTCTTTTTTTATGAAATTGTGAATGGAAGGTTTTTTTATAAATTCTGACATGAATTGATTTTTTTTTCATCATGACAATTATTTTATTTTAATATTAACTTATATATTTTGTAGGATATTTTCAAATAACAAAAATTAAAAAATATTTTTTGTATTTGTAAATTAAAAATGGAATTTTTGACAAAAATATTATCCAACAATAATTTTTCCAATGGAACATTAAAAATAATTATCCATTTAAGATGAAATAATTTGATATAAATAATTATTATTTTTCTTCAATAAACATAGGGAACAATTATTATTCATTACATTAATGGTTTATCATTACACAATTCATATGAGACACAATTCTTTTCCATGTGGTATACCAGGATAAAATTTTAACAAAAATGAAATCATTTTCCACACATTATGTTGTGATAAAATAAATAAATGATTATGAAACCAGTCTGTCTTAAAAAATTTATGATATGATGATATTTTTATAAAGCCCATTTATTTTCAAGGGTTATTATTAAGTAAATGTTTTATGGTCTTTTGGCACAAATTAGTATATTTTCATGATATGATCTCTGAAAATTATATCTACCTATAATGAAATGGGTAATGATCAACGTTATATAAGATCAAAGGGTAAATGGGAGGGTATCCCAATCCTGAAAAAAGTAGGTATATGAAAGGTTATACTAGGCCTGAAGCAAGAGAGCACAATAGAGGTTATCCTAATCCTAAAATAAGATGGTAAATGGGAGATTATACCATGACTAAAACAAGTTGTTATATGGAAGGTTATCCATAGCCATAAAAAGTTGGTACATGGGAGGTTATCTTAAGCCTGAAGATGGTACATCAGAGATTATCCCCAACATAACATTTTATGAATGTCGTTGTAGATATACATGACATATGATTTTTTATGATTTTTTTTCCACATTTCTATGACTTATTCCAATTTTATTCTCTCAGGGATCACAGTTTTGGATTTCATTTTGATTCATGTATTTTTATATCCTTATATTTATTTCATAACCCTAGATTATTATATTTGATTTTGGATCAATTTATTATACCTTTATGCCCATGTTATAATTACCTATCTCTCTTTTTAACCTTTTTGTGGATTTGTGATCACAGTTTATTATGTATCCTTTCTATATGTTATGAAGAAATATGATAAGTGGAATTACTAAGGGTAAGATATTTATAGGATTACTGAATAGAATTCATGAATTAAAAATACATCCATTCATATTTTTAAATTTACTAAACAATTATGGTCCTAAAACATTTGTTTATGTAATGTATTGTATATTCATTTACAAAGATGTAATATTTATGTATGGGAAGTCAGGTTCAATATAATTATTATGAAGTTCCATACCATAAAATACACAATCATTATATAAATTGTAATTTTTATTTTAAAACATGAAAATAATTATTTCTATAACTAAACTAGACATAGAAATAATGTTTCTGTTAACAATTGGAACATAATAATAGTTCAATAAGAATAAAATCAATAATTTCAAAAAAATTAACATTTTCCTCCAATATAATGTGTAGGTTTTCTTACTCGATACGAATCATAAATATCCACTCCGAAATTTAGAACCTTATTGAATATTATTGGTTTGCATATTTGGATACAATTTTGATCACAAATATCTATATTTGATAACCAACATATGGAAATATATATGTTGTAATTTATAACCAACTAATATTCTTTTTTAGTAAATTTTTTACTAAGGTGTTATTCTTATTTTAGTTCCCCTTTATTCATTATGAAAATTACTTTGAATCTTGCTCCTTATCTAACATCTTGATCCTCCTCCTCATGGTAGTCATTTTTATAAAATCTAAAGACAAATTTTTTTTCATAAGACTTTTTTCATTTACCATTATCATTTTCACAATATGAACTAAAGGATTATCTTGTATCATATCGTAACTCACCATTTAAAATAGATTAACGATTTCTATATGTTTTTTTAAATATTATTTCTATTTAAATTATTATTAAATCTTGAAAAATTTTGAGGTAGTTAGGAAATTATAGGGTTATTGAACAATTAATTGGGTAGTTTGAAACCAAAAATCTCCAAAAACTCAATATATCCCATCATATTGACTACAGGAGGTCTAAATAATGACCCATCTCTCTTCTAGGATGTGAAATGTGCATAGGATATTTCATTCAACTCCTACCATGATTTACCTTGATAATTATCATGGACATGGGAAAACTTGGTCTGTGCATTCATGTTCTCATAAAGCTTCTATGCTGCCATATAAGGATGATAAAATGAGTAATTAGAAATCCAATTCATTAGATAACTAATTAAAGAAGCTAATATTATCATCCCCACATGCCTCCTTATATAGAATATTATCTAGAATTGAAGCCTCTATCATTTGGAACTTCCACTCTTAGAATAATATAATGGGTAAGATAACATACAACTCTTATAATTTCATGAAGATAATGAAATTGTATTTTCGTAAAATTGATCATAGGAATAATGTTGTTGTTTAATTGAATTCATTTTTATTCAAAAATATGATTTGTTTTTTTTTCTTTATTTTGATTAGGATAATGTGACATAATAATTTTTTATTTACTAGCCTACCAATATATTACCGATTACTAATATCTTCCACAATATAATTAAGAATTTATATCCCATTTATATTATACAATTAAGGAACAATTCATAAATTTTCATAATCTGGACATGGGTTGGGGAAATTGTTTTTGGGTATTTCGTTGGGTGATTTTACAAACCATATTATTTAATATTTCCTTGATCCATTGATTAAACACTAAAATCCTAAAAACATGACTTATAATTATTCAAAAAATACCTTATAGTTATTAAATTTTATTCTTTATCAACCAACCCATAATGTTATCTATTTATGTTGACCCAAAAAATTATTTATAACTCCCCAAAAAATTAAATCATTCTATCATGGTCCTGAAACGTAAACCGAGCAATGGTTTCATTTTAATTCATGTAATGGATAGAATTGATACCATAATATTTTCTTGAGGTATTGGAATTATTTTATATAAAAAAATTTCTTATTTTATCATTTTTACATGCTTTTTAATGTTATGTTTTTTAAATAATTTTTTATCCATGTCATTTACAAAATAACATACACATAATCCATTTATATTGTCCCATCTTGGATACTCGATAATTCATTTACTTTATGTACTCACGTTTATTCTCCCAATTAACATATATCCTAGAAGAAAATAACTATCCATCATATAGGAAAAATAAAATAAATATGATTCATGATCATGAACATATATCTACTTGTTGATTTATCGAGAATATCATAATCTTACCCATGACCTTAGAGGTATAAATCCATGATCTCTTCTATTATTGAGTTGTAGAATTCTACCATGAAATTATATATATCTTTTCTTTGTTTTTCATCAACTCCATTTGGAAAATCTTAATTCATGTCGTAGCTCATTACATTAAATATTATTAGTTATATATTTATGATCAGAGAAAAGGAATAGGGGACATATTAATCAAACCATGGACACGCTGACCCATACATAATAAAGGGGAAGGGATGATGCATATATCATCATATTTAATGTAATAGTATGTTATCATAAAACCATTAAATAATGATTAAATTTAACAAAAACCCAATATATAAAAATTTATATCAAGCTCATTATCATTAACACAATCTACAATAATGTATTTAAATCATTCCAACATTCATTATAATCAAATATTTATTAGGATAAAATTTTAAACTTAATATACATATCATTTTATTTAATAATAAATTATTTTTTGTCAGTTTTCTATCTAAGAAGACTGATATTTTGATCTTCAATATTTTTAAATAAAATAAAATAATTTAATTTAATTATAAATTATTTTATAAAATATGTGTAATGATATGGGACTCAATATGTACACTTATTTTCTGATTTAACATATGCATCATGTAGTATAGATTTAAAAGATTATATCACTATTTATTATGTGGAATTTAATGTCACATTCATGGAATATTTCATCCCTCAGCGTCATCTTTGTTTTGAATTATGTAATTACACATTATCTACTCCAAAATGCTATGTCAGGATACTACCTCACATGTATGGGTAAAATATTGAAGTCATAATGAAATTAATAACCACATGACACAGAATTAAATTACTTATCATGTAATAATATCAATTAGTTTGATTTACATTGGGTTTAGGATTAGAATACTCATCACACAGTTCCACAAAAATGAGGAAAAATAATTACTTATTCATTTAATTCCACTTGAACAATCAAAAATAAATTGGTACTTATTTCATTAGAAAACCCCTATCAAACAATTTACAAATCAAAAGTTAGACAATTTATATTTATTTTACTAAAAATGATATTTTTCACAAGTTTAATCATGTAAAACCCATATCATGGTTTTCATATTGTGTGAGTTGGTCTGAGTTATATGATATATACATCTATCTACAAAAAATTTATTTTATCTCAGGATTCCAATGAACCAATCTCAACGATATATTATTATCAAATAATTTTATATATATTTCAAATATTTAATTCCCTCAATTTATCTTTCTATGGGAAATTATAAATTTATTTTTCTTTTTTTTATTATGATAATACATTTTATAAGTAAATAATTCTGAATTTTTGTAAAAATTAACATCTTTGATATTTTCACAATTATTTCTTCCCTAATGACCCAAATTAAATGATTTTTTATGATACTATGGTTAGAGTAATTGAATTATTAAAATTATAAAAATATATTTTTCAAATATCTAGGGATATACATAATTCTTGTATTTTGGAAATTTTTTGGTTTAAATGATTGACTGCCGATCAATGAACGAGTCAAATCTCATGATAAACTACTCCAAATGAAGTTATTCTGGTTGGAACTGAAAAAATACATTAATTCTAAGATTATAGTAATTCTCTAGGAATAATTAAAGAATAAATTCATTCGATTAACATTTAAATGTGGATATAGAGGAACAATTGATTCATATAGAAAAAAATTCCATTTAATAAAGTCATAAATATAGCTACACAAATCAGAATAAGATGGTATTTGGAGGGTTCATAAAAAATAAAAAGATGTAAATATTTAATAAGGATAACTATTTAGATTTATCCGTTTACTAGGTCAAATAAATGAAATTATTTCATAAAAAATTATGGTTGGAAAATTTTACACACCTTTTTTATTATAAATAACATTATCCCCTTTCATTTGAAATGATGGTATGACAATAGATATGGTTATGTAGGTATATTGAGAAAAGTAGAGTGGGAGGGGTATTGTTATTAAAATTATATATATAGGATATTGGAAGGAGGATGAAGTGGAGAAGAGGTATAATTTATCCATGTAAGGATAATCTCCCAAGTAGTAGTGGTGGTGTAAATATAAGGATATGTTCATATTTTGATTTTTCTGTTTTAATGTGTTGCATTATTCATCCATAGAAACTATTCTTTTGAGGAATATAAAATTTTTATATTTTATCCTTCATAAAAACCATTCTAAACTAATTAAAAATATATAATGGTAAAATAAGTGTTCTTAATATTTTATCATCATTGGGCGAAGTTCCCCTTAGAAGTACAATAGGATAAGTTAGATTCCAATTCTTGGTTTTCATTGAGAAATCAAAATACTTTTCAATGGTTTTAAACAAAAATATATGAGTTCACAATAATTTATCTTGAATCATTAGTGTTCTTAATATTTGTTTTCTATTTACACCAGGTACCTATCCACAAAAAAACATTTCATGGTTTGTGTAGATCATCTTAAGGTGGAACTAGAAAACCCGACCTGTACATTTTAGGTAAATACCTAGTAACTATGCCACTCAAAAAATTATTCAGAACCTATAGACATTATATTTAAATATTATTCAATTTTTCATGACATTATTGTTTTCATTTAAATCAAAAGAACATATAATTTATACTACTATAAATAAAAAAATAGGAATGTAATCATAAGAAAATGAATGATTAATAAAAAAATAATAAATAATTGAAAATTAAAATGTTGAAGCATTTATAACACTTAAAGGCTCTAGGGTGATCTGTAAGTAGTTATTCCTCTTCCAAATAATTTTCCTTCAACTTTTTATCAGTTTAAATCCATTGAAGTGTATGAACACAACCCCTAATTATTTTATGAGGGGATCTTTCACTTGTAATTTATAATTAATTCATAAAAAAAATTTAGCATTGATTAGATTTGTTTCTTTACTGATGATTAAAATTGTATATATTTTTTAAAGAACAATTTTATTAATAATAAAAAATTATAATACATATAATGATATCTACATATAATCTAAGAACCTCAAAATGTCACTATTGGATATCTTGGTCCTAGTACTGATTTCCAAAATGTATTTCATAATTCATCATTGTTTATAATTAGAGTCCCATCAACCTTGTTGTACTCTTTCATGTTATCTTGATCATAATAGGTAGGTTGATGATGATCACATAAATATCTTGAAATTGTTATCATAGACCTTGAAATAATTTTATTCGGAGAATACTTTGTGCTAAAAAACTATATGACCCTATATATGATATATGTTGGGTTATTTAATCGAGTTACAAAACTCGTAATTTAAATAGTTACCATAAAAAATTATTAATTCAAAGTAGACCCCTTTTATAATAATAATTATATACATTTTATTTCATAAAATTATTTAACTAATAAATATTTAAATATCATTTCATAAATAAATAAATATTAATCAATTTTAGTGATATTAAATAAAAAATATCATTTTATCCATACCCGTAGCTCAACCTTTACATTAACCTAAATATATTTAAGATCATTAGTAATATATGTTAATTTAAATATAAAAAGGTCACAATTTTATTTATTCAATATATAAAAATTATTACATTCCTGAATTGGGAGATAAATATATTTTTTGACATTCAACTAACCCATATTCTAATTCAAAATAATAGACATTGAATTTATGTGATTATCATAACCTGAATAATTTTTATTCATCATTTTAATGAAAATAATATCAATTCGAACACAAAGATTAAATAGTATTATACAGATGTTATGAGTACCCTTACTATGGCCCTTTAAACTTATATTAAAATTGAATTAGGAATGTTTTTCTAATGTCCGTAATTAGTGATAATAAACATAACAATGAAATTAAATAGATATGATATTATTTAGGAACGAAACTCATATGGATTTTAATTAAGTAATATAATCCCTATTTCTTGATATATCTTTAAAACGTTTTACAGTATTTTTGTAAACCTATATTCCTAATACATCTCTCTATGACATCATGGAATTATCTCATTGATAAATCATAATGTCCATGGAATTTATATCATAGATTGATTTTAATTATAGGGCCTCTGATATCAACTAATGTTATTAGATGGTATGAATCCTTTTATGAAATATTGTTTAATTTCCTAACACTTTTAGTACTTTTATTATATTATATCTCAACAAAAGTACATTTCATTCAGGGTTTCTTTAATAAATCAAAGTATGTGATTTATTATATGCATTAAAAAGATTCTCATTTTTAAGGACTAATAAAAACAACTATTTAAATTTAAATATAGGGGAACATATAATATATATAATTTTTATTTGTAGATTTTTCCTTATAACATCCACTCTTAGTGGTTTCTACGTGTTATAATTATGAGAAGTGGTATTAATGTCTTATAATCCCCCAACAACATATAGAAAAAATCATATTAGAATCATTTTTTAGATTCCATAGGACTATAAAACAGATGTTTAAGTGTATTATCATCGAAATAAATGGTTCTCATTATAGTGTGAAAGATCAATAAATATTTGACAAGATCAAAAATCAAATGTAATTACAAAAATGATGAAATATAGAAAATTATCATATTATATTATATTTATTTAATATTCATGTCTTTGAAAATATAAGAAATTGAATGTTCGGTTTAAGTTACAACCAGGGAATCCACTTGAACATAATTTCCTAATTCAATTAAGATGAAATTTTATAAATATTTTCCTTTAGTAGGGTTATAATATTTATTTCTTGAAAAAATAAACATTCTAAATATATTTTACAAATATAGAAATAAAAAAATTATAAATTTAAAAACAAAAAGGATTTGATAATATTCATAAGTTACAAGGAGATATATATAACTATACAAACATGAGTATTTTTTTGATCACTATCAGAAATCTCGAAAGATTTAACTCTTTTATGGAATTCTGAGAAAATATTTTTAGTAATGTACTTCATCTACATTTAAAACCATTCACACTTATATTAGTGGTATTTTATTTAATTAAATAACAAAGTAAATTTTTATTTTTTAAAATATCATGTTTCAATATTATTAATCCACTAAAGTATTACAATTATTTCATAAAAAAATAAAACACATAAATAACTTGATATTTAATTCAACCAATTTCAAAATATTGAAAAGGAATCAATAAAATAGTATATCTAATCTATAGCATACCCTTTAATATTATATAAAAATACAATTATTCAAATTTTTTTTCTAAGTCCCATTTAATCTATACTAATCCCATTTAAAACAACATTAAATAATGAAATAATCCAATTCACATCTCAAATTTTGAACTTATTTAATTTTCTCAAAACTTAAAATGGAACTATGAAAGGCATTAAATTTTAATTCTTCTTATATTTATGGAGACAAATGTCTTCTAATGCTACACCTTTTTAGTCATTGGTAGTAATTGTTTCAACTTCTCTTTTTATTTATTCCCCAAAAGAATATTTCTTCCAATATCATAATAATGATAGACTTAAAATAAAATAAATAAAAAAACTAGAAAATTAAATAGATTTAGAATGATCCTTTATTCGGAATTATAAATGAACTATTTGAGGATATTCCATGTCAATGGAAAAATAAACATCTCAAGTCATCTATAAATCTCTTGAATACCACTAACAACCTTCTTTAATTCCATAGGATGAATAATGTATCATAATAACTCAAAAGTAATTATAAATTCATTATAGAGGAACAATATTTTCTTATACTTTAATGGAGGACCATAATCAAAATGGATTTCACCACCAATGGTTCTTATCCTTTGTATTTTTATTTATTCTTTTAAAGGGGAGGCATGTCACTTCTGGGGTTAATGGATTCATCTCCCTAATTATAAAAAGATTATTGTAATTAAATTCTTCCATTTATGGAACCAGTTTTGATGTTTTTCTATTCTTGGTATCCCCTATAGAATTATGAAATGTTCTTGAATCCCATTCCAAGATCCATATTTATATAAAAAACATTTAATTTCCTCAATGGAATTCATAGTTGGGTGAAAAACACCAGTTAGAGAGGATGATTCCATATATTTTTTTGGAACCTTAAAAATCTTAAAATACCTTCCTCGGGATATGACATTATGGAATCCAATATCTCATAAACATTGAATCTTTTTTTAGAACCCTGTGAATTCATCGACCATCAAATATGGAAACTCATTCTTATCACTAATGAAATCATAGGTTCAAAACCAAAGGTAACCTATCTTAATCACATAGGGAATCTAATTATCCATAGAAAAGGCAACCTATACCAATCAGAAAAGATAATATAACAATTCAACCACTGAAATCCATTAATTATTACTTTAAGTGTTCTATGATTGACACAAAAGGTATAATATTATTATTTGATAAGAAATTAAAGAATAACTGGCTAATCACCTAATAATAGAATGTAGAAATCCAATGACCATCAAAAAATATTATCATTCTTATCAGATAAGGGATATTTAGTTCATTACATAAGTTGACCTACATTCATCACCATAGTTTATTTTTCTATTGTATCAGTTAGTAATGACATACTATCATCACATAAGACACTAAATGCTCTTAACCCGATGAAGGAGTCCACTATGTATCATCACCAAAGGGTGGGTATAAGTGAATGTCTAGGGGGAGGACTTCATAAATTATTGTCTTGTTTATATAAGAACATATTAATTTTTACGGGTGATACCCTATATTGAAATTTCTTGTGGAGAATATTTGGGTGTTTTTTTAGTGGTTTTTAATGATTTGGAATAATGACCAACCTTCAGAGATAACACATCCTACGTGGGATATGAAGTGGTTGTTTTGTAACGATTCAACCACATGGATGCATCCATTGTATATTAATATAAATTCGAGTAATAACAGATATAATTCAATGTGAATGGTCTAATTTTCTGTGAAAGGACTATACCATAAAATTTACTATTTATTTATTCGGACCCTATAACTATAAAATGGGTGAAAAAAATGAATGTGTTGGTCTTATGCTTTGGTCTCTCTAGTGAAAATATTGGATCCATGAATTTGACAAGGGTTTAATAATCATAAAGAACATGGTCAATGATTATACCAGATATGAGACCTATGATGGTTCTTGGGAGAAGAGATATAATTTATCAGAATTATGCATGTAATACCCATACAATGATATGAGAACATTACTTTTGGTGGTGTGAGTGTATTCTTAATATAAAAATGAAAAGTAGATATCTTTTCCATGCATTATGAAAAGGGTATTGGGATAGTAGTCAAAAATTCCTATTGAGTTTGTTTGTTTTTCATGAATTTCACAAAATAACATAGATAAAAATCCTTTGTTCCCATATATTTCATGAAATTAAGTTTCTTGGAATGAGGTAAATACGTGGATATCTGAGGCATAAGTTTCAAAGAAGATTTTAATTATAAGAAAACATTACATTTGTAAAAGTGTTTACTTTGATTAAAGTGTGTTTTTACATTGGATAGTTACGTGATAAGATATCAAGATCAACTAAATATATATAAGAACATACCTGAAGAAATGTTTTATAGTCTATGAGGATTTGAAGCTGTGTAAATGTATAAAGGTGTGATGTAATTGAGTTGATAGGATATATTTGAAATAAAAATGTTCAGATCCTTAAAATAGTTAGTTGAGGGTGTATTTATAGGCTTTATACATATGTTATTTAGTAGTTTAGGAATATTTATGTGATCTTGGATTTCCATAATTGTGTGGTGCTCATACCTATTGTTGAAACAAATTCATAAACACATATTGGAAGTGGAATTCTATGATTTCATTTGTTTCATACTCTCCCAACTAAGAGTACTGAAAACATATGTAATTTAATATTTTAGGGTATATATGATTATTTTGGGTTCAAAAAAATTTATTCCTATACAATTCCACATGTTATATTCTCACATTATACAGGTTTCTTGAGAATCATTCCATTTCTCTATAGAATTTCAACTTTTAAAAACAATTAATTTTGGTCTATATTTACATATTGGTTATATGACTAGTGAAATCAATTACAATGAAATGAAATATTACACTATAAAATTAAGTACTATTTTGAACATGAATTATATGACCAAAATAATCCAATAGTGGCCAAAAAATTGTTTTTTCATCATTAAATTCCATTTCATTCTGTTAAGATGCATTTTCAAAGGTAAAAAATACTACCTTGAAATGGGATCTTATTAGGATATCGAGGATTATATTATGATTAATGTGATATAAAATCCTTATCATGATGTTCATTACATCCCAAAAATGTTAGTTAAATAATAAACAAAAATATGTAATCCCAAGCGAGTCATGATCGATGTGAGAAATAAGAGATAAATCGAAGATAATTCCTGTCACATGGGAGTTCATAATGGTTGTAAGGGTCTAGGTAAAAATATAACATTATGCACTATGAAGGAAACAATGAAGGATGGAGGATTGTGGATGGTGAAATCACAAAACACGTATTACCTCTATCAATGTCCATGATGAATTTGGTGTAACCACAAGGATGTTATAATTTTTCATCGGAAATAGGGATATGGGGAAAAGTAAATATTTTACCTTGATTTGGGATGTGGTTATGGATTGAGTGTTTGGGATGTGGTTTAATTTCCATATTTCAGAAGGGGAAATGTGGTTATTGATTTGGAATTATGGAATCATTGGTTGTATAGAAGAGTTAGTAATATGTAGAAGTTATGAGTATTATTGGCGAGTAATGCATATGGGTTTTTAAAAATTTTGTTAGTTGAAATGGGGATATATATATATATATATCTTTTATATATAAATATAACGTGGTTTGTAATATGTAAAATATTTAATGGAGTTTGGTGGAATTGAATAACATATGATCTTTAAAATAAAATTTTAATTTATGATATGAATGGGAAATGACTGGATTAAACCTGCTTGTTGGACGAGAATGGGTTTTCATTAAATATGAAATGAAATTAATTAATGATTATAATGTGGAATTTAATCATAAAATATAGGAATGGATAAATGATGTGTTTAAATGGGAATAGAGAATGGGTTTTTAGTTATTTGTGTATAAATTGGATATAGTTTTGTGGATTAATCATTGAAACAATTGTATGGTGTCGTTATGGTTGTGTGGTGATAATGCATGCTATAGTGCGTCTTTTTTTTGTAAATAATAGGTGTTAGTATTGTGTTATTTTTGATTAATGATTGATTTTATATTTCCTTATTAATAATCCCTACCCAATCCAGATAACATTACAGATTCCAAAATGTGTTGGATTTTGGATGTTTTCCCCCACTTCCAAGTCGGTGCGGAAATAAATGATTGACTAATATTTATTCATCTCTCTCCTTCCCTTATAGGTTTGGTCTTATGGACTGATTATGTGGATGTGGTGATATTATTGGTATGTATCATTCATTTTAGGGGGTAATGGGTTTAATATCCTATATATTCATGATACACTACAAATATGGATATTTGGTAAGACTGTGATGTGTGGTGGAGATGTGTATACATGATATATAGTTTTGTTTTTTGTTTTAGAATTGGTGATACTAGTACAAATGATATTGTTGGACCCTAGAATGGTTGTGGTATTTATTTCACCAATTTGAATGACATCATACGTGATGATATTGATATGATGTGTGGTGACATCTCTCTGGAAAAGAGATGAGAACATGAAATTTGAGGTTGGTGTATGGGATCTAAAAAACATTATGAGAATTGGTTGTGTGGAATAATTTTTTGTATTAATTCATTATTATTTAATTATACATTGATAATTTATTGTGTAAAATATCATTGTTGAGGATGCGCGATAGTTTACTCGGTAAGAGCTTATTAGGGATTCTATTTATTCACGGAATCATTAGTTTTTGTATTCTATATTTACAATGGAGACATTGATGAGGACACTAATGAGTATAATTGTATTATTAACCCTTTATATTTAAATCTATCCTATAGTTTTATAGATGGTACTTAGTTATCAACATACATAGTAAAATACTGGATCTTGGGTATTGTTATTATTATTTATTTCTTTGAGTTCATTTTAAAGGCATGTATTTGTATTATATTTCATGGTTTGTGGTTAATTATGGCATTGGTTTAATTTTATGTTATTGGTTTGATTAGATGAATTTTTTTGGGATATATATGATGTTAATTTCTTCTAATTTCAGGATTTATAACATATTTGATAATATCATAATCATGGCCTATTAGGGGTGATCCCCATGAGACCATGTTTTCCTTACTTTAGTCCCATAAGGGGTTCCTAGTATGTGTGAATCATGATAAAATGGAATCAGTTCTACAAAATATATTTAGGATGGATCACAGGCTTATGAAATAGTGTTGAATTATTGGAACGAGTGAGAAATAATGATATTCAAATATTGTGTTTTTTTAATAATGGTGATCAGCAAGGATTCAAATAATTAAGTCCATATAAAATCTGATGTATAGAAATTAATATTTCTGAACACACTATGTGAGAAAATTATAATACTAGGATTTAGAAAAATCACAGTAATATGTATCATGATTTCATACACATTTTATAGAATTAGGGTGTAATTGGGGAAATTTAATTTCTTTCAATGTTTTAATAATTAAAAAACATTTATGAAACAAGGAAGAGGTTCTTTCACAATATGAAATGATTCTTCATATTATTCATCCATGTGTTTTTTATGTTAGAAAAGTGAACTAGGATAATCAAGTTAACCATTAAATTAATGATCTAGGTGAGGATGATGATATGTTTAGGAATATCCTATACGAGTTCCTATTTCAAGGGTTAAAAAATGAAGAATATAATGTCTTTGATCTACACTTGAAGAGTTGGATAGAGGTCCTTCATATTTCATTTAGTTTCTTACAATCTAAGGCAAATTACCCTTTTTTATTTTCTATAATTATAATTTACGTATCCATGAACTGATGATGGATTTTTAATTATTGAGAGAAAAAAGGGGTTTATATTTCATGAGATGATTTTCAAATGTAGTTTCATGATATGTTTTTCTCATCGATGATGAGGGCGATAATGATTTAAGATATACTATCCCTTTAATATGTTAACATATGTATTTAAGACATCAAGGTAATTTTAATGTGCCTCCTCCACTTGTGGAATAATTGTTTCAAGAATGAGAATTCCTGTAAACATGATCTATAAGAGTTTCTATACACGATTATTCATTATGATATCACCCAATTTATGTTTCTGTGGTGTTTGGAGGTGTAGAAAAATATTGAGGTGACTTAATTGATTCATAGAAAATTAGGATCATCTAAAAAAGGGATTCATTCAAGCTCCCCAAGGAACATGGCTATTCAGGGATGATCTCATGTGTATGTGCCATCAAGGTTTTGGCTTGTGGGGAGCCAACATCAGCCTATATCTTTCAATTTTCCAAGTGTTGGTATTTCATCATCATCCATTAAAATATCTATTCTTGGGTGTTTTGTTTTCATATGTAATTTAAATCAATGATATTAATTATTGTTCATTATTAGATATCAACATGGTGAAGGCAGACAAAATCTGTTCCATTCCCTGTAGTAGCTTCACTAGAGAACATATCAGATATAGGGACAATACAACATTATTTCATTTAGGGGAGATATATTTATCATAGGTAAACCAAATTTTGTTCATTGTACTCATTGAAATTATACTATGTGTTTCCATGTATGTATTTTTAACTAGTTGGATTGAAGAGTTTGATACAAACAGTTACACGCTATGGAGATGCTTATACAAGATGTGTCAAAGATTTTCAAAGCTGCGATCATATTATATTCCTCATTGGGTTATTGTATTATATTTTCCATGTGTCACACACCTTTATTTCAAACACAATGGTTCCTTTATTTGGACCAAAGGTTTGGGTGCCTCTATTTACAATTTTAGGGAATATGCCATTTGGAGATCAAATGAGGGATTTAGATTTTTTTTCATTCGATGTTATAAGAATATATTGGTGTGGAAATAGTCAATGATGTATTAATTTTCATTAATAAGATTCCAAATTCCATGTGTTATAAAAAATATTACCTAGTGGATTGTTTTTTCTTAGTTTATGTGGGACAATGTTTTGTTTTCATAGTGATTCAGATTTTCAGATGGATGATAAAATTTCAAACCCTCTACTGTTGAAGCAAAAAATATTATCGTTTGATTTAGTGGAGGTGCAAGTTGATGATTTTCCAGTTATCATTGATGGGTTATTGAAAGTATTAAAAGAGGAATTTTTGACCCAAACACCATGACGCGACATCATTATTAAGATAGATATACAACCTATCATCTCCCTCACTTTTATGTATCATATTCAAATGAGAATTTATGAGATACAAGACTTGATAATCCATGTCAGTTATTTAGTTAAAAGGGTTTCATTCAACATATTGTATGGTCATGGGGTTTCTTAGTGCTATCCTATAAAAAAGAGGATTAGGTCTTGAGTTTTTGAATGTAATACCCATGACCAAATCGGGTGAAAGTCCAGAACAATTATTGTAATGAATTGAAGAATTTTATTTCTTTTATTTATGGATCTCTTTCCTCCAAATAACTTTTTATTATATTTTACAACAAAATCACATAGAATGCCACTTTATTTCAAGAGAACTTAAAAAATTAAGTTTAAATAATGATTAGTAAATCTATGAACAAAAAATAGGATATACATATTTAAGAACAATTTTATTAATAAATTATATGTTTAATTAAGGAAAATTTGATAATTGATTTTACAGGTAAAAAGTCTACTTCACAGAGATATCTCATAATTAAATAATTATTACGTTAATATAAAAATCATTTCTTCTTTGAAAATTTAAACTTAATTTATGGTGATTTTATTTATTTTGGTATGAATTTTCATATTTTTGATTAATATTGAAAAAAATTTATTTTTCCATTTAATAAATATAAAAAAATGCGATTTTTTTTAAAAAAATTGATATACATGGTTTCGATTAGAAAGATATTTTGTGTCTAATAAGGTCAAATTAATTTTGGTGGTAAATAGTAACATAAGCCTTTAGAATAAAAATGTTAAACTTATGAAAAGTAAAATTACCCATAGAATAGTAACCTCATTTAGGGATGTATGAATATAATTTAGGCATATTAAATTTTAATGTGATATAATTTAATCATTGTTTTAATAAATTGATGTTTTTGATTTATTAGTTAATTATTACTATTATCATAAAACATAACTGTGTATTTACCAAATTATAATTAATATAATTATTTAAAATAAATTTAATCCTCATAAATTATTTGTGTTATAATTAAATGTTTATTTTATGAGGCGTTATTTAATTTTTTATAATCTTATAAATTGAGTTATATTTATAGAATTTGTATTTATAGTAAATGATGATTTTACATAAAAACTAAATTTCACATATTAAAGAATTATATTAAAATAATATATTTAATTTTTTAATTTTAAATTTATAAAAATGGTAAAGGTGATTTTTTTAGATTTTTCTAAAACAATTGAATTTTTTTGTGAATAGTAAACTTACATTTTTTGTTTTCAGTATGATTAATGACATCGTTAATGATGTAATAATGATTTAATAATTCAGGTGCACTCAGGAGGATTAAAATAGGATATTATTTTCCCATGTGTCCAATAACATGGTAAAATACCATGGTCAAGAACATGGTTTTTCAAACACCATTACTATAGTGTCCCCAAAAACTAATCAAAATTTCCTTTACTTATACTATAGATAAAAACTAATTATTTCATTAAATTTTATAAAAAATATTTCCTCCACGATTTTAAGATATTATAACATCCCATGGAGTTCTCCCAAGCTATCGTCAATCCCCCAAGGTCCTAATCTAGAAATTTTAATAGCACTATTCAAGGTAAGGGAATCCAAGAAAATCATCTTTCATCAAAGATTCCATATAAGTTATTCCTTTTAATTTCAATTTTACTATTCTAGGACATTTTATTCCATATTAACAGACTATCCATCTTATTTAAATATTATATAAGACCCATGTTTCTCTCATCATCAAATTCTCGGAATTTTTAGGTGATGTTGTTATGTTGCAGAAATTTTGTAAGTGAAATATCAAACATGATTTTCCTTTCATGTTTTCCTTTCATGTGGTATATATTTACAATATCCCCATCCTTTAATCTATCCATTTTTTCATATCCCTTTAATTTATTAAGAGTGTTCTACTAATTCGAGACTGTTGCCCTTTATATTTTTAGCATTTTCAAAATCTATGTTTCATACAAATTATACTGATGGCTTTTCAATCGAATTTTTTCTCCTTCATATCAAGAAATTATTTTATTTTATATTTAGAATAAAAAACCACTATCTCCTCTAGGGGTATTCTTATATAAGAAAAAAATTTCTATTTTAATTATAGGATTATCATACATTAAAGCCATCATCTTATTCTGTGTTTATAAAGTGACAAACTGATCTTATTTGTATGCACATTCAAAAACACCATGATTTGTTTTGAAACCCATTTCATTTATTCTACCTGGGATATTTATGAATATTTTTTTTAAGATATTTACATAACACATTAATTAATAAATATTTAGGGTGCACCCAAATAGTGCTCCAATGCATGGGTTAAATAATTTAATCTCTTGAGATGACACTTTTTATGACACCTTGGGGAATAACATCGATAATTATTATTGATGACACATTCAGGATGGACATTGGTGATATTATTTTGAATGACTATAATAAAATTTTTAGCTACATTTAAAATATGTTATTCATGTTCTTATGATATACCTCTTTCTCATGTCTTTATTTATTTCCTCATGTTCCTTTTAACGTTAATCAATATAAAATGTAAATTATTTCCCTTGTTTTTCCTACTGGGCATTATGATCATATCATTCATCGATATGGGACCCCACGTGATGAGATGGTTCATTTAAGTTAGGGTTAACCTATGATGAAGAATTTCATATTGAATAGAAGAATATTTTTTTATGTTTTCATATAATATGTTCCAAATTATCATGAAACTAAACCTAAAAGATCTTTCAAAATGAAAAAATATCATAGGTTAGTAAAATTTAATGAAAAGTTATGTAATAATAACTTAGGATTCCATATTTATCCCCTTCTATGTATAGATAATTCATTATACTAGTAAAATGGCTGAACAATGTATTTAATGATTGATCTACAATTCAGATATCACTAGATGTGTTTAAAGGTAGATGATATCCCAGAGACTATTTTTATATCATTATAGTAAAATTGAAATTGTAGGTATACCATTTATTCATAAAATTCCTAATTGTTTTAGGTGAAACAATAAATTAATGTTCCATGTGATCTAGGACCAGTTCATGTTAGTGTTCATCAACATCACACTGATACAATTTGAGTTCAAGGAGGAGAATTCTAGGAATCTGAAGACTATTTTACATGTCCTTAAACACTAATATATCTGTAGGATGATATCCATGAGATTTTTTTGAGTCAAAATAGGTTACCTTTCTCAATCATGTGGAGTTCTAGTATAGAGTGATAGTAAATCCTTTTAAAATCAAGGATTATTTAATTTGGAAACATTTAAAAACATTCTAATTGTCTGCAGATTCATTGGGCTCATATTATTCTATTATATGTTATTGTTTAACACCTCATGGATTTATTTTATTCTGAAATACTTGAATGGTTATGATCAAGATTTTGTATCGAAAGATTACTGCTAAGAATATTTTGACAGATTAAAGGGCAGGTTTAATAGTGCTCTCATTCATTAGTTTCTAGATATGGGAGTGTTCATTAAGGTTTTATTTTAATCTTTTAATCACATTTTGGGATGAATACACTAACAATTGTGGTTTGGGATCTCATATAAGTCTACTCCGTTAAGTTTCCATGATCATAATTATGACTCCAATGATATAATGTTAATGAAAATAGTATTTATTTGTTTTTATAGAGACATTACATCATTAGTGATAACTTTTTAGTCTTCACATGTCATACGAGATTTATGACATGTTTCTCTCAGTGGTATATAAATCATTATTTGTAGTGGTGAATTGAGCTTTCAAAGTAATAAGAAATCATGATCAACTACAGCCTGGTGAATGAGAATATAGTTGTTGGTGATATATTTAATAATTCATTGGATTATTTTGTTCTAGATTATATAGTTCTATAGATAGCGATGTGAGATTATTCAGAGATATATCTTGGTGTTTGGGAGGAATATTTTTTCAGTTTACTTTAAAATATCACAGTGCATTCATCATTAATGTAACATGTGTTTGATTCACAGTTGTTAGATTTGTAGGTAGATGTGATATAGTATCATGTATTTTTTGATGATGCTCTGGAGGTATTTTAAGAGGTCTATTGCAAACCAATGTTATTTTAGGGGAGACTTTTTGGTCTAAAAAATATTTGAGATGAGGTTCTCTATGAGATTTTTAGCATAAAATTGGAAGTGAATGTAGATATATCGAAGATGTATTATTCCTTTAGAGAAAAATTTATTTTCGTCGATGAAGTGTTCATTGATGGATTTATTATTGAAAAATTTGTCCATCCAATAATTGATGTAAAAACATATAGTTATAATTGGTTTATTTTAGCCATTGGTTATCCCCCAGTGGAGGTGTAAAAGAGTATTGATAGATTTTATCACTAGTTTACCCCAATCCAATAGAGTATGTGATGTTATTTTTCTGATAGTGATTCAATTAGTGATGTAAGTATATTTTTTTGATATAGTTGGGCCATATTTTATAAATTTTATAATGATACCTTTTGTGGATGATATTTTTAGACTTTATAGGGTTCAGAAGACCAATATTAGTGTTATTATCCTTTCATTACAATATGAGTATTGTTTGATATTTTGTATTATATTGGCTTCCTAATGTCCCCTAACAACACATTAAATTATGAAATAGATGATAAGTTGGTTAATATAATACTAGTAAGATATTGGAGGATATAAAACCTATATTAATATACGATTTTGATGAATCGTTATTGTAGCACCAACCATTGATTGATTTCTATAATAGTAAAAGTTGTCACTCATCGATTGGAATGGCCCTGTTTGAGGGGTCTTATGGAAGGATTTTTCAATATTTTTTTTGATGGACTAGTAATGGGGTGTCAATAATCAATGGATAAGATGTGGTAAATTTAATGAAATTGAATTTACAAAAAAACAGAGAGGATAAAAGCATCACATGTTCATCATAATTCATTATCTAACTATAGGTGGAGGCCATTGGATTTTGATGATAGGGTTAATATATTCTAGATGACTTACCTTCATCATATTGAACATAGGATTGTATAATTATGTAATATTTTTAATAAATTAGTCGGTCCCCATTAGTTTGTAGGGCACTTCAACAACCTATTGTATTACTTAGTGCTTATCAGATATCTAGAAAAGATCCATGAAGTCTTCTATGTGTCACAACTTCATCGATATCTTCATAATTATTCTCATTTACATTACTAGGGATTGTTTTATATAAATAATATTGTGATGTTTATGGGGATAATATGTTATATTTAAAATTACATAGATAATGTGTTGGGTGGGAATGTTATCCCTTTGGTTCATATTTTGTAGAGTTATTACTTCATAGAAGAATGAACATGGGAAATGGAGTCAAAAATTCTTTCTAAGAACATCAATATGTTTTTTTACAAAAAAATGAATTATGATTTTTTGATTTAATGTTTGAATGATTGTGTATGACATTTTTTTATTTTATGTTTTGTGGTGGAATTTGTTTTGTTTATGTTGTGTCTCTTGGAGAGAGTTGGGCTTAGAGGATGTGTCTTTTATTTGATGGGATTTATTTTGAACCATGAGGAATATAATTTTATGAAAATAATATGAACAAATATATTAAACATTTTCATTCTATTCAATGGCAAGATTATGGTGTTCGAGGAGGAAATAAGAGTCGAAAGGAAATAAATTATTATTAGAGCTAGATCTGTAGTTGGGAGTGGTATGTCATGACATGATCTTCAATAATTCAAGGCAAAAGGATATCTGTAATATAGGGGTAGATCTCTCAAATTAATATATCAAGACATACAGAATGAATCATATAGATGGTGAGTGATTTTATAGAGTTTGTTTTACTATTGGTAGTTTGGTTACGTCACAATGAGGTGTGTTGTGATATGAGTGTACAATACAGTATAAGAATAAATATTGAAAATGCTGATGACACATATAAAAATTCACTCATTGTTTTATAAAATATTGTGTGGAGATTTGTTAAGGGTGTTAGAGTCCTAGAATATGAAATTATATTTTCTATGTAGGACCTTCATAGTTTGGATATTTATTTTCATTGAGTGGAATCTCATGGTAACTTTTTGGGGTTTCATTTTATTTATGTCAAAATTATTTGTTCATTATAATTACTTGAGAATATTAAATCTATGTATAAGTGTGAATTATTGATGTTTCATGATGGTTCATTAATCATGGAACAAACCATTATAAGTCGTATCATATATGAATGGTTTACTAATATTAAAATGTATATATATAATGGGATACATGACCTGATTTTTAGAGGGTTGTTTGAGATAAATCTATTGTGGTGTTATAATTAAATGTTGTAAATGAATGAATAATTCTACAGAGTAGGTATATATTTGAGATAACCCTCAAATATCTTTCTTTTTCTACTATTTCTCTCGATATTGGGCGATCTTATGTACATTTTTGGAGGCCTTACAGTTCCCATTCTCTTCCATTATTTATATCATCAATGGATCAACCGGTAGTGATACAATATGAGTTCCCCTTACTCTATTATTATTTATATTCATGTTATCCCATAAATAAAAGATCATGGAATAGCCTATATATATAGTTTAAAATAATGAAAAGCATTATAACTTTCATAACACGCAACGTTGAGCATGAGATGAATTGAGATATATTATTAAGATATTATTATATAAATGTGACCAAGATATTCAATTAAATGGAATGAATATGATTAAAAACATTATTAAATATATATTTTTAGCCCTACTCAATACATATTTTTTGATTAATTATTTATAAATATTAACTCAATTTTTATTGAAATCATTTCATGCTTCAATTCAATAATGAGTTTTATTACATTATATGCATTAAATTATATTACGTTTATAACATTTTAGGAAATTTAATATCACAATAATGATCATAATATTTAAATTTATCATGTGAATATTATCTTATAGTGTGATTTTATAATATTTTTAAAATGTATATTTTTTTATGCAAAGTGAAAAACTACAAATTTTTATTGATGTTATCATTTTTTCATAAATAATTTTTATTGATATATATATTTTCAAAAATATGGGTTGAAGAAAATATTTAATTAAACAATATAATTTATAATCCAATTAATTTTATATAGACTAATTTTATGATGAAATTTTTTTAAAAAATGTTTTATACTTTTGGAAACATTTTTTGAGGAAAATTGATTTTTAACATGTTTTAGGGTTTTATATTCGATTCATCATCCTTTTAAAATTTAATATTTAAAAAATGGACTCAATTTATTATTTATATAATTAATATTTTTTAAATGAGTTCATATTATTTTTTTCATTATGTATTGTAACCTTGTTAAATAATTTTCCTCTATAAGTTTTAAATGAGTTAAATAATGATAAAACATTCAGAAAAGGTGGTATGGTTTTTCTAACCCTTAAAGTATCATATTTTATATGTTAAGTGCATACATAACAATCCATGTTTTGAAAATATGTCAACTTGGTTCCTTTTAATTTTACTATAACCTCTATATTAATTTAGGAAAATAAAAAATAAAAAATTCTACTGTCTTGACATTAATATCATTAAAAAATTTATATATTGACAAAAAGAGGATGTGTTTGGTTCAAAATGTATATTTAAAATATTAAATAAATATTTGAAAACTAGTAATTATTTTACTAATTTAATAATATCATTATATTCTTAAATAATGATGACAAAATATTTAATCAATTAATTAAAAATTAAAATAAATGATTTTAAAAATATTAACAGTAACACAATTTAGAATAATTATTATGTTTGATAAATTATTTATAAGAATATAACATTTTTGGGATGTTTTAAAGGTTCATATTTGAATTAAATAACAATCTATGTGGTATAATGAAAAAGTAATTGAGTAATTAAAAAAATGAAATTAATTATATTTTATAATAAATAATACTTTATTAAATGATTTAAAATTAATAAAAAATGTATATTTAGAAAAGAAAAGAAAATATTATTTTCAATATAATCCAGGGTCTATTGATGGTTAACTTGTCTTTTATGGTACATTATATTTTTTGAAAAAATAAAAAACATTGATATGGTCTTAATTGTAAAATATAATAATTGGGGTGAGAAGAAATAGTTAGGTCTAGAAATATAACCTAAAAATATCCAAATTTAATTTAATGATATTATTTATAATCATACTCACAATATATTCTCATTTAATAAATATTATTCCAAATGGACATGAAAATTATTTTATATTAATTATATAAATTATGTAATTCGAAGAATACCCCTCTACTCAAATATAAATGGGAACTGATTATCCACTCTTCCTCACACCCTTTTATCATTATATCTCACAAAAACACATCATATATCTTTTTTTAGAATATTTTCATTTTTATACTTCATGTGAACGACAAAAGTGGCTTCTATACAAAGACATAAAACATCTAAACATGTTCATTCAATTTTATTTTCCCTCCTTCAACCTATAAATATTTTATATCAATAATAAAATCATAAAGTAGGTTCCAAAAATATAATTAAATTTTATTATGATTATATAACCACCATTCTCCACCATTTATTTCCATCATATGGAAGTGAATGTATCGCTTGGACATACGTGTGAAGAACTTTATTCATGCAGTGATTCAATTAATTTTCCATAAAAAACTTTATCAATGGTTATTATAATGTCATAAACATTTTTATGTTATATTTATTTCATAATTATTAATTTTTAATTTTATCTAGTAATTGGTAGTTCATTCACAAGTTGATACAATAATATTCATAGATTAAGTATCCGTAAAAAAAATATTCAATGCATAATTTTATGAATACAAAACAATATTTCAATATTTATAATAAACATGAATACTCAATATATAAAAATCAAAAAATAGTGATAATTATTATTATTATACAATTAGGGAAAATAAAGAAATTATTATGAAAGTAGATAACAGTTTGAAAAAATTTATATTGAAAAGTTGTAGGATAATCAATAATAAATAAGAAAACAATTTTAAACATGGATATTTTAATTAAATGAATGAAAATAAAATTTAAAGTGACATTTGGAAGAGTTGAGTTTTTGGTGAACTACTATACTGCATATCGGGGGCCAGTGCTTGCAATTTTCCACTCCCAACCAACCAGAAACCTTGACCCATCACCCATCTTTATATGCACCTCTAGAAGGAAAATATTTAAATAATTGACAAAAAGATACATCTTCATTTATAAATCAAGGCACATTTATATAAATTCACTTATTATTAATGAATGTGAAATAATATTTTTTTGATAAGTTTTCTCAAACGTAACCCTAATTAACTGATCACAAAAGAAGCTAGATTTCAGTGACGTAACAGTTTCAAGGAATCTAATAATTCATAAAATATGGTTTATATGTTGAATACACATGAAAAAGGCGTGAACCAATAGAATGAATTTAGTTTTCAGATATATCAGTCAAAGAAACATGTCCAAACAGCAATGATAAATTCATTTAAAGAAAGAAGGATGATACTTCATTTGATAGAACACACTTTCAAATTTTGATAAATAAATTTCATGGCTATAAATAATATGTTAATCTAGTGGAACATAGTAAATTTATAAAAACATATTTAAAACATAATATGTCTCTTTACCCATATTCATCTATAAGAAGAACATATGCCATTTTTATCAAAAAAAAAGTATAATAAATGTGATAGTCCGTCAATGGTGTAACAATTATCCCCTATACTTCCCATGGGATATTAAAAACGGATAAAACTAAAAAAAAATTTGTTCTCAAAGAAAGAAACCACTCCTGGAACAATCCGATGCAGTGTTAAATCTCATAGCCCTACCTCATACATCTTGAAAAATAATTATAATTATAAAAGCATGACACCAAAAAAATATTTCAATTTTTTCTTAAAGAAACCACAAATAAAAAATGGGACAATCTCATCACCATGTAATCAATAGTGGAGAATTATTTATTTATTTCTTCTATTCTGGTCATTTTGGAAAAGCCAACCCCTCATGAGTGGTTTATTTATAACTGATTAACGAATCTTGAATTTACCACCAATCTAGATATAGTGAATACATATCATATATGAGATTCATTGGGAGCCGAATTTATATAGATTTTGATGGTAAAATCATACACACAAGAAGAGTGTTATAGTTTTTGGGTGACTATCAATGAATCAAATGAAAAAACATAGAGATTCCAAAAACATCTCAATAGGTATACTAATGTTTCATACACAATATAATAAAATCCAAAAAATTTTGTTAAATGAACAACACTTATCAATATACACAAATATTAAAAAATTATTAAAAATAATTCCCAAAGATAACAGATTAAAAAAACATAAATAATAATCAACTCATAGATTACAAACAATATGAAAACTAATAATGTTGATTTTGAATAAATAATTATGAAAAGAATAACATATTACAAGAATTTTAAAAAAACCAAATATAAAAATTATAGAATATAATAAAAAAATTAGAATTAAATTTTCAGAGGGTAGCTTCCATTTCAAACTTAAAACAATATAGAAGTTGTTTGGAATCTATTTCCATTCACACTTATGAGCACTACATATCCATGAAACAGATGCCTCACATCCTGAAAGAAGAGGTAAATCATTTCAGCTGCCTTCTATATCAAACATAAATTTATATCTCTGTAGATGTTGAACAACATGATAATGGTTTATCAACTGCATCTTTCTCAAATAACAGTAGGCAAAAATCAAAAAACGTAATCACATCCAAGAATAACTATGAAAACATAGTTTTCATGTTAATATACATATATAGATAGATAGATAGATAGATAGATATATATATATATATATATATTTGTGTGTGTGTGTGTATGTGTTTGTATATCTTTATCACCTGGTTAAGATAGTATAGAATAGAAATATAGTGTTGTGACCCAAAATTTATTGAATACCTTTGATGTCAATAATTTTACGGCAAACAGGTTTCTACGCAAACCTCATATTCATACCATCATATGTTTTATTATAATTTATGACATGGAAGACTATTTTTTTATGTCTATGAGATGAGATAATAGTAGAAGCAACCTGAACTGAAGAATCTGGAATGATATCAGTATATTTGACAATTTGGTAGGGAGAGTTGTTTGAGATACAAGGATGAACCTCTAGATAAGGATGATTCTTGAATGAATTACCATTGGAGAAATATTCATCAGTCAATCGCAGAGAAAGATAGTGGATTCCTATAAAAATGGAAGTTGCTGAAAATTTATTATTTCTCAACTCAACAAATTTTGATTCCTTAAATATATTTTCAGGATTCTCTATCTGAAATAAACATGAAAATATATTGGCACATAATGTTGTAATAAATATATTCTTGCATACACATATACATGTGTACATGTGTATGTATAAGGAGTAAGGGGAGGGGCATGTTGGAGGAAAAAATAGAGTATTTTTATATAGAAATTACAATTTCCAATAATAAATCAAGGCATCTAACAGTTATCATCAATCAATATTAAGTTATCCAAAAAGAAACCTCAATATAATAAAATAAATATAGATAAATTAAGGTGATGGTAAGATTCTAGGATACTTTAATGGATACAGGAGGGAAAATAAATTGTAACATGATATTATCCCCAACCAATAATGAAAATTATATACTAAAAGGATATGATCCTGATCCATTTATTCAAATAGATCTTAAAAATCCATCCCAGTTTCCCTATCAGGAATATCATGATTAAAACCGTCACATGGAGAAATGAATAGCTAAAAGTTATAATCCACCTAGAAAATTGATTGATATTACACATAATAAAGTACATGATTTTTAGGTAACAACATTAATATAACCATCATTTTCCCATGATTGAGCATTTTCATTGATGGGATACATTTTACTAAAATCAATTGAATTCAAACATAGAAGAACCAAGAAGTAAAAAATCATAGTAAGTTGATATCAAAAATACAAATAAAACAAAACTAACCATCTAATGGTGGTACACTTCAACTATTTTTGTGGCCTCTTTGTATAATAATGCTTCTATAGAAAAAGATGTAATAATAGATAATATATATCATATAAAAAATAGTATGTGGAAAATAGTAATAATATATAATATATTAGAAAATATGATTGCTGATAATTGATCGAAAGCCACTCTGTACCAAAAACAATTCCAATGAAAACCCAACCGTGGAAAAAATTTTGGTTTTAGGGTTAGAACAAGATCAAATGGGGTAACAACATTAGGTATAGTAAATGATACACCCATATTAGAACTAACTACTAGAGTAACAACTGGATCATGAAAGGATGTTACCTATTCCTTACATTCTTTAGAATTCTCTTTGGAAACATCATCTACAACATCAAAGGTGTCAGATGCTTCAAATTATTTCTTATGTAAACATAATAAATTTAAATTAAAGAACATTAATATGGGATTGTTTCATTACCACAACATTTCATTGAAGTTACTTAAAATAGTGCATCTATCTAGGATTCATTTTCCTGCAAATATATCCATATATTGTTTGGGAAAAACAATAATCTTTATTATTTTTTTATACAGAATGTCAACTTGAACATTACATGTCTAGCCCAAACTAATTGGAATTTTTCAAAATGGCTATAGTAGCCATTTCACCACAAATATGTGATATATAATTTAAATATTGAAATTTATATACAATTAGATGGTCAGAAAAAATAAAAAATAATGAATGAGAAATTTAAAATGAATAATTAATGCCAATTCCATTTTTTAGAGCTCAAACATCAAGAATCTGCAAGGACATATGTGAGTAGTAATCTTGGATATCAGATTTATTATCTGATGTTGTGCCTAAATAAAACCTCTAGTGGCCACTTTCAAAACCACCAATTAATCGAAGTGGGTGCACTACATATATCACTGCAAAACATTAAAAAATTGATGATTTATGCCATTATATAGGCGAAGAGTCATGTCCAATGGGTTCTAGGAGAATGTAGATGCACCGACATTTAGAGGCAGGAAGAACGTTACCAAACTCGATGAAGACTACAAATGCACGAATACCATATGATGGAGGGAAATATGGGACTATAGTGCAATATGCGATGAGATAGACGAGAATAAACTTTTTTGTAAGAGTAGTTGATCGAAAACCCTACCGAGGGGTGATTTATACTGGAAGCGTTGTGGGGTAGGGTGGTTGCATGGTGATAAATGGATGATCATTGAGGGATAGAAGATAGTGGAGGGAGGAGATGGGAGAAATTTTAGTTGATCATCAAAGAAAACTGATGAACATAACAACCCCTAAACTAAAGGGATGGTTTTAAGTATCACAGGGGATAAGCGATTCCCATCGCGGGTCGAGGGAAACTGGTATGGGGGATTTTAGTTTAGGAGGTGATGTGATTGATTTGTAAGGCGACACATGTGGTTAGGGAAGCCAATATTATTATATATAATAGATATTATATCTACCTTCTCCCCTTCTAGTATTTTTGAAAATAATTTTTTTTTTCATGCATATGTGTAGACCGCCACCACCATAATGTGACGTGATTCATTTTTTTACTCCAAATTGCATGGATTGTATATGGATGGATTTAAAAAATATATATTATTTCATAAATTTTCTTTATAGATGAATTTTTATTTAAATTTTGTTCATTTCATCCTTCATGAAGTGAAAATACCATTTATATATACATATATCCAACCATCTCCATGATTGGTATAATTCATTATTATGTATATTTATTTTATTTATATATATAATTATAATTATATTGAATATAAATAAATTTATATCCTGATTATCCTTATGTATACTATGAAACCATGATCAAATTATGTAGACTGAAATTTTTTATATGAAAAATCACTGAAAAATGAAATAGTTAACACCCACATAATGACAATTTTAATAAGGAATTATGAATAAATTTATGTTAACATATTATAAATGTGTCATATATGATATTATCATTATTTAAATTGTTATATTATATAAATTCAATAAATTTATATTTATTATATAAGAGGATATATTGCTTTCAAATTAATTGGAATATGAGGTTAAGGCTTGTCATCTCACATTTATTTCTATAAGAAATGTTCCATATTCAAACTTATTTCTTTTGTGTGGTGTATATAATTGATATGAATATAATTAATTATAATTTTCATAAAAATTGTTTGTAATTTTTAATCCATATATGGTTCTTTTTTTTCTATTCATAGATTAACAACGTTATAAGTGTTCTTCATTTCAATATTTCTTTTTGGATACACATTTCTTGCTATTTAGTTATTTAATTTTATGTTTTGTTCATACAAAAAAAAATTGAAAGGTTATGTTATTAATACCCTTATTTATGTGATTTTTAATTTTTAATTTTATGTTATTCATTAATGGGGGTTATAATTCAAATGTTACAAAACTCTTACTGGTTTTATCTCAAAATCTCAATGTTTTCGGTGAATTTTTATTATTAGTTTATCAATGATAAAATTTCAGGATCTACCTCTCAAGAATTTCATATATTATCATGTACATAGTTTATTAATGAATTTTTCATGTAGTTAAATCATATGACTATCATTTCAGATATTATTTTTAAATGTTTTTAATAAAAATAGACTTCATTTCTACTTTGGTTGGGAATTATTTTCATCCATGTCCACGTTTTTTTAATATGTTTAATAATGTTTTTAGATTTTTAGTATGATTGTTTAATGTAATTTTCCATACTATTTTAATTTTTAAAAAATGGTTTTAAAAAATATTCATTTTATATTCTAAACAATTCTACTTTAGATTTTTAATTAAAATGTGAATGGTGCTTTTTTATATACATATTATGAACAAAAATTCTCACTACCGGGATATATTATTGATTTATGGATACCATTAAAATTTCTCAATTTTTTCTCAATGAAAATGGTTTCTATAATATTTTATAAATTATTATATATTAAATTTGTGATTTGATAATTAAAGGTTATTTTTTTCAGGATACATTCCAAATATATTTAAAAGAAATTGTTTATATAAGACCACATCATGTGATGTTAGTTTTGATTTACATGGGATATGATCCATTGATACTATACATATTCTTCCTCTATATTTTCTATGATTATTTTGATTATATGTTTATGGAATATTTTTATTTTCTATGGGATATGATATGATAAAAAAATGAATGTTTTATTATATTGGGACAATTGTATTAATGGATTATTATTATTTAATATTTGGGTCTGTTATACCCATCCAATGCATTGGGTAATTTGAATTTTATATCTCAAGAGATTATAATGATATGAGTAGAAATTATAGAAAATAAATTTGTTCATATATTGATGTATGATTATTATTTAGTCTAGAGATGGTCACAAGAAAATTGGTGGAAATGATTTCAAATATCATTGATCAAATTCTGATCTCTGAATATGATAACATTTAAGATATGTATAAAAGAATATACATTAACATAATTGCTTTTAACTATGTTCATTTCATCTAGATTTTTCATTATTATGTTGAAAATGTAATATGATATGAATAATTAATGATTAATACTTAATTTACATTCTTATTGATCACACTTTTAGAAATGAATTTATTTTAGATCTTATTAACTATGATTTCTAGCTATGAATTCTTAACGTTGTGAAATTGTAGATGGATATATTATTACACCCTTAAAAAATAGTTTTCTCTAAAGATTGATATATCCCATATTTGTACTTAACGTTCATCAAAGGAAACCATTTATTTTTATTTCTTTTCTATAGTGTAAGAAGAATGGTTTTATTATGATATATATAAGAAATATTATTGTTGTAAATAACATAGTGGGAGATGATGTACATCTATTAAATACTTTGTATTTCTATATCCATGTTTACAAATATAGTAATTTTTTTATTTTGGTGTGGATATAAATGTTATGTATTGACTATTAAAATAATTCTATATAATATATATGCATGAAAGGAATTTGTTTCTCAAACGAGCATCAGATCATGTTTTAGGTGTATTTAGAAGATATGTTGTTAAAAATTCAGTGAGAACCTATAGGACACTACAATGAGTACAAGAACATCCTATGGTACGATAAATAATGTATCATTAATTTCCTAGAAATGTAACCATATTTGGAAATTACAAGTGGACATGGCTTTTTAATAGATTAATATTGAGGTAATAACACTAAAAAGAGTTGGATGATTATATCATAACCATCATTATGTTCATGAAGAGTGTGGACTTTCCATACACAAGTTTTGACACTCCTATGGTATATGATTGAGTTATTTCCCATTTCTCTATGAAAAATAATGAAATATTTTAATATATTATGACTATGTATGACCAACGTTAACCCTACAGTTTCATAGAGGGAAAATAAGTATTCAGGATCTAGACATCCTAAGAATTATTATTCATAAAATCTCACAATGATTATTGTTTGTCACACACTGATTTTTTTTATTCAATGGTCAATATCATGATTATTTTTGTTATTGATGAATGTGAAGGATAGTTAGTCGATTTAACTATTGAAAAACCATGTTAAAGGGGATATGGAATGATAATAATTATGATTATTCCTAATCATCTATTTCTCTGTATGATTGTAAATATCATCAAGGGGGAAATTCCAGACAAAACTACTAAGAGTAAAATTGAGTAAAATAAAGACCATAATAGATGAAGATTCAGTTTCATACTTATAGATCCTGTGCGAAAAATCACACACGAAAATGTCTTAGAGGAACATGAATTTGGTTAGGGTGTTGAAAACAAGGATATAAACCATGAAATTAATAATAAATATCATGAGTTTGATTGAGGGATATGAAATTTATCCCAGAGTCTAATTTATTGTATTATTTATGGGGAACAATGACATTATCTGAGATAATTCCCTAATCAAAGGGTTAAATTATAGACCAAGGAATGTGAAATGTTATAATAAATCACTGAAGTTTAATGATTTAAGTGTTTAGATAGTGAGATTCTGGATTTATTATTCTCTAATTATAAGCATCATGGAATATATAATGATTATTATGCATGTTCAATTTTTTATAAAAATATTTGAAAAAATATATTGTATGGTACTAATAACCATGAGAAGTTATTTAGTGGTAATGTGATATTTTTTGTAACAAATGATTAATAGAAATATAAATTTTCATATTCTCTGGGATTTAATTTTAATAATGGTTAGTTGGGATAAATAGATGATCAAAAATAAAAAAATAAATTGGATATTATTTGTAACCTCAATGTTGGTTCGGGAATTGATGATATAGTGATTTACATCATCATTAAAAAGTTTGTTAATTTTTTTAATTTTTGTTATATATTCAGTATTATATGATTTAAATGGGATTATATGGTGATTCATGTTATTCGTATGTTTATTGAGAGTATATGATCACGATATTCACTTGTTTTCTATGTGATATTATAAGATAATTTCTCCTTTCATGGGATAAATGTTGTATCAAATTTAGTTTTTGGGTAATAATTTTGGTAATACATATGTTGAAGTAGTATTAAGGATAACTATTTATTTACTAGATTATGCCAATCATTGGGTTTTATTTTTTGAGGGTTTATATATTAATGTGTTATATATAATTATATTGGATAATGTGTGATAACAATTATTGTTTTTTAAAATATTAAAAATAAGAACTATTTGATTTTCATTATTTTAATAATCTTATGATATATTAAATGTTCATTTTATTGATATAAGTATGAAAAATACATCTTGAGTATTTATTTCATGGAATAATAGATGAAGTGTATATTAATCCAATTGAAAACAAATTATGAAGTTGTTGTTTTTAAATGGAATGAAACCATATTTGTAAATTTTCACCGGTTCTCTATTTTGATAGTAATATAATCCCTCAATATTATAAAATGTATCTTCAGATATACTTTTAATCCATTAAACTTCATTTATTATGAAATTATGGTCTTTTCACCCCTAAATGATTTATGTTTTTGTTGTTATTAACATTATCAAGAAAATTTTGTTTGTTAATATTTATTAGTAATTATATGGTTATTTTCTCTACCATGTCTATATTTTATCCTCTAACTAAAAATACCCTTATTTTGGATACTAATTATGGGTTATATTCAGTAACCATTATGATTCATAGAACCCATTTTTCAAATTATTGTTTATTAGACATCCTCAAAATAAGAGTTTTTAGTATAGTTATTTAAAAATATTGAACCTTTTATGTCTAAGATAAACATGTGATGTAGAAATTTAAATATAATGGGGGGAGTGTAATAAAAATAAATTTTATCCTAAACTAATAATGATCTTTAGTAATTTCTTCAAATAATTTCCTAGAATTAATAGTATTAAATTACAAAAAAAATTGACAACATAAATTTGAAATTTCCATTGAATTAATGAATATGAATATGAATAAGTTCATTTAGAAAAAATTTAACAATGTTTTCAAAAAAGAAAAATATATTTATTAATTAATATGAAATAATCAGTCAATTTCATTGAAAAATATTATACTTTAAAACTGTGTTCTTAAACAATAAATTTGTATTAAATTTTTTATGTTGAAATTATAATAATTTATTCCATGTTTGAAAATTTTATTTTTATAATTTTAATCAGTTTTTTAAATTTCCTTTAAAAAAATTTCATAGAGTTGGTTTATTATAACTTATATAAAGAATTTGTTTTGAATAGTGAAAAAATATATTTTTATTGAAAAAGAAATTCTTGCATAAACCATTTAAAATTTTATATTTAGTTTTAAAATTGATTTATAAGAAAAATGAATTCATTATTATTGTCAAAAACATAATTAAGGTTATGAGATATAATTTTTGGTAGAAATTTGTTTTAGAACATTTTTATACTTTAGAAATTGTTTTGGATGTCTAATTTTTATCATGTTTTATGGGTATTAAATTACATTATAAAAAATAAATGAAGAAAATATTTAAATATTCATTACCAACTTGGACTCATGAGGATAATTTTTTTAAAATAGATCCATTTTATTTAAGTCATTTTGAATATAAAAATTCAAAATTATTTATCATTTTAATAAGGGTTAACGTGTTAATTAAGATCAAAACATTGGGATAGGTAATACTATTTTTATATAAAATATATTCATCCTATTGGATTATATGATTTCCACAATACCCATTCCATTTACAAAAATGTTTTTTCATAGTCCTATTATTCCATTATTATGACCATTATATTTTTTGTAAAAAATAAAAAATACAAAATTCCACCATATTGAATTTGATATCTCTAAAATTAATATATAAGAAAAAATAAAATAAGTTGATTTCTAAATATTCATTTGAAATATTTTTTCCCATAGTAATTTAATTTAATTTTGATTTACTTAAAAATTATCTTAAATGCCTATGCAACACTGATATATTATTTATTCAATTAATATAAAAAATAAATGATATTAAGAAATTTAAATTTACAATTTTAATTAAAAATCATGTCATAATAAATTTTTTTTAAAAATATTAGTGATATGATAAATGATTATGTTTTAATTAAATATATATCTATATAATTATAAAGTCAAATTAAATAAATAGATCTAAAAATGGAAACAAAGATATTTTATAATAAACTATATTTTATTAAATTATATAAAATAAAATATACATTTCTAGTCCAATATAATGGGATATGGTTGAAACTATAAAACATGGCCAATTTATGGAAAATGTTTCTTTTTATGTAAGCATTGTTGACACTCAATGACAAGAAAACATTGTTATTGTTGTAATTGTCAAATGTGGTAAATGTGGATAAAAAGATATAATGGTTAAGGAATCACCTAAACATGTAAAAAAATAATTTGAATATATAATTTAAAATGGTCGCCACCATATATTATAAATATATCAATTTTTTTCCACTTGAACCTTAAAATTATGATTTATGAAATTCATACATTATGTAATTAAAAGATTGACTCTCTCCAAACTTATATAACGAAAACTCTTCTCCTCTACTTCACAAAGCTTTTAAACCTTATATATTGGGAAATACCTATCATAATACCCTAATATATTCCTTTACCACAACAATTACCCTATTATATTTCCAAAATACCATTCATTCAAGGCATTAGTTTGTAATCTAGAACTGGTTTCTCAATAATGATTTAAAACTCTAAACCAAGTAACTTCAATTTAATTTCATTTCACAAATTATAGAAATATATGGTATACATAATATAATAATAATTTAATTATTTTAAATATAATAAAATTTTTTATTTTTATTTAACCACCATTATCCACCATTATCCATCAAATAGTTTGTGAAGGTATCTCTCGTGCATAAGTGTGGACTATCGCATCCACAAAGTGATACAGTTCTATTAGCCTAAAACTATTTTAGTGATGGTTATTATAATGGTTTATAAATCTATAAATTATATTTATGACATTATTATTATTATGTAAAAATAATATAATACATTCCTTTATACCTTCGAATATATTAAAAAATGATAACATCATTCCTGCATACGAGTGGACTATAACCTCAACAAAGAAATGTGTTTTGTTTTTCAATAACATAGTAAAAGATATGAAATAATGAAATAATTAATGAATATATATGATATATATGATATTACAATAATTACATAATGTTATATTATTATTTACATTCATCTCATTCAATTTGTTGAAATGTGAAAAAAATGTTCATGTGTATATATGACCTACCATCCCCATGAATGAGATAATTGATTTTCCAATATCTGAAATTTATGAATGACTATAAATTGATATATATATATATATATATTGATTATATATGTTATTTATATCATAATTGGAAATATTTATATGGTATAACTAATGATGTATTACATGGATTTTAATTCTAAAACAAACGTTCCATTAAAAGAAAATTGTCGAACTAGATTTGACAGTTTCTCATATGAATTTTAATTCTGTGAAACATATGTCTTATTCCCCAATTTTTGATTTTATATTCTATAATTAATTAAAATAAATTTTTTTAATTAATGTTTTCATGAAATTAATTTTTATTCATGTACACATAATTGTTTGTCTCTTTTATTATTTGTTGATTTTGAGATTACCAAATCGTTAATGGTTATTCACCTCAATATAGTTTCTTGAGACATGATTGATGTTATGAAACTATTTATGTTTATAAGGTTTATATAAATCCCCTTTCACATGTTATATAAAAATATAATTATTTATATCATATCTATAGTTTAATTAAATGTTATTTTTTATGGGGCTAACAATTGAAAAATTACCAAAGTTGTAAGAGGTTTATGTTAAAATCTCATTGTTTATGAGGATTGTTTTGGATTTAGTTTCTGATAAAGAAATTTCATGTCTGAAATATGAATAATCTAATAACTTTTCTACGAATGTACTTATTCATGAAATTTTCATGATATAATACCATTTTTATCTCTTTGTTCGTTAAAATAATTTAAAATTTTTCCCCAGAAAAACTGATTTATTTCCTATTTTTTGATAATACCTTTTCATAAATTTCTATGTTTCTTTTAAGAAATTAAATTTCTTAATATTATCATGGGATTTTTTAAATTGTTTTTTTATGTATATCTTTTTTAAAATTGTTCAAAAGAGATATTCTTGTTGTTTCCAAACAAGTTACTTTTTACTTTTTTCCAAAAATGATAAAGGAATTTTTATTTTAATGATAATCACATGGACATAATTTCTCACAATATTAAACAATAAATGTTTTTTATATTACATTATAGTATTGGATGATTCTTTTCAAATAAAATATTTTTCATAATATTTTTTATGTTCATAGATTTTAAAAAATTATTTTTGAAATGGATGGGTATTTTAATCAAGAATTATTCCATAGAAATTCCAAAGGTAATTTTCAATAATGATAACATCATTTGATTTCAACTATTGTTTAATTAAGAAATAATCCCACTGTAAAATACTTATTATAACTCCCATTGATATTAAAATAAAAACATTATGTTCGATTTCATATACGACATGAAACAAACAATGATATACTATTATAACGTGAATATAATAAACCTACTATTAACATTTTTTATATGAATATTAATAATATATTTTAAATAATTATTTGAAAATATTTTATATTAGAAAAAATAGTGGTAAATAAGGACTAATTTTTTATTAAACACTTTACATGATTAAAAAAAAATTATCGTAAAAATGTTTTTATTACATTTTGTGAGTATATAATATAATAAATTTCTTTGAATTTAATAAATTTTATTGTTAAAAAAGATTAAAATTTATGATATTTTATTTTTAATGTAAATTTATAATGAAATTTTGGGATTTTTCCGATGAAAGTGAATTTTTACAAAATAGTGAAAAATGTTCTTTTTTTAAAAGCATCACTTATATTCAATAATTGATCATAAAAGCAATATATATATTTTAATATTTTTAAATGTAACATTATAATTATTTATTTATATATAATATATTTAGATACATTTTAATAATCATTATACTTTATTTTTATATGTTTTTTTAGCCTGAAAAGTGCATTTTTTTCTAAAAAAATTAGTAAATAGTTTATCATTATTGTAAACCATTAAAATGAAACCTAACTATGAATAATTTAAATTAAATATATATTTATTTATTTATTTATAAAAATTATAAATTTTTAAATTGTTAATGAAATATCATATTCTGTTAGAAAAATACATTTATTGAAATATCATTTTTGACCAGTTTTGGGTGATCATTTTTTAATTAAATTCATTGAAATATATAAATTTAATTAGATAAAATGTATTATATATTTAAAATTAATTTTATTATGTTTATTTTATAGTGGAATATTTTGTTTTGGTCGTAATGAATAATAAAAATAGTAAAAAAATTCACCATAAAAACGGTAAAGATTGTTAACATTGTCTAATACTACATTATAAGGCCATAATTTTTATTCGTAATTATTATTAGTTGTATTTATTACAAAATTTATCACCTTAGCCTATATATTTTATTATTTTTGTGATACATGTCAATGAAAGGGAGCTACATAATAATTTATTAAATGAAAAAGACAAAATCATACTCTGTTTCCCATAAATACAACGTATATGTTCACATTTAGATAAAAATAAGTACTGAAAGAATTTTAATTTATACATTTATAATAAATAAATAATTTTCATAATTATATAATTTTTTTAATTTTTAAGTATTATATTGTTACCTAAAATGTTGAAACAATATTGACACAACTCTTGTGAAAATTGAGTAAAAATCATGGTAAATAATTTGAAAAACATTAAAATTAATGTGTTTGGGATTCTTTATTCTAATAAAATAATTTTACAGTAAATAATGATTTATTATTGATTCTTAAATATATTATATTTCCAATTCATTATTATCATCAATTTTAAAAATGTGAAATAAATGATTAGTGTTAAAAATGACAGTAACGATATTTAAAGTTGGATAATAATTTATTATTTTTTATAAATAATAAAAATTATGTTATTATGATATATGTATGATAAATGGTCATATATTTAATATATATTCCATTCATATTTAAATTATTATATTATATAAAAAATAATAACACTTTCATTTTAGAAATTTGTTGTTGTGATTAAGGTTTAAAACTATTTACAAAGGGGTAAATTAAAATATATGGGATAGATTAAAAATTAATGAATATAAATACTGCTGTACAAATATATTTAAATCATATAATATCCCAAATTATAATGCCTTTAAATTTCTAAAAGTTTAAATTTAATGTATAATTTTTATATTTTAATTCATTATGAAATTCCAAACATGTCAATCCCCTCGCTTATAAAAGGGAACTCCCTATCCTATATTCTAAAAAATTCTATAAGAATTTGGATAATATATCATATAATTTTTATATTTCCTTTCATTTATAAATGATAATTTTGTTCGTGTGTATGCTTGGATTACCACATCCACGAGGTGATGTGACTAATTTTTCATTACCACATCACATTAATACTATATACAAGTTTTTTAAAGTAATAATATGATATTTAACTGCTAATTATAATTCAATATATGTGATATAATTCTAAGCTTATTTCCATCAGAATCATTGAAAAATAGATACTTTACTCATGCATACATACGAATTACCGTTGAAGGTATTGTATCATATTTCATTTCTTATGAACACATTTCATGATTTGTTTAATGTGTACAATTTTTTTATAAAAATGATAAAGATTTCATGACTATTATTATAGAGATGATGTCACAGTTAAATATTTTACCATAGTCACAGGCCTAAATCCAGTTTTTTTACATATGTACTGAATATCATCAAAACACCCGATGTGAATTTAATTTAATATTAAATTAATCAAAACATGGAGTCAAAAATAGAATAATAAAAATTAAATAGATTCTAAGGAAATAAAATAATTAACATTGCATTACTATTGATGAAGAAAAATAAATACTTGATGAGTCAATACTATGTTACTGGATTTTACCACAATTTCATTTCATTAATGAATATTTATTTATTATACAAAAATTCATTTTAAACAGTGTATATAATACCCATATTAAAAATTATTTCAGAAATACATTATAAATTATGGTATTATAATTATAAATTCATATTATTTCATCTGTGGGAATTTAAATTTAATGTTACTTTATACTAAGGAGTTTCATAACACCATTTCTTTTCATTATGTTATATTATTTCATTGTTGTATTTTATATTCTAGGAGTTTGGGTGTAATGTATTTTTTAAATCCTATTAGTTAACCTTGATTTTTTTTGGATTTTGATTTGATACACATAATCAATTCATTTATTAATACTCACACCAATTTTATGATATTTTAAAGGATTCTATCTCTTGTTCTATTAATTGAGGTGTATTCATATGTTATACAATAATTTCTTTTATGTGTTGTATCTAATACCCCTATTGACATTTTATATCTATAGCATCATTATATTCAGAGTATTTAATGTTTAATATGATGTTATTTCTTTCATGGGGTTTATTATTAAAAATGATACCAAAATGGTAAGGTTTAATTCTTCAATCTCATTTTAATCCGGATTGTTTATGCTTTATTTTCCATTTAAGGAAATTAATTCAGAATTGTATCTTATTATATTCCATTTTGTGTTATTTTAGGGTAATTTTGGTTATAGAATTTACCCCTAATATTCGCTTTGTTTTTTTTTTAAATGGTGAAATATGGCCTTATAGCCGGTGGTGCATTGTTATCACACAATTTTAATAACAATGTTCCCTTTCATAGGTAACCATGTAGCCTTGTTTTGTTTTTTGGACATAGTGGAATCACAAGGTTAACACACAGTTTTTAAACCTGGTTGGCTAACCATGAATCACATATTTATTAAATAGTGAGGGCTTACTATTATTGCATAGTTTAGAAAACTATACGGGGAAACCGTGAAATGTGCTCATATCATTAAAAATTAGATTTTTAACTTTACCCCTTCTATTTTTCATCCCATCTCTTCTTAAAATCCTCTCAAATAATGATTCTACAGCATTGAGCCTCCCCCATCACTCTGGTTTCTATATACATCCAATGTATTGGTAGATTCGATCGAAAATCTATTGGAAAATATATTTTAGGCCCTAATATCGTGATTTATTCCACTATTCCTTGATTTATCGTCATTATTCATAGGAATTTATACCCTTAGTGGGTTAGGTGATCTAAATGGTGTTAGATCTTGATTATTAAGGTTCAATCTTGATGTTTTTTTGGTTCAATCGATCCATTATAGGGTCCATTGGTGGTGCAGTTGTGGTTTAGCACAAATTCTGTGATGTTTCTACACTTATGGTAGGTAGTTCCATGATTATGCATTATTTGATGATTTTTATATTATTTTTTTCTTCTTTTTTTGGTTTTATATAATGTATGTGAGGTTTGAAATATGTTTTTAAAGGGACTCATGGTGTGTTTATGTTGAAAGATGATTTTCAAAAAGAAATGAGTTGTGCTCCATTGGAGCCCAAGGTTTATAAGACAATGTTGTGTTTAGCATGCCCCGTCCCAATACACCATCTCCTCGAGCCTAACAAGGACCATATAGGGGTGGTGGTGATAATTGGACAAACCTTTGACCACCTCCTACTTTAAAATATTCCCCTAGTCCACATTCGCCAATCTATATACCACCCTTCTCAAGTTTCTACCTTTACCTTATCATAACCTCGATCATCTCCTGATCAACTCATTGACTTGTTTTGAAATATTGTTCAAGATTTCCCTATCCACCTCATTATTAACAACGCATGTACATGGGTTGACTCGAGCCAACATGTGATCCCTACACCACAGACCATGAGTCTCAAGATTTTCTCCTGAAGTACCTAACCTAATTAAATCTATATGACTACTGTGGGATGCTTTCTACCATGGTCTCAACTACTAGATGCACACTGATTTCTCCCACTACTAGTGTTTTGTCCTCTATAAAACACCCCACTTTTAGGGATCATTCAAGTAAAAACTGCATAGGTATGATTGATAAGGGATACCACTAATGCACTGATGTCCCTGTATATGTCCTACTCAATGGTTTGATCCATGATGTACCAATCTCATCCCATTTACATGGATTATCATGAATGTTTTGTAAACATCGCTAAATTATCTAACATGGTCATACTTCCCAACTATTGATGAATAATATAATTTATGCGTACCAATAACAACGTGGCCAGATAGAATTCCTCTCGGAATAGATGCTCGATGTCTGTCCAAGAGAGAGTTGTCTCATCATTGAACTGATTCACCATGCTTCACCATCATCCTACACAACCCTAATGAAAACATGTGGGAATTACTTCGATATGATTGGTAGGCATCCTCAAATAGAAGAAAACAAAGTTTATCATATATATCCAATCCTCATCCATCTAGTTGACTGAATCACCCTCAAACCTAAGAGGTCTGTGCCTTTTAAAATATTCTAACATACTAAGAATTCACACATCCTTAGTTGATTGGGTTGGTAGTAGTTGTTGTATGAGGTGTGGTGGTTTTGTTGGTAAACAACTCAGATTTACTATCTCTAGTACCATCCCCTATATCGATGTCTAATCTCTTTGGGGATCATCATTATGATCACGTGTAGGAATCCCATATGAATGTCTATGTAGATGAAACATGAAAAAAACAAGTTCTGACACTAAAAATAGTGTATATCGGGAGAGATAAATCAAGGACATGGAATGCATAACCATTCTTATTTGAAACATGTACCAATTATTTCCCTACAACCTATGCATAAATTTACCAAGTGAAAAAGAAATTTCTCAGAGTCCTGATATATGGATACATCAACTGCCGCACCAACACTAGTGACCTTGGGGCGAATGCTGAACATGATACACTTAGAACTATTTTCTCCATCTAATATAATAGACACCCATTCTTAGTGTATAACGAATGTCACTAATACAACTCTTTCATGAAATGTACCATAGGATCTCATGGCCTAACTACCCCAGGACCACCTCTAAATGGCCAGGGGTAGGTGACAAGCATCGAGTAGTTATCTACCACAACTGGGAGGAACTTTCCTATTGTACTTGTATGAACACACACACATCTCCAAGACAAAAATGGTAAAATGTATAAACAACTATATAAATAATGATTTAATTCCACTATGACCCCACAATAGAGTAGGATAGTGAAATTACTATTATATAAATAGTTCCAAAATAATCTCAATAAAAATAGTATGTAATAAATGTAAAACCTAAACATAAAGGCACTAATATAGATGTTTGATGTCATAGGAACACACCTCGGAATGTTCGGTCCCACTATGCACCATCTGGCACTAGGCCACCCAAGACTCCATCAAAAGGTCTATCATCTACACATGAAAATACACATACAGGAAAATCCTATGTAGGGTTGGATACGAAAATACTATGTATGAAACCCTTATAACATAGAGAATAATAAAAGGAATGTACAATAATCTCTACAAAATTATATTTCTACAACACATATAAATTGTAAATCCATATGCACAAAAGAGAGACACTGCCCCATTAGGATGACATAACCTAATTTCATCCACACGATTCATATCTAATAATTCTCATTCTGGTATAAATCACTCCTCAATCCATGATACCATCAAATACAGTAACGAAGAGTTTAAGGTCATTTGGGCCCTACCCTAATGGTAATTCTTTTTCCAGGGAATTCTATGATACATAGACATTGGGTCACAACTATAACTGAACATGGGATACCATAGGTCACACCCAACCATTCTGGGTGATAAAACGTACCCAATCTAGATCAACCCACTACATAGGGGATAATTACATAAACCAATTAGGGGATGCCACAAATCCTACCGATGTAACCTAAAAGATGGAAGATTAGAGCCCTTCATAATGAGGTTACATGACTTCTCAGATTCAACTATTAGTGATAGAGGATCACACTCTAGTATGGGGGAGGGATAATATACTCTCTCTATGAATCATACTCTAGTGGGGATTACAATCCATAGGTGTGGATGTAACAACATACTAATAACATGAGGAATGGACCATGGGAACTCCCTATACTGATATTGGTTGAAACAAAACAATCACCAATTTTCCCAAAATGACCATCTCGGTGATAGGGTCTCAAATCCATAGTTGAATCCATGATTGAATGATCCATTTAATAGGTTTGATCAATTTAGTGATACCACCCACAAGCCTTCTTGGGCCTATAGACCCACCATCATGGTCAGTTGACTGACTATGTGGACTGGTGGTGCAGTCACTACCCCTAGGGTAGATCATCGTGGTCGACTGTCACAATTGGTGTGCTCTCAGATAGGTCGGGCAACTATGGAACAACAGTTGACCATCAAAATCCATGTGCCTACAAAAAATTATGCTTCCATGGACCCATCATCGACCACAACTAGTACCCATCTCGGTTTTTGAGGTTCCGACCCAAAACTAACATAAGTCCATTTTTTCTGGCCCACCCACTGGCCTGACGAGGGCCAATTGTCCACCCAGGCCCAAAAATTCACTGCATCTTCTAACACGGTGTTCACCACATCCTCCCCTAGCTCCAGTGGTGCCTTCATGTCCACCTCGCTTGACCCACATTCATCGCTTCATCCCAACACTGTCAATGCATCCCACTAATATCACCACATCACATGTAGTGTCCACCTGCACACGCCCCACTACCTCATGCCAATGCCGGCCACCAGTGCCACACTAGTGGACAATTCTGCGAATCACCCCATCTCCTTAGATGCATGAAAAATAAAAATGTAAGATATTTGACCTCCTTGGGTATCGATCTACATAGATCTGACCTTGACTATCAATTCAATATGAATGTGGGTGTTCGACGATGCTCAAAACCACCTGGAAATGTTGATATAGGAACCAAATGGTTCCAATGGTGAACAACGTGAAGATACAAGGGATAAATGCAGTAAAATGAAGGTTTCAGTCATCATTTCACACGTGTTCTTGAACAATGAACATGATTTAAAAATTCTAGTTATAGAATCACATTTAATAATCCTAATAATCTGGAAAATATATTCAATCCTTCTTTTACAATAGAATTTCAGTGCAATATATTCGTTGATTTTTCCACGTTCATTATAAAAAATCAATAATGGGGAATTAAAAACAATATAACAAGACATAAATTGGTTTAGATCAGTCACTGATGATGAATGATTGTTGTTTCGTATTTGTTGGTGAAGTTCCTTAAATCCGGCTATGCATTGATCATCGATCCACAGTAGGTTATCATTGTTTTATAGAGTTATTAAATGGTTAACTCCCATGTCTGTCTATATATTATATGTTTATGTGGGTAGCCATGTAATTTTTTCATAAGGTTATTTTCAAATAAATATTCACTGTGTCAAAAGAATTAATTTCATTATTTTATTTCCTGCTCTTTATGTCACCTGACATATTGTTCACAAATGTCATGCAACAAATAATGTTAGGTCACTACTATAATAATGAAATTTTTCATAATTTATAGGTTCCTTAATTTTTTATATAATCACCAATCTAAGAGATATATCACATTTTCAAGAAATTAGTACGCACATGCTATTAAACGTTTTAATATTTATCATCCATTTATTTCGGGAACACTATGCCTTGGAATCACAGTCCATATTAGAACCAGGTCTCAAAATCAATCCCAATAAAATATAAAAATTAAAAAATCAATAGATGTTATAGGGTGTGTGTGACCCTGATATTTGAGGTAGGTAGTTATGTCTCTAACATGAATTGTAGAACCACATTTCCCTTTTTTTGATAATTTTTTTTAAATGAAATTAAATTAAATGCTTTATTTTTTTCGGTGATGGAATAGTTGTTTGTTAAAATATTGGTTTCCATTTTTTTGGTAAATTAGAATGGTTGATAAATCATTATGAATTTTTTTTGTGAAACTAGTTTCAACACATGAAATGATGAAATATTTTAAATTAATGTTTTTGAAAATTTATCACATGGGAAGCTTTGGGTACTCTGGTGGATGGTATAGTAATATTTCCCATCCACTGTTTGGGAGGTTTTGTCCTGGGAAATTATTCTTATACAAAGAATTATTTCTATAGGGACTTGTTAGACCTATTAGGGGGTTCAATTTATGGGGTGTTCCTCTACATCCTAGTCTTGATACATACATATTTTTTTTATTATGTTAACATGGTTGAATATGATAATAAGAAGTTAACTAGCTATCATGCTCTTATGTAATGTATGGAGTGATGTTACATGTGTTCCATATTTTAGAATGTACTATTTTTTTATGTTGCCATGAATTTGAAATGATATGTAATGGTTGATATTTTTGATATTTTATATACTCTAGGATATATGTTTTTGAATTTATTTGAAACTAATTTAGATATTTATTTAAAAATACATGAAATGGAGATATTAAATTCTTGATTCTATTTTATTGATATAAAATTTTTTAAATTTTTATAACTAATTGTTTTCATTAATGTTGATCATTATTGGATTAATGTTCATAGACTAAATATGGAACATCTCTTCGGGACCCTATTGATCTTATTGGATCAAACATTGTGTACCCTTCTTAGGTGTATTCTGTGAATTCTTTATAAGTGCACATCTAATAACCCTCAAGGGAATACTATGATGGATTATAACATTATTGAGGCTACCATGTGGGATGCATTTACTATCGATCCAAATGTACTATAATCTAAAAACATATATGTTGGGGTACATTTTGGTTTTGTAGGAGAAAAAGATAAATCACATATGTTATTGAATGAGAATCCAACATCCTTTAAAGGTTTAAATGAATGAAAAGATGTGTGGTTTAATCTTGAAAATATAGATCAAATTTTAGATTTCTTAGTTACACATGAGGTAATCAAGGTAAAGTATTTAACAATTATACATGTTGGTCCCAGCAAGCATTGACAGAATTCCATAGTGAATGAGGATAGTTAGGTGGGATTGAACTATAAGGGTAACAAGAAACTCTTATTATAGTAGTTTTCTATAGTTAATGGAGATTTAAAATGTCTATAGTCCCTATAATGCATCTGATTGAGTGTTTGGTGTCAGATTACCAAAAATAAATTTTTTAACCACATTTTTTTTCACTAACAGTTGTGAACAATGACTATCTAAAAGCATAGATTTCCCATTAGGGTTTGTGACATGAAATCTAATCAAAGGTATTTATGAGGACTATATTGAGCTATATGTATATTGTGTCAGGGTATTATGGAATAAATTAATATGGGTGTCATTGTTGGATATTTTACCTATATATTTTCACCATGTGGGATGATCTGGAACGTTCTAGGATAGATGGCGAAGTGGAAAGATCATAGGATGAGCGGTGTAGGAGGTTCTTGGTAGAGGTAATCTTAAATACCTCTAGTTGTAGCTCACCTATTATTCTGACTTAATATAAGTGTAGAATGGTTAGACACTCCATGCATTGTAGTCTATCACCTACTAAGATGTGCAGTAGCTGTGGACATAATGCTCATCTATAGTGTTTCGGTCAAGCTATTTATATGTGTTAATATGGATAGTGATTGTCGACTCTTATATATTTTCTCTATTATTTATATGCATCAATGAAAATAGGGCTCTAGAAATTGGCCTCAAAAGTGAACCATCATCATGTAGTAGATGAGTTTTCAGTGGTTGTTGTAGCTACTCGAGTGACAATGAGAGATACCATATTTATTTCTTAATTAATAGTGATTTATTTATTTGATACGGGTGATTTTCAATAATTTATCTCTAGCCAATATTTTTATTCATAATTATATAAAATAACATTTTCATTTTTAGGGAGTTATCGATATCTCCATGGATGTGAAAAGAGCAGGGGTTTCGATTTCCTTCTTCTGCACTATCGATTGATGGTGAATAGTTAGTCATGGATTTTCTATTTATTTATCTAGATATATTTAATGAAACAATCATGATAGATACGATTAATTTTCATCATTATGAGATTAAATTTTATTACTGTGTTTTCTCATTCCATGCGACCTATGGGAGATCACAAGTATTAATGGGAGAGTGGGATCTGAGGTCTAGTCATGAAAGACTATCTATCCAAGAGACATTGAGTTTATCATCTATTTTAGTGGATTTTCCCAATGATGAATCTTCATTTATTGATGTGACCCCAAAATTTAATTTATTCTAGATTTTTTCATAGGTTCTTTAATAGGATTCCTCTAGGGGGTGAGATATATTTTATGATTGAAATGGTTCCATGTATGCTACTAGTATCTATGAATTCTTATAATATTCAACCAAGTGATATGAAAGAGATCATGGTTCAGTTGGATGATTTGGTAGGGATGGTTTTTTTTCACTCTAGTGTTTTTTCATGGGAATAATTTATGCTCTTTTCCAATAAGGAAGTTGTTTTACTCAGTTTCTTAGTGGACTTTAAGACGATGATCTGGGTAATAGTTAAGAAAAAGAATCATTTCCTCTTGTGTTAGATTTGTTTGAATAGATAAAGGGGGAACTTGGTTTTCAAATATTGATCATCTATCAGGTAATCATTAGCTTGGAGTCTGAGAGCCTGATATAGAAATGAAAACATTAAAGAAATGGAATGGTCATTAGGAATATATTATGATACCATTTAGTCTAGCTGTAACTCATTTAGTTTTTATGTATTTGTTGAAAGAGTCATTCAATTATTACATTAACACATTTTTGTGGTTTTTGTTGAAGAAATTTTGTTTTATTTGAGATATTATTGTGAGCACAAGACCCATCTATGTTTGGTTTTTGGAAATCCTAAGGAGTTACCAGTTGTATAGAAACTATTAAAATGAACATTTTGGAGTCAATATGTTATGTTATTGATACATGTTATTTCTATGCGCTGAATATCATATGATCATGATAAATTGGAATCTTTCTTATAATGGTATGTACCACAAATTGAAATTGAGAATCATATTTTCTGTTGACATAATGGATACTATCAACTATTTATCAAGGATTTCTCTAAGATGGACTCACCATTTATTGGATATACTAGTAAAGGTGTGAAATTCAAGTGGGATAATAGATGTCAGGATTATTTTGAAATACAGAAAATACATCTAACATTTAATCATAATATGATCTTACATGATCCTAATAATGAATTTGTGGTTTTCTATGATGAATAGAACTGGTTTGGGTGTTGTGATCATACATGATGATCATTTTTTATTATCGTTCTCATCCTCATAAACAAGATGATAATAATTAACCACTCATGATTTAGAGAATTCTATTATTAGGTATGTTCTCATGAGTTAGAGGAATTACATATTTGGGTAAAGTTTCACAATATTTTCTGACCATAAGCGTTTGAGCTATATATTTTCTCATATGGAAATGAATATTAGATTGGGGTGGTGGTTGAAAAAACATCAGATGTTTGAAATCGATATCACCTACAACCCCAAGGAAGGGTAATGTCATTATAGACACTCTAATTATGAATTTTCCATCACAATCTATTTTGGAATCAATGAATGAGTAAAGTATTATTGTGATATTTTCTTTGTTGCATCTAGATGCATATGAGCATGTTTCAACATGGTTTTGACCATTTTTTAATTATCATAATCACATATTGAGTCAATAATATAGATTCAGACGAAGGGTGTTGCGTTCAGTGAATTTGGGGAAACCGTATATGGGAGGAACCATTTTGGGTAGGTCACCCTCTTTAGATGGTATTATAAGATTTGTGGATTGGTTTTTCATTTTGGAATCTATTTGGAGATTTTTTTTATAATATTCATTATTATTTAAGGTATGTTCACCTGAGATCAATGAAAATGTATTATCCCATGAGGAATCGATTCTGGTTGGTGGGTACTAAGTGTGATGTTGATAATTATGTTTCCCACTAAAATATATTCCAATGGAGTAAGAAATAGATTATAAATCCTTATTGTTTTCTCCATCCTGTTGTGGTGGTGGTTTGTAAATTTGATTATTTATCCATGGGATTTTATATTAGATTGGCAATAAATCCTAGTTGGAGGAATGCAATATAGGGTGTGATTTATTAATTTACAAGGCAAGTTCATTTTATTCCGATCATAGACACTAATAAAGTTAAAGATCTAGGTAAGCGGTATTTTTCAGAAATTACGAGAATATATGGTATTCCATATGCATTTGTGTCAAAAAGGTATCCTAGGATTACATTGAGGTTCCATAGGAGTCTTTATGAGGCAATGGGTAATCATTTCAGAATGAGTAATTTTTATCATTCATAGAATGATGGTCATATGAAGCATTCTATTCAGATTCTGTAGGTTATTCTCTATATGCATGTCATGGAATTTTTTGGATACTAGGATGAACATATTGTACTAGTTGAGTTTTCTTGTACCTATAGTTCTCATTTGATGATCATAATGTCATTTTTTAATGCATCTATTGTGTCCCGAGTAGATCACACCTTTATTGGGGAAAGTTAGATGAATAATTTTTTGGGACTGAGTTTAGTTCATGAGACATCTATGATAATTCATTATGTATGTCAGTGTTTGGTTACATCACATAGTTGGAATAAATAATTTTTAGATCAACTATGATTCATTTGGAGTTCTCCCTAGGTGACCTGATTTTTTTAAAAGCTTCTCCTTGGATTTTTCACTATAGGCTTGCAAAATAGGGAGTTTTAGCTCTAAGATATGATAGAACATTTGAGACCATTGAGTGGAAAATGATGGTTTCTTATAAACTTCTATTTTCTATTCAATTTAAAAGAATTCATCATTTTTTTACATATTATAGCTTAAAAACACCATCCTAATTCATATCTTGTTTTGAGTTTGGAGGATGATGAGATACATTTAGTTGTTACTATTTTTTAGATGTCTATAGAGATCATTAACTCTCACATAATATTCTTTCCTTGTAATTCTATTCCATTTTCGAAGTGATAATGGGGAATGAATCGCATTCTCATGATAATTGGTAGAACAATTCATTGATGAGGGAGTAGTGGAAACGCCTCTTTATTGGAATGCATTATTCCACATGACTTTATGGGTATATAATGACTTATGGTGGGGTGTATATAATATCCCACTACCCATATTTTGGTGTTTCCCTTCGCTGTTCTAGTTTTACTCTATAATTTATTGTGTCTTGTGGATCTCAAGGATAACGAATATTTTCTATGAAAAATGAAATAAAGATTTAAGATGAATGTTTTTTTGAATTAAAGGAGTGTAGATATATATATACTATGGGGTTTTAAGGGTTCTCCTATAGTACATTGAATTTACAAATATATTTCGTGATTTTTTATTAAATATTGATTTTTTATGTCTTCTAGGTAAATACATGACATGTAATGGGGTTATAAAAGGTGAAAATGGTATCTAGGAACATGTTGTGAGCTCTGTATTCAATGTGAAATGAGACACACCATGTAATGGACACTGTACATGTAATATTAAATTATTGGGTTTAAATAGGAAGGAATTATATATTGGTGCATATTTGAGCAAGTTGATTTGACGACTAGTAATGGGGTCACATATCATGTAATTGTATGGACATTGAATTTTAGAGTGGTTCATCGACTAAATTTTCATTTATTCCCCCCCATAAATCCTTACTATTGACATAGATCCCATATACAGTGATTTTGGCAGCCTATATTTGATCTGGATTGATTCTTTCGATGTTGGATCATTAGAGCAGTTTCGTAACCTCATTTCAGTAACATCCAACCCAATCTCATTGTCTTGAGATGGAGGAGGAATGTTAAATAGAAGTAAGTGAGATTCTTAAGGTGCCAACGGATGGAAACAAATTATGAGGGATTCAAGAATAAATTGGGTAATGATTTACTCTTAAGATATAACCAACTAACCAAAAAATAAACTAACAACAAACTCTATGATGCATGTCAACAGAACATCCAATCCCATACAATACCAAAAGACAACTAAATAATCCATAAAAATCAAACATGAAAAATACAACCATGAAAAAATAATAGTATGCAATGGAAGACTATAACAATATTCCAATAGAACAAGGACAACATCCATATTTCCACACAAAGCTCCAAGATCCATGCACCACAACATCACCAAATCATTATGTTGAACCACTATCAAATTGAGATTATTTACTCTATCCAGTGTCGAATAATACAATATCTACAAAAGAAACAATGTTCTAGAGTAGGCATGGGTAACTATACTCAGTAGTTTTCCCCATGTGAATTCCCTACACATGCCACTAGGATGAAACCTTTAACACATTTATATAAAACTGTTTATATAAAACATTCAAAAGTCCAACAACTAAAAACAATTCAAAAACCCCTTTACCAAGACATTTACCCCAAAATGTTAAAAAACAAAAGAAAATAAAAACAACCATGCCAAAATCCATTCCACCATTTCACATTAGCACAAGAAACTCTATCTTGCATGAAACACACAATGATGTGTCCAAAATGTTGCAACTTTTATCAAACTCATTCACTACATTTCCAACTAGTGGTACACCCCTCCGTCTTATAATTCAACGGTGGACCTTCCATCCACTATCCATCCACTATTTATTGTGATTCATCCTTCATACATCCACCCAATCCATAACACATAATCAACCAATAATCATATTGAACTGTGGTCACACAAAAGCACACCATAATTCCCAGCACATGACAATTGTCTTTAATAAATATCCCATTAATTGAAATCACCCTTTAACCAATTTTACAAACCCAAAAAAATTTCAATAAAAAACATATTCATTGAATAAAATCTTTTAGGAAACCTTTTTCATAATCATCCTCTAACTATTTTAAAATCAACATTTTAAAATCACAAAAGATTCCCCTTTTTTCAACAATAACCCATTTTCCCAAAAATCTAAAAAATCACCCAAAATTGTGTTTAAAAAATATTTACACAAAATTATCCCAAATAATTTGGTGAAAAACTTATTCATTGTACCAAAACCACTAGTTCTATCCATGTGTAGTTGAGATAGAAGCCACATACCCTTAGGGTTCTGTCAAATTCGACCCAGAAGAAACTTCTCCCCTATATGGGAAAATGCTCCATGAACACCACTCCATTTCTCCTTATAAATCATAACAATGCCTTGAAATCAACATATAAGGAAAAAAACCATATATCTACACACAACGGGTGTAGATATAGAAAATAAAGAGGGATAGAGTGATATGGAGATGTATATCTAGAAGAAACCACAAGAAACCACATTGAACCACAAGAGGAGACTTTCCCTAGAAGAAACACATTCAATCCACAATGAAACCCCTTCGATTTGCTTACAATAAAAGTGGGGGAGAACCTAAACCTTTGAGATCCCAAAAATATAAGTGAGGAATGAGTGAGAGGATGTTTGGAATGAAATGAGACAACCATGAGGGATCCCATATTTAAAAAACCCATTTTTATGTGGCAGCACGGTTAGTCCGCATGATTTCGAAAACCGTGAGAAAATCGAGCACCTACCACTATCTCAAGAGAAGGGGTATGCACTGTTGCCTCCCACAGTTTGGAAAACTGTGCACATCCTGGGAGAATCCCACTATCTCCCCCTACACAGTTTCTATGATGATCTGCATGGTTTTCTATAACTGTGCTCAAATTGTGTTCCCTTATAAAAGACTCCAAACTTATTAAAAATCATTTCAAACATTCCCAAACTCTTAGAAAATAATCCCAAGAACTATAAAAACATAAAGGTATAAAATTGATATGTACCTCAAACCAATGGTGTGATATTCTCCCCATCATTGGACCTTCTATCCTCGTAACGTTGAAAACCACTACTTTGCAGAAAAGGCTCAGGTCATTGCTTAGTCACCTATTTATCTCATTCCCTAGTTTCCTCTTTTATCAAACCATGCTTCCACAAAACCCGAACTAAATTTATGATTTTACCCACAAATGAATTCTCCTGCCGATACAAAATATGAACTCAAACACGCACCAATGATGCAATTTGTTCTAGATCAATATGATCCCAAAAAATCACATGGTCATGATCCGACTAATACTTATTCAACTTCGACATATGAAACACATTTTGCACAACACAAAACTACTGTGTCAATGAAATATTATATGCCACCTCTCTAATCCACTCATGTATCCAAAATGGACAAATATACCTCAGGGGTAACACATCATTCTTTCAAAACTGACAATGTCCCAACCTAGGAGAGATCCTCAAAAACACATGATCACCCACCACGAATGGAAATGGTCATCAGAAATTGTCCACATTTGATTTCTAACAACTTGGAATCATCTCCATCCACATCCTTGTATACTTTATTTACTCCATGGTCTCATAGATATGGATTGGTCCAACCATCAAAGTCTCACCCATTTCCACTCAACACATTAGAGAATGAAACGAACACCCATACAATGCCTCAAACAAATCCGTATGTATTGATGCTCGATAACTCTTATTATAAGATAAATCCACCAACAATATTTTATCCTCCCATGAACCACCACAATCTATCACACTATCCCTTAACATATCATTCATGTTTTGTATCTTCCTCTCAGATTTTCTATCCGTCTGAGGATGATATGCCATGATCATCATCAACTATTTCCCAAGGGCTTGCTGTAAGGATTTCAAAAAATGAGATGTGAACCATAGATCTGTATATGATACAATTGAAACTGGAACACCAAGCCTCTTTACCACCTCCTGGATATATATTTTGGATACATACTCCACCGTATAAGATTCATGAATAAGGATGAAATGTGCCGACTTTGTTAGCTGATCCACAATCACCCATATGACAATGTGTTTCCTACAAATTCTCAGAATACCGGTCACAAAATCCATTACTCTCAACTCCCATTTCCTCACTGGGATATGTAAATACTATAACATATCTTATGGCCACTGATATTCTTCTTTGACTGGCAGACAAGTCAAGCATCTCGAGGAAAAATTGACCGCATGTCTTTTCATACGGGCCCACCAAAACTGCACTTTCAATGACATATACAATTTCTGATTTCTTGGACAGACAACCCATCATGAATGATGATAATTCAAAAGAATATCCCCCTAAAAATTATCTGGTACCACCATATGATTATGAAATCACAAGACTGAATTCTCATTTAGTTCTTTGTTCTCAATGGTCTCTAAACCATTGAGTTTTGATACCATCTCCAAACATTCAGAATCCAATGCCTGTACCTCTTTAACCAAACCATCCATGTCAAGAATCAATGATACTGGAAAGAAGAATACTCTTCCACACTATTCCTCACATTCCAACTGCACCTCAGCAATGACCGGCATCAACTTCCACCGATCTGATGTATGATTCACCAGTTGAGTATAATTTCTTACTTTAATCATCCTCCATCAAATTTCCCATACCTATTATGTAAATTACGTATAAATAAAACATTTGGATATATTCCATCCATCTCCACTACCTTAGGATCAACTCTCTTGGTGGGAAGATATGCTTTATGCTATTGTGATTGATAAACAATATAAATTTATCACCGAAGAGATAATGACACCACATTTTTAAAGCATGATCCACTACTATAATCTCCAAATCATATGTTGGGTTGTTCTTATTAAGAAATCCCAACCTTTGTTAGCCATATTCAATAACATGATCCGCTTGCATGAGAACCAAACTCAATCATAATCACAATGCATTATAATACACCACGAACCATTTCCCTATTTCAAGAAAATCCATTATTTGTGCTGATGTAAGGAAACCCGTTAACTCTTAAAAGTAGTTCAGACATAGATCATCCCATTTATAAAAGATATTATTCATTTTCGATGATATCATTAGTGAATCCAATCGTGATAAATCATGAACAAAATGTCAATAATTCTTAGCTATACCAAGGAAGCTCTGTATCTGAAATATTTTCTAGGAAGGTTTTTATGAGATAACAACCTCTAAATTTTATTATCAACATAAATGCCCCAATCAGAAATAAAATGGACAAGTAAATGTACCTCTTGTATAAAAAACTCACACTTTGAAAATTTAGCATACAACCGATGATCCCTTATGATCACCAGCACGATCACAAAGAGATGCCAATGCTCTACCCTTGTCTTCGAATACACTAGTATTTCATACACAAATACAACCAAAAAAGAATCCGTATATATTTTATAGATATCCGATCTATCCAATCCATGAACAGAGCTGGTTCATTTGTTATACCAAATGGAATAACCACACACTAGTAATGGCCATATATTATTTTTTAAAGATGTTTTCAGAATATCCTCATTCCGCACTCACAACGTCTGATAGCCTGACCTCAAGATAATATTAGGTAACCACTATGCACCCATAAACTGGTAAAATAAATCATCAACACATGGAAGATCATATAGGTTCATTATCATAACCAAATTATGTCTACAATAATCAACACAGATCCACAAGGTTCCATCCTCCATTTAAAAAACAAAACCAGTGTTGCCCACAGAAACGTGCTAGGACGAGTGAACCTGTTGTTTTCTAACTCTTCCAAATTCAATTTTAATTCCTTTAATTCAATTGGTTCCTTTTGGTAAAGAAAATGTGAGACAGGAATTGTCCTTATAAATAGATCAATCGTAAAATCCACTTCTCTCATGAGTTGTAATGTTGATAATTCTATGGATAATTCAACCATAAACTGACCCACAACTGCCGAAAGAACACTTTTCTCAACACTTTCCACTGATTACAAATACAAGTCATTTAATTGATACATGATCATGCCAATAGTTGGTTCCAAAAAATCTCTTGCACCCAGATTTGTGCTAATCTATACTCTAAGGAGATTTCCAATGCCATAATTTATCATAAAAATAACCATTCACACATAGCAATCAATGTGGTCCTTAAAAATTTCCAACCAATACATTTCTTTGATAATATAAAAATAATCAATCTCAAGCACTGAGAAATACCACATCAATTCTTTTTTGTCCAACACTAAGCAACAAGATCTAAAATGAATCCTAAACAGTCTATTTGTCTAAGACAATTTTGTAGTTTTAAAATTGAAGGCAACATTTCCACATGTAAACCCAACAACTCCATTATGAGAGAATAAATTAATCAATTAAAAGTAGATGTATCATAAAAATATATCATCAATGATTATTTTAAAATAATTTTACCTCGCACCATGGATGTTCTTGACTGATCATCCACCACAACCTACTCACCTCCCAGCAACTTCTTACTTTCCATGCTCTGCTATTTAGTAACCAGCTAAGGCATCATTGTATACTGAGAATCACCATCCCGCACATTAAACTACTGCCAAGGGGAATGTTATTTCCCTAGTCCCATCAAGGCATAAGATCCATGCAATCCCTGAGTAGTGTCACAGACACACGACCTCGGAGCATTGTGACAGTAACACTATAGATGCCTCATCTTCATACAATAATGACATGCTTGAGAATGTGTTGTGAAATCCCACTTAATGTGGCTTGTATAACCATAATGAAAACATCCCAGTTTTCTCTCAAGCGTTAAAGCATGATTCACTGATCCTGTCATCAGATTCTGAGTTGTAGTACTACCTTGGAAATAAGTGTCCCTTTTTCTCTTGAACCCATAGTTGGAGTTCCCACTAATTCCCATGGGTACCAACATAATTCCCCTGCCTGTATCCCCCAAAAGATCCCTCTCATCCATTGTATCATGATTCACAATTTATGTATAATAATCAATGCATATCACCTCTATTTTGTATATTATTTCCATGTTCATCCTAGCTTCAAATACATTTTCCTTCAATGATGTACTACCAACCACCTTAGGTCCAAGCTGCACAATGTTCATAAACATAGTGACATATTCTGTTACATCCATGTTCCATTTATTCAATCTAATAAAATCTATTGTACTTGGAATTATGAACATATGAGTGTATAATTGTTTGTTAAAAAATTCCACAAACCCCTCCTGTATTACAATTTGGTCAGTCCTATCTTGGACTACCAACTACCACCACTTAAGGAAAATATATTCCATCATATAAATGACATGTTTAACATTCATGTCTTCCATTGTTCCCATGAAATATAATATCCTATTGATTTTGTTCAGTCATGCTTCATTTCTTTATAGCTCCGAATCACCCCTAAACATGGGTGGATTCTACCATGGAAGCTGAAACACATGACCCAAATGTTTTGGATCATCCACTTTATTCCCACTTTAAACAGCTCTGAAAGCTTCCACAATACACTACCCTAGCTACTGGGTCACCTGAGGCTCCAATGACACCGCATTTTCAGCAGCATCCTCTAGTTGGTTTCTAGGATGCCTACTCAATTCCATTTCTGTCAACACCAAAACAACCATAAGTATTATTCCCATAACAAGATATGGTATACAATTTTCAAATTCAATTACATAACCATTATCAAAACCATGCTTTCCACATGTTCTCATTTCGCATGTTTCACTATTCTGAAATATCCACCATGTTATCAGAATCAACACATTTTCTAAACTGCATGAATTTCCATGTCTTAAATCCATCAATTTAGACACACAATATAGATTTTCAAAATCCACATATTAATATCACACCATAGATCAATATACCCCAATGAAATATGCTTCCATGTGGTAGGTCATTTCAACCATGCATGCCAAGCTCATTTCCTTAGATACACCCACAAAAATGGGATATCCAATTCCTATATGTGTCTCTAAACACTTATGAACCCAAATATATGCTAACATGTTGTTCATAATAAAAGGGTTTTCAACGTACTTTTATTCTATACAATCCATGTTCTGACAATCCTATAGCTGAAAACCATCCTAACTCAAGGAATTGACCAAGAATGAATGTAAGCACCAAGACCAACAATAAACACCAAGGATCGGAAAACTGATCTCACTTGAAAGCCATGGACCGAACAAAGTTTTACTACTTGTAACATCCCGCCCGATCTCATTATCTTGAGAGGGCATACAAATGTTACTCGGACATAAGCAATGTTCCTAAGGTTCCCAAGGCAGGTAATAAATGTTGAGGGTATCGAGAGTAAATTTGGGAATGATTTTCACATGAGATACAATCATCCAACCAAACAATACACTAACACAAAACTATATAATGCATGTCAAAAAAACATCCAAAAACCTACAATACCAAAAGGAATCCATCTAATCAATAACAATCCCACATTCCAAATACAACCAATCCAAATTAGTATACCTAGTGGAAAACTACAAAAGACTCTTATAGAATTAGGGTCCCATAAATAGATCCACACCAAGCTCCATGCTCTAATAACCACAACATCACCAAATCATCATGCTAAAAAACTAGAAAAATGAGTTTCTTTACTCTTACATGTTTTTTGGAATACTACATCTAAAAAATAAAAAATGTTCCAAATCAGGTGGTGAGTAAACATAGTCCGTAGGTTTTCCAAAAATTACATCCCTACACATGCCATTAGGATGAAACCATTAGCACATTTCTATAATAACTTTTATATAAAACACTCAATAGTGAAACTACTTATAACATGGAAAACACTCTATTACCAAACCAATTCCACCTAAATGATCAAAAAACTATGGAAATACAAAAAACCATGCCAAAATCAATTTTACAATTTCAAATTTTAAAAAAACACCATCTTTCAAGAAACACACAACAAGACAAGAAACCAGTGGAGCTTTTGTCCATCTCATTCACTACATATCCCACTAGTGGTACTTCCTACCCACTTAACCTTTGATGGTGGACCTTCTGTCCACTATCCACACCCTATTTATAGTTGTACTTCCCACTCACTTCCCCACAATCCACATAAAACATAACAATTAATCAACGAACAATAACTAAGAACCAATTCCACCAAAAAGCACACCATCATTCCCAGAACTTGCTAATTCACTTCAATAAATCAACCATTTATTGAAAAATTCCTTTATCTAATTTTCCATTTCTAACCACATTTCAGTAAACAACATATTTATTGAAAATAATATTTCACAAAACATTTCTCATAATCATCCACTAATGAATTTAAAATCAACATTTTAAAGTCACACAACAATCCCCTTTTTGAAACAATAACCCATTTTCATCAAAATCCTCCAAATAAAGACCAATTGGGTTTCCAAGAAAATTCACACATCATTACCATAATTAATTTCAAGTAAAAAAACATAATTTTTTCAAAACCACTAGTTTTAACATTGTGGAGTCGGGAGAGAATACACCTATCATTAGCGATTCAGTGATTTCGATAAACAAGAAATCACACACCAATTGGGGAAATCTCTCCATGAAAACCACTTTAGATATCCTTCCCTATAATCAACAAGCCTTGAAATAGAATCCCATGGAAACCACAACCATATAACTACGCAAAATAGATGTAGATCTAGAAAAATGAGAGAGAGGGAGATGTAAATATAGAATAAACCACAATGAACCACAAGAGGAGACATACATGAGAAGAACAACCTTTAATCCACTATGAAAACCCTTTGATTTGATTATAAAACTTGTGGGAGAGCACCTACAACAATTGTGAATCCAAAATCCTGATTGAGGATTGAGTGGGAGGATGTTTGATTGAAATCTAGAAACATTAACAGAGCTCGAAATTAAAACCCCCATTTTTTAGTGGCTGCAAGGTTCTCCTGGACGGTTTGGAAAACTGTGTTCAAGCTAGGTAAATCCCACTATCTCCCTCTTCGCAGATTCCTAGATAACACACATGGTTTTCCCTTAATGTTTTCATACCCCGCAACTTTAGAAAAGTCTCTAAATTTATTCAAAACAATTAAAAACATTCCCAACCTCTTCCCAACTCATCCCAATAAGGTTAAACACATAAAAATTCATAAAAAAGGCATAATAACTCAAACCATGGTGCTACATATTCTATTAAAAAATAATTCATTATTATTTATTTCCATTTATTTTGGTAGATCTATATCATTGGGAAATTAACATTTAGATCTGTGGTGAGGATTTATCATTTATTACATGAATATTTTTTGGTATTTGTTTAGTTTGGCCAATTATTTTTAGTTGTGGTGTGTTGGGTGTGCGTTCTAGAGGTATGTGTTGTTTCCTACTCCCCATAATCCCTTTTATTCAATTAGATAAATTATTAGATGTTTATATTGGTTATTGGGAATCAATTAATGTTTTTGAATTCATCCATATTGGTGGATCACTTTTCAGGAATGTGTGACCTAGAGTATTGAGGTACGTGGTTCTATCTCTTTCTAGTATTGGTGAACTACATTGCTTAATTTTGAATAAATTTTTTTACTAAATGAAATGGAATGATATAAAGGATTTTTTTGTATTCGCCAATAATGGGTTTTATAAAGGATAATTAATTAATTATTTTGGTAAAATAAAAATGTTTTAAATATAATTGTGAAATTATTTTCAAAGCTTGAAATTGTTAAATGGTTTGATGAAATGGAATAGTGAATAGAGAACATGGGGCACATTGGGTACTTAGGTGGAAGATATAATAATAATTCTCTTCCATTATTGAGTGATTTTCCCATTTGGAATTTCTATAAACATTATGATTGTTTTTCTAAATTTTTTAAACCTGGTGGGGGTATAGTTTCTAGGGTGTTCTTCTACAATCCATAATTGATGCATGTATCTAGTGGTTTTATGTGAATGTCATTATTTATTTTAGTTAAGAGTTTCCAAACTATTTATATGTAGTTTAATCCATGACATCATGTTACTAAAACTACTTATTTTGGCTTGTAAGGTTATTTTGTATGACTATGCATTTGAAATGATATGTAATACATTTTTTATATAATATATGTTCTACAATATGGGGTAACGGAATGATTTTAGGCATATTGGCATACCTTTTTAAAAAATATTTAAAACAGAAAAATTAAATTATCTTTCCATTATTTTGATATAATAACTATTAATCTTTTATCATGGATTGTTTTTGTTTAATGTTGAGCATGATTGGATTTTTGTTTAGAGACATGACATGGAACACTGAGATGGGACCCTACAGATCCTCTAAGTTTGTTCCTAACATACCCCGTTAGTGGTACGCAATTGATGTTATGTATTTTGATATAGGTAGAGTCAATGTACTATAGTGAGGAAGTGAGTTTTTATATCAACTGGGTTTTGGATAGCATGTGGTGATATTGGGGGAGTTCCCTGAGTTATAATATCGAGGTATTGGTGTAGTTGTTTGGTTTTGTTGTCCATTCTATTTTAACTATTCACTTGGAGATTAATTAAAACCTTTTTCATTGGTATCCCTTCCATATTTCTTTATCAATTGTGGAGTATTTGTTTATCATCCTCTAATTCATAGTTTTGTGTAAATATATTCCAGGTTAATGCTTCAGGTTTGATGAAATTTTTCCTTACACTTTATATTGGATGACAAGGTTTTTGTTTATATGTTATGGGGTTCAGTAAAACACATTGTGTATATTACAATTTTGGTCAGGTACTACAGTGGGAGGGTATTTAGGTTTTTTTACACATAATCATATATATCATTAATTATCATATTTACTAATAAGCTTTTACTAATGTTTTAATAATAAATCTATATTAAATTTACTATTTTAGGTGATAACTACTTCAGTTTTTCATATATATTTTGGTTTTCAAGTTTTCATCCTTGAACGTTGATTAATGTTAAATTATATCCATAATGTGAATAAATGATAAAAATATCATAAAAATTCATTATAAACATTTATATAGTAATTAATAAAAATTATACATCGAAAAATTAAATACAAAATTCCCATAGATGGTTGGTCATATGTAAACATCAACATTGTATCCATTTTTGTGATAGAAGGAATGAAAGAATGTTATATAATAATTTTCCTTATAGGGTAATATTTGTATAATGTATATCATATATAATAAATAAATTTATCCTTTTTATCATCCATATCAAAATTAAATGAAAAAATATTTCAAATCTCTTTGTGAAGGATATAGTCCATACATACACAAGAGTAATGTTATTGTTTTTAATGGATAATAAGATTGGAAGGTATTTGTGATGTTATTAAAAAATAGTTTAATTATCTCATAAATATAATATAAATTAATTAAATCCATAATTATATCATATAATGAGGCATGGTCATATAAAATGAATTACATCGATTTTTCAGACATACTACTATAAATAAATCCATTAACAGTGCTAAAATTGAACTTTACTGCCCAAAAAAAGAATTGAAAAGTTGAGTGTGGTTAAAATAAATATGATATTATTAGTTATATAAATGAATTTATGATGTTATACTTTATCAGCCCAACAAAAACTTCTCATAATGGTTACCTTTATGATTTTCAAGAAATTTTAAGGTAAAGGTATCCATTATCAATGCTATTAAAAGAACTGATAAAGGGTTCCTTTATCAATGCTCCTAAAATCACTAATAAAATAACCGTTATCAGTTCATTTAGTAGATATGTTAAAGGTTCTATATATTACTATTATATTTGATGATAATGAGGCATATCATTGTAGTGTGTTTTTTAAATTATAGCATATTGTAGTACAAAAACCCTAATATTTGAAAAATAATGATTTAATTCAAATTAAATGGAAAACAGAAATACAAAAAAATGCACTATATTTTTGGAAATTCAATCATTTATTTGTATAAAGACATGATCAAGATCATATTATAACATATATTAAGAAATGTCAGATTTTATTAATATTTTTCCACATCACCAACCCCCATCCCTAATATTAATTATTCAACAAACCACCCTAGCTCAAGAAAATGAATGGTCTTATATTAATAATAATTATTTTGATAATAATATAATAAATTTGTAAAATGAAAACTAATTTTCATTTTTATACTAAAGACTATTCTTTGAGTCCTACTAAGTACATTGTATATCATATTGAGTTGTAGTTTACTCTTACACGTCACATAATTTATTTTTGTTCTCAAAATAAACTACGATTAAATTAGATTTAATACATTGTGATAAATACTGAGAATGGATGAGGGCCAATTCTGATTTATTCGTTATGAGAATAACACTTAAACTATCTATCCATTTCAAGATCATTTTCAAGTAGTTTCTATGTTGGATTAATTAAATGATTATATGATAAAAATGATAATTAAATTAATTAATTTACAAAAGTTAAAGAAATGAGAAAGCAATACGATCTCGATTCCTCTATCTCTTGGATGTGGTGCATTTTTAAACTTAAATGGAAATTTTATGTTGAAAACATACAATTTGATTCATACTAGCCACATCATATATTATATTGATATGAGGTCCATTTATATATGATAAAAATGATATATGAATAATTTTTTAAAATTATAATGAAAATACCAAGGAATTTTCTAGTTTTTTATTGAGTGAAAAACATTTGAAAAAGGTTGTAACTTTTATTATGATAATTGAAAAATTGATTCACACCAAGAAGAATGTGTCTGATATTTAGTATTTTATTATTCATACACATAACTAGTGACTTTTGGATCATTTTCGCAATGTATCAAAACAATTAGAATGAATTTTCTTGATTTAGATTATGTTACATGTGCTTTCAACAAAAATTTCAAATTAAAAAAAAAACATCTCAAATTTGAATAATACTGATAATAATTTGCATCCGATTGAGGTGAGGATGATATCTAAAAATCAAAAATTATATATTGAACATTTTCAGAATGTATAAAAACAATTTTGGAATCCTCGCACTGAAGTGGGTGCTCCCCAGAGGCCACAGATGCAGACAACATGATGAATGGACCACCATAGTGAGTCTAGTGGTCCACATTCCTCTCTACTATTGTGCCAGCCATGTGAAGGAGGCACGAGAAGGTGGGGAGCCACGTGGAGGGACAACCTACAAATGGGCTATCTGGATAGCTGGTGAAGCTGTAGTCCATCGATGGTGGCGGGTGGAAGGGCCCCACGCTTGAGGGGCCCAGGGGAGATGGACACGGTAGCCAGGGTGCATCCCTGCTTGTTGGGACCACAAGCCACACAATGCATATGATCCCCAACAAGCGGGTTGGTCCACCTATGGGCCAGACCGGACCAGCACCGAGTGGGCCAGATATGCACTAGCAATATGGACATGCGGACTACCGGGTCGGGTCTATCCAGGCCTTTTGGGCCTTTCCCACTGATCAGGCTAGACCAAACTGACCTCGACCCACACCAAGTAGGTTTGAGTCCATATAAATGATCCCGGGTATGTGGGACACCTAAGTTGGGATGGTCGGGTCAGTCTGACCAGGTCGGACTGGGACCCATCAAAACTGGCCCACTATGTTACTAAAACACTTTTATCTTTCAAATCGCACATCTAATTAACGATTCATATGCAGCATTGGGACCCTATCTATTACTAAGATAATTTGACACAATATATGGTTACATTTGTGGATTTTGGGATGTGATTAAGTTATTGAGTGGAATTTCCCCATCAAACACTACATACAGAACCCTACGACTTGCTGAGACCTGAAGACTACTGACTTTTGGCCTTGTGGGAAGCACTTCTCTGTGACTTTGCAAGACCAATGTGGGAATCATTCCTATATGACTTTAGTGTCCCAAGGAATACAATGAGTCGGAGTACTCATTAGGCCATGACTAGTTTGAAGCACCTATCTTTGACTGTTCATTCGCACAATACATGATGGAGAGGTGTAGCTAAGTAGTCCATGGTTAGTGGGATTTAATTCATTGTGACATGGCATGCCCGTTGTACTCGCTAGAGGAGGAGTTATCTAGAAGCTAAGGTGTTTGACGATGTGACTGATGATGCTACAATAATTACCATATAATATATATCGTGTGATCTGTCTTGTGTTACATTCTCTAATTTGATAAAAAAAATTACGGCCATTCCATATGGTTTTGGGGTCCCTATTGAGTTCTGTGTTACTATCTCAAAGGCTTCGGCTACACATGTTGTGTTTATTAAAGATGACCAGCATTTCGAATAAGGTTCTGAGGGAGATGGGACTGGCATACTCTATGATAGTGGAATTTGTGGCCTAGGAAAATGTGGGGCCAAGTAGGACTGGGCAGACACGACATACTACTTCAGCTTCTAGTATTTTACAACTCTCATTATTAGGTGCGGTTTTCTGTGGATAGACATCAGTTTTTCCTTTTTAGAACTTTTTGTTTTTAATTACTTGATGGGTTTGTATCCTGGACCACTTACATTCAGTTTTACCTACACTCATACTTGTTTTAGTGATATACTTGGTCACCCCATTTTAGTGTGTTGGGATTTGGTTGGGCATGTGTGTGCATATATGTACTCTGGAAAATGCCTCCCACTTATAGGTTGATGCCTTCGGTGCAAGTTACTAGCCCCTGGCCATTGGGAGGTGGGTTTTGTGTAGTCACAGCACATGCCCCAGGGGACGGATCATTACAAAGTGGTATCAAAGGGAAGATGATTCCCCCTTCAATAATGAGAGTCTATTGTTGTGTCTAGGGGAAAAATGTTTTGTAGTGAGGGTTTGAAATTAAGAAATGGGGTGTCCAGTGTTGGTTGGGCGGCCAAAATATCCATAAATTTGGTCAATGATTTCTATTTTTAGCTCAATAGATGACAAAATTGGTTGTATAAGTGTCTCTTTTTTTGAATAAGAGTCTTCTCACCATGTATAACATTCTAACTGTGGTACATGTTGATAAATTTCAAGAAGACTTCACATGGATGTCTATCCAGGATCTTGATACGAGGTTGTGAAGAAAACCTTCTTAGTGACGAGGAATCCCCTCATGGACCAGTTCTTGAGATGGCCCTGTCAGGTGGTGCACCAGTGCTACCACCACCCGATGGTCAACATATACTACCGGTGGTTCTGACAGAGGATGTCTATTGGATAATTTCCCTACATGATCTTAAACAATAGAGGCCTCCCAGGATTAAGGGAGAGATGAACCCTTAGGTTGATGAGTATTAGATGCATGTTGTGACGTGAGTCATTAGCTTTGTGGGGACACCGCTTGACCAGATAACGATCATGGAAGATAGCCTTTTTTAGGTCTCGGTAGGGAGATGGAAGTATTTGAAAATTTGGACTGACGATGAGGAGACCCTTGCTTGGGTTTACATTGAGAAGCATTTCTGCAAGGATTTTTCCCCCCGACCATGCACTCAATACACATCCAATAGATGATTCATCTACATCAGGACAACATGACCATGGATGAGTACTCGAAAGGTTCACTGATCATTCCTAATACTTCAATTATTTGTTGTGAGTCCCTTTCATCAGGGATCAATCCTTTGAGAAGGGACTTGGGCATGATATCATTGCATCAATGATGTCTCTCCGCAACCTTACCCAGGCCAGGGAGCTTGAGTGTTCCATTCTAAGGGATAGATTACTAGAGGAGTAATCTCCAAGAGTTAGGGCGTCCAGCAAACACTAGGCACAAGAGTATTTGGTTGGAATCATATTGTGGATGAGTGGGACCAAGATGGATTAGTCTTTCTGAGGTAAACCCAGGACTCAATGTCAATAGTTCAAGGCTCCCCGGATAGATGGAGTCAACCGGGGACTAGGTTTTGCTTCTCGTGAAGTGGACAAAGACACATAGAATGTGACTTCCCAACCCACTTTATAGGTGACCATCAGATTTTTGAGGGGCCACTGAGGTTGAGATAGAGGTTTTAGTGGGGATATCCATAGGGTGGTGGATATGTCAGGGGAGATAGCCGAGTTTCATGTGGTGGGCGATGGCTTGAGGTGTTACCAACACAACCACTAGGTGGTCCATCCTGGCATCAGGGAGCTGGAGGATAGGGGCTAGTTTAGCTCCAGGATGTAGAGTCTTATGAACACAACACTCCAGATAATTTCCATGGTATGATTTGTGTCTTCTATACCATATCTATAGTACTTATCCACAGAGGTTCCAGTCACTCATTTCGTTCCACAGATCTCGTTCAGAACACTATGATTCTGGTGGAGTTTTTGTCATGATCATTAGGGATAGATGATCCTCATGGGGGATTCGATGATTTAACACTAGTGCTAGAGGTGTGAGATTACACTAGTAGGTGAGATATTTAGATAGGATCTCCTAGTAGTAGCACTGAGGCCATACGACGTCATCATTGGAATGGACTGATTATCCAAATTCCATGATCAGATAAAATTGTTTAGGGGTACAATATGGTATGTTCTCTATGATGGGACCAGGATTTCCTTCACTAGAAAGAATAAACCCTTGCATAACTACATATAATATCTTAGAGTAGGGTATAGTGGATCACTCACAAGTTGGCTAGCCTCACACTTAGTGTAGCGGAAAAGATGATTCCATGATTCCCCATAGTTGTGGATGAGTACGAGTATGTTTTTTCGTGATGAGGATCCTGGGATTCCACCTCGTAGAGAGGGAGAATTCTATATCGACATGTACCATAGGGAGACGCCGATATCCAAACTGTCATATCAAAAGGCTCCCATAGAGCTTCATGAGAAGAGGGTAAAAATAGGGGACTTGCAGGAGAAGGGGTTCATAAGTCCAAGAGTTTCGCCATGGGAATCCCCGGTTCTTTTTTCCAAGAAGGATGATGGGTGTTTAGGGTTGTGCATGGACTTCTAGAGCCTTAACAAGGAAGCCATGAAGAACAAGTACCCACTAACAAGAATTGATGACATATTCTACCAAATGAAGGGAGAATAGTAGGTCTCAAAGATTGAACTTAGATTAGGATATCACTAGCTTTGGTTACGGGACCATGATGTACCAATAATAGTCTTCAGGTGCCATTATGGCCACAATGAGTTCATGGTGATGGATTTGGGCATGACCAATGCCCCAAATGTGTTCATGCGACTCATGAATGGGATCTTCTAGCCCTACCTCGAACGTTTTTTCATGGACCACAACAATGAAATCGTGGTGTACTCAGCGTCGGAGGAGGAGAACGATGCGCAGGTGAGGATTTTCCCGGATACACTCCGAGAGCACCAATATTATGGTAATCTCTTGTGGTGTCATTTTAGGATTCAGGAGGCCCATTTGTGAGGAAACATCATCTTGGTGGTCTAGAGTTTCAGTAGACCCAATGAATATAGTGTAGGTTCTTTCTTAAGAGCCACCCAGTGGGATAGAGGCGCAGAGCTTTGTGTTGTTTGCTAGTTACTTTAGGAGGTATGTGCCAGAATTTTCCTGGGTAGAATAACCCTTATTTTCATTAACATGGAATGGATAACCCTTTATGTTGTTGGAGAAATTCCAGTATAGTTTCTCGGAGCTGAGACAGAGATGGACTAGTCCCCCAATCTTGAGACTACCGGTGGAGGTCATTGGGTATGTAGTTTACTAAGAAGCATCAGGGACATTGTTCTATTGTACCTGGAATCTAGAGTGAGCGGTGATATCATATAGCTCATTGTAGTTGAGACAAAATGAGAAGAACTATGCGACCCACAACCTAGAGTTAGCAGTAGTGGTATTTTCCTTGATGATGTGTGGCACTACTTGATGGGTGAGCGCTTCACCATTTACTCTGAGCACGAGAGTCTCAAGTATATCTTCTCCCACAAGGTCCTAAACCTGAGGTAGTGGTGGTGGATAGAGATCATCTAGGACTATTTATTTGAGATATTCTATACTCCTAGAAAGGGGAATATAGTGGAAGACGTGCTCAGTATGAAGAATGGGTTTTAGCTGTTAGGTAAGGGGACTGAGGAGTTAGTCACGACGAATATATCCTTCTTAGATGATGGTGAAGCTTCTTACCTCCAGTCGATGACTATTACTCCCCCACTCTTACAACCAGTTAGGGAGGCATAGTTGTGGTATGTTGACTTTAAGGCCCGACATACAGAGATATCCTTAGAATAGATTCATGATGTATTGTAGATATGTGGGGATCACGTCAAACATTTCAAAGGGTGAATCATAGTGCCAACAACATTACTAGAGGAGTTATTGAGGGAGATATATAAATCCCCTCTAGTGGTACATCCTGGTGTGGAAAAGATATACTAGGACCTAGAGCATCACGACTAGTGGATATGGATGAAGAAAGTAGTGGCCATGTTCATCTTAGGATTCCTAACTTGTCAGCATGTGAATACAGAGCACTAGGATCTAGAAGTCCTGACTCAGCCATTGAAGGTATTAGAGTGGAAATGGGATTGTATATAGATTTACCTGATGAAGGGGTTACCACTTATATCTAAGGGTCATGATTATATTTGGATAATCATTGACCGACTCACTTAATCAGCTCACTTACAACCGATCCGATTGTAGGGACCGGTTGAGGGCATGGGATGACTCTTTGTCCAAGAGATAATGCGACATCATGGGGTGAGTTCAGAGATCATATCATATCATGATTCGGACACTACTTCCCTGTTGTGGAAGGGATTACAGGAGGCATTCAGAATGATGTTGTGTTTGAGCATAGCTTTTCATCCCAAGACGGATGGTCAGACAGGGCATTCCATACAAACCCTGGATGAAATACTAGTTGATTGCATCCTAGGCATTGGTAATAGATGGTAGGACCACCTGAAACTAGTGGATTTTGAATACAAAAACAACTATAACTCCACCATTGACATGGCACCATTGGAGGCCTTGTACAAGAGGCCTTGCAGATCACACTTATGCTGGACAGATCTCAGGGAGTCGGAACACATGGGTACAGAGTTGGTGCAGGATACCATCGAGAAGGTGTAGATCATCTTGGAGCAAATGAGGACCATACAGAGAAAGCATAATTCTTATGCCGAAAGGAGGCATAGAACCTTGGATGTCGAGGAGGACGATTATGTGTTCCTTCAGGTATCTCCCTGATAAGGATTGTGGAGATTTGGCTGAGGCGGAAATCTATCTCCAAGGTTCATAAGACCATTCCAAATTCTAAGAAGAGTTTGTGAGGTGGCGTACTGACTAAGTCATCCTCGCAGATAAACCATGTTCATGATGTTTTACATGGGATATAGGTGAGGAGGTACGTTCATGATCTATCATACGACATCGATTAGGGCGAGTTCCTCATTAACGATGGAGCGATGTTTGTGGAGTTCTCGATGGTGATAGATGATTGACATAAGATGGTTCTTTGTGGGTGGTTTATTCCTCTATTGTGAGTCTGATGTCATCATGAGAATCACCAGGAGAGAACATGACATCAGGATGGTCAGATTAATGATCAGAACACCCATATTTTGGTTTAGTTTTTTTGGATTTCGGGGATGTAATATCCTGAGTTGGGGATATTGTAATGTCTAAGAGTTTACATGTAAATTTTTAATTTATATGGAATTATTTCAAAACATTAAAATTCAAAGGAATGTGATTATGAGGCACAGAGGGGACAAAATGGGGTTTTCCACTTCTTTTAAGATATTTTCAATAAACGTGCATGCATGATTTTATATCTTTTGAATCAGGGCATTGATTAAAACATTGAGGGAACCATTGAATTTAGAAAGCTGGGATTTTCCTGGAAATGAATTAACTTTGGCCGGAAAGGGTCAAGCTGAAAATTTATTTTTTTCACTTTTTGAGATTGTTATTAAAATAATATAAAGGAATTATTTTATTTTCTTTCTCACAGTTGTTTTGTGGATGACGATGCTGTGAGGAAACAACATAGTTGTGATGTTGTGCATTAATGAGGATCATTATTATCTGGTTAACTCATTAAAAAATTTCACTTTAATGATGCTTAACATCAATGTTGTTTCATAAATTAAACTATGTAACAATGCGACATCGCATCATAATGAAAAAAATGTGACATGCTCCTTTTTATAGTTCGACGCATTGGGGAAATAAGGATTAAAAATATGGAGGATTATTTAGAAAATCTATAATGGACTCCCACCCTAGAGAAGAATGATGAACATCAGCATAATTTCTTCATCTTTGATTCCTTTCTATGATTTATGTCGGGAAGCAACGTCGATGTCTTAATCACTAAAGGACGAACGTCACGACATCCGCCATCATAAGAGGTAGGGAATTTTTGTTTGATGTTCTTCCCTACCCTTTTCTAAGAACAATGTACACAGATCAACCCATGATTAGTTTTATCCACGATTCATGTGTTTTGTGGGTGAGTGATTCATTCTTGGTTTTATTTTATTTAGGGTCCAAATCATGGCATGGGATGAATGAACAAAAACTCCCCAAACCTCCCCCATCATTAAACCTCTAACGCGGAGGCCCCAGGTCGACATGAAAAAGGTAACAACACCTCCACATGTGCATTAATTTTGTTCGTACCCTCTAAATTATGGAAAGATAGGTTTGGGATCCTCGTGGTGAAGATGGCTATCCCTGGCGGCCCCAGACGCTAATGACTGGAAGAACGGACCACCGAAATGCATCCTGTGATATTATAAACTCCCTACAAGTGAGCCAGTTCCAGTGGAGTCAGTGGTAGATAACACATAGAGGAGTTGTCCCAGATTAGTGGGCCACAATGACTAGGAATTCGCGGCTCGTTAGAAACAGTGGTGCCCTGGAGGACATGGCGCCAGGAGGGGCACCATGTGGATGGACAACCTGGGTTCGGGTCGTCCGAATGCCCGACGAAGCCATGGTCTAACGACCGTGGTTGGTCGAAGGCCCCTGAACCCATGAGGCTAGTGGGGAGATGGATATGATAGCTATCCCATGTCATGGAGGGTTGGCACCACTGGCCGCATTGTGCGACCATTCCATTACTGGCGTGTCGAGCCCCTAATGGACCGGACCCAGGACGATGGGCAGGCACCAAACTGGATGGCCTGACCCCCACCCAGTGGGCCAGAACCACACCAGCAAGCCGAACTGATGCCCCCTCTGGGTGATGCCAGACTAGACTGGGTCACCGGGTCACCCAGCGGGCTGAACGCTCAGCCAACCAGGCCGGGTCTATCAAGGCCTATAGGGCTTGGCCCACTAGCCACGCCCGACCAGACTGATCATGACTAGCATCAGGTTGGATCGAGTCCATCTAAATGAGTTGGGGTAAGTGGGACTATCCGGATTGGATGCTCTAGTCGGTCTGACTGGGTCAGACCATGTGCCCACTCCATCGCCCCCAAGATACTAAAATGACAGTATCTCGCAAAACGTGCATTCAATTAACGATCATTAGTTGGCATTGGGACCCTCTCGATGAGGTGGATCTTTTGTAATGATCTATCGTCACATTTTTTGATGTTTGGATGCAATAAAAGGCTTGAGGTGTGTTTCAACCATTCATGCTATGTACAGTACCCTACGATTGGATGAGACCTTAAGACTCCTGAATTTTGCCCCAGTGGGAAGCACTACTCTATAAATTTGAAGGCCCACAGTGGGAAGTACATTTCTATGACTTTGTAGGACCATGGTATGCAATGAAGAGAAGTACCTCAGTAGACCGCAACTAGTGGGAAGCACCTCTCTGTGAATTTTTTGTCCCACAGTACATGATGTGAAGGCGTACCTAATTAGTCCATCGTTAGTGGGAAGCACTTCATCGTGACTTGGAAGTTCCACTGTACTCGTTAGTGGAGGAGTTATCCAACAGCCAAGGTGCTCTATAAAGTGACTGAGGAGGCTACAGTTACTATCTGAGAATATACCCGGTGTAATCTATCTTTTGTTTCATTCTTTACTTTGAAGAATTTTTATGTGGCCTTTTCTTTTTTGGGGGGTCTCTACAGAGTACCATGTAACTCACTCCTGCAAGGTATTTTACTGCACGTGTTGTGTTTGGTGTAGAAAAATGACGTTTCAATATGGGTCTTCAGGGAGAAAAGAATTTTGTACACTACGACAATGGACTTGGTGGCTCAGAACCAAGTAGGGCCTAGTAGGATTGGGTGGACAAGACATACAACTTCAGCTTCCAGTAGTTCACTACTATCATAATCAGTTGGGGTATTCTACAGATGGCCATCAGAGTTTCCTTTTTAGTAAATTCTGTTTTTAGTTCTTGATGGGGTTGTATTCTATCCCCAATACATTCATTTGTACTTACACTCAGCCTTATTTTATTAATATACTTGTTTTCACCCTTTTTAGTGTGTTGGGATGTGGTTTGTGGTGTGTGTTCGTACAGTTACTTGGGAAAATACCTCCAACTTTCTGGTTGACCCCGTTGGCCCTATTCAGTAGGCCCTGGCTATCGGGAGGCGGGTTTGGGGTAGTCATGGCATGAGGCCTGGGGGATGGGTCGTGATATTAAATTTATCTAACACATTGAATTACAGTTTTTTATGAGTCTTTTTCATCCATTTACATCCAAATCCCGAAAATATGGTCACTGGTTCTATTTTTAATGATATTGGTCTTTATATAATTTTATTTAATGTAATATAAAAAATTTCACTCTCATGATATTAAACATCACTTTAATGTTGAAATGGGGATATAAATAATTTTTCAATAAATCATGAAGGTTATTTCGTGAAAATTTAAGTTTAATTTTTAATGAGAATTTATCTGTACTTTTAATGACTATATAATGACCTCAAACCATTATACAACATCGATAATATTTATTAATTTTTTTAAAATAAAATAAATAATATAAAAAATATTTAATGTTAAAAATTATTGTGGAATTATTGTGTTACTTGAATTATATATATGAATATATAATATTAGATTTTTTTAATGTATTAAATTCATATTCCATATTTTACATGATTTATTTAAAGTATAATTAAATAAATAGAGTCAAAAAATAAAATTATTTTATTTTATTGAAAATGTATCTAATAAAATTATTTAAAAAACATGATAATATTGAAAGAGTAAAATTGGTTAAGTTATAATAAAAAATATCACACCCAATAAATTTATGATCCATTTTTTACATTATATGTAAAATTATATACCTTTTATGATCGAAAAAATTATTATCGAGGCGATGGTTAAAATTTTTTAACTGAGGGGATAATCCATGTGGTATGTTTTTAAATTATATTTGATCTTATAATAATTTTATTCTATTATTATATAAATACCTTATAATCCTTTTCTTTAAAAAAATTAATTTTTCAACCTACTTACATGATCTATACACATATCTGATTATAATATTTTTGGTATTTTGCAAAATAATATTATATATATTTTACAATAATAAAATATTTTTTCAAATGATTTAAATTCCATTGAAAAAATATTTTACCATTATAATGGGATTTGGTTTAAAATATAAGACATGGTCCATTATTGGATCACTTACCTTTTTATCATATCATTTGGGGCTTATAAATCATAAAAAAATTTATATTGTGGTAATGGTAAAAAGGGGAAATTGGGGGTTAAAATAAAAACAAAAGTCCAAAAACGTCTACTAAAATTGAATAAATTCATTTTATGAGATTTTTTCATGTGTCATCATGCTCTATTTTAAATATTTTAATTTATTATTCAAATGATTATAATGCTAAATATATATTATTTTAATATTTAAGGTAATTACAAGAGTTCCCCTCCCCTCTCATATAAATGGTGTCCTATTATCCAATCTTACACACACTATTTTAGTATTATAGATTTGAAAATCCATATCATAATATGTTAATTTTTTCCATCAACCAATACTATAGCTCCTTGGTTTTCCAAAATAATTACTTTTCACGGTTTAAGGTGTAATTAAAAAGAGGATTCTTAACAATGTGGTATACCTCTTAAAAAATCATTTTAAATTTTATTTATTTTACTATCAACTAAAAATATTTAATAAAAATTATAAAATAATATATCCATCATATTAAATATTTTAAATTTCTATTATAATGATAGAAAAACCATTATCTACATGATTTCCATCCTAAGGAAAGTGAAAACATTACTTGTGATTATGTAGGCCTTACCATCTCCACACAACACGATAATTATTTTTATGTCACCAATTTAAATGAATATGTATAGTGATGGATCAAATTAATGAATATTTTATTTGTTATATTATTATGATTCTTTAATGGTTAATTTTTTAAACCTTTCTATTATTCAATCTGTTGAAAAATGGAAAGAACCTTCGTGCATATGCACAACCAACTTTACCCTTAAACTGTTTAATTTTTTTTTGATCATAAAAATTTATAGATGAATATAAATAAAAATATTATATTTATATCATGATTAAAATTATTCAAATAATATAACCAAGATAATATTAGAAGGTCTCAAACAACTGAAACAAAAAATACATGAAAAATGATATAGTTTTCAACTAGGACATTGATTTAATTACATAATTATTAAGAAATAAGTGATTAGATGATATAAGTAAGACATATATATTTTCATATATATTATTATTCTTATTTAATAGTTTTATAATAAATATTTATTTATTAAATAATAGGTTCAATGACATATAATGTAATGAATACATGAGGTAAGGGGTTTTCACCTCCATTTTGTTTCATTGAGACAAATTTGAGGATATGTACCTATTTATATTTTATGAGATATATCTAATAATCCATTCACATGATATATATTAAAAATAATTATGTTAATGATATTTTATATTTCATTTGATGTTATAAATTCACGAGGCTTATAATAAAATTTTATGGAATTTTTAATTGATTATTTCATATTCTAATCATCGTTCATGACTATTTACTAATTTAGTATTTGATGGGTATATTATTTGTTAATTTAAATTAATAACAATATATTTTTGTTATCAGAAGGTTATTTATAAATATTAATATTTTACCATTAATTTTCCTCTCTTTATGTACTCATGAAATAAAAATATTGTTTTTAAGGAAAGCTGACAACATTTTTCAACATAGTTGAAAATATTTTGCTACCATGTCCATATTTTACAAAAAATATTTTAAATAATGATTTCATTGTTATCCAAATAATTATTAATTTCATTTTATACCAATATTTATATTTAAAAAATTGTTTAAAATAAATGTTCCTTTAATTTTCGGAATGAGTTACTTTTTGACATTTTTTCTAATTATTAAAAGGAATGATTTTTAAATAATTATGAATAAATGAAATGTATTGAATCAATATCACTTATTTCTCTTAATATTCCTTTAAATGATTATAATTTCCATGTAAATATAGTAATCAGTTACCCCATAAATTGTGGTAATTTCACAGCAGTAGTTCATGTTTAGGAGATGTATCCTGAAGGACTAATCAGTTTAGTAGTATTGGGAGGCTAAATACATAATGAATTCTCACATTACATCTGAAAAAAATAATTTCAATACAATAATTTTTTAGAAGTATATTATTTATTCTTATGATTCCCTAATTTCATTCAGGGATCCATTCTACATATAATTGGAAATATAAATCATAATAATGGATGATATTCGATTCTCAGTAATAGAAAGTATATAATAGAAGCTATCATAAAGTAAATAAAATCTGAATAATATGGTTGGGAAAAATCATAATAATATATTACATTCAAATAATACCAAAACATTTAATATATACAAGAATATCATAAAAACAAAACTAACAAAATGTAAAATAATAAATAGATTAATAGTGATAGAATTCATAAAATCCAAATATTAATCTTAATGTTAGTGCCTTATTTCAAGAAAACATACCTAAATAAGTATAATTTAGAAAAAATACCCAAAATATGTAATATCAAAAGACCTAAAATTTCGTATACTGGATAAAAATATACCCACCCTTACCATACTTATTCTAATGCATTCATCACATAGATGGGGTGGAACATAATTAATACAAATGTTCATTTTAAAAAACATCGAATTTTTTTTAATAATTTACCAAACAAATACAAATAAAATTAAGATAAAATGATTAATATTTATAATTTTATCAAAATATTAAATCGTCATAAAATCATTATATACAATATATAATAATTACATGTATGAAAAATAATTTATAAAGATGATTTGATGAATTTTTAAGGAAAACACATTTTTCCATTTTAGTCACATATTAAAAATCTAAATATTTAAAAAAATTTAAAGAATATATTTTATTTCAAAAGATAAACTATAACATTTAATGGAAGATTGAAATAATTTATTAGTTTTAATCTAATTAAATTCTTTTAATATCATCTACATAAAATAAATTTTTTTAACACTATTATGAAATTGTAAAAAATGTAACATGTTCATAAAATGTAAAAAATATTCCTTATAATGTGTTTTGAAAAGATATAAATATTTGTAAAAAATTATCTAATAAATAAATTTATAACAATAAAAAATTTATAGAATAATTTATTGAAAATATTGAAATGGGAGAAAAACCTTCATGACCAATAAGGAAAATAATGTTGGGTTCATTAAATAAATGGTTATGATATCATGAGTATGAAAAATGTTGAGAAAGAGATAAAAAAATATTAACATGTAACCAGAGGAAGAAAGAAAATTTACTATAATTAAGATAGACATATAAAATAATTATTCCAACAGGAACATTTTCATAAATAATATCTAATAATGATTCCTTTGTGAAATGAACACTTACCTCTAGTTCGACAAGCATTGTATGTTATTTTTTACATCATTATAATTAATTCAATATTATTATTATTATTCAATAGAAATATATACATACATAGAATATCATATATGATCAAACTATTACATTTTAGTACCCATTTATTAATAATTATTTATTAAATTACTCATTTTGATATGTTAACTATTTCAATTTTCATGTAAGTTTCAGTTTGGTGCTTTTCGCCATTGTAATTCAATCATGCATCCATTATATCATGAATTTTAATAATTATATAATTATAAAATATATTCATTATGTATATATTTATCATCATAAATAATTTCATGAGGTATAAAAATGTATTACATTGTTCATGGAGAAGTTCGGACATAAGTATTTATGAAAAAAAATTCACATTTAAGTTAATTGAAGAAAAGAAAGGAAAATAATAATTTAAATTTTTAAAAATAATTCTTATTTCATATATATCATATATAATTATTTTGTATATCCTTATTACCATCCATTTAATGGATATATTAAAAAACACAATGCCTCCTGTAGGTGGTTGTCTACACCTATGCATATGGAACCTTGTCATTTTCCATCAGAATCAAATGTAAGAAGGTAGATGAGATATAATAATTCAAGTAGAATAATTATGTTATATATGTCATATTTAAATATTAAACCCATCATTATACCCTGTAATAAAATATATATATATAAATAACTATATTTCTATGTGGAGAGTGTATATCATACATAATGTTGGGAGATACATTCACATAAAATTTTATAGAAGGAAATATGGATATATGGAATTCAATTTACATAAAAACATATTGTGTATTAAGAGAAAATACTATTTCTGATCAATCATGTTTTAATATGTAGTTAAGGATTTAGAAGAAGAAATAAAATAGAAATACATTGTTATTTATTATATCTATTCATTGAAAATTCTCTTTAGGATTATTGATAAATCCATCCTATGGTGGTTTTCTTAAGATACAAGGGAGTTTTGGTAAGGGAGATGAATTTAAGGAAGGTATTTGTGAATTACATGGATGAAAAAAATGATCATGAATTATGGAGTGGTATATAATATTATTAATGGATTTGGGTAGAGCTTGGATAAACCTAATGTCTCATGAAGTTTGGAGAGGAGAGGAGAGGGGTGTCCTTTTATTAGTGCGGGAGAGGACACACATGTAGTTTTTAAAAAGAAAAAAATAAATAAATACTTTATTAAATCAAAATAGATCTAGAATTTTAAACTACAGAATATTATATTACATAGGGTCAAAATTTTGTAATATAATAGAAATTATAAATTTTTTCAGTTCAATTTAACCCTTATATCCTTAGTGCAACCCATTGGTAAACTAGTATTGACATTAATTGTGGTAACATATTTTTACCACATTTAATATTCAGTAGGGTAAAAACATAAGATTAACTTATTACATTAGTTATTCCTATTTTAAATATCTAATACATATTATCATATTCAATTCTTTTAATTGGTTTAATTTAATTTAAAATTAAATTATAAAAAAGTGATGAAAAATATATTTTCAGAAATATGTATTTTTAATAATAAAAATTTTATTTGTCGAAGAAATGATTAAAAATAAATAAAAATTTAATAATTATATTTTAAATAATATAATTTCACAATTTATTATATGAATCCATTTTTAAACAATATGTTCCTTTTTAAATTCATATAAAAAAGAGTTTTCAAGAAAAATAATTATTTTTCACTATTTTTTGAAAATTAATTTTGTTTTTAAAAAATACAAAAATTCCCCATAAGTTAATTATAAAATGATGAATTAAAAATATGATATTCATTTTATCAAATTTAAATCTATAATTTTTTAGATAATATTTGAATAAAAACAACATAAAGCATGAAAATCCTATTTTATTAAAACTAATGATTTTTTCTTTTGGTAAAAAATTAAGTAATATTATTTCATCTCTATAAAATATAATTAAATAATATTAATAAAAAATTAAAATAACATATTCTAATATTACTTGGGTTGTTACTGTCCTTCCTCCTATAAATATTTTCATCTTAAAAAATTTCATTGATATTATCTTGTAAATAAATGACGGTGGTTCTTAATAACATCATAGGGTTCACATATTGATTCATTAATTTTATGATTTATATAATGTAACTATACTAGTTAAGTCATATGATTCATAAAATCGTTATATATAGTTTCAATAATTTGGACTGGATCTTCACCGTTAGATAAACCATATTTGAGATATATCTCATTAGAGGTAAGAACATGTCTTGGGTCCAGTATATAGCTTATTAACAATTAGATATGGAACTCATCATTTTATTTATGTTGTATTGGTTTCATTTCTAATTATAATTCTATATATCAAATTCGTTTTATAATTTCAATTTTTTTATTTATCTATGCCTCATTTTATCATTATTATAGAACCTTGTAACACCCTTCTATAGAGATACTTTTAAGAAAACATGATATCAATTTTGAAATTCCAAATATTTCCACTATTTATCAATGTAAGTCATATACATTTTTAGTGTTACGTGAATATTTGTTTGAATAGTAATTACCATTTAAATTTTCTCTTGTATTATTTCAGGGTGTACAAACTCCTATACACCAACTTCATCCAAATAAGTTGGAGTTCAAAAACACTGGATATAATTTATTATATTATTCATTTTGAAAACATGAATAAAATATATTTTTAATAAAAAATATTTTATTGGTAAATATTGATCTAACATACCTTGAATGTTATGTTATCATGAACCCATGATTTCATCAACTAATTGGATATTCCTTTTGGAATGTTTTTCAATTTGAGGATAACAGTCTATGATCCAATGAATATATATATCACTATCCCTCTATATAATGTTTTATAAATTCTATTTGAATATATTAATGCTAAAAAAGTGAATAGTGTGAACTATTATGTATTAAAATATAATTAATATAGTTTCGTGACTATTAATCCAGTGGTAAATAAAATTTTACAATGATGAAATGTGTTGATTTGGTATTTAAATCAATATTAACCAAAATTTTATTATTCCTCGTATGGGTATTTTGAAATAAAATGAAATATCCCCGTGTAATATCTTTCCATTTCCATATAAGAATTTTTATAGGATGCATGAAACCTCGAGGATATAGTCTCTCAAACTTCACCCATTTAAAAACCCTTCCATCTTGTTACAGAATCAAAAATTTACTACTTTATGTTATCACACTAGAAATGTTCTCTCAAATCACTATAAATCATTGTGCTACAAGAGTGTATGGAGAAATTAAATTTCTAAGCATCATCTAATAATTCTATTACTATATCTATTTTAAATAAAAAACATTTCCACTTTCATAATTTTATAATTCCATATATATATGATGGTTTCCAATTTCTTATCATTCATGGGTTTAAATTTCATATAAATAAAATCAGCATCATGTGGATAAATTTTTATATTTTCAAATAAATATGGATTATTAATCATTCAAAATGGGGGTGATGTTTTTTATTTTCCATAATAATTTTCATTTCTATCTTCCCTAAATCATTGAATATATAGTCCCTTTAAATATTCTTTTTAGTTAAGGATCAATGATCTGTATTCCCCAATGTATGTGCTACCTTATTTTCAGTCCCTATGAGGTAGTGTATTGAGATATAAAAATCCTTTAGTCGAACAATCCATAACCTCATATGGATATAGTTATGTGAAAATATGTATTTCATTATCTTATGATCTATGTATATCTCACATCCATCATAATATAGATAATGTCTCTGTATATTCATTGAAAATATTAAGGCTACGAAATCGTGATAGGGTGTTTGATTTCACTATTCATGATTCATTAACTTCATTGGTTCATATGAAATGGCATTATTATTCATCATATTGACAAAAAACATTCCTTTCCTTAAAGTATTTCAATATATAACATTTTCATTATTCTCCCTTGAATGATTAATATTGGAATAATTTAATAATATCCTATTTAATTATAAAAATCATACATCACATCATATTTTTCACATGAACATTACAACATTATGAGTAATCATGTATAATGATAAATAAAATCATGAAGTTGTTTTATTAAATTACTAATAGTAAAATTCAAATATAACATAACTACATACCTTAATTTTGTTTGTTATTGTAGGCGATTATTTTTCTTCAACTATCTCTAGAGGGTCGATTGAGATTCCATTCATGGTTAAAATATGGATAAGAAAATAAAAATTCTGAAGATATAATTCACATTTTAAAAATTTCGTTGACATGTATTTCATTTGTGAGAATATATAGTGATATTTGAGTGAATAAAATGGTCCTTATAGATGTTAGATTATAAAAAGATATCACAAATAAATTCGTAAAAAATTCTCAATATATTCCTGAAATATATTTTTCATCATGTATATAAAAATATAGTGTTCATTTGTCAATCCCATTGTAGTTTTTATAAAATCATTATTTTCATACGACATTCTGAATATTTTCTTTGGAATATATTTCCTCTATACTCAAAATTAAGGATTCCCATAAAGAAAGTCAATGATTTAAATTTATTATGCTCTTTGAAGCTAACTGAATACATTAGAAACATAAGGCCACATGCACATTTACATTATTCAAATAGTTTTCATTTCCCTATAATTAATTTATAACCCCATATATCAATCTTTTTCCCTACCAAAAATAACACCAGTTTACGCTGGAGATACATTAGGGGGTTTAAATAATACAGTTCAAATATCCTCTGGTTTTTTTACTCCTCTAATACCACATTGACCATTATTTAGGGATTATATAATATAATTATTTCATCATTTATAGAATCAATGGGAAACTATAATTAATACTTTTGTGTATGTCCATGTAATTCTTTAATAAATAAATCATTTTATTCCAATAAAATAGGTACATAAACAATTTTAAGATTTTTTTTCACTCTAACCATGGTATTATATTATTCACCATTATAAACTTTTATAAGAGAAACTGAGGGTGGAAATATAAATGAAATATATGATAATTTCACCCCTCTACCTATAAGTAATTCTATAACTTTATCAATATTCATTAGATACCTCTTTTTTGTAATAAATTTTTTTAGCATATAGAAAAATACAATCTATATAACGAATTAAATCAAAATAAACCATATGTATTATAATAATATTAACAAATAGGGAAATTATTATGTTTCATAATGAAACATAACTAACCCATCCTTTTTGAATTGATACATCCACAAGGAGTCTGGACTGATAAATCCATTCCTATTATAATTGTGAAATATATAATTTTCATGGAAAACAATTTGTGAAGTCCAAGAGTCAAATAGATAAATAGTTATATTTTACACTCTTACTAATGTACCTCCCACCACATCTATATGAACTTCAATATTAACTTTAGTGGTTTTATAATTTTGGCCTTTCTCCCTTGGCGTTTTATGAGGTTAGTTCCCATGAAACCTGGGACAATCACCTGAATAGTTCCCATATCATTACATTTTAATAATTAATAAATGGAAACATATTTAGTAATCATTCAATCATAATACCAATCCTTATTATGTCCAAAACTTAATAAAAATACCATACAATCAAGCATGTTCTATGGTGTTTCATTTCACATTTATAAGATGATGTAAATTCAACATTAAACTTATTCCCTTTTGTTCTATATCATTTTATAGAATGAAGAATTTACCTTTTATAAAAATAATTTCATTTATGTTCCTAAGACAAGGATAATTAATTTTCTATATTTATAAAACATGATACTGAAATATATTATGAGTAAATTTTTTTGAACAATAGTTATCATCAAAATATTGACATTATTAGATCAACAAGACGAGTAATTTTATTATTTGGATTACACACATATTCTATATCTTTAAATATTAATGATGTAAACTAGGCTTCATAATTATCAAAATATTCTCCATACATTTATCCCTATATCCAATAATTTATTATGATAAAAATAGTTTTCCAAAAAATGTGCCTTAAATTCCTTATACTATATGTTTTATATTTCTTCCTCATCCATTGTGTTTTGAATTATTTAAAACCATTTATTTATATCCCATTTTGGATGGTAAAAATCATGAAATTATATTATATTTAATAAATTCTCATGTTAATAAATATCTTTTCTATGGAACATATACATTTCTTGTCCATAAATGGATTAGTCTTCCCCCTAAATAGTGAGTGTTGTGGTTTAATGAAGTGGTATATCCTTGATTCATGCCATTTTATATTATGAAGATGACCCATATGATAATTTTTATTATAAATAACCTGATTTAACTTCACCAATAAAGTTATATTTTATTAAGATCCAACAATAGCTACAACTCCATCTTCATTATAATTCGATGGATGATAATCAATAGAAGGACTATGGGAATTGATATAGCTTTCATTCCTCTATCTTGTAACTATTTAAAAAGTGTGACATAGATTAGATGAGATTAGAACATTATGAATCATAATTTATATTTTTCAAAATAGTGAAAAATAATACCAAAATTTAAATTTTAACCATATATAATCTCAAAATTATAATCATTTTTTCTTTGGTAATATTTTCATAGCCTGTCATTTGGTTACATTACATAATATATGTTATATTAAATAAATGTCCTAAGGATTCTATTAGAATTTCATTGATATCAACTATTACACAACGACTCCAATATCCCAGAGTTGGTGGTTATTTCAGTACATTGGAATAAGAACAAGTGATCTCATCTCAAAGTTCAAATAGACATTGTAGTTATGGTAGACTAGATACATGCATGAATACTCATATTAAATTTGAAAAAAAGAAATATAATTTAATAATTCTATTTTGAACATTATTAATTCTTCTATTGAATACATTATTTAATTAATAGATCCCATCATCATATCATAGGGAATGAAATACATAATGAGGGTGATCTTAGATACTCAGAAATGGAATGAGTACAACACTATATATCATAAAATAAATAAAAAATGAATAATTTGGATGTTATAAAAATAATCCAATATTAAATGACTAATATGTATTAACATTGATAATAATAACGAGTCTCATAATGGTGAAACGCATAATGTCAGATGACATAGTCTTACAGTCATAAACCTATTTGAGGAAAACATATGTAAAATGTTGTTTAATAAGAAAAGTAACCATACTATATTGTCTTTTGAGACCAACCGATGTATAGAGGGGTTATAGTGAACCTCTTACTATGTCCAAAAAAAATTCATATGAATCATGTGAGGAATAGTTAATGTACACATTCTTATTGAAAAACAACCCATAGAAATGTTAAAAATTCCCATAATCATTAAAAATAATCATAATCCATAAATACTTAAATAGATAATGGAATCAAAATATTGCATCCCAATAAAATCCCAATATTCACTAATAAAAGATGACATAGTTGAAAATCTTTTGAAAAGATCAGTTGGAGATATTTTTATGAAAAATGTCCTTTACATTATGGAATAAATTATTGAAAACAAAAAATTTCTCATATACTAAGGAAATTAATTTATTTCAATAGAATCATTAAAAACACTAAAGAAATATTTAAATAATGGATATATCTTAATGGTTTTAATTTTTTTCATATTGTATATGTTAAAACCAAACATTCCCTTAATAATTTTGTAAATATGGTCAAAAGTACCTCATTTATAAATAAAACAACCGTTGTAACCTATTTTAAAAAATAAAAAAATTATTAAAATTTCATTAATATATCAATGGAGAATAACATAAATATTATTTAAAGTTATTCTATTATAATATAGAGGTGGATTAGAAAAATATCCAAAAAGTAAACAAATGTTGTCTTTTTTTCTAAAAAAACATGGTTTTTTTACATTGATTACATGAGGATATGAAAATACCCACTCTAGTGCCCTATGAGGAAATTTAAAAGAGGCACTTTGAATAAGAGACAATCTCTCCTACCGATTCATTTAAATTTATTTCTTCTTCTACTTTTTCTTATTTAGTTTTTTCTATATAAAGTCATAACATAAGTATCACTAATATATTTATATGTTATTATAAATATGAAACAAACCAATTTCACCTTCTATCCATCGTATGAAAAATGAAATCACTATGTTGTCGTACGTACGACTTACCATATCTATACAATGGTGTACTATGTTTTTCCCCATCACATTACATGGATGGGTATAAGGGTTTAAATAATAACTATATATGATTATTATAAATTGATACTTATTATGAGATATTATACACCATCTATGTCAATTATTTTTAACAATTAAGGGAATGTTATCATCGCTCATGCGTAAATACGACCTATAGTCTCCACGATGCGATGCGATTCATTATATATAATCGTCATTAAATAATGATCATATAAATTAATTAAATGAATACATATTATATATATTATACTAATACCATGAAGTAAATTATATAACCATAACCTGAAAATACTAATAAGAAGATATCTGACAAAACATGCATAAGAATATAAAGCAGTAAATAACCGAATAATGAGTAACAAGAAAATGTTATTGATAAACGGATGCAAACGAGATCATCAATGTTATCATAAATATTGATATGATTATATAATAAATAAATCATATTATTTAAATCACTCTACATGAGGTTAAGATACATACAATGAATATCATAACTACGGTATGGGATAACTTTTCCGATCTCATTTTATGTGAAATTGTTTATCATAGGAATCTACTGGGGATATATTTATAATTAATATCCTTGTTTTGTAAAAATATTCACGTAAAATGATTAATATTCCTCTATCTATTTTTAATGTCATTTTTACGCATTTTGATTTTTACTAAATTGTTTGGAAGGATTTTTCTTTTGTGTACTAGATGAGGTTCTTTTTAAATTTTTCAAAAAAGTATGAGGATAATGTTTTCATAACATATACGACATTAATGGGTTCTTACATCATCATAATTCCTTATTTCTGTGAATCATTCTCTACATGTTTACAAGTGTATTTTTAACTACATTTTTTAAAAAAAATTGAATGAAATTTTGAGGAAAAAAGTGTTTTTGATGAAGAAAGGATATTCTCATCAAGAATGAAGTTCAAGTGTTTTATCTAAATTATTTTCCATCCATGATTAGATATTATTATGTTTCTATCCATTTTATTATTATATGATTTTATTTATGATGGAATGTTATTTATGAAATCCATTTGTTTTAAATCGATTAAGATGGAATGTTGTTTAAAAACCCATTTGATTTCAAGGATTATGTTATGGTGAATGTTTTTATGTTTTTGTGGAACACATAAGAATGGTATCATTATGAGATGGGTGGGACCAATATCTCCCACTAATTCATCGGATAAATATTTATATCTCATGAGATGGACATGGATGGAACAATAATTTAATCTGGTTCACTGATACATGGTTGGAATGAGGGGAGATCAGAGTTCAGTAATATACTTTGACCATTATAATGGTCTTGGAAATGACCCTTAACTAATATTAAATGATTTTATGTGATAAAGTGTTTATGCCACAAAATTTCATTTCTTTTTTTTAAGACTATTGGGTTTACATTTCACTTTTATGATTTGTCCCATGACATGATAATGTGATCTTTTGTATAGAGGATAATATTTTCAAATGTTATGTTCTTGTGAATTTGATATGATTTATATCTCCATTTATTACCCTTACTGAGAATTTTAACCCACCATTTTATATGTTTTACCCTAGGTCATGAAAAAGGGTATTATGTATGATATTCCAAAAGGAAATCAAGTTATGATGAAATAAATAAGAGACAATGTAGATGTTTCATGAACTAGTGATTTATGGTTTCTAGTTTCTAAAGACACTAAACATATAAGGTCATGTTGTGGTTTTTTATTTGTTTTAATGAATATGCATCAATTCTGTAGTAATATCAATGTTTTTAAAGAATGTGTCTCTATAGTTGGTATCAGAGGAAATGTATTGTTATCCTTTATAAACTAGGGGGAATGCATTAACGATATGTTTATGTATAGGATACAATTATAGTTTTTTATAAATGGCCATGAATAACCTAGGACAAATCCTGAAGTTTCATACATTGAAATTATATTCATGATTATGTGGTTTTTCATATTATGATTATTTTTTCTCATACTATGATTATATTTTTTAGTTAGTGGTTGGAACTCGAAGAAACCACGTTAATGATGAATTTGATGGGAAATGAAATAATTGCCCCCCCTGAGAAACCAAATGTAACAGGAGATGGAATACCAAAAAAATGTAGCTATAATCACACAACATTCTAGAGCTATGATTCATTCCAAACTTCCAAATGAATAAAGGAGGGAGCAAAATTAGGTTGAATCATTTAGGAGGCAGCATCATCCATCATTCAGCGAGTCTTCTGATCCATTAGTGTGTCAACAATGGATCAGTACCACTGAAAAAATATTTTTCATTAATTAATGTTATGAACATGTTAATGTCATATTATCTATATATCATTTAGAAGGTAAAGATGATCAATAATGGAATATAATCAAGAATACGAAGAAATGAGATGAAATTGAGTTCATGGAATGGGACGAGTTCATGAACTAATTTCTCAATAAGTAATTTCCTCATATTCTTAGAATTAATATGCAGAAGGAGTTTCTTGAACTGAAGAAAAAGGATGATGAATCTGTTGGTACCTATGATGTAAATTATACCAGACATTCAAGGTAAACATCATGAATTATTATCCAACATGGGAGTAAGATCAATTGATTCTTTATTGTCATACAACCAAAACTCCAAGGGAATTATACATTAGAGACTTAAATAGTTTTGAGGAAATTGTTTGATGTGCCCTATAGGTTTAGATGACGATTGGAGTAAACCATCAATCATATTTTTTTGATAAGAATAAAACAATTTAATTCAAAGGAAAATCTAATGACCACACTAAAAAAAAGATTAGTTTTCCCTTATTCATAACATGTGGAAATAAACATGGAGGGAATTGTATTAATGTTACTATTAAATGATTTATGTTTGGAATAGGTCATTGGGCAATTGAATGCTGATGTGATGGAAAATATATGTTTAATGGTGTGAACAAAGAAAAGGACACACAGAATGGACCTCCTATAATACTATGTTACATGTTCAAGGAAATGGTGCGTTATTAAAATCAATGCCCTAATATAAGGGTTTTTGATAATGATCAGTGCCGACAAACTCTTAAATCTATTGAAAAAGGAATGCCATATGCAATTACTATCAATGATGTGGATTGCGATATTGAAGTGGTGAAAGGTACACATACCATCCTCTCTAAATAAGAAATAGAATAATTTGATTCTAGATCCACCCACTCTATTATTTCTAAAGATGTTTCTAAGGGTATCTATGTATTAACTCAAATATTTGATGTTGAGGTAGCTGTGGAAACTTTTAATGGCACAAAGGTCACATCAAAAGTATAAAATTCTATTCAAATTTATGTTTTTGGGAATGTGCATCCTACAAATCTTGTGATCCTTCCAAAAGTGAAATTTGATTTGATTTTTGGCATGGATTGGATTTATTGAAACGTCTCTCATATCAATTTTCAAAGAAGGGAAGTCACATTTCATTTTCCAGACCAATCTATGATCATCTATTCACACAAGGATGAGTATAACCTTCCATGAGAAATTTATTCCATGTTATGGTTATTGATTCCAATAAATGAATGACATTTATCTCAAATGTATGGGGAGAAAATCCCAATTAATAACACGCCCATTTTTAATATTTTTATGATGTCTTTCCAAAAGAATTTCCAGGTCTTCTACCATATCATGAAGTTGATTTTTCAATAGAATTCATACCTAGTGTTATGCCTATTTCAGAGACACAATATATAATGATCCCAATTTAGTTACAGGAATTGAAGAAGCAATGTGAAGTGAATATTTATAAGGGATTCATATTCCCTAGTGCATCACTTTAGGGGTAGAATTTTTTGTTTGTTAAGAATAATAATGGATCACTGAGACTCTTTATTGATTATCGAGAACATAACAAGATCACTATCATGAAATAATATCCACTAACACATATTGATTTCTTATTTGTTCAAATACATGAAGATTAATTATTTTCTATGATTGATCTTTGTTAAGGATATCATGAATTAAGGGTTAAAATGATTATATAACAAAGATGCCATTCCATACATGGTATGAAAACTATTAACTTGTCCTAATGGCTTTTGGTATTACTAATTCCCTTGATATCTTCATTGATCTAATGAATAGATTCTTTAGAGAGTATCAGGAGCAGCTTGTGGTAGTATTTATAGATGTTATTATTTTATATTCAAAGAGAAAGAAAAAACATGATGATTACATGATAATTGTATTGCAATCCCTGATAAAGGAGAATATTTATGCCAAATTTACGAATTGTGAATTTTGGATTCAAAATGTATCATTTTATGGGGACTTAATCTCATGAGAGGGGATATACGTGGATCTAGAAAAAAACTGTTTATTGAATGATGGTTGAGACCAATACTAGTAACTGATATCTAATGATTTCCTAGTTTGGGTGGATATTATCAATGTTTTGTGAATTATTTTTCATGATTATCAATTCCATGCACCAAGTTGACTCAGAAAGTAGTTATGTTCACTTGGTTTGAGGAATGTGATGTGAATTTAAAAGAGCTAAAAAGAAGGTTATACAATGCTCTTATGCTCACAGTACCTTGTAGTGGAGAAAGGATTGTGATCTATATAGATGCATACAAGAAATGGCTAGAGTGTGTAATCATGAAAAATGATATAGTGATGGCTTATGCCTAACAATATTTAAAATACATTATAAAAATTACCCCACTCAAGATTTGGATTTATCTGTGATAATATTTTCATTAAAAATATTTATCCATTATCCTTATGGTGGAAGGTTTGGTATTTATACTAATCATAAATGATTAAAGTATATTTTCTTAAAAAATGAGCTGAATATGTGACATATAATATGGATGGAGTTGAATAAAGATTTATACTGCTCAATACATTACCTCCCCATGAAAGAGAACAAGGTGGTAGATTCTTTGAGTAGAAATGTCCATGTTATCTTAATAATTATAAGGATTATGAAAGATCCAATATTTGTTGATTTTCAAAGGATGGATTTTGAAATTTTAATGGATGTGGGGAAATATTATCTTTCTCAAATGAATGTTCGACCATCTATACAAGTGATGATTGAATAGATACAGAAGTAAGATTTATAGTTACAAAATAGGGTGGGAAACATTCTTGAATTCAACCATGATTGTGATGAAATAATAAGGATCAGGAATCGGGTTTTTGTTCCTCCCATAACAAAATTAAATAAGGATATATTGGATGAGGGTTTTAGTAATTCATTCTCTAACGACCCTTGAAACACAATGATGTACATGGAAATGAATGATTACTTCTGATGTGATGGCATGAAAAGTGATGTCACTGAATATGTCTCTCAATGTCTGCATTGTTAGAAAGTTAAGGATGCAAGACAAATATCTTATGGGATCTTACAATCTTTAACCATAAATAAATTGGAAATGGGAAACCATCACTATGGACGTTTTTATCAGACATCCCAAAACATCCAATGGAAATAGTATTATCTGGGTAATAGTTGATTGTCTTATGATGTCAACAAACTTCATTAATATTAGATTGTGTTTTCATCTTGATTAGATTTCCATGATATATATAAAGGAAGTGTTAAGATTGCATAGAGAACCACATTAAATTATATTTGATCGGGATATGAGGTTTTCCTTGATGTTTGGGCGAAGCCTTCAGCATGCTCTAGATACAATGATATGTTGCAGAACTTGTTATCATCATATAATAGATGGTCAGTCTGAGAGGAAAATTCAAAATTAGGAAGACAAGATGAGAGATCACTCTATGGATTTCAATGGTGGTTTGGATAAACACCAAATATTGGTGGATTTATAATACAATTATATCTTTCAATCCCATATTCAAATGGATCCCTATGATTCTCTATATGAAAAATGTGCAGAACTCCAACTTGTTTGAATGAAGCTGGGGAAATAAAGCTATTTGGACCTGATATTGTTGATAAAATGGTAAAAAATGTCATATATATTCAAAAACACATAAGACCATATAAGAGTGCAAAAATTGTAATATTTTAAACCAAAGAAAAAAACTAGAGTTTGAAGTTGGTGATAATGTGTTATTATGAATATCCTTATGGAATAGAGTAACGATATTTTGGAAGAAGGAAATGTTGAGACCTAGGTATATTTGTCCATTTGAAATACTGGATGGTGTTGGGAAGGGAGCTTACTGATTGATCCTTCCACATATTCTTTCCCATGTTCATGATCTGTTCCACATATCTCTCATGAGAAAGTAAATACCCGATCCTTCATATGTATTATGCTCAGAAGTCATACCACTAGAAAATGATATTTTTATGAAGAACAACAGATCAAGATTCTTAATTGTAGTGAAAAAGTTCTACGAAACATGACCTATGACTTGGTTAATGTTTTATGGAGGAAATAACAATTTGAAGAAGCTATATATGAACTTGAGACTATGATTATAGAGAGGTATCCATATTTATTTATTTTAGAGTGACGAATTTCGATGGAGAAATTCAGTGTGAGGGGGTTATAATGTAACACCTGGATGATTTTATGAAATATTTTCCTTAAATAATTTTTATTTTTAGTATCATTATTTTCATGTTGTAGTGAGCTAAAATAAACCACCAGATTCCCATTATATAAAATTTCCATTATAGACAAGCCATTAGGTTAGCGAGAATAACTATAACTAACTTATGAAAATGCACTATGAATTCAATCCATATTATTTATTTATGAAAACTATTATTTAATTAGATATTTTTATTTTTGAGTGAATTATATTTGGTATTTAAATTAAAGAGATATATGTATTATATACTTAATGAAATATTTTTTTATATTAATCCAATGGATTTTTTATTCATAGGATATGAGTAAAACTGTATTTTATCTATGTGAACTTATTTTTTATGATTATTTTTAAACATTTGAATGTAGACCCATTTTAAATTTATATTTTGACAAATTAAGAATATTCATATGAAAAAAATAAAAATTTTAAATAAAAACGGGAAAAAATTTTACTTTGGATAAATTGTTGATAAATTTATGATAACTTTAATGTTTTCACGAATCATAAAAATACACAAAATTTTAACGAAAACAAATTTTTTCATAGAGATAATTTATATTGTTAAATTATAATATTATATGGTTTTAAAGTATAAATAGAATATATTTTTACCATTTAATATAATTTATGTCCTCAAAATTAATTTTACATTTATTTCATGGGTAAAGACATTTCAATCCTTTGAAATGTTTGAACTATTAAAACTCGTTTTTCATTTAAACAGCAGGAAAATTTTCAAATAAATTACTAAAACTTCAATGTTTTGATTTTATAAAAAGTGATTCCATATTTGTAATCATAATGTCCATATTGTGTGAATAGGTACATTTTATTTTTGAAAATTATGAATAATATCTTCAGTAATTATTTTATTTACAATTGTTAAAATGTAAATCTTGTAAATAAGTGTAACCAAATAAAATTTTAAGAATATAAAACAACCCTAAAATTTGTCTTAATCATATTTTATGAGATATTTCCAACCTTGGGATTCAATGGGTCGATTTTTGGACCCCTGGATTTTCAGAAATGTGAACATGACATTTAACTAGAATTAATTTAAAGTAAAGATAAATATAACCAAAACATATATATTTTACTAAATCAATTTTAATATATGGTTATATAACATATCTATATGACTATAAATATTAATTATATATATAAATTATTTCCTATATCATGGTATTTTATTTACAATTTTTATTCCTTAGATAAATAGTTTCATTTATAACACAATTAAGAAGTACTGATTACCTTATTAATGAATGATTCATATAAATGAATTTATAAATATTAAGCCTAATGTAATTTGGTTATTTTTCTGTCATCCTCAAATTTTACGTATGATATTGACATATTATACTAGTGTTAATTCCTTAGATTCTAGGGAATCTAGTTGTTATGATTTTTTAATAAAGGCATGTTTGAATAGTTTCAAAAATTTACTCAATTCATAACTTAAAAGATTAAATAGTTTATTAAATAATATTTAATTTCAAAAAATATTAGATTTGGCCAAATGGTTATTATTATACCAAATATTTCATAACAAACTTTTTTTAGTCATTTTACATCATATGGAAATTACATTAACCAACAATGTGTAAATAACATTATATCACGATAAGATTAAAAAGGGTAAAAAAAGGGTTAAACCAGAAAAAAGGATAAAAAAATTTAAAACAGGTCAAGAAACTATTGGATGATGTGTATCCAAACCAGAATAATATTATCTGTTATTTAAATTAGTTTTGGACCATTTTTATTGAAACTGTATTTCTAATAAATTTATATTTTGATAGTTTTGTAAAGTGTCCTTATCCTCTCTTATAAAAGGGAACCTCCTCCCTCTCCACTTTACTCCATTTGGAGCCTTCATACTCCGCTAAACCCTACCGATTTTTCATCTCCACTTCTGTATTAACATTCTAAAGGTTATTTCCTTATCAAAATGCCAACTCTAGTGACGTAAGAGGAAATTTAAAGGAGATAGGTTGGGGAATAGGTAATCTCTTCGACCAATTCTTTAAAATAGCTTTTTTTCTTATATTTCCTATTCTTTAGTTGTTTCATTTTATATTATTAACATAATTATCACAAATAATATGACATTTTATTATAGATATGAATCAACCCTATTTCACCTACAACCCATCCTACAAAAAACAAAATCCATGTGCATGCGTACGTATGACTTACCGTCTCCATGCCTTGGTGTAATCTATTTTTCACCACCACATTATTTGGATGTGTATAAAGGTAGAATAAATAAATAAATATTATTATTATTAAATTATAATAATTATGAGATATTATACGCCACCCATGTCAATACCATTCAATAATTATGGGAACAATCTCGTCACTATTGCATACGTACGTCCTATGGTCTCTACTATGTGATGTTATTCGTTCTACATAATCATTATTTAAGCATGATCATATAAATTAATTGAATGAATAAATATGATATCTATATTAAATTAATACCATTCATTAAATGATATAACTATAACCTAAAAATAGGAATAAGAACATATCTAAAAAAAGCATTAGATAATAATGCATTTAATTCCCGAATAATGAGTAACAATGAAATGTTACAAAAACCAATTAAAACATGATCATAAATTTTATAAAAAATGATTATATAATAAATAATTTTTTTAAATCATCTTACAGGAGGTTTAGATATATATGATGCATATCAGACCAATGTTAGGGGATAACCTTTTTAATCTCATTTTTTCTGAGATTGTTTATTCATAACTATGTACTGGGGATATATTTATCATCCATGTGCATGATTTCTAAAAAAAATATCATAAAATGATTAATATTATTCTATGTATTTTTAAAGCTATTTATACCCATTTTGACTTTTCATACATGGGTTGGAAGGAATATTTCTTCTTTTTACCATAAGAGTTACTTGTTGACATTTACGGAAAAAGTAAATGGTGAATATTTTTTTAAGATTATATGGTATAAACATGTTTTTACAGCATCATAATGCCTTATTTACATGAATAATCCACTACATGTTTAGCATTTTATTTTCAACAATATTTTTTTCTTTTAAAATTGAATGATATTTTGAGAAAAGAGATCAATTTTTGAAGAAGAAAGGATATTTTTATTCCGGAATGAAGCTCCATTGTTTTATCAAAATTATTTTTCATCTAATATTATAGAGGTTTATGTGTATATCCCTATAATTAATATTTAGTAGTGTTTATTATGTAATGGTTTATAAGAAATACATTTTTTTATATCAATTATTATGGAATGATGTTTATGAATCTTATTTGATTTCATTGGTTATTATATTGCTAATAGTTTTATGTTATTGTGGAACATGTAAGAATGGATTCACTAGGAGATGAGTGGGACCTATATCACCCTCCAATTCATTGGGTAAAAACATAAATACCATGAGAGAGACATGGCTGGAATGGAAAGTGAATCTCATTCAGTGATATAGGGATGGAATGAAGAGAGAACTTGGTTCAGTAATGGACATTGTCCTCTATGATGGTTCAATAATTTGCCTTAACTAATATGAAATGATTTTATATTGTTATGTGTGTATGACAAAAAAATTCATGTCTTGTGTTGTGACTACTTTAATTACATTTCAATTATATGATTTATCCCATGACCTGATATTGGGATCTTTTATATGCAGGATAAGATTTTAAAAGTTTATGTTCTTATGAATATGATTTTATTGATATTTCCTTTTTTTAACCTTACTGAGAGTTTGAGCTCATAGTGTTATATGTTTCATTTCCCCAAGACATGAAGAAAGTTATTATGTACAATATTCCAAAATAGAGTCTAGTTTTGATGAAATAAACGGGGGACAATTTAGAATTTTTATGATCAAATTGTTTAAGATTCCGAGTTTATAAAGACACTATACATATAAAGTCATGTTAGGGTTTTGTTATATGTTGTAATTAATATTCATTAATTATAAAGTAATGTCAATGTTTGTAAAGAACGAATCACAATTATAAGTCTATGAAAATGATAGCATCGTAATGTTTTGTTATGGAAAAGAATATAAGGGCTTCCTTAGAGTAAATACATTTAGGGATACTATAATTGGAAATCATTTCTCTAATATACATATAGGTTTAATTACCACAATAATAGTTGGTTAAACCTATATCTTACATCATTCCTGTACATGATGAGTTTTCCCTTAATACCCACATTTATTAACAAAATTACGGTATATTCAATGGTTAATTGATATTTTATTTAAAAACCATTATGAATGACTTGAAAATATTTTTATGATTTTATAATATCTCTTAAAAAACAATAGTTTTCATTCTAGAACTAGTTCTACAAAAAAATTTATTTTATGTTATATTATTCCCTAGTTTAATAATAATACATTTTTATTCATATATTTTTTATCTATCCATGTGTATGAAATTTTATATAAATTATTCCATGTATTAGGAGTTGGAATCATCTTAATAGTTTTAATCTATTTATGCATTCCCCTTGTAAATAAGTTATCATGAATTATGTTGGAGTTGAAAATATTATGAATGATTTAGTATAGTTAACATAAGGCACCACAAGTTAAATTTCCCATATAGAAAAACATATTTCATAACATTATAATTTATTCATGTTGGATTACATCATGAAACGAAATCCTCCCTTGATTAATAGAACTGCAAATCCATTGATAGGTGAATAGTTTATCAAACCCCTAGAAATGTTATTCTAGGATTTGAAGTGTAATGAATGGGAGATGGTTCGTATGTATGGGTATTTTTTTAGGAAATATGGGGATTAGTGTTTTCTATTGATTAAATATAAAAAAGAGGAGGAAGAGATGTAGATAATGTAATGGATGATTTTTAAGGAGATATTATTTGAATAATAAATTCTATATAAAAACCGAGTTTATTTAGAATAGAAATTACTTAATAAAAGATATAAGTAAAATGAATGTGTTTTCTAGTATTTGGAAAAAATTAAATATTTAAAAAGGAAAGGTATATAATACTTATGTAATTTAAATTTAAGATTAATCATTATTGGATTGGTTTAATCCATTCCACTGAATGACACTTGTCTCTTAAACAATTTTATAATATTATGATTCGCTATCAAAAGAAATTTGGATATAAAATTATTTCTCTAGATCATATATCATAAAAGGGAAAAAGGGGAAAAAGATGATGGTTAAACACTAAAAAAAATTAGGTAAATAAAAGTAAGGCGATGAAATAATATTCCACATGTTATAATTATGTAAATAAAAACTCGGGTACATGATTAAAGTGAAATGGAGTTTACATATAGTTTGGAATGAAATATTTGTAGGAACATGGGTGTATATGATATAATACATCCTCTAATGTATATTATTTCAACTATAATTTGATGGTGCACTTTGAAAGTGAATCCCCAACCATCTAGAGAATATACCTCAGAAAAATTTGTCGGAGAAATGACATATTAATTAAATTAATACTATTGATGTAGAAACCATTATGTTGAGATAATAGTTAAATTGATAATAAAATAAAGCTTTATTTCATTACATATATGCACAATCATTCATATTGTTAATGGATATTTAACCATACCTTGACACTCTATGGAATTATTTACCAATCAGGACACCTTATAGTAATTCGGTTATCAAGTGTGTGTTTTCAATATGAATAACAATACCATGGTTGAAAATATAAATCTTATGATTATGTTAGGAATTGAAATGATACTTTTTTAGGTTTATTTTTATTTTCTGATATATTAAATATTATATTTTTCATATAATTATAAGGGAAGTTATCCTGGAATAATGTTTTTTAGTTACCTTCATTTTTAATGATTTTACACTCTTTTATCCTCTATATTATTTTTTGTTTTTTAATTCTATTATTTATCATGAACTTTATCTATATATCAATATTGTATTACTTGAAAGATATTATTATCCTCTCGGTCTATATTTTAGTGTCACACTAAATTCTTCCATATTCAGGAACCTGAATATATGATATTTTACAGAACATTTTTCATTCCCGCATTCCCTTTTCATCAAATGTTTTGTTATCTATCATTATAATGTGGTTTTAAAAAATGAATGAACCATTGATTAATGTGTCAAAAATTTTAGGGTTTAATTTCTTTATGGGGTGTTTAATGTATGTCCTTGAATATTTATAATACTATAGTGGATAAATTTTGTTACGCTAAATAGTGAGCTTTAACCAAACCACGATAAAATATTAAAATATTATTCTTTAATGTGATGGTTATCACCATCCTAGTAGATTGGGGTGTATTAATAATACCAAATAAATAATAAAAATTCAAATTTTATATATTTATAAAATGAATCCATTTGTAATCAATTTATTTGAAATCATTTTAATTTAAACAAGTAGTTTTTTTTTGAAAAATGGTTTAATGTGTACAATGTGTTGTTATGATAATAAATTAAATTAATCAATATTTGGGAATGTTATAAATAATTTATTTATATTTTATATTATATAAAATGGTGAACATTGATTGAATTTTTTTTACATGTATATGATTTGAAGAAATTTAAATTTATGCATTAAAATATATTAATTGTAAAAAGTGGTATCAATCATGTTTTGTGCACTAATTTTGAAATTAAAATCATCCATTTAATAAAATTGTATAATGAGAAATTTATTCAATATTTTTAATTATAAGGGACAAATTTTTTGAATAGGTTGCATTTAATTTTTGTTATTATTGATAGTGACATTGGTAAATTTTTACCACCTCAGTAAGCGTAAAATAGATAACATCAATTTAGAAAATTTAGATAGGGATTTAAAATTTCCCTAACAGTATATTTTATCATATTGGAATTCAGTAGTTCAAAAATTTTCATCAAATTATAGATACTATTGACACATGGATCCATTTCTATTTGATACTGACCTTTATATTATTTTTATATGGAGAATCACAAAAGAATACTCTTTAAACATTAAAAATATCATTCAAGTTCAGATAGTGATAAAATTTTATTATCAATGAATAGAAAATGTTATTTTTTAAAAATTAAAATATTCTAATGATCATAAAATGTTTATATAATTTAATGATTTTATAAATACCCTAATCATTTATATGATGAAAACATGGTATTTGTTAATTTTATTTACAAATAAAATAATATATTTTAAAATTATTAAAAGTAATTCAATTTAGAGTAAGTATTATATTTCTTGGATTTTATAGATTAATATATCATATTATGAATATTTTAATGTATCATATTCTAATTTTATATTTTTCAAGGTGGATTTAATGTTAATTTAATTAATACTACCAAAATTGATATTAAAGTTATTTTATGAAAAAATATTTTGATACATTATTTAAAAGTTATAAAACTCTTAGAAGTGGAAAATGTGGATATTTTATTACATATAATATAATTCCTGGTCTACATATCATCCATTTACAAGCCTTATATTTAAAATAACAATCCTTTGTGATTGAAAAAATTATTACGTGGTTATGGTTAAAATTGTTTAACTAATGGGTTAATCTAAAAGAAAGGATTAAAATGAAATATAAAAATATAAAAATTTTGTTTCATGATAATTTTAATACCTAAATATAATTATATTTTATTAAATATCATTTTGGAACTATTTTTCATTATTTATACCCATATCATATAATTTTATAATATTTTAAATATTTCAAAAATGGAACTAATGGTATTTTATAATTAAGAGTATTTAATTAAATGATACAAATTCATAATAATATTATGTTCAATCATGTGAATTTGAAATCTATTAAAATATCAACTATATTCCATTTATATTTCATTTTTATAATTATAGTAACATTCTTGAATCATAGAGAGTAATAAACATTAATATTGATGTAATGGTCAAAAGGGGAATCATGGTGTTAAAACAAAATGATAAAAGTGAAGAAATGAACACAAATTGTAAAAACTTCATTAAAGAATATTATTTTGACTTTTTATCATATTTTATTTCAATATGAATATTTTGGGTCACTTGATAAAACAAATTGTTTATATTAATTTAATACTTTAGGTAATTCCATTAGTTATTCTACCCTCACATATAAAAAAACACCAGTTATCCTTTTTTAAACACATTTTTTTTTATTTATATACAGTCAATGAAATAAAATATTCTTTAATATATTCCATTAACGTATCTAGATCATCATTTCTCTCCAAAAAATAATCCCATAATAATTATGGTGTATACCAAAAGTGTTATCTCAATGAATTGGTTTAACCATAAATTGAGAATTTTGAATATGATTAATTAAAATATCTCATACAAAAACAAGGTGTAAATTAAAAAAATACATAATTTATTATATTCAATATATTTAATTATTATGAGGATGATTCCGAATACATTATCCAAATCCATTCCACCTATATAAAGTGAAAACATGGCATCTACATTTGTACGACTTAAAGTCTCTATGTATCAGTGTAATACAATCTTCATCACCAAATTACATGGATTTTATAAAATTGGATTTATAAAATTTTAATAATATATCTGATATTTTTATGAATATTTAATAGTTAATTATTAATTATTATTTTCATTATATTAGTCAAAAAATGGAAAAATAATTTATGCGTACATACGACATATCTTCCCAACGAACGATGTAATTAATTTTAAAATCTATAAATTTTATAGAAGAATATATATATATGATATTTATATTAGGATTTTATTTTTATATAGGATGAAACCATTATCAAAGAAAAAAGTCCAAAACTACATAACCAAATCATACATGAAAAATGATACAGTTATCATAAGAAATAATGATATAAATAAATAATTTTTTATATTTGGGTGGAGAAATTTTAAATTTAAATCACATATTTTCTGATATATTTGATTATGGTAATGAAGTATTATTATATTTAATATATATTTATAATTTACGAGGGTCAAACACATATGGATGAATTTAGACATGAGTTAAGGGTTCTTCATCACAATTTTTTTTCATTAAGTCATATTTGTTGTTATTATATTATTTATGTTTATTAGGTGTATATATGGATGAGTTTACATGATATTAAATAAATAAACCTATGATAATTATATTTATAATTTCATTTTATGTTATTCATGAATGAGATTTATGATAAAAAATCTATAAAAATGCTAAGGGATTATTTCACAATCTCATCATTATTCAAGATTATTTATGTTTATGTTTGTCATTGGGAATGTATTTTTTATCTATATCTTCAACGAAATATATTTTATTCTCCACCAGTTGTTTCATGAAATTATGATATTTTTAATCACAATCATCTCCTTAATTACTCAATATATTGAAATAATTTTTTTATATAAAACCAATTTTTTTATTCAGTTTGAAATATTTATCTTACACATATATGTTTTCGATAAATTGTGTTAAATAATTTTTTTACTATATGCAATGAAATATATATCATTTTACCTTGGTTTTATTTTTAAATTTTAGCTATAAATATTTTTTTCATCTCCCCAATAAGGTACTTTTTGTGCTTTTTCAAAATTTGTGAATGAAATATTTTTTTTATCTTATATAGAATGAATGTAATTTACAGCCACCATAACCACTAAATTATGTGACAATTACTTTAAAATTTTAAAATATTATATTAAAGGAAAATTTTTTCCTTACTGGTTTTGTAATTTTTAGATTTTAAACATCTAAATTCAATGTGTAAAGGGTATTTATCTATATAAATTTTCTAATTATCTATCTAATATATTATCATTTTTGTATAAATAATTTTCCAAATCATATTATTTTGTTAGGAAATAATAAAAATATACCATCCAAAATATTTATCGGTGCTTTTATGATTAGTCTGTCTTGGGAATGTACTAACATTCTATATTCTATTTCATCCAATACATAAAATTATAGTTTATTAAGTAGTCTTGATAATGTTATATATTTAATTCTTATGATGAATATATTAGACTTATTATGTTTTGTTTTGGGCCAAAAATTGCATATCTCATGGACGCATCGTCAAAAATAGTTTTGGCATTTCACCAAGACATTATCCATTTTTATATGTCTTAATACGTGGTCTTCATGATATTTATTAGAGGTACTCGAATGAGGCCCCAATGATATGTTTTATGTGTAAATAATTAATAATTTCATCATTATGAAATCATATATTGATTTCCATATGAACATCTGAATAGATATGTAATACATGTATATTTTTCAATCCCATGTTATTATTATAAATATTTATTTTGATCATCATATATTCAATTAATATTATTCATTCATTATTTTTCTTCCATTGTACTACCTACCTTAAGAAGCATCTAATATCACCCCGTTATTATGTTCAGTTCCCATATGATTCAAATAATTTTATTATCATATAAATTCAATGATATTCTAGTTGAAATTATGTTTCTCTCAAATATAATATTATGTTGTATTATGTGTTTTCAAATGAAATGTGGGATTTGAGTATATAACATGTTTTCAAAGAATACTAAAATATTTTCCCCTATTTGATGTTAACTAATTTATCTGTTACTATTGTAATTATAAAACCATGGACTCAAGGATTATAGGGTAAGGGTATTTAAAATATTATTTCCATAACATCTATTTTTTCATGGGAATATATGGATGACTACTCTCTCTCCATACCCTATCTTATAAGTTTTGTGTTTTGGAAACATATATGGATATTATGATGATAATTCATGGGTTTGATATATTGTTGGAAGTGGTAATGAGGTAGAATTAATTAGTTATCATGGCACCCTACTAATATGGGTATGTGATAAAGATTTTATGTTAAATAGAGATGTGGATATGGGATATATGGACATAATTAATATTATAGAATAGATTATACAGGTTCTGGACCACATTTTTGGACCTTTCTTAGGTTTTTAGGTATGAATGTAATCTGATCTAAAACATATGTGTTGAAAATCATGTGGTATTCCACGACATGATTGTGTATAGGAAGGGATAAACAGACATCTGATGTTAGGGTGTGAGAGAGATATACAATTGGGTATGTTTTTTTGGGGTACCCATTTTCTATATTATATTATTATTAAGTTATTACATATAGTTTTTGTATTTTGTGAGTGATTCCTGATGATATTGGGTGATAGTTACCCTGGTAGTTTATTTTTTTACTACTTATTCACTAAATAATTACAACTCATCAAACTCATTTTCACATGATATGACCACTATATATAAAAATGATTTTTATTGGTTTTTTTATTCCATTGGTGACTGAGTTGGAAAATATTAACAGTGATCCTCATGTTAGGGATAATTTTTACACATATTAGTTTATATTATATAATTTATTTTTGATCCCAATATTTTTCTTCCATTACATGATTTTTTATTAATTATAAAATCGTGATTTTATTTTATCTTATAGAATTTAATTGGGAATTTTGTATTTTATTCATAAAATATATGAGGTTAATGCCTCCCAATATCTTGATTTATTCCGTTAATGCTAGTTGAAAAATATAGGCCCATTAGAGGTAGACCTTAGGGGGGACAATTTTGAATTCATGATAGGTCTAAGTGGGTTTTCTAAATATAGTGGGAAATAACACCCACAGTATTAGAGGACCACATAATGAAATAGCATAGAAGAAAAAGAGAGATTACGGGTGAGGGAGAATCTATGGGAACTATGTATTTGAATTCACTGATAACCACAATGTATAATTCCTCATTATAAGTACCTCAAAATATTCCTAAATACCTTGAAGAATTTACACATATGTTATGAAATTTATGGAAAAATTCAATATACTATAGATCCTTGTAACACATGTCTTTATCAAATATCCCAATCATTTATTATTATGAATCATAAATAAAATCTATTTGGGGTAGATTCCAATACCATGTATTGTTATTAAACATGCATGTTTAATCATAGACGAAATATAAATCGCACTATAAGAATCACAATACACAATATGGTCCCTAGTTCTACATTAGGATAGAACGACAAAATGACATATAGTATAATTATATCACATAAACTGATATATCTATAAGGAATAAATCATGGATTTTCCAGGATATTTTATAATAAAAATCCTTTATATCACATCATATGTTATAGCCTACAATACATAAAGGGAATATAGTATCTTTATCAATATCTAACTTGAAATAATTCTTTATTAATATTGTGTTATTATGACTCATGGTGTATCTTGTAAAATACCTATGAAACTATATCTAAAACACCTTTGTTTAGTTTTTAAAATATATATGGAAGGATATGATCAAAATAAAATCATTTTTAATATTCAATACCTTTTTAATAACCTCACAAAAATTCAATTATGAAAAAAATGTTAAAGTCCTTAAACTCTTATCTCTGAGGTTCATGAAATTCAATTTACAATTATTAATCCACTAAGAGTAACCCCAAAGGTCTCTATAGAATTATCACAAAATATAAATTATTGAATTGAAAAACATACCAAATGATATACCTCATAGAAAAAACCAATTCTAATTAATCAACAAAAGAGATCTCTCTTGATCTTTATCAAAATCCAACGTCTATTTACCTATTTCCACTAACGATATCATATAATATACTTCAATTTAATATGTTCCATTCATCAAATGAATTTGGTATGAATGGGGTATATAATTGGAATATCTCATATTTCCTCTCTAATATTCTCAGTTTTCCTAGTATAGCATACATATGTTGATTAATACCTCACCTAGAATTCAGCATCTTAGATGAGATAAATACACACCCATAATCCAATAGATAAGAAAATCACAGTTATTTTCTAGGCATGACCATTCACTCCCTAGTCTAACTCATTTTATGGCTAAAATTTCATGCCCATCATATGAATGGTTAATTATCTCCTTGGTTAAATATAGACCAAAAACAAGATAAACATCATAGGAAACCACACATGATTTTCTAATAATCAAGTATATAATAAGAATGGAAACAATTTAAAAAAGTTCTAATGCTAGGTATATATCCTTCTTATGGTATTAGGGAAATATAAATATGAAATATAAACCATTATTATACCGAAGACATAGTTTTTGACACTCTAAGAGACATATTCCATGAGTTACCATGTTTAAAATCCCATTTTATATCCCATGAGAGTACTTCATATCTCTATAAATAACCATATTCATTATCACCTTATGATTTCATCACAATCAATAATATATTAAGATCATGATTTTTTTTCAGATTAATTCAAAATACTACTTTTGGAGGATAATTACCATTTTTATCTAGTGTTATATGAAACTAATAAGTGTGGATGAAAAGGTGTATATTACCATTTATATAATGTCATACATTTTATATTATTATAATATTTAATCAATACTGAAATAAAATTCAAATATTCTGGCCTCATCATTTCATATTTCATAAACTACATAATCACCCATTTGTTTTGAATAATTTTAATGTTTTGTAAAACTTATTATATTGCAATATAATTATTTAAAAATCAATATGTGACCATTTTAAAACCTTCCCACTAAATTCCATTGGTGATTAATATATATGATGTATGTTATTTTTACTGAATGTGGAATCATATTCTTAATATTCATATCATTAAATAATGTATTCAAACTCTATTACTCTACAATATACAATTTTTTAATGTTTAAAAACTTCTTTTGTGTACATATTACTCATAAAAATTTACTCAATATATTTATTCATAAAATATATTAAATAATAATATTAATTATATCTTTTGGAATATATTTTAACTATTTACATTAATATTTTACAAGTATATGTTAAATTATTTCATATATTAATTGGAATTCATATTTATTTATTTTAACTACTAAAATACTTGAATTTATATAGTTTGGTTTTCTTTAAGGTTAAAAAATACTCCAACTACTATATTATAAAAAATATTTTCTTTAGAATATCTTACAAAGGTTGATACTATATTTTATCTATATATCCTATTGTATTTTATTTTATTAGTCTAATTTCAATAAATAATATTTTTTTAATATATTCCACTGATGGGTAGTGGGACTATATCATTCATATTTTTTCAAACTGTTAGATAAGTCTTATAATAAATATTGTTTTCATGATTTTCATTTCATGTATGTTATATAATCTGATGAATCATAAACTATTTTTATGACTTGTGTCTCAAATTAGTTATAACAAATATTTATTAAATAACTATATAAATTATCATATATGAGAAATTAAAAAATTAAAAAAAATTATAATGATTCAATTGTGATTGATATATACATCGATATGAATTACTTGATTTAACTATAATTAGCATTTTCAGTAGAATTCAAAACATCATGATCCATCAATTATATTATTTATCATATACTATTGTGTATTTAAAAATATTTTTAAATTATAAATATGATGTTGCATACCCACCCAAATTGAACAATTGTATTCAATAACACTAATATAGCATTTATATAAGCATTTATATAAAATTATCAAACACCATAAGGTGTGTTATACAATTCCATCATATATAATCATTTTCCCACCATCTTGAATATTCCATTTGGGTTCAGTGACCTAGGATATATAATTGAAAAATCATTGTTGGAATTTTTAAAATATGTTTCTTCTTTGGGATTGATCTTTTTCCCACTTGTACCATCAAAATAGCACCACAACCTAGAAGTCACATGTTATACCCAATTATTCCCAATGCATTGATATGAACATTTCTGCATGGGATATTTTGTTATTCTTACGAAACATACCTATATCTTGATATGAAATTTTTTTTCACATGATGTATCATATAAATTATCATTATACTTATATAATCCCATTTTTCCTGGCATCGAGTGACTACTATCCATAGAACATAAAAATATAGTATTGTTCAACTCATATTTTCATTATCATTTAAAAAATACTCACCAAGTCAATGAATACGTTATATGTAATTCATTAAATAAATTACCACATCACATGTCAATCTTATATGTAGATAAGCACATCATATATATAATTAATTAATAATGATAAGGAATTTAACGTTTCTAATGTCATCAATGTCTAAATGAATTTTCCCATAATACAAGTGGGAAATTTCAATATTAGTTATTCTTCAACTTATGAAATGATAAATGATATACAAAACCACTAACTTATTATCTAAATCACATTTCACTTTCTTATGTAGGGTATAAAAGTATTAATTTTCTAATGGTATGTATTTCTACAGCCATATGTAATTAGGATTGATTATAATCACACTCCCTTTTGTGTATCAATGACTATATGTATTTACATAAAATATAATTATGATTGTTATTTCATATAATAGGTCTCCTAATATTACAGCATGAATGTATTCATAATATCTCTTAAAAACGCTTTATAAGAGTTATAAGATTAAACTCACAATACTCATAACATTTCATCACAACACATTATACTCCATGATGTTTATTGATTATAGATAACATCAAAAAAATATTTTGAGGGGTCATTTAACATTATACTATTCATTTAATTTTGAATCAGATGAAAATTAATGGTAAATATAGATTTCCAATATTATAAAACCATTATAAATATAGAATTAATAAATACATGTAGGAATATTTGATAAATCATTATATTAGTACATATTTATCATATCATATATGATCAACTAGCATATTTATATGTTCTTATTTATAATATAACATAAGTGACTATTTATTACTCATGTAATAAATTTATATAACACCAATATTTGAATAAATGATAAAATAATCCAACATAAAATTTAGTGATTGTCATCTTTGATGTAATAATGTTTCAATAATATAATGTCTTAGGAAATATATTTTTATTGTTGACCTATTTAAGTAAATTTAATCTCCAAAAAATTATAAAAAAATGTTTATATTTCAGTCTTATATTATCTATATATAAGTATTTATAAGGATAACATAACATTTCTTGGAACCTATAAAATAAAACTATTCCTAGAAATCAATATTACTATTTTTATGTCAATGACAAGAAAATCCTATACTCTTTTATGATATTCACATTATTGGTTGGCAGCCACTGTTTGTAAATATTTATATTGACAATCTCATAATAACTAATTTATATTATTTATATTTTTCATTACTATCAATTATTATATTTGTTTATTATTTTAAGTGAATAATTACTTAAACTAAGACCGGTACAATATTTTGTAAGTTAACTGTGTACTTCTATAAGATTAAACGTACATCCAAAAGTCTTTTAGTCATCAAATGTATTCTCAAAATACCTTGTTATTATTCAACACAATCTTCTTTATGGTATAAAATAACAATAATTTTTTTAGTATGTATATTTAAAAAATAGTCTATATCTTCCATATACAATATGGTATATTATGTATTTGCAGCATTACTATTAAAAAATATTTTCTGAAAAAAATATATCATTGATGGGGAAAACATCATTGATATTTTAAAAAATGACTTAAAAAGTTTTTTATCAATTATAAAACACATGTATAATTCAAATTTTTTAATAACATTTTATAAAATATAATGAATCACAACCCATTTGTATTTAATAACATATATAAAATTTCTTATAAAAACTACTCATATACAAAAAACTAATATTATTATTCAAGTGATATGAGTTAAAGATACATGTACAGTTAATATCATTCTAACCATGATATAGTACTTTATATTTAAATAATTGAAGTAGAGACTACTTGACTGATGAGATAAATAAAATATATATGCTTAATAAATTCCTTCCATTATTATTTAAACACTAGTATATTAATGAATGTTATGAAATATACACTCATTATCACATACCTTACTAAATAAATGAATATATTTATATAATAATTAATCCTAAATGGATTCTTTAAGGAGTATCCAAAAAATTATTCAGGTATCTAGACTATTCCATCTTTTTTTTAATCGTCGCTCCTTTCTAATTATACCAATTAGATTCAAATAACCTCAATTGTTTATTTAAAAAAGAATTGTTTGATACTGAAGCATTACATTATGTAGTTTAGTTTGAATGTTCACCCATTTATATTCTCTATATTTAACAAGAATTTAGAAATCAAAAATCACAGATCATTTATTGTTAACACTTGAGAATAACAGGTAAAATTTATCTTTCATTAATCCACTTCTTCAAAGAAAATAGGATAAACTATTTTACTAGAAAAATCCTTAATGAAACCATTAAAAAATTAATTAATTATTCAAAATATAATATTATATTCATTTACATATCATATTCAAAATTGTATTTACTAAGGATGGTACCTTTTTTAAAACATAAAATATCTCTTATATAATTTATTTCCTTAAGATTCTAGTCTCTAGAGTTGATTATATTAAAAGTATCACTTCTTGAGTAAATGATATATTTTATTATACACATGAAATTTATCTATAACAAAATATTTTTTATGTGATTGTCATATATTATATCTTTTCATCATGGAATATTAATTAATGTGTTCCCATTATAAATAAAGACCTCAAAAATCATTTCTATTCAGTTATCCCAGACCAAAAATTATCATGAACTACACATAATATAATGTAAATAATGCATGAATATTTTTATAGTGAACAATTCCAATCATACAAATTATTATTCTTTGTTATTTAAAAGTATATCTCTTTATCAAAATATATTTTAAGGATTAAAAAATCTATATTATTATGGAACCTTAAATGTTAGTGTTTCCTATCTTGTCTACTCAAACAAACTATGAATAAAATGACAAAGGAAAATCAAGGGGTACTCTTCTGAGCTATACCTACATAATAAGATAATTAAGATTCATTTTTATCTCTCTTGAAAAACAAAATATAATCTCGGGCCACTTGGTTGAGCTTGACCTAAATGATTTGATGATCAATGTCATGAAATGTTAAACATTGGAATGGATATCATACTTTGTATTTTAGTTTTGTTCACATAAAAAATATAACATATTTAATATAAATTTCATAAATATTACATTCATAATAATTTTATATTAATAAATAATAATAATCATAGTTTCTAAAAACATAAACATTACATTAATTGCATAGATACAGATGAAGGTGACCCAATTTCTTCCATCCAAAACATAAAAAATAAACATAAAATATTAGATCACGTACATTCTCATGGAAATTTTGTAATATAGTTTTAGAGAATCCTAATGTTATCTTAACATCATATATTCATAAAAAACTGGTTCATAAAGAAGAATCTAAACATCCATTATATCCAACTATAAATATTCCCCATTATGTAATAATCATAATCTATAATAAACCCATCTATACATAATTCATTTAATAGTGTTATTTATAACCTTGGGAATATTAAACAAAATAAGGTTAATAAAATATTATCAGCAAGGGCAGAAAAAATCATTAGCAATTGGATGAAATCATTGAGAATAAGAAAATTAAAAGGGAATTGAGAGATAATAAATGTTTGTTAGCATTAAATAATATTATTCATAACCATCATCATATGTATAATAAAACATGAAAACATGGAATAATGATTTAACATGTCAAATAGTCATCATAATTAATAATCATGACCCATATGAAATCAATATTCATCATAAGAAGCATATATATCCCTTAGAATGCATAATGAAAAAATGATGGTATTTTGAAACATAATATTCATTACCCATTTTAAACTAATGAATGATATAATTGAATCCTATTAAAATATATACAATAATACCATTGATAACTCCCACCTTATTTCCCCTAAGGATAGTGAACATTACACAATGTATTGGATCTTTAACTGGTTTCAACCATCGTATAAGATATATTAGTTTATCATGTGAGATATGATTGTGCTAAACCCATCACAAAAGAAATATAAATCTCACTCATTAATCATCAATAAGGTATATATAGATGTTATGGATAAAACAATTATAAGACATCACTTTTCAATCATGAAAAAAATAAATTCTCTTTTATATCATTCGTAACTCATTGAAAATAAATGGGTTCAATGAAAATATAATAATCTATCCAAATAACTAATGTGTACAGAACTGATAAAAAAATCACTATTAGAGTGTTTTAACATTACGGGTTATTTATGTTTATGAATGGTAATATGATTATAATATTTGGAAAAATATTAATGAAAAAACACCCACTTCACATGAGTAACCTAAAATAATGTTATAGTATATATGGAAAATTATTTTCAACGTTCACATAGGATATATCATTTGTAAAATACCATTTCTGTTATGAAAAATATTATTTATAATATATAACTATATTAAAAATAAAATAAAAAATTTTATTTGAAAAGAATCTTTTATACATATAAATAAAGCTTTAAAACATTGAGGGATTGTGATGGCTTGAATCTCTGTTGATGCTAAATGTGTTAAAAATAATGATTCATTATATATTTTTCTATGAATATTAAAAAGTATATTTTATGGAAAATGGATAGATAATTCATATTAGTTTATTTAAAAATATCCAAAATATGTTGAAAAATTAATGTGGACATTCATAATAAAAAAAATCAAATAATTTTGGAAATCAATTATGAAAAAATCGTTATGAAATATAATGATTAATCGTCTAAAAATACAAAACAATAATATCCCGTACAAATTACTTTGAAAATCATTTAATAATCAATAATGGAAAAAATTGGAATATGATGATTTATCCAGATTCATAACCATTGAGAATAAAGAGACATGGATCAATAAAATAAGAGCATGTGATTTTCTCTAAATAATCTTTTTTTAATTAAGGGATATTTTTACATAATCACATTTACACATTGGTAATATATCAACCATAATCCCCAAGAAATAATAATATCAAATTTTAATTTAAATATCTTGAAAATAAATAGTTTATTGATATAACTTTTCATAATGTAGAAGGTACACCTTATAAAATAATAAATGTGTATTATATAACATATGTCCCAAAGAATAAAATTTTATATAATATCCCATACAATTATCACAATGATGATATGAGAATTAATCAATAATTATTTTATTTTTAATTAATTTAAAATAAAATTAATATTATTTGAAATAAAAAAAAACACAATGAAAATTCATCTCACATATAATATTATAAAATCAATACAATGAATAATTAATATTCCTATTTTAAATGAAATTTAGTTATGATATTAATCGCCACATGGTGAATTCGACCCAATTCCCCTTAGATGAAATGATTTAAAATTAACAGTCAACATACTAGTGTTTATGAATGATTAAAAATATTACAAGTAAAAATGTATATATACCACAGAAAATAAAAATAAGTTTTGAATAATCATAGTTCTAACAAAAATAATAAATGAGAAGAGGAACCTATAACTCTAGTCCGGATATACCAAATATTTATTTTAAATCGGTTGGAAAATGAATAAAAAAATTATTTAATTTCCTAATAAACATTTTATTTTTTTTAACTTATATTTCAATATTTTATTTTCATTATTTATAATTAGCTATTAAAAAACATAATTAGCTACATGAAGATATTGTGTTTAGAGGATGTTCATTTTTTTGTATCAAAACGACATATCTATGTAGAAAATGTTCAATGTTTTCATAGTTTCAACATCTATATACTAATAATAATGAAATATTTATAATTTTTTATGATGAATATTTACATTCCAAACTATTTGTGGAATATTTTTATAAAGCATTTACTATGTTATAATCATCGAGATGGTAGGTCGAACGTACACATGAGTAACAATTCAATTTTTCAATGATATTTGTAAAAATAAGTTAAGTAATATATTATTATTAAAAATAATAATCATATCATAAAAAATATATTATATAATTAAATTAAATTATATGCATATAACCCATTTTTTGTGGAGATAAAAAATAACTAATATCACATCATAGTGGTGGAAGTCCACAGACACACATGAACAACACTATAATATTCTTATGTAAATAGTGAAATTATATAAAGTCATTTAAAAGGGAAACAAATTTCATGTTTTTCATAATTAATTCATTTACATCCCATTTATTCATTAAATTTATCAAAATTATTTTTTTGGTAGAGATTTATTGAAAAACGAATCACATCACTTCCCAAGGTTGTAGTCTATCGTACACACAATTGAGATTATTGTATCACTACAAAATGGAATGAAAGAAGTTATATGTTATATAAAGATTCCATATGTATAAGTATATTATAAATATAATTCATAAAATACAATTCTATCAGTATAATAATTCATTATTAGTGAGGAATAAAAATTTAATTCATCAGTTCATGAGGCGTCACTCAGCTGCATACACGAGTGAGGATTTTTTATCCCATTTGATAGAAGTGTTAATGTATTAATGATATTAACACAATATAATAAATTGAATTTATATATTATATTATGGATTTCATATATCATATCAATTATATATGACATTAAATATGTGTTAGAATAACGAAAACTTAAACACATGGTTATGCACATTACCTCTTCTTCAGAAATCCCCCATAGGTTTGAACAAATAGCATTATTATGATAGATTTATGATAAAAAAGGGACCTAATTTGTGTCTAGGGAATTTTTAAATAAATTTTTTATTTAATTGGATTATCTAATGTTATTTCACTGTATGAAGTTAAGAAGAGAGGCGGTGCCTTTTTATAAGAGACGTGAGTGGGACATTTGTAAATTTTAAAAAGATAAAATGTGTAACTCAATTTTTCAAAGGGAAAAGGGGTCTAAAAAATAACCATTATTTATACATAGATATTAAAAGGTATTCTTATTTCTATTAAATATATTTTATACACATTTTAATGTGATTTTAACTATTATCATTTTAGTTTAACTCTTTGTAAAACTGATTTCACTATAATCATGATACTTAAGTTATACTATTGTTATAATTCATTATGATCAAAAATTATATAGAAATTTTTATATAATATTAATTATTATGATTAAAAATATTTATTATATTTTAAAAAAATAAATTCATTGAATTTTATAATTTTAATTTAAAATTAATCTCACAGAGATGATGAAAAAGCCAGTTTTCAAGAAGGGTATTTTTCAAGAAAAAATGACGTTCAATTAAATCTATGATTAATAATAATCATTCTATGAAACCCAAATAATATTAAATTATATGTAATCTAAAAAATTAATTTATATAATTCTTATTTATCAATTTCTAAATTAATTTAAAATTATAAAAACCAAATAATTTAAAAAATACTCATCAAAATATTATTTTAAACAAAAAACGTATAAAAATTAATATAAAGGTGATTGAAAATTAATTATGTAGATTAATTACATATATAAGAAATTATTTAAAATTTAATAATATTAAATAATTAATAATTGTAATATTACATTATTTTGTATAAAATAACTGAGAGTTTTATAAAAATTATTATATCTCTCTCTTTACTAAAAATAGAAACTTTTCAAAAAAACCAAAAATTTCACTCTATCTTAATATTGATATGATGAAAACTCATTTATAGATCCTTTTTAGTAATATTGATATAATTATTTACAAAATAAGTTGAATTTATTAAAATTAATTCTAAATATCTAAAACAAATTTATTATAATATTTTAAAAAACAGTAGTTTTAAAGAAAACATATTGTTGAAGAATAAAATTAATTTATAGAAATATACGGTTTATTTACTAATAATTAATAAATAATTTATATTGAGTAAGAAATTGAAATATTAATAATGTAGTTAAGACTATTAATTCTTATAAATTTATTAAATTTGTTATAATGGATATAATTTTCATGTGTTGTTTAAGCTTGGTGTTGCCTATTGAATATGATATCTAACATAATACATATCTTTTGAAAATAATGGGGGTGTTACTTAACCCATATAAATAAATATAATCTTCACCATTTTTTAGAATATCTTAGTAATTAATGTTTTTTTTGTTAAAAAATTCCTATTTGGGAAACCCACATCATAAAAATAGTTAATAAAATATCCTCTTGATAAGAGAGAATATGAAGTGTGAGATTCATCTAGAATAACACATATTTGGTTTTCAAATAAGAGAATATAGTAGGTAAGGGAATATTTTGACATCATAGGAAATAGTTATTTCTAAATAATGATGGATTGTGATATATAACCTTGATCACAAGAATGTGAATGACAGCGAGAAAATCAATAACCACAAACCATTAACAAATGATTTGTAAAATGAGTCATTGATATCCATAAAAATGAATAAAATATTAAAAATATTTTTTCAATATCCTTTAGAAATATTTCAGGAATTACATTACCATATAGATGAAGATGATAAGGAAATATACTTACATGATCATTATAATTTCATCCTTTTATAAATGTCCAATACCATCCCGTATTTTCCCTAAATGATGAGTATTCAAGAAAAATTATCAGGCCTAAAGCACAAAAAATTACTTTGAAAAGACCTCAAAACAATAAAATGGAAAATAAATATACACCCCTTATATTTAGTCATCAATCAAAATCAAAATTGTTAGAACATGGTATGATAAATAATGATCATCTATCCCAAATAACCTTATTAACCACAATATCAAAGTCTATTATTACTTCAAAGGTTATATTAATCCTTTCATATAAGAATCTTAAACAAATAGATATTTATTTTATAAATAACACTAATCACCGATTCTCAAAATAACTTTTCAATACAATTTTATTATACATGACAAAACATGATTTCCCATAATTACATAAATATCCAAGATAACATAAAAAATTGTTATGAAATCCTAATTACACATGTATGGAAAATTCATTGGAATATTTCACAATAAATTATTTAATTACATATAATTCAACCCAATAAAACATATCCTAGACTGTAATTATTCACTTTATGATCTCATCACATAATACCTTATAAAGGGGTTTTTAGAGAATTGAATATACGGTCATTGTTAATCTTATAGACCTATAATTATATCCAAAACTGTCACAGACCATCCTAGGTACCCTAGTAACCCAATAACACATTCATACATGATATAGCTTGAAGTGAATTCCCAATACCCATGGGTTAGTGTTTAGCATATAGCAACATACACAATGTTGGTGGGAACATATTTTCCTCAAAACATAATAGAAGAAATAAAATGCAGTTAATATGAATACAATAAAACTCCAGTAGGAGTAATTTAAAAGAATTAAAAAATCCATTAATGGTCAATGTACAACAATATAGGTATCAACACATGGAATAATAACCCATTTCCTTGAGGACATAACTCACCATGTCCATGGTTAAATAGTTGGATCCAAATTCAAGAGATCCTTTCCCATTCATCGAACCTAGATGGGGAATCTCTGAAAACACCTGAAGTCACATGTATGGTGTTACCTAAAAATAATATTATGGTATCTCTAGATATACAATAATATATACCAATAAAACAATATCCTATGAAATTATTATAATTTTTAGATAAAATGATTTTGAAGTGTAAATCATATTTAAAGAAATCATAATATACAATTCAAATGATGGAAAATACATTATGAAAGTATATACAAATGATGGAATATTTAATAAATAATATATTAAATAAAAAAATATATAAAATAGTTTATTAAAATATAGGACTACACAATATATTATTGATCATGAAAATAAGTGTATACACACATCCCTTTTTAACTAGAAAAAGGCAACACATCACCATCTCACCGGGGATGTAGCATGCTGCAATTATGTTTAAAAGTGTTGTATAATTGTAGTGTGTACCCAAATAACTCAGAAACTACCTAAGGCTTAAATGTTCTCTTAAACAATAAATAGTGGGAAAATAATTTTAATACTTTATAAAAGAAAATTAAATCCCATTCCACTGTTTTAAATTCCATGTTTCAATTTAAAACGAAAAATAATTTTTAATTAAATACATTCCTTTTAAAAAAACCATCGGGTTTATATCAAAACTTTTTAAACCATTTTAACATTTATTAAATAAATTTAAATCCAATTCCATAGATCTCAAAATTCATTTCCACAATTAAATAAAATAATTTAATAATCATAGTTTCCATAAAATCTATATTTGGAAATAAACAGTTTAAATCATCCATTTTCTATAAACAAATCCTAATTTAATTGAATTGTGGGATTCCCCAATTTTTACACTAAAACCATTAGAAATATCCCAATTCATATTAAATGGTATTAATAAAGATAATTCAAATAAATTTCTACAAAATTAATTTAAATAAAAAATCAAAACAAATCAAGAAATTCAAGGGTAATTAATTTAACCGTGCGAGGAAAAACCAACAACATTTGTTTGAAAACTCACACTCACAATGAAATCATCCAAAGAGAATGAAAGTTCACAAGGCTTCAAAAGTTATCTTTGAAATGATATCTAAATGAACTAAAATCATTTTAAATCTTTATAATAAGAAAACCCAATGTAAATGAGATTTTTAAAATATTCCTCTTTAACTTTGGTAAGTATTCTCTCATAAGCCCCATGAAAGAATAACATAAAATGATACATTAATTATCATTAAACTAAAGAGTTTCATTATATGTAATTTTAATTGTTAGTAGATACACCTCATAAAATATTTTTTGGGTATAATTTATCATAATACATAGATGAGAAAATTTGAGATGAGAAACCGAAAAAATGATCATAAAAATGATGTGATAATTAATAAATGAATTGATTATTTTTTTCCACTAAAAATTGAAATAAAATTGGTGGAAATAAAATATAAAATAACAAAAATTAATTACATACATTGTATTAGAATATCAAATATTATAGAGAAGTAATAAAATCCAATGACATTATATAATGTTATGAAATTCATTTCCACTTGGTAGCATTAATGTCAATTAGACAATGATAATATAATTCAATTTCATAATGTTGGAAGTATTCATAATATTAAATCTAAAAGGGTTATTAAATAAACTCTAAAATAAAAATAACTAATGAATATAACATATGCCTCACCAAGACAAAAATCGTGAGATGAGAAACCCATACCTCATGTGTTAACAATCCAGGTATGTCCTTTAACTAATGTATGATAAGATTAAATCAATTATTTGATTTATTAATAACCATTATGAGGTTTAATACCATATATTTAATTCAGACATTTTATATTTTTCATATTACATATTCAAATACATAACATGTTAATTCTATGTCGGGTGTTTTGAGGTCGTTCGATTTGTTATTTAAAAATTGCTATAACGTGGTGAACGACATAAATGCGGTCATAGTATCTTAATATGAATAATAAAAATTATTAAATATATATCATATTCATAAATATATTATCCTTTTAAAATCAATCATGGAACACAATTATAGAAAATAAACTAGATTACAATCATGGAAATGACTGGTCGTATGAACACATGAGTAACATTTCAATTTTCAATGATCATTATGGAAAATATAATTCATATTTATTAATTTAATGTTTATAATCATCTTATAAATACCACATTATTTATATTAACATACTTATATATATAATTCATAAGTTTTTGTGATTAAAAATAATCCCTTCACTTTGTGGTGGTGGAAGTCCACACTTATGAATGTACAACATTTTCATTTTTCAATATAAAAAATAAAATGATATATTACCATCTATAAAGATAAAACATTCTTTAATTTTATTATTCTTTAATTTATATCAAATATAATCATTAAAAATATCCACATTACCATTCGTATAACATATTAGTGGAAAATGTATCACATCCCTTCAGGAGATGGTAGCCCACTGTATCATGAAGCAGTATTAACTTATCACCAACATAATGGGATGTAAGAAGGTATATGTGATATCATTACTCCAAATTTACACTTTATATCCATCATTATAATAATCCTTGAGAGGCGATGAAGGAAAAAATACTATTTGTTCACCACCAGGCAGTAGTCTGTCACACACGTGAATAATGATTTCATATCCCATTTTATAGAAGAAGACATTGATTTAGGTTATCCTGGAACATGATAACACACACAGACACAAAATTATATATATGAGATATATTGGTGTTATTATGTCATAACAATTGAATATGAGTTGGAGGATGTTGTAGAAGGAATAAAAAAATATTGTTCAAGAAATATAGATCTTTTTCAGAAAATATCAATACATTAAAACTAATGAACTTATTATGATGGATTTATAATTAAACCAAGAGTTCTAGGCCCTAAATATGGAATGTAGTAATGCATTTGGGACTGAATTGGCTGGGTGAAAGGGATTTTATGGTGTTACATTTTTTACATTCCAAAGGTATCCTTAATAAACCACTGTAGAGCCTTATAAATTATAGTGTAAAAATATGGACATAAAATAGTTTTTATACGTATTTCTAGATATTTTTTATTATTATTGTTTTATTTATACCAGTTGGTAAGCTCATTTTATCGTTATCAATGGTAATTAATTTTTATTATTTCCAATAATAATTATGGTAAAAAATTATATTGACCTTGTCATATTATATAAAATATGATTCTTATTGATATTGAATAAATTTAAAAAAATAAATTCCCAGAATCAAAAAATTATAATTTAAAAATAATGCAACAAATAAATATCAAAAGATAGTTTTTTTAATGTTTATTTTTCAAGAAAAATATTATTTTATATTAAATATAAGAATTAAATTAACAATTTTATGAATTCCAATTAATAATTACTGATAAATATTTTATAAATATATTTTTAAAAATAACTAATTAAGGGATTTTTATTATTTAATAAAAAAAATTGCAATTAAAAAAAACTTCTTGAAAATCCATGTTTTTATGTATATAAGGAAATTTTATAATAAAACCAATAAAACAATCATTAAAATATAATTAATTAGATTAAATATAATGAAATAATAATTATGATATATGAAATAAAATTAAAAACAATATGTGGCCTTTAAATTAGTTTGTTTATTTAGATGAAAAGGCATTTTAGCAAAAATATTTATCATTTAATAATCATTTAAAAATCAATATTTTCTATAAAAAAATAAACCTTTGTTATTTTTTATATAATTATTTATAATTTTTTTTGATTCAATCAAATAAAAATTCTAACTACTTTTAAAAATTAATATTTAAATTTTCAAATTAAAATCATATTTAAAAAAATTATAGAGTAAAATTAAATTTCATGATTAGTTACAACAAATTAATAAATAATTGATGTTATGTAGGAGGGTTTAATATTCATAGTCTGGTTAATCCCACTCACAAACTCAAATTTAATGACTAGGTTATATGGTTTATATATTTCTATGTTTGTTTATGCTTGGTGTTTCATGTTGAGTACATTATCAAACATAATTATCTTCATTTAAAATCACGGGGGGGGGTTAAATTTTTATTCCCTTGTTTATGTGTGATTCTATAGATTTAGTTTTGGAATTTCGATTTTATCGACCAAATTAATGTGTTCACACAACATTAATGTTTAACATTTACACAACCAATATTTTATGTTACATAACCAAATATAGAAGCCAATCATATGCATATATATATATGCATCCTATGAATGTGTTATATGAAATCATAATATAATGGTTTATAGTTATGTGAAAACAAAAAACCCCACATGGTTACTCCCATATCAAAAAATAGATAACCCACACATTTTTAGACAAGGTATAAGCCTCCAATATAATTGGATGTATGACCAAAGTACCTCTTCCTAGAATTACATTAATCATTAAAGAATTCAAATCATGATATATTTAGAACTTAATATCCACTATCTATACAAAAAAATGAATTTTAGATATTTTCATCAATCCTAAAATGAGGTCAAGATAGAAAAATATTTAATCTTGTGTTATATTATATATCAATCAATGCATATATCAATATGAAAGAATCAATTTCTCACATAAATATGACATACAAATTATTTAAAAAATACATAATTTTATATACATGAATACAGTTGAAATAAATGAACATTTCATAAAATTAAGCATGAGAATCATTTATTAATTATTTAGAAAAAAATATTTTTATAATAAAATTATAATTAATACTAACATTATGGGTATTCCATATTTATATTCATAAACACTTTTATATCCATTTTTAACATGATTTATTTCATATTTTAAATAATATAGAATTTCTATATATATAAAATTTAATGAATGAGACATAATATAAAACATTTTCTATTATATAAACCATTTAAATAAACATGATATCATATAAATTGTAATATTGAAACCATTAATCTTTCCAATAATTAAAAAATTTATGTTGTATAAATAATATCTTCAAAAAGGTAGTTTTTAAATTTAATAATACAAATTTACTATTTATGAAAAACTCAAACTTTTAAATATTATAGTATTTATATCTAATGTTAAGAAATCTAAATTCTATTTAATTATGTCATAGAAAATTTTTACATAACATATTAATTTAATATATATATGTATTTAATTCCATAATATTGACGGTATGATTTTTGTAAATGTAATGACATGGCACCAGATTTCTGGAGCTGATATATTATTTTCTTATATTGACATGTTTTTAAGGAATCAAATCTCGATAGTCCGATCAGTTTAACAGTCTCGAAAAACCATATTACATTCATGACACCTATAATAATTTAGAAAAATGAAATAAGACATGATAAAAAATTCAATAAAATTAAAATAATTCTTGAAATATTATTTGAAAATTATCTTCTTCATAACATGGAGAAAGAAACATAATAGCAGTGAGCTCAAATGATCACTATGGGTAATCCCAATGAATGCAATAATGAATCAATCAATATGAAAAGGTATGTAACTGAGAAAAAATACTATTTATATAACTAGATATGTAATATTTAATATGGAAATTAAAGAAACTAAAATGTAAGGCTTGAATTAGTAAACTGAGAATGAATTACGTTTAAAGATATGTCGACGTAAAATTTCAGGGATAAATAATAAATGAAACCAAATGAGGGAAATGATTTCTTAATGGATTCCATTTGTAACGCACATATTGACCAATATTGTTCATGATCTTTCACAAGATGATAAATACAATTGATAGAAACCTATATAATTTGGACAACATATTTTTTAGAAGAGAACCTGTTAATGAATCAAGGAGCTATATAATGTACAAACTCAACCTTTCATTTCTATTCACAAGTATTCCATTTCTAAAATTATTAAAATATATAATATTCTTATCAAATAATAGTATTGAATAAATATTACCTAATTTCATTATTTCCCTATGAAATCAAATAACTATCAAATTAAGAAACATATGTAAAATGGTATAAATTTTTGAAAATACTAATATCTATGATAAATAAAATTGATATTTTTAGGGATATTCAATTTTTAATGATCATATTATATTTAATATTACAATAGGACTATGAAATATATCTAGGATGTGAATGTGAAAAATTTCCCTCGAAAAATCAATAATATACCCTTTAGAGGAATAATAAGGTTGAATTCAATTCAAAAATCCAAAATGGAGTAAAAATAAAGGTTTTTTATGGTTAAGGAATAGAAGTACTATAAAATGATATTTTCAAAAATATTCTTGATGAAAATATCCTTCAATTTTGGAAAGACATGTCATATAAATTTTCTTTTGAATCAATTTTCTTTAAAAAGATACCTTTTTAAACATGAATGATATTATCCAACGAAATGATGGTGAGTAATTCCATACATTCCATTTTAGGTAAAATAACATTCCATATTCATAAAAAATATTTTTGGAAAATTCTTTTTGCAAATTAAACAACATGATTCCTTTGAAAAAAATTGTAAAATTCAGAGTAAAAATGACATTACCAAATCATTTTCTAAAACATTTTAATATTGCATTGTTTTTATATGAAAACATGTTTACTAACTAAAGACAGATATAGTTTTGGTGTTTCATAAAAACATTTTCTAAAACATTATTAGTTCAAAAGAGTGGAAAAATAGGAAAAATACATGAAAATGATCATGAGAATCTTGAGGAGAGTGAAAATTATAAATTGAAAACATGGTCATATAATTTCTTCATATATAATTACCATAGAAATATCATTATACTAGTCTTGAGTAAAATAATATTTAAACATCCCAAAGGGTCTCATTCCACATTGAAACATTTTTAATCATCAAAATAATGAAGGATTAATATTGAATGGATGTTTTAAATACCATGAATATAAAATATTTCATTAAATATTATATTAAAATTTCTAATAGATACAAGTCAAAAAATAAAAAAATGGTGAACTAGACATTTATCTCACGGATGTAAAAAGTGTGATGAGAATCCATTACCTTGAGATAGAATTATCTCATGTGTATTTATATTTGTGAATAAGAAACAAATGTAAAATTTTTACCCTCATGATAACCATTTCATAATTATAATAAATTTTATTTCACTTATTATCATGTTCTATTCAACAACTAAATCATTTATGTTGACATCTGGTCTTTTTTCCACATTCCCTTTATCTATCTAAAATAATATATATGCCAACAATGTAAATTTTTGTCATTATATTACATCTATAGAACAATATAAATGGTATAAATATAATATTTATACATCAATTATACTTTTTATTTCAAAAATTAAATGTGTTATAAAAAATTAACCAATGTCACCCTCATAGAGACAATCGACAGTTTGTATATTGGAGTAATGTTCTCATTATTGAATGATTATTTAGGAAAGAAGATAAGTAAATTAAATCTTCTCGTAATGATGATTATAAAATATTATTCAATCTTATATAATTATATATATATATATATATAATTATTGTGATTTAAAATGACAAACATCATGTCAAGGAGGTGGTTGTCTACACGCCCATGAACGACATTATCACTTTATATGTGTTTGAACGGGTAATAAATAAAATAATATATTATATTTTAAAAATTATGATTATGTAAAAAATATAATATATATTTTTTTAATTAAAATATCACTACTTAAAATCAACCCATTAACATTCCATGAATAGTGGGAAAGAATCACATCGTTTGAGGGGGTGGTAGTCCACACTTTCGCAATGGATGTTATCATTTATACACAAAATATAAAGAATAACAATATATCCTATAAAAGAAAAAAAATCTTAATTCCATAAAAAATATCATATATAACATATATAAATTTATTTTCCATCATAATTATGAACATGATGGGTCGAAATTTAAAAATCAGCACTCATTATTCCATGAGGCAATAGTCCACTATACACATAAATAGTTTGTTTGTTACCAATTAGATGGCGGTTTGTGTAAGTGTAGGACTATAACATAACAATAAAAAAGGATATGTTATTTAGGTTAGTATTTTGTTATATTATCCTTGAATAAGTATAATTTAACTACTGGATAATGGATAAAAAATTATAGAGCATTAAGAAAGATGTTGACTCTTAATCGGGTAAATAATTTTGGATTGCACCAAAAGGATTCCTTTGACTACATTATTCTCAAAGGGATGTTTAAATTTGGAATTTAGGGATTTTGAGATTCTATTTGGGTAGAGTTTGGTAGAAAAATTTGGCTTGATAAGTGTGTTTATGTGGGTGAAAAGGATACCATTTATAATAGAGGAGGAGTGGTACTCTTGTATTATTTTTAATGAAATGATCACCATAGACATTTAATAATTGAAATCAGATAAATAATTTTCACAAGTATAGAAAATTTATTTACATAAACTGATTTTTTATGTGGGTATAGGTCATTTTGGGCCACAAGGTTATGGTTTAGTTCCTTATTAATCGTAATTTAACCCTAATCAATGGAATTGATTTTAATTGCATTCACAAAATTTTTTTTACAAAAAATATGTTGAACATGTTGGATATTATAAATAATTATTATTCCAAATTTGGAATCAATTTTTCTATATTTCTTACATTAATGTGGAAGAATGTAAGTTAAATTTCATCCTATAGACAGGATGATAAGACAAATTTTTAAACTTCAATTTCAATTTGTTTATAGTCAATTTAAAATATTAATTTATTCCAATGAACCTAATTAGATCAATTAAAAAAATTATTATATAAATAATCATTAAAACCAACTAAAAATAAATTTTATCTTTCTAAATAAAATATATGAAAAAACAATTTTCAATTAAATTTCAATATTTTCACTATTCATTAAAAATGGATCTCCATAGAAAAATATAAAAACATCAACCTAGTAAATTTTTATGTTCTAATTCCAAATATAATGTTTATTTTTAAATATTAAATATATTAAATATTAATATATTGGATTTTATATCTGTTCTCTATTAAAATGTGGTAAAAATGCCTTAACCAAAATATATATTTTAATGCGTAATAATGAGTTTATTCTAATTTTATGTCTATCAAATATATTGAATTACTATAGAAAATATTTGATTTAATATTTAACATATATTGATCATTAATAAAATTAACTAATTTTAATTAATTAAATTTATTAATAATAAATTGATTTTTTGGGTATAAAAACAATAATATTTTCTTTTCTAATAATTTAGTTTATATTTTCATTTTTAACTAATTGTTATCATATTAATTCATTTTTTTATTTTTGTAAACTATATGTTTTCATATGTTCATTAATCCATTTTATAACCCCTAATTTAAAATATATATTTTATATATTATTATATTAAATAATAATATTTTAATAACATATTATAGTATGGTAAAACTCAGTCTTGCGTGTAATGTATGGTTTCAAATAAAGTCACTCTTGCATGTAACAGAAGATAAATATGTGTTTCAAGAATTTGGAAAAATATAATATTTCAAAATACTTAAATTAGTATATTTATGTCAATTTATTAGGGTATTATATCACATAACGTGCTTTATGTCTCATGTCATGCATGCTATTGAATATAATTTTATAAAATTAGAATTTTGGGGTGTTATATTCTCTTCCCCTTAAATAATTTTTGTCATATTAATATAATCATGATAATATTGATAGGGGTTAAAAATAAAATATGTTTGAAATAACCACATAAAAAATGGTTAATATATCAAATTCTAAATAAGAGAGAAATGTATGTACAATGTATATGTAACTAGGTTACATAGTAGGAGAACATAAGTGGAAAATGGAAAAATGGATATACAATAAAAATATAACAATAAATTTCATATATAGGCTTCTAGATAACTTGTTCTAATAAGTCATTTTTTCAAAAAACCATTAACTAGTGGTGTGAATAAAAGTCAATTATATCATAAAAAGGGTGATATTAGGACATGTTTATTTATTCTAAGACCATTTTTCCATGGATTTAATAAATTTATTCACACACTATTAATATTAGAAAATATAAATTTCGATAAACACAATATATTTATTTGATTATGCCTTGAAAAATTTCAACTTCATCACCCAAATAATGATTATTTATAAAGTGAATTAATATACCAATCCCTAAAAGCACATCCAATATTCAACATAAACAGTTTAAAAATGGTTAATTTTCTGGAAAGATTGTAATCCCAAACATTAGAAACAGGGTTATAGAATTTACAAAATGAATCTATCCAATAAAATGAAAAGGATTTTAATCTTCATATACCACATATGTAAATAGGGTAATCACATGAATTAAAATGAATGATTTTAATTCCATAAATAGAATATAGATAATTTTATGTATATTTTAAATCAATCAATTATGTAGACTCCATCATTAATGACATATAACACTTATAGAAAAGTCATTAAGGTAGTCATCAATTATCTTAATCAATAATTTTATTATATCATCACCAAGATCATATTTAAGGTTTTATTTCCCATAACCACATGATTTTATTAAATATTAACAATATAATGAAAAAAAATTCATAGTGACATTCAGCATATGATATCATATCTAGACCAAAAAAGTAATTTACTAAAATCCTCATATAATAAATAATTCATATAACCAGTACATTACTAATAAAAAGTTAATATGACATAATTATTGTATAGGAATATTAATAATTCCTCATCATCTCTAGCAGTGGAATACCATTATCACTATAAAACAACATCATTTTGGCAATTTTCTTTTGACAATCGAGACATTCATTTTAATAGTGTATAATATCCTAGGAGTTGTGACACCAAATATTATACATTTAACTTAGTTTTTCAATACAATCTCAATACATTAATAAATCATAAAATTATTTCCACATGTGTCTTTCCTTTGTCGGGATTTTATCATATCGAAGAGGGAATTAAATAGGGTAATGATCAAGTCCCATAAATTTATGTCGACTAACTAAAATGGGATTATTTGGATCAGTTTTCTTTTATTCAATATTACTCTTCATTTTCCTTGGTAATGGTTTCACTTATACCCTTCTTTCCCACAGATAAATATTTTACATGTTTCATTGAAAGGATTTCTACGGTGTCTCCTTCTAAACATCATAAATGATACAAATTGATCCTTCTTTTTATTATGGTCTCCACCACTATACCTCTTATAATTATCCTTAATTCCCTTCTTTAGAGTGTTTTGGAGATTTTAATGGTACTTATTATGAAAAATATTTTAGGAAAACTAATTTCTATTGAACATGATATCTTCCTCACATTTTAACACCTCATTTGGTTTATCTTTTTCACCATATATTCCTTCATGTTCAATGATAACATGAATCCATAAAGTTTTATCCATTTCTTGAAACTAGAAATAGTAGATTAAGTAATAATAACAACTGTTATAAATGTATATAATCATTTATAAGATATATAAAGCATGGAACTTTATTTTTAAATCTATAACACCTTATATTTAAACCAAATCATTCATTTACATTATGAATTCAAATTTTTCTTAAAGGTCAGTAATGAAAACAAGGATTATCCTAATTATATAACAAATTAGTGTCAAACTAGGTGTGCAGTAAGGGCTATTGTCATGTACCATGTTACATTGAGTTAGGCCCCAAACAACATATCAGAGATGTTAATCCTAGGTAAATCTATGTCAGATCCACATCCACTTGAAGTATATAGATATATATGTATTTCTAGAAATACCACCATAATTACAACCATATAAAAATTATAGGATGTTCTTGTATACTTATCCTCAATTTCAATCAAAATGTTATTCTCTATAATCTATTTTTTATAAATCTATTTTCCTTGGATGCTTCTGAACATTATTTATTACTAAATATAATAACCCTATCCCAGAATTGTGGAGCTAGTGCATTATTTTGTAATAGTGGCATAATTATAACGAATCTAATACCAAAGGACCAATAAACTTCGTCGTCTTGGAATGGAATATTTAATACTTGATACCCCTAATACATTGTGAAGAAAATAATTCAAGTTATACAATAAACTGAAATAAACTATATCCTTGAATGATTATTCATAGTCTTCTTCTTCATAATATGGGGAAAGAAACATAACAAGGGTGCAATCAAATTCTTAGTAAGGGTAATTAATATTGATGAAATAATTAATCAATCTATATTTCATCTTAAATGACATACCAAACATCCCATTTACATAACTAGGTAAAAATTAGTTAATATTCCAAGACAGGTAACTAAAAAGAATTCCATGGATCAATTAACAGAGAATGAATTACATTTATATGTTTGTCAACAAAAAATCTCATGGATAAATAATAACTAAAACTAAAAAAGTGAAATTCCTTATTTATGGATATATTGTCTTTGTAACATGAAAAACTATACCATTAAGACCTATCAATAGAAGATTAATACTACTTATAGAAACCTATTTAATTTGTCCATCTTATTTGTCTCATGAAAACCTATTGATGCATCGACGAGCGATATAATGTATTGCTCCACTTGTCATTACTAATCAAAAGTATTCATCATATAGAATAGTAAAAATAGAAAATATTCCGTATCATATACCTGTATGGAATAAATAATTTATAATTATCAATATTTAACCAAATAATCAAATAACTGTCAATGTAGACACCGTGTGTAAAATGTTATACAGTTTAGGAAATAATAATATATATGATAAATGAAATGGTTATTTTGGGAAAAAATCAATGTTCAATGATCTTTAGAAACTGAATATTTCAATTAGAATAAAAAATTAATCAATAATATTAATAAGAATACTAACATTTCTGAATCAATAATAAAAAATAAATAGGAAACCTAAGAATCGTATCAATACAACAAATCCCATGTGTATTAAAAATAAAGGTATGTTTATTTTGATGAATAAAAATACTATGAAATATTCTTTTTAATAAACATTCCTATAGAAAATATACATTTGTTTTGAAATAAAATTTATTTAAAATTTACTTTTGAAAATATTTAAGTTTAAAATATTCCTTTTAAAAAAGAAAATGAGGATTCTAATAAATGACGGTGAGTAAATCCATACATGCCTTATGTGTTAAAAGAACATTCCTTTATCATGATAAAATGGTTTGAAAATGCTTTTTTTGGGAATGAATCAAGAAGATTACATTGATAAAAATGGTTAAATGAAAAAGGGTAATAATTTTTTAAAAGTATTTATTGGAGAAATTGAAATAAAAGCTAGTTTTAGAATAATATCGGTTCTCAGAATAAAGCGATGAATAAGGTTTGGTTTTCATAAAAATAATTCATAAATATTTAAAGAACCAAAGATTGGAAAAAATGAACCAATCCATGAAAATTATCATGAATAACTATAGGATAATTAAAATTAGTTTATTGATAAATTTGAATATAATTTCATTGAATGGAATTAACCTTTAAAGATAATTATATATGTCTTGATGAAAATAATCTTTAAACAACTCAATGTATTTCATACCACTTTGAAACATTTTAAATTATAAGAATCATAGAGGAATAAAATCTACATTCAGTTTTATATACCATTAATATAAAATAATTCATGTTATAATACATAAAAATTATAAGTTGATACATAATGAAAATAAGTAAATGATGAAAATGTCATTTATCTTACTCAGGTAATAAGTGAGATGAAAACCCCTTACCTTGAGTCTGCCATGTCTCATGTGTATTTATATTCCTCAATAAAAAAAAATTATAAATTTTTTAATTACATGAAATCCTTTTTCATTTTAATCATAATTTTTACTTTAATTATTACCTTTTTGTATTCAACGAGCAAATGAAGGATGTTTACGTCGGGTAATTTTTCGTAATTCGGATTATGTGTCGAAAATAACTTTAGTATGTCAAATAAGGTATAGGGTTCATTATATAACATATCATGAATAATAAACATGACATAAATATAATATGTATACATCAATTATTCTTGAAAAAATAATTAAAATAGGATATTAAAAATTAACCAACATTACACTAATTGAGTTGGTAGGCAATATAAACACCTAATTAACGTTCCCATTTTTCAATAATCATTTCGTAAATCTAGTAATTAAATTAAATAATTTATTAATTATCCTAATAAAATATTAATTAATCATTCATAAATAAATATATATAATTATTTTTATGTAAAAGAAATCACATTGTGTTGAAGAGGTGGTAGTCCAAATGTCCACAAACGACATTATAACATTAAAAGTGCGTGAATTGGTAATGAAGAAAATTATCTACTATATTTCCCTAAATTTATTTATGTAATTAATATCATATTTATGTTTTTCTTTTCTTAAAATTTTAATTAAAATATTCTATTTTACATTCAATTTTTTTTTTGTTAAAGAATCACATCGCTTTGAGGGGCGGTAGACTGTACATTCCCAAACGATATTATCATTTTTTTTAAATAGAGAGTATACTGATATGTTTTGTGATATAATTAAATAAGAATAAAAACATAATTTATATCATATATAAAATATATAAACATATTTTCTTTCATATTGAACATTATGATTGGTGGTAATTGAAAAATGAACAGTCATCGTTTTGTGAGGAGGTAGTCTGCAGTTCATGTAAATAATATGTTTGTTTCCCATTATATGGAGGTGTGTGTATGTGTAAGATGAACACATATAATAATAAGATATTAGTATATATATTATATTTGTGATGTTATATTTCATGGAATAAGTATAACTAGGGGAGTGGATAATGAAAATAAAATTTAAGAGCATTATAAAATATGTTACCTCTTAATCTGGCAACTCCTTTTGGTATGTACAAAACCGAATCCTCAGATTGATTTATAAAAAAATAAGTATTCAAGGATTAATGGAATAATTTTGGGGATTTATTTTGTTATATTTTTCTTGATCATAATTGGAGAGATTGTTGTGGGGATTTGGGAGGAAATGATGTGTTTTTAAGGGAGGATTGTCACTCTTATAATATTTTAAAGGAATAGAACCCCAACAATATTTTTTTCATGTAAATTAAATCAATAATAGTCCAAATAATATAAAATATAATAAAATCGATAATTAGGGGTACAAAATTGATTTTGGAGAAGTTTATAGGTATTTTTGGGCCTTAAAGATATGGTTTAGTTCCTTATTAAGATACTTTGACCTAAATTGTTGTAATTAGTTTTATTTAAAATCACTAATATTATTGGTCAATAACTATGTTGACAATTCTAAACACTATAAAGTTATATTATTCCAAATAAAAAAAATCCTAATTGAAATCAAAAAATTGACTGAAAGTAGTTGAAATTGAATACCACACATGGGACGATAATGCACATTTCTATTATTAAAAAATCAAAATATGTGTTCTGCTTTTATATTAAATTTTAAAGACTAATTGATTCCAATGAACTAAATTAGATTAATTGATAAAAATATTTTTTAATTATAAATCAATTCTAATTTATAAAATAATATATCTTTATAAATAAATTTGATGAAATTGTTGTCATTGAATTAAATTTTAGTATTTTTTATTATTCATTGAAAAATATTACTTCACAATAAATATAAAGTAACATTACCATAAGATAATTTTTCTAATAGGATTAAAAATATATTGTTTTTTTTACATTTTTAGTTTTTAAACATCTGAAAAATTGGATTTACGATGGGTTATGCATAAAAATGTTGTAAAACTGACCTAACAAAAATACATGTTTTTATGTGTAATAATGAGTTTATTATTATCTTACGGATATAGAATATATTTTATGATTATTATAAATATTTTTTGAATATATAAAATAAAAATTTCATTAATATAATTCACTAATTATAATTAATATAACTTATTAAGGCCAAATACCTTTGTGAATATAAATGTAATAATTTTCCTTTTCATTCAATTGGTTAATATTTTTATTTAAAATTAAATATAAAAATATTAATTAATTATGAATTTGTGTAAACCATATGGTTTCATAAGTTCATTATTTATTTTTATATTTTTTAATTTAAGTTCCGGTTTATATCTTATTTTATTAAATAATATTATCTTAATTACATATATTTGTATGGTAAAACATAGTCTAACGTGTAATGTATGATTTTAAATAATGTCAATATTGAATGTAACAAAAGCTAAATCGGTGTTCCGTGAATTTCCAAATATATAATATAAGAAATCCATTTCTAATTGTAAAATTATTTTAATGTGTGAGGGTATTATATCCCCTTACATTCTTGGTGACATGTTTCATGCACGTTATTGAATATAATGTTCCTATATTAGAATATCGGGTTGTTACAATAAATATTTCAAGACATACTGAATCAATGAACAATAAATATATTATAATTAATTAATTTATAAAACACCATTTATAAATTTCATAAATATTCCAAAATAACATTTTATTATTTATTTTCTATTTATAAATAATCAAATTCCAATCTGTAATTAATTTTTCATAGTTTAGAAAAAAAAATTGATAAATAATATGTATTAAATTTTTTACATAGGATTGTAAAATAAATTTTATTAATCATATCAAAAATTTATAATTAAATTATAATTTTATATAATATATTATATATACTATGTTAAATTAGAAATTTCTTATATATTAAAGATATATTTTATGTTATTTTATTTCCCTAAAAAATACCATGAGTGTCATGCCATCCTGAGAAGCGAGTTATCCAAATGTCAACCACTTAGGCTAGAGGGTTAGTTATCCGTGATTGGAGTAGAGGGTGTGAGTTCATGTTAGTGTTCTAAGTGGTGACTGAAGGATCTCCAACTTGAAAGAAAAACATAATGGTAAAGGAGAGAAACAGTGGGTAATCATCATGAAGGGTGGAAAATGATTAATTGGTTGATCTATTGAATGCCTTGAGTAAAAAAGTGTTTCTCACAATAGGAAAAGAACAATTTGGGACTTATTTAGTGAATGAAATTTTTTGTCTTCTCCATGAATAATTTATTTCATGCTCCCCATATTGGTCTCCCATAAATTCATTACTAGAGGTGTACATTGCAGTCAGCCTATTATTATGTGTAACACTCGAATGTGAACACATTAATTCATTGTTAACAATATAATATCATGACCACCACTGATATTAAGTTGGCACTAAATATAATTAAATTGTATTGTAAAATAATGATTTTATGTTCCTGTGGACAGAAATACATGTATAAGTATCAATTAATTAATTCCAATATCCCACCACAATAATCCTATTAGTGGCATGAAATAATATTATTTTCTTATGAATAAACATAAATCATCAAGTTATCTTATAATGAGATTTTGAAGAAGTAACTTCACATATATAATGATCGTTATTTAATAGTAATGTAATAATTTGGATTTAATGGGGGAAATGGGTTTGATAAACATAATTGATATGTGAGGATCAAATAATGATCCTTTGTATATTGGAAGAACCAAATCCATAGGTAGATCTATCTTATTGTTAAGAAACATGCAAGGTAAATGAAAAAAATGAATTTGAGAAAGCAATGTTGTTTTTTGTAATGAACTCCTTATTTAGTGAACAAGATATAATTTTTTTTGAATATCATATGTGTAACTAGAAAATTTCCACATTCACATTGAGGGGATGGGGGGTCATAAAATCCTTCTCAATTCACAACTGGAGGATACCAATATGCTCTGAGCAGTGCTAACGCCTCCAACGAAGGTGATGAATGATATATGGGAAAGAGGAACACATTATCAACATTGAAAGAAATTTTCAATCAGTATTGAATATATTTCATGTGATCTGGACACCCTCCAGTACTCAAAACAAATTCACCTTATATAGGAAGAATTCAATTATACATTAGGAACGGATCAGATAAATGCTCTTTCTGGGTGTCATCAAATGACACCCGAATTTATGCCTTATTGATTTAATCATTTATATCATTATATGATAAAATTAAAAAATATTAATCTAAAATTATTTGACTAAAACAAATCAAATCTACTTTTGAGGATGTAGCTACCTCTAGGAATGGATATAGAGACTAGCTGATTTCATCCTTCAGGAACCAATCCATATATGTATTTGTCTCACATTCATTTATTCGGTATGCATCATATGAATTATGATATACATGAATCATATGCATGAATTATGTGTTCACTATATAAATAAATATACACATATATAATATCATATAATTTGTACTATCAATCTCTATATATATATATATATGATTTAGATGCATGTACATACATAATAATACATGTGTTTAATGTACATGAATATTTTAGGGCACATACAATATAATCATGATACACATTTCTACTCTACAAATTATAGACAACATATATTAATTTATTTTTTCAATTGTATCATTGTGTTGTTCAAATGTTTTGTAGAAACATTAGTAATATGTATAGTATTAAATGAGAGACAACCATAGTTGTATTGTAAAAGACAATTTAACATCAGTGTTTTCAATTTTAATGTATATATGTAACTAAAGTATATAATGGTGATGGTAAAAATAAGGGTTCCACATCGGTTTTTAGAAACCTACACAAGTAATGTGAACAGACATGGTTTTGGATGTCGTATTCTTAAGGAAACACACGCTGAAAATAGTGAGATGTTTTTTAAAATGATTCAGTGTCTGTTTTTATAAAAACCAAAACTAAATGTTAAAAAAGGAATATTTTATATATTATAGCCCAATGAAATCAAAATCCCTATAATTAAAAATGGTATACAACTATCATTGAAAATTTTTAATTGACTAAAATTATATAAAAACATATATACTTTAAACATGTTAATCCAAAGATAAATTCCTAAAATTTATAACAAGGTAAGCTTTGGTTATTGATGAATAATTCCATTGATAAAATTATATTAAAACTCATATTTAAATTAAAGTTTTCATTTTTAACACTTTTTATTAGAAAAATTTATGCTAATAAACAACAGACAAATATATATAGCTTAAATCATTATCATACAGAACAAATTATATGCAAACAATGATCGAAGATGGTTTTGTTCATCATTAATTTACTAATCAACATAATTGAACATATACAATGGTAATGACATATATGACATTAAAAAATAGAATATATTGACAGATAATATAAAATACTTCATTTGAAATACCTTATCTAAATCCTCCATTACCCCTAGTGTGATTGTATCAAACATGAAGCATAGAACATAATAGCCACATTGGGAATATCCTTGTTGACAATGACACTATAGTTAGTAAAACAATATATTAATAATAAAAACCAATATATATACTCATATACATATATATAATATACAGTATTAATAATAATTACCTTTACATTCACATATGGGATTACATTTGGATTCGTTATTAACAACTTATCTTTGTAAATAAAATTTGGTGACCTGATTTTTCATATATACAAACTTATACAACATGTTTAAAAAGTAATAATTAAATATAAGAAGAATATAAAAAACATAATTGTTTAACAATATTGAAAATTTTCTACAAACAACACCTAAATAAGAGAAATATCAATAAAATGTTTATACACTTAGGCTGATTATGACTAACACAAAATTCCCATACAATACAAAAGATTACAGTTAGGCAAATTATACTGAAAATTAGTTCATAGTTATGTTTCTACTCTTACTCATCAAAAAATGGAAAAACCAAATTCATAATATCATCCATTGATATCCTCTCACAAATATATGACACTCTATTTGTAGTCGAAACATATTTGACATCCATTGAAATGTATTCTGGATCCACATAACCATAAACTCATACGTTTTTATTTTTAAAACATTGTGGGTGTGCTTACCAAATTAAAAATGTAATTTAGTTAGTCAATTAAAACATCTTCAATTAAAAAATTAAATATCTAAACATCATTTTATAGACATGTAAAAAACTACAACATAGGAATACTGAGCTCTTTAAAATCAATTAGATCCCAGATATATTTTAGGAATATTCATATTGGATAGTCTCTTCCACATATATCATATAACATCCAAAACACATATATATTATCCACAAAAGTAGAAAACTCATATAATCTTTTGGTCGAATCAGAAATGTATAATGAATATAAATTTGTTTTTTGCTGATCCTTTTATTTCTTTTTTTGATTTCTTTAGATTTTAGACACTTTAATATAAGATAAATTCCAAAAATCATTATAACTAATTTTCAATCAGATACAAATAATATTTAAATAAATACATATATCATATGAAATATGATGAATAAGTCTAGATGTACAAATAAAAATTGACTCATATAATCCCAAACTATTGTAATATCCATGATAGGGAATGTTAGTAGAGAAGTAGCATCAATTATATCATGCACCAATACTCCAACCTGATTAATATGAATAGTATAGTGATGCAAATACGCCCCCAAAAAATGTCTGACCTTGAACGCTAAAATATGATCATATGGATCTCTTGTATTCAACTCACAATATAATGTTGGACTGACTAGGGAGGTGATGGATCTGAGTAGGGAGGTAGGGAAGGATGGGTGTGATGGGAAGGTTGCAAAGATTTTGATTGTATATTTATTATTTTTGACACAGATTGTTGAAAAAATGATTGAATTTGATTTTTGATGGGTTGTTTCATACCATTCAGATCAGCTTTTATGGAATAAATTTCTAGGTCTCTTGATTTTTTAATTTTAGCCGAAAGGTGCAGGCCAGGCCTAATGCCCAGACCTGTCAAAATTTATTAAATAAAAGATGCAGTACATAATACAAAGCAGAAAACGAAATTAAAAATCCACACCAGCCAAACCCTACCGCCTCTACAGCGGACCAGAATTCCACAAAATTCAAAATTCAAAAGGCATCACGCACCATCATGAGTCAAGTCGTCATGTCACGCGGCACCTCGTGTCTCGCTCCTCGAGTCTCGCACCAAACGCGACAGCTGCCCAGTCCGCATCAAGCGCCGGTGAACTCCATCGGCGTCCCACGCGCCACCATTCACCGGAGAATGCGCCAGAGCCGGTTACGCCAAAAACACCATCACCGCAACTCCACAGCACTGGAATCATCAAAACATACGCCAGAACCACCGCCAAGTCGAAGAACAAAACTCGATTCACCATAGAAAATAGATTTACCCAAGCCGTAATCATCCTCGGGTCACCACAAAACAAATCACCAAGAAACCGATCCCCAACCAACATGAAATCCACAACCAAAGCAGGAAGTCAGCAAGAGAAACAATCCATACCATCACCGTCTCCGTCGGGAATACCAGGCAAACACGAACTCATCATCACAAATAGAAAACTCAAATCCAAAATCAAAAAGATGGGGAAGTCGAAGAAAGAAAACCATCACCCGAACGCTGGAAAGAAGCCCCTCTGCAAATCAGATCCCGTCGCCGCCGTCCAAGATGCCCACGGAAGACACGATGTAGCTTCCAACGCACACAATAGAACCAATGCGACAACCCGCATGCCGCAGGAGAAAAAGCTCGGCCTCGGACCGTCACCGCCCTGCCGAAGTCATTTTTTAATTTTATAACCAAAAATATTTTAAATACTAAATCCTCCTTCAAATCCTCTTATGCGGCTAGGGTGTTCTGACTTTCCTAAAGTAGTGGTTACAGTGTCCATCCAAATTTCAAGGATAAAGGTTCCATGTATCAATTTCTTTTAAAGATTATCTATAAATGAATAATGAAAATGGTTGACTGTGTTTTTTATTTTAAAATAAAAAAAATTAAAAAAATTATTATTTACTTTCATTTCTTTTATATACATATTTTTCTTTCTCAGAACGATACTTGATCTGTTTTTATTCTTTTCTCTATTTTCCCTTTATCAGGGAGGGTAGGTGGAGATAGAGGACCGAATTAAACCTCATTTGAAAAAACTAGTGGAGTGAGGTCTTAGTGAATCAATCATTTCCTCAATTATCTTTTTCTATAATAAATGAAACCCTTGGCATGATAATGTATTAGGGTATGCATTCTTCAAAAGGATATCTTGATGGGACTTTTCGGAGGGCTATTATTTAGAATGAAATCTAATAATAATTAGGAACATATATCAGAAATATTACAACAAAATATTAAATAATTTTCACACCTGAAATGTTTCATCATGTCGCGTGGGAAAACAATTATTCTATGGATCATCATCTTGAAAATGGAAACATGAGCATTGCGCTTCCATTTTGTCTCCTTCCAAGAACATAATATTTTTTCATCATTTTTCTATAATCCATCCATCAAACCTCCACTAAAAGAATTTATATTTTCATAATTTTTTTTTTTCAAAATTGAATGTCATATGTAATTTTATAACATAAATATTATTCATTTTTAAAATATCATATTTGAATAATGAGGTAATATAAATCAATTGAAATATATTACCTTCCCAGGCTCCCAAAGATGTTTTATAACCATCATATCAACAAACTTCTAATCCTAATATAAAATGTTAATCCAATAATTCCTCTAAATGCTGATATACCTAATAATATGTGTTGTATTTGGCCAATTTTCATTATTTTTTTAATAAAACTAATTTGTAAGATTTTATCTCCATGGGAAGGTGAATGTTTTCGTAAACGTATAAATCTAAATTTTCCAACTTGAGATTCAATTTCTAAATAAAAAAAGAATATGTATCCCCCTTTGAAGTACCAATAGTTGTCCTACAATTATTTTATTAAATAATTTGTTTTCAGTCATTAACTAATTATGTTAAATGATATTTAAGAATATGAAAAAGGAAAAATACCTCCATAGATTTTCCTCTATCTTGGTATCTATATCTATTATTGTAATGGTAAAATTTAGTGAAATTATTGAGTATATGAATATTATTAGACAAGTAAGCAATTTTAAAATTGAAAAAACAGTATTATGTAAATAATAAAGGGGATTGAATGTGAATTTCTTTTTTAAAAATAATGATGTTATAATTCATAATGAAAAAATATATTCATGGTAGACTAATAAATATAAAAATTACCTCTAAATATGTATAAACAATAAAAAATTTAAATATCAATGTAAGGAAAGGAGTTTGAATATTTGTAAATTAAACCAAAATGTAATAATTTTGTTGGGTATTTTAATAAATAAATGTTTAACCCTAATAATGGAATATGAAACTTGGACACAAAAAATAATAATAAAATATATATAAATAAAAATAAATTATTACTTCAATAATAAATTTTTTCACTTTCATATTTTAGAAAAAATTATAACGTAAATAATTACTTGATTAATTAGGATAATAATCTTTTGTTTTCTTATCTACCTTCACCATGATAATTTCATATTGAATAGACTATGTCTGCATTATAGTCATTATTACCCAGAAATTTAGCAATAGATGGAGAAGTCATATATTAATCTGTAAAAACATCATCATCCTCATTATCCAAGTAGATTCTTTTCCCTTGAAAAATAATGTACCACTAATCATTTGAAGGATCTATGAAATTAAATATTTCATTTGAATTTGTGAAATAATAAATGGTTCTTCATTGAAACTAAATCATTTCAAATAAATTAGTATAAACCAATATTCATCATGTTTCATGCCATGATTACTTATAATCAAATTAAAAATTATCGCTGTGACTTGAAATTTAGTATCATCAATTCACCACATGTCATCAAGAACACCAAAATATGGAATTGATGCAAAAATTGGGTTTTTATTTTTTTCACTCAAAAAATGAAGCACTTAAGTGAAGACCATTACATTACTAATTTGAATGGTACACTTTTCATCTATATTCATTGTGTAAAATGTGTACCCATTAATATAAAAACAAGTCTATGGGATCACATTATGAGATGATCCCTTTGTTAACCAATTAAATGTATCTTATGTAGAAAAAAATATGATTAATTATTATTTAAACCATGAATCATATATCCTATTATTCTTAATAATCTTACACTTTTCATTTATTTTTGGATATCATAACCTTAATTCATCAAAATTTGATGGTATATACCATTAAACCTCATTTTTGTTGTCTAAAAATTATAATTGTGCCTACACCACTTCATCATGTGCAATAACCTTTACCATTAAGACATGAATATCTGAACATTCCCAATAAATTGTGATATATGGTTATATATAGAGACTGATATGAACCACATAATATAAATAATTAGTATAGATCTCAATCAACCATTCCGAGACATATTTTTAAAAAATAGAGGCCTCTGTTCGATAAATATTTTTAATATATAATTTCAAAATCTTCATATATATTTCAAAAGGATTCGTCCAACATAAATAAATAGCCACACATATTCCTATCTCAAGCACCCAATGAATCACCAGATTAACCATTATATCAAAAAAAATATTGTTCGGAAAAATATTTCTAGTATACAGTGAATAAGAGTACATATATTCTCCATCACAATAAACAAATTAGGATTAATGACTTCATATAAAATAGACTCCATAAAATTATATAACCTGATGATAGTCTTTCTAAAAAGCTATCGACAATATACTAAGTAGTGAAACTAGAAGATGTTATTCTATCAGTACATGAAAATCATTAGATTTCATACCTATTATTTTCAAAATTTTCATTTTCACCAAATAATTCAAATTTTATGAATACACACTAGTAAATTTAATACTATGAATACACTAAAAAATCATCATTTCAATATTTCTTAACTTCTAACAATCTATTGTTAAATATGTTTTATTTCCATTCCACATGTGAGTTAACTCCAAACATATTCCTGTTGATAAAAATTCCAATATTACATTTAATCCAAGTATTTTATTTCATATTATGTCTAAAAATGTTCCAATAAAACTATCCTAGATTTTTTTCACAACATGCATATCATCGATGGTATATTTTATATTTAAAAATCAACAATAATGTTGTTAAAAATAGAGATATAGTTTCTTCTATATATGTTTTGATGATAACAAATTATTTTCCGTCCAAATGTTGAATCAATATTCCTCATCCACCCATAATATTCATCAATTTAATATGGTCATGGGGGATAGTTGTATTTCGATAAATAATTATATATTTATTTCAGTCTATGAAATGGATGATCAATTCCCAAAAATCATCAATATACCATGTACACGTTCATTCTTCCATTCCACAATTGGTAATATGAAGTATCTTTATCACAAATTTGATGTGAATAATGTCCCTTAACACCATATCAAGATAAAATTATATATAAAGAAAATAATTTTATAGTAAACATTATCATTTCATTTGAAAGATAATACTCTTTCTTTTATGCATCATAAACTATATCACCTTTCTCCGATATGAATTTCAAATAATCATTAAATGGAGAAATATAGGAATCAATATAATTTCATGATTTAATTAGTCTAGAAATCATCAAGCTCATCCTAATATATTTTACCTTCTTATATTATTGTTGAGAAAAGTTTTAAACTACAAAAAATGGCCTAGAAGTGTGTTTGCTACCTAAGCACTGATATGGATTCATTCTATCAGTACAGAATCACATTCTATGATTTCTAACATCACTTCCTAAATCTAAATTTTTTATGAAATATCTTCCAATGTGTTCAATCAGCAGGAGGACATAATTTACCATCATAAATATGCTAATCATATGACATATTAACCTTTTGTATTAATTGAATTGGAAACTAGATGATTCAAATTTGGCATTATAATAAGGTAACAAATTACATTAGTAGATGCATTGATTTTGGGAACTACGAATACATTATAGATGAATTGTCATAATTTTATGATGTAGTCATTGGTTGATATCATTAAAAAGAAAAAATATTATTTTTCATAAGGTTAGTTGAGAGTACATGAGAAAGAATCTAAGAATAAATTTTCACCAATATTATAGTGTGATGTCCCCGATGTGTGATAACTTCATAAATATTCATATTCTTTGCTATAAAATAGATAATCAAAGGGAAATCATGTATCATTTTATACCGCAATTCCTTTAAGCATAATACATTCGTCACCCTTGAATTGGAATTTAGAAGAACTTTTGATTTTGGATGTAGCTCAGTTAATAGCTCAAGTATGTTTCATAAAGATTTACCACACCACCCATTATTACTTTCAAGTTAACTTATATCAAAATCACTGATAACAAGATATATTTTCTATAAAATGGAAATAATGGCTTCTCAATAACCAAAAAAAATTCAAAAATTTTAGTTTTCCAATGGTTTGAACACCTAAATCAGGAATTAATTCATCAATATGATTCTTTTCCTCATTATGTATATTTTCATCAACATTATATTTGTAATTTTCAGTTGATTTAATATTACATATCAATGGTGTCTAATTAATGTTAAAAACATTGAATCTAAAATGATCCATGATTTCTCTTGAGTTTAACATTCTCATATTCAAACACTTCACACATGAACATAAAATCAAATTTATGTTTTAATGATTTAATATAGAAAATTCCAGGAATTCATTAACTCATTTTTTATATTCACTAGTGGTTATTCATAAATTTATCTAATTACGATCCATTCAATACATAATTTTTCAATATGATCAGTGAATATATTAAAACAAATATATATATATTTTTATAAAAGATAAATTTAAACAATGAAAAATTAATAAAAATTAGTGGTAATCAAATTGGGAATATAAATTCCATCATGTATTATGACATGCCTTTATAACACCAAAATATCTAAATATAACATCAATGTGATATTCCATAATAATTAAATAAAAAAGAAATAATATAGTTATATTTATCAGATATCATTATCTAATTTTATCCACCCAACAAAATCCTATCAATGATTAAATAACATTATCCCAAAAATAACCTACCATATAATTATTAAAAATCACATAAAACACCCGTAAAAAATTATCATGATATTATTTATGAAGTCAAAAAATCATTTAACCATTTTATTCTAACTATTCATATCATTATTATTAATTAAATATTACGAAATAACAGATCTACTTCAAACCACATTATTTAGGATAATTTATTCAACTACCACTAATTTTTTGTATTTCCTATTTTAAATTCATCCACATTCATTAATATCAGCTGACTAACATCAACATTTCCTTGGTTACCTAGTATAATTAAATAGTATATTTACCCCTATCCTCTTATAGAATGAAAAATATTTTATATGACATTTCATCACAATAACATTAATCAATATATATCAACATGACCATTTGATAATTTCCTTAACTAAAAAAATTATAAAAATAAAAAACATTAAGAAAATAATTAATAAACAAGAATCAACTACATTTAAATAATTGAAATAATTACTCAAAAATATAAAAAACTGAATAATAATTTAACATAAAATTTAAATAAAAACATACAAAATTATATTTTCAATAAGGAAAATAGATATCTAAATTGAACATGCTCCCCAAAATTCAATGGAAGAACAGAAAATATAATATCTATTAAAAATGTTATTATTAATGGGAATTAATTAATTAAAAAGGATGAAAATAAATCCACAAATGATGGATAGCTGTAAAATGGATTTTTATGAGAAATACATCCATAAACGATAAGATAAAGAGAGAGGATGAAGAATCTGGACAAAAGATCATTAAATAATGATAAATCTAAAAAAACAACAATCATTGTTGGGTTTACTAGGTCTTCATCAGGCTCATCATGATTGAAGAGAGGGTTTTAATGTTTTAAAAATGTTGGTTTCATGATCACGTTTTTTGAACATTTCAGTGTTGGTTTTTAGTAATACAATTACATTTTTCTAATTTATGTGGTCAGTTTTTTTGAATAATAGCACTAAATATTTATTATTTTCATTTACAATGTCAGTTTCTTACAATAACCAATGCTGAATATCCACTTCTTTGGATTTTTTGCAATCATTTTAAAAAACTGACTCTTAAAATGAAAAGAAAAAATTATTTTTATGGGTTTATGTTAAAAAAGACACCACAAATTTCACGCCGATAAACATTTTCATGATATTGTAAAAATTTAATACCATATTTTTTATTATGAAGCCACTATTTCAACTAGTGTATGTATGTGTAATTCCAATTTTTTTTATGTTACCATATAATTTAATTAGCATTTCAGGTAGGATCATTACTTTCAATGTACTAAAATTTTACTATGAATGTTATATATCCCCTAGATTTAAATTCTAATCTAAATATGTATTTAATTATAATGAGTAAATAATAGAGTCATTGAAATGAAATCACATAATTTATTTTTAAAATACGAACATAGTAGTTTGGCCAATGATAATATGATATTCTATTTCCAAAAGAAATGTCTCATTGATTCCAAATAGTTACTACATGAAGCATTTATATAATATTTCTTCCAAATATAAATTTGTTACATCAAATAGGTAAATCATATTAACATTCAATCTAAGGGTTTATGATAAATCATATGGTCTTATCTAGGGCTTCAAAACATTTCATGTAAAACATTGGCGATTCATCCCAAAATATAAATTGGGATATTCTCTAGTGTTTTTAAAAGTTACTTGTTTAATACCATATGATTAATTTCAAGTTACATTTAATACAATAACAAATATCATCTATGTTATTCACCATCCTAGAAGGTGTAGGTATTATATTTCATTTAAATCATCTACAAGATATATTTAACCCCAATATAATATTATAGAACTTGTATCCCTACATATATATATATCTATATATATATGGGTGTGTGTGTGTGTGTATTTGTTTGTTTAATATCACATAGTATATCCATGAAAAAAGAAAACACCCCTTTTATGATTCTTTTTTGAATCCATTATAAATAATGCTTAAATTTTTTTAGTTGAAATCTAACATTCCACATTTTTGTTTTTATCTTATTTATTTTCTTTATTTTAATTAACAGATTATTTGACAAACATATTAACACATTATAAAGAGTATAAATCTATTTTAGGTATAAGAAGATATAATTTCATTGATCTTCTATTAACTCACATAATATTATTGATTTCTAGAAAAAAAATAACTATTTCTAATCACCTGTGAATAATTAATATGTAAGAGTAATATTTGGTATTATATTAACACACATTTTTATATTAAGATAATCATAAATTAATTTTTAGTAAATAAGATATATTATTATTCTGTAATGTATTATATTAACTAAAAATATAATATTACTCCAAAATTAAAAATAAAAATAATAATCAATCATGTAAAATATACTTTTTTAATTCAAATGTTACTATATGTTATATAATGAATAATAATGTAGAAATTTTTACCATACACCTATTGTATTTATAATTGAATGTAATAAATATATTCGTAGTTAAATCTCCTTATAATACCCCATGAATTAATTGGGTGGAATATCGTTATTGATAAAATAATTTGTGTAAAATAATTATTTAAAGGGTCCAACCTACCCAAAAAAACATATGTAAAAATGTTTATATTTTCATTACCATAATAAAAAAACCAAAAGAATAATACACGTACTAGAACATTTTATTTATTCTATGATTAGTAGTAAAATGTATATTTATTTATAGTTATGGATATGTCTTTGGAAAGAATAATTGTAAATAATATATGTTAGAAATTATTGGAGGTACAATATAAGATATACCAATATAAAAACATCATATAAATGGATAATAGTTATTAGATATGTATTAATTTCAAGGGATAACTTAGTTTATTATATGAGTGGTGAGAAGATTATTCGGTGTAAAGGGTGGTGTTGTAAAAACAAAAAATATAGGACCCAGAAAAGATATTTGGAGTGTTGGAATTTATCTAGAAATAATCATAGAGAAATGGATTGGGTTGAGAGATAGTTTAAAAGTATTTTATTGAAAATATGTTAGTAGATATTCTATGAATGGTTTTTAGTTTATTTCAAATAATTTTGAATGATTTCTGGTATTTTTGGATTTCGTGTCAATTTTTTCTTATGTTGGAAATATTACTTATCATGTGATGGAGAAAAATTTCTCAAAAATGTGGAAAATTATCTTTTAAATGGAAAAAGTTATGTTATATATGAAAACGTTTCTATTTAATTGTATCATCATTTTGACCTATTACCTTTTTAATAATTTTGGTGATGGAGGTTCCTAGCGGATGTTTTGATAGACTTAGAGGGAAACAATTAGTTTTAGTTACATATGATTATTATACAATATAAAGAATTTTAATGTTCCATTTAGGAGAGTCGATATGGTGTGGGAGATAAGTTATGACTTAGGGACTTGTAGGTGTAATATTGGTGGGAATGTAAAATTCAGTATGGCTATGTTGTGGTCACCTGGGTGAGGCATGGAGTATGGGAGGAAACAATTTATGGTCATATGATTTTTAGGTAGCTGTTTCATGGAATATGGATACAGGATTGGATTTTCATTTAGATTGTGCTATGTGGTGTGGTGTTTCCTCTTCCATCATGGTCTCTCCCGTGTTTTTTAATCTTCATCTAGGATTTGACCATGTTTCTTATACATGGCTTTGACTAACACTACTCTGACCCGGTCTCTTCCATGGAACCACGCTCTTGTTCCTTTTTAAATTATTTAATTTTTTTGGGGTTGGGTGTGTTAAGATTTCATGATTTAAAAAATACATAAAAATACAGATCCTCCACAAACCCCAAAATTCTTCATTCATTCCTCACTATTCTTTAGCGGGTCCTATGCATTTTTTTAGTGGCCTTTCACCATATTGTTTATTTCATTCATTCCCATCCTTGGGAGACCAATCGTTGGTGATTCAAATTTGATTCCCTTATTTCGTGTTCCCAATTTATCTCTCTATTATATTTCCTATATGGTTTTCATTCATGTATACCATAGGTTCTAATGTTTTTTAAATAAGGTAGTAATTTGGTATTGTGGTTTATAAGATGATCATGGTTCTCCCTTCATTAAAAATTATGGAAACCGTCTACCCCTTATTCAAACCATGTGAAAAAATCATTAATGATTTATTTGATGTATGGGATATTTCATCTTTCCTCTATTAGTTGTAAATATTAAACTTTCATGCATCTTTTGTTCTTTTAGGGGATAGTATTCTATGGAAAAATAGAGATAACAAATTGGTATGTTGAATGTGTATAAAGAAGGGAAAGGGAAACATGTATTAAAATAATTGATGCAACTAAAAATGTATATAATTGATTCTATTACTAAAAACCAATATCATTGGGTGCCTCATATTTTTTGTGGAACTCTTCATTATGTGACTTTTGATATCATAGTGAATGTAATTGGATAAGAATATATATATCAGGACAATCAATAGTTTTCCAATGAAATTTATTGTTTCCTAGATTATTCCATTGAATGTTTTGAAGTCAATGGGGTGAAATAAAATTTTTAAAATTAAAATGAAATATATAAAAATTAGTTATGGTGTGTGGTTTTGATGTTGTGTTTTTGATCGAATGTATCATGGATTTGGTAGTATTGATGATATACTATTTTGTTCAGGAATTGTTTGTGATGTTTAATGGTTGAAATGTGGGGCTTGTTGACATGAAGAGGATGATTTTTTTGTATTGTGTTGGTGTTGTTCTAGTTGATCAAAAGTAATATATTTTACTAATAATTATGAAATAAATATTATGATTGAATTGAATCACTAAGGAACAATATTACTGAAATGGGATTTGTCATTGAAGTGGATGTTGTTTAATCTGAAATGAATGGGCTAGATAACTAAAATTGGACAATAATGAAAAAAATATGTGAATAGAAATAAGCTAAAATAATATATTGAATGTGGAATGATGTTTAGATTTCTTGTGTGTTTTTTTCATTTATAGGCATTAGAAAAATGTGTTGAAGGCTATAAAGATTTGTGGTGATATTTTTATTTGGAATGGTACTCTATTTATTAAAAAAAGTCTGTCAATATGTGTGTGACTAGTAAATATATAATATATATATATATATATATATATATATTATTTTAATTAGAACTTCTATAAACACCCCACCTATAACGAGAACCATGGGCTGATACCCAAATGTTTTTGACTTTGTTTTACACAACATTCAGTTGTTTAGGATGGATGCTTGGAAAACCCCCTCCTTCTTGCCCTCTCATACAAGAGAGTTTGATATGCAAGGGTTGTGATGAATAGAAATAAAAATTTCCCTAGATTTAATTTTTTATGATATGTTATGTTTTTATATTGTATTGGTTTTGTAATTTATGAGTATAGAAAAGGCTAGCATCCTTCATTTTTAGGATATAATTAAACTGTGATTTTGCGGCTTTGGTTGAGATGTAATGTGTTTGAATTGGTGTATTTGTGATATATTTTATTTGATGTCCCATGTTTCTTTAGATGATATGTGATGTGATAGGTAAGATGTCTTCATGGGATATGTAATGTGGTTTCATAGGTTTTTACGATAGATTATGTCGAAACGAAGGTAGTTATATAACATATGATGATTGTTTATGAGAGTGGAAAATCAGTGGGAATGTGTTGTCGAGTAAACTTTTATTGATTTGATTCATAATATATTTCTATATTTGGATGTGTCACATTGTGTTAATTTCTTAGTGTGGTTGATATTGGCATGTTGACCAACAAATGTGTGGGATGTCCATTAATTTTCTCACAGGTGCATTAATATGCCATTTTTTCATGTGCATGTGAGCCCTAGTTTTTTATCCTACAGAGGATAAATGTTATTATAACCCCACATATATAAAATTTATTTTAATGACTCTACAATTACATCATGCACTATGTAGACATTACCAACTCAAACATTGGAGTTGTTATTTTAACATTTCATTATTACATTTTACTTGGTATTCAATTAGTGAATCATTGTTTTTTACATTACACTTGAATTATTGAATGGTTTTGAATTATTATTTGTTATTATCTTTTAGAGTTTAATTTTTTTAATATTTTCTCCTCGTACTATCTAATTTATGAGACCAATTACTTCCATATGTTTGATTTTTATTTCCTTAGTTCTTTATAGTGACACATGGCCTATTGAAGGTGGGATTCACGGGATCATTATCTATCTTCATTCATTACCAGAATAAGAGGGGTTCCTTTTGAGTTAATGGATTGGGAAGTAGTGGTATCATTTTTAGGAATTTGTTGAGCGATATGGTTAAATATTTATTTTGAAAATGATAAGATTTCATGGGTTGGTAGGGATACAATGTTAGTTGATCTTGGTGTGTGACATAATCATTGGAAGACTAGCTATAGGTCATTGGATTTTTGGTCAAAAAGTAATCTGATGATACTATGAACCATCCAAATGGAAAAGAAAAGTCATGAATCTTATTAGGAAGATAAACATGGGAGTTTCATACGTTGTGATTGTTTGTGTTCTTATATTAATTAGGTATTTAATTGAAATTAAAATGATTTAATTTAATTGGATCGTAATATAAATACATAAGATTGAGATTAAGGAAATAATTAGTTTCTTTTTTATCTATGTCTCATTGACATAATCCCAATGTGCTCAGGATGTTTTGGTTCTATAAGATGACTTATTTGACCATCGAAGGGTTGAGTTTTTAGGAGGATAATTAGTGGTATAAGACGATGAATTTCATTCAGTGGAATCCATTAGAAAAGTTTAAAGGAAGAATCTTTGATATATTGAAAGTGTTATTATTGGAAGATATCAATATTTACATAATTCATATACTGGATCAGGAAGAGTATTGAGTCCTGTAATTTGATTTTTAGATGATTAGTGTAACCCATCAACAATATGAATAGAATCCTAGTGAGTTCATGGAGGAAGAAAATTAATGGGTAGAACTAAAATATTATTTTATTGTATATTTCATATCATATACCATGATTTCAATAAAGAGTTAGGTTTTACATTCTCTATATAAGGGGATCATGTTAGTGAAATATATTTTCCTACATTTAATTATCTTGTTTCTCCGTTGATCATTTCCTAGTTGATGAGTCCTATATCCATCATCGTGAAGAGGATCTCCACCCATCTATCCATTATGTAGTTACTACATTTAAATTCATGATGTGTGGGGATATTCACTTGAAGTTCGAGGTTATTGAGAACCTAAAATCATATGGATTTATTCCACTAGATGGGGACATATAGGTTTCCGGGATGAGAAATTTATATAGACGAAGGTCTCATGTTTCAGGGCCTTTATGGTTTTAAATAGTTCATAGCCGACCTGAACTATTTCCATTGATAATTCATGTGTAAATTTACATCAATGGTTTTAAAGGGGTTCTATAAATATTTTTTATTATCATTGGGGTATGTGTTCATCAAATGAATCAATTCCCCCAGGTTATTTCATCTGAGTAGGGTTGTGGTAGCTAGTTAGTGTCAATGTTAGATATTACAGAAACTAATGTTATAGTTTCAAGAATAGGGTTTGGAAGCCTATGATCTACCCGTAGGAGATGCGATAGTGAGGGGATAAAAAATTAATATTACATACAATAGTGGACCCTGAATTGATTTTGGATGTGGATGTTTTCATTATATGTGTGTAAGGGGTTCCAGATATAGAATGTTGCATGATGTGTTTTTTCTAGAACTAGATTCACCGTAGATAATTAGACGTATGATAATTTTGTTGAATTACCCTATTTTTTATTTATATTATCTCGGATTCCCATGCTCCATTACATCACAAACTTTATTTTGTTCTTTCGGACTATACATAGAGAGACTTCCCGTGGTGTATGTATTAACTATGCCATTTGAAGTTTAAAATGGCTCATGTGCTGTGTGATGATATTATAGTGAAATTAAGGAAAGTCAATATGAATGTGGATATATTTCCTTGTTATATAGAGAACTATAGGATGTTATCCATGGTATTTATTAGTTTCATTCCATGTGTACGGTTATAGAATTATTTCAAAGGAAGATGTTGTTCTATGTTGTAGGTGGCCAGTGATAATTTTCATTCGTATAAAATGGTAATAGAATAAAAAATAGATGTGTGGATCAAATACTATAAATGAAGGAATTGTTTGATTTGGGATTAGTTGATTCTATGATTATGGAGGTTCCCAAGGTAATCTGAGAGTTTTATGATGTTTTTTAAAAGAAGTTCGTGACAATACCCCTTTATATGACATCATGTTCATGATATATTTACAACCTAGTTCATATATGATATTTATTGATACATCTCAGATGGAAACCTATGAGTTATGGGAGTTGAGAATATATATATATATATAATATAATGTTGAATTGATTCATCTATATTACAATGTCACCATGGGATTCTCCAGTGTTATGGACTAAGATTTCAGGTTTTTGTCTAAGGATATGAATAGACTACCAGAGGGTGGACCTTGTGATACTAAAGAATCATTACCATCTCCCAAGTACAGATGATCTTTATTATAAGTTGATATTACCTATTTCGTTATCAATGATTTGTTTGTAGTCTAAATATCACCAGCTGAGGGTGAGGGGAAATGGTATCCAAAAGTTCTCTTTCTGATATTGGAATCATCTCTTAGGATTCATGGTTATAGAATTAGTTGTCACGATCACTCCATTAATATTTAAAGGGATCATGAACACTAGGTTTGTAGTGTTAATTGACTAATTTTTTCCATTTTAATTGATGATATATTTATCTACTCAATGTCATAGAATGAAAATTCCAATCATCTCTTATATCTATTTAATATCCTTCGACACCACATGATCTATGAAATGTTATCAAATTAAGGATATATAAAAAAGGGATTCATTCCCTTAAGTCTATGATATCTCATTATGGTGTGTCTATAGACCTGCTGAATATTGAGGTAGTATTTTCTTGTTTATCCACCAAAAATGTGTGTAGAGTATCCTAGTTTATTTAGTATTAGTGTGTATTAACATATTATTATATCCAAATTCTATTTATTTATGAATTTTCACAAATTATTGACAAAGATGGGCATGATATTCATCTTTGATGATCACTATAATTTATTTTTTGACTACCTAAAGTGGTAATTTGTCAGTGCTTTGGTATCTAGTTGGAAGATGAAGGGAAGATGTTTTAGTTTTTCTGCGATACATCCTAGCTTGGATCAGAATTGATCTTGATATGGAAGAAGTTAGTGTTCTATTATGGGTCTAAGAAGTTTTATACATATGAGAATAAATATGACAACAATGATCTAGAGTTTGTAGATGTTATGTATGTGCAGAAGTTAATATGATATCACCTCATCATAGAACACAATGTAAACTCCAATAATAATAATAATTTAATGTATATAATTTCAAATATTGGATTGGATATAATCCAACATAAAATAATATAGTTTCTTAAAAAATATGAGCAGTAGATCCCATATACCATAGTAAATAGAAATGTTGTTGATGAGACTTGTAATTATAATTCACATGGGGACATTCGTAAATATTTATATATATATTCATTCTTGTCGATGGATGTGTTAGAAGTCATACATATGGATTAAATAGTGTTTCATGATGGTTGTTTCTTATATCAAATGACATTGGAATTAGTTATGATGTGTTAGGAAGGGGATTCCAAGTGGGGAGACTCAATGGAATAGGGGATGTGTGACTATGATGGCCATGGTGATACTTTAGAGGGATAGTATAAGTATTTCAACAAAAATATTTTATTTAAGGGGATATTTTTTTATTTTATAATGATTTATGTGGGATTCATTAAAAAGACTCAAATCTAACATGTGTTAATACACTGAGGATTATCCATGATTTACCACAGCTTAATGAAATAGTTCTGGACGCCTATGATGAATTTCATGATGATAGAGCTTGTAGTGAATATTTTTATTTGATAGAATTTTGAAGTTGAATACCATGTTCATTTAAGTTTTTTTCAACCATTTGAAATACAAGAGTATTATTAAGATGAAATATCAATGGACTTCATCATAGAGTTAATCTGGCCTTAGGGAGGTTAATTTTGTCTCTATTTAATTAAGTATCATTTTGTTAATTCTCATCACTTCCAATAAACCAAGGAGTTGGGAACTATTATATTCATCACAAACAAGTATCTTGATGAGGTTATGTGGATACATGGTGTTCTATGGTACATTATCCGAGATCATGATGTTAAATTTATCTTGTGAGTTTGGAGAGTATTACAACAAACAGTTGGCACTCATTAATGCATCAACACTACGTTATATCATACTATGGACGAACTGATGGAGTAAACCATATAAGAACTAGAGGATGTGTTGTGGGTCTTAGTCTTCACTAGGTCATTGGAAAATAACATCCATTGGTTGAATTTTTCTAATGAAATATATAACTCATCCATCAGCATGGCACCATTTGAGGATTAATATATGTGAATCAAATGTTATTAGTATACCTATATTCGTGATTTATTACATAATGGTATACATAATTAAATCAAATAATATCATGAAACCTATATTCATTGATAAATTATGTGCATAGTAAATTTATATGATAAATGGTTATAAAATAATATTTTAAAACATCAAAACATGAACATAAAATTCCTTTGATCTTCTAAAATGTCTTTGGATAACCTTAAGAATTAAATCAACATGGGAGGAGATATAATGCCCAGTATGGTTATAATCACATCATAGAATAAGATTAAATCATATATTTGAGTCATTTAGAATATAATGAAAGTACTATTTGGGTGAAAATCATAATCTAGAAAAAAATAAATATATAATATGAAAAATAAATAGAATATCAGAATTTGGAAACCACATAAAACATAACATCGTCAACATATGTCAAAGATAAAAACTGAGATATAATAACACAGTGTGATTATCATAACCTTATATAAAACATACAAGGTGACTCATGATATAAAAGCATTACCCAAATCATTGGTGGGATATATAATTTTAGGTCCCCATGGTGTGGTCAATTCATGTATAGAAATATGTGTTCCATATTGATCACACCACATAAGGATATACATCATTAAGATTGATATCAAATTTATGGAGTTTGAGTTAAAAATATTTAATTACCAAATCAATGGATTAATGGAATATCTAGGTGAATACCCATGACTGGAAACACGTATGGGTATTGAGTACATAGAAGTTTGGCATGGAGGATCGTAGGATAATTTCAGCAACCTAATGATGGTACATAATGATTCATACATTAATTTCATGACTTTAAAACTAGTTATTCATTTATTTTAAATCATGCGTGAAATATGTTGTATGGGTAAAAAAACTCAACATGAAAAAATAGAAATAAGATGGATTAATAAAAAGGATGTACAAGAATATATAAGATAAGGATAGTATCCCTTACCTTGATAGGCCACCTATAAAATCATAGGAGGGGATTTTTAAGAGATTGGAAACCAAATGTAAGGTTTATAGAGATGGAATCACTGAGTAAAATCATGCTCCAGGTGGTTTTAGTGCAATGGGATGGGGAATTTTGTGTGTTGGTTTAGAAAAAATTGGTTTAATTCCTTATAAATTAATAAATTTTGGTTTTGAAATCTATGAAATAAAATTTTCAAAACCACAAACCTCCGCAAGGATTACATGGTTTATAAAAGTGGTTGCTTCATTTCTATATTTCATCATTATCAAAATTGGACTCATTAAAATAATACCCATGGTGATGTGGAATATAGTATTTCTTATAAATAATAACTATTAAAACCCTAAAATATAATATATGTTAATGGAGGGTTAATTAAGTGTTTATAAAATTACTAAAATTACTCCACTATTACATTATTTTAATGAGGGTCCGTAATTTTGGTTTTCGATACACCATATGGTATATATTATATCACTTTTTTGATTTTTTTAATTTCTTAATACATAACATATATTTATATTGTCTATAGTTTTTACCAAAATCAATCATCTCTCTCGAAAAATTATATTGTGCTAAATAATGTATAAATTTGATTTACTGATTTCAAAAAAAATTATATTTTATTTAAATTATTATTTAGATATTAAAAGGTATTTTTAAATAAAATATTCCCATTTCTTAAAAAGGCATGGGTTTTTAGGATGATAATGCATTAGACCATTTTAAAAATTATATCCGACTTCATAAAATTATTTTATCCTTATTAAAATTAAATATAATTTAAGAAGAATATTTAATTAAAATATATATTGTTTAAAAAATTCATTGACACATCAAAATGGGTGGTCTTATTTAAAATTTATAGTTCAAAAAAAAATCGTTCTTCATCATATAAAAATATTATTTTTATCAAACCTATTATTTAATCAATTGTGATGTAATAAAATTAAGAGATAAATATAAACATTATTTTATTCAAAATATTAAAATATATAAATTCACCATATTAGGTAGTACATATGTAACCCCATATTACACTATCATATTTCGTAAGGTTATGGTTTGTGATAGAGACACTTTCATAGGGAGGGGAGTGGGGTGGGGGTTTAGAGAACATGGTTTGGTCCTTGATCTCAAAAAGAAAAAACATGTCATCTAAACAGTCTCAATTGGGATTTAGTTGTTGAATATATTCATTATATTTGATAATGGTAAAACCCATTGTTGTCATCTCCCTCATACTCTCCAATAAAGGACCTTTAAAGGGTATAATACCATTGGCTAAGGCCATCACTTCTTCCATTTGTGTCAATAGTAATTATACTAGCTCTTAATATATATTAATAATAATAATTAGAGCAGAATGACTATATTTTGAAATGTGTGTGGTGATTAGTGATATTTTATATTTGATTGGATATATCTTATAATGATCCAAAATAGATAAATTATTTCAGGATTTTTCTATAACTACATTGACATTTACTCATTTGAAAATTTATTTTCTTTTAATAATTCTTCAATCATTACATTCTCCACCCATATTAATATTTCACTTTGAATTTACGTTCATCTAATAAAATAGAAGAGGTAACTTATATTTTTTTCACTTCATTTAGTTCCCAAGTTACTTCCTCAATCATGTAGTTCTTCTATTATACTTTGACTGGGTTATTTTTCTTATTTCATTGAACTTTTTATATACGATCTTAGATATTCACTATATGATCCATGTATGAAGGATCATTCTCTAATGGTACAACATCTAGATTAAGTACATGAGAGGGTTTTGAATGTACTTCTTCAAGGGGGTACATATAATACACCATGTAATTGAAAAGGGTTATGTGTGAGTTCTATTTGATATAAAACAACATAGAAGTGATAATTGATATCTAAGAAACTGATATATCATGGAATAATATTTCTCATCTTCCCAAACCATGTGAAATTTTTTTACAATGATATATAACAGAACAAATTTTCTCTGACCATGAACTATTGGAGTCCTCAATTATTATAGACATAGAGTTTATGCCAAATTTGTTCAAATTTTTTGTAATAATGAATCAATTGAACCACCTCTATTTAATCTTATAAAAGATTAGGTCACATCGTATTATCTTATTCAATATCATTCCATCATGATGAAGTTCAACATTTCATCCCATACATATCATCATAATGATCTAGTTAAATGCTAGTATATAATATTTTTTATATGAGAAATCTCTTTGAGGAAGGTCTTGATCCCAACATCCTTGGAAATTCATTAAACTTGATACTCACATATTCACTGGAGTTTGAATAGTTTTTTCTAGAGGGAAGTCTATTTTGAGGGTGATATGAAGTACAAAAATAGTGATTCAAATCTATTTTTTATTAATGAATTAAAAAATATAATGAGGTAAATTTCAAATCAAAAATAGATACGATTGGGAGTAGACCTCCATATAGTCTTACCAATTGCCTTATGAATATAATGGCATGTTTTTAAGAAATAAATGTTAATTGAGAGTAATGACATACAGTGAATTAGTTTTGTGGTGGACTACCACCTAGATGGTGTTATTACAAAAATGATTTTTGGGGAGTCGTATCACGAAATATATTACATTGTTTTCCAATTAAGATACAATTACTGGAAATGGTTGCATCATAATCTAAGAATTATTTCACTCAATGTTGAATTTTTGGAATATGATTGATTGAGAAAAAAAATTGAGAATCATGTTATTCATTATATCCCACTAGAATTTTTTTATCACATATCTCTATAAATATAAGTAATTATTAGATAAATAAAAATGGATGAGCTATAAAAATAATTTAAAAGTTCATTTTTTTAGATATAATAATGAATTTATAGTTATCAATGATACAATCCTACTAAATCCATTATATGAAACAATGAACTCTATAATATTCAAAACCATTTTCTGAAGCACCTCATCATCTTTGTAGGCATCCACAATCATCTCAATAATAAAAATTTGAAAAATTATTTGATAAATATAATATAAAGTTGCTTTTATTATTTTCATGTCAATTATTTTTTTATCCATTTAAATTATAATCAGGGATATGGTTGTGGGATCATTTATAAATAAATCATCTTTCACATTGGTTTCTTTCCTAAGAAAGAAGTGGATTAAAAAATCACCATCCTAGAATATATCTAATCACCCTTTTGTGATTGTTGAATTCATTTTTTTGTATATAAATACTTCATTATTTTGTAATAAATAAATATTTCACCCATATCCTAGTAGATATAATTCCATAAAATCATCAATGTGAATATTTCTACAAATATATCTAGATCATTTTTTGGTAATTTTTCCACAGGAAATTTAATTAGAAGGAAGTATAGGACATCAATTTCATATGTTTTATGAGTAGACAACCCAATCCAATTTTGGATTTATCTATGTAGTACCCAAATACATACCCACAGGTGGGTATTGTGAGTACATATTTTGTTATTACATTTAATTTAACTCTTTTAGAAACTATTTATATTCATTTTATAAAAAAATATTGACTCCCTTTTGATTTTGTTTCATTATTTTTCAGGAAAATAATTATTATTTTTCTCAAAAATAAATTATCGTACCCAACTAATAAATGTAAAAAACAAATTTTCCTTATAGAAGTTGTTATGGGAAATCCTTCATTTGCCTATATTTTTATGTATCCAATGATATCTTAATTTTTTAGGATAACAATATTGTGTAATATTCCTTATTATAACATGACCTCAAATTTACTTTACTACAAATATATATATTCATTCAAAATGATATTCAGTTCAACATCCAAATACCCCTCATTTTAATTCACTATATTGTAATAGATACGAGTATTGCCTATAATGACTATCAAAAAATCATTGAGGCAATCACTAAATTATTTTTTTATTAAGTACATGATGATAAATTTATTATCAATGAGTAACAATGAAATCTCTATATACAATAAGTGTTCATAACTTTTATGAAAAGTAATCATGATTTTATCCTCCTTTAGATTTACTTGACGGCATCCCAACTGAATACCCACCTTGGGGATGTGTTGGGATCCACATAGCTCATCAAAATTTTCAACAATATGTGATAGTGGAGGCCTTTTAATTATAACGATCTTTTTTATCTCATGATAATCTGAATAGAGGATTATTGAACCATCCATAATCTTATTCAAAAGGACATGTGGACCCCATTCTGAAGAACATGGGAATGTAAATCCTTTATGCATATTCTTCTGTAGTTTTTCATTCATCTATTGAAATATAGTGGTGTCCAGTCTATATAGAGACTCAAATATTGGAAAATCATGGGGTATATGTTTGATTTATAAATAAATTTATCCTCATGGAGGAAGAAAGTCAAATATTCAATAAACAAATCAACAAATTTATCTAAAATGGGAATGTTGTCAAGGATAATAATTTCATTAGTCTTAATAATTTGAACTAGATGAACCTTATAATAAAGTAATTATATATATTCTTGTGATAATGACACCAATTTTGATTAATAATTGTCATTGAACATTTATAGAATCAGAGGTTGATTTATGATACATAATGATATTTCATATTCTCAATAATTAGGCTAGAACTCTCTATGAATGAAAAGAACGCGTCCTGTGTGCTGAGTTTATGGTCTTCTTCTGGAGCCTCTTCATTTCCCCGTTCAACTAGGGTTTCTCGTTTTGGGGATCCTGTTCCTTCGTCCTCTTGTCATGGATCTCCTGGGATTAATGATAGTGCTCATGCATCAGATTCAATTAAATCGTCCAAAGAGGATCTTTGTGGAGCATCATTGGATTTGGGGATGCATGTATCTCCGAATATCAGTCAGTTTTCTCCTTCAACCTGTAATAATGCTTCTAGTATGACTGTGGAGTTTCCTTCCGAGGTTTATGATGAGGTTGTGGCTGGTTTTTGTTGGACTCTTGTTGCGTGATTTTGGCAGCGAAACTGCGGATTGTGGTTTTCAATAAATTTTGAGGATCTTGGGGACTTTATTATCCTGTCTAGGTTTTGTGTCTTCATCATTCTTCCTTATATTTGTCCTTTGGCTCGGAAGATGATTTTTTGAATGTTTGGTGTTTCAGTTCACGAAACATGGGACGTTAGAGATTTAACCTTACGTGGTGGTCTCTTGATGTTCACACGGGAAAGGAAAGTCATTTTGTAGTAGTTTGTATCTCTCTACCAGGTTTACCTTTACCTATACATAAAAATTAATTTCTAAAAGCTATTGGATATTCTATTCGGAGTTTTGTGTGTGTTGATTGTAGTCCTAGGTGGAGATCAGATGCTTATAATGTGCGTATTTGTGTTGAATTAGACCTATCCTTGCTGATTTTGGACATGATCTCTTTGAAGGTGCGAGGGTATCATTATTGCAATCAGAGTATCATTTATCCGGTCTTCCCACGGTATTGTTATAATTTTTGTATGCAAGGAAATTTGATACAAATTTTCATGAAATATAACCAAGATGGGTTGAGTTTTCAGAAATTTGATAAAAATGGTGAGTCTTTGGATGATGATATGAAAGATAAGGGGGTTCTGTCTGATGTGCCTGGACAGGTATGCCTTTCCAATGTTGATTCATCTCTGTACAATCCCGATCTGGTTACTTTGGATAAATAAAAAATGTTTTCTGAAAAATCTGAATTTGTGTTTAGTATGGCTGCTTTTTCGTATGGGAATTATTCTGATATTATTATTCCTATGATTAGTATATCTAGTTTTTTGAACACACCAATACTTTAAATTTGTTCAAGGGGTCAGTCAAATGGTGTTTTCTCATTGTTGGTATGTTATGGTTTTTAAATTTGGTTCCTCTATTGGAATCATCGATGGAAGTTGAATTGGCTAAGGGTGAAAAACCTTCACGTAAGTCTAGTCTTATGAATATGAACCACCTAATGACTATTAAAGGAGATAGAAATGAGTCATCATCCCGAGTTATGTTGTTCTCTCATGGGAGCTTGGGAGTATGTAAGGAAATTTACCCATCTATTAAGGATATGTTTCATCCTCTATGTAATGAAAGAGGGGTTATTGATCCTGACGGTAAGGCTGTAGAATTCATTGTTAAGGAGAATATGTCTGAAGGCATTGGAGTGGTTACTAGGAAAAAATTCGTCATATTAAGAAGTTTTTGGAATCCCATTATAGTTCTACCAAGATGCATGGGGTCAGAGCCAGGCTTAGATTCTCTGAATGATTACAATTATTATATGGAATGCTCATGGCATTGGTACATGAGTAAAAACCGATTTATTAGTCATAGAAAATATAAAAAATATGGTATGTTTTGTTTCTATTCATGATAATAAGAAGAATTTGGATAGAATTGGAGAGTTCGCTCGTAGAATTAATATGAATTCAGGGATGCATGCTGAACTGGATAATCAGCACATATTGGTTTTCTAGAACAAAGTTGTGGATGTTGTTTTAGTAAAAGTGGGTGATCAATACCTTACTGTGAAAATAAATAATTGTATTCATCTAATTCATGTGTCATTTTTTTTATGGTAGTTGTGATTCTCAAAGGAGGGAGATTTTGTGGAAAAATTTGGAATGTTTTGACTAAGAGGATCTTCCTTGGATTATTGGTGGAGACATCAATATCATTTCTAAACCTGGTGAGAGTAAGGGTCGAGGTGTATTTCCTCAGGCTTCTAGTAGAAGCATTGTTCAATTTATGTCATGGAGATGTCATAGTGATATAGTATTCTCTGGTGATTGCTTTACATGGTGTAATAATCAAAAATGAAATGCATGTTACTGGAGTCATTTGATATGTGTTTGGAGAATTTCAATGTTGTTTATTTTTCCCTAATGAAAATGTTGATCACCTTGTTTGTGAGATCTCAGATCATTCTCCTCTTCTTCTGTCTTTCTCTCCCAGACATAGTTGTGTGGAACATTTTTATTTCTACAAATATTGGGGAGAAAAACGTGAATATCATCAGCTTGTTAAATTTGGTATGGAGGAAAAGTTTCAGGGGCTTTCTTGGGTTTCCTTCCAAAATAGATTGAGAAGGATAAAGCATAAACTTTATGCCTTGGTGAAAACCATTCCTACTAAGAATCAGGATTTGGAGTTTCTTAAATAGGACATTGAGAATTTGGAAAAATCATTTGAAGTCAACTGGAGTGATATGGTCTTTAAGGACCATATTGGTAAGAATAATTATTTGAAATAGATTATTCTGATACAGGAGAGTGTTGCTCGAGATTGAGACAGAGTTAAATGGCTTAGTGAAGGTGATAAAAATACTACCTATTTTCATGCGTGTATTAAAAGAAAAAAGATGTGGGTTAATCCGAGTATTCTAAGTGAAGATAGTTCCCTCTCAAGTGATAGGGGCCTGATTGGTTCCTTAGCAGTATCCTTATTTAATGATCTCCTAGTTGATCCTAAACTTTCAATGGTTAATGGTTATCCTTGTGGGAATGCACAGCTGTTTGAATAAATTCCAATCATGTTTTCTGGTTTGGATAATGAAATGTTGGATGCTATTCTTGATGAAAAAGATATTCATAATTCTATGATGAAGCTTAACCTAGATATTTCCCCAGTCTTGATGGTTTTCCAGGGGTGTTTTATAGAGGGTCATGGGAGGTGATCAAGCCTGACTTGTTATTCATCATTCAGGAAGTTTTTCAGGGTGGTCCTATTCCCAAGGTGGCTAGTGCTACAACTCTGGTTATGATTCCCAATGTTAAAAATCATTCTTATATTTTTGATTATAGACCAGTGAGTATGTGAAATTTTTTATAAAAAATAATTTCTAGCATTATTAATTTTCTCCTACTTGGTCATGTGTCTCGATGTTTATCTCTTGAGCAATATGGTTTTGTTAGAGGTCGATTGATTCAGGGTGCAATTTTGTTGTCTCATGAGATGATTCATGACATTAACATCAAATTCCAAGGGTCAAATATGTCTTTGATGCTGGACATGAATAAAGCCTATGACATGATAGAGTGGGGGTTCATTATTAGAGTTCTAAGAGGTGTGGGATTCTCTTCATGGGTTGTTGATTTCATTTTTTGATATTTTAGTTCTGCCTGGATTTCAGTTTCTTTTATGGGAAAATCTCATGGTTTCTTCAAGAAAACTCATGGTCTTAGACAAGGTGATCCTATCCCTCCGACCCTTTTTATTCTCATGCAAGAATCTCCGAGTCATCTTATGAATAAAAACATATCCATGGGTAATATTTTACAGTTTCAGAGAAGAATGAGACAAACTTCGATTTCTCATTTGATGTTTGTGGATGACTCTATTTTTTTCATCAATTCTAGTGTTTGATCATTTGGTGGTCTGATTAGAGTGCTGGATGAGAACTGCATATGGAGTGGGGAATCGATTATTAAGGATAAGAGCATTTTTTTCATTTCTAATAAATGTGGGGACAATAAGTTATTCTCTATCTCAAGACTGTTGAATATACAGAAAGGATATTTTCATATGTCCTATCATGTATCTCTTTTAACTCCTAGTCATATTCGTATTAGATACTCTTATGTTATTGTGAATAAAATTTTTAGTCATGTGCTTGATTGGTAAAACTGATTGTTTATCTTTTGGAGGGAGGATTTCATTAATCAATAGTGTGTTAACAGCTATTCTGATCCATGTTCTTTTGGCTTGAAAAGAGCCGAAGGGAGTGATTTCGTCTATTGATAATATCCTAGCTGAAATTATTTGGGATGCTCAGTTTGAGGGTAAATTTCATTGGATGTCATGGGAGAATGTTTCAAGACCAATTCCGGAAGGTGGTACCAATATCAGAATTCTTTGGGATACTATTCATTGCTTGCATGCGAAGCTTACCTGGGAAGTTATGGAGGGTTGTACTCATTGGGTGAAAATCGTGTCATTTCCTAGTGAAGAACACATGGAGTACATCAGACATGTTTCACCTTTCATGGCTTTAATTATTCGATTTTTTCCTGTTATTCTCCAACATTCTCACCAGATTATAGGGAAGGGTTATATTTCTTTTTGGAATCAAAACTGGACTAGGTCGGTTATAGGATTTCTAGGTTGCCATGTTCCAATCATCTAGATCAAAGAAGCTTGTAGTTACCCCGAATTCATTAATGCTGTTCTTGATGAGGAATAAAATAAGACCTTTGATCTTATCAATTTGAATATGGATCCAGACAGATGCGTTTTTAATGCATCAAAATCGGGTATGTTCCCCTCTAATGATTTTTGAAGTATTTATAATTCCCAGGCTCAGTAAGATTATTGGAATTATTTGGAATGGTGTAATATCATTACCATTAAATTTAATTTTCTTGTATAGATAATTAGAAATCAGGATGTCCCTATAGATGATAATGTCAAAAGACAGGGCATTCATTTGGCCTCTAAATGTCACTGATGTAGCACTTATAACGTGGAAGATTCCAACCATCTTTTTTTTGAATCTGATTGGGGTTTGGCTATTTGGAGTTTTTTTGGACAATTCAATAATGTTTTAGATCTTATTTTTGCTATAATTTCTTTTCTGGATAGGTGGTTTCACCGTCTGAATAATGTTGGTTCTGAAAAAACAGCTTGATCTGAGATCCTTAGTGCAGGGTGTTGTTATATTTGGTAGGCAAGGAACAAAGCTCGATTTGAAGATATTCAAGCTTCAAAAAGATCAGTTGTTATCAAGACTAAATTAATCTTACTTTATTTAGTTTTTTATTATAATATTACATGCGATGCTCCTTCCTTGAGATATATTTTTCCAATCAAGACTTGTCCAGATATTATGAGGAAAGGAAACTGGGTCAGTTGGCACCCTCTTATCATGGGTTTTAAGCTAAATTTTGATGGCTCCTTTGTTGAAGGGTTTATTCGGGGTGGTGGTGTAGTTTGTTATGAGAGTGGAAGTATTTTACTTGGTTTTTCTACTCTTTATGGGAGAGGCAGCTCCATTCAAGCTGAGGATCAGGCTATTCATACGTTGATTATGTTGTGTGTTGAGAAAAACATTTCTATTTCTCAAATTGAATCATATTCAATGATTATTTATGACTCGATGAATGGAAAGATTTCGACACCCTGGTCAATTACTTACATTGTCAGAAAATGCAGAAATTGGGTCGATATCAACAAGATTTGGCTTTCTCACACATGGCGTAAAGGTAATAAAGATGCTGATTACATTACATCCTTGAAGGAGACCGACCAAGTTAACAATGTTGTGTGTTTCCATAGTATTCTTCAAATTGAACTGAAAGTATTGGGTTTGATTAGGGGAGATCAACTTGGTTTCCATTATTTCAGACCACCATAAATTGTTTGTTTCCTACCCAAAAACCTTTTTTGTTTTTGGATTTCTCCTTTTATAATAAAAATATATATTGTGTGTCCTATTCTCAATAATCAATGTCGACTCTACACAATAGAATCCAGTCCATCATAGAATATATTAGAATTCCACTAAAGGGAGTATCCCATGTTATACAGGGAAATTCATACCAAAAATTTTAGTAATGGTGGAGTTACATTTCTGGGATGAAAAAAATGACTCATTTTATATCTTCATTGATAATTCAACTTCCATGTTTTTGGGTGCTGTTTTAATAGTTTTGTTAAACATGCATGATAATATAGAATTTGTAATATAGTAGTGTATAAGACTAGATTTCAATATTTGATTCTAGTTATAATAATTTATGTGATCCCAAATTAGAATAGGAGTGATAATATAAGGCCCCATACTTAAAGCATACTTAATATTGAATTAAATGAATAATTCACATTGAGGATCTTTTCAGGTTTAGATTTTTAGAGAATTAGGACATAACTATTACATCTCAAAATATTACAAAGTAGAAACTTCTAATAAGTTTCCATAAAATAAATACTATTAAAAAGAAACATGTCTACTTCCATGTTTTAGATAGCATGAATTTCCATTGATCCCATCCTTGACCCTATTCCACATTAATTCATGTGAAAAAAATTTCAAAAAAAACATGGGGTGAGCATAAAAAGCTCAGTAAGGGATACAGAAAGAATGAAAACCGTTAGTTTTTCAGACATCATGTAAACCATGTATACTTTATCAATGTAATACCTTCACCTTTATGATGTTTTAAAAACTCTTAACTGAATAAAATATCATTACTTACCCTTTTTTAACCAAAATATTACCATAAAACCCATATAAAGAACACATAACATATAAAGGTAACTTGGGACATAAACATACTTAAGTGAAATAACCATACGACCGACTTCCACACATATCACTTAATGGAATAGTCATATGGCCGAATTCCGTACCCAATTCATTGGAGGTTATAACGTAACCACCCATCCTAGTATTCACGGCACCACCCATCATATGGTTTATCATGTAACCACCCGTCAAATGTACATATACCATTATAAAATCACAAGACATAAAACAAATATAATGTAAAGAAAACATTTCCACACTTTGATCACAATATATCACTTAAATATATTGACATAAAAAAATACATTATAAAAACCACTTTCAATACAAAAATACATTAAAGAGTATATGGTATTTTTTCATTTTAAAAACATTACGTCTTATTGAGGAATCCAAATACTAAATAATACTCGCGGTGGCGGAAAAGGTCATTGTCACTGCATACTTTAAAAAAACATTCCTTTTTGTCGTTTTGTAAAACGCTTCGTAGAAAAATATTCCTTTTGTATAAAATTAAAATTCAAAGGGGTTTATACACCGTATTAAATAAAGCTGTGTATAAAACGAAATATGCCTAAATGAAAGGAGATTGAGACGAAGTCCCTTACCTCGGGTCTGACTTCACTCGATCATTATTTAACATCCTGAACGATAAACTAGTGTTAATTAATACTTTATTAAGAACCTTTTTCAAGCATACTATTACTTTTATATCAATTATTTTCATGTTATAAGAATTATGTAATAATTTATGTTAATAATGTTTGGTTTGTCAATATTTGGTTCTTAAGTTGAAAGTGGAATTCTTACAATTACATGTTGCTCAAGTGGTCAAAGGTTCATTATATCCAGAATGATATTAATGATTTGGATATCATATATATCATATATATCCAGAATATGCATGTATTTATAATATTACATAATCATTTATAGGTGAGAAATGAAATGTGCCGTTCATGGAGACGGTAAGCCGTACGTACGCATGAACGCTACTTTCATTTCTATGTCATATTAATGGAATTAAAACTAAATGAGAGATATATATAGTTTAATTCCAGAATTATTTTAATCATTTAGATGTAACATAAATCATATATATACATTATATATATGTACTTATAATAGTACATTACATTTGGGGATAAGAAATGAAATGGACCGTTCATGGAGACGGTAAGCCGTACGTACACATGAATGCTATATTCATTTATATCACATACTTTAATTGAGTGAAATCATAATGATAAAAAGGTATATTATAATTCCAGTATATTATCATATATAATATCATTAAATCCATCCTTTATACGTCCCACATATGGCATTAACTAATCAAATCATTTTGAGGGGGCGGTAGTCCGCACATTCTAAAATTAAATTAGCATGTTTACCCACAATGGAAACCATAAAGGTATGCCACAAATGAAAAATACATAAGTTTATGTAAAAAATAAACATATTATATATCATATATAAATATAGTGTCATCTTAATGGCCACCTTTGAAGGTGATATATGAGTTTTGAACAATCATCGTTTCGTGAGGCAGAAATTCTCCATCCACAGAAACAGTATGTTCTTTAACCATTAGATGAAGGTGTGTGTAAGTGTATCTTGAATCCTTATTATAAAAACATCCCAGTATATTTAGGATACTGGTTTTGTTACAAAATAAATGAATAAAAATAGTTTAGGGGGTTGGAGAAGCAGAATAAAACATAAGAACACAAGAAAATACACTACCTTTAAAACGGGTAACTCTTTTTGATTTGAGCTAAAAGGCTTCCTTGGGAAAACTTCTGCCCCAAATGAGGCTTCTAGGAGTAAGAGAGGGATGTGTAGAGACAAAAAGGGTAGATCATTGCCGAACAAAAGGATTTAGAGGTGTGGGTAAGGAGGTAGAGGTGGGGGGCTTTTATAAGAAGAGAAGAGGGGCACTCTTGGAAGGGTATAAAATGTTACTTTATTTTCAAATGAGTTTCGGATTTCAGTGGTCCCAAATTGATGTGTTTCGAGTATAAGGTGATAAGGGTTGTAAATCCACCCATCCAATAAGGTTTTGATATGTTTATTTCTTAAATTTTACATTATATTTCCATTTTATTTGAATCGTTAAATACTGAGGTAATCGCTGCATTATCATGGTGTCATAAATAATTTAATTTATTTAATGTCTAAAAATTAAAGAAAAATATCATCATTAAGAAATATTTTTAGCATTATAATTAATATTTATAGTCGAAATTATGACTTGTATAACCTCATTTAAAAATTCTTTTAGTAAAACAACTCATGTTTGTGACATTTTAATTTTAACTATAAATAAAAAGGTATTAATGGCATTTTCCTACCAATGTGGCTCCATGGGGTCCCCATGTTGACCCATGCATTGTCTTGGTCTGCCATGACACATCCAATAAGGGTAGGACATGTGTGAAGTTCATTTAATATTATTAAAACATTATTTTTACATTAAACTACACTAATTACCTCTAATCGCGATTAATAAACATAAAATTTACTATTCACCAAAAAATTATTTTAATCCCATTGAACCACATTTTACTTCCTAATAACAAACATGTATTTCGGATTCATGAAATTCAAATCATAGAGGTGGTAAAATTTCATTTAAATGAAAAATCAGTTTTCTTATGTACCACATAGTGGTTTCACTATTCATCAAAAATTGAAGTTTTTAAGAAAAATACCAAACAATCACCCTACGCTATATTTGATATTATGAATTTAAAAATGAAGTCTATTTTAAAAAATTCAAAAAAAATAAGTTTCATTAATTATTTTAATAATTAATTTCTGCTATCAGAGAAAATAGCGTGTTTTTAGGATACAATAAGTATCAAAAGATTAACACTAGTTTAAGTCTGATTTCAAAGTGAAATAAATTCCAACGACCCCTATTGGATTAAATGATAAAAATATATTATAATTTCACATTAAAACCAATTCAAACGATAATATAATCATATAAATAAATTAAACTAAAAAGAGGTTTTGAATTAAAATACAACATTTATAAACTATTCATTAAAAAATGAACTTTATCGGAAAAATACCAAAAATTTACACAAAGTAAATTTTGATGTCCCAATTCTAAAAAAGTTTTTTATTTGGTCCAATATAATGTATAAGAGTGACCAAAACTATATTTACTGATGGTTCTCCATAAAAAGGCGATAAGTGAACCTTTAGTGAAAATTAGGGTATAAATGCCTAAAATTGAATTCTTTTCATATTTTAAGCCTTTATCCTTTATTGGATAAATGTAAAACTAGTTGAAAACATATATAATCATATTTTAGTTATTTTTATTCATTCCCGCCAATACAACGGCTACATGTTAACTACCATTTAAAATAACATTATTTTATTACTAGTGTGCAACGTAAGATTTCAATGAAACTTTTTGTTGCGTATCGGGTACGCTATCGAACATAGAAACCCCTTTAAAGTAATATTAATATTTAATTCCTAAATATTAATAAATATTAAAATGATTTATTCTTTATTTACCTGGGATGTTACATCCCTCCCCCCTTTTGGGAATTGTTTCCTCGCAATTTTATTCACTTATTAAAATAAGTGGGGGTATTTATCCCTCAGAGCATTTTCAGATTCCCACGTTGCCTTTTCACCAATATGGTTTTTCAAAAAAAACCTTTACCTGGTGAATTACCTTATTTCGCAACACTTTCTCCCTTTGGTCACGAATCCGGACTTGTTGTTCTTCATAAGAGAGATTCTCTTCCATCTGAACTACCTCTGGGCTCAAAACATGAGATGGATCTATCATATACTTTCTCAACATCAAAACATGAAAAACATTGTGTTCCTGAGATAAACTCAGAGGTAAAGCCACTCGGTAAGAAACTTATCCAACTCTCTCCAGAATTTCATATGGTCCAATGAACCTTGGACTCAAATTTTTTTTCTTACCAAATCACATCACTCTTTTCCATGGTGAAACATTGAGAAAAACATGATCACCTACCTCAAAAGATAGATCTTTCCTTCAGTTATCTGCATAACTCTTTTGTCTACTCTGAGCTGTTATCATGTGTTTCCGAATCAACTGAACTTTTTCTGCCATCTCTTCTACCAATTCTGGTCCCATCAGCTTCCTTTCACCTACTTCATCCCAAAAAGCTAGAGTTCAACATCACTTCCCATATAATGTCTCAAATGGTGCCATCTGTATACTAGAATGAAAACTGTTATTATAAGAAAACTCAACCAAAGATAGATTTTGGTCCCAACTTCCCTAATAATCCATAGAGAAAGCTCATAGCATATCCTCCAAGGTCTGAATTGTTCGTTCTGACTGCCCATCTGATTGCGGATGAAAAATTGTACTAAAATTTAATTCACTACCCAAATACTTCTGAACGCCTTTCCAAAAGATAGAAGTAAACCTAGGATCACGATCAAATACAATGGATAGGGTATCTCCATGCAACCTAACTATCTCTTTAAGATACAATCGAGAAAGTAGATCTAGAGACAAAGTATCTCGAATAGGAAGTAAATGACCAGATTTAGTCAGTCGATCAACAATAACCCAGATTGCAGTATTACCTTGAGATGTCCTCGATAATCCCACAACAAAGTCCATGGATACATTTTCCCATTTCCACTCTGGAACTGGTAAAGGCTGAAGCATCCATTTCGGTAACTTCCACTCTGCTTTAACCTGCTGACAAGTCAAACACTTCACAGTAAAATTAGCAATATCCCTTTTCATTTTGTCCCACCAGTAATACTCCTGAAGATCTCTATACATCTTCGTACTTCCTGGATGAACTGAAAACGCAGAACTATGAGCTCCACATAACAACTCTCTCTTCAACTGTGAATCACAAGGAACACATAATCTCTTCTAAAAACTCAAAACACAATCATTATCAATGTTTAATTCAGGCAACATACCCTTCTGAACCAGCTCTACCTTTTTCTGTATCTCACTATCTTCCCTCTGTGCTTGCTTAATTTTGTCTGATAGGGATGATCTCACTGATAGATGAAACAAAAAAGAAGAACAACATTCACCAAAAACTTCTATACCAAAGTTCATCAAATGAAAAACCAAAGGATCTCATTCCAAATGTATCATGGTTAATGAAGCATTACTTTTTCGACTCAATGCATCAACCACTTTATTTTCTTTTCCCGGATGGTAATGAATTGTACAATCATGATCCTTGATTAATTCCAGCCATCTCCTTTGTCTCATGTTCAATTTTTTATGAGGGAATATATACTTTAAACTTTTGTGATCAGTATATATTTCGCACTTTACACTATACAAATGATACCTCCAAATTTTTAATGTGAAAACAACAGCAGCTAATTCCAAATCATGTGTAGGATAATTTACGTGATGAGTTTTCATCTGTCATGAAGCGTAAGCAATTACCTGATCATTCTGCATAAGGACACAACCAAGTCCCTTCAACAAAGCATCACTGTATATAACAAACTCACCATTCCTGGAAGGAGGTGCCAAAACTGGAGCATTCACCAATCTTCATTTCAAATCCTGAAAACAATCATCACATTCTTTTGTCCAGATAAACTAGATACCCTTCCGAGTTAGCTTAGTCATTGGACTAGATAAACACGAAATTTTTTTAACAAATCTTCAGTAGTTACCATCCAAACCATGAAAACTATGGATATCGATTACATTTGTGGGTCTTGGCCATTATTCAACAACTTTTTTTTAGCAGGATCGAAAGTTATACCATTTATTGGAAACAATGTGACCAAGGAAAGAAATTTATTGTAACTGAAACTCATAGTTGCTGAATTTTCCATAAATTTTCTTTTCTTTTAATGTTTTCAATATAATCATTAAACGACTTTCATGATCCTCTTTACATTTATAAAACACTAAAATATTGTCAGTAAACACAACCACAGTTTATCACCTGAGTCAACTGAGCCATCACTCCAACAAACTGTTCAATTCTGATTCTGACCATCTCAGGATGCTGATTTAGAAGTTTATTTCCTTCTATATACCTTCCTAGCACTACTTTCATGTATCCTCTTCGAAAAACCATTCTAAACATAGAAATATATTAGGCGAAGAAACATGGTAATCTTTAAAGGCTATATCATTTCAATCATACCATAAATTAACTTATAATTTAACACTTTTCTAACTCCTAAAGTTGTCTAAACCGACCTATGATAGCAACTATAAGGCCCCGCCCTTAAACCATACTTAATATTGAATTAAATTAATAATTCACATTGAGGATCTTTTCAGGTTTAGAGTTTTAGAGAATTAGGACATAACTATTACATCTCAAAAGATTACAAAGTAGAAACTTCTACTAAGATTACATAAAATAAAATCTCTTAAAAATAAACATGTTTATTTACATGTTTTAGATAGCATGACTTCCCATTGATCCCATCCTTGACCCTATTCCACATTAAGTCCAGTGAGAAACATTTCAAAAAAACATGGGGTGAGCATAAAAATCTTAGTAAGGGATACACAACGAATGAAAACATATAGTTTTTCAAACATCAAGTAAACCATGTATACTTTATCAAAGTAATACCTTCACCATTATGAAGAAGTAAAAACCCTTCACTGAATAAAATATCATTACATAACCTTTTGTAACCAAAATATTACCATAAAACCCATATAAAGAACACATAACATATAAAGGTAACTTGGGACATAAACAAAGTTATGTGGAATAACTATACGGTCGACATCCACACAAATCACTTAATTGAATAGCCATACGGCCGACTTCCATACCCAATGAATTGGAGGTTATAACGTAACCACCAGTCCTGGTATTCACGACACCACCCTTCATATGGTTCATCACATAACCACCCGTCAAATGTCCATGTACCATTATAAAATCATAAGACATAAAACAAATATAATGGAAGGAAAACATTTCCACACATTGATCACAATATATCACTTAAATATATTGATATAAAAAAATCCATTTTAAAAAACACATTCAATACCAAAATACATAAAAGAGTATATGGTATTTATTTCATTTTAAAAACATTACGGCTTGTTGAGGAATCCAATGACTAAATAATACTCACGGCGGAGGAAAAGGTCATTGTCACTGCATACGTTAAAAGAAACATTCCTTTTTGTCGTTTTGTAAAACGCTTCGTAGAAAAAGATTCATTTTGTATAAAATTAAAATTCAAAGGGGTTTATGCACCGTATAAAATAAAGCTACGTATAAAACGAAATATCCCTCAATGAAAGGAGATTGAGACGAAGTCCCTTACCTTGGGTCCGACTTGACTCGATCGTTATTTAACGTCCTGAATAATAAACTAGTGTCAATTTATACTTTCTTAATAACCTTTTTCAAGCTTACTATTACTTTTATATCAATTATTTCCATGTTATAAGAATTATGTAATCATTTGTGTTAATAATTTTTTGTTTTTTCGATATTTGGTTCTTAATTCGAATGTGGACTTCTTACAATTACATGTTGTTCGTGTGGTAAAGGTTCATTATATCCAGAATGATATTCATGATTTGGATATCATATATATAATCTATATCCAGAATATACATGTATTTATAATATTACATAATCATTTAGAGGTAATAAATGAAATGCACCGTTCATAGAGACGGTAAGTCGTACGTACGCATGAACGCTACATTCATTTCAATGTCATATTAATGGAATTAAAACTAAATGAGAGATATGTATATTTTAATTCCAGAATTATATTAATAATTTATATTTAACCTAAATCATATATATCCATTATATATATTTATTTATAATAGTACATTACATTTGGGGATAAGAAATGAAATGCACCGTTCATGGAGACGGTAAGCCGTATGTACACATGAACACTACTTTCATTTCAATCTCATACTTTAATTGATTGAAATCATAATGATAAAAAGGTATATTATAATTCCAGTATATTATCATATATAATATCATTAAATACATCCTTTATACGTCCCACGTATGGCATTAACGAATCAAATCATTTTGAGGGGGCGGTATTCCGCACTTCCTAAAATGATATTATCGTGTTTACCCACAATGGAAACCATAAATGTATGACACAAATGAAAAATAAAGAAGCTTAAGTAAAAACTAAACATATTATATATCATATATAAATATATTTTCATCTTAATTTCCACCTTTGAAATTGTTTTATGAGTGTTGAACAATCATCGTTTCGTGAGGCAGAAATTCGCCATCCACAGAAACAGTATGTTCATTAACCATTAGATAAAGGTGTGTGTAAGTGTATCCCTAATAATTCTTATAACAAAATCCTAGTATATTTAGGATAATGGTTTTTTTACAAAATAAATTAATAAAAAGAGTTTAGTGGGTTGGAGAAGCAGAATAAAACATAAGAACACAAGAGAATACACTACCTTTAAAACGGGTAACTCTTTATGATTTGAGATCAATGGCTTCCTTGGGAACACTTCTGCCCAAAGTGAGGCTTCTAAGAGTAATAGAGGGATGTGTAGGGACAAAAATAGTAGAGCTTGGCCGATCCAAAGGCTTGAGAGGTGCGGGTAAGGAGGTAGAGGTGGGGGGCATTTATAAGAGGAGAGGAGGGGCACTCTTGGAATGGTATAAAATGTTACTTTATTTTCAAATGAGTTTCAGATTTTAATGGTCCCACATTGATTTGAATCGAGGATAAGTTGATAAGGGTTTTAAGTCCACCCATACAATAGGTTTTTTACTTGTTTAGGTCTTAGATTTTACATTATCTTCCCATTTTATTTAAATCATTAAATAATGAGGTAATCACAACATCATCATAGAGTCATAAATAATTTAATTTTTTTAGTGTCTAAAAATTATAAAAAAAATATCATGATGTATGAAATCTTTTTATATTTATAATGAATATTTATAGTCAAAATTATGACTTGTGTAACCCCATTAAAAAATTGTTTTAGTAAAACAACTCATGTTTGTGACATTTTAATTTTAACTTTAAATAAAAAGGTATTAATGATATTTTACTACCAAAGTGGCTCGTGGGGTTCCTAAGATGACCCATGGATATTCTTGGTCTCCCATGGCACATAAAATAAAGGTAGGACATGTGTCACGTTCATTTCATATTATGAAAACATTATATTACCTTAAACTACACTAATTACCTCTAATCGCGATTAATAAACAGAAAAGTTACTATTCACCAAAAATTATTTTAATCCCATTAAACCACATTTTACTACCTAATAACAACCATGTATGTCAGATTCGTGAAATTAAAAACAAAAATTTGGTAAAATTTCATTTAAACGAAAAATCAGTTTGTTAAGTACCACTTAATGGTTTCACTATTCATAAAAAATTGATGTTTTTCAAAAAAATACCAAAAATTCACCCTAAGCTATATTTGATATTCCGAATTCAAAAATGAAGTCTATTTTACATAATTCAAAACATATAAGTTGCATTAATTAATTTAATAATTAATTTCCACTGTCATAGCAAATAGCGTGTTTTTATGAAATAATAAGTATCAAAAGATTGACACTAGTTTATGTCTGATTTCAAAGTGAAATTAATTTCAACGACAACTATTGGATTAAATGGTAAAAATATATTCTAATTTCACTTTAAAACCAATTCAAACGATAATATAATCATATAAATAAATTAGATTAAAAAGAGGTTTTGAATTAAAATACAACATTTTTTACTGTTCATTAAAAAATGAACTTTATCGGAAAAATACCAAAAATTTACAGAAAGTAAATTTTGATGTCCAGATTCTAAAAAAGAGTTTTATTTGGTCTAATAGAATGTATAAGAGTGACCAAAACTATATTTAATGATTGTTCTCCATCAAAAGTCTATATGTGAACATTTAGTGAAAAGTAGGGTATAAATGACTAAAATTGAATTCTTTTCGTATTTTAAGCCTTTATCCTTTATTGGATAAACATAAAAATAGTTAAAAAACATATATAATCATATTTTAGTTATTTCTATTCATTCCCGCCAATACAATGGCTACGTGTTAACTACCATTTAAAATAATATTATTTTATTACTAGTGTGCAACGTAAGATTTCAATGAAACTCTTTGTTGCGTATCGGGTACGCTATCGAACATAGAGACCCCTTTAAAGTAAAATTAATATTTAATTCGTAAATATTAATAAATATGAAAATTATCTATTCTTTATTTACCTGGGATGTTACAGATAATGTTCAAACTATAGAAAACATAGAATGGAAACATTGAAAATTATAGGAATGACTCAAAAATGACACATACCCTTTATCCATGAAATTTATAGGGTTCAATCGAATTTATCAGTGGTCTATTTACTAATATAATTTTTTTAGAATTTAACTATCATAATAATTTTTCAAAAATATCTAGTGATTTAACCAAATAATATCTAAAAGGAGATTCAAACTATGTGTGAATTAATTCCTATTTTTCAAATACTATGTAAATATTTACTCAATACCAACGCTCTCCTATTAGTTTTATTAACCCATGGTATAAATATTCTAGTCCTCCATCCAATTAAAGTATGCATAAGGGGATTTACTTTTTGGGAAACCACTTACCTGACACATCACGTAAATTTTGGTATTTTTTCCATTATTAGTTTTTTAAATATGGTATTTACTTGGTTTTTCATATCATAATCCCCAAACACAAAAACAATTTTTCAGATACTAACATTGACTACCCATGTCTTCAATATAACTTAATTCTAGATTTATTAAATAAAGGAACACATTTTATAATCTCTGGGGTTCATGAGTACTAGTTCATTGGGAAAATTAGATAAATAACACAATAACATGAAACCTGGATACAAAAAAATATTTAAAAACCACATAACAAGCTCTTGAATTTCAATTTATTTTCTAAAAATTTAAGGGATAACCTGAGGAAATACATAATAAAGGGGAGAGTTATAATGCACATTAATAAATTAATAATGGTATAATATAAATTAAAGAATTACATGCGAGTTAATAGGAACATCATGGTAATATACAAGGGATGGTCATTATAAAATTGAACATTGAAGCATGATATATAATGATAACATAAAGGAAAAATGGTAATGTGGAAATAACATAAAACATGACATCATAATCATATGTCAATCCTAACCCAGGATACTTCATAGAATATATCTATTAGGATAAACCTAAATGAACTATACATGACATGTATTCATATAAAAACATTACCCAATGCATTTTAGGGTTATATAGTTCATGTCCCAACCATCAAATTCCATTCATGTATAAGCATAAGTGTGAAATATAGATCATCAAACATAATGATGTAATTCATCACATTTAAGCCCATGATTAAAGGTTTTTGGTTATATATATTGATGTACATAATAAGTGAATTATATTAATATATATGTTAAAACCATTTAATGGTAAAGGGGATGGGTATTATCTATACAGATATTTTTCATGGAAAATTGTAGTATAATTTTGGCCGCATCATTGTGGTACATATATTCTCATTAAAATAATTTAATTAGTGATAATGGGCTCTCTAATTACATGAAAATTATATGGATAGTAAGTGGGTTGTGTAAAAATATTTTCTAACCATAATAATTGGGAATAAAAATCAATAATTTAAAGTAAGTTCTTGAATAAAGTGGAGAATGAGGGGATCCCTTAACTTAAGAGGGAGCTTCTAAAATCTTGAGTAGTTCTTCATAAGTGACCGGGGACACCTTAAGAGTGTTCCTAAAAAAAGGTAGTGTAATTTGGGTTAAAAGTGGTTTTATTATAGAGTTATGGGTTGTTGGGTGGGTTTTCATATTAATAAGTGTGAATTAATTAATAATTTCAAAACATGGGATTTGGACTACATAAAATAAAATAATCAGAAAAAAAATCCTTCCCAAGGTTTAGCCCATCTATTCTACCAAATAGGAGTGCTTGTAAATATTTCATAATTATATGAACCTAAATTATTAAACTAATAACTTTATTATATGTGAGAGTGAGTGATGTTTATAAATAAATAATTTTAAAATCATAAAATATAATATTGGTTATGGATGATTCATTCAGGGTTTATAAAATTATTTAAATAACTTTAGAAAGAAAATATTTTAATGCAGTGAAAAATATTTTTGTTATTTATACTATCTATTTTGTTTATTACATAACTTCTTTGTCATTTTTATTGTATAATATATACCTTATATTTCTACTTTACTTAATTTTTACCTTAAAATATGAATGTCTTACAAAATTCTGAGAAATTGACTCTTGGCTAATGTTGACTTGATGACATCAAAAATTAATTTTGTTTTTTATAAATTGTTCTATAAATATTAAAAAAAACTTAATAAAAAATAAAAATTTATAGATAAAATAACTGTTTTTATGATGATTACAGTTTCAAACCATTAAATATTAAATTTAACATAAAAAATAATAATATCAATAATATTTAAATAAATATCATCTATTTATAATATTTATTAGAAAATTGATTTATTAAATTATTCAATTAATCATAAAATTACCTTGATTTAAACTATATATTTCCCAAAATAAAATTTATGTTTCATCGTACAGATATATAATTTATTAAAACCACCTATTTAATAATTTTTTAAGTAATAATGTAAATGGATATATATATACTCATTATTTTATTAACATTGAAAAGATCCAAAATCGTACTTTTATGGTCAATATATAGATTCCCTTATTAAAAAATAAATTCCTCTAATGTAAGGTGTGTAATAGTGACACATTCATATGGTGGTTCGAAGAACATGTTTTTGGGTTATGATCATGATAAAATTTCACATCTCCTGTAAAATGTTTCGTTGATGCTTTAGTTATTAAATATTGTCTTGATTTTGGATAACATAATACTCAAATGGTTCCATCCCCCTCCGATACTCAAATAAATTGGATTTATAGGGTACAATCCTAATGATCAAGGTCATCAATTAGTCAATATGCGTAAATTAGACATATCAAAACCCTTAATATATACTGATCATAACAATTACTATAAAATGACTATATTATCAATAGTTGTGATACCAAATTGTATTGTAAATCTTATATGAAATAACATATAATTTTCTAGAATATCCAAAGTAGTGCATGTGTTTATATAAGTACATTTCTTAATAAGGAATTTACTCATTTAAAAAAAGGTATTTCATTTGTAATTGATTTAGTGATTACAGTACTAATGGTCGTGTCATTCTCTATTTTTCTAGACAGATACCGGGGAGTCATCAGCTTGTTACTCCGATGTGGTGAATAGCACAAACAATATTGTACTACTAGTATTTTTGATGATGATGGTGATGTATGATACGAATAATAATTTTTTTCAATTGGTGGAGGATTCCTATGGATTGATCATAAGATGTGAATCATATTTTGGAAACGGATTATAACCAAATAATTTTATCATTGGAATTAATTCTTGTCCATTAAAGAATTTTTTCAACCTAAAAGCATTGGGGAGGACACATCACCTTTTGTGGTTGTGCGATAAGGACCCACCAATGTAGTTTAATTTCTTATGCTGAGGACACATAGGAAAAGGGTTCCCAGTCAAGGATCATAAGGGAACTTTGTCGAGGAGGATTGAGGGACCCAAAAGTGTGGTGGTCTCTCAATATGGATGGTAACATGTCGTTAATATGGACAAGATAATGTTAGGGTGGATTCGGGTTCCCAGTTTGGAGCATAGAGAGGCTTCCTACATATCCTATTTAGCTGGGTATCAAAGTCCATGGAGTTTTATACATTGGGACATACATATTAGAGGAGACCCAAAAGGGGGAATTATTGGGGATTATAAGTAGAAGGTACACACATTGTGGTACCTCATTGGGAATATGGCCCTTTCAATGTTGAATTATGGTTTCAGGGCATATAACATGTAGGAGTCCCTTTTGGGTAATGTGATCAAGAATATATTATGATATCCACAAACCTATATGACCATTTGAGTTGTTATCGAAGTGAGAGAAAAGAATATATAACGAATATGATGATCACATGACCTTACCCTATCTATTGAAGGGTGTTGTTGGAACCAAAAGAGAGAAGGGGAAATTTATATGTTCCCATTTCCTCTCTAGTTTTGATAACTATGATAATTGTCATTGGTGACATATCTAGATACATCCCCAATGGAGTTGAAGAAGAGAAATAACACCTCCTCCAGCTATAAGGGATTGAGGATTGTCTATAGAGGAGTTCTTTGTGATCATTCCAAATTTATAATGTAAATACCAATAGTATCCTTCATCAAAATGAATGGAAAAATAATCCTTTGAATCCATATAACAGTGAGATTAACATGGGAATCTCATTGTTTGGACCTGTGTTACTATGGGAATGTAACCTAACGGGCATTCAGAGAGTATACTTCTCAGTAATGTTTACCCATGTGACACTACTTACCACATGTAAGAAAAATAAAAAGGGCTTGATGATGTAACCATTGATTTTATCATAAATTTCCAATGGCTTTGGAATTAGCCAGGTTTTAATTCCGTTGAACTGGTTCATTAAAGGGGCACCATAGGAGCTGATGATACAATATAATGGAGTTATTAGATACCGGGAGTGGAATTCCATAGGATACCCCTTCCACATATCACGTTCTATAGAAGGATGAAAATACCTTAGTATATCATGGTGCTTTGCGGGTAAGGGGGTCGACATACCATTGTTGTATGGAGAACAGATTGTGGTCTATATTTCACATTTCTATGTGGGTCTAGGTTCCATATATGTATCATGGTGTTATGCATTGTTGAGTTCCTCCAATATTGTTCTTTACATCATGGGGTATCTTTCCAGCCACATAGCATGCAGCTAAGCTAGATCGAGTTCCTTCTGATTAGTGATTTTCAATGTAGGGTACCTAGTTGCAATAGATTGGATGGTTCTATTCCATGTGGGGAGTATTCCTGAAAAGGATTTCATGTCCATAGACATTCAATTCATTGTATTTCTATCATCCATAATTATATTCAATGGGTTTTACATATAGTAAATTGTTTAATAAATCCATCTTCTGTGGAACTACAAATCACTTTGTTGGTATCCCCTTCTACACATTTACGAAATCCAAGATCCCCCTTTCCATTTCGCTTAGGATCTATTTACATATAAGTATAGAAACTGGTTAGTGGTTTTCCTGTTCATCTATGAATAGGGAATTATTCCACAATTACCAAATCCCATGAGAGATACCCATCCGATTATTGACATAGTTAATAGGGTCATAAGGTTATTTGTTTTGGGGAAGTAATCACATCATTCGTCCCTAAAATAATTTTTTTTCATTCGTGTGGATACTATGGTACCACTATTCTCTTGACCCATTTTATTTCATGGGAGAGTGTTGTTTTCTAGATGGCCATCTTTTCCTCCTTCCTACATGTGAGTTAATTTCATTAGGGGAAGCTGAAATCACCATATCTATCTCATGACCTATTTAGTTCATGTTTTATTCACCAAAGCAGATATCCAAGGTGTGTGAAACTATGAGATGGATTTAGGCTACATGATATCCTCTTTTACTTATCCACATTCTCTCCTGTAAATGTTTTTTCTTCAGTCCTCCCTCAATTTTTTTCGTTATGTTTTTTTCCAATTTTTAATGGATTATTTTGTATTCCTTTTCAATGTTTTTAGGAACCAAAAAATTACTCCCATCGGAATGGGTTATAATTGGTAGGGAAATATGAACCAATTCTAATGTATAATGTGATTATATTTTGTACTGGTTTGCATTTGGATAGTTTAACCATAGAAGGAAACCACAACTATATTTTGGAGTCCCATCTCAATTGACTTTTGGAATTTTTCTCGAAGAACTCTGTGCTCCTGTGAATATCTCAGGATCACCTTGCATCCATGAACTACTCTCCTTGTGGGCTGGTAATCCAACAAACTAATATTTTAATATGAAAATGGTGAGTTCTTTATTCAACATAGTGAGTAGTTGATCAAAATATTATCATTTAGTGAACTGTTGATTCTATGTCCAATTCCTCCCAGGACAACGCTTCATGGACATTATGAAACTATTGGTTCGTAGAAGGTTCCTTCAGGATCAATTTTAATATAGGAATTGTATCCTTTTTCAATTTTGTTATTATAATTTTGTTGTGTTGAAAATTTGATGCAGATAGAAGGATACACCATTCATTGGAATGCTTACATTGATTCTCTATAATTGCATTTAATGAATCACTAGAAAAAATTATTAGTTTTTGCCAAAGAGGATATACAATTTATGATAGGTTTCATATTTAATGATTTGGTCTACCATCTAATGTAGTGATTCTAAAACCATATTGGTCCAGCCAACATAAACCCTAGATAATTGACAATAGTAACATTACTAAGTCCCTTATCTCAGAAAAGGGGTGATTCGTATTAAAAATATACACTTATGGGTATCTTTTAAATTATACCCCAAGCCACTGGAGGTCATTCTATGGGGGCTGGATGACAAGGCTCAATGATACTAATGCACAACGAGAATGGAATCAATGTATGAAAAACATGGCTGTCTAAAAAATTGGACATTCACATGGAGGCTTATTCATCGGGGATTGGGTGTTTCCTCTATGGGTTCACCAAATCTATGATGAATTTAGAGCTATGTTGCAGGTCATGGGGATATATGAGGTATATTGGGTGTCATAAACATATACTCATCGAATCTGATGTCTCCTCCCACATATTTTTAGTAGGTGGACCTAGACACCAATACCTAGAATTTCATTCATGAGGATATTGAAATTAAACATTGGTAAGACCTATAAATCTCAATAGTTCCAATTTTTAGTGTCATGTGTGAAGAATTCCTACCACCTCATTATGCCATGGTTGAATAGTAGTGGATTCCTCCACTTTCCAAGAAACTCACTATAATGTAAAAATCCATTTAAAATGATAATGACCCTCTTCCGATGAAATACATTCTATTTTATTATTAGATTAATTTATTTTCCATGAAAATATGTCAAAAGATATGTTCATAGAGACCAATGACATTAATAACCATTGAAATTCAAAGGTGAAAAGATTAATATTTTCTTATCATATAATATGGTCGATTAAATGAATATGGATGGAACCATATCCAAGGTAAAGACTCTTTTTTTATGATTGATGTACTTTTGAAACATGTTTCTATGAGTTAGAGTCACAACCTTTACATTAGAGGCTCAATTGGACAATAGTAGATCCCTCATTTTGGTCAATCCAGTGTTAGAAAAAAACATATCATTCCATTGGATGGTAAAATGTGGGAAAACCACAACTCTAACTGGTCAATCATTTTCATATATTATGGGGTTGGATGGGGGCTCATATGGGAAACAATTTTTTTTTCAATCCTTAGTCAATTCAAGGTTCTAATATCTACACATACCATTAAATAATAAGAGAGGTAATTATAATGTATTCAGATGAGCAGGATGAGACATAAGAGTAGAGATTGATGATCTAGCTCAATGGTCACGACTTTTGCACTTATGATCCTTACTATTCCATTACTAGTGTTTCGGTAAACAGTGAATCAGAGGAGTTTTTTAAGTAAAGATACCATTTTCCTTGAGATAAGGAATCATAGTTTCTTTAATTAATAGATAACATAGCAATGTGGGTACATGCCATGTCGATTATGTTGTCAATTCAATAATGTTCTATTGTTTTTCCCTCCCACCATTAACAACACATCCCAGTATAAACATTTAATGATAGCTCGAAAAAATTAGCTAATGTTTACCTGGGAAAATACCCAGCATTTTATTATGATTTTTAATCTTGTGGAGTTAATTTCTACCCTAAAAAGTTTATATGATTATATTTTTATTCAATCATATCCAATTGGTCAAATAAAAAATTCAATCCACTTTTACAGGGCTCTTATATAATTTGTGACATAAGGATTTTCAAAATAAATCCATAGGGCTGTCTAGACGTGGAAATTTTCCATTAAAATACCTTTTTTTAACCCATGAAAAAGAATTTGAGATCATTGGGTTCAACCACTCCTGCTTACAGTGCTACTATTGATGGAGAAGTGGCCATCTCATCTAATTACACCTTTCTGGTGACCTGGAAGCAATTTGATTCTTTATGTAGTGATTGGTCTTCTCATGCTCAATCCCCTCACACTCTATGACACTTTACTGAACAGAAATTTTTCACTCTACCTGGGTTCACCAATGTGGATGTACCTTCCAAAATTTTTTATGACGATGACAATGAAATTGTTAATCTCTACATTAAAGACATTGAATAATTGATTCTTGATTGGTAGAATCATTGTAAATATTCTTGTCATGTACAATCCATGGTGAGGTATTAGGTAAATGAGGAGGATGATGACGATGGACATTCCTCAGGTTGTGATGATATCACTGACCGTTTAGTTATGAATGGGTAGAGTGAGATTCCTCACTTCCACCAGAAACCTCACAAGAGTACAGCCCCTAAGGGTTTCAGGGGGTAGAGGCACCTAAGGAAAAATTTGATTTATTGATGCCTATTTCACTTCTCACAATTAATCCTTGAACATTATATATCCAGAGAAAAAAACATTCCCTAAGGATTTGAAGGTATATTATTCCTTAATGGAATGTGCTTCTAAAGAATATATCTGGGAGAAGGTTCAAGAAGACCCCTTTGAACATATGTGCTTTGTAGAATCTATTTTTTCCTATATGGATTTATTATCAGGAACATCCACATGAGGTAGAAATATATTTGGAAGAGATAGATGACTACATCAATTAATTTAAAGGTATGCCATATTGGTATGATTGAGTAGATAATGAGGAAATAATCCGAAATCCAGATGATAAAGAAGAAGAGGTAGTTATATTTTTGGTCCTAAACCACACATTTTCATGTTTTTATATTGCAAAACACATATTACTTATTCATTTAGGATTTTGAGGACACTAGGGATAGAATTTTTTCTCTAGTATAATCCCTATTGGGTATAGTAGATTGAGGAAAATGATCATTTGGTTGCTGGTGTTGCTGGGGAGGGTTCTCCAAGATCTACATAGAATATGTTGGTAGTCCTTATTCTTATAAAAAGTGATTTTCCATATCATCATCCCTCTATTTCTTCAATTATATGTTCAACCAAATGGAATACCATGAAATGTTGATAGACATCACAATTGTCATTATGTATAAAAATAGGGTTTATAGGTAACTATTGTATCTCCTTATTATATTTTTGATTTAAAACCCATTAGGAATTGACCAAATATAAATCAAAGAATATTGTGTAGGAATGATGAGCAACCAAGAATCAATTTACCAACCTTTTTTTACTTTTATTACTTCTATGGTGTCATTGTTTTTTATAACAAGTACTACCTAGAAAAACTAGAAAGCCCTGCAAAACTGAGGTATTTAGAGGAGTTATGAGCCCCAAAGGGCCTATGTTCATGAGAATGAAACCTTTTTCCCCAGAGTGGGAGTATTTTTAGAGGATGAAACTTAAACAGAGTGTGACATTCCTCTTCCTATTCAGAAAAATGTTATGATCTCACCCATGGAAAATGACTAGATGAGGGGGCCCATAAAACTGGGGGCATCATGAATATATTAATTCCTTGGAGGTTTACCTCCCCCTATAATGATACTTTTATCCCTACAAGTGGTGTATTTGGGAGATGATGTTCCAACTAGGCATATTAATTTCAATTATTTAGGGGATATATCTATAGAGGAGGTTGTGATTCTAGCTCAAAGAGGGTTATAATCAGATATCATCCATAGTTCATTGATGATTATTCTAATACGTAATGATCCAATAATTGATATTATTGATTCTATCTATCTAAATGAGAATATTATCAATCCACATGTGTCATTGAATGTCCTCTAAGTCTATTTTTGGGTTTAGGATGAAACACCTACTTTCTCATTGTAAGAACCAGGGTTTTCATATGAGGTATGAATCCTTTTATTTTTGGTTTAAATTCCTTATTAAGGCCTTATGTGAATGATTAAATTGATCAAATCTGTTTTGGAGGGGTTCTGAGTTTATTCGGAGTTTAGAACCCAATTTTGGTATAAAAATGACATGGCACACAGATTGTGCATGACCTGTGCGTGGATATGACTAACCGTGCGTGAAGTCTGAAAAGTGCAGGTTTTCAGTAGAATGCTTTCTCACTGTTACCACACAATTAGTAAACTATGTGGGTTCACTGTTCGATATGTCCCTTTCTAGATAGTGAGGTGCGTATGGTTTGTTGATTTTTTGGGAAAGGGAATATGTAAATCTTTTGACCCTTCTGTGTTTTTATTTTTTTAATATTTTAATTAGAACCCAATTTTTTTGATTTTAAGACCAAATAGGGTTTCCTCCTCCATCAGAAAAAATCTATCCCGGAGCTCACCCGTGAAAAACCTTGTATAGGTTATGAGTGAGTTCCTCTATCCTACCTCTATTTTGATCGACGATTTTCTCATCAGATCTACAAATGGTGAGTCCTTGATTCATTTTTAGTCATTGTTGATTCTTCGGAACGACAGCTGTGCTATTTGGATTTAGGCTCATATTCCAAAATATTCCATTTATCTTCTGTTAATTGTATTTATTTAAAATTAGGATGAATCAAGACTTGACTCAAGATGATCTGTCTACTATTGATTCTTGTTTTATTGGGTATACCATCATTCAACATTTCATTTGTGTTTTTCAGGTGTTCTGCATTTACCCCTTCCATCAAACATTTTGGCAGGGTGTCGTTTTTTGACTGAGTAGATTTTTGTAGATATGGTTAGACCTAGTGAGGATGACCATAGGTTATTTTTTGGGTGTGTTAGAACCCTTTTCTCATTTTGAGTTCACCTGAGCAAATCAACATAATGAATTAGATTGGTTATGCCTATTTAAACCACCCAAGTGTTTTGTGATTTTACATGCCTTGTTATAGGGAGCCCATAGATGTATTTATAGCTTGAGTAGCTTGATTGGGGGATGTACTACCTCATTATATAGTTAATATCATGTTATGCCTCATCTATTTTGATATATTTTTCATGTTAAATGGATAATATGGGTGAGTATACCTATATAAAATGACTAATCACTCATTAAATGGTTTATATGGGAGGGTAGTTCTATACTATTGGTAATGATAAATTGGTTGCATGAGTGGGTATACTAATTACGTGTGCCGGTTTATGAGACTGGGTAAACTCACATTGAATGAATGCCTAATTAGAATGTTTGAATGCATGATTACAAGATTGAATGTTTTGATAGATTCCATAGACTGCTCGCCATGAATATGGAATGTGGTAATGGGTGCCATGGGTATACTCTTCACATTGGGTCTGGATTATATTTGATGCATCTGACCTTGATACCCCACAGATCTAGCTTTCTTGGGATCACGTAGGACATAATTTTTCCATTATCCTAGAACCCCATCATAGACTGAACTGAATTTCTACCAGGGACTACCATGGGAGTCGATTGGATGACTTGGAAAACCAACTTGGATCCATCCCTCCATGGTATTGGTATTTTAAATTGATGCCTTAGTCTATTTATACCTTGGATCTAGCCCTTACGGTATACAAATCACTATAAGTTGTGGTGGTGGAATAGATTACTTCACTATACTATGTGGCGATAGAATACTTGATTTATCTATAGATCGTGGATGTGGGTTACATGCTACAGATGGATGTATGGTGTGGACGTACAAAATTCGTATTTACTTGTTATATCTTCCTTCTTAGTAGATGACTCTTTTTTGCAGGTACCCTTGAGGGCTGTTTGATTTTACATGTTATAGTAGACTTATTCCATGGGAATATGCACTTACATAAAGGTTGTTTTCACTTGATTATACCATTCTAGAACTATCATTGGAATTGTATAGACCATGGTGGTTACCGAATGGGATGTTTATCTCAAACCTTGTTTTGGTCTCCTTGGGGACCAAAACAGATTAAATGGTTGTAGGTGATGATAGGGGAATGTTACCTAGTACATGTTATTAATAATTTCTTTGGATAAGGGTAGCCTAAGACCATGTTCTGGATTGAGATGCTGTGATACTTTTTTGGTATTTTGTTCTTTTAAGATACTTGTATTTTATTGTATTTCTATGTATTGTTCAAGCTGATTTCGATATAGTTGTACCATATGCATCATTTTTTATATGAGGCACTACTTGTTATTGATATATATATATATATATATATGAATATATATTTCTACTTACAATATTTTTAGTTGATTTATTATTTATTATCATAGGTTATTGAAAGTTTTTCCTTTCATTGTGATACTATGGTAATGAGGGAATAGTCTCCACACTGAATCACCTATGCCCCCACTGCTAGTCCGAAGCCTATGGCATTTGGAGAGATGCACTAGAGTGATTGTGACCAATCGGGATCAGGGCACCATTTCGGGTGACATTCTTGTTCAGGATGTTACAGTGTGTTGTCAGAAGATTATTCTGGTTCGACATACTATTTGGTGATACTAGACTTTGATTAGAAGGAAATGATGTTTGGTAATAAAATATTCTTGTGATTAGCTACCCTACATATAAGGAAATTCCAAATTTCCTTTAATTCAGTTCTAATTTCTGGATTTTAACTATTATGATTGCTTTTATTTCAACATTTGGGTGATGAACTTGATTTATGCTATTACTATAAATGATATTATGTGATCTATTTTTGTTTTAAATGATGAGAGTGTGTGTGCTATATCAAGCCTCATATAGACACATGTTTTAATTACATACAATAAATTATGCCATTCCATCTAGGATGAATTAGATATTACATGTTGTAGCGATAGTTTATGTGAAATTTTTTTCTACTGATGTGTCAGTTGGGTGTATTAGATAATGGTGTGACATTATATTTCAATCCATTAGCTGTATGGGCCCATAGGAATTCATAAATGACATGCTGATGTACTGTAATGGTTTAATGAACTAGTTAATTGTATGGATTGAATTTCCTCCATGTTCTAGGTTCATAAGCAATTATGGGCCCTCAGGAATTCTGAATTGGTAACCCATGGAAACTTTCCTTGATAAGTAAATGGAAATCAAACTCAAATAGTGATTAGAGACTTGATATTGAAAAACACTTTTGGAAATACATGATTTAAATTCATCTTATTAACATTAATTTTTTATTAACCAACACTAATAGTATATTCGGGACCTTATTGGCATCGATTTTAAGTAAAAATAAACCCAAAACGCATTTATTGATGTTTTTTGGCGTCATTTTTTGTTAAAACCAGCACACAAAATAATAAAAAAAATGTTTTAGCATTGGATTAAAAGAAAAATGAGATAAAAAATCCAAAACAAATATTTGGCCATATGTTTTAGAGAAAAACAATGACATATGATTAATTTTAGGCATCGGTTTTCCTAATATCTGATGATGAAATCAAAAAAACCAAAGTCTTTCGGCGTCGGTTTCTACCAAAACCGATGTCAAATTTTTTTCCCACTCAGTATTGGTAAAAACCAATGCTGAAAGTGTATTAAAAAATGTCGGGATCAAGAAACCCTCAACTTTCATCGACCATCAAAATCAAAACATGCGGTGGCGCTCTCGACTTGTGATGAATTCAAAGCCATATTTGTGATCCTCGACAGACATTGTTAACAGTTTTCTTCAATTTTCATGTTTTTCGGTTTACGTTCTTCATTATCCTCCCTTGATTTATCCCCCAAAGATGCACAATTTTTAATTTTGTTTTGATTTTAGTTGTTTTTTATCATTAGTTTTTTTGTATCATCAATGTTGGTATACATTTCGAAGTGTTTGTTTTTCCATGTCATTATACGGACAATTTTTTGAATGAGGATCTCTATTCGAGTTAAACTTCAAATTTTTTAGGTTTGTTTTTTAATTTTTTATATAAATTATTTATCGTTTAATTTTGGTTTTGATTTTGTTCAAATATTAGTCTATATTTTATTTTAAAATTAATTTGACATGTTTCAATATATTGTCAACAGTTGTTTTTAATATATTGTCAAAAAATTGAATCTTTTTACATTGTCTCTAACTTACCAAACATAACACATGTGATTATTCTAATCAAACACTGCTACCCACCCCCATCATTTTCCAATCTCAAATAGATGTTCCACTACAGTCTATGAAAATCACAAGCATGTTAGTATCTAAAATGACATAGTCAATTGATCATAAATATACTTCATATCTGATGTTTTCTATATGATTATCAATAGTTCATATTAAATGTTTTCTTGATTAATATTTATCTAATATATATTTTAATGTTAACATGATTTTATATAATTGCCAATAATTTTGTGATATCAGGTGTTTAATGGATCATAATTGTATTCATTTACGAATAACCACTACTGAATATGAAAAAAGAGTTGATGATTTTTTGGAATTTGATAAATTTCATCATCAAAAACTTAATATGATTTTATGTCCATGTGTGAAGTGTGTAAATATGAGAATGTTAAAATCAAGGGAAATCAAGGATCATCTCATTTGTTATTGTTTTAGTTTTAAATAGACATGATGGATTTGTAATGGCGAAAGAACTGAAAATTCAACATCCAATATTGATGAAAATATTCATAATGAGGTAGAGGATGTTATTGAAGAATTAATTCCTAATTTAGGTGCTGAAACCATCGAAAAAAAACCAACTTTAGAATGACTGTATAAAGATTCTGAGAAACCATTATTCCAATGTTGCAGTAAATATACAATTTTATCAGCAGTTTTATGAATAGATAACTTAAAAGAAAAACATGCATAGAGTGATAAAAGTTTCTCCAACTAACATGAGATTTTAAAATAGATACTTCCAGAAGGAAACGCGCTTCTATATTCTAATTATGAGGTGAAGAAAATATTATACCCAATGGGATTAGGGTATAAAAATATATATGCTTTCCCTAATGATTGTGTACTGTATATGATAGAAAATGAATATTTATCAAGTTGTCCTACGTGTGGAACGTCACGCTATAATATAGATGGGAAAGTCAACTCAGATTCATTTTTTGTGATGTCATATAACATCATGATAAATTAATTTTTTACTTTCTAATGATATCATCCAATATTTTTTGCATAAAATTATGATAAATCAATTCTGATTCATTTTTAGGTACCAGAATCAAAACTCTTGATAAGGCAATTTGGTACCTTCCAATAATTCCTAATTTTAAGCGTTAATTTTCAAATTCAATTGATGGAAAAACATTATGATTACATTCAACTGAGCGTATATCTAATGGTAACATATGTCACCCTACTGATTCACCACAATATAAGAGTTTAGATAAAAAATATCATGACATGGGAAGTGGAGTTATAAATCATAAAATCGGATTGTGTACTGATGGAATGAATCCATATCAGGGACTTAGTAGTAAACATAGTTCATGGCCTGTTTTTCTGGTAGATTACCACATTTCCCCACATTATTGAATGAATAAAAAAATATGATATGATGAGATAGATGATTTTAGGACCAAAACATCTGTTAAATGACATTGATGTGTATCTTTCACCATTGAATTCTTATTTGAAACTTATATGGGTGAATGTTGTTAATGTTTTCAATGCATACAAGAATGAATATTTTCATTCATGTTCTATGATAATGTTCACTATAAATGACTTTCCTTATATGGAAACATATCTAGATATAGTGTTAAGGGATATAAATCATGTCCAATTTGTGAATAACAAACATCATATTAACAATTGCAGAATAGAAGAAAGACAATGTACAAGGGACATCGAAGATTTTTGTGAATTGACCATATTTATCATAGATTGAAAAAAGAATTTAATGTCTTACAAGAATAAAACATTCCCCCTCAACCATTGCCTACTGAAGAATATTATGACAGGAATAGAGATTTTGATTCAGCATTTGTAAAGAGAAGATGTTCTGGTTTTCAAAGAAATATCTAGAAGATGAAGTCTATTTTTCGAACTGCATTATAGGATACTTTTACAGATAAAAAAACATTGATGTTATGCATGATGAGAAAAAAAAATGAGACAGTTTTATTGGATCTTTGTAAGACATAAAAGGAAACACAAAAGATCAATTTCATTGTATATTGGACTTCATATTAATGAGAATTCCATTAGAGTTAGATCCTGTTGTGATAGGAAATGGAACATATTTACCTCCTACTTATCACGCATTATGAAAGATTGAAAATATGAATTTTTTTCAGTAACTTCTTGGTATTAATGTACCCAGAAATTTTCCATCAAATGTTAATAATTTGGTGTCATTTAAGGATTGTAAATTAATAGTTATGAAATATCATGATTATTTTGTGTTGATGCAACAACTTCTATCAGTATCAATGTGTGTTATATTTCAGACAGTTGTTAGAAAGGCTATCATAGGGTTATTTAATTTCTTCAAATCCATTTGTAGCTAAATCGTTGATCAAATATTTTTATATGTGTTTCATAATGAAGAAAATATTAAAATTTGTCAACAAGAAATGTATTTCCCAGCCATTTTTTGATATAATTGTTCATCTATAGATTCATTTGGTGTGTGAGAAAATAATATCTGTCCCTATTTATTTAATATGGATGTATCCTTTTTAATGATATATGAAAATTTTTAAAGGAACTTTTAAAAATACTTATGGACCGTAGGCCGCTATTGTTCAAAAATATGCATCAGAAGAGGTGATTGAGTTATGTATTGATTATTTGTATGAGGTGGAGCATATTGGTCTCCCTGTATCTCGACATATGACAGTTGATAGTGAAGGTAGAGGGGTTCAAGACTTAATGGCATGGTTCATTCCACGTGATGAAGGGATGTTGGGACAATCATACATTTTGAACAACACAGATGAGGTTCAATACTATATAATTTAACATATTGCTGAATTAAAGTTACAATATCAGAATAGAAAAAAAAATCTTGATGATTGAGCATAAGAAGACATTTGTTTTGTGGATTAAAGAGAAAGTCACCCTAGATATATCTGCATCAGAAACATTGAATAGGTTAGTAGAGGGACCGTCTATTGATGTGATAACATGGTCTGGTTTTGATATAAATGGAAACAAATTTTATACAAAAAACATGGATGACAATTGTACCGTTCAGAATAGTGGTATGATGGTTTTCAAAGTAGTTCATTTTTTGATTTCCAAATATAAAAACACAATTTTTGTATCCACATCAAATTTTGGAGTTCATGAAGTAATCTGATAAATTGATTATATTAAATTTTGAGTCACTGTTTTTAAGTGTAATTGGGTGGTAGTAATAGTGGTGTGAAGCATTATGAATATGGGTTTAAACTGGTTGATTTGAAATGATTTAATTAAAATGATGAACCATTTATCATGGTGACACATGAAAAACAAGTATATCATGTCATTATTTCGGAAAGTGATCTGTGGTCAGTTGATTTGCAAGGAAAACTTTACCATTTTGGTGATGAGGATGTTGTTGATGATGTTAGTGATTTTCATGAGGCTTATTCATCTATTACACAATTTTCATATGATTACAATTAGTATAAATCAGACATAGTTCATGTAGTACGTAATGATCAAGATGAAGTCATGTGGGAAATTAATAAATTATTCTCCAAAATTTTTTGGTAAATATTTATATTTTGTTTCCTTTTTTGAATCATAGAAATACTTGTCTCTTTTTTTACTTACATATATTTGTCTTCTTTGTTTCTAATTATTCTGTTTTCTAATGATATGCAGGTACTGAAAATTTCATGTCACATTCTAGTAGCAATGCCAGATACAGATAGATAGGATTAGTTACCAAGGTATATCTAATTTTACATATAATTACATATTCAGTAATATACTTATTAAATTAAATAAAACTGTTAATTTACAAAATCAATTTGCAGGACTACTGATGCATCCTCAGCAGAGGTGACTTCTCTAGTTACTACTATGAAATTAAGTTCACACGTTGGTAAAAGTGTTTTTACACGTTTACCAAAAATGTCACTATCTCAAAATGATGACAGAGTACACATCCATTTTGATGATCCGTCTGTAGTTCATTTTGTCAGTTATATAGCGATGCATAGTCGTTGTAGGATCCGTATTTTATATCCTAACTAGTACTCCGCCCGTGCGATGCACGACACTATAAAATAATTCTTATTTATTAACTATAAATTATTATTTATAAAACATAATAGTTTATATTAATATTGACTATATTTGAACATAAAATGACATACATAATGAGGAATAAAAGTTACAGATATTGAGGAACAAAATTTAGATACTGAGAAACCTTCTATATAAAATTTACAAAGAAGGAACCAATGGTGAAACTGAATGAAAATTAATAAATAATATATTGAAATTATAAATTTATTCATAGAAACAATGTATGAAAATCTAATTTATAGGTACTTGAAATAGGTCAATAGTGAAATAGAATCATGGTAAGAGAACATCAATATTGTTTCACCTTTGACATAGAACTATGGAATGTTATTTAAAAATGATAAGAGAACATCAATACTGTTTCAATAACAGATACATGTTTGACATTATAAATAGGAACCATAATTTTCAACAACAGCGGGTGTACCGATCAGATTACAATTCATGTCATCAAAATGTGCAGTCAAAATCCTCCCAGTACCACCATGGATCATTGATGTAGAGTAGCCGTTTTTCATGTTTGTTGACAGTTATATTCATCCCTGCAATATATAATTAGAAATTAATCTGAGTAAGTGAGACATAATACTATGAAAAAATAACTGATTAATCCAATGAAGTCAAAAAATCATGTCATAATCAAATGGCTTATTTGTTTACAATATTCATCTATGAAAAAAAATTGTACACAAACTCAATGAAAACAATTAAATAATATGAAAATGAAAAATCACTACTAATTGAAATAAATAATATAAAATGGTAACCGGGTAGACTCTATCAGAATACAATCATGACATATTTGAGAAACTGAAAACTATTTAACTAGAGAAAAAATATAATCCACACCTGCTGCCTAGGGCATTACATGTCCCCCGCTTAGCCCGTCGTCACTGCCCTGCCCCTCCAATTCCCTCTGCCCTCCAGTCCACCCCCCCTGTCCATCACATCCCTACATTGCAGCTGTCACCTGTCCATTGCAACTCCTCTCCACCCCGACCCAAACCCTCTTCTCATCCCCTACCCATCCACTCACCTCCCCCCTGAGAAGGTCCTACCCCCCCCCCCCCCGGCGAGCTTGTCAGCTCCTTTCCCAGCACGTCCCCCAACCCCCATGTGCAGCTCTCCTCCTCCACTCCCCAATCCTGTAATGTTTACCGTCTTGAAAATTGTATGGACTCTCTATGGCATGGAGTGGAACAAACACACTCATTTGAGATTTTTTGCACGTGTTGGCCTTGTAGAGGAAGACATCATGGCTCTTCATGAAAGACCATGCCGGTCAAAATGTGTGATACTGATCTCTTTGCATTAGCAAGCTACTTTGGCTTGACCACCATCTTCTGGTTACTGTTCTACTATTGGTTGAAAACAAATCAACAAAAATATCTTGATGGAGGTGTGCCATGTTAATGGTCCTTGTTTTCTTATGGTTCAATCAAGGGGAAGCTGCTCGAAAACTGCCAGCACGACAGCAAAGTTACATTAGTATATATGCATTACCTTACAAACATTAACTCCAATATTTCCCTTTTAATTTTACATATCATCATCGTCTCCACCAACATCAGTGGCAGGAGAAAATGGATCAGCATTACCACTCTCAAGGCGATCTGGAAACCTAATCTCTGACCCAATCCCACAGGACTGAAGCAAGGTCTGAGCAAACAGCTGGTACTTCCTGATATCCACATCGCTCACACTTCGGCGTGAAAATTTCATGGACTCCTCAAAGTGTGCCGCCTTCATATCTTCCACCACATCTGCATCATCTTCTTCCATGGATTCCGGGTTCTCTGCCCTCTTCCGCTACCGCTCTATATCCTTTCATTACAAAAATAACTTATAACACTCATTACTTGTATAATAAAATATCATTCCATAGACTCATGCTGATAATATGAAGACATGATGACTCATTGGGTAGTGGAATATAGATGAGCTGGTCAAGACGACCCGTCCTGAGAAGTGCGGGATCGATGATGTCTGGCCTATTAGTAGCCCCAATGATAAACACGGTTTTCTTGGCAGTCATCCCATCCATTTCTGTCAGAAGTTGATTCAACACCCTATATGCCGCACCACCAACATCTCTCGCTGAGTTTCCTCTCTGAGGAGCAAAAGGAGAAAATAGTATCACAAAAAATAGAGAACCTAATTGATTTCCAATACTTCACATAACTGTTTTCTTTTTATATGATAAGTGTGATAATGTGTTTTGTGTTATAAACATTGTGTGAAGTGGAGTCATGAATGTCATGGAAAATGGAAAATTAAGCTTAAAAACTAATTTTGTGGTCGTTACTATGCCAAGAGGGATGTTCATGGCTATAAATTTGATTCTTTATAAATGTTAAATCAATCATTTTGGAGTCTAAAATTATTGGTCATGGCTAAATTTTACTTTGATTCACTTGTAGTGTGGTAAATCATCCGTGTTTTCTTCACTTCTGTGTCAAAACAAACTAATAAGGTCTTCTAATTCTAAGCAGATGAACAATACAATGCAATAAGCAATAAAACAGAACAAATTTCTGTCATAAAAGACAATCTTTGATGTGGGCACATGTACATGGGTCAGGGGACCCGCCCGGCCCAATTATGCTATATTATAATGATATTTTTAAAAAAACTAATATAGTGGATTTATTATTTCAAATTACTAATTAATATATATATATATATATTATTTAATTTAATAATATTTTACAACCATATTAATTAACGGACCAAAAAAATAATGGGCCTTTATTCTTGATTTTTTCAAGAACAAACTAATAAATGTCAGGCTCGGGCCGGTACAGCCAATCCTAATTAATAAATGGGTAGGTTTTTCCTGGCCCCAATCCGACAGGCCTGGCCCATGTGAGCAATAAATCCATAAAGAAAAATGGTGGGCTAATGGTAACTTAAAGAAAAAGACATTATGCATTTGAACAATTAGAATAATCAGAAATAAGAATTTTGATCCTTACTATTAAATTCCCTATGGAGGAGGAAACAAATTAGAAGTCCCATCTGTAATAGGTTATGGAAGAACCCAACATCAGAATTTCTTTAAACGTTAGAAAAAATTGGATTCTCTGGATCATTTCCACGCATCGCTTCCTCCAACAGAATCCTCAATTTCTCCATCAATGCATCCTAGAAAGAATTATCATTCATTTGAATAGTTCAGATCAATTTCAAAGTACAAATCATTTCCCTCATCACTAACATAGTGATTGTGGTGGAAGATTATGATCATAGATTCAAGCACGTACCTTTGGGGGGGGACCTTGTTTCTTGTATTTGTAGTAGTATTTCACAAGTACAGAACATCTCCCTCATAGTGCATGTTATTGATCCAACCATATTCACGATCAAGCATCATGAAATCCCCATATGCTTCCCAGTTCCATAATTCTGAGTGTATCTTCAAAATCCAGTTATAGGAAACCCTATCACATTGAATTCATGAAAGAAACCCTGAATTAATATTGACTATAATGAAAGGAACTCTCTTAATGAAATATAAAATGTTCATGCTTATGTGAGGAAGAGATATAGAAAATTCTATAACTATAAAAACTGAACATGAACTGTCATTAATTTCCTCCCCACGCTGTGAACCCCTACCACAATTCAATCAACAAAAGTTGAAAAAGGACAAATTAGAACAGGCTCACAAGTGATTATGCAGGTTTTTATATGAACTAAAATATAACAATATAGATAGAGTGAAAAATACAAGACATATACAGCTCTCATGTTGCTGGGACTATGGAGGATACTGTGGAGATCTAAGGTTGATTGTTAATCGGGTATGATCAGTTAATTTGCTCTTACAAAACGGCATCAAATCATAAAAAATTATAAACATCGTGAAAGGATAACAAATTAAAAGGGTCCACATTACAAAATATACTCTTTAATAACACATAAATGCATGGTGCGCCTTTGACTCACCAGATTGAGTTCAAAAAACAATAGAAATTTGATTGCATAAATAAATACCCTCATCAATATCTATATTGATGCTCCTTTAATATTCGTACCATATAGACTAATATCATAGCCTAATGAATATACCCATACAAATGTTGTTTACTCTATTTCATAATGCATGATGAATTATTATAGGCAACATGGATACAAGCATTTTATCTTTTAAAAAAATGCACCACCAAAGGAGAGAAAAATAAACGAATGTGAAACAGATCTGCAAAGAAAATAACCTTTATCATTCAATTTAAATCGCCTAAACTATATAAGGGAGTGGTTTCAGGGAAGGAGATATTATCATGAATCATGGATAGTAGATTAGTTGTACAAAAAATGTGGGGAATGGGGAGACATAAAATACTCACCTCGTAGAAAATGATTCAAATAAGTGCATACATAATAAGTGCATGTATAATATGAAAAGAAAAATAAGTGCATACATATTCAAAAATCCAATAATTTCCTTACGATATGGTTGTAATCATCTCTGCCTGTGTTTAATGCGTGATATTCACTATTTATCCCAGGCATTTGGAGAACCCAATGAAAAATTTTGTCAATCATGGTTCTGCAATGAGAGGAAAAATTTCCTTGGTTATTGCATGGTAAACATTGAAGGTAAAAGAAAACATCATACAATGACCATATTTGTTGTACTTATTAAATGCTCTATTGAAAATATGAAAAAATTTCTAGAAAACAATGTTGTTTTAATACCTAATATTTTAGTTGTGAGAAATATTTATAGTGGTTGAACAGTAGGTAGTAGTCCTGGAGTTGATCACCTCATCCTATATGTTAACCTGCACATACAGTAAAGTATCAGAATAACACATAATATGCATGACTAAAAGGGAAGCATTGAAATAATCAATCCATAAATATGTAGAAGATATATGTAGAGACCCCAATTTATCACAATTTGAATACACTTCAATAAGAAAAATTCATTAATATCTAGGTATAACTAATAAGGAATAACTTACATATAACTAATAAGAAATCTGTTAAGATCCAACAACCTATAAGACATTCTGTAAACTTAAGTCCAATTTGAATACAGGTTCACCAACATGTCACTTCCAAGAACATCATTGACATGATATGTAGAACAATATAGATAGTTCAGTGGGGGTGGAGACATATCAAATACATTGGTTTCCACTGAAAGACATTCCTTGAAAACTGATTTTCTAGGAGAATATTTATATTTACCAATACATTATACTTGGCATCCCCATAATGCCCAGAAGATCCACCCTTAATAAAAGATAAATCAATTTCTAGAAAGAATGACAACTCACAAACACATAAAGTTATCATGCAGTACAACAACATTAAAATACTAATATAATTGAACATTAGTTTTTACTAAGAGCGAAAGACCATAATTAGATGTATTGTAATAACCTATGAAAAAATTATACGAAAAGGTAAATAAAAAATATTTTTGAGAAGCAGGAAAATTGATTCAGAGGATATGAAGAATGAACCTCATGTAGTGTAGAGTACATTTAGAGTCAATGTAGACACATAGAGGTAATCAAGAACTTCATTGAATGATATTTGATTTTGGTAAAATTTAAAACGCGATTCATACAAATATACCTAACCAGAGTACCTTGACTGCTTTACATTTACCGCATTGCCCTTGAATAATTTCAAAACTGAGTATACGATGAAAGAAAACCATCATCACTCTACTTCTTCTTGCGGATGGAGAAAGCACCAACTCAAATAGTTTACATCAAAGGCTATAATTTAGCATTATTTCAATGTAAACATGCATCATTCAGTTGGAAAAAAGGTTCATTATATTAGGGACATTCCATCTCACTTCTAAAATCATTTAAATCTTCCAATTGAAATAAAATGTTCAATATGCATTGCACAAACATGTTACTTCCAAGAACTCCATTTACATGATATGTAAAACAATATAGAGAAGTCAGTGGGTATGGAGACACATCCAAAATAAGGACACAATGTAATATTAAACCGAAATTAATATTCAGCCAAAATTAATTAATCTTCGAGAGAAGGGAAAAAATTCCAGAAATTGAGAAGAAAGCACCTTTTTCTTACCTTTGGACCTGTAGGGTCTCGGTAGACTCACAATCATATAAGACATTAATCGAAGAAGAAAAAGGAAGAGGTAAGCATGTATGTTTTATTAAATCAGTAATCATGTGTTTATGTATGGTTACATTGAGTAAAATAAAGCATGGAAGATAATAAAATAGAAATCTAGGTATTCTTGAAAATATATTCCATTTACCGATAGTTTTCTATATGATGTGGTGCAATAGAAAGATGCCAATGCTGGTAGATATACATTCTAAAAGAACAATAGCAGTCAGGATGAATCCGTTGAATCGGGACATGGGAAATATAGTATAAATTTTCTGAAAGTTGTTAGTAAGTTCCTGAAAATGAAATAACAGGTATCTTTGGAATCCAGAGTAGCTGCATCTTGATTAACATGTTCACTTATCTTCAATTAGTAGTTATATGTAATGGTGAAGCAAAATCAAGCTGTTATGGGTCCAGAAGACCTTCTCCAATCGGTAATTGGGCCTCTAATATGTAGGTTGGAAGATATTTTACCTGTAACAGATAGCCAATTTAGATGATGTAGTAGCTTAGGAGGGAAGGAAATCTTGTACGGTGTGCAGGGAGTGGCACTACCGGGTAATAAACTATTATTGTAGTTCGGGTCAATAGTAATCAGGAGTAGGATATTTTGGTGGTTTGTGTGGTTGTTAGTACAACGTAAATGTAGGGTTACCTCCTATATCGAAAACAAAATGTAATGTCATTGTACTCAATGTAATGAAAGAATTTGTTTAGTGTTACTAAAAATTCAATATTCAAGTTAAAAGCAGAAAGTATATATGAAACAGAATGGTTATATATTGTCAACATAGGGAAATTAAATACATGAAGTGTCATTCAGATCAAATAAGAAAATGTAATACAAATAGTTAAATATTCAAATTGAAACAATAGTTGAATCAAAGTTAATATTGAATTAAACACATGAAAATAAAAACAAATTGTTTGGACAGATGGTTTATTTATAAAAAATATGGGTGAAAAATATTACAGTAACTGGATACTTTGATGGAATATAGTGTCCCCCTTGGAGTCGAACTAAATTCAGAAAATTGTGCTTGTAAAAACCTTGAAGAAGTGGGTTCATGCGGCACTGTAGTGGAAAAGTAATGGTGGTTGTTGGTTGATAGTAATCTGATAACTGCCCAGGTTACTAAAGTTGAGAAAATAGTGGTAAATACATAACATGTACATGATTTAGTCCTTATAGAGGGTCTACATGTGCCTTATACGTGTTCATACACCTTTTGTGTATATTTAATAAAAGTGAAGTTTACAGTGGAAGTAAAATTTCTAAATAGTAATTAGAAAATAACAAAATCAGTAATGTTTTTAAAATACCTTGCAATTACATCGCCAAATTTTATTCATTTTTGTCAGTTATTTTGTTGATGTTTTCCATTAAACGGGGATGCAGTTAATGGATTGTTGTTGCCTCAGAGTCTCAAGACGTAATAGTTATTTGGACCACATCTTCAGCATCAAACTCGGTCTGTAGATTTTTATACATGAAAAATTGACTTCAGTCAATAATTTGAAAAAATTACTGATATCTGTAAGTGGTGTAAAAAATATGATGTTTATGAAATTGAAAATTATATGATAAAATGTAGTCACCATTAATCTTTCAAGGTAAATCAAAATGAAAAAATTATTCAATGTCAACTCCGATGATGTAATGAATATAAAATAGAATTAAGAAAAACAAAACATATATCTGAGTTGTTTAAGCTACCATCTCAGCTTGGTAAAGAGCTCCCTGGGAAACTCTTGAGTTTTTGTCTCCATTTTCTTCTCTTCTCCTCATTCATTCATTCATGTGTTTCTTCTCTATTTTTCATCTCTGGTTATATATATGAAGGTTGTATTCTATGTGATCATCATATTCCCACCTACTTTTCTCTCCAAGAAACAGTACCCTAGGTAAAAAAAAATGACTTTGCTTTGATCATCATTACAATGGGTGCACTCATTTAATTTAATCCGCATACAGTTTTCATTTCCATAAAAAACTCTAATAAACTTGTGAAATAATTAAAAACTGATGATATTAATTTGAAAATATATCTAGGCATGAAATACATCCTTCAATGATCGATGTATGTATGACAATAATCTGCATTAAACTGAGTAATCAGGAACCATGCATGGTGCAACAGTAATCAAATTGCATGATAATAAAACATCACAATTTATACATGTTGAAAGGTAAAAGGGAATGTTTTATTCTTCATAACAGAACCAAGAAAGAAGATTCCAACCTTTATCTACTTCTATTCAATGGAAACAAATCAACTTCTGGTGTTTAAAAAGGTAATAATTTATGTGGATATTCCTGGAATGGGAGATATACATAACGAAAATTATTATAAATAGATTCCACAAGAGGATGCAATGATATACAAACTAAATCAAGGGCAGAGAAGAGTTAGACTGTTTTGTTTCATAAACAAACATGGAATAAATAAGAATCCAAATCAAGAAAATAGATAGGAAACACGGATAGGTTTTTTTTCTCATGCAGCACAAACAAACACCGATAAATTTCTTTAAAAGAAAATAGATAATGCAATCAGAAACTAGTCACTTATTAACATGAAAACAAATTTGATTTTCCTACAAGAAGTTCCCTGCAACCAGAGGAAGCATCGTGCAAGAGGAAACAACTGCAGAATGGTTACCATGGATGAATGAGGCACCTCGAGGGAAGAATAAGGTTGGGTTTAAGCCAGAGAGAGAATCGTCGAAGACATCCATAGCTGATGGGAGCTCAAAACCATCAACACAAGATCATCCTGCATTCGAGTGGCTATGATTCACAAAAGAAACAGTTAAAATATTTTACCGTATCAAACTAAAAATTAGGAAACAACTAAAACTCATCGAATTACCTATGATATCAGCGAGAAAAAAATATTGCCCTTAGCTTAGTTGTTTGTTCAAAATTTTTGATCGGGATAATAGGGTTATAAGAGAAATTTCAACCAAATCTGAACCTTGGGAATGAAATTAATGAAGTCCAATTCAAACCAATTCTGAGCTTCAAAGGCGGAGGCAGAGGCATGGTTGGAGAACTGAGTCAAGGAGGAAGGAGTGGATATTCGGGAACCTTAATAGAAACGAAGGAAAATTGGTAGTGGGAGGAGAACCACGAAGCTCACTGTGGGACCCCTAATTGGGAGGGAAGATTGGTGGAAGCGTCGGAAGAGGAGCCGGAGGCAGAGCATGTGGAGGCGAAGCATGTAGAGGTGGCGGTGGGGCTGGAGTGGATTGTCAGGAATGGGAGCGGGATAGGGGAGTTGGGGAGTGGAGGGGAGCGTGAACCCTAGCATACGCGGAACAAAATCCCGATCGGGGGGTGGTATACCGCGTTTATTTGTGGATAGGGTGGTAGAATGAAAGGTTTTTTTGGTGACATGGATCCCTGATAAGGTGACACCATAGCTAGAAGGAAGCCAATTTCAGTATAGATAGTAGATTAGATATCAGTGGATAGTACTTCAAAGCAATAGCTTGGGAGGCCATGATAGTAAAATATCATAACTGATTTATTTTATCTCATTTTTTGAATATTAAATATTTGAAATGACATATTTAATTTATTCAATTACAGATGAAAATCAATTTTGAGGGAACCAAATAAATTAAGAAAGGAAATATCACTTTAGCGGTGGTTTGATGGAGAGATTTTAAAACAAAACTAACAAAAATTATGTTCCGGGAAAGAGAAGGTTTGAAAACCCATGCCCTATGTATCTGTTTATATATGAAGATACATGGAAGCTATTTTTTGACAATCGTTAGGAAGATAAATTCCAGGTTTGATAATTATTTTATATTTTAAAATTTATGATATATTATTCTTATTAATTAGTAGTTAATTTTTTAATAATAGGACTCCAAGATATCTAATCAGGATATCCTAATGAAAAATGTATACCCTTATAATTTATCATGTGGATGGTATTCGTATTCAAAGCAGAAAATCATTGGAGAAAAATTGGATGAATTAAGAGCTCAATCAACTAGTGGTTCAGAAGAGGTCCAGTTTGGTCCTCCATCTCCTCCAACTCGCCATGAGAAATGGAAATGAGAATGATGAAGGAAAATTGAACAATATCTTACAGAGGAATAGAATAAATTATCTAATAGAATTGTAAGTGAATATTATTTATTTATTAATAATTTTTTTATTTTATAAATTATAAAAACTAATATCACTTTTATATTTTTCATTTATGGATGGACATCTGGAACAAGAGACACATGAAACTTTTATCCCTGAGGGTAGGATGGACATCCTAGACTCTACTTTGGAAAAGGTACAACACCCAGACCGTTTTAGAGGATATCAGGCGGGTGTTAGTATTCAAAAGGTTTTTTGACGGAGTAAGAGATCAAAATACTGAGAGATAGAATCCTTAATATAATATTTGAAAGATATGAAATAGTCCATTAGTGATAAAATTCATGCAACAGTGCAGAAGGCTTTGTTAGAACACATGGAAGGAGAGTCACAATCTATGCAGCCTTATCAGGTATATTCTTTATTGGTCATCAATTTTTTATTTTATAATTTATAATCACAAATATAAAATTTTCATTTGTAAGCCTTCTGAGTTTGCTCACCCAGACTACCCTGCCCCATCTGCTAACCCTACGCCGTATGCGTAGCCTTCCAAGGTATATTATGTATATATAATCAATTTTTCTATGTTATAAATTAAAAACACTAATATAACTTTTTCATTTTTCAGACTTCTTAGCCTTCTCACCCGAACTACCCTTCCCCGTCTGTGCAGCCTATCGAGGAATGTTACTTTGTTTTCATTAATTTTTCTAATTTATAAATTATAAACACTAATATACATTTTTCATTTTTCTTGCTTCTCTACTTACTCACCTAGACTACCCTACCCCATATACTTACTATACTGCGTTTGAGCATCCTTTTGAGTTATATTATTTTATTTTCATCAATTTTTATATTTTATAAATTATAAACACTAATATACATTTTTCATTTTTCGTCGTTCTCAACCTACTCAATCGGACTACCCTTCCTAATTTGCATTCCCTTCCCTGTATACGCATCCTTTCAAGGTATATTATTTTATATTCATCAATTTTTCTATTTTATAAACTATAAACACTAATATACCATTTTAATTTTTCTGCCTTCTCAGCCGGCTCACCCAGACAACCCTGCCCCATTTTCTTACTTTGAGTCTCCTCCCCCTCGCTCGGATCAAGCCTTATATTGTGAGTTGTTTGTTGGAGATAATCATGTACATATAATAGAATTTGGACATATGAATTTTTTGGGGGACTTAGTACATCATCAGCCTATAATGATTGGTCATGTTTGAGTATCAATACTTGATATGATAGATCCAAATGCTCTACTTTTGTTTCCTACTGAGAGATAAACTATGTTAGAGAATGTCTGAGCCAATTTTTTTGTCCAACTGGCCTTCTATGTAATATTTCATATTAGGTATGTGTTTTTTTATAAATTATGTAAAAATGATTCAAAATTACTTACAATATCTTCTGAAATTTAATTAATATAGGAATATCTGAATGAAAATGAAACTTCCCAAATGCAACAAAATGTCTACGAACAGTCAGTTGTAGACCCTTCTAATATTTCTTTAGGGTTATAAAGAGTATATCACAAATTTACTACTTTAAATTATATCTATGAGTTTTTTATGATGCCTGATATATGTGGAAGAAGATATCAATTTACAATAATGAAGGAAGATGTCATTCATTTAGTTGATTTTTAAGAGCTTGGGATGAGTGTGGTGCCCTTGTTTTCCATGTAAGTAAATTTGTGATTGAATTTCTGTTTCTTTAATAAAAGATGGTTTAAAATTGACTAACTATATTTTCTTTTTAATTTCTATATCTATACAATCTTCTTTTAAAAATAAAAGTGCATGAATTTATAATTTTATAGATCCAGAGTACATTTCCTTGAAGTCATACATGTTACGAATGATGATAGAGTTCAATATATTTCTAGGATATTATAACAGATTGAGATTAAATGATAGTTTTTTTTTTCACTTCATGTTAAGTAAGAACAAAAACATAATTATGAACTAATGATCATTATAATGTAATTAATTGTGAACCTTTTGTATTGTAGGGTAATTTCGATGTTAGTTGTATTTTAACCAATTTAATGCACCTTCTATTAGTTTTTCTCATTATTAGGAACAATTCATAAACCATTTTACAACTTAATAAAAACCTATGTTTTTTTATTTTATATAATCTCATTATGTAAAATTTTTATTTTTTATACATGAATTATTAGTTCATATATATGAAAATGCAGTTCATGGAATCAATTTAACAAGGAATACATGTCAGTAAAGAAACGAAATAAAATCAGATATGTGGAATACAGGTAATTGGTTTTTTATATTATATTTTTTTGAATTTATTGTTATATATTGTATTTATTATCATTTTATTGTTTTATAACTATTGTGTCATCACCAAAATAGAAATGTAGAACTTGGTTATTATATTTTACATTTTATGTATGAGATAATCAAAAATGAGAAAACTACTTATTTTTATAAGGTTAGTTGTATTAATTATCTTATATTTTCTGCCATATTATATTATTTTTTAATCTCATATCATTAAATATTATTGTAAGTATTAAATGATTCACAGTTTTATTCCAAATCTGATATGTCCCATATTCGATCGACTTTTGCGAAATTTTTGTTATGCCAGATTAGGATTTGAGGTATGTATATTCAAATATATATAAACTATATTACATATGGATTAAAAAAACTAAATCTATTAATATATTAGATGTTTGAACCTACCGATTATCAAATGAATGCTTCAATAATAACAAACAATGAGCCTGTCGTAAATTTCATGTATGTGTATTCTTTATTTTTTAATATTCAATGTCAATTTTTTTTGTTAAATCTTGGTATATGTAAGTTATAGGTTATTATTGAATGATTAGTATTGTTTTCCTTTTTCTACATATTTTATTTTTTTAACAGGGGTATTGATATTTATTGAAGTGTAATTTTTAGATTTTTATAAAAAAAATTAATTTACGTCGTCGTTTATTTTAAAATCCGACTTTGAATTTTAAAAAAAATGGTTTTTTGGAATTGGTAATAGAAAAACCCGATGCCAAAAACCTTAATGAAAATAATTTTCTGCATCGGTTTTCTAAAAACAAATGCTTAAAATAATATTTTATACACCTCATTTATAGATTTCGGTTAAAAACTGATGTAAAAATTAAAAAAAAGATGTTAAATTGTGTTTTTTATCTAGTTACACCTTCTAAGTGGGAAATAAGAATATATCCTAGTAGTTGGTTGGTTGTTCCATATATAGTATGAGGTTTAGGACCAGGATAATGGTTGACTGGGTTTCTAGAAGGGTTTGAACTATTCTCCGTTTTGAGCTTTGTGGCCAGATGTTGTTATTTTATGAGGTGTACATTTGGAATCATAGAGATATTCCACCACGATAGCCTCCAGTGGTACGCCATGAGGGAGGTGATGACCACACATTGGAGATAGTGATCCATGGGTTACCGGTGAATCCCCTAATAGTTCTAGTTGTAGCACCTAAGGCTATTCTAGACACATGTACTGATTCATAGTTCCACGAGCGTTTCTTTCACTATATGTAGATAATACAGGGATCACTGTAGCCGTACTTGAATATAGATGAGTTAAAATTGGTGTTCCTATAGTATAATCCTCCAATGGTTTTAGTGGATGATGGAGCACATGCTGCGGAGTGTTGGCTAGAGACCACCTTAACAGATTTTTTGCATTAGGAGACACCTCTAGAGTGGAGGGTATTTCTCATGAAGTTATCTATGTGGAACAACAAAGCGTTGTTGCAATGTTTAGAACCAGGATTATGGGCTTTAGAATGTGTATTGGGATGAATTTAAAACCCACTTTCATATATACGTTTACATCATGACTCAATGAGGAGAGCAGTCCAGTGAATTAATGCATCTGGAGCAAGGCACGATGACAATTATGGGATAATCAATACACTCTGTAGAGCTATATTGTTTTTCACCAATGTATTTTGTTGATGAGCTGTTGAGGTTGAGGTGCTTCTAGGAAGGTCTCAAACATGTTATCAAATCTTAGGTCAATGTGCTCGGGTTTCCTTCTATCATAGATATTCTGAATCAAGCACTGATTATAGAGTGGAACTTAAGAGAAGTTGAGGTTACATTATATGGTAGTTCTATTTCCCTCCTTAAGGGATCTAAATCATTAGGAATGAAGTATTGTTTTTATGCTTCCCAAAAATTGAGTGCTAGTCAGGCCGTGGTTGTAGGGATCTTTTTTTTCAACAATGTGGTATGTGAGGCCTCATGAAAAATAATTGCAACTTGGACCTATTCGATTTCAAAGCTTATAGGTGGATGGAGAATTTGAATCAATTTTTCTTGACCTTTACACCAGTTTCGAGTGTTAAGGGGTCAGATCTGATGTCAGGTTCATAAAAAGGGTCTTCATATTCTTGTCAGGAGTGTAGCCGGAGCAGTGTCGGTCAGTCAGAATATTGTAGTGGTGGCCATGGTCATGGTAGTTAGACACTCAGTTCTCAATGACTGTGGGATCAATCAGCTCAGGATATCTAGGCAGGGTCATAGGGCTCTGTATAACACAAACTTATGGAGCATAGAAGATCCAATAGAAATAGTATCATGGACCATCTATAGTGAATTGTTTGCACATAGTAGTTTATACAATTGCATCATCACTTTTTTATACAGGTTCCTCTCACATTTTAATCTCTGTCAAAGTGGTTAAAATATTTGGGCTTTTTGTTTTGATTTTAGATGGAATTTTGATGCAAGAAACACCTTTAAATGTTATAACATTTAATGTGTGATTGTGTATGGAGTGACACGTTAATTTCAGAGGGTGTCACATCATTTTGGATCATTATTTCCCCAAGATGATAGGGTTTGACATCATTCTCGGAATGGAATTGCATGTCACTTATCGAGTGTATGTTCACTGCTATCATCATAGGGAAACAATAACTTCCCCAGAGGGTTTAGTGTATATTCGCAAGGGATAATGGGATGTCCATGAGAGAAGATATAGACCCGAGAATCATGGGCATGGTAGGATGGCAGTCCAGATTTATAGTTTTTTTCTAGATTATGATGGTGTGAGTCAGAGAATCATTCTTTCAGTGGTTATGTGCTTCAGGGAAATATATCCCAATGACTTTTCTATTTTACCTCCTAATAGAGGGGGGAGTTATCCATAGATCTAGTGACAAGAGTTACACCTATATGTATTCCTCGAAACATGATGTATATGACAGAGTTACAGGAGATCAAGAGGAATCTTAAGGATTTAGGGGAGAAGGGTTTATCAGAACTAGTACTTCTCTATGGGGTTCTCCAGTTCTTTTGGAAAAAAGGTAGATAAAATCTTAGGATATGCATGGATTATTATAAACTGAAATAGGTGACTATTGAAAACTAATATCATTTTCAACGGATAGATGACATGTTTGATCAGCTTCTAAGTGATCAAATTGTCTCAAAGATTGACTTGAGGTCAAGATATCACTAGTTGTGTGATTGACCTGCAGAAATACCCCATACAAACTTCCATAATAGGTTTTGGTTGTACTAGTATTTGGTTATGCCGTTCGGTCTCTTGAACACGCTAATTTTTTTATGGAACTGATGAACCGAGTGTTCGATCAAAACATGGATAATTTTGTGGTGGTTTTTGTGGAAGATATCTTGGTGTATTATCACAATCAACACAACCATTCCATCCATATTGAGATCATTCTGAATATATTGATATAACATCTGTTATATGCTAATCTCACAAAGATCCACTTTTAGATGGATCAGTTTCACTTCCTAGGTCACATCACCTAAGAGATAAGATTATTATTAGACCTAGAGAAGGTCAATGATGTAGATTCCTGAAAATATCTCAAAAACATTATTTTACATAACTATTCTCTTGGGGATATATGGTTACTATAGGCCTTTTATATAGAAATTATCACTCTTAGAGGTGTTGTTAATGAGCCTGACTAAGAAGGGTGTGAAGTTCATGTGGTCAGAATCTTGTGAGACAACTATTCAAGATCTGAAATGGTGGTCGAAATATGCAACATTCTTGATTCTTCTAAAGATGGAAAAGTTATGGATGATGTACTATCACGCATTAGGTATTGGGTTGGGTTAGTGATCATGCAAGATGATCTAGTTGTGGAATTTGGGTCTCGGCACGTGAGGCCTCACGAGAAGAACTACCCTACACACGATCTCAATATAGATTTAGTTGTTCATGTGTTGAACTGTTGGAGAATATATTTACTAGGAGATCATTTTGTGGTGAAAACAGAACACAAAATACTCAATTATATATTTACAATGTGTGATCTAAATTGGAGGTAGCGAATGTGGTGGGGTACATGTAGTCTTCTGACATCGAGATTTATTACACGACTGGTAAGAGAGATGAATTATCTGATGTACTGAGAAGGATGACTCATATATATGAAGTGTTGTCGGCTAGTATTGAGTGAAATCTTATGGAATTTTTTATTTGTAATTTATATGGAGTTTCACAAATAATAATGGAAGAATTTAATTTCTTCCTTAGCTGTTACCTCTACCGTGAATGACATAGTTAGCATGAGGAATCTATTGGATTATGAAGGACTGGTTCAGTAGGATAGTGTGATAGGTGAGGACCCTCCTCCTCGTTGATTGGTAGGTGATGATAAGATCCTGCGTATCCATAGATCAGTTTTGGTTCTAGTTGATATACTTGAGGAGATGAGGCAGCAGTTCTGTGCTTCATCTTGGGTAGTTCATCCTTGGGATACCAAGATGTACTGCGAGTTATGACCTCGATACTGGTGGCCAAGAATGAAGACAAAGGTAGCCGGGTTTTTTACTAGGTGATCATCCTGTCAGCAGGTGAATGCAGAACATCAGCGACCAGATGAGCTTTTACAGAAGTTACAATCCGATTGTAGAAATGGGTTGATATCACTATGGATTTCAAAACATATTTTTCGAGGATTCCTCATGGTAATAATATAATTCCCTAACCCCAGTTACCCAATATATGTGCTTTATTACATAGCATTGGCATGATACATAGAATCAAGTCTCAAAATACCGATCAGTTTAGTAGTCTTGGAAAATATATTACATACATGAACGTTACATTTAATCTTAGAAAATAAAAACAACATAAATGATACTTTGAGAATTCAATTAATCTCCTAGCTTAACCATAATTATCAATCATAATACACTTCTTGGAATCCTGGGAAAATAAAACATAATAAAGGGGTGAGCTCAAACATCCAGTAAGAGTAAAAAATAATGTAAAGCTAATAAAAACATTAAGAATTTTGAAAAATTGAAAACACATGCCTTTACAAATAATAATCATGAAGACTTTATGGAAGGAATATGAGATAAGTAAATAATTCCATAATAAAACATCTTCATGGTTATTATACTAGTTGAGTAACCACATGAACCATGAATATTATTTTAATAATGACAGAATGTATAATGTCAGACATTCAGAACATTTTTTCAAGGCCTCTCTGTAACACCCAAGACTTTTATGAGAAATATTTTGTTTTTATGTTATATAAATCATCAATGGAATCTTTCACTACACACAACACTAGCTTGACTTGCTTTACAGGCAACCGCGACCTTCCTCGATAACTTGCGTCGTACGCAATACCGAGTTTCACTAAACAATGATCTGCTATTAAAATATTATTAAAACTAGACTTTATGAATACTACTAACTGAATTTTGAATTTTATAACATTTTAATTCAACTTATACAGTGAGGTATGAAAGCAAAATTGGTTTTTTTGGATAAAAGAAATATTTTTCAAAATATACAGTTTTGCCACCTTTTGATGGCGCACCAACATTAAATCTAGTTTTTCACATGTTTATAAGTTCAATTTGACAAAATAAAATTATTCTTTTAGATCAGGGTATAAAAATTTACTTTGGATAAATTTTTTATATTTTTATGATAACTTTCATATTTTGATGAATAGTAAAAATATGCTAATTTTTAATTAAAAACAACTTTTTTCATTGAGATAATTTATATGGATAAATTATAATATTGAATGGTATTAAAGTATAAATAGAGTATATTTTTACCATTTAATATAATTTATTTCATTAGCATTAATTTCACATTGAATTCATAGGTAAAAACATTTCAATCTTTGGCACGGTTTTAACTTCTAAAACCCATTTTCTCAACAATGGGATTTATGTTAAATTAATTACTAAAACTTCTATGTTTTGAATTTTGAAAACTGGATTCCATATTCAGAATCATTGGGTCCAAATTATTTTAATTGGCTACTTTATATTTTTGGGCATTATGAATAGTAACTACGGTATATTTTATTTACCATAGTTAAAGGTAAATCGGGTAATTATGGTTAAATATAAGATTATAAAATTACACTAACACCTTCAAAAATCCTATTAGATGACTAAAAGTATACCCATATCACAAAAGGGTCGGATTATATTCATTTAATGGAATTTTGTCCATGGAAATAAATTAATTATTATTAAACCCAATGAATGTGACAACATATCACTTTCTTAAATCTTATAAGTATAATAATTTTATGATGGAGATAAACATAATGAAACATCGAACATGAATAGTATCCAGAAAGATAATACAATTATATACATCATAGAAATTTATTGAGAATTTTTAAGGATTAAAAAAGTATCATTAATTATGACACAATAGTGATGTTGATATTATTTTATTAATTAAAATATCAGATAAATTGTTTTACAAATATTAAACTAAATATTATATGAACTATTTAATGTGCTAAACTAATTTTCTAGATACATATGACATTTAATGTATCTATTAAAGCTTTTAGTTCGATCATATCTTCTGTATATATTTTATTTAAATTCAAATAAATGAATAGTGTCAAAATTGACACTATTCATATTTTATAAAAATAAAATATTATAAAATTGTTTAAAAATCACAAAAATATTTAAAAATTATAAATTAAAATTTATATGGTCTAAAATTTCATAAAGTGTCAAATTATGGGAAATTCTCAACACATATTTAATTATTTATAATAATTTAAAATTTACAATAGTATTACCACAAATAAAATTAAATTGATAAATAAGGGTAAATCATGTTGATAATGTTTAAAATAAATTCCTAACATGTCTAAATTTTATTTATTGATGATATTACAACCCTATCTCATCTATTCTTCGGATATGAGTCATTTTGGAATTTTTTAAGTGGGGTTGGGATTTAATATAAACTAATATTTCTTATATTTCCAAAGGTGCCTCTCTCCTCCCTTATAAAAGGGAACCTTCTCCCTCTCTTCCTCACACCAATTTGAGCCTTCATTCTCAACCAACCCCTGACCATTTCACTTCCCCACTTCCGTAGAAACCTACTAGAGGTACTGGTCTTATCAAATGACCAACTCTAGTGCCTTAAGAGAAAGTTTAAAGGAGGCACTTCGAGAAAGAGGTAATACCTTCTACCGTTTTCTTCAAGTTCCATTCTTCTTCTACTCCCTCTTATTTAGTTGTTTCATTATTAGGTAATAACATCAGTATCAATCATATACTTATATGTTATTATAAATATGAAACAACCCTATTTCACCTCTTATCCATCCTATGGAAAACGAAATCACTGCGCGTGCGTACGTACAGAATACCGTCTCCACGCCGTGGTGTAATCTATTTTCCACCACCACCATACTTGGATGGGTATAAGGGTGAAAGTAATGAATATATATGATTATTTTAAATTGGTATTGATTTTGAAATAGTATACATACACTCCAATACAATTCCACGATCATGGGAACGATATCATCGCTCGTGCGTACGTACAGAATACCGTCTCCACGATGTGATGTGATTCATTCTACATGATCTTCATTGCATAATGATTATATAAATGAATTTAATGAATTATTATTATATATATTACACTAATATAATTCTGTAAATGAGGTATCTATAACCTAAAGAGAAGAATAAGAATTTATTCGACAAACACGCATAAGAACAAAAAGTAATAAACACCGGAATAACAAGTAGTAATGAAATATTACTAATAAGAAGCAAAGAATATGACCATATATGATATCATAACAATAAGTATGATTCTTTAATAAGTCAATAACATTATTTAAATCATTATACAGGAGGTTCGGACACTTACGAAGCAAATCGGACCTACGGTAAGGGAAAATCTCGCAATCTCAATTTTTATCCGAGATTGTTTGTACTTCAGAATTTACTTGGGTGTATTTTATCATCCACATCAATGTTTCCTCAATATGTAATATTTTTCCATCCACCTACAATTGTTTAAATCCAATTTTATCCTTTGGTGAATTTTTAGTAAAAGATATGAAAGAAATCATTTGTCGTTTTCGTACAAGGTACTTTTTGAATTTTCCGACAAAAGTACGAGAAGAATGTTATTTTAAACTTATAGTAATGGATGGATTTTTAAAACATTATTTCCATGAATCTTAATTTACATGTTTTCAATTTTATTTTTAATCAACTTCTTGTATTTTAAAATTGTATGACATGTTAATAAATGAAAAATGTTTTTGAAGTAGAAATGATATTTTCCTCAAGAATGGAGGTCAAGTGTTTTTTCAAATTTATTTTCCATATAAGATAATATAGGGTTATATTTCTATCCCTATTATTACATTGATTTGATTATGTTGTGATGGAATTATTTTTATGAATTTCTTTATCTTATATGAATTGTTTTATGATGTCATGTTGTTTAAGATTCCAATTTTTAATACATGGGTTATGCTATGATGTATGGTTTATGATTTTGTGGCACAAATAAGAATGGTATAATTATGAGATGGGTGGGACCTATATCTCCCTCAAATGAATTGGGTAAATATTTTATATCTTATGAGATAGGCATGGCTGGAATGGCAGGTTAAACCGGTTCAGTGAAACAGGACTGAAACGAGGAGTGAACTCGGTTCAGAAATTGACTTTTTCCACTAAGATAGTCTTGGAAATGAGTCTTGACTAATAAGAATTGATTATCTATGATTATGTGTGTATACCACAATGTTTCATGTTTTAAGTTATGATTATTGGGATTTCATTTCACTTCTATGATTTATCCCATGTTTTGAAATTATGATCCCTTTTGCAGGTTAATATTTCCAAAGAGTTATGTTCTTATAAATATGATGTAATTGATATTTCTTTTGTTTACCCTTACTGAGAATTTGAGCTCACCGTTTTGTATGTTTTCTTTCCCCAGGTCAGGAAGAAACTTATTAAGTAAGATATGCCAAAAGGGACTATAGATATGATGAAATAAATGGGAGACAGTGTAGATGCTTTATGAACCAGTTGTTAATGTTTCCCAGTTTCTAAAGACACTATACCTATATGGTCCTTTCATGGTTCTGTTATATGCTATAATAAGTACGCCTCAATTTTAAAGTAATAACAATGTATGTAAATAATGGGTCGTTATACTTGGTATTAGAGGAAAGGTATAGTCAACCTTTGGAAACTAGAATGTGAAAGCCTTAGTAAGAACCCTAAGGAAAAGTCTAAGCATAGAACAAAATCTTAGTGTTTTACAAATGACCATGAATAACCTAGGATAAGACCTTAAGTGTGAAATTTTATTCTTGATTATGTGGTTTTCCTATTATAATTAGTGTTTCTCACACTATTCTTCTGGGTTTTAGTCAATGGCTGGAACCCGAAGGAAAAGTGTTAATGCAGAATGTGACAGTCCATGCAATGATTGTCCCCCTGAGCAACCAAACGTTATGGGAGATGGAATGAAAAATCTTGAATCAATGCTCACAAAACTTTCTGAAGCTATGAATCATGCAGGACTTTCAAACGAGCAAAGGAAGGAGCAACATTCTGTTGAATCCTTCATGAGGTAGCGTCTACCTTCTTTCAGCGGGTCTACTGATCCATTAGTTACGGAACAATGGATTAGTACCACTGAAAAGATATTTTCAGTTCATCAATGTTCTGAACATGATAAAGTCATCCTAGTAGTGTATCGTTTTGAAGGGGATGCTGATCAATGGTGGAATCTTATTAAGAATACGAGACAAAGGGATGAAATTGAGTCCATGGAATGGGATGAGTTCAAGAAATTATTTTTCAATAAGTACTTCCCTCGTATTCTCCAAACAAAGATGGATAAAGAGCTTCTTGAACTGAAGAAAAAGGATGATGAATCTGTTGGTACCTATGAAGAAAATTTTACAAGACTTTCAAGGTATGCTTCTGTTATTATTATCCAACCTGAGAGTAAGATCGATCAATTCTTTAGTGGATTAAAACCAAGTCTTCGATGGGCGTTAGCCATAAGGGACTTCAATAGCTACGAGAAAATCGTTCTATTTTCACTCAAAGTCGAGATGGAGATTGGAGTAACCCATCAGTCATATTGGTTTGATAAGAAGAGGAAAATGTAATTCAAAGGAAAATCTAAAGAGAACACTGAAAAGAAGATGATCTTTCCCTTATGCTCAAAGTGTGGAATGAAACATGGGGGAGTTGTCTTAAAGGGACAAATAAATGTTTCAAATGTGGAATGGAAGGTCATCGGTCATTTGAATGTTGCAATGATGGGAAGAAGATGTCTAATGATTCAAACAAAGGAAGGGACACATAGAATGAACCTACTACACTTCAATGTTTCAAGTTCAAGGAGATGGGGAATTATTCCAATAAATGCCCTAATCCAAGGGTTGTTGATGATGATCGACATCAACAAAATCTTAAGGCTAATGAAAAAGAAAAGTCACGTGCAATTTCTATCAGCGATGTGGAGTACGATAACAATGTGGTGAATGGTAAACTTATCATCCACTCTAATGTAAAATATGTTTTTTTTATTCTGGATCCACCCACTCTTTTATTTTTGAAGATTTTTCTAAGGGTATCACCGTTTTACCTCAACAATTAGATGTTGAGTTTTCTGTGACAACCCCTAATGGCACAACAGTCGCATCAAAAGTTTATAATTCTTCGCCGATTGAAGTTTGTGGGAAAGTGCTTCCTGCAAATCTTGTGATCCTTCCTATAGTGGAATTTTATGTGATTCATGGCATGGATTGTATTTCATTATATAGAGCTCATATCAATTGCCAAAGAAGGGAAGTCACATTTCATATTCCAGATCAATATATGATCGTCTATCAATGAAAGGATGAACATAACCTTCCAGTGGAAATTTCATCCATCTTATGGGTTTTGATTCCACTTAATGAAGGTTATTTATCTAAAATGGTTGATGAGAAACTCACAATTAAGAATATGCCCATTGTACGGGAGTTTGATGATGTCTTTCCGGAGGAATTGCCGGGTCTTCCACCAAATCGTGAAGTTGATTGTTCAATAGAACTCGTACCAGGTGCATTGCCTATTTCAAAGACACCTTATAGAATGGACCCAATTGAGTTGCAGGAATTGAAGAAGCAATTCCAAGATAATCTTGATAAGGGATTCATACACCCTAGTGCGTCACGTTGGGGAGCACATGTTCTGTTTGTTAAGAAGAAAGATGGATCAATGAGACTCTGCATTGATTATCGAAAACTTAACAAAATCACTATCAAGAAAAAATATCCTCTCCCATGCATTGATGACCTATTTGACCAACTACGCAGAGCTCAATAATTTTCCAAGATTGATCTTCATTCAGGTTATCCTCAATTAAGGGTCAAAAGGGAGGATATACCAATAACGACTTTCCATACAAGGTATGGACACTATGAATTTATAGTGATGCCATTTGGTCTTACTAATGCCCCTGCTATCTTCATGGATTTGATAAATAGATTCTTTAGAGACTACCTTTATCAATTTGTGGTAGTCTTTATAGACGATATTCTTGTCTATTCAAAGAGCAAGGAAGAACACGAATTTCACTTGAAAATTATATTGAAGGCCCTGAGAAAGGAGAATCTTTATGCCAAATTTACCAAGAGTGAATTTTGGCTTCAAAAAGTTGAATTTTTGGGTCACATAATTTCAAACGAGGGGATATCTGTGGATCCAGCAAAAACAGAGGTTATCAAAAGATGGTCGAGACAAACAACAGTAACTGATATCCGATGTTTTCATGGTTTGGCTGGATATTATCGACGTTTTGTGAAAGATTTTTCATGATTTTCTAATCCAGTCACCAGGTTGACTCGAAAAGGAGTTAAGTTCGTGTGGACGGACGAATGTGAAGAGAATTTCAAGGAGTTGAAAAGAAGGTTATTCAGTGCACCTGTACTCACACTTCCTTGTAGTGGAGAAAGGTTTGCGATCTACAGTGATGCATCCAAGAAGGGAATGAGATGTGTTCTCATGCAAAATGATATGGTGATAGCTTATGCCTCACGGAAGTTGAAAATCCATGACCAAAATTACCCAACTCATGATTTGGAGTTAGCTGCGGTAATATTTGCGTTAAAGATTTGGGGGCAGTACATTTATGGTGAAAGGTGTGATATTTATACTGATCATAAAAGTTTAAAGTATATTTTCAAACAAAAGGAGCTGAATATGCATCAAAGAAGATGGTTGGAGCTGATTAAGGATTGCGACTGCTCAATTCATTACCACCCTGGGAAGGAAAACAAGGTGGCAGATGCATTAAGTCGACAAGACCATGCCAGTTTATCCATGATGAGGATCACAAAAGATCCAATATTTATGGATTTACAAAGGATGGATCTTGGAATTATAATGGAAGGGGGGAAATCATATCTTTCTCAAATGAATGTTCAACCATCTATACATGTGAATTTTAAAGAGGCACAAGAAAGTAGATGTAGTGTTACAAAAGAAGGTGAGAAATGTTCCTGAATTCAACCTTGATTGTGATGTGATAATAAAGTTGAGGAATCGGGTTTGTGTTCCTCCCATCCCCGAATTAAAGAAGGAGCTGCTGGATGAGGCTCATAGTTCTTCATTCTCTATTCATCCTGGAAGCACGATGATGTATAGGGACCTGAAAGGGTACTTCTGGTGGGATGGCATGAAAAGAGATGTTGCTGAATATGTCTCTCGATGCTTGGATTGTCAGCAAGTTAAAGCTGAGAGACAGAAGTCTATGGGGATGTTACAACCATTACCCATACCCGAATGGAAATGGGAAAATATCACTATGGACTTTCTCACAGGACTTCCTAAAACATCCAAAGGAAATAATGCTATCTGGGTCATAGTTATTCATCTTACAAATTCTACACACTTCATTGCTATTAGAGAGGATTTATCTCTGGATCATCTTTCCAGGATATATGTAAAGGAAGTGGTAAGATTGCATGGAGTACCACTTTCTATTATATCTGATCGGGATTCGAGATTTACCTCGATGTTCTAGCGAAGTGTTCAGCATACTCTGGAAACAGAGTTGAGTTTCATCACTGCTTATCATCCTCACACAGACGGTCAGTCTGAGAGAACAATTCAAACTCTAGAAGATATGTTGAGAGCTTTCTCTATGGATTTCAAAGGTGGTTGGGATCAACACCTACCTTTGGTGGAATTTTCTTATAATAATAGCTTTCACTCCAATATTCAGATGGCTCCTTATGAAGTTCTCTATGGAAAGAAATGCAGGACTCCAACTTGCTGGGATGAAGTTGGGGAAAGAAAGCTATTAATACCTGATCTCATTGATGAAATGGCAGAAAAGGTCAGATCTATTCAACAACACATAAGAGCAGCTCAGAGTCGACAGAAAAGTTATGGCGACAACTGAAGAAAAGACCTAGAGTTTGAAGTGGGTGATAAAGTGTTCTTACGAATATCTCCCTGGAAGAGGGTCATGAGATTTGGAAAGAAGGGGAAGTTGAGCCCTAGATATATCAGTCCTTTTGAAATACTGGATGTTGTTGGGAAGGTAGATTACCGATTGGAATTTCCACCGAATCTCTCTCAAGTACACGATGTGTTCCATGTATCTCTCCTAAAAAAGTACATACCTGATCCTTCACATGTACTCAGCTCAGAAGTTGTACCGCTAGAGCAAGATCTCTCTTATGAAGAACAGCCGCTAGAGATTCTGGATCGTAGTGAAAAAGTCCTACGAAACAAGACCACTCGCTTGGTGAATGTTTTATAGAGGAACCGCCAATTAGAAGAAGCTACATGGGAGCTTGAGGATATGATGAGGGAGAGGTATCCTCATCTGTTAGTTACAAAGTGGCGAATTTCGAGGGAGAAATTCATTTTAAGGGGGGTAGAATGTAACACCCAAGACTTTTATGAGAATTATTTTGTTTTTATGTTATAGAAATCATCAAAAGAATCTTTCACTACACACAACACTAGCTTGGCTTCCTTTACACGCAACCACGACCTTCCTCGATAGCTTGCGTCGTACGCAATACAGAGTTTCACTAAACAAAGATATGCTATTAAAATATTATTAAAACTAGATGTTATGAATAGTACTAACTGAATTTTGAATTTTATAACATTTTAATTCAACTTATATGATGAGGTATAAAAGCAAAATCAGTTTTTTTGGATAAAAGAAATATTTTTAAAAAAATATAGTTGTTCCGCCTTTGGATGGCGCACCCACATTAAATCTAGTTTTTGACATGTTTATAAGTCCAATTTGACAAAATAAAACTCTTCTTTTGGATCAGGGTATAAAAATTTACTTTCGATAAATATTTGATATTTTTGTGATAACTTTCATATTTTGATGAATAGTAAAAATATGCTAATTTTTAATTAAAAAAAACATTTTTCATTGAGATAATTTTTATGGATAAATTATAATATTTAATGGTTTTAATATATAAATAGAATATATTTTTACCATTTAAAATAATGAATTTCATTAGCATTAATTTCACATTGAATTCATAGGTAAAAACATTTCAATCTTTGGCAAGGTTTTAACTTCTAAAACCCGTTTTCTTAACAATGGGATTTATTTTAAATTAATTACTAGAACTTATATGTTTTGAATTTTGAAAAATGGATTCCATATTCAGAATCATTGGTTCCAATTTATATTAATAGGCTACTTTATATTTTTGGGTATTATGAATAGTAACTATGATAAATTTTATTTACCATAGTTAAAGGTAAATCGGGTAATTAAGGGTAAATATAAGATTATAAAATTACCCTAACACCTGCCAAAATCCTATTGGATGAATAAAAGTCGACCCATATCACCTAAGGGTCAGATTAGATTTAGTTAATGGACTTTTGTACATGAAAATAATTTAATTATTATTAAAACCAATAAATGTGACAACATGTCACTTTCTTAAATCTTATAAGTATAATAATTTTAATATGGTGATAAACTTAATGAAACTTTAAACATGAATAGTCTCCAGAAATATTATACCATTATCTACATCATAGGAATTTATTTATAATTTGTAGGGATCAAATAATTATCATTAATTATGACACAATAGTGATGTTGAAATTATTTTATTAATTAAAATATCAAATAAATTGTTTTAAAAATATTAAATAAATATTATATGAACTATTTAATGTTCTAAAATAATTTTATAGATAGATATGAAATTTTATGTATCTACTAAAGCTTTTATTTTGAACATATCATCTCTATATATTTTATTTAAATTCAAATAAATGAATAGTGTCAAAATTGACACAATTGTTATTTTATAAAAATAACATATTATAAAATTGTTTAAAAATCACAAAAATATTTAAAAATTATAAATTAAAATTTATATGGTCTAAAATGTCATAAATTGTCAAATTATGAAAAATTCTCAACACATATGTAATTATTTATAATAATTTAAAATTTAGAATATTATTACCACAAATAAAATTAAATTGATAAATAAGGGTAAATCAAGTTGATGATGTTAAAAATAAATTCCTAACATGTCTAAATTTTATTGGTTGATGAGTTTACAACCCTATATCATATAAGATTCGGATATGAGTCATTTTGGATGTTTTTAAGTGGGGTTGGGATTTAATATAAACTTATATTTCTTATATTTCCAAACATGCCCCTCTCCTCCCTTATAAAAGTGCACCTCATCCCTCTCTACCTCACACCAATTTGAGGATTCATGCTCGCCAAACCCTACCCATTTCACTTCCCCACTTTCTTATAAAACTACTAGAGGTACTGGTCTTATCAAAAGACCAACTCTTGTGCCTTAAGAGAATGTTTAAAGGAGGCACTTCGAGAAAGAGGTAATACCTTCTACCGTTTTCTTCAAGTTCCATTCTTCTTATACTCCCTCCTCATTAGTTGTTTCATTTTGAGGTAATAACATCAGTATCACTAATATTCTGATATGTTATTATAAATATGAAACAACCATATTTCACCTCTTATCCATCCTACGGAAAACGAAATCACCACGCGTGCGTACGTACGGAATACCGTCTCCACGCCGTGGTGTAATCAATTTTCCACCACCACCTTACTTGGATGGGTATAAGGGTGAAAGTAATGAAAAAATATGATTATTGTAAATTTTTATTGATTCTGAAATAGTATACATACACTCCAATACAATTCAATGATCATGGAAACGATATCATCGCTCGTGCGTACGTACGGAATACCGTCTCCACGATGTGATGTGATTCGTTCTACGTGATCTTCATTTCATAATGATTATATAAATGAATTGAATGAATTAATATGATATATATTACACTAATACCATTATGGAAACGTGGTATCTATAACTTAAAGAGAAGAATATTAATTTATTCAATAAACACGCATAAGAACAAAAAGTAATAAACACCCGAATAAAAAGTAGTAATGAAATATTACTAATAAGAAGCTAAGAATATGACCATATATGATATAATAACAATAATTATGATTCTGGAATAAGTCAATAACATTATTTAAATCATTATACAGGAGGTTCGGACACTTACGAAGCAAATCAGACCTAAAGTAAGGGAAAATCTCGCAATCTCAATTTTTATCCGAGATTGTTTAAAATTCAGAATTTATTGGGGTGTATTTTATCATCCACATCCATGTTTCCTCAATATGTAATATTTTTCCATCCACATAAAATTTTTTAAATCCAATTTTACCCTTCGGGGAGTTTTTAGTAAAAGATACGAAAGGAATCTTTTGTCATTTTTCGTACGAGGTACTTTTTGACTTTTCCGAAAAAAGTACGAGAATAATTTTTTTTAACTTATAGGCATGAATGGATTTTGAAAAAATTATTTCCAAGAATCTTCCTTTACATTTTTTAAATTTTATTTTTAATCAACTTCTTGTAGTTTAAAATTTTATAACATGTTATGAAAGGAAAATGTTTTTGAAGTAGAAAGGATATTTTTCTCAAGAATGGAGTTCAAGTGTTTTTTCAAAAGTATTTTCCATATAAGATAATATAGGTTTCTTTTTATATCCCTATTATTACATTGATTTTTTTATTTTGTGATGAAATTATTTTTATGAATTCCTTTATCTTATATGAATTGTTTTATGATGTCAAGTTGTTTAAGATTCCCATTTTTATTACATGGGTTATGCTATGATGTATGGTTTATGATTTTGTGGAACACATAAGAATGGTATCATTGTGATATGGTTGGGACCTATATCTCCCTCCAATTCATTGTCTAATGATTTTATATCTCATGAGATAGACATGGCTCGAACGGCAGGTTAAACTGGTTCAGTGAAACAAGACTGAAATGAGGAGTGGTCGCTGTTCAAAAATGGACTTTTTCCACTAAGATAGTCTTGGAAATGAGTCTTGACTAATAAGAAATGATTCTATATGATTATGTGTGTATTCCAAAAAGTTTCATGTTTTACGTTATGATTATTGGGATTTCATTCACTACTATGATTTATCCTGTGTTATGAAATTATGCTCTCTTTTGCAGTTTAAGATTTCCAAAGTGTTTTGTTCTCATGAATATGAAGTGATTGATATTTCTTTTGTTTACCCTTACTGAGAATTTGAGCTCACCCTTTTGTATGTTTTCTTTCCCAAGCTCAGGAAGAATCTTATTATGTAATATATGCCAAAAGGGACTATAGATATGATGAAATAAATGGGAGACAGTGTAGACGCTTTATAAAACAGTTGTTTATGTTTCCCAGTTTCTAAAGACACTATACATATACGGTCCTTTCATGGTTTTGTTATATGTTGTAATAAGTATGCTTCAATTTTGAAGTAATAAAAATGTATGTAAAGTATGGGTTGTTATACTCTCCATGATGTCTAAAATTGATTAAGGTCTCGGCCAAAACAATATATAAATTTGGGAAATGCCTCGGTCAATTCCATGTATAATTGTCTCATGAGACCTACCGATGCACCGATGAGCTATAGTGGTCTCCACCTAGAACATATTATTTCCAATACATTCATCATATTAAAAGGTTGATACATAACATAAACCATCATTTTAAAAAAGAATATTAAATAAAAATACTTTACAATAAATTATTAATGGTATAAAAATAACACATCCACAATCAAACATAAAAAAACTTCAACAATATACAGGACATTTGTATCATAATAAATCAATATCATATAATTTTAAAATCCATCAATTGATGTTGATATTGTTGAATATTATTTGTAAAACTCTTTGAGAGACATATCCATTTTTGACAAAAACATTTAAAAGTCACACAATTTATAAAGGAAGTCAATTTAATGTCATTTTTGAATCAATGTGTCCAATACCACTTCAAAAAATATCAATTGAAATATCATTTTAAAAACATTCAAGTGTATATCAATAAATCCATAAAATCATTTTGAAAACATGGACATTAATTAAAATGATTTAGTAAAAAAATATTTAAAAAATTTAAAATGATGAAATAATTCAATAGAAACATCCATAAAGAATTAATAGATTACTTTTGAAATAATTTTTATGAAATATGGAAATTCATGATAAATATGTTTCATTAAATACATACTCATAAACAATATCAGATAATAATGAGATTGAGGAATTACCACTTACCTTTCACTTTCCTTTGGTTGAGGGTACGTTTAACATCCTGTGTAATGACCATAGTATATTATTAAATTATAAAATATTCATATTCATATTCATTATATCACACATGATTCATTTATGAAATTGTACTACACATTTAATAATTATTTTCTGGTTAAATTAACATTTCAGGTAATAATCACTTTCTTTATCGTACGTTTTTAAACTTATTATTCTTGATCGTATCAATTAGATCATGATTTAAATAATTTTATAATATAGCACATGATTTATATATCATATATATTTTGAATATTAATATGTATAATAAATAGATATATGAAATGTAAAACACCGTTTATGGAGATGGTAGGTCGTACATATGCTGAAATGTTGTTTTGGTTTTCATATCCTATAGAATGGAAGTAAGTGAACAAGATATATGTAAGTATATATATATATATATATCTACTTAGTATAATTATTATGTCATATATTACATACTTATATATAATATATATTTTTATAATCATTATTGAATGGTGAATGTGGAAATGAATCTCATCACGTCGTGGAGACTGTAAGCCATATGTACACACGAGTGAAAATGTTGATTCCTTATTTATTAAAAGGTGTGGAATTGGATGGTAAATTAATTTTACAGAGACATTATCACGGTATTTTCACTATTTATAGGCATATTACTGATCATTATATCCATCCAAATAATATAGTTTATAATAAAAAATTACACCACATCTAGGAGACAATAAGTTGTACGTACGCACGTGTGGTAACATTATCATTAATAGGATTGAAAAAATAATGAATGTGGTTGTACCATATTTATAATAAAAATACAGTTTTTAGAAGGTACTGGAGTTATTATTTATGTATGTGAAAAATTAATAAAGAGGAAGTGGAAGACTAATTGAACATGAACGAGAGTTGTGAAATTATTATCTATTCTTCGGGTGTTTCCTTTTGATTTGATCAAAAGAGCTCCATAAGTTGGATTTCTGATCAATGTATTGACTCTAGGATGATGTTTGGGATGTTTGGAGGATATTAGGGAATGTTTTGTCTGAGGAAAATGGTTGTGAAGGTGTGATTGTGAATGAATCAGAAGTGCCCTTTTATAGGAGTGGTGAGGGTCACTTTTGAAAAAGATTAAAATATTGATTTATAATAAAATAATTTTCGTTTTATAATGAAAAAAAATTATTTATTTCTTGGATAATGTAGGTATGGGTCTAAAACCACTCAACCAAAAGGTTTTAGACTGGTTTAGAACCCCATATTAACCATATCATTTAGATTTAACTCTTAGTTAAATAGTTTAGCTTTTACCATGTCTTCGTGTATTCTTACACTATATGGTTAATAAACATACTATAAACGTCCATGAAAACCTCAAGTGGTTCATTAATAACATATATAATATTATTTAAGCCCTTTGGACGAACCATACATTTCTAGGAATATTATATATTTTAATAATATAATATATTTATTTAAAAAACTCAATTATGTCAATTTTGACACTATTTACTATTTGGTTTATTTCAAAGTCATCAAAACATTGTAAATCAAAAAAGGTATATTTAATAAATCCTAAAATGTAATATTCTCCTAGAAAATTCGTATATTTCATAAAAACATTGAAATAATATTTATTTTAATATTTATAATTCGATTTGTTTGATTCCTACATTAATAATGAAATTAATACATCATCATTGTTTCATAAATAAATTAAATTATTTAATTTCATTAAATTATATATAAAATACCATTATGTTGGAAATAATTTTATCTTTATAATGAGTTTTTATAGTCTAAAATATAACTTATAAAACCCCATGTGAAATTTTTTTACTAAACGATATATGTTTATGTCAATTTTGTCTTTACTTTAAATTAATTAATATAAATTTTCATTATCACTCTCATGTGACTTAATGTGGTCCCAAAATCGACCGAAGGATTCCCATGGTCAGACATGTATCAACCAAAAGTAGTAGGACAAATGTTAGGGTAATTTAATATCATTATAATAATTTTTTAACATTATTTACCATATTTATCTTTTAACCATGGTAAATAAAATCTTTAGTGAAGTAAATATTCATAATATCTAAAAATATAAGTTACCAATTTACACAATTTGGACCTCCTCATTCAAAATATGGAATCCATTTTTCCTAATTCAAAACACGGATGTGGCATAAAATAATTAAAAATTAATTCCCACATTCAAAGCCAAAAAGGGTGTTCTAAAAAGTAGAAACTATCAAAATATTAACGTATTTTTATGTCCAATTTTAATGTGAAATTACTTATAATGAACTAAATTGTGTTAAATTGCATAAATATAATCTACTTATTCTTTAATCATTTCAAATGCATAATTTAACACAATAAATTATTTCGATTAAAAAAGTTGATTTCAGGTAAAACATTGTGTTTTTCACTATTAATCAAAATATTAATGTTATCAGAAAAGTACCAAAAATTTATCCAAACTGAATTTGTATGTAGCTTTTGTAAATAATAATTTCAATTCATTACATATAATATATAAATGTGTCAGATATTGGTTTTAAAAAATTTTCTCTATTAAAAGGCGGTAAAATTGCATTTTTTGAAAAATACTTCTTTTATCTAAAAAAAGAATTTTTTATTTTATTATATCTAAGAAAAAAATAAAATTGATGATTAAAATATATAGAGTATATAATATTAAAAATTCAGTTAATACTTCCCCTTACTTATTTTTGAACGACTAGTTTTGTATGTTGTGGTGTGCTCGAACTCAGTGTTGCATGTAGCATTAGATATTTAATTACTTTAATGAGAAAAAGTACTATGAAGTCTTGTTGTGTTACATTATACCCTCATTCAATAAATCATTTCCTCACAATTAGAAATTATTTTTCAAAAATAAGAGGTCAAAAATAGAAATTACTTTTGTGGAAAACACACATCTAAAATCGGGCTAATAAAATTTACTATTAATAAGAGGGAAAGGGAAATGAAAAAGTCACCACCAACTTAGTGTTTTGAATAGAAAAACATTGGTTGAAATTATATACACATAATTGGGGGGAAAATGTAAATATTTATTGGGTGTGATTGATGTCATCAATCACAAGCAAGCTTAAAATTGAGGGCCTCAATGCCATCAATCTATGAGGATTTAGAATACCATCGGTTCAAAAAAACCTAAGATATTATGACAATTTTTTTTTAATAACCATTACCGAAATTTTATGAATTAATTTATTCGTAGAATAATATATATATATATATACATGAAAAGTAGAGTTCCATCCCATAACTAATTTCAACCACAAACTCATATTTCATTCCAAAAGATAATAGAACTAAAAAATATTATATTTATCATAATAGTATGAATTTCAAAACATATTCCATGAATAAACCTAATTTATATTACCCTATGACATCGTGTAGGATAGTGGTAGGTCATAAAGCCTTGTCTCACTTTGGTTGTGCGTTTGATTCCTGTAGCTTTGTCTGATGCGACAAGTTATTGCATGACCTGCAGGTTGTCCTTTATCTGAAACAATAGTATTATAATATTCAAAAATAATCTTAACAAATACTATCTACTGTTCAACTTAATCAATCAAAACCATATATCTATCCAAAGTACTTCTTCCCAAATTCTCTATAAAAGGCCTCTAAATTCCAAAATCAATTCTATCATCAGATTCCCCAAATAGTGTAAATTTTTTCTTATTGTCACATAATGGAAATATGATTTCCTTAATCATATTAAAACAATAATAAAAACAAAATGTAATAATGTAAAATCATTATATATATCACATTATTATTATAACAAGAAAAAAATTCTTGAATCGAAAAACACAAATACATTAATTATTCTACATCAACTGCTCTAGAATCATAAGCTTGGCCTTTCTCCCTAGGCGTTTTCTAAGTTATGTTTCTTTAAATCATTGAAAATTCGTTTTCATAATGAAAAATTTCTCTATAATTGCAGAATTCTACATTTAAAGCCTCTCTCTTTCCCTTGCAATCAGGTGATTGGTGACCTTTTTATCCACATTTGTAAAAAACTCCCATTTCTTTTAGACAGGCACTAGGTTATTTCCTTCCACAATCATCATAGGGTGGAAACTCAACATTTACCTTATTCCATGTTACATTATTTCCTTTCTCAATGTGTTTAACAGATCTCTTCATCTCTAGATTTGTTTTGATGTCCTATGGCTTAGGGAATTCCTTTTCGGTCTTAACTGCGCATGGGGAAATATCATCATACGATGAGAAGGATTGTGAGATGAATGATCGATGGAGAAATGGTTTTAACCCATAAATGAAACAATCAATCTTACTTCTTGGGTTTCATATATAATCAGTATCATTCCTTGTTAACCTTGTAAAGTTATCTTCATACCTTGGGATATTCATATCTACTTTTTTCCTTGAATTTGGAAATTGAATTTCCATATCCGCTCGACAGTCAGGAAAAAAGTTTTTTTATAAGAAAATATATTTAACATCCATTAATTCCATAAATAATACCTTTACATCCTCATTTGTGTTTTGAATTAATTACTACCATTGATCGACATATCTCGTGAGGTGATAAACTGCCATGATTGCTTCTTCCATTTCGCTACAACCCAAGGCATGAAATATTTTCTCCATATAACTGATCCATTGCTCAGCTACAAATGGATTTGTAGACCCATTTAATGTTTGAGGTTGTTTCCTTATGAAGTGTTCTAATATTGATCCTCCACTTTGAGGATCAGGGTGCTCCATACAGTTAAGTTTATCATTCATAAACTGACTGTGTTGTCCTAGTATGGTGATAAGCTAATATGCACCAGTGGCATCACCAACTCCACTATAATTTTTTTTATGTTGGAGGGCATTCTCTACATGGATTAGGCGCATCGTTAAAAATTCCATTTCTTCCACTTGGCGCCATTTCTAAATAATGGCATATAGTAGAATTGTTTTTGTATCGCAATACATAGTTTCAAACATGTAAAACACATAACAACATAAATTGAACAATTTACTAATTTAATCAATAATCATAAAAAAATATTTTTGGAATTATGTACTTATAAATCCATCATAATGGTTTGAAAAGAAAATGTTGATTATCCTAAACATATCCCCCAAGAGAGTCATTGACAAAAGTGCAGTATGGCTTGTTGTCATGTTCCAGGATACCCCATGTCCAGCCTGAAACTCCTTGTCGGTGTTTTCACTCCTACGTACATATGTGCCAGAGCCTCCTCTACCTTCTCACATTAATTAGGTATGTATTGTATGGAAAACTCCAAAAATCTCTACGTCACTAAAATTCTATTATTTTCTTCAATAATTATCCTCAAAGTCAATCATAGGATAATGTGCTCTAATCAGAGTTTATCTAAATTTAGTATCCAAGGTTTGTACTAAACTTTCTCTAATATCAACTGTAACTCCACGACCCCAATTACCTAGAGTCGGTGCTTTATCACGTAAAATTTTCATGATACAAGGAATCAAGTTCCAAAAGACCAATCAGTTTAGTAGTATTGGAAAATAGATTATATACATGAACGTTACATTAATCCATAGAAAATAAGACACAAACTAAATGATATTTGGAGAATTCCATTAATACCGTAGCATAACCCTGCTTATCAATCATAATACACTTCATGGAATCATGGGAAAATAAAAATTAAGAATAGTGTAAGCTCAAATGATTAGTAAGTTTAAGAAATAACGTGGATGATTAAATAAATAATAGGCATTGTGAATAATTTAAAACACATGCCTTTACAAATATTTAACATGAATACTTTATGGTAGGAATATGAGCTGAGTAAACAATTCCATAATAAATCATTATCACTGGTATTCTACTAGTTGAGTAACCACATGAACCATCAATATTATATTCATTATGATGGAATGTATAATTTCGGACATTCTAAACATTTTTTCAAGGCCTCATCCAAGAAGTCTAAAAATGATTAAGGTCTTGGCCAAAACCATATATAAAATTTGGAAGAGACATGGCCAATTCCACATATAATTTTTTCATGAGACCTGCCGATGCACCGAGGATCTATACCAGTCTCCACCCTTTACTTACTATGTTCAATACATTCTTCATATGAAAAGGAAGAAACAGTAAATAATCATTTGAATTAAAACTAGCATACGAAATTTCAATACATTATCTATAAACCCTAAATGGTATAAAAATAACATTTACATAGTTAAACATATCACAGAACCTTGAATACAATATAAGAAAATTTGTACAAAAATAAATTAACATCAAACAATTTTAAAATACATCAATGGATGTTGATATTGTTGAGAATAATCTTTTAAACTATACCAGGGAAATATTCATTTTTCATGAAAACATATAAATGTCACACAATTATAGAGGTTGTGTTAGGACCAATAGGGTCCTATATACCCTGAGAGAGGGGTGAATTAGGCTATGGATATTCTTTTTCAAAGTTCTTCCTGCCCCACTAGATCTTGACCTCTTTATTACAAGGGTCACTTTGTTTTCACTAGTGTGTTTATTATGATAACTTATTTTTTTCATTATCTGATAATGATGCTTTAAATGCAATGTAGGGAAGTAAACATGAATACAAAGAGATTTTTACTTGGTTCACCCTCACTGGGCTACGTCCAAGGAGCATACACTGAAAAGATTCAAGTTGTACCAAATTAAACTATTCTTCACTAGATGTGGATACAAAGGTTCGAGAACAGTCACTCAGTCCTAGGATCACTGCCTTTACAAGGTTTAGGGTCAGCTCACCGCTTTCCCAAGGGCCACTACTTGTTTCTCTCTCACTGGATCACTGTTGGTGGAGAGGATCACATTCTTCCTCTTCCTTTTCTCACTGCCCAGGAAAGGATCCACTCACAGTTTATAGACATGTAGGTCTCCTCATTTTCATGAAGGAATGCATCTTCCTCTGTATTTAGATTCTTTGTGGAAGTCCAACTTCCCCCCGAAGATGAATTTCACTTTGCATCAAAGGTATCAGGAAATATTCCAACTTCCACGCATCCCTGAATCACTGCTGGAAGTCAAAATTACATGGAACCCTTCCTTAAGCCGATGTGCAAGTATCGACGTGCAAGTCAAAAATGGCGTGCAGTTCCACCTCAACTACCTGCGCAACACAAGCCTCTGCTCCTCCAAAATTGTGTGACACAACTCCTTCTATGCCCGAACCAATATTGGAACACAACTAACACCTATCGCACAACATATACTTGGGTGACACACCACCACTTGTTAGACCCCCACACCTACACGATGTGCGCTCTAATTTTCTCTATGTGTTGTACTCATGTTTAATGAGGAGGGGTAGTCCTATATTTATATGCATTTGGGCACCCTGAGAAACAGTGTGAAAGTCTATGCTCGGCGCACAAGTCTCGGTGCTCAGGTCTCTTCCCCTGCAAGTCACTGCGCGACCCACTTACAAACTTGGGTGCCCTTCTCCATTTTTCATATATTCTTATTTTTATCTTGAAAAACCATAGGCGTGCAAGATTCCAATCTTCATAGGCACTAACCCAAAAGTCCTTTCTCAGCGCGCAATTAACCTGTGCAACTAACCCAATACATGAGCGACCCTTATCCCTTTGACATATTTTGATGATATGATCTTGAAAAACATATGCCACACAAGTTTTCAAGCCTTCAAGTACACGGTGCGCAAGTCCCATTTCCAAAAACCAGATTTCATCATTTGACGATTTTCATGCCCAAAAATTTGGCAAACATTGGAAAATGGAAACACCTTGTAAATATTATATTTATACTACCTCTAGAACATCCATTCCTTTGTCGACATTCTTGAATCAAACATAGATCGTTTACCACATCTCTTGAAGTCAACATTCCACCATGAAATCCCCTTTGTCAAAAAATTTGTATGTCATGGTTTTCTTTGTGAACAATCACAGCACAGTTTTCCACTTTGTCAACAAACACAATCACCAAAAAAATGATTCATTGATACCTTGAGTTATTTTTTCCCAACAATATCCCCCTTTGGGTTTGATGAGAATTCTTCCAAAAAAATGATACATCGTTAATCCTTCAGCCACTATTTGCCTATTGCGATTCCGATAGCGATCAAGGATTTACTCAACACATAATCTAAGACCACGTGTGAAATTCTCAACGTGAGAAGCAAGAGTAAATAAAAATTTCATCAATGAAACACTTCAAATCTAACACCCACTGTTGACACAAAACAGATACAAGTTTTTGGAAATATTCTTACCACATTTCAACACCACTCTTCTGCTTTTATCTTGATCCTTTGCTGTCGTGATATCTAATCGTTGATAGCTCACTTCAGGCATCTTCAAACTTAATAATCTTCTCCATTCTCATTGTTCCCCCTATCTCGTAGCTCCACTTGTAATATTCTACCAATATCAATTATGATTTATCAAATTGCCACACTGTCTCCCCCTTGAACAATCACTAGTCCCCCCTATCAACGAACCCAAAGGTTACTACTTTGTTGTCTGTAACAGAGTAGAGAACATATATCAGCATATTAGGAAAAAACACATCATACCACGGGGAGAGGGGGTGTTCCAAATCTACCATATTTCAAGTGCGGGGTGTCGACTGAACTCCCAAAGCCAGTTGATGTCTCTCAAAAACTTCCTTCAATATGGCCTTTGTCAGAATGTCTAAAACCTGTAGCTCTATAGGCACATACTCCATCTTCATGACTCCCTGCTCAACTTTCTACTTGATTATGTGATACTTTATCTCAAAGTGATTTCTCCTTATGTGATGGATGATATTTTGGAAGATATTTATAGAACTTGAGTTATCACACTGGATTCTAATCGGGGACTTCACTTCAACTCTGATATTTTCAAGATGCTGCTTCATCGACAATAAAAGTGTGCCTGTTTGAGTGGCTACAATATACTCAGCTTCCACAGTGCTGAATGAAATGAAATCATGCTTCTTTCTTAGCCAATAAATACACAATCCACCAAGATAGAATGCACCACATGATGTTGATTTTCTATCATCCGCTGAACCGGCCTAGTCTACATCATTATATCCCAATAATTCTATCTGAAATTTTTCATTATATGTCAAGCTAAAATCCATAGTGCCCTTGATATTCTGAAGTATTATTTTCACTAAAAGTATGTATCTTTCCTTGAGATTACTCTAATATATCACTGCTTGGAATGTGGTGAAAATAGTATCAGGCCTTGTTGTGATCAAGTACAATAAACATCCAATAATTTTCCTGTATTCTGTGATATTAATTGCCTTTCCATCCTCATCTTTGGACAGTTTCTACCCGAGTAGCAACTGGAATCTTGATATCCTTGGAATTTTCCATTCCAAATCTTTTTAAAACTAGTTTGGCATATTTGGGTTGAAAAATTAATGTTTCATTCCATCCTTATGTCACTTCATCTGATCTGCAAAATATAATGTCATTGACATACACCAAATCCATAATCCTTTGATTAATGTCGTTGCTAAAATGGAGATTTTAATCAACTCCCCCACATTGGAAACCAAGCCTCTTCAAGTACTGATCAACCCTTAATTACAATGCTCTTGGTGATTGTTTCAGCCCATACAACACCTTTTTCAGTCTGCAAACATTGTTCTCATCCTCATGAATGATAAAACCATTTGGATTCTCAATATACACTTCTTCTTCTAGAAACCCATTCAGAAATGCATATTTGAAATCCATCTAAAACACTTTGATCTATCTTTGTACTACAATGGATAAAAATAATCGGATTATCTCTAACCTTGCAACAAGGGAAAATGTATTATCAACATTAATACCCTCTATTTGGATGTATCCATTGCACACTAGTCATGCTTTGTATCGAACCACTGTTATATCTCCATTCATCTTGTTTCAATAGACTCATTTAGTCCCAATGACATTCTTATCTACTGACCTCGAGACAATCGCCCACGTCTGATTCTTCTCAAACTGATCTAGCTCTTCATTCGTGGCTTGTACCCAGTGTTCATCTTCAGCTACATCAACAATGCATTTCAGCTCAAGCTAAGATAGAAAATATTCCTGCTACAGTGATTTCATTTTCCATGTCTGAAATGGAGATGATTTATCACTAACGACATTTTTCATGTCAATTTCAGCTCGACTCTTTGGCTTTTGTGCATATAAGGATTTTACTTCCTTGTTCTCACCATCTGTTTCTTCTTATGAATCAACTTTAGCCACTTCTTCTCTCCCCTACAATATGTCTTCCCTCTATAGACAAAACATAAGCTAAGTCATCCAATTATTTATTTTATGAATCTTACATCCGATTTTGTTATTGAATGCTCCCCCTATGTTATGAAACACTTATAGGGGTTAGGCCCAACAAAACATTCTTCTTCTCCTCCATCATTAATTATCATCTTCCATTGGGAATTGAGCCATCAACAGAATCTCTATGCCTACTGAGTTGGAACTCGGTGTAGGAAACAAGAGATAAAGTAAATAACATAATCAATTCCTATTGTTCTCTAGTACTCGCTTTCTTCATCACCTTTGTACCTGATTTGAGGCAATTGAAACTCTGGATCTCATCACTTCTCTATGTTGAATCTTTAGATTCCACTTCCCCCTGGATCGTATCTCCCTAAATCCTTAAACACTTGAAAAATCAGTTAATTTCATTTATATACATAGGGAGAGGGGTATTTATGGAATCATACAAAAGAGGATTGTGGTTGATCCTGATGGGTCAACCCTTTGATTAATTCTTGTAGATAATCAAACTATTTCTTTGCTTCTTCTAACTGTCGAGCCAACTTCAACTGCCATGGCCATATGACTATGCCTTCATTACTCACATGCTGACTCTTTTTCTGATATGGAGATTCTTCAGGCCTAGCCTTTCTCACAATTTTAGGTTCAAACACACTAGTACACATTTTCGTCTTTTATGTTCCACCAAATCTCTATTTCCCTTGATTCATTCTCTGAGTAGAAATATCTTTTCTTTCCATGTTCCCTTGCTTATTCCACCATTTCACGGACCTTGCACCTTCCTCCACTTTTCGCAGTGGAACACAACATGCAAATTTTTTAATACATTCTCTGTTAATATTTATTTTATCAGATTTCTGAGTCGCCACACTCTTTTTCACTAGTAGTGAGTCCTCCATTGAACATTCATTGTTCTTTATCACATTTTTAGTAGATCTCCCCTAAATATTCTAGTTTTTTTCACATTATCTCCTTGAGAGTTATTGTGAATATGACAGACGAGGTGACTGATACCCCTTTCGTTCAGCTCCATGTGATTCCCTGAGGCTTTAAGCCTATTCTTCTTCTTACCACATTGTCTCCCAGTGTTTAATTTCTCATTATGCATCATTGGGGTCGAGAATCTTCTTTCATGTTCCTCTTCCTTTCTTGAGTTCTTCTTGCTAAAATTTCTTTCCAAATTCCAATAATCACAACATATAAAACATCTTCCATCAAAGGCATACCTCGTTTCATCAAATATATGTCGAGATGCCAACACACCTTGAGTTCTTCTTCTGACACGAGGCTCTTGAGCTTCCTGACACATACTCATGGTGTGTCCCATTCTTCCACAGTGATAACATATAATAGATGCTTTCCTCTAAGATATTTTTCTTTCTGATTTCTCATGACACATCTTCTTATTCTTAGATCTGGTAATGTTTCTATTTTCACTGCCTGAGATGTATTCTTATGCCTCTAAATAGAAGTGTGATGTGTGGACATGAATCCCAAAGATATATCACATGTTGTAACTACATCTTGGAACTATCCTCTTAGGACTATCTCAAGCCCCTATAAGATTTTATCTACTTATAGAACTATTCACATCTCTCTTTCTATCATTCATGGGAGGGAATTAATCAAATCCAATAATAGTTTTCCCAAACATTATGGTATTTGAGTTGAGATAATTTTTTCTTGGATATTTTTAGAAATAGAAAATTCTCTTTTCATTTAATCATCACTTGCTGAATGATAATCGAATAGTAAGTGTAAGGAATCCTTCATTTTACACTTTCCATTATCATTGGATTTCTCCACTTAATTCTTCACCGATTCTAGTTCTTCTTCTAGAATTTTAATCTTCATTTCCCTTGATTCAAATTGGAGATTGAGTTCTCTTCTGAGATTCTTTCCACACCTCATCTCATCTTCTAGTTCTCATGTGAGCTTCTCTACCATGTGACATTTCTCCTTTACTTTCAATTTTTTCCTAGAAATAGAATCATAGAGAGATTCATTCTCTTGATGTATCATTTGATTCTTCTAATATTCTTTAGAAAACTGTGTTTCTTGATCATCATTTCTAGAATTCAGATTCCAAACTTCATCTGACTTGGTATTCTCTTCATAATCATCAGCCTTTTTTTCCATTCATTCTAGCCATCTTTTGTAGTTCAATATCATGAGACTCATTCTTCATTCTTAGGTCAGTAGAAACATCAATAAGCCTTTGATTTAATCCTCTTATATTTTTGACCTTAATTTCAAATACTTGGATCCTGATATCTTTAGATCTGAATTCTTCATACAATTTTTGAACCATTTTATTTTTTATGTTGACAACATCAACTGGTGGCCTCTTTTATAAAAATTCTTCATCATCAGTTCTTTTGGTAACACTTTGATCTTTAAGTACTTCACTCATTCCTACACCATGATTGAGTGAATCAATCTTTTCCTTATAAAATTCATCCATGACTTCATTCATTAATCTATTTGATTATTTTAGTTTAATCACACATTTTCTATAAAGACTTCTACACTGAGGGATATCATCTGACTTCTGATTATTCATTGATGTTTTTCCGTTTTACATGGAATAAAAATCGACTACACCAAGTCCCAGCAATCAAATATGATAAAATCATCCTTCCTTATGATACCAATTGTTAGGACCGATAGGTGCCTATATACCCTTAGAGGGGGTGAATCAGGGTATGGATATTATTTTTCAATGTTCTTCCATCCCCACTGGATAATGACCTCTTTATTACAAGGGTCACTTTGTTTGCACTTTTGTGTTCATTATGATCACTTATTTTCATCTTTATCTGATGATAATGCTTTAAAGGAAATTCATGGATGTAAGCAGGGAGACACAAAGATTTTTACTTGGTTCACCCTCACTGGGCTACGTCCAAGGAGCATACGCTGACATGTTTTCAGTCATACAAAATTCCAATATTCTTCACTAGATGTGGATACAATTGTTAAGTAACAGTCACTCTGTCCTAGGCTCACTTCCTTTACACGGTTTAGGGTCATCTCACTACTTTACCAAGGGTCACTCCCTGTTTCTCTCTCTCTGGATCACTGCAGGTGGAGAGGATCACCTTCTTCCTCTTCCTTTGCTCACTGCCCAAGAAAGGATCCACTCACAGTTTATAGACATGTAGGTCTCTTCATTTTCATGAATGAATGCATCTTCCCCTGTATATAGATTCCCTTTTGATGTCCAACTTTCACCCGTAGATGAATTTTACTTTGCACCTAATGTATCATTCAATCTTACAACTTCCACGCAACCCTGAAAAACTGTTGGTAATCAACCATACTTGGTTCCCATCTTTAAGCTGGTGCCCAAGTCTCGTCACACAAGTCATAAATGGCGCGCATGTCCACCTCAACTACCTACGCAACATGAGACACTTCTCCTCCAAAACTTGCGTGATGCAACTCCTTTTATACCCAAACCAATATTGTCACGCAACTAACACCAGTCATGCTATTTATACTTGGGTGATGCACCACCACTTTCATGACCACCACACCAATGTGATGGGAGATCTAATTTTATCTAATTGTTGAACTCATTTAAAATGAGTAGGGGTGGTCCTATATTTATAGGCATTTGGACACCCTGCACGACGGTGCGTAAGTCTACCCTCAGCACGGAAGTCTCGGCGGGCATGTCTCTTCCCCTATAAGTCACTTGTGTGACCCACTTCAAATATTGGGATCCCTTCTCCTTTTCTATATTTTCTTATTCTTATCTTGAAAATGAATAGGTGTGCATGTTTCCAATCTTTATAGGCATCGGCACGCAAGTCATCTCTCGACGCGCAAGTCACCTCTGCGACCAACCCAATACATGCGCGACTCTTATCCCTTTGCCATATTTTGATGATCTGATCATGAAAAACATATGGTGCGAATGTTTCCAAGCCTTCATGTACATGGCATGCAAGTACCTTTTCCAAAAACCACTTTTCAACATTTGTCGATTTTCAGGCCCAAAAATTTGGCAAACACTGGAAAACACGCCACCTTGTATAAGTTATTTTTATACCACCTCTAGAACATTCATTCCATTGTCAACGTTCTTGATTAAGACATGGATCATTGATGAATTATGTAACTCGGAGGGATGGTCAAAAAAATTCGTATGGACTTGGAAGGAATGAAACATCAAGGTGAACATAGTGAAATCCTACATTATAGTGGGCCATTTGTACCCCATCCTTCAAATTTGATGCGAAATCCTAGATCCGAATTGGTGAGATCCACAAGATCCAGCTTGACCAGACCTTATGAAAGTAATGGTCTCTTCTCCATCAACAAATATATGAATGACCACATAAATTATTTGAATATAGATAGATTTTTTATGGCTATTGATTCCATATGAACAATGTTAATTTATCATATTATTTTTTTCCCTATCACATATGACCCAAGGGTGGTCCCCATTTCAATGTTATTCCACAATGGGTATCATTCATCTGGTGGTGGGTCCACATGGCCTAGGTAGGTGGATGATCTCATTGATGTCATCTATGTTGGCCTGAAAAAATAGTGATCCCATTTGGCAGTGCAAGATGATGATGGCCATTTTTTCAGTTATGGATCGACAAAAGCTATTGCAAATTTATCCAATGTATCAAATTATTCAATTTTTAATCAGGGGACATGTGTAAACTGTTGGTTCCATTGGTAATTCCACTATTAGTCATCAGACATGGTCTAGTAAATAGTTCAAGTCATAATTTTTTATGATATAATCATTGTTTACTTGTGTGATGACCAATTTTGAATCTCATTTTATCTTCAAGTAATTGACTTTTAGATGAACTTCAAAATCTAAACCCATAATTGGATCCAAGTTTATAAATAATTATTTCTTATCCCTCTGATAGTATGAATGAGTAAGGTAGTACTTCCATTACTAGATAAATGAGTACTCCTCCCATGGCATCATTGTTGAGCCGGGGGTATTCCATTATTTTCTATATAGTGCTTCTAGATACATGATCAAAATGAGTCTCCTAGACATGGGGGTCTCCATTAAAAAATAAAACCTCTTCATAAGTTATTTTGACATCCAATGATGTCATTATTGTAGATGGGTGTTGTTATAGAAAATCAACCAATCCCTTAAATTAGATGAATTTATAAATAAAAAAAATATGAAAAACTATTGAAATATTATTTTCCATCATGAAAAATTCCATATCAACATTAATGGGATGTTAATGTTCTTGAGTGGGTTTCTACAAGATAACTTGTGTACCTCATGATGTTGTAGGTAGCTCCCCAATTTACGGAATGCCAATATCAGTTAAATTCATCTATTTAAGATACACGAGTAATAATTCATGGTTTCAATCATAGTTCAGTTTATATAGTATTCATCATAGTTCTTCAATACAAGGGAGGAAATTAGGGATCTCTCTAGGATAGTCACATAAAAAATTAGAACATACAATTTTACATATGACATTATCACTGATAAACTGAAAATCTATTTCTTGAAACTATCAAATTATTACTGACAATAATCAGTCCATTAATATTAAACCCCTTTTTTCATCAACTTGGTTAATGGAAAACATTAGACAATTTGGTTGTCATTGAAGTGTCTAATCTGGACCATGTGTTTATGTAGTCCACTCAACACCATGATGTTATGTGGAGGTGAAATTATAGGGATGTTATTTTTTATTGGGGTCAACTTCGAAGACACAATGGTGTACGATGAAGCCAAGGAATATCCAAAAGGAAATTCCAAATGAATATTTTATGTGGTACATTTTCCAAAAAAATTATATCATTTTGTTTAAGGTGATTTGAAAATTTGTTTGGCGGTTTGAGCATTCTCATGATTTAACCAACAGGTCTTCCACATTTAATTCAATGAACATTACTAGGATAGGTTTGTTGATGTCATCCATGGAAAATTAAAATGTAGAATTGTAATTCAGTAGATCAAACAGAATTACCCTATTGAAAAATAATCCCCAGGGACCTTGACAGTATTAGATTATTCACATTCTCAAGACATTTAGAATTTATTGTATCTTATGTAACTATTCGTGAATGTGAGGGCATGATATCTGGATTTTACATCAATCGGTAGTTTTTTAATTGGGATAAGGAAATCATATTTCAAGAATTTCTAGGTTATGTCTTTTAAATCAATAAAAACACAAACTTATCCATATATATTTTTAAATGGGATAATATTGGATATCTATATGTGAAATTGGACATCCCTGATGAAGATAACTTTGATGATCATGTCAACCTCAGCCTCAATCTGGGCAGTATGTGTCAGTCATGTCCCTTTGGGAATATACTAATATCCTTGATGATCTTCTAGTAGGCCTAGGTGGTGAATGGACACCTTAGGATCAAGGATTGGAATTTATGTGTTCTTCTAGGAAAATACATATTGATATTGTCGTAGGGAATAGTAATATATCTATTTCTCTTCAGGAGACAAGGACACACTAATCAGAGTGGGTTGTAGATATTCTTATATAACCAGGTTTGTTTCTATAAGATCATCTATCATAGTAGTGACACCATACTTTAATGCTGGCGGGGTTTCCCTAGGGCCCACCTATTCCTCCTCTTCATCTGCTTAACCGTGTTCAACTTGTTCTGATGGAGAAATAATTTGTTAGATAAGATCTTGTGAATTGGGATAATATCCAAGATCATGGTATTTTAAAGATGAAGAATTTTATTTTTATCAATATATAAGTGAGGATATTTCTGAAGAGAATGGAGTGAAAGTTGAATGAATTTATTATTCCTCTTCTTACTCGATGGGGGAGTCAGGGGATTCATGGTGGTCTTAGGATAGATTTAGGGCATTTATGTTCAATAATTATCAATTATATTTGGGATTAGTGGATTTTTCAAATCTAATAGAATCAATGGTCATGAATGAGACCATGAAAATTTATGAACACACCTCAAAAAATTTAATCATACACCTAACCTGATTGATAGAAAGTATGTATTCTTTTCTCAAGTATTTAAAGTGGACAGTTAGATCCATTTTCTATCCATTTGGGGTTGTTAACCCACTCAATTCCATCGAACGATGGTTTCATCCATTTATACTCAAATAACCCTGCATGAATATAATGTGTCTCACATGATTATAACAGGGCTTTATTAGTGTGTAAAATCCCATTTTCCCAATAGTTCTATATTTTACGTATTGTTGATTGGATGAAAAAATCATTGCACGCTTATGAATCCAAATCCATCCTTACAAGATGTTTAAGTCCATGTTTTTTTGAACCACCATAACTATTGATTCATCTTTCAAGTCTCCAAACTAGGGTTAGATATTTATATAGACCAATGAATTCTAAACAATTTTTCTATATCCCATCAGGGATGTGGTAGAGGGTGTCCAGTTATCCTTGTTTCATCCTAGCCGATGATGTTTTACCCTAGGAAGAGATTAATTCCAGATCACTTCCGAATATAGACTTTTTAGATATCAACACAATTTATATTGTCGAACATATAAAAAGAATTGATGTGACCCTGAATAATTTCTTCTTCATCTTGATCCATGAAGGAGATAACCACATGGAATTACTTAGGATTGTTCTATTTCCAATAAAATTTACTTGAATCCACTTTAGTTTCATTCTCTTGGGTCCTATCAAGGATTCTATGTTAACATCCCTAATATCATAAGGAAAGATCAGGGAATCTAGGATTTATATATTGGCTAGTACTAAGGAAAACTATTTCAGCATGTCATACATATGTTCTATTGATCAGTGCATCCCATCATGGGTATTCACATTCACAGGAATATATGGTATTGGGTATTATGTGTAGATAACCTAACCAATATGATAGTAGCTGGGGGTTATTTTGATCTTTGTGTATTGGACTAGGAACATGTGGCTATAGGATGATGGAGGTTAAAATACTATTCCTATTATTATGGATATTCGCGAATGGCCAGGATTGAGTGGATTCTGGTTGGGGTAGGGGACGTTTCATATTCCTACTAGGTCTTTTAAACATCGAGTCCTTGATTTTTCACAACATTCATTCTTCCAGAAAGGATGTGACTAGATGTATATATTCTTTCATGACTATGACTCCATTGTATCCTGAGATCCTATGTCCTCTTCCTATTGTTTCCTAATTGGGTGTCGAGAACTCAAGTAAATAGCCACCATCTTCATTGGATAATAGATACATTAATGGAATGACATTAAAAAAATAAAAATTCAACTCCACATCTAATGATGTCTCTACCTAATTGACTATTTCTAATGGTTTATTTGGGCAGGGTTGTCACATGATTTTAGATTTGGTGTCATGAAATCTAATATGATCAAGGATGTATTTGGTTTTAACACAATTTCATCATCTATATCCTTCTATAAACCTATTATTTCATACTCCTTCATGAAATATATAATTTTAAAAGATTTTGGGGATGAAGGATATCAACTATTTTGTAGTCAGACCTACTAGGGGAATAGTCGATTTCTCAACCATGCATGGAGTGTTACATGATCTCAGTTAATTTTTTTTCTGAGTCAAAAAACGTTGAAACTTTTTATCACTTATGCAACCCTATTATTTTCACTCCCATCCTTCATCATGATCTGTTGTGGAAGCCTATTCAACTTGTGTTGGCGGTTGTCCCATTTTGACTTCCCCATAATGTATCATTCTTTGTAGGAGGTCCTTGGAGATGAAACATTCCTATATAGTATTTCCGAGTATCAAGTTAAAGGGAAAATAATTTGGCTAGTCATCAAGAACAAATTATAACGATCTTTTGGTATCAGGAAGATGGAGTAAATTTTATTTCACAGTAGATATAAAATAGAAACAATCATAACCATATCACTATGATTATGTTTTATTCCTTCTTTCATATAATTGATTTCCCTTGGGTCCCCTATACCCATCTTATATTGGCGGATCCTGAAATTTGTTCCCAGGGTTCCCTTTATGATATGGGGTAGGCCTTAGAACTAGCGAATGTGCAAGGGTTAGCTGAATCATGATGGAGGATACTTCATCTTTACTTAGTGTTTTTCATGGGGCTGGTGGGGCTATCTAGTACTTGACCATAGTCCATTCTACAGAGTCTTCTATTATATGGGAAGTGGTTGAGAAATCATGAATCAAAATTATATATTTCACAAGAATGAGAGGAATTTTATACCCATTGAGAAGATTATCTCCATATAGAGAAGATATCTCATGCTGGGGGAGTGGTTGATTGAAAGAGTATTTAATCCCTTACCCTCATGAGATAATGTTTGATATTGTATCATTATCATACTATTTTCATCTCATGAGGTAACTGGTTCTTATATTCTACTATGTTGAATTGAACTCTAAACGAAACTACTGATGGAGATCCTCCCATCAAATTATTGGCTGAGCCTACAAACTGGTGTACCTTACAAAGGATGTACCTTGCTGAGTTCAAATGAAGAATCTGTGTTTCTGTGATTCTAAATACATTGAAGTTACCATAATTGGAAAACAATAAGATGTATAATGAATCCTATGTTGTTTTGGATCACCTAATCCATTCAATATTGGAAGCACTAGACTCTGAAAATTTGGTGGACACAGATTATTTTTCACCCATTATGGCATGGTTGTCATTTTGGATGAACCTATGCATGTCTTTCCTCCATGGATTCCAATCAAGCATCTAATGACTTGATAGTATTAAAAATCCCTGATTTGTTTCATGATTAACATAAACCTAGAAATTCATATTATGGGAAATAATTGGCTTGCTGGTTCTACCAAAAATTATGTTTGATGTTCGGCTAGGGCATCATTGGAGATTTTTTCAACACTCGTTCCTGTTCATTCATCGTTGGGGAGAACTCTTGATATTTATCCATGACTGGGTTCATGTAGTTTTATGTACAATGTGACGTGTGGGGAAAATATTATTTCCTTGTTTAATATCATGGGATAAACCCATCTGGATATGGTACACCTGCAGGAAGTGTATTCATATGCTCTTTTTGTAGAACATAATCGAGAGGGCTACATCCTCGCAACAACTCAGGGTTGATTTACCTCAAAATATTTATTTAAAACTCTTGTCAAGTGAATATTTTCCAATGTTAAAGGTTTAAATTCTCATGATGAGTGGGAGAGGATCATGTGCGGCATTGTTTTTATTATTCTCTATGATAGTGATTCATTGAGGATGTAATGGTGGATTTGTAGATGGATTACCCAAAATCAGGGAAGCTCTATGGTTCTTGGTATTCTTGACTTCATTATCAGTGTAGAAAATATTTTGGGTTGAACGATCAACTCCATATTCTTCTCCATTTTCATTATTTTATGTGTGGGCTATAGGATGTTCATCCATGGCGTTCATCAATGCATAACGAATTATGGGTGGTGTAGCAGTAACTGAATGATTGGGTCATTCAAAACCTTTATTTTATCTTATCATTTCCTTCCTTGATCAACATTAGGCATCTTGGTTTGTGTAACTTGAAGGAAAACGCAATACAACCTTTCCATATGCCTTCATTTTAGAGGGAATGAGCCAAAAGATGGTAAAAAAAACGATAAACCTAACTATTTTTAATTCTCAATAAATTGAAAAAGATTGATTATTGTTAGGTTGATGGTTGGGGTAAAACTTCACCCATGCTTACTGTATGGGTTTTCTCATGTTCCCTTTTTGGTGTTCCACATCATAGATTTTTCAGTCTTACAAGGGAATTTTTTGTTAATATTTTTTCCATCCATTCTAAATTGGGATGATCTCGTTCTATTGAGGTTCCTAAAATAATGGACGCATTATTGACCTCATGCATTTCAATTCGAGTGAGATTCAATTATGGTGTTGGGTTTGGACATGAATGATTTATTTATGAGGATATTTATAATGCTTTATGATTAGATTATATTAAGTGGGAATCCTAATGAATGTCCACGATTTCTTGGTTTTGGATTCCTTTAATGTATTTCTCTATCAGGATTGACTTAATTTGAGACATACTCAGGGCTGATCCTTATTGGTCGCACTGCCTTTCCTAAACAAGAACATCATTTGATCATTTTTGTGGGATAATGGCATAACAGGATGCCCTTCCCAATGGGTCCTTTTGGATGAGACGTGGGGTGGAATGTAATACTCCATGATTCCCATATCCCTGGATATGAACATGATGAAGGGAAACATTGATAATGCAACAACTCTTATGATTCACATAGAGAATATTTATTTAAAGATCATACTTTTGCCTCACAGATTTTGGTCTCAACCTAGATGGAGTGGTTTCTTGGATGATTTTATGACAAATATACCACAATATTTTTACAAATTCTATATATGTATCACATGGAAGTAATTTTTCATTCAACTGGTGGAGAATCATCTAGATATTTAGAGGAATTTTTTGAGATAATTTCTCTAAAAATTATATTGGTATGTTGAAATAAGAAGTAGTTGTGGGAGAAAACATAACAGGTATATCATTATTGGATAATTGTATTATCACAAGATAAATAACTTTATCTTATTTCTCCAAGGACTACTATTATAGATCTTCCAAACTCAAACACTATTGATGATTTTTTTCACAAGGAGACGGGCTAGTATGAGTCTCAGTGACATGTGAATGGTTTCGAAGTGGATCAAAAGCTCAGCATAGACAAGAAACATATCTCAGTTAATAAAGGATATCACTTGTTTGTGACAATCTATCTGACATGATTGACCTTATCCTTCCATGTTCCATATCGTATTAGGTATTTCATACATTCCACACTACAAGTGGAGGACCATCATATTGATATAGAACACGATGGCGGGGAGGACCTTCATACTTGATTCTAAAATGAAAAGGACTACAATAATATGTTTTTTTACAAATCCATGGTGATTTTTTATAGTATATACCATATGGAGGACCATCAGGTTGGAAGATAGTAAGAGGAGGACCCTTTTGTTTTTCAGAGACGTCACTATGGGATGACCTTCACAATTGGTACTATAATAGTAAGGAGTACTATCATAGAATGGTGTATGACTGCCATGAATGTTTTTATAGCATATAGAATGGGGATTACCTGTAGAGACCCGAAACTTGACGTACATGGACATTACATTACTTTTGTAGAATACCTAGTACATAACAAAAACACACAGACAAGGATCATAATATTTTAGTGTCTTTGGAAACTTAGAACGTAATCTTCTAATCATGGTGAAAGATATTCAAAATCTCCAATAAAGAACATCCCATTTTTTTAACTAAAACCTTTCTTTATATCCTGGGGAAAATAAAACATAAAAGGGTGAGCTCAAATGCTCAGTAAGGGTAAACAAATGAAATATCAATCACATCATATTCATAATAACATAACATTTTGGAAATCTTAACCAGCAAAAGAGAGCATAATTTCATAACATGGCATAAATCATAGTAGTGAAATGAAATCCCAATAATCATAACTTAAAAAATGAAACATTGTGGCATACACACATAATCAGAGAGAATCATATCTTATTAGTCAAGACTCATTTCCAAGACTATCTTAGTGGACAAAGTCCCTTTCTGAACCGAGTCACCCTCATTTCAGTCCTGTTTCACTGAACCGGTATAACCTACCATTCCAGCCATGTCTATCTCATGAGATATAAAATCTATACCCAATTCATTGGAGGGAGATATAGGTCCCACCCATCTCATAATGATACCATTCTTATGTGTGCCACAAAATCATAAATCATACATCATTGCATAACCCATGAAATAAAAATGGGAATCTTAAACATCATGACATCATAAAACAATTCATATAAGATAAAGGAATTCATAAAAATAATTCAATCACAACATAGTCAAATCAATGTAATAATAGGGATAGAAACAGAACCCTTTATTATGTTAGATGGAAAATAATTTTGATAAAACACTTGAACTCCATTCTTGAGGAAAATATCCTTTCTTCTTCAAAAACACTTTTCCTTTCTTAATATGTCATAAAAATATAAACTAAAATAAGTTTATTAAAAATAAACTTTAAAACCTTTAAAGGAAGATTCTTGGAAATAATGTTTTACAAATCCATTCATGCCGTATAAGTTAAAAAAACATTCTTCCCGTACTTTTTTCGGAAAAGTCAAAAAGTACCTCGTATGAAATACGACAAAAGATTCCTTTCATATCTTTTACCAAAAAAATACTGAAGGGTAAAATTGGATTTAAACAATTGTAGGTGGATATAAATAATATTACATATTGAGGAAACATGGATGTGGATGATAAAATACACCCCAGTAAATACTAAAGTATAAACAATCTCGGATAAAAATGAAATTGTGATATTTCCCTTACCTTAGGTCCGATTTTCTTCGTAAGTGTCCGAACCTCATGTATAATGATTTAAATAATTTCATTGACTTATTACAGAATCATATTCATTGTTATGATATCATATATGGTTCACTTATGACTTTATATTACCCGTTCTTTTGTAAATTCCATGTTAAAGAGCGTTTTGGGTAAAATTGTTTCATTTGTCGTCCGTGTTTTGACTTGTAATTATTAATATGATTACTTATATCATGATTACTTATTTCCAGAATATAAAAAATGATATATATATATATATATATATATATTCAGAATATACATATATATAATAAATCAGTAAATGGAAAGAAATACACCGTTCATGGAGACGGTAGGTCGTACGTACGCATGAACGTTGTTTTCATTTCCTTATTGAGTTGAGTGGAATTAAGTAGATGACATACATATATACCTAAATCCAGTAGCTTTATAATGTCATATATTTCATTATTATTTCTTATATATACTTTATAATCACTCTTAAATGGTTAACATGGAGAATGAATCTCATCGCGTCGTGGAGACGGTAGTCCGTACATACGCACGAGTGATGATATCATTTCCATAATTATTGTATTGAATTGGAGTGGATGATAAAATATATCATAATCAATATGATTTTCTAATAACTATGTATAGTTATTCTTTACACCACTATACCCATCCATGTAAGGTGGTGGTGGAAAATAGATTACACCACGGCGTGGAGACGGTATTCCGTACGTACGCACACGCGGTGATTTATTTTTCCGTAGGATGGATAGATGGTGAAATAGGGTTGTTTAATACTTATAATAACATATCAGTATATGTGTGATACTGATGTTATTACTTCATAATGAAACAACCTAAGAAGAAGAAGTGGAAGAAGAAATAAAGATGAAAGAATCGGTAACAGACATTAACTCTTCTTTGACGTGCTTCTTTGAGACCTCCTTTTAGGGCACTAAAATGGGTCTTTGAAGAAGACCAGAACCTCTAGGATGTTTCTAGGGAAGTGGATAATATAATTTGGCAGGGGTTGGCCGAGCATGAAGGCTCAAAGTGTTGTGAGGAAGAGAGGGAGGAGGTTCCCTTTTATAATGGAGGAGAGAGGCACCTTTGGAATAACTAAAAATATTATTTTATTATAAAGTCATGTTCGGTTTTAAATAGCTCCGAATTTATTTATTTCGAGGATAAGGTGGGGATGGGTCGAAATCCTCTCATCAAATAGAATTTAGACATGTTTAGGTTCCTATTTTAACCTTATCACTTAGATGTAACATTAAGTTAAATAATTTTACTTTTACCGTTTCTTCTTGTGTTCTTACACTATAAGGTTAATAAACATACTATAAGAAGACAAACGAACTCCAAGTTGTTTATTATTAATATATATAACCTTATCTAAGTCATTTGGCCGAACCTTAGATTTTTAGGAATAAAATAACAATTAATAATATAATATTTGTTTTAAAAACTATTTTATGTCAATTTTGACACTATTTAGTAATTGATTTTTTAAAAAATCATAACAGAATGATAAGTTCTAACAAAGTTAATTAAATCAATACTAACATGTCATATTAACCTAGAAAATTAGTGGAATTCATAAAAAGTCTCAAATTATATTTATCTGGATATTTATAACATCATTTATGTCAATATTTCATTAATAAGATAATTACTGCATCATCGTTGTGTCATAAATAAATTAAATTATTTAATGTCTAAAAATTAAAAATATAATACCATTATGTAGGAAATATTTTTATCTTTCTAATTAATATTTGTAGACGAATTGATCTTATGTATAACCCCATATTAAAAATTTTTTAGTAAACAAACTTTGATTTTAACTATTTTAACCCTTCTTTAAATAAATTAATAATAAATGTCCTAATCTAATCCAAGTGGGTCTAAATGGTCATATTTTATTCCTAAGTTTGTTTTTGGTCGAATTACACTTGTCCAATAGAATTAGGACATGTGTTAGGGTAATAATAATATCATTTCTACCCTTAATTACCCTATTTACTTTTAACCGTGGTAAAAAAAAGTAAAAAGTTACTATTCACCAAAAAATTATTTTCCTCTCATTGAACCACATTTTACTTACTGACATCAACCGTGTCTCTCGGATTTTTTAAATTACACTCACAGAAGCAGTAAAATTAAGTTTTATGAAAAATTCAGTTTTTTAACTATCACTTAGTGGTTTCACTATTCATCAAAAATTTAAAGTGTTCAGACAAATACCAAAAATTAGGCCTAAGCTATATTTGATATTATGAACTCAAAAATGATGTCTATTTTACCAAATTAAAAACATATCAGTTGCATTAATTAATTTATAAATTAAATTCCGCCTTCAAAACAAATAGCGTGTTTTTAAGAGATAATAACTACCAAAAGATTGACACTTGATTATGTCTGGTTTAAATGTGAAAATACATCCAATGACCAACATTGTATTAAATTGTAAAAATATATTCTAAATATACTTTAAAACCACTAAAATTAATAATTTATCACTATTAATTATTTCGATTGAAAAAGTTGTTTTTAATTAATATTTAGTAATTTCCACTATTCATCAAAATATGAAAGTTATCCGAAAATTACCAAAATTTCACCCTAAGCTAATTTCGATATTTCGAATCCAAAAATGAATTCCATTATGAAAAATAAAATTTACAAAATTTCATAAAGTGGTTATTACTATTCATAACGGCTAGTTTTAATAATATTTTAATAGCATATCGTTGTTTAGTGAAACTCGGTATTGCGTACTACACACGCTATCAAGGAAGGTCGCGATTTCGTGTAATGAAAGAAAAATCAAGGATCTGTGTTGTGTAAGCTCCTTTTGGTTTAGCGTACAACACAAGACATTAATGAAATTAAAAAGAATATTTTTCATAAAATCTCGGGGTGTTACATTCTACCCCCCTTAAAATGAATTTTGCCCTCGAAATTCATCGGGGTTATAAATGGTTTACTATTAGAAAGTTTCTTTAATCGAAACCCACATCGTAAAAATGAATACCAAAACCAATCTTTAAAATAAAAAGTATGAAACGTAACAGTTACCAAAATAAACTAATCATTGGGTTTCCACATGGGTGAAAATATGGATATGGAAGAGAAATCTAACCATCATGTTCTGATGGAGAGTGGTTGAGAACACGGCTATGGAAAAGCTAGAAATCACAAAGCCATAAATTTGTGACGATCTAAGGTACCATCTGATTCATCTGATATAAGAGCACTAAGACAACATTTTTGGTTTTCAAGATCATTTCCCTAAAGTTGATGAAATTGGAATTAGAAGAAATACTTTCGTGATTTTGGTATAGTCTCACAGTTTGTCGTTCTTTGGACAATTTCCACTTCATCTCATAAAGAAATGAAGTTGAATTTTTCATTCGTGATGTGTTAGCAGATCATGTGATAGAATGATGGGTCATTCCATCTCTTTCAAACAAAAGGTTAGCAAAAGTTATAAGTCCATCTTATGGTTAATCGTATATGGTTCCAAAAATGAACTTATACTTCATATATCATACCGCTTAATAAAATAAAACTAGTTTATACTAACCAGGGACATCCTGTAGGTCAGTGGTAGACGATAAAGGCCAGTCGCACTTCAGTTGTGGGTTCGATTCCCAAAACCTTGTCCGATGCGTTGGGATGTCACCCATCCTGCAGGTTGTCCTTTTCCTAAAGCTATATTACTATGACATCCCATCAATAATATTGAAAAAACTTCTAACCTTAAACAATAATAACTTATGTCCAACATTATCCATTCAATCATTAGGCTTATCCATAATACTGTATTCCACTCTCATAACATAGTGAAAACGATTACCAGAGATTTATTACCATCGTTGATCCCCATATATCATAAGATATGTTTTGTTGGTCACATTCAAAACATTCAAAGTCCTTAATCATGTATTCCCTTGAATACCCATTGAAACATAGTGAAAACATGAATGCAGTTAAAAGATAACACCTTCCACATACCAAAATCCTCAAAATTCTATATACTCAAACCATGATATCACTTAGTCCTTATATCAATCATGAGCTCATGAATACTGTCAAATATTTCATTTTCTCATTTTCCCTTCATTAGGCGCATATCATTCTTTTTCCAAAAATATCTCAATCACTTTGCATGGTTACTGGTACCATAAAATTATTGAAAACCACAATAGACCAATACATAAATATTCCAATATTCCACGATACTATATACAACACTATTTTGGAATCCCATTACATAAACACTTAATCATCCCACCACATCGTTGTCATATTCAACATCGCCAATAGTGATCGCATGTGACTTCCCTTTTTCCTTTTCCTTAAGTGGTTGGTCATGTTGATCATCACTAACCCTTGGATTAAGGCATTTATTAGCATAATTCCCCATTTCCTTGCACTTGACGCATTTAAGTGTTAGTGGTGCGTTCTCTGCAGTCTTTGCTTTATTCACATCATTAGATACCCCTTTTCCATTACTTCGACACTCAGCTGATCGATGACCATCTTTTCCACACTTAAAACATTTTCTAGTCCCTTTAATGCAATCTCCACCATGCTTTTTTCCACACTTTGAGCATAAGGAAACATTCATCTTCTTTTCACCATTATTCTGAGATTTCTCCTTGAACTCCATCTTTCGTTTCTTGTCAAAACCATGAGATGGATATGTAACACCAACTTCCATTTCTACCTTGATAGCACAATGCACAATTTCTTCATAGCTACTGAAGTATCTTATAGCTAATGCCCTTCGAAGACTTGGTTTTAAGCCACTGAAAAATCGATCAACTTTACTTTCAGGTTGGATGATAATGCCAGATGTAGACCTTCCAAGTCTTGTAAAATTCTCTTCGTATATACCAACAGATTCATCATCCTTCTGCTTCAGCTCAAGAAACTCCTTTTCCATCTTTGTTCGAAGAATACGAGGGAAGTACTTACTGAAAAACAAGTTATTGAACTCGTCCCATTCCATGGACTCAATTTCATCTCTTGGCCTCGTATTCTTGATAAGATTCCACCATTGATCAGCTTCACCTTCCAAACGATATACTGCTAAGATGACTTTATCTTGTTCAGAAAATTGAATAACTGAAAATATCTTTTCAGTGGTACTGATCCATTGTTCAACAACAAGTGGATCGAATGACCCACTGAAAGAAAGTGGATGTTGCCTCATGAAGGACTCAATAGAATATTGTTCCCTTATCTTCTCATTTGGTAGTCCAGAATGATTCATAGCTTGTGTAAGTATAACAATAATATTTTTCACTCCATCTCCCATAACATTTGTTTGTTCAGGAGGGCAATCATTGCATTGTCCATTGCATTGATCAACATGGTTCCTTCGGGTTCCAGCCATCGTCTAAAACCCAAAAAGAATAGTGTGAGAGGCAAAAATCATGCTAGGGAAAACAACATAATAAAGGGGGAGTACCTTCAATATCTAACATCTTAGGTTAAATTCTATGATCGTTAGCGTAATTCTAGTACTATAACCTATACGTATACTTAACCTTAGGGACATCCCTAGACATACCTTAGAAATATCTCTAGGGATCTCACTAACATTTTCGCATCTTAGTTTCCAAAGGATGACTAAACCGTTCCTCTGATACCAACTGTAGAGACCCGAAACATGACGTACATGGACATTACATTACTTTTGAGGAATAATTATTACATAACAAAAACACACACACAAGGATCGTAATAGTTTAGTGTCTTTGGAAACTCGGAACGTAATCTTCTAATCGTGGTGAAAGATCTTCAAAATCTCCCATAAAGATCTTCCCTTTTTTTACCTAAAACCTTTCTTTATATCCTGGGGAAAAGAAAACATAAAAGGGTGATCTCAAATGCTCAGTAAGGGTAAACAAATGAAATATCAATCACATCATATTCATAAGAACATAACAATTTGGAAATCTTAACCTGCAAAAGAGAGCATAATTTCATAACATGGGATAAATCATAGTAGTGAAATGAAATCCCAATAATCATACCTTAAAACATGAAACTTTGTGGCATACACACATAATCATAGAGAATCATATCTTATTAGTCAAGACTCATTTCCAAGACTATCTTAGTGGAAAAAGTCCCTTTCTGAACCGAGTCACCCTCGTTTCAGTCCTTTTTCACTGAACCGGTATAACCTACCATTCCCGCCATTTCTATCTCATGAGATATAAAATCTTTTCCCAATGCATTGGAGGTAGATATAGGTCCTACCCATCTCATAATGATACCATTCTTATGTGTGCCACAAAATCATAAATCATATATCATTGCATAACCCATGAAATAAAAATGGGAATCTTATACATCATGACATCATAAAACCATTTATATAAGATAAAGGAATTCATAAAAAATAATTCCATCACAACATAGTCAAATCAATTTAATAATAGGTATAGAAACAGAACCTTTTATTATCTTAGATGGAAAATAATTTTGATAAAAACTTGAACTCCATTCTTGAGGAAAATATCCTTTCTTCTTCAAAAACACTTTTCCTTTCTTAATATGTCATAAAATTATAAACAAAAATAAGTTGATTAAAAATAAACGTGAAAACCTTTAATTAAATCTTCTTGGAAATAATTTTTTAAAAATCCATTCATGTCGTATAAGGTAAAAAAAACATTCTTCCCGTACTTTTGTCAGAAAAGTCAAAAAGTACCTCGTATGAAAAACGAAAAAAGATTCCTTTCATATCTTTTACTAAAAACTTACTGAAGGGTAAAATTGGATTTAAACAATTGTAGGTGTATGGAAATAATATTACATATTGAGGAAACATTGATGTTGATGATAAAATACATCCCAGTAAATACTAAAGTATAAACAATCTCGGATAAAAATGAAATTGTGATATTTCCCTTACCTTAGGTCCGATTTTCTTCATAAGTGTCCGAACCACCTTTATAATGATTTAAATAATGTAATTGACTTATTAAAGAATCATATTCATTGTTATGATATCATATATGGTTCATTTATGACTTTATATTACACGTTCTTTTGTAAATTCCATGTTAAAGAGCGTTTTGGGTAAAATTGTTTCATTTGTCATCCTTGTTTTGACTTGTAATTATTCATATGATTACTTAGATCATGATTAATTAATTCCAAAATATAAAACATGATATATATATATATATATTCAGAATATACATATATATAATAAATCAGTAAATGGAATGAAATACACCGTTCATGGAGACGGTAGGCCGTACGTACGCATGAACGCTGTTTTCGTTTCCTTATTGAGTTGAGTGGAATTAAGTAAATGAAATACATATATACATAAATCCAGTAGCTTTATAATGTCATATATTTCATTATTATTTCTTATATATACTTTATAATCACTCTTAAATGGTTAACATGGAGAATGAATCTCATCGCGTCGTGGAGACGGTAGTCCGTACGTACGCACGAGTGATGATATCGTTTCCATAATTATTGAATTGAATTGGAGTGGATGATAAAATATATCAGAGTCAATATGATGTTCTAATAACTATGTATAGTTATTCTTTACGCCATTATACCCATCCATGTAGGGTGGTGGTGGAAAATAGATTACACGACGGCGTGGAGATGGTATTCCGTACGTACGCACGCGCCATGATTTCTTTTTCCGTAGGATGGATAGATGGTGAAATAGGGTTGTTTCATACTTATAATAAAATATAAGTATATGAGTGATACTTATGTTATTACTTCATAATGAAACAACCTAATAAGAATACGTGGAAGAAGAAATAAATATGAAAGAATCAGTTACGGACATTACCTCTTCTTTGAAGTGCTTCTTTGAGACCTCCTTTTAGGGCACTAAAATGGGTCTTTGAAGAAGACCATAATCTCTAGGATGTTTCTAGGGAAGTGGAGAAGAAAATTTGGCAGGGGTTGGCTGAGCATGAAGGCTCATAGTGGTGTGAGGAAGAGAAGGAGGAGGTGCCCTTTTATAAGGGAGGAGAGGGGCACCTTTGGAATAACTAAAAATATTATTTTATAATAAAGTCAAGATCGGTTTTAAATATATCTAAATTGATTTATTTCGAGTCTAAGGTGGGTATGGGTTGAAATCCTCTCATTAAATATAATTTATACAAGTTTAGGTTCCTATTTTAACCTTATCATTTAGATTTAACATTAAGTTAAATAATTTTACTTTTACCGTGTCTTCTTGTGTTCTTACACTATAAGGTTAATAAACACAATATAAGAAGCAAAAAGAACCCCAAGTTGTTTATTATTAATATATATATATAACCTTATCTATGTCATTTGGCCGAACCTTAGATTTTTAGGAATAAAATAACAATTAATAATATAATATTTGTTTTAAAAACTATTTTATGTCAATTTTGACACTATTTAGTAATTGATTTTTGTGAAAATTATAAAAGAATTATAAGTTCGAACCAAGTAATTAAATCAATACTAACATGTCATATTAACCCAGAAAATTAGTGGAATTCATAAAAAGTGTCAAATTATATTTATTTGGGTATTTATAACATGAATTATTTCAATATTTTATTAATAAGATAATTACTGCATCATCGTTGTGTCAATAAATAAATTAAAATATTTAATGTCTAAAAATTACAAATAAAATACCATTATATAGGAAATATTTTTATATTTCTAATGAATATTTATAGTCGAATTGATCTTATTTATAACCCCATATTAAAAATGTTTTAGTAATCAAACTTTGATTTTAACTCTTTTAACCCTTCTTTAAATAAATTAATAATAAATGTCCTAATCTAATACAATTGGGACTAAATGGTCATATTTTATTCCTAAGATTGTTTTTGGTAGAATTAACCTTGTCCAATAGAATTAGTATATGTGTTAGGGTAATAATAATATCATTTCTACCCTTAATTACCCTATTTACATTTAACCGTGGTAAAAAAAAGTAAAAAGTTAATATTCACCAAAAAACTATTTTTATCTCATTGAACCACATTTTACTTACTGAAATCAACCGTGTCTCTCGTATTTTTGAAATTCCACTTACAGAAGTGGTAGAAATTAAGTTTTATGAAAAATTCAGTTTTTTTAACTACCACTTAGTGGTTTCACTATTCATCAAAAATTGATAGTGTTCAGAAAAATACCAAAAATTAGGCCTAAGATATATTTGATATTATGAACTCAAAAATGATGTATGTTTTACCAAATTCAAATAATATCAGTTGCATTAATTAATTTAAAAATTAATTCCCGTCATCAAAACAAATAGCGTGTTTTTAAGAGATAATAACTACCAAAATATTGACACTTGTTTATGTCTGGTTTAAATGTGAAATTACATCCAATGACCAAAATTGTATTAAATTGTAAAAATATATTCTAAATATACTTTAAAACCACTAAAATTAATAATTTATCACTATTAATTATTTCGATTGAAAAAGTTGTTTTTAATTAAAATTTAGTAATTTCCACTATTCATCAAAATATGAAAGTTATCCGAAAATTACCAAAATATCACCCTAAGATAATTTCGATATTCCGAATCCAAAAATGAAGTCCATTTTGAAAAATAAAATTTACAAAATTTCATAAAGTGGTTATTACTATTCATAACGGCTATTTTTAATAATATTTTAATAGCATATCGTTGTTTAGTGAAACTCGGTATTGCGTACTACACACGCTATCAAGGAAGGTCGCGATTGCGTGTAATGAAAGAAAAATCAAGGATGTGTGTTGTACAAGCTCCTTTTGGTGTAGCGTACAACACAATACATTAATGAAATTAAAAAGAATTTTTTTCATAAAATCTCAGGGTGTTACAATACCTTCATGAAATACCATAGTAATGGGAGGTCTGTCTTGCTGATATGATACATCACTGCATGTAGGAAATTCACAGTTGATGCTATCATAGAGAGGACGATCATCACAACATGATGTATTAATTTAAATAGAATATATACATGTATAACCTTTAAAGGACCCTCAGGGATGAAGTCTGTAAGGGGAGGACCTTGTAGTTGTTTATTTCCCTAGCCACAAGGTGGGATACCGTGATACCCATCCAGAAATAGTCTCTCCTGACCGATAATTCCATTCACATGAACTAATACTTCTTGGGACATACAAGGGGGGAGAATTATAGAGATGAAGGTAAAACATTGTGGGGAGAACCTACAGAACTACTACGCTGTAGAAAACCAATCTTGACATGCATGGAAAATAAATTTTATTAGAGGAATAGTTAATACATGACATAAAAATCCGCCCAAAGATCAAATTATTTTAGTTTCTTTGGAAACTAGAAACATAATATTTAAATCATTGTGAATAATCTTCATCTTCTACTACAAATATCATCCCTTATTGTTTTCCTACCTAAAACCATTCTTTTTACCCTAGGGAAAAGAAAACAAAAAAATGGTGACCTCAAATGAAAATTATGTTGGGCGGAGAAAAAAGGGAGTGATGGCAAGAGGGGGGGTGAATTGCCTTTTAAAAAAAATGATTAACAAATTAAAATCAAAGTGAAAGAATGCAGCGGAAAGTAAAGAGGCAATCACACAAGAATTGTTAACGGAGTTCGGCCAAAACCCGGCCTACGTCTCCGCTCCCAACTCAACCGTTGAGAGATTCCTACCGCTTGATTTTCAATGGTTTTAGCAAGAAACCCACTAGGCTTTGAGGTAGCACTAGGACCTATTACAGCTTTCTTTTGAATTGGTTTAGCAAGAACCCACTTGCTTTTAATGGTTGAGCAAGAACCCACTTGCTTTTGATGGTTGAGCAAGAACCCACTAGCCTTCTTACAGGTGAAGGCTAGCTCACCTATGACACAAGCCTTTTAAAAGGAAAGGCTTGAAGAAACCTCTTCACACCTTAGTGGTGATGTGAAACCCAAAAGAAAGAGGGATGAAGAAAGAGTTTGGGGTTTGTAGGAACAAACCCAATTTGAAAGCTCAAAAAGATAAAAACAATAAAACCCGTAATTGGAGAAGCCTTGGGCGCCTTTGATTGATAGGAGAGTTTGAACGCCGCTTCCAAGCTTCTTTGGTGGTGCTCTTGGATGTGGAATTGGATGGAGCACTTGGGGTTCCTTGAGGTGGCTCGCCGGAGGATTGCCGAATGATCAACAAAGTGTCCTTGGGCTTGGTTTAAGTTCCGGTTAGTGTCTGGGGCTTCCTTGGCCTTTATTTATAGGCATGGAACCCTTGGGGAGTCTTCGGAGCCGTTGGAAAAGGCCTTGGAGCCGTTGGAGGCCAAAAGAGGGTTGACTGGTCAAAGCCAACGGCTAGTTTGACTGGGCTACCGGCTGGCCGGTGCAGGTCCACCGGCTGGCCGGTGCCTTGGATGTTGAGAAGGCCTTCTGCCCAGGCAGCACCGACTGACCGGTGACAGAGCCACCGGCTGGCCGGTGGTGAGGCAGTAGCAAACCCTGTTCTGTCTGGGTGCCACCGGCTGGCCGGTGACAGAGCCACCGGCTGACCGGTGGAACCTGGCAGTGGGCAATGCCTCTGCCAGGTCCACCGGCTGGCCGGTGCTATCACACCGGTTGGCCGGTGGACTGAATTTCAGTCCACTTGATGTGCTTCATGGCCCATTTCCTTGGCAATCTTTTGCCTATAAAATAAAAACACTTAAAACAATGTTAGACAAATAATAAGGTGATTGTGATCATGAAAATCAAACAACGAGGGGTTCGAGATTTACAAAAAATTATGGGTATACATGGAGAAAATAAAATAACCCATATATATTTGAACGTAAAAACATGATCATAAAAATTAAACATATAAATATTTTGTCATGAAAAAAATCTTGGAAATACATAAGGCATAGATCATACTGGAATACTAATCTTGATAAATTAGCATAGGAATAAAAAATGAATTTTAAATAAACATCAACCACATATCATGATTTCTAAAGAGTCCAAGGCAATTATTCCTGGACCATTATAGTGGATGAAGAACATTACTGAACTGGGTTTACTTGTCAATCCATCCCTGTATTACTGATCAATATTCACTTGCCATTCCATCCGTGTATATCTCACGAGATATAAATATTCACCAAATGCATTGGAGTGAGATATAGGTCCCACCAATCTCATAATTAAAGTATTCTTTAATGTTCCATAGAAACATAATTCATTCATTATAGAATATCCCACGAATTAAAAATGGATTCATTAACATCATTTAATCATAACACAATCCATATAAGATAAATGGACAATATAAAAATAATTCCATCATAAAAACTATCAAATCAGAGTTATAATAGAGAAATAACCATATTTTATCACAGTTTTAAAATAATTCTGATAAAACACTTGAGATTAATTACAGTGGAAAATATCCTTTTTTTTAAAAACATTTTATTTTCTCAAAATATCATGCAATTTTGAATCAGAAAAAATTAATTGAAAATGAACTTGAAATATAATAATAGAATCTCTATGGAAACAATGTGTTATGAATGTATTAAAATCCATTCATGTCGTATAAGTTAAAAATCAACCTCTTTGTACATTTACTGGAAAAGTCAAAAAGCACCTCGTATGGTGAACAAAAGAAGGATTTAATCCATTCTATATAATAGAAGTAAAAATGGGTAAAAATTACTTTAAAAAACATATAAGATGAAAAAAATTTATGATAACATTATTAGAAAACATGGACATGGATAATTATTATATCCCTGATAAATACTTATGTGTAATCAATCTCAGGTAAATATGAGATTGCAAAATTATCCCTTACCTTATTTTCAATTTCTTCTTGTATGTGTCCTAAAATCTTATACAATGGTTTTAAAAATATTATTACTTTTTAAAAGAACCAATATAATATTTATGAAATCATATATGATTCACTTACAAGTTTTTATTACCCATTTATTAGTAAATTCCATGCAAAAGAAATGTTTTTGGTAATAATAGTTTTATTTATCATACATGTTTGGAATTTTTATTCTTGATATTATTAAAAATATCATGAATAAATTACTAGAAAAATAAAAATCATGATTTATCTATTATATATTTATTATATAAATATATAAATATATATATATATATATATAATTGATATATAAATGAAATGGAATACAATGTTCATTGAAATGGCAGGCTATACGTATTCCTGAACACTGCTTTCGTTTCCTTATTAAATTGAATGTAAGTAAGTAAATAAAACACACACACATATATATATAAGTCTATTAGTATTATAAGGACCTATATTTCTGGATTATTTATTATTTAAACTTTATAATCATTCCTGAATGGTTAACATGGTGATTATATCTCATCGCGTCGTGGAGACAGTAAGTCGTACGTACGCACGAGCGAGAATATCATTCCTATAACCGTTGAATGGTGTCAAGATGGGCGGTGTATAATAAATCATAATTAGTATCATGTAATAATAATCATATATTGTTATTATATCCTACATTATACCCTTCCAAGTATGGTAGTGGTGAAAAATGGGTTACACTACTGCCTGGACACGGTAAGATGTACGTATGCACGCACGATTATTTCTCTTTTCATATGACGGATATAAGGTGAAATAGATTTGTCTCATTTTTAAAAAAACATATTAGTAAATGAATATTTCTATTGATACTAATTTATAATTAAATAACTAATGAAGAATAAGTAGAAGAATAAAAATATTTAATGAATCAGTAGAAGAGATTACATCGTCCTCATCGTGAGTCAATTAAATATCTACATAGGGAAGTAGTGTTTGTCCATTGAGGATAAAGGAACCTCTATAATGTAACGAAGAAATTATATAAGATAAATTGGTAGGTTTTGGCCGTCCATGAAGGATAAAAATAGAGTGAAGAGGAGTGGGAGGAGGTTCCCTTTTATAAGAGAGGAGAGAGGCACTTTAGGAATGTCATAAAATATTAATTTATTATAAATTAATTTTAGATTTAAAATGGTCCAAATATTTTTTAATTATAATATATGTTGTTATTGGTTTGATACCCGTCATACAATAATTTTTAGACAAGTTTTGAATATTTTTTTATCCTTATCTTTCCGATTTAAGAATTATTTTACCCGTTTTAATCACATCTTGATATCTTATTATTTACAAATTGTGGGTTAATTTAATTACAATATTATGTGACACGATACAAAAAAAGGTATTTCTGACATATATAGACTTTTATTAACCATTTGGCCGAATATTATGTTTTTAGGAATTTAATATCATTTAATAAACTATTTTATGTTTTAGGTTATGAATTATTTCAATTTTGGATAGTATTCATACTTGACATTATTAAAAATTCATAAAAAACTTATACCACTGAAGAAAAATAATTAACTCATCCCTATTATGTTTTTGTAATCCATAAAATTATTGGATGTCATCAAAATATTGAAATTAAATTTATTTTAATGTTTATAAATTCATTTATTTGTATAATTCATTACTGAGGTAATCACTACATCATAATTGTAAAATATATTAATATAATTATCTAAGGTCCAAAAATTATAAATAAAATACCATGATATAAGAAATTGTTCTAAATTTATATTGACTATTTATAGACATAGATATCAATTATATTATAATATATTAAAATATATTTAGTAAAATATATTTTCTTAGTTTATAATTATCTTTAACGTTAATTAATTATTATAAAATGTCTTTTTCATATCCAAAGGAATCTGTGAAGTCCCAAAATAAACCTAAAGTTTCCCATGGTCGGAAATATAATATCCAATAGTACTAGGACATGTGTTAGGGTAGTTTAATATTATTATAATATTATTTTTTACCCTTATTTACCTAATTTACCCTTTAAGCATGGTAAATAAAATATTTAATGCTGTTAGTATTCTTAATGTACCAAAATAAATGTTACCTAATTACCAAATTGTTATGATATAGTTCTAAATGTGAAATAGATTTTTCCAAATTCAAAAAATAAAATATGCAGTATTTAATTTAAAATTAATATCCATAGTCAAAATAAAAAAAAAATTTATAATGAAAAAATTATAGAAATATTTACATGTGTTTATGTCCAATTTAAATGTGAAATTATTTCAAACTACAAATATTTTATTAAATGAAAAAATTTGAATCTAATTAAACATTAAAATAATTAATAATATCATCAATCTATATAAATAAATTAGATGAAAATGCATTTTTGAATAAAAATGCAGTATTTTTTAATATTTATTTAAATATTAATTTTATGAGAAAAATACCAAAAATTAAACAAAAGTAATTTTTTATGTCCCTTTTACAAGGATGAAGTTAATTTTTTCATATTTCACTTATAAAAGTTTCAAAAAATAGATTTAAAATAGCTGTGCCAGCAAAAGATGGAAAAACAACATTTTTTTAAAATACATTTTTTATCCGAATAATTGAATTTGCTCTTATATCATATCTAGAAAATACATAATATGAATGATAATTTGATATAAGATTCAATATGTTTTTATTTCTATTTATAACAACTATTTTAGATCATATTGAATTATAAAATTTTATATATATATCATTGTTATATGAAACCCAGTATTGCGTACAATATAAGCAATTGAGGAAGGCCGCTCTTGCATGAAACTGAAGCCATCAATAGCATTTCATATACTCCATTCTATTATGGTGTTGCGTATATCACATGATAATATTTTTTTAGTGTACAACAAAAGACATCAATGAAAATAAAAATAATCTATCCCACAAAATATTGGGGTGCTTCATTCTACACCACTTAAAATGATTTTTTCCCTCAATTTTTTTTGGGGTTATGAATGGTTTACTACACCTATGTATATTTAATAGAAATCCACATCATAAAGAAGGAAAATGAAACATAATTATTAAAATTAAAGTTATAAACATAATGGTTACCCCAAATAAATCATATGAGAACATAGTTGGGAAGTGAAAACATGGATATTGAAGAGAAATATGTCGATCAAGTTCTGATGGAGAGTGGTTGAGAACAATGCTAGGAATGAAGTTAACAATCACAAAGAAATATATCCTTGATTATCTAAGGTGCAATATGATTCATCGGATATGAGGGTACAAGAATAACATTTTTGGTTTTCAATATCATATCCCTAAAGTACCACAATTTTGCATGAGAATAAATACTTACTTGATTTAGTTACAATATCTCTGTTGATAATTCCCTGAACAATTTAAACTTCATCTATTATTAAATTAAATTATGTTTCATTTTTTATTCATGAAGTGTTAGCAGATCATGTGATAGAACGATAGGTCATTCCATCGGTCTCAACAAAAATGTTAGCACAAATTATCAAATATACTGAAGTCCATCCATAGTTACATTAATCATATATTTTTTCAATTAATTGACTTATATTTCATATATCATACCACTTAAATAAAATAAAAATAATCTATACTATCCAGGGACTTCTCGTAGGCCAGTGGTAAGAAATAAAGTCCTGTCTCACATTGGTTGTGGGTTTGATTACCACATCCATGTCTAATGTGATGGGATGTCTCCTCTCCTGTGTGTTGTACTTTTTCTAAAATTATTCTATTATAACATTATATAAATAATATAAAAAATGTTTTAGCCTTAGAAAATAAAATATTATTTCCAACATAATTGATTCAAACCTTTAGGTTTATCCAAAATACGTCGGTCCAATCTCACACACTAAAAAAACAATAAAATTCATATTACATGCATCTGAATACCGTCATTTATACCCCATATATAATAATATATAACTTGTTGGTCACATTCCAGACATTTCAATGAATTCATCATATATTCTCTTGAGTCATGGTAATAACCTCAATTACCATATATCCTTATTTAAAACATTATAGTTTCATTATTCCAAAAATTATTAGATATATTCCTTACGTCCCAAAAAGTTGTATACTTCTTCCATGATATCATAACCCTCTTGTAAACAACTCCATAATTAGTTCCCATGAAACTAGCCTCATCCAATTTACTTATGAAAATACAGCATATCATAAACAAAACATCATTACCATTACATAAGTGACATATTAAGTGTTATCTTTCCCTTAATCATGTGTGTTACAAGTATATCACCATACCCTTAACTCACTTATTGGTTCCATATAATTATTCCACATAACCTTTACAATTTATAATGAAAATATTAAATAGAGAACACTTTTATATCTAATTATTTATATAACATAATCTATGAATTATAAAACATATACACCTCAATTATACAACATTATTCATACAACATTACTCTGGATCCATCATCTTCATATTTCCTAAAATATGAATCTTTTTATATGGTTTCTAAACCTCATGATTTAGATATTTTGTGTAAATTATATTGGAAGAACATCACAGACCTTTCACTTGTCATTTAAAATCTCCAAATCCTCAAAATAATGACCAATACTTATACCATATTCCAAATATTCTTAATGATATTGACCATATAGGAAATTGATCTTCATAATTCCCATACATTCCACATCTATAGTAATCAATGGTTAACTATTTTTATGTTATTATTTTTATTGATGATGACCAGAAAGAAAAGTGTAAGATATACATATCAGATATGTTAAAAACAGAAGTAGATCAAATTATATATAATATTCCAATCTATAATATCTTCGGTTTAACCCTAGGCTAGTACTGATTATCACTAAAAACATAGGACTGTAACCTTTACTTTACATATCATGGAGACATCCCTAGACATATCCTTAGAAATATCTCTAGGGATATCACTAATTTTTTCGAATACCGATTTCCGATGGATTAATAAACCTTTTCCCTGATACCGACTACAGAGACCTAAGAGCATCTTATACGGACACTATATTTCTTTGGTGGAATACTTAATACATGACACAAACAGAATCCCAAGGACCGTATTAGTTTATGGTCTTCAGAAACTCAGAACGTAATCTTCTAATAATGGTGAAATATCACCGACATATCCCATAAAGATCTTCCCCTTTTCATACCTAAAACCTTTCTTTAAATTATGAGGAAAAGAAAACATAAAAATGGTGAGCTCAAATTCTCTATAAGGTTAAACATTGAGAAAATAAAACATACCATTTACATTTGAACATAACAACATTAACATAAATTTTAATTATCTACATCTTGAGTCGTGAATTAAATCGTGGCAGTACATAAGGCATATATCATAATGTAATTTTAATCATGAAAAAATAACATTGTAATAAAAAATATAATTGTGGAAAACCATTATACACATAAAATGTTTTCCATAGAATCTAATGAATTGCTTCCCAAACATGGTTAAATGGTAAATAGTGTAAATAAGTTTAAAAACGTAATATTATAATAATATAAAACTTCCCTAACACATATAATAATACTATTATATGAGTCTCGGGTTACCCAAAAAATTCATTAGTCTTAAATTTTGGCATTTTATTACCACTTGGGTGTGAAAATGACATGTTATAATAAACAATTAAATGTAAACGGAGTTATAACATAAATATTTAACTTTTTACTATAATCAATTTATTTTGATTTATATAAATTATATATTTTACTATATATAATAATTATAAAGATAAAAATATTTTCTATATCATTGTATTTTATTTTTAATTTTTAGACATGAAATAAATACATTTATTTATGACATAATGTTGATGTAGTGATTACCTTATTATTTAAATATTCTAAAATTTTATATTATAAATATTAAAATAAATTTAATTTTAATATTTTGATCCAATACAAAAATTTATTGACGAAATTCACATGTTAGGAATGTTTTAATTTATTTTAAGAATGAATAGTGTTTTTAGGACATTACCAAAATCAATTACTAATGAGTTTCAAATATACATAAATGAGTATTCAAAACAAATACTATTTTATTAAATGATTTAATATTCCTAGAAATATTATATTGTGACAAATTAATTATATAGTGTTAAAAATATCCTTAATGATCCACCATTGGTTCTATTGGAATTTTATTATATCGAAAGTAACCACATATTATTAAAATTCAAGAATACATGTAAAGAGTTTACGTTTTTAATTAATGGGTAATGCTAATGATAAGGTTAATTTTATGACATAATTTTGTATAAAAACATTTTTTTGAGTTTATTTAGAATCATACTCACCCTTCCATCGAAATAAATGAGTTTGGGAAAATTACATATTGAAAATATATTTATAATAAATTATTATTGAAGGACATTTCTAAAGTGCCCCTCACCTATACTATAAAAGGAATATTATTATTCTATTTAATTCACAACTAAAATTTCCTTTGAAATGGAAAGAAACTGCACAAATATCCTCCCAATATCCCTAGATTCATTCAGGAGGAAAAAATTTGTGCATAAATCCATCATAAAGAGGCCTTTAGTGCAAATCCAAATTTGATACACAAAAAAGTGGTGATTGTTTTATCATTTATTTCATAATTATTTTCTTCTTATACTTCCTATTATTATATTATTTTCACATTATAGTAATAAATATAGTATCGTATACATTCTGAGATGTTTTTATGGTTATTTTAAAACCTTACACTTCATTTTATCCTTACTAAAAATAACAATATCACCATGTGTGTGTATGTACAGCTTACCATCTCCATGCTAGGGTTTAATTGTTTTGAAATAATACTTAATTTGGATGGGTATAATGATTATTATAATATATGTACATAATGAATATAAAATGGTATTTATTTTTTAGCATTAATATTCCATAAAATTCTAAATCATTTAAAAATTAAGCTAATTATATCATCGCTTTTGTATATGTACATACTATTGTCTTCACAACGCGATGAGATTCATTTTCCACATAAACCATTCAAGAATGATTATACAATTTATATAATAAATAATCATGAAATATATGACATAATAATTCTACGTTATATGTTTTTTTATATACATGAAATTTAATTTCCTATATTAAATTTAATAAGGAAATGGAATCAATGTTCATTCATACGTACAACCTACTGTCTCCATCAATGGAGTATTCCATCTCATTGATCTATCTATTATATATATTTCTCTAAAGAATATTTATGATATATAATTTATTTTTTACATTATGGTGGTATGTAAATCATAATTTCAGTAATAATATCAAGAATTACATGACAAAACATTTATGATAAATAACCCGATTATTACCCAAAAAATGTTTTAACCTTGAATTGATAAATGAATCGGGAAAATAAAGTCACAATTTAATCATATATGATATCTTAAATATTATTATGGTTCTGTAAGAAGTTAAAAATTTACTTTAACCCAATATGAATGAGTATAAGATACATACATAAGAAATCAGACATAAGGTCATCGATAATTTTGCAATCTCATTATTTTATGCGGTTTTTCATACCTAAGTATTTAGTGGGATATATTTATCATCCATATCCATGTTTAATAAATATATAATATTATTTATATTAATTTAATATTGTTTAAAGTCTATTTAACCCATTTTGGAATTTCAAATAATTACTATGGATTGAATCATTCTTTTGTTTTCTATATGGGGTATGTTTGAACTTTTAAACAAGCGTACGATAAGAATGACTTTTTTTAACATATACGGTATGCATAGATTTTTACACCTTCATAATTCCATATTTCTATGAAGAGTCTTCTAAAATATTTAAAGATTGTTTAAAACTAAATACATTTCTTTTAAAATAGAGTTCCATTTTAAATAAGGAATTAAAGAAGAAAGGTTATTTTCGTTAGGAATTTTGTTCATGTGTTTTATCAAAAGTATTTTTCATCGATGATGACACTCTTTATATAGTGTTATGATTCTATACTTATTATTACTATAAGTTGATTGGGGTAGTGATGGAATGATATTTTACATTTATTATTTTATGATGAATTGATTTTTAAGAAATCCAATTTATTTCTTGGGTTATGATATGATGAATGATTTATGTTTTTTTGGAACATGTTAAAATGATATCATTATAAGATGTGTGGGACATATATCTCATCTCAATGCATTTGGTGATGATTTATATCTCCTGATATATACATGAATGGAATGAAAAATCAATTTGGTTAAGTAATATAGGTCTAAAACGACTGGTAAATCTAGATCAGCAATACATGGATGAAATGGGAGGTAAACCCCATTAAAAAGGACATTTTCCACTATGATCGTCTTTGAAGAAATTCCTTGGCTCATATGCAATTTTTATTGTGTTCTTTTTTGTTTCTCCAAATTCCATGTTTTAATCCAATACTATTTTTTCATGGTTAATGCTCCTTTATGATTTGTGCCTTACGTACGGACAAGATTTATTTAATGAATCAATATTTTGATATTAAAATTTTATATTCATGTTTTTACATTCATTTGTTTATTGATTGTTTTATGTTATCCCTGTTTACCCTTAGTGAGAATTTGACCTCATCCTATTTATGTTTTCTTTTCCTTTGGATAAAAAAGAAAGGTTTTTTGTAGGAAAAGAAAAGGGGAATATCTTTATGGGAGATATTGATGATCATTCACCAAGTTAGATGTTTATGTTAAACATTTACGAATTCACTAAACTAATATGATTTTTGGATATATGTTCGTGTAATGTATTGTTTATTACTAAAAAAATGTATTGTCCATTTATTTCATGCTTGGGTCATAAGAGTTGGAATCATGGTGATGGTTTATCAACCATTAAAAATTTGGATGCGAAAACATTAGTGAGATCCCTAAAAATTTTTATATGTCATGTCTAGGGAATTCCTAAAGAGTGAGTATAAACTATAGGTTACAGTCTTAGAATTAAGTTAAAGAACATAAATAACCTAATTTTATACCTATGATGTTTGAGATTGAAATTTCTCACCTTGTTTATGTTGTTTTACTAATATTATTTCTACCTCTCAAACAGTTCTTTTTGGGTTTTAGACAATATATGGAACCAAAAGTAACCACATTAATGGAGGATTTGATGGTAAATGGGATTATTTTCTTCCAAAACAACAAAATTTTATGCAACCATGATTATAGAATCATGTTTATATAATAGAAAACCCTGATATGATTCTAAATGACCTAAGATGGGAACACCATTAACTTAAATATTTCATGGGGAGACATTCACCTTATTTTAGTGGAATGACCAATCCGGTAGTTTCTGATAAATGAAATTGAACCATTTAATATATTTTTTTATTCTCCATTGCTCAGAATGTGAGAATGTTTTGTTGGGTAATTTTTTCATGGAAGTAAAGGTGAATATGAAGTGGATCTTTATGAAGAATATGAGGCAACAAGATAAATTGGAAACATTGGATTATGATGAGTTCAAGAATGTATTTTTCAGTATGTACCTTCCTCATACTCTTATTAAAAAAACGTAGATTGCAATTTCTCATCATTAATATGGTTAGGATAATAAAATAAGTATTTATGTCAATGGATACAATAAAAATAACAGAGGAAAGAAAATTATATTTTCCTTATACTAAATGTGTGGAAGGACACATAGAGAAAATTTTCTAAAGGGGACTGATAAATGTTTTAAGTGTGGGAAGGAAGGTCATCGATCCTGTTACTTCCAATGTAATGGGAATAAGTAGAATGCTCCAATGAGTTCACCTCTCAAAAATCAGGGATACAAGTGAAAAGAAAATGAGGAATTAGGATAACCAACTCCATAATCCATGGGTTATAGATTATTATCGACATCAACAACCTCTTATGGCCAAATAAAGAATAAATTCACATTAATTCACTATCGAAGATGTTGAATATGACAAAGTACTGGTGTAATGATTAATTTTTTATCTAATCAGAATCTAAAATATTGTTGTAGAATTTATTTTATTGTTCTGTGAAGTATAATAATATCTATGTATTGGTTCATTGTGGTATTCCTTTAGTATATAGTACTAGTATCCATGAAAACTGATTGAATTTTTTTTGAAAGAAAATGATATGCATGTGATGAAAGTATAAGGAGATAATGAGATGTTTTATAGTATTAATTTCCTCATTGATTCTATAAGGAAAAAAGTTATATAATTTTTTGAGTATATAGAATTTTTTATAATTTTGTGGTGTGGAAGGTGATAATTTTCACTGAATTCATGTTATCACTATGACCCTTCAATAATTCATGTTATTTTCATGTTTCAATAGAGTACATTATTAATGTACACACATTTTTGGAATGTGAACACCAAGAACTACACTAGGAGATATGGGAGATAAATTATAATTCGATTTAGATCACCTATTTATAATGGATTATATTTTATATTTTTAGATGTAATTTAATGTTAACCATTAATGGATAGTATAATTTATATAATAGTTTATGTTTATTATATTAATGTATTATTTCACTATTGGTGGAATAATGAATATTAGAATACCTGTGTTAATTGTATTTTTGATATAGTTTGAAAGACCTATCATTCGATATAAGGATCTAATGATATAAAAACTATTAAATAATGAAAAATATAAATCCTTTTTATTGATTAAGAGATAAATTTTAAATTGGTCAAGTCACGAACAACGATGAATTTGTACCAAAATCAAGTAAGTATTATTCTAATGAAAAACACCTAAACATTAGAGAACAGATCATGGAAATCAAAAATGTAATCTTGGTACCTTTCTATCTAATAAATCAAATTACCCCTTAAATAATGGTATTTTTATGGCTTTAGGGATGTTAACATTCTTTAATCCTTGTTCTTTATCAATATCCATCAAAACATGATTGTAAGATATTTCTTCGGTATCCATGTTTTCAATTCCCACCAATGTTATCCTATATGTTAACCTAATGATCAGTTACATTGGGTAACCATTTTGTTTCTAACTATACTTTTTAAAATGATGTTTTATTATTAATTTTTATGATGTGGGTCTCTATGAATGAAATATTAAAGTAGTAAAAAATTTATAACCCCACAGAATTTTGTGGGTGAAATTAATTTTGATTGGGGTCTAATTTTACACCAGACGATTCAATGAGAAATATTATTTTCAATTTATTTGATGTCTTGTGTTCTACACTACATCATGATTTTGTTGTTCTATATAAATCCCCAAATTTTCATGGAGTATACACAACACTATTCATGGATTTTGATTCACACAATTTCATGTTCTTTGATAGAATTAAATTCATGCAACACTGAGTATAGATTTTGTTAAAAGTAAAATGAAATAATTTTTTATTATGTTATATGTAACATCAAATAAAGATTCCTAAAAATCAATACTGAATTTCCTTGCATTACACACAAGAGTGACCAACCTCAATAGCTTGCATTGTACGCAATACCATGTTTTATGAAAAAATGATATGTTATTAATGTATTATTTTTTAAAGAGATATAAAGTAGCAGTTATGATTTGGTTTAACAACATTTGGAATTTTATATAACATTAACAGTCATATTATGTATTTTCTACAAATTATATAAGAACAAATTCTATTTTATCGATAAAAATAATATTTTTAAAATAATGCAGTGTTGGATTCTTTTTATGGTACACACATTTTAAGAACAATTTTTTTTTACCATTTTATATATTATATTTGAAAAAAACTTCTTATTTGGAAGTGTAATGTCAAAATTTAATTTCGCTATATTTTTGGTATTTTTTTGATAAAATTTATATTTTAAGGAATAGTAAATAATACTGCATTTTAATTCCAAACATCATTTTCATCTTATATATATATATATATTATCATTTTAATTGGTTATAAATTTTAATTTGATTATATTATTATAATTTAATAATAAAAATTCAATGAAAGTAATTTCACATTTAATTTGAACATAAACACATGTCAATATATTTATAGTTTTTATTTTGTAAATACCCATTTTTTAGTATTGAACAAATGAATTAATTTTTTATTAATTTCTTACAATTCCATGTTTGGAATTTAGAAAAATGGATTCTATATTGGGAATCATAAGGTCTGGATAATGTAAATAAGCTCATTTTACTTTTGGACATTATAAATAGTAAATTTGGTAATTATATTTATTTACCATGGTTGAATGGTATATCATGTAATTAATGGTATGATAATAATATAATGATAATATAAAAATACACAAAAACATGTCCAAATCCTATTGGATGAGTCATGGGATTCCAAATAATTATTTTAGCCAAAATTGTGGCATTTGAGAACCACTTGGGGGTGAAAATGATATGTTATAATAATTATGTTTATGTAATCCGAAATATTACATTATGATTAATCCACTAATTTTTTTTGGTTTATATTAATTATATCACCAAATATAAATGGTAATTTTAAGGAAAACCCAAATTAATACATCAGGGTATTTTACATTTTATTTTTATATATTAAATAAATACAATTATTTAAGACACAATGATGATTCATAAATTACCTTATTAAATAAATATTGAAATAAATGATATTATAAATATTATAATAAATGTAATTTAAATTATTTGATTCCATGAATGAATCTTTTAGATTAAATTGACTTGTTGTGGATGAGTTAAAACTTTTTTTTAAAAAAATTGTATTTTTATGACTATAAAAAATCAATTACTAAATAGTGTCCAAAATTAAAAAATTTATTTTTTAAAACAAAACACATTTATTAAATTATATAATATTTATAAAAATCAATGATTCTTACAAATTACTTATATACTTTTAAAAATCACACCAATGATCCACTTGTGGTTCTCTTGTAATTTCATAAAAATTATAGTAACCATATGTTATGAATGTACAAGAAGACGTGTTTAGAGTTAATGTTTTTAAATAAAGGTTAATGTCAAAATATTAGGATGATATTGTTACCTAGATTTTATAAACCCTATTTTTTAGAGAATATATAGAACCATCCTCATTTAATATTTGAAATAATTATGTTTTTGACAACTAGAAACTGAAAATAAATTTATAATAAATTAAAATTTAAAGACTTTCAAAAAGATCCCTTCACCTTTCCTATAAAAGGGAACTAATCCTTATCTTATATTCACACTTCCAATAACCTATGACTCAGATTAACTTGGACCAAAATTTCTTAAATCATTCCCTAACTTCAACTTAGAGGCCAACCTTTGGGCATTAATCCATCTTATTGAGGCATTTTGTGAAAATCCAAAGGTGATACTCAAAAAGGGGTAATTTGTTTATCACCTCTATCGAAAATGAATCATCATATACATCATATTATTTTATTTTTTCCATAATCAATAATAAATATTGTATATTATACATTCACTAGTGCAGAAAACTTTTTTAATGTTGGTTATTTTTCATTTTTTATGTCGGGTTTTAATAAATGTTAATACGGACGACATTATAAATATAGTGTTTTATGTCGGTTATTTAAAAACGCACATAAAAAACATAACATCGCGGTGTTTATCACTTTGGTTATTATATAACTTTCATGATAAATCGGAGGTTGGGGGGTTATCATATCAGTTATTATATAACTGACGTGATAATCCCATGCATGGGATGTTTATCACGTCAGTTATTAAATAATCGACATGATAAACTCATGGGATATGGTTTATCACGTCAGTTCCCTGGGTCATGGTTTATCACGTCGGTTATATAATAATAGATGTGTTAAACCAGTCCTTGGGGGGTTTATCACATCGGTTATTTAATAACCGATGTGATAAACCATTTCCCAGGAATTTTATAACGTCTGTTATTAAATAACCGACGTGATAAACCATTATTTTTAAAAAAAATCAAATTCAGTCCTCTACTCACCCCAAAAACAACCATAATCCAAATCAAGAATTTTTACCACAAAAACATAAGTAGATGAAATCAATAACCAAGGAAAAATTAAGAATTTACATTGATAACATTTTAAACATATGCAATTGGACAGCCCCCACCACCCCCTGAACATCACCCCCTCACCCCACTAGACAGCCCCCACCACACCCCTGGACTGACCCCCGATACCCTGGACAACCCAAAACACCTTGGGACAACCCCCCACCCTCATGTATAGCCCCCACACCCTAGAAAGCACTCCCACACCCCAATAAAGCCCTCCCCCCTCACCCCACTGGACAGCCCCCACCACACCCATGGACTACCCCCCGACCCCCTGGACAGCCCCAAACACACCTGGACAACCCCCCACCCTCATGTATACCCTCCACCCCATGGACATCACTCACACACCCCTGGACAACCCTCCCACATCCCTGAAACTGACCAAAAAGTTACCAAAAACAATCCAGAACCCCCCCACCCCACTAGACTACCCCCCACCACACCCCTGGACACCCCCACAACCCTGAACATCACCACCACCCCTGGACATCCCCCCACCCTCCTGTAGACCCCCACCCCCTAGACAGCACTCCAACACTGGAAAACCCTCCCACACCCTTGAAATAGACCAAAAATTTACCAAAAATAGACCAGAACCACCTCAACCCACTAGACATCCCCCACCACACCCTTGGACTGCCCCCCATCCCCATGGACACCGTAGACCCCCCCCACTGGACATCCCCCCACCCCTAGAAACCCCCCTCACCCCACATGACACCCCCAAAAACCTAGACACCCCTTGGACAACCTCACACTCCCCTGGACAACCCTTCTACCATCCTGGAAACGCTCCAACCCCCTGGACTGCCCCCACTCTCATGGACACCCAGGACCCCCCACCCCACCCCACTGGGCAGCCCTCCCAAACCCATGGCCACCCCCACCCCACTGAACACCCCCAAACCCTTGGAACCCCTCCTCCCCAGACAAGAATCCATACCAGAATAACCATCATAAGTAGTCCAAAAGAATAGGCAGAGAAAAATGAAACATTCACATATATAACATTCAAAACATACACTATCGAATTCTAAAAAAACTAAATCCAACCTAAACTAATACCAAATACACAATTAGAAAAAAATATTCAAAATTACATTTTACATTTCAAACTACTAAAATTCAATCAAACCTGTAAAATAATTTGACCACTCCATTTGTAATTTTTGATGTCTTGAAAAGTATAGGGTTTAGGGTCATAAAATTTCTACCAATGAAACGGATAGTAGATAACGATTATAATGATTATATCAAATTGAAATATTATGGAAATTTTTAAGAGTAAATCTTACCAGGAAAAAATTTACAACTGTCCCAGTGGTTATTATTTCATACATAAATCTTAACATATAATATCCTCATTTGATGATGCCTTATTGTTCATGAAAATTCTATTTGAATGAGTGTAAATTAAATATATTATATTTATGTAATAAATCAAAATGTAATGAGTGTAATGAGTGAAAATTCTATATTTCATAATGGTTTACATATAAATTGCAGTAATATAGGGGAATGAAATCATTATTTGTCAATGACAACAAATATTACCATCAATTTTGGGCATCCGCAAACCAAAAACAAACAAAATAGAACTAGGTGAGGCTTAAGTGAATATTACGAGTCGATCTAATTAATCTGGTGATAATAAATAAGAAGATGATGGTAAAACGAGGTAAGAGGGTTCGAAATCGAGAATCTTACCTAGTTTAAACAAGAAAATCACAAAATGTAAATATAGACTATTCGTGAAAAGAAACGAATGAAATAAAGTTATGGGAGGCTTACCTTAGTGTTGAGAGTTGAGATGATAGATCCAAGGAGAGTAAATATGATACATGATGATGGAAAAAATGAGTTTAATGCAACGAGATCGAAGAGTCAATTAAGGTTTCCCACGTGAGAGAGACGAGTCACCGGACTGTCGATCCAAAAATTTTAAATGACAATCCACGGGGAAGGTTAATTTTTTAAATATTTTATAACATCGGTTATTTAATGACCGACATTATGAACTATTTTTATTACATTTATAACGTTGGTTATTATAAATAATGATGTTATAAATGCATCAGATACCAATTTTTTAGGCCGGTAATTTTATAACTAACGTAAAAAAAGCCACGTGTTTGTTTTTTACAACGGTTATAGAATAAACGACGTAAAAAATACATCATAAATATTCATTTTTTATGTCGGTTATAATGTAATGGACGTAAAAAATTCAAGAGGGTTGGGTTGTTACATCAGTTATCAAATAAATGACGTCAAAAAGGCCTCAAATGCTTCTTTTTTACGTTGGTTATTTAATAACCGTCATAAAAAATTCGTAGATACCTCGTTTTTTAAGTCGTTTATTTGATAACTGACGTAAAAAAACACCGCGCTTTGGTTTTTTATGTCAGTTAATTTTTAACCGACGTAAAAATCGAACGTGCGCTATTTATAACATTGGTTATTAAAATAATCGACGTAAAAAACCACGTATCACAGCTTATCATGTCAGTTATATATAACCGACATAAAAAATGGTGACGTTAAACATGTTTTCAAAACTATTTATTATGATATGTTACTATGTTTATGGTAAATCTATATACATCATTTTATCCATCCTATGAATAAAAATATCACCATGTGCGCGTATGTATGACTTACTGTCTCCATGTCGAGGTGTAATTGGTTATCCCTAAATACGAAATTTTAATGGGTATATTGTTATGTATAATAGATGTTCATAATTAATATAACATTATAATTATTTTTTATAATTAATATATCATCTGATTCCATAACATTTAACCATTAAGTTAATGATATTATCGTTCGTGCGTATGTATGGCATACTATCTCCATTACAAGATGAGATTTATTCTCTAAGTTAATTATTCAAGAATGATTATATAGTATATAAAATAATTGATAGTCAAATATATGAAATAATAATGATACAAGATTTATGTGTGTGCGTATATATATGTGATTTATGTGGTTCCATTCAATTAAATAACTAAATAGAAACAATGTTCATGCGTACGTACGACTTACCTTCTCCATGAATGGTGTATTCCATTTCATTTATCTATATATTATCTATATTTATAGAATGAATATTTATTATATATAAATCGTTTTTTACATTATATATGTACTTAAATCCGGATTTCTGTAATTAGATCAAGAATAACAAGTTAAAACACATACGATAAATAAATTTATTATTACCCAAAACGTTTTTGAATGGAATTGATAAATAAATGGGTCATATAAAGTCGTAAGTGAATCATATTTGTTATTATAAATATTTTTATGGTTCTGTTACAAGTTAATAATATGTCAAAACCCACAATACATGATTATTGGACATATACAGAATAAATCAGACCAATGGAAATGGATAATTTCTTAATCTCCTTATTTTTCGAGAATGATTATACCTAAGAATTTACACAGGTAGATTTTTTATCCACATCCATGTTTCCTGAACATATAATATTATTTTTATTATTTTACTATTTTTAATGTCAAATTTACCCATTGTTTAATTTCTATTAAATGGTTCGGAAGGAAACATTATTTCATTTTCCATATAAGGTACATTTCGATTTTTCCAGTAAGAGTATGAGAATAATGTCATTTTTTAAAGTATATTGTACAAACATATTTTTACGTCTTCATAACATTGTATTTCTATGAAGAATCATCTAAAAATTAAATGATTATTTTCCACAAAATTCTTTTCTTTTAAAATTAATTGGCATGTTGAGAAAAAACATTTTTTTTAAGATGAAAGGATATTTTTTCTTCAGAATTGAGTTCATGTTTTCTGTCAAAATTATTTTCCATCTATGATGATGATCACTAAGTAGGGTTGTGTTTTTATCCCGATTATTACTATAATTTGATTGTGTTAAATTTTTAATGATAGTTTATATGGATTAATTTATGATGTAATTATTTTTATGAATCCCATTCTATTTCTAGGGTAATTCTCTGATGAATGATTTCTATTTATATGCAACATGTTAGAATTATGTTATTATGAGATGGGTGGGACCAATATCTCCCACCAATTCATTGGGTGAAAATTTATATCTCATGAGATTGAAATGACTAGAAAGGAAAGTAAATATTGTTTAGTAATACAGGGATAGAATGAAAAGTAAATATAGTTCAGTAATACATAGATGGAACAACAAGTAAACCTGTTTTAGTAATGCACTTTGTATACTATGAGGTTACTAGAACCAATGCCTTAGATACTATGGAAATAATGTTATGTTCTTATTTTTTCACAATTTCATGTTTTATGCCGATGTTATTGTATCATTGTTAATGTTCTTTTATGATCAGTGCCTTACGTACTGCCATGATTTAATTAATGACTCAATATATTGAGATTTAATCTTTATGTCCAGGTTTTTACGTTCTTAGGGATATGGTTAGTTTCATGTTCTCCATGTTTACATTTCTAGGCATTTGAGCTCACCCATTTTATTTTATCATTTCCCTATGATAAACAAAAATATTTTAAGTAGGAAACCCAGAGTGTGAGATCTTTATGGGAGATATTGAAAATGTTTCACCATGTTAGAATCTTATGTTCCATGTTACCAATGTCACTAAACTATTATTGTATTTTCATATATATTTTCGCCATGTATAATGTATTACACAATAAACATATAATGTCCATGTATGTCAATCATGGGTTGTTAGAGGAAATATCGTCATACAAATACTAAAATGTGCTGAAGATTAGTACAAGTTCCACCTCTAACAAGACCGACTAGAAGATTGCCTCAGGAAGAGTAGCCTACCATAGGTCCCAGGAGGGAAGGGAATATTCAGAATTTTACCTCATAAAAGGGAATGTCGAGTTTCTCCTTTCAATCTCCAGAGAGGGGAGGTTCACCTAGGTATATTGAGGTTGAAACATATGTTACATCATGAATATATACATGGGGGAACATTGAGGGTGTGTTTCTTGGAAAATATTACCCACATGAGCCCACGTACAATAGGTATGTCAACTCAAAATGGAATGCTGATGTGCCCAATGATTTCATCATTAATATCTGTTGTCTTTGGAAGGGGCCTTGGACAAATTCCATTAAACTGGTATATAGAGCTATCATAACAGGAGAAGATTATATAATGGATGTGAGTGATTAGAGACCAAGAGTGGAATTTTCTTGGATAACCTATTCCATGTAGAATGTTTTTATGTTTGATGGCCTTACCTAGGTGTAGTTCATTTATTTGTAGTTAAGGGTTCCATCTGCATATCGTTGTGGTCTGCATAACTGAGTTTGTTCTATATAGTGCATTGTTACATGGGTCTAGGTTTCATCTATGGAACATGGTGTTGTGTGGTGCCAGGTTCCTCTAGCAATGTTATTTTCTATGAAGGGATTGTTTCCATCTTTATAGCATGGGGATACATTGGATTGAGTTCCTCCCACATACTGGTTTACTATATGGGGCGGGGTTCCACCATCATATTTCTTTTTTCTATGTGGGACACCTCGTTGCAAAGGGGCCATTATTTATGCTCCTACGAGAAGTATGCCTAAAAACGATATTTATTTCATGGGAATCCAATTGATAGCATATTTATCATCCTTAAATATATGGGTTAAGTGTAACCTATTGTAAATACTCAATAGAATATGACTTTTTCTGAGTATTCAATATCTCAGTCGATCTAGGCTTCTATCTATCTATCAAATCCTTGATCCCACCTTTCAGTTCCACGTAGGTTCTATTTAGAGAGATGATGATAAAGTAGATATCGGTGTGTCTGGATGTCGGAGATGAGGCAGTCATCCCTCTTTTAAGGAATCACATTGGAGATTCCAGGCTCATGATTGACATAGACAATGGGGGAACAAGTTTTCGTTTACACTATGAAAATATCCACCATTTTTCTAGGAATGACTTTTTTATACCCAAGGATCCAATGGAATCGCCTTTCTCACGAACCATTTAAGTATAAATGATAGCTTAATATACACAAAGGACATATTTTCTTCCTTCCATAATGCAATTTAATTTGTAATGCTGAATTACGGATCATCATATATATTTTATAAAAAATTTAATTCATGGGAACCTTCTGAAGAGGATCTACAAGCAGTGAGGTGATCCATGAAGAATTTATGCATCACAATATTCTTTTATCCTTCCCCATTTTTTCTCCTTTTAATATTTCTATTTAATATTACTTCATTTTTAATTAAATTTTTTCCAATTTCTTAGTGATTAATAAGTTTTTTCATTCTTTTTTTAGGAATGAATAATTATTTTGGATGAGTATTAGTTATTGTGTATAAGTTGGTGTTTCCTAAATAAATAGATTTCTTCCATGAAATATTCCAATTCTCAAATACCCTTCAATATATTCATCTTAAAACCCATTTCATTTGAATTGGATGAAATGGGTAAGAAGTATGATGTGACATTCATAGAGTATCCAATAGAGATCTGGGGACATTGAGAAAATGTGTTTTGTGAATGATCCATTCTGTTGGTTCATGTTGTGTGGAGGAATTCTGGCATGTAGTTGGGTACTTGGGATAATGAGACATAGATTCACACCTAGTACGTATAACTATTTCGAGTTTTTTACATCACACATATCCTTGATGTTGTAATGCTTCAATGTTGATAGATTATGAGATGATAATATTTTATATCATAATATGATGTTTCATAAATATTTTTCCTCATAAAAAGGGAATGAAAATTCATAATCAACATGTGTTATATAAAAATATATTCATACTATGTGGGAGATTTAGTAACACAAAAAGTGGAAAATATCATGAATTGGGAGGTGTAATTCCTTGTTTTGTGTGATTTTTCCCATGATGGGGGTGGTTGTGGTAGTTATCATAATGAATCATGGGATTATTTTAATGCATTTAGTAAATTTTTATGTCCAGATATTGATTAAAATGATATAGTGATGTGGTTTTCAGAATTTCATGGGGATTTTTCTCTTCATTTAGGGTGTGTTTGGTCTGTGGTATGTTTGTAGGGTAAGGAAACCCTGAGAGGTATCTCATAGAATGGTTATTCAGAAACTACCCATTATTCTATAGGATTTTTTTTATTCTCTAGGTTGATAATTTTTTGACAGGAATTTCATGTAATGGTTTAGACCATTAGAACCATTAATTTGTGAAATTTTTTGTCATTGTGGTGTCTAGGGGGTATTATGAGGGATTTGATTGAAAAATAGATGAAATTATATCTTTTTAGAATGATTCTATGACATGGAGACCATATCCAAACTATGGATTCTATAGATACATGTTATTGGGGAGCTACTATGGCCTAGACTAACTTTATTCAGCATAAGGGTTGGAGGCGGAATTTTAATGGAGTCTGGAAGGAATATTTGGTTGGTGGTTTTGCTATATTTGTAGTATTTGAACTTTAGAGAATGTCTATGATATGGGATGTTTTTAAAAGATATTTTTAGTGAAATGGTGTTTCATCCTACACCGTCGTATCCTCCCATTATTTTGTATTTATGTCTTGGAGATCTATATTTCTCAAACAGATATTTTACAAAACCTATAATAGTATGAACCCTTCCATTATACCATCGTCTTGTACTTTTTAGTATTTACATGAAATTGTGGAGTTGGATACTTTATTGTGCTATTTTTTCACGAATTACAATAAATTCCTAAACCCCATGGACCCCATCATTCTATTGTATTTTCCATATTTAATTTGGAAACTCCTCCACATTTTGGGGCCTCTCACACTCATCTTGTTCTATTTTAACTATAGCCCTAGGAGATTAATCATGGTGATTCTATGTGGGATCATGTAATTCGTCTTCCCTATACATATTCATGTTATTCATCTTCAATTTAATTATATCAATGAAACCACTATTTTCGATTTGGTTTCAATAAGAGGACAATGTAGAGATATGTTTTCTTGGTTCTTGATGAAGACCCCATTTAATTTGATTATTCGATGACATATATTAATTTTTTCATCCACGTATAAAAAATTGGAAGTCATTACTTATGGAATTGGACCATTCGTAATTCCTCATTTAGATATACATGTGAATCCATGATGGTTTTACTATCTATTTTGGAGATGATATGAACCAGATAAAAAAATATAATCAAACTACTCATTAAAAATTAATGTTAAAGGAAATGGAAATACATTTTTTTCACTTTTAATGAAATTACTAATCTATATGAAATATTAAATTACTGAAAATAATTATTCTTGGGAGCCTCTTTTATGTTTTAATTGATATTTCTTTGGAAAATGGACTTTTTTGATTGATTTATATTAAATTTAAAGAAATTTGAATTGAATATATATTTTACTAAGGAATTTTTATCATGGGAAATCATGATTTGTTTGAGAATTAACAATGATAAAAATAAGTATGGGTTCTGTAATCCATTGTATTAAATTGAACTAAAATAATTAATAGTGGTTTTTTGATTTGTTGTAATGTGGTGGTTGTGATGGAATGTAGTGGTGATGCAGCGGTTGTGAAGAGATGTAGTTTTGATGAGGATTTTATTGTTTTGTGAAATGGTTGAAATGTGGGGCATGTTTCCTTGACTAGGATGGCTTTATGTTTTTTCTATTCATGTTGTTCTAGTTTCATGATTTTTTTGGAATTAATTGATAATAATGGACATGAATTTCTAATGGGATTTAATGGATAATGAAGAAATGAATTAAAATTGGATCTGTGATTAGGGTTGTTGTTGGTTAACATGAGATGTATGGGATGGAAAACTAAAATTAGATGGTGATGAAATAATTTGGATATTAGTTTAACATGAAGTGATTTACTAAATTTGTATTATTGTGTGGCCTACATGTGTGGTGTTATCTATTTAGTGGTTTTAACAGAAGTGATAGTGGATGTGATGCTCTTTGCCGATTCTGTGAGCTACGATGGTACTGTTGTCGATAACTGTAACATCCTGGCCTAGGTGACACATGTTAGTTCCACAATCTGGCTTTCTATAGAGCCATAGACACGCCTCTTCATACACTAGTGGCTACCTACTATAAGTGATATTCTAGGGTATAACATGGATAAATTAGACCCTATTTATCAATGTAGTACTATATTATAAATAAATAAATGTCATCCAAATGATAATAACAAATAAGAAATAAAAAACAAGTACCAATACATACCAAAATCACATGATTATCCCAAAAAATGGATAAATGATCAATAAACCAAAATAGTAGACATTTTATTCCATATATGGGTCAACAATAAAATGAAAAAAATAAAAGATGAAATTATAACACCAAAATAATCTCCCGAAATGATGTTTAGATCCCTCATCCATGCACCATCCTAATACGTCCATCTAACATAGGGATCTTTCCCTTACACGGTCATAAAAATAGGATGAATAATTAGGTACCAATAAAAAATCCCAAGGGAAGAGTAAAAATTATTAGGCTACCACCAACATCATATAAAACAATATGAAGTCTATTATAGTGTATGAAGTAGTATATATAATAAAGTATAAATGTTTAAAAAATCTATTTTCACATTAAATTATTCATTAATTATCAACATAAATTTAAGGGTCCACAGTGACACCCGAACCGATAATAAAATTTTCATCCCATGATAAATTCTATACCATCCATCAATGGAATATCAAATTTTATTGTATATTTTGTTTACATATATCATTTAATTAGAGTTTCTCAATTACAAAATTGGGGCCTAGGTCAGTATTCTGGAACCCTGTGGTTAATTGGAGTCGCATTCCTTGTCGCACAACTCAATGACCACATCATATATATATATATATATATATATATATATATATATATATATATTTCAGAGTGGAGTGGCATTCTGGAACCCCATGAGTATTTGTAGCTGCAATCTATGTCCCAGAGCTCATTCACAAGTGGCGCATCTCGAGGTTACATTTTTTCAACCATTAATAAACCCTACCTAATTTAATTACAAAATATTCAATAACATGGAATTAACCCATTGGAATATGTTAATTTGATAATCCAATAATCTATCATGTTCATAATCTGATTATTCCTTAAATTCATAATAACATTATTCCTTAATTTCATAACAACAGGTAGGACAAATTTCATGGTCACATTGAAATAAATTAATTAATTTAATATAAAATGAAGGTTTCCACTATGGAAGTTTCAATTTCAAAATTTCATACACAAAATTTTAATGAATTCAACTGGATTTGATAATTATACCACTTACATAATGATCGTTCATAGACGTTCGCCAAACAGAACTCCAAAAATTGATGCAGACTGACAAGGATCACAACCATGAATAAGATCTAGGACCACAACATAGGATTAATAGACAAAAAAACAAGGTCTATAAAAACCTAAATCTAATACAATCTATAACAGAGGAAATATCATTCCTCTTTATTTGGAAGGTGGGATGACGGGGAGAGGGAACCAGTTGTTGAATAAAACACATCTCATTGAGGAGACAATCCTTCAATCAGATCTTTGATTTGTCAAGAATGTAGTTTTAGGAGACATGGAATCCATCCTGGAGCATCTAAATGATTATTAATGTGTATTGGTCTATGAGGGGGTGATTAGGGGTTATAACAAGGGTATAGGGATATTTTTTTAATTTTTTGGAGGAATTAAATCCCTTGACCTCAGGACACTACACAAGACAACAGGGTTTTCAAAACCATGCATCTTTTCATAAGGGGGTTGTGGATTCTCTTAAGTGGATCACCATTTGAAAACATGAACACTAACCACAAAAATATACACTTTTCAAGGGTAATAGTTTGTGATTATGGATCCACAAGTTGGGCAAACAATGCACCAACCTTATGCCACCTCATGTCTCATTAAAATAGGTCACATGTTTTCATGTGTAATGATGTATGATTTTCCATATCCACACTCAAACAATAAAAATCACTTATAACTTCTAAAATTCTTCTATTTACCACAAAATGACCCAAAAAACCAAATTATTTTCCGAACCACTTTGTGTATAAGGTTTTATTTTTTGTCAACAGTTTTCAATGGTGATCAACATGAAGAAGGAAATGAGGTAATTCATTTTAAAAAATTATCGTGGAATATCTCAATTTTCAAAGAGACCACGCAAGAGCCTTCATGAAAAGGCATACCTTATTGCATGAGGGGTCCTGTAAAGATTTGATGATTTAATAATGATCATACATAGCTGATAAGATGATGTTAGTCATATTCAGTGTTGATTGGAATGACTAATCTTGATGGATGATAGGGAATTTGTAGTATAATCCCTAGATAATCTGCACATGGATGACTAGGGAGTTTGTAATGAATGGTGTCACACTATTGACACTAAAATTAGTATTGAAGGTAATCTATCCTCCATTTATTCATCACATCATAACATTCATGAATGTCACCTGGAAGCATACAAAATGATCTGCCTCATTCAGAGGATCCTAATGCCATAAATGGATCATCAATCAGACACATTATTTTCATGATAGATGTGTTTTTGTAAACAAGGGGCCAATTACGTAGAATGGTATGCACTGAAGGAATGTGGTATGTGTAATGGTATGTAGTGAAGGCATGTGGTTGAAAAAAATGTTGTCAAAAATAGTTCGCAGGGTGGTACATGAGGAAGGTGTGTGATACACGATACAGGTATGTGGTATGAATAATGTTGTCTTAAAGGTTCGTAGAAATGATATTTGTTGAAGTCATGTGGTATGTGGAATGGTTCTAGGAATCGAAAATAGTTCACAGCGAAGGTACATAGTGAATGCGTACGGTATGTGAAATGCTGCTGAAAAAGCTTCAAAGTGATAGTACACAGTGATGAGTTGTAGTACGCGAACCAAGAGCCATATGGTATTTAGAAGCTTAATGGTACACAATAAGGGTTTTTAGTATTGAGGATTGTTGTACGCGGTGGAGGATAAAATTATGCAGATGGAGTTCAGTTTACAGATTGTCTCACATTGAAAATTTGGGTAAAACAGATTAGCAAAATTTGTGTTGATATAAGCCTATTAAAGGAGAAGTAATCCCCATTGTTTAGTGAAAATATTGAAGATTAAATTATCAGAATTAAATTTAGGGATGTATGTCGTGGTACATGGTCGAGAATATGGTACGTGGAATGAAACATTTGCATTAGGAAAACAGTTATCTGAAGAGAGCAAGGTTTGCTGAGGATGATCTCGCAGTACGTGACCAAGAAAGGTAGTATGTGGAGCATGATAGTACACATAGCTGAGGAGATATACATGGTGTAGGATAGTATTATGAGAAGGAAATATCATGGAGTAACTGGATTGTACAGGAAAATAACAGCAGTACACTATGCAGATGGATGATACGTGAAAATAGCAATGGTATGTGGAAACAACTAGATGGTACGCAGAAACAACCACAGTATATGAAAACAGCTAGATTGTATGAGGAAACAATAGAAGTACCCGGAAACTACTAGATGGTACATGGAAAAAACAATGGTATGCCGAAACAGCTGTTCTGTACGCCAAAACAATAGTGGTATGCATAAACAGATGGACTATAACATCCCAGGTAAATAAAGAATAATACATTTTAATATTTATTAATATTTGAAAATTGAATATTAATTTTACTTTAAATGGGTTTCTATGTTCGATAGCATACTCGATACGCAACAAAGAGTTTCTTTGAAATCTTACATTGCACACTAGTAATAAAATAACATTATTATAAATGATAGTTAACACATAGCCGTTGAATTGGCGGGAATGAATAGAAATAACTAAAATGCGATTATATATTTTTGTTAAATGTTTTTAAGTTTATCTAATAAAGGATGAAGGCTTAAAATATGAAAATAATTCAATTTTAGGCATATATACTCAAATTTTCACTAAAAGTCCACTTATTGCCTTTTAATGGAGAACCGTCATTAAATATAGTTTTGGTCACTCTTATAAATTCTATTGGACCATATAAAATTCTTCTTTATAATCGGGAAATCAAAATTTACTTTGTGTAAATTTGTGGTATTTTTCCGATAAAGATCAATTTTAATGAATAGTGAAAGATGTTGTATTTTAATTCATAACCTCTTTTTAATATCATTTATTAATATGATTAGATTATCTTTTGAATTGGTATTAAAGTTAAATTAGAATATATTTTTACCATTTAATCCAATTTTTGTCTTTGGAATTAATTACACTATCAAATCAGACTTAAACTAGTGTAAATCTTTTGATACTTTTTGTTTCATAAAAACACGCTATTAGTTTTTACAGTAGGAATTAATTATAAAATTAGTTAATGAAACTTGTATTTTTTGAATTTTGTCAAATAGACATCATTTTTGAATTTAGAATATCAAATATAGCTTAGGGAGAGGATTTGGTATTTTTCTGAAAAACTTCAATTTTTGATAAATAGTGAAACCACTAAGTGGTACTTAAAAAAACTGATTCTTCATTTAAATGAAATTTTACCACCACTATGTTTTGAATTTCCAAAATCCGACATACATGGTTTTCATTAATAAGTAAAATGTGGTTCAATGGGATTAAAGTAATTTTTTGGTGAATAGTAACTTTTAAGTTTTTAATCGCGATTAGAGGTAATTAGTGTAGTTTAAGGTAAAAGTAATGTTTTAATAATATTAAATGACCTAGATACATGTCCTACCATTATTGGATGTGTCATGGTCGACCCAGAAAATCCATGGGTCAACCTGGGGACCCCATGGAGCCACTTTGGTAGGAAAATGACACTAATATCTTTTTATTTAAAGTTAAAATAAAAATTTCACAAACATGAGTAGTTTTGCTAATGAAAAATTTAAGTGTGGTTATACAATTCATATTTTTGACTATAAATATTAATTATAAAGATAAAAAGATTTCCTACATCATGATATTTTTTTTATAATTTTTCTACATTAAATAAATTAAATTATTTATGACACCATGATGATGCAACGATTACCTCATCATTTAACGATTTAAATAAAATGAAAAGATAATGTAAAATCTAAGACCTACACATGTAAAAAACCTATTGGATGGGTAGATTTCGAACCATTATCACCTTATCCTCTTAATATATAATTTTGGGAACCTTTTTATCTGAAAATAAGTTTTTAAAAAAAGTATATTTTCTTAACTTTCCAAGAGTGCCCCTCCTCTCCTCTTATAAAAGGCCCCCACCTATACCTCATTTCCCACACCTCTCAAGCCTTTGGTTCGGCCAAGCTCTGCCCATTTTAATTCTCCAAATCCGTCTATTACTCCTAAAAGCCACACATTGGGTTGATGTCTTCCCATGTAAGCCATTGAGCTCAAAACAAAAGGAGTTACCCGTTTTAAAGGTAGTGTTTTCTCTTGTGTTCTTATTTTTTATTTTGCTTCTCCAACCCACTATACTCTTTTTATTCATTTATTTTGTAACAACAACAGTATCCTAAATAAACTAGGATGTTTTTATAAGAAGGATTCGAGCTACACTTACACACACCTTCATCTAATGGTTAAAGAACGTATTGTTTCTGTGGATGGAGAATTTCTGCATCACGAAACGATGATTGTTCAACACTCATATAACAACATCAAAGGTGGCCATTAAGATGACACTATATTTATATATGATATATAATATGTTTATGTTTTACTTATTCTTATTTATTTTTCATTTGTGGCATACCTTTATGGTTTCCATTGTGGGTAAACACGATAATTTCATTTTAGAAATGCGGACTACCGCCCCCTCAAAGTGATTTGATTCGTTAATTCCATACGTGAGATGTATAAAGGATGGATTTCAAGATATTATATATGATAATATACTGGAATTATAATATACCTTTTTATCATTATGATTTCACTCAATTAATGTATGATATATAAATGAAAGTAGCGTTCATGCGTACGTATGGATTACCGTCTCCATGAATGGTGCATTTCATTTATTAACCTCAAATGTTATGTACTATTATAAGTACATATATATAATGGATATATATGATTTATGCCACATAAAAATGATGAATATAGTTCTGGAATTAAAATATACATACCTCTCATTTAGTTTTAATTCCATTAATATGACATAGAAATGAAAGTAGCGTTCATGCGTACGTACGGATTACCGTCTCCATGAACGGTGCATTTCATTTCTTACCTCTAAATGATTATGTAATAATATAAATACATGTATATGATGGATATATATGATATATATGAGATCCAAATTATGAATATCATTCCAGATATAAAGAACATTTGACCACATGAACAACATTTAATTGTAAGATGTCCATTTTCGACTTCAGAACCAAATATCAATAAAACAAACATTATTAACTTAAATGATTACATAATATTTATAGCATGGTAACATGTGATATAAAAGTAATAATGAACTTGAAAATTTTTCTTAAGAAAGTATAAATTAACTCAAGTTTATTATTCAGGACGTTAAAGAATGATCGAGTCAAGTCGGACCCGAGGTAAGGGACTTCGTCTCAATCTCCTTTCATTGAGGCATATTTTGTATTATATGGATCTTTCTTTTATATAGAGTATAAACCACTTTGACATTTAATTTTATTAAAAAGGAATCTTTAATATGAAGCGTTTTACTAAATGACAAAAATGAATGTTTCTTTTAACATATGCGGTGACAACGACCTTTTCCCCCGCCGCAAGTATTATTTGGTCTTTGGCTTCCTCTACAAGTCGTAATGTTTTTAAAATGAAATAAATACCATATAATGTTTTATGTATTTTGGTATTGAAACTGGTTTTTATAATGAATTTTTTTATGTCAATATATTAAGTGATATATTTTCATTGAAATGTGGAAATTTTTTATTTCTTTTATAATTGTTATGATTTTATAATGGTACTTGGACATTTGATGGGTGGTTACGTGATAAACCATATGACAGGTGGTGCCGTGAATACCAGTATGGGAGGTTACGTTATAACCTCCAATGCATTGGGTATGGAAGTCGGCCGTATGGCTATTCCCTTAAGTGATATGTGTGGAAGTCGAACGTATGGTTATTCCACTTAAGTATGTTTATGTCCCAAGTTACCTTTATATGTTATGTGTTCTTTATATGGGTTTTATGGTAATATTTTGGTTACAAAAGGTTAAGTAATGATCTTTTATTAAGTGAAGAGTTTTTACTACTTCATAAAGGTGAAGGTATTACTTTGATAAAGTATACATGGTTTACTTGTTGTTTGAAAAACTAACAGTTTTCATTCTTTGTGTATCACTTACTATGCTTTTTATGCTCACCCGAAGTTTTTGAAATGTTTTTCATAGGATTTAAAGTAGAATAGGGTCAAGGATGGGATCTAGGAAAGGTAATTCTATCTAAAACATGGAACTAGACATGTTTCTTTTTAAGAGTTATTATTTTATGGAAACATATTAGAAGTTTCTACATCGCAATCTTTTGTGATGTAATAATTAAGTCCTAATTCTCTAAAACTCTAAACCTAAAAAGATCCTCAATATGAATTATTCATTTAATTCAATATTAACTATGGATTTAGGCCGTGGCCTTATAGTTGGTATTAGAGGATGGTTTAGATAACATTAAGAGTTAGAAAATTGTTAAATTATAAGTTAATTTATGATATGATTGAAATGATATAGCATTTAAAGATTACCATGTGGTTTTGCCTATGATATTTTTTTGTTCAGAATGGTTTTACACAGAGGAAAGAAACACTACTGGAAATCTAGAATTTCCCAACTGTTTAGAACCGTTGGGAAAGGCTGCAGAACCGTTGGTATACGTTATACCAACGGTTCTGCAAACCGTGGGAAATTAAGCCGTTGGGAAAGGCTTTTCCCAACGGTTTTCACAGAACCGTTGGGATAGGTTAGAAAAAATCAACCTATCCCAACGGTTCTGCCAAACCGTTGGGAAAGGCGTTTCCCAACGGTTTGGCCCGTTGGGAAATCAACAGAGCATTTTCTTTCCCAACGGTTCCATGAACCGTTGGTAAAAACAACATTCAACAAAGTATCCCAACGGTTTCAAACCGTTGAGATAGGGTGTTTTTACCAACGGTTCAAGGAACCGTTGGTAAAACCACCTGCATAGAGCCTATGCCAACGGTTTTCAAACTGTTGGCATAGGCTTTGCTGTGCAAATTGCACAGCAGCCTGCTCTGCAATTTGCAAAGCAGATTTTTGGGCATTCACCCTAGGTTTCAATCCAATTATGCCCTCGTTTTAAATTCATTTTTCAATCCAATTATTGTACCAGTAACACATATAATGCATACATATAGAGAACAAACCAACACATACAAATAATGAAAACCAACCAACCAACACATATAATGCATCCTAAAAATATACTCATCCATAATTAAAGTAGAATTCACAACATAATTATAAACATACATAATTCATTTAGAATTCATTTTAAAATTTAGATGACAATCATATGTGGAATCCGGAATTCAATTCATAATTTGATTGGTTTTTCATATACCATATATTTTTAATAGAAATGATATCCATTTTAAACAAAATACATACATCTGGAATGATACCGGTCACACCGTGCCACAGATTGAGGTGAGGTTAACTCGTACACGTCACAAATGAATCATTGATCGTTGTCCTAAAGTATCAACATATTCCGAAATAGTTTGGTCGGTTTTTCGTATGTCAGTTGTTGTTTTCACTTAAAATGAAGTGTTTTTTAATTAAAAGAGAGACACTTTGAATGGTGTCGGCCACACCGCGTCTCGTATTGAGGCGGGGTTAACTCGTACACATCACAAATGACCAATGGATTGTTGTGCTAAAATATAAACACAATCCAAATGCGTTTGGTTGGTTTTCCATATGAATTTAAAATGTAGTCCATTTTAAAGAAAAGAGACACACTTAGAGTGGTCTCGGCCAATCCACGACTCGGATTGAGGCGTATTTGACTCATACACGTAACATATGACCCATGAATCGTTGTCCTAAATTTTCAACAGATTCCAAATGCGTTTGGTCAGTTCACTACGGGAAAAATGGGTATCTGCGACGGGATTTATTCTCGTCGCAAATAGTCCCGTTAAAAACTTATTTGCGACGGGGGTATTTACCCGTCGCAAATAATAAGGCTTTTGCGACGGGATTGCTTTCCCCGTCGCAAATAGTTTTCCCGCGATGCGCGCCAAATCGCGGGAAAACTATTTGCGACGGGAAAATATTCTCGTTGCAAATAACCGGCGGCGGTAAAAGGTATTTGCGACGGGAATACTTTCCCGTCGCGAATAGTATGTTATTTGCGACGGGACCCGTCGCAAATAACTATTTACCCGTTGACCGTAATAAATGCGGGCTAAGGTATTTGCGACGGGAATCCCGTCGCAAATGGACCCGTCGCAAATAATCTAACCTATAAATACCCCCATCCGTTTTTTTCAAATCATTCTCATTCTCTATCTTCTCCTGCTCTCAAACTTTTGTTTCTAAAGTTGAGTTTTTCTTCAGTTTAATTTTTTTCTCCGGAGCTGATATTAAAGTTTTGAAGAACGATCAGAGCGGATCAATTTTCAAGGTATTTATGTTCATTTTAATTTAATATTTATTTTTAATTTTTTATTAGTTTCAATTATTCTTAATTAGTTGTAATTTAATTATGTTTACATTGTTTTCTTACTTAATAAATTTAAATTATTAGTATTGTTCATAGTTAATGGTAATTAGGAATAATTAGTAATAATTTTTAATAATTAAGAATAAATATTAATAATTAGTAATAAATACCAATAATTAGGAATAATAACATTATTAAATTATTAGTATATTTTATTATTAATATTAAAATAATATAATTTTTTATATATATACAATTCTCTTTTCATCTGTGTGTTTACTGTATTCACATGTATTATTTGTATGTGGAGATAGAAAACGCACAGATGAAAGGAGAATTGTATATAAATCAGAAAATTATATTATTTTAATATTAATAATAAAATATACTAATAATGTTATTATTTGTAATTATTGGTAATTATTCCTAATTATTGGTAATTATTCATTTAATTACTAATAATTAGGAACAATTATCAATAATTATTAATAATTAAGAATAATTAGTAATAATTAGTAATAATTACCAATAATTAGTAATAATTAGTAATAATTAGTAATAATTATCAATAATTAGTAATAATTAGTAATAATTATCAATAAGTAGTAATAATTACCAATAATTTGGAATAATTACCAATAATTAACAATAATTAGTAATAATTAGTAATAATTACCAATAATTACCAATAATTAGTAATAATTAGTAATAATTACCAATAATTACCAATAATTGCCAATAATTACCAATAATTACCAATAATTAGGAATAATTAGGAATAATTAGGAATAATTAGGAATAATTAGGAATAATTAGTAATAATTAGTAATAATTAGTAATAATTAGTAATAATTAGTAATAATTAGTAATAATTAGTAATAATTAGTAATAATTAGGAATAATTAGTAATAATTAGTAATAATTAGGCATAATTAGGCATAATTAGGAATAATTAGGAATAATTAGTAATAATTAGGAATAATTAGGAATAATTAGGAATAATTAGGAATAATTAGGAATAATTACCAATAATTAGTAATAATTAAGAATAATTAGGAATAATTAGGAATAATTAGCAATAATTAGGAATAATTAGGAATAATTACCAATAATTAACAATAATTACCAATAATTTGTAATAATTAGTAATAATTACCAATAATTACCAATAATTACCAATAATTACCAATAATTACCAATAATTACCAATAATTACCAATAATTAGGAATAATTAGGAATAATTAGGAATAATTAGGAATAATTAGGAATAATTAGGAATAATTAGGAATAACTAGGAATAATTAGGAATAATTAGGAATAACTAGGAATAATTAGGAATAATTAGGAATAATTAGGAATAATTAGGAATAATTAGGAATAATTAGTAATAATTAGTAATAATTAGGAATAATTAGTAATAATTAGGAATAATTATTTATAATTAGTAATAATTAGTAATAATTAGGAATAATTAGGAATAATTAGGAATAATTAGGAATAATTATGAATAATTAGAAATAATTAGGAATAATTAGGAATAATTAGGAATAATTAGGAATAATTAGGAATAATTACCAATAATTACCAATAATTACCAATAATTACCAATAATTACCAATAATTAGCAATAATTACCAATAATTAGCAATAATTACCAATAATTACCAACAATTAGCAATAATTAGAAATAATTAGCAATAATTAGTAATAATTTGCAATAATTAGTAATAATTAGTAATAAATACCTAAAATTAAGAAAAATTAGAAAAAATTCGGAAAAAATCGGAAAAATTCGGAAAAATTAGGAAAAATTACCAATAATTAGGAAAAATTATCAATAATTAGTAATAATTACCAATAATTAGTATTAATTACCAATAATTAGTAATAATTACCTATAATTAGTATTAATTACCAATAATTAGTAATAATTAGGAATAATTACCAATAATTAGTAATAATTACCAATAATTAACAATAATTAGTAATAATTAACAATAATTAGTAATAATTACCAATAATTACCAATATTTAGTAATAATTAACCATACTTACCAATAATTACCAATAATTACCAATAATTACCAATAATTGCCAATAATTACCAATAATTGCCAATAATTACGAATAATTAGTAATAATTACGAATAATTAGTAATAATTACGAATAATTAGTAATAATTACTAATAATTAGTAATAATTACCAATAATTAGTAATAATTACCAATAATTAGTAATAATTACCAATAATTAGTAATAATTACCAATAATTAGTAATAATTACCAATAATTAGTAATAATTACCAATAATTAGTAATAATTACCAATAATTAGTAATAATTACCAATAATTAGTAATAATTACCAATAAGTAGTAATAATTATCAATAATTAACAATAATTAGTAATAATTAGTATTAATTACCAATAATTAGTAATAATTAGGAATAATTAGTATTAATTAAGAATAATTAGTATTAATTACCAATAATTAGAAATAATTATTATTAATTACCAATAATTATTATTAATTACCAATAATTAGTATTAATTACCAATAATTAGTATTAATTACCAATAATTAGTATTAATTACCAATAATTAGTATTAATTATCAATAATTAGTAATAATTACCAATAATTAGTAATAATTACCAATAATTGTCAATAATTACCAATAATTACCAATAATTACCAATAATTACCAATATTTTCCAATATTTTCCAATAATTACCAATAATTATCAATATTTTCCAATAAATACCAATAATTACCAATATTTTCCAATAATTACCAATATTTACCAACAATTATCAATATTTACCAATAATTAGGAATAATTACCAAAAATTATGAATAATTACCAATAATTTGGAATAATTACCAATAATTTGGAATAATTACCAATAATTTGGAATAATTACCAATAATATGGAATAATTACCAATAATTAGGATAATTACCTTTTTACATTATTTGTATATTTTATTATTAATATTAAAATAATATAATTTTCTATATTATATACAATTCTCTTTTTTCTGTGTGTTTTATGTCTCCACATGTAATATTGGCATTCTTTTTCAAAATTATCAACCTACTCGCCAATGGAGAGGTGAAAGTGAATGCCAATATTACATGTGGAGACAGAATGTTAAACACACATATGGAAGGAGAATTGTATATAATATAGAAAATTATATTATTTTAATATTAATAATAAAATATACTAATAATGTAATGATGTTATTATTATATAATTAATATTTATGAAAAAAATTATATTAGTATTATTAAAAAAAATAATAAATCAATATAATATTAAAATTATCAATATTTGTAACAGGTTTTGCTTTATTCTCAATATATTCAATGCTTGCTTGAGTGTTTTTTGTAACAAATTATTCAAAACCAGTAATGCTTTTATATTTTATAGAAAAATATGGAACAACGAGGTCGTCAACAGTCATTATTAGATGACCGCATATGGATAAATCAACGTAGAAATCTAAATGGTTCTGGTTTAAATCCAGTATATATAGAGGGTGTGGAGATTTTTTTATCATTTGCGGCATCAAATCCAGAATTTGTTTCAGAAGGAAAAATAAAATGCCCTTGTAGAAAATGTGCATTGAGAAGGTTTGACACGTTTGAAAAAGTGGGGGAACATCTCTTGCATTTTGGTTTTCAAGCAGATTATGTTTTTTGGTATCAACACGGTGAACGCAGTTCTAGAGCAGGTGATACCAACTTGATTCCGGATTCATCCCAGTTTCAAGATTTAGTACATGATGTTGCAGGTTCATCTGTTCAACATACAGAAACTCCAGCTGATATAGCTTCAAATCCTGAGTTGGGACCGTCTGAATTTTATGAGTTGTTGAAGTCTGCTGAGGATGCATTATATCCTGGCTGCAAGATGAGCAAATTAGAAGCAGTTGCAAAATTTATGGCTATCAAATCAGATAACAGAATGTCAAACACCTGTTTTGACCAGATATTTTCTTTGCTGAAAACACTGTTACCCGAAGGAAATGTTTTACCTGCAAATTACTATGAAAGTAATAGGTTGGTTCGAAATTTGGGACTTACTTGTCAGAAGATTCATGCATGTTAAAATGACTGCATTTTATATTCTGGGGAAAATGAGTCGTTGGATAGTTGTCCCACATGTGGGCAACTGAGATATAAAGAATGACAACATAGGAAGTCTGGTTTGATTCCTGTAAAATAGTTGAGATATTTTCCGCTTACATCCAGACTTCAGCGTTTATTCATGTCTAAGAATACAGCGACAATGATGTCATGGCATAAAGAGAATATTTCAACTGATAAAAGCTTGAATCATACACCCGATGGTGATTCATGGAAACATTTTGATAGAGTGCATCTATCCTATGCTTTAGAAGCTAGAAATGTTCGACTGGGCCTTTCCACTGATGGTTTCTGTCCGTTTGGATCTTATGGTAGTCAATATTCATGTTGGCCTGTTTTTTTAACTCCGTACAATTTACCTCCATGGATGTTGATGTAGGAGCCATATATCTTTTTGACTTTACTAATTCCAGGACATCTGAAGAAAAATATTGATGTTTATTTGAAGCCATTGATTGATGAATTAAATTTATTGTGGAGTACTGGTGTCAGTACATATGATGTTGCAACGAAACAGAATTTCATACTGAGAGCAGCATTGATGTGGACAATAAGTGACTTCCCGGCTTATGGGATGTTATCTGGCTGGAGTTCACATGGTCAGAAATCATGTCCTTACTGTATGGGAGAGAAAAAAGCATTTATGCTCATTCATGGAAAGAAACCTTGTTATTTTGACTGTCATCGCAGATTTCTTCCAGCTGATCATCCTTTTCGCAGAAACAGATCTCATTTCAGAAAAGAGACACAGTCAGAGTGGTACCGGCCACACCGCGTCTTGGATTTAGACGGGGTTGACTCTTACACGTCTCAAATTACCCATGGATCATTTTCCTAACGTATCGACACAATCCGAATACGTTTGGTCAGTTTTCCGTATTTCAGTTGATGTTTTTCACTTAAAATGACGTCCTTTTGAAACAAAAGACAGACACTATGAGTGGTGCCGACCACACCGCGTCTCCAATTGAGGCGGGGTTGATTCGTACACGTCACATATGACCCATGGATCGTTCTCCTAAAGTTTAAATGGAAACCGAATGCGTTTGGTCAGTTTTCCGTATGTACATAAAATGTTGTCCATTTTAAACAAAAGAGTGACACTTAGACTAATCCTGACCACACCATGACTCAGATTCATCCTGGGTTGGCTCGTACATGTCACATATGACCCATGGATCGTTGTGATAAATTATCAAAAGATTACGAATGCGTTTGGTCAGTTTTGCGTATGTCAGTTGTTCTTTTCATTTATAATCATGTCCATTTTAAACAAAAGAGACAGAGTTAGAGCGGTGTCGGCCACACCGCGTCTCAGATTAAGACGGGGTTGACTTTTTCACATCACATATGACTCATGTATCATTGTGCTAAAGTATCGATAGAATCTGAATGCGTTTGGTCGTTCTTCCGTATGTCAGTTGATGCCTTTCACTTAAAATGACGTCCTTTTGAAACAAAAGACGGACACTTTGAGTGATGTCAGCCGCACCGCATGTCGTATTGTAGCGGTGATGATTCGTACACGTCACATATGACCCATGGATCATTCTCCTAATGTTTCAACGGAAACCGAATCCGTTTGGTCATTTTTCCGTATGTACTTAAAATGGTGTCCATTTTAAACAAAAGAGAGTCTCATAGACTTATCCTGGCCACACCGCGACTCAGATTCATCCCGGGTTGGCTCGTACATGTCACATATGACCCATGTATTGTTGGGATAAATTATCAACAAATTCGGAATGCGTTTGGTCGGTTTTCTGTATGTCAGTTGATGCTTTTCACTTAAAATGACGTCCTTTTGAAACAAAAGATGGACACTTTGAGTGGTGCCAGCCACACCACGTCTCCGGATTGAGCTAAAACCACCGTGAAACATTCTAATTATTATTCGTGACATGTACACGTAGACGACACGTCAATCAGACGTGCGGTTTGCTTGGTACGGCTCAATATTCGTATTTTAAGTGATGCACGCGCTTCGTAAACGCGCGTGAGGGGGGTCCAAATGGGCCGAACGATTTTAGAATGGCCTGAAATCAGGCGAAAAATACATGTGAGTGATTTATGAAGTGGTCGAGCAGACGACACATCAATCGGACGTGCCGTGTGCCCGCGGTGACCGACATCGCAGTTCTGGTGTCACAAACGACCAAAACGGGCGTCAAAAGGTCAAATTCATAGAGGACGACCTCATATTGACCTAAAAACACCGTGCAACAATCTAATTATTATTCGTGATGTGTACGCGTAGACGGCACGCCAATCGGACATGCGTTTTGCGCCGTACGACTCAATATTCGTGTTTTAAGTGATGTGCGCGCTTCGTAAACTAGCGTGAGGGGGGTCCAAACGGTCCGAACGAAGTCGGAATGGCCTGAAATCAGAGGAAAAATATGGTTGAGTGATTTCTGAAGTGGTCGAGCAGACGACACGTCAATCGGACGTGCCGTGTGCCCGCGGTGACCGACAACGCAGTTCTGGTGTCATAAACGGGCAAAACGGGCGTCCAACGGTCAAATTCATAGTGGACGACCTCAGATTGAGCTGAAACCACCGTGCAACATTCTAATTATTAATCGTGATGTGTACGTGCAGACGGCACGTCAATCGGACATGCGGTTTGCGCGGTACGACTCAATATTCGTATTTTAAGTGATGCACGCGCTTCGTAAACGCGCGTGAGGGGGGTCTAAATGGGCCGAACGATTTTGGAATGGCCTGAAATCAGGCTAAAAATACGGGTAAGTGATTTATGAAGTGGTCGAGCAGACGGCACGTCAATCGGACGTGCCGTGTGCCCGCGGTGACCGATAACGCAGTTCTGGTGTCATAAACGGCCAAAACGGGCGTCCAACGGTCAAATTCATAGCAGACGACCTCAGATTGAGCTGAAACCACCGTGAAACATTCTAATTATTATTCGTGATGTGTACGCGTAGACGACACGTCAATAGGACGTGCGGTTTGCGTGGTACGGCTCCATATTCGTGTTTTAAGTGATGCACGCGCTTCGTAAACGCGCGTGAGGGTGGTCCAAATGGGCCGAAAGATTTCAGAATGGCCTTAAATCAGACGACAAATACGGGTGAGTGATTTATGAAGTGGTCGAGCAGACGGCACGTCAATCGGACGTGTCTTGTGCTCGTGGTGACCGACAACGCAGTTCTGGTGTCATAAACGGCCAAAACGGGCGTCAAACAGTCAAATTCATAGCGGACGACCTCAGATTGTCCTGAAAACACCGTGAAACATTCTAATTATTATTCGTGACGTGTACGCGCAGACAGAACGCCAATCAGATGTGCGGTTTGCGCGGTACGGCTCAATATTCGTGTTTTAAGTGATGCGCGTGCTTCGTAAACGCGCGTGAGGGGGGTCCAAACGGGCCGCACGAAGTCGGAATGGCCTGAAATCAGACGACAAATACGGGTGAGTGATTTCTGAAGTGGTCGAGTAGACGACATGTCAATCGGACGTGCCGTGTGCCCGCGGTGACCGACAACGCAGTTCTGGTGTCATAAACGGGCAAAACGGGCGTCCAACGGTCAAATTCATAGAGGAAGACCTCATATTGAGATGAAACCACCGTGAAAGATTCTAATTATTATTCGTGACATGTACGCGCAGACGGCACGTCAATCGGACATGCGGTTTGCATGGTATGTCTCAATATTCGTATTTTAAGTGATGCACGCGCTTCATAAACGCGCGTGAGGGGGGTCCAAATGGGCCGAAAGAAGTCGGAATGACCTGAAATCAGACGACAAATACGGGTTAGTGATTTCTGAAGTGGTCGAGTAGACGACACGTCAATCGGACGTACCGTGTGCCCGCGGTGACCGACAACGCAGTTCTGGTGTCATAAACGGCCAAAACAGGCATTCAACGGTCAAATTCATAGCAGACGACCTCGGATTGAGCTGAAACCACCGTGCAATATTTTAATTATTATTCGTGACGTGTACGCGCAGACGAAACGTCCATCGGACGTGCGGTTTGCGCGGTACGGCTCAATATTCGTGTTTTAAGTGATGCGCGTGCTTCGTAAACGCGCGTGAGGGTGGTCCAAACAGACCGAACGATTTCGGAATGGCCTGAAATCAGGGGAAAAATACAGGTGAGTGATTTATGAAGTGTTCGAGCAGACAGCACATCAATTGGACGTGCCGTGTGCCCGCGGTGACCAACAACGCAGTTCTGGTGTCATAAACGGCCAAAACGGGCGTCCAACGGTCAAATTCATAGCGGACGACCTCGGATTGAGCTGAAACCACCGTGCAACATTCTAATTATTATTCGTGACGTGTACGCATAGACGGCATGTCAATCGGACGTGCGGTTTGCGCGGTACGACTCAATATTCGTGTTTTAAGTGATGCGCGCGCTTCGTAAACGCGCGTGAGGGTGGTCCAAACAGCCCGAACGATTTCGGAATGGCTTGAAATCAGACGACAAATACGGGTGAGTGATTTATGAAGTGGTCGAGCAGACGGCATGTCAATCGGACGTTCCGTGTGCCCGCGGTGACCGACAACGCAGTTCTGGTGTCATAAACGGCCAAAACGGGCGTCAAACAGTCAAATTCATAGTGGATGACCTCATATTGACTTGAAAACACCGTTCAACATTCTAATTATTATTCGTGACGTGTACGCGTAGACGGCACGCCAATCGGACATGCGGTTTGCGCGGTACGGCTCAATATTCGTGTTTTAAGTGATGCGCGCGCTTCGTAAACGCGCGTGAGGGGGGTCCAAACGGGCCGAACGAAGTCAGAATGGCCTAAACTCAGACGACAAATACGAGTGAGTGATTTTTGAAGTGGTCGAGTAGACGGAACGTCAATCGGACGTGCCGTGTGCCCGCGGTGACCGACAACGCAGTTCTGGTGTCATAAACGGTCAAAACGGGCGTCCAACGGTCAAATTCATAGCGGATGACCTCAGATTGAGCTGAAACCACCGTGAAACATGCTAATTATTATTCGTGACGTGTACGCGCAGACGGAACGTCAATCAGACGTGCGGTTTGCGCGTTACGGATCAATATTTGTATTTTAAGTGATGCACGCGCTTCGTAAACGCGCGTGAGGGGGGTCCAAACGGGCCGAACGAAGTCGGAATGACCTGAAATCAGATGAAAAATACGGGTGAGTGATTTTTGAAGTGGTCGAGTAGACAACACGTCAATCGGACGTGCCGTGTGCCCGCGGTGACCGACAACGCAGTTCTGGTGTCATAAACGGCCAAAACGGGCTTCCAACGGTCAAATTCATAGCGGACGACCTCAGATTGAGCTGAAACCACCGTGAAACATTCTAATTATTATTCTTGATGTGTACGCGCAGACGGCACGTCAATCAGACGTGCGGTGTGCGCGGTACGGCTCAATATTCGTGTTTTAAGTGATGCGCGCGCTTCGTAAACGCGCGTGAGGGTGGTCCAAATGGGCCGAACGATTTCGGAATGGCCTGAAATCAGACGACAAATACGGGTGGATGATTTATGAAGTGGTCGAGTAGACGGCACGTCAATCGGACGTGCCGTGTGCCCGCGGTGACCAACAACGCAGTTCTGGTGTCATAAACGACCAAAACAGGCGTCAAACGGTCAAATTCATAGCGGACGGCCTCAGATTGACCTGAAAACACCGTGCAACATTCTAATTATTATTCGTGACATGTACGTGTAGACGGCACACCAATCGGACATGCGGTTTGCGCGGTACGACTCAATATTCGTGTTTTAAGTGATGCGCGCGCTTCGTAAACGCGCGTGAGGGGGGTCCAAACGGGCCGAACGAAGTTGGAATGGCCTGAAATTAGACGAAAAATACGAGCGAGTGATTTCTGAAGTGCTCAAGCAGACGGAACGTCAATCGGACGTGCCGTGTGCCCGCGGTGACCGACAACGCAGTTCTAGTGTCATAAACAGGCAAAACGGGCGTCCAACGGTCAAATTCATAGCGGGCGACCTCAGATTGAGCTGAAACCACCGTGAAACATTCTAATTATTATTCGTGACGTGTACGCGCAGACGGCACATCAATCGGACGTGCGGTTTGCGCGGTACGACTCAATATTCATATTTTAAGTGATGCACGCGCTTCGTAAACGCGCGTGAGGGGGGTCCAAACGGGCTGAATGATTTCGGAATGGCCTGAAATCAGGCGACAAATACGGGTGAGTGATTTATGAAGTGGTCGAGAAGACGGCATGTCAATTGGACGTGGTCCCGACCACGTCCCTCTCCACCAACTGAACTGGCGCCCTCTTCCCACCGCCCGGCTTTTTGTTAATGTCGTTTCTGAGATTGAAATCGTGAGAATACCCTCCGCCGCCACCGCCTCCAATCCTTCCTTTCCATGGCTGAAAGTCTCCGAAATGATTGCCCCCACACACAGCGCCTCCCCTTCTCCTGCCGCCGCCGCCGTTTCGCTTCCGAAACGACGAGCCATTGGATGTCGCCTCCATCTTTTTATCGGACAGGGTGCTGAGCCCTTCGACTTTCTCTTGGATACCCATTGGAAGCGCCGGTGGCTCCGGCGGCGGAGGCAGGATGAGAGATAGTCGAGCCACCGAAGGCAGAACGACGACGGGAAAGGCGTAGAGGTGTGTTGAGTATCGAGGCCAGGAGTGCGGCAGATATGGGAAATACATGGCCGGGGGGAAGTAGGGAACGGAGGTGATAGAGTCCACGCCGGTGGGAAAAAATTCCGCCGCCTCTAGATTCAGACCGTTTGGAGGGGCAGAGGCAGCCATGGTGAAGTGGAGTGATGGAAGACACGGTCAGTGTTTTTTATCCCCCACTTTTTTTATTCAATCTCGTTTTGCCGATATATAGATAAAAACCCGTTTTGACAGGGCTGTTAATGATGAAATCGGATTTTTGACGTGATTGAATCCGCAAATCTAACTCCATAAATCAGGTTTTATTCTAGTAATATGGTATATGTTTTAGATCATATTCCTTGAGTTTTTTTAGGCTCCGCACATGTGTTTATATCATATAGTATGAGCTATTTGTACTTTATTAAACATATGTTATGTGTTTACATCCATAAAAAACACTAATATTTTGTAAACATGTGTTATAAATATTAAGAGAACAAATGTAAGTAATGTTATCATTGTATATAACATATTTGTAAAGTATCAAATACTGTCCATTTTAAACAAAAGAAAGTCACTTAGAGTGGTCCCGACCACACCGCATCTTGGATTTAGGCGAGGTTGACTCGTACACTTCTCAAATAACCCATGGATCGTTGTCTTAAAGTATCAACACAATCCGAATGCGTTTGGCCGGTTTTCCGTATGCCAGTTGATGTTTTTCACTTAAAATGATGTCCTTTTGAATCAAAAGACATACACTTTGAGTTGTTCTGACCGGACCGCGCCTCGGATTGAGGCGGTGTTGATTCGTACACGTCACATATGACCCATGGATCGTTGTCCTAAAGCATCAACACATTTCGAATGCGTTTGGTCAGTTTTTTGTATGTCACTTTTTGTTTTCACTTAAAATCTTATGGAAATTCATATAGAATATTTTTATATCATATTTAGTATGGATTAGATTTTAGTTGATCGTGCTATGAAACATTTCAGAGCTAATGAAATTAAGGAAGGTGGAGGGGCTGTCCGGGGGGGGGGGGCTGTCCGGGAGGGCTGTCCGGTGGGTGTCCGGGGGGCTGTCCGGGGACCAAGGAGGAGGGTGGGGGGCTGTGCGGGGTCAATGGAAAGTTCCACATTACTTTCTGTGGAACGCGGGATGGTGTTCCATCAGATTTTGACTTCCAGCAGGATGTGCCACATTTTATACATTCATTTCGTTCAGCGGTTTCTTCCCAGAATAAACTGCAATCTTTCGGGCAAGCATGAATTTTGTTTCTGGAAAATCCAAGTTCTTCAACTAACTTCCATGCCATATAGTGGTTTGAGGGAATATCTGCATCATCTGGAAGTAAATCCTTCAAGAGGGTAAAAATGTAATCGATTGCTGTATTAGAAATCCCATACATAGTTTTTCCATGAAACAATCGGATTAAAAATTCCAGCTTTTTCATTTTATCGCATTGTCGATATACTGGAGTCTTGGTAGCATCATTTAATTTTTTCACCCTATCAATATCATCATTTTCACTAGATGCATCAGTTGTCCTCATATCGACGTCTTCTTGAGTCGATATCCTTTCTTTTTTATGATGACGAATAAACGGAAACCGATCATCTAAAAAATTCTCCATTCCAGTCCTTTCATTTCGATCATCACTGATTTGAGATTTCATTTTCTCCCCATTGTGATACCACACAAAGTAGTTTGCTTGAAAACCATTTTTGGTTATGTGGTAGCTGACTTCTTCACGACTCAACCATGGTCTACCAACACAATTGGAACATGGTCAGTGTATGCGACCACTATCTGAAGCATTGTGAAATGCAAAATCTATAAAGCTCTACAAATTGTTTTGAAAATCGCTTGAGATATGGTCGGTTTCATACATCCAACTTCTGTCCATTCTGTAAAAAAATTCATATAAGTCATTTTGTCATAAACAATTCAATAGGATTGAACTCTAATAGAAAATACATTTATGTAAACGATAAAGGAATAAAATAATCATGGTATCAACTAGACATGTGAAAAAAACATACTAATGTGTTATTGAAAAAATGTAAAACCAACAAGAACATAATGTGTTATCACATCAGAGCATGCCTCATCCCATAACCATATTAGTAGGGTACCCTCGTGGACAGCCCCGCCCACCCCCGTGGATAACCCACCCACCCCCGTGGACACCCCCTACCCCCAAGACAGCCCAACCACCCCCGTGGACAGCCCACCCACCCCCCTCGACACCCCTTCTCCCTATGGACAGCCCCCCACCCCCTTGGATAACACTCCCACAACCCTGGACACCCCTACCCCCTGTGGCCAGCCCACCCACCCCCCTGGACAGCCCGCCCACCCCTCCTTGACAGCCTGACCACTCTCGTAGACAGCCCGTCCACCCTTGTGGACAGCCCGCCCACCCCCGTACCCTCCTGGACACCCCGTACCCCCCCGGATAGCCCCCCCCCACCCTCCCAAACAACCCATACCCCCCTCCCATGAAACCCCACCACCACCACCTAGACATACCAACCCCCCTGGACACCCCACACACCCCTCCCCCACCAGGACACCCCACCCAGACCCCCAGGACAGCCCACACCCCCTGGACAGCCCCGCCCACCCCCGTGGACAACCTTTCCCACCCCTGTGGACAGCCCCGCCCACCCCCGTGGACAACCCACCCACCCCCGTGGACGCCCCCTACCCCCTAGACAGCCCAACCACCCCCGTGGACAGCCCACCCACCCCCCTCGACACCCCTTCTCCCTATGGACAGCCCCCCACCCCCTTGGAGAGCCCGCCCACCCCCCTGGACACCCCTACCTCCCGTGGCCATCCCACCCACCCCCCCTGGACAGCCCGACCACCCCTCCTTGACAGCCCGACCACCCCCGTGGACAGCCCGTCCACCCTTGTGGACGGCCCGCCCACTCCCGTACCCCCCTGGACACCCCGTACCCCCCTGGATAGCCCCACCCACCCTCCCAAACAGCCCACACCCCCATTCCCTGCAACCCCACCACCACCACCTAGACATACCACCCCACCTGGACACCCCACACACCCCTCCCCCACCAGGACTCCCCACCCAGTCCCCCAGGACAGCCCACACCCCCTGGACAGCCCCTCCCACCCCCGTGGACAGCCTTTTCCACCCCCGTTGACAGCCCCGCCCACCCCCATGGACAACCCACCCACCCCCGTGGACGCCCCTACCCCCTAGACAGCCCAACCACCCCCGTGGACAGCCCACCCACCCCCCTCGACACCCCTTATCCCTATGGACAGCCCCCCACCCCCTTGGATAGCCCGCCCACCCCCCTGGACACCCCTACCTCCCGTGGCCAGCCCACCCCCCCTCCCCCCCTGGACAGCCCGCCCACCCCTCCTTGACAGCCCGTCCACCCCCGTGGACAGCCCGTCCATCCTTGTGGACATCCCGCCCACCCCCGTACCCCCCTGGACACCCCGTACCCCCCTGGATAGCCCCGCCCACCCTCCCAAACAGCCCACACCCCCTACCCTGCAACCCCATGACCACCACCTAGTCATACCACCCCCCTGGAATGTGTAGAAATAACATAAAAATACATGATATATAGATAGCACAAAATACTCAACCTATGGGTTAACATTAACTACATAATCACACACTTCACTACTACCATAAAACACATAAACCACACCACCACCACACAAGATTCATAGAATTTCTCACATTCATTTATAAGCCACTTCATTCACACTTACATTGTCCATTCATTTAATGTTAAATTAATTAAATCCATTTACCACACATCCATTTCTATTCCATCTCATTTATTTAATATCTTGTTTTTTTGTTTTAACAGCATAATTTATTCCATAGATAACCAGGAAACTAATAAAACCACAACACAACAACTCACCATCTCACAATAACCATCGACACCATGTTACATCGACCAACCATCTCACCAAAACAACCACATATCACAATAAAAATATTGCACATCACAATCCACCGCACAACCAAAACCACCTCACCACATTATACACCACAAATTCATCACACAACACCTCCACATGACACAACACCACCACACATCATCACTATCATACAACTTCACATGACACATCCATGCCCACTAACCATCACATTAAAACCCCACATATCACAAAGCCCAACTGGTCACCTCAATCCCCATAAAACAGCCTACAACATACAATGAAACACAACAAAAAACCTCTCATAGAGGCAACATACCCCAACTTACACAATTTATTTATTCAAGGTCTTTTATTACATTACCCTTTTATTTAGCACGGACATTATAACAAAACTGATATTCCAGGGGAAACTAATTAATTAACAAAATATTTATTCATTTCCCTATTTTACACGATGAAATAAAATCAAAATCCAAACTTAAAACTAAAATATTAGATCAATAACAATAAAAACAAGGTACCATATGTGTATAAAGAAAAAATTTCTTGATTTGAGATGTTTCAAATGGGGTTTCACCTATTCTGATGGGGGATTTGGAGACCAACAGAGAGGTGGAGGTGGATTGATAACTTAAAACTAAAACACTAAAGCAATAACAATAAAAATAAGGAAGTATATGTGTATAAATGAAAAGATACCTGGTTTGAGATGGTTTTCACCTCTTCAGATAGGGGATTTCGCGAGAGGAGAGCGGTGGAGCGGATGAAGTTAGGTTCTGTGCGAATGGGGGAGCGTAGCCTCGCGGCTGGATTTGGGGGAAATAATTCCCAACAGTTTTAAAGAACCGTTGGGAAAGAGATGATAAGGACCCCTTTGCCAACGGTTTGAGGAAACCATTGTCAAAGGGGTGACCCTTTCCCAATGGTTCTTTTGAACCGTTGGCAAAAGGTGATTAACTCACCCCTTTACCAACGGTTTCTTCAAACCGTTGGCAAAGGGGTGGCCTTTCCCAATGGTTTCAATGAACCGTTGGGAAAGGCTTTATTAATCATTCATTCCTAACAGTTTTAGAAAACTGTTGGTAAAAACCCATTGGGAAAAACAGCATTTCCAGTAGTGAAAGCAGCTATGTTGGGGTGACATCAGGAGGAAGACAACCTTCTAAATCAGCAACCTGAGATGGTCGGAATTGGAACTGAACAGTTTGTTGCAGTGATGGCACAGTTGACTCAGGCTATAAATGGTGGTGGTATCCATGCACGAGATCATCCAGATCAACCACATAGGGACATGTCAGTGGTGGAACATTTCATGAGGCAACATCCTCCATCATTCAGAGGAACATCTGACCCTGTACTAGCTGAAGGGTGGATTAAAGCACTGGAGATGATTTTTGATGTCATGGGGTGTTTAGAACATCAAAAGGTTAGTAGTGATGTTTACCGCTTTAAAGGTGAAGCTGATCAGTGGTGGTCGATGGTGAAAAATATCAGGGATAGTGATGAGATTTATGATCTTCACTGGGAAGAATTCAAAGATATGTTTCTTGAGAAACATTTTCCTATTGTGATTTGTCTTAGGATGGAAAAACAATTCCTATAATTGAGGAAGGAAGATGACTTAGTGGCTTCTTATGATACAAAGTTTACTCGACTGACAATGTATGCTCCAAACTTCATACGAGATCTTGATTGTAAAATCAACCATTTTTACTCAGGGTTAAATCCAAATTATCGAAGGGATTTATCTTCTCGTGAGTTAAAAAGTTATGAAAAACTTTTTCGATGTGCGAAGAAGGTGGAAATAAAGTTTGTCGATGATCAGGTGTTCTTTGAAAAATGACATAACAAGAGGTCCAGTTGGCAGGAAAAGAGGAAGAATTCATCAAAGAAGCAAGGAGGTAAGAAAACCAAATATCCATCCTGTGAGAAGTGTGGTAAAATGAATCCTCGAAAATGTTTATCCAAGTCTGGAAAGTGCTTTTAGTGTGGTAAGTCAGGTCATATTTCTCGTAACTATAAGGAAGATGATCAAGCAGAAAATGAAAAGCTAGCAGTATGATGTTTTAAGTGTAATGAAATGGATCGTTATGAAAATTAGTGTCTAACTAAGAACTCAATTGGGGGAAAGTACCCAGACTACAAGCAGAAAGGGGTGGTGAAATCCTTTGCAACTACTTCAGTAGATGTTGGGCCGTCTAATGAAGTAGTATCAGGTACACTGTTTGTTTGTTCAGATTAGGCCAATGTTTTGTTTGATTCAGGGTCTAAACATTCTTTCATTTATGAGAAGTTTTCTAGTAAATTGGAAATTTTATATCAAGATATGAATCATGAACTTATGGTAAAAACACCCGGAAGGAACGTTGAGACAAAAAGAAATTATAAGAACCTTTCTATCCTTGTGTGTGGAAAGCATCTACCAGCAAACCTTATTTATTTTCCTCTAGTATAGTTTGATGTTATTTTGGGCATGGATTGGCTTTCTATTTATCATGCTAAGATTGAATGTAGAGCTAAAATGGTTTCTTTTCAGAATTATTTTCAGTTTGTGTACAAGAATGAACCCTTGGTTTTGATAACATATCAGGAAGTTGAGAAACTAGTAAAAGATGGAAATGAATGTTACCTTGCACATATTGTTTAAAATAAATGAACTGTTCAGATTAATGATGTGCTAGTGGTAAATGAGTATCTTGATGTTTTTTCTGATGAGTTTCCTGGTATTATTCATGATCGGGAAGTTGAATTTACTGTTGACTTAGTTCCTGATTATAAGCCAATTTCAAAACCCCATTATATAATGGCTCAAGTTGAACATTTAGAGTTAAAGAAACAATTGCAGGAGTTATTAGATAAAGGTTTCATTCGACCTAGCACATCACCATGGGGTGCTCCTGTCTTGTTTGTTATAAAGAAAGATGGCTCAATGAGACTTTGCATTGATGATAGCGCCTTAAATAACATTACTATTAAGAACAAGTATCATTTGCCTCATATCGATGATTTGTTTGATCAACTCCGGGGAGATTAGTATTTTTCAAAGATTGACATGATGTCGGGGTACCATCAATTGAAAGTAAAAGATGCATAAGTTCCGAAGACTGTGTTCCGTACTAGATACGACCATTATGAATTTGTAGTTATGTCTTTTGGGTTAACCAATGAACTTTCTATATTCATGGACCTTATGAATAAAATTTTCCATGAGTTCTTGGATAAGTTTGTGGTTGTTTTCATTGATGATATTTTGGTGTTTTATAAAAGAAAAGAGGAGCATGAAAATCATTTAAGGGTTATTTTGCAAACCTTGAATGAAAAAAAACTGTATGGAAAATTCAACAAGTGTGATTTTTGGTTGCAACAAATGTATTTCCTTGGTAACATTGTTTCAAAAGATGGCATAACTGTTGATCCTGCTAAAAAAAATTTGATGAAGAATGGCCAAGACCCACAAATGTAACCAAGATTAGTAGTTTCCATGTTTTGGCAGGTGACTACCGAAGGTTTGTTGAAAATTTTTCACGATTGTCTTGTCCAATGACTAAGCGAACTCAGAAGGGTGTTAAGTTTATCTGGACAAAAAAATGTGATGACTGTTTTCATGAGTTGAAAAGAAGATTGGTGAATGCTCAAATTTTTGCACTTCCTTCAAGGAATGGCGAGTTTGTTATATACAGTGATGATTCATTGAAAGGAATTGGTTGTGTCCTTATGCAGAATGATCAGGTAATTGAATATTCTTCACATCAGTTGAAATCTCATGAGGTAAATTACCCTACACATGACTTGGAATTAGCTGTTGTTGTTTTTGCTTTAAAAATTTGGAGGCATCATTTATATGGAGTAAAGTGTGAAATATATACTGATCACAAAAGTTTAAAGTATATATTCACTCATAAATAATTGAACATGAGACAGAGTAGATGGCTAGAATTAATCAAGGATTATGATTGTACAATTCATTACCATCTGGGAAAAGCAAATAAAGTGGATGATTCTTTGAGTCGAAAAAGTAATGCTTCATTAACCATTTTACGTTTGGAATGAGATCCTTTGGTTTTTGATTTGATGAACTTTGGCATAGAATTTTTTGGTGCACGAAGTTCTTCTGTTTTGTTTTAGGTATCAGTGATATCATCCCTATCAGATAGAATTAAGCAAGCGCAGAAGCAAGACATGGAGTTGCAAAAAAAGGTAGAGCTGGTTCAGAAGGGTATGTCGCCTGAATTCAACATTGATAATGATTGTGTTTTGAGTTTTGGGAAGAGATTGTGTGTGCATTGTGATTCACAGTTGAAGAGAGAGTTGTTATGTGAAGCTCATAGTTCTCCATTTTCAGTTCATCTAAGAAGTACTAAGATGTTTTGAGATATTCGTGAGTATTACTGGTGGGACGGAATGAAAATGGATATTGCTGATTTTACTGTGAAGTGTTTGACTTGTCAGCAGGTTAAAGCAGAGCAAAAGTTACCGGAAGGGATGCTTCAGCTTTACCGGTGCCAGAGTGGAAATGGGAAAATGTATCCATGTACTTTGTTGTGGGATTACTGAGGACATCTCGAGATAATAATGCAATCTGGGTTATTGTTGATCGCTTGACTAAATCTGCTCATTTCCTTCCTATTGGAGATACATTCTCTCTAGATCATCTTTCTCGATTGTATCTTAAGGATATAGTCAGGTTGCATGGAGTTCCCCTCTCCATTGTATCTTATCGTGATCCCATGTTTACTTCTATCTTTTGGAAATGCCTTCAGAAGTCATTGGGCACTGAATTAAATTTTAGTACAGCTTTTCATTCGCAATCGGATGGGCAGTCAGAATGAACAATTTAGACCATGGAGGATATGATACGAGCTTTCTCTATGGATTATCCGGGAAGTGGGGACCAACATCTTTCTTTGGTTGAATTTTCATATAATAACAGTTTTCATTCCAGTATACAGATGGCACCATTTGAGGTATTATATGGGAAGCGGTGTCGAACTCCAGCTTTCTGGGATGAAGTGGGTGAAAGGAACTTGATGGGACCATAATTGGTAGAAGAGATTGCAGAAAAAGTTCAGTTGATTCGGAAACACATGAGAACAGCTCAGAGAAGACAGAAAAGTTACGCAGACAACAGGAGGAAGGATCTATCTTTTGTGGTAGGTGATCATGTTTTTCTCAATGTTTCACCGTGGAAATGTGTGATGCGATTTGGTAAGAAAGGAAAGCTGAGTCCAAGGTTCATTGGACTGTATGAAAGTTTGAAGAGAGTTGGATCAGTTTCATACAGAGTGGCATTACCTCCAATTTTATCTTAGGTACACAATGTTTTTCATATTTTAATGTTGAGAAATTATATGCCAGATCCATCTCATGTTTTGAGCCCAGAGGTAGTTCAGTTGGAAGATAATCTCTCTTATAAAGAACAACTAGTCTAGATTCTTGACTGAAGAGAGAAAGTGTTGAGAAATAAGGTAATTCACTAGGTAATGTTTTTGTGGAAAAACCATATGGTTGAAGAGGAAACAAGGGAATCTGAAAATGCTATGAGGGATAAATACCCCCACTTATTTTGATAAGTGAATAAAATTGTGAGGATGCAATTCCCAGAAGGGGGGAAGGATGTAACATCCAGGTAAATAAAGAATAATACATTTTCATATTTATTAATATTTGATAATTGAATATTAATTTTACATTAAAGGGGTTTCTATGTTCGATAGCGTACCCGATACGCAACAAAGAGTTTCTTTGAAATCTTACGTTCCACACTAGTAATAAAATAATATTATTTTAAATGGTAGTTAACACATAGCCTTTGAATTAGAGGGAATGGATAGAAATAACTAAAATATGATAATATATGTTTGTTAAATGTTTTTACATTTATCCAATAAATGATAAAGGCTTAAAATATGAAAATAATTCAATTTTAGGAATATATACTCTAATTTTCACTAAAGGTCCACGTATCGCCTTTTAATGGCGAACCGTCATTAAATAATGTTTTGGTCACTCTTATATATTCTATTGGACCAAATAAAATTACTCTTTATAATCGGGACATCAAAATTTAATTTTTGTAAATTTTTGGTATTTTTCCGATAAAGATCATTTTTTAATGAATAGTGAAAAATGTTGTAGTTTAATTCAAAACCCCTTTTTAATCTAATTTATTAATATGATTAGATTATCATTTGAATTGGTTTTAAAGTGAAATTAGAATATATTTTTACCATTTTATACAATTTTTGTTTTTGTAATTAATTTCACTTTGAAATCGGACTTAAACTAGTGTAAATCTTTTGATAGTTTTTGTTTCATAAAAACACACTATTTGTTTTGACAGCCAAAATTAATTATTAAATTAATTAATTCAATTTATATGTTTTTAATTTTTTAAAATAGACATCATTTATGAATTCTAAATATCAAATATAGCTTAGGGTGATGTTTTGGTATTTTTCTGGAAAACTTCAATTTTTGATGAATAGCGAAACCACTAATTGTTACTTAAAAAAACTGATTTTTCATTTAAATGAATTTTTACCACCTCTGTGTTTTGAATTTCCAAAATTCGACATGCATGGTTTTCATTAAGAATTAAAATGTGGTTCAATATGATTAAAATAATTTTTTGGTGAATAGTAACTTTTATGTTTTCAATCGCGATTAGAGGTAATTTGTGTAGTTTAAGGTAAAAGTAATGTTTTAATAATATAAAATGACATAGACACATGTCCTACCCTTATTGGATGTTTCATGGCCGACCATGAAAATCCATGGGTCAACATGGGGACCCCATGGAGCCACTTTTGTAGGAAAATGACATTAATATCTTTTTATTTAAAGTTAAAATAAAAATCACACAAACATGAGTTGTTTTACTAAAACAACATTTAAATGGGGTTATAAAAGTCCTATTTTTGACTATAAATATTAATTAGAAATCTAAAAATATTTCCTAAATCTTTATATTTCTTTTATAATTTTTAGACATTAAATAAATTAGGTTATTTATGACACCATGATGATGCAACGATTACCTCATTATTTAACGATTTAAATAAAATGAAAAGATAATGTAAAATCTAAGACCTAAACATGTCAAAAACATATTGGATGGGTATATTTAGAACCCTTATCACCTTATCCTCTAAATATTTAATTGTGGGACCCTTTTTATCTGGAAATCATTTTATAATAAAAGTATCTTTTCTTAACATTCCAAGAGTTCCCCTCCTCTACTCTTATAAAAGGCCGCCACCTCTACCTCTTTACCCACACCTATCAAGCCTTTTGTTCGGCCAAGATCTGCCCATTTTTTTTATCCAAATACATCTCTTACTCCTAGATGCCTTACATTGGGCAGAAGTCTTCCCAAGGAAGCGTTTGAGCTCAAAACAAAAGGAGTTACCCGTTTTAAAGGTAGTGTTTTCTCTTGTGTTCTTATGTTTTATTTTGCTTCTCCAACCCCGTAAACTATATTTATTCATTTCTTTTGTAACAACACCAGTATCATAAATATACTAGGATGTTTTTATAAGAATTATTCGATCTACACTTACACACACCTTCATCTAATGGTTTAAGAACATACTGTTTTTGAGGATGGCGAATTTTTGCCTCATGAAACGATGATTGTTCAACACTCATATAACACCTTCAAAGGTGGCCATTATGATGACACTATATGTATATATGATATATAATATGTTTATGTTTTACTTAAACTTATATATTTTTCATTTGTGGAATACTTTAATGGTTTCCATTGTGGGTAAACACGATAATTTCATTTTAGGAAGTGCGGACTACCGCCCCCTCAAAGTGATTTGATTCGTTAATAAAACACATGAGATGTAAATAGGATGGATTTAATGATATTATATATGATAATATACTGGATTTATAATATAACTTTTTATCATTATGATTTCACTCAATTAAAGTATGAGATAGAAATGAAAGTAGCGTTCATGCGTACGTACAACATACCGTCTCCATGAACGGTGCATTTCATTTATTACCCCAAAATGTAATGTACTATTATAAGTACATATATATAATGGATATATATGATGTATTTTACATCTAAATGATGAATATAAATCTGGAATTAAAATATACATACCACTCATTTAGTTTTAATTCCATTAATATGACATAGAAATGAAATTAGCGTTCATGCGTACGTACGGCTTACCGTCTCCATGAACGGTGCATTTCATTTATTACCTCTAAATGATTATGTAATATTATAATACATTTATATTCTGGATATACATGATATATATGATATCCAAATAATGAATATCATTCTGGATATAATGAACCTTTGACCACACGAACAACATGTAATTGTAAGAAGTCCACTTTTGACTTAAGAACCAAATATCGACAAAACAAACATTATTAACTTAAATGATTATATAATATTTATAACATGGTAATATGTGATATAAATGTAATAATGAACTTGATAAAGGTTCTTAAGAAATTATAAATTAACTCAAGTTTATTATTCAGGATGTTAAAAAATGATCGAGTCAAGTCGGACCCGAGGTAAGGGACTTCGTCTCAATCTCCTTTCATTGAGGCATATTTTGTTTTATACACAACATTATTTTATATGTTGTATAAACCCCTTTAACCTTTAATTATATTAATAAGGAATATTTAATACGAAGCATTTTACTAAATGACAAAAAGCAATGTTTCTTTTAACATACGCGGTGACAACGACCTTTTCCGCCGCCGCGAGTATTATTTGGTCTTTGGCTTCCTCATCAGCCCGTAATTTTTTTAAAATAAAATAAATACCATATACTATTTTATGTATTTTGGTATTGAAAATGGTTTTTATAATGGATTTTTTTATCTCAATATATTTATGTGATATATTGTGATTGAAATGTAGAAATGTTTTATTCCCTTTATAATTGTTATTATTTTTTATAATGGTACTGGGACATTTGACGGGTGGTTACATGATAAACCATATGACGGGTGGTGCCGTGAGTACTAGGACAGGTGGTTACGTTATAACCTCCAGTGCATTGGGTATGGAAGTGGGTCGTATGACTATTCAATTAAGTGACATGTGTGGAAGTCGACCGTATGGTTATTCCACTTAAGTATGTTTTTGTCCCAAGTTACCTTTATATGTTATGTGTTCTTTATATGGGTTTTATGGTAATATTTTGGTTAAAAAGGGTAAGTAATGATCTTTAATTCAGTGAAGAGTTTTTAATACTTCATAAAGGTGATGGTATTACATTGATAAAGTATACATGGATTACTTGTTGTTTTAAAAACTAACAGTTTTCATTCTTTGTGTATCCCTTACTGAGCTTTTTATGCTCACCCCATGTTTTTGAAATGTTTTTTACAGGACATAAAGTGGAATAGGGTCAAGGATGGGATCAAGGAAAAGTCATGCTATCTAAAACATGGAACTAGACATGTTTCCCTTTAAGAGTTTTTATTTTATGGAAACTTAGTAGACGTTTCTACTTCGTAATCTTTTGAGATGTAATAGTTATGTCCTAATTCTCTAAAGCTCTAAACCTGAAAATATTCTCAATGTGAATTATTCATTTAATTCAATATTAAGTAATGTTTAAGTTCGGGGCCTTATATGGATAGTATGACAAGCCATCAACAGTATGCAGAAATAACACCAGTTCACAGAACACCCATGAAAGCATAAAAATTGGACAAATCAGTTTGCAAATTTAATTTCGAAAACATACCAGTGTACATAAACATAATTCAAATCTTGGAGTAATTATGGGACTTCAACAGTGTTTCCATTTATTGTCTAGGATGCATGAATTAATGAAAAACCATTGAATCGGTCTTCGAGTCCTTAAACTGGGTGAAGATTCATCAAACACATTGAGGAAGGGGGATTCAGAGGAATTGGTCTGAGGGACACAATGTGCTATCCCTAAAACCTTGTAAAGGCAATGCACTAGGCATATAGTGATTGTACTAAACTATTGTAATCCAAAACCTATGATGATTCTTGGAATTCGGTATGACCAACAACCTATTAGTGTATGCTCCTTGTATGTAGCCCTTAGTGGTGAACCAACCAAAAAGTGTTGGATTTTCATTATTCATTTGAATGTTTAATTACTAAAAATATCCATCATACAGGTATTAAAAAGTGTTCCTACCGACGTGGGAACAAGATCTAGAAACAAAGACAAAAATTTGACTTCATGATTCACCCCGCTCTCATGGTGATCCCAATTACTTCAATTGATATTAGAGGGAAAGGTTTTATGTATGTTCGATACTCTTCATTAATTCTATTTATAAGAGGAATTGAGTTTTCTTTCCTAATCCTACAATGAAGAGCAGTCTTTATGACAATTTAGTTATATCTAAGAAGAAGTATATACCCATCAAGACCATGAAGAAAAGGAAAAATAATGAGAAAAGATAGTTAAAGAAGTCTCTCCTATCTAATGACGAACTTGTATATGGTTCTCCATTCCATACATAATTTCATTTTGTTTCACTCTAAGAAAAAAAGGGAAAGGAGACCTGGATCTATTTTTTTCACCCTTGATCAATCTTCATCCTTATAAAAAATTTATAGACTACAAAAATAATTTATTATATCTATGAAGATATATTTATCAGTATTTGTCAAATATTTCAAATTATTCTGAAGGTAATCACCCATATAAGAATATAAGATGACTCTATGGTGGAAGGCATGGTAAATAAAATATCATAATTCTATAATCGTTCTAGATAGAATGAATCCCTTGAAGAAACAAGGAGGAAACATGAAATAAGTACCTAAAAATGGTTCAAACAAGATGAAAAGGAATAGAGAGTATGGAAGGATCTTGAAGAAATGATCAATGTGATTAAAGGGATATTAAAAAATTGTATTTATTTCAATGGTCTACAATTAGAAGTGATATACATGAAAATCAAGGAAAATGACTCTTTGATTCAGAATAATATTTTATTTCATGAGGATAAAGTTGTTAGAATGAAGAATGCTTGTGAAGAGAAGATGACTATGACTGAATATTAGAAGGTCATTCTCTATAAAAAATTTCCAAAACTCGATGCTCAGTTCAACAATCTTGGGAAGACAAATATTGTGATTTCACAAAATAATGAAATAGTTTCTACTGGTACTCAATTCTCACTGGAGGATTCTAAAGCTGAAATACATCCAACATGTGACAAGAATATTATGGCAACTCTTGATTATTCAGATTAAGAAATAGTTTCTATTTCTACTCTATGCTCAATGGAAGTCTATACTATCAAAATAATTCCACCATGTGATAAGAAGATCATGACATTACTCATGGATATATGACAAGATTATAAGAATTTAATGGTACCATCCATACCAAAATTTACTATTGTTTATAAATATGTTTCTACCAAAAGCGTTGGATGGATGAAAAACTCTGAACAAGTATGGATAAGGAAAGGTGAGGAGAAGAAACCAAACACCATGTATAGGATGGATAGGAAGAATAAGTTGGAATATGGTTCCCCATATATAATAGAACACATTAAGATTATGTCCCAACAACCTTATACAGAAGATATTAAGAAAAAAATATTTGTTAGTAAATGTTCGTGCTACAACTGATTTGGGAATTTTCCAGTGGAATGATTGTACAATCTCATAAATGAAAAAGCACATAGAAAGACTATATCAAATATAAGCAATTCAGAGAAGAAAAAGTAATATCCACAGGTCTAGTAGCATTTATTTACAGAAAACTGATTTGGAATGCTTCATAACATCTATGATGTATGCAATGGAAGTGGTCACAAGGTAAGTACATGACCATTCCAACATGAATTCATTGTTGATAAGAAAATATGACCACTCATGTCTTCTAAGTATGAACTAAAAACCTTGGGATGAAATTAGAAGAATATTGTGAACACACATTTCACCAAGAAGATCTCAGTTAGGGATGCTAAGAAGACCCTAGATCTTGGATACATGAAATTAAACGGAAATTCATTCAAAAGAGAAATTATGAGGGATGACACTCATATGAACCCGTGTGGATGATCCAAACCTACTAAAACTATTAAAAATGACATATTGGGAATCTGGCTATATGATTTGAATAGAATAAGTAAACCTAAAGATGAAAAAGCCAATGATGGTGATAATGGAAAAGGAAAACTTTCATGTGATGAAGATAAAGTACATGAGACAATGAGAACTAAAATAAACACATGTGTTAAATAAGTTCTATGTAAGGGATGTATGAAATATGGTCATAATGGAAAAGGATTCCTATCCTTAATACTAGAGTAAGATGAAATCCATAAGTGGAGAAAAAATGTATCATCCATGATGGATATTAAGAAGAAGAAAAATTCTACCCACAATGTAGAAGTGAATGCAAAGAGATCCCAGCCACATCAACATGGATAAGAAAATATATTCATATGTCTAAGCTTTAAGACAGGAGAAAATATATGAACATGGTTGAGAAAACCAACTCAACCATGTATATCATATTAATGAATCATGGACGAACCGCCTTATTCCATTAATCATTTTTGTATTCAATTTGTACTAATAACATATGGAAGTGAAGGTGAAGCATGCTATTAGGGGGAGAGCCTGAGAAGTAGTGAATTTCATCATCCCATGATGGTTAAGATGAAGAATTTTCCATCCTTAGATGATTCTTAAATTGATATTCAAATATTAAAATGATGAAGGATCATCCTTGATGAAGACGATGAGGAGTGATTCCCTTGAGCGGGAGAAAAATGAAGAAGCTTCCAATATAATTATTTCAATCAGTATCAAAATCAGTTATTATTAAATAGAATTACTATAGAAATTGAATAAAGAAAAAGACATTGGAAATGGTATGTCATTTCTCAATCCCTTATCCTTGGTTACTCAGAATGATGATCATTTTACAAAGGGGAGTAACAGAATTAATCATTGATATTTAAAGAATAGAATATCCCTAAGGACACTTATCCTTCAAATTTAACATGATTTTTTTATCTATTTTTTTATGTTAGTGTAGGAGATTCAGGTTGATTGTTCTATATCACATTTAGTTTCATCATCATGGAATGAAATTGGAAAACACTTGAAGACAAAGCACATGAGTTCTCATCTCAAGAGGTGTCATGATCAGTGAATAATGGACAACCTTGTTGTCTAAATCAAATCATATTGTTTTCTACAACGATCAAAGCTCATTTATACATAGGGTGAAATTATTAATGGAACATTGCATAATAAAGGAATTATACCATTTTTGCATAAACTTTTTATTACTAGTCAATATAGGGGAGAGAATGTGAAATGAACATTCGAAAATTGATATATAAAGGGGAGAGACAAATGGAGAGAGAAGATTCCCATTTTGATTTTGACATATTCATTTGTAGAAGACATTTTGGTATTGAAAAAAATACAATGGGGGAGGTTTTTGTGACGACATTGTTTATAAGGTTGTATTTGTTGTCAAATGTTGTCAATGAAGATCAAAATGATGAAGGAGGTGAAGAGAATCATGTTTAAATGTAATCATGCCACATCTCACTATTCAAAGAGACCATGTAAGATCTTAATGGAAGATAAATTCTATATTGCATGAGGGATCATTTAGAGATTTGATGATTTAATATTGATTATAAATATCGTAGAAGATTACTCTAGTAATATTCAATGTTGACTAGAATGAATGATGTAGCATGACGATAGGGAAGTTGTAGTACTTCCTCTAGATAATCTTCACAAGGATGACTATAGACTTTTTATTGAATGAGGTCAGATGTTTCAGACTGAAAATAGTATTGATTGTCACCTCTATGATTGTTATTCTTCACATAAAAACATTCACGAAAGTCACCATAATGAATACCAAAATTTCTGGCACATTAAGAGGGGATAAAGTTCACAAACAACTCATCAATCATACACGTGGTCTGAAAGATATGAGTATTTTTTGTAAAAAGGGGGGACAGTTACGCAGAACGATATGCAGTGAAGGAATGAAGTACGCGGAATGGTATTCGGTAAAGGCATGAGGTATGCTGAATGTTCTCAAAAATAGTTAGAAGTCCAGTATTCGGTAAAGGCATGTGGTACTCCATGAAGGCATACAGTATGTGGAGTGCTGTAGAAATGGTTCACAACAAAGGTATAGAGTGATGGTGTGTGGTATGCGGAATGGAGAACTGATGTTAAAATAGTTTGCAGCAATGGTATGCAGTGAAGGTGTGAAGTACAAAAAATGTTGCTGATAATGGTCCAGAGTGACAATACGAGGTGATGGGTTGAAGTATGTGAACTATTAGAAATATGGTACATAGAAGGTTAATGGTATGTGATAATGGTTCATAGTTCAGAGGATTACTGTATGCAGTGGAGGCTAATAGTACACCGACAGAGCTTAGTTTACAGATTTTCTGACAGTGATAATTTGGAAAATAGGATTACCAATATTTTCAGTGATACTTGCATATTTAATAAGAAGTAATTCAATTTTATAAGAGACAATATTGAAGACTATATTTTCAGAATGTAATTCAGTGATGCCTCAAGTGGTACACAATAGAGAAGATGGAATGTGGAAAGAATCATCCACATAAGGAAACTAGTTCACCAAAGAGAGTGTGGTGTGCACCGGAAGCTCCCTCAGAATGCAGCTAAGCAAGGAAGTATGTGGAGTAGGATGGTATGATGTGGAGTGGAGTAGTACGTGGTGTAGGGGAGTACCCAGAGAAGGATAGTTCGTAGTGAAGTTGGAAGGTACATGAAAAATCAGCGGTATGTATAGATTCTAGATGGTACGCAATGACAACAATGGTACGCGGAAACCGCTGGATGGTAAGTGCAAACATCAGTTGTACATGGTAATAGCAAGAATATATGCCAAAATAGTAGCCATATACCGAGACAGCTAGATTGTAGTTGGGAAGTAAAATGGTACTGGGAAACAGCTACATAGAACACCAAAATAGTAGTGGTACACAGAAATAGCTGCATGGTACGTGGAAACAACATCGGTATGTGGAAACTACAATAGTACGTACAACAACCATGGAAGCTTGAATATTGGCCAAATAAGACTGCAAATTTTGTTTCCATACAATATTAGTGTATTGGAATATAATTTACATCTCCGAGTGATTATGGGACTTCAACAGAGAATCGATTTATAGTTGAGGATTCCTATGTTAATTCCAAACCATTGAAGTGATCATCATGTCATCAAACTATGTGAAGACTCTTCCTACACAGTGAGCAAGGTGGAATCAGTGGAAAGGATCTGACGGACGTAGTGTTCTGTCCCTAAAACATTATAAGGGTAGTGTGCATGTGATTGAGTAACTTTGAAAAACTCTTGTAATCTACAACCACTATAGATTAGTGGAATTTGGTACGACTGAAAACCTTTGAGTGTGTGGTCATTGAATATACCCCTTAGTGTTTAAGCAATTAAAAAGTTTTGTTTTGTCCTTCTTAATGTAAATGTTTTTATTACTACACATATCCATAATATTGGTATTAAAAAGGGTTCCTACCAATGTGGAAACTTGATACAGAAAATAAGAGAACACTTTGACATGCTGATTCACCCCCCTCTTTGGGTGGTCTAGGGTCTTTCAGGTATAACCCAAAAAATTGTAATAGATTTCCAAAAATTGAGCATATGACATCTCCAGAAAGTTACATATAGTTCAATAACCCATAGGATGGGCCTGTGTGTGAAATTATTATATATTTAAATTTTATTTTCATGGTGATTTCAATAACCACCCCACCCTCATCGACCATCATCTGTAGACACCCAAATGTTATAGATGGTGTTTTTACAACATATAGAAAATTAGGATGGATGGGTGGATACCCCATATTTCTACCTATCTCTGCCAAGTGAGTTTGATAAGCATGGATCTGACGTCTATATTTCAAATGTGTAGTAGTTTTGATGTTTTATGAGATTATTTGGTATTTAATAGTGGTTTCATTCATGTTGAGAGGAGGGAATGATGATTATTTTCAGTGTATTTAGGATACTATAATACTCATGTTTTTTTTGTCGTAGAGATGTGATGAGATGACCCATGAATCCTTAGGATAGATGTGATGTTTTGTAATGTGCATTTTGGGAAATATGTTGTGTGGTGAATTAGGTTTACTTCCGAAAGATATGACTGGATGGCCTAGACATCTTCGAAAAAGATGTGATGTGGTTTCCCTTATTTTTTTGTTATGATTATAAAGATGAGATGGGAGTGCCTGGGCCTACAATTTTGGGGTGGGAGAGTATAAAATTACTGTAAATTTAGAGTAGGGTGAAAATTTATCAATATAATTATTATTATGTTACATTATCTGGATGTGTTACATGGTGACCATACCATAGTAAGGATGTGGCGGTTAGTTGAGCTCCTTACATGCTCTTGGATTTTGGGTTTTCTCACTCGTGCATTAGTATATCCTCTCCACATGAGTACGAGAGACCATGTGTGCTATATTGTTGAGTATATATATTTTATGGTCACCCCAAATACATGATAACTATTTTTTATGATTTGAAGAGGGATTTGTTGAACATTTTAGACATTAATAGCACAAATATTGGAGCGGTTTCCACATCACCTCCTCAAGACATTCTTTTGGTTAATCATTTGGAGACTGTTTGTTTTTGTTTTCATTACACACGAATTGTGGAATGGTTTTTGTTTTTTTAATTATATTCTAGATATTTTTTGATATTTTTTATCATATATCCTTATAATATATAATTAATTTGGCCAATGCCTTCTATATGTGTGATTTTATAACCACAGTACTTTTGACGCACCAAAAACCTACTGGATGTTGGACTCAATGGTCATTAACTCTCTACATTCATTATCAAGAAATTAAGTGTACATTTAGATAAATGGAGTGCTGACATCATTTGTCAATAATTTCATCCATTGATGATGAATTTATTTATGATTTTTATTAAAATGAAATATGATATACATGGAACAAAATGTTATGTATAGTGTTAAAATGTCACACAATTGGAAATTTTTTAAGAACATTATAAATATGAAATTATATTATATATTTAGATATCTAAATGGAATGTATTCTAAATTTGGATCACAAATAATATATGGGTGATTTTTCCAAGGAAATTGTCCTACAAATTGAAATAATGACACATATGAAAAATTTAATACCTAAAATATGTAACATATTGGTGTTACCTTAGGTAATGGATATTTTAGAAAGGGAAATATAATATTTATTGAAAATATGTTACCTATCACATCTTTACTAAGGGGATTATTTTAAAAATGGTTATTTTTCATAAGGAAATCTCATATGAATAAAAATAAATATTACACATATAATTTTCTAAAGTAAAAGACCTAATAATTTATAATAATCATCAATATTGGTTATTTCACAATGGAAATTATCCTACAAATTGAATATATGTTTTGGATGGAACAAAAATGTTATTAATCGATTTTCATTAAGGTAAAAACCATTTATATTAAAAAATATATTACATGTTGTAAATAATGTTACAAATTGATTTTGGACAAGATCAATATGTTACATACTGATTGGATATATTAATAATAGGATTAATCAAATTCATATCAATATTTTCCATTGAAAAAACAATATATATGAATTATATTGTTAAATATCATGGTTTTAAAGTATAAATACCATACGTCTTACATTAATGTAATTACACATTTAGGGAAATTATATTTATATAATTTTTCTAAGGAAAACATTATTTATCGATATAATATTAAAAATTTATTTTATGAGATTCCAAAAAGGTTATATACAATTTGAAAAACCATATATACCAGGGTTTTATTTATAAAAATGTATTAATTTAAAAAATGAATTTTAAGGATTTAAAAATTTTAGGGTGGATTCCTTCTCGTGTAAAATAGTGTGCCTTTACATTCATTCCTCTAATGTTGGACACTATTTCGGGATTTTTTCTCCCTTTAGTGATAATACATTTAGCTTTTGTTTGATCTGAAAGATTACTCATTGCTAATCTAACACTCCATAATTATTATTTCATAGTTTCATCCCATATAGATCACTACTAAATTTTGTGACTCGAAATAGTTATTTATTGATGATTTCATTAGATTATGGTGTAATTTTCTTGATATCAATATTTTTTTATTTTCATGAAAAAGGATATTATATATTGATTATTTCATTGTTTTAACTATAGAACCATTATCTAATATCACTATACTCCTTTATTTATAAATTTTTCCTTTTTTGGTAGAAACTAATCAATGTGTTATATTGAGAAATTAGATATTATAAATGTTGAATGTTTAGGTGGATTATAGGGGTTGTGGTTGCCACCATACAAAATGATATAATCCAAAGAATATATTTTTTATTTATTATTTACTAAAAATCAATTTTCAAATCAATTTTGTAATAAAATTTAAATAAATCATAAATATTTCATAATTCATTGATAGGGTGGAATTATGTACTTAGCACATTGTGTTAATTGAATGTTGTTGTAAATTATTTGATGAGCATTGACAAGGGTGACAGTGTTGATTTTTAATTCCATAAATTGAGGAATAAAATAGGCTGTCCCTTGATCATCTGCTTATGAGTAATATTTTTTATTTGTCTTGTTATATGTAGTCATGAAACGTTTGTGTGTCCAAACATTAATTTAAAATGAAATTTTTATTTTAAATACATAAGATGTTAAGGAAGGGTCTTATGGAAAAAATGGCATCATCAATAATTAGTACCTCATCTGGTGATTGTGAAAGGATTATAAATAAATGTATACCTTTAAATAAATGGTCCCTGATGTCCTATCATTAGAATATCAAAACATAATTTATAAACATTAATATACACTAGTACTATATAAAATAGGATCGAACACAATGGAAGGAGAGTGGATGGACTAAGGGATTTATTTAAAACTAATTTACATTAAACCCAATAAATGGATGATAAAAGGAATAATTTTGGAATTTAAATTATAAATGTGACTGAATAAGTTAATAGAATATTATTTAAATTTAATGAATATTAAATAGGGATATGGTTAGGAGGCATGAATGAATATGGTTGAGAGGTAGATTTAATTGAAATAGTTTATTTAAAGAAACATTTTATAAAAATTGTGTTAAATAAATTCGATCCAATGAAAAATTTACCTATTATGAAACACAAGATATTCATTCATATATTTCAATAATTAAAAATATAAATTAAAATTAGTGGATAAAATAAACTCAAAAAATGTAAATTTTATACTTCTTTCTAGTAAAAACGTCGATAAAATTGGCATAATATATTGAATAAAAAACATGATAATAATTTATTATAAATTTTAAAGAACAAAAAAATAACATAAATGTCTAAAAAACATTTTTTTTACTTTATTTAATAAAATACGGTTGATGATTTCAAATGAAAATATATAAATTATAAATTTAGAATATTAATATTGTATAAAATGATAAAGCCGAATAGGGATCATTTTTTTAGTTGGAAACATCACTTACATATTCAATCCTACCTCCCTATTTATTGAATATCATGTATTGCCTCCCAAATCCTACCACCTACACCTCATAATTTATTCAAAAATTATTCAAATAATTCATTACCAAATTAGTTCGCGTCTCTCCTAAAATTCCTAAGTTCCATCAGATTAAATAAATTACACACCAAAAACTACTACCAAAATGATTAAAAATTTCAATTTCTCAAGTCATCAGTCCCCATTTAACTATATGTCACTGTTGATAATCTTCCTCATTGTATGTTAAGATGGGATCCCCCATCAGAATAACTAAATCCGTGTGTAATTCTTAATTAAATATCTTCTTTATGTATTATTCTATAAGATTCAAATTTAAATAATTTATTCTTTTAACCACATTATATCCATAATTTATCTAATTTGAGATTTCAAGGAATTGGAACATCCCTGACCTGAAAGACACTAAACTTGTGCCTAGAGTAGGGTCACCACATGACCTCAAGTACGCCTCCCTATATTCTACATGTTTTTGAGTACCAACATGGGTCTAATAGGATATATGGGGAGACAATACCTTCTCTACCTCAGTAACCAGTAGAATAAAATAGTTTAAATAATGGAAGAAATATAGAACAATTAATATCATTTATAAATAACCAATTCCCAAACTGGGTACAACCATATAAAATAGAAAATATGTCATGTTATGAAATAGTGTCAAGTGAAAAAAACCCCAAATGAATGAAGAATATTAGAATATCCAAAATTCTCTAGACTTCATGTCTGGAACCTCACCCACACAGGTCACATGTCGAACTACACTCTCTTTCATTGTGCTCTTTCCCTTTTCTTGACCTGCAAATGTGAAATAATCTTGGGTACCCAATGGAGGACCGAGTAGGGTGTGAGTATAACTAAGTAGGACACCACCAATGGTGTCTACCAAATATCCCTAAATAGTATATAGAGCATGAAAATTGTAATTTATGGAAAATTAATGTAAACATTTCAATAGGCTATTCTAGACTATGGTATTATAAATTATACTATTGTTGAATTCAGGTCCACTACATAGACATTTCATGGTTTAATATTCATTTTTTATTTTATCAATGGATTAGGCATATTAAATGTTATCAAAAATATGGAAATAAAATCATGTCCAATCTCATTAGGCATCATGTTATAATGACCTCTTAATCCCCACCTCGATGCGTCAGTCTGGGAGGAATGCAACTGTTAGGGGAATTGAACTCCATCCCATTCCCTAACCCGTGCATTTGTGGTGGATATAGAACCGTGTTCCAACTCATCCCATGGGAATACAATCTCATGTCTGTACTACATTCTACCAATACATTTTCCCATGCTTATATATCATTCACCACAATTAACCATATCGCAACAAGCGTAGCAAACATTGATTACAACATCACAACATTATAAATAAATGGTAAATTAACATTTTACCTCAATCTTTTAACAAATTCATTGTTTATATTATGTGACCATTTAGCCCCATTTCCCATTTCCCATTCCTATTTCACTAATCATATTCAAGTATAATGCTAATAAACTAGATTTTTCCCATTAATCCATGGAACCATTTTCATGCCAACCAATAAACCTCTTCATCCTTTACAAAACCTATGTATATCAATAAAACTCTAATTTAACATACTAGAATAATAATAACATATTCATCATGGTCTATATCTTTTCTCACCATGAACTTACTCATACCTAGTTAAACTCTAAGTCCAGGGGATATCAGCACAACACTTGGGTGGCCCTAGTCTCTTTTTTCCATCCTCCATGCATCCCACAAGTATAATGAGGAGTTCAATTAACCATTTAGTCTCCAACTATATCAATTTAAAACAAATGTAACTATGAACACTATAATAGAATATTTATAACTTAACCATACATGAAAAAATCCACATGGTCCCATGGGATACAACTTGTAATCCACCTATCTAGAATATGTTAGATAATGCACTCATAATCAATGCCATAAATCCTAATTCAACAAAACCTTGATTTTTAAACCTATACCTCACCATAAAAGTATGGTTTTTAGTTATTCAGAATGAAATGGAGAAAAATATTCCTACCCTAAATAATAAAAATAAGCATGGAGGGATTTAGCTATACCCAAATCTTCAATAGGAAACAAAAAACACTCCAAACAACCCTATGATGAGGAAGATAAATATTTGGAATATCATTGGGAGGATTAGTTCATTCCTAGGGTCTAACATAGGAATAAATAATGAAATACGAAGTTGGGTATATAAATCTTGTAATGATAATTTTGTACATTTATTAATAGTTTCTGGAGAGCACTGTTTACCTGCACGTTTTGACAAACTGTGCACAAACCGTGAGGATGCAACTGTCCAAAAATAGCCACCATACATGGTTTAACTTATTGGTTTTCCTAACTATGTGCAAACCATGCATATGTTACTATTCAAAAATCCTTCTTCTACATGGTTTACCTATGATGTCTGCATAGTCAGGACTAACCGTGTGCAGACCGCGCTACTTGTCCTAAAAACTCATTTTTCTCCATTTTCATGTCCTGAACCACAGGAACATCCCTGAGCCTTTTTAATGACATGGAAAAAACTTTAATTAAAAAAATTTAATGATTTAAACAGAATACTGAGAAAAAATATACTTTAACGGAGATCCAAACTCTTACCTCATCTCCACATTATAACGACTCATCCCCGAGCCATTCTTCCCAAGCACATTGAGTTCCCAAAGAAATGATATCGGGACACTAGGATCGCATGTCAGATTACCACACCCATTTTTCATACTGAATGTTTCCATAAAACCATAGAACATGATCTAAGGGCATCAACATACCCCACAAAAACATTCTATCAAAGATCCATAATATGACTCGGGTGCTCCACGGAGGATGCATATGCCTCTTGGTCGACATCCACGACATTTTAAACATGAGACAGATCGAGGTGATAATATCAGAGTTTTGAAACATAAAAAACATCATGAATCCCACAGTATCATAGTGGATGATTCAAATGGTATTCCGCAGGTCATACCCTCTCCATAATCTATAATGGACTCATATATCTAGGTGCTAAATTCCCATCCATACAAATTCGACGGTGAACCATCCTTGGTGTCACTTGAAGAAAGACATTATCACCCACCATATCTCGAACAGGTCTATGATGTTGATCTATATATGAATTTTACATACGTGGAGTTATTGTCGTATTCTTACTAATAAAACTAACCTTCTATAACCTCTCCTATACAAGACTTGGTCCTAATTTCATAGACTCTCTGACCTCTAACCAACATAAAAAAGATCTACATGATCTCCCATAAAATTCCTCAAATTGTTCCATTTGAACTGTATCCTAAATGATATTGTTGAATGAAAAATCAACAAGTGAAAAGTGCTTTACCCATGAACCACTGAAATATGGAACACATTCTCTCAACATGTCTTCTAATACAAGAATTGTATGCTCTGAGATCCTCTTAGTCTATGGGTGGTATTCCATACTCAATAATAGATGGGTACCATGTGCCTTTGGTAGTACCCCCTAGAATCATGTGGTGAAATGTGGATCATGATCTAAAACTATGGTTCTCAGAACCCCATGAAACAGTTTAATTTCTGAAATATACAATTCTAACAAATGGTTGACTACATAGGTCCCCTAGATTTGTAAGAAGTAAGACAATTTTTTCCGCCGATCAACCACTACCCAAATTCATTCATTCTTCCAGGGCCACCACGAATGAACCACTACAAATCCCATCTTGATGTTATCCCACCTACTATCTTGATTAAGCAATAACTGAAACAACCCACCTAGATGCTAATGTTGAACCTTATCATGTTGATAGGAAAGGAAACGTTCTACCAAACTCACAAATTCTTTCTTCATTTCCAGCCTTGAAAAATATCTATGAAGATCACGCTACATATTAGTAAATACCCGATAAACTTCCCAATTCGATATGTGAATCCTACACATCAACTCCTGATGTACATCTGATGACACCCCAAAATCACCGTGGAAATAAGAAACACTATCAGCCCAGAAAGTCCATCCAGACGGTGACTCACAACATTTAATGCTTTAGTTAATAGGAAAACACTTTGGATCCAGAAACTGACTCTCTTTAACTCCACTAAATAGTCCATATTCAACTGTTATTGATGAAATGTTCATATGCTAATGGCCATCCTATAACTACAAATGCATATCTGTAAACAAGGACATCTTCACCCACACTAAATATGATTCTTAAACTAACTAATTCTAATTCTATCAGCTCAGAGTATTTTAAAAACCATTACCTTTATCTGGTGTTTACAAAAACTAATAATCAATAGACCATAGGTACTAAACCCATCGTCATGGTCGAAGATAAAAATCCTACTGGGAGAAAATGTATTTTTGAATTTTATGGAATTTAAACACGGTAAAGGGTTATCCCAACATGTAATTCCTTCATGACATTATGTCATGTACCACATCAGCTAACTCCAGGTCATACTGAGGGTAATTCCTTTCATGCAGCCTCAAATTTCCCAACCAACAAGCTACAAACCGATCATCTTTCATCAACACCACCCCATGTCTGACAGCGAATTCTTCACCAAACAAGGTATAAATCATACCTAGTTTGGGTAATATCGAAATCAGTGCCATAGTTATCCTCTTTTCATATCCTAAAAATCATTCTCACAATCCCTTGAATAATTATACTTAATCCCTTATTGGTTTGGCTGGTGATTGAAATTTCCAAAAACAAGAAATCTCTAATAAACCCTCAGTAATAAACGGCCAATGCTAGAAAACTCCAAACACCAGAGACATTATTTGGATAATCCCAAGACTCCACATCTAGATACTTTCAGTATCCACATACATGAATGACTCATGAATGATGTGTTCTAGAATGTGAACCTCTTCAATCCAAAACAGTCATTTTGACAGCATGACATAAATCATGTCCCCTCTTAGTGTACTCAAGATGATTTCAGGATATATGTCATGATAGTTATGTGTTATGGAGTACATCATGATGTCATCAAAGAAGACAACTACAAAATGATCCATATTTGGGTGGAATATCAGGTTCGTCAAGTCCCTGAACACCACCGGTGCATTGGCCAACCCAAATAGCGTCACCAGAAAATCATACAACCCGTACCTGCTTCGGAAAACCATAAGAGGTATATCAGAAGGTCTAAACCTTAGCTAATGGTACCCTAATCTCAAATCGATAATGGGTAACACAGGGTCACCTCTGAGCTGGTAAAATATGTCATCAATTCAAAGAAGAGGTTATTAGTTCATAACCATCATCTGGTTTAGATTTCAATAATCAACACATTGCCTCAATGATATGTCAGCCATCATAGGAAGCAACACCATAGATTACCAAGATAATGTACTAAGATGTATAAAACCTATATGATCCAATTCCTCTAACTAAACCATCAGTTCTTGGAGATCATATGATAACATTCGATTGGATTGATTAAAAACTGGCTTCACTCTTAGAAAAAATTCGATCAGAAGCTGAACATATCTCTTGAGTGGTAACCATGAGAAGTCATCAAGAAACACAACCTAAAACTAGTCCTCAACAAGATAGAAGATTGTATGTCCTTTCACTACATCATCTAACATAAGATATTCCACATGGGATGTGAGTTTCCCCAACTACTAGCATAGAGGCCCTGAGTTGCTGACTCAAGTATCACACTCACCAAAAAAGAAATAAGTGTCTCCTTTGAGAGATGTGAACATTTACTGATGTTGGTAATAGTTGATATGATCTTTATATAACACCAACCAGTCTATTCCAAATATTTTCTCAAAACGAGGCATTTTGAGAACAATCAAATCCCACAAAAAACGATACCCACAAATATCTAGAGAAGAACCCTTACCGAACTATATGTTCCAAAATTGTACCCCAAGTGGAGTGTCAAGCGAAATTACCTCACACATAGTCTCCATAGTTATTCCCAAAACAACTTTTATCTATGCAGAAATAAAGGAATCTGTAGCACCTATATCAAATAATGCAACAAAAATCATGGAATCTATATGAATCATACCTCGAACTATATATTTTCTAACCACTACATCATTAGGTGTTGACTAAACTACCTAGAGAAGACCCTCCCCTATACCATGTGGTCCGAACAGAGTACCATACACTACAATAACCTTTTGGTAAGGATGATCTGGCCCCGGAGTTCCACCTCCACCTCCCAAACTAGTATGACCCATGGAGCTCCAACTGCATGCCTGATACGGGGAATCTGACCCCCTACCTACACTCGACATATAACTCTAACCTCCATCACTCCTTGACTATCGTGTGTTCATGTAGAACCTATGTAGTAGCATAATCTTCCACATGAATGGAACTCTACCGGTGGGTGGGGACACTTTTCATGCTTATGTCGTAGCTTACCACACTGATAAAAGAAAACTTGGTCAACTCCCAATGATATTGACCCCCTCTTCTGACGTCATTATGCCACTTGAACCTCCTAAAACATTAAAAAGTAGTGCTTTATAATATCAAATGTCACACTATGTTCTCCCACAGATGGCGCCACAAGTTCACTACATGATGCTCCCTTTCAGTTCCCCGCTGTGATAAGGCCTTGATGCACCTCATTCGCTTACCTCATTAGAAAAATAATATTCACCTGAGATATAATATTGTGTCTCATCCCATCCTAGAAACATTTCTCCATGGCTGCCTCATCACCTATCAATGTAAATATGAAGCTTATCAAATCGATGAAATCACCAACATAGAACATTACATACAATGTCCTTTGAGTTAACCTTACCAAATCCACATCCCTCTCCTACCTCATTGTTTCTGGGTAGAAGTTCTCTAGGAACTTTTCCTGAAGATCCTTCAACATTATTTGTTCAGCCTGCACCATTTGCACCATGACGTCCAACCAAAATTCTTCCCGTACCCTTAGTATATAGTCCATGAACATGACTAACATCTCGATAATTGTCTTTGTATTGTTAAGAATAGTTTGGATGGAATCTATCTAAGACTTCACTACCTCTTTCCCACCCTATCCGGTAATGGTCAGAGGGTGCTATAGCTGAAACTCCCTGGTCATCTCAAAAACACTTTGTGAAACCCACCTTTGTTCTTATTCCATCATCTACATAAAAGGAGAAATGTTATCAGCAAACTAGAGTACACTATTTTCCAAGATTACCATGTTCTCTGACTCCACTACTGAAGGGGAATTCTCAGGAACGTCCTCATATCTCCCAATCAGAACACCTATTCGAGGTATCATTTCTATTCAATGCAAAATATGATTTTTAGAATGCTACTATAAAATTTTAATGAAAGTAAAAATGATATATATAGTCTTATAACTTTCTACAATTTAAATAGTTTCCATAAAATACAAAAATGATTCCACTCATAACGAGATCAATACCCTTCCGCATCTCTCCAATGGTCATGGCTATCATCAGTATCTAATTCACATTGTTACGAGCCTTACCTTTTACTCCCATTCATATCCATTTCTATATTACTATTTACTCTTGAAATATGTTAATACACTATTACTCATTTATTAAGGACCATTTTCTACAAACTAATTGACATTTTCTCTAACCTTTTTAACCATTCATATCTTTTTTAGTCACAATTTCATTCATTTTAAGAAAACATATGCATCTTACCATTTATATCATCTGCACCCATCCCGTATGTCTGCCTAAAATGATGCATGTCACTTACCTACATAGGTCCCTAGAAGGATGAAGGAATTCACACCCTCGTACCTTTCTGGACTTGAGAGAAATATCATAAAACAAATCGTACAATAAGTGCATCACCCAATGGTGATATGTCATCAGATATAACAACACAAAACCAGAATAGAAATCCTAAGACAGTGTGACTTTGGTTTTCACTCATATATGGTTTAGCTACTCTAGAGAACAAGATCATTAATAGGGCCTAAATCTTTAATAACCTCATGTATTCCATCCCTAAATATTATGAAAGAGAATACAACTCATCTAATACACCATTGTAACATCCTGGTCCAAGAATCCACTAAACTAGTTCCCTGAGCCGGGTTGCCACATTACCTCAAGCACGTCTTCCCATACGACAGAGGTTGCCGACTAGAATAAATGGTCTAATAGGATCTATGGGTAGATTATACCCTCTATAATAGAGTAATTAAAATCAATAAAATTGATAAAATTAAACAAATCAATAGAGAAAAATCAATAACATGCATATATAACCAAATCCAAAACTGGGTACAACCATATACAATAGTAAATATTTTATGCTATGCTAAAGTGTCATATGAATAAAACCCCCAAATAATGATAGACTGTAGAATGTAAAAAATGGTCTGAACGTCATGTTTGGAACCTCACCCATACATGTCCCATTTTCAAATCAACTCCCTATAATAGGGCCCTTTCCCTTGTCTTGTCCTGCAAGAATTAAATCTTCTTTGGTACCTAATGGAATCCTAAGAAAGGTGTGATAATAACTCAGTAGGCAACCACTAATGATGTCAAAAAAATATCATGAAAACGTAGATAGTAAACGCAAATGATATTTTATGTAAAATTAATGTAAACAGATCCATCAGATATTCTATACTATGCTAATTTAAATTATAGTACCGTTGAATAATGGTTCGAAACATATACATTTTATGGTATAAAATACCTTTTCTATGTGTACAATAGATTATGAATGTTCAATGTTATCAATAATATGGGAATAAAATCGAGTTATATCTCAGTAGGAATCATGTAATAACAATCTCATAATCCGTACCTCAATGCCTCAGTCCAGGTGGAATGAAACGATTAGGGGAATAAAACTCATTCCTCTTCCCTACCTCATGCATTTGGGGGTGGGTCTAGAACTGCGGTCCAACACGACCCATGGGTATTGAAACTAAAGCCTATGCCCCATAATACTAATCCATATGAACATCCTTATTTATCATTCACCACTATAATCCATATCACAACAAGAATATCCAACAATATTTAAAATACCAAAACAATATCTAATAGTGGGAAATTCAAATTTTCCCCAATCCATTAACACATTAATCATTTATATTACTTGACCCTTAAGCCCCATTTCTAATTTTCCATGAATATCTCGCTAAACATATTAAATTATAAGGCTAATACCTTTAGTATTTTCTCATTAATCCATCTAACCCTTTTCATGCCAACTAATGGACCTCGTAAGTAATTATACAATCTAATGGTATTACTGAAACTCCAATTGAACATCCTTAAATCATATTTTCAAATTAATCATGGGATCTGTGTTTTCGCACTAAGACCTCACACCTACATATCTAAACTCTTTGTACGGGGAATATCGACACACTACATGGGTGGTTGTAATCTCATTTTTCCATCCTCTATGCAACCCATGCTGACCATGAAGAGGTCAATTATCAAATTCAGAAAACACTATTTCCAAACTATTCAAAGGGAACCAAGAACAAAATAGTTGAATATTATAAACATAACACTACATGCACAAATCCTCTTGAACCAATGTGATACGACTTCTAGACCACCTTCCTTGAATAAGCTAGAGGACACACACATAATAAACTCTGTACATCAAGATTAAACACTCCCATTATGCCTCAACCTAATAATCTATAGAAAATATTATTTTTAGAGCTTATGAATGACATGGAGAAATAGATACAAACACTAAACAAGAAAAAGAAGCAAGGAGGGATTTAGCCTTACCTGGATCATCAATCCACAACCAATGACACTCCAAACGACCCTAAGATGAGGGAGAGCAATTCATACAAGATTTTTGTTGTATTGGTTCAGTAATAGGGTCCAAACGAGGTTGAAGGGATGAAATCCCGAGTTTGGGTGAAAAAAACTCTAACAGGATTTTTGTAATTTTTTTTATAAGATTTTGTGCCACTCGGTTTCCCCTCACAGTTTTTCAAATACTGCACAAACTATATAGATTATACGATACAAAAAAATACCCCTAATTGAGATTACCAACACGGTTTTCCAAATAGTGTTCAAACCATGCAAAGGATACAATCCACAAAACCATATTCTGCACAGTTAAGGTGGGTTGTCCTCACATTCAAGACTAACCGTGAACAGACCATGTTACTTTCCCAAAAAACTTATTTTCCCCTTTTTCCGCAACTCAAACCCATTGAAAACCCTCGATACATCATAAGGACCTGAAAAACCACATAATTGGAAAAAGGAAGGACATAAAATAAAATTCATTCAATAACACACCTTAACGAGTATCCGAGATCTATTTTGAACTTTATATTTAACGGGTATTTGGTCTCTGAATTATATATTTTTATATAGCACCTCCAAATCTCAATAATGAAAATAATGTAGCCATCATCTATGATATCTCTTTCTCCCATAATTGTTACATAAGTTTTTTAAACAATGTAAATTACCTTGATGTGTGTTCATATAAATATGTATTCATGTTTATCTAATATTATCATAGCACAATATGGATAAACATGATGGATTTTATGAAGCACTAGATATACAATTATATAGTCCCCCTAAATTTGGTATTATTCTAATATGATCTCACAGACCTGGTGGCACCCTTATTCGAGATTCTATTAACCATAAATTGAAAACAAAACTATAGATATACCATTAAAGAGATGATTAAATAGTGATGATACCTTTATAAAGCGAGTATGACCTTGGTGTGGATTCCTAGCCACCCTTCTGTTGGTTTTTGTTGATGTTTCGATAACCATTTTAAAATAAAAATCCATTACAAATCTTTAAAATACAAAAAATATTTAAATAAATATATTATGGATGATAATTGATGGACAAAAATAATTCCAACAGTAGAATATTGAAAATAATGGTTAATAAGAATGACATAATGAAATTCAAATACCTAAGATCATCAAAATAAATAATTTTTTTATTTTAAATAAATATTCAAAAAAACCACTAATTTATTATTCTGAAATTTGGTTTAAAAAATCTATTAATAACACTCCAAAAAAATTAGAAAAAATTATTTTATTTTTACCTATATATTCAAATAATTCTTATTTCCACCTAAAATGAACAAAATTCAATTATATATTTTTTCAATCCCTATTTCAATAATAAATTACAAAACAATGTACATGTTGTGGTAAAAATGTATAAAAATATTGTCACAAAAACATCTCCTACAGAAAAATCATTTCATTTGATCGTGTTTATAATTCATCAATTTCGATAGCAGATAATTTGTACAAAAAATGAATATTTTTAGTTCCAAAAGGATAGAATTTTCATATAGTTTTGACTAGGAAATATCCCAAAATAAGTGGATTATTTAAAATATGAAAAGAAAGTGTCTTGATAAAATTTTATTTCATGTTTTATGTAAATATTGTATTTGTAAATTTTGAAAGTAAATAGAAAATTTTAATATATAAGTGAAATATTGATTAAAAAACATCATTTTCTCCATGATGAATGTACTCAGATATTTTCAAACACTATATAATTAGACGCAACTATATAATGATTGATTTTCATTAATTAAAATATGTATTGTTTACTCATTTAATAGTTTTATCATAAGGAATACAAATCTGTGCATTTATTATGAGTTCACATGATAATTTATTTTAAAACACATAATAAGTTTCAATGTCTAGATGTGGATTTGAAATTCAATAATAATTTAATATATTACATCCAATAATTTTCTAAATGAAATTTTTTTTATAGGTAAATGTATAATATGTCACAAAAATGGATGAGTATAATTCATCATGGATAAAGACCCATTACATAAAAAAACTTTCAACTGTCACCCTGGTGTTGAATCTAAATGGATCAACAATATATAAAGATATCATATATAAAATATTTTCAAAAAAAGTTCTAAAATTTTAGAAATATATATATATATATATCATCAACTAATCCATTTACCAAAAACCTGAGGATGTCCAAATATATTTTAAAGGGTTCATTCATTTGAAAAAAAATGGAAGGAATACATTTATTTTTAATAATTCTCATAATGTATTACGATGAGAATTGAATTTATTTGACGATAATATTTTGAGTTCAAAAGAACTTATAGAGTGACAATAATTTTTTATATTATATTTTCCAAATGTTTTTTCTATAATGAAAAATCATGTGAATAAGAAATAAATCAATTTATAAATAAATTAATTATATTTTCATGTTCAAATTAGTTCCCCCAAACTTAATTTCCTATGAGAATAATTTTTAAACTAATCAAATGATTTATACAGACGTTAAATGAACATCCATTATAGTATTAAATAGTTTAATCAATGGTAGAAAAAATATAACGGTTAAAAAAGTTACTCCCCTAAAATTTTTAGATATGTTTCTTTCATGCGTAATAAATATTATCTCTACTAAATGACAATCGAATCTCTACATGGTGTCCCTTTCATGATTACTAAAATTAGTTTATCTTAATAACAATTATATCATAAAATTTAACATCAATAAACATAAAACCATCTGAAAAGGTGATAGAATGTTTTGGTAAATGCTCAAGTTATAGATGATATATTTAATGTTGTATTAAATAAAAATTTAAAAATTAAGAAAAGTGAAATGTTTAGTAGGAGGGATTCTCAAAAAAGTAAATGGTTGGATTTTTAATTAAAATAAAATAAAAAAAGAGGAAAAAATTATTAAAAACACAATAGTTTCCCTTAAATTGAACAATATTTATAGCCTTCATCCAAAATCTCTTAACAATATATTCACAATAATTATCATTATATTTTTTATCAAAAAACATTTTATATTCAATGACTAGATGCTATTAAATTATGAATGAATTTTATAGGGTTATAGGATTCAACGAAAATAAGAAACCCAATCACAATTTCAAAATCCACTTAAAGGAACCCATTTTTAGTAGTGGATATCATGTCATCCCCTTTTGGATTTAAAATGTAATGAACACATTTGAATCCATTTTTAATTGAAAACAACAACTCGAGTGTTTGAATAGGTGTTTAATGACTCTAAAATCTACATTGTACATTTTCATTCATGAATTTCAAAAAAAACATATGTTCCCAATGCATATTTTTCAAAAAATAATCATGAATCAGGGTTTCAATGATTATTTTCAATTTTATAAAAAATTTAAAAATCAACACTGAAACCTTTTTAAATTTATTCTCCTGATCAAAATTAAGATCTTCCACCTCTATGTCCAATAGAAATTTATTCATTGAATAATTATTAAGGAGTTATAATTCAACATTCATAAGAATAAATTCCATAAATTGATTGTTTCCCACTTCAATTTCAATACATAAAGGTGTGAAATTCATTTTAATTATAAGGAAACATATTTTAAACTCTTAAAATTTAATTTTAGGAGAAATTTTACCTCTTCAAATTTCCATGCATTGAATATTAGCTAGAGTTTTCTAAAATATTTTATCACATAAACTACTAATAGAATTGTTGATTTAATCATTTATTAACCACTATTTGTAATTTTTGTGGGATCTTATTAATTTCTATAATTTCAATATCGATATTTTGATATTTTTTTCATTTTAATATAAAAAAATTCAACACCCCATATCTCCACCAATATTTTAAATCGAATTTATCTCATCATTTTAAAGATCCAAAAAATAAGTAGTTTACTATATAATTTATAAAAAATGGTAATTTTCTTTTAGTTCACTAAATAAACAATGCATCATCATTATTATAGATATTTTTTGTTTGGGGATTTTTCAAAAAAAATCATTGAAGCTATCTCGTTCATCACATAAAAATTATTCATTTCATTGAGTGAAACACTTAGTTAACTAATAACAACCAATATTATTTTTCATAGTATTAAAGACCATTTATAAGGTGTGTGAAAAAATGATAATATAAAATAAAAATTTCTCCACATCCTATAAAAGGTTTCAATGAAAAAAATTTAACATGAAAAATTCCAAAATAATAATATATTAAACATTTATAAATAATATAATTGTGTACAAATTTGTTATTTATATTTATATTTATAATTATTGTGGTTTATTTTTATTTTTATTTCTACTCCTAAGACACTTAGTGCCAGAAATCCTGAAAAGTGATTCAAATTTTTTATATCAATCTTTTATATAATAAAAATATCATTTATAAAATAGTACTCATACATATATAGTGACCAGAATGAACAACCCATGGAAAATATGGTTGAGTGATCAAAGAGGATTATTTTTATTGATGTAGTAAAAAATATGGGGAAAATGATTACTATAAAATGGGTATAATTTAAATGAATATTAACCATGATAACAAGTTAAAAGATAATGGTTGAAATGCCATGAATGATAGCTGGGGCTATAGAAAAGAGTTATGTAAAATGATATTTGGTAGGGAGGTCCAATTGAATTGGTTCATTAAAATAATTATGTTGGTTAATTGGGTTGAAAATATGAGAGTAATAAAAATATTTAACTACAATGTGAATAAAAAAGATTATACTTTAAATCTAATTATTTAATAATTCAATTTATATAATTCAATAAAATAAACCAAAAAATTTTCATTTTGATTTTTTATCTATTGAAGACATTCATCAATATTGATAATTAGATTGAAAATAATACCTACGTAAACAAATACAAATGATAAAATATTACACTAGAACAAAAATAAATAAAAAAATTGAATTTTCCCTTCAGTGAATTATATACTATTCATTAATTAAAAAATAAAAGTAAATGCATGACCGTGAGACAAGAAATATAATATAATGAGTTATGGGAAATTTAGAAACCTTCATTTTTAGGTAGAAATGTACTTCCCCATTAATTAATACCATTTTTCTCATTAAATGTTACATTGTGCCTCCCAGGTCATCCCCCCATACACATTATAATTTATTTCAAGGCTATGTGATGAATTTAATATATAATTGTTTGATAACTATACTAAAATGAATAGGTCATATATTAATTTAAAAAAGTCACTTTCTATGTCCAACCATTGAGCTCACCAAATGTTTCTGTAGTCACAAATTGAATTTCATTAGATTCCCATAGTCCACAGTTGTTTCTCTACCTCATTAGGTCTCAAGATGAGCTCCCTTGTGATTATTTTACACTCTAGGGGAACCTAATGATCCATTTTTTTATTCACAACTTCTTATGTAAAAATTAAAATTTTTTGTTCTCTTTTTGGAAGTCACCTTCCATCCCCCTTTATTTTGAGTTGTTAACTAAAACCACATTAACAATTAGTTAGAATTATATATCCATTCTTATGAATATTATGTTACACATCCCAGTCACTATTATGATCATTTCAAAGCCTTCACAAATGATATCACATTCAGATAACACAATTATATATGTCTATTGTTGCATATAAATTATATAAGTGAAATATCATAGCAATATATGGACCCTTACATGGGTCTATTTAACATTTTCATGGCACCAAATGCATTAATTGTATGTTATTACGAGAGTTATGGATCTACCCTTACATATCCCCTACAAACATGATATTACCATAAATCATGATTTTATCATTGGTGGTACCATTAAATAATTGGTGTTTTATACTTACATGAGAATTATATTGAGAAGGATACTTTATTTAGTGAATTCATTGGAAATTGTACCTTGACATAGTGTATATATCATTTATGACGATTAATGGTAAAACAGACATGGTCATATATAATCATTAGACAAATCATTATCAATTTCATTAAATTTAAACATCTTAAAAATTAAAAACAAATAATACTGAAATTATAGACATTTATAGATTAAATAAAATTTATTCCAATAATTGAATATTGAAAATAAAGACCTTCAAAATGATATAATAAAGCTCAAAACCCCTAAATCATTTAAATACATGAAAATTATATTATCAATGAATATTCACCCAAAAAAATAAAATATTTTATTCTTAAAATATATAAAAGATAAAATTTGAATAACAAATTATCAAATTATAATGAATGATACCAAATTTTTGAACATATATTAAAAAATTCAAATTTCCCCAAAAAAGTTCCAAATAAAAAAATTTCTTATCTTTTAATTAATAAATACCAAATCTTAATAATGACTTTGAAATGATGTGGAGAACATTATTAAAAATTAGGACACATCAAACAATAAATTGTGTATACTCAAGGACTAAATGTATTGGCTCCTTTTAATAGGATCCATCATACCACCCCTTATAGTGGAGACTGTGAGATGAGTGTGAGATTTGGTAGGGGTGTCCAAACCCGAACCAACCTGATGGACACGATGCAGCATGACCAGGTTTGGTCTGGTTGGGGTGTGATTAAAAATTTATATTATAGGGATTAGTTGGGTTGTCTTGATCCACGGTTAGGACGGGTCAGGTTAGTTTTTGGGAAAAACCTGACCCAACCCGACCCAACAAACCTGATATCTTCACTCCATAATGTGTCTCCCTACCTGCCCAGACCCCGTCGCCATGTTTGGTTTCTCATGGGAAGTGAGCCAACCACATTGTTTTCTTGGCACTCTATAGTAAAACATTGTTCCCTGCTATAATCACCTCTTTAGGAGACACTACAATCCCCACCCTCATCATCTCATCATGATTCCCACCCCCCGCAAGCTCACTCAAGATCCCCACCCCATCGCCTCGTTGTGATACCAACCACATGTCGCCTGGCTGAAATCTCCACACCCTGTCGCCTCGTCCGATATCCCCACCCCCATCACCTTGTCATGATCTCCATCCCTCGCTAACTCACCAGTAATCCCCCCATCACTTATTCGGGGATCCCCACCCTCATTGTCACGCTACGATCTGTATCCCCATTCCACCTCTCTGGTGATCCCCAACCTCAGTTGCCTCACCAGGTATCCCCACCCTCATCATCGTGATGTGATACCCAACCGTTTCACCTCACCAACAATCCCCACCCCTCACCACCTCTATGATATCTCCATCCCCCTTTGCATATCCCATCATGATCCCCTGCCTCATTGGTCGTTGTTGGTTTCTAGTGGTAGTGGAAGAGAAGACCAAACATGGGTGAGGGAGGAGAAGTAAACGCTTTGGGATGATCCATGAGGTGGTTTGATTCCTTTTATGAAGCAGGAAGCATCAATTTGTTTGTCTCTCGAAACCCAATCGGGCTAACCCTACCCAACCCGATACGAGATGAGTTGGGTCGAGTTAGTCCCATGCTGAAATCATCCTTCACCTGAGCCAACCCAACCCAAGAATTTTTTATAGGGCTGAGTCTATGGAAAATCTCATCCTGACCCAACATGACCCATGTAAAATTATTGGACTGAGTTTGTCAAGAATTAAACAAATGAATCATTATATATTTTGGGGAATTTTATTTTAGTACGAGTGAGTGTTTCCCCCTAACTAGTATGTGATTACCCAAATGATTATATATTTGGTTGAATTATATGTATTTTTGGTGTGAGGGGACCAAAACTAGATATGAATGATGTGTAATGTGTGATTAAAAACCCATATTATTAAAAAAAAATTAGATGGAAAGGTGGGACACACTACCCCTTCTTGAGATATTTATATAAGATAGGGGAGGGACAAACTGCATGTAATAATAAATTAATGTTATAAATGGGATGGATTTTTTGGACAAACATATCATTTGTGTGTTATTTATCTGCGACGGTTGAGAGGGATGAATTAACCCCAATAATAAATGAATGTGATAAAAAATATGGGCAAGTGAGATTCATTAAACACTTATCTTTTGATAATATGAGATACCCTTGAGGGTTGAACATACCATCAACATTAAATGAATTTAATAAATGTTATAGATGGGTGTTACACACTTCCCACAAGGTGATTTTTATTTAAGATGGATGAGAGGGTTTCACTTCCATCTAATAATAAGAAATTTTATAAATGAGATGGATGAATCTGCCACATTACTCCTTATGTGATATTTATATGAGATGGAGGAGGGGGATGCATTTCCACATGATAATAAATGCTTGTGACATTTATTTTGGATATATTGGAGGGTAACACAATCCTAGAGTGATATTTATTTATATATGTATATATATGTGATGATTATGGTCATATGATCTTAAACTAAGTGATCATATAAACTTTTGATGATATTATGGGTGGATGTTAAAATAATCCATATAATGGATATGATGATAAATTACTGACAAAATACACTGCATAATTTTGGTATTGTCAATCAAGATATTCACTATGAAATCCAGACACTTAATTATAAAACACATCATTTTCACAGTACAGTCATAGGATCTTTTATGGTTTAGTAACTTCAATAAAATGTATATAATACGTGAAAACATAATACATTATTATTACCCACATGAAAGGATTAATCATAGGTTTTTCCAAAATATATTTAATGCAACTCATAACCTGGGTGCATTTATCAAAGGAATGGGTGAGCATATGTCCTAGTGAGGGAAATCATGGGAAGCATTTTACGTGTGATCTTGAGAAATATCATTATAAAATTACAGAATAAAATTATGTGATGATAAAATTAAAAATGGGAATATCAATATAAAATTAACTTGAATCACTCTTAAAAATTTAGAGAAACCATTTAAATGAGACATTCATAATCATATAACTATGTTTTTTCATCGTGGAATCATAAAAATATCCAAGGTTATTCACCGAGGTTGTGTATAATATGTCATATTTAGAAATTAAATTCCTTATTAAATGAATTGTAGTTCTGTTAGGGCTAACCATAAATATTTATTAATCAATGTTATCCATATAAATAATAATTAAAAATTAAATAAATATATCTTATAGAAGTAAAGAAACATGCTTTATATTAATATAATGGAAATTTCAAAACATTTCTTACTAAAAGATCATTTGAACAATACTAACCCATGGAAAAGGAATTCATGTTTAATGTTTGTTAACAATTTAATAAAATATATCATTTTTTACATATAATTTAATACCCTTTAGAATATTAATATGTTTGAGAATTCAAAAAATATAATAAGAGAATTTATGTGAGAAAAAGAGAAAATTATGTGAAGAAAATTTGGCGGCATAACAGGTAGGAAACATGGATTTATAAAATTGTAAAAATATTTGGTAAAATGATATAACACTAATAAAATAAATAAAATACAGTAATGGAATAGAAAAATTGAATATAAAAACTTAGTTTTGGAAATTTTTAACACATACCACAAAAAGGGTGAAGTTTAAATGAAAAGAGAGGTGATATTTCTCTTACCTTGAAAAGTACTTCCTAAAAAATGAGTATTGGTACCATGGGGGACTGAAGAATCCTTGAGAGGACATACTGGTAGGTAATAGAGTTAGATATTCATAGAGGAAGAATTTAGAGTGAATGGAAATGGAGTAATGGGAGAGTAATTGGATAAAAATATGAGGATATTTTAATTAATTTCATTAGATCGCAATATAATGGTAGAATGAAAAACCATGGTCTTGAACAAGATTTTTTCATTTTGAACTGGACACTAGGGAAACCTATTGTGTTATATTAACCCACAAGAATCATCTAGATTATTTTTATTACTTACTACATAATTATGACCTAATTATGATGTAATAAACCTACTAGAAAACACAAACTCAATTTTTAATATTCACGAAAACATGTTGATTTTTTAATTCTCATAAATTATCCCTAACCTAATTTCGACATGATGGTTTAAAAAATAAATTTATTTTTTCATAAAAATTATTTAAATATAATAATTTTAGCATTTAAATATCGAAATTCCTTATATTTTAAAAATTAATATAGGTAGAATGTGTATTAGAAATTTTATGAATATTTAAAATATTATAATTATTTTATCATTTATAAATAATTAAATATTTTATGAATATATAATTTCTTTAAAATAAAAATAATACATAATAAATTTGTTTATTATAATAATTATATTTTTTCTAATAAGTATAAGCTATATTTGAAAAACATATTGATCAAATTCATCATATTTTTAAGAAATTACTATTATCAATACTAAATAGAAGGAATAGAAATTCTATTTATAAAACATTATTATACAATAATTAACTATGGAATTGAAAGATAAACCCTTATAACACGTTCATATGACCTAAGTGTATGGTGTGCAATGGTGATAGATTCATGGGATGGCACAACTACGTTTTCTTGACTTTTAGTTTCTACTAACTTGATGTTTTCCCACAAACGATTTCATTCAAGCTTCCCTTGTTGAAGCTCGGCCTGGGATTGGTTAAGAGTGAAGCCAAATGATGCAACATCACTCCCAAGATCTATAAAATGGGATCTGTATGACACAAAAATACTTGTAGAGGACATTGATTGTTCTTTATAAATTAATTATCCTTTTTTCATTTATACTTATGGGCACTAATTATATTGATAAAATTTGTACCAAGATTACAATTCCCAATGGTCATACTAACCAATAGTAATGATTTACCAACGGTCAGATAACATTCAGAACATGAAAATAACATTTCCCTTTTTTCACTTCATAGTTAAATAAATATGGTTTTTTGTATAAAATTAAATAACACGTATTTTCTGGAAATTATTTTTATTCAAAATGCTCAGGTAGTAACATTACTCCCCCTATAAGAAATTACATCCCCAAATTTAATCACATTCCCTCATTTGAGAATTGGTGTGGGTGAATTTTATTCTTTATTTCCTATGGTTCCCACATTATTTCTTCATATAAGTGGTTCCTCCACAACACATTAATGAGGTGAGTAGTTTTGTTTCATATATCATTGTCTCTAAAATACACGATCTACACATGCTTCCCCTTATAAGAGTTTTCATGTTCTTGTTTTACCACTTCAAGAATCCATAAAAGTGAAGGGTCGGGTATATTCATCCTTGAGTGGAATATGTGGAATACATTCCAAATAAGAGATATATTTGTAAGAAGATCAATATGATTATCTAGTTCTCCTATAAAATCAAGGATTTTGTGGACGATAATGTATCTTGGGGTAAAAATTATTTTCATCAAAAACCATGCAACTCTCATTCAAGGTGAAATTGTATGGAACACTTTTTCATCCACATCAAAATCCACATCTCCTCATTGGTTGTATGTATATATTTTATTCCATCTCTCTGAAGCATTTAGGTTTTTCTGGATGGAATGAACCTTTTCTAACATCCCTTACAGAAGATCTATCCCAAGAATCTTTATCTCACCATCTTCATCAAAATAATTAGGAGTTCTACATTGCTTCACTTATAGAGCTTCATAGGGTACCATTTGAATACTCAAATGGAAGCTATTGTTTAATGTGAACTCAACTAATGAGTGATTTTGAACCCATTAACCAGTAAATTCTATCAATCATGTTCTCAGCATGTCCTTAAGTGTATAAATAGTCCATTCATATTGTCTATCAGTTTGGGGGTGATAGGCCATTTAGAAATTCAATTTGGTACTCAGAGCATGTTGAAGACACATCCAAAACATTAATGTGATTCTTGGATCATGATTATAAATAACAAAAATTAAAACTATATAGAGCCTGACCACTTCCTTCATATATATATTGGTGAGTTGATCAAGTGATTCATAATTCTATATAATGATGAACTCGGTAGTCTCTGTAATATGATCCACTATAAACAGTATCATCTTTTTCTTAGATTCTATTTAGAGGTCATCCAAAAATCGTATAGTGATACTTCCCCAATATACATGTTGGTAAGGGTAGTGGTTTAAATACCCATTCAAGAATCATTCACTCTACCTTTACATAATAAAATATAGAAAACTATTTAGTGTAATAAAAAATACCCCTTTTCATTGTATCCCAACAATAATGATCACAAAAGTCCCTATACATTTTCATGCTTCAAGGATATAAATGGAAAGTAGAGCTATGAGGTTCATCCATCACCCCCTTATTTATTTTTGGAATAAATAGTACACATAATATTGTACTAAATTTTAATAAACCTTATTGATCAATATTGAACTTATAAAACAATCCATTATTCACAGCCTATAACTTTAACTATAACAAATGATATTCTATTTTTATATTTCATGATATTCAATAGTAATGATGGTGGAAATGTAATTTGGTATTGGGTGATGATTCACCTTCCCTTATGAATCCCATGTCCATTTTTAGACCGTCATTGATCAATTTATATCCTTGAACCCAGATCATTTCTATAATAGGAGGTTATTTTCTACTTAATAAAAAATTGACATTGTTTTCTAATCTAAGGGCTAATGAATCAAAAAAATAATAGTCTTTAATAAGTTCCTTCAATCTTATCTATCTTATAATGCCTATATCATGATTGGAATTTTGTCTTTGGTATATAATTTTCCTTCACCGTAACCTGACATTACCCACATTGATGATTAATCTTATAGAAGAATTGTCTAGTTAAATCCAGTAAAATAAATCAACAATCATGTGTAGAGGGTTATTATTATTCATTTTGATCTAGTTATGTTCTCTATAACCAATGAATTACTACGTTCATATATCCTTATTTTTCGCAATAGGAACATGTGATCCCCAAGAGACATTCTTTTTCAGAAAAATGCCTTCTGAAAAAGATATTGAATCCATTTATTTATTACTTCCATCACCCATATTATCTTCTGTATGGGGTCCATAGTATCTTATTGGATCTAGGCATGATATCATTTAATTAATCTATCTCCCTTTTCATGGATGGTAAATGTAACCCATTTGAAAATACTTAAATTTATTATTGAATGATGAGACCATTTGATGTTTATATAAATTCATTTTTCACTTCAACCTCACTAGTCATCTCCATAAAGAAGGATACAATCGTTCCTTATAGACAATTCTCAGGTTGAGATATCTCTCATTAAAAAAATTGTAGGTCCTCAATTTATGACTACTAAGGTTTCATTCCATATGTACCAGATCTTAGTATTATACATATAATGATATTATATCACAACTATAAGGTGAATTATAGAATGAGAATAAATTCTTGATTTCCTATGATATTTTTCACACCAATTGAATACTAGTGTTTCTATAAACTATTGATGCCTGGATAATCCCTTCAGGAGAATTGAATGATAACACTACTTCTTGATGTTCATGGATTGATTCAATATTATTTGAATACTTATAGGAAAAAAGGAATACATATTACCATAATAAAATAATATATTATCAATATTTTAGGGAACAATGAGAGAAATATCCACTACATAACGTTGAGAAACTGTTTCCCCCACTTTGATAAAACAAATAAGGCCCTTTATCCATTACAATATGATGAGGATGATTCCCTTACACTATATTTATATTTGGATTGTGATTGGAAATGTTTACAAGATATCTACACTTTATGAATTGGACTATAGTTTGGGCGTGCGGTATATTTCCTTTTTAATTTATCTTATGAAGTTCAGGATTCATCTCTCAATGATAATTCCAATAAATATGTCCATTTATTCCACTCATGTTAAAAAATTTCTCCAAAGCAATAAGTTACCCAAATGATTCTCCAAAAAATTTTAGTACATGGTATGATGCACTGTTTTCCCCCTCTTTTATAATAGGAATTAATCCCCATTTTTGAATCTCATGTTCTCTACTTTGAAATCAATTATTGAGACCAATGCATCTCACTAAACTCCAGTTCAACCTTTGTAGAACTACTTAATATCTCATCAATGATTTCATAGTCCATATTGGCATTTTTTTCAATATATTTAGTCTTATACAACTAAATAAACTAAAAACATTTTTGTTAGAATCCGTGAAAAATATTTAGGTGTAACGAGAATGTTTTTTGATGTTCATCTCACATATTCCCACAGATTCATTTTCCTATATCTTTATCTCTAAGAATTTATTATCTATTTTTGTCAACTTTAAATGTGGGATATTATTATTGAATATTATTCCCCTGAAGTCTTAATAATCTATAACATAGATCTACCATCTAAGAATTGTATTTTCAATCAGTTTCCACAACTGATCAGCTTCTCCAACAAAGTGGTAAATAAATGGGGTTACTTTTTTTATTTTAAAAACCAGAGTACAAAAAAGATATATTATATATATCTTATACATTTTTCATAAATAAATGGTTTTATAGATCCACCAAAATAATGAGGTCATTTATGCATAAAGGACTCAATGGAATGTTTTTTTCTTTAAGGTGATTCCAGTCTCTCTACATTATTCATGTTTTTGTTCATAACTCAGGTCAATTATTTAGTCATTATAATATGGTTTCACATTCCATATTCCATCAGAGGACTATCTTTTCATGTTTTATTGTGCACACCATATACGTAGTTTCTCCTATTTTGTAACATTTTCTGAAATATGTAAAACATTGTGAGAAAAATGTTTCATTTATGAATCTAATAATTCTAGAATAATATTATGAACTTAAATATCACTATTAAATATGATCCTCATTAAAATAAACTAAATTTTCAATATATCCTTCATTATGGTTCGTAAAATGCTTTTGATTAAAGAAACATATCCCCAAAGAGTTTCAAGATAGGTATGCTATAAGTCTCATTGTTGTGTACTAAGTTACACTGTGTTAGGATCAACACACCTTGTAAGACTTGTTACACCAGGGTATACTTGTGCTAGAACCACGTCCTCTTGTTCATATCCAAACATGGATATCTTGGATCAAAATCCAATTTCATTATACTTCACAAGAATACTAGGATGTTTTCATATATATTAGCATGTTTATAAGGTTATTAATAATTTATTAATATTCTAATTTCCAGAAATACGAAAACAATCCATTGATACCAACTATGGAATCCATCCCTTTTTACATCATTTTTCATTTACATGGTATAAAAACTGGACCAATTAAATCATAGATTCTTGTAAAAAGGGTACATAATTAACGAAATCATAATACATACATCTAATACACACGAATAGATTAATTATTGTTTCATCCAAATTACATTTACTATATCTTATAACTTAGGAACATACATCAAATGAAAGGGTGAGCATATGACCATGTATGAGAATGCAAGGGAATCAATTTACATGTGATGTTTTGAAATATCATTAAGAACATGAGAACTAAAATAATAGAATCATAAAATGTATAAGGAAAAAATAACAATAAAAATAACTAGAATCATGAAATGGAAATATAGATACAACATTAAAATGAAGTGTTCATTTAAATATCCCCAATCCTAGTCACCATGTATTCCTAAAAATTACCGAGTTTATTTTAAAATGTAACATAAAACATGTCATATCATGATATTAAATTCTTTACCCGATTCATTAGAGTGTTATTAGAGTGAATACATAATATATATTAATTAATTTGAGCCATATATATCATAATATAACATTTCATTAATAACCGTTGTAGAATAAATAAAAAAGTATTCATATTATAATTGCTGCATTTTAAGAAAATGTTCTTAAAGACAATATCAATATGTTATTATTAACCCAAAAAATAGAAAGTCAGGTTTCATGGATGGTATTACCTGAATAAGATAGATCACTTTTAAATATAGTTAAATACAAAAATAATATAATTCGATTTGGATATTCACAAAATAAAATAAGAGATTTCTTGGGTAAAATATGGAGTTTTATTTATGAAAACATGAGAGTATAATGTGTACGAAACATTATTTTAGAAAATTGTAAATAGTGAGGGGACAGGTGTATTAAACTCATAAAAGGCTCATAATAAATCCAAGATATATAATTAAATGACTATAATTAATCATTTTGTAAATTCAAAATATATACCACTAAATAAAGAAACATGAAAGGAAAAGAGAAGTTGAGATTTACCTTACCGTGAAGATTACTTCTTGAAACATCAGGATTAGAACCTTGGTTGATTTATGTCACCTAGTATTGACTAATTTAGAGTTAAAACATTTATCGAATAGTTTATGATAAAATTGTAGTGAATTTAAATGTATAAAATGGTGGGTATTTATAAAAAAACTGGAGGATGTGTTTATTAATTTCCTTACACACATATGTAGTCGTAATATTAAAATCTATGGGCTTGACATTAATATTTTCAATTGGTATTGGAATCCTGGAAAATCAATTATGATATTTTTATCTAGAAGTGTCATCTTACATTTTATATTACTTATTAAATCCTTATTCTATAATTTTAATGGAAGTAAATATAATGAAACACTAAACTGTATTTTTATAATTCATGAAAAAATAATGTATTTGGGATAATTATCATAAATTTAACCTAACTCAATTATGATGAGCTGATTTCAGAAATTATATTTATTTTATCATTATAAATTTTTAAATATGATAATTTTATATTGTAAATATATATTTTTTATTTATAAAAAATAATAACTGATTGAAAGTGCATGAGGAAATTTCAATCACTTGAAAAATAAAATTATTTTATAATTTATACTTAAATAAAAGTTTTTTAATCATAATATATAATTAAAATAAACATTATTCAGAATATAAGAGTTTATTATAACAATTATATCTTTTTTAAAGGTTCACTTTTTTCAAAAAAAAATCAATTTACCAAATTCATGATATTTTTAAGGAAAAAACAATTCCCAAAATGGAGTTGATGGAATAAAAATTTAATTTATACAACAAAATTACACATTATGTTACTAGAGCATCAATAAATAATCCCTTATAAAACCTAAATATTACCTAAGTGAATTTTGAGTGATGGTGATAGATTCAAGGGGTGGCCCAGATAATAATGATCGAGCTGTAATTTACACAAACATGAACATTATTAATAGGAATTTCTGTTCAAGATTAAATTGTATAAGCTTATCTTGAGATTGGTAAATAGAAAAGCCCAATAAAGATACCTCCCTCCCATGTTCTAGAAAATGGGTTTCGTATGACCCAACTCTACTATTGGAGGCCATCATTTCTCCTTTTTGTAGAAATTAACCTTTTTCATTTATACTTATAAAATGTTTTTCATAAGATTAAAATTTATATAAAAAATATAGTTTTGAATTTTCATATTGACCAACATATATAATTTAACAATGAATATATATTCTTTTTCCCAATATAGTTACATTTCCCATTATATTCACTTAATTATTTTTGAGATATTGTTTTGATTTGTGTAAAATAATATACCACAAATATTCAAGAAACATTTATTATTAAAAAAAATATTTCAATACCGTCACATTAGAAATTGAGTATCAAAAATGATTATTTTATTAATATTTCAAATTATATATAATTTTTAAATGAATATTAAAATTTCATATTGTAATTTACCAATTATGTTAATTATTTCATTAGTTGATTCCTACAAGGTCTTACTCACACTATGAATGGGTGTCTATTGAACATGAACACCTAAGAATACTTAAATATTTGTAGGTTCAAGTAGGGTATTGGCCCTGAGTAATTGATTATGATAGAAAATCTCTACTAGTGATTTATTTTATTGTGATGAGATGACGGTTAATGATGGTATATGAACATACTTTCCCTCCGCTTTTATTGATCTACATAAAATTTTGATCTGTCTGGTTGGGAATTAGTTTGAGTATATGACTATCTACTTACACATTTACATTGTTATAGATAGATTGTGTATTATTGATTATTGATTCTATTATTATTGGATGGTTATATTTATAATCATATTTTACTATAATATGAATGTATAGTCACTGAATTGTAACACCCTATACCACCCCTATATGTCAACAACATGTGGTTTATGGGGAGTTTCACCTATGACCATCTAATACCTATGGTCTATATACTAGTGAGTTCTCTCAGGGTGGTGTCATAATAAGTTTTTATTAGAGTATTTTACTATTTTTATTTCTATTTAGGGGTTTCTTGACCTATGATAGGACTTTTTTGAACATTGGATTAATGATTTCTTTTTATTATTAAAAAAACTTCAATCAGTAGAAATCCAAGATTCTAGGGTGTTGGTATTTACGTTCATTCTATTCAGTATTACACATGACATGATTATTGAAAAATATGAAATTTATTGTTATTTATTTATTTGGTTTTTACATATTGCTCAGGATGGAATATTTTGTGTGTAAAGAATCATATCTAGAATGTTGGTTCATATGAATTACTCGTGCTTGTGTGTGATTGTGAGAAAATAATGATTCTAAAGAAATATAAAAAATAATGAGATGTTATATTCATCTACTTTATGTGTAAATTATAATAAATATGGGATTTTCAAAAATAGATTCTTTTCTAAATTAATCATTATCTAATAAATTATTTTTGTAACTCTTAGTTGTTTTTATATTTTATGATATAATTCAATTGAGACGGTAATAAAAAATTATATCGGGTTTCCCTATATAACATTTAAATGAAATTTCATTTTAGAAAACCATGGATATGATACACCCAAAACAGGCTGTCACAGAGAGATTTTATTGTATATATGTTTATGTGTGACATCATTATCCTTGTGGGGTAGTCTAACATACATATTCTTGGTGAAAATTCATATTAGAGAGTGTGGTGTTACTTCTGTATAAGATTCAATACATATATTTATATAATAACCATGTAATTAGTTTCTTTAAATGTACGTTGCAATATCATATCTAATATAATTGTGTGACGGTTTCTCTATGGGATGTTTTCTATGTGATCTATTGTTGTTGACTGGGTGGGATACTTTAGTGACCTTGAGGCATGACTTGTGGAAATATTGAGTTGGGTGTTATGACTAAATGATTTACAAAATTTTATGTTATTTACTGAGATGAGTTTTTAAATTTTCGGGTAACTCGATATAGAGGTTATTACTATATTGTTAGTTACATTATAGATACTAGACATGGGTGAATGAATAATGTATGATTATAATTATTTTTTGGAGTAAATTATACGATCATTGAGCTGTATTTTATATTTTAAATGTCAATTAATAAATAATTCATGGGTTTTCATGGGTCATACATGAACGAGAGGCATGGTTAACATTGTATTAGAATAACAGAAAGAGGAATTTTGGGATGTGAGTTTAGATGGGGTGATTGAGATGGTTCAATGAAGTGAAATGGTTTTTCACACCAACTTGAGAATTACTTATTTGAGAAATTGGGGTTATTTTTTACAATTCTAGATAATCACATATATAGTGGCATAATTATTGTGTGATACTGTTTCACATGTTTGTTTCACATGATGTTTTTTTGGGATCCAGTGTTTTGAGATGATTTTGATCATGCATGGTAGCATATTCTATTGATTATAATGATGGTTTTCACCTAATAGAGAATGGAATAATAAACTATGGATTATTGGGTCATGGTATAACTGATCCAACTATATATCATTATAGGGTTAATATAATTAAGGACAATGGATTTGAATTAGTGACAGTGAGGAAAAACTGATTTGGTTAGTATTATTTTTCAAGAGTGCATTATGTAATGTTTTATAGTTTGGAGACCATAATAAGAGATCTAAGAACATGATTTTTTAGAATATTCATTTAGATTTTGATAAAAATATTATGTTGGACCCATCTAAGTGTTTGTTGGTGTTTTGGTGAAGGAGAACGGATGCATGAACCCTAATTTAGTCTATTAAACATATAATACCTTTATAGGGTTATAACTGGATGAAATTTTATTTAGTAATGTATGTATGGTAATTAAAATATATTAGGAGCACAAGATATAGACTTCGTGGTCTAACTAGGTAAATATATTTTTGGAAACATTACATTAGGTGACTAAGTATGATAAAATTTTACTCCTACTATGTAGTACATTATATTTTAATATATTAATGGCCATGTGTTATAGAAATGTTCCCAGCTCTGAGACCCTATATTATCATGAGAATATGTATGTGATGGTTGATTATGATGATGATTTAGTAACAAACTAGTGTTGACTATTAATGCCAACCTATGGGTGTAACTTTGACAAAATTGTGAAATTACACTTGAAACCAATATTGGGACATTACTGTGGAATTTTGGGATATAATAAATGCCAGGATGTGTATTATGGTGAGTTTTTGAGTGATTGAATAAATATGGTTCATATTTTCAGGAATATAATATTTATGAATTTTGAGGTTTAGTCCCTGCATTTGGTCTTTTTGAATAGAATGTTTCATGAAGGATTCTGGATGAGAATTATTGAGGATGAGAATTGTTATGGAGAGTATTTACTTATTAATATCACCGTTAAATGTTTATAAAATTAGGTGAAATTTTAAAGTAAGTAATTTTTGTCCAAGATATGGAAATATTTTGAGAATTTGGATTGAAATTTGAATTACGAGTGTTGAAAAAATATTGGGTTATATTATTTGGATATTTTAGGTAGTATAAATGTTGACACATTTTCTAATGAAAATATGGTAGAAGGATTTATGTAACCACATAGGGAATAAAAATGAATTTTAAGACATTAAATAGGGTATGAGATTATTGAAAATAATTGAGAATTCAACCCTAGGAAATTGATTGGATTAATAGATGGTATTTTTAAATTTTTTCAACCTAGGGGGTTAGATTATACCAAAGGTGATTTTGTACTATTTGGATGATGTTTGAATGCCTTTGGGAGTATTTTATTTTTGGTATTTCAAATATTGTTTTATGTCATAAAACATATATATCACTAGGACGATGAAAATTTATTATATGTAGGAAAAATTATCTTATGTATCTAAGATTATATATTATGTAAGAATCATTTATAAAATAAAAAAAATTATATATTGAATATATATATATAATAATATTTTTTATAAAGGATAATACATCTTTTATGAAATTAAATAGTTATAAAATAGGTGAAATCCTTATATATATGCAAATTTTATAAGGAAAACTTCTTATATTTGAAATAATATTATATATTCAATTCCACTAAATGAATATGCATGATATAAAAAATATGTTACATATTTGACATTTATATAAAAAAATTATCTTATGAATCAAAATTATGTTATGATTGAAAATCACTAAATTTAAAATATGTTAAACATTGTAATTATCTAATGTAATGGAAATTTTTCCCAAGGAAATATCATATGCATTGAAAATATTTTACACATCACAATATTCCTAATGAAAATGTGTTTTGTACATATATATTTTTTAAGGAATATATAAGACATATTAATATATATTAGATATCTATATTATTTAAGGAAAATATATCATACATGAACATTATATATCGTATTGGATATTTACTTAAGGAAAATAGCATATATATTGAAAAAAAAATTTATGCATGGAATGAAATATGTCATGGATGGATTTTTTAATAAGGTAAATGCAATGTGTATTCATATATATATTATAATTTGTAGAAAAATGATTAATATTGAAATTTACCAAGTAAATTATTTTATTCATTAATTGAATATATGATGTATAGGGAAAATATTTTATATTTTAGGATTTCAATGATAAAAAACTTATATATGAATTAAAATGTTATATATGAGGGTTTTAAATGGAGAGAAACATATTTATTAAATGTAAAAATATATACATTAGGGAAAATGATTGGTATATTGTTTTTACATGAAAAAACACGACAGATTGTTACTATATTATCTATTAATGTTATTAAATGAAAAAAAGCCTTATGTAAAGTTTAAAATAACATACATATTAAAATTTATTTGTTAAGAGATATAATGACTCAAAAAATTATATTTAACGAGATTAAAATCACAATGGGGGATTTATTATCTTATAAAATAGTGTGTATTACCTTTTACAATACACATATAATCCCATCATCCAACAAGTTTCTCCCTTGATACTCGATGTATTTATGTGCTATTTGATTGAGAATATTTATTGAGGTAAATCTAATAATCATAATAGATTCATTTTTATTTTCTATATCATTTTCTAATTTCAAAATTGTGAGAGTAAAAATAATCTTATTTGGTATCATTTATACAAAATAATTGTTAAATATTCTCAAAATCGATGGGATTTTTCATACGTTAAATAATGGAAAATATTATTGGATGTTTTTTTTCTGATATATTAATCTATATCAATTCCTTCCTTTATTTAGTAATTTTTTCATTCCTGGTAAAAAACTATGGATTTTTTTGGGAATATAAATTAAGTATAATGTTTGTTAAATGCCTAAATGGACATTGGAGGTGTTTCGCCCCCATTTAGGATACGAATTAAGAAATTAAATATTTTTTATTACTTCTTTATTATTCACTAAATATTAACAATTTAATAAATAATGGAATAATTTTTAATTAATCATTTTTGTTTTATAGTTCATTAGAATGATAGAATGAGGAAGTTAAAGCCTCATTTTGATTCATGGTGGAGTTATATTATTTAAGGAATGTCGATTAGGGTAACTAAGTCCAATTTAATGGAAAAAAACTATAGGAATAAGGTATATGATCCCTTGAACATATCATAAAGTATATGTATTTTGTTTTTGTTGCATGTGATATGTTTTCTCCCCACATTTTTGTGATCATCCATTTATTTAAAATAAAATATATCATTTCATTATATTGAAATAATTTAATCATTCAGGGCCTTTATAATCACTTGGACACTGATTTTTACCATGACCATTGATAGTAAAAGGATAGAATAAATTTTTTTGTTTTGTGGAATAATGTCACTGTAATGGTGTACAGTCATTGAGTTAACATATTATCCATTAGTATATATTCCACAAGTGCCTCCACCTAAATGACTATATATGATTATGAATGATTTTCCCTAGTATTCCATGAAAAATAATATGATACCTTTTATCCATTAATATAGTTTAATAAAGAGTATGATTAGTGTTCCACCACCACCATAATATTATAATCTATGTAGGTATTCAATTTTTATGATCATGTGTATCATTATAATCAGAAGAGAATCATTGTTTTTTGTAATATGTTTAGGTCAATTCCCAAATATATTATGTTAATCAATGAAATAGATGGGAGGGATACCTAACCCCCCAAATTGATATTTATATAAGATTTATGGGAGGGAAAACATCCCATTATAATAAATCAATATAAAAAATGATATTTAATGGTTTGATAAAAACTCCTTGATGTGATATATATAATAGATGGACTATAAATGTTCAATACATACTGGTAATAAATCTATTCAATAAATGATATTTTTATGAGGAACACACATACTCTGAAGAAATATTTGTATGAGATAGATGGTAGAGATAATTAAATCCTAAATAATAAAATAACATAAAAATTGGTGTAGACATATGGGACACACTTCCATAGATGCGATATTTATTTAAAATGGACTGGATGGATGAATTCCCCAAATAATAAATGAATTTAACATATGAGATGTACATGATGGAAAAAATGATGTGCAATGTAAAATATATATGTGATGTAAAATGAATATTGATTTCCCAAAATAATGAATAGATGTGAAATTTATATCATATGTATGAAGGTGATGCAATTTACCCGATAATAAATCAATGAGATATTTATATGATATGGAGGGAAGTGCTTCACTACCCTTGATTAAAAATGAATGTAATAATTCAGTTTCAGGAGTGTGGATTAGTATCCCAGGAAGATATCAGTATATGTGAAATTAACATAGTTATATTATATCCCCCTATGTGTTTTTATATACTTATGATTATATAATCATTGAACATTAACCATACCCTTGGTATGGTTATTCCACATGATAAGTGGGACAACCAATATGTCACTATAGATTTTTTCATAAAAATGTATTATTAAGTGGGTTATTTTATTTTTTTCTTCTGTTTCATCCAAAAACATTGAAATTTTGTGTTTTTTCCTTTTGTGAACTACTAAGGAATACGATTTGAAGGAAACCATGATGTAACCCTTACATAGTGATCTTTTCAAATAATTATTTTTTTTGTACATGTTATTTTTATTTTTAGTGTGTGATTTATTCATAACTGTGGTATTCCTATGATAATACATGCAGTTAATGTAGTTTTTATTGTGTTTTAAAAGAGATTTTTCATGATTAGGTATAATGTTTTTAAATTCAGGGGGATTGGATCAACATTTTAAAATTACATTAAACATTTTTATGGATTTTTTTTTTTAATTTTGTGATGTCTTAGTGTTTTCCATCTGAGTAGTTTTTTTCTATGTAGTGGCCAATGAATAGTAAGCACAATTTTTTTATAATTGTTTTGAATAAGCTTCTTTTCTCCCAAATTAGTTAAAATTCGAAATTTCACTTTTACCCTGCTTTAATTGAATGTCGACATTCCTCTATTTCTCATCCTTCTAACTTGAATGGACCAGAGACACCATCCATAGGATCTCCCTTCATTCTACTTGAATTTTGGGGATCTACTACTGCAGATTCAATTTCATTCATCCATATATTGTCCCTCAATAACTTTTATAATTCCCTGTAATTTTTTGAATATTTGATAAAATTAATTAAAACGTTCTTATATTATTCATTTCACAGAACACTAAATAAAAATATTATAATATGAAAGCAGTACATTTGGATTATATTATAAAAAAACAATGTTAAACATTCAATAAATGGAAAACATAGTTTATCTTTTATTGAACACGACACTATGCTTTCATGAGTTACAAAAGATATCGAGTCCCTTCCACAACTTCTATTATAGGAAAGGAAATGTTTAAAAAAATTACAATATACTATTAAAATTATTACTAAAATAATAACTACCTAGTAGTTTTAATATAATATATGAATGATAAAGAATAAATAATGAATTACATGTATAAAAATATATATAAATTGAAACCTTTCTTTATGAGTTATATATAAATTAATGTATGAACTATTTGAGAGTAACAAAATTCAATTTCTAAGAAACAATTTCTTCTACAGGGAAATACCACTATATCTATATAAATAAGAAAACCACATTGGATGAATTTTTTTTAATAAATATGAAATATGAAATATGAAATATTTTTTACACTCATCTATCATATTTTGTAGGAATATGATTAAATTGAATCCTATTTTTTGAATATAAGATGTATTTTTCCAAAAAGTAATTTTAATGTATTTTAATGGGGCTACTATTGTCATTATAATTTTTGACACTTTTATAATTTTAATTTTTGAAAAAATAAACGTCATTTTTATATAAAATTATCAAAATTTAATTTGGGTGAATTTTTTGTATTTTTTGAACAGTTTAATTATTTAAGATCACTGAAAAAATCAAAATTTAATTCAAAACATTATTTTCATAAATTTATTTATATGGAAAAATTATATTCAATTTTTATTGTAGAGTATAATTGTATAAATTCTATAAAAATTAATCAAATTTATGTCATTATAATGAGTTTCACAGTGATATTGGGTATAATAATATTTCAAACATTTATACTTCATTACATAAAAAAACCTTTTCTTCCAATCATATTTATAGGATTAATTTTAACTTAATCACATCCAAAATTTTGATTGAAATTTTGAAAAAAGAAATCTATAATTTTAATATGTATATTTTATAATTTCTATTATAGTCAAATTAGTTTTTTACCAAAAATATTACAGATTGTAAATAAAAATAAATGTAATGATTATGGTAAAAACAATTTTACATAGTGGTTAAAAATTATCTTAAGTAGAAAAATAACATAGAAAACTATCCAAATCCATAAGTTAGAAACATTTCAACCATATAATCCATTGGATATAAAATGAATAATAATTTGAGACACGCGATTTAAGGGATATCTGCCAGTAGTGTTTATCTTAAATTTACAAGAATGCCACTCCCCATACAATATAAATGGGAACTCACCAACCTCACTTATTCAAACCTCTCCAGTCTATTAGGTCATCAAAAACCTACCCAAATGAGCTAAAAAATCATTCATTTAATATTATAAGAACCCATTGTGGTATAAATCAATCCATAGACCCTAATGTGGATGAAAAACAAGTTACTCAAAGAAGATGAGGATTGAAAGTGTATAAAGAAAGTCATGACATTAAGTAAGGGTTTTCTTATATCACTTTTATTTTTATAAGACGAATTCCTCAGTAATCAATTATTTTATTTTTGTGATTTATATAGTTCCAATGAATGTATTCTAGGATTCATATCATTAATCATAGGGATATCTACATATACATTTTACAATTATTCTTTCATGGGGTTTATGGTTCAAAAGTTACAAAATCTGTAAAGTAATTTTGTGACAATTTTTCATTATTTGTGATATATTACATTTTATGAACCTATATTTTTATGTGGTTTAAATACTGAAATTTTAATTCCATATCATTAATCTCCTTTTATCATGAAATTTTATGCTTCATGTAATGTTATTTTTTCATTGGGATTGTGATTCAATGTTAATAGATGGTAACTAATTATTACTACAATCTCATCATATGTCGGGATTTTTTATGAGTATAGTTCCATTGATGAAATATAATGATAATTATCTCAAAAAATATATATAATTTCCATATCCTATAAGGATTCATGATATCTACATGTAGTGGTACCATTTTTTCACACTTTGGTTGTTCATATATTAAAGAAAGTGTTTTTTATGAAAATATGTCGTTATTTCTCTCTTCAGAAAAAAAATATGTTCTACTAAAAAAACCACATTTTCAAGAATTGTTTACAAATATATAATAATATTATTTTTATAAGAATTTTTTACCCATATTTTATACTTAAAAAAAGAATTTAAAAATTAATCACTTTTTCTATTTGATCACTAGACATTTATATAATTTTATATTTATAACTGAATTTTTTATATTAATGAATTTACACAGCATCTTATCAATGAATTCCATGATGATTCAATTCCATGTTTATGAGTTTGTATAGAAATATGTTTTCTGTTAATATATGTGAAATTAGATGTTATAATATGATTTTTAGTGTAAATTGTTTTCAAAAATTCATTGTGTTTAATAATTGTATTAAATTATTTTTATAACATCCTTTATGATTTTTCAACGTTACATTCAATGTGTAATTTTTTAAAAATTCCTATTGATTTAAATAGTGTTTTTAAACAGGAATGGATATTTTATCAAGATATGCATTAAATGATTTTTAATGATAACATTATAAGTATTCATTTTTTTCAAAGAAAATGATTTATGCTTCAAACTTTGATTTTCAAGGATATGATATTTTCCTTAAAAAAATGGTTCATATGTTCATTCAAAATCCTTCCACATATAATATTACATATGTTGAAATATTTTATTCTTTACGGGGGATATAATCTAAGGACATTATTCTTATATTTTATTTTAATTTTTTATGTAACGATGATAAGTTATTATGAAATATGTATGTCTTTCACAGGTTATTCCATGATAAAACAATATTGAAACTCACTTCCAATTAAGGGTTATTCAAAGATGAAATCATTATTAATCATATATCTATTTTATAATTATCATATTATGAAATGTTTAAAATACCCATTTCATTTCATTTGATGTTATACGAGGTTTATGAAACCCATCAATTTTTATGGGTCATGATATGATGAATGTTTTGTTATCATGGGGTACTTGAATGCATTATTTAATTATGTGACAGGTTAGGCTTGTATCTACTTCTAATTAATTGGGTACTGATAAAAAAAATTATGCTCAAATAGTAAATAAGAGTACATATCTTGGAAAAAAAACAGAGCATACACGGGAGGGAATCTGATGCCTAAAACAAGAGGGTACCCCAGAGGGGATCCCATGACAAAAAAAGAGGGTATAGTGGAGGGATTCCCATGGAAAAAACAAGAGGGTACAGAAAATGGAATTTGAAACCCAAAACAAGACGGTATTATAGGGTGCCTCAAAAGGCCGAAACAAGACGGTACATGGGAGGGCTTCGAAAATAAGAAAGAATTGGGAACACGAGAGGGTTTCCCAATACAAAAAACAAGAGGGAACATGATAGGGATTCATAATATTAAAATAACAAGGAAAATGGGTGGATCACAAGTCCGAATTAATAAGGTACATGGGAGAGCATGTAAATACTAAAACAATAGGTTTCCTAGTAGGGAAACCCAAACATATAATAAGACGGTACACTGGATGGAATTCTGAGCTCCAAAGGGTACCCAGGTGATTAGCATGACCATAAATATTTTTGGAAGTAGATGTAGAAATCTATGACCAATGAGTTTCAATGATTATATGTATGCCACAATTATATGAATTAATTCTATTATATTCTTTCATTGATTATTCTTTTTATTCAATTATGATTCATTTCTTTTGTTAATTTTCAATATTTACAACATGATTCAGGTTTATTATACTTGATATATAGGGTGTGATATTTTAATGTTATGGAAATATTCTGATACACAAATAATAATGATAGGTATAAATATCTCCCATATTTACTTTAACTAAAAATCAAAGCTTTCACCTTTATTTTTATTCCTTTCAACATGTTATGAAAAATGTTTTTCTTATGTAGGATTGTTAAATTGGATGATCTTTGTGGGATACATTGAAGATCATTCACCAAGATATAATGTTTTCATCCATGTTTCTAAAAACACTGAACTATTATGGTCCATGGTCAGTAATTTTTTAATGTTCTGAATATTCAGCTATATTGTTGTAATATCGATGAATTTTAAGCTTAAGTCACAATATTTTGTTTCAATTAAACGGTTTAGTAAACCATTAGAAACTAGGATGACCAAACACAATTAAGATCCAAATGGAATTTAAAAATGATTTTATTAGTTATTTATCTAAGGATAAGACGAAGGATTCATAGATTTAAATGTAGATGTCATAATTTAAGCATCTTATAATTATTTTTTAAGGAATGTATGGTTATTGTTATGTTATGTGTTTTTGAAAAATATCATTTTGATCTTAGTAATTAGAATAAAAGATAAGTTTATTTTTTAACATTAAATGTTTTATATTTTTAAATTAAGGGAATTATTCATTTCAATTTTTATGAGGAAATATCATGAAGTGATTCAAAAGGTGGTTTTAGTATTTGTTATTCATATCAAAATAAGGATTCTGAAATGGAAATGCGAAAATTATATGTTTTTCTAACAGAATTTTTTACATAAAATATAATAAAATTGATTAAATTAAAGTTGAGGATCCTTAAGATAAGATTCAAATTTTATATAGTACGAAATGGGTATTTAGGAATAATATGATGAATATTGAGTAATGATTTAAAAATAAATTTGAATTATTTTTGTAAGTATGTTTTGTAATTGAAATATAATTTTATATGAATCATGAAATAAATAAGTATTTTCAGTATATGTTTTTCATTATGGGTTCAAAAGGATACGTTGAGTGGCTCTCCTGAAATAGAAATGTTATTTAATCAAATAGTGATATTTTGATTAAGGGAAGGTACCCCTTAACTTGTTCATGATGTTGAGAAAATTTTGTTTAGTATGTATTATTAGATGATCTATATGGATAATGAAAATTGGATTCCCATATAGATCTGATTATTGATTTTTTTTAAAAAAATTCTATGATATGATGGATGTTGTTTACAAATTTGTTTGGGGATATACGGAAAAAATACAACACTCTTTGGAATGAAAATGAATGTAAAATTTCAATAAGGTTTTATGGTAATTCTTTTTATTACAACATTTGGAGAGAAAACATTATAATTTTATTCAAATAATTGGTATTTGAAAAAAAAGAGATACATTATTTTATATTGTGGATCAATTTGAATAAGATTCCTACAAATGTAGTGACCTTATTTCTAATGTTTTTGATATTTATCTTATGATATGGTTACAAGGTTTACCATTTATGGAATGTTTATGTAGATATTCATAAGTGGTTTCAATGATTAATGTATTATATCCTTATATGAGGATTTATGCATATTGGATAAACTATGATAGACACTTATCTATGATTTTGATTAGAGACATATAGAATGTCATATCATTCGATTTAGGGGTCTCATTATCTTCTAGTGCTATAGGAATGAAAAATTATCATTCAATTCATGTAAAAAGAGATGAATTTGAAATTGATCAAGGCGAAACTGAAGGGTGATATTCTTCTTATGAAATAAAATGATATCAATAATTTCATATTCCACTATTAATTAATCCTGAATAGGATAAGTGTCCCGAATATTATTATTTTATCATCATTTTTGTTTAAATTAATGACCCTTTTAAAGCCAATTAAGGATACAAATTACTGATAATTAATTATCCATAAAAAATGATCTATATCATTTTTCATCAGAACATGACAGTTATATTTATCATTAACATACATTTTTTCACATTCCACCAATGATCTACTATGTTAAAATCTACTAATGAGAAACATTGATTAAATGTTTTTTTATCATTACTTTTTAAATATGTTACAATATTCATTTATATGATGAGGATTCATATGAATACAACATTCAAGTATTAATCCTTTCACAAAACATTCATATTATATTGGAAAAGGTCATTTTTAAGGGGTAGAATGTAGCACACCAAGATTTTGTGAAATATTTTTTTAAAATTAAATTATACCATTTGATATTTCTAATTTCCCACAACACTAAATATAGATGTTGTTATACAATAATATTAAGTTGGTATTTCATTATACACAACACCAATATAATCGTGGACTACACACAACACTTAGATTACCATGAGTTACAAACAAAACTTTGGTTGGCTTGTTTTACACACAATACCAATTCTGTTCGATATCTTCTATTACACATAGGGAAATGTTTTAATAAAGAAAAACATAATGTAAATAATATTATTTAAAAAAATATCACATAGCATATAATATGGATGATACGAATGACATTTACTAAATTATGAATATATTTTTTTGACGTATATATATTATTAATCCTTTGGTTATAAATTATTTAGAAATGAATGTGACAAATATTTTAGAATATTGAAATTATTATTCTATGGGAATTATTATTATATGTACAAACACCATTTTATAATAATAAATTAAACACACATCATTTTTTGAGTATTTTTAATAAAATTTATATATTATATATTAATTCATATTTTTTGACAATCATACAATATATTAGACAGGAAAATTAAACAAATAAATCCAATTTTATGAATAAAAATATATAGTTTTTTAAAAAGTAATTTTACCACCTTTTAACAGTTAACCGACGGTAAATCAAAATTTTAACAATTTAATAATTTTTTTTGAGAAAATAAATACCTTTTCTGAATTTTTTGTAAAGACCTAGAAATACCATGTGACTTTTTTTAAAATTAATTTTGATTATTATTAGTCTACGAAAATTGATGGCACATGATTCCGAGGTCCGGTGTTCCACGAATAGAATTTTGTACTTATTTTAATGTACATTCAGTAAACATATGTGTGGCATTTTCTATCTTTTTAACAGATGATTAGAATTGAAATCATAGAGCACTGTTGACTCTGCAGTGTCGAGATTTACATTTGGGAAGCTTCACTTTGACTGCAATAGGTTGGGAAAAAAGATAAATTTTGGACATTACAATAAATTAATAAAATAACATAAAAATGTTATATTATTTCATTTCTATAACTATTGAGTGGTGGTGGTGAGACCCATGAATTGTCAATCCATTTAAAGGATTGACTCATCAGTTTTGAAACCTCGATGTTGTAATAATAAATGAGGTATATAAATGAACCACATTAATGTCATGTAACACGTTTCAATCCTCCTTCTATTTATTAGAAGCTCGAGCGTGGGATTTTGGCACAAAGGTGAGAAACATTTGACGAATTGATGAGGTAACTTCCACCGAGGAACGGATTCTTGGACTGTATTGTCGGAGGAATCGAATCGGGAATGGCGAATGCTATAGGCTTCTTCAAACATGGATTTTACTTCCACCACCGTGACATCTCCAATGAAATCATAGGTAGGTGGTTAATTTATTAAATATTATCTTTGATGAATTGAATAATATCCTGCTTTTTATAAGGACGGGATGAAGGTAGTGGGCCAGACAAATAATTCTAGACCCTCCGCTTCTACGTTATTGTTGCGTTTTTTAGGGGACAAATTTCTATCTCCATGGAAAGAAGAAACCAGGAGGCACACAACTATTGTGGAATCCAAAGAGGCCCCTAGGTGCGTCCAAAAGGAAGAAAGGACCATTAGAGCCCACCCATGGGCCTGTGGATGTCCCCTCGGCGTGGTATAGATGTAGTGTCATTGGTGACCTGCACCAGTAGCTGAAGGCGGTGGTCGGCGCTCGCCAACTGCGGTAGGAGGTGGTGCCGCTCGGTGTAGCAGTGGACGAATAGGCGGTCAACTAAGAGCTGGCCGCAGAGGAATGGGGTGACACACTCACACACACCATAGTGAGAAATTTTCACCTATGAAGTCAAGTCAATGGAGGGGACTTGCTCTATGCGGGTCACGTGGGCGACGAGGTGGTGCCCCCTAGCACAACCATTTAAAATGAAAATCAGATCTTTGATCCATTTGGGAAGCGAACTGCGTGACCGCCACATGGGCCATGCCATTAGTTGGGCCGAACTGCCACGATGCTTCCCCAGACCGGGTCTAGTAGACCCGAACCAGGTCGTGTCGGCTCAGATTTGGTCGGACCGGACCCGAACCCCTCTCGGGCAATGAAACACTCAGAAGGTCGTGTATTGCTAATCAGACATCTGTTTGAGGAACAATCTGTGGTGATGGGATCCTTAGAGTGATATGACCCATTTGAGATCCTACATTAGAGTTTTGGAGAAAATTGGATTATGGGTGGGTTGGATCAACCCCGAATCCAACTAGGTACTTGGCACTAAACTGCAAATAACATATAGACCTGAAGCTCGGTTGATGCACCGTCTATTGCGTTGGAAACCTTATAACATGATGAAACATAATGTAACATCATTGTGAGACTTCATTCCAGTTGAATCACGACTGATGTCTTGATGATCAGTTTCTCTTGGAATTATGTGTGGTATTAGCTGGAATCCAATGGCTAGTTGTGATATGGAGGATTGAGATAGATCATACGGAGGTTAGTACCGAGCGATCCTATGTGGGTAAGAACCTTGGGATTCTATGTGGTTATGAACATATAAATCCTATGTCAATCAAAACCTATTGAACCGGGGTGGATCAACACCTGGTGCCCCTTTGTGGATTAGCATCTAGTGACCCTGTGTGAATCAACACCTAGAGACCCTGTGTTGATTAGCAGCTAGCAACCTTTTGTGGATCATCACCGAGAGATCATGTGTGAATAATCTCCTTTCAATCATGTGTAGGTATTGTGGGGGTTATTACCTATCAATCCTAGGTTGGCCGGATCCTTTGTGGGTTGGCAGGGGTTAATACCTTTCAATCATGGGTAGGTCAGATCCTATGTGGGTCAGTGGGGATTAGTAGCTATCGATGATGTGTGGGTCAGACTCTATATGGTCAGTAGTAGTTCCTCTTGACAATAAAATAAGATCAATCTTTAAGACTAATCATATGTACATCTATACAATAGTTATGCCTATTTTGGAGCTGATTCTTTTTCTGTAGGTTTTGTATTTGTGATCATGATTTTTCGTTTTCCTTTGTAGAATTCTGAGAGACCTCTGGGGGGTCTTGAGGTCCCAAAAAGTATTTTCATACTCACCCATGCATTGTCTTCACTCCCACCTTGTTTTTCTTGTGCAGATGATGGGCAGCATTGACTGAGACTTGGGAAATAGGACATGATAGTTGACGATAGTGACAGTTGACGTGGAGAGTTGTGGAGACGAACTGTACCTACCCTTCAGGTAGGATACTCAGTGGATAATCTCAATAGCTATTTTATGTTTTTTGCTTTACGTTTGAATTTCTAGTTTAGCATGACTTCTGACCCATTTACTTTTAGTACACACCTTTACTACTACAGTTTTACTTTGTGGTTACTTATTGTTGTTTTTTGGACTATTTTTTTGTAAATTTTTAAAGGTAATGCATTCCGGTTTTAGCGATATGACTTTCCAGTGCTAGTCAACAACTCCTAGCCTATAGCAGGTGGGCTTGGAAAAAACACGGCTCGGGCCACGGGGGACGGGTCGTGACTATGTGTAATTAGAGGAGTATGTTTTAATGAAGAACTAGGAATATGATCTTTTCAATGGGGAAATACTGTCATTTTTTAGTGTAGTTTTCAATTAGTGGAGTCCATTATTAAGGCGGCGGCTGATGTGTCCAAACTCCAGGACCGTGAATTCTGATTTCTGACTCTGTGCAAAAAAACACTAATTGCGTGTATTTTGGAAATTGTTATACTATGATCTTTTTTTGAGTTAGATCGCCAGATATAAATTATTGACAATAGTGCATCTCTTTCTTTTCAAGATGTCGTCGCATAGACAAACATCCAGGATTCATGAGAGAGTACACGATAATGGCCCACCGAGTGATGTGGCCTCAGTGCAGGGCCCACTTACGATGTTAGCACATTTGGGGGGGGGGGGGGGTGCACCGGCAGCACCACCAACTATTTGGTAGAAGTTTCCACTAGCCCCACTAACAGATGGTGCACACTGGATTAGTACGCTGCATGAGTGCCAATGATAATGTCCTTTGAGGTTTTGATGCGAGAGAGATCCCCAGGCAGCAGAGGACTTGACAGAGGTTGTGGCATGACTTTTCTTCCTAGTTGGGACACCAACAGATTTGATGGTGATCCTAGATACTAGTATTTTATTGGGAATTGTAGGAAGATGGTGGACCAAAAATTCAAGTTACATAATGATGTGAAGCTCAAATGGATAGACATTGAGAGCCACTTTAGGGAGGGGTTCATCCCAGCAACACTACACAATGTGCGTATTCAGGAGCTGATGCACTTGCATAAGTGATGTTTGAAAATAGCTATGTACTCGAGAAGATTGATTAACCTCTCATGCTGCTCAAACGATATGGTATGAGACCCATTATTTTGGCCCTGACCATTGAGAATGGTCTCTGGTGAGATATTAGAGCATCAATGATATCCTTTAATATATCGACAGAGGATGTAGTTCTGGATCGAGCATTATTGGTGGAAAACTTCTTAACTCAGCTGTCACCGATGGTGAGAGAAACAACCATACAAAAGGTAGTTTGGTAATCATTAGGAGGAAGTAGGAAGATGAAGTAAAAGTACATGTGGGATAGAACCTCTAGTGGATGTCCCCGGGACACTGGGTCGGAGGTGTGGAGCTTGTGAGGCCGATGAGGTTAGCAGGGAGGCTAAGTGTGCATCACGTGCGGCGGGTAGGGCCACATGGCTCGCCACATCCCAACCCGCCATACCGATGATCAGCAGACGGTTGAGGGACCACCGAGGAAAATGACGTTATTCGAGAGAGGAGGACTCCAGGGAAAAATACATAGCAAAGGAGAATATCATGCAGCAGGTGGTGGGTGACGATTTTAGGTTTTACCACCACCACCCCCTTGTGTTCCATCCTGACCACAATGATTTGGTGGATATGGGAAAGCTCACCATGAGGTGGAAGAGACCTATGACCATAGTTCCCAAAAGATTATTAGAGGTACGATCTATGTCTATTACACCCTATAAATAGTTCTATAGACATAGTTGCAGTAACTATTTCATTTCAAAGACCCTCGCTTGGAGCTCCGGGATTCCAATGGAGAAGTTAGCTTGATCCTTATGATTAGGGACTCCTATGGGAGAGGATTCGAAAATTACACACATTATCAGGTAGTGTCAGCTCAATATATCAGGCGAGTGCTTCAACTGGGATCTCCTTGTTACAACATCGAGGCCTTAAGAGAGAATCTTGTTAATGGGCTACCTATCCACAGTCCCTGCTTGGGTCTTCTATTTTAGGCACAAAGTGTGGTGTGTCCATGAGAATAGGACCAGGTTTACCATCACTAGTGAGAATGAATCCTTTGAATCACATGATGGAATATCATAGAGAAGGGTGCATCTGATTACTAATTAGATGGATAGCCTCACCCTCAGAGTAGTTCATGTTTGGTGTCCGAGTTATCCTATAGTGCTGGACCAGTATGTTGATGTCTTCCTTGATGACGTTTCAGGACAACCTTCTCACCGCGAGGTAGACTTTCACATTGACCTGTACCCTGGGACGACACTGATATCTACACCAGTATATTGGTTGGCTCCCCTAGAGCTTTGTGAGCTAAGGGTACCATTGAAGAACTTATAGAGAAAGTTGATAGTAAGTCCCAATATTTCTTCATGGGCATCCCAGATCTTCTTCTCCAAGAAAGAAAATGGATTTCTATGGATTTTTGTTGACTGTTGGTGGCAGAACTCGGTGTTCGCGAAGAAAAAGTATTTTCTAATGAGGATTGATGATATCTTTTTTGTGAGAAATTTTCATGTAGTGTTCATGGGGATCATGAATTGGATCTTCTAGCCAAAAATTGATCACTTCATGGTGGTCTTCATTGATGACATCTTGATACACTTGGTGTCAGAGGAGGACCATATCATGCACATGAAGATTGTTCGGGATACACTCCAAGAGCACTAAATTTATGTAAAGGTCCTGAAGTTCTAGTTCTTGATTTGAGAATTCCCATTCCTGGGGAATGTTATTTCAGAGGCCAGAGTCATTGTAGATCTGAAAAACATAAGGACAATTCTTTCTTGGGAGCCACCTAGTAGTGTGACTGAGGTGTGGAGTTTCCTACTATTGGTTGGGTACGACCAGAGAATATTACCTGATTTATCTAGGGTACATGAACCATTGTAAGTCTTGAAAATGAAGGGGAAACAATTCTTAAGGATGAATAAGTGCTAGAAGAGTTTTCAGTAGCTGATGCAGAGACTGACATGTGCCCCCATCTTGAGGCTACCAAAATAGGGTGTTGGGTATGTAGTCTACTGCGACATACCAAGGACCGAACGTGTTAGTGTCCTGATGCAGGAGAGAGTCGTTATTTCCAATGTATCACAGAAGTTGAGACAACATGAGTAGAACGACACTACCCATATCTTGGAGTTCACATCAATGGTATTTTTCCCTGATGATATGACAACACTACTTGATTTTTTAATGGTTTATTGTTTACTCTGATCACAAGTGTCTTAGGTGTATCTTATCATAGAAGGACCTGAACCAGAGATAGAGAAAATGTCTAGAGTTCCTCTAGGACAGTGGAGTTTAGATAATATATACTCGTGGGAAGGGGAACGTAGTAGCAGATGCACTCAGCTGGAGGTATGGTCTACAGTTGCAGATTGAGGCAGCATAGCAGCTAGTCATGTTGTAGATATCCTTAATGGACAGAGATGGAGTATCATACCTGATGTCTATGAATATCACTCCCTAACTACTACAGAGATCTTGGGAGGCATAGATTGGGGATGTTTACTGTGTTGCCCGACCTATTATTATATCCTCAGGAAAGGTACCTAAAGCATTTTATGAAGATGGGGAGCATGTTGTTCTCTTCCATGGACACACCAGGGTACTGGTGATGATAATAGGGTAGGTTTTGAGAGAGTTACTTACATCCCCATTAGAGGTATATCCTGGAGTGGCGAACTTGTACCAGGACCTCTGGCGTCAGTACGAGTGGCTAGGGATGAACAAAGTAGTGGAAATGTTTGTATCCTGATGCCTCACTTGTTTGCATGTGAAGACCGAGCATCATGTCCCAGTGGGCTTAGCTCATCCACATGAGGTACTGGAATGGATGTGGGATGGTATCTCCAAGTATTTTGTGATGGGGCTACCACATATGTCCATGGGCCATAATTTCATCTAGGTGATCATCGACCGACTCATCAAGCCAGCACAGTTCCTACCCATCTGAGAGTAGGTATATGTATAGGTCTTGGGATGCCTTTATGTACAAGAGATTTTTTGACATCATGCAGTTCCATCGATGATAACATTAGATTGTGATGTACCTTTTACATCCCGTTTGTGGAAGGAATTATGGGTGGAGTTCGATACTCAACTACGCTTTAGCACCACCTTCCATCCTTAGAAAACTGGCCAGATCAAGCGAACCAAACAGACACACAAGGACACGCTTCATGCTTCTGTCCTCGATTTTGGCCGCAATTGGGAGGACCACCTGCCCAGGTGAAGTTCTCATACAACAATATTTATCACTCAACCATTAACATGGATCCATTTGAGGCCTTATACGGACTACCATGGAGATCACCTCTTCACTAGAAAAAACAAAGGGAGTTAGCACATACGGTTCCAATGTTGGTATATGAAACCACGGAGAATGTGTAGATCATCGTGGAGAGGGTGAAGTCTATATAGGGTTGGCATAAGTGTTACCCAGAAAGGAGATGGAGACCCTTATATTTTGTGGATGGTGACCATGTATTCTTACGGGTCTAACCCCGACTAGGATTACCAAGGTTTGGATAGGGTGATAAGATATCTTTGAGATTGGTCTGGCATTTCTTGTTACTCAACGATGTAGGCAAGGTGGCATACAGTCAAGCACTTCCCCCAAAGATGCTATGGGTTCATATTGTATTCCACAGGTCACAACTAAGGAGATACATTCATGATCCATCGCACGTTATCGAATGGGGTGAGCTAGACATCGACAATGGGGTGATGATTGCGGTGTTCTTAGTGCATACAGAGATCGACCGGAGCGGGTCCTCAGGGGTGTTTGATTTCTCTGGTGAGAGTTCGTTGGTAGCTTCATAATCTCCAAGTGAGCACATAGGATTGTGAGGTTTTGATAAGTGCTCAGCACCCCATTTTTCTTCCCTAGTTTTTTTGTTGCTTTCAGGGATGAAAATACCTATGGTGGGGAGAATGTAATGACCTAGAAATTCCATGAACTTTTTTTCAATTATTTTTTATTATTACGAGGATGAAATATTTGATGGTGCATGATTACGTGGCACTGTGTGTCTAGAATGGAAATTTGAACGTTTTCAAGGTATGTTCAGTAAACATACGGGTGTAGTTTTATAATATTTGAATCGATGCTATGAATTAAATTTTGAGAGCACCGTTGAAATAGCAGCATCAAGATACACTTAAGGGAAGATTTACATCAACCATAGTAGGTCGGGAGAAGAAGATAAATTTTGGACATTACAAAAAAATAATAAAATAACATAACAATGTCATTTTATTTCTTTATGTTACTATTGAGATGTGGGGGAGGACCAATGAATTGTCAAAACATTTAATGGCTTGACTCTTCTGTTCTGTATACTCGACTTTGTAACATTAAATTTGGATCATAAATGAACCACATTAATGCCATGTAATATGTTTGGATCCTCTACCTATTTAATAGAACATCTGGAATGGGATTTAGGCTTGAAGGTGAGGAGCCTATGATAAATTGTTTGGGAGACTTTCACTGAGGAATAGATGCTTGTACCTCAATGTCAGAAGAATCGAATTGGAATGAATGAACAATGATGGCTTCGTCAAGCATAGATTCTTCTCCGACCATCGCAACATCTCCAATGAAATCAGACATAGGGTGTTTATTTATAAATGATTATATTTGATGAATTGAATAATATCTCACTTTTTGTAACACTTATGTGTAGGACATGATCCAAATGAACAAGGTCGGACCCTCCACTGATTCATTTATGATGGGATCTTCTGGGTACATATTTCCAAATCAAGAGAAAGTGGAAATTGGGAGGCACATAACTACGACGACATCCTGAGAGGCCTATAGGCATGTATGGAATGAAGAATAGACCACCCCCCGCCCCGTGTGTCCCACAGATGTCTCGCTAGCACAACACTGATGCAGCAGTGTAGGTGACTGGAACAGGAAGGTAAAGGCAGCGGCTGCCGATTGTCGGTCATGGAAGGAGGTGGTGCGGCATCAGATGGAAATGTGGCTGGATCTCTGATGGCCGCTGAGGGGGAGGTGGTTCACCATCGCCCCCCACAGTGAGCAGGCCGTAGCTATGAAGCCACGACAAAGGAGTGGACCCGTTCCATATGGGTCTTTTTGGTGACAAGGGGGCGCCCCCTGGTGCCACCACTTAAATAGTTGAACGACACTTTGAGCCGTTCGGGAGGCGGACAACGCACCCCCCATGTGGATCGCACCACCAGGCGGGCCAAACTAGAGTACATAGACTAGTTAAGGTCGGGATGGGTCGGTTCGGCGACGACATGGTTGGTCCACCTCCACGATCATTATTTCATATTTGGATTTCATAACATGATGAAATTATTTTAAAAGGAAAATAGATAACATCTAATATTGTTATGTATTTTGGTATTGAAAATGGTTGTGAGAAGAAATTGATAATTTTTAAATATATTGAAATGACATATTTCAATTGATATGTTGAAATGTTAACTTTCCTTCAGGCTTGTTATAATTTTTATTAAAATGTTATTGTTCTTGGGCATTGATTACATATATAGGTGGTTCCGTGATAAACCTAAGAAGGGTGAGCCTGAGATAGGTCTCCAATGCATTGATTAATGTGTTGGAGGTAAAAATTAATGTTTCAAAGATGTGATTTAGGGAATATATTGTAATAGGTACTCCAACATAACACTCTACGTAGCTTTGAATTCTATAACATAAGTATGTTATAGATTCCAAAATAAACCTTTATAATTTATGATTTCTATGTGTTATTCATAAATCTAATTATTCCATGAAGTGTGTTAAAGAGATTATATTTTTTATGTATTGATGTTATAATGTTTTCTTCATTTATTTTGTAAACCTTAATGAGCTTTTAATACTCATCCCATGTATTTGAAACGTTTTTCATACGATATAAGGTAGGGAAAGTGAATGAAATAATTCAACAATATTTATATAAATAAAGTAATTCATCTTTTCTTTTAATGGTTTTTATTTTATTTTCAAATGGATTCTGAGTAGTAGTGTCTACAATGTAGATTTTGAGATGTAATGTAACATTTATGGCCTAATTATCTAAAAATATAAACCTGAAAATATCCTTAATGTGAATTTTTAACATTATTCAAGATTATGTAATGTTTACGGATGGGTCCATATAGTTGGTATCAGTTTTCAGTTTAAAAAACAATAGGAGTTATGATAAAATTAAATTAATATCCAGAAATAAATTTATAGTCAAATTGAAATGCTATAGAATTTACATATTACTATGTCCCTTCGCCTAAGATATTTCTTTTTTCAGAATGGTTTTCTGCAGTGAAAACATGGAAGATATGACAGAACTACACCAGGAAGAAGACAACCATCCAATTTAGAAACCTGAGATGGTCTGAACAAGAACTGAATAGTTTGTTGTAGTGATGTCACAGTTGAATTAATATATAAATAGTGGAGGTATCCATGAATGAGATCATCCAGATCAACAACAGAAGAACATGTTAGTAGTGAAGCCTGTCATTAGGAAAAATCCCACATCATTCAGAGGATCATCATGTCATATGTTAGCTGAAGGTTGGATTAAAGCATTTGATAATATTTTCGATGTCATGTAGTGTTTAGAACATCAAAAGGATAGTCTCACTGTTTATCATATTGAAGGGGAAGCGGATCATTGGTGTTAAATGGTTAAAAATGTCAGGGATAGTGAGGATAATGATGCTATTGATTAGGATGAATTCAAAGCTATGTTTCTTGGGATATATTTTCCAATGGTGTTTCATATTAGGATTGGTATAAAATTATTGAAATTGAGGTAGGAGGATGACTCATGGCTACTTAAGAATCAAAATTCACTTGAAAGGAAATGTATGATCCAAATTTTATAAGCGATCATGACAGTAAAATAAATCATATTTACTAGTATCAAATCCAATTTATTGATGGGATTTAGCTTATTGTGAGATAAAATGTTTTTAAAAACGTGTTTGATGTGAAGAGAAGATGTAAATGGAGTTTTCTGATGATAAGGTGTTCTTTGAAAAACAAACAAAATAGGAGGATGAGGTTTCAGAAGAAAGGGAATTACACTTAAAAAAATTCTAATTTAATGAAACTTATGTTTAAATTTTTTAAATATCGTGGTAAAAAATCACGCATGGGAATGTGTTTTGAATTCTGTTAAGTGCTACCGATGTGGTAAAATTGGAAATAAGGGTCATAATTGCACTAAAAATTATTAGGGTAAGGGTAAGAAACAATCTAATTTATAGTCAGTAAAATGTTTTATGTGAAACGAAATTGGTCATTATACAAATGAGTATCCAATGAAGAACTCAACTAAGTGAAAGCATCCACACTACAATGAAGAAAGGAGTGGTGAAATCCTTTGAAACTATATCAACAGATGTTAGGCCATCAAATTTAGTAGTATCATGTTCACTATTTTTTATTCAGATTAATCCAATGTGTTGTTTGATTTAGGGTCTACTAATTCTTTCATTTTTGAGATGTTTTCTTGTAAATTGGGAATTCTATCTCATTATATGAATACAAGTCTTATGGTAAAAATATTGGGAGAATATTTTCATACAAAAAAATAATAAGAACTTTTCTATCCATGTGTGTAGAAATAATATACCTAAAAACCTTATTGTTTTTTATCTAGTATAATTTGAAGTTATTTTGGTATAGATTGGAATTCCATTTATACTATTATGATTGAAAAAAGAGCTAAATAGGTGTATTTTCAGAAAAAAATATCAATATTTGTACAAACATGAGCCCTTTCTTTTGATAACATATCCGGAAGCTGAAAAACTAGTAAAAGGTGGAAATGAATGATACGTTGAACATATTGTTGAAAACAAAGATACTACTTAGGTTAATGATGTGTCAGTGGTAAATGAGTATGATGATGTTTTTCTAGATCAGTTTATTTGAATAATGCTAAATCAAGATGCTAAATTTACTTTTGACATAATACCTAATGCTAAGACAATATCAAAACCCTTTATCAAATGACTCAAATTGGACTTTTATAGTTAATGATGAAATTTCATGAGTAATTAGATAATGGTATCATTTGAGCTTGAACATCATCATGGGGTGCAACTGTCTTATTTTTTTGTTCAAAATAAAGATGGTTCAACTATAGTTTTCATTTATTATAGGGCATTGAATAAAATAACTATTAAGATTAAGTATCCTTTGTCTCATATCGATGATTTATTTGATCATCTCTAGGGAACTCATTATTTTTCTAAGATTGAATTGAGGTTGGGGTATGATCAGTTGAATATAATGATGAAAACATTCCAAAGACCGTGTATCATACAAGATATGGCCATTATTAATTTGTAGTTATGCCTTTTGGGTTAACCAATGCACCTGTTGTATTCATGGATCATATGAATAAGATTTTCCATAAGTTCTTGGATATGTTTGGGGTAGTAATTGTATGATTGAAATAAATTGTAGAAGCTCAATATAACAGAGGGGGGTGAATTATTTCTTTAATAATTCCTTTATAAATTCTAACGTTGACATAAAACATTATATTGTATAAAAAAGTTATACAATGTAAATTCATAAGGCCATTCATTCTACAAACTTACTAGATTTCGGAAATATGGATCCTGAAATGAAACATAATAGAAGTTTACAATGTCAAATATTATACATTAAAGAGTATATAATCTTAATAATCAAATTATAAAAATATAAGAAAGTATAAGATTGTTATACTTTTCTTAGTAATCAAAATGAAGTGTAAAACAAACTTGAAACAATACAAGTAACAAGTAAGAAATATTTTAACCCAAATAGTAGGGTATCCAACAACCTTGGATAAAGGACCCTTGATTTATAATTTCAAGAATGTATATATTACCCACAACAAGGTATGTCCATGATAGGAATATCAGAGTCTGCCTTCTAATCCCTACAAGCCCTCCAACATCAAGGTAGACGACACCTCTATCTACCTTATTAATGAGCTCTCAAACATTAAGTTAGTCAGCACCTTTGTATTCCTAACCTGAGAAGCCCAAGAAATTTCACAACAACAATCAGAGTCACCCAAAGCAAGATGAACAAGAATTTTAGTACACACAAGGCATGAGAGTCACTATCTCTAGAAATCACTTTAGTATCTTTTAATATCAAGAGTTGTAGAACAATCATCGAAAGTTATGAGCTTGTTCAAATGAGCTCCTAATTATAGGTATTTTTCCAATGGTCTTCTCCCTCCTCCAACCATCACATTTTTACTTGGATCTTGGAGGGACATATACACATGTCACTCAAACAATTGTTGATTAGAAACAGAATGGATGACATCATTTCATAACTGTAAAAAGGATATGTAAAATATGGTTGCTCTATCAAATCTATTTTTTGGAGTCTAAGGAAAAATAATGTTTAGATTCTAAGAGGAAAACATTCACAGTCTATATTACATGGATATTCAGATTCATTTTTCCAAGTAATTCACAATTAGAATTATGAAGACATTAGAGTCTGAATTCGGAGTTCTAATTCAAATAAATTCAGAGTCTTAAATCCAGAGAATTCAGATTATAAATTATAAGGAATTTGGAATCTGAATTCAGAGGAATTTAGTTTCCGAATTTAGAGGAATTATGAGTCTAAATTTCATAGAATTTGGAAACTTAATTTCAGAGAATTCATAACCCAAATTTCATAGAATTCAGATTCATAATTTTATAGAATTTGGAACCTAAATTTCCGAGAATTTAGATAATGAATTTCAGAGAATTCGGAACCTAAATTTCAGAAAATTTGGATTATGAATTTCAAGAAATTCAAAACCTGAATTTCAGAGAATTCAGAACCTGAATTTCATAGAATTAGGAACCTAAATTCTGATCCTGAAAACATAATTCCCTATATCTATGTATTTATAGAATTCCGTTTTTAGAAGTAAAAATAAAATTTTCACTTTGGAATAAAAAGAGTTAAATTTAGAGAAACTAAAATTTGAATAATGAAAAACAGGTAAGAATATATTTTCCTTGTGGAAGAAAAATTTTCATTATTAAGGAAATTATGATTAAAAATAGAATTTCATTGATGAATGAAAATATTCCTTATTAAAATAAATCATAAGGAAAATATAATTTTCCTTGAGATAGAGTGTTTTTGATTTTCGAAACATAAATTTAAGGAAATTTATAAGGAAACCATATTGAATCATCAATCTCCCCCTTTATGGAAAAAAAGCATCCTAGCTAAAAATAATATAAAGACTTTTAAATTTTTATGAACAAGAAAATAAACACTCTTCTCCCTTAAATTATGTATCTTAATGAATGTGACTAACTCCCCTCATAGGCTTCTAAATCCCGAAGGATCATATTCTTGATTTCCTGAATGAGATTCTACATTTTTCTAGCATATGAGAATCATCATTATAAAAATATTCCCTAAGATGAAATCCCCCTTACATGGGAAAATTTATTCTTTACATTGGATTATTTTTTTGTCATTCCTTTATCCCCTAATGTGATTTTCAAAAATGAATAAAGGTAATGGAAAATAAAATATGGTACTTCAAATATTATTCTTAAACAACCAAAAATATGCAGTGCAACAAAAATTTTATTAAGATTTGAAAGAATTTTTACAACAGGGAAATACAACAAAAGAACATATTTTAATTAAATTATCCATCTTTCACTTTAGGCATTACCTTCTTAACAATAATTTTCCACCTCTTGAGTTCGTTGTGATCATATTCCACATGCTTGAGTCACTGATCTTCATCTTCACTTTTCCTTTCTAACTCATTAATTTTTTCTTCCTGATCATTAAGCATATTATCCTAAGCCTTCATGCCTTCTTCTTGTTTAGAAAATTTTTCCTCAAATTTGATTCTAATATCCCTTTCCCTCTTCCAACGCTGAACATCTATGTACATTTTCCAATTCAGATCTTTCACTTATTGCTTCCGAGTAGTTTATTCAAGAGATCACATGTCTTCAAAAGACATAGTGAGATCATTTAACATAGCATCTTCAGTTTCAAAATAATCCATGACATTATCTAGACACTCATTGAGAATTATCATCTCTTAAATAGTTTTCCTTGACCAAAAAGTCATCTTCTGGAAAGATCTTTTATGGGATTCATAATTAATGAAAAAAGTTTTGAAATCATCCTCCTATTTGAAATCTTATCTGTCACTATGGATACTATATCTATTTTCAGATTTACGGAATGTTGAAGTAGTTTGAATCTTAAATATATTCTTGGAAATAATAGAATAGTACCTAAAGGCTTCTTTAATAACCAAAAAATAAAGTCATGGTCAAGAGAAGCTGATTCTAAATTCAATGGATTTGTTGAAGATGATTCATTTTCATGCACGTCATCTTTCTTCTTTGATGAATCACCAAAAAATTTCTTACTGACCAAAGTCTTGGGATGAGTATCAACCACCACCTGATTTCCCTTATCAGTTCTCAAAATTATTTCTTCTTATTTTGGGGAATAATGTTCAATATTTGATAGCTGAAAAATATTATCTTCATAAACTTCTTACTTCTCAGCTCTTGTCTCAATATCCTCTTGTTGTATCAAAACATGATTGCTACTTTCTTCGTCAAAAAATTTATTTACTTCTTCCTCAACCTATTCATCCTTTCATGGGATATCATGTTTTGAAGTCTCAGATTCAGAATTTCAAATTGATAACTTCTCATAAGTATTCTACTTCTCATGAAAATATTCTACTTTCTTTATCATATCCTCAATCTAACCAGTCCCTTCATCTTCTTATTCCACTTCATCTAACTGGATTATTTATTCTTGTTGATCTCATTCTGGAATAACCATCTTATATCCCAGAGTCTCTAGAAGTGATTCAATTAAAAAAGATTATGGTACCATAATTTTCTCAGAAGATTTTTCAGTATCCTTAAGAAGAGATTGTATTATCTCATCCTTCGACATCTTCTCCTTTTTCATCTTCTCTTTTTATTGCTTCCGAATCTCTTCATCCACCCTATCTTCTAACACTTTTTCCAAAAGGGTCCAAGACAAAAATAAGATCCCCTTTATTGTTGTTTTTCTTATCCTCTATCCATTTTGAAACTACTTCATTAGGATAATATTTTTTCTTCTATGACATTTGTAGTGCTGACAAAATTTCATTAGCCATAGGATTTTTTTTTCATTCTCTTCAATTTCCTTCACCTTTCCCTTCCCTCCACCATTCTTAGTGGTTTTATCTATAACATGTTACTTTTATAAATCATTAACGTATTCATTTTATAAATCATAAAACACCCCATATTCACCAGAAAATCTAATTTTCAACCTCCTAATAGTGTCTTTACTTAGCAACATTACCCTGTAATTTCTCAACATCGACTTGTAGGAAATTTTCATTGACTCTAAACAAGAAACAATGATCACAGATAGAATTGTTGGATACATGATAATATGAGAATTCAGATTCCGATTCTGGATATTTTCAATCATTACCAAGAGAAACATAACCATGTTAATATTCCTTAGATTCACCAGGAAATCCAAAACATATATATATATATCTTCTTCAATGTATCATTATCTCCTTTACTCAGAATGACAAATCCATGAACCCAGTGTTTAAGAACTTGGAAATTTGATGAAAGATGAAGAATCTTTAGAGTCTTAACACCAAAAAACAATGAAACTATATGGCATTTTCATTATGAAATAGTCTTATAACATTAGGTAACTTATGTGAATAAAATTAAGCTTCTCCGTTGTAAGGTATTCTAATCAGACTTGATGCCGTAGAATAAGAAATAAGATTAGTCTATCATGACACCTGAAAGAAAATTTCTGTTTTCCTCCTTGATTGGAAAATTATACAGATTCAATGATCTCCACTAGCAACTCTAGAACCACCGGATCCTCTGTCTTGCGATTATATAAAACTACACACTCTTATCCATTTAACATGATGATTTTTTGAGATGATATAATCATACATATTAATGAAGTCTGGGTCTTCCATCATTTCACGATAAATATTCCATTTAGAGATTTCCTTTTTGGTTGACATTTCTTTTTTAGGAGAAGATTCTTTAGGCATTTGTAACTACAAAAACATAAAAGATCAGGAAAGACCTTAAAAACTGAGACAGTGCTTCAGCACACAAAGGCTTGATAAATGATGTGGGATAAGCATCGATGAGGCTTCAAAAAGGAAATTGATGTGAAGATTTATCTTCCAAAAAAATCTAATGATAGAACAGGAGTTTGTTTCGCTGGCCGATATAGGGTCTGCCAGAAAATATTGCAAGAGGGGGCGAGGCCAAAGCCCCCCAAAGTCTAAACAGGATCAACAAAGGCAAGCTCCCATTTCCCTGAATAACAGGTTTGAAGGTTTTCTCGAGGATGCTTCATGCTCCATGCAGATTATTACCTCTGACATAGAGGATGGGTGCAAGAATGATCACAATGGGGGTGAATGCACTCAACAGGAAGTTAGAACTCCATCTCAGGTGAACGGAGGTCACTCAAGGAGGAGGAGAATGAGGGACTATTCGTCCTCCCCCCCCCCTTTGGAGACCATATCGTCCAGGAAGATAAGTGGGAAAAGGGGAACCTCGGAGGAGGGTGGCACACGGATGGCAGGTGTCCAGGGGGGGAATTCATTGGAGTTTTTACTTAGCAGTGAGGAGGAAGTGTCTGAGCAGGTGTTATGGCTCAATGCCTCGGAGCAGGAGGCCGCTTCCATGATGGGGAGAACCTTAAGGGAAAAATTCAATGAGGAACAATATGCTTGGATTGATAAAAAAGACTCAATCCTTGTTTGGGGTTTCAACAGAGGGAGGATCAACATCGAGGAGTATATTCAATCATGGGACCAATTGGCCTCGTAATTTGAAAAAATTATGTCAGATTCCCCAAACATACAGGTTTCTTCGTTATCTTGGCAATCGTCTCAGGACATGGTATCTGGTAATCTTAGTTTCATCTTCAATGCTCCTAGTTAATTGGGTGGTTTACATGCATGGGTTAGGGGGTCTTCGGTCTGGCATGGTGGTTTTTCTGTGTTGTGCGGTTTGTGTGCTATTTGTCGGTACGTCACAGGTCTTCTGGTTGGGCTAGAGCTTTCTGTCAGCTTCTTTGCAGATCATTTGAGACATGGCTGTTTTGGAGGGATGGCAACATCGGGAGGGACCATTCTTGCATGGGATCGCCGAGTGCCCTGCATGGGGATGGTGGTTATGCTGTTGCTAGAAAGAGGTATCATGTTTCTTACTTTCTTTTGATTGGGTTGTTGGGTGTTTGTTGGAACCTACGGTTTCTCACTTTTCCCATAAAAGTGTTTTTCTTAATAAAATAAATACTTTCTTGTATAGTTCATAATGAGGAAGAAAAATTTAGGAATAACTTTATATTCTGAAAATTTTTATTGAAAAAATAAATTTAGACTATGAAAATAAATTTATTATGAGAAATTTCGACTACAGAATATTTTTATTACAAAATTTTTGATCCAAGAAAAAAATTTTGATTACCAAAAAAATAAAAAATTTACAATGAAAAAAACAGATTATGAAAAATTTTGACTACCATGTCAATGTACCCCCCTATGAAAAGGAGTTTCTTATTGTAAGAGAGAAGTTTTAATATGAAGTTAATATCAAACATTACATTATGGTTATCATTCCAATAGTTTATTAATGTATTCAATTCTATCATAAGGTAATGATTTTGTGAAGGTATTAGCAAACTAATCTTGGGTTCCGATAAATTGAAAAATGATATCCCTTTTTTGTGTGTGATCCCTAAGAATGTGATGCCTAATATCATCGTTTTTTGCACAAGAGTGATGTGAATGGTATTTATTTAATGCAATGAAACTAGTATTATTACTCAAAATTTGTGTTTTGGTAAAACTTATACCATCGTCTGTGAGTTTGCGTTGCATCCACAATACTTGAGCACAAAAACTTCCAGATACTATATATTCAGATTATAGCATGGAAAGTGATAATGAGTGTTTCTTTTTTCATGGCCCAGAAACTAATGAGTCTCCTAAGAAATGATAAGTCTCGGATGTACTTTTCATATATATTCTACAGACACCAAATTATGCATCTGAAAAACATTTTAAAATAAAATCATTTCCAGAAGTATAAAAGAGTCGTAAATCTATGGTTCCTTTTATGTAGTGAAAAAATCCTTTTCACTACATTTAAATGAGATTCCATATGATTGGATTTATATATTTCACACATACATACTGAAATTGTTATGTTTGGTCAACTAGCTGTCAAGTAATGTATACTTCCTATAACACCTCAAAATGATGTTTGATCTACTGGTTTCCTAGCTTCATCAAGATCAAGTGAACCTGAGATACCAATAGGAGAACTTATACTTTTATAGTTTTCGTATCCATATATTTTAAGAAGATATATAATATACATATGTTGGGATATATAGATTCCGTATGGTTTTTGAGAAATTTAAAAACCAAGGAAAATGTTTACTCACCCATCACACTCATTTCAAAATCAGATTTTATTAGATCCGTAAAGCAATATATTAATGATTACTCAGTTGAACCAAATATTATGTCATCAACATAAATTTGAGCTATCAAAACATTTTTATTATATTTCTTTATAAAAAGTGTTGGATCATCATTTTCCATAACATAATTTTGTTGTAACAAAAACCTTGAATCTCTATCATAATAATCACTTGGTTCTTGTTTAAGTCCATATAAATCATTGGTAAGTTTTGAAACATGTTCAGTATGTTTTCAATATTCAAAAATAGGAGGATGTTCATCAAAAACATCCTCCTGAACATAACCATTAATGAAGGCACATATAATATCCATTTGAAAAATATTGAAGTTGAATAATTCTACAAATGAAAGTAGAATAAGAATTGATTCAAGTCTAAATACTGGAGGATTGTTTTCTTCATAGTCTACACCTTCTTGTTGACTATAACCTTTAGCTACTAATTTATCTTTCTTTCGTACTATGATTCCATTTTCATCACACTAATTACGGAAAACCCATTTTACTCCGACAACAGAAATTTTCTTAGGACTGTCGACAAAGGTACATACATTATTACTTTCGAATTCATTTTTCTCATCTTATATAGATTTTATCCAATCGTCATCACCTAAAGCATCATCAGTGAAGTATTTTCCTAATTGGGAAAGGAAAGCTAGATGTTCTATTTCATTTCATTAGGAACATCTAGTCCTCACGGGTTGATTTGCATCAGTAGTGATACTATCACTAAGATGATCCTTAAGAAACAACTGATATGGGTTTTGTATACCTTGTTCATTATCATATTGTAGAAAATATTCGTGGGTAAAGGCTTAAGAATCATTTTCTTGGACATTTTTTGTATCTGAGGGTTCTTCTATCAAGGGTTAATAATCAGTATTTGAAATCACATCCAAAGATGTATGTAGAGGTAGTTTAAAAACTAAATGATCAGTTTCATGAAATCTAACATGTACTGTTTCTTATATAGTATAAGTATTATTATTGAAAACTCTATTAGCCTTAAAAGTAGTTAAGTAGGCCTATAAAATTCCTTCATCATAATTTGGTGTGAAATTGTGTTGATTATATTTTGTATTCAGAATGAATACCCTATAACCAAAAACCCTAAAGTAGGAATGTCAAGGTTTTCTACCATTCCACAGCACATAAAGAGTTCTATCATGAAATGTTCTTATCAAAACACGATTTATAGTATATCAATCTGTACTTATGGCTTGAGCCCAAAAATGTTAGGCTATCAAACATTCACTCAACAAGGTTCTTGTTATCTCATGAGGAATTACTTTTCTTATTTCAACAAAAACATTTTTTGAGGATTTCTTAGTGTTGAGAAGTTATGGGGAATGCCCTTTCTACTAAAAAATTTATCAAAATCAGTAGTTGGAAATTCTCCCCAATGATCACTATGAGTTGTTATCAATGGAAGATTTTTATCATTTTTAACATTGGTGCTAAATCATTTGAAATAAGAAAAAGAATCCTTTTTAATTGCTAGAAAATAGACCCATTTATATCATGTGTAATCATCGACTAGGACAAATACATAATATTTCCATCCAATGCTTTGAGTTTGTGTTGGTCCAAAATGATCCATACGCACCAACTTTAATGAATCAGTGGCTGATACTTCACTGAATGATTTAGAACTTGATTTATGTTTCTTCCATTTTGACAAGTATCACAAACTTTTGAAGAATCAAATCCAAGCACCCATAGATCCTTAACAAGTCTTTTATTATTGAGTGTTCATAGTTTCATAAGGTTACAATGTCCTATCCTTCTATGCCATAACCAAGAATGATCTTCCATTGCACATAGACAAGGTAGGTCATGGATCTTAAGGTCTTCTATGTTTAGAGGGTGAACATTCTCTATCCTATGGGTAGAAATAATAAACTCTTCCATGGAATTGAGTACTAAATATTTATCATTCAAAATATTCACAAGGTAACCTTCATCTTATAATTGAATTATGCTAATAAGGTTGGGCCTACAACACTTAAGAAAACAAAACATTTGAAATAAATGTTTTTCCAAGAAATAAAATATTACCTATACCAATAATTTATCCCGATGCATTTTATCCAAATGATACTTTTCCTCCCTCCATCTAGATAATCTTTACAAAGGTGTTTTTGTTATAGGTCATGTGTCTGGAACATCCACTATTTATTTATGATGTATTACTGTTGGTACTATCTTTAATTTCCTGAAAACAAGAGTGTTTGACTTTCAGAACCCAAACATTCATGGATCCAGAAACATCAGAAATCAAAATTTAAGGAATTTACATTATCTTTAAAAAAAAGAAGCTTTATGAAAACCTAATGACTGAGTTATGATTAAGGAACAATTTTTCCCCAATGCCCACCACATTGACAATTAGTGATTAAAGGAACAATTTGAGGTATGGAATAATTGTTTCTAATAATTAGTTTTGAATGAGTATGGCCAAATCCAGAATTATTCCTTAGAGGTCGAATTTGGGAATACATCTTATCAGAATTTGCCATACCTAAGGTAATTTTTGACAAAGACATAATCAAGGAAAATATTTCTGACTTTAGTCTAATAACTAAGTTATTATCCAAAAAAACATTAGTTTTAGCACAAGAGTGAGGCTCTAAAACATGTTTCTTAGAATTTAATTTTTCTAGATCTTTAGAATGATCATCCATCTAAGAATTTACTTTCTCGGGGGTTTTTGAAATACTTAAAATATCATAAATTATTTTATCAAGATATTTAAAAAGATCTGATACTTCTTTAGTAAGAATTAAAATTCTATAATTTTCATTATAAAAATTTTCTTGACATTAGAATTTTAATTCTCAAGGGTCTTAGCAAACCAAGATAGATATTTATAAGTAGGGAAATTATTATCTTCATTAAAAGAAGATTCTTCATGTAAGGATTCATAATATTTACTGTCACTATAATCAGCATTAAAGGATACATTGTTTATGTATTTAGCATTGTGTAACTTGTCATTAAAAATGATTATCAATAGGTTATGTGGTAAGTAAACCAGGATTCTACTGACCAAAAGATTCATACACTGAGGATTCATTAGAAGAGTCTCCACAACTAGCACTCCATGGGTCATTATCTTTCAATAAATTATTTTCTATAGATTTTTATTATTTTTTTCTATTCCTCTGAGAATGCCTTTTCATTTCTATCCTTTATCTTAAACATAGGACAATCTAACCTTATATTTACTTCTCTTTTGCACTCATAACAAGAAACTTCTGAGTCTTTCTTGTACTTTCATTCTTTCTTTTTATGTCTACACTTAAATTATTTCTTCCCAACTATCTTGTTCATACTTCGAGTAAGATTAGCTAGTTCATTCTCAAAATTTTTAGTCTCACATGATTGAAATAAAATACTGACCTTCTTTTTAGTGGATCTACTACCCCTTTTTGGAGTCTTGGATTTCATATGATTTGAAGTAGTTTTAAAAGAAACACTTCCATCTCCATTCATCATTTTATTTAGATCAGTATCTCTTTTCATTCATACTTCATGTTGAAGAAGTTTTCCAAAAATCTCATAATGTGTAATCTGTGAGACATTCCTATTCTAATCAATAAATGTTCTATTTGATTCCCACTCATTAGGCACAATATCTATAATCTTTTCCACAAGTGCCTCATCATTTAAACCTTTTTCACCCATGGATTGAAAAAATTAACCATAGTTATAAATCTCTACTTTACCTTGCACACTGGTTCTCCATAAGGAATTAGAAATCCATGATATTCTTCTCTAAGCATTGATCATCTAGTTTCAATAACTTTGGAAGATCCAAAATGAGTAACATATAATATCTTCCAAATACAATTTGCAGCTTCATAAGAAATGATGTGGCTATATATATTCCTGGACATGGAACAAAAAAATGTATTGTGTACCTTGTAGTTTAGTTGATATTCTGACATTTCTTTATTAGTAATAGTTCTGAATTCTTTATCAGGAATCTTGTAATCTCCAGTAATTTTTACAAGGTTTTATACTCTAGACATAATGACCAAAGTCTTTATATGATCTACCCAATATTCATAATCATTCCCATCATATATAGGTGATATAGTAGGATTAAGATTTCCAATCGAACTAATATTTATTCCTGTCATCTAAAAGAAAAAACATTCCATAGAATCTTGTTTGTAATAAATTTTTTTAAACAAGGATAAAAGCCTAAGGAAAAATAGGACAAAGGAATCTTGGGGAAGAAAACTTATATGTTGATATAAGTATTTCAGAGACATAATTTGATACCAATTTTCAGATCAAAATATTATGTAGATGCTCAATATACCATAGGGGGTGAATTTTAAACTTCAAAAATTCATTTAGATCTTTTAAAGTTTCTAAAAAAACATTCTACTGTTTAACAAAGTTAAACAAGGTAAATTCACATGACCTCTTAGTTCTAAAACAATTCTAGATTTCTGAAATATGGTTTCAGAAAATAAACTTAAGAGAAGTTTAAAATGAAAAATATTCTACCTTATAGAGTATAAAATCATACTAATAAGAGTATACAAATATAATAATGTATAAGATAGTTATACTTTCATTAATAATGAAAATTAAATGGAAAACAAAATTGAAACAATACAAGTAAATTGTATGAAATTTTTTATCCCAAAGAGTAGGGTATCTAACAACCATGGATCAAAATCCCTTGATTTATACTTTCATGAAAGTCTATCTTATCCACACTAGGGTAAGTCCTCAAGAGAAATTTCAGAGTCTGTCTTACTATCCCTACAAGCCATCATACTTCAAGGTAGTTGGAACCTCTATCTTTCTTACCAAGAAATTCCTCGATCATTAAGGTAGTTGGAACCTCTATCTTCCTATCCCTAGAAGCCCTAGATTTAACACAACAGAAATCTGAGTCGCACGAATAAATCTTTACAAGATGTTCAGTACGCACAAGGCATGAGAGTCTCCCTAGAAATCACTGTAGCCCAATGTAATCTCTATAGTTATAGATCATTCATCAAAATTTATGAGCTCGATTAGATATGATCCTATTTATAGAAATTTTCCCAACGGTCAACTCCTCCCACCAACGATCATATTTTTTCTTGAATTCTTGAGGGACTTGTACAAGTTTCACTCAAAAAACAGTTGGTTAGAATCAGAATACATGACATTATATCATAAATATAACAAGGATATGTAAAATATGCTTTCTCTATCAAATCAATTTTTCGATGTCTAATGAAAAATAATATTAGGATTCTATGAGAAAATAATTAGGATTCTATATTACATGGACATTGGGATTTTTTCCAAGGAATTCAGAATCCGAATTAGTAGAATTTGGAGTCTGAATTCTGAGGAATTCGGAGTTTGAATTATAATGAAATCAGAGTCTGAATTCTATGGAATTCGCAGTCCGAATTATAAGAAATTCAGAATCAGAATTCAGAGGAAATTAGAGACTAAATTCGGAGGAATTTGGGGTCGGAAAGTAAATGAATTCCGAACCTGTATTTTTGAGAAATCAGATTCAGAATTTCAGAGAAATCAGAACCTGAATTTTAGAGACTTTGGAACCTGTATTTTTTAACTTTACATCTGAATACTCCATATCTATGTTTTTATATAATTTCTAGGTTTTATATCTGATACATAATTGTACACATAGTAAAAAAACATGTAGATTTTGCGAATCTAAATTATGAACAATCAATAGTGCAGAAAATGTAATTTAGATCAGTTATTTTTCATTATTTACGTCAGTTTTTAGACAACGTCAATACGGACGACGTTATAAATAACATTTTGACATCAGTTATACAAAAATAGACGTAAAAATCATTAAATCGCGGTGTTTATCAATTCAGTTATTTAATAATCGACGTGCATAAACTGGGGTTTATAAGGTCCGTTATTATATAACCACCCTGATAAACCAGGGGGGGGGTTATCACGTTGGTTATAAAATAACAGACAGTATAAACCCGTGCGAGGGATGTTTATTAGGTCTATTCTTAAATAACCGATGTGTAAACCCCTGTGAAGTGGTTTATCACGTCGGTTATATAATAACCGACATGCTAAACTAGTCCAGGGGGGTTATCATGTTGGTTATTAAATAACCAACATGATAAACCATTTCCTATGCCCTTTATCACGTTAGTTATTTAATAACCTATGTGATAAACAGTTTCCCAGTCATATTATCATTTCAATTATTAAATAACCGACGTGAGAAACCATTCCAAAGGTGTTTATCACATCAGTTATTAAAAAAACTGACGAGATAAACCCTTGTCGATTTCTTTATCACGTCGCTTATAAAATAACGGGCATGGAAGACATGTTTTTTTAACTCGAATGGAGTCCTCTTCTCTCCCCCAGAAACAACCAAAAAGCAAATCAAGAATTTGTACCACAAAAACAAAAGTACATCAAAACAACAACTAAATAAAATTTAAGCATTTACATTGATAACATATAAAACTTACCCCACTTGACATACCCCATCACACCCTTGGACTGCCCCTGACCCCCTGGACAGCCCCAAACAACCCGGGACAGCCCCAAAACCCAGGGAAACCCACCCACCCCACTGGAATCCCACCACCCCCTGAACAACACCCCTTCACCCCACTTGTCTTCCCCCACCATAGCCCTAGACTGCCCCGACCCCCTGGACATCCCCAAACACCCTAGGACAACCCACCACCCTCTTGAACAGCACCCCCTCACCCCACTTGATAGCCCCCACCACACACCTAGACTACCCCGACCACCTGGATATCCCTAAACACCCTGGGACAACCCCCCCCCCCCCCCACCGTCATGTATACCCCCACACCCTGGACAGACCTCCCCCACACCATTGGAGCCCCCACCACACCCCAGAACTGCCCCCTGACCCCCTTGACATCCCTAAACACCCATAGAACCCCCCCCCCCACCCGCATGTATACCCCCACCCCCTGTACATCACTTTCACACCCCTGGACAGCCATCCCACACCCATGAAACAGGCCAAAATGCTACCATAAACAAACCATAACCCCCTCACCCCACTAGACTGCCCCCACTACACCCCTGGACACTCCCCCCACACCCCTAGACATCACCTGCACACCCTAAACATTCCCTACCCTCTAGTAGACCCCCAACCCCTGGAAAACACTCCCACATCCCTAGACATCCCTCCCACACCCTTGAAACAGATGAAAATGTTACAAAAAATAGACCAAAACCCCATCAACCCACTTGACAGCCCCCAACACACCCCTAGACTACCCCCATCCCCATGGACACCATGGCCCCCCACTGGACATCCCCCACCCCTAAAAAACCCACTCACACCACAACACACCCCTGGACACCCTCTGTACAGCCTCCCCCTCCCCTTGTTAGCCCTCAACCCTCCTAGAAATGCACCCACACCCCTAGAATTCCCCCATCCCACCAGACAACCCTCCTAGACCCCTGGACACACCCAACCACACTAAACACCCCCACACCCTTGGAATCCCTCCCCCCAGACTAGAATCCATACCAGAAAAACCATCATAAATAGAACAAAAGAAGAATTAGAGAAAAATTAAACATTCACATATGTAATATTCAAAACATAAACTGTCAACTAAAAAAACTAAATCCAACCAAAAAGACTACCAAATACCCAATTACAACGAAAATATTCAAAATTACATTTTATATTACAAACAACTAAAATTCAATCAAACCTGTAAAATAATTTGACAACTCCACTTGTAAGTTCTTGATGTCTTCAGAAGCATAGGGTTGAGGGACATCAAAAAGATGAAAAGAAAAGGATAGTAGTTAATGTATATAATGAACAAATAAAATTGAAATATTGTGGAAAAGCTTAAGAGGAAATCTTACCAGGTCAAAATTCACAACTGTCCCAGTTGTTATTATTTTATACATAACTCATAACATATAATATATGCATTCGATGATGCCTTGTTGTTCATGAAAATTATGTTTGAATGATTATAAATTCAATATATTATTTTTATGTAATAAATCAAAAAGTAAAAATTATAAATGTATATTTACCTTTGCATTTACATATTTGATCTTTGCACTAATTTTCTTTGTGTTTTTTCAATATTAGTTCCATGCCCTGATAGAAAATAATACGAATGGTGAAAATTTAAAATTCATTATAATATATAAAACTATTGAGAAATTTAAACATAATTTTCTAATATATTGTTAAATCTTTCCCGCACATCATCTTGGATAGATCATATCCAATAAAGTTCTTTCTCCCTTGGGAAAAAACACCTAACATCCAATGATCACTGATAAAAGGAAATTTAACTTTATTGGTTTTTTATGTTAAATTATAATGAACTCTTTGAGAGAGATGTGCTCCATACCTCTCAAAAAAAGGCATCATCCAACATTGTGTGACTATATTCTTTCCAAGTCATTCAGCAATATAAAGCATTATTTGTTCCTCATCCAATGCACATGCTTCAGGGGAAATCAATTGCGGGTCCACGAATCCATATGCATATGTCATCTCATTCCTCTCACAAATTTTGTAAACATAACTTATAAGAAAAAGACATAAGTATACATTTTTAATAAATATAATACAGGGAAAAGGTGTTAAGACATACATGGAAAAAATTTGCACCATGATGATGCCCGACTTATATCCAGTAACAAGCTCCATGATATCAGTTCTCATAATCCCCACACTTATTTCACAACCAAAAACATGAGCTTCCATTGGAAACTCAAAATGATCCGCCAGAAAATTTGAATATCTTTATAGTCTGTTAAGACTACTAGAATCTATATTTGATGTCATATCCATTTGCCTTTGTGTTTTTCTATACAGTAATTCTTTACCTTTGATGTATTCTTGAAAAAATAAATTGAAAAAATATATTAGTTTTCAAATGATAAAACAACTTTAACAAAAAAAAATAAAAAAAATATATAACATTCAAACCTCTATGGTATTGAGTCGAAGAAGTACTGATGGCCAAATAAAAAAATGGCCAATACTATGACCAACTATCGTCACCTCATCTGTAGGTAATGGTACACGAGCTAATCTATTTATAATATCCTGTATAGTGACCCTATGATTTTCTACCTCTAATTGTTGATGATAAACTATATCTCCTATACAATATACCAAACCATATTCAACTATATGATGTTGAGGATCATCCACATAAATCTCACAATAAGTAAGAAGTTGCGGTGGAGGAGTAGGATAAAAAATGGGGTCCACAGCCTGAGGTGGGGGAGTGGGAGCTACTGGTTGAGGTGGAGGTTAAATAATGGGGTCTGTAGGGGGAGGTGGAGGAGTGGGAGATGCATTCTAAAATTGTCATTTCATGTCTGTAAACATAGACTATACCGACGCTCTAATATTTTCCTCCATTGTCACATTTATATTATAAACTTCAGCCTCCATGGATTCTATTTTTTATATACCACCTCAATGTTAGAATTAGAATAATGTGGAAACACTATTCATACCGATACACCTACCAAATATCCACTTACACGACCAGGATGGTCAGGATTTCCCAATACTATAGATAAAATATCTTTCCTCCCAGTATCTGTAAATTCCCCCTGTGAACTATGCTCCTCAAGAGAGCTCTGTATTAATTAATTGAACATTTCTATAATTATTGAAATTATATGAATAAAATAATTAACATAAATAAATAAAATAGATATCTCATAATCCTCTTAGCTACAATTCTCGATTCTTCCGAAAGATATTTCCTTTTTTCTCTTCCAAGATCTCTTCCATTTTTCTTGTCTAGATTGAGGGGATGGAAAGGCCACCTCTCTAGAGCTTGAAGACTCAGCTCTAAGTTGTTGAAATTTTTCTTCCATCATTTGTTCCTCCAAAAATGCATACCCTCCCTGAGATAAACTATGATGGTATACATTTTTAGATTGGATCTCTTGATGATCTATCCTTGTTTTATGTAAATTAATAATATAAAATCTTTAAAAAAACATTAATAAGACCATTTATATCAGAAATCTTATAAAAGTTTACATTGCCCTAACCAAAAATGACTATTTTCTTCTACTTTCAAAAAACAGTCTCCATGTGTCTTTATCTATAAAAGGATATATACGACATGGATTGTCATAACTCCTATGGCCATAAATGAAATCAGATGAGATAGTTGATTTGAAATCCTTCCATCTCCTGGCAGCCAACAATAAAGATTTCATCCAGACTACTCCATTATCAGGAATATCAATTGTCATCTGATAAAGAAGAGGTTAAACATATTATATATACTAGAAACATTTAAAAAATATTCAAACAATAGGAAAATATCATACCAAAATAGTCTCCCACAACTGAGATATTATCCCTTTATCCACACATATCTAGTCATCATACGGAATGCTTACTTTTCTCATAGCTTGAGTTTCTACAAAACACTTAAAATATTTTGAATTTGGACCTCTAGGAATATCACTATCATTAAACTCAATGAGTATCCTTTGATCCTACATATGGGAAAGTGCTAATTTTGGTAAACGTGTGCACCCACATTTACCAACCTTTGAACTCTTAATCATAATAGGAGAACATGAGGAAGATTTGGGAACATAAAGAGGAGCATGTCAATGTTCCCCCCCAGAGGTATGACCAATATTCTAATTTCCAGAATCATGTCGTTGATCAACTGAATGATCTTCCGTTATCCTTCAAATCAAAAAAATAAACATTAGTTCAAAAATAAACAAATTCAAATATTTTTATACTACTGTAATCAGAAAATAAAAATTTGTACTAAGGTACGTAATAGAAAAAATTGGTAATATGGTAAGCATGTTAAACAATGGTAATGATCGTCAAGATGGTCAAGATGGAAAACATGGTAAACATGGTAAACATAGTAAACCTTATAAACATGGTAATGTAATTGTTAGTGAACAAAAATAATAGATATATAATTCATGTAATCGTAAACATGATAAATTAAACTAAAAAAACTTAATATAAATAAAAAATTATACTTTTTTTAATACATGTTTTAATAAATAAAAAACTTAAAATATCTAACATTCTATGAAAAAAATAAATGTAAACAAGAAATAAACATATATTACCAGTAATTTTATGAATGTACAAATGGATTGTTTTCCCAAATTCCTTTGTCGTGATAATTCCTTATGGCACAAATCATGTCTTCAACATGCTTATCATTATATTCTGTTAATCATTCCATGGAAGTATGGATCTCACATAAATAAGCATATTCATCAAGTTCATCCTCACCAAAATATTTTTTTCCCTTGTAAAACAACATCCCACTGCATATCTGATTGATCTACTACATAGAAATTTTTTTTTCATGTGTTTCTATTATAAAAGAATCAGTTGTGTCTTCCAATCTATTCAGATTAATAACAGTCATTCCAAATTCATCATGTATGACACTGTTCTTACTAATAAACCATTTATAGTTAAAAAAAATAACTTTAATTTTAAAATAATCAACCCCCCATATGTCTTTAATCACTCCATAATATGAAATTGATGCATAAATTGGGTTTTTCCCTTAGTACACGAAAAATGAATTACTTCTGGAAACACCAATACACCACTATTCTGAACTGCACTTCTATTTTCCTGAGCTTTCATGTGAAATGTATAGCCATTAATGTCATAACCAGACCTTGTTATCACATTTAAACATGGAACACCCACTATCCAATTTAATGTTTCTGATACATCTGATCTACTAAGCATGGTCTTTTTAAACCATGACAAAAAAGTTTTCTTGTGATCATTCAAAATCCACATTTCTTTCTTCTTTGGATGACATTGTTTCAACTCATTAATATACAATGTGATATACGGTTGAGCATCATCTATGTTATTCACGATGTATCATTATAACTTCTTCATCTATTCAACAAAACATGATTTGACTTTCAATCCATGAATCCCTTCTCCCTCATTATTAACTCGTTCATGGCGAGATGGAGGAAAACTTATGTGTTGCACCACAACTAAGTAGCTCGTACAAATATTTTCTACCTCCTTAGAAATATACTTTTCAAAAATGGAGGCTTTAGGTTGATATGGATTTTTAAAATACCCTTTTAATATTTTCATATACCTTTAAAAAGGATACATACAATGATGATATATAGGTCCAAAATGATTTATTTATCAAACTAGATGAATCATTAAATGAACCATTATATCCAAAAAAGACAGAGGAAAATACATTTCCAATTGACAAAGTATAAAAATTGAATCCTTTTCAAAAAATGTTCAAATCATTCACATCAATTGCCTTGTTACAAATTGAATTGAAAAAATAACACAACTTCATTATAGTCTTTCTGCCACAGATGGGAAATATTCCACGTAATGATACTAGTTGAATTTGTTGCATCATGACGTGAAAATCATGTGATTTCATACCTATCAAATTCATGTCCTTCAAAGAGACAAAATTTTTTACATTTGATGAATAACCTTGAGTCACATTGATATCATGAAGGCACTGAAAAAAGATGATTTTCTCCCTCTTCAATAATGTATATCAACCCAAGGGAAGAAATGTTCGTCTTTTGTAGGAGTGAGAGATAACTCCAAATGTATTCCCATTGATAGTATGTCTAATCTTGCATTCAACCTACTTTTGTATTTCCTTTAATATCTAACAATGTTCTAATAAAACAATCACAGATATTCTTCTCCACGTGCATGACATCCATATTATGTTTATCTTCATGATACCACCAATATGGTAGCTCAAAAAATATTGACCTTTTCTTCAAATTGTGTCTATCATTACCAGATTTTTATGACTTTCCGAGTGTCACATCAAGGTTTTTCACCCTCTCAAAATATAGGTATGGTGATAAAGGATTTGGAGAAGTATCAAATTCTTGTGAGCCATTGAATTCCTTTTTAGTATTATATAAGGTTGATCCGTAGGAAAAAACTTTCAATGACCCATGTACACAGTATTCCCCCAATGATGCAATTGATAATATGACATCTATTGTTCACAAATTGGACATGCTTTATTCCATTTAACACTGTATCCAGACAAATTTACATACACTGGGAAGTCATTTATAATGAACACAATAACTGCATGTAGTTGAAAATATTCCATTTTATAAAAATCATACACCCTAACACCATCAGCCCACAATAGTTTCAAATCATCAATCAACGGTGACAAGTAAACATCAATATCATTGAATGGTTACATTGGACCAGAGATCATTATACTCAACCTGAAATATTTGCGCTTCATACAAACTTCAGGAGAGAGGTTGTAAATTACGAATAAAATAGTCCATGAACTATGTGTGCTACTAAGGGTTTAATATGGATTCATTGAATCTGCACACAACCCTAGTCTAAGATTTCTAATTTCATTTCCAAATGTAGAATACTATGCATCAATTTTCATCCATTGTGGACAATTAGTTGGATGACATATTTTTCCATCACATACCCACTCATCATCATCCCATCTTAACCTTTATTCATCGTGTGATTTGGAAAATAAACGTTTGATATGATGAATTATTGGAAGATACCATAATACCTTTGACAGGATATTTGTAATCTCTACATCAGCCTGTGATTTTTCTTTCACCTTATACCGCGATGTCCCACATTTAGGAAACTCTAACAGAAATTCATATTCCTTCCTATATATAATTCATTCATTCGGACAGGAATGTATTTTATTGTATCCCAATCCCATCATCCATAATATTTTCTTGGCCTTATAATGTAAATCTAGAAGATCGTTATCTTTTGGAAGAATTTGTTTCATCAATGGTAGCAGCTCTATAAAACTCTTGTCACTCTATCCATGTTTCTCCTTCAGGTTAATCAATCAAAAAACCGCCGAAAAAACCGTAAAATCTGTACAAATATGATATAGTGGTTTTTCATCATCACCATATAGAAGCGCAAATGTCGGTTCTATCTCAATTTGTTCTGCTACAATATCGCGAATCATTTCTTCAATTCCATCGGAGTTACCATCTTGCGAATCATCATCAATAGTGACATTACATCCAGTTTCACGATTCCAAATCCAAGGGCTATAATTCAGATTAGAACCATGAAAAATTATATGAACTTTTATTTCTCTACTTTTCACCTTCTTCATATTCAAACATTTCAGGGATGGACAGGAAAAAATGTCACAACCTGGAACATTTCGTTTAGAAAATTCCCAAAAGGCATCAACACCTTCTTCATATTCATTTCTCATTCGATGTTTTGTAATCCAACTTTGACTCAATATTACCTATAACAAATATCAAATATATATATTTTTAAGTTAAGACAAATATATGATTATATGAAAAAAATCATAATTTGAATGTAAATTTTTTTATATATATAAAACAAATCTATGCATTTTTAGAAAAATATGTGTGAATATTATTTTAAAAACAAAATATAGTTTGATATAACAGTTTTAAATTACATTGAATCAAAGAAAACCATGGGGCCTATAGTGGTTGATAGAAAATTGGAGAAAATGGAGTAAAACTGAGAATCAAATCAAATTTAAAATAAAAATTTCAGATGAAGAAAATAACAATGTAAATCCAATCATCACGGCACAATCATCATGTCATAATCTCAGATACCACAATGCAATAGTCAATCCCAACTAACACTTATCCCCCACCCCCTTTGACTACCCTTGGACACCACTACCCCCTTGTACATCCCCCACCCCCTGGACTCCACCCACACCCCCTTGGATACCCCATGGACACCACCACACACTTCTACAACCCCCCCCACTCCTAGAAACCCCCACCCACTCGACAGCCCCACCTCTCTAGACAGCACCCCCACCCTCATGGAAACCACCACTACCCCCATGGACACCCCCTGGACAGCACCCCAATCATCTAGACAACACCCCCACCCTCCTTGATACCACCCCACCCCCTAACCCCTTGGGAACCCCACAGAAACCCCAGAATCCTCTGGACATCCCCCACCCCCTGGACATCCCCCTCCCCTCTAGACAACACCCCACCCCTCCTGGACAACACCCCCCACCGCCTACCCCCTTGAACACCCCCCATGGACACCCCAACGCTCTGGACAGCCCCCACCCCCCGCACAACCCCCAAAACCCTCTGAACAGGCCCCACCCCCTTGGATTTCCCCCACACCCACCAACCCCCTTGGAAACTCCATGGACACCCCCAACCCTCTAGATAGCCCCCCACCCACTGGACATCCACCCACCCCTATAGGCATCACCCCCACCCCGACCCCTACCCCCTTGGACATCCCCCTGCACACCCCCAACCCTCTGGACAACCGCCACCTCCTAGATAGGACCCACCACTCTAAGAAGCACCCCAACCCCTCCTGGACACCACCCCCACCCCTACCCCCTTAGAAACCCCCTAGACACCGCTCAACCCACCAGACAGTCCCCCACCCGCCAAACAACCCCTAAAAACCCTCTTGACTGGACACACCCCCTTGGACAGCCCCCCACACCCACCCACCCCCTTGGACACCCCCCTGGACACCCCCTACCCTCTGGACATCCCCCACCCCTGGACAAACCCCCAAACCCTCTGGACAAGCCCCCACCCCCATGGACAACCCACCCCCACACACCCACCCCCTTGAACACCCCCATGGATACCCCCAACCCTCTGGATGGCCTCCACCCCTGGAAGGCCCCCCCACCCCTCTAGATAGCACCCCCAACCCTCTTGGACACCACCCCCATCTCCTACCCCCTTGGACACCCCCCTGGACATCCCCCACCCCTCTAGACAGCACCCCCACCCCTCCTGGACACCACCCCCACCCCATACCCCCGTGGACACCCAGTTGGACACCATCCAACCCTCTGGACAACCCCCACCCCTCTAGACAACACACCCCTCCTCTCATGGACACCACCCACCCCATACACGCATGGACACCACCCTAGACCCCCAACCCTCTAGACAGCCCCCACCACCCGGACAACCCCCCAAACCCTCTAGACATGCCCCCACCCCCTTGGACTCCCCCCACCCACCCACCCCCTTGGACAGCCCACCCACCCCCTTGCCCCCCCCCACAAACACCGTTTGACTGCCCCCCCACATCCATGGACACCCTGGAGAGCCCCCAACCCCCCTATACAGCCATCAACCCTCATGACAGCCCCCCAAAACCATGGTTTTTTAACCTCAAGATACTAGTTTTGTCATATCTAGAAATTTTAACATCAAGCTACTAGTATTGGTACCATGCCATTATTCAAAATGAGAACGATGAATTGTACCTCCCACTAGTCTAAAATTCTCTATTGTGTAATGAATTGGTTTTTAATAACATATGAAGACTTATAATAGTCCATGAAAATAAGCAACGTAAATAGATTATGGAACAACAAAATGTGATACCCAAAATATAAAAAAACCATGGATCCAAAACAAACATTCCACCATGAAAAACCATATATATACATTTAAAATAAATCCCACTGGTACACAGAATGGGTGTATCACAATGGTTTACATATAAATTTTAGTAATATAGGTGAATGATGTCATTAGTTGTCAATGAAAACGAAAATTACCATCAATGTCGGGAATTCGCGAAACAAAAATAAACTAAATAGAAGTAGGTGAGGATTACGTGAATATTACGAGTCGATCTTATATATCTACTGATAATAGATAAGATGATAGTGGAAAAATGAGGTAAGAGGGTTCGAAATAAAAGAATATTACCTAGTTTAAAAAAACCACAAAACATAAATATAGAATATCCAGGAAAAAAACGAATGAAATAAAGTCATTGGAGGCTTAACTGAGTATTGTGACTTGAGATGATAGATCCAAGGAGAGTAAATATGAAAAACGATGATGGAAAAACGAGTTTAATGCAACCAGATTGATGACTCGATTAGGTTTTATCGTGTGAGAGAGATGAGTCATCGGACTATTGATTAAAAAATCATAAATGACAATCCACAGGGCATGTTAATTTTTAAATGTTTTATAATGATAGTAATATAATAAACAACATTATAAACTATTTTTATTACATTTACAACATCGTTTATTATAAGAACCATTGTTATAAATGTATCAGATAGGCCTTTTTTACGTTGGTTATTGTATAACCGATATAAAAAATTACATGTGTTGGTTTTTACGTCTCTTATATAATAACCGACTTAAATAATACATCATAAATCATAGTTTTTTATGTCAGATATTTTATAACGGACTTAAAAAATTCTACTTGTTTTTTTGTTATGTCGGTTCCCAATAACCGACGTCAAAAACGCCTCAAAAGCCGCTTTTTTTACGTAAGTTATTTTGTATATAACGTAATAAATTTGTAGATATCTCATTTTTTATGTCGGTTATCAAATAACCAACATATAAAACACTGCGATTTGGTTTTTTACATCAGTTAATTTATAACCGACGTAAGAAATGAATGCACGCGATTTTTAACGTCTGTTATTAAAATAACCAATGTTAAAAATTTTCTCCCAACATTTTTTACATCAGTTATAAAATAAACGATGCAATAAACCACGTTTCACAGATTATCACGTTGGTTATATATAATCGACATAAAAAATGGTGATGTAAATAACATTTTCTACACTAGTTAATGAAAACCAGGAAATGATAAATTTTACTTGTGGAAGAAAAATTTTCCTTACTATGGAAAATGTTGGTAAAAAGAGAATTTCATTGATTAATGAAAATATTCCTTATTAAAATAAATAATTGGGAAAATAAAATTTTCATTAAGATAGAGTGTTTTTGATTTTCATAACATAATACAATGAAAAACTCATTAAAAATTTTTATTGACTCAACATTGATTATTGATTACATTTTGGTATATTTCAAAATTAAAGAGGAACATGAAATTAATTTACGAGCTGTCCAAAAATCCTTAAATGAAATGCAATTGTATGGTAAATTCAAAAAGTGTTCATTTTGGTGAAAAAAGTTACATTCCATTGTTAGATTGTCAGAAAAGTTGGAATTACTGTTTATCCTTCTAAATAATGCTATTGAATAATGGACAAGACACAAAAATATAATAGATAGTCTTAGTTTCTTGGTTTAAATGGTTATTACTAGAGGTTTTTTGAATTGTTTTCTCATTTATCTTGCCCAATTATTAAGGTAACTCAAAAAGGTGTTATCATTATCTAGAAAAAAGAATGGGATGATTGTTTTTAAGATTTTAAATGAAGATTGGTGAATGCTCTTGTTTTGGAACTCACATCAAAAAATGGTGAGTTTTTTATCAATAGTGATTCTTTGTTGAAGGGACTTGGTTGTTTCCTTATGAAAAATGATCAGGTAATTTCTTATGCTTCACATTAGTTGAATCATTAGGAGTTAAATTACCCTACATATAATTTAGAATTATCTATTCTAGTTTTTGCTTTAAAATTTTGGAAGAATCATATGTATCATATAAAATCTATAATTTATACTGATTATAAAAGATTAAAGAATATATTAACTAAGAATGAATTGAATATGAGATATTATTGATGGATGGAATTAATCATAAACATTGATTTAATAATTCCTTACCATCCACTAAAGGAAAATAAACTGGAAAACACTTTGAGTTGAAAAAGTAATGCTACACTAACCATGTTACATTTGGAGCAAGATTGTTTGATTAAAAAATTAATGAAATTTTACATATAAGCTGTTGGTGAAAGAAATTATCTATTTTTTTAGGTTTCAGTACAATCATCCCAAGAAGGAAAAATTAAGCATGCACAGAAGGAAGACCGTGAGGAGCAGAAAAAGGGCGAGTTGGTCTATAAGGGTATGTTACATGAATTATTCAATGATAATGATTTCTTTTTATATTTGGGAAGATATTATGTGTTCTTTGTTCTTAATAGTTAAAGAAAGAGTTTTTATGTGAAGCTAATAGTTCTCTGTTTTCAGTTCATCTTAGTAGTACTATGAAGAACATGGTTCTTCAGGAGTATTATTTATTGGATGGAATGAAAAGAGATATTGTTGACATTAATGTGATGTTTTTGACATATAAACAATTTAAAGCAGATAAAAAATTACTGAAAGGGACAGATCAACCATTACTGGTGCCAGAGTGGAATTGGGAAAATATATCCATGGATGTCGTTGTAGATTTTCTGAAGAAATCTTGAGGTTACAATGCAATCTTGGTTATTATTGATCGATCGACTAAATTTGCTCATTTTTGTCTAGTTTGAGATACTCCATCTCTAGATCAACTTTCATGGTTGTATGTTAATGATATAGTTTGGTTGTATGGAGTTCCCATCTCAATTGTATTTAATCGTGATCCCATTTTTACTTCTATATTTTTGGAAGACCTTCAGAAGTCGATGGGTACTATGTTAAATTTTAGTTAATCATTTCATCCTCAATCAGATGGGAAGTCAGAATGAAAAATTCCATTATAGGATGATATTCTACATGATAACTCATTAAATTAGGAGTAATTTTGGGACCAACATCTTTATTTGGTTGAATTTTCTTATAATAATAGTTATCATTCTAGTATATAGATGGTTCCATTTGAGGCATTATATGGGAAGTAGTGTCAATATCTGGATTTTTGTGATGAATTAGGTTAAAGGATATTGATGGGACCAAAAGTGGTAGAAGAGATGGAGGAGAAAGTTTAGTTGATTCAGAAGCACATGAGAATAGCTTAGGGCAAGAATAAAATTTAAGTGGATAACTGGAGGATGGATCATTATTTTGTGGTAGGTGATCATGTCTTTCTCAAAGTTTCTCCATGGAAAAGTGTGATTTGTTTTAATAAGAAGGGAAAGTTGAGTCCGAGATTCATGGAACCATATAAAATATGGGTGAAAATTTGTTCAGTTTCTCACAGAGTGGTTTACCTCCATGTTCTCCCAAGTACACAAATTTTTTCATTATTCAATTTTGATAAATTATATGCCTTATCCAAATCATGTTTTGTGTCTTGAGGTAGTTTTGTAGGAAGAGACTATTTCTTATTAGGAAAAATGAGGAAAAATTCTTGATCGAGGAGAGAAAATGTTGTAGAATAAGGAAATTTATTAGGTAGAGGCTTTGTAGAAAAACCATATGGATGATGAGGTAATGTAGGAATTTGAGAATTATATGGAGGATAAATAACCCCCACTTATTTGATAAGTGAATAAAAATTGTGAGGACACAATTTCCAAAAGGGGGAAGGATGTAACATCCCAGGTAAAAAAAATCATTTTCATATTAATTAATATTTTTGAATTAAATATTAATTTTACTTTAATGGGTATTCTATTTTCTATGTTGTACCTGACATGGATCAACGGGTTTCTCTGAAAATCTCATGTTGCACATAAGGCTGATCCATTCTAAAAAATAATAATATAATATTATTTTAAATTATAGTTAACACCTAATTGATGTATTGGTGTTAATGAATATAACTATCTACAATATGATTTTAAATTTTTGTTAATTTTTTTATACATTTATCTAATAAAATTTAGTGGTTTAAAAAGTGAAGGTATCCAATTATAAGCATAAATAATCCAACATTATTTAAATGGATTATTTACCATATTTTATTGGACAACCCTTTTAAATCTAGGTTTTGTCACTTTTATATGTGAATTCAAAAAATAAATATTCTTTTTTAGAGTTTGGATAGAAAGATTTACTTTGGGTAGAATTTTGGTATTTTTCTAGCAAAGTTCAGTTTTTATTGAATAGTGAAAAATACTGCATTTTAATTCAAAACGACATTTTAATATAATTTATTTATATGGTTAAATAAACCTTTTAATTTCGTTTAAATTTTAATTGGATTATATTTTTACCATTTAATCCAATTATGGTCATTGGATGTAATTTTACTGTTAAATTGGACATAAACAGTTGGCAATCATTTGATAGTTATTATTTCTTAAAAACACTCTTTTTGTTTTGTCAACGAAAATTAATATTAAATAAATTTCTGTAACTTCTGTGTTTTGAATTTGGATAAATTGATTCCATATTTAGATTCAGGATGTCCAAATTGTGTAATTAGGTAACTTTTACTTTTAGACATTATGAATAGTAACATCATTAAATATTTTATTTTCCATGGATAAAGGGTAAATATGGTAAACAAGGGTAAAAAAAATCTTATAATAATATTACATTACTCTAAAAAATGTCATATCTCTATTGTATGTTAAATACCAAACCATTTCCATCATTGATATTATTTTGGGAGCCCATGGAACCACTTGTATATAAAAATGAAAATTTATAAAAACTAATTTATTGTTAAGGAAAATATAACATAAACATATATCTTTTAGAAAAATAAGTTTTATATTGTGTAATAAAAGAGATATTTTCAACTATAAATATTCATTAGAAAGATAAAAAATTTTCCCATATCATGGTATTTTATTTATAATTTTTAGACATAATATAAATATATTTATTTATGAAACAGTGGGGATGTAGTGTTTACTTTATTAATGAATTCTTTAAATAAATGAGATTATAAATATTAAAATAAATTTATTTTGAAAATTGTAATTCCATTAAAAAAATTATATCAAATTATAACTTGTTATAGTTGAACTAATGATGCTTTTTCTAATGAATAAATTGGATTATGAGTTTTTTAAAAGTCATTATATGAATAGTTCATAAATTGATATAAACGAGTTTTTAAAACATATTATATTTTATTAAATGATTAAATAATCCAAATAATATAATTATATGATAACTGACATATATGATGTTTAAAATTTAATTAATGATCCATTTGGGTTTCATGTAATTTTATAGAAAATATATTTACAATATTGTATGAATATATAAGACGACATGGTAAATGTTAAATAAGTTAACAAAGGGTTTAATAATCAATATATGGATTGAGAAATTTCCAAAACCTATCCAATTGTTATTGGATGATTTTATTTTGAATTATATCCACCATATAATCAAGTTAAATATGTTTTGGACCTTTCAAAAGAGAAAATAAATTTATAATAAAATAATACTTTCAAACATTTATAAGGGGTCCATCCTCCCTCTTATAAAAGGCCACTATCTCTATCCCATTACAACACGTCTCAAGACTCTTATCTCACCAAAAAAATATCCAAGAAGCTCCCAACATACATATCTTCCTTATATAAGTCTTCCATTAGGCAGAAGGAAGTTCAATGGATCCCTTTGGCTCAAATCAAAAGCAGTTACCCGATTTTAAGGCAACGTATTCTCTCGAGTTATTTTCTTTTATTTTCCTTCTCCAACCCCATAACTCTCCTTATTAATTTATTTTATAACCAAACCCGTATCTTTAATATAATATTATGTTTTTATGAGGAGGATTCTAACTAAAAATCTACACACCTCTATCTAATGGATATGAACATACTATTTCTTTGGACGACGAACTACTGCCTCACGTAACGACGATTGTTCAATTATCTCATACCGCCACTCGTCTGGGCCATTATAATGGAAAAATATTTTTATTTGAAATAAATTATATTTATATTTTATATATTCTTATATATTTTTATTTCATATCAAACATTTATGGTTTTCATAATTGGTAAATATGAAAATTTCATTTGAGGAAGTGTAGCCTACTGCCCCTTCAAAGTGATATTACTGTTTTATTCCATTCATGGAATGTATAAAGTATATATTTAATGAAATCATATTTGATTTTATACTATAATTATAATATAACCATGTATCACTATGTTTTCCTACCATTAAATAAGAAATAGAAATGAATGTTGCATCCATGTGTATGTAGGACTTACCGTCTTCATTAATGGTGCATTTCATTTCATATATTCAAATGTTTTGTACAATTTTTAATTATGGATATATATGATATATATGATATCTAAATCATGAATATCATTCTAGAGATAATGTACTATTCACCACCTAAAAAACTTGTAATTATAATAAGTTCATTTTTTACTCAAGTACCAAATATCGAAAAAACAACCTTTATTAACTTTAATGATTATGAAATGTTTATAATGTGCTAATAAGTGATATAAAAGGAATAATAAACATGAAAAAAATCTGAATCAAGTTGAAATTAACAGTAGTAATTTATTCATGTGATTAAAGAATGATCAAGTTAGGTCAAACATGATGTAAGGGACTTCATCTCAATATATTTTCATTGAGGCATATTTTGATTTATACACGACTTTCTTTTATATGGTTTATAATTCCCATGGATGTTTTATTTCATTATAATGAAATATTTTTCTATGTATTGTTTTACTAAACGGAAAAGTTAATGTTTCTTTTTAACATATCCAGTCACAATGACATTTCCTCCACATCGATCATTATTTCATATTTGGATTCTTTAACAAGCTGGAATGTTATTAAAAGAAAAATATATACCATATACTCTTTTTACATATTTGGGAATTGAAAATGATTTTTAGAAGACATTTATTTTTTCAATATATTGTAATGAAATATTGTGATAGAAATGTAGAAATGTTATCTTTCCTTTATTTTTTTTATGTGTTATGAATATGGTAAGGTTCTTGGGAATTGGTTATGTATACGGGTGGTTCTATGATAAACCAAGGGCGGGTGATCCCAAGATACCTCTCAAATGCATTGTGTAATTTGATGGAGGTAAACAATAATTTTTCTCTGAAGGTATTTAGGGAATATATGGTGATAACTATTCCAACGTAACTCCCAACAGACCTATGAATGCTTCAACATAAGTATGTTATGGATTCCACAAGTTACATTTATGATTTATAATTTCTATGTGTTATTCATAAATCATATGATTTCATGACATATGTAAAAGAGATAGTGTTTTCATGTATTGATGGACCATTGTTTTCTGTCCATATTTTATAACCCTTACTACGATTTTTATGCTCATTCTAGGATTTTGAAACATTTTTCATAGGATAGAATAAAGGGTAAGAGAAAAGAATAATTAAAGAAAATATAAATCAAGAAAATATTTATTGTTTTTTGTTAACAGTTTTTTATTGAAAAAATGGATAATGAGTAGAAGTATATACTTTGTAACATTTGAGATGTAGTTTAATATTTATGGACTAATTCTCTAAAACTCTTAACCTGAAAATATTTTCAATGAGAATTTCTAACATGAATCAAGATTTTTTAATGTTTAAGGACGACTCTTTATATTTATCTTGTTATGTGAACACATTTTTTGTATTAATTAATGATTTAATGTTAATACTTTAAATATTTTGTTAAATATTTACCATTTTTTTAGATGAAGGTGATTTTCATTTTTATTTTTGGATGTATATTTATCTTTTATATATTGTTCTTATAATTTTTGTCACTAATATTAAAGATATATTCTACCTCATACTTCATTAATTAAAACAATAAAGTGAGAGAAAATATACTGAGGGGAGAAATTATCAATTGGGGGATAATTTTCCAAATAAGTTATTACAATATATTTATTTAATAAGATTTTATTTAGCATGAATTTTATTTGAAGAATTGATGTTATATTATTATTCCAAAAAAGTTATTTTAAGTAAAATATGTCATAATGATATAGGTATATAAGATATATAATTGAATATACATTTTCAAACATTTAAAGAGACTATATTTATTTCAAATTTATTAATTTTTATCATTAATTGTTTTATTTTTTGTTATTAAAAAAAGTTGATATTGGTGAGATAAAATTTTAGGTCCAACCCTTTAATTCCTAATTTTTGAAATTCATAATAAACTATTCAAAAAATAGTTTTACTGATGTCATAATTCCCAGGTGTTTATTTTATTAGAAAACTATTTTCTCTACAGAATTTTGAAATATTTCTAAACTGATGTTAATAAAATTATATATATGAATGATCCATCAAATTGAATAATTTCTAATCCATCATACTAAATATAGTGTGTTCCATCAGATTTTCCAAATACATGTCTATTGGAATAACCTAAAACAAGTTCATAAGTTGAAAAACAATTATATCAGTCTGACTTAAAATAGTTCATCATTATGATAAAAAATATGCTATCAATATGGCACGATCTATTATATTGGTATGAATGGATGTATTTTATCAGTTTGAGGAAATATATATTTTTTGTATTACAATGCTTATTTTATCGGTATTACTGAGTTCAGTTTAATGGATCGATTGAGTTTTATCCATCTGAATCAATTTTTTTATTCCACTAGAATAATAATGAATTTAAATATAGTAAAAAATATTTACATTAGTTAGAATCCTTTTTTTAATATAATTATATAGGATAAAATAAATAAAATATGACACAAATGTATTTTTTGGCCATTCATGTTAAGATAACCCTAGGCCATTACAACCATCTCTTTGAGTCTAAAAAATATAACTATTATAGGGGATCCTATAAAAATGTTAATATTGAAATTGTTTGGAGCTAAATTTTTAGGGAAGTAATCCTATCTATATAATGATCGACTATAATTTCTTATTATTATTTTTTTTATCAATTATAGTGTTATTGTTCTTATGATTCTTTATGTGTATTGTAAAATCCTTTGAGATACATTTTTAATAGTATTATTTGTATGATCAAGGTTTTGATCAAGAATATTCAAGGATAAAAGGATGTCTATATATGATCGATCTAAAGTATGGGTTATATAGGTAAGAAGACATAGATGATTATGATCATTTATATCAGAGTATTTTTTCTGAAGAAAGTCATACCTAATAGTTTTTTTTAAAACTATAGATACATAATTATAGGTTTTATTGACATTCACAAATCATATAGTTAATGATTATAAAATAATCTATAAATTTATATAAATTAATTCTTTATTGTACACTATGATTTAATTTGACTTGTTTCAACAAATGATATATCTATTCTGTGATTTTGTTAGAATTATTTTTTTTGTAATATTTTTATAATATAATTAACCATTGATGTATTGAGTCTGTTGCAAGTAAAAATTATCAATATATTCATAGTTATCATGATAAAGGTGATATGAGAATAGGGTTTTAATTAGATTACTATTTATAAACTAAAATTAAATACCCTTTTGTAGTCTTATTAAACTCTTACGATCCAACATATACTTCTTGGTTAAGCATGATATATATAATTCAATGGTTACTCCTATAGGACCCCAGGGCACCCTGAGTGGGGAGGGGTGAATCAGGGTGACAAATTATTCTTTTAAACTGAGGATCTTATTCCCACGTTGGTAGGAACTAGTTAAACCTTTATGAAGAATATGATCTGTAATGAAATATTCACATGCAAAGAGATGACACATCAAATTTTACTTAGTTCACCGCTAAGGGCTACGTCCAAGGAGCATACACCGACATGTTGTCAGACATACTAAATTCCACTATTCTTCACTAGTTGTGGATTACAAAGGTTCAAGCACACCCACTCTGTCCCAGGCTCACTACCTTTAAATTTGATCCGGAATAGCTCACTACATATCTTAGGTCACTCCCATTGATTCTCGCTGTCTCACTATTTTTGGTGAAGTCTCACTCAGTTTATAGACGTGAAGGTCTCTTCAACATTGCTCAATGAATTCCTCCTCTACATTTTGTGGATTCTCTGTTGAAGTCTAACTATCACCCATGAACTGATCTATAACTTTCATGCGACACCAAGACAACCGGAAAGCCTCAACAGCACCAGGCGCACAACTCCAAGGCAGCACTCAGCTTTTAAAGAATACGCACAAGTTATAACTGTCGCGCAAGTCCACCTTCAACACTTGCGCAAATTAGTCTTCTTTAAAGAAAAACTTGTGTGACTCAACTTCTTTTCAACTCAAGCCGATTTTGAAAACAAATGGAAACCTGTTGCACAACTTCAATTTTGGCGAGCAACTATCACCAAATCACTCGCGCGACTACTGCACGGGTTTCAAACTGCCGCGCTGCTCCACCTTGCGCGACCCAATAACACTTGTGCGACTTCAACACCAGCACGATGGGAGCTCTGAATTTCATCAAGTCCGAAGTTTGAGTTGAATGGGGAGGGGTGGTCCTCTATTTATAGGCATTCGGATACCCTGCGCGGTGGCGCACAAGTCTTCCCTCGGCACGCATGTCTCGGCGCGCAACACTTCTATCCTCCTAGACACATGTGCGACCATCTTCCAATCTTGGGTGCCCCTATTTACTTTTCCATATTTTGATGATCAAAACACGATGGTCAAATGGCACGCAACTTTCTGATCCTCTAAGTTACTGGCACACAAGTCCTTTCACGGTGCCCAAGTCACTTGCGTGACCAAACCAATACTTGCATGACCCACTTTTCTTTTCTATATTTTCATTTTCTCATTCTGTAAAACATCATTTCCGCAAGTTTCAAAGTCTCCAAGTCCTCAGCACGCAAGTATCTTTTCTAAAAACACATTTCTCCATATTTCATGTTTTGAGGCCCAAAAATTTGGCCAACACTGGGAAACAACCCCATCATAAATACCGTTGTGTGCTTGAACTGTATGATCACTTTGCTGGTACACGTTATGAACTTCCACTGAGGATTTTCAACAAACACAAACCATCCTCCAATTCATGCACTGAGCATCCATGGATACAATAACTCCCAGATAGTACTCAAATGCATTGGGTAATGTTTCCCATCATTAAATGAAAATGAGGGAATTATTTTATGGGTTCTCCAATGTATTTAACAAAGTCATAACACCCCAATAATTTAAAAATAGATTTAATATAGAATGAATGAAACACTGAGCCTCTAAAAAACAACAATATATTATAACCTAACCAATAAACATAAATTTTCTAGTTCTATAATTTGAATTTTGATAAACTGACATAAGTGGTTGCGTTCACTAAGATATTTAGAGTCTGAAAGGATAATCATACTTTTTTGATGAAGAATAACATACCTAGAAGAATAGTAACATACCCTTATGAATTGAAAATAAACGTAATGAATAATAAATTTTCCTAAAAAATAGAAATGTCACCCATGAGTGTATAAATACAAATTAGAAATCTTATAAGTGAAAAAATAAATCATAGTATAAGTATTGGAATATTTGAATGTCGTAAATATTTTAATTACAATTTTATGATTAATTAAACAATATAAAAGGAAAATATATTTTCATAAAATGTAATCTTAAATTATCACTTTATTATCTTATGGTTATAAGATAATTTTACGGGACCTTGATTAATTTCTCCAGGTGATATAAAACGAGATATAAATTTAATGTTGTTTTTTTGGAATAAAATATATTTTCATTGAAAAATTAAATTAAAAATATTGAGAAATTTATTTACAAATAATAGTGTTATTTTTTTAATTCTACTCATCGACAAAAATTTATGGTGATTTTTTAGAATTTTTTTTCAGTATTTCAATTTTTCATGAATAATAAAAATACAGTTATGATTTTTCAGTATGTTTAAGGACATCATAATTACATATTAATTAATATAAAAATCTGTTTGACTTATGTATATATAAATTTGTTGTGATCTATCCCAGGTGGATAATACCATGGGAAATCCCATGGTATGGATAAAACCACTAATGGGGTCTCTCTTTAAATTAATAAAAAACACACTCTAATTTACTACAAATACCCACACATTCCTTATTTTAATTTATACCAAACTAATCATCAATTATTCTCTAGTGGACCTTCCTATTAGTCCTCCCAAGGTGTCCCTAATCCTTAAAAGTCATATCCATCATGTCTTAGGAGTTACTTTACAATGTACGAGAATTCTAAACTTCTCTTTTCCATCCAAGTTCTCTTTTATGCAGTATGTATTTCAGGTTTCCATACCTTCTTATTTCAAAAATTATTATTTCCGTATACTTTTTTATAAATATTTTATGAATGGATTACCCATTTACCATTTCTTTTGAATTTTTTATAAAACAATTTCTCATAGCTGTTATGCTACAAAAGTTTTGTCTCAAAATCTCTCTCTTTTTCAAGCACTCTATTTATGTTATTATAATTAAAATTAAATAGGTTTATGCAGGGATATGACATTCTATATCCAACATTCAATCAATATTGTGTATGAATAATGAATTAAAAATTTTATATCATCCAAATATTCTATGAATTTTTACGTGACGTCGTTAGCATTCTGAATTTTTATATGGGATTTCTCAACTTTTATTTTATTTCATGTTCTAATTTTTTATTTTTCATTCCACACCTCCGTTCATCCAAAAAGTTATGAAAACTCTAGTACCATAAATTTACTATAATTTTTTTTGATAATTTAATAATTTATCATCATATCTCCTTTCCCCTTCTTATATTCTAGAAATTAAATCATCATCTAACAAATGTTAATTTTTCATGTTCAAGGAAGATGAGTTTTCAATTTCAATTATCATATTTAATTATGATCATGAATACATTTTGATGATTGAACCTGACTAAAATATATTTATTTTTACTTATTTATGTTTCTATAATATTTTTTATAATGATATTAATTTATTAATTAAATTAAATTGATTGTGATCAAAAAATACCAACTAACCCAAAAAAATTATCATTAATGTTTTATATAATGATTCATCTTTGCTCCCAAAAACCAAAATACTTTTTTGACCATGTAATTTTATTTTTCATCACTAATAACATACAAATTAAATTATAGAAAATAATTCTCATTCTATATGTTTATCGGTGCATGAGTATACGTAAACCAGTCATGAATAGAAATGAAAAAAACACTCCTAATAGATATAATTAAACCTTTTAAACCCATCATGAAGGCCATGAATAACCTTCATAAGTGTATAATAAAAAAATTAGATAAATAATTGGTAATGATAGTTTTAATTAATTATTTTACTTTTGTTATATAGGACACTAATACCAAGCGAAGAACACCATCAGACTTAAGGTAAGGGTTTTTTTCATCTGACTCACATTTTTTAGATCTTTTCTGTATTCACTACTAATACATTTGTATGGTGTAGGTATATTTTCCATTGATGTAACATATCATGAATATATTTATATTTATTTAATTTAATATATAATTTTATAGTTACTAGTTTTTGGGAATACGAATCGATTACTTCCATAGTGGTAAGTATTTTCCACCTGAACCTCCATTTTCATTAGGTTTACACTTATTATATACGTAAAAAATTAAATTCATATTTATTGATATATACTCCTCATAATTTTTGTGTGAATGTTCTATATACGAGTTCCATCTTGAATCATACTTTAATTTATGAGGAGTTATATGTTTTAAAAGGATCTTTAAAAAATATAATTTAATGCATGCATGATTCAAGGATCTTCTAGAATTATTACCTTTTTTATGTTCAATAAATAATATATTTTAAGACATATTTATATTGAAAAATTAATCATTTTTATGATAAAATTATATTTAGGTTAATTTCTTATTTTATGAAAGAAAACACGACTATTCACTTTAAAATATATTTAACAAATTCCTTAAACCACACTGAAATGTTCTTTTTATAAAGCTTCACTAAAAACAAAATTTGAATGATTTCTATCTAGAAGTTATTATTTAATCCTCAAATATAAATTCAACGACCTTTAATTTTTTTGGGATATATATTTTTATAATCTTACTTCATGAAAATTACAAATGATTTTCCACAAGAACATTTTTTTTCAAAGTAAAAAGTATTTTTTCCTCTCAAAATAAATTTTATGAGATATATTCCTTATTCACCACATTTTTTCTGATGGATTCTATAATGACCTCTACTATATCATATAAAGAGTCTAAATATTCTCATAATATTCTGAGGTACTATTATTTTAATGTTTCAATGTTGTATGGGACACAATGAAATGATTAAGGATTATTTCCTCAATATAATTTCAATTGTATCATTTAAATGTATCCTCATCAATGGAAACATCCATTATTTAATATTTTACCTCAATAGATTTTATCACACATTATATAATCCTCTATGATTTATTTAATTTTATATTATTTCTTTTATAAATTGAGGATTAATAATTGAATTATTCAATGTGGTATGACACACTTTGGACAAGTGACATTTAAATGTTCAATGTGATTTAAGACACATTGAATAAAAGAAATAATTTAATTTTTTCAACGTTGTATTGTATAATTTGAATGAAATACTTACTAGACATTTAAGGATTTCATTGGATTTATAATGTGACCAGTGGGCCTCCTATAACCGTTGATGCATTGGTAGATCTTATGAGAAAACATATGTCATTGAACAAGGCCTTGATAAAATGGTTATTTATGGTGTTGTCATGAGGGATTGATGGTATGGTTATGATGCTTATCATATTAATTTTACTCATTATGAAAATTGTATTGGTAATTAATGTGTTTCTTCAACTAGTAGAATTCATATGAATAAGTCTTATTATTCATTATTTATACATTTCTTATTTTTGCTATATTTTTTTCAATTTTATTATTAAATTCATTTGTTTTAGTTATTCACCATGCCTAATGTTTATGTTTATGTTTTTGTTATCTTCCAATGTATTACATAACCTATACGGGGAATTTTATAACACCCATTTCATTTGTTTTTCCTTCCACAGGTTATGAAAATGTGACCATTATTTAGTTTTCAAGGATGCAGTTTATTAGATTTCGTTATGCATCATATTATAATTCCCTTAAAATGTAAAAAGGGAACCATGTGTATATCTAGTTTATTCATGACTACTAAACTGATTGGTCCTTTGGGATTTGATTCATTGTAATAACGCTAATGTATTAAAATAATTCAACACCTCTAAGCGTCTAGGTTCAGGGCGTTACAGTTAGTATTAAAGAATATTTAGTAGAAAACATAGATGCTGGATTTTGAAAATATAGCTTGGGAAAAAACCCTAAGATATAATTTGAGTATAAACATAAAAAATGTTCTAGAGTTTTAGTAAGGAATATATTATGTGGATATTTCAATAAAATACATCTATGATTGGATACTAAAAGTGGACGTGGTTCTGGAACATATGTTCCAAGAAGTAAGAAATCTGACATGGATATTTGGGCATAACATCAAGTATCCAAGTACAAAATAATGAGCCTTACTACGCACCTAGTTTGAAACTACTAATGTATATTCTTAGGATAATTCACATTTTCATTTCTAACCATTAGAATGTAATTAAATCTAATTTTATCATAAAATAAAAAATGTCTATGATTATGAAATTTGTTATTGAGAAGATTTAAATTTATGAAATTATTTTTCTATGTTGAGAGTATATACCATTTTTTATTTCCTCATCTTCTATACTCCACTGTTTAGAAATGGCACATGGAAGATGGAATGAGAACTTCACCAATTCACGTGAGGTAAAGAGTAAGAACGATCACATATATTACGGTCATAAGCCATGATTTCAAAAGATGATAGTCTCCCATATGTCCTAATCGTATGAGTAAATAGTATCACATGTTAACAAGGTATGAAAATAATTTTCTGAGTCCAATGAAATTGAAAGGAAGGAAAAGAAGAACATGTTGATAGAGAAAATTATGAATAATTGGAAAAGGGAAAAGAAAATTTTTCCCAAACGAGATAACTGTGGAATGAATATTCCTAGTTAATGATTAAAGGGAATGAGAGTTTGTTATAAATGTGGGGAAAAAGGACACCATTTTCATGATTGAATGTGTATGAAAAAGGTTTTTAATTTACATTACATAAACTGCAAGGATATGGGACACTATGTTAATCAATGTACAAATCATCAAAAGAATATGCCCCTAGTTGCTGATACTGGATAATGATCATGTTAGATACTTCTACATATGAAGTGGAATAATTAATATTCTTCTTTAATAATCATGTAATTTGAATAATTAATCAGTAATGTAATGGTTATAAGAATTATGTAATAAATGAAGATTGTAATGCAATTGTATTTCATTATGTTATTAAGGACTTATGATGAATAATACCAAGGAAAAGTGACTCAATAAAATATTAATATCTTGGGAAAGTATATGGTTGTGGGAAAGACATCCCTTATTATATATTTCTTATTGTGACAACAATGAATAAATGATTGATGAATACAAATAATGTATACCTTGAAACTAGTTAATGACTTATTAAGAAGTAGAATATTCTATCATCGATGGAGATTACAACAATTTTCGATTTATGTAATTTAACAATAACACCTATCCTTCCTAAGGAATATAAAAAAATTATTGTTTACAACATGGTTTTTATGCTAATTCAATTTATTACGTTATTTCAAGATGATACATGATGTAGTTATTAATATGTTTAGAATGTGAAAATTTAGAGCTTCTTTATATTGATTAAGGGTTAATGAGAAGTTCAACAAGGTAATTAAGATACCTAATTTTAAATAATATTATTTTGGAATTTTTAACCACATATGAAATTATTGATCATTGAGGAAGATTTTAGAGGTAAATGTATTACTTCACCATATGTTGTAACATGTGATGAGTAATAAAGTATAGATAGTTCATGGTGAAATCAAATGATGAATTTTTAAAAATAAATGTATAATTATACTCTTATTGTGTGGAATAATACCTCAAATTATTTCATATTATCATAATCATTGCTAAAATTGACTTTTTTATTATTGTATTTAGTTTTGTAGAAATAAAAATTCAACAAAAAATCTTATATATCAAAACATCATAGTTAGATTTTTCTTACACACCCATGTTTTTACATCCAATTAATGCCCCCCATTCGAAAGAGTAATTTTTTTTGTGACCACCTCATTTCTATTAACCTATATTAGGAGGATATTCTATTAACACTATTTCCAATGTGGGTTTCCCAAAATGTAATTTAAAAGAATCAACCGTTAAATTTCGAAATGGAATTTTGAATTGTGAGGATGAAATTATGTTGAGGGGGAATAGTATATCACCCCATGAATTTACTAATATATTTAATATAGAATACATTAAACACTGATTCTCTAAAAAACAACATTTTTATAAACATTCCAATTAACACAATTTTTCCACTGCTATAATTTGAATTTTGAAAAACTAAAATCCACTATTGTGTACCTTAAGATATTTAGAGCATGATAAGACATAAATTATAATTTATTAATAGAAGCATACCCTTATGAATTTTAACATACAATTCTGAATAGAAATTAATATTAAATTGTGAGAAAAAATAGAAACATTATCCATTACTATATAAATGCAGTTTAGACATGTAATGATTTAAAAAAATGATCATTATATAAGTATTGGTATATTTTTATGTCGTAAATATATTAATTACAATTTAACGATTAATTTAATAATTTACAATGGAAAAATATTTTAATAAAATGTAAGCATAAATTGTCACTTTATTGACTTATGGTTGTAAGATAATTTTTGGGGACCTTGAATAATTTTTCAATGTGTTATAAAATGAGTTATAGTTTAATGTTATTTTTTATAATAAATTTTGTTTTTACATAAAAATTAACTTAAAAATATTTATAAAGTTATTTTAAAAAAATTGTGTTCTTTTTTGAAATATAATCATGGATATAAGTAAGTGTGAATTTTTATGATTTTTCAAAAATACATGAAATTTTCGTGAAAAGTTAAAAGACATCTTTTAGTATTCGGTATGATTAATGACATCATAATGACATATTAATTAATATAAAAATATGGTCTAATTTTTTATAGTTATTTGTTATGATAGGTGTCCCATGTGTCTAATACCAAGGGAATATCCCATGGACAAGCCCATGGTTTTCATAAAACCACTAATGAGGTGTCCCTTTAAATTAATAAAAAAACTCCCACTCATTTACTATAAATACATAGACATTGCAATATTATCTATCATTATAAACTCTTCATCCTCAATTATCTCATAGTTTTACCACCATATTAGTCCTCCAAAGGTTTCATTAATCCCCCATGGTCCCAAAATTCTTGTCTTAGGAGTTACTCAACAAGGTATGAGAAATATCGACGTCTCTTTTGCATCTAAGTTCTCTTTTATGTGGTTTTTATTTAATTTTAAAAAAAATTATTTACATATTATATTATTATTATAATATTTTATGATTATTCTAAATGGGCAACCCATGTACCCTCCCTTTTTAATGTTTTCTAAAACCATGTTGCATAGACATTATGTTGCATAATTTTTATCTCAAAATCTCTCCCTTTTTCAAGCACTCTTAATATGTTTTATATTTTTATTTAAATTAGTTTATGGTGGTATATAAATTACATATCTCAATTACTATCTATATTGTGAGGGAATAATGAGATTAAATTTTTCTCTCTCCAAAATATTTTATTAAATTTTATGTGATGACGTTAGGATGCCGAATTTTTGAAAGGTATTTATCTACTTTTCTTTTATTTCAACTTCCTTTATCTTATTTTTCATTCATAACCTCTTTCATTAAATTATTATGATACATAAATTACCTTAAATGCACAATAATTTTGTTTTTTTAATGTAATAATTCATCATCTTCTCTCATTTCTACAATTCATATAATAAAAATGTAAACACCAACGACGATTTGTTCACTTATCATGTTCTAGGACGACAAGTATTCAATTTCTCTAAACATAAAGAATTATGGTCATGAAAACATTTTATTGGTTTAAAAGGACTAAAAGATAGGTATTTTAATTTATTTCTGTTTTTGAAATATTTTTTAATCATGATATTAATTTATAAATTAAAATGATTTCATTTTTATGAGAAATAACCTATTAACCCAAAAAATTATTATTAATGTCTTATATAATGGCTCATATTCAATCCCAATAAAGAAACAAAACTCATGAACATGTAATATTCTGTTTTATCAATAAAAACATATAAATTATATTTCAGACAACCATTAACATTCTATAAGTCTATCCGTATAGGAATATTAGTAAACCGGTCATGAATACCACAAAAAAGCACCTAAACAATAATGTTGAACCTATTAAATCAATAATGAAATCCATAATTGAACATAATAAGTCTATAATAAATAAGTTAAATAAATAATAGGTTATATAAATTTTAATTAATGAATTTAATTTTTTCCACATGACACTAATAACAAGTGAAAAGCATCTTCAGAGTTAGAGTAAGGGGATTCTTCATCTCACTTCCTTTTTTGTGAGATTTGTTGTATTCAAGACTAATACTTCTGTATGGTGTATTTATACTGACCATTGATGTTACATATCATGAATATATGTATTTTCATGGTCTTTAATAAATCATTTTATGATTTCTAATTTTGGGGCATACAAATCGATGGGTTACCAAGTGGTAATGGTTTTCCACCCAAACCTCCATTTTAATTTCGGTTACTCATATTATATACAAAATTCCATTAAATTATTATACATTCATATTTACTACCCATAATTTATGCGACTGTGTTATATATATCTGTTCCAATCATAATCATACCTTCATTTATGGGGAGTTATATGTTTTAAAAAGATCATTCAATAAATCTTCAAAAATTCATGCACGATTAAAGATACTTCTCGAATTTATACCAAATTTTACGCTCAATATATAATATTATTTAAGCCATTTTAATTTTAAAAATAAAAAATTTTATAGTGAAAAATATATTTTGGTTAATTTGTTGTTTTATTAAAGAAAAGGTGCCTTGGTGCATTAAAATCTATTTATTGAATTCCTTAAACCGTACTACAAATTTATACTTCGAAAGATTCTTTAATTTTTTTTAAATGATTTCACCACAATAATATTATATTTGTGACTGAAATAAAATTTAAAAGACCACACATTTTTTATGGGATATAAATATTTACATTCTATGTTCATGATAGTTAAAGATAATTTTTTAAAATAAATCTTCCTTCCAATGTAAAAAAGAATTTTCTAATCTCACATTTGTAGGCTCCGGGCGTAGATAATGCGCGTTAGTGGGAGTGCCAAACATTGATTTTATAATTAAACAACATTAAATCCATGATCCGTCATGATATAAAATGCTCGATATTTATAATACAACTAATAATGAAAAACCAAAGGGGGATTACTAGAATCATAGAGATAGGATCATTATATGTTGGTTTTAATTAATTTAATTAATTTACACGAATTACCTTGGTGGAATTCTTACTTCATTGATGTCTCTGGTCGCAATCTGATGTGATCATTCATTGCATCATAGAATCCATGTGTAGGATTACTCTAGAGGTGATCCACACATGCTCCACATATCTCTGGACATCACAGATGGGATCTCAGGGTTCTATCACAGATGAACCTTCACTTGCAAATTACGCCTTCAATCGCCTTGATCCGATGGAGGAGGATCTCTCTCGATCTTGAGAGCATTCATGGAGGAAGTAGTTCTTTAAGCCTATAATGAATTTTCTAGAATTGTTTTTCACAACGATTGATGAAAATTGTTGGGGTTGTGAGGATATTTTTAATCAGGTTAGAGTTTATAGAGTTATGATAATAAATAAATGTGTTACGCATTTTATTTATTTCATTAACTCTCATTGAAAACCCCCATTTCAAATTATTAATTCCTTGAAAATATCCCACATTGAATATATTAAATCTAATATAATAAAACTATATTATTTCCTCAAAATCCCAACTGGAAAAACTACATGCCGGGTAATCATTAATACCCAGCGTGTAATCTTTTTCTATAAAACTAAAGGACCTTTATATTTAATATACACGGAATGCACATTTATTTTCCATTTTCCATTAGTTCCTCCAACAAAATTATTAGTCCTTGAGTAATGGATATTCATTTGTTAAATAAATGTAACTGCATTACTCGCTAATAAAAATATATAATTTCACCCACAATATATTCTCTCGAATAACTAGTGTCGAAATAAATGCAGTCATGAATCCTTAAATATTTATTAAACCACAGTCGGGAATAATATTTAATTAACGTGTTAAATTAATATTTAACTGAGATACATGGACACACATAGAGTGTGACCCTCTAGGCCTTTTTCTTAGTGGCATTAGGCAGAGCCTACCTAATGTCCAAGGTTAGAATCTAGCAATATGCCAAGGCACCCATAGAGAAATAAGTTAATGCCGCAATGACATGTCACCTCATACGAACTCTTACTGTGTAATATAATCCCTTTTTCTTGATATCTATAATCGAGTGGGTTGTATACTAGTGCCATAAAACCATGTGCTCGATTATTCTTTGTTGACTTTCCGTAATTGAACTTTCCCATTCCCTACCATGGACATGGATTTACTTAGGCTATATCAATTTCATCAAAGGGCATGAGATATCTACTTTTGTAATGGAAGAGAAGTGACAAATCTTTTATTCAATTATATATTAATGCAATATTACTCGTGACACACCTAACGTATCCTACCTCACTACGAATAGTGTTTCATCACATTTTACACCAATACATCTTAGTGCATGACTTGAAATACCCATTAATAATAATCTTAAAGTATAAGGACCAATACACACATCCACAGATTGGAACATCCAATGACACTATGAAATTTGGATTTCCTACTGGGAGATATCATTATCATAATATCCTCCTAAATACTACGAAGAGTTCACACCATTATAAGGTCCCTCAATGTTTTATGATTCCTCACCCGTAACGGCCGGTATTATTTGTGTCCCTCAAATAAAATCATCTGACCATAGAACATATATTCAAGAATAGTATTCTGGATCTTCTGGGTTCTCATCATAGCTGGGATCCGCTATGACCCATTAATGCAACCGCTGCCCTTAGGACATTATCACATGCATTGTCACATAGAAGAAATATAAATATGTGATAAGGTATTTATGTATGAATAAAGAACAATGTAGTTGTTTTTAGTCCAACAACTCCAATAAACTCCCACTTGGACAACATACAACTGATAATAACTTTTTACCCTCTAGCTCTCACATGGTATTCATGCTTCTGCTGAGATAGGCCTTTAGTCATGGGGTCCACCATGTTCTCTTCCGTGGACACTCTGCTCACTACAAATTCTCCACTCTGATATAAATCCCTCAATAGGTGATACTTCCAGAGTATGTGCTCAGTCTGTTGATGTGACCTTGGTTTTTTTCATGAGCCACCAGTACAGTGTTATCACAATATAATGTGACATGGTCTTTACTACAAGGAACCACATAATGCTCCTAGACAATGTTCTGAATCCAGAAGGCTTCCTTGACTGCATCATAAGACAGTATATATTCAAACTCCACAGTATAATTAGCGACAATTGGCTTTTTTGAACACTTCCATCCCACAGCTCTTCCATTGAGAGAGAAAACCTATCCATATTGTGACATCAGATCATTCTTATGTTTATGAAAACTAGCATTAGTATACCCTCTAATGACAATATCTTCGTCTCATCCATACAATAGTAAAATATCCTTAGTTGTTCTCAGATACTTAATTATAGTCTTAACTATAGTCCAATGTTGTTCTCCTGGATCTATTTGATATCTTCCTACCATGCTCAGTGCATAGGCCACATTAATCCTGGTACATAACATGACATACAAGATGGATCCTATAGCTGAAGCGTATGGGATATTACTAATTCTATCTTTCACCTGTTGTGTCAGTGGACACATTTTTTTAGAATGATTTATTCCATGTGACACTGAAACTAATCTCCTATTGGATTTTTCCATACCTAATATCTTTAGTATCTGGTCAATGTATGTACACCGACTTATTCCATGAACCCTTTTAGATCTATCATGAATGATCTTCATCTCTAGAATGTAGGCTGCTTCACCCAAGTCCTTCATGGAGAAACACTTGTTCAAGACCTTCTTAACTGACGGTAAAATTGGTACATTGTTTCAAATAAGCAATATATCATCAAAATATACTACTAGGATAATGATCACATTCCCATTAAACCGCTTATAAAAACATGGCTCACATTCATTGATAATGAACCCAAATTACTTTATGGATTAATCAAATAAAATTTTCCATGACCTAAATGATTTTTTTAATCCATAATTGGATTTCTACAACTTGTAAACCCGTTTGGCATCACCTAGTGTAACAAACGCGTCTGGTTGTGTCACATAGACATCTTTCTGAAGGTTACCATTAAAGAATGTTATTTTAAAATACATTTTCCAAATCTCATATTCATGGTAAGTTTCTATGGAAAGAATGATTCTTATGGATTTAAACATGGAAACTGGCAAGAAGGTTTCATCACTGTCAATTCCTTGATGCTCTCTGAATCCTTTAGCCACTAGCCTTACGTTATAGGTGCTAACTTGACCTCCCATTTCTAGTTTTCTTTTGAATACCCATTAGCATCCAATCGGTTTTAGATCAACTGGCTCATCGACCAGAACCCAGACTCAGTTCTAATACATGGAATCCATATCAGAATTAATAACTTCTAGCCATCTTGTAGCTTCTGATCATTATAATGATTTCATGTTGGAGAGAGGTTCATTATTGACCAAAAATAATGATTCACCATACTCGGTGACTGGGAAACTAAATATCTCTGGTTCCCTTACCTCTCTTGATCTCCTACGCAGTACTTGTGTTTGTGGAACTTCTTCCATGGGGACCTATGGAACATGTTCATGTACCAACACCTGTGTATAATGAGAAACAACTTCGTCGAAGTCAATGTTTCTCCCCCTATACTTTTTGAGGATTTTCTGCCTCCCGAGAAAGTTGGCATGTCTGGTGACAATCACATTCCTGTCTGAAGTTTTATATATGTAATATCCTTTCTTTTTATTGGGATATCCTATAAAGACACACTTCATGCCCCTAGGATCTTGTTTTTTTCCTGAGATGGCCTTAACAAATGTCTCGCATCCCCATACATGTGTGAGCGACAGAATGGGATTCTTTCCATTCCATAACTCGGAGGGAATTCCATTTTCCACCTTAGATGGTACTCAGTTTAATATGAATTCTGCAGTTTATAATGTATATCCCCAAACGGATAATGGAAGATCCACATGACTCATCACCGACCTCACTATGTCCAAAAGGTGTGGTTCCTCCTTTCACTAACACCATTCCACTATGGTGTATAAGGAGGAGGGAGATGAGATAGAATCCCAGACTCTCATAGAATATTGATGAAATCATGGTTCAGATATTCTCCACCTCGATCCGATCGATGATTCTTTATCTTCTTAACAAGCTGACACTCAACATCATTCTTGAATTCCTTAAATTTGTCTAATGACTCGGACTTATACATCATTAAGTAGACATATCCATATCTACATAAATCATCAGTAAAAGTATTGTAGTAATAATATCAACCTCTAGCTTCTACTAGAAATGGTACACATACATCCATGTGCACCAATCCTAGAAGCTCTGTGGCCCTTTCACCATGTCCACTAAAAGGTGGCTTGTTAATTTTACCTTGTAAACAAGTGTGACAACTATCAAGGGGTTTTATCTCGGTAGAGTCTATATAACCATCTTGGTAGAGCATTGTCAAGTGCATCCCATTTACATGACCGAGATAGTGATTCCACAACTGAGTGATGTATGAGTCATGTGAGTTTGTTTTGTTATAGATTTCCAACACTTGGTTATCATAATTTAATACATACAACAAATTATTTAAATTCGCCGAAGCATAACATATGGTGTTATTTTAAAAAAGAAAACCATTATTTCTAAACATGAAAATAAATCCTTTTATATCCAAACTAGATACAGAAATTATGTTCTTGGTAACACTAGGCACATAATAACAGTTAATGAAAAACCAAAATCATCCCAGTCAGAAATGAGAGCTGGTAATCTCCAATAGCCAATGTAGCCAGCATTGTGCCATTGGCAGCTCGAAGATCCACCTCTCCTCTGGTAATCTTTCTAAATATACTAGGTCTCTGCATTTTAATATAGATGTGATCACAAAAAGATATATCTAATACCCAATGAGAATAAATAGAACTATTACACTCGATAACGAATACACCTTTAGTGTCCCCACACTTCTGGGTGCAGTTCCACTTCTAGTGGCCTTGCTTTCCGCATGAAAAACACACTGCCTCCCATTCCTTGCCCTACCTTTGGATCTTCCCCTTCTTGGAAGGATGGTGCTCAGGGGTTTAGACTATTTATATGTTATTGGACCCTTTTCCTTGTCCTTCCTTTTCTAATTCACCATAAGGACTGCGGGTTTATCATGCCCCATGTCCTTATCTACCAGGAGAATCATGGTCATAAGGTCTTAAAAAATAATCTCATTATTTCTCATATTGTAGTTGACTATAATGTTTGATAAGGCCTTGGGCAGTGATGATAGGATGAGATCTGTACGCAAATCATCCGGTAATTTATTTCATAAGATGTCCAGGAGTTGAATGCAGTAGATGAGCTTGAATTCATGAGGCCCATCAGGTGTAGACTCTCCAAACATAGATGTAAACAAAAAATTAGAGATCTTATATCTCTCTAGTCTTTCCCTCTCTTGATAGAGATCCTTAAGGTGAGAAATCATAATATACGCGTCCATGATTTCATGTTGTTTCAATAGTCCATTAAAAATGGATGATAGAATGAAACACTTGATATATATGGTATCATCCATGTGTTTCATGTATGGAGATAGTTCCTCATCAATATCCTCCTTTCTATGTAAAAATAGAATATTCTCTTGAAGCACATATAATTTCCTTTCATGGCGAAGGATGATTTGTAAATGCCTCTCCCACCCGTGGAAATTGGTGCCGGTGAGAAGGTTTTCCTTCTTTAGTATGGCTCACAATGATATGTTTGAAGTCATTTTTCATTCCGTTTCACCAAATTATGATGAGAAAAGGTTTAGTACTTTATTATAATATTGATACAATTAAATTAATTAATACTTATTTGTCTCCCAATTTATTATCGAAATCCAATAGTCCTCACTATTGACTTCAGAATATTATGATGCCTGAATATTATAGTGTAAAGGCTCAATATTTCCCTTCACATTACACCAACTAAGGTTGGTCAAGAAACATGAAGGGTTTCAAGTAGGCATTCCAAATTTTAACTGCATTAACTCACAGCTCCTTGATCTGCTGAGTGGACTCCCTAATCCTAAAATCCTTTTTTTGGATTTCCTCAACCATTACCTCTTGGTCACACCATGTCCTGTTGTGGTAGTCAACCCTGGATGCGAACCAAGTCAAGTCACCCAAAACCTATAATTATAATTCCCCTATAATTGAAATCACCCCAACTAGGGTTGGTCAAGAACTATGAACTATGGTTTGTTTCTAACCAAGATTATGGAACTCTATACTGGCTTAATATTTCTTTTGAGGGATTTCTTCCTTATACATAAATTACGATTTTATTATCTTTGATTACAAGCTTTTTAATATTAAGTGTGATATACGTAAGTTATTAACCATGTATAAGTTAATATTTACGCATAAAATGGTCTTTATATTTGTTCCATCATGCATGCTTAATTAATTCATTAATTGTGTGATCGTGAAAACACACCCACAATAAATAAACCATGAAACTAACAGATATAGATGGCATGATCATGAGATTGTTATATCTGTTAGTTTATCTATTAGTTGATAAACTAACCCAAGAACTAAAAGAGAAACACCTTGAACCTTTCAGGTTCATGATTACATATTTCCACCTATCCACCTTTGTATCTCCATGGATTGGTTTTTCCATGGCTGCTGGCTTGAGCCCCCTCTAGTAGCTTTGGAGATCCATCCATTACATATGGATTTATTTGACACACAGGTGAGGGGTAAAAGGGGTTTTTACATAAAATAATTCTTCGACACACATTCCCTACATATTAATGAGGAGAAGGCTCACATGCCTTCAAATTTAATTTAAATAAATAAATTAATGAAATCACTTGCATATAATGGTCTTGGTCAAGCTCATGATCATCCAAACATGCAATGATATTTACGGATTAATAAAAATAACATTAAATTATTTAATCATTCTTGTTTAAGATAAATCATGCTTGAATAAATTAATTATATTTAATTAATCAATCCTTTTATCTTAAACCATTTTTCAGAATTTCCTTCAGATTATCATCCATCATAATTTTAAATAAATTAAAATTCCCCTTGTACTTAACTTGTACCTTGAAGGAAACCTGGTGAATTCTCATTCATTACGCAGATGTTAAATTAAACACATATATATAGAACACCTATCACGTGTTGTGACTCAGCTTTACACTTGCACCATAGTACACATCTCAAGGGTTTATATAATATAATAATAAATTTTAATAAATCTGCATAATTTGGGTTAGTACACGACGTGTAGTTCTAACTACACGACATGTACTTTTCTTCCCTGTCTATCTGAAGTACATGCCCAGGGACATGTCAAGTTAATGTAATTCACAAATTTTTAGATTACACGGCATGTTAAGTGAGTCACATGCTGTATAGTGTCCTCGTTACACGGTCTCCAGCAGAGCAAGCCGTGTATGGGGTTCATGGTCCAACCCTAACCCAAAGGGACTACACACCATGTTATGTTGGACCACATGGTGTGTAATCCGAAAACTGTGTGCCAACTATTCATGGACAACAAATAGTGTCGTAAATTAGTTAGATGGGATCAATACATGACCTGATTTGGCAGACTATTCTGATGCATGAACCTAGACTACATGACGTGTACTTCCGAATACACGCTGTGTATTTCCTTGTTGTACAGACATGAACATTTGGATCATCCAGATGAGATCATCTATTTCATTTTAACAAAAATTTAACAAAAAGGTTGATTCTATATGGTGAACGAGAAATGATAGAGGAGGAACAAATCTCGATATTCAGATTTAAGGAATGCTTAACATGAATTGAAACTACTAAATTATTAAATGCGTAAATCACCAATGAAAAAATAAATAATTATAATCAATGATATAACCCCTCTGATTCCACTTGTAGGTTCCGAGAGTAGCGGAAGTGGATCGGTGGGATTGCCCAACAATGATTTTAGCATTAAATAATGTTCAAACTGAGATCTGTCACGATATAAAATGTCAGATCATCGGAATAGAATGAATAATGAAAAACATAAGGGGAGTCCCAGAACCAGAGAGATATGATCATCATATGCTTGTTATAATTAATTTAATTAATTCACAAGAAATACATTGGTGGAATTCTTACTTTGTTGATGCCTCCGGTCACGATCTGATGTGATCAGTTGTTGTATTGTAGAATCCATGTGTAGGATTCCTTTATCAGAGATCCACATGTGCTCCGTGTATCTTTGTACGTCGCTAAAGGGATATCTGGGTGCTAGCACGGAAGAACCTTCACCTGTGATGTCCGCCTTTGGTCACCATGATCCGATGGAGGAGGATCTATCTCGGTCTTGAGAGCATTCTTGGAGGAAGTAGTTCTTTCAGCCTTGAAATAATTCTTTAGAATTGTTGTGCACAATTATTGGTGAAATGTTTTGGGGTTGTGAGGATATTTATAATCAGGTTTGAGGTTATAGAGTTATGATAATAAATAAACACATTATGCATTTTATTTATTTCATTAACTCTCATTTAAAACCCCCATGTCGAATGATTAATTTCTTGACAAGTTCCCTTACTGATTATAATAAATATCGTTTAATAAAATGATATTATTTTCTAAAAATCCCGACTAGAAAAACTACACGCCGTGTAATCATTAATACATGGCGTGTACTCATTTTCAATAAAACTACATGGCATGTATATTTAATATACATGACATGTACTTTTATTTACCATTTTCCTTTATTTCATCCACCACATTCATTAGTCCTTGCATAATGGATATTCATTTGTTAAATAAATATAACTGCCTTACTCGCAATGAAATTTATATTATTTCACCCACAGTATATTACCTCGAATAACTATTGTAGAAATAAATGAAATCAGGCATCCATAAATAATTATTAAACAATTGTTGGGAATAATATTTATTTAACTTGCTAAATTAATATTTTACTGAGATACATGGAAACAGTTAGTGTGTGTCCGTCTAAGACTCTTTCTCAGTGGCATTAGGCAGAGCCTGCCTAATGTCCAGGGTTAGCATCTTGCAGCACGCCAAAGCACCCATAAAGAATGAAGTCAATGATACAATAACGTGTCACCTCATACGAACGCTTACCGTGTAATATAATCCCTTTGTCTCGATATCTCTAATCAAGCAGGTTGCATGCTAGGGACATCAACCCATGTGCTCGATTATTCTTTCTTTGACTTTCCGGAATTGAACAAGACCATTCCTTACCATGGCCATAGATTTAATTAGGCTATATCAATTCCATAATATGGCCTGAGATATCTACTTCTATTATGTAATAGAAGGGACAAATCCTTTCTCGCATTATCTATTAATGCAGTATTACTCATGACACACCCAACGTATCCTACCTCACTGCAAACAGTGTGTCATCACAGTTTTCGTCAATACACATAAGTGCATGAGTTTTAATACCCATTAATAATAATATTAAAAACTAAGGACCAATACAAAAGTCCTTAGATAGGAACATCCAATGACACTCTGAACTTTGGATTTCCTACTGGCGAGTCTCGTTATCAATATATCTTCCTGGATACTACCAAGGGAGCACTCCATGAGAAGGTGCCTGAATGTTTTATGAGTCCTCACACCTAATGGACTATGTTATTTTTGTCCCTCAAATAACATCATCCTACCATAGATCATATATTCATGAACAATGTTATGGAAATTCCAGGTTCTCATCATAACAGGGATCCGGTATAACCCATTAATGCAAAGGATGTCCTTATGACATTATCACATGAATTTTCATGCAGAAGATCAATCAAGATGTGATAAGGTATTTGTTAATGAATAATGTACAAAACAGAGGATTCTAGGAAACCAAATCCAAAAACATTTTCATCTATGAGATATATGCCATGTTCACCACTTATTTATTAATCATGGCATATTTATTCGCCTTTTTTATATCATATAAACAATATCCTTATTCTTACGTTATTTTGAGGGATTATTATTTGATCTTTTCAAGGTGGTACGGGATACATTGGAATGTTTATTGATTATTTCTTAATTATTTTTTCAATTGACTCATTTAAAAGTATCCTCATCTAAGGAAATATCCTTTGATAAATCTTGTACTTCATTGAGGTTTATATCTTATGATATCATACACCATGTTTTTTTGAATTGATTGTGATATTTATTATAACTTGAGTATTATGAATTTAATTATTCAATGTGGTAAGGGACACTATGAATAAGTTAAATTTAAATATGCAATGTTGTATAGGAAACATTGTATAAAAGTCTTATTAGATATATGAGAAATTTTTTGGACTTATTATCTGATGGTAGGGACCCTCTATATCCTGTATATGCATCAGTAGGCCTCATGAAAAAAACTAGGTCCTCACACAAGGCCTTGGAAAAATGGTTATTTGTGGTCTTGGAATAAGGCCTTGACAGTATGGTTATGATGTCTGACATATGAATTTATTTAATTATAAAAATATTATTTATACTTCATGTGGTTATTTGACTAGTAGAATACCCATGATTATGTTTTATTAGAAAATTATTTATTTAGGTCTTATTACTACCATAATGTGTTCATGTTTATTTTTAATGGCATGCGTTTTTTTATTCACCATCCATAATGTGTATGTTTATGTTTATGTTATCCTATGATATAATGCATAACTCTTAATGAGAATTTGAGATATCCACTTTTATTTTTTTCCTTCCCTAGGTTATGAGGAAGATATCATTTTTTGAGTTTCAAGGATGCAGTTTATTATCTTTTTTATGTATCATATATATATATATTATAAAATGTAAAATCGGTTCCATGTATGTATTTATGTTCATCAAGACTGCTAAAATAATGAGACCATTGAGATTTTATTTCTTGTAATCATTCCAATATATTAAAATAAATCACAAGATCGGATATTCTAGGGTCGTGGAATTACAAATGATCAAATTATCATGAACATGGGTTTAAAATTTGTTATGGTGATGATGGTGCTCCTAGATGCCATCAAATATTCAATATTCATTCTATAGGGTATATATGTTTCTTAAAAATAGGTTTGATATCACATTTTTCATGAATGTTTATTCTGATTAATATTTCCTTTATGAATTACTTATTCCATGTTTTAATGTTTTGTGATCATGGTTTTGATGGGTATGAAAATTTTTATGATGTATTTATGCTTCCTGATTATCCCACTATACACTTATGATCATCTAATTTCCACTGAAGACATCCAATTGTTAATTCTTATGTTTACCCTTACTAATAATTTGACATCAAGCATAATAAGTTTCATTTTATGGGATTATTATGAATGATAATAAATTAATTCTATCTAGAATGGATTCATACAGATGATGAAAATGGCTTATTATGGAGCTTGAAAAACTAGGTATAGAGGTAGATCATGTTAGTATTTATGATACGATTTTTAAAAAAAAAATAAAATGCCCTGTTCATTTAGTAATTCTATAAAACGACAAACCTATAATTTCTCTAATTATGTATGTGATCCATTTTTTCATTTTTAGGTTGTTAGTTTTTCATGGGGATATTCGATCACATTCTTTTGTACCAAACCAATAAATTTAATGTTTATTTTTTTAAGATAGGATATTGGAGTTTAGTGTCATCTATAATATATTATAGATCACCCATTTTGTTATGATCCACAAACACTGGTAATAGAGATTGGTTTTAAGTATGTTTTTTTAAAAGGATTCTAGTTGTGAAAAACTTGATGGGAAATTATGATGCAATTTTCTGTATATGTTTTAACATATCATCATTTATAATGAAACAAAACCTATCTGGGTATAAAAAAACATTTTATTTGGAAATTTTTTGAATATTATTCTAAATTGATGTAATATTAATTTATTAAAACTAGGGGTCTCTATATTTTGTGTCAGATAAAAGTTTAGTAACATTTGGAAACTAGAATGAGAAAAAATAAATGAGAAGAGTTAGGAAATTATTATCCTATAAGAGATTATTCAATATAATTTTAAATAAATATGTAAATTTCCCATAATAAAATATATACATTTGTGAATAATAAAATTTGATTTTGCCTTAGAAATAATTTTTCTAGGCATGAAAATAACCAATATAGTTGGTGAGTATATCAAAACCATTAGTCTGATGCATTGTGATTGTGCCTATACTACACACATGTTGTCAAAAACCCAAGTTATGTGATTTGGATAACTTAATATTTTTTTATAAAAAATTATGATGGATTTAGTTAGATAATGGTTTTGAAAAATCTTTGTTAAATAGACAGTTTCATCGTTTAAAAAGAAGATTCCATGATTTAGACATCCTATTAATTATTTTTAATAATTGGATGAAAACAAATTATTATTTCTCACAATTTGATTTGGGTATTACATAATAGTGGGAAGTAGGAGAAATTGTGATAAGGTTGATTGTGATAAATGATGTAATGATCTAACTCATAAGCCACCAAATGAGATGGGATACAGAATTTAAGACCTCGTGATTATTCCTCATCAAAAAACACTTTATATGATCAATATACTAAACAAAGATAGGTTTTTGAATGAATCAAATAATAGAAAAATGTTGTTTCATAGAGATAATGAACAATATTGGATTAATATTCCTACATGTTGAGAATATGAGAAGATCTTACCATATATCTACCATAAAGAAAGGGGAATCTATTTTTTGGAAATTAAGGACATAGTGGATGTAATTCACATTGATAAATGATTATTTAGATAGTGGTAAATAATGTAAATACCAGGGTACTCTTAATAGTTCAATTTATTATCTTTTGGGATCCTAAGAATTGTCTGGAAAAAATATATTTTAAATGGTATAACAAAAAAATAAAGGGAAAACACTATTCCAATTATTGATGTTGAATAACTGAAGTATTTAGGTATCTAGATTTGATAATTGGGTCATATAACTTTTTTTATTAAGAGTCGTATATTTGATGGAATTAAGAAGCATCTTTCGATTATTCTAAAATTGTTTATCATTTTGGGATTGATATCATAAATTGAATTATATTGATAAGAAAAAAATGGATTTTTTTATAAAGTGATAGTTATTTAAAGCATATTATTGAGGGATATAAAAAAATATGTGCATGGGGTTGAAATAATATATTTAATTGGTAAAATGAGATGATTTATTATTATTATAATGTAACATGGATAATATTGTTGAATTAATAATTAATAAATGTTTTTATTACAATGTGATTTATGTTATATTTGATTATGTGTATTAATAATTTAGTCTTATAGATAATATATATATATATATATTAATTTAGTTTAGGAATAAATGAATAAATAATTTTTTTTGGGAAGAATATTTTTCTCATTGAGGATTTATGGTGATTTAGTTATTCAGAATCATTTAGGAGAATATATTTTCATGGTATTCACATTTTGATGTCAAAAATTTATATTTAAATTATGTTATTAGTGGGATAAAATTAACATGATTTTGGATCTTTTGTGACCTTTTTTCTATATTTTTTGTTTTGAAGATGATTACACATATTTTGGAGGATCCTTTAGGCTAAGTGTTAACAGAATATATTTAGTTCAAATTTCTGGTGTTATTGTGGAGGATTTATTTATAAAAGATATATTTTAATTATATGATGATATACCCTTATTGGAGAACTATTTATAACGATGTTAGTTTTAGTTAATATCTTAAGATAGAATGAATGACCTATTGTTCTTTTATGGATATTATGATTAATTATAGTTATGTTTAGTGATTTAAACATGATTTATTCTCCTTAAATATTCATTTCTTGTGGTATGATATGTGATGGGAGGTGGAATTTCACAAATCATTAAAAACATAATAAATTATTCAACTAAATTAGAAATATACTACGTAAGATAATTTTATGACATTCCATAGTAAAATAAATTATAATCTCTATTAAAAATTATATAGAAATTGAAATTTGGTTCCATTTTTTACAAATATATTTGAGGAGTTGATGGTTTTTTTAATATCTCAATTATTTATGTATTTTTTTCCATTAAAAGTATCATGTCCATATCCCCTTAGACAATATTATATTTAATTGAATTTGTCTTTCTCCGCCATTCCCATATTTTTACATCCGACAAATATCTTCCATAACCATGAACCCAGTTTTTTATTTGGTGGAACCTTATATTTTCTCAACCCCTCTTTTGAAAAAACATATTATCATCACTATGTAAAATAATGATATAAAACAAATTTATTTTCAAATATTGAACCACTAATTACCAATATAAAAATTATGGGTGTGCATTTTATATAAGGGGGATTTTGATACCCTTATATTTTAGAATATATTTTTTCATTAAATTAAATGTAACTGTTAAAAATATATTTATTCATGAAGCACTGAGTCTATATGAAATGAAATAAAGTAAATAACTGTAATATATATGATTAGTTGTCCAATATGAATGATAAAAACATAATTATGGAGAAAATAATATATTTTCTAAAGAATGAAAATGTATAAATTAATACATAATATACATTTATTCATTTCTCATTAAAATCAATTTATGCTTAAAAAATGAATTTTATAGCAATTTATGAAGATTTTTTTAAAATATTATCAAAATTTTATTTAATTTTTTTCTGAAATTAATATATTTTTTTAATTCAACATTTCAATAATAATTTATGGTTATTATAAATGTATTTTCTTGAATGATAATTTTTTAGTGAATAATTAATAATACTAAATTTTTTAAAAACTATCATTTTTTGTCATGTAAAAGAACAATTATTTTATTAATTTGATACTAATTTAAAAAAATTATAACTTAAGTATAAATTTTATAATTCATTATATAATATTAGACAATAGAATTTATTTGTTTCATGAGTTTATTTTTGAAAGAAAGACACATTTTTCAAAATACTATTTTTATATTCCCAACGTGTTTTCCAATAAATAAACTAAAATAATCACTATTGATATAGGTTTTAATGAAAATTATGTATTATATTTTAAATATTAATATTTAAAATTAATTTTATGGGTTTTAAAATAATTTAATTTAAGTAAACTATATTATTTATTAAAGAAGCCTATTTCTAAAACATGTTTTCATTTCAAAATACAAGATCATTATCATTTAAATTATTTCATTTATAAAAATTTATTCTTGTATAATATATTCCATATTTTTAATCCTCATTATTAATATAATATAATACTATTACCATAATTTATTTCATAGTTAATATAAATCATAGTAAAAAAAATTTCTCACGAATAAGGATTAAATATATTTACAACGGGGTTATACCATTTGATATTTATAGGATTTCCTCCCACAAATATATAATAATTATTCATTGAAGAAAATGAAGGAAAATATTATCATATCCTCTAATATCTATCCACATTGAGAAAATTTTCCAAAAAACTAAATTTCTTAATTGAAATATTTTATGAAATTCCATGTGTGTCCCTCTCCTCAAATATAAAATGGATCCTCTCCACTATTTTTTAATCAATTTGACAGTTTGAAGACATAAAATGCATACTCCAAGGCCTTCTTGGAGCCTTCCCTATTCCTTAATGTTTTGGTTTTCTTGAAAGACCAATCATTAAAACAATGAAGATAAATCCAAAGGGGGTCTCTCAAAGAAGACGTTTAAGTATTAACCATGTTCATTAAATTTAATTTCATCTTCTAGTTATTCAAAAAAAATTACCCATACACATATGTTGAATATATTACAATAAATATACTAATATATTATTATTCTGATTTCACAACAATTTACTTCATTTCAATAATAAAATATTTGATGAAAGTTTCACATGTTTGTATTCATAGTCTCACACCTTCACATAGATACATATCTCATTTGACACCAATATCATTAATGGTTGGATATTAGGAAAACAACAATGTATATATATGATATTTAAGTTATATAAATGATTCTGTAAAAATTTGGTCATATTTATCTTTTATTGTTCTATCTAACAAAAAAATGAAATGTCAATTGGGAGTACAAATGAAATATATTACCCATGAATTGTATTATTGTTATTATTAGGGTTATTAAATGAAATTATGATAAACAAAAATTTATTATAATCGAGGTAATATTGATAACGAAACAAGACTACCATTATGTAAGGGTTTTTTTAAAATCATCTTCATTAAGAACTATTTAATGTTAAAAAATAAATAATTATTCAGATGGTGTATATAGATACCATAAAATTATTTTGTAATTAAATAATATAGATATCAATTTATATTTTTAACCTTATTATTTTACTCCGTCAAATTTATTTTGTTTCAATATTACTAAAGTTGTAAGGGTTCTTCATCTCAATTATTTCATTGAGACATGTTTTAGGTTATACACATATATTATATTTTGAGGTTTATCTAATACCCCATTTATTTGTTTTCATGAATATCATTATATTAATGGTATTAAAATTTTAATTTCAGTTCATTTTTCCTATGGTGTAATTATTTAAAAGTACAACAATGTATAGGGGTTTGTGTTAAAATATAATTTTTACTGATATAATGTATAATTAAATTTTACCACAAGAAAATTATATGATATATCTAATAGAATTAATATTTATTTTATTTCCATATGTCATTTTCTATATATATAATTGTTTCCATTATTTTTACCCTATTGAAATTGACAGAAAACTGAAAAAATGATTCTATGGAAAACCAAATATGTTTTTCTATTATGTTGGGAATCTTATCTTTCATGTCATTATTTTATTATAAACTATTTAGATAATATTTTCAATATAGCATAAATATTTATTTATGACATTTTTACCAATTTTTGACAATATATATATAAATTTACTTATGTAATCTTATATTCATTTTCCAAACAATGTGTTTTATTATTTTTTTTATCAAAATGTGACAGGAATTATCTATTTATAAGACAGAACACTAATGAGTTTCTCCACAACCATGAATAGTCCATTATTTGATGGTTTATATAAAAGATTCTTTGTATGTATTCAAATCTTACTTTTTTGTATGTTTTTGGAAATGTTTTGATTATAAATATGTTATTTCAAATAATTACAATTTGTATGATTTTGGAAATGTTATAGTGACATTTTATTATTATATTTATATAAAAAATCCATTTATGTTTATAATGATTAAAATGGGGTATGATCTAATTTTGAAATATTTATTATTTCGATACATGTTTTATTATTATTATGAACTGTTCTTTATAAAACCTTTATCCCTTCCATATGTTTTTATTTTATGATATGATTAATATTTTATGTTATTGTAGCACACATGTGTATGGATTTCACTATAATATTGGTAGGCTTGTTATTATAAGTCCCTAAAATTAGTAGTGTAATGAATGATATATCTTGAAATAATATGGTTTGGAATGGGTAGAGTTGTCACTTCAATAATGGATGTTGTAATATAATATAGAACTAGGAGTGAACATGGACTATGGATGTATTAGAAAAGGTAGAAAATCCTATATCATATGATAAAACATAATTTTATTTAACATTTTATTAATACAAAATGACATTATTTCCTCATATTGTGTTAAATATGTTAATTTACAATATTTTGCTGATTCCATTATTCATTTGAAAATTTTATTCAAATTCTTGTTTTTCCCTTTAATTTTCACTATTTCATTTTAGGTATAAATGTATGTCAGTGATTTATTTCGTCATTAATGTTTTTGTATATGTTCTAGAAATAATGTGATACAACTTTCCTTCAGGGCATCCGAGCATGGCCAGGAATTTGAGTAGAGTTAATGTTCCATGAAACCAACAATGAGCTAGAATTGATAGGTTGGACACCACTTTAGAATTTGGTCCATGACATCTTCTAATGTTCTTAGGTTGGGAACAGATTTGGAAAACATATCTTGGGGAAAACATCTCTAAATAATCAATCATAAATGATATCATTTTAAATAATTTTATAGTTCCCCAAGGTTTTTACATATTCCTACAAATACTTGGATGGATTTCTACATTAAAAAATGAAAACTATTATTACATAGCCACCCCTACACTATATAAATTAGTGCATTTTTTCATTTGGATGCAGTAGGTAGTAACATATAGGGTTGGGAGCTTATGATAAGTGGTACCTTTACATTTCAATTCCCAATTAGATGATGGATTCAATAAGTATTTGATCTCCAACAATATACACTTATGTTCCACTTCATTTTCGTAATATTATCATTATGTCATTCAAATCATTATTTCACATCCATGTATTCATTTATTTTAAATTTTATTATTCTATTATTTACATATTTTGGAAGGAAATAACTATTACAATCATGTTTGGATTATTCAATTTCTATGACCATTGAAAATACAGAAACATTTATTTGATGACTACACCACCCCTGGATGATTAGTTATTTTTAGTAATAGTTCTATATCATTAATTATTCATTAATTAATTTTGAATAAATTAGAAAAATTAACAAATATTATTTGATACATTTATTAGGTTTTTAAATTATTAGAAACTAATCAATCAATTTTTTAGAAAACATATAAACATGTGATGTCGATATTGGTATAAATTGTGAGAGAATGACCTTAGTCATTAAAGAATAACCACACATGATAAATTTGTAGAGTTAAAATATAATCCATAAAATAAATTTATCCTAAATTACATAGTGTATATAATCCTTAATTCACCCATAACTATATGTAATCCTTTAGATAAAAATAAAATTCAGGTGTTGTGATCACCTGCTATAGAACAAGCCTACGTTTTAGTTATTTTTATCTTGGAAGTTTATGTAAATTCCAATAGTGCTTATGGATTAAAAAATAAGGGGACCATAAATAAGTGGGTGTTAATTGAAATTAATATTATTTAAAAAATAAGTGAATAAGTCTAGTGAGATCCATTGCACATTTTAAATAATTTTTTTTAAAATGATCTTCTCTTTGTGTTTTCTCAATCAAATTTCAAAACCAAAACAAATCCAAATATTCTCTCAACATAATTATAATATATTTTTAAATGAATCTTGACAACATATTAAGTAGTGTGAATATTCTATTCTATTAAAATTTTAAAATACGATCAATATGTAGTAATATTTACTTCCTCCTTCAAGATACAACTTTGGTTGGACACTATGTTTCCCCTAATAAATAAAAAATTACACATCATTTGAAAGTATCTTGGAAAAAAACATTCAATTTCACAAAATTAATTGGGAGTCATATAAAATAATCATATAATCAGAGATATTTTTAAATTTTATTCCTTTCCTACCTCCTATATTTCTTCATTCACTTTTCTATATTTTTATTTTCTTTCTTTTATTTTTCTCACATTATCTTTTTTATACCATCAACTAAAACATATTTCATTTTTATTATGGTCCAATTTTTATAATTTCATTTTTCTTTGTATTTGATTAAAAAAAATATAATCCCATGTATTTATTACATAATGAAGCTGATATTGAGCATATCCTTCAATATTGAAACAAATACACTCAAAATACAGAATGTTTCACCATTAAATCAATTGGAGAATTCTTTCATTATAGTAATATTTAAATTGGAATAAATTATAATTGAAACATAAAACAACAACCAGTGGTTGAAAAAAAATAATGAATGTAACAGAACCATTTGAGAATTTTATTCACTTAACATTAGCTATGAACTAAATTTTGTTGAATATCCAAAACACTAATTACACATTGAATAAAAATCAGGATTGATACACCAACTACAGACAAATTATTGGCCTCTTTGGTGAAGATAGTTGTAAAAATATCAAAGTATATAATGTGGTTTTCTCAACCCTAAAATCATGAAACGTATCTAATACTCAAATCAGTATAAAAGAATTTCCATTTATACTTGATAGAACTTCAAAAGACTTGATTTATTATTTACGACGTGAAAATATAACTTGGTGTACTAATTTTTAATATTATGTTCATATAAGTTTTTTTGACATCATTGACATGTTCCATATGAAATGATATTTCTTTTAATTAAGAAAACACAAAACGATTTATTGTATGAGTACTAGGAGGAATTCAATAAATTGTTTTCAAGATGATAACATCACCAAATTAGTGAGAATCCTATCCTACAATAATTATACAAAGGCCTCACCACTATGGAAAGAAGCATGGTTGACATCATCCATGTTGGAGAATTGGGGGATAAAACACAACTAGCTATAAGTGATTTGATCGAAATAATGGCACATAACCTCCAATAATTGGGTTATCGAGGTACACCAAATGTTATAAGTGTACATCAAGTACATCTATATTCTCTAAAAAATTCATTTAATTTATACCCACGAGGATGAATTGAACATTACGGTGAGATGTATTTATTTGGATAAATAGAAATCCCAACCCACTACTATGAGTCCTTGTAGATGTTTCACTAAAATGGACCACCCAAATAACTATTGATACCAACTACATTAGAAGGAGGATTGTGAAATTGTATTCTATGGGATACCATATCAACACTAACGAAACACACAACATAATAAGAGGTATGATTCAGTTTCATCAATATACAACCAATGTTGGAAGGATCAATGAGATATGAGTTGTGGATCTCCACAAAAAAAATCCCCCATTTGAACACAATTTTCAACAGACTCAACCATACCAACAAGGTTTTCAAAAACCCCAAAATAGATTTTAAGCTTAGGCATAAACAAGTAAACAAACAGTGAATTATCAACCATGTATATATTCTTATTCTAATTATCTTTTGAAAATTAATTATTATTAATAAATATAATGAGATGAATAGTTAATGTAAATTGTTGAATGATTTGGAGTAACAAATGAACCAGATAGCCACCTATCTCTAGGAACCTGTATGTAGGAAATTTGGGAATATTTTTTCTAATATTACTCGAAATCCCAAGAGGATTGTCAATTCCATAACATTGAGAGGTGGGACTACAATTATTAACACTCCACCACCTATCGTTCCACTAAGATTAACCTCATATATAAAGAATCAAAATTCAATAACCACTGATGAGAAGTCCAATGAGAAATAAAAAGGTAAGATAAATATTGACGATGTTCCGTTTAAAACCTTTTTCATTCTAAATAGAGTAAGTCAATCCAATAAAATGTCTAAATTGGTTACTCATAATTATTTTTTGGACACATTCATGTGTGTTGAGATAAAAGACCCTCTTATTGAGGACATTAAAAAAATTACCAAGGTATTCCAATTTCATAAATTAATTTTTTACTAATAAAACAGGGGACATCGGAAATGAAAGTATAAATCATGGTAGGAATGTTTCAAAATTCAGTACACCTACTCATGAAATTCCCACATGGTACACAGATCCTAGTAGGTTAACTATCCTATAAAAAATATGGGAGTTACATATTTCGAATTTGATATGTGATTAGAGAGATTCAATAATATGATTCAACACTATTGATTATATTCATTACATGTTCGTGAGATGACGAAGATGAGAGTAGTGGTGTAGTTTCTGAATATAGCTAAATAATATCCATTAGGAGACCTTGAGGATGTACATGTTTGTGAAGGAGACATGATAATTCTCATAGATTGATATGTTCTTAATAAAGATCATGGTTATGTAAATTCTCATACTCCCATTAAATTTGGTAAGTCATTATCAATATAATTTAAAATAATAACGAATTTCAATGAGGGTAAACATTCCATGCCGTAAGGAGATAATTTTATGATTATTAATGTTATAGAATTCATGAATTAGCACTCAAATCACCATATTCTTTTATTATCTCCAATTATGAACTGGAATGTAAAAATAACATTGAATTTGATTGGTATATTCATATGATCTTGTGATCAATGGTTATAGTTTGATTTATAAGATATCTTCAACATATATTTATAATGCACAAACATATATTAGATTTGATTTCTAAATGGATTAATATTCTCATTTTTATCATGTTCGCTCTGATTATGACTTTTGAGTTGTCTATAAAGATGGATTCGATGCATTATTCTATCATCATGATGAAACCTATCCCATTACTGATGTTAATTGTAAACATATTTTAGTTCCTTAAATGTCTCCATCCATACATCACACAATACCTAGGAACTCATTCCATTATCACTAAATCTCAAAAACTCATATATGTTAAGTGGTGAAAGATTATCTATTATCATTTCTATTAATATAACTTTTTAACATGAAGATTTTTTTTATTGAGGGAGAACATCAAGAAAATTAGATGGTCCATGTATGACATATATAGTTTTATCCCATCCATTTAATGCATATGATTTTTTATGATGGGGATGAACTGGTCATGCAGATAAAAAGGAGAGTGAATCCAACTTGTATAAATGTTTGTAAAATTAAGTTGTAAAACTTTTTGATCTGTGTATAATTTTTCCAATTTTAGATTTGTAACAGGTGAGTCCAATTCAGAGTTTTCATAGGAAAATTAATGTAATTATTGTTATAAATGATTGATAGGAGTTTCTTCCAATGATTGTAAAAATAGTTGTTTTCTGGGTATTGATTATAGGATACCAAATCAATCAACTCTAAAGGACCGTTTCCCCATCCCATTTATTGATAAAATAAATGGAAGACATACTAGGATGAAAATTTATTGATTCTATCAATTATTTTATAGACATGTTCAAGATCCTATGACCCCAAAGTATCAGGAGAAGAAAACATTCACTTGTCTAATATAGATATTTTCCTACTGAAGGATGCCATTTGAACATTGTAATACCCTAGTTACCATCTAGAGATTCAAGGTGATCAATTTTTTTGACATTTCAACGAGAATAAAATTTAGGTATTTATAGATGAATATAATTTGTGTAGAACGTCATTGGATGAATTTATCATTAGTGAGTGAATTTATTTAAATTGTTGTATCAGGAAGAATCTGGTATTGAACATTGAAAAGTGCCATTTCATTGATGTGAAATGAATTTTCATAAGGAAGGTACTATCAGACCATGGAATATATGATTATGGATCTATGGTTGATATTATTATATCCATACCCTTAACAATATGTGTGTCTGATTTTAGACCTTTCCAAGATCATGCATGATTTTATGGGAACTTCATCAATGATTTAAGTATATTTTCTCTTTCATTATCATGAATACATCCAATGGATTTTGATTTTGAGTTTAATGATTCTTATAGGGTTTCCATTGTTGAACTTATGAAGTGTCTGACCAATCCACTGATTATACAACCCCCACGATGTGACATTCAATTTATGAATACATGTGATGGTTCAAACTTCACTGTTGGATCTATATCAATACAAAAGGAGGAAGGGTGTTCACATGTTATTTCATAGGCTTGTAAGAAATTGGATTCAGCCTAATAAAACTTCAATAACATGGAAAATGAGTTTTTGGCAATCATATTTACATTATATAAATTCAAATTATATTGTTTGGCCTCTAATTTAGTTGTTTTTTCCTACCCATTTATTCCTGAGGTACCTCTTGAAGAATCCACATGTGAATCTCAAACATATCAATATTGATTCTCCGTTATAACGAATGAGATGTTGATAGAAAGGGCAAGATGGGGTCATTTAAAAAGGTGGCGAACCTCATGAGTATTACTCACAAAACATAATATGATACCATAGACAATGTACCACACCATGACTCATTGTTGATGATCATATTTATTACATCTTAGGTATGCATCCATGGAAAAATTATTTATTTAACTAACTTGTTCCCATTGAGAATACTACAAATTTAAGGAAACATCATTTCCAAAAATTTCACAGTGGTTCTAGATTTTATGATTGGGTTTATCCCTATCTCTGGTGTTTGTGTAGTATTATACTACTAAGAGGTTTGTTCTTAAACATTAGTTTGAGTATATTATTTATTTCTAACGTACAAATTCATGTGAATGAAACATTGGACCACAACGAAAACATATGTATGTCTTATAATATGGGTTATATTGGCCTACCCTATTTCAAGATTCTCATGTTTTTATGTTTTTCCCATGTTTCCAACACACATGGAACATTTCTAGGGGACATGAGATACCCCAATAACCAATTTAATTGTATAAGAATTATTATGTCTATGGAATTTACTTTTTATGTACCTTTACCAATTTATTTGGTTTTTATTCATTTTGTTTTTTGTTGATTATGTGAGAAAATTTACGGGGTTAAAGGCGATGAGGACCAATGATTCTAATTTTAATATATATTTTTTCAAAGATCAAATATTCTGATGGCTTAGGGTACTAAATTATATCAATAGTGACTAAGGGATACAATTATTCCATCTCATTTTGGATTTCGTCCTTTGAAAGTATGGGGGACACAAATAAATCAATACCATACCACCCCCAAAAAATGTATTGGACAATGATTCAAATAGGGATTTCAATCAAATTTTGGAGAAAACTATGTGACCAAATAAGATGGATCAGAGAAAGAACATGGATTATGAAAAATGGTGTTATAGGATGACAAAAAATCCAATAGGTATGTACCCATTTCAGATTGCTTTAGTGAAAACATATCATCTCCCCATGGAGGCTGATCATTAAGATTGTAGTTCAATAAATAATTGCAACATGGACTTATCCAAATGTGTAATTTAATGGAACCATCAAATTCAATATCATGGGGAGATGTGATTGTAATTATATAAGAAATCAAGGATGCAATAGGAAATATCATATGTTTCTCATGATGTAATGATCCAAAAAAGGGAGTTTCTTTTTGGATCGTATTCCTTGTTCTATAGTTCATGACTAAAGCTGATACCTGGAAATTTACCTTCCAAATGGTTAGGGGTTCATACTATGGTACTTTATTCCATCACACTTCATGAAACAATAACCATATGAGAATATAAGTCTCTTCCAAACCACTTCACTATTATATTAGTTGTCATATTTTAAAATATACATTTTCTATCCCCATATCATCTAACAGGTTCACATAGAGTATAATAAAATATTATATATGTGGGTGAGGGGTCAGTGTTTTGGGGAAGATATGTAGGATTTTCATTTTTGTGATTTAAGTGTGTTTTATTTTAGGTTTTTGATAAAATTTATCCAAAAAAATCCCAAAAAAACATGTCATATAACATGCACATTAAGATATGAAATATATTAAAATTTATTGTTTCAGAAATTCATTAGTGGAATGATAATCATGAGAATTATTTATTCTTCAAAGTGTTCATTTTTATAAAATTTTATATTGTTGATTATATGATTGGTTGGTTCATTAGAAAAAAATTATTCTTTAACACAATTGTTTTGTAGATGTTTATTGTCAATTGTTATATTGAATTCTCTAAACAAAAGTTCACTCCGCCATGACTTGTGAAAATTTTCATACTCAATTTAAGGAATTGTCATGTTAGGTAAAAATTCATCTTGTATAAACGGTTGGTCAATATTTTCGATTCTCTACCAAATAGTTTCATTACAATACTAAATTTACCTATAATTTTGTACCTACTATCCAAAATTTGAACAACCAAAAAAATTTTAAAAATCAAAAAATCATATCGAAATATAAATATATGTGCATATATATATATATATATATATTAATAATTAGTGATGTGATGAAATGTAAAACACATTGGGATATCTAGGTCCAGATTTTAATGGATGACTTTTGGGAATTATTATGTTAGTGGGTCTCATAATTTGAGGTAACGGAATGTAGAACATGTTTATTGAATTAAAATATGTCATAATATTTTTTTACATGACCTAAATATGATAAATAATTTGATGATATATGAGCTTGAAATGTTTGGTACACATGGACATGGTGAATTAATGGCATGGTGGATCCCTGACTTCTTTTTCATTGATTCATGTCATTAATCATGTTGGATTTTATTTTGATAAAATTTATTAGAAAACAAATTTCATGTTCATTGATATTTACTTTTGATGGTAATCTTACTTTTCATGTATAGTCACTATGGATTAGGGAATATGAACAGAAATATAGCTTGTTAAAGTATATGGAATATTTGATATAAGGCTTTCCTAGGAGTGAAAAAGGGAATATGTGGGGGAGTTTATAAACCAAAATATTATTGAATTTTTTGTCATAATAAATGAAATAATTTACTCATATTGTGTTAAATATGTTTATTTATAATATATTTTTTATTAAATCATTCAATTTAAAATTTGATGAAAATTGCAATTTTTCACTTTAATTTTCATTGTATTATTTACTCTACAAATAATTTTATTTTACTAATTTGAACATTAAATTTCATAACTGTGTTCCTAAAATAGTGGGATATAACATTGATTATGGATAACTGTGTTGGATAATGAATTCTTTGGATTAGAAGGACTAAGAAGTCAGGGATGTTTTGGAGTTAACAAATTGGTCAACAAAATAGTATTTGGACTCTAATTTCTTCATTATTTCCTCGATCTGGCCAAAATAATGAGTGGAACTTGAGAACCCACTTTCTGAAAAATTGTACATCAGAAAAAAATATGATTTATTAATTTTGTGGTTATAAAAGGAGGTGCAATTTGGCATAAAATATTAGGACTAATTTCTCCACTCATACTCGAATACTCTTATTACCTTGCCTCCCCTCAACTGTATAAATTGAATTTTCTCATTTGGATAGTACATGTATGGATAATATTAGAAGTTTCTCCTTTATAGTTTAAATAACCATTGTATGATGGAACCTATCTAGTTATGTTCTTTTCCAAAGTACTCTTATATTCCTCCTAATTATTGTAATAATGTTGTCCTTTCAATAATATCATTGTTTCTCTTCCCTTTAATCTATTATTTTGAATTTAAAAATTTATTTATTTATTTTTTAGGATATAAATAGTGTGTAGAGACATGATTGGGTTATACCAATTCCACAATGTTTTAATTATTACTACAAAACCCAAGGATGAGTAGTTATTTTTAAAAATCGATCTATATGAAAAGGTTTTCATTAATTTTTATTAAATAAATGAGATATTATAATTTATAAAATATGGTCCATGAATTTTGTTTTTTAATTATAAGAATATATAAAATAAATATTACAATAAACAAAAAAACAAATGAGTTCAATATTTCTGTCAATTGTGAGAGCGCAACCTTAATCGATAAAGCAGAACCACATGGGATAATTTTGAAGAGTTGATATATATTTACTAAAATAAATTTATGGTCTCTAATATATTGGATAAGAGAAGTAATTATCTACTAAACTAATTATAGACTTGGCAAAAAAATAAAAATAGGGGGATGTGATGGAATTTATCCATGATTTCCAAAGCCTTTATAGGGTTTAATTAATTTCATCATTGAGGTCAAGGTAAATTCTCATAGGGTTTGAGGATTAAACATTTATCAGATCAAGATTAGTTGGATATTAATTTCAATGATCATGATTAATAATTTATTGAATAATCAGTGTTAAATATAATACAACTTTTAAAAAATAATTTTAAAAAACATATTTTGGTTGTGTTTTCTCAATCACATTTCAAAAGAAAAACAAAAATATACAATATTATTACAGAAAACTTTTTATTTCCTTAAAAATATATCACACATGATTTATATGTGTGTTTCATAATATTTTATTAATTTTTGAAATACCTTTACATTTACTTCCTTCATTGAGAGATGACCTTAGTCAGCCACTCTACAGGACCATAGAAGAAAAAACATACACATCATTTGAAATCTACAACAACAGTTCCATTAAACATCATAGATACTGATACAATTTTTTTGTCTAACAGTTTATTTATTTGAATCTAATTTTCAAGGCAGTTAGAATTTTTTTTAAGTAGTTCTACTAATGGGTGTTTTCTGCATGAAAGATTCACACAATGAAGTTAATTTAGTAGGTGAATTCATCACTTGGAAGAATCCACGAACTGATTTTTTTACATGAAATAAATTTATGACATGATTCATGTTATCATCGTGAATCCATCACCAATGATTTTTTAAACTAATGTGGCACTATTTTCTATGTACAATCAATGTGGTATATTCCCATTGTGACTCACTACTACAAAATGTAAATCCTATGAGACACGATTGTTTTATCATTTTGGATGTATACATCCTAATTTATTTGGTAAAAGATATCATCCACAGACCCTTTTCACCCACTAGAAGTTGTTGGGTGGTTCCATCACATTAGGGAAACTCCTATTGAAGTTTTGATCTTAAAAATTACCGGTTTGTCTTGCTTGGTTAATATTTAAATTTACTTCATATTGTTTTATTTTTCCATAGGTTTGGAAATGATGTTGGGATTTGTTTATAGTACTTTTTCATCAAGTGATCATGAATCATATATTCCTTCTAGATCTGTTATGTGATCATCTTCGGTGGTCATTCCTTCTGTTGGTTATGGTGTGGGGTATTGGTTTATTGTGGTATTTGTTTGTATAACCTCTAAATCAAAATTTTACTATATTTATTTTGATTCTATGATATTAGATGCGAGATTGTGGATGCTTTTTGTTGTTTCAAAATTCATTTCTGTGTGAACATGCCATCATGGTAGGTGTGTGACATGGGTTTCAGGTCGGTTACTCCCCCTCTTTCCTATGTCAAGTAAACCATAATGCCTCTTTATCATATAAACAATTTTATATTTGATTTGGAATGATTAATTATTGATTTATTGATTTTTTTAAAGGAGGATTTATGTTAATATGGTTTTCTACTCATTGTGTTGAAATAATTTTTATTTTCAACCTATTATGAAATGGAATGTGAAATTGGATAAAAGTTAAGTTTTGTTGAATAAAATTGTCTGATATTATATTTTTAATTGTGTTAAATCCCACTAAAAAGATATGAAATGCAGTACATAAGACCCTTTTATACATAGGTTCAAGGGTTATTATTAAGGCTCTTCCATTGGTATTGTAATATGGTTTAAATTATAGGGTGTTCTTATGTTCCATGGTCAAGGGGAATTTTATTCTAGTACATTATTGATATACTTGGTGGGTTGACATTATATGGTATTATTATGTTACTTATATATTGATTGATGGATTATAGGTATTTTCAGTGAGCACAATTCATTATTGATCGATGAGTTACACATATATCTTGACCATAACGTATCCACTTAGATTTTGGAAATATTTATCTAGAATGATAATTTTTTAATTTTTTGTACCATTTTTGAATAAAAGTTATATGTTTTGAGGAATTATTATTTGAAACTATTATACCTAGATTTTATTGGGCATATGTTAATAGGAACTATTTATAATTATTTTTATTAAAATTGTTTAAATACATGCCATTCCAATTTTTTTTTTTAAAAAATTCATATTCAGATTTATTTACATTGACTAGATTGTACCCATGAGTTGGATCTCACTGATCGAAATTTGATCACTATAAAGTCACCGAATTTAATGTTTGTTTAACATGTATTTTCCGTTGATGTAGGTAATGTAATGTTTCTATAAAAAGGTGGAATGGTACATATCAGTTTGAAAATGGAATCCAGTGGCAATATAGTGGTTTGGTTATTTTACATATATCATGGTTTTTTCTATTAATATTTTTTAATGTATCACAACAACTAATATATTTTGGTTATAATATTTTTTATTATTTTGGTTTCATTCCAATATATATATATTCGATATTTCTTATTTTAGGATGGGTGGAATCCTTCCACATGGTTGTTGTTCAATGTATGTGTGCTAGTTGCCAACCCATGGGGATCAAAATGACATACGAGTTAGTGAAAAATTGGTTTGAATACAGGTTAAGAGGATATAATACCATAATTTGTTACAATTTGTATTAGAGTTTTTTTTCAACTCAAGATTCCATTTATTGGGAAAACATGTAGTCATGAGATAGTATATTTGGGACATGAGAGGTATGTTGTGGTGAGTTTCAGACCATCTCTTATTGTGATGAGCCTGAAGATTCCATGTGATATAGGGATGTGTTCTTCTTTTGTTTTAATTTTTAATGTAATATATATTTATAATTTTTTTACATAGAGTAATATGGTATTTTTCTAATCAATGAATTTTTAAATCTTTTTTTTTTGGTTTCTATAAGAATTCAATTAAGAAACCATAAATGTGTTTCATCAGATGGGGTAGTGATAGATTCTCATTACGGGAATACTCTTCTAGATCATACTCTTATAGAGGCTATCATATATGAATTTCATTACATGGATCAAAATGTTATTCATGTTTAGAACCCTTATGTTGAGGTGAAAATAAAAATGAGTTATGTATATATTGAACTAAATAGATCTGATGTTGTAATTCCCCATCCATTAAAAGTACTAATAAACCAAAAGAGGTGTATGATTAAACTGAAAATATTGACCAAGTCATTGATTTCCTATTATAATCTAGATATATCATGGTGAATAATTTATCATTCATGGTTGAATGTATGATAAAGAAGTGTTGGGATTTTTTGGTACAGTAAAACCAAAAAATTGGCATCGATTTGAAGAGTTTCAATACCCTATTCATTTATAATTTCTTTCCATTGTATCAAATGATAAATTTTTTCAGAGTTCCTATCATTATATAAGGTAGATAACTCAAATTTTGAATACTCCAAAATATTTTTGGAGTTTTTTCATTTTTATAAGTATGTTGTAATGAATGATAAGATGAGAGATCAAAAGTACATATAGGTTTTTAACCATTTATATGAACCTAGGTATATATTCAATGTATTTTCATGTGTATGGATATATTATAAATTTATATGATATGAAATCATGGCTTCTTTAGTTCTTATCATCCACCAAACTACATTTTCATTTTTGCACAAGAGGAAGAACATGATGTGTAATGATTTTAAAAATGGTGGTGGAGGAATTTATAACAACAAAACTGAAACTACACCATCCATTGTCTCTATAGTGTTCTATAGAGTTTCAATTATAGTGTAATGGTAGGGAATTATTTTTTTACTTGTGACACACCTACAAATTTATCTCTTCATATGCATGCTAAGGACATCTACCAAAGTTCTTCTCGGTTATATCTATGCACCACTAAAATCAAAGACCAACAAATCTATCTTCCAATGAAATATTGTATGATATATCAATGAAAATAGGGATTTATCAATGTTACTCTAGAATAAATCACCTTGATGCAGTGGATGTGTTCTTGATACTATTTTAGGTGGGTCCAACTATTGTGAGAGGTAATATCATTATTGAATATTGTATTAAAAATGGTCTATTAAATATGGGTTTCTCTAATAGATTTATATCTACTCTTTTTTGGGATGTACTAAATTTCTTAGCATATCTAATTTAAATTTTAACAAATATTATGAAATTTCTCGGATGGTTCATCATTTTTCCGTTTTTATGGAAATATTATTATCAATCGATAACTAACCTAAAATTAGCTCAAGTTTTTTAGTTCTTGATCTTGATCTTTTTAGCATTAATATTTGGAAGGATTCAACTATAACTCATCATGATGAGACTCATTATTTTCTGTATTATATATATTTTTTTAAAATGGATGATTTCATGTGACTCATAGAGAGTGGGGTTTGAGGTTTGGACAAGAAGGTTCCTTCCCCCCATAAATATAAAGTAGTTTTTCTTCTATCACATAGGATTTTATAGATGTTTCTAATATTGGATATTTTCACTTATTCAGGAGGGGCTTCATTTATTTCATCATAGATTACTTATTTGTTTTTCCTCTAGAATAAGTGTTTGACATCCCATTTGATATTATGTTGGGAACATTGTTGATATAGATATAGTCATATAGCGTGTCACTCACTAATATTAAAGAGCTCAAGAACTGGTTAAATGATTAGATGGAGATTGTTTTTATTCACTCTAGTGGTTTTAATAGAAAAAACATGATTACCTTTTCCAAATTCATGTGGTTCACTATGTTGTTTTGATATATTATCATTTATTGTACTAGTTCATAATTGAGAACAAGTATCCACTTCCCAGTGCATAATAATTTATCGATAAGTTAATTTTGGTGAAGTGGATTTTGAAAATCAGTAATTGTTTTGGATATGATCACCATAGACTGTGGGAATATTTTATTCATAAAACATATTTTAGGATAATGATTGTCCATTATATTAGTTTTCTTATTCTTTTCAGTATAAAAAATTCTAAATTATTTTTTATTGATTCGATGACCTAGACAATCCATCATTATCTCGACACCTTTGATGTTGTTTTTGTTGATGATACATTTTTCTATTCGAGATTTGAGTATGAGGATGAGAACAGTCTAAATATAGTTTTTGTATATCCTATGGAGTCCCCACCATAATGTGGAACATTCAATGTTCAATTTATGTATCAATGATGTGATCTTATTTGGATACATGATTTATGAAGTTGGCCTTCCAGTCGATCATGAAATGGGGAATACTATCTTGCGATAGGTTGTTCTATAGAATATCATCCTGATACAGAGCTTCCATGATCTGGAAGGATATTATCAGTGTTTAATCACAAATATATATATATTTTTCTCCAAAATTATTGTTTTATCTAATAAAGGGAGGAAGTTCACAAGGGATGGAAAATGACATGCTTCTTTTGATGAGTTGAAACACATTTTCATATCATCACCATTTTTTATAACTCCTCATCCTACTATGTGGTATTTTGTATATTATGATTCCTCTATTGTTGGTCTAGGAATCATGATTATGTAGGATGGTCTCATTTTGGTCTATGGTTCTCATAATCATTGGATGTAAGAGAAACGTTACCCCACTCCTAATTTATATAGTTTGATGTGGTTAGGAATGAGCATAAATATTTCTAGATCTAATTGTCTATGGAGAAGTCCATGGTCTTATATAACCAAAATATGTTTAGATATATATTTTAATAGAAGGACCTAATTATAATGCATAAATAATGGGTGGAATAGCTCTATACGTCCGACTTCGACAATGCCAACATCCTGATAAAGGGGAATATCATCACTAAAACCCTTAGTATGAATTTTCCAACATTTATAGTTCTATAATATTATGAATAATTTAACCATTTGGGGGAATTCTCCTTAGTTGAAACTAGAAATTTTAGTATATGATTCATTTTTTGTTCAAGCAGTGTTCAATAATCATCATATCTCATTAAGAATATTCTGTAGGGTTAGTTACAGGTTGAAGAGCTCATAAGAATCAGAGAAACCTTATATGATACAGAGACTATTTCTATTTTTCTCTCCCTAATTATGGTATTCTAATATTTTGGGAATGGTTTTCTGTATAATCATCAACGAGGAATTCTTATTTGTGTGTTTTTTATATTTATTCATCATTCGTTCACTGTATAATTGTGAAGATTGTTATGATATGACGTTCTTTTTTTGTGTTCATGTATGAAGTAAGACATTGATGAATATGTGTCATAATTTTAAACATTCAAACTAGTAATGAAATAGAAAATTATGCCTTCTCCAATTATTCATCCTCTTTCTGTGATAGTTTTTAAATTTGATGAGGTATCCATGGTCTTTTTTGTTGGATTATGATGGAATCCAGGAGAAAATAATGATATGTGGGTGGTTATTGATCAGTTAATGAAATCAGGTTATACTGTTCTGATCTAGGACATGTAACGACCCAGAATATTGATAATGAAAATTCCAATTTATCTAATTAGAAGTATTACTATGTGAAATAGTCATTTAAACCATATAATATTACTTGGTTTTATTTTTTTGGATTTTAAAATATGGTTATGAATTGTGACTGTTGCTAATATAGCTATTGAATAGTGATCAAATTATTAGTATAAATATAGACCTTTAAGAAATCCAATTTACTCAGACAAACTAAGTAATGGCCTCATCTAGCGGACTTTCCCTTTAGGAATCACTTTTGTCAGTTCTCAGAAAGGAGGTGGCATCATTGGGCTTCCCTCTTGACCAAGCTGAAGTTGAGCCTGAACACGATAAGCTTGAACATTACCCCCTATAAGAGAAGTGGAAGTTAATATATATGACCACACGGTCTATGTTATACGAGAAACCCTAAGAGTCTTTCAACATTTCACACCTTACCCTTAGGTCTTATGCATGTGTTATAAGGGGATATGTAAAAAGACCCTATCACTGTGATTATATACATTAGTTATGTAAATAATAAAGAATATGGATTAATTTTATTATTGTTATTTCTTAAATAACTTTTAAATCAAAAATAGTATTTTTCGTTAATATTAAATTAAAAAATATATTTTAATGAATTAATTGATTTTTAAATTAAATATAATTTTAGTAAAATTTGATTAATAATTTAATTTTTATAAAAATGATCGTATAATTATTATTAATACAATTTTTATTTTTATTATGGGTTTAGAGCTGTTTTTTTCCAAAGCCATGAATTTTTGATAATAGTCAGTTTTTATTTTTAAATAAAAAATTAAATTATTTAGAAAATTATTTAGATAAAATGAATATTATTTTTGGAATTAGGAAGACCAAATTCTCCAAATGTGAATTTTTATAATTTTTGGAGACATTAGATGTTTGGGGTAAAAATTAAATACAGTTTAAATATATTATGTATTTTATGATATCATAATGACCCAATAGTTATGTAAGAAAATACTATATATGGTATGTTCATACAATATATGTATTAACAGTCAAATAATGTGATTTTAATTTTTCAGATTTATTTTACAAAGCTTCAGTGGACCTTTCAAGGCTTATAAAACACATTATCTTTTTTTAAATGATTTCTTTGAGAGTGTGACTCAACTCCATGTAAGAAATCTGAATATTTTAATATGTTATGGAATTGGCTTTATAAAATATTTTTCCCACTCCCCTTCGGAAAAAACCAAGGGAAAAATCCATGGGTTGTTTTGTGGTTTTGATTAGTTTAATGTGTGGTGTCCCAAAGCTAAATAATAAACAATTCCCTCTCTATTCATATATAAAACCACCCATGCTCGCATTTAATCATTACTCAAAGGAATTAAGGCATGACCATCCTCTGCCCTCCTCTCTATAGAATCCACCCAAGGTGCCACAAGCTCCCAAGAATCCTCTCTCAAGCCTCCCCCAAGCCATTGGGTCACACTTCCAAGTTAGGGGTTTCTTCCTTTCTCATTTTTTCTATGTTTTATAATGTAATTATGGATGATTTTGGGCACAATGGAAGCATGGTTTGAACGTCCCCCAAAATTAATTTTTACCACGGTCAATGATTATTCTAGGATCAATATGACGATTAATGCAAGTGTACAGGTAATGGAATAAAATACTTTGACAAAGAAGGAAGAGGAATGAAACCCTTAGACAGGATCTTGCACGTATTGTATATAATTAATTTATTTACTTTTATAAATAAATGATTGCCTTGATCTTTAGAATTTTCATCTTTGATGATTTTAATCGTTCAGAATGACACTTCTAGATTATCTCATTATGCTTGCGAGGATCCAATATAGAATCCCTCTAGTGATGATCCACATGTGCTATAATGTCTTCCGATAGACAACACTAATTCTCCGTGAGGTAGCATGACGAAGTGTGTGTCTTGTGTCAGTCAATCTTGATCACTTGTTCTTCGGCCTTGATGAATGTCTCTCTTTCCTGGGAGAGGCGGGAAGATGATTCAAGAGGGAAATTTTTTATCTCTACAAATCACAAATCACCAAGCGTGCGGTGTGTTTACAATGCAACAATAGACATACTTGTCTATTTATATGTATGGAACTTCAGTACCTTTATTTAATTTCAGAACAGAAATTAGATAAATTCATGAACTTAGAGAATAACAATTCTCAAAATAATAATACAGCGTAGTTATTTATTATGCGCCAACGTGTGCAAATCATAATTATGAAGAAAATTATGTGTCATAAAATAATAGGTGAATCATTATTATTTCAAATTGTGGCAACTAATAATTATTTATTGCCTTGAAAATAATTATTTTACTACTGGACCAGCCTTGGTCCACTCGAACTTCAATTCCATTTATTGAACTCCCAAATTAAAAATAATAATTTATTCTCTTAAATAAATAATTTATTTTAAAACTAGTAAATAATTATTTATTAAATGTTCTATAAAATAAATAAATATATTTAATTTAATTTATTTGATCATCTTAACATGAAAAAAATTCTTCCCCGGTCTTGTGAATAATATTAATTTCATTAATTAAATTCAAATTGAATTTATCTGTTACCACCAATAACACATAATGTCTGACTTTCTAGGATTCATTCTCATTGGCATTAGGTGGTTTTCCTAAAGTCCAAGAGTAATATATAGCAATGGTTCAAGGCACCCTAGATAGAGAACATGAAGTCATAACAATGACATCCACATAAAAATTCTCACAGTATAAGGTATTCCCCTTATCTCAATATCTCATCAAGATGGATTCAGGATAGTGTCATCATCATTTATACTTGATACGTCATTCTTTGACTACTTGAAATAAACTCATCGTAACACCATCGCCTTGGAATTTTACTTGAATATTCTATTCCAATAATTGGGGTGAGATATCAACTTCCATAAATAGAAGGGGTGAATCCTTCATTAGATTATCCATTAAAATCGAGTCACTCTTGATTCACCCAGCATTCCCTACTTCCCTCTAACTGTCTACATGATGGATTTCATCAGTAAATAAAATTGTGTGAGTCATGACATGTATTAATGATAATATTAAGGTCTATGTATCATTAAACACTCTTGATGATATATATATTCGAGAACACCATACCATGGAGAATTCTTACAAGAGGTTCTATTATCATAATCTCTTTTCATGGAGATTACAAAGTGCGAACATCATGTGAGGAAGTCTCATCAGCTTATGAGTATTCCCACCTGAAGGACTGCATTCTATGCGTCCCATCATAATTTTTTCTCCAACTATAGATCTATTTTTAAGAATATTTTTATAGCATTTCAATATTCTCATCATAGTGGGGAGCTGCCACAACCTTATCATTGTAAAAAAATACTCATGGAAATAATTACATCATAGTCCTGATGAATAATTAACAATATGTCTAAATATGTTTAATATTTAAATACATTAAATATTCTTGTAATTAAAGAAAATACAGTTGGTTCTAGGTCACATACTCTAAAAAAATCTTGTATTGGTCTAGAGGCAACTACCCAAGATTTTCAGTCTGCTAAAGCTCACACAGTGATCATGTTTCTATTGAGTCATGTATTTACTCAAGGGGTACACCATGTTGAGTTCCGTAGAAATTATTCTCACTGTAACTTCACCTCTCTGTGTAAAATCCCTCCAGTGATGATACTTATGAAGTATGAGATACATCTGCTAAGCTGAACTTCGTTATCTTTATACAGTCATCGCTGCAATGATATCATAGAACAATGTGATAAGATATTTACTGATAAGTATCAAATCCAACTTTTGTATGAAGAATTTCATCCAAACTGCTTCTTTAGCTACCTCATAAGTTGCGATTTAATTAGACTCTGCTGTAGAATTTACGACAACACATTTCATTTAGCTCTTCTTTCTCACTACACCTTTATTCAATAAGAATTTGTATCCTGTTTGAGACTTCATGTCATCTTGATCAGTCTACAAATTGCATCTCAATATCTTCTGATAACTAGTTCCTCATATCCACTATAAATAAGGAACATATTCTTTATACACCTCAGATACATTAGGAAAGTCTTGAATTCCATCCAATGGCGATCACCTGGGTCAGTTAGATATCTACCTACAACACATAATGCATAGGGGACATCAAGCCTAGTACATAGCATATCATATATGACTGACCCAATCCATGATTAATGTTGATTCATTTTAATTATCGTTCATTCCTCTTGTGTCTAAGGATAAATTTTCATGGAAATATTAAATCCATGCGATTCTAGAAATAATCCCTGCTTGTATTGTTCCATATTGAATCTCTTTAGTATCTTATCAATGTAATTATATTGACATCGGACTAAAAATCACTTGGATCTATCATGATTAATCATGATTCATAGATTATATGCCTGATCTCCCATGTCCTTCATAGAGAATCATTTATTCAACTATGACTTAAAAGACTGTAAGATTGGTATATCATTTCCAGTATGTAATATGACATCAACATATAATATTATAAAATGGCTGCACTCCAACTAATCCTTTGGTTGACAGAAAGATCACATTCATTCATGATGTAACCTAAATCTATTATGGTTTCATCAAAACTATTGTTCCATGACCTGGATGCTTTCAATAATCCATACATTGATTTCTGCAAATTTCATACCATATTAGCATCATTTTGAGTCACAAACCCATTAGGTTGTTTCATATAGAAATCATCCCAAAGGATCCCTTTAAAGAAAGATATTATGAAAAACATTTATCAAATCTAGAATTCATAGTAAGACGTAATGGAATATAGAATTCTGATGGATTTAAGCATTAAAACTAGGGAAAAGGATTCATCATAGTCAATTCTCAGACACTATTTAATCCCTTTTGCAACTAGTCATGCCTTATAGGTACTGTCTTTTCCTTCCATATCTAGTTTCGTCATGATTACCCATTTTCATAAAACATGCCTTACATCGACAGAAGGATCTACTAAAATAAAGACTTGGTATTGATACATGGAATCTATTTTAGAAATCATGGCTTCCTTCCACTTGACTACATCTATTCCAATTACTTTTTCATTTTATGTTATAGGATCATTGTCATTTACTAATAATTATTAACTATCCCAAGTAACTATAAAACTATACCGTTCCATTTCTCTAGCCTCTCATGTAATCTTATATGGTACTTGTGTCGATGGAATAAATTATTTTACCATGGTGCTTTGTAGAATCTGTTCATGTACCAACTCTTGTGTAACTTTAGCCTCGACCTAATCAACGTCTATCTCTCTCAATATATCGCTTTTGGATGTGTTCCCCCTCTCATTGAATATGGCTTGTCTTGACACTATAAACATTTTTTATGAGGGGATTTATATGTAATATCCCCTTGTTTCTTTGGGGTATCATATAATGGTACACATTGTGCCTTGGGGTGCGAGTTTTTTTTCACGAAGAGGCATTAAAAAATGCTTCGCTACCCCACACATGTAAATTCGATAACATGGATTTTCTTCTACTCCAGAACTCTTATAGAACACCATTAATCGATTTAATTGGTACATGGTTTAGTATGTGTTCTTTTGTTTGTAACAAATTTCCCCAAAAGTAAATGAAATAATCATATAGATCATCATTTATCTTACCATGTCCAACATGGTGTGGTTTCTCCTTTCAGCCACATCATTCCAATGGGGAATATTTGGAGGAGTGAGTTTGGATATGATCCCTAACTCCTTTAAGTAATCATTGAAGACTTGATTAAGATATTATCCTCCTCGATATGAGTGGTGTTTCTTAATCTTCTTACAATGTTGTTTCTCAAATTCATTTTTGTATCCATTGAACTTCTCAAAAGAACCTGACTTATACGTTGATAATTAGATATATCCATATCTTCTAAAATCATCAGTAAAAGTTATGGAGTATGAGTACCCTCCACTTTCATCAACTTGAAATAGTCTACTTACATTGGTATGAAAAAATTCAAGAATTTATTTAGCCATTTAACCCTTCCAACTAAATGGGGATTTTTTCATTTTCGTAATAAACATTCCTGACATAAACCAAGTGGTTTTAGTTCGAAATAATCTATATATACACCTTGATGTAACTTTTTCAAGAGTTTCTCATTTACATGACCTAACCGGGGCTGCCAAAGTGGGGTGTGGTATTAGTCTTATGATGTATCGTTGTAACTGATTTCCATTACGTGGTTTGTGTAATTCAACACGTATACAATGTTGTATGAATGTCCCTACCCAAAAAATGCATATTTTGTAAAATAAGAAACATTCATTTCAAAAATGAAAAAAAATCCATCTGTATTGAATCTAGATACATAAATAATGTTTTTAGTAATAGAAGGCACATAATAAAAACCATTTAACACCAAGGCCATCCCAGCTGGAAACATGATGTGGTAGTCCTTGATAGCTACAAAATCAAGTCTGTCTCCATTGGCTGCTCGTAGATCTACCTCTTCTAGGACATTCTTACAGAATCTCCCTGGTTATTATATATGGATACATATGTGATCCCCACAAGTTGTATCTAATATTCAATATATAGAAACTGAAATATTTCATTAAAAAACACATATGAATCAAACCCCCTGCTTCTTAAGTTGGGTGTAATTCTTTTTCTAGTGGCCATTCTTTACACATGAGAGACAAACAACCTCTTGTTCATTTTCCTCCCTTTTGATCTTCCTTTTCATGTAAGGCTATGAAGAAGCATTGGGTTTAAACATATTTTCATTCCCTTTCCTCTTATTGGCCATAATTATTGAAGGATTTCCATGGTTCATAAATTTTTCCAGTTGGTGAATGAGGATAAGAAGACTAGATAGAGGCTTCTCAATGTTGTTCAAATTTAAATTCACAAAAAATTTAGAGAAGCACTAAGAGAGTGATGCAAGAATTAGATTGTTTCCTAGTTATTTAGGGATATTAAACCCAAGAACATATAGGCACTCAATAAAGACATTGATCTTGACTACATTTGGAAAAGATGGGGAACCTTCCCCCTACATACTCTGAAAGAGTGACATTGAGATCTAAAACCTATCCAATCATTCTATATCCTGGTAAAGACCACAAAGGTTCTCAAGCATGCAAAAAGAATAAAAGTTTTCATGAGACTTTGTGATCTCACCAGAAATTCATGATAACATGAAACATTGAACATCAAATGTGTCGTTCATAATTTTCTCATTGACCATGAAATCATCATAACATGCCTCTTTTCTAGGCGGATCAGGACTTGATGACTCCAACACGTAAACCTTATGTTCAGGGTGTTGGATAAACCAAAGGCATCTAAACCAATTCTTAGAAGTTATTTCCCATGAGGATGTTGTCCATATACATAATTTATCACAAGGATAGTGTGGTTTACATGCCTGTGATTTTTATTATAAAATTAATAGAGCAGGTCATTAGTACTTTCTTGATTACATTTTATGAGAAATAATAAAATTTTAATAAGTGTCCCTCTATTTTATCAAGTCATAATGGCCCTCACCCTTGAGCTTAGAGTGTCCAGTTACCATGACATTCTAGTGTAAAAGATCCATATTCCCCTTCACATAAACCCAACCAGGGTTGGTCAAGCTATTAAGAGGTATTTAGTTAGATATGACTTTTCCAACTACGGGCTTGCTGCTCCTTGATATATTTAGTGGAATCCCCAATCCTGAAAAGATGCCTTTTGGATTTCCTCAACTCTTGCATCTAATATTACACCATGTCATGAAAGGCCTACTCGTCTTGATGTAATATCGTTAAGTCAACCTAAAAACTTTCATAACGGATTCTTGTGTAAAATTAAGTGACCCAAAATGGGTCGGTCAAACACATAGTTTTATTGAGTGTTTCCCTTAATCAAGAAATAGAAGGCTTGGTCTGACTCCATATTTTATTTGAGTGATTTTTATCTCTTATTTTTGAATTGATTATTATCATAATCACATGCTTGTTAATATTAAGTGCAACATACTTAATTGAATAAAATTGTCTTTAGAATATGTATGCATAATTCTTGTTTTTTTAGATATATCTTACATGCTTGTTTAATTCATTAATTATTGGATCATGACAACACATCCATAATGATAATCCATGCATGTGATATAAATAAAATAATGAGAATCATCATGAGCTTGTCTAATGGTTAGTTTATCCAGCAGTTGATAAACTAAGCCTTACCTAGGGTAGAAACATCTTGAAGCTTCTGGGTATGTTTTTACAGCTTTCCACCTATCCACCTATATATCCTTGGGGATTTATTTCATCACTGGTCCATCTTGAACATCCTCCACCTGGATGAGAGTTCCATCTATTTCCTATGCCTTTTTTAACTTACATGCATGTGAGGGGTAAAAAGGGGTTTTACATAAAATAATCCTTTGGCATGCATGAACAACATAAAAATAATGAAAAGGATCACAAGACAACAAATCTAATTTAAATAAATAATTTAAAATAACCCATCCTTATAATATGTTCTTGGTCTAGCTCTTGACCATCCATACATGAAATGAAATTTATACATAAATAAAACTATAATTCAATTCTTAAATAATTCCGGTTTATGATAAATCATCCTCCAATCAATTAATTATCTTGTTTAATTAATCATTCTTTTAATCATAAGCCCTTTTTTTAAATATCCTTGAGATTATCATCCATCATAATTTTAAACATATAAATTAATTTTAAAACATTTTTGTACATAACATATACCATGGAGGCTACCGAGTGAATTCTTATTTATAACTACCCAATGAGTAGAAATGAAATTTATGCATATGTTGAATTAAGAAGACATATATAAAACACTTATCGCGTGTTGTGCCTCAGCATTATGCATGCACACTGGTATAAACATCAAGGGTTGGTATAATATAATAATAAATTTATAATAATAAATTTTTATAAATATGTGTATGTTGGATGAGTACAAGGAATGTAGTTCCAACTACATGGAATGTACTATTTTTCACCGTCCATCTGATGTACATGCCTGGAGAAATAGCGTTTGAGTGTAATTCAAAAATCATTAGTGTACAAAATGTGTCCAGTAGGCCACACACCTTGTAGTTCCTTATTATACGGTCTCTAGTGGGGAATTCCATGTAATGGGTACACAGTCCAACCCTAACATTAAGGAACTACACATCGTGTCCTGTGGAAAACATGGCGTGTAATACAGAAATAGTGTGCCACATATTCCTGGCCAACCCACGATGTCCTTAAGACTTATAAAAAATCCAATGACATGGATTTGTAAGGTGGGCTAGACCCGGTGAATTCATCCATGGTTACATGGTGTGTGTTGTGGAACACACATCATGTGTTCTTGTGTTTTACATACAGGAACCTTTGTCACCTACAGATGAGATCCTCTATTTTATATTAATCAAAATTAAAAGAAATGATCATTTCTGTAAGGTGAATGAGAAATGAAAGTGGGGTAATAGATCTCAAGATTCAGATTTTTAGAATGACTAACATGAATTGATACAATTAAATTATTAATTTTGTAATTCATCAATGAAATATTTAAGTAATTTTAAACTATGATTTAACTACTCAGACACTGATTTATGATTCTGGGCAGAGCAGATGCATGGTTGCGATGACACTCAACATTAACTTTTACCATTATCAATTATTATTACCGGATCAATATAACAATGAAGTCCAGTCTCCATGGAATTGAATCTAATAGTTAGATAAAGAAGTACGTGGAAAGAAACCTTTAAAGAGGATTTTTCACATCATGTTTATAATTTATTTAATTAATTTCATAAATAAAAGAATACTTGGATCATCTATATTTTCATCATTAATGATGTTGATTTTTGAGAATGACCTGTCGTGATTATGTCGTTGCGCTTCCATGGATCCAAACTAGAATCCCTCTAAATGTGATCCACAATTGCTCTGATGGCCCCTAATAGACACCACTCATTCTTTATGAGCTAGCATAGTGAAGTTTTTGTCTTGTGTTTTTTGTTCTTGATCACTCATTATTCGGCCTTGAAAAACGTTTCTCATTCATTAGTGGGGTGGGAAGAAGATTTTATTGAGGAATTTTTTATCTCAACAATTCTCAAATCACCAAGAGTGTTGTGTGTTCACAATTGAATGATAGACGTACCATTCAATTTACATACATGGAAAATAAATTAGAATATTTTATTTCATAACATCAATTAAATAAATTGATGAACTTATAGAAAACCCATTCTCATAACAATAATGTTGTGTAATTATTTATGGTGTGCCATCATGCGGAAAACCAAATTTTGAATAAAAATTTTCCTCACAAAATAAGAGTAGAGACATTATTATTTTAACTTATTCTAACAAATAATTATTTACCATCTTGCAAATATTTATTTTACTTAGAGATTAGATTTGTTCTTCTTGAACTCCACTTCCATTTATTGAACACCCAAATAAATAATTTAAATATTTATTTTCTTAAAAAAAATTATTTAAAAACTAGTAAATAAATATATATTAAATGTTAAATAAAATAAATAAATATATTTTATTTAATTTATATGATCATGTTAACTGGAGAAAAATTATTTCATGGTCTCGAGAATTATATTTATATTATTAATTAAATTCAAATATAATATAACTGATACCACCAAAAACATATAGTGTGTAACACACTTGGAATCATTCCCATTGGAATAAGGCGAGCATGCATAAATTCTAAGAGTACAATCTAGAAATGGGACAAGGAACCCAGGAGAAAGAACATAATGTCGCAACAACAACATCCACATATGAAAACTCACAGTGTAATATAATTCCATTGTCTCAATATATAATCATGAATGTTTAAATGTCAGTGTCATCGACCTTCATACTTGAAACGTCGTTCATTGACTACCTGAAATAAACTCGTATTTAGACCATTCCCATAGAATTTCACGTGATGTTTCTATTTCAATCAATGTGAAAAGATATCTACTTCCATAAATGGAAAGTACAAATCCTTCCTCAACTTATCCATTAATATCATGTCACTCGTGAAGAACCCAACATATCCTACTTCCCACCAACTTTCTGCGTGATGGTTTTTGTCAATAAATCAATGTGTGAGAGTCATGACACATATTAATGATAATATTAATGTCTAAGGATCATTACACATGATCTCATATAGAAATATCCGAGAACATTAAAACATGAAAAATTACTACATCTGATCTATTCTCATAATATCATGTCTTAGAGATTACCATGTGTGAACATTATCAAAGGAAGTCTCATCTACATCTGAGTACTCACCCCCGACGGTCTGCATTCTATGTGTCTCAACATAGTATGTCATCCAACCGTAGAACAATATTTAAGAATATTGTTATAGCATTTCATGGATCTCATCATAGAGGGGAACTCACATGACCTTATCAATGCAGAAAATACTCAGGGAAATTATTACATCATAATCATGTAGAATAATGGACAATATGTAATAAGATGATAAATATTTAAAAATATTAAATATCCATGTTATCAGTGTACAACCAGTTGGTTCTAGGACAACAACTCTTACAGTTGTACACTTTTAAATTCAATTACAAATATTGGGGTATGATTTTGAACCACCCCCATACTTCCCTCTTAATGTTAGAATGATGAGAAACCCCTTTCACTCTCATTAATGCATCCTATGTACACTCTTAAACATGCTAAATTTCTATTAGGAATTTCTCTCTCCTCATTTACATTCAAGAAATTTTTTTATACTATAAATCTACATTCCATTAATTGCATTGGAACATATATATATATGACCCAATTACTATCCATTTTATGTAAATATGATGAGACACCCCTTTGACTCTCATCAACAATTTTTATGAATTCTTATGTCACATCGTTATGCTACAGAAATTGCACCTCAATTTTCCAAGCCAATGTCATTGTGTAGTGAATACCATACCCATTTCTCTACTAAGGGTATTAACCTTTATGGACATTGACTTATTCATTATGTATTTTCATTTGTTAATTCCAGATTCCACAATTTTTTAAGAAATGATTACTCTTAATGATTCCATTTTATATTTTCCATGTGGAAAACTTTTGCATGGAATGAATTGATTTGGAAGGGTGCGCCCGGATAGCGCTCAATGAATTGGGTAAAGATTAGTATCGAGATACATCGAGTGAAATTCGGGTTTACTCATGCTAATTCATGTTCAGATAGGGTTTAATCGTTCTCCATGTGCAATGATCCTTGGATCATGCTAAGATCATGCAATTTTTTCCCACATTTCCGTGATATGATAACCATGCTATTTCATGACTTTATGATCATGTTTCTATTATGAACCATTGATATTACTATTCCTACACTATACTATATTATTCATGTTATCCCTAGTTTACTCCCTTACTTTTCTTTATAACTCACCATTCTCTTATGTATGTCCTCAGGTTATCTCATGTAATGCTATGTATGATGGAATGATGTGGTCATGTAAAAGTAGTTATTAATATAATGTTGCATTTAATGTTTTTAGATTTATGTAATGTTCTTAATCCCCAAAGACACTATACCTCTCTATCATCTATGTTGTATTAAGTGGTTTTTTATGTAATAAATTATGTTTATTTGTTAAATATAGAGTTTTGTTGTTATAGTTGGTATTAGAGGATATGTTTTGATTTTTTTTGAATTAGGATTAGAAAACTCTCTTGAAAGCCTTTTGGATAAGACTGTGTATAATAAAAGCATCCCAAAATATTAGTGAGTAATGAGTATGTTGTTTATGGAGAAAATACGTCCCTGTCTGGATAAGAGAAGGTTGAGGCAGCTCTGGCATAGATGTATCCTAGGGGTAAAAATCGAAAACCCCTTTTTGAGAAAGATTCGAACGAGAACTGGTTGAAAACAACGGACATTACTGCACTCTTGGTTACAAAAATCATGGGGGATGTGATTTGTTAAATTCATAAGAATAGAATGAACTATTATAAAGGGAATAAAAAATGCCCATTATAATATATGTTTGGAAGTGGAACATGAATAACATAGATTGAATCCTATAAATTAATAATTTATGGAAACAAAAGTAATTTATAAGTCATATATTTTTGTCTCTGTATTTCACATTATGTTTTACCAAAAACTATTATTAATTCTTGAAAATGGCCGCTTATATAAGGATGTGGGATGACAACCGATGCAAAGATCAATGTGATGAATGTTCTAATGAGATACCCAATCTAATGGGAGTGGGAATCATGAACATTGTCATGATACTGTTTCAGTTAACTCATGTTTCTAATAGATACATAGCTAAATAGGAAAATTCAATCCCCCAAGAAAGAACAAGTCGCAATCGAGAGCTTAATAAGAAAAATGAATCGTACTTTTAATAGATCATATGATCCCTCGATCGCCGTAAAATGGATCAACTCCATTGAACAGATCTTCTCTATCCATCAATAATCCAAAAAATAAATGTTCTTCTATATTTTTATCGTATAGAAGGTGTATCTGATTAGTGGTGGACTTTGATAAAAAAATACAAAGCCTGAGGAGGATTTGAGGTGTTATAATGGAAGGATTTTCAGAAATGTTTTTTTGAAAAATATTATTTTTTCACCCTCTGACTTAGGATAAAATGAGACTTCCATTCCATCCATAAATAGGTTATTAATCCATCAGATCAAACGAGGAAAACAACAAAAATTCTTGTACGATATTCCTCCAGCATTTTTGTTACCCTTGAATGTGAAGTTGACCGCTTATTTGGTGGGATAAAACCAAGCCTTTGGAAAGGCCTGGGGATCCATGACATCAAAAGATATGGGGAAATTGTATGATGTGACATCAATTTCTATATAGATATTGGAGAATATCTTGGGTATCATGGGGATAAGAAGAGTAAGGTTAAATTTAATGATGGTGGTCCGATGGATAAATCCAACATTGCGATGAAAATGAAGAACTCCATATTGCAAAGGTGGGGAAAGAAGTTCCCCAGAAATTGCCGAAAGGGGATTAAAAAATGATTTAGGTGTGGAAGAGAATGTAATCTAGACATTGAATGCCCGCAAAAAACCGTGTGTCTATGATAGAGGACATGAAGAAACCGTTCAACCCTCGACACATTATTCATTGATTCAATTAAAATGAACTATGGGACTTTGTAAACCAATTCCCTAAAAAAATGGGTTTCAGAGGTAACCAACAATCTCCAAAGCAGCATGGGAAGGATTTTTCCATCAATACCACTGAATTGATCCCTGACAACGAAGTGTTGATAGGTACTCCAATTATTCATTAAACAATAGAAAATGTACTTTTTTATTATAGTTCTACACATTCTTTTATATCCTAAAAGTTTTCTAGAACAATCCCAACACCACCAAAAATCAAGTAAGTAAGGATTTTGGTGAATATGGAAAATAGGGAAATCATTGCATCTAATTAATATAATTCATCCCCTTTTTAAATTTTAGAATTGAATATCCTAGTGAACCTCTTCTTAATACCTCTATTTTAATTTGAGTAAATTCTTGGTATGGACATTCATACTCTATATGGAGACAACATAATATGCTGTGAGAGGGAAATCACTTTCCATATAGTGAATTGACCCACAATTATATTCGAATAGGAGGACAAAGATGAATCTTCTTTAGAAACATAAACTGAAGTGTGGATACTACTATCCTGTAAGCATGAATTTCTAGCTCAGATGATTGAGTCTAAGGAAGAAACCGGGCTTGAAGGCATGCCTTTTTTAGGAAATTCACTAAAGTGTTTCCCAATTAATTTCATAGCTGTCCTCCTAGAATAGAATTTGAATTTTCAATCGATCATATACCTGAGGCATTTCTAATATCCAAGAATTCATAAATAATGACTGTTGCGGAGCTTGAGGTGATGAATGAACTACTATGGAGAATCTTGATAAAGGTAATATATTCCCAAGTGCATCACCATGGGAAGAACTAGAACTCTTCATTAAAAATAAGGATAGTTCAATGCACCATTTCATTAATTATGGAGAACTCAAAAAAATCATGATTAAGAACAAGTATCCCCTACCCAAAATTGATGAATTATTTGATCTTCTACGTGGATCACAATCCATCATCAAAGTGGATTTACGGTTGGGAATTAAAAAGTAATGGTGATGAAGGAAGATATCCCAAATTATGATTTTCATACAAGGTATGGGATCTATGAATTAATATTAATTCTTTTTAGACTATCTAATGATCTATAAATCTTCATGTAATTGACTAATAGAGTCTTTATAAATTACCGAGAGAAATTTGTAGTTGTATTTATTGATGATCTTCCAATATACTCCAAAACCATGGTGGAACATGGGTAGCATCTAAGCACTGTACATGAGAAGATGAAAAAATAGAAGCTATATGCAATGTACAACAAGAGTGTGTTCACATTTAAGGAGGTCTCATTCTTGGGTTAATTAATTTCAAGCAATGGGATATTTGTAGATCCTTATAAGATAGCTGCAATTGAGGGATGGACAAGGCCCATATCGGTGAAAGATATTAGTAGCTTTGTGGTGTTAGCTGGATATTATCGCCAATTTGTGAGAAATATATCATGATTGAAAACACCACTTACCAAGTTAACTTGGAAGATATTAAAGTTTGGTTGGAGTTTTGAATGTGAAGATAGCATCACAGATATGAAATGTAGGCTTATCACTATGCCCATGCTCAGACTTCCCACAAGTGGAGAAATTTTTATGGTATTCAATGATACATCGAAGAAGGGTCTATGTAGTGTTTTGATGCTAAATAAAGACGTCATTGCCTATGCTTCAAGTCAATTTAATGTTAATAAGAAAAACTATCCAATGCATGACCTGGATTTGGATTCAATAAACATCATTTTAAAAATTTGTCGGTATTACCTCCATGGGGAGATGTGTGAAATATATACGAACCACAAAATCATGATGTATATATTCCCACATAAATTGTTGAACCTTCTGTAATGAAGATGGTTAGAGATTATCATAGACTATGACTACTCAACCCATTACCACTTTGGGATAGAGAAAAAGGTGTCAGATGCACTAAGTAGAAAAGGAAAAAGAAATTTTATCATTAATGGGAATATAAAATGATACAATCTTCTTATATTTGATGAATATGGACATGGGAATAATAAATTAGGGAAAATCGTCAATAATTTCACTAAATATTTCTCAAATTCCTCTTTTGTAATTGTTATTGGATGCTCAAGAAGGATGTTGTTGGGATTCAAATAAAGGTGGAAAGTACTAGGAAACAGAAATCCTTGTAGTTCAATGTCAATGTAGAATGAATAACAGCATTTGGTTCAAGACTTTGTGTTCCATAGAATCTGGAGTTAGTGAAGGAACTTATGGATGATTAACATAGTTCAAATTTATCCATTCACCTAGGAAACACTAATATGTATCGAGATCTCTGAGAAAATTATTGGTGAGATTACAAGAAGAATGAGATTGCTGAGTATACATAAATGTGCCTAGTTTGTCAGCAAGTGTAGGATAAGAGGCATAATTCTACAGGGATGATGAAACCATTACACATACCCGCTTGGAAGTGGGAGAAAATCACCATAGACTTTTTCACTGGAAAACCAAAGACATCCAATGGAAACAATGATATCTATGTTGTTGTGGATCATATTACAACAACCACACACTTTATTGTAATTCAAGAGGATTTCCCATTGGATCCACTATCACAGATATATATTAGAGATGTGGTAAGGCTTCATTGAGTACCACAATATATTATATCCCATCACGATCAAATATTTAACTCCATGTTTTGGAAAGGCATTAACATGATCTGAATATTGAGATGAACTTCAGTACTGATTATCATCCTCAAACAGATGTCCAATCTGATCGAAATATCCAAAAAACTGAGTACATATTGAGAGCATTATCAATAGTCTTCAAAGGAGGATGTGATAAAAAACGTCATCAATTTGAGATCTCTTAAAACAAATGTTTGTACTCGTGAATCCAAATTTCTTTTTATGATGCCTTTTATGAGAAGAGGTATAGGAAACATGCGTGTTGGGATGATGTTGGGGAGAGAAAACTCCACATACCAGAAATGGTCGAAGAAATGGAGGGGAAGGTTATGTCCATCCACTATCCCATTAAATATTATCAGTGTCGAAAAAAAGAGCTATGCTGATAATCGTCAATAAGAGTTGGAGATTGTTGTTGGACAAATGGCATTCCTCTGCATATCTCTGTGGAAGAGGGTCATGAGATTTGTGAAGAATGGAAAGCATAGTACAAGGTACATTAAAATATTTGAGATCCCGGATCGCATTGGATCAGTGGCCTATTGAATAGCTCTCACACCGAACCAATCTCAAGTACATGTTGTATTCCACGTATCAATCGTGAGGATGTACATACCTAATCCTTCGCATGTACTCCATCAAGATGTGGTAGCATTAGAGAATGACCTCCCCTATGAAGATACTCCAGTGAAGATATTAGATTTTTGGGAAGAATTTTATAAATAATACAATTCCCCTCATCAGGGTGTTGTGGTGAAACCACATGTTTGAAGATGCAACGTGTGAATTAGGGAATGCAATGAAGCAATGTTTACTTCATCTGTTCTAGTGTGGGATGAGGAAATTTCAAGGAAGAAATTTCTTTAGGGGGTAAGAATTTAACGACCCAAATGTTTGTTAATGAAAATTCCTATCTATAAAATTTAATGTCTTACTATTTAAAATGGCCATTTAAAACATACGAACATCCTTGGTTTTAGCTTTTTAGATTTTAAAATACCATTATGAATTGTGGTTGTTGATAATATATATATTGAACAATGATCGCCTGATTAGTATAAAAATTAGGAATTAATAAATCCAATTTACATAGACAAAGGATGTGATGACCTCATCCAGTAGATATGCACCATAAAAATCACTTTTTTGGAGCTTAGAGAAAGAGGATGTGTAATTGGGCTTCGCTCTTGACCAAGCCCATTTTGAGCTTCCACACATTAAGCTTGAGCGGAACCGCCTATAGGATCATTAGAAGTTAATACAGATTACCACTAGATCGATGCTATCTAAGCCACCCAAAGAGTCTATCACTACCGGAAACCTTACCCTAAGGTCTTATAAGTGATTCATAAGAGGTTATGTAACAAGACCCTATCACTATGATTATATTCATTATTTTTTTATAGAAAAATGACTATACATTCATTTTATTAGTATTACTTGGTAAATAGTTTTTAAATCACAAACAGTACTATTCGTTAATATTCAATTAAGAAATCTATTTTAATGAATTAATGTATTTTGGAACTAAATAATATTTTATTAAAATATTAATAAAAAATTACTTTTTATATAAATGATCATAATATTCGTAGGAATACAATTGTAAATTTTATTAATGTTTGATTGTTGTTTTGGTCAAAGCCCATCAATATTCGATAAATATCGGTCTTTATTTTAAAATTAAAAATTCAAATATGTAGAAAATTATTTAAATAATATGAATATTATTTTTTATCATGATGTCAAAATTATCCATGGGTAAATGTTTTATAATTTTTTGAGACAGTTTAATTTTGGGGTAAAAATTAAAAACTGTTTAGTTATATTATGTGTTTTATAACATCATAATGACCCAATTGTAATGTAATTTAATAATATAAATTCTATGTTAGGACAATATACGTTTTAAGATTAATATAAAATGATTTCATATTTGTTTGATTTATTTTACAAAGCATTATTGGACCCTCTATGGCTTATAAAACATTTTAACTTTTTAAATTTATTTCTTTTAGAGTGTGACTCCCATCGACATAAAGAAGCCTACTATATTAATATTTTAGATCAGTGTCCGTATAAAATATAGTTTTCCACTCCAATTTGGAAAAAATTATAAGCAAAAACCATGGTCTGGTTTGTAGATTTTATTAGTTTACTTTGTGGTGTCACAAAACTAAATAATAATGGATTCCCTCTTCTTTCCTATATAAACCAACCCAATATCCCACTTCCTCTTCACTCAATACATTTGGATCATGAAACAACTCTACACTAATGTTTCTATAATACATTCAAGGCTCCCCATGCTCCCAAGAATCATCTCTCATGCCTCTCCCAACCCATTGGGATCACACTTGCAAGTAATTGATTTCTTCTGTTTTCATTTTTTTCCATATTTCATAATGTTTTTATACCTTTTTAATATCAATTAAAATTGATGGGGTATGATTTATCACTTCCCCCATAATACCTAATTTATGTTTTAATGATTATATATCCATTTAAATCTAATTCATTCCTCCCTTGTACACCTATTATCATACAGAAATTTGGTGGGGATTTTCTCTCTCCTCATTTACATTCGTGCAATTCTTTTGTAATTGGAATAAAAATTTCATTAATTATGTTGGGACATATATCTATATTAAACCATTAATTTATATTTAATATAAATATTATTAGAAACATTTTTATCTTTCAACAACCATATTTATGTATTCTTATGTCATTCGGTTATGCAGTCAAAATTGTACCGTGATTTTCTATGCCAAAATCATTGTATAGTGAATACAATGAAAACTTCTCTACCAAGGTCATTATCCTTTGAAAAAATTTAATTAATTATTATAGAGTCTTATTTATGAATTCCACATTCCTTTATCATGGAATAAATGAAAATTTTTAATGATTCCCTATTATATGATCCGTGAGGCACACTTATGCTTGAAATGATATTATTAAGAATGGTGCACCCAAATAGCGCTCCAATGCATTGGGTAATGATTTGTATCAGGATATGTCAATTGAAATAAGAGTTTAATAATAATAAATCATGTTAAATGAGGGTTAACTCATGCTTCATGGGCAATGATCCATGGCTCGTGATACAATCAGGGTAAATGATGTTATCGCATTTCCATGATATGATAATCTTGCTTTATCATTCCTTTATGGTCACTTTTCTCTTATGATCCATTTTTATGAATATTTCCAATCATGTATTGTATTATTCATGTTATTACTTATTTAATCCCTTAATAGGCTTTATATCTCACACTTTTCTAATTAATGTCTTCATGTTATCCTATGCATTGCTAAGTACAAAGGAATGATGTGGTCATGTAAAATTTGGTTTCAATAATATTTGGTGTTTTATGTTTTAAGTTGTTATGTAATGTACCTAGGACCCAAAGACACTAGACCTATCGATATTCTATGTTGTATAAAGAGAAGGTTTTACGTTATATATTATGTTTATGTGTTAAATAAAGGGAAGGGTTTTTATAGGAAACCTCTTAAAGATGAAAATATTGTAAAGATATTCCTGTGTGAAATTTTGAGATTTTAGGGGATTACAACATGTATGGTCTTAGACATGGAACCTAGGTTCACATTAGTATTTTTTAAGAGACCCTGGATGTAAGGGGGACTCGGGTATGGATGAGTAAAGCATACATTCCAATGATGGAATGTTTTTAAAGAGTTTATTTTAGATCCTAGATGATATTCTTCATGACTGTGTATTAGAATTTAGTGGATCATGGAAAATAAAACGGTGATTATTTTTGAGTTTTAATAAAAATATATTCCAGTTAATGATATGAATTTCTCCATTTGAGGTATTATATGGTCATGAGTATTGGTCACCACTTTCTTGGGAGGAGGTGGTATAGACCTATCTTATGGTACCAAGTCCTTCATAGGAGATATCGATAAGGATTATTGATATATGTCAATAATTGTTTATATTTTATAGTCCCCAAAAATCTTATTTTGACTGTTGAAGACCTCCATTAGGTTTTTCATTTGGGTCCATGATTTGTTTGATGGTGTCTCCTCAGGTGTGTCATATTCATCTTATGAAATATATATAGCTATCCCCAGGATTATGAAGACTATTTAAGGAAACTGAATATATTAGGGTGTTTTATTATTGTTTTTCATTTCTATCAATCTTAATAGGTATCAATGCATTTCACTATATATCATTTATCATCGAGTATTATCAAGATTATAAGAAACTAGCATTTATAAATGATATTTTTCTATTGAAATAAAAGTATGTTTTAATATACTCTATATTATTAAAAAAAGAAATAAATATAAAATTTATTTCATTTTTCAATAAAACTCACTAAAATTCCAAAATTTTTAACCAGATAATAATATATAATAAAAAAGATAAAATGGGAATATTTTGATAACCCCACTATGCTATAATCATCACCCCTTTGGCTAACAATATAAAAACAAAGAAAAATATTATTCAATCATTTAACATCAAAGAAAATGATAAAACATAACATTGGGACTAATTATATTTAATATTGTGTAATCGAATGAAGTGGTATATATAATAAATAATGTGTCCATTAGGAATAATAACATAATTATATAGAATAAAATCATAACCATTATAATAGTATGTTAATATGCAATTAATAAATTGTTATATAAATAATATTTATCATGATTAATTAATTTAAATATAAATATTATAATTTAAATAAATAAATATCATTAATTAAAACCTTAAAAAATGTTTAAGCACATTTTTAATTGATATTATTTTAAATTATTCTATAAGGTAGTAATTTATATATTAAAAATTAAAATGGCATATGTTAATTTTTTTTATAGAATTAATTTTTTTTTATACTATGGCATTAAATTTTTCCATTTTTTTTTATTTTTTTGAAATACCACATTGATTTTTGTGAATAATATAAATATTGTTTTTCCAATAATAATTTCATCATAAATTATAAGATTTATGATTTAATAATGAAATAATACATTTCACATAATTATCTTAATCTATGATATATTTACATTCAAAAATTCCTAGTAAAATAAAATAAACAATATTCCCAAAACCAAAAAGAATTTTCCAAAACCTCAAGTCAAATGTAATCCACTAAAATAAAAATTTTTGTTCATTCCATATATATTTTAAATTAAATAATAGATTGGAATTATAAATTAGATTAAATTTTAAAAACCATTATAAAATATTAATATTTTATTTATAATCTCAAAAAATTTTAATTAAAAATTTTAACATTGACATATTATTTCACATAATATTTTGTTGTTGAAATACACCACCCCTCATCTATAAATAACTCCAATTACTACCATTGGATAATCACACATACCCTACTTGTCAAAGACTAATCTCTTTGTATATACTTCATATTACTCCCTTAATAATCATTATTTCTATTTTAGAGTAATCTAACTCCAAATATAAATAGACTTATAGTGTTGTATAGGGGAAGATACTTCATGTATTAAGTAAGTATTGATCAACTATTTTCTTTATTAATTTCATCTTCTTATTATTCTTTTAACCAGAAATTTAAAAGGGAAAACATATAAGATTAATTATTCATTAAATTTACATTATATAAATGATTTAACCCAACTTTATGTATAATAATTACGATGTATATAAATTTCAAAGAGCATTCACTATCTCTCTAGTCAATGTCCCGTAATAGTAAGTCAAAATCCTACTGAGAAATTTCCATGTTAACACTTATAAATATATTTATAGATATATATTTTTAATTATATTTAATATTTTAACATGTAATTAGAATTGTTAATTAAATTTTAAATAAATTAAAAAAAAATATATAAAATACATTGACCAAAATAGAAAAATCAATGACAAAATAAAAAATAAAAAAAATTCAAAATACATTGTGTTAAATAATATGTGTCATAAAATAGAATATAATAATTATGATAGATATATATTATAAGAAAAAATATAATTCAACTTTGGAAATATGATTGACTAATCTTATGATTATTATTCTGGAGATGAATAAGAAATTAAACAATGATTGAATTAATGTTGATGGATTCTTGAACCCAAATACATTTCTTGGGATATCAATATTTCACATAAATTTCTATCTATTGATGTCCCATTGTGTTTTCATAAATATAATTTCATTATTAATCACTTTATTTATAGATATACAGATGTCCACCTTCAGATTTATGAAAAATACATTGATTATCTAGAAATACATTTCATTCCAAAAAAATCTCTAACACCCCATGTTTTATAACTTATCGAATGAAAAATGATCTATTATTCCAATTCAATATCTCCCATTTTATTTTTAGATCCCCAAATATTATTCCTGAATTTATTCATTATAAATTCCATATGAAACCCATTTTGTATCAGTAATTGATTAATTATAAGGACTTTTATAATTCTTATGTGGCATTCATGGCTATTTAAGTATAATGATTTAGTAGATTTACAAGCAATTTTATATCCAAAATAATCATTAGTTAATGTGATGTATCACATGATATTATGAAAAATATGCAAGAACATGATGATGGATATGATCATAATGTTGTTTTTTAGATTTATGAACATATTTTACGGGTGAAAATGATGATATCATTGTTCACAACATTGTGTGGTATTTATAAATTATGATATTATGTTTCTTTTGTATGTTTATGAATCATTACATGTATTCAAAACACGTTTCAATCATGATATTTATGATTATCTTATGTGTATAATATGATGATGTTTATTATTATCAACCATGTTAAATTGATTTATGTCCCTTAATCATCCTCTTACAAGCTTTTTGTCTCACCTATATCTTTTGAGTAAATTATATTGTGATTAGTTGAACTAAAAAGAACCCAGGATTTTAGAAGGATAAATAAGAAGGATTTAAATAAAATTTTATATTTTATTATGTAAAAGTTTTGTATGATCCTAATATTCCAAATAAACTAAACCTTTTGATTTAGGATCTTTATCTCTCTTACGTTATTTATTTAAAAATTGAAATAATATTCTTTTAAGAAAATATATGGTTTCTATTGTTGGAATTACAGATAAAGTTTATTTTCTGTAGAAATTAGGATTAGAAAAAACTAATGGAAAACGATTGGATGAGAATATGTATATGTAATCATCCTTGGTAATTTATTTTATAAAAGGAAAAACTACGGGATCCCATATGAAATTCCATCAGATTAAATTGTGAAAAAAATATATAATGTATTCATGATTTGATTAATTAAATTTTCTTCAAAATATTCATATTTTATAAAATTAATAGAACTGGAAAAAACATGGCCATCAAACCATGTGATGGACAATGAATCAATTTCCCAAGTGATACTGACAATTATACGGGAGTTGGTGGTCAAAAAATCATGGAATGGAATAACCAAATCTATCATGCTATGAATACTAACCCTTACTATGTGTAATTTATGCCTTTACGTAAGAAGGGTCAACTATCCATTGAGTCCATTATGCATATGTGACCACTAACATTTAGTAGATCTCCCGATCATTGTGTCATGGAATAGTTAGTTTACTCAAATGAGAAGATATTTTCTATTATCCATTGTTCAATGAAAGATAAGGTGGTTCTGTATCTTTTTCATTTAAACAGAGATTCTAATCAAAGGTGGTAGTTAATAAAAAAAGTAAGATGAAATATTAAATGGAAGAGATAGACTAGGAATACATTATGAAATTATTTCATTATAATCATTTCCTTAAAACTCATATAACAAAAATAGGGGTATAAATAATTGATATGAATAAATTAAAAGTATAATATGTCATGAATGATGAGTAAAAAAATACAAATTCATGAAATATATTCCACTAGTTTTGTGGTCAATAATGATTGTAAAGTAGATAGATTCATTAGTGGTTTAAAAACACTACTTTGAAATGATCTATGTATCCATGTCATTGGTAGTTATAAAGAAGTGGTTTTATGTTCTTCCGATGAAATGATGGAGTGATGAGAATGGTCCCAAAAATATGGAGATAAGATGAGAATAATACAATTTCATGATGGTGGGTCAAATGAAAAGGGAAGAAATAGTATATATCATGCCACATGTCAAACATTTTGAGATAATTCATCATGTAAACTACCTCTATGGTATTGGGAAATGCTATAATTATTGTTGTGAGGGACACCAAGCTTATGAATATTGATGAGATATGAATAATCTGACCAACATGTTAGATGAATTGAAAGAATCTCTAATTTTACCATAATTCAACTATAGAGATTATGGTAACTGTAGAAACACTTGCACTAAACCACAAGTCCTTTATGGTAATCAGTATCACCATCCACCAAAAAAAATAAAAATTGAAATATTATTACACCACAATAAATGAAATGATGAATGAAAATAAAGTCAAATATGGTATACTTATTATTCACTGAATAATTGAAAATTAATTATTTTAATCTAGTTCTATAGATTCTATTATATCATTTTAGTTGTATAAAACAGTCAAATCTAATCATTGATACCTTGATTTTGAGATATCTATAAAATTAGTCTAGTGAAGCAGTTTTTGTTGGACTTTGTTCCCTATAACCAACATCAGTGGTAATTTATGGTAACATATATTTATGGATTTTCAATATTAATAAAATCCCTATCAAATCATCATTATTATTCTTTGTAACATTACATGCGATAATATCCCAAGTATAGCTGTCACACTAAATGGTCATAGTAGTTCCCCGATATGATGAGAACTCAGATGTGATCAGACAATATTAATAGATATTTTTTATATATGACGTTATCATTCGAAAGAAAAAAATGATACTAGCTATCAGGGGTGGATCCTTGTAGGAATTTGAGGGTCCTTCTCATAGTGTACACCCTTGGTAATGTCGAGTTTGATATTTTAAGAACAAAACCCTCCAAAATGAAATCCACATTTATAACTGCCATTGGATGTTTCTACCCGCAAACTTGTGCACTGGTACTTAGACTTTATGATTATTATTTTTGGGAATTATGAATCTCACGCCTAAATGTATTGGGGAAAACTGTGATGACATATATTCCCAATATGGTAGGATATTTTTGGTGCATCAGGATTAATAAAACATTAATGAATAATGTGAGAAAGGATTTTTCCATTCTGTTCCATAACATAAGGTGATATCTTAGTCCCTCTGAGGGAAATGATTTATCCAAAATAAATCTATTTTCATGGTTTCTTAAAGGCATGTTCAATTTCCAGGAATTCAAAGAATGTGAAATCAATCCCATTGGTCGATGGAAGTTACATGCATCCCGCATGACTTGATATGTGATGATAAAGGAATTATTTTACATAGTAAGATTTAATATGAGGTGACACGTTATTACAACATAAACTTATTTTAATTTGTTTTCTTTTCATGTTGCTAGATTCTTAACTTGGAATTTGGGTTTCTCTGCCTAATGACATTGAGAATGAGACCAAGAGCATCCCTCACTAAGTGTATCCTGGATCACATTCTATATACTATATTTATTATTATTTAAAATTTTGAATAAATATAATTCCCAACATTGTTTTAATAATTATTCATTGAAGCGTGATAACATTTATTGGGACACCAGTAATTCGAGATAATATATTTTCGATGGAATAATTGATAATTATTTATTTTATATTTAGTTAATATAATATTTATATATTTATTGAAAAAAATTGATTGATATTTTTTTAATAAATAAATATTCATTATTCAATGTCAAATAAATGTGGTGGGGGATAGGAGGAATGAGATAATGGTCTAGTAAGAAATAATAAAATTGAATATTATTTTATTAAATATTATTTAATTAAAACTCACAATGTAACTGTATGGCAAGAAATAAAAATTGTATTGTAATTATTTGACAAAGGGGGTTTGACATGGATTAATATAAATAATTATGGAACTTTTGAAAATTATTTATTATTACTCTAGTGAAATAAATATAGGTTTATTTTATTTTCTTGTGAATAAGTCTGTATCCATGAGATTTCTGTTGGTTGTGAACAATGAATTGGAGAAAAGATCTCAAGCATGATGAGTTCATCCTCCTCAAAAAACACCCTCATGAACGTGTGTGATCCTCATCCACCATATCATGGAGCATTAATTGGATGCAGTTCTCCAAGGGATTAGTGGAAGACATTAGAAATGCAGGTATATTCCATGATACCACCTTGAGACTCCTTTAGGGACATACTAATATAGATGGAACACATTTGGATCACCACAAGAGGATATCTACTCTTGATATCTACAACACAACAATGGTACACCTACAAATATGTGACTGAACACATTGACTAGGAAAGAATTACCATTGACATAATTAATTATTATAATGAAACTAATTTTTTTAAAATATGTTGATACTCTCTCTTGGTACTTGGTTTCTATTTCTTTGACAAAATTCTGGATTCAATTCCATTGATACTAGAATTCATCATTGTACTCATCCCGGAGTGTTCATTGAGTATGGAAAAAATTATATTTGGGAAACATCCATCCAGTGATTCAACCGCGACCAGAACCTACAAATGTTTTCAGAGTGGGAATATTATTGTTTATAATTATTTGAATAATTTTTTAATGATTAATGCTTTTATAATTTAGTTTCTCAATTCAATTTTAATTGTTATTTTTTCATCTGAATTACAAGATCTGTTATTCCACTTTCGTTTCTCATATATATAATCGAAAGAATCATTTTTTATCTAAAATTATATCTAGGAACACATTCGAAGGTGCCAAGAATTTTTCTCTAGGTAACATAGTAGTACACACCATGTTGTCGGATTTACACACAAAATAGTATTGTTCAATGCATCAATAGTAGTTTAGAAATTACTCTTCCCATGTCCATTAAGAAAATTTATTGTAGTTAATTATTAATGTGCGTGGTGACTAGTATAAGAAGAGGAACGGTTAGCCAGTCTAAACACCTTGTGCCCCACCGGATATGGCATGTTGTCCCTTTCGGGTTAGGGTGGAGGTGTGTATCTCATACATGGATTTTTAAACTAATGAGTCTGTAACACATTGTCAACATGACATGTGGCCCACATTACATAATGTGTACTCTGAAGAATTCTACACTACACATAACACGTCAATTCCCCAGGCATGTACCTCCGATAGATGGTGATGAGGGTACATACCATGTAGTTTGATTTATATGTCATGTAATTTATCTAGATTATAAAGATTTAAAATTTATTGTTATTTTATGGAACCCATGAGACATGTTCCTTCATGTGGGTATAAAGCAAGGATACAACATGTGATAGGTGTTTCATATATAACCTAAAAAATTTAATTAACATCTACATAATATTAAAAAGCTGCTCATCATGTATGAGTGGTATTAAAGATAAGATTTTATGGGCATGCTGAAATTCAAAATGAATAAGGCATATAAAATTATAATACATGTTGGGTAGTTTTGGATGATTATTTAATAGGTTACATTCAACGTACAAATTCATTACACAGTTAATTTGTAATTAATTCTTTGTGATTTTTATAATTATAAATTATGGAATCTCAAGGAAATTTAGAAATGGTTTAATATAAAATAAATGATTAATTAAATATATTCATTAATCGATTCGAGTGGAATTTTTCTTAAATAAGAATGATTATGGAATTTAATGCCAGTTTTAATAAATTTATAATTAATTTCAAGAATGTGGATGATCATGATCTAGTCCAAACCACTGAATATGATTGGTTTCCATTAAAATTATTATTAAATTAAATTTTTCCCAAGCATGCATTCTCTAATATGTTAGTCTTCCGTACCCATGGTTTCATTTATTTAAACCAACTTTTACTCCAGACCTGTATGTGAGTAAATGCATATGTAATGGATGGAGCTCCCACTCTACTGGAGGTGGATAATATTAAGAACCAAGATTAAACAATTCCAAGGATATACAATGGTGGACAAGTGGAATGTTATAATCATAAACCAAATTGGTTCATGTTTTTTCTACCCTTAGTCAGTGGTTAGTTTATCAATCACTAGAAACACTAACCATTACAAGAAGGTCATGATCATACCCTTTATTTTATTTCTATATGTTGTATGTTTTTTCATTATTAATGTTTTTTGGTGGTCACGTAATTAATGAATTATCATGAATGAAGGACAGAACTAAATCAAACTATCCTATACAGAAATATTATCTAATTCATGGTTAATCACATAATCATATCCCACTTAATAATAACAATCATGTGAAATGGTAATCAATTCAAATTTATGAATAAAAATAAAATTCCTCAATAAAATAGTATGTTAGTATAGCCATACATTACTTCACATAGAATAAAACCATAGTTCAATGTTCGTTACCAGCCCATATTGGGGTGCATTAAATTATTAAGAAATTATAATTGGAGATTTTGGGGTGAAATGACATAGTTTACATCATGGGATGGAAACCAACGATGGAGTTAGTGAACATAAGAGGAAAAGGATAAGGAAATCCAAAATTTGAAATTTTATGATTGGGGAGTCCACTCAACAGATCATTGAGCAGTAGGTTAATATAGTTGGAATTTGGTTGTCCAACCTAAAACCTTTTAAATAGATTGACCAGCTAATTTTGAGTTTATATGAACTGAAATATGGATCCTTTCCACTAGACTATCCAAGAAGTTAAATATTTTGAAGCCAATGCAAAGGGCCATTGGGATTAAAAAACTGTAATTGACTAATGAATATTTATTTATTTATATTTCTAACATTTAATTGATAAAATACATAAAATAATTTCAACATATTTATAGGAACGAATATAATAATTTCATCAAACTTAACATTTTGATCCATACATGATAAAGAAAACATTATAAGAACCACTAATTCTAAAGAGTGGAAAAGGTGCCTTCATGTCATCATACACCATGAATGGAAACTATATGTGATGTAATAACATTTATCAGTTACGTATGAAATTAAGGTGAGTGGTGGGGAGCTCTCTATTTATAAGAAACAACTAAATGATCATACGGATGTTCAGTGCCTCATACTATCATCCATGACCAATGATCTCTTAATGCAATATGAGGAAACAGATTCTTGATGAATGATGTCTCACCTTCAGGATCTCTACCATGAGAAGGAAATAATAGAGATGTAAGATATCTAAAACACATTATTCACAACAATTCTTAGAGAGTCTATGCCATCTGGGCCACATGTAGTGAATCTTATTGGATACATTGAGCATTTGGAGATCATAGGGATTAAATTCCCAGATTAGTGGCATATAAATCAAATACTACCATCACTTCCCAAGAGTATATCTAGTTTTAAATTGATATATAATTTGAGAAACAGTGAAAGGAGTCAATAGAAAAAAATTAAATTAAATCTCAATGTGCATAAGGAAATGGGTCATGAAAACCCCACAATCCTTATTATGAGTAATTAGAGGAAGTTCAAGGAAAAGGGAAATCTGACTTATAAACATTGTAAATCCCTTGAGCACTATCCAAAAAAGAAGAAAAAGTTCCAATGGTAGGGTAATGAAAAGGAGGAATTATGGTTTGCATGTGGCAATTTAATCCACTACAAAAGGAACAGAACAAAACATCAAGGGGAAGAAAAATTAATGTTCATTATCAAGTGAAATGAATCCATTTATATGTAGTGGGTATCATATACATCTTGTGGTTCTAACATATTTTTTCCAATATATGAAGAATGTATATTTCAGAATATTGATATAGGGGAGGAGGATTTACAAGTATCTTATGGTTTGGGGATGGTTGATCTTTCTCTTCGTGACTAACACCGTTCATTACTAACTGATATGATTATTCTTTTACGTGATTGTTATTATGTACAAACCAATACTATGAAATATATATATATATATATATCATGTATTGATACAGATTGGATTATTTTCAATTTCAGAAATAAAAGTTCTCTCTTTTATAAAGACATCATATGTTATGGTGTGGCACATTTAAATAATAGTTTATATGTATTAAATTAAAAATATCAAGTGTTGTTAGTAGATAATGAATCAAGTTCACATGTCTCATATAACATCCAGCTGTGGCATCACCGCCTAGGTATTGTAGATGAGAAGAGCTTGAAAAATCTATATCAAGATCATTATTTATAATCTTCAGAGCTAAAACCACAAGATAGATTGCATGCATCTTTACAAGGAAAAAAGAACAAACCATCCATTGGTGAATAGGGAGAAGGATCCACAAAACGCCTAGGATAGGTACAAACTATTGTGTGTAGACCAGTTCCAATCAAATCTAGAGGTTCATATTCTTTCATCATAGCTTTTACTAGTGACTTGGGTAGATATGCATTATTTTCAAGATGAGGTATATGTCTGAGTCCATTGAATAATTAACAGAATTCAATAATGACGTAGAGAATCATTGTGGTATGAAGATAAAAAATTATTGATCGGGTTGATGTGGTGAATATCATAACCAAGTGTTCATTGACTTTCAGGGGGAGTTTGGGATTATGTCCCAACTCACTATATATTAGACACCATAGTGGAATGGATTTAATGAAATGAGGAACCATACCTTATTGTACATAGTATTGTCGATGATCAGTCATACAGATCTTCCATTTCCCTTATGTGGATATGCATTATAAACTACAACATTCACATTAAACTGATTACCAAATAAGGAGGATAATGGAATTCTCTTAAATATATGGAGTGGAAAGAAATCCATTTAGTCACATACATGTGTATAGGGATGTGAGGCATTTGTTAAGGCTTTCATAGGAAAAAAATAGAACCCCGGGGAATGAGGTGTACCTTTATATGGAATCCCAATGAAATAAAGGGATATTACTGATACCATTCCTATGACAAAAAAGTAACTATAAAACATCCATCATTCATGACAGGGATTAAATCCTGAAAAGGATTGTGCGATAAATATTGACTTCAATGAAGTTAATGCTCAGGAGACATATGAGTTGGTATAAGAAAAATTTCCAAAGGTCCTTGTGGGGGACATAGTTTCAGAAACACAAGTATTGTGAAGGAGAAAAAGAGTGGTATGGAATCTAAAGAGATATGGTTTTCATGAAACCATGTTTGGTGACTCATTATTATTGTACAATGATGAACTTCTATCTTATATGGAGGTACTAGAGAGATAATAAGATGTATGATGGATAGAATCCATGAGTTCTAATATTTATTCCATGTATTATAACCACTTATGGGTTCTATTCAATGCTCTAGTTTATGTAAGGAATGTTGTGTGTAAATGGTTATCAAAGATGAAATATTACATGGAAGCTCAAGTTCCAATAAAGTAAGGAATGTGGAAAATTTGTTTAAAAATAATCAATTAATTTACAACAATAAATCCATTTCACTAGTTTCAAGGTTTAAATCCTTAGAAATAATATCTTTCATAGAAGGTTACCATGATTATGAGATAGGGATGATTGATTTCAAAACTGTATTCCTTAATTTGAACCGTTAGGGATATGTCTATATGGAACAATAATAATGGTTTTTGAAACTAGGTAATAGAAAAGAAGATTTTCATATTGAATAGATCAATGTATATATAAAAGAAATAAACTAGTCCATTGAAAATTTGATTTGATGAATCCATAAATGAATTTTTTTACATAAAAAATGATTGTGAGAAATATATTTATAAAAGGATTAGTGGGAATATGCTGACTATCCTAGTAGTGTATGTTGAGGACATATTAATTTTTTGAAATGAAATAGTATTCTTACAATATATTAAAGACAAGTTGAAAACAATCTTATACAGGATGTTCATAGGTGACGAAACCAATATTATAAGGACAATTATCATTAATTATTGATCCATTAGGATGATTGGACTATGAAAAATTATATATGTTAACTAGGTATTAAAGAGATTTAGTATGGGAAAATCCAAGAGGGGATCGGTTCTATTGTCACACGGTTTAAATCTTTCTATGAAAATGTGTCCCTAGAGAAAACAAGATAAAGAGAGAATGGGTATTATCCCATAAAATTTAATGATAGGGTCTATCATTCATGATATGTATTATACTAGACTTGATGCCTCCTATGTACTGATCATGGTAGGCATATATCAAGCAGATCCAAGAGAACAGAATTGGGATGGATTTAAGAAGATCCATAGATATCTAAGAAGAACTATGGATTAGTTCCGAGTGTATGGAGGGGATGAGGATCTTATAATTATAGGGTATTATGAAGCTAGTTTTTTCATAGATAAATTGCTCCAAATTCGTAATGATAACATGTTTTCTGTATCCATAGATGATCTGTGAACATGGAGAGTTCAAAGCAACTAGTTTGAGCTAATTATAAAGTGGTTTTTATGTACATATAGGATTCTAATGCTAGAAAGGATGCCATTTGGGTTCATAAATATTTCCCAGAACATGATGCGATACGTTAAAATAAATACCCTATCACATTGTTTTGTAATAATAATTTTTATGGTCGATCTTGAAAAAAATCCATGGTCAAAACAAAATACAACGTATATACTCTGGATGTATCGCCTTTTTAGGTATTTATATAAAACTGTAAAGATTTAGTGAGTAGTGTATCCACATAAGAGAGAATGGTATACTCCTTTACTAAAGGCCAATCTCATCAAAACCACGACTATCATGTGAGAACTAGCAGACATAAGGTCATTAGTAGTTTTATCTATTGAAAATTGTATCCTGTCAGATATGGTTCCCTAGAATCATCGTTTTTTTTGTTATTTATGATAACATATATGCATGTTTCTTGAATATCAATATACTCCTTATCACATCATGATTGTTCTTATATGTATCATTGCATGCGATATATTCCAAGAGCATCTATCACACTAAAAGGTCATAGTAGTTCTTCGCTATGATGAGAACTCAAAAGTGTTATGAAACTATTCTTAGATATAAGTTCTATAGCTTGGTGATATCATTTTAGGGTAACAAATGATACAAGAAATCAAGGGTGTATACTTATAGGATTTTGAGGAACCTTCTCATGGATTACACCCTTAGTAATTCCCAAAAAGATATTCGGAGAATGAGACCCACCTGTAGGAAATACACATTTATATGTGTCGTTGGAACATACTATCCATGTAAATGTGTATTGGTCCATAGACATTAATATTATTATTAATGGGTAATATTAATCATTCTCTTAGATGTATTTTTGAAAACCATTACAAAATATGTTCACATATAGGTATGATATGTTTGTTGTATCATGGGTAATACTGCCTCCATAAATACTGAGAGAAAGGATTTTTCCCATGTGTAACATAAAAGAATATTATAACATAGGATTTTTTATGGAAATTATACTGCCTAAATAAATCCATATCCATGGTGTTCTATAAGAATGTTCATAATATATAATGTTAATGGATGAGAAATTGAGTACATGGGTTGATGGAATGATCATGAAACCCACTTGATTATATTTTTTATGCATAAGGGATTATATTACATGGGAAGAATTTATATGAGGTTACATGTCATTGTGGCATTAATTTATTTCTAAATGGGTTAATTGGTGGGTTTCGAGATTCTAACCTTGTACATTGCCAAGCTATGCCTATTTCCTCTGAAAAAAGGCCTAGATAGTCACACACTACAAGTATCTAGTATCGTAGTTAAATTTCATTTTATTTAATATTTAATGATTTGAATAAAAAATATTCCTAGCAGTGGTTAAATTTTTTTAATGGATTCCCGATCGTATTTATATTAACACTATTTATTGATGATAATATATTGTGGATGAAATAATTAATAAATATATATTTTCAATTTATTAAATATAATAGTTATATATTTTTTTCTAAATAATTAAGTGATATTTGATAAAAAACAAATATTAATAATTCAAGGATCAATAAATATGGTGGAATATTGGTGGACTGAGTTAATAGTCCAATGGGAAATAATAATATTGAATAATATTTGATAAATAATATGTAATTATTACTCTGATTTTAAGTGTGTGTAAAAAAATAATAATTTATCTATTATTATTTAACAAGGGTGTTTCTTTAGGATTAATAACTATAATCTGGGCACATGTTAAAATTATTTATTGTTATCTATGGGAATTAAATACCCAGTTATATTATTCTATTATTAGAAAATTTATATAAAAGTTATAGTTGTTTCTTTTTCACAGTTAATTGGAGAAAATCTATCAATCCTAGATAGATCATCAACTATGAAGTATACTCTCATGATAGAGAGTGATACTCCTCCACTAGATCAATAATAATTCTTTGTAATCAGTTCTCAAAGTGGTCAATGGAGAACATCACAATTGGATGTAAAATTCATCCAATCAACTCAAGACTCCTTTATCCATTCCCAAAGATACATAGAACACTTGTGGATCACCACTAGAGGATATCTACAATTTATCTCTACACTGCAATGATGGTACATCTACAGATCTGTGGATGAATTCAGGAATGAAGAACTAATCACCTAGGAGGAAATTATTTAATGATATTAAATTAATTATAAAAAATATGTTAATCCCCTAACTTGGTTCCATGTTTCTATAAAATTCTCTAACAACTTGATTCAATTACATTGTTATTGGTGTTCATCAACATATTCAACAAGGACTGTATATTGAACATGGAACAAATTACAGTTGGGAAATGTCCCACCCACACATCCACTATTCCTGAAACCTCCAATGTTTACAACCAAGTGTTGGATTATTCTCATGTATGTGTATCTGTGTTGATTCTTCTAGTGAATCTCATAATATATCCTTAGGGGGAATTAAATGTTATACAATGTTTTGATCCTATATCAATATATTGAATATATATCATCTATCCTTAAACGATTTTTTTTGTATTCTATATCATCCAATGCACCTCAAAAAATGTTATGAAGGTCATGGATCTATTTTGTAAAATCCATTAATGGGGTGGGTGTTGATACCCTATGATGATGCATTAATTTCCTAAATCGTGGAATCAATGAAATGTATCAACTAGTAGTGAAATTCCTACTGGTAGGAAATACACAAATGTATTTCTTGAAGAGTCACTCAGACTTCCTCAACATCACAATACAGAATTATGTATAATACTCAAAACAATAACAAATTTTGTATCTAAATTCCCCTATAGCACGACCCCGATAAAACCATATGACGTACATAAGTAGCTGAATGATCATTTTTACAAAGGGTTAGTATTCTCCAATGAATCTCCTATGACTGAGCCAATTCTATTCACATATAAAAATGATGGTTCAATGTGGTTGTGTTTTGATTATTTATACCTCAGATAGATCACCATCAAGAACAAGTATCCTCTACTAAGGATTGATGACATGTTCAATCTACTATGAGGATCTTGGTATATCTCCAATGTGGATCTTTCTTTTGGATTTCACTAAATAAAGGTGAATATGGTATATATGGTATGGTCTTTATGAGTTCATTATAATTCCATTAGGGATTACCAATTCCCCTTTGATTTACCTGGATTTTATAAATATTGTATTTAGAGACTTCCATGAGGCCTATTTCATAGTTTTTATCATGGATATTATTATTTAATTCTAGAGTAAGGTGGTACATGATGAACATATTAGATTGTGATAGTGACATAATTTAATGAGATACTCTATGCTCTATTTATAATGTGTGACTTTTGGATAGGGAAATTCAAAATTTTAGGGAACATGGTCATAATTAATGGAATTACTATAAACCCTTAAAATAAAAAATAAAAAATGGAATGTCCCAAAACCACTACAGTAATTGAAATCCTTATTAATCGTGTAATAGAATGGTAATACCAATGTTTTGTTTGATAATTTTCATGGTTTTCTATCCCCCAACTATGTAAACATAGAAATGGGTAAATTATTTTTGGATAGAGGAATATGTGGAAATCATCAATATGACTAATAAAGAGAATAATCATAACACTGGTACTCACAAAACCATCAATTGGAGATTATTGTTTTCATATATAGTGATTATTAAATTAATAGTTTGAGTTGTGTATTATTCTAGAGTGATAATTTGATATTATATTCCTCACAACCATCAATGATCCATGAGAAGAATGATATGTTTCATGATATATAGTTAGTTATTGTGATCCACAATCTAATGAATTAGAAGCACTATAGATATTTTTAGGAGTGTCATATATACTGATGATATGAATCTCAATTATATATTCAGGTTGAAGGAGATTAACATGTGTCAAATAAGGCAATTAGATATAATCATGGACTATGATTTCTCTATTCACTACCTACCCAGATGCATGATAAAGGTAAATAATTATCCTAGAAGGAAATAACCCTCTACTATAAACATTATGATGATTGAGAAATACCATATTTTCCTTGATATAAAAAGTATAGATCATGAAATGATAAAGTCTAGGAATACATCCTACCATTCCCAAATGATGTAACAATAATCACGCTTTGAAAAGATCAAGGAGGCACAAAGTTATTATACAAAGATATAAAATAATATGAAATTATTAAAGGTAGAGAAGATACATGATTTAAAAAATGATTATGATGGTGTGATTAGGTTTGTAATAACGATTCATGTTATAGCATCACTAGATATAATTAAATATATATTGGAAATCTAATATAGTTCACCTTTCTCTAACAATCCTGGATACAATATTATGTTCCATGATTTGTGAGAGAACATATAGTGGGAAAAATGATGAAGGATATAATAGAGTATATCTTAGGTTGATTAATATTTTATAAAGTTAAACAACAGTGTTAGATGTATAAAAGGATGATTAATCCATTGACTGTAACTACATTAAAATGGGAGATTCTCATAATGGACTTTTTTCACTGGTCACTTAGAGACATCAAAAAAAATTTAGATTTGGGTTATTGTGGATTGACTCACCCATACTATGGGCATAATAGTTATTTTGGGTGATTTATAACTTGAACATCTTTCAATGATATACGTGAAGGATATTTTCATGCATCATTGGAGACTATGTTTCAACATATATATTAATTATGTGTATTTAACATTTAGATTTTGAATAATTCATAATCATGCATTTGGTACTAATTAAAATTTTATCATGTCCTATCACCCAAAAGATCATTTTCAATCTGGAATTTCTATTCAGTTGCCAAAGGACATTCTAAGATCATACTCAATGGAAAACAATCGTGGTTGGGATCAATATCTCCCATTGGTTTAGTTCTCATATAATAATATATTTCACTCCATTATTCAAATACTTATTTTTGTAACTCTTTATGGTAATATTTTTATAACTATATCTTGTTGGGATGTTATTGAGAAATGAAAAATAAATGGACCTAATCTTGTGGAAGATATGATAGAGAAAGTTCAAGCCATCCAATAGAATTTAAATTATACATTCATGGCCAAAACAAATTTAATAAACACAATCTATGATAAATGAATTCTGATGTTTGAAATTTAGTTTTCCTTGGAGCATATACATGGAATTGAGTAATTTTTTGTTGGGGAGAAGGGAGACCTCATCCAATGGTACATTTTCCCTTTTGAGATACTTGATTACAAAGGGGCAGTGGCATATCATCTCACACTTCCTCCAAATATAGCTGACATTCATGATTTGTTCCACATCTATCTCTTGATGAAGTGTATACCCAATCCCTTTTATTTATAGAATTAAGTGGTGGTATAACTAAATAATTACCTTTCATATAAAGCGTAGCGGGTTAATATCCTGGAATATAGACTTAATGTTATGTGTAGCAAGACAACTCACCTTGTCACTATGTTTTGGATGAACCAAAAGTGTGAATAGGTTACATGAGAACCATATTAAAAAATTATTCAAAATTAAACTCACCTATTATCACCTAATAATATGAGTTGTAATTTCAAGGATGAAAATTCTAAAGTGGTGTTTGTAACAATATAAGGTTTATAAATTTAATTTTTCTCTAGAAATAATTTGGGTTGTAATATAATATAATGTATTATAAAGATAACAAAATATAAAAACAAATATTTAATTAATAAGTATTTTAACATAAATTTGAAACAAAACCAAATATTATTCCAAACATTACAACATGAAAAAAATGAAAAGATAAAATTTATAAATATGGAACAATACAGTCTCCATGAATCATAACCTACATGGAAAACAATTTAGAAATGATGAAAAAATTTAGTAAACCAATAGAAAACATTTGAAATTAATACATATAACCTTGGAAGGAATTGTATTTAATATTGAATGAATTAATGAAGTTGTGTCTATATGAGATAATGTGACCTTTGGAAATAGTAACCTAAAAATAAATGAAAGTATCGAGACCTTTACGGTAGAACCATAAATTTTAAAAAATACCTTTTCATATAAATAATATTTATCGTTATTAATTTAATTAAATGTAAATATTAAAATTTAAAATATTTAATATCATGATTTCAAGACTGAAATGAAGTATAAAAACATTTTTATTAATTATTATTGTATATTATTTCATAAAAATCATAATTTTTATATGAAAAATTAAAATTAAAATTTTTAGATACATAATTTGATAAAACTAAAATCATTTTTAGAATAGAATTTATAAATATTTTTAGGTAAATTTTTTAAGTAATTTTCTGAAATGATTTATTTTTTTGGTGATTATTAAAAATTCAATTTCTCCCAAAATTGATGTATTTAAATTAAACCGTTCATGATATAATAACGACGTAATTAATTAAATTAGATGATGATCATACATGATATATTTAATTACATAATTCAGTCATTAAAATTATATAAACTTAAACTCGAAACCAAATAAAATCAATTTTCAAATCTTAAAGTCAAAATTGATCAATTAAAATAATTTTTTTCTATTATTACACATTCCTAATTAATAAACTAATGAATTAAAAAAAATATTGTATTATAGTCATAAGAATCATTTTTTATGTCAATATATTATTTATAATGTCAACAAATCGCAATAACAAGTTTAAAATATGATATATTGTTTTATTTATTATTTATTATGAAAATACTCATTTTATCAAGAATAAATTAAAAAAAATATCCCCCATAGAATACCTTTCTTCCCCCACATTACAAAGAATAAACTCAAAAAAATTCTTCATATATAGCCTTTTAAAATCATTAGGGTTGTTAACCATAATTCAAGTATAACCATTAATGGAGTTTTAGTTACATATAAAACAACCAACTACTAGGACTAAGTACATTTCAATATAAGCTTCTCTTTTTTATTTAATCTTATATTTTTCATTATATTTCACCACCACATTCATACATAAACCATACAAGATTAATTAAAAAACTATTTCAAAATTAAATTTATTATTTTATCTTCTTGTTTGTATAATTTTTATGATATATATAAATCCACAACCTCCCTTCCCTTGTCTCCCAACAATGTCGTATCATTAGTTGGATAACCACCTACGTAGACATTTCCTTTTCAAAATTTATTTCCATCATCATGGATGAATATTATGAATTAAATATTATATATAAAAATTTTATTATTATTATTATAATATTATTAAACTAATTCTAATAATGTATAAATTACATTGAATTTTTTTTGAAATTGAAGAAAAATGGTAAATTTTGATGATAAAAATTTATAAAAATAGTCAACTTTTAATAACGATTGTCATAAAATAGAATAAAATAAATATATGGGATTAATAGTAGACATAATAAAACTAATTATATTTTGGAAATATGTTTTAATAATCCAATGTTTGATATTATAGGGGAGAAAAAATGATAAAATTAATCTGGAATTAAGGTAAGGGCATTCTCAAACGCAACTCCCAAACTTTGGGTTATCCCTTTTTCAAAAAAAATTAGTACTGATATAAATTCAGTGTTCCTTAAATATAATTCCATTATTTTCCATATTTCATAATGGATATACATGTATCCCCCTTCATTTAAAAAAATACAATGTTATTACAATAAGAAATTTATTTTGGAAAAACTCTTCAACTGCTCGTATATTGATTATCATCCAAAGAAAAATGATACCTAATTCCAATATATACACTCCATTTTTATTTTACAAATCCATGATTTTATTCAGGACAATTTTTTTATGAAATACTTATGAACCCCACATTATTCCATTGGTTATTTCATGACTATAATTATTATAAATTCTACATTTAATTCTTAATTATATAAATATTATAATGTAATGGGTGGGAATGATATTATATTTTCCCAAATACATTAGGATATTTTATCAATCTCTTGATTTTATGTTCAATATATTTTAATATTATGCTATTTTTTTAAAATGATGATTTTATGGCTGATGTACATATTCCATCTATAAACATAATGCTTTCTTTATTCTGAACTATGAGTGGTATTTTCCACTATGACAAAATGTTTCATTTTTATGTATATAACACAGTCAATTCCATTAACACATGTTTTCTTCATGATTAAAATGATTATAGTTTTCTTATGATATGAGGATTATTATTATGATCATCCATGTTATATTATTTCATTTCCTAAATCCATCCTCTTATTAGGCATTAAGATCAACCCATTCATTGATTTATAGCCTCGTGTGATTATATTTACTAAATATAACACAATATATTATAAGGTTACAGAAGAATTATTTAAATAAATGAAAATATTTAATAATTTATGTTACTAATATTTTAATTACTTATTATATACTCCCTTTACCGATTTTATATGAAATGACCATAATGTGTGTGAAATATTAATGTTTTAATACTAAATATAGTTTTTTCAAATTTTTAGAAGTTGTCCAATTGAGTCATTTTACTATTTTATTTATACTAATCACCATACTAATCAAAATTGTGTGATTATATTTTTTTATGATATGTTTTTCAATTTAAAACATTTCATTTGAAGGGATTCAGGACCAATTCTGTCATTTGGAGGGTCATATGGTCCACACAAAAAGGACTAAATAACCTATAATGTTACTGGAGAATCCATGAAGATAGAACTACTGTGATCACTCTAGATATCCAAATCCTTTATTTCTCCACCAAAGGTTAGGGGAAGATTCAATTAATATTGGATTACTATATAGAGGAAAAACAACAATGTCATGTGTCCCAATGGATTCACTAAAACTCATCCCCCCATTCTGGTCAGGAATTAAAATCAGTACAGTTTTCCTGACATGCCTCCTAATCTAGACATCCAAAAACCAAATATTTTGTACAATGAATTCCAAGATATGGTTGGACAAATATTATTTAGAATGTTTTCATATTTGAAGGAATCATACTTTTGATAAAGCCATTCACTTTTCAACCATCTCAAATGGAGTCGTTGCTGGGGATGATTCAATTAAATTGTCATTAGTTTCTGATTATTGTAAAAAACAAAAAATAATTAAAATTAAAAAAAAACACAAAAAAACACCCATATTCCTATTTCTTCAAAAAATCTATTTTAGTGCTCCATATCCTCCCAAACAAACCCTTATATTTGTTTGTCCCTAAAATATTGTGAACACATCGCCAAAATAGGAGGAACATAAGAGATTATCATCTTATTCAAGAACCTATCCTTTCACAACAAATTGGATTAGATATAGAAAATACTATGGAACAATCACTTAGAAAACATGATGCACCTGATTTTAATTACCATCTTCTTGGAATTCAATATCAAAACCTAGAGGCTGACTTCAAACTCATGTTGGGTATGATTTATCTTTTTCCCCATTTCCATGGGCTAGCCAGTGAGGATCCACATCTCCACCTAAAATATTTCCATGTAGTGTGCTCTACCATTATTCCTCAAGGGGTTTCATTTGATCAAATCAAACTTCGAGCATTCCCTTTTTCATTAGCTGACTCCACCAAGTCTTGGCTCTACTACCACTCCCCTGGTTCCATAACCACTGGGAATTAAATGAAGCAAATTTTAATAGGAAAATTATTTACTACTTCTCATACTTCATCTATCCTAATGTAAGTATGTTGTATTTGTCATTTCATAAATGAATCACTTCATGAGTACTGAGAGAGTTTCAAAATGTTTATGGCAACCTACCCTCATCACCATATCCCTGACCCACTCTTGATCCAATACTTCTATGTGGGTATAATGGTTATGGAGAGAACTATTATTGATGCTGCAAGTGGCAGTGCTCTGGTTGATAAAACTCATGCAGCTACAGGAGATCACATAATCAACATGGCTGAAAACACACATCAATTCCATACTCAAGAATATTATCAAGTAAAAAAAGCCCAAGAGATTCGATCATTAGAGGCCAAGAAGATGACCAAGTGGATGAGTGTACAAAAGGTCTTGTTAGTCAACAAGTTGTGGAGGCCAAAGCCCCAACCTCATCTTCTCTAAAATCTGTATTCCCTAGAACTATCATGAACTATGGAATCTGTAGATCCCCATATTATCCAACTAAAACATGTCCACAAATTCAAGAGGATCAACTAAATTCATCCATACTAAAGGAGCACAATGCATCATATGCTTAGCGAAACCCCAATCTTCCCCAATCGGGTTAGTTTTTATGAAACATCAACCAACCCCATTCTAAGCCCTTCTCTTCTACCTCTAACCTGAACATGAGATATGGGAATTCCATTTATTATCCCCCTCAATACCAACACCAAAACCAAAAAAACATCCAATATGGTCAATGTGGTGGTAACTTCCAACAACCTCTTCCTTTTGTTCCCCAGCCTCAAAGGAACAATCTTCATCCCCGATTCCACTATCCTAGTGATCCTTCGCAATTCCCAATCCATTTCAATCTCTTTACCACGAACCAAAATCAATGTAATCCCAATCTGGGACAAGCGTTATATTCGAAGCTACCCTGGGAATGTGTAATGGACGATCTTGCCTCTTTCATGTATTCCATCCTTAAAAAAATTGAAATAGAAATTGGTCAAATTGCATCGCACTTGAGCCAATAACAAAAATAAAATCCTTCCCTAGTACCAGCTCATCCATTACCCAACCCCATGTATAAGGTAAGTGAAAATGCACGTAGATTGGGGAAGAATATTTCTATTCCTCAAGATAAGTCCTCCAACCCTCTTTTGAATGTTCACCACGAAAATACAATTAAAATGAAACATGAAAAGGAATCTAAATCCATTCCCTCACCTCCTACCATTCCACATAAGAACCCAATTCATTTTCCTCAAGCCATTTCTAATCATAGGAAGTTATTTGAACCTGATCCTTAAATTCTCGACATGTTTAGACGTGTTGAAGACAACATACCCCTATTAGATTCCATAGAACATATCCGTACTTATAACATGATTCTTAAGGAATTGTGAACCCATAAGAGGTGTCTTAGGACCATCAATAATGTTTCCACCAACACCATATTCCAATAAAGTTCAATGATCTAGGGACCTTTACGGTTACATTCCAAATTGGAATGTATATCTTCGATGATGGACTCATAGACCTAAGAGACCCAATTAATGTCATGGACAAATCTATTTTATTCAACTGTGTGAATGATCTTATCTTCCCAGCAGATTTCAATGTCCTTGAAATGGAAGGTGAGACAAATTCTTCTCGATCTCCCCTGATTCTAGGAAGACCTTTACTTATGAAATCTAAAACCAAAATTGATGTCCATAGTAGAATATTATCAATGGAATTTGGTGACCAAATGGTCAAGATCAATATTTATCAATCCATGTGATACCCATTAGAGAGTCAATCTGAATTCACTATTTTTGCATTCGAAAGTCTCTCTAAGAGTGTGTTAAATCCCAATCCATCATGTTCTTATAATTCTAATAATAAAGGAGTTTTGGAATATAGAATCTTAATTATCCATGTTATAAATGGAGAAGTTGACATTGACATTAAAAATGAAAACTACATTGATCTTAAGGATCTTGATAACTCTATAGAATCCCATCTTACCTCTAACATCCATTGTTCCAACGTGGTTGGTAATGGGGAAAACGAACTATCATGTTAACTTTTTTATTCAAATAATATTTTCCATCATTAATTATTTCATATACATGATTATTGAAATTCTATTATATGTAAGGTGAACCCCGAACCAATGTGTTTATATTGTATGAATGTTAGTGAAGGATGTGAGATTTGTTCCATAATTAATAAAGTTATCACGGGTGCAGTTGAAGACAATTATTTGTAAAAAAACATGGATATAAAGGATATTGAAAAAAAAAATTCAGTCTTATGACTCCACTGATCCTCACTACTATACAGTGGTTGGTGATAAATTAAATGAGTGAAAATCAACTGGGATCAGATGTTTAGTTTGGTGTTATCTGAACCTTACATAAATAAACCATCAGAATAGAGACATCTTCATGAATTTCCAAGAATAAAAAAAATCACATTGTGGATGAAATAATTTATCATGTTAAAGACCAAAGAGTGGATAGTCATATTCTCTGTCCACCCCAATTGAATTTCAAGTGAAAAATCGAGTAATAAGTGAAACTATCCAATGAATCAGCAGGCCTCCCAAAGGAAGAGTTTTTTCTAGAAGCACACTGGAGTTGAGAAAATATAATCGCCACTATCAATCTAGCACTAGTACACTGCAAATTTCCTGATGTATACAAAAAAATGAAGCACTTCTAGAGAGGCAACGCAAGTTTTCTTTTACTTTTATGAAATTTTATTTTTTTAGTTTTTCATTAGATGAATAATGATTTTTCTTTTTCAGGTAACATCCAACATTTTTGGTACCACATAAACTTCCATTGGATCCTCAACATCTATAGTAAACCCACAACTGGATGGAGATAGCGACCGACAAAATCCATACATGGGGAACCTTTTTAACATTTCCACTCTCTCCCTATTTAGTCTTATTCCCCTATCTTTCATTTTTTACCACTTTCTTCATCATAATTTTTATTTACTCTTTCTCTTTTGTGTGGGAGTGTCTTTATAAAAAACAAAAAAAACTGTAAACAAACAATCAAAATAAAAACATAAATAATTTAAAAATACATAAAAAATAAAGAGTAATGCTTACTCACTTTATAATTTTAAAATTTTGTCCATCCATTACGGGGAGTCAAAAGACATGGTTTCATCTCAATTTTTTTTGGTTTCTTAATAAATTTGGATAAAGAATATTGTTTCAAAACCAATAATTTTTGAATCCTCAATTTTTCATTTGGAAAATGATATTCCCCAACCATGAGGAACAATATTATCTTTTATGAAAGGGATACCTATGGTTATCTTTTCGAAACATTTTTTTTCACCCCCATTTCTGAGTCTTGATTTGTGGAACATTGATATGATTTCCTACTTTAGTATTAATTAATATTATAGAAGGAATTTTATGAACCCCATGGGAATTATAATAACAAAATAGCCTCCCATTAACAATACATTAATCCGTCTTTTGAAATCCCATTAGATCATGTGAAAACCTTTTCTTTGTTAGCCGCATTTCAATCCCAATACCTTATCCCACCAAATATATACAAGGATTTACATTGAATTATTTATTTGAATTTAGGTCTGGGGGAGTGTAGTTTATATTATGTGCACCACTTGTTGATTTCACCATGTTATCATATGCTTGAAGGCAATCATACATTTAAGTATGGGGGAGAGGTTGTCATTCATTGTGTTTTTCGGAATGTAATGTACTTTAATTTATGTAATCATGTAATTGTTATTAACAAGTGTTCAAGGAAAAATAAAAAAATAAAAAAATCATTAAAAAAAAATTGGGTTATTTATTAGGTAGGTCAAAAATCACACTTCCTCATCCATTGATCTTTTTATAATTATTTCCATTATTTTCATGAGGAGATCAATCATGGTTTCGGATATGTGTGTGTGACTTTTTTCAAGTTCAAATTTTGAAAAAAATAATAATATAAAATAAAATCAATAACACAAATGTCATTGGGAGGGGATTTGTGTTTGATAAATATTTCAACTTCTCATCCCATTCAAATTTTCATTCCCTATTGTGTCTTTATTCACATAACCATTCACTTTTAAATATGTGTTTTTATTTACTTCCGTGTTAAATTTCCAAAAAACTCTGTATTTTTTTACCCATGTTGGTGTTTTACACCACTTCTAGACTCTCTAGGACATTAAATTCCTAATATCTCATAGCCACAAAACCCCCTTTAATAGAACTCCTGATTCTTGTTTCGATTAGGACAATGAGTGGATGCTGAGAGCTCTTAAAAAGTCTATGATTTTCACTTTTGTTTGGTGAATTAGTGAATCTACATAAATTAGTATTATCATCTTGTGAGGAGTAATATTTGTGTGACGGTATTCTAAATTTCTAAAATTTAGCACAGAAAAATTATTTGTTTTTGGACAATGTTTCGGTAATAACTTACGGTGGAATTCAATATGGATGAGTGAAATTGTCTATACCTCCCTTGACTGGGGAATTTTTTTTTAATATTTATTGGTGACTAAAAATTATTTTTTTATGTTTTTAATATTTGTTTTACATAAGGATATGCAAAAGACTAATTGCGAGGGGTTGTTATTTTGAATATTTTCATGACTTAATATATGATATCATTATTGATTTTATATGAAATGATCATAATTTGTGTAAAATATTATTATTTTAATACTAAATATAATTTTTGATCATTTTTAGATGTATATCAATTGATTCATTTTACTATTTTATTTTTAACTACCACTCTACTAATCAAAATTGATTGATTCTATTTTTTTGGATTCTTTATTCAATTTAATACATTTCATTACAAGGTATCCTAGACCAATTTTTCCATTTGGAGGGTCTTATGGTCCACACAGAAGGCACATATAATCTGGGAAGAAACTGGACAATACATTAAGATAGAACTACTGGGATCACTTCATATATACAAATTGTTTAATTATCCTATAATGGAATATGGAAAATTCAATTAATTTTGGATAAAAATTTCAACTCCCAACTCTAAATACAAGTGTCCCAACTGATTCATTTACACTCAACCCACCATTATGTCTAAGAATTAAAATTAGTAAAATATTAATGACATGTCTACTAATCTATACATCCAATCTAGCTAATATTTTGTAGTCTGAAATACAAGATATGGGAGGACAACATTGTTGAATAATGTTTTCGAATTTTAAGGCATCTTATTATTGATAAACCCATTCATATTTTATCCATCTAAAATGTTTGGATAGAAATGGACTTGTTAAAAATCCTTAATCAAACAGCCATAACATTGTCTCCATACATCCCAATGCCTCCAAATATTGAGACTATTTGGAAAACATTATAATATACAACATGGAAGAAGGTTATATCTCAATAGTCATCTATTTGGGTTTCCAAATAGTCGATCTAAGTGGAGGGATAGGTTTGGAATGCAAAAAAGTCCACCACCTTGGGCTATAAATACATCCCCTTCTATCCATTCAAAAGGGTTTTCATTACATATCAAAAGAGGATAGGTTGGCATGATCAATAAACTGAAATTGTTTTGGGATGATCTGACATACTCATGTTTTTACTTGAGAAAACATTCCTCCTTGGTTCTTTTCTTTTAATTTTGTGTCATTTTTTGTTTGTAATATTGTATGTGTTTGTTTTTTATTTGTAATTATATATTAACTCAAATTTCATTATAAATGCCTCTTAATTGAATCCACCTTCTCTAAATTAATATTAATGTTCTTAAAATATTTGAAATCAATTTAAAAAAACTTCCCTTCTTTTTGTTCCTCATTCAATCTAATGACGGTTTTAAATTCTATTTTTTGATTGTGTTTGTGTTTGATGCACCACTATTTTCTTATCCCTTTCTTTTTCTTCACTTCTAAATTTATCATCAAAATAATTATAACGAGATTATTAATCATTTTAATGGCTGAGTAAATATCTCATTGGGGTGAGTTATAATTTAGGGATGCTAAGGGATTGAGAGCTTTTTCATGATGAGTAATATTTGAATTGGCATTGTGTATATTGGATATAACATGACATGGATTAATGAATAATTATGTTTAATGACTGGTTTACAAGGATTATTGGAACCATAAATACAAAATCCTAACCATGATATGAATAATATTAGAATATTAAAATATGTTAAGGCTTGGAATAAAGCATTAACACATTGAATTGCAATCAATGTCAACTTGTGACATGGGTGTTAATTTAATCCAATATATGCAAAGGATTAAGGATATAACAAGCTTAACTACCTACTGATGCACTCACCACAATATTTATCAGACAGTTAAATCAATCATAATTAATTAATCAATTAAATTAAGCTCTAATCACCTCCTATCAAAATACAATCTACTAAAAACAATCGAATATTAAAAAAATTCATCATTGATGATTCGAACCGAGTGTTGTTATACAGCTTAGATGGGCACCAGATCCTTGATCAGTAGATAAGTGAAAATTGGCCGCACATTAAATAATATATATGTTATGTATGATGATAATTTTACCTAGAAACTAATCTTATTGATCTTGTATTTTTATCTCTATTATGATGTTTTTCTAAAATAAGATATACTATTAATGTTGGAAAAATTAAATTTCCTACAATGATCCCTCTCATTTTTTATTTTGGTTAAGGATTTAATTAGAGAAAGATATTTATTTTTTGTTGAAAACTTTTAATATCATGGATTCACATATTAAATTTTTACTTGTGTAGTATATTTCGTTGTCTGATGAGTTGTATAAGTTCATATTAGAAACTAATGAGAAATGGGATAGTTATTCATTGATATGGGAGAAGTGTTATAAACAATTCTCATACCACAATTATTTTTTATGAATTTTATAGAATAAAAAATCTGATAGTAGGGATACTGAAACATACTTTTTAATTTTTTCCATCCATTATTATAACTTTGAGATATTTTTAAGAAATTTTTTCCTTAAATAATTATAATTATTTTTTATCTTGCATTAAATAGAATCATGAGTTCAAATGAACAACGTGACACCACCAGTATTAAATTACCACAATTTCCTAGTCATAAGGTTACAAGGAATAAGTATAACTAACTAATGGACATTCATTGTGAATTTATTGTCAACCGATCATTTATGAATAATATATTTCAATAAGATATTTTTATTTTCCTATAAATTAATATTAGTAATTAAATCAATGAAATATATTTTATATATAATAAATAAAAATATTTTTTACATTTATCTAATGGATATTTGAGTCACAGGGTGTGAATAAACTCAAGTTGATGTATAATATCCTATTATAAGGGTAATTTTTATCCTATGAATGGAGAACCCCTTTTAAATTATGATTCATACACATTAATACTTTTGTATTACATTATAGAAAGTTTATTTTTATGTGTGATATAAAAAATTACTTTGGATGAATTTCTAATATTTTTCAGATAACTTTTTATGATTGATGAATTGTAAAAACACTATATTTAACGATAACAATTTTTAATCAAAATAGTATATATTTCTAAATTACAATATTTAATAGGTTTAAATAAAAAAACATTTTTATCATTCATTGTAATGTATGTTATTAGAATTAATTTTAGATTGAATTCAAATGTAAAAATATTTCAATCTTCTGTAACGTTTTAGATTTTAAAATATGTTCTCTCTTTCCAACAATGTGAGTGATTTATATTAATAACTAAAACTTTTATGTTTGTAATTTTTAAAAATTGAATCCATATTTTGAATCAATAGGTCTAAATTATTGAAATAAATTTAGTTTATTTTTTGGAATTATGAATAGTACCATCTGTAATTTCTTTTAATATAGTAAAAGGGTAAACAACATAATTAAGGGTTAGAAAAGTTTTATAAATTACTGTAACACTGGTCTTAATATCATTGGATGAGTATTATATTATGAAAATAATCATTAAGCAGAAATATTATCCATTTGAATCCACATGGATGAGATTCTGACATTTAATTTATTTTATTTTAAGAAAAATAAAATTTGTCTCTCTAAAATTATAATAAAATAATTATATTTTAAATATGGTTATAAAAAAGATAATTTTGATATTAAAAACTCATTGAAATGGAAAATTGTTTTCCGTTATATTGGTAATTTATTTTTAATTTTTAGGAAATAAATAAATACCTTAATAACTTATAAATTAATGATGCAGACATTATTTAATTAATGAAAAATAAATAATATAGGCATTATTAAAATAATAATACACATTAAATGATCCAAACACTTCTAAATATTATTCTAGGAGTATATATCATCCATAATCAACCATGGGTCAAGTAATGGTCCATTTGGAGCCATATAAAATGGATAACGACACTTTTATTATTATTTTTTTAAGTAATGTTATGGTCATCACCTTTATAATTTTATAAGTATAACATCTTAAAAATGGGATTATCCAAATTTTAAATTCTAAAACATGTATTCTTTAATACTTAATTGTTCATCATAGTATTTTATTTTTAATTTTTATTCAAGAAATAAGCATATTAAATAATTACACAATAATGGTGTTTTAATTAATTTAATAAGAGAATTATCAAATAAATGTTTTTAAAAATATTAATGTAATGATACTTTGGGTTAATTAACATGAATAATACATATTCAAGATAATGTATCCTTTTATTAATATATTGAAACTAATGGATTGATGTTATCTTATTTCATTTATAATTTTATAAATCATTTCATTAGATAGTGTCTAAATTGATAATATTTATTATTTATCAAAATAATGATTTAATAAATTATATAAAAATAATTAATCATTTTTTAAAGTATATTATATTTTTATATGGTATAAAATGATTTAATTTATATATTAATGGTCAATTTTACATCAAATAATTAAATATTGCACGCTTTTAATATTGAATAATTTGGTACCCTCTTAAATGATTAAATAAAATAAATTAGTGTTAATTAAAAATACATGGTCTAGATTAATATAAATATCTATCAAAAATTCATTGGTTTAGGATATTACAATCAGATCTAATAAAATCTTTTAATTTGGGTTATTTTGGTGATTTTTGGGTTGGGTTTGATTTTATTATAAATTATTATTTATAGTGTTTCAGAAATTCCCCCTCGCCTAAATTATAAAATGGAACCTCCTACCTCACCTATTCAATTAACATTGAGCATTCAAGATAAAATAACCTCTCAACTATCACCTTCTAAAATTCCATATTTAAATTTTATATTTTTTGGCTATCTTAAAAGGCAAACTCTAGTGCTCTAAGAATATATTTAAAGGAAGCATGTCAAAGAAGAGGTAATCTCCTCTACCAGTTTATATAATAGACTCTATTAATCTACCTAACATTAATTACACGTTTCGATATAAAATAATATCATTAGTATAAATCATATATTTAAATATCATTATTATTAAAAAATAATTATATTACTACATCTTTCTATACATTGAAAATGATTAATCACCAGACATGCATACGCAAATCTTACCATCTCTACATTGGGGTGTCATTTTTCTCACCACCATATTACTTGGATGGATATAATTAATAAAATAATAAATGTATATGATTATTATAATGTTATAATTATTCTAAAATATTATATACTATCCACTTAAATACCATTCAATAATTACAGGAATGATATTGCTGCTCGTCTGTACGTACAACCTACCATCTCCACAATGTGGTGAGATTAATTCTACATGATATTAATAAAACCATGATACTATTCAAGAATGTAAAGAATAAATATGCTATATATTATAATAATATCATTTGGTAAATTGTAAAACTATAACCTAATAAGTGGAACATGATATTATCTGGCAAAAAATGCATAAGAACGCAAAGTAGATAATAACAAAATACTGATTCACAATGCATTGTTAATAAAAAATGAATGATAATGTGATCATATACGGTATCATAGAAATGAATATTATTATATAATAGTCAGTATAATTATTTAAATCATTATAAAGGAGGTTCATATACATATTAAATATATTCAACCTGTGGTAAGAGATAATTTTTAAATCATATTATTATTCAAGATTGTTTATTTATAATTATTTTATGGGGTATATTTATTAACCACATACATGTTACTTAAATATGTAATATTATTTATAATTTTATATAATTATATAAAGTCAGTTTTTCCATTGGTCAATTTTTACTAAATTTTATGAAAGGAATCTTTTGACGTTACTCGATACGTGGTAATTTTTGTATATTCTGGAAACCGTTCGAGGAGAATGTTTTTAAAACATATATATCATGAATGGAGTTTTATGATTGAATTTATAATTATTTCCATGATGATTTCATTACATTTTTTAATGTTTATTTTCATATAAATTATTTTCTTTTAAAATTGGTTGGAATTTGGATAAACGAAACTATTTTTTATAAAAAATTGATATTTTCCTCCAGAATTAATTTCACATGTTGGATCAAAACTATATTCCATCAAAGGAGGAATTAATTAAATAGGTTTATGTCTTTATCCAGATTATTTTTATGATTTTATTTTATTTTAGATGGAATTATATTTATGAAATCCATTTGATTCGTAAGGATTATGTAATGGTGGAATGTTGTTTATAAAAACCATTTTATTCTATGGATTATTACTTGATGAATGATTTATGTTTTTATGAAGAACAGAAGAATTATTTCATTATAAGATAGGTGGGAACTATATATCCCTCCAATTCATAATGTAATGAATTATATCTCAGGATATATACATGACTAGAACGAAAAGTAAATCTGTTTTAGTAATACAATGTGGGAATTTAATGTAAACTTATTTTAGTAATGTACATTTTCTGTTATAAAGTCTTAAAAATAATACTTATCTAATATGGAATTATTTTTATGCTTATGTGTATGCCATAAAACATCTTGAATTTTTCTCTGACCTTTGGAATTAAGTCCATTGATTATAATGAACTTTTATCCCATGACATTATGTCACTATCTTTCATATTCAGGATAATACATCTAACTGTTATGTTCATATATCTTATGATTATGTTATGATTTATATTTCCCAAGTTTACACTTTATGATAATTTGAGTGTATCCATTCATATGTTTATTTTCCATAGGTCATAAAGAAGGGTATCAAATAATATATATCAAAAAATAGTTTTATTATAAAAAAAGAAGTGTGATACAATATAGATGTTCTATGAACCAATTGTTTATGTATCAATAATTCTAAAGAAATTATACATATATGGTCCTTTCATGGGTTTAATGTTATTTTAAATGAATATTATTCAATTTTTATATACTATAAATATATGTAAATTATGGTTTGTTATATTTGTTATCAGATTAAAGGTGTAGTTAACCTTAGGAAACTAGGATAAAGAAGCCTTCGTAATAACCCTAAGGATATGTGTATGTATTAGTGAAAGGCAAATTTGTGGGATCCCTCATATGATATTTGGTTTGAGGTTATTCAGGTGCAGAATAGTGGCTAACCAAGGTCGTCTCTCAAAGAAGTATGTTATTTAAAACAAAATATTAATGGTATTTTGAAAATAAAATAAAATAAAATAAAATATTAAAAATTATGGGGGGTTGTTAACTGTTTATAAAATAAAAGAATATTTAAGAAGCAGGAGGATTGTAATTTTTTTTTTGTTTTGGTTTGTTTTTTAAATGAGTTTAAGAAATCGCAATGAGAATATGTTATTATAGAAAATATTTTAAAATGATTAATCATTATAACTATACATATTCACTTAATTACGAAACATTAACGTTTAAATTTATATTCCCTAAATTATTATCCCCTAATTTGTTAACCCTTGAACCCTAGGGTTGTTAATATTTCCATAATGATGAAAAGAGTTAAACCCAATGGCCGATTCAAAACATGCAATCATGACACCCATCATTGATTGACATTCTAAATCTATCTTATGATCATTGGAAAATTATGGCTCATATCCATTCCATAAAATGGAGTCGAATTATTTTGTGTGATTATATTTGAACTAAAAAAATTATCCCTTGTGGTTTGGATTTTCTGATTCTGTTTTCACTCTAATAATTTACAAAAATCTCGACCTCACTTGCTTTTGTGTCAATTGTTCAATTTCATACTTAGACTATTCTAATTTTAAAACTCAATTAAAGGATCGTATTTTTTTAATTACACTATATTAATTATTTTATGAAACTATATGAATAAGGAAAGAGGACGATCGGTTGCTAAGAAAACATCTCTTCAATGGGAGGAGTAGTAATCATAGAAATGAATTGAATTAAAATGATTTAGAAAGGGTATAACCAATTCTTCAATCTACTCTATGATTTATTGACCAAAGAGTAAGATTAATATATGTTTAAATGTGATAATAATTGATGAAATGGAAGATAAACTATGATTCTATAGAAAGAACAACAACATTACAAAGGGAAAAGATGAAGAAGGATTCAATTAAGGGATATTAGATTCAAAATTATTCCATCATTGAATTCTATGTGAAATGGAGTAAAACAAATTATTCTTGGCCGTAAATATCATAATTCACATCACAGCCTAAAAAAATGTTAAAAAATACAATTTATAGTGTGTAGGGGTAGAAATATTTGAAGAGAATTCTAATGTGAATGGGGAAACTATGCGAAGTAAATTAATCCAATTGGAACCACATATTTGACCACCAAAATGCATGAACCATCTATACATATATAAAAATGATTTGTGAGAAAATGATTCCTAGAGATCCTCTCAAATGTTAGGCCTAATCCAAGAAAAGATGATGTTGTTATGTCCAAAATACAAAACTATTGCCTTATTTGGAGAGTCCATCCCATCATTGATTTTATGGCCAATTATGTCTAATCTAACACATTATTTATCATATATGTCCTGATTGAATGTTGTATCCTTTTAATTCAGTAAAATATTTACAAAATATTAACTCGAATAATTCAAAAAAATTAATTATTATCAGAATAATAGAATGAATTTCAAAATCGTGAAACTGGAATATTCATCAAATTTTCTAAGGAATTGTCTAATCCCAAATATTTTATAAATAATCATATTTTATGAAATGTGAGGAAATTTTATCATTTAAAATAAATAATATATTCATCAAATTTTTTTATAAACTTCCACACACTTTCACTTTTTAACTCCAAGGAAAACCCTCATATATTGTATTCCAAATTTTTTGACAAATAGACGTCAATATAAAATAAAAAGAAATTTTAAAACACATATCCTTGAGATATGATAATTTCACACCAATAAACAAATGATATCATGCCCCATAAAAAATTCATTATTTTGAGTTCTCCATTCATATAATTCAATATGTTTCCACTTCATCCATCCCATGCTCACAAAACACATGCATCACTTGAATTTTCACCTATCACACAAATTTAAAATTATCAGCAATGTCTTTCTCATTCATACTAATAAAATGGTCACCATAGGCCTGTTAAATTCTTATATAACTATAAGATGTTAGTTAGGGAAATTTTTTTATCATGAAGACTTTTCATGGTTATTCGATGGCTTTCGTTTGGTAGGATTTAGTTGTGAAATAATATAATGCTGAATGAGGAGGGAAGATGGTTGGCACTCTTTAAGAATACAAGGGATGATAATGAAATTTAGTCAATAAAGTGGAATAATTTTTATAGTTTATTTTTAAATAAATACATCCCTCATAATCCTTATATCAAAAATAGGTATGGAATCACTTGATAAAATGTATAAAGATAATGTAACACGTGGTTCATGTAAGGAAAATTTTACAAGGCTTGGGAGGTACACGTCAGGTATTATCATCCAACCTAAAAGTAATGTTGTTAAATTTTTAATTTTATTAAAACTATGATTTAAAATTGATACATTTATATAGGACATCAGAAAATATGTGGAAATAATTTTATATACTGTTATGTTGGATATTTAGGCCATTGATATGCATCTATCTCAATGTTTTGACTTGAGGTGGATGTTGGAGTTCAATAGAATCTCTGAAAAACATAGAGAGAAGATGATCAATCATCATTAATATATTATTTGTAGAAGGTATCATAGATTAAATTATCTGACGGGTACTGGAAAATTTATTTTGTTTTAAAAGGATGGTCATCATGAAATCTAATGTTAATGTGAATGAAATTTTTAGGTTTTTATGAAATATAGATAGAAGTATCAAAAAAATATACCACCCACACTCTAGTGATTCAAATGAAAGGTGTATGTGAATTATGATAACCAATGAATAAATATTAATGTTAATGAAGATAATATATGTCAAGAACCTCTTATGTAAATAGACAATGGGAAATATCAAACGATCACTATTTGTGACATGGGGTATGATAATAACGTTTTCAAAGTTACACTATCCATCCAATATAGATCTATTAATGTCTTATTTGTCTTTTGATCTATAAATTATTTCATATATTAATAATGTTATAATAGAATGAATATTCCAAAAAAATTAATGGTTATTGAATTATTAGTGAATCCCCAAAATGGTATGATGATCACATATCAAAACTTTGATTCCTAAATAGTTGAATTTTGTGATAACATGATTTATAAAAATCATATCATTTGATCTATATGAGTTAAATGTCATCTTTTGAATGTAATAAATTTATCTACATAACGAGATCAGCAATTACATAGCACGGGAAGTCATGTTTGATATTCCAATCTAGCATATAATCATCTATTAATGCAATAATAAATTTAAATTTATAATGTAAATTACATCCATTATATCAGTTTATATACATATTCAGGAAGGGAATTTTTCTAAAATAATTGTGGATAAACATAACATCAATTAAATACATATCATGGAGCAGTTTTATGTTATGTTTCATAAAGGGTTTCATTTCCATTCACAAAAATGTGATGTTGAGTTCTTAATAGAACTCATATATCATTCTGCACCTATTTAAAAAACCCCATGTAGTATATCATAGATCGTAATACATATTAATATGTTAAGGTATTCTTATACCATTATCATTAATCATTATTTAGTAGGGTTTTGATTTGGGTTGTTTAAGATAAAATCTATATGTTTTGGATATTTCTGGGCTACTACATGGTTGGAACATAGTTTCCCCAAAACGTGTTAAATTTCATGGAAAACCATGCAAAACCAGATCATGGGGGTTTTCATGGATTTTAAATTTATTGAAAGTATCATGAAACGACATTGAAGGAACCATAAATCCCATTTATGATAGGTATATAACCAAAGATCATCAGTTTGTCAAACCGTGTGACCCCACATAAGAAAACATGCGTACATTCTTTTTTATTCAAAATATTATTTTAAAATATCATAAACCCTCATTTTAGACCATCAATAGACTTGAAAGACCCATATGTGAATCATTATTCCATGGAGGGTATAAAGATCAGTTTCTGGTATGTTGGAACCCTCCTAATAGAGTATTGATGTTAAGAGAATGACATTTGATCCTGTCCCAGTTAGTTTCCACATTATATTATCTATCTCCAACAATATATTATTTCCTATGTAGGGTATCACAGATCTCTAAATTGATGGAAATATATAATACCAAATGTTTTGGGATATAAAAAATTTTTATTCCTATATTAAGTTGTCATTTTTATATATTTAGAAGTCCTGATTTGGGTGTGGATTTTTTTTGAGATCTTGTGATTATATGGTAGGTGGTTCCATTGGGATATTATATTTATATTAACCCACATATCTTGATTTATATTCAATTTTTATTGAAATAATGTTTCTATTATAAAATAAATATCATTCAGATAGTTTATTAAAAACACAATTCCATTGATGTGGAATTTTTGGAAATAGAATTTGGGGATAAAATAAGGAAAATGGAAAATTAAATTAAATTATTGTGTGATTGTAAAATTAATAGACTTTTTTTTATTAAATTGACAGATATAATTGTTGAAATTGAATTTTGAATTGTGTTCAAATTCATATTTGGGGAAAATGGCATAATATAGTTTTGATTCGAACCTTTGGGGATTATCATTGAGTAATGAATTATTTAATTAAAACCCCAATTTTCTTTTAAAATTGATAATTTGAAATTTGGAATTGGGAGAATGAAATTTAATGGTATTATAAGGTTTTTAAAAATAAATTTACAGTCATTTATTCATACTTGAGAATAAGAAAGCTTATGTAGTTAGTGAGTTATTTTTGGAAATCATATTAGGATTGGAATTCTTGAGAACCAAATTGATGTTTTACAACAATAAAAATATATTATTTTAGAGCACCCTATTCCATAGTGGGGTATATATGTGTCATTCCTTTCTAAATCATAAAGATTTTTTAACATATTATGGATAATATCACATGAATTTCTAAGGATCCCATAACTTGGAACTATCATACCTCTTTGCATATGACCATGTTTCTAACTTATTTATATTTGGGAGATAAATGTAAGGAAATGTTTGTAAACTTTTTTACATGCCTTATAGATTTATAAAACAAATTTAATATAAATTTTTTATTTATTCAATTTGATTTAAATTATTTCCATCCTTTGAAATCTAATTCGTGATTTGTTTAAATATGATTTTTAAATTCCAAGCCTATTTATTTAAAATTTAATGCACTTAATTTGGTAAATTAAATTTTGGAATCTTATTATTAAATACATGGTGATAACCAAATGGAATTTTATATCACACCCTACTTATGCCTTGGGATTTTTTTAGATTATATCCTTCCATGTTCTAGCAGGGGTATAGTACAACATAGAGGTGTTTGTAGTTGTTAGTATTTGGAATTAGAATGTTGTGTCTCCTGGGAGATGAGATGTTTTCAAATTTTGTTGTACCTTTTTGTTTTTATTTGGGATTTTAAGTCAATTTGGTTTAGGATACACAACTATATATGGATTCTTTATTATATTCATACTATCTTGTTAATTTCAATTCCTTAATGTTTGTGGAAAATTTACCCCCAAATTCAATTTTTTTGATCCATGGTGCTAGTCACCATCCTATAGGGATTAGGAATCCTATATAGGTTATGTCTATTATATCTTGGTTATCTTGTGAAGAGTGTACATGGGTACATTCATGACAAAGTTGCATTAATTTTAAAGATTGATATTCATTTTTTTAATGTTTGTATGGGTTGTGTTATCATATTTTGACATATGAGGTAGTATTGATTGAGTGTTTGGATAGATCACACCTGAATGAACATTATGTCACCAGGGGTCATTTCAGAAATATATATTAAGGATAACATCTAGTATTTTGACTATTTTTTATTCAGATATATGAAAATTCCAATGTTATATTCTTACATATTGGGATTTGGGTACCCTGATTCGTCAGTTTGAGTGATACTCTGATCAATTATTTGTTTCTTACTGATGTTGTGTAGCACCATACAACCAAGAATATGTGTGAATAATATATAGGAGGACTATGGGTTGAATAATTGTGAGAAAATACCCTTGTGAACATGAGTCCTGTTGTGGTGATCATTCATATTATTATTCATTGAGAAATGAAAATGCACTTGATCTCATTATGATCAAGATATGGATCCTAAAATGGGTGATGTCCCAAATAATTCTTTAGAATTTGACCGAAATAATCCACCACCATTCAAAGTAGAAAATGTTCCTCAATAGGATGAAGAATTGTTGAGAATGATGGAACATTTATTTGGATTCATGGATACACCTTATAAAAAACATGATAAATATGCCGCATTCATGCTTGAAAAACCGAGTAGGAGAGAGTGGTACATGATTGTGATGGTGATGAAGCATATGGGTTTAGAGTGTGATTATATCAATGTTATTTTCACAGACAATTTTTATCCTATGTCGTCAATGTTTTCCAAGGCAATGGAGTTTTTAAAAAATTTGAAGGCTGAAAAAATCATGAAAGAGTATGAAAACATTTTTGTTGAGCTTGTATAGTTTTCATATAAGTTGTTATTAAATGAGAAGATAATGTATCGAAGATTTTAACTAGTACAAGGACAAAATATTCATTATTATGCTACATTAAAAATCATCATTCAAATGTTTATGTGCTAGATAGAGAGCTGATGGTTGAAATAATCCTGGTAAAATAATTTGGTAGTTGGAAGTTTATTTGTAATAAAGTGGCTATTAATTTTCACTAATGGAAATTGGAAGAGTGATAATATTTTTTTTGGGTTTTTATATAAATATTATTCTCAGAATCCTATATTTCAGTTAAGAGTCCTATTAATTTCTTACTAGTTTGTAAATCCTGTGAATTCATGGAGGGTTTGCACTGATGCAAAAATGATATCTGGATCCTACAGATGCTCGGGTCACCTAGAGATGTTATTCAATATCTATGTAATTGACAATAGTGGAATAAGATCATTATATCCTCATAAAAATGTGGGGAAATTAGATGATTCATGTACAAAAGGGTTTTATCCATAGATATCACAAATTTATGTTCTTCATGTAATGTAAGAGTATCCTAATGAATTAAATGTGTGAAAAATTGTCTTGAGATGTACTATAATAATAAATTCATCATTAGTGACTGATGTATTTTATACTGCTACAAATAATTAATCTATTTCATACTATACTATTAATTTTTTGAATCATTCTACTAAGGATTTTCCTTGTGTAATGTACATCACTACACCTTATAGAACAAAAAGTACCAGGTATTTGTAATCCTACTTTTGGTTTCACTCTATCACATTGTAGAGACCCGAAGCCTGACGTACATGGACTTTACATTACTTTTGCGGAATACTTAGTACATTACAAAAACACACACACAAGGACCGTAATAGTTTAGTGTCTTTGGAAACTCGGACTATAATCTTCTAATCGTGGTGAAAGATCTTCAACATCTCCAATAAAGATCTTCCTTTTTTTTACCTAAAACCTTTCTTTATATCCTGGGGAAAAGAAAACATAAAAGGGTGAGCTCAAATGCTCAGTAAGGGTAAACAAAAGAAATATCAATCACATCATATTCATAAGAACATAACATTTTGGAAATCATAACCTGCAAAAGAGAGCATAATTTCATAACATGGGATAAATCATGGAAGTGAAATGTAATCACAATAATCATAACATAAAACATGGAACTTTGTGGCATACACACATAATCATAGAGAATCATTTCTTGTTAGTCAAGACTCATTGCCAAGACTATCTTAGTGGACAAAGTCCCTTTCTGAATCGAGTAATCCTCGTTTCAGTCCTGTTTCACTGAACCGGTATAACCTACCATTCCAGCCATGTCTATCTCATGAGATATAAAATCTTTACCCAATGCATTGGAGGGAGATATAGGTCCCACCCATCTCTTAATGAATCCTTTCTTATGTGTGCCACAAAATCATAAATCATACATCATTGCATAACCCATGTAATAAAAATGGGATTCTTAAACAACATGACATCATAAAACCATTCATATAAGATAAAGGAATTCATAAACATAATTCCATCACAACATAGTCAAATCAATGTAAAAATATGGATAGAAACAGAACCCTTTATTATCTTAGATGGAAAATAATTTTGATAAAACACTTGAAATGAATTCTTGAGGAAAATATCCTTTCTTCTTCAAAATCAATTTCTTTTCACAAAACATCATACAATTTTAAAAGAAAGAGATTTTATTAAAAATAGTCATGAAATATTTTGGAGGAAGGTTCATGAAAATAAGGCTTTATAAAACCGTAAAAATTCGTTCGTGCCGTATAAGTTAAAAAAAACATTCTTCTCGTACTTTTGTCGGAAAAGTCAAAAAGTACCTCGTACGAAAAACAAAAAAAGATTCCTTTCATATCCTTTACTAAAAACTCATAGAAGGGTAAAATTGGATTTAAACAATTGTATGTGGATGGAAATAATATTAAATATTGAGGGAACATGGATGTGGATGATAAAATACACCCCAGTAAATACTTACGAATAAACAATCTCGGATAAAAATGAGATTGTGATATTTCCCTTACCTTAGGTCCGATTTGCTTTGTTCGTGTCCGAAGCTCCTGTATAATGGTTTAAATAATGTTATTGACTTATTACAGAATCATATTCATTGTTATGATATCATATATGGTTCACTTATGACATTATATTACCCGTTCTTTTGTAAATTCCATGTTAAAGAAGCGTTTTGGGTAAAATCGTTTCATTTATCGTAGGTGTTTTGACTTGTTGTTCTTGACATCATTATTACTTATATCATGATTTACTTACTTCCAGAATATAAAATATGATTTATATATCATATATATTCAGTATATATATATATATAATAGGTAGATAAATAAAATGAAAAACACCGTTCATGGAGACGGTAGTCCGTACGTACGCATGAACGCTGTTTTCCTTTCCTTATTGTCTTGAAATGGAAGTAAGTAGATGACATACATAGGTATATATATACATAAATCCAGTAGATTTATAATGTCATATATTTCATTATTATTTCTTATATATACATTATAATCATTCTTAAAGGGTTAACATGGAGAATGAATCTCATCGCGTCGTGGAGACGGTATTCCGTACGTACACACGAGCGATGATATCATTTCTATAAATATTGAATTGAATTGGAGTGGATTATACAATATATCAGAATCAATATGATGTTGTAATAACTATTTATAGTTATTCTTTACACCATTATACCCATCCATGTAAGGTGGTGGTGGAAAATAGATTACACCACGGCGTGGAGACGGTATTCCGTACGTACGCACGCGCGGTGATTTCTTTTTCCGTAGGATGGATAGATGGTGAAATAGGTTTGTTTCATACTTATAATAACATATCAGTATATTAGTGATACTGATGTTATTACTTCATAATGAAACAACCTAAGAAGAAGAAGTGGAAGAAGAAATAAAGATGAAAGAATTGGTAACGGTAATTACCTCTTCTTTGAAGCGCCTTTTGGAGACCTCCTCTTAGGGAACTAAAATTGGTCTTTGAGTAAGACCAGAACCTCTAGGATGTTTCTAGGGAAGTGGAGAGGAGATTTTGGCAGGGGTTGGCCGAGCTTGAGTTCTCAAATTGGTGTGAGGAGGAGGGGGAGGAGGTGTCCTTTTATAAGGGAGGAGAGGGGCACCTTAGGAATATCTCAAAATATTATTTTATATTAAAGTCAAAATCGGTTTATAATGGTTCCAAAGGGTCTTATTTTGAAGTTAAAGTGGGGATGGGTCGAAATCCTATCAACCAATAGGATTTAGACAAGTTTAGGGTATTATTTTAACCTTATCAATTAGATTTAACTCTAAGTTAAATAATTTAACTTTTACCGTGTCTTTTTGTTTTCTTTCTCTATATGGTTAATAAACTTACTATAACATGCCAAACGAACCCCAAATTGTATATTATTAATACATATATCCTTATCTAAGTCATTTGGCCGAACCTTAGATTTTTAGGAATAAAATAACAATTAATAATATAATATTTGATTTAAAAACTATTTTGTGTCAATTTTGACACTATTTGATATATGATTTTTGTGAAAGTCATAACAGAATTATATTTTAGAACCAAGTTGATTAAATCAACACTAATATATCATAGTAACCTAGAAAATTAGTGGAATTTATAAAAAGTCTTAAATTACATTTATTTTGGTATTTATATTATCAATTATGTCAATATTTCATTAATAAGATAATTACTGCATCATCTTTGTGCCATAAATAAATTATATTATTTGATGTCTAAAAATTACAAATAAAATACCATCATATAGGAAATCTTTTTAGATTTCTAATGAATATTTATAGTCGAATTTATCTTATGTATAACCCCATATTAAAAATGATTTACTTATTAAACTTTGATTTTAACTATTTTAACCCTTCTTTAAATAAATTAATAATAAATGTCCTAATCTAATCCAAGTGGGCCTAAATGGTCATATTTTATTCCTAAGTTTGTTTTTGGTCGAATTACACTTGTCCAATAGAATTAGGACATGTGTTAGGGTAATAGTGATATCATATTTACCCTTAGTTACCCTATTTACTATTAACCGCGGTAAAAAAAGTAAAAAGTTACTATTCACCAAAAAATTATTTTCATCTCATTGAACCACATTTTAGTCCTTGATATTAAGCGTGTCTCTCGGATTTTTGAAATTCTATTCACAGAAGCGGTAAAATTAAGTTTTATTCAAAATTCAGTTTTTAACCTACCACTTAGTAGTTTCACTATTCATCAAAAATTGATGTTTTTCAGATCAATGCCAAAATTTCATCCTAAGCTATATTTCATATTCCGAATTCAAAAATGAAGTCTATTTTACCAAATTCATAACATAGAAGTTGCATTAATTAATTTTATAATTAAATCCTGCTGTTAAAACAAATAGCGTGTTTTTAAGAGATAATAAATATCAAAAGATTGAAACTTGTTTATAAATAGTTTAAATGTGAAATTACATCCAATGACAATTATTGTATTAAATTGTAAAAATATATTCTAAATATACTTTAAAACTACTAAAATTAATAATTTATCACTATTAATTATTTCTATTGAAAAAGTTGTTTTTAATTAAAATTTAGTAATTTTCACTATTCATCAGAATATGAAAGTTATCCGAAAAGTACCAAAATTTCACCTTAGGCTAAATTCGATACTCCGAATCAAAAAATGAAGTTCATTTTGAAAAATAAGATTTACAGAGTTTTAAAAAGTGGTTATTACTATTCATAACGGCTAGTTTTAATAATATTTTAATAGCATATCGTTGTTTAGTGAAACTCGGTATTGCGTATTACACACGCTATCGAGGATGGTCGCGATTGCGTGTAATGCAAGGCAAGTCAAGGATGCGTGTTGTGCAAGCTCCTTTTGGTGTAGCGTACAACACAAGACATTAGTGAAATAAAAAAAAATATTTTTCATAAAATCTCGGGCTGTTACATTCTACCCCCCTTAAAATGAATTTCGCCCTCGAAATTCGTCGGGGTTATAAATGGTTTACTATTCGAAAGTTTCTTTAACAGAAACCCACATCGTAAAAGGGAATACCAAAACTTGGCTTTAAAAACTAAAGTATGAAATGTAGCGATTACCCAAATAAACTAATCTCTGGGTTTCCACATAGGTGAAAATATGGATATGGAAGAGAAATCTAACCATCATGTTCTGATGGAGAGTGGTAGAGAACATGGCTATGGAAAAGCCAGTAATCACAAATCCATAAATTTGTGACGATCTAAGGTACCATCTGATTCATCAGGTATAAGAGAACTAGGACAACATTTTTGGTTTTCAAGATCATTTCCCTAAAGTTAAAGAATTAGAATAAATACTTAATTTATTTTGGTACAATCTCACTATTGTTCGTGCCTTTAACAATTTCCACTTCATCTCTTAAATAAATGAAGTTGAATTTGTTATTCGTGAAGTGTTAGCAGATCATGTGATAGAATGAAGGGTCATTCCATCTGTTTCAAACAAAAGGTTAGCAAAATTATATGCATAAGTCGATCTATAGTGAGATTAATCATATATGGTTCCTAAAATGGACTTATACTTCATATATCATACTGCTTAATATAATAAAACTAGTTTCTACTAAACAGGGACTTCCTGTAGGTCAGTGGTAGGCGATAAAGGCCAGTCGCACTTCGGTTGTGGGTTCGATTCCTACAGCCTTGTCCGAAGCGATGGGCTGTCGCCCGTCCGGCAGGTTGTCCCTTTTTCTAAAACTACGTTACTATAACATCCCATCAATAATATCGAAAATCTTCTATCCTTAAACAATACTAACTTATGTCCAACATAATCCAGTCTAATCATTAGGCTTATACATAATACTGCAGTCCAATCTCATAATATAGTGACAACGATTACCAGAGATTTAATACTGTCGTTGATCCCCACATATCATAAGATATGTCTTGTTGGTCACATTCCAAACATTCAAAGTCCTTAATCGTGTATTCTCTTGAATACCTTAGTGAAAACATGAGTGCAGTTAAAAGTTAACACTTTCCACATACCAAAATCCTCAAAATTCTATATACTCAAACCATGATATCACTTAGTCCTTATATCAATCATGAGCTCATGAATACTATTAAACATTTCATTTTCTCGTCTTCATTATGCGCATATCATCTTATTTCCAAAAAATATCTCAATCACTTTGAATACCACATCAATAAATATTGCAATACGCAATGATACAACATTATTTTGGAATCCCATTACATAAACACTTAATCATTCCACCACATCGTTGTCATATTCAACATTGCCAATAGTGATCGCATGTGATTTCCCTTTGTCCTTTGCCTTCAGTGGTTGCTCATGTTGATCATCACTAACCCTTGGATTAGGGCAATTATTAGCATAATGCCCCATTTCCTTGCACTTGAAGCATTGAAGTGTTGGCGGTGCGTTCTCTGCAGTGTTTGCTTTATTCACATCATTAGAAACCCTTTTTCCATTACTTCGACACTCAGCTGCTCGATGACCTTCTTTTCCACACTTAAAACATTTTCTAGTCCCTTTTAGACAATCTCCACCATGCTTGTTTCCACACTTTGTGCATAAGGAAACATTCATCTTCTTTTCACCATTATTATGAGATTTCTCCTTGAACTCCATCTTTCGTTTCTTGTCAAAACCATGAGATGGATATGTAACACCAACTTCCATTTCTACCTTGATAGCACAACGCACAATTTCTTCATAGCTACTGAAGTCTCTTATAGCTAATGCCCTTCGAAGACTTGGTTTTAAGCCACTGAAAAATCGATCAACTTTACTTTCAGGTTGGATGATAATTCCAGAAGCATACCTTGCAAGTCTTGTAAAATTTTCTTCATAGGTACCAACAGATTCATCGTCCCTTTGCTTCAGTTCAAGAAACTCTTTCTCCATCTTTGTTCGAAGAATACGAGGGAAGTACTTATTGAAAAATAAGTTCTTGAACTCGTCCCATTCCATAGACTCAATTTCATCCCTTTGCCTTGTATTCTTAATAAGATTCCACCATTGATCAGCATCTCCTTCCAAACGATACACTGATAGGATGACTTTATCATGTTCAGAACATTGAAGAACTGAAAATATCTTTTCAGTAGTACTAATCCATTGTTCAGCAACTAATGGATCAGTAGACCCACTGAAAGAAGGTGGACGCTGCCTCATGAAGGATTCAACAGAATGTTGCTCCTTCCTTTGCTCGTTTGGATGTCCTGCATGATTCATAGCTTGAGAAAGTTGTGTGAGCATGGCTACAAGATTTTGCATTCCAGCTCCCATATCGTTTGGTTGCTCAGGGGTACAATCATTGCATTGCCCATCACATTCCTCATTAACACGGTTCCTTCGGGTTCCAGCCATCGTCTAAAACCCCAAAAGAATTGTGTGAGAGGCAAAAATCATGCTAGGGAAAACAACATAATAAAGGGTTAGTACCCTCAATATCTAACATCTTAGGTTAAATTCGAAGATCGTTAGCGCAATTCTAGGACTATAACCTATACGTATACTTAACCTTAGAGACATCCCTAGACATACCTTAGAAATATCTCTAGGGATCTCACTAACGTTTTCGCATACTAGTTTCCAAAGGTTGACTAAACCTTTCCTCTGATACCAACTGTAGAGACCCGAAGCCTGACGTACATGGACTTTACATTACTTTTGCGGAATACTTAGTACATTACAAAAACACACACACAAGGACCGTAATAGTTTAGTGTCTTTGGAAACTCGGACTATAATCTTCTAATCGTGGTGAAAGATCTTCAACATCTCCCATAAAGATCTTCCTTTTTTTTACCTAAAACCTTTCTTTATATCCTGGGGAAAAGAAAACATAAAAGGGTGAGCTCAAATGCTCAGTAAGGGTAAACAAAATAAATATCAATCACATCATATTCATAAGAACATAACATTTTGGAAATCATAACCTGCAAAAGAGAGCATAATTTCATAACATGGGATAAATCATGGCAGTGAAATGTAATCACAATAATCATAACATAAAACATGGAACTTTGTGGAATACACACATAATCATAGAGAATCATTTCTTGTTAGTCAAGACTCATTGCCAAGACTATCTTAGTGGACAAAGTCCCTTTCTGAATCGAGTAATCCTCGTTTCAGTCCTGTTTCACTGAACCGGTATAACCTACCATTCCAGCCATGTCTATCTCATGAGATATAAAATCTTTACCCAATGCATTGGAGGGAGATATAGGTCCCACCCATCTCTTAATGAATCCTTTCTTATGTGTGCCACAAAATCATAAATCATACATCATTGCATAACCCATGTAATAAAAATGGGATTCTTAAACAACATGACATCATAAAACCATTCATATAAGATAAAGGAATTCATAAACATAATTCCATCACAACATAGTCAAATCAATGTAAAAATATGGATAGAAACAGAACCCTTTATTATCTTAGATGGAAAATAATTTTGATAAAACACTTGAAATGAATTCTTGAGGAAAATATCCTTTCTTCTTCAAAATCAATTTCTTTTCACAAAACATCATACAATTTTAAAAGAAAGAGATTTTATTAAAAATAGTCATGAAATATTTTGGAGGAAGGTTCATGAAAATAAGGCTTTATAAAACCGTAAAAATCCGTTCGTGCCGTATAAGTTAAAAAAAACATTCTTCTCGTACTTTTGTCGGAAAAGTCAAAAAGTACCTCGTACGAAAAACGAAAAAAGATTCCTTTCATATCCTTTACTAAAAACTCATAGAAGGGTAAAATTGGATTTAAACAATTGAAGGTGGATGGAAATAATATTAAATATTGAGGGAACATGGATGTGGATGATAAAATACACCCCAGTAAATACTTACGAATAAACAATCTCGGATAAAAATGAGATTGTGATATTTCCCTTACCTTAGGTCCGATTTGCTTTGTTCGTGTCCGAAGCTCCTGTATAATGGTTTAAATAATGTTATTGACTTATTACAGAATCATATTCATTGTTATGATATCATATATAGTTCACTTATGACATTATATTACCCGTTCTTTTGTAAATTCCATGTTAAAGAAGCGTTTTGGGTAAAATCGTTTCATTTATCGTAGGTGTTTTGACTTGTTGTTCTTGACATCATTATTACTTATATCATGATTTACTTACTTCCAGAATATAAAATATGATTTATATATCATATATATTCAGTATATATATATATATAATAGGTAGATAAATAAAATGAAAAACACCGTTCATGGAGACGGTAGTCCGTACGTACGCATGAACGCTGTTTTCCTTTCCTTATTGTCTTGAAATGGAAGTAAGTAGATGACATACATAGGTATATATATACATAAATCCAGTAGCTTTATAATGTCATATATTTCATTATTATTTCTTATATATACATTATAATCATTCTTAAAGGGTTAACATGGAGAATGAATCTCATCGCGTCGTGGAGACGGTATTCCGTACGTACGTACGAGCGATGATATCATTTCTATAAATATTGAATTGAATTGGAGTGGATTATACAATATATCAGAATCAATATGATGTTGTAATAACTATTTATAGTTATTCTTTACACCATTATACCCATCCATGTAAGGTGGTGGTGGAAAATAGATTACACCACGGCGTGGAGACGGTATTCCGTACGTACGCACGCGCGGTGATTTCTTTTTCCGTAGGATGGATAGATGGTGAAATAGGGTTGTTTCATACTTATAATAACATATCCGTATATGAGTGATACTGATGTTATTACTTCATAATGAAACAACCTAAGAAAAATAAGTGGAAGAAGAAATAAAGATGAAAGAATTGGTAACGGTAATTACCTCTTCTTTGAAGCGCCTTTTGGAGACCTCCTCTTAGGGAACTAAAATTGGTCTTTGAGTAAGACCAGAACCTCTAGGATGTTTCTAGGGAAGTGGAGAAGAGATTTTGGCAGGGGTTGGCCGATCTTGAGTGCTCAAATTGGTGTGAGGAGGAGGGGGAGGAGGTGTCCTTTTATAAGGGAGGAGAGGGGCACCTTAGGAATATCTCAAAATATTATTTTATATTAAAGTCAAAATAGGTTTATAATGGTTACAAAGGGTCTTATTTCGAAGCTAAAGTGGGGATGGGTCTAAATCCTATCAACCAATAGGATTTAGACAAGTTTAGGGTATTATTTTAACCTTATCAATTAGATTTAACTCTAAGTTAAATAATTTAACTTTTACCGTGTCTTTTTGTTTTCTTTCACTATATGGTTAATAAACTTACTATAACATGCCAAACGAACCCCAAATTGTATATTATTAATACATATATCCTTATCTAAGTCATTTGGCCGAACCTTAGATTTTTAGGAATAAAATAACAATTAATAATATAATATTTGATTTAAAAACTATTTTGTGTCAATTTTGACACTATTTGATATATGATTTTTGTGAAAGTCATAACAGAATTATATTTTCGAACCAAGTTGATTAAATCAACACTAATATATCATAGTAACCTAGAAAATTAGTGGAATTTATAAAAAGTCTTAAATTACATTTATTGTGGTATTTATATTATCAATTATGTCAATATTTCATTAATAAGATAATTACTGCATCATCTTTGTTCCATTAATAAATTATATTATTTGATGTCTAAAAATTACAAATAAAATACCATCATATAGGAAATGTTTTTAGCTTTATAATGAATATTTATAGTCGAATTTATCTTATGTATAACCCCATATTAAAAATGATTTACTTATTAAACTTTGATTTTAACTATTTTAACCCTTCTTTAAATAAATTAATAATAAATGTCCTAATCTAATCCAAGTGGGCCTAAATGGTCATATTTTATTCCTAAGTTTGTTTTTGGTCGAATTACACTTGTCCAATAGAATTAGGACATGTGTTAGGGTAATAGTGATATCATATTTACCCTTAGTTACCCTATTTACTATTAACCGCGGTAAAAAAAGTAAAAAGTTACTATTCACCAAAAAATTATTTTCATCTCATTGAACCACATTTTAGTCCTTGATATTAAGCGTGTCTCTCGGATTTTTTAAATTCCATTCACAGAAGCGGTAAAATTAAGTTTTATTCAAAATTCAGTTTTTAACCTACCACTTAGTAGTTTCACTATTCATCAAAAATTGATGTTTTTCAGATCAATGCCAAAATTTCATCCTAAGCTATATTTCATATTCCGAATTCAAAAATGAAGTCTATTTTACCAAATTCATAACATAGAAGTTGCATTAATTAATTTTATAATTAAATCCTGCTGTTAAAACAAATAGCGTGTTTTTAAGAGATAATAAATATCAAAAGATTGAAACTTGTTTATAAATAGTTTAAATGTGAAATTACATCCAATGACCATTATTGTATTAAATTGTAAAAATATATTCTAAATATACTTTAAAACTACTAAAATTAATAATTTATCAGTATTAATTATTTTGATTGAAAAAGTTGTTTTTAATTAAAATTTAGTAATTTTCACTATTCATCAGAATATGAAAGTTATCCGAAAAGTACCAAAATTTCACCTTAGGCTAAATTCGATACTCCGAATCAAAAAATGAAGTTCATTTTGAAAAATAAGATTTACAGAGTTTTAAAAAGTGGTTATTACTATTCATAATGGCTAGTTTTAATAATATTTTAATAGCATATCGTTGTTTAGTGAAACTCGGTATTGCTTATTACACACGCTATCGAGGAAGGTCGCGATTGCGTGTAATGCAAGGAAAGTCAAGGATGCGTGTTGTGCAAGCTCCTTTTGGTGTATCGTACAACACAAGACATTAGTGAAATAAAAAAAAATATTTTTCATAAAATCTCGGGCTGTTACACACATGATGATCTTCCTAGGTGTTTTATGAGTCTTGATAGGAAACCTATTGACATCATTTTTTGGATGGATTTCCTCATTGCAAGTAAATATTAGATTTATTTTTATCTTTTATGGGACTCCTTAAATTTATCCAATTGTATGTTATCAGTCCACGATGGAGAATAATTCCCAAGGTTAACTAGTGCCAGACCTTCTTATATTGATTAGGGGAAATTGATATTGATTTTTTTCATTTAACCTATAGTTATAATCATTGAGTGGCGATCTCAATAATGTTTTGATCAATATTACTTATGTATTTCCTTCAGACTTCTCTTTTTTTCAACCGGTATGGGAAGTTGGGTTTTCTATTGATTTAGTGTGTGGTATCTAACAATTCTCATTTACTCTTTCCACATGGAATCGGATGAATTAAAATTTCTGAGGAATTTTTTGGATGATAATCTAGATAATTAAATTATATTCCTAAGAGTGACACCTTGGGCGACACTGGTTCTCTGGGGTTTGAAAGATGAAGGATCACATCATCATTCTATTGATTATGGAAAACTAAATATTATTACTGTAAATAAAAAATATCTACTAACATATATTTTTGTTTTGTATATTCAACTGAATGTGGAAAAATGGTTCTAGAAGATATAGATTCTATTTTGTTACCATTAGTTGAGGATAAAATAATCTGACATTCGTAAGACTTACTATAAGAGATGGTATGGACATTATGTGTACCTTGTCATTCCCATTGTCCTTTAAAACTCTATTACAATATTTATGTATATAATTAATGGATTTTATATATTTATCCTCATACATTAATGGTAGAAGTTGTGGATGAAATCTTATTTTACATGATGTTAGAGGTGAATCATATTCAACTCTTAAGATTAGTGATGGAATTTTTGGGAAATCACCAATGTTCTGACCACATTTAAAAAAGTGGTTTATGGATTTTGGAAGTGAATTACATGGGAAACATGGTTTCAGAAAATGTTATTTTAGTAGACCCTATAAATATGAATGTTACTATGACATGGGAGTAACAAAAAAAGGTTTTCAATATTCAAAGATTCTTCAGTTTAATAGGATATTGTAGCTGCTAAATTAAGGACATCTCAATGTTGGATTCTCTATTTATTTATATAACTCATTAGGGAGTAATGTATTGTTGGTATAAATGATAAAAGAGTTATTTTATTACATTAAAGAATATTTTGATGAGTTTTTCAGTGTTGACTCTTAGATACGATAGGAAGGACTATGTGGTCATCTGTGATGATCCTTTTTTTGGTTTGGGATAAATTCTTATGCATGGTGATCATCTAATATATTATGAATACTGTTATATTAAAACAAATGATAATAATTACATAACCCATGACATTGAAAAATCATCAATGATGAATGAGCATAAGCATTTGATTTATTACCTTTATAGAAATTTGTTTAGTATGATTTCAAAGTAGAAGATCATAAGTTATTTATTATCTGGAAAATATTTTAATCTCCTCCAAAGGGTTTGAGTTGAATACCTACAATATTTAGACATTAGAATCACTTATACCCTAGGTAAAGGAAATTTAATTATAGATTCTTTGAACACAAAACATTCCACTAATACCATTTTATATTCTTCATATTATTGGATTATTATTGACCTTTTTTCATAGTTTCATAATGGAGTCCAAGGATAGGAGTAACAACTTTCATTAGCCACTGTTTAGATGATATGTTCTCTTATCGAGATGATTATTTTGGATAAATAACTGGGGATGAATTCCATTTAATTATAGACCCTCGTTATGGTGGGGAGACAATTGTTGAATTGTCATCATATAAATAGGGTATTCTATTATTTGAGATCCTATTTGTAGTACTCTTACTGGTAAGCATAGATTTGTTGGTAGATTTTCTTAATCACAATAGTGCAGTGCACCAAAGAAGCATGGACATGTTCTATAATATGCGATGATGATTCTAGTATCCATGTTTGAGATAGGGAACTAATGTAATTTTGTATTATTGTTATACATTCCATTAAGTCATTGTCATGAACCAAAAACCATAAGGTTTACATTAGTCACTTATAATCCATCCATTGTTCATCAACAATTTCATTAAAAACCCCCCAAAAAAGTAGGTTTATGGTTCATCCAGAAGGATTTAACTGAATTTTGTCCCCTCATTAGTTCATTATTTTGTATGTCAGGATTTATATAAATAGAAAACTGTGTGCAAAAAACAACATGATTTTTTATTCAAACTCAAATAACATTAGTTTCACTTGGAAAATATTAATTGTATTGACCATTGAATTTTGTATTAATTGGGTTACCAAGAGGTATTTCCATCGACTAAAGCAAGAAATCATTGTATGAGAGACAATAACCAATGTGGTAAAACTATATAATTAATGGATTTTTTTGTAAAATTCAATCTATAAGACCATAGGTTTAATCCTAGGTTATTCATGGTAGATACAAATATTCTTTGATTGAAACCTAGATGTACAGTTAGGATTATTACTAGGATTTTCTAATATGATTTTTCAAGGATGGATAAACCTCTAAAATTATTAAAACTATAAGGGAACATGATTTTCATACAAAAACATTACATAATTTCCATGTAATACTAAATATGTCATAGAAACAGATTCTTAAAGGTGCAATTAGTTTACATGCATTAGAATCATGGTAAAACAAATCTACTCTAGTGAATGATATTTAATGTTTCCCCATATAGATCATCCCCTTTAGTATCCCTACTATGTAATTTATTCAGAATCCCGGGAAATGTAACATAAGGAATGGTCTGATTAGTTTCTCATTATGGGAAAATATAGTATATATATATGGGCATACCATGAACATATGGGTTTAATAAATTGAGAAAAATATTTTAAAATTTTACCCTTTATATCATATATAATAATCATAAATCGTGGAATAAAAATTTTATGTTTATAAGAAATAAATCCTAAATTAATCAATTAATGTGATCCATGACCGTGTAACACAAAAATAACACATGGAATCTTTGAATATAAGTAAGTTTAGAAAATATTATGTTAATGATACCTAACAAGAAATTCATAGCTTGTTAGGCATGGGATAATCACACATGTACCTAAATCACTATTCATATATATTACCATGTACCATTTTTTGGTTTAGGATGACCTCCCACACAATATATTCTTTCATACATGGGATGACCACCCATAATACCATTAATCCCATAAAAAATTTATCATTATCCAATGAATTTTGGAATATATTGTTCTTACCCATAATATAATTAAAAAATTACATATGTTTTATAGAAGAGTATTTATCATTAATTATATCAGAACCCCTAAAAATGTAATGGGTTTAAAAAAATCATTTTTAAATAACTCGTGAAAAAAAAGAGACTAAAAAAATTATACCATCATAAAAAATATATTATTAATAAAAATAATTATAATTTTATCCTCAGATCATATACCTTGAATAGAAATAGTAACTATAATGGCAGCCATCTTTAATGGTATGTAATTTGGAATTATATTTTTAAAACATTTCAATAAGAAAAAACCACTCCAATTTTAATAACACGTGTTAAATAATAGAACATTTATAAAACCATTTTTTTGAAAATAACCTTTAGAAATTAATATGTAATAATTTAAAACAATTATAGAAAACATTGAAATAATTTTCCGTTAAAATCCTTGAAATATCATTTTTTAAATAATATTTAGAGAAAATTATTTTTGAATAATAAATATGAATAAAGAGACAATAAAATTTTATGATACATTTAATAGCATGAAAATATGGATATTTTTGATAAAAAATTCAATGTGTATTACATAATATTTCGAAAACAATATAGGATCATTGAAGAACATGTGTCCCAATGAAAGAAAATTAGGATATAATTAACATTCCTATTTGGAATAATTTTCAATGTAAACCCCCTAAAAGGCAAGTCGTCAATTTTATATTTAAATATTTATATTTTTATGGGTAAGGTTCATTTATTATATAAATATTATGTATATAGACTGCCCAAAATAAACAACTGGCAAGTATGGAATTGGTCTCAAAGATTTCGTAACATCCCATTACTGATATGACATGTATTTGTTTAACCAAGACATGGATTTTTTAATTTAGTTAACTTAGTAGGTATAAGGACCATGTATTAAACATTACATAATATTGATTTAAGTCAATATTTCACATTGAGGATATTTTTATGTTTATATTTTAATAGAATTAGGCCATAACTATTATATTATATCTCAAATATTACAAAGAAGAAACATTTACTCTATTCATTTAAAAAAAATAAAACTCTATATAAAACAAGAATAATTTTTTTATATAAATATTCTTTAATTATCCCTTTCTCTTACCCTTTCTTATACCTTGTGAAAAAAAATTCAAAAAATTGGCAAGAGAAAAAAATCTCATTAACGGTTAAAAAACAATGAATGAAAACATTAGTCCATCAATACATAAAAATCAATGAAATCATACTTTTCAATCATAAAACATAATATATTTAATATTCCTTACAAAATAATAAAATTTATGGATAACCAATAGAAATTATAAATCATTTTGGGATCTTGTGGCATCCATAACATACTTACGTTTTAATTTTCACAGCAACATATAGAGTTACGTTTGGAATACCTGTCACTATATATTCCATAAATATCTTAGATGAGACATTAACATTTTCCTCCATCACATTACCCAATGAATTTGAGAGCTATCTCGGGTTTACCTGCCTTTGGATTATCATAGAACCCCCAAAATACATAAACTATTGTCAAGAACAATAACATACACCTAACACATAAAACAAGCATAACGTAAAGATGAAATATCCAAAATTCAATCACAAAATATCATTTATAGATATTTAAATAATCAATTATTTCACAAAACCATTTTCAAAACCAAAATACGTAACACAGGTGTAGGGTGATTATTTTCCATTAAAAAAAATTATGACTATTTAAGGATGAAAAATATCAAATAATGCTTACAGTAGTGGAATGACCATTGTCACCAGATACGTTAAAAAGAAATTTTACCATCATAATTTAGTAATACATTATTTAGAAAAAATATTCATTTTGAATGAAATTAGTTGTCAATGGGGTTTATAAACTATAAAAAGAAATGTGTGGTTTAATTTAAAATATACCTCAATGAAATGAGATTGAGAGAAATTCCCTTAGCAAGATAAATTTTAAAAAATAATATATCAATTATGGGTATTCAATTTAAGTAAAAATAAATAATGCCAAAATACATGATAATATATCAGAATATATTTCGTACATTATCATATCATGACATAAACATGAAGTATAAGATCAACCCAAAGAATGGAAATTGTGTTGGGATGTTCCCTTACCTTGCATATAACTCATCAAATATGTCCCTTTTTCTTCCTGAATAACAATCATAAGTTAATTTATAATTTATTCAAGAAACATTTTCAAGTTTACTATTCCTTTTATATAACTTATTATCATGTTATAATCAGTACATAATTATTTAAGTTAATATCAGACGTTTTGTCGATATTTTGTAATTGAGTAAAAAATGAACATGTTATAATTTTAAATTGTCTATATAGTCAAAAATAAATTTTTTCTAGAATAATATTATTGATTTAAATATCATATAAATTCAGTATATGTATATATATATTATAATAGTAATTAATATTTGGAGATATAAAATTTAATGCACCATTCATGGAGAAAGTAAGTAGTACGTACGCATGAATACTATTTTCATTTATTTTTCATATTTAAAGGAATTTAAACTAAAATATACATAGGAATATTATAATTATATTATAATATAATATTTTACATATTTTACTTATGTTAATTAAATAAATACTTTATACATTCAACGTATTCCATTGATGATTCATATTACATTGAGGGGGCGATAGTTCACATTTGCTCAAATGAAATTATCATATTTATACATTATGGAAATCATAATGGTATGCATTACATAAAAATAACAGGATCATAGAGGTAATATAAATATAATATATATTGTATATAACTATATATACATCATAATGGCCACCATTAGAGGTGGTAAGAGAAAATTGAACAATCATCACTTCATGAGGTAATAGTTTACCCTCCACAGAAAAAGAATGTTCTAATCCATTGGATGGGGGTGTGTGTGGGTGAAGGTATAATCATTAGAATAAAATCATCCTATTATGTTTATGAATTTTTTTTATAAAATAATTGAATAAAGAGAGTTTAGGGTGTCAGATAAAGGAAAATAAATGAATGTAGATTGAGAGAAGACATTATCTCAAATTGGGTAACTCCTTTTGATTTAAGGTAGAAGGCCATCATGAATTTTCTTCTACCGAAGGTAAGGCGTATATGAGTAATTGAGGGATTCTGGGAGCTTATATGGTCAGTGTATGGGATTTCCAAGGGGGATTGAGAGGTGTGGTTTACGGTTAAAGGTGATACCCTTTTATATGAGGGAGGATGGGCAATTAAAGAAGGTATTAAGAATATTATTTTATTATAATTTTTTTTTTCAAATGGTCCAAAATTAAATTATATCAATGATTTTATTTTTTTGGGTCGAAAAATTCTCAACCAATATGTTTTAGACAAATGTAGTTCACAAATTTAACCTTATATTTTAGCTTTAACCCCTAGATAACTAATTTAACTCTTACCATGTCTTCATCAATATCCATACTACATGATTAATATAATTACTATAAAATGATAATAGAACCTCAAGTGGTTCATTAATTACATTATCAACATTATATAAGTCATATGGACGAATATGAGATTTTTTGGACAATTATATCATTTAATTAAATAATTTTTTTAAACTATTTTTTTCAGTTATTATACTATTCATTTTATGAATTTTTTTAAAAAAGCATTATACTATATTTATTTCAAAAAACTACATTAATTTAAATATAAAAAGTCATACTCATCTATAAAATTCGTGGATAGCCTAAAATGTTTCAAAATAAATTTATATTAATATTTATAATTTCATTTACTTAAATCACTCATAAATAAGGTAATCACTACATCATCATTGCTTCAAAATTATATTAAATTATATTATTTCTAAAAATTATAAATAAAATACAATGATATATTAAATTATTTTATCCTTCCAAAGAATGTTTATTTTTGAAGATATCACTTATATAACCCCAGATAAAAATTGTTTTAATAAACAATACATGTATTTGTAATATTGTTCTTATCTTTAAATTAAAAGTAATTAAATGACATGTTCACACAAAAGTAGCTCCATTGAGCCTTAAAATCAACCCAAGGATGACCATGGTCTAAAAATTATCATATAATAGGGTTAGGACATATTTTATGGTAGTCTAATATTATTAGCATATTATTTTAATCCCTTATTTACTAGATTTACCTTTTAACCTTTGAAAATAAAATATTTACTAATGTTACTATTCATAATATCAAATAATAAAAGTTAACTCTTTACAAACATTGTACCACCTAATTAAAAATATTGAATCATTTTTTCACTTTCAAAACACATTATTTTCATAAATTAATTTATAATTAATTCACATTTTCAAAACCAAATGCATGTTTTTAAGAAGTAAAACTACCAAAATATTGACATGTGATTATGTATAATTTCAATGTGAAATTACTTCCAATGACCAAAAGTATATGAAATAATAAAAATATAGTCCAATTAAACTTTAAAAACAATTAAAAAGCAATATAAATATATAAATAAATTAGATGAAAATGTAGTTTTGACTTAAAATGAATTATTGTTCACTATTCATTAAAAATGAACATTATTAACAAAATACCAATAATTTACCCAAAGTAAATTCTGATTTCAGAATTCTAAATAAAGATTTTATTTTTTCAAATGGATAATATAAATGTAAAAAAACTAGATTTAAAATGGGTTCACTGTCAAAAGATGGTAAACCAACCTTTTAAAATTATTATTGTATTTCGTGCTTAAAACTGAATTCATTCTTATTTTGGGACTCTAAATTTTATTGGATATATGCAAAACATTTAATAACCACGTTAAATCCTTTCATTTGTAGTTTTGTTCATTCTATCAAATACAATGACTAGGTGTTAACATACCATTTAAAATAATTATAATATTATATTATTTTTTGGTATAGGTCAATGTAGAGTGCAATGCATGATTTCAAAGAAACTTTTTGTTTCGTGTTGAGTACACTATCAAACAAATCATACCATTAATTTTAAAAATAATATCTTATTCATTATTATTAACATAAATTAAATATAATTATTCTATAAATACATGTGTTGTTACATCCTACCCACTTTTGAGAAATGCGTCCACAAAATTTTATTCAATTATAAAATAAGTGGGGTTATTTATCCCTCATATAATTTTCAGATTCCCATGATTCCTCTACAACAATATGGTTGGCCACAAAACCTTTAACTAATGGATTACATTAACTCACACCACATTCATTCTATGGTCAAGAGTTAGGACTGGTTGTTCTTCATAAAAAATAATCTCTTCCAACTGAACTACCTCTAGACTCAAAACATGAGATGGGTCTGGAATATACTTTCTCAACATTGATCAATGAAAAAAATTATGTATCTATGGTAAAATTGGAGGAAAATAAACTCTATTAGAAATTAAACCATCTTTATCTAGAATTTCATAGGGTCCAATGAAGCTTGGACTCAGCGTTCCATTTTTACAAAAACACATAAAACTTTTCCATGGAGAAGCTTTGAGAAATACATGATCACCTATCTCAAAATAAAGATACTTCCCCCGGTTATCCGTATAAATTTTCAGCCTACACTAAGCTATTATCACGTGCTTTTGAATCAACTGAACCTTTTCTACCATCTCTTCAATAAATTCAGGTCCCATCAACAACCTTTCACCTACTACATCCAAAAAATATGGAGTTCGACACCAATTTCCATATAATTCATCAAATGGTGCCATCTATATACTAAAATGGAAACTTTTTTTATAAGAAAAATATTCCAAAGAAAGATGATGGTTCCAACATCCATACAAATCCATTGAAAAGGCATATAACATATCTTCCAAATTTGGAATTGTTTGTTCTTACAACCCATTTGATTGAAGATGAAATGTTGTCCTAAAATATAATTCAGTACCCACCAACACTTTGATGTCCCTTGCAAAAGTTAAAATTTAACCTAGGATCATGATTGTATAGAATGGATAGGGGAACTAAATGTAACCTGAATATCACTTTAATATATAATTGGGAACGTTGATCTAGAGAAAGAGTGTCTTGAATGGGAATAAAATGGGATGATTTAGTCAATCTATCAATAATAACAAAGATTTCATTGTTACATTGATAATTATTATGTAATACAACTATGAAATCATTTGATCAATTTTACCATTTTCACTTTGGGATTGGAAAAGGTTAAAGCATCCCTTCTGGTAACTACTGTTATTATTTAGCCTTTTGTCAAATTAATCACTTCAATGTAAAGTCAGAAATATATCATTTTATTCCATCACACTTGTAATACTCCCAATAATCTATGTACATCATAGTACTACGAGGATGAATTGAAAATAGGTAACTATGAGCTTCACATAATAACTCATTCTTCCACTGGGAATCACAAGGCACCCAAAATTTCATTCCAAACATAAAAACAATGACTTTTTGAATTTTAAATTTAGGTAACTTACCCTACTAATCCAAATCTACCATTTTTTGCCACACACTATCTTCTTTCTGTGCTTGCATTATTCTGTCTTCTAGAGATGATTGTATTGAAACCTAATACAAAAATAGGAATTTCTTTCACTAACATCATCCAATCCAAAATTCATAAAAATAAAAAACCAAAGGATCTCTTTCAAAATGTAGCATGGTTAATGTTTCATTACTCTATACTCTCAAAGAGTTAGCCCCTTTATTTTCCATTTATATATAGTAGTAGATCCTGAAATAATATCATTGATTAATTATTTCCATCTCCCCTCTCTCATGTATAATTCCATCTGATTTAATTTATAATTCAATATTTTTTGGTCAGTATTTATTTCACATATTATTCCATATAAATGATTACTCAAAATTTTTAATGAAAAAAACTGTGACTAATTAAAAATTATGTGTAAGGTAATTTTACTCATGAGGTTTCAAATGTTCTGATACATAAGAAATTATCTTATCATCATGAATTAGGAAATATCCATTTCTTTTTAACAAATCATAATTATAGATAACAAAGTCATCTTTTTTGGATGGTAATTCCAGCACTAGAAAAATCACCAATCTTTTTTTCAATTCCTCATAAAAATCATCGAATTCTTTTGTGCTGATAATATTAATACCTATTCATGTTAACATAGTCAGTGGGCTAGATAAACATGCAAAAGTTTCTACAAACATCCTATAATTTCCATCTAATCCTAGAAAATATTGAATCTCGGTTTTATTTGTGGGTCTTGGACATTCTTTTAAAACATTTCTTTTAGCAGGATCATCAGTTTTTCCATCTTTAAAAAAATGTGACCAAGGAGTAATACTTTTAGTAACCAAAAATCAAAACTAAAAAATTTCCCATATATTTTCTTTCCTTTTAATGTTTTAATTAAAATCCTTATATGATTTAATGATCCACTTTACTTTTATAATACAACAAAATATCATTCAAAACATAGCCAAAAAATCATCCATGAGGTCATGGAAAATTCTATTCATATAATCCATGAATACATCTGTTTCATTGGTTAACCTAAAAGGCATAACTAAAAATTCTTAATGTCCATATCTTTTTTGAAACACAATATTTGGAATGTATCTTTCCATTATATTCATCTAATTGTACCCCGACCTCAAGTCAATCTTTGTAAAAAACTGTGCTCCCTCGAGTTAAGCAAATAAATAATTGATCTAACATAAAGGATACATGTTATTAATAATGATACAATTTAAGTCTCTATAGTCATTAAAAATACTTATTGAACCATCGTTATTTATAACAAAAAAGATAGGATAACCCCATAAATATGTGATAGGTCTAATGAAACCTTTATTCAATAACTTGTGAAATTTATTATTTAACTCTTAATGTTCAATTGGATCCATTCGATAGGGGGGATTTCAAAACTCTCTTAGAATTAAGAACAATGTAAACTGTAAAATCAACTTCTCAGATAGGTAGTATACCTGAAGACTCATTCTAAAAAACATCAAGATACTCATTGACCACTGCTACATATTTTATCTAAATAGTTATTTTATTTCCACAAATATGCTCAAGGTAACATTCTGTTCCATATTTTACATGTTTCTCAGTTTCATAATATATTAACAAAATAAAGGCTTCATTTTTTACCAAAAATGTTATTCTTTTTGAAAAGAATCCTCTTTATCTTTGCAACCAATATGAGTAGGATAAACAGAAATCCAAGCCATAACCAAAATGACTTCAAAATCTACTAGAGAAAAAAATTAAAAGGATTATAGGTAGATTAATTCCACACATAAAGAAATTAATGCACATATAATTGATTTTTGTCTCAATATTACCTCCATGGTTTTTACCACATGTTGAGGTTTCATATCTTGTGATGGAATTCCTAATTTACTAGAAAATATCTCTAAATTGACGGAATGTGTAGACCATGAATCAAACAACCCATTGGGATAATCTGAATAATAACTGTTTACATGATACTACTTAACTCTATGGCCAACATCTTCTGATGTAATTGAAAATGAGTTCACCACCCCTTTTTATATGTAGTCTGACTTCCTTCTATCATTTTTGTTCTTCGTTGGACATTCATCTGAATAATGACCAATTTCACTACACATAAAATTTTTTACTGACATTGAATCCGATTTTGTTTTACCATTACCCTAATATCTTTCATTCCAATTATGAGCCTTATGCCCCATTTTACCACATTAGTAGCACTTACCAGATTTGAAAATTAATTCCCTAGTGGGTCCTTTACCACAACTTCACCAATTGCAACCTTGAATTTCTTACCATCATACAATTTTTAAGAGTTCTTACTTTTCGTCAACCACCCAGACCTAGTATTTTGTTGTTTTTTTCATAGAACACCAGATCATCGAAAAACTCCATTTCCACCTTTTTCCCATATCAAACCTATTTTTCATAACTTTTAAACTCGCATGAATATAAATACATTTGATACATTTCATTAATCATGTGTAAAAAAATTGATTCAACTATCAATATCTCATATGAAATTTTCTGTATACCTTTCCAATAGAGTTAATTTTTCTTCATCAGCAGCCATTATGTCATCCTCCACCCACAATTCCGCGAATTATTTTTCTCTCCTATGTTGAAATTCCATATTGAAATATTACTAAAGAATCATACCATTGAATATATCTCAATAAAGAGCATCAATATCATCATTATCCAATATATTTTTAACCATCAACCACCATTTATCTACTTCACCATCAAAATGATAAACGGCAGGACTAACCTTTTGAGGTTATGAACACTCCAAGACATAAATAATATTTTATAATGATTTAATACACCATTCATCTAGAACATGGTCAGATGATCCTATGAATGATGGGGTATTTTGCCTCATGAAATGATCCACTACTAACATATTTCTTTTTGGTTGATCTAGATGATCTCGTTCTAGGATTCCACTACCATTTATATCCAGAATCAATTGTTCCATCACTGCATCAAACTATTTAGTTTAGATTCCAACCATCTCAGGTTGATGATTTGGTTGGTTTTCCTCTTTTATTTTGTCACATCATAGTTTCACTGTTTCCTCTGTAGAAAACCATTCTGAATAAAGAAATATCTTAAAAGGAGAAACAAGGTAATCATAAAATTCTATATCATTTCAATCTTACCATTCATTAATTTATGGATATTAATTTAACAGTATCCGATCAAATAATATTTTTTTAAAATGATCTCTGATACCAACTATAAGGCACCAACCATAAATATTAAATAATCTTGAGTAATGTCATGAATTCGGATTTTGGATCCTTTAAGGTGTAGAGTTTCAGATAATGAGGCCATAACTATTACATTACATATCTAATATTAAAATGTAAGATGTTTTACCCTATCAATTTTTTTCAGAAAAATTAAACACCAAAAAAATAAAACCAGAATTCTATTCAGGATATAAATTTTATGGAATTCTTAATTTCTCTTACACTTCATTATACCCTATGAAAAACATTTCAAAAACATGGGATGAGAATAAATATATCAATAAGGGTTATATTACATGCAATGAAAACATAATTCCATCAATACATAAAAATCAATAAAATCATAATTTTAAATCATAAAATAAAAAATATTTAACATACCACGAAAAATCATAATATTTATGAATAACAGATTGAAATCATAATTCATAACGATAACTTGTGGAACCCATAACATACATACATTTTATATTTCATAGCTATATATAGAGTTATTGTTGGAATACCCATCATAGTATATTACCAAAATATTATAGGAGAAACATTAAAATTTACCGCCTCCATGTTACCTAATTAATAGGAGATCTATCTCAGGCTCACACATACTAGGTTTATCATAGAACTAGCTGTATACACAAACATTTCCCATTATCACTAATATATTCATAGAACATAAATATTTCATAAAGGAATGATAACATTTACACATTTAAATCATAAAATATCATTTTAAGATATTGAAATAATCAATGAATTATCAAAACAATTTTGGTACCAAAATATGTAAAAAGGGTATGTGTTATTTATTTTTGTTATTAAAACATTACTACTTGTTAAGGAAGACAAATATAAAATAATTATTGTGGTGGTGGAAGGGTCCTTATCACTGTATACATTAAAAAGAAAATTTCCCTGAGTCATTTAGTAAAACATTACATAGAAAAAGATTCACATTAAATGATATTAATATTCATGGGGTTTATACAAAATATAAATGAGTGTACTGTATAAATCAAAATATTCATCAATGAAAAGAAAACTTGGATGAAGTCTGTTACACAGATATTTAGTAAATAAAATAGATCTAACATGTGTATTCACTATTTGTACACATGAATAAAGTGTTAATACAAGATATGATATAAATATAAATTTCTTACATAGTCAAATAATGTTGTAATCAGGATGTATAAAATCAACCCAAAGAATGGAAATTGGGTTAAGAAGTTCATTTACCTTGCATCCGACTCATCAAATACATCCCCTATTCCTCTTGAATAATAAACTGAAGTTAATTTATAATTTATTTTGAACCAGTTTCATGTGTATTATTTCTTTTATATCACTTATTAGTATGTTATAAACATTTCATTATTATTTATGTTAGTATCTGTCATTTTTTCAATATTTGGTACTTTAGCCAAAAATAAACATGTTATAATTAAAAATTTCCATGTAGTCAAAATTTCATTATCTCCATAATGATATTATTGAATTTAAAATCATATAAATCCAGTATATATTTTTATTTATAACAGTACATTTCTTTTTAATATAAGAAGTCAAATACAACATTCATATAGACAGTAAGATGTACGTATGCATGAATGCAACTTTAATTCATTTCAGATATAATGTAATGAAAACTAAATGATACATAATAATATTTTAATTATCGTATAATATCAGATTATAAATTTTTTAAATAATTTTATTCACGAAATCCTTTATATGTTCCATTTATGGGATGAACGAGTCATTTCACTTTGATGGGGCGGTTTTCCATACTTCCTCAAATGAAATTATCATATTTAAAAATTATAGAAAGATTAATGGTTTTATTTAAATAAAAATAAAAGTAGCATAGAGATAATATTAATATAATATATATCGTATATAAATATAGTTCCACCATAATGGCCAACATGAGAGGCATTATAAGATAATTGAACAATCAACATTCCGTGAGGCTGTAGTTCACCGTCCAAAAAAACAGTATGTTCTAAATCCATTATATGGAGGTTCATGGGATTTCAGTTAAAATACATCAAATATTAACATCCAAGTATGTTTAATATACTATTTATGGTATAAAAAATCGAATAAAGAGTGTTTTGGGGGTTGGAGAAGAGAAAATAATAGAATGAACCTTGAGAGAAGACATTACCTCAACTCAGTTAACTCCTTTTGATTTGATATAAAATGCCTTCTTGAATTTCCTTATTCCTGAGCTAAGGCTCCTAATAGGAATATAGGAATGTTGGTAGATTATTTGGGTAGTTTTTGGTTGAGACATGGGGGATTGAGAGATGTGAGTCGGGGTTAGAGGTGATGCCCATTTATAAGAGGGAACAATGTCACTTTAGGGATGAATTGAAATATTATTTTATTATAAAATTATTTTCGGGTTGAAATGTTTTCAATTAAGTTTATTTAAAATAAAAGAAGTTTTTTGGTCAAAAAACGTTCAACCAATACATTTTATCAATTTCTCATTCACAAATTAACCCTATATTTTAACTTTAACCCTTAATATCAAATTTAACTCCTACAATGACTTCTTGTATATTAATACTATATGATTAATATATTTATAATAAAATGCCTCAAAAACCACAATTGGTTCATTAATGAAATTTTAAACATTATCTATGTAATTTTTCTAAATTATAGACTTTAAAAAATATTATATGTCATTTAATTAAATAATATATCTTTTATGAACTCGGTTATGTTAATTTTATAATATTCATATCATGCCTTTTTTCTAAAATACATAACATCTTCATTTTTTTGAAAAAAAACATCATTAATTATAAGATAAAAAGTCCTTATCTTCCCTAAAATTTTGGTATGGCATAAAAATTTTCAAAATAAATTTATTTTATTATTTATAATCTCATTTATTTTAATCATTTATTAGTAAGGTAATCACTAATTCATAATTGTGTCCAAAATATTTTTTTTATATGCTTTCTAAAATTAATAAATAAAATTCCATGATGTAAAAAGTATTATTATCTTTATAATGATATTTATAGTCAAATAGATCACTGATATAACCCCATATGAAAATTGTTTTAGTAAAATATAAATGGTTAGTTTATATTTTCCTTACCTTTTAATTAAAAGTAATTAAATTTCACTTTCACACACAAGTGGATCCATTGGATTCTAAAATCAACCCAATGATTCACATGGTTGGAAATATCTCATACATTTGGGTTAGAACATGGGTTAGGGTAGTTTTATATTATTAAAATATTATTTTTTACACTTATTTACCAGATTTAACATGAATCATTGGTAAATAAAATATTTACTAAAATTACTATTCATAATGTCTAAAAATATAATGTATATATTTAAACAATTTGGAGATACTGATTTCAAATATGGAGTTCATTTTTCCAAGTTCAAACCACAGAAATTTCAAAAATTATTTTAATATTAAATACCATTCTCACAACTTAATGCGTGTTTTTAAGAAGTAAAAATATCTAAATGTTTGAATTGTGTTTATACCCAATTTAGAAATAAAATTACTTCAAATGATAGAAATAAGATATAATTATAAAAATATAATCCGATTACACATTACAACCTATTAGAAAGACAATGTATCTATATAAATAAATTATATAAATAGAAGATTTAGACTTAAAATTCCACATTTTCAAAATTCATTTAAAAATGTTAATAAACAGAAAAATACGAAAAATTTACCCAATGTAAAATATGATTTCCAGATTCTATGGAATACAATTATTTTTACAAATAGAGAACATCAAAGTGAAAAAACTAAATTTAAAAATGGTTCACCATCAAATGGATGTAAACTGAACTTCTAAAATTATTATAGTATTTCATGCTAAAAAATTTATTCATTCTTATTTTGATCCTCTGAATTTTATAGAATAAATGGAAAAAAACAAAAAATAACATGTTTGATAATAATATGGCTAGTTCTTTTCATTCCTTCCAATACAATAGTTAGGTGTTAACTATAATTTAAAATATTAATAATATTATATTATTTTTCTATATTACTCAATGTTTTGTGCAACATAAGATTTCAAAGAAACATGTTGTTTCATGTTGAGTATGCTATCAGACTATGTATCCCATTCATTGTAAAAATAATATCATATTCATAAATATTTTAAAAAAGTATTATTTAAAAAATACCTAGGTTGTTATAGTATGGTTGAGAATGAATTGTGAGGACACATATAATTGAAAAGTCATAGATTCATGGGTCTCTCAGATTTTATCAGCCTCTTTGAAATAATCTTTGTATGAGTGGAGTTTGATCACTCTTTTTTCATTTTTTCAATTTGGATTTTTGGATAAAGGGGATGGATTATATTTAGGATCCATCTAGTTTAAATTTTTAATTATTAAGAAGATTCTTCTAGATATAGAACATGATGATATATTATGAAGATATAGAGGCTCTATTTATGGTGGGGAGATAATTTCCCTATGTTCATTGTCCATGTATGGTGTTATATACTATTCGAATCTCTTTGTTATGAAATTAGTAGAAAGTGAGTGTGTGATGGGGGATTGTCATAATACCTGGGGGGTTGTGTACTTAGGAACCTCTAAGATGTTCTATAACAAGAATTTATAGTTCTGGTCTCCATGGATGAGATGGGGAATTATATATTTTTTCTTACGTTGCAATACGTTCCAATTGGTGAAGGCCAAGAATTAGATAACTTGGGGTTTACTTTATCGTCATCTAGTCAATATTTAAAGTGGGATTAAATTACTATGGACTTTTTGGTTTTGTATCATCATTCCCAGAGAACAAATAACGTGATATGGGTTCTAACTGATAGGATGACCAAGTTAGCTCACATTAGAGTAATTCATGATATAACCGATGTTGAGGAGTTTGGAAATCTTATTGAGAATGAGTTTGTTCATTTTCCCAGAGATGCACCTACTATATTAAATAATAGGGATCCTGGGATTAAGTATAATTTTTGGATAGTCCTTAAGAAGAAATTGGGATATCAGGTCCGTTTTGAGAATCACCTACCATCTGAATTCAAATGGCCATATAAATAGAGCTATATATATTCTTTAGTATATGAATTGAGGTTGTGTTCTTATCATATGTGGATATTTGGATGATCATTTGGGTCTAGTTGTGTTTTCTTATAATAATATTTTGTAGTACACAATTATAATGACACGTTTTGAGGACTTTTATAGTAAGCACCATAAATATATGTTACATTGGTCCAAGAATGGTGAAAGATCCATGGTTGGACCATGTTTGGTGCTAGAGATGAATACAATGATTTAGTTATTCATTATATAATGTTGATAGCACAAAACTAATATAAGTATTATGATAAAAATCAATTTAGAACTTTGGATTTCTCTATCGATGTCTTGGTGTTCTTTAATGTTTCACCTTGTTTAGGTCATCAATGTCTTTGGAGGAAAGGGAAGCATTCTCTTTATTTTGAGGGACCTTTCGGGGTTGTGGAGTAGGTTGGAAATGTTTGTTACCATATAGAACTTCAAGCAAATATGATGTCGATATATAATCTATATCATATAGCACAGTTGAGAAAGTATTTTACTAATCCATATCATGTTTTAAGGTAAAGTGATCTTGAGATTCAACATGATTTATCTATGATTGAGCGTCCAACATGAATATTTGATTATGGGACCACGATACATAATCATATGATGATACCATTGGTTCATGTTATATGGAAGCATGGATCAAATAATATTGTGATTTGGGAATGTGAGTCACTGATGAGATAATTGGTAAATCTAATTTTTTTGGCATGAGAGCATCTTCAGAGGCTTTGGGTATAGAATGATTTTATGGTGGGGTGGTTGTAAAATCCCATTACTGATCTGGCTAGTATTCCTTTAACCATGACTTGGATATTCCATTTTCATTGGCTGGATGGGGTTGAGAATTAATTTGGATGATACTTGTAATGGTGAAGTCGTTTATTTTTTGGTCTCTTAGCTTTATCTAGCCTCGTCCTCATGTTTTCAAAGAGCTACACTATGTCTGATTGGGTTACATAACATGTATTGATTTCTGGGGGAAATCAAGAAATGATTCACAATCAAATGGTTTCAAATCGAAAGTAGCCCTTAGAAATCAAGAGTTATTTAATTAATGGTTTTAAATTTAATGTGACATGTATTTTGGTTGTTTCATATATAAACAATTTCACGATGTGAAATACTAGTACACGTTAGGTAATACACTTACTGAATTTTTTTGATGGAGCAGTATGGTTGAGATCTATTTTCTTCTACTCTCTAGTTTCTAATCCCTCAAACAAATTCCTTCCCCTTATGATCACAGACCATTCCAGACCATTAGGATTATCTAGTTTAGAAATATTATCATCATTGCACATAATTTGGGATTCTTTGTTAAGATTTCTCCCTCATTTTTCATCATTCTCTCTATCTCATCTTTTGGGATTTCAATGGTTCATCCTAAAACTGATTTATTTCTGGTATAAATCTATATATCACATCTAGGATGGGTTTTATGGTATTTAATATCTTTTTTTAACATTGATGGGTGAGGTTTTGGGTGTTCAGTTTAGGGAAAAGGTATGTGACTCTGTCATGTATTTCCATATTGATTAACATTTAATTGATTAATTTATTTAAACATTTGATTTAATTTACTAAATATATCATGATTTTAATAGATATAGTAAATTCCAATTCCAGTGATTTAGAAAACATGACATTATTTTGGCTTTGGAATTTTGAGAACCCTAAATCCCATGGAATTACGCTGGGATTATAGAAAGTTGTTGAATTAAATTTTAGATATTAAATTGGAATTTTTATGGAAATGGACTAAATTATATAATTTCATTTATTTTTTGGAATGAATTCTGAAATTTATGAAATTAGTTTTCAATTGGTTTCAAACATCTGAAAATGGATAAATGTTTTGATATAACCCCAGTGGTTTTATCTTTTCAATGATGCATATTTATTATTAAAACCAGTTATTCTTTCTATGGAAAATTGGAATTTAAATGGAAGAGTGTGATTTAGTTTAATTTTAATAGGTATTAAAATAAATTTTCCGTCATTGGAAATGTAAGAGAACATTCAAGGTTTTGGTAGATTGTAATATATTTTTGCACACTTTGCGCTATTACAACATTCAAAAACATACATGTATTGGGTAACTTCACCGATGGAATGGTGATGAGGCAAATTTGGACAATTTTAGTGGTACATGTGAATACAAATATTGAAAAATAACATGGACAATAAATAGTGTTGTATCATGGAAAAAATTTACATATTTTATAGATTCCCATGTTTCACTTTGTTTAATATTTGAGATATAGATATAATCCAATGTTTTTTGAAATTCCTTAAATGGCATAATAATTTATGTAAACAATTTTATATAAATATTTTATTTAATCCGTTGTTTTTTAAATATTCCTTCCCTTATAAATCCTTTTCATAATGTATTTTTCAATCATTAGAATCGTATATCTTGATTTGTTTAAAAATTCATTGAAATGACAAACCGAATGATTTTAAAAATTGAAATAATTTCATTTCTAAATCTAGAATAGGTATCTTGTATGTCTTCCTTCATGAGACCCTACTAGATTCCAATTTTTTTAAAATTCATTACATGAAATAATAATTTATATAAACTATTTTATATAAATATTTTATTTAATCCATTGTTTTTTAAATACTTTTCCCTTATAAAGCCTTTGCATAAAGTATTTTTCAATTATTTGAATCGTATATCATTATTTTTTTAAAAATTCATTGAAATGAAAAACAGATTGATTTTAAAAATTGAAATAATTTAATTTCTAAATCTACTATATTTATCTTATACGTATTCCTTAGAAAGACCCAACTAGCTTTTCTATCTCCCACCATAATTTTTCCTTCTGTTTTTTGTTGATTATCGATTTCCAGGTCATAACATGGTGAAAGAATGTCTTATAAGTAGATCTAGCTGTTGAACTAAGGATGTGTTGAGATGGTTTCATGGGACATGGTGTGTTTTCCTCTCTTTTATGTACATGGTTAGTAGTAATTATAGATTTAATTCCTTGGTTACTTTTGAATCATTACTCCTAGGGGAGTTTCTTTTGAATGCATGTTCAGTTACTTATATATATTCCACTATTTTTTGTGAAATATTTATTCCCAAATGAACATTGTGTGATGACATGTTCAAGTCTCCAACCCATTGGAATTGGGACAAAAAATCGGCTGATGTCAGGATCATCTCAATTATTGGATTATCAGGGTACTATGGATAGTTCATGATAGAAATAAAATTGAGACTGAAAATCCTCTTTCCATAAGCATTTACTTCCTTTATACATGTTCCATAAAAATATTTAATAAATATAATTTTATCATACATATATGAACAACAATATTTTTATAAATAATAACGTATATAATTTAATTTTTACATTTTATTCACATTTTTAAAAAATTTCATGTGAAATTTATGTTTTGGGTAATAATCACTTTGATATTGTGGATGTTTTGACTCTCTAATATTGTTTAAATTACCTAGATAATGATTTAATCATCTAAAGAATGATAAAAATGATATAAATATAATATATATTGATTATGTAATTATTTTCAGTTATTCATATAATTTGAGTTAGAAAATAATATACACTATTCATAGAGATTGTAGTTCATACTTACACTTGACCACTATTTCAATTTTCATGAAAAATATTAATAAAGAAAATAATATGATATATTGTAATTTAAAAATCATTTAATGTCATATTAGTATAATATATTTAATAAAAACATCTTTAATACCTTCCATGTAAATCGTGAATGAATCACATCACCTCCCGAGTGAGTGGTCCATATTACTCACAAATGAGGTTATCGTATTCCCACAGAATTGAAAAATTATATGTATGTGAGATATAGTAATTAAAAAATAATAATAAAATAAATAAAGATAATAAAATAAATATTAATTCATCATTATTTCCAACCTTTATATGTGGTAATGGAATAATTAATAATATTAGTTCAAAAGGATGTAGTTCGTTGTAGAAATGAATGTTAATTGTGTATCCCATTTGATAGAATTATGTGTATGTGTAGTTAATACCCCTAAAGTAATAATATAACAATATATTGGAGATACATGGGATATTATATATACATGATGTAAAAAAATTATTGGTTTCTATAATAAAACTTATAAAAATTTTCATTGATGAATGTTACATCTTCATCTAATATATCCTTTTAGTATTCACCAATGTAAATTGTTGGATTTAATTATGAATAATGGAAGGATTATATAAAGAATGTATGATTGTTTTAGTATGATTTTTTTTGGGTTTGAAGAACAAAATTGGTTTTTATTTTTAAAGAAGATATAAGAAGATGATTTCTTTTACATGGGGTGGGGGTGGGGCTATTTGAGTTTCTCAGAAGATTAATTTATAATAATTTAAATTCCAATATAAACAACTCCATTAGGACATTTACTCAAATATAATATATTTTATGGTTGTAATCTCGTAAAAAAATAATGTTTAGACATGTTTTTTTCTAATTATAAACCATATCATTTCGATTAACCATTAGTTATCCTCTATTAATTTTAATTACGGTAAAAAATATTTCAATATTAAAATGATTTAATTATTACAATTAATTATTCAATTGGACTATAAATAAACAATTTATAATATATCATACCATATATCATTCCATTTTTATTTATTTTATTTTATATTATTTAATGTTATGTTTATAAAATATTATATTGAAATATATCAATTATTTCAATTTTGAATATATTCATTATAATGGATTAACACAAATGTATATAACATGATATATTAAAAAAATAATAATACATATATAAAATGCCATATTAGTCAAGAAATTTCGTTTAACACATAAATTAATTCAAATGATATAATTTATTTACTATTTAGAAAATCATTTATTTGATTGTTTCATTAATTGAATAATTATTATGTAATCATTGGGTAATTGTTTATCGAACTAATATCTTCACTAATAATTAAATGAATCACCATAATTAAAATAAATATTTTTTATTTAAAAATAATTCTTAAGGTACATGAAAACTTTTATATAACCACATATTAAAAATAGTATGCTTATTCAAAATATTAGTGTGACATGTTTGAATTTACATATATTTGAATAATATAACTGTATTAATGTCATTAAAGTGGAAAAAAGAGGAAATAAATTTAATTTGTTTTTTTTATTTTCTGACCCATACTAATAAAATAATTTTATTAAAACTTTTAGGGTTGATTTCATATATTTGTAATAATATTTTTACCGCTAATTAGACAATTTACCCTTAAATGTGGTAATAAAATTACTACATTTACAATTAATAACATACCAAAAGAAGAGAAATAGATGAAAAATTAAATTAGGATTAAAATTTGATAATTCATTTTTCTAAATTCAAAACATATAATTGGCTACATTTATTTCTAAATTAGTCCCATAAATGGGGTGAAAATATATGTTTTTAACGTAACGATATTAAATAGTTGAAAATATTTGTATGTACAAATTTCATATGCAAATTATCTAATTACCATAACTAGATTAAGTTATGTATAATTGATTTTAATTCCCTTAAAATGAAATATATAACACAATTTAACAATATAAATTATTTACATGGTCTGATAGTTTTCAATTAAAATGTAGTATTATTCAAAATTCATAAAAAATGTAACTTTTTAGAAAAATTATAATAATTATACAATATATATTTTGAGAATCCAAGATAAAAACATTATGTTCATTTTTTCAAATTATAATAATTAATCTATATTTAAAACAATTTCGCCATTAAGTGGCCTCAAACATTCATTTAGAAATAAAAAACATTTAAGTCTAAATTTGGATTTATTTTTATAACAAATATATTGAAAATATAGGATTAATGATTAAAATTAGATTTAATATTATATATGTATATATATTTCATTAATTATATCAAATCCTTTTAATTTTTTTATTTTTTCATATAAAACGTTGTTAGGAAAATTTAAATATTTTTATTTCATGAAGATATTTTCTATTATTTTTAATATGGGTTTATTTTTAATTATAGTTACATGTCACAAAATAATTTATTTTATCAACATATGTAATCCATATTTTAAATATATAGTTAATAATGTTCATACATACCATTCTAATGACTTGGTTATAACTATCTTGTTAAATATTAATAATAATAAAATGTTCTTTTTTAGAGACTTAGTGATGTGTGTAAAAAAGTTAGGATGATGCTGTGTGAAGCACAAGAGTTAATTTGTTCATGGTATCAGCATCATATAAAGAACCATTATTGATACATACATTTAATTTAAATTATTATATTTCCAACTAAGAAATTGATATTTATAATTCTCTTAAATTCAAAAAATAAATCATTCAACTGTTGATAATACCGTAGGGTGACCAATATTCACATTCAATTCATTAACTAAAATATTTAATTTTCAAAATAATTTAATTTAAAATGATTTTATTCACCACATATAATAAATATTCTCATTCCATTGAGACAATTCCTTGACTCCTTCTACCCAAATTTTATATATATATGAAATTTATTTCTCATAACTTCATGGTCTCCACTATATGAGATCTCAACAAGCTCTATCCTTCTCTTCACCATTGAGTCCAAGAGCTTGATAAGGTACATTTTTCTAATAATGTTCCATGAAAACTAATTCGGAATAATAAAAAATTTCTTCACTATATCCATCATAATATATAACTGATCATTATAAAAAAATCCATCACATTCAATGTCAATATAGATTTGTTGGGTTTTCACTGTTGTGTAAAACCAAAAGTCATTTTGTGAGAAACATTTATCATAGTGGAAAACCACCTAATAAAGAAAATTGTTTTTGGATTAAAAAATTATGACACATTATTTTAATATATTACACATTAAAAATTACGATGTAATCTATGATCATAATATATTTAAATCCATTATTATAGTTCGTAAAGAGTTTCTAAATTCACAAATCATATCCCCAAAGAGTTCAAAACTAGGAGTCTAGAATGTCCTATTTTCTTCCATCGGTTCACAATCAATTATAGACCAAGACATATTTTTCAGGTTAGTTACCCCTTGATACATCTATTACAAAGACTGACCTTTTTGTTGAATGCATATCGGGATATAATTTCTTGAACACTGCTCTCTATATCCTTTACTGTGATTATACGTAATTATCTGAAATATAGATTATCTGTTGAATTATAATTATAGAAATCACTAAAAATATCCATATAAATATACCTATGTGTCATATTAATTTTTTTAATCCTTATTTCACTAGGTTAACTATACATTTCAATTGTTACCAATTATTTTGTCCGATAATTTTCATACCAAAATATTACATATTTTTAGTGAAATATTAAATTAATTACAAAGGTACAAGACCATGAAATGAAATATTTTATTATATTTGGATACTATATACATAATATTCTAACATGGTGGATGATATTAATCATTTCAAATAAATATCTTCCTTTATATTAATCAATAAAATCATACCAAACATAAAACCTTTCTTCACAACATTGGAAAAGGAATCATAATATTGGGTGAGATCAAATTTTAGTAAGGGAAAAAATGAAGATATGTATGCATGGAATGATAATAAGGATAATTGGAACATCATAATAATAATGCAAAACTCTACCGTAAATATCAATGATCATTAACAAGAAAAATAGAATAAATATTGATAGCTCATAAGATTTGAATCATAAGGAAATCAAATAACATGATTCATCAGAGAATAACATTGGCTTAAGACATAGATATATAGAATGAAAATCATCTTACAAAATATAAAAAAAGTTAAAATTAAATAGGTTCACTAATTTTGTTAAGTACATGAAATTAGTTCCTCAAATTAACTTATGGACGTTTGCCCATTTCTATGCATGACATTGTGATATGTAATATGGTTCACAGATAACATTGTTGAAATGTAATCAGGTTCAAATATAATATTTTTTACTTGAAATCATATTGAAGCATAACATTATAAACATATAATTACATTCCCTCATAACATTGGGTACATCTAACCAGGTTTACACGTTACATTGAGAACATGTTTTTACGTTGACAAATAGGTGTGTAGTCCATCTCCACAACACACACTAGCATCCCCATTGGTAGACATGGCTTGTTGTACTGGGTTCAGTCACAATTTCAGCCATGTCTATCTCATTTGATTTATAAATCACTACCCAATTCATAAAATTGATATATAGGTCTCACTCATCTCATAGTGAATAAAAGTTATGAGTTCTACACTATAATAACCATGAACCATATCAAAACCCTTTGAATATAATAGGTATTATAAATTATTAATCATACCCAAAATGTGGAAAAAAATAAAGGTTCCAGAGTCATTTCATCATACGATTAATTGTCAAAATAAGTGCATTTGGAATCATTTCATCATGTAATATCGTATGTAAGACAAATGGTTTTCATAAAAAACATATCAACACAAACATTAAAATAATGAATAAGAATGGTATATTTGGATAATTTCCCCAATATGGATTATGTAACACCAAAATATGATATCTTAGAGGGAAAATAATTTTGAAGGATTATTTAAAAAATTAAATTAATAATGTGTCCTTTCCCCCTTTGAATTTTTTTTTGAATAAAATAAAAACTATTTAAAGTATTTATTTAAAATAACCTTCCAAACAAAAAAATATTCAATTTAAATTCATTTTAACCACAATTAAAACATAAAAATGTAATTAATTAATTTTATTACAAAAAATATTTTGAAACATATAAAGTAATATTCAAAAATATTTAAAATAATTTGTAAATATGAAACATCTTCTGGATCCTATTTAATGAAAATTATTTTAATGTATATTTTAGAAAATTTCAAAATATTTCATTGAACTTTTTTTTGATGAAAATGATTTCTAAATGAAGAGATAAATATTGTAATATTTTCTTAATGAAATTTACATAGTTATATTATTAAGTCAATATTGTAAAATGGTACCGTTACATGAGGATGTAAAGAGTTACTAGAGGATAATAAATTAATTTATCATTATTGTATTATAGATCAAAATATTTTAACATTGGAATAATAAAAAATATATAATGTAAAAATCTAATGATTATTAATAAATTTAGGGTATATTATAACAATGTTTTAGTATATACACATTATGAAATTTTATTGGCGCATAACATAATAAACTTCTCAATGAAATCATATTGAGACAAACAAATCACTTAATGATTTAGAAGATTTCAAACTGTAAACCACATGAATGAAATATCCTCAAATGGATATGTGAATAAAAAAATAATCATTATAATAATCATAAAATTCATTCTGGGGTAGTATGAACACCTATAAAGTAAATATGTAGTGATGTAGTCATGTGTTTCACCGATGTGAAAAATGAGACAAAACCCCTTTCCATAATTCTTGACTTCCATCGTAGTCATTTGAATGTCTTGTATAATAAATATAATATTATTATACATATATTATATAATTATATTTATATATATATATCATTTTATATATTATTTTTAAATGATATTTTGTTACAATTTTTAAAAAAATTTCATGTTAAAGGCATGTTTTAGGCAAGAATTATTTCTTAGACTACGTATTACCTTTTCATTTTGGTCCATTTACTTTTATCAAGATTTAATAACATAAGGAAATTAAAATATTATATATTTATCATATGTATTAATTATATATGTATTTATTGTAATCCATTATATTTACTTATTGGAAATGAAATACACTATTCATAAAGAGGATAGGCCAAACGTAGTCATGATTATTGTTTCAATTATCTTATCATATTGATAGATATAAAAAAATGATATATATATATAATTAAAATATAATTTTTATATAATTTATACCAAAGGAATTATTTATCCCAAAATCAAGGCATTCCATATAACGCGTGAACAAATACATCGCTTCGTAAGGTAGTAGTCCTCCACACACACAAACTATGTTCTCGTATTCCTGCGAAAAGAAAATAATAATGGTATATGTGATATAATAATTGTAGAGGCAAGATAAAATCCTTAATGTTATATATTTAATATATATAGATTACATATATCATTTTTTTCAATAATATAAGTCGGTAATTGAAAAATGAATGACATCAGTTCTTAGCCAGTTGTCCACTGTACATGTGAATGATGATTTCATAACACTTTTCAAGGGTGTTTGATCATTTTTAGGATAAACAATTGAAATTAGAAAAATATCATTATATATTTGATAATAAGGATATTAGGTATTCACATTATAATATAAATTTAAATATAATAATAATTAAATAAAATGTCGTTCCATGTTGATAATATCATGAAATCTGCATTTTAGTATAATTTAGAAAACCCTATTCATTCACACCATTACAATTTAGATAACCCTATTCATAACCACCATTCCAATGGGTAGGTGTCGACTATCATATTATATTAAAATATTTTATTATTATGAAACATTTCATTTAAATAGTATATCACATGTAACCGATGCTAAACATTCTACTGTGTGCAACAATAGAGAAATATAGTATTCCAAATAAATAAAGCTAAATAATTTTTTTTGAGTATCATAGTATTAAAAATCAGTTTCATATAAGGAAATATTAACTTTTTGAAGCATGAAACTTAATCCATCAATGAATTTAAATTTATTCAAAAATGAAAAAAAATCACATAAACTGACTGTCTTACAAGCAAATAACATTATTTTATTAAAGGGACTAATATGACTAGGGGTAGTTTCCCAATTTCAAAAAATCTCATTACCAAAACCTATGGGGACACTATTAGAAGAACCTTACCAACATGATAAAATTTCATATGACATTTGTGACTTCATGATAACATTAATAATGAAATTATTCCATCATTATGTGATGCTAAATGGATTTAACCTTAATTAGATTTCATAATCTATATCAAGTCTCAATAGTTTTCATTATAAATTAAAATATACCATAGCTGATCGATAAAAATCATTCTAAATAATGATATATAAGGAGACATACAGATACATGAGGGGAAGTTATTGTTATATGAAAACTCATGTAGATGAACATGTTCATCCTAACAACCATTAAAATCTAGATAACAAGATATCAAAATATCCTCTAAGGATTAACTATATCTATAAGATGATATTCTTTATATGGATGATAATACGTGTTGAAACTAAACTCCATTTCATGTTCATATTGATTACCACTCAAAAATTTCATGGTAGACCATGAATCGTGGTCAGATACAACTGAATGTTGTACTCCATGAATCATCAAAAAATCATTAATGTGTATCATTGAATACTAATCTATATGGAAATATTTTGTAATAGGGGAAAAAGTTTAATTTTTATGGTGATCAACAATAATACACATAAAATCATTCTCATTTGATGTTTTGGGAAGTCTAGTGACGAAATCAAGGGTGATGTTCTCTGATTACCCTTATAGTGATGGTAATGGATATAATATCCCCTTACACATTTTTCACTAACCCTTATCTTGAAAACATACTAATAATTTAGATATATTAACTAAAATATATATCTTCTTGCTAGACCTATGTAAATATTCATTCAAATCAATATATATCAGCATTATTATAGAATGAATATAAGTTTAAGAGATATGATCTTACTCTATTTACACATTCTTAAAATCTTGTATAGATGGAACACATAAATGGTTCCTAGACCATATATTTCCACCTATCATTTTTTAAATAAGGGACATTTCTATTATTTTTTTTCCATACATATTCATTCACCACTTCATTAATCCTCGCATGGATATATGCTTAAATATTTCATTGATTATGATAAGTATTCTCCCTTTCAATTAGGTTTTCAAGATCCATACTCTGAAAATAAAAGTAATTGGAACTTTTTCAATCCTCATCATGTATATGCTACCATGATCCCTTAGACCAAAAGCATCATTCACCTTATTATTTTCCCATGTTGGTAATTCTTCGACCATTTGTAATATTTAATCATCTTTAACCATCATCCCAGGAACATATTAGAATCCTTTTGATATTTTATACATTAAAGTTCTGTAATCTATATATATATCCATATTTTTTATTAATATAATTCATCCATATATTTAGTGGTAAAATTACATATGATTACTCTGAATCATGAGATGGGTGATTTTTTACATGAACATTAAATTCCTGTAAGACATTAGCTATAAACATGTCATTTTTCATAATATATTCCAAACACTTAATTGATACATCATTGTAGATTATAAACCCTTATCCTACGTAGTGTAATATAATAGTAGGTGAGATGACTAATATTTAATTTAGTTCTTTGAATATTTACTCACATTAATATATCTAAATAATCATGGATCATTTTCAAGATCACAAGGTGATCAGATTATATAGTAATAAAAATTCATCAAAAAACATTGATTATATCATGATAAACCATGAAAACAATATATCTGAATCACCACGGTTAGAATAGTACAATATTTTTTTGCCTCTATCTCTGTTAGGACTACAAATTTTCACTTTATTGAGATTATATAACTCAACAATAAAACCATTATCACCCATTATTATGACATAGTAAAATTTTCATATAGTTTCTCATTTCATATTGTCTTTTGTACAATTATAATTTGATATTCATTGTGATTATTAGTCATAAAATATATAATAATATCATCTATAATTAATACCTCAAATAGATCAAGGTAATATCTAAAATATATTCTCATTAAATCAGTGAAGAGAGTTTGGTATTTGAAAAAAAAATGATATCACTGTATATCCGCAGTGTCCATAGCAAATATAAAATGTTTTCTTTGGTATATTTTCTGACGAAAACATTATTTATGATATAAATAAAAAAGGTAAATCAAGGAAATGTATTGATCTCATTATAGTATACTAAATATGTTAACAATATGAGGTATTACATAATTACTCTTTATTGTTGTCTTGTTTATCTTACAATAATCCACAGAGAGGTTCATGGATCCATATTAACATTCAACAGAAATATAAGGTTAAACCCATTGTGACACACTAGGCCAAATTAACCCCTATTTATGTTTATCTTGGAGTTTATTATTCAATTTTGGAAACTCAGTCCAACCCATTATATAGCAAGTATTTGATATATGCATGGAACCATGTATGAGTTTTATTAAGTAATAATCTTAAATTTTTTTGGATGACTAAAAAACTCTTCTGGAGCGAAATTATAAAACTCTAGAACAATGGATATTTCATCTAATTTGATTTTATCCCCAACCATTGGAGATAAATTTACCTCTGGAATAAGAATGAAATCATACACAATGGAAGAAATTTTTATCATAAGTTCATCTTTATTGTTGCATTGAAAGGTGGTAATAGATATGTTTTGAAAATGAAATTATACTTCTATTCATGATCAATTAATATTTGATATATATAGGGAAATTAAATACATTCTTAAGATAACATGGAATTCAACCATATGATGACTAACAATAGTTAAATATATTATAATTTAAAAAACATCAACTAAAGTGGAATCATATATTTGAGATAAAATAATACTTACCATACTAGTTTTCACCGATAATTCAATATCAAACCATTTGGATGAAATCTTAATAACCAAAGTAAACTATTCATGTATGAATGGAAGGGTGTATAAAGAGTCAATATGGATATTAGTAGTTCTAGAGTTGATTGTAAACGTACCTTCCACCACGTCGTTATTACATTCCTCTTCAAAAGTAGTGATTAAATGATATTTCACATCATATATTGGGATAAAATGTATCTAAAACCTATAATATTTATTAATCATTGTATTTGGGAAATCATTAGCATGCATCCCATACTACTTTAATTCGAAACACTTGTGTGTGGTTTGATCATTTTGTTGATAATTCTCTCTATTTTATCCATTATAAAACTAATTCCCATCACATATGTAATTAATTTTCTAATGAATATCCTACCCAATGTTAAAAAAATTACATTTACCCATATGGTAAATTCTTCCTTATTTTATTACACTATTTTTTCATTAAGGGAGGCTTATAAACTTCTTTCTATGGGTTTTTTATTTTCCTTTTAACTATAATTTTATTTTCATAATCAATATTGTGAGATTTATGGTTATCATAGATATCTATTTTTACATTGAGAAAACGTGGAATTATTTATACATATATACTCAATTAAATATTTGATAAAACACTTGGAGTACATGGTTTTATCATAATGATGAATCAATAATCGTTACATTCATATTACATAGTAATTCAAGAAGAATACATTGAATCTGTTGCAATATTTTCTACATGTTTACCAACATATCCATCATTCTTCTACATTATCAGAAGTAATTCAATCTATTGTTTTGAAAAAAATGTAGTAATTACTTATTGAAAATATATATTAAATCACCCCTCTCCATGGTTTCAATTTCATCATACTAACTTGTATTCCTGATGATAGTCCACCATTTATCCACATAACCTAAAATATTATAGAACACAGAAATGTATTTTCCATTTAATTATGATTGGTGAATGGAAAACAAATTTTCAGTTGTGTTGATCCATTTATGAACAACGAGTTGATAAACAGAACCACTAAAATAATTTTGATGTTACCTTATGAAGGACTCAACATAATATTTTTCCCTTGTTTTTTCTGTTAGATATTAACAATGATTCATGGATTGAAAAATTTATGCCAATATATCAATGATATTTTTTATTCTATATCCCATAACATATAGCTATATAAAAGTAAAATAATTGAATTTCTTGTTACACTCATAATTAACATGGGTTTTCCATGTCTCAAATATTTACTAAAACAGTAAAAAAATGTAGTGTAAGAAATAATAATCATTATGGGCACCACGTAATATTGAAAAATAACTTATAGGATTCCTATGTTATAAAAAAATTTTCACTTCTAATAAATCGTAGGTTTATACTAGTAAATTCATAGAAACCATCTATTTATATCCTCCATATGGTTTTTAAAGTGATTAAAATCTCCATTGTATTTCTAATGGCATTGTCAAAATGAAGTGTGACGAAAATAATATTATCACGAACCATGTAATGATCGGGCCCATCTAAATAAAAAAATTTCAGATTTATTATACCTAGGTACTTATATCCAAGAGGAAAATCCCCGTTTAGTATCCAAAACAGGATTTAATATCTTGGAAACCACTATCTCTTTCCTTTAACAAAATTACAATACATTTCCCATTAATTGTCTCATCCTTATTCATATCCATTGGTATACCACTAAAATTTTGCCATCCTTGTTTGGAATAGAAATCTAAAAAATTTACAGATACCAAATCCATAGTCCAAAACTCCTCATACATAAATATAATATCTTAATAGAAAAAAATAAATAGATTACATAAGAATAAATGATACAGTTTTTTATGTCTATTAATGTTGTAAAATTGGACACATAATCAGTTGATTGAAAATTAAGATATGTAATATCCAAATAGTTTCTTTATAACTAGCACCCATATTACACATATCATACATAATAACTTTCATCAGATCCTAGAATTTTGAAAAGACCTAATTGGTGAGATTCTATGCTCGATAAGGGTTAATAAGTGCGATAACATTATATTGTGCACAAAATGTAATGAGAACATGATATTAATATTTGAATACAATATAAAATATGTCACATATCATAAATATGAATCATGGTATTAATTTATGATTTTTATAAAACATGAATAATAATAGAATCAAAGAACAAGAACCATGGGAACATAAAAGTATCATAAGTCATAGTTGTTTCTATAGATATTAGGTATAAAAAATAATTTAATTTTTAGTTCTTGTCTCAATTACAATATCATCATTGTAGCATGGGTTCACTACACAAAACATAATAGTATTCATGTTTTACACCCAAGACTATCATATTCGATATAATCCCATACATAACTTTTTTCAACACCCCTTTAAGTACTATTTTACGAATGATATTTCATTATTTATACAATTATTTAAGAGATATATAGTTCCTACTCGTAAAATGAATAAAAATCATACCTATGTGTGACATAGGATCATAAAGCAATCATAATTTTCTATTCAATGAAAAAATATGTTTTACAAGAATATAATCATAATATGAACTATGAAAAAGAAATAGGATTCATAATCATTTCAGTACTTTTTCATATAATAACAAATAAAAATAAATAGGTTAGGTAAGAATTTAATCATTGTATTACCCCCTAAAAAGATTCTAGTTTTATTAGATTTATATCATGATATAAACCATGAGATAGAAAATATATTCATTAAAATATTATCATCGTAAACCAAAAAAATCAAAATATATAATAAATACTATATCATTTGATCATATCCCATGTAATGATTATGAAACATAAAAGGATTCCATCTTCTATTTAAAATTATTTTGAAAGATCACTTGTAATAATTAATTATGAAAATAAAAATTTCACATTGAAAGTATCATTAAAAAAATTGTAATGAAATTTTAAAACATATATTTTAAAATTACATATCAAACAAATAAAGGATTGTTCAAATAAATTAATGGTCTCGAATTTGGGAAATCATATTCATTTAATATATATTAAAATAAAAAGTCCCTTCACATATTTTGTAAAATCCAAACATGAATTGTTAGAAAACAATACATGAAAGATCCCATAAAAACATTTCATAAAAATTAAAATTTAGGTAAAAATGTATTTAATTATTTATTTTCATGATTCTCAAATTAATTGGGAAAACATTTCTTGAACACATGGATATGGAAGAAAAATGATTATTGAATTATGATGGAAATAAAGATGATTTGTATTAAAATTATTATCTTGAACTCATCAGTAAATACATAGAGTAAATTGAATGTAAAATGTATTATAATGAAATAAATGTACCAAAATTAAATTAATTATTTTCTTGAGAGATATATCATATGACTTCATCGTTGGATGCATAATAATAATCAATCAAATGAAATGATGATATTTTATCCAAAAAACATTACCAATTTGGTAAAATTGAATCATAATCTGCATGAAATAATAATAATAAATAATACATATAAAATAAAATGAATGTTGAACTGAAGAAAATTAACAGGTTCCTAACATAACGTATATCACATAAAATAAAAATTGAAACCCAAATATTTTTCTTAATGTATCTGATTCATCAATAAACATTAATAATACATGTATAATATATATAAGATTATTTTCAATCTATTTAAAATAATAATTATATATATTATGTAATATATTATTTAATTATAACGATTTATTACACTTTTATTAACACATCCTTATCGAAGCCATGATTCTTGAAATGACTGCTTTGTTTTTCTTGCATGTTTTCATATGTTATATTTGTATCTCATACCATGACCATGGTAAAAGAATATACATAATATTAACTGTGATATAAATATGATATATGGTAATTTTAAATGTATATAGAGTAATCCATAATGTATTAAGATATAAAAAAGTCATAGTTTTGGAGGAGGGAAAGTGGTACGTATTCAGGATCACTGATTCCATTTTATCATGAGATTAAAAAAAATAATGGTGGATAATATTTTAACATCAAATAATTATAGTTATGAAATATATATATATATATAATAGGTTATTTAAAACAACTTTTATTACCTTCGATGTTATGTGTGATTGAAACATGTTGCATCATGAGGTGGTTTTCATTCATACAGACGAGCGACGTTATTGTATTCCCACATATTAGAAGGTAATACTATATATTTAATTTAATAGTAATAGATGTATAATATTATCTTAAAAATCATATATAAAAACATTTAACCCATCATTATATATATCTTTGAGAGGTGGTGATAGAAAATGAATAACATTGGTTTGTGATGCGGTACTCTTTCTTGCATAGAAATGATGATTACGAATCCCATTTAATGGAGGTTGAGATGGATATATGTTTATAAAAAATCATCAAAATCTAAATATATGGATTTTTTATTTGTATTTTTATCATTATTTTCAAATAATTCATGGATTAATATTAAGAATATGTAACATAAAATGTCATAGTTAAAAACAATACCTCCTCTCTATAAAACCATGTTAAACATACCCTAAAGAATTCTTAGATTCAAAATATGATTTTAAAAAATTAATCTTGTTTTTTTGTGGCGGTATAAGATTATATTATTTGAGTTGTAATTTTCTATAAAAAATGGTTCTCAAATTGTGAATGGGAGATTAGAGGGGGTGACATTTTGTAACAGACGTGTGTGCCACACTTTTTAGTTTTTAGAATGAAAAAGGTGTACCCACTTTTGACAATAACAAGGCTAAAAAAATGGATCATTATCGAATGAAATAGGTTATAAGGATAAAAATTTCTATAAAATGGGATGTGGAAATATGTTGTGAATTTTTTAAAGATTATAATCTTTGATTAACACCTAAAAACATTTTTATCCTTAACCAAACAATTAATTTTTACTAGTTTTCATATTATATTTAACAAAAAAATATTTTTAATTTATTATATATTAAAAACTATTCCTATTCCACATATATAATTAATTTTACCAAATTATATTCATAGAATTTGAAATATATAATTAAAATTAAACCGACAAACATGATGGGAAAATTGTTTTGCAATGGGAAACTGTTCAAAAGTTTAAAAAAATTATATCAAAATTAAATATGATATTTATTCCAATTAAAATAATTAGATAAATTGATATATAAATATGATAATTCTTCCTCTAAAAAATTAAAACAAAAAGGAAAAATACAAATTATATTAATGAAAATGATGTTTTAAAAAACAGTACTTTTCACTATTCATCTAGAAATTAATATTTTTAGAAAAAAACACCAAAATTCACTAGAAGATAATTTTATCTTGAATAATAAAAATATATAATTTATTTTATAAAATTATATTTCAAAAAAATTAAAATATTATTCTTATTATTATACAAAATTTAAATAAAACCCATTTATTTAAATATTATTTTATAAACTATAAATCCTTTAAAAAAAATACAGATCCATTTTGTCAATTTGTTTTATTTATATAAAACAATAATTATAAAATTTTAATATGTGATTATTTTTATTCACCCCATGATGTTTATGGATAGAAAACAATTATTTGTTTAAAAAAAATATATTAATGGTTTTTCGCAGTTCATTAAAACTAAATATTGTGTTTGATGATTTGAAAATAATTATCCGTCTTCATACCCTAAATTTACCATGTAGATTAAAAACACTAGTGTGTATTTTATAATAATTAACCAACTATGTGGTCTTGTTTAAAAAAAATATTTATATTTCATCCATAATATCCACTAATATTCATGATAAGAAAGATGTTGTTCTGGTGGTATAACCTCTATGTTCTATCCATGTGAAGGTTCATGTATATACATATCGAGGAGAGATACATTGAACAAATTGTTGTGTTGATTGAGGCTTAGTGAAAGTTCCAAATGGTTGGATACTTCCATAATACGATCAAAAATATCGAATGGACTGATATACCTAGGGATTAATATTACCTTCTTTCCAAACAACATTAATTTACACCACAAGAAGATTATTATAAAAATAATGTTATAAAAATCAAATTCAAAATCATGAATGTTATTCTTATAATAAAATTTCATTATACATTGTACCACCGATATGTTCTTCTAAATTTCTCTAATCTTATCTTCTATTACCTTATCTGTATCATGTCCCAATTACTTCATAACACTAATTTTATATTATTTTGGTGTAATAGTAAAATTACTTCCATAGAGGGTTTCAAAAGGATTCATTAGATTGATCACGAGAAATATAATATTTACATAATTCTATACAATTGGAACCATTGATCCCAATAACTTTTAAAAATTAGAGAATGAGATAAAAACTTATCCTATTGGATTTGAATTTTTCTCTCAGACTAACTGTAAAACATTGACATATTATGATAAATTTTAATGTAAATTAAACTTAATTGATTGATTTAATTGAATTCTATTCAATGTTATGATTTTCATAAATTAAACACCATGTTAATATTAAAATACAAACAAAATTTAGATTAAATCTCCCTACATGAGGCACTATGTGTTTCTTTTGTTACAGACAATGTTGATTTGATTCAATATATGGGGTTACACACAATACTGAGTTCTACTGAAATAAATATTCTATTAATAATGTTAAAGATAATTAATATTTATTTAAAACTAATTCATTTATGGGATAAATTAAATTATGAAAATATGGATTACAAATGCATGTATCATTAATTATTAGTTGACTAATTAAATTTAAATCAATGTAAAACCATTTTGCAGTCATTGGAAATAAATTAATATAAAAATATATTAATAAATTAATTACACCACTGTTAGTGATTTATTTTCGGTAATTTAATATGTAATGTATTATTTTGGATATTTAACAATGATTATATAGGTTAACTAGATAATAGATATGAATAAATCTGGCTTTTCTCTTTAATAAACTATATATTTATAAAAAAGATATTTAACACCTTTTAAAGGAAGACATGTTTTAAACTAATTTATTTTAAAAAATTTAAAATAGTTTTTGTTATTTGCATTAAAAATTAATTTTTTTAATGCATAGTGAAAAATTTTGAATTTTAATTGAAAAATGAATATTTATCAAATTAATTTATATATGTAAATTATATTTTAAATTGTTTTAATGTATAATTATTTCAATTATACATAAATTAATCCAATTTAGGTCATTGTTATATTGAAATTGGATTTAAAAACATTTAAATATTTAAATAATTTTATCATTAAAAACATGTTTTCTCATCCCATCCGTGGGATTAATTTTTTATTCATTTATACTTATTTTTTAATTAGCATTGGAAAAAAATGGATTCCCTTTTTTTAATAAAAAATTTATAATGTCTAGTAAATTGGATATAGTTTTCTACCAAATTGATTAATGAAAAAGATTAAAATTAATTATAGTGATTTATGTAAAAATAGGATTACATAGTTTTTAAAGATAAACATGACCTGTAAAATTACCATGAACGTATAAAAATTACATTTTAAATCTCTCTATCAACCAATTACCCTATTTTGTCAATAATTGATTTATATTGGAGGCACATCGTGCTTATACAAAAAAATAACTGTAATTATATAATTGTTATCATTATAACATATTAGTAAGAATGGAATGATTTAACATGATTAAATGAATATTGAAATATTATATATATATATATATATGGTTTTATTGAACATTAAATTAAAATTAAAATAAAAAACTTCTAGAAATAAAAAAAAACATTTTCTGATAAAAGAATTTAATTGTTCACAAGTTTGTTTTATACATATAAATAATAAAATCACTATTGCTGGATTATATTAATGATATATATAATATAATAAATAACGTTTTAAACATTAATCCGATGTGTTTTCTTTACATTATATAAAAAAATCATATTTTAATGAGAAAAATATTTATTTTAAAAAAATTCAATTATTCCTCATTTTAATGGATGACAACATTATAGGATAAAATTTTACTATTTTATAAATTTTATTTGAAAAAATATTGTTATTATTTGTAATATTAATATAAAAATTAATATTTTTATATATATTTTTTTATTATAAAATTCATTTTTTGATGAATTGTGAAAAGTAACACATTTTAATTGAAAATCATTTTTTATCTAAATAATTTTTTGAGTTAAATTGTATATTTATTTGTATTTAAAGTAAAAAATATAAATTTTATAAAATATAATCCTATTTATCTCATTTTAATCAATTACTTAATTATTTCGAATAAAAAACATTTCATTGTTTTCAACATTTCAACATAAAAAACTTGTATTTCTACTTTTCTCACAACATCAAAAACATTAATTTTAAAGTAATTTTAAGATTTTTATGTCATTTTAAAAATGGATCAGATAATTGGAGTTATAATATTTAAATTTATTAAATAGGTTCCTATTATTTTTTGTCCAATATGATTAATTAGTTTTGGAAAATTTAATTACCACGGTTTAGGGTAAATCGTGTAATTTAAGGTAAAAAATATTATAGATATTATAAAATGACCCTAATAGTATATAAATTTTTATTGGATGATTATATTTCATCCATAATAATTCTAAGGATTGGATATGTGACTATTTATGTTGTTCGGGATTATATTTAAACCATTATATTTTTGTATTCACTAAATAGTAAAACATGTCAGACTCTTATTTTTCTCATGTGAAATATTTTAATATGGGGATTTATAGGTGATACATTCAACTATAACTATTTTTCAAAATATAAAATAATTATACTCCCCATGGTAATTTATTTTATATTTTAAAGGAATATATAATTAACTGATTTTTTGGCACAACGATGATGCTGTAATTGTTTAATTAATGAAAATATCAATGAAATGATTTCAAAAATATTAAAATAAATCTAATTTGATACAAATAGTGTCATATAGTAATATATTGATTAATTTTACATATTACAAATGAGTTAAAATATTGGTTTATAATTTATCATGTGGTTATGATATTTTTATAAATACTTGTAATAAATATTGACAAAATTGACATTAATGGTATTTTAAAAATATTAATATTTTATTAATTATTATAAAATTAATCAAAATAAGAAATCTGGCCAAAAATATGGATAATGTTTTAGATATCACATTCGATTGATTTATGGTCCATTAGGAAGTTTATTATAACTATGTTAAAACACTAAGAGTAAAAATCCATGTTGTCATTGTAATAGATTAAGGGTATAAATAATGGTTAATGCCAAAAGATTATGACAACGAAAATAAAAAAATATAGGAATTTTATTCGGTATATTTATTTATAAAATTAATTATTATAAACATAAAATAAATCATTTTGGATTGATATGTAATAAATAAATAATTTCTATTATTTTAATATTTTTAGGAATATTAAGAGTGCCCCTTCCCTTTATTATAAATGGGAATATCTGGTTGTCGTTTTTAAAAAAATGCAAATCCATTCTATTTAAAAAATCTATATCTTAATCCATTACTTGTATCCATTTCCACAATATCGATCACTTTTTTATGCACAACATAACCCTTATTGTTCTTAAATTCTTAAGCCAAGGCAATTGTCCAAAGAAAATGTATTGTTTTTAATAAAGTGGTTTGTATTGATTCAATTAAATCTCTATAAAATATACTTAAACCATTATTAAATACAATATCATGTATAATAAACATAATTAGATGTTATTATGTTAATATCATCACCAAAATCAATTTACACGTCCATCAAATGTGAAAAGAAGTTATCGGTCATCTATATGATTAACTACCACCTCTTGAATTGATGATTTTCCCCATAACTATATATCAGGACTATTTATAATGGCTGAATTAAAATTTATATACAATATTGACAGAATATTTAACATTATTAATGGATAATATTTTATTACATTACCGTGAAAAAATACTAATAGTGATGTTCATGGGTACATGTGAATTTTCACGTCCATGAAGCGACGCGACATGTTTTTCATAACTACATCACATGGTTGGAATAGATTAGTATACTAAAATTATTAATATGCTATTATTTAATTATTATATTCAATGATGATAAAATAGAAAAAATGAAATATTACTCATGGTTATGTACGACTGACACTCTACATAATTGTAACATAGTAAATTTTTTAATATCAATATATAATGGGAGTAAATAAATGATTAATTTGTGAATAAATTATATTAAAATGAAAATAATATTATTTTTGATTTTATGGAAGAATTTCCACATTTACTATAAACATTATACCAAATTCATTTTGGACACAAGTATCCAATGCCATATAAACATCTAACATGAAATAAAATATTTATTTATTTGTCAAAACGTTATTTTAAGTTGTATGAGAGGAATAATATATAATAAAAATTTTCTAAATTTATTAAATAAATTATAAATTATTATTATCTAGGAAGATAATGATTGTGCGTTGCGAGTTAGACTCAATGTTTGGGACTTTTTAATTGAAACATCATTTCTTATGTTTTAAGAAATTATTTTAAAAAACGTTCATATTCATGTTCATAAAATTAAAATTATATTTATTAATTATTTATAAGGAAGTAATTTTAAAAAAAATTAATTTCTTGAATTTATCTCAAAAAATATTAAACAAAATGGTTTTTTCTAATGTATTACATACTAGATTTTCTTGTAACTTTTATTTATTTGGTACCCATTTCATATTCATCCTTTATTTCTACTGGGTGATTTATTTGTCAACCATTTTTTATTTTATATCATGAATCAATTTGTTTTCCACATATATATAGTGTTTTTTAAATATTATTCATTCATGGTGCATATGTTTCAACTAGTTATAAACAGTTATGGGATATCTTAACTCTATATTCATTCATTGGGTTAAACCTGATTTTCATTCTCTATGTCATGATAATGTTGTATTTAAAATCAATATATATTATCTAATATTGTATATTGCCAATATTATTTTTATTTATTTGAATACTGATAATTAGTTCATTGGATTAATGTTACGATCTTTATATTGGACTTCATCTCAATTTTTAATCAAAAAGGCATATTTTGATATTACGTTGATATATTATTTTATGAGGTGTATATAACTCTCCCTTTCCATGATATATCATTTATTTATTTATTTTGATGATATTTAAAGTTTTTTTAATTTTCACTATTTCATGTGACATAGGATTCAACGGATTTCAAGGTAGTAAGGGAATTATAAACCAAATTTTCATTCAAGGGATTAAGCATCTACATATTGATTATATCATGATAACCATATATGTGAAATTAATTTTTAATAGACATTGTTTTATTTCCAATTTCATATTTGAATTTATTGGAAATACATATAATTGATTCATTTTATTAACACTCACTTCAATAATATAATTTTTAAAAGGTATTATGTTTTAAAAATCATCTTTTGAAGTTTCTCTTTCAATATTTTATTATAAAATCATAGATGTATGTTTTTTCATGCATGTAATGAATATAATTTAACAATTTCATTTTAATTTAATGGCCATAATCATCATTTATATGTTTAATATTTTATTGGGAAATAATTTATTTCATTAATGAGTGCATGACATTGTGAAAATGAAAATAAATCTAAAAAATATATATTTATTTTTTATCATTTTTTTACGAAATAAATATATGATAGGTTTATGTTATTATTTTTGGGAATTTGTAATGGGGAATGGTTTCTATTTGAAAAAATGTGGGTGGGTGAGCCCATTATAGATATATAGTTCAATGGGTAATTTAGGAAAGTTATAATTAATGGTATCCCTAATGATATTAAGAGAAGATAATATAGTGGTTATTCAAAATGTAACTATAGTGGTTACTCCCAATGTAGCAGAGTAAGATATAGTATACCTAGAATTTGTAAGAAAAATGATGTCTCGTGTAATCTAAATATCCCTTATATTTATTTTTGTGAGTTTTTTTATGAAAATAATGTTATTTTTCAAATGGAATATAAATAATTTTTTTGAATGATGATTTCTTTTTTTAAGAAAATATGTATGTTTATTTGGAATATGTTTTACATATTTTACTTCTATTGATAGTTTCTATTAATTTAGGTCCCTTACTATGATTTTTATTCTAACCCATGTTTTAAAAAAAATTACACAATAAAGGATGAGTATAGATGAGGTTGAATAAACAATGAATAATGTGAAGATATGTAATCAAACAATTCTCTATCTTAAAATGGTTTCATTTGGTAAAAAAATATAAGTCAAATATATGATTCCAATTTATGTGTATGAAATTACATTGTATGGTTTTTTTTCATTCTCTAAAACATTGGGTTGATTAGATCCTTGAATGTGAAATCATATTAAAAACACAAGAATATGTAATTTTTTATGACATTCACTAACAATATGGGATCAGGTAATGATTATTTTCAAACAATCCTACAATGATATTATATATCTATACATCACACATTCTATTTTTAATAATAATAAAATATACATATATTCAAGTATACTTTATAATCTCTATGGGATAATTTTTATTAAGGAATATATATATATTCTTCATCCATCATTCTTAATGACATTAAAAATAAGAGGCATCACCATTGATATCATATGTGTGAAAGAAATAATGACATGATTTATAGATTAATGATAATTTTATATATTAATGGATTACATACTAATTTTTGGGACCATGTTTAAATTGTACAAGATGATGGGGGGTGGGTGGATCAGGGTGTTTCCAACTTGAAACATTTAACTTGGTAATGTAAAAAATAATATAAAATATTTTTCCCACTTGAAAAAACAAATTAAATCTCTCATTCTTGAAAACACTCTCATATAAAAAACATAAATATATATGAATGTAATTTATGAAAAATGGAATTAGATATTAATTGGTACTAAAAAGGATATTTATAAATATCTCACACCAATTATGTCCTAATGTAAAAATATAATTTGATTTATTTCAAGTTGGAAATAATTTTTTTTCATGATCATTTCACCCAAAGTAATGCTTACATTAAAATATTTATTGCTTAGTCACTTCACACAAAAGTGTAACTCCCCATTCTTCCACATGACACAATACATCATGGAAGGAAGTGTATGTTTCTATACATGAGGGTTTGTTTTATAGTTTATAGAAAGATGGGCCTTCTATTGTTAGCCATATTAGTTTTTATATATCATAATTCTAAAATTTTGACTTTGTTACGGTGAATTCTCTCCAAAATCATTATTATCAATGATTAATGGGAGAAAATAATTTTTGTTTGGGTTGTATCGTTATATCATATCATCAATTCTATATAATGATATCCTTAAATTGAGATGACAACACATTTTAAGCCATGTAATCACAATATAGATAAAAAATTCTAGACGAAATTAAATTATTTTTTTATTTTTAAATAGATCTATCACTTTATACAATAACTATATTCATTAATGTATTTTAAGAAGATCATATTGTTTTATTAGAAATCCATATTGTTAGTCACACACATCATGTTATTTATTTTATTCCTCTTATTATTGACTATATGTGTCAATCAAAATACTAAATTACTTAATATACTAACCATACATTCTATATTCTTCCATAATTTTCATTTTATAATACATTAATAAAATAAAATTTGAAGGTTTAAAATTCAATGGTAGTTCTACGTATAATTCATAAATAAATATAGTCAAAACGTGCCTCCTTAATTCATATCAAAAATCAATATATCACTCCTTTTTATATTTAATTTTAATTAAAACACAAATCATCAAAATGGTTTTTAAATATGACCTCATTCTTAATTTCATTAATTTTTTTATATTTTCTATTTAAAAAACAATGATTTTTTACCTCCTAAAATGGAAAAAACAGTTCTATTTAATCAATTTCATATCCTAAATCATTTTTAACATTAAAACATTGTGTTTGGATTTGTTAAATTCTCACATTTATCATTTTTCATAATCTCTTCTGTAGAAATGATTTTATTCCAAACCAGAAACATTATTTTATTATTAATTTATATTTTACAAGACATTATTCCATTTCAATTTCAATTATTTTCTTTATCAAAATATTCACTATGGTGTCCTTTTAATTACATATATAATTATCCCTCCAATATAACAATAACAATTATATTTTCTGTTATATAAAATAAAACATTAATCTCACCATTTAAATCTATATAAGTTTTTTTTAAAAAAATTGTTTTTAATTTATCCATCGAATTATCCTTTTTTAATAATACCAAAAAATATATATATTTAAATATATCATAAAATTATATTTTTAATTCTATATTAAAATACCATACGATTGAATTCAAGATAAAACACCTCCAAATCTCAATCATGTGTTTTTGAAATAGATGAGTTACTCTAATTTATATTGATTATTTTTCATTTAACCTTATTTGGAATTCCGAAAACACTATTTATTCTAAAAATGGTCATTTTTATCCTATATATCTTTAAAGGCATCAAAATAATATCATGAATCTTCCATAGTAATTTGAATCAATAACTCTGTCTATTTTAATGAATTATACACCACCCTTACAATTATTGATTTAATCAATAACATCATTTTGAAAACTATGCTAATAACACACAAAAAAATCATGATTTAATATTACATGAGATTAGAATATTTTAATTTTAAATAAAAAAATTCCATTTTAACCATGCATAGGTCACTTGGGTGTAATTTATTCATATATAGACAATCAAATAATAATTTAATGAAATGAAATAATTTTGTATCCTATGATAATCAAAAAACAATTTTTGAAACACTTTGAATGTTACAAAATGACAATCCTATTCTATATTTGAAATTTTCCTTCTGCCAATTTCAAAAAAATTGAAATCTATTTCAAATAGAATAAAAATAAATCACCTCATTGATCATGTATACATGCCCGATTTATTATCAAAAATAAAACTTCTCCTTATATAGGAAATTTTTAATCATCCAAATCCACGTATATTGACAGTATAATTCTTATTCCATATATTCCTCATGAATACATTCCCTAATCCTCCATCCCCAAAAATCAGCTACTCAAAATAAAATTTTCATCATCTAATTGAAAATAAATTCCATCTATCACTTCCTTATATAACTTTCACAATATCATTCAATTTCACTAAAGATGATTTTTTTGTGACTCTTCACAGTGTGATAAACCATATAGGTAACCATTTAATCCATATTCATATTTTACAATATAATTCCACATATATTTATATTCCGTTCTTCAATTCAATATTCATTTTTTCAGATAGTTTTTCTCTAGGAATTATAAAATATAAAACAACTAATACCTCGGTTACAGTAACCCTTAATCTTCATTAAATACATTACGAATCCATTATTTTCAAATTCATTTTCATATATATGATTCCTTTCAATAAAAAGTCAGCAGAATTCAAAAACTAGGATTTAATTGAATATCGTTAACCACATTATCAATAAGATAAAATAGTTTTATATCTATAAATTTTTAAATATTAGCATTCATTTTATCGAAATTATCATTGAGTTCTATAGGGTTTTCATTATCAACTATTATCCCCCTCTATTTATCTAAATTAGTGTTTTCAGCCCCAAAAAATTAGTCTCATACAACCATACCACTTATTATCATTAATCTCTAAATATCACAATAGAAAACATAATTATCATGGATTTTTTTTTGATTTCTTGAGTTATTAAATCTAAATTTCACTTGTTGTATAATTATTTCTCCATATCATCATAGATAACCAATAATTAAATAAAACATATAATCCTAATGTTATTCCTGTTATATATACCACTAGATGTTTTATAATTTATTTTATAGTTATAATTATATTTTTTTTAATTTAATCAATTAAGCCACATGTTAGATAGTTTTTTTCAATATTTAATATTTTATTTCAAAAATTCATTATATCTCAATATTTTTTAAATAATTTCATTTTATTATTTTACTAATTTTTTATTAGTCATTATACAATACTATAACCCTACAAATTCATTACTCAATGTAATAGACAATATTAAATTTAAACAATATCATATTATTTCTTAACAGAATATAACTTAAAAAAATAAAATTAATCACGATTGAATCTATTCTTCCAATATTATCTCATTTATCTCAATCATAATTAAAAAAAATAGTAAAAAATCACAAAATTACAATGAATATGATTAATAAAACTATTAAATTAACATTAGTTAAAATATTGGTTGTAAATGAAAGAATCCCCAACATATTCATAACCAAAAGGTTTTAAATAATTAATTTTTACAATTTATCCTTTTAAATTTTATCTACAAGAATCCATAAATATATTTTCACAAATACATAACAACTAAAGTGTATTACTCTTCCATAATTCATTAATATTATATTATAACAGTTTTTTGACATGATTAAAAAGAATATATGTGTTAAATGATATCTAATACTGTTACGGCTACTCATTCAGCCTATGTTTTCATTATTATTTTTTAAATGTTTATATCATTCTGAAAATGGTGTTATTTAATTTATTTATGCATGAAATTATCTTGATACTTATTTAAATCTCATGTATAGAATTTATCTCACCTTGAATTCAAACGTGTCTCCAAATAACAAGATCATATGAAATAAAAAAATTAATTTCCCAGTTTATCTATAACAGCTATACCATCTTTTCAACATCACAATTTTTAATTGTATTAGGACTTGATACCATCATTGAGTTCTATAGAACTAGAATTAATTTTCATTAGGTGTATAAACACTAAAAAAATATATCTCCCCTTTAATCATACCCCACATTAATAATAGTTATAAATGAAAAATTATGTTGTGAGAGGTATACTTCCCAAAAACCCTGAAGTAATAGAATATTAGTGGTCATGGAAAATAAATGATTTTATTTCAATTCACTACTAGTCCTATCAAATGTTATCCTTGAAAGGCCACATACAAGAAATTCATGTTGATTATTTTTCTTAGATTTATCCATCTTCTTTTACTTCATCATCAATTAAATTGTTATAATAATTCCACTTATCAAAGTTTATATTAATGAAACCTCAAAATTTCATCCTTTTTCATATTTTATACACTATAGGATATCTGATACACATATCTTTATTTAATTTCATGTTTTATTTTTTTGATAGAACTAGGGAATATTTCATATCGATCAAATAGAATGTCTACTAGAGATACCTTATTCATATTTTTTCTGGATAAAACACTTCTCACATGAATACCCATTCTTTTTAAATTTGTGGTATAATACACAATTATTAACTAAATTTCTTTGAATGTTGTTTCATAGTCATATCCAAGGGTGAATCATGTAAATTTTCTAAAAAATATTCAAATTTTTTCAATATAATATATTATTCTTCATTATATTCATTCCCTCGTTACCATAATGATCAACATTTTAATGTTGGTATATTTTTTTATAATGGTTAAATGTCATTCTACACTCCATTTTATAGGACAAATAAAACATGTTCGGCTATATATTAACAAATATTATAATTCATAACAAGATATGAATATAAATTTTTTATACTATTCATGATCCATTGAGTTTCTAGAGGAAAATATGTTCTATTTTCTAAAATTCCACAATTTTATCAATTAATAACTACATTACAGTAAGTACATTATCCTCCGTATTAAGGTAGAATCTTATATTAAATCAATAATTATATATTTGAAAATTTTCAATAAAAACACATTACAGATACCATGAGAGTTATCCCCTTCATTCTTTTTTGATATTCCAGGTTCATCACACATTCATTGATCATATCATCCTTCTACATTAGTCTTGAAGTCATATTCTACAACATTGAGGCTACTTCCCATAATTATTTTAAATTATCAATTATTTTTTTAAGATGACAAATGAATTCATTTTTTTCATTCTCCTGAAATATTTTTCCAAAATCATGTATAGGATACTTGAGTTAACCACATTTAACATTCTAATTTTAGCCCATTTTGGAGATAAATAAATTCAATGCTAAATACTAATTTTTAATCTCCTTGTTTTCTAATTCCAATTAAATATTGAATTCCTAAAATACATGAATGATCTAAAATAAATATAATTTTTCATAAAATAAATATACATATTCTTGTTTACATCATATAAATCCTTCATATTTGTTAATATATGTCATTTAAAATTATTACAAGAACTCCCCATTTCATTAATTATCCATATGAGAATATTAATCAATTTATGTACGAGTATATTTAACAATAATGGTATCAAAATAATTACTTAAATTTTATTAACACATCAATTAAACGGTGTGTCATTCTATGAAAAGTTCTTATTCGTAATATTTTTATTCATATTATTTTTGAAACTAATTAGATATTCATCCACCAATGATGTTGAAATAAAAATATTATTTTCATGCTGTAATTTTGAAATAATAACATCATGTTTTTTCAATTTCTCAAATATTCGAGTGAATTTTTTAGTTTTATAGTATACCACATTTTCCCTAATCATGCCAGAATATTCTCATTTTTTATTTATAGAATAATTTCAATATATTTTGTTAATTAAATACATCAATTTATACACTCAATGGAATCAATTGAAAAATTCTTCTGAAAAATAGTATAAATCATTTCTCTAACAATCAGATATAATGTCATTTAATACAAGAGGACATTCCATTAACTATATATGTGTTCAACATATCAGAAAATATATTGAAGGAATAAGAAAATGGAAAAATCATTATGTTTATATAAAATATTTTCATACCCCCAAGAGTATGTAAATTTTGAGTCGTAGGGTGAATCAGGGTGTTTCACGTTTTCAATTTTTCAATTGATCACATTCTCCCTGATTGAAGGTATTTGTCTCTTTTTTAGAAGAACACATTTAGTTTAACAACTTTGATATAATTGTATCCTAAACCGGTAATATAATATAATATAATATTTTATTTTATTCATTCTACATGGGGACATTATATGGTTCACCGCAATTTTATAATTTCATTAATTACACATCAATGATATTTTGATTTACCAAAATCAACTATCAAACACTACTTATTAGATATATGATTAGTAATGGGATCTCCATTTGAAGGTTCTAAACAATTAAATGACATAGAGTTCATTCACCCATCATCCAATAAGAACCCCCTCTTATTCCACTCTACACATTGCTTCATGTAATGATTGTTTGTATATAGAAATTATGGTCTCTTAAATATTTTATAGTCATATGAGTGTGCTAAAAATTATCATTTGCTATTTCTAGCATCATATCCTCATTATTTATGATTTTTTTTCCATTTTCACTATATAACTCCTCTTAATTGGAAGACAAGATCAAATCCTTAATGTGGTGGTGGAATCCTCATTATTATTAATCAATTAATATAGATATTTTATTTTTTACTGTGAGTATAATATATTTTGTTCTATATAATCACAAAATTGAAGGCATGAACTATATATATTATAATATTCCAAAGGAATTATTAATTTTTATCTCATTATTAATCATCAATAACTAGATACCTAGATATTATTTTTTCTTCTAATCATTTTCCCCATGAAAATAGTTATAAAATAATTAACATTATATTATTCTTATAATGTATTAATTATTTTATTTTAACTCATTCCATGTTAATTTAAATGGAAATAAATAATTAATATTGTTCAATAACAATATTTTTATGAACAATTGTATTAAATTTTTTTTATTACATGAAAAAATCAAGTATTTACCTTAAACAATTACCAAAATATTACACTTATCACACATTATTAATCATTTAAAATTTCACCAAATGAATTAATATCAAATATATAAAATCATACCACATTATCCACAAATATAATTTAGAAATAGACCATTAACATGTTTTAGAAATAATATCATAATAATTACTATATTTTCAATTTAATTTTACATTATTGAGAACTCTATCTTAAACTACATCAAATTGGGAATAACTATTCAATTTTAACAACGAAATGTATTAGTTCAAACTTCCAATTAGATCTCAATATCTAATTTTAATAAATACTGAAATAATATTTAAATACAAATCATGATAATAAATCCCAATTTAATTATACATATGAATATATAATTGAATATAAATATAAATCTCTTATGTTTTTTTATCCATTTAAATATCCATTATATTATAAATGTAATGTTTTTCATGAGAAATCATTTTAATTATTAAGTTGAAAACATAAAAACAAGCCCTTTTAAAACAACCGTGTATAACCAAATATTTTATTTTCATTCGTTAAAAAAATATGATTATATGAATATATTTGTAAATTAATACTCTATATATGATACACGTCTAAGTTGTATCCATTATCTTCCATTTAACACCACATGTATCTTCCTCACCTTATAACATTATTAAAAAATTGTATTTTAATTTTATGTTAAGACCACCAACTATCAATAATTACATAATTAATTCCTTTATTAAATAATGTCTCTTTCATTAAAATCCAACCCTATAAGATGTAATAAAACAATATGATTGATATTGTTTATCCAAAATACATTCATTATGATTCATAAAAATTATGAAAAAATTAAATGTAGTAATATATGATATTTTAATTAAATAATTTATTTTTATCAATATTCCATTAAATTATTTATATCGTCATTTTTTATTGACAAGGTGAATATACAATGGAGGATTCTCCTTCCTATAAACTATTAAAATGAATTATAAAATAAAATAGAAGTATTAACTACATAAAAATCACAATGTGAATGTATTAAATATATTATTTTTGGTAGTTATATAAACCACATCCATGCGAAGGTCCTTACAGAATCGTTTAGCATAGGTTAGTTTAAGTATTATGTGAAAATATAATTCTCATTGTTATTCCATGAAAAATATATTAGTTTTTTATAATAATTAAATAATTATAAAAATGATGTCAAATATACATATTAATTTTTTAATTTTTAAAAAATTCATTATATATATCTAGACATAATGTTATGAAGAGTTTTTATACAATAAATTATTTTATTTATTAATAAATATAATTAAATGTTCAAAGCAATTGGGAACATCCCATGGGGAATATTTGAAGTGGTTTGGGGATTTTTAAATTTATGTTTTATAAATCATTCATTTTTTTAGATTTTATTTAATATTTTTTTTAATTACCAGAGTCTATAACACCATTTTAAGTTCTTCATTTAATAAAAATGCACTAACATTGAAGGGATTGAATATTAATCATTTATAGGTTCTTGGTGATTTATAAATCCTATGAAATATCCTAGGATGGATTATATTGACCTCATTTAAGGGGCCTATACAAGTATTATTTAAAATATCTCAGAAGGTTCAACATAAAATAGTGATGCATGATCATTATTTAGGTTTTATCAAATTCAAATTAATGATTCTATATTATAGAAATAAATTTTTAATGAGAAATTGTATTTTTTGGATAACAATTTACCCCATTAACACTCAATATGGTATAATTTAAACTTCTATATTGTTTGGTATTATGATAGAACTGATGAAAAATGTAGAAAAATAGTTTTCCAATATTCCTTATGACATGATATTTTGGATCGTTGAAAATAAATAATATCCTCAATAAAATTTATCATTTTCTATACCAATTTAAAAAAACCCAAAAAAAATCATTAAGATATTATTAATTATTCTATATAACATAAAATAATGGTAGACTACTAAGATATGTTACCCTTATTAAATAAATAATTAATACAATATATTAATAAAAATGAACGTACTAAAATCCAATTTAATTCCATTTTACATTCGTTAAAAACATTATGTACATATATTAAATTCTAAATTTGATGAAGTATAATTAATTTTTGAATTACTATCATGAAAATTCACCTTGAATTAATTATTAATTTCTTTAGAAAGAAATTATGTTTTAGTAAAAATAATAAATTTTTTGAAAAAAATAAATTTGTATTGCATCATAATTATGTTCTTCTAGAAAAATTAAAAAAATTGTATGAATTATGCATTTATATAATATTATTTTTAAATTAATTTATTCATTGAGATTATAAATATAATTTCTATTTTTTAGAGATAAATAACTATTTTGGTTTCATAAAAACTATTATCAATCATTGATTTGGATAATTTATTTTCTATGTTATATACAATTTTTTATTACCTTCAATAAATAAAAATTTCATTATATTTTTAGTAAATTATTTTTTATCATTAAAATCAATTATAATGATAATTTTCTCCCATATATATATATAAAGTTGGAAATATTAATTTTTTTTTAAAAAAGTCTTACATGATATAATATGTTTATTTAAATATAGAAATCCAAATTTTTTTCAAAAAAGAATTGATAAAAAGATTTAAAAATATAAAATAATATTCTTATTTTTATCTAATATGGACAATTTTAATTTTACTACTAAATATTAATTACTATGATATAAAATTTATTACCCCAAAAAAGTAAAGATGGTAAAATGTGTTTTTAATAAGATTATTTAAAAAAATTATAAAATCAAGATTTAAAATAAGTTGTTGGGATGATTTTTTTCTTTATTTTTTTCCACACTCAAATGTTTTGTAATTTTTAGCCATTATCACTTTAATAGTGTCATAGAGTTAATGAAAAATGGTTAGTTTTTTCTAAATGTTCAATTTTATCATCATATAAAAGGATACCACTTCGTATCTTTAGATATTAAAATAAATATTCTATTTTTCCTCATACCTATAAATTTTCCAAAGAAATATTATAGTATCCCATTTTCAGAATCCAATGCTCATTCATAGATAGCATAATCTATTACATTTCAAGGATAAATCCAATGAAAGATAAAGCCACCGATGTACGTATTATCTAATGCTTAAATTTCTATTATTAATATTACTCATATCAATATTTAACAGAATAATAATATTATTTAATAAATAAAATTATTATAATTACATTATTCATATAAATATTTAAAACCATAATTATTCATTTATATAAAATTAAAAAAATAGAGGAACATCATTCGTGCTTACATGTGGTGTACTACACCCATGAAGTATTTTTTCGAACATCATTATTTACTTTATTAATTACAAAATATTGAGATATATTTCTCTATCACATATAAAGAAATATGATTTCATTATAATTCGTTTATGAGGACATTATTTCAAAATAAAAACATATTTATCCATACTCATCGATCAATTTGAATTGAGTTAATTTTTATATTGGTTTAACAACATATCCGAAGGATTTAATAAACTCTTTTATATATGAATACAAGAAGGTGGTGTATAATATAAAAATAATATATTAATGAAATCTTTATCTATTATTTTTATTTAGGTATACAATTAATTATGTATCTTATTTTTATGTTTAATTTTTTCATTCACTAAAATAACTGAAATAAGCCACCACTAATTCGACTTTGATGCAACGTTATATAAAAATTATGGAATAATAGATGATATTAATAAATTGGTATTAAAATTAAATTATAGTACCATATATTATATATTAATTATGAACATTATGTCAAAATATGTGTAATTACATTAACAATATAAAATATTTCAAAATGTTTCAGGTAATGAAAAACCAAGTAGGTGAAATAATCTTTAAAAACAAATATATAGATAACAAATAATCATAAAATATTGATATAGAAGGTAACATATATTAATATTTTTTGAACTAAATTACTAATATATCTATCATGGTTTTACAAGAAGTTATAACTTCCTAATCTATGAAATGATACAATGTAAGTGTTTTGTCTCATATTTCTTTTCTTTAAGACAAAAAATATTTTAAACATATAATTTAATTTAAATACTATCTATACTGACACATAGTTATGTAATATCAGAAATTATATTTATCATAGTATTTTATCATTAATTTTATGTTCCCTTTATTTTCATGGGGTTATTATTTATTGTATTTTTTAAGCTATAAGTGTTTTTCATTTCAACGTCCTCTCAGTGAGACATGTTTTAATGTTATGTATAAATTTCAAATTTATATTGCATAAATAGTACGAAATAATAATGTTAGATATACCACCTAATTTAACAAATACTATTTAATGATCCCTATTATTTTATTCTTTTCAATGGAATTTTATTAATATTATACTAAAGCTATAAGGGGATATTTAGACTCAATTCCTTTCATTAGGACATAATCACTCATCAGTTTCCATTACAATTTAGTATTGTTGATTATGGTATGTTTTATAGAAACAATATAAAATAGAATATCACATTTCACACAATATATTTTTTTCTTAATAATTTAATGTATTGTTAAATTTAATTTTTATAAACAAAAATTCCCTTTACATTGATTCTGATTTCATTCCTTGTATAAATTTTTACATCCGACAAATTTTCTCCATTAATTAGTGAATTTTTTTTCTTTTATCTCTAATAATCATTTCTCACAAATTTAATCATTTTAATAATATATTTTTTTATATTTAAATTATACTTATTCTTAATAAGGTGTATAGAAAATGATCTAATTGTTTTCCAACCCTTTAAAAATTATATTTTATCATTTTTTCACCATATTATTTTAATAAAAAAATATTTACAATTTTAAATATTCCATTATTATAGATTCATTTTTTTATTGTATAAATTTTTTAACGTATTTTTAATTTCACTTTTTCTATATGTTACTTCTTTTTCAGGTTTCCATTTTTAAGGATTATTTTTAGATGATAATATTTTCGATGTGTTTAAAAATTATGTTTATATTTCACGAGATAATGATTTTTTTAAAATACTATTTTCCTAAATGTATTCATTTTTATTTTTTAAAAAATTGATACTTTTTAAATTTTTACACAAAACAATTACATTTATTATTTAATATATAAATCATATTTAAATTTTTTTTTTCATGGATTCAATTTTTTTATGATTTATCTCCAATGATGTTACATTTCTTGCATCACCATATATTACTATTGTCTTTTATTAATTTTTTGGAGACCATATTTTTTATATCAAGTTATTTTTTTCATGATGTTATTTCATACTATTTGGATGTTATATGAAAAAAATTACATGTCTTATTTATGAAGTGAAATGTGAATTATTTTTATAAGGAACACAGATATATGTATTATGAAATGGGGGGATGTATATCCCCACCAATAAATTAGTTAATAGTTATATCTAATGATATATAAATGTTATTTGTATATTTAGGTTATTGTTAGGATCACAAAGGATGAGTGTGATTTAGTTTAGATTACCTCCAAATTTAATGTGTGAAGGGGTTAGTATGTATCTATGATCATGAAGGGTGAGTATAATAGTGTTCATCTCTACCAAAATGTTTTCTAGTGAATGATTTTGTGGGGATATATTTTTACAATGATATTAAATCGTATGTTTATGATTTTTCCACTTTCATTGATATGTATCCTGGAATATGTAAATTGATACATTTTTTATATTTTCATTACATTGTAATAGTGTTATCATTTGACATATTCATCTTATGATTAACACAGAATGATTTATATTCCATTAAATAAGACATTTTTCTATATTAATTTATTTCCATAATGCTTATGATCATACTATTATGAAATTTTTTATGTGATCCTTGGAATATAATTAAAGTCATCCCTTTCTTGTTATTTTATATTCCATTATATGAATATGATTTTATCATGTGATATTTATAGAAATGGTCCAGATGATCATGATTATAGAGAGATGATTACTTACTTATGATAAATATCTTTATATTTCTAATATAAATTATTATAAACTTTTCATCCAGGGGATTTTCATTTGTTTTTTGAGAGGTTATATTTAAATCGTGAAATTTATGTACAATAAATGTAATGTTTGGCTTGGTTCAGTATTTTTTTTATTGAACAGATTCGTAATTTTTGGGGATTATTTTTGTCATATATGGTTTTAGATGTGATAGAAACATTATGAAAACCATAGATATGATACAATGATTATAAAGATATCTTTAAATATATATATAATACTGAGATGATGGGTTTCATTAAAATAAATCCATGTCTAGATATTAATCATGGATGTGGGTTTGGAATAGATACATCTATTGGTAATAAAACCAAAAATTAATTGTTGAGTATATCTCAAATATCATTATAGTTCATGGTGAATGAATCATTAATTCACACATGATATGACACTACCATGGGATATGATTAATTTGTTGTATTTCATTTATAGGAAACAATAATGGGTTAAAATTTAAGTTTCAGTATTGAATTTGTTTTAAAAATAATATAAAAGAAAATATAATGTAACCTAGGATTAACTAATATTTCTATAGGATGGAATTTTGGAAATATATAAAAATGTGATAATGTGATCGAGAAAAAAAATTTATGGTTGAATTCCTCTCAATCAACTTTATTCTCATCCCATGCCATAAATAGTGATGGTAATCCTACCGACCCCTACCCTCTTAGTGGGGGAGGTGCATTTGTCATTCCTCAATGGAAATTTACCCATGCCCTTCCCCCCTTTTATGCCCCTATTTCCATTCCTATTTCCCTCAAATTTCCCTCATCCTGAATACTCCATTGTTGTTTGACAGCACCCCACAACTATTGATTTCGACTATGGAATTTTATGATGCTCATAATCTATTTAATCTTGCCCCGACAGCCCGTTTCAAACAATCCTGATTGTTGAAAAACTCCATCGAATATATTTTTATTGGTTCTTGGGGTATACCGAAGTGATATACTATAATGATTCTTGATTCCATATATAAAATGAAAAGGTTTTTGTCCGAATATGATATTGTCATGGATTGGTCATTTACTCCTCACACCTATAATGGAACTCAAATTTTTCTCTTCATGAGGTTATATGATTTCCACATGAAGTGTAATTCACTAACCCTGAAAATATGGGATAGATTTTTGGAAATCCATATACCAAATCTGAATAACTCTATAATTCATATATTGTGGAATCATATGCGGTTTTATATATGGTTAGATAGTAGTTCTCGATTTTGTGTCTCCCAATTTCACCAAGAATCTATATTTATGTTGTTGTGTTGAATTTTCATATTAAATACTTATTTGATACTACTGTTCAATAGTTTCTCTACAAAAAATGATTATCCTCCAATCATGGTTTGATTTATCATCCATTTTTTTGATATTTTTTCATATGTTGTCGGTATGTAGATTTGGTAATACAAATTATGTTTTTCCTTATTCAAGTGAAAACTAGATGAATAGGGTTTGAAGTGGAGTTTCTTTTGTTTGATTCTATTTCTTATATGTTGAATGAAATAAACAACATGATGATATAGAGTTGATAGGTATTGATCATCTTTCTAGTCAAACTACTAGTCCTATGATCTCACATTGATTAGTCATAGAGACTCATAAGTAAGAAAATTCTATACCTCAAAATCCAAAATTTACTAATATCTATGGTTGGTTGAAACAATATCTATAAAGGGTGCATTATCTTAGAGAAATGGCGAGTTAGGTTAGTGATATTGCAATTGATGATGGACGGAATTTATTAGCTTATTAACATATAAATACATATTTTTCTTCCCAGAACAAGGAGGTTGGGGATTCTCATGTTTGTCATATAGACATGGGGAGCCCCAAGATGAGTGTGTTTGAATTTAAGAATAGTGGATTCTCTAGGCACTAATCTGGATATGCATAGGATTTCTTTAAATCGTTATAATAAATTAAAGGTGAATGATGATATTTCTCTTGAGCATGATACTTATGAGGATACCAAGTGTGTGGTATTGTAGGAAAATAATACAAAAATGTTGTTTATGGGCTGAGTATTCAAATAACTGAGAGATTATTTTAAGTGACGATAAGATTAGAAGAATGGTGTTTTTCAAAATACTTCCGAAAATAATACTTTTTGTTAATATATTTATAAGTATTTTATGTCTTTTATAATCTCCGAGTAGTGGGATACTATTACTTTTTCTGAAAGGGTGACTTACAACACCACATTACAGATTTCTGTCAAGGTAATGACTCATTTAAAGATATTATCATACATGGAATGAAAAAGTTGGTCAAATGAGGGATTAAACTATACTCCCCCAAAGATAAGTCCCTGGAATATCATCTCCAATATGATAATGTCTCTATAAACCATATACTCCACTAAGGGGCTAAGAATGGTCAATACATAGATCCTTAAAATCATTAATCAAGTTAATTCACAATATGAATGGGAAATTAATGATGAGCATAGTTATGGAAAATAATTTTCATAATATGATATTTGTGAATGATTTTTTTGGATGAGGTAAATCCTTATTGTTTTCCTCATCTCCTTTCCTTGTTTAATTTTTATTTCTTATTAATAAAGGAAATATAGCTTTTTCTCTTATTGTACTTTCCTAGTATAGAGAAAAATATATTTCTTCCCAAATATCCACTTAATGTTTTTTTATTTGTGAGGAATTTAAGAATAATGATAACCAGTTAACCAATATAATGGAATAATATGTTTATTGACACAAATAACCTCATTGAAAATCAGATCAGGGTAATTATTATGAAAAAACGATTTATGAAAAGAATAATGGTAATTATGTTTCACATAACCTCAACATTTATTTATAGGATTTATTATAGTTATAAATAAACTATTTAATAATGGGTTTTTTCTAAGAACATCATGTTACCACCGTAAGTGATTTTTATTTTATGTAAAGCAAATAATTGTATAATTTTTTTGGTGATATTATATAGGAATTCACAATATCCTCTACTAAAATAATTATTAGATGTTTAAAATATATATATATATATATCCAAATATAATATAAATTAATCTCTAGATATATGGAAACAACATTTTGAACTTTTAGAGATGATCAATTTGTGTGAGGAAAAAATATTAATTATTAAAGCAGAAAATAGAATCCTTTAAATGATCCTTAATTCCCAGTCATGAGACACATTTCCCTGAAATGGTTACCAAATAATAGTATTTTTAAAAATTTCCCAATGACTATGTCGATAAAATCACATTGTAGATAATATCACCAGGCATTTTAATTTTTTCCGCACCATTACAAATTATTTAAAGTATATAAAAAATAAATTATGAGGACCAAATTGAATAATTGTTGGTTTAATATAACTAACCATTATTTTGTATCTTTTAAAATAAAACAACATTAAATAACAGGTTTCATAAGCAACACCAAATGTTATACAACAAAAACACATTAAGAATAAATTAATAATAATTCTATAATAATAAATAACATAGTATAATATTAATAACTGATTTCTTTATGTGATCAATAAATATAATTAGTTAATATTAAAAAAAGCTTATAATAAAAATATTATCCTTCTTATTGTAAATTATATTATGAAATTGATTGATAAATTCTTATAATAAAATGTGATAAAACCAAATAAATTTTTAAAAACTTTAATTAATATTTAATTCTTATAAAAGATTTATTTTTTTATGAAAATATTGAGTTACAATTGATGTAATAGTTTTTGTTAAAATTGCATAATTTTAATGATTTTATCAGTGTTCATGTGTATCCTTTATGTTCAATAAACTGTTTAAGTAATATAGAAACAATTTAGGGAATTTTTTTTTATTTTAATATATTCAATATTCTTATAAATATCATTTCTAACATTTTTAGAATAAAATAAAAATTGAAATTTAATTCAAAATATTCTTGGAATTCTCTTTGAGTAATGTATTTCCAATGTGAGATTCAGTTGATGATTTTCTTTTAATGAATAATTAAAATCATATTAGTTTTAGTAAATCAATTTATTTAATTTCAGTCAATGATAATTATATTTTAATCATATACATAAATGTAAATATGAAGACCATCATTTCTCAAAAATCTATTTTCAAGTTATTAAACATATTTATTTTAAATGTATATCATAATTAAATGCGAAATTTTTTATGATAAAATACTTTTAAATTTAAAATAAATATGTTCTAATTGGGAAATCTAGCCAATTTTAATATTAGTTATCATAATTTATTTTTATGGTGAAAAAATGGTAACCCAACTAAAAATTAATAAGTGAAAAAAATATTTTAATTAGGAGAAGGAACCCAAACATGATAAAAAATGGTTTCAAATGTATAATTTACAAGATTATAGATTTTATATTGTCATACAATCCACTAATTTCATCTTTTGATCTATTAACCCTTGAGTAATATTATGGAATTATTGATAAAGGATGATTTTTTACAAAAGATCACTTTTCTTCTCTTATAAATGGACTAAAATATTACCATTTTAATTTAACATATATGCATATAAATTGTCAATAATACTTTCCAAATTTCTAAATAAATTACCCTATCCCACCTACATAATATTTTTGTAACTCATAGTTAGCCTAATCCCATTAATTTCAAATGTAAAAACAATGAAAGATCAAGAATCCATTTTATGGTTTTTCTTTTTTTAGGATTATCATCTTTATTTTCTCCCAAAAATAAATATTCACCATAATAACATTACTAATCATCAATAATAAGTATATTGATATATTTTTATAATAATTTTAAAACATTATAATATTCATTTCAATGTGATTAATGATATAAAGGAATATCAATCATGTTTGTGCTTAGACTATTGTCTCCACAAAGAACCATTTTTTAAATTTTCATTTACCATACATTATTTATAAAATAATTAATAAAATTTATCTTAATATCATAAAAAATAAAAATAATAAAATCTTACTCTAATATAACTATTTTATTCCAAAATAAATACATCCATTACTATAGTCACCAATCATGTTAATGTGAGTTCTTGTTTTGGTCATTTTAACTGCTTACATGAATGATGCATTATAAATATATTATGGATAAATTTTGAAACATGATAAATAAATTTATTTTAATGTAATAATAAATACATGATTGGAATATTATTTCATAATTATTATACTATGTATTTAACTTATTATTGAATCATCAATTTTTTGTTTGGTAATATCACCCAAACAGGCCAATGCTGATTCTATATTCACACAGTGTAACTAAAAATAAAATTTATTGATATATGAAAATTATAAATAAATATAAAAAATATATTAAATTTTATTAAATTTTATATTAATATTTATCTTTTTTCAATGAATGGGAAATGATATCGACATTTGAAACCATGATAAAACGGTAAATGTTATCAAACCCTGATGGGTTACATAAGTTATGAATAACCAATGTATCCATAATAAATAACTATAAACTAGGTATATATGGGAGAAATATAAGAATATGGCAAAAAAACATATGATTAGTGAAATAATTTTTTTAATGGACATTAGAAAAGCATCAACTAGGTATGTAAAAATTTTATGGGTCCCATTTAATATTTTATTTTTTTGGGACACACATTATATTATATAAAATATATTAATTAAAATGAATGAATAATTACTATTGGTCATATCATATACTTAATTATCATTATAATGTTATTTTGAAATGAATTTCAATATCACTTTTGTCACTACTCATCCTCGGGGCGCGTGTAATGACTACATACAACACGCCTTCCATAGGCCAGGGGCTGGAGAATAGCACCAAAGGTGAAAATCCCAAAGCTGGGAAGGAATTTCCTTAATGAAAGAAAACAAACACAATAGAGTACACAAGTGGTATGTAAATCACTATGTAGTAACTTTATACAGGAGAAGTGATGAATATAAAAGGGGCTGGAAATATAATCCCAACAGTAAAGTACAACTGAAAAAAGGAAAAATATCTAAAAGTAAAGAGCAGCTCCTGGATCATCCTCCGGGGTTCCTACCTGATCGGTAGGTACATATGGTAACCTTATCACTCCATGTTTGTCTGTCCACTCCATGTGCATCTCGCTGAGTGGTCCACCTCCAAGTACCATCCAGTCTTGGTTCCCTCAGCCTCCGTCAGCGTAGTTTGTTGTCTACACCAACACAACGAGGTGCATGCATAGCTCATGCAGGGGTGAGTATAACGATACTCAGTAGAGTCACCGAGACCCTCAATGTATCACATAATCCACAAAGGATAAACCAAAATTTAAAGATACAATCACGAAGTATCAAACAACCCTAATTAGTTATATGCCCATACATATACCTAATTTACCAGTGACAGGCCGGCTCTAACTCTCGAGCCCAAACACATTCCGTTCCACAAGTGTAGAAACACTCCCCAAAGAAATTACAACACATGGTGTAACCCATAGATACATCTCATAGAAGAAAGCCACGTGTGGTTCAACACAACACATCAACAAAGAAACAGCTACAAAGTAACATCCACCCTTACATAGGTATATGCCCATGCCTATACCCAAGTCTTCAATAGTACACATCTCATACATGAGGTTAACACGATGGTAATGACTCATCTCACACCAGGTATACAAAACTTAAAAGAGAGTAAGATATGATTAGTTGTAGCCACTGAATCCTCTTTCACTGTCGAACGACAGATACCGGTAGAAACCTAAAACATCAGTCTGTCATAGCTATCAATCCTACACGGGATATCGGTACAAAAGTCTTCATTGTCGAACCCACAAAGGATCTAGGTCCAGTCTCGTTGTTGTCCAACCCACGGAGGATTCAGGTCCAGTCTCGTTTCTTTCAAACCAATATAGTATTCAGGTCTAGTCTCGTTGTTGTCAAACCCAGAGAGGATTCAGGTCCAGACTCATGGTGGTCAAACCCACAAAGGATACAGGTACAGTCTCGTTGTTTTCAAACCCACGGAGGATTCAGGTCCAGTGTTGTTGTTGTTGAACCCACGAAGGATTCTGGTCTAGTATCATTGTTGTCAAACCCATGGCGGATCTAGGTATAGTCTCGTTGCTATTGAACCCACAGAGGATTCAGGTCCAGTCTCGTTGTTGTCGAACCCACAGAGGATTCAGGTCCAGTCTCATTGTTGTCGATCCCACAAAGGATTCAGGTCCCATCATGTTGTTGTCGAACCCACAGAGGATTTAGGTACTGTATTAGGTCCATGAAGGATCCTATCATCTAAGTCACAACCAACAATAGGGTTCCTATACATAGCACTGTCGATTCATGGAGTGTCCGTAACTTTTGCCAAGTGTTAATAGATCAAATATCATGATTTCATGAGTTGATTTATCCTATAGTTCTATCTCATCTTAAAAAACCCAACGTGACAGACAACGTGTCAATCAGATGCTATATCTCTTAGTTATTGCCATTTCTATTTTGGGGTCCGGTTGGATTTCTGTTCGTTCCAAACCCGGCCATTTCCAAAAGTTTTCCAAAAGTCACATAGAGTATCGCAAAAGGACCTCCTCATCGTGAGAGTCCCAGTTCCACAGACGGCGTGTCGTTCGAATGCACGGTTTTGAAGATATTCACAATTAAGCGATGTCAGGCCCGACCCGTCTATCCCAGCGGGCTGGAGGGTCGGCTCGACCCGGCATGGTGGGTCCAAACCGGTTGGGGGGTTGGCCTGATCCAGCTCATTAGGTCCGACCCGGCAGGGGGGTTATCCCAACCTGATCTACCAGGGTACGACTCGGCCCACGAAGCAGGTTGTCTGGTTCGCCCAGTGGTGCCAAGCGGCGCTTCCACTCCCATGCCCAGCTGGTCGTAACTGGACGGTTCAACCCGGCGCATGTGGCCCATGAGGCGGACTATGGTTCTCTACTTCACATCTCCAAGCGGCGCTGCGGTCCATGAGCCTGGTCGGCAGGCGGCTGGCCGGTTCACCCAGTATTACGGCCCGCAGAAGCGGGCTGCGGTCTTGCACCACGCGGTGCCTACGGGCGCCACAACTCTTCAACCCTGCTGGTAGGAGGCTGGACGGTTCTCTTCGGCCAGGGGGCCCATGGTTGTGGGTCATGTCTCCTCCGTGCGACACATACGGGTGTCGCGGTGCTCCATCCCGGTGGGCAGTAGCTGGCCAGTTCATCAAGCCACAAGACCCGTAGATGCAGGACTTCGTTTTCCTCCATGCGGATGGTTCGATGATGTCGTTCAACCACCACAACGGCCTGGTTGTGGCCTTTGGTTCCATAGCGCGACGCGGCGATGCCTCGTATTTTCTTTCTCCGTTGTTCTTCTCTATCATGGTGCGATGTCACAACACCTTATTGGCTCTGCCTCCTTTGTTATTAAGATAAACAAACATGGGGGAGGTTCGGGACGTGTTCATGCAGTTTGAACCCTCCCCTTTATGACGTTAAAAGTTGGAAATTCACATTCCTTAAATAGAACAAGGACGATCGGAAATATAAAGAACTCAAAACACCCCCCTACATCATCTCTGATGTCGCACGTTGACGTGCCATGGAAGACGGTTGTCACGAAAGACAGACATCATTCCGTCAACGTTGGATGGAATGACGTTGTCGTTGGCGATGTTCATTGCGGGTGGTGTCCTCCCTTGCAAGCCCCGATTGGAAAGGAAGGAGACGCGTCATCATTTTTTGGAGGAAACTTCTTTATTTGTTGATAAAAAAAGTTTTCCTTCAAGAGTTCATCCCAACAAATGTTAAGCCTAAACAATAGAGATAGTTCTCTATTCTTTTTGTGGCACAACAACTCAAGATTTGTCATTCATTAATTTGGACAAAAAATAGATTATATACAGAGAGATGGATTCAATATTTAAACAATGGGGGTAGAGAGTTTTAACAATAAATTGAGAGAGTAAGAATTTAAAGAGAATCTCCCAATTAAATGTGAGTTACATAGGGGTTAAAGTGGAGTTGATGTTCGTTTGGGCCCCACCACACTCTATTTTCTCATGGGAGGTTATGTGGGGGTGGGCCTCACCTCCAACTTCCCTTTTGAGAAATTAACCACCACATAAAATAAAATTTATGTTAGAAATAATTTTATTTAATTTATTAAGATTCCCAAAAATAAACTACCTCTATCGACCTAACACAATTTCGTTAAAGGTCTCTTTAAGCGATTATCGGCACTGCGAGTTCATTGGTGTCCTCAGATTTCAATTTCGAGCATCGTTTCTAAATATATTAAATCTCGCTTGAACGTTCACTGAACGTAACCAAACAAAACATCAGAAAATTATTCTGGGCACACCAGGCCTCAGAATCAGGAGACGTCAGAAACCTCAGACTCGTAAAAGTATTATGTATTAAAAAACCCACGGAATTTCTGGGTCATTACATATTAATTTCATTGATCTTTTATTAGGTCGTTGTTAATTGGTAATGTTTTTTCATCTCAACTTCATTTTTTGAATAATTTATTTAATTTTTTAAATTAATTTAATATTTCTATAGTTTATATAATGAAAATAATTTATTATATTGAATTAACTATTTAATCAATGATATTTTTAGGACCATTTTATTTTCATGTTTCTAATTAATTTTGATTAAAAATTTACTAAATACAAGAAAGGTTAATGTGAATAAATTACATTTATTCGGTTACAATCACTCAAAATTGTCTATTAATTTTCTGTATTTTATTATTAAAAAATTGATGATGTAGTTTTCTTTCATATATTATTTTCATTGCAAAAAAATCTAATGAAATTATTCTTCCACTATTAAATATAATTTTTATATTAATTTATTTTTGAATAATTCCAATTAATTTTAATATATTTTTCTTCCACATCCATAATTTTAAATCCCACCGATGTTCTATTTTTCATATTAAAACTAATATTTTCTCTTTAATGAACCATTTCAGTACATTATTAATTTCAAAACATTGGTTTCATCATTTTCTAAATGATTTGGGTTCTGAATATGGTTATATTGAAGTGATAAAATGGTCTTATATTATCTTCAAAAATATATCTTTTTAATCATTACTCAAATTCTATTTATAAAAAAAATCCTTATTTATAAGGATCCATTGTTAATTTTTTTAATTAAATGTTTTAAATTTATTTTCAATTCAATTTTTTGAAAAAAGTATTCCTTTTTTATGATTATACTATTAAATATTCATTTAAAAATAAAAAGAAATGAAATTATTTATACATTATATATTTATTTTAATGGAATAATAGTTTTCAACAAAATCAATTTTCATTAAATGAGTTCTCCTAATTTTTATAAAATCGAGGTATATATCATGAAATGATTCATATAACTATTAAATGTACAACATTGAATTAATTTTTAATAAAAAAATCTAATTTCACAAAATAAAATTCTATGCGATCTATCTTAAATATATTTATTATTCATGTTACACCCAATTATATTATTTTACAATGTGATTATCATAGGAAATCATGTTTTTTGTGTCAAAGGATTTAGTGAATAATTTGATTTCATAATTCTTTTGAATTTTATGAAACCCATTTTATTTAATGGTTTCTATATGATTGGAAAAGTGAAATAATTTTTTGGAATAAAATTTAATAAATTATTAAATGGGTGGGACCTATATATCCCACCCATTATTTGGAATTAAACAATATATCCTAGGATAAAAATGTAATGTTACTAGTAAGAGAGTTTCTAGGTTCACAATGGAATGTGTGATGGTGTTTAGCTCTACTAACATATTTACTTATGAACAGGTTTGAAAATTGCTTTTTAAATAATGGGTGAGGGTGATGATGTTCTTCCCTGCTAATAAAATAGAAATTAATAGGATTGAATGTAGCTATATTCACAATGATATGAAATCCAAGGTTTATAATTATGCTACTTTTATTTCCAATGTTTCATGGAACAAGATATCGACATTATGGTTTATTTTTATCATTCCAATGTATATGTGTTATAATTTTATCCAATATAATAATGTTTATCATTTAATGTTTTATGATTATTTGATGAATGTATTTTATTTCATATTCATGTGTTTCCATTTTTAATGATATAAACATTATGGTATTTATTATGTTATCCCATAAAGTGATTTTTAACTCTCCCCTTTCTTTTGACTCCAACCCATACATTCTATTGATGATTGTGCACTGTATAATGTCTATAAATTTCATATATGAGTATGATAATGGAATAATGATTTCGAGATCAGTAAAATAACATGTTCTTGTAGAAAATCTCTATGAAAATAAATTATTCTATACATTGGTTATGAAACTTTTTTGGAGATTTATTATTAAAATTGTGAGATTAATGTATTATTTATGTCTGTTAATGTTCGCTTGGATTCAATAACCTTATTTCTGTATATATGTGAGTAATCCTAATTTATGAAAAATTATAAAATTGTGTCCTTGTTTGGGAGTAATATCAATTTTTTATTTAATATATAAAATAAAATTCTGGTTTTAAAAACTATAAATGTAAAATGTATCTCAAAGACAAAAAAAAACAAATTTACTCATTTATTACATCATGTTTCTGATAAAAAATAGTTATAGGTTGAATGGTAATATGATTTCAATATGAAAACTAAAATATTTATGTAAAACTATATTGTGTTTGGATTTTTTTAACATTTAAGGTTTTTAGTGATACAAGTTTATCAATGAATTATGACATAGTTTATTTGGTAACTAGTCCTATATAACCACAACACTATTAATAAGGAAACAAAACAAGGTTTGTAAATTTTTTTATATGCTTTAAAGAATTTCAATTTTTTGGATTCGATCTAGTTTTAATGTGAATTTAAATGGATTATTTATGAAAATTGATATTATAAATTATAAAATAAAAAAAAATAAAAAATAATTTAATATTTAATGAAATTTGCATAAATGAAAATACAATTTCACATATTTAATCCCATATTTTAGAAATTAATTTTTTATAATATGGAATGATTGTGAGAGAATTTTTATAGGTCAATAATAAATATAAAATTTATGATATTGAAGTATTATAAATTTTTATGTTATAAATATAGTGTTCAAATAATAAGTAATATGAAGAGTTTTCAAATTATAGACATTCATTTATTTTAATATAGGGTTCATATAAATGTCTTATCAATTATTGAATATAAAACGCTTAAATTTTTTAATAATATGATATTTTTATATTTTTATATTATATATTATCCAAATTTAAGGTCAAATTACCAAATACTAATTTATTACTTTCTATTAATATTTCATTAATTTATATCCTATGTTTGAAAAATTTCATTTATTTAGTGATTTAATTTTTTTATTGTTAATGAATATATTAATTTTATATTATTCATGGATATATTGTCTAAATTATTTTTATAAATTCTTAATATATATTTCATGGAATGAATATACAATGATTCATGGTACTAAAGACAGATGGTTTAGTATCATTAAACCAGAAATTCCTTTTTTATTATTAATTGAAGAATATAGGTTAACTCTTGATATATACATTTTATAAATTATTATTGTATTATAATTACTGTATCCCATTATTTTTTATGTATGTATACTATTTGCGCAAAAGGAATACTTATTTTACCTTATAGTATATATGTAGAGAAGTGATGGTTTGATTCTTTTCACAACATTCTTTCTTCCGTGAGGAATTTTATTTCATAGGACTCTAAAATTTTATACAAAATACATACATGTATCTTATGAGTTTTTTTTAAAATCATATGAAAAATAAACCTTCCAATAGAATAATATTTTCATATTATTTATTAACAATTTAAAATTTTTTTAACTTAAGAATATTTATATAATAAATTATTCAGAACATATATAATTGAGATACAAATTAATGATAAATAGATGTGGTAAAGATTTAGGTTTACATTTAAATAATGTGTTAAAGATATTTAGTTTTAAGGAAATGAATATAATCTATTATTTCAAGGTGAATAGATTTTGAAATTGTAAAAGATGTTTATTTGTATCTAAATTATTATTTTATGATAGAATAATTATATGTATAAACACTATTTGTTATAATTAAATGAGGTAATATTTTTTCCCCATTTATATTTTAACCAATTCAATAAAATGGTTAGATAATAAAAAAATGATACGATTATTTCTATCTATAAGATTTTTTTTTCATTAATTTAATTTATAAATTTTTAAGGAAATATTTTTTCCTCACCATTAGTGGAATATTTTAATAAATAAGGAAATTTATTTTCAAGGGTATTGTTAAGAACAAATAAATTCAAATATGATATATTTTTATTAACAGATTATTTCCTAAATTAATGAAAAATCAATTTTATTTAATTAACATAATGTTCTTATATATCATAAAATTATATATCTGATAAAATAAATCATTATAGCTTATGGAATTCAAGTTTTAGCACATAGAGGTCTAAATAGTAAAAAGTTAATTGTTATATAATTCTAATTTTTGTGGATAATCTAATTAAATCATAAATTGTGTATAAAATATATTAGTGATTAATGATACCAATGTGACGAGATATAAAAAAAATGATCATTTGATTCAAATAGAAGTTTATATTGATGGATAACTTCATTGATTATGAGATTATAAGACATTTAATGGTTTTATGTATTTTTCACAACCTAATTTATTTAAAATTTAACATTCTTTTTTATGCAGAAAATATTTTTTAATATAAATTTATTATGATTAATGAATATTTAAATATTACTAATAACATTATCAGTCATGAAATAATTATTTATAGACATCACAATAGTAAAGGTGTGTTGTGTGAATATTTTTATAGATGGAAACATATTGATGAACAAGATGTTATATAGTTAAGTAACAGATGAAAGATGTATATGTACCATGTCTAATAATCTTTTTGAAAAAACAATATATTATATTTTTTCATTTCATATCTAATATAAGAATATGGGGTTTCACAAAGTATGTTTTAACAGGAATAATGTACTGACTTGAATGAACTGATTGCAAAACCATCAATTTATTGGAAAATAAAAAATAACTAATGATTGGTCTGAAACTAATAGAAACCAATAAAATAAATTTATATAAATTTTAAATTGGTTTGGTTAGAAAATGATATAATGATAAGAATAATAATGTGTTGAAAAACATTATGATAAATGATTATTTTTTTGTAATTATTAATACCTATATATGATATATGTATTGATAAAAAATATATAATGAAACAAAATCATGTTTCTATGATTCGAAATATTGGGACAATAAAAAATGAAATTTCAGTAAAACAATTTTAAAAAATGCATTAAAAAATAATAATATTAAACACAAAAAACAAATATTCTATATTATGGTGACCAAAAAATTAATTATAAAGTGTTATAAAAACAGAAAGAAGAACGTGAAAATTAAAAATAACAAGATTATTTATTATTCTAACAGTAATTTATTCAAAATTATAAAAAAAATTAATTTTCAATCAAATCATGAACCTTCTTCCTTTCATTAAAAGAGCCAAAAAATGAAAACTTCCACACATCATAGTCACTATTAGTCATAATTAGTCATTATTTCTATATTTATATATCTACATTACACCTTGTAATTGTAATGATTTTGATAAAATATAATTTTTAAATAGTATTCACATAAATTAATTTAGTATTTTTTTTCACTGAGCACATGAGGTAAATTTAACATCTTATATATGTTCAATTAGGAATGCATAGTTTATGTAATTTTATAAAAGAATGTATAATTTTAATTGATATGAAATGGGGGATACATCCAGAGTAACCATATTTTTATGAATTATTTTATTATGTGTGGAAATAGTGAGAATTTATTTACAAACAATCCAATATAGATAGTTAAATTTCAAATCCTCTCATCCCTGGGAACAAGAGGTAACTATATCACACATTTTTATCACATCTAAGTTGTATTTTTAAGAACTACAATGGCGCACCGGTGGGTAAGATATTGATTCAATCCCATTCTTCACATGTTTTATTCATTATCCAAATTATGATATTATACCTATGAAATAAAATAATTTCAAATAGTCTAATTTTTGAATATTTTATGAAATATGAGTTGAAGAATGTAATAGAAGGGTGATCATAGATGATTAGAGGAGGATGGGAATGATGAAATATAATGTAAAAAAATTAAGGAAAAAAAGATTAAAAGAAGATGAAGAAAAGATCCCATGTTATAGGGAAATTAATTGGTAGAAACTGAATAATATGTGAGTGGAATATATATAAGAAAACATGGATGAATCAACCATAAGAGAGACTGATGGATCATGGACCCCATTAAAAAGAAGGAGGAGGTACATTGATTGAATAAATCGGTTTCAAGGGGACATAATGAAAATATAAACATGAAGAGAATAATCGGTGGAAATTGGTTTGCGAAATAAAAGGAACCCCGGAATGGAAATAATTGTTTCAATGTATGAGAATACATTTTTTTGAGGCCACACTATTTTTTTCAGAACATGATATCTATATATGAATTTTTATTCTCAAATCTCATTAATATGAAAGCATTTCTATGACATTTTCTAGCATAAACACTATATGTTTCACTTATAGCTCAATAGAAAAGATCATTATATCTGTAACTAATATAGAAATACATCTTATTGTTAAAAAACATACTTAATTACCAATTATTAGAATAATTTCAATGTCGAAAAAATATATCATATCAAACCCCTCTATAGGAAAAAAGTAGTTTCATCATAAGGACTCTCTCACCCTATATTAACTCTAGAGAGAGAGAGATATCACAACCGTATGAAAATTAAAAATGTTATTATTAAACATTTAAGGATATCCTACAAATTATAGCATCCAATGAATAAATATGACACATCCCAGAATCATGCCACGTATATAACACATATTGATAAATTATTACATGATCCTACCATTAAACTTTGTTCATAAACCATACATGTACAACTATATCTTCATTGTATGACGGAAAATGAATAAAATAATATATTTTATAATTAAATTAATTAATATTACCATAATAAGTAATTTTAGATATAAAAAAAATAAGTTATTGTGAAAAAATAATCTATAAAAATATATATTATTTTAGTTACATGTTCCATAAAAATCCATGTATGCCTCCCTATACTCAAAATTAACATCAATAGTGGTCATAGTCAATAACCAATAGTTCAAAGACTATTCTCTATCAATGATAATATAAAATAACATATGAATACTATGATAAAAAACAATAGTTAATTACATGTAATTATAGTGTATAAAAAACTATAAATAACATTCAAAATTAATTTTCTATATTAAATAAATCAATTGATTAGTGAATAAATACACAATGACCTCACAAGGTAAAAATTTAATTCCAATTTAAAATGAAAAATATATGTTTGAATCAACTATACAAACCAATGTCAATCCTAAAATAAGTCTTCCAAATTTACTCCTAGATTCTTCACCCATATTATCTATGGAACCCACCACCACAATGTGAAAATATGATGAGTTATATTTATACCCATGTGTTAACGAAGGGTATGAGAAAAAATAGTAGTAGTAAAAATCAACAGAGCTCCTATAATATACCATAATATTTAGTTTCTATATTCATGAAAATTAATATACACAAGAAAATAATATGTGTCAGGTTAATATGTGATAACTAGGTTACCATGACACTTTTCCACATAATTCCCATCTAATATTGGTAGATGAATTAATCCCAAAATTAAATTGGGACTTGGAATCACCATAGAAAAAATTAACCATTAATTTTTCTTCACCAATAACCTCTTACTAAGGGTAAGAAAAAATTCCAATTCTCAACATTATATCCCATATTGTACCATTATTCCAGCATAGGGTGAGTTCTGAAGCCATATGTTGAACAACAACTCATATGACCACCCTCACACACCAGGTGATGTCTGATTACTCCTCAAATGAAACATCCCATTTATTAGTCCACTCTCACTTATTCTTAGAAACACAATATAATCATATAAAAAAAACCAATCCCTCATCACTCTTTATGGATCTCATAGAAACGTCATAAACCAATTACCTTACTTCAGGTGGTCCATTCCATCACCCTCTCACATAAGAAGATTCCATATATCAAAACATGGACTAGCTCCTAGGATCATAGGGTGGTATATTCCAAGAATGTATAAATTATGTTGACATACCATGAAAAATATATCATCAATAATAATATAAAAAATAGGAAACATTTATACACAATAATAAACACGAAAATGTTACCTTATCTTAGTCAATTACTAGCCACAAACCTGCTCCATGTGTATTATTAGATAATATCATCCAACGCTAATAATCAATATAATCCCAATCTCATCCCACTAAACAAAAACACCAAAAGCATTGAATATGAAAAAATAATATCCCATCTGAGTTTTGGATTTTATTAGGCTACTATTCATTCAGAAACAATATATTAAAATAGTACACAATATCCTATATGGATTCCCCAAACCATTATTCCACAAAATAGTCACATAATCATTCAAATTTCCAATATTATCTACTATGAAATATTCACAAGGTACAAAAGGACCTCAATGTACTTTTTTTGTTTTCCCATCATTGTGATAATAAGAAATCTAAAGCATTTCTACAACATATCCGAATAGAGGGTTTACTTTTATATCCCTTAGAGATTTTAGATAAAAACATTATTACTGATGTATGAGGAATCCATGATATTTCTCACACATCTCCCATAATCATTTTATACAATAACTGGCAGATATTATGTATATGTCAACAAACTATAGATTATAGTCTTTTAAGGCTCATGTTCCCACATGAATATATCTTCTCTAGTTATGGAATCTATAATCCTATGGGAGCCATATCACCCATCCTAAACCCCTAAAATGTGGTTTTATAGTTTACAAGTGACACCCAATCCACATTCCATGAAATTATCCATGAATTTCACAATCCTAAATATCTATACAATTCCACCATTGAAAAAGAGTCATAAAACACTCACTAAAACCCTCTACCAAATAAACTCTTCACTATTGTCATGACCCATCCTCGGGACCCGTGCCGTGACTACCCCAACCCTGCAATCTATAGGCTAGGGGCTGGGGACTAGTACCAAAGTCATAAATTTATAAGCTGGGAAGGCATTGCCTTTATAATAAGTAAACACACACAATCATAGTACACAACTGGAAGAAAATCACTAGGAAATACAGAATACAGAAGAGGTTATAGAAAGTAAAAGGGGCGGAAAATTCAAGCCCAACAATAAAGTACAAGTAAAAGAAAATACAGGTAATACTAAATGGAAAACAGTTGGATGGTGTCTAGATGTTCTTGGATCATTCAACATGGATACTATAAGATGGGTAGGCATAGATAGCCTCCTCATTGCTCTACGTCCGTCTGTCTCCTCCGAGTACCATCTCGTCGTGAGGTCCACCTCCGGTTACCATCTAGTCCTCATACACTCCGTCTTAGTCAGCGTTATCCGTCGTCTGAATCCAACACATCAAGGAACTGGCATAGCCCATGCAGGGGTGAGTATAATGATATTATGTAGGGACCCCGAGACCATCATGGTCTCACAAAATCCAACAAGGATAAACCGCAATGTATGAATCAATGGACAACCATTACATAGGTATATACCCATACATATAACTAAGTTATCTAGTTTCCCATCTCAATCATGAGGGAAACACAAAGGTCATTGACTGAGCTCAAACCAGGGTTTTGATTATCGAAACCACAACTGTTGGAAAACTCCTCCACTATTGAGAATAGTGGGCCTGTCATGAATCCAAAGCGCTTCTCACTAACCTTGTACTGCTAAGGTACTTGTCTTGTCGAGTATTGTGGGTCTGCTACCAACTACCAGGCGCTCCTCCATTGTAGGTCGACCACCAACTATGAGGCGCTCCTGCTAATATATTGTATATGTACTCCTCCTATCAAGTACCACGGGTCTGCCGCCAACTACCAAGCACTCATCTAGCATGGGTCTGCCACCAACAACTAGGCACTCCCCACTAGGCTAGTCAAATAGGTCAAGCAGTCATCAAGTCTATCAGCTACAAGGTCTCTGCACTCTATCATCTTGTCACTGGAAGGATCCTCTCCCCAAGCTTCTGATAAAAAATCCAACTGTCACGAAATCTAACGTAGAAGTATCTCAAAGGTCTGTATCATCAATTGGATCTCAACACAATAGACATCATGTCATTTAGTTGACCGGTTTGTTAGTTATTAGCCTTTTGGTCTCGAGGGCCCGGTTGGATTCATGTACGAACCAACCAGACCGTACCCCAGCTGTATCCATACTCATTCAAGGTAATCCAAATGAGTTGTCTTACTCTCAGTTTACTATTGCCGTAGACGGTTCGTCGATTAGACATCCATAGACCGAGATGTGGACAAAAAGGAGTAAACGGGCCATAGTGGGTCCAGGTCTGGTCCAACCCAGTCGGCCTGAATAGGCCCGACCCAGTTTGAACTGGGGTATGACCCAGTCCGCGGGACCGACCGGGTCTAAGGGGGCGGCCCAGCCCGAGGCGGCCCATCCCGATGCAGCCCAGCCCGTGGTGGCCCAGCCCCCGAGTGGAATGGCCCAAGGTGGCTCGGATGGTGGCAACCTGTCCCAAGGCGGCCTGGATGGTGGTATCCCAGCCCATGGCGGACCCCCTGAGGCAGGCGGGCTTGTGGCGGCCTGGCCCGTGGCGGCCCAGCTGGCCTGCCTGCGTGGCCTGGCAGCCACGCATGGGAGGTGGTGCCCTGCCCTCTGTTTCGGATCCAAACTAGCACTGGGTGCCAGTTCTGTTTCTCCTGAGAACCCTTCAGGTCCCGTCTGTAGTTCGCACCAGCTGTCAGCTCATCCGGCCACCTCTAGTTTCACCACCATGGCGCGATGGCACCGAGCCACCTCCACCGTGGTATGGCCTGGCCGCCACCTCTTGGTTCCTCCGCATGGCATGATGGTGTCCTGCTCATAATATGATGGTCGCGGCCCTCCTGCCCGTGACCCTTCCTCTGGAGGCGATGTGATGAAACCACGCCCCTCCGGCATCGCAATAGCCCGCCTCGCTGAAGCTCAGTTCTCAGCAGGGCATGGTGGTGCCTTGTACTGGGGGTGACCCGGCAGCCTGGTTCCACTGGTTTTCTTCGTTGTCGGCTTGTTGTCGGTCTCCGTGTGGACCCCCTCCGTTTTCATCAAAGAACAACCAACAAAGGGGGAGGTTTGGGCCATGTTCATGCTATCCAAACCCTCCTCGTTACGGTGATATCATTATGTTCTCAAAGCACACTACATACGATGGGGAATGGAGGGTAATATTCAATCGTAAAATAACCCATTACTCAATTGTCACTCGTTGGTGGTGGAAGGAGGTGACATCGTCATTGGAGATGTTCTTTTCGGGCGTCGTCTTCTCCTTTGATGAGGAAGAATATGGAAGAAGATGACGATGATTCTACATGTTTTTCGTTGAGAGGATGTTCTCTCAATTATTCCAATACTCCAACAAAGAATTATGCCAACCAAAATAATGAAATAGGATAACCTTTATTTTAAATGTTTTTCATGAATTAAATTGGATTAAAATAATTAATTAATGAACCATTAATTAATTTATGTGTAGTGGCACAATTATGACGGAAAGAGAAGAGGCTCCCCAATTAATTGGGAGTTACAAGGGGTTAAAGTGGGGTTTAAAGCTTATGTGGGACCCACCTAAAAATATCCTCCCATGTGAGATTATGTGTGGGTGGGTCCCACCACTATCCTCCTCCTGGAGGTTTTAACCACCAAGGAACAAAAATAAGATAACACTTCTTTTTATTCCATTTAACTAATAACACCAAAATCTAACTTCCATTTCCATTAGAACGCAACTATGGTGAAGGTATCACTAGGAAATTACTGATGCTATGAGTTCAAAGGTGCCCTCAGATTACAGTTCTAATCACCAGTTCAAATATTATAAAATCCCGAATATACATTTACTGAACGTACCCGAACAAATCATTAGAAATTGATTCCGGGCACACCTGGCCTTGAAATCAAGAGTCATCAGAAACTGTGAACTTTTAAAATGTCCATGTATTTAATAAATAATTTTCCACAAAAATTTCCGGTCATTACATTCTCCCCACCTCATGGATTTACGTCCCTATAAGCTAAAAATCACACTGAGGGAACAAATTGGGGTACTACGCATGCATCTGAGCCTCCCGCTCCCATATTCTCTCATGGAGGTTCACATGCTGCCAGCGAACGCACACCAGAGGTATTGGTTGTCCATGCAGGACCTGCTCCTTTCGATCCTCTATGTTCACTGGAACCTCCGTGAATGTCACCCTTTCATCGATTCCATCTCCCCATGAACAATGATGTGGGATGGGTTGTTCACGTATCTCCATAGTCGAGATACGTGGAAGACGTCGTGCACTCGGTGCAACTAATGTGAAAGAGCTAAGTGGTAAGACACCTCGCATACTCTACCAAGGACCTAGAAAGGTCCTATGAACTGCAAGGATAACTTTCCGCCTCAGCCAAATCTCCACGTACCTCATCGAGGTGAGACCCGTAGGAAGATGTGGTCAACCTCCTCAAACACTAGAGGTTTCCATCTCCTATTAACATACAACTTCTGTTAGCTCTGTGCAGTCTTCATCTGCATCTGGATGATATGCACATTCTCCTTGGTAGCCCATACCATCTCTTGTCCCACTTGTGGTGACTCCCCTGGGACTGTCCAGCACTGTGGTGATCTGCAAGGCCAACCATAAAAGTCCTCAAAAGGTGTCATACATATGGTGGAGTTATTGATTTTGTTGAAGAAAAACTCCACCAAATAAAGTCACCCTCTCAGCTGCGACCGAATTTGAGGACAGATACAAGGAACATTTCCTCGAGGGTCTGAATGGTCCTCTCGGTAGACATTGCTATATCTCGAAAGCCTTTTACAGCCCCTTCCAAAGTCGAGAAGTAAACCATATGTCATGGATGGAGACAATAAATGAAGGTAATCAATGTAATCACAGAATCTCTTGCATGTAGAGGTGTCCCAAACACTTTACTGAGCCCTGATCTCTGATCGGTAAGAAGTTGGCCGAGTTGGTGAGTCGTTCAACGGTAACCCATATCGAGTCATGACTCTTAGATGTACGTGGAAGACCCATCCCGAAGTCCATGGATATCCCATCCCACATCCACTCTGGGACCTCTAAAGGCAGGACCAAGCCTTCTGGTACCTGGTGCTCTGCCTTTACTTGCTGGAAAGTGAGGCACAGTGAGACAAACATTGCTACATCCTTCTTCATATCTGGCCACCAATGCTGTCGTCAATGGTCTTGATACGTCTTCACCCCTTATGGATGTACTACTAGAGGGGAAGTGTGTAACTCCCTCGAAAACTCCTCTTGAAGTGAAATCGATACCATTTTATGTCCTCTAAAGAGGATAAAGTGCTCCATACCTTTATAAAATCTATCAGGTACCTGGCCCTGTGGATATCTAGGCACATCACATCACACGGCCAACATCTCTACACTACGCCTCCCTGACTTGCTAAAGAAGTGGAGGAGTGACTGTATGAGACTGAATATAGGATACTCCATCCATATCCACAAAGGATATCTATAAAGAAGCTAGCTGCTCTGTCGCCTCTCCAAATAGCTGAATGCCTGATCTTCTATTGAGATAATCCACAAAAAAATTCTCCTTCCCAGATGTATAGTCTATCTCGAAGTCATAGTCCTTGAAGAACTCAATCCAATGCTTCTATCTCAGGTTCATGTCCTTCTGAGAGAAGATATAACTGAGAATATTGTGATTAGAGTACATGGTTAAAATTTCACCCATAAGATAGTGTCACCACATTTTCAAGGTCAAGACCAATGCATCTTATTCCATGTAATGGTTTTCATAGTTCTTCTCATGTTGTCTCAACTGCCAAGAACCATAAGCGATCACAGCTCACTTATGCATAAGGACACACCTGAGTCCAGTGCATAATACGTCACAATAGACTATGTACCCTACACGTTCCTTTGGAAGCCTCAAAATGGGGGCACTGGTTATCCTCTGCCCTATATTTTGAATTCTCTGCTGGAATCTCTCATACCACATGAAGGGTATCCCCTTCTACTACAAGGCTGAATGTGGTGCTGCAACTCTTGAAAAGTCTGGGACAAATCTTTGATAGTATCCATCCAAGCCCAAGAAACATCGAACCTCCATCACACTATTGGGTGGCTTCCTTGCAAGAACTCCCTCATTATTTTCTTGATCCACTACAACTCCAGCCTCTGAGATGACGTGTCTTAAGAAGTGAACCTCTCTAATCCAAAACTGGAACTTTGAGACCTTACCATAAAGTCGGTGCTCTCAGAGTGTATCCAGTATAACCTGCAAATGGTAGGCATGAACCTCTTCAATAGTCGAGTAGATCAGAATGTCACCGATGAAAATAATGATGAACGATCGAGGTAAGGCTGGAAGATCCTATCCATGAGAGTCATGAACACTTTTTGAGTTTTGGTTATGCTGAAGGGAATAACCATGAACTCATAGTGGCCATACCAACACCTGTAGGCCATCTTCTACAAATCGTCGTCTCAAACTCTGAGCGGGTGATAGCCTGACCTGAGATCTATCTTCGAGAACCATAGTGCTCCATTTAGCTGATCATAGATGTCGTCAATCCCAAAAAGTGGATACATGTTCTTCACTATCACTTGGTTTAGGTGATGATAGTCGACACAAAGACTCAAGATCCCATCCACCTTCTTGGAGAATAGAATCGGGGCTACCCAGGCAGAAACACTGGGCCAGATGAATCCCTTCCCATGTAAGTCCTCAAGTTGTACCCTGAGCTCGCGTAGCACAACGGGAGCCATACGATATGATGCAGTAGATATAGGGGTTTTATCGCGGAATAATTCAATGTATAAGTCCACCACTCTATGGGGAGGTAGTCTTGGAATATTGTGAGGGAAAACATCCACATACTGGTCCACCACTATCGGATAAGTCAGACCCTCCACATCAACTGCTCTGAGAGTAAGGCAAGCCAACTGGTGAGTGATCGGTTGTACCCTCCTCCGAGTAAGTCTGTTCTACACTTTAAAGGTTCCCTTCTCACTAGTAAAGGTGATCCTGACCCCATACGTGCAGACACACTGCACATTGGGCATAATATAGGTGATCTGAGCATAGTCTTTATATAACTAGTCCATACGAAAAATGACGTTGTAAGGCCTCGACTCAGCTACATGGATATCCCAACCGAAGCTCTCACCTCCTAGAGTAAGCTCACAGAACAAGAACCAGTGTGTAATCATCATGTCTACTCTTGTAGATGTCTCTATCCATAAGGATCGAACCACCGGCTCTGTCGGAAACTCCGAGCTCCGAACGAGGGCAGTGGCAATGAAAGAATGACTGGCACCATTGTCTATAACAATTGCACATATGGTGGAATAGAAACTGATTGTACCTCAAATCATTTCTATTGTTCCATGGTCATATGCCTCAGCTACCTAAAGCTGAGCTCTCCCCTGTCCAACTATTCCCTATAGTCTGGGTGGACCTCCTAGTGATGGAAGAGGTAGAACCTCTTAACATCAAATGCCACCGTCTGCTCGACCAAAACCTCTGCCACACCCACATGCATCCGGCATGTTTCCGCGATTGAACCTTTACTTCTATCTGGGAGGTCCCTCAACTATCTGCTAATCATCCGAACAAAGGTTCGGATAGTCACGAGCCATGTGACCAAGCTCACTGCAAGAGTAATACTTTCTGATACTATAATATATGGATATGTCTCCACACTAGGTGCCCTACACAACTAATCTATAGTCATGCGGTCGACAACCAATGGGTATGGTCCACTTGGACCTCTACGTCATATGTCTACTCCAGCTATAGAAGACTCTGATGTATGTCGACTACTAGTAGGTCTCGCTTCTGGTGACAGCTCAGCAAGGAAACTATCTACTAGGATGGATCTCTCTAATACTCATTACTACGTCGAGATGATGAGAGATATCATCAATGATCTGATCTCTCTCTTGAGTCCCTGCTCGAAGTTCTGGGCCTGAAGGAATGGGTCTCGTACCATATATGTGGAGGAGAATGAGACTTCACTGAACCTCCCTGAGTACTACGCTACTGTCATGTTTCCCTACTACAGAAGAAGTAGCTCATGTATCCACACTTCTCGTAGGGTTGTTGGAACAAACACCTCCCAAAACAGGCTCTAAATGTCTGTCTAGAGTAGTGCTGCCACATCGTGGACCTGGTAGATCAGGCTCCACCATCTGTCTGCTGCTTCTTGAAAGAGGCTGGCAGCAAGGATCACCATGTAGTCTGCAGGTGTCCCTGCAGTCCTGAACACTCTCATCACAGCCACCAGCCAATCCTCAGCTGCCCGTGGATCCCTCTCTTCCTGGAACCTGGGTGGCCTCTGGCGTTGGAACACGTGCATTGTGCTCAAGTGGCATGCACCATCTGCTGTTGGGGCTGGTGGAATCGGTGGTCTATCAGGTGGTGGAACCGCTATTTCCTCCTCTGGTGCTTAAACTGTAAAGGGGCCCTATAATGAGGCCTCGTCACTTAGTGGTCTGTCATTGCGTATAACTCTCGGGGATCTAACTGGTCGTCTGTATAGAGGCATCTTGAAAGAAACAGATAAGACACATTCAAATGATTATACCTATTGAGCCGACCTGGTTGAGCTGACATAAATAGAAACAAACTTCTGAAACACACACGCAATTATTGTTTTCGTGCACTATGTTGAAAATCAGAAGTTAGGGTCCTGGTGTATGGATACATCGGCCACTGCACCAACACTGGACTCCCTGAACTGAAAACCACACTAGGTACCCTTAACACTATTTATCATAGAAAATAAATATCAGAGTCCTAAGATTAGCAGTAGAACTGACTCCTTTGATACCAACATGTCACAACCCGTACTCAAGACCCATGTTGTGACTACACCAAGCCCACCTTCAATAGGCAAGGGGATGTCGACTAGCACCAAAGGTGTAAATCCTTAAGCTGGGAAGGAATTTACTTTATAAAATGTAAACACACACAATCAGAGTACACAATTGGATGCAAACCACTGTGCAATACTGAATACAGATGAGGTGCTGGAATATAAAATGGGCTAGAAATAGAAGCCCAAAAGTAAAGTACAAGGAAAAGGCAAAGCATGTACAAGTAATAGACAAACAGCTGGAAGGTGTCTAGAAGCTCTTGAATCGTCCACACGGATACTAACTAAAGGGTAGGTATAGATAACCTCTTATGAAATCCATGTCCATCCGTATCCTCTGGGTACCGTCTCATCGTGAGTTCCACCTCTGGGTACCATCCAGTCCTTGGACACTCTTCCTCGGTCATTATTGTATATCGTCTGCATCCAACACAACGAGGTGCTGGAATAGCCCATACAGGGGTGAGTATAACGATACATAGTAGGGACCCTGAAACCCAGAAGGTCTCACAAGATCCAACAAGGATAAACCGCAATATATGAATCAATGGACAATCATTACGTAGGTATATTCCCATATATACACCTGAGTTATCTAATAACCCATATCAATCACCAGGAAAACACATTGTTCATTACCTCAGCTCAAACAAGGATTTTATTATTGAAACCATGAAAGGTAGAGAACTCTTCCTCTCTCGAGAACAGTGGTCACATCATGACACCATGGTGCGTCTAACTAACCTTGTACTACTAAGGTACTCCTCCTGTCGAGTACCACAAGTCTGCTTCCAACTACGAGGCACTCCTCTTATATGTGTATGTCGCCATCTACAAGGTGCACCCCCTAATAGACTGCATAGGTACTCCTCCTGTCGAGTACCACGTGTCTTCCACTAACTACCAGGAACACCACTACCATGGGTCTTCCACCAACTACTAAGAACTCCCCACTGGGCTAGTCGAATCAGACAGGCATTCGTCTGGTCTATCAGCTACTCGGTCTCCACAATTTTCTTTCTCGTCATTGGAAGGATCTACTCCATGAGCTACTGTAAAAAAACTCCATCTATCACGAAGTCTCACATAAAAGTATCTCAACGGTTCTTCTAGTCAATAGGATCTCAACCCAACATACAACGCGTCATTCAGACGCTTGGTCTGTTAGTTATTATCCTTTTAATACTGGGGTCCCAGTTGGATTCGTGTAAAAACCACCCCAACTGTATCCCAGGTGTATCCAAACCTCATGTAGGATATGAAAAAGGAGCTATCTCACTCTAATATTTCCGTCAACATAGAAGGTTTGTCGATCGGACAATCGTATCCCAGGATGTGGGTTAAATGGTTTAAAAGGGCCATAGCGGGTCCGTGTCCGGTTAGACCTAGTCAGACCGACCCAGCCCGATCTGGTCTAAACCGGGGTCTAACCCCGTATGCGGGTCTGACCCAGTCCAAGGGGGCGGCCCAGCCCGAGGCGGCCCGGCTGGTTACAGACTGGCCTGTTGCAGCTCGGCCTGAGGCTGGTTGGCTGGTGGTAGCCTGGCCCGAGGTGGCATGGCCAGTGGAGGCCCGGCCCATGTCGGCCTACCTGGCCGGCCTTCCTAGATTGGTTTTCCATTTGTGGGAGGTTTGTGATATGCCCCATGTTTCTAATCCAAACCGGCACTGGGTGCCGTTTCTCTTTCCTTGCGGGACTCTTCAGGTCCCACCTATAGCACGCATCAGCGGTCATCTCAGCCGGTCTCCCCTGGTTTCTCCACCGCGGCGCGACGACTCTGTGGTTTTTCTGGCCTCCACATGGCGCAATGGCGCCGCGCCGCCTCTTCCACAGCTCGTCCTGGCCGCGGACTCCCGCGACCCCTTTGCGGCATGACGGGGCCGTGCTCATCGTCTGACCACCGCGGCCCTCCTGGCAGTGACCCTTCCTCGAGGTACGGTGCAATGTCACCATGCCCCTCCGGCACTACGGCGTTCCTCCTGGCCGCAACTCAGTTCTCAGCACGGAATGGCGGTGTCACCCCCTTATGGCTACTCGGTAGCCTTGTGCCGCCGTATTTCTTCGTGACAGGATCGTTGTCGGTCGTCGTGTATACCGCCTCCATCGTCATCAAACAAGAACCAACGAGAGGGGAGGTTCAGGCCGTGTTTATGTGGTCTGAACCCTCCTTGTTACAGTGATATCATTTGGTTCTCAAAGCACACTACATACGATGGGTTACAGAGGGTAATATTCAATCATAAAATAACCCCTACCTCGATTTTCGACTGTTGGTGGTGTAAGAAGGTGACGTCATCATTGGCGATGTTCTTCACGGGTGGCATCTTCTCCTTTGACGTGAATGAAGAAGGAAGAAGATGTTGACGATTCGTCATGTTCTTCTTTGAGAGGATGTTCTCTCAATTCTTCCAAGGCTCCACCAAAGAATTATGAAAACCAAAATAAAGTAATAGAATAACCTTTATTTTAAATGTTTGGCATGAATTCTAATGGATTAAAATAATTAATTATTGAACCATTAATTAATTTAGGTGGAGTGGCACCCTTATGAGGGATGGTTAAGAGGCACCCCAATTAATTGGGAGTTCCAAGGGGTTAAAGGGGGGTTTAATGGTCGTGTGGGACCCACCTAAAATATCTTCCTAAGGGAGGTTCTTTGCCGGTGTGTCCCACCACTAACCGCCTATTGGAGGTTTTAACCACCAAGGAATAAATATATGTTACCACTTATTTTTAATCAATTTAACTAATAACCCCAAAATCTAACGTACTTTATTGTTAAAACACAACTGTGGTAAATGTCTCATTAAGAAATTACTGACGTTGTGATTTCAATAGTACACTCAGATTTCAGTTCCGAGCATCGGTTCAAAAGTTATTAAATCTTGTTCGTACGTTTACTGAACATACCCAAACAAAACATCAAAAATTGATTCCATCACAACGGGCCTCATAATCAGGTGCCATCAAAAAACGTTAACTCGTAAAATTCCCATGTATTTAAGAAAATATTTTCCATGGAAATTTCGGGTCTTTAGAACTATCCATGTTAGTCCTAATTAGTACTCGGTCTAATAGTCCAAACCTGAGGCCACATCCCCTAGAAGAGTGGTCTTTCGACCACTTTAAAACCACCCAACTATATGGGACAAAAAGTATTCATTAATAGAAGTATTTAATCTAGAAATTAAAAATCTCCAATTTTACATGACCTAATTCTTGAAATCATATACACAAAATTCAATTCATTCACCTAAACATTACCTATAATCATGTGAAAAATACTAAAAAGTCAATGTAATTACTAAACTCATGATTTTATAATCCCATACATATGATATCAAAAAATAGTTCACCCTCATTTAATTAATATAAATATAACATAAACTACCCCTAAAATATGGTTTATATAGAAACAATGTTGTAATTCATGAGCTATAGAGAGAGTGGACAATGGACTTATCATAGTGGTGATGAGAGATACCTTATGAAATATATGGCTCATCATTATGCATGGGACTGACCAAAATGATGATTTGGTTGAGTATAGGTAGTAATAGAGAGTGATATAAATTGGTGAATGGGGGTTTTGGATATATTAGTGCACGTAGTGTGATGAAAATTCCCACTAAAAAACTAAAAATATATTTTTTGGAATTTCCAAAACATTTCAACTATCGTCAAGTACCCATTGGGGTTCCACTAGGTACACTATGGACCCCTAAGCATATCCAGGATATTACTAAACACACGGTGTATGGAATTTACCTATACTATGTTCTTGATTCTACTATACAACCATTAAATAATTAAAAAATGACACTATCCTAAACCTTAATCCCTTCAGCACCACCTGAGAACATAGACAAGTGTGAAAACTTCCCTTTTAGATATCCCAACTCTAAAAATTCTAATCAAAATTCAAATGTTTAAAATCCCATAATTCAGAGTTAAAAATTAAAATTACCCTTGAGTATTATGACATATAATTATGTATACATTTATATAATTGATTTTTTAAATAAAAAAGTTAGATTTCATTTGGAAATACAAGTTTTTGATGAATATAATTCTAGATAATTTGTTTGAATTAGTATAAATAATTTTCTTCTGGGGTCAATGAATTAAATGAATTAAATGAGATTATGAATTCATAGATATTTTCATTGTTATAATGATTCATTGGTTCAAAAAATAATTAAATTGTAATTATCATAAGTTTATTATAAATAAATAATATTATAATTCAATGTGTAATAATAGAATCCTCAAAAATATTTTAGAGGATTATTCATAACGGTGTTATAGAAATTGTTTCAAAAGTTATTATATATGATGCAGAAAATTGAGAAAAACATAAAGCCTGTGATTTTTTTATATGTAATGGTGATATAAACATCCACTAAATTAAAATACCGATATGGAGGTGTTTATTATGATTTTATTTTTGATAGATTAAATCACATAATTGGTATTGTTATTAACTCATGGTGAATCCTACAAATATGGTCTGACCATTGTAATTTTAATTTCTCCAAACCTCCCAAATCATAGACTTTATTGCACAAGTCAAACTTGGTTTGGAAAACCTATACTATTTTTTAGGTCAGAAAAGTTTTGTCCTAGATCCTACTTAATTATGTGGGCCAGTCTATGATTTTTGGGTCACTCAATGATTCAAGTAGGATATGGCTATTTTTTTGTCAAATATTTATATAAAATATGATATAAAATATTAAATTATTTTCAAATATATTATTTTCATAAAAAAATAATTACAAACATATGATTATATATATATAATGAAAATTTATAATCTATCTATTAATTGAGAAAACAATCATTATAAAATACTATATTAAAATATTTTTGACTAAAAAACATTTATGTTAACAAATAATGCATATTTCTGAAAATATTTATGTTATATAAAAATTTTAAAATATAAATTTGAATATAATAAATGTTATTATTTATAATAAAAAATATATTAAATTAATGTTTTTATTTCTTCATAAAATATTTTTCTTATCGTTAATAAATTATAATAAAAATATATATATTTCAAGGTTTTCTCACTATTTTAGGGTAACATATTCATATTATCGTCCATTTTATTATTGTATAATTATATATCATATTTGTACTTATATCCCATGGTAAAATGTGAACATGATTTCATACATAATCATTAGAACACAATATTTATATAAAATTCATGTTCTTTATATTGATTAAGAGCGTATTTATGGTTTGGAAAACTATTATATAAAGGGTTGTAATAGACTTATGCATTGATTTACAATATAACATGATGTTGGTAATATATATAGATAAAAATGATTATATTATTTTATTATTAAATTAAAAAATTGAATCATTAATTTATATGGTTTTACCATTACGTGAGAGTTGGTATCCAAGGCAAGAGAGATCACATAAGACTACATGAGGGAATTCGGATGTTATGATGACTATATAACAAAGTTAATTTTTTTATTATGGATTATCTTATATGTAATATTCATAATTATTATATAAGGTGTTTTTTGACATTCATTTAAAATGTAGTGACATTCCATGATAACTACCACTTGCTTGTAATTAGTGGGAGGGAATGAATATTCTTAATGGGTTGTTAATCTGACATCCTAGGTTACTCAAATACCAGATCATGATTAGTATATCATACATGGATCTTGTGAGGTGATTCTATATATTTTTCATGGAAATCATGGAGGTGAGACTTCAATGTCTATCCTGAATAGGGAGTTTCAATCATAGCATACAAATATGTTTTCATGATATGATAAACCTCACACATTAACGATGTGGATTGAGTCTATTAGACCCATCATTGAGCATATGGAGGAACCCATTATGATGTGGGTTATGATTCATGTTTGTATACATCAAGGGATAATAAATTGTTGGGGGTATCCCCTTCTTGGATAATTAGTTTATAGGGATTTCCTCAATGAAATTTATTGATTGTTTCTGGTATAATTTATTTCCTAACAAAATTATAATATATAGTTATATTGAAATAAATGAATACACTTTGGGTAGTATAATGGACATGGATTATGAAATTCATTTTATTTCGATGTTAAATTTTCCCCTTCTTTGGTGAGTGATGATATCACCATGTTTCCTTATTTTAAGGATCATATAAGATAATAAATTCATTTTTCAGAGATCATTTGATGCATATATACATTTTTTTCAATCAATCTGACACCTACAAAATTGTGGAACATGGGTTTGGATATAAATTTTTGGTATTCATTTTCTTATATATGGACAAAGAGAGTATTATTAGGAAGAATAAAATAAACTCTTACTGATTCTCAATTCAATCATAATGGTAAAGCCAATAAAGAAGCTAGAAAATATACTTATCATTATAGGTGTTTCCTAGTGTTTTATTTGTGCTATGGTCTATGGAATACTCAATATAATTTCTACAAAACAACAGTTTAGTATTATTCTATTTGGTAAATTTGTCTTCTATAACATTTTCCCCACAGTTCATCTTTTCTTATTAGTGGTTGTAGTAATGTCTAGGATTGGTGATCAGTTGTAGGATTAGGTGTAAAATTATATAATTTTTATGGGATTTCTTTTAACTGATATGTGGATGGAGGTGGTTGAGTTTTTCTTGTCTATAATGGTATTAAAATGGTATTACTTAGGTATTTATGGTTTTTATGCTCAGGTAATGGGCTCAAGAGGTTTCCCGTATCATTCCAAAGAATCAGAAATGACTGACCGTGATAAAATACCCTTGAATGTAACATATAACATTTTAGTGGCATCTACCATCATATAATTTTTTTTCAATCACATTCATTTATATATAAAAAATATTATATTGACATGAGGATATTTGTTAAGTAATGTTTTGGGGAAAAGTTTGTTAATACACTCATAGGGGTGTAATAAAAGGGTATTCAAAACATTTATTATTTTCCAAGATAATTAAAATATATCAACATCCTTGAGGTCTTTTAAATATGGATATGTGTTTATTTAATGTTATACTAGGTATGAATTTGTTGAATTTGTGTTTAGGTAACGTCATCTACTATCACCTGCATGTATAATTCACATCAGTAAACTATGATGATTATACCATTTTTACTAGTGCTAATTTAATGTAGGCCCATAGGGACATGATTATAGGATGTTGGGGATGATTTCTGTCCATTTGTATAGCTATAGTTGGGATGATTACTTGACACATCATAATGTATTAAATTATATTTTTGACTAGTTAGAGGATTTGTTTAATATTTTTTTTAATGTATTTCCACCGAAGTGTAAAATTTAGTTTCGTATAACACTCTTTCTATCTCTAGATCACATATGTATGCCTTCATATATTTTGGATAATATTTTGATTTATGATATGAATTATTAGTCGTAGGTTCTTAAAAGAAAAATTCTTTATTCACTTGACCACATTCTTTTGGTGTTGTTAAATTTTATTTTTCATCAAAATATATGAATAAATATACTTTTGTATATATTTTTAAGGGTTTACGTATGTGATTTTAATTATCATGTATCATTATCCTCATATTTAATATTTTTTTGACAATATATGGGGATCCAATCAGTATTCTAGGACTAAAATGAGGTTGGTTTATTATCAGCTACATGTGAGGCCATTTTATAACAGGTTGTATCATAATAAAACTATTATTGCATGATTTATAACAATAAACACACTTTATTAAAATACCCATAATTTCGATGTTTATATATTTATTGTATTTATGAAATTGAAACTATTTGTAGGGAATAATGACACCTAGTGTCAAATTTTCCCAAAAATATATATTTATATTTATAATCTTATTTAATTTATAACAAAATTGTTTCCATCAATGAAAAGTTCGTTTATTTGGAGCTACAATTCATATTATTTCATATTTTACATTATCATAACACACTAAAAAAATAAAAATAATAAAAATAATAAAATTTTATTTGATAATGTATGTCACATGTAACATAAAGCCTAATCAACTGAAAATATATTTTTCCATAAATTTAATATATTCAACTGATTATGGAACACATGACCCCAAGTTGATGTAATCCATAATATTATAAACAATTAATGAAGATGGGGGTATTAATATTATCTATTAATTTCTTAAAATTTTTGATATTTCATTATTATACATAAAAAATAATAATTTTAATGTAATAGAAATGTTTCTCAGACACTTTATTCTATCTAATAGTTGGTTTAGTAATGCTTTGCACACTTAATTAAAAATTATTTTTTACTAATTTTATAAAATATATTTGAAAATTTAAACTTAATTTTTGACATAATAATATAAAAACTATCTTATAAAGAAATATTGGTATTTTTCAGAATGATTCCTTTTTTGATGAATGGTGAAAAATACTAATGTTTAATTAACAACTTTTTAAAAATTATTTTTAAGGATAAATTATATTTAATATTTTTATAATGTAAAATTATTTCAAATTAATATAAATTAATCTAATTTCTATCTTTATTAGTAATTTAAATTTTGATATTAAAACTTTCTAATATTTTGAATATTTTCTTTTTATTACCCTTATTTTCCTAATGTTTGTGATATAAATTTAAAATTAATATTTTATACTTAGGTGAATGAAATTTTTAAAAATGGATTCCGTATTTTTAAACATCATTTTTTAAAATATCAAATTAGAAATAATCCATTTTTGAAAAAAATGAATTGATAAAAAAATCAAAACTTAATTATCGTTGTTAAGGTAAAAATTGACTTAGCAAGGATTAAACAAAGTATAAAACTATTAAATGAACTAAAAAATTACAAAACCAATTTTATGGACATATTTCAACCTTATCATATCTATTATCTATATTGGAAAACTTTGGAGGATAATGACGGGATAATTGTGCGGTTATTGTATAATTTTTCTATAAATTTCAAGTGTTCCACTCAGGTCACATATAATATTCCACACACTCTACTCTCTTATTCGCATCATCTAGCCCATTTGGTTCTTCTTGTGCATAAAAAATTACATCTAAAAGTACATGTTCTTGTTCTAGAAGCATTATAATGTGATAAATCATAAACAAGGATGTCATTGATGAAAGCCTATAAAAAATACTTAATGAAGAGGTAACCTTATTTAAGGTGGGTTTCTAATTTATTTACTCACCCAAATGAATATATTATTATTGAAACTTATTTATCTTAAAAATATACATTTTTTAAAAAATCAAATTTTTTTAATATTTTATTATTGAAAAATGACTTTACTTCAATCAAATGTGTTACAGAATCATTAGTAATGTGTACATTATACGACCACCTCATTAACAGATATCATCCGTTTTCATTACAACCACTAAAGGTTGGGTATAATGATGGTTATAAACAATATATATGATATTGATAAATTAATTATACATTTGGGGTCATTGTTTCATATATATATATATATATACGTTAGATTGTATAGGTGATATAATAATGTTGGTTGTATGTACATCAAACAACAGCCCCACGAAGTAGTGTGATTAGAATATAAAAAAGATACATTGAGTGATTATATATTATATAAATGACATAATTAGGATATTAATAACACATTTATCATTCATAAATAATTATGTATAATTTAGGTTTTCCCATTTTTTATCACTTAATGATGTTATCATTTTTCTTGGTCATGTGGACCCTCGACTTCACTAAGTGACGTGACACTCCGTTCCTCACCACACCACATGGATGAAATATTTATATATATAAGTATACATAAAGGAGTAACATGATATTTAAAAAATTATGATATTTTTTTAGGTTAAATATTAATGACCATAATTCTATAATGATTATTGAAACATGGAAATGTTTCTAGTGCACACGTATAACCTACAATCTCCAGAATCCTGACATGCTACATTTCTCCAAACCCACATTCATGACACATATTAAAATTAAAATATAGTTATAATTATGATATTTTTTTCATGATTATTATTCTGGATATTGTATAACCATATAATATGCACAAGAACCAGACCATTAATGATGAAATTAGAATGAGGAGACAAGGAAATTAAAATCCAAAACAATGAAATTATGGAAGACTTATTAATGAGAGGGTGATTATTAGTAATAAAGGGATAATATATGATTTTATAAATATAATTTATATTTCTGAATATATTAATAAAACGTTTAAATAATGTATACAGAAGGATAATGATTATTCATCTAAAAGAAATATTGAAATGAGGGACATCAACTCAATTACAAATCGTTGAGGAATATTTTATTATTGTGAAACTAATTTAATTTGTATGTGGTAAATAATTACAGATTGACATGAAATATCAAGATTCCATAAATAATTATTGTTTTTTATGTTTACCTTTTTAGTTATTTCATCCAAGTGGATTTACATAATAGTTACTGAGTGGTAATGAATTTTAAAACTTACTTTCAATTCATCGGGTGATATTAATTATTCATTATATTGTTTATTACAATGTGTTCTTATTATGACATATGACTATTTCATGTCTTTTGAAAATAAATTCATTTATTTAAGTTATATAAAATAATCTATTTATCTATTAATTCTAAATATAATTATATGATATTTGTAAGGGATTTTGTCTCAATTTTCATTCATTGAAGTGCATTTTATATTATGGATTAATATATTTTATTGGATTATATACCACCATATTTCTATGTATTATCATTAATATATAATAAATATTATTATTTTGATTTTAAATTGGTTATATTTTATCAAAGGTGATTTTAGATAAATGTTAACATAAAATAATTAATTTCATAACTCAATTTTGTTTTTACGTGGTTAAATTACATTTTCATCATGTTGAAAATTCTATGATTTCTTTTATACAGAAAAATGGATGATACTATGTTTTATTTCTACCACTTTTATTTATATTTAAATATGATATAAAAAATCATTTATTTGATTAATTTTATCATCATAATAATGATAATAGTAAGGGTATATTTTAAAATATTATAATAATCAAGAGTCATTATTCGTGAATTTTAGTTGATAGAAATTCTTTAACCATTTCCTAATCAACTCATTTCAAATAATTTTTCTCTGATTATTCATAAAATTTTAATACAATAGTATAAATTTCTAATCCTTTATTCCTAAACTATTTTAGAGAATGATTATAAGAATATTTTACATCATTTTTCTACTAGGTGTGATATAATTTTTTCATCTGAAACAATTTTTTATAGAATTTTTTTTTAAAATGTTTATATCCATTTTAAAAATGTTTTTTTAAATTCACTTTTACTAATTTTTAACATTTTTAAATAACTAGGAATGAAATCATCCTGTGATTTTCAAATGATAAAATATTTTTCATTTATGTATAATGTGAAAGGAATTGTTGTATTAAACTACTCATCATGTACAAAATTTTCCTTCATCATGATCAGATATTGTTTCAAAGAATACATTATAAGTATAAATGGATAATTAAAAAAATTATATTAAAAAAATGTGATATTTTAGTCTTTATATTTTATATTATGAAATAAATGTATATTTTCATAAGAATTTATTTAATGAACTTTTATAGAATTTATATTCATAAAAAGCATTATTTTTTAAAAAATTGGTATATGATGGATTGATACTAATATTATTTTTTTGATAGACAGTTTATGATCACTTTGAGGATCGAATTTATTTACATTCCCTTATATGTTAATTTGTTAAGTGTTTAACTTTTCTTTGAAATGTTCTCCCTTTCTTGTTACCATCAGATATTAAATTTCAACCAAATATCTATATTCTTTATAATAAATATTTTTATTGGTTAAACCATATGTAATTAATATACATGTATTTCTATATATAATTTCATATTTTCATCTTGGAAATATTTATAAATTAGTATTTTGGGATCGATAGTGATTTATGATGATAGTCACATTGCTTGTAAATTAAATCGATTATTTTCAATATTATGATTGACTTGGAAATTCAATACATGTGTGGTTCTATAATTTAGATAGCCTTTAAATGCATCCATATTTTCATATGAAGAATTTTTTGTCTACCCTTAGTTAAATGGGATTCCACTATTTAGTTTGAAAAATAAGGAAGGTATATTTTATTGGTTTATGTATCATGTGTTTAGGAAACATGACATCCATTAATTATTACTTTTCATCATTTGGATTTCAATTATTATTATCCATGATATTTTACCAATGATACTATTCATTATGTGGTTATTTATTAAATAGAATGTGAATTTTGTTACATTTTTTAAAATTTTGATCATGCCTCATCCAGTAGTGAATGATATTTTAATAATTAGATGACATATATTTTCAGTTATTTACCATACCATTTAATATTCTAATAATTTTTTTTAATTTAATGTGTGTTTACATATTTAACTTTACATATTGTTCATTCTATAATGATTTTGTTTCACGTATTCATGATATCTTATAAAATATTTTACCCTTAATATACATTTTTGGTCACCCATATCTTGTTTCCATTCCCATGAATCCTTTATGATTAATATTATTAATATTAAAAGATATTCCTTAATCAGATTTTTTGACCTTGGAAAAAATGGCGTTTCCACTTTTTATTTAAATTATATGGATAAATAAAATATATAAAATCCGTTCTAATATAGTAAACTATTAATTAATTTTCTATAATATTCCTTGTATATTATTGAAATTTAATAAAGAAGAAAATTGATATAGGTAACTTGGGTTTGGGTTTATGTAGATGGTATTAGAGGAATTTTAGTTTGAACCGTTGTATTTAGAGTTATGAAATATTTTATTAGATAATTTGACCCCATGGTAGACGTTGAGGAAATGTAGAAAATAACATCACAACGTTTTGGTAAGGAATAGATTAGTTTTCCCTAAATTACATCAGTGTCTCAATACTAGAAATAGATATATATGGTGAATAATGGTACTAGGGGGGTTATAACATCGAAATTGGAGCATTGGGATTGATCCATCATCACCCAATAGAAGAAAATAAACTATACTATGCACCTAGTTTGATACTTTTTTGGGATGCATATCGAATAATTCAGATATTTATCAAAAACCATTATAAAGGATAATGATAAATGATGGAAATGATTGACAGAGGAAAAATATAATGTTAATTATATTAAAAATAATGTTTCATAATTTAGTCATCATTTAAATTATTACATAATTTTACTACTGTGATTTTTTTTCTCACCATATAATTTTTGTCTTATACAAAGGATGAAACCTAAACGAATAATATTAACATGGAACATGAGGTAAAATATTTTGAATATGAGAAGAAATTTTGGATTATGAAATGATTAAATTATATCATGACTATTCCAATTTAACTTTCCATTAAAATGATTAATATCTTAAACATTAACAAACTATTGGACTGACTAATGACGAAAATGTTGGAGTTCAATAATTGATCGACTGATGGAGACCATGGAGTAATGAAAGAAAAATTTCCATCATATGAAAAATGTGGTAGGAGAACAAGGAATGTTTAAAAATGTAAATGTATAATGATTTATGTGATGAATATAATAGAACTAGGAAAATAATTTCTTATGATAAAGCAATAGTATTATACCAAATAATAAATCTCATCATAGGGAATCATTTATAATTGGTTTTCTTAAATGTATATAACAAGGTTATTATCCAAGTAAATTACATATTCCATATGTTATGCCCTAGAACAATGAAGGATCTACAGTAAAATAAAAATGTTTATGTTTTTATACACAATGATTTAATAATATAATTATAGATATATTATACAAGTGGTATTCTGGTAATATGAATTGTCAAAAACACAATGATTGTGTATTATTTTAGAAGCATATATATCTTAATTAACATAATTGTTTTTTATACCATCATGGGTGTGTGATTTTATTGTTGAACATATGTTATAATTCATAAACACCACTTTCAAATATTTGTCTTGAAGGAATATAAAATGATAGTGTATATTTTTTTAGAAACAGTTATATTAATATAATCCTTTGGATCAATATATTTTTAGAGTGGATGTTATATGAGGAATAATATATTAATATTTTAAATATAGATGTTTAGAGATATTTATAACATGTGTCACTAATAATAACTGTAATGAAATTGCAATAATAGTTAAATCTGAATGTTAGACATAACGAAAATTGTTATATTTAAAATAATTGTAAAATTTTTATTTCATGATTAATTTTGTTTCCAATATTTCCATTATTTTTTTTGTTGGAAATGTTATATGAATTACTTTAATGTATTCTATAAAATTTAAATCATGTCTCTTGAGTCCCATTAAGAATGGTTGTGGTTCTTAATCCCATGACCAATGGATGATAATTGTTTGGAACCTACCACTGGACAATGAAATTTCCCAATTAATATAATATTGTATATGGTGAAAATTTTAAAAAAACATATATTAATGATAAAAAAGTGGTTTTTGTTTTTCATTTATAGATTAATTTTTTATATTGGGTAACTTTTTCTATCCATATTTTAAAAAAAAATATAGAGAGATGGAAATAAATGTCAATATTTTGTGGACTTACGATCCATTAAAAGTGAATTTCAGTTCTCTTTCATTATTTTTTTAAAATATTCTCTTATGTAATAAAGGTATATTTGGACGTAAATAATTGAACAATTAATGGATTAAATTTTTCATGTGAAATAAAAATGTATCAATTATATATATTTTCATATATTGATAGAAAATATATTATTTCATCAATATTAGGATAATTTTAATGGTGGAAATTATATTATATGAAAATCATTTATTATGAATAAAATGATATTTTGAATTATCGTATGAGTGGTTTTCAATCCCTCAAATTTCCATTTATCAATAACTTCATTATGATCAACGACCTCAATTGTTATTTATAGCTGTTTATTATTTCCTTTCCTGGTCTTATCATCACATTCCAATGAAAACATCCAACCAAAAAACAATGTTATGTGTTATTCCATATGATATTTATACATAAATTTATATTATATTTTGAGGATGTTTCATTAACACTATAATTATGTGAGTTTTCAGCAATGGTATTTTCGAATAGGGAACATATGATTACTGAGATCTTGTTTAAATTTTCAGGGAATAATGTTATTATGGTGGGTATAATGTAACACAATAAATTATTAAAGAATAAATAATATTTAACAGCATATATGACATATTACATTGATATTGAACATCCCATGAAATATATTTCCTTAAATTTAATCTCGTTAATCAATTACCGAACCTGAAAACACAAGTTGAGGTGAACCATAAAATAATATTCATAGTCCATAAATATGGGGTCCCTAATATTACTAAATAAATTTTGAACATTATGGATATCTATTTATTATAAATAAAATAAGAATCATTTCATTTAAAAAATAAATATATTCTAGAAAACTCTATATTTTGTAAATGATAGTTTAATCATGCCATATCCAAATAATTTGATTCAAAATGATAACAAAATTAGAAAATATTAAAAAGATAAGAAAATAATTTTTGACATAATAATATAAACATTATATTAGGGTAGTTTTTAATAATTTTTTTTAAAAATAAATTTTTTGATGGCTGTTGAAAAAAAAGATATTTCAATTTAAAAATATTTTTTAATTTAAATTTTTTTCAAAGATAAATTATTTTATAGAATAATTTAAAACCCACATAATATTTTTTCCATTAAAACACTCTATATTTTTTAGTTTTATATAAATATTGATAAAAGTTTTAGTATTTATCATTAAAAACCTTTTTCTCATCACATCTCTGGGATTAATTTTCAATTAATAATTTCCACTCCTATGAATGTAATTTATAAAAATTAATACTATATTTTTAATCAGAATAAATTTATTATATAATATATAATCCTAATGTTTGATAAAATATAATAGTGAAGACATTAAAAATTAATTATCTTCGTTATGGTAAAAGTGGATTTAACATGTTATTAAACTAATAAGATAAGGGTAAAAATTACCTTGAAACAATTAATACACCACATTAAAGTGACAAATTATGACATTATAACTTATATGGTAATTTTTATACCATTTGTAAGCACTTATAATCATATTGACATATGTTTGATTGAATCAGTACAAAAAATTACATTGTTTCCTTTCACCACAAATATAAAATCCCACTATGTCTCCAATCAACTTTTAACATTCCAAACATTTAGGATCATGTAATAAATTCCAAAATAAATATAAAAAACATCAAATCATATTATAAGATTTATTTTTGGAATAAATCTACCTAAGAAGGATTTTCTTGAAATCCTAAGAAGGATGACTGAAAAATATCAAAGTACATCATTTGGTGTTTTAATTAATTTCTTACAAAAACTCCTTAAATTATTATTAGAAAATTATAATATAATGAAATAAATATTTTAAATATATTTATATATAGTTATGTAATTGGAATTAACTAAAACCACATATACTTCCATCAAATGGATTACAAATACAACTTTTTTGTGGATGACAAATAATGCCACAAGAACCAATGTAATTAATTTTTCATTAACAACACTCCAAATATGATATAATGAAGGGAAATTTTTTTATAAATTAAATATATAACATAATTATACCTATGTATTAATTATCTCATATATAAATTATTATATTCAATTCTGTAGGTGAAACAATAATGTTTCTTTTATATACAGCAGACTACTACCTCACAAAGTGTTGTGATTCATCATTCACTAACGCTACACTTGCAAGGTGTTAAAGATAAATATAATCATTATATATGATATAAATGAAATAAATAATATATAAATGATATATATTTCTTTCATTAAAGATAATATCTCCATTATTTATTACCTTTTCACTCAATGATGATAATATCATTCATGTACATGTGGAATATCGCCTTCATAAAGTAATGTAAATCTATATTCATCACCATAGTAAATAGATTGTAAATATTTGATTATTTAAATAATTAATTTATTATTTATGATATTATTAAAATTTTATAAATAAATAAAATTAAATTCAAAATTTCCATAATTATCGTTGAAAAATGGAAATGTTACTATGGAATTTGTACAACCTACCGTCTCAATGATAGTAACAAACCACATTTCTCAAGAAAAAATTTCATGATTTTTATTGAAAGTCTAATTGATTTATAATGATGATAAATATATAATTATTATTATTTTTGAGATGACATAACTATATATTACTCCTAATAACTCGATCATTCATTTCGAAACATGCTTGCAAAAACAGGGAAATTAACATCCAAATCAATTAAATTGAATAAATATTATTTAATTAAGGATCATAAGTTGTTAAAAAAAGATATTATATTACATTAAAATATTAATATTATTTTACAATTTCTTAATAACATTTTCAATATTACTAAAGAGGATATTATAGAATATTAAACAAAACAAAAGTTTGAGGTAAGATACTTCATCTCAATTTCTCATAATTGAAGTATATTTTGTTTTATGAACCTAATTTCATTTATATGGTGTATATAATTGTCCATTGATATTTAATTCCATGATTAATTTATATTAATGGTATTTTATGTTCCAATTTTTATTACATAAACCAATGGGATTCGACATAAAATTTAATAAATCGTAAAAAATTATATAACTCAATTTCTTTTTATTATGTTATATTACTACTCTATAATATTTATTATTACATTATTATGATTGTAATTAATTTTTTATTTTATTTCTTATTTATAATTTTTTTATTGTGGATTCAGAAAATAAATTCATTTATTTATTATCAATTCAATAATATGATATTGTTAAGGGATTGTATCTCAATATCCTCTCATGAAAGAAGATTTTTATTTTTTTCACCAAATTCAATTATTATATAAATATAATAACCCTTTGGGATATAACATCATTAATACATTATAATTCATTTTATTGTGATTTTTTATTTGAATTATTTGAATCTAGGGGATTTGAAATAAAATGTATCAAGTTGTAAAGTATTTCAGATCTCAATTACTTTTGTTTTTGTTATATTACTTTTTCAATATCATTTCCATAATATGATTATGTGAATAATGAATTTTTGTTATATTATGTTTTATTTAAACATTATTTATTTTAATTTAAATCTGATACACATAATTTATTCTTTTTATTGACTATCACATCAATATTATGGTTAGTGTTTAGGATTATTTGAAAATTTCATTGTATTCCTGATTTTTTTTTGAATTTATGCTAATAGAACTTATTTTATTTTTTTATAAGAAACTGATTTATTGTTCTCATCCTTTGCTTATTCATTATATTATCAACTAATATTAAATTTGTTTAATTGTTGGTACATAAAATATTTTATCAAATTGGTTTAAGAAAATTTGATCTCAATTCATTCTTTGGTTATAAATCCCTTTTCATCCAAAACCATGTTTTTTTAAAATATATTAAAAATGATTTTATTCATTTCGAATGATATTAATTAAACTCAATATTACTCATATTAAATTTTATACAATGTTTTCAATATAAAATTCATATGATTTTTAAAATAATTCTAATTTGGATTAGACCGAAACTATAAAAGGAATTGTTTTTTATCATACTCATTATAAATGGAATTTCATTCAATCATTACATCAATTTTTTTTTAATTTAGAATTTTATGTTTCAATTTTCATTCATTGAACATTAGTTTCCATGTTTTTAGAAAATTTAATTTTAAAAAGTAATTTACAAGAAAAAATGGATATTTTCCTCCAGAATAATATTATAGGTCATTTTACAGTATTTATATTCCTAAAACAACAACCTATTATTGTTAATAAAATATTTATGTACTATATTTATATTTTCCATATTTTTTATGGATGGTTAATTATCGTATTTTTCAATTATTATATTGAAATTCTCTTTTATGATTCATTTTTGTTTTCAATAACATTCCATGAAATATTAATTTTACTATTATCCTTTGGAATTATATTTACCCTATATATCCATATTGTTAATCTTGGATATTATCATTTCATTATGGATATATAATTTCAATATATGGTCCACTACATTGAAATTTATTTTTTTGTCAGGGAAATATTGATAAATCCCTCTTTTTACTCAATACAGATATTTGAGGACAAGGAACATGGTTTATAAATTAAATAGATTATATGATATTTGTGGAAGTCATTTAACTTGAATCAAATGGGTGGATCTTAGTTAAAGACTTCTGATCAATTCATATATAGTCTTATCATATGAATTACTTGTAAAACCATACAAAATTTTGGTTTTACCAATCATTTTTATAATTTTATGAAAATAGATCTAGATATTATAGTTATCATGTGTCTTAGAATCATGAAAACATTTCAGGATTTTATAAATTCATAATTTATTCATTATAATATATGATAATTTCAAATTGATGTTATCTCATAATGGATTTTATTCTCACTTTAATAAAAAATTGGAATATTTTTTCAGTTATTTACCTTTAAATTATAATTATACATTATCTTGTTAGGATATTTATTTTTTAAAATGGAATGTGTTTTTAGTTACATACCAATCTATTTATTATGAATGTAAACTATTTCAGTGGAATTTTTTTTATATATTTATATTGAAATTTTATTCATTAATTGTTGTTAATGATTCTTTTATTAATGATTGATTCTGATGTACTTAAACATTTCATATCACTATATCTCTCAAAATATTTTCCCTTAATTGGAATCCATGAAGATAACTATGATTTATATTAAAGGATATGTTAGTGGGAATAATTTTATCTTGGAAAATAATGTGTTTATTTTATATATTCAAATGTAATGAAATACGCATTTGTGTATCCAGATTCCCAATACTATGAAAGTTTATGGCCCTTTGGGAATCGATTCCTTATATCTTATGCCATTTCAAAAAACAAGGCAGTTACTCCATGTTAATTTTTTTAAACTATAGATAAGACATGTGAAAATTTTTGATAAGAAAAAAACATATTCATTTATATAAAAGTAAATTATTCTTCTTGGTCTAATGAAAAACATGAAACCCCATGACAAGGTTTACCTTTTTCTCTATAAAACACAAAGTACATAAATACAACATTTACCTAATAGTAAATAATCATTTCAAAAATAAAAACTTTTAAATCTATAAGAAATTATAAGAAAAATAATTAAGTCATCATAATTCATGTATGAAATCACAAAAATATTAATTTAAAAATGAACAATTATTCATTAAACATTTCTTACCTCATGTAGTAAATATATCTAGATAACCCCTTTTTTAATTCATAATATAGTTATTATGAAAATTTTTATTCAGAAATATTTTTCACTTTTATTTAAATAATGTCTGAATAAATGGATCATAGTTAATTCCATTAGATTAACCTACCCTGTTATCTCAATAATTTTTTACTTTAAAAGACTAAATCATTACACATTTAATTTAGGAGCTATATTATGCTCACCCATCATCATTATATTCTTCGATCTCAAACTTCTTCAGGTTTAATTCTCATGTACCATGTTATGAACAAACTTTTTAATAGTTATATTTCTTCATCATAAAACCCATGAGAAACAAATATTAATGCATAAGAAAATCAGCTTCCATTACAACATAATTGCAAATTAAAGAACCCTTTATCTTTAAAGACACAAATAATAAAATAATTTATAGATGAAAGTGAAAAATTTTGAATTTGAAAAAATTAGTTACCTTTTTGTTGAATATTTATAATAAAAAATTTATGTGATGGTCGGAAAATTAGGTCATGTAATATATGATAAAAAATTAATTTTCCACATTTTTAAAAATTTCAAAATAATAAATATGAATAATATGGCGAACCTAAATTTTTGGAAAAAATTAAATAATGATTATTATTCTCAATAATCAACATTATAATTATTTTAGAAATAAATAATAAAATTATTAAAATTATTAAATCTACATGTAGAAGGATGAAAAAGTATTTAGGGTATTTCATTAAAACATGGCATTAATGGAAATGTCTTTTCCCTTAAGCCCCAAATTGTCACGACCCGCCCTCGGGGTCCGTGCCGTGACTACCCCAAGCCCGCCTTCCATAGGCCAGGGGCTGGCGACTAGCACCAAGGCGTAAATCCCGGTAAAAAGGGAAGGCATTGCCTTTGTAAAGTAAACAAACACCACAGAGTAAGCAAGCAGAAAGTAACACTAAGCAAAAACAGAGTACAACTAAAAGTGCGGAAAGTAAAAAGGGGCCGGAAATACAAGCCCAACTGTAAAGTACAACTCGAAAGGGAAAACAACAACTGAAAAGTAAAGCAGCTACGCCGAGCTGTCCACTAGAAATCCCACCTGAAGGGTGGGTACAGATAGCTCCTCTGCTCCTCGGGTCCCGCCGTCTGCTCCAAGTATGTCCCGCCCAGTGGTCTGCCTCTGGGTACCGCCTCGTCGTATAGTCCACCTCCAGGTACCGTCCAGTCCTCGAACACTCGGCCTCTGCCAGTACTGGCCGTCGTCTGCAACCAACACAACGAGGTGCGGGCATAGCCCGTGCAGGGGTGAGTATAACGATACTCAGTAGGGACCCCGAGACCCTCAAGGTCTCACTAAAACCAACAAGGATAACCACAAGAAGATCAAAACAGATAAACTCTACTTAGGTATATGCCCATACATATACCTAAGTTATCAAGTAACCCATCTCAGTCATGAGGAAACACAAGGATCACGAGATCAACGGATAACCACTACCCAGGTATATGCCCATACATATACCTAAGTTATCAAGTAACCCATCACAATCATGAGGAAACACAAAGGTCAAAAGTCTCAGCTCAAACCAGGATTTTCATTATCGAAACCGTAACTGCTGAAGAGCTCCGTCTCTAGAGTGTACAGTGGTCCTGTCACGACTCCGAGGCCGCCGCTCACTAACCTAAGACTGCTGAAGTACTCCTCCTGTCGAGTACTGCGGGTCTGCTGCCAACTACCAGGCGCTCTGTCCGCTGAGGGTCTGCTGCCAAATACCGGGTGCTACCCAGATAGCCTACTGAGGTACTCCTCCTGTTGAGTACCGCGGGTCTGCTGCCAACTACCAGGCGCTCCGTCCGCCGTGGTTCTGCCGCCAAATACCGGGCGCTCCGTCCACTGGGCTAGTCGACTCACTCCAAGTCGAGTCGGTCAAGCAGTCGTCAGGTCTCAGCCGGCTACACGGTCTCCGTACTCTGCACGCTCGTCTCCGGGAGGGTCCGCTCCACGAGCTACTGGTCGATACTCCAAGTATCACAAAGTACCGCAAAGAAGTATCTCAAAAGTCCGTCTCGTCACAGGGGTCTCAACGCAACAGACGGCGTGTCGATCAGACGCCCGGTCTGTGAGTTATTAGCCTTTTCGTCCCAGGGGCCCGGTTGGTTTCGAGAGCGAAACCAATCCCGGCCGTATCTCAACTGTACCCCGAACTCCCATAGGGTAAACTCAAAGGGACCGTTACTCAACGTAACCACCAACGCCGCTGACGGTTCGTCAAGCGGACGTCCTGTCTGAAAGATATTAGCTTTCCCGTTCCAGGGGCCCGGTTGGATTTCGAGTACAATCCAACCCGGCCATACTCCGACTGTATCCAAAACTCGGGCGGAGTATGTCAAAAGTTCCGTCTCATCAAGAGGAAGTTAACGAAACAGACGGCGCGTCAATCGGACGCCCGGTTTGTGAGTTATTGGCATTTTCGTCTCCGGGGCCCGGTTGGTTTTTAAGGCAAAACCAACCCGACCATACTCCACCTGCATCCAAACCTCGGGCGGAGTATGCCAAAAGATCCGTCTCTCTAAGAGGAACACAACGCGGCTGACGGCACGTCAATCGGACGTCCGTAGCTCAAGATATGAGCATTTCTGCTCCGAAGGCCCGGTTGGTTCCGTGAACGAACCAACCCGGCCGAACTCAAAGTAAACCGAAACCTTGAGTACGATATACCGAAACGACCGTCTCGATCCAAGGATCGCGTTGCCGCAGACGGTTCGTCATTCGGAGGTCCGAGGCTCATGTTATGGGCCAAAAACCAAATCTGGTTCGAAACGGGGGGGTCCGGGTCCGGGCCGACCCGACCCGACCCCCCCTGGGCGGCGCGGTGGCCGGCGGCGGCGGGCGGCGGCGGCAGGGTGCCGCGGCGGCTCGGGGTGCCGCGAGGGGCCGCTCGCGGGGGGCTAACCCCCGCTTCTTCAGAAGGGCGGCGCGGCTTTGCCGCGCCGTTTGCAACAAATCGGCCCCCACGTGGGGGCCGGTTTTGAATTAAACCGGGGGGGCTTCTGCCCCCCCCCCTTCCATGGAACCGCCCCCCTCAATAAGAGGGGTGTTTTGTTGAACCGCCGGGGGATTTATTCCCCTGGTTTCCTGTCATCCGGCCGGCCAGCTGGCCGGCCGGTTTTCACTAACGGGACCGGAAATTCCGGTCCCGCCTTCGACTTCCGACGCCGGCGGCCCGGCCGCCGGTCTTCTCTTCCGCCGCGGCCCGGAACCGGCCGCGGTCTCTTCGTCCCCCCGCGGCCCGGAACCGGCCGCGGCGTTCGTCAACCGGCGCGGTGCGATGGCACCGCGCCCCTTTACCGTGCTTTGATAATCATTCAACGCGGCGCGACGGCGTCGCGTTCTTGTTGTTTCTTCATGGTGCGCGCGACGACATCGCGTAAAATAAATGCACGATCAACCGCGTGGTGCGACGACACCACGCCACTTGCTTCCACCCGCAAGAACAAACAAGAACGTTGGAGGGGGTTCGGCCGTGTTCGTACGGTCCGGCCCCCTCACGTTAAATTAATAACGCAACTTTAAATAAACAACATCCTCACGTTAGTCATACGAACCACGAGCAAGAATGAGATAATTAAATATTAAATCAACATCCCCTACCTCGGGTATAAGTTTGAGGATTTGACTATGTCCGCGGAAGACGACGTCGCGGAGGTCGGGCGACGCGGTCGTCGTTCGTCAAATTCAACGACGAAGAGGCGCGTCCGAAGAGGTACGTCGTTGGCGAATCCTTGTACGCCGACGAAGGTTGTCCGAGGAAGGTGCGGTGTTCTCTCTCGTTGACACCGAAGACGAAGAAGAGCGGAGCGGCGTTCTTCGTCGGAACTTGAGCGTTCTACGTCAAGTCTCGAGGAAAGTCAAATAAAAAGGAAACAACGAACTCAAGAACCCTTACCTTGATAGTCGCACGTTGACGGAGTCGTGGAATATCGGTGTCGATTCCTTTGACGTCGGAGGAAGAGTCGTTGTCGATGGCGTTCGTCGCGGAAAACCGTCGCGGAAGAGATGACGCGGAAGAAGAACGTCACGTCGCGGATACGGCGTCGCGGATGGACCGTGTTCTTCGGTGGAGAAGTTCTTCGTTGAAGAACGACGTTCTTCGCGTTCTTCGTTGAGGTTGAGCATTCTTCGTGATCTTCGTCAGAGATGAAGAAGAAGAAGAAAATGATGCTCTCCACCTCTCAAGAAGACAAACCATTCAACCAAAAATAAAATAAGACAACATCTTATTTTATTATCACATAACACACTAGAATTTCAAAGGTTTGAAATTCAAAATGGATAACTCCAAAATTAACTCACTTATTTAATATACATGAATTGTATAATTAAATAGAAGTTAACTTGTCAAGCCATTAAGAGGGAGAGAGGGGAGTTGAAAAGGTGGGGGTTCGTGTGGGCCCCACCACACTTAATCCTCCCAAGGGAGGTTAAGTGGGTGTGGGTCCCACTTCCAACCTCCTTTGATAGGTTTTAAGAAGTTATAATAAAATTTGTTCTACACAAATTTTATTTAACTCAACTAAAAACCTCAAAAAATAACTTTCAACCCGCAACAAACGCAACTCCCGAAAAGGTCTCTTTAAGCGAAAATCGGCGCTGCGAGTTCATCGGTGCCCTCGGATTTCAATTCCGAGCACCGGATCAAAAGTTAGGAATTCCCGCTCGTTCGTTCACTGAACGTACCCGAGCCAAACTTCGGAAATTAATTCCGGGCACTCCGGGCCTCGGAATCAGGTGCCGTCTGAAACCGCGCTCTTGTAAAATTCTAAAGAAAATTAAGAAAAAATTTCCCTTGAATTTTACGGGTCTTTACATTACTCCCACCTCAGGGCTTTACGTCCCCGTAAAGATACAACAAAAACTAGGGAAACAAAAGAGGGTACTGAGCACGCATCTGAGCCTCCCGCTCCCATGTGCTCTCCTGGAGATTCCCGTGCCGCCATCTGTTGCGCACAAGAGGAATCGATCGCCCATGTAGGACCCGCTTCTGTCGATCCTCTATCTCCACCGGGACCTCCGTAAAAGTCGCCCCATCGTCAACGTCAAGCTCCCCATGGTCAAAGATGTGCGTCGGGTCGTGCACGTATCTCCTCAGCTGAGACACGTGGAAGACGTCATGCACCCGGTGTAACTGAGGTGGTAGAGCCAGGCGATAAGCCACCTCACCTACCCTGTTGAGGACCTGGAAGGGTCCGATGAAGCGCGGAGATAACTTGTCACCTCGGCCAAATCTCCGAATACCACGTCGAGGTGAGACCCGCAAGAAGACGTGGTCACCATCCTCGAACTCTAGTGGCCTCCGCCTCCTGTCAGCGTATGACTTCTGCCGGCTCTGTGTTTTCCTCATCCGCTCCTGGATGACATGGACCTCTTCTGACGTGGCCCGGACCATCTCTGGTCCCATAAGAGCTGCGAGATTTCTTCTTTGCCGATAAGAGAAACCTGGTCTCATCCCCTGGATAAACCACATTCTTTGCCTAAAACAGTCAATCCTAACATGGATGATACTAATCCATACCAAGGATGACGTCGTAAGGCCTCGACGCTACTACTAAGAGATCCAACCGTTACTCTCGCCTCCAAGGGTTGAGTCACACTGTCGGCATCAGTGTGTGGTAACTGGGTCTCCTCCAGTAGATGTCTCACAAGTGAGGGTCAAGTCAACAGTCAACTGGAACCTCTTAGTAACATCACAAAAGAGGACAGGAATGAAAACATCGCAAAGTATGCGTCTTTTATTATTGTAGCTCATAATACAAAGATGCTACACAAAAACAACATCAACATGGAACTAGAAGTACAAGAGACGTATCCACTAGTTCCGCTCCTGTCCACCTGCTTTACTGTTGCTCAAGCATTTGTCGCTGCCTCAACCTCGGTGGCTCCCCCCAAGCCTGTGGATCGAGGAGTCGGACAGTCACGTGCCAGGTGACCCTTTCCGCGGCATGAGTAACACAACCTGCTCCTTGCACGGCTAGCTCTGTTCCCACTCCGGGTGCCCTGCACCACCGGTCCTAAAACCCGAGATCGCCCAAATGCTGGTCTGGTCCTCCTGGACCTCTGCATCATCTGTCTACTGCCCACAGATGACTCGGCTTCTGATCGAAAAACACGCGGTAAAGGCAGAATCTCCTGTACACGCTCGGGGTGTAGAGATACTGGCACAAACTCCACCCTGAAGAAGGTCTCGAAGTCTTCCCATGCGAAGTTCATCTCATCGCAAAACTGAAACAAGTGGCTCCACCACCTACCTGCTGCTGCGTGTAGTAGGCTCGCAGCGAGGATCACCATGAGGTCTTCTGGTGTCCTCACTAGCCTAAACACTCGTACCACTATCTCCAGCCAGTCCTCTGCAGCCTGGGAATCCGTCTCCCCGCGAAACCTGGGTGGTCGCTGGCGCTGAAACTCATGCAGTGCGCTGAGGCGACGTGCATCGTCAGCGGCTGCTGCTGGAAGCATCGGGGGCTCAGCGGGTAGAGCTACCGCCAGTGCCACTGCTGACAAAGGGCCCTGCACCGAGGCCTCGTCGCTCGGTGGGCTGTCGTCACGTTCGATTCTCGGAACCCTAGCTGGCTGCCATCGTGGGGCCATCCTGAAAGAAACAACGTAACACGATCAAACGATTATACCTGGTGAGCTGACCTGGTTTGAGCTGTTTTAAGGGGAAAAACCTTTGAAAACACACACGCAATCAGTGTTTTCGTGCACAAAGTCGGAAATCAGTTGTCAGGGTCCTGGTGTATGGATACGTCGGCCGCCCGCACCAACACTGGACTCCCTGAACTAAAAACCACACTCGGTACTCTCAACACTATTGCTTCACAGAAAGAAACATCAGAGTTATAAGTTCTGCGGTAGAACCGAACTCCTCTGATACCAATTTGTCACGACCCGCCCTCGGGGTCCGTGCCGTGACTACCCCAAGCCCGCCTTCCATAGGCCAGGGGCTGGCGACTAGCACCAAGGCGTAAATCCCGGTAAAAAGGGAAGGCATTGCCTTTGTAAAGTAAACAAACACCACAGAGTAAGCAAGCGGAAAGTAACACTAAGCAAAAACAGAGTACAAATAAAAGTGCGGAAAGTAAAAAGGGGCCGGAAATACAAGCCCAACTGTAAAGTACAACTCGAAAGGGAAAACAACAACTGAAAAGTAAAGCAGCTACGCCGAGCTGTCCACTGGAAATCCCACCTGAAGGGTGGGTACAGATAGCTCCTCTGCTCCTCGGGTCCCGCCGTCTGCTCCAAGTATGTCCCGCCCAGTGGTCTGCCTCTGGGTACCGCCTCGTCGTATAGTCCACCTCCAGGTACCGTCCAGTCCTCGAACACTCGGCCTCTGCCAGTACTGGCCGTCGTCTGCAACCAACACAACGAGGTACGGGCATAGCCCGTGCAGGGGTGAGTATAACGATACTCAGTAGGGACCCCGAGACCCTCAAGGTCTCACTAAAACCAACAAGGATAACCACAAGAAGATCACAACAGATAAACTCTACTTAGGTATATGCCCATACATATACCTAAGTTATCAAGTAACCCATCTCAGTCATGAGGAAACACAAGGATCACGAGATCAACGGATAACCACTACCCAGGTATATGCCCATACATATACCTAAGTTATCAAGTAACCCATCACAATCCGGAGGAAACACAAAGGTCAAAAGTCTCAGCTCAAACCAGGATTTTCATTATCGAAACCGTAACTGCTGAAGAGCTCCGTCTCTAGAGTGTACAGTGGTCCTGTCACGACTCCGAGGCCGCCGCTCACTAACCTAAGACTGCTGAAGTACTCCTCCTGTCGAGTACTGCGGGTCTGCTGCCAACTACCAGGCGCTCTGTCCGCTGAGGGTCTGCTGCCAAATACCGGGCGCTACCCAGATAGCCTACTGAGGTACTCCTCCTGTCGAGTACCGCGAGTCTGCTGCCAACTACCAGGCGCTCCGTCCGCCGTGGGTCTGCCGCCAAATACCGGGCGCTCCGTCCACTGGGCTAGTCGACTCACTCCAAGTCGAGTCGGTCAAGCAGTCGTCAGGTCTCAGCCGGCTACACGGTCTCCGTACTCTGCACGCTCGTCTCCGGGAGGGTCCTCTCCACGAGCTACTGGTCGATACTCCAAGTATCACAAAGTCCCGCAAAGAAGTATCTCAAAAGTCCGTCTCGTCACAGGGGTCTCAACGCAACAGACGGCGTGTCGATCGGACGCCCGGTCTGTGAGTTATTAGCCTTTTCGTCCCAGGGGCCCGGTTGGTTTCGAGAGCGAAACCAATCCCGGCCGTATCTCAACTGTACCCCGAACTCCCATAGGGTAAACTCAAAGGGACCGTTACTCAACGTAACCACCAACGCCGCTGACGGTTCGTCAAGCGGACGTCCTGTCTGAAAGATATTAGCTTTCCCGTTCCAGGGGCCCGGTTGGATTTCGAGTACAATCCAACCCGGCCATACTCCGACTGTATCCAAAACTCGGGCAGAGTATGTCAAAAGTTCTGTCTCATCAAGAGGAAGTTAACGAAACAGACGGCGCGTCAATCGGACGCCCGATCTGTGAGTTATTGGCATTTTCGTCTCCGGGGCCCGGTTGGTTTTTAAGGAAAAACCAACCCGACCATACTCCACCTGCGTCCAAACCTCGGGCGGAGTATGCCAAAAGATCCGTCTCTCTAAGAGGAACACAACGCGGCTGACGGCATGTCAATCGGACGTCCGTAGCTCAAGATATGAGCGTTTCTGCTCCGAAGGCCCGGTTGGTTCCGTGAACGAACCAACCCGGCCGAACTCAAAGTAAACCGAAACCTTGAGTGCGATATACCGAAACGACCGTCTCGATCCAAGGATCGCGTTGCCGCAGACGGTTCGTCATTCGGAGGTCCGAGGCTCAAGTTATGGGCCAAAAACCAAATCTGGTTCGAAACGGGGGGGTCCGGGTCCGGGCCGACCCGGCCCGACCCCCCCTGGGCGGCACGGTGGCCGGCGGCGGCGGCCGGCGGGGGCGGGCGGCGGCGGCGGGGTGCCGCGGCGGCTCGGGGTGCCGCGAGGGGCCGCTCGCGGGGGGCTAACCCCCGCTTCTTCAGAAGGGCGGCGCGGCTTTGCCGCGCCGTTTGCAACAAATCGGCCCCCACGTGGGGGCCGGTTTTGAATTAAACCGGGGGGGCTGCTGCCCCCCCTTCCATGGAACCGCCCCCCTCAATAAGAGGGGGGTTTTGTTGAACCGCCGGGGGATTTATTCCCCCGGTTTCCTGTCATCCGGCCGGCCAGCTGGCCGGCCGGTTTTCACTAACGGGACCGGAAATTCCGGTCCCGCCTTCGACTTCCGACGCCGGCGGCCCGGCCGCCGGTCTTCTCTTCCGCCGCGGCCCGGAACCGGCCGCGGTCTCTTCGTCCCGCCGCGGCCCGGAACCGGCCGCGGCGTTCGTCAACCGGCGCGGTGCGACGGCACCGCGCCCCTTCACCGTGCTTTGATAATCATTCAACTCGGCGCGACGGCGTCACGTTCTTGTTGTTTCTTCATGGTGCGCGCGACGGCATCGCGTAAAATAAATGCACGATCAACTGCGTGGTGCGACGGCACCACGCCACTTGCTTCCACCCGGAAGAACAAACAAGAACGTTGGAGGGGGTTCGGCCGTGTTCGTACGGTCCGGCCCCCTCACGTTAAATTAATAACGCAACTTTAAATAAACAACATCCTCACGTTAGTCATACGAACCACGAGCAAGAATGAGATAATTAAATATTAAATCAACATCCCCTACCTAGGGTATAAGTTCGAGGATTTGACTATGTCCGCGGAAGACGACGTCGCGGAGGTCGGGCGACGCGGTCGTCGTTCGTCAAATTCAACGACGAAGAGGCGCGTCCGAAGAGGTACGTCGTTGGCGAATCCTTGTACGCCGACGAAGGTTGTCCGAGGAAGGTGCGGTGTTCTCTCTCGTTGACACCGAAGACGAAGAAGAGCGGAGCGGCGTTCTTCGTCGGAACTTGAGCGTTTTACGTCAAGTCTCGAGGAAAGTCAAATAAAAAGGAAACAATGAACTCAAGAACCCTTACCTTGATAGTCGCATGTTGACGGAGTCGTGTAATATCGGTGTCGATTCCTTTGACGTCGGAGGAAGAGTCGTTGTCGATGGCGTTCGTCGCGGAAAACCGTCGCGGAAGAGATGACGCGGAAGAAGAACGTCACGTCGCGGATACGGCGTCGCGGATGGACCGTGTTCTTCGGTGGAGAAGTTCTTCGTTGAAGAACGACGTTCTTCGCGTTCTTCGTTGAGGTTGAGCGTTCTTCGTGATCTTCTTCAGAGATGAAGAAGAAGAAGAAAATGATGCTCTCCACCTCTCAAGAAGACAAACCATTCAACCAAAAATAAAATAAGACAACATCTTATTTTATTATCACATAACACACTAGAATTTCAAAGGTTTGAAATTCAAAATGGATAACTCCAAAATTAACTCACTTATTTAATATACATGAATTGTATAATTAAATAGAAGTTAACTTGTCAAGCCATTAAGAGGGAGAGAGGGGAGTTGAAAAGGTGGGGGTTCGTGTGGGCCCCACCACACTTAATCCTCCCAAGGGAGGTTAAGTGGGTGTGGGTCCCACTTCCAACCTCCTTTGATAGGTTTTAAGAAGTTATAATAAAATTTGTTCTACACAAATTTTATTTAACTCAACTAAAAACCTCAAAAAATAACTTTCAACCCGCAACAAACGCAACTCCCGAAAAGGTCTCTTTAAGCGAAAATCGGCGCTGCGAGTTCATCGGTGCCCTCAGATTTCAATTCCGAGCACCGGATCAAAAGTTAGGAATTCCCGCTCGTTCGTTCACTGAACGTACCCGAGCCAAACTTCGGAAATTAATTCCGGGCACTCCGGGCCTCGGAATCAGGTGCCGTCTGAAACCGCGCTCTTGTAAAATTCTAAAGAAAATTAAGAAAAAATTTCCCTTGAATTTTACGGGTCTTTACACAAATAGATTCCTATATTATAAAAATCATAAAATATAAAATTAAGTTAATTTTAAAATTGTTTAATAACATTTATTTATTCAATTATCATTATTTTCATTATTATATTGATAACTATATTGTCCCCGACCTAGAATCCACTAATCCATAGCTCTGATCCAGATGGTTACATGGCCCTAAATGCACCTCCCCATATGCCAATGGCTACCGACTAGTAGTGGGGGTAAAAAATGCCAATTGGGGAGACTATACCCATTTTTTATCAGAGTAATCCATATCCAAAGATAAACAAAATAGACGAATAATAACCAATAATAAAATATTATGCATAATAAACCATTCCAAAAAATGGTTACAAACATGTCTAATATTAGATAATCCATGTCAGGTAAGAAGTTAAAAGTGACTAAATCCAAAATGATGACAAACTGAAAATTATCCAAAGGGTCACGACACCAGGACCAGGTCATCCTCCACACACACCCATACCAAACCAACTCCCTAGCGAGAGCCTTTTCCATTTATATGACTTGAAAACCTGATGTCTGCTCAGTTACCCAATGACGACCTAAGAACGGTGTGAGTACCACTCTGTATGCCACCAACAATGGTGTCTATAAAATTTCTTCTATAATAAATTGAGCAAGAAAAATGGAAATGAATAATAAATGATGAAAGAAATATTATGTTCCCATAATATTTTTACATCCATTATCAACATTTATTACCATTACCTTATCTTATAATTTCACCCCATTTCCTATTACTTACAATTTTGTATGCTTTTATCCTAGGTTCCTCAAACACAACAACTTTCTTGGAGTAAAGTAGACAATCACACACATGAGTAAAAACAAAATTTTATCCTATATCATTAGGAATTAAATTTTCGTTTCAACCATATCCTCACCTCGAAGCATCACTTAGAGATGATTCCACTATTAGTGAAAAGAAGCCTCCACCCTATTGTCTAACCCATACATTAAATGTGGTGTTTAGAGCCTCATTCCATCGCGACCTTTGGGCATAGAACCTCTTGTCAAAACCCTAATATACTAATAAATTTTTACATTCATAATTTATATATATATATATATATTCATATCAATTTACCATTCACAGAAAATCATAATGATTTCCCAAGTCAAACATAACTCATATAAATAACATGAGAGTTAATACCATGCCTTCACCCATTTACACATTTACCACATTTCATAGTATTTATCTATTTAGCCCAATTCCAATTCATTACAATTATCTTACATAGAATTCATTCATTATGAAAATATCACTAGGCATAGTTCATTATTCCTAAATCACTAGGATTCATTATCAGGATCACAATCAATTCCATTATGTTATTTAATAATTTCTACATTTTAACCCATTTGTACATTCATAATTATCATGGGTCATCCCATTTAAACCTTCCAACACTATTCACAATTAATCAAGCTTAAACATGTTCAACCCATTTAATCCACTTCCATGTTACTGCAAATTCCTTTAGATAATTATTTTGACTAGGTGCATATCCTAGAATCTACTAAAACACAATCAATAATATCAACATGGTTATCAAATGGGTCTACAAAAATACACAACAATTTCACTATTTCGTCACAGGTCCCATGGTCTGGGGAAGTCGGAACACTCCATGGGTGGCCCCAAATTAGTATAATATCCCTAGATGCATCCCATAGGGATTGGGATGGTTTTCATTAACCTACGTAATAGACGTTTAACCTAAACATTTTAGGTGTGATAAAAAAATACAAAGAGACAACCCCAAATAAAACAAACATGCCCAAATCCACAATTAAACCAAGGGATATAACATGTAGACTTCTTACATCGATTCTAAGGTGAAAACACTCCAAATAATTACCTTATATTTCACATTAACCAACCCTTGAATCTACAACCTAGGTCTCTCCAATTGAGTTGGGTATTAGAGCTTCAGAAAGATACCAAAATAAGATACAAACCATATACTCCAATGATAAGCAAGAATGGGTTTAGCCTTACTTAGAGCTTTGATTTTCAACCAACGGAAAAAAATTTCTTATAAACGAGGGATATTGATCTCTTGGATCTCATGGGAGATATGGATCATTCCTAGGGTGGAGATGTGGAAATTGGGAGGCAATCCCATGATGGGGTTTAAAATAATTAATTAGAAAAGATAATTTTTTTAAAAGATTATAGGCCGCACAGTTTGGCTCCACAGTTATATACAAATCAAGTTAAAAATGTGTGCATGGAAATATTGAATGGAAAATAGGCTGCACAGTTTTCTAGGCTGTGTGCAGACCTTTTTCCCAGCACTACATAGACCAGTTTCCCATTCATTGTTGTGTTGATCTTACAAAACACCTCTAAGGCTCTTTAAACATCCAAAAAACATTAATTTAACCAAAATAAGGGATTCAAAACACAACATAAATGAGAGAAATCCTTTTCATGATTCTAGATATTATAACCTTCCAACCTAATAACAGCTCATCCTCGAGATGATCTCCCAAGAATTAATGCACTTCTGAGGAAATAATATTGGGAAATAGAGCCCGCATATATGTTCCCCACTCCTATGCTTCTTTCTTAACCTTCACATACTGCCATAGTACTCGCACTGATGGCATAACCTTCCACCACATGACTTCCTCAATACGATCCACCTCAAAAATCGGATGCTCCTACAAAGAATCGTCAGCCTCAAGATCGACCTCCTCTACCCCCACCATGTGAGTTGGGTTAGAGTTATACTGCTGAAGTTGTGACACATGAAAAACATAATGCATCCCAACAAACCATTGTGAATAAGACAATCGATATGCCAGCAACCTGATCCTTCCCACAATATAAAACGCCCCCACATACCTATGTGCCAACTCACCGTTCATCTGAATCCATATGTGCCCCAACCATTGCGACACCTGAAGGAACACACTATCACCCACTTTGAACTCACAAGGTATATTCATATGATCTGCATATGACTTCTACCGACTAGGATCTGTTTCCATCTATTTTTGAATCAACTCAACTTTCACAGAAGACTCCTGGATGAGACTTAGTCCCCAATGCATAGATTCACTAGACTATAAAAAATAATAATGAGATCATCATGTCCTACCATTGAGAACATCAAATGGTTCCATCAAAACTGTTTCTTGAAAGGTAATTTTTGTAGAAAAAAAATTAACAAGATAAAGGTTCTTCTCCTAGGAACTACAAAAATCCAAGACACAGGTCCTCAACAAGCCTTCTAACACATGGATTATACTCTCTGACTTCCTATCTGTCTACGTTTAAAATGTTGTCAAAAATTATTTGTGTACCAAGAACATTCCATAACCCTTTCAAGAAGTGCAATGTGAAATATGGATCATGATATGAATGTATATTCTATGGTACAACATGTAACCATAATATTTCTGAAATATACAACTCAACCAACTGATAAACTATGAATTTCATTGGAATCAGTAAGAAATGATCCACTTTCATTATCTAATCCCTAACCACCCAGATTGAATCATTCATTTGAGGTGACCTCTTAAGACCCAGAACAAAATCTACCATCACATCATACCACTTCCATTTTGGAATGGGAAATGGATTTACCAAACCACCTAGTCACTGATGCTCGACCTTCACCTAGTGTCATGTAAGGCACCATGTCACAAATCCCACTACTTCATTATTCATTCCCGATCTATGAAATTACTATTGAAGATTACAATAAATCCAGGTTAAACCATTATGAACTACCCATTTGTGTGGATGGGAATCGTTCATCAACTCTTCCCACATTCATATTGTCACAACCACACAACCATTAACATAAATCACACCATCCAAACCAATGAACCACCCATAAGGTGTCTCCCCAGCATTATTTCATTCCTTCAAGGCCAAATATTCATGATTGTCATGCAGACTTTCCATAAATCGACTCAAAAGTGTCGACTCAATTTCCATGGAAGCAAGTGTCACCTGGCCGATTTCATACCACACCTCTAAGTGCATCTCCAAAAACAATGTCATATCCTTTCACTCAGTGTTGGATTCATGAAACACCTAGTTCTGAGTCTTCATACTCAAGGCATCAACAACACTATTTACATTCCCTGGTTTATATAAAATCTCAATGTTGAATGACTATACATTCTCAACCCATCTTCACTACCGAAGGTTCAAATCATGATGTGATAATATATACATTAGACTCTTATGATCAGTATACACTATGAATAGTTCCCCCATCATGTAGTCCCTCCATAAAATTATGGAATACACTACTAAAATGAAAATTATATATTTAGAAGGATAATCCATTCATGGGGTCTCAATTTCATATACCCATAATCCTCAACCAACTCATCTTACATCAACACAGCCCTATGCTAATACCAGACGCATCAAAAAATATAACATACATCTTAACTTGCTCAGATAATATCATCTTCTAGGTGGTTGTAAATCACATTTTAAACTCTTTAAAGGAATTCAAACATGTCTCAGGCCACTCAAAACTAATTCCCTTCTTGGACATTCCTGGAAATTGTGCTTCCAAGAAAGAGAAATCCAAGATGAACCTCTGGTAATACCTGACCAATCCCAATAAACTATGAACATCTAAAACACTCTTGGGATGCTCCCACGACACAATAGTGTGAACATTCTCTTGATCTACCAACACACCAACCGTAGAGATTGTGTGACCTTGAAAATGCACTTCTCCAATCCATAACTAACACTTTGATTGCATGGAATATAAATGATGTTATCCTAATTTACTTTGAATGATGTCAAGATGTTTGCCTGATCGACATGAGTTTTTGAACACACCATGATGTATTCAACCAAGAAAACAAAAAATTGGTCTAGATAGGGATGAAATATTTGGTTTATCAAATACATGAACACTTCTTGTGCATTTGTCAATCCAATATGCATCACCACAAACTCAAAATAATGTACCAACTCCAAATACCTTTAAATGGTACATTAGAAGGCCTCACCCTCAATTGATGATAACCTGATCTCATATCAATCTTTTAAAACATAGATTTACCCCTCAAATGGTTAATCAAGTCATTAATTATAGGAAGAGGGTACCGATTTTTCTATGTATTTTGATTTAACCTCCGATAATCATCAAACAACATTACCAACCTATAATCCTTTTTTCAAAAAGAAAAGGAGATCCCGAAGGAGATATAATAGATTGTATAAACCCTGTATGCACCAACTAATCAAGATGAACCACTAATTGGTAGCATTCTTCCAGTGCCAGTAGGAATGGAAAAATAGAACTGGATCCACTCCTACCTGCAACTCAATCTTGAACTCAACATCCGTCCTCGGTGGACGCCGAGATAAATTCTTAAGATGAACATATGGAAATTGATCCACAACAAGAGGTAAGACATTCTATTCCCCTATTTCATCGTCAAGAAAAATACATGATACATGAGTTGTGATATGACCCAAATACTAAAAAAATGATCTCGCATGACGTACTCAAACATCACGGTCTCCACAATTGACATATGAATCACCAATAAGGGACCTGAATGATACCATGTGATGGTAACAGTCTATGTGATCCCTATACAAGGTCAACCAGTCCATACCATAGATTAACACAAATCTTGACATCTCTAGAATGAACAAGTCCCACATGAAATGATACCCACATATTTCTATATAACATCCCTTACAATTCTTGATATCATCACTTCGCACCCCCAACGGAGTGTTAATCACCATTAACCCGCAAACACTCTCCATATCATAACAAAATGATAAAAAAAAGCTGAGAATAAATAATAGAGTGTGCGGAACCATTGTCAGAAAACACCCTAAAGAGCATAGAATCTACAAGGATCATACAACGAACAGACGATGGCCCAGCCGCGCAATCACCGGGTGCTGTCTGAACTGCATGATACTGCCCTGCCTTTCTACCCTAAGCTCTAACATGTTTTTCCAATAATGCACTTCCCTACTGACATGGGAGATCATGACCTAGAGTTCTATGTCAACTACCCCTTACAGTATTTCTTGTAAATCTCCAAATGCTTTCCTGATATGGATAAAATGATCTCGTTCCTCCGATTGGAATATTCCTATCATCGATATTCTTTCTCACCTGCTGACGGTTCCTGCAAAACCTCTACACTTGTCCAAATATTCAGCACAACCAACAATCAATTTGAGGTTGCAGACACTATCCATGTGTGTTCCCTGGCCTGACACACTAATATAAAAACAAATGATCACCATCTTAACGGGATGACCCTCTATTCTGAACACTATTCACATTTCTGACCTACTGAATAATAAAAAAATGACGCATCTTGTCCTCATAAGCTGCACCACATGTCCACCCAACGGGAATGACAAGACCACTAAATGATGATCCCTTTTGGTTCCTTTATAATATCAACATTTGATGAACTACCTATGTAAACCACACCAAGTGAATGATATTCACTTGAGACTAGATCTTCTGTTTCAGCCCATCCTGGAAATGTAGCATAATTACTGCCTCACCCCTACCAATGCTAGAACAAAGCGTAACATGTCAGTGAAATGGAAAATATACACAATCACAGACATTGATCCTTAAGTCAGTATCTTGAACTCTACAACATGTTGTTGCCAAAAAATATCTTCGTAAAAATTATCCTGAAACCTTTCTTGGAAATTGTTCCACAACATCCCCTCAACCTGCTCAATCTATGCCAGGATATCCCACCCATGCATTCCCTAGCCCAAAAAAATATTAGCTTTCAACATAACTTAACTCCAAATAGATGTCTCTAGATGATCAAGTATCATCTTGATAGATTCTATCTATAACTCTACCACATATGTCCCACCCTCTCCATTAATGGTCTGAGGGTGATGCAGCTGAAACTCTCTGGTAAGCTCAATCATACTTTTTGTTACCCACCCATGGTCATGATCCATCATCATCATAAAATGAGACAAGTTTAATAGGTACATATCATCTCTATTTTTTCCAGATCAATACATTCTCTTGCTCCACTATCGGTCCAGTGTTCTCCACAACAACCTCTTGTTTCCCAACCGGTGCTTGACGCCATGGTGGAATTTCTCTATATTAAACATGAGGTTTATAACACATTTTATAAAACATTTACAATATCATAACAATCATGATATTCACCAATCAAAAATACCCACCATTCATGCACCATCCTAACAAACCATAACATTTTGAAATCATCACCCCAACCATCCGTACTATGGGCTATGGTCCACAAGGGGTGAGTAACCATACACCACCACAATTCTCCCACAACAAGATACAAAAATTATATTATATTCATTGAAAAGCCTAAATTTCATATACTTTATTAATAATCAATTATCATTATTTATTCTTCACCCACATCCACTTTTTTTATGACAATTTCCCTTCCCAATTATCAAGATGCATGGTGCATTCTTTCATTCATGACTCACACACCCAACCCATGTGTTCCAACCATGATGATGGTCACCTATAAATCTAGGTGCCTACAATGATGCAAGAATGCACAACCTCATTTAATTGAGTCCACAAGCCAATTAACATCAAACAATCACATGAAAAAACATGTGAGACACCCAAGGGTGAGATATCATCAACTATAACTTCAAAAAATAAAATAACAATTCCATCCCTGGGTGACATGGGGTTTCCCTCATATATGGGTTAACCACTCCCAAGAATAATCTCGTTAACAAGGCCCAAAACATCCTAACTCCCTTCTACCATGCCAAATAACATGATTCTAGATAAGGTGAATAAAGAACCACTATGATAACACTTTATTATGTCTCAAATCCCACAGCCACTAAATCAGTGCTCTGATCTGGGTTGTTACATGCCCTGAAGCACACCTCCCTATAAGACAGAGTTTGTTGACTATAAGTGGAGGTCTAAAAGGTTAATTGGGCAGAATATACCCCCTTTTATTAGAGTTAGCCATAATAGAATATAAACCAAATAGAATAATAATAACCAATAATACAAGATCATGCATAGACAACCATTCTCCAATATAGGTATAACAAAGTCTAATAGTGAATATAACAAGTCATGACACAAGCTCCAAAATGAATAAAACCAAAAATGATGAAAAACAGACAAATATTTAAATGGTCCAGACACAAAGTCTGGGTCCTCCCCCACATACAACTATTCTATCCCAACTCCCAAGAAAGCGCCTCTTCCATTTCTGAGACCTTCAATAATGAGGTATAAACTGGTAAGCATCGGTGGCCCGAGCATGAGGTGAGTAAAACTTAGTAGGCCACCACCAATGGTGTCTAAAAAGTTTCCAGTACAATTAATGGTTCATGTAGAAGGGAAATTAATAATAATTTATAATGAAAATATTATGTTCCCTTAAATATTTTAGGTCAATTTACATCATTTATTACAATTTCAGTATCTTACCATTTAATCCCATTTCCAATTATGTAACATTTCTTATTCATTTATCATGGGTTCATAGAACACAACATGATACATGACATAAAGTACACTATCATATGCATGGGAAAAAAACATTGTTATCATATGTCACTAGGAAAAACATTCTCATGTAAACCATATCCTCACCCAAAACCTCATTCGGGGTAGATGCAACTATAAGGTGAACATAGAATCAGTCCTATTCCATATCCTATGCAATAGGGCTTGAGTTTATAGCCTCAGACTTATTCGACCCATGGGCATAGAAACCGAAGTCAATACCCCACTCTACTAAGCCATATGCACATGCTATATATATATATATGTATTTCAATTAACCATTCGCACATCATCACAACCATTTCCCTAGGAAAACATAAATCATAACAATACCATTAGAGTTAATACCATGGCTTAACCCTTAAACACAATTACCAAAATTTCCATTATTTTTCCATTTGGACCAATTCCTCTTCATTACACTTATCTCACTATACATCCATTAATTACGCCTATCTCACTAGGATTTGTTCATTATTCCAAACTTATTAGGCTTCATATCTTGGCTCACAATACATTCCATTATGGTTTTTAATCATTTATTCTTATTAACTAATTTTGTCATTCATCATTCTCAATTGTCACCCCATTTACACATTCCAACCCAATTCACAATTCAAATAGTATAAACATGTTCATCCCATTTAAACCACATCCATGTTAACCCAAAATAACATAGGTTATTATTATTACTATGTGAATCACTTATCTTTTAATCCAACATAATCAAACACACAAATATGGTTATCATGGTATCTATATAAATAAACAACATTCTAACTTGTTATTCACAAATCCCTAGGTCCGGGGAAGTTTGTACACCCCATCGGTGGTATTATATTAGTCTCATCACCCATAAAGAATCCCATAGGGATCGTGAGGGTTTCCATTTACCTTATTAATAACCATTTTTCATAAACCTGATATGGGTGATAAAAAATAAACCAAGAGACCCCCAAGAATAAAACCACACATCAAATATTCCAAAAATAAAACATGGTATTTTACTTGTTGGGAACCAACCTCGATTTCACGAGTGAAAAAACTCTTAATCAAGCACATAGATTCCTCTTGAACCAACCATTAATCCATTAACCTAGATCTCACATGAAGATTCTGTTTTTAGAACATCGAAAACAGAGGAAAATAAGATAAAAATCACATAATCAAAAGTGAATCAAGGATGGGATTATGCTAACCCAGAGAATTTATCCACAACCAACGACAAAAAAATACCTTATAAGTGAGATATATAGATATTTGGGAGATAATGGGAGATTTGGATTGTTCCATGGATGATGATGGGATAATGGGCGGAAATAATGAGTTTGTGATTAAAATACAAGAGTGGAAATTTTTAAATTTTTATATTATTTTGGCCCGCACAGTTTGGATGCACAGTTTCCAAAACCGCAGGCTAAACCATGCCTATTCCAATATCCAAGGAAAATAGGTTTCACTATTTCCCTTAGCAGGTTGCATGCTTTTCTAGGTCATGTGAAAACTGCATGTCCATCACAGCTTCTCTAGATTTTCCTTTCTTTCGTGCCCTTAGCCAAAAAAACACCTCTAATGCTACTTAAACGTCTATAAAATTATATTTTAACCAATACAATGGATTGAATCCAAAGAATAAACGACAAAATACTTTTCCAAGATCTAAGATCTTGAAATTATTAAGTTTTAATAGAATATAAAATGATTATGTTGACATTGTAAATTTTGAGGATGCTTAGTTTATAACCTAATAAAAATACATGTTCATTAATCATAGTCAACTAAGATCTAGTTACATACCCTATCGAATGATAAAATATTCATAATAATAATAGTTTTTTATTTAATAAACATTAAAACAAACAATGTATGGAGGTCATGAAAAATGATGCACATCATTTCATAGAGATGGTGGTCCATACATTGGAAGGAACAATAATTTGATTTTTCCAAGATATATAAATTTTTAAATTAATTAATTTTATTATATAAAACCATATATATATTATAAACATAATATTTTTTCATTATTTCTATCCTTATGAAGATCCTTATATGGTAATATTGACTAATGTCTCAAATCGGATCGTAGGTATATTATTCTACACATATAGTTGAGTGATGTTATCATGATAAAATATATAGAAAAGGTAATATGATAAGTAATATTATATAACAAATATATATTTATTTTACATTAATTTACTATAGATATATATAATACCATTTTTTATTTTTTTACTACATCTTATAACGCACTTCCAAATAATTAATATCCCACTTTGGGGTGATAATTGCATTTTTTTAAAATATGTTTTGGTTTAGCAGTATTAGTCCCTATACATTGATCATGGTCCCATAATTTATAGAAATATTGTAATGTTATATATATTGTATATTCCATAAATTTATAATTTTTTCCAACCATGTAAAATATATATGAAATTTGAATCAAATCACATCATTGAGATAGTAATACATACCCACACATGAGGGATGCTATCATTTTCCAAACGGTTAGGTGGTAAATGGGTATATATAAATTAATAAATCCATATGTATTATTATTTCCTAAATATAATTCATAATCATTAAAAACTTCATAATTACAACTCATAAATGATGGAGATAAAAAATGGGTAGTATCACTTTGTAGAGTTGGTAAGATATACCTACATTCAAGTGATACATTCACTTATTTCATGATAGGATAGGGGATTTATAATGTTTTTTAATAATAATAATAACATTTGATAATATTTATGACACTAAATTTACTATTTAATTATATTTATCATATAATTATATAAGGTATAGAAGAGTAGAAAAGAGGGTTTTCTATTAGAGTAATGACATCTTTTTCGAAATGCATCCATTAGATCTCTCCTAAAAGACTCTGGAGTTGGTTCAATATGAAATCCATCACCTCTAAAACGTGAATAGATAATTTAAAAGATAGTTTGGTTGGTTTGGGTCGATATATATTCTCAATGTAATGAAATTATATGATGAAAAAGGTGTCTTTCTATAATGAAGGTGAGTGTCAATTTTGAAATTTATCAAAAGATTAATTTATATTTAATTTAATTTAAATGAAAATACCACAAAATGGTAATTAATTATAAGATAATTTGGTATAGGGTTTAATAATATCATCTAATAGATTTTTGAAATAATTTCTTTTAATTTTATTCCTTATCTTCATAATTAACCTTTTGTTAACCATACTTTACTTTTAACTATAATGATAATATTTTCAATGTTTAAAGTTAGATATTATTACATATAAGGTTTCAATTAAAAATTAAATGGTAAATTTACGATAATTTACAATATAATTTATGTCATTTATTCTTATTTAGTTTTTTTACTATTTTAAAAAATATATTTTTCATAAAATATCATTTCTGTCAATTCATACACTATTTATTACATTTACATTTAGAAAATGAATCATTAAGGTATCATAGAATAAATAAATTCAAAACACTTCTAATATATCATTATGAAAAATAAAACTCGTATATCAACTGATATAATTCAAATTGTATTTATTTATAAATTTTTTATATCTCTTAATTGATTATTTTATTAATTGAATAATTACTACATCATCATTGTGTAATTATTTTTTATAATTATTTGTTCACTAAATATATAAAATAAATTTACATTATTTAGAAATATCATTAATATTTTAGAACAATATACTTACCTTTTAATATGTGTTATTTTTTCGAATATTAAAAATATTATACGTATTTATTTTTAGTGTGTGACATTTTGTCACTCCCTTTAATTTTAATAATATCCAAGTCATTATCATGAAACATTTTCTGATATTTAATTCAATTTAGATCCTTAATTCATAATTATAAAATTTAATTCATTAAAAAACGTTTTTAATGTTTTATAGTCATATTAAAATTTTATTGCATTATTTATAACATCGATTACCCAATATACCCTTAAATTTGATAATTAAAAATTATTAATGATATTATTCATATTTTTAATGAATTAACATGACAGATTATAAAAAATTGGACCATATAATTAAACTATAGAATTAGTTATTCCAAATTAAATTCATGGATTTTTTGGAAATTAATTTAAAATTAATCGTCTGTATGTGATGAAATAACATGTATTAAATGTAAAATTGTTCAACAATTTAGAAAATTGTTATATATAATTTCAATTTGAAATTGATTCCAATGACATAAATTTAATAAAATGATATTAAATTAAAATTTTTAAATATTATGACAAATAAAAAGCATAATTTAAAACTTAAAATTATTTCTTCAATAATATTTTTTCAATTAGAATTTAGTAATATTCCACTATTCATTAAAACAAGAAACATATTAAAAAATTAATAAAATGTCAAAAAAAATATAATTTTGATATCCTAATTTAATATATGATAATTATTTCTCCCAATATAATTTATAAATGATTCAATAAAATGATTTAGAACAACTGTTCTATCAAAAGTTTAAAAACTTGCTTTCCCAAAAAAACATAATATTTATATTCAAAAAACTAGAATCATTTTAATAACATGTCTTAAAAAATTATGAAATTATATAAATATTATATAAATTATTATATATATTTTTCATTAATATAGTCTAATAATATTTATTTGTATATTTTATTATATGAATGACAATTTTTTGTATTAAAATATTTTTTTCAGAAACAGATTTTTTTTTAATCAAATAGTGTCTTACAAGTGTAATACAAATATTATTGAATTAATTAACTGAATTTTCTAACCCCTATTAATATATAATGTATATAATTGATTTTTTTACAAAATATACATTATAAAATTATTTTTCATATAAATTCAGTGCTGTGTGTATAATAAGAAAAGATAGTCTTCTGTGTAGTGCCAGATTAACATGGTGTAGCATATAACACATGAAATATATGAAATTTTATTTATTTGAAAAATGTATAAAAAACAATGTGTTATATTCTACGCCATTAAAATTATTTTCTCCCTCTATATTCATTGAGGATCTAATTTTTTTTAACATTAATAATTATTTCATAAAAACAAACTTTGTAAAAATCAATAAAAAATTACCTTATAAATGGATGGTTCGAAACATAATGGTCAACAAAATTAACACAAAATTAGGCTTCCAAATAGGAAAATATAGATAGAAAGTGAAATCATGGAAATGAAGTGAAATATAACTATTATGTTAGGATGTATTGTAACAACCCGAGATTTTATGAAAAATATTCTTTTTTATTTCACTAATGTCTTGTGTTGTACGCTACACCAAACGGAGCTTGCACAACACGCATCATTGACTTGCCTTGCATTACACGCAATCGCGACCTTCCTCGATAGCTTGCGTCATACGCAATACCGAGTTTCACTAAACAGCGATATGCTATTAAAATATTATTAAAACTAGACGTTATGAATAATAATAACCACTTTTTGAAATTTTATAAATTTTATTTTTCAAAATGGACTTCATTTTTGGATTCGGAATACCGAAATTAGCCTAGGGTGAAATTTTGGTATATTTCTGAAAACTATCAATTTTTGATGAATAGTGAAACCACTAAGTGGTAGGTTAAAAACTGAATTTTGCATAAAACATAATTTTACCGCTTCTGTGAATGGAATTTCGAAAATCCGACAGACACGGTTAATATCAAGGACTAAAATGTGGTTCAATAAGATGAAAATAATTTTTGGTGAATAATAACTTTTTACTTCTTTTTACCATGGTTAATAGTAAATAGGGTAACTAAGGGTAAATATGATATTACTATTACCCTAACACATGTCCTAATTCTATTGGATAAGTGTAATTCGACCAAAAACAAACTTATGAATATAATATGACCATTTAGGTCCACTTGGATTAGATTATGACATTTAATATTATTTTATTTAATGAATAGTTAAAATAGTTAAAATCAAAGTTTAATAACTAAAACATTTTTAATATGGGGTTATACATAAGATAAATTCAACTATAAATATTAATTAGAAAGATAAAAAGATTTCCTATATAATGATATTTTATTTATAGTTTTTAGACTTTAAATAAATTAATTTATTTATGACACAATGATGATGCAGTAATTACCCTTTTAAGGAAATATTTACATAATTGATGTTATAAATGCTCAAATGAATGTAATTTGAGACTTTTTATGAATTCCACTAATTTTTTAGGTTACTATGATATATTAGTGTTGATTTAATCAACTTGTTTCGAACATATAATTCTGTTATGACTTTCACAAAAATCATATATCAAATAGTGTCAAAATTGACACAAAATAGTTTTTAAATCAAATATTATATTATTAATTGTTATTTTATTCCTAAAAATCTAAGGTTCGGACAAATGACTTAGATACGGATATATGTATTAATAATATACAATTTGGGGTTCGTTTGGCATGTTATAGTAAGTGTATTAACCATATAGTGAAAGAAAACAAAAAGACAGGGTAAAAGTTAAATTATTTAACTTAGAGTTAAATCTAATTGATAAGGTTAAAATAATACCCTAAACTTGTCTAAATCCTATTGGATGATAGGATTTCGACCCCTCCCCACTTTAGTTTCGAAATAAGACCCTTTGGAACCATTATAAACCGATTTTGACTTTAATATAAAATAATATTTTGAGATATTCCTAAGGTGCCCCTTTCCTCCCTTATAAAAGGACACCTCCTCCCCCTCCTCCTCACACCAATTTGAGCACTCAAGCTCGGACAACCCCTGCCAAAATCTCTTCTCCACTTCCCTAGCAACATCCTAGAGGTTCTGGTCTTCCTCAAAGACCAATTTTAGTTCCCTAAGAGGAGGTCTCCAAAAGGCGCTTCAAAGAAGAGGTAATTACCGTTACCAATTCTTTCATCTTTATTTCTTCTTCCACTTCTTATTCTTAGGTTGTTTCATTATGAAGTAATAACATCAGTATCACTAATATACTGATATGTTATTATAAGTATTAAACAACCCTATTTCACCATCTATCCATCCTATGGAAAAAGAAATCACCGCGCGTGCGTACGTACGGAATACCGTCTCCACGCCGTGGTGTAATCTATTTTCCACCACCACCTTACATGGATGGGTATAATGGTGTAAATAATAACTATACATAGTTATAACAACATCATATTGATTCTTATATATTGTATAATCCACTCCAATTCAATTCAATATTTATGGAAATGATATTATCGCTCGTGCGTACGTACGGACTACCGTCTCCACGACGCGATGAGATTCATTCTCCATGTTAACCATTTAAGAATGATTATAAAGTATATATAAGAAATAATAATGAAATATATGAAATTATAAAGCTACTGGATTTATGTATATATATATATATATGTATGTCATCTACTTACTTCCATTCAAGACAATAAGGAAAGGAAAACAGCGTTCATGCGTACGTATGGACTACTGTCTCCATGAACGGTGTTTTTCATTTCATTTATCTATCTATTATATATATATATACTGAATATATATATGATATATAAATCATATTTTATATTCTGGAAGTAAGTAAATCATGATATAAGTAATAATAATGTCAAGAACAACAAGTCAAAACACCTACGATAAATGAAACGATTTTACCCAAAACGCTTCTTTAACATGGAATTTACAAAGGAACGGGTGATATAAAGTCATAAGTGAACCATATATGATATCATAACAATGAATATGATTCTGTAATAAGTCAATAACATTATTTCAACCATTATACAGGAGCTTCAGACACGTACAAAGCAAATCGGACCTAAGGTAAGGGAAATATCACAATCTCATTTTTATCCGAGATTGTTTATTCGTAAGTATTTAATGGGGTGTATTTTATCATCCAAATTCATGTTTCATAAATTTGTAATATTATTTCCATCCAACTACAATTGTTTAAATCCAATTTTACCCTTCGGTGAGTTTTTAGTAAAAGAAATGAAAGGAATCTTTTGTCGTTTTCCGTACGAGGTACTTTTTGACTTTTCCGACAAAAGTACGAAGAATGTTTTTTTTAACTTATACGGCATGAATGGATTTCTAAAACATTATTTACAAGAAGCTTCCTTTACAAGTATTCAAGTTTATTTTTAATCAACTTCTTTTAGTTTAAAATTGTATGACATGTTAAGAAAGGAAAAGTGTTTTTGAAGTAGAAAGGATATTTTTCTCAAGAATGAAGTTCAAGTATTTTATCAAAATTATTTTCCATCTAAGATAATAAAAGGGTTCTGTTTTTATCCCAATTATTACATGGATTTGATTATGTTGTGATGGAAACATTTTTATGAATTCCATTATCTTATATGAATTGATTTATGATGTCATGATGTTTAAAGAATCCCATTTTTGTTACATGTGTTATGCGATGATGTATGTTTTATGATTATGTGGCACACATAAGAAAGGATTCATTATAAGATGGGTGGGACCTATATCTCCTTCCAATGCATTGGATAAAGATTTTATATCTCATGAGATAGACATGGCTGGAATGGTAGGTTATACCGGTTCAGTGAAACAGGACTGAAATGAGGGTTACTTGATTCAGAAAGGGACTTTGTCCACTAAGATAGTCTTGGCAATGAGTCTTGACTAACAAGAAATGATTCTATATGATTGTGTGTGAATGCCACAATGTTTCATGTTTTAAGTTATGATTATTGTGATTACATTTCACTACCATGATTTATCCCATGTTATGAAATTATGCTCTCTTTTGCAGGTTAAGATTTCCAAAAGTTATGTTCTTATGAATATGATGTGATTGATTTTTCTTTTGTTTACCCTTAATGAGCATTTGAGCTCACCCTTTTATGTTTTCTTTTCACCAGGATATAAAGAAAGGTTTTAGGTAAAAAAAGGGAAGATCTTTATTGGAGATATTGAAGATCTTTCACCACGATTAGAAGATTTTATTCCGAGTTTCCAAAGACACTAAACTATTACGATCCTTGTGTGTGTGTTTTTGTTATGTACTAAGTATTCCACAAAAGTAATGTAATGTTCATGTACGTTAAGCTTCAGGTCTTTACATGTATAACGTGAGAGAACATGGTTAGGATAATTTTATGAATCATGAAGACAAAACTATGTGTTGATTTAAAGGACAACCTTATACATCAGAAAAGAAATAACTAGGGTAACATTTTTGATTTTTTTTATGATACATTCTGTAGAGTATATTAATTTTTATGAGAATAAATACATACTTGTTTTTGATAAATTTCATAAGCACAATATCATTCCTTAATTATAACCTAAACAATATGTACTTCATCTCTTATTTAAACAAATGAAGTTGATATTTTCATTATATAAAAATTTTCATATCCTGAAATCTAAAAAATAACGATGAGTACTTACATTTTTATTCAGTTAAAATCTCAAAAAAAAAATTAAAAAAAATCTGAGATGTACAACTCCACATATAGAGAGATAATTTTAAAAACCGTATCGATATTTAAAAGTAAAAAATTTCATAAATTTGTACCATTATGCTCATTCCAAAATATTAAAATATAAAAATTATAATGAATATAACTAACATTAAAAAATAATATTTATAATAATCCCCCAATTAGATTTATGTTGATCTTAATTACCTCATCCAAAACATTTGATGAGTATTCGAATGTATTCTCTTCCAATATTGTTATAAGCGGTATTTCTATGAAACCTTCGTGAAAAGTTGCATGATTACAAAAATAAACTCTATCCAAATTACATAAATCCAAAATACTTAATAAAACAGATCCATGATAACATAAACCACTGTATCATCTTACCATCCCCATGGTCATCAATAACATCCGATTTATTTTGATATAATAAAAAGTATTTGTATTTTATTATCCCAACATCATGCATATATTAAGGGTTCTCCTTCAATTTTTCATGTTTTTTTCCAAAAAATGTGACATCAATCACTTTCTATGGTTACCAAAAACATTCAAAATATGATAATAAAAACAAATATTAAAATAAATTTTTGAAAAATACCAAGATATTTCATTAATCCATAATACCATAAAATCACATCAGCAGTATTATTCTTGAATTCCATTCCATAATCACTCAATGATTCCACCACTTCGTTTTCATAATCTACGTCCACAATAGTGATTATGTGATATTTCACCTCTTCATTGGATTTAATAAGATTCTAAATTCAATGAACATAGTTTAACATTATTGTGGAGAATTTATTATCATAATGTCCATAATCCATGTATTTATATAACTTGAGTATGGGTGGTGTATTAGCTGGAATCTTATTTTCCACTATTTCATTTAAAATATTTTTCATTGGATATTGACAGTCATTGGATTTATGACCTACATTTCCATATTTAAATTACATACCAGTTCAATTTAAACACCCCCCTTGAGGTTTTATACCACATTACTAGAATGTAGATGGCTAGAATATATCTTCATTAAATGATTTAATGTACTTATCATGAAATAAAATCATTAATTTCTTATCAAATTCCTAGGAAATTGTGTGTGTATTCAATTTCAATTTACACCATAATAGGACATTAAAATGATTCTTTATAACTAGATAAGTCTCATATGGGTAATCCCATTCAAATACATTTCTTTAATCCACTAAATAATTGATCAATATTAATTTTATATTGGATAATAATAATAAATTAATAAATCACAAGTCTTGAAGAATATTCCTCATACCATCCACTACATTCATCATTAATTTTTAATATCCCATTGATTTTATTTCCCATCATTTTTATAAATAATAAAAAGATTTTACATATTTAAAAATAATTATCTAAAATCATCCAATTCCATGAATTTAATTTCTTCCCACTACCTCATATTCATAACAATATTCCACCATTGATCTGCTTCTCAAACCAAATGACAGACTTCCAAAATAGCATTCTCATAATCTTGACATTGGAAAACTGAGGATATATTTTCAGTGGTACTGATACATTTTTCATCCACATCTGGAATAGAGGACCAACTGAAATATGTGGATTCTTCTCCCTTAAGGACACTCTAAAATTTTTTTACTAGCTTTTATTATTTTAAAATCTAGTGTGATTCAAGTCTTTAGAATTTTGTGTGTGCATTTAAACAATATTTTATGTTCCTTTCTCTTTATCATTCATAATTTTAGATGAAAAATAAATTTTTTCCCATCAAAATCATCATTAACATTATTCCATCAGGTTTCATTTTGAGACATAAACCATAAATAAATATCTAGGAACCATTAATCATATTGGCAAAACCACATAATCTAGTAAAATATCCAATAATATTTTAATCAAAGCCTCAGAAGATTTAATATTATATTATTCATGATTGTTACAAAAACAATATTATTATAACATGTACTTATACTTATACTTTGAGACATCCGTAGAATAATCTTTAGAAATATATATATGTATCTCACTATTGTTTTTGCATCCTAGTTTCCAAAGGGTGGCTAAAAAATTACTCTAATACAAACTATAACAACCTAGTATTTTCCAACATGGATATTAAATGAATAATAGATAAATATTCACTATATTACACAAAAAACATTACTGAGGACCATAGTATTGAAGTCCCTTAAAATATATGGAAAACAGTTATCTAATTGTCTAAATGATCTTCAACAACCCCAATAAAGACTGTCACCTTTAGTAACCTGACATAATATGTAACACCCCAAGATTTCATAGTGTGTTATTTCTTCAAAATAATTCAATAACTTGAACTACAAGCAACACCGAGTTCAATTGCACCATGACTTACCAAAAAAAAAAGCCATTAAAAGAGGTCATGAATAGCATTAACTACATTTTTAACTTTATATAATCCTTATAATTTTAGAATCCATATTATGAGTTTCTTAGTCATAATGCAAGAACAGATTCATTTTCAGTATTGCACTTTTATCAACTTTTGATAGTGAAACCTTTTTAAATACAATATTTTAAACTTTTTGACTAAATGGAGACATCAAAAAATTTAAAATGAAACATCCCAAGCTTCCACGGTACGTTAGCGTGTGTTGTACGCAACACCGAGTTCTAACACACCGTAACCAATCAAACTAGCTGTTATGAATAGTAATACCTACTTTTTGAAGTTATATATATTTTATATTTTAAAATGGACTTCATTTTTGGATTCGGAATATCAAATTTAGCCTAAGGTGAAATTTTGGTACTTTTCGGATAACTTTCATATTTTGATGAATAGTGAAAATTACTAAATTTTAATTAAAAACAACTTTTTTAATCAAAATAATTAATAGTGATAAATTGTGAATTTGAGTGGTTTTAAAGTATATTTAGAATATATTTTTACCATTTAATATAATGTTGGTCATTGGACATAATTTTACAATTAAACCGAACATAAACAAGTGTCAATCTTTTGATAGTTATTATCTCTTAAAAACACGCTTTTTGTTTTGACAGCGGGAATTAATTTTAAATTAATTTCTGCCACTTCTGTGTTTTGAATTTAGGAAAATGGATTCCATATTTGGAATCAGGATGTTCAAATTGTGTAAATAGGTAACTTTTATTTTTAGACATTTTGAATAATTACTGCGGTAAATATTTTATTTACCATGGTTAAAGGGTAAATCCGGTAAATAAGGGTTAAAAAAATAATATTATAATAATAAAAAATTACCCTAAAACGTGTCCTAACCTTATTGGTGGACACATACCCGACCATGGGCATCCTTTGGTCAATTTGGGGACCCCTTGGAGCCACTTGTATGTGGTAGGGACACTTTATATTAATAAAGTTAAAATAAAAATAAAAATGGCATAAGCTTACATCTTTTAGAAGAACAATTTTTACATAGGGTTATACATGTTGGATTTTCGATTATAAATATTCATTAGAAAGATAAAACGATTTCCTACATAATGATATTTTATTTATAATTTTTAGACATTATATAATTTATTTTATCTATGACACAATGATGATGCAGTAATTACTAAAATAGTGAAAAATAAATAATTGATCTTATAAATACCCAAATAATTATAATATGAAACTTTTAATGAATTAAACTAATTTTCTATGATAATATGATATATTAGGATTGATTTAATTGACTTTGTTCGAAGTAATCAATCTGTTAGGAGTTTCACAAAAATCAACTATTGAATAGTGTCAAAATTGACATAAAAGAGTTCTTAAAACAAATATTATATTATTAATTGATATTAAATTCCTAAAAATCTAAGGTTCGGCCAAGAGACTTATATTATGATAGGTTCCTCATTAATGGACCACTTGGGGGGCGCTTGGATGTATATAGTAAGTTTATTAATCATATTATATAAAAATACAAAGAGACATTGTAAAAGTGAAACTAATTAACTTAGAGTTAATACTTAAAGATAATGTTAATATAAGTACCCAAACCTGTCTAAATTCTATTGGATGAGTTGTTTTCGACCTATCCACACCTCATCCTTTGCATAGTCAACTTTGGAGCCTTTGTAAACCGAATATGAATTTATTATAAATTAATATTTCTAACTTTTCCAAAGGTGCCCCTCACCCCTCTTATAAAAGGGCACTCCTCCTTCTCATTTCTTCACACCTTCAAAGCCTTTTGGTTCGGCAAAAATCTGCCCAAATACTCTCCCAACATCCCTCAATACAACCTAGAGGCCTTAGTTTGATCAGAAAGCCAACCTAAGGAGCCCTTTTGATCAAATCAAAAGGAAGAACCCGAAGAAGAGGTAATGATTTCACCACCCTTTTCTAAGTTCATTTCTTCTTCCACTTCTTCTTCCTTTGTTCTTACCATTCTGAAATAATAACTCCAGTATCTCACATATACTGTGATGTTATTATAAATATGGTACAATCATATTCAGTATTCTATCCACCCTTTGAATAACATGTCACCATACGTGCGTACGTACGGCTTACCGTCTCCACGTCGTGGTGTAATTGTTATTCAATATAATATTATTTGGATGGGTATAATAATGATGTGTAACTCATGTAAATAATAAATATAACATGTTAATGATTCTGTATATATGATTTTAATATCAAAAGAATGATATTGTCGCTCGTGCGTACGTACGGACTACCGTCTCCACGAACGCGATGAGATTCATTCTCCATCGTATCCATTCAAGTATAATTATCATTTGATGATTTAAAAATGATGTTTAAGGACTGTATATCATTCTGGATATGAATAAGATACAACAACCATGGCTTATGTAACAAAACATATAAAAGAAAATGAGTAAGTTAACTCCCGAAACGACGATAATTCTAAGATATTATTAACAAATCAATGTTAAAAGATCATATATGATATCATATTAATATATATGATTCTTGTATAATTTAATAACAACTATTTCACCATTATACAGGAGGTTAACCTACCCCAACCAAGGAAAAGTACAAGGTAAGGGTTATTTCACAATCTCTTCATTATCCGAGGTTGTTTATATGTAATAATCTACTGGGATCTCTTTATCATCCACATCCATGTTTCTTAAAAATGTATTTCAAAACATTTTTACTATTTACAAGAATATGGGTTAAAGTCATTTATACCTTTTTTTGACTTTTTATAAGAGGTTTATAAAGGAATCTTTCCGTCGTTTTCAAAACAAGGTCCTTTTTAACCTTTTCGACAGAATTGAGGTAAGAATGTTTTTTTTAACTTATACGGCGGGTGCGGTTATTTTACGCCGTTATAAAACCTTCAAAGCTTTCCTTACAAGCTTATAAGAATATTTTCAAAGAAAATGTTTTATTTTATATGGATCTTAAATGATTTCAAAATAAAAGGAGATATTTCTTTAAAAAGAATTTTGATTTCATCTATGTCAACATCCTTTGATGGATTTTAAGATTATTTGAAGTTGATTTATTATGATACAAAACTTCTATATTGTATTGAAGGTTTTGTGATATGTTTGACTGTGGATGTGCTATTTTTATACCATTCATAGTTTATTGTGAAAGTATTGACATTTCGTATGCTAGTTTTAATACGAATGTTTATGTTATGTTTAAACCTTTTCATATGGGAATGCATTGGACTTAATAAGTGACGGGTGGAGCCCGCTATAGCTCCTCGATGCATCGGTAGGTCTCATGAGACAAACTAGTGTCTTGGCACAAGGCCTTGACAAAATCTTATTTGTAGTCTTGGCACGAGGCCTTGGCTATGTGGTTATGATAGTCTGGCATTATGCATTCCAACATTATGAAAGTGGTTATTTATTTTTTGCATGTGATTATTCGATTAGTGGAATATCCATGTGAATAAGTAAATGGCATTATTTCATTTTATTTATGCCATACCATGTTGAAAGTTCATGTTTAAAAGGCTTTTGTTTTAGTTATACATTGCCTTAAATGTTTATTCTTATTGATGAAAGTTTCCGCTATATTGTTATCCTTACTGGGCATTTGAGCTCACCCCTTTTCTATGTTTTATTTTTCCCAGGAAGTGAAGATGTAAGTTATGAATGACCTGCAGGGATATTATGAGGGGATTGTAGTGTGGACTGTGGAAACATTATGTTGTTGTAGTAGTTTTTGATTTTATGATGTAATGTAAAACTTATGAATATATCTAGTGTTTCCAAGGCTACTAAACCAATCGGTCTTTCGAGATTTGATCTTTCTTGTGATCATGCCAATGTTATGTAATAATGCACCGACTCTAGGAAACTAGGGTCGGGGCGTTACATAATACCTATCAACACTACCTAATAAAAGTAAAAAATAATAATGAATGTGCCGAGATTACTATTAAGTGAAATAATGGAAGCTATCAATTTATTATCTAATAAAATAATTAGGTAATAAATTTGTTATGTGATCATTATCATAGCATAAAATTTTCTTACACAAACTATCAGGGATCATAAAAACGAGTTATTTTAGAAAATTAATACATGAATCATAGGAATGAAAAATCATCATTACTCTATCTTGAGCCATATTTTCGAGTCATAAATTTGTGTGGAATAATCATATGTATTTAATGAAATTTCATATGTCATGGTTAACTAATAATAATATCGTATTAGGCCTCATCACATAATTCCCTTAATGGATCTATCACATCTACATGTTTCCAATTACAAATCAAACATGTCATCTTGTTTCACATAAATATTTCATGAGATATAATTAATTTCCATATTAATTCGAGGAATTTTGGTAACAAGATAAAACAAAATGATAAAAATTCATATGCGTTCCACAATACCCTAAATACTTCATCACATCAGAACCAATATAAAGAAATTTGTATCATTAATATTTCATCATAACATAACACATAGAAAACAATTGATCTGATAAATACTATGTGATCATAACCATATACCATTCATATAAATAATAAGAATAATATCACTTGGTCATGTCCCTATAAATGAATATGTAACATCAAATTTGGTTATAATAGATGGAATATTATTATTGAAGGATTACTTGATGTATTTCTTGAATAAAATATCCATTCCATTATAAACTCATTTTTTCCTATGAATCAAATTATAAGGGAACACATTTTACATGAAAATAAACATTTCTTATTATAAATTAATGATTAAGGAATTAAGTATTATTAACTTTTGGAAATTTTTTTCAGTGCTTATTTGATAAAAAACATTCCTTCCATATATTTTGTTAGGTGAAGTCATAAATATCCTTGTGTAGAAAACAACCAAAATATTCTCTTCAAATCATTTCATAAAATGAAAAACATTTCTAAAAATATGAATAATTATTTGGAGGATAATATTTAAAATTTATTGAATTTTATTTTAGGAAATATGGATGTGGAAGATAAATATTCCTCAATGGGGATTTAAAATGTAAATATCTTAAATATTGATGAGATTGTGAAATAAACACTTATAACAGTATAATAAATATAATTGTATAACCAATGAAAAAAATAAAATTATATGGATAATAAAATATCATAATATATCTGATATATATCATAATATAGATTCAGGGGTAGTTTATACACCATTCATAAGAAATAAATATTTTATAAGGAATGTATCCCAGAAAAAGTAATAGTGATAAAAAATATTCAACCAGAAATCTGAACATTCATTATTCACATTAATATATAAAATTTAATAAATTTAGATATTTATTATAAATGGAATATATAACAATACATAAATAATAAAATTTATGATTTCATTCTAGCATATTTTAACCCATTTTTTAATAAAAAAAATCATTCGTTCATGTATAATTTCTTCATTTTCTTATCATGTTTCGGTTTAGAAGCCCTGATCATTAAACATTGATAATGGTCCCCTAATTTTTAGAATAATTATTATGTAATATTTATCATTTATATTTTTATAATTAATCAATATCCCCACTTATATGAAATTTATAGGGACAAAAAAAATACATCTCTTCGATGTGATGGTATGCAACATATACCCATAAGCGACAATATCATTTCCCAAATGATTAGGTGGTAAAAATGTATATAATATAATATCATTATAGAATAATTATTATTTCATTAATATCATTCATCAAAATTATGTCCATTATAATTACAACTCATAAAATATGGTCATGAAAAAATTAATCGCGTCTCTATGTGAATATGGTAAGCCACATGTATGCAAGAACAATATTTTCACTTCATTCATGATTGGAAAAAAAATTTATAATGGTGTTTTTAAAATCATAATAACATTTTATGATATTTAGGATGATTAATATTTTAATTTAATATATATATACTAGATTTATAGGATGTATTAAGGAGTATAAAAACAGAATCCGTTGATAATGAAATTACTTCTTCTTCAAAGAAGATCGATCATATCTCCCCTAGAAGTCATTAGAATTGGTCCTTTGGGAGTATAAAAACTATATAATGTGGATAAGATTTTTTATATGATACTTTGTAAAACTTTTATTGATCTATAAGTCTCAAATTGGCTAAATGAGATGAAACCTCTCGCGACTTTTTAGTATGATGTAGAGGGGTACTTTTTTAATTATAAAAAGAATAATAATTATAAATAAAATCTCAATATAAAATCATCCAAAAGGAACATAATTTAAATATAATTTTAGATATAGTGTTATAAAAAACAATATATTTTAGGAATGAGTTGTTTTAATTTTTTACCCTATTATTTTTATTAACCCTATATTGACCCTTTTTAATTTTAACAACAATAACTATATTTCAATGATAAAGGTGTATATTTTTATTTATAATTTTTCAATTAAACCATAAATTGTAAATTTATAAAACATTAGACAATAATTTATCCCTGTTGTCTTTATTTATGATTTTAGTTTATTTTTATCTAAATTAATAAAATATTATATTCTTAAAATATCATTAATGTCAATTATAATACTATTAATCAAATGAATATTAATAAAATAATTCATGAAAGGTATTTTAAAAATTGATTTAATAGACCCCCCAATATAACATTTTTACATTGAATATTTTTATATAACCTTAATTAATGAAAATTATATTAATTATAATATTTTATACATCACTTAATTTAGTTTCCAATTAATTGAATTATTACTACATCATCTTTTTGTAATTATTCATGATAACTATTTTATCAATAATATTTTAAAAAACTATCATGATGTATAAAAACAATTTATATTTTAGAATAATATATATATTCAATCATATATTTCATTTATCTGCTTATTAAAAATATTATTTTTATCAAATGTAAGATTGTGATAATTTTTCACTCAATTGTATTTTAATTATATCCAAGTCATTATCATGGAAAATAATCCATTGAATTATTTAATTTTGATAATTATGTGTTGGGGGTTGGAATAAATTCATCCAAAAACATTTTTTCATGTTTAAATCATTTTTTATAAGATTTATAATGTTAATTTTAACCTCAATTACACAGTTTATCTTTATTATTGGTTATAAAAAAAATTACTAAAGTTGCAACTGGTATTTAAAGAAAAAAAGTGACCTATATAAAAAAATAAAATTCTAAATAAATATATGGAATATTTTTTTCCAAATAAAATTTTCATATTTTTTAAATGAATAGAAATTTATTCTTTTAGATGAAACAAAATAATTTGTTTTCAAAGTAAAAAATTTTAGAAGATTGGAATGTTTTTACATCCAATGTCAATGTGAAATTGATAAAAATGATATAAATTGTGTTTAATGATATAATAATTTTATAATTATACATTGAAACCAATATATAGTAAAATATAACAATATATATTGTTTTGATGAAAATCAATTATCAATTAAAATTCAGTAATATTTAACTATTCAACATAACATAAAACTTATCATAAAAATAACAAACATTAATCAAGAGCAAATTTTAATATCCCAATCACAAAAAAGAAATTTAATTTTCTAATATAATTTATAGAAGTGTTAGAAACATGATTTGAATCATGTGTTCCCTAAAAAATATGGCAATACTACTTTTTAGAAAAAATTCTATTTTTTAATCAGAAAACAATATTTCTTCTTATAAATTGTCTAGAAGACACATATGAAAATTGTTAATCATTGTATTTAATAAAATAAATATATATAATTTATATATTCTAATAATATTTTTTGTTTATTTTTTTGTTAAAAATATACTTGTGCGTATTTAAATAATTTATTGGAAAAAAATTATTTTTTTATTTCAAATTGGTATCACATGTGTAAACCAAAAAATCAAAAATATGTTAACGATGTTCCCAAATTTTAGAATAATGGATATGTAAAAATTATTTCTTTTAAATAAAAACAAAAACCAGATGATGTTTCATAGAAACTCATGGTTGTGTGTAACACATCTATTAGGGTGTTTTGTATATCAAAAAATTAAATTGGTGTACTATATTACACAATACATTATATAAATATTTTTATTCAGAAAATATCCAAACAACATGGGTTGTAACACATATCGATGAAAAAAAATATAATCACACACTATGTAATATAATAGAATTATATATATATATATATAATATAAAGAAGGAGGCACACCATGTCATCATCCTTTCCTGATTTATTAGTTATTTATCGAACTAGATTGAGTTACCTTAGACTACCATGGCCTTGTATTTGACAATTTAATACCATACCAATCAACTAGGCCTGAGATATATTATATCCTCAATATGGAAGTAAAAGAATTTATGTTTACCATTCGACCATTTTCATACCACTAATTATATCCCCAACACAAGATACCTCTCCACGATTTCATTTACATGGTCCGTTAATTTCATGAGTGTATGCATTAAAATGGAACAAAATGATAATTATGTCTAGTTCAGAGACCAATACACAGGTATGTAAATATGAACAACCAATTATACTAAAAACATGTGGTGTAACTATTGGAATTTATGTAGTAAAGATCATTAATATTGTAGATCACTATGTATGTAGTTCATTAGAAGAAGTATCATGGATTATGAGGACCCAACACAAGATATTAAAACTTCATCTGTTTCCACTCATAATTATAAATCATGACTATAAGAAAATTGTTTATGATTAAGGTCAGAGTGTCTCGAGGGTCTCATTAGATCCTAGAATATTCTATAACATTTTTATATGATAATAAATCTATAGAAATTAACATATAAATAGTAAACACAGTAATGTCATCACTATAACTGTAATAATATATAATTCATATCTCATAGTGTACATAATTTGGAAACCAGCCTTACTATTAAAATTGAGTCTAGGGAAACCACTATTACATCACTCCAACTTGAAGTAGAGCCAACTTATTATCCATAATTTTGATCACTCACATGATTAACATAATTCTTTTTATGAGTCATAGATTTATTTACTCGGCATTCTATATTACTACTACATGGCTATTTTTCTAAATGTGACATCTCCTTCTTGAGTAAAAATTCTAAAGAGATGAAAACCCTGAGTGTATTCTCTTTTATCCACTATCATAACATAAAATATTATCTACTAATAAGATTATAATTTTGATTGTGATAATGTTTTTGTTACAAGGTGTTATCCCATGTACTAGAATAAATGTATTCATATTTGAAACTACTTCTTTGCTACATCAGAAAAAGTAGCATTCATGGTATATTTTGGTGTGACAACCACTAGATTGTATGGGATTGTTTCAATTATTTTCTTAGCATAAATATGATAATTGAACACATTTATATGTTGAATACTAGTTTGTTTCCCCTGGTAAATAGTATCATGTCCACTCCACTAACCATGTATATATGTTTTGTAGAATCTCATGTACTATGAGATACTTATTTTGTCTTCCCTTATAGTTCCACTAATTATAAATGATATTTTTATACTCTAAAGTATTTAATCAAAATATATGTATTTTCACTTATCATGGAATACACGATTGATCCATCACTAAAGAATATCTATTTCATATGACCACTTTATTCACCTCCCATTTTCTTGACATGTTACAATGAGAGATTTATTCCATATGAAATCTAAAACAATTGTCTATATAAATTTTCCTACATGAATTTTTCAATACCATGTCAACATATATATGATTACCTAGGTCTAAAAACTATTAGATATACAATAGAAGATAAAATTACATAATCATAGGTTTTTAATTTAATTCAATCCCTATAGAGAATATTACAATCCAACCGTAGATAACTATAAGAACAATAAGCGTCTTTCATATGTTACAGAACTTATTTCAGATGAAAAAATAATTCTCCCACCAACATTTTTAGAAACACAGAAAAAAATCATTCTAAATTAATATTCCATTACCATGTTTTCTAATTTAATCATTATGTGGATTTCAGTACTTTCGACAATTTTTTTCGTTTTATAATTTTATAATATCTTTTTGGTTTAATAATATAGACACCTTCCCTGAAATATGGTCTTGGAGTTAAATGCACAATATAATTAATCTTTATATTATCTATAATATGTACAATTATAATCGATTTATGCATAACAACATGGTGTCATCAATCGAGAAATATTTGTACAATTCTTGTACCATTGTTGTATAATGTCATTTGAATACCCAATGTTGAATTCTAATTAATAATCCACCATCACATTAATATCGGGAATACATTATTGAATTTTAATTGATCTCTCCAATCGTAGTTAACATCCATACCATAATTACATGTTGGAATAATTATTCCAAATGAATAATAGGTAACCAACCACAGTGAATAAAAAACCATCACTATGTTTTTAACCTTCATACGTAGTATGTGTATATTGGGGATTAATCTTCCATGTCTTTTGTAGAACTCGTTCATATTCCAAATACATATTCATCTTTATTATTGACTAAAAATTGTTCAATATATCTCCCCAAATCCAAATTTGGGATGTTCACAATTTTATAGAAATATATATTATAAATTGATATTATATTTTTTATATTTGTGATTTCAATATTAAAATTTGAAAATAATATGATGATTACAATAGATGCACAATTTTGTATTTACCTAACGCATGATTATTATTACCCTTAAAAACATTTTGCATCTAAACCAATGTCTTATGATGTAGTGAATTTTAATCATATTATAAGTCATATGATATCTATTTTTTTATAGTTGACCTATAGATGTGGGACATAATTTTTATTTGAAAATTATGTCTTGAAGTATAATGTATTTTTCTCAATTATCAACATTTATTATACTTACATCATATAACTTTGTAAAAAATATGAGTGTAAGATTTTCTCCATGATACATTTTATAGATCAATATTATAATGTATGACGTTATCATTGATCCTCTATTTTAAAATTATTACAGTGATGTATATATAGTAATGTTCATGTAGGAATTAACCCAATATACATAAAATTGATCGATTAAATAATTGGTTAGGATATCATTTGGAATGTCATAGCAATGAAACTAATATAAAAAAACTATGAATATACCATAATATATTTTTATATTCTATAAAAATGAATCAAAATCATATGAATTATAGTTACCTCTATCTCACTCTTGGAACAGATCATGCTCTCTTGTTGAACTAGTTCTGTATGATTTTTGTTATACCTTCATTTCTATAGGTTTTTTTCCCAAAATTATGTAGTCTATACGTCGATAATACCTAATATGTTTCGGTTGAATTAGTCTAAATATCATATGAGGTATTTCCTGGAAGACCAATTTAGATTATCTGGACAACTAAATATATTTAGAAAACTGGGAATATAAGTCTTCAATTATGTACATAGCATGTATTACCTATGATTCAAGTAACTCCTATGTAGTTGTTGAGTATGAGATGAAACAATGAAAATTCATTCATGAAACATGCATAATTTCAGCTTATATCTAAATGACATGTGATCTGAATTTTTAATTATACTCAATAAATGTTCTAGAAAATCATACACTTAGAAATATAGAAGTTTTGTACTTATCACTATTTAATTAGGCACAACCATTTCATAATGGCCTTCAAAATACACCTTACATATTTTAATGTTTCAATTACTAACATGGTAATTGAATTTCAACACACATATGTGATAGTATTATTGTCTGTAATAACCATTAAGAATATAAGAAACATTAATTTATCAATATAAAATGGATAAGAGGTTTTTTTATTCTATGAATAATCACTTTTAATTTAAACTTCCATAAAAATATTTCATGATATGAATTTCTAATAACATCCTCCTAATAAATCCTTTCCTTGAATGATGTTTTGAATCACCCATATTAATTCCACATTGCTTTGGGATTTCACCATGGAATTAATTTTTTCCACCAAAATAACAATAGTATAATCTATATTTAATAATCATAATTACATGGTGTACCTTACCTAAAAATGTAATGATGTGTTTACTCATCAATTTTCATTGTTTTACCGAGAATGAGACTGGATTAATAGAGTTAAAAATATAGGAATATTGATTCCACTAAATGATCAGGATCTATCCTTCAATTTAATCAGGTCACATGTAATCTTCGCTTATTCATATCCAACATCACATTATTTTTGAAAACTAAATAGAGATGATAATACATGTCAAATCACCGATATATTGATGATGTGTCCAGTATTGAAATCATAGGTAGATGATATCATTATTACATAATGATAATATGATATTTACATTAGTCAGATATATGAATTTTTACATAATTTCAATTCTAGGGGTTATTACTGGTATAAAGATAGTTTCACCAGGAATTTCAGATATCAAATTATTAATCTCAAGAACCAGTACTACTCTTAGAAACATGTGTGAGTTTGGAAATTTACTCTTTCAATTTTTTTAATGTTTCTTGATATATTACATTCCATTTTATACAAAAATAAAATTCTAGTAGAAAAATTATTATAATCCCAATTACCAGTTTAGGTATTTAAATTATTTAAGAAATAATCAAATGTCTCACACTATTTTGTCGAATTCTAGGAACTATCAATAATATAATAATAATACTCTATCTATTTTGTATTATAGTGAAAATGGACCTTGATCCTTACCTTATTTTATGTAATATATGGATACACCACTGCATAGAGAGTTGATGGTCATCTTTTGGCTATCCACACACATTAACTCATGGCTCCATGACCTGTTGAATGAATTTAAATCACCGTAGAATCATTACCATGATTCCGTTAATTATTTTTAATTGATGTGATAGAAATTTATCTATGCCTAATCCTTGATTCCAACTTCATTTATGTAAACTCAGCATTCTTATAAGAACAACATAATAGTAAGAGGCACACTCTAATATAGATTACAGAGAACCCCAAGAACTTGGTTTTGATCAAATTTAAATGGAAGAAGGTGATTATGCCTTAATATTTTTTGGGTTGATTATTTTTTAAAATGATGAAATGAAATATTTTTCAACTTTATATGGACATATTATGTGATCTCACTCAAAAATAACATCCAATAAATGGAAAATATTCATCTTGTAACCTATTCATTTTATCAATGCATTATTTTTTGTTATTCAACATGACTATGGATAAACTAAAAATAAATAAAATAACAAAGCATGAATAGATAAATTATGAAATTATATTCATATTTGATCCATTGATAGAATACATGATAAATCTATACCCTATGGGTAACTCCTGAAGTTGTGTAATGTGTGACTTGAGTTGTAACAATTTCTCATCCAATACGAAAAATTATCGTGTGGTCTGTCTCTAGAACTCGACGTGAAGTAGTTTACTACTCATCTTCCCCATTGTACAATAATACTCGCATGGAGGAGAGGGTCTATCGGGAATATAAAATATATTTGTGATCATGGACATGAATGACCCAATACATATATTGAAAAAGACAACATAAATTTCATCATTTATTAATGTAATTATTAAAACCATCCTTTCAATAAATGTATATATTAACAAACACACATAAAATATACATTGGTCAGTCTATGGTTCTTGATCAGTCAATATGCATTAAATTCATGTAATTAAATTAAATAATCAAATAAAACTAAATATTAATTAAACTATTTACTGAGATATTTTTTTGAATTAAAATTTCACTCTTGTTTATATTTCAACAATTTTCATCATTTGGAGGGATAAATGTTGTGGGGGTAATCAGGTTGTGGATAACCTGTGGTTTAATGATGGAGTCACTAGAGGTTATATCTAAGAGACTGATTTACTAGTGGTGAGGTGGCGAGGGTGGCCACATCTGGATCTTATGGTGGGGGTGGGGCCTTCACCAAGAATCAATGTGAAGGTGAAAAATGGCCATTTGAGGTGGCAACTATAAAGATAGAGGTTTGTGGGAGTGAAAGGAGAGTAGGGGTTCTCATCTTTAGAGGCTCATTGGAGGGATGGGTGGATAGATATAGTTTATTTTTTTATAATATATAATTAAGGAGGAAAAAGATTCTCATGTAGGGGCCTTATTATGTAAAGTAAAATTTATGACTTCAAAGAAGAAAATAAGGGTTCCAAAAAGTTGAAATAATTCATTAAAATTATGATTTGAGTATTTTTTCACATTGACCAATTTTTGATCCATGTGACGCGATACACAAATTCCCTATACCTTGATAGTTGTTTTTTAACATTGAAATTTCCAAAAATACACATACATGGGATTTGAAAATAAAATACTAATAAAAGACTCCCAATTGGGAAATATATTATTTCTGTAACTAGGAATTTGGTGCTCAAAATATTTTCGTTGTTCGGTTTCATTGGAGAATGGTCATGCAAAAAATTCTGGGAATTAAATTAATATAAATGTGTGTGTGCCTGTGTGATTGTGTCTATGTGTGTGTTCTACACATTTTAAAACCCCAATTTTTTTTTATTATTTTGTTTATTTATAAATCATGATGTTCACAAATCTGTAATCTTGTGTCAGATTGATCCATTGTCAGCAATGTTGAAACTAAATGATCTCTATTATAAATTTAATGAATGTATAACTTTTCCATTGGCATAAAATAAATAATGCATTTATCTAATACCAATTTAGGTATCAGGAAACACAATAGAAGATGGTCGGATGGGGTTTTAAGAATATTAACCGGTATTTGACATTACCATGTCATCTAATGTGGTTCATTTACATGTTATAATCTTGAGGATCTCATGTAAATATTTTTATGAACAAAAAACTATAAAACTATATTCAATATGATGATTTGATAAAAATTTTATCTTCACCTGAAATTTCTACATGATGAATTCCAGAGTGATTTCATTTAGATAATTAATTTGTGATTCAAAAATTGGTGGGGGTGATGATAGTTGATATTCTAGGTCTAGCATGAAGATATGATGATGCATTACACTCCATGATAATCCCCTCATAAACATAAACATAATTCATGAGAGATATATCAATAAAATCACTTGTATCATGAGATTCACTCTCTAGAGATTGTGAAAGGACAATTAGTTTCTCCAGATCTCAAAATGAATATTTTGATGGTTAGAGCCTCCCCTCGAATATATTTTGTATTGTGAAATTACTTAGAAATGCCCCTTGGATCACGATTATATACCACACTCTATAAAAAATATATTTTGACAAATGTGAGTAGTCATAAATATAATTTATATTATTATATACGTCTTTTAATATTATAAATTTATTATAGTATAATCCCTTTACCTTAAACTCATCTCCTCATTCCTGATAATATAGAATGAATATTCAAAACATTATATCATTATTCAGACAAATATTATTTACCTTGTATTAAATTTAATATTTTTAAATACATTTGACCAACAAATTAAATTTCAAATATTGTTAACATTAATAATATGCATTTATTTATTCCGTTAGTGATCTCTATTATTGGAAATAATCTCAAACTATGATTGTGGGGCCACAATGTGTTTTATACCAATTCACTAGAATATGGATGATTATAGAATGTTATATAATGTGTGACCCTTTAGGACCTTATCTTGATAGCAGTGAATAATATTCGCAGACCTTGAGATCATTATAAAGACACATCAAGGACCATAAAGAGATAGAGAGTAGTCATAGAAATTCCAAATTAACTATGAGCATATAGTGTGTAATATAAACATTTTGAATTTAGATATCCCAAAAAGAATTATTAAACCATATCATTATCCTTTATTTCTTTATTATTTTTTGATCTAATTGGATAGATTTACTTTAGACTACCAAAGACATTGATTTATTACGGTGCATACATATAGAAAAATGAGGCTGTAAATGGATTATTTCATTAACATTGAGGTGAAAATTTTTATGTTTACCATTCATCAAATTTTGTACCATTACTTATGCACCCATCACAAGCAACCTCACCATGATTTCATTATGATGGGGTTTCTAGCAATAATGTGTGAAATAAAATGGAACATTTTGATAATTATCTCATGTTAGGATTCCAATACACATTTCTATATATAGGATCATGTAATGACACTCAATACATATGGTGTTCAATTTGGTGGTTATATTCACAAGTCATAAAACAATATAGATAACCTTGTTTTAACATCATGAGTATAAATCTCAATGATGAAGAGCCCCCAAAACCAGATATTCAAACATAACGTAGGACTTTTATGAATTATGTATCTATAGCATATGTCCTTTGTTTTTTGATTAATGTCGTTCTATGTCAATGGTTTCATTATATATTAGGAATTACAACTATAGTTTGATATGAAAATTAATCTTTGTATCATACCATTTAAATTGTGGAAGTAGAAAATTCTAAAATACAACATTAATAATAAAACCTGCAGATCTCATGATATACATGATAAGGTAATCAAAGTTAATTTTCTTATTTGGTATAAAGAACCAAATATTACAACACTATAATTATAAAAATATATATAATTCATAAATGAAAAGTTGAACACATCACATCTTGGGGGTGGTATTCCACCCTTACTCTTCAGTGATTGACTCATTTTTAATAAGATAGAGAATGATATGAAAAAAGGATTATACCATAATAATAATTAAATATTAGTATTTAAAGTATAATATTACTATTTTATAAGAATTGTTAAATAAGATTTAATTGATTTAGAGGAATAAATTAACTATAAAACCCCATTTAATAATTATAGGTCTTCTTTGGGAATCCTAAAGTGGGATACACATTCTTTGATCTAGGTGTATTATTTTTTTGAGACCATGAGATAAATAACATGAACGGTGTGGGTTGAGCAGGAAAGGGTTATTCAAAAATTATCCCAAAACTAAAGTTCTAATTTTTTTAGTAATTTAGAAGATAATGTTCCATTTTATATGTCACATGTGGGGAACACTCAATATTAATCAATTATTTTAACTAATATAAATCTATATTCATTTTCATGTTGAAATGATTCATCGTAATATAAAATCAATGATGTGATGGGGTCAAATACCCTCAAACATTAAAAATTATACATGGTTTAGAGATATTTCATTGACTTTCTCTTAGTTTAGACCACTTTAATTTATTCAATCATAAACTAGGACAACAAACCATTTTAATAGATAAATTAATTATATGATCATAAAATATATTTGGATAATAAACAAATTATATATTATAACTCATAAAATGGAATCCATTTTATGATAATATAATTTAATATGTATAAAATTTCACTTTTAATACATTTATTCAAAATCCATGAATAATAATTTTTACACAAATACGGAAAGGAATCAAAATAATTAATTAATAATAATATTTATTTTAAATTATAATACCAAAAAAAAAGAAAATTGTTAAAAGGATGTTTTTTTTGTAATTTAGATGAATAAATAACATAATTACACCTTCTAACCATATAATTATATTCATGATTGAAATTTTATAAATATAATATGATATAATTTATATTCGTAAAAGCCAATCATGATTATCAAAATTAAAAATAGTTCTTTAAACAACATTATTTAAATCATTATACCTAATTTGTGTAGATTAAATGTTTATAATATTTAATGCATCAGGATTACGTTATTATAATTCTATAAAAGTGAAAATATATGAAAAATCTATATTATCATTATTTTAAAAAAATAATTATATAATAAAAATATAAAAAACTAACATGATCCTACATTTGAAAATTTCAATCCAAAAATGTTGTCAATTATTCAAAATATTTTTTTTAAAAAGCAGCTTCTCTTATTAATAAAACCAGGTAATGAATAGAATTTTTTTGTTAAATTAAACTAATCCATTATTTACTTGAAAAAAACAATTAAATTATTTCTAAAAATAAGTTTAAAATAAATCAATAAATTAAAACTTATAAATCAAAATATATATAATTTATGTATTATTATATTTTTTCACATTCTCCACCCTTAATAAATAGTTTCCTCATAAATATATTTATAAATTAAATGATAGAGAGAAATTTTACCTTATATATTTTTCTAATATTCATGATTATTTATCAAATACATGTTTCATCCATAAATCCCTGATTTGGTGAACCACTTTATTACAATATACATGATCCCTATGATCTATAATCGAGGCTAGATTTCAACATGATAAATATTCTCTTCCAACTAAACAATATGATGGCTAAAAACATGGAAGGAATTAGATAAATATTTTCACCACAATGAAAAATAAAACACCTCATGTATTAATAATAAATTTATATGTAATTATACTCTGGAAAAAACTAGTATAAACATTTCTATAATTTCTTATAGATAAATAAATAATGGGCATAAATTTTCCATTATTATAAATGAAACACACATTTCATTGGAGGTAATTTAATTAAACATGGTCTCTTACCTCCACCAAGAGATATATACTCTTATAATCAACATAAATATTTTTAAAACACTAAGTTATCCTTATGTGGTACCAAATCAACACCACCTTATCTACAAGTTCATCTACCTGTTTAGGTACTGATAACTTCCATTCACTAATATTGTCTAAATATGATATAATTCGAAATCTATTTCTATAAAATTGCTCAAAAAATTTCAACTTATATACAGAAAATAAAACTGTAATAATATGAAAAATCAAATAATGATACATGTTAATCCCAAATTATATGTCAGGACAAATATAAATCTCATTCATGTTTGAATTTTTTATAATTTTTTCACTAGAATTTCAATTATATTTTAGATGAAAATATTTTATTAAAATTAACTTAGTACCCAGTGACATTTTATTTCCACATAATAATCTGTAATAATTACGGGATTAAAACCATATAAAATTGATAGAGTTAATCAATGTAACCTGAAATATATAATGAAAATAATGTCTAGAAAGCTTATTTGAAGTCGTAGATTCTTGAATAAGAAATATTCTATAGATTTATTCAAAAATATAAAAAATAAACAAAATTAAAATGTTTCCCATGGATTCCTTTGCTAATTCTAACAATTAAATCCATAGATATATCCTCTACTTTAAATTATAGAATTAAAATATGAAAAAGAATTCCGTTCAATTGTATTGATTTTTTTGTAACATTTAAAAAAGTAAAACATTTCATACAAAATTTAATAATATTAATTTTTATTCATAATAACTAATAATTTTTCAAAAAGTCTCAGTATGTCGTGGTTGTTCATTAATAAATAGAATAAAAAGAGTTATGAGATTCAATTAATACTTCATTTATTAACTAATAATCACTCACAAATGAAAAACACTTTATATATCTATTAAAATCATACTCATCAACATGAAACTCAATCAACTTACCTGAAATGACTGATTCAAATATTGTTTTTAGTCCATGATCTTTTTTCCAAGACTCATTAATATTTTCAAATAAATAGTGATGCATTTCAACATTATGAAAAATAAAATATATTTATACAGACATAATTTCTAGAACAAAACCCATTAATTAATTTACTAAATGATCATGTTCTAAATTCATCATATTTTTTGTTCCATTTTATTTCTAACTCAATTAATTATGTATCTTGTTTTCATTACCAGTATGGTAGAAAATCACAATATCGTAATCCTTTATGAATTTTAATCTTTTTTTCTACATTATTTTTAGGCCTTATTGAGTGAATTTATATATTAATCATTTATATCCAGTATATATCATACATTTTAAAACATTTAAAAGATGCTTCTAACTATTTAATTTCAAAAAACATCATCGCGTGATCATTATCATGAATATTGTAATTATTCTCTAAGTGTTCTAAATGATGGAAAGAATATGTATTTACCATATCATCTTCCATTACCACACACATAAGACCAATTAATGATGAATAGAGGTAATTAAAAACAAAATTATTTATTTTCGGAAAGGATAATAGTTATGCATTTTAAAATCATATTTTCAGCACCCAAAACAATTTATCGCATTCCCGTTTTACATATAAATGAATCTCCTTTCTAATTCAAAAGTGTTAATATGATAGATATACATTTAAAATGTTCCACTAAGAATTGATAATATGCCACTAATCTAAGAAAAATTCGATTCAACATGAAAATTTTAGGTATTGAATATTCTCTAACCACATTGGTTTTTTCTAGATCAATAATTAGTCAATATTTAGAAATAATAATCTAAAAAAGTAAAAATATAATTCAGCTAAAATTTAAATTTACTAAATTTTATAATAAATTTATGTTATTAAAACGTTTTTTAAAAAATAACAATATATTTCTCATGTTTATTGATGCTCTTAGAATAAACCATAATATAGTAAATCAAATCCAAAATGAATGTTTCCAAATACTCAGGGACAACTCTATTGATTCTATCTATAGATACAATGAGTGACTTTGATTACCAAAATAGAATACCGAATAAATTTTAATTAAAATAAACCATATGAAATGTTGTCATTGAAATTTATACTTACATCATGTTCAGTTAATGATATCATTAAATATAATAATCTCTTAAAAAATACTCATTACCCTAGAGAAGAATATAACAGGTCATTGAAATGAGGAAAAAATAATTGTTCTAAAAATGATATTATCATGTATTGAATAATCAATGAAAAGTAAAATGGATCCATAATTCTCTTTAAATAATAAAACAGAATCATTCCAATATAAAGTGAAAGGAGCTATGAAACACGTATTTTGAATCCCATGTATCTAATTTTTCAATTTTCACAAATATACTGAAGAAATTAGATAAATTGATTTTTAATGTGTACAAAAATATCACTCTATGTCAATAATAAACTCATAATCCTGAATAGAAAAAACAATATGTAAATAATGTGAAAATAAATCCATCTATTCAATCACTTTTAGAGGATCACTAATTTTTAATGTATCTTACCTTTCAATAATATGTTCAAGATACCTTTCACTTCTATCATTAAATATTTTATCCTCATATTGAATTTTTCTCAATGTATTTATGTAATAATTATATACAAATTGAATCTCAATCATAAATTTGAATATGATATCATTATCATTTCAATATTTCAATGAAAATAAACAACCAAAATAAAATCATAATCATCAATGGGAAATATTAAAGGGATTTGAGGAAAAACCATTCCAGTTATGATAACATTAATAATTCTATAAACTATTGTTTCCTTAGTTATTAATGAATGTGTTCATACTAGATAATATAACATCAATAAAATAGTTTCTATTTTTATTTTGTAGGAAAATTACAAATTTATAAAATGATAATTAAATAATTAATCAAAAAATAAATTTCTATAATATTAATAAAATATTTTTATACATGAAACAACATAATTTTATGGATAAATATCAAATATAGTAGTAGAAAAATGCATTTATACATCGTTTTTCTTTTCTCGTGATTACCACAATTAGTTAATATCTACAAATAGTCACTAGTATAATGGCCCAAATAAATGAATCTAGAAAAAATTACTACATGATTACTCTCTATTTTCCCATTATAGTTCTAATTAAAACTTTTTTTCATTATTTTCATGACCCAAAGAAAAATCTTATATCCTTAGTAATTATTTTTATATCATACTAGTAATTGTTAAAAAATAATAATACCATATTTGGAAAATTTAGGGGGGGATACCACAATATTTCTTTGTTAAATGGATTTTTGTTTTATACCACCTATTCGTTGTCATATTTTTGTTATCATAATGTGATTGAGTACCGTAAATCAGTATCTCATTATTATCATCACAATGAAAAATAAACTCATAAAATTTATATTCATATGATTCTATATATATAAATATAAATGTAATTTGAGCTTTGTAAAATCTATCATTTTTACACATTTGGTCCCAAAATAAATTGATCCATACCATGGTATTGTGGTAAAATATTCATCAAAAAAGACAAAATGTATTCTTATATTTTCTTAAACATCAAAAATTACTTTTTTATTCATTTTTGATTAACATTAGGAAAATACTCTTCAATTAAAATATCATCAAATTTTATATAGGGCATGGAATCTTTTTATTATTTCTCTTAAGTGTTTTTAACCAAACACCACTATCCATAAACTTCACCATAATAACTATAAACAAGCAGAGTGACCATTTAAGGTTCCAAAAATTGAAAAATCATTATATATTTTCCCTTTTATATTTAATCATCCTTTTTCTATAATTTGGTTTTATGATCCAATGAAATTTAAGGGGTGTTTTTTCATTAAATTTCATACTACTGACATGTTCCTCTAATGAGAATTTAGTCACATGCTTTAATTATTTCATTCATTATTTTCATTTATCAGTTGATTTAATAAATTCAAAAATGACCCTATAATAATCATTCATGGTGGTATATTTTGAAGGTCATTATACACATAATTCATTCGTACATCATCTTCAATGATTGTTCTGTGTAAATCCATTTTCAAGAATAGAAATTTAATTAAGAAACATGGAATTCATCAAAATTTATCTCTGGATAATATGATTATAAAATTTCATAAGAATATTTTAACATAACACTATCCCATAGAGTTATCTATACCCTCTATTATGTACTGACGATAATTCCCCATATCATAATCATCACAAAACTAATTGATTTGTTTTAAGGGTTTCAATTTACAATATTCCCATTATATTTTAAGATAATAGTTTTAGATAATTAGGATAACCATTTCATTTAATAGTGATATTGACACATACTATTTATTAATCAAATAATATAGAATATTAGTTTTATACGCATATAAGTTTAATGACATGATTTCTTCGTTCAAGTCCATTATCAATTATTAAAAAATCCATATTTCATAATAGTTACTACTCATGTTTTTTCCATTTAAAAAATATTTAAAAAGAATTAAGAAAATAAAATATCAGTATAGGATATAATAATGAAAAAATTGTTATTATTATGATAAAAGAAAAACCCTTAGTTATGGTTATGTTTTAAATATATATATTTGAGCTCGTAAATATAAGACTCATACAGGACAAAATAATATTATTCTAAATGAAAAAACATAAAAATAAATAATAACTAATATGAAAACCATTAAATAATCATGGAGAATGAGGTAGCTAATAAAAACACTCCTCTCGAAAACAAACCATTCACCTTTAAAAATTCATTACATTATAAAATAAAATTTATAAATAACCCCCCATTCTCAAAAATTAAATAGATAACTTTTATAATAATATTCAAAACCCATGTTCACTACATTTCAACCCATGTCACAATAACTAATTCCTAGTAAATTTCATCTGTGTAACCTTCCTGATTATCCCACCTATTTTAAACTTCTTTAATAAATAAATATCCAATTCATTAAAGATCTATATGGACTCACTAATTTTTATGTGCTATGTTTGGATAACCTGTCTTAATGTATACTTATAATGTACAATATCACAATAAAAAAATTTTAAACCAAGATTTTATTCTTCATAAAACCATTAAAAAATAATTTTAACCCATAATCAAATGAATTTTTATTTTGACAAAACCATATTAAGAAATATCAATTTTTTTGAAAACTCTTTGCATTGAATGTTTAATAGAAGAGTGTGAATATTATATTCATTGAAAAACCAATAAATGTATTCCTGAAATCATGATAGGGAATAATGAAATTAAAATATCTAAATGGACTTTATGTATTATATGTTAATAAATCATTCCTTCTCTACTTTTATAATAATATGCAGAAAAGTAATATGAAAAACATTTGTATGAATCATTTTAAAAGGGTAGAAAATAAATTAAAAAATAACTAAACATATACCATATAAAAATTCAGGAATAAATAATAACATTTTCTAATCATTTAAAATATATTTTATTTTTAGGAAAAGAAGATCAATTAAATACTTTAAAATATAGTTTTATAGAATCATCCTTTACCATTAGTCCCATTCAGATTTATTGGTTATAAAACACAAGGAGATTAAAATTATATAAGTTTTCTAATTATAAATACCCTTATTCGTGTTCATTAAAATATCATTAATCTGAGTAATAAATTTGTTTTTATGGCTTGTTTATTTTTTTAAATGGTTAAAGTCACTTTGGACATTTTATGGACCTTCATTTTATAACATCAAAACAATTTCTATGTGTTTCATGTGCAAAAAGGGGTCATGGTTATTAACTCATGATTTTATACAATTTAAAACAGTCATATTTATTATTTAAATGTATATTTTAAAATAAAAAATTTATTTCATTAATGAAAAATGATCCATTTTTTTCCATGGGTTGATATTTCATATTTACCCATGAATGAAATTTTGATCACAATGGTGAATAAATAATTAATTTTCTTTAAATAATAACATACAAAACTATTTAATATTACATAATTATAATATTTATTTATTCAATAAATTCTTTTTACCGTCCTTATATTATGTAAATGAAATCTCAATCAAATCACTTGGAAGAGATGGTATTGTGCACATACAGACAAGTGATGTTACCAATTTCGAAGGGTAGAAATGTTAAAATGGTCATTAATATATTACCATTATGAATTATAATAATTAAATAAATATCATATATATATATATATATATATTATATAATTATAATTATCTATATAATCTGGTGATGAAAAACAAAAAACATTTATTCATAGAGGTTCTAGTCCGCCCATACGCATGGGTGATGAATTAATTTCCTATAAGAAGTAACGATAGATTAAAAGTGTATAAATATAATCATAATAGAATTTTTGTTTATTGAATGTAATTTTTTCTTTATATTATAATTGTTAAATTATATTTTAAGGAGGTATAAGAATAAATAAACATGAACCATTTTGTTTAAAATTATAAAAATTATATGTAAAATCTAATATTGATTAATCTTTACACCTTACAGGATTGATTTATAGTTGAATATAAAACCTCTAGACAGGATAAAGAGACTAGATATAAGATTTGTGTTGGTATATTCTAATATATAGTTCTCAATTTGTGTGACTAATTGAGAATACTATGTTCCCTTTCATAAGTGAGGGGAGTTATACTCTTGGAATTATTCAATGTTTTAAATTAATATTATATCATGTTCATTATCAAGTGGCCCAAAGGAAAACAATTACGAAATACAAAAGTCTATAGGGTAAAAATAATCACAAAAAAATTATATATATTTATGTTTTAGATTTATTTTAATTAATATATATTAGTTTGATATCTTTTAATCCATTTTAACTATAATAATAAAAACATAACTTTTAACCATTGTTTGTTAGTTATATTATCAAAATTAGAAGGGGACATAAAATTTTATTTTGAAACTTTGTATCCAAATAATGAATCCTTTTTATTAAATAAATTTTTTATGTAGTATAATTATTTAAAAATCCAATTTTTTAAAAAAAAATAAATTTATTCTATAATCATACATTATCTAATCATGAAAATAATTTTTCCAAGAAATCAATTATAATGTTGATCCACATATAAATGTTTTTATTTTATCATGAACCATTAATGGGTTTTTTAAATATATATCAATACACAGTGAAACAGAAACATCCATCCATTTAATTCAATGTAATGACCCCAAAATAGTTTGTAATTTGAATAAAAAAGACATTGAACTCATAAAATTCAATAATTAGTATAAAATAAAATATAATGTATTAGAATATATTATTAAACTATTTATAAATTATGATAGTTTGGGAATAGTTTTAAAATTTATTATTTCATGGTTACATCCTAATATTATAATAAATTTGACAGTATTTAAAAAATCAATAGGATCTCTATTGATCCAAAAAAATATATTAAAAATTTTAAAATTCAATATAATATATTTTTTAAATTTTGAATGGACAAAAAGAATTTAATTTTATCAAATTATTTTTGTAAAATTTAAATATTTATCTTTTAAATAAAATTATACAGTCAATTGTCACAAACTAGACTGTGTACCCAAGAAACCCTATAACCGAGCTGGTCATGATATTACACGAAGGGAATTCTTGATCCTTAGGGGATGGTGTCTAGAACCGGTCATGGTACAACATACAAGTTGGAACAATATCATCCATAAGGATGTAGAATAAAAAGCTAAATGATGGTATACATACCCATAGGCAACTCCACTAGGAGTAATGTACCAGAATACAAAAAGGCATAAAGACAATGTAATGAAACCAATGTACTAAAATAAGAAAACATCACCAAAGTCACTAAGGATACAACTCACTATGTTTATGGATAAATAGATGGAACCACCTCCATGAGATATTTTCTCATTGCTCTAGCATGGTAGAAGAATGTCTACAAAAACAGAAGGAATAAAATCATTTGGAGAGTTAGAATCGGCATCACCATTCCCTTTCCTCGGGGTATTGGCGATGTTAGTGTCTAAAGGTAGCAGGTACTCCACCCAATGCCTCTTCCCTAGAATAAAATCATTTTGAGAGAAGATATAACTGATTCATTTTTTGGTCTGAATACACCGTATTCCATTCTCGAAAATGGTAATGCCACCAAATTTTATATTTTTGCGTCATATCTTCATGTTCCAGATCATGCGTTGAATAATTCTTCTAGTTAGTTTTAGGATGAAAAAATCCATATGCTACTACATGATTATCTTGTATAAAAAGATAGCCCATGTCAGAACCCGATGCATCATAAAAGACTACATATCCCTATACAACTTATGGAAGTGTTAACACTGATATATTAGTCAATGCACATTTCAATTCAACAAAATAACTAAGACATTTTTCATCCCACAAAAACATCTCCCCCTTCTGAGTTAGAGCAGTAATCGTAGAATCCAACATTAAAAAGTCCTTCATGAACCTCTAGTAATATAATGTTAATCCTAAGAAGTTTCGGACCTCGAATACATTTCTCGGTTTCTACCATCACATTAAAGCCATCACCATTTAATGATCAACAGATACCAAATATTTAGACACCACGTATCCCAATAATTTAACATCATAAATCCAAAAATCACACTTTGAAAGATTGGAATTGTGGAATTTATTTCTTTTCGGATTTTTAACTATAAATAGATGTTGTAAATGATCCTCCTTAAAAATAAAGTGAATAAAAATATAATAAAAAAATACTATAAAAAGGGTATCCTGATACTCTTTTAAAATCTTGTCAACTAAATTCACAATTTTTTTTTTGAATTTTTCAATCCAAAGTGAAACAAAATGTATATTGTGTGTGCATATGAACAATGAAAATTAGTTTCATAAATGTCATATTCTTTTATACTCAACTGATGGTAACCAGATCGAAGATCAATCTTTGAAAACCACGTTTTCCCATTTAGATGATCAAATAGTTCTTCAATCCATGGAAATAAGAAATTTTTGCTTTATCAAAACTCAATTATGCATTCAATAATAAAACATATGTGACGATAATCATCATCATTCATAGAAAAGAATACCAGTGCTGACCAAGGTGAGACACATTGGTGAATAAATACTTTATCAAGAAGATCATCCATCTAATACGTCAATTTTTTTAGCTCAGCTGGTTCCACATGGTAATATGGGATATAAAATAATTGGTTTCCATTGATTAAGTCAATAGAAAACTGAAACTCTCTCCCTGGTTACAGACCAGTGAAATCTAAAGTGAACATGACTGAATAATCAGTGAAAATATTGGAATATCATGAAAATAGAATCTCACTTTAGGCCAAATGGAAACACTAAATCACTTCATCCTACTCAAGATAATAAGTATCAACTCCCCTCAACCTTAAGTCCCATTATCTTTGAAAGACAAGATTCACTCCACACGGCGTAAAAAATAATACCTATTAGAGAAAACCATCAATTTGGGATTTTTTGGAAATGGTAAAATCAATCCAAAATATGACATCAATATATTTCAAACATATATATATATATATATATCCATTAAGCTCAAATATAGCTTGAAATCTATTAGAGAGAAGCCCCAAGAAGGACCTAAGCGTCCCTTCTCTCTATTCGTGCAAAGGGGTGTAGTAGTATCCACTACACCATATAGTTGCTCCATATGAAGATAAATCATGTTAAATTTATGTGTTTATGAAAATGAGTGAGATGACTGGTATCAAAATCCCCAGTCAATAATGATGATGAAATTGTAATGCTACCTCTCCTAGTAACTTGGCCTGTGTATGCCTCACTTGGAGACTCTTACACTACGTGAAGATGTTTTGTTCCAGATTCCTATGTCTACAACCCTTTTGAATGTGAACTATTTGATTTCCCATTAATTTTATGAGGAGTTGTAGATTTTTCCCCACTACATGATGTTTAATAATAAAAGAAAAACCTATGTAAGTGTCCTGAACATCCAATGAAACTATAGTTCTTGGGTACCTCAATGCAAACAATACTATAATGTCCCAAATTTACACACTGCAAGAAGGTCAACAGACTTACTCATGGAGCTTTAGGAGGTCTTGAATGACTCTTCAAAGAGAAATCCTGAAAGGATAATCTCCCTTCAATTTTCTTTCGATGGAACTAATTCTACCACTAATAGAAAAAATAACTCTTGTTAACTCCGAGATTCTAACCACATCCATCTCAACCATCAACTCCCTATCAGACACATCAGTATAAGTGGGAAACATCTGTTAGAACCCCTTTAATTTTATATCTAATCAAGGACCCAACTTGTACCACTGACCCTTCATCCTCTCATTAGAAACTATAGAAGGTGAAAACTACACAATCTCAGCAATGCGTTATGAATAACCAATTATGGGTTGGTCAGACATCCCATGCTTGAAAAACATTACATCCTAGTCTAACATCAATGACTCCACATAGAACTGATTGGTGAAAATAACAATTATTTCACTCTACATTAAGCCCCCCATGTTTCACTACCATCTCCATCGTGTCCCACCAAATCATCCTTGGTATACCAATCATTATGGTGGAACACTTCATGTTGATCAGTTATGACATCTCCATAAACACAAATAGAAATTCTATCTTGCCCAACCATTCTTCATAATGTTGAGAAATAATGGATATTTTAATGATTGGTGGATTCTGGAAAAGGAACTCTTTAGAGCCATTTTGGAGAACATATCCCCATTATGATCAATAGTTGGAGCCTGAGCGATAATTGGGGGTGGTCCATGTCCCTGATCTTGTACATTGTTTACAATAACCTCAACTAGATTCAGATCAACATAAATACTTTCTTTATTAGGATCTATAGTAGCCATTTCCTAAATTTTATTATAATGACTTATTTGAGGCATGCTTCTACACAACATTAGAAGAAAAAATTAAGACATTAGATTAATACCAAAATTGTGTGGAGAGAAAAAAAATTTCTAAACAGAATGGAAAAAATATGATTTGGGGTTCTCTCAATCCAAATCTCAATACAGAAAAAACATGAACTAAACCAGGAGACTTCTTTCCCTAACTACCTCTTGTGACGATAGTATTGTTACAGTGAGAGCTATCCATGTACACAATGGAAAATAATTCTTATGTAACAATATGATTTCAAAAATGAACACTTAATTCGTGATAGAAGTTTATCAAACTCCTAAAAGTCAAATTTTTCACAAACCAGCCTCGGTACCATGGTAATAGTATAACTGAGATAACACTGACATATCTTAAAGAATGTTCTCAATCACCGTTGGTTGAATACTAGCACAAGGAATCATACAACATTAATGTGGGATCAATTTATTCCAATAGAATGTATATGAAGAAGATAAAAGATAGTATGCATATCAATAGGAATATCTAATGGAAGTATTGTAACGACCCAAGAAACCATGTTTTAATTTTTGACTTGTTTGATTTTCAATGTCACCCGTTAAGTGAACCAACAATCAACTTATAAGGTAAAAATAATAATAAAATCGAAAAATGGATCAAATGAATGAAAACTCCTTTTATTCAAATAAGTAACATCTCGGCTACAACCTCCACTGACGGAACAAGAAGATAAATTAACCAAAAATCCCAACTAAGATCCCTATTACAATAATGGGGAGACCGTTTAAAACCACTAAGAGCCCAAGAATGCGGTAGGGGTTTCTGGCATCCATCATAATGAACATGAGGATGGATGAAGCCACTACAACCGTGATGAGCACCCAGGTAATCACATGAACCATCTCTTCTTCTCTCCTTCAGTCCCTTGGAGTGAGGGACACCCCAAGACCAGACCCTTTATAAGCATACCAATCCAACCGTTGAACCCAAGAGACAATAAATATGACCGTTGGATTCTCCTATCTTCTATGTTTTGTTTTTTCACCACTGGAAATAAGATGGCTTACCCCTGGAAGGTTCGGAAAATTAACTATGTAATTTTCTTTAATGACATTAATGATAACTTAATTAATTTATTTCTTGTTTTCCCAAAAAGCAAATTATGCTTTATTAAAATTAATATTATTATTCACTACACGTATTTTCTTATTATGAGAAATTTAAATTTTATGCTGAATTATAATAAAGATGATAGGTTTTTATTTTGTCTAAATATGTGCTAACCCTTGAGTTATATATATATATATTTCATCAAATTAAATGATTATTTTTCTCTAATTGAAAGGGCTAATGTTAATGCAAATGTTTATAACTTGGATAAATAGTTTTGGAAACTACATCAAACTATGATTTCTTTTACTTATGGGTTTCGTGGTGATGATACTTATATCCACGCACTCTTATGTGTGATTGAATGTAGTTTAATTAATATTAATCTTTAATTAAGAAAAAGTAAGGTAATTAGCTAATAAAGGAAATTGAAACAGATATATATATATATATATATGAAATTTTTTGATTAACAAATGTTTTTAATCATTGATCTTTATAATGCAATATTAAGTAATTAATAATTATGGTTTAATAATAATAATAGTAATATAATAAGGTTAATAAAAATTATTGATGTTTTAAAAATAAAATATATATACATATATTTATATAATAATATGTTTTGATTGAATCAATATAATTATTGACCAATGACTTTTCTTAAAATTATATAAGTTAGTTTAACAATTGAATGAAATAATAAAAACAATGTTTAAAAAATTAATAATAATATTAACAAAACGATTTTGTTTTTTTTAAACCCAGTGAACCGTGTTTTAAACGCTGCATCACCCCTAGACCGTCTGATCAATCCCCAACCGGTAGAGGTCGTCCATATCTTTTAAATCCGCATCGTTTCTGGCCGTCTGATCCTCTCCAGTTTAATCCCGGTCGTCCACTGTTTTTCGCATCTCTCTCCCTGCGACTTCTTATTCCCCCGCGTCCGCTTATTCTTCTTCATTGCGTCGCTGTACCAGTATACTTGTGCCTCGTTTTTTCCTCAAGGCCGGCGAATGGACCCGTGGTGCTCTTTTTTTCCACGGGTTGGCACCGACTCGCCTCGGATACCCGGGTCGATGAATCCCGGAAGTTCCGCTTCTTCTTCTTCTGTTTTTTTTAACCCTAGTTTCACTAAAGGGCCGGAGACATTTGCACTCGGCTTCCTTGATCCTTCCGACCACCAGACCTCGTCACTGAATCGTTTCATCTCTTCCTTTACGAGCTATGGTAAGGGAGAAGTTTTGTTGTGGTTCCTGTTTGAGTTTCGGTTTTTATATATATACATATATATGTGTTTTGTATATATGTATATATCCTGTGTTTATACAACCGGATTCAGTTGCCCCGTATGTATCTTCCTCTCCTCCTCTCCGAACAAGGTAAGGGGCATGGTTTATTTTTGTCTAGTGTTATTTGAGTTTCGGTGTATATAAATATATATAAATGTTATATGTGTATACATTTTCGGTATATATATGAACCTGGTGCAAACCCAGATCTTGTGGATCTCCCTCTCATCCTCGAGAACCAAATAGAAGTAAGGTGTAATCCTCTCCTTAGTTTCTTACCGTTTCTATAAGATCTGCAAAGTTATATAATCATGTTTTATAATTGTGTATACGAATATACAGGACCATATAAACCTGTTTATACCCATTTTACCTATTCCTAGGACTGAACCAGAGAAGGGGAGGTTTTTTTGTTTTAATTTATCGCCCACTCCATTGAATATACATGAATATATATATGTATATATACCTCATGCATATGTGTGTACATATATATATTTGTATTCGTACTTATATATAAGATGATACATGCATATGTACACCCTTATTCCACATGTTTATAACCCTAAATTTATTTTTGCGTATGAAAAATGGAGTTGTCGAATAATTGCATGAACATGTAAATCATGCAATTACATGGAGAATAAAAATGTATATGTACATATAATCATATAGATGTACATGTATGTTGTTGTGCATAAGGTATGAATTTGGCTCTTTTTTTGTACAATATAACATGATAATTTATTTACTCAAAAGCATGTTATCTCAAGAAAAGTATCCAAAAACCAATTATATACATTTTTGATGTGTATGATGAAGTTTAAAGGTTAGTTTGTTATGAAAATAGTTATTTCATTTGAAATTTTTTACTTATCATCATTCTTGATAAATCAGGATTCTGGTTTTTTTAGAAAATGGAAAGAATTGATTAAATTTTTATATACATGCATTCATGTATTTGTACACATCGACCATGTCGCATGCAAGATTGATTTTATGCCAATAAGGGTCTTATAAAAGTTGTGTTCATTTCTTCTATATATAAAGGAACCCCACTCTGTTTTCCAAACATCAATTTTGTTTAATGTAGAACTTGGTGAATGCTTTTTGAGTATGGTTTATTGTGGTAAACCCATTCATATGTACTGGTATATATATCATCATGTTGTCTTCAATTACAAGTTTTTTTATGGTGTTTACAAACATTATAGAGAAAAGGGGTCATGTTGGTTAATGTGCTAATAAAAGAGTTTACCCAATTATATACATGATTTCCCCAAGATGGACTTGTTTACGCACATTGTATCCCAAACTGCATGTATTAAACACCCATAATATCCATTTATCAGCATATGTGTAAGTTATGAATGAACTTGTTTTAACTGGGTATTATGATGTTATGGAATGTTAAGTGATTATGTTCTTTTCCTTAGAACCCATTTTTCAATTGTTAAGACAATTTCTTATGTGTAAGAATTTACTATGCATGTCTCAGTTTATTTCTAATTGAACTGTCTTGATGTTATGAATATGTATGTAAAAAGGGGGTTGATTAAGAATGCATGAAACCCTATGAATGAATGACCATGTCAAGATATGTGAGGGATGTATATGACTTACATGTGACGGGTGTACCCGGAATTATATAGCACAATAAGAATGATTTGACGGGCGCACCCGGAATTATACAGCGCTCCAATGCATTGGGTAAAGCAAGAGTCTCATGAGACGTTATGTGCGACGGTTTTGGCAGTTAGCCTTGGCTTGTGCTACCATGGAAACGGGATTGGCAGTGAGCCTTGTCCCGTTAAGTATGTTATATGGTCTTGACGAAAGGTATTGACAAAGTCTATCATTATGCATTCCCTCTGCAAGTAATGATAAAAGTCAACCAGGTGTTAGTTCAACTAATAGGACATCCCCTAGTTGAAAACTCCCATGACTATGAAAATGTAATTTATGTGTCAAGAACTGTTTTTCATGTGTTAAACCGTTAGATGAACTGTATATTCTCATGAACCATGTTATGAACATTTTCACTGCTTATCCACAGAATTCTTTTTAGAATTTAAGTAAACTTGTTTGAATATTATGCATTGTTTATTTTTATTATGTTGTGCTCTCTGATCATGTTTACTTTAGAGTTTATTTCAAGTACGTACTTCTCTGTGCAAGTGGTTTTCAAAAATGTTGGATTTAATTTTTTTAAGAAAATATAATGCTTCATTTTAGAAAAGTGTTTTATTCGCTTCAAGAAGACTTCTATGAGAAATAGTTTTCTTAAAACCTTTTTAAAACCCCTTAGTGGTCATATTTGCTCTCCCTATGTTTTTGTTTAAAATTTTTCAGGCATGGTTGGTACTAATGAAGTTAATCAGAAGCAGTTGGTTTCCCAGAATCCTGAGCCTCGCGATCTTCTGTAGTAATGGGACATGATATTTAATTTGTAATGATGTAATGAAATGTCATGTATATCATGTCTCATTAAGCACCCTGGGTTTCAGGGTCGCTACAGTTGGTATCAGAGGATGGGTTCAGGCAACTCTGGAAAACCAGTTGATATAAATGTATTACTATGACTGACTAAATAAAAATTTCATAACTTTCAGATGGCTGATGAAAATGTACCAACCGACCTACTGTCACTTCCCACTGATGCTCTAGAGAATATTGTACCTCTAGCTAGCCGTGAGAACTTTCTGAATTATTCCCAAATTCGCATTATGTGTAAGCACCTGTATGACGTGTCAAACCCGCCTAGGGTGCATAGTCTTCAACGGGGATTGGGGATGGATTATCTCATAATGATGATGACCCAATTTCCCTCTTATGCACATCGGGGAAAGTATCACGAGGGACTCTTCCGGGTGTTCACAACTGGCGAGGAATTTGGAACGATGCTTGATAACCCTTTTCAAGAAGCTGCTGCTGCCGGAGACCACCGAGTGGCTTACCTGTGCCAGATTTTGCACTACAGCTTCTGGGGCCAGTTAATGGACTTTGGAGTGTTGGAAGATGAGTCCACTCGTTTGTCTCTTAAGAAAGTGGTGTATACTGATGTTTCCCAACTCCATACCCCTCACGCTAAAATCAGAATGCGTCATAAATGTTCCCATGAGTTTAGTCTTGTCTGTTCAGCCTGTGTGTGGTTTGAAGAGTTAGTGAGTTTCTCCAGTCTTTGTGGTGTACGTCTAGTAAACTCAGGCTTTGTCATGTAAACTTTTGCATAAATGGAAGTTTCTTGTTTCATTTCATGTCACTACCTTATCAATGTTGTTAAGAGTTTCCTTTCAATGTTTGTTTTCAAATGGCTGGTGAAACGAACTTCTCATCACTACCCAATGAGTTAGTAGAAGTCATCTTGATCAAGGCATGCATGGTGGATTATCCATCCTTTCTCCACCTATGAGGGTCTTGTCAGCGTCTGCTTGATCTAGAAAACGTTCCAGAGATCCTTCGTTTATGTTAAGAGGATGACTGTGTTTTTCACCTCATAGCCACTACTCAACTCCCCTGCTACAGGCAAAGGGGAAGATACCTTGAAGGTCCCTTCCAATGTTTTACTCTGGCCTAGAACTTCTCTGCCCAAGCGTGCTTCCTCGTAGCTGCCCAGGATGGCCAGCTTAGTGCAGCCTACATGTTCCAGGTCTTGAATTTCAGTCTCCTCAACCGCATCATTCCTGTAGACTACCTCGAGCGTGATGTTTCCAGAAGGGTTATCAAGGAGTTTATCTACTCGGATGTTTCCGAGCTTTTCATAGCACAAGCCTCCCTTTGGAAGCCCGTGAGCAGTACGCACGAACAGGAGTTCAGGACGTACTGTTCGATGTGCATCTGGACTAGGTAAACGGAAGAGTTGTATTCCCGTTGGATTGGTGTTGCCCGATCCGATTGGGCCGAATGCTTATGGCCCGAAACTATAGCGGAGCTGACCGACCCACACCGACAGACACTTTAGCGGTGCGGACTCCAGGGTCAACAGTACTGTAGCGCTTTTGACTTCCATCCGGCAGACACTGTAGCAATTTTGACAAAGTGAGCTGCCAATCACTGTTGCAACGTGGACTACTATTCAGAACAGTGGACCGTCTTCTCCATTTGTTTTATAGCCCATTTCGGGCTAGGGTTTCATTTTGGAAATCCTCTGTAATTTTGTGCTCCCGAATCTTAGTGAAATTCTGCCTCTCCCGTGGATGTAGGGATTTTTTCCGAACCACGGAAATCTCCATGTTCATTGTTGCTTTTCCTTATTTCATTTTCTCATTTTCTATCGTTGTGTCTCCCGGAAATTTCGTAACAACTGGTATCAGAGGGTGAGTTCGGAATTCTCCAACGATGGATCTGGATGAAGGCAAAGTGAAGATCGATCGCATCGATAGAACTAATTACAGTTTCTGGAGGATATAGATCGAGGATTATCTTTATCAGAAAAAGATGAACTTGCCACTTCTGGGTGTCAAGCCAGTGGAAATGGAGAAGTCAGAATGGGAGCTACTGGATCGACAGGTTCTGGGTGTCGTGCTCCTGACGTTGGCCAAAAACGTGGAGTTCAACATCAGAGAGGAGAAGACGACGACGTACCTGATGAAAGACCTCACAAATATGTACGAGAAGCCTTCTGCGGCTAACAAGGTGCATTTGATACGAGGACTGTTCAACCTGAAAATCTTTGAAGGGAGAGATGTTGCAGATCATATCAACGAGTTCAATACCATCATAAGTCAGTTGTCATCGGTGGAAATTGACCTTGGTGATGAGGTATGTTCTCTGGTTTTATTATCATCATTACATGAAAGTTGGGAAGCAACTGTAACAGCTGTGTGCAGCACTTCGGGGAATACGAAGATGGCTCTGAAGGATATAAGGGACCTAATCCTCAGTGAAGATGTTCAAAGAAGAGAATCAGGCAGATTCTCTGGTTCTGCTTTGAACGTTGAAGGAAGAGGAAGGTACCCACAACGGGACAATCGCAGAGGACAATCGCAAAGGACAATCGAAGTCGAGAGGAAAGAGCAGAGACAAGGCAAAGGGGCCTGGTCCTACCTGTTGGACATGCGGGAAGAAAGGACATGTCAAGAAGGAGTGCAGAGATAACCGGAAGGGACCTAAAACCAGTGGAGCAAACGCGGTAGCTGAAGGAACTGATGACGTGCTACTGCTCAACGTGGACAGCCCGATGGAGTCTTGGATTTTAGACTCTGGGGTGTCTTTCCATTCTACATCGGAGAAGGGTTTCCTGAACAATTTTGTTTCTGGAAATTTTTTCAAGGTGCATCTTGTTGATGACGAGCCCTTGCAGATTGTGGGGAAAAGAGATGCACGGATCAAGACCAATAGTGGGAGCTTGCTGGTTCTGGAAAACATGAGGTACATCCCTGGTTTAAGAAGAAATATCATTTCATTGGGATAGCTTGATGATGCAGGGTTGAGTACCAAGTTCACTGGTGGTTCATGGAAGATCACCCGAGGATCTATGGTCATAGCTCGGGGAGCAAAGAGTGGAACCTTGTACAACATGACAGAAACGTGCATGGACATGGCTGCATCACTCGAAGCTATCAGAGGTTCTCAACTGTGGAACTATAGACTCGGCCACATGAGTGAAAAGGGGATGAAGGTGCTGGAATCAAAAGGATTGATACCAGAGATGATGTCGGCGGAAGTAGGCTTTTGTGAAGATTTCATCTTTGGAAAATAGAAGAAGGTGTCCTTTGCAAAAGGAGGCAGAACACCGAAGGCCGGAAAGATGGACCTGGTGCATACAGATGTTTGGGGGCCTGCACCAGTACCATCTCTCGGAGGGTCACAATATTATGTGACATTCATCGATGACTCAACGAGGAAGGTATGGGTTTACTTTCTGAAGAACAAATCTGATGTGTTTAAGATATTTCAGAAGTGGAAAGTCAAGGTGGAGAACGAGTCAGGAGCAAAGCTGAAATGTTTGAGGTCTGACAATGGTGGAGAGTATGGCAGTCAGGAGTTCAGGGAATTCTATTCTGAAAATGGAATTTGGTGGGAGAAGAAAATCCCAGGAACACCACAACAGAATGGTGTGGCAGAAAGGATGAATAGGACACTGAATGAACGTGCCAGGATCATGAGGCTGCATTCGGGGTTACCCAAGACCTTTTAGGATGATGTAGTAAATATGGCAGCATATCTCATAAACAGGAGTCCCTCTATGCCAATGGGGGAATGTCTACCCGAGGAACTCTGGTCTAGTAAGGTTGTAAGACTCTCAAATTTACGAGTCTTTGGAAGTTTAGCATATGTTCATGTTGATGCTAATGCAAGGTACAAGCTTGATGCCAAGTCCAAAAATTGTTTTTTTACTGGCTATGGTGGTGAGGAGTTTGGGTATCGCTTTTGGTATGATCTCAACAGGATGGTCATCAGGAGCCAAAACGTGGTATTCAATGAAGGTGTCATGTACAAAGATCGCCATGAAGTTGAAGATGAAAATGGGAACATTGAATCAGAATGAAAAAAGCATGAGGAGCTTGAAGGTGTGTCTGGGCTTGAGAAATCTGAACCGGTGGAACCTACTACTCCAGTGGAGTTGAGGATATCATCAAGGGTGAGAAGGACCATGCAGAGGTATTCACCATCATTGCATTACCTATTATTGACTGACGGTGGAGAACCATAATGCTTTGAAGAAGCAATGCAGCTGAAGGAGTAAAGCAAGTGGGAGCTGGCTATGAAGGAGGAGATTTCCTCATTGCATGAGAACAACACTTGGGAGCTAACACCTCTGCCAAGAGGAAAGAAAGAATTTCAGAATAAGTGGGTCTACCGAGTCAAGGAAGAACATGATGGAAAGAGGAGGTTCAAGACAGGGCTGGTGGTGAAAGGCTTTCAACAGAAGGAGGGTGTAGATTTCACTGAAATCCTTTCACCAGTAGTAATGCTAACCACCATCTGGGTGGTTCTCAGCATTGTGGTGTCAGAGGATTTTCACCTTGAGCAGCTTGATGTCAAGACTGCATTCCTTCATGGAGATTTGGAGGAAGATGTCTACATGCAGCAGCCAGAGGGATATGTAGAGTCTGGAAAGGAAGACTTGGTGTGAAAACTCCAGAAGAGCTTATATGGACTGAAGCAGGCACCAAGATAGTGGAACAAGAAGTTTGATTCATTTATGTCTAAAAATGAATATAAACGATGTGGCATGGATCAGTGTTTCTACATCAAGTCTTTCGGTGATGAATATATTATATTACTTCTATATGTGGATGACATGCTCATTGCAGGATCATGTATGCAGAGGATTAATGAGCTGAAAGGGCAATTGGTTGAGGAGTTTGAAATGAAGGATCTTGGAGAAGCTAGCAAGATTCTGGGAATGAAGATCAAGAGAGACCGCACAGCTGGAACATTAAAGTTGTCACAGGCTGATTACATTGGGAAGGTGTTGAGAAGATTCAGCATGTTAGAAGCAAAGGCATTCTCTCTTCCATTGGTGAGTCATTTCAAACTATCAAAGAGGCAATCACCGAAGACGGTAGAAGAGGTGGAGTACATGGCAAAAGTTCCATACGCATCAGCTGTTGGAAGCTTGATGTATGCCATAGTCTGTTCTCGACGTGACATGGATCATGTAGTGGGAGTTCTGAGAAGGTATATGGCTAACCCTGGAAAGAAACATTGGGAAGCTGTGAAGTGGATACTAAGGTATTTGAAGGGCAGCAAGGAGGTATCTCTGTGCTTTGGTAAAGTAACTTCATCGCAGGGGTATGTGGATGTTGACCTTGGAGGAGATGTCAACAGCAGGAGGAGTACCACGGGTTATGTTTTTACCAATGGAGAAACTGCGGTAAGTTGGATATCACAATTGCAGAAGGTGGTGGCTTTATCCACCACAGATGCAGAATACATTGCTGTAACAAAAGCTGGGAAAGAGATGGTTTGGCTGAAGAACTTCCTAGATGAATTGGGAAGAAAGCAAGAGGAGAATGTATTGAAATGTGACAGTCAGAGTGCTATACATCTTGCCAAGAACATAGTGTTTCATGCTCGGACGAAGCACATTCAGTTGATGTACCATTTCATCAGAGGTTTGATATAGGATGGGTTACTGACCTTACAGAAGATCTGTGGAACCAACAATCCGGCAGACATGTCGACAAAGCCTATGGTGATACAGAAGTTGAGGCACTGATGTGCCTCTGTTGGTCTCCACTGATGAATGGAGGATGAGAGGCAGAATGATGGAAGACTTGATGGAAGAAGAATAGGAAAACAGTTTGTATTTCATGAATCTGTGAAAGCACGCCACTGGTGAGTGAAGAACAGGAAGAACTTAGATTATTTAAGTTGTCTTCATCAGTTGCATCGAAGCATAGCAGTGCAGCAGATCAGGCTACAAGTGGGAGATTGTTGGATTGGTGTTTCCCGACAGACACTGTAGCGGTGTGGACTTCGGGGTCAACAGTACTGTAGCGCTTTTGACTTCTAGCCGACAGAGACTCTAGCACTTTTTACAAAGTGAGCCGCTGATCACTGTTGCAACGCGGACTACTATTCAGAACAGTGGACCGTCTTCTCCATTTGTTTTATAGCCCATTTCGGGCTAGGGTTTCATGTTGGAAATCCTCTGTAATTTTGTGCTCCCGAATCTTAGTTAAATTCTGCCTCTCCCGTGGACGTAGGGATTTTTCCCGAACCATGTAAATCACCGTGTTCATTGTTGCTTTTCCTTCTTTTGTTTTCTCATTTTCTGTCATTGTGTCTCCCGACGATTTCGTAACAGTTCCAACTTTGGTATCCTGTTAACCAAGCCAGATCCACAGTTTCGGTAGTGTTCTACATATGGGGTTTCCATTTTTCTTTTTATGATATAATTGCGAGGGTGCAATTATTTGAAGGGGGAAGTGATGTAACGACCCGAGAAACCATGTTTTGATTTTTGACAAGTTTTATTTTCAATGTCACCCGTTAAGTGAACCAACAATCAACTTATAAGGTAAAAATAATAATAAAATATAAAAAAGCATCAAATGAAGGAAAACACCTTTTATTCAAATAAGTAACATATCGGCTACAACCTCCACTGACCAAACAAGAAGATAAATTAACCAAAAATCACAACTAAGAACCCGATTACAATAATGGGGAGACCGCTTAAAACCACCAAGAGCCCAAGAATGCAGTTGGGGTTTCTGGCATCCATCAGAATGAACATGAGGATGTCCGAAGCCACTGAAACTGTGATGATCACCAAGGGAATCACACGAACCATCTCTTCTTCTCTCCTTCAATCACTTGGAGTGAGGGACACCTCAAGACCAGACCCTTTATAAGCATACCAATCCAACCGTTGAACCCAAATGGCTATAAATATGACCGTTGGATTCTCATATCTTCTATGTTTTTTTGACCGTAGGAAATAAGATGGCTTACCCCTGGAAGGTTCGGAAAATTAACTTTGTAATTTGCTTTAATGAAATTAATGATAACTTAATTAATTTATTTCTTGTTTTCCCAAAAAATGTGAATTATGTTTTATGAAAATTAATATTATTATTCACTACACTTATTTTCATAATTTGAGCAATTAAAATTTTATGTTGAATTATATTAAAGCTGATGGGTTTTTATTTTATCTAAATATGTGCTAACCCTTGAGTTATATATATATATATATTGTATCAAATTAAATGATTATTTTTCTCTAAATTAAAGGGCTAATGTTAATGAAAATGTTTATAACTTGGATAAACAGTTTTGGAAACTATGTCAAACTATGTTTTCTTTTACTTATGTGTTTTGTGGGGATGATACTTATATCAACGCCCTCTTATGTGTGATTGAATGTAGTGTAATTAATATTAATCTTTAATTAAGAAAAATTAAGGTCATTATCTAATAAAGGAAATTAAAACATGTATATATATATGAAATGTTTTGATTAACCAATGTTTTTAATTATTAATATTCATAATGCAAAATTACGTAATTAATAATTATGGTTTAATAATAATAATTGTAATATAATAAAGTTAATAAAAATTATTGATGTTTAAAAAATAAAATATATATACATATATTTATATAATAATACATTTTGATGGAATCAATATAATTATTGACCAATGTCTTTTATTAATATAATAAAAGTTAGTTTAACAATTCAATGAAATAATAAAAACAATGTTTAATAAATTAATAATAGTATTAATAAATAAATTTTGTTTTTTTTAAACCCAGTGAACCGTGTTTTTAAACGCCACATCACCCATGGACCATCCGATCCAGCCCCCTCTAATCGTGACAATCCATCTCTTTTTAAGCCGCATTGTTTCTGGTCGTCCGATCCACTCCGGTTTAATCCCGGCCGTCCACTATTTTTTGCATCTCTCTCACCGTGGCTTCTTCTTCCCTAGCGGCTGCTTCTTCTTCTTCGTTGTGTCGTTGTACCAGTAGACTTGGGTGCCTCGTTTTCTCCTCCAGGCCGGCGAATGGACCCGCGATGCTCTTTTTTTTCACGGGTTGGCACCGACTTGCCTCGGATGCCCGGGTCGACGACTCCCCGAAGTTCCGCTTCTTTTCTTCTGTTATTTGTTTAAACCCCATTTGAACCAAAGGCTAGAGACGTTTTCAGTCGGCTTCCTTAATCCTACTGACCACCAGACCTCGTCGCTGAATCGTTTCATCTCCTCCTCTCCGAGATAAGGTAAGGGAGAAGTTTTTTTGTGGTTCCTGTTTGGGTTTTAGTTTTTATATATATAGATATATATATGTTATGTATATATGTATATATCCTGTGTTTATACAACCGGAATCACTTTCCCCGTCTGTATCTTCCTCTCCTCCTCTCTGAACAAGGTAAGGGGCATGTTTTAATTTTTTCCAGTTTTGTTTGAGTTTCGGTGTATATAAATATATATACATGTTATATGTGTATACATTTTCGGTATGTAATAACCTAGTGAAAACCCAGATTATGTGGATCTCCCTCTCAGCCTGGAGAACCGAATAGGTGTAAGGGGGAATCCTCTCCTTCATTTCTTACCATTTCTATAAGCTTTTCAAAGTTATATAATCATGTTGTATAATTTTGTATAAGAATATACAGGACCATATAAACCTGTTTATACCTGTTTTACCTATTCCTAGGACCAAACCAGAGAAGGGGAGGTTTTCTTGTTTTAGTTTTTCACCCACTCCAGTGAATATACACAAATATATATATGTATATATACCTCATGCCTATGTGTGTACATATATATATTTGTATTCTTACTTATATATAAGATGATACATGCATATGTACACCCTTATTCCACATGTTTATAAACCTAAATTTATTTTCGCCTATGAAAAATGGAGTTGTCAAATAATTGCATGAACTTGTAAATCACGCCATTACTTGGAGCATAAAAATGTATATGTACATGTAATCATATAGATGTACATGTACGTCGCTGTGCATAAGGGATGAATTTGGCTCTTTTGTTTTGTACAATATAACATGATAATTTATTTACTCAAAAGCATGTTATCTCAAGAAAAGTATCCAAAAACCAATTATATACATTTTTGATATGTATGATGAAGTTTAATGGTTAGTTTGTTATCAAAATAGTTCTTTCATTTGAAAATTTTTACTTATCATCATTCTTGATAAATCATGATTTTGGTTTTCTAATAAAATGGAATGAATTCCTTAAATTTTTATATACATGCATTCATGTATTTGTACACATCGACCATGTTTCATGCAAGATTGATTTTATGCCAATAAGGGTCTTATGAATGTTAAGTCCATTTCTTTTATATATAAAGGAACCCCACTCAGTTTTCCAAACATTAATTTTGTTTAATGTATAACTTCGTATATGCTTTTTGAGTATGGTTTATTGTGGTAAACCCATGCATATGTACTAGTATATATATCATAATGTTGTCTTCAATTACATGTTTTTTTCTGGTGTTTACAAACTTTATAGAGAAAAGGTGTCATGTTTTTTAAAGAGCTAAGAAAAGATTTTACACAATTATATACATGATTTCCCTAAGATAGACCTGTTTACGCACATTGTATCCCCAACTGCATGTATTAAACACCCATAATATCCATTTATCAGCATATGTGTAAGTTATAAATGACCTTGTTTTAACTGGGTATTATGATGTTATGGAATGTTAAGTGATTATGTTCTTTTCCTTAGAACCCATGTTTCAATTGTTAAGACAATTTCTTATGTGTACGAATTTAGCATGCATGTCTCAGTTTATTTCTAATTGAACTGTCTTCAAGTTATGAATAAGTATGTAAAAAGGGGGTTGATTAAGAATGTATGAAACCCAATGAATGAATGACCATGTCAAGATATGTGAGGGATGTATAGGACTTACATGTGACGGGTGCGCCCGAAATTATATAGCGCAATAAGAATGATATGACAGGTGCGCCCAGAATTATACAGTGCTTCAATGCATTGTGTAAAGCAAGAGTCTCATGAGACGTTATGTGCGCCTGTCTTGGAAGTTAGCATTGGCTTGTGCTACCATGGAAACGGGATTGGCAGTGAGCCTTGACTCGTTAAGTATGTTATACAGACTTGACGAAAGGTCTTGACAAAGTCCAGCATTATGCATTCCCTCTGCATGTAATGATAAAGGTCAACCAGGGGTTAGTTCAACTAACAGGACATCCCCTAGTTGAAAACTCCCATGACTATAAAAATGTAATTTATGTGTCAAGAACATTATTTCATGTGGTAAATCGTTAGATGAACTGTATATTCTCATGAACCATGTTATGAACGTTTTCCCTTCATAGCCACAGAATTATTTTAAGAATTTAAGTAACCTTGTTTAAATATTATGCATTGTTTATTTTTCTTATGTTGCGCTCTCTAATCATGTTTACTTTAGAGTTTATTTCAAGTATGTACTTATCTGTGCAAGTGGTTTTCAAAAATGTTGGATTTCATGTTTTTAAGAAAAGATAATGCTTCATTTTAGCAAAGTGTTTTATTGTCTTCAAAAATACAGCAATGAGAAAGAGTTTTCTTAAAACGTTTTTAAAACCCCTTACTAGGCGTATTTTCTCACCCTACATTTTTGTTTAAAATTTTTCAGGCATGGTTGGTACTAATGAAGTTAATCAGAAGTTTCGGGTTTCCTAGAATCCTAAGCCTCGCGATCTTCTGTAGTAATGGGACATGATATTTAATTTGTAACAATGTAATGAAATTTCAAGTATATCATGTCTCCTTAAGCACCCTGGGTTTCGGGGTCGCTAAAATATGGTACCAGAATACAAAAAGACATATAGACAGAGTCCTAAATCCAAATTACAATAATATCAAAACATCACCAACATACCTAAGGACAAAACACACTTTGTCTATATCTTAATAGTGGGATCCACCTCCAAGATATCCCTTCCATTTTCTCGATCCTAGGAGAATAATGACTATAGACACTAGAATGGAAAAAGTTGGATGTGAGCCTAATCCTTGTATTATTACACCAAATATTCTATAAGAGCTGTAAAATATATATTATCGAATGAAATTAATTCAATTTTTCAAAACAAATAGGTTTGACAGTTTAAATTCAAATTTAAACAGGACATTTTTTACATTTTAAATATGATGGAAAATACATTCAAAGAACATTAATTACATTATAAGAGATATAATATTTATAAAACAATGGATTATGTAATACATTTATAAAAACAGTTTGTATAAATTTAGCATGAAATTAAAGTAGTTCAAACAAAATTCGCATATATTTATATTTCAAGTATAAATAAACAAGTGAGAAACATGTTCATCTTCCAAAAGGTAAGATAGTATTAACAATTAATAAAAGTCCCCACTCTCTATGTGAACTCAGAAAAATGTGTATACACACGTCCCTTGACACTGGTCAACAGAGACTCATCACTAACCTATTTAGGATGTGACCCACTCCATGTATTTTTTAGATTTTTGAAATAGCATAATGTGTAACCAAATTACTCACTAACTACAGAAGGATTTCATGTACTCTTAAATTATGGACAAACAATTTTAAGACTTCAAAAATATGATCAATCCCAGTGTTCCATTTCAAAAATTCATATTTCATTCTATAAAAAAACTAGTTTTGTTTAAAAAAATTCATTTTCACAAGATATAACTATTGGGTTTCTTTTAAATCATTTTAAGCTGTTATCAATTTTGAAATTAATTCTAGACCAATTCCACCATTTTCAAAATTCGTTTTCAAGAATAAATTCAACCATTCAATTGGTAACATCTACATCAAATCCACAATTTTAATTCCATAATTTAAATAATAAATCATTAATAATCTCACCCCAATTCAATGGATGTAAGGGTATTCTAAATTTCTATGCCAAAAGAATTTAAAATACATCAATTAATTGGAATGGGGTTTTTGTAGAGAAAAATTAAATTTTGATTATGTAATTCAAATAAATCAAGAAATAATATGGAAATAAATATGGAAAATTTGGAGGGAACAACCTACCTCATTCTCATAGAACGTACTTGTAATGACATCTGTCAATGAAAATGAAGGTGTAGAAGACCACAAAAATCTACATAGTAGAAAGATCCAATAATAAAAGACATGGATCCTTAAATATCACATTGATTCATTGAAATTCCATGTCATGAGGAAGAAGATAAAATTAATGAATGAGAGAAAACAAGAGAGATCCCTTACCCAAGAATCGCACCGCAAGAGAATAAACAATCCCAATTCGATCTAATCCGATAGGAATGAGGGGATCTAGGGAGAATCACCTAGGTAGTGTCAAGGGACAATAAAAAATATTTCTGTGAATAAAATACGAGGTGTTACTGTCAAATGTGTGGTTTTATCCTGGGCGTGGGTCGGGTCATGACATGGACCCCCTGGTAACCACATGAAGGCCACACTGAATACTACACCAAAAACCGATAAAATATTGTTAAAACCCCCTATTTATCCAATATATGATATACAACTCAGGTACACAACATGTACAACCTCACGTCAAGACATTCCCATTCATGGCCTAAAATATTCACCATGTACACGACGTGAACTTCAGTTGCACTGCAGGTACATGTTCTGTAGTCTGTAGTAAACCCATAAAAATCACATAAAATGATTTTTAACAAAAAGAGAACTTATCAAAGGTGGAATATTACCAGATCAAGGAAAAATTATATTAGATTAATGGAAAAAAATTAAATAAAACGTTTCATTTATTGAGTGAAATCTATTATAATTTTTTTATTAATATATTTTTCATAAAATTATATTAAATCATTATATTTTTTAATTATTGGAAAATATTATATTTCACACATCATATAATCATCATAGTTCATTTATAATTATGTATAACTAATATGAGTATATTATGATAATGTTGGTGTTAAAGAACACTGTAATAGTGTTTCTGACTAGATGAATCAAGTCATACATACTTATTTATATTCATTTAGTTTTTTTATTTTTCAAATAATGTTATACTGTTAGTCATGAGGGAAAATTGATTTGTAAATTAATATTTTTTTACATAGCAAGAATCAAATTTATTCTAAACTTTATTTGTGTATGTTCTTAATCAAGAAAATTTTACTTCGTAGGAAAAATTTTATCAAATGAATCCATATTAGAAGACCCAGATATTTTTAAGGATATGGATTCAATATTGTTTCCCAAAAACAAATTTTAGATCTATAGCTTCACTGGGTCAGCAATCTTTTAATGGATACCCATGGAATATTTTTCTGAGTTAGTATCATTTATGATATCCTTGACATATTATGGGATAATTTAATTTCTTTTAATTTTTATGAGAGATGCATTTGTCTGTTAAAGGGAAAATTGTTACATATAAAATTTTTGTCATTAATTGAAGTTGGTATGTAGTACAACCTATATTTTTTAACATCAAGGGATGGTTTGGGTACATTTCCAATATAGGATGGAAAGATTGATCATTATGGTTCTTGATAGATGGGGATAAATGAGTAGAATTATGTAAATAATGATACAGTGTTTTAGTAGAAGTTTATATGTTAAATATTGGAATAACTATCAATTGATTATTATTTAAATTGTTTTGACAAACTATAATAAAATCAGTTAAATCATAACATATTATAACATATACATTCAATATATGAGTTTATTAGTGTTTTTAAATCATTTATATATTAATTGTATTTTACCCAACTATAATGGGATTAATGTTTTAGATGTATAGAGTATGATGATTATGGTGACAATTATATAATTATAAACCAAAGAGTTATATTTTATGACTATATTCTTAAGATTCCCCATGATATACCATATTATCAATGAAGTGTGACCCAATAAAATTTGATAATGGAATCCTTACTCCTTGTGACAGTGAATCTAGTCAGTTTGTTTGTATAATAATAAATGTCTATTAGTAATAATATATTTTTTTGGATCTTCCTCCAGGTTAGTCAATTGATTCATATGTCATTGTTTAAGATGGAGATCAATTTCTAGTTTATATAATCATGTATTATGAGTTTATTATTGAGCAAAATTCAGTGAAATAGATTAATTATATTGGGATTTCCATGATATTTCATGATATTCATTTAAAAAACATGACCCATGGGATGACAAATGACATAGTGGGTATTGTTTCATGATTTTTTACATATCAGAAATTAATGTTACATAATATTTAATCTATATTACTTCATATTTCGCTACCAATTCCTAAGTTGAAATGGGGTCACATGATCATGAATTTTATGATGGGGATCTCAACAATACCTAAATGTTGTGATTTAGTCGGAGTTATTTTAGATTGGTTCACCAATGTATTAGAATTCATACCAATCAGGGGAACCATTTTGGTTCCTATCTCAGTATGTTATATATATTTTATAAAATACATCATCATGTTGTATGGTTGATGATGAATTATTATTAACTATCATGATTCATGCCTTATGTCTAATAGGTTCTACAGAGGGAACAAAAAAAATCAATAATGACATACCAAAGCCAAATGGTTGTTCAATATGAGTGTATAATCATAATCCTAGTGTAAATTCAATGCTAATGTGTCCAATATTTTTGATGTTTTTGGGAGAGAAATATTTCTAGAGTTGTATTTTCCAATATCAGTAGATTTTAGATATTGATTCAGATGTAACCATTTCTGGGTTTTCATTATTTTCAGTTAGATTTTTCAAATTTTTACTAAACTCTTGATAATCACTAGTTATTTGGATATGTCTCTTTCCATGTATGTTAGAGAATATTTATCTAATAATGATGTAGTCAAAGAATTATCAAATATAGATTAGACTATACACTGACCGGAGAAAAATTCATCTAGAGATTTAGGGATTATATAATGATTTTTATGATGTCATTTTAAATTTATTATATTATCAATTAAAAAATATTTGATATTGGATCTTAAATATGTGGGGCTATTGATTTTTTCTAGAGGATTGATATTATGAAATATTGGTTAATGTTTCATAACCAATATTGAACTATTAGAAATTCCATTTATGTATCTTGTCTCAAAATATATTATACTGATCCGTCTCATGTTATCGATGATGAGAATGTTGAGTTGGATATTGACATGTTGTTAGTGGAGATACAGTTTTATATGTTAGGTCAGAGTAAGAATAAACTTAATTGAACAAAATAAAATCTACTATTTGTATTATGGTGGATGTTACATGTATATGGGGAGATTTATTAATTACAATGTAATATGTGGGTATAGATGACAAATATGTGAATCAATAAGGATAGATGATGACACCAAATGGAAATCAGGTATGAGCTACCATACGAGGATATCATATAACATTATGATCCATTAAAAGATATTTGTTTCTACTATATATTACCAAAAGTAATATATGCTACATAATATTTATTGTTTGAGATTTAAGAGATTGGTTGAGCTCAAGTATTGATTAAAAGAGCCTATGGTGGTGGAATCGACATAAGATTTGGTTTCACACCATAACCCCAATTCTTAACCATTGATGTTCTATATGACCTTTTAATTACAATATGACATTGCATAAAAAACTATCATTCTATTGGGTGGTAAACAGAATTCAGTAGTATGGACACTAAAATTATGGTGTGAATTGATTAATTTTTTATAATATTTTTATTTCATTAATAAAAATTTTCTTCATATGGAATTTCCTAATACATTTAATTTAAAAGCATTATTGTGATACGACCTTCTCTCTTTGTTTATTATCATTAAAATGTCTAAATATTCTTCACATGAGATTGAATAATTTTGTCAATTATATTTGTGGAGTTTAATGTGTGAATCTGTCAATCTATATGTTTCATTCTTATCCTATAATATTAACCCATTTATTTTTGTTTATCCAAGATCTTGTTCATCAAGATATTTGGTTGTCTAATTTCACCAATTTGTGGTGAAAATATTATTATATCTACTAAATGTGTGATAGTATAACTCCAATATAGTTGGACCTTGATATTTACTCAAGTGTTATACATGATTCCTCAAGTCTATTTATATATTGTCTTACCACCATATATATCATGAACCTAAATTACTGATAACATCCTTCCATTTACATGTAAGAGTTGGGATTTTTTTCGGTCGATAAAGAACCCTATAACATGTCTTCATTACTATCATGGTAAAAAAATGTTTGTGTACATGATTTAATGTCACATAATGGTCATACTAGGAGAATAATGATTTTTTTCATTGAATTATATCACTATAAAGGGGACATAATTAGGTTCTTTTAGACTAAATTGATAATATATTTGTAAGGATGACACAATGAATACTCTGGGTAACTTCAAAGTGTTATTTTGAGAAATTTATAGTCACCTAGGCCTTGTTTTTTAGGTTAGGGGTGAGTGTACCCCTCATTATTTTTGTTGATTGATTGGTTAATCCATGTGTTATATTAATAAATAGGGATAGATAAGGTGTAATTACGTTTAAATGAAATATAGTGGAGTGAAATTTTATTTATTAACATAATAAAAATTATAAATGACTATTACATTATATGACCTTGTATATTTAGATGAGGGGTTGAGAAAGATGTTTGTTTAGGATGAGATATATATGGTCTATAATTCCTATCATCATATTGTAGTTTGATCTAGATATAGACATGGTGACCTATGATCATTATGGATTTTGGAATCTTTCATTATTGATTGTTTATTTTAGATAGATGGGGATCAAGTGTCTTGATACGTGTGATCACTCTAGTGCATCTCTTATATTACATTTGTTATTTATATAATTCCCAGGTAGCGATTCCCTTGGGGTGTTGTAATAGATATAAAATCCACTCCCTAATTTTTCCAATGGTATTATAACATTGTAGAGACAATGATGGGGTGATACGATACAAAAATGGGATAATATAACCCCTTTGATCGTAATTTTCTTCATGACCAACATACTCTGAGGGTAATAAAATAATTGAAAGGTATATTTTTCATCTTTGATAAATATTTCTCTAACATGGTCATAATTTCCTAAAAACCCAAGGCTATAATTTGACTGAAATCGAGTATGGTTTATGATAATTTTAAATAAAAATTTTGTTGATTAGGGAGATTGAAAGGAAAGTGATCTCACTATAAAAGAATGTTGTATAATTAATTGTCGCATCATTTCCTAGTGTTTACCACATTATTGGGCACAAAATCAAGAATAATGGGTTATTATCCACAAAGGTTGTTTGTTAGATCAAATATTTAAACATATGGTAACATTATGGGTTTCATGATGACCCCGTTTCAATAAGGATGACCTTTAGAATGGTATGGAGCTTCACTAGTTCTTGATGAGTTGATTGTGTTTAATATTAATTTAAGAAGTGGTTCATCATGAATGTGTGATCAGTTGATGGAAATCTTTATGACTAAGAAAAGTCACTCTATTGCTTCAAGTATTGTGGAGATCAAGGAAGAATTTTTGGATGGATCGCAAAAAATGAATTGGAGTCATGGGGGTTTCATGATTAGTTGAGCATATATATATGAGGCTTCCCCCACTTCATTATACACAAAATGAGTAGGGTAAAATCCATAGTTTCATGGATTTTGTGAAGGTTGGGGGCATTGTGAATCTAGATTTACATAAGAGTATGAGAAATGTTAAAAAATTAATTATGTCTTGAATGATGAAAGTTATTTTGAGTAATTGTTTTATGATGACTTGTTATTTCCTGATGAATCAACGATCTTTGTGAATACATGTTTCTCTATAAAAGATGTTTTTTCACGATGGGTTTGAAAATCATTAAATAGATCTGAAAAAATCAGTTTAGGGCATCATGTCTATGTCAATAGTTCATCCATAGTACATCTAATATAGTCTACAATGTATGCAGTGTTTATTTCTAGTCATGAAAAAGTACATTAATGCTTATATACTAAAGTGACCTTCATGTTAATAAACTGATTATGAAATCACCCAATGAAGTGAGATAGGGAGAGTCGATAAAAGGTTTTTGAAGGACACAATGTTTTATCCATAAAATATTTCAAAGGAAGTGTTCGTAGAACATAGTTACTATTTCTAAACTGAAATATTCAATAACTTGTGAAGATTAGTAGATTTAGGTATGATCGAAGCAATATTTGAGTAGTCTATTTGTACCATCCCATTTAGGTGGATCATATTAATATTTATGGGTTTTCTATCTTTGTTTGAATGATTAAATTATAGAACATTACTGTTTGATAGGTTTAATAAGTTATTACAAAAAATGGAGTATGTTCCATAACATTTGAAAAAACATTTGACACTAGGATTCACCCATCCCCTCTCAAGGTGTTGCATGTTCTTTTAATACAATTGTGTTATTACTATATTGAAAGAGGCTATTGATATCTTTTTTCAAACTTGGTTTTGACATATATTTGACTAAATTGAGTATATATCACAATATCCAAGGGTCAGACAATTATAATATCTACATCAATTTGATATATTATCAAAATATAATAGGTATGGGGTCATATATATAGATCCATTCATACATTTTGCATTTTATTGATATATAGTATTCAGTATACCATTAGTGTCTACCTAATTAACATTATTTTTTACTATTGATCAAGTTGACGAATTTCTTTTATATGTTCAGATATAAACTAATTATTTATGAATCATTTATGGCCACACTCTACTAGACTATCCATAGACTTTAGGGAACATATTATATAACAATATTTAATATATGACTATTATTTTGGAATATCACTGATAGAATGCACCATATATAATTGTATTCTCTAAGACAGTATTGGTGGTGGTGTATTGAGTTTTATAGACACGCCATTGAAGCACCCAATTAATAACGAAAATATTATAGTTCTTGATCTAGGTAGGTGAAAATGCATTTATGTTGATGGTGGAGATATGGAGATAATAGTTGGGACCTGTCATATAACTTATGAATTTTTGTCTATTTTTTTATCTTTTTTTTTACTTTTGTGTAATTTGTATATCGTATCCCTATTTGAGATATTACTTTACAATATATGAATTTAAAAAATTATTTATAAAAAATTATAATCATCATGGGGTCTGATATTTATATATTTAGGGAATTTAGTTTTATTGAAATACATTTATGCCTTCATTTTATGATAAAAATTTTTATATATCATTTTATTTGATTTATGGTTATATATACTATAGAATTTAAATTATCACAGCATATTACATATAACATAACCTATAGTTGTAAAATCTTAGTATATAGGGAGGCAACATTGAGGTGTATAGGTTTTTGTTTGGTGAACAAGATAGGGATACAAAAAAGAGGCATCAAATCCATTTTAAATTCTTCTTTATATATATATATTTTGAAATACATATGATATGACGAGGATTGATCATGATATAGACCATATCCATGGGATAATCGTACTTTTATATTACTAACATCAAAATTTGTTGGGATGATATCATTTTTTGAAAGTTTTTGATGTCGAATTTCAGATTGGTCTAGGATTAGGATGATAAAGAGAAACAAATGTATTTGGAAGGGAATGAGAAGATTCGGTGACCAGGGAGGCAGGTGTGTGCAAGATTCATAGACTGCACACAATAGTCCCTCTAACATGAAAATTTTTTCATGACCAATATAGCGTCAAAGGATGGCTTCTGTGGAAACCCCTCTAAAACCACAAAATGTGCCACCATGCAAGAGCACATAGTTGCGCGCTACACACCTCCTAGTACGCAAAATCTTTTTCACCCAATGTGGTGTCAAAGAAACCCTTGTACTCCAGCATGTTCAATAGTCAATTATGGTCCAAACAGAAAGGAAACTTTCAGCACACAATCCCTTAACCACCCAATGGGATGTCAGAGGTAGTCTTCTGCAGTGACCATCCAGAAAACGCCAAAGGCATTGGCGCACAAAGGTGCGAGAGGCATACAAATTATTGTGCGCTCAATGAGACGTCATCCGATAATTTTCATGTGCGCCCCATGGGACCTACCTCTGGGGAATTCATCTATAAAACTATGCGTAACCTCCATCCTTTGAGTATGTTAACAGATGATGAATTGAAACTCTTTGGCACAAAAGACACCTCTTCCGCAAACGTGCGAAAAAAAACCATGGCCTCCAGGTATTGGATCTTGAGCGATATGTCCCCCAAGAGCCCTCTTTTGGGTGGGACCTCTTGGTTGTGATCCTCATCCATATCATTTTACCAATAGTCATTTACGGGTGAGACATTCCTCTTGCATGTAGGTTTCCCCTACATCAGACCTCTTTTACACGCAACCATTCCATATTGCGCCCAACTCTTCCATTGTGTGTGATGGCCTTCCATCATGCACGTAGTCTATCCTATTGCACAAAATCCTTCTTCTGCGCCCCATGTGTCATCCCTGCATTAAGGAATAGTGTTCGAGTGCCTCTTATGACCAACTCACTAGTGTCGCATTCCCTCTTCCTGTGCTACCCTCCATGTTTGAACGGAGTGATTTAAATTCCCTTTGTTGGTGCTTACCATTGTATTACCTATTATCATGCTTCATCTCATAGGAATTGTAACGACTATTGGGTTTCGACATAGCCATGCTAATGAGGACCAGACATTGGATCACTCCGCGATAGCCCCTTGCTGTGGCATTATTGATGCCTTCCATTCCTCAAGGGAGGGCGGGTATCAGTTGTGTATGTCCTTGGGGTACAGAATTAACCCTCCTCGTCTGTGCTGTAGGATGTTAAACTACCTAGAACCATCGTCCTTATCACATTATGTTAAATTGTATCCTCACCCCGTGCACTACACGTAGGGTGAAAATACCTGGAAATTATTTATTCTAACTGGTCTCCATGGGAGTAAAATATTCCTCACATAGATTGAGATCATCCTTATTGGTGTGGAATATGTCATTGGGGAAAAGAGAAACCATCTTGGTGTAAGCACATTTCTTTTCTTGTTGGAGGTGGTACCCATAATCCTCTTTTTTTCTTCCGTGCCAATTTCCATGAGGTTAGAGGGGCCCAGAGGACCAGGATAATCTATTCCTCTCCAGCTGGGCTTTTCTGCCACCAGGGCCTCCATCCCGGAGTATGTCCCAATCTCTATCTCCTTGGGCTGTTATCAATGGGTAATCGAATGTTTCATCATTGTTCCACAAATCAAGTGTAAGACCCATTCCATATCCCATGGACACACCATTCACAATGCGATCACCAGGCCTTTGTTGCCACTTGTTTCTCACACCGAACATGACCCATGTGGGCGTAGAGTATGCATCGACCATGGCATCTTCTCTAATAATTCTGAGGTGTAATCCCCACAACATTCCTGATCTGTGTAGAATTTTATTCCTACCAGAACATGGTATGTTGGACACCTCTATGAGGTTCAATCCCAACCACCATGAGTTTTGACCCCATTTTATGACTCATCAACTTCTTCCAATATGACGATAAATTGCATGTCCCCATTTTTTACCACATGATGTTAAACTATATACATCCAAACTATGTGGGATGTGATCCTTGTCTCTTAGTAAAGGTACATAGGAAGACTTTTATAGGTGCAAGAGCAACACCTACTTACCTCGTCCCCTTCATCAAAATTCACCATCTTCCACATGACATTAAATATCATGCCCCCTTATTCTTCCACTCGATGTAAAAGTATACAAACTCAATCTACATGTGATTTTATATCCGTATCCTAGACAGGGTACATAAGAAGCCTCCAGGAGGTTCAACACCATCCAACGGTAAACCGTTGTGACCCCATCCAATGGTAAGTCTTTGTGACCCCATCCAACGACAAGCCATTGTGACCCCGTCCCGTTATAAGATATTGTGACCTCGTCCAATGGTAAACCTTTCTCATACCAAACTGATGGTAAGTTTTTGTGTAAATCGATCAATGCTAAGTCGTTGTCAAACACAAAAAATTATAAGCCATTGTGTTTCCAATCCAATTGTAAGTTGTTATGTTTTCAATCAATCAGTAGGCTGTTGTACTCCCATATGGGTGGACCCACATCTCTGGTCTGTCCTCAATCACCATACCATCCTTGGATACTAACCACACTTAATACCTAATATATCATCAAGGCTTTTCCCTTACGTACAACCTAATTCTATGCCAAATTTTGAATAAGGTGGAATTTGATCTTTCCCAAGGCAAAGTTTTTTGGACTCCTCCCTGAGGTTCAATCCCATAACCCTTTTCAAATCCTGGTTTCCCCTCAAGATTATGTCTTTCATGAAGGTCATTCCCCATCATAGAGGTTCCACTTCATCCGGCTCCCCTTCACATGGGTTTCCTCTGTAGGTGTCTCATCGCCTCAACAAACTACACAGATTTTGATTTAATGCCATATATATAGGTTGGATTTCATTTCGAGGCTCATGCCCAATACTACTTTCACCATCATGATGGATTCATCTCATTCTCCCACCACTTCATTCAACCCTCCATCATCCATCCTAATTCATACCTAGGCCGCCACATCTCAGTGGGATCATTCCACCTCATTTCACATTCCCTCTAGTAGTAACCGGGTAACTGGCCATGTGTTATCCCCACCGTTAGTGTTCCCTCTAGGGGTTGCACCATTCTATCCTAATCTTGTTGGTGTTCCAAGTAGTTTGATCCATCTCCTCTAGATAGTAATCTTGCGGCATACCCAGTGAAAATGTTGGGGAGCTGAGGAAATCCTCAAATACATTCCTATGGCATATAATTCCCTACATTTGATGTGGGATGCCTCGGGATTCGTTACCTTCAAGAAACTCTATCATAAGGGGAAGAAACCTAGACACTCATGTTTTCTAGCCTCTAGACTTACTTGTGATGTCCAACATGACTACTCCCCCGACTGAAGGTAACTTACCTGACTAGAACCCTTGGAATGTCCGGATTGATGCAGTGTAATTAATCGGCATCCATAATGACATGGCACTGAGAAGAGATTCACGAACAACATCTTAATCTATAATGGAGACCCAGACTCTGAGATATGTTTCGAGGAGAAATCCATAGAAGCAGAAACGGAAATCCCATAATAAAATTTTTTTCAAGGAGAAAATTTCTGTGAACAAGAAATGGTTTCTACCCACCTTTGTAAAACTATATTGCATGGAATCAATCATCACATCCTCAACAGATGGATGTACTGGCCATAGAGATATCTTTAAAAACCGGAATGGTGAACCCGACCTAAAATTATTCTCATCAAAATAGATATTAGTAGCATTCGAGACATCAGTGTACTATCGTTTCACCAGATCCAGTTATCTGATGTCAGGTCCTGCTAAGAATATCATGGGCCTAGAGTGAAACACATCAGATATTGGGGTAGTTGAATGTTGGTCATCCTGGTATGTGACGTTGTCAGCGTGGATCCTTCATACCATCCATGAAAGATGTAATGACACTGGGGAACTTGATGTTTATTTCTTTGTTTTAGCACTAATGTTTTAATCTCCCTACATTCCCTAACCCAAGCTTCCACAATAAGAAACAAATCACCACCCATCAACCGACGATATATTAGGGCCATTCAAATTCAGTAATAACATGTAGATCCACCACATATGTGACAGGTTCTACACCCACAACTGTTGGGTGCCCACAACCCATCTCCACGTCTCAATTTGTTTAATGAAGGGTGATAAACAACCTTGTCTGCCGATATGAGGAGGAGGGGATTCGCTTGACATGGTATATGGACTACCAGGATTTAGAGGCATTTTCACCTCATTGCTGCCACTTCCCCAAGGGCCGCGTAGGGAGCCACTTCTCCCCACTCTAATGCACAATCATTTTGGGAGCCTCTCCCTAGAATTTTTTTGATGATTCCCTTCCCTAGGTCGATGAGGCTGGGGATATCTGGGCCAACAAGGTCGGGATCCTGTTAAAGGGGCTCTCATGGAGGGCTCCCACTAGGCCGCGTCAACATAGCCACTTGGCCCCATGGGATGAATAGCAAGTAAGCTATGCACCCGCACTACCATCCCCAGTCTGGCTGACCTGGCACCAGTGTCGGGCACATGCCGAGGAGGAATCCATCTAAGTGGCATCAATGTCATCAACTACCATGCCTCATTCCATCACTGATGTATATCATAAGTCCCATATGTATACTGATCAAGGGACCTCATACACCCATCTCGGATCGAGGCCCCAACCGCCCCACGGGCAGGCTGGGTTGACTCTCTTGGTCGCTGATAGAGGAGGATCCCTCCATAGACTAACCTACTATAATGACACCCAGTACAGAGGTTCTACCCATAAATCCACCTTTGAATATGTAGGTCCTACCCATTTCTGTTCTTAGCATTGAGGTCCCACCCTTCCACCTTTAATTAGAATGAGGGACCTCCCCACGGCCACAACACACAGTATGGAAGCCTCTTCTGTGCTCATGACATCGTGTATGGGGTCATTCCTCCATCCAAAGGCCACTGATGTGGGAATTATATACATATAGTAAATATTCAGTGTGGGGTACCACTATATGTCTTTATAGAATACTAATATGATCCTACTTACCTTAGAAATCATAGGTGTAAAGGTCAACTTCACTTCATCATCACACAACATAGGGGTCCCACACGTGATCATCTTGACCAGTACGAGGAAAATCCTCGCACTGACACTATTATGAGAAACACACATGGAGGTCCTACCCATGATTCTACCATCCCCAATGGAGTAATTTCATGCTCCAAACCTTCCAGTGGAGAATCCATATGCACATTAGATAGTGGACATGTAGGCCCTCCCTGTGTTCCCTTGGACATCTGCCAAGGTGCTTCTCGCACTCCATCTCATTTAGGCGGATGTCCTCTTCACCCAAGCACCAGTTTGGCTGAAGGACTTCCTCGCGCTGGAAATATAAATTGTCCAAAAAATCAATCTTGGGGTTACAAGGCAGGTCCCCTCTACCATAAAATGAATCTTGAGACGATTCAGACTGATATTAAACTAGTCTGCTTCTCATATTTTGTGGCGGAATATGACTCACCAATGAAACACTCGCCCTGATAATCCATGTTAAGGGCCGGGTAGGAAAATGGAAAATTAGCCATTTACTTCTAGAATGGGAGGTCCATCGGATTCTCTCCCCCCCACAGGTACATTCATGTGGACAAAAATTTGGAAACTCCATAGGTTTTGGTTGTGCAATCACTACCATCATCACTAGAAGCACTCTCTATCATGAAAATTGATCATGTAAGTATATTATGGGGACCATTGGCTGAACTGAAGTAGCGTGGTACATCACCATTATCTATAGAACTGACAAAATAAACTGTGTTTGTCATTCTATCTTACCATGATGAGGTAGGCAAGTCACTGCAATCTTTAGAGGAAATCCTGAGATGCGGAAATTTGTCAGATCTTTCACTGTGTTCTCCCCCAATCAGCCTTCCATCCCAACAGTCAACATCATTACCACAACAATTTTCCCAGCCGACTCTAGTTGTTGAGTGGGGAAATTAATTTCCAACCCCCAAATCCAAACCAAGGATCTTGTGGTATATTATCGTAGCCAAATATTTCCTAAAGATGTTATGCCCATTGTAGTGCCAAATATCAGGACACTAGATGCACTCGCCCAAGAGGAGGTTGGATTCTTTTTCCAGAACCTATGGGAAACTCATTTTTTTCTTCATCATCCAGGAGTATCCTCCCACAATATTCATGCGCACTTTGAAGATATTGGTCATAAATGCCGTTTGGTTGATATGGCTGCACTCCCAGTGGCCTAGTGACCTGAGTCACGAGGCCCCCATAGGAAACTCCATAATGATGCATCCAATGATTTTATGATCTCCATAGTATAATCAAGGAGGATTCTACACACATGAAAATCAGTAGATACATGCTGTATGTGGACCTCCATTTCAGTTCTGTCCAGCGCCAACCAGATTTTCCAGGTGACATAGAGGATATGCCACTTGGCAGGGTCGCGTTTAACAGTACGACCTTCAGGGGGAGAGAATGAGCTAGAGTTTCATGGAGAGGATATACTACATGAGGGAATATTACACCTATTGGACCCATTGAGATGGATCACTCTCTAGAAAATGATTTTATCGGGTTATCCTGTACCTACCGATCCATTAAACCTCGTTCAAAATCTCAATAATGGAAAAGATCACCTCAAATCTACCTTAACCTTAGACCCGTCTGGCTCAGTTATGAAGGTAGATGAAGATCCCAAAAAAGATGTGTTGCATCAAAAAATCCTAGAACACAAGAATATGGTCGACAACCACCTTGTTTAATGCACTTCAGAGCGATGACCGGACTACGGTGATCCTTGGTTGGGGCATCCAGGGTAGACACAACTTCTCCCTAATGAATATCTCCCAGGTGACCCTGACCATCCTGGCCACATAGATAGGGTGGATACCAGAACATATGAAAAGAGGGCGTTGAATGTGTCACCAAATCCACCTAAGCGGCACAAAAACCTCCGGGACCCTGCCCATGTTTCCCCAACTACTCCTTAGGTCATTCTTCAAGCCGCTCCACAGGCCACTGTGCCTTATTATCATGTTGAAGAACATCCCAATGCATTGTTGGTCAGGGAATCCCATCAAGAACAGAACCCCCTTCCAAATGACCCAAGGGAGGCACTCATCACTCTCCTAGAAGCTCTAGAGACTCAACATGTGTTGATTCCGCCTGATGGAATGAAATATCTGTTGTGGGTGGATTATATTCCAACACCCCTGGGTTTTGGAAATCCCTATTTTCAACATTAAATATGACAGGTGACCCACTACATCATCTGAACAACATCATCTCAAGGTGTGGACTAATGTTGGGAACTATACTGCCACAAGAGGCTACCAAGATCCAATGCTTCATGCAGACAATGGAAGAGCCTACATTTTTCTGGTACATCCAACTAACCATTAGGTTAGTAGCTGCAATGTCCCAAACATTCATTAATGAAAATTTCTCTACATCTAATTACATCCATTATTATGGTTATATAAATTGTTAACATCATTGGTTTTATGTTTCTGGATTTTAAAATATTGTTGTGAATTGTGTCTGCTGCTAATATAGGTGTTGAACAATTATCACATTATTAGTATAAATATAGTGATTTAAAAAATCTAATTTACTTAGATAATGGAAGTGATTTCCTCATATAGTAGACTTTCCACATACAAAGCCCATTTTTCAAAGCTCAGATAGGAGGTGGTGTCATTTTTCTTCACTCTTGACCAAGACCCAAGCCAAGCTTCGACATGTTATGATTGAGTGGAACCGACTATAGGAGAGGTAGAAGTTAATAGAGACTACCACCAAATCGATGTTATCTGAGCCACCCCAAGAGCCTTTCACCATCGCACTCTTTAACGTTCGGTCTTGTGCGGGTGTTATTAGGGGTTTTTTAAAAGACCCTATCACTCTGACTATGCACATTATTATTTATAAGGAATGTGCATTCATATTATTATTGTTACTTTGTATGTAGTTTTTATTGAAAAATAGTATTTTTAGTTAATATTCAACTAAGATATCTATTGTGAAGAATTAATGGACTTTTGAATTAAATTATATTTAAATAAAATATTATCATTAAATTACTTTTCATTATAAATAAATGGTCATATAATTTTCTGAATGAAATTGTAATTTTTATTAAGGTTAGAAAACTATTTTTGTTAGAACACATCAATTTTTGGTAAATGTGGGTTTTTATTTTAAAGGTAAAAATTCACAATTTAAAAAAATTATTTAGATTAAATGAATATTATTTTTGGAATAAGGACATATAGATTATCCAATGCTGAATTTTTCATAATTTTCAGAGACAATCAAATTTTTGGTTAGAAATTAAATACCGTTTAAATATATATTTTGTTAAATAACATCATAATGTCCAAAAGGTGTTTTAATAAAATAAAATATACATTATTTTCAGAAAATATATGATTTAGAATTAAAATAATGTGATTTTTGATTTGTTTGATTTATTTTAAAAAGCATTTGTGGACCCTCCAAGACATAGAAAACATTTTGACTTTTAAAATTGTTTTCCTTGAGTGTGTGACACACCTCCACATAAGAAAACATATTATTTTAAGAGGATATTCCATTGGTCTTTGAAAATATTGTTCCCCAACCCCTTTTGGAAAATAACACGGGATGTATTGTGGTATTGATTAGTTTAGTGTGAGGAGTCCCAAACATGAATAATAAAGAATTCCCTCTCATTTCCATTACAAACCCATCCAAGATCCCACTTCCTCTTCCCTCAAATCCTTTAGAGTTCTACATAACCCTTCCCTCCTCTCTCTATAATCATCCCAAGGTGCCACAATCTCCCAATAATAATCTCTCAAGCATCTCCCAAGCCTTTGGGATCACAATTGCATGTAAAAGATTTCTTCCTTTCTCATTTTGTCCAATTTTCATTAATTTGGTATGCCCTTTTGTTTTCAATTACAAATTGTTGGGGTATGATTTATAACCTTCCCCATACTTCACTTTTTGTTTCTAGTTGACTGGATTTCCCTTTCTCTCTCATTAATACCTTCCATGTACACTAGTTACCATGCTGAAATTCCGTGAGGGATTTATCTCTCCTCTTTTACAACCATATAATTATTTTGTATTATGCATCTAAATTCTGTTAACTTTTTTGGGACATGTATCTATATGACCCCCTTACTGTCCATTTAATTTATATTTTATGAGACACCCTTTTCTCTCTCATCATCCATTTTCATGACTCCTTATGTCACTCTGTTATGCTGCAGAAATTGCACAATGTTTTTCAAAGCCAAGATCATTTTGTAGGGAATACCATACCAATGTCTCTATAAAGGGTCTTCAAAATTATTCACAGATACATTTTTTATGGTACTTTCATGTATTTATATCACATTACATAATTCTCGGATAACGTATGATGTTGATTGATTCCATGTTGTATGATCCTTGTGGCAAACATATTCATGGAATTAAATGTTTAATAAGGGTGTGCCATGATATGGCTCCAATGCATTGGGTAAATTATAGTATCATTATATGTCATGTGAAAAGGGTGTTGATTAATTCCAATTCATGTTCATCGTGGTTTTACTTGTGCTTCATGTGCAATTGAGGGTTTGATCATGCTCTATTTTCAATGAGCATTTGTTCATGCTAATTCCATGTTATGTGTTGTTGCAAAATTTCCATGTTATAATTATCAGAAGTTATGATACCTTTATGTTCATGATTCCCGTGTGCTCCTTTGATATTCCTATTGTATAAAATGTATTGTATTTATTAGGTTATTCCATGTTTATTCCCTTACTGGACTTTATAGCTCACCCTTTTCTTATGCATGTCCTTAGGTTATCCCATGCAATGCTAAGTACAAGAGAATTTAGTGGTCATGTAAAGGTTGTTTTCAATAAAGATGTGTTATTTCATGGTTTATGAAGTTATGTACTCATCCTAATACCCAAATACACAAGACATCTCGATCATCCATGTTGTATCAAGTGAAGATTTTATGTAATAAATAATGTTTAAGATTGCAATAAAAGAAAGGTTGTTATAGTAACGAGCATGGAAGATCTTCGTAGGAAATTTCTCAACCAGTTTAGTTCCACCATATAGAAGATATGTATTACTGACCTCATCTAGTGAAAATAGTGCCATGATGAGCATGTTACATAATTTGTTTCCTCATGGAATGTGCTCTCATATTACCTCGACATAAAAATGACTTAGGTGAAATTTCTAATGATGTGCATATGTAATGTCATGAAAGAACTAGCCCCCTCCATTATTACTCATAATTACCCTAGGGTATTCCGAGACGTTTCTGACAAGGCTCTACTACTAGAATAAACCTTATTATAGGCCATCCAGGTATGCTCATTGCCTCCTAAAATCTATATAAGAAGGGATTCAAGGGATAATCCCGCCGTAGTGGCCAAAATAGAGGCCCCTAGGTAGTTAGATTTGTTAAAAATGGAGCATCCTTCACAACCTCATAGGGGGCCTCCACCTCAGGCGCAGCCTCCGACCCATCAGTGCACACTTCAGAATCTGAAGGTTCCCCCACACAATGCACCTCCACCACCCAGTCGAGACAACCTGGTTCCACCTACTAGACATGATCTTCTAACCCATAGGCAAGGCAAGGGTCCCAGAGCCCCTTTTCCAAACAAGGGGAATCAGAAATAATTTTTCAATGAAGCTAAGGTCACTGATTATATTCATTATTTCTCTAAGCAGGGGATTGCACGTTTTCCTTAATGTAGGAGGCCAGAGGAGGCAAACCTCACTGATCGGCCTAATTACTTCCCATATCACCAGATATTGGGGAATAACCTCAAAAATGTTATGTGTTTGAAGATGGGATTATAGACTAGGTTGATAACAACGTAGTCTGGTTAGACCTAGCTCCAGCATAGCTGGAATGTGTCTTCGTGAATCCATCTAGTAATAGTGAAATTGAAGGCAAGTGGAATCAGGTTTCAAACCCCTTGTCCCAGATATATGAAGACTTTATGGCTCATAAAACTGTTTCTCATGACCATGGTGTTATCAGTGCGCACCTTAATCAACCACAACCTTCATAAGACATAAATAATTCTTCTACATCGTCATCTCAGTAGACCCCTTCTCAAAAGAGAAAACAGCAACGGTGCAAAGAAAAACATAGTCCCCCTCCAATTTTGTTGGCATCCCATTCTCTCAGCGATTTCATGCCCCCAGAGATGGTGATTCCTCAAAAAGTCCATCCAGTAGTTGATGCCTCTTCGATTTATAGTTAATGGTATTCCTTGTTGAATATCGTAGAGCTATTAAACCACTACATAATTGTAGATGATGATGAGCGTTTGGAAGATCCTTTCAACGTCCCATGCCATCGTCAGTTTTGATAGAGTCGTGACAATATGGGTCATCAGAGTGACTTAGTCAGTATTTCAAGCTAGGTTGTGCATGCAGCCAAAACTAGGAAGTAGGCACAGTGTAGAGCTCAGCATGTATATCCTTATCATCTGTTGTCATCTGGTCCGCAATCGTCGTCGTTTGTGTGGCTTGATCAGGCAGAGCAACCATGAATGCGTCGTGACAAGCCACACTCTGATTCAGACCTGTATCATTCATCTGGACATAATCCAGTGGTCACTTTACAGGCTTCGACTAGCATGTAGCGAGATGTTCCTAGAACCATTCAGTCATCGTTACAACCGGTAGGGCCCATTATACCTCCTGGCATAGATATTACTCTTGTATGTATAATTATGTTCCCGACATGGAATTATGATTTCCAAAAATACCTTTCTAGAATTACAGAAGATCTATCCATACTTGGGGCCCTTCTCCTATCATCAAATATGTGTGAGGCCCTTTCTGAGGCTTTAAGAAGCCCCCTCTAGTTTGAGATAGAGGTTTCAGTTATAAAATCCTTCAAGGATAAGGCGGGCAGGCATGTTGAATGCCAGATCATCATTTCATTCACTAGAGAAGATAAAAGCCCTACCATATATGGGAACATTCACCCACTATACATCATCAGTTAGTTTAATGGCATGGAGGTACATCGTTGTCCTGTCAACATAGGATTTTTGATCAACCTAATCCTTTCTCAGACACTACGAAAACTCGGGTTTTCAGAGGATGATCTGAGTCCCTCTGGAAAAATATCTAACATTATAACAGGACAGAACAAATACTGGTTGGCAATATCCATTTTAAGAAACCATTTAGTGGCCTAGTAGCTAGCACTGTGTTCATGGTTGTCTCCCTAGACACATCTTACAATGCGTTTATGGGCATGCCATGGATCTATTTGCATCTAGCAGTCCATTCATCATATCACTAGTGCTTTATGTTCCCTCAATGGTCGAGTGAGCATAATCCAAGGTGACACGTCTCCCTTTTCCTCTTATGAATCATGAAATATAAATATCGATTATTACTAGACCAAATATATGAAAATTTAGGCTAATAAGGTTGAGTATACTACATCTGTGACCGAACGATGGACCGACCTAGATGACGCCAACATCTTTCCAATCCTCCAATTGGAGGCTACAACTCCAGACCTGGGACAATGCTTTCAATTATCTAGAACTAGAGGGAAACATGTTCCCAAGTCTAAGTGACATTGTATGATCACCTCGTACTCCTACGTGAATCAGGCATAGGTAATCCGAGAGCCCTTACTCCCATAAGGTATATGGATATCGTCCCTATTGAATCTTCAATACATCACACATACGTATTCCTTTTTTCTGGATTAAACCTGATCAATCCGATGCACAACTATTTCATCGATATCATAAAGTTTTGTCCCTTGGGATAATTACTAGATAAGATCTGATCAAAAACCTTCATTGCTATGGATTCAGTAGTACATGAGTCCCCCAATGCAGCGTCCATCACCACTTAGGTTGGTAACAATCTCCCATCCAAATTTGTCAACTCAAAGGAAACTCCTCTCATTGGTGATCCCTCATCCATAACTGAAGAATTGGATTTAGATAATGCTCCTCCCACCATTTAAGAGGGCTTACCCACTAGAGTCGATGAGTTGGTAAAAGTGTACCTCAGTAGCAAGGTAGACTTGAATCCCATGTTGATCTATCTCTCCATTCCCCTCGAGGAGCAACAGTAGTATAGGGTCTTCCTTAAACAACACCATGACGTATTTTCATGAAGTTAGGAAAAGATTCCAGGACTAGATCCTTTGGTATCATTCCACTGCCTCGGTCTCCTGAAAAATTATCACAGGTTTAAGAAACCTCCAAGAAAGATGATACCTTATAACGGTACCATGGTCGAGGCAGATGTTTATAATCTCATCAGTACTAATTTATTTAAGTTGGTCTAGTACATCAAATGACTGGTCAAAACTGGGCCATTCAAGAAGATGAATGAACCGATCAGAGTCTGCATCAACTTCTTAGATCTCAACCATTAGTGTCGGAAATAATATTTTCCATTTCTTGCGCTGGATTTTTTTATGGGTGCTACAACTGGGTTCTAGGCCCCCTCCATTCATCACATATTTAAACCGATCATTGGGACATTGGTGGAATGTTATGTGGATGATCTGGTGGTCAAATATCACTAGAATTCGTACAATCCCAAAGACCTTCATATTGTGTTCGAGTTCCTTTGTTGTATCCACATGAAGATTAACCCATTGATGTGTGCCTATATGGTCACCCTGGAATGTTTCTTGTCTTCGTTGTCAGGTATAGGTGTATTGAGATCATGCCATAGAATGTTATGGAAATTAGCCAGATGTCTCCTTTGAAGAACATTCGAGAGCTTCGAGGATTCCAAGGCCACATAGCCTACATACAATGAATCATCGCAAATTTTTCTGGAAACTATAATATGTTTTCTCGTCTCATGAAGAAATGCACTGTCTATGAGTGGGGCGATGAGTGTCAGACTGATTTTGGGGAAATCAAGCAATATCTACTCCAGCCTCCAGTTTTAGTTCCATGTATCTCTAAAAATCCATAGGTGTTTTATGTGACCACCCTGGAATGAAAGTTAGATGCCCTTCTAACCCAGAAGAACAACAAGAATACATATATCAATATCTATTATCTAAATCGTATGCTCCTCGATATGGAGACCAGATACTCCTCAAAAAATAAGAGATGCCTTGTGCTTGTATTTGCAGTCATGAAATTGTGAAATTACTTGAATTACCATGAGGTAATTCGGGTATCAAGAGTGGATTTTTTGAAGTACATCATTAACCTCCCCATGATGATTGGAAATCTAGCTTCATGTGCAGTAATCCTTTAGTAGTTTGACACCAGGTCAGTCCCTCAGAAGACTATTAAGGGGCCATCATAGGTAGACTTCCTTGCTTCCCATCCAGCTACTACAAATCAGTCCCTAGATCTCGATTTCCCTGATGAAACCATTCTCTAGGTATACCCTGACATGTCGTGCTGGAAAATGAAGATCGATAACATTTCCTAAAGACCAACTGACAGAAGGCTGAAGGACCTTCACCTCAAAAGAGTAGACCTCAATATTGTCTTCATTACCCCATCACAAGACATTCATTCCTATTAATTCATGTTTTTAGAATGTTGCACCAATAGTGAGGTAGTGTATCAGGAACTCACACATGCCTTGATCTGGCCCTCAAGATTGATGTTCCCCACATGCATGTGAATGGGGATTCTGAACTATTATTCAAGAAGATCAACACTATTGGAAAGCAGCCTCTAGATGATGTCTTAGTTACTGACTCGGCCAGAATTCACTCATCTACCATGATCCCCAAATGGTCGTGCTGACACCTTGGCTAGTCTAGCTACATCACATAGTGGTCCTAAACAAGATAATTTATCTATCCATGTGGAACATTAGAGATTCATTTCTCCCATCACTCTATATGATGAAGACTGCCTACACGTGAGCCACATTACCACTGGAATTAGTAGGGCAGGAACTCCTGGTCCACCAGATGTAGTGATTGAGGTGACTTCTAACTGGAGAACACATGTTGTCGAGAATCTCCAAATCGGTAGTCTCCCAATAGATCGGGCCGAGCGTGAACGAATCTGATGCCACGTGTTACTGTTTCCCAACAAGGTAGTCTTGGTCGTGAGAAGATCCTCTACAAGATCAGGTTTAATGAGATACTCATCTATTGCATCCAAGGATTTGAGATTTTCCAAGTCAATAAGGAGGTCCATGTTGCTTCCTGCGGGACTCAGAAGGCATGGACAATGATATCTCAGTAGATCCGGAGACTGTGGTATTTTTGGACCTCTATGATCCATGACTGCATCGAGTTCTCCAAAATGATCCATGCATGCAAAATTCAATCCAACATTATGCATCAGTGGCAAGAGCCTCTCCACACTACCAAGTAATATTGGTCATCTGTGGTCTAGAACTCAATGTCATGGGACCATATCCACTGGTGATAGCTCTCTAGTGCAGGTTAATCCTAACCCCTACAGATTTTTTCTCCAAGAAGGTAGAGTTAGTTCCGCTCAAGGAGATCAAGGAACATTTCATCATAGACTTTGTGAGCTCCAACTTCATCTACCAATTTGGTGTCCCTCACTCCATCCTCACCTATACCAACACGAACTTCTGATCAGCTAAGCTGAAGAGAATGTATGCAAATACAACATCTATTCAAACCATACCACTTTTTTTAATTCCAAGAAAATGGATAGTTCATGTAATTAAAAAAAACATTTATAACATTAATTAGAAAATGGTTGTTCATAACAATAATAGTTTTCCAAACAAGCTCCCCAACACCCTCTGTGCTTATCGAATGATTACTCATAATTCCACACAGGTGACCCCATATTCCCCGGTGTACGGAACAGAGGTCATACTTCCCATTGAAATTATGTTTCCATCATTGCATACAGCTGTTTATGATTAGAAATTACCAGTTAATATAGCATAAATCCATCTGGATGAGTTGGAAGCGCTCGACAAGAATATAATTCGTGCCTTGCAAAATCCAGAAATGAATCTGATGATGATAGCTAGAGCTTTCAACAAATTAGATCGCCTCCACTTTTTTCGTGCAGGGAAACATGGTGTTGGCCTTTAGGAAACCAATGATACCTATCCGAAAACCACCCACGTTGAGGACCAAATGAAAAAAGTTCCTTACTTACTTCACAAGGTTTTCTCCAATGGTGCATACTCCCAAGTTACCATGGATGGTGAATTTATAACTCCTCCCACCAATTTCATATTAATCAAGAAATAATTTGCCTATGTAAGAAGGGTCCATCATGACCTTAAATTTCCTGGTCCTACATGGTCATAAATTGTTAAATTTCCCCATGAAAATGAATTGTAACATGTCCCACATGACATTAAAAATTATATCATCTAGCATGACGTTCAAATGTATGTTGTCTCTCATGATGTTAAGCTGAATGTCATCCTGCATGACATTAAACTGTATATTGTCCTACATGACATTAAACTTTATGTCTTCCATCCAGAAATTAAACTATGATTCTTACTATAAGACGTTAGAATGCAAGAACTACGTATGGATTGATTCACACCATCATGGGTTACATTGGAACATAAAGACGCTTCATCATGATTCCAGCCTCAGTTTTTTCAATAAATATCCCCCAGGATATAGATCTCTAGGTGAATCCCAAATGGGGTCATGTAGGCTTCTTTGGCCCACTCATTTTATGATTATGATGATTTCACCATGTTCCCCTCCTCGTTCATCTGTTTCTCCCTCATCCTCACCGCAAGACGTTAAACTGCATGGCCTTCATGAACTGCATATGGCTTGATTCCCACCTTCATTTGGTATTTAGGAACACTCAGAAATTTTTTCTATTTTCCCAGACCAAACTTCATAATCTCCGATCGGGTTGGAAATCATGGTGTGGAGATAGATTATGTTATAAATTAAGATGAATGCATCATGACCGGACCATATATTCCCTTCCATAGAGATATCATCTTCTTTCATCATCATTCTAGGTGTTCAATTACACGATCACATTTATGCTTCACAAACTCCCTGTACTAGGAACATCATTATTGTTCACATCCAAAGGGACATGAAAATGGCATAGAAGCCCAACCCAAGGGCTATCCTACCATTACGGGCCAACATCCTTGTGGGGTTTGAAAAAAAAATTGATACAAGTCCCATGGTGAGAATATGGTCAATTTTCTATGATCAATTGAATGACCCCAAATCCTGGGCCAACAAAAATAGATTTTGTGTTGCAGACATGGTAAATAGTTATCCTCTATCATCATTTCCTCTTTGTGGGTTTCCACAAGCACAGTGATTCACCCTCTTTACTTGGCTAACCATCTAGGAAACTTTGGTTCAAGCCCTGTGACCTCTAACTAAGAGCACCATCGTTCTTGATGCATGATGATAAACTTCTAAACATCCTTTTCTAGAACTACGTGTGACTTGATTACCATCCTTATGAGATTCGTAGGAACACACGAACATATAGTCTTTGGGTCCGTCGCCATATAATTGAAACCACCCTGTCATTATGGCATGTAGGCCTGAGTCCTTCTAAGGGAGGGTTACACTCTGTGGTATGGGCCTGTGTCCCCATTCACATTGGGTTGGAAACAACTAAGCCACATACCCCTATCTTCTGAGCACCCTTCACTCCCTTGCACTACACTCATCTTTTTCAAGTCAGATACTCTTACGTGGGGTCCCTTGACCCTCTTTGGTGATTCACCAATGTGCCATGGAGTACTCCAGTTCAAAACCTAGAGTGTCGGATTCTACCTAGACATGCTTTCATGCATTATTCAAGATTTATTTTCCCCTCCATTTGGGCATTCATTATCATTCACATCTGAAGGTATCCAAAAATGGCATGGATTATTTTACCAAGGGCTCTCCTACCATTATGGACCAACATCCTTGAGGGTTTTGAACAAAAAATTAATACAAGTCCCACAATGCGGAAACGGTCCCCGGTTGATGTTCATTTGTTGTTCCCGTTTCAGGTCACACAATTTGGATGTTTTGTTTTGAACACAGTCAATAGTTATCCATCATCATCATGCCAACCCAATCAAGCCTTAAATGTCGGTGGCATTATTCACTTCATTTTATGTCCCAACATGTCCATGTGGAATATCGATACTCTTGGTACTATACATCAGTGTTCATTTTCACATTATGATGACAATGTTGTGGTAAGTCATTATTCAAGGCTCCGCAATAACTTCCCAGTTGCATGTATCACTTTTGTAGCAACGAAAACTTCATCCCTTGTTTCCCACATCAATTTTGAGTCATTTGGTCTTAAGTACCAGATCAATTTCAGCGCTCACATGGAAGAGTTTCGCTTCTTCATGGTCCGAGTTCTATGACCTTAAACAAAGATATCTTTATACATCATCTTCAAGAACTACATCTATCATTATTATCATACTCCTAGGATACGTATGGATTCCTAGACATTTTTTCTTTTGGTCCATCTCAAATTTCACTAATTATCACTTCAGTTCAGCCTTTTTGGCCCTGATCCGTATTAGATTGCATGATGTTGCGTGTGTGGAAAAATTTATTCATTCACATATGGTTTGGAAGAGTTGCACCTTGTACATCCCTTCTGAGTTCTAGTATCTCCTTACCCATGTTCCCTAACCATTTCTCACCCCTTTTCATGAGGTTTCATTCTTAGAATCGCGTATGGTGTGGTAGGGAATCACGTCCTCATTCATTTCATGTATGATTTATCACACCGTGCACATACCCTCTTGAACCTCATCTATACAATGTTTATGCCATATAAATTTAAACTATGATAATATTAGTCCCACATCACTTTAATATATTGTGTTTTTACTTCACAATGTTAAAATTCTTGGTCGGTCCCATCACATGACCCTAAACTGTGACATTATCATCATGGTCGCACGACAAAAAACAACACGACATCATGGTGTCCTCACTCTAGGGGACATCATGATTGTTATCGATCACCCACTGAACCATTTTTTCATTCCCTATATATGGAATTATTATTCTGGTGATGGCTAGAATCTCTATTATAGTTCCATCCATTTACAAAAAAAACACACAGACATTAATCCAAAATGAAAAACAAGATCTATCAAATGCCGCTTCTTTTGGAGCAGATTCCAGACTCAGACAACCTAATTATAACTATCACTAGTACCTTACCATGAGAACTCTATAACTTTGTCTGGCTTGATTACCATTCTCATGGGTACGTAGGAAGACCCGAGAACTTCACCTTGGGCCCATCCTAACAATCACATTCTGTCCCTCGACCTAAAAGTGTTCAGGGGAGCACATAGTGGTGATACAGACTCCTACTATTCTCATTCATGCTGGGTTTTAGTAATTAATTCCACATGTCCCTCACTCCACTATTTCAATCTATCGCCCATGTTACATGTCCCTATAATAACATATCTCTTTGGGAACTATGCGTTCGGTTTGGCAACATAGTCGCCCTGTGCACAGTCTACTAAATCAAGACCCCTTTAATGGCCCATCCAACGACTTTAAGATGGAAGAATGCAAAAATAATTCCTTTTTCCTTGGAAAGGTAATCAACTCACTCTATTTGATATGTATTATTTTCATACTCGGATGCATTGTGACAAAGAGCTCGAAGTGTCATAATTTTCCCTGGTACATTCCCTCGTTCCATGTCCAAGCCTCATGAGCCTGCTATTTGGATCCTCAATACTCTTCCATGTTTGAAGGGACCCCCTTTATGGCCTAGTCTCATGCCACATTGTCTTACCTACCATCTTGGGCCAACGTCCCAGAGGACCTCGGAAGACATTTTCGATAGGTTCCATGTTTCAAACAAGGTTAGCAGTCGACCCCCATTTGTTTTTCCCCATTCTAGGATAACAAAATATAGATTTTGTGTTTCGAACATAGTGAACAGTTATCTCATATTGTCATGCCACTATCATTGTTGTCCACATCCCTAGCGTCATGATTCCCATTTTTTCACTTCCTTATGTTCAAGTGGTATTCAAACATATTCTTATTTACTCCTTCATGCATCTTGGTGTGTTAAGTCGGCGGGTCAACATTATTGGGATGTCAATCACCTAGAAAACCATTGCCCCTAACATGTGCCTCCATGTTCTAGGAAATTCCTATCACTACTCCTTATTTCCCACATTGAGCACGACTCACGTGGGCTTAGTAGTTTTTTTAGGATGAGTACTGGCGCAACCATGGCACACATGCCTTTCATCACCCCTCATGACATTAAATTGAAATCTACGAACTACGTATGGCTTGAGTCCCATTCTCATGGGATATATAAGAATGCCTAGACAACTTTTCTTAGACTCCTTTGTGTTTTCTCCTTCGGACCCTTGACCTATGGATTTTCATAAGTGCTCGTGGTGTGGCTTGGACTCTTATGGTCCTCATACACATCAGGGAATGTACCACACAACAAATTTCATTTATAAGTATCTGTTTCCTCAATGAATGGCACAAAAATGTAGTTATACCCTAAGTAAGTTAAGGATTCCCTTTAATAATTATGGGACGCATCAGTTTCCTCGCCAAAGAGGATTCTCCCCTATCATCATTTGTCTTTGACCATGGTATTATAAATAACCACGTTTGGAATGATTCTCATCCTTATGAGATATGTAGTGATGCCCAGGAATTTTGCATTGGGCCCAGCCTCAGATTCATTAAACCTTCAAGCCCCTCATCCCCAATTACAGTCCATGCAGTGTGACCTTAAATCTATGAGTAAGTCCACGTGTTTCAAACACGGGTAGTGGTCGGTCCTCATTTGTTATCCCCATATAAAGATAACTCATTATGGATACTGTGTTTCAAATACGGACTATAAATATTCACAATTTTCATGCCACCACTACAAAATTCCGGATTTTGGGTATCGTGATTCACACTTTCCACTCCACTACATTAGAGTTGGTTATAATCCCCTCAGTGTTACCCCCTTGTGTCCTAGAGTACATTGGTATGGTGATAATTAAACTATTCTGAGAGCATCATTCTCTAGTCATTCCATCCCCTTTCTTCTTGGAATCTCGGATGGGTCGTTTATACCATGGATGCCTAATCATTGGTTGGCATTCCCACAATCAAAATTATGTGACTACGCGACCATGCCTTGTATCTCACATCAAGAATGACCCATGTTTGACTAAGGATGGATTGCTAATTATTTCATGATTTTGGTCGGAATACATTAAACTGAACAAAGAAGTGAATAATATTTTCATCCATGCAGTTCCAAACAATCATCAATAAGGAAAAAAATGTTTGTGGGTTTGGCCGAAACATGGCCATTAAAGATTGAAGTTCTGGATGGACTGTTCCAATGCTTCCACCTTCCGACTTGTGTCCTCCAATATCGCTTCTCATCCCCTATGATCTATCTCTTCGACAGCAGTAGCAGGCCATAACTCATCAGCCCTGTCCTGTGCCTGTGATTTTTCTGTTTGGGGCTTAATTATATTGTGATTCTACTACAGATTTTCTCTTGAGCATCCTCCATTTGGCCCATCAATTGATCGATGAGCTTGGATTGGTTGGTAATGAATTCCTACCTTTATTACTCTTATTCTTCATGGTGTTAGACCTCTTTCTCCGCCTCCAAAAATTACTGACAATTCTATGAATCTTTCTGGCATAGGGAAACACATGAACATCATCTATACTCCCATATCATATCATCCTTGTAATCACATATCACTCCGTTAGGATATTTATCATCTAACCTCTAGCTCAAAGAATTCATAACGAGGTTCGGGGCGACCCCATCCTTCTTATCCAATCTACCTTTGGCAGGGTGAGAAAACGTTTTGATGCATATCTGTACCTTGAACCGCATCATATGGATCTCCTCAGCAACGTCCAATTTGGAATCACCTATTTCCTCGGGGTTCATATGCTTGTATTCTGGGAAAGAATCCATGAGTTCATGGGAATGGTCCTCTTCTGGAATCCTTTGTTCTTCACCAACACCATCCTCATCCGGATGGAGCACCACCTAAGAAGAACGTTCTCCTATGATTGCATCATCTGACTCATCAAATAACGGAGTGGGGACACTTAGGGTAATTTCTTCTGTAATGACTAATTTAGTCGCTGGTAAGGCTCCTACAGATGTCCCAGACTCGATGGTCTGTCGAGAATCCAACCTTGAGATCACTACATCGGGAATCTGTATCGTGGTTAACTGAATTCCCTATAAATGAAGATTGACAATAAAAATAAAATGACAGGATCCACACCCGGCAGGGTCAAATGCCAGTATAATGGTAGGAGCCGCCATCATAAGAGAGCCATCGACACTTGTCTACTTGATCATTGGTTTGTGGTTTTCTTTAATGGTGGGAATGTTGGGGGATAGAGAGGCCACCATCTCATCTGTTCCATCTATATCATTTTCATGTACTCTAACCATGATCAGCACCTCACCATGCTTAGTCCCGATGACAAGCTTCTGAGAATGATCCCCAGCCTCCATGGGAACATCTTTGCCCCTTGTGGGGATGGATTCCTAGGCACCCTCGCACATGTGTTCCTAAATAGGACAGAGATTGTTTAAAAAATGGGATTGTGATAAGATAAAGGCCAATGGAGATAAGATTTAAACTTAACTTAAGCTACTCTACCAATTCTGCATTGAAGCTTACGATTTTTTTCTCTCCTGTGAGATTTTCTGGTTTGTGGGATCTTTTAAAGGTCATTCACCACCAAGACCTTCTACTCTTCCCTCTTCTTCTTCTTTATCTCCACCTTATTCCCCTACTTCACCTTATTCCACTCCTTCCTCCTTTTCTTCTTCTTCTTCTATACTTCCACCCTCGGATGACTGCTTTTTGGGGGCATGTTCCCGGACAAGCATCACTTTCCCCAGGATATGTGGTTATTCATACAACCATCGCTAGAATGCGTACATCTCCATAGCTATCATGTATGAGTGAAAATGAAGAAAGTATGCACTATTCAACATCTAGATGCATCATATGTTTAGAAAATCATGTCTAGTGTGTACCAACCTCTTCCACAATTCACCAGTAGACATAGACTCAGCTGTAGTGTTCTCCAAGCATTCCACAGAGAGGTGATCATGAAATCGGCAATGGGAATCAGGAGGAACCTGAGTTGATTTCTCGGAAGTTCCCTAGCTTGTGTACGAGGCTGCATGCAGGAACACCCTTCCTCAGAAGGTGGATGCATGTTCTCGAATTATGGTGCTCCTCTCGATGAAGTACCAGCATGTGCCACGATAACCACCAAGCCCATTCTTTGCCTCACCTCTCCCATGGCACCTCTTCTACCTCTCTATCCTTATCGCCCTGCACTAATCTACTATATTTTGAGGATACATTTCCAAAGAATTGAAATAGGATATATTTTTGTCCAGTGTTTGACATACTCTGTTGATATGCCTGCATTGACATCTGTGGGGGTAGAGTGATGATTTTGCCCAAACCTATTGTCACAAACATAATCCATAGATGGTGGAGAATACATGTATTCCATTCATTTCACATATTTGTATATACATTCTTCGGAATCCATTTCATGCTCCCAAACTACCAAGAAACACTGGTCGGTAGGTATAGTTCATAAAAGATTTTATACTCAATCCGTGCTACAGTACACGACCCAGATTATTTGTATGTACTCCCTCTGCTCTAATGGCCGCCACCCATCATCTACCATTTGACATACCATGGATCATAATGGGTGGAAGTCAAAGTTTTTCGGGCTTCCAATGTTGAGATTCATTCCGTCTTCTCTGAGAAATCGTGGGTGGATTCCCACAGTTTTCTAGATGCATGGCCACATACTGATACCAATGGGGCGAATGGAATTAGGGGAGACATAAAAACCATAGTAGGCTACAACCCATCTATAAATAATATAAAACAGTCCCCATATCCTTCTGGTCATAAATCCCCTCATGATATGCCCAAAATACAGAACATCTTTGCCAACACCAGGACCCCCAGGATAACCTTGTTATTCGCTTCAATAATCTCATCCAACACTAGTGTCTGTGGGATGACCCCCATCATTTTGTCCTTCACAAGCAACAGCCATCTTTTTATGAATGCACCAATAATCCCGACATATGTTTCTTTTGGGTACTGACTTTAATTTATTGCAAGGCCCCATGATCGGTAATATCATGCCTTTAGGACCCTCCAATATAATACTAGGTTTCCCCTCTGTGATATGTTCGTACATTGTATCCATCAGGCTGGAATTTTTACAGTTTTCTCCTATGTCATGAAAAGACTAACCCACCCTGAATAGGATATGTACTTCCAGATATATTTTATATTCAGCTTCACTTTAACATGCTCTAGCAGGCACCAAGATAGGATTGGGGTGCATGACCTATCCCCTCAGACATTCCCCACCGAGAGGAAGTCGTCGTTATGGTACCCCTCCAAGAGGATTCCCCTAATGCAGTGGACATACTACAGATAGATTCACACCTCCCAATAGTAGAGGGGGAAGGGTTTTCTATTATGGGAACTATATCTGAATAACTCTGCTACCTAATCCTGCTGTAAGTAGAAGTGAAATTAGGACATCCAAATAGCTTCAAAAGTTTGATAGACAACAGCTCTGGACCAAATTCCACGCATGTTTGGCATACCCAGTTTGACCATTACCATTAATTGTTGATGTTGCCTCCAGATCTGAAATCCCATTCCTACCAACCCTTCACCTCGTCAGTAATACTGCTTCTAAAAGAACTTACATAATGAAATGGAGATTCCTCGAGAACCCGATCACTTCACACTATATTCCTGGTCATCGGATTTAGGACATAGATGGTTGTGTTCTACGTTTCCCTAGTAGGATGGCCACTGTTTTTAATATGGAATCGTGGGAGACTATCCTCATGTTTCACCCATGACCGCAATGTATCAGTCTCCAAACCGGGTATCATCACCTCATACCAAAGGCTGAAGTTCCATAATGGCCTGAAATTTCATAGGGAATAATCTTTTGGAGCATGCATAAGAATTACAAAAACAATATGGTTGTCAGACACAACATTCCTGGCATAAAAAATTTGAGGGATCTCGATCATTTGAGTCCATGTAGCTGCAACAACCTCCCTTGTCATGACCCGACCCAACGGGGCTCGAGCCGCGACTCCCCAAGCTCGCCTCCAATAGGCCAGGGGCTGGAGACTAGCACCGAGTAGGCTATCTCACACATGGGAGGCATTAGCCTAAGGTACCTGTACACACGCACCCACAAACACCTCCATGAAACTGTGCAGAGATATAGAAACTGAAAAGTAAATGCATGCATACACTATCCCATAACCATTGTACAACAGAAGTATAAAAGGAAAAAACAGGGCCCTCCAAAAGAAAACAACAAAAGCGCATCCAACCTGCTCTGAAGAAGGGGAACACTGCCACAAACACCCACCGGAATGCTCCCTCGGCACAGCTCCGGTAAACACCCTGGTCAACACGCTCACTAAGCTCCGCCTGCCCCGGGTCCTCCTAGGACTCCGTCGAAGGGCATGTGGTCTGCACAAGACACAAACATGTGCGGGCAAAGGCCGTGCATGGGTGAGTATAAACATACTCAGTAGGCACCCCAAAAAACCAAAACCCCAGGGAGAAACTGAAAGGCAACAGTCTGCTCAACCCAGCTAGAGGGAACCTAGACGAGAGAGAAACTCCATCTCGTGACCATCCTCGACTAAACACAACAAGTCAGCTCAGCTCAGCTCAGGTGTATGCCCATACATACACCTTGAACAAACCAGATATACACAGCTCACGCCACAAAGCCACAAGAGGTACCGACCTCATCACCAGCAACTGTCTACAACCAGGAGAGTACACCACTAACACTGTCATACCAGATGACACTCATCCGAGAGATACACTCCATCGGGTCCAAACAAACATCTCGGACGCTCACCCGAGAGACCCCGCTTGCCGGATAACATCACTAAGGAAACATCAATGAAACACCATAACCACCAAACTCATCGGATATGGAATCACCGTTATGTTCCGCTAGGGGATACCAAGACCCACTCCGGTATACGTAGCTCACAGATAGGGGATCACTCCCAGGGTCCTCTGGGGGATACCACGACCCGATCTAGCATACATAGTTCTAACAGATAGGGGATCACACCCAAGAACCGTTGGGGGATACCACAACCCGATCTGGCGCTCGATAGAAGATCAACACTTAGATAGAGGATCATCGTCCATATAAAGATGTTCACGACGATACTGGAACCCTATCTGGTATAACTCGCGATGTAGGGGATCGAACCGTCGATGCCGCAACCCTACCGAAACCCCGCGCTGAGTAGGGGATCGCATAACCAACGATAATGCAACCCTACTAGCACCAAGTGCTCAGTAGGGGATCGTATAACCAACGATACAACAACCCTACTATAAAAAATGCTGAGTAGGGGATCGTAAACCCAATGATTCCATAACCCTACTGAGCACGACCCACCGCGTAGGGGATCATATTTCCGATGATGCCACAAACCCTACGGGGTTAACCTACTAGATAGGGGATCGCCGCCTGTGAATAAGCGATCACAGCGATACCAAGAACCCGATCTAGGGTAAAGATGCTAGAGGATCCACTCCTGGCCCACCTAAGGGATACCCCAACTCTAACAGTTTAAACATCCCATCGAGAGGATCACAAACCCATACGATGGTTGTGATGCCACACTAACCCTCGTAGGAACAAACCAAGGGAGAACCCTCAACCACTGCTAGTCCAAAACGTGGCTAATCTGAGCGACCCACCACAATGCCACACTGCGCACCTCCTAGGCCAAAATCGAGGCCACCATCGCATTCCACGCGGAAAAACACGCAGAATAGGTTGTTTACTCGCCCGAAACGGAGCACCGGTGAAAAAGGCACTATTCACCATAGCTAGCTCGTGCGTGGCCCACACAACGATCCCGAAACCCATCGAGCGGATCACACCACGGCAATCCCCTCGGAAAAACAAGTGGAATCGACTACTCGCTCGTCCAAAACGGACTACCGGTGAAAAAGGTACTATTCACCGAAGGCCAGCTCGGGTGGGGCCCACGCCTAGATTCTGAAACTCATCGAACGGAACACACCATTGCGATCGTCCCAAAAAAACACACAAGATCGACTATTCATCCGCCAAAATCGGACTCCTGGTGAAAAAGCTGCGTTTCTCCGCAAACGCCAAAACCCGGCCTCATGGGGCCCGCACCCCGTTCACAGTCCCAACACCCGGAAACCATCTCAAAAATTCTGTCGTACCATATGGGTCTCAACACTATTGACAGCACGTCAATCGGACGCTCCGGGTAGAAGTTACAACCGCCCGAAGTCATAAAATAATAAAATAATATTATTTTATATGGTGTTTCTAACTCGCAGGCCACGATCCCGAACCCTTAAACCCTCAAAGTGAGTTTAAAAGGTCCGTCTCGACGCAAGGAGCGTGTCGCCACAAACGGCATGCAAATCGGAGTTACGGTTTGTGAGTTACGGGGGTTTAAAGAACCCCAGGAAAATCCTGGCCGGACCACCGCGAGCCTCGCCGGAAACCCCCCGCCGCCGCCGGATTCCGTCGCGCCACTGCCGCCGTTGCCGAAAACCGCTGTGCCGCCGCCGCGCCGCCGCCCTCCCTTGCCGGATTCCGCCATGGCCGCAACTGGAATCCCGGATTTCCGTCGGAAAACATCCGGGGACCCCCGGGAGCACCCCGGTGCTCCAAAATCAGATCCGAAACATGTTTCGGAAATCTCGGGACCCAAACTATTCAACCCTTATAACGATTTCAAGAAAAACAACAAATAAATGGGGTCCGAGATTTCAAAACTCAAACCGCCTACCTCGCGGGCGAAATGCGGACGTTCCGCCTCAGATCCGCGCTCCAGAGCTTCCGTTGCGCGCTCCTGGAACATCCGTCGTCGAATTCTGAGCTCGTGGGCGCTTCGTTTGCTCGATTCGACGGAGCGGCGGCGAAGAAAGGCGAAGAACGCCGAGAGGAACGATAAAGGGGGGGGGGGGGGGGCGCTGATATTTATATCAGCCGCCCGCCGACGTCAAACCCGCCTCGGACCCGACGCCCGATGCGAACAAAAGTAAGGTCACCTCTAGGGTAAATGCGTCATTCTGAACGCAATGGCGGACTCAGATTTTCCATCCGAGACTCCGTTCAGAAGTTAATCGAGCCGACGCTCGTACACTAACTTTTCTACTTATTTACTGAAACGCCACTGGTAGCATTTCTCACCGCTGGCACGCGCCCCCAAAGTTTACACCCCACCTAGGGTAAACGGCACGTTCCGGACGCAACCGTGCCATCAGATTCCAGTTCTGAGCTACCGTTTAGGAGATATCACACCCCCGCCATGTGCATAGTATAAAAAAACTTAATATTTTTTATAAAATTAATTCCGGGCACACCAGGCCACGGAATCGCACGTCGTCTTCGCGCCTAGCTCTGGATTTATTCCTAGAAATATTCCAAAGTCTGACAGTGCCAAAAACCCGAGTCTCTACATCCTCCCCCCCTTAGAACTTTTCGTCCCCGAAAAGCCCTAAGCACAAGGAAAGCGATCAGACTCTCAACTGGGTCTCACACACCAGCGAGCTCACCAACAAACACCCACAGAGGGTCTTATCAACGCCCTGAACAAAACTCAACCATGAAACAAAAGGAAAGAGTACCGCTAAACAGTGTCTATCAAACTACTGCAATAAGTAGAAAAGAGACAAGGCGTACCTCTATCCACCCACGGTGCCTCTGGATCAACAGCCTCCAGGGAATGCAGCTGTCCTCGCCCTCGGCCACCAGCTCCCTGAGCTTGGTGTGGACCACCTGGGGGTGGGGGTGGTGGAAACTGGTACTGCCTACCACCGCCTCCCGCTGCACTTGCTCCGCCGCCACGTCTGCCGCCCTGCGGACCTCCTTTCTGGAGACGCTGCCTCTGCCAGGGCGGTCCATCGACCGACTCCCTCTCAGCAGCACGTCGGGTCGGACAATCTCTAGCAAGATGTCCCCGACCATCGCAAGCGTAACACCGCCTCTCCTTCGGTGACCAAAACTGGCCTGCGAGCCCTGTGAGCCCTGAGGCTCAGATCCTCCATCCTGGGGTCGTCTCCTGAAACGTCGGCCACGTCCAGACCCCTGAGTCTGTCGTCGGCTACCAGATGCCGATCCGACCGACGAAGTCTCAGCTCTCGATTGCCCAGCACTAACAGGGGGAAACTGCTCATCCAGAAAACTCTCCACCACCAACGCTCGCTCCAGCACTCCAGCATAGGTGGGCAGGCACAAGTAAACCACACCTGCTCGGATGTCCCTTCGTAAGCTCTGATCGAACGTCTGAGCCCTAAAGAACGGGTCTCGAACCATATCCAGGGAGTAGCGCGACAGGTCTGTAAACCTCACTGAGTACTCTGACACAGTCATGCTCTCCTGTCGAAGGTGCAGAAGCTCCTGGATCCACGTTGACCTCAGATACGCCGGATAGAACTCCTACCTAAAGATCCGCTCAAACTCTTCCCACTTGAGAGTCTCCTCGTCATGGGGCTGCGTCACCAAACTCCACCATCGCCTGGCAGAACCATGCAAAAGGCTCGCCGCTAGGACCACCATCTGATATGCAGGTGTCCTCACTAGGCGGAAAACTCGGGTGACTGCCTCAATCCAGTCATCACCTGCCTGGGGGTCTGGATCACCCCGAAACCTCAGAGGTCGTTGCCTCAGGAACTCGTGCAGTGCACTCAGCCTGCGCGCAACCTCGTCCTGCACCGCCTGAACAACCAGCTACTCGACAGGTGGTGGCTCAACTGGCAGACCACCTGGAGGTGCAACCTCAGAGCCTGCGCCCTGCTCCACAGCCTCTACATGGGGCAGGTCATCAGCACAATCCTGCTGCGGAACCCTCACTGGTTGTCGTCGTGGAGGCATCCTGAAATACATTCAAGACGCACCACGACCAAAGAATATATCTGGAGAGCTGACTCAAGTAGGACAAGGAAAAACCAAAAACCCAGTCATATAAGATGCATGTACCATTATGTCCCTGCGACTAGTGTACGAATGTCCCTAGTCGAAAAGCAGGTTATCAGAGTCCTGATGTATGGATACGTCGGCCGCCGCACCAAAACTGGAGTCCCTGGCCTGAAAGCCGAACTCGAAACATCCTAACACTACCGCTATGAAACCCAAACCAAGCTCACAGCTAGACCAGCTACGCTTTGAGATACCAAAGGTGGAACCTCCTCTGATACCACTCTGTCACGACCCGACCCAACGGGGCTCGAGCCGCGACTCCCCAAGCCTGCCTCCAATAGGCCAGGGGCTGGTGACTAGCACCGAGTAGGCTATCACACACATGAGAGGCATTAGCCTAAGGTACCTATACACACGCACCCACAAACACCTCTATGAAACAGTGCAAAGATATAGAAACTGAAAAGTAAATGCATGCATACACTATCCCACAACCAGAGTAAAGCAAAAGTATAAAAGGGCAAAACAGGGCCCACCAAAAAAACTACAAATGCGCATCCAACCTGCTCTGAAGAAGGGGAACACTGCCACAAACACCCACCGGAAATCTCCCTCAGCACAGCTCCGGTAAACACCCCGGTCAACATGCTCACTAAGCTCCGCCTGCCCCGGGTCCTCCTAGGACTCCGTCGAAGGGCCTGTGGTCTGCACAAGACACAAACATGTGCGGGCAAAGCCCGTGAATGGGTGAGTATAAACATACTCAGTAGGCACCCCAAAAAACCAAAACCCCAGGGAGAAACTGAAAGGCAACAGTCCGCTCAACCCAGCTAGAGGGAACCCAGATGAGAGAGAAACTCCATCTCCTGACCATCCTCGGCTAAACACAACAGGTCAGCTCAGCTCAGCTCAGGTGTATGCCCATACATACACCTTGAACAAAGCAGATATACACAGCTCACGCCACAAAGCCACAAGAGGTACCGACCTCATCACCAGCAACTGTCCACAACCAGGAGAGTACACCACGAACACTTTCATACCAGATGACACTCATCCGATAGATACACTCCATCGGGTCCCAACAAATATCTCGGACGCTCACCCGAGAGACCACGCTTGCCGGATAAAATCACTGAGGAAACATCGCTGAAACACCATAACCACCAAACTCCTCGGATAGGGGATCGCCGCTAGGGTCCGCTAGGGGATACCAAGACCCACTCCGGTATACGTAGCTCACAGATAGGGGATCACTCCCAGGGTCCGCTGGGGGATACCACGACCCGATATAGCATACATAGTTCTCACAGATAGGGGATCACACCCAAGAACCGTTGGGGGATACCACAACCCGATCTGGTGCTCGACAGAAGCTCAACACTCGGATAGAGGATCATCATCCATATAAAGATGGTCACGATGATATCGGAACCCTATCTGGTATAACTCGCGATGTAGGGGATCGAACCATCGATGTCGAAACCTACCGAAACCACGCGCTGAGTAGGGGATCGCATAACCAATGATACCGCAACCCTATCGGCACGAAGCGCTAAGTAGGGGATTGTATAACCAAAGATACCGCAACCCTACTATAAACATCATGCTGAGTAGGGGATCGTAAACCCGACGATGCCACAACCCTACTGTGCACGGCCCACTGCGTAGGGGATCATATTTCCGATGATTCCACAACCCCTATGAGGTTAACTTGCTAGATACGGGATCGCCGCCCGTGAATAAGCGTTCACAACGATACCAAGAACCTGATCTAGGGTAAAGATGCTAGAGGATCCACTCCGGGCCCACCTAAGAGATACCACAACTCTAACAGTTTAAACATCCAATCAAGAGGATCACAAACCCATACGAAGGTTGTGATGCCACACTAACCCTCGTAGGAAAGAACCAAGGGAGAATCCTCAACCACTGCTCGTCCAAACATCGCTAACCCGAGAGACCCACCACAATGCCACACTGCGCACCTCCTAGGCCATAACTGAGGCCACCATCGCGTTCCACACAGAAAAACACGTAGAATAGGCTGTTTACTCGCCCGAAACAGAACACCGGTGAAAAAGGAACTATTCACCGTAGATAGCTCGTGCGGGGCCCCCACAACGATCCTGAAACCCATCGACCGAATCACACCACGGTGATCCCCTCGGAAAAACAAGCGGAATCGACTACTCGCTCGTCCAAAACGGACACCCGGTGAAAAAGGTACTATTCAACAAAGGCTAGCTCTGGTGGGGCCCACGCCTGGATTCCGAAACTCATCAAATGAAACGTACCATTGTGATCGTCTCGAAAAAACACACAGGATCGACTATTCATCCTCCAAAATCGGACTCCTAGTGCAAAAGCTGCGTTTCTCCGCAAACGCCAAAACCTGGCCTCATGGGGCCCGCACCCCGTTCACAGTCCCAACACCCAGAAACCATCTCAAAAAATCTGTCGTACCATCTGGGTCTCAACGCCACTAACGGCACATCAATCGGACGCTCCGGGTAGAAGTTACAACGGTCCGAAGTCATAAAATAATAAAATAATATTATTTTATATGACTTTTCTAACTCCCGGGCCATGATCCCGAACCCTTAAACCCTAAAAGTGAGCTCAAAAGGTCCATCTCGACGCAAGGAGCGCGTCGCCGCAAACGGCTCACAAATCGGTGTTACGGTTTGCGAGTTACGGGGGTTAAAAGAACCCCTGGAAAATCCTGGCCGGACCTCCGCCAGCCTCGCCGGAAACCCCCGCGCCGCCGCCGGATTCCGCCGTGCCGCCGCCGCCGTTGCCGGAAACTGCCATGCCGCCGCCGCGCCGCCGCCCTGCCTCGCCGGATTCCGCCATGGCTGCCGTCGGAATCCGGGATTTCCGCCGGAAAACTTCCGGGGACCCCCGGGAGCACCCCGGTGGTCCAAAATCAGATCCGAAACATTTTTCAGAAATCTCGGGACCCAAATTATTCAACCCTTATAACGATTTGAAGAATAACAACAAATAAACTGGGTCCTAGATTTCAAAACTCAAACCGCCTACCTCGCGGGTGAAATGCCGACGTTCTGCCTCAGATCCGCGCTTCAGAGCTTCCGCTGCGTGCTCCTGGAACATCCGCCGTCGAATTCCGAGCTCGTGGGCGCTTCGTTTGCTCGATTCGGAGGAGAAGCGGCGAAGAACGGCGAAAAACGCCAAGAGGAACGATAAAGGGGTGGGGGGCACAAATATTTATATCAGCCGCCCGCCGACGTCAAACCCGCCTCGGACCCGACGCCCGATGCGAACAAAAGTAAGGTCACCTCTAGGGTAAACGCATCATTCTGAACGCAACGGCGGACTCAGATTTTCCATCCGAGACTCCGTTCAGAAGTTAATCGAGCCGACGCTCGCACACTAACATTGCTACTTATTTACGGAAACGCCCCTGGTAGCGTTTCTCACCGCAGGCCCGCGCCCGCAAAGTTTACACCCCGCCTAGGGTAAACGACACGTTCCGGATTCAACCGTGCCATCAGATTCTAGTTCTGAGCTACCGTTTAGGAGATATCACACCCCCACCACTTTCATAGTATAAAAAAACTTAATATTTTTTATAAAATTAATTTCGGGCACACCAGGCCACAGAATCACACGCCGTCTTCGCGCCTAGCTCTGGAATTATTCCTAGAAATATTCCAAAGTCTGACAGGGCCAAAAGCCCGAGTCGCTACATCCTCCCACCCTTAGAACTTTTTGTCCCCGAAAAGACCTAAGTACAAGGAAAGCGATCGGACTATCAACTGAGTCTCACACACCAGCAAGCTCACCAACAAACACCCACAGAGGGTCTTATCAACGCCCTGAACAAAAATCGATCAAGCAACAAAAGGAAAGAGTACCGCTAAACAGTATCTATCAAACTACTACAGTAAGTAGAAAACACACAAGGCGTACCTCTATCCACCCGCGGTGCCTCTAGATCAACAGCCTCCAGGGCATGCAGCTGTCCTCGCCCTCTACCACCAGCTCCCGGAGCTTGGCGTGGACCACATGGGGGTGGGGGTGGTAGAAACTGGTACTGCCTACCACCGCCTCCCACTGCACTTGCTCCGCCGCCACGTCTGCCGCCCTGCTGACCTCCTTGCTCGAGACGCTGCCTCTGCCAAGGCGGTCCATCGACTGACTCCCTCTCAGCAGCACGTCAGGTCATACAATCTCTAGCAAGATGTCCCCGACCATCGCAAGAGTAACACCGCCTCTCCTGCGGCTGACCAAAACTGGCCTGCGAGCCCTGTGAGCCCTGAGGCTCAGATCCTCCATCCTGGGGTCGCCTCCTGAAACGTCGGCCACGTCCAGAACCCTGAGTCTGTTGTCGGCTACCAGATGCTAATCCGACCGATGAAGTCTCATCTCTCGAGTGCCAAGCACTAACAGGGGGAAACTGCTCATCCAGAAAACTCTCCACCACCAACGCTTGCTCCAGCACTCCAGCATAGGTGGGCAGGCACAAGGAAACCACACCTGCCCGGATGTCCCTTAGTAAGCCCTTCTCGAAGGTCTGAGACCTAAAGAACGTGTCTCGAACCATATCCAGGGAGTAGCGCGATAGGTCTGTAAACCTCGCTGAGTACTCCGACACAGTCATGCTCTCCTGTCGAAGCTGCAGAAGCTTCTGGATCCGCATTGACCACAGCGTCGCCGGATAGAACTCCTCCCTGAAGATCTGCTCAAACTCTTCCCACGTGAGCGTCTTGTCATCATGGGGCTGTGTCACCAAACTCCACCATCGCCCGGAAGAGCCATGCAGAAGGCTCGCCTCTAGGACCACCATCTGATCTGCAGGTGTCCTCACTAGGCGGAAAACACGGGTGACTGCCTCAAGCCAGTCATCAGCTGCCTGGGGGTCTGGATCACCCCAAAACCTCAGAGGTCGCTGCCTCTGGAACTCGTGCAGCGCACTCAGCCTGCGTACAACCTCGTCCTGCACCGCCTGAACAACCAGCTGCTCGACAGGTGGTAGCTCAACTGGCAGACCACCTGGAGGTGCAACCTCAGAGCCTGTGCCCTGCTCCACAACCTCTACACTGGGTGGGTTATCAGCACAATCCTGCTGCGGAACCCTCGCTGGCTGTCGTCGTGGAGGCATCCTAAAATACATTCAAGACGCACCACGGTCAAAGAGTATATCTGGAGAGCTGACTCAAGAAGGAAAGAAAAAACCAAAAACCCAGTCCTATATGATGCATGTACCATTATGTCCCCGCGACCAGTGTACGAATGTCCCGAGTCGAAAAGCAGGTTATCAGAGTCCTGGTGTATGGATACGTCGGCCGCCGCACCAACACTGGAGTCCCTGGCCTGAAAGCCGAACTCGAAACATCCTAACACTACCTCTATGCAACCCAAACCAAGATCACAGATAGACCAGCTACGCTCTGAGATCCCAAAGGTGGAACCTCCTCTGATACCACTCTGTCACGACCTGACCCAACGGGGCTCGAGCCGCGACTCCCCAAGCCCGCCTCCAATAGGCCAGGGGCTGGCGACTAACGCCGAGTAGGCTATCACACACATGGGAGGCATTAGCCTAAGGTACCTGTACACACGCACCCACAAACACTTCCATGAAACAGTGCAGAGATATAGTAACTGAAAAGTAAATGCATGCATACACTATCCCACAACCAGAGTACAACAGAAGTATAAAAGGGCAAAATAGGGCCCACCAAAAGAAAACTACAAAAGCGCATCCAACCTGCTCTGAAGAAGGGGAACACTACCAAAAACACCCGCCATAAAGCTCCCTCGGCACAGCTCCGGTAAACACCCCGGTCAACACGCTCACTAAGCTCCGGCTGCCCTGGGTCCTCCTGGGACTCCGTCAAAGGGCCTGTGGTCTGCACAAGACACAAACATGTGCGGGCAAAGCCCGTGCATGGGTGAGTATAAACATACTCAGTAGGCACCCCAAAAACCCAAAACCCCAGGGAGCAACTGAAAGGGAACAGTCCGCTCAACCCAGCCAGAGGGAACCTAGATGAGAGAGAAACTCCATCTCGTGACCATCCTCGGCTAAACACAACAAGTCAGCTCAGCTCAGCTCAGGTGTATGCCCATACATACACCTTGAACAAACCAGATATACACAGCTCACGCCACAAAGCCACAAGAGGTACCGACCTCATCACTAGCAACTGTCCACAACCAGGAGAGTACACCACGAACACTGTCATACCAGATGACACCCGTCTGAGAGATACACTCCATCGGGTCCCAACAAACATCTAGGACGCTCACCCGAGAGACCACGCTCGCCGGATAACATCACTGAGGAAACATCGCTGAAACACCATAACCACCAAACTCCTCGGATAGGGGATCGCCGATAGGGTCCGCTAGGGGATACCAAGACCCACTCCGATATACGTAGCTCAAAGATATGGGATCACTCCCAGGGTCCGCTGGGGGATACCACGACCCGATCTGGCATACATAGTTCTCACAGATAGGGGATCACACCCAAAAACCGTTGGGGGATACCACAACCCGATCTGGCGCTCGACAGAAGGTCAACACTCAGATAGAGGATCATCGTCCATATAAAGATGGTCACGACGATACCGGAACCCTATCTGGTATAACTCGCGATGTAGGGGATCGAACCATCGATGCTGCAACCCTACCGAAACCACGCGCTGAGTAGGGGATCACATAACCAACGATACCGCAACCCTACCGACACCAGGCGCTAAGTAAGGGATCATATAACCAACGATGCCACAACCCTACTATAAATATCATGCAGAGTAGGGGATCGTAAACCCGACGATGCCACAACCCTACTGTGCACGACCCACCACGTTGGGGATCATATTTCCGATGATGCCACAAACCCTATGGGGTTACCCTGCTAGATAGGGGATCGCCGCCCGTGAATAAGCGGTCACATCGATACCAAGAACCCGATCTAGGGTAAAGATGCTAGAGGATCCACTCTGGGCCCACCTAAGGGATACCACATCTCTAACAGTTTAAACATCCCATCGAGAGGGTCACAAACCCATACGAAGGTTGTGATGCCACACTAACCCTCATAGGAACAAACCAAGGGAGAACCCTCAACAACTGCTGGTCCAAACGTCGCTAACCCAAGCGACCCACCACAATGCCACACTGTACCCCTCTTAGGCCAAAACCGAGGCCACCATCGCGTTCCATGCGGAAAAACACGCAGAATAGGCTGTTTACTCACCCGAAACGGAGCACCTGTGAAAAAGGCACTATTCACCGTAGCTAGCTCGTGCGGGGCCCACACAACGATCCTGAAACCCATCGAGCGTATCACACCACGGCGATCCCCTCGAAAAAACAAGCGGAATCGACTACTCGCTCGTCCAAAACGGACACCCGGTGAAAAAGGTACTATTCACCGAAGGCCAGCTCGGGTGGGGCCCATGCCTAGATTCCGAAACTCATCGAACGGAACGCACCATTGCAATCTTCTCGAAAAAACACACATGATCGACTATTCATCCGCCAAAATCAGACTCCTGGTGCAAAAGCTGCGTTTCTCCGCAAACGCCAAAACCCGACCTCGTGGGGCCCGCACCCCGTTCACAGTCCCAACACCCGGAAACTATCTCAAAAAGTCTGTCGTACCATCAGGGTCTCAACACCACTGATGGCACGTCAATCGGAAGCTCCGGGTAGAAGTTACAACGGCCCGAAGTCGTAAAATAATAAAATAATATTATTTTATATGACGTTTCTATATCCCTGGCCACGATCCCGAACCCTTAAACCCTCAAAGTGAGTTCAAAAGGTCCGTCTCGATGCAAGGAGTGCGTCGCCGAAAACGGCTCGCAAATTGGAGTTACGGTTTGCAAGTTACGGGGGTTTAAAGAACCCCCGGAAAATCCTGGCCGGACCACCGCCAGCCTCACCGGAAACCCCCGCCCCGCCGCCGGATTCCGCCGCCGTTGCCAGAAACCGCCATGCCGCTGCCGCGCCGCCGCCCTGCCTCGCCGGATTCCGCCATGGCCACCGCCGGAATCCGGGATTTCCGCCGGAAAACTTCCGGGGACCCCCGGGAGCACCCCGGTGCTCCAAAATCAGATCTGAAACATGTTTCGGAAATCTCGGGACCCAAACTATTCAACCCTTATGACGATTTGAAGAAAAACAACAAATAAACGGGGTCCGAGACTTCAAAACTCAAACCGCCTACCTCGCGGGCGAAATGCCGACGTTCTGCCTCAGATCCGCGCTCCAGAGCTTCCGCTGCGCGCTCCTGGAACATTCGCCGTCGAATTCCGAGCTCGTGGGCGCTTCGTTTGCTCGATTCGGCGGAGCGGCGGTGAAGAACGGCGAAGAACACCGAGAGGAACGATAAAGGGGGGGGGGGGGGTGCTGATATTTATATCAGCCGCCCGCCGACGTCAAACCCGCCTCGGACCCGACGCCCGATGCGAACAAAAGTAAGGTCACCTCTATGGTAAACGCGTCATTCTGAACGCAACAGCGGACTCCGATTTTCCATCCGAGACTCCGTTCAGCAGTTAATCGAGCCGACACTCGCACACTAACTTTGCTACTTATTTACGGAAAGGCCCCTAGTAGCGTTTTTCACCGCAGGCCCGTGCCCGCAAAGTTTACAACCTACCTAGGGTAAACGGCACGTTCCGGACGCAACCGTGCCATCAGATTCCAGTTCTGAGCTACCGTTTAGGAGATATCACACCCCACCACGTGCATAGTATAAAAAAACTTAATATTTTTTATGAAATTAATTCCGGGCACACCAGGCCACAGAATCGCACGCCGTCTTCGCGCCTAGCTCTGGAATTATTCCTAGAAATATTCCAAAGTCTAACAGGGACAAAAACCCGAGTCGCTACATCCCTCTCAGTATCATTTTGTTGAGAGGAAATTTTTGAAATCCTAAGGACTGGGTATGAAAAAATGATGATTTAGTATGAAAAATATATGACATCGCTTTAGTGTTTTGATATGTCCGAAAAAGGTCGGACAACATGAAAAACCCGGATCTGGCTATGGAAACTTACATACAGATTGGAACCATTTTCTCACACAATCGCAAAGTGCTAGTCATGCAGAAAAAGTCATAGTATGGGCCTATGTGGGGGGCCTATGCCTATTTATAGGAGTAGAACCACCTTCTGCGTGAACAAAAATGTTTTTGGCGCGCAAAACATGTTCTTGCACGCATCGAATGGTCACTTACCCACTTTTCGGCTGGACCCATTGAATCAAAGCTTTGGTTCCCCCTATAGCTCTAATTATGAGGGGGGGGGGGGGTTATGTGGAATTTTGTATAAGGCCATGATCGGGATGATAAATAACAAAAAATGTATTTGGAAGGGAAAGATATGATTTTGCAACCCCAGAGGCAGGTGCATGAAAGGTTCGTGAACCGCGCCCCAAATTCCCTCCAACACGCAAACTCTTGTGCACTCAATATGACATCAAAGGTAGGATTTCACAGAAACCCCACTAAAACATCCAATGTCACCGGCATGCAAGAGCACAGAGTTCTGTGCAACTCTTCTCCCAACACGCAAAATATGGCACTCCCAATGCGGCGTCTAAGGGGCCCTTGTACGCTGTCGCGTTCGAGAATCAATTCAAGTTCGAGCATAATGTAAACCATTGGAGCACAAAACCATGCATACCTAATGTGATGTAAGAGGTTGGATTCCACGATGACCCCCAAAAAACCTCCATTGGCAATGTCCTAGAGAGGTCCGAGGGGAGCGCAAACTCTTGCATGCCCGATGTGATGTCAACCGATCGTTTGTACGTATCACCCCATGTGCGCTGCCTCAAAGGACATCCGCTATGAAACAATGCATTACATGCACACTTTGTGGATGGTAACAGTAGATGAAGTGACCCTCTACATCAAGAAATACACCTCTTTTGCGACCTCACGAAAAACACCATGGCCTCTCGGTATTAGATCATGCACGACAGGTCCCCCAAGGGTCCTCCTTCGGGTGGGCCCTCTTGGGCGTGATCCACATTCATTTTCATTAACCCAATGTCATTTGAATATGATAGATGACTCTTTCATGCATGTTTCCCTAGCATCAGTCTTCTTTTACGCCACTTCTTTATATTGTGTGCAACCATTCTATCTTGCACACAACCCTCCCTTATTGCGCACATTCTATCCTCTTTACAACAACCCTCCTTGTGCACTCCATGTGTCATCCCTACCTTATGGAACAATGCTCAAGCCCCTCTTATGAACTATAGACATGTATCATGAAAGGAATTCCCACGTGACCCTCCAGTTTTGAACAATGTGATTTCAAAGTCCCCTAGGCAGTGCTTTCCATGGCCTTACCGAGCCACATGCTTCTTCGATTAGGCACACAAAGAACTATTTCTTATTCGCATAACCACACTAATGCAGACCCCACATTGGATCTCTCCACAATAACTCCTCAGCATGAAATTTCATATGCCTTCTCTTCCTCATGGTCGAGAGGGTATAGGTTATGTTAGTCTTAGGGGTGCAGAGTAAACCCACCTCGTCCAAGATGCATGACATTAAACTGCCAAGCACCGTTATTATCAGCACATAATGTTAAACTATTGCTTCACCTCATTCTTCACACACAGGGTTCCCCACCATGGACATATTCTATGCACACTGTTCTCCACAGTAGTGAAATATTCCTCACATGTAATGAGATTCTCTTTATTGGACATGCGTCTATCCGCAGGGAAAAGGGAAACCATCATAGTGTAATCCCCAAGCCTTTCTAGAGGAAGATAGTACCCCTTATCCTCCTTTATTCTTATGTGCCAATGAACAAGAGGTGAGAGGGGAACAAGGGACTAGGTTACCCCATCCCTCTCCTTTAGGGCTTTTCTGCCACCCGGGCCTCTATCCTGGACTATGTCCCAATATCCACCTCTCTAGGATGATAACCATGAGTAAGACCATGTTTTCCATTTGGGATGCTAATCACTTGTAAACCCCATTCCACTTCCCACAGACACACAGTTCATTTCGTGATTGTCAGGTATGTTCTTCCTCTTTTTTCTCACACCGAGCATGAATCACACGGGTTTCGAGTAATCAACAACAATAACATCCTCTCTAGGTATCTTAGTGTGTAAGCCCCAAAAAATTTCTGAACTACGTGAACATTGATCCTTTCCCAGGAAAGGTATGTAGGACACCTCAATAAGTTTCAAGCCCAAAAACCATTGGTTCTGACCCCCTTTCAAGTCGGTTTAGCATCGTCCCACAGGATGTTATATTACATTCCCCCTTTTTTTCCCGCAGGAAGTTAAACGGTACCCATCCGAATTAAATGTACGTTGATCATTGTATCGTTGGAGAGGAATGTAGGAAGCCTCCCTAAGGATCAATCCCAAAACCTACTTGTCCCAACTGCTTCATTTCGATTCACCATCATCCTTCATGATATTAAATTTGATGGCCCCTTTTCATCCCACATAACGTTAAACTATACCCACTTGAACTATGTGGGATTTGATCCCTGTATCCTAGCTAGGGTACATAGAAAGCCTGTATGAGGTTCTACCCAATCCAGCGAGAAGATGTGGAAACCCCATCCAGCGGTAAGCTCTTTTCACCCCAACCATCAAAAAGTCGTTATGACCCCTTCCAGGGGTAATCCACTGTGACCCCATCTAGTGGTAAGCCATTGTGACCCCATCTAGTGGTACACCATTATCAACCCCAACTGACACTAATTTGTTGTGTACCCCAATTGACTGTAAGATGTAGTCAATTCCAACCTACAGTAATCCATTGTGTTTTTATTCTAGCAGTAATATGTTGTGTTTCTAATCAAATGGTAAGCCATTATAGTCTCTTTTGTTAGGACCCACATCTGTAGTCATCCCTCAACCATCAGAACAACCAAGGCTACTAACCACGTGTATTCCCCAGTATATCATCAGGTCATTTTCCTCTTTGCACACCCTGATTCTATACCCCATTTTGAACTACATGGACATTGGTCCTTTCCAAGTAATGGTACATATGACACCACCTTGTGTTTTAATCCCATCACCCATGTATAATCATTATCTGTCCCTCAATCTTATGTGTTTCGGGAATGTCATGCCCCATCCCAGAGGATTAACATCCTTCTGGTCCCCTTCATACGGGTCACCTTCTTAGTTGTCCTATCACCATAAAGAACTACACAGACGTTGATTACCGTCCATAGGGAAATGTAGGAAGAATCTTAGAGGCTCAATCCAAATACAATTGTCACCTTCATGAAGATATAAATTCATTCCCCCACCACTTTATTCAACCCTCCATCATCCATCTGGATTCTTACCTGGGCTGTCACACCCCAATGGGATCATGCCACCTCATTTTTTGTTCCCTCTACCAGTAACTAGGTAACTGACCACACATTATCCCCACCATCAGTCTTCCCTCTAGGGGTTGCACCAATCTAGTCCACTCTCATCAGAGTTCAGATCAGACTGATCTGTCTCCACTAGATGTTAAACACTCAACATAAATAGTGTTAAACATGGGATCCTAAGGAAATCCTCATAGGAATTTATATGGCATAATATTCCCCGCATTCGACATGGGACGCCTCAGGCTTCCGTGCCCTTGAGAAGTCCTATCATATGGGGAAGAAAAACAGTTGTTCCAGTCTTCCAGCATCAAGAAATTCTAGTGATGTTAAACATGACTACTCCCCAAACTAAAGGTTGCTGCCCTGACAGAACCCATTGGGATGTCTCAATAGATGTAGTGTAATTAACCGATGTCCATAAAGAATTGTCACTAGGAGGAGTTCCACGAACAATGTCTTTATCGATAAGAAAGACCATGACTAGGAGACGAGTTCCAAGGTGGAATCCATGGAGGGAGAAACAAAAAATCCAATCATCACATTTCAATCATAGAGAAAACTTCCCTGAATATGTGACAGATGCAACCCACCATTCGGAAGTGGGAATGCAGGGAAAAAATCAACACATTCTAAATAGACAGATGTGCACGCCCCGAAAAAAGTGTCAGAAACAATATCTCATCGGGTTTGATTAATTTCCTATGTGGATACAAAAATTTAATAATTTATAAATAATTTATAAAATAAATATATAATAGTGGTACTTGTTTAGTCCATGTTTGAAACCCATAATGATGGTCTATATGATGTTAATAAGATATTGAATAAAAATGGATAGAAAATTTAGAGAGAGGGATAGAGATGGATATAAATTAACCTAAATAAATGGTTTGTAATCAAGAGACAAGCCATGACTTGTTTATTTATTTTAAAACTCATGTTCTATGGTTTAATTCATTTTAACTGTAATATTTTTTTTGAATCAGAAATGGATCTTCCAAGATCCTTGGTATGGGAAACCTACACTAATTTTATGATTTCACTAATGGAATAGTCATCTATTAAGAAAACTAATGAGGTTAGGTGACCTACAAACCAATATAAAAATAATTGACGTATACTTCATAATGTTCATATATTATTTAGGGAATTTAATTAATGCAATAAAATAGTTCCCATTCAATTACAGAAATTTTTCATTCAACACACAATGACGATGAATTTGAATTTTGAAATTGAATTTATAGAATATAAAACATGAGAATAATATAGAAAAAATCCCTAATATAATGTCCAAAAAAATCCACATCACCAGACATAAAAAAATCCTCACTCATGTTACACATAAGGAAAGATAGAGTCATGGATACATCTATAAGAATAATGTTGGGGAACAAAAGTGAATTAGGACTCCAAATAGATTTCCCCTCCCTATATATGTGTCTATCCATTAGGATAACATTAGGATTACACTGTTGCAGGTCCATTTGCATATATATGTAGTCCTCCACCCCAATCACTCAGTTCTAAAGAAATGAATACTTAGGCATCATAATAGCTCATGAAGAATACGGTTTACATGATGTTCAAGAGTCTGTAGTAGTGGATTTTTAAGTCTTATTCTATCATGAACATCTAACTTAGTTTATATAATACACAATATATAATAGATTATCATATTATAAAATTTATTACTCTATGAAATGTCTGAGGTTTTGGATCATATAATTTGATCACATAGTTTATATTGTTTACAAGGTGTATGAATATATTTCTCAAGGGTCTCTAGAATTCTCAAGCCCTATGCGACTATAAAATATAGTCCTCTACTCAAATACCGGAGTTCTAAAGAGTTTAAATTTTAGTTATCCTACTAGCTCATGAAGTGTACATTTTACCATATGTTCAAGAGTTAGTTGTAGTGGCTTTTTCTAGTCTTCTTCTATCATGAACATCTAAATTCGTTTATATAATACACAATATATAATGGATTCTCAGAGTATGAATTTCATCACTATATGAAATGTTATCATTGTGGATCATTGAATTAGATCATCATGTCTATATTTTTTACAAGGTGTAAAAACATATTTCTCCAGGTTCTCTAGAAATATCATGCACCATGCGACTATAGACACCAATATTCTAAATTCTGATATCATACAATGTGGAAAGCTAGTCATTAATAACATATTTTATCTCCAATAGTAATCAATTTTCACTTTTGTTTCATATACCTATTGTAACATAAATTAAAACATAAAAAACATAAAAAAAATAAATTAATTTGATAGATTATTCAATTAAATAATAAAATTATACATTAAATAACCCATAAAGTTAAGCACACTATACACTTTGTAGTTTCCATTTATTTCACTCCCATATTTGTGTTAATGATTCAATATATGATTCTTCATCAAAAATGTTTCTTATTGTTTTGTAATAAACTTATTCTAGGGTAGAAAGCGTGAGCGTTTTCATACGTTATCTTTTGATTAATGATTCACATTATAATTTTTAAATCCTATGATTGGACAATATGAATATGATTTGATGTTAAAATATTAATATTATCTATAGAATATTATTATGTTATATTATATATAGAATGAAAATGGATTTATAAATATCCCAACCATGTCTATGTTTCAATCTTATTAAATTGGTAGATAATTGTTTTTATATTTCGATAATATTCTTGTGAGACAGCGAGTACATGGGACAAGATTGAGTACCCATGTTCATGGGAGACCACTAAGAAGCTAGGGTCTGGAAAAATACAAGAAAGAGGCATTCCTATTATTTATTATATAATATATTATATTAAAAACATTCATACATTTTACCATGAGTAATGTGATTAACATTATAGTGACATACCATAATTATGATCAGATATTGAGTGTTATGAGGTTTGGTACAAGCATTACCCACTAGTTCTTGAGTGAAGACCCCTAGATATGCAAGTACCTATTCTGGATAAAAATGTCCTTAATAGTTATTTGATTTAATTTATTCTATGTGAACTATAAATAAATAATATGTTCTTTACATGCCAGATATAGCCATGTAGTTTGTAAAGACAAAAACCATGAATCCCAAAGTTAGTCCGTTACATTATTACATTGCATTAATTACAAGGAATAAAATCCCAATGTACTAATTAGTTTAATAGTTATATAAAACCATATTACATTAATGATACCCATATTAAATTTTGGAATAAATAATAAAAAATTATATATACAAAATTAAATGAAATGTATCTTTGAAATATCATTCAAATATTTCATATTTATTACTTTAGGAAATGAAACAAAAAAAGGGTGATCTCAAATGCTTAGTAACGGTGTGTTAAAAAGATTAAATAATTAATAAATTAAAATAATCATCTTGTAAAGGTAAATTACAATTCACATAATTTATATAAACTTACCAATAATGTATATGCAATATGGTATAGTAGATTAATGGAACACATGTCATTTAGACAATAAATTCTTTTTGTTAGGAATCCATATATATTGTAAAAGAAAATTTTTTATGGATAATAAAAATAACTAAATTATAACCATATAAAATGAATAATAATTATCTTTAATGTTTTCTCGACACATGATACCTCAACCATCATGATCTATCCTCCATAATGTTTAATACACAATAGGTAAAAAAGAAAACTAATTTGGACAACTGGTTTCATCTCATGAGACAATAGACACATCGAGGAGATTAAATTAAAAAGTACCCAACTAAAATAGTGAATTTATAAAACATTCATCTTATATATAATAATTTTTTTAATTAATGAACAATATTCCATATCATTATATATTTTTAATGGGTAAAATATACAGATTTATCTATATTTCCCCAATTATTCATGCAACTATGAAAGTAAACGGTATATAAAAAAATGGTACAAAACTTATGAAATAATTATATAAATGAATTTATAATATGTTTATTTTAGTTAAATGTAATGTACAAAAAAATTGGTTGAAATGAAATAATTTTTTCAAGATTATTTTAGTAATCTAAAAAAGTAATATTGAAAAGATATGTTTTACCACATGGTTATATTCATTTTAAGCCCCATAGATTAGAAATATCAATGTGAAACCTGAAATAATTTTAATTTCTATTGATAATTATATTAAATAGAAAAAGGGGTATTATATACCCCTCATTAAATTTCAATTTTTTATAAGAACAAATAATTCTCAATGGAGAGTATAATGAGATTGAATCCTATAAAATTGACGTAACATCGGAATAAGAAGACTCAAAATTAATAAATATCAAATGAAAAAATTTATTTGAAATTAATACTATATAATTAATGATATTATATATCAAATGGGGAAGTGTATACACACCCAAAATAATTAAGTGCTGAATATGAAATTTATCCCACAATTGTAAATGGTGAAATTAAAATCTATTACCTTATGTTTCCTTTTGGTAGCTCACTATTTAAACTAATGTAACATAGTTTTAGGAAATTTATCTAATTAAAATATAATAATAATAATAATAATATAATTTAGATCATATATAGTCCTTTTAAAACATACCATAACCTTCTCATTAATAATCTTTCACAATTTTTATTTTTCTGGGTGTTAGTTACCTTGTATTTCTAGTATAACGTGACTTGTTATATTTTTTATATTAATTAGATAAAATATCATTATCTACATTCATTATATCATTATTTACTTATCATATATATTCATTAAATATAAATTTATAATAATATATAAAATTTGCTAATATGAAATGAAATAAATTGTTAATAGAGATGGTAGGACATACATACACATAGAAGGTTTTTCCATTTTAATTTAATATTATAATATTTAAATCTAAATGATAAAAATTATATTAAAATTAAATCACCATATTTATTTACTAAATTTTAATTTTTTTTAAATTAATTTTTTTACATTCTTTTGTAGTTGGAAAAAATCACATCACATTGAAGGGGTGGAAAACGACACATCCACAAACAAAGTTATCATACTTAATTAAACTGAAAGACTAATGGGTTGTGTTATATAAAATTTATTGAAGAATAAAAACATCATTAATTCCTATATATCACATATAAACTATAAATCCTTATTTAACCCAACAACGACTGTTCGTAATTTTAGAATGAAAGGAATCAAGTCTTGAGGCGGTTGTCGATCATACAAACGAATGATGACGCTATATCCCATTTGATATATGAGTGTGTGATTGTTGGTTAAAAACATTACAGAAAACAATATTTGAAAATTTAATATAATGAGCTTATTTTATATGAAATATATAATAATAATTTTAGGGTGGTTGGAAACAATAATATTAATATGCTCAATGAAGAACATTACATGTTCATCAGGTAATTCCCTTTGAATTTCACCAACAAATCCCTTGGTTTTATTTATTCCAGAGGTGACTATTCATTGAATATGGGATAAAATTTTTGGATCTTTTTTGGACATGTTTGTATTGTAAAAATTTATGGAACTATGTGATGTATTTAGGAGTGTGAGTTCCCTTTTAATGTTGAGGTGGAGATGAATTATTATAAATACAAAATGGTAAATAATATTGAGAGGTATCCCTAACAACATGTTCTTAAAAATATTATCACAATTAAATAAAAGTGAATATATTGAAGAAATATTTCCAGAAAAATATGTTGTGTACATGTGTATAAGCCTTTTCAGCTCCCAAGATTATGGTTTAAACCTTTGCAATGATTGGTTTTCTCATTGTCGTTGTAATTAATTTTAATTTCAATGACAAATATTTTTTTATTCAAAATTGTTTTTAAATTTATCAGAAATTATAAATTATTACTATCATTACAAATATTTAATTCAATTTTTTAAATTAAAATGACAAATGTGGATGAATTTTTTTTAATTTAATTCCTTAGATAAGATGTTAATGTGGGGTTTTAATATACAAATGTTTAAATGTTTTTAAATGTTTTTATATCCGATATAAATGTGAAATTGTTTCCATTGACCTAAATTGGATTAATTTATTCATAATCGATATAATATTACCTTAAAAAAGATATAATCAAACATACCATTACAAATTTTTTTGATGAAATGTTAGTTTTCAATAAAATTCAATATTTATCACTATTCATCAAGAATTGATAATTATCATGAAAAACATTATATGATAATTTTGAAAATATTGGTCAAAAATTATTTTCATTTTTAAAATTAAATAATAAAATATGAAAAATATTGTCAAAAATAGGTTTACCTTTAAAAAGATAAAAACCAACCTTTATTAATATATAGCTTTTATGCCTAAATTTGATTTGTTCTTATAATATGCATATAAAATATATTATAAAATGAGAAAAATATATTTTATTTAATATATAATATATATAATTTTTTAATATCATCATTAATTGTAATTAATTTAATTTACTAAGATTAAATTCCTTTAGATAAAAAATATATTTATTCTATAAAAACATATCTTTTTGTTCATTTGGTTTCAATATTCGTTTCTAATTAATTGGTCACCCATGAATATATCTATTTAATTTCATATGTATGTATACAGAATATTAATACAACAATTTAATTTTTAGAATATAATTTTTATATTAGATAATATTATTAATATTATTTGTTATGATTTGGTCTTGTGTGTAATGCAAGCCATCAAAGAAACTTTTAGCAAGGAATATGAGGAAAAATAAATGATGAAAAAATTGAAATATATAAAGTAGATTTAATAAATTTAAAATAGTATATATTATACTTCCCGTTGGGTTATTATATTACATTATTCACATGATGTCTTCAGTCTCACATGCTATCAAATACGAAATCCATTTTATATAATTTTATTGTGTTACACTATCCCCACCATAAATAAATCATTTCCTTGCAATTTAAACATGATATCATTAACTAAGAATTTGATATTTGAAGACAATAATTTTTTCAATAAACCAAATAACAAATATGGTAAACATCACATATTATTAATAATATAAAAATGAAAATGTGATGTTCACCACCAAAGAAGACCTTCAAATAAAAAAACAATTGGGAAAACATGTTCATTGAGGAGAAATATAACTATCATGTATTGATGTAGAGGGAAAGAGAAAATGTCTAGATAAATTTTGATGACCAAAAATTCATAAAATAGATATTTGGAAAATTCCAGTTATATCTTAAAATTGATGATAATAGGAATACATTTTTTTTATGAACCCTTTTCTTGGTGTTGAGTAATTTGTTCATAATAAATGAAATTAAGGAAATATAATTACGTGATACATTTATTTTTAAAAATCATAATATTATATATTTTTTATTCATTAAAATGTTTTTTCTCTATCAAACAATACACGTTGAATCATGGGATTATGTAATTCCTCAATCTCTAAAAAGAAATACAATGTTCAAATTAAGCCATTTAAAAATAGTAATCATTTCCAAATATTTATGATCCAAAAATTTATATTATATATAATATATATTATGTATATCAATAATTAAAATATCCAATATCATTAACTCAACATTTGGAATTTATTAAGGTTTATAATTCCATCCACCACATGTTTTCCAAAAAGTTCCACTTACTATAAAATTCCTTTTCATGAAACCAATCTTCATATGATATCGCATTATCAATAAAAAATTACTATTGCAGTGAAACAATATTTCATAAATCATATGATGAGAAAATCATCAATTAAATAATTTCACAAAATATTTTATAGATCAGTATAAAAAATTACATTAGTCAGTCCTCTCTAGTTGTTTCAAAAACATATGCCTAATGTTGATCCATCATCTTCTTCAAAGGTATATTCCCTTGACTCTTGGGCATTCATTTTAATAGTTCGCCATATTATTTTCATGGTAACATTTAATATCATAATTTTAATTCTTTTATTATAACTATTTTTTTATTTACCCATCTTATAATACTGATAAAAAACTCTCAGTCGTTTCAAACATTTCCCACAGTGATTGTTTAAACTTTTAAACATGATGGAATAAACTTCTTCTATTCTTCCATTTATATTTTATTTACCATTCCTTACACTTATTATATATCTTCATTTTCAATTCATAAGACCTGGATAATACTTTCTCTATCCTTATATAACATAAAAATATCTCAAATTTTTATGAAATGGTTTGAGACTCCAACACCCATTAGTGAGATTGATTAATACCTTCATCAAATTTATGAATCATGCACTACACATTACATTTGAAATCAGTTTCATACCATGATATCCATGAAGAGTAGTCATTATACTCTATAAAACATTATTCATTCTTTTTATTTAAACTATAAAACATTCTGTTTATAACAATTTATTACTCATGACAAAAATATTTGTCAAAAAATTCATCCTTAAATGCATTCCAATCATTGAGTTATATTTTCTATTCATTCATATTATTATGCATAAAAGACCACCATCGATCATCATTGACATTGAAATAATAAAATTCAACTATATCTCTTTAATATTAACCACATCCTAAAACAATTAATATATTCTCTAATGACTTAGTCTATTACGCGTCCACCATTAGGTCTGTAGTCCCAGTAAATGTTGGGAGACTATATTAGAAAAATTCATCCAAAATCAATGAATTTCATTATGGAATAGGTTTTTATGTATTTATAAGCATATTTTTGATAACCCCATTTAGCTTCACTAATAAATCAAAATCTTTTGTTGTTCTAATATCATCCGTATTGGCTTCCTTAACTAGGTAACCACTATATTTGACACATGAATTAATAAACTTATTCTAATCATGTACAATTTAAAAAAATTAATATACTATATTGGATCATAAAATTATGAACATTTTAAAATTATATATATATTATAATAGTTTACTTAAATATAAAAATTTATTCCAAGCTAATATCATAATCATATACACAATTTATTTGGGGATATATTTACATTTGAATCATTCATAATATTTTGTAATGAAAATTTGAATTATCTTATGAGTATACCCTGGGACTATAAATCTAGGTGTGTTATATGGACCAATGTTGTGTACTACGCTATTCAAATGTTTTTCTTGACAGTCATTTTCATAGTTTCTACCCCTAGGTAGATTTTTTTCCAGATCCACATCCACTTGTATTATCAATACAATGACGTATTTCTATAAATACCAACATAATATACTTCTATCCAGAATTTGAGGAAATTATTTTATTAGTATCCTAAATCTATATCTTCATGTTATGTTCCATAAATGAGTTTTACCGAAATATAGTTTCAAAAGATTCTACTAAATATCTCAATAAAGAACAATAATTTTATCACAATAGATATCTAAAACACCATCCATTTAATTTATAAACTGAAAATGAAATGTATCTTTAAAAATATTAAATGTAAAATTACCCTAGATAACAATAAGAAAATAATTTTAGAAAACAATTATTATTAATTATTATATGTCATTAATCGCAGGAGCATGGTACCTTTAATATAAAGATATATCCTTAAGTCAGTTTAAAAAAAACATGGTAAAAACCCATCTAATTTGGAAAACTGATTTTTTCTGATATAACAAATGATAAATCAAGGGACACACATTAAAATTTCTCCCACCATTGTTGTGAGTTTAATAATCATTCCTTATATATAAAATAATCAACATATTTAATGAATGACATTCCTTATCATCACATGTCCAAATTGACTACAAATATTGTTTTATCAATATTACACCAATTAATATAATACCAATTAATGTGAACACCATATGTAAAAAATGTTATATATATTAGGAAATAATAGTATTAATGTAATGATAATATTAATATTTATTATAAATTTTATGTTTAATAAAAATGATCAAAAGGAGGTGATTGTTTCTATAGAATTTCACGAATAACCAAAAAAGTGACATTGCAAAGAAAACTCTTACCTCATAGTAACATTCATGTAAAAAACCTAGGTTGAGATAGTTCAATTTGAAATAAAAAATAAAATTAATTCGTTTTTAATAATTATATTAAACTACAATATGGAATAATATGAACCACATTAAATTGAATTGCATCATTATTATAAATAAGACTCAAGAGAGTGTTAATTAAGAAAAAACCCCTTATGACTATGTTACAATCAATATTGGAATACCCAATAGTAATAATAATCAAAATGAAAAATTTAAATAGAATGATTTTAAATTAATTAATTAAATAATATATCCAAATGGGTATGGTACACACCACAAAAATGATATTAGTGGTGAAGATGACATTTATCTCACAGATGTAAAAAGTGGGATGAATATCATTTACATTACACATCCATTTGGTTGATCACATTTTAATATCCAACAACATCGTTTGAATAATGTTATTATATTTCTATAAAACCATTTTATAATCTATTATATAATATATAATCCTTTTATAAAATATTATATCCCATTCATTAATAATCTCTCCTCATTTTTATCGTTTTGGGTGTAAATTTAATTTCTTTTTTAGTATGTCATGAAATTTTTTTCTATTCCTATTTACTAAATAATTAATTTATCATCTATAGAATTTAATCCATGATTTATATATCAGAAATATTATGTAAATATTTTTTTAAAAAAATCCCTTAAATTTGGATATAGTAAATGAAAACAATCGTTCAATGAGATGATATGCCCTATGTAAACATAACCATTTTTTCCATTTTATTTTCATTTTAAAAAAATATAATGTAAATAATATATATGAATATAATAATTATAATATAATATTTATATCATTTATTACAAAAAATTTTGTTTAATGAACTTAAACACATTCCATGTTTAGTGTGAATGAATAACATTTCATTGATGAGGTGGTAGTCCACATGTCTAATATGGACGTCATCGAATTCAAACAAAATCGATAAAATAAGGTTATGGGTTATATAAAAATTAGACAATCTAAATGATAACATAAAATTAATATATATCACATATAATAATTAAATCAATTTTTATTAAAAAAAATTAATGGTAGAAATGGACGAACGAATGATATCGGTTCATGGGGTGGTAGTCCAGCAAACACACGAATGATTACTATGTATCCCATTTAGAAAAATTGTGTTAGAACGTAGATCATAAACATGAAATAAAAAAATGTTTATATATTTAATATATTGATGATATTATATAAATTTTTTTATAATAACAAATGAACTGGAGGCGTGATATTTTTATATATATAAAAATATAGACACTATGGATAGGCCCCCATACAAAATATTCCTTAAATAATGGTCCAAACTATTTAAATTTGGAAATAGTTTTGAAATATTTCAATAAAATATATTTTTTTAAATGTTATTAGGTCATTGTAGGAATCATGTTTATTGTTTTGACCCTTGTTAAGCTTGTTTTTCTCTTAATCGCTGTAATTAATTTTAGTTCATTTGTCATGTAATTGTAAAAAAACATACATTAACATTTTAGAAATTATAAATTATTATTTTTCAAAATATTGAATTCATTTTTCCAAATTCAAATTTTACAATTGGTAGAAATTAATTTCGATTTATTCCTATAGACTGGATGAGAAAACTGTTTTTCAAGTTAAAAATGTTAAAAATGATCAAAATACAAGTATATCCAATTTCAATGTGAAATTTATACCATTACCATAAATTGGATTAATGTATTTACATATGATATATTTTTACATTTAATCTAATTTAAAATATAATTTATAATTATAAATTATATACATGAATTTTTTTTTTTCAAAAAAATAATTCATTTTTTATTAATCATCAAAGAAAAAATCACATAAAAATATGAAAAATTGATCCTAAGAAAATTTTAATGTTAATAATTCGAAAATGATATTTTTTTTTCATACAAATTATAAAAATGTGTTAAAATGTATTTTTAAAATAGTTTCCCCATTAAAATGGGGTAATACTTCATTTATATAAACACGGTTTTTTGTCCGTAAAATTTTGTTTGATCTTATCATATACCAATAATATAAATTTAAAAATTTTAAAAACATATTATTTTTATATAATTAATATAACTAATTATTATCATCCAATAATATTAATTAATTTGGTTTATTATGATAAAACCCATTTGGAAAATAAATATTATTTTCTATAAAAATAGGTTCCTTTATATTTATTTGGATTATATATTAATTTATAAAAAAATGTAGAAAATGAATTAAAATCTATATTTTCATAGGCCATTTAATGTTATTCATAACACCTAATTTATATTCTAGGAGAAAAATTTATTCTTAGATAACATTATTAATGTTGTTTGGTAAGATTCAGTTTGGAGTGTAATGCATGACGGTTAAAAAAATCATTATGCGAAACAAATGATTAAATAAATATTTTTTGAATCAATATATAATGAATAAATTAAATTTATTTAAAGTATTAAATATTATATAATGTATTTGGATATTATATTCCATTATGCACATGATTTTTCATGTCAAACATACTATCATTTATAATCTCCATTTTTATAATTTTTGTGTCTTAAATTCTCCCCATCATAAATTAATTATGTAATAGCCATTTAAACATGATCACAGTAAATAAGGATTTCATATTAACTAAATAAAATAATTTTTAAATAAAAATCAGATAAATAGGGTTAATGAAACATCCATTTAAAGTATGGAACATAATAATGTGATGTTCACCACACAACTAGGTGTTAAAATTGGATACAATAAGGTAAAACATGAACATGGAAGAAAAATACAACTACAATGTTATGATTTATAGTGATAGAAAACATATTCATAGAGTTGACGAATTCATTCACTCTACATGAGTGTAATGAAATATTATGTTTATAATTCATAAGAATAATATTTTTTTTTCCATATACTTATTTAATATCATCTATTAACACAATTTGAAACATAGTTTTATATAATTCATCAATCTTTAAAATCGCAACCACTGTTCCGCTTAAATATTTTCATAAATATTAATCATATATAATGATTATGATCAAATAATTTATAATCATTTGAATTGTAGTTATTATAATCTTATTTATGTTTTCTTTATCAATATTATTATTATCTTACAAAATTATTTCAACATTAGGAATATATTATAGAAGGTCTTCCCATCAACTATGCATTTTTAAAAAGGATTAAAATTCTACTAAATCATGTTTAATGGAGGAAATAAACAAATTATACAAAATATTTATATAAAAAGTAATAAATTAAATTCTGTATATATTTTAAAAATCATTTGATGAGAAATTCAACAATAAAATACTTTCAAAACATATTTCATTAACAAAAATATCGACACAAATTAATAATTCAACTTTGATTGTGTTAATAACATATTCATTACATTGGTCCTTTAGATTAATATGAGTTATATTTAATTTACTCTTAAGGGATTCATATTCATATTTTCCAGTATCCAAGAAGTTTTAACACAAATTAAAATCATTTCCCTTCTTCCATTTTCATTAATTTTCCTCAGTACCCTGTTTTATATTCTAATACAATACTCAAAATAAATTCATGAATTTCATTGGAAGATTCGTTCCACAGTTATCACATGATATAAAATACTTATTTACATTATTCCCTTATTAATTAATTTTCTCAATAATTTTATTCATCTTTTTATTCCCTTATAATCTACCAAAAACCGGTGATTTCTTTTCGCATCTTGATTGGACATAAAACTATCTCATCGTATAAAGAAATGGTTTGAGATAGCAGTGACCTTCAAAGGAGCAACATTATTCCATCAATAATGGGATCAATATTTTACTCAGTGTTGTGTATTTAATTTATTACACACCATTATAAACATATAATTGTAGATTAATTCTTATAAAAACAATATTCATACTTTCTCAATATACTAATGAACATTTTCATTGTCCTAGTTCTTTTCTTGTGAGGTTAATTTTGGAAAAAAAATATGTCTCTAATTTTCTTCTAATACGTGACTTATATTTTATATTTCTCCATAACATTCTTAATCAATTACCACCATTGATCCACGTCTCTATTGAGACTATACATTATATGTTAAACCTTTTAATTTTTACGACATCTATTTTCCAAGAATATCCTATATAAATACATAATTCATATATCTACCTCTATTGGGTCAATAGTGTCACTAAATAATGAGGTCTTCTGTCATATAATGCGACCCAACATCAATGAATCACGTTTTGGAATAAGTTTTTCTTCCGTGGAATGGTTATATATTAGAAACTATTTAATCTCTTTAATACAACCATACCATGATTAGTTATAATACTAGAATTATTGGCTTCATGGGTATTTAAACCTCTATATTGTCCGTGAGTATTGATACACTTTTTTCTTCCATGATCATTTCTAAACAATTAAATATAAAAATTTACATTATAAAATTCAAAATGTTTTATAATTCTAAATATGGAATAACACATAACATAAATTGAATAATATTATTCCTATATAATGTCATAATAATATAAAAAATTTCTTTGGTGATATTTGGGCATTAAAATACATCATAATTAATTTTAAATAAAACATTAACTATCATAAGATATCCCTTTGGAGTGTAGAACCAGTTTCATAATAAATCTCATTGTTATGCTCCATGTTATGCTTCAGTTAGGCCTAGCATAACATTATGGACATATTACAACTAGGTAAATCTACTCTAGAACCATACCCACATTCAATATCAAGATAAGTATGTATTGGTAAAAATACTAACATAATATATACCACAAAAAATAATAGAATTTATTTTATACCTATCCTCAATGAATAAATTAATGTTATGTTTCCAATTCTATGTTTTCAAAAAAATAGTTTATAAAGTTTATAGTAAAATTCATTCATTACAAATTATAATGCCTTAAACCTTGAATCCTATATTTAGTGACTCATTTTTTTAATATTGAATTTTTATATGGGATCAAATCTCAAAAGATATATTATTTTAATAGTCTCGGAAAACCATATTACATATATATCACCAATATTATTTGGGGAAATGGAATATAAAACAATATACCTAAATAAATTAAATTAACTACATCCAAAAATATTAATTCTAGGATTTATTCATTATATCATGTGGAATTGAAACATGATAAGGGTGATCTCAAATTCTCAGTAAGTGTAAGTATAATGGAAACAAAAATGAATAAGTGAGAATAATAATCACAGAAATGTAAGTAACATATCTCAAATACCATATAAATTTATAGATAAGTAATAATTAGTATTGAATGGAAAATAATTGAATCACATGCCATATGATAACTAAACTGCGAATGAAAAGAATCAAAAAATAATGTCAATGAAAAAAATTTATCGTCAAATATATATAATGGGTAAAATATATGTATTTTTTAATACTTCCCCAATTAAACAAATAACTATGAATGTAAAAACTGTATGTAAATAATTTTATATGATTTAATAATTATAATATCCATGGAATAATAATATTCATATTTTATAAAAATTTAATTTATAATAAAAATTATCATAATTAAGTGATATATTCATTATAATGGTAACAACCACAAAAGAATGTGATAATGGAATGATAATATTTACCTCTGGGTAATTTTCCAGTTCAAAACCCATGGATGAGTGTTTTATATGATAAAATCATAAGAACATGTTGTATGAGTTAATCATGAAATTATATAATTTTTTTTAATATAATGTATATACCCTACATTAATGTGACTATGTTCTTAATAAAAAATATGTCTTAATGGGGTGTAAATTAAAATGAAATTCATTACATGTTTAGTAAAAAGTGAAATAGAAGGCCCAATATTAATAATATTAAAATTAAACATTTAAATAAAAGGAACATAAAATTATTTGTGAAATAATATATCAAAATGTTCTTTATATAGACCAAAAAACGAATTATGTGGTGAATAAGACATTTCCCCAATATATGTAAAAATGTGCGATTTAAATCTCGTAACTCACACTTCATTTTGGTTGAACTCTCATTAACCTCTTCTATAATGGTCTTAATAATATAATTAACTTACACTAGAGATATAATAATATCTATTATACCAAATATATTTCTTTCACAACATATTATAATCCATTCCCTATAAATCATTAATTGTTGTCATCATTTTGAGTGACAAGTGCCCTATGTTATGTAGAATGTCTTGGCTGGTATCTTTTGTTCCAATTAATTATCTCATGAGACCATCATATCAAGGATGAAAAATATAAATAAATATAATATATTTTCATAAAATATGTATTTAGAATAATCCAAACGATATGGAGAACAGAAAATAAATTTACTATTTATATACAAGGTACACCGTACGTTTGTATGAACGTTGTTTCAAAATTATTTTCATACTTGAATAATGAAAATTAATTTATATTTATGAACATTATAATTATATAATAATATTTCCATCATATATTTCACACCTTTTTATTAAAAATATCTTTAATACATTCCATGTATAGTGTGAATGAATCACATTGTTTTGGTGAGGCAATATTCCCCACATCCACAAATAAAGTTTTCATAATCCAAAAAAATATAAATAAAAATGATATGTGTTAAAAAAAGATAATATAAGAAAAAATACATCATAAAAATCATATATACAAAATATAAATAATAAATACTTATTTATTTCATTCTATGAAATGTGGTAGTGGAAGAAAGAATGACATCAGTTTACGTGGTGGTAGTCTATCGTACACACAATCACAGATTGTGTATCCCATTTCATTGAAGTTTATAATATTTACATGAAAACATATTATTATATTAATGATATTTTTTTATTATATAATAAATATAATAAAATAAATTATGGGGTTGAGAAATAAATTAAATTAAAGTGCTTACTAAAGAATGTTATCTCTTTAATATGTATCTATAATTTGTTTTCATTAAAGGACTTCATTGGATTGATTTAAAAAAAATATTAGGATATTATTATCAGGGTGGAGAATTTGGGGAAATATAGATATCTTGATTTTTTTGAAGAACTAAGTGGTTGATTTTCCATTAATATTTGAATCAGATAGAAATTATTGTAAATATAAAATAGTAAACATTATTTAGAGGTATCCAATAAATCATGTTCTTATTGTAAGGATGAATATTACATCCAAGGTATTATATGGTCTTAATATGAAAATAAAATATGTTTTATACACTATTATATGTCATTTTTCCATTATGTTTATGGTTTAGTCCTTTGTTAAGCTAGATTTTCTATTATTCATTGTAATAAATTCACTAATATTAGTGATCAAAAAAATTTTAATTAATTATAAAATATTAATTACTCTTATTAGAAATAAAAAATAAGCTTCTCTAAATAAAAATCAATTATTTTGTATAAATTAATTTAATGTAAATCTAACTATTGGGATGAGAAAAAAAGTTTTCAGAGTAAACATTTTCAATACATTGAAATGTTTTTATATCCAATTTCAATGTAAAATTGATTTCAACGAGATAAATTTGATTAATGGAATTATAATTTATCTAATGAGACATTAAAACATATTTACAATATAATTTATGTTTATTATATATGTAAAAGAGAAGGAAATAATCAATTAAAATTTAGTATTTTTCCAAATTTATCGAAAAAATGAACTTCTAAAAAAAATTACAAAAAATTACAAAAAAAAAATTTCAAAATTAATATATCCTAAAATAAATCCTATTTTGTAATATAAAATTTATCTTTTTTTTCAAAATTTAGTTTTTAAATTGGTATTCCCTTAAAGGGAAGAAAAACTTCCATTGTAAAAATATATGTATTATGCATAAAATTAGGATTGTTCTTATCTAATAAATATGAAATCTATTTGAAAAATAAAATGAGTAATTTTTTTAATATAATATATATATATATATACATATATCTGACTAATTTCGTTTGAAAATACTAATTATTTTAGCTTATTAATATAAATTTCCTTGGGAAAATACAAATATTTTTTTATAAAACAATTTTCATATATATTAATTTAGATTCTATAGTTAGTTATAATTAATTGGAAATAAGTGAATTAAAAAATATATTTTCATTAGTTAGTTAATCTTATTCAGAAAATAGTTTTTTATTTCTAGTACATTATTTTCATTTAATATAATAGTTTTAATAATATTCGATACGATTCAGTCTTAAATGTAATGCAAGCCATCAAAAAAACCTATTACCTGTAACAAATGATTAAATAAATATTATTCCCATTAAAATATATTAAATATATTGAATCTATTTAAAATAGTAAATAAACTATATAGCATCTGGATATTATATTCTATTATGAAATTGATTTTTCGTTCCATAAATGTAGTAAAATACAATGTCCTTTTTTAGAATTTCCGGGTGTTACAGAGTTTCAGTCGCACCACCCACCTATTTTTACAGGCATGATAATACTTTTTTATGATATTGATTTCATTTATATAAATTATTTTTGGACATCTATATATTCACCTTTATTATGGAGTAAATCATATTTTGAATATTATTTTTCAAATAATGTGAAACTAATAGGAAGTTTATATCCTTACTATGTAAAATATAAGGATATCATTGATGGAAATTAATGAATTTTAATTTATTAATTCAATATTTTTTATTTTGGTAGTTGATAGATATCATTATAATATATGTTTTATATCAGGATTCATGTTGGGGATGAACTATTATACTCATTTTATCGAGTCTCTCTGTTTTAATCATTCACATGTAAATAATGAGATCGATAGTTTTTACTATCTTGAGGATTGATTGATATGTGTGATTCCTTATCACATTAATATCTTTTGGATTAAAACTCCATAATAGGTATATGAATAATTCCCTTATGTAATAGGGGAACCTATATAACGAAAACCATTATAGGTAGATGGGTTCTAATGATGGATCAAAAAAATGATCATTTGGTATCGAAATATAATGTTATATTGATTCTAATCAGATAGGAATTGGGAAAGTCATCTACGGTCCTACATGTTGTACATCCCATAGAGGGTGGTCTATTATAAAAAACTATCAATTTACCATAAAAATTTATACTAATCCATAATTCCATCAACATCTAGTTGAATTTTTTAGATGGGTGGATGAGACATTTAAAAATATACTTCCAGTTTTCTTGGTAACTTATTAGTGGATTTGGTGAAAGATTTGATTATGGATCATTTTTAAGATAATGTGTGATACAATTATTATTGGAGAAATAACACTATTTCAATCATTCTATAAATGTTTTAATTATTAAAATTTTCTTATAATATATTTTATTATTAAAAATGATCTATTTTTTTATTGAGAAACCTTTAAAATATTTAATATTCTTTTGTCTTGAAATAATTTTTAATTATATCACCCACACAATAAGTAGACTCATATGAAACTGTATAAATACAATCATTGAGTACATAATTCATATTTCGTATTAACATAACCCAAGGTAAATCATAATTATTTGAAAAATTAATACATCAAATTCATTTTCATTATTATCGCCATGTAATTAGTTGGAATTATGATGGAAATAACAAGTCTACTAATCTATAAAAGTTGTTAATATAAAGATGATATCTATTTTTTTATTTTCAAAAAAATGTTACAAAAATTAATGAAATTTAATACTTCTCAGCAATTGAAAATTTAATTCACTAACATTTCATCAAAATAGATGATTGTATGTTAGAAATGATTCCATGGTTTTTGGAATGGATTTTAGTTTATTTTTTTCTTGAATCTAAAAGACGTGTTGTTTTAAATTATTTATTTTTTCCCAGATCATTAAAAGTTTTTATAATTGTGTTCTTATTGTAGTGAGAGATGTGGTTTTATCTCTAACAAGGTCCCAATGGGGGTGTAATAGGGTTCTAGTGGTAGTGATATGTCTGTATTGTATTCCAATATGGATTTGGAGGAATTGAATTTGGGTCTATGTGAATTATATTGACGTTTCTTATTTTAGGAAAATTTTGATTTACTAACAAATTGGTTTGGGTTTATGACTGGGTGGAATTTTTTAAATTAGTTCCACCATGTATTCATTAAGTGACTCTTAACAAGGATCTGATAGTTTTGGAAAAAATTAAAATCTTAATTTTTTAAAGACAACTCCAAATCAAAAAAAATTATATAAAACAAAATATAAGTTTATGTGAAGGCCTTGAGTATTCAAAGAGATTAAATTGTTGTTAGATATGATTTTGTAAATTTAAAGAATTCGATTTTTGAATTAAAAATTAAATATTAATAGACAGAGTTGGATTTCTATAAGGGGGAGACTATTTGATTGATTATTTTGGGATTCTTAGTGTAGGAGAGTATAATATAGGATATTATAGAAGAGTTTATGTGTGATGAAAAACTATAAAAGAGGAATAATGTTCCCCACATGTTCGTGTGTTTGAAGAGGGATTGTCTAACCATTAATGTTTATAAGACTTTAAGGATACATACCAATTCAATGTCTTGAATAAGATCAATAAGATGTGATAATTTCATGATTAAATTAAAAATACAAAAAATGAAATATACCTATCCAATTATAGAATAACAGTAAACATTAGATAATTGATTCATTTAATTTACTCAAAAATGAATATGTTATATCAATTGAAAGTCTATTATGTATATATTTATTATTGTTCTATATTATGATGATTTTTTATTCACAAAAACTATTAATTCCTTTGTATCAAAAATCAATAATGAAAAGACAACAAAAATTAGAGATGTGAGATTAGTTTTTTTGGAATTAATGTCAAATATAGTATAAAAATGTAAATTTATTTTTAAAAAAATAAAATGTTAATTTTTATCTTCCCAACATTGATTCACACAATATAATATATATTATAATGAATAAATCAGTAGATATTGATAAATATTGAAATTGAGATTAAATAAATACCAATTATTTTAAATGCATTATTGAAAATATAATATATATATTTTTCAAAAGTCATATATTTTATACATTATTATTATTCATTGATTCATTTAAAAATAATCAACATGATATTTATAAATTAAAGATCATATTTTTCATTATTTTGTATTATATGGTTTTCCTATAAATTTATTTTTAATGTAACATTTTTTTGTTGAAATAAGTAACACGTAGGATAGAAAAAACCAAAAAATGTAATTCATGGTATAATTTATTCCTTGAGACATGATATTATTTATATTATTTGAAATATAAATAGGTATTTGTACTATCTATTTCTATGTTAAAATATTTTCATGTCAAATATGAAACGTGTTAACATGGTAGTATATGTGCGATGCACATTGAGTTAAATCATATAGAAGGATGTTCCAAATGAATTAGAGGTGATAAAAAATCAATAATTAAATTTTATAAAAATACCATGTTCTATGGATAGTCCAAACACATCAATACCAAATATCATATTATTTCTGATAAGATGGGGGATGAATATATGAAGTTATATTTTTTCATATGTAAGGATAAAACTGAAAATATTTTTATAAAATTATTTCATATAAACTCATTAGATAAATTAAGAATAATATTCAATATTATGAATAAAATTAATTTTTTTGTATGTTTCTAAAATAACAATTAAATTACATTTATTTTTATATTCATAAAGGAACATGAGAATATATTTGTTTGATTCAACTAATTTAGAGTTGGATAAGTTATATAATAATTTATTAGTTTAGGTGTGTAACAAATCGGTAAATAATAAGTTGATGTTCAATATTTTGTTCTGGAAACTGTTATTGGATTCAATTGAGAATGTTCATGCTCATGGGACTAATTATTAATGAATGTCAATAGGTGAATACACTGGTATTTGGTCGAGTATTCAATATCAAATCATGGAAAAGAGTTTTGTGTGATAATGTGCCAATTTATATATTCATGTATCTAAATATTTTAATTTATTTATGTTTTGAATGTATATATTTTATTTATACTGTTCTGAATAATTGGAGTTCATCTCCATTTGTTTTCCATTAATTTATTTGATTATATTTTATAATATTTAGATAATGAAAAAATATATTATGATTTATTGTCTTTAATAAAAAAAATATATCATTATATATTAGTAGGATGATCACATTAATATCTATGATAAAAATAATGCACTTCCATATATCCTCATTATTGGATGTTTTATTTAATTTATTAATACCTGAATGAAATGATATAATCTATTTATTGTATCTTTATAATTTAAGTAATGATATAACATAAAACAAATATATGAAACTATAAATATTTATATTTAGGTATTATCAATTAAATATACGTAGGTTATATATAGGAAAATATTTAATAACAAAATTATTGAAATTAAAAAGATATACTTAAATTTATCATCATGTTTTTTTTCTAATACACAAATTTATTCCTTATATTTTTTATCACATTTTGTAATGACCCAACATATAATATGTGTATAACTATATGGACAATTATGAACCTTTGACATATCCCCCATAAATCATCAAACACTAGAAACAGGAATTTAGGGTTTACCATACTTTTTAGGGAACAATTTCCCTTATAAGATTATAGTACATACTGGATGTCACAATACATACTAAAACAAAACTAACAATAAAAAAACATGTAAAATACATTTCCTAACATAGAATTCACCAAATGAACATCAATAATGAAATAATGTCTAGATATCAAAATCACTTAATTTTTAAAAACAAAATAAAGTACCCTCACCACAGACTATACTAAATGAACAAACTGATATGTAATCTCAATAACCCTAATAAAAACACAAAGGTAAATATATACTCTTCAAAATAAATTATGTATTTAATGTGGTTTACGATATGTCTTATGATAAAAATGATAACTTCAAACTAGTAAAACCATCATTGTATATTACCATGTAATAATAAATTATAATATTATTAATAATAAATTTTCCAAAAAAATTCAATATGATGGATTAATATTATGAGAATTTTAATTTTTTTTAGAGGTACAATTGATTCTGGTATTACAAATATTCAAACTTATATTTTTTAAATTAGAACATCATTAAATAAAGCTATATAATTATTTTTTAAATCATTCTATACAGTCTAACATCTCATAACCGTTTATCTCAAAATTATAATAAGTTACTCACAATAATTCTAAAAAAATTACTCTTCTGAATTGTATTTCAATGAAGATAATAACATCACACCTGAACATAATCAAGACATAGCTATTCACATGAATGAGTTCACAAAAAACATACTCTGAAAAATAGTACACATATGTTACAAAAATATTCAAATAATAATACTTAATCAATGGATATGAAACATATCTATAAAATATAGTTGAAAAAAGTAATTATTTATTAACTAAATAGAACATTAGAAAAATATTTCCCTACAGTTTATTTTATCCTCTACTGAAATATTTATCTAAATGATATCTTTTATATATATATATATATATATATATATAAAAATTAAACATAAAGAAGTATTTAAGTGAGGAAAGGTTCTCCAGTAGTGGAAATAAAAATTTCTGGAATGAATTTTCCATATAACATTAATAACACTCAATGAATGTATCAAAAAATATATTCAATCGAAAATGCTTAGAGATAAAAAAGTATGTATTTTAACCCATGTTAGTAGGATCAATTTATCGGAAATTAAGAATAATATGGTTATATTGAATAATGGATATAAAAATATAAATATTAATGAATACATTTATAAACAAACAAACAAATAATTACATTTTTTGAAAATTAATTTCTAGAATACAAAAATCCATTACTAAAAGGATAGTGTTACTCATAGTCCACTTCCACATAAGAGTGAAATAAATTTTATAATTGTTAACATAAAAATTTGTCCATATCATATATAGGGGATTCATGAGTTCCCTTTTTGATCTTTGGATTAAAAATATGTTTGAGATTTAGGATGGAACACAAGATATGTGTCTTATAAATCCGAGATTATTGATTGTGTATTGTCATATTGGATTTATATTTATTTTAAAATTTTAAGTGAATTTAGGAATAATAATTAATTTTTCAGATCCCTATAGAGGATAACACGATAAGATGATTTAGGGGGGGTTAATCCGGGTATTGAAATTTGAAATACTTATTCCATATTGAGTGAGGATCATATTATCTCATATTGAGGAATGATTTGATTTCACAATAGCTTTAACCTCATTAAGTGATGATAATTATAAAAAACACATGACATTATAACTACTTCACCCAGTCTATCATATTCAAAATTTAAATCACTACATTTCACCTGTGTCACAAATTACTATAATTCTCTCTGCATTATAAGTAAATTTTAGAGTAGTTTCATTAACACTTATGGTTCACTATAATAAAAAATTTAAAAACCCACGTCTCCTGACCAACAATGAAATCACGGCATCATTTTCTAAATCTTATATTCTACATAAGATGTTATTATGAGCATACACAGAAGATAGTGTTTCACTTACACACAAATAATGTGATATTATAATGACTATTGGAATCCTAGAAGAACACAACCACCGACATTCACCCTTATAGATGATATATTGAATAAAACTATAAGAAAAATTTAATTAAATTTCAATTGACTATCTATATTTTTTCCCATAATGGTCTCTTAAGGATTTTTATGTGTGCCAAGTGCACAAAATTTTTATTGGAATCATCATGAACCATTTAAAAAATTTCCATCCTGAGATTAAATGAATAAATAAATTTCATTTTTTGTCCTGGATAAAACTACAAAGAGACTGAAACTACATGACTATGGTGTGGAATAATATTCTTCAGCAATGTTTTACTCATATTGAATTTACTATATCATATGAACCTTCACTACCCAATTGATATCAATTACCTAGTTCTAACAATGTAATGGAAATTTTAATATTGTAAAGTTTTTTTATTGTTTAACATATCTAATTCTCCCCAAGTAGCTACTTTCCCATAAACTCACAGACAATTCCTAACATGATATTATGTAAATTCTCCTCACATGGAACTGATTGAATCATAGAAACATTATTATATAATGATATCAAATAGGGAGGATGACTTAAAATATTCTACTCATGTGGAATTCATACAATCGACGATGAAAGGAATCACAACATCATGTAAACATTCTATTTTAAATTGATTGTGGAATAAAAATTTATCTTTCATGTGGACCCATTGAAATCATCTATTACTCAGAAATTTATCAAATAGGTTCATGCACTATGGAATACCTTGTTACAATAGGGAAAATGTAGTCTGATTCCAACATTGTACATAATCTATATTTCCCATCAAATATGAGAAAATATCTCCCCTAAAATACTCAATTATGTTCTATTTGTGGTTATTATAGCCTATATCGACCCATTCCAACATATACATGTGAGGATAAGAACCATCATAAAACCATATCCTAAGCCATGGGATCCCATTAGACATAAATATTATTGTATAAATTAGTGCTCACTTAAACACCCCTTCTACTCTGATGTGTAAATTATAACCTGATCATAGACAAATTATTTTTATGGTGATGGTCAATCATTGTCATTGAGTGGTCTTTGCCAAGTGTTTTTATCATAACTAAAAACATTTTCCTTGAACATCCTCATTATATCATTGGAAAAGAATATACAATGTAGGAAATATTTCATTTCAACTATAATATAGTCTCCCAAAATGAAAAATATTCTATTACATACAAATAATATTTTTAATAATATTTGTCAATGAGTAAAATCTTACCTTAAATTTCCTAATTCATGACCTTGTTAAAAAACACAAATCATTAAATATAAAAATGCGTTTTGGAAATATATATGACCCTTTGGGTTTATTTAAAATATATAAAACACTACATGAGTTACATGCAATAAAAATTTCACATTGATAATGTGCACCAATAACACCCTAATCGTCAATTCTATTCCTACATGTGCAATGCTTGGGGTCTAATACAGGAATTGGTTGAAAATTTTTCCCAACAAGATTTGTATCCATTGAAATACCACATTTCATTACAATTTATTTGAAATTTAAACCCCCCTATCTCAAAATTTCATCCCCATTCAAAAATATATGGATCATTCTACAAACATTAATGTGAACCGTAAAAGTTAAATTCTCTGAAATGTTTATAATTTTGGATTATAAATCCAAAAAAGTGATGTGATAACACATACCTATCTCAGCAATGAATCAATAGGGATGAGAAATTCTATCCGTGATTAAATTTAATTGGTATACATTATTATTTTCCATGATAAAACTAATGGTTATAAAAATAATATTAAGAAGTTTCATTATCAATATATAAAAAAATTGATCTTTTGTTTTTTCATAAATGAGGAGAATAATTACATTCTCTTCCTTATACATTATAATAATGGAATATTACTTATATGTGTATTTTCCTCATATGATTTATATTTTTTTTCTATGATTGATCTCATATGATTTATTTCACAAAGTTGTAATAGGATAAATGACCTCAATAGCCATATCATTATGTTCTTCCTTCACCCAAAAAGGTTGGTTTCATTATTGAGTAACAACAATGTACTCATCCTATGTGGTACTCATAGATATACAATCCAAATTATTTATTATACATGGTATTAATGGTATTCCAAGATCAAAATACACTATATAGATTTTTTATCCATCTAAGAAACCACCCCAGTCCACATCATTAAATACCCAAAAAATTATGACTCATTATAGTATTAAAATCCATTTTCTATTGCCTGATGGATATATGAAATTATTATTTTTGTAGAGTTTATGTGGGTTTCCATGGTATAACATTTAAATTGTATAGCTCTAAAAGTATAAAATAAGATATCTATTTTAGTATCAGTTTGATAGTGTAAAATACTAATGATACATCAATATATACTCACATAGTCCTTTTTTCTCAACTCAAAATTTTAGGAATTTCATAATGTTATCATATAGAATCTACATGGGTCTTTATTCATCTATCTAAAATACTCATAAAACCACCTTGTAATATTTAGTCCTTGTGAAATACTATCACATACAATTTTTTATTACATATACGCTAATGAAACAAAAAAACTACAAATTAGAGTAATTTAAAATACACACCTCACGAGTTCTAAAATATTCTAACATTGAATACCATATGATTCTCAAAAAATTATGTCATCAATATAGATAAGAACCCTTAATAACTATCCATTATCCTTGTTTTTGTTGATGTAATTAAAAATTATTCCTTATGTGAATCCAGGATCCTTTAGGAATACATATTACATAGAATACCATGCTCTTTGTGGTATCTCAAGGACATATAAAATCTTTAAGAGTAGATGAATTCTCTCTTCGTCTTCAGTAATGAGAAACCCAAATATTTTCTAAATTTATTGTTTCTCTTCATAGGATCCATTCATGATCTATATTTTAAATAAATTTGATAGATTATTATGAGTTTTTAATTTTTGTTGGTTAATAATTACTGAATAGTTTCAATATGTGTTATAGGTGAAGAACAAAATCATCAAAATTACTTCCATAAATTTGGGAATAAAATTTTTAGACAATAAATTTACTTTTTCAAATAATATTTTCATATTCATTATATTAATTTTGGATCACACACTCGATATCGATGACATTTAGGTCACTTGACCGTGTAAAAACATCCCAATATTCATTATTCTCTAGTTTTTTTTTCAATTTCATAATTCATAAAATAATCTCAACTATCATAATTATTATATTTTTTAAATTATTATTATTTACAATTTTATGATAATGAAACTAGTTTTTTCCATTATTCTTCATGTTCGGATTGGGGAAATCCAGTATTGAAAATTGATACTTTTAGTCAAATCAGTACTTCTTGTTTTTCAAGGTCATATTTCTATACATTCAATATTTCCTTCATAACATTAATGGTTATAAATATTTTCTTCATTCATTTTATTTCCAATTGTACATTGTATTCCTTCATATGTTTGAGGTTTATAAATTAGATGTTCTTTATTTAGGTGAATCCAGGTACTACTTTTAGGTTCCCAATTTCATCTACCATAAAAAAATTTCTCTCAATAAAATTTAATGTCATTAGTTTTAACAAATAAATTATTTAATATGGGATAATTATTAGCTAAATATTATTTTATCTTCCTTATAATTTAATATTCTCCACTTTTTTATTAACAATAATAAACTAACATCAAAACTCATGGAATTTCATGAGTGTGGTTTTCTTTCCACAAATATTTTCTTATTTTATTATCTCTTCTATTGAACAATGACTAACACTCTTGGAGATGTACACCATTGTGTGAATAACATATTTGTTGTATATTTTTGGAATATAATTTCATTCAGCATTGTTATTTCCATGATAATTATTGTTTAATTTTTTATTTCAATATTTCATTGGGTTGTGTTCTTATAGCCAAAACCTAATTTTTAACTCTATTTCTCTTGATATTATTCAATATTTTTATTTATAAATATAGCATTATTTTTATTTGGTATTGTTTTAAACATCACTTATATTAATTTTTTCATATCTCCTACGATATATATTGATAAATCTATATATGGAGGTCTTTTGTGATATAAGAGAAATCCTGGATATTTCTTTAAATACATTTGAAAACAACAAAAAATGACTATTTACGTATCACATTGATTGATATTGTCCCACAACCATCCACATGAATAATATTAAGAATTACTTAACATGTGTATATCAGTATTATATTTGAGGATTAAAATAAATAAATCAAACAACATATCATCCATGGAGCATCGGGGTTAATAGGCTACATATATTATAGTTGGCCTTATCCCCATCCACCAGCTCACTATGCCTGGGGTGGAACAACTAGGGGGTGGTGGTAATAGGTCGAACCTTCAAACACCTCTTATTTCTCTGTTATCACATTTAACATATTCAATTCCATGTAGACCATCATGTTCCATTATATATCTCTACATATGAGGTACCCCGATCTTCTCCCAACCAGTTATACAGAGGGTTATGAAATCTCATTCCAGGTGTCACTTAGTGTCACATGAGAAATACTGCCTATCACTTGGCTGATTTGAGCCACCCTAGGAGCTCTGCACCAGTAGACTTGAGTCCTGGTAAAACCTCCCAAAGCATCAGACCAACTTGATTCTTTGATACAACCATCAAATACGTATTTTTGAGGTCTCAACATCTGGTATCTCCTTGATAACTCCCACTAGAATTTTGCGCTCTTCCAAAAAACATTCGAGTAATAGGTATAACTCTAGTACCCCCACATATGTAGAAATAACAAGGAAGACCACCAATGACATGATATTCTAGAATAATCCATGCTTGAAGGTATGATACCTGATGAACTTATCTCATATCATATTTAATGTGTAACATGAATGACCAATTAATATTTATGAATATTCAGCCCTTTCCATAAATCCCTTCAACAGATGTAGAAGCTCTGTTATGCATACAGATCACTATGTGGATGGATATAAATCCTCTATAAAGAGATGATCAAAACATATCCATGAGAGAGATTTATCATCATGTGATTGACATACCAAGGTCCACCATCACCTCGCATAGCCGTGAAGAATTATAGTGGAATGGAATGTCTTTTGATTACCCTGCTTCCTCACAAGGAAGAAAACCGGAGTGACTACCTCTTTCCATTCCACTACATTCTGGAGGTCTGGCTCACCCTGAAACCTAAGAGTTCACTACATCTGATGCTCATGCATCAAAATCACCCATTTTGTAACCTTAACTGATAGTATTGAAAGTATCTTCTTCTCAACAGGTTGTGGTATGACTGGTAATTCAATCAGAGGTTCTATATGTAGTACATGCCCCAATACACATTCCCCACCATTAGGAGAATCATCCACATGATCACAAGGTGGAATACTAGATGGATGTCTTCATGGAGGTATCCTAAAATAAAACAATATATAACATAGTCAATATAGTATATTTTTGGTGCTGACTCATGAAATAAATATAAGACACAACTATTCAATATGATGCATGTACCTTTGTTTTCACATGTATCTAATATTCTCATGTACTGAGATGAAAATAAGGTGATCAAAGTCCTTTTATTTGGATATTTATGTTTCCTCAACAACACTGGTGACCCTAGCTAAAATCCAATCTCGAAACATATAATAATGTTTCACCAAACCATTATCACAGACTCCTGATCCAAATATATAACTGACCACCAATGATTGAACTCATTCATGACCCGTCCCAGAGGGTTTCATGTCATGAATACCCAAAGACCTCCTTTGATAATATAAAGGAGCGTGACTATCATCGAGTAGGAATTTCCCACAAATGAGAAGAATTATATTAAATTACCTATTCACACACATGCATATGAAATCCACAAAATGGTGAAATGAAAAACAACTAAAAGAATTCATGCATATAACTATGATCTCACCACCAGAGTAAAGCCTGATGTAAATGAAAATTAAAGAGTTTCAAATATAATCCCACCACAAAGGGAGTCTCTATATAAGTCCAACTAATTTGATAAAGAGTATAACAACCTCTAATGGGGAGTACTAAGTCAACGGTATGCTCTTGGTAAACAACATGGTCCTTCATATTGTGTTTATGCTCCGACCTCTCTTGGTCCTCCTAGGAAACAATAAAAATAGACACTATATGTACAAGAATAGATATATATAGTAAAATACCATGCAAGGGTGAATATAATAATACATAATAGGACTGACTAAAACCACTAAAAATGAAGCAAAATGTATAGTCATATCAATAAATATTTTACAATATATCACTGATACAAGAATTAAAAAAACACATATACACTTTGATAAGATAGTGAACCATCTGGTGGTCATAATCAACTACCAGAAAAGGATTATTCTTAACTAAATGATCATTCTAGGAGAACTCAATCCTCAAGTAATGTTATCATTGGAGATTTATATCAATGATTTCTAGATCATTTGGGCCCCTCCAAAAGAAAACATACTCTTATGAGAAGAATATGATATACAGAGAGGGGGTCATTCCCAGAACCTCATGGGACACCAAAAATCCAAATATGGATCAACCTATTCTATTGGGGATCATATTCCAAAACTTCTACAATCCATACTGATATAGTCCGCTAGATGGAGGATCAAGATCTTACATAGGTAGGTCATGTTGATTCCACAAACTCCATTAGGCTTGATGGAGGATGACACTCCTTTCTTACGGAGGGACACCGGAAATCCATCTAGGAATCAACATCTATAATTATTTTAAAAATAGTGATGCAGATGTAATTCTACACTATACCCTTGATGTAGGAATGAAGGTAACACACTCGAACTATTCTAGTCCAATCATAGAAAAATAAAAGAATTACATTTGAAAATGTTACATAATAATGATATTGAGTCCACCATCTTATAATTTGGGTTACGATCCCCCTAATAGAACATCATTTGGAAAATCTACTATGGAGTTATGATAGTTTCAATGAAGCTACATGAAGGCCTTCTAAGGCCTATAAACCTACCAATGAGGTAGTTCCACCTACTACTACTGTAGGTCCACCTACTTCCACAGTCATTCCACTTACTGCCATGGAATGGATGCACATGGAACGACTATCAATGTATGTATATCTACCTCACTTGAACGACTGATGCTGTTGACCGCTGTAATGGATCATAGAAGGACTAACTGCACTTTCACTTTTTCTGCCGAATATCAAGTTGTTACTGCTCCACAGTCGACGACTGTTTTTGATCTATAATGTCAAACCCAAATGGGATCCACACCGGTTGCCCTAGATCTCGTTTGGGTCTTCCACATCCATCCCACCTCATCCAACTACCCTACTCTAGACTATCGACCTATACTGGCCTGCTAGCACACACCCTTGTTAGGCCGACCAACTCCTCATATATAGATCTACATTTATCTAACCATGGTTTTCAATTTCACTCAAATTTTGGATGTTCAATCAATTTTGGAACCACCCTTCATCATAGAGTTGTGACCATGGTTATCCAACAACAAATAACAGAAGGTGAAATGTAAAAAGATCAGTGTTTTATCATCATTTCCCAATAATTCTTTTCCAACGATCAAGAATATGGGATTTGGTTTAGAAAACCAATAAAAGTAAATCTCTTAGAATAAATCCCATCTCGCAATAGACATGATATATGAATGATGAAATTCTTCAATTTATCCAGATACAAAGTAGAAATAATAAAAAAGATAATATAAGAATTAAAAAATTCACCATACCTTGATTTTCAATGATTATTGATGAAGAAAAATTATGTGTTGTATTCGTTGGATAGATCCAATGATCATGTCTCACACCAATCATCCATTTCTAATTTTTAAATCTATCGCCAATGCAGTCCACCCATGGGGTCTCCTCAAAAATACTATTGACAGACATAAAATTAATAGCATATTGTGGAATGCCCTTTGAATTTTCCATAAATGTGTAATTAATGATATAATTAGGTCATTGGGTCAATATAAAATTTTATGTAATTTTATTATTCCTTTTAATTCTATGAAATAAGTTCAAAAAATTACACGTGCTGACTAATGTTATTATAAAACTAGTGTGAAGAATCTATTCAAAAATCAATGGTGCACTCATATTTCTTATATGGGCACCAATTTAAGTTTTATTCCACTTTCTTTAAATCAACACGTGTGTTCAATTAAATATTTTAATATTTTCGAACATTTTTTCTAATCCCACCAGGCCTCAGAATTGAATAATGTGTCATAACCTAGTCTCTAAAATAACACATATAATATATATAAATAATAAATATACATTTTGAGACATTAAACATCATATAAAAGAATAAAAATTTATTGGTTCATAATTACAAATATGTCTCAATAGAATATAAATTGAAACAGAATCCCTTACCTCAGTATACATTTTTTTACATGATTAAAAACCATGAATTGTGTTTTAAAAATGGTATTAACTTAATCAAGACCAATATAAATATTTATTATACCACATATGATTCTTTTATAACATCTTATCTCGCATTCATTAATAATATTTAATTATTTTCATTGTTTTGGGTGTTACTCTCCTTGTTTTATCATTCTTGTTTCTTCATGAATTTTACAGTTCTCATGAATATTATATAGTTCCATATTCACAAAAATAATTATAAAAATGAAAAAATTATAATAGGTACACATCAATAATTCTTAGAATACTAACTATATTATTCAACTTCTAGAAAAAAAAGTATGTTACGATCATGGGGATGATAGGTTGTACAACACATGAGTAACATTTCTCTTTTATAGGATCATTATGAAAAGAATAAAAGTGATATTGTTTCTTTCCATAATGATAATAATATCATATATATGATGTTATTATAGTATATATACTAATATATATCATCTATGTGGTGAAGTGATGTAAATATTGTCACATCGAATCGGAATGTTGGTAGTCCACACATACCGGAACACTGTTATAATATTTTTAGTTCAGTAAAGAAAATTAATTATGATGATTTTAGAATTATAAATATTTTATGAATATCATATATGATTAATTATAATAAATATATTAATTATCATTATCCTAATAACTTTTCATGTATATAGTTAATAAAAAGTCAACCACATAGCATCGTGATGCGGTAGTGCACCGTACAAATGGGCGATGTTATCGTATTCCCAGCGGAATGAATATTATGTACTTATATATATAATATAATTATTGAAAAGGTGTATTAATATTATAAATATCATATATATTCTATATATCTATCATAATATCAAATAATGAGATGTTATAATGGAAAAACCAATGACATTGATTTGTGAGGAAGTATTCCGCTGTACTAACGAATGAGGATTTCATAACCTATTTGATGGATTGGGAGATTATTAAAGGTAATTCCCCATGCTAGAAATTTTTTTTATAAATAATATATTGAAGAATTTATATAATCATTTTTTATAATATTTTATGGAGGTGTGGGATGAAGGAAAATAAAAAACCATTGTCAATGAACAATACATATTCTCTGGGTAGCCTCCATAGGATTATAATAATAACCTTCATATGAGGCAATTATTTCCAAAATAATGATTATATCCTGAGGGGTTGGAATTTGGGAATTTATTTCTTCTTGTGTTGGCTATATAAATATGGTTTACCTGACATGAATAATAGATGATAGGGAGAATTTATAAGTGTAGTGAGTGGGACAATTGATATTTCATGAAAATATAGAGTTATATGAATTATTTTCTAATTCCAACACCCATAAAATGGTCCATAATATAGAATTTACGAATTAAATGACAAATAATTCTAGATAATGAGATCCATACTAATTTAAAAATCATTTTTAACCATTACCTTCTACTTTAAAAACTGATAATTCATTTTTTACCACAACTGTAGTTATTAGTTTCTACTGTTATCATAATTAATTTTGGTTAATCATTTTTATGACCATATTATATAACATAAATCAAGTGTATCCCAAATATGATATCCATTTTTTTAAATTGCATTAAAAAAAGTTTAAAAATTTAATTTAAATGTAATTCAACAAACGTGATGAGAATGCACGTTTTAAGAGAGAAAATATTAAGAAGTTTACAGTTTATTTGTATCAAAAATAAACTTGAAAATGATTCAAATGACTTAAATTGGATAATATTTTATATATATTTTGTATTTGTTTCATGTAATTAATTTCAAAATATTCTATAACATTATAAATAAATTTATCTTAAATGGTTTTTTCAAATAAATTATAATATTTTTCACTGTTTTATCATCAAAATCAATATTTTCAGAAGAATAAATAAATCTATGCTAATTATGATATGATGATTTGGAAAATTATTTTTATTTTTTCAGTGAAATTTTATAAATTTTGATAATAATAAATTTATATTATGTTCGTAAAGAGTCACTAAAAACAATTTTATAAAAGAATAATTTTTTAGATAAAATGTCATTATCTTTTAAAAGAATTTAAATTTATTATTGATTAATAGATATAAATTTAATTAATATTATACATTTTTAATCCATAAAAATTTATTAATTTATTTATTATCATTATAACCCTAGAAGTTAAATCCTAGGATAAAATTTCCATGTTCAGATTGTAAAATTTTAGATGTGTATCATGTTTTGTTCAAGGACAATGTTGTGTTTTTTAAGATATCAATGTGATTTAATTATTTAATATAGAAAATATTTTTTATTATAATGATGTTATATTACCTTCTACACTTGGTATTGTGTTTCATAATTTTTTTTTGAATATGACGATAAAATTTTATATTCGTGGGGTGTTACATTATACCCTCCTTAAATAAATTATGTCATAGTAGTATAATATTGATCTCAATAGTGCCAGGTTCTCCATGTTAAAATACCATTATTGGAATACAAAATATTGATATGGTTAAATTAAATAATCCAATGAAATTTTTCTTCCAAAACATATCTCAAATAAGAGACACTAGATTCCCATAATAGGAAACATTTATGGGAAGTGAAAACCATAACATAAAAGAGAAAAATAAACCCCAAGTAATAATAAAGAGTATTAGAGAACATTTGTCGGAAGAATGCGGGTAATCTATTGAACCTTAATGAAGTCAATGACATATTCTATAAATGTATTAAAATAGTCATTGATATGAACAAAATTATGACAATATGAAAATATTTTATTTTATAATCCTTTTTATAATTTTGGGGAATACCCTTCTAAGATATATTAAGAAAACATGAAAATGCAACACATCATTTATATATATATATTTCATATTTTGGTTATTATTCAATAATATTAGACTTTATTTATTACTATATGGAAAGAATATCCAAGAACTAATTTTTTATACCCTGTGCACAAACATTTATCATTAATGGATAACGATTTCCATTATATAATGACATTCCATTATTCCAATATCTGTATTTTTTATTATAGTATGGTTTGTATAAGACTTCCAATATGCATAAATATTGACATTTGGAAGTAATAAAGTAATCACTAATACCTATTATATTGATTGAATTAAACTATTTCATAAAAGGATAAACTTTTAACCCTTTTATTTGATCAACATCCAATTAGTTATAAATATGGTTACTAAATTTCAAAAATGATCATACCACTAATCTCTCAAACAACATGATGTATCTCTTAATCATAACTTAAGAAAATGAGAACAAATTAATCATGAATTTTTCTAAAAATGGTAATATCTTTATATACAATAAAATCATCATAAAATAATACCCGGTTACTTGTTTCTTAAATAAAATATAGAATAATTGATATATTCCATTAATCCATTTTTCTAAATCAATTAAGTTTAGAACTGACCACTTTCTCCAATAATTATTAATCAGTTCTAAAACTGTTAGTACTATATAATTTAAATTTTCTATATTGATTATCTGTTTATTCTAACATCATTATCTAAACAAGAAAAAATTATTAACAATTATATTTTCATCAATCATGTGTTTTTAAATATGTACAAATTGATACTAAATCAATCATATTAGTAATTGGTACCATTCAACATAAGATTTCAAATCCTTAATAAAAAGTTATGGAAAAAAATAATTATACATTTAATTATTATTATAAATAGTACATAATTGATTAAATACTCAAATTACATAATTATTGAATCCAAATAGAATAACAATAATCATTACACATTGGTTTTTTCATAAGAAAATTATTTACCAGGGTTACTTAATATTTTATGAGGTATATTACCTTGAATAAAGGTTAATTCATGTGTGTAGTTACACATATATTTACAGTGGGAGAAAAATAAATTTAGATTTCTTTTATTCCATTAAAATAATTAAAAAAATGGAATTTCTATTGAAACATGTTCAAAACATGTATTCTCATTAGACAAGTACTAGGGTGATTCATCCATAATTATCACATGGGGTAAAATCATTCATTTTCTTCTTATATACATATATTTTTTATCTTAATTTAATATTTTACACCTTCCTTCCATCGAATACATAATACATTGAAAATTATTTATCTATATTGATAGAACATAATACTATCTCATCATATGAAGATTGTGTTCGAGGTAGCAGTAAATTCAGTGTACATGGATTCATTACATTAATGGAACAATTAATATTTAAATGTATGTTGTGTTTGTAATCCATATAATACCTAGAATACCCTATAGTCGTTGATTAATACACTAAATTACATTCTTCATTCTATTGTAGAATGAAAATGAATTTATCATAATCTTGGTTTTCTTCCCAGGAGGGAAATATTTGTATATGAATGTCTTCTTTACATTTTTCTATTCCATGAGTCCGATTTATTCATTATCTTATGTATTTTGTATCAGAATATAACATTAATAAGAATTATGTTTGAGTCAATAAAATGAATTTCAATCATTCCCCTTTTAACCACATCCTATGTCCATAAATATCATATCCAGATACATAATCCATTTCTCGACATCAATTTGAATAGTAGTCCCACAAAATGATGGGGCCATCAATAGTGTGAAGTTATAGAACATAGGAGAATCATATTGTGGAAAATGTTTCTTAATTGGAGAAATGATATTTTTCATTACCCGATTAATCTTCCCAAACATTCCAATAATTTTCTCAGTTCTAATATAAAAATATTAAACATATTAGAAGAGTAATCAATACATTTTATATAAGTACTGATACCAATATTAATTCTCTAAATCATTTATATACCATAGAATATAATGTTTTGGCATAGGAAATTATGAATTGTTTATCATAATAATTAAAATAAATATTTTGTATAATTTATTTTTTTATGTATTCATTAATTTTTAATTTTAGATTTAGAAGATAGGTTTCATTGTCATATTATTATTTTTAAATCATGTGTAATGGTTTGTAATGAAAATGTGGATTATCCTATGAATTTACATCAGGATTATCAAACCACGTTCACATTAAGTCCCTTATCCATGCACCATTTAATGATATGCTCTATCCCAATATATCCTTTTTGATTTATATCCATTTGGTACCTCTATTATAGAACCACATATAAAAGTATATTCCTGAAAATTATTTATTTATATGGAATACCATACAATATCTTACATACCAAGACATTAAAATTTTCATCTATACCATTCCAAAATTTCTATAATAGTGTAAGATTCCATAATATATATTTCAATTAATCTATTTATGAGGTTATCAATTATAGATCAACTATTACCAACTATAACGACACCTAACACAATATTCTGGAGCTATAGTCTCACTTTATTATAGTGACATGGATAAAGAGGATGAAATACAAAAGGACCATAAAATTCAGTAGATTTTGAGAACTAGATATATACATTATACTGATTTTACAAAGGTCGTAAATAATAAAATCTAATAATTAATATTTAAAGAGAACTACATCCTAAAAAATCATTCAAGGATATATTATTAATATATCTGAAAATGTAAAAACCAATGGTTAACTAAACTAATCTGTAATGGTTATTTACAAAATATTATTTCATGAATCAATAATGAATTATCATTATTTAATGATTAATAATAGAGTTATCATTAAATTTAAATAACATGACTATATAAATAGGCAAGGAATAATAAATATGACAATGTAATTAAATGAAACGCATTCTATTTAATCAATAAACCTATAATCATATTCATGAAGGGACAATATCATTGTTAAAATATCATGGTTATTTGTAACTGAATACTTAATGAAGTAAATAATTATTTTTTTGACATCATACATTAGACACACAATACCTCTACATTCAATACCATTCACAATATGGTTTAAACTTTAGTCAGAAACTCAATTAATTTAAGAGACAAGATTTTTATAATAGGAACTACTGAGTCTTCAATGGTCTATATAATTCTATGTTCTACCATTCATTGCAGGTAAAATACATTCCTCATATGTTAAAAAATCAATTTATTTCTTGAATCAATATTCATTAAAATAAAATATCCATATTTATTAAAGGATATATAATTATGAGTATCTCCCAAGTTAAACAAATAATATTCAATGTAATAACCGTTTAAAATTTTTCAAAATATTTTCGAATTAATAATATCCATCAGAAAAATAATATTTATATATATGATAAATGTAATTTATAGTGAAACAACATGAAAATAATTTGGGTGTCCAAGAGAATGTTTAAAATCACCAAAGACAATGAGATTTTATAATATCATTCACCACCAAGTAGTTTTTTTGTGAAATTACCTTGTATGATATGTTTCAATATCAAACACAAAATTCAATGATTTATGAATTAATAAAAATATTAAATTAAAAAGGGGTGGTACATACCACACATAATATTGAATTGGTTCTTTACAATAAACAAGTCTCAATTCAAAGTAAATTGAGACAAAATCACTTACATCATTCTTCATTTTGGTTAATATTCCCATAAAATCTTATATTATGGGATTTCAATATTTATTAACTTATAAAAACCCATATTTATAATTTGAATATCATATATGTTTTTTATAAAATATTATCACTCGTTTATTAATAATCATCCATTAATTTCATTTATCTATTTTAAGTACCCAGTTTATTCCATTTTGGCAATGAATACTCTAGATCATTTGAATGTTATATAGACGCATAATCTCAAAAATAATAATCATGAAATAAACATCATAATTATGATGAAATTATACTTATGATAAAAAAATAAATTATTACTTTTGTGAAATGAAGTGTGTTTCAACAATGGAGAGGGAAGGTCACACATACGAATATGTAACATTTCTATTTTTCAATGATCATTATAGAATGGTGGTAAGTAATATGTTATCATTAAAAAATGATAATAATATAATATGTTGTCATGAAAAGAGATCCACATCGCTTCGTGAAGGCAGTAGTCTGAACATACACAAACATTATTATTGTAATTTTAGGGTAAAATGTATACTATATATTAGACATTATCAAAAATGAATCTGTAAATTTAATAATAGTTATATTTTTTATATCATATTTATTCACTAATATTATCCTCATTATGTTACTTTTAAAGGGTACTGGAAAATAATTCACAGCACTTCCTGAAGCGGCAATGTTCTGTACATAAGGACAATGTTATTATTTCTCGAGAAGAATGTAATGTAAAGGAAAATATTATATATTATTGATTTATTTATATTATACATATCTTTAATATTATTTATATCCATCATCATACCAAACAATGATTTATGGTAAAGGAAAAATGGATGACATATGTTTTATTGGTGAGAGCATGTCATACACACAAATACTGAATTCTTCCAATTTTTGTAAAGTGTATATTGTTTTTGGAAATTAAAATAATATAAAAAAATAAATTTATAGGGGTTATATTTATTTAATTATATAATAAAGGAATAATAATAATTAATGTGGATTGTGGAAGTGAAAATATAAAAATTCTCATTAATGAACGTCACCTGTTCTTTTGTGGAATCTGTCACAGGTTTGTAGCAAAATATTTCTTCAGTTAAACTTACTCAAATAATAATGATTGTATGATGATGGTAGGGAATTTTTTATGTTATTTGTTCATTTTTTGTATGATCCAAATGGGGTTTATGTTATTAGGAATATAGGAAACATGGTGGCCTTTTATAAGTGTGGTGTATGACATAGTTGTAATGTATAGAAAATATTCAACAATTCCCATGTTTTTATTGTTAAAAAAACCTATAAATGGGATATTATAGAACCTAAAATAGGTATTGACTTTATATGTCCAAAAAATTAGTGCATTAAATGTTATTATATCATTTTAAACCATTGTCTTCTTAGATTCAACGATCGGTAAAAACATTTTCCCTGAAACTGTAGTAGTGTATTTTTAATGTCTGTACCAATAATTTTGATCCAAAATTTATTTTGTCATATAATAAAATATACATTATTTTTATCCATAATATGTAATATTTCTTTTAATATTCAATTCAAAAAACAGGATAATATTAATTTAAAATGAATCAATAAGAGATAACAAGATATGTGATTTTCAAATAGATTTTTTTTAAATTCCAAAATGTTCTTATGTCAAAGTTGAATAGGAAAATGATTAAAAGGAATATAATTTAATTAATTTGTATATTATTAAAACAAATTATATTAAATATAATTTAAAATATAACATAACATTATCAATAATTTTAATATAAAGGTTTTTTTAATTAATATTTAGTATTTATCACCTGTTATAAAAAACTGAATCATTTTAAAGAAATCTGAAAAAATAATTGTAAAAAAAATATAATATTATGATTTTATAAATTATGTTTATATATTGAAATAAATATTTGTAATTTTTTAAAGATTACTTCTAAATTATATGCCCATATCATGACTAAACCATCTTTTTGAAAGAACACGATTTTTCAAAAAAAAATTATTTTTATTTCGAATGAAAATTATATTATTTGTAATCAAAAGATATAAATTTTAGTTATTTTATATATGATTTAAGAATATAATTTTCCTTAAGTATTTTTTACTATTCATATCCCTAAATAAAGTGGCTAGGTTTTAATGGTCATGTAGAAATAATGATATTTTAATAGAGTATCACCATTAATTCAATAACATTTTTGCATTTGTTTTATAGTATCTAAGTGATAGAATTATTTATAAAGAAACATGTTATAATGGATATAGATGTCATATTATCTAATATTAATATTTTTTATGTCATTCACATTATCGAATACGATGTTAATATTTTATAATCATTGGGTGTCACATTTTCCCTAAAATGAAGAGGCTGATTTGATATATTTATGTTGTGAGAGATGATCTGCATCATGATACATGAATTTTTCAAATATAATAATTATATATTTAATTTTTAATATTCTTATTCCCCTAAGTTAAAAAAATTACATCTTGGAAAATAATATTATCTTCATGATTATATCAAGGGGAACTGATATATAAAGAGATGATTATGAAAATATGTTGATAAAAAGTGTCTATATACCTTAATGTATGTATTCACTATTATAATGATCTAAGATATTAATTTTTTTTAATATTGAATAGTTTGGATGTAATAAAATTTGAGTACATTAATATTTTTTGACACATAAAATATTAATATAATTTAAATTAATGGTAAAGTAGTATTTAGATTGAAATTTGGAAAAAAAGGATTTATGGATGATGTTAGAATTTTTAATGTGGATTGGGATTTTTGTGTTCACTATAGAAAGTTTACACAAAGGGAAGCACTATTCTATGTTGAATAATGTGTATAATATCAGACAATAATGTAATTATATATTTATTTAAGTATTGAAGTATTTTATTTTCTCTGTAAATATTTTCAAACAACCTAATTATTGTGGAGTATAACTGAACATGAATATATCATGGTCGGAGTAATGATTCCATTACAAATGGGATTTAATAAGCATTATTTTTTTTAATATTCAAGGTATTATATTCTTGACCAAGAACATAGTTATCTAGTATCAATTCACAAAGCTAATATTGAAGAAGGAGTCCTGAATTTTGAGTTAATTGATAAATAAAAATATTAGTAGATCTAGGTACCATTTTTTAATGAAATAAATTAAATATGTTATTATTATTATGGTAATATAATATCATTAATCAATAGTCTTTGGTATAATGACCTATGAATTCCCACACTTGTCTTGGGATGTTTCTACCAAAGGGGTATAAAAATAGAAATATAATTCCATGTTTTTTACATTTTCATATGTCGGGATGATTTAATTGTAATGTGGAATTATATATTTAGGTTGGTTTAAAAGGTTAATGTTATGAAATCAATGTAAAAATGTATCATATGTGTTCAAAATAGTGATGGTATCATGTGTTATTTTTATTTTACAAGTTCTCTATTTTTTATAACATTTACAATGACTACGAATATAGTATGTTTTTAATATATATACAAAAATGAATTAAATAATATTAAATGAAATGATGTTTGGAACATGATTATTTAGGAGTTTTAATTGAATGTTGATGTTCTTTACTCTTATGTAAAATTTTTATATTATTTTTCATTATTACAATTTAACGATTGATGTTAACACATATAAGAATAGAATTATTTTATAATAATTATTTTCAAATGTTATAAAATATTTATGTATAATGGTAAACAAAAAATATAAAGGGATAAATTATTTTTATTATAGTGTAGTTAAAGAGAAAATATTTACTAAAATATGTGAGTTTTATAAAAGGTGATATTCTTGGTTGATGGTGGTGTATTTATTATTTGAGATGAGAAATTAGAGTTGTATTTTTTCCCAATTTTGGTATAAAATTTATTCACATTCCAAAACATATAAATTTTGTTGGATCCATTGATTTGAATATAATTTAGAATATTTAATGTGGATTGAAATTATTTTAAGATTGTGTCTAATTCTAGTTGGTTTTTTGATTATATTAGGGCATAATTGTTATTTGGTTATTGAAAAATCAAAAAATCGATCAATTATTCTTGTAAAAAGGATTTTGATTTCTGATAAATTGGTTTTTTTGAGGTTATGGTTATCATATATTTTTTTTCTCAAAATTTCAATTCTATATCGTTCGTCCTCATTATTCCACGGTTATATGAAAAGTGGGAATGTTTATTTTGAATTTACAAATATGAGCAAGTAACAATGATGTAATGGGAGTTTTGAATAAATTATCAAGGTTGAAATTTTTGAGACATCATTCCATGATGGGAGAAAATAGGTGATGGCCTTGGTCCTCAGCCTCAAGAAAAAATTAGAAGGAAATATTTTATGATCATTATTAGTTTTTGGGGTATAAAAGGTTGTACTAAAATGATTTAGTTATATTGAAGGTCAAAATTCAATGTTGATAACCACACCATGTTGAAGTTAGTGTGAAATTATATATTTTAGTGTTTTTTATGATATTGATTTATTTAAGACCCATGGACTACATCAAGTAAATTATTTTAGTCCCATAGTAATATAAAGGGTGAATAAAAATGATTGATTGATATAATATATTTTTTATGAATAAATAATTATATATTTAAAATTATTTATCAAAATTGAATTATAAAATATTAATTAAATAAAAACATTTATAATGGTTCTTGTAGTGTATGAATGTGTGATGATAGGGTGATTGATATATTTTGTAATATGAGAAGTGAGAGGAAAATATAATTGAACATTTGAAATGAAATAAATCTTTATCCAATTTTTTTTCAAATCCAAGACACTTGGAATTCATTGCATGATAATACTCATGAATAAAAAGTGATGTATAATGGTTTGTTTAGTCATGTTATAGAATATTTCTATAGATTTATTTTAGTATATTTTTTTATTCTTCAATTGAAAATATTGAATAAGTAAAAAAGTAATCATGAAATCAAAAAAAAAAATGATCCACTCACTATATAATAAAAAATAAATTTTTAAATAATTACAAAGATGGTGGATTATATTAAATGTACCTATCCTAGATTCCACTAAACCGGTACCCCGATCAATCCCACCACATGACCTCAGACAGGAATACATGAATGCCCAAGGCTAAAAACTAGAAATGAGGGTTTTATAGTGAAAATGGGGAGACCATAACATCTTTTTTAGAGTGATCCATGAATGATGAAAAATATAATTAGTGGAATCAAGAAAACCCTCCACATTTATAGACAATCATTTCCCATAAAATGTAACAATAAAACAACCATATAGTAAATATATCATGTCATTTCAACCATTGACATGTGTAATGAATTCCCCCAAATAAATTCAAACCTATCTATACCAAAATAGGTTCTGACATAATCTCTGGTCTCATCCTCTATGAAAATACAAATCACAATCAACTATCTCACATAGTTCTCGTCCCCTTATCCCGGCCTACAAAAATGAAATCATCTATTGTACCCAATGATGGCTAGAGAAAGGTCTGAGTGCATATCTTTAGTCCACTTCCAATGATGTCTTCAAAGTATTCAGCCTAAATAAATATTGTATTCCTATTCTGAGTATTTAAAAGATAAATCAATGATAAACAATATCCCATTAGTAAAAAAATTCATAAATCATTTTATTCATTTAATCCATATATAAGGAATTTCATTCATAACAGAAATACCAAAGTTAGTCAACTACAATTATTATGGAATTAAAATAGGATCCCTATCTCACTAGGGAAACCATTTGATAGTTAATTACATCACATTTACCATGTATACTTAGTCTAGGTAGTCTCACTTAATAAAAACATTATGGTTATTGATCATTTTTCGGACTACAAAACCGATGAATTCAAAGGGTGGGGGTTTAGATTCTCATTCCAAACTAACCTGTGGTCGTAGAATCTGATGTTAGTATCCCATAACAACTAGCTCATGTAGACATGATTATATAATAATTTACAATATATACCTATCCAAAAACCATATTAATTTAACAAACATACCCATAAAAATCCATTGATCATTCAACACATAATCATCTTTACGCATCAGTTCATTTACATGGTTCCATTACATCCAAAATGATATTTAACACACATGAATTAATTCATTATACTCATTGGAAATATCCCAAACCACCATTCATATAATGTTACAATATAAGAAAAAATTATATTAGTTTATCTCAACAACCATGTTGACATTTTCACACATTTATTAAGGGCACATTTTAATATAATTCATTTATAATATTTTCATTTCAATTTCCATGTTCAGGAAACATCACAAATAAAGGGTGTTCCTTAACCCAGTCAAATAAACCTAAATGCATCCTATAAGGATCATGAGGGGTTCAATAAAATATTTACACTATCAATTCATCATTTATATCATGGAAAACCAAAAGGGAAACACAATAACACCATATAAAATCCATGTAAACATAAATAACTATCATGACTTTTGGATACAATTTGTATGCCACTTACCTCGATAAGGAAGACGTACACTCTATTAACCATGAATTTGATTCATATTAAATCGATCATTGAAATACCAAACTAAAATATAAATAAAAAAGGTTTTTAAAGAAATTAGATAATAAGATCTACGAATCATGCGAAAATTTGATAAAGAGAATGAATAGGTATGTTTTACTTAGTTGGAAATTTGATTCACAACTAAAGGTGCTCCAAACTGCCTAGAATTGAGGTAAATATATCATTGGGAATTATTGGGAGTTTTTGTTTGTCATGAGGGATGTATAATGATAAATGGATGGGAATCCTAAATTAGAATTAGTAACACCCAAGAGGGAAATGTGTTAAAATTTACACTTTTAAGGGGGTGCACAGATTAGCAGCACATTTGGGAAATCCATGCGCCAACCATGCACCACACTTATTCTAAGAAGGGAATTGTACACATGGTTGTGTGGGGATCCTACACAATGTTGAAAACTATGCTCAAACCATGTTGAATGGATTTTTCTATTACTGAATGTTTTGTCCATCCCTCATTCACAGTTTGTTGAAAATGTGCACCCTCATTTAGACATGCATAGTTTGGGATTGAATTTACATCCATCCATGCACTAATAATTAAATATTCATTATAAGAACATTTTCCCACATATCGCATGTCTTGAACCCATACGATACCCCAAACAGTCTTTATAAATTCATTAAAAATTTCTTCTTCCAACATAGTGGGACATAAAAGTGAACAAAAATGATAATGTAAATAAAAATGATATGGGATTAAACATCCTATCCACCTTATAATAGATCATCATATAGCCTCCCTTCCCAAGAATCACTATGATCCCAAGGTGGAATCATCCAGACATCATGCCTACATATCTATCACCCTCTCCCACATTTCTTCTTGATCATTACCATGATTACAAAAAACTCTAACTTGGGGAAAAGGCTTGTCTAAAAAGACATTACCACTATGATCCATAATAATATCTTGATACTCAACAAAATACTCATTTTCCTCAAACTCAACATCATCAATATAAATTTCATGGGATGGTTCAGGGTGATAATGATGATGTTGGGATACAGGAAAATAGTAATTCATACCACTATAATATTATGGATTATCCAACTAGATTTCCACTTTTCTACTCCATCACATTTGTCACAACCCATCCTACAGGGGATAGTGATGTGACTCCCCACGCTCGCCTCCAATAGGCTATGGTCGGGTCACTAGAACTCTCTAGGAATATCATTAACATGGGAGGTATTACCTATGTACGTATATGTAGACACCCATCACCATGCCCACAAAAGGATGAAAAATAAAAACCACTATGAAGTACATGCATGCATACCAATATATCACAACCAATAGAGAGTTATAGAAAATCAATGTATGGTAATGTAAACTGGGATAGATTATAAGCCCCCAAAAAAAGAAGTCTATAAAAACAAGACTGAAATGTTTAAGGAGGTATTAGGACAATTTCTTTAGTCATATGAACACCCCAGCCTACGTGATATCACAATGCACCATTAGGTATAGGTCCGTTGTGGAATAGAAAAAATGCTTCTCATCTTCACAAAACACAACAAGTGTGAGCATAGGGATAGTTATAAAAATACTCAGTAGGGCATCATGAAACCACAAAGAAATACACCAATGAAAGATACAGTCAGCTCTACACAATATCTGTCTACAACACATATAACAAGATTACATATATATACAAAAACCTAGGAATGAACTCTATAGGTATACAAAAACAACTTCAAACTGACACTAAGTATTTAGTTCAATGATTCCACAAATCCCTCATCCATGAGAACAAACTCCTGAGTCTGATAGCACTAATGACGTATGTTTGAGAAGTGTTGTTCATCAAGAACCATCCTGAAAATGATACAATAATAGATATTAAGAGAGTGATATATATATATATATATATGATAAAAGGAAGAGTATCATTACCATGTCCATAGGGTGATACCAATAAGTCCATTTGGATTAAATTGCTATGTAGAGGATCGACATTTATTAGGATTGGTCATATTAATACCATGGACTCTACCAAGTGAATGAAGATGAATAGAGGATTCTACAATGGGCCACTCAGGGGATTCCAAAAAATCTATATAGCATGTCCTTCTAATTGGATCGTACTCCATTTAGTAGTAAATGATTCCCACACTAATCGTAAGGGAAGTGATAAAGGGATCAAATCTTATCAAAACATTCTCAAGAGACAGTGGAAAAGATATTGAAGACATATAGAAATGGGTAAAATGTTTGTAGTAAGGTAAGAAACCATGTACCTTTACCCTGGGGCACTACCTGTGTAAAATAGCCCATGTCATTTGAACAATTACAAGAAGAATATGGGTACACGACATGTAGAAGAATTCACCAACTGATTCCCCCCATATAGGGTCCACTAGTGTGCTCTGACCGTATTCTCGTACATGGTTTCGACCCTCGTATCTCTACCTATGTACTAGTAAATGGGGTATACTGTATAATGGGTCTAGACTAAGATGTGTGGTGGGGTGCAATCCATCTAAGAAACATGTGTATTGAATCCCTTGTCTATGTATCTCTTGAGATAGACCCCGAGTCTCTGTGAAGAGCATGCACACCCTATGACATGGTGACACACATCATAGATTTTATATACCCCCATAACATTATCCACCTTAATGTGGAGATGAAACACCATGTAATATGGATTACACTCCATGTTCTTCTAGGTTTTCTAGAATCTACCGTTATTCCTCTATGCATCCCATCTGACCTCATAGTTCCCGTTTCAGTGGTCCCTACATATCTAAAAACCAGATTTTGGGCCACCACATCCCAAAAAACACAAAATATAGGTGTTTTGGGCTTTTTATCGGTTCTAAATACCAATTTAAATCATTCTATAAAAAATTACCTCATAATTGATATCTCCCAAAATCCGTTCATTATTCTGTCGATGTCACCAGCACACCTCTGTTATGTTGTCCCAACCATGGATCTATAATTTTATGTCATTATTATAAGAAAATAAGGCATTTCAATCAATCATTCATAAACCAAGGATAAATGTAAAACATATAATAAAATGGGGTAGAAGAGCACAATCAACTAATCTGTGGAACGAACCTCGACTATTGTTCAATATTTCCTTGATCTATCCCCATAAAAATGATCAATAATCAAAACAATAACCTGCCCCATAAATCTGAAAATTTATTACTACCTCGTTGGAACGATCAAAGCATAGATCAATTTGTATATATATTGGTCAATGTTAATCTTTGAATATATGAATGGGGATTAGAAATCTAAATGACACATCCTAAACGAGGATTGGAAAACTTTTTGGGGAATATAAATTTTCACATCGTGGTCATTAGAGAGATCTATCAAGAACAATGTCATTCGATCTTTGATCCCAAGTTCCACCAATGTTATCCATCTAGAAAACAATCATGGTTTCTCTCCAGAACCTCCACGTAATTTCTTGGTTCATGAGCCTATTCCAAGATCACATCATAAATGATTATTTAAAATTAAGCATCATTCTGTCATCCAGTAATAGAAATGTTTAAATTCAAAAAATGTTGAAATTATTTTATCCATTAAAAATCCACAAATATACTTTTCATAGATGAACCACACCGGGTAATGATTGGCCTCACCTAGGGTAATGTAGCTTCTCTAAAGGAAACTGTTCAGTTAGATTTATATGTCCGGAACCCTTTTTGAGGTTATTCTATTTTTTCAGAAAAAATGTTTGCATTCTATTTAATATTTTAATATTTTTCATGAAATTGTTTCTGGCACACAGGGACTCATAATCGCACACCTTATCATTGAATGGTCTCTTATTTAATCAATATAATGTTTAAAAATAATATATGGAAAATATTTGATATTCAATTCTCCCAACCTAGTGTATTTACATCCTTAAAAATAAATAAAAATGGATACTGAAAAAGATATTGGTAATGTTCATGAATATGAAAATCTCACTCCCATGTTCAATCATGATGATTCTATGGGATACCAACATACGAAAAATAAAATAATCCCTCACCCACATAAGGATACATTCCTGTGAATTGTCAATATCCACCAGGAACTTAGAAAATGTCACAATATCCTCAATATCCAGCCTGCCAAAATCGATGACTGGTGATGGTTCATTCATGTACCTCCTCAACTATGAAACATGGAAGACATCAAATACCTGGTCCAACTACAATGTTATATCTAAGCGGTACGTCATATCTCTACTTTACGCAGCATATAAAAAGGTCCGACAAGACTTGGAGATTACATACCACCCCTGCTAAATCATTATAATCACCACCGAGGAAAAAAATGTAGGAATACATGGTCTCCTTCCATGAACTCCAATGGAATCCACCACATACCATCAAAAGACTAATGATGTATCATGGTCGTCTTTATCCACCCATGGATGATTTTAACCTTCTTTTTTGTATCACATTCCATTTTGAGTCTCACGAGTGCTGACTTTCTTAGATCGGTCCATCAAATATATGACCTACAATGTCTCCCATAATAAGCCTCAAATGTTTCCATAACAATGTTGGAATGGTATTTATTGAATATGAATAAACCAAACATGGTAGGAGATCATCCCTTCTTAGGAATAATTGCAACATGCCTTACAATTTCATTTCTTATAGAACCAATAATGTATACTATTTATGTTCATCTTAATACCAGTGAAAGAATATGCAAAAACAAAATTGGTTTCCAAACACCTCCTAAAATCCATTTCACCCTCGGGATGTATTGTTGGCATCAAAATATGAAAAAGTATTCCATGGAAATCCATGGACTCAATCAATCTCATAAATATAGAGGAATCCCAGTATCTCTAATTAACTCCCCTCTCAGATATCTAAGAAGTGGTAAAATATAGTGAGTCCATCAATGATCACCTAGATGGAATCATGTTGCTTGGATGTACTGGTAAAATCCATCATAAAGTCAATCAATATCTCATAACTATTCCAATCTCTCACCTAATGCGGTTGAGGGAAAACTCTTGGAACCTGCTGCTCTGCCTTCACTTTCTAACCAGTAAAGCAACAAGAAACATTGTTTGCCACTCCTTTCTTCATTACCAGACACCAATACTAAAATCAGAGGTCCCACAATATTTTAAGAACACATGTATTTACCACAAAATGGTTTGTATTAAACTCCATCAAAACATCCTCCTATAATGCTATTGGTACTACTATGCATCCTTTGAAAAGGATGGTGTGATCCCCACCTTTCAAATATCAATTAGAAGAATTCCTTGTGGGTATCTAATCGTGTAGAGTTTTATAGTCTGTATCCCCAGGAATGTGACTCCCTTACTCACTATATGGGTGGAGGGGTAACGAATATCAACTAGAGGAAAGATGCTCTATCTCCATCCGAAAATGATAAAAACAATAAGGCCAACATATCTTATTCATCATTCATAAATTGCCTTCTATATTCTCTTCTAAGATAAAATACCACAAAGTTACCCTTCCCACGAGTATAGACATTCTCAACGTCCTAATACATGAGTATACTTGTCAATCACCTTGTCCTCATGTTTAGATCCTTTAGAGAGAATATAAAAATGAGACTCGGGTGTTTGAAGTTGACAATAAACCACTTTCCCATCAGGTAGTGTCCCCACAGATTCAATGTGAACACTAACACCGCTAACTCTATATCATGTGTCATTTAGTTCTTCTTTATGGTCTCATAATGAACAAACCATATGAAATCATTTCATTCCTCTACATTTGGACACAACATGGACCGACCCTGAAGCATTACATAGCACTATGTACTTGACCACCTCAACAAGAAATATCATGAATAGAGGTCTCATTAAAATCTACACCAACTATTATAAATCCTATTAAATGATCTCTATACACACAAAAGTATTCCCATTTTGAGTAAAATAAATCATTGATTCTGATATCCTATAGAAAACACGTGGGAATATCTAAAAATAATCAATAATCCCAAGGATTCTATGTCCATGAATCACACTCATAGGTGGATCACATCTTACAATTCCCCAACACTGACCGTGAAGATAGCCACTCTATCTAGTGAGAAAACAGTTCCCGAAAAATACATTGCCTTAATCCAGAATTGACACCTAAAGAGATTCAAATAAAGATGCACATCTCAGATTATGTCCAGAGCCATCCTTATGTGTCACAAAATCTCCCCTTGAGGTGCTGAGTACATAGTGATATTTTCAAAGACTACCAAAAACCGATCTAAATAAGGAAAAATTTACTGGTTAATGATTCATATGTACACTGTTAGTGAGTTATTCAATACAAAGGGAATCGCTAAGTACATATACTGACTTTAACGACTTCTAAATATCTTATTTTGTATGTTATCATCTCATACTCATATCTAGTGATAGATTGATCATAGTTCAAACACCAAGAACCATAGTTCCCCTATAAAATAATCAATGAGGTAATATATCCTCTGTAGTGGATAAATTTTCTTTAGGATCACAATTTTCAAGTATTGGTAATCTACAAAAAACCTAAAGATACCATATACCTTTTTTGAAATCCAAATATGTGAAACCCATGGTGAAACATTGGTTCTCATGAATTCCTACATCTACAATTATACAAAATTTATTCTTAGATCGTAAAGATCTATAGGATCCATCTGATATGATGGTTCTAATACAAGTTTTCTCTTAATATTTAAATCAATGAATACATCTATCTCTTATTAGAGGGGTTATTCTAGAACATCATAAAAAATTTATTCCTAATACTCTGCCACTACTACTAGGAAATGTTAAATCATAACATTAGCTGCATCAAGGGTCTGGCTTGGCCAATGATGAGTAATCTATAGTATGATCCTATACATGAGTCCATCCCGTGTATCCTAGAATTTCATTACACCAAAAAAGGAAATCCTTGTTCCATTTCGATGGACACACCACACCGTTAACCTGAAAAATAAATTTGGGAATGAAATATGGATAACTAGTCAATTACAAATATGACGTCGTAAGGTCTCATTGCTTCCACCAAGAGGTTCCAACTAAATATTTCTCCTCCATTTGTTAAGTGTAACTATCATCATAGATGTTTGATCATTGAGTCTTCCCCTGTAGATGTATCCATGGGTAAAGGAATAGTAAACTATTCAACCCAAATCCCTAGATCTCTAAAATGATATGTGGTGAGAAACGAATTACAAGCACATGTGTCTAACAGTACTATAGCTAATCTAGAAAGACATATATTGTGTCTCGAATCATTCTAGGAGCCCCTTGGTCATATACCTCAACTGCATGAAATAGTCACCACCCTTGTCCTCTAGCTCCATGAGCCTGGTTTGGGCCACTTGGGTGGTGGTGGTGGTAACATGAAAAACATCAACCACCTCATGATACCCTCCCAGCTCCCCTACCATGTCTCCCACCCTACATATCTGCCTCTACATGCCACTGCCTCTGCCTTAGTGGTCCAACCACTATCACCTTGTCAACCACACCATGGTCCAAACAATCTCAAGTGATATGTCCCCTACAATCACATGTTTTGAAATTCTTCTCCCTAGGATTAATGAATCGGTGTTGTGATCCATGATATTTAGATACTCAATCATGGGACCTTATCCTAAATTGTCTCCCATGTCCAGATCCATGACATAAATTCCAGCTACCTCCTTTATAGGTCTCTACAACATCTCATTTACAACAGACTATAACCAACTGTATCTTCTCAATCATGAATATTTTAGCCACAAAATCATTATCATGAACCCCATAATAAGTTGAAATTCATTTACCAATAATGATGTCCTTAATGTCTTTATGAAGACCAATCTTAAATGTTTAAGACCAAAAGTTTTCATCATTATCTATATACGTCGTGTTCCTAGAATGGATGGTGGACATTGATGATTAATTTGAAATGGTCATTCTACACTACTAGTGGTGAAGAAACTCATGTATATTCATAGAACTCATCATAACTAGTGATAAATGTTCTCTTAAGAGACCCTAGATCTTGATCCACACAAGAGTCACCTCCTAGTGAGTATGGATAGCCATGCTCCAACATCTCCCTATCGAGCCATGTAGAAGGCTCGCCTCTAAGACTACCATATGATCCGCAAGTTTATTGCTAATATTGAAAACTCATGTCACCGCCATACGTAAGTCATCAATCATCTGAGGGTTAGGCTCACATCAGAACATGATGTGTCCCTGACTTCGGAGCATAAGAAGCATGCTTATCCTACACTGCTCATCTCCTAATACTCAGGGATCCATGGGCTGCTCCACATGTGATGGAATGGCTATTTTATAACCTATAGGTATCATATGGGAAAAAGTTCCCCGTATTAAGGTCTTATCCCTGATGGGGTCATCCATGTGATCGAGATACTAAATCCTATTTAGTATAAATCTCTGGGGAATCCTTCTTGATAAGTAGATGTACCACATTCAATGGATATATATATCGAGAGCTGATTGAAGAAGGAAATTGAAGAAAAAAAATTCCTTTATGATACATCTACCATTTTTTTTAATATCAATGTTCTCATGTAATAAGTCAAAAATATTGTTATCAATTTCCTAATGCATGAAGACATCGACCACTCGCACCATCACCAGAGTCCCTCACCTAAAATATGAACACAAAACAATTAAAACTATCACTCCCAATACAAATCTCACATAATCATAGTTCTAATATAGAACATACATCATCTGATAAAAATATAGAAAGACCCATCACAGAGGGGCCCATGCCACATGTCCCCATACCCACATCCAATTGGCTTGGGTTTGGTGAATATAACCATGTAGGAATATCAATAACATGGGAGGCATTGCATATGTACATGTATTCTAGCGCACATCTCCACTCCCACAAAATGATGAAATGTAAAAACCTTTAAAAACCAAATGCATGCATAACACTATATACCAACCAACAGAGTATGATGGTAATGTTATGATTAGTAAATTAAATTGTGCCAGAATTCAAGCCACCCAAAAAGACAACAATAACCACAATTATGTCCTATAAGAAAAGGTACTATGATATTTGTCTATAGTTGTAGGAACATTAGGTATTTCATGATATCACAAGGAACTATCTAGTCTTGGTACTCCTAGGACTCTGTCAAATTGATTCTTTTCTACACTAGACATGACATGTGTGTGAAAATCTGGTATAGCTATGAGTATTAAATTACTCAGTAGGATAACCCAAAACAAAAAATAATTAAAAAAAATGAAATACACAAACAATTATACACAATATATGTCTATAGGACATATAACAACAATATCCAGATTCACTCAACCGAAGACATATAGTCTTGAGGTATTTCAAAACTATCACATCCTTAAACTAGGGGTTCAACTTGTTGATTCCAAGAACCACTCATCCTAGAGAACAAACACCTAAGGTAGATAGCATTATTGATGTCCATAATAGATGTAATGATTGTCAGGAACCATCATGTGAGAGATATGATGATATACATGAAGAGATAGATGCGATACACAGATGAGGATCATAACCAGGTCCATGGGGTGACAAGAAAAACTCTATCTGAATTTTATTACTATATATAAGATCAACGTCCGGTCGGATTGGTCACATCAATTCCAAGGATGAAACCGAGGGAATGATGATGAATAAGGGATCCTTCATCTAGCCTCGTTGGTGATTCCAACATATCTATCTATAATTTCCTAATGAATGGATCATACTTGTATGATTATGAAAAAATACTCACAATATCTATTAGGTTGCATATACAAGAAAAAACCCTAAAAAAATGTCTAAGATATGGTGACCATTATTTTAAAGCCATGTAGAAAGGGGTATGTGTTTTTTAGTACTATCACATGTCATTTCCCATCACCTGGGGTAGTTATCTTGAACAATGCCCTATGTAATTCAAATTTTGATGTGAATAAGATGGGTAACCAGTGTGTGGAATAAGTCACAAACTATGTCCTTCCATTCGATGCCAACCAATTTACTCTAGCCATCTTCCAATATATAGTGTCAACCTGTGTATCTCATCCCATGTACTAGTACATAATGTAGTATGTGAACATTTTCTATGGCAAGGGGTATGGTGGGGTAAATAATGTATGAAATCCATGTACCCAACCACGTGTCCGTGTATTTATTACGATACATGTTGAGTGTTTTGGAAGGGCCTACATGTCATGGGACATGGTCACTTTCCATGTGGCATTTTACTATCCCCCATGACCCAAGATGCTACTCATTGTGTTCCATGTTCCATGTAATCTGTATTTGACATTCTGTTTTTCATGATTTTATAGATTCTTTCGTTCTTCCTCCATATACCTCAGTTGTTCTCCTAGATTTTGGGTCAGTGATCTATTAATATCAACACTCTAGTTCGACAGTAACCTCATCACCTTAACACCGAATCGAGGTTTTTTGAGCCATTGATCACCTTAGGAAATGAATTTAAATCCATCTGAAGAAAACCACTTGATGAAAGATATCTCTCGAAACACATTGATTCATCATTCCTCATCACTATCACACCTATGTCAGTTATTCACTATATTTTATCAAAAATAATAGATTTTTGTACCATTTAATAACAGTGCAATGACGAGTCATTCATAAAAAAATGATAAATGAAGAACATGTAAAACATATTAGGGAGAAAATCACAATGAATGAATCTGAGGAATGATCATCAACCTTTTTTCAGTATAACCATTATATGTCCCTATAAGAGTGATCAATAATGATAGAAACAATCAAACCTATAAATCCCATAATTAAATCCCACCCTGTAAGATCAATCGAACCGTAGATCAACTTATTTTTTGGATGGCTTGCGTTTATCATCAAATTTAATAAATGGGAATGAAAATCTTGAAAATGCATCCATTATAAGGCCAGTATTGCATATAGAGGAGGACCGATTTCAAAATCATCTTGTTTGTTGATATCTGTCAAGAAAATCATCATTTGTTCTTTGATCTCGGGTTCTGTCATCATTCTCCATAAATTGAACTCTTTATGTTTCTCTCCAAATAATCTAGGGACTTTCTAGGGTTATAAGCCTAACCCTAGATCCCTACATAAAGGATAATTTAAAAATAATATTCCCTGGTTTTTAGGATAATGAAATATGAAAATACATTAATTCATCAACCTATTTTATTCATAAAAATCACACAAAAATAAATTAAAAAGTACTCTAATTTTGGATGATGTTAGAACTCACATAGGGTAAAGAAGCTACTCTGGATAGAATAGTGTCCTCAGATTTCATATTCATGCACCCAAATACAGTTTATTACAGATTTTCTATAAAATAATGCAAGCATTAAATTTTAAATTTTAATATTTTTCAAGATTTTTTTTGTGATAGAATAGTCCACCAAATAACAATTTTTCTCAGTCCATGGTTTCAAATTTTATCAAAATAATATATAAAAATAATTCCTAAAAAATATGAGACATTTCTCCACTATCTAAAACTGTCCCATGTACCTTTGTGAACATATACTATATTTCATAATCTTATGGTGATCCAAACTTGGAGACAACCAAAGAAACACTTGATCACTCCCCACAAACTCAAGAGGTTGGTGATTCCTATTCATATAAAAGTATTCCATTGCATGAGCAATATCCATAAGATTTCACATTACCTACACATATTATATTGTCTCTATCACGGGACTCAATCCATCAACTATATTTCTATATACTCCATCCAACGTAAAGAGAAATACATGACCTGCTGCAGTGGAGCTCATACATTGCCATCTAAATCCATTCTGGGAAACATTTGATATTGGTGAACTCAACAAGATACAAGTGTTTCTACCATGATCCACACAAATCTAGCAAACAAGCCCCAAAAAATTCATCTGGAAGTTAAATATTGTTCTCTAACCACCCATGAATTTGTGGGTGGAAATACATATGAAAAAACACATGGGTACCATGTAATATCTATAAACCCTGCAATATGAATGATGTAAAACATTGATTAGGGTCTAAAACTGTAGTTATTGGCACTTTATTCAACCAAAAATCTACCAAACATACAACTCACCCAAACAATCAACAATGTTTGTCTCTAAAATTGGTTGGATGTGTTTTATAGCGTAAAATGATCCATAACTACCTCAAATACAACATTCCTCTGAGGCATATTCAAATGAAATATAATAAAATCATTCATCATGTCATCCCTTTTATGGACCAGAATCATAAATTGATGTAAGAAACCACCATATCACTTACAATTATCCTTCACCTAATTGAAGATGTATCAACCACAATTATACACACAACATACTTCATCATCACATGAAACTATTACTTCCTAAATGGATCATGATAAATTTTTGAAAACCAAGATGTACCTCTCACTTAAATGCATGAAACTGACACATAAATTCCTCTCATTGACTTGTAGAAATGACCATGAGGCGATGATCATTAAATATTCTATTATCACCAAATGTACAACTGAATGGGTTCTCCCTACCTTCAAGATATTCTATAACTTCCAAACACTATAGATCCCCATATTTTTTCACCTTGATTTTTCTTAATTGTTTGGGGCTAATGGATATGGATCCAATTTACATCATCAAATATTTAATTTACACCTTTAGATGCATCCAAAAAAAAATTCTATGATCCTCTGACAGAATAAGATTCCTAAACTATCTTATTTTAAATTGTTTGACTCAAATCATCCATAGAAATGTTTCCATTACCATACAGGTAAACCAGATCAGTGTAAAATGACATCATGTACTCAACACATATAATATACATAATGTTGTTATCATTCTTGGAGAATATATAAATAAGTCTTATATGATCAATATGAAAAAAATTTATCACTCTTAATAAGTTATGATTTCCACAATTTTAAGAATAAACCAGAGTGTCTCATCCATGATCATGTGTTGGGTAATTTCATTAATAAGGCATCTAATACAATTATCCAAACTCCACAACCTAATAATTCTATATCAAGATGTTTGGAATGATCTTCATGAATCTTGGAGTTAAAAAACATGTCATCATTAAAGAAACCGACAAACTTATCTTGGTATTGGTAAAATATTTTTCTCATTAGAGAAATAAAAAATATTAGTGGATTTTTTATTCCAAATAATGTCAAAACAAACTTAGACAACCCATAAATTCTCTTGAAGGAAGTATATAGTGTATAATATGGTATCATCATCAAATGATGATATCCTGATTCCAAATAAATAATTGATAAGACATAATTGCACCTCAAGATTTAAAGAAGATCATCGATTCATAGAAGAGGGTAACTGTTCTTAACTATAATCGAAATCGAATTCATATTATCAAAAAACCCACAAGGATCCATCATCCTTCATGGGAGAATCATTAGAGATCCCCATAGTGATGTCCAAAAGTTAATAATCCACTTGTTCCCTGGTTCATCCAATCTGAGTTTTATGTTGTTTTCTTTATACTTCTTCTATTCTATATAGAATTAATGAAAATTTCTCTACTCCCAATAGAAACATTATTGTGAACTCAATATCCCTATTGTGTCATATCCCAAAAAAGTGGTATGCAATCACATCATGAAACTAATCCAACTCTTGAGGAATGAAAACCTACACTACTCCCCCATCATTGAGTTCAATATACTTCACATGTGTTTTTTTACCAAACTTCTATGAAATGGGCCTTTCACCCCCTACATTGATAACCCATTCCCCATGGGAAACATATATGATCCCCTCAAAGGATTTAAATATTTTCCAATTATAGTAATATACAATATGGTCGTTTTAAACCACAATCCAACGCATTCTATAAATCAGATAAAAACTTACATCTCTAGTATAAAAAATACCCAAAAAAAATGGTACCCAAAAAACATGAGGTAAATCCCCTTTCACCATCATATATTTCCCCAAAACTCTGAATGGTGTATCAATTAACATCAATACAGACATATATTCCACATCTAGTCAAAGATAGTAAATATCTGAGATGACTTAAAAAAGTAGATGTTTACTTATCAAATAGAGCACTAGAAAGAGTTGATACTACACAAATTATACCTCAAACTACCGATAAACCAGGTATGAAACCTCAAGGTAATGTCTATGATACATGAATCTAAGCTTCCCCTCTTCCCTGATCGCATGTTAGAGTTCCTAGAGCTACACTACCCAGCTGATATGGACACTCTCTTCCTGAAGTACCACATATATTAAACCAACAACACGACCAGTAGAGCTCCATCTACTAGAATTACATGGAATAGTTATCCCACTTCATACACTCTGCATCGTCATAGATCCTTCAATACTACCTATCTTATGAGTGATACTTCAAATCATCTACAAGTGATCCAACCTACTGCATGATCAGAACTCAACTGGTTTTTTGGGACATAAATTATGCATGTGTCTATAACTTCCACAATGAATATTATCAATTATTAATTCATCATGTTATCTATCATTAAGAGTTAAAAAATTAGAAAAAATTTTGTTTGAATAACTATCATTAGTATCTTTACTAATGAAAAATCATTAATAGTTTATACATATCATCTAATACTGTTGACTATCAAGAAATCTTAAGAAAAAATCTGATCAATGTATTCAATTTCGTGGATTCTCACATCCCCCTATAGACTTATGCATAGTTGTAACATTACATCCATTACATTCATAAATCCTATATTGATGATATAAATTTTCATCAACATTAACTTTGAAATTTTTAAATATATGAATTTTTTTTTTCTGTTTCACAAATTGTTCTGAAGAAAATACGTTTTTTCCTTCCCAACACACTCATTATTCGTTTTTATTTGATAACGTACAAGAATAAATTTCACATGTAACAATGAATTTTTGATTTTATTGCTGATAAAATAAATCACAAAAGAATAAAAAAAGGGAAACATTATTTATATCAATGTGTGAAATATTATTGCATCAATTTTTAGAATCACATATAATCTAGAAAATTTTATTCATCTATAGAAATCCATTATAAGGTAATTTCAAGAGAAATCTATTGCTCTGATACTTATTTTTAAAATCCCTTGATATAATACCAAACAATTAGTGTGGGAAGAATAAATGTTGAAGTAATTATCATTTTATATCTCCAGAGATCTTACTTCATTATGGAAATATTCTCTCATCCTCAATGAGTTCATTGTGTGGATGATTTTTATAATATATTATTCATGGATCACCTCGAATGAGGGTTCCTATATCATCAGTGTATGGAGATTAATATGAAAAAATAGATAATATATTATTTTATATGTATAATCATGGGATATTAGATGAATTTTGACCATAAAAAACCCTCATAAAATAATTTTTTGACATAATATTCTTCAATTAATGGTAGTAGAAAGTATTAGTAAACAATTTTCACATTCAGAAACAAGATTCATTATAAGATATCATGGAATCAATTTTCATACTCATCTCACTATGTCCTATGACTTTCCATCATCATATTCTAATATCATCTAAAAAATTTTACATTAGGTTGTTTGACATATGCATCGTGCTCATCTCACAGATTTTTCAAAATATTCTCAATAAATAGTAAATATATTTTCAAATCATAGTTAAAAAATCTCACTGAGTGAGACACTAAATAGGCATAAAAACCCAATTAGGAAATTACAAGAACAACTCCACAATTTGATGAAATATTATTTGTTAAAATTACATTGAATACTTTTTTTTAAATCACCTCATTATAGTATGACAATAATTTTTTTATATTAATTCATGTCAAAATTAGTTTCTATCAATGACTTGACACTTCCATTGTGGGTTGAACCACCTAATTGGTGTGTGACCCAATAAAATCAGGATTTCTTCTAAATAACCCTCAATTTTTTTACATGTGTAAATACATAATGATTTATTTTATATTCATCACAAGGTAATGGTTCCCATTAAAATAATGTCATCTCTACTATTTCATGGGCTTTCCCCATGATACACTTTCTAGAACCACGTATTTTTGGAACAAATTATGTTATCCTGACCTACCATTCCAATCAATATGTATTTCATGAATGTATTGTGAATACCTCTCTATGGTGTGATACATAAGGGTTTTCATAGAATAATGTGAAATTAAAAAATCATGATCAGATTTATTGTTTTATCATCCTTTCTTAACTCTTAACCTTTAATGACAGTGGCATTGTCTCATCGTTCAGAATTGAAAAGTTTCCTACAAATAATAATATTAAAATAAAATCAGTTCTCTTTTTTGGATATGACTATTACTTATTGGTTTTTCATTTAAACAATTTTTAAAAACCTTTTGGCTCAAATTACATTATGAAATGTCCATTTACATGGTGGAATTGTTATCTCTCTAGTTTCAAAAAAAAAGAAAAAATTCAAAATATATATTAATAACTCATTACAAGATTATTTAGTGTTTATCAAAACAGACATATAAATGTTTTTATTCACAAGAAATATTTTTTCAGGTATTTAAAAACTAAAAAAATCATTAATAAACTTTCTTACAAACCCTCCAAATCATATCTGAATTATAGCCATTGAAAACCCATTACATGAGTGGCCCACTCATAATAGTTATTATATGATAGACACACGAGTCTATATCTATGGTTAAAATAAAATAATAAGATATAAAATATATTATATCATAATAAAAAAAACTAATAACATATGTAATATTATTCCCTGGAATAAATTTTATGTGGATCTTTATATTAAATCTTTATCTACCTAAGAAACCATTTTTTCATGAAAATTATTATTCATCTTGTTCTGAGAGTTTATTTTTCATAATAATATCTTAAAATTAAAGTTTATATTTTTTAAAAATATGATTCTATATATTTAATATTAAATTAAAATAAATAAAGAGGAACAATTAAATTTTGGTCCAAATATATAGTGAAAAATGTAAAAAATTTCCAATATAATTACAGATAAAGAAGGTTTACATGGGGGATAACTAAGAGATATGTGTGCAAATTAAATTATAAATTTATAAAAAATTATATATATGACATAGAATGACCCCATTATATCACAAAATCCAATATCTATCCATTTTGAGTCATTTTCAATGAAAATTGCCTTATTTTATTTTAATATGTTATGAAATTATTTGTGTGAAATCCCCTCAAATATAAAAGAAAACTTTTCCTTTTTCTTATTTACACCACATTCTTCATTCACCCTAAAAATAATTTCTTCTAAAAATCCTTGAAAATAACATTCAGGTGATTGTATTCATTAAATACTATTTTTAGGGTCCTAAATAATCTATCATATGGAGTCCTACTGAAGAAGATATAATCATCTAACCCAAACAAATTACATTTGGTTTTTGGTTTTTGATCCTCCTTAAAAATATTTTAATTTTTTTTAAAAAATTATATCCAATGTGATTTATATTCTAAAATTATATTATGATTTCGTAATCACAAATATCTTCCCTCATTTATATTAAATTGTATGTTAGTGTATCTCTCGAGCATACATGTGGATTAAGAAATCCCTATAGGTATACAAATAATTTTTAATCAACATCTTTAATGGATGGTTTCAATGTTTTTAAAAAAAATTTTAATTATACTTATGAATGTAGAATTATAATATATTATCTACTTTCTTTTACTTCTAATCCATTGAAAAATGATAACATCACTTGTGCGTACAATTGGATTACCGCCCCTAAGAAGATAAGTGAGTTAAAATTCATTTTTATGTAAATCGATACTAAAAAGGATATATTTAAATAATATATATAAGATATAAGATATAATAATGATTCAAAATATGTTATGTAATATCTAACATTTTTTTCCATCCATTAAAGAGTGAATATAATGTTCATGTTTACTTCTGACTCACAGTCTCATTGAACCGTGTATTTTATTCTTCTATATTTATCATTTAATGTTCAATCTAAATATATAGAATTAATATATAAAAAATATATATCATTAATAAAAATTGATATATGACAAAACCATGATTTTTCTATAAGGACCAGAATTACAGACCATATGTTATCATAAAAATGATATAGTTATTACCTTGAAGCAAAGATTTTAGAAAATAATTGTCAATAAAATGGTGTGAAAATATTTCATATATATCATTTTTAATAATTTAATTATATAAATTAATGTGGTAAATAATTATAGTATTAATTAATTTATTATAAATGAATTTAAATTCAATTCAATGCACTTTCAACTCAAGGTATGAGATTTTGATCCCACATTATTTTCTATATAAGACAGCCACATACCCATAGATATTTTTTATAATTATATTCATGAAATATATATTTATTTAGTTAAACATATAATTTTATATCTTTTAATAAGTATTTATTTTAATTCTACAAAAGTGTTATAGTAATTATGTTATAATAAAATTATTTATCCGTATTATTTCTGATCTAGTTTTAGAGGGTGAAATTTCATTAATTTCCTATTATGATTCCCGTGAATGTTATTATAAATGGGTTATTTATTTAAAATAAATTTTTCTATTAATTTACCTATATTTAATCACTTAATATACTTATGTAATATTTTAAGGAAAATCAACTTTGATTATCTGTTTGATCATAACTCATTTTTCAACAAAGTCCATGATTTAAATAAATGTATTAAATAATATTTTTATTCTTATATTATTAATTTTTTAATGTAATTTTTAACTAAGATTTTGTTTTAAATCATTGTTTCAAATTAATCCTCATATGGCTTTTTAAATGTTTTATTTTTTTTCTTTTTAATGAAAATATGTATATAATCATTTTTCTAAAATACATAACATGGACATAATATTCAACTGTTAAAACTATAAATTGATTTAATGATTCATTTAAATGATTCCAAGATTCATTAAAATGATACTTTATTCTATAATATTATCAATTTATTTTATTAGAAGAAATAACTACCAAATAAAAATGTGATTTTCATCATGAAATATTCCATCTGAGCTTTTAAAATTATTTTCATTTTAGATGACATAATTTGATGATACTAATGTTTTATGAGGGTTATGAACCACTTATGCCAAAAAATTAATCATCTGGATATTTTATTATTATTATGTTTAGATAGTTATTAAACCCATTTATATTCCCTATGCTATGTAATGATTAAAAGATAAAATTATAAAGAAACTTAATTACATTTAAAAAGGATATGATATCTTATTAATGAATCATTATCTTCTAACACACAAATGAACTTGTTATGATTATGTATTAAGTGTTTTTGTAATTATATATCACCCCAATACAATTGGTAAAAATCGATATATTATTAGTTAATAAAGACTATGATTTTTAGTAACCCAGATAATAAACAGAAAATTTCCAATACGATTTTTTGGGGTGTGAACCATGAATAATAATATTATATAATTGGAATTGACCCCAATCTAAAAATATATTCAATATAGTGATAATTAACTAAGGAAATTATTTTAATAATTATGTTTCTACCAAAACCATATATATTATGTAATTTTCATAATCACGTGGATTATTTTCATTGAATACTATAGGAATCATATATAATGATCTTCTAATATTTATGGAATTATTTATGATCATGATTTATGATTTGTTAGTTATGGTTCTAAAATTTTTACCACACTTTTTATACCCTTATGATCATGTTATACTTTAGCGACCTTTTCTATTTAACTTATTTATCCTTAATGAGAATAATAACTTACCATTTCTTATGTTTCCATTACACTGGCTATGAAGAATCTTATTATGTGTGATATGTATATAAATAGTGCTAGTTATAAAGATATCATTGGGAAATGATATTTATCACATATTAATATGTTTTTTAATGTATCACTATATCCAATAACAATAAAACTATATTATTCTATTATGGATCATAATTTCATGTTATGAATAATAATTTGTTTTAATATGTTACATTTTGTATTAGAATTTTGGATATAAATAGGTTGTATAATAGTATGGTTTAGTTACCATTGGAAACTATTTTATGAAAAAATTAGTTAAATTTCATAGGACAATCGTATTTATAAATGAACATCCTGTGTTTTGGTAATGAAATTAGTGTGGTTTTCTTTTGGAAGAAATCACTGTATATATAGTAGAGGTGGGCATTGTTTTGGAATAGATACGTATTGGGCTAATAACCCCATAATATAGTCTAGTAAATCTATACAAAAATTATAGTTTATTTTGTGTGTTATATTACCACACACATAGTTTGAGATTAATGGGAGATATTACAGATATAAATCATTTTTTATATATGAACTAATGTGAAATTGTTTAATATATTATGACCATTAATAAAATAGGATAAACAAATGTATTTATAGATTGAAAATCCATTTTCATGACTTTGGAATTTTTTGAATGATTTTTCATGTTTAACCTCATTGATTAATTATTAATTAGGGTCATATTAACATTGTATTGTTTTTATAATGGTTTGATGGTAGAATGATAACGTTGATAGGGTAACAGGTATTATAAAATATTTATGTACCATATTTGAGGTTAAATATATGACATAATTATTTTCATGGAATGTCTCAAGGAATGTTAATTCAAATCCTCAATTATTATATGTCATACAACAAATGAAAAATCTGAATTGTATGATGATTGTATATCATCTCAACGATTCCATTCCAATTGATTTTTGTGGAAATATAATTTTTTGATATATCTTTATTAACCCCCATGTTTAATTGGATGTTATATTAGTGAGTAATTGGATTTATTCACCTAAAGCCAAAATCAGTTGATTATTGAGTGAAGTCAAGTTTGATATATCAAACCAACATATGATCATGGATTATTTTGATGATAAATATGATGTTTCAATGGTAAATAAAATCATTATAATAGTCATGATTCTTAAAAAAATTGGATTTTACCATTTATGGGTTTTGATAAACTCATCATCGATTATATGTCTATTGTATGATATTTTTTTATGCCATACTAGAATAGTTTTCTAGAATTTTTTGTGTCATGAAATTATGTTTTCAATTGAATCATTTCATGGTCTACACCTATTTCAATGTTTCTCTTTAGAAATCCTGAATTGAGTTTCAAAACATGAAGAATAAAATCTTTGTAGAATATCAACAAGGGATTCCTTTCATGAGGTGAGTAACATTGGGGAACATATTTTATTTTTTAAAATAATAAATATGATTCAATGTGAATCAAAATTTATTATTGATAAAATAAAAACATCAATATCAATATCATTTATCCTATACCATGTTCTCATCAATTTTTTAATCAAATAAATACATCATAATAATTCTACAGGATTGACATTTATTATAGATATAATAAATTGAGGGTTAATAAGGCAGATATACTCAACAAATTTTTCCATACATGGTATATATTATTTGTTTTTAAATTGATTTCACATTGTATTTTTAGTTACCCATTTTCAATTGATGTAATGAGTGAAGAAATTATCGATTACATTGATCAGTTTGTGGTGTTGTTTATTAATGATATTATAATATATTCAACGATAATGGAAGGCCATGATTTTTTTATGTTTGTACCCAATATAGAATGATGGAAATTAATCAATAAATATTTACCCATTTTTATTTTATTCAACAAAATGATTCATTTTTTTTGTTTAAACAACACATTTTGATGGAATAAGCATGGATCATTCCAAGAAAATGTGATTGAACATTATAACAGAAAAACCATTGTGAAAATGATCTATATATTTATTATATGGGATAGATATTATCATCAGTTCTGGTAAAATATATCATTACAACCTAATCCACTCTCCTCATATCCTTAATAGGGCTCCATGATCCATTTATAAAAATAAATCTATGGATGGTTTCAATAAACTAAATTTTTTTTAGTACACCTTATATTTACTTCCATATTCTAGAGAAGGGTTTAGGATCTATTATGATTAATCAATGAATGGAAATGGATGTTTCCTAGTGTAGAATAATATTTTTTTAATAGCATTTTCCTTAATATAATAGAAGGTTCCAATGTAAAATATCTTGTTATTTGATTTTGAGTAAGATGTAGAAAATTTTCATAAAATATAATGTCACATTATATTTCTGTAGAAATTTGTGATATATACTAATAAAATACTATTATTTTATATATTCAATCAATTTTTTTGAATATAAGTCAAATAAGTTCATTGCATGTGATTAAATATTATAACAACATAACATATTACCACAATTGGAATGAAGAAATGTGGTTGGTTCAATTAGTTGAATTGACCATGCTATATAATATATGAAGAGAATTAGAAAATATACAATATTCCAATATTTTGAATGGATAGATTTATAAATACTGATGAGTAATTTAAAATAATATCTTGTTAAAATTATTTCTCAAATATATATATTATAAATATCAATGGCACATAGAACAAAGATATAAAATTGAAAAATAAGGATAATAAATGTTTTTAGATCAAACCTGATTATAATTGAATTATACATTTAGGAGCCATGATTTTTTATTTTTAAAAACAAACATGATGAAGAATATGTTATATGATGTTCATTATTCATCATTATCTATTTGTCTATCAAGTATAAGGATATTTATAGTTCAGAAATTGTATTTCATGAACTCCAACATGAAGAAAGAAATTGAAATTTATTTATCTCAATCCTTTGTATTTCAGAATATAATCGTTGATAGATATTATACCAGGTGGATGTTAAAACTATTTAATATACCACCATGGAAATGAGAAAACATGACCACTAATTTTTTTATCAGACTAACCAAAAAATCTAAGGAGAATAATTCAATTTTGGTTGTACCCATAGAAGGAATCACACCATATTACAATAAAATCATATATCTATCTTGAATAGACATCCAAAACATACATTATGGGAGTGGTAATATTTCATGGAGTACCACATTATATTATATATAAATGTGATCTGATGTTCAAATCAATGTTCGGGTGATGTCATTAGCATGATTATGATTCAATGATGTGTTTTATTACATAGTATGATTCTCATATAAATGGTCAATATTATAAACACATTTAAATTATAGGGGGTTATTTGATATTTATTCCCTCCAAATTTTTTATGGATAAAACTAATCCTCTTATTAATTTTTATTATAATAATATTATCTATCTGAGCATTTATATGGATCTTTATTAATCCATCTTAGGAATGCATTATTTCAATGTAATTTTTTGGGATGAATTTAGGAAAATTAATATATCGAGGATTTTCCTTGAAGATTAAATGGAAGAGAAAGTTAGAGTGAACCCACAATACATCAATGAAAATCAGATTCAATGAAAAAGTTATATTGACAATCTTTGAAAAAAAATATAAATTGATGTTGGTGAGAAGGTAATCCTATGAATTAATATATGAATGATTATTATGATATTTCGAATGAAATGACTGTTTGTAGGTAAGTATATTGTCCCAATTATGATTCTTAATCGAGTAGGGAGGGTAGCTAGTCGCTTGGTTATTCAACCAAACCTCTCTAAATTTCCACATATATTAAATGTATCTCTTATGAGAATGTAAATAATTGATCAATCACATAAACTAATCTTAGAGGTCATTAATCTAGTGAATGATTTTTTCTATAACAAAATACCTGTCAAAATTGGGTATTGGTCAGATAATGTGTTACAGAATATGACTAATGGATTGGATAATATTGACATGATATATAAAAAATGAAAAATATATGGATGGAATTTCATTAATGTGATGAAAAAAAGATATCATGAAACAATTATTTATAGTATTGAAAAAATTTCAAGGGTGAAATACATATTAAGTGGGTAGAATATAACACAATCATAATTTATGATTTATTTCATTTTAAATAATTGTAATTTCATCAATTTATTCTGAAACATGAAACCCATAGTATAAAGAAATACAATATAGTATTCCGATATAACAATGATATTAAATTGGACTCATAATAATGAAAAAATTAAAATATTTATATTGGTTTTAGTTAATGAATATATATTAAAAACTAGTACTCATTATTTATATTTTTATTATACTTTTAAAAAATAATTTCACAACAATGGTTATTATTTATTTTTTGAGAAAATAATATAAATAGAATATTCGAATATTAGAACTTTTATTTTAGTAAAATAACTTCATTTTTCAATGGAATATGTTTAAATTGTTTTACATTGTTTTATTTGTTGTTTTTTTGAGAGTATTATTTTTTTGATGAATCATGAAAAATAATTTTTTTATTGAAATATATTTTTTTGTTTAAAGAATATATATTTTTTTTAATTTTTTTAATGTAAAATTAGATAATTTATATTATTGATAATTAAATTATGGTTATTATAATAAATCTAATATGTATTATTTTTTTAAAAAATATACATATGAATGTATTTCCTCTGTAAATTTATTCCCTCATGTTAATCAAGACTATTTTTAAAATAATTTTTTTAAATTCTAGATATTGATTTTGATATGATGTATTATATATTTTGAATTATAATATTCAGTTCATTTAATTATTCTTATTTTATTTTTGTTCATAATAAATAGTAAAAATAGTAAAAAAAATTAATAACATGTTTATTGTTAAAATGTATTTTCAGAGCAGTTTGTCTAGGGGATAATAGTGTAATTACCTATTAGACATGTAAAATTCGTATTTTCTAGACATATTTATACCTTATACTATAAAGAAATAAAATATATAAACATTTAAAATAATTTGGATCTGGAATGGATACATTTAATTTTAATCTTTTATGAAATTCCATGTTAGTCCACAACACCACATAAAAAAGGATATCTATCTTTTATCCAATTTACCTAAAATTGATAATTATAAATAGAAATAAACATAAAAAGTACCTTTTAAATGCACTTATACATTGTTTATATTTTCTATTATAATTAATATATTATTCCATGTGTTCTTAATAAATTAACTAAAAAGGAATATTAAAGACGAGGTAATTTTATTACCCGGACTCTTTTAATTTATCTAGACTTCAACATCCATAAATCATTCTTATTCGTCATAAAAATAAATATATAGTATCCTAAAATAATTTGTATGATATTATTTTTATGGAAAAATCCAAAACCACCCTCTATTTGATCGAATTATAAGTGAATGTATCACTCACATGTTCGTGGTGAATACCACCTCAACGAAGTAATGTAATTCAATTTAAATCAATAAAATTATTGGATGGTTATTTTTTGGGATTATTGATTATAAATAATATATATATATATAAATTATTTTCAAATTATAACATCATATAAATAGTTTGACCATCCAATCCACTGGAAAAAGATATCATCTCTCATGCGGATGTGTGGACTACCTATTCCACGATGCGATGTGATTCATTTCTCATTTGAATGTTACATGGACAGTAAAAAATATATATTTAATTAATATATAAGATATATATATTTATATTATATAACATTTATTTTTAAAGGAATTTATTATTCAATTATCTCTCATTCCATTTGTTGAAATGTCGAAGTACCCTTCTTCCGTATGTACGATATAACATTTCCATGAACAATTAATTTAGTTTTCCAATCTATATCATTAATTTATGAATATATATATATAATATAATATATGATATCTATATAATGGTTATAATTATTTTGATAATATAACCATGATCAAATTTTATGTACTAACACGTTGGAATATAAATTCTCCCGATAAAAGAAACTATTTACACACAAAACAATAATTTTAATAATTAATTATTAATAAAGAGTGGTTCAAAATTATAAATGAAAAATACGATATCATATGTATTTAAATTAATAATTTAATTAATTAAAATCAATTCTTGGTTTATATAAATTAGGTTAATGCACATCCAATGTAATTATATCTAGTGCTAAGGGATTATCTTGAATTTTTTCAATGAGACACATGTCATATTCACCAATAGTTTCTCTTAGGTGGTGTATATGATACCCATGAATGGATATTATTATTATTCCCTTGAATAAATTCTCTATCTATGGATCCAAATAATTTTTTCACATTCATCTGGTCTGGAATCAAATGATACCAAAGTGTTAGGGGTTTTTGTTACAATATCAATGTTTATTTGGAGTGATTGTGAGAAAATTTTTTCTGATGAAAATTTTTAGACTATATCTCATTATTCCAAATAAAATTTATATACTAATTTAATTTTTCTAGAACACATTTTTAACATAAATTTTAATATATTTTATAACTCATGATTCCCAGATAATGTTTCAGGTAAAATTTAATTTATTTCTTTATTCATCCAAAAATAATTTTTTTCCTCGCCTTATAAAATCATTTTCAAGAATATGTTTACTCTAAATCTATGAATTTTCATTAGTTATTGAATTTTAATTAAATTGTTATAAAAGAACCATCTTATCATTTTTCGAACAAGGTACTTTAATATTTTTATTTTGAAAATGTAAATGGAATATTTTTTTCATGTACACATCATGAAAAGAATCTCCCACCATCTATATTACAAAATAAATAAAACAATCATTCACAATTTTACAATGTTATTTTAGAATATCATTGTTAAAAAAATATTTTATATTTTTTTAATGAAGTGATTTCTATGTGGAAAACTATATATTCTTAATGAAATATAACACGTGATATTTCTATTTAATTTTCATTTTAATAACATAACATGAGGTTATATATGATTTTCTATGGATTTGGCCCAATGATATCATGTTTACATTTTCAATACATTTTAAATATTTATGATGATGATTTGTGTATAAAATTTCATTTCATTTTTATAGGTTATGTTATGTTGAAGTGGTATAATGTTTATGAAATCCATTTCATTTTCCAATGGTTATGATATATTATGAATGATTTTGGATTTTAAAAAACTGTTATAAATGGTTCATAATTATTTTATATGTTGGCTAGAAATTACATGCCCCTCTGATACACTGGTTAATGATGGATATATCATTGAAGATAAGGACTGTGATGTGGAATAAACCCAATTCAGTAATGGAACCTATAAAAATTATAATCATTGGAGAGATCCTTATTTAACAATTTATTGAAATTTGGGATGAATCCAATACACATTTAAAGTATTTTAATTGAGGAAAGAGTGAATATCTTATTTTATAGGATAATGTGTACAACGAAACTTATTTTTTATTAAATTTTCATTCTCTCTTGGCCCTTCATTGTTTTATGATTCATGTATTACGAAAAATTATGAATTATTCAATGTTTTAAATTTTATATTATGTTATGTTGTGTAGGGTTTTAAAATTTTTACCTCCTTTTCTCGTACCCTAATTCTCATGTCTGAATTTATGAATGATTGGTATCAAACCTTTTTACAAATACTTAGAATCTGAGACCACCCATTGTAATGATTCTTTTCAACATGATATAACGAATTTTTTTTTGTGTGATATGTTTAAGAAGTGTGATAGTTATGAATAACATATTTTTAGTTCATATATAACTTTATTAACATTATTTCTGTGTATCAATGTTTATAATGACATAAAGTTGATATTATTAAGGAAATTATTGTAATGTTAATTAATGATACTTCATAAATTATTATGTGATTATTAGTTATGAAATGAATGGTTCCCCATAAACATAAAAAATAATAAAAATGTACTATAAGGGGGAAAAGGAAGAAATCATTTTAATCCTTAGATGGATACTCTAATTGTAATGTAATATATAGATAGAGATTCCTAATTTTCAATAGTTTCAATTTAATAACAACAAATAATTACAACTCGAATAAATAATTATACACCATTAAAATAACAAAACGACCAAAAATGTTAATCCATGTCCATTAATAATATGGTGATTTTAATAATTCAGAATAATATTGAAGAAAAAAACTAGATTTTTATTAGTTTATAGATAAATTTAGGTTATTAAACTAACCATATTTTATAGTATTAACAACTGGATAAAAACATCAACTCTTTCAATGTATAATTTTATTTTCATATTATATGGTTTCTATATATACTAAAAATACCCAAAGACCCAAAAGTGGATCATTAATGAAATTTTTAACATAAAATAACAATTTTTGATGTATCATAGATTTATAGGATATAATATCATTTAATAAAATAATAATTCTATTAAATACTCTTTTATTTTAATGCCGGCATTATTCATTAATTGATGTGTTTTTAATGTTCCAAAAACATTAATACTAATAAAAAATAGCATTAATAAAAATATTATATGTCAATATCATCCATAAAACTGGTTTATGGAATAGGAAATATCAAATTATTTCAATTCTAATATTTATAATATCATTTATTTTAATCCTTCATTAAAAAGGCAATCAATGTATCATCATTGTGTCATAAATAAATTAATTTACTTAATTTCTAAAACATATAAATTAAAATATAATGATCTATGAATATTATAATCATTGTAATTACTATTTATGAGGGAATTGATCACTTAGATAACCCCATATAAGAAACATTTTTGTATAAGATACATGATGATGTTATTTTTCTCATTACAATAAATTAATTATAATAACATCTCATTATAACACTTATGTAGATCCAAATTTCCAAAATATTGGAGTAAGGATAATAATTGTTGGATATAAAACATACAATAAGATTATGACACTTTTTAGTGTAGTTTATATTACTAAAATAATATTTTCTCCCTTATTTACTAGATTTACCTTTTAAACTTGGTAAATAAAAAAATCTGAAAGGTACTATTAATAATTTCAAAAATTATTATGTAAATATTAACATAATTTTTACCTTATAATTAAAAATACGGAATAAAATTTTCCAAATACTAATAAACAAATATACAAATATTAATTTAAGATTAATTTTTATTGTCAAAACATGAAAGAGGGGTTTTAAGAAGTAAAAAATACCAAAATATTGAAATGTGTTTATAACCAATTATAATGTGAATTTACTTGAAATTATGAATATTGGGTGAAATTATAAAAACATAATATAATTAAACATTGAGACAAATTAAAATGAAAATCTAACTGTATAAATTAATTAGATGAAAATACATATTATAATTAAAATGAAATATTTTTCACAATTCATTTATAAATGAACATTATCCATAAATTAAAAAAAAATATCCAATGAAAATTTTAATGACTCAGTTATATAGATGAATTTTATTTTTTAAAATAGATTATATAAAATTCACAAAAACTATATTTAAAAAGGGCTCTCTATTATTTCGAAGTAAAAAACCTTTTAAAAATATTAGATCATGTAATGTTTAAAATCATATTTATTATTATTTTAATCCACTAAAATTTATTTTATAAATGTAAAAACATAAATAACATGTGTAATCATATTTTAGCATGTTCTGGTCATTATTTCCTAAAAAATGGATAGGTGTTAACTACCATTTAAAAAAATAATATTATTACTGTATTATCTTCCAGTATAACTCAAAGTCATGTGTAATGTATGATTTTGTAAAACCCATTGTTGCATGTTGAGCACACTAACGAAAATAGTTTCACCTTTATTAAAGAAATAATATCTTATTAATAAATATTAGTTGATATGAAATTGTATTATTCTATCAATACCTAGGATCCTACATTAGAAGTCTGTGTTTTATCCACATACATTATAGGTAGTCATGGTTTACATTCATGACCATATGAGTTCACTCATAAAACAATATTGGTAGTCATGTTTCACTAACATGGCTAAAATAGTTTTCAATATTCACTCCCAAGACCATCTTAGTCTGTCTCATGAGATAGAAATCATTACCCAATGAATTGGAGGAGATATTGGTCCCACCCATCCCAAAATTAAATCCAACATACATGTCCCACGAGAGCATAAATAATCATAACATAGACAATGAAATTAAATTTGTATTATAAACATCTAATCATATCATAACCATATTGGAAAATATATGGTTCATAATCATTTCATCAGAATCATAACTCATGAAAAAAATCAGGTTATGAAATCATATAACTGGTGATGGGGGAATTGGATTCTTAAAATCATGAAATAAAAATATAATCCATTAATATAAATAATATTATTGGAAATATTTAATAAATCCCCTAAATAATTTATTATTATCACCAATGTAGGTTATAATATATGTTAAATAACTTTGAAATATCTTTTAAAAACATTTCATGACAAAAATATGCTTTCTACATTAATAAATTATTTTTTAAAATAAATGATTTTTTGAAACATTTTAATTAAAAATAGGATTAAATCATATAAATTAAGCATTTAAAACTATTAAGTAATTTTAAAATAAATTTTCCTTGAAAACTGTTTTTGAATGTTGTCAGAAAACATTGTTGAATTTTTTTTGTAAATATTTATTTTGAATATAATATATTTCCCACTAAAGAGAGAGAGAGAAAACGAATTTATATAAAAATAGAATATTAACTGCCATGGAGTGGAATAATTTTTCTATTATGTGATGATATCTTAAATCACCATATTATAATAGTGTTCATAAGTTTTATTGAGATATTGATTAGAATATTTCATTAATTGAAGCATAATCGTAAACAATTTAGAAAAGTAATGAGATTGTTTCAATAAAATCTATTCCCTTGGTAACATGGTATTATAATGTACACATAATAAAAATAAAGTAAAATAATTATAAAATATATTGAAACATGATATAACATATAAAATAGTAGCATATACATCGTGAAAGGATGTTAAGTGCATAACAAAACATGACTCTCAAAGAAGGGAAATTGAGACATAACAATTTACAGATTTTATAACATTTGAAACATATATAAAATGAAATAAAGATCATATAATGAATATATATATAGCCATAAATTCATTTATAATAATAATTTGAATTTTTTTGGTATTAAACACACCATATAAAAGAACTAAGTGTTGAATAAATCATATATCTCATGGAAATAAAAAGTGAGATGAAATCCTCTTACCGGGTGTATTGACCCCTATCGTACTTGTTGAAATCACATATATAAAAATAATATTAATATATTATACATAATTTAACAAAAAATATTATTATATCTAATACTATATATTGTTTTATATGAGAATATATTTTCCACTTTTTAACGTAGTTATATTAAGGTTTCACTTCAGGTAATAACTGCTCTGGATTTCACATGTATTTAAATTTTTAATATCTTTTTCCCTTATAAATATATCATGATTTACATAATTTAGAAAAATATCTAAAAATAAATTATTCATTTTATTTTTTAAAATAATATATAGAATATATAATTTTGAAATGGAATTCACATTTCATGGAGGTGGATAGTTGTAGGTACGCATGAATAACATTTCCCTTTAATAGTATTGTTGAATGAAATATAATAATAGAAATATATTTATATATATGTATGTATATCATTATTAAATTATTGGTATTATATCATATATATCATATATATTCACTAAATATATCCTTAATATGTTCTATGTACAGCATGAACGAATCACCTCATTTTGAGGGGGAGGTAGTCGATACTTCCTCGAACATAATTAAGTTATTAACATTAAATGGAATGTAAAAAATATTTGTGTTTTAAGTTGAATAAATAAAACTAAATATATAATAAAAATATCATATTGCATTTATAAATAGTTTTTCCATTATTATTTCCACTATTTGAGGTGGTAATGGAATAATGGTCAATCATTGTTTTGTGAGGAACTAGTTCAACATATACATAAATAGTTTCTTCATTGCCCACTAGATGGATGTTTTTGTATGTGTAGTTCTAACCCTTAGCCTAAAAATATACTAGTATATTGGGGATATTTTTTATATAATAATTGAATAAATAGAGTGTAAAAGTGGATAACGAAAATAAAATAAAGCATCTTGAGGTAAGACATTACCTCTTAATAGGGTAATTAGTTTTGGTTTCTGCCAAAAAAATTATATGGATTTTATTTCCACATATTGGGATGATTCAAGGAGAGAGAGAGGAATTTTGTGAAGTGTATTCGTATGATTCTGGCATATCCAATTATTTTTGAGTGGTTTGAAGAAGAGGGAGATGTGGTGGCATTTTATAGGGATGGGAAAAGACACACATGGTATTTATGAAAACATGTTTGGTGTACAAAATTTTATTCAAAAAAATTCATAAAAAAACTCAAAAAATAATTTATGGTTCATGGTCGAATAATTTCTAGTGAATTTATGTTTCACCATTATTCATGTCATTTTGGGTCTTAATTAAAAGGTGTAGTAAATTTTTTACCAAATTTTTCAATTAATCATTGTGACTGATTTTTATAACATTCACAAATATTTTTAAAAAAAACTAAGTTGAAACTATTAAAAAATATATAGTATGCTTATTCAAAATATGGAGCTTTTTTGTAAATGATTTCCAATTAAGTGGATGATATAATTCTGAAATTGATTTCACATTCGGGTTAATAATGTGTGTATTAAAATTGAAAATAATAAAATGTATGTTATGTTTTTATAAACATGTTGAAAGTAAAATTCATCTCAATGATCAAAATTGTTATGATTGATGAAAATATTATCTAATTAAAATTTTAAACAAATGTAAAATATAAATTAATCTTATAAATATAATATATGAAAAAGAAGTTATTAATTAAAATATTATATTTATCATTATTTATCCAAAATTGAAGTTTCTCATAAATATCCTATAAAATCACACAAAGATAATTTTGATATTATAAAATAAAAAATGATGTTAATTTTTTAATATTAAATATGTCAATGTTTACAAAAATAATTTCATTATTATTTCCAAATGGTTTTGGAATGTATTTTTTTTGATAAAAAATTAAATTTAATAATATATTTAATTTTCCTTAAAACTTAATAGTTTTATTTTCAATATGTATTATTTATATAAAATAAATATTTAAAATATTTGAAATGTAGTTATTGAAATTCATATTATAATGTTTCTTGGAAATTCTATAAATATATAATTTAAATAATTATAACAATAACATGATTTTTCGTAGAAAAAATGATGTTTCTTGTAACAAATGCCATATCGGTGTTGTGTAAAACATAAACCAATTTAGTGTTGCATGTTAAATATGAATAGTAAAAGTTTGATGTAACATACATAAATTAAATTTTTACACTATTATTTTGGATACCTATGAATGGTGTTTTTAAAATAATTCATATCATGAAATAAATTATCATTTAATTTATTCATGAAGAAAAGACTATAAAAACACATGGTGTTAAATTCTACCCCGCTTAAAATGAATTTATCTATAAAAATTCATCACATGGATAAAAAAATGAGGATTCTTATAATTCATCCTATCCTCGTGTTTTAACATAGTTTCCTCAAGCTAGTGGTGTCTACAAAAAACATTGACCGTGTGAGTGGATTTGTTTTGTAGAACATTCTCTTTACGATCCCAAATGTCAACTACTTATTTTACATAAGAATGATCCTTCTCTAGAAGTATGATATCTAATTTTAGTTCATGTGTTGGAATTGGTAAATACATCCTCGGGAAAGATACATGGAACACATCATGAATTTGTGAGATATTTTTTAGGATGTTCCATCTGAGTGAATATAGTCCCAATTCAATAATGAATATCAAACTGACATATATAGATAGTTCATAGTTTACATTTCAAATTATATCACATATTTTTAACCCATGGTGATATTCATAAAAATGCCTTTATCAAAATTAGAATTTTATATCACACCAACGGTAATCGACATTACTTTTCTTAAGACATTGCGCATCCTTGTTTTGCTGTTGAATAGTTATATCCTTCTCGAATATTTTTAAGCTATCTCAAGTCCCAATTGAATTCATTCTCTAACCTCAACATAGAACATTGGAGCCTTACATTTCATCCCTTACGGATCATCATAAGGTGTCATCAGAATGATTGGGTGAATGGTATTGTTTTATTAAAAATGCACTAGAGGTAGGTTTTAATCTAATACACCTTTTGAATATATAGTAAAAGATCACAACATATACTATAAGTTTGAATTTGTTTTTCATATTAAACATGCTTTTTAGTATGATAAACTCTGCTAAAACTCAATTATTTATCATGTTGATTTTGAATTATTCTCCATTACATCGAGATAACCATGTATCCCTTTAAAAAATAATGGAATTTTGTACACCATGGTTGCCTACCACATCCGTAATATATATATCCTGGGAAGATAATCTAGAGTGAAGTCTTTTTGGATCGTGATGAAGTGTATGGTCTTAGAAAGGTGATCAAGTACTTTCCATATATCATTATGTCATTTATATGTTATGGGTAGTCCAATGATATAATCCATAGTTATTTTCTCCAATTTCCATTATCGTATGGGTAATGGATGCAACATACCCATTGAATTTAGCCTTTCAACCTTACCTTTTTAGTGTACCAAGCACCAAGACTCAAACTCTATGATATATCTCTTCATGTCAACCCACCAGAAGTGTTATTTTAATTTTCTATACATCATTGTACTTCCATGATCAATATATAATTATGAACTATGAGAATTTTCTAAAAGATCATTCTTCAATTATGTTATGGATGAAAATATACATAGTTAATAATAAAAGTCATCCCATCCTGATCAAGGTTAATGTCAGGAACATTTATAACAATGTTTTGTAGCTCTATACCTTTCATATGAACCTCATTAATCATTATTTGGATAGAGGGTGAAACTATAATTTGATAAAGATAATAATTTCCCCCTTCCTTCATGATTTATAGATCCACCCTATGGAAATCCATAATTATTCGATATATTTTTATCCTATCATTGATAAGATTGATTGATCCATCTAACATAAAGCCAAACAACCTTGTTCACATTCCAATAGTGTTAATGTATTGAGTAGTCATAATCCATTTCAAAATCCTACCATATTCTCTATAACTTGTTCAACTCTGTATGTGTGAATATAAATTTCATAATTTTATGATCATAATACTTATCACACTTTTATCCATAATGATAATTCCTAAAAATCATTACTGAATAAATTATTGTTACTAAGTCCAAATCATTGGTTTGCTATTATTTATCACGATTCATCATCTTCCTAAATGAATAAATGTAAACCATGTTTTTATAATTAATAAATAAATTCTAATACCATCGTGTAGGAATCATAGTAGACTACAAGACCATCTCTATTGTAGGGTAATGAAATTATAGGTTCACTAACTACAATTCCCACCATGTCCTTGAAATTTATCTCATATTCTCATATCAAGAAGAACTTGAACCCATTATTAGTTAACTTGGTTAGAGTATTATATTTTTTGTAGAAATTATCCACAAACTATTGATAATATACATGTAAACCATCAAAGATATGGATCTCCGTCACCATGGTTGGTCATGGCCATATTTCAATAGCTTCTAAATTTAATGGATCTATTTTTATACTATATGATAATTCATTATGGCATTAAAAATAAACCTTATACTTTGAAAATTCATAAATTTTCAAATTTTCATATTGTTTATCCTTCATTAGGGGATTTTTTTTCAATTATCAAGGGTTCTTCATTATTATATTTTCACAATGAATTAATAATAATGTTTTCTATGAAGACCAGTACAAAATGATTGAGGTAATATATAAAGACATTACACATTGTAATCAATTAATATAGTAGGGAAATTTGTAAGACAAAAAGTCATAACTAGATATTCTATGTTTCCATAACATAAATGAATTCCATATTGGGTAAATCCTCTTTCTTGACTCGAAATTGATGATATCTAAAATGATGTTCAATCATGGAAAGGTATTAAGATCCATTCATTTGACCAAATAATTCATCAATATGTGGGAGAGGATACTTATTTATGAACATGATCTTGTTCAACTATTTATTATAAATTCAAATATACATCGATCCATTTTTCATTTTGACAAAAATAATGTGTTCATCATTAGGAGATAAACTTATCATAATGAATCCCATGTCAATATTTAGTATATTTTATACATTAACTCATGAAACAAAATATGTGGCATTCTATAAGTAGTCTTATATGTTGTTTAACAGCTAGGCGTGAATTCTATTGAGAAATAAACATAATGATTCAGTGGAAGTCTTTGAAAATCATCTGGAATGACATCCAAAAAATCCAGAACATTAGGCATAAAATTTATTTTGATTTTGTCCCAAAAAATATTTCCAAAAAACCCATTTTAATGGGAATTACTACCCATAGAGTGGATATAATTACGATTAGAATCTCATATTTATCATCACATGGAAATTGATTATAAAATGGTTTGAAATATAAATTGTTACATCCATTACATGAAAATTGATGAGGGATTCCTGTAGTGAAATCTAATCAATACCAATGATGATATCAAATTCAACCAATAGAATAATTGAATGATTTCCATGAAAATTATTCCATAATCATCATCTAGATAGGAATCAGGTACATAAGATGAATTCATTGTACCATTAGTGGGTTTCAATGAATATTCCACTTATTATTATTATTTTATAATCATAACACCCTTATAAATGTTTTTGATATGAATAAGTGTGTAGATCCAAAATCAATTATGACATTAACAATTTTAGACTGGATGGTATGTTTCACATTCTTTACATTGTTATATCACCCTCATAAAAATAGTGATTGCCTGAGACTTCCCCTATTCCACTAGATTAAGAGGTTGTTTAAGTCAATCCTTATCACCATTAGCATTCAATCAAGGGAGGATCATTTTTGCCACTTTCCCTCATTCCCAGCTTTAGCTAACTTCTTTAAATAATATAAGAAATTAATTACCTGATGGAATTCCCTTCTACCAATATAAAATTTATTATGATCATTTATAAAATATCCACCATGCTTCTTCCAATACATATTGTATAAATAAATATCATATACTAATCATCATGAAAATTAGAATTTATTTTAACCTCCATCATACTTTTCTTTTCAAAACCTTGTTATTGATATGTAACTATAAATTCCAATTAATCCTTTATTTAATAGTTCTCAATTAATTCATATGTACTAAACCCTCATATGTCCAAAAATATTATGAGATATGGATTGTAGCCACATAAAAATGTAACAACATTTCTTTCATGTTGGATAATAATTCCTGAAGCGTACCTCACATGTCTCATGAAATTATCCTTGTAGGTAGCAATAGACTCATCAACCCTTTACTTCAACTTGAGGAACTCTTTCTCTATATTGGTACAGTGAATAAGAGTAATATATTTATTGAAAAATAATTTCTGGAACTCAACCTACTACATGGATTTAATTTCGTCTTTATTTCTCATCTCTTAATAAATGTTCACCACTAAACTTCTTCTTCTTTTATCCAATAAACCGCCAGAATGACATTCTCATGATTGAAATCCTGGATAACATGGAATATATTTTTAGTAGTATAGATCCATTGTTCAGAAACAAGTGGATCAGAAGACCCACTGATAGAATGTGGACTTTAGCTCATAAATGTCCAAATTAAAGGTTGTTCCTTCATTTTCTCATTTTATAGTCCACCATGATTCATTTCTCAAGAACTTTTTGTGATAATGACTATGAGGATTTTTATTATAGGTCCTATGGAATTCAGTTTCTAAAAAATACAATTTATTTCATTTTCTATTGTAATCACCATTAATGTATTTCATACATGTTCCAGTAATTAACAAAATCAAGAAATAATAGAGTGGGAAACTATTACAATATCAAGGAAAAACATAATCATTTACATTCAATTATAAGATATCTAAATTAAAAAAAACATAATTAATATATAAAAACATATGTTTATCCAATTTTTATCATATAAAACATCTATTTAAACTGTTCTTTGATGATAAGTGAAATGTTTTCGACTCCCAAAAAACTATCCCTAGAGACTGTCAAACCATGAGTGTAGCAAGGACCATTTTCATGAAATTGATTACCTCAAGTAAATCCTGAAACATCATGTCACAGTTTTTACACCTATGTATATCTATTCTGGGGACACTTAAATTTTTTTTATCTATACAAGTATTTATTTCCTGGAATCCACTAACTCTACCCTCACCAACAATTACATGACATTTTCCTATACACTTCCTTATCCATAGACTTATACCTGGACTTGTATGTAGAGTTCTTACTAGGTTTATGTCATTCTATATTTTCAAAGATAAATAAACATTTTCTCTCAAACTAAAAACATGAACCCTCACATTTCATATACTATTATTACATATCATTGGTGATATATAATCAAAATTATAAAAAAACTACCATATACCATTATAGTCTCTTGCCTTTGGAATCATGGAATCATAAATAGTTAAACATAGGTGTGATACATTATTCCCTATAAGGTTTTCTTAATTACATCCCCTATTATTCATATCATAAAGAATAAAATTATTCATAACCTAGGGAAGGATACATAATAATTGGAGATATCAAATGATTACTAAGGGTAGACAAGGGAAATATGTGAAAATAATCATGAGATTAAGGGTATGGGAACATGATCCTTAAAATAAAGGATCATTTCTGGAATATCAAATATCATATACATAAATCATGTTATAATTCTTGGATATTCAAGAGATGTGAATAATTTGGAAATAAATAACATAACGTATGAAATAATTACATAGAAATAAAACACAAAGTAAGTTCAAATAAATTAGTATATAATATAATTTTCATAGAATACAAGGGATCAATTACAATATTGTATTAGTAGAATGGAGTTCACTCCCCATACCATCTTGATAGACATAGTTTACTCCTATATCCATCTATGAAGAATGAATTCACTCCACTAACCATCTATGTAGTCATGGTTCACACCCATATCAATATTAGTAGTGAATGTTCACTCCCAAGACTATATAATTATATCTCATGAGATAAAAATCATTAACCGATTCATTAGAGGAAGATATAGGTCCCACCAATCTCATAATGAACTCATACATATATATTTCAAAAGATCATAAATAATCATATCATAATCCATGAAGTGGAATGGGTATTACAAACATGTAATCATATCATGAAGTGTAGAAAACATATAGGTTTCATATTATGTTCATCATAAACAAAACACAGGAAAATAAGTAGTTTACAAAATCCTATAACAGATGAAAGAAAAACTGGTTTCCTAAACATCATGAAATAATAACATAATCCAATACGATGAATAAAATGAATGGAATCATTGAATAATTTGCATATAATATAATAATTAACTCCAATGGATGTTATCCTAAATGGGAAATAATTTTTAATTATTTTTAAAATACATTTTTTGAGGGGAATATCATTTTTCTATTGATAAACACATTTTTAAAACATAAAAACTTTTGGGTAAAATTTTCCTTGAAAATAAAATAAAAAACCCTAAATTGAATAATTTATAACAATAAAAATACTTTAAAAATATGTTTCCTTTATATTCATCTTCAATGATCATTTGATAACAATTTTTACAACATTTATGATAACATGGTTTTTTAATACAATAGTTTTCCGACTAGAGAGAGAGACTGTTGGATTTTACATACAAAAATTATCACAAGTACTAAAGAATAGAAAAATGAAATGAATACATGAATATATAGTAAATAACCATATGAAAAATTACATAAAGTAGTGTTCAAAAGAGATTGATAATCATATTTCATTAATTGATAAATAATCATAAATAATCTCACAAAATTTAGAATATTTCAAGAAATTATTATCATGTTGTAACATGGGATCACACTATCCATATAAGAATATGAAATTATATTAATCATGAAATATCATGAATATAATTACATTCATGAATTTAAATAAAAAATGGAATAAAATACAAAATTAAAATAATTTAGGTGTATAACTAAACATGAGTCTCCAAGAAGTAAAATTGAGACAAATTTTTTCTTTCCAATTTGGTAACATTTAAATGTAAATACCAAGAAATAAGGATCGTAGAATGTTTAGATAGATACCCATTAATATATTTAAATTAATTATTTGATATATCCATGGGCTTTATATAATCCCATAAAAGGAATTAGTTGTTAGTAAAGCATTTTTCTCATGGAAATAAAAAGTGAGTTGAAATCTCCTTACCTAGTGTTTTAAATCATGTCATACATATTCAAACCCTATATATAATAAATAAATTTTTTTATATAATTTAATAAACCTTGTTATTATGTATGATTCTGTATATGGTTTGTTTATGTTCACATATTACTCTCTTTTTAATATCCATAGGTGGTTGTTTCCCTTTATGTAATATCTGCTTTATTTTTTAAGTGTGTCCTAATTTTTTAAATCATTGGTATTTATACATATAAAATGATTTAGAAATTAAAACCATGATATAAATAAAATTTATTTATTATATTTGTATTAAAAAAAATTTAATATATAAATATGTAATAGAATACAATGTTCATGGAGACGGTAAGTAGTTTGAAGGAATAAACTATTTTTCTATTGAATTTTCATGTTGAATGGAAGTATTTAAAACAAATATATGCTTATATATGTATGTATAATTATTAAATTATATTTACTTTATCCTATATATCATATATATTTACTAAATCCAACATTAATAAATTCCATGTTGTGTATTAAATAATCACATTGCTTTGAGGGGGTAGTAGTCCATGCTTCCTCAAATGAAATTATTGTATTAACACCAAATCATAAGAAAAAATAAATGTGTTTTAAAAAGAATAAATCATTACATATTTAATATAATATAATAAATATATAAATAGGGTCTCTATAATAGTTTCCCCTAAGAGAGTCTCTGAAGGAATATTTAACAATCATTATATAGTGAGTCAGTGGTTCTCTATACAGGTAGATATCATGTTCGTTATCCATTAGATTGATGTGGGTTTAATTATCAGTAGAATCCTTAGAAAAAAAAATAATATTTATAGGAAAATATATATATTCTTAAAAACCATTGAATAATTTTTTTTAATTGGTGGAGAAATAAATTATAAGAAACGATCTTCCAAAAAGACAATACCTCTTAATCGAGTAACTCCTTTTGGATTGTGCCAAATGGCTTCCATGAATTTCATTATTAAAAAAGGGATGATTTAATGTGGAATAGATGGATGACAGTTATTGTGTTGGGAATATTTAGTCTAAACCTATGTGGGTCAAAAGGGGTTAATAATAGGGATTGATAGTGGCATATTATATGTATGGTAAAGGACACACCTCACAAAAATTTAAAAATGTTTCAAGTAGCGGCATTTTTACCAAACAAATTCAAAAAAACCAAAAAATATAAATAATTTATGTTTAATGGATGAATAACATAAATAAAATTGATGTTTGAATGTTTCTAGGCAATTTTCAGGTCATAAATTTATGGTTTAGTACATTGCATGAGTTATTTTTATCTTAATCTTTTTAATTAATTTTAATCACATTCGTAAATGTTTTTTTGTCAAAAATTATGTTGAGCTGATTTGAAATTATAAATTATTGTGATTTAAATTATAGAATAAATTTTTCAATATTCTATATCCATAATGCGTAGAAATTAATTTAAAATTGATCCTACTTTTGTGTTGACAATAAAGGTTTTTAATGTAAAAACATTAAAAAGTATGCTATGTTTGTAAGCAAATGTTCCACGTGAAATTGATCTCATTGACAAAATTTTATTATTTGATAAAAATATTATATAATTTATTTTTTAATCGAATTGAAAATTAAATTTTTACGTATAAGTAAATTAGAGAAAATAGATATTTCTATTTAATGTCTGGTATTTTTCATTATTCACCCAAAAATATTGATTCTTAGAAAAATCCCATTAATTAACCCTATGATACCTTCATCATTTTAAATTTAAAAATGTAATTTATTTTATTAAATTCAATATCAATTTCTCTGTAAAATTAATTATATTAATTTATCACAAAAGGACATAAAAAGTAGTTTCTCTGAGATAATAGTATTTTTACACGTACATGTACTTTAGAAAAAAATGTATTTTGTTATCAATATATATTATAAATTTTAAACCATTATAAAAAAAATAAAAAAAATTATATCTATTTAGTATACTATGTTTTACCACTAGGTTATAAATGTATAATTTAAATAATTATAAGAATATAATGATGTTATTATGAGACATCAGTGTTGCATGTAATATATGCCATGCTGGTGTTGCATGTAACATACACTAAGTAAATGTTCATTAAGTTTTTTTAGTTAGCCGATATAGTATTTTTTTAAATTATATATTGACTTTTATAAATGAAAAAAATATTCAAGGATTAATATTCTATAAATAGTCATGATATAAAATAATATCTCTATTAGAAATGAATTTTCCCTTCAAATTCATCACTCTCATAAAAAACGAGGATACTTATAGTTCTCCATATCCTCAATATACCATGTATCTTCCTGTAATTGGAAATTTCTCAAGAAAAGATGGGCCAGGTGAGGTGTCATGTTTTATAGAACATTCTCTATCCTATCCATAATTTCAACTTATTGTTCCCTATAACAATGATCGTGCTCTAGTGGAATGGCCTTTGAATATAGTTTATGGGAAGGATCAAAAAATTAGTTCCTTAGAAGAGATACATGTAACATATCATGGATATGAGATAAATTGGGAGTATGTTCCATTTAATAGGCTAACTTTCCAATATGATCCTGAAACAAAATGGGATAGATATAACTCTAGATTAGATTCCTTCCATCTCGAACATCATAACATTATTCCAATGTGAGATTTGATGAAACACCAATTGACCAACATTAAATTATAGATCACAATGATTGTGATCAGCATAACATTTTTGGTGACTTCAATCTATATTGATATGATTATGATTGGTTATAACCTTCAAGACCATTTTTTATGTGATATCAATTAATAATAGATTTATTTATCAATCCACATCCTAATACATTATAAATCTACATTTCCTCCCATAGAGGGATTCATATGGTGCCCGTTGAATTCTTGATTGAAATCTATGATTTAAACCATAACTAAACTAGAGGTAGGTTTTGATCCCAACCACCTTTAAAATAATTAGAGAACGATATCAGCATACCATTTAGGGATTTAATTTTTCTTTTAATAGGACCATTCAACTAAGGATGATAATCATTGAGGAAACCGAATTCTATATCATGATCTTTCTAAATTCATTTCCATAACATTGATATAATACTTAAATCCTAATCATATTCCATGGAATATGTTACTCGATGTTTCCTTACGACTTCTATAAAGTATATCCTTGAAAGAATATCCAGAGAGAATCATTCACTGATATTGATGAATGGTGAGTACATAGTAATGTGATTGACTTCCAGTTATAAATAATTAAACCCTTACAAGGTTTTTTGGTATTCTAATGACAAAATCCGTTGTTATTTTCTCCTATTTCCATTCTTGTGTAGGTAATGGTTGTAACAACCCATTTTACTTTTGTCTGTTATCCTTAACATGTTGGAATTCTAAGCCCTGAGATACAAATACTATGTTTTCTCTCATTATTTCATCCCACCCGAATTATTCATTCATGTATCTATGCATATTCATACATCTAGGATTAATATAAAATTAAAAAATATAAACATTTTCTAATATATCTTTAATAAATTATTGTATATTATGAACACAGACATGATTCCAAAACCTCATTATTCTATTCAGTTCAAAGTTAATCATGAGAAATTTTATATCATTCTTTTGCAGTACTGTGTCTCCCTTCATAATGCATTTAATTTTCACTTAGATAGAGGGTTGAACATTGAATTGAAAAAAAATTAATTTTTCACATTCCTTTAGGATTTCTAGATAAATATTCTTCAAATCTAGAAATGTTTTATCTTCATTATCCTCATCATGGATAAACTAGCACGATCCTTCAATGTTAAAGCATCAACCAACTTATTATCATTTGTAGGGTCATAATGTATTAAACAATCATGTCCCTTAATAAATCCAAACCATATTCTATGGTTCAAATTCTACTCATTTTTTTGAAAAGATATTTCATAATTTATTGATCAGTATAAATATATATAATTTTATTTCAAAATGATAATGCATCAGAATAATTATTGGAAACATTACCACTATTAACTCCAAATCAAGGTTTGAGAAATTTTTATCATTAATATTCAACGACTAGTGGGCCAAAGTGAAAATCATGTTACGCATCATAAGAATATATCCTAATCCCATCAGGGATTAATCACTATAGATTAAAAATCTATCCCCACTACATGGTAAATTTAGAAATAGGGAACTAAAATATATTCTAATTAGTTCCATGATATTTTCGTCACATTCATATGTCAAGAGTAACATGACAAACTTAAGAGTTTACATGGGAAGAGGAATATATAGTTGTGAGAAGTTACCCATACAATATTGATAATATATGGATAGAATAATAAATATATGGATCTTAGTCAGCGTGGTTGGTTTAGGTCATTAATTAGTAGCCTCCATATTTGATGAATCGACTACTGTACAATATTTTAAGATTATTATATAGAAAAATGAGTCCTTTAGTGGAAAAAATGCAGACTTTTTAAATTTTACATATTGATTCAGATTACATAGTGTATTTAGTAAAATAAAAAATTAGTCTTCATACTCTTATTTTCTCTTTGAATTTATATAAATATCATCTATAAAGTCTACTAGAAATTGATTCAGGTAATCTATGAACACAACATTAACTAAATCCATTAAGATAACAAGGAAATTAGTACAAAAAAGGAATCACTATATACTCATGGTGTTCATACCTTGTTTGGAATTCTTTCTGGGGTATATCAACATACTAGACCATTAATTGATGATATCCAGAGTGAAGGATAATATTAAGAATGTAATGATTTCTACACAGCTAATCAAATAATTCATCTATATGGTGATGTTGATATATATTATTGATCATGATATTATTTAAATCATGATAATAAATACATAATTGCATTGATCCATAATTCATTTTCACAAAAAGAATAGGTTCCCCATACAGTGACACACTTGGTCAAATGATTCCCTTATCATGGTTTTCTTGGAGTTTCTTCTTCAATTCCTAAAACTTAATCAAGGATATTCTATAAGTATTGTTTGAAATTTGTGTGCATCCCTGTATGAGTTATATTGACAACTCAACTTCATGTTCTGTTGGAATGTTATGAATCTCTTTTGGAATGAAATCCAAAAAATCTCGAGAAATAGGCATATCATCAATATAAATTTTCTCCCCCACCTTTGAGAACAAAACCCCTTTTAAATGTGTATGAAGACCCATACACTGGATATAATCTCCTCAGTGTGTTCGTAATTTTCACCAGATCAATGGATGATCATAAGAAGTTTTGAATTATAAAAGGAAACCTTCCTTTATTGACAATTGATGTGGGATTTATACAAATAAATCCAACCCATGCCTAGTATAACATCATATTAAACCAATGAATGAATGAAAAGTTTTCTAAGAAGCATGTTACCCCACACTTCAAAGGATTTGTAACGATATACATGTGATACAAATTTAATACCACTAGGTATTTCAACTATGAAGTCAGCATATATTGGTTTTTGATCGAGTAATAACAACCTTTTACAAAATAATTACAAAAGAAATAGTGGGTATATATTGAATAAAATATTACAATATATGTTCTAGAGTGGATGGTATGTGTACAATACAACACATTTTTATTTAAAACCTCGTCATAAATATTTATTACATGAGATTTTCAATTTTTCATAGGAATAAGAGGTATTTTAAATCGATCATCATCACTAGTCATTTGGTGTGGGTAGTGGTTAACATAATTATAATTATCCTTAATCATGTAGCAATAAATCAAAGGAGTTAAATTTTGTTATAATTTTTTCCCATTCTTAATGTGACATAACTTTTTCCCATCACTATGGCAATGAAATGATTTAATGTGTTAAATTTCACAATAGAAACATTTAATAGAGCCCTTAATATAATTTCCTCTTGGATTTTTCTGTCACATAGAGAATAAAGGAAATAACATCATAAAATCTTAGGGTTTTTAGATTTTCCATTATATTCTATCTTTATTTTGTTGTCCATAACGTGAGACTAATATGAGACTACACCATATATTTTTAAACATTTTATCCAATTTAAAATCCATATATGGCTAGAAAAATCTCTTATGGACAATTCCATTATGAGACTTGGCCATAACCCACTAAAGAACATATAATACCTAATTTATATCTTGGTGATAATTCTAGAATCATACCTTGAAATCCTTGTGAAAATTATCCTCATAGGGACCAACCGACTCATCATCCCTTTAAATAAATTCATGTCACTCTTTCTCTATCCTTCTAAGAATAATCCATTGAATTTACTTATTGAAAAATAATTATTAAACTCATCATGTTACATGGAGTTAATTTAATATTGATTCCTATAATATATTCATACATTCCTCCACTGGCCTGTTTCACCTTCTAACAGATTAATAACTAGAAGGAATTTATAATTCTATAAACTCTATAGAACATAGAATATATTTTAATCTATGTTGATGAACTATTTTGAAACAATTAAATTATAAGAACCTTTGAATGAATGTGCACGTTGTCTCATTAATGACTCTATAAAATTTTGTTCCCTGTTTTTCTCATTTAGTTTTCCACCATGATTCATAGAATTAGAATATGTGTGACTATAAAATTGTTGTTTCCCTTCCAGATCCCATAGCATTTATATTTTCAAGAGGAATATACTTGCATTATCAATCATAATCCCCATTAATGTGGTTCATATATGTTTTTTCCATTATCTATAATAGAAAATGTAATGAGAAAGAAATAATTATCATAACAAGGAAAAACAATACAATGATAAGTCAATTATAGGATGACTAAATTATGAAATGTTCCTTAATTTATGACAACAATGGTTCATCCTATGTTATTAATAGAAAAATTATTTTTAAATCCTTCAATATGGTTCATGAATAGTTTTTAATTTCCCAAAGAACATCCCCCAAGGGTGGAATAATACGTGTGCAGTAAATCTCATTATTTTATATTTGATTACCCCAAGTAAGGGCTGGGACACATTAACAGAGTTCTTACCCCTAGGTATATCTATTCTGGAGCCACAACAACTTTTAGTATCCAGACATGGATGTATTTCATGGATGCTACTCACTCTATCAATTTATAAAATTACATGAAATTTTCCTGTACTTATTAAAATACTTATAATTATCCCTATACATGTCGTTATGGTAATCACTAAGGATATATCATCCATGAAACCAATGGATAACCAAACCATTGAGCTGATAGAAACTATATAGACCCTAAAGTTTCATATCATATCATTACATACAATTTAAAATTAATATATAACATTAGAAAAACATATGTCGAAAGACTGTATTAGTCTAGTTTCATCAAAAAGATGGAAACATAAACAATAATATAGAGGTTTGTTACATTATCTCTCATAATGTTCATCATTAATAGATACTTTTTATCCACATAATTCATAATATATATCTTAATTTCCTTGGGAAGTAAACATAAAACGGGTGAGCTTAAATACATAGTAATGGTTAACAAGGGAGACTTGCAAGCATAATCATGAGAATATGTTTATGAGAAAATGTTCATAAAAATAGAAGATCATACCCTATATATCACATATCATATACATTATTCATATCATAAATTTTGGTGGCTCATTATACATGAATCAAAAGGAAAGAAAGAAAATAATCAATGAAAGCATAATATATGAAAAAAACAAGTAATTATTGTAAATACATAAGTATATAATATGATTTCAATAATATTCAATGAACCTCTTCCAAATCCATGTTAGTACCATGTGTTGACTCCACAATCCATCTTGGTAGTCATAGTTAACACCGATGGATATCTAAGTAGCATGATTTTACTCCTAAAAAATTATTGGTAGTAATTGATCAAAACCAAGACCATATTAGTAGTCTAGGTTCACACCCAATACCATCATAGTCTATAAAATGAGACATAAATCATTAAACAATGCATTATAAAGAGATATTAGTCACACCCATCACATAATTAAATTACGCATAAATGTTCCCCAAGATCAAAAATAATAAAATCATCAACCTCAAACATAAAATTTAATAATTATCAGATAATCATATCAGAACCTATTGAAAAAAAATTTGTAATCATTTCATCAAAAAAATAACCCACCAAAAAAATCGGGTTTCAAAAATATATAACCTGTCAATAGGAAATAGGCTTCTTGAACATTATTCCATCAATACATAACACATTGTTAGAAATAATAAGAATGGAAAATTTTAATGATTTCCCAAAAAATACATATATGAAACCAATGTCTGTTATCTTATACTCAAAATATTTTTTAAATATATTATAAAAACATTTAAGGAAGAAAATACCATTAATTCATTGAAAATACATTTTTAAGCAAAAAACCATTTGAACACAATATTCCATGAAATTATATTTGAAAAAATATAACGGTATCATTGAAAAATATAAAAAATTTCAAAATCTGTTTTCATATAAAATGGGCTTTAATTATAATTTTAAATATTTTTTGAATTTTTTTTAAAACATGATTTTTGAGTACAATTGATTTCTAACAAAGAGAGAGACTATTCAATTTTACATAAAAAATTATCATAATTACCAAAGAGGGGTAACATAGTATTAATACATGAGGATATAATATATAACTAAATGGGAGATATTTATGTATGCATCAATATATTTCATTAATTAATGCATAATCGTAAACAATCTTAGAAAGCGATGACATAATTTCAATAAACTCTTATTAGTTGGTAACATAGATTATAAACTCTATGTAAAAAAATAAATTTACATGATTATTAAAATATAATGAAAATAATGATATTTTTGATATGACATGTAAAATGGAATTATATACACCTCGAAAAGAATTTAGTTATATATCAAAATATGAGTCTCAAAATACAAAAACTGTGACAAAAACATTTTCCTAATTTTGTAATGTTTGAATTGTAAATCACATGAAATAAATATCATATAATGAATAAATAAATACCCATAAATTTGAGTATATTAATCATTTAATACATATTCGAGAATTATACACACCACACAAATGGAATGAGTGGTGAATAAGGCATGTATCTCACAAAAATAAAATGTTGGATTAAATTTCCATAACCTTGTGTCTTGACTCTCATCATATACATTCCAAAAACCTTAATAATAAATATGAAATTATTATAAAAATATGAAATAAAAATATTATATATAATTCTATATAAAATTTTATTATGATGTTATATTATTATCTTTGTTAACATTCCAATGTTAAGGTTTCACTTCGGGTAATATCTGCTTTGTTTTTCACATATATAATAATTTGTTACATCAAAGGTCCTTATAATTATATGATTTGTTCTATAATCAGAGACATTTTATAAATATAATTTATTCACTATATAAATGTTTTTATAATCTATAGATATCAATTAAAAAATAAAATAGACCGTTCATTGAGACAGTAAGCCGTATATACATATGAATACTATTTTGGATAATTATCTGGATAAATGAATTAAAGAAGAAGAAATATATGCATATGTATATGATAATTAATTTATCTTTATTATGTGATATAAATCTTGTATATTAAATAAATACTTCATTAATAAATTCCATATAGTGTATGAACCAATCACATCTCTTTGAGGGGGAGGTAGTTCACACTTCTTGAAACTAAATAATCATATAAACAGTAAATAGAATGTAAACTGATGTGTTTTAAAAATGAAAAAAATAAGAAAAAAATATAAAATATGATATATATATAGATAGTGTGTCCATCATTATGTACACTGTGATATGCAGTGATGAAAAAATATGCAATCGTAGTTTAGTGACGCGGTAGTTCACCGTACACATAAACAGTATGTTTGTTTACCATTTGATAGAGGCCTATGTAATTGTATGTAGAAAATGATTCATAAAAACATAATAGTATATTACGTATATTAGTGTTTTTATAATATAATATAATCTATATAGTGGAATGGGTGGTAGAATAATATAAATGAAAGGAGCTTCATAGAAGATGTTACCTTTTAATCTGGTAATAAATTTTGGTTTTTAAAAAATGTATTACATGGATTTATTAATACCCAATGGGTGGATGAAATGAGTAATGAAAGAAAACATGATTTTTATTACAAATATATTGGAAAATCCTATGTTGTTTTGGTGATGTTAATAAGTGGGAGATTTTGTGGCATTTTTTGGGAAGGGAATGGACACACATGGTATTTCTGAAAAAAAATTAGGTGCACCAACTTTTTACCTAAAAAAGGCCATAAAATCAAACCGAACTCAATAATAGATGTTTTATAGCAAATGAATGGGAGGAAAATGTGTGTTTTATATGTTTCTAGGTCATTTTGGGTCTTAAATTTCTCTTTTATTACTTTGATATGAAATTTTTCTCTTAATCGTTTTAAATAATTTTATTCACATTCACTAAACATTTTAGAAAAAATCCAATTTGAACTTATTATAAATAACAAATCATTCCAAATCCAAATAATCATTACATTTTTTCAAATTCTGAAAACATCAGTGGATTAAATTAATTTAAAATTTATATCCTAGTCCAGTCGATAATATGTGTTTTTAAAATTAAATGTATTAGAATGATTTATAAATTATTATACTTGAGTTCAAAGTGAAATTGATCTCAATGAACTATTTTTTAATAATTTATAAAAATATTTTCTGATTGAAATTTTAAATTAATTTTTCCTATAATTTTTCATTAATAATTTATTATATGAAAAATATGTTTTAATTAAAATCTATTATTATTAATAATTCATTGAAAAATGATGATATATATTACAATCACATAAATTTACCGTATGATATTTTATAAAATAAAAATAAAAAAATCAGTTCATTTTACCAATTAAATTTATATATGTCTTTAATTTAATTTTATTATTTTTTAAAAAAGAATATGAAAAGTATGTTTTGTGAGAAAATAGTATTTTTTAACATATAAGGAAAATAAAAAAATTACATATTTCATTATCAGTATGTTATAAATATATAAAACCATAATAAAAAAAAATTTAAAACTAGAGATTACAGTTGATATTACTATTTTTTACCTCTTGGAAATAATTTTCTCATTTAATTATTTGTAACATATAAATTCTTTTTTTGTGAAACATTTGTGATTTGTGTAAAATATTTATAGATGTTGTTACATTTAATATATGATAAGTCAGTGTTTCATGCATCATATTTCAATTTGGTGTTGCATGTAATATACAAAAATTAAATGTTTCTTTTGTTGAGTTAGAGATGTGTGAAAGGAATGTTTGAATTAGTTCATTACAAGACATAAATGAAAATATAATTTATTTTATAAAAAGTGTTCTATAATAACAAGGGCCGATAAATGTTTTCATTTTATAAAAACTATATTAACCCATGAAATGTAATAAAACATTTATATCACCAAAATATTTAATTGTTCAATGAGGGGATAAAATAAAATTTATATTTATAATAATTTGATCAAAAAATAACCTAATTTTTCTTTTGGAGATTATTTAGACCCATTTTCATCATAAATTCTAATATTTTTAATATGTATTCTTTTTAATATCAATATCAATTTCTATTAATTTAATATTTTATGAAATTTCAAGTAAAATAATCATTTAAGATATAAAAGGGAACCACTTATTCACTATTTTCTACACATTGGAATCCTTTTATTTAGGCGAATAAATTACAATATCCAGTATTTACAACTCTATCATTGTCAAAGATCCTACGATATCTAATATTACAAACCATATATGTATTATGGTGTAAATCAATTGAGGTGGTCTGAAGAAGGTGTATAGTTCAAAACTGAGTATTTTTGTTTTATTTATTATTAAAACATCTAAAATTATTATTAATCTATAATTATATAATGAAATTTGTTTATAACGTATTGTGGGATGTTATTATGTTAACTACACAAAATATATCTATCTCCAACTATTGTCAAATGGGGATGTAACCCATCATTCATCCAGATGATGAACTACTACCTCACATACCTATGGAATTATTTTTCCAGCACCAACTATCAAAAATGGTAATTATTTAAGATTATATATTTATATATATATTATTTTTTATATATTAAAAATTACGGAAAGATATTACAACACCTATTTTTTACCTTTCCATTCACTAAAAAATAATAACATTGTTAATGGTTATTTGTGGACCATGACCTCTATAAATTTGATTCAATTTTCATCACCCCATCAAATGAATTATTTATATTTTTATATATAGAAAAATAGTATGTTAGTTATGGTGTTAATATCATTATTTAATGAAAAAAACATATCGTATTTATAAAATTGTCATTGAAATTTTGAAATGTTAATCATTCAAACGTACAACACACCATCTCCTAGATTTCAACGTAGTTCATTTTTAATAAATGTAATTCGTGATTGGGTTCAAAATTATTATTAATAAATAATTGAGAATTATTTCATTATTATTATTATAGTTATTATGGTATAGTCAACTAAATGGCCATAGTAAGATGACCTAATTTGTTTTGTACATATGAGTCGAATATCATCAAAGCATCTAGTATGAACATAATTAATAATTTCATTGATTCTATCATGATAATAATTTAAATGAAAGTAATAAAGGATTAAAAAAATCTTCATAATATTTTACATAATTATAATAAATTTGTAATTCAATTAAATAATAATCCCACTTGACCTTTTGGGTACAATTTAAGATACTTTCCTGTAAATAATTATGTTTTATAGTTCCCCATATATGATATTTCATTCCTTGATCATATATTCAGAATTATTTTTTATATGAAATTATATTGTAATAAAAGAATTATAAATTACATTTTATATCTATTTTTACATTATATAAATGGATTTCAAAATTAATCTATTATTTTATCTTATACTGAACATTTTTACATTCATTACATGAATCAAAAGAAATGTTATATTTTAAAATAATTGGATAAATTGACTTTTCCTACCACCAAAACTGGTATTTCTTATTTTATTATATTAAAATATATTATATTATCCTCATAAATAATCCATAAATGATTTTTACTAGTATTTATGTTTTCTTAATTGCCTTTTAAAATTAATGGTTATTTTGACATCCTAGGGTTCTTGTATATGTGTTTAAAATATTTTTAGGGGTTTTATTCAACCTATTGTTCTTGTAAAAGGATTATGAATGTTTAGTCTCCATTATAGATGTTTGGTGAACCCTATATAGATTATTAGAGGTTCTGAGATCTATTATATCACATTGTTTTTCTAATATATATTATCAAATGGGTTCATATAGATCATGAAGAAATGAAATTATTAATTATTAGATTATCTGGAGAACTATATTTGAATTTCATCTAATGGTTATTCAAATAATAATGATTTTTTAATGGGTACAATTATTTAAATATGGTGAAAATCTCCAAAAGAACCGACACAAATTCTCTATTTTTATTTTGATTTTTCATTGAAGAGATATGATCAAAAATTATAAGAATTTTTTTATGTAAACCTTATGCACGTTTAGGGAAAAAATAATTTTTTTATAAATTTTGTATTAGGTTTTCATGGTTTTCAATGGTTTAACAAATTTATTTCTTTTTTATGAACCTTATATAACTTTTTCTACTAATCCAATGTTTTAAAAAATCTGAATATTCATTAGGTTGTTTAGAGATAATTATGGGGTCATCATGAAAACTACGTGTTTGTCTCGCATGAAGTTGATTTTTTAAAAATTTATGTTTATTAAAAACATTGATACAGAATAATAGTGTCAATATTTTATTATATGAGTTTTTATAACTGATTTATTACCTAATAATATACATATAAAATCTTAAAATATGTTTTTCAATTTAATAAACTTAATTATGGTTTAAATTCATTATATTATATACTATCTGTGGAAATTTCCTAATATTTGGAATTATTGAAATGTTGTAGTTAAAATTAGTGTTTAGGATAATGTCAATACCATACCTGTGAAATATTCAACCTTATAGTTATACTGAAATTAAATAGAATTCGAAAATCACAATGTTGAAACATCTTATTAATTTGTATTCAGAATGGTTTTATAAATATGTAATATAGAAGAAGAGATATGAATATATCATTTAGAAAATATCATTCCAAATTAGTTTCTCATAATGGTATGAATTGGAGTTAATCAATTTTTTTTTCAAAAATAGTTCATTTTAAATAGTGTATCAATGGTGGTGGAATCTATTATAGAGAGAATTGAGATATAACAAAGAGAAACATTAAGATTAAGGATAATTTCATGAAGTAGAAAAATATATATTTTTGTAAATCATCTTATCCAATGGTAGAGTAAGGATGGATCAATATCCTTTAGAAAATATTTAATGGCATGGGTTGTTCAAAATGTCAAAAGGTATGTTATTCCATTTATAATTTTGGATGCGATGTTCATTGATTATGCTATTTTTATATGTTTAAGAAAGGGGTAGATGAGCATGATTCCATTGCTAGAGATATTTTTATGTTTTTTTTCAGAAATATTTACCCAATATCATTAGACCCGGAAACAGAGAAAAAATTAATGTATATGAGGAAAAAAGATAAATAATCATTATTCTCGTAAACCAATATATACAATATTATCACAGTACATAGAAGATATGATTCAGGTCATTGAATGACATATTAAATGTTTTTATTATATATTGACAAAAATTTTATGAAGTGATTAATCCTCAAAGGTGATTAAAATCAATTAGAATGTTGTTTTTTTACTAATAATGATTATATATTGTGTACTGAAAATTGTGTTCCTCAAGATAATAAGAATAAGAAATGGATTAGATTAAATTCATTGGCGAATAATCTATAAAAAATATCTATATGTTGAAAATAAATTTCCTAACTATTGATTAGTGCGGTTTAAATAGCCATGAAAATTGTAAAAAAAAATTGGTATGTGATATTAATCTTGTAATTTTTGTGATATATCCCATGAAAATAAGTAAATAAATCATAGATGTTAAAATAATATTTTATGAGATATCCAAAAAATGGTGGGTTGTTTTATTTCAATTATTTGATTCATTGTGATTAAATGTTTCTAATGGTAGTTACATAGAAGTCAAATCTTCAATTCCAAAAGTGGAAATGAATTGAAAAAATTATTTCTACTACCATAGGTATTTTAGAACCATGAAAGGATGTTGTGAAAGGTATTATACATGTTTATATGAAATACTAAAATAAAATATTTTACTCAAGATATTCACTTCATATTATTTATGATAACTTTTAACATAAAATGGGATTATCTCCTCATGAGAAGAATAAATATGTTTTGGTCAAAACATGAAGTTAAAAAATTTTAAATTAAAAATATTTATATAAATATAAATATTTTATTAGTTAGATTGTATTTCATATAATTAATGTTGAAGGATTTTGATATTTTTTTGAGTATGGATTGTCATTCTTTTTATCATTATATACTCGATTTCAAGGTTATGTATGATATGTTCGGTGATTTTATACCTCTGGTAATCTACTTATAAAAATGATACATTGATTAGAGATGAAAGTGATAGTTACTTAAATAATAATTTTGTAATGACTGTACTATTAAAAAATGGGATGTAAATTTATAAATTATTATGTGGATTTATTTTGTGATAATTTTCCTGGTTTTATTTCTTAATTGTTTGTTGAGATTATTGTTGACCATTTAACTTATGCTAATAATATTTCAAACCTGTCATATAGAAATTTTTAAGTAGAACATTCTTATTATAAAATGTAGTTAAAAATGTTTTTAAAAAATTAATTATTTATCTAGTCACTTCAATATAGGGTTCTCATTTTTATAACCAAAATGATGCATCAATGTCATTTTTTTATTATAGATCATTGAATTAAATAATTATTATGAACACATATTATTTTATTCATATCAATTATATTTTAGAAGTGTTATTAAGCGTAAGAACTCTCATTGAATGATCTCATATTGGGTTACCTTGAGATGACATGTGAATTAATGAGTATTAATTCATAATTGGGTTTTATATAAAATTCATTTTATAATTATGTTTTTTTAACTCTGCCTGTTTATTTCCACATGCCCTGTCATTTTAATCTCTCGCATGACCTATTGCCACGCTGGAAATCCGAATCAAGCCGCTCATTGCTTCTCTACCATTGATCAGGATCAACAGCTTTCAGTATTCCTTTTTCTTCGCGGGACGCCCTAGTGAGGGCAGGTTGTTGTGCCGAACTATCGCTCACAGGGGTTTTAATCACCCCTGCTACGACTCATCTTACAACATCTCCTCAGATTGTCTCAGTTTCGCTTTCCCGGAGATTACAGCACATTTTTCTTCCTCAGATCCTGGTGCTCGAACCCTTTAAGGGTATTCTCGATGGAAAACGATCTCTGTGGCACACTGCTGGTGTGTCGCCTCTGGTGGAGCATCGTTACAGCGCCTTACTCGGCTTCAGCACTCCGAAAGCCAATCCGCAAGCCCACTCGAACCAGATCTAGGCAAGATTGACGAGATTAGGACTACCGGGCGAGTTTATTCTAGGCACTGTGAGTTGTTTTTTTCTCTTCCTTTCGGTTTTATTGAAACCTTGTTAATTTTCATTCACTGTTGTTCGGTCTGTTAGCGAAAATCCATTGCGTTGTAATTGTTTTCTTTATGGATTAATAAACGTGTGCGTGAGGGGCATTCATGCCATTCAGTAGGACCCAGAGGGTCTGAAGCACATAAATATCTGCTTTCCATTTATATTCCTCCAATTTTCATTTCTATTTTTTTTGTTTTCTGTTCTTTCGCGAGTCACTGGCACCACTATGCTCTATTTTTTGTTCGCTGGATGTTGTTGTGCCCACCATTTCTCCATTCATCAACGTAATAAGTGGTATCAGAGCCACTCTTTTGTTTTCATTTAGTTTTACATTGCTGTGTGTTTTCAATTACCTGCTGTATTCATTACTTTCTGGTTATATCGGCAAAATTATCTTGCAATTACTGTCATATGCCTTTGTTTCTGTATGATTAAGTAGGTTGTTTCTTATCTGTTGTAGTTTGTATGTTCAATTGTTTTTACAAACTTGTCAGAACCATAACTACTTCTATTTACATTTTGTTTCAAAATTTGTTTCTTGTTTTATTACACATTAATTGGTTGTCCATAAATTTTAATTAAGCAACCCTCTGTGTACTGTTTACAAACCTCTAGAATCTTCCATTTTGTGTATTCTGTTCCATTCTTATTAAAATCAAGATCACTATTTTCGGTTCACTATCCAGATTTCTCATAGTTGTGTTAATAAATTGGGTTTTTTGTTTTCTGCACTATATCTATTTAATTCTACAAATACATTGTTCTCTTTACTTTATTTTATTAAGACTGTAATTATTGTCTTCACCATTTGGTTTTTGTTTTTTCATTACACATTGTACAAATTTATTCCTAGTGAGTATTGGCCAGTCTTTTGGGGGCATACGCTCTCGTTGTCCCAAATTACTTGGCATCAACTCACTATATATAAATATTTCTACAGTGAGGTATGAAATTGAAAATTTTGATAGAGATAATGATTTCAACTTATGGCGTATTAAAATGAGGGCGTTTTTAGTCCAACAAGGTCTTGTTGATGCCCTATCTGGGCCTACTAAACCCATAACAACTGTTAATGAAGCTGGAAAAACCATAACTGAACACTAACTCGTCCCCAATGACACTATAGTTAAAGCCTATAGTTCCCTCTTATTGTCCTTGGGTGATAAAGTCCTTAGGGAAGTTGCCTTTGAGTCCAGTGCTGCTGGGATGTGGCTCAAGTTTGGGAAGATTTACATGACTGCCTCCCTTGTTGTTACGCTCTATAAGAAGCACCACATGTTCACTTTTAGGATGAGACCAGGCTCTTCCTTTAAATCTCATCTTAATGATTTCAATAAAATCATGCTTGACTAAGCTAATATAGAAGTCACGGTAGATGATGAGGATCATGATATTATTCTCTTGATCTCTCTAGATCATAGCTATAGCACACTGGTTGAGACCATGATGTATGGTCGCGACTCCTTTACTTTAGAAGAAGTCATGTCTTCCCTTCTATCCAAGATCCTTCACTCAAAACCTAAGGCAAAAGGTGAGGCTGAGAGTTTATTCACTAAGGGAAGGCCTTATGTTAAAAACAAAAAGAAACCTTTTAGAAGAGACAAAATTAGTAACAACAAATAACCAAGGCACGAACGAAAGACAAAGAATAATGACAATAAAGAAAAACAAGTTACTTGCTTCCATTGCAGGAAGTCTGGGCATATTAATCCCGAGTGTAGGAAGTTTAAGTGAGAGCAAGAGTGCGTGGAGCCCACTGACCAGTCTCTAATATTATGTATTATAAAATTTATTTGTCATACCTATTTTGATAGATGAGGTAAATAGTTGATAATAATATAAATTAAATTAAAATATATGGATTGACTATCTCACCTCATGAATTTTACCTCCTTCAATACCTCATTAAGGAATGCGGGATGAACATTTTATATGAATAGAATACCTTGAACTATGGTTGGATTCGGAGGGAGATAATTTGGAATAATTTATACAATATTGAAATCCTTGAAGATGTGATTATAGGAGGTGGTGGGGTGGAATTGACAGGCGATGAAAGTGGTTTTCTTTTATTTTTTATTCATTAGATTTTTATTTTGGCTTCAGACTATCAATTGTACTGATTCCCATGAATATATTCAATAATGAGAGAATGATAGCTTGAGATAATGGTTTTAATTTTTTTTATAAATTAATCCTGAGTAAGAAAATATTTTATCTAACTAATGTAATAAAATAACATATTCCAATATTCATTAAAAATTAAAATATTTTCGACAAATCCCCAAAATTCACCCTGAATATCTATCAGAGTGTAAAATTCAATACATTTCTCTCTTTTATCAAATAAAATTCTAAATATGATCAATTTTTTGTATTTAAAATCATAATTTATCCCAAATATAATGATTTTATTATTATAACTGATTTGGTGAAACATTGAAAAATAAATTAAAACCCTATAGAATTAACATATAATTATAATATTTTAACACCCTGACCCCTCTAGACATGAGCTGATGCATATTTACCTTTCACTACCATGATTATAAGGATTAAAATTACGAAACAAGGAACCTTATAAGATTATAATTAAGAGAGTTGATAATAACACATTGAAACACTGAATACCATGAAATTAAATAGAATCATAATATTAAAAATCTAATTAAAATAATAAACACCACATTCATGAAATAATTGGTGAACAATGGAAATCTAAATGAAATAAAACTGGGATGTGAATCCCCAAACCTTATGTTCGAATACATTCTACCATTGATCGTTACTTCTCGGAAAGTAAAAATATATTAATTCATTAATTTATTCAAAACCATATCTACATTTACTTTATTAATTATGTTTTTATAATATTAATTTTTTGTCCTTTTATAAGTCATAATATTGAATTCTGAAATTCTGGAGTGTTTGTCTACTTTATTTTCATGATTGGTTCAGTTGAATATAAGTAATGGAGTTCATTAGAATTGATATTTTTAATGAAAAATTTAATTACATGTTATTAATGATTATAAAGATTTGCAAATGGTCTTAAATATAATTTGTTTATATTTTATGAGGATGAATAATTATATTAAATCATAATTGGAAATTCTTGGATTATTTTGATTGTTTTTTCGATCACCACAAACTCATTTTGTTATATAATTACATACCAATGGTAAATTTTTTAGTGGAACCATAAATATGGTATATTATATATATTATGATCTATTGTAACCATAAAAATTGTATCATTACTAGACTTAGGACGTAAAAATAAATTTAAATCCTATCATCCTAGAATGTGATAAATTAACACATCTCAAATGGGGATTTTGTTTTTTGTATAGGAGGACGAGGAAGAGATATGGGGTTGAAATATTCCATTAGAATAATAAAAATAAATTAAACTTAGTTACTTTAATTTTTATAGAATTTTTATGACAGGAGTTCCAGAGAGTGAAAAAATCAATGCAACATGTAAAAGATGTTGAAATGAAAAATAAGAGAGGTTTACCTCTTGAGTACTCCTTGAGAATATCTGAAAGGCCTTTGTTTTTTTCCTTTTGGTGACACCCTAAAGTATTGGACATGAGGAGAGGAATTGGGAAGTGTATTTTTTAGATCATTGTTATGTATAATATCATGTGTGGTGTCAGAGTAAGAGGGGATAATGGGTCGTTTATATAGTAAAAGAGAAGGGGGTTTGGCATTATTCTACTCATGAGTTTTTTATTTTGTATCAAAACCATGAATAATATGGATTATTTTGAAAAAATAGTAATAATTGAATTTTAGATTGATCCAGTGATAATTTACATCATCCATGACTCAAAATGATGAAAATATTCAGTCATATGGTGTATTTTGTAAATTATCGAATTTTAATGTCCACTCAAAATTTATGTTTTTCAAAAAAAAATCAAAACAATTCACCCAAAAAAAATTTACAACATGTATAATTCCAAAATGAAACGCCATTTTGTAAAATTTATTTTCAAAATAAGATAAAAATAATGTTTATTTGAAATCATCATTTAATAGAACTAAATATTTTAAAATTAAAACTAATTTTACTACGTAATCGAATATTAACCATTTACTCGTTAAATTATCCTAAAATAATAGGGAATGAAAAAATTTATTTATGAAATTTTTTATGTAAATTAATTATCTTATAATTCATTTTATTTATTATAATGTAGTTATTAAATATTTATTACTCAAGAAAATAAATACACTTAATTAAAATATTCACCATCAATTATAAGGTGATTAAATATTATTTATAAAGTCATTGGTAATATTACAAATAATAAGGGTCATAATACTATTCATAAGGGTGAATTAATATTCATATAGTTATGTTATTATTCATAAAGTTATGTTATTATTCATAATGGTATGTTACTATTCAGTAAAAATATTGTTTATTCGAACAGACTCCAAATATCACCACGATCACAACAGTGTATGTACAAATTTGGAAATTCAGATCACAAAAGAGGAAATATTAACTTTAATTTATAGGTTATAACTATATCCTAAAACAATGTTTTATTTCCCAAAGACTAATTGTTTCCTGAATTATGAGTTATATATAGAATAGAAATTATTAAATAAGAAATGTTACATAAATTTTTAGGGTGTTATATTATTCCCTCAATCAATAATTTATTCATTGACATTTTTCATGTGTAAATCCATCTAACAAGAATTGGGTGGTTATTATTCACAACATCCTCAGGTTCTCATGATTCTTCCTCTATTTTATGGTCTCCCCAAAGAACCTTTTCCAGTTGAGTCGTCTGATTTTTCAATACAATCTCTATAGGGTCAATAATCTTGATAGGCTCTTTAAATTAGGAAAGGTCAGGTTCTAGTTCTATTTCCTCATAGGTGAGTATATGGATTGGGTGTGGAACATAATTTTTTAATAAAGACACAAGGCGAGAAATCATTGATACAAGGTGGTTTTAAAAGGTTTAATGATATCATAAAAAATTATAACATGGGAAAATTCTATTTCAATTTCATTTTCCTAAATTTTAATAATTTTCATGATAAGAAATAATTACATCATGTAATTACATTTCATAAATTTAATACCATCATTTTATATTTTACTTTTTAATTTCAACTTCATATAAAACTCTTAAGGTTGAGTTCTACATGTACGAAGCAGTAAATAAGATATATAAAAGAAATAAAATCAATCCCTTCTATATATTATTATAATAAAAAAATTATTACTAGTTTAGATGAAATCATCAAATAAAGAAACAATAAATTAATCTCTAAAACCTCAATGAAATTTAAAATTTAACCATTCAACAAATAGTTTAACTTATAAACCATCCAATGTATAAATTTTATAAATAAGGGAACCAAATTTTCCAAAAAAATAACATCATATTAATCCCCTAAATATCATATTGTATATCTCGAATGTCATGTACAAAATATTCGAATACATTGTTCAATTAATATATTAAAACATGGTAATAACCATAATTACCATATATCAATAATAAAAACGAAATTTATCTTTATTCCATAAATAATACCACATATTAAATAATATATTCCACAAATCCAATATTTTCTAAACTCTATCAATGATTACATAAATCATCTTTTCAACAAATACATTATCTCTTATTTGGTCATAAATACAATCTAATTTAAATAATCCAAACCAATCATCTCTTTTTCCAAAATAATCCCTATTTTCAACATCAAAAACGTATTATGGTTTATCAAACTTTTATCATTTGTTTTATATAAAATATTATATTTTCATTATATCACATCTCTGGTTTATTATTAATTTTAGATATATTCATTGAACTATTTTAAAAAATCTATATATTGAACATTTAATATATATTTCATACTTATTGAATTCTAGTCCAAACATACATCCACCAATAAAATTTCATCTCAAATCATTAACTGGACTTAATTTCCTCATTAATTAATATATCATCATTTCATATATAATTCTTAGTATCCTCATTATAAATAGATAAACAATTAGTCAGACCACCATAATGATTCTCTCAATGAGATTTGCCATTATGAAATTTATTTTTATAATTCCCATACATTCCATTTTTTAAAAATTATTTCATTGATTATAATATTTTGAGACCAATATTCCCATCCAATGTGATACCTATAATTTTCAATCTTACGTGATAATTACTTTTTTGGGCCTTTCTTTAAGACACTTGAAACAACTTCCAATTCAACCTAGATCTTTCGTTGAGTGATTATTTGTACATTATGAACATATACAACAGAAAAAAATCATATCTCTATGGTATCTATTACCCTCAAACTCAAAAAAACTATATCCATATATTCTATAATAATTTCATTAGTTGGATAATGTGTTAAACAATAATAATATATGTAAGGACCCATGATATTTTGGAGTTCAGTTATGAGAATAAAATCAATTTTTTTTAAAATTCTTGTAAGAATGAAAAATGGTTTTTACCATATAAAATAGTCTCAAATAATTTTTCAAACCACACTTATGGTCAAAAATTATTGTGTTTACCCAACGTCATTATTTTCTATTGAAAAATGAGCTGTTTGAATTTTGGAGGAATATTAAATATTTAATATTTATTAAATTAAATATTAAAATGTTTCCACATATTCATTTGGACATAAAATTTTAACAATGAATTGTAAAGACATTATATCTCCCCTATTAAGTCTAGAATATTGATTTTATCCTAGGTGAGGCATAAATATTAGTAGGGCGTCACGGGTGGGATGGACCACTTTTTATTTTCATATATTTTCTTCCTTTTCGTTCTATACTTTTTTCCCTTCTATTTTTTTCATCCTCCTTCATTTGACACCTTTTATCTGACCGAACAGAGTTAGAGGGTGTAGTAGAAAGGGAGATAGAGGTAATGGATGAGAGACATTGTTTCCAAGTCCTCGATGAGCTCGATCAACCTACGTAAATTTTGGATTTTCAAATTGAGTGATTCCTTGGTTGGTTTTTCCCAATGGTACACCCATTTATTTTTTTTAGGAAATCCCCCATAGATTTATTGTCTCATATTTTTAAATACATTTTTTTCTCCATTGTGGACTATAGTTTTGGGATATATTTTTTTGGGGGGCATGGTTTTCCCCAATATAATGGTTTTCCATTAGGGAAAAAATGATATAGAGTGTGTAGTCTCGGTTTACATGTCATATATTGCTTTCATTCTAGGAAGACATGATTTAAGGGAATAAATTTCATTTAATTTTGTGTACACTCTGTATGATAGTGCCCATCCACGTTTCGGAATATTTATATAGGTGAAGCCATATAGGGGCACACTACCTTGTGGATAATATAGTGAGACCCCTTGTAAAATTACATGGCCTAGATAAGTATATGGATAGACATATTGAGAGACATCGGAATATACCCGGTGTTGGGTAAAAGCCCTATAAATGGGGATTGCACACACCAAGGCCTTCAGGACTACACAACGCATACTAAGGGTGAAAAACCATGTGCATCCCCTATTCAACCATTTCATGGGTATTCATGCATTCATTCTCTAGAGATTAAATTGGCCCTGAGATTAGTCTATTATGAGTAATTTTCCATGTAGATAGTGATGGTGAAGCATTTGGAGAATTATGATGACTTCTAATGAGAATTTTAGGGATTCTATCTTTATGGAGTGTTTCTTCCCCCATTAATCAAATTCATTTTTCTCCTGTAAGAGTGTGTGAATTTTAATTAAAGATAGGTTGGGTTTTTTGAAATCCTATTTTGAGACATTATTCTGAGATGACCTGATAACTATCTATTGCAGATGATTCCATTGTGGATTTCCTTTGTGGATGTCTCTCATATTAGTTGTTACCTTCTAGCATGAGATGTTTTGTGAATAATTTTTATCAATGATCACATTTAGGATGACACTATATTATATTTGGATTCCAAGGATACCCTAAGGTATTCAATTTCGTGTATTATTATCTACAGAGTCTCTTGTTGGATCCCTCCAATGTATATCTTTTATAGGATCCCTATTTTTGGATTCCATTATTTTTTATTAGTTGAGGATCCAATGTTTCATTCTTTAATTACCTTTTTATCAAAGGATCAGGTATAGGATTCTTCACTTGTGTGTAGATATAGAATCCATAGTACAATTAATCATTATGATTAAAATGAGGGACCCAATGGGTTCCAAATATTTTACCAACCATGAGTTGTATGTTGGGATAGGGTAAATATTTTAGTGGGTGTCACAATAGAAAATGTCCCTAAATTTTAATTCCATGGTTCTATGGTTGTAATCACGGTTTGGGAATTTAGACCACCATATAAATTTTTATGTATTACTTTTTTATTAATGATGTAGTGATGTTACCAGAGGTACTTCCTAGTTTGTGGCTGCTGATCCTGACTCGATTAGTGTTTCCTTATATTAGGTTGCATAGATGTTCTTTCTGGGATCTGAATTTCTCATTTGGATGCCTAGATTTTCTTACCATGGATCTAACTTCGGAGCCTTTTTATTTCTCATATTTCCTTGTGTACCTAGGTGTACTACCTTAGACTTGGTCATTGAGAATGGATATATATATATATATATATATTGTGATATCAATTTTTTGGGATGATAATAATTGTTTCCAGATATCTGGTCATTGATCCTTACATGAGGATTGTGGTGTTCCACGAGTGATATTGGATTCCCATTATAGGAATGCCTTGTATGGGATCTAAAGGTTGTGGTGTGGTATGGATTAAGTGATACATAGATTCCAATTTTAGTAATTCATTGGATGGTCGTAGAGGGTTGTTGAATTGTACTCCATCAGTGATTGATGGATTCATTTTTAGTTGAATTACATTGTTGAATTCATAGGATGTTTGATTATCTAGATGCCTTGGATATTTATCTATGGATCAAAACATGGTAGTCATATCCTTAGATTTACTATTTTCCTTGGTTCTTGATTACATTGGATGCCTTGGGCCTTGTTACCCATTATATAATGATTTCAGGGACTCCTGTAGGACGTGTTCTGTTGACATGATCATAGTGCCCCAACATGTTCCTTTATGGTGTTTCTAGTGATACAATGTTCGGACATGATGAGGATTCCATGAATGATTTCCCTTTATATTTCCCTATATGGTCTGAAACATCATCATATGGCTCAGAATTGATGTATGTTTTTAATATTATTATATGGTGTAGGATGATTTGGTTGTGTGGGTCATTATACCTTGGATCAATCCCTTGGGGTATGATATGGGATTACTCGACATAGGTCAGTTATGGCTTGGGCGATTGATATCAGATTTAATTTCATTATATGTAATTCTTGTTTCAGGGATTTTAGGTTAGAACTTGTGAGACCAGGGTGATGAAGAGTATCCCCTTCTAGTTATATAGAATGCTTAGAGATTTTTTTGGCATTTTCCAATATAGTTATATATCTGTTGGGATTCCAAAACCAGAGAACAACATGATGTTTCGTAGCTTTATTTTCAGTTCATCCATATCATTTCCCTTTCCCATGATGAATAGGAGATCAAGATTACATACCCATGGTTTGACTATTGATGGGGATTCATGTTTTTTATAACATACTAATAAATATTCATATTTATGTATATAGGATTAGGTATGTGACTATACAAGTGTACATATATAACTATGGAAATCCATTGTTAATCTTGATAAGCTGACTAGGATTATGTAACACACTTTGTGATATGGTTTCATGTTGTGTTTACTTACCATTCCTTGTGTCTTAGCGAGGATGAGTAGATTTGTTTTGCATACACATTCATCAACACATTTATATGACTCATGTAGGAGTGTCCTACTATGATTATTTCTCACCCCTACACATGCACATTGATGTAAATGTATACCTTAGGTCCACTTATCATATTTATCAGGTGTTCTGTGTTGGATAACTATAAGGCCCAGAGTTTCATGATTGAGAGGAGCATCTCAAGTGGCTCTTATAATTGGGTTATTTAATTTCGACAATGTCTAGTGAACCAATAAGTGGTCTGGTTCAGAGTCATTAGTAGAGCCCAGTAAATTTTCATTCAGTGTATTTTATACTCTTTTATATGTATGGTTGGCCTAGTGGGTGACTATCATTTTTTTGATTGGATGGCTATTCCGGCTTTTACTGAATTTTATTTATTATTACATCAGGTTCTATTTCAGTTGTTTACTACTACTGCACATTGTATGTTTACTATTGTGTTTGTTACATAGATAATTTCGTCTATTTATTTTTCATATGTAAGGGATTATCCTCTAAAATATCTCACCCCAGGCCCTCACATCAAGTATTCAGCCTCTAGCATATGGGGAGGCACGCTTGAGGCCTTCTAACCTAGAGGCATAGACCATCTGTTTACTGTTATTAAGGTTGGAAATTATCAAAGTGGTATCAATGTTGTTCTTTTCATATATATCAATTAGTATATGGTAGAAAAGAGTTTTAATATGTCATGGAATCTATTTTGGATAATGAACTCATGTGTCTTTAACAATTGTTCTAGTAAGAAGTCATGATTGCAAGGGTTTGGATTGTAGTTCTGATTTTAGAAGATTCATTTTTATATGATGTTTTTAATAGATGCACATGTTGTGTGGATTTTATGATTTACTATGGATCATTGTCTCTTGTATGTTGGATAGAGTCCATGTATGGATTTTGTATCTTGGACAGAATATTCCAGAGACATCTCATGCATCATATTTGGTATGTAGGATTCACATCGTATAGGCCAACTAGTGTGTGTTTTTACTGAATATGGAGGCTTATTTTATTGGGACTCCTTACATATACATTTTATTACTATATAAGGTTATGTGGATCTATATTGAGGTATTTTATTTTGAGGTCAATGAATAGATCCTAATGCCTGGGAGGTGTAGTGAGCTAATAGCCTGAGGTGGAACGTGGTTTCCATTCTGTTGTACCACTTATGGGAAATTGTTTTTCAGGTCTATGGTTATCTATTCAGGTCACTAAGTATGATTCTTATGGTTAATGGATCGTTTTATTTTATACTGGACCTCCATTGGGTATTATCATATATGGATTCCAGGTGAGTGTCAGTTTAGTTTCTCTTTTCTGTTGGTTTGGATTCCTCAAGGGAACAGTTCCATCTAAGGAATCTCTATGAGGATTATGGAATTATTGCCCATGTTTTCACCTATGAACCTTGTTTTTCATGGGTATATTTAATTTCTTTTGAGACGATTTGATATATTGAGCAAGGTAGTTAGACCATGTGACCCAATTGTAAGGTGTGTCTGTTAGGGAAAGGTGGAAGACGTAGAGACCATTGGTTTAAACTCAAAACCTTATAGGTCGATATCTATTTTTTTCTATGGAGACAATAATTTCAGGGGTTACCCCATATATATTTCATATGAAATTTTGGGTAGTGGGCCTTTTTTAAGCTTGTATTGAAATCAAGGAATGGTAGCTTCTTCAGTTCACCAATATGAGCATGTTGGTACATTCAACGTTAGACAATGCATCATTGGTGCCTGTTATTGCATACTGGATTCGATGGGAATGATTTTTTGTGTTTATATCCTCATAGATCAATGTTTCTTATATTTATAATATAGTCATAGCACATGTAGATGTTCGTGATTGGAATATCTCCAGGTGATATGCAGTCATTGAAGTAATTGTGGCATGGGATGGGTGATCTATTTTGAATAGGAGTTCTACGGGGACTTTTGGATTGATGAAATTGACATTTCTTATAGCATGGGCTACATAGCATTGTAATGGGTGACTCGTTCATGAACGAGTTAGGTAAAAATGATACACACTGGTTTCATGTGGTATCATTTGAATATAAATATTTGAGTGATCAGGATTGAGCTAAGGACATATGTTTCAAGTCCAACTATAGGAATGTATCTATGATATTGTGAGAAAATGTCCATCCAAGGTAGAGGTGACATCATGAAATGAATTAGGAACCATGAGATGGTGGACCAATAGTTAAATCATGTTTAGGTTTTTACTTTATGTGATAATGGATCGAAGGGATCTTTACACACCCTTGGTGGAGTCTTAGTGTACTATTATTATTGATGACCAAGTTATATCTTGATTCACCTTAATTATGTTAAGAGATTGTCGAACCTAATCCAATCGAATTTTCTTTCTAAATTTTCATCCCTATTAAAAATGGGGACCAATTGATGATACACTCGAGGTGCGGGGTAATGTAATCTATATAGTAGGGAGTACAATATTATATATTTGAGGGCGGTGAGCAATGTTTTAATTTGATCATCAATATTTATCAATTGAAATTGGATCTCAGAGTTTGGTTTTGAGTTGAAGATAAGGTTATTGCTATGGTAAATATTACTAGATCATTCATTGTTTATTATCCTTATATGAGGTTTTTGGAAGTTGTGATACTAGTCTTTGGACACGCTAGTTTACATGTGTAAGAACCCGATTCTTATTTTGAGGTACAAGTTTTATATTTTCTCTTTTCAATAAGTGTTTTTGTGAAAATAAGGAAAATGGGAAAATATCCTAAATTTCGAGACTACATGCCATATACTATTCCACACACCATGTACTTTGGCCGTGTGGGATGAGTATATAGGGTGAGTATCCATGTCGGCGACGAAGGGTGTGAAAACCAACTACATGCCGTGTAGTGGATATTTACATGACGTGTATTCAGTCGTCAGGAAAATAGTAAGGTGGTGGAAGTAGCATCTAGATGTGTGACAATACATGCCATGTAATCAGGAATACACGTCGTGTACTAATGTCGACAAATGAACAGTGCGGCGGTGCTGCCAAAGGAATAGTTAAATGAGAAAAGTACACGTCGTGTAGTCGATCGTACATGTCGTCTAGAATTTATTCACATAAAATGGGAAGTAGCCAACCCTGTTCATAGGATTGGATTAGAACTGGAGGTAGGAGTTGGGAGAGGAGGACGAACCATCGAGTACCTCCATATCAAGCGTCAGGATGTCGTTTTCGCCTCTGACAATTTCATTGGAACTGCAAGGGTAATCCCTCCACTCTCACGCCGTTCATGCCAATTAATCCCCTAAGGGAAGTTATTTAGGTTTTAATGAGGATTTATTTCACCTCATATCTACGTCATTCTTGGATAATTTGAGGATCAACGTTCTCATATACTGTTCAAGGGCGTTAAATGCAGGTGTCTTGGTGTTTAAATTTCTAACTAATGTGCATTTTTTGGTATTGTTTAGAAATGACCTCATGTTACTGTGTCGTTTGGCTGAGGCCCTAGCTGTTTTAAAAACCTAGAATTGAATAGGTAATTAAATATGGTAATAAACTGCTGTTTAGCATCACTGGTTGGATCGAGGACCACCCAGGGGATGCTTTCCTCTGTTTAGCCATTTGGCCAGGATACCGGAGGGTATGCCTTTATAATAAGGATTATAGAATTTCCTTGAGAGGAATTGCATGTGTATTTCTTGATTACATATTTTGCATGGCTGGATTACTTATTTAGCATGAGGGCAATGTTTTACTTAGCTTGAGGGAAGTACATCTCTTAGCCTGAGTGCAACTTCTTCCGTGCCCGTGGGAAATAGACTCTGTTCTTGAGGACGAAACATTGTACGCCTGAGGAAAATATATGTTATTCCTCTTAGAAATTACCTGCAGGTTACGTTTCTGATTACCTGAGGGTAAGGGTTTGAATTCCTGAGGACACTGACTGTTTACATAGAAATTCACTTTGGTGGTTTCCTTATAATGAACGATTAAATGAATAATAAAATGGAAATACTACTGGTAAGGTTAGTTACATTTGATTACTTCTTAGATTAGTGAATTTTACTACTGCACACTATTGTTTAATATTTTCACATAGTTGGGTACATGCCTTTGGTGGATTCCTACTAGGAATTATTTCTCACACCATGTTTGGGTCATGTATTTGGCCCAAACAGATTACATTTCTGCAGGTGTGGATAAGGGAAAGGGTCCCTATACAGGTACTTGATTACTGCTGAGGAGTAGGGGAGCATGGGACCAGTATTTGGCTCGCGATGCCACCGGCTATTTTTTTTGGTTTTGTTGTAATCTATAGTGTACTTTATTGTATCGATGTGTAACATGATCTGGCTATTTTATTAGAACATGAGACATGTTTCATCATCAGCTATATAATTAATGGTTATCTTTTACTCCAGTTGATTATTTAAAATGTGTACGGTTTATGGCTTCCGCTATTGTTTTATGCTTTTTATTTTATTCGGCTGTGCTACACTTTGACAAATGAGGGCTTAGTTTCCCTTATATCAAACCTGGGCCCTCGCTGCTAGTCGGTGGCCTCTGGCGTTTTGGGAAATGTGCTTGAGGTCACGTGGCGAACCCGGTTCAGGGCACCCATTGAGTGGAACCCGGATCCGGGATGTTACAAAGTGGTATCAATGGGGTTTATTTTCTATGACATACTATTTGGATCCTTATTCAGGGATAGGATGGAAATAATAGTTAGTAATAAGTTGTGCCCAGGAGTAGCTAACCCGTGTACATGGAAAAGCCAATTTACCTCGTATTGCCATTTTATTGATTTTGAAATTTATAGTTGATTCGATTTTTAGTGATGGGTGAGGCACTTGTAATATGCTGTTTATATTTTATCCATGTGTTCTTTTTAGTTGCATCCCAATGAGATGAGGGTATGACATCTCATGCATCATTTAGGTGCATGCTAGAAATGACATGCCATGCATATTTCTGTGCCATGTAGGTGCATTAAAAATTGCATGTTGTTGTCATAGTTGTTGTGCTAGAAAATCATGTTGTTGTGATAGTTTCTTTGATAAAATACATTCTTGTGATAGGGTATTTTTTTATAAACTTTTTGATATATTAGACACCAAAATTTGGTTTTTGGGGTGTATGGGCCCTCATTTATTGGAATTTCATAGATCATTGACTGGTTATCATGTATAACGTAGATAAGATGCTAAAATTTTATTTTTGCAGAGTATGGACCCTCAAGGATCATAATTTGGCACTCAGGTGTTGTTTTCAAGTAGTTTTTTGGGTTCTGGAGTAGTATCTAAGCCTTGATTTCTGAAAAAACCCAGTATACACGCCGTGTTTTTCCTCAGACACATGCCGTGTGTTCATCTTTTTGGGAAGAAAAGAAAACATTTTAAATACACATAGTGTACCATAATTACATGTCATGTAGTCTCTTCCCGTGTCATAGACCATGTGGGTAGGGACACAGGGAAGGGGAATTCTTGGAGAGAACACGTTGTGTAACGGATGTACACGCCGTGTAGTGTTAACCCGAAGTCCTCTCGTTCAACTAACAAAACGGACGGAGGATGCCTTAATATATACACGCCATGTCCATTGTGGAACACGCCTTGTGGTCTGACCCGGGGAACCGACCATGTAATTAACAACAAGGGTCGGCGTAATCCTTTCGTGTACAGTCCATGTGTATATGGAACACGCCGTGCAGTTTGAGCCGTGTATCGGGCCATGTAACTAACAACACGGGATGTCGAAGCTCATCTATCACACTCCGTGTACCTCTGGGACATGCGGTAGAGTCTGGTCAGAGGAAAGACTATGTGGACCTGGCTGTGTGGTGGGGAAAACGGGGTGGTGTACATGCCATGTGCGGTTGAAAAACATCGTGTGGTATCATGACGAGTAGTCGATCATGTCACAAACGACACGAGATGTTGGAAAATTACACCATACACACTGTGTGGATTATATACACACCATGTAGTTTTGTTCAATGGCATCCATGTGGCTTAGCCGTGTAGAAGGACCTGGGAAGGGGAGGAGAAGTCAGGTACACACCGTGTAGTCAGTTTACACGCTGTGTAGTCTTGTTTTTCAAATCATGAAATGCCTTCTTCCTCTTGTTCCCCTTTTGGTCCCTTCATTTTCTGTCTTGATAATCTGGATCTAAGGTGTGCCTTTGACGTTGTAGATTCATGCCACTGAGATGACCACAAGTTGTATGCTAGGAGAGCGACAATGATTTTAGTCCATTGATGTTTGGCCATGGGCTACTAGTGGATCCTCCAGCAGAGCCAGATGCGGCGCCAATCGTCATACCAGACATAAGCACTGATGCACATTTCTGTGAAGGCTTTATGCGGTTCATGCAAACCATTCAGGGAGCACCACCGGCTGCCACATCTATGGCTGAGATGACTCGTATATTCTAGAAGTAGCATCCTCTTACGTTCTTAGGGGATGGAGGACCACAGGCTATAGAGTCTTATCTGGGGTCTATGTTGACTATTTTTTAGCATCTTGAGACACCTCCAGGGCGGAGGGTCAAGCTCGCGACTTATATGCTACATGATTCCGCTAAGAGGTGGTGGGATGTTACCATTCAGTCTGAGCTTCAAAGAGACATGGCATTGAAAGATTTTCAGGGAGTCTCTTATGAATTCTTCATTCCAGAGACGCTGAGGGTAGATAGATCTCGAGATTTCATGAATTTGCAGCAGGGCGCTATGTCAGTGATGTATTATTCTGTTCATTTCACCGAGCTTCAGTGTTTTGCACCCGTTCTGGTGGATGATGAGACATTGAGAGCCAAACGCTTTGGGGATAGTCTACGATATGACATCCGAGCACTGGTGAATGTTTTCAGATTTCCTACTGTACATTCTATTGTGAACAATGAGCTGATTACAGAGAGGAACTTTCGAGAAGATACTAGTTTGGGCCAGGGCGGTTCAGAACTAGTTTCTGGTACTATTTCTCCTGGCAAGAGGAAGAGACATACAGACTTCTCTTAGGGTGGCAGTACCAGCCAGAAGAATGTCTCATGTGGCCATGTCGGGTGTTACCAGTGTGGTAAAGAGGGGAACAAGAGACCTCAGTGTCCATGATACCCAGTGGAGTGTCGAGCTTGCAGCAAGATGGGTCATCTGTAGTGCTTTTGTTGGGCGTTTCCTCTCGTGGCTATTGAGAGGTGTTCTATGCAGACTCTTCATGGGGGAGTAAGACCAGCAGCTTCTTACCAGTCAGGAAACTGGAATACGTCAGGGCATGCAAGTTGAGATAGTGGTTGTGGTCATTATAGTCAGCCACCAGGATCTCAGAGGCAGAAGGGTGGGATAGCTCAGGGTATTCAGGCTATGTCGCAGGGTCATGGCACTAGTAAGGAATATCTAGTGCAATAGAATGAGCAAGATCAGGAACCCTAAACTTCTACTGTTAGAGGTACTATTATAGTATATTCTATCTTATTTTCATTACTTTTTGATACGGGTGATACTCATAGTTTCATATCTGTACACGTTGTGGAGAGCCTTGGGATCTATGTTTCACCTTCTTCTTCTTCTATTATAACGCTAGACACTCTGTTGGGATCTATAATAATGGGTGTGCATAAATGAGAGGTGTTCCTCCTTGAGGTTGGTGCATTTCACTTTCTATGGGACCTCTATGTCTTAGATATGATGATCTATGATGTCATTATCAGGATGGAGTAGTTGGATCCCTTTCGAGCTTTTGTAGATTTCTATCGTCGTAGGGTGAGTTTCACATCACCAGAGGGTGGAGAGTTTCCATACAAAGGTGAATGGGATGTTCAGGCGAGTTGAGCTGGAACAGAGCATTATGGGCGAGGTGGAGTCACAACCCAGATTGAGAGTTTATATCTGGATGATGAGGGGACTCGTCAACAGGATTTCTCTCTAGTGGTTGATTTTTTCAGGGATGTCTTCCCGGATGACTTTTCAGGTCTACCTCCAGAGCGTGAGGTGGATTTATCTATTGATCTTGTTCCAGGAGCGTCACTGGTGTCCATTCCTCCTTATAGGATGGTTACACCTGAGCTACTTGAGCTCAAGAGGCAGTTAGAGGAGTTACATGAAATGGGTTTTATCCCACCCGGTACATCTCCTTGGGGTTCGCCTGTACTTTTTGCGAAGAAGGCAGGCAGTACCCTCATACTCTGTGTGGATTATCGGAAGCTGAACTAGTTGAAGGGTATGAACCAATATCCATTTCTGAGGACTGATGATATTTTTTTTATCAAATTCAAGGAGCATGACTATTCTCAATGATTGAATTGATGTCAGGATATCATCATCTGCGTGTGAGAACATCAGATATACCGCTTACAGCTTTTCAGAGGAGATATGGTATGTATGAGTACTTGGTTATGCCGTTCGGACTCGTAAACTCTCTAGATGTTTTTATGGATATGATGAATCATGTGTTCTATCCTTATCTGTATTCATTCTTGGTAGTATTCGTGGATGATATCTTGGTGTACTGTCACACTCGACACGACCATGCCACCCATCTTGAAATCGTATTGAGTGCACTGAGATAGCATAAGCTATATGCTAATCTCTCAAATTTCCACTTTTGGATGGACAAGATTCACTTCCGGGGTCATATCATCTTAGAGGCAGGAGTCCAGATAAGGTGAGAGCAATAGTTTCTTGGGAGAAGCCAAAGAACGTGTTTGAGATACGGAGATTCTTGGGGCTGGCTGGTTACTACAGATGCTTTATACAAGACTTCTCTCGCATAACAACGTCGTTGATGGGTTTGACTAAGAAGGGTGTGAAGTACGTTTGGTCAGAAGCTGGCGAGACAACCTTTCAGGACCTGAAAGGAATGTTGACATCAGCACCAGTACTGATACATCCAAATCCAAGGAAAAGCTATTCAATTTATTGTGATGCATTAGGTATTGTACTGGGAGCAGTGTTGATGTAGAGCGATCGAGTAGTTGCGTATGGTTCTCGGTAGTTGAGGCCACATGAGAGGAATTACCCAGTGCATGATCTCGAGTTGGCTGCAGTTGTTCATGCATTTTGCTATTGGAGAAATTATCTATTGGGAGAGCATTTTTTTGTTTTCACAGACCACAATAAACTCAAGTATATCTTTACTCTGCGTGACTTGAATCTGAGGCGGTGAAGGTGGGTCGAATACCTTCAGTCCTTTGACATTGATCTTGCCTATACACCTGGTAAGGGTAATGCAGTAGCTGATGCACTAAGTAGAAGAGACTCAGATACAGGTACAGCAGGAGGCCAGTTATAGGTGGCAGCTTATGAATTTGTTCTCTTAGATGCATTTGGAGGGGCCCGATAGTCAGGGGCAGACCTATGTTTCATCTATAGCTGTGACATATATCCTCCTGGATTGAGAGATGATGAGACAACTATATGATTCATAAGGCCTTGTTCTACAGGATTCGATGGCAAGTGAGGACCCTCCTCCTGGTTGGACGATAAGGATGTCAATATTCTCTGTTTCCATGGACGAGTGTGGGTTCCCAGGGATATACGCAAGGAGTTGATGCAAGAGTTTCATGATTCAGATTGGGATGTTCATATCAGGGTTACTAAGATGTACCATGACTAGAGATGTCAGTATTGGTGGCCGGGTATGTAGAGGGAGATAACTGGTTTTGTTACGAGATGTTCCACCTATCAGTAGGTGAAGGAAGAGCATCAGAAGCCAACCAGACTGTTACAACATTTACCTATCCCAGAGTGGAAATTAGATGATGTCGTGATGGAATTCGTGATTGGGTTTCCGAGGTCACCTCGAGGCGATGATTTCATGTGGGTTGTTGGGGATAGACTAACAAAGGTAGCTAGCTTTTTTCCAATCAAGGAGTCCTTCGGTGTTGATGACATCAGAAATCTGTATATCTGAGAGATCATACGTATTCATTGGGTCCCTCATTCTATCGTTTCAGATAGGGACGTCCATTTTATGTCTCATTTCTAGAATAATTTTCAGAGGGCACATGGTTCACACGTGCTTCTGAGAATAGCTTACCATACTCAGACCGATGGCCAGTCAAAGTGTATAATACAGGTGTTGGAGGACATGCTTCATGCATGTGTCTTAGACTATGGGGGCTCTTGGGTGAAGCACATATCCATGGTCAAGTTTTCCTATAATAATAATTTTCAAGAACTATTTAGACGGAACCTTACGAGGATTTATACGGTAGGTCATTCCGATCATCTTTGTGCTGCTTGATGGCTGGTGAGGCAGCTTCACTGGGACCGCAGATTGTGTTGGAGACATCTGAGAAGGTCCAGATGATTCAGAAGCGGATGGCTAATAGGCAGTCTCATCAGAAATATTTTGCTGATTGCTACAGATGACCCTTGGAGTTCAAGGTAGACGATTAGGTTTTCTGGCTTGTTTAGACGAGGATGGGACACAGGCGGATCCGGAAATAGGGTAATCCTTCAACGAGGTATGTGGGGCCATTTGAAATACTGGATAGAGTCAGGGTGGTTGTCTATCGGTTGTTGTTACCGTAGAGGTACCAGGCCATGCACAACGTCTTCCATGTGTCTCAGTTGCACCGTTATCATTGAGTCATATCTCACATTTTTCATCCCATGGATGTTGAGCTTGATTTAGATGCATCCTTTGAGGAGAAACTGATTCGTATCATTGATAGGAGCACACCGGTTCTCCGGGGCCAGTCAGTTCCTCTCGTATGGGTGCTATGGCAACATAGCCGAGTGCAGGACAAAACCTGGGAGCAGGAAACCGACATACATGCTCTATGTCCAGAGATGTCCAGAGATTTATCATTTCCACCCTTGAAAGGGAAATTCGGGGACGAATTGCTTTAAGGGGGGAAGTTTTTAAGAACCCAGTTCTTATTTTGAGGTACGACATTCATCTTTTCTCTTTTCCTTAGGTGTTTTTTGATAAAATAAGGAAAACGGGGAAAATCCTAAATTTCAGGACTACATGCAGTGTACTATTCCACACACCGTGTACTTTGGCCGTGTGGGATGAGTACACAGGGTGTGTATCCATGTCAATGATGAAGGGTGTGAAAACCGACTACACGCCGTGTAGTGGATATTTACACACCATGTAGTTAGTCAACAGGAAAATATTAAGCCAGTGGAAGTAGCCTCCAGTTGCGTGACAGTACACACCGTGTAATCAGGAATACACGCCGTGTACTCATGTCGACAGATGAACAGTGTGGTGGTGCCGCTAAAGGAACAATTAAAAGAGAAAAGTGCACTCCGTGTTGTCAATAGTACATGCTGTCTAGTTTTTTTCACTTAAAATGGGCATTAGCCAACCCTGTTCATTGGATTGGCTTAGAACCGGAGGAAGGAGTCGAGAGAGGATGGAAGACCTTTGAGGATCTCTAGATCATGCATCAGGAATTCATTTTCACCTCTGACGATCTCGTTGGAACCGCATGGGTATGCCCTCCACTCTCCTTAAGCAGTTCTTTCCAATTATTCATCTACATGACGTTATATAGTTTTTAACAAGGTTTTCTTTCCCCTAAGATCTACATCATTCTTGGATGAATCGAGAATCATCGTTCTCGTATACCATTCAGGGTCATTAAAGGTAGGTGGCTTGGTGTTTAAATTTCCTACTGTTGTGCGTTTTTGTGTATTATTAAGCTACAAGCCCATGTTGGGGTGTTGTGTGGTTGAGGCCCTAGCTGTTTTAAATACTGAGAATTATATAGGTAATTAAATGTGATAATAATCTACTGTATGGGATTACTGCTTGGATCCAGGACCACCCCAGGGGTGTGTTCTTCTATTTATCCATTTGGTCAGGATACCTAAGGGCATGCCTTTATAAAAATTAATATAGAATTTACTTGAGAGTAATTTCATGTGTATTACTTGTTTACATGTTGTGCATGTCCTAGTTACTTGTTTTGCCCGAGGGAAGTGTTTTAATTAGCCTGAGGGGGTGTGCATCTCATAGTTTGAGGAAAATATCTCTTGTGCCTATGGGTAATAGACTCTGTGCCTGAGGGAGAAACTTTGTACACCTGAGGGAAATATCTGTTATGCATGTGGGAAATTACCTGCGGGTTGCAATTCTGATTACCTGAGGGTAAGGGTTTTTGTGCCTGAGGAAACCGACTGTTTACATAGAAATTCATTGTGGTGGTTTCCATATAATGAACGATTAAATGAATAATAAAATGGAAATACAACTGGTAATGTTATTTACTTTTGAGTGCTACTTATTTTATTGAATTTTACTTCTGCACACTATTGTCGCATATTTTCACATAGTTGGGCACAAGACTTTGGTAAATGCTTACTAAGAATTATTTCTCACACCCTGTTTGGTTCATTTCATTAGCCCAAACAGATTACTTTTCATCATTTGTGGATAAGGGAAAGGGTCCCTATACATGTACATTATTGCTGCTGAAGAGTTGGGGAGCATGGGACCGGGCTTAGGCTCACAATGCTACCACCTATTTTGTTTTGGTTTTGATGTAATCTGTATTGTATTGTACTGTATTGTTGTGTAACATGTTCTGGTTGTTTTTTTTAGAACAGGAGACATGTTACATCATCAGCTATATAACTTTTGGTTATTTTTTACTGAAGTTGTTTATTGAAAATGTGTATAGTTTATGTCTTCGGCTATTGTTGTATGATTTTTATTTTATTCAGCTACGCTACACTTTGAAAAATGAGGTCATAGATTCCCCACTATCAGACCTGGTCCCTCGCTGCTAGTCGACAACCTATAGCATTTGGGGAAATGCGCTTGAGGTCACGTGGAAAACCAGGTTCGGGGCACCCATTGAGTGGCACCCGGATCTGGGACATTACAAAATGGTTCTTCAGATGCTCAGGTTGAGATAATGATTTTCAGGATTTCTAGTAGGATTCTCTGGGTTGATAAGGATTATGTAGAGGATTTCGTAAAGACCTGTGTTTTTTCGAACTACTATTTTTCAATGATATTTTAATTTTTTATTTTAGATTCTTATAAAGGGATAAATTGGTCTTCTCCCCTAGTACATAATATTGGATAATTTATATTTCCACTCTTTTGGTCCAAGAATAGGTTTTTTACCCTAGGATAGGAAATTCATGGAATCTTGATCCATTCAAATTTGGCTAAAAAATAAATAACTAATATTTAATAAAATAAATATTACATTATTCACATAGGTTTGCTTAGCTATAAATTTTTAATAAAATATCTAATTGATATTTTAGATCTTTCATTGAGTTTAGAATGTGAAGTTTTTCCCCATTGAGGCATAAACTCAATTTGGGTGACATGGTCATACTAGGCCTATATTATTTTTATTTTCTTTATTTTCTTACTCTTATTTTTTATTATCTATTCATTCCTCCCCCTTCTAGAGAAATCCATTATGCAAGATAATAGAGAAAGTTGCATAGGGATACATAGGGTGATAAGGGAGCTAAGAGTGGTATCGTCAAAAATCAGTGAGTGAGCTGGATCGATGTGCAACAATCGTGGACAGTCAAATTGAGTGAATCTTCAGTTATTTCCACCTATATGTAGGCACGTTTATGTTTTTGCTGCAAATCCCCTATAGATTCACATTTTTAAGTTATTAAATCCCTTCTATAATTTCTTATGGTTCTAGGTGGCATATATGTCAATTTGGGGGTAATAATAATGTTTAATGGTAATATGAAGGTTTACTTTTGGGGAAAACATGGCTTCGTGGCATGTAGTCCATGGTGACACACTGTGTGTTTTTCCCATTCAAGGATGATTATTCTTAAGGGAGTAAAACCCATATATGGTGTTGTCTATTCCCTGAACTGGTTCCTGACCACGTATCCATCTACCAAGCCAAGAGATCCCAAGAATGCACACAAGGTCGTAGGGATTACACGGCGAGACCCAGTGTTAGTGGCATACTAGGTAAAAGTTCTTGGCCTAGCCTTGTAGACATCCATTCCAATTTATGGACATAAAAATATACCGATTTTTGAGTACACACCATGCACCCACATTACACACCATGTAACTAGGTCTTTTATACACCAAGGACGGCTGGATTACACACCCATGTAGTGTGTTGGTCGTACACTTCTTGTACCACCCCATTTTAATCAATTGAGGTGTTTTCATGTTTTCTTCCCTTATGTCTATATTGGACCAATGTGGGGTCCTTTATTAGTGTTTATTCACATCAATAGTAATGATGAAACACATATAGCATTTGAGGATTCGTAATTGGTTTTTTGGGGATTATACCTATATATTGAGGTTCTTCCACCGGTAATCAAATTTAGTTGTCTCTTGAGAGAGAGGGAGACATTTCCTGAATGATATGTTGGGTGTTCAGACCATCCTTGTTTTATAATTTGTTCATTGATGAACTGATTTATATCTCATATGGTTGATGCCTTTGTGTTTTTCCTTTACCAATGTCTCCTATTTTATTTGTTCCCTTCTAGCTCAGGGGGCCATAGAATAATAGTAATTTAGGATCCCATGTAGTATTACTCTCTATTTTATCTAGTTACCAATGATCCCATGAGTGATTAATTTTCATATATACTGATCTAGGGAGTCCCATGTAGTATCACCACTTTTATATCATTTGTTGGATCCCAATTATAGTTTTCTATAGTTGTTTACCATTAAAGAATCCTCTATAAGATTCCTCCATTATCATTTTAGCAAAGGATCACATGTCAGATTCCTATTCTTGTGTTTACATAGAATATAGAAAGTATGATTCCTCTTAGTGATTATCTTTAAGGACCCAAAGAGTTACCACTTTTTGATCAACCCTTAGTTGTATGTTGGGTTTGGGTAGATATAGTATCAAGGTTCACCTTAGGACCTGTGACAAACTTGTAATCCCATGGGGTTGTAATAGTAGTGTAGGGTTTTGTGTTAGGGTGACACCCACTCATTATTATGATTGAAATTTATTTTAGTGATGTAGCGATGTGGCATGATATAATTCTTATTTGGTTGTTGTTGAGCCTATCACAAGGCATATTTCCTTCATCTAGGATGATAAAACATTCTCAAAACAATTAGTATTGTTTATTTCTCTTCCCATATTTTTCAATTTGAGTTCCAACATCTATGATATATTATTTATAATATTATTTGTTATACACAAAAGGAAAACTACCTACGTGGCTATTGAGCATAGATATATATAGATATAAATATTTGATATATATTTAGTGTGGATAACCATATGTGATTCTTTGGATTTTTTGTAGATCTTTAAATGATGTTTATGGTATTCCCTATGTGATACATATATTCCCATTATTTGGATTCATTAGATGGGTGTAGAGGGTTTTTGAGGGGTATCCCTAGTGGATAATTGGATTCCAATTGTATGGATTCCTTGTATTAAATAAAAGAGGTTTTTACTTGTACTACATGATTGATACAAAGATTCCATCTAATTGGAATTCATTGGAGGGGTTCAAAGGATGGTTGATTCAATAGATTCCTTGGATGTTTCTTCGTGGATCATTATGTTGTGTTGGATTCCTTCTATTGTGTGTGAACCGTATGTATTCATTCCTTGGGATTTATTGATCCTTTATACCCATTGGATATATATTCATATGACTTGCACATGTCATTCTCTATTGACATTTTTCTAGGTATCTTACCAGTGCCATTACTGTGTTTCGAGCTAGATGCTCATGGGACTCGATTATGATTCCTTGAATGAGTTCATTCGATCCAGACCATTGTGGTATGACACATGATAATATAGTGTGTCCATGATGGATGATATTCTTATAATTACATGGTGTAGGCCAATGCAGTTTCCATTTCATTATACCTCAGATCCGGCCCAAAGGGTCTAACACCTGATTACCTTACATAGACAAAATTTAGTTGTAATGATATTCACTGGATTTACTATCGGTATATGGTATACTTGATTTATTGATTGGAGGGGTGTTGGGGTGAACCATGGAATAGTATGAGTATCCCCTATAGTGGAATATCATTCGCAGATACTATTTTGGAGTTGGATGAAGTTTGATTTTGTCTATTGGAAATATGGACCTAATCATAGAAATTATGTAACATGGTTTGAGTGGCGTGACATCCATATCAATTCCTTTGCACAAGATTTCTTTTAAATCACAATTATAGAACCACGAATAGATTTATAATGACGTTTTTATTTTATTGATTCACATACTCATGAATATTAATATTTATGTATATATTTATAGTTATCGGACTCAACATGTATATGTTTGTAGATATGGACATCCATGGTGGAACAAGCCTAGTTGACTGGGATTACACACCTAAGTATTGGTTGTGGTTTCATGTTTAGTTTACATACTCTATTGATTATATTATAGGGTGATCACATTGATTTTTTATAAACTTATAATAGCACATTTATAGGTTTCTTGTTGGGGTGGCATATTGAGAGTCTCTCACACACTTTAATGAGCACTTCGATGAACATATGGAACACAAGTCTGTATTTTAGTTTGAGCACATTATTCAAGGAGTACATGGTTTAGTCCTAGAGTTCCATGATTGAGTGAAGCTACATGTGTGGTTCTTCTGATTGGGCTATTGGAGTTTTACAATGTTTGGAGACATGGTACTTGGTATGGATCAGAGTTAGTATTGGAGCCCTTTAATTTTACTATTACATTATTTTTTGCTCCTAATTAAATATGTATGGACTAGTGAGTGACATGTGTTTTATTGTATTTATATTTATTAATTCATTTACCTAATTTCATTTATTATTAAATCATATTCTATTAATGTTGTTTACTACATCTACACTCTTTTTTTTGCTGATGTGTATGATACATATTTATTTTCTCTTTTTTCATACTCTCAAATGTGGGGATAGTCTCTCCATTATCACACCCTTTTCCCTAATTAATAGTGGTAAACCTCTATCCCACAAGGAGGATCCCTTGATTCCATGTAACCCACCTATTCAGAGAAAACTTATAGTTGATTCAGGGTCAGGCTATTTTAATATATTAGAATAACTGATTATGAGTTATCATAATATCATTCATTCAAGTTATCAACTAATTTGGCTTCTCATTACCAAATGTTCAATCACATGAAATGTTTTCCTTGTTCATTCTGCTTCTTACCATTGACTAAAACCAAAGTTAATAGTGTGATAAATAATAACTCACTGTCAAAAACAACAAAATCATGAAAAAATAAAAAATAATGTCTAAATGATGACATATTATTTTTAATGTATTAATCCTTCATTTTTTACAATGTACTCCATTGAAATATTTTATTAAAATCATACATGATAGTTCATAATGAGTTTTTGATTATTAAAATCATATCCCCTAGCCGTGTCAAACCAATTTTTAAAAAAGGCTCATTATCACACACTAGGTAATAATAAATACCAGATAAATGAAACCTCTTTGTATTAATTACCCCAAGGAACCTCTATGATAGAGACACATGAATTTTTTAGGGCCCAAGAACACCCTGATAGGAAAGGGACTAATCGTGGATTAAAATTTTTCTTCAAAAATATATGGATCTTCTCCCCATATTAGTAGGATATTATTTAATTTTTTTTGGAAACATGTAGTTGTAATAAAAATAGATCTCTAAAAAAGAACAACATGACTATTTTTCTTTGTTCATCACTAAGTAATATCATAAGGAACATACAACAACGGTGTGTCAGGGATACCTTATTCCAATTTTCTTAAATATTTATTGTAGACTACATCTGATTAGCCACAACCACTCTATGATATAGAAACTATATTTACAATAATATTTATTGTAGTACATTTCCTCCCTCATAACACATTCGTTGGTTCCCCCTAGCTCACTTCCTTGGGAAGTCCATACCCATTTTTTTACTTTATGGGTTCCTTTGTATATATTTTATTTATGTTTTTATGCATGATTTGTACAAGACTCTACATGAATCATTGTCTTGAGCTGATTCACTTAAAATTACCCTTCTGCTAAACTAGATGTTTAACTATACTATTGTTGATTATCAAATACATCATGAATAGTCTATCTTTTTTCAAATGATACAAGAACCTTTATGGACCCACAACCATATTCAATGCTCCCAACATTCATGAGGTACCCAAAATCAGTAAATTCCCCATATTTCCAAAACTGTATTATTTGAAAATATAATCTATTTCCATGTTTAAAAACATATATTTTAGGAATATTCTGTTCAAAATGAGTTGTGCATTTGAAAAATCATTTTCTTCATAATCTACCTTCATGAAATTTGATAGTTTGAAAAATTATAAAAGCTATCTTTATCCATTCTACTAACGAGTGGACGCTTATTTATAAACCACATAATTCATGAAGCCTTTGATCTCACAACATCCTTTTAAGTATAATCAAAATTTATGTTCATGAAGATCATCTGGTTTACAATGATCAAGTGAAATAATTATATTCATTATTCTTTTTGTAGCTACGTAGATTAACATCGTCAAATAATGACAACTCCCATTTTGAAAAAATATCTCTCATGATCATTAAAACTATAATTACACTCAAAACGAAAAATATATTCTTGAAAGTCCAATCATTGAAAAACACATGAATTTACCATATAATTGATTAATCAAACTAATAAATAATTTATCACAGAATATTCCCTTCTTTTATATTTTGACCTCCAAAGTTATGAAAAAAACTGAGAAATAAAGAAAATTCAACCCTGAATCCCCATGCGCTGTATGATAACATTCTATACAAACTCCCTTGTCAATGCTAGTGATGATTGACGACATACTCAAAACACACATAATTTCCAGGTATTAAAAATTATCATTCCAACATTCTTCCTTTTGGGTTTGATGGAAATATATAGATAAATTCAATAAATCACTAGCCTTAACCGAAAACATGATTAATATGAAAAAAATAACCCAATAATGTTGGTCTATATGACTTGACCATATGTAGATAATAATATTGGATAAATATAATTTGAAGCCTTGATAGACGGTTGACCGTCCTAAAATCCAAAAATTCATTGATATTCAAAAATCTATCAGTTTCAAAACACACAGAAAGAACCAATATTTTAATTTTATGTGATAAAAAAATATTCTCCTAGATCATATCTCTACTATGGAACTAAATTAATTTTAATAAATATTTTATAATTAAACACTAATGGGGAAAGGGGAAAAACAAAACCTCTATATGCAATGGGAGGTGGCTACACAATAAGGATTAACTGATGTTTCTCAAACATTTTTTCTTCTAACTAGTAAGTCAAAATGTCATCCTAAAGATCAATAGTGAAAATAAATTTTATTTGAATCACACCTTTTTCAACATTTACCCAGATGAAGTGATATATGATATCAACCTTTTTCGTATGATATTGTTGATCTATATTTTTTATGTGATTGATCACACCCTTCTTGTCACAATGTATCACCAATGGCTGTTTCACCTCATCTCCAATAATTGAGATTTACTACATTATAAAAAATATTTTATTTTATTAATTTTTTCCTAGATATATACTATCCGTCGATAGATGTATTATTAGTTCATTATTTTATCATCCTCAACCATTCAACATATTTTTTTTCAATTATTAATTCACCACAACAATTAGACATCCTATCAACCATATCTCTATCCCAAACCGTATTTGTAGTACCCCCGGTTACATGTATGTAACCATTTCTTGATGATTTTAAGGGTTATAATGTTAAAGGTGACTTATGGGAGAGTTGGGATATATTGGAATGATGTTTTGAGGAAAAAGGGTAAGTCGCACAGGCTATGTACGATTTGTCTAAATCGGGCGGCCAAACCGTGTGTAGTTAGTCTTGGTGGTAGTAGCTTCCACACAGGCGGCGCATGGTTTGTATAACTGTGTGGCCAATCATTGAGAGAGGGGTGGCTGAGGTAATAGCTAACACACAGTTAGAACATGGGTTTTCAAACAATGCGATCTAAACATGCAACAACTTAAATGAGATCCTTAAATTGTGGATCTCATGTTTTTTTCCTCTAAATTCCACGATTGAGCTCCTAAGAGGCCCTAACTCGGGATTTTGGTTCTCCTAATGTCAAGGAGGTTTCTCCAATCATTCTGGAGGCGATCCGATGTCTTGCCTTGGCGAATGGAAGCCGGATTCTTAAGGTATGTGATCATTCTTCATCGTGCTTGATCGGTTTCATTGATCTACTTAGATATACTTCTTCTCATATCTCGGTTTCATATATCTACAACCGTTATGGATATATATATGTGTGTAGATTCCAAATATGATGATATTTGGTCTTTGTTGTGTTAGGATTAGAGATCAAAGGAGGATCCTTGGTGAATCAGCCGAGTTTTCTTGTGCGTTCTCCTTTTGATAGGGTTTTCGTCAAAACCTTTGAGGTAGATGGATTCACTCTTGACTCCTCTAGTTATAATTGATTGGAACAGTTCCAATTTGGATTATTTGAATGGTTTTTATTGCAAAAATCATGGAATAAATCTTCATTAGTGAAGATTTATGGTTTTCATGTAATTATGAAATCATTGTGAATTGTTGTGAAAAGTGATTTGGATTCTTAAATATAAAATGTTGATTTTAAATTATGATTTCTGAAATTGTAAATGGTATGATGAAAAATTGGGTTTTTAATAAAAAGGGTGTTTTATGGAAATGGATTGATATGTAAAAGACTTTTATGGATTGTCTTTTCAATAAAAAGGGAGTTTTACAGAAATGGTATGGAAATGAAATCGTTTTGATGGAAATGGATTTCAATAAAAAGGTGTTTTTTTAAATGGTGTTTTGGCATGACCGTTGGGAATATGTAGTGTGTGTTCATCTTTCATGTACGGGGCTTGGTTGAAATATGACATTTTGCTCAGTGCCAAGGTGTAATGGCACATGGGAAACAATTACGTTGTCACGACTTGGTAGATCGATGAGAGACCACTCAAGAATATGGAACTGTCATAACTAAGAATGCATGGTTGGTAGCATGGGTTGCGAAATTGGAGGGTATGCCAAAAAGGAATGTTGTTGAAATGGATAGAAAGATTATTTGTTTTTTTTATAGAAAAATAACTTGGTGGAAAATTTGGTTTAAATTGCTCTTGGAATGCCTTTGGTTGTGAATGGTTTTGGAAACTTGTTTTTTTAGTTATAAACTGATTTTGAGAAAAAGTTTTATATAAACGTTTTTTATAAAAATGTGGATAACTCTTCAATCCTAGTGGTGTGAGTAGGGAAGTCATTTGGGGAAAACCTTCTTGGTTCTTTACTCACCCCTTCTTTAGCACATTGGTGTTTTTGTAGATTTCATATTCTGGGACACATGTAAAGCTAAAGAATCTTATTACTAGTGTCTTGTGGTGATGGTTGGGAGATGTTGTGTATCTTGGAGCTTTTGGATCATGATGTTTTAGTGTCTTTTGGGAGTCTTGTCATCCACAATGTACTATGATGCTATGTTTGGTCTTCCGATGTTGTGTACATTGATGTGGTTTATTATAAATGAAGTTGTTCATTGGTATTTCATTGTTTAAGCATCGTATAGTGAATGTTTGGTTATGGTTGGTTTCTGGGATTATTTATAAATGGCAAATCGTCCCACAACATATATTTCAAACCTTTCAGAATTTATTGGCAACCTTTGGCATCGTGGGGATGTCGCTTAAGTCCTAGTAATGAATAATTGTACTCTAAACCAAATGAGAATTGGCGGGTCATTACAAATGGTATCAGCTTGTTTGGTCCTTTCCTAACATGTAGTCATTAGTTTTCTTGGTCTTGGAGTTGAAATTCACTCTTTTCCATTCCTTGGGTCGAAATCATAGAGAAGAGTAGGATTTTCGGAACTCGAAATGTATAGCATAAAAGGACAAAGCTAACCTGTTTATTCTGACCATCATGTTACTAGGGTGTTGGGTCCATATGTGTTTTGGATACATTTCTAGAATGTTGGAAATATCATTGTCATGGGTTTATCCAATTAGAGGATCATAACATGAATTTTAGAGGAATGAATTACCACTAGGATTTAATATCTCATTGTGAGTAATAAGTACAGATTTTGTGCAGGGCGCCAATTTTTGAATAATGCACAAATGTTTTTCACGTTATCTTTGAAAATAGGGTATTGGGTTTATTTTCAAAATGGTTTGATTTCCAAAATTTATGTTGAATGTTTTAAAAATTGGATAACATGGAAAAAGGTTTATTTTTGAAAAATAATGTTTTGATAGATGATGTGATAAAAGTTGAATGTTAATCCATCAGTTGCTAGAGAGTGATATTGACGGAGTTTGTTGTTGTTTTAGAAAATGGCACCCAATATGTGTCATAAAAACCTGTCGGAAGAGGCCAGTGAGAATATGGTTGCACATGAACCACAACTGAACCAATAGTTGGTCCAAAGCATCGCTCAGGCTTTTAAAACTGTTGAATTGAGACTGCAACCAGATACATTGTTAGTGATATCAGTCATTGATATAAATCGAACTGGAGGAAGTACAATTTTATTTTCTATAGGAGCTGAGAACTATAACACTAAGAGAACGTTGGAATCAGACCCCTTTTCTCAATGAGGAAGAACACATTATAATCGGACAACAGGATGGGTAAACATCCTCAGAGACCCATGTTTATGGTGAGATGTTTCCAGTGTTTCTCTACGAGCCACATCAAGTGTCATTGTAAGGCACAACCTGAAAATTTCATAATTGGACCAAGATGGGACATCATCAGTGCTTTTTCCGTAATGCTATGAGGTCTGGTATTCATGAAACTCCTCATAAGGAATGTGTATGTATAGAAATAATGTGAAGAGCATGGAAAGCATGCATCTTCTTGGAGATGAGAAAATTTTAGTGGATGATCATTTGGGACCATCCAGAGTGTGAGGTATAGTTCTTTTAGTTTCCATGATGATGAAATCTTTGTTTGATAAGGGTGTGCCCCATTCCTTCATTGATTATTGTGTTGTTGATTTTCTATTTTTAAAACTGGAAATAATCCCTTCTGTTTTGAAACTGAAAACTCTTCTTTGTAAAAGATAATGTCAAGTCTTTTTGTGTAGAGCATGTGCTATAACTGTAGATGGAGCTGAGTTAAAAGGGGACTTCTCGAGGTTGGACATGATGTCTCTGACATAATCACGGTTATGGATTGGGTAAAAATTTTTAAGGATCACATAAACTATTATAGGATAACAGTTAGTATCATGAATAAAGTGGCATCAACCTTCTCTTCAGAGGAGAGAGGATGGTAAAGAACGATGCAAAGTGATTTTTCCCACCCATGATGGGAATGATCTCTTACCAATTGACAGAACTGACTTTAGAATCAATAGAAGAGATTGAGGAAAATATTTTTCCAGTTGTTGTGGATCAATTTCCAGATGTCATTCCCAATAACATCTTAGGGTAACCACCTCTAAGGAAGTGGGGTTTACGGGTGATATCTATCTAGGGACCAGTCCTATTTTCCTTCCATCTTATAGGATGGCACCAATGGAGTTAATTTAATTGAATGTATATTTAGATGAGCTGGAATGTAAGGGTTTCATTCGACCAAGTACTTCTCCATGGGCAACACTAGTGTTGTTTGTGAAGAAGGAAGATGGAACTGTTCGGATATGTGTGGAATATCATAATCTTAACAAAGTTACGATAAAGAATGTTTATCCACTTCCATGCATTAATGATCTGTTCGATCATGTAAGGGGTTCTTATGGTATCCACCTCTAAGGGAAGTGGGGTTTACGAGTGATCTCCTTCCAGGGACCAGTCCTATTTCCCTTCGGTCTTATAGGATGGATCCAATGGAGTTACAGAAATTGAAAGTATATTTAGATGAGCTGGAAAGTAAGGTTTTCATTTGACCAAGTACTTCTCCATGGGCAGCAGCAGTGTTGTTTTTGAAGAAGGAAGATGGAACTTTTCAGCTATGTGTGGATTATCGTAATCATATCAAAGTTACGATAATGAATAGTTATCCACTTCCATGCATTGATGATTTGTTCTATCATATAAGGGGAGCTCAGTGGTTCTCCAACATTGACTTGCGATCAAGATATCACTAATTTTGAGTTCGGAATGAGGATATTCCGAAGCCAGCATTAAAAAGTAGATATGGCCATAATGAATATTTAGTCATTCTTTTTGGTCTAAAAAATTCACCAGTGGTCATAATGTCTTTTATGAATCAGATATTACAGCAATATCAGGATTGTATTGTTGTGGTGTTTGTGAATGATATCATGGTGTATTAAAAAACAAGGGTTTATCATGAGGTGCACAGAGAAATAGTGTTACAAATATTGAGAGATCATCGTTTGTATGCCAAATTATCAATGTCTTATTTTTAGATACATGAAGTATGTTTCTGTAGCCATGTCATTTCTGAGAAAGGTGTTTCAGTTGATCCTGAAAAGATAAAAGCCGTTATCTCATGGAAACCACCGAAGAATGTGTTTGAGATACACAATTTTATTAGATCATCCAGTTACTACCGACGCTTTGTGTGTGATTTCTCATGACTAGTGTCACCAATGACAACACTAAGAAAGAATAATTCTCCATTGAAATTGATATAAGAATATCAGAAGTCTTTCTAGGAAATGAATGTTCATATTTCATCGGCACCCATCTTGACCATTCCTGAATCAGGACAGGGGTATGTGGTGTATTGTGATGCTTCAAGAACAGGGTTGGGTTGTGTTCTCATGCAAGGAAACCATATGGTTTCTTATGGTTCAAGGCAGTTTATGGTGCATGAGTATAATTATCCAACACATGATATAGAGTTAGCTGCAGTCTTCCATGCTTTGAAAACATGGAGACATTATCTCTTTGGTGAGAAATTTACAATGTTTACGGATAAAAAAAATCATAAAACACATTTTCTCACAGTGAGATTTGAATCTGAGGAAAAGGAGGTGGATGGAGTATCTCCAGATGATTGACATTGACTTGATGAACACCCCAGTAAAAGTAAATTTGGTGGCAGATGCATTGATTAGATAGTTATAAGCATAGTTAGTGAAAGTAGATTCTGATGAATGGCAGTTGATGTCAGTCTTAGCTGACATGCTTGTGGAATGTGAAAACATAGGTGAGGTTGCTGTTTTATTTTCAGCAACTCGTGTTCCTGATTAATTAAAGATGATCAAATAAGCACAAACATCTAATGTCGAATGTCTAGTTGTAAGTTCAAAACTCGATTGTGGGGAGACCATTGATTGATGGAAACTTGATGGTGGTTCCATTTTGTGTTTCATTGATTGAATTTTTGTACCTATGGATTTTCAGGAACAACTCCTTCATGCTTACCACTATTAAATATTGGTTGTACACCCAAGTACATATAATATGTAAAAGGAATTGAAGGCTCATTTTTGGTGGAGTGGCATGAAAAAGAAAGTGGTCGAGTTCGTCTCGCGGTGCTTGACATGTCAGCAGGTTAAACCGGAGAATCAAAGACCAGATGGTATGTTACAATCTATACCTATCCCAGTGTGGAAATGGGATCAGATTGCAATGTATTTTTTTACAGGTCTTCTATGAATGGTCAAGAAACAAGTTTCTATTTTTGTGATAGTGGATCGTTTAACCAAGTCGGACTATTTCATCTGTATTCGAGAAAGACATACGGTGGAAGATCATTCAAAAATATATATCCAAGAAGTGGTAAAGAGTAATGTTTTACCAGTGTATGTAGTCTCAATTAGAGATCCTAGGTTCACATTTCGTTTCTGGAAATCATTACAGTAAGCCCTTGGGGCTCAGTTTACATTGAGCACGGCGTATCATCCTCAGACAGATGGGCAATCTGAGCAGACGATATAAACATTGGAAGGCATGTTACTGGCTTGTGTAATGAATTTTGGTGTCTCATGGGAGGAGCATATACCCTTATTGGAGTTCTCATACAATAAAAACTATCAAGCCTCGATACGCATGGCTCCGTTTGAAGCATTGTATGAGCGTCATTATCGTTCTCCACTATGCTGGGTGGAAACTGGTGAAACTTTACTAGTAGAGCCATGCCTTTTCCAAGAGACAACATAGAAGATTCAGTTGATTAGAAAGAGGATATAGATGGCTCAGAGTCGTCCGAAATCTTATGCAGGTCACTGTCGAAGATCGTTGTTGTTCATTGTGGGTGATCATGTCTTCTTGAGGATCTATTCAAGGCTTGGACAATGGTGTTTTGGGAAGCAAGAAAAGTTATCCCTTAGATAATTTGGCCCTTTTGAGATTCTGGAATGGGATAGAGAGGTTGTATATCAGTTGGAATTACAACCATGTTTCAGTTTAGTGCATAATGTGTTCAATATATCTCAGTTGAAAATTATCAGCCTGATCATGACCATGTGATCAGATGGGACCACGTTGACCTAGAGGTGGATGCTTCATTGATACATATCCTGGTACGGATTGTGGATAGGAAAGAGAAACTTTTGTGTGGAAAAATCATCGGTCTATTGTGGGTTTTATGGAAGCATGTTCAGACTCACGATGAGAATTGGGATCGTGGGAAGGAAATGAATGAGCAGTGGCCGAGAATCACTCATTTAGGGGATGGTTTTATACATTTTGAGGATAGAAAGACCAATGGTGGGGAGAATGTAGTACCCCCAGTTTCTGTTATTTAAACATTTCTTGATTCTTTTAATGATTATAAAGTTACGGGTGACGTATGGGAGAGTCAAGAGACATGGAATGGTGTTTTGAGTAAAATGGGAAGTCGCTCAGGTTGCGCACGGTTTGTCTAAACCGTGTGGCCAAACCGTGCGTAGTTGGTCTCAGAGGCAGTAGCTTCTACATGAGCAGAGCACGATTTGCCTAACCATGTGGCCAAACCATGTGAGTGGGGTGTCCGAGGCAGTAGCTAATGAATTCTTAGCACACGGTTTGTCAAACCGTGTGATCAAACCATGTGGCCACTTAAATAAGATCCTTAAATTGTGGATCTCACGCATTATTGCCTCTAAATGCATCGTTTAAGCTCCTAAGCGACCCTAACTCGGGATTTTAGTTCTATGAAGGTCAAGGAGGGTTCTCCCATCATTCCAATGGTGATCAGATGGCTTCTTTTGGCGAATTGAAGTAGGATTCTTGAGGTATGTGATTGTTCTTCATCATTCACAATCAGTTTCATAGATCTACTTAGATCTAATTCTCCTATTCTTTTGGTATAATATATCTACACCAGTTATGGGTAGATCTATGTTTGTGGATGTCAAATATGATTATATTTGATCTTGGTTGTGTTAGGAGAATAGATATTAGGAGGATCCTTGGTGAATTAGATGGGTTTTCTTGTGAGTTCTCTGTTTGTTTAGGATTCCGCCCAATCTGTTGAGGTAGGTGTATTCACTCTTGGCTCCTCCTGTTAGAATTGATTGTCTTAGTTTTAAATAAGATTATTTGAATGGAATTTGTTGTGAAATTTATGGAAATAATCTTCTTTTGTGATGATTTATGGTTTTGATGTAATTGTGATATCTTGGTGAATTTTTGGGAAAAGTAATTTGGCTTCCTGAATTTAAAATTTTGATTTTAAATTATGATTTCTGAAATTGTAAATGGTTTGATAAAAAAATGGGATTTCAATAAAAAGGGAATTTTATTGAAATGATTTGAGGTTGAAATGTCTTTGATGGATTTGGTTTTCAATAGAAAATGTGTTTTATTGAAATGGTTTGGAATTGAATTGGTTTTGATGGAAATTGATTTCAATAAAAAAGAGTTTTTGTTGAAAGGGTGTTTTGGCATGACCGTTGGGAATATGTGGTGTGTGTTCATGTTTCATGTATGTGTCATGGTTGAAATATGACATTGTTCTAGTTGACAAAGGTTTAATGGAACATGGGAAACAATTACCTTGTGACGAATTGTAAGATCAATGAGAGACTGCTAATGAGTATGGAACTGTCATAACGAAGAATGCATAGTTGGTAGCATGGGTTGGGAAATGGTTGGGTATGCAAAAAAGGAATGTCTATGAAATGATTTGAAATCTTTTTTGGTTAGTTTTCAGGAAAAATAACTTTCTGGAAAAAATGTTTTAAATTGGTCTTGGAATGGTTTTGGTTATGAATGATTTTGGAAACTTGTTTATATTTAGTTAAAATATTCTTTTTAGAAAAAAAATTATATAATCTATTTTATATAAAATTGGATAACTCTTCTATAATAGTTGAATGAGTAGGGAATTCCGTGGGGAAAACGTACTGAGTTATATACTCACCCCTGCTTTGGCACATTGGTGCTTTTGCAGATTTCATATTCTGGGACATAGTTAAAGGTAAAGCATATTATTGCTAGTGTCTTGTCATGAATCTTGGGAGATGTTGTGGAACATGGAGCCTGTAGAGCACGAATATGTAGTGTCTTTTGAGAGTCTTGTCATCTACTGTGTGCTTTGATGCTTATTTTGGTCTTTCGTTGCTGTGTACTTTCATGTGGTTTACTATAAATGAAGTTGTTCATTGGTCTTTTATTGTTCACACATCATATAGTGAGGGTTTGGTTATGGATGGTTTACGGGTTTATTTCTAAAGGATAAATCGTCTCCCCCACATCTATTTGAAACCCATCAACATTTATTGCCAGCATTTGGCATCATGTGAATGTCGCTTAAGGCCCAGTAATGACTCATTGTACTCTCAAACCAATGAGAATTGGTGGGTAATTATAGTATTCAAAAATTATTATTGATCATTATATCTTCTACTATAATTTATAATTCAAAGTTTACAGTAACTTGAAGATAACATGTCGTTCGTTAATCTACATCCAAATTCTCTTTATTTAGATTACATTGGAAATAACCTAATAAACATATTAAGAATACAATATTTTTATCATGTTTCACACAAATATATTTACCACCCAATGATTATATAATAAAATGAGGGATCAAAATATTTCCCTCTATCATTATTTCCATGTTTTTTACCTACTAAAATTGGAGTTGAAATGGGTTTAGATTATTCATGTTGAATTTATTTTGAATATCCTTTGAAAATGTTTCATATTAAATGAAGGTATATTCTATCTTCTATGTACACTTTTGCTGTAAAAAATATGTGAGTTCAAAAATAATTGAAATTTTAAATTCAAATTATATGTGATTAGAATCCATATCCACTTATCACTTCCTTCTTCCACAAAATATTATATCACCCACATTAAAAAAGAACCATAAATTGACATTTCATTAAATTATTCATATATATATATATATAACTCATATTTAAAATTTTATCTTCATTATATATACACCCCTTCTAATATACCACACTCAAGATGACATCATTAGACCATAGAGAGAGTTATTTAATCTAGAATATATGTTTTATCATTTTCAATTAGACATCTCATTGATATTTAAATGTATACTTCTTTTAAAAAACCCATTAATGAATGTCTTTTGAATTTTAACTAATAAACATTGTATCCTATTTAAATTTCTATGTCATGGATGATCCTAATCAACTACATTCTTGCTAGTGGAGAAAAAATATATTGGATATCAATTCCTTCAATATTTTCATATCCATTACACACCAAATGTGATTTTATTTTCAAATTTCATTGATCATATAATTTTGTTTTGAATAACTAATTTGTTACATCAAATTTGTGATTTTATTGTTTCATAAAATGATCCCACATCTAGATCCATTAAATCTGGTATACTTAATCGTTAACAGCCTTAACCAAGATTCATACTTACATATTTTTCAAAATGAAGTAGTTTCCTCAAATGATATGAATGAAGAATGTTGTTCATTCAATATTCATGTCATTGGTGTTGTTGTATTCCCATCCCCAATTATGTTGGATTTTTAAACTCCTTCACTTATATTTATCTTCTATGTTTAGGATAATATTTCTATAGAAATTGTTTTTTCTTCTTAACATTTTATTTGAATTGTCATCATTTTGAGGTAACTGAATATTTTTATTACTTCAAATATTTTTATAGTTGAATATATACATATTATAATTTACTCTTAATCTTTAATAGAGTCATCATATGATCACCTATTATTGCTTATGGTTTTATCCTTAATTATTTGAAATATTATATTTCCAAAAAAATTAGATGATTATTCTTATGTAATTTGGCATTACTCTTCCTAAATATTCATGGAATATTCCACCATCTACAACATAACAAAATTATTCTTGATTTCACTAATTTTTATTAATGTATATTTACATCCACAATCATAAAAATACATTAAAGAGGGAATCCTCCTATTCCATAACTAATTTGAATATATGGTATCTACATTAAAAATTGGTGTAAGATTTTATGTGTACACTACTTCATGAATATCCTCTTTATAGAAATGACGTTGAAGAAAACACTCAATTAGAATAATTCTATCCATGTTATTCACCTATCAATTAATGATTTAAATGATACCATTTGGTGGAGGGTTTTTTTAGTGAAGACAACACATACATTATTCTGTTTTTTTGGAGGTAATTTGTAACTTTAGTGGATGTGTATTATGATCCAGTTTTAGATCCTAATATCTTGATTTTTCATCCAGCTTAATTCCCATCTCTTTGATGATAACTCTTCATTACATATTGAACATTTAACTTATTCTCCATACACAACACACAATCCATTCTAATATATTCAAAAATAATATTATTATCTTCATCTCTCCATATGGGCTAGCAATATTCACTATACGACACACATCTACGTGGATGATATCAAGTAGAGTTTATTATCAATTATTTTTTAGCTGATTTGATCTCTGAACCATATATATTCTCATACAATTTTCAGATGTATTTTCCAGATCACACATTAAATTGTTAATGTAAAAAACAATATTTATCTTCAATATTTATTCCATTAATTTTTGATTAATGTGACCTAAAATCATGTTCCACAAGTTGTTTTCAACTTCAATTTCTTAAAACCGATTTTCATTTAATATTAGTCTATAATGACATTCTTTTTTTATCGATCGTTTATACAGTAATTAAAATTATTTCCTATTATAGTGAACCCCATATGATTAATGTTATCGTCCTGTTTTGAATCATTGAGTTCACGTGCACTCGAGAGAGTTTGATTAAAACTGCCTACGTAATAATGTTTTTTAATTGGATAATCAATTTCTATTTTTGTATTTCCTCATAAATAGTTCATTAAGGGACCTTTATTGTTGAATATAACATTTCTATCAACCATTTATTAACATTTTAATAAAACATGTATTTAAATTCATGTGGAATGATCAACTAGTATCATGAATCTTCATGATACATTTCTTCGTATCATTGAGAGATATTTTTTCATGGTTACTTTTATCCATAATTTTTTTCCTTAAATGAAATACCTAAATAATTGAAAGAAAATAGAATTAAAAATATCTATTCATTATTCATGGGTTTATCATACTCATATTTATATTCCCCATGTGTTGAATATGTATTTAAAATAGTAATTCTACATGGTTTTTGGGTATTTAATTTTTTGAGTTCAATAGTTATTATTCCAAAATATTATTTACATAATGTGTATATATTTATATAAATTGTTATAATTATAAAAATGTTATCCATAGAAACTCTTTCTTCTATATTATTAATGATGTTTTCTCATTCGTGACTATTGACATCCAAGCACTTCCCCATTCAGATAACTATCTGCCTCTTCATAGTAAAACAAGGTTTTCCCAAAAATACATTAAATTGAAATTTCATAAGGGGGAAATCTTCTCACACCCATTTCTCTACCTGAAACATTATTTCATAATGGTATTCTACTGGTGATTATTCTTATTTTTTAATGACTATTTTTACACTTCAAATCTAAATGGAATGATGATTCCACTATTAGGAGATTATGGTCCTTTATGTTATCTTCATCATTCTTCAAAAAATTTCGTTGGCCCATCCCATTTACATACATTGATGATTCTATTTCATAGAGATTTCAATTTTTTCATAAAAAATTGTATCAAATTTCATTTTATTCTATGGATAATCCTTTTGATCAATGTTATGTTGTTTCCCACGTATCTTCAACTAAATATTTTCTTAATTGTAATTTATTATTAATTTCCTTCGATTTTTATTTACTTTATTCTATTCTCATTAAATTGACAAATTATTCTTCTTGTTCATAACTCACATAAATGTTTCCATTTCTATTTAAGTATGGTCATTATTTAATTTTTTCAACTCTTGAATCCTATGATTATACTACACAATCACTTCTGAACATTCAATAGTTGTAAAATTTTCTTCTTCCTCTCCATTCATTAATTCAATTTCCATTTCATCATGATCCACACATTTTAATGACTCGTTAAAAAAAGATATTATCTTTATTTTATTATTATTATTATTTTCATTTAAATTTATCAATAAGAGCCTCATGTTACACATGTAGAAAAAAACACTAATGAATAAATTATTTGATATCTTTTATAGGTTCTAACTTTTCAATTATATCCATCACAAATTCTTCAGGTTCAGGTTTAAACTCTTTTTATATAGCCTCCATGAAGTAATATTCATATATTTCCTATCTATTGAACAATTTTTAACTATAATTTCCCTCCAAAATTGATATATCCTTTTAGTGGAACCTTATATGGGGAATCATAATGATTTATACTTGACATTCAATATCATCAAACTTTCTTAAGAATTAAACAACAATGTTACCTACTCTGCCACACCGATATCACTCCAATGAAATATTGCCTTTGAATTCCACATTTCCCCTCTTGTATATTTCTAAAAAAAGATAAATGGTTGACATATTAATATTCATTAATAACTAATGATATATAATTTATTTTTCCATGGATATTAATTATATTTCATTTCATACTCAATTTTTCTTTTATATTGTATTGAATCACATTTCTTAAGCCACTAGACCTCATTGAAGATTATTATTTGAGAACATAGGTAAATTTTTCCCTCAAGAGTTGACACATTTGTATTTTATATTGGGGGAGACTTCTTATGATGATATTAAAAACGTAGATATCCATAATTTCGTCCCTAAGCCCTAAAATAGATCGAACAATATTAGTAATGTGATTGAAGTGAGACCTTTTATTTCCTTTTGGATTCAGTTTCAAATTATCGAACTGATTATTCCTAATGTGACATTCGCCTCCAAAACTATTATATCAACACTATAATTTCTTTCTAGTTTATCCCACAATGACACGGTTGAAATGAAACTCATCACCTTCAATTAATTTTGAACAATTAGATATACAATGAGAGAAATTTTGGTCTTTGGAATACGCATCCAGAATTTTATATTATATCCTCTTCAATAAAATATATGTCGCATCACTAATATCAATCCCTTGAACTGTGGAATTGAGAACGTCTATTATTTGAAATTTTATATGATATCTCATTACATTCTTCCAAATCTAAAATATTCATCCAACCAAAATATGTTACACCCCTAAAGATCATTGAATTCACCATAAAAATGATTGATATTTTAACAACAGTAACCTTCGTTTGAAACCACATGTTGGACACCAAAACATTCTGAGAGTTGTGGGGGAATCTGGGTGTCATCTATTTATTAAAAAATAGATTGATCCCATCCCTATGATAGTAGAACCATATTAAACATTTCTGATGTAATTTAATTTTAATAAGATATCTATATGAAAAAATTGGACCACATAACATCACATTTACATGGTTAATGACTAAATGATAGTGAATGAGCTTATGTTATAAATGTGTGAGTCATACATGAATCAACTGTTATTCACATTTTATTTTGGAGTACAATGTAGCAGACTTAGTCATTTTTTGTCTGGAATACTACCTCTGAAATTTTTTTAGTTACAAAAAACTGCCTCCCACAGATCACTTCCATAGATTCCCCAAACATCACTACATTAGGGGAATTTATACTTATTTTAAATACTTGAAGGACAAATCAGTTGATTGGGAATTCATGTGTTTGTCCACAATTATCTCGGGACATTTCTTTCATCATTTACCATAGTCGTTTTACTTGAAATAAATTATTAATTAACCCAATATTCAACCCTACTATTTACTAAGAACCTATCATCTGTGAAAACACATTCTTATTTCAATGATACTTCTTCCTTCACAAACCCTCTGCCTTTTTTGATTATCTAATCCTTTTCAAATCTCCTGTACATCATGATGTTCTTGCGAATAGAAAAGATCACCATCATCGAGAAAGGCCATTTTCTGAAAATACATGACTTCAAATAATTCTACATCACAGTTTTCACAAAATCATGATTTCATGAAGTTTTCTAGATATTCAAAAGGACAATGATCGAATAAAACCTTATAAAAATCAGATCATTTCATATTTTCTCCAAAATATATCAATCCATTCAACTAATTGGTGGTCACTTATTTACCAACCACTTCCTACTTAAATCATTCGATCTCCCCACCTCCTTATCAAAATCTAAAACATTAATTTTTCTGAAGATCCACTTATTCATGATGTTGATGTGAAATAATAGAAATGAAAAGAATTCACAATCTTGAAAATTATCTCTATCCCATTGTGAATCAACCATTTTCTAGAATATTATTTTACAGTCCTTCAAAAAGTTGTGGCGCCACATTCCTTCAAAATAATCCAAAATTTCATTTATACCCATATATTACCATATACATATAAATTTTTCTTTAGTCCTTCCCTCATTCCAAATTTTGATCTCCCATATTTGCAAAATACTGAGGAAGACATCATATTCATCAATAATGCTTCCTCCACCCTAGGATCCCATTACATCTAAACTCCTAGATAAATCCAATCATGTATTAACAATAAACAAATAACACACATCACTTAAAAAATTGATAAATATTGATTCCAAGAGTTTTACTATCCAAAGAGGGTGTTAATTTTTTTTAAACCAATCTCTCTATCCATTAAAAAAATTCCAAGACATTTTATTATACATTTGATCATCTATATATTTATCCTTAGAGTCATTACTAGGTATATAAATTGAAATATCCCAATGTATATAACTAAAAATATCTAGTTAAACATTCTATAGGTTATCAAATGATTATTTTAATAAATACTATAGAGACCAACAATTTTCCTACACGGATATTAGTAATTTTTAGATGAATATTAAATAAATCCCACAAACACATGACAAAATACAATAATTGTTTAGTTTCATTTTAAATATGAAAAATAATATTATTATTTAATAAAATATGTTGAATTTCACTCATAATAATATTCTCATTTATAAGTAATTGTATTCATAAACAATGTAAAAATTTTATTCATATCATGGGAAAGGAATCATGTGAAATGGTGATCTCAGGTAAAATTTTCTCTAAAATATGGAAAATATATAAGAATAAAATGCACATCATTTTACGAGGATGTGGACATAAAATTTGATAATTATACCATACAAAATAAATCTTACAATAGAGAGTCATTATATAAATATCGGTAGTTAATAAGACATTATTTATAAGGAAATCAGTGAACATCATACATAAGATAACATAAATTTCATAGGATATGGAATTTTTGCATACACAAATTAATAGAAAATCATATATAAAGGATATCCATTAAAAAATAATTAAATTTTAGGCATGGGATAACTACATAAATACATACATTGGTCATAAGATAACTACCCAGGAAGCTTATTTTTTATAGTTGTTCTATAGTTTGGTGAACCCTTCTTTTCAGGCTTCTACTAACCACTAGTATACAATCCATTTTAGGCATAGGATAATCACCAATACATCATCAATTTCAATACTAAGACACCCCCAATGCACAATTTTCTCTTATATAACATTTATCATTACTCAATGCATTATAGAGAGATATAGTTCACAACCATCATATTATTAAAATGATACATGTATATGCCACAAGATCATAAAATGTTACTTATATCAGAACCCATTAAATTAAATAGGATTTGTAGAAATTTAATCATATCTTATCTTATCTAAAAGTGATAGGTTTCATATTTATTTCATAATTTCATCATTGCAAGACAAATTGAGAATGAATCAGTTTCAGAAATAATTTTATCAGGTTATTACCCATGGATGAGAAATATTCTTTATAAACATCTTCCCACCAAATCCTTTCAATATGTAATAAGAATGGTATCCCTGATTCAAATCACCAATAAAGAATGAATTATGTAAAGAGATATCATATAAGATATACAATTATTTTTAGGGATAAATCACTTTGGATGATTATTATTTAAGGTTACATTTTATTGAAATCCAATTTTAAGACATTATATATTTTTAAAATCATATTTTTTTAGAATAAACATGAAAAAAACGGTCTATTTTTTAAAAACATTTAGAAAATTTCATTTCAAAAATAACATTTCTACATTTAATTAAAAATTTTAAAATAATTTTTTTTTCATATAAATTTATTTGAAAGTATCCATGAAAACATATAAATTAATCTATAATGAAAATAATATGTATTATTATGTGAATTTTCATTCATAACATTCATGTTGAAAAAATATTTTTTTCACATTTTAGGTGTACTGAAAATTATAATTTTTTAGGAAAACAACATTTTAATTTAATTTATCTTATTACTTTTAAATATGGTTAAAATTTTCATTAAATATTAATTTTAACAATAATAAAAAAAATTTGATAACAATTTTAGAAAACATTCCTTTGGAAGAAAAGTATTTTTCAACAGAAAATTGTTTTTCTCAATTTTTTTTAATGTCTAGAAAAAATTAAATGAATAAAATGAAGGAAAATTAATTTTTATCAATAAATTACAAGAGGGTAATATAATTTAGGATTATCTTGAACGATAGATCATAATATTTTACTATTGAGAGAATAATCCCATGTAATGCCGATAAACTGAGAAATTTTAATATAAATCTCTTACCACATTGGTGTGATTATATCATAATCCAAATGGAAGAATAAAATTAAATTAAAAATATAATAAAATGAAATAAAGTTAATTAATGGTATAAAATGTAAAATGGTATGTATATACACCTCATGGAAGAAGATATGAGTTTTACCTAACCTTGGTCTCAAAGAATGCAATTTGAGAAAAAAAAGATCCCATACTACGTTTGTATCATTGTAATTATAAAACCCATGAAATAGTGATATTGAAATGGATACGTAAATATAAATAAAATTGAGTTTAATAATACAATAAAAATAAATTATATTATATTCATCAAATAAATTAAATTAGTAGTGAATATTCATATGTCCCATAGAAATAAAATACAGACTAGAAATATCTTATCTTAAGTCATGACTTAATCTATACATGCTCAAATAAATTTAACAATAATTATGATTATCCAATAAAAACATATATTTTATTTACATTTTAATGGTATTAAATGTTCATTTTTTGATCTTATGGGCCTGATTTAGTGCATTTTCATTATTAACATCCATTCTCATCATTTGTGCACTTCATGCCAAATATACACCAATTTAGGCCCAATGAGTCATCTGATTCTAAAGAATGTAATTATCAATTTTTTTTAATTTGATATTTTGGGAACTTTATCTACACTTTAATGTGAAACTTTTTCATTCAGGGATCAATGGAGGGCTAAACCACTTATGGGTTGATCCAAGGGAGTAGCAAGGGGCTAGATTGGATGTTATTTATCACCTAATTAATGTATAATCACTTCGTTAATTGGGATTTTTATTTGATGATTTTTAAACTCCATCGTCCTTGTTGAATTTATGGCCACACACTTCAAGTACTAATACGATCCTTTACCTTGAAGTGCTCAAAACATTGATCCTTCAAGTGTATAGGTGATTAGTATTAGAGGGTGCATGCATTAAACCAGTAAGTGATGATGTTGTTTTATCTCCTTAAATGATCCCATCTCAAATTTAAGAAATTGAAATCATTAAAAAGAAAATACGTCCAATCCACCCTGAGCGATATCCTATGATCAACTCATTATTTTAAATTGAATCCACTTAAATCTATTAGATATCTTTAAAACCCATCCAAAATCAATCCAAGTTGGCCACTTCATAGCCAAAAATTCATCCCTTAGGTTGTGTATCTTAGGTATCTTCTTAGGTCTCTGTGGAATCGACAACCCAAGCTACACTACAAGGACCGTTCTACCCTTCTTCTCTTGGGTAAATTTGGGTGTGAACCAAATTCTGGAGCCGTTGCCGGGGACCAAGTAAGTACCATAGATCCAAAAAAAACCTTCTTTCCTCACCTCCATTCTTCTACTCTCACCCAAGATCTCTTATCTTGTCCCTTTCTCACCTTTTTTTTGGCGCATGTCCACCTACACCTGCGATTTCTCAAACAGACTAGTTAGGGTGGAAAGTCATAGGATAGGGGAGTCAAGTGCACCTAAGGGATTGTTTAAATCAGATTCAAATATTCTTGAATCCCCAAAGTCAGAACTTGAAACAAGTCCAATGGAGGGTTATCCACAAAATCAAATTGTAAACCTTGGGGGGAATCAAATGGGAAACCAAAACCATGAAGCTCCAAACATAGGGAATATAGTTGATCAAACCATGAACGACTACCTCACTCCAGCTTGGACCAATGCCCCCTCATGCATTAGACACAATTCCATAGGAGACACCAACTACATATTCAAACCCCATGTCCTAAACCACCTTCCAACCTTTCATGGGATGGAGTCAGAAATTCCATACCTTCATGTCAAAGAGTTCAACGACATTGTTGAAACCATGTGTCCCCCACATCAACTACAATCCACTAAGATGAGGCTATTTACTTTTTCATTACATGATCGAGCTAAAAATTGGCTAAAAAACTTGAGACCTGCATCAATCCACTCTTGGGACCAACTGCAAATAGAATTCTACAAAAAATACTTCCCTCATCACAAAACAATTTCACTTAAAAAGAGCATCCAAAACATTTTTGAAAAAGAGGGAGAGTCATTTTATGAAACATGGGAGAGGTTTAAAGACACCCTAAACATGGTTCCACACCATAGGTTTTCCATACCTGAATAAGTGAGAATTTTCTATGAAGGGTTGGGTCCGAGTAATAAACAATTCATTGACATGATGTGTAATGGAACTTTTAAAAACAAGGCCCCAAATGATGCTTACGAGTATCTGGAAAGTCTGGCTGAACAAAACCAAACTTGGGGAACTTCACCATATTCTGAAAAGCCACAAAGAACCACTGGAATTCATACACTTAGAGAAGAGGAAAGCCTTATGGATAAACTCGCAGCACTCTCTAGGAAGGTTGAAGAGATAGACCTTAGGAAAGTCAATGAAATCCAAAATGTAGACCCCGTTTGCACAATTTGTGACAAACATGACCATAAAACAGACAACTTCCCAACCATTCCATCCATCAAAGATGTTCTTCTAGGAGGACCCCCAGCGGAAGTCAATGCCCTAAAATTTCAGAAGCCCCAATACCAAAACACCTTCAATCCAAGGTACAATGACCACCCAGGCTTCTGATGGAAGGATAACCAACAACATAGCCAACCACAAGGGAAAAATCCTTACCCTCAATAGAACTACCAAACCCATAACCAGTTCCAACCCCAAAATATCCAATACCAATAGCCACCGGTCCATTTTCAACAAACCATCCCACCTCCAAAATATCCCCCTGGGATAAACCAACCTACTCAAGCACCAACCCAAACTATTCCACAAAGCCTACTAGAACAATTGTGCAAACAAATGGAGAGGATTAACTCATAAGTCTCATCCCTAAAACAGGAACTTCAATCCATCAAAACAGGAAAGGCATCCATGCCTACTTAGGCGGTTCCATCGTCAACTTCAAGGGGAGAGTCAAGTTGTACTCAAAAAACTCATGAACAACTAAAGGCTGTGACTGTTTGAAGAAGTGGGAAATCAATTGAGAAAACTGAACAACTAATGTAGAACCCACCTGAAGATTCATACTTGGATGAAAACTCAAATGAACCACAAGATCAAACTGAGGAAACTGATAACAATGTGAAATAAACAACTCTTCTACAAACAACCCCACAACCTGCACCATTTCCCCAACGCATGAGGGGGAAAACCAATCCTGAATTGAGTGAAACATTGCGGGAAATATTTTCACAAGTCAAGTTGAACATACCCCTTCTCGATGCAATCCAAACCATACCTTCCAACTCAAAGTACCTTAAGGAATTGTGCAATTTTAAAAGAAAATTTTCACATAAAAACCAAGTCCTTTTGGCTGCAAATGTGAGTACCACCATTCAAGGGACCATTCCTCCTAAGTTGAAAGACCCAGGTTTCCCTTACATCAATGTTGAACTAGGAGAGAGAAAAGTTGTCAAAGCCTTGTGTGACCTAGGTGCTAGTGTCAATCTCATCCCATATGCTGTGTACTACCAGTTAGGCCTAGAAGAACTCCAACCCACATCTGTCACACTTCAACTTGCTGATCGTAGCATTAGGGTTCCAAATGGGAATTTAAAGGATGTTCTGGTAAAGATTGAAAACTTCATCTACCCTGCTGACATCATTGTCCTTGACAACCATCCAAACTTAGGAAATAAGGAACAAACCCCAATCATCCTTGTCCGTCCTTTTCTTGCAACAATCAACTCTGTTATCTGAGTCCGAAATGGGAACATGACCATCACCTTTGGGAACATGAGTCTAGACTTGAACATCTAATATGCAAGCTCACAAATAGGGGATAACGAGGGCATTCATGAAGTAAACATGATATGAAGAATTGATAATGAATCCATGGAACATCAAGGAATATTTGATGAATGTTTAAGTCAAGATGAGATTGATTTCCTTTGTTTATATGAAGGAAGTTTATCTCCTTGGATTGAATCATTTTCAAATTGCTCTTATGATGAATTCGTAGGTCCAACAATCAGTGAAACCTTTCAAGAAACAAATTTCATGGAGACCAATCAAACTTCCTTCCCTAAATCTGATCAAGCCAATCTAGTAGGTGAAACTTCTACATGTGGGGAATCAATCATATCTGAATCTCTAAAAAAAGAAATTGAACTTGATCCAATGTCCCAATCTTCAGCGGAAATTCTGAACCAACCTGATCTTGAATTGAAGGAACTTCCTGCTACACTCAAGTATGCTTTCCTAGGGGACAATCAAACACATCCTATTGTCATTTCTTTGTCTCTTGAAGCCAATCATGAGAGGATGCTTCTAGATGTCCTTAGGGAACATAAGAAAGCCATTGGTTGGACCCTGTCTGATATTCCTAGTTTTAGCCCACTTATAGGGACTCATAGGATTGTTCTGGAATCTGATTCAAAGCCATGTCATCAACCTCAACGGTGAATCAATCCTAATATCATGGAGGTAGTAAGGAATGAACTTACGAAATTGTTGAAAGATGGTATCATATATCCCATAGCTGAGAGTGAATGGGTGAGCCCAATCCAAGTGGTTCCAAAAAAGGCTGGAATTACAGTGATAACCAATGAGGATGGATAGATTCTTCCAACAAGGGTGAGTAGTGGATGGAGGGTCTGCATTGACTATAGGAAAATAAACTCATTCACCAAGAAGGACCATTTCCCCTTACCATTCATTGACCATGTCCATGAGAGAGTGGTAGGTCATGCCTTCTACTATTTCTTAGATGGGTACTCAGGGTACAATCAAATTGAGTTCTCCCTAGAGGATCTATGGAAGACTACATTCACATGTCCTTTCGGTACCTTTTCCTTCAAACGCATGCCCCTCGGGTTATGCAATGCCCCTAGAACCTTCCAGCGGTGCATGATGGGAATCTTCTCAGACATGGTAGGGGATTTTCTTGAGGTCTTCATGGATGACTTCTCTGTGTTTGGGGATACTTTTGAGGGATGTCTGCAGAATGTGGAGAGAGTCTTGTCAAGATGTGAAGAAAAAAATATGGTCCTAAACTAGGAAAAATGCCATTTCATGGTTAAAGAGGGACTTGTTCTATGAAATCTGGTCTCGAGTAGGGGGATTAAAGTTGATAAAGCAAAGGTTGACATCATTATTCACCTTCCATCACCCAAAACTGTCAAGGAATTGAGGTCTTTCTTAGGACATGCTGGTTTCTATAGATGATTCATCAAGGACTTTAGTTCAATATCCCGTCCCCTTTGTGCTCTCTTAGTAAAGGATGCTCCATTTGTTTGGACAAAAAGCTGTGAGGGTTCATTCTCAACCCACAAATCCTCTCTCACCTCTCCTCCCATTATGAAATCTCCAAATTGGAACCTTCCTTTTGAACTTATGTGTGATGCTAATGAATTTGCTGTTGGAGCTGTGTTAGGACAACATTGTGATAAAAATCCTTATGTCATTGCTTATGCAAGAAAATCCTTAAATGATGCCCAAATCAACTACACCACCACTGAAAAGGAGTTACTTTCTATTGTGTTTGCCTTAGAGAAGTTTAGGTCCTACCTCTTAGGATCACCCATCACTGTGTTCACTGACCATTCTGCACTAAAATACCTCTTCCAAAAACAAGATACTAAGGCTAGACTGATTTGGTGGGTCCTTCTCTTACAAGAATTTGACGTCACAATCAAGGATAAAAGGGAGTTGAAAATGTTGTAGATGATCACCTCTCTAGGATGGAATTCAAATACAACTCAAATCACCTTTCTGTGTCTGATTCGTTTCCTAATGAACACGTATACTCTGTGAGTGACTGCCCTTGGTATGCTGACATAGAAAATTTCTTAGTTACATGAGTCATTAAAAAATTCTTAGGGACTCAAGCTCGAAGGAAATTTCTTTCTGATGTTAGACACTATGTGTTTGATGATCCATACCTCTATAAGTTCTGCCCTAACCAAGTCATTAGGAGGTGTGTTCCAGAATCTGAACAAGAGTCCATCCTTAAATTCTGTCATAATGAGGCATGTGGAGGTCACTTTTCCTCTAAGAAAACATCTGCTAAGATTCTTCAATGTGGTCTTTTCTGGGCCACCCTCTCAAGGGACTCCTACACATTTGGTCAAAGGTGTCCTAGGTGTCAACAAGTATGGTCCATCACAAAAAGGAATCAAATGCCACTCACTCCCATATTAGTGGTTGAAATCATTGACTGTTGGGGAATTAATTTCATGGGTCCCTTCCCAAACTCTTGGGGATACCACTACGTACTCTTAGATGTTGATTATGTCTCAAAATGGGTTGAGGCCATTCCCACAAAATCCAATGATCATCAAACTGTGATTAGATTCCTAAAAGAAAACATATTCTATAGATTTGGAATTCCTAGGGCTATCATAAGTGATTGTGGAACTCATTTTTGCAATCATCCATTCTCATCACTCATGGAAAAATATGGAATTTCTCACAAAGTGTCCACTGCTTACCACCCACAGACCAATGGTCAAGCTGAGTTAGCCAATCATGAAATTAAGCAAATTCTTGACAAAACTATCAACCCCTCTAGGAAATATTGGTCTGAGAAACTCTTAGATTCTCTTTGGGCCTATAGAACCGCATATAAAAACATCTTAGGAATGTCCCCATATAAATTGGTTTATGGTAAAGCATGCCATTTGCCAGTGGAGATTGAACATAATGCCTTTTGGGCAATTAAGAAAATGGATTATGATCTCTCATTGGCCGGAACACAAAAGAAATTACATCTCAATGAACTGGAGGAACTAAGGATGGAGGCTTATGAAAATTCAAGGATCAATAAAGATAGAGTTCAAGCCTACCAATATAGGTATATCAAGGTCATACATTTTTAACCGGGAAAACTTGTGCTCTTGTATAGTTCAAAACTTCATTTACATCCGGGAAAGTTAAGGTCTAGATGGTCAGGACCTTTCATAGTGCATCATGTATTCCCCCATGGGGCAGTAGAGATTCAAGATCCCACAAGTGGTTACATTATCATGTTCAATGGTAAAAGGTTAAAACCAGTCATTGAATCATTCAGTAAACAGAAAATAGAGGTTGAGTTAACTGATCCAACCTATGAACAAGGAACAAATTAATAGATTTAGGATCCATGTCGGGCTAATGACGTTAAACAAAGCACTGAATGGGAGGAAAACCATGGTTTCCAGGTTTCCAATAATTTCATTGTTTTAATCAACTTTATATTTTAAATAGGGTTAATGAGACATTATGATATTTTGAAAAAAAATAATAAACTGTTGACCTATTCTTCTATAATGTGTATGTATGGGTACAAAAGGGGAGCACCATATTCATCTGTGTCACGTGGTGTGATCCTTGAGTAATACCTTACCCAGAAATTTAAAAAGAAGACAATGTATCATCAGTTTATTTTGATTTATTTTTATTATTTTATAGGTTAAGATAAAAATAAAATAATAAAAAAAAGTCTACGCCATAGGCCGTGAGGAAAACCCCGTCACAACCGGTGAAGCCATAGGGACTCAAACCCGGGACCGAAGGGAGACAGGGGTGCGCGCTTACCACAGACCTACGGCTTCTTGTGCTTCCTTATTCTATAATTTTTATATGTATATTTATATTTTACATCCTTTATTATATATATATATATTGTTGGTTTTTGTTTGTTTTGTTTGTTTTGTTTTTCCTTTTTCCACTAGGGAACTTTGCAAGCGACATGGATATCAAAGGAATAAATTCGAGCGGCAAGAACTTGAAACTTCAACCACCAGGTGACTTCATTCCATGATCCTCATATTTCAATTTCCTTATTTAACTCCCCTTTTTATTCCTCTACCCCATTCTAAATTTTGTTTTTATGAAACTAGGGACAGTTTCATTCTATGTTGGGGGGTGTGGAAATAAAATGTTTGTTTAAAAAAAACAATGATAACAAAAAGAAGTAAAATTCCTTTATCATTCATATAATAACATCTTTGCTCACATAAAAACTACATATAAAAAAATTATTATTTCCTTGACTCTTAATTTAATTCAGGATTATGTTTAAATGCATAGATTTTGGAAAGTGTGGCTGTCCAATGTGATATTTCATCGTTTATATTTTCATCCAAATAAAAAAATGCCACAATGCACGTCCTCTAGACTGTGGGGTACTAATTTGAATTTTTGGGGTCCCATAATAAATATCATAGGCTGGTTTTATTTTTATGAATAACATTAGTATTCAAAAAAAAAACAAAAAAAAATTATTAAAAAAGTAAAAAAAATACAATAAAATTTGCGTGTAGAGCAATGGATTGATAAAATGCGAGGCTTTCGGCACTTGGGGATCGTGACTCCAAGGTTGTCTAGCCCTGTGTTTTTCAATATATCTCTATTTATGGTAATATGACATTGTTTTTGATTAAGTTAACTCGATACGATTCCCGAGTATGTGGGCTTCACTTGGTTCCCTAAGGCCTTTGAGTCTGGGAGTCATCGGCAAAGTCTTGCTACATGGGTTAATTTGATTAACTGAAATCTCAATTACTATGGCAATATTTCAAAAAAAAGAAATAAAAAAAGAATGAAGAATAATCATATTAGGATTAAATGTGATTCCACCTAGTGCTTCCATGAATTCCCCCTTGAATGAAAATGAACCCCCATATCTATTGTGATACACAAAACATCATTACACCTAATTGAGTTACATGAAGTATGATGATGGATTTGATCAAAGGAATGGTCTTGGGATTGGGATCTAATTTTAAATTCATCTTGTTTTAAATTATCTTGATAGGTTATAAAAATATATTTGTGTGCAGTTTACATTGTGAGAACTGTTTGTTATAATGTGTTTGAAGAAAGTTATTCAAATAAAATCATTGAATTATTTGCTCAGGAGTATCAAATCTCAAGTTGGGGGGTGTGATTATCCAATAAAAACATATATTTTAATTACATTTTAATGGTATTAAATGTTCATTTTTGATCTTATGGGCCTGAGTTAGTGCATTTTTATTATGAACATCCATTCTCATCATTTGTGCACTTCATGCCTAATATACAACAATTTAGGCCCAATGAGTCATCTGATTCTAAGGAATATAATTATAAATTTTTTTTAATTTGATATTTCGGGAACTTTATCTACACTTAAATGTGAACATTATTTATTCAGGGATCAATGGAGGGCTAACCCATTTATGGGTTGATCCAAGGGAGTAGCAAGGGGCTGGATTGGATGTTATTTATCACATAATTAATGTATAATTACTTATTTAATTGGGATTTTTATTTGATGATTTTTAAACTCTATGGTCCTTGTTGAATTTAAGGCCACAAAACTTCAAGTACTAATACGATCCTTTACCTTGAAGTGCTCAAAACTTTGATCCTTCAAGTGTATAGGTGATTAGTATTAGAGGGTGTAGGCATTAAACCAGTAAGTGATGATGTTTTTTTATCTCCTTAGATGAACCCATCTCAAATTTAAGAAATTGAAATCATTAAAAAGAAAATACGTCCAATCCACCCCGAGCGATAACCTAGGATCAACTCATTCTTTTAAATTGAATCCACTTAAATATATTAGATATCTTTAAAACCCATCCAATATAAATCCATGTTGGCCACTTCATATCCAAAAATCCATCCCGTAGGTTGTGTATCTTAGGTATATTATTATGTCTCTGTGGCATTGACAACCCAAGCTACACTACAAGGACCGTTCTACCCTTCTTCTCTTGGGTAAATTTGGGAGTGAACCAAATTATATCTTTGATAGAAATATAGTTCACACACACAAACATATATATATATATTGTACCACGTATAATTTTATAATTATATTTAATTTCACATTTATTAACAATTCGATGTTATTATTTCATTTGGGTAATAACTGCTTTATTTTTCTGTATATGTATTGATATTTTATTTTGATCCTATAATGATTATAAAAATTTAATAATATAAAAAACATTAAAATTATATAAATATGATATATATTTAGTATACATATTTATATTAAAACAAAAAATTTAGTAATGTAAAATTAAATACATTGTTCGTAGAGTTGAGAGATCAAATGTAGGCATGGAAGTTGTTTTCATTTTATTATTTGTTTTAAGTAAAGAATTTTAAAGTATATATTAAATTTTAAAAAAAAATTTAGTTAATATATATATCATATGATTATTAATATTTACCTTAATACCTTCCATGTATTGCTTCACTGAACAACATAACTTCAGGAGGTAGTAGTTCTCTGTACACACAAGCAATGTTATCAGATTCCCTCAAAATTTAGTGTATGAAGGTATATGTGATATAATTATTAAATAAGAATTATAATTTAAAAAATTAATATTTAAATGAAAATACCCTCAATATTTTCAAAATTGGAATGTGATAATGGGAAAATAAAAGAAATTGCTTTGTGTGGTAGAAGTCCACCAAACATTAGAACATAGATTTTATAACCCATTTTTCGGAAGCTTATATGCATGTAGATCATTAAAATTACACAAAAATAAATAAATATATGGAAATTACTAATGGTGTTATATCTGTATGTTATAATTATAATTAAATGGGGTTCATGAAGAAATAAGAAAAAATGTGCATTGATGAACATTACCAGATTTTTGGGTATCCTCTTTAAGTTCTCACCAAAAGCATTCCACAGTTGGATTTATGTACAAACTATGTATTCATCTATTTTAGGATTAAATTTGGGGAGTGTTTTAGGAAAATAATTTCTAAAAAATGGTTTATATTGTGTTTATATGTTATGGGTGGTGATGTGCTATTATAAGTGTTTGAAAGGAACCCAATTTGAAAATACATAGAAATTTCATAAAAGTATCTAAAATAATAATGTCATTCCAAAAAAAACCGATTCAGAATGAGAATTGAATTTAAAATTGGAATTTTATGATGTAAAAATTTCCATTAAATTGTATTTATACATTCTGAGGTCATTTTCAAGCCTTGTAATTTTAGTTTTACACTTCAAAATCCCATTTTTACCATAACATCAGTAATTATTCTTATTTTTCTTTCACTAATGATTTCGGAAGAAATTTATGTTTGACCATATTAGATAATATAAATTATGTTTATTCCAATTATTAAATCCATTTTTCAAAATTTCCCTTATATAATAGAAAAATTATAATATTAAAATTATTCTCGCTAACGAAATCAGAATGTGGGGATTGAATTATTTTTTTTGAAAAGCATTAAAATATTTTATACCCAATTTCTACAAGAAATTGATTTTAATGAACTGAATTGTTTTAGTATATATATATATATATGAAATAATGTTATAATTATAAAGTTTAAAATATAATTTAACATTATAAATAATTAAAATAATATTTGTGTTTTCAATTAAAATTTAGTATTTTTTATTATTCAACCAAAATGGATCATTTCAGAATAATCATCACATTATACGCAAATATAATTTTGACCTGATGATTTAAAAAATGAAATTTATATTATCTTATTAATATTCAATGTGTTTTATTAATTAATGTATTAATGTTTAAATAATGAAATAAAAATAATTTCATTGAGAAAGTGGTATTTTTGAAACAAATGAAGTCATTGTTGAATTTGAGGTAATTTTCAATCAATATGTTTTATTTATCTAAGACCAGTATACAAAATAATTAGAATGTTGTAATTTTTGTATATATTTATTTTTAAATGATTTTCAATAATAGTTGTGTTTAAATAACTATAATATATCATGGGTTTGTAAAAACTCCTTGTCATGTATAACATATTATGGCCCATTATCTTATATAACACATGTGTAACATGGTGTTTCATGTAATGATAAATAAACATAGTGTTCAATGATAGACAATATATGCATAATGTTCACTATTAATATAGAAAAATTCTATGTCGCGTAAAATAAAAAATTTCAATGAGACAAATTTAATTCCAAAATATATTATTCATAAAATATGAGTGTGTTTCCATATTCAGTAGTTATATTCATGTGTGGTTATTTTTTTTACAGCTCATCGTGTTGATAATTTTAAAATATTCGATTTATATTGAATAAGAATTTGTTCATACCATAGTTTTTCAAAGACATATTAGGATTAATATAGAGAACTACCAATGGAATAAACCTAATTCCCATGTTCCAATAATAGGATTATTAATGAAGATGTTGTGAAATGGTTTTTGACTTCACTAACTATTACATATCATGATTATTTTTTTGTTTCATTTATTGATGGTGTTGGTGGTGACCGGCTATGCTGTGTGATGTCTGAGAATTTGATGCAGTGGTTGGTTACCATGGGTGTGACATGGTACGTTATTATTTGTGGTACATAGTTCGACATATGTTTGATTGTGTGGATTCATAATAGAGTTTTTAATTATGATAGTTTTATGGATAATTTTTTGGTGTGGGATTTAGTGTGGTGGATGTAGTTTTTCAGTGGTGGTGATGTATGAAAATAGTGATGTGAGATGTGGTTGTTGTGACAAGATGGTTAATTTTGTGTGCTGCATCAAAAACAAATAATCTGATATGGGAAGGGTTTTTTCATTTTTTTTTTCTAGTTTAACTATTTATTAAATTTTGTATGATAAAATGAAAAAATATGCTAGTAAATAAGTGAGATGTGCTACAAATGGATGTAGGGTAATTAGTAAAATTAATTGAATAATGAAATTGAATGTTGTGAATTTGAATGAAATGAATAATGATATAATTTGGCTGAGTGATTAACAATATTTAATATGTTGTTTGGAATGAGTGGTGGGGGTGTAATTAGTTTCATGTAGTGTTAAAAGCACTTATGATAGATTATGTTTTTCATTGTAGTACTGATGTGGTTTGTTTTTGTGTAGTTATTGTCAATCCATCGGTTGGGTAATGTGTGTTATCTGTATATCATGAATGTTATTATATTACCTAAACAATCCCCACTAATGATTGACATCATTACCAACACTTAGAGAGTTTGGGTACTTGTTTTTTTCCAAACATATACAATAGTGGGGTTATTAATATAAATATTCCCCACCATTCTAGTTCATTCTTCTATTGTGATAGAAAATGTTTTTGTGGGTGAAATTTGAAATGATGTTTCAATTTACTTTATGTATGATTTGGTTCTTGTGGCTATCATCATATGTGATGTTTGGACCTTGTGTATATTAGAAATAGGTTATGGGATTTTTTCTGATTATAGAACATATTCTAGAACATGTGTGGGCGAGGGAGGTATAGATGAATCCCTAACCACATCATAGATGGAATTGTATCTTCTGGAAATATGTTATGTGATTTGGTCTGTGATGTCATAGATAAAGAAGTTATCAGTACACTTTTTATCAAATTTTGGGGAATGATAGTGGAAAATTAGTGTTTAAATAATTATATGGATCCTCTCTATATAAAGAACATTATTGTATAATAATATAATTGATGTATGATTTTCTAATTGAGACATGGTGGGGACATGATCTAGTTAGTTGATGTGTATAAGTTCTTGTTGGTTCTGATTTTTGTTAACTAGTGCATTGGTATTCTCATTCCAAATGTGTAGTTATGACCATGGTTATATTCCTAAAGAGTATGCAAGTTATAATCACCCTATTTACTAATTTCCTTCATTATTTTAGTACGATATTATGGACTGTGATGGAAATTGGAAGCTTGGTTATCGATCTAATTTTTTATCAAATCCATAAAATTCTATTACAGAATATTTCATGACTTTTTTAGGTCTCAGTTTTACTATATTCATGAGTTATTTGTTGGTTTTTTATTTACCCTTATATTATATGATGACATTTCATGGTGGGTTTTTAGCCTATTTTCTTGTCTTGTTTTATATTAAAGAGGGAAATTCGTCCATTTTTTTGATTGTTTATACCCTCAATTTTATACTTCAACAAAGATCCTACTAGTGACAACAGTCGTGGATTATTATATCTCACCCTTCATTTTACTATCATTTGTTGGAAGTTATTATTAAATAGTGATATCCAATGTTTGGATGAGATATATGATGTATTTTGGTGTTATGCAGTATCATTTCATCATGGTTTGGAACGAAAAAAATTGAAGTGAATCATATAGAATGAAATAAGATTATCATATAGGTTAAGATGCATAATATTTTTTCCCCTGTGATCTAGTGGTTGGAATCTGATATTAATGGCCAATCATGTATTGTGGAGTTATGAGAAAAAATAATACCTAATATAGGTAGATTTATCATTATTGATTATATTTGATGTGCTCTAATGATTTAAAATAATTTTGTGGTACCACCAATCCATTGAATTTTTATCTTCATTGTAGAAATAGGCATGTGTTGATGTCCATGGATCAGATTTTTTTGGAATGTAGGCATTCATTTATTTTTTCTATTGGATAGTTTGATTCCAATGTTGAGGGAAAGAGAGTGGGATTCATTAGTGAAATAGGTTGTCATATGCGTATAAGGTTAGTAGAGCCTGAATTTTTTCAATTGGTTGAGTTTTATATAGAAGATCTTGTGAGCAATGTTTTATTGGATTGGGATGAGTTCCAATAAGTTTTATCATAAGAGGTTTTAACACTACCCCCCTCAATGTGACATTGATATACATATAGATATATATTTGGTCATGTCTCTGATTTTGATTGATCCAAATCTAATGGATCCTATAGATATATGTGAGTTTAGGTTAAAGGTTTAAGATCTAGTATTCAATGATTTCATTCGACCAAAAGTATTTTTACGGTGATTCCCGTTATTATTTTTGAAAAAAAATATGGAAGAATGTGGTTGTTTATAGACTAATAGATAATGATTAATGTAATAGTAATGACCATATTTCTTGTATACAGTACCCTTTAACCAAAATTAGAGAAGCTAGTTAGCTATTTAAGACCATATTATTGTTTGGATATCAACAGTTGATGGTGAAGGATGATGGTATTTCTAATATTTCATTCTGATGAAAATATGGGAACATTGTGTTTGTATTCAAGAAATTTATTTTCTTGAACACACTAGCCATGTTTGTGGTACTCATGAATTCAATGTTATATATATTTATGAATCATTTAATCATCATATTCATTAATTAAATAATAGTATACTAGATGATATAAGAGGATAATTTAAATGATCATAGTGTTGTTTTACATATCCTCTAACACAACCAACACTATGGAATGTTTTCCATTTGTGGATTCATGACATTATTTGTACCTTTTCATAGATATGTGGTTTTTTAGTACAGTGTGGTGTTGGATCTAATGAAGACAAACCTTGTTGTTTATTGGGAATCACCTATGATCATCAAGGAGGATCACATTTTCTATGCTCTAAATAGAGACTATAGGAGGGTTCTTCCCAATTTCTCTTGAGTAATAACCATACTAACAATGTTGGATAGAAAAGACCTGATTATCGTTTGGAAAAACTATTTCAAGTAAGTTTTTAGTTACGAGAATGAGAAGTTAATATGTTCTCTAGTGCTTCCAATGCATGAGGGTGGTGTGTTGTCTGAGGTATTCTATAATGTGTTCCATATAGAATTGGGATGTGTGTTTATTCAATTAAGAGTTTAGATATATTAGGGTTATAATTTTTTATTTCTCATTGAGAATAACTATCCCATGTATGATCATGATTTGGTAGGGGTTGTGTATTCATTAATAATGTGGCATCACTTTCTCATCATCAATGACATGTTGTTTTCATTAACATTAAGAGGACAAATTATTTTATCTTTTAGTGTGATTTGAAACTACAATAGTCATGGTTGTTGGATTTTTTAGTATTATTATTTTGAGGTGGAATATACCACATTGAAGGGGAATATTGTTTCTAGTGTGCGTTTTGATGTGTCTAGTTGATGATATATGAGAGACTTTGAATGATTGGAATATTTTAGAGGTGATCTTATTGATACATCCTCACATTTGAGAGAAAATTTGATATTGTTTTATCTATCAGAATACTATGGAGTCATATTTTTTTTGAATGTATAGGTGTATATTTTGAGAATCATAGGTGAGTAGTAGATGTGTGCCCATGTGGGCTATGGTGACTCTATGGAGGGGTAGTCAGAGGATGATCAGAATCGATTATTGTTCCAAGATATTTTGTTAATTCCTCAGGAAATTCTCAATGGTGTTTTATTTTATTTCCCCAAATAATTTCTGTGGTGAATAATTGTGTTTTAAGAATGTATCATGGCTTCAATACATATCATTTTTTTCAGGGGTGAAACCACCAATGGAGAATTTTCATAGGATGTGTTTGGTCTATCAGTAGGTGAAATTGGTTAACTATGTTCATGAGTTTTTTTATGGTTCTTTGATAATCTCTATTTGAAATTAGAGGAAATATCGATGGATTTTAGTGTAGGTTTTCCGGATCTCAGGTATGTGGTCATGCATTTTCTGTGATATTTGATAGACTAAAAACATATGCTCATTTTCTAGTAATCCATGAATTGGGTGTTACAAATATCTTGGAATGGGGATATGCGGATGATGTCTTTATCCTTCATGGGATACCATGTAATATTATATCTATTCATGACACTAATTTTTGATTGTTGGTTTGGCGGGGATTCAATAATGATTCACACTCCAATTCATAGCATAGAACTATTTTTCACCATATAAAAGTGTAGATTGAGCGTACTATATAAACAAAAGAGTATATTTTGTGCTCTTGTATGATTTACATTAATGGATTATGATTAGCATACATAACATTTTTCATTATTGATATAGTATTAGATATCATGCATCAATTAGCATGGCCCCGTTTTAGTCTTTTTATAGGGGTCCTTATCATTCTATGTTGTTATAGATTGAGTATGGGGTGTGAAAAATTCATAGCACTGATGTAGTGTAGAGAGTGACTGAGAATATCTATTTTGTTTGATATAGTATGAGGGTAACACAAAACCATCAATATTCATATGTTTATCAAAGATTTTTTCTCTTATAATTTTTTGTCAGTGATCATGTGCTCCAATAATTCTCCCCTTAATTAAGGTACATGATGAATGATATGGTTAAGCATTTTCCTCTATTTTTAGGCTTATGAGGTTTTGAATATTTTTGGAAATGTGGAATATTGGTTATAAATTACTCTAATGTTAGGGTGTATCGAAGATGTCTTCCACATGTCCCTTCTATTCTGGTATCATCACTATGACTGAAATTACATTGACTAGGGAGAGTTGGAATTCTAGTATGAAAATATGTTCATGGAGTGGCTAGAAGAGATCCATGACCATTTGGAAAAGGTATTTTATAGATATATATTTCTGATGGTCATTATATTTTTGATTAATGGTGTCCAATAAGTGATTTAATTGGTTCAACAGATTACGTTATATATAAGTTAATTAGTACTATTTTATGTTTTTATTTTCTTTATTCATTGACGATGATGTGATGCTAGGATATTTCTATTTTCAATGATGTTATTTTTCATGATTATGTGATGTGTGAAAAAGATTTTTAAATTTGTATAATGGAATAAATAATCAATACTCAATGTGTTCTATTCATTGAAAGGATTTAAATCATATCAGAGAGTACATTCTTGATAAAAGTGGATAATAAATTAACATGAAAGATGTAATTTCTTAATTATTGTGCTTTGGGTATTGTTGTGTGTTGGTTGTAAAATTCATTGGTTTGGTGCATGTGGAGGTTTATATTTTTATTGGTATGGGTGTGTTGTATGTAGTAGATTGGGGATTGTAGTTGATGTGTTGTGTTTGTCCCGGTGATAGGTTGCGGTGGGTTTGTGAATTCATTCAGCTAGGTGGGACGCATTGTGGAATTTTAGATTCTATGTTGTATGGGTTTAAGCTGTGATGAGATCCTTAATAGGTGACCTAATATGTGATTCTTCAGACCCCTATATATTCCAAGAATTGATTTTTATTATCAAGGATGATAATCATTTGAGTGGTATTGAATGTAATTTTTCATTTATTTTTTAATAAATTACATATCATGATTAATGGTTAATGAGTTCTTAGAAGATGATAGGGGATTTTTAGTAGAGGATGGAGCTATAACATAACTATAATAGTCATTTGAAATCATATAAGAGTGTTTTACAACATAACATAGTTTTTAAGGATGGTTTACCCGAATATTATGGCTTCTATTCGGATGAGTTGTAGAGAATAAAATAATTTTACCACATAAACTTTCATCACATGACAGAAGTTAATTTATTCACAATGATCCATGTATTTTACCATAAAATAAATTTGGTTCCCAAAAGTTTTTTTAACATCATATGTTTTTTTATCCTATAGAAATTAAGATGTAAATAAATACATTATGTCATAAATTGGATTAGTTATATGTTAATTATAATCCAATCTGTATATATTACTGTCTCATTCATCCACACACATATTCTCCATTTTGGATGAACGCAAGTAGTTTTTTGGAGACATTCTATCCAATCTTCTATATCCATGATCATTGGGTTATAGTTGCCGATCTTATGTGACTGATGGGGAGTTTTTCACTATTTTAAATCTATTTATTTCATTTATTCCCATGTTCATTCACTATATAGTAGTTCCTTCAGTTTGGAGTGTGTTTTTATTTTTTTATGATCCCTTTATATGGTTCAAGTTTATCTCAGGTATCCTCATCAAGGTGTGCGTTTCGAGCTATTTTTAATCTACCTAAGGTGTGTGGTGATATTAAAATTATGCATTGTTATTGGGAATTCTCATTCTCAACATTTTACATGATATAAGTGATATCATCATGGTTATTATCTCCTTTTGATGGATAATAATGGTTGAATCAATAAAAAAAATTAATGTGAGGGTTTAAATTTATTTTTATTGGAGATATATCACATATATTTATTCATTGATATATGATGTTGATGATATTATTTAATGTGTTTTCCTTAAAGAAAATGAAGAGTATTGGGAGCCATATTTTCATTGTAGATGAAATTTTAAGAGGCCCTTTTCTATTTTCCTATGATCAGACATGGAATAAAATTCTAAGAAACACATGTTTGTGTAATTAGTTTTTTTCTAATAAAGTGTGGTTTGTGTGATAATACCCACATAAATTATAGAATAAATGTGAAGGAAATAAAATGTGAATTCTAGGGTGTTTAGTTGTGGTTTGTTCTTGTTCTCTTGGTGGTTCCCCATACGGTTTGGGCCACTGTATAGTGATGGATTAAACAGTCAATTTATTGTGATGTGTGGGGTTGTGGTGTTGTGTTTAGTTAGTGTCAATTTTGTGTGGTTAGTCCTGTTATGTGGTTTACAGTGGTGGCGATATAATATATTGATTAATCATGATGGGTTTGTGTTATGTGGGGACGTTTTATGATGAGGTTGAGTTGAGGGATAGGGTATGGGGATATTGTTGTGTGGTGGTACTGTTGTATGGTTGTTTTTTTGTAGTATGTGAATATTTTTCATAGATATATTGGTAATCATGGTTTGGATTTGATGGATTACATGAGACTGTTGAGTTATCCTATATTGGATTTTTCAACATTCTGATAATCCTTGGAATAAATTTTTGATGATAAACAAAAAAATATGTCATTAAATAAGTGATATAGTAAGGAAATGGGATTGTGGTAATTCTCAAAATCAATTTAATAAAATGTTGAATTTTTTAATGTGAATGAAATGTATAAGTAATAAAACAAGTGTGATATAATTTAATGTGTAAATCATTGTCTGTAACATGTGGCAGCAGTGTTAGGTGTTGTACTATGTGGTCACAGTGGTAGTGATTATTTTTATGTATTACATTTTTATCATTTTATTTTGTTCTAGAATTATATTTGTGATCACATTGGTTGGTTAATGTTTGATATCTATATGCCATGAATGTTTATCTTTAATTTATAGAGTATTATAACCTTACCAAAAGTCATTTGTTATGGGTTCTTGATGGTTTACCAATCATCCAAGAAGGTATTGATACTAATTTATGTATACCCACTCTTCATAGTTTATTATAAAGTACATATGGACAAGGTTTCTATATGAGAGATGTGAATTGATAGGCTAGGTGTCATTATATGAGATTTTCATTTTGAGGCTATGATTATACCTGATGTGTATCTCTGATGATTATTGGTGAGACATGGTGTGATGGTACCTGATATTGGCATCCAATTGTATACAATGTGATAATGGGGTAATAGGGGGGGTTTCAAAACCCAAATAAATGTTATCTAATATGTCATTGGTAGTTACATGTGGCCACATTCTATGTGATTCTATATGTGAGGATTGGATGGGATTAAATGATGTTCAATGTTGGGGTATAGGAGTTGAAAGATATTGGGGAAGTGGTACTAGGGATCTTTAGTTGGTATGATCTCAATAACATTTTATTTAATTAGATGTGTTTTTTAGTGAGGGAGCCATGATGATGTTGGGTATTAGTTAGTTGATTAATACTAGTTCTTTTTTGTTATTTTGTTTTTTCACTAGAAAATTATCTTGCCCTTTTCAAATGAGAACATAAGATCCTGGTTATGTCCAATAGATTATACCCCAAAGGCCCCCACTATATATATATATATATATATATATATAAGTTTTTTTGGATTCCAGGAGGGCATTAGGAGCAATATTGACAAAATAATTATGGGTTTAGGTATGTATTTGTAATTCCACCATAAAATTGGATTTTTTTTCCAAATATGGATTTATTTATATGTTTATTTTTTACATTAATCATGTATTGTGGGATTGTTTTTAGTCTGACATTATTTTATCATATACAATTTATTGGTGGTGGTATACCCAACATCCCAATCTAGTTTTATATTATAGAGGCTACTTCCTCCCATATTTTTAGTTTTTATAATAGTGGTGGTACTTTCTATCCTAGTAAAAACTAAACATGGGACATGGTGGGACATTAACTATCTCTTATTTATGTAGTTTCATTGGCGGGCGGGTGTAACATACCTTTACATTTCTATCATGTATGTTCTAATATCTTATTTTTGATTCCAATTTTTCGGTTTTTATTTTATACATTAAAATTTTAGGATACTTATAATTGCGTAGTCAAGTATTTGTAGTAATTTTCTAATAAGAACTATAGTATCTACTACCCATTGAGAACATAATTTCTTGCTAAGTGAATACAATTCTGTTTCATTATTTCTCATTATAATATTTGAATTGAAAACATGATGTCAATTTTATACATTTCATTTATTAGTTATGCACCATTTAGGTAGAAAATGATTTTTTAATGGTGGTGGGATATTCAGTGAATAATGACCTTGAAAATTAAAATTTGTGTATGTGTGATACACTCCATGTAAATTTTGATGTTTTAATTTTTTTGATCTAGGAGTGATATAATTTAGTCATTTTTATTGAATCCATTGTCTCTTGAACAATATATCATCTTGTAAAATTTTTGGGAGTCATTCTTCTAATCATAAGGTTTCATTCTTTGATTTATCATCATTGGGATCAAATTTCTCTTATTCATATAATAGTTTCAGTTGATTCTTATTTGTTTCTATTTGTGTATTTGAATTATAAGTGGTTGTGTGATTAGTTAGGGTTTTTTATCATTCAAATTAAAATTCATGGTGTTAAATTCATTGTGAAGACCATTATATTATTTTATAATTTCCATTTCAATGGTTATTAGGTTTTCTGTGTCCTTGAGGTTGGTGGATCTATGTAATTTTTCTAATTAATTTAATTTCATTTAGCTACTGTTGATTTCATAGTATTGAAATTTGAATACATGAGTTGATTTAGAAAATTTGGTGGGTTTTTATTCTAAATGTGGGGTTTTCTAAGATATGTTATGTTGTATATGGAATATAAATTGAAAAACATTGCACACTAGAGTCCTTGGGTGCGTCAAGAAGTAGTGACATGTTGTGTTATCAAGTGTGAAACAACTAGGAAGTATGATATTGTATAATGATGACCTATGGAATGATTCTAAATCAGTTGGATCCATCCTTATCCCATATTGGGCTAATGAGTCTCGAGTACATATTCTACCAATTTCTAGATCTTGACTAGATGGTTCATTTTTTTAGGGTTTATGTTGCATGATATATTATTTCATGAATTTTGGCTCACATTAATAATTATATTTTTGTATACTTCCTTATTTTTTATATTAATATAACTCTCATTTTTTGGAATATATAACATGATTTTTTTTGCTCTGTTATTTTTAAAAAATGTTTTTCAATGTTTTAAATTTATAAAGAAACTATAAAATTGTTTTTTAAGAATATATATATATGAATTATAGTAATTATAAAATATAGAAATCACATGGTAGTATCATATTGGTCTATATTTATCACTACCTAATTATATATATGGCTATTCATGGACCTTTTTTGTAGGATATAGTTAATGGTAAAAGATTCCAGTTTCATGATGTCTTCTTGTTTTGTCGATGATTTAACTTTGGAATGGTTTTTAGCTGATGGTTATTAACATTATGACTTGTTTTCAATATTATTATTACTTCCTAGCTTAGTCAGATTCACATAGTTGTATCTCCATTTAGGTTACACATTATACTACAGTTTCATGTATTTTTTTCATTATATATGATACTTTTTTAATTATTGATTTATCTAACTGCATTGTAGGATTATTTGGGTGACTAGTTTAGTTTACCAAGGTTGTTCTATAACTATTTGGTATCAGAGTAGTTAGTCATCCTGAAGTGTTTTATTAGTGTCAACATGTTTTCTTTGTCTTGAGTGAAAAATAATGTGATCATTAACAATATGTTACTATGTGAAAAAGCTATCTTGGCTAGATCTCTCCCATGAATGAATTTAAGTTTCCTTGAGTGTTCAGAAAATATTTACACATTCAAAGATTTTGTACCTTTGTTTGTTTGAATAAATGTTATATGATATTTATTTAAAATAACATATAATTAATTACTATTGACTTTTGTTATGATCATTTGAAAAATGTATCTTGTGATATTATTTTGATAGAAATTTTCCTTTTAAAGGGTTTAACCTTTTTGTGTAGAATTCATTACAACATCAATTATTTAATATTTTAATAAATTTTTTTGGAGTCAAGAAGTTTGTTCAATTATTTTCAAATTTTATCTTAGATTATTGGTTATTAAAAAATTTTTAAATGAAAATTGTTCCTAAAGTAGATATTCTATATACGAGAGTCGAATAAAAGAGGTAGGATCCACAGAAGTATCCTCTATTGGACGCTTCATTATTTGATGAATTGATCCATACCATTCAGACTATGGGGTTAGTGGTCATTTTGACCCTGATACATGTAATTGATCATGGATAGAAATTTAACAAGTAGAATATACACTTAATGTGTAGAAACAAAGGGAAATAAGATTCATAGGAGTGAATTTAACTGATTCAAATGACTTTTTTGTTTTTCAAAAAAACTAATTATTATCATATTGGGTTTTCCACTTATACGATTGAGGTAAAATAAAGTAGATGTTGGGAATTTATTGTGCATGAAACATTATAAAAATTTATCACCATAGTATCCTTAAATAAGATCATTAATTAGTTATTCATCCTAAATATTTATATGTAGTGAAGGATGAGGAATTTATAACCTAGTAATAATCATAGTGTACAATTCTGGAGTACTCCACTTGTTTTTATATGTTAGTGCATATGGAACCACAATGTACAGAAAATGATTACCAGCAGGATCTGACGATAATGATGGGATTGATGGTCAATATTATAGTCAATGAAATATATTTTTCCAATTTGACCATCCTGCAGGTAGAGGATCAAGTAACACTGTTTTAGGTAGATATAGTTGTATGGGAACATCTATGTTGAGCATTAGATATCATAGTTGTTTTCTAGGGTGAATATTATAGGAAGAAAATGAAATTGTATGAGTGATCTATTATCGTTTAAGACTAGTTTATGGGGTTGATTCATGGAATAATATGTTTATTTCTTACCAATGTGTAAGGTTTGGTCATACATTACAACATTGTATGAAGGAACCTTGTAATTTTTATCTTGGTGAGTTATCATTCCATATTAAATGAATATGTGATAATATTTCCCATGGTGATAAGGTGGGATATACTTTCAAAAATGGGATACAGCTTCACATTAATTCACCCAATAGTGGAAGGTTACCTTCATTGGGCAAGGGTGTGTGAATTATAAAAAGTATAGGTGCCATTATGTGTTAGAGTGCTCTCTAGGGGAACTTGAAGCAGTAATGGGAACTCTTAGAGGTATGGTGTTTGTCTAATCTTCTATGGTCGTAGATTTCATTTATACTGGTTCTATACATACTTTTATATGCTAAAATTTGGATGACATGTTATATTTGAATTTGTAGGCTATCGAGTCCAATTTGACCGCTCCATACATTAAGGAATGATGTATGAACATATATTCAAGTGTCCCACATGTCAGGTGGTGATAGCTGACTTTGAGGTGGTTTGGGACTTTCTAGTTTTTGATCCTTAGATATTATAATTGTATATAATCATGGTTTGTATGAAATGAGTTATGTACTGGATATAATATTATCATTTCAATGTTCAGTTCTTATTTTCTAATGTGTTCAATATAGTTTTTCTTGGTAAGATGAATCTATATTGTGATGGATATGGTATTTTGTTTCTAATTCCAGTATAATATCTTGAAATTAGTTATAAATGTTTTATGGTAATGTTTTCCCTTCCATGGGGGTCAGCTACATGTTGTGTTGTGTTCATGTACAAATATCTTTCAGGATGATTTGTTGGTTAACCTCCCTAGAGATAAGTTATTTTTATTTTTTATCTAGTAACTAGTGTGATACCCATTTCTATTCATCTAATATAATGTAACCTTCTATGTTAGTGGAACATAATTACCACCTTGAGGACCTATAGGTGAATGGATTTACAATTCAGAGCCTGTAACTGTGATAATTTCATGTAATATTACCTAAGAAGATATATGAAATTTTCATTACTTTAATTTTCCATCAAAAGTTGAATTGGGAGACTGTTATGTAAAAATATCTTTCAAACATAATTTATCATCCCTTGGATTAGGACTAATGGTGACATTTGATTTTAATGATTGACATGTGATCATTGTACTATTAGTTTAGAGTTTAATACGAGAAAAACCATATGAAAACATTTTGTACTTGATATGAGAATGTTGTGTTTATGGTTATTCCATTAGGACACACTAACCCTCCAAAGGTATTTATGGACAAGACAAAAAATATCATTTATCGGTCCATGGATTTCTTTTTTTGTTTTTCTTATATATGATATTGTGGTGTGCTCCATGTCATATGAGAACCATGATGGGTATTTGGATTTCATTTACTAAATCTTGAGAAAACATCATCTGCATAGAATGCATTCCAAGGATTAGTTTTGTATTTGGGAGAATTATTTTTGGCATGTGATATCTAAGAGGGGTGTGTCAATAGACCCCAAAAAGGTAAATTCAGTTATGTCTTGGGTGAATATAAAAAATGAGTGTTCAATATGGAGCTTCATTAGATTGATAGGTAAAAATAGATGTTTTTCTAGGACATATCCACGATTTCATATTTGAATGTAGTAATAACCAGTATGTGTGAAATGATTGAATTGAAATAAATGTGTCACATATATTTTGAGGAGCTAAAATTGGTGCTGAATTATGCACCAGTGTTAATTCTCCAAGAACCAACATTTGGATGTGATGTTTTTTGTGAAGCATCAGATATGGGTTTTTGGATATTACTATAGGTGGTGGAAGTATGGGATAGCATATGGATCATTCTACATACTATGTCCTGATAATAACTACCCTATTCAAGATCAAGAGTTTAGAATATATATTAATGAACTAGAGTTAAAATCATTATGCAGAATTTTTGGATTGTTTTGATAATAAGAGGATAAAATATATTTTTACATAGTCATATTTGGACATGTGATAGAGACACATTGTTGAGTGTCTTTAGGAAATTTATTTTGATATCATATATAACCCTGGTAAAGGAAAAATGGTTGCTAATGGGTTGAGAAGACGAGTAATAATCTAAGAAGGCTAGGAATCAGTGGAAGAGTTGTCTCTGTTGAGCATGTATATAGAGAATAAGATTGGGAAGGTAAAATTATGGTGGAATGGTGTTACATTAGTTTCTAACAAGTTAATAATCTACTTTATTTTTTTGTTCAATTTTTTTAGAAGATCGACATCAACAAATATTTCTTTGGAGAAGTCCTTAATAGTGGGGAGACCTCATACGAGTGGACTCATTCACCCACTATAGATTTTTTTATACTAAAAATGTTTGTTTATCTAATTTCATTGAGTCATCATTTGTCAAACTATGAAACCAATTTATTTAGAGCATTCACGTTGTGGATAAAAATGTGTACCATGACATCATATTTTAGTATTGATGTTCAGGGACGTTTTGGTCAACTATGAATTTTGTATCGAGGTCTCTCACTTATAATAATGTTATGGTGGAACACTAGAGACTTGTAATTTTTTTAGACATTAATTATTTAAAAATGAATGTGGGATGTGATTTACATGCATTATGCAATTTGATTACCATAGATCCCTAGTGAGAATAATTAAATTTGTTTGATTATTGATAGCCTAACGAAATCACCACATTTCATATGGATAATGCTAACAATGACAATAGAACATCTTGGGGACTATAAGTCTGGTAGATTCTAAGATGTCATGGGGTTTCCATTAATGTTATTCATTATGTGGGCATGATGTTTAAATCTAGGTGATGGAATGGATTATAGGATGGAATGGTGTCTCAAATGAAACTGAACACATTTAATTACACATAAATGGATTGATAGATAGTGATGGTTATACATGTTCATGATGATATGCTCCAGGTGTGTGTTCTTGATTTCAGGGGATCTTCAAATAGGAATTTTTCATTGGATGTGTTTTCCGAAAACAATAATTTATATTCATTGACCTTTTAGCCCATTGAGTCATTAACTGTGTGGCCTTGTTTATCTCCATTGTGTTGGGAAGAGTTCAAAGTGTGGTCCAAGGTTAATCTATGTGTTCTTTGGTAGATGAATGTGTTAGTGTAGTTTATCTAGAGTCAGTTGATCCTGATAAAGAATGGTTAAAAATATTATGTGGACTATCGGTGGTGGTCACCGGAGTGTGATATTGATGATTATGTCTTTCATAGTGTTTTGACTCATTGGGAAATATTTGGTTGGTTAAGTAGGGTAAGATTTCAATGAGTATTGGGTCCCCTATTGAGATTGTTGATATTCTGGGGAGGGTGGCCTATCTGTTTCTTTTACCAAATGACATGAATTTAATATAACACATTATTAATTTTTCAATGTTGTCTATGTATATAGTAAATCCTTTTGATGTGATGATAAGGAAGAGTGTTGATCTTGAGCTCTATACAACATTGATAAAGAATCTAATTGAGATTATGTATCTCCATTATTAGGTTCTTCATGGTATTTTAATCCCCCTTGTCTGGGAACTACAGAAGTTTGAACATCATCCCCAAAGAAATGGGTGTATGTGTATTTTTAGATGAAGTATCAGCCTTCTCTTTTATGATAGTTAAGGAGTAAATCTTTATACGGGGATAATAAAATCTTATAGTGGAGAGATATAAACTCTCAATTTCATTTCTCTCATGTATGTAAAAATAAATCATTTTTGGTTCCCTTTCTTTGTTGGAGAGTATTTCTCATGTTTAATTTTGAGGATACAAGAACTAGTGATGTTAGTGAATTGTTGGAATTTCATTCAAAAAACTAATAAGTTCCATTACTCACTGTGGACTTACAATCTACGTAAGTGATGTAAATTGCATGAAATTGTTGAGGGAACGAGTGACAAAAAAATTAACATGGAATGAGTGGTAGATATAATTTTTAATAGGGGAACACCTTTTAAGTATAAAAATATGCTAATTAATTAAAAGGTAATTTGTTTTCATTGTATACTAGCCTGGTGTATTACCAAATGTGTAAGTGTGATACAAAAAGTGTAAATACATGGTTGTTGTATATTGGGGTGTCATATGAGTTAAATTCTTAAATTATTCTCTATTTATCTCTCAAATATCGATATAGAGAGAACCCTAATCATTTTTAGGTAACTTCCTTCCACCACGATTGACTCATTTAATGAATGAACATTGTTGGGGTTTTATTTCTCTAATACTAGTAAGTGTTTGACATAATTTTTTGTTCATGTTGTGAAATTTTTTTATGAGGTTTTGATATTAAATAGGGTTTTCTATAAATCCTCCTTATATTATTCATGTTTCATACTTTTTGAGAGTCATTTTCTTGGGTTCCAATCATTATTATCAAAGGCAGTTAGTTATCATACTTCTTTGATGTAGTTGGACCTATACACTTTTCTAATATCATAAATTTCCTTATAGGTATTTATATTTTAAGGTTATTTTAAATATGATATCACATGTTTGAATTGAAAAGTGAATGTGCTTATGTTCTAAATTTGGTTTTCCATGAAAATAGTATTTCCATGATTTGAAATGAAAATTTCATTCAAAAACCTTGAATAAGAATGATTTTTTTTTAAAATGGATTTATAAAAATTGTGAGAATTGTTTTTAAAATGGAAATTATCAAACAGTTAATACCAGAATACATGGGAGTGTAAATAAAGAAACATGAATAGATATAATATGTGTGACATTTCACGTAGGTATCCTGTTTTATATTGATTGAATTTGATTGGATGTGATATTAGTTTGATACAATCGTATTCATTTCTGGTCTTATTAGTTTCAATCATGCATTTCCTAGTAGGCAAGAGCCTGACTGGAAGGAACATTGTTGTTTAAGGTTCTTCATCACACGATAGATTATTTAATGGAATTTTTTCACAAGTATATTTTTATTCTGGTAGGATTACCTGATTTCTTATATAACTACAATTTCTATATCATTAGAAAATTTGAAATGAACATTGTAAAAATATCTAGTATTGTTTGAAAAAATTATTCAAATTATTTCATTTTTTAAATATTTTGTAAAAATATTTTTTATAAAATCATGGATTTGTGGATTCGTCTTTGTAGATGATATTTAGATCTCTTGGTGTTATCTGACTAGGATATTCTTATCACAACATAATTATTTCATTTAGTTATTGTACACCATGTTTTATATGATACAATTAAATTGAAAACAATCATGTGTCATGATTTCTTCATTTTATGCCTATTTTTAGTTAAGGGATGGTTTAGAGGTAACAGTTAGTAAAATAGAGAATTATTCTCTATCCTTTTTTTATATCTTGTTTTAGTTAGTTTTCTATGGTTACGTCTCCATTTTTTCATTGTAATCATGTTGCATGTCATGTTTTACTTACATAAAATAATTTTTTTGTTATTTTTTTACCTCACCACATAATTCTATGTCCTGGGTGATTGGTTTGGTTGTCCTGGGATGGTCTTTTAAAGAGGTTTCATAAAACATGGACTAACCTATTCCATTTCGCTCATTTTTTTTAGATTTAAAAAAATGGTTACATCATTAAATAGCCTCTTATTTAGTAGATTTATTATAGTAGTAAAAAATTATTTTAACATTTCATGATTTTTATTTATTTTGTTTCTTACATAAATATAATTAATGAAAATTCATAGTGACGTTTTGGGTCATTAAAATATACACCACAAAAATTATTTTCATCCTCAAATATGAAATTATTTTTAACCGATGAAAAATTTTATGGTGTCTGTTAGATATACTAAATTATGTATAATGAGGATTAAACATTAGTATCATTTTTATGACTGGTAAAATAATATTTTCATCCTAATATAAGTATATGTAATGTTGAGTTAAATAAAACAATATAATGGGAGGAATTTCTTATAGGGAGTTTATTGTGTGCCTTGTATTAATAGTTGATCGTGAGTTCATTTTAAATTTTCATTTTAATCATGGAAATTGTTATTGTATTTTTATTAGAGGTATAAATACATACCTAATATAACAAAAACATTCAGTAATGGATAATATGATTTTATAGAAATCACTTACAGAAAAGGATATGTTTGAGATGAGTTATATAATGTGTGAATTATAAAAATTCCACAAAAAATTATTAATAATTCATTATATTTTCTCTAGGTTGTGCTTTTATATTCTTAACAATGTAATAGAGTATGTATAAAATATTATAGGTCATATAATAATAGATATATATTGTTTGATAAGTGTTCATCACACAATATTATCTTCAAAACTAACTTCTATATTTGTTCATTCATATGAATTATGTTGTCAATACTACTTTGAAACTATATTGTCCACATTATCCCATATAGTTAGGCACAGATAGGGATAATTTCTATTTCCCCCACAATTATTATTGTTAATTAGAAATGGTACATTAAGAAGAACTCATTTATCATTCAATGAATATAGTGGGAGCCTCTATTTTCATCAACAAGTAGATTCTCAATGACCACATTTACTATAGGAAAATCATCATTTATTTCATTTGAGTTATTTGTAATAGTATTCATCCCACATTATTGAAATCATAAAAATTGATTGTTGTTTTTGTAATTATCATTATTTCCAAAACATTCATGAAACCCCATACTTCACTTATTTGTTGTGTTTTTAACTAATCTACGTTCACATCATTAATCAAAATTACTAATGAGAAATTTTTCATATCAATAATGATTCCAACTAGAAATCATATTCCTTTAGATTTATTATTGGGAAAATCATTACATAGGTCATGAAATTCATTTTTAATGAGGATCCTTTTGGAACAATCCATTTCTAAAAGAAAATGGAATAAATAATAACCATCTATTAAGTGACAAAATATGTGAATTATTTTCAGATCATTACAAGACAAGTTGAACCTTAATATATATATATATATATTAATTTATTAAATTATTAAAATATCTTTCATTTCAACCTAAATAAATATTTATAAAATCGGAATTTATTCAGGTTGGGTTCCCTTGGATATATTAAAAAATTCTAATACGTTATTAATTCTTCAGAATGAAGTGAAAATATGCATTTATTAACTAAAAAATATCCCTAACGAGTTTCAAACCAAGTGTATATTGCAGCCACATTCTAGTAAACTAACTAACAATAGATACACAACTCAACACATAATATTTAGGGTTATTTATCAATGATAAATCTATGAATTTTTCGTCATCCATTAATTGTTTTCGAATAGTGAAGTTATTTCTAGGAAATCCAAAGATTCTCTAATTAAAAAAATTGGGTTTTATAATATATGTTGGCATATCTTGTAGATTCGTACAATGTGTTTTTTTCTAAATTTATAATATCATAATCATTAAAATATTATATATTAATTCAATGATGATAAATGATATTCTATACCATTGAAATTATGATAAACAAATACTAATATTTAATTAAAATTAATCTAATAAAAACTTATAATCACCAATGTAAACTAACCCATCCATTAAATCTAGATATGATTCCAGACACATACACTCCATAAATCTGATTGGAACACATTCCTTCTAACTTAGTTTCATTTAAAAGAACCTATGGGACCAACTTCTAGACTAAATAATTATTATATCAACAAAACCATTTCATTCATATACATTTAAAAGAATTTTTTTATATTAAAGGGTAATGGATTTTTTTTAAAATTATATCACTTGTAACTATCATAAAATCCATATTTTTTCATACAATATGACACCAATTCATCAATAATATGTCTTAAACAACTCCCACAATTTTTAGAAAATCTAATCTATTAGAAAAGCAACATCTAATCAGAATCCTCATAAAATATGTTAATATTATCATAAGAGTGGGTGAAAGAAAGTTATTGATGAGTGTAAATAGAATTGATTATAATTATGTATAACATGTGAGCATAAGATGAGAATAAATAATCGGAAAGGAATATATAATCAAAATAATTCCAAAATAAAATGAAAATATGATAATAACATTTACATTTGAGACATGCCAATTAATAAACATATTTAAAATAATAACATGTTCTACATAGATGAAATTTATAATTCTAAATATTATGTTCATTACTCAATGAAAACACATTGTGATCTTTCCTTTAAGGCCCTATGTTTATGATATATTTTGTTTTGTACAGGTATACACCTGAATACCTAATCTAGTTAGTCTCATGGGACCAAGTAATGCACTAATCATCTAATAGTAACAATCCCATCCAACTCTTATTATTTTTTATTAATTAAAAAAATTCATTGATGAGAATTCTATACAATATATAACCAATATTATATTGTAATCAATAAATATATGTTTTGTAATAAAAAAATAACTATTTTTTTAATATTTCCCAAATAAATAAATGAATAGATTAAAATGTTAAAATCAATTAGGAAAAATTTATACAGAATTTTTTATATAGTTAATTCAATAATTTTCCCAAAAAAATAAACAATGGAGTATAGGTGTGAACATTTTAATCAAAGGATGGAAAAATTATGTTTTCACAGTGGAAATTTATTAGATGGAATATCATTAACATAATTGAAAATATTTTTATTGGAAAAAATTGATTGAATTATTTTATTCTAATACCCAATTAAAAAATATTATTAGAGGAATCAGAAGGTAATACATTGCTAATACATAGAACACTGAAATTAAACCTGGTGAGTATTTGAATTATAACATAGTGTAACATAACTGAGATGGATACATACATCATTAATTATAATGTTTGAAAAAAACAAAATGAGATGAATTGAATGAAATTAAAATATAATGAAATAAAATATATGTGATACAGTTGAAGAAGATAGGCTAGTGAATACACCAAATAAAATAAAATAATATGGATAATATCAAATAAGCTGCAAGAATTTAAATTAGATATAGGTAACACTAAATTCTCGAGAATCATTCTATTCAAATCCTATGGAAGTAATGAATTAAAAAAATTAATTAAAAGTAATAATAATATTATAATGATATCAAATATTAATAGTTCAGTAGATTCTCCATACAATAGAAAACATTTTGTATATGTAAAATATGTCTCATTGGGATGATTTTTGAGATTAGAAACCATGTTCGAGAAATATAATATTTAAATAAGAATCCTTAGATATTGATTTAAAATAAATAATTATATAATAAAAAATTAATGATGAAAAAAATTCCTTGAATTCAATAGGAAGAAAAAATAGAAAATAGAAAAATAGTGTTTAAAAATCAATATAAATAAAAATATGATAATTATATTTGCTCAAACTCTTACCTTAAATCCTTACATCTACTAAAATTATAGAAATATCAAATAATGAAAATTTATAACTTAATCATCCATTTTTATGATTAATAATATCTATTATATTTCATGATATTAATTTATTATTTTTATATGTATTTAAATTTTTTAGTTATTGTCTATTTTTAATATCCTATATGAGTTATCATAATAATATTGAAATAGTTTTTTAATATATGTTTTATTATTCATTATTATGCCAACGTTCATAATTAATAGATCATTTAATGTAATAAAATAGATAACTTATATTTATTTATAAGTATCCTATATCATTCCATTCATGTTTTAGTTTTTTAGATTCAATGTGGGATCATTGTCATGTAGTTTTACATTTATTAGAGATATAAGTTGGTATTTTAAATATTAATTAATTAATTAATTAATATTTCTGGAAAAATAAAAGAAATATTTATTTTATTATTAATATATCATTTTTATACTATTATAGTTCGCAAATTAATCCATGATTGATTTTTATGTCATTGTCCGAGCTAGTGGTTAGACCGACCCAAAATATAAGATGCTATAATTTGATTGGAGATATTTCATAAAGAAGTTTATAATGTTATTATAATATAAGAATAATTATATTATATAGATTTTTGTATGTTTTTTTTCATATTTTATGTTCTCTGAAAGAATAATGAAATCTAAGAATAAAAATGAATATTATTACTTCATTGAGGTAGTAGTCCTCTCAACGTAAGATTAATGTATTCATTTACTAAAAAATAGAGAATGAAATTGGTTTATAATTTATTTCAATAAAATTATTTTTCTATTATATATATAATATTTATTATTCAATTACATAATTATAACTGTTGAATTAGTGGTCGTAAACAAATGGATGATATTGCTTTGTGGAAGTAGTAGTCTATAAAACACAAGATCCTCTATCTTTTTAATGAAACTTAATAGAATGGAATAAATAATATTTTTTCCTTTAATATAAAAAAACTAGTATACTTGTGGTACATATTTAATTATATATTTCATTAGTGTACGTATCCGTTTGAAATAATAATAAGAATGAGAAAAAATTATGTAATAATAACAATGGTACCATGAAATTTCTATTGAATGTCCCCATGAAAATGAATGTACTAGGGTAATGAAGTATAAATTATTATGAATATTATATATGATTATATTAGGTGATAAATGGAATAGCTTTATGAATAATTTCAATGCAATGGTTTTGTCGTGATGGGGATCAATTATCTTATTTTATATGCATTGAATACAAAGCTTCTATGAAAATTCATTATTTTTAAATAATGGAATGACAATATTCATGACTTAATGGTACCAAAAGTGGTCAATTATTTAGTTTTTGGTGATATTATCTTGAAAGTTGTAATAATTTAATTTCACACATCTGTTAAAATGAATTTAGAATACAATGGTTCTTATATTTTTTATCCATTACTTATTAGTATTGGGGTAATTACTTCGTATCCATGTAACCAATATATTAATAACGAATTAAAATAGCACTCATAAAAAATTTTCATTTTATGTACCTGAAAATAATATAAATTTTATATAATTAAATATCTAAATAATAATAAATTGATATTTAACTTAAATAAAGTATAAAAGTCATATTATATTGAAAATTGTTGTTTTCATAATTTAGGATTTTTAATATTATTTTTATATTGATTAAAAATATGATGGGTGATAATTTATTTAAATTAAGTTTTAAAAATAATATTAAATTATGTTATTAGAAGATATATTTTACTTTATTAGATAAAAATTACATAATATAAATAAAAAATCTCTTTTTATAACAATTTTACCATTTTTATGGCTATTTACATTAATCCTAGGAATCAAAATTTTAATCACAAAATTAATGTTTCCATAATTAAATTATATTTCAATATAATTTTAAAATATTAAATCCATTTAATTATATTTATCGTTTTTATGCGATGAAAAAAATTCTTTAATATAAGGGAATAAATATGTTTTAATTGTAAAATATATCATCGATTTCCAAAATTAAATATGTGTATTTTTTAAATAACACATATAAACATTGAATTATTAAGTTTACACACACAAAAATATGTATATTATATAGTCTTAAAAATTTTATTTCAATATTTTATAATGGCATTTCAGTAATAGTGATTCATTAAGCTATATCATTGTTTTTTCACAATTTACAATAAAAACCATTAATTATAGAAAAATCCAAAAAAGATAATTTAGACATTATAAATAAAAATATAAATTAATTTGTAAAAATTAATATTCAATAATTATATATTAATATTTTAAATATAATATAGAATGAGAAATAATTTTTTTGAAAAATAATCTATTTTTCGTCAAAATTCAAACTGTGAAATCTTTAAAAAAAATGTGAAAAATTTTGATTTATATTAATATATACATAATTATATCATCATAATTTCTTTTTTTAATATTCCTAAAAGATATTTTTGTGTGATTTAAGAATAATGTATACATTCATAGCAGTTGAGGATGGTGACTCTTCTAGTATTGATTAGCTATCAATTTCGATGAGTATAAATTTATCTGCCCTAAAAATTTGATCACACCCTAATTGTTTGACTAAAAATCACGACAGGTCTCGATAAAAAAAGTTTATTGAAACATTATCTCCCTGTTAAAATAAATTTCCTTAAAATGGATGAATTTTTTTGTCTAATTACATTTTTATTCCATTTTTTCATATATTTTTAAAATGATTTTTTTATTTTAATAAAAATATTTTAATGAATGTATTAAATTGATAATATTTAATTTTATAATTTCTAAATTTTGACCGAGTATATATTTGTGTTTATAATAAAATATTAATAAAATATTATGTTATGGAAAATATACTGTGAGGTTTCATATTTATTACACTCTCAATCCCACAACATTAAATAAATTCATCCCTCTCAATTATAGTTATTCTTAATTAATTAACAATCTAAAGGTGTAAATAAAATATAAATGATAAATTATTTATTTTATAATTAATTTTCAATGTAACAATAATTTTGGGACTAATGAACTCATCTTTTACATTATAATAGAAATATAAATAATATTTTGATTTATACCCCATAACAATGGGAGTAATTTTTAATAAAAAGTTAATAGTGTAATTAGTTTTAGTTATTGATCATTGGATGTTTTTAAAATCTTAATTTATCTTTCATGGTAATTTTAATGGATATTATTTGAATATATCCATTCCATCCTAGAAACTCATAAAATTTTACAAAATATAGGATAATATGAATTTATTAAAAGTTAATTCTTATAAACATTTATTATTAGATTAGTTATATAATCGGTTTACAATAATCATACAGTTGATGGGTTTTAATAATAATTTAATGTCTACTCATCAAGTGGTGTTTTTAGATACATAGAAAAAATAACAAGAATAATGTAGTTAGATGGACTAAAAATGAATACAGTACAAATAGTTCTAGAGTGGGTGATAAATGGTCCTCACTCCACATTATATTAAAAACATACACCAATATTTGTGGATTATTTGTTATTAAGTTGCCTTTAATGATGAAGATGACTATCAAGCATGTTATCCCTTTGAATTTGGAATTAGATGGGATAATTTTGGATTTCCTCAAATTTGAGATTATTAAATGTTTTTTCTACATTTGTATGAACCCTTTATTAATATAAGTGATTCCACTAATCTTTTCACATTTTGTTCCCTTATATGAAATTGATAATATATATTTTTCTTCCATTGACACATTTTACTTTGTGATTCTTCCCATATTTTTTATGTAAAGAAAATTGAATTTTCATTCCATCGCCATCTTCTTCATCTAATAATCACTAAGATATATCCATCAATAATATTTTTTTTCTTTAATACTCAATAATTTTTATAGCGTTAATAATAATTACTAAAAATTGCTTCTATAGGATAACATTGTTTTATTCAATTCATATCCCATTAGGTCACTATTTTTGAAAATAATAACATATACATGAAATTCATTGAATATGAGGTCCCTTCGGGATTAATCCATTACATAAACAAACAAAATATAATTATATGTCATTAATAGGTTACACTCTAAAAGTATTTTTTAAAAAAATTTCATGAATAAATACAACCTCAATATTTATTAATTTTCAAAATTATTACATTTGAATTTATATTGAAAAATCATTGAGTTCATTCAAGGATTATTTAGGCTGGGATGCATCATAATTATTATCCTAATTCTAGAAAATAATTAATTCATGGTAATTTCTTGTAAATATATTATAATTTACCAATGATTACACCCTCATTGTTTCGTACTATGTGTAATTTTTTTTACCTTTCTAGTGCAGCAGGTGGTGAATGATTTAATACCCAAAATTTCTTTTTGAGGGATTTTAACTCTATTTAAATTTATGTTAGAGAATGGGTATTCATGTTGTATAAAAATGGGTTTTATTTATAGAAAACAAATAATTTATAATTTGAAAAAATTTCAGGATGGTATCATGTATTTAATCATATGTCAAATATTAATCCCAAGGTATTTCAAAAAATTTATAATTGTCTTAACCATAAAATATTAAATATAACATAAAGTTTCCAAAATGGTTCCCTATAACTTTTTAAATTTTTCAACCCCTTAATTATATATCCTTAAATTATTGTAAATCAATATCATAATCTTGTATGTAATCAGAACCATCCGTTGATACTATGTGTGATTCCCTATATATGCAAATTCTAAATCTCAGTTGAATGAATTCCTTCATTACATATAATATTGAAATGAACCATAGTGGTCCAATTTAATCAAAAAATTATTAAAATATCAACATTAAATATTGAGTCACATATATTTTAATGGGCATTTAGTTTAATATTTTTAGGGAGTAATAAAAAATTTATATTAAACGTCCCACGTGTTTACCCTAAAATAGACATTTTTATCACTATATGTTATGTAGAACATTATATAACATGAATTTCATTACTGTTCAAATTTCATTACACATGATAATATATTTTAAATTATATGTGTCATCAAATGGGTCATAACCCATGGAAATTGAAATTTATGATTAAGTGAGATCAAATTATATATTCGGGTAAATATAACCATGAATTTTTTTATAATAAGTGAGATTAATATGATCATAACTAATATTTATTGAAAATATAAGAAATATAATTCAAAAATTAAAACAAAATTTGAGCATAACATATAACTTTTTGACATATCAATAAAAACATTCATTAAAAGCCATAAAAATAGTTCATTATTGATGAAATTCATAATTCCATAAAACGAATTCCATTCCAAAAGAAAATAAATAAAGATCTGAAACATTATTTTATATCTATAAATGTCTTCTTTTAGTACATTTTTTCTTAAGCATGACATATACCCAAATACCCATCCCAATTTTCATCACGAGGCCTATAGATGGATTAGGTATCTATAAATACAAAGACTCACCAATCACTATAATTTCCAATGAATTAATCATAGTACGTAATTATGAAACTATAAAAGTTTTATAAAATATTATATAGTAATAAATGAACATACTTATATTAATAATTAATTTCATATTTATAAAATATTTCAATTTAAAAATTTTAATATATGTCTACTTAATAATCACTTAATCTTACATTGTATAAAGAAAGTGTTGTATGGTAAATAAATAATTTTACTAGTAAAAGCATATATATTTCCTAGGTTAGAACCGTTCAATCAAAGTATAGAAATTTAGAGTGTTTGCGAATTAGAAAAAATCTAAGAATTATAATACCTATAAAAGAGGATGAATTAGATAGGTAAAGGTAGTGATTGATTTTTCCATGTTTAATCCCCTTGATTAAAATATAATGATATAACTTATATGGTATTCCTTAGATAGTATATATACTAAAAAGGTGAATAAAATGGTAAATATGATTCATATCTTAATGAAAGAAAATAGAGAAGAAAACAAACTTATGGTAGTAGTAATGAAACAATAAATATTACATTAATGGGATTATATGAAATTTAAAATATAATGTTATTAAATATATTTAGACTAAGTAAGGGAAATATTCTAGTTAATAGATTATATAAAATAAAATATTATGCATGATATCAAACACATCTCATTAAATATTAAAATTATGTTATGTAACACTATGTGGTTTTAAAACATTCTCTTCAAAATCCATTAAATGTTATAATATTTAATTAAACATTAACTTCCATCAATAATTAGGGGATATTGATACCATATACTTAGTTGGAACCAGATTTATGATTTCAAATAAATCGTGGAATGCAATAATAAATATGTATCAATGTGATGAAAATTGAGATAATAATCACCCTTCAAGAAAAATAATATCTCATCTTAGTATCATTGGACAAAAATTTTTAAGGAAAATTATTGAACACAAAAAAATTAAGGAAGAAATAAAGTAATATTTATCTAATTAGTAGAATAAATAAATCATGGATCAATACAGTTTAATAAAAAAGTTCTAATTGAAAGGATCAAAATTGAGTTTGGAAAAACCCTAACCTTAATTAAAAAATTTCTCTTAAGAGATAGAATCACCAATATATTAAAAAATTTCATAATAAAAACCTATTTTAGAACATTATCAATATCAACTTACGTTCATAAAATCCATTTATAAATTTTCACTACATGTATAATTGTTAGTTGCTATCTTTTTTCAATATCCCGTGTGAGTTATGCAAATAATTTTTTACATTTATTAAAATAATAGTGTTTTTATTCATTACTCAATCTATTTTCATCCAAAATAGATCATTTCAGGTTCTAAAATATATATGTTATATTTATTAAAATCTTATGTTATCATTGTATAAGCTTTTTATTTATGTTTTTTGAAAGATGAATTAAATTAGCTTATTTATGTAGATTTATACATCAACAAATAGATTTTAATTATAACTTAAATTTATAATAACAAATTATTCAAGAACATAAGATAATAATTTTTAGTTCCCAAAAATTAATAATATTGTAAATATTTCCACAGTCTTCATTGATAGAGTCCTATAGAATTGTTCTAATAAGATGTTAGACAAACTCAAAAATGAACATGGTTAAACACAATGGGTTAGAATGGTAATATAATTATATACAATAAATTTATCAAAATAATAATTTTATTATTATTTATTTATCTAGTTTCATCAATTTCATATTCTTTTGATAATACATAATATTTAAATGAAAAATTTATAAAATTACTTCTTGTTTCTGGTAGTCCGTACAACACTTAGTTTACGTTTTATTTCTTGAAAAATTAAGGGGGATGGAGGTAGTTTATAATATTTCTATTTATAATAAGAAATATATTATATTTTAATGAATTATTCATTACATCTATCATTATAAGTATTTAAGAGGTGGTGGTGAAAAATGGAAGATGGCATTTTATGGACGTCATAGTTTGCGCAACAAATTATCAATTTTATTTTGTTTTATAATTATATGTAAGGGGCAAAATAAGTTTTATTCATTAAATGTAATAAAATATTAATATTATAATTATATTTTTGTGATTATATAATAATTTTTATGATAGTTATGTATTTGATAGAATAAGGGAAATGTAAAGGATTATGTATAGTCACTTTGAGACTATAAACATTCACTAGAATTTCTCTCTAGAATGGAATTGCATAAGATAGCTAATTAATACATGAGTATTTGGATATTTATATAGGTTTATTATTAGTAAAAATTAGATTCTTTTAGTAATATATTTGATAAATTTTTTGTTCTATGATGGGTTGTTTTTTCCCTTTAAAAATTAAATAAAAAGGAATATTTTTTAACACACATTACTTATAAGAAATGGAATGACACTTTTGAATATTAATTTGTTCCAAAATTGATATATAATTTTATTTTAAGTAATATTTGAATATTAAATCTTCAAAAATTTATTTATAAAAATTTTCTATTAATTTTTTATTTCATTTGATTTTATAGTTTTTTTACCATTTTTTATTTGACTGAAAATTAATTATTTTTTTTCAAATACATTTGAGGAAAAAGTGAGAAACCAAACAAGAATTCATGAAATACAAAACATATCACCATGGAACAAATGTTTTAATCCAAAAACATCAAGCCATCATAGAGGAGCCCTGAACCAGCATCAAAGACGAAAAAAACAGTTTCCTCTTTCTCCTCGTTGCCGACAAGCTATCTCGTGCATGAATGCACGAGCCTGGTACCGATGGCAAAGCCAGGCCCTCTCAAACATTCAAATCCATAGAGAATTCCACGACAAAACGGATGCTCTAAACCCTATATGGAGCAAACCCTTGTGAGAGAGATGCATCAACCCAACCTCGAACCATCAGAGACCTAAAATTCACAAAGCCAAAAATCCCTTAAACCGATTCAACAAATTCAAACAGCCACTCCACCATATCCAAGCATTGAAAACATTGTCAAAACCACTAAGGTCAATAATTGAATTGAGTACCATCCTCAAAAGAACGTTCATGACTCCAAATTGATGTATGACAAAAACCAATACAATTCCAGGACCATCATCCCTTATTAACCTGCAGAACAATTCAACAGGCAAGAAAATCAAAACCCAAACCAATCAAAATCAACCATGAGCGGAAAATCCATAGCAGCAAACCCAAAATCCAGGAATAATCATGAGTAGAAATTTCGTAGCAGAACCTGATCCAAAAAGAAGAGCATTCTAACCAAAATTTGACCAACAAAATCATTGCCCAAAAAATTGAAGAGACCAAAAAACAGAAACACCAACAAAGTAGACCCAACCAAAACCAAACGAAGACCCAAAATAAGAACGAAGAAGCTTAACCAACTCACCAGCAACCCAAGCACCAAAAAACGCCAGAAAAATTCCCCATCACAAACTAGATCCCATTTCTCATCACTGCCATCCCAAAAAATCCTCCGAGACGACAACCGATTACCTAATGAACCCACAGCAGACGATGATGCAGCCCTCAGACGTGAAAAGATAACTCAGCCACAGAACCAACTCATGCTGCTAGAAAGATCCCTATCCGAAAGAGGGAGATAAGAGCGATCATTCCAGAAATGAGAAGAAAGGTTGTGTCGGCCGAGTCGAAGAGTTGACACCTCCATGGAGGAGAAACCACAAAAAATAGTCATGCCAAATGAACGACGATAATCTAAAATAATATTTTCCGTCAATGTGATTCAATTGATAATTAATATAATAATGAAATGATTTCAAGCATATATATAGGAGAACTAATTTTTTTAAATGATATTTTCACTATTACGAGTTGTTCATCTTATTTATCATTTATTTATAAGGAATGTAATTTTTTTATGTTTGTAATTTTATTTATGGATTAAAATTATATATTACGTTAAAATTACTTGTTTTGAAGATAATGGTGTTACTATTATCAAATTAAGGTACTAATATCTTAGTAACAAAAAATTTATACGAAATATATTTTGAATACATTAAATAATATTTTAATTGTATATATAACATAAAATCCTATTTTAATTAAATAATTTCCACAAGTGATTAGAATTTTTTTTAAATTTATGTGAATAAAATAATTTTATAGATACAAAATACTAATTTCTCTAAATTTTATATGATGGTTTTATAAAAAAATAGTAATTTTACATGACTTATATAAATAATATATATAATTATTTTCAATATAATAATTTTTTATAAAAGTAAAATAATTTATATATTTTTTTAATGACATATAAATTGAAGTCTGAGCTTTATAATAAAATTTTCACTATTCACCAAAACACATTTTTTCATAAAAAACAAAACAAATTATAAAAATACAATTTTTAAATTCTAAATACAGAAATTGAATTTTAATAGAATCTTTTTTATTTAAATTTTTTACCATTATTTTTCATATACAATATATAATGAAAATATTTTAAAAATAATAAAATATCTTTTATATAATGTTAAAAGTAGAAAATTTCTAAAATAAATTATATAAATAAAATAATAAAATAATAATGAAATTATTATATAATAATAATTTATAGTTACATATCCATTCATGATCATTACGTATGATCTAATAATATGGTTCACTCATGTGGTAGTATATTATGTTGATTCCTATTGCATATATCTCATGTAAATTTCAATAATCTTAAATTAATGTTACCTAATATTTCTCATTCAATATTTATAAAATTTTGGATTGGGATTGGATAGGGTGATTCCATAAAGATTCTACTTCCTTCACTATCTCATATAAAATTGTTTTTTATAGAAGTATTATGATGATCGATTCTATTTTATTAATCTTTTTATTGATTTCACAATATTAACACTTCATATTATTCTCCTAATATTGAATGATAGTTTTTAATTGTATTTATTATTTTAAAATAACATGTATTAATTTTATTTTAGTGTTTCATTCTTAATAAACCATTAATATAATTTATAATAAAATAAAATATTGTGTGATGTTTTAGATCATTACAATAAATATTTGAGAGAAACCCTCAAATACATTTTCTTGTGATTTGGGAATGTGATGAAATAAAGTTCCCCAAAATAATAACCCTCTAAAACATGATAAAGTAAAAACAAATACCAATTCTAGATATATTTTTATCTAAAGAATATAAAATTTTTATTGTTCACTCATGAAGTTATAACTTATTGGTGCTCTACACAATGAATTTTTGGAATAATTATATAAACATCTGAAGTATAGGGATGCCTATATAATGTGTGAGAACATAATGGAATTGGTAATATTCACTGATGAAAAATGAAAATATTTTTATTTCAAACTAATTAAATATCTTCTAATATTTATGTGAAGTATTTAATGTACATGGTCACATTGAGTAAGTATTCTTTTAAAAATAAACAATGAATAATTCTTATATAATTTGGTTAAAAAGTCCACATAAACTATATAAATTATATAAGATAACAATGGAATGGAATGATGTGATAATTTCTAATGAAATTAATTCAAAAAATATAGAAAACAAGATATTTGATTCATCTTTGGGATAAAATTGTCATGATACTTAAAATGAGATCAAAAAAGAAATAAAAAATTGATACACAAAAAGTAATTAATATATTCTATTATAAAGAAAGGATACTAAAAATTTACTCACTCGTGAATGTTGTGGATTCGTTTATTAAAATAAGTATAAATGTAAAGAATAAAAGGACTGTATAATAAAATAAAATGTCTAATAAATTTTCGAAGATGTCTCTTTAATATCCATGTTAAGTATCAAAATAGATCATGAAAATCCAAAAACTCACAATTTCGATAGATGATTATGATAAATAATTAAAAACTATATAAATAATCATTAACTAAAGTGAGAGTGGAATTAACGTTATTCCACATGTAGTGGTAGATGAGTTTCACAAGTGGTTATAAAAAATGATGACCAACATGTTTAAAAGGTTATTTTCGGTATATCCCTAAAGTTATGACATGATTTTAAGGATTCATAATTAATATTCCTTGATCAAGGATAAATGTTAATAAATTTAATTCCTTTTCTAGGTGGGGAATATAATTTGGAAACTCGTCTTTATAAGAAAAATGCACCAAATTTATTTAAAATAGTCAATATTATCATGAGACCTATGAAAAATAAAAATTTAATGATATAAAACCTAAGGATTTCACTAAAATTTACTGTAAGATAAGGATGTAAAAATTTAGTAAGATGATATTCTCAAACATCGTGTTCAATATAATAAAAAATGACTTCCACCATATTCTATATTTTCTTTTGAATTTTTGTTATTTATCTTCACAGAAAAAAATATTATTCCTTTTCTTAGTGATATAATAGAAAAATACATTCATGTTGTTAAAAATAGAGAAAATATTTGAATTAAAATAAACTTATTCTAATAAAATAATATAACATATAAATATATAATAGAATAAATGGTCAAATCTATGCGAAAGTCCCCATTATACCTTAATAATTAGAATACAATTATCACAAATATATAACTTCTTGAAAAAAATATTACTCCATTAAATTATGGAATTAATCAAGGTTCCAAAGAAACTATCATCCCTGATGTATGTTTACATATTATATAATCCATGTTTTGTCGGTATAAAAAACAATATTGGAAATTTTATTTTATCAATTATTTGAAAAATTAATTTTATTGAAAGTTAAAAATATGATTTCTATGTTATTTAACCTATGATTAATGATTGAGTGTATTAATGTATGTATTTGTGTGATTTCTTTAATTTATATGGAATTATTTAATAGTAATATCTATAAAAAATCAATATGTTGCCTTCACCTAGACAAATATATAATCACCCATTAAGAAAAATATCACAAAATTTCTAATAATACGGTATTATATTTTATTTTATTTTGAATAAATATGTTCTCTAATTGATTCCCTAATGTGTTCTTTATTGTTCATGGACCATATAGACATAGAGTTATATGAATGATGTAACATTTGTAAAGAATTAATTTTTACTATCTAATATCAGTAACTTTATATTTACTATTAATAATAGGGATATATAAGAAAAATAAATCGTATAGAATTGATAATTAGTACTTATGTAATTTTTAATTAATCAATTTATTCATAGTTATGTTACACTATTGATTATAAATTTATAGTTATTGTTACACTAGTGTTTACATTCAAAATATTCATTACATAGAACATATGAAGTCCATAAAAGTAAATTTGTAGATGATCATAATGATTCAACAAAAATCTCATTAGGTTACACTTCTATCATTGTATGTTACATGCATTAATTTATATAAATTCTACTGAAAACATAAGGATGAAAAATAGATTCATAAGGATTAGTCATGATTACATTGATAGTTTGTATCTCTATTTTATTCATCCATTATTAATTCCATGAATGATTAAGGTTATTGGAGAAGAAGGTTTTGAGAAGTTGTATACTTTATTTTGTAAATCTCAGTTCTTTTATAATAGATTAAATAGATTTTTTCGAATATAACTAATAATTATATATGAATATTGGGAATACGAAATTATGTAATGATGAAGTTCTATTTTATGAAGATTAAATATCATGTTTTTCATGTAGATACAATATTCATGCTATTTATTTTGATTTCGGATGATTCTGATTTCAAATCATGATAATATGAGTTTTAAATTAATGAAGTGTTAAAAATTTTAACAAAGTAATAGTTTTTTTATATGTAGTTACACTGTGATGAATTTTCTGTTCCATATTATTGTGATAATAATGGAGAATTTCATTAATGTATCTTTCTATATTCGATGTATATACAACGAAGACTATAGAAAGAAGACCGTTAAAATCATTCCATTTCAATGAAGGAAACTTTTATACAAGGTGATCGAGTATACCTAGAATCATTTTCATGAATTATTTATTGATGATGTGCATGAGAAAGAAAAAAAAATATAATATCAATTTTTCATGAATATTTTTGTAGCCTTTTCATCAAGAATATTTAAATGATGATATTTTTTGATAAATTTTAAATGATATTGAATTTTAAAGAAATATATGATAGGATTTATATAGTTTGAAATTTCAAATATTATCGAAATAAAATTAAAAGTATGTTCATATTATAATTTTCAAATATTCAATGGAATAAGGAATTGAACTATGATTTACTAATGTATTTATATAAGATGAAAATGGGGAGAATAAAGGAAAAAACAATTCTTGATTTCAATACAAACCTAGAGTTTAAAAGAGTGAGGTAGTTACAGCCATGTATTCATGTTTTTCAAACTAGGTATTGATGAAAAAAAAGAACCAACACTATTGGGTAAAATAAACATGATATAAATTCTATATAAATAAGGGGATAGGATTGGTAATTTTAATAATTTTTTATTTGTCAACCAAATCACTAATGAAGAAAAATGAATGACCATTCTTAAATTATTTATATATGGTAGATGTTTGAAAGAGAATGATGTATCCTAATACCATTATAATATTTTATAAATAATTTAATATATTGTTCTCTTTCATAGAAGACATAAATTATAATTTATATTAATTTTTAAAAATTTATGTGTATAATAATGTATATATTTTTAAGAGAGATACATGTATGAGTTTTTATGAAATTTTTGTTTGTCCCTATATTTATATTAGTTTCTTTCTATAAAATTTATATAGAAAATTAGGGATAATAATATTTGTGTTCTTTGTGTTGGATAAATACCATTATGAACCGAGTATGTAGTGAAGAATGTTTTTGGTGGGACTCACTATTAATATTTGGTATTTTTTCATATTCATCTCTAATGAATATATATAATTGAAATCCAATGGTGAGATAAAAAATATTTTAAGAGAGGTCAATTCACTAAACATGTGTGGATGAAGAATGTAAAAAATTTTAAATTTGGTTAAAATATACCAATATTAATTCTCCACAACCTTCTCATTGTTAGACATATCCCATTTGATCAAATATATATAAAAAAAATAATATTTTTCCTCTTCATACCTAATGATATCTATATTTTGTAAATATCTATTTTGGATTAAAAACACATTTATTTTTTGTATATTTTCATGAATAACATTTTTTATATTTCCATGCATCTATAATAGATTTTATTTTGGGTTCCTCAATGTTTTGTTCATATAGATTTGGATTGGTTTTGAATTTAATCCTTCATAATAGAAGTAAATATATATTTTGAAAATGAATTATCAAGATTAAGTGGAACATTTTTAAAGGGGTCTTGTATATACAAATAATAAGTTGATCTCAATAACTCTTTTCTGTAAAATTGTTTACTTCTTACCAAATAATCCTCATTAGAAAAACTTTTTATATTCTCACCTATTTTATATATCAATGTACACATAACATGTTTTTCATTCATGATGGCTAATTTAATTTAAAAAAGTATAAATATCATAGTGGGTATTATTTTATTATCTTTAATGGATAGCACAATTTCATATAACATCTCTTTTATTCTCTAAAAACTATCATCATACAACTTATGTCTTTCATACAATGACTTTTCATTCTCCATTACCTTTCCTTATTTCATTTTCAATTGTGTATTCTAGACATAAATTGTAGTCTTATGATGGTATTTAAATTCATTGTACCTTATTTAAATAACATTAAATTATTTTTATATATATTTTGTTTCCTAGAATAAAAAAATTATTAAATTATGAGAAATCAATTTTTAACTCCACTTTTCCATCTTTTGGGGCCTCATCATATTAGCACAGATTCTTTCACAGTAAATTTTATTTCTATTCCATATTCCTTAATAAATTAGTTTTTCTATAGATGGGTGATATCATCCATCAATTCATTAAACCAATCCAGAAATAGATAAATTATATCGTCAGGATCATCTATTACGATATCCTTTATTTAGGGATGTAATTAACCATATGATTTATCAATTCGATCATATGAGATTTAAAGAACCCCATATATTCATTCACCAGATGAGATGACAATGAAGATACATTTTAGTTACCACATATATATGTAAATCATATTGAAACATGATGTGTATGTGTTATAAATGTTCATATCAATTTATTTTTCAACGAAGTCATCAATATTAATGATATTTTTTATATCGTCATAATTTAATCATGTACATGATTATTTTATTCCTCATTACATAAGAGGAATTACGATTCATATATTTAAATGGATTCCAACTTTTATTTTTGATTCATATAAGTGGTTGATTTTTAATATTAATTATATTTATCCTCTGTAGGTTTTCATTTTATGTATTCTTTGGAAGAAAAACATAACCCCTTAAATTATTAAAATCATTAGATAATAGAGATTCCAATTAGAGTTGGACCACTATTATTTTATATAAAAGAATTATCCACCAATATTGAATAAACACACTCAAATAGGGGTTGAATATTTTTGAGTTTCTTACTGTAACACTTTGAGATTTTGTGAAATTTGTTTTTTAATTAATTAAATCACGTTGATATTTTTTATATTTCATACAAACAAAAAATATATATTTTCTTACATTAAAATTATATGTTTCCTTTATAGAATTACTTGTTAATAAAGAACTATAAGAAACATATATTTTATCATTATCTACATGTATAACAAGGTGATCTTATGATTTATACAACACCGACTTCCCCAATGGATTTCTTAACAATCAAGATTTTGTGTTACCAAACAATTGTATAGTATTAAAAATAATATTATTTAATATAGTAATATAAAACCTGGACATTAAATTAAAATTTATTAGCTAGCTTATTAAAATGATTGGATACACAAATATAAAATTAATTCATTAGCGAAAAAATATTTAAATACTAATTTAATATGACATGAATATTTTTACATATAACAATATTTATGTTCCCAAATATTTTTTAGCAGAGTAATTTAAATTACATAAAATTATTTAGTTTTATTAATTCTTTATATATATATATAATGTTCAATTAAATATTTTTCATATTCATCCAAAAAATTTGATAGGAATATGATAAAAAAATATCAAAATTTACACAGAAATATCAAGATTTTTTTATGGGACATTTACCAGTTTTTTTAGACAACATATTTTGAAGATATATTTTGGAACTATTATATATATTATATTCCATAATATATTTAATTTTTTGAATCGTTATATGATGATCTATTTCTTAATAAATTGAGAAAAATACAAAAATTTAACTCAAAATTGCATCTCAATTAATTTTTTTAAAAGGTTAGGATAAATTGATTATGTATTTTAATGTTATATATGGAAAATAAATTATCAATTTATCCTATTTAGGTTGTTGAAATAAATTTAACTTTTAATTTGGTTTTTAAAACCTAGAAAACATTTTTCCATTTTTACATCAAAACCCATACTTTCATCCAATAATGGATTAAATTTAAATTAATTTATTCCCCTTACGTGATTTGAATTTTGAAAAATGGATTTTTATATTTGGAATTACAATAATTTATAATTTATAATATGACTGATATAGTATTTTACCAAATATATTATTGAACGTAATTAAATTTAATTATGACGATTAATATTTAATTAAGATTAACTAGGGAAAACCATAATATTAAGGCCTAGTATGAGAATAAACATGTCCAAAATCCATTATAGTTCCATATTTGTAACCTATGTTCCATTTTATTGAAATTTATCTATTATTTGAACCATTTTCCATAAAAAACATTGTTGGGGATTCTATTTTTGAAAATATTACCAGAGTGCCACTCCTCATCCACTATAAAAGGTATCCTCTCATCCTACATCCACACACCTCTCATGTCACAAATGTTCAAAAAAAATTAACCGAACAGCTCCCCAATATGCCTTATTTAATAATTTAATAATCCATTTAGACTAAAACCAATCTGTGTATGTCCTTTCTGTAAAAAAATATGTTACCCAATGAAAAAGTAACATCATCCCTCAATCTCTATTATCTTATTGTCATTATCCACCTTCTAAAGTATCCTTATTATATTATTATACCAAAACAAAATTATACTCAATATACATATATTTTATTTAATAATTATACATACACATAAACACACATTCCTCAAATGGGTAACAAACAAACCTTTTATGTGTACTATGAACTACAGCCTCATAAAATGATGATTGTTCAACCATCCTTTACCAGCTATCATGGTGGAAATTATGATAAAAATACTATTTGAATATAATATTTATTATTTTTAAGGTGTATTATATCTTATATAATTATTTTAAATCCCATATCTTTTATCGTTTTCATCCTGTTTAAATAAGATAAATTTGTTTGAGAAAATATTGGATACCACCTCCTCAAAGCGATTTGATTCGTTCATAGACTGCAAGGAATGTATTTAGGATTTTTTTAGGTAATTATATGACATATATGATTAATAATTATATTATAATATATATATATATAAATATACAAGTATAATTTTGTGTCATTTACTCTCTATATTTTCATAAGACAATAAAACTGAAGCATTGTTTATGCCTACGTACGACATACCGTCTTCATGAACATTGTATACAACTTCATAAATATATTTTATATTTGTTATTATAATTAAAATATAATTAATATATATGATATTTATATAATTTTTTCATTAATTACATCATAATATATTCATAAGGACCAATGATATCATGAATTACAACACATGCGAAAAACAATGAAGATATTACCTAATGTGTACACTTAAACATTGAACAGTAAATAATGGGGTAATATAAAGTATTAATGATATAATATATAGTATTATATAAAATAAAATTGTTTAGAAAATAACATAAAATAAAGATGAATTTATTAAAAATATTGTTTGGATGACTTTAATGAGAGTCAAGTCACAAGGTAAGGACATTTCATCTCACATTTAATTTCTTCGATACATATGATTTATTCAACACATATACCTTTTGTGTGATTTGAATACTAACCATGAATGTATTATATGATTTTTATAATTAAGGTTTTGGGTATTTTAAGGGGAATTTTATGATATTTATTTCTTGGGGTTTATTTTTCATGATTTACCATGTTTGAAAAGTTGTTTTGTCTCAATTTTTCATCTATGAGACCCATTCCATTTCATAAACATTAAATTTTATATGTGTTCTATAAAATGAAATTTACATTTTATTACACTGTATTCATTTTTTATCAAATTTTAATGCTGAATGTAATTTCATATTTTAATATTTGGAATATAATTCAATATTACAATGTGGTACAATTTTATTGAAAAAACCCCATTGTGTATTGAGATTATTTATGATCTCCTTTTCATTAATGAAATATTAGTATTAATCCTCCACGAACACAAATGAATTTTAATATTCTATATTTATTCTAATTCATTTTATTTTTTAGTTCCATATTTCCTATCATTTTCACATAATATAATTAATAATTATTTTAAAAATATGACCATACCAATATCTTCAGTAGGAAATATATGTTCTCTAAAAACCATGATTTCCAAAAATGTATTATTTGAATATTATAATAATATTATAGTATATTTAAAATAAATTTATATCCTTTTTTTATTTACCAATGTTTTCAAGGAAATATTACTTTAACATTTAGAATAATTAAATTATCTATCAATTTTACCGTGAAAAGGGAATATAATGTTTAACTTGTAAAACATTTAAATATTTCAAAAGGTAATTAATTTTAAGATTCCTTTACATTTTTAAATGGGGAATTTTTATGAAGATATTTTTAAAATAAATTTTCATGGAAATGGATTTCAATTCATTTTCATGATATCTTCATATGTTTTCAATTTAGTTTTTAATGAATATGGTTTTGAAAAGGTTTTTTCCATATATTATATGATTTTGATGAATAATAGTTTCGAAAATATTTTCAATATCTTATACATTTTTTCAAATGAGATGTTGCCCTGTAAATGTTTTCAATGATTATTTTATATTTTTTCATGTTTATTTTCATGAAAATGGCTTTTAAAATCTTTTTCATGTTATGATGTATTTTTCAAAGGTGAATGGATAATATCCTCATGATGATTTTTAAAAATAATTTTTAAAATAATATTTTATATAAAATAAAATGCATTTATGTTACTCCTGACTTCTGCGGAAATGATTCAATTTTCCATTTCATATTAATTATCTATATAGATTTCATTTAATATCATGGTATTTACAAAATCAGTTTCACATTCACGAGTTATATGCGTATGAAACTAGCTTCTTTTGATGGATTATTCTTTGATGAATTGTTTATGAAACACCTCTATTTTCCATATGTTATGATATGATTATTATGTCTATGAAACGAATTTCATTTAATGGGTCATGTTGTGATTGTCTAAACTTGTCTAACATGTAACTATGATTTTTTTATGCAATGGTTGGGACATATATCTACCACCATAACATTGGGTAATGATTTTTATCTCATGAGACGGACATGGATTGAATGAGGAGTGACGAATCAGTATTACAAGGATAAAATTAGAAGTGAAATTGAATGAGTGATACAAGGATGCAGTTGGTTATGAACACCGTTGTTTAAATTACTTTCACCACTAGGATGCCTTTAGCTACAATGCCTTGAATACAATAAAAATCATTATATATTCTTATGTGTCTTCTAAAATTTGATGTTTTATTCCAATGTTATGATTTCATAGATTTATTTATTTATTTTATTTTGATTCATGACTTATCAAATACCATGATTTATTCCATTATTCATGTTTATCATCTTCAATATGCCAGGTATGATCTTTTATTTTCATAATCATGTTCTCATACACAAATGATCACGATTATTCCTTCAAATCTAAAATTATTTATCCTTACTGAGCATATAATATCACACCTTTTATGTTTTCTTCCTTCCGGTTATGATAATATGTATTACATCTGAGTTTTATATGAAACTTTCTTTTCAAGATAAACCTGGTTATATATAATGTATCCCAATTATGTACATGTGTTCATGTTCCCAATTCTGCAAAGACAATAGAATAATATGGTCTTTAGGTATCCATTTTTCTATTTAACTATTCTGAAAATTTGATGTAATGTTCATATACCCTAATGAAAAATCACTAAAATTAGAATTAGAAAAAAAAATATTATGCTAATAATTGAGATCTAGGATGAGAAAAACATGGTGAGATCTCAAAAAACCATCATAGGATAAATCTATCTATATTGAAAAGTATAAGAAACTATTCTGAAATTAAGATAATTTAGAGAGTGAATGGTTACCTATAATGAAATACCAATCTTAGTACTACATGTTTATGGGGCTCAAGAATCTATGTATAATGTTGTAACAAATCCTACAACATGTCTTGGTGTTTTTTAGGGGTAATCTGGTAAGTGATTACTGGCCTTGCTACAGACCTGGATTGACTCTCCATGGGCATAAGGTTTGGAAATTACCAAACTCTTAACAAACCATTTCGATTGATTTTAATAGAATATGAAAATAAATAACATATTATAAACATATAGTGTTGTTGATTAAAATATAGGAATAATATTTTATTCATTCTTTATGTAATTTTGTATAATTAGTTGGTTTTGTTTTTGGATATGTATTTCTCGCACTGTGATTTTTGGTTTTATTCAATAGGGATATTTCAATGTATCATGTTTAACAATGAATATTTCAAACATAGAAATTATTGGAATTATTAAAAATTATTACCTATGTGGAAATATAATAAACATAACTAGGAAGGTGGAATAAATATTGGTTATACAATTGATGAAAAAGAGGATTCAAACGACATGTGAAAGGTATGTCATCTTATTCTTTTATTGTTTTAATTAAACATTAGATGTATGATTATATTGAGTTTGAGTAACCATATGAAATAACTCATAATTCATATTCTAGGAATGAGTTATTTGGTAATATTTTGATGAATCATGTTGAATGGTTTGAGAATAATGTTAGAGGAATGATGTACTTTTGTATCTTAGTTCAATGATTTTGTTTTATAAATAATGAAATATATATGTATTTTCATTATAATTATTCATTATGTATAGAAAATTATACATTTTATGGTGATTAAGACATAGAAAAGATTTATTTTGATTAAGGTATGGCAACCTATAATGTGATAATGGTGTTGAGAAAATTGTATTTCACATTGAAAAATAGGTGATTGACTTGGATAATGTAAATTTTATTACACTGATTACCTAGGATCTAATTAATGATTGGTTTAAATGGTTGTATATGTCATCAGAGATGAAGAATAAAACTTCTTGGATTTATTTAATTTATCTTGTAACCTTTATATTAATGAATAATTAAAATTTTCCCAAGGAATTTATGTGAATTTAGGTAATTACAATGATTCAAGAGATAAATTATGAGGGTATTCACATTATTAGAAAGTGAAAACAAATAGATACTCTTTTAAATATTTGGGATCAATGATAATATTATTTTTTAATAATATTATATTGTTTATTATTTTTAATATTTGGAAGGGTTATAATGTTAACCACTTATTGAAAGTTTATGTTAAACTTAAGATGATGAATTTATGTAGTGAGTTTTTTTAAACATTAGTTAAAAGTCTATTTATTAGTTAACCTTATTTTAATGATGTATGTTATATTTATTTTGGAAATTCAATAATATTGTTTTATCAAAATATATCATGTATTTTAGGAGACAAACCATCATGTATGGAAGGGCCGTAGGTCTTGAACCAATGACTAAAGGATTATAAGGCTTTCAAACCAACCATTGGCCTATGTAATGTCCTAGTTAATTTTTTATTTTATATTAAAAAATATGTTAAATAATTTTTTTTGTTATTGATGTCCTTAATCACTCCATATTATTTACTCTTCTCCTCCAATTCCATATTTTTAATTCCAACCTATGTTCTCATTTTTGGAATCCTTGGTATATGTCACTATGGGTAACTGCTATGTTTCCAATATTCTTTTTGTAAAATAAGTATACATAATAATATTTACGTTGTGGGTTTAATTGAAAGGACTTTCAATGTATCACAATTTTTATAAACTAGATTAAATTTGATGGAGAAATTCATTTTACGGTGGGTAGAATGTATCACACAAAGATATTGTGAATTTTTATCAAATTAATTTAATCACTTTGATATTTTCTTTAATTCAAAAAACACTAAATATGTCATTTATTATATTAAATCACTAATAATGGATCCAGAAATACCATGTTAATTATTCAATACACAGAACACAAAATTTAACATTATCTATATGGATTATTTTGATTATCATACATTTCATGAAAGTTATACATTCCTTGATGTCTAGCGTATCATGTAAGACATATTATTACCAAATAGTAGTATATTCTAAAAAATATTAATGATTAATATAATAATATATAAAATATTGGAGAAATCATTTTTTATTAACTAAAATTTCAAAATATTTGGTTTCAATAAATATAAAATTAATTCATTAGTTATAATGAATATTAAAAAAAATTGAGTATAAAGGAAATATTACTATAGAAAACTATTTTTAAGATCTAAAAATTGTTATATATTAATCAATTATATTACTTACAACAATCATGCGATATTAATTTAAAATATATATATATATAATATTGAATAAAATATTTTTTATTTTCATTGAAATATTTTATATGAATTAGATAAGAACAAATGATGTTTTATAAAAAAGACCCTACATTTTTATTATTGAACTTTTATCGAATATTAATGGTGAACAGACATGAAATGTAAATTTTGGTTTCATTATATATTTTATATATAAATGTAAAAATTATATTTTAATTGAGACATAACAATTATTTTAGGGTGAAGTTTTTGTATTTTTTTTGTCTAGTAGTATTTATTAATGATTAGTCAAAAATATTGAAATTTAAATCAAAACTAATTTTACAATTAATTTTCTAAAATGATAAATTAGTTTCTTTATTGATTTTGTTGTTCATAAATAAAAACAAATTCACCATATATCCAATTCAGCTTATTGGAATCAATTTCGAATTTAAATTCATTATAAAAACCATTAACACTATTAATCGTTTTTATATTAAAACACTACATTATCATCCCATCTGTGAAATTAGAATTAAATTAATATCTGACACTTCTATGTTATTAATTTGAAAAAATTGGATTCTGTAGATATAATCTATGTAATTTATAATGTCTCGTAACATAAATTTAGTATCATTCCTAAAATATTAGTGATGTTAATTAAAATTAATTACAATGGTTAAGATTAATATAAACTTTACATGGGACTCAATCATAACCATAAGGCCTAATATGACCTAGAAAATTGTCCAAAGTACATTTTATGACCATATTTATACTATATACTCACTCTTATATTTTTTGTACATTTATTGGATCCAAATCCAATAAAAATGTTGTATATGAGGTTTCCTTTTGCGAGAATATTATAAGATTGCCACTCATCCTCCACTATAAAAGGCCTCCACTCCTCCAAATTCCACACACCTATCAAATTACATATATTCCAAAAAACTCAACTAAAATAACTCCAAAATAACCCACTAATCCTCCATGAATCCTTCTTTTGGGTATAATGAAATACATTGATGTCTTATTGTGATGACAAACAAAATTCCCAAAGAAGAGGTAACATCCTCCCTCAAACTCCATTATCTTATTTTCATTCACCATCCCCTCCATTCTACTTCATAATTTTTTATAAAAAAAACATAATAATATATTTAGTAAGATGTTTCTAGACAATTTTTTAGTTCTACACATAAACACATTTCCATTAAATATTTAATGATCATACTGCTTTTGTGTACGTCAAACTAGTACCTCGTAAAAGAATGATTTCTCGTTCTTGCTTTACCACCTATCATGGAGAAAATTATGATGGAATATATACTTTCATATTATATTATTTATATTTATAATTTCTTTAATATTATTTAATTATTTTACAACACGCATCTTTATACATTCCACATTGTGTAAATTTGATATTTTTTTAAGGAAGTTTGGGATATTGCATCCTCAATGCAATGTGATTCGTTCACAGACTACATAGAATTTATTAAAGATGTACTTAGTCATATTATATGACATGTATTATTAGTAATTATATTACAATAGTGATTTATATAGTTAAATAAATATATGTCATTTAGTTTCATTATTCTAATATGATAATAAAATGGAAATAGCGTTTATGCCTACGTACAACCGAACTATCTCCATGAACATTGTATTACATTTTGTACATATATATTCTATATATTATTATAATACAAATATTTTGAATATATATGATATCAATATATTTTTTTTTCTATAAATCATGATATTTGTATAAAGACCAAAGATATAACAAATTAAGACACATGCGAAAACCAAAGCAGATATTACCCGAAGCGTATACTTAAAAATGGAATTGGAAATAAGTACATAATATACAGTATTAGTAAAATAATATATAATATTAGAATAATAATATGAATCTGTACAATAGGTATAATAGTCTTACATTTATTACAAATGATGTTTGAATAGGTTCGAAGAGAGTCAATACATAATGTAAGGGAATTCCATTTGACTTTCTATTTCTATGAGACATATAATTTATTCACAACCCATTCTATTTGTGTGGTGTGTATACTGCTGATGTATGTATTATATGATTATAATAAATATATATATGGTTATTCAAATATAAATTATTTAATAATTCTTTATGGGGGACTATGTTTTAATAGTTATCAAATCAGTAAAGTAATTTTGTCTTAGTTTGCCTTCATTGAGACACATGCCATGTTATGAACCTATATTTTTATGTGAGGTGTATAAAAATCCATTGAAATGTTATAAAATTAATATTAATATTTTCATGATAATTTAAATCTCAATTCTATTTCATTTTCCCACATGGTTAGTATAACTCAATATGACAATGTGTTATGATTTTATTGAAACAATATCATTGTATATCCATATTGTTTATGATCATGTTTTCAATAATGAAATATTATCATATATATTTCAACAATAAATAAATATTTTTTCTCATATGGTTATTCTTAATTTCATAGTGTATTAGTAATAACCATCGACTCTTTGGTAATTAAAATAATTAATTTTTTTTCAAAAAATTAAACCTTAACACTATGTTCAGTCTAAAATATTTCTTATTTCAAAACCATTCCTTCTAAAAAAGTAGTAGAATATTTTTGTTCAAATATTAAATGAAAATTGAAATACATTTTACCAATATTTTTTACCAATTTTTTCAATGGATTCATATTGTCTATTTCGATAAAAGTCATTTTTCTGACCTTCTAAACCTGCAAAAGAAATTTTATTTTTAGTTGTACAAAAAATAGATATTTACCCACAATAATTTCAATGAATCATTCATTACATGGTTAAAAGGTTAATTTTTAAAAATATGTTATCATAATTGATTTTGAAAAAAATTGTTTTCAAATTTTATTCAAACATTCATTATACATTATCATAATATTTTTACTAGATAGTTGTTTTTATAAGGATTTCATGCTTCTTTTATATGTTTTCAACAAAAAATAGTTTTCAAAATATTTTCAAGATTATATATATGTTAAAAAAGAAAAAAAGAATTAAATTTTTTTCATTGACTCCTTTATAATTTTCATGATTATTTTAATAAAGTTTTAATTTAAAATTTTTAACAATATAAGAACCATTATTAAAATATTAATGGATAATTTTTTCCACAAGTGTATTTAAAAAATATTCCTATTCTATTTCCCATCCAGGTTAATATATTTTTTCCTCATTTAAATGTAGGGAATTTATTTTTTGTTTGCAATTTTATTATTTATCTAAAATGGTTTAAATTTTATAGAATAATGGTTATGAAATCCATTTTCCTTTCACTGGTTGTATTCTTATGAGATCCAACTATTTTCATGTGTAATGATTTGAGGAAATGACTGTGAAACCTTTAAATTTCACACATTTTAATATATGATTAAAGTTTTATGAAAAAAATTAATTTTCATGGGTTATGATATAATTTTTTAAAATCATGGTGCATATATACATATGATATAATTATTAGATAGATTGGATATATATCTCCTTCTAATGGATTGGTGAGGGATTTGTATATCAGAGATAGACATGCTTAGAATGATGAGTGAAATCAGTTCAATATTATATGACTAGAATGAGGAGGGAAATGGGTTCAGTAATACAGGGGTGGAATATGGGATAAAACATTTTCAGTAATGGGCTTTTTCCACTAATATGGACATGGAAAAATACCTTGACTACTATGAAAAACATTATACAAGCTTATTTGTATTCTATAATTCCATGTTTTATTCCTATGTTATGATTTCATGGATTATTTTCATTATTTAATTTTTATTCATGTCCTATGAACTTCTCTTTTTTATGTCATTATTCAAGTATATGATCACTGATATACAAGATATGATATTATATTTTCATTATCATTTTCTCATACCCTAATTATCTTGATTATTATTTTTTAAAAACAATATTTACCCTTATTGAGAATATGAACTCAACCCTTTTTATTCCTACATCACAAATATTTTGAATATATGTGTTGTGTTTAATGTTTCTAAGATGGTTTATAGTTAATTAGAACCTGTTCGTAGATAATGTAGCTCATATATGTACCATTTTTTATGTATCCATGTTCAAAAGGCACAATAATAATACAATTTTGGGAATATGTTTCTATAATGTTTTACATATTCCTCAATCTTTATGTATTGTTAATGTACCATAAGACAATGTCATTATACATATTACCCATTTAAACCATTATGAATCTCCTCCATCTACACTTATTCATTAAAAAGGACACTCATAGTTTTCCCACCTTCCCTTTCCATAAATGTATTTATAAATAGTAAACACAATGCATGGAATAACCAGAATTTTTAATTCGGGTACCCTAAAATATAGATGTCTACATCCCTACTGTCTATTATTTTTTAACACCTTGACAAACAACTCCCTTTTAATTATATAAATAAATAAAATCAATAGAATATACATTGAACATTACTAATATAAAAAAGAAATTATAATGAAAGAAATGGATATTAAATTTTTAGTTATGGAACAAACCAAGAACTCCTTTACTAATTAATATTTTTACCTACTCTGTTATGATGTTTGATAAACATTTTCATCATGTGTATTTCCATGATAGTTTATATCTATAACATATTTTACCAATGTGTCTTGCTTCATTACTCCCCAATCTCACATTCAATAGGCCTAGTGCTAGAAAATATCACCAAGTAGGGATATCTATAACATGGGAGAGCTTATCCTAAGTAACTATACACATGCACACATATCCATGCCCATACAAAGCTATAATGTAAATAAATTGATGAAATCACGTATGAATAAATCTAATCCCAGAACTAAAGTATGATAGGATGTAATGGAAATAAAATAGTAGAAAATATAATCCCACCACAAAGAGTATAAAAACAATTCCTTCATAAAAGTAATGATACATGTTACTATCAAAATACCAAAAGAAGAAACCACATATGATCAAATTTCAATAATTACTACCTCATCCCAGTACCTCTATGAATATTATAAAAGTTTTACCACCTGAAAAATACATGACATGTGTGGGAAAATCCATTGTAGGGTTGTACATAAAAATACCCAATTGGACACCCCAAAACCATAATAAATAAAAAAATAAAATAAAATATATCCCTATATATGTATATGTATAAAATAAATATAACAATAATATCCAAATATAATCAATAAAGAAACATAGATTAGATGTAAACCCACATCCAAAATGCCAAACTAGGATCCCATGTCGAATATTCCTCATAACATTCTTCCGAGAAAACACTCTAACAACTATGATATCACTAATGAAGACATTTTTAGAGGTAGTAAAAAATAGTTTTTGCAATTATATGTATAATTTTATAATTTGAACTAATACGACAAACAAATGAGGATCACACCCAAGTCCATGCGGTAGACCATCAACTATATTAAGATTTAATTGCAATGTAGAGGATACCTACCTGTGTAGTTTTTTTCACAACATTACCATTAATACCACCCTCGGAATGGAGATGAAAAAGTATCACCGGGAGACTCATGGAAGGATTCTGAAATTACTATCAAAGACGTCTAATTCAAGGGATCACTATCTTATATATGTGATGAAATTCCATAATCACCCATTGGGAAGGGATAAGTGGATAATACCTTACTGAAAAAGATCCAGATATATATGAATGAGGATCCACGACAACATTTTACGAGAACAATCCATGTTGTAAGGGAACACATCACGTCCTTTCGACCTGAGGTCTTGCCTATATAAACAATATATTTATTTTTTAGTGAAGAAGTAAAAGGATTATTTTTTTATAATTACTAGGATAGTACACAACATGTGTATTCACATACTATTAATTACCATATTAGTGTACATGGTGTGCTCATGCATGTGTAATCCAGCATGTGTATGTGTACCCTCTAAGGTACACGCTGGTTTGTTGGGAAGGGACACATTTTGTGTTATATGGTCACAAACCATGTAATCCATGACTACCTATAAACCCATATCCATTTGTAAGGGGTAACACATTGAAATTAGATCCACCATAAACATAATGTAGATTGGTTTTTTAGAAAAAACTATTTTTTCCCTCAGCAAATTATCCTGAAGTAGCATACCTGGATTTTATCATTGATCTCACTAGAAATAAAGTATCTACACTGAGGAAAACTAATTTTCATTAATCACTATATTTTTTCCTCAAAAACTACTAATAAAATGGAATTTTGAGTCCATCTATCATCATAAATAATAGATCATAATTTGGATACCCAAAATCATATGATATGTTGATGCTTCCAAAATCAAACCATCCTCATGCCATTCCATTACTAGATCTATGCTACAAAATTGTTACTCCCTGAAACGAGTTCATATTGAATATTTTTTATGGACATCTAACCATTGGCCAACAAATAACTCCTGTAATGAATGAAAAAAATTAGGGGAGAAATGAACAAGGAACTATCATAAAGAAAATTTCATAGTCGATGTTTATCTTCTACTTGATTAATTTCAATTTCAATGAAAAATTATGATATTCTAAATAATCACAAGGAAATTCTCAAAATAAATATCCTAAATAAAACCATATCCAATATAAATGATCCATGGTTCTATCTATTGGTTGATAGATATATTATTTTTATAACAATCAAAATAGTGAATGAAATCAAATTCAAACCACACCCTACCATGAGATCGAGAAATTGCTAATGAATAAGTGAGAAGTGCCATGATCATTGATGAGATCATCTAACTCCTTATTATAGCAGTCTATGATCATTGATTCAGTCCACATCCACTAATGGAATCCCCTTAAATTTGATTTAATGTCTTTCGAATGATATCTGGGATTATGAGGATAAACATGATAATCCTCCATAATCATTTTTAGAAATAATAAAAATATGTAACTATATTATTAAATTAAATTAAAAAATATAATCAATTTATTTATTTATTTTATGACTAGGATGAAATTTCCCCAAATTCCCCACAACAAAAATGGTTTGTCTTATCTTGGTTAAAAACTGCATTTTGAATCCAAATGTTCCCTAATAATTTTTATAATATATACATTTAGTTTTTATTACACCTTTTCATGAAAAATACACACTCGTTCTACTTAATATATGTGAACTATTTCATACATTTCTTCAAGCCACTCTAGCCCTTGGAATGACATCCTATCTCAGTGATTTATCTATAAAATAATCTATTCAATATATAAAAATAATACATGTAAATTTACAAGTCCTTAAACTCTACCCACCTTGGGTAATTAAATTCTGGAAATTCCAAAACAAGTATAGACAATGAGATGTGCATACTGAGTAAGAAAATAATCTTCTTACTACCATGTTCGCTCAAGGGGATTCTCATGATGCCACTAGAGTTGCACTAATGTAATTGCATGTCCACATTGGATCCTGGCTCACTAATACTCAATATTAATGGTGTAATCCGTAATTGTATCTTCATCCTCGATGTCCACCATTCCCTAGTCAATTAAAAGTTATGGGTCTTGATATTACCTCCTCAACTACTAAATGTTGACGAAATAATCTAGCTAGTATAAATATATTGATATATTGAATAGGTACTCCACCACAATAAATATATTCATAAAAAGGTACACTCAATATTAGAGATAGCCTACCACGGAGAAGAAATCATAATTCATGTCAAGGAGAAACCCATAGGATCACATGTTATCCCTACAAGAACACTCAAGTCCCTCATCATATATCCGCAAAAATACTTTTGATGGAACTATTCATTCCACCTCCACTCATAGATGATCTCCAAAATATCAGTGGAAGTTCTCCACATATTTAATGCCATAAGTTATAACTCTCCTAGGTTAGTCTGGGAAATTTTTAACCTGTCTGGTTTCCTATAAAATTACTTGAAAGGGGAAAAAATGGTGTAATTTTACCTATTGTTGTATAAAAACCCTCTACATGTATTTGATCCACCCTTCTATGTCCATAGTCCAACATTGAAGCTCACATGATATCCTATATGATATAAATTGTCCTATATCTATGTTGTACAGTGTGAGGGTGAAACGTTATGCTCAAATAAAATTAAATCCTGAAATCATCCATAAATCACTTCCTTAATAGATATGTTATATGATAAACACTTTAGGAAATTCTTTCTTGGGAAACACCATAGAGTTAGGTTATATATTTCACTTAGAGGCATCTCATTATCTCTTCTAAAGACTGTTCTTGAATATCTAATAAGTGAACTGAAAAACATTGTCAGTATTTCCCATAACTAGATGAAGTACTACATACGAATAATGAATATATCAAGTGACCTCCTCATATAATGTCATGGGTACCTTCATGTGACCTCTAAAAAAAGGGACAAGGTTTCATAAATCAAAAACCATATTACTTGAATGTCTAGTGGATGTATGAGTATGTATGTCCTTAAAGTAAGTATCCCCATGTTTTACCTCCCAAATTCACAATAATAGATGAGTGGAAACAAAAATTGAATGGACATAAGCATTACTCACTCAATCCCAATAAATAATTTCAATGAGGCCGATATATATAATTCCTCACTGAGTAACTATGAACAATATCAAATACTAATATTATATGACACTATGATCATAATACAAGTGGTATAGAAAATAATGTTTTCATAATCCTAGAGGAACTATATCCATTACCTATAACTCATGTTATGATCCTACTAATTGATTTTAATATTGAAACTCTTGACATTAGAATATAAAATAAATTTCTTTTCCATTTAGTAGTGCTTACACATATTTAGTGTGATGACAGTTTATAGTTATTCAATATTAGGGGTAACATATTTCATCTCATGAGGTCTCAACTAACGTGAACCATATCCAATTGTATCCTTCTTCAGCATCATAATTCAATCATTTTTGATTTCTGATGCATCAAAGAACACTTCATACTCAACAAACTCCTATAGAAATTTCAATATTGGATTACTCAAAAATCTCTTCCTTAATTCATGAAAATCCAACTTCTATATCATTATCCACATGGAATGATACCCATTTTGAGCCAACTATATCATAGATGATAATATCCTAGATAAATCAGTCATAAAAAATCAGTTATATATTTCCTACGCAAGGAATATCTATACCACTATCATGGTATTGGTGGCTCCCAATCTAGAATTTCCTCAATCGTGGTCCACTCCACTGCCACACAATCTTCTATGATTACACGCTCTCTAAATTGGACCACTTGTATCTGGAACTACTACTTGGAAAGCATCCCAAAATGATGATTCTCTTATAATACATCCACAACCATCTTAATTTCTCCCTCATTCTCCTCCCTAGATGTGGTGTCCATGAAGATATAATATATTAAGATTACCAAAAATCATTTTAAGAATGAATGAAATATCTGGTTCATAGTCAGATTAATCCTATTATGGATTCCAACATGAAAATGGGAAAAACTAAGTACATATAGTGACCATAGAGAAACCTAATTATTGTCATTAGTAAATCCTCATCACGTAATCGTTGCTAGTGAAATATTGATCTGAGGTCTAGCATCGATAAAAACCAGGACCCTATCAACTATAACCATGTTCATCAATCCTAAATAGTGGATAATTTTTCTTTATGGTCACATGGTTCAAATTTCAGATGTCCACACAATGCCTTATTCATTTATATGACTATTTGGTTATCAAAACTAGGGACACCATGATTAAACACTGGCTCTATGAAATAAATTACTCTACATGTCCTCCAACTACACCCTCAACTCAGGAAACATAAAGAGAGCCCCATGATATACTAAAGTATATTTAATCGATATCCTAGGGTGTATATCAAATAAGAAACCTATATATCATCAATAATATAATCCTGGAACATCCTCTAAAATTATTTCATTGAACACTACGACCACTAAAAGAAACTGAAAATCATAACAATGAGTGTTCCATGGTTCATTCTAGCCAACTGATGAGTAATAATATCCCTACATCAATGCATGAGATAATTCTATACTATGTGGGTTTCATTTCTACAGATAAATAATAACATGGTTCTATCATATCAGACACCCCACATCATCTACATCAAATAGTCACTATGGTGCATTAATTATTTATAACCAATAAATATGTAATATTAAGTCATAATTCACCTTCATAGAAACAAGTAAATACCAATAGAAATGCTGACCTCCAAGGGTCAGGTCACGCTTTTGGAACCAATGTGTGATTACTGAGTCAGATCCCGTAAGAGTCTCCATGATTATTTTTTGAGATAAGGGATCAAATATAATATCTCAAATCTCAAACAAGATATATGGAAAATGTAATGACTATAACCTTTGTCATTCAATATTGAAAATAATTAATAAAAGACACATATTGTACCTCATATCATTTTTAAATATTATTTTTTCATATGACTTGTCTTCCTGTAGTAACCACTTCCCATATCGTACATATCTATAAATCCATTGGGGATCACATGGGTGTGGTAGTGGTAATGGGTAGAAGATTTTACCACCTCCGATTACTCTCCCACTGGCTCTGCCACATCCTCCACCCGACAGACCAGCCTAATCATGCCCATTCCTCTTCCTAGACGATCTAACCATCATCTATCTATCAGTTGTATGATGGTTTATAAAATATCATGCATGATGATGATATCATCACATGAGTAGAACCACGTCTCCCTAGGATGGATGAACCCATCCTGTGAAGAGTAAACCGCAAACCTCCTATACAGGGACATCCTCCTAAAATGTCACACACATCTAGGTCCCTTAGATAGTCGTCAAATCCCTACATTTGAGGTCTTTATTACTATGTTTATAATGTTAGAAACCACTAGCTAAATCTTCTAAAGAAAGAAGATCTAAAGCAATAAATTTATATTTATAACCCCATCCTATGTAGGTATTCATATGTAGATAACGAAGGATTGAATATCACTATAGAGGTCTCTCCTGATGGCTTGATCATGGAAGTACTAATCCTAAATGATATAATTCATGTACCTAGAGAGTTTGGTAATCCATGATAAATACCCAGAAACTATCATGCTTCCCTTGTAGAGATATATAATTGAATGGATACATATAACCAAAATGTAGCTGGATAAAACTCCTCTATATAATGGCAGTAAACTCTATCCAGGAAAGTGTCACCACATCATATGACTTGGTCACAACACATCACCAACATCATAATGAGACTTGGAAAAGGATCACCTCCATGACCACCATCAGACCAGCTTGGGTCTTGAATAGATGGGAATATTGATACACCACATCATTCTAATCCTTAGATTCTTGTGGGTCAGGCTCACCTCAAAACCTAAGGGGTACGTTTCACTGAAACTCTTAGTGTGCACTCAGACTTTGACCCTCACCCACTAATATTATGGGTAACATAAACTACACTTCATGTGGTGGTTTAGATGATAAACCAAAAGTAGGTAACATATTTAGAACATTTCATTATAATGACACATCGTCATTGAGGGAATTATCCTCATGATCCTGAAGTTGGATCCAAGATGGTATATGTCATAGAGGAAAACTATACGTAAAAAAGATGTACCGTAATAAAGCATTATATCTATAGATTTAAATCAATATGGACATGGAAATCACAACACATTATTATATGTAGCATGTTACACATTTTCCCTACAACCAGGTGTCTCAAGTACTGAGTTAAAAATTTCGTGATAAATGTATTTTTGTTTTGATACATCAGTTGTCGCACCAACACTAGAGTATACAGCCTAAAATCCAAATTCAATTCACTGAACACTATCACCTCAAATGAATATCATATACTGCGGTCCTATGGTTCAAGTGTCTAATTTTATATCACTATATCACTACCCATCCTAATGGGGCTGATTCGATGACTCCATGTGTCCACCTTCAATAAGCCATGGGTTTGACACTAACACCGTGTAGGCATATGAACAACATGACAAGACTTAGCCTTTGTACCTAAACACAAAAACACACATCTCCAATCCCAGAAATATCATAATAAAAAATAACTAAATCAAACCACACATGAATACAACTAATGCCACAACCAGGGTACATAAGGATGTAAATAAATTAAACACAGACAAATAAAAGAATAATACATAGTGTCTGAAAAAATATACATCATGAAAGTAAAGATAAATAAATTCAATCAAAATATAATAGGAACAAACCTTAGTCTTTTAGGATCCACTAAGTACATCTGGATCTAGGTGCCTCTAGGACTTTCTGAAGAGGATGAACATCTCAAGAATACACAACACAAGATGGGAAATCCAATATGAGTGTTTTTGGAACAAATTATATTATTTATTGTAATTTTATATGGTTTGTGTTTGTTTTAAATCCTCATTAGAAGATCAGTATGTTTTGAAGAGGTGTGTTCTTAGAGTTCATGGAGGAAACAATACAAAATGTTGAATTATTTCCCAGTGATTGCTGATTTTTTTTTCAAACAAAAAATAGAGTAAACTATATTTGGAAAAGGGAATTTCCAGAAATATGGAAGGGAGTTTTTAAGAAAGAATTCAATTCTTTTCCTGTGATCATTGCATTAAATTTTGAAAAATAAAAAATCTGGTTGCAACATGTAAATGTGCACAAACAATGAGGTTGCACAGTAAAAATGACACTGCAAATGTGGCATCGAAATGGGTTTTGTGAACTTAATATGAGTATTACATGCACTGAAGTAAAAGCACGAGAATATTATGTATATGGTCATTGAGTCCTACATATAGGTGGATTCCACATGGAGTAAATATTAAATTTTCAACGACGATCAAGTACCTCTGTTGTACAAACGAATTTCACAACAAAGTGTTTTGGAGAGAGAAACGTGCCCACAAAGTGTTCCTTTTATTTAAAAGACCAAGTGAAACATGTTGTGTGGATGAAAAAAAGGTAAGTGTTTAATGTAAAATGATTTTTTCATGATATCCATAATGAATGTAAATCCCAAATATTGTGTGAAATGGCATGTGTTGATCACATGTTCAGTGTTTCCTTCAATTAATTTTTTATCATCTGATTTGTTTAATAACTACGTTCACGTGAAAAAAATCAGGAATTTTATGTAATTAGTTTCTCATGAAGGAAAAAATTCAATGAATTAAATGCAACTATATTTAAGATAAATTTATGTCAATAAACTGAGTAAGAAATCACCCACAACAGTGAGCAATTGGGAGTCAACATATGTATTCTACGTAATGTAGTGAGATATCAATAAATTATTTAAAAGGTAGTTCCCCTAGAACAGAGTGACTCTAAGCCAACATATGTATTCCACATATAGTGAATATTTGATAATTTTGATAGATCTGAAACAATACCGAAATATGCTTCTTGGACATATCCCTTATTGGCGAACCAAGTAAAAGTTCTATGTTGTATTTCTGTTTGTTATGGTTTTATTTAGGATCCAATCCATCACAAAGGATTAATAATTTACTCCCAACATGGGTACAATTGAATTCACCATGAAATAATAATTATCCACACTGGTTCACCCCTCCCCTCTCATGGTGTTCTGGGATCCTATAGGGGTGAGTATAACAATACCCAGTTTGACACCCTAAGACCAAAACACATAAAACAAAGGAATAGATAATATTTGTACACTTGTGTATTTCTACAATGCATAGGAAAAGAATATTTTAAAATAATTAGCAATAAAATAATGTATAATGTTAATCCATAACTATACTCAATAAATAAAAAGTGGAATTTAATAGTGCTAGAATATTTCTTCATCAGCACAATAAAAGTGATGACCACCTCAACATGGTTAAAATGGCATGGATTTTTCAGCACATGAAAACATTTGATAAAGGGTAGCTTCATCAGGGAAACAAGAAGCATTGATAAATCAAAATTTTACAGAACATGTATAATATTTAATAAAAGACACCATTTTGTAGAAATTTTAGCTAGCTCTGATATAGAGACAATTTATCTTGACTTTTAGAAGCGTTGAAACATATTTTGTTATCAGTTAGATAAAATGTTCTGAAAAAAGGATCCCTTTATTGAATATTCTACATACTCAGATAAAGAAAATATGTATCAGTGCTTTGTAATGTGAAGATAAATGGATCTCTATCAATGATTTAAAAAGTTCTGATATAGGGATCCTTTATCAGTGCATCTAATAGTGCTTATAAAATGGAGAACTAATGTTTGAATTTACGACACACTACAACCCTAGTAATATGGAATTGAGTTGTACCTACACAACACATCACATGAAACAACAACATAAATTATGAAAATAAGATTCAAATACTGAATTCAACAGAAATAAAATTTATATCTCAAATACAATAAGAAAAAACTATTATAGAGTATGTAAGTTGTTTTTTTACTAAAATTAGTGTCAATTTTTAAGAACAAGTCGCACATAGATTCATAGTAGTGAAATCATTATTAGAGTTGTGATTTTTTCAATTCCAACCCATCAAAAATGACTCATGTATCGATTTCCTAAAACAAAAAATCAATTTGTATGAATTTTCATGGTTTTGAGTATGCCAGTTGTTTTTTTGTTTAAAATAAATAAGTGTTTTTAATAAAAAGAAGCAGTTTGAGTCAGACTGTTCGTACAATGCATTGGATTGATGTTTCTATGATTCTTACACCTCACAAAGGAATTTAGGATCATTTTACAAATATAAAAACCATCCAGTTTTCTTTCTCAGTTTTGGGTATATTAGTGGTCTTTTTACAAAAAATAATGTATATTGTGAATAAAAACATACACATAGAGTCATATCTACCACACCATGCATCAGATAGAGGTTCAGATTGATTATTACATATCCAGAATGAAATATGGATCATTGTGATAGTGTATCAAAATAATAAAAATGTTTTTCCTTTGTTTGGAGTACACCACATGTGTTTTTGAATAAATGTCATTTTAAACAAAGAACATGAACATTTAGCCATACAAGTGGAATCACGTATGTGATTGGCATGTAAATGTTTCATTCAAATCACAAATTAATTATATATCAAATTCACAAATTTTCAAGACAATCCAGGCGCATTACCTTGGTTTTTAGTTAGTGACACTTATTGATTCGAAATTGTAAATTTTAAACTAATTGAAGACACATAGAGTCATACTAGTAACACCATGAATTCTATTTAGTTGTTAATGATTCTTAAATGTCCCAAATGAATTATGGATCATTTTCCTAATATACCAAAATAATATGAATGTGTTTTGTTAGTTTACAGTTTTTCATTTGTTTATTTGAGAAAAATTATTGTCAATTTTTTATAAAAAGAAACACTAGGAGTCATACCGATCACACCGTGAATCGGTTTAAGGATCACATGATTCAAAAATGTCCCAAATGACATATGGATCATTTTCATAATTCATCGAAAACATCTAATTTAATTTCATTAGTTTTTAAAATGGATGATGTGTTTTTACTAAAATGACTTCATAAAGTACAAACATACACTATAATCCATAAAGGTGGAATCATTTATGGGATAGACATGAGATATACTCATACTCATCAAAAATGAATTATGAATCATTTTATAATATTATCAATAATTTCTGATTACAATTTCATGGTTTTTAGGGAATGATAATTTTTTCTATTAAAATGAAAATTCTAAACTAATAACAAGCACTTGGAGTCATTCCAATCACAACGTGCATCATATTGAGGTTAAGTTGATTACAACATTTTAAAATGACATCTTAGTCATTTTTATAATTTACCAAATCAATCTAAATTAATTTTCATTGTTTTGAGTATGTTTGTTGTTTTTTCACTATGAATAAAGACAATTTTCAATAAAAGGGTTCACATTGAGTCATACCGGTTACACCCTACCTTATATGGAGGTCATACTGGTTCATAATCATCAAAAATGATATATTTATCATTTTATTATGTTATAAAAATAATAATAATTTTTTTATAATATTATGAGTATGCCATTTTTTTTACTAGAATTCCCTTTTCAACTAGAACATGGAAATTGATCCATAACGGTGGCATCAAGCGTGGATTTGACATGAGACTGATTCATACCATTAAATAAAAGATATATGAATCTTTGTCCAATTTATTAAGTCAATACGTGAAATTTTTCTTTGTTTAACATGAGTTCCAATTTATATTATAATTGACATTTTCAATGGATAACGGACATTTGGAGCCATACCAATCACACCATGCATCTGATTGAGGTGTGTATAAATCCTATATGTCACAACTGACATCGGGATCGTTTTACTAATGTACAAAAACAATCCCAAGGTATTTTCATGATTTTGAGTATGTCAAATATTTTATAACTAAAATGTATATCAATTTTGAATAAAACTATTCACTTCAATCCATACTGATCAGATCGTCTATCAGGTTACTGTGTGAGTGATTCCAACAAATCCCAAATGACTATTGTATAATTTTTGTAACGAACCAAAACATTCTAAATGTTTTTCCTCTATTTGAGTAACCCACATGTGTTTTTTTTAAAAACTCCATTTAAAATGGAAATATGGACATTGAGTAGTAAAGGCCGAATCATGTGTGTGTATGACATGGGAAAAATTCATACACATCTCTATCTAATTACAAATCAGTATACATAATTATCAAGATAATATGAGTGTAATTTTTTTTAGTGAGTGATAATATATTTTATTAAAATTTCTATTTTAAACTGATAATAGATGCATTGAAATTTTCATTCTCGTTGACCAAAATATATCTGTTAGGTCCACTAGGTCAGATACCCGGAGAGGGGGGTGAATTAGGGTATGAAATATTAAAACAACTACCCCTATTGATCATGTCTCTCTATTAAGAAAGACCCTCTTCTATCTCTTTGCTACAGTAATGTATAAACAAAAACTAAAGCTTGCACAGGACACAACGATTTTTACATGGTTCACCCTCACTGTAATACGTCCAAGGACCATACACTGGTGATGTGTCGATGTTCCATATCCACTAAAAGTGCACATCTATTAACAAGTTTTTCAATAGATCACTTCTATTCCCAGGATCACTTCCTTTAAAATGGTTATGGTCTGCTCATACCTTTCCCAAGGGTCACTCCCTGTTTCTCTATCTCTCGCTCACTACTGATGGAGAGGATCAAATTCTTCCTCTTCCTTTTCTCACTAATTTGGAAGGGATCCACTGAAATTTTATAGAAATTTAGGTCTCTTTATTTACACAAATGAGTACATCCTATGTTGTTTGTAGATGCTCTTTTTAAGTCCAACATTCACCTATAACTGAATCACACTTTACACAGAATGTATCGGGAAATCTTCCAGCTTTCACACAGCCCTAAATCACTGTCATGCTTAAACCATAATAGGGTCCCTTCTCTAAGTTGGCACGCATGTCTCGGTGTGCATGTTAAAACTGGAACACATGTTCACCTCAACCACTTATGCTACACTAGCTTCTGTAACTCTAAACATGCACGACTGACACCCTTTTGTACCCAAACAAATATTGGAGTTCAACTACCAACTATTTCGCTTCTTCAAAACCTCACACACAAGTGTCACCAAACCACTTGCACAACACTAACTTCATAAACTCAAGTATTGTCCAACTCCCTTCCTTTCTCACCAAAACCACTAGAGATGAACAACAATCAACTGGCACACAACTTCTACCTGTGCGACCACACCACAACTTGCACGAACAGCACACCTACATGATGAGAGCTCTGATTTTCTCTAAGTGTTGAACTCACATCGAATGAGGAGGGATCGACCTTTATATATAGGCATTTGGACACCCTTCCCAATGGGGTGCAATTCTCATCTCGACACGCAAGTCTCGGTTCGCAAGTCTCTGCCACGTATGTCACTTGTGCGACCAACCCTAAAACTTGGGCGCCCCTTTTACCTTTTCCATATTTTGATGTTATGATCTTGAAAAACATATGGCGCGCCAGTTTCCTCTCCTTCATGACAATAGCACCAAATTTTATTTTCTCTTTTGGTATATCATCCAGATCTACCATTCCTTTGTCGACATTCTTCAATAAAACATGGATCGTTAACCATAACCCTTGCACTCGACATGCCACCACGAAATCCCCTTTGTCAACAAATATTTACTTCATGGTTTTCTTTGTCAACAATCACAACACAGATTTCCACTTTTTCAACAAACAAAACCACCTCAAAAATTCTTTAATGATTCCTTGAGTGATTTTTTCGCAACAATATCCCCCTTTGGGTTTGTTATCAACTTTTAGATAAAAAGATTTGTCGTTAATTTTTCATCCACCATTAAACTATTGTGATTCAGATATCGATCAAGGAATTACTCAACACATACTCTATGCCCACATTAGAAATGCTTGGCATGAGAAACAAGAGTAAATTAAAAGTTCATCAATGAATCACTTAAACGCTGACACCCACTGTTCACACCAAACAAATACCAATTTTTGGAAATATTCTTATCGCCTTCCAACACCACTCTTATGCTTTTATCATGATTCTCAACAGTCATGACATCTTTTCATTGATCGATCACTTCTTGCATCTTCAGATTTGAAATGCTCCCCCTGTCTCCACATAGCTTTATCTCTTGTCAGCTGAAAATTCACTTCCTCACTATTTCTTATCTTTTTAATGCTTTGCTCTGGCTAAGAACATTGAACCAGATTCAACTCCACATATCTGGTTACTTCACTTGTCATCTTCTTCCCCAATTTGTCATGATTTCTCAAATAGCCACACTTTCTTCTCTTGAACAATCAATATTTTCTCCCCCATTGTCAACAAACCCAATGGTCACTCCATTGCAGTTTGAAACAGAGTAGAGAACAAATATCAGCACATTAGGGAAAACACATCATACATCGGGGTGAGGGAGGTGGGTTCCACATCTACACCCTTTTAAGTTTGGGGAGTTGATTGATCTCCCAGAGATAGTCAATGTATTTTAAACACTTCCTTGGGTAATGACTTTGTTAGAATATCTACAACATGTAGCTCTGTAGGCACATAGTCCAACATCACAATCCCTTGCTCCACCTTCTCCTTGATGAAATGGTATTTGATCTCAATGTTCTTTATCTTTGAGTAATGTACTGGATTTTTTCTATGATTGATAGCACTTGAGTTATCACATCGGATTCCGATCGGAGACTTCACTTATACTCCCATATCTTCAAGCTTCTGCTTCATCCACAATAACTGTGTGCATGCTTGAGTGGCCGCAATATAATCTGCTTCTGAGGTGCTTAGTGAAATGCAGTGTTTCTTCTTTCTTAGTTAAGAAATACACAATCCACCAAGATAGAATGAACCACCCGACATTGATTTTCTATCATCCGCTGAACCAGCTCAGTCTGCATTAGTATATCATAATAAATCTTCTTAAGATTTGTCAATACAGGTCGACCCAAAGTCCACCATTCCCTTGATATAACAAAGTATTCTTTTTACTGCAAGCATGTGCATATCCCTTGGATTACACTAATATCTCACTGCTTAGCATGTGGCGAAAACTATGTCAGGACTTGTTGTGGTGAAGTACAAAAAACTTCAAATAATTTGCATGTATTCTCTCATATTAACAGCCTTGCCATCCTCATATTTTGATAATTGCATCCTGGTAGCAACCAAATTCTTAATATCTTTTTAATTCACCATTCTAAATCATCATAGAACCTCATTGTCATATTTTCATTGAGAAATTAATGCTTCATTCTTTCCTTGTGTCACATGTAGACTAAGGAAAAACGTTAGATCACCAATCGCTGACATTTCAAACTCATTTTTCATGAATTTGGAAAACTGTCTGCACTGAGCATCATCTGCTCTACAAAATATTATGTAATCCACATAAACGAACACAATAATTCTTTTAATACTATCATTTCTGAAATATATATTTTAATCAACTCCCCTGTGATCGAAACCATGCTTCTTCAAGTACTGATCAAGCCTTTTATACCATGCTCTTTGTGACTGTTTTATCCCATACAAAGTCTTCTTCAGTATGTAAATAATGATCTCATCCTAATGATTGAGAAAACCATCTGGCTGCCCAATATACACATTCTCCTCCGGAACCACAATCAAGAATGAGGATTTGACATCTGTATGGAACACATTGAAATTATGTTGCACTGCAATGGCTAGGAATAATCCGACTGTCTCCAGCCTTGTAACCAGTGAAAATGCCTCATCAACATATATTACCTCTATCTGGGAGTATAAATTGCACACTAGTAATGCCTTGTTTCTAACCATTATTCCATCTTCATTATTCTTGTTGCGATAGTCCCATTTCGTCCCGATGACATTCTTATCTAATGGCCTCGAAACAATCTCCCACGTCCGGTTCTTCTCAATATGATCAAGCTCTTCATTCATATAGTGAACCATGTTTTCATCTTCAGATCCATCAACAAAGAATTTTTCCTCAACCTGAGATAAGAAAGATGTCTTCAAGAGTGACCTCATTCTTCTAGTCTAAATTGGAGCTGTGTGATCACCAATGATATTCTGCCTATCAATTTTAGCTCAACCTTTTGGCTTCATTACAGACACCGACCTAACACATTCTTGTTCATCTGTGTCTTCTCCTTAGTCTGCATATGCTACTTCTTCTCCTCCTATGTTACTTTCCTCATAATCAATTTCATCAAAAACTATTAACTATGTTGTTTAGTATTCTATTCATTTTCCACAATAGTGACATCATTGATCCCAAAAACATCTCCTAGCCTCTTGTTAAATCATTTGTATTCTTTTCGTTTTCCATACTGGCCCATAAATATTCACTCAAATACACGTGATTCAAACTTCCTATACATTTCTTTGTTGAGAATGAATCACCTACATCCAAATATTCAAAATTACTTCACTACTGGATTCTTTCGTTACCATATTTCATACGGAGTCTTTCCTTCCTTTAGACACAATAGAGCCCTATTAGAAATGTAGACTGAGGTCAATACTTCTTCCTTCCAAAACATCTCTGTAAGGAATTTTTCTATATGCATTGTTATGGCCATGCTATTGATGGTTTGATTTCTCCTTTCAACCACTCTATTCTATTATAGAGTTCTCACTGAGAAAACATGATACCTTATCCCGTGTTTCTCAATATAGTCTTCCACCTGACTGTTTGTGAATTTCGTACTATTACCAGTACGAAACTTCAGAATTTTCTATCCAAGCATCATTTCACACTCACTCTGGTACTGTTTTAATCAGCTGAACACATCTGACTTATGGGAAATAACAAATACCCATTCCATTCTACTTTAGACATCAATTAAAAAAACATAGTACCTCTTTCCATCAATTTCTCTTGGTGTGAAAGGACCTCAATCATCAGCATACACCAATTCGAGGACTCTTGTTGACCTCTTTTCCATTTCTTTATACATCTTTATGATGAGATTCCCATGTTGGCATGCATTTCATGTGTGAGTATGATCATGTGATAACTTATGGAGGTCTCTTGCTACATCAGACTCTACAAAATCATCCAGGGATAGTTGTCATAGTTGACCCAGTCGTCTATCACAAAACTTGTTTTCTTCCTATCAGGACAAAAGGTGCATATATTATTCTCCATATACCATGTAGTTATTTCCCTTTGTCCTTTTTCCCAGTAGAACCACTACCCGGACTCTTCCATTGACGACACACAACTTCATAGTAAACCTTAGAGAATGTCCTAAGTTACATAGTTGTCTGACGATGAGAAAATTATGAGTAAGCCCTTCAACTACTAAGACATCACCACGTCTCACCTCTTTACCCCCCAAAATGGCCTTTACTAAGCCAATAATCTTCAGGCATTCATTATTTCGAAACATGAAAACTCTTTCATTATAATATTTTATGCTTGTAACGAGATCTTTGTTACCTGTCTTGTGAGATATGCAACCACTATCAATGATCCACAAACCAAAGAGATCTGATGCTTTAAGGAAATATTCTAGAACCATAACCTTCTCATCTTTATTCTTATTGGTCTACATTTTTTCGTCATACTCAGCATGGATTGAGACTTCTGATCATTCATAGTGTATGATGGACCATCATCATCTTACAAAGTTGCAAATCTATTTTTCATTTTCAACTGACCTGTTGGTTCATTAATCTACTGTTTGCGAACATTTTGATTCTCCTTTGGCACATCCCTTTGTAAGGTCAAAGTAAAAAACCTAGCATTGTTCCCAAATCATCTACACCAAAAACTGTTTCCTTCAAAATATGATCTGGAGAACCATTATTTTTTTGGATGACACCTTTGATCTTGTGCCCTTTGATATCTCCTGGATATCGAACACACATGTTGTGAATGTCTGATATATCCACAAAAATAACACCTGATATGAGGTACATTCCTTTGAGGGACTTCTAAACTAAGAGTTTCCCATTGGGATCTCTAAAAATTATTATTCTTCCCTGTGCCGAAATCAACATTCAGTCTCCGAGTAGGTGCATCCGGTATGACCTCAATTTTCATAGTGTTTTGTTTTCAGTGCAGCCCCCCATTAGTCTTAGCATATGAACATAGTTGATGCTTCTTTTCTGCATAACCACTATTCTCCACTTTCAGCTTCTCAGTTTTCTGAGTGATCTGATTTCCAAATTACCCACCAAGAGTCAAGAGTTTTTCATGATCTTTAACCATTTTCCGCAACACAAAAACTTCTCCTTCATGTTCTTCAATGTGCTTGATTTGATATTTCCTTGTGTCATTAAAGCTACCAATCTCCCTTTTCTGTTAATTAATTTTTATTTTATACTCACCAACCAATTTTGAGTCCTCTGGTGTTGAAAATTTGAGTTTCTCAATTTCTACCATCAACTTAGACTTCTCTTCTTTCTGATGTTTCATATAGAGTTTGGTGTCATGATAAAATTTTTTGGCTGTCTTTTTTTGGCTCTCCAAACATATATCTCCTCAAGAGAATCATCTAACTCAGCTTGTATATCGACTCTTCCCACTTCTTCTTCTTCTTCATTAGCTTTGGTTTCATTCTTATTCTGAGAACTACTGACAACTACCAACATATCATTTTCTACACGATATCTGCAGTTCTCTATCCCTTAAACATCCTCATCCTCAGAATCAACTGAACTGTCATATTCTTTTGAAAGAAGGTTCTTCTTCTTAATGAAGTTTCTCTTGAACTATTTCTTGCCTTTTAAATAGGTTGGGGACTTCTTCTTGGGAATTTCAATTTCATCGACATCATCATCCTCTTGAATCTTTTTGGGGAACCTTGACATATGATTTCCAACCATTCCATATTGAAAACAACAAAGTGGATGCTTCCCCTTAAACATTCCTTTTCTTATTTGAAGGTTTGAGGAGAGGAATGACATCACCTCATTTGTCTCTTCTTCTTCATGAGAGTCTTCAATGGTGATCTTTTTCATGGCTTGAAAGCCACCTCTTTGGATGTCCCCTTTTCCACAACATCGTTATCATCATTTCTCATTTCATATGGAAGATGTTTTTTGTGTCGGTGATGAAATGTAAGTACATTTGGGTCGTTATCTTCAAAAACCGAAACATTCGGATTGAACTGAGGTGGAAGTTTCCCCAAGATGCACTTCAGAATTTTTATGACTTCAATAACTTCTCCAAGACCTTGCATGCCGTCCACTACCACATTTACCTTATCAAAGAATGCATCAACAGACTCATTCGGGTTCATTCTCAGATCATCATACTTGTTCCACAACACTTGCATCTTTTCCTCTCTGAATTTTGAATCCCCTTCATATATATTCAAAAACTTTTCCCACATGGAATGTGAAGTTTTTCATGACATCACCATTGTATATATAGGATTGGATAGCGATCTCCCTAAGCATTGATTACTTTGGCATCAACATCCAACTCTCCATGCTTAGATTCTGATAATGCACCACTATTAATATCATCTGTTGTGCCATGCATTGATGTTGTGTATACATCCATTCCTAATGATAGGAAGTAGTGTTGCATCCAATTCTTCCATAGCTGTAAATTAGTCCCGTCGATGATTGGAGTCCCTTTATGATTAGTGGCCTCCATTTGAGAGTGAATCGATGATATTAACCTTTTCCCCTGATACCAATTGTTATGTACACTAGGTTAGATACCCTGAGAAGGGGGTGAATCAGGGTATGATAAATTCAAACAACTGACCCTATTGATCTAGTCTCATTGTTAAGTAAGACTCTCTTCTCTCTCTATCTTAAAGAAAAGTATAAACAAAAACTAAATCCTGCACATGACACAAATATTATTACTTGGTTCACGCTCACCTGGATACGTCCATAGATCATACACCAGTGATGTGTTTAAGTACAAAATACACTAAAAGCGCACATTTGTTTCTAAGGTTCAGGATAGATCACTTATATTCCCAGGCTCACTGCCTTTAAGATGATTAGGGTCAGCTCCCTGCTTTCCCAAGGGTAACTCCCAGTTTCTCTCTCTCGGGATCACTGACGGTGGAGAGGAACATCTTCTTCCACTTCCTTTTCTCAGTGCTCTAGAAAGGATACAGTCACAGTTTATAGACATGTAGGTCTCTTCATTATCACAAATGAATACATCCTCTATTGTATGTAGATGCTCTGTTGTATTCCAACATTCACCATTAGTTGAATCTTACTTTGCACTGAAGGTATCGGGAAATCTTGTAGCTTTCAGGCGGCCCGGAATCACTATCATGCTTCACCCATACCTAGCGCACTTCTCTAAGCCGGCGCGCAAGTCTCAGAATGCATGTTAAAACTACAATGAAAGTTCACCTCAACCACTTGGGCAACACTAGCTTATGAAAATACAATCTTGTGTGACATGCATCATTTTACACCCAAACCTATATTGATGCGCAAACACCAACTATCACGCTTTATCAAAACCTGGCTCGCCAAGTGTCACCAAACCACTTGAACAACACTCCTTTCTTCAACTCAAAACATGGGAGACTCCCTTCATTTCTCACCCAAACCACTAGGGACGCACAAAAATCAACTGGCATGCAAATTCTACTTTCACGACCACACCACAACTTCAGCAAAAACCACAAATGCGTGACAAGAGTTTTGATTCTCTCTAAGTATTGAACTCAACCCAAATGAGGAGGGTCCAACCTCTATTTATAGGAATTTGGACACCCTGCCCGATGGTGCACAAGTCTCATCTCAGCATGCATGTCTCAGCACACAAGTCTCTTCCACGCAATTCACTTGCACATCTAACCCTAAAAATTGGGTTCCCATTTTCCCTTTTCCATTTTTTGATGTTCTAATCTTGAAAAACACATGGCGCGCAAGTTTCCTCTCCTTCAAGAAAACGACACCACCTTGTATATGCTTTTTTGGTACAACCTCTAGATCTTTTATTCCTTTGTCTACATTCTTGAATCAAACATGGATCATTAACCACAACCCTTGAACTCGACAAGCCACCATGAAATCCACATTGTCAACAAATATTTATTTCATGGTTTGTTTTTTCAACAATCACAACATATATTTCAACATTGTCAACAAACACAATCACCTCAATAATGCTTTAATTATCCCTTGAGGGTTTTTCCCAACAATATCAATTCTGGTTCTCTAACAACAGTTCAATTATACACCTACAGACTTCATTAGTTGATTACCCACATATTTATTAAAACATTAATACTATTTTATATATGTATTCAATGATTGAGAATTGTATTGATGTTGCTTCAATAACACTATTGGTGAAATTGTAGGTTCCAATATATAGTGAACTTATATTTGGATTACAACCCCATATCAAATCAAAAAAACAAGTGGTGGAAAAAAATATTTAAATAATTCATCTCAAACTCCTATACAATAGCTCTTATCGTGAGAAAATGTTTTCATGAACTTTTAAAAAAATATTATCAAACCGAATCACCATATGATCCTCACTATACCTTAATAAACAAATTTTTTTGGTAGTTTAGGGCTTCATATCCTCTTCTTCCTATGTCATTGCATCAAAATCCTCATTCTTATTGTTCTCTGACTCTGAGTATGCCTCCTCCAAGCCCATGACTTACACATATTCTTCCTCCTCCTCCTTTACCACAACCATAACCTCCACCTCCACGATTACTCAAAAAAATTATTGATCGTAGATAAATGCTTCATAAAAAATTGATTTCCTCCATTATTCTCTTCCTCGATAAAGAGATCAAAAATAATATATGGCCGTTTTAACACTATTCATTTATAACCAAAATAAATTTCAAAGATCATAATACATACTAGATCAGTAAAATAGTAGGTTATCACCAAAATTTGTTATCGACAAAAATTTTGACGGAACATATGATTGCCACTCATCTCTAAATATATTTATTTCTTTTTTGAATTACTAGGTTTTTTATAATTTTGATAGTAATAATAAAATAATAAAACCAATTATATTTTAATATATTTTGTGAAATTTTAATTATCAATAGAAATAACATTTTGAGTGATTTTATTCCATTCATGGTTTATGATTAAAATTGTAAACATGAAAACAAAATATCCACCATCAATGTAATTATATTATTTATAACAATTCAGAAAAATTGAACAACATAAATAGATTATTATGAAAAATTTTCATATTTAAATATTTATATATATTCCTTATATTTTTACCATTATTAGTAATTCATAGGGATTATCACTTCAGTCATCGACTTCATACCATGATATATCATAAGTTTATTAAACATACTATTGTAATAAAACTATTTTTAAACCACAAAATGTAAATATAATTAGAAATTTCTATAAATATTTTATTTAATTGTATTACATATACACAATACACATCATACGTGGTTAATTCGTTTCTTATCGATGCATTGGATCCAAGAAACTCAATATATGTGTTGTACTTAATGACTAAGATCTACATCCAATGCATAATGGAAAAACAAATAAGTAATAAAGAACATAAAAACATATTTTATGTTATTAAATTGTATAGTTTTGACTTTTCATAGTAGAAATAAAAAATAGTTTGGAATCAGATTTTTTAAACCCTTCGAGTAATTCATCATTTTTTTCTCAAATATTTTCTTAGTGGATGTAAGTCATGTCATAGACTTGATATTGGGATTAATGAATAAAAATCATGTTTCACGTGTTATTCAATTTAAATAGTATTGTTATATATTCCTATACCAAATATGAATAGTTATTTAAATTAATAAAATTCTATCTCACTATTCTGAAAGATATATTATGAAAATGTACCTTTTGTATGTATTCAAAACTGAATGACCAAATATTAATGACTGAAAATATCATTAATAGTATTGATACAAATACCATCATTGAAGTAATATCTATATATTTCTTCTTTATATTCATTTTATTTCTCCATTTTTTGATTTTCAGAACAATGAATTTGGCAAAAACTAGAAAACAGTGACACCTTGTACCAACTCTTTTTGTACTGCTTCTAGATCTTCAATTCCTTTGTCATCTTCTTGAATCAAACATGGATGGTTAACCATAGCCCTTGAACTCGCCAAGAAACCATGAAATCCCCATTGTAAACAATTTTTACATCATGGATTGCCTTGTCAACAATCACAACACAGATGTCCACTTTGTCATCAAACAATACCACCTCAAAAATGATTTATTGATCCCATGAGGTATTTTTTCCCAACAATATCCCCCTTTGGGTTTGTTTAATCCTTTTCTAATATTGATAGAACATGATCCACCTTCTAATTGATGAAATGATATTTATCTCAATGTGCTTTTTCCTTGATTGATGAACTGGACTTTTTCTAATATTGATAGTACTTGAGTTATCACACTGTATTGTGATTGGAGACTTCACTTTAACTCCAATATCTTCATGTTACTACTTCATCCATAATAACTATGTGCATGCTTGAGTGGCCACAATATACTCAACTTATGAGGTTCTCAATGAAATGCAATGTTGATTATTACTTAGCCAAGAAATACACAATCCACCAAGATAGAATGCACCACCCGACATTGATTTTATATCATCCGTTGAACCAGCCAAGTCTGTATCAGTATATCCCAATAACTATATCTGATATTTGTTATTATATGTCATGACGATGTCCACCGTTCCCTTGATATACCGAAGTATTCTTTTTTACTACAAGCATGTAGATATCATTGGGAATACTCTGATATCTCACTGCTTGGCATGTGGCAAAAACTATGGCTTTCCTTATTTCAGTAAAGTACAATAAAAATCAAATAATTTGCATGTATTCTTTGATATTAAATTCATTGCAATTCTCATATTTTGATAATTTCATCAGGGTATCAACCAGAGTCTTCGTCTATTTGAAATTATCCATTAAAAACCAGCTTAGAACCTACTTGGAATATTTGGATTGAAAAATGAATGTTCCATTCTATCCTTGTATCATCTATAGACCAAGGAAAAATTTTATCTCTCCAATCATTGTCATTTCAAACTCATTCATCATGAATTCGTAAAACTGTCTTCACTGTTCTTCATTTGATCTGCCAAATATTATGTCATCGACATAAAAAAACACCACCATCATTTGATTACTATTGTTTCTGAAATATAGATTTTAATCAACTCCCCCACACTTGAAACCAAGCTTCTTCAAGTATTGATCAAGCCTTGAGTACCATGTTCTTGGTGCTTGTTTTAGCCCATACAATGCCTTATTCAGTCTGAAAACTATATTCTCATCCTCATGAATGAGAAAACCATCTGTGTAGCGACCCCCAATCCCAGGGTGCTTAATAAGGCATGATATACTTAACATTATATAATTACAAATTAAATATCATGTCTCATTACTATAGAGGATCGCGAGGCTTAGGATTCTGGGAAACCAGCTGCTTCTGATTGACTTCATTAGTACCAACCATGCCTGAAAAATTTTAAACGAAAACATAGGGTGATCAAATATCCCCAGTAAGGGGTTTTAAAACGTTTATAGAAAATCCTTTTTCAAAGAAGCCCTTTTTAAGAGAATAAAACACCTTGCTAAAACAAAACATTAACTTTTCTTAAAACATGAAATCCATCATTCTTTGAAAACCACTTGCACAATGAAGCATGTAATTGAGATAAGCTTTAAAGTAAACATGATTAGAGAGAGCAACATAGGAAATATAAACAATGCATAATATTCCAACAAGGTTACATTAATTCTAAAAGAATTATATGGCTATGCATGGAAAACATGCATATCATGGTTCATGAAAAAAACAGAACATCTAACATTTTACCATATGAAAAACAGTTCTTGACAAATAAATTTCATTCTCATGGTCAGGGGAGCTTTCAACTAGGGGTTGTCCTGTTAGTTGAACTAACCCCTGGTTGACCTTTATCATTACATGCAGAGGGAATGTATAATACTGGACTTTGTCAAGACCTTTCGTCAAGACCGTATATCATACTTAATGGGTCAAGGCTCACTGCCCGCCCGGTTTCCTTGATAGCTCGAGCCATGGCTAACAGCCAAGACCGTCGCACATAATCGTCTCATGAGACTCCTGCTTTACCCAATGCATTGGAGCACTGTATAATTCCAGGCGCACCCATCACATCATTCTTGTTACGCTATATAATTCCGGGTGCACGCGTCACATGTAAGTCCTATACATCCCTCACATATCTTGACATGCTCATTCGTTCATAGGGTTTTCATGAATTCTTAATTAAACCCCATTTTCCCATACTTGTTATGAAGACAGTTTAATCATTAAAACATTATGACATGCATGATAAAGCTTTGTGCACATAAAAATTTATCTTAACATTTTAAAACATGGGTTTTAAGAAAATGAACATAACACTTAACATTCCATAACATCATAATACCCAATTAAAACATGGTCGTTCATAACATACACATATGATAATAAATAGATATCATGGGTGTTTAATATAGGCGGTTGGGGTTATAATGTGCATAATCAAGTCCATCTTGGGGAAATCATATATATAATTGTGTAAACTCTTCCATTAGAAATAAAAAGCACCATTTTTTATAATGTTTTCAAACATCATAAGAGTACTCATAATTGAAGACGACATAAAGATATGTATACCTACACATATGCATGGGTTAAGCACATTACCATACTCCAAAAATATTTCTCAAACAAATTTTATATTTGGTAAAAACATCCAGAGTTCTTTTCCATAAAAGAAGAAAAAGGGTTGAACATAATTTCCATAACCCATTAATTTCAAAAAGTCAACCTTGCATACAACAAGGTTGTTTCATAAACATGAGTACATACCAATGAATAAATGTATGCACTTGTAAAAGATTAAGGATTCTATACTAACCATTTTCACAAAGAAAAAAATCATGATTTAACAAGAGTAGTGATAAATGAAAATTCTGAATTGCAAGAATAATTTTGAAATCAAACCAACCCATAAACATAATCGTGCTATGTTGTAATAAATTATAAAACAAGGACACCGAGTTCATATTAATGTATATACACATTAACAATATACTTCATTCACTTGCATAATTTTACCTATTCATTCAATTACTCAAAATCTCCATTTTTTTATAGGCGAAAGGAAAAATCAGGGTTATAAACATTGAGAAAGAAAAGTGTACATATGCATGTATCATCTTATATATATATGTACGAATACAAATATATATTTGTACACACATACGCTTGAATTATATATACATATATATATTCATGTATATTTACTAATGTGGGTAACAAATTTAATCAAGAAGACCTCCCCCTTTTCTGGTTCGGTCTGATATACTCTTATACACAATTATATAACAAGTGTATATAACTATGTAAAACTTATAGAAATGGTAGGAAACGATAAAGAGGACTTTACCCCTTACTCCCAACCGATTCTCTAAGCCGAGAGGGAGATCTCAAGGCCTGGGTTTGTAACAGTTTGACACACACCCAAAAATATATATATAACTTGTATATATATATACACATCTATATAAACCGATGCTTAAAAGAAAACAAACTAAAATAAACCTACTTCATACCTTGCTTGCAGAGGAGGAGTTGACAAGGCAGGGGGAACCGAATGAATAAACGCAGAAGATATATATACATATAACATGTATACCCATCTATATATCTATGTATAAAACCCGGAGTTTACACAGACTTAGAAAAAAAAGAAACACGACCCTTACCAGTTCGGAGAGGAGGAGAGGAGAACGGATCAACGACGACGTCTGGAGGTCGGGGAGATCAAGAAGATCGGTGTAAAACACCCTGCTTCAGTGCAACATGGGGTTTAAAAAAACAGAAGGAGAAGAAGAGGAACTTCAGGGAGTCGTCGGCCCGAGGTATCCGAGGCGAGGGGTCGGTGTCAGCTCGGGGAAAGGAGGGATCAGCGCAGGTCTTATTCGCCGGCCTACGAGATAAAAATGAGCCCTACGCTCCACTGGTTAAGCCGCACAATGAAGGATAAGAAAACGTGGAATGCAGGGAGAAGGAGATAACCGGAAATCAGCGGACGATCAAGATTACATGGAAAACGATCGGACGACTCGGATACAGAGTGACATTAAAATCATGGATAGCCGTGATTGAGAGTGCCGGATCAGACAGCTCCAGATTTCCGTGGTGTTTTAAAACACGCAGATTCATTTTTTTAATTCATTAACATAATATATTTATTTATTTTATTTCAAAGTTTTTATTTTATAAAAAGTGTTATTTTATTGTTTTATTAAACCTATTATAAAAAAAATCATTATTATTATTAATAAACCACAATTATTGATCATTATATTTTGAAAATTCAATGGTTTACGTAATTAATTAAATCACCCTTATCAAAAAAATATTATTATATAAATATATGTATACATAAATATTTTATTTTTAAAGAACCGATATTTTTTTACTAACCTTATTATACTACTATTATTATCATTAAACCATAATTATTAATTACTTAATATTACATTATGAAGATCAAAGGTTAAAAACATTGATTAAACAAAACATATCACATATATATATACATTTTAATTTCCCTTATTAGCTAATTACCTTAATTTTTCGTAATTAAAGATTTATATTAATTAAACTGCATTCAATAACACATAAGGGTGCGTTGACATAACTATCATCACCATGAAACACATAAGTAAACTAAACCATAGTTTAATGTAGTTTCCAAAACTGTTTATCCAAATTATAAATATTTGTATTAACATTAACCCTTAAATTTAATTTGGAGAAAAAGAATTATTTAATTTGATGCAATACGTATATATATATATATATACCCAAGGGTTAATACATTTTAGACAAAATAAAAACTCATTAGCTTTAATATAATTACAACATAAAATTTTAATTGCTCAAATCATGAAAATAAGTGTTGTGAATAATAATGTTAATTTTTTTCATAAAACATAATTCGCATTTCTAGGAAAACAAGACATAAATTGGTTAAATTATCATTGATGTCACTTTTAAACAGTAAAGAAAATTACACAATTAGCATTCTGATCCTTTTGGGGTAAATCATTTTATTTCCAACGGTCAAGATAAAAAATTAGATTCTTGGGGAAACCAACAGTCAAATTTATAGCCGTTTGAGGTTCAACGGTCAGATCAGGGTTCATATAAAAAGGGTATGGTCTCGGGGTGTCCCTTACTCCAAGCGACCGAATGAGAACAGGAAAGATGGTTCGTGTGATCCCCTTGGTGATGAGCACGGTTGCAGTGGCTTCATCCATACTCATGTTTATTATGATGGTTGCTCGAAACCCCTACAGCATTCTTGGGATCTTAGTTGTTTTAAGCGTTCTTCCCATTATTGTAATCCGGTTCTTAGTTCGGATTTTGGGTTAATTTACCTTCTTTTTTGGTCAGTGGATGTTGTAGCCAAAATGATGCTTATTTGAATAAAAGGAATTTTTCATCCATTTAATGAATTTTATTATTAATACCTTATTAGTTGTTTTTTGGTTCACTTAACGGGTGACATTGAAAAGAAATCTTGTCAAAAATCAAAACATGGTTTTCTCGGGTCGTTACATCACTTACCCCTTCAAAGAATTGTGCCCTCACAATTCTATCATAAAAAAAGAACAACTGAAATACCATACATAGTACACTACCGAAATAGTGGATCTGGCTCGGTTAACGGGATACTGATGTTGGCACACAACTCTTCCGTTTCCCTATCCCAGATTCACCTCAAATAGTACTCCTTGAACTCATGTTCGTGCGTACTACACATGGGTTTCCAAAGGGAGGCTCGTGCGATGCAAAGCTCGGAAATGTCCGAGTAGATAAACTCCTTGCTGACTCTACTGGAAACATCACGCTCGAGGTAGTTGAGAGGGATGATGCGGTTGAGGAGACTGAGATTCAGGACTTGGAACATGAAGGCTGCACTGAGCTGGCCATCCTGGGCGGCCACGAGGAAGCACGCTCTGGCAGAAAAGTTCTGTGCCAGAGTGAAACACTGGAACAGGCCCTCAAAGTATCTTCCCCTTCGCCTATAGCAGGGGAGTTGAGCCATGAAAATGAGGAAAAAGACATGATCTTCCTCTTAACATAAACGAAGGTTCTCTGGACCATTTTCTAGATCGAGAAAATGCTGGCAGGACCCTCACAGGTGGAGAAATGATGGATAATCCACCATGCATGCCTTGATCAAGATGACTTCTACTAGCTCGTCGGGTAGGGATGAGAAGTTCATTTGACCAGCCATCTGAAAGCAAACATCGAAGGGAAACTCTTAAAAACATTGATAAGGTGGAGACATGAAAGGAATCAAGAAAATTCCATTTATGAAAAAGTTTACACGGCAAAGTCTGAGTTTACAAGACGTACGCCACAAAGAGTGGAAAAACATCCTAACTCTTCAAACCACACACAAGATGAACAAACAGGACTAAACTCATGGGAAAATTTATAATGCCTCCTGAGTTTAGTGTGAGGGGTATGGAGTTGGGAAACATCTGTGTATACTTCTTGTCTAAGAGACACACGAGTGGACTCATTTTCCAATGCTCCAAAGTCCATTAACTAGCCCCAGAATCCGTAGTGCAAAATCTGTCATAGGTAAGCCGCTCAGAGGTCTCCGATAGCAGCAGCTTTTTGAAAAGGGTTATCAAGCATTCTTCCAAATTCATCGCCAGTTGTGAACAATCGGAAGAGTCCTTCATGATACCTTCCCGGACGTGCATAAGAGGGAAATTGGGTCATCATCATTAGGAGATAATCCATCCCCAATCCTCGGTGGAGACTAAGCACCCTAGGTGAGTTTGACACGCTGTACAGTTGCTTACACGTCATGAGAATTTGGGAATAATTCAAAAAGTTCTCACGGATAGCTAGAGATATAATGTTCTCTAGGGCCTCAGTGGGAAGTGACAAAAGGTCAGTAGGTACATCAGCCATCTGAAAGTTATAACATTTTTACATAGTTATTCTTTGCAATATATTTATATCACCTGGTTTTCAAGAGTTGCCTGAACCCATCCTCTGATACCAACTGTAGCGACCCCCAAACCCGGGGTGCTTAATGAGGCATGATATACTTAACATTACATCATTTCAAATTAAATATCATGTCTCATTACTACAGATGATCACGAGGCTCAGGATTCTGGGAAACCAGCTGCTTCTGATTGACTTCATTAGTACCAACCATGCCTGAAAAATTTGAAACGAAAACGTAGGGTGAGCAAATATGCCTAGTAAGGGGGTTTAAAACGTTTATAGAAAATCATTTTTCAAATAATCCCTTTTTAAGAGAATAAAACACTTCTCTAAAACAAAACATTATCTTCTCTTAAAACATGAAAACCATTATTCTTTGAAAACCACTTGCACAAAAGAAGCATGTACTTGAGATAAGATTTAAAGTAAACATGATCAGAGAGCACAACATAGGAAGGATAAACAATGAATAATATTCCAACAAGGTTACTTTAATTCTAAAAGAATTCTATGGATAAGTATGGAAAAAATGCATATCATGGTTCATAAAAAAAACAGAACATCTAACAGTTTACCATATGAAAAACAGTTCTTGACACATAAATTGCATCTCATGGTCAGGGGAGCTTTCAACTAGGGGTTGTCCTGTTATTTGAACTAACCCCTGGTTGACCTTTATCATTACATGCAGAGAGAATGTATAATACTGTACTTTGTCAAGACCTTTTGTCAAGACCGTATATCATACTTAACGGGTCAAGGCTCACTGCCCGCCCCATTTCCTTGATAGCTCGAGCCATGGCTAACTGCCAAAACCGTCGCACATAATCGTCTCATGAGACTCCTGCTTTACCCAATGCATTGGAGCGCTGTATAATTCTGGGCACACCCGTCACATCATTCTTGATGAACTATATAATTCCGGGCGCACCCGTCACATGTAAGTCCTATACATCCCTCACATATCTTGACATGGTCATTCGTTCATAGGGTTTTCATGCATTCTTAATTAAATCCCATTTTCACATACTTATTCATAACATGAAGACAGTTGAATAACTAATACATTATGACATGCTTGCTAAAGCTCCGTGCACATAAAAAGTTATCTTAACATTTGAAAACCTGGGTTTTAAGAAAATGAACATAACACTTAACATTCCATAACATCATAATACCCAATTAAAGAATGGTCATTCATAACATACACATATGATAATAAATGTATATCATGGGTGTTTAATACAGGCAGTCGGGGTTACAATGTGCATAATCAAGTCCATCGTGGGGAAATCATATAAATAATTGTGTAAACTCTTCCATTAGCAATAACAATCCCCCTTTTTTTATAAAGTTTTCAAACATCATAAGAGTACTCATAATTGAAGACAACATAAAGATACGTATACCTACACATATGCATGGGTTTAGCACATTACCATACTCCAAAAATATTTCTTAAACAAATTTTATATTTGGTAAAAACATTCGGAGTTCTTTTCCATAAAAGAAGAAAAATGGGTGAACATAATTTCCATAAACCATTATTGTCAAAAAGTCATCCTTGCATACAACAAGGTTGTTTCATAAACATGAGTACATACCAATGAATACATGTATTCACTTGTAAACGTTTAAGGATTCCATACTAACCATTTTCACAAAAGAAAAAAAAATCATGATTTAACAAGAGTAGTGATAAATGAAAATTCTCAATTGCAAGAATAATTTTGAAATCAAACCAACCCATAAACTTCATCATGCTATGTTGTAATAAATTACAAAAAAAGGACATGAAGTTTATGTTAATGTATATAAACATTAACAATATACTTCATTCACTTTCATAATTTTACCTATTCATTCAATTACTCAAAATCTCCATTTTTTTATAGGCGAAAGGAAAAATCAGTGTCATAAACATTGCGAAAAAAGTGTACATATGCATGTATAATCTTATATATATATGTACGAATACAAATATATATGTGTACACACATACTCTTGAAGTATATATACATAAATATATTCGTGTATATTCACTAATGTGGGTAACAAATTTAAGCAAGAAGACCTCCCCCTTTTTTGTTCGGTCCTATATACTCTTATACACAATTATATAACAAGTGTATATAACTATGTAAAACTTATAGAAATGGTAGGAAACGACGAAGAGGACTTGCCCCCTTACTCCCAACCAATTCTCTAAGCCGAGAGGGAGATCTCAAGGCCTGGGTTTGTAACAGTTTCACACACACCCGAATATATATATATAACTTGTATATATATATATACAAATTTATATAAACTGAAGCTTAAAAGAAAACAAACTAAAATAAACCTACTTCATACCTTGCATGGAGAGGAGGAGTTGACAATGCAGGGGGAACCGAATGAATAAACGCAGAAGGTATATATACATATAACATATATACCCGTATATATATCTATGTATAAAACCTGGAGTTTACACTAACTTAGAAAAAAAAGAAACACGACCCTTACCAGTTAGGAGAGGAGGTGAGGAGAACGGAGCAGCGACAGTGTCTGGATGTCGGAGAGATCAAGAAGATCGGTGTAAAACACCCTGCTTCGGTGCAACTTGTGGTTTTAAAAAAATATAAGGAGAATAAGAGGAACTTCGGGGAGTCGTCGGCCCGAGGTATCCGAGGTGAGGGGTCGGTGTCAGCTCGTGGAAAGGAGGGAGTAGCACAGGTCTTATTCGTCAGCCTACGAGATAAAAATGAGCCCTACGCTCCCCTGGTTCAGTGGCACAATGAAAGAGAAGAAAACGTGAAACACTGGGGAGAAGGAGAAAAATAGAAATTAGTGGACGGCCGGGATTTCATGGAAAACGATCGGACGGATCGGATGTAGAGTGACATTAAAATCATGGACGAGCGTGATTGAGAGTGCCGGATCGGACAACTCTATATTTCTGCGGTGTTTTATAACACGTGGCTTCATTTTTTTAAACGCATTAACATAATATATTTATTTATTTTATTTCAAAGTTTTTATCTTATAAAAACTGTTATTTTATTGTTTTATTAAACCTATTATAAAAAATCATTATTATTATTAATAAACCACAATTATTGATCATTATATTTTGAAAAGTCAATGGTTTACTTAATTAATTAAATCACCCTTATCAAAAAAAATTATTTTTATATAAATATATGTATACATAAATATTTTATTTTTTAAGCACCAATATTTTTTTACTAACCTTATTATACTACAATTATTTTCATTAAACAATAATTATTGATTACTTAATATTACATTATGAAGATCAAAGGTTAAAAACATTGATTAAAGAAAACATATCACATATATATATATATATATACATTTTAATTTCCCTTATTAGCTAATTACCTTAATTTGTCTTAATTAAAGATTAATAATAATTAAACTGCATTCAATAAAACATACGAGTGTGTTGACATAACTATCATCACCATGAAACACATAAGTAAAATAAACCATAGTTTAACGTAGTTTCCAAAACTGTTTATCCAAATTATAAACATTTGTATTAACATTAACCCTTAAATTTAATTTGGAGAAAAATAATTATTTAATTTGATGAAATATGTATATATATATATATACTCAAGTGTTTATACATTTTAGACAAAATAAAAACTCATTAGCTTTAATATAATTACAACTTAAAATTTTAATTGCTCAAATCAAGAAAATAAGTGTAGTGAATAATAATGTTAATTTCTTTCATAAAACATAATTCACATTTTTGGGAAAACAAGACATAAATTCATTAAATTATCATTGATTTAACTTTTAAACATTAAAGAAAATTACACAATTAGCATTCTGATCCTATTGGTGTATATCATTTTATTTCCAACGGTTAAAATAATGCATTAGATTCTTGGGGCAACCAACAGTCAACTTTATAGCCGTTTGAGGTTAAACGGTCAGATCAGGGTGCTTATAAAAAGGGTCTGGTCTCGGGGTGTCCCTTACTCCATGTGACCAAAGGAGAAAAGGTAAGATGGTATGTGTGATCCCCTTGGTGCTGAACACAGTTGTAGTGGCTTCGGCCATACTCATGTTTATTATGATGGATGCTCGAAACCCCTACCGCATTCTAGGGATCTTAGTGGTTTTAAGCTGTCTTCCCATTATTGTAATTGGGTTCTTAGGTGGGATTTTGGGTTAATTTACCTTCTTGTTTGGTCAGTGGATGTTGTAACCAAAATGTTTCTTATTTGAATAGAAGTAATTTTTCATCCATTTGATGCATTTTATTATTAATACCTTATTAGTTGTTTGTTGGATCACTTAAGGTGTGACATTGAAAAGAAAACTTGTCAAAAATCAAAAAATGGTTTTCTCGGGTCGTTACAATCTGGCTGCTCAATATACACTTCCTCCTCCAGAACCCCAATAAAAAATGAAGATTCTACATCAATCTAGAACACTTTGTACTTCTGTTTCACTACAATGGCTAGGAATAATCTGATTGTCTCCAGCCTTGCAACTGGTGAAAATGTATCATAAACATCTATTCCCTCTATCAGGGAGTATCCTTTGCACACTAGTATTGCTATGTTTCGAACCATTGTGTCATATGCATTCATCTTATTGTGATAGACCCATTTAGTCCTGATGACATTCATACCTACTAGCCTCGAAACAATCTCCCACGTATGGCTCATCTCAATCTGAACAAGCTCTTCATTCATATCCTGAAACCAGTTTTCATCTTCCATGGAATCAATAAAGCCTTCCGGCTCTACCTAAGATAGGAAATATTTCTGGTGTAGTGACATTATTATTCTTGTCTTAACTGGAGTTGTCTGATCACCATTGATATTCTGCCTATCAATTTCATCTCGATTATTGGGCTTCCATACAGACACATACCTGACACTTTCTTGTTCATCATTGTCTTCTTCTGATTTGGAATCTGCCACTTCTTCTCCTCATGTGTTACTTTTCTCTTCATTACTTTCATTATGAACTGTTCAATATGTTGTTGACTATTCTACTCATTTTCAAAAATAGTGACATCATTGCTCTCAACAACATTTCATAGCCTCTTGTTTAAGCATTTTTATTTTTTTCTTTTCCCTTAGAAGCCTAGAGATATTCCCTCATATCCATGTGATTCAAACATCCTATTATTTTCTTTGTTGAGAATGAAACACTTACTTCCAAATATTCAATAGTATTTCACTATAGGATTCTTTCTATACCACAATTCATACAGAGTCTTTCCTTCCTTCAGACACAATAAAGCACTGTTATAAATGTAGACTTGTGTCAATACTGCTTCCTTCCAAAACATCTCTGGAAGGTATTTTTCGATAAGCATTGTTTTGGACATGTTGTTGATGATATGATTTCTCCTTTCAACCACTCCATTCTATTGTGGAGTTCTCACTGAGGAAACATGATTCCATATCCCATGTTTCTCAAGAGAGTCATCAACCTAACTGTTTGTGAATTCCATTCTGTTATCAGTATGAAACTTCAGAATTTTCTATCCAAGAAACCATTCACAGTCCCTCGGGTATTATTTTAAGCAAATGAAGACATCTGACTTATGGGAAATAACAAATACCCATGTCTTTCTACTATAGTCATTAATGAAAAGAACATAGGACCTCTTTCCGTCAATTTCTATTGGTGTGATAGGACCAAAAACATTAGCATGCACAAATTATAGCACTCTTGTTGAATTATTTTCATTTTATTTATACGTCTTTTTGATGATCTTCTCTTGTTTCCATGCATCGCACGTGTGAGTACGATCACGTGATAAATTAGATAGGTCTCTTGCTATATCACACTTTACCATATCTTCTAGGGATGGTTGGCATAGATGACCTAGTCATATATTCCACAACATGTTTTCTTCCTCTCAGGACAGAAGGCACATATCTTCTTCTCCACATACCAAGTAGATATTTCCCTTTTTCTTTTTTTCCATGTAGAACCACTACCCCGTCTCTTCCTTTGACGATACACACCTTCTTAGAAAACCTTATAGAATTTCCTGAGTCACATAGTTTACTCACACTGAGAAAATTTTGACTAAGGCCTTATACTACTAAGACATCTGCACATCTCATCTCTTTGACCCCCAACATGGCCTTTCCTGAGCCAATAATCTTCAAGTCTTCATCGTTTCCAAACATGACAACTCTTTCATTGTCATGTTTTATGCCTATGATGAGATTGTTATTACTTGTCATGTGAGATGTGAAACAAATATCAAGGATCCACACACCAGAGCGATATGATGATTTAATGGAAACTTCTACCACCACGACCTTCTCATCATTTTTCTTCTTAGTCCATATTTTTTCCTTCACGCTCGGTAGGGATTGATACTTCTGATCTTTCTCAGAATTTGACGGGACAACTTCATCTAGCAAAGATGCAAATCTATTTTGCTTTTTCAACTCAGCTATTGGTTCATTGATCTGCAGCTTTTGATCATTTTGATTATCCATTGGCACATCCCACTGTATGGTCATATTAATATACCTAGATATGTTCCCTAACCCTCCGCAATAAAAATAGTTTCCTTCGAAATATGTTCTAGAGAACTATTATTTTTTTGGATGCCAACTTTGTTCTTGTTCCCTTCGATATCTCATGGTTATGGAACACACATACTCTGAATGTACCATATTTCCAAAACAATAACACCTGATATGAGGTGCATTCCTTTGAGTGACTTCTACACTACAATATTCCCATTCGGATCTCTGAAAATTATGATTTTGGATTGTTCCCAAATCAAACATCAATCTCGGAGTGGGTGCTTGCATTCTGACCTCAATTTTAACAATTTTTTGTTTTCAGTCAATCCCCCTCTCTGGCTAAGAATCTAAACAATGTTGATTCTTCCTTTCTATTGAAACATTGTTCTCCACTTTCAACTTCTTAGTTTTTTGAGTGATATGCTTTCCTGATAACCAAGAAAGAGTCAAGAGTTTTTCTTAATCTTTAAACATTTTCCCCAACCCGACAGCATCTCCTTTAATTTCATCTATACACTTGATTTGATCTGTGTTATTCAGGCTATCAATCTCCCATTTATTTTGTTCATTTTTTTTACTCATTAACTAATTTTGATTCCTCTGGTGTTGTTGACTTGTGATTCTCAATTTCTACCATCAACATAGACTTCTCTTCTTCCTACTGTTGCATATAGGGTTCGGCGTCATGAAAAAATCTGTTAGATTAAATTTTTTTGGCTCTCTGAACATCTATATCCTCAAGAAAACCCTCTAACTCAGTTTTCATATCAACTCTTCCCTCAGCTTATTCTTCTTGTTCATAGGCTTCAGTTTCATTCTTATTCTAATAACTACTGAAAATTTCCACCATATCATTTTCTAGATGATCTCTACCATTCTCTTTCTCTTCAACCTCCTCATCCATAGTCTCATCTGAACTATCATATTCTTTTGAAAGAAGGTTCTTCTTCTTAATGAAATTTCTCTTGAACTATTTCTTACCTTTCCCATAGGCTGGAGACTTCTTCATTGAAATTTCTGTTTCATCAACATCATCATACTCTTGAAACTTCTTGGGACCCTTGTCACAAGATGTCCAACCTTTCTACATTGTAAATAAGCAAGTGTATTCTTCCCTTTGATCATTCCATTTCCTATTTGATGTTTTGTGGAGAGGAATGAAATCACCTCATCCGTCTCTTCTTCTTCGTGAGAGTCTTCAATAGTGATCATTTTCATAGACATGAATGCCACCTATTTAGATTTCCACTATTACACAGCATCGTTATCATCATTTCTTATTTCATATGCTACAATATTGTTGTGTAGGTTATCCAATGTTAGTTCTTTTTTGTCTTTATCTTCTAAAACAGAACCTTTCGGATTGAAACAAGGTGGAAGTTTCATCAAGATGCATTTCATAGTTTTTTTGTCTTCAATAAATTATCCATGACCTTGCATGTCTTCCACAACAACATTTACCTTGTCAAATAATGCATCAACAGACTCATCCGGTTTCATTCTCAGATCTTCATACTTGTTCCACAACACTTTCATCTTTGCCTCTCTAAATTTTGTATCCCTTTTATATATATTCAATAACTTTTCCCACATGGAATGTTATGTCTTCTAAGACATCACCTTTTTATATATTGGATTGGATAGGGATCCCCCTAAGGCATTGATTGCTTTGGCATCAACATCCAACTCTCTACGTTCAGCTTCTGATAATGCACCACTATTAATATCTGCTATTATGCCATGCATTACTGCTTTGAACAGATCCATTCCTAATGATCGGATGTAGTGTTTTATCTGATTCTTCCACAGATGGAAGTTGGTCCCGTTGAATATTGGAATCCATTTATGATATGCGACACTACTAGAAATTCGGGAAATAGGAACGGTTTTAAACATTGGCTATAGGTCCTCAAAATATTGCTATAGGTAATTACCATGGTTTGAGGAACCATGGCTATGTATGGCGTGGATATAGGACTACACATATAGCCATGGTTTGGAACTATGGCTCTAGATCTATAGCCACATTTCGAACCATGGCTATAGGTATACAACTACGGTTCAAACCCTGGTAATATCACTATAGCCACGGTTTAGAACCGTGGCTATATAAGAGGACAGGAACACTTTATTGCCATGTCTTTAAACCGTGGCATTGGTCCAATATCCATGGTTAAAAAACATGGAAATTAACCAATAGCCACGGATTAAAACCATGTATATAGGGTCTGAAAATCCAAAAAAATACCCCCACCCCCAACCCCACTACACAACCCCGCCACCCCCACAACCCTTGCAGCACCCCTCCCCCCTGCAGCCCCCCATCCCCTGTAAAGCCCCCTAGACAGACCCCCACCCCCATTCCCCTTACAGTAGACAACCCCCCCTACAGCCCCCTTCCCACTGCAAAGCCCCCCTGGTCAGACCCCTCCCCCTATAAAGCCCTTCCTAGACAACCCCCCTTTCCTGGACAACCCCCCTCCCCCCCAAAAAATAACCCACAGCCTCTCCCCTGCATAGCCCACCCCCTGCAGCCCCCTCCCCCTACAAAGCCTCCCCTGAAAAGCACCCCTCCTCCCGACAAAGCCTCCCCTGGATAGCCCTCCGCCCCTGCAAGGCCTCCCCTGGACATCCCCCCTCCTCCCCCTAAAAAGCCCCCTCTGGATAGCACCCCCACCCCAAATTTAATAATAGTTTAATAATCTTATTTCAACATGGGAGATTGATGAGTGGTTGTAAAAATTTCAACTCATAATCATATTTATGTTACAATGGAGTTGAATAGAACTATGGTTCCCAAAAAAATTTATGTACTGATTGATGTTTAATGAAGTGATATATGATGTCATTACAATTATCAGTATGTGTAATTAAGATGTTATTCTGAATGGAATGAAGAAATCAGATAATGTGGTATCCCCCCCCCTACTGGACACCTCTCCCCCCTGGACACCCCCTTCCTGGACAACACCCCCCTCCCTTCAATGTTGGACACCTCTCCCCCTGCCTAGACCGCTCCCCCTGCTGGAAACCCCTCTCCCAACCTGGAAAACACCCCCTTATCTCCTGGACAAATCTCCCACTACTGGGACACCTCTCCCCCTGGACACACCCCCTTCATGGACATCACCCCCTCCCTCCCTACTAGACACCTCTCTGCCCTTTCTGGACAACACCCCCACCCCCTGCTTGACACCCCTCTCCTTCCTAGAGAGCACCCCCTCCCTCCTGGTCACCTATCCCCCTTCCTAAACAGCACCCCCCATGCAGGACACCCCTCCAACCTACCTGTACAACACACCCTCCCTCCTGGACACCTCTCCCCCTTCCTGGAATGCACCCCCCTACTGGACACCAGTCTCCCCTGCCTGGACATCACCCCACTCTCCCTCTTAGTCACCTCTCCCCCCTTCCTGGATAACACCACCCCTGCTGGACAACCCTCCCCCCTGCATGGACAGAACCCCCGACCCATGCCTGGGGATCCCCCCTCCCTCTCTCCTGGACACCTCTCCCCTACCCCTGCCTGGAAAGCACCCCCTCCCTCCCTCCTTGACACCGCTCCCCCTGCCTGGACAGAACCCTCCCACCCTCCCTCCTGGACACCCCTACCACATGCATGAATTCCTCTCCCCCGGTTGGACACCCCTCCCCCTACCTGGACATTACCCCCTCCCTCCTGGACACCTCTCCCCCAACCTGGACCGCACCCCCCATGCTGGACACCCCTCCCCACTACCTGGACAGCACCCCCCTCCCTCCCTCCTGGACACCTCTACCCCCTACCATGATAGAACAACCCCTGCTGGACACCCCTCCTCCCTACCTAAACACCCCCTTACCTGGACAACCTCCCCTCCCTCCCTCCAGTACACCGCACCCCCTGCCTAGACAGTACCCCCGCCCTCCCTCCTGGTCACCCCTCCCCCCTGCCTGGGCAGCACCACCCCTGCTGGACACCCCTCCCCCTGCATGGACAGAACCACCCCTTCTGGACACCCCCCGTCTTGGACACCCCCTACCTGAGAGAGCGACCCTACCTCAAAGGAGACAAGCCACACTCGGCAGATGACATAACATATCATCCCTCCAGCACACAACCCTCCGGCTCCTACCCCCCATACATTTAGATGGTATACAAGTTTCAATTCATAGCCTCCTCTACCAAGTCCTGTTAAATCCACATATATAATATACAATAATACCACTACACTATCTGTCTAATAATGAAATAAACATCATTAATATTGTATGGTATCCTATAATCATGAAATAACTAGAAATAAAAATATATGACAACATGTAACATGATATAATAACGCAAGAAGGTCCATGGAATGGGTTAGAATACCAATTAAAATCAAATTTATTAAAAATAAAGTGGAGATAAAATAAATATAATTTAGAGATATTTTTAGACATCACCATTTAAATTTAAGTGATAAAGGAAAAAGAAATTAATCATTGAAATAAAAAACCAAAATAAATTCCCATTCTCTAAAAAATTCTTAGATAGTGCATCAAACACTATATTAACCTCCCAACATATGTGAGATTCCATTAAGTGTATCTTCTCTCAATAAAAATAATAATCCATCCATTCCTTTTAGAGATACAAAAGGTTTTAATAGTATTGATTGATATTTATGTCTATAATTTATTTATTAATACGTAAGGTAATATTACCACTTATGTGTGAGATTAATTTTTGAAAATTGGTTGAAATGTAAGACCACTGAAAAGAGATAATTTGGGGTTCTTATTTTATAATATTGCAAGATGATTGAGTGATATCAGTAATTTATCACTTCACTAAAAGATTTAGTATGGTGAAGTAGATGTAATTACCTCAAAATTAGGTTCCCTAAAAGATAAACTGGTATTAAACTCATGTGAATTTACTAAATAGGTAAACAATCAACTTCTAGGGAATGTTATGGATTTAAAATGCATTAAATAGACAAAGTTATCCATCACGTTTTACAGAGCACATGGACCTCAACTATAAGGCCCCAGCATTAAACCTTACTTAATATTGAATTAGATGAATAATTCACATTGAGGATCTTTTTATGGTTTAGAGTTTTAGAGAATTAGGACATAACTATTACATTTAAAAATATTTCAAAGTAGACACATCTACTAAGTTTCCATAAAATAAAATCTCTTAAAAAGAAACTTGTTTAGTTCCAGTCTTGGAAGCGCCCCCCACCTCTATTGAACAATGGTCCCACTTATAGAAATACTCAAGGTTTGTCAATCATCCATCATTTGTAACAATATTATCATGAAATTTAACATCAATTAACCTCAAAATTCTGAATTATTCCTCAAATTCCATGCCTGGATCCCTTTCATCAAATTGAAACCTCATGCACATCTTGATGGTTGAGATTTATTCATGAGAGAGCATTATTATAATTGTCCTTGTTAAATCATTCCCCTCCCACGATCGAGCTATGTACTCTTTTGTGAAGTATTAGAGGGTCAAATTCATTGGTGCATCATGGATATGGTGGAAGTCTTACTCTGTTCAGCGTTCTCACATGATGAGGAGCCTTACTGATTCACATGCTGCTGGTATTAGGACCTAGTTCTGGACAACTTGGGCCTCTTGGCCCTGAGAAGATATTCCATGGGAGTCAATAATGGGCATGGAAATACTTCTATTTTTCATCAAGAAATCTTCTTCACACTTGTGCAGAACATGACATGGTCGTCTTCATTTTCAACCGAACACTTAATTTGTGGAATCTCTTCATCCTGGGTCCCAGGCTTCAATAGGAAGGTGTGGCTCACCAGGCTGGAACATCATTTGACAATTTTTTTCATGCACCTGGCATGGGATGGTGTTTCACCTAATTTTTTATTGTTGATGCAACTGGTGTCTCAAGTGGTGAAGTCAACTAAGATCACTGAGGCAATTTTTCAAACACCTTCTATGCGTTCTCTTCTAAAACAATGTCATCTTCTCCAGTGCCATTACCTTCAATGGGAGCTTCGTTGGTGAATTCAAGTAAGCACCTGCCGTGCAGGTTCTTTCAAAACAGAAACCGCGATGGTAAAGAGGGGAAGAGGTCCCCACCATCTTCATTACTGATTTCAGACAAAATCATCTAACGACATGTCATCAATGAGCAAGAATGATCAGGTTCACACATTGCAGTTCATATGAGATATAGACTCAATAATTTGATTTTGGAATTTCATCAAATAGGGTAATGAATTCTCAGCTCTCTTCAACTCTGGTGGTGGGATCAACGTGCCTAACACTATCATCTTCATTGACTCAAATATATGACATGCTGGTCTAAAGCTCAACCAACGCTTGATTGAAGATCTTTTGTTGCCTCATTTGTTTGAATTAAAACCTCAATTTGGTTTCATATGCACCGCTCTGAAAACCAAATAGTCATTGATGCTTCAATTGAACCAACATCATGATGTGCACAACTATCTTCAATCTCGTACAGCTGGTTCATCAACATCCTCCCGACCCTTCTTACTTCAGTCGAATTAGACTGAAGTCACAGACTCACAAATTGTACAACTCGATGACTCAGCTTCATCGATCTCTAAGCATGATATTTCCCAGCTATAAATTCCATCATCACCTTGAAATCTTTCCAACTCATCATTAGGTCTTCTACACATTGTGTCGAATTTTTCCTCCAAACGTGGGAAACGTTGCGGCTTGTTTTCATCGACATTTGTTTGTGCTCCCCCTTAGGATAGAGATTCAATTTAGTTGAGTCTCAGGTGGAATTTATTAGTAAAATTTCAAGGAAGGAATCAAAATAAAGACTTTAGGAATACTATCACTGTGAACTACCAAGAGGTGTCATCCAAGAGCAGGGCCAATCACGGAGTGACCGCGGCGTGACCGCGGCGTAACCGTGGCGTGACCACGGCGTGACCACGGCATGACCGCGACATGACCCCGGCATGACTGCGGCATGACCACGGCGTGTTGGCCCTATCTAGCGACATCCGCAGGGCATCATATTCCATTCAAGAGCGAATGGAGAGGGAGGAGGTGGGGAAATATTTTGGCCATCACCCCACCAGCAGAAATTGTGATTAGTCAGTCTCAACATTGTTCACCTGACTCCTGATATACTATTACTGCGAACTTCCACGGGGGGTGTCGTCCTGGAGCTGGGCCAAATCACGTCCTGATAGCGGCGTGACCGCGGCGTGACCAAAGGCGTGATGGCGGCGTGACCAAGGCGTGACGGCGGCGTGACCACGGCGAGACCGCGGCATGACAACAGTGTGTTTCCCATGTCCAGTGACATCTGTGGGGAAACATATTCTAGTCCGGAGCGAAGGGAACAGGAGGAGGCGGGGCAACATTTCTGTCATCTCCCCACCGGAAGAAATAGTGATTAGTCATTCTAAACATTGATCACAATACTAATGGAATATTATCAATGTGAACTGCCGCGAGCGGGGTGTCGTCCTGGAGTAGGGACAAATCATGGCATAACTGCGGCATGACTGCAGCGTGACCGTGGAATGATCACAGCGTGCTGGCCCGGTCTAGCAACATCTGCGGGGCAACATCTTTTGGCTAGTAGTGAAGGGAGTGAGGGAGGCGGGGAAACATTCCAGTCGTCGCCCCACCGGCAGAAATTCTGATTATTCAGTCTCAAAATTGATCACAAGAGTCATGGAATACTATCAGTGAAAACCACCACAGGGTGTCATCTTGGATTAGAGAAAAATCAAGGCATGACCGTGGCGTGACCGCGGCGTGACCGCAGAGTGACCGCGGCTTTACCGCGGCGTGACCGCAGCGTGACCCCGCCGTGTTGGCCCGATCCAGCGACATCCGCAGGGTAGCATCTTCTAGACAGGAGTGAAGGGAGAGGGAGGAGGTGGAGAAATTAAACTCTAGATGTTTCTTAGATAGGTCTAGATCTACAAACAAAAAAAATAATGAATGAGACGTTTCCCTTTAAGCATCTTCTGATCGACCTAAAATATTTCCAAGAATGTTGCTGCAAATAATATGAAAAGGAGGATTTTAAAATGGTAGATGCAATAAGATAATCTATATCCATTGGGATGAAAAATGAGAGTCTCTCCTATAGTGAACAATTTGGTTCCACTGGTAGAGGAAACATGGTTAATAGTTGAAAGAAAATCAATATTTGGAAAAATACAGAGCCAGATTCGCCACTTCATGCAACCTAAGAAAGAATTGATGAGAACTCAGTTCAGTACACCTATATAGGATCAATTCTTCTATTTGGAATGTAAATAGTTAGAAACATTTGATGGAATAATTTTTTTCTATGGAAAACATTCGAAAAATACTGAAACATTCAGGTTAACCTGAACACTAGTGATCGATCTTGGAAGAAGTTATTTCATAATTGATGCATGTCGAACCCCAGGAAAAAAGACGTAGAAAAAGAAGGAAAATGAGACTTCAAGGTACCGAATAATAGATAAGGTTAGAGATGGGAATCTATGGAGGGATGGAGTAGTCCCAAACGCAGCTCGAAACCCCTAAAACCTCAAGTCACCAGTGATGCTTTGTAATGTTTCTCATGGATGAGAAATCATATAGTGGATAGTTTGTAATGACTATGGATTTCTTTTTCGGGTTCTTAAAATTTAATTTTGGTGATTTCTAATTAAATTTATTATGTTTTTATTGAAATTTTATTTTTTTGGTGGATGGATTTAGTAAACGGGGGAAGATGTATGTTGTGTTTCTTAAAAGTAGTAGATGGTGCCACCAGTTAGCTATTATAAAACACCATGAACATATTAATAGTGATAGTGGGGGAGGGTTGGATCTAGTCTAACTACTGTATGGTTGATGGATGGAAGCAAAAAGATTGTGGCCATTGGTCGGTTGGTGGTTTTCCACTAGGTAATCAGTGCCTTCCTTGACCTTGTTTTTTATAAGGGCAATTAATGTCATTTTTATCATGGATTTTGTAGGTGGATTAGAATGGAATTGAAGTATCTATTCCACTTAGTTTCAAATAGGATGAAATGGATGGCACAAGAGGATGTTTTCTCATAACATTTAAAGAAATGAATGCTAATCAGTGATGACTAGACGATTAGATTACACCTGATATACCTAATTCTGGGAGGTTTGGAGATCTAGCAATGTGTAGGAAGACCTAGAGGAATGAATACCCCATGGGATCATAAAAATCACAGGTTAAATAACATGTAATCTGAGAATACTGGTACTATGGGACCCCTGGGCTGTGGAAATGGGCTTTTGGTTGGATTTAAATATCACATTCCAAGTGACATGGTCACACAACATGGGACCCATCTTAAAAGTCTAACGGCACTAAAAGAGTGTCTTGGCTCAAACAACAGTTTTTATAATAAGAGGGAAACCCCCTACAAGAATATAAAAAAGGTCCAGTATGATGTCTACATTATGACTAAAAATAACATCAAGTATAAGGAAAACATCAATGCAATAATGTTAATCATGGTATACCACTATGAGTTTTTGCAGACAGCACACCTCTGTTAGAGGTGTTTTATTACAAAACCATGGCTTATTTATCAAACGAAATAATTATCATAACTAACACTTATTCAAGAATTGTAATTTAATATAAAAAAGTATAATTAAGAAGGAGAATAAATGAAATTTAAAACATTATTTAACTAAATAGTCTAAATGAGGGACCCTACCTCAACCTCAAGGCGTGTTTGCTTATGATGACGACAACTTGAATCTTACTTTTTTCTCTTGCACGCATATGAAACTTCACATATATATAAGGACTACTAGCCCCAATGTACATATTTTCCTGGCCAAAATGCACAAGGATAACCTTAGATATATGTTTATACTTGCATATACCCCTTTACACTTACACATGTATGCATTTTTCATATCTATATATAAGCACACATGGACCCAATATATATATTCATACTACCATGAGTGAATATATATAAAGGGGGAACATATATATGTATATGAAAACATATTAATACACATGTAAGCCATTATCAACGGTGACTCGAATCCACCTCAATGATATCCAAAATGCACTGCAAAAATATATGGAACCCAATATTCACAAGTTCCCTAATTAAACTTGGGACAAAGAATAAAAATTGAATTAACCTTACCCAAATCTGATGTTGAACTCATTTTCATCAATGGTAGTGGATAGAACCGACCTCATCATAAGAAACAACCTATAAGAAAATAGTGGGAAAAAATGAAATATAATGACTTCTTATATATATGTCATCAGTGTGTCAACTGTACATGATAAATGATACATGAATCCATAGCCAACAATGAACAAATAATATTTCTGGCTGTGAACCTCAGTTCAAGCAATGAAATTTTCATGGGTAGGGATTCATGGTGTGAAACCCCTAGTCACACCCTGAATCATGCCTAGGTGGGTTTATTATAATAGGATAAATTCTTTTTTTTCAATGTCAGGTATTTCACAATGATGTTATTAGAGAATGTATCAAGTTTTCAAAGCCGATTGTTTTTGTGTGATGAAATGAAAAAAATGATTTACTTTATGTTTTATATTTTTATGAGAATGTTCAGTTGATGTTTTCTCAAAACGAGGACACTTTCATCTCTAAAGTGAAGGAAATTTCATTTTATACCATTGAGTTGGCTGAAACATTCTACTATTCTATGTAGAAGGCTTAGGGATATCATGTAAAACAGGTGAAAATGTAATTATAAAGAGCCACAACCAATTTTAATAGCATATACACATTATATATTAATGAAAAAAAGTTTTAAAAATACATGAGGAATTATAAAAATTAAAACAAAGGGTTAGGAAATGAAACCTTACATCAACCTCAAGTTGATTCTTTTAACGAAAACTCGAATCTTCCTTTTTTTCCATTGCAATCATATGCAAATTCCCATATATATAAGGAAACCTATACCTTATGTACATATTTTCATGGCCAAATATGCACAAGGGGATCCTTAGATATATGTTTATACTTTCATATACCCCTTTACACATACACATGTATGCATATTTCATATTTATATATAAGCTCACCTAGCCCCAATATATATATTCATACTTCCATGAAATAATATATATAAAGGTTCAACATATATATTTATATTCCTACCTATTCATACACATGTATGCCTTCATCAATGACAACTTGAATCAACCTCAACGAGATCCAGAAAGCACTACAAAAAATATAAAGAACCCAAAAATTACAAAATCCCTAATTAAAATTTGGGCAACAAATAAAAACGAAATAAATCATAACCAAATCAAATATTGAACTCACTCTCATCGATGGCGTTGGATTGAACAAGCCTCATCATAAAAAAACCACCTGCAAGAAAATAGTGGGAAAAGAAATGAGATATAACAAATTCTTATATATATGTGATCAGTGATGATAAATGATACATGAATCCATTACCATTATAGATTCTATAATTCCTTTCTATTATTACCACAATATCATCATTTAGTCACTCCCATTGGATTGATAATTTATGGTGGTCATGTCAACAAAAAACAGCTACAAACACATATTTTTAATCATTATATCAATAATCATTGCATCAGTACATGCATAAACAATAGAAATAACACATCCATGAAGCATACCCCACCCCCATCTAAATTGGAAACATGTATTGAGAAGAACAAAAAAATCATGAAGGATAAGTGTCTGCTAATTAAATTATTTGAAAATATTATCAAAGGAAAGGAGTATATCAAGTGGGAAGCTACTTAAATTAATGAAATCAGAAAATCCAAATTGAATGTGGTTGATGAGGATAAGATAGTGAGTAACAAAGAAGAGAAAATTTCTTTGAGAGAATAAGTACTAAGAAAGGCACAATCAAAGTATCTTGATGTTTAGATTAATTTGAAGAAGATAAGAGAAAACAAGGAAGTTAAGGTTTCTGGTGAAAAGAAGGGACCAAAAAGGCAGGTTAATTCATCTCCTAATAAATCTCAAAATAAACATGTTGCCTCAAATAATTAAGGTACTAAATCCAAATCTGGACTAGTTTGTACCTGAAAGAATAATGGGAAACCCTTTTGCATCAAAAGAAGAGAACAATATCTCGAGATGATTGCTCCTGTATAAGTGAATACATATATGGTTTGTGGCATGATATCGAAAACAATATTGCGGAACAAGTAATATGTATGGATATAGTACCAACAATTTATTAATCAGGTTACTGGTATAAGAAAAATCCCTAAAGAAGATAAATATTACATTATGTGATGCATGTGCCTTAAAGGATTATGAAAACAAGAATATCTCACATAAATATGTTGAAAGTGAAGAACTCCATGCTCCAAAAAGAAAAAAACCAAATCTCGAAAAAAAATGTTAAAGCATTATGAAAGGGGAAAAATGGTTGAGAAAAAATTCTCAACCTTGTTGTTCACAGTAAGGAGAAAATAGTAACACCTTATTCTATTTTATATTGTATTTACGTGCTAACCATGAATGGAATTGAAGGTGAAGCTAGATCTCAAAGATATCTCAAGAAATTGTACAAGATATTAAATCTAGAATTTTACTTCAAGTAATCCATTTTAGAAAATTATAAATATGATATATCCTAAAATATATCTATAGAAGAGATCCACATTGATGAAGATAGTTTACAGTTTATCCTTAATGGGGAGAAAGGTTCATTAAACCTTGAGAAGCTACCATAACCAATTAAAATCATGTAAATAATAATTATAAATGGTGTTATGAAAAGTATCATTGAAATGGTATTGATTCATATTCTCTCATTCTTGAGTGAGAAAGTCAAATCCTAACATTATGTGGGATATTTTGATTTTATTCATTGACATGAATGAGGAATTTTAAAGAAGACTTGAGCCCGAGGTTACCTAACTCATGGCTCTTTTTCTTGAGAATCCATGAGCATTCCGGGAATGAACCCCTCATTTACATAATGAGTTGATACAGTAGAAATGCTGTATATCATTCAAAGATCGAAAATTCCCAAAAGCTGCAAATGGTCAACCAGATGATAAAAAAACATAAACAAAAAGACTATCCATACCTGAAAAAAAAACCTAAGATGTTCCATAACACAAGTGAAGGAACCATTATAATGCATCCCACATTCATGATACTAGAATCACAATATCTCATCATTTCAAATTCCTTAAATCATTGGAGTAGATCATAAATACTATCAAATATGTCACTATATCAAAAAAATAATCTTCTTCCACAAACAAAGTCTTCAAATAATTATATAGAAACACTTCAAACTTGGTCTCTATTTTTAGTCTCACATACCAATTCTTCAAAACTTATTCACTGGATTCTCAAACTCAAAAGAAATATTCCTCTTATCTTTATTATTCTCTTTATCTTCTACATAGAAACTAGGTTGGTTGTAACTCAACATCACTATCTCAACACACTCTTCTTATTACATTATATAGTATGTAGTGTATCATGATTCTTATTATTAAAAATCCTCAACTCACTCAACCAACACTTCTAAAAAACTATTGTCTCCTCTCACTGCTCACTTAGCACACCCAACACATAACACCATTTTTTTGTTTATTAGTTTTTTATACTATCAAGATATTTGTTACCTCAAGTAGCAAAATATATTTTTAAACCCATTCCCACTATACTATAATATGAAACAAATCGAGTATAACTTGGCACACCAAATATATCATCTCATGAAACTATTTTAACCCATTTGATTTGTTGTTTGATTTCATTAATGGTTATCTCTACTAGGTTTTGACAAATACCCTTTTCTTTTTATTTTTATTCTCTTCTTTGAAAATTATGTCTCCCAGTAAGATCAATTATTTCTTCATCTCAAAATACTCTTCATACAACAACTTCATATTAATCTTCTTGGCTATTTCAAAACACAGTATTAATAAGTAGAGAAGATCTCCTCATTTTGGCTTTGATTCAATTGTAATTTCAAAAAAATAATTATTTTTAGTCATAGCCTGGCATCACAGCCAGATCATCTCTTCATCATTCTTCTCAATAATGAATCGCTAGTTCTTTTTTTATCAATTGTTAATTAGAATTTAGCATATGCATCTTCTGAATTCTTCAATTCCATATTTAAGAGACTTATAATATATCTCATTTCTGGCATGAGTTAATTCCTAGCCTTCCAACACATGTCCTATTTATCAGAGTCATTAAGATCAACGACTCAAAAAATAGCTCCAATATAAATAATTTAGTCTTAATAACTCAATCATCAACCCAACATCTTCTACATTATTCTGTGAAAACTCATTAGTTTCTTTCATTTATAATGAATTTCATCCTCATGATCATCTCATCCCACTTTAATTTTAGTTTACTCAAAAAAAACTTAGACCAAGGCCTAACTATGAATTACGATGTTTCGAACATGATAGAACAACTCAAGCATCATTACGATGAGGATATGAAACTCAGGATAATATTTAGAAAACCTAAGACAAATGTAATCTAGGATTTAACACATTATATATGGAAGAAATAAAAAATCAAAATTTAGAGTATTTCCTTACATTAAGATCATGAATTAGCACCTCATCCTACCATTTTGCGTAAGAACGATGAAAGGAAAACAAGAATTCAAAACCATGACGATTGAGGAATTTAGGGACTCACTCTTAGTTCACATGAAGAGTAGTAAAATAAATAAAATAATGGATTCCCAACATTAAATCAATTATGTTATGGGATTTTCAGAAACTAAATGATGAATTTAGATAAGACTCAAAGGTAGGTTCAATGGGAGATGGAGAGCGATGAAGGATCACCTCTCAAGGGAGTTACAAAATGATAATCACAATGAAATACCAATAAAGGGTGTTTTAGGGGTTAATTATCTAATGTAAAATTAATATTTTAATCCCTATTTAAAAAAAACTCAACTGCATCTTACAAGGTGCCTAGTATATGGCACTAGGTATATAGTGGTTACAACAGTAGTTACCGATGATTATACCTGACACCGCTAAATACTCGGTATCAGACAACTAGGTATTTATTTACACACCTATACCAAACACCATACCTTTTTAACACCAAATTTCTTTTACCCTTCTTTGATCCTTCTTAAACCCCCTAAACATCCATGATTATCCATTTTAATAACATCACACTTTAAATTAATGTAACTAATAACTCATCATGATGATATTCCTTATAAATTTCTCATCACTAGGCATCCCCTCACCAAGAATCATTAATGAGATTCCTAAGAGAAAAACTACGTACATTGAGAAATAATTAAAAATACATGTTTATAAGTTTCATTATGAAGCTATAAAAATAATCTCTATAATTTAACTATCAATATGAGCATCCCTTATAAATCCTTCTCACATTAGTTGATGATAAAAACTGATCATTCCATATAGAAACCAATAGCTTCCAACTCAAAATTATCAAACTGAATAACATGAGTAGGATCAAGTATACATCTCCTCAGTTTTAAAATATGAAACACTTTCATCGTAGCATTGAAATAAGGAGAAACATCCAATATTTATGTTGTTTCAAAAATATGATATAAGATCTCGAAGGGTTTAAATAATATAGTAGTTGACATACCTTTATTTACCATCCATCGATGACACAATCATGGGGATATCAATTGAAACACATCATGATGCAGATGCTGCTATGCGTGAGGACAGGTCGACAGGATGGAATAAAAATATGCGATGAACTGAAGTTGGTTTAAATTGTGTTATGGATTTGTGAGGCTGGATTTGTCGGCGCGCTGAAGGAGGAGGTGGGGAGGCTGCCTAGGAGCAGTGTCAGCAGGGAGGAGGAGTGGTTGTGTTGGATGGTAGCTTCAGGGGAGGGTCGCGGATAGGAGAGCTCGCGGAGGGGTGGCAGCATTGGGAGGCAGCACCGGGGGAGGAGGGCCGCTTAGAGGAGAGCTCGTGAGGGTAGTGGAGGGGTGAAGAGAGGAGAGATTTCGAGGGTAATGGGAGGAGCACCGAGCGAGGAGAGGTCACGATGGTGGAGTTTGGACGCAGCGAGGAGAGGTCGTGAGATCAATGGGGAGAGGGTCGGGGAGAATAAGAGAATCACGCGACGGAATGAAGATGGTGCCGCAGACCATGGCTTAAAATAACCATATATACATGATTATAATTGAAGTGTTGTTATAAATTAAGCTATAGACACTGGTTTATAAAAGTTTGTCTATAGATCCGTGGATATTGATCATTTTTCTAGTAGTGTGACCTCCTTTTGGGATTGAATCATTGGTATTATCATTTTTTCTAATACTAATTGTTTGGTTCACTGGGTTAGATACCATGAGATGGGGGGTGAATCAAGTTATGATAGATTAACACAACTTCCACGATTGATCTTGTCTCGCTATTAAGAAAGACCATCTTCTCTCTCCTTCCTTCTGCAAAGTATAAACAAAAACTAAAGCATGCACAGGACAACGATTTTTACATGGTTCACCCACACTGAGCTACGTCCAAGGAGAAAACACCAGTGATGTGTTGAAGTACCAAATCCACTAAAAGTACACTGTTGTTCACAAGGTTCAGGATAGATCAATTCCATTCCTAGGCTCAATGCCTTTACAATGTTTAGGGTTAGCTCACTACTTTCCCAAGGGTCACTCCCTATTTATCTCTCTTGGGCTCACTATCGGTGGAGAGGATCACCTTCTTCCTATTCCTTTGAACACTGCTCTGGAAAGGATCCACTCACTATTTATAGACATGTAGGTCTCTTCATTATCACAAAATAATGCATCCTCTGTTGTATGTAGATTCTCTGTTGAAGTCCAACCTTCACCCGTAGTTGAATCTCACTTTGCATTGATGGTATCCGACAATCATCCAGCTTTCACACAGCCTTGAATAACTATTTTGGATCAACAATACATGGCATTCTCCTCTATGACGGCGCAGAAGAAAAAACTGGCGTGCAAGTTCACCTCAACTACTTGCACAACACTAGTGAAACACCAAACATGCGTGAGTCACACCATTTTACTCCCAAATCAATATTGACAAACAACCAAAAACTGTCACGAATCTTCAAAACCTGGCGCATAAGTGTCACCAAACCACTTGTGCGATACTCTCTTAATCTACTCAAAACATGGGCGACTCCCTCCCTTTCTCATTCAATCCACTAGAAAAGCACAACAATCAATCAGAGCACAAATTCTACTTGTGCGGCCACACAACCACTTGCGCGACCACCACATGTTTGCGAAGGGATCTCTGATTTTCTCTATGTGTTGAACTCACGCCCAATGAGGAGGGATCGACCTCTCTTTATAGGAATTCAGACACACTTCCTGATGGCGCACAAGTCTCCTCTCGGTGTGCAAGTCATGGCGCGCAAGTCTCTACCGTGCAAGCCACTTTCGTGACCAACCCTATATCTTGGGCGCCCCTTTTCCATTTTCCATATTTTGATGTTCTGATCTTTTAAAACATATGGCGCCGCCTTGTATCTTCTCTTTTTCTATCACCTCTAGATCTTCCATTCCTTTGTCGAAGTTCTTGAATCAAACATGGATCGTTAACCACAACCCCCAACTCGATATGCCACCATAAAATTCCCTTTATCAACAAATTTTTATGTCATGGTTTTCTTTGTCAACAATCACAACACATATGTACACTTTTTCAACAAACATAATCACCAATAAAATGCTTTAATGCTGCCTTGAGGGATATTTTCCAACAATATCAATGCTGGTTCTCCACCAACAGTTCAATTATAGACCTACTAAATTCAATAGTTGATTACACATATATTTATTAAAACATTCATACTATATTATATGTGTATTCAATGATTGATAATTGTATTGATGTTGTTTCAATAAAACTATTGGTGAAATTGAAGTTTCCAACATAGAGTGAACTCATATTTGGATTACAACCCCATATAAAATAACAAAAATAAATGATCGAAAAAATATTTAAATAATTCATTTGAAAATCTGGCACAATAGGTATTATCATGAGAAATTGTTTTCATGAACATTTAAAAAACCATTATCAAATCCAATCCCCATACGATCCTCATTCTACTTCATTAAACAACTTTCTTGGAAGTTTAGTGCTTCATATCATCTTCTTCATAGGTCATCGCATCAATATACTCATTCATGTTGTTCTCTGACTCTGACTCTACCTCCTCCAACCCCTTGACTTAAACATATTCCTCCCCCTCCTCCTTTACCTCCACCATAACCTCCAACTCTACTATTACTCAAAAAATTTATTGATCGCAGATAAATGCTTCATAAAAAATTGATTTCCTCTATTCTTATCTTCCTCGATAAAGAGATCAAAAAAAATATATGACCATTCTAACACTAGTCTTTCAAAATCAAAATATATTTCAATGATCATAATAAATACTAGATCATGAAAATAGTAGGTTATCACCTAAATTTATTGTCACAAAACTTTTTGACAAATCATATGATGGACACTCATCTCTATATAAATTTATTTCTATTTTCAATTACATGGTTGTTTATAATTTTGATAGTAATAATAAAATATTCAAACAAATGAAATTTTCATATATTTTGTGAAATTTTAATTATCACCAGAAATAAAATGATGATTGATTTTATTCCATTCCTTGTTTATGATTAAAATTATAAACATAAAAAAAATATCCACAATCAATGAAATTATATTATTTAATATAATGTAAAAACATTGAACAACATAACTAAATTTTTATGAAAAGTTATTATATTTAAATATTCCTATATATTCCTTATCTTTTTAAAATCATTAGTAATTCATAGGGATTATCCCTTCAGTCATCGACTTCATACCATAATATGTCCTAATTTTATTAAATGTACTATTGTAATAAAATTATTTTTAAAACACAAATAATAAATATAATTATAATTTTCTATAAATTTTTTATTGAATTGTATTACATATACACAATACGCATCATATGCAGTTATTTGGTTTCTTATCGATGCATTGAATCCAAGAAGCTTAATATTTTTAGCGTCGAGAATGACTATGATTTGTATCATATGCATAATAGAAAAATAAATAAGTAATAAAAAACATAAAAACATATTTTATATAATTAGATTGTACAGTTTTGACTTTCCATTTTAGAAATAAAAATGATTATTGAATCAGATATTTTTAAACCCTTCGAGTAACTCATCATTTTTTTATTGTCAACTATTTTCTTAGAGAATGTAAGTCATGTTATACACATGATATAGGGATTAATGAATAAAAATCATGTTTCACATGTTATTCACATTAAATAGTATTGATAAATATTTATATACCAAATATGAATAGTTATTTACATTAATAAAAATATTATAGCACTATTTTGAAAGATATATTATGAAAATGTTACTTTTGTATGTATTCAAAACATAATAACCAAACAATAATGACTGAAAATATCATTTATAGTATTGATACCAATTCCATATTTCAATGAATCTCTATATATTTCTTCTTGATACTCAATTTATTTCATAGTTTTTCATTAAATTTAGTCTCAACCTGACATATTAATGATTATTAATTTTTATATGGAATTGGAGGGGAGAAGGGAAACATGAAGGTATTTTTTGTCTCTATTGATTCACTAGATTTTATTAATTGAACATCCCATTTCTCTGTCAGTATTTCCATCTATAATATCATACCTAACTTTTAACCTTTTATCATCAACAGTAAAATGATTTCATATTATTAAATTTGTTGATGATGTGCCTCATGTTTTTTATATTATTTGATGACCATGATATGAAATCTCCAAAAGCATCATAGAACTTTGTAATATACAAAACAATAAGTGGAATATAAAACAAAATTAGTCGACTCAAGAGATGCATGAATCCCCACTCCCATGTGATATTTTGGAAGGTATATTATTTTTAGATTTTCTATTGGGATATTATATATTTTACCAATCACAATAGGAGGTATGTGGGTGTTTACATATTAAAATAATATAAAATTATACCCGGTATTATTTTAGTAAAATAATTTTATCAGATGTTTTTGGATTCAAATTTCTAAGAACGTAATGAAAAAATTGATTAACCTAGGTATGGTTTGTGATTGATGAAAATGAGTAGTCTTAATGCTAGTGGGATCTTTTGGTTCATATACGGATATTTTCTCCATCACCAGATTACTTTTATCATTTCTTATATATTGTTCTTCCAAACTAGAAAAAATAACAATATCTTACTGTGATTATTTTTTTTGAAATCTTCTCATCATATTAAATGTACCTTCACTAGATTTTATCTTCTTGAAATATTTTCACGGAGAGACACAAAATCCTAATCCTCTATCTGGACTACATTATTTAATCCACATCAAAGCTACTGAATGTATCCGTTATTTAGGTATGGTTGTTAATGATTCTTGTGTCTAAAAAATATAAAAAATACAAATATTTTTTTTATGTAGTATTATATTATAGTAAAAATAATTACAATTATGTCACAAATTCTCATGCATCTGATACTACATAGTACTTTTCCTAGACTAATATAACCTCCACATTTACATGATCCTCATTCCATTGAACATGAGGTAGGATTGAAGTGGCTTCGAATTTTTATGTATCAATATGGATATAAGAAATGGAACATATGTTACTTAATATCACAAAATTTTATAGATATTATTTATTTAAATTACATACCAATTTTTTCTCTAATGAAGTAAACCTCATCCCTGCTTTTTGATAATGGTGCATTGGTTTTGATGCACAATTATTTCCACAAAATTTTATTATTTCATAAATTTAATATATTGATCAATATAGATATAATATGTAATTTAAAATAACATATTATCAACTATAATGCACTGGGAATAATTTCTTATTTTGATGATTGATGAAAGTATCTCATGATTGTTGATTTTAAATGTGTATATATATAACTAGTGGATAGGGATTTTTTTCCCTACACATCCATAAAAGTAAAATTATAAGAATATTTTAAAAGATTCTATAGGATTTTACAACAGATATTAAAGAAAATTTCTTATGGGAATATTCTAAAATAATAGATATCTTTATGGAATAATGAATATTAAATCAACATTTCATTATATAATATTTTAGTATGTAGAGTTAATATTGAAACATTGCTATTACATCTTTCTAGGGGATTTTATTCGTCACAGGTTGGACAATGAATCATGAATCAATATCAGTCGGCAGATTCACCCATATTGGGACCCCAAGACTACTAATGAACATTGACCTATTCAGATTAATAGAATGGTTGTGTTGATTCGAATTAAAATGATATTTTATACCCTTAATTCATTTATTGATAATTTCATTCAACATTATGATTATGAATCTTGGTTTATTCGATCAACATACTATTGATTCATTAATATTTTATTTGATTTATCAGAAATAGTTTATTTTTGGACAGAATTGTTAAAAACATCATGTGCGTTTGGCATTGTCTATGTGATTATTCAAAATTTTAAATTGTATATAATAACAATAATACAATACACTATATTCATTGAATTTGTCATTTTAATGAATCATTCATGAAAATTGTTAATTTCATGAAGAGACATATAATACTTCAATACCTCAAAACAACAAACCATCACTACATATTTTTCACCCATCCTCAGATATTGATTTCCTTCCATATCTTGATAATGGATTAGACACCATCTTTTAATCTATCTTTACACGCAACGTTATGGTTGAAAATTTCCTTGAAGAATCAACTCACATATAATTATTTATTCAATTTTTTGTTTGAAATATATATCATATATTTTTTTTGACATTAAAAAATGTTTCTTGAACTACTCTAATCAGAATTTATCATTCACCTGGTACTGCTGATCATTATGGGTAACTACTACTCAGTGTAGTTAAAACTATATAGAATAGACATGGAATGAGAATCAATATAGAAAATGAAATAATTTCTATTCTGAAGATTAAAATTCATTTTTCCACTACGGATAAAAAATAACATAAATTAAATATTAATTATTGATTCTTAAATATTTCATTTCAAAAATAAATGGATGAACATTCATATCTACATGACTTTCCCTCACATTTATATACACAAACTCAAAAAAAATATTATTTTCCACTTCATATAAAATATTTTTTTCAAGGTATTTTATGATATCTAAACATTGGGTGGTATTGGTGTGTGGTGGAAGGGAGTGCTTGAAGAGCAATCAAAAGTGCACTTCAACCGATAGAATTGTTCCAGTTGATTATTCATCTTTTTTCCACTCCTGTGCAGATTATTTCGATAAATGGAAAATTTCATTGATAGAGTAACATTATTTGAATTAGTATTTAGTATTATTGGACCATAAATTCCAATAAAAAGATTAGTTTTATCTATTTAAACATTTTTAAAAAATATAATTTTATAAAAAATAATAAAAAATAATATATCATATGTCTATAAGAAATCCATTTTCTATCAATTTTCTATGAAATTTTGTGTTTCATAATTTTCATTAAGGGTGCACCCGTGTATTTTTTTATGATTACATGTGTGTTGTATAAAATTGTTTGTTTGTACATGGTTTATCTATTCACTTGTGTTATATGTTATATTTTCATGTATATATATATGTGTGTGTTTTTTTGTATTCACTTGTGTTATAAGGTTTATATTTTTTATATTTTTTGTGTTTTTTGTAATCCTGAGTTTTCTATCTTGTATACAATAATATAATATTTGTTTTGTGCCCCCGTTTATTTTGTTACAAAATATATACATCATATGAGGAGAAACTTGTTCGATGTTTTTTTAAATGTTATTCTATGTTGGTTCCCAGTGCGACAATTATTTATATTATTTAATTTATGTGAGTGTGTGTGTATTTTATTCACATGTGTTCACACATGTGAACCTATTTGTTAATTTTTTACATTTTCACCTATATAACATCATATTTTTTACATGGTGTAATACCAATAAATATAATGATAAAATATCAGAGATTATGTATTTTTGACACTCATATCCATTATTTATGTTTTTTAATAATTTTCACCAAAAGCTAATGGAACCTGGGATTTCCCTTGGTGAAAAAAATAAATTAGGGAAGTCTAGAATTCATGGTCCTCATTTGGTAGTATTGATCAATTCCTTAAGGGCTTGTTTGTTTAATGGGAATCTGATACTACAAAGCGAAAGTACAAATATAAAGCAATGTTTTCAAATTTTCATATATGAAAAATTGAATCCAATTTTCTAATAAACCCTTTAAATGTTCGTTTTGGACATATGATGATTGTACTTAATAAATAAAAATAAATCTTTCTCTTTATTCGAAAAAATATTATATAGATGAAAAATGTGTAATAGATCATCCCTTTTTATTTTAGTGGTAAGAGGATGATATGTAGGGTTATTCATGGTTAATAATTGCACAAAAATGAAAATCATGGAACATTAAAAATCATACAATGATTGAATAAATTTAGAAAATATCAATGATTGGATTGTAGCATTGATTTCAGTATGTGGATGTAGAGGAGTCATTACATTAATAGGGGTGTTCTGTAAGAGATTGAGATTATCGGGTGACTGATTCTTGGTTAGGGTCCTTTAAAATAGATTAGGATCACATTTAAAAGTGCATTCAAAAAAATGAGGATAAATATCCCATTAATAATTGCTAAATTGATAACTACTTATTTATTGGATATTTTTCAATTTCATTATACTGTTGATAAATCATAATCTTCTTCAGGGCTAGAAGAAACTAATTAAAGACATATTTATTTGCGCTATCATTTTAGTGATTATAGAGATTTATTTTAACATAAATTTTTATGTACTGATAAAAGATTTATAATTTTAATTATTGAAATATATTTATGAAGATATTATTATTACGTAAATATACATATTTATTTTTTTATAATTATATAAATATTAATATTAAACAAAATATTCATTTATTTAAAATTAATATTGATATATAAATTTATATATATATTAAGGGTGCTTGTGGGGTGTCAGAATATATAAGGTTTCAGTATCCATAGCTTCATACATTTATGTGTTTTCATGTTTCTTTTTTGCATTGTTATTCCCCATCCTCAACTATTTTGAATAAATATAAATTTATAAATAAATAATTTTATATTTACTTATTTACAAATATATTTTTAACATTATTTGAAGATATAAAGTTATAAATACATGTATTATAAAAATGTGTGAAATTGATGAATTCAAAATTAACACACATTAAAGGTTTTAAAAAAACAGATATGTTTTATTCATTAAATATAGATTATTCTTAAACACAGGGATATATATATTGTTGTAATGATATATTCATATTGAAAATATTATGACATAGTAAATAAATAAATAAAAATAATTAATAGAAAATGATCATTTTCAAAAATAAAATTTTAAATTATTTAAACATTAAAATGAATATATAATACCTTAACATTAAATGTATTAAAAATAAATAAATAAAATTTACCTTTAAAGGAATGATAAATTTATGTCTCAAGTTATAATTAAATTATGAAATAAACTAAAATTTTAATAAATTACATAAATATTTGGTGTGTGTGTTTCTGTATAAGAAAACATTAATATCATAAATATTTTTTATGTGCATTGTATATAAAAATAAAAATAATATATATATATATATGTACGTGAAATCAATATAGCACATGTCGTTGATATAATTTAAATTGAAAAATGAAACAACATTCAAATTGAATTAAAATATAATATGTTTTATATTATTAAATTTAATTTAATTTATTTATATTTATATTTTTTATTTTTTATTTGTGAATTTATATAATTAATATATATATATTTGTTTTATAATTATTCATTTTTGATATTAATAGTTTCATTAATAAATTTTTAAATAATTTTGTAATTTTAACATTTCGTAATTTTTTGTTCATTTAAATGAATTTATTCATTTTATATATAAATATTTAATTTATAATATTAATTGGAATTTAATATATAAATATATAAATATATATTTATTAATTTTATTCATTTTTATAAATAACTATTAAATGAATAAAATGTTTAATACATTCTAAAAGTTACTCATTTTAAATTTTAATTTGATTATTTATTTAATTATAATAAATATATATATATATATATAATTTAATTTATTAAATTTGTATTTTTAATATATAATATATTAAATTTATAATTTTTATATATGAATATTCATTTTATTCATTTTTAACAATAATTATTTAATTACTAAAATTTTTAATTTTTTAATTTCATATTTCTGTAATTATTTATTTTTCATCTTGACCATTAGTAGTACTAAAATAAATCACATATAATGGTTACCTTCCAATATTGTTAGATAATATTTTGAAAATGGGTAACATTTTTTTGGTAGTTTTTTAGCACTGATAGTGATGGATTTTACTAGTGCATTTTTCTAGAGGAGATTAATACATGTTTTGTTAAAGACATATTTTGTAGTAGTGAATGATAAAAAAGGATCTCAGCTTGATGATTCCACAGAGTACTTATCTATGTGAACACACACCATGAATCTGTAGATTTTATGACGTTTGTATATGAGGTAGCTCTCATCGAGTCTCTCCATTTGAAGTATATTTTGGATGTATAAAGATATATGATACACATATTAGGATCAATAACAAGTCCATGGGTTATACCAATTACCCAACCTATATTAACCCATTATGTTGAGGACCTGGCCCTGCACAATATTTTTAAGAAAATACCAATAACTCCACCTAGGAAAAGAAGATGTTAATGGATCTCACCATGAGTCTCATAGAAGGATTCCAACAACTCTATTCAGGAAGTAATGTTGAAGGGGTCACTATACAATTTATAAGTAGTGATTTGATATTAACCCTTATGGAATGAATATGAGTAACATAACCTAATTAAATCTATCCAAGATGAATAATACAAGTGAGATAAGATAACATTTTTAGAGTATACGATGTTTAGTATGGGTGCACACTATGTACCTTCGACATCGGGTCCAAACCGTTTGAACTACCAATGATTGTGTCCATGTATAATTACATGACATGTTGATTCCTGTGTACTTATACCCATGTACCAGTACATGGATTAGTCCATATCTTCTCAAACTAGTCATCTATGGGTCAGATTACCGAGTGTTCCCAAGCTAGTAATCCCTAACTATTGTCTTTGTACACTCTAAATAATATATCGATCCATTTGGGTGGGATCACACACTGCATGATAGGGTCACACTCCATATGATCCATAACACCCTCTTGAAGCCCTAGATACTTATATTGGGTTCCCAAATGTTTTGTAACTCCAAATTTCACACTGTGTTGATCAGTTGTTTCTATAAACTATGGATTTCTCTTCCCCATATGCCCCCATTGAGGCCACATTGTATTTTTACCTTAATGTCACATGAAATCATTGATATACTCCACCCGAACTACACTGCAACAAATTTTAAGATTATCTACACCAAAAAGACATTGAAAATTGTATTATTCATACAATAGTAATCATACTTCCTAGATTACAAATCAGGTGCCCAAAACTTTTATATCTTATGTCACTTCTTTTGTTTCACCACTATAATTTCATATCGAAACCAGATCTGCAATATCCAATTATTGTGAAAATAAATTGGTGTTCTATGATCTATTTCTTTGTTGATGTCGAATCATGGAGAGAAAAAGGTACACTCATAATGAATTATGAAATATTGGTGGATCAAATCCCATGGAACAATCATGATAAATGGAACACGGTCAATGTTTGTGTCAAGCCCAATTTGATTCTATTATAATGACGAATGAAGAGATACCAAATAATCAAAATGATGTTCTCCTAATAAAACCCCATAATAAACCAATCCTATAATATACATAATCTGTGAGTCAATATTTTGGTTCTTTGACCTATGTTCATTATAAAAATAAGAATTGGGAAATAAAACAAAATCAAACAGCATCCTACATCATGATTTATTGATCATTGATGAACAACAGAACATCACCATAATTTCGGGTTAGGTCATGTGATTGCATCTCAAACCAGTCATTGATCACCTATTTGTTCATTGTCTGCCAACAGAATCTTCTTCCACACTATATAATGGATATCTAGTGATTTTCAAGGTTATATAAATAACCCCAAGAATCTTTCATAAGAATGTTTAAAAATAATATAATTTGGTATCTCTGTCAATAGGTCAAAAAAATAATTTAATTAACTAAATTATTCATTTCACAAAAAAACACATTTACACAAAATACTCACAATGAAGAAGGATATGTCCCAACTATAGTTAAACATCTATTCTATACTCTTCGGTTCCCTTGAATTTCTAATTTGATACCCCATTTATATAGTATTATTCAATCTAAGAATGTTGTTATTGAATTATATTTAATATATAAAAAATATGTCAAATATTTATTCATGTAAAATGGGCCTCTATACAATATTTCGTATCATTACCTGGTCTTGAAAAAATCCATGTTGTACCGATAAAAAATACATGGATATATTTTATTGATTATAATAAATGTTATCCTGATAAGAATAAATAATAGATTTTTTTTCATTCTATTAGGTATTTTAATTGATTTAATAGATAATTCACCAGTTATGTGTGGTTTTTTTCATTTGATTGGATTTCAATGTTTCAATGGAAGAAATGGGGAAAAGAACAAAAATTTGATATTACTGATCATGAAACATTATTACATGATGTGTAGTATCATTTCACAACATACTGGGAGTCGTGATGTAAATTCATTATGAATTTCATGTCATGAGGCCATTAAATGATGCGAGTAACCAGTACAAGTCCTGTATACATTAAAATCAATTCATTCCTACCAAATAAATCTGTAATAATTTTCACATCGTGAGACCCAAATATACATCTTGAAAAGAGAAACAGTTACAAATCTATAGTTGATATTAATGCGACATTAGAGAATATTGAAAAATCATTGACGGAAACTCAGACCAAATTTATACAATGTGTAACACCATTACACATTCGGTAATATCCTAATATATTCCTACAATAGGTTCACTATAAAAAAACATAAGGAGAAATACATTTAGTTTTCTCTCATTATTCACTTAGCCTACCTCTTGATTTTCTCCAACACCTATTCCAAAATACTAATTACATTTGAATATTTTAATTTATTTACATTAATAAATGCATAGTGAAATAATTTAAATAAAATTAATAATCCATTTTTATGTCCCCAATTCCATTTTTTATTATCTGACATTATCAAAAACCTATAAAGAATCGTGACATTGATAGTTCTCGATCTAATTTCATGTTAGCAGTTTATTAAAAGTGTGTTTTTTTATATTTTTATAAGTTTTTTGTAATTTAATATCTGTAATTTGTAGATCAAAATTGTTTTATTTCTTTCAATAATTTAATCTCAACCTCTGTTGGCAATTTTATAACGATTTCATTTCATTATCGACATGAAATCGATTATTCCTTATGAAACTAAATTGTTCAGGGTAGGGATCAATATTGGGGATGTCTGAATCCAATTATTCATCAATTGTCAACATCGCATTCTTAATGATTAGAAATCATGGTAAAGCATATTTGTCTATCATGTTCATTTGGACACCCCTCACCATGGAATGATTAAATGATTGACCATGTCCTGAAAGAAGTTGAATTGGATATGATCATTTTTATGTGGCACTTTATTCCATGGAAGTTACAATTAATACATCTACATTGTTCTTATATCTAGACCAATGAATCGATTCGTCCTAGATATAGATTTGTCACTCTAAACATAATCATCTACTGACCACTTCTTTCTTTACACCAATAACCATAGGATCATACCATGATTGAAATAAAGATTTTCCTTTCTTCTTGTCCTTGAAATTGATCCCGATCACATCCATTTTACTAGTCAAAAAACCCATTACTCTATGTTTTATCCTTTTCCCAAACTCACCCATCGTGAGTGAAATCCAGCACCAAAGGGTTTTGAGCTTAGTTGCCGCCATGCAATCTAATATCATTATGGGATATAACCAGCTCTGTCACTATAATACATATAATTTTCATGGTTAGTTTGGGAAATATAATCCTAATTTGAATATATCATGTGTAAATTAAATGATTCATTTGGGTGTTTTCAAATCCCTCCTTAGGGTCTAAAAATATCATGATGTTCCATTTATGTAAATTAAAAGGCTCTCTCTATCATAAGAGATGGATATATCATAGGGTCTAGTAATTATGATATATAAATATAAAAAAATGGACTCTTCAATATTTTTCAATTAATTGAATACAAAATAATATAAACACAATATGGTATTACTATAAATTTTTTTATTTAATATATAATGATAAATATATTCTCAATAATCTAGGATCTTCATATCTTTGACACATTTATTATTCAATATGATTAAATGGTCAATTATCTCTATTCATCTATGAATCAAGTAATATTAAAGATATTAAATATATAATATCAAATATAATTCTTATTTATTTTCTATTCATATATATATATATATTCGAAAATATTTGGGAATATTATCATTAAGTTATTATACACTCAAATTCATGAAGTATATTTTTCCTTAAATATTAAAAAAACTAAACACAATGTATATCATTCAAAACAGTAAAAAAACAATTATTTTCATAATATATGTTCTGAATAGATATAATGAAATCCAACTCTCTATAATAACCCCATTAAACTCTCATTAATTGTATTATAACCTGAATGAAATTATTATATTGTAAAACATAACATTAATTGGTCCCTTCTTTTGATATATGCAAGATTGGTCTAGGACACTGTGCAACATGGTCGGACATAGTATAAGATATTGTTCCATATTTATGAGAATAAATCATTTTATTATATCATTAAATTAAGTCTTCCTAATATATTATATTTTTAAAATACCACAATTTATATTTCTCCTCATATTGTGAATAACACATAACTTCCAAAATTAGTTTTGTCTTATATTTAATAGTATCAGTATAACAACATGGTATTTTTCATCATGAAACATGATCAATCCACCTATATATTTAACAATTATCAAAACATGAATTATGAATCATATATTAGCCACAAAATAATCATTTATTTTATCATTTATAAATTATATAATATTTTCAAATTTAAGTAATAATTTTCCTAAAATTTTTCCAACATAAGTAATTTTATTTACTCTAAAAAAATATTTTCATTATAAATGAATTTGTAAAATATTATGTTTCTTAATTTTATATATTTAGGGTTCTTCCAAAATTTCCCTTATGTATATTCTATGACCCTGTGGTTTTATATTTTTCTATAATTTATGATATACAATTTAAAAATTACAAACATCCTTAAAATACTAAAATTACATTTTATTTCATTCAAATAAATCTAAATAATCAATTGAAATTATCAATAGAAAAATATTATTTTGAATAAATTTTATATTATTTAAATGATACTTCTACAAACTCATATAACATTTAAAAATTTAATCCATAATCAAATTTCACTCCAATAACATATATCATATTTTAATTATGAAAAATACATCGATGGATTTTTATTAAAATCATTCCCTACTTATTTATATTGTTATAATATTTAAAAATAATGTCAAATTTTTATCCTAGTTAAACATATGATTTTCATAATCTTAGTAAATTATATAACCATCAATAAAAATATATCACTATGATTTATTGTACTCAAAGTAGTAGTAGTTCTATCTTTTTTAAATAACATTTATAACCATGGAATAAAATCAATTAATTTTCTGTATTAGAATGGTCTTATAATAATCCAATTAAATAAGATCACTGATATATTTCATTACACTATAAATATTGTAAATAAATCGGATCAAAATTCAAATATGTGTCTACACTGACCGCATATTTCTCAAAACTCAACATGTAACAACACATAACATGGGAACATCATTACACCTTATCAATATTTTTGTGAAATTTATCTTCCTGATAAGTTATCATATTACCAATATATATAGACACATAGATTGAATCTATAATGATCATTTAAGTCGAACAATGTTTTTTACATAATTAATTTTACATGAAAATGTTTTCCCACAAGTTATAAATATTATACCATCTACAATTTAAATCAAATAAAAATGGTTTTAATTATTTACATGGAAATAGAGACATAATTTCAAAAGGACTTATGAAAATGAATATAATTTACCTATTATTTCTAGAGGATAATGACATATCTATTTATCCCATGTGTGATTCTTATCTCATAGTAATCACACCATACAATCATCTAATAGATGATTTTTTACCAATTCCATAAATATATTAGAGAAATAACTATACATCCTAAAAGATATCCAAAAATAAACTCTGTAATATATCTAAACATGGGAACTACTCAAATTCCTCATTCCTTTTAATATTCCTATCCATAATCACTCTATAGAATATTATCCACTATAATATTCCAATCACTGCAACTTTTTATTTTAGCTATGTCTCTTTCAAATTTTCAGAGAAGGAAATATTATTCAAAAAATAATTCACCTATTATCTATAGAGACTAATTAATTATTTAATACTATATGTTTGAACTAGGTGTTTTATGAATTTCACAATGAAATCATCAATGTGAGTTTTATTTCATTCATTTCAAAATTCTAATATCTTATAAACTAATTTTTTTTCCATATGAACATAAATCGAAATATAAAAGCATTTAATTTTTTAATGCATGTATATAATTTAAATAACAACTGACTGCATTAAAATTTAATATTTCTTACATCTCTATGTACGTGGATTAACATATAAGACAAAAAATACAAACATTTTTATGAATTTATTAATTTAATAAATTAATATTAACATTAAAAATCATATATGTACATTTAATATTTGAAAAGGGGTTTTATTTATTTATATTATAATTAGAATTAATTTTAAAAAAAATACGAAGAGATAAGACAAATAAACATCAATGAGGAAATAATATTTTATCTAATAAACATCTCATCCATATAACAATTTATCAACACAAAATATATTCACCCTTATCAGTTTTGAAATTATGTGATGCATATATAATATATAGAAATATAAAAAAAAATCCATAATGGAAATTCATTTCAAATCATTTAATTCTAAAACATAGTATGTTCATTTCACAGAGACATCCTATAATAGACCAAAAAATAACCATATTAAACAAGGGTTTCAACGACACTATGTGAAACCTCAAATAAAGTAAAATACCTTGGTAATAAAATATACTTAAACAACATTAGATAAATGAGATAAAATATGAATATATGTAATATAAGTATTATATTTAATTAACCACATCAAAATGACCTCAATTGATTATCTAGAGTATGAGGATTATGGGAGAGAGGATTTACCCATTAGAGGGATTCTCAAAGGATAATGGAAAAAATTTTGGAGTTCCCCTTTAATAAACATTCCATATTATCAATAGTAATAATTAAAATGATACTAAAAATAAAAATTCATCCAAAAATTATCAAAACAGGATTTCGAAGGTCAAACCCCAATTTTATGTGTCTTTGGGGTTGATTTGGTCTAATAATTACAATAGATAAATCACATATCCTAGGGAATAGATTATTTAAAATTTTATGATTTAAAGGTTTATGGAGCCTAAATATACATATAAATATTATATTATGCACATTAAAGGTTATAATTCTCATTATATGAGAACAAATTCTATTAGAACCCATGTTTTGTGAGTCTGTAACTTGAGTTTCCATTAAAATATAATGTTACACATGTACAAAATCATTTAATAATGATATTATATATAAAACTAAATTTTTTTGAAACTCAATGTTTTTTTCTTATATAAATATATGATCAAAAAAATATAATATTTCTATGATAAAAAAATACATCTTTTTGGTATCATGTTCTATTATATAGTGTTATATAAATACCCCCATCAAATAATAATTTTATGGGCTTAACCATTGTTATTCCAACAAAAATATTCATAACATGTGGAACTCATGAAATTATAGGATTTTTCTATAAAAAACATGGAATCCACTATGTGATAATCAAGTGACAAAAAAATTTCATAAACCCATCAACCGATTAGATATTTCTCAATATGTTATCATGCAACCTCTTTCGTCAAGAATTTTTTTTTCATGTGTCTTTATACGCATGAAAATTATGGATCATGTAACTACAATATTTTTAAAAACCCATATAAATAGACTCAACTTGATTCAATAATAATTATTATATTTTTTCATGGAAAAAGGCCACATTTCACCCCTTAACAAAAAAAATTCTACAAAATTTGATGAAACATGGAACCCAAATGCACTAAAAATGGTTTCCTTCTTATAAACAACATAATAGTGACAAAAATCATAAAATTTCATCACTATACCATTTTAAGACACAATGTGATATGTTATATTTTTTCATTTTTTTCATTAGAATGAGATCGCCATGGAATAACTAATATAATTTTCATATTCATCCATACATTATCCAAGAATCAATATATGATTCATCATTGGTGAAACCCATAACTATGTTCTAATTGATAATGAAATACTGTGGATAATTAATGAAATATAAATTAAACAACTTACCCTCAATTCATAAGACCCAATCCATCCTTTTATATTTCCATTTTAATTAGAATTGAGTCCTTACATCAAAATTTAATATGACAAGGTATATTCTCACCATATGACTATAAACTATTTGACTCAAACTACGTGGCGCTAGATTACTATTATAGTGGGACACATATGACTCCACTTCATGAAAAAATAAAAATAAAATTATTATTTAATATCACTTTTTGAGGTGATGACATTTATGTGTTATCATCATTTTGGAGTATACAAAATTTTACTTCCAACATCCCATTTTCTTCATAGGATTTGAATAAAAGTATGATCACACCGGTCATTAATATTTACATTTCCATTGTTGATGAGTGTGTTTGGAGTTTTCCCTAATGGATGATATCATTTTCGAAGGCATATATGATGAGAAAATGTTGATACCTCCGCAATAATTAATAATATATAATATCCCACAGTGGCGGATCCTAGGTGGAATTCTACCTCAGGTAATCGATATGATGTGGATTATATTATGACATATGTTATCACCCATTGATGAATCAGAAACCCTAAAAAATCGGATAATCCAAAGAAGAATTATTTTATGATAATAATTTAGTTCATGTAATGAGCATGACATGCCTTTGAGGATGTTCTTTAAATTCCCAGTCTCCTGAGGTAATATTTTATTATGTTACTAGAATGAGTTCGGTTCCCCCATTTCATCGGTGATGAGCCTATAATATTAGCTATCCATAGGATATAAGAAATTTTTAACTTATTTGATGATCATTTTATACATCATGTTATGAGAATGATAAGGCTTATGTGATGCAACAATGTTTCCTTATTTGAAGAGCACATGATTCCATATGTAATTATTTTGGGATTCATTGGGTAACATAGCTATAATAACTCATATAATGATAATAAGATAAAATTTGGGATTAAAAAAAGACTTAATGGATTCTATACATATGATTCCATATGTTATAAATCCCATATTTCTACATAACCCAATAAGAAAATGATATTGATGATGATAAAAATGTCAATCACAGCTACCAGACTCATCCTCTCCAACTAAATTTTTTCACCATGTTATGGTAGGTCGTGATTTAATTATCCAATTTCCAAGTGAATTTAGAATCATGAATTGTATTTAATATAATGTATTATTAAATAATGGAGGACATGAATAGGAAACAATATTTAGAGAGGGAAAGTTTGGCTTCCTATCAACCCATTCTAATCAAGGATCCAACATGTTAAACCAATGGTGATAGGCCATTTACCATTGAAAGGAGGAAAGGACAGACAAAATTTTCAATCCCCCAAACACATTTAGACCAGAATTGATCATGATAAAAGCAGTTAGAAACATTTATTAAAGTGAGATTAACAAAAAATTAGTAGTAATACTAATCCAATGTTTTATGGGAAATGGGATAAAGGCTCATTCCCAAAAAAAATTATTAATCAATAAAAATGTGTTCAAATATGGAGTATAATATTTGGTTCTACTTATTGTCTATAAAATTAGAGATAAAAATGAATATAGTCATAATATATGGAAAAAGATAAAAAAGAGCATCAATATTGCACAAAATTCCTTGAAAAGGCATTAGAAACCTATTCTTCCCCTTATATATTAGTATATACTATAAAAAAATCATACCAAGAGAGTTTAAACCTGAAATAAATTCAAAATATAGCTTTTGTGGTAAGTGATTAGTGTGGTTTGATAAAATATTGTCCACTTGAGCTTTATCACTTTTGACCGAGAGATTTCCCCATACTATATTTTTCCAATAAATGACTACATGGTTAACAACCCAAATATATGATTCAAATGAAATAAAAATTAATTAAATATTAAAAAATAATCACATGATAAAAAATTACTATTTTTAAAAATAAAATTATGTCTCTAATAATCCATGCATTATAGATTACTCCATCCATTTCAACACTAATCCCAGACGAAGTGGATGGATACACTTCAAAAAATTATTTTGATAATATTTTGATGAGCACCGAAGACAACATGAATATGAACTTGTATGTAAGAAGATATATTATTTTATGATATTATATCTCAAAACATATATCAGTTCATATTTTCCACATATTATGAATATATATAGATAAAGAGTACATTTGGATATTTAATTGTTGGACAAAATCCAAAAAAAAAATCTCCATGAAGACTTTAAAAATATAAATACAATGAATGTTTAAATGCACTTTTTTCACAAATAGTACAAATTTTTATTGAAAATAAAAAATCCATAAAAATATGTTGACTTATTTCACTATAAATCGTATAGAATGTGCAGTATAAAGAAGACTTATATTAAGACACTTGAATTCAACATTACATTAGAAACTGGTCATTCAAAATTTTCATGGCTAAGGGATTCCACGATGGGGGAATTAGAGGACACCTAAATAATACCATGATCTAGGAGGAACATCACTCTATCCACAATGATAACCATAATATATCTTTGGGTTTTGGGTCCCCAAACTGGTTGGGAGCTCTAATTTTTTTTCATGCACCAAGAAAATTAAATCATTAATTACCATCTTTATATCTAATTAAAATGTCAGTTTATACTGATATATGGGAGATAGTGTGTGATAGATGTAAATATTATCATGTTATGTAGAGGGTTGATAGGCTTTATCAACTTATTCCTCAATCCATGATGTAGTCCATTTTTTCAAAAAGGATTATTCTGAGGTGAAACACTATGTATTAATAATAATCTATTCATATGGAACTCTTGTGGAAGGAAAAAATAATGTTCCCCAAATGAATATGTAAACCCTATAAATTATTTCCACAATGCATTTCTAGATAATTTTAGTTCAGTTCATGGTATTATTTTATAGATGATAAGTGTAAATATCCATAAGATAGTGATGAAAAACCCTATGGATCATTATACAGATCTATTATGATCAATAATAAACCTTTATTTATTCTAATAAATAGTAACATGGATCCCATCATGAATGAAAACATATGAAAAAATTATAATATTAGTATACATAAAACATATCATATCCTTGGTATGTTTATAAATATAATGAGTTTAAAAACATCTAGTAAATAAAACAAATAACTATGAAAATTCTACACACGTTGGATTTGTTCTTCCCATTAAAATTATGGTCTTGATACATAATTATAATTTAAATTTCTTCTAAATATAAATATTGAAACCATGTCATTAATATAGGTATAACCATAAAAGTGATGTGAAACACCCCTTTTTGACATTGATGTGATATCAAAAAAATAATTTCCTTATATTGCCATTTATTTTACCAAAGATAACCCGAAATTTATTCTATAAAACAAAATACAATAAAACATTTTATTGATTAGGTAAAATGATCTCAAAGGTGTTAAGAGATTCATGATTAGAGTCACTAAATATATGGATATCATTATTAAAAATGTGGTGACTAGGAACTCTACATTCCAGTGTATCCTTAATAGAAGATCTCTTCTTACATTCAACCTCCTTATGAATTATGTTTTTATAATATTCTTCAGAAAATACAAATAATATTAAAGAAAGAACCTATCATTATATAACACCATTATAATATCTAAATATTTGTTAAATAGATCCATTATTTATAATATCAAACCTCCAAATCTGCAATGATGAATGAATAAATTGGATTTTTTTTTCAGAAATCAAAAAATTCAAAAAAAATATAAAAATTATAATTTATTTCAGAGTGTAAAAGTTATTGAATATAGCGACATATGAGAAATATTTCTCTTTTTTCCTTCTTCTAGATTATATTGACATGATCTAAGGCCATCTATTTAAAATTAAGTATCTTCGTCTAATGAATGATACCAACATTGTTTTTTGAAACAATATATTTTCATATTTTCTAAAGTATAATACATATAATTTATATAATGAAAATAGGGAGATTATTCCATTTGGAATTGGGTGCGAAATCAACCACTATGGAGTTGTAATCATTGGTGTTATATTAATGAATTGATAATTGATAAATTGTGATAGAAAATCCTTATTGAAAACATCTCTGAAAATATAGGTTACATTATGTCTCATGATATACCAAATCATTGTAAATTGTTTGTTTGCAAATCCTTTAATTAGTAAAGTGCTATCATAATTGAGTAAAAGAAGGTTGATTTAATATCATCATCATATGGAGTGTTTTTTTGAAAATAATTGTACTATTTAATGATATATTAGTTAATAATATCATATAGATGACGGAAAATACGACTATTTAAATCATTCCTAAAAATATTAATGAAATAAAATACCAACCCAACACTAATATCCTCAATAATTTTATTTATGTGGACATTGATGATATTGGATTGTATTACATTTCTCAATATTCTTTCACTATTAATGAGGATAAAAATATGGAGTTTTGATCCACCACCTGATGCAATTAAACATATAATTTTCCATTGGAATACTATCTCACATTCTTATGGGTGGATCCCAGAGATGATAAAATTAGATTAACTAATTAGTATTAGTATTCAAAATAGATATCATATTATACAATTCATGGTTTTATTTCTCAAAACTAACAATATATGCATCCAAATTAGAGATCACGGAATTCATTAATTAATGCAAGTCGCTCTTGTTCATTATTATGTTTTATAAATTTTATTTTAAAGAATCCACATCCTCATAAGAGGACCATTATGTAGAAATAAACACCCTATTATATCCATAATAAGGAAATTAGTTATTAATTATAATGGTAAATCTGTTATTTTTATTTTTACCAATGAGTGTGAGGAGAGTCATTTTGTGATCCGAATTGAGGAATAGAAGAGCCCTGTCTGAGAGGGGGGGAATTGAATTCCAGTCTGAGTGATAATTGATAGTCCAATGAATTTTATTATCTTGTCTTCCACTAATAATAATTATTTATTATTTTTATTCAACACAGAAAATATTATCTTATAGTGAAGATAATGGTAAATAAATCGTTTTAATTCCATAATGGACTCTCCTGAATAATTGTTTTAAGTATTCTCACCAGCAATGAAGAAATAATTGAAATATTCAATGAGGATATATTTCTCAAATAACATTATTAGAGATGGAATAGAGATCCTAGAACAATTATCTTATAATATTAAATTAATTAATGGCATAAATAAAATTATCATTGTAAGAGGATATGTAAGATTCAACCTAGATTTGGATAGTCTACTTGCAAATTTTGACATGGTATGCCATAAAATTCATCCTCTAAATGACCAATAGGGTTTACAATTGTGATAATTTGACATTATAATCCATACACTCATATCCAATCATTCCATAGTAAATAAAATATAATAAATAAATACTCACCTTGGGTTATGAAATTCTTGTAATTTATGTCTTATATTATGTAATTAAAGTCTTAATATTAGAGGATATATCAGTATAATTCTTCCCATATGTTTATATTGAAAATAGAATTAATTTTTTGGATTAATTTCAAACGGTTTTGATGCCATTAATCAATCATAGAACCTACTATGTATTTTTTTCAATATCTAACCTTCATTCATTTCTTCATAAGATTAGATCCTCCTAAAGGATTCTCAAGAACCTTGTATTCCTCAATCAAGTAAAAAATATCTTTCAAATAGGATGTTATTTCCCCTTAACATCATCATCACAAATATATCAAAAAAGAGGTGTGAATTAGTAATTGTTGGGTTATTAAACCATATAGACATTGGTGAGGCCATATCAAAGTTATTTGGTTGACCTGTTTCTAATGAGATGGTTTTATGAGCTCTTGAAAGAGCATTGTCGTGGGCGCCCTCAATTGATTAGTGTTATTTTGGGGTACTTAAGTGCAGTAGAGTGGCTGACCAAGGTCGTCTCTCAAAGGAGGAAGTGAATTTAACAACTTATTAAAGGTATTCTAAAAAATAAAATAGAACAGAATAAAAACACTACTTTAAAGGATTGATGTTTTTTATAGTTCATGAATCTAGAAGGAGTTTTCTAGAAAAATATGATATGTTTAATTTGTTTTTAGTTTTGAAATAATTTTTTATTAAAAAGACAAAACAAGAAGATGTTTTTTTGGAAAATATTTTAAAAGATATAATCGATCTAACTCTACCTATTCATTTACTTATTAATCATTATCATTTAAATAAATATCCACTTAATTATGATCCCCTAATTTTTTATCCCTTGAACCCTACAAGAGTTAAATAACCCCAAAGATGGAATTACTTAAACCCAAGGCTAGCATCGGAACACGCAATCGCTTCACAATGCTTTGATTGTTGTTCAAGGTTACCTTATGGTCAGTGGTTAATTAGAGAACATATCTATTCTGGAAATGAGGATGAATTGTGTTTATGGATTATATTTGGACATTAAAAATTTATCCCATGTGGTCTTGTATTACTTATTAATATCACTCTCTCATAATTTACACAAAATATCGACCTCGCGTGTTATTGTGTTAATTATTCAATTGCTTTCTTAGTTTCTTACTATTTAAAAACACAATTCATGGATCATATTAAGTGAATTACATTATCTTAATGATTCAAAATAATTAAACGAAGAAAGATAGAGGTATATCGATTACTAAAAAGAACTACTCTTCCAGGGGCGGTGTAGTCATCGTGGAGACGTTTTGCATGAGCAATGGATTGAAAGGGTAGAACCCAATCTTGTCTCCACTCTTGATTCCAACCTAATTAAAAATTTTAAGAGAATATGAAAAGGGAAGTACACAAATGATTATTTGAAGAAAAATTCAAAAAACAATCATCAAAGAAAAGAAATACAAAGAGGAGGTGGGAGAGGAGAGCCTTTTTGGAAGAGAGGTTTGCACAAATCCTTACTTCTTCTAAGAGTTGTGAGGGGTTCCCAAGAGACACCTTTTCGGACACACCGTCCCAAAGCCTCCACCAACCCTCCCAAAGAGTTAAAACCCCCTTTAAATGGATTTTGTGAGGGATAGGGTTACTTAACATTTTAAGTGTGAAATGAAAAACTCAGCCAAATATTTTATTCCATGTTTCACTTCCTGGTTGACCTCCAAAATGCATGAATTGGCCGGCCATATAGTATTATTAATTGTCCTGAATCATGTCCCCAAGCATTCCTCAAAATTTTGTCTCAATACAAGACTGTATGAAGATTATATGGCCCAAATAAAGAACCCATGTCCATTCTTCCTAGTCCATCCCACCATTGGATTAATAGACCATTTACTCTATCCAAATGCACTATTTAGCTCTAGTGTCCGGAATAAAAGTTGTAGAAAATTAAGTGAAGAACACTATTACATAATATTATGTTCTGATAATAAATAGTAAAATATTTATCTTCAAAATACTACAATGCATTTAAAAAGGGTAAAACTGGAATTTTCATCAAATTTTCAAATGATTGATCAAATCCCAAATATTTTATAAATAAACATATTTAACACATTGTGATGAAAATATGTCATTTATTATCAATAAAATATTAATCAAAATAGTGTTTTATCAACTCCCCCACACTTACCCTTTTGCACTCCTGAGGAAAACCTCATATCAAGTAAACATCAATATCAAATCAAAACAAATTTTAAAACACAAATCCTTGAGATCAAACAATTAAACACCAAGAAAAAAAGATATCATGCCTCATAAAATACAATTATTTCAAGTTATTCATTTATAAAATTCAATATATTTCCACTTAATTTATCCTCCCATTCATAAAACATTTACCTCGCTTGAATTTTCTCTTATCACACAAATATAATTTTTTTGCAATGTATTTATCATTAAAACTCATAAAAGGGTCACCATATGCTTGATAAATTCCTATATCGCTACCCAATGTGAGTCAAGGACATATTTTTATCAGGAGGACTTTTCAGGGTTATTCTGTGACTTTCGGTTGGTGGGATTTAGATTTGAAAAATTCTGAGGCTGAATGAGGAGGGCTTGACGCTTTTTGAAGCAAAATTGCATTAATCTAATTTTCACTTAAATATGGTCTTCTCCACAATTCCCATATTATCAATTCATCTCCATCATCATGAAAAATAATGGAATCTTTACACCATTCAACATTTCCGCAGTAAAAATTGGTATCTTCTCAATCATTATTTTCTTGAAAGCTTAAGATAGGAACAACATTCCACCTCAATTAGAATCTCCAGAAAAGGCACAACATCACTTGTCATGAAATCTATAGAAAAGGCAAAACTTTCAATATAATTAATTTAATCAGTAGAAAACACATCTCTTCATAATTTAATTTTCCAAAGAAAGTATCATAGAATGTGGTATCACTATAAAAGATATATTCCCTAACACTTAAGCTCAACTAGATTATGCAATTTCACTTCAAGAGTTGGTTGGATATAGAAAATTGGCTTTTAATGTGGCTAACCTAACAGGATGTTCATGGATTCTATGGGATATAAGGATTAAATTCTCAATTTAGTCCCTTATAAAAAAAGGATTCTTTGAAATAGGGGCTTTAATACCAAACAAATTCCTCATTCATTTAAACATAAGTACATAAAACCCTCATGTTTTGACAGGAATAAATCAAATTCTGGTTAAATCAAGCATGGTTTGGTTCTTTCAAGAATTGAGGTGAATGTAAAGAATATGAAAATAATGGTTCAGAAGCCTGAAATGAAAGTGATTTCAAATATAAAGACAGTGATATGTGGCATGGGATTCAAATTTAGTGTACTTTTAATGAAATTGCAAAATATTTGAACTTGAAACAAAGTCATTTTCAGCATTCATTTAAGCTCAGTTTCAAGAGGTAAATTGTTTCACATATTGATATGGATTTAAAATTGGTGATGAGAATAATTTCAGCTCAATAGATTCAAAAAAACACAGAATATTGTAAAACAAACACACAAAATTTGAAAAACACACATTTTTTTTGTTTTTTTACATCAGGAAAACAATTGAAATTACTAATCTAAAAGGTTCCCTCCCCCACACATAAAATATTACATTGTCCTCAATGTGAACCCATGAGAAGATATATGAACATGAAATACATAATATTTTAAATAAGACAAATAATATAAAAGTGAATGGGTTAGGAACAGCCTGATGTGCTCAAGTGATGATGGGGTCATGCAGTGTGATAAAATCCACTACATCAGTAGAAAGTCCCTCAATGTATCTCTTCAAACGTTTCTCATTGACTGTAAATCACCTTTCAGTGTCCTCTTCTGTGATCTCCACTGCACCATAAAGAAAAACATTAGTCACAACATAAGGACCTAATCATATATAATGCAACTTATCAAGCATCATCTTCAGTCGTGAACTGTAGAGAAGGACTTTCTCTCTAACATGAAACTCCCTTTGAAGGATCATTCTATCATGAGCTGCTTTTGATCATTCCTTATAGAACCTCGAGTTCTCATATGTAGACAATCTAATCTCTTAAAGCTCTTGAATTTGTAGCTTCATTTGGATCCCATCTTGGGCTAAACCCATGTTTCATTTCTTTATAGCCTAATAAGCCCAATGCTCAACTTCCACGGGGAGATGACATGCTTCCACAAAAACAATCCGAAATGGGTACATTCCAATGGTTGTCTTGTATGATGTCCTATAATCCCACAATGTATCATCCAAGCGCCTGCTCCAATCTTTCAAATTTGGCTGCACAGTTTTCTCCAAAATTTCTTTCAATTCCCTATTTGAAACCTCAGCCTAGCCATTTGATTGAAGGTGGTATGGTGTTGATGTTTGAGTGTCACCCCATACTTTCGAAGAAGGGAAGAAAGATTCTGATAGTAGAAGTGTGTACTTGGTCACTAATGATGGCCTTTGGTACTCCAAACCTGCATACAATTTGAGCCTTGACAAAATCCACTAAAACATGAGAATCGTCAGTCCTGGTGGCCTTGTCCTCCACCCATTTACTCACATAATCAACAGAAACCAAATTATATAAAAATACAAACGAACTTGTAAAAGGACCCCTAAAAACAATTCCCCATAAATCAAAAATCGCACCGAATAGTATGGGTTGTCGGGGCATCTCATGCCTCTTATAAATGTTCCCAGGGTGTTGGCAATGAGAGCCTGACTTACAAAACACATGGGCATCAAGGAATAATCTAGGCCAATATAATCCAGAGTCTAAGACTTTTCTAGCAGTACGGTGGTGTCCAAAGTGTCCACCACAAGAAAGTGTATGACAAAAAATGCAAAACATACTCAAACTCATGATCAGGAACACACCTCCTAATGACTTGGTCACTACACATGCGACATAGGTAAGGATCATTATACACATAAAACCCAGACTCAATTTTTAATTTTTAGACTTGATGCTTCTTTAATTTTGTTGGGATTTAAGAGGAAACAATGTAATTAACTAAATCATCATACCAAGTATGTGTACCTGAGATGATATAGAGATGCTCATCAGGGAAAGTGTCCCGAAGTGGTACCTGATCCAAAGTGTCATCCTATAGTATGTGAGTAAGCTTACTCATGTGGTCTGCTACCAAATTCTCTGACCCCTTCTTTTCCTTTATCACGATTTCAAACTCTTGAAGAAGAAGCATCCATTGGATAAGTAATGGCTTTGCATATGGCTTTTTTAGGAGGTACCTCAAAGCTACATGGTCAGAAAAAACAACTACTTTATATCCCAATAAATATGAACGATATTTATCTAAATCAAATATAACAGCATGAAACTCCTTTTCTGATGTGGTGTAGTTTGATTGGGCAGAATCAAACGTCCTCGATGCATATGAAATCACATGTGAATGCCCCTCCTCCCTCTGAGATAAGATAGCTCCAACCGTGAAGTTGGACGCATCACACATAAGCTCAAATGGAACGTCCCACCGCGGGGGCTGTATGATCAGTGGAGTGGTCAGACACTTCTTTAGCTCATCAAATGATACCCTGCATGAATCATCAAAATTGAAGTCAATATCTTCTTTATGCAATTGAGGTAATGGTAGAGTGATCTTACTAAAATCTCTGATGAAGCGTCGATAAAATCCAGCATGTCCAAGGAATGATCGAACATCACTCACACATGTAGGATATGGAAGGGATGAAATAATATCTACCTTAGATTTATCAACTTCAATGCCAGGTTGTGAGACTATATGTCCTAAGACAATTCCCTTTTCGACCATGAAATGACATTTTTCAAAATTTAGGACTAGATTCTTCTCAATACAACGATGAAACACGTCACCCAAACTAGAGATACATTCATCAAATGCGGATCCATAAACTATAAAATCATCTATAAATACCTCCATGCAGGTTTCAATGAAATCTGATAAAATAATCAACATGCATCTATGGAAGGTACCTGGGGAATTGTAAAGTCCAAATGGAATCCTTCGGTAAGAAAAGGTAACAAATGGGCAGGTGAACGTCGTCTTCTTCGGGTCCTATGCTGAAATGGGAACCTGATAATAGCCAGAAAATCCATCCAAGAAACAATAGTGTGTCTTACCAACTAGTGTCTCAAGTATCTGATCAATAAATTGGAGGGGAAAATGGTCTCTACGAGTGGAATTATTTAGTTTCCTATAATCAATACACACAGGACAATTGTTTTGTACCCTCATTGGAACTAACTCATCGTTCTTGTTTTTAACAACAGTAACACCACTTTTCTTAGGCACAACCTAAATAGGACTTAGCCACTGAGAATCTGAAATGGGATAGATTATACCTACCTCGATCAAATTTTCAACCTCTTTTTTAACAACCTCCAGAAGGGTTGGATTGAGTCTCCTTTGTGGTTGCCTCACCAGTTTAGCCCTATCCTCCAAAATAATCCTATGCATGAAAATGGAGGGGCTAATACCTGATATGTCAGCCATGGTCTAGCTGATTTCCCTGATGTTCTCCCTCAAAATATTCAAAAGTTTTTCTTCATGTTCAAAAGGGAGATTGTTAGAAATGATAACAGGTAATCTCTCAGCACTCAACAAGTATGAGTATTTCAGATATGGTGGTAATGGATTGAGTTCTAATATAGGAGGGTGTAGTATGGATGGAGACATTCAAGGAACAGAAATATGTGAAAAAAGAGCATTAGTATCAGAATATACATCACAAAAGTCAGAGAATAAAGAATAAAATTCATCAGCATACTCAACAGCCATGTCATAATCAGAGTTCACATGATCAAAATCAGAATATGAATCCATATCAAAATAAAATCAAAGAGAGGATTGTGTATCAGCAACATGTGTGGAAGTTTTCTTAAACATCAAACTCAAACCAATACTCATAATCTCCCTAAGAATAGGGAAATCAAATTCCATAGAGATTTTATTTGGTGGTCAAAAATGGGAGATAACAAAATAAGAATGGTCCTCTGCGGGGTACTTCTTGGATTCCATGACATTAAATACCACAACATCATCTCCAAACTCCATGGAAAGTGTACCCTAATTGACATTTATGATAGTATTTTCAGTTTTAATGAAGGGCCTACATATGATAATGGGGGAAAGAGAATTTACCTGATAATCCTCCATGTTATTCACATAGAAGTCCGCTGGAAAGATCGTGTATCTTACCAGAACAAGTACATTCTGCAGAACTCCTGCTGGATATGTTGTAGCTCCATTCTCCAGTTGCACCACTACTCTCATCGGCTTCAACTCACCAACCTGTAAATAATAGAATACAAAGTGAGGCATCACATTTATTGAAGCTCCTAAATCACAAAGAAAATCAGAGAAGTGAAACTCCCCTATGATACATAGGATAGTGAATGTACCTAGATCCATTCACTTTTTTGGAATTCCTAGAGTTGGTGTAATGAGTGCTAACACTTTCCTTCCAAGATTAATCCTTTCATTTCCCATGAACCCTCATCGATTGGTAAATTTTTTTTTAAGAATTTGGCATACATTGGTATTTTTTTGATGGCTTCAAGTAGAATAATTTTGATCTCCACACGCTTGAATGTGTCCAAAACCTAATTTTGAATTTCTTCTTCAGCCATCTTCTTGGATTGAACAACCCTGTTGGGGGAAGGAATGGGTTTAGGAGGAACATCATCAATCTTTTTCTTACCTTTATCTTTCTCCTTGGATTTCTCATCAGTTAGTTTGGAATGTGACTTCTCTAGAGTTGAGGTGAATCCTGGTGGAATGGTAGGTGTAGATGTATCGTTAATGCTCTTCGCACTTCTCATTTTGATGGCACTAACATTCCCCATTGGATTTGGAGTGGGTTGGGAATGTAGATTTCCAGAATTCTTACTCACAAGTTCATGGAGGGCAGTGACAATCTAGCTCATCTGACTCTTCAACTCCCTCAACCATGAACCATGACTCTTCAGCTCATTCTTTTGATTAAGAACAATTTGTTTCAAAAGATCATTAGTGTTAGAGTATACCATTTGTTGGAGATTCACTTGATGCTGACATGTTGATGTTTGAGCTTCAAATCTCCTTTGGGGTTCTTGGAAACCCTATTGGTAAGGTGGAGCCTCCTGGAAGTTTGGTTGAAAAGGGGGCCTTTGTTGTTGCCCAAAGTCATACCTCATGTCTGATTGATACTTGCACCCTTGGATGAATGTTGGTGGAAAGGATCAAACATATTTTTGGGATGTGGTTGTTGTTGTTTCTGATATGTTCTCTTAGGTAATAATACTGCAAAATCTTCTTTTTCTTGTAGTTGAGGGGAATAGCCAGTTGGGTGGCTTGTCTCAGTGCAAATTCCATAAGGCCTTGAAGGAGGGGGTAGAGATGTGTTTTGTGTCAAGTAAAATTTCCTCACCATAGTTGTCAACTCTTCTGATATGGTATCAATCAAATGAATCTCAAGAGATGAAGGACTTACCTGATGTACTTCCCTGGCATGTGGTGTACCATGATCATCAAATTGATGGGATTTTTGGGCTATCTTGTCAAACAATGCACGTTCAGCGACTGGGGTCTTGTCCACCAATGCTTTTCCAACTGCAACATCCACCATGCTGCTCACCATATGTGTGAGTCCTTCAAGGAAGTACTTAATGAGGAGTTGGTCACTGATTTGGTGATGTGGACAGCATGCACAAAACTTCTTGAATTGCTCCTAGTACTCATACATTGACTCCCCTCATGCTTGCATGATCCCCGAGATCTCCTTACGAATTTAAGTGGTCCTCGTTGATGGAAAACACTCTGCAAAAAAAGACATTTCAAATCGTTCCAACAAGTTACATCTTTGTGTTGTAAATAATACATCCAGTATTTTGCAGCTCCATCAAGTGAGAATGGTAATGATCTTAGTTGGATTTGATCTTCAGAGACTTTTCTAGGTTTTAGGGTTGAGAAAACCACATTAAATGATTTCAAATGTTTATTGGGATCCTCAATAGAGAGGCCATGAAACATTGGAAGTAAGTGAATTAACCCATATTTTAGTTCAATGTCCGATTCGAGATTTGGGAATGCAATACAATTTGGTTAATAGTTAATATCAGGTGCAGCCAATTATCGAATGGTTCTATTAAGCAAATTTCCATTATTGTCAGCCATTTGTTCTTATTTTATGGTTGAATTTCAATTTCTTCCAATTTCAATGATCTGATATTGGAGTAATTCTTCAAATTGTTGAATGTTGAAACTTCCTGTAGACTAAGAATGTCTTATTCATGCCTGAAGGATACATTCAATCTTAGGGTCAAGATCTAAGAGATCCCCAGGATTAGTACATGTCATAAATCAATGAATGATGAAAAGAAAGAAAATTTGACCATAGTAAAATAAAAATTAGATGTTTGAGTTGATGGTCAAAAATGAAATAGACGAAATTAAAAGAAGAAAAAAAAAATCAGATTGGGTAATGAAGGAAGAAGTAATAGAGGAAGGGAATAAAATGAAAAATAAAATAAATACCTCTAATTGGTTGAAATAATTACTTGCCTCACCGACAATGGAACCAATTTGAAAGAGTGTTGTTGTGGGATCCCTCAAATGATTAGTGTGATTTTGGGGGTACTTATGTGCAGCAGAGTGGGTGACCAAGGTCGTCTCTCAAAGGAGGAAGTGAATTTAACAACATATTAAAGGTATTACAAAAAATAAAATAGAATAGAATAAAAACACTACATTAAAGTATTGAGGTTTTTTATAGTTCATTAATATAGAAGAATTTTTCTGGAAGAAGATTTCATATTTTTTTTGTTTTTCGTTTTGAAGTGAAGTCTGATTAAAAAGACACAACAAGAAGATGTTTTTTAGGAAATATTTTAAAAGGCGTAATCGATATAACACTACATCTTAATTTACTTATTAATCATTTTCATGTAAATAAATATGCACTTAATTATGATCCCCTAATTTGTTAACCCGTAAACCCTACAAGAGTAAACATAACCACAAAGATGGAATTACTTAAACCCTAGGCTAGCTTAAGAACACGCAATCGCACCACCCTGCTTTGATTGTTGTTATACGGTTAGATTATGCCTGAAAAGTAAATTTATATTTAAAATCAAAAATTGAGAGCATATAACCAATGTCATCATGGAGGGTGAAAGTAATGGAGACCATGAGCGTCATTTCTGACAATGAGTTTTCAATCATTGGGCAAATATCCCAAGCTAGTGTAGGTATTCAGTCTCTCTCCTAAATTCCCTTACTAGCCAGCAAGTTAGCCGCGAAATTCCCTTCGTTCCAAGTGTTCATCATAGAAATATTATTGTTGGAAAAGGTTTTACAGTAACGGACCATATAAACCTACTACCATGGGATGACCCCATTTCCCTGAAGAAATTTGACCATCATCACAGAATCCATCTCAACTTCAGTGATGTGGATATTGAACTGCCTGCATAAGGAAATACCTGTGACCAAGGCTTTAGCTTCTGCACCCAATGAATCACCGACACCAAAGTAGGAACTAAAGCCCAAAAGTATGGAACCCTTGCTGTCACAAATCTGCCCGCCCCCTCTGATTTCTACGTTCAAGAAAGAACTATCCACATTCAATTTTAGCCCCGTACAAGGAGGGACCCATCGCACCCATCGACCCTAGTTGAGTTGGTTGGAAACCGAACCTGAGCATAGACCAGGGATAAATCTTCTCAAAGTCACAGACTACCGAGCATTTTTAATAAGATCCCCCAACTCCATCACAAGAAGCCTCACCTACACCTGTAAATAGTAGCCTGAAATGTTGGCTCTGTACCTGGCTTTGTTCCTAGTTTCCTAGATAACCCAACAAGTAGATGAAAAAACCATCCCACGGATCTGAACCTGTGTCCCCAATTTCCCCGCCCCCTGGAACTAGATCAAAACCACCTCCTGCATGGGTTCAAGGGAGACATGGAGATTGAACCCATGTTGCAGGAAAGACTAGACGCCTTTGGTCCATGCACCGTGGAATAAAATATGCTCTGATGTTTCCTGTTGCGGCCTGCTGCAACATCGACACCTAGAATTCATACTCTTTCCTATTTTTTGCACATTCTCATCCATTGGTAAAGCATGATTTCTAAGGTGCCAAACCATAAAAATCATCTTCCCTAGGATCTCCTTGCCCCAGAGCTTTGAAGAACACACATCCATACCCCTACTGGCATGGGTTAGGTTCCTGAAATCAGGACCGGAGAATCTACCGAAAGAGGATCCCAAAAAATTACACTGTTTCGGCTCATCCACCAGGATGATGCTGTCAAAAACCTCCCTTTGTTCCCTGTTCAATATCACATCAAAGAAATCCTAGTGAATACATGCCTCTTCAAACGAGATGGTCAGAGCTAGGAATCTTGGAAAAGGAAGAGTTGTTCCAGACCAGTTTGAGTTCCATATGTTGACATCACCACAGCCAACGGTCCAACGAACACTTCCTTTCATTACCTCCAAATGATTCAACATGCAGCGAGCAAGGCCCGATAATCTCCTGGGATTCAATGACCAGCTCTTCTAGTCCTTCCCATATCTATCAATGATGAACTTTGACCAGCGGGATCTCCCTTCAAAAATCCCCAAGCTAATCTTGCCTGCATAGCTTGCATGGACTCCTCCACATCACATAGACCAATACACCCTTCATTGATAGGTCTAGCTAGTCATTTCCACGAGGCCCAATAGCAATGCCCAGCTTGATTTGAATCCCAAAGGAAGGTAGTCATAATATTTTCCAGGGTCCTGAGAGTTACCTTCGGAGGACTAATAATGGACAACACATGCATCAGAATAGAGGTGAGAACACTATTGATCAAGGTGATCCTACCTCCAAAGGAGAGAAACCGATTTTTCTAATTACAAATTCTCCTTGTGATCCGGTTAATAATGTCATCAAATAATACCTTTTTGACTTCTCCATTGGAGATAGGGGTGCCAAGGTACACCATTGGCAGTTTGCGGCGTTGAATACCCAACTTGTCTTGGATAGAAGAGATGTGTCTTCCAGGGCACTTATTAGAAGTGAAGACACAACTCTTTCAAGAGTTAATTATTTGACCACTCAACCTTCCAAAGATAGAAAACACCTTATAGAACCCATAAATTGATTTTTTCCTACCATTAATAAAGAATAACATATCATCAGCAAACATGAGATGAGAGACCATGCCATTCCCAAACCTGTTACGAACAGAAAGGATCTTCCCATCCATAATGCTTTGATGAATATTCCTTGTGAGTGCCTATTGAGCCATGATGAACAAAGTAGGAGACATTGGATCACCTTTCCTAATAGCACAAGACGATTTAATGAACCCAAAGGCCTTTCCCATAAGAGAGACAGTGATCCATGGAAAAGCATAACATCTAAAGCACAAGTCACACACACAGTCATGGAATCCAAATTTCCTCATAACCCTGATAATAAATTGCCACTCCTGTTTATCATAGGCCTTATCCAAATCCTCCATAACCAGAATATTGGAACCAACTGCCTTTTTATTCAAGTTGTCGACCATTTCCTGGGCAAAGCCAATGGCCCCCTGAATACTTCTTCCTTTCACAAATCCATGTTTCTCATTAGATATGATTCTTGGGATAATAATATAGAGCCTTTTATTGATAAGAGTGGATAAAATCTTATAAGAAAAGTTACACAGACATATAGGTCTGAACAGATTCAAGGCAGATGGATCTGTCACTTTATGGATGAGAACCACTTTAGAGGTGCAGGGAGCTCTAACCAACGTGACACCTCTAATGAAATCTTGCACTACCTCCACTACTTTGTCTTTAACAATGTCCCAAGTAACAACAATGAAGGCACCTGGAAAACCATCTGGTCCAGGGGTGCTTTCCTTATTCATACCAAACACTATAATTTTCACCTTGTCCTCCTCAGGCGTCTCTAGCAACGTGTCATTGTCCCTGTTCTCCACCAGCCATGGAATGCAGTTGAAAAAAGCCTCCTCTCCTTCTTGGGCACTTAACATGTCATTATTGAAACCATTCGATCGAGCCAGGTGATCTTCAAAATACACCAATGCCTTTTTCCCAACCACTTGAACATCGAAACTGAAGGAACCACCTTCCATCCTGAGGTTAATTCTTCTACTCACCCTTTTTTCCTTCATACATGCCTGAAAATAAGTGGTGTTTTTGTCTCCTTCTTTGAGCCACAACGCTCGAGATCGTTGTCTACACTCCCTTTCAACTGCAAGGAGTTTTTCAGAAAATATATTGTACTTCACAACCATCACAGAGAGACAGTTATCATTCCAAGAGTCATGAAGGTCATTCTCAATTTCCTCAATCTCTCTCTTGATATCTTCCATATTGCTATCATCATTCTTGTTTTTGGGAAGCCAAGCTTTAATGTCCTTCCTCAAACGTTAGATTTAGTTCATGAGACCAGCCCAGGTCATGCCCCGCTCTGGTCTTTCCCATGAATTACTAACAAGTTGATGGAATCCATCCCACTGATGCCAAGCAGAAGAGTAGAAAAAGTGTCTAGAGCATGTGTCCCATTCCTTGAGAGTCACCAGCAGGGGAGCATGATCTGACACTAATCTGGAAAGATGAATTATAGAGGACCGAGAAAAAGAATCCAATCCTTGAATGTTGGCTAGGCAGCGATCGAGTCGATAGAATATCCTCCTAGTGCCTCGGTGGTTGTTACAACATGTAAACCTGCTTCCTGAAAATCCCAGATCAATAGGTCCTGTTGTAGCACGAGAGTTCCTAAAATCCCAGGTCGAATTGTTGGAGATCTCGATTCCTCCTCTTTTCTCAGATCCATCAACAATAGAGTTGAAGTCGCCTCTAACAAACCAAGCATGACTACCAGGATGGAAGGCATGAATATGTTGCCAAAGAATACTTCGCTCGGAAGCCTCGCAACAGGAATACACAAAGGAGAAAAGAAAAACCTTTCCCCTGACCTCAATCCTGGTACTCATAAACTCCGAGGAAGCCTCCACGATATCCCCCACAACCCCTACATTGAATAAGATCCATATATTCTTGTTACGTGTACCAGCATGAATGCGGTTTGTGAAACCCATATTTCTGGCGAAGGAAGAAATGCGAGCAACATCTTGTTTTGGTTCCAGAATAGAGACGACAAAGACATGGTGGCGATGAGATTCCGAAGACATGAAAGCACACATAACGCGAGCCCCCAGGCCCCTCGCATTCCAAATGATAAGAGAGATCATTTAAACAGAGAGGAGGGTACCTTCAAGCGAGACAGAGCAGACTGGGATAACGAAACTGGGGTTGCAGAAGCCCGAGACCTCAATCTGTTGATAGGCCCACACACGGGAACCGGAGAACACGCCTGCGAAATGAAGCCTTCGCTAGCAACTGGTGAGGAGTACACCTTGTCAGCAACGTTGGGTTCCTCCAGCAAAGAGAACATTTTGGAAGCGAGGACCAACTAGGATTTTGGTCTAAGGGACACCTCCTCTGAAAAAAGAGAGACAACTTTCATCTTCTCCTGTGGCTGCTTGGGCGAACGCAGCTCCATCAACACATGGTCTGAAATAAACATGGCCCCCAATAATTTAGACCATCTAGAGGAACCTGCACACTGATCATGGGAATCGCACAAAAGCGACGGTGCTGGAGGAAAGGGAATGGGCTGGGTAAAAACCAAAGGAAAAGCATGCTCAACGGAAGCCAAGGAACCCGAGCCAGAAGCCACCATGACAGAAGAAGGAGCCACAGACTTCATTGTATAGGCGCCAAAGGAGGTGGTATGAACCAAGGATTTTGAGAAACGCTCCGAAACAGAAACATTGCCAAGAACCTAGACCACTTGATTCAGAAAAGAAGGACCGCCGTAGAAGGGGGCACGTCACCACCCACCAACTCGGAACCAGAAGACACCGCCACTGAACCCAGAGCAACCCGATCCTTAGCCGCCATAGAACCCACTGGTACAATAGAAACAGCACACGAAAAGGGCATAGAAGACCAGGAGAGATCCAATGGAATTACCTCCTTGAGTCTAGAGCGGCGTTTCCTACAGAAAACCACAGAATGTCCCTGAAGGCCACATTCCACACAGAAGGGAGGGGAGCCTGATACCATAGACGTCGCCAAAACGAATACCTAGCACCAGCACTGATCAACACTTTGGAAGGGAGAGGCTCGGAAAATATCCAATTCCACACAAGCACAAGGGCACGACGCAGCTTGAAGACACCTAGTATCATCATCAACGCATAAAAATCCCCCCAATGCATTTCCAACAGATTCCAAGATAGAAGGGTTCTGAAGAGGCAAAGGAAGCCAAGGAAACTGAACCCACACTGCCGCCTTGCTCGACTCCTTTCCAAAGTGTGCATCCTGTGACCATCGAGATAGTGAGAACTGCCAAGAAACACAACGCCTCTCTTTCCTGGACCAAGCCCTCACAAAGTCCTCCATGGTGTTGAAATGGATGCAGAAAGCAGCGTTAGAAAGCACCGAGACTACCGCAGGCTGGGAGAGCCCCCACGAATCCACGAAATTCCTGAAAAAGACTGGAGAGGGCTTATCTCGCACGAACTGAGCAACCAAGGATAAATCATGGAAGGACAACACTAAGAGAGTTCCTACTCTGACAGATCAATCGTCGAACAACCACCGACCCGATCAGAACAGCGAGGCACTAGCTGAATAGCCGGAATAAAGGACATATGAAGATGAATGGGCTTAGTCGACGGTCCTGACAAAGCATCCTTAAAGGATTTAAAACTCCGAGCGTCTGGTCGGCCGCCGAGTGCACACGCCAGAGGGAGCTCCTCTACACCACACGGACCCGGAGGAAGCGACCGGAGATCGGGGATAGAAGAATCCGGAGAGATCACTGCCGTCCATGGGGACCAAGCCAAAAGGAAGTGCCGCCATCCCATGTGGTCTTGTATTACCGATTAAGATCACCCTCTCACAATTTATACAAAATCTCAACCTCTCGTGTTTTTGTGATAAATATTCAATTTCTTGATTATTTTCTTACAATTTAAAAACAAAATTCATGGATCATATTAAATGAATTAAAGTATCTCAATGATTCAAAATAATTAAATGAATAAGGATAGAGGTCGATCGATTATTAAAAAGAACTACTCTTCCATGGGCGGTGTAGTCATCGTGGAGACGTTTTGCATGAGCAAAGGATTGATAGGGTAAAACCCAATCTTGTCCCCACTCTTGATTCCAACCTAATTAATTATGAGAAGAAGAATAGGGAAGAAAACAGAATATTATTTGAAGAAAAATTCAAAAAACAAACATGAAAGAAAAGAAATACAAAGAGGAGGTGGGAGAGGAGTGCCATTTTGGGAGAGAGGTTTCCACAAAGCCTTACATCTTCCATGAATTATGATGGGCTCCCAAAAGAAACCCATTCGGAAACACCTTTTCAAAGCCTCTACCAGACCTCCCAAAGAGTTAAAACCCCCTTTAAACAGATTTTATGAGGGCTTAGGTTACATAACATTTTAAGTGTGAAATGAAACACTCGGACACATATTTTATTCCAAGTTTCTCCTCCTAGTTGACAACCAAAACGCGTGAATTGGACGACATTCTAGAATGATGATTTGTGACAAATCATGTCCTCGAGGATTCCTCAAAATTTGGGCTCAATCCAATCCTGGATGAAGACGAAATGGCCCAAATACAGGACCCATGTCCATTCTGCGGAGTCCATCCCACCCTTGGCATAATGGACCATTTACTCTATCCAAATGCACTCTTTAGTTCTAGTGTCATGCATAAAAGTTGTAGAAAATTATGTGAAGAACACTTTTACAAAATATATAGTTCAAATAATAAATATTAAAATATTTATCTTCAAAAAACTACAGTACATTTTAAAAGGGTAAAACCGAAATTTTCATCAAATTTTAATATGATTGATCATATCCAAAATATTTTATAAATAAACATATTTAACACAATGTGAAGAAAATATGTGATTTATTATCAATAAAATATTAATCAAAATAGTGTTTTATCAGCCCCTAAGTTTCATCATTTGTTGTACCCAAAATTAGAAAACCCATTACAATAAGTGAATAGGACTAACCCACATCCCTGTAATTCAAAGAGATATCAAAAATTAGTTTTCTAGGATGACGAACCATTAACTGCACATTTACTATCCCTCTATGTCATAGAAAATAATTATCCCCACATTCATGTACGCTGCTACTTAAATTATCAAGAATAATTATAATATCTATGATTGTATTTCCCATTATATCCTTCAAATAACCCATATAAATGATATGATAAAATTTTTTATTGATCAATGGGTACTACCAATTCATAGAGATAATGGAAAAGATATAATTACCCACTAGAAGAAACTGAATACTACATTTGGGTAAACAACATAACTTGTATTAAAAAGAGATTTCCATTTATGTATTATCATAACATTCATATGTATACACTCATTCAAGTAATGGTCCTTGATATTAGATAATATTCATGAGGCCTTGTTTAAATCCACATTCATTGTCCATCTAAATAATCAATTTATGATCAACATGGGGTGTTGGTCACCTCTAGGTAAGAATATTTACATTGATGTTGTCCTCTATAGTTTTGAATAATTCCACATTAATCTAGCTGGTTGATGGATCAACCTCAAATATAATGTGATCTATGTAGGAATATCTATCCCATCATGTATCATTGTCAATCATGATATGGTTTTCATCAATAATTGTTATACCCACAAAGCTATTTAGATCAATGAGGAAGTAATTGAGACCATGAATACAGATTAAAAAAATATACATGTGTGTAAATAAATTTTACAACATATAAATGGACATCCCATTCATTTATCATCATAATTATATGTTTGTACATGATTTTTTAGAAACCCTATTCATTTTACTTCAGATCATCTAAGGGATAGATAATGTGGAAGAACCCAAACCTAATAGATATTATTATCTAATCAAATAAACCCCATATATTACAAACATAGTTAATCAAATTTGATATCCTCCATGTATCCTATATCATTGGTCAGATATTGATTTCTATAGTGGTGTATTTTATAATTTACAATCTGTCGTTTCATTCAGCCAGATTGTAGTCGACATGAGTCACTAACCCATTATAATATATCCACATAGACATTGGTGGTGCTAATATGAAATAATATCATTGATTATAAATATTATGTATGGGTGTCTAATTTTCTAGTTTCATTGGGACATATTATTAAGAGACATTCTCATTGGATGGATTCATATAAATTAATATCCTTTTCAACCCCTTTTATTTTTTTGGTCAAAAGTATTAGGATTTAAATTTATAGGATGGTTATCACCAAATTGATCACCCATGATCATCAACACTTTTTGATCAATCCACCACATTTTTACTAGTCATAGTATTACTAGAAATAAAACTTAACAATAATTATTATAATAATATATATAAGTAGAAGTGTGGGTAAAATAAAACAAAACAATGGACACACCAAATGGGATCTAAAATTGTCAAATAACACTCCATCAAGGTTTCCAAATGCACCAAATGAAAAAATATTTTATCTATACAAAATACATGATTCCCAAACTAGCTACTCTTAATATATTGGTTTGATTTTTTAAAAATTATTTATACATTTATACATAATAAATCAATTTTTTCTTCCATATATTGGTTTAATTAGAGTGACCCATATTTAAAATCAAATTTCATATATATGTTCAAAGTCATCCATTAAGATGTATGAATCAAGTGTTATCATATTGTTTGACGAAAATTTAGTATTTCCAGGAAAAAATTCATTCGTTCTTTTATCCTAGATCATTCCATGAAATATGGATATCTAATACTATTTTTATGGTATATATTCTCTATCATTAAAAATTTATGTAACTATGTTTTTTATAACTTATCTGATATTTGTCCTATTTTCACATCCAATAATTAATATTTATTATTTTTACACGCACATTTGACCCACAACAAGTGTCATTTCCCAAAATTTGATGTAATAAAAATTATAACACTAAAATTATCATTGGAAGTCTATTATAATATTTATTGGGTCATAATTTGATCCATTGATTCCTATGAAAATTACATAAACCATTTTAGTTTTCTATGGGATCATTTATAAAATTTTATTTATTATTATTATTATTATTATTATTATAAAATAAAAAAGTACAGCATTAAAAATCCACAACACCACCACCAACAATAATATAAATAAAACAGAAAATAATAACAACAAAAACAATGAAAATATAAATATTTGTTAAACTTTTCTATATCATCTCATCTCCAAAAAATAGACTATTATTATCAAATCTCACTCCCATATTATAATGTTGTTTTATAAAATAATTAATTATATTTTTTTAATATCATAATAATAAAATGTCTAAACTATTATGGAAATTAAATTTAATATCTTTAATGATACATTTAAAGGTAAGGTTTCTATGTGAAGTTATATTGTGGTGAACGTAACTATGTATATTCTATAGTCTTAAATCCTATTCCTCGCATAATTTTTTTACATGATTAACATACTGTACATGTTAACACATTTAAAAATGGATTTTTTTCCAAAATGGTAATTTATTCAAAAGTAATATATTTTTTATATCTTATAAATTATGGTTTTATATAGTTGATCATTGGAAATAATAGGTTAGATTTTTTGGAAAACTATTTGACTATGTTTATTAATGGTTATATGTATTTTTGTGGTGGTAAATGTGTTTTATTAAAGAAAACGTATAATTTATTATATGATTTAAATTGTTTATTTATTATTATTAATAAAATATTTTTTATGATTTGAGGGTAAGAATACTTAGTAATATTTTCGTGAAGTACTATATCATTATTATGTGTTATTAAATTTTAAATATAAAATCATAGATTATATTATAGGAATATCATTTCACAATAAGAATCCATATGGGGAAACATAAGAATAAATGTTTCCAAAATAAAAAGTTCTGGTGTATTTTAAGATTAATAAATCTATATATAGAATGATAAATATAAAAAAATGGAAAATGGATGTAACTATACCTATATCTGACAAAAAGGGTAATTCTTGGATAATGTATACGTGTTTCATTAAACATAATTAAGTTATATCATTTTTCATTCTCATAGGTTATGTAATATTATGGAAATTGTTTTGATTGTAAATTTTGACATGTCATGATGATTTATTTATGGTGAATAGTTTAATAATTCTATCGTACATATTAATAAATGTATAATGTTGGCCAGTTTTTCAGTAGAAGAGTTTACAATAATTTGGAAATTTTTTGGGAGTATATTCTATATAACCTCATATATAATATTCTAATATAAGTATCATAATACATAATTTTAATGTGGTAAGATATATCATTATTCATGAATAGATGAATTAGAAAAATATTGTGTATCAAAGACAAAATTAGTGATATAACATCAATATGTTTTTAACATGTATGTGATTATGTCTTTGTTTCACACTATCAAATAGTATGTTTGGTATTTTATTTTTAACGCAATAATCTTATCTTCCACCCCTAATATTTCACTATTATCATGATAATATAAATAATGGGGATTTGAAGATGATGAGAAAACATAACATTATACATAGAATAATATTATAATATATATATATATAGATATTGTAATTATCGAAATCATGAATATTTTAGTAAATGTTAAAAATATATACAAAATCGTTAGATTGATGGTTAGGATGAAAAATTAAATTTTTATTTCTTAATTTAATTTTTTCATGGTATTGTTTCCCGGATAGTAATTTTTATTTCTAGAGGAATTAAAAAAACTTTGATAACAATTTTAGTGCTTTAAATTTATTAGGCATTGAATTTACATAGGATACTAAAAATTCAGGATACATAGATGAATAATATATATGGTAAAGTTGAATACATTGATAATAAGAGAGTCTGTCATTTGATAAAATATGGTAAAGAAAAAAAATAATCATTTAACAAAATTGGGGTGATGCCTTTTGTAAATCCATTAAAAGATATAGTTGTATTAGTAGGGGAAAACTCATTTCATGGCCTGTAGGCCAAAGGCATAGATTCCTATTGAAAAAAATAAGCCCCCTGAATTTGATCCCCTTACTCATCCATCCCAAGACCTCTACCCTATAAACTGCTAAGGTCATCATACTAGTTCACCCCGTAGTGTTAGTCCATTGGTTTCCATCAACAATAATTATATCCTTATTGGTTCTCCTTTCAATTGGTCTTATGACATCATCAAACACCACAAACCCAACACATCAATAGCTCATCGTCGCGTTCCCTATACTCAAAATCCTAATCACTACCCTAAATTTGAGAATTTAAAATTGAAAACGAATCTTCTAATAATATTATATATGTAATTAATGGTATTATATTGATTAGTGAGATAACTAGTAAACAAAAACCCAATATTTTGATACAACCAATATTTATTGAGTATATTAATGTATATGTCTCTTAATGTGCTTATTTGTTCACAAAACATCATTACATTATGTATATTGTATTCCATTTTAATAAAAAAAATTAGAATTTGTGTGTGAATCAGATATCCCGGAAAATAAGTGGTATATTGTTAAACATATATTTCACCACCCTTAGATCATTATCTATTTTTAAAATAGTTGTTTTACCACAAGTAGTATGAATTATAACTTTAATTACTCGATTATTGTTTCCATATCCCTTATTTTTATAATCAGAAAAATATAAAAACATTATATTATTATAAGGGAATATATAATCCCCATTGGAAAAACGTTTAACCATAGAAGAGTAGGTCATGTCACTACATGATATATCTTGACCTAGATGTATACATTTGTTCCTTATATATATTTTATTTATCTTATAAAACATCTATAAAGATAGTAGAGAATAAACATAATGATCCTATTAAGTGATTTTATGGTTTTTAATTCCTATAATTCCCATTAAACATCATTTAATCAAATGTGATAATAAATAAATAATTTAAATATATGTGGCTAAAGTGGAATATTATTAATTTATATTATTCTAAATTCAAAATTCCTAAATGAGGGATTCAAACAGGAACTTTTTATGATCTTAAAAATCATATAAATGATGTTGAAAATTTATTTTTTAATTGAGTGATGAATTTTATTAGATCCATGATAGGTCTAATTAGAAAAATTATTATCATATCTATGGATAAAAAATAGTATTGTGATAAGAAATTCATTTTAATGAATAGATTTATGAGATAAGAAGACAAATAATATTATAGTTCCTCACATGGATATTATTTTAGAATACTATATTATTTTAAAATGAGGTCATCAATGTTTGTTAAAAAATAATTAAGGATTAATTGATAATTTTAAATTATATATATTTATAAAATATATATTTCTGGAGAATTTTATGATGAATCAAAAAAGTGATTGTATCTATTTTGAGAATTCACAAAATGGATAGCCAAAAATTTAAAGGACATATTCCTTTAAAATGATTCAGGTAAAAAAATTTAGGAGGTATTTAAAATAGATTTCCAATAATGTGTAAATATCAGTAAGATTAATAATTTTTTTGAAAAATGGATTCAAATAATCCATTTATTTTAATGTTTAATTGAGTACTTGTGAAATTGAAATTAATAATTCTGATGTCTGAGGAATATCAGTATAATGAGGATAAATAAATTATAATAGTTGTTTTAGACATTAATATTATTTTTTAAAATGTTATTATTAAATATTTTTTTCAACAATGTGTCATAAATAATTTTGATGATGTTAAATAATAATTAAAGAATTTTTTTGATTTGGAGTCTAAGAAATAATATGTTATGATGGAAATTGATAATCAAACATCCAAAGTTAAGGGATTATTATTTTTCTAGGGGAAAATTGTTTCTTGAAAAAAAAATGTGGTTGAATACATGAAGGATAATCAGGATACATTAATGTTTTTTGAATTAGATGATTAATATTTTGATGTAAATATGAAATAATGTATTGGAACATAATAATTGATTATCCGACATTAATGTTAAAATAAATAAACAACATGTATTGAAAAAAAATTAGAAATATTTTTAAAAACTAGGAATTTTGTGGATGTTGAAACCAAAAAACTCCATGATAATGTTTTTCTTACTTATGGTAGTATAAAAAAAACAACTTTTTGAAAATTTGATGTGAACACTCAAATAGTTTTGAAAACTGCCCCAAAAATATATAATAAAATGTGGTGGAAAATATGGATTCATATTTTATCTATATAGTACATAATAAAAGGTCTACCAAACTGTGATAAATCATGGGAAAATATAAAATGTTCGATTTCAAAAAAGACATAAACTTGTTTAATGATAAATCAAATACTAGAAAGGTGTTACTAATATTGTATAAAATGGAATATTATGGATTTTATTAGGGATATCGGTATATAAAAAATCAATATTTTTTTAAAATTATTTATATAAATGGTGTTCTATAATTACATAGTTATTTTTCTAATAATAGATTGTATGCTCAAAATGATTCTTTCTACCAAATAGTATATGCGAGAGAGTTCAAAAAAGAACATTCACATAACATAACCATATAATGAAGATATGAGTCCACATTCCATATGTGCATTACAAAATACAGAATATGCATTGAAATAAATTATTTTCAATATACATTACACAAGTATTATGATGGATAGGAATATCACACAAGTATGGTGAATAATAAATGATAATATTCATTTTCAAATTTTAATAATCCATGAAATACAACTAGTTTCCATGGTTTTATATTTGAAAAAAAATATTTTTATGTTGATAAAAAGAATCCAAATGAATACCTTAGACTATGTATGGATGTCCATATAATCCCATGTTTATATTTAATGTATTTTTCCCATGTCAATGCATGGGATAGTTGATATGATGAATCCATTGAAGGTAGTAAACTTTTATTTTCTTCTATTACAAACCATGAATTATGTAACAATACCAATTCAGTTAACATAAAATTTTGAACTTTGTTTTCTCAAGATGGATAATGTAATACATAGTGAAATTTCATACTTATATATAATAATTCCACATTAAATTAAATTTTTTATTTTTCATCTAAAACACATATGGATATAAAATCAATCTATAATAATTTTAAATTATCAATTAGTGGTTTGAAAACATAAATATTATATTTTAGATGAACTAATGTTAACATTTTAATGTATTGTTCTATCTCCTTCAATAACATCCATTATGTTATGGTATATAGATTCAAGATAATAGGACACCAACAATATTATCTACCATAAAAAAGGGACAACCATTTTTTAAATTACCTAAATGGAAAATATGGCGTTATAATGAAAAGGATATATGCATGTACTCAATATATGAATCACAATCAAATAAAAAACTTATTCAACCATGTATAGAAATACTGAATCAATTTTATTTCATGATTAATGTTGTGTTTCAAAATGGAAAAAAATTCTGAAATATAATTTTAATAGTATAATACGACAAATATTTAAATAGAATTTCATTCGTATTTCATTTCATTTTACATTGATTTTCAATGAGATGGAAAATTATATAATGTATCATAATCCAAGTAAGATAATGAGTTCCCATTTTAACATGTCAAAATATTATGATAACTAAAACACAAATTATGTAAAATATTTTTACCTTTATAAAATAGTTTTAGGGATATATAAGTATTCGATGAAAATTTCATAACAATAAAAAGTACATCATTATAATAATTATGAACTAAAAAATATATTTCAAAAGTTATTTATTTTCATACTACAACAAATTAAATGTCCCTAAAATCATGTTATAATTTTTCCTCTACTATTTTTAAAATGGAATAATATTTAAATGAATAATATTTTATTTTTGTAACAAAATTTATATTTCATTTACATGAAAATGATTGCATTAAAACCTTATGTATAAAAATGGGAAATTTTATTAGATTATAAAAAAAATATGGATTTTATTTCTATATTTTTTTTCCATTCCATTGTTAATAAATATAATATTATTGTAAAACAGAATTTATTAGTTAAAATTTAAAAAAATTAAAAATCATGTCATTTGATATCATTATTTTTGAAAAGAATGTTAATATTACCTTAAAAACTAATCATTTATTTAGTGATTCAATTGAAACAAATAGATCATCACTGTTAATATAGAAAATACCTATATATAAAATATCAATTTTTTTCTATGACATGACTAATTATGGTAAGATAATAAAATTATTGGTCATTTTCCCCACAAAATAATTTCACAAAATAAGAAATGAAAAGTTAATTTTAAAGAAAAATAGCAACTAAAATAATAGAATTAACATTTTTATTCGATATAGTTAAATTTGATAATTTAATTTAAATAGTGAGAAATATGTTTTTAGTATTTTGAAATAATATATTATTTAATTATAAATTTAATTAAAAAAATAAACTATCCACAATATTTTGATATATGTATTTAATTTTATATTGATGAACATAAGTTTCATATAATTAAAAATATGATCAATAATATGAATAATATTAAATAATATAAATATGTAGAGTTTATAAATACAAACAACTTTATACATTTTAGTAAAACCTAAACTGAAATGATGATTACTTTTAAAAAAAATTATTTTATATAAATAAAATAAATAAAACGTAATATATTTGATAATAAAATGAATTCTAACAAAAATATTTATATATTTATATATTATTTTACTAGTTATTTGGTCGATAATCAATATAGATCTATTTATATAATCCCATATCACATGGGACTATATACTAAAATAATATATTCTTCATTTGGTAAAATTAACTTTATTATCATTAATAGTTAATATAATTTTTTGATAAATAACATGAATTGATATTTAATAAATTAACCATCACTACAGAATAAATTATATGTAAATATTATTAATTTTATATATATTAAAACATTATATATTTAAATAATTAAAAGATATTTATATTTTTGAATCAATTTTAAAACACAGCACACTTAATTTCATACATAAATATTTAATATACTTTATATGATATATAAGTGGGTGTTTAATTTTATTAACAAAAAAATTATTTTTATTATTATTATATTAAATTATAAAATATTTCTAATTTAAAATTTTAAATTAAAATTTAATTATACTTACTTCCATCAAAATTTGATTTATTTTCATTAAATATATTTATTAAATATTAATTTTAAAATAAAATGTTTTAAAACTCAAATGACCAAGTTTAAAATTATTTTTTAATGTTTATAATATTTAAATATTCTATATATTTTGTACTTTATTCTTTAAAATTTTCAAAAATATTATATTTAAATTAACAATATATTATATTTTTAAAAATTAATATTATTTTATTAAATTAATAAATATATTATAATGTTATATTGATAAATTAATAAAATATCATTTTTTATAATAATATGTATATATTTATATTTAGGATTTTTCTTAATTTTTAAAAAATATACAATTAAATATATTATTATTTTAGTGTGATCAAGATTTAATGTGGGCATAAAATTAGTAAAATACATTGAAAAATATTTATTTCATCAAAAATAAAAAGATAAATGAAATTCCATTACAATTTAAATTAAAAATTAATATATCCCTAAATGATTTCAGAATATTCAATAATAAACCAAAATTCATAATTCATGAATATATAAAAAATGAATAACATGAAAATAAATCCAAAAGTTGAATTATCTAATAAAAGTGCGAAAGATAATTTTAATAAATGTAAATAAATTTTCATGTTTCTTATATATAATAATTTTTTATGATGGAAAATAACAACTAATAGATTTAAATATCCATTATAGGTTCTAAAATTTCTATTTGCATTCTATATTCCTTTTTAATGATGTGTATAAGTGAAAATATTTGATTAATCACCAATTAAAACCATATTTTCAGCTCAAATGAAAAATAATGAAAATATATATAATAAAAAATGTACATTGATGTGTATGTCTTTTCTTTACATGGATTCTTATCTATTCCCTTTATTTTTAAATAATATAGGAATCTTCTTCTCATGGATTCTTAATACTATTGTTACTGAAAATTCCATTTTTATTGTCTTTTTTTGAATAAATCGCTTCTTAATACTCTTATCATTCGCACGATCCTTTCTTCTATTGTAGACATATTATTTTACGTGTTAATTTATTGACATGTTTTCATGAAATAAATAATGATAGGAATATAGGTTTCTCAATCATCCTTATAATTAATGGATTCATTGATATACCCTTTTTTTAATGCCAAATCTCTAAAACCCAATCAATCTAAGGGAGTCACACGTCAAATTTATATTCAAATGGAACATTAAATCCATTTTAAAATTCATTTAAATTAATTGTGTCATACTAAGTCAATATTATTTTATATCTTTAGTTATTATGCATTAAATTCGTAATTAACTCATTTTGTTTCCCCTTTGAATCATTTACCTCTCCCTTTCTTAGGGTTTCTATCCTATTTCATTTGTTTTATAGTCTCCAACCACATTAAATGACATGAGTTTTCTAACCCCCCCCCTTCATAACATAATATAAATGGTATATTACGAGAATAATGTGGGGAATCCCATAATATATCACATAGATAAATTCCCCACTCAAACTATATATTCATAATTATCTACGGGAATGAATTTTATTTCATTATCCGCCATAAGGTCATTTCATTTAATTTCAGCAAATTTTAGTAAGAGAAACATAAACTAGACACTGTAATATTGTATGATAAAACAATCTATTATCAAAAAAGTTAAATATCAGTATTAATTTTCTATTCTATCAGCATAATTATATTCTTTCAATGTTTCATATTATTCTCATTGAAGATAAAACACAAAAATAAATTATCTAAAATTTAAAATATTTCCATTTTAAAGAACATTTCTAATTTTAATCTAAATATAATAAATTCCCATATATTTAAAATTTCTATATTTATTTTTAAAACAATTATTATTATTTCAACAAAATAATTACATTAAATAATGAGGGAAGGGATTATGAATTCATTTCTAAATGCATGGAGGGGTACATCCACAATTAAAAAGTTATATTTATTATAAATAATAATAATCATTTAGACATTTCATCACCAAATGTTAATCACTTTTCTAAGAAATCACCATTGATTAAATATTATGGATAAAATAGCATAAATATATTTTTTACATGTTTTTTAATCAGATGAGTCTAAAAATTAAATATAAAACTAATAAGGGTATTTCATAATCATCTACCAATATATAGTACTATACATATCAAATATTATTATTTTGTCTAAAATTTCAAATATTATTATATTTATTCGGATTATTCAATGTGGGTTTCAAATGATGAAGTGACGTAAAATTTAAAAATCATTCATTATTATTGTTTTTTAGATGACCTCGTATTTTATATCTAATTTATGTGTTATTTTTAATGCATTTTTTGTTTTAAAAATCAAATGATTTATTTTTTCCATGTCTAAAAAAAATATTTTATATTGGACATGTTAATATATTTAATGATATAGGGGAAAATGAAAAATTCTAATTTATTTATAATTATCAAGAAAAATATAATGGTGAAAAATGTAAAATTTATTGACGACCTTTTTGCAGAGAAATATTATTTTAGGAAAGAATAAAAATTTATCCTCATGACAAGTGATTGATAAACATAATAGATCTAGCACGAATGATGTGCATGTTTAATAGCTATATAAGATCTCATTGTTGGAATGATTGGAAAAAACATGGAGAGTAGTAGTGGATTACTCCATTATTGGATTATTTTTTTAGAGTTCGTAAGATTCAACCATCTCTAGTAAGGCATTAAATATATATTCCTATTGTGTGATGTATTATTAATAAATTTAGAATAACACTCATTTCCATTCTTGGGTGACATTTCATGAGGTACTATATAAAATTAAAAAACGATGTCAATTCAAGGTGGGTTTCATGAGTTCTTCCTCATTTTGATCATCTATAATTTATCTATATTTCAGATGTTATATAATTATAATTTATGATAAAATGGAACATTAGAAACACAATAATTCTTATCATGTTTCGGCCATAGTTGGGACTCCTAATTACATTACCTTAGATTTACTGATTCAATGATACTGTTGTGATGTGTAATGTGTCAGTTGATATGGTATCTATATAATGGTATGAATGGATGGATATATAAATGTGAATTATTATGGTTTTTATTATATAATTGATGTGGATCCCCCATATTCATAAGAGATGTTTTTTTGAGCTATGAATGAAGAGTCTGCAACATTGAGTGATGGTTTGCTATGTTTCCATACATAAATTACGATATGTGTGTGTTTGATGGAGATTATTCTACATAGGGCTTCATCCACAACATGATTGTGTTTTCCAAAAAACAATGTATTTTTATCATTGAAGAATATGCCATTGTATCACATATTGATGACACATTATGTATTCATAATATTATTTTTATTTCATTTTGAACATGAAACATCACAAATATTATATCATTATAAATATCGACCTATGATAATAACTCCCAAAATATGTTCATCAATATAATATATGGTACTATTTTAAATTTTATTCTATATCTACTGGAAAAAATACCATTTGTGGTGGCATCCCTTCATAGATGTCACATTTCAGAAAAGGGCATCGTAAATAATGATTGTTATGACTGCCTTTAAAAAAACCTATTTGTGATGGCATGTGAAATTTTAATAAATATCTTCTTCTTGATTTTTTAAATAATTCTTTGTCACAGCCAATCACCAATAGTATATGGGATGCGGTGGTAGCCCATTCATAGATAGTCATGCTGAGTTTTTTAAAACTATGTTTGTGATGGGACTCGTCAAAATTTTATATAAAATTAAAAATAATTGCCTTAAATAAAAAATTACAATAAAATAATATTAATATTAATGAAATAATAATATTAATATTATTAAAATGAAATTAATCATAAAATAATAAAATAATATTCAAATTGTAATAATAATAATTATTATAATATGATAACTTTATTATTGATAATATTAATAAAATAATGTTATAATTGGTACAAATATAATAAAGAATTTTTAATTAATGAAATCTTCATCATTTCAGATAATTTTTTAAAAATAATGAAATGAAAGAAATCAAAAATTTAACTATTAAAATAATAAAAAAATTAAATAATGTAATAAAAAATAAAATATTAATGAAATAATAATAATGTAATATTCACAAAAATATAAAAATGACACTATCTAAATTTTTTTTCAATTAATATTACTAAAATATTTAAATTAATTTTTTTTCATAATAAATAAATAAATAACTAAGTGGGAGGGTTGTTTGGATGTGTTGGAGGAGATGGTGGAGGTAAACCCATCCCTAAACCCTGGGACAGACATCACATGTGCTCTATCTGTTGCTAATTTTATTGTTGTTTCCATTGACCCAATTCTTCATACATCACCTGTTACTAATTTTCTTTTTTGTCAAAGGAGCTCATCCTACTGTTTTTATGCGATTGACACATCTACCCCTTCTACCTACGCATTATATCTATATGCTCACTCTGAGCTTCCAGGTACTCCAAATATTATGATGTTGGGGATGATGAATCCCCAGAAGCTCCTCTCAAATTGGATACCGACATTGTAGCAATTTTATAATAATCAACTGGCATCAATTAAGAGCCAATACAAAAAACACTCCATTTCTCTAATTCATATTAGGTCTCTTGCAACCATGTTGTCTCACTAAAATATTAGGCATCGGTCTATCTATCAGCCTTGGCCAGACTCTCAGTCTATTCCTGAGACATCATGACCTCATATAAATCATTAAATTGCAATTTAAAATTAAAATATTCAAATTATAATTTATAGTTTAATTTTTTACTCAATTGAGAAAATATTTTGAAGACAATATGAAGTTGGTGAGAACCTCTAATATATCTAGTGATCAGATCACTATACATCCACCTATAAAATTCAAATTCTAAAATATCTGGTTGTTTGAATTTCTATATATATATATAATAATATATTTACATTTAATGTTATTTAAAATATTACAAAAAACACATACATTATTTTCCCTATGAATGCTCAATGTATGAATATCGACTCAACGTGTCACCTCCTGTCCCCCCATGTTTTGTTAATCTACTGATGATCTCCTCTGAAAGCAACCCCCCATTTAGTATGGTAATAATTCATGAATACTTGAGATTAAATGTAATCATATCAGTGGGAATGATAATACTCATCCAACACTATCACTCAAGATATCTTCATTTATTTCCTTCTAAAATTTGCAACAAATAACGGCATTGCTAAAACATATTCAACGGTCAAGCCTTCTAGATAGCATCATGTCTGCTCTCATTGAAGGGATACCATATAAACTATAAAAAATAAATAATATAAATTTATTAATAAATTTTATTTAAGAATACATATTATCTATTTATGAACCATCCAATGATCGAATATGCAGTGCTACACATCAAGGGAGATACAGTCCTACAAGACCCATGCTTTAAAAAAATAATTATGCAATGATGTGCCCCCTTGTACAGTAGCTATATGGTTAATGTTGTGAAAAATTAACAAATAATAAAACAGTTTCTATATAAATAAATTATTGAAAACAAACTAAAAAAAATTAAACATACCATTGTGAACATGGAATGAAGCTAAGATATGTAAGTCACGCAAAAATAAGGTCAATATTACCAATCATGCATGACCATGCCCCATATAAGTCCTACCAAAACCACCAATAGTATGAGGGTCAGATGATCTAACATCCTACTCATCCAAAGGTACATCAGCTTCCTATAATAGATGATACATATCGTTATACATATGAAACATGAAATTTCTATTATTCACGTATGTTTAAAACAACTATTATATGTAGATTTATATTATATATGATTAAAATAGGCATTTTACAAAACCGAGGTTCATCATCATCCTCATCTTCATATCTGATGATGTCAATTTCATCATATTCCTCCTCAACATTAGAAAATTCCATACGATATTTAGTCGCGTCATCTCTTATCATTTCAAATTTATTTAAAACATCATTTACAACATCGTTAATATTGACAATTAACTATGAGGTGTCATCATTTATATTTGTGTCTCTTTGTGAAAATGATGTTTTGGAGAAGTTTATTGAAAAATATCAATTCCTTCAACTTCATTGGAACCCCCTTTCATAGTGAGTAAACTGATTTTACAATGATTAAATTTATATATTGCTACACTATTACTCAATACTCTTGAATTATCTCACTATTTTGAATAATATATTTAATTTTCCTGATGATCTTATAAAAATGTATCAATTTCTGCAATATGACATTTAAATTTAATATCAATAATTCCATGGATCCGTTGAAAAAATAACACTCTCTCATTATCCAACCACCAACCACCGACCATTAAACATTGTTATATAATGTTTTCTGAGATAACACAGATGGATAATTTCTTCCAACATTCTGTAAATGTTAAATTCAGTTTCCCTATAATGAGGTTCTCTTTAAAAAACAGCATTATTCATTTTTTTCCTAAATGCACTTCTATTAAATATTAAACCATTCAACACATAAGCTTTATACGATTTGAAATTTTTTATAGTGGGTTACTCAATACACACAATCAATTTTCAATTTTATCAGTATGTTGAGATACCCAAATTGTTTTATAATAATTATCAATTAAATTGATATTAAATTTATTTCATATGTTAAACCAAAAAATGAGGTTAATAGTTGTTGAAACTAGAAGGAATTTTTTTGCCATCATTTTTTATTATCACCTATAGTAATGTGTGGACATTTTTTATTGATATTATTATAATGTAACTTATAAATTAAATAAGATTAATTAAATTTAACAAAAATTATTGAACAACTAATAGGATTTCTTAATCCAAAAATTGGTCATTTCTTCAAAATTGAGCAGAAAATGTGTATGAGATTCATCAGGTTTAACATTTGAAATCCATCATTCCTAGAATCCACTGAATCCATGTACTGGATGGTTGAGAAATAATAATTGATTTCCCATTTCATCATCAAAATTTCCATCATTACATACCATATATTTATTATTTGAAGGATATATTGATTGAATGTAATGAGAATAGAAAAATAAAATTTCCTTTGGCATATAAGATTATCATATTGAACCTTCAACTGATTCATTATTGCATACATTCTTATTCAATTTTTCATGCTTCTCTCAAATGGGTAAATCCATCAAACCTATTCTAGACCTCCACATTTTTCATCATGTGTAAAATGTAATATCAAATGCTCCATTGAGTCAAACAAATCCAGCTTGAATATTTTTTCTATCATATACAAAATTTAAAAAACATGTTCATACAGTATACATAAATATTATAAGTCACTTATTTCAAAATAAATGTCTCATAAAATATATGATCTATTGGTCGGAACATCCCAAATAATATAATCTAATTGATATTAGTCTTCCTATTATAAAATGCTAGTCTGGAATTTTTTATCCGGTAATATGGACATTTGAAATGAATCTGCCCAAATTGTATGCATAACCAACTAGAAGATTCAAATCATCATTTATCAAAATATTAATTGATTCTCATTATATATGATATATGCTTATTTTGGCTTCATTATCTTTTTCCATATGATATTTTCAAATAGTTCATGTTTTTTTTCCTGCAAATTTGGGTAAGATATAATCATGCCTATAAATTATAAATTGTCAAACCTGGTGTATCCAAAAGAGAATGAAATAAATTTAAAAAAATAATTTTCTTATTATTAATGAAATCAAACATCTAACAGGCCAACAAATTAGACCAATATGGTAGATCCCAAAAATTCTATTTTTTATCCAATTGTGTTCTTTCCCAAATCCATAAACCTTTTATTAGTTTATTGTTGGACGAAAAGTTATCGTAGCTAATGAAGAGACAATTGATTTCAAATCTATACTAGAGATCATTTTTTGATGTTCATCTTATTCAGTAGTGTCTTTTATAAATTGAAATTTGTTTCTACAAAGAATATGATGACCTGGAAAGAAACTACGACGACATTCAAAAAAAAAGATTTTATTGCATTGATGAGAATAAAAACATTATTGTATCTCATACAGTAAAAGAATGAATTTGGACCATGTGTACTTCAGTTAGATTACTTTCCATATGCATTTAAGTCACTACTTGTCCACATCAATTCATCTTTTAGTAAGAAATGTTGTTTCACAGAAACATAAAATTTAATAACACTGTTACACCATAATCAATTTAACTAGTCATTTGGTGGATTCGAATAAACATCAATATTATTTTTTAGATTCCCTAAAATTAATAAGAAAAAATAATAAGTGGTTCCTTTATCAACATCAACAGTGGTAAATTCTACAGAGTTATAAAACCATCCAATATGAATACTGACTATCTTAAGATCCAATTAAACATAAACTGTCATTAGAAAGAGAAAATTTCATGATTTGGTCTTCTAAAAAAATTCGGATGCAATAGTTCTTAATGTTTCCCTGATTCACAATCACATAGATAATATATGGTTTTACTGGTTCTAATATTGTTTTCTTTAAATACATCAATGACTCTTTTTTTTGAGTCACAAATAAATGTTATAATCTAGGTGTAAGTGGGAATTATCCCAATAGTATTACAATTATCAATCTAGACATTTCATCTTGAGCCTTTTTAAACCTCTATTGCCCACATGCAGTATAATTATCTATCAACTCATTTTCACCATAATATATGACTCCATCATTTGAACATGCATGAATCTTCTAATAATATAATACCCAGACTATGAACCTTCCTCTTCCTCTCATTCAAATTATTAGCCAACACATTTCCTACATGGAGCATTTTTTTAATAAAGATAAATTCTGATCAAAAAGCTATTTGAAATTCTATTATCAAACTTAATAATCATAAATTTGGAAACTACACAAAATATTCTTATATTTCAACCAAGATATATGGTATCCTCAGGGGACCCAAAAAACTAATAAAATTGTATTAGTTCCTACTCATGAGTTAGATTAATATTATCCCTTGTTTCTTATTTTTTAAAATATTGACATGCCACATCATGTACTAAATTTTGAAACATTTCTATATCTTGAACCAAATTATTATTATCTTCTCAGGAACTATGTTCACCTTGTTGATAAAAAAACATAATATATTTGAAAACCAATTCATAATAAATTTCCTCAATGTTTTCAATTGTTCGAAACATCCTTACAGTGCATTTTTTATAAAAAAAACATAATAATTTTTTCGAAAACAATTCTAGTTTTTTTGAGGAGAATGATACAAAATCATTAACACCCTCAGAATGTAAAAGATTTAACCTTGAACCATTAGGTTTTTTTCATTGATTTATCCATGTGTGATCATCTAATAATGAATGGAATACACGTTGTGGTTCCATATTTCCTTAAAAATAAAAAATAAAATACTGCCTTTAAATATTTTCAAATAAGAAAAACACTATCCATAAAACAGATGACAATTAATTTAACTATTTATACCAACTTATAATATTTTCAATTATTTCATACATATTTATAGTATTATTTTATAATTTTATTCTAATATATAGTAAAAAATAATAATTTATACTAATTAACACTAATTATTATTAATTAAAATTAATTCTAAATAATAATTATAAACTACAAGTTACACAATATCTTGAAGATTGGCAGCAACAATTTTTCCTAACAACTCATTAACAATGTTTTTATCAGAAATCACTATGGAAAATCTCCTCTAATGTACAAATATCCATTTATGTATTCACAAGGTCGGAGTATAGGGAGTCCTCATTACACTACTCTTCATTCTCATTCAAACGAAAATGGATATCCTTATGTTAGAGCATACATTTCATAGTGATTTCAATATGTGACTCTTGCAAGGAGATAAGGCATCGGAAAAAGTGCTTATTTTTTCCGAAGGCTCGTCTCCTTGAATCATTCTATAACTGAAATAATTCGGAAAATCTACTACGACTTACACATATCGAATTTCGTATGCACAAAAATAGAGTGTAGGGAGGCCTCACCACTCTGACCTCCATTCTCATGCATTAAAAAATGGAAATCTATATTTGCAGAAAAATTTCTCTTAGTGATTTTAGTGACATAAAACTACATGGAGATAAGGCATCGAGAAAAAGGGAGTCACCAATCCACTCGAAAGTAAGCTGATTTATGGATGTTTGGTATAATTTATTACTATATTTTGGCTATTTATTGTCAATTATTTCACACTATTGATAATTATTACTAATTATTACTATTTAAAACTAATTATTTGTATTATTATAATTAGTTATGAATTATTACTAATTATTTCAAATTGATTTCTAATTATTGTATTGTATTAATAATTGGTACAATTTTTTACTAGTTATTTAAATTCATTACAAATTATTAGAATTTATTACTAATTATAACTACTTATTAGAATTTATTTCTAATTATATCTAATTATTACAATTTATTACAAATTAAAAGAACTTATTACTAAATTTTTTAATTTATTGAAATTTATTAACAACTATTAGTATTTATTAATAATAATTTGAATTTGTTACTTATTAACATAATTTATTACTAATTATTATAATTTTTTATAAATTAATACTAATAATTGAAATTAATCGCTAATTATTATTATTTCTTACAAATTATGAAAAGTTATACTATTTATTTCTAATTATTAGAAAATTATACATATTATTACTAATTAATAGAATTTAATACAAATTATTTGATTTTGTTAAGAAATATTTTTAATTATTATAATTAATTACAAATCAATAATAATTATTAGAATTTATTACTAATAATTTCATTTTGTGACTATTTATTACACCTTATTACTTATTTGTATAATTTATCACTCATTATAAGTATATATTAAAAATTTATTACAAATATATTACTAATTATTATAATTTATCACTAATTATTAAAATTTATAACTAATTATAAAAAATTATTTGAATTTATTACTAATTATTAGACTTTATTACTGATTATAACTAATTATTAGAATTTATCCCTAATAATAATAAATTTTAACTAAATATTATAATTTATTACTAATTATTATAATTTATCACTAATAATAACTAATTAATAGAATTTATTAATAATTATCAAGAAATAGTAAAAAAGTAACATCCCGGGTAAAGAAAGAATAAAACATTTTCATATTTATTAATATTTGAGAATTAAATAATAATTTTACTTTAAAGGGGTTCCTATGTTCCATAGCGTACACAATACGCAACAAAGAGATTATTTGAAATCTTAAGTTGCACACTAGTAATAAAATAATATTATTTTAAATGGCAGTTAACACATAGTCGTTGTATTGGAGTGAATGAATATAAATAACTAAAATATGATTATTTATGTTTATTAAAATTTTTTACATTTATCCAATAAAATATTAAGGCTTAAAATATGAAAAAAATTAACTTTTTGGCATTGATACTCTAATATTCACTAAAAGGTCAAACTATCGCCTTTTGATTGGGAACCATCTTTAAATATAGTTTTGGTCACTATTTTACATTATATTGGACCAAATAAAATTCCTCTTTAGAATCAAGACATCAAAATTTACTTTGTGTAAAGTTTTGGTATTTTTCCGATAAAGTTTATCTTTTTAATGAATAGTGAAAAATTATGTATTTTAATTCAAAACCACTTTTGAATCTAATTTACTTATATTATTAGATTATATTTTGAATTGGTTTGAAATTGAAATTAGAATATATATTTTCCATTTAATCCAATAGTGGTAATTTGAATTAATTTAACTTTGAAATTGGACTTAAACTAGTGTCAATCTTTTGATATATATTATTTCATAAAAACACGCTATTTTTCCTGACAACAGGAATTAATTATTGAATTAATTAATGTAACTTATATGTTTTTAATTTTTTAAAAAAGAAATCATTTTTAATTCTGAATATCAAATATAGCTTAGGGAGAAGTTTCGGTATTTTTCTGAAAAACATCAATTTTTGATGAATAGTGAAACCACTAAGTGGTACTTAAAAAAACAGATTTTTCTTTTAAATGAAATTTTACCACCTCTCTGTTTTGAATTTCAAAATTCCTACATAAATGGTTGTCATTAAGAAGTAAAATTTGGTTCAATGGGATTAAAATATTTTTTGTGAATAGTAACTTTTAAGTTTTTTTCGCGATTAGAGGTAATTAGTGTAATTTAAAGTAAAAATAATGTTTTAACAAAATAAAAACTAAAATAAAATAAAATGAATTATGTAAACATACTAAAAGAAAGAGATAAATACCTTAACACTGATGTTTTCAACGGATATAAGATTCTAATAATGATCTAAATTAAAATGGCAATCATTGAAATATTTTGAGAAAACATTTCTACTATAGATAGAGATTGGAGTAGAGAAATGAGTGGACTGAGGAAAATAGAGATGGTATATATATAGGTTAGATTAGTGGCTATGAGATTATTTGCGTCAGTAGTCCTGTTGAAATTGTCCAACAGTTAAAAAGTGGGTTACAACTGGGCTCTTTGCAAAAGAAAACCTGCATACATAGTATTTTTGATGGGCTAGAGTAACCCGCTTCAAATCCCGTTTCCGATGGTATGGTGTAAAAGTTTTGCCTAACCATTTATGATGGGAACCATCACCCTGTCACAAAAACCATAACATTTCTGATATTTCTATTTTATTACCTAAAAAATCCCTTCTAACGAACTGTTTGCGACGGGTCAGTGTCCTATCTCAAATTCCAAATTTTCCTATAATTTAGGAAGAATGTTTCCTATATTTTAGTAATATAAATATGAGTTTATATGTGATATATTTTTTAATACAAGGTATTAAGATAATAAATAAAACTGATTTGGGAAGGTAATATTTTTAGAGATAAGAGGATCATTTATATTGGTCTCAATCAAGTTTAAAAATATATATTAAGATTATTGAAAATGATTCATTGGCTATGGGATTATGATGTTAGATTTAATGAAGGAAACATATTAAAAAATAACAATTTGTGTAAAATTATCTTTATTCTGGTTGTATTAAGACACATTTTAAGGAAGGCTTCACAGAAGGATTATAATGGGTTTATTTCATTAACTATTTGTATATTTAAAATGGATAAATATAATATTTGAATATAGATAAAACATTAAAGTAGTTGATATATATGAGGGATCAAGAGTGCTGAAATAAATATACTTGATGTAATGAGGAATTTTAGTATGACATACATAGAGATATATCTTTTATACAGATTAAATAAAATATCTGAAGGGCTTGGTTGTACATGGTTGATTCTCAACTATAGGTGGAGGATTCATCCAAGGAGATGTGATTCTATTACCAGAGATTTTAAATGAACAATTTATTTTTTATTTTTTGCATCTTATGGAATGTATTTTGGGTACACCTTAAGGGATATGAAAATTATAAATGAGGGATCATATTGAGTGATTTATATTTTTTTAACATAATTTTATTAATAATTTGATAAATCATTACTTACATCAACATATATTCTTCATATCATCTTATTATGAACATTTTAGGTTGGTATGGGTTTTCATTTAAACCAATACTATAATATCTATTTTCATCCTATGACTATTAGGTGGCCAATAGTGGTTACATTTATAGATGTTTTTAGTCTACAATATGAGTGATTGACCTATCTATCTGAGTGGTGAAATTGAGAATCATTGATATTGAATGTGTGTACCATAATTGGTAATACTGGGATCTTATTATAGAAACATCATTATTATTTAATTTATATTTTCTTCACTATTTCAGTAACTCTTATATATTATAAATGATATTTTATCTCTTATTTAATATTTCTAAATAATTATAAATATCTTACCTCTATTATTATTTTTATTTATATTATGTGTTTCTAAAACCTTCTTCATGGGATAATACTCAACATCAACTTTATAAAAATCTATTTAATCAACTAGTATTTCATGTATAAAAATTTCTTATATAATTCCCAACTGGAACTAATGACGACGGTCTGTCATATCATGTTTTTGGTACAAATGATGTTGATCAGTTTGTTTACTAAATAAAAAATATTTTTAAATTTTTATCAGTTTTTTTATTATGAATTTTACTCTTGATATTATATTATTGAAGTTTTTAACAAACATTGGGAAATTAATGATCAACTCAGAGACAGGGAAAACTATTTTTTTGTGATCCTAAGTTGGAAAATACCCTAAGAGTGAAAAAGATGAAAACAAAAGAATAGATGTATGAGTAGGGAAGACATGTATATTACTGACAAGCAACACAATTAAGCCTAGAGAGGACACTAATAGAAAATTGTATACACACATGTATGGTGGTGAATTATAGTATAAATTTACCTCTATTAACTGTTGATAATTTTTTTTAAACCAATCATTATCTATATTATATGAATATATATACTATTCTATACTCTTCCTAATAAATCTCTAGATTCAAATAGATATAGTTTTCTTGAATTTTTTGATCTATGTAAATTATATAATGTTTCATTTGTTTTGTGGTGGTGAAGGATGTTTTTTTTATATTATGTGAAAATATAATGGATTTTTTCAGTTGTATTCCACATCATTCTATTACTACATTGTATGATTTTTCCTGGAACATTCAAAACCAATTCATATTTTCCAAACGTCTATTAATATTCCAATTGACATTTTAAAAGTTAATCAAAATAATGAAGATGTACATTATAATTAATGTAATAGATTTAAAATGTTATGAAGAATAGTGTCCCACTATATAGTTAAAATATTAATTTCCAATCTAATTTTTTATACTGGTTTTCATATGGAAATATTTCCATTGAAGATATGATGATAAAATCAGCATAAAAGAGTTAAAATTTTATAGATGAAATTGTATAAATTTATTTAAATAAAATTATAAACAATAAAAATGGATGGTGTTCACAAGGTTTAGAATTAATATATTATCAAATACAATCCATCCTAATAATATTTGAGGACATGATGGCGAAATACAACACCCATGCTATGTAAAAAAAGATTAGTATTACATTGATAATAATAAAAAAACAATTTATAATCATAGTGTCCAAAACAATAACCATTTGAAGGGTAATAATAAAATAAAAGTTTGTTCCAATAACTATAAGTAGCCTCCTATAAAACCATTTCCATAATCTAGGTAAATTTTTGTTTATATTTATTACAAGCACTAGAGATTACATCAAGGATCACAAGGATGATTCCAATAATAAATGTATTTCCATATAGAATATTGAATTACAAGTTTTAAATATTGAATATTATAACATGGAGAGTCTAAGAGGAATATTTTTGGGGATAATACGTACCTAAAGAAGAGAAAAAGAAATTTATTATCATGAAATGTGGAAAAACCGCCTATGATTGGGTTGAATGTTTAATAAAATATTTTGAAATGTAAATAACATAAAAGGTTATAAAATATGAAGAGAAAACGAATTAAAAGGAAAAAATGTTTATTATGTGGTGAGTGAAGAATCCACCCCACCTTCCAATCCACCACATCAATTTCTTGGTTTTTTGTGGATTGTTAAATTTAGAAAAAACATAGGTTAGTGTTGGGAGACTTTTTAATGGCCATATAATAGTATTCCGAATTCTAAAGCTATATAAATCATTAAAACATCACTAATATTATTCAAAGGCTTTTGTTTTAAAAGAAGAATTTGGGTGAAATTTATCACAATAATACTACAATGGGAATGGTTAACTATTGCTTCAATGAGTTCTTCTTAGGAAGCATGAAGTCCTATATAGATTTTCACTTCCTATTAATAATAAGCCAATTAATTTTTTATATTTTTTTCATTGTCTATGAGAATGGTCAAATATACATTTATTATATATATTCTTAATGTTAAGTCTCTAAAAAATAATTCTTATAAGGGTTATTATAAAACATACTGACATAATAGAGAGACATTTAAATGAATTGATTGAACATTTCAACAAGAAATGGAAAAATATTTAATTAATTCTTGAATTTTTTTTATTTATATAAATGATATAAAAAACCCAATAATTTTCAGAATACCATTCCTGTCTATTGGGAGAACCTTGATCATGGAAAAAATTGGAGAGCTATGTATAAGGGTTGCTGGTGTGATTTTGATGTTAAAAAAACTATGAACTGGATAATTTGGATAAAAATAATATTATTTATGTTTGGAAATTAGGCCATAAGATAAAGATAATATTATCCTCGGTAAAATTTAATATATATAGATATATATATATTAATGGAAATAAATAATGATGTAAAATATGGAAAAATAAGAAGAAACAACAACTATAGATATTATGGGGAATGATAATACAGTAGAAGATCAATATATCAGATAAGAAAATCATGTTTTTTAAGACGTAAAATTGAAACTTTTTCATGAAAAAACATTATCACTATATAGTCATGTTTGTAGGGAAGATATCATATCAAAGAATATATATGATGATATTAGAACAAGAACAAGAATACATCTACAAAGTGAAGTCACACCATCAACCATTTATTTTTCCAGATCGAGTAACATCTGTCCTTAATTGTTAAAAAATTAATATAGTGAGTTATAGTCATGATTAACTGCAATGATAAATGAAATTATTAATGGAAACCAAAATTTTCAAAACTTATTTATTTATGTGATTTTTTAATTAAATTTTTATTATCTTCATGAATATTTTTATAACACAATGTTAGAGATTAGTGACAACCAATAATATTTGATTACACAATAATGTGTATTGTTGTTTCAATATTCTATGTTTATTTTTAGGCCCATTATAATCAGAGGAATATTGATATAGGTAGAATTCCAAAACAAAATTATGAATTCCTCCATGTCCAAAGGATAATATGATAAAACATAGTTTCTATTTAACTTCCACTCAATAATCAGTTAATATTATTTGGCAAAAAGGAGATGTTTCCAACCCACACATGAATTTATGTTATATATTGAATCTATTATAAAAATTCACCTAATAATCCCATGATAGAATTCTTAAGATATCTGTTTTTTCTAATAAGTAGTGATTAAGATGGGGGCATGGTTTATTAATCAAAAACCTAAGGATGTTGACATGTTCAATTAAGATTTTGTGTACTAGATTATTTATATATATTAATTTTTCATTTACAATTTCCATGATTCAATATTATAAATTTCATATGGGTTATATTTCTAATAATAGTTATGATATGAATGATAAACTCTTCATTATTGGTCCCAATAATGAGTGTATTTTTGTCTATTATTTATAATCATTATTTATAATATTTTATGATACAACATGGGGAATGTAATCCTATTATAAAATGAACCTGTGTCATGTCAATGATATTATAGAAAAAAGTGACAATTAATATTATTTAGTTTTTTTGGAGACTTTATCATTTATAATATGTTTTTCAATGAATTATACTTAGAGTCTAGCTTACTTGAATTGACATTAATATGGACATAAACATTTGAATTCTTTTTAATCATTTTCAACACATAAACCAGTTCTTTTTCTGTATTTTCAATAGTTTATGTGTGGTGGATTGGTTATTTTTTATGAAAGTTATTTATTAATTATGGGGAGATATGTGAGTTTATTGGTTCGGGATTGTATAGTCAATTATATAAAACTTGTATACATTAATTATTGAACCCTCTATAGAAAATTAACATTTTTGTTCCAAAAATGAAAATTAATTTTTAAGAAAAAGTGTCCCATATTTGTAGGGTAAACAATATGCATGTTGCGACCTATGAATATGATAATTTGGGAATATATGGATGACTTGGGACAATGAATAAGAATAAATATTGATAATAATTTAAAAAATATATTGAAATTTACACTAAAAATGAAGACAAAAAAAACTAAAATAGATTACTCCTTCATTATACTTATCTTGATCTTTCAAACATTACATTGATTTTTTGGAATGGGGTGACGTCATTTAGGGAGGATATTAGAATTGATATTAACTTTTCTTCATGAATGGTACATAATAGTCAAACATTACTTGTGTGGGAAGAGGGTTATTCCCCTCTAAGGAAGGTCAATATTTAACCTCCTTTATGGATATCTTATGCTTGTTAGACTAGGGTTAATCCTGTAATGTATTTAGTAGGTGAAAAAATAAAAAACGGGATATGTTAACATGATTTTTCTTTTATTAGAGTCTATCAAATATCATTATAATCTATTTATCCCTAGATTATAATGTAATACACCATTCACATATAATTTATGACCACACCACTCTCTGTGTTTTCCTACGTCCAATGAACAACAAAAGCAATTGGTTCCTATTCTCCCACCTCTGGTCCAACCTTATGGTATCTCCTCATTGGTTCAATATTCATGGATGATGTCTTCCCATGGCTGTTATTGCATCATTCTCTACACAAATATTATGCAGGTCTAGTCTAATTTTATTTATATCATTCAGAGTCATCCCCCTCCCTTCCAAGAAAATGACTCCCCTACATTTGATTTTTACCATTATCAAACTAGCCTTAAAAAAATAATGAGACCCAATTTATATTTATTACCCTAAGGAAAAACATTATCTCTAATTTTATCTTCATCCAAGAATACATGTCATACAGAAAATGGTGGATTAACTGTCTTAGGGAATGAGACCAGAAGTCCACATTATTTCAATGTTGTATCAATGAGAAGTTGTGCATCACAAAACATAAAATTATTTTGGATAATAGAACCATATTTGATGACCATGATGTGGGTGGAGTAATGGTGGAAATACAAATTTGTCCTCTTTTCATAGGACTCAGCACTTTTATGCAAGGAGGCATCCCACAAAAAATTCCATAAATCGGTGATGAAACTCCATAAGTGGTGAACTGTCCATATAATTAGTATTTATAATTATTACGGAATAAATTATAGAAATGTGATGAAATTTAGTCTCACAATCTAGAGAGCTCACCAGATTTTGTTTGATTCCTTATATCATTCTACAGGGCCTCCTAGGATTTGGTTCGTATTGATGATGTTAAAATCATATTGTAATTTTTCAACAATTGTGTTCTTACTCATGTGGCCAATGGTACCAACTGGGTAAATATGCATAAAATTAAGGATTCTTCTTCTATTCACCACTATAGAACCATTAGAATATGAAATTGTCCTTACATTTTGTTTTCATGTGTTCTTATGAAATGAATTGCGGCCCACCTGTATAGATGGATCTCTAAAAATATCATAACATTATTAAACAGAATAAGATCCATGATTCCATAGTCTTTGGTCAAGAAAATGTAGTTAATATTCACCAATATTAACCCATATCGAATTTCTTTTTTTAGAAATTGACATGAATTAGTCATTTGATATACTTTAATGAAGCTAAATTATAAAGTATCATTCGTGAATGGGGTTTTATTAGTGCACATTGGATATCTTGTTCAGATTATTATGTTCCATATAGATATCCATATTCATTAAAGGAAAATAGTGTGGGATTTTTAAATTAGTTTACGACCATAGAAAAGGTGACCCACTCTACCATGCATCCTCAATATCACTCAAGAAACATTGAGATACTCCATGAACAAGAATATCAAGATGGGTAACATCTTTCAAAATAGAATCATGTATCAAACGTGTGGAATATATCCACTTATGTTCGCTGATGATTGTAACTATTTTATCTCTAATACAAGATTGTACCTGCTTGTAACATACTTTGAGAATCAAATGAGAATGATTGAAATAAAATTTCAAATAAGCTACCTGGGTCCCTCGATGTCCCCCAGAAGAAAAAATATTCATCATTATGATATGAATGTTGACAAGAACATTGATCATATAATGAAAAAGATAATGAAATTTGTTTATTTTAATAATATGATAACCATGATCAATATTGTAATCCCATTTTTTCCAATTCATTTCATTTATGATCTCAATGTGACTAAAGGTGTTCTTAATGATATTGAAATTATTATATCATCCTTATAATGGGACAATCATTCATATTGTTAACATCAATGGGCATAAAGGGATATGATTTCAGTTCCCATTAAATAGGGATGTATAAATGTGATAAAAACCACATGAACAATGATACGACATCATGTGAGTCTAGCATGATAATTTATAGACATACGAAATATGTGGGATTATTTCTGGACGGGTAACTATAGAAGTGAGATTAAAAACCCATGATTTAGTACCTCTATGTATTCGATCATGCTTCAACCTTATATCCTGGCACTTCAACATCACTCCCATAAGATAATAAAAATATGGGATATCATTTTTCGGAAAAATTACATTCTATGAACCAGGCATGGATTTTGCAGGTTCCCAATATCTGATATCATGATCAGAAATGCATGTTTTCCCTGAGTATTATTAATATAATTTTGTAAATGAACTAACAAGACAACATAAACTAAATAGAAAAAAATGATAAACCATATATATATTTTTTAATACATTTTGTTTTGGATATTTTCTCTACAAAATATTATTGGAAAATTAAAATTGAACAAAAAATATTATGACCTAGGGATAGGTTCTTCGGATTAAAGAGATCCTGGATAAATTTTACTTCAATCTGTGGAATATTTGAAACCATAATTTACCAACAGATGACAAAATAAAATGACATGGAAGAAACCATGTATCCAGATTCTACTACAATAGTGGACCAATTGAATAAACAATGTCCCACTGATTCCATAAAGGTTATTATGCATTTGATATGGAACAAATTTAAGGAATTCACATGATTTTATTATTAGTATGCAATGAGAGTGTTTTTCCAAATATATGGTTTTTTTGTGTTAATAATTCGTAACCAGAGATGCCATAACCCACTCCCTCTACCTCAAGGAATGACTATGAAGAATAGGGTGCATTGACCCACGAGTCCCAAATACTGTAGGCCCCGGTTTGGTGACTCATGCTAATGGTATAAAATTAACTAGTATAGGAGGTATTACCATCTATAATATTATAGGATATTGAGATAAGATGAATAATCCAGAAACAACCCCATGATGTAATATAAAAAATAAATTAAAACCATACAACATGCATTTACAAATAGAATTGATACCAAAAAAGGTATCTAATGTAAATACAAAAAATTAATGCTAATATAGTGCATAATAAATTATAAAAAATACGAGCCTGTATGGTCCATCAATATCTGTAAAATCCTCCATGAATCCTGAAAAAAATTATATATGTATGTTGAGCATACAGGTATACTCATTAGGGAAAACAAACTCTCTTATGCATGTGAAAAACTCATACTGATGCACATGTTTGGAAATTGGATAATCAAATAGCACAAAAGATTTATAATAACCATCCCAACCTCACCAATTCATTCTCAACAAATAACAAAAATATAGTAATGTAGTATAATGTAAATCACATCAATGATAGGGAAAACTACACCACTTTCACACCAGTATGCCACTCCATCCCAATTGTGTTCATATTGGCCCTCTCATCACTTCTATATACCACATCACAACCCACCATCACCCACCAAGACCTCACACAACATCACTCCCGCACACACTTAGGACACAGAACACAATCAAAAAACACAAACATCAACCTCACAACACATCCCACCTACACACAACTACCCTCAAAACACATCATTCCCACACACAGCTGGGCCTCACATCACATAACATCTCACACTAAAGACCCCTTGGTAATAACATCACATCTAATCCTAAAAACATTTGGGACACTACATTATGAGTCATCTCAAAGACACTTTGGATACCAAAACCACCTTAAAATACACTAATATAACTACATCCTCCACCACTTATGACATACTTACCTCTCTTGGATGAGAGAGTAGAAAAGAGTGGGTACCTAAACATTCATCCACCCATCGAGATATTGGAATATAAACCCCCATGATAATATGAATTTATTAGAATGTAGTGATAAATGTTGGTGGGGTGCATATAGAACTCTCAGTAATTTAAACACACACATATATATAACATAAAACACTTAAGAACATACTATGGTTTCCCAAAAAAAGCATCCAAGTCACAACACTGTTAATTTTTGTCCACCACTAAATTCATAACACCTCATATCAATCCACAAGAATCATTTCACATTCCAACTAAATTCATTTAATCATTTAATACCTTTCATAATTTAAAATCCACCACATTTATCCAAAAAACCAATAATTTATTATTTTATTTACCATATCATCACATTGAAAAAAAATCCATTCCATTAAAAAAATCTGTAAAAAATTATTCATTTATTTATTCCATCACTACTATGGAATATAGCACTGAACAACTACGTTGCACAAACATCTCAACATTTGGTCAACTCGCTTCCCCAAAATCACGACCCATAAAACTATCACCTTGCCATAAAAAAGAATGGTCCACAAAACTGTCACCTTTACACCCCAACAGCACGAACCAAAAACTATCATCCCCACATGTCCCAAACACACATCATCATCGTACAAACACAGATTCAAATAAAAACAGATGATGATACATTTAAAGATTTAAAGAGGGTATTTTCTAACATTTAACTTATTTTAGGGCCGTTATCACTCAAAAATATACAACAGAATCCATTTTATTATCCATGTGTATGTAAAGAACAAATTTCCAATTAGGGTGACCTCAAAAAAATCCCAACTAAATCATCTATCAGAACAGATATATCCTGCATTAAAAAATAATGCAATAGACATAATTTTTCAGTTGGGAATCATGACCATACAATTCACAAACTCACAATATAATAACAATGATGTAAAACTAGGAGAATCAAACCCCATTTACCCCATTAAATTTATTTAATTGGTTCATTGTCTTTCATTAATCCATTATAACTATAACCCATAGATATTCAAATGTAAACCCATTTTACATGAAGGAAAAATAAATATAAATAAGGGAAATAATACATAGAATAATCATTCAAACATTATATGCACTATAGGGGAAGATGAATGCCATAAAATCATATATTCACCCTAAGAACTGTGGTTCAAGATATGACGTATAATGAATTCATCAAAAAAAATCACATAATCACCCCAAAACCAAATAAACACCACCACATTTAATTTTACCGAGTAGAATGAATGAAAATAAACCATGAAGGTAAAATATCTCACCATGAATCAACCACATATTTCAAACAAACTACTACTAGCATCAATTTATTAATGTGGGATGGAAGGCCTTGAAAAATTACTTAAGGGATTTGGATCACCCAAAATCACATGACGTACATAGAACAGATGAATGGATAAAAGTTCACATGAAAAATAATTTTACAACTATACTGGATCAAAAGATTAAATGATGTGTAATCCCATCCCATGTAATGAAATCTGTAGTATTCGATTTCAATTTGGAAATTTGTTGCCTCATTATTTTATTTTGTTTTCTTCAAACCCTAATACATTACATGGACTAAAACTAACTTTCACCTCGTGTAATTTTTCTACAAGGCGGGAAACCCACATTCACGTCGTGAATGTCCCCTACTCCTAGCTCTCAGTACCCAAACCATCCACGCTTCCTATGTAAATATCCAAAAACAAAAATACATAAATTAAATGGACTTTTCCTTTCTATACCTATAAAATAATTCTCTCATGTAAGAATTCAAATCAATTCCCATAAGAAAAATGGATCTGAACAACCACATCATGAGATTCCTCTAAAGGATCCCATCATAGTTAAAACGCCACCACCCACTTTGTCTGACCAACCAAATGACCAAAAACATCCTCCACAACCTCATCACTACTAATACACAAAAAACATTTTCTCCTCATTAATCCACAATGTCACACAACCAATCCACAACCAAAACATTACAACATCATGAACACATTAATTAGGGAATCCCATCCTCCATGATAGGATACTACCCACTCAGGGAAGAATTGACTTTCATGTATGGGATTTATATCATCATATTTAATAGGGATCAACTAGGAACTTCTTATAAACCTTTTAATATGTCATATATATATATCCAAAATCACACAACAAAAATCAGAATCTATGAAAAAATATCATCTCATAAAACCAATGGATCCAAACATTACATTATAATTAGATTGGTGATAATAAAAACTCAAAACATCTTTAGGTAATGGGAACACATATACATTTCTCATTCCCATTTACTCTCCCCCATGATAAACTTCCATCATAACACATGAACCAAAGGAATGGTCCATCCATGAAGTGCCTTCTCATGATGGTCTTGGATCACAAATGGAAACTCCAAAAAGATAACATTATCCTTGATATCCAACTCTCTTTAGTCAATGATATATGATTCATCATGAAGATACCAATGAGGCTTATCGGTGTGGAATACATCATGGATCTATTCTAACCATGGTGGAAACACCAATTGTAACACCCCAAGTTTTTGTGGACATTTTTTTAAATAAATTAATTTTTATTTTATGTATTATAATTCACTATGTAAGAAATTCCTCTCACATGAAACTAAATCAGTGTACATTACATGGAACATTAACATAGTTTGTCTTCCAAAAAGCATTTTCATTTCTATAAGACATTATTTTATTATTATAAATACTTAAAGGGAAAATTTTATCCTAGTCATTAAACATAGTTATATGAATATTAAAAACTAATTTTCACATGTTTTTTATAAATTTTTTATGGGAATAAATAATATTTATAATGAAATATATAATTTTTTGTAATGTCGTTATATGTTTTAAAATACCTTCTCATCAAATGAACTACTTTTATAGTCCTTATGTAAAAAATTATAAAAATATTTCTAGTCAAATTTAGAAATATAATTTAATAAAATAAACTTTATTTTTGAATTTATAAGGTCAATATTATCTTAATTTTAACATATGGAATTTTTCTAATAAACAACATTTTTGGAAAAATAATGTGAAATACTGGATTTTAATTAAAAATTGTTTTTTCATATAATTTATTAATGAGGATAAATTATATTATATATTTGTTTAAAATTTTAATTGGATAATATTGTTCTCAATTAGTACAATTTTTTTCACTGATATCAATATTACATTGAACATGTGTATAAATACATAACAAATATTTTAATGTTTTTACATTAAAACCCTATACTGTCGACCTTGGCGAGGGATTAATATTAAATTAACTTCAACCAATTATGTAACAAGAAATTTTTATCCATGATTACATCTTTGGTATCCTAATAATTTATATTTTATAATATATTAAAATTATTTTTTACAAAAATTATCTTTGAATGTTATTAAAAGTAATTACAAAATTTATGAGAACATTCGGTTAACAATGTACTAAACAATAATTTTAAGACCCCAAACGTCATAGAAAATTATCAAATAGACATTTCATGGCCCATAATTTTACATTAAGCCTCCATTAATTAGTTTTTTTGGTTTTTTATGTCCTTATTTAGGCAAAAACGTGGGTACAACTAACTAGTTTTTAATGTTCCATGTGTGTCATTTCCCTTCCATATAAAAGGTCACTGCCTCTCCCTCTTATTAACATATCTCTAAAAACATAGTTTCATCTATGAGAGGACAAATAAACTTACCAAAATCCATCAAAATTTATAATAAATTCCTTAACGATGGCTGAATGAAACCGATGATTTACTTTTCACAAAAACAAAAATGAGATACCTAATTAAGAGGTAATGTATTCACTCATGGTTATTTCTTTTATTTTATTTCTCAAACCCCTCAAATATATTTAATCCAGGATATTATAACAAAACCATCATATTAATTATACTATGAATTTTTTATTCTATGCAGTACACCTACACTTACTCAAACTTCTATATAATTGTTTTAAAAAAAAACTGTTTATGCGTACGGAAAACTATCACCTCACTAAATAATGATTGTTTATTTTTCCATTACCGCCTATCACAGTGGACATGATGATTGAAATATTTTTATATAATACATATTTTATATTTATTATGTAATTAATAATTTGTATTATATTTCCATGTAATATATTATTACATTCTATTTTGGTATCAATATAATAACTTTGTTTTAGGATGTGTGGACTACTTCCCTATCAATTCTATGGTATTCATTCACACAAAACATGGATTGTATGGAGGATGTGGTTAAGAAACATATATCATATAAATGATATAATAATTATAAATTATTAATGATATATATATATATTCATATATTCATATATCAGTTAACTTCTAATTTTCAGTAAATCAATAAAATAAATGAAAACAACGTTCTTGTGTAAATAGATCATACTGTGATCAAGAAAAATGTATTCCATTTCATACATCTATATTAAAGAGATTATTATAATATGCATATAATGAATTAAAATGATATTTATATCTTATTTTTGAATTCTTGAATCATGATATAACTCTACGGACTAATGATATAACAAATTAATACACAGGTGAAGAATTATGTAAATATTACTCAATGTGAAACATTTTCCTTGGATTGTTAACAAGAAGGTAATATAAGGTCATTATAAAAAAACATATGGTATTAGATATAAGAACATGGTTTTGATAAATATATCTAATTTATTCACATTTATTTTACTACTGGGTAGAATGAGTAAGATGGTAATTAATAAAAAATTTAAGGGCATTTCCCCTCACTTTTTATTTCCAAGAGAAGCACACTTCATTCACTCGCATTACTTATTAGTGGTGAGTAAAAAGACCGTGGATGTATTCAATGATTCATATAAATAAATTTATTTATTAACATATCCATTATATTATCATAATTTCATGGTATTTAAATTTCAAAAGTTACCAAATCGGTAAAATACTTTTGTCTCAATTTGGCTTCTCAGATACTCATGTTTTGTTATTCATATAAATTATTTTCAAGATATATATACTATCATTTTTCATTTTATATGATTAATATCCTTAATTTCAGGGTATCTAATTATTCATTTAATTTCATTTTTTTCATTGATAGTATGATCCCATGTTACCGTGTTGTAAGAGTTTATTGACACAATGTCAACACTTTTCGTGATTGTTTATAATTATGCATCAATTAATTAAATCTCATGATCCTTATCTTATAAACCATCATGAATTTTTTTCACCATTAGATATTCAAGATAACCTCATGTAGTAGTACTATTTTAACACTTTTTTTAATTGATATAACGTTTTTATGTTAAAAATGATGGCCTCTCTCTTAGGTTGGAAATATATTTCATTTGAAAACATTGTTTACAAAAATGATTTAAAAAGGTTTTAAAAAGTTCATTGAAGCCATTTCTCAGGCAAAAATATTTTCTTAAATGTTTTTTTGGATTCAATTTTTATATTATTTGTTTTAAAATATATATTCAATGAAAATAGTTTTCAAAAGGATTAATGTTTTAAAAAATAATTTTATATTAATAAAGGATATTTTCTTCATGAAATGTTTTTAAGAAACCTTTAAAATTATTGTCCATCTATGACAACATCCATTGGTGTTATTTCAGAATTATGAAGACATTTTTAAATTTTTTGTTTCATGTAATTTATTTTAATATATTTTTTATGGAATTATGTTTATGAATCCCATTTCTCATTCATATATCATATTATTTTGAAGCCCACTTCTTTTCACAGGTTATGTCTATGGTGAAATGGTTAAGAAACCAATCTCATTCTACAGGATATGATTACATGTTTATAATACCGATTTAATTACATAGGATATGAGATTATTATTATTGATCTTGTGGCTCATGATTGTATAATTTCATTGGGATATGGGTTTGACATATATTTCCCTCTAATGTAATGGTTAATGATTTATTTCTCATGTGATAAGCAAAGATAGAATTGGTAATGAACATTGACTACTAAGATGGGCATGTGACTTGACCATGCCAACCAAGATGGTATGACGAGTGAAATCGTTATACTAAGATGGGAATGGTTATGAAACACAACTAACCAGATGGTATGGGGAGTGACTCCATAATACCATGATTTTCTCAACAATGATTTCGTTGCTACTACAGAAATACTTTAATACTATTTTTCCACTTCCTCGACTCCATATTTTATTCATATGTTATGAAATCATGGTTATAATTACTTATATCAATATGATTCATGTATTATGGAATATCAAGATTTATTTCCTTATTCATGTATATAAAATTTTATATTTAGGTTTTGTGTTTATTATTGCATGATCATCTTCCCATACCCTTATTCTCTTGATTATGATTACATTTCCTTGTTTTTTACCCTTACTGACCATTTTAGCTCACCCATTTTAATGGTTCCTACCCTGGGATTGGACCAAATTTATATTTTTTGATGTTTATAAGAAGGATGCATCTAATTAAGAACCTAGTGGAAGAAAATCCAATATACATATGTAACAGTGATTATGTATCCATATTTCCAAAGAAACTAGATTTGTACGGTCTTTTGGGATCTGTTTGTATAATGGGTATGTGTTACGAAAAAGTTACATGATATTAATGTACGAATTGTGATTTCACTATAGTTTATATAATATCAAATGATTAGCTATCCATTGGAATCTATGATGAGAGAATTGTATGAGAACCCAAAGGACATGTCTAGGGATAAGTCCAAGGATAAGGAAAATTCAAAAACAATTAAACGAATTTGGGTAAAGTACAGAGTTAGTGTTTTACTATAAACACCTCCTTTTATTAATAATACAAGTCTATGTGGATCTAGAATATATATAACTAAGGGTAACAAATCTGATATGATGTTTGGTCTAGAATTGTGGTCATTTAGTAACTAACAATGGGGCTTACTGCACAACTAGTTTGGCAACCATAGGGGACATTATTTGGGAGCTTAAAAAACGTCATTAATAATACTGAATTATTTAAATAGGATATTAGATGAATAAGCATTGATAAACCTAATGTTTCATAGATTATGGATGATTTCATAATTTGGATTTTTTATAAATGTAATTTCAGGATATTGTGGTTCAATTATATGATAATTATTTTAGTCTCTATGATTATTGGTTTTTTATATGGATGGAACTAAAAGGAACCATGTTAATGGTAATTGTGATGGAAAATGAAATGATTTTAATAATGACAAACTGATTTCCATAGTAGAATGAATGAAAAAAAATTGCTATACATATATATCATTCTCAATCAATGGATCATGGTAGTCTAACAATTGAGAAATGGAGGAATTTTTTTTTCTTTTCATGATGTAACCTCATACAAATTTAAGAGGGTCTTCTAATAAACATGTTGTGGAATAATAGAACAAAACTACTAAAAATATATTATACATTATTTTGAGTTAATATCCTGATAAAAACATTCTATATTTATTTCAGTTAGAAGGGAAAGCAGACCTGTTTAGGGCTCCAATCAAGAATACAATGAAGGAATGGTAGATTGAATCAATGGAATGGTATGAATTCATGATCTTATTTTTCAATAAGTGAATTACTCAGATTATTCATACCAGGATACAGAATTTTTTCCTAGAGATGAATAAGTGGGATATTGAATTTGTGGGAACCTATGAGGATAATTTCATTAGACTTGTGAGGTATGATTAAATAAATATCATCTATGTTGAATGTAACAGTGATAGGTTCTTCAGTGTCATAAATCCATGTCTCATATGGGAGAATACCTTATGAATAATTAGAATCTATTATGATATTGTGCATTAACAAATCCTTTTTCAAATGGAGGTTGGTGTCATGTATCAGTACCATGGGTTTTAATGGAAAGGGAGGATGGAGTTAAATAGAAAATCTAAAAACAATGGAAAAAATATTTTTAGCTTTACATTATTCTCTAAGTGTTGGAAAAACAATAGATTAAATTTCATTAAGGGGTATAAAAAATTTAAATTTGTAGAAGGGAAGGCTATGATTAATCTTATTGTCAAAGTGATGGGAAGAAGTGAGCTAATGTTATGAATGGTGAAAAATAAAATAGAATGAACCTACCATGATTCAGTGTTACAAGTGTAAGGAGAACACACAGTATCCAAACCACTACCCAAACCCAAAGTTTGTTGATAATGATCAATATCAATAACTTCTTAGGCATGAGAAAAATGGTAAATCACATGAAATTTCTATTTCTGCTGAGGGGTGTGAAAATTACATGAAGGTAAACAAACCATCCTAACTAGATACACGAAATTTATAGTTTCTTCGAAATCTACCCACTCTTTCATATCAAAATAATTTTTATTGGTGTTAAGAATCCACCAAATCAATTTGAGGTCAAAAAATAATTGAAAAACCCTAATGGTATGGTCAATTCATATCGACTTTATTATTTTATATGGTTGAAGTTAGTGGAAATGTGCTTCCTATAAATCATTTTTTTCTTCCACTGGATGAATTTGATATCATATTAGGAATGGATTATATTTTTCTTTATTAATATGAACAAAATTAACAAGGATTGGAAGTTGTGTTTTATATTTCAAACCCTCCTATGATCATCCATAATTGTGACCACAAATTTTCAGTTCCTATAGAAATTAAATCTATATACAATGGTCTTAATTACCATTAAATATGATTATTTTTTTATAAATTATTATGGAGAAAAATGACATTGATGATATGGCTATTTTTCAGAATATTGCGGATTTCATTCCTGAAGAATTTCTTACCCATCCACCAAAAATGGATGTTGATTTTTCAATAGAACTCAAACCTATTTCCAGAAAACTTTTATATACTCCTTATAGAATTGATCTCATGGTTTAGTATTAATTAGATAAGAAACTCTATGAAAACCATGATATGGTATCAATTCGGCCACGTCTGTAACCCTGGGGTGCAGTAGTAATTTTTTTGGGAATGAAAAATGGATCACCGTGACTCTAAATTGATTTTTGGTAGTTGAATAGGATTATGATCATGATTTAATATCAACTCCCCTGTATTGATGACCAATATGGTCAATAACATAGACATCAATAATATTACAATATATACATTCGTTTTGGATAACATTAATTGATAGACAAGAAGGAGGATATACCCAATAATAAATTATTGACAATTTTTGGGGAATATTAATATATAGTAATGGATTTTGGTGTTAATAATGTCTTCATTATCTTAATGGATTTAAGGAATATAAATTTTTGATATTACCTTGATCAATTTGTGTTTCATTTATTGATTATATTCTTATATATATAAATTGAGATAAAAATTATGATTAAAACATTAGAATTTTACTGAAAACCCAATAGAAGGATAAAATATATAAAACATATATAAATTGTCATTGTTTTTCCAAATGATTCAATTTTTTGTCACATAATCTCATGAGATGGTATAGTAGTATATCCATTAAAGATAAATTATATTGAATGATGGTCTAGACCAACAATAATGACTATGATACATTGATTTCATGGTTTAACTGGATATTATTAATAGTATTTTGAGAATATTTCATCACTATATAATCCAATAACCATGTTATGTTTAAAGGGTGACATGTTTCTCAATATAGATTAATGTATTGAAAATATCAAGGAACATTAGAGAATGTTAGTTAGTAAACCAGTTCAAACATTGATCTAAATTAGAGAATTGTTAGTGATCTATAGAAATGCATCAAACAAAGTTTTTTGATGTGTATTTATTCATAAAAATGTTTATCACTTATTCATTGCAGTAGTTGGACATTGAAGGGAAAATTTACTTAACATGGAATTTGGAGTTTGCAGTTGTAATTTTTTCATTATATATTTGGAGACATTATAGCTATAGAGATAAGAATGATATTTATAATGATCATAATATAATGGAATATATATTCACCTAGAATTATTTGAACATTATTTATAATAGAATGATATAGTTGATAATGGATTATGACTGCTCAATGAATTACCATCATAAGAACGAAAGCAAGGTGTTCAACACTTTGAGTTCTAAGGATCATGCTAGATTATCCATGATTAGGGTAAAAAATGATCCAATATTTCTGGATATGCAATTCATTGTCCTAGTTATACTAACGTAAGGGGGGAAAATAATATCATTTTGATGATATTGTTCAACCCTCTATCCATGTGATGATTATGGAGGTTCAAAAAGAAGATGTAGAGGCGAAAAAGAATGAGAGAAATTTTCGTGTGTCTATCCTTTATTAGGATGTAATGATGAGATTCAAAAACTATTTATGTTTTACTTACATACTATATTTAATTAAGGATATATAAGAATAACAGAATAGTTCTTCATTATATATTCTTCCTATAAGTATGAATATGTATAGGGACATGAAATAATATTTATGAAGGAATATAATGAAGAGTGAAATAAATGAATTTGTGTATAAATAAATGGTATGAAGATAAGATATGGTTTATTGAATAATATTAAATGATATGATACATCCATTACCCAAAACAAAATGGAAATGGGTGAACATCACTATGTATTAGGTAATTTGACTACCCAAAAAATAAAAAGGATTTAATGTTATATGGGGGTAGTAAATTGCATTGTGTTGTCTACAAAATTCATTACTTTTAATGAATACTTCCTTCTGAATCAACATACAGATATACTCATTAATAATGTGGTAATGCTTCATGAAGTAACACAATTTATTGTATAATATAATAATTTGAGGTTATCCTCAATATTCTGGTGAATTCAACATCATGAACATGATAAAAAATGTGTTTTAGCACTACCTATCGTCCTAAGAAGAATGGTCAGTCTGAAAGAATAATTATAACCCTAGTGAATATGTTCAGATCTTTGACCTGGATTTTAAAGGTCGTTGGAATCAACACCTTTATATAGATGTATTTTATATAACATTATATTTCACTGAATCATTCAAATTACATTGTAAGAAGTCCATTATGCAATGAAATTTTGATCTTGATTATGCGTGAATGATGTTGGCGAAAGAAATCTATTAGGACCATAGAACATTAATTATATGGTTGAGGTGGTTAGAACTATTCAACACCATATCATGGTATCTCAAAGTCTATTGAAATGTTATTCTTATAAATGCTAATGTGATCTAGAATTTGAGGTTTCTAATAACATTATTCTCTGATTCACACCTTGGATCATGGTTTTTATATTTGAGAAGAATTGTTAACTAATCCCGAGTTATATGGGTCACTTTAAAATTATTGAACGCATCGAGACAATATCCTACTACTTGGAACATCCTCCAAGTCAATCTCAATTACAATATGTATTCAATAAATCCACCATGAGGATAGTCATATCTGACCATTAATGTGTACTAATATCAGTGGTCATCCAACTGGTGCCAGATTATTCTTATGAGAAAAAACTAGGTGAAATTCTAGATGAAACAGATAATGTTCTACAAACAATAACACTCACCATGTATATGTATTGTGGAGAAATATCCCATTAGAGGAATCTATGAGGGAACTATAGGATATAATGAAGTACAATAATCCTCAATTTTTAACATAGTAATTAATTTAAAGGATAAAATTCATTTTAAGGCTATAGAATGTAATATACTGATTTGTATGGATCTTTTTAAAATAATTTAAATTTTCATTTATTTGTTACAATGAACTTATTCAAATATTCATTTCAATTGAAGCTGACACATCATACATTTCATTGTATATCAACATGGCATATGTGACACACAACATTGACTTAGCATATGTTACATGAAACACTCACATGGTGTATGTTATCACAACACCAATGTTAACATGAAACATCATTTTGTTGTTATAATTATTTAAATGATATATTTATAACATATCTATTAAAAAATTAATTATAGTAATGTTTGTTTTTAAAATATTTTTCTAATTGTTTTATACCATTAAAAAATATTTTCAATGGAAAATATAATTTTTGGTAAAGTCCTTATATGTCTAAAAATAACATTTTCCAAACTGAACTTCTTTTACTATCATTCTATGAAAAATAATAAAATTAATTTTAGATAAATTTAGAAATTAATTTTGAAAAAAATAATGTTATTTTCCTAATATATAATTTTTAAATTATCTTACTGTTAATTTATTTTATTTTTATGAGAATCATTATTTAATGGTGAATAATCAAAAAATATAAGATTTTATTTTAAAAATTATTTCTCATCAAATTCATTTATATTATTAAATTAAATTTTAAATTTATTTAAATGTATAATTATATTGATTTTTTATATTATTATAATTTCGGTTATGTAGATAAATTTCTATTATAAATTGTTTATAAATACATAGAAACCTTTGGAATATTTTTATTTTAAAAACATGCATTATTGAACTAACAGTGGGATTAATTTCAAATTAATTTCTACCATATAGGGGATTATAATTTTCAAAAATGGATTCTATATTTGGAATCAGAAAAATTTATAATTTTTAATAAGGTTAAATTAGTTTTTTATAATAAATATTATGGAATGTGATTAATATTAATTACAATGATTAAGGGAAAAAATAGGTTAACAATATTAAAAACCTTCAATTTTAGACACAAAAAAGAAATATACAATTTTAAAAACCCATTTTATAGCCATTATTATAATATTAACCTTAAATTATTATGATTGGATTGTTTTGTATTATTTTATTATCTATAAACTTGGGTACACAAAACATGTATTCAAAACATCTCATCTTTGTCGTCTTCCTTCCATACAAATGGCCACCACCTCTTTCAATTCTTAATATATCTAAAAAAACATAGGGTCAGCCCATATATACCTAATACACATAAAAAATAACTACCTTAACTTTAGAATCCACCCCTTATGTATAATTAAATCCAAGAAATCATTCTGGAACAAACCAGAAGGCGTTTCCAGATTAATTGGTAACATCTTCTCTCAAGATCCTTTCTTTTATTTTATATCTACACCCCCTAAATATCCTTATTATAGGATTTTATAGAATCAGAATTATAATGAATATAGTAGGATTTTTTATGCTAGGACTTATAACTACACATACACAAACATCAATTTAATGGGGAAGATAAAATTTATTTTTGAGTAAGGCGAGATACTACCTCACCCAGTGATGATTGTTCATTTTTCCATTACCACCTCTCATGGTGGAAATTTTATTGTACAATATATTTATATAATGAATTTATTGTATTTATTATGTCTTGAATATTATCTATTCCTTTTACAACACATAAATTTATACTTTTCATTTGGTTTATGTTTGAGAATTTCGTTTGAGGAATTGTACACTACCACCCCTCCAAAACGATGTTATTCCATCACACACTAGATGAAATGTGTTAAGGATGAGTTCAATAAAATTATATGATATATATTATATAAATATGCTACTAAAATTATTATATATATAAATACATATTTACAAATATATCTTTTACCATCATTCTATCAATACAACAATAAGATATAGAAATATTGTTTATGCCTATGTATAACTTATCATGATCATGAACGTTGTATTCAATTAAATAATTAAATATTATTAAAATTATTATAATATAAATATAATGAATATACATGTTATTTATATAATGTTTTACATATGTTGTCATAAAATAAACAGAAGGGTAAGATATATAACATATTAAGTCACATGTGAAAAACAAAGTGGATATTACACGAAGTGAATTCTTAATATTGGATTGTTAACAAGATGTTCATATAAGTTCACGATCCAAAATATAATTTATGATATAATGTTATATGGATTTTAAAATATTTATGATAAATTTATTTTTTTATAATTTGTTTTAATGAGTACTAAGAGATTCCTGAATCAAGGTAAGTGGATTTCATCTCAATTTTTTTCTGTGAGATACATACATTATTCTACAAGAATTCATTTTGTGTGTGGCGTATAATACCCATGGATGTCTTCAATTATTATTATACATTATTTTTTAATTTAAATATAAATTAAATGATCTTTATTTCATGTGATTTTATTTTAAAACATTTACAAAATAGGTAAAATAATGATGTATCAATTTTTATTCATTTAGACTCATGTTTTGTTTTGCATCTAATTTTTCCTCAAGGTTTATATACTTCCATTTTAAATTTTATATAATTTATATCAATATTTTCATTATATTTTTTGAATCATATTATTTCCTTTTCATTCATGGAAATTATGATCCCAATTTACCTAGTGATAAGAGTTTATTGAAAAATTCTCATCGCTTTTTTAGATTTTATATGAGTACACATCAGTTAATGAAATATCATGAACCATATTTCAATAATACTATTGAATTTTTTTCTCCTATAGTTATTCAATATATCATCGGGTATTAGTACCATTTTCTCAGTATTTGGTCATTATGAGAATGATTTTATATAAAATCTAAACATCTATTTCGTCAGTTGGAAATATATTGTATTCAAATAAATTGTTTTTAAAAATGTAATCTATTTTTTTCAAATGTTTATTTAATACCATTTTCAATGAAAAAATTATATTAATTTTTTTTCAAATTCATTATTGTAATTTTTCAATAATTTTTTTAAATAGATATTTTTCAAAAACATTTATATTTTAAAAATATTTTTTCATTGTGGGAAGAATATATTCCTCAAGAAATGTTTTGAAAGGGATTTAAAAAATATTTTCCATCTATGATAGTATATGTTGGTTTTATTCCTGACAATTTAGGGAAATTATTAAATATTTCCTTTCATATTTATTCTATTAATGGGTTATTCTTTGATGAAACAATTTTTAGGATATCTAATTCTCCTTCATGGGTAATTTTTGTTTGAAATAAACTTTTAGGGGGAATGTTTGTGATTAAATTATTATAGAGAATATATTTTTACATATGATATCATATGATTATGTTTTTTTAATAAAAATTTCATTTCTTGGGTTATGAAATTATTATTTTTGATCTATTAGGACATATTTGTCTGATTTCATTATTATATGGTTGAGAACTATATCTCCCACCAATTCATTGGATATATATTTATATATCATGAGATAGACTAAAATGGGATTTGGAATAATCATTGACTACTTAGATGGACATGGGATTGATCCTTGACTACTGAGATGGTATGAGGGGTTAACTCATGCAACTAATATGGACATGGGAGTGAACTCTGACTACAAATACTGTTTGAGGATTGAAATAATCACATCAAATATGGACTTTGGTGTGATGCCTCTATGACTAGTGAAATCATATTATATTCTTATATATATTCCATAATTACATGTTTTATTCCTCTATTATTATTTAATTGATTATTTTATTTATTTATATATTATTTATCTCTTATGAACTTCAAATATTTTGGGAATTAGTCATGTATATGTTTTTTTGATATGTAGGGTATGATCTTATATTTTAATTTTCATGTTCTTATACCCTTAATATCACGATAAATCTTATATATCTCCTTTGTTTACCCTTACTAAGCATTTGAGATCACAATATTTTATGAAATCTTACCCAGGTCATGAAGATATATATTATGTTTGATGTGTCTAAGATGGAATCCTATCATGAATAACTTAGTTGGATATAATGTTGCTCACTTATGTATTAGTTTTTATTTTTGAATCTTTCCAAATGCACTAAAATTGTACTGTATTGATGATTATGTTTGTATATTTCTTATATATTCCAAAATATTAATGTAATGTAAATCTATGAAAGGTGATGGTAACTATACCAAATGTTATGCCACCTCTCCAACTCTCCCCAACACCTGAAAGGGAAAAAAACAAGGCATAATGCTTACCCCCTTTATAGAACATCCACAAAACCCATTGAGGGGAACACTTAATGAGAATACGATCCCCAACCACAAACTCCAAGGGAATCCACCTATGATGGGTAAAATTATTCTTCTAGTCATATACTCCTTTTGTTCTAATGAAAATGATGATCGTTCATTATCAAGCTCAGCACCACATAAGGGAAAATAAAAGTTATCCCCCCAACCTCAGTCCAGTACAACAGAGAATGTCATGGTCTCCCGTAAAATGCATTACATGGAGTCAATATATTATAACAGTTTTATCTATTTTTATAAAAAACTCTAACAAGGGAATTTTTCCTAACCAAGTCCCAAAAAATTCCAAATATCATTCTCGAGACATAGATTTTAGTGTCAGGATAGTTCATTACATCCTCCCATCTATCTGAGGATGTATAGCTATGATGAGGAGTAACAGAGTGCCAAAATCACCATGCAATCCAGTAAATATCTGTGAGGTAAAACCTATACCTAGATATAAGAAAATGGATTGTGGAAATCCCTGAAATCACACCACCTCATCAACGTTCCTCTTATCCAAATATTAAACTATTCATATATCCTTTATCACTAAGAAGTGGGATGATTTTGTCATGTAATCCACTATGGACCTGATAGGATCACATCCTCCTTGATTTCTGGGTAATCCAATGAAAAAATACAAATATATATCTTCTCATTTCCATTGGGGAACATCGAAGAGATACAACACCCATTCGGGAATATGACACTATGTCTTTTCATGTTGGAAACCCATAATATTTACCACAAACATCATTACTATACATTTCATATCCGGACAACAAAACTATATCCTTAATCCATTTTAAATTTTAGAAACTCCTTGGTGTACCAACAAAGGTGAGTTATGAAATAGCTGAATTATTCAATAATAGATTACTACAAGAAAAAATAATCTTCCATGAAACAACATCTACTTCCAAAAATCCTTTGGCCACCACTCTAGAGAACCACCATGGAAAACACCATCACATAACACTTCAACATATGAGTCTCCCCAATGACACTCCTCCACATACTAATTCATAGAATGATCGATCATCTTCAATGAAAAACATCCTCTACCAATATCTACTCATTAATCTAACTAAAATAAATCAAATCCGACATTACTCTCCAAGCATCCTCAAACTCCAAAACAAAAACCTTCCTTAACATCATACCTAAATAATAAGCCACAACATTTTCTTTTCCAGAGGTGTAGGAGATCCCAAAAAATTCATCTATAAGAAACTCCATCAAACATCCTTGTCGCAGGTTTTTGTCGGGCTGGAAAATGATATTCACTAAGCTATTAAGATCCATGAAGACCACAATGCACTCTCAAATGAGTTTTTTCCTCCACAACTTCTTTGAAAATACAACCGCTACTAGTTCCAGATTATGGGTGGAATATTTTTGCTCATGGGGACACAAATACCTACACCACTGAGAGATTATGGCCTACTACTACATCAACATGTATCTCAAGCCTAAATGGGATTCATTGAAAAACTAAAACATCACCCCTTCCTTCGGAAACTAGAGAACATGAGTAGTAAACATGTTTCCCTATAGGTAACTAAATTATTCTAGGAAATAATCACAACAAAAAAATTTCAATATTTATTTTTCAAAACTATCAATGGGGATGAAACTCAGGAGAAATAGGGTTCAAACCACTGATAATAGCTTGTTATACATAAGAAACTGTGATCATATACCACGTTTGTGGGTGTTTTTTAGGAAAACAACTTCTTCAACCATTGATGGGTATACTACCAAAACCTTCCTTAGACCCTCATGCAGAGGAAATTAGTATCTTTTGTCGAGAACATACGCATTGAAAATTTTCACTAGTTTTAGTGGTTTTTATGAACATGTATGAATTTTAGAATTTTTATGCTATGCTCAACCCCAATCATTTAGTTGATCAGGATATCATTGATTAATTCGGAAATGAACTGGTCGACGAAGTCCTAGAACATGGAATTCATAATCCCCATGGACACATGATATTATTTCTTTACACCAAATAAAATGACTATAAATATTACCATGCCGGAAACTAAAAGAAGTGTTCCAGATATCACCCTATTTCAAACTCAACTGGTGATATATAAAACATAGATAAATCATAGAAAAAAATGTTCCCCTCTCATCTATTTGAAAATATCGTCTTACCTCAGAGGAGGGTAACCGTTTTATATCATCACCAAATTCAACATCTGACTGTCTATAGAAAACCTTAAACAGAAATCCTCTTTATTATAAAAGAAAACAAGATCATCCAACAATGACACAATATGATGGTTTAAACACTTATTCATCAGATCATATAACTGAATCCTCACCACTCACAACTCAGATGATTCTATCTGATATGGATCCATTAAAATTAGATAATCTCAAGGCTACAAGCCTATTCCAAACTCAATGTCACATTGAAGGAATAGAAGAAAAACCATGATGTAGAATTCATCATGGAACTCCACTACAACCATAAGAACCTAAAATTTCTCATAACTCATAGATCACATAAAATCTCATTTAAAGAGAAATAAGGGGCTTCACACACCAACGTCCCACATGAAAACCCTGTTGTCCCACTAAAACCACAAATTAATAATCATCATTCAAAAGCATGACTATCCTTCAGAAGTAGTATTTAACAACACATATGGAATAAAACCAGTTGATTCCATGGATTATATCATATCATTGCATATGTATCATGTGAAGATCCTAATGGGACTATTATAGCCCCATCATCCATATACACCCTTGACAGACATCAAACTAGTGGGTCTGACGTGTGATTTTTATACTCAACACCACGAGTACATGAGGACTCTCTATGTCGGGTCCTAGATAATGGGCTAGAGAAGTTTCCACAAAATAGCAAAAGAACCGAAATTAAACAAGGAACAAACAAGAGAACTAAATAAATTAGAATACCACTATCAATTTATAGCTTATGTGGAGCGACTACACCCACTACATTCGATAGACCACACCCAACTCCTTTACCTCTCTACTGATGACCACCTCCATGTACATACATAGGATGTAGTCCTAGAACAACAGGAATATCTTGAGGTTGGACTATACAAACTACATATCCCACAGATGAGAAAGAACAACCATCTGGTGATAATGATATGGAATCACTGGAAAATACAGTTGATTTTAACTCTGAGATTATCCACCTCCACCAAATTGAGTTAGAGCATCCACTAGTCACTATCTTTCTTGATGTCCATGAACCGACAATCAAAACAAAATGGGAAAATGCTCCCATGAAAATCGTAGAGACTACTAGAACCAGCAGGCTATATTGGAATGTGATGAGATTGACCATTCTCAAATTAATACATAATTCTTATAGCACTTGAGACCTTCCACTAATAACTCTTCCCCTTAAAGAACCCTACTGGTTCACATCACATGCATAACCTCCCCATGATTGGATCTTATCAACCAAAATTTCATTATCATGGACCTTCAGATACAACGATAACATAAAATGTGTAACTGTATACTATATAGAAGGAAATAGGTCCTTTTAAAGGCTTCTCTGGTAATAATAATCATCTAGAAAACTATCTAGGAACAATGCATAAGGTCCTTGAAACTGATTCTTATCTCTCACCGAGGCATGCTCTCGGGATAAAGAGAAATAAGATCATATCTCTTAACTTACAAAATGGATGAAGAAAGGTTCTCTACCCAAAACCAATTTTGGTGTTTTACCAAAACAAATTTACCACTTTCTGCAATCCTACGTACAACATCTACCTTTTTTGTGTGGCTCCTCACATCTGAATCATTGAAAAAGGGACCCCATAATTCATCGGGTCCTAGATTAGACTAAAATCTATCTCAACCTATAACTATATCTATGTCTCCACATCGGAAATACATGCTTCATACATACCCATATCCTTCAACTATAAAGAACACAAATTTCAACCACAACTGATAATCCTCTAAATCTAGATCAACCTTATGACGATCATCCGTATCAGCCTGTGGAACCACTATTTCTTGAGAAACATGCCCCCGAGGACTATGAGAAATAACCAAAAAGAAAAAAAGGATTTTTAATCATGGGTAGTAAGGAATGTTCATTTTGTCATGTTTTTATTAAATTTTATACATTATATTCATTTTATTAATTTTGAATTTCCCAGAAAAAAATTCAAAAAAGAACACAAAGACATTATTATGCATGTAAAATTCATAGGTATATACCATGCAGGTAGGTCATTCTCACATTATTTTTCAATAATCCTAGAGTTCATGAAATGGATCACATGGGTCCCTAAAATCCAATCACTTATCAGGTCCCCCTCGACTATGTCATGATCTAAGGTCAACTGGAATAGTTTCTATACCACCCTGGGCAATCCTCACTATCCCTAACTCCGAATTACATCATATCTCTCAACCGTCACCATTGATACCACTATGTCATGAATCCCACCATATATGAATACCTCTCCATGGAATATAATTATGAATGAATGATAATGACCCCTCAACCCTACCTCCATTGGGAACCGGGAAAGTGACTATCATTAAGGGTTAAAAAATCTCATTTATGGGAGACATTACCCTATATAACAATATAGGAAAAGGAGATAATAATACTCATCAAAAAAAAAATATATAATATAAAAGAGAAACCCAAAATATCCCACATTCATGCATAAATATAAGTGAAACAAAAAATAGTTTTCAACAAAAATACATAAAAGTATTGCTATGGTAGTGACCTGAAAACTATAACGGATCTAAGAAAGTATCGTCCGACATGATACATGAAATCCTCCAGGTTACCTGATCATATTTTTATATTCATAATGTGACCATAAAAGTATAATCAACAGGAAAACAAAATACTCAAATTCACAAGTGAATTAAGAATACTGTTGAACTTCTGATAAAATAGTAGAACTGTACTACCGCTAAAGAGGTATTCTAGTCATCTCGTCCTCACCATGGCAGGATCACCAAATAATGAAAATCGGGTATTGTAGTTTAATGTAATGAACTACGGTGGAAGGGTACCCCACACCAGTTTCTCACTACTATTCCAGTCACACACAATTTTTCCTGTCCTGACACTACATCCCCTTCTACATACCAATTACCATCTCACTCTCACACACATGCATCGTAGAACACATAAAACATTCTCACAACTGGTCCTCACAACACATCCTGCCCACGCAAACCAGGGCCTCACATAATAACCCATCACTTTTCATTTCATCCCACTGATAAGTATGAATGGACCTCTAATATCATACTGAATACTCAATGTAAATGGAATCCCAACCCATCCTGATGACACTTGAGATACCACAATGACCATTTAATATACAAACAGACCTCAAGCAATCATATCTTATCAAACACCTACCTTTCTTGAAAGAAAGAGTTGAAAAAAGAGGGTACATAACTATTCTTCCACTCACCAAGATGATGGGAAGGACAACCCCCACATGAATATGTGGTTGTTAGACACATAGTGCACAACATGGGTGTGGTTCATATAGAAATTAGATTAATGTGAAACTATGAATATATATTATCAATCACTCAAGAACAACATATGGGTTTACAAACAAACCAACTCAAAAACAGTCAATTTTGATTCCTCCTCTAAACGAATAACACATAATATCTAGCCATAATACTTATTTAATATTTCCAAATAAAGTCATTAAATTATTCTAATATTTTAATTATATATCATCCCCTACATTTAACCACAAAACCTACCATTTTATATTTTATTAACCACTCCCATCTCATTAACCAAACAAACCAATTCAATTCCAATAATTAGTTAAAAAATAATTCACTTATTTATTCTATCACTACCCATGCATCATGAATAGCACAAACAAATTCCAAAATTACCAAAAAATTATATCAAATTATATCCCCAAAAGCACGATGCACAAAACAATCACCTCACCTCTAAAAAACCACAACCCACAAACTATCAGTCTCAAATTCTCCAACCAAACAACACCATCCCTGAAGAAATAATCTAACATCACAACACATCAAGATCTATTTACCGATTAATGTATGTCTTTTTTCACCTTTCTCAATATATTTGGGCCATCATCAAATAAACCAAAATCCCGATGAAACCATTTCATTAACCATGTATATGCAATTAAAACATTTCCATTTATTTTAGTATCACAACTATCATAGCCAAACCAGGAAACAAAACTGATATATCATCCACCAAAAATCCTCCAATATCCAAATTTTTTTTCATGGAATCAAGCCTGTGCAATTCATAATAACATTGTATAACATCAAATCAATAAAATTATGAAATTCAAACCCAATTTACGCCATTATGTTCAATTTACTATATTTTTTATCATTCATTATGCTAATAAAACCATAACTGATAGAAATAAAAAATAAACTTCTCCCATATGATCCAAAAATAAAGAGAATTTAGGGAAATCCTATATCAATGATTTTTTCCAACTTGCTATGCACAGTAGGACAAAAAAAGTTCAACACTAATTACATTTGAACCATGATTTCAATTTATCATCCTATACCACACCAATTATTCATAAAAAAATAAACCAAAACAAAGACTAAAAACATTTAAATACATCCACGGTGGATCCCTGAGACAATCATAAAAAAAATAAACCCTAAAGGGTGATGAAATCACTATAGATCACCCATGGATCACTATTGAAAACTATCTAGATCAATAGATAAAGGTGTGCGGAAAAGGGCCTAATGAACACCTTGGGGGAACCCAAGGTTTCCAAAAATGAGATAAATGAGAGTGAATGGTTGAATGAAAGAATTTTATGAAGTAAATGAATTTTAAAACTTCACTGTATTGGGATACTACATAATGTGTGATGCCCTTTCACATTGTGAAATACCCAATGTTTAGTTTCTTCTGAATAATGAATCACATATATATTTTATTTTATTTTTTAGGACCCTGATATATTAAATGGTTTAAATCCAACATTGGAATAAGGAAATTTTTTCACATGATGTGAAAACCTATATAAAATCATAATGTCCCCCAATCCTAGCTCATAGCACCCGAACTCCCCAAGACATCATATTAATGCCTCAAATATCCAATACATGGAAAAAACAGACTAGGAATGCCAGAAATTCTATAGGACGATCAGATAAAATGAATCTTCCTCATTATAGGCTGTTGAGGTATAATTCATGAATGAAAAAAATCCTCACCATGAGATAACTCCCTATAAAGGAACTGCAATAATTCGGTGGACCAAAAAATATACTGATTGATCTCATATATGTAGTCAGGAACTGGGAAGAAGATCCTTCACTACCCCCACCCCTTTCACTACCGAGATCACATATCACGCCATGCCTAAACCTAGTGGGAGATGATTGTGATGACATTCCCATCCACATGGAATGAATCTCAATAAGGACGGATCATGTATTATGGGATAGACAAGGGGAGAAACCATAGTTCAGAACACTAGTGACTCTATTATTCTCACCTTTTTGACATTATTGGGTAGAGGAAACTCACTCTATGATAACACTAAATCAATGAATACAGGTCTTCACTTGTGTATCTAGAATAATTTCCTACACATTGTGGTTGAAATTTACTATATCATCATCTAATGGTCCCACCATTGGAGTCGACCAACCCCTAGAATATATCTCACATTGTGATAAGGTTCACTAGTCACATTGATATATAATATTATTTATTAATAAAACTATGGGAAGGGAAAATCTAGATAATTTTCAATCCTCCTCTTCTATAAAAGAATTACATGTCACTTGATACACTATCCTACGATGCTTTCCTCTAGAGGGTGTACTCATAGTGATGGGTGATGCTCATGGTTTAGTCCACTTCAGACCAATATATTCTTGGGTTTTCAATTTTATAAAATATTTATAAAACATTATAATTTTGTATATATTTAAAAAAAATTCTATATGAAAAGTTGTAGCATTTTCAACCTAAAATATTTGTGTTAAGGTGAATACATGGGGAAATGAATAGTTTATGTCTATGGGATTTCATCACTCTAATTTATGCAATTTTTTTTATTAAACGTTATTATTAAAATATAATTGTATAATTATTCTTATATTTTAATAATGTAATATTATATTTGGTAATTTATAATTTATTTAAATTTTATGATAGGGAATGAAATATATTTTTTTATTAATAATTTTAAATATGAATTTTAGAAGGAAACATAAATATTTTGGATGAAATTTTTATTGAAAAATATTCATTAATTTAATGGAAAATATGTCCAATCACCTATATAAAGTCTATATCCCAAGATGAAACTAGAAACCAAAATTTTTGGATGTGAATGATGAACCTCGAATATAGAAGATACACTATTCAGTGTGCATGGAGATAATATTAATGGGTGTTTCCACTATAGAACTAGTTTGTAGGGGTCCAAATGAGTTTTAAAACTAGTGTATCACTACATAGAGTGATTCATTTTATAGACAAATAATTAACAACTAAATTTATTCACATAACACTTATATAGGATTTATGTTTTATAAGGTAATCTAAAAATTCAGAAAAATAATATTTTTCATCATGGTCTATGTTCCTTCATCTTCGTTTCAGTCATATAAATTGTAGAAATTGTTCCTATTTCATTGAATTTCTATTTTTGATTATAAAGAGCTTGACCGACACATGATGTTAGAATATTGTTGTGTGGTTCGATTGAATCATTAATAAAATAATATTTTAACAAAAAAATATATTCCATATTGTATATAACATGAAAAACTAGAATGAAACAAACATTGAAAAACATTTCATTTTATATGATCATTAAATTTCTAGTAATTGATATTGTTAGTATGAATTGATGTAATCATATTATTAAATACATGTATGATTTTCCTTATCATTAAAAGACTCTAATATTGTGTCCCAGAGTTTGTTCCTTCATTATGACATTGGTTCATGATACAAGGGATCTCACCAAAATGTTTAATCATATTAGAAGTCCTAATAAACCAGATACATACAATATTTTTTTATTAAATTTAAAACATTGAAAACATAATGATATTTTTTATAATATCCTAATTAATATCCTACTAAAAGGATAAAAAGTTATTGGTGAGACAAAATTATATTTCAGGGTCACATGTAGAAGAATATGTCATGATGAAATATGGAGTAATAAATATAGATAGGTAAATAATTGGAATCACATTCCATTTATTTGAAAAATTTTATCATGAAATAAATCCATAAATAATATTATATGCTAATATCATGGATAAAAATAACTAAATTAGTAGTGATATATAATTTCCATATCGGAGGTCATGATCTCTAAGATCATGAAATATTTATCACATAATCATTGTTCTAAGACAACATAATTAATTGGTAGGTAAACACCAAATGCCAATTTAATAATTTCTCATTATAGATTTGTCTGAAGAGTATTGATAATGCATTGAAGAGCTATGTATAATATTTAGACACCAGACAATTTATTTAGAATGAATTGTAGAAATACCAAATAATAAATCAATTTTTGGAATCAATATTCTTAATTAACAAATATCTATATTGATTAGAAAATATATAACATAAATATTTTCTAAATCAATCAAAAAAACATCTATTGTTAACCACCATATTTAAAAATGATATACGGTCTAAAGATAATACTATGCAGGATTAAAATATTTTGGCTATTTTAGACGAACATAATTTCTATGGAAAATTTATGTCAATAAAGTAAATATTTTTACCGAATTTCAATGATGTAAAGTTAAATAAGAGATGTAAATTTTCATCAATTCTATGTAATGATAGGGTTTTTACTAAAACCATGTCCCTTTGAGAAATAAGAAAAATATAATTGAAAAATAAATTAATCATTCATAACAATATTTTAATACAATGCCATAGAAAAATGTTATATGATATTAAATATCATCTAAAATTAATGGAAGCTAGAAGATCAATTAATTCCATATACAATATAAAATACATTCATTTTAAATTTTTGTTATAAAATTTAAAAAAATACAGTATTAGAAATTATTATATTTTTTTTAATAATATTTAAATATTCAATGATAAAAGTTTTTGTTAATAAATCATTTGATTAAATTTAAATGAATTTTGTAATCTTATTTAGAAATAAATGGAAATGGAAGATAAATATATCAAATAAAATAGAGAAATATGATTGGATTTTCTTTTAGACTTTTGTTTGTTTAATTAAAAAAGAATAGATAAGAAAATATTTAAGATTTTGTTAATTTATTAAATACATCTAGGATATAATTATATATGGGGTTTATGATGGTTGGACTATATGATTCCATAAATAAAAAATATATCAATCATGGTGAATTAGATTGAAAAAAAATATATCATATTTTATAAATTTTAAATTATAACCCCTTAAAATATAACCATCAATTGAAAATTTAGTAATCAAGAATAATTATATATTCATGTGAAATATAAAATCTAGTTATTATATATAATTTGTAAAACTAAATATGTACTTAATACAAAATTTGTCTTAGTCTAATGAAAATAGAGATCAAATCATTTTCAAAGACCATATGATTGAAGTGATAATAAATCAATGAATTTAATATGAGTTAAAAATATAAATCAACACAATAAAATTGTAAAAAAGAATTATAAAGTCAGTTTTTATTTAAACATTTATCATCGAATAACAGAAAATATGAATTGTAAGTATATCCAATTGAATGGAAATTATGTTAAGAATCCCCTTACCTCAAGACTGACATGCCTCATAGGTTACATGACCTCATATATAATAAATTCTAATTTATTTTTAATCAATACCTGACTCATTAATATATATATCATATGATATCGATATGTACCAATTTAATACCCATTTATTAATAATTCCTTATTATAATTGTCATTAACAATTGTATCATGTAATTTTTCATTATAATTTTTTTATTAGTTACAAAAATTGTATATTTAATATTATTATATCATGTTTATTTTTTTAACTATCAAATAAAATTCATATTTTTTAATTTGTATCTGTTTATAATCATCCATAAAAAATAGAGAAACACAAAAAATGATTTAAACGATTCAAAGTCACGATATGACATACCTATGAAAGATGGTTGTTTTCAATTTATTATAGATTTAATGAAGGAAACGTAAATATTAAATCACATATTTAAAATAATTATTATTTTTAACATATCATATATATTCATTATCAATTAATTTTTTACCATCAATTTAATTTATTAATGACAAACAGATCACATAACTTCATGGAGGTGGTAGTCCACACATACGCATGAGCAATATTATCATTTTAAAATGGATTTTTAGGTAAAAAGGTAAATGTTATATTATAATTCAATAAGAACAATTATGTTGTAAATATCATATATATTCATTACCTCTATATTTATAACCAGCCATGTAAATTAATGATGAAAATATATTTCCCCGCCACGTAAAGACTGTAAGCTATACATACACAGAAGTAATTTTTTCGTATTGAGAAAAATAGATAAAAAATTGTTTTGACATGATAATAATAATAACATATAATTATATTGATGGTACTGGAGTAGTTTTTTAGGATAGGTAAATCATATATAATTGATTTTTAAAAAAATTAAATTTAATGATTTGATAATTATGACTACATCTTTATCAATAAAATTCCACATAAATATACTGTAATGTCCAATGGAATGTTAATTAAAGAAGAAAAGAACATAAAATTATTTTATAGAGAAGTTCAAATGATTATTTCATATGGTTTGGTAACAATGTATGTATTATTTTGGTTTAAATAAAAGATATAAGGGGTGTCATACTATAATTGATTGGAGGGAGACCATATAAATTAACTAAATTTTTTAATACAATATGCATTTAACATATATCAAATGGTTCAAAAATAAAGTTAATTGACATATAATAGGATACTTTTCAATATATAATGATCCCATATAATCATTAATTGTTTATAGATAATTTTAATCCTTATAATTTAGATCCAAAATAGGGAAAATTAATTTTAACCATAGTTGTGTTCATGCTATTTCAAATATTAAAGGGTTTTAATTTTACAAATAAGGTGAAAATCAGATAATAAATGGACTAGTGATGATATTTAGGACTATATATTATACATCATATCCCCATAAATTTTTCTTAATATTAAATAATTTAGTAAAATATTACATTTTGAATATATCATAAATAAAATTTCAATCATTATTTATTTAATTTTATAGTAATGTTATGAAAAAAATAAATAATTAGAAATTAATTCATTAATAGATTCCAATTACAAAATATTAATCAATAGATGTCAGCAAAAAAATAATTCAAACATATATTATTAAATTTAATATTTAAAATGTTGTCTATAATTTTTTTTATTATTCAAATAAATATTAATTCATGGTAACATATGAATTTAATTAATTATTCAATCACTAAATATTGAAAATAAATTATCATAATAAATAATATTAATTTATATTTCATATCATAATTACAAACCAAACATAAAATCTTTTTATCATTATATAGAAAATTAGATTTCTTAAATTTAATTGTGTGAAATTTTATTTTTATTCATTTCATTATGTAATATAAAGGGAAATATCAAAGAAAATTTACACCAAGGGACCATATTTTTTGGTGTTAGATGGAAATGGATTACCTCTATTAATCCAATAGGTTGATGTAATGTGATATATAAATTTAAATCCTAATGTTAACGTTATATCCATGTTTTACCTCATTTACAAAAATTAGGGGACAAATATCTACCATGGTTTCCTCCCAAAATGAAAAAAAATAATATATATTGGTTCGAGTAACTAGTTTGAGAGACTTGTGCGAGCTACCAATGTGAGCAGCCACTCCCACTCACCTGTCACACCCTGATACATGAGTATAGATTTATTTAATTTTTTTGATCCTTAAATAAGTTTTTTCTATGGTTCGGGTGTGTCCCGGATGAATTGATTCTTTGAGTATTGATAAAATGTGTACTCTTTGGTGTCGACATCGTCAATCACATGGGCAGAGTGTGACGTTGGAGCCTCACAACCTCACCCTATCAATTTCGCATCTCGTTGTCTATAGAGATTTGAAATAAAGAGTGTTTATATTTAAAATGTGTGCTAGTTGATGTGTCGTTTAAATTTTATTGTGTTAAGAATTTTATTTTTATTTAAATAATGTTACTACATTTATTATTTTTAATTTTTAACTTCATGTTATTATTATTATTATTATTATTATTGTCATTATAAACAATACAATCAAAATTAATGTTATTTAAAATTGTTGGAAATCATTTTATTGTTGTTTTAATATTATGGTCATTATAAATATTATTATTATTATTATTATTATCATGAATTAATGTTTCTTTTTATAGTATTGATTTGTGTTGTTTAATATTATATATATATATATATATTTTTTTTCCCCTAACTCTAATTATTGTGTCTTTTTTTTCCTTCGGCGGCCTGTCCCCTATCTGTGCACCGCCACCCTCCTTCAGCGCAGGTTGGGCCAATGCCCTCCCTTCCTGGTGTACGATGCACCATCCCCTGCACCACATCAGCCCAGTTCACCCCTCTCTATCTTCCCCCCTACTCAGCTTCCACCTATCCTTTGCACAAAGGTGAACTGATCCTCCCCTGTAGTTCCCTCCCCCACCAGCCGCCTCAACCCTATGGCCCAGGTTCCCTCCTCCTATACATGGAGAACCTACCTAGCCCACCAGCGCTCGGACTACTCTCCTCTGTCTGCCGCTGCATAGCCAGCCCGCGACTCCTACTCCCAACGGCATAGCTGCCTTGAGCAGCGCACGCCACTGCTCCCTCCCCCCTTGCAGAAACCCACATAGCAGCCCTCTAGTGAACACAACCTCCTTCACCCGCCTTTCATATATCTACAACATCTGCCTCACTACCCAACTGCCCGAACACCTACCTTAGCTGGATCCCTCCCTTAATCCTCACACCATCCCTCCTCATTGTCCTTATCGCACCGCCCCGTCGTTGGCCATATTCTCATACAGTAACCTCCCAACTAAGGCCAGACTCTGCCCTCCCTTGTTAGACGTGAGAAGGCTATCCACCCATGCACAGTCCCGACCTCCCTCCCCTGCGCAAAACCCCTCGGTTTCTCTAGTTGTGATGACCCTTTACTCCTGGCCCTGCCTTCTCCCAGTCGGTGCACCCAACCTCCATCCGACCAGCCCCACACTTTGGTATAAACAACTTCTATAATTACTATATTTTATTTAGTTAAATAATTAATAATTAGTGGACATTTTGGTAGGTTTCTCGGGTTTGCGTCGTCGTCACACTTCAGTTATGTGGTGAGCATTTCTTCCCGCCACTTGGTTTCACATGATCTAGTGGAGTTTTTTTTGTGTCTGAGTCCTTGATATTTATTATGGAAAGTTTTGGAATTTATCATGTGGTTTCAGACACGCGTTGTGTCATCGCGCCATGGTTCTGAGGTTGTTTGGTCGTCATGCATTGATCTCGAGGCAGGTTCCCATGGCACTGCTTTTAAAATTTTATTTTACATTTATTTCATGATGTTTTCACCCTATATATATATGTGTGTGTGTGCTAAATATTATTATGAATCTTATGATTATTTCATTTAGTATAAAATTTAATTATTCAATTCTTATGGTGTAAAAATAGTGTCTTATTTGATGTGATTGCACATGCCAAATGATCAATTAAATATTTTATTAATTTTAATAAATATTTATTAATATTAGATAATTAATTTTTAAATAATTTCTTAATGTAAAAAATTACAGTTTATTTTATACAAGAAACTTGAAATATTTTCTTGATGAGAGGACGAACAATAGTGAAAGAATGCGCATTTGAATTTTAAACACAATTCACGAAATTTCAAGAAAAGCTCAGATTTTAATGATAAATTATTTCTTCAGAAGCATGAACAAGAATTTTAGTTCCCTCTAAAGTTGTGATTGTGAAATTTGATCAATTCCCATTGGAAAGTTTTTGGAAAATGATGAAAATGTTTTAATTAAAACCCTGTTAGGATAACTCTCCTTCCTTGGTTGCGAATGATTTTTTGGGATCCCATGCTTAGAGGATCCCGAGTGATTGAATGGTTTAAATGAAAGAGGTTGTCCCCTGGGGTTTTTCGGGGTGATTCATGTTCTGCACTATTATATATATATATATGTGTGTGTGTGTGTGTGTGTGTGTGTGTGTGTGTGTATGTTATTGGATGCTCAGCTAACATCAGTTGGCTCACCCCCCTTCTAAATACATGGGACATGGGAATCTGGCATATTGAGAGAATATTCTAATAAATATTACTGCATTGGAAGGTTATGGTACTAACTAGTGGCCCATAGTAGGTGTTTATATTTGGATTATTACTATGAGATTTTCCGTTTGCCTTCCTGAGAAAAAATGGTCGAGCGTATTGGGTGTTTTGATTTCATCATGTGTGACATGTCAACGAGGATGATATATCATCTATTGGTGTCTTTTCTATTATTCTTGATCTCCTAGGTTCACCCATGTTTGTTGAATTTAAGTTACTTCTACTGATAATTTGGTTCTTGTATGTATTTCTACGTTTCCATTGTTGTGTACTTATTCTTGTGAATTTTTTTATATTGTTTTCCTTAGAAAGTGATAAATTGTTTTTGACAGGGTTTCTAGAAATGGTATTCTAATGAAAGTGTTTAATCCCTTTGAACAAATTTGAAAATATAAAAATCACTTTCTCATTCAAAAAATCCATTTACACTAATGAAATGATCCCAAATTTGGAAATGGTTAAGGTAAATGGTTCATACTATGCTTTTAAGTAAAATATTTATGAAAAAATACTTTTATAAATTGTAATTCAAACGTGAAATGATTATTCATTTATTTTAAATGTAGTTCATTGGGAATACATATCGAGAATGCCTACTGAGTTTTAACACTCATGCCTATAGTTATTTTCTATTTTTTAGTGTTTTTGCAGGATACAACTTGAGTGTTCTTGCCTTGGGTGACATTTGATCGTCAATTTGGAGAGTGACCCGCAAGGTCGCACGGATTTAGTTCAGACATCGTGTTTGGTTAGTTTTATTTTCCTTTGGTTCTTGTTTGGTTTTTTTGTTCGTTTTAATTTTTCTGCATTTCTTTGTATTATTTATACTGCTTTGTTTCCTTATATTGGGGAAAATTGTTCCCACAACCTATGTTGATGCCATGACACTTATCGCTAGCCAGGGAGGATCAGAAACGCCTCTCGGGCCATGTCGCGGACCGGTTCGGGTGACCTGTTCATGGTTGACCTGGATTGGTTCATGACATCACCAATCTTGACTCAACAATGTGATTAAATAGTTAGTAATCATCCTTGTGACCAATCGTTGTGACCAACTCTTATAAAAACTTGAAATTTGAAAAACTCATGAAATAATCCTTTGTGCCCTCCCTGAACACAAAAGGTCCCATTTTCTCACAATTTAATGGACCGAACTTATCTATTCCATTACATCAGACACGTCTCAAACTATTTTTGAACCCATGGATTATAATACAACCCAATGGAAATGATGGAAAGGGTCCAAAATACCATCCCTTGAGATATCTCTCAAGATTCTCAATACATTTTGAACACACCAACCCCATGGTAATGAAGTTCAAATATATATAATACATTATACGAAATCTCCCAGAGGATAAAACTGTGAAATAAAAAAAATGACACATAAATTGGTTTAAAAACTCCAATATGTAAGGAATAATAATTAAAACCCATAATAAAACCATGGACTGTAGAACATTCAAAGTAATTTCTTCAAAATATTTCAATTGGATGCGATTGATTTCAATTATAGAAAAAAATTGGTATACCTTTTATATCAATAATATCATATAGACATTTAATTGAATGAATATATATACATTCATTTTCCTCATTTGTTAATCTATAAAATATAAAATGAAAATAGTTAAAACATATTGGGCATAACATATCATGAAAAAATAGATTCTCAAGATTGATTAACAATATATTAACAACATAGGCAAGATATTTATGGCGCCTCATTATACCATTTTGGTGGATTTTAAATGCTAAAAATTATTTTTCAAATGATTCATTACATTCCATACATGTATCACTGAATTTTATTCAGAAGCATGTTATGTTGAAAACCTGAATATTAGATAATTTCTTTGAAAATATTTAATGAATTTCATAGGATAATAAAACAACTTTGAGTGAAATCACATTTTTAAATGGAATTATATGAAAATAATAATTGTGAAATCACATCCATCAAATCCATGAAATACACTTTTCTTCTACATGTTTCCCAAGACCTACTGACACAAATATAAAGGGTTCAGGTGTTAAATTTTTTTCTTATTTATAAAAATATAACCCCATAAATTCCTTTACCATGTTAATATTAATAAAATTTGTTATAAAATTTAGAAAAAAAATAAATTAACAAATGGAAATCATCACTGATATGACATGGGTTATATATGTAATAGTTTATCTGAGTATATTATTTCAGTTTTTTCATAAAACAAATAATTAGAAAAAACATACTTATACAGAAACAACAAGGGATTTATCATTTCTATTTTATATTTTTCACAGTTCACATGACCATATGCATATTTTTCAAATAACATTCATCTACAAACAAAAAAACATATATTAATATATATAGAGAGGTAACAAAATAATAAAAATAAAAGGAACTCATCCAGATGACCATGATAATGTATACTTTGGGAGGAACTAACTCACCATCACGGTTTTAAAACATGTCATAATATAACGCATACTAATGCAGTTCATGTGTTTTCATCTCTTAAAATTTTTATTATCATAACAAGTGCTATAAATATAAGATAAAAATCCAACAAACATGGTGGTATTAAAACAATATCTGAGCTTGATAAAAAAGGATAGTTACACATGGGAGGAAATCCATTCTTTTTTAGCTTCTTTATTTCCAAAACAACTAGTTTATTTTATTGACAACATTATGTGATTAATAAATTTTATATAAAGTGATGTATTCCATCAATATAATCACAAAACATCACAAAGAAACATTGTCCATATTACCATAATAACTATATAACACTACTACCACACATTACTACCACCACACCTATCTAACGATGTCCAAACATACCATCCAAGAAAATCATCCCACATAATTTCTCACAACCACACATATTATCTTTCCACAAAACATCCATCATCCACATAACCAAATTTTAAAACTTATCCTCCTCACACACCTAACCAAAATTAAAAATTATCATCACACACAATGCCCTAAAAAAATATCAAGAATTTACCTTACCCATGTTGATATATTATATCATTTGGGTGGTACATACTCACCATCATAGTTCTAATCACAATAAAATAAAACATTTCTTCGGTAGGGATAAAGAATTACCCTCCATGTATTATTGATGGTTATTAAACCACATGTTACATTTGGAATCACAACAGGAATAACAATAACACATTTCTGTAATATAAATCATCTTACAGAACTATTTCAAGGATTATATTATATTAACCCATAATTTCACATAAGTAAATTTGAAGAAAATTAAATTTTACATGCGGAACTGATTGATTAACCATAAATATAATCTATTTTCATTTTTATGGGATGTTATTCTTAAAGAAGTAGTCATAATATGGGTAATATAATCTATAATAATCACAACACAGACAAGGATTCCAACAACATTTATATTCAGAGACAAGTATAAAAACATCAATGAAATGATAACTATGAAACCACAAAATGAATTAACATTCCAGTTTTATTTCTAGTGAAATAATCTACCGTAAATTTTAAATAGTTCAAGAAAGACTCCATGTTAATGACAAAACAACACAAAATTTATCATTAAATAAAATTTTTAAAATTTTTAATAAGGCATTCTAGTTTCATTATATTATCATGAAAATAGACATCTAAATTCTTTTAAAACAATTATATATGTTATATTATTGTTTTCAATTAAAATACTATATTACAAAAACAACATGTTGTCATAATAATCTAAGTAAAACATGCTTTTGGACAACAAAATTTAAACTACACAAGTTTTAAACTATGTTTCATAATTTTTCATGATCAAGGTGAATATTATTCAATCATTTCATTTTTCAAGGAGAAAATACTTTTATTAAAAAATAAAGACAAAATGATTCAGCATATATATTTAAAAGGAATGTATTAAACATGATACATGTACATGACATTCATATAAGAATTTACCTAGTTACCACACCAATGATCTCAACTTCTGGAATGCTTCACATAAAAAACTACACATGAGTTAACCTGAGTTTTATAGTTATTTATATATTATAAATTATTATCATTTATAAAATAATAATTTTAATCACTTACAAAGATCTAATTCTCAAAAGTTTACCACAAGAAATTCTTATCATCTTCCAAATTTTGAAAATAAATGTATAATTTATTTCTATCATGACACATGATTATAATATATTTTTATCTCAATAATGTATAAAACAGAACATGAATAAATAAAAAGAAAGTCATTATTTCCATGGTTTCTAATGTTTCAACCAATAAATAATGAAAACAATTCCATGAATTTCATAATTTATATTTATAATGAAACATTTGACTACATTTTAAAAACAAATGATTATGGAAAATTATAGTTGGAATGTAACAAAAGAATTTTTGGCTCACATGGAATCAAGAATACTTTTATGAATTATTTCAAGTCAAATAATTTTATCATGATTGTGTGAAATCCACTTCAAACTATTTGAATATCATATAACCCTTTGTTCTTGGTTAAAGGAATAACATCATAAAAATTAATTAATTCTTTTACCAATATAATCATGAGAAAAGTTATAGAAACATGACTAAAATATCATGATTCATTTATTGAATTTTATCCAAAAAAATATTGTATTCAAATTAGAACAAAAGTCATTATGATCCATGTACATTTCATATGATCTCAACTATTCAAATGGTGTATCCACCCTTGGTTTTTTGGTAGTATCGGAGTCCTTGCATCATATCACGGGGGGATAAAATCCTATGTCATAGTCTATCATCACAGGCATATGTCATGCACCAAGGTCACTTAACTCTATTTCCCCACCAACTCAGGATATCCTCAATAGGCCTAACCCCAAAATCCATCCTATCTCTCAACCAGCCGCATCTAAATCCATTTTATTATGACCCCCTCCATCTAAAGATATCATTCATGTGATGGAAATGATGAAAGGGATAAAATGACCCCAATTCGATCCACTAATGGGCCTCAAGTTAGTGACTAGCACTAGGGGTACATGGATGCCACAATATTGGAGGCATTTCCATTTATATCAAAACAAGATAAGTGTATATGATAAATAAACTACAAAAAATTGATGACATATATATTTTAATTAAATACAAACCATCCAACAATGCATTTTTAATTAAAACTGATCCATATAAAAAACTCAAAATGAAATCCCTTATAATAAAATCCAAGATAGTGACACAACAATAGCTCCAATGTCCTGAAGTAAAAATGTCTATCACAGTCCATGAAGTCATAATTGACTCCCAAGAATTCTTTATTATAGACATCAGGTGAGCGTTAAGGTATACTCATTGTGAATCCCAATGACTGTCAGACACATGTGAAAATAGCATAAAAATCAACCCATGTGAATAATGATGAACCAAACCACACCAATTCTGGTATATTAACCACCCCAACTGCACCATGGATCGCTCAACAATTAACATTTTTCATGTCATATAATGTTATGCACATCGATGATTTGGGTACCCCACACCACTTCTCAATTATTTATCCATTCTTTCCTAATGGAAAATGAATTTATTCTCACATCAGTTCAAAAGAACCACGTCACAACACATTCACACACACATAGACCACATATCTATTCACATCAACTGGTAAAAAGAATACATCACACCATGCTTGCCCACATTATTGCCTCATACATAGTCCTATCACTTGGGAAACTGAACGAAATAACATCTCTCCCAAACACACCCCTACCTTCCAGCTAGCACAGTCACTTAGAAATATTAATCATTTCAAAACCTGCCCGCACACAATTGGGCCTCACAAACACATCACATACCTCCCAAAAACACCCGAGACAAAAACTATATCTCATCACAAATACACCTGGGAAATCACTAAAAATCTCATCTCAAAGACACCTGGGAAGATAAAACATGGTCGTACACACTTAGGCCTCACATCCACAGCCTCCACGAAGAATAATAAGCTATAAACACTTGGATGAGGGATTATGGAAGACAGGGTGGGCAATCATCCATCCTCCCACCATGATGTTTGGAAAAAATACCCTCCAAAATGATGATGGAGGTATTCGTCACATATATCTCAACTAGGGTGTGGTGTGTATACAAATCACAAGAATGTAAAATGTGTATAAATTTATAGATATATCACACAGGCCCATATGCATCATGAATCTCAAAAGAAATCATGAATTCACTGGTGGAGCACAATCACATGACTCATATGGAATAATGGTTTTGCGAAACTCATACCAAGATAAAGGAGAGGGAAACAATTATCAAAAGTCCATGAGCATAGAAGGACTTAATCTGAGAAACTTGTGACATGAAATTGTTTTTTATTTTCCAATAATGTTAGATCACAATAATACTACATTGTTTGACCATTTAGAATGATCACATTCTTTTATAAAATTATATATATGATTTTTATCCCTTAAATTATATTCAAATCGAAATAAATATGGTCTTGAATTAATTTTTGGTCAATGGAAACATTAAATGGTTTAATTAGAAAAACTTGAGAAAATATAAGAAATAGAAAAACTATTGGAAATGACACACTTGTGTGAGATACCATTGACATTAACCAGTGTTAGTCATCAGTGTAAGACACTGGTGAGAACTTCCAATGTGAGCTACCTTTCAGTCTCAGTAGTCCTGACTCATTGTTGAGAATCACATGGCAACCTACCATTGTGGTGTACCGTTGTGGAAACAAGAAATTATTAAAACTCTTCAAATGAGTCATCAAGAACTATCAAGACACATCCAATATCATATTTTCACTATGTAATGGACTAGAGTGCTTTGGTCCATTGCATGATGAATTTAATTTATAAAAAAACGACTCTTTAAGTAAAATACTATTTTAATAATAAATTCATGTATTAAATTAATTCCAAATTTTTTTATACTATCGATAATATAATATAATTAATTATAGTTTTGAATCATTTTAAATTAAAATTAAACATTATAAACTCATAAAAAATTTAATGTCTTCAAAAAAGGGAATTTTTTTACTATTAATGGAAAAAATGGTTTTGATTAAAAATAACAAAAAACAGTTATAAAATTTTCATATTCTTATATCAAAATTTATATACCTCTCATCACAAAAAATTTTTAATTATTGAAAAATTTAATTAACATGTTTTCTCAAAAAAATTGTAGAATCAATTTTGAAGAAAAAATATTTTTTAATAATAAAATCCTTATAATAAAATATTAGTAATTATTTCATTATAATTAATAAATAGATATTTACTGAGCATAATCATCAAATATAATTCATAACATGGTTATTCTAGTTTATACATACCAATCCAATGGATCAGTTATTATGGACATAATTAAATAATAATATATCTTGGTAAATTTAGTCATTGTGTTGGATGTTATATATACTATCAAACAAACTATTCTTAAAAATGTTAGTTATTACATTCTTCCCTAAAATGAATTCATACATAAAATTTTAATGAATATTACTTTCTATATAGATAAATTTTTTCTTTTCCATACATATTTAGGTTATCTTATTACTTCCTCCATTTTCCAATATATATAATGTACCATTACTAGTAGAGTTATCCAATTTCTTAATACTATTTCTATTGTGTAATGATTTTGGATAATATCTTCATAGTACGATAGATCATGTGTCAATTATATTTATTCCTTGTTGAGTGATTTTTTTGGCTATAGTATACAAATATTTTTCAACAAAATATGAATGACATATTATATATTTTATAGGATTATAGAATATCTAATTGACAAGCCTCAAATAAAATTCTATCTTGAATGTCCAAATATACTTGGGGATTAGTTCTAGCTTTTTCCCTAACCTTATAACACCATTTATGGAGTTTATTCTATGAAAAAATATTTTACCATACAAAATCACGTATCATTCCTTTGGTTATTGACAGAACTCTTTCGTCATCAATGTAGTACATTAATATGATTATGAAAAAACATTATCATTTTTATTTTCACGTCAATAATAATGATAACCATATGTTTTATTACAAAATATTATCCCAAAGAACATTTTTATGACATATATTTCTATACAATTCATTATAAGGTTCCATTTGAATAGTTTAATGGAAAATATTTTTTTTGGAAAACACTACCAATTGTAAGAAATGATCCCACATTAATTAAAATCCATGTGACCATAGACTCAACATATCTCCTAATGTATAAATAGTCTTTTCATACATTCCATCTGTTTGAGGTTGATAAGCAGTACTTATATATTACATAATATCTAGAAACATTTGAATACATTTCAATAATATTAAATTTATATGTGGATTACAATCAGACACAATTGACTTAGGTGAATCATGAAGCCTTACAACATCATTAAAATATAACCCTCAAAGGTTAAGAAGTGCAAAAACTTCTCTTATATAGATAATTTTTTTGAGTTTTTAACAAAATCAATAATAACACATTATGTAACATTGATTATTTGATTCACTAGTAATATATTGAAATGCTCCACAGTAATGTCAACAAATTTCAATAAAGTAATAGGTATGTGTTTTATGAATCTTCTAGGAATATTTATGATGATATTCACTTTTTTATAATCAAAGAAAATTGATACATAATAAAAAAACCACTTCATATTATCCAACTATAAAAGTTCCTTTAACTATATATACATATGGGTACTACCATGGTGTATAGAGAAATATGATATATGAAGTTAATCCAACAAATACATTTTAAATTCATGTTTATATGGGAGTAATATACACTTCATAAATTTCATATTTCTATCATAATATATGAATTCTGTAACACCTAGATATTTTTATGGGAGATATATATTTATTAATTTAATTGATATCTTCTTTGGTACGCTACAATAAGATAAGATTGAGCTATATGAAACACTGACTTAGCTAGAGGTATATTCAACACTATGTTTGTGTTGTGTTTACCACAATGTTGAATTAATTTGATAGAAATAATTTCACGCAAGACTGAGTTATGTGAAGAACTGATATTATTATGTCAACTTTTAACCTATTCATCATTATGACAGGAATGAACTATACTAACTTTCTTCTCTAAAACATTTTAAATGAAAATATGTGTGATTATAAAATAATAAAATCACTAATTGTTTATTTAATTAAATAAATATATGTTTAATATATTCAATATATTTTATAATGTAAAGTTGTAAACCCGCACTTCCAAATTTTTACTAAAAAGTGCTATTTATTTTTTTTGTATAAAGGGTAACATAAAATTACATAGTTGATTATATATTTTTATACCTTTTCTAGTATAGTTTCTCGAGGATTAGAAGAAATGTATAGTGCCACATACATGACTTATTTTGAAGTTAAATTTCATTTATTTTCCTTTCATTCTTTGTTTTGGATGGTTTCAAAGGTTTTATGGAGAAATAGATGAGTTTTAATGAATTGGGCCAAACCGTGAGCCCAATTCTAGATTTAATAATAAATATTGTTTCCTTTATAACTTTTTAATTTTTTAATATTTTTCCCAAATTCCAATTCCTAAATGGGATCCTCTGACATATTAACACCAAAATGTAAATGTGGAGCGTTTATAAATCCATAATCATGTTGGATATGGGTTTTCATTTAAGATATTGGGTCTGCCCGAAGGCCCATTTCCTGCATTAAAAATAATTTTTTATTTTTTTATATATCCTTCACTATTTGCGTTTTTTCGGTGATTCCACCTCCCCCTCGACCCTAAGAAACGCAGGCGCGCTCCCATTTCCTTTCCCCCCTCCTTGGAGCTATTTGAAATCGCGAATTAGGGATGATCTTCATAGGGTGTCTCAAATCGGCCAGAATTGAAGAGGTAACTTCATACCTTTTTAACACTCTCAATTCTTACTCTTTTCCCTCTATTCCAGTTCCTAAATTACCTCCTAAATCTTGTTCGAACAATCCCTGAATTTTGGCTATTTTCAATTTCAGAAACTATTGTTTTTGGAGAAATTAATTCAGAATACTTCAAGTAGGTGAGTCTATTTCTTTACTCTTTCAAATTTCTTAGGGATTCATCCCTAATTCTTGAATTATTAGAATTAAAGAAGTAAGGGTTCGTGACTAGGTTCTAAATTAATATACTTTGAGTGAAATATTGAGGTTTTAGGTTTCTTTTAACTTCCTTGAGATGCGGCGGTCGTGCGGTTGATGTTTCGCCCCAATATTTCAGGGTTTCGACATATTCGGTAGGTGATTCTGTGGATAACCATTTAATGATGAGTTAGTTTGCTTTATTAAATAATTTTACTTGTTCCTTATGTTTTTTGAATTATGAGAAAACCATTTTGGGTAGAAATAGTAAAGCATTTGTGTTTAATGTTACATTTTTGCTTGAAGTGTGTATTTTTCAAATGTATTTCATGTGTTATCTCTTGTGGTAGTTTTGTAAAATGTGGAAGTGATTTATTAGTTGTTGAAAGGGGCTACCAATTACGGTTCGGTAATGATATAGTTCTACTTGGGCCTAAAAAGGGGGTGTATGTGAATGGTTTTATTTGTATAACCTTGTTATACTCCTTGAAAGTGTTTTATGGATTTGTGTGTTCTCATGGGAATCTATTGTGATATTATTCAAGGTGATTATATAACATTTGAAATTGGATTATTACAGGTTTATTTGGCTTCCAATACTGTTTTGGTAGGGTATTGGTGTACTTTTGGCTTAAAAGCGGTTTTTGAAATGGATTTTATGTGCAAAGTTTGGGTATACTCTTTATAATTGTTTTATGAAAGATTTGAATGGTTTATTGGGTTGTGTAATAGGTGAAACTATATCAGCAAACTGTTTTGGTAGGAGTATATTTCTAAAAGTTCCATTTCATTTGTAAAAAGGCTGTTACATGATATGTATCATCTTGGAAATATTTTATTATATTGTTTGAAGGAAATATTGAGGAGTGAAAGTGATGTGAAACTGTTGTGGAGTGTTTTGTGTGAGTGTGATGTGAAAAAATGATTTTTTGATTATGAAAGAAGTGTTATTTTACATGTGTGTGGGCTGTTATATGAGTTTAAATATCTTATAATTGTTTTATAAAATTTTTTAATGGTTTTTTAGAAGTGTTGAATAAATGTGAAATGTGTTGTGGGCTATTTTGTTGTGATTCGGATTTCAAAATCATTTTGAATGAAAAATGGATTTTTGTGACTTGTGTGTTATACATATGGGTTGTTTGGTAAATTTTTGATGTGGAAATGATATTTTCATGTTCAATGTATATTTCTTTACTTGTTGAACTTGTTTGAGAACAAGGGGAAAACATGGGTATCTAGGTGGGTGGACGTGTACTAGTATGCTAGTGAATCCGTGTGGTTTGGCCTCAGTTTCACTTAGCAAAATTGATTCTTACAACTCTAAATAGACTACAATGATGATGATTGGGGACCAATAGGTTATTTGTATGTTCCCTACTAGTGGCTCGTGCATGATAATGGATATTTGTGATGGTTACTCTCACCGAGATACGAGGTACCTGGGACCCACAGCTAGCTAGTGCCTAGGGGTTATTTCCTATTTCTTGTGCTCATTATTTACTTTTTACTTACCATTGGCATATGGTATAGTTGGCTGGAAAATTCACTAGTGTTTACATTACTTTTAAAAGTGTTTATTCTTAATGATAGCCCACTTGAAAACTATTTTTATTCAAAGTGGCATCTTTTAGAAATTGTAACTGGCTTTTCATGTTTTTGAAAACATGCATGATTTTCCTCTTTAAATGTTTATCACATTGAATCTCTTAGTGGTGGTATCCTACTGGGCATTGGCTCACACTCTACTTACTCCTTTGGGGTAAAGTAGACTTGGTTATATTTGTTATCGCAGGTTTGGTACAGTTTTTTGTTCTAGTGGTTCGGGTTTCTAGCAGGTCCTTGGTGATGAAGTCTTGTGGAGGTGTCTTGAGGGAGGTTCCCCTTGAAATGAGGGTTCTTGGGCTGTCCTTATTTGGTTTTGTACATTTGGTATAGGCCTTTTGAGTTGTTTTAAGCTATGTAATTCAGTTCTGAATTTTGGTAAAAGATTGTTTGGTTTGAAAAATCATGATTTGTTTCATTGGATTGTTTTGTTGTTTTATGTTTATAAACTCTGGTAAATCGTTCCCAATTTTCATTTTATGATACCCGGGAACTTGTGCTAGCCCATGGGGATCGGGAAGGCCCTTCGGGCCTTGTCACAGGCTGGGATTGGTTCCATTTTTGGTGGCAATCGATTCGGTTCTTGACAAAATGGTATCAGAGAAGGTTCATGTTAACTCTTTGGGTCATGTTATTTGGGGAAGAGTCAGGATAGTCTGGAGTTAGGATTGTTGGGACATGGAATTCTAGTTATGCGTAGTGTGCCTAATCACCACACCTCATAATGGGATTCAAGTTTCCAAGGGAATTCTGGATTTATCTAAGTCTGTCGGTTTTCTTGGTTTGATGATGATTAAGGGAAATGAAAAGAGAGTTTGGTTAATGGTCCTAGTGAGCTCGTAAGGCCTGGAAAGAAATGTGGAGCCAAGGATATTCCCTAAAACACTCTCTGTGAAAGTGAAGTGATTGTAATATGGTGGCTAACCATATTTCCAAGTCACCCACTGAAACTAGTTTCCTCTCGCATTGTTTTGTGCTTAGGTTTTGAAATCTTGGCACTTTGGTTTTGAGAAGTGTATAGTTTTTGTGAAATTATTTTCAAATAAAGAGGGAATGGTTTGGTTTATGAAATGGCGGAATTGAAGTTTCAGAATTGTTTTTAAATGTAAAATGGTGCGCTTACACCTCTTTGAAAGCAGAAACTATATTGAAGTTGGTTTTGAAAAGTGTTTCCAATAGTGTATTCTAAACAATTAGAGTGTGTTTTAATGGGATGAGATGTTTTGAAATTGATGTGAATATCATGAAAGTGAGTTATTTTCTAAATGGTTGTGACTTTATAAATTTTTTTGTAAGATGTGACTTGGGATTTTGATCTCGTGGTTAGCGGTTATGAGAAAAAAGGATGTGTTCGTAGACCGATTTGGTTTTGAAAAGTGGAACGAATTTTTGTCTTAACCTTTGTTATTTCCATTAGTGACCACATGCATGGGGTTATATGGGATGATGGATGGTTGATGGCACGACTGGATGAGTGTCGGGACGGATATGAGGAGGGTGTCTGGTGGGGCACAAAAACCTTCACGTGTGAGGTGCTTGGGGTACCATTGGTGTATATGCTTACTACTAAACTGTTTGTTCTCAAAGAATTAATTTTAAAGAAAAACAGGATGTCTTGATGAATATTTTTGTATGGTTTGTATTATGGGTTTTTGAATATGTTGATGTTGTGGGATGTTTTGATTCTCAGAACCCCTTCTGTTTGAACTGTGTTTTGGGTTTGTGTTTGGTCGGTAAGCTGTGTTGTAGGGACAGTTAGTTGTCTATTTTGAAAAATGTTTTGGGATGCCTTTACGGTGGTTCCCTTCATGTGTTTGGAGCTGGTTTATGGCTTGTTTTGACCAATGGACGAGATTGGTTTGGTCCTTGGGTTCTCTCATTGGATAAGGTATGCCCCCATAAAGGTTAATTCATAACTGAAGCGCAACCTATATTATTTCTCCATTGGAAAATCCTCCAGTTGATCAATATAAGGAAACTATTTCTTGAGATTTTTAGATTGAGTATACACCATTTCCTTTATTTGTTTTGTGTATCTTCTTGTAGTGGGAGATTGATTATGGATGTTTGAATGTGACCTTAGCCTCTTAAGTTTCCTAATTTTTCAAAGGTGGAAGTGTTCGGGGCTTGTTAGGATGGATGAGTATTTGGATAGTGTCTAAGAGGAACTCTCGTTCATTCATAGTCTCTTCGAAGAAGGAGTTCATGTTAAACAACTAGTGTGGGAAATCTGGTCATGAGAGGATATTATGGCCACTTTCTAGAATTGTGTATTATTTTGGGATTTTGTACAAGTTCCCTCTCTATTCATTGTTTATATCAGTCGCAATGGTCTTGTTAGGTGATTCCTTGTGATTTCATGTGCTTGATTGACTGTAAATTTGAATGTTGGGAAATCATCTGAGAGTCTTTATTATGTTGGGAGAATGTCTCCTTTGAAAAAAACATAAAAAGTATATTCCATTTTAGAGGAAGGCGAGTATAAGTGTTCTTTACTTCTATTATTTCAAACCCGAACAAACAAGGTGTGATGTGTGTACATCTTTTAATCCCTTGTTTCAGTGAAATATTGAGTTAGGGTAAAGTGAGTTTGGAATGTGTTATGTCTTCAAAAAACTTTTTGGGGATTGCGGTGTAGTTGTTGATTGCAACGAAAGATGAATTATCATTCAGGTGGTTTCTAAAGCCTAACTGTGAGGCCGAAGATGCTTCAATATTTTGAGGTCCATCCATAGGTCTCGGAGAGAAGCTGGCGCGTAGTGAGGCGAAACCCCAGTGTCATTTAAACCCTTGTGCAAAGTCCTATCCTCAATATGAAAGATAAGAAGAGTTTAAACCTATGGTTTCATCATATTTCTTTTATTGTTCATGTTTGGTGAAAATATGTTGAGGGCCTTGTACCCATGTCATTTCCCAATTTTATTCCCTCCCCCTTTGGTTTCCATTGAGTCTTTAGAGAGAGGTATGAAGTTTGGCTAGAGAGGTTGACCACACAGTTTTCACATGGTTAGTAGTGACCATGCCCCCAAAAAACCATGTAGATAGAAGAATCTCCACCATTATTTCATGGTTTCCAAAACAGTGCAGACTAACCATGTGGTCATCCCAACACTTCATATTTTGGGGTCTTTCTGTACCGGCCCATGCTGGTCGATTAAGATTGTTGGTTCTTATGGTGGGGAGCCTATTTTGTCCCCTACCAATAACTTAGACTTATCCATGGTCAAGGATTGGTGGTAGGTAGTCTCATTCGGATCTATCATGCTACCTAAATCTTCATTGGGTAACCATTGAGATTGGAGAGTTCCAAATGGTTTAGTTATAGCAAGGTATGTGTAACCTTGTTCGATGTTGTTGTTCGTTTGAGTGATTTGCTTGAGTCTTGTTCGGATAGTGTTTGAGAAGTTTTCATTTGGGATAAAGCCTGAATGTGATTGATTGTTTCAGGAAAGTGGTGTATGATTTTGTTGTGAAGTATTCCTTCCTTAATTGATCAATGGAGGTGTTTTGGCCTTTGGGGGAGAAACCTGGAAAGGGAGTACAACTTGGTTTATCAGTTCGGTTTGGCTTTCGTATCTGGCCTTTCTGTAGCTTTCCGAGGATGGAAAGTTTTCATGGTGGGGAGAATTGTCACATACATGACATATTTTGAAGTTAAATTTCATTTATTTTCCTTTCATTATTTTTTCTAGATGGTTTCCAAAGGTTTTATGGAGAAATAGATGAGTTTAAATGAATTGGGCCAAACCGTGAGCCCAATTTCAGATTAAAAAATAAATTTTGTTTCCATTATAACTTTTTAATGTTTTAATATTTTTCCCTAATTCCAATTACTAAATGGTCCCCTCTGACCTATTAAGACCAAAATATAAATTTGGAGCCTTTATAAATCCATAATCATGGTGGATATGGGTTTTTATTTAAGATATTGGGCCTACTTGAAGGCCCATTTCCTGCATTAAAAATAATTTTTAATTTTTTTATGTCTTCTTCACCATTTGAGTTTTGTTGGTGTTTCCACCTCCCCCTCGACCCTAAGAAACCCAGGCGCTCTCCCATTTCCTTTACCCCTCCTTGGAGCTCTTTGAAATCGCGAATTAGGGCTGATCTTCTTAGGGTGTCTGAAATCGGCCAGAATTAAAGAGGTAACTTCATCCCTTTTTAACTCTCTCAATTCTTACTCTTTTCCCTCCATTCTAGTTCTTGAATTACCTCCTAAATCTTGTTCGAATAATCCCTGAATTTTGGCTGTTTTCAATTTCAGAAACTATTGTTTTTGGAGTGATTAATTCAGGATACTTCAAGTAGGTGAGTCTATTTCTTTCCTCTTTCAAATTGCTTGGGGTTTCTTCCCTAATTCGTGACTTATAAAAATTCCACAAGTTAGGGTTCGTGACTAGGTTCTAAATTACTGTATTTTGGGTGAAATATTGAGGTTTTAGGTTTCATTTAACTTCCTTGAGGTGTGGCTGTCGTGCGGTTGATGTTTTGCCCCAATATTTGAGGTTTTCGACACATTCGGTAGGTGATTCCGTGGATAACCATTTAATGATAAGTTAGTTTTCTTGATTATATAATTTAACACGTTCCTTATGTTCTGTTCATTATGAGAAAACCATTTTTGGTAGCAATAGTAAAGCATTTGTGTTTAAAGTTACATTTTTTCTTGAAGTGTCTATTTTTCAAATGTATTTCAGGTGTTATCTCTTGTGGTAGTTTAGTAAAATGTGGAAGTGATTTATTAGTTGTTTAAAGGGGCTGACAATTATGGTTGGGTAATGATATAGTTCCATGTGGGGAAAAAAGGGGGTGTATTTGAATGGTTTTATTTGTATAACCTTGTTATACTCCTTGAAAGTGTTTTATGGATTTGTGTGTTCTCATTGGTATCTTTTGTGATATTATTCAAGGTGATTATATAACATTTGAATGTGGATTATTACATGTTTATTGGGCTGCCGATTCTGTTTTGGTTGGGTCTTGGTGTGCTTTTGGCTTAAAAATAGGTTTTTGAAATGGATTTTATGTGAAAAGTTTGGGTATACTCTTTATAATTGTTTTATGAACGTTTTGAATGGTTTATTGGGTTGTGTAATAGGTGAAACTATATCAGCAAACTATTTTGGTACAAGTATATTTTTAAAAGGTCCATTTCATTTGTGAAAATTCTGTTATGTGATATGTATCATCTTGTAAATATTTTATTAAATTGTTTGAAGGAGATATTAAGGAGTGAAAGTGATGTGGAGTGTTTTGTGTGAGTGTGATGTGAAAAATTGAATTTTGGATTATGAAAGAAGTGTTATTTTCCATGTGTTTGGGCTGTTATATGATTTTAAATATCTTATAATTGTTTTATAAAATTGTTTAATGGTTTTGTGGAAGTGTTGAAGAAATGTGAAATGTGTTGTGGGCTATTTTGGTGTGATTCGGATTTCAAAATCATTTTGATTGAAAAATGGATTTTTGTGACTTGTGTGTATACATATGGGCTGTTTGGTAAATTTGGGATGTGGAAATGATATTTTCATGTTCAATGTATATTTCTTGACTTGTTGAAATTGATTGAGCACAAGTGGAAAACCTGGGTATCTAGGTGGGTGGATGTGTACTAGTATGCTAGTGAATCCGTGGTGTTTGGCCTCAGTTTCACTTAGCAAGATTGACGTTTACAACTCCAACTAAACTACGATGATGATGATTGGGGACCACTAGGTTATGGGTATGTTCCCTACTAGTCGCTCGTGCACGAGAATGGATATTTGTGATGGTTACTCTCACCGAGATACGAGGTACCTGGGACTCACAGCTAGCTAGTGCCTAGGGGTTATTTCCTATTTCTTGTGCTCATTATTTACTTTGTACTTACCATTGGCATACGGTATAGCTGGAAGGAAAATTCACTGGTGTTGACATTATTTTTAAAAGTGTTTATTCTTAATGATAGCCCACTTGAAACCTGTTTTTATTCAATGTTGCATCTTTTAGAAATTGTAACTAGCTTTTCATGTTTTTCAAAACATGAATATTTTTCGTCTTTAAATGTTTATCACATGGAATATCATAGTGGTGGTATCCTACTGGGCATTGGATCACACCCTACTTACACCATTGGGTGTAAGTAGACTTGGTTATTTTTTTTGTCGCTGGTTGGGTACAGTTTTTTGTTCCAGTGGTTTGGGGTTCTAGAAGGTCCTTGGTGGTGAAGTCTTGTGAAGGTGGCTTGAGGGTTGTGCACCTTGCCATGAGGGTTCTTGGACTGTCCTTATTTGGTTTTGTACCTTTGGTATAGAGATTTTGAGTTTTTTTAATCAATGTAATTCAGTTCTGAATTTTTGTAAAATATTGTTTTGTTTGAAAAATCCATATTTGTTCATTGGATTCTTTTGTTGTTTTATGTTTATAAACTCGGGTAAATCGTTCCCAATTTTCATTTTATGATACCCAGGCACTTGTGCCAGCCCGTTGGGATCGGGAACGCCCTTCCGGCCTTGTCACGAGCTGGGTTTTGTGCCATTTTTGGTGGCAATCGATTCGGTTCGTGACATATAGTAAATGAGAGTTTACAAAAAACATAAATATTCATTAAATATATTGTTTTCTAGCTTCTTATTGGCCCATGAATACTCCTTTGTCCAAGTAGTCACCTGAACATATACATCAAAAGGGGTGAAATAAAATCCCAAGAGGAGGATGGATATGAAAAATATAATAATGGTCAAGCATAATCATAACATATGTAATGGATCATGAATAGGAGAGGAATTATTAATAAAAGTCTTTCAATGTGGAAATGCATAAGAAATGAAACATCATGTCTTAGTGGTTGACTACCACACATACATGTGAAAAATCTAGCATCTTTTTAACACATCATTTCACTTTAACTCATGAGAATTTCTCTATACCCAATGCATTAGAGAACTGTATTATTTTAGGAACACCCATCACATTCAAAAATTTATATTGCACTATATAATTCTAAGAACATCACATCATAACATTATAATTATCATGAAATCCAGATAGAATATATATAAAAACTGAAAAATACTAACCCATTGAATAAAATGGGTTTCATCTTATAAGAATACATTCATAAAGATTGGGTTCCCAAAAGAATGTGGGAATACCATACATGATAAAATAACCATCGACCTTGAGTGAGAAATAAAAGGCGTGTTTTGGAAATAATAGTTGTTTTAGAAAACATTTATTTGAGATAAACTCTAATAGAATGAATTTATATCCAAAAAATGAAATATAAAGACGAGAAAATGTTTTTCAATGACTAGACATACCAAAATCAGAGTGATAGAGGGAGAACCCGAAGAATGAATATTGGGATTGAGAGTTTCCTCTTACATTGTATCTGAATGCTTTATTCATTTTAATGTCCAATAACACCACATTATATTCAATAATTAACAATTCCCGAACCTTTTTTATAGGAATATGTAACATTATGGATTCATTTGGTTATTTAATTGGACTTTTCATGTGATATAGGTTTTATCTTCATTGTTTGAGAATGTTTTTTTATGGTTTTCCAGAACTGTTAACTTGTATTCATAATCAGAAGTTAATGCAGAAGATGAATAAACATCAAGAATGGATATTCCATTTTTTTAATGATATTCCAAATTTTTAAATGATTTTATAATGAATTATGTTACATATCATGAGGATGAATCATTGGTTATGACTTTAATGATGATCGTATTAAGTTAATTTGGGCGGTTTTTGGATCACAAGGAACATGTTTTGTTTTATCATTTATTAATATGTACATAAGTTAGTTCAAGAACATTAAATAAGAAATAATACATATAATGAAATCCATTTAAACTATCAAAATTGTCTCTTGACTGGATTCAAAGGTGATAATGGAAAAAATAAAACATGTCGTTCTTGAACGTGATAAATTAACTACTCATGAACAATAATTTCTTCTCTAAAATAAAAAAAGGAGAAGGGTGTTGGGTGATATAATACCCCATTACATTCATAAAATAACATTATATGTGAGATATATTATTTACCATACAATGTTTGGAGAGATTAAAAAAATAACATGAAGTCGAAAGGAAATTAAATGAAAAAGAGAGTGGGGGAAATTACCTCATGAATCCTACTATCGAGATCCTTCTTAATGTACCTAGGAATGTTATTTTGATGATATTCAAAGATCTTGGATGAGGAGTATGGGGCTAGAAAAAATTCATGGGCCGAGTTTAGATAGGATATTATGTTTGATAGGTGTGAGGAAATGAGGGTGTGAATTGTGGTATTTATAATGAAGGGGAGACTGAATTTCTAAAAATTATATTCATAAATTTATTATTTCATCACACAAATAAGAATAGTGAGTCTTACATGATTATATATAGAGTTTTTATCAAGTTAATGCGAACTAGGTGTGCTTACATCTGCAAAATATCACCCATGGATTTCTAATTCATGAATTTAACTTACTTTGTAAATTATCAAATTTCTCTATTCATCAAAATTGATGTATTTCAAAATAATCCAAAAAATTTCATCCTATACCTTATTCGATATGACAAATAAAAAAATATATTCCATTTAAAAAAATATAAATATGATTAATTTAATTATTAATTAAAATCACAAAATACATGAAAATAATGATTTTAAAATTAAAACTGATTTCATAATGCTTTCAAAAATTACATCAGTTATTATAAAAAAAACATAATACATATAATTTCTATTTTACGTACACATTTTATTAGAATACCTTTTATAATAAATTAATTAATTAATTATGATTAATTATTTATGGCCTACAAAAATACCAATACTTTATTATGGTTATATTATCACTTATAAGATTCCTAAATATTATTTAAACAATCAAGGGTAAGTATACTACTGTTCAAGAGGATTTACTATTCATAAGGGTTTTATACTATTCTTAACGGAGTGTTATTATTCATATCAGACTATTACTATTCAAAAAAAATTAAGTTTCTGTTATCAGACTCTAGACATCTTGCTGGTCATGACCCCGTATATTAGATTTTTTAAATTCAAAATAGAGAAGTGGGAAAATTAATTTTACTAGCTTGGTTATAAAATCCACATAGTATATAGTAGTTCATTTCAGCATGATTTTTCATTCTATTTCCTATTAAATTTTATGGATGTTACAGTCTACCCCACTTAAATGAATTGTTCCCTCACAATTCCATAATTGTATTTATAATTATTTATTTAGAAATTGATAATTAAGAAAAAAAAATAAATTATGAGTTATTATTTAACTATATTTTCAAAAGTAAATAATATCGAAAAAATGAAAACATTTAATCTCCAATGTTTTCCAGGTCATTCCTCTGATAAAAAATGAAAATCCCTAAACCGACATTTAGGATTTAGTATTAACAAAAGATATGTATTTTTTGTATAAAGGATTATGTAAATATAAACAATACAGTATACATTTACAGACCTTATCTTGTCTAGGTTCTAGAGGATTAGAAAAACATTAAATTAAATCAGTGTTTACAAAAAACCTAAATTTTCATTTAATTACTTCTTTCCTATATTCTTGTTGGCCCATGAATACTGATTAATACATGTGGTCACCTGATATTATACATCAAAAGGGGTGAGATAAAATCCTAGTAAAAAGATAGATATGAAAAATATAATAATGGGTGAGAATAATCTTAACATAGCCAAAGGATCACGAACATGAGATTAATCATTAATAAAAGACTTGAAATGTGGAAACACATAAAAAATGAACATCATGTCTTAGAGGTTGAATACCACCCATAAATGTGAACAATGTTAGATTCTTGTTCACAAATCATTTCAATTTATCTCTTGAGATTTATCACTTTACCCAATTCATTTGAGTGCTGTATAATTCTTGATGCACCCATCATATTTAGACGTTCATATTTGCTTATATAATTCCGGGTGCACCCATCGCATCATAACATTATCATTGTCATGCAAGAATCATAGAACATATATCAAAATGAAAATAACTATATGATGGTATGTAATGGGATCATATCATAAGAACACATTAATATACATTTGTTTCATAAAAGAAACTGGGAATAAGATACTTGATACAATAACCATCATCGATGGGTGAGAAATAAAAGGTTTATTTTTTAAAGAAGCGTTCTTTTGGAAAACATTTTTGGACATTAAATCTTGTGAAAAAAATATATATCATAGAATATGTATTATTATGATGAAAAAATGATTTCCCATGAGTGACCATACCAAATATGTAAGGAATGTTGGAGAACCCGAAGAAAGAAAGATGGGTTCGAGAATTACCCCTTACCATGTATCTGAATGATTTATTCACATTAATGTCTTATATAACCACATTAGATTAATTAATTAATAATTCCAGAATATTTTGTAAATGAATAGTTTTTATTATGGTTTCGTTAGGTTATTTAATGGGCCTTTCAATGAGTTATAGGATATAAATCAATTGTTCAGGAATGTTCATTTTTTTGGTTTTCATGAACGGTTCACTTCTATTCATAAATGGAAGTTCATGTTGAACATGAATAATCATCCAGAACTAATATTACATGTTATTAATTATATTAAAGGAACTAAAATTATTTTTTAATGAATTATTATATATAACATGTGGATGAATCCTATGTTAAGAATTTAATGATTATTGTAATAGATTATTTTGGGCGGTTTCAGGATCACAACGAACGTGTTTTGTTTTTTCATTTAGTAATATATATATAATTTAGTTAAATAAAATTAAATATAAAATAATACATACAATATAATCAGATTCAACCATAAAAATCGTTTCATGGCCATATTTGAAGGATGTAAAGTAAAAAAGAAGACATGTCATTCTTGAAGTTTATAAAATAACACCTCACAAATAGATTTTTCTTTTATAAAATTAAAAACGAAGAGAGGGGGTTGGATGATATATTACCCCATTAGAATCTTAAAATTACATTATATGTGATATACAAGAGTTACCATTACATGTGGGGATATATTAAGAAAATGACAAGAAATTGAAATGTAATTAATGGATGAGGATAGAGAGGGATATTACCTCCTGAATCCGCCTCTTGATGTCCTCCTTAAGAAACATAGGCATGGTTTTTGGATCATACTAGAATATCTATGGCGTGGGGGAGTGGATAGGGATGATTCATGGACATAGGTTAGAAAAGGTTTGATGCTTGAGGGGTGTGAGGAAATGAGGTTGTGGATGGTGGTATTTATAGTAGAGGGGAGAGGGGATTTCTCAAAATTATATTCATTAATTTATTATTTATCCACACAAAAATTAATATTGAGTATTACATGACTAAATAAATTAATTTTATCATGTGAATCGGAACCATGGGTTCTTACATCATATGATCATCTCACAAGTCTCTATAATTCATGAATTTAACTTATTTTAAAAATTATCGTATTTAACTATTCATATAAAATTTTGGTTTTTCAAAATATTCCCAAATATTTTTTAAAATGATTTTTTGACCTGTTGAATCCAAAATTGATGTCCGTTTTCATTAAATAATTTTCTAAATATGATAAATTTAATTATTAACTAAAATCATAAAATACATGAAAAATACAAATTTTAAAACTAAAACTGATTTCATAATGATTTCAAAAATTACATATGTTCTTATAAAAACCAGAAGATGTAGAATTGATAATTTATGAACACATTTTAGAAAAATCGATTTTTATATTAAATAATGAAATAAATTTTTAATAATTAAATATGACATAAAAAATACCAATACTTTATTATGGTCATATTATCACTTATAAGATGCCTAAATTTTTATTAAACATTCATGGTTAAGGTTACTATTATTTTGGTGGATTCACTGTTCAAAAGGGTTGGTTACAATACATAAGGATAGGTTACTATTCATTAATGTATGTTACTATTGACCAAAAATTATGTTTTTCCTATCAGACTCAAAACATCTTACTGATCACAGCCGTGTATGTAAGATATACGAAATTCATAATAGAGAATTGAGAAAATTAATTTTAACATATTGGTTATAAAATCCACAGAATACATAGTATTTCATTTAATATTGATTTAGAATCATGTTTTATTTTATAATTTTTTCATTTTACAATTAAAATTCAACTTATATGTTTTTTATAAATGATATAAGAAAAAAAACTATTTTTTCGAAAAAAGAAGTAAATTTCAAAAAATGCAATTTTGTGGACTTTTGAAGGATAAACCATATTAAATATATTTTTTAATATTTTATATAATATATTTAACAATATAAACATGTTATTAAGAATTGGTATATATAAATCTACATTGGATTAATATATAGTATTTTTCTGATATCAATCATGTTATGATGAATAATAAAAATACACTAAATTTTAATTGAAAACAAGTTCCATCGTTGAAATAATTTATATAGAAAAATTATGTTAATTAATGGATTCAAAGTATATATAGAATATATTTTTATCATCCAATATAGTTAATGTCCGTATAATTAATTTTTCATTGAAATTTAATGTGAAAACATTTAAATCATCTATAATGTTTTATCTTTTAAAACAAATTATCATTCCAAAAATGGGATTTATTTTAGTTTATTACTTCAATATCATTGATTAGAATTTTTAAAAATAAATTCTATATTTTTAATTAGTGGATACTAATTGTGTAAATGGACTTCTTTTTAGTTGTATTTTATGGATAATAACTATGGTAATTTTTCTTTACGGTAGTTGAAGTTAAATCAGGTAAATTATGGTAAAAAATAATATGATAAGGATAATAAAATTTCCACCAAACCAAAAAAAATAATATTGGAGGAATAAAGGGTTATCCTTAAAACAAAATGATATAAATTGACTACTTAAATGGAATATTTTCCATAAAATTGAAATATATTTTTAAAATAAATAAAACTGAGACCATGTCACCATCTTAATTCTTATATGTAGAATAATTCAAATATATTGATTAATATGAGATAACATCAACAATAAATTCTATACATATATCGAATTAATTTATATTCATTAGGGAAAAATAATCATGAATTTCTATAGAAAAAATAATTTTGTTAAATTCTTATACAATGATGATCTAAAACTATTTAATTATAGAAAAATAAATAAAATAAAAAATATCCATTAACAGACCAAAACACATGACCAAATATTACTGTTATAATATATATCAACAATAATAATCAATTGTTAGTGTTATTTACCATTTGGATCCATATAGAAATGATTCCGACACTTGTAAATTTTATATAATGTGATGTTAAAGCTGTCACATTCTTATTTTAATAAATATAACATTTTTAATGTATCTTTATGTAGACAATATATTTGACTATAAGTATTCCAATGAAGTCGAGATGATTTAACATCATAATATTATTTTATTTTTAATATTAATTCAACTAATATGTATATTAAATAATTACAAAAAACTGATGTAGTGATTATCTTATTAATAAAAATTTAAAGTTAATGTGATTAAAAATATTAAAATAAATATAAATTTGGTTAATTAATATATAAAATTATTTTTTTTGATCTCATTGACTACATAGGGATATAAAAAAATATTTTCTCCATGATAAATTTTTATCTTCATATTTTTCAAAAACAAATAATTTAATATTTTTAAAATTGACACTATTGTTGATTTTTCGAAATATTTTTTTATTAAATTTTTTAAAAATAAGAAATTTTTTAAAAAATATTAATATTAATATGATATGGTATATAATATTTATAATTATTTATTTATTATTTAATATACATCAAATAAGTAGATATTTCACACATTAAATATTGAATGATTTGATACCATAATTAAAGTGATAAAATTAAGTAGTTAAAGATTAAAACGATAAGGTTTAAATGGAATTAAAAGCCTATATAAATTTCTTTTTTTGATGAGATTAATAACTTGTCCTATATTATATTTTAAATTAGGAATTTTTTGTGGTTTTTTATGTGGTTTTATTTTATAATAAATTAATAATTGTGGATATTTGAATTGTTCACCTAACCTCAATTATAAAAGTGCACCGCCTCCCACACCTATTAATTTCACATTGAGTTTTATGAATAATACAAACGCTACCCACCTCCCTTAATAACATACATAGATACATTCTATATGTTCTTTTCTTCTCAAAATAATAACTCTAGTGCCTTAAATATAAGATTTCAAGGGAGCAGGTCAAAGAAGTTATAATATCATCTACCGATTGTTTCAAATTTTTTCTTCTTCTACTTAATTTTACTGAGATGATTATATTATAATTTAATAACACTAGTATAAATTATATTTTTAGATGTTTTTATTTTCATGGAACAATGATATTCCACTATCTATCCGCCCTAGAAAAAATCACCACGTGTGCGGACATGCAACATACTATTTCCACGCCATGGTGAAATATATTTTTCAGCACCATCTTTAATGGATAGATATAATGATGAAAATGATATATATAAGTATGTATTATTATTATAAAATTATATGGATTCGGGAAATAAATATATTACATCCACTTCCATACCATTTCACAATTATGAGAATGATATTTTCACTCGTGCATACATACGACCAGCCGCCTCCCTGATTCGATGTGATTCATTTTACATGATATTTAATTAAATAATGATTTTATAAATGAATTTAATGAATAAATATGATACATATTATTCTAAAATAATCCTTTATATTATATAACTATAATATAAGAATAAAAACTAATCCGACAATACATGTATTAGCCTGAATGGCCCGAAGGCCTTCTTTTTGATTTTATTATAGATAACCCCCTTTTATGGGTTGAAGGGGAACTCGTACATGACCCGTAGACTGAAGGCACATGTCCTAACATGACCCATAATACATGACCCAAACACCCACAGGCATGCCATTCCCAATACGTGACTCATAGGCCCAGCCCACTAGAACTACCCCTCCCCAATTTTTGCATCATTGATTGCCTTTAGCTCCCCACCTGCATTGCTGATTGGATAGCATTCCCCCCCACAGAGCTGATTATACATAAGTATTTACTAATTAATATTTATCATATTTATTTTATAAATAAGTAATATAAAATAGTCATTATATTCATCCACTATTTTGTAATTAAGTTGTACCCAATTAGTGAATTTTTAGTAAAAGGTCTTTAAGGAACATTTTTCTTTTTTCAATACGAAGTACTTTTTGATTTTCTAACAAAATTTTGGGATGAATGATTTCTTTAAACATATAAACCGTGATCATATTATAATACCTTCATAAAAAATTATTTTAATGAAGTTCACATAAAATTATTTGTAGTTTAGTTTAAAATAATTGCCTTTCTTCAAAAATTTTGAGTCATTTTTACAAATGAAAATGTTTTTGATGAAATAAGGTATTTTCATGAAATTTTAATTTTGTGTTATTTATATGATTATTTTTCATCAAAGAAAAATTATTTAAACAATTTTATGCTTCAATACTTATTATAATTATGATTTTATTATGTTTTTGACAGAATTATATTTTTGAAATCCATTTGTTTTATTTGTAATATATTGGAATGATGTTTAGGAAACCCATTTTATTCCTTGGGTTATGCTATAACGAATGATTTATGTTTTTGGGGCACACATTAGAATGATTTCATTATTAGGGGGTTGAGACATATATGTCCCACTAATTATTTTGTAATGATATGTATATAATGACATAGAAATGAATGGAAGGGAAAGTAAATCTGGTTCAGTAATGTTGGGATGGAATGACAGGAAATCTATTTTCATAATAAAAACTGGAAAGACATGAAAACTCAGTTTGGGAATGGAATTTAACAACGGGGATGGTCTTATAAATCAGCCCTGTCTAATATAAAAATTAGTTTCTATGATTATATGACATCCATAATTTCATGTTTTATTCCAAGGTTAGTTTTTCATGGATCTTGTTACGTTGTGTTTCATTCCTCACAAACTACCAAGATTTATTTAATTACTCACAAATTTTGATATTTTTTATACGTGGTATGATTTTCAAATTTTTTGTTCATGTTTTTACAATCTTATTTTTATGTTTTTATTTATATTTACCAAATTTTCCCTTACTGAGAATTTGATCATACCCCTTTTTAATTTTCTCTTACCTAGGTTATGAATAAGGGTATTATGTAAGATGTGTCAATAAGTAGTTCTAGTTATGAAATAAACTGTAGGAGATGATGTAGATGTTTTGTGAACTAGATGGTTGTGTTTCCCAGTTTCCAAAATCACTAAACTAATACGGTCTTTGATACTCATTTTTATTAATTTATTATATATTCCAAAAACATAATGTAATTTCCTTTTATGTCAATATTGGTTCATTATAGTTGGTAACAATGTGAAGGTTTAGTAAACCATTTCTATCTATGATGAAAAATCTTTAGAGAGATCCCTAGAGATATTTGAAAGGTAGGTCTATGGATGTCCCAAATGACATGTCTCACTATAATGTGTAATCCATGACTCTTGGTAATAGTAATTGTTAACCGATGATTACAACTAAGACTTTATATATTGAAATATACTAATTCTTTCCCATTGGTTATGAGATTTTAAACTGTGATATCTATTTTTGACCATTTTCATTATATAATTAATCAAGAGATGGAATAGGATAGAACATGGTTATCATTGAATTTTCCTCTTGTGGAATGTATGGGAATTTAGAAAAAAAATCTATTAGTAAATATCATGAAGATAATCATGATGGTTATATGAAAAATTGTTATACATTTCAAGATAAAGAGATATTAAATGACATGTGGAAGGAACAAGATGTTCTATCATTATCGATTACTTTAAATCTATGATTATTGGTTAGATTATAGATGATGATCCTTGAGTCATGATTCATATTTTAAGAAATACTAAGATGATTTATACTATATAATGTTTTAATAATAAAGATATTTTATTGAGGTGTCCATGTTATAGAATTCAAAAATTATATCGTATAAATACTAATATATATTTTTGTTTTTGGTATAAGTTTTTCATTAAGGATTGGAATGGATATGTTGAACATTTTTAAGGACCAATAAATGTTATTTAAGTGTATGGTGATATTCTTGGATAACACATGATTAAGGGAAGGATAAGCATAAAAATAATCATCTAGTTGAGATAATAATGTTGGCATAAATATATATTGCATAAAAATCAGAAAATGTAATGAAATTATTTGACTTATAACTGGTTATATATTTATTGAAATGTGGTTATTTCTATCATGGAATATTTTTATAGTTTTTTGGACATAATAATAAGTAATGTTGCATGTTTTCAGTAAGGTTATATGGTCAATCGGGTTATTACATTCAATATATGGAATACATGATGAAAGTGATCACATTTTTTGGAATGTGACGAACTTGATATACATTATGATATATGGTGGATAAATATTATTTTGAGTAAGTGTACCTCAATCTAATGTTTGGATTTTTTTAGTTTTTGGAAGGGTTGTATGGTTATCATTTTATGGATAGTTTTTGTTAAATTCATGATAATGTTTGCATTATCTCACTATAAATAGGCTTATTAATATATGATAAATTCAGAACTCATTTTTGTTGTGATAAAGATATATAGAATGAACTATCATACTATTTTAAGGATTTCATGATCTTATAACTATTCATGAATGAAATTTTCAAATTAAATTGATTGAATAAGAACTGGTGGAGAAAATGTTCAAGGCACGAAGCATTGTGAGATTATACCCAAAACAAGTAAGTATATTATATAAATTAAATTTAGTAAAAATGTATTGTTATGTAAAAGGGTTTCTTATTATCATCATTTTTATAATATCAATGACACCATTCATGATTCTTTAGTCTATGGTTTTATGATTTTTGGCCATCATTCGATCACCAAATTTCATATTATCGGCAATATTTATCAATATCTTTGATTATTTCTGATTTTTCTCCATGATTGGTTATTAAATATTATCACATTCATATAGGACTAGTTGTTATTTACTTTGGAAAACTGTTATTTTCAAACTTTTCCTTCATTTAAAGGATGTTATGGGCTTTGTTTATCTGATTTGGGTTGTTGTGAAAAAAATCATGTATTAAATCCTTTAACAACCAAGAACAATTTTGATGGTGATATTCATTTAAAATGGAGTAGAATGAAACTCACCAATCATTTTTTTAGATATTTGTTCATTTTCATTTATGTCTTCTGTTGTAGGCTAAAATATGATATGCATGAGCTATACACAATACTGACTTAGCGTGTGGTATACGCAATACTATGTTTTTCATTTGTTTCACCTAATTTCATTTTCCTCTAATATAATTAATTTCATATATTTCTTTTTTAAGGGGTTAAATTAATATTACTATGTTACATTATATCAAAGATATTATAATATCAATTATGAACAATATTAACATTCTTTTAGAAAACTATTTAAATGAAAATAAGGGAGTTTATAAAATAATAAAATCAATATTGATATATTTTATTAATGAAATATGTATTTAATATATTCAATATAATTTTTAAAATACATATGATATGTTTTCTAGCCCTGATATAAGTTAAAATTTATTTTTTTGATTAAAAGAATTATTCAAATAAATGCCGTTTTACTTCCCATTAATGGAGAACTCATGTTAAATATAGTATTTTAAACATTTATAAATTATATTTAACAACATAATAATCTTTTTTGATGTGGGATATAATTTTTTTTTATTTTTTATATCGTTCTGATAACATTCATGTTTTGATCAATAGTAAGAATACACTAAATTTAAATTGAAAACAACTTTTTTCATTGAAATAATTTATATGCATAAATTATATTATTTATTAGTATTAAATAATAAATATAATATATTTTTTCAATAAATATAATTTATTCTATTGTAGTTAATTTTAAATTTAATTTTTCTGTAGAAACATTTCATTATTTCGAAAGGATGGAACTTTTTGAAAATGTTTTTCATTCAGGCAACAAGGTAAATTTCAAATTTACAAATATAACTTTTTTATTATTGATTATTGAAAATTAAATCAATTTTAAAAATAAATAGGTCCAAATTATATAAATAGGACCTTTTAATGTTTTTTTATTTTATGAATAATATATTTTGTAATTACTATTTACCACGAGTAATTGTATGTTGGTTATATTAGGAAAACAAATATGATGATAAGGATAAATAAACAACCTAAAACCAGATATAATCCTATTGGTTTAATAAAAGTAAAACCATAACACCCATGGATCAAGATTCACTCATTTAATGGACTTTTATTAATGAAACTCATATATATTATTGAAATATAAGAAACTGACATCATGTCACACTCTTATTTATTATAAGTAGAATAATTACAATATATTGATAAATATTTTATATCATTGAAAAAAAATAACCACAAATATTTTGATATTATCTACATCAATTTAATTTATTTATAATTTTTATAGATTAAATAATAATATTAAAATCTTACACAATGTTAACAAATAAATTATTTAATTATTGAAAAATCATCAAAATAATTTTAAATGATGTGATAATGACCATTAAAATACAAAAACACTTGAAAAATATTATTTGAAGAATATATATTGACCATTATTTCTCAAGGTTCCTGTTATTTTATATTTTTGTGACATATAGATAATATTATCACACTTTAAATATTTTATTTATTGTTATGTTAAAGTTGTCACATTCATGTTTTAATAATAATATCATTTTTAATGCTGGATTATACATAAGATATATTAATTTATAAGTATTCTTTTGATTTCTCAATGATTTATCATTATCATCGTATTATATTTGAAGATTTTATTCCAAAAATAAATATATAAAATAGTTACACAAAACTAACATAGTAATTATTTTATTTATAGAAATTTCAAATTAAGGTGATTAAAAATATTAAAATAAATATATTTTTTGATAATTAATATATATAAATATTTTTATAGATGACCTTGACCCATTATGGATGTAATAATGTTTTTTTAGAATAACAACTTATATTGATATTTTTATGAATCCAAGAATAGAATAGTGTCAAAATAGGCAATATTCTTGTCTTTCCAAATTAATGATTTTTTAAATTATTTAAAAATAATAAAATAATTTGTAAAAATATATAATAAATATTAAATGGTGTTAAATTTAGTAAATTATTTTTTTATGATTTTATTGACATCAAATAAGTAACTATTTTACCAATATAATATTGAAATATTTTTTATCACAGTTAAAATGAAATAGATTTACTTATTTATAAATTAAAAGGATACTAATTAAATTGATATAAAAACATGTATAAAATGTATATTCTGATGAAAATAAAAAATAAAGTATTATAATATTCTAAATTTTGACATTTTGGGGGTTTTGCGATTTGGTTTTATTTTATTATAAATTAATACATTTATTGATTCCAAAAGCGCTCCTCTCCGCAATTATAAAAGGGAACCTCCTCCCTCACCTATTCACTTCACATTGAGCCTTAACGTTCACCCATCCCAGGAAAATTTCTATTATAAACAATCCTAGTTACATTTTATTGGTTTTTTCTTCTCTAATGATATAATATTGTGCCTTTAAGAAGAGATTTAATGGGAGCACATCGAAGAAGAGGTAATATACTCTACTAATTATTTCAATTTATTTCAACTTAGACATCATCATAATGAGTTTTTTTATTATTAAAAAATAAATCTATTATAAAATATATTCATAGAAGTTATTTTTTTAATGGAATAGAAATACTCCACATTCTATTCATCCTGTGAAAAATAAAATCACTATATATGTGTACATTCAACATATCATCACCACGTCATGGTGTAATATTTTGTTTCACCAGCATATTACATGGAAGGATATAATGATGGAAATATTATATTTTTATGATTATTATAATATAATATAGATTCTAGAACAAAATATATACCATCCACTTTCATTATATTTCACTATTATATGAATTATATCGTCGCTCGTGCATATGTACAGACTATCATCCCAATATTTGATGTAATTAATTTTACATAATCTTCTTTAAAGCATGATTATATCAAATAATTGAATGAATAAATATTACATATATTATACTGATGTCATTTTTTAAATTATATTATTATAACCTATGAAGAATAAATTTTCCAAAAAAACTTATGTAAGAAAATAAAGAAGTTAATACCCGATGGACGAGTAGAAATGTTACTAATAAATGGAGGATGACATGATAATACATGATCTCTATGTTATTGGAATAATTCAAGGAAATAATTCAAATAATTATATAAGAGATTAATATACATAAAAAGGATAGTGGACCTAAGGTAAGGGGTTATATTGTCTCACATTTATTTCTCTGGGAAATATTCTTTATATTCCTCATATGTTACTTGTGTGGTGTATTTTTTCCTGATAAATGTTTTTGTAGTTTTTATTATGAATGTTATGAAATTTAATTATGAATAATTTTTTTATTTAATGAGGTATATTATATGGATGGTTATGAATTATTAATGGAGAATTTAACAATACCATTTTTATCTAATAGTGTTTATACGCAAGTATTTACAAGGGTATATTTATCATCCTTATTTTATACATATGTAATTTATAATATTATTTATATTATTTTACTATTTTTGGAAGGAAATTTTACCCAAATTGAGAGTTTTTAATAAATTTGTTGAAATTATTTTCTTTTTCAATATGAAGTACTTTTTTTCCTTTATGACAAAAGTATGTGAAATATGATTTCTTTTAACTTATAAAGAATGAATTGATTTTTATGCTTTTATAATGACTACATTCCATGAGACTTCCTTTACTGGATTTTAATATTATTTTCAAATAACATATTTTCAGTTAAAATTGTTTTGAATTTTCTGAAAATATAGCATTTTCGTAGTATAAATTATATTTTTCTTATGAATTAATTTTGAGTTTATTATAAAAAAATTCAATCAAAGTTGACATTGTTTAAAAAGTATTATGTTTCTATCCCAATTATCATATTATTGTGTTTATGATTGAATTTTATTTATGAAATCTACTTTTTATTTGGATTGTGATGGAATGATGTATAAGAAACCCAATTTATTCCATAGGTTGTGCTATGATGAATGATTAATGTTTTTGTGGAACATGAATTAATTATTTCATTATTAGATGAGTGTGACCTTTATCACCCTACAATGAATTGGGTAATTACTTATATCTCATGATAAAATCATTAATGGAATGGAAAGTAATTGTAGGACAGTAATACAGGGATGGAATGGTTTTTAAATCTAGTTCTATAATACATGGATGGAAGGAATAGTAAACTCGGTATAGTAATGGACTCTGTCCAATAGGATGTTCTTGGAAATGAGCCTTGGAGAATATAAAAATGATATTCAATTATTTTATATCTACTAAAATTCCATTTTTTATACAAATTATATTTTATCATTGCTCTTATTCCATTTTGATTTATTCAATATGAATTTCCAATATTTATTTCATGACTCAATATTTTGACATTTTTATACCTGGTAAGATATTCAAATGTTATGTTCACATTTTTACAACCTTATGTTACATTTTTTGGATAGTGTACATGTTTACACTTATTATGCATTTGATTTTACCCATTTTTGGGTTGTTCCCCCTAGTATATGGAGAAGCGTATTTAGTAAGATGTGTAAAAAAGGGTTCTTGTTATGACGGAATATGATAGATATGTTGTAGATGTATTATCAACAATTTTTTTGGATTCCCAGTATCGAAAGACACTAAATTAATATGGTCATTGGGAATATTTTTGAATGATGTATTATGTATTCCACAAAAGTAATGTAATTTACTTGTATTTAAATTTGGGGTCTTTACAAATTCTCTCAATTACCCATCAATCGTGGAATTAATTTTCTTATGAAAGTTAAAATATTCAGAATATGATCATTTTAACTTTTAAAAAACTGATGGCTTTTCATTTGTATGAAATTGTTTTGATGATTTCTTTTATTAAATCATTCCCCTATACATGTATTCTAAATACATGAAAATTTGGTCCCTATCAATCATCATTTTGGTCAGGACTGGATTCTCATTCTTACTCCATGCATTCACTACCTTATTTTACTTACCTATGTGGTAGTGTATTCTGAAATCATAACCCTTGAGTAGCTCGATCCATCAACATTTCCACATATTGAGCTACAACTATTATAAGATGCCTTTTATTCTCTAATGATATATCTATATCCCTCGTATTTCACTATAGAGATAATTGTATCATTATATTAAGTGTAATGATTAGGGATAGAAACATATGATCATGAATAATATAGTTTTTTCATGAGTATTTATCTTTTTGGATTCATTTCTAGTAAATTTATCATTACGTAAAATGAAAATAACCATTCCCTTCATTGATGAATAAATATATATCTCACATATATCATTTCATGATGGTAGATTAAAAATTAAATTATTGATCAATATTCACATTATTTCCTCAAAATATTCTTCATGTCCCCTTTTCCATATAAATCTGACCCATTTATGAGATATTGTAGAATACATGTAAGCTAAACAAAGAATATTTTGATGAAATCCCTAATAGAAACCACCCAAACCAATTAAACTACTTAACTTGTTTGTGTTCTTTGGTTTAGGTAAATATTTGAATTTATTTTTCACTATAAGATTAACATAGATACAATATTTAGTGACAATATAGCCTTGAAAATATACATTATCACACCATAATTCATAATTTAAAATTTTCTCGTATAGATATTTTATTCTCGTAGTCATAATATTAATATGAAAATGATTCTCATGATCCTCATTTGTTTTATAGTACATGAAGATACTATCATTAACTTCCCCAAAAATATCGAAATATTCCTTATCTAATCTATTCCATACAACTGTAATAATATATATTATATTAGTGAATCCAAATGGAATTACTATAAGCTCATAATAAGCTTAAGTAATTTGAAAATATATGTTTGAATTATCAAATTTCATTTATTGAAATTGATGATACCTATAACAAATTTCAATAATTGAAAACTATTGACATCAATAAAATTGATTGAAAAGTCATCAATTTGAGGAAAAGGATACATGTTCTTAATTTTAATGTCATTAATTTAATATTAAACGATTCAAATGATCAAATATCTATAATTATTATTAATTATACTAAATAGGGCTCCAAAATCAGAATTACCTAGACAGATAAAAATCATTTTGCATATATCATTTTATTTCATTATCTATAGTAATTTCATTGTATCAGTTATATAGGAAGCAGGTGATATTGATCATACATCATGGATTAGATCCATTAAAAAGAGGATATTAAAATTTTGGATGTAAATTATATATATGAATATATAAATGTTTTACCTAAGGATTTACATATACATTGACTATATATGACACATATGATGATGATTCCCCGCGAATGATTAGTAATTCTACATCTCCGTCAAGAATCACAATTAACATTTCATTGAATTATTTTATTATTATACATTGAAAAACAATATATTATAAATAGTATATCATAGATGAGATAAATTATTATAATCACATGCTAAAATTGTGGATGTTTTGCATTCATAATCAGAATAAACTAATACATCCTTGTTGGTGTGAGACATACACTAATAGTTTTGAATGCAAAATCCCTTTATAATTTTTTGGGAAATATCAAATTTTATTGAATAAATTATATGATATAAAATAGTGAAATTATTTAGATTCAAATAATTACGTACCTAAATTTGAGGCTATGATTAATGTACCATCCACCACATCATCTGGTACTTCGCCCTCAGTTGTAGTGATCAAAAATCATGGCATTATCCCAAAAACCAATTTGTTTTGGAACATTCCATTAATGATGGGGGAATTAGTGTGATTTATGACCCATTTATCTAAAATTAATGAACTATTAATCTATTATTGGTTTTTCCCCTCTCTTTCATTATCTAGATGACCCTCATCGTAACACTTATAATAAACACCCATGAACTTTAATCATTTTAAAGGATATTTCACACCACAATTTCACTTGATGTTCATTTAAATATTGACCTATTCATTGTAAAATATTTTCATATGTCATGGTTCTTAGTGAACCTATTATAATATTTAATTCCACTAAAATTATAAGACCTAGAAATTTAATTCTATTTTTTGGAGGAGCGTAATAATATTTCATCTTATGATGAAAATGATTGAGAAACTCATGACCATCAAATTATTGGAATTAGGAAATTAATGAAATGGTCATCCTTTCAATTAGGATTACATTTATATTCTATATCATGCCTATCATTTCATGTTAATGTATCCACATACCCCATGATACATTCTTCATCCTCTTAGTTTAGGATTAAGAGTAATCCCTTTATTTCATTTTATTTCTCATGAAATATATATTTTTCAATGAATTTTACATTAATACTTCTCCACTCTATATGTTATATTTATTCATCATCCCAGGAATTTTGGAATAATGACCACCAATTATCATTATCAACAATAATATAATTAAATCCCAAAATATACTATTCATTTTATTAAATATCGTGTTGAGAAATATATTTTCTTGAGACCTGATCCATTGCTCAGATGCCACTAGATTTGTTCATCCACTAATATATAATGGCCTCTGTCATATAGAATGTATGAATATTAGCGTATCATGCCATATAACATATTCTTTTCTCTTTATGTTCGTGGTTATTAGACATTACTGGGGTTAGCTACATAAATATGGTCATGATCTACTCAATTCTGACACCAAATTTATTGGTTACCTTGTTGAGGAATTCCCTACATTGACCACATATGTTGATTCTCTTTCTATTGTTAAGAACCATCATATAATAATGAAACACACTAACTCAAATCATAAGAATAATAAATATTGTACCCCTAAATAATAATCCCACATAAAATATCATAATATATAATGATGTATTATCCAAATTTTCTTCCCACGTGGGGTCATTTAAATTCTAGTTCTCATGGTTTCTATTAATCTTTATTTAATAAAAATTTCATCAAACTCTCTAGTATAATAGAACAAGTGTATAAATTATTAAATTAAAATAGATACATTGTGTATCATCCCAAAGGATCAATAATTTTTATAAAATTACATAAACAAGTACATTAATAATACCCATTATACATTGGGAATAACAAATAATCATACGAAAAGTAATTATTCTACAACAATGAAAATAATTTCATGATTTATTCTTCATAACTCGAGTGCTGGAAAAATATATGGGTGATTTAATTAAAAGGTAATGGTCACATACATTCATATATATATATGTATATAGTAAATAAGGCCTAATCTTCATGTAATGATAAACAACTAAAAACAAATTCCATTAACCTAACAACAGATAATTAAATGCTTCCATTTATATAATAAATGTTTTAATATCATGGATAATATTATATAAATTATAATTGAAGGAAATTGATACTATTAGGCATCATGACATATGACATTGTTATATCTCTATTTTCAAGACATTGCAATAATATTGTTTAAAACTATGGTAAAATACCCTTTTAATGGTCAAACTAATTTGCCCCATGAGATATGTCGATAGACCGAGGGGCTATATATTTCAATACCACAACAGTCACTATATGTATAATTCATTTATTAAATATATAATGATCAATTTAATTCATGACATATATAACTTATTAAAAAATTTCCATACCATGTAACAAATTCATATAATAAACAATTTCATTATCAACTAAATAACTTTAATGTTAAAAATTTCAATATAATAACTATTTAGTGTTTATGTAATAATCATATCCGTGAAAAAGAAAATATTATATTGAAGATAAATTTTATGTTTATTGAATAATTATTAAATTTACATTTATGTTTTATATGAACTCCCTATTTTGGTTAATAGGTTCGTATTACCAAATATTCCTTACTGTAGTGGAAATTGAGAAAGAATTCCCTTAACCCATGTTTAACACGCCACAAAGGTGATAAAATCAATTTTTTATGACATAAAAATTTAATTTAATTACATTAAATAACCATATTTTTATTAATAATATCAAATAGTCTCCATTTATAAAATTTTCCCACATATTTTTTACAAAATAGATTTTTATTATCATTATTTTATGTGAGAACTCCTTTATATTTCATGTATGTATAGATTCTATAGTTTTAGTCATTGAGTCATTGTACTAGATCAATCATATATACAATTTTAATAAATATAATAATTTAATATATATATTCAATATATATGGCATCTCGCATTTTTATTACGTAACTTTTCATTAAATTTTACAAACAACGGATCATTAAATTCCAGTGTCTGGGAAATAAGGAAGATAAAACATGAAAACATACAACATTCTTCCGATCCACTTATTGTGCTTCATCATATGTTTGTCCTATGTACATACTACATATCATTACCTTGAGACATACATCAAAGGAAAGGGTGAGCAAAATGCCGAATAAGAAATGCAAGGGAATCAGTTTACTTGTGAAATCAATAAGAACATAATGAATAACACAATGACATGAGGAATAGATGTACATTCATATCATGGTTTGTTCCCGAGGTGTCAAAGAAATTACCATGGTTATTCACCAAGGTATCGTGAATCTTTTCATCTCTAGCAATTATATTCTTTACCAAATGAATTGGATCACAGTAATATCGCAAAATTAATATGTATTTATTTTAAGGGGATTCACAAATATCATAAAAAATATTTCAAAAATAACCCAATGTGATTAAAAGAAATGTGTTTCATTTCAAAATTGTGACATTTTAAATGTTCTTAAAAATAATATCATTATGTAATTTATAACTCATAGAAATAGTGTGAGAGATATATGTATGTCAATTATAGAATCAAATAGATAAATTTTATTCCTTTATCAATATCCCTAGAAATGAAAAGATATTTTGTTATTCACATAAATAAAACAAGATAATTTCTTGAGAAAAAATAGAGGCATTTTGAGACGAAATTTTTACAACATAATGGTGAAAAAACATGTTTTTAGAAAACCATAAAAAGGGAGGTCAAAAGACCCACACGCTCATAAATAACTCATAATAATGTAATGGGACTGAATAAAATTCAAATAAAATTATATTATGGATTTCTGAATTGCATACCACATGAAAAGAAAACGTGAATAAAAAGAGAAGATGTGATTTCTTTTACAAAAAACTCAGCAGCCTAACGGCATTGCATAAAATTCTGAAAAAATGTAGAAGAGAGCGAAAAGGGTCTCTCATAAATTGATAATGAAATGGTAAGTAGTAGGTATATATAAAAACAAACACCCACATAATAAAAAAGGAAACTATAATACATAACATAAAGGAAGTCATTACATAAAAAAGGTGGGTGAAAGGATCCCTTACCTTGAAGAGTAACCTCAAAAGTATGAAGGTTGGGACCTTGGGGGATTGAGGGAACCTTGGGAGGACATTTTGGGATATAAAAATATAAGAGATTCATTAAGGAGGAATTTGGAATGAAATAAATGAGAGAGTGGTTTGGTATTTATAGAAAAATTGATGGAATATTATATTAATTTTCCAAGGGACACCTCATCTGTGGTATTTGAAAAACCATGGAATTTCCCATGGTATTTTCACATGATATTGGATAATTGGGACGCCTCATATCATATATTACTAATCTCAAGTCTACAAGAATTTTTACATCATTATTACGTCTTTAATGATGTCATTAAAGACACTAAAACTCAAAACAATATTTTCATTATTCACCGAAAAACAAAACAGCTTATAAAAATAAAATAAATTCACCCTAACCTAATATCGATGAAGTGAATTCAATAATGGTATCCATTTTAGGAAAATAATTTCCTTAATATTTTTAATATAATATATAAATATAATCATTATTTATTAAAAAACAACTTTAAAACTTTTTACTTGTTTTGTAACACCGTGTAAAAGTAATCCAAGTCCCATAAAATTATTGTTTAACTGTAAGAAAATAGTGTAACCATTTTTGATTAGATTTTATGAAAATACATATTCCTTTTTTGTTATTATATTTGATTTAAAATTTTAAATAAAATATTTATGACATACAAAAATACCCATTCTTATACTATGATTATTTTATAACTTTTAAGATGTCTAAATTGTTTTTATAAATTCATGGTTGATGTTTCTATTTTTTTAGTTGATTTACTATTCATTTCTATTCATAAGGGTATGTTACTATTCAATAAAAAATAATTTTGATATTATTTATCCACATTTCTCACCCTGATTACAACATTGTATGGAGTATTTTTGAATATCATTTCAAGGAAAAAGATATTTAATAATAAAATATTTTTATACTATTCTTCTGAAAACACTATTCATCAAGTACTACTCAATAAAACAAACTATTCATGAAACAATATTAATCATATTGAAACTTATTATAAAATTTTTGAAAATTCATCCAAGGTTAATTTTTGAAATATGAAATAAAAAAAATTATGATTATTTTTCAATAATAATTGTCTATGTATGATAAAAAAAATTTATTATATTTTTATAAAGCAATCATATACATTATTAAGAGTATCTATTACAAAAGTGGGATTATGAAATAAAAATTTTATTTATACCAAGGAACGTCAAATATTATCTAATTCCACATTTCATTGACCCTTATAATACCTACATATGACTTAAGTGTAAGTAGTGTTATGGTGATAGAATCTTCGGCGGCTTAGACAACATTGCCTAATTGATGATTCCTATTAGCTTTAATTTCTCCCTTAAGCGGTTCCAATCAAGAATCACATATTGAATATCATTTTTGGCTTGGTCTAGAGAAATGCATAGTGACACAACTTCCATCCCAATCTCTAACAGATGGGATTTGTATGGCTCGAGTCTACTAGATGAGGCTATCGACACTTCATTCTGTATCATTTAACCAAGATCACTTGTATTTATAATCAATAATCATAATGTTAAGATTTCGGTTTCCAATTTTCATACTGTCTAATGATCATATAACAGTCAAAACCCAACAATATCACTTCATTAAGTAGTGGATATAGTATTTTGGATATAACACAAATTTTGGAGACAAATATTATTCAAATGTTTGGGTTATTACATTCTCCCCCCTTAATATGTTTCATCCATGAAATATTAACACATACCCTTATAAGAGAAAATGTATCGGTACTTATGCCTCATAGACTCCTCTAGTTCCTATGTGGATTCTTCACATTTTTTGTTCTTTCATAAAACCTTAACAGGGTTATAGTCATATTGTGTAAAACCATGTCTCTACGATCCAAGATCTCCATGGATTTACCATCAAAAGATAGGTCATTTTTTAGTTGTACCACCTCGGGATTTATTTCATGTTAAGGTCAGGTATGCGCTTCCTCAAGAGGGTTACGTGGAATACATCATTAACTTGAGCTAGATTTGGAGGATGTACAAGACGATTGGCCACTACTCCAACACAATAAAGGATTTCATAGGGGCAATGTACCTTGGGATGAGATTACCATTCATTCAAAACCTCATGACTCTATTCCAATTTGAAAATCTAAGAATTACCTTATCAGCAACATCATATTAAACATCCCTTTGATTTTTGTCATTATAGCTATTTTTCTTGACTCTAAGCAGAATTAATGTGTTGCTGGATGGCAAGTACAATTTCTGCCATCTCTTACACAAGATCAGGCCCAAGAAACATTCTCTCACCAGTTTCATCCAAACAAGTGGGAGTTCCACGTCAATTCCCATATAGAGATACATATGGTGCCATTTGAATGCCTGATTGGAAGCAATTGTTGTAAGAGAACTCACTAAAGGGAGATGTTGATTCCATCTACGTTTAAATTCCATTGAGAATGTATTCACCATGTCCTCAAGGATTTGAAAAGTCTATTCAGATTGGCCATCATATTGTGGGTGATAGGCTATACTAACATTCAATTTGGTACTCAGAGTATGTTTAATACATCTATATACTTTTGATGTGACCTTTGGATGTTGATCAGATATGATAGAATGTGGAACTCTATGTATCTATACTACTTCTTCCATGTAAATCCAAGCCAGTTGATGAAGAGAACAATCATCCCAAATGGAGATAAAATCGGCAGTCTGTTTTAGATGGTTTAAAATAACCTATGTCACATTGTTTCCTCTGTATGTTTTGGGTTACTAGTGACAAAATTAATTATAATAATGTCTCACATCCATTCAGGTATTGGTAGTGGTTGCAATACCCCTTTATGTATTTGTTGCTCTTCTTTCACATACTTCCATACTAGGCACCTTGTAGTGTAGTCAGCAATCTCTATTTTCATATTATCCCACCAATAATAATCACAAAGGTCTCTAAACATTTTTTACTCCTATGATGAATAGAGAATGTAGAGATATGGGATTTATCCATTAGCACCTTCTTTGTTTCCATGATATGTAGAAACATAGTCTTCTATGAATGTTCAATACACATTCTTGATCAATATTGAACTCCGAAAATGTCCCGTCCTTCATAGCCTCATTCTTCTTCTATAATAAAGGATCCTCTTTCTGTGCTTTCATCATCATCTCCAGTAATGATTGTTGAGGCATCATTTGGGTTATGGGTGATGATGTACCTTCCTTCATAATTCCCATTTCCTGCTTTACTAAGTCATTGATCAAAGGAGCACTTTAAATCCTCATCATGGAATTATCAACAGGGTCTTCACAACTTAATGCATAAGTGACATTTTTTTCTCTTCCAGGAAGATAATGAATTGAAAAATAATATTTGTTGAGAAGATCCAACCATCTCCTCTATCTTATGTTCAATTCAATTTTTTTTCAAAATATGCTTCAAAATTTGATGGTCTTTTTATATATCACATTTCTCCCCAAAATGATAGTACCTCAATATCATCATCGAAAAAATGACCATAGACAGCTCCAGATCATGCATAGAATAGTTCTTGTATATGAGTCTTCAAATGTCATGATACATAAGCAATGGTTTTTTCACTTTTCATGAGTACACACCCATGCAATTTTAGAGATGCATCGCTCAAAATTACAAATCCCTCTCCACTCGAGGGTAGTGTTTGCATGGGTGTGGTAACCAATATTTTCCTCAGCTCTCAGAAACATTCCTCACACTCCGTTCTCCAGATGAACTTGACCGCTTTTTTAGATAATGTTGTTAATAGATTATACATTTATGAAATATTTTCCACAAACCTCATATAATATCCCACTAATCAATGGGAACTATGAATATCAGTTATTGTTGTAGGTTGAGTCCGCTCCTCTACAAATATTTTCATTATAAGGTCAACTATTATTCCTTCATTTGTAATAATGTTCCCCATTAAATAGAAGTTATTTTAACCAGAATTCACATTTTCTAAACATTCTAAAATCCCTCTCCATTGGTAGTGTTTGAGAAATAACACTTATATAATCCTCTAGTTCTTCACGACATTTGGAATATATCATAATATCATCAATAAAAACTACCCAAAAGTTATCAACGTAGTCATTAAAGACTCTATTAATCAAATCCTAAAAATAAAAAGTTATTTTTAGAGTTATATGGGAATAAAAACAAAATCATAATTCACATATCTTGACCGGAATGTATTTTTTTGGAATATCTTCTTTCTTCACCACCAATTGATGATAACCATATCGGATATCAATAATAGAGAAGAATTGAGCCCCCACAAATTTGGTCAAAAAAGTCATAAATTCATGGAAGATAGTATTTGTTCTTTACAATGATCTCGCTCAGTTCTCTATAATCAATACATATCTGGATTGATACATCCTTGTTCTTCACAAAGAGAAAAGTTTCTCTCGATGGAGACACACGCCGTCAGATAAACCCCATCTCCATAATATCTTGGAGTTTCTTCTTTAATTCCTCTAGCTCCACATTTCATATCCTACACGTCGTCTTTTAAATAGGATGAGATCTAGGTAATAGTTCAATGGGGAAGTCTACCTCTCTATCTCAGGGAAGTGCGGGTATCTCCTCAAGAAATACATTAATGTATTCCTAGATGATGGGGAAATTTTCAATCCTTATAATCTCATTTCATTCTTCTTCTTCACTAATAAACTCCATAATGAATGATATTAGAAGTTATTTAAGACAATGATCAGGTTGAGATATCTATCCTTTGATGAAAAATATTGGTTTCCCTTTGATGAATACTATGATTTCATTGATACTTCATTTGATCATATCATTATACATTATGATCTATCCACACCTAGTATAAAGATGAATTCCAACATGGGAATGACTATTAGATTTTATAAAAAATTGTGCTCACTGAGGTAAATGCTAGAGTTTCTAAACATTGACGATTATGGGATAATCCCACCAGGAGTCTTAACAGATAACTCCACTTTTGGAAAATCATGGTTGATTCGAAATACCTTGAAAACATAGAGGAAATAAAGGAATGTGTAGAACCAGAATAAAAAATTATACTTTATAGATTTGAGAGATCAACCATAGTACCTGACACCTCATCATTGGGTGCTTCAACGTCAGCCTTAGTGATTGAAAAAGTATAACCTTGTTCTATTGGTCATTGTTGAGGCTGATCATGATTCCCCTTCACTACCCTAGAATTTGGATACTGATTGGCAAGGTGAAAAAGTTTTACACACTTATAACATTGGACATTAGGTAGTTCATATACCATCTTCACCATGTATCTAGTGATGGGAAGTTGAGACTTCCCCAAACAATGAAAATTCCACACAATATGGCCATATCTTCCACACATGTATCACTTCCTACTCTGGAGCATGCAGTTCAATGAATTATTCTTCCAAAATTTATTATAAGTGGGAAGTTGCACTTTCTTTTCTATTCTTCCATAATTGATGCTGCTCCCAATGCATGGATCTATTGATCATTTTTTCTCTTTGGATTTTTGATACCCTTGCAACTCAGAAAAATTATGTTCATCTTTCATCTCACTTCGTTTGATATTCTCATTTCTATCATTGTCTCGGTTGGCAATATCCACCCGCAGATGAGGTCTTGGTCCACCGAAGAATATAACAACCTTACCACTTGGATCCCGAATGAGATAAAGGTGCAACGTGAATGCCTTGTAAAGTTCATCTTGTAGTTTCCAAAGATTCAATCTAATTTGGCTTCAGTATGATAAAATCATTCTTCATTCTTGTTCTCATCAATCGAGTGAAATACTAATTGAAGAACATCCCCCTGAACTCTTACCAATCCATATATTCAGCATCCACTATTATTCTCCTGTATTTAACCAATTCCCATCACTGAACATGTTCTCCTTATTAGCGGTAAATAGCCACGGTAAACTTCAATTGTTCTAAATAACGAATCACAAAAAAGATCCTCTCAATAGTGCAGCTCCATTATTCATAAATCAATGGGTCGGTAGATCCAGTGAATGTTGGTGGTTGTTGATGCATAATGGATTCAACAGAAAGTGTTCCCTTAATAGTGAGATAAGTTTCTCATCTTGATTCATGTTACTTTCAATAACATGAGTTAGTTGGTTCATTATTCTCGAAATGGTTTCCATTCTGACACCCATCAGATGGTCGTTAGTGCATGGTCTATTGAGGTCACTATTGGAATGGTTCCTCCTATTTCCCACCATTTTCTAAATGAATAAAACCATATTTAGAATCTTATTTAATTTATAAATCTTATGGATATAATGTATTATATGTCATAAAACTAAATGCTTAAACATATACATTTTTCTTTAAATCCATCATAATGAATCATAAAATGATTTTTATTAACCAAACATATCCCTTGGGTGTTTCAAACCAAATGTTAAGAAATGACCATTATTTGGTACTAGGATACCCTAGGTCATGCCCAAAACTCCTTGTTGGAGTTTTTACTCCTAGGTATATATGTGCCAGAGCCACATCAACTTATTCATATCCAGGCAATGATTTATTTTTTGGAAACCACTTACTTAATTTTTAACCAAAATAGTTGGATGTTTTCAAATATTTAAACATATCTATAGAATTTTTATTAATTATTTTATATCATAATTTTCATTAATAACTAAACTATACTTTGATACAAACTATGGCATCTGGCATTTTTAGTACATAATAATTCATTACATTTTACGAAGACATGGTCTTTAAAGTATAATGTCTTGGAAATCTAGATCATAAAACATGAAAACATAAAAAATTATTCTAATCCACAAGTATGGATTCATAATAATTTCATACTATGTAAAATTACTGAATCTCATATCCTTGAGACATAAATCAGTGGAAAGGGTGTGCATAAGGGCCTGTAAGTAAAGCATGGGAATCTGTTTACTTGTGTTATCTATAAGAACTTGATGAAAAATCTAATGACCTACACAATGGAATTAGATGAATATAATGATGGAAATAATATGAATCTAAACATGAATATTTGGCTAGAACATTTAATTTTTACATTAATGAACATATCACCGATGTTCGTCCCTAAGGTGTCATAGAAATTAAAAATTTTATTCACAAAGGTATATTGAAACTTTTCATCTCTAGATATTAAATTCATTACATAATGAATTGGAGATCAACTAAGGACAACGCCTAATATGTCTTTATTTTCATGTGATTCACATAGATCAAAATAATAAATTTAATAATTTACCCCAATAGAGTTAAATAAATGGGTTTCATTGCAAAATAATCATGTTTTAAAAGTGCATAATAATAAGATTATTATGTAAATTATAATACATGGAAAATGTAGTGAGGGTTATATATATGACAAATATAGAATAAAATAGATAATTTTTTTATTAATACCCAAGTAAATTAAAATATATTTGGTATTCACATAAATAAAACAAGGGAATTTCTTATAAAAAATAGAAAGATTATGAGACGAAAATTCTACAGCATAATAGCTACATAACATGATTTTAGAAAACATTGAAGATATTCGGGAAAATTTTCAACCACTCATACAAATATCATAATAAATAATAGATACAAAATAAAATTTAAATAAAATCATGGTGTTGATATTTGAATGATATACCACATGAAAAGGAATATTGAATTAAACGATAAAATGCAATTTCTTTTACGAAACATTCGGTAGCCTAACGACATCACTTAAATTTCAGAAACATTTGTTGATATGAGAGGAAATTTTATCTTATCAATTAAACATGGAATTTAAATTAGTGGGAATATATAAGAACAAACCCCAACATAATAAAAAGGATATTATAAGACATAACATAAATAAAGTCATGACTTTAAAAAAGATGGTGAACCGGCCCCTTATCTTGATGAGTAACATCGATGGCTTGAAGGATGGGACCATGGAGGGATTGGGGGGGGGTCTTTTTGATGACTCATTGGGAGGTAAAATATCATAGCATTGTTAATAAGGAATTTGGAATGAAAGGAATCAGGGAATGGATCAGTATTTATAGAAAATTTGAAGAAGCAATTTATTAATTTTCTATGGGACACCTCATCTGTGGTATTTTCAAAACCATTGACTAGAACATGGTATTTTCCCATGGTATTTGCCACATGGGACACCTCATATAATATATTATAATTCACATATCGACCATAATGAGTACATCATTATAACATCATTAATGATGTAATTAAACACACTAAAACTCAAATCTGTATTTTCACAATTGAATGAAAAAGAAATAATTTTATACATATATCATAACCTCATCCTAACCTAATATTGATTCTATATATTCAAAAAAATAACTCTATTTTGTGAAAAAAAATCTAAATATTTTATGTTTAATTTTAAAATAAAATAAATATTTATTCAAAAAAATCACCTCTTGAACAATAACAATATATGTAACACCATGAAAAAGTAATCCAGGTCCCTTAAAATTATCGTATAACCATAATACAAAAAATTAGAAATTTATGATTACATTTTATGAAAATAAATTCAAATTTGAAATTATTAAATTAATTTTAAAATTTTAAATACAATATTTATGACATACAAAAATACCAAAACTCGTACTATGATCATGTTTTAACATTTATGATGTCTAAATTTTATTTATACATTCATGGTTCATGTTTCTATTTTTTTGGCAGAATTACTATGCATTACTATTCATATGTGTATGTTACTATTCACCAGACAATTATAGTAAATTTCTTTAACCACATTTATCACCCAGATTATAACCATGTATAGCATATTTCTAAAAATATTTTCAGGGAAAAAGTCATTTAATATTAAAATATTTCTATAATATTCATCAAAAAAATAGTATTCCTCAAATATTATTTATCAAAAATAGTATTCATAAAACATTGTTCATCAAATTGAAACTTCTTATGTAATTTATGAAAATTCTGCCTAGGTTATTTTTCACATTTGAAACTCAAAAATGTTGTTTATTTTACCATAATAATTCCTATTGTATGGGAAATAAATTTATCATATTCTTCATAATTAAAAATATAAATTATTAAGAATATCTTTTCCATAAATATGATAATGAATTAAAAATTAAATTTATACCCCGGAATTACAAAATGTATTTAAGGTTGCGTTACACAGCCACATACAACACCTTCATAGGACCTATTTATAAGGCGTGCTTGGTGATAGAATCTATGGGCAGCATGGACAACATTGCCTGAGTGGTGATTTCGATCAGCTTGAACTTCTCACTTAATAAATTATGTTCATGATTCACACATTGAAACTCAGCTTAGGGATGGTCCATAATAAAGCCTAGAGACACAAATTCCTTCCCAAGCTCTGATAGATGGGAGTCGTATGGCCCGCATCTTCTGGATGAGGTCATCGACTCTTCGTTGTGTATTAATTAACCAATATCACATGTATTTATAAACAATAATCGTAATGTAAATAGTATTGTTTCTAATGGTTATATTGACCAACATTCATATAACAGTCGAAATCCGATGGTATAACTTCATTAATTAAATGATATAATTTTGTGGATTATAAATTGAAATAACACACATATATAGGAAATAAATATTATTCAAATGTTCAGGTCCTTACAATATGTATATTAAATATAAATAAATATTTATAATTATCCATAAAATATAGTGGGAGTAAAATTAATATCAACATTCACGGAGATGGTAGGTCGTATGAAGTCATGACCACTATTTGCACATTTTGATGGATAAAAGAAAAACCAAAGTGAATAATTATTATTAATTAAAAGATCATTATTATATATTATATATCATAGTTATTCTTCAAATACATCCCTAGTAGTTTCCATTTACACCATAACAGAATTAGGAATCACATCGCTTCATAGACATGGCATTCCACACATACAAACAACTGATGTAAACATTTTCACACAGATGAAGAGTAATGATATTTTTTATGATATTAAATTTTTAGAGTAATATTAATTTTCTAAATATCATATTTACTCATTATTTCCAAATTTATTTCCATCAATGTACAGTGGTGATGAAAAACAAATGAAACTTTTTTATGGTGACGATAATACATATGTTCGCTCAAGTCATGTTTTGGCTATTCATGTGGTTAGGAGAGATAACATTTTGTTTTACAATAAAAAATAAGATATTAATATATTTATTACAATGGTCTTATTATTATTGTATGGGTAAATCATTTATTGGAAAATTAGTATGTGAAATAAAATTTAAGGACTCAATCAAGATGGAAAACTTTTATTTGGTAGACTCCTATTATATCTCTTCTTAAGGGACCATGGATAAATCTTTTAGATAGAATGAAGCATATATATCTATTAAATGGTTGTTCAGAATAGAAATATTTAGGGATTTTTCTATAATGTTTGATCAATTTGGTGTATTAATGGAGAAAATGTGAGTCCTTTTATAAGAGAGGTGTGGGAATTATTTGAATGTTTTGATATATTAAATTAATATATATATTTTTTTCATTCCCCAAAATTACAAATTAATATAATTATAATTATTGATATTGATGATTCCAAATCATCCCATATAATTAAATTTAAACATTTTTAGGATATTCTTTCAACCTTATGTTTTAATTTTAACCCCCCAACATTGTTCCAATTACCACTCTAAAATTTGTTTCTCCCGTTTAAGGGTTAATAATGTAAAATTTAAGTGTAAAAATATCTATTAATGGAGCATCATTTTTGTTCTATATAGTATACATTTCTTTTGGATGAACCTATGATTTTTATGGGAATAATTTTATTTAATAAATAATTATTTAATTTAAACATTATTAATGACAATTTTGACATTATTCATTTAATATCTCACTAAATACATCAAGATAAATATTTAAAAGAAATATAATCCTTTAATTGTTTCAAAAAATATCATATAGTTCTATTAAAATCATGTGACATATTCTGTAATTCCAATTATAAAATATTTTATAATATTAAAAACATTTATTTAATTTTTCAATTAATTAAATTATTATTATAATGTTGTCAAGAACATAGTAAAGGAAATTATTTCGACACCTAAATTTAAATTAAAATAAAATGAAAAAAAATTATCTTTCAATTGTTTATTTATAACTAAAGAAATCATCTTGGTATATGTATTTCAATAATTTTAATGTAATAAAATATAGATAATTCCATTTTTCACTCTTATTAAAATAAAATAATATAAAGTTCATAATCTGAAGAAAATTGAAATTTAAATCATAGATTAGAATTTATTATTATTATCGATGATATATTCTCATTTAATTATATTATAAAAATATTTAGTGTCATGTTGTATTTTTTATAAATTTTTATCTTACTTTAATTAAATAATTTCCATTTTACCTTGGAAACAAAAATTATCAAGGTTACTATTCATAATATCTAAATATAAAAAAGGTCTATATACCAAATATGGAATACTAATATTTAAATATGGATTTTATTTTTCATAATTAAACTCATATAATTGGGAGAATTTAATTTAAAATAATAAAAAAAACACAATGAAACACATTGATTCGGAAAAATGACTTTTCATGAACAAATATACTTTTATACTAAATTAAATAATCCAACTCATTAAAAAGTGTATAATTGGATTACTAATAAAATATAAAAAATATCTCTTAATCTATATTAAGATAAAATTCAACATTTTAAATTCTGAAAACCAAACAATAGTTTTTAAAAAAATATGTATATTTACACAATTACATGAAAAATAAATCTTCTCAGAATAAACCAAAATATTCTCACTAATATAATAGTAATATTTTGGTTTCATAAAAGTATACCATTTAATAATAAACATTTTTAGGAATTTCAAATAAATAAATTTGATTAATTTCACAATGAACACAAATATAATCATTTTTGAAGAAAATAATTTTTTAAATAACGAATTGATTTTATTAACGAGTTGGAGTAAATTTCTAACGAATAAAAAATAAATTTTTATTGTTTATAAAATTAATTTATACTTTATAACATGGAAATTCATATTCATACCAGAAAATTCAATGTTAGGATTGCAAAATTCATATTTAATTAATAGTATTTAATGGTCCATTTAGACATGGTGTCGTATATTGTATATTCTATCAAACATAGTGTTCTTAAAAAAATATGATATTACTCTATAATATTTTTTTACAGGGATATAAATAGGTTATTGTTTTTTATAAATGGTTATTTTAAATATTAATGTTTTCTATCATTTAAATTTATTATTTATTTTTATTTATAAAATAATTACACTGAATACATAAAAAATATTGAGACTATTCCCATTCAAGAAATATAAAAATCACATTAATGTCTTATAAAAACAATAGTTGTAATATTATATCGAAGAATGTTTTTGTTTTAATAAATTAATAGAACAATATAATATACTATCATTTTTTTAAAAGTTTATATTCAAATTAAATTAATAACATGATGTCGTGAATTGCAAACTATGTGTTTAGTGTCAAAACCAACATTAATGTTATATTATGTTAAATAATATTTTATTTTATTGTATTAAAATCATAAAAACCATATATTTGTCTATTGGAGTGGACTATAGTATATATTAACACTCTTTTTCCAGTTATTTTTTTATTTATTATTTCACAGTATGTGTTTTTACTCTTATACAGTAAAAAACATTGATATTGTGGTAATCATCAAAATGGTTATTAGGTGGTTAAAACAAAGGGATAAGGGTGAAATTAATCAAAAGTGGTCCAAATTTATTTTATGAGACTATTAAAACTCATCCTATTACTATTTTCGATATTTATAAATTTTGTTTCACTTGAACCTCAATATAAATTGTTATTATATTATTACATTATGTAATTCCAATGGTTCCCCAACAATCTAATATAAAATTTCTTCTCTTATCCTCTCATTCATAGACCATTCAAGGAATCTATTTATTCCAATCCCAATAAAAATATATCTATCACATCCATATCTATATCCTTGTGTTTTTTATTACTAAAAGGAAAATCATAAATCGATTAAGTTGTATTCAAAAGGTAGATATCATTGTGGAAGGTATAAGTCCTAATTGACTTATTTATGGTTTATTTCTTCATCCACCTCCCTCATATAATCGATGATAAATAAAAAAAATTAGTATGTTCAATATATTTAAATTTTATTATTATTATCTTACAACTATTTTTCTTCTTGTTTTTCTTTTAAAGAGGAACAAAAAAATTATTTATGTGTACATGTTGATAACCACCACCACGAGGTGATGTGTTACATATTCTAAAAAATAGTATCATTACAATTTATAATGATATATTTAACATAAATATATGATATTAATTAAAACATAATAATTGAAAAAAATTAAAATATCATATATGATTGTACAGTTTCATCAATGGGAAATGATAACATTATTAATGTTTATGTGTAGAGCACCACTTCAATGAAGCAAGGTGATTTGTTTTAACTTGTTCATCATTAATAGATGGTAATAAAATTATATGTAATGTCTGAAAATAGTTTACATTTAGTGGATAATATTCAATAAATTATTGAAACAAGCCCCTTTTACCATGAATAACCTACAAATTTCATCTTGTAATTATGATATGAACATCCCTAAAACAATTGATTTTTATTTAACTAATTATGCAACTATTATTGAACTAGAAATAAATGAAATAGATAGTTTAATTAATTTTTAATAATACTTGAAAATATTCTTAATTAAGTAAATTATTAATAAATTTTCAATATATTGGATTTCAAGAACATACATAGAATGTTGGGAAACGATGTATAAGGCCATTAAGTTAATTTCCATTTATTAGGTTATAGTTAAACTATATCGACTATATTTTTCACTGATTATTCATGAAATGATCTCAAGTTATATAATATGAATTTTATAATTAATTTATATGGTTTTATAATTGTTTCATATAATCACATCAATTATTAATTCTCAATTTAGTTACATTATCATTTTATAGAATATTTAAATCAATATAGTTCCAATGAGGCATGACATATTATGAACATAATTCCTTTCATAAACAATATATGGTACCTGATTATATATTATATCATGAATGACTCGATAATAATTATAATTGAAGTTCCATTAAGTCTTTTCTATCTATAAGATATTGATTCAAATATTCCAATGTTTTCTAGGGTATCTAGGGTATTAATTTAATTTTTTTAATCATAATTCATATTATGGACCATATTTTATTATTTTTGGTTTAATTTATCCACTTTGATATGGTTTCACAAAATTATTTCATAGGAATTTTGGTTCATAATGATTCATTTTATGTTCCATGATTTAATGTTAATTCTATTCATTCATTACCTAAGATTCAAGTGTTTCTAACCAAAAACTACCTTTCTTCAATATTTTTTTTTTAATTTATAAATCAAATTTTATTTTGGAGGTGTTTAAAATGAATCATTAAATAAAACATAATAAATAATTTTATACTATCAGAAATTTATATTCCTTTTTATATTAATTATTTTAAATGGTGTTTGGTTTCAAATTACCGTATTAAGGTTTTCATTAAAAATATTTCATTAAATTTTTTAATTACATATAGTAATAAAATTCCTCCATGTTATTTATGTAATATTAATAATGTAGTTTGATCCATATTATTTTTTTCATTATATTTTTTTCTATGATCTATTATCATATTTTAAATGATTTTAAATTTAATTTTCTTATAATTTATCATAGTGATAAATTTTTACACGCTCTATATATTTTAAAAATAATATTTATTTTTCAATTTTAAAAATTTATATTTTTATACAATTATAAAAGTTTTATTATGATTAAATTTTTTTACAAGATAATTTCCAGCTAAAATAATTTTCTCAATATGGTATGAATTTTATATTTTTATGATATCGAAATTAAAGTGTATTTTCACCCATTTCCCAAGAATATTTTTAAATTTTATATTAAATTTATTTTAATTTATATAGATATAAAATAATTATTATTATTATTTATTTCATGTATGATTTTATAACACCATTTATATTCATTCAATAAATGTTTTATGGTGATACTTAATGATATTTCCATGGAATATATATCATTTACATTGTTTAATCAAGATAAAAAGAAGTGATAGTTATTTTCAAGGTAGTTATATAGAAAAATGGGAGATTATAATAAATTTTTTTGTATAGAAAATAAAACTTCTGTTATTTAATTAATCGTGTATCTATTATAAAATAATTATAGGTGTTTACATAATAGTATATACATTATTCGTTCAATAAAATTTCGTTGATGTATTAGTTTATGATATGATGTTAACTATTGTAAGGTAATAAAAAGGGATGATGGTGATTACAGATATATGTTAATATAAAGAGTTAATGATGATTACTAATTATGAGTAGATTATAAGAGATAGTGGATTTAATTATTGTACATAATAAATAAGATAGTTTTTTAATTCAGTAATTTTTTAAAATAATTAATATTTAATTACTAATGTTACCAGCATAATATCATTATGAGTTGAATAAGTAAATTTTTTTTACTTTGATCAAGGATTTTTATTTCATGGATTGTGACTATTGAATCTTATGTGTCAATTATTTTGTAAAATATTTAATAAATTTCTTATTATTTATGTTTCTGTTTTTAATATGTATTATTTATACTATGTTTTGTTCATTCAACCTAAATAAGTTCACATACACTAATTCTAATATTAATATAAATGTTGATATTCAATCAATAATATGAATGTTTTCACTTCATTGGAAATTGAGAAAAAAAATTTTTTGTTTCTAATCCAACTATTATGATGAATGTTTTTATATGCTATCTCAATTGAGGTTTCATGTTGACGTTTCTATGGAATTTATGTGGAAGAATAAATGTTAGGTATAGTAAAAAAATACTCACATAAATATATGGGAAATGTTATGTAATATTATCTTCGGAATTCTATATAACTATAAACCCAAAACATCCTTAGTCTGATAAGTGAAAAAATATTTTCATTTGATGTTGTGTTCCCTGGAAGATTATATTTGGGTAATATTTATCTATATAAAAGCAAAAACAGTAATGATATGTAACTAAAATCAGATATATGAGTATAGGTTCAGGGATATTATAGACTTCATGTCATATGAAAATATAAAGGATTCTATGATTAGCATAATGTATGTTATTATAAATAACGCATTGTGGGAGATTTGTAGTGCAGAGAATAGAATCTAATAGGAATGAGAATTATATTTAATGTATTATGTCTATGATGTGGAGTACCCATTTTTAGAATAAATGATTTATTTATATAATAGTGGTGAATATATAGTGTGATGTAATGGTGTTTTATGTGTAAATGTAAGCAAAATGAGCGTTGTTTATATTTTAGTGAGGATATTTCACGATTTTCCAACCCATTTTGTATCCACATGGTATAATTCTTCTCAACTACATGACATAAATAAAATAATTCATTATAATACGTATGAAATTTATTTTTTCTTAATTATTTTAGTGAATTAAGACAAAATAGAAACTAAATAGTTCCTTATTATTTCCACTAACAAACATTTTGTCTTCGATATAAAAAATCCAAGATGCATAATATTTCTTTAGAAAATCCATAAAATTCACCTTATATGATACTATTATTTTAATATCATGCATTTATTGTATTCAAATAATATTGAAATTGATACGTAAGATAGTGGTGAGGTCAAATTATCTGTAAGGGTAATAATATTTGTCGTATGTAAATGATCATAGGTGAGAATAAAATAAGAGTGCAGCTATAATTAAGATATATAAGTTAGTTATAATGAAACAATCAGAGATCATTTATCATGATAATAAGAGTAGACATAACAAATTAAATTAATAAAATATTGGGGAAACAGAAGTCAATAAATATGATTTATTGGGAAATAACAATGTGATAAGAACAAGAATAATTCAATTAAAAAACATAATCATAAGAAGATTTAAAAATATACAAAATAATTTCCACACCTCTGTGAAACAAAACATAATAATTTCCATGATTCAAAAATGAAATCACACACAACCATACCTCTGACATTCTTTAAAAACCCAATCATATTCATAATTTTATATATTGTGATATTAAAATACATATATAATTCAATTGAAGGTGATATAGGACCCCAACCATCATCAAACATACATATTAGTGCCCCATAAAATTGAAATCATTCGACATATCATAATAAAAAAATTAATTGAAAATTAATTTCATTCACTACAAAATAGAAAACCATGGAAATAAAATGTGATTCTTATACATTTTAAATGGTTTTACATAACATAATAATTTATAAATACATTAATAATTTTAGAATAACTGGACTATTAGAAATGAATGTGTTATTCATATATTTATTACCATTTTAAGTAAATACCCATCAATAATGATAATATAAAATATTGTCAATCATTATATAGAAAGTGGTTATATGGTTATGTCAATACATTTCCCATTCAATAAATGTATGACCTATATTAGGACATCCTTCAATCTATGGAAAGAAAATATTTAGTTCCCATAAGAAATGTTATTGGAATTATAAATGAATAAATTCAATAGAGACCATAATAAAATGTAGTTATGTATTTCCAATAGTTAAATATCCGAAATTATTATAATATATTTATTTGATAATCAATAAATTAAAATTTACTAGGAAAAAATAATTTTCATATAAAAATGGATAATTGGAGAAAATCTATAATATAGTATTTCAAAAAAATTCATGTCATTCCAATATAATAAAATTTCAAAATCCAATATTCAAAATTTATTTCTAAATTGTTGAACTGAAAAAAAATATTCACTATCACAAATAAATATTATATATAAATCTTTAAAAAGATATATGTCTATAAAAAGGAAATGTTGGGAAGAACATTAAACCATATATTTTAAATGGATGTAAATAATTTTAAATATTCAGAAATATCATATATAAAAATAGACACATAAAAAGAGATGACCAAATGTTATATTGAAATAATGATAAGGGTAATATTAAGGATACATCATATAATACATAACGGGGCCCCAAAATATTAATGTGAAATGTGGAAGTAATGAAATATAGACATGTTTAGGAAATTATCCATAATAACTATGTAAATTATTCATAAAAATATATATTTTATTGATGTAATTTTAATAGGAAAAAATATTATAATTAAATTTACTCTTACCCTATATAAAAATATATTATTCAATGAAAAAAATTTATGGTAGATGAAACCAATCAGGTGGGGAATAACTTCGTGAACAATAATTTTAATACAATAAAATATGTTTTAATAGAGAGCCTTAATATATGGCTAAATATTGAATTGAATGATTTTTTAAAAAATAAATAAATTATAAATATTAAACCCCCAATAATTATATTAATTATTAAACACAATTTTATTACCATTAATGATTTTGTATGAAGGAAATCATGGTGCATAATATGAATTATTTCTCAGGATATTATATTTGATAAAAAACCTTATGAAATTAGAAACTATTTAATCCAAATACTTGAAGGTCATGATTTCAAGTGAATCAAAATATTCAAGGAATAATGAAATGATCATGATATAATATATGATACAGATGTTAGATACCCCATTCCAAAATAGTGTATTATATGAAATAGGGCTTAAATGGTAACAATTGAAACAACATACCCTTACATTGCTTCGCCTACAAGTCAAATGAAATTTAACCACAATTAAAACAAAAATTAATATCTTAATATTATATTTCCAAATATATACCATTACATTAAATTTTATATACATCATTTATGATCATTTTATATAAATTTATTAGTTATATATAAATAATTTTTACTATTAGATATTATTAATTTACATTGTTTAATGCATGCCTCCTCATATCTATTTTTGTTCCCATTATTTGATAAATCATATTTCTTCCTAGGTCATTAGAGGTTATATTATAGATATCGTTTATTTAATTATAATTAGATTTTTTCATTAAATAAGTGCTTTATTTAAGTTTCATGAAAGGAGAAATTGTGTCGGCCTATTTCGGTAGTTTTAGATATTGAATATGATATTCTAATAATAAGTAAAATACATTATTTTACCTCTATAAATAAGCTATAAAATATTAATTTTCTTATTTTAATTCAATAATAAAATTATCTATATTCCCAAACTCATACATGATATACTCTTATAGCATTGTTCATGTTGGTGATTACACTGACCCAAACCTTAATATACCATAAATAATTGATGATTTTTGTTATGAAAATAGTCTCTTTTGGAATAATATAATTAGTACATAAAAATAAGGATATTATATAAATATTTTCTAGTGGTTGAATATAAATTTTATTTATATTAATAATTTATGAAGAACTAGATGAAGAATGAGATTTTCTACATCATAAAGGAGGAAGTCTGCACAATCTACAATTATGGTTTTCATTTCCCACCAAAAGGGAAGAAATTAAGGTGGATTATAGTTTATCTAATAAAAATTATATTATTATATAATTTTTATTTATTCATTAAATATATATTTATAATATTGAAAAGAGATGTGGTTTTGTAAAATGGAAGACATCACTTCTTGGAAATGGTAGTCTGCACAGTCAAATGAATAATATTCTTTTTTGACTATAAGATGATTAGAAGGAATAACTTTTTTATTATATTAATATAATAATTAAAAACTATAAAAATGATTCATATTTCATTATATAACAATGTTAGTATGGGTTTCTAAAAGATGCAATGACAAGAAATTTTAATGAATTAATAAATACTTATATTGAGACCTAAAAATTCTCATCAATGTCTCCTTATAAATGAGGGGATTGGGATAAATTATTCTTACTCATTTTTTACAATGTGAAAAGGAATTATTGAAGATTAAAAATTGGAAGTATTTAAAAAATATTTTATAGTTATGATCATATTTGAGAGGGTGTATCAGATCCCAAATTATATGAAAAATTGAACTTTTTCAAACACCCATAATTAATCAATAATGTATTGAACCACATGAAAGAGTCAATGGTCCCAAAATTAATAAATAATGTATTTTTATGTGATATAAGGTCCAGATATGCCACCCACTCATTTTAAAATAGATTTAAACATGTTTCAATATTATTAATATTCATTTTAAACATATTTTCAATTTTTTCTTTTAACCTGGTAACTAGTTTTTAAAAATCTAATTTACATTTTATTAAAAATAAAAGGTTAAAATTATACCCAAATTTAGTTTTAATTAACCTATATTTTACCAATATATAAAATAATTCAAATTATTAATAATAATAATTAAAATTTTACAATAAAATTGTAAATATATTGAATAATAAGATTTTAGAAAAAATGTTTTTTGGTCATTATGATTTCTAAAAATTATTCAGTTTTAATTAAAAATTGAATGAGTGAAAATATATTTTTAAAATTGAGTAATAATAATATTAGACTCTATTTATTAAAGATTTTATATTATATTATTAGACAAAAAGTACTCAAAAATAATTAAATTATTCGTTGAAAATAACCCATTCACAATTATCATGGACATTAAATTTAATCATACAAATAATAAATTTATACTCAAAAATAAATTGAACTTATTAAATAATATCTTTTTGTTATCTAAAACATGTAATTAATTTTTTTCATTGAATATTGACATGTTAAGAATGCTATATTTTAATATAGCCGATTCAAAACCATTTTTAAAGTATAATATTATATTGGATTCCCAAATAATAAACATAGGTTTTATAAATTCATCATTTTATTTTTCTTTAATGAATTATTTTAAATTATTATATAATTATGTAAATAGTTTTCATAATGATTAAATAAAATATTATATTATTGAAATATGTTAAAAGTGATGTTATTAGAAAATTTGCTGTTTTTCCTATTATCGTATAAAACACTTATTTTAGAAAATTATAAATAATTCATTAAAAGATAATGTTTAAATTATTATGAGGAAAATGAAGTTAATTTTTTAAAATTATAATTCCAAATGTGTTATTTTAATTTTTCATTAAAAAAATATAATAAATAAATGATTTTACTAAAAATATCCATTTTATAACATTATGTATTCCTAATCACAATTTTATGTATTTATAATAGATTACAATATTTTATTCTATGATAGGTTTTAATTATTGTTATAATAACATATCAAATATGTCCCATATCATTTTAGTTCATAATATCATATGGAACAACTATTAAATATGTGTATTTAAGTGGATAATTAATTTTAAAATCATTGGGTTGTACATTCTATCCCCTAAAATAATATTAATATATCACATTTAATTATAATTTAATAATTAATATAGTTATGCTTATCTAATTATTATAATAACTCAACATACATCTTATATATGATGAAATATTCCTTATCATCGGGAAAACCAGGTAACATATATTTTTAATCATAATAAGAATGTAAGAAATATTGATTTTTAATTAAATATTTTTTCAAAGTACCCTAATTCGATGGGAGTATGATTATAAAAAGAAGATACTTATATTGATAATTTATTTTCATAAATAATTATATCATTATTTTATATGATTGTTTAATATATTTCATTATAATACTTGCCTGAGGACGGTAATGGTTTAGTTTTTTGATAGTTGGATACATAAAAACATGTACATAAAAAATAAAAAAAATCCAATTCAATTGTAACACCCCATGAATCCACGTTAAATTAATCTTGGAATGATACAATAGTGTGTGATGTATGCAACACCAACTTCAAGCACACTACAACCTATCAAACTAGCCGTTTTAAAAGTAGCTATGACTAGTCATACCCAATTTTTGAAATTATATAAATTTTATTATTCAATTTGGACATCATTTTTGGATTCATAATATAAAAATTATCTTAGGGGTGAATTTTTGGTACTTTTCTGATTACTTTCAAATTTTGATGAATAGTGTAAAATAATAATTTTTTATTAAAAACAACTTTTTAAATAGAAATAATTTATATTGATAAATTATAAAGTTGAGTTGTTTTAAACTATCATTATATTATATTTTTATCATTTAATATAATTTAGGTAATTGTATTTAATTTCACATTTAATTTGTACATAAACACATGTGAATCTTTTGATAGTTTTTACTTCATAAAAACCCGCTTTTTGGTTTTGAAAATGAGAATTAATTTTAAATTAATTTATGAAATTTTTACGTTTTGAATTTGGAAGAATGGATTTCATATTTGTAATTATGAGGTCCAAATTAAGTAAATAGTATCTTTTATTTTTTGTCATTATGTATAGTTACTTCAGTAAATATTTTATTTACCATGGTTAAAATGAAAATGCAGTAAGGGTAAAAAATAATATTATAATAACATTAAATTACACTAACACGTGTCCTAACCCATGTTCCTTATACATGTCTGAGCATGGGAATCTTTTGGTCAATTTGGGGACCCCAAGGAGCCACATGGTGGAGATAATGACAATTTATATTAATTAATTTGATATAAAGACAAAAATAAATAAGCATGTTTCTTTTAGTAAATTTTTTATGAGGTAATATAATTGATAACTTTGATGATAAATGTTAATTAGAATTATAAATAGATTTCCTATATCATTAAATTTTTATTTATAATTTTTAGATATAAAATAAATAGATTTATTTATGCCACAATAATGATTCTGTATCTTCCGTATAAATGAAAGAATCAAATAAATGATATTATAAATATCCAAATAAATTTAAATTGAGACTATTTATTCCATAAATGAATTTTATAGGTGAATATGACAAGATAAGGTTTATTTAAAATATTTTATTCATAGTAACCAAGGTTTTTTGACAATAAAAAATAAAATACTAAATAGTGTCAAAATTTAAATAAATTAGTTATTAAAACAAATACTATATCATTAAATGATATAATTTCCCTAAAAATTTATGGTTATGCCAATGTACTTATATAAGTTTATATATATTAATAGTGAACTAATTGGGGTTATCTTGGCTTTTTATTGTTTGTTTGTTAACCATTTGTTATAATAATACATGATGAAAAGGTAAAAGTGAAAGTATTTTTCTAAAAGATAATACTAAAAGATATGTTTAATATGGTGACCTAAACTTGTATAAAACCTATTTGTTGAATGTATTTAGACCCCGCCCCACATTATCAATGATATAAATCCTCTAATATCTATTATAAACCTAAAATTATTTTATAATAAAATAATATTTCAAACTTTTCATAAAGTGACCCTCACCGCTCTTATAAAAGGGTACATTCCCTTCTCTTAATTTCACACATCCAAAGCCATTTTTCTGGGCCATCCCCTGATAAAATATCTTCCCAACTACCCTCACATAATCATAGAGGATTTATTTTGACTACAAAGACAACATAAGGACCCCTTTTGGTCAATTCAAAACGAAGCACCACTAGAAGAGGTAATAATTTAATCAGCTCTTTCAATGTTTTTTTTCTTCATCCACTACTGATTTCTTTGTTGAATCCATACCAAAATAATAACTCTAAAAACATATACATAGTGTAATTTTATTATAAAGATGGTAAAACCATATTCATTATTCTATCCATCATATGAATGACAATGTCACCAAACGTAGGTACATCTGGCTTACCCATCTCCAGGCTGTGGTGTCATTTGGTATTCAACTGTTACTTACTTTAATGGGTATAATAATGAGTATAATTGATTTAATAAAAAATATAAAAATTTAATGATTATTTATATATTATATAACATACAATTACATATGATTCCACCAACAGTAGATTTTAATTGTCACTCGTGTGTGCATATAGATTACCATCTCCACGAACGCGATTGGATTTATTCACTATCGTAACCATTCAAGAATACATTTCATTTTATGATTAAAAAATAATTAGTAAAAACTTAATATCATTATGGATATGAATAAAATACATCTTATCTGTAACATAAATGACATATATAACCAAACATATAAAGGAAAAAAAATCAGTTAGCACCTAAAACAATGATACTACTGAAATATCATTAACAAAACAGTATTAGAAGATCATATATGATATAATAGTAATGTATGTTGTTCTTGTATAAATTAATAACAATTATTTAATAATTATATAGGAGGTTAATGTACCCTAAACCATGCAAATGTACAAGGTAAGGTTTAATTTTACAATTATCGTATTATCTGATATTGTTAATACATAAGAATCAACTAGGAAGTCTTTATCATCCCCATCTTTTTTTCGTAAAAATGTATTTCAAAACTTTTTTACTATTTACCATGCTATGGTTGAAAGTCATGTTTACCATTTTTTTTTACTTTATATAAATTTTTTGAATGGAATATTTCTATCATTTTCCAAAAAAGGTACTTTATAACCTTTTCAAAATATAATGTTAAGAACGTATTTTTATATATATGGCGAGTGCGGAAATTTTAATCTAGTATTACACCTTATAAGATTACCAAACAAACTTATACAGATATTTTCAAAATAAATGTTTTATTTTATATTTATATGACATTAAATGATTTTAAAATTGAAAGAGATCTTTCTCTAAAAATAGTTTTTATTTCATCTATGTCAACATCTTTTGATGGATTTTAAACTTGTTTGAAGTTAATTTATTATGATACATTATTCCATATTATATTGAAGGTTCTGCGTTATGTTTGATTTTGGATGTGTTATTTTTATACCATTCATTGTTTATTGTTAACGAATTAACTATTTTTATGCTTTTTTTAATATGAATGTTTATGTTATGTTTCTACCATTTCATATGATGAATAATTTGGAAATCATATGTGATTGGTGGGCCTCAATATAGCTCTTGGATGCATCAGTAGGTCTCAGGAGACAAACTAGTTTCTAGCCATAAGGCCTTGACTGAATCATATTTTTAGACATGGCGCAGGGCCATGACTATGTGGTTATGGTTTCTGGTATTAAGGGTTCCATCATTATGAAATTTGCTATTGATATTACATAGATTATTCGACTATTAGAATTTCCATGTGAATATATAAATGGAATTGTTCTAATAAAATTTTCCATATTATAAAGATGTTAAATTTTAAAAGACTTCTATTTAAGTCTTATACATTTTCATAATTGTTTATGCTTATTTATGATATTTTCTGCTATATTGTTATACTTATTTAGTATATGAGCTCACCCTTTTCATTAGTTTAACATTTCGTTGGATGTGAATAAGTATATTTTGATTAACCTGTTGGGATAGGCCAAGGATATTAGTGTGTTCTAAGGGGAAACAATGTTTTTTATTTCATGATGTAATTTAATACTTATGAATGTATTTAGTACTTCCAATGTGACAAAACTAATCAGTCATTTGAGACATGATCTATAGTTATCATGATAATGTTATATAATAATGCACCAACTCTGGGTAACTACAGTTGGGGGGTTACTGCTGGAATTAGAGGAAGTTTAGTACAATCCGTGGAAACGATATTTAGAATAACTAATATTAAAGAACATTACCTGAAGAAAAAAATTGAGGATTAGTATAGAAGAACTTCCTAGTAGTTTGGTAATGTAGAGATTTTTGGAGTTTTTCAACAATACATCCCTGCCTGGATATGAATTGGAAGAGGTGGCTCTGGCACATACGTACCTAGGATTGAAAACTCCGACAAAGAGTTTCCGGATTGACTTGGGGCATTAAGGTAGGTGATAATGGTCATTGATACACTATTGGTTAAGACACCCCTGAGGGATATACTTCAGATAGTTCACATTTTCATTACAAACCATTATGAAGGATTTATGCATAAATAATTCCTCAAGGAATTTTTTTTATGATTATGGATTATATTAATAAACAGTTCAATTTATGTAAGGTATTTTTCTAGTTTGTAATTATGTATTTAAATTTATAATCTAATACAGTGTATACCATTGTTTAGAAATGGAACCTATTAGAAGGAATGGAAACTACATAAACACACGTAACACATGTAGATATTTCCCTCCTAATCAAGATAATAATAGTGGTGCTGGTGATGTAACTCGTGCTAATTTCCTTATATGAATACTAAGACAACTAACTCATGTTATAAATAAAAACCTTTCCCATATGAAGCACCATGATCCCCAACACAGAGGGTTAATGTTAGACTACATCATGAGCTACTACCACCAACAATACATGGGACTACAAATCCATTTTCATCTGAGCAATGGATAAGTTCCATAGAGAATATATTTGATGATTTGGGTAGTACTGAAAGGGAAAAAAATTGATGGTATTTTATCACCTCATTGGAGACACAGATCAATGGTGGTCATTAATTAAAAACCAAAAGGATAATGAAGAAGAATAAAATATTTAATGGAGGAATATTAAAGATCATTTTTAGAAAAATACTCTCATCGTGACCATCAAACAGATATTAAAAGACAAGTTCATAGTCTGATGAAAAAGGATGATGAGAATGTCACAATGTATGAGGCTTACTTTACAAGGTTATCAAGGCATGTTGCAGATTATATACATAACCCAAGTAGTAGGATTGATCAATTTATTGTAGTTTTAAAACCATTTATCTTTTAAGCATTTTTTCCACAATCCTTTTCGATGTATGAGGATATATTATCATTTTATATAAAGATCGAAAAGGAAATATCTATGTCTTATGAAATTAAATTAATGAAAGATAAGAATAAAATGTTAGAGAAAGGGATAGTAAAAGGGAAAAAGGGAAAGAAGGATTTTTACTTATGTGATAAATGTGGAAGAAACACCACGGTACATGCCTAAAATGAATGGGATTTTATTACAAATGTGGAGATAAAGGTCACTAGGATCATGATTTCAAGGGAATGAAAGAGGTTGTCAAAGTTGAATTCTACAATTATAGAGAACTGGGTAATTAGGAAAATGAATTTCTGAAGTACCAAGGAATAATAACTCAGAAATATCCAAGGTAGGAAGGCCAAGCTTATGCTATTCCTACAGTTGATGTGGAATAATTAATGTATTTGTTTTTTTGGGATTCAAGTATTATATTCTGGTTAAAAGAATAATATGATATATATTAGGATTTAACTGAAGTACATTTATTTTCATAATGGTATTAATATGATGATGTTAATAATATTTTTAGTATGTGACAATAAGGGAAACATTACATTGTTTGGGGAATCTGAAGATACAATTGATTTTGGAATTTAGACTTCTTTTAGAGAGAGTTTGGACATTTGTAATTTGGATAACTATAAAGGGTGGAATCGATTAAGTTGTTCTTTGGATGTTACTGTTTAAGGTTAAAACATTTAATGAGATTATTTTTCGAATATTATAATACTATAGTTTTAGAAAAAGGACAACCTGTAGGTTGGGAAATATCCTGTCACGTCGGACAAAGCTGCGGGAATCGAACTCTCAACCAAAGTGCGACAAGGCTTTATCACCTACCACTATCTTACAATAATTATCTAGTGATTACAAAATTGTTTTCTTCATTTAAAATGTATATTTTAATATTTATAACCCTATATGATAAGGATAAATAATTTTCTTTTGAAATATATTATGTTTTGGAGTGAAAGATGAGTTTTTGGTAGAAATTAGTTAAAGGTTGTAACTCTACTTGTCATGTATTTTGTATTTTTTTCATATTGTATAATGAAATAAAATTGTTAAACATTATGGAAAGGATAAAAAAATAGGAAATGTGTTTTCCTAATACCTTATGTCTTGTTGAACTGGCGATATTTTAAATCATCATTGATTGATGACAATGAGGCCCTCAATTTTCTATTCACATGTCTGTGATTGATGAACTCAATCACAACATATAAATATTTATGTTTTTAAACCAATTATAATTAACACCAATTTTATCCTATTCAAAATCCTAATTTGGCGGTGACGTTTCCATTTCCCTTTTCATCTTATTAAGACTAAATTTTATTAACCCTATTTTTGATGTGGGTTTCCACAATGATATTTTCTAATTTTTAGACCATTATTTTTGAATAAAAATTTCATATTACGAGGATGAAATTTATTGAATGAGGGAATACTATAACACCCCAATATTCCATGGTACATTTCTCTTTGCATAATACAATATCATGCGATGTTTGCAACACTGAGTTCAAATTCACCACAACCTATCAAACAAGCCATTTTAATCATAGTTAGAAATATTAATACCTACATTTTGAAATTTTATAAATATTAATTTTCAATTTGGACTTAATTTTTTGAATTGGAATATCAAAATTATCTTAAAGTGATTTTTTGGTACATCTTGAATAACTTTCATATTTTGATGAATAGTAAAAAAAATTACTAAATTTTAATTAAAAAACTAATTTTAAAATCGATGTCATTTATATTGATAATTTTATATTTGAGTAGTTTTAAATTATCATTAGAATATATTTTTATCATTTAATATAATATAAGTCATTGGATGTAATTTCACATTTAAATTGTACATAAACATATGTCAATCTTTTGATAATTTTTACTTCTAAAAAATCATATTTTTTTGAAAAAGGAAATTAATTTTAAATTAATTCATGCATCTTCTGTGTTTTTAATATTGAATAATGTATTAAATATTTGGAATCATGTGTTCAAAATTGTGTAAATTAGTAACTTTTATATTTAGAAATTATGAATAGTTACTTCAATAAATATTTTATTTACCATGGTTAAAGGGTAAATCTGGTATATAAGGGTCAGGATTAATATTATAATAATATTATATTACCCTAATAGATGTACTATATTTATTTGAAGATAAATTTATTACCATGGACAACCTTGGGTCTATTTATTGACCCCAAAGAGCCACTTTGGGGTGATAATGACATTTTATATTAATTATTTTAATGGAATGACACAAATTACATAAGCATTCATTTTTTGTAAAACATTTTATTGATGGGGTTATATAATTGATCTCTTCGACCGAAATATTCATCATAATGTTAAAAAAAATTCTTACTTCATGATATTTTTATTTATAATTTTTCTAAATAAAATAAATATGTTTATTTATGACATAATAATGAGGAAATATTTTCTATTTTACGAACGAATCAATGAAATGATATTATAAATTAGAAAATAAAGGTAAATTGAGAATTTTGATACCATCCCTGAATTATCTTGGTTAATATTACATGTTTGGGTTGATTTAATGTATTTTTTCTGTAATCATGCTATGTATACATTCACAGAAACCAAATACTAAATATTTTCAACATTCACATAAATGAGTTTTTTAAAAAAATAATATATTTCTAAATGATATAAAATATGTAAAATATATGGTTTAGACAAAAGGCCTAGATAAGAATATACAATTCAATAATGAACTATATTTGGTTCTATTGTATTTTTATAGTTTTGTTATTAACCATTTATTATAATAATTCAAGAATACATGGTAAAAGTTATACTATTTAACTAAATGTTAAAACTAAAAGATAAGGTTAATATGGAAACCTAAAATTCACTAAATCCTATTAATTGAAAGGATTTCGATCCAGCCCCACCTTATCAAAGAAATAATTCCTTTTATAGAAATTATAAACTGAAAATAAATTTATAATAAAACAATATTTCTATCATTTCATAAAGTGGTCGTCACCTATCTAATAAATTGGTACATTAAATTTTATTAATTTCACACCTCCAAATCCATTTGGATCGGAAAAACCGTACTACAAAATCCTACCAACAACCCTCAATAATACCTATAGGCCTTACATTTATCATAAATCCATCATAGGGATCTACTTTTATCAAATAAAAATGAAGGACCCGAAGAATATGTAATAATTTAATAACCTCTTTCAAAGTTAATTTCTTCTTCCATATCCTCTTTCTTTGTTGTTACCATACAAAAATAATAACTCAAGTATCTTCTAAATAATATGATGTTATTAAAAATATGGTATAAATATATTAATTGTTCAATACATCTTATGAATTAGAAAGTCACCATAACTGTATATGTACGACTTACCGTCTCCACGTCGTGGGGTAATTTGTTATTCAACACTTAATTATTTGTATTGGTATAATAATCAGTATAACGGATGTAAATAATAAATATAACATGTTTATGATTATTTATATATCATATACCATCCAATTATATATGATCCCACCTTTAATAAAATGTTATTGTCACGTGTGCATATGTACATATCACCATCTCTAAGAACATGATGATATTCATTCCCCAATCATAACTATTTAAGAATAAATGTCATTTTATGATTAAAACATAATGTTTTGGATCTCAATATAAATATGGATATGAATCAAATTCATCCTATCCAAAACAAACAATACTTATATAACAAAATATTTAATTTAAAATGAATTATTTAACACACAAAATTATGATACTACTGAGATATCATTAACAAAAAAATATTAAAATATCATATAAGATATCATATTTATGTATGTTGTTCTAGTATAACATAGTAACAATTATTTTACAATTATAAAGGAGTTTGATAGACCCTTGACCAAGGGAAAGTACAAGGTAAGGGTTAATTTTACAATCTCTATGTTATCTATTGTTGTTAATTTGTATGTATCTATAGGGAAATATTTATCATCCACATAATTGTTTCTTATAAATGTATTTAAAAACATATTTACTATTTAGATGACTATGGGTTAATGTCATTTATACCCGGGTTTTTGTTTTTATAAAATGTTTTTAATGGAATCCTATCGTTGTTTTCATAACTAAGTACTTTATGTCCTTTTTGACATATTATTGTCTGAATGTTTTTTTAATTATAATGACGGTGTGGGTATTTTTTTCTGTTTTAACACCTTATAATAATATCTTACATGTTTATAAGAATATTTTAAAAATACTTTTTTTCTTTTATAATTTCATCACTTTTAAATGATTTCAAAATAGAAATATATATATCTCTCAAATAGATTTGATTTAAAATATGTCAACATCCATGGATTGATTTTAAACTATTTTATGTTGATTTAATATGGTAGACTATTCCATATTGTATTGAAGATTTTTTGATATGTTTTACTATGGATGTGTTATTTTTATACCATTCAGGGTTTATGGTAAAAGTATTAACATTTTGAATTCTAGTTTTATTATGAATGTTTTTTTATGTTTCAAACTTTTCATATGAGAAATGTATTGGATATAGTATGTGACGGGAAGAGCCCGATATAGATCCTCAATGCAAAGGTAGGTCCCATGAGACAAACTGGTGTCTTGGCACAAGGCATTGAAAAAATATTATTTGTAGTCATGGCATAAAGCCTTGACTATGTGGTTATGATGTCCAACATTATTCTGCCCATCGTTATAAAATTCTATATAGATATTACATGTGATTATTATACTAGTATAATATCCATGTGATTAAGTAAATGAATTTTTTGATTTATCTTTTCCATATTATGTTGAAATTTAAATATAAAACTATTTTTTAGTCTTATACATTTCCTTAAATGTTTATGCTTATTAATAATTGTGTCTTCTATATATTAATCCTTAATGATAATCTGATCTCCCCTCTTTCTTATGTATTCTTTTTCCCAGCATGTGATGAACTATATTGTCATTAACCTATAAAGATTTTCCATTGATATGAGTGTTTTAAAAGGGGAAACATTGTTTACATATTAAATGATGTAATGTAAAACTTATCTATGAACTGATTACTTCCAAGGATACTAAACTAATTAGTCTTTGGAGACATTATCGCTTATGATCATGAAAATGTTATGTAATAATGCACCAACTTTGGGTATCTATGGTCAGGTCATTACATTAATTATTAACAACATAAAACATTTTTTGAAATAAATTATTTAAAATCATATCCATAAAAAAGGGATGTGAAAAACAGGAAAGGGTTACTTCCAATCATTAGAATGTTTTATCATAAGAGATATTAATTGATGATCATTAGTGAGAATATGATATGTATAAGGGTATGGGAACAAGAGTTAGACAATTGAAAATCTACACTTTAATTCATATATTATAATCTTCAATCATGGATTAATTTTTTATTAATATAAATATAATGGACATAGTAATGTGGAATCATAAATAATCAATCATGATACATGAAAACATATCATAGGTATAACAAAAAAATAGTAATAATTTTATATGTTATGTATCTCTAAAAAGACTATCATAGTGGACTGTCTTTAATCAACATTTTATCATTTCCTGAGTCATAGTTAACCACTATGACAATAGTTTTGGACAAGGACCATCATTGAATGGTGTTTTCCCCATTCATTCCCTTCTTAGATCGTGATATTTCCTTATTTATCAAATTAATTCTAGGGATGTATAATTTTAATACCAACCATCAAATATTAAAAACAATACATATTTATGAAACGAGATAAAAAAATTTAATTTTATCATACCATATCTATTGGGAATAATGATATTCAGATTTAAATTGATATCTATAAGTGTTGATAGATTATAGAATATAGAAGGATGCGAATATGTTATTTTTTATATATTATTAAAAATATTTAATTGTTATGAATGTTGAACAGATAATTAATGTTATAAACAAATATAAATTTTGTTATAGATGACACCATGTTTAACATAGGATGATGAAGATAAGTGAAATTAGGTCTTGTAATATTCATTCATTGCTTGAGGTTTAATAAAAATGGATGTTGGATATATTTTGTAGAGAATCACTGTAGAAAATATTTAAAATGTAGGAAAAAATGTATTGTACAATCGATTTTAGGCATACCATTCGATTATGTGGTGATCATCTTATACTTCTAGCTTCATGGAAGTGCTTTGTCATTCTAGAGTATGTGCCTAATGTAACATATATCATCAATTTTTCCTCAAACAGTGATATTTTTTTACGATCACACACTGGATCATCGTGCATATGTCTACGACATCTATTTGGGTTATTCAATGATGATATTGCATCTATCAAGGGAGAGATCAAATAAGATTGATGTTTTTGGATGATGTTCATTCATCCATAATTCATGGATGAAAGGATAATTTTAATATTATCATAATAATATGATGCTCTATCATATCTAAAAAGAATATATTATTTTTGATTACATATTAATACTGATATATAGAAGCAACCATAGTGGAAATATTTGTGATCCACTGTAATATTTAGTGATATTCATATTTACCATAATATTACACAAAAAATATATTTTATTTGTTGAATTAATTAATGAAATCTTAGAGATCTCACTTATAAAAATATATTAACCATCTAGAGAGATAAAATCATTAATTTGAGAAGATATATCACCATAAAATAAACCTATATTACCATAAAACCATATGATTTATCAATAGGTTTCATGGAGAAAATTTATATCATGAATATATAATACCATTGTAAATTTATTTTTTTCGAAAAAAAATTATTCATCATTACGATCTAGTTACCTAATATGATACTAGTATTCATGAATAATAATATGATATAATGATACCATTAAATAAAGTGTATTGATATGCCATGAACTTCTCATTGAAGGTTTATTATGAAAATCATGAGAAACTCGTAAAAAAAGTAACATGACATATTCTTCAAATCAATATAGGTTTCCTTGATATCTATATATCTCATGTGAATTTTTTTATATAATTTAACACATAGGAAACATTAATTATAATCATCATGAATACTTGAGTGAAAAATTAATTTAGATACTCAAAACATAATATTGAAATTGATAATAGTGGAAAAATATTTTAATTCCTGGGTATTGGGTTACTTTCTAATAGAATATTGAATTCATTTTTTTAATAATTTTGAAACTTTTATTTGAGTCCAATGAATAATTTCATAGAATTAATAATTTTCCAATAGTTATTTGATTGAGGTAGCTGATAAGATACATGTGATTAGAACTATTTGAGTATGAAGACTAAGATGTAATTACAATATATTTGTACATGATAAAGTGTTATAAAACATGGTCAAGGATGTAGATCATCATTAAAATCATTAAATATTGGATGTTTCCAACTAATGTGGAAGTATATTGTTTTGGGGTAAAATTTTTTGATGGAATATTATAATTGTGGTGTATAAACAGTCACAGGAAAAGAATGTGTGGTAGTGGGTATAGCCAACAATATATGGTGGACTGGCTTTGTGGGTCTTAGAAAAATTTAAATGTAGGGAATTACTAATTATAATTTTTAATAAAAATATTTTTTATTGGATAATGTTTTGGGTAAGAGTAATTACCAATATTTCATGTTCTATGTCATTATATGAATCCATTTAAATCCTTATTATCTGAGGATTTTTTTTCAAAATAATAATGGGAGATAGTGAGATATTAAAGAAGTTAGTATTGATCTATTAACTGGATAAGATGGTTTAATTGAAGAGAATTTTTTTAAAAGTAAATGTGTCAATGATTCACCCCTCCTCATCTCTAGGATATCATGCTGATCTAGGCTCTAAAATAACCAATTAAAAGGATATGGGTTTCCAAACCATATAACTATCATAACAAAAATCCATCTATATAATGTACAAATGGGAGAACATTAGGTCACATCACTACAAAATCATAATAATTCTGAAATAATTTTTTATAGTTGAGAATACCATTAAATGATAACTATGATAATTCTTGATAAAAATACCATTTTATATAGAAACAACTTTTCTAAATTATAAAAATTTTCAAATTAAAATATGAAAAAAAATTAAAAATAACTGTGGAATCATAAAAATAAATTTTCATAGAATAATTTTCCATGATATATGAAAAATTATTTAATCTTCTGTACATTACAATATATCTCCCTCATTTTTAGAATAATTTATGATGTACTGTTTTTACATATAGAATTAAAATTTTTAGTTAAGTAATTTTTATAAAATGAAAAAATGTGTAAAAATAACATTATTTAATATTTTATGAATTATAAATTCATTAATGAAATCATTATACAAAAAAAGTATAGGACTGGATGAAAAAATTTATTAATAAATAGAAAAAATGGGTTTTTTCATTTTTTCGATTAATTGAGTACATAATGAAACAACATATCCCAAACCATGGGGTCTGATATGGTAGGTCACATGTTTTCATTCATTTCACATTGTATGAAACAATCTATCAAACATTTGGGTTGTTCTAATTCTAAAATCTGGGAGACAAACACATAATATCACGTTACATGAACCAAAAAATAGTAAAAAATAATAAAATTTCAGATTAAAAAAGTTTATGATAAAAGGAATCCCTTTTATATAAATAAATATTCCCAATGTTAATTTCTTGTCCAAAAATAATGAAATAAATATATAAATAGATATAAAAAATTAAATAATCTTCTCCAAGTCCTTTTTATTTATACTCGGCTAGCTACCACTCCATGCTCTATTACTAAACACTCCATTATAGGGCCCTAACACAATGTCGAATTTGGTGTCAGTAAATATATCAACAATCCAAAATTATGATATATGGAGTGAGTTTTAAGAACCTGTTATTTTACTTAGATATGGATCATTCATCTTTTGGATAAATAGTAACAATGGTAATAATATGGAATCTAAATGAGTTAGAGAATGTCTCAAGGGTGTTTCAGCAATGTTTGGATCCATGAACCAATCTTTTGGGGGAAATTATCCAAGTCATATAGTTAACACATTGCTTGTTCATGTTTTGGCTTACCATGCTGATGGAAATTTCCAGGAAGAACCAAATCACATGTTTAGACCATTGTGATGTAACACAATTTTTCTAGTTCCTCTGCTTTACAGGTAATCATGCAGAAATACTGAAGACAATCTATTTTTCTGGGTAAAATGTTCTATTTGTCCTTAATTGTCTAATTAGGTACCTCTTTCTTCCCTAATCCATGAACCAGTAGTATTAAACATTTTCTTCTCAATTTAGAGATTTATGAAGAACTAAGTTAGGAATCACGATATATCGTTCTTCTGGGATCTGTCAAGCATTTTTTAGTCCAGTTGGATGCACTTTGGTAAGTACTCATGCATGATTAAGCATTTCCTTTTCTATCTTTATATTGACATAGTCATTAGAGATTGTTAAATTTATTCTTATTCTTATATGAACTCTGATTTGAGCTAAATCAAGGGAGAATACTAGAGTAGGATAGTCCTGAAACCCTAATTTGGGTGGTATATAACTCATCCAACATGATCGTTGATTTTGGAATTGCCCTGTAGGGCCCCACGATTCCATCGGGTGATGATTATTGAATTTATTTTTCATTCATATACTAATTTTAATCATATTGTTATTCTCTTTCCCATAATGAGATTAGTTGTAATTATTTACACCAAAAATAGCATCCTCTTCATGTATAATTTTGTGCCATAATTGGGTTTTTAGTATTTGACATGTTTGAGAAATCCTATTTGTGTGACATTACAGTATCAATCTAATGGTTGTATTTTCATTATCAAATGGATTGGTTTATATTGTTAATTTCATATTGTAAGGAACAATTTATTCTCACCACAAGACCTGGCAATGGTAAGTGCTTCAATTTAAAATTATACGTGAAATGGAAATTGAAAATTATACTAAGTATATGACATGAAAAGATTAATTTTGAATGATTAATAAGATGCATGTCCATAGAACACCATTATACAATAATGGAATGTAGAATAATGGCCCATAATTATTGAATATAATTAAATGGAATTAATAAATATTTCATGTTACATGGATTTATCACACTGATGAAGGGAAAGGCTTAAACCAAATGGACTTATTTTTTAATTATGACATTTTTAATCTATTTAATGATACTTGGACTTATCTCACTAATGAAAGGCATGGATTTAAACAAATAAAAAATTAAATGACTACATTTTCAAATAGGAATATCTTAACACAAGATCTCCTTGGATTCTAATGGGGGAATTCCATAAGCCCTTGGTAACCTCTTTTCGATTGAAGGATATGTCATTCTTAGGATGAGACCTGCATAGTTCACGATCCTTGTATAGTCATTAGATTCCCTGTATGACACCATGTGATCCATTAAATATCATTATAGTATACCTTGTATACACTCCTTGGATCTAATATTTACTAATAGGTTCCATGGTTAAAGCCCATCATTCCCAAGCTCTATAAAGACATGTTTTACCTTGGAAGAACTCCTTGGACTCGGTATGTGTGTAATTGCGGAATGAATTGGACTATGCTCCATGGATTAAACTTTTATCCCATTCCATAATATTTTTATATTTGAGTTGGTGACCCTTGAGTTCTACATGCCCATGGTTATTACCTTGGGACATCACTATTAAATATCGTTACAGGTTTTCTTGTTATAACATGGAACCCTTAGAATTGATAGATATGACTTATTTATATTCATGTAAAAATTATATAAGGAATAGTAAAAAAAATTAGAAACTAGCTGAGGGATGAAGAAAGTACTATTGTATTTAGTAACATTGTACTTTTTTACTTCATATATGTATTCTTGCTCACTATTACATTTCACATACACTGGTGGGATGTTATAGACCCTGTTGGTAGTGTCCCAGTAAGATTTATCTCACACCCTCTTCAAGCACAATTTGGTACATATACTACATTACATGGTTATAGCTGTTGATAAAGGGAAGCATACAGATTCAAACACATGATTGATTATTGTCAAGTATGGATCAAGATATCACCTGAACAAATCGGTGTTATGGATTCCTGGGATAGTATTTTATTTAATTTATACTTATCTAGAATATGTTATTCCTAGTATATTGTATCCATATTTTTCTTTTTTGTAGTTACATGAAATATCATCAGTTGTTTAATGTTATTCCAATTGTTTGAATTATTATTTTATGGTCTTGATTTTATATTCCTCCTTATATTTATATACATTTCTTCCCCTATTTACTTCTATTTATAATCATCTGTTGTTCTTGACTTTGGTAATTATCTCATAGTCACTTGATAGACACAACCTAGGCCCTCACTACTAGACAAAAGCCTCTTACATTGGAGGAGATGACCTTGAGGCCAGGTGGCCCGCCAGGCTCAGGGCACCTATCATGTGGAATCTGGCTCCAGGACATCAAAAAGTGGGATCAGAGCTAGGATCCATTCTTTCTTAACTATTTATAGACAATAGATTGGATATTTAAAATTCATAGGACATAGTCATGGGCTTTGATTCGGTGTCACAAACCCATGTTCGAGGTAAAATCAATGTTACCCAAATTATAATTGTTGTTATTCTTTTACCCATTATAGTTGATATTATTTCTCCATTGGGTGACACACATGCAATGTGGTTTTGTTGATTGATTCTATGTTTAATTCCTTTCTTCACCATATGGACGGATGATGTAAGGGTACAAAGAATTGATACATGCTTCGTTATAGGAACCTAGAATTCTCATGTCATGCATACTGCCACACCAAATAGATGAATTTTCCTACATTGCATTTCTTGACATTCATGGGATTGTTGAATGATGTTGGGGTATATACCTTATGCTTGTAGTACACTTGTTTGTGATTTAGTGACTTCCTCTCTCAATTTATGTGGTGTATGAGCCCACATGGGCTGCGATGAGTAATTTACCGAGTCGAACCACTATGCTATAAAAAATTGTAGTCATTTCAGGTTTTAAGGTAAAGGGCCTCTGATTTACCAAAAATTATTATCCATCAAAAGGTGATTAATGAAATTTAAAATAAATTGGATGCATGTCCTTATCCCCACCATGTAATTTTTATGAATGGTAAATAACTAAACCTGGTTATTAAATGTAAAATGAATGAATCTGATAATAGACAACTTATTGATACACATTTTTCTAAGCGAGTAGTTAATGATGTATACCTTGTGTAGTGAGTTTTCATACATTCAATTTCAACTAGAGTCTCTATCCTCATTCTTAATCATATTCTAAGGTGTGTGCATGGTATTTTTTGACCAATTCCACCACAGCGTCCTCATGTAATGGTTTATAAGGGTGGAGACAACCATGGTCCAGACTTGTGGTTCCCTACCCCACTACACAAACTCCAAGATTTCTAATTGAGGCACCACCTACATTACATGATCATGGAAATGTTACCCATGTTCTTGATGGTTTCTTTTGTCTAATGTATTCCTTGCATGGTGCACCATGGATTTCTCCTAAGATGTCTGATCTAACATGTGAGTTCATGAAGAAACAACCTCCTAAAATTTCCTGGGATTTAGGGAAATTGGCTACTAATTCATTCCTATAATCCATTATATATATATTTTAGCATCTGAAAACACCTCTAGAGAAGATATTCAAGATTTCCACATACATGATTCAGGATATCACCATGTGTTGGTGGGATGTGGCTTTTGAGGACGGTCAACATTCGTGCATGTTATGGGTTGATTTCTAGACTTCCTTATATGATTTGTTTGATCCTTAGATACTGTTAACGAACAGATCTAGATATTACATGCATATTCCATATGGTTTTTTGACAGTTATGGAATATTCAGTGCATTTCACAGAGTTTCATCACATTGCACCTTCTCTAAATAGTGATGATATTTCATGTTCTAGACATTTCGAGGATGGTATCCAGTATACCATCCCTATGTTTTTGAATGTCTTTTTCATGCCTAATTTTTATGATTTATTCAATCAATATCTAATCCCTCTGTGTAACCTGAGGGGTGAAAATTGTACCGAGTATATAGGATCAATGTTACGGCATGCCAATATCCCTTCTTGTGGTAGGAAAGGATACATCGAGGTTTCTCGTTATTGTAGTGATAACCAGAGTTCCCATTTTGATAGATCTAATGTGTGTCATCAATTTGGAATACATTGGAATTTAAAGCATCAGTGTGATATTGAACCATAGGTGTGTTGGAAATGTGACCATATGGAGAATATCTTGTGTTTCTATAGGACATTGACACTAGCCTTGAATTGGGATAGATATGTTCCAAATATACTTCTTGGAGTGGGTTCCCTGACATCAATCCATGTATGATGTTGATTTACCACTGGTTGGACTAGATGATGTGGATGTCATGGATGTGGTAAGAAAAACCCTGATCAAAAACAATATCAACATCAAAATTATGATCATGGTAGTCCATCTGTTTCACAAACATGTGGATTAAGACAAATTAATGGACTAATGAGAGTACCCAAGGACTAGGCTTTGGGACAATATACAATATTATGTTTGAATCATGAATAATATTCAATAATATCTACTTTATTTGATATAGGTGCATCGAAATCATTTATCTCTCTATCTATCATAATGTGTATCTGACTAGAGATACCATGATACAATTGAGTAATGACCCTCAATACGCAATTAGTGGTATGAATAGAGAGTATACTCCAATGTAAGATTTGTCCCCTTGAGGTAGGCAATTACCCATTCTTATGGAACCTCTTCGTTTTCAAGATGATAGGGTTCGATGTCATTATTAGGATGGATTTTTTTGGTTTAATGTCATATTTTTGTGGAATTATATCACATCAGGGTGTTTTATAAATCATCAAAGGGAAAAAATTATCTACAATAGGGTAAGTGGGATTTCTGAACAAGTAGAATGGGTCCAAAGCATCATGGGATATGTTGTGTGTCCACCCATATTTAAAACCTCTTCATATAGGATAACGGGGTTTTATGGTGGATTTCATTCCAATGGTGGATTATTTTAGGGATTTCTTTCAATAATATTATTCTATCTTACCTCTAGATTCAGAGGTAGTTTTTAATATCGAGCTTGTTCTAGGAGCATCTCCAATGTCCAATCCTTTATATAGGATGATGCCAACTGAGATTTCATAGCTCAAGTAGTGGTTAAGGGATTTATATTCCAAAATAAGTATAAGTCCAAATGCATCCTCATGGGGTTCACCCATGATTTTTTCCAAGAAGGTAGATGGAACCTTACATTTATGCATTGATAAATGGAAGCTAATCCATCTTACAATCCTGAGCCGATATTTACTTCCATGATTAGATGACCTCTTGGACCATCTATGATGAGAAAAGGTCTTCTCCAAGATCATCCTGAGATTGGGTTTTTATCGGGTATGAGTCAGACCATCTAACAAAAATCATATTTATTTCCATACATGTTATAGTCTGTTTCAGTACCTTGTTATATCATTCAGTCTCATGAATGCACCAATTGTTTTCATGGCTCTGATTAATAGGGTTTTCTATAGATATTTGGATTCATTTGTTGTGGTCTTTGTAGATGACATATTAGTGTATTCTCTCACATTACAGACCACACCAACCAACATGAGATCATTTTGAGTAAACTGAGATAGAATTAAAATTACATTATTCTTGTTAAGTTCCACTTTTAGATCGAAAATGATTTATCCCTTTGATATATAATATTATAATCAAGAGTATCCATTGGCCCTAAAAGGATAGTGTTTTAGTTTCTTAGGAGATTCTTAAAACAAAAGTTAGACATATTGAGTTTATAAGGGATGGTTGGATGTTACAGATGTTTTATATAAGACTTATCCACCTTTCCATAGCTCATACATATTTTATGAAGAAGGGTATCAGGTTCAAATGGATAGAATCATTTGATAAATACATTAATGATTTGAAATGGACTCTTGTATCATCACCTATTTTGACTTTTCATGAGCTTAGGATAAGATATACCATCATCAGTGGTGTATTGGGAATTATCCTAGGATAAGTGTTGATAATATAGTAAAAGGTTGTTACACAAAGATCTTAGTTGTTGAGGTCTCATGAGGGAAATTACCCAACACATGGCCTTTATACAAGAGTAGTTTTCCATTCCTTACATTGATGGAGATACAATCTATTTGGTGAGTGATTTTTGGTGTATTCACACCATAAGAGCAAAAAATATATCTTTTCTCATCATGAATTGAACCTCAAATAGTTGAGATGGGTTGAATATATATAATCCTATTATTTGATACATGCCTATATGCATGGGAATGGTAATGTTGTTGCAGATGTTTTTTGTTAGAAAACTCACACGCATGACATATGATAATCCTGTTATGAATGGAAAATAATGGCCATTTTGGATCTGAATGTAGAGTTTCATGATATTCATGATCTATATTACCTTTCATCCTTGACAGTTACCTACTACTTCCTTGATAATGTGAAGTGATTTCAATTTTTAGATCCTAAAGTCTTAGTTCGTCATGAGATTTTATTAGAATATAACCATCCTCGAGATTAATCTGCCAGCCGAGATGATATCATTCATCTACGTAGAAATATCTGGGTTCCCAATGATTTGAGAGTGATGTTTTGGATCAATTCCAACACATATCAGTGGGAAGTCCATCCATTCATCTTCATGATGTATCGATATATGTGACACCATTATTTTTGGCTAGTGATTAATTTTCAGATAATAGTCTTTAACACAAGGTTCTACATGTTAGTACTTGATGAAGGAGCACCAGAGACATGTAGGAATGCTACAACAACTTCTAGTCCCACAATGGAAATGGTAATATGTTTCTATGGACATTGTAGTATACTTATGTATGTCACATATAGGTACCAATATTTTTTGGGGTTTCATTGAATGAATGAGGAAATTATCCCACTTCATTCCTAATTGGGAGATATTCTCAGTTGATGAGTTGGGAAAACAATATGATTGTGTAATCATATGACTCCACAGGGTCCCACGTACTATCATTTCATAGAGTGATTCTAGTTTCACATAATGGTTCTGTACGGGGTTTCAAAAGGCTTTCAAAACGCAGTTGTTTATAAACACAGCTTTTCACCATCATACCAATGGAAAATAAGAATGAACAATGTAGGTTATAGAGGATACACTTCAAGAATGTGTCCTCAATTTCATTATTTCATTGGGGAATTATTTACCTTTAGTTATGTTATCCTATAACAATAGATATATGGTGATTATTCAAATAGATCTTTTTGAGACCTTATATGGATGGCCAAGTCGTTCACACCAACGATAGCTAGATGCAAGTGAAGTAGCCCTATTAGGTCCTCATATCCTTCAGGAGTCCTTCGGGAAGGTTTAGAAGATCCAAAAGTGTCTTGCTAGTATATAGACTCTATAGAAATTTTAGGCTTATTGCCATCAACAACATGTTGAGATCTAGGTAGGGGATCGGATTTTTTTGGTTATCACCCTAGCTAGGTCATAGAACGTTTCAAAAGAAGGGAATGTTTTTTAATGTTACATAAGGTTGTTTGAAATTCTAGATAGATTAGTGCATGTAGCCTTTTAATTTTTATTACCTCTAAGACACCTTGTAATTCACAAAGTCTTCCACATATCCTAGCTTCACTAGTATCATGTCAACCTATCTCATACGGTTGACCATGATAATATTGAGTTTGATGGTATTGATACCATTTAGGAGTATCTAATACACATCGTTGATGGGTTCATGAAGGATCTTAGAGGCTGTTATGTCCCTCTAGTAATGGTGATGTGATAGAATGGCCATGTAAATTATGAGACTTGGGTAAGGTATAAGGACACGCCATTAAACATTACATAATCTTGATTAAATTTGATAATTAACATTGAGGATATTTTCAGGTTTAGAGTATTTTAGAATTAGGTCACAAGAATGACATAAAAACAAGAATATTACATGTATACAATTTTACACAGTAAATATATTTTTTATAAAATAAAAACTCTTGATAAAAAGAGATTCATGTATGGTTCCATGTTTTAGACAGAATGACTTTTCCTTTGTCCCTTCCTTGACCCTTATTCATCATTAAGTCATGTGGAAAACATTTCAAAAACCTGGGATGAGCATAGAAAGCTTAGTAAGGGATATAAAATAAAGAATAAAAACATTATCCCATCAAAAAATTCAAAATAATGGAACCATACTTTTCAATCATAACATACCTCATAAAATCAAAAGATTTATGATTAACGCAAAGAAATCATAAATCAAAAAAGTTACTTGTGTATTCTATATTAATAATACATTGTTGTTATCACACCTACATAGGGAGTCAAATTTGGAATACCCATTACAGTATAATCCATAGATATCTTAGGAGAAACATTAATGCTTACCCCTTTCACGTTAACTAATGCATTTGAGAGTTATCTTGGGCTCACCCACACTAGGTTTATCACGGAACCACTAGTATATGTAAACAATGACCAATAATGATAATTTATTCAAAACCAATAAAAAATAATGATAAAATAATATTTCTACATTGCATTCAAAATATATCATTTTAGAATAATGAAAAAATCATTGATTGTAACAAACCAATTTCAAAACAATATAAAATATTAAATAAACTGATTTTTGGGTCAATGTGTTCAATACCACTTTGAATATTTTGAAAAAAAATTCAATTTCAAAATATTAAAGTCTATATGAATAATTCCTTAAAACCATTTTTAATACATGGACATTAATTTGAAAGATTTAAAATAATAATCCTTTAAAACATATAAAACGATATTTTAGTGAAATATTTATTAAAAAAATGTGAGATCCTAGAATACAAATAATTGCGGAATAAATTTTAATTTGAGCATAATAATATAATTAGAATAAAGTTATTCATGATATAATATTCCAAAAGATGGTATGTACACCATTTAATAGTGAATTGGTGAATATCAACAATGAAGACTCAATGGAAATGTAAATTGAGACGAGTTCCCTTATAATGAAGTAATCCTTATATTAAGGATAAATCAATTACATAATTATGTGTGAAAAATATAAATACCCCCAATATTAGTGGATATTAAAATTAAAACAATCAAAGGTTACTCACACATATATACCAATAAATTTATGTATATTAAATAATTAATACAATCATGGGTAGTACATACACCACACAAAATAGAAAAAGTGGCTAATATAGCATGAATCATAGAGGAATACAAAGTGAGATGAAAAAACCTTATCACATTGTAATCAATCAAGTCGTATGAGAAAAAGTTAAAAACCACCAAATGAATCACAGGATTCCATGAATATAAATATAATCATGATAATATATATCAAATGGATGTACAAAATACACCACATACAATAAATAAGTGGTGAACAATGTAAATATCATGGAATTAAAAGTGAGATATGAAATCTCATACCTCGTGTCCATCTTGACTCGTATGTTCCTTGTTCTTCCTCAATAATAAAAAAAGTTAATTTCAACTTGTTTAATAACCTTTTTAATGTTTACTATTACTTTTATATCACTTATTACAATGGAATAAAAATTATTTAATTATTTGATATCATATCAGACATTTTGTCGATGTTCTAGACTTTGGTAATTATGTCATAGTCTCTTGACATACACATCCTTGGCCCTCACTACTATACGAAAGCCTCTTACATTGGAGGAGATGATGTTGAGGCCAGATGGCCCACCCAGCTCGGGGCACCTGCCATGTGGAATCAGGCTATATGACATAAAAATGTGGGATCAGAGGTAGGATCCATTCGTGGTTTACTATTTAGAGACAATAGATTGCATATTTGAAATGAATAGGAGAGGGTCATGGTCTTTTCTTGGGTGTCACAAACCCATGTTCAAGGTAAAATCTATGTTACCCAAATTATAATTGTTGGTTTTCTTTTTCCTATTATAGTTGATATTATTTCACCATTGGGTGACATGCATTAAATGTGGTTTTGTTGATTAATTCTATGTTTAATTATTTTCTTCAACCCATGGCCAGATGATGTAAGGTCATGAAGAATTGATACAAGCATCATTAGAAGAACCTAGAATTCTCATGTCATGCATACTGCCACACCAAATAGATGCATTTCCCTGCATTGCATTTCTTGACATTCTAGGGATTGTTGATTGAGGTTGGGGTATATACCTTATGCTTGTAGTAATATTGTTTGTGATTTAGTGATTTCCTATCTCAACTTATGTGGTGTATAAGCCCTCATGGGTTGCAATGAGTAATTTTCCAAGTTGAACCACTATGCTATAAAAAATTGCAGTGCTTTCATGTTTTAAGGTGAAGGGGCTATGATGTACCAAAAATTATTATCTATTTAAAAGTGAATCATGACATTTAAAATAAATTGGATGCATGTACTTATCCCACCATGTCTTATATATTAAAAGTAAAGAGTTGAACCTCGTAATTAAATGTAAAATGAAATTAATATGATAATGGACTACTTATTGATACATATTTTTCTGTGAGAGTAGTTAATGATGTATACCTTGTGTAGTGAGTTTTCATACATTAATTTCTAATAAATACTCTATCCTATTTCTTAATCATTATCTAAGGTGTGTTCTTGGTATTTTTAAACCAATGCCGCCACAACGTCCTCATGTAATGATTCCTTAGGGTGGAGACAACCATGGTCCAGACATGTGGAGCCCTACCCCACTACTCAGACCTCCATGATTTCCAATTGAGGCCCCAACTACTTTACATGATCTAGTAAATGTTACCCATGTCCTTGATGGTTTTATATGTCTAATGTAGTCCTCGCATGGTGCACCATGTATTGCTCCTAAGATGTCTGATCTGACTTTTGTGTTCATGAAGAAACATCCTCCTACAATTTCAAGGTATTTAAGAAAATTGGCTACTTAGTCATTCCTATAATCCATAATATCTATAATTTAGCATATGAAAACACCTCTAGAGAGGAGATTCATGATTTTCCACATACATGATTCAAAATATTACCATGTGTTGGTGGGATGTGGCTTCTGAGGATGGTCATCATTTGTGCATGTTATGGGTTGATTTCGAGACTTCCATATATGATATGATTGATCCATAGATACTATGAACTAACAGAGCTAGATAGTTCATGAATATTTCATATGGTTTTATGTCAGTTATGGAATATTCAGTGCATTTCACAGAGTTTCATCACATTGTACCTCTTCTAAATTGTGATGAGATTTCATGTTCTAGAAATTTCGAGGATGGTATCCAGTATACCATCCTTATGTTTTTAATGTCTTTTTCATGACAATTATTTTTATTTATTCAATCAATATCGTATCCCTATGTGTAACGTGAGGGATGAAAATTGTACCGAGTATAGAGGATCAATGTTGCGGCATGCCAATAGTCCTCCTAGTGGTAGGAAAGGATACCTCAAGTCTTCTCGTCGGTGTAGTGATAACCAAAGTGCCCATTTTGAGAGATCTAATGTGTGTCATGAATGTGGAATACATGGTAATTTTAAGTATCCATGTGATATTTTCCCATAGGTGTGTTGGAAATGCGACCATATGGAGAATATCTTGTGTTTCTATAGGACATTTACACTAGCCTTGAATTGGGATGGATATTTGACAAATCTACATCCAGGAGATGGTTCCCTTACATCGATCCATGGGTGGAGTTGGCTGAGCACTGGTAGGACTGAATGATGTGGATGTCATGGATGTGGTACCCATAACACTGATCAACAACAACATCAAGAAAGAAATTATGATCATGGTAGTCCATCTCTTTCACAAATATGTGGATTAGGCCAATTGAATGGACTAATGAGATTACCCAAGGACTAGGCTTTGTGGAAATATACAATATTATGTATGAATCATGATTAATATTCCATAATATTTACTTTATTTGATACAGGTGCATCGAAATCATTTATCCATGTTTCTATAATGAAGTGTATCAGACTAGAGATACCATGTTACAATGGAGTAATGACCCTAGATACACAATTAGGTGTATGAATAGTGGGTATACACCAATGTAAGATTTGTCCCCTTGAGGTAGGCAATTATCCATTCTTATGGAACCTCGTCATTTTTGAGATTATAGGCCTTGATGTAATTATTAGGATGGATTTTTTGGATTAATATAATATTTTTGTTGAATTGTATCACTTCATGGTGTTGTATACATCATCAGAGGGAAGCAATTATCTATAATAGAGTGAGTGGGATTTATGAACATGTAGAATGGGACCAAAGCATCATGGGATAGGTTTTGTGACTGCCCAGATTTAAAATTTCTTCATAGAGGATAATGGTTTTTGTATGGTGGATTTCATTCCAGTGGTGGATTATTTTAGGGATTTCGTTCAAGATTATTTTTCTATATTACCTTCAGATGCAAAGGTAGTTTTTACTATCAAGCTTGTTCTAGGAGCATCTCCAGTGACCAATCCTTTATATAGGATGACACCAACTGAGATTTCATAGCTCAAGAAGTGGTTAAGGTATTTAGATGCCAAAATATTTATATGCCCCAATGAATCCTCTTGGGGTTCACCCATGATTTTTTCCAAGAAGGTAGATGTAACCTTACATTTATGCATGGATAAATGAAAGCTAATCCATCTTACAATCCTGAACCGATATTTACTTCCATGAATAAATGTCCTCTTGGACCAGCTCTGATGAGAAAAGGTCTTCTCCAAGATCATCATGAGATTGGGTATTCCTCTAGTATGAGTCAGGCCATCAAACATAATTCATATTTATTTCCATATAAGTTACTGTCTGTTTCAGTACCTTGTTATGTCATTCGGTCTCATGAACCCACCAATAATTTCATGGATCTGATGAATAGGGTTTTCCATAGATATTTGGATTCATATGTTGTGGTCTTTGTAGATTAAATATTAGTGTATTCTCTCACAATACAGACCACACCAAACATCTTTAGATCATTTTGAGTAAACTGAGAGAGAATTAAAATTACACTATTCTTGTTAAGTTCCACTTTTAGATCAAAAATTATCTATCCCTTGGTTATATAATATTATAATCAATAGTATATACTGGACATAAAATGTTAGTGTTTTAGTTTCATAGGAGAATCCTAAAACAAAAGTTAAACATATTGAGTTTATAAGGGATGGTTGGATGTTACATATGTTGTATAGAAGACTTTTCCACCTTTCCACACCTCATACATATCTTACGAATAAGGGTATCATGTTCACATGGATATAATCATATGATAAATACATTCATGATATGAAACAGAGTCTTGTATTATCACCTATTTTGACTTTTCATGAGCTTGGCATAAGATATACCATCATTAGTGATGCATTGAGAACTATCCTGGGAGAAGTCTAGATAAAGGAGGAAAAAAATTTAACACAATGATCTCAGTTGTTGAGGTCTCATGAGGGAAATTACCCAACACATGGCCTTGATCCAAGAGTAGTTTTCCATACCTTGCATTGTTGGAGACATAATCTATTGGGTGAGTGATTTGTGGTGTATGTAGACCATATGATCCAAAAATATATCTTTTCTCCGCATGAATTGAACCAAAAATAGTTGAGATGGGTTGAATATATATATTTCTATTATTTTATGCTTGCATATATTCATGGGAATGGTAATGTTGTTGTAGATGTTTGGTGTCAGAAAACTCACACGAATGACATATGAGATGTCAGTGATGAATGGAAAATAATGGCCCTATTGGATCTGAATCTAGAGTTTGATGATATTTATGAGCTGTTTTACCTTTCATCCTTGACAGTTACCTACTACTTGTGAATGGGAAGCGATGTCAGTTTTCAGATCCTAAAGTCTTAGTTCTCCATGAGATTATATTAGGATATAACCATCCTTGAGATTAATCTGTCATCTGAGATGATATCTTTCATCTACGTAGACATATCTGGGTTCCTACATATTTGAGAGTGGAGTTTTTGAGCGATTCCAACACATCTCATTGGGAAGTCCATCCATTCATCTCCAGGATGTATCGAGATATGCAACACCAACATTAGTGGCTAGTGATAAATATTCGGATAAAAGTCTTTAACATAAGGTTCTATATGTTATTACTTGAAGGCGAAGCTCCAGAGACATGTAGGCATGTTACAACAACATCTAGTCCCATAATGGAAATGAGAATATGTTTCTATGGACATTGTAGTATATTTATGAACATCACGTTTAGGTAATAATGTTTTATGGGTTTTCATTGAATGACTGAGGAAATTTTCCCACTCCATTCCAAATTGGGAGACATTCTCAGTTGATTCGTTGGGAAAACTATATGTGTTTGTAATCATATGACTCCACAGGATCCTATGTACTATCATTTCATTGAGGGATTCTTGTTTCACATCATGGTTCTATAAGGGGTTTAAAAATTCTATGGGAACACATGTTCTTATAAACCCAGCTTTTCACCATCATACCAATGGAAAATAAGAACGAACTATGGAGGTTCTAGATGATACACTTCAAGAATGTGTCCTCAATTTCAATATTTCATTGGGGAATTATTAAACTTTAATTATGTTATCCTATTACAATAGGATATATAGTTATTATTAAAATTGATATTTTTGATCCCTTATATGGTAGGCCAGGTCGTTCACACCAATGCTAGCTAGAGGGATGTGATGTAGCCCTATTAGGCCCTTGTATCCTTCAAGAGTCCTCAGTGAAGGTTTAGTAGATCCAAAAGTGTATGACTAATACATAGACTCTATATAAATTATATGTTGATTTCCATCAACAACATGTTGAGATCGAGGTTGGGGATCATTTTTTTTTGTTATCACCTTGGCTAGGTCATAGAAGGTTTCAAAAGAAGGGAATGATTTTTAATGTTACATATGTTTGTTTGATATTCTAGATAGATTAATGCATGTAGAATTTTAATTTTTATTACCTCTAAGGCACCATGTAATTCACAAATTCTTCCACATATCATAGCATCGCTAGTATCATGTCAACCTATCTCATATCTTTGATCATGATAAAATTGAGTATGATGTTATTGATAACATTGAGGAGTATCTAATACACATAGTTTATGGGATCATGATGGCTCTTAGAGGCTATTATGTCCCTCAAGTATTGTTTCTATGATAGAATGGCCATGTACCTCGTGAGACTTGGGTAAGGGATAAGGACACATCCTTAAACATTACATAATCTTGATTAAAATGGATAATTCAAATTGAGGATATTTTCAGGTATAGAGTATTTGAGAATTAGGTCATAACAATGACATAAAAACAAGAATGTTACATGTATACAATTTTACACAGTAAATAGTTTTTTTATAAAATAAAAACTCTTGAAAAAAAGAGTCATGTATGGTTACATGATTTGGACAACATGACTTTTCCTGTATTCCATCCTTGACCCTTATTCATCATTAAGTCATATGGAAAACATTTCAAAAAATTGGAATGATCATAGAAAGCTCAGTAAGGGATATAAAACAAGGAATGAAAACATTATCCCATCAATAAATTCAAAATAATGGAACCATACTTTTCAATCATAACATACCTCATAAAATAAAAAGATTTATGAATAATGCAATGAAATCATAAATCATAAAAGTTACTTGTGTATTCCTTATTAATAATACATTGTTGCTATCACACCTACACAGGGAGTCAAATTTGGAATACCCATTACAGTATAATCAGTATATATCTTAGTATAAACATTAATTCTTACCTCTGTCACGTTAACCAATGCATTTGAGTGTTATCTCGGGCTCACCCACCCGAGGTTTATCATGGAACCACTAGTATACGAAATCAATGATCAATAGTGATAAATTATTCAAAACCCATGAAAAAATAATGGTAAAATAATATTTCTACATTGCATTCAAAGTATATCATTTCAGAATAATGAAAAAATCAATGATTTTAACAAACCATTTTCAAAACAATATAAAATATTTAATAACTTGATTTTTGAGTCAATGTGTCCCATACCACTTTGAATATTTTGAAACAAATTTCAATTTCAAAACATTAAAGTCCGTATGAATAAATCCTTAAATCAATTTTTAATACATGGACATTAATTTGAATGATTTATAATTATAATCCTTTAAAACATATAAAATGATATTTTAGTGAAATATTTATTAAAAAAATGTGAGATCCTAGAATACAAATAATTGGGGAATAAATTTTAATTTGAGCATAATAATATAATTAGAATAAAGGTATTCATGATATCATATTCCCAAAGATGGTATATACACCATTTAATAGTGAATTGGTGAATATCAACAATGAAGTCTCAATGGAAATGTAAATTGAGATGAATTCCCTTTTAAAGATGTTATCTTTATATTAAGTATAAATCGATTACATAATTATGTGTGAAAAATATAAATACCCCCAATATTAATGGATATGAAATTTAAAACAATCAAAGGTTATTCACACATATATACCAATAACTTTATGTATATTACACAATGAATACAATCATGGGTAGTACATACACCACACAAAAAGAAAAAGTGGATAATATAGCATGAATCTCACAGGTATAAAAAGTGAGATAAAAAAACCTTACCACATGGTAATAAATCAAATCGTAGGAGAAAAAGTTAAAAACCACCAAATGAATCACATGATTCCACGAATATAAATAGAATCATGATAATATATATCAAATGGATGAACAAAATACACCACATACAATATATAAGTGGTGAACAAAGTAAATATCATGGAATTAAAAGTGAGATATGAAATCTCATAGCTCGTGTCCAACTTGACTTGTATGTTCCTTGTTCTTCCTCAATAATAAAATAAGTTAATTTCTACTTTATTAATAACCTTTTTAATGTTTACTATTACTTTTATATCACTTATTACATTGGAATAACAATTAGTTAATTATTTGATATCATATCAAACTTTTTTTCAATGTTCTAGACATTGGAAATTATGTCGTAGTCTCTTTACAGACACATCTTAATCCCTCACTACTATACGGATGCCTCTTACATTGGAGGAGATGACGTTGAGGCCAGATGGCCCACCCAGCTCGGGGAACCAATCAAGTGGAATCTGGCTCTAGGACATCAAAAAGTGGGATCAGAGGTAAGATCCATTCTTGCTATACTATTTAGAGACAATAGATTGCATATATGAAATGCATAGGACAAGGTCATGGGATTTTCTTCGGTGTCACAAACCCATGTTCGAGGTAAAATCTATGTTACCCAAATTATAATTGTTGTTTTTCTTTTTCCTATTATAGTTGATATTATTTCACCATTGGGTGACATACATGCAATTTGGTGTTGTTGATTAATTCTATGTTTAATTATTTTCTTCAACCCATGTCCAGATCATGTAAGGGCATGAAGAATTGATACAAGCATCATTATAAGAACCTTGAATTCTCATGTCATGTATACTGCCACACCAAATAGATGCATTTCACTGCATTACATTTCTTGACATTCTTGGGAGTGTTGATTGATGTTAGGGTATATTACTTATGCTTGTAGTACTCTTGTTTTTGATTTAGTGATTTCCAATTTCAACTTATGTGGTGTATAAGCCCTCATGAGATACGATGAGTAATTTTCCAAGTTGAACCACTATGCTATAAAAAATTACAGTCCTTTCATGTTTTAAGGTGAAGGGGCTATGATGTACCAAAAATTATTATCAGTTTAAAAGTGAATCATGAAATTTAAAAAAAACTGGATGCATGTCCTTATCCCCACCATGTCATATTTATGAAAGGTAATGAATTGAACCTCGTAATTAAATGAAAAACGAAATTAATGTGATAATAGACTACTTATTGATACACATTTTTCTATGAGAGTAATTAATGATGTATTCTTTATTTCGTGAGTTTTCGAACATTAAATTTCTACTAAATACCCTATCATAATTCTTAATGTTTGTCTATCGTGTGTTCTTGCTATTTTTAAACTAATTCAGCCACAATGTCCTCATGTAATGATTCCTAAGGGTGGAGACATCCATGGTCCAGACATTTGGATCCTTACCCCACTACTCATACCTCCATGATTTCCAATTGAGGTACCAACTACATTACATGATCATGGAAATGTTACCCATGTTCTTGATGGTTTTCTATGTCTAATGTAGTCCTCGCACGGTGCACCATGTATTTCTCCAAAGATGTCTGATCTGACTTGTGTGTTCGGGAAGAAACATCCTCCTACAATTTCAAGGGATTTAAGGAAATTTGCTACTAATTCATTCCTATAATCCATAATATCTACAATTTTCCATATGAAAACACCTCTAGATAGGAGATTCAAGCTTTCCGCATACATGATTCAAAATATTACCTTGTGTTGGTGGGATGTGGATTCTGAGGATGGTCATCATTTGTGCATGTTATGGATTGATTTTTAGACTTCCTTATATGATATGTTTGATCCATAGATACTGTGAACTAACAGAGCTAGATAGTTCACGCATATTCTGTATGGTTTTATGTCAGTTATGGAATATTCAGTGCATTTCACAGTGTTTCATCACATTGCACCCCTTCTAAATTGTGATGATCTTTCATGTTCTAGACATTTCAAGGATGGTATCCAGTATACCATTCTTATGTTTGTGAATGTCTTTTTCATGCCAAATTTTTTTGATTTATTCAATCAATATCTCATCCTTATGTGTAATGTGAGGGATGAAAATTGTACCGAGTATAGAGGATCAATGTTACGGCATGCCAATAGTCCTTCTAGTGTTAGGAAAGGATACCTCATGGTTTCTCGTCAGTTTATTGATAACCAAAGTGCTTATTTTGATATATCTAATGTGTGTCATCAATGTGGAATACATGGGAATTTTAAGTATCAGTGTGGTATTGTCCCATAGGAGTGTTGGAAATGCGACCATATGGATAATATATTGTGTTTCTATAGGACATTTACACTAGCCATGAATTGGGATGGATATGTGCCAAATATACATCCAGGAGATGGTTCCCTTACATCGATCCATGTGCGGAGTTGATTGAGAACTGGTAGGACTGGATGATTTGGATGTCATGGATGTGGTACCCAGAACCCGGATCAACAAAAACATCAACAGAGAAATTATGTTCATGGTAGTCCATCTATTTCACAAAGATGTGGATTAGGCCAATTGAATGGACTAATGATATTACACAAGGACTAGGCTTTGAGACAATATACAATATTATCTATGAATCATGAATAATCTTCCATAATATCTACTTTATTTGATATAGGTGCATCGAAGTTATTTATCTCTGTATCTATAATGATTTGTATCAAACAATAGATATCATGTTACAATGGAGTAATGACCCTAGATACACAATTAGGTGTATGAATAGCGGGTATACACCAATGTAATATTTGTCCCCTTGAGGTAGGCAATTAACCATTCTTATGGAACCTCTTCATTTTCGATATGATAGGCCTTGATGTCATTATTAGGAGGGATTGTTTGGTTTAATATCATATTTTTGTTGAATTATATCACTTCATGGTGTTGTATATGTCATCAAAGGGAAGCAATTATCTATAATAGAGTGAGTTGGATTTACGAACATGTATAATGGGACAAAAGCATCATGGGATAGGTTGTGTGACCGCCCAGATTTAAAACCTCTTCATAGAGGATAATGGTTTTTGTATGGTGGATTTCATTCCAGTGGTGGATTATTTTAGGGATTTCCTTCAAGATTATTTTTCTATCTTACCTTCAGATGCAGAGGTAGTTTTTACTATCGAGCTTGTTCTAGGAGCATCTCAAGTGGAAAATCCTTTATATAAGATGACACCAACTGAGATTTCATAGCTCAAGAAGTGGTTAAGGTATTTATATGCCAAAATATTTATATGTCCCAATGAATCCTCTTGGGGTTCACCGATGATTTTTTCCAATATGGTAGATGGAACCTTACATTTATTCATGGATAAATTAAATATAATCCATCTTACAATCCTAAACAGATATTTTCTTCCATGAATAAATGACTTCTTGGACCAGATCTGATGAGAAATGGTCTTCTCCAAGATCATTATGAGATTGGGTTTTCATCAGGTATGAGTCAGGCCATCAAACATAATTCATATTTATTTCCATATAATTTATTGTCTGTTTGAGTACCTTGTTATGTCTTTCGGTCTCATGAACCCACCAATTGTTTTCATGGATCTGATGAATAGGGTTTTCCATAGAAATTTGGATTCAGTTTTTGTGGTCTTTGTAGATGACATATTAGTTTATTCCCTCACAATACAGATCACACCAAACATCATGATATCATTTTGAGTAAACTGAGAGAGAATTAAAATTACATTATTCTTGTTAAGTTCCACTTTTAGATCAAAAATAATCTATCCCATGGTTATATAATATTATAATCAAGAGTATCTATTGGAAATAAAATGTTAGTGTTTTAGTTTCCTAGTAGAATCCTAAAACAAAAGTTAAACATATTGAGTCTATAAGGGATGGTTGGATGTTACATATGTTTTATATAGGACTTTTCTACCTTTCCACACCTCATTCCTTATCTTACGAAGAAGGGTATCATGTTTACATGGACAGAATCATATGAGAAATACATTCATGATATTAAATAGAGTCTTGTATTATCTCTTTTTTTGAATTTTCATGATCTTGGCATAAGATATACCATCATCAGTGATGTATTGGAAATTATCCTAGGAGAAGTATTGATAAAGGAGGAAAAACATTTAACACAATGATCTCAGTGGTTGAGGTCTCATGAGGGAAATTACCCAACACATGGCCTTGATCCAAGAGTATTTTTCCATACCTTACATAGCTGGAGACACAATCTATTGGGTGAGTGATTTGTGGTTTATGTAGACCATATGATCCATAAATATATCTTTTCTCCGCATGAATTGAACCACAAATAGTTGAGATGGGTTGAATATATATATTTCTATTATTTTATGCTTGCATATATTCATGGGAATGGTAATGTTGTTTCAGATGTTTTGTGTCAGAAAACTCACACGAATGACATATGAGATGCCAGTGATGAATGGACAATAATGGACCTATTGGATCTGAATCTAGAGTTTGATGATATTTATGAGCTGTTTTTCCTTTCATCCTTGACAGTTACCTACTACTTTCTTGAGAATGGGAAGCGATGTCAGTTTTTAGATCCTAAAGACTTAGTTCTCCATGATATTATATTAAGATATAACCATCCACGAGATTAATCTAGCAGTTGAGATGATATATTTCATCTAAGTAGACATATCTGGGTTCCTACAGATTTGAGAGTGGTGTTTTTGAGCGATTCCAACACATCTCAGTGTGAAGTCCATCCATTCATCTCCATGATGTTTTGAGATATGAAACACCAATATTAGTGGCTAGTGATGAATCTTGGGATAAAAGACTTTAACACAAGGTTCTACATGATAGTACTTGAAGGTGGAGCTCGAAAGACATGTAGGCATGTTACAACAACTTCTAGTCCCATAATGGATATGAGAATATGTTTCTATGGACATTGTATTATATTTATGAATGTCACGTTGAGGTAACAATGTTTTATGGGTTTTCATTGAATGACTGAGGGAATATTCCCACTCCATTCCAAATTGGGAGACATTCTCGGTTGATGAGTTGGGAAAACTCTATGTTTGTGTAATAATATGACTCCACGGGATCCCATGTACTGTCATTTCATTGAGGGATTCTTGTTTCACATCATGGTTCTGTAAGGGGTTTCAAAAGTCTATGGGAACACATGTGCTTATAAACACAACTTTTCACCGTCATACCAATGGAAAATAAGAATTAAAAATGCAGGTTCTAGAGGATACACTTCAAGAATGTGTCCTCAATTTCATTATTTCATTAGGGAATTATTAACCTTTAATTATGTCATCCTATTACAATAGATATATGGTGATTATTCAAATAGATCATTTTGAGCCCTTATATGGTAGGCCAAGTCGTTCACACCAATGCTATCTAGAGGCAAGTGGCGTAGCCCTATTAGGTCCTCGTATCCTTTAAGAGTCCTCAGTGAAGGATTAGACGATCCAAAAGTGTATGACTAATACATAGACTCTATAGAAATTATTTGTTGATTTCCATCAACAACATGTTGAGATCGAGGTTGGGGATCATATTTTTTTTCTTATCATCATGGCTAGGACATAGAAGGTTTCAAAAGAAGGGAATTTTTTTAATGTTACATAAGTTTGTTTGAAATTCCAGATAGATTAATGCGTGTAGCCTTTTAATTTTTATTACCTCTAAGGCACCATGTAATTCACAAAGTCTTCCACATATCATAGCTTCTCTAGTATAATGTCAACCTATCTCATATCTTTGATCATGATAATATTGAGTTTGATGATATTGATAACATTGAGGAGTATCTAATACACATCGTTGATGGGATCATGATGGCTCTTAGAGGCTGTTATGTCCCTCTCGTATTGGTGCTATGATAGAATGGCCATGTACCTAGTGAGACTTGGGTCAGGGATAAGGACACGTCCTTAAACATTATGTAATCTTGATTAAAATGGATAATTCACATTGAGGATATTTTCAGGTATATATTATTTGAGAATTGGGTCATAACAATGACATAAAAACAAGAATATTACATGTATACAATTTTACACAGTAAATAATTATTTATAATATAAAAACTCGTAAAAAAAAGATTCAGGCCTGGTTCCATGTTTTAGACAACATGACTTTTACTTTATCTCATCCTAGACCCTTATTCATCATTAAGTCACGTGGAAAACATTAGAAAAACCTAGGATGAGCACTGAAATCTCAGTAAGGGATATAAAATAAGGAATGAAACATTATCCCATCAATAAATTAAAATAAATTGAACCATACTTTTCAATCATAACATACCTCATGAAATCATAAGATTTATGAATAAATCAAAGAAATCATAAATCATAGAAGTTACTGGTGTAATCCATATTAATCATACATTGTTGCTATCACACCTACATAGGGAGTCAAATTTGGAATAACCATTGCAGTATATTTCCTTGATATCTTAGAAGAAACATTCATGTTTACCTCCATCACGTTACCCAATGCATTGGAGAGTTATCTCGGGCTCACCCACCCTAGGTTTATCACGAAACCACCCGTATACGTAAACAATGACCAATAACGATATCTTATTCATAACCCATGTAAAAAACATAATGGAAAAATAATATTTCTACATTGCATTCAAAATATATCATTTCAGAATATTGAAAAGATCAATGATTTTATCAAACCATTTTCAAAACAATATATACTATTAAATAAAGAGATTTTGAGTCAAAGTGTCCCATACCACTTTGAAAATTTTGAAAGAAATTTCAATTTCAAAACATTAAAGTCCATATGAATAAACCCTTAAAACCATTTTTAATACATGGACATTAAATTGAATGATTTAGAAGAATAATCCTTTAAAATATAAAAAACAATATTTTAGTGAAATAGTTTTTAACAAAATGAGAGATCCTAGAATACATATAATTGAGGAATAACTGTTAATTCATACATAATAATATCATTAAAATAAAGGTATTCATGATATAATATTCACAAGGATGGTATGTACACCATAAACAAGTTAATTGGTGAATATCAACAATGAAGTCTTAATGGAAATGTAAATTGAGACGAATTCCCTTATAAAGAAGTTATCCTTATATTAAGGATAACTCAATTACATAATTATGTGTGAAAAAAATAAATACCCCCATTATTAGTGGATATTAAGTTTAAAATAATAAAATTCTATTCACACATATATACCTATAAATTTATGTATATTACACAACGAATAAAATCATGGGTAGTACATAAACCACACAAAAGGAAATAGTGGCTAATATAGCATGAATATCCCGGGAATAAAAAGTGAGATGAAAAAACCTTACCACATGGTAATCAATCGAGTCGTACGAGAAAAAGCTTAAAACCACCAAATGAATCACATAATTCCATGAATATATATTAAATCATGATAATATATATCAAAAGGATGTACAAAATACATCACATACAATAAATTAGTGGTGAACAATGTAAATCTCATGGAATTAAAAGTGAGATACGAAATCCCATACCTCATGTCCAACAGGACTCCTATGTTCCTTGTTCTTCCTCAATATTAATAAAAAAGTTATTTTATACTTTATTAATAAACCCTTTAATTTTTTCTATTACTTTTATATCACTTATTAAATTGAAATATCAATTAGTTAATAATTTGAGATCATATCATACATTTTGTCGATGTTCGGAATTTGAGTTAAAAATAAACTTGTTATAATAAAAATTTGTCTATGTGGTAAAAACTAATTTATCTCCAGAATGATATTCATGATTTTATATATCATATATAGAATATATTTCCATTATATATATATATTTATAATAGTCAAAAACATCTGGAGATAATAAATGAAATGCACCGTTCATGGAGACGGTAAGTCGTTCGTACACATGAACAAAACTTCAATTTATATTTCTAATTTAAATCAAATTAAAACATAATTATAAATAGATATATTATAATTAAAGTATAATATCGTATATAATATCATTAAATTAATCTATTACACATCCTATATAAGGAATTAATGAGTCATATCACTTTGATTGGCGTTAGTCCGCACTTTCTAAAATGAAATTCTCTCCTTAACCCTTTATGGAAACCATAAATGTATGAAATAAATGAAAAATAAATAAGTATATAGAATAAATATTCATAATATATATCATATATAAATACAGTTCCATCATACTGGCCATCATGAGAGGCAGTAGGAGTTAATTGAACAATAATCATTTCATGAGGCGTTAGTTTTCCATCCACAGAATCATTATGTTTTTACCCATATGATGGTGGTGTGTGTATGTGTAGTTCGAATAATTCTCATAAAATCATCCTATTATATTTAATAAACTGTTTTTTATAAAATTAATGATTAAAAAGGGTTTAGGTGGTTGGACAAGTAAAATAAAACAAAATAACTTAAGAGAAGACGTTAACTTTAAATCGGGTAACTCCCTTTGGATTTAACCAAAATGCATTTTTGAAGTTATTTATACCTAAGGTAAGGATTATAGGATGAATAGAGGGATCTTGGGATCTTATTTTAGTAGTTTTCGTATGAGTCAAAGTCTTGAGAAGTGTGATAAATGGGTATGAAGTGATGGCGTTTTATAAGGGAGAGGAGGGGCTCTTTAGGAATGTTTGAAACAATTATTTTACTATAAACTCATATTCGGTTTCAAAAGGTCAACTAGTCATTATAGTCAAAGTTAATATAACTCATGGTAGAAATAAAATCACTCAATAAGAATTTTACAGGTTTTTATATGATTTTAATATTTATAATCTTATTTATTTAATTCAATTATTAATGATGTAAAATTTGAATCATTATTGTGTCATAAATAACGTAATTTATATGATGTCAAAAAATTATAAAAAATATACCATGATATATGAAATGATTTTATCATACCAATGAATATTTATAGTCGAAATTATATTTTATATAACCCCATGTATAAATGTATTAACTAAAATAAATTAGTTTATGTCATTTTGTCTTTACTTTAAATTAATTAATATAATGTTTCATTATTACTCCCATGTGGCTCTATGAGGTCTCAAATTTGTCCCAATGATACCCATGGTCAGATATGTATCATCCAATAGGATTAGGACACATGTTAGGGTATTTTATTATTATTATAATATTATATTTTACCATTATTTTTTATATTTACCTTTTAATCATGGAAAATTAAATATTTACTGAAGTAAATATTTATATTGTCTAAAAATAATAGTTACCAATTTACACAATTTGGAAATAATAATTCCAAATATGGAATAAATTTTTCCAAATTCAAAATTCATAAGTTGCTGAAATTAATTTAAAATTAATTCCCGCTGTCAAAATAAAAATCTTGTTTTTAATAAATAATAACTATCAAAAGATTGACTCCTGTTTATGTCTAATTTCATAGTGAAATTAATTATAATGTCCAAAATTGTATTAATTGTTAAAAATATATTCTAATTATACCTTATATATAATTAAAAACATAATATAACAATATAAATAAATTAGATTAAAAAGTACCTTTGAATTAAAATACAATATTTTTCACTAATAAACAAAAAATGAACATTATCATAAAAATACCAGAATTTCATTCGAAGAAAATATTGGTTTCTCGATTCTAAAAATTGATTTCATTTTGTAAAATAGAAATATAAAGGTCACAAAAACTATATTTAAATAGGGTTCTCCATTGAAAGGTGGTAAATTTACCTTTTAACGAATATTAGAGTACTTATGCTTAAATTCAAATTCATTACTTATTTTAAGTGTCTTTCTAATATTGGATAAATGTAAAAATATATAAAAAACATGTATAATCATATTTTATTTAGTTTTATTCATTCTCTCCAATACAACATCTAGGCGTTAACTACCATTTAAAATAATAATTTTATATTATTAGTGTGCCACATAAGATTATAAAGAAACCCATTGTTGCGTATCAGGTACTCCATCGAACATAGAATCCCCATTAAAGTAAAATTAAAAATTAATTCAAAAATATTAATAAATATAAAAAAACGTCATGTTCGTTATATAAAAACCATGATCATTTATTACACAATTGTTTCCCTCGGAATCCGGGGATGACCGCCTTGATGGGAGTTTCAAACGTTCTGATCGGTTTCTAACGGGTTTCTTCGTAGAACTGGAATCATCCAATGATTCCACATCTATTCGGACCTACATTCCAAAGGTAGGTGCTCATTAGTTTGTGTACTGATGAGGCTTAATAATTTGCATTGGTCGAGAGGATGGGAGGTTGGACTCATCGCACCTTTTTTGAGGAGAATTATTGTCTACTCCAAGACACTCCATGTAGATTTAAGTTATGTTCAAGAATCCTTATTACATTACCAAGTATAAAATGAGCTTTCCTTATGATCTGACAATCAATGATTAAATATTTAGAAAATTTAGAGAATCTTTTCTATGTATTCAATGTTCTTCATTGATAGAGAATCATCTGTATTTATTAGAGATTCTTGGTCAATGGTACCCTTCGACACATTTATACATAAGTTTCTTGGTCATTATGATGATCATGATCATTTTAAAGCCACTCAGTGGGGCACTTGAAGTTTATGTTCATTTAGAAGGACATTGATTATTTTAGAGTTGGGATCGAACCCGTAGACGGGCTACCTATATATCCTTTGTTTAGAAAAGAAATCAGAACCCACGTAATTCGAGTAAGGGAGTATGATGTTTATGATTGATGGCTCAAAGAAGGATGTCACAATTACTTTTACACTCTAAGCTTACGTGTGTCATGCTCTGTGTATGAAACATGAGGTATTGGTAAAAATTAGACAATTGTGCCATGAATGATTCAATTAGAAGAAATAATGTGGGGCTTGTGTATGTATGACTACCCAGATAAATGAGGTTTTAGGATTTACTTTAGAGAAGAAATCCAGGAACAGGGTCCATAAAGGTATATGTGCTTCATGGAGATTTTGAATAATCTAACTTGGGGATTACTCCTAGAAAGGAGGCCCAAATTAGAAGAAGACTTATGATTAGGTTTTACTCCTGAAAAGGAATCACAGATCAAAGGTAAATTAGGACTGGTTAAGAGGATTATGACTGGGGATTATTTCTGAAAAGGAGGCCCAGGATTGAGACTGGGGCTTACTCTTGAAAAGGAGGCCCAAGTTAAGGATTAAGGTTTGGGGCTTACTCCTAAGGAGGATGCCCAGATTTGGGAATTTTAAGAATTGGGGCTTACTCCTAAGGGAGATGCCCAAGCTTGAGACTGGGGATTAAACCTGAAAAAGGAAGCCCAGGTTAGGGGATCTGGGGCTTACTCCTAAGAGGACGCCCAAAAAATAAGTGACATGGGGCTTACTCCTAAACAGGATGTCCATATTAGAGGACTTATGACAGGGGATTATTCCTGAAAAGGAGAACCTGGTTAAGTATTCTCTCATCTTAAAGGATGAGGTTGAATGAATGAAATCTCAATCTTTAGTGACATAAAGATGTGTAAATCACTAGGTTTTGAGAGATATTCAACAAAATTCCTTTCAGATAAGGAAGTCAAATCAAGAAATCATGACATAAAATGGCTTTTAAGAGTTTCATAAAGAATGAATCTTGAATAGGAAAGGTGTAATGGCTTAAGAGGGGTGAAATGGGCAAGAAAAGCACCAAAAATGTCAGGGGTGCGCAAGTCCTAGTAGGAACGCAGGTACTGTGTGGGTGCGCATGTCCTGGTCGCGCAGGTCCTGGTTGTGCTGGTATTTCTGGGCGACATATTGTGTACTTGCGCGATGGTTAACCAGCAGCGTAATACTTGAGCGACTCTATATTAAATCCTTTAGAATCCTCTTGAGGATTTTCCAGAAGAAGGGCGCGCAAGATCTAATGAAGGAGTAAGGTGGCGCGCAAGGGTGGCCCTTTTCCCTTATGGTCTGGCCAGTCAGACATGCACGTTTTGATTAGTTTCAATACTTAATCCTTCCTCCCCCTCTTTAGATCTTCCGTTATAGGTAAGAAATTACCTTAGAAGTGTTCTGGAAGCATTGAGAACAGACTAGGGCACCGGGAGCTCAAATATGGGTTTCTGGAAAAAATCCTCCCGAAATGGGGGGCCCACAGGGTCTATTTATAGGCAGGAGAAGACCCCGGGCGGTTACCGGGCAGTTATCACTTAGGTCGCACAAGTCACTTGCGCGACCATTAGGCGTAGCACAAGTAGACTTGCACGACCACTAGGCAGCGCACAAGTGTACTTGTGCGACCATGAGGTAACTTGCGTGTCCTATGGGAAATGTTCTCCTTGTTTATCCCTTTGTCGATTTGTTATGTTTCATCAAAGGATGAATCACTTTGGACAATGGTACTTCCCTTTTTTCAGTCGTTAGACTCTGTGACGGAAAGGAGCATCAACAAAAGCCCCCCCTCGGAGTTGGATCCGGAGAGAAAATAGGATTTTACTCTGAGGTGAAAAGAAATAAAAGAAATCTGGCAGTTTAAAGTCATGCTTGTCAGACATACAAAGGCTAATGGTTAAGGTCGAAATAGCTTTGACCGAAATGGATTATAATTGACTCAATTCCTTGACAACTCATCTGAAAACATAGTACCATACTCAAGTATGTTGGAAAATATGTAAGCTATGACTTAAGAATATTTGAATCTAAGGAATGATATGAAAGGGAGCTAAAAGGCATTAGAAGAAGTAGTTTCCATGAATGAAGTTACCATTATTTTACAAACTCGTTAAGGGGTTGAATTATGATGGGCCACCTATGGGAATTGGCTACATAGTTAAATAAAATAGTATCTTTTGGCTAACAAGTCTGCTATATAGACTGTTTATGCAAGGCCACATATGGGCACGTGCTGCATAGTCAGGCAAAAGAACTCTCAGAAATTTACTTTCCTAGTGCTAAAATCCAGGGAATGTTTATGGAGATTCAAATCTTCCAAAGTAAAGAGTTTTCTGTATGGAAAGAGGTACTTGAATATGGAGAAAAAATTTCCAAACAAAATTATCGAAGAACTGGATGAATATCACTCCTACGATGGTCTGACCCAAATGTAGGGAAGGAGAATATAAACCATAGACATGAATAATTTCAGATCATGAAAAAGGATATGGGACCAATATGTTAAGGATGGCTATTTTTTCAAATCCCTACATACTATCATTTACGAAAAATAAGGACAAAATAGGCATTCTTCCAAAGAATGAAGTTAAAACTATCCGAAAAAACCGTTAGGGGGTTGAATTATCCAGGGCCACCTAAGGGCATTGGATGAATAGTCAAATAATAGTATCTTTTGGCTAACAGGCCACTTATGTAGACTGTTTATGCAAGGACGCCTATGGGCACGTGCTACATAGTCAGACAAAAGAACTCTCATAATTTTCACATTTTTTTGACTAAAAGTCATGAAAAGGGTTATGAGGATCTGAAAATATTTATGGTTAGGATTATAACACATAAATATGGGTATTGTTCAATGTGTACAGAGATACATAGAAAAATGTTAACCATAATCATGTTGTTGCTGGGTCCTGAATTGAAATGTTGGACTTCAGTACGTATCCCATACGGATGAGAATCAAGCCAATCGTAGTTCTTAAACTACAGTTTAACGTCATGTGGGACAAAAGGATTAGAGATCTTAGTTTAGGGTCATAGAGCTTGGACAATTGTAATAAATACATAGTCTGTGTTTTCATGGGGACTTTTCAGCCAGGGGACTGAAAGTGGAATTTGGGGTTGGGCCGAAAGACTTGGGACTAAATTTGATGGACACTCGAACATTCCTACGTATCCCATAAGGATGGGAATCAAGCCCACGTAGTTCTATAAATACCTGTTGTAAAAATTTGTTTCGTACATATGAAGGGTGAAATGGGAATTTAGTACAATGATGGTTTAACCCAAGATAAAAGGTTTGGGCATTGCCATCTATGCATGTAGTCTTTGAGATGAAACATGATTGAAAAATCAATGTAAATAATAGTTCCCACTCAGGTGAGGGTATCAAAGAATATTTTAGTTTATTTTCATACTGGAAAAAAGTGTTGTATAGTTTAACATCGTATAACAAGGACGAATGTGAACCAATGTAAAGATATTGATTCTACGGGCGGTTTCACGAATCAACATCATATGAGATGGAGGTGAACAAATGTGAAGAGATTGGTTTTGGGATTGAACCATTGGAGGTTGCCTACATTCCCAGCCTAGAAGGCAAGGATCAAAGTATGTGTATTTCAAATAAATAATTAATTAATGATCAAGTTGTTCTTTGGGACAACGACCTAAAAAAATGATGTTGGTACTTACACATGGTTAGCGGCCCATAGATAGTGTTGTGGTTGAGGTTTGATCTAAGCTCACATGAGTCATACTCGGTGTGAGAAACAAGAGGTAGAAACAACCTTAACGATACACAGTTTAACGTCATGTAGGGCGTATGAAGGGACTATGTAGTTTATAGTCTTGCAGTTAGGACTATTGGTGCTGCAGAGTTTAGTGACATGTAGCAGGGACAAAGTACAGTTTAATGTCATGTATGACACATCACGAACATTCTGTACAGTTTAGCGTCATGTAGTTAGGACGATGGGGACAATAAAGTTTAACGTCATGTTGGACGAAAGGGGGGGGGGACTGTGCAGTTTAATGTCATGTAGTGAGGACAAAAGAGTGAAACATTTTAACATCATGTTGGATGCATTGGGGATTTTTTCCACAGTTTAACGTCATGTTGGATGAAAAAGGGATGATATAGTTTACCGTCATGTTGGACGAAAGTGCGAATAGTTTAAGGTCATATGCATAGACAGTGGATCGTGCAGTTTAAGGTCATATAGGACCTTTGATGCTTATGTAGTATAACGTCTTTTAGGATGCAAGGGAAATTTATAAAGTTTAGCATCACATAGTTAGGACCTCACAATTTAACATCTTTCGGGACGCAGGGGACTTGCAAAAATCTTAGGGTCATATGCATGGACCGTTGAAGATGCATTTTAAGGTCATACAGGACCTAGTTGCAGTTTAAGGTCATACTAGACCATTTAGGGAACTTTTTTCACAGTTTAACGTTGTGTGGTATGAGGTTGCAGTTTATGGTCATACTGGACAATTACGGTATAGTATAACGTCATATAGCAAGGATGAACTGGTGTTGCACAGTTTAGTGTCATATTATGGGGAAAAAGTACAGTTTAATGCCATGTAAGACGAATTTACAAATAGTTTATGGTCATATGCTTGGACCTTTGCTGTATAGTTTAACGTCATATAGCAAGGACGAACAGGCGCCGCACAGTTTAGTGTCATGTTGTGGGACAAAGTACAGTTTAATGTCATGTAGGATGAATGTAAAAATAGTTTAGGGTCATATGCTTGGACCGTTGTTGTATAGTTTAACGTCATATAGCTAGGACGAATTGGTGTCGCATAGTTTAGTGTCATGTTGCGGGGACAAAGTATAGTTTAATGTCATTTAGGATGAATGTACAAATAGTTTAGGGTCATATGCTTGCACCATTGCTGTATAGTTTAACGTCATATAGAAAGGACGAACTGGTGTCGCACAGTTTAGTGTCATGTTGTGGGGACAAAGTGGTGAATAGTTTAAGGTCATACTGGATCAAGGAGCAGTTTAAGGTCATACTAGACCATTGCTGTATAGTTTAAGGTCATATAGAAAGGACGAACTGGTGCCGCACTGTAACACCCCGAGATTTTATGAAACATATTATTTTAATTTCATTAATGTCTTGTGTTGTATTCTACACCAAGATTACCTTGCGCTATACGCAACACCGTATTAGCTTGCATTATAAGCAACACTATTCTTGGATCGTGTTACATAGAATTTTGATAATAGTTATTCTACGCAACATTGAATATATATATATATATATTCAATGTATAAATGAAATATGGTTGGATTCTATTATACGTAGCAACAAAGGAGTCGTTCACTACACGCAACCCTGACTTGGCTTGCATTACACGCAATTGCGACCTTCCTCGATAGTGTGTGTTGTACGCAATACCAGGATTTACTAAGCAACGATATATTATTATAATATTGTTATGAACTATCCTTTATGAATAGTGTTAACTAAATTTTTAATTTTATAACATTATTATTCATCTTACACATTTTCTAGAACATGGTATATGAACAAAATTTTTTTTGGGAAAAATAAGTATTTTTCAAAAAATGCAGTTTTGCCGCCTTTTGATGGCGCACCCACTTTAAATCTATTTTTTGACATGTTTATAAGTTACATTTGACAAAATAAAATTATTCTTTGGAATGAAAAAAATAAAAATTTACTTTGGATAAATTTTTAATTTTATTCTGATGACTTTAATATTTTAATGAATAGTAAAAACACGCTATATTTTAATTAAAAACAACTTTTTTCATCGTAATATATTATGTGGGAAAATTATAATATTGAATGGATTTAAAGTATAAATAGAATAAATTTTTACCATTTAATATAATGTATTTCATTAGCATTGATTTACCTTGAATTTGTAGGTTAAATCAATTCAATCTTTTGCAATGTTTTATAGAAAAACTCGTTTTCTTTCGACAATGGGATTAATTTTAATTTAATTTCTGCATATTTTGTGTATTGAATTTGTAAAATTGGATTCCATATTTGGAATAAGTGGGTCCAAATTATGTTAATATGGTACTTTTTATTTTTGGGTATTGTGAATAGTAACTATGGTAAATTTTATTTACTATAGTTAATGGTAAATCGGGTAATTAAGGGTAAATATAAGATTATAAAATTACCCTAAAACTTGGAAAAATCCTATTGGATGGATAAGAGTAGACCCATATAACCAAAGGGTCGTATTAGATTCATTTTATGGGCTTTTTACATGAAAATAATTTAATTATTATTAAAACCAAAGAATGTGACAACATGTCACATTCTTAAATTTTATAAGTATAATTATTTTAATTTAGTAATAAACTTTATGAAACTTAGAAAATGAATTGTCTCCAGAAATCTAATACAATTATCTACATCATAGGAATTTATTTAGAATTTTTAGGGATTAAATAATTATCATTTATTATGTCACAACGATGATGCAATAATTGTCTTATTAATAAAATATTGACATAATTGATGTTATAAATGACCAAATAAATGTAATTTGAGACTTTTATGACTTACACTAATTTTATAGGTTAATATGAAATGTTATTGTTGATTTAAGTAACTTGGTTAGAAATTATCGTTCTGTTATGAATTTCATAAAAATCATGTACCAAATAGTGTCAAAATTGACATAAAATAGTTTTTAAAACAAATATTATATTATTAATTGTTATTTTATTCCTAAAAATCTACGGTTCAGCCAAATGACATACATAAGATTATATATATTAATTAGAAACAACTTGGGGTTCTTTTGGATTGATATAGTATGTTTATTAACCATATAGTGTAAGAAAACAAAAAGACACAGTAAAAGTTAAATTATTTAACTTAGAGTTAAATCTAATTGATAAGGTTAAAATAATAACCTAAACTTGTCTAAATCCTATTGTATGAGAGGATATAGACACATACCCACCTTAGCCTAGAAATAAATCAATTTGGATCTATTTAAAAACAATATTGACTTTATAATAAAATAATATTTTTAGTTATTCCAAAGGTTCCCCTCTCCTCCCTTATAAAAGGGCACCTCCTACCTCTCCTCCTCACACCAATTTGAGCATTCAAGATCCGCCAAACCCTGCCGAAATCTCTTCTCCACTTCCCTAGTATCATCCTAGAGGTCCTGGTCTTCATAAAATACCATCCTTAGTTCTTTAAGTTGAGGTTAAGTGAAGGCGCGTCAAAAAGAGGTAATATCCATTACCGATCTTTTTCAATTTCTTTCTTCTTCAACTTCTTCTTCATTAATTGTTTCATAATAAACTAATAACATAATTATTTCTTATATACTGATATGTTATTATAAATATTAAACAACTCTAATTAAACTTCTATCCATCCTACAGAAAAAGGAAATCATCGCGCGTGCGTACGTACGGAATACTGTCTCCATGCCGTGGTGTAATCTATTTTCCGCCACCACCTTAATTGGATGGGTATGATGGTGTAATGAGTAACTATATATGATAATTATAAAGTTATATTGATACTGAAATAATATACATACACTTCAACACAATTCCACGACCATGGGAACGATATCATCGCTCGTGTGTACGTACGGACTACCGTCTCCACGACGCGATGAGATTCATTATCCATGTTAACCATTCCAGAATGATTATAAAGTATATATAATGAATAATAATGAAATATATGACGTGGTATATATACTGGAATTATGTAAATACATATGTCATCTACTTACTTCCATTCAAGACAAAAAGGAAAGGAAAACATCGTTCATGCGTACGTACGGACTACCGTTTCCATGAACGGTGTGTTTCATTTCATTTATCTATATATTATATATATATATACTGAATATATATGATATATAAATCATATTTTATATTCTGGAAGTATGTAAATCATGATATAAGTAATAATAATGTCAAGAACAACAAGTCCAAACACCTACGATAAATGAAACGATTCTACCCAAAACGCTTCTTTAACATGGAATTTACAAAAGAACGGGTAATATAAAGTCATTAGTGAACCATATATGATATAATAACAAAGAATATGATTCTATAAAAAGTTAATGACATTATTTAAATCATTATACAGGAGGTTCAGATATGTACAAATCATATCGGACATAATGTAAGGGAAATATCACAATCTCATTTTTATCTGAGGTTGTTTATACTTTAGTGTTTACTGGGGTGTATTTTATCATACACATCCATGTTTCCTCAATATGTAACATTATCTCCATTCACCTACAATTGTTTAAATCCTATTTTACCCTTCGGTGAGTTTTTAGTAAAATATATGAAAGGAATCTTTTGTAGTTTTTCATACGATGTACTTTTTGACTTTTCTGACAAAAGTACGAGAAGAATGTTTTTTAAACTTATAAAACATGAATGGATTTTTAAAACATTATTTCCCACAAGCATCCTTTACAAGTTTTCAAGTTTATTTTTAATCAAATTCTTTTAGTTATAATTTTATGACATGTTAATAAAGGGAAAGTGTTTTTGAAGTTGAAAGGATATTTTCCTCAAGAATGGAGTTCAAGGGAATTATCAAAATTATTTTCCATCTAAGATAATATAGGGTGTTTTTTATATCCCTATTGTTACATTGATTTCATTATGTTATGATTGAATTATTTTTATGAATTCCTTTATCTTATATGAATTGTTTTATGATGTCATGTTGTTTAAGAATCCCGTTTTTACTACATGGGTTATGCAATGATGTATGATTTACGATTTTGTGGCACACATAATAATGGTATCATTATGAGATGGGTGGGACCTATATCTACCTCCAATGCATTGGGTAAAGATTTTATATCTCATGAGATAGACATGGCTGGAATGGTAGGTTATACCAGTTCAGTGACACAGGACTGAAACGAGAGTGACTCGGTTCAGAAATGGACATTGTCCACTAAGATAGTCTTGGAAATGATTCTTGACTAATAAGATATGATTCTCTATGATTATGTGTGTATGCCACAAAGTTTCATGTTTTAAGTTATGATTATTGGGATTACATTTCACTGCTATGATTTATCCCATGTTATGTAATTATGATCTCTTTTAAAGGTTAAGATTTCCAAAAGTTATGTTCTCATGTATATGATGTGATTGATATTTGTTTTGTTTACCCCTACTGAGCATTTCAGCTCACCCTTTTATGTTTTCTTTTCCGCGGGATATAAAGAAAGGATTTAGGTTTAAAAAAAAATAAGAAGATCTTTATGGGAGATGTTGAAGATCTTTCACCATGAGTAGAAGATTATATTCTGAGTTTCCAAAGACACTAAACTATTACGGTCCTTGTGTGTGTGTTTTTGTTAAGTACTAAGTATTCCACAAAAGTAATGTAATGTCTATGTACGTTAAGCTTCGGGTCTCTACAGTTGGTATCAGAGGAAAGGTTTAGTCAACCTTTGAAAACTAGGATGCGAGAACTTTAGTGAGATCCCTAGAGATATTTCTAAGGTATTTCTAGGGATGTCTCTAAGGTTATGTATACGTATAGGTTATAGTCCTAGAATTGCATTAAAGATATTAGAATTTCACCTAAGATGTTAGATATTGAGGGTACTCCCCCTTTCCTATGTTGTTTTCTCTAGCATGATTTTTGCCTCTCACAGAATTATTTTTCTGTTTTAGTTAATGTAGGGAACCAGAAAGAATTCGGTTAACATTGAATCCAATGGACAAATTGGTGACTATGAGCAACAAAATTATGTAATGCCTAGAGAGAAAGATATTGTGATTATGCCGAATCAATCATCGCGATATATGATTAATAAGTTGAAATTTAATGGTATACCTAATTCATCAAAGAAGAGGATCATAGACTATTATGCATGTTCGCATGTTGAGGAGCATAAAGAAAGGAAGATTGAGATTTCTAAAGAAGGGAAGAAGATCCTTGAGGAATACCTCAAATGGAGGGACCGATGTTATTTGTGTGGAGAAAAGGGTTATAGAGTGACAGACTGTTATGGAGTTCAATGTATTATTTGTGGAGAACATGGTCATTACCCAACTCAATGCTCTGACATAAAAAGTTACTTCTAAATCAAGGAAGGACTTATTCCAGGAAAATAATTGAAGAGGATGGATTGAAGTGTTTATGTATTGGTATTCAAGAATAATGTTGTTGAGGTACTTTTATTGTGTATTAGAATATTTTTGTATTATTCTATTGTGTTTCTCAATAATTTTAAGGTATCGGTAACCATGAAAAGTGATTCAAATATTTTTTAAAGCAGATGATATGCGCATAATGAAGGGATACAGAGAAAATGAAATGTTTGACAGTATTCATGAGCTCAGGATTGATATAAGGACTAAGTGATATCATGGTTTGAGTATATATAATTTTGAGGATTTTGGTATGTGGAAAGAGTTATCTTTTGATAGCACTCATGTTTTCACTAAGATTCAATGGGTATTCATTTTTCAAGAGATTACATGATTATGGTATTCACATGACTGGAATGTGACGAACAAGATATATGAGGGATAAATGATGGCATTCACGTGATCATTTTATTTATACTATGAGCTTGGAGCGAAGTATTTTAGATAAGCCTAATGATTGGAATGGATTATGTTGGACATAAGTTAGTATTGTTTAAGGATACGACTTATTTTTGATATTGTTGATGGGATGTTATTTTAATATAGCTTTAGAAAAAGGACAACCTGTAGGACGGGCGACAACCCATCACGGCGGACAAGGCCGTGGGAATCGAACCCACAACCGAAATGCGACTGGCCTTTATCTCCTACCACTGGCCTACAGGAAGTCCCTGGTTAGTAGAAACTAGTTTTATTTTATTAAGCGGTATGATATATGAAGTATAAGTTCATTTTTGGAATCATATATGATTAACCTCACCAAAGACGGACTTATGTATATTTGATAACTAATGCTAAACTTTTGATTGAAACAGATGGAATGACCCATCATTCTATCACATGATCTGTTAACACTTCACGAATAACAAATTCAACTACATTTCATTAAGAGATGAAGTGGAAATTGTTCAAAGCATGAACAACAGTGAGATTGTACCAAAATCAAGTAAGTATTTCTTCTAATTCAAAATTTTCAACATTAGGGAAATGATATTGAAAACCAAAAATATTTTCCTAGTGATCTTATATCTGATGAATCAGATGGTACCCTAGATCATCACAAATTTATAGCTTTGCGATTGTTGGCTTTTTCATAGCCATGTTCTCTAACACTCTCCATCAGAACTTGATGGTTAGATTTTTCTTCAATATCCATATTTTCACCTATGTTCTCCTACGTGGAAACCCAGTGATGAGTTAATTTGGGTAACCGTTGCATTTTATACTTTAGTTTTTAAATCCATCTTTTGGTATTCCTTTTTACGATGTGGGTTTCTATTAAACAAACTTTCGAGTAGTAAACCATTTATATCCCCGACGAATTTCGAGGGTGAAATTCATTTTTTGGGGGGTAGAATGTAACACCCTGAGATTTTATGAAACATATTATTTTAATTTATTTAATGTCTTGTGTAGTATTCTACACCAAGATTACCTTGCTCTATACGCAACACCGTATTAGCTTGCAGTATACGCAACACTATTCTTGGATTGTGTTACACACAAGTTTGATAATAGTTATTCTACGCCACATTGAATATATATATATATATATATATATTCAATGTATAAATGAAATATGGTTGGATTCTATTATACGCAACAACAAAGGATTCGTGCACTACACAGAACCCTGACTTGGCTTGTATTACACGCAATCGCGACCTTCCTCGATAGCGTGTGTTGTACGCAATACCGGGATTTACTAAAAAACTATATATTATTATAATATTGTTATGAACTAGCATTTATGAATAGTGTTAACAAAATTTTTAATTTTATAACATTATTAATCATCTTACACATTTTCTAGAACATGGTATAAGAACAAAATAAATTTTTCGGGTAAAATAAGTATTTTTAAAAAAATGCAGTTTTGCCGCCTTTTGATGGCGCACCCACATTAAAGCTAGTTTTTGACATGTATATAAGTTACATTTGACAAAATAAAATTATTCTTTGGAATCAAGAAATAAAAATTTACTTTGGATAAATATTTCATTTTATTCTGATGACTTTCATATTTTAATTAATAGTAAAAACACGCTATATTTCAATTAAAAACAACTTTTTACATCATAATATCTTATGTGGTTAAATTATAATATTTAATGGATATACAGTATAAATAGAATATATTTTTACCATTTAATATAATGTATTTCATTATCATTGATTTTACCTTGAATTCGTAGGTTAAATCAATTCAATCTTTTGCAATGTTTTAAAGAAAAACCCGTTTTCTTTCGACAACGGGATTAATTTTAATTTAATTTCTGAATATTTTGTGTATTGAATTTGGAAAATTCGATTCCATATTTGGAATCAGTGGGTCCAAATTATATTAACAACCTACTTTTTATTTTTGGGTGTTGTGAATAGTTACTACGGTAAATTTTATTTACTATAGTTAATGGTAAATCGGGTAATTAAGGGTAAATATAAGATTATAAAATTACCCTAACACTTGGAAAAATCATCTTGGATGGATAAAAGTAGACCCATATAACCTAAGGGTCGGATTAGATTCATTTTATGGAATTTTTTCCATGAAAATAGTTTAATTATTATTAAAACCAAAGAATGTGACAACATGTCACTTTCTTAAATCTTATAAGTATAATAATTTTAATTTAGAGATAAAAATCATGAAACTTCGAAAATGAATTGTCTCCAGAACTGTAATACAATTATCTACATCATAGGAATTTATTTATAATTTTTAGATATTATATAATTATCATTTATTATGACACAAAGATGATGCAGTAATTGTCTTATTAATGAAATATTGACATAATTGATGTTATAAATGCCTAAATAAATGTAATTTGAGACTTTTTATGACTTACACTAATTTTCTAGGTTAATATGACATGTTATTGTTGATTTAAGTAACTTGATTCGAAATTATCGTTCTGTTGTGAATTTCATAAAAATACTGTACCAAATAGTGTCAAAATTGACATAAAATAGTTTTTATAAAAAATATTATATTATTAATTGTTATTTTATTACTAAAAATATAAGGTTCGGACAAATGACTTAGATAAGATTATATATATTAATAATAAACAACTTGGAGTTATTTTGGCTTGATATAGTAAGTTTATTAACCATATAGTATAAGAAAACAAAAAGACATGGTAAAAGTTAAATTATTTGACTTACAGTTAAATCTAATTGATAAGGTTAAAATAATAACCTAAACTTGTCTAAATCCTATTGGATGAGAGTATTTCGACCCATCCCCACCTTATCCTAGAAATAAATCAATTAGGATCTATTTAAAACCAAACTTGACTTTATAATAAAATAATATTTTTAGTTATTCCAAAGGTGCCCCTCTACTCCCTTATAAAAGGGCACCTCCTCCCTCTCCTCCTCACACCAATTTGAGCATTCAAGCTCGGAAAAACCCTGCCTAAATCTCTTCTACACTTCACTATTATCATCCTAGATGTCTTGGTTTTCTTCAAAGACCATCCTTAGTTCTTTAAGTGGAGGTTAAGTGAAGGCGCGTCAAAAAGAGGTAATATCCATTATCGATCGTTTTCAATTTATTTCTTCTTCAACTTCTTATTCTTTAGTTGTTTCATGATAAAGTAATAACATCAGTATTTATTATATACTGATATGTTATTATAAATCTGAAACAACTCTAACTAACCTTCTATCCATCCTACGGAAAAAGGAAATCACCGCGCGTGCGTACGTATGGAATACCGTCTCCACGCTGTGGTGTAATCTATTTTCAGCCACCACCTTAATTGGATGGGTATTATGGTGTAATGAGTAACTATATATGATTATTATAAAGTGATATTGATACTGAAATAGTATACATACACTTCAACATAATTCCACGACCATGGGAACGATATCATCGCTCGTGCGTACGTACGGACTACCGTCTCCACGACGCGATGAGATTCATTATCCATGTTAACCATTCTAGAATGATTATAAAGTATATATAATGAATAATAATGAAATATATGACATTTTAGATCTACTGGATTTATGTAAATATATATGTCATCTACTTACATCCATTCAAGACAATAAGGAAAGGAAAACATCGTTCATGCGTACGTACGGACTACCGTCTCCATGAACGGTGTGTTTCATTTCATTTATCTATCTATTATATATATATATACTTAATATATATGATATATAAATCATATTTTATATTCTGGAAGTAATTAAATCATGATATAAGTAATAATAATGTCAAGAACAACAAGTCCAAACACCTACGATAAATGAAACGATTTTACCCAAAACGGTTCTTTAACATGGAATTTACAAAAGAACGGGTAATATAAAGTAATAAGTTAACATATATGATATAATAACAATAAATATGATTCTATAATAAGTTAATGACATTATTTGAATCATTATACAGGAGGTTCAGATACGTACAAATCATATCGGACATAAGGTAAGGGAAATATCACAATCTCATTTTTATCCAAGGTTGTTTATACTTTACTATTTACTGGGGTGTATTTTATCATCCACATCCATATTTCCTCAATATGTAATATTATTTCCATTCACCTATAATTTTTTAAATCCTATTTGACCCTTCAGTGAGTTTTTAGTAAAATATATGAAAGGAATCTTTTGTCGTTTTTCATACGAGGTACTTTTTGACATTTCTGACAAAAGTACGAGAAGAATGTTTTTTTAACTTATACGACATGAATGGATTTTTAAAAAATTATTTCCAAGAAGCTTCCTTTACAAGATTTCAATTTTATTTTTAATCAACTTCTTTTAGTTATAATATTATGACATGTTAAGAACGGGAAAGTGTTTTTGAAGTTGAAAGGATATTTTCCTCAAAAATGGAGTTCAAGGGATTTATCAAAATTATTTTCCATCTAAGATAATATAGGGTTTGGTTTATATCCCTATTGTTACATTTATTTCATTATGTTTTGATGGAATTATTTTTATGAATTCCTTTATCTTATATGAATTGTTTTATGATGTCATGTTGTTTAAGAATCCCATTTTTACTACATGGGTTATGCAATGATGTATGATTTATGATTTTGTGGAACACATAAGAATGGTATCATTATGAGATGGGTGGAACCTATATCTCCCTCCAATGCATTGGGTAAAGATTTTAAATCTCATGATATAGACATGGCTGGAATGGTAGGTTATACCGGTTTAGTGAAACAGGACTGAAACGAGTGTGACTCGGTTCATAAATGGATGTAGTCCACTAAGATATTCTTGGCAATGAGTATTGACTAATAAGATATGATTCTCTATGATTATGTGTGTATGGCACAAAGTTTCATGTTCTAAGTTATGATTATTGGGATTATATTTCACTGCTATGATTTATCCCATGTTATGTAATTATGATCTCTTTTTCATTTTAAGATTTCCAAAAGTTATGTTCTTATGTATATGATATGATTGATATTTGTTTTGTTTACCCTTACTGAGCATTTGAGCTCACCCTTTTATGTTTTCTTTTCCCCAAGATATAAAGAAACGATTTAGGTTTAAAAAAAGTAGAAGATCTTTATGGGAGATGTTGAAGATCTTTCACCATGATTAGAAGATTATATTCCGGGTTTCCAAAGACACTAAACTATTACGGTCCTTGTGTGTGTGTTTTTGTTATGTACTAATTAGTCCACAAAAGTAATGTAATGTCTATGTACGTTATGCTTTGGGTCTCTACACGCACAGTTTAGTTTCATGTTGTAGGGACAAAGTGGTGAATATTTTTAGTTCATAATGGACCAAGGAGGAGTTTAAGGACATACTGGACCATTGCTATATAGTTTAACCTCATATAGCAAGGACGAACTGGTCCCAAACAGTTTAGTGTCATGTTGCAGGGACAAAGTGGTGTATAGTCTAAGGTCATACTGTACCATGGAAGAGTTTAAGGTCATACTGGACCAAGGAAGAGTTTAAGGTCATACTGGACCATTTCTGTATAGTTTAACGTCATATAGCAAGGACGAACTGGTGCCGCACAGTTTAGTGTCATGTTGCAGGGACAAAGTGGTGGATTTGAAGTTTATACAAGAGACTTCTTCAAAAATCTGGCATTGGTTGGAGTAGTGATGAGTTCTCCATCCATTTAGATTAATGAATAAGATCCATTGGAGTAGACCCTATGTATTGAATAAGGTCCTTCCCATTTTGGCTCAAGCTTGGGAGGTTTCTTTCCTGGTATCATTGGAGTTCTGAGAACTAATACCAATTCTCCCTGAGTGAATGAACGAAGACAAACTTTTTTGTTAAAAGCTCGTGATATTCGTTTATGATAATGTTCCAAGTGGTAAAAAGTGCACAATCTTTTCTCATCTAATCATTCCAATTCATTCAATCGCTTTTGAGATTGTTCATCTGTAGATGATTGATCAAAAATGGAAACTCTGAGCAAGGGTAGTTGAACTTCAATGTGATAGAAGACTTCCGTTCTATATACCAATGAATATGGAGTTGACTGATTTGCGGTGTGGATGGTAGTCTGATAAGCCCATAAAGCATGAAAGAGTTTATCAGGCCATGAACTCTTATATTTATCCACCATCGTTTGCAGTATATTTGAAAGAGTCTTATTAAAGGCTTATATCTGACCGTTGGATTCTGCATGATATTGAGATGAATGGTTGGATTTGATGTTATATTCTTGATACAACTTCTTCATCTCATATGAACAGAAATTGGTGCCATTGTCCGTCAATATGGTATAAGGGACACCAAATCTGGTAATGATGTCAGACTTGATGAATCTAACAATGAATTTAAAACCGACTTCCATGAGAGGTATTTCCTCTTCCCTTTTGGAAAGGAAGTCAGTAGTAGTAAGAATATACTTAAACTGCTTAGCCGTAGCCAAAGGGTAAGGTCCCACCACATCTATTCCCCATGTGGAAAATGGCTATGAGTATTTAGCTGTATGAAGCAACTCTAGAGGCTGATCAGATATTCTATGTCCAGACTAGTGGGCACCACAGACTCCTGCGTGCACTTCTTCCATGACATCCATTGTCTCTTCACCATCAATTCATCTGAAGAGAACTCCATCAAAACCACGTTTGTAGATAATTTTATCTAGGTGATCTGGGCTATCATAAAGATTAAAATTGACAACACGTCGCAGGATTTGTTCTTTCTCGGCTCTATCAGGTGGAAGTGTTCCATTTTGATGGTATTCCCTGATAGGTGACATCCATCTTGTAGTATGATCATACGGTTAAGGAATAGGACTAATTTAATTAGTTTCCTATGTTCTGATTCGAACATAAGGTGAAATTTCATGACGATAGTCAATACTGATGGTTTTATCGTCCCAATTTGGATCTGCCAGAGCTGTGGCTATATTAGCCAGTGCATCATCTTGAGAATTTTTTGATCTTGGGACATAAGAAAATGTCGGTTCTGAAGGGAATTCCTCTATTAACTCTTTGACGTAATCATAAAAAGGGATTAATTCTCCTTTTCTGATGGCACAATCCCCATTGACTTGTTTGATTACCAGGTCTGAATCACCTTTCACCTTTAAGTGATTCACTTTTCCTTGAAGTGCAAATTCCAAACCTATGATGAGAGCTTGGTATTCTGGTTTATTATTGGTACCACCTTCCCACAATAAGAAGGAATAAGGCAACACTGCCTTTTCTGGAGAAATGAGTACAATTCCTAAGCCAACTTTGTTGAATTTAGGATTTTCCATTTTCTTCCCTGTTGGACTAATGGAAGCACCATCAAAATACATTTCCCATGCTTGAGTAATTTCTTTAATAGATAAGACTTCCTCATCAGGGAGTACAATATTTGAAGATGTGTCTTCTACTGAAGGGTGTTCATCCAGGAAATCAGACAGAGCTTGGCCCTTTATCGCCTTTTGAGACATATATTGAATGTCGAATTACTGTAAAATAACTTCCCACCTTCCTAGATGTCCTGTAAGAATTGGACGACTAAGGATGAATTTGAGAGGGTTATTGTGAGATACCAATTGGACCTCATGATGTTGCAGGTAATGTCTCAACTTCTGAACTAGTAAGATTAATGCCAGGCAGCACTTCTCAATACTTGAATACCGTGTTTCTGCTTCAAGCATAGTTCGACAAAGATAGTCGAGGTTTTTTTCATTCCCAGCATCATTCTTTTGAGCAAGAAAGGCACCCAATAATCGCTCTAGAGCTGCCGCGAAGAGGATAAGTGATATTCCTTCAACAGGTGGCATGAGTACCGCTGGAATCAAGAGTTATATCTTGAGAATATCAAATGCTTCTTGACATTCTTCAGTCCACTGGTAGGTGACTCCCTTCTTCATCAATTTGGTAAAGGGTAAAATTTTTCCTGCCAGATTGGCGATGAAACGCCGAATATAGGCTAAGTGTCTTTGAAGTACTCTTAATTCTTTCAAATTTTGAGGATGTTACATACTAAGGATTGACTTGGTCTTATTAGGATCTACTTCAATACCACGATGGCGTACAACAATGCCGAGAAAGTTTCATGAGGTTACCCCAAAAGCAAATTTTAAGGGGTTCATCTTCAAATTATGTTGTCGAAGCTTGCCGAATATGACTTCCAAATCAGCCAAGTGATTAGAACGCCGTTTGGATTTAACCACCAAATCGTCTACATAGCATTCAAAAAATTTCCCTATGAAGGGTTTGAAGATACGATGCATGGCGCACTGATATGTTGCACCTGCATTCTTTAAGACAAAGGGCATTACCCGGTAACAAAACACACCCTAAGGGGCTCTAAAGGCTGTGAATTTCTCATCTTCTGGGTCCATTCGGATCTGATTATATCAACAATATCCATCCATGAAGTAATGAGCTTCATATCCAGTTGTTGCATCAATTTGATGTTTTGTAATCGGAACTGGGAAATCATCCTTAGGACAATGTCGATTAAGATCTATTAAATCGATGCAAACTCTAATTTTTCTGTTCTTCTTCTTTACAGGGACAATATTAGCCAACCACATGGGATAATTAACTTCTATGACGAAGTTATCATTGATAAGCTTATCCAATTCAGCTTCAATTTTAGAAGCATAAGTTGGGTGTGTTCTTCTCACGGCTTGCTTAAATCATCGATGTTCTTCTGGTAAATCCAAATGATGTGTAGCAACATCAGGATTAATCCCAGGAATTTCTGTATAGTTCCAAGACAAAATATCTCTATTTCTCTTTAGAAATGAAATATACATCTCTTTCTCTTCAAGGGTCATGGTCACACTGATTATAGTGGGGTGTAGATCTTCCTTTGTACCTAGATTTATTTCTCTGAGTTCATCCACATTGGTAGAGATAACCTCTTCAAATGCTGGAGGAGCATCTCTGAGATATACCTATTCTTCTTCATCATGTGTTATTTCATCCGTTTCTACTTTCATAGTAGATGACGAACTAGAATTTTCATGATCACAAGTGATGTCAAAATTTGCACATTTTGAAGAAGAAGCTTCCTTTTCCAACCCGGTTGATGATGAAGGGTCTTCTTTGGGTAATAAAGAGGAAATGATGTATTGAGAATCGACATCATTGTTCACCATTGATGTTGCTATAACTTCTTCTGGCCTAATTGGAGAAGCATGAACTTGTTGGATTTTAGCAGATGAAATGAAGACGTCACCATTTGTGCTTTGATCACTTCTTGGTGGATTACCAATTTCTCCCATGTTGTCTAGCTCGATTGCCATAATTGACATTATGGATATTTCCATACAAGTACTTTGATTTGGGTCTATCATGTCAATTTGACTGATAGGGAACACATAATCTGTACTCACATGTGTAAATGGATTTACTGGAAATTTTTCCAAACCATATGAAGCATTAACTTTGGTAATCTCCTTTTTTATGGATTTCTCCCCTTCCTTCATGTGATAGAATTCGGCCTCAATGTATTGAGACTCACATGTCTTGAACGGGGCCTTATCACCATACAATGTCCCAACTTGACCATCGAAACAATATTTTAGACATTGATGGTATGGATAAGGGATAGTCGCATGTTGATGTAACCAGGGTCTTCCAAGAAAAATGTTGAAGGCTGAGTCTTGATCAATAACCATGAAATCTGAATTGGATACAAGATCTCCAAACTGAGTTCTGAGTATAACTTCACCCAGTGGTTCTTGTTCATTTTTATCATATCCATGTATCATCATGGTGGAGGGAGATAAATCAGATTCTGTGAGGTCCAATCGATGAAGTGTACGAATGGGAATGAGGTTGACTCCTGAACGATTGTAAATGAAAACTCTTCGAACATCCACATCATTGACTTTTCCAGACAAATACAATGGTCTAATATGTCCATTCACAAAATCATCTTCATCTTCATCAGTAAAGGATATTATTGCATGGAATTCTGCAGGATTATTTCCTATGTGATAGACTTCAGCTGTAGAAATTTCAGTTTCAAACTCCTGAGGACATGAAAATTCCTCGATGAGTGCTTCCTGAAGATCTTTTGACAGATTCAAAGCATCCTGAATTGATTACTTGGCTGGTACTTGGGCCAAGTGTTTCAATATATCATACTTTTGATCCAGAGGTCTACGTTTCCCAATAGGAATATGTGGTTTAGCAGGTACCTTGGAAGAAGATTCTTTGGAAGTTGATGCATCTTGTATAGGAGTTGGAAATATTCTTGGTTTTGGAAGATTAGACCGATTAGATCCATTTACCTGCTGAGAGGAAGATGATGGAACCTTCAACCGGTCTTCCAAAATAACTGCTCCAGGACTGAATTTTCTATTGGTAGATGAACTTGCTTGTTCTTCCTGATCTCGCTAAATGGCTCTACCACGAGTTTCTGCGGAGTACACAGTTCTAACAGGGGTAGAATTGGAATAGTGGCTTCTAAAAGGTCCATGTCTTCCCCTGTATCTTGAGACCCTAGAACATCCTCTAATTCCACTGTTTGATACAGGGAATTCAGGATCATTGAAATCAAAACTGCAACTGGCATATGGATCTGTTAATTTAATCATATTAACAGAACCAAAGATTAACTCATCGTCTGATGAAGACTCTTCCTGATTAGCCTTTTTAGGCAGCACCGTTTGGTGGGGCGGTGCCTGTGGCTTTGAAGTAGATGACATGAAGTCCGCCAAAGTCAGAGACAATTTAGGCTTTGACACATACTCATCTTATTCTGATTCTTTTTCTTTCTTTTAATCATGCCGTTTCTTTGAGGACATTCCCTCTAACAAAGAGGGTTTGGCCGCAACATTCATGGGAGAAGGGACAATTGGTTTCCTTAATTGTATTTTCAAAATAGCATGAGTTCGATTGATTGTCTTTCTGACCATCCAATCATCATACTTTTTTGCATTTTTTCTTTTGACTTCCTGCCATTCATCTTCCTCCTCGGGAACTGTAGTAGTGACCCATGCTACCTAGGCTGAGGAGCCTTTCAATGTGACCTATCCAAAGTCGACCATATTTTCAAGGAGGTCATTTAAGACAAAACACTCCTGCATGGGATGCCCCAACATTTGATGAAAATGGAAATAATTAGAACGATCTTCATCTCCATTCTTTTTTGGCTTCTTGGGTATTGGCAATTGAACCAAATTGTTTTCCAGAGCCGAAATGAAATAACCAGGAACTTGTTCATATCGGAAAGAGTATGTTTTTCTCTTAAAATCCTAAATTTTTATTCGTCTTTGAACTTTTTGATCATCTGGACAAAAAGGCCATTTTTGTTGGTGCTCAGAAGGTGGATCCCTTCGAGAAGATGAAGGTTTTGTGGTAGAAATAGGTACAGGTTCTTGTTTAAGCATAACTGTAGTAGTTTCTGCTTTACCCATTCTCTTTCTTGGAGCTGATGGAATTACACGAGATTTAGCCTTATCATGTATAAGGGAATCCTCAATCTGCTGAGCGATTGAAGTAAGGTCTCGAAACCCTCCTATGTATTTCACAGGGATTACCGACGTGTGTAATTCTTCACGCAGATTTTCCATACATATTGGGATCAATTCTTCTTGAGGGAGTGCTAAACTCAAGGAATATTTTAATCCCTTCCATCGAGCAATGAAATCAGAGACCCTTTAATTCTACATTTGCTTACAGTTTGTAAGATCGAAAAATGTTGTCTTTGGAAAAGTTGAGCTGAACTGAAGGAGGAATTTTTGGCGAAGATCCTCTTATCTGGTAATTGACCGGGATTGCAAGCTTGTATACCAAACTAAAGAAAGTCCTTACACGGTTCACATGAAGCATATGAGTTTCACTACTTCTTGCTACTCTGGAGTTCCCATCATAGGATCGCAACAAGACACGTAATGTGTCAAATGTTGTTCTGGATCGCCTGATCGATTGAAAATAGGGAATACAGGGTTCCCAAAACTTGATGGAGGAGAAATTGAATCTACCCATTCAGGGTAAAATTCCTTTTATGGTTGAACTTGCACAATCTTCCCTTCCATAGTTTCTAACCGAGCTATTAATGACTCAAAAGTAGTTATTAACTTTTGAGAAAAATCCAGTTGAACTTGGACTTGGGTAGGTGCAATGACTAGAGCTTGGACAGATGTGGAGATTGGCACTGAAACTGATGGTAGTACTTCCAACTTTTGTTGCACTTGACCCGTAGGATTAGACTTGTGAGGGTGTACTGATAGAGGAGGATATTATTGATCCATCTCAGTAGCTGCAACAAATTGCTTTGGCTGACTAACTCCAGCATGCTTAAGAAGAAGACTACTCTGAAGTAGTTCTGCATTCAACTTTCATAATTCCTTCATTTCTCCCTCCGGTTGTGCAAACCTCTGCTCTAGTGAGAGTGATTGACCTTCTCTAGAGGAAGGATATGTAACCTGGTTCTTTCCCTTCCCATTGTTGGAACCTTTTCGGATAGGGGGAAGTGGGTTACTCGAAGTATTAAATAAGTTCGGAGTAATCATTTGACTTCGTGTACGCACACCTTCTTCATTTTTGTCGGTGCGTACATCTTCTTGAGCATGAACCTCTTCATCTGAGTCCCCTGAGTGAGCCTCATCTGGTGGATCAGCAACAACGGAATTGATGACATTAATTGATGCATAACTCATTGCATCCCTTCTATTAGCATTTATGTGATATTTTCTTCTCCCATGTCTTTTATGATACATTGCCTTTTGTGGATTCAATCCCTCAGGAACTTCTTGATTAACCGTAATTTGGAGGGAACCTCCTGATAATTTTTCTCTTAGTTCCTCCTGAGGTTTCTCCCCCAATCGAGAAAAGACCGACTTTCTCTGAGGAGGGGATTGATGATTTGAAAAAGTCCCCAGTCCAGTGGACTGGGGCTGTTCCTGCTGTTCTCGCTCAACTCCTTGGAACCTATTTGTTGATTCCGAGGGTTGGTTTAAAAGAGTCCCAAGTCTGGCAAGTTGGGGTGGTTCTTGACATGCTATGTCTGAGACTTTCTTGAAATTCCTCCTGATCTTGTGAACCTTAGTCCGGAAATTAGCTGGATGCATTAATCCATATCCGCTTTTATCACCCGGTTCAAAAGACCGTTGGATGATTTCTGATACTTCTTTCATTTGGTGACGTGCTTTCTCCAAATGATAGGCCTGTTCAATATTGTCGTTTTCTTGATGCAAGAGTAATTCAATAACATGTTCTCTGTATTGTTGATTTTGAGAGGAACTAGTTGAAGCCTATCCTTGGGAATCTTTTGATTACAAGAAAAGCCCATTGACTGTGGTTGGCCATGGTAAATAACATTGCAAGAGACCATTTTCGGTGGGCTTAGCTGATTGGAGAGCATTGTGAAATGCAGTGCTCCATGAACACCCCTCCCTCTGACACGAATACCAGATGGGGCATTAGCAATTAACTGACCCAATATTGTTAGTGCGCCAATGCATGAATGTTGAAGGGCTCTCTGCTTCTTTTCATCTTTCGGATATAGAGAGACTGATCGAGACGCCAAATCAATATGACATTGCAACCCTTCTATTATCTTAAGATGATTTTCATATTCATCATAAGATAATACTTTATTTTTAAACTGACAAAGAGTTTTCCATATGATGAGACAGATATCATGAATTTCATCTTCCGTCAACATTTCTGGAATATTATACTGAGAGTCAGCCAGAGGCCAAAACATAACTAGCACCTCACCATTCGGCAGTTGTTTTCTCATGTTCAGCATTTCCTCTTTATCATTTGATGAAGATTCTTCTACCTGATTTGACCAGAGTTGGTGTTTCCTTGTTGCTTCATTGGATTCAACAGGATTAGTAGAGAAATCATTGATCAAACTAGAAGATGCATGACTTAGGGGTGGTTCAGAGAATGACCTACACCCTGGGCTATATTCTGATTGAGAAAGTATTTCACCTTATAACGATGAAGCTTCAAACATGACTAGTTTCCCATTTGAAAGTGCCTCAAGATAAGAGGTCTTTCTCGGCACTACATTGTCCACTAGAGCATTTTCTGGACAATGTACATCACTACTGTAGAGAGGAATTTCGCAGCGAAATTCATCATCATGGGGATGACCACCATAATGGTTTACATCAAAAGATGAGATCTATTGCTCCTTGGTCTTCTGACCACACAGAGGGTTCCTGTGGCTCTCATCTGAAGATGAAACTTCGAGATCGACCAAATTGTCATGAAGAAAGACTTCATGAGGAAGTGTCTGTTGAAGACCTTCGGAACTAATGTTCCCACTATTGGGAACTGAGGGAGTAGAATCTTGAATTCCAACAGATAATTGTCTGAGGTCTTCATGAACTCCAGCATCGAGCAAGGCCTTGTTACAGATTGGCACTTGATCTCCTGAATGTACTGTGTGGGTATTTTTCTTAGAGTCCTTATTACTCGCCTTGGAAACCACTTGTTGACGAAAGTGGCTACTCTGAGAAAGTGTATGTGCCTGATCAGGAAAGATGGCCAGGTTAGGTTGACGATCTCCTCTCAAATTAGGTGTATGTGCCAAAACATGGTCATCCATATGATATGGGGGAGTATTCCACATAACCATCATGGACTAGAACAGATGTGTGTGTCTGTTCCAGAGTGAATTGTTGATGTATCACTCCACTAGTAGGGATAGATTTATGTGTCTTTCCATGAGATACCGCTGATGTTGTTATAATATCCTAGCAGGCATCCAGAATATGAGCATGGATTTTCTTCTTCTCATTCACCATTGATAGAATATTCTTGGTGACTTCAGCTGCCGGAACGAGAATATATTTCCATTACGGGCTTGAAGCAGGTGTATGTGCCTGCTCATGTCCTCCTTTTCCTGTTAGTGAGTCTTGACAGTACTCCAGTGTGGAGGCAGAGAGTTGAGTCTGCCTCCTATTTGTTTTCGGGGCTTTCCGACTAACTTCTCCGAATGCTACCAAAAGAGACTGTTGGTAGGCTTGATTATAACTAGCAGGTGTATGTGCCTCCTTATTGCACTTCGCCAAACATAGCTGATGAGACCCATTATATGTAGTCAGACGAGCTTGCTGACTAGATGATGATGTATAAACAGGTGTATGTTCCTACCTATAGTACTCCACCGGAATTGCCTGGTGGGATTGGTGTGATGCTACCAGACGAGTCTGCTGGAGATCGGAATTAAAACAGGAAGGTGTATGTGCCTGCTCGTTGCTTGCCACCAAGTTAGGTTGGTGGAATTCTCCGTAGATGGCATAGATGAGAACCTGCTCATTGTTGACCGGATTCCGCCTCTGGTGGTTTATCTTGCTTTCTCGGGTTCGAGGAACCAGAGCTGAATGCCTGGAGTTGGTACCCTCATCATGTTTAGGGCGCACTGCCACACGAGTCTGGCGGCAATTGTTGGTGGCATCCCTCAGGAAGGACTCCTGTCTATTTGAATTAAGGTCCTGAGGGACCTGCTCATTCACCTCCCCAGAATAAGGGATCGAATGGTGATTGTGTTCCGGGGAAAATGACCTGAAATGGTTGGAGACGGTAGTCAGCACCGCCTGTTTCTTGATCACTGGTCGTCGTTGTCCGGACAACCGATGTGAGTTATTTACTTGGAGGGCTTGTCAGGCAGCCTCTAGAGTTGGGATGGTACCGTGTTGACAGTACTCCTTAACCAGTGCGTTTGGTACCCAGCGTTGAAGACGCTGAGTAGGTGATATCGTCCTAAGAGCAGACGACGATCCATCAGGAGTAGCAGTAGTGGCATTTGCAGCAGCAGTATTCACAGGTGTGAATTTGAGGATGCCCATTATAGAAATGCAGAAGATCTTGGAAAAGAGTGCCTGTTTGATATGACAGACGTAATCAAGATAAATTCAGCTACTACATCTTTTGGATGAGCACTTATGTTATTGACTGACTTGTTGGCCGTCTTATTGTGTTTAAATAGAGGCCTATCAAATAGGTAAAACATCATTTTTAATTTGGTTAGGGATTGACGTCGGGTTCACCATTTTTGTTTCCCTCGGAATCTGGGGATGACCGCCTTGATGGGAGGTTTAAACGTTATGATCAGTTTCTAACGGGTTTCTTCATAGAACTAGAAACATCCACTGATTCCACATCCATTCGGACCTACTTTCCAAAGTTAGGTGCTCATTATTTTGTGGACTGATGAGGCTTAGGAATTTTCATTGGTCGAGAGGATGGGAGGTTGGACTCATCACACCTTTTTGAGGGGAATTATTGTCTACTTCGGGACTCTCTTTGTAAATTTAAGTTATGTTCGTCAATCCTTATTACATTACCAAGTATAAAATGATCTTTCCTTCAGATCTGACAATCAATGATTAAATATGTAGGAAATTTATAGAATCTTTTGTATGTATTTGAGGTTCTTCATCGATAGAGAATCATCTAGATTTATTAGAGATTCTTTGTCAATGGTACCCTTCGACACATTTATACAGAAGTTTCTTGGTCATTATGATGACCATGGTAGTTTTAAATCTACTCAGTGGGGCACTTGAAGATTGTTGTCATTCATAAGGACATGGATTATTTTAGAGTTGAGATCGAACCTGTAGGCGGGCTACCTACGTATCGTTTGTTTAGAAAAGGAATCAGAACCCACATAGTTCGAGTAAGGGAGTATGATGTTTATGATTGATGGCTCAAAGAAGGATGTCATAATTTCTTTTACACTCTAAGATTACGTGAGTCATGCTCGGTGTAAGAAACAAGAGGTATTGGTAAAAATTAGACAATTGTACCATGAAAGATGAAATCATAAGAAATAATGTGGGGATTATGTATGTTTGACTGCCCAGATAAATGAAGGTTTAGGATTTACTTTAGAGAAGAAATCCAGGAATAGGGTCCACAAAGGAATATGTGCTTCATGGAGATTTTGAATACTCTAACTTGGGGCTTACTCCTGAAAAGGAGGCCCAAATTAGGAGAAGACTTATGATTGGGTTTTACTCCTGAGAAGGAATACCGGATCAAAGGTAAATTAGGACTGGTTAAGAGAATTATGAATGGGGATTATTCCTGAAAAGGAGGCCCAGGTTTGAGACTCGGGATTACTCCTGAAAAGGAGGCCCAGGTTAAGGATTATGTTTTGGGGCTTACTCCTAAGGAGGATGCCCAGATTTGGGAATTTTAAGAATTATGGCCTACTCCTAAGGAAGATTACCATGCTTGAGACTAGGGATTACTCCTAAAAATGGAAGCCCAGGTTAGGGGATCTGGGGATTACTCCTAAGAGGATGCCCAAAAATTAAGGGACTTGGGGCTTACTCCTAAAAAGGATGCCCATATTAGAGGACTTATGACTGGGGATTATTCCTGAAAAGGAGACCCAGGTTAAGGATTCTCTCATCTTAAAGGATGAGGTTGAATGAATGAAATCTCAATATTTAGTGACATAAAGATGTGTAAATCCTAGGGTTTGAGAGATATTTCACAAAATTCCTTCCAGATAAGGAATTCAAGTAATGAAGTCATGCCATAAAATGGATTTGAATAGTGTATTGAAGACTGAATCTTGAATAGGAAAGGTGTAATGGCTTAAGAGGGGTGAAATGTGCAAGAAAATCACAAAAAAAAGGCAGGGGTGCACAATTCTTGGTAGGCACGCAGGTACTGCGTGGGCGCGCACGTCCTGGTCGCGCAAGTCTTGGTCGCGTAGGTATGCCTGCGCGACAGATGGTGTACTTCCACGATGGTTAACCAGCAGGGCAATAATTGAGCGACTCTTCATTTAAGCCTTTATAATCCTAATGAGGTTTTTCCAAAAGAAGGGCGCGCAAGATCTAATGAAGCAGTAAGGAGACGCGCAAGGGTGGCCCTTTTCACTTAAGGGTTGGCCACTCAAGCGCGCAAGTGTTGATGAGTTTCAACACTTAAGCCTTTCTCCCCCTCTTTATATCTTCCGTTCTAGGTATGAAATTACCTTAGAAGTGTTCCGGATGCTTTGAGAAGAGACGAAGGAGTTGGGAGCTTAAATATGGGTTTCTGGAAAAAAATCCTCCCGAAATGGGTGGCCCACAGGGTCTATTTATAGACAGGAGATGACCCTAGGAATTTACCGAGCGATTATCACTTAGGTCACGCAAGTCACTTGCACGACCATAAGGCGTCGCACAAGTAGACTTGCACGACCACTAGGTGGCGCGCAAGTGTACTTGCGCGACCATGAGGGAACTTGCGCGACCTATGGGAAATGTTCTCCTTGTTCATCCCTTTGTCAATTTTTTTATGTTTCATTATAGGATGAATCACTTTGGACTAAGGTGTTTCCCTTTTTTAAGTTGTTAGACTCGGTGACGGAAAGGAGCGTCGACAACAATTAAACATAATTTATAACATAAACATTACTTGATAAAACATAGAAGATCAAGGGGTATAGTGTCTTTGGGTCTTAGTATCATTACATAACAACATAAACCATGAAATAAAACATCTATATTGAAAACATCTTTTACATGACCTCTACATTCCCTTGTACATAGCATTGCATGGGATAACCTATGGACATTCATAATAAAAGGGTGAGCTATAAAGCCCAGTAATGGAATAATCATGGAATAACAGGAAGAATACAATACATGTTACATTATATGAATATCAATAGAGCACAAGAGAATTATAAATATAAAGGAATGATAAATCATGATAATCATAACATAAAAATGTGGCAACAACACTTAACATCGAACTAGCATGAGCCAAAGCTCATTGCACATGGAGCAAGAGTAAACTCTCATCGCACATGGAGAATGATTAATTCCTTGTTGAACATGAATTAGAATGAGTAAAAACCCATTAAACATGAAGTATCATTATACAATACTTTACCCAATTGATTGGAGCGCTATAAGGGCGCACCCTTCTTAAACATTTCATGTCATGCATAAGTGTGCCACATAGATCATAAAACAGTGAATCATTCAATATAATCACTTATTCCTCAATAAAATAATGTGGAATACATACATTAAACTCTTCAAACAATAAGTAAATGTGCATAATGGTGAATAACCTTGATAGTGAAATTGGAATAGTATTCTCTACACAATGACTTTGGCTTGGAAAAGTGCAGTGCAATTTCGGCAGCATAACATCGTGACATAAGAACTCATAAAAATGGTTGTTGAGAGAGAAAGGGTTGTCACATAATATTTACATTACATGGAAATTAAGGGGTTAATATATAATCATTTCCTAGAAAATGTATAGAATTTAGATTCATGATACAAAATAATTGCTTAAATGTAAATGAGGAGAGAGAAATTTCTTTCAGAATTTCGTCATAGTAAAGGTTGTGCATGGGAGTAATTTAATGTGAGAGAAAGGGGTCTACCATTATTAAAAATAAAATATAATAGTATGAGGAGGTGCGAAAATATACCCCAACATTTATAATTGAAATTAAAATGAAATAAAATATTTACGAATGTTGGACAAAAATAAGAATGGATGAAAACCCTTACATGGAAGTTTGCTTTCGAAGTCTTTAGAGAGGCTCGAGAGAAGCTTGCGAGAGGTTTTTGGGAGCTTGGGGCACCTTGGGATGATTCTATAGGTAGGATTTCAGAGGATGTTGGATCTTAAAAGGAATTGAGTGAGAATTATGTGGGAGCATGGGTGGGATTATATAGGAAAGGTAAGAGAATTTGTTTTTATTTATGTTTGGGACACCTCACATTAAACTAATCCAAACCACAAACCATACCATGGTATTTTCCCACGGATTTTGGAAAAGGTAATTTTAAAACAATATTATATATGGCCAATTTTTGATCTTCTTAAAAGAATGGGGTTGCTTATTTGGAGGTGAGTCACACTCTCAAGGAAAACAATTTTAAAAGACAAAAAGTTTAATAAGTCTTGAAGGGTCCATTAATAGTTTGAAAAATAAGTCAAACAAACCCAAAACCACATTATTTTAGTGGTAAAACATATATTGGCCGAAAATAAAGCTTATTGGATTCTATTAAAACACTATTGGGTCATTATGATGTCATAAAATACATTATACATTTAAACGGTATTTAATATTTACCCAAAAATTTGACTGTCTCGGAAAATTATGAGAAATTCATTGTTGGATAATTTCAACATCATGATTCCTGAAATAATATTTATATTATGTAAATAATTTTATAAATATGTTAATTTTAACCTTTAAAATAAAAACTGGCATTTATCTAAATTTCACTGGTTTTGATAAAAATTGCATTGGAACATTAACAAACATTACAATTGAATTCATAAATTTATACGATAATTTATACTTAATAAAATTTAATTTAATAACAATAATAGTATTTTATGAAAATATTATTTATTTCAAAATTCTATAAATTCATAAAAATACATTTCGTAGTAGAACATTTACTAAAAATACTATTTCGGCATTAAAAACTATTTACACGTTAACAATAATAAAATTATTGTATATTAATTATTATATAAAATAATAATGTACAAAACAATAGTGATAAAGTCTTGTTACATAACCCCTTATAGCTCCCACATAATACTGAATAGTATGGTCTGTGATGGTGGTAGACTATAGGGGTTGCTCGGATTATATTGCTCGGGTGGTAATCTCAATAAACTTCCACTTCTCTCTTAGGTGGTTGCAATCGAGCATAACATATTCAAGTTGGGCTTGCGAATGGTCAAGAGAGAAGCCCAAAGATCCTACCTACTTTTCGAGCACTAATAAATGGGCTATGTATGGGACATCTCTACTGGATGAGGCAGTCACTTCATCATTCTGTGTAAATTTGATTTGTTAATGCCCTATATTTATACTAATCACATGATCACTATTCAATGGCTATATTATAAATGGTAACAATTCTCAACAGTATTTTAAATCCAAAAACATCAAACAAAATAAGTTAAAATTTTATATAAACATTTTATATAATGAGATAATTAATTAGATCAAAAGGGATTTCCATTAATGAATGTTTGGGTCGTTAAACTATTCTCCACATAAAAAAAATTATTACCCTACAAATTTTTTTTCCAACACAAAAAAAAATTGGGTAACTCTACTTCATCATTTCCAATGATTCCCACATCTATTTTTCAAGCATGTGGTTTCTCCCCAACAACATGACGAGGGTCATAATCTTATTTCGTAGAACTTTTTCTCTATGATCTAAGATTGTCACTGGTTGCTCCTCATAAAAAAGATCATCCTCTAATTGTACCACCTCTAAAGAGAGTACATGTGATGGTTCTGGTATGTACTTCATTAAGAGAGATACATGAAAGACATCATGTACTTTGGCCATGGTAGGTTGAAGTTCTAGTCGATTGTAAACAACCCCAACACGATCAGGAATATCAAAGTGTCTGATATACCTTGTACATAGATCCATTTCTATCCAAATCTCATGAACATCTTCCATGATGATTTTCATAGAAATACCATGTCGTCAACTTTAAACTCAAGGTCTCATCAATGGTTATCTGCATAACTATTCTGTCGACTCTGGGCTACCTTTATATGCTGCCCAATGGATTTCACCTTCTCCGCCATTTCCTCGACCATTTTTTATCCATGCAGCTTATGCTCACTGACCTTCATCCCAACATGTGGTTGTTCTACACCTTTACCCATAAAGTGCTTCATATGGTTCCATTTGGATTCTTGAGTGGAAACTGTTATTATAAGTGAACTAAACCAGATGAATATGTTGATCCCATCCTCCTTTAATTTCCATTGATCATGCTTTGGATAGTCCACTCGGATTGGACATCAGTTTGAGAAGGATAGGCCATAATAATGTTCACTTCAGTATTCAGATCATGTTAATGAATCTTCAAAAAAATAGAGTTGAATCATGGATCTCGATCGGACACAATAGACAGTGGAACTACATAAATCCTTACCACATACCTAATATATACATGTTCCAGTTGATCAAATGAGGAATACTCCTGAATAGAAATGATGTGTAAAGCCTTTGTAAGATGATCTGTAATAACCCATATTGCATTGTTTCCAGTGTATGTATTCGTATGTCTGGTGACAAATTCCATAGTGATGTTCTCCCATTTCTATTCTGGTATGGGAAATGGTTGCATCATATCTTTACTCTTATGCCACTCTTCCTTCACTTACTGACACACCCGAAACTTTGATGTATATTCAGTGATCCCATTCTTCATATTATCCCACCAATAATTCTATCAGATATCTCGATACATCTTTGTGTTTCCTGGGTGAATAAGGAAATTTGAACTATGAGCATCATCCAAGAGTTCTTTCTTCAAATCTGGACATGATGGAACACATTTTCTTTTTCCAAATCTCATCATTCCTTCTTTATTAACATTATACTCTGATATTTCCCTTTTATGATAGCTTCCACTTTTTCTTTAATTCACACATCATCCTTTTGAGCATCCTTTAACCATTCCAAAAGTGATGGTTGATCAATAATTTGTGAAAGGATTTATGATGTTCCCTTCATTATGATTCCCATGTCCATCTTCATCAAATCTAAGAAGATTAGATTGTTTTCAATTCACATCAATGATAGAATCGTTGGGTCATTTCTACATAGAGCTTCTGCCACATTGTTCACATTACTATGGTGGTAATGGATTGATAAATAATAGACTTTGATCATATCTTACCATCTTCTTGGGTTCATGTAGAACTATTTTTTTCTAAATATATATCTGAGTCTTTTGTGGTCCATATATATTTCACACATCCCCCCAAAAAAGATAATGCCGCTAGATTTTTAATGTGAATGTAACTACAACCATCTCGAGGTCATGTGTTAGATAGTTCTATTCATGAAATTTCAATTTCCTTGAATCATAGGCAATGACATTGTCATTTTGCATCAACACACATCCCATGCCTTTATTCAAATCATCACTGAATACCAAAAAATGTTCTCCACTTGTGGGTAAATGGAGAACGAGCACTGTGATAAGCCTCCTTTTCAACAACATGAAGCATTCATCACATTAATCCCACCAAGAACACTTTACTCTCATCCGAGTTAGTTTGGTAAGATGGTTGGACAATCATGAGAAATTTCTCACAAATTGTCGCCAATATCCAGCTAACCCCAAGAAGCTACGGATATCCGTTACCGATATCGGCCTCGACCATCCCTCAATTGCATCTATTTTGAAGGAATCCAATGATATCACATTTCTTTTGCTGATATGGCCCAAGAATGAGAAATTCTTCAACCAGAACTCACACTTGATGTACTTTTTTGTAGAGCTTTTCCTTTCACAAGGTCTCTAGTATAGTTCTTATATTCTCCTCATAATCCTCCTTGGTTTTGGAGTATATTAGAATGTCATCTATAAAGAATACAACAAATTTGTCGAGGTAATTTCTAAATACACTATTCATCAAGTCCATGAAGATTGATATAGCATTAGTGAGTCCAAAAGGCTTTACTATGAATCCATAGTGCCCTTATGTTGTATGAAAAGTAGTCTTGGGGATAACTTCATTCTTCTCCCTTACATGATAATATCCAAACCACAAATCCACCTTGGAGAAGTATTTTTCTCCACATACCTATTCGAACAAGTCATAAATTCATGGGAGAATATACTTGTTCATTATTTTGATTTTATTGATGTCACGATAATTTATGAAAAAGTGCAATGACCCATCCTTCATCAGGATTAAGAGGGCTAGTGCACCCCATAGTGAAGCACTTGGGTGTATAAACCCTTAATCCAGATTTTGTTGTAGTAGTTTCTTCAACTCGTCAAGATCCACAACAGCCATTCAATACGGAGTCTTGGATACTGGAAATGCCATATGTATAAGATCAATTGATAATTCAACATCTCTCCAAGGAGGAACACATGGAAATTCCTCAAGAAACACTTCAGTGAATTCCCTAAAAAAATCATATCTTCCATGATGGCTGCTTCCTTGGACTCAATCATCTATGCTAGATCCGCATGCTCATAGGGAAGTAATATCTATTCTTGGGATGATGGATCTAAAGAAGATTCATCTTCCACCTTGCACTTGTATAGAATCAGAGGTTGATTCTCCATATGAAGAGTGATTTCCCTCTCATGGAAATTTATGTCGGCTTTATATAAGGGAAACCAGTCCATGCCATGAATTGCATAAAATTCCACAAGGAGTATGATGTGGTTTATGGGATGTTCAATACACATATTACGATAAGGGTGTATTTATATTTGTTGGATGCATCGATTTCCCCATTTCCTGAACTCATCGACATCTTCACATCCAAGATTTGAGGTGGTGCTGGGAAGGTTATACTAATTTTTTGGGATAAAAAAATGTGTAGAACAATAATAAAAAATTACGTGTACTGTTCTAGAATGAATAACTCATGTACCTATCATAAATTCATTGTCGAGGTTCACATCGGTAGTACTGATGGAAAATTATTTCCCTTTCTTACTTGGAGGTTGTTGGTTGCCTCCAAAAACCATTGTCTTAAGCACTGATTTGCATGATGCCCAGGTTATTTGCAGTTGTATCAATGAACCACAGGTTGAGGTTCGAAAAGAGCATTCCCCCGCCCTCTATTGCAACCGCTGGACTATCATGCCGACAGTTAACAGTTTGGTTCCCTTATCTTCCACACCTAATTCATTTTCTACTCCCCTTAAGGTAATTTCCATGGGGATTCATTCCACACCTTCGGAAAATGGGGTTCTTGATCTTCTTAGCACCATTGGATTTATCCATCGGACTGCCAACATTGAATTCCACCTTACGCTTCTAATCTTTCTGATACCCCTGAGATTCTCTGATCTCCATTTCGTCCTTGAGGGCACACTAGACTATTTAATCATATCTATAAAAGTTGCGGATCTACAGTTCTTTCTGCAGGCTAGGGTACATCCCACCATAGATGATTTCATCCTTGCATTTAGGGGTAACGACAAAGCCATATGAGTATCGTGAAATCCTTGTGATTTTTCCCTAATATGCTTTAATAGATTCATCATCTTTTTTCTTGAGGGAAAACAATTCCCTTTCCATAATTAGCCAGAGGGTGTATGAAAAATATTTATCGAAAAACATCTTCTGGAAATCCTTCCATTATGACGCCTTGATCTCATCCTTAGGCATTGTATTTCTAATCAAAATCCACCATTTATCATCTTCACCCTCCATATGATAAGCAGCCATGACAACCATCTCCTGTGGATAACATTTAAGGATGAAGAAGATCATTTCAATGGAGTTGTTTCATTATTCGTAGATTGAGTGATCAGATGATCCATTTATAGTTTTAGGCCTTTGCCTCATGAATCTCTCTATATTGACATGTTCTTTCTTAGGGGGGTAGATCATTCCTCCTGACCCATGTTTCTATTCAAATATTGAGTTAGCTGATAGATAAACCTAAAAAATATCCCGATTCTTTATCCCATTTGATTGTGCATCTCATTAGGACAGTCATCACATTGATCCTCACATCGGTTATTAGATCGAGTCCTCCTATTACATGGCATTGGATGGAATAAAAATAATGTTAGGTGTAACACATAAAGGTTAATAGAAGAGAATAACTGATTACATATAAATATACATAATTTCCTTTACATATGAATCTATTGGCTTCAGTCTATGTTACCCATGATCAGTATTCTAACATATATTCATAGGGAATTTTTTTAGCCCATTAATAATGGTTCTTACTAAGATTGTGAATTTACCAAAGCACATCCCCCCTGGAGTGTTATAACAAAGAGTTCAGTAAGGTATGTAGTCATGCACCCGTTATATTTATATTCTAGATCAAAGTCGTGTTTTCGGGTTTTACCCCTAGGATACCTCTGTACCAGTGCCGCCTCTAACTATTTGTATCTAGACATGGATGTATTCATGGGATAATACACTTTCTCAATACTCAAAAAAACATTGGGATATTTTTATTATTCTTAGTCTTGTCTATAAGTATTTACTAATGTTTTATAATCCGAATCCCAAAATTAACTAAACTTATCCTCTGATACCAACTATGAAAACACTTATCTTTTATTACACAATTAATCGTAATTTAATACATAAAAATTACTTGATACAACATAGAAGATAAATAGTTCTATTGTCTTTGGGGATTAGTATCATTAAATAACAACTTAAAACAATAAATACATGCTCTTTATTGAAAACAAGTTTTACATGAAAACAACATTCCCTCATACATAGCATTGCATGGGATAACCTGAGGACATGAATAAGAAAAGGGTGAGCTATAAATCCCAGTAATGGAATAATAATGGAATAACATGAGGAATCCAATACATGTTAGAATAGTGAAATATCAATATAGCACAAGATAATCATAAAAAATAAAGGCATGATAAAGCCTTATAATCACAACATGAAATGCGGCAACAACACTTAACATGGATTTATCTTTAGCCAAGGCTCATGCCAATGGAGCATGAGTAAACCCTCATTGCACATGAGAACGGGTAAATCCATGTTACACTTGAATTAGAATGAGTAAACACCCATTTCACATGACGTATCATGATACTCTACTTTACCCAATGCATTGGAACACTATATAGGCGCACCCTTCTTAAACATCTTATTTCATGTATAAGTGTGCCACATGGATAATAAAACATTGAATCGTTCAACATAATAATTTATCCCTATATAGATGAATGTGGAATAAATATATGAAAAAATTTAATCAATAAGTAAATGTGAATAATGGTGAATACCCTTGATAGAGAAATGGGCATGGTATTCACTATAAAATCACTTTTTCTTGGAAAATTGCCATGCAATTTAGGCAGCATAACGGCATGACATAAGAACTCATAAAAATGGCTGATGAGAGAGAAAGGGGTGTCTCATCATATTTCCATGACATGGACAGTGCATGGCTAATTTAGATAAATGTCCCAACAAATGTAATGGAATTTATTTTCATGATACAAAATAATTGCTTGAATGTAAATGATGAGAAATAAATTTCTTTCAGAATTTCAGCATTATAACGGGTGTACATGGGAGGTATTTAATTAGAGAAAAATGGTTCTCCCATCATTAAAACATAAAGAGAACAGTATAGGGGAGGTGTGAAACCATACCCCAACATTTATTATTGAAACTAAAATGGCATAACAATTTAAATAGTATTGGACAAAAATGATAAAGGATGAAAATACCCTTACTTGATGTATGCTTCCAAAGGCTTGAGAGAGGCTTGATAGAGGCTACCTGGGAGCATGGGGCACCATGGGAGGATTTTAGAGGAAGGATTTCAGAGTTTGGATGATCTAAAATGGATTTTAGTGGGGATTATGTGGGAGCATGGGTAGGTTTATATTGGAAAAGTGTGGGAATTCTTTCTTATTGAGGTTTGGGACCCCTCACATTAAACTAATCAAAACCACAAATCATACCATCGATTTTGGCCTTGGTTTTTGGAAAACGGAAGTGGAAAACAAAATTTTGTAAGGCAATGTTCTAACTAATTAAAATAACCGGGTTGCTTATGTGGAGGTGAGTCACACTACCAAGGAAAACAATTTAAAAAGACAAGATGTTAAATAAGTCATGAAGGGTCCACTAATGTGTTGTTAAATAAGTCAAACAAACCCAAAAACACATTATATTAATGGTAAAACATATATTTTCCGATCATATATCTTATTTTATTTTATTAAATCACAATTGGGTAAATATTAAGTCAACAAACACATTATATATTTAAACAGTATTTAATTTTTACCCCAAAATTTGTTTTTGTCAGAAAATTTTGAAAAATTTACTGTTGGATAATTTTGACGTCCTGAATCCAAAAAAAATATTTTTTTTATATAAATAATTTTGTAAATTTGTTTATTTATTCTTTTAAAATAAACCCCATCATTTATTGAAAATTTATGGGTTTTGACAAAAATGGCTTTCAAACCAAAATAAAAATTACAATTTCATTGATAAAATTATATGATCATTTATATATAATAAATATTTATTTAATAAAAATAATAATTTCTTATTAAAATATTATTTTATTAAAAAATCCAATAATTCATCAAAATAGATTTCTTAGTTGAATATTAACTAAAAAGACTATTTGGGCATTAAAAACTATTTACAAGGTACCAATAATAAAATGAATGTATATTCATTATTATATAAAAATAATGTACGTAACCATAGTGTTAATGTCTTATTACATAACCCCTTATAACAACTGAATATGACTGAAGAGTAAGGTGTGTGAAGGTGACAATCTCTTGGGGTAGCTCAGATAACATTGCTTGGGTGGTAATCTATATCAACATCCATTCATCTTGTGGGCAGTCTTGATCGAGATTAACATATTCATGCTCGTCTTGGGATTGGTCAAGATAGAAGCCCAAAGATGCATCCTTGTTTCTGAGAATTTATAAATGGTCTTCGTAATGGGTATGACTTCTGGATGAGGCCATCAATTCCTCAGTCTGAGTAAATTGGATTTGATAAAGCCCTATATTTATACTAATCAAGTTATCACTGTTCAATGGATATATTAGCAACGGTCACAATTCCTAACAATATTTTAAATTGAAAAACATAAAACCAAATAAGTTTCCATTTTATATAAAATTGATACATAAAGTGACATTTAATTAGATCAAGAGGTATTTCCATTAATGAATGTTCGGGTCGTTACACTTTGTTTAATGGGATGTTAATCCTTCCCCCTTTTTTGGAATTGCGTTCTTTCAATTTTAAAACTAGGCTTGGAAACTTCATTAAATGTCCCACATCAGAAAAAGAGTCAATAAAACCATCACTTTAAAATAATGGAACATAAGTACAATGGTTACCTGAGATAATAGACACAAGTATTCCATGAAATCATGGATTTGGAGGATAAAAGAAATAATAACATTCTGATGGAGAGTGATATAAAATATTATTAGGAGAAATTTAACCCCCAGAAAATCACAAACATGTGATGGGTAAAATAGTCCTTGATTACACTGTAGTAAAAATTAACAGAATTTTTTTTTGTTTTATGATACTTATTCATTGAGTAATTTATTTATGATATTAACTAAAAACATAAGGAAACATGCATACTTGTCATATAGACATTCATATATTACAAAATTCTACCATAAAATCATCTTTTTTTCCAAATGATGAGTATTCAAACCGACTTGGTCACATTAAAAGCATTATAATCAACTACTACATTTTCACATAATCCACAAAAGGTTAACTATATATTTCCCATGTCTTAAGAAATAAACCAAAATCAATATTGTTAGTGCGAGAATAGTCTATACCCTAAAGTATAATCCTTTATAAAAAAAATACTACCCTTAATATCCAAAATTCAACAAAAATTACCCAATGTTCAAGATAGACACATCAATACATAACTGTCCTTAAAATTATTCAAAATAATGCAAACTAAGATTGAATCCCTAAACTCATATGTATTAAATCCCATAGTCTTCCACTATAAATCTTATCACTTATCTAGAAATAGCGTCGACTACTCTAAAATTCTCATACTGAAGTGTAATTAACCTAATTGAATATTCTCTATGATAAGTTAGTAATTTCCAAAAATAAACCAAATATCCATATTTCCAAAATTAAAAAAAATTCCAAAAATAATATTTAAACCATTACTCCACAATTAAAATACCATAGTATTCCATTTTCCATAGGTTTATATTGTTCCCCAAAAGAGTGATTGTCTTCCAAACTAACCTTTATCACTAAATTACCACAAAATTTATATAATAAGGATATCAATTTAATAAAACATAAGATCAAATTATTCCTGATCCATAATATCATTTAAATTAAATAATTATTCATGCTTACCAGGTACTTTATGAAGGCCAGTGGTAAGAGATACACCCATATTGCCATTTGGTTGTGGGTTCGATTCCCGCAGCTTTGCTAGACACAAAGGGTTGTCACCCTTCCCACAATTTTCCCATTTTCCAAAACCATATAATTTTATAACATTCCCCAAAATGAGTTAAATTACTCAAAAATAACCACAACATATTTTAACCACAAGAGTTCTAATTGCATCTCCCGTTTCATTCAGTATATCATTATGAAAACTACTACAGTTTCTTTCACATATATTGTAATTTTGGTTCCTTCTTGATCCAACCATTTACTAAAACCAAAAAGGTTGGTGTGTGTTTATTAGTAAAATAGTCATATATTATCTTTTAAGGAGGTTAAACACTAATATATACTTATTCATGTTATCTTAAACTCATTTGATTTATCTAAAATAACCGTGAAACTTTATAACATGATAAAAATTATGGATATGTCAGTTATACATAAATGACAACTTCACCTCTAAAGTTATCTAAACCGACCTTTGATACCAACTATAAGGACTCATCCTTAAACATTACATAATCATTATTTATAAGGATAATTCACAATGAAGTTCATTTCAGGTTTATAGTTTTAGAGAATTATGTAATAAAAATTAAATAAGAACAAAAATATTACATGTAGAGAATTCTACTCGGTATCCATTTTTCTCATAAAATAAAAACTCATTAAAAAAGGGTGATGTCTAGTTCCATGTTTTAGATAACATGACTTTTCCTTGATCCAATATTGGGCCGTTATTCATCATTATGTCTTGTGGAAAACATTTCAAAAACTTAGGATCAGAAAAAATATCTCAATAAGGGATACAAAATAAGGAATGAAAAATTAGCTCATAAATTAATACAAAAATAAGGGAACCATACTTTTCAATAATAACACACCTCATGAAATCAAAATATTTATGAATAACACACAAAAATCATAAATCATAATTGTAACTTGTGGAATATATATCAAACATACATCGTAGCAATCACAGCTACATAGGGAGTCAAATTTATAATACCCATAATAGTAAATTCGCTAAATCTATTAGAAGAAACATTAACGTTTACCTCCGTAATATTATCCAATGCATTGGAGATCTATCTCGGGCTCACCCCCAAGGTTTATCACAGAACCACATGTATACGTAAACAGTGCCCAATAGCCATAAAATATTCATAACGCATAAAACAAACATAATGGAATGGTAACATTTCCACATTGCAATCAAAATATATCATTTCAATATATTTACCAAATCAATTTTTTTATCAATCCATTTTAAAAAACAATTAAAATATTAAATAATGAGATTTTTGAATCAAAGTGTCCCATGCCACATTGAATCAATTGAAATAAATTTCCATTTCAAAAAATTCATGTAAATATGAATAAATCCTTTCAAACATATTTAAAACATAGACACTAATGTGTAAGATTTAGAAGAATAATGCTTTAAAACATATAAAATGATATTTTAGTAAAATGGGTTTTTAACAAGATGAGGGATTATAGAATACAAATTATTGAGTAATAACATTTAATCTGAAGTTAATACTATCATGAGATTAATGATATTTTTGATATAATATTCTAATGGACAGTATAGACACCATATAAGAGTTAATTGGTGAATATCATTAATAAAGTCTCAATGTAAATGTAAATTGAGATGAAATCCCTTATAAAGATGGTATCCGTAGATTAAGGATAAATCAATTACATAAATTTTTGTGAAAAATATAAATACAATAAATATAGGTGGATATTAAGTGTAAAAAAATCCTAGGTTATTCACACTTATTCATAGCATGACATAATTATGAAGTAGATGTTTAACCCAAAATTGAAATTGGGTTAAGAATTTTTCATAAAACAATTCGCCAGCCTAACGAAATCACTTTAAAATTATGAAAATAAGTTTGTTAGAGTGAAAAAGATATCTCATGACTTGGAAATAAAATTTACATCAATATGGATATAGAATAACATATCCCACAAAAATAATAAGCATATTAAAAGACATAACAAAAAAGAAGTCTTTTAAAAAGTGGAGGGTGGAAGGTTCCCTTAACAATTTGGTAACTAACGAAACATACACCCATGAAAGAAAGATCACACAATGAATATGTAAATACCCATGAATTAATGTTTATTACACAAAAAAATCAATAATGGAAAGTAAATCCTTCCCACAAAAGAAAATTGTTGGTAATATAGCATGAATCTCACAGGAATAAAACGTGAGATGAAAAAAGTGTACCACGTTGTAATCAATCGAGTCATGTTAGAAAAATTTTACAAGGACCAAATAAATCACAAAATACCATTAATATAAAATGAATCATGATAATATATATCAAATGGAATTAAAAAATAATCTACATACAATAAATATGTGGTGAATAATGTAATTCTCACGGAATTAAAAGTGAGATAAGAAATCCCTTACCTCGTGTCCAACTTGACTCGTATGTTCCTTGTTCTTCATGAATAATAAATTCAATTTATTTTCTAATTGATTAATAAAACTTTTAATGATTGTTATTATTTTTATATCACTAATTACCTAGAAATAATAGTTAACTATTTGTGTTCATATCGTACATTTTTTTGATGTTTGGAATTTAAGATAAATATTAACATGTTATAATTACAATTTGTCAATGTGGTCAAAACACCATTATATCTGGAATGATATTAATACTTTTTTATATCATATACATTATATATATCCAGTATATATATGTATTTATAGTAGTATATAACATTTGGAGATAATAAATGAAATGCACCGTTAATGGAGATGGTAAGTCGTACGTACGCATGAACACCACTTCCATTTCTATTTATTTTTTTAATGGAATTAAAATATAATTATACATAGGTATATTATAATTAAATTAAAATATAATATATAACATCATTAAATAAATCCTTTATACATCTCACATAAGGCATTAACAAGTTTTATCACATTGATGGGGCAGTAGTATGCACTTCCTAAAATGAAATTATCGCGTTTACCAATTATCGAAACCATAATGGTATGCTGTAAGTGAAAAATATATAAGAATTTTGAAAACATATACATAATATATATCATATATAAATATATTTCCTCCATAATTTAAACCATGAGAGGTGGTAGGAGTTAATTAAACAATCATCGTTTAGTGAGGCATTTGTTTCCATCCACAGAAATATTATGTTCTTTACCCATTATATGGAGGTGTGAGTAAGTGTAGTTTGAATCCTTCACATAAAAACATCCTTGTATATTATGGATACTGGTGATGTTAGAAAGAAACGAAATAAAAAGATTTTATGGGGTTGTATAAGTAAAATAGTACAAAATAACTTAAGAGAAGACGTTACCTTTAAATCGGGTTACTACTTTTGGTTTGAACAAAAAGCATTTCTTGAAGTGATTTATGGCTAAGGTAAGGATTCTAGGATATATGGAGGGATCCTTTCAGATTAATCGACTAGAGTTTTTATGAGCCAAAGGCTTGAGAAGTGTGAGATATGGGGAGGAAGTGAGAGTTTTTTATAAGGCCGAGGAGGGGCTCTTTAGGAGAGTTAAAAACAATTATTTTATTATAAAATAATATTCGATTAAAAAGGGTCATCTAAACATTAAAGTAGAAGTTAGTATGACAAATTGTTGAAATAATATAATCAAATACGAATTGGGTAGATTTTGGATATTGTTTTACTATTTTTAATCTTATTTATTTAAAGCATTTATTAATGAGGTAAATATTTCACCATTATTGTGTCATAAATAATTTAATTAATTTGATTCCCCAAAATTATAAAAAAATACCATCATGTAGAAAATATTTTTAGTGTTACAAATAATATTTATAGTATAAAGTATAACTTATATAACCTCATGTAAAAATTTATTTACTAAAAAATATGTGTTTATGTAATTTTGGTCTTTAATTTAAATTAATTAATATAAAGTGTCATTATTTCGTACATGTGGCTCTATGGGGTCCCAAATTTGACCCAACGATTACCAAGGTCAGATATGAATCACAAAATAGGATTACGACACATGATATTGTAATTTAATATTATTATAATATTATATTTTACCCTTATTTATTATATATACCGTTTAATAATAGTAAATAAAATATATATTGATGTAAATATTTAAAATGACATATAATAAAAGTTACCTATTTACAAAATTTGGACCTACTAATTCCAAATATGGAATCCATTTTTCCTAATTCAAAAAAATGAAGAGGAAGACAATTAATTTAAATTTAATTCCCACTATCAAAACAAAAAACGCATTTTTATGAAATAATAACTATAAAAAGATTGACACTTGTTTATGTCAAATTTAAAATTGAGATTAATTCCAATATCTAACATTGGATTAAATGATAAAAATATACTCTAATTAAACTTTATAAATATTTAAAAAGATAATCTATCAATATAAATAAATTAGATTAAAAGGAACATTAGAATTAAAATACAATGTTTTTCACTAATCATTAAGAAATGAACATTATCAGAAAAATACCAAATTTCATCCAATTTAAATTTTGATGTCCCGATTCTAAAGAAGAATTTTATTTCATCAAATAGAAATATAAAAGTGAAAAAAAATTAGATTTAGATAGGGTTCTCCATTAAAATACGGTAAAGCATCCTTTTAGTGAATATTAGAGTATTTATGCTTAAAATTGAATTCTTTGCTTATTTTAGGCATCTATCTTTTATTGGATTGATGTAAAAATATTCAAAAAAAATGTATAATCAGATTGTAGTAAGTTCTATTCATTCCTACTAATACAACATCTACGAGGTAACTACCATTTTAAATAATAATATTATATTATCAGTGTGCAACTGATGATTCCAAAGAAACCCACTATGGCGTATCGGGTACGTTGTCAAACATAGAGTCCACATTAAGGTCAAATTAATATTTAATTCACAAATAAAAATAAAAATGAAAATTGTCATTTGTTTTCATTGCCTTTGATGTTACAGGATGGAAGCCGATGCACATTCTTATTGGATAGAGTTTTTCATAGACATCATTTCACCACCCACGGAAGGTGAATACGGGGAACATGTAATTTATGTGGGGAAGATTATAAACACCCAGTTTTCACTCTAGCATGGATCATATACATTTTAGTCTAAATCATTAATTTGGACCTAATATTGATTCATAATGAGTAAGAAAAGGTTTCTAGGGTTTCTGGGGCTTGTTCAAAGACCAAAACCCATATTTTTGGGGAAACATGTGATGTCTCACAATTAGAACATGTTTGGCGCATGTTTTGGTTACCGTGAAGAAGGAAATTTCTAAATAGAACCAAATCACACAATATGTGCATGGTCATGTATCCCAAAAATTAATGTGCCTTATTGAGCTAGGAAACCATGCAATTGTTTCATACAGTTAATCCAATCATGCAGACAATCCCTGTACAGGCCAATTTTCTGGGTAAAATGTCAAAATTTTATTTAATGATGTATTTAGATCCCTACTTAATCCATAACGAGAGAAAAAGTAGGAATAAAAAATTTACTCTCAATTTTGATATTTCTGAAGACCAATGGTTGGAATTAATATATCATCATCATCAAATATGTTATTGATCTTCTGTTTATCACGTTAGATGTGTTGTGGTAAATACACAAGTTTTTTATGCCATTAATCTTCTCTATTTTTCTCAACATAGTTATCGAGGTTTGAGTGTCCTAATCATTATATAATATCTAATCCATCCCAAGTCAAATCAAGGGCCAATATTGATGGATGATTTTTTTGAAACCCAAAGGTGGGTGGCGTATAACTCACCCCTCATGATTTTTGGTTTTGGAATTGTCGTATAGGGCCCAATGATTTCATTTGGTGTCTTATATTGAATTTATATTCCATGCATATATTTATTAGATCCATATGATTATTCATTTTTCTAATATTAAATTTTTAGTTATTTTTTACACCCACAATTCCATCCCTTCCATGTTGGATGTACTTCCATAATGGGGTTTTTAGTAATTGATATATTTGGGAAACCATTAGGGTGTGAATTTACATGACACTTCTAAGGGTAAGATTATCAATATTAAAGGGATTTATTTATGTTTTAAATTATAGAATATAATGTACAATGTTTCCCCCCACAAAACCCACATATGTTAAGTGCATCAATTGATTATTAAATGTGAAATGAAAACTGGAGTGTATATTATGTATATGAATTCTCCAGATTAATTTTGAATGATTAATTGGTTGCATGTTTGTATCAACCCTTACCACATTAATATAAGGTATCAGAATAGTCCATAATTATTCAATATTCTTGAATGAATTTAATAATTCATGCATGCGAGATGACCTTCTCACACAAATGAAAGGCATGTCTTGAACCAAATGAACATATTGATTAATTATGACATGATTAAAAGTTGCGTTCTACATGAACTTGTTACAAAAATAAAATTAATAACATTAACCAATTGACAAATTAAATGAAATGATAATCAAATTGGAATGTCCTGAATAGAGATTTTGTTTGATTCTAATCAGAAAATTTCATTAGCACTCTTGAACCCTATATCAATTCAAAGGATACACCATTCTTATGTTGAGAACCACCTATTTCTCAATCCACGTTTATTATTTGGATGCATCGTATTAAACCATAGTATACCAAAAACATCATTAAAGGATTCAAGGTATATACTCATCAGAATCCGCCTTGACGTGTAGATTCCATGTTTAATGACCATCACGACCAGTCTTTTTTTATCCCCGTTACACCTTATACAAACTCCTTGGACTCTGTGTCCACATCAATGTGGAATTTCATGGATGATTATCCTTATATTACACTCATAACTCATTCCAGGATATAGTTAATTCTTATTTGGAAAACCCTGAGTTCTATGTTTCCTTAGTTATTACCATGGGACTTCTTTATTAAAAATAATTACAGATTTCCTTGTAAAAACTGGGATCCTTTGCAATTTCTACATGTTTCTTATTTATAAAATGTTAATAATAAAATATTTAATTGTTTACATATTTAGACCTTACATGAGGGATTAAGTAGTCACATGGTCAATTAGATACATTATACATCTTTAATTCATAATTTCAGGCATTCAAACTATTACATTTATTTTAAATGGGGCAGATATTAAAGAAAATGTTGGTGGTGTCCCTTTGAGATTTATCTCACACTATCTCCAGGTGCAGTTTGGTAGCCAGAGTAGAGTACAGGGTTAGAAATTTTGACAAATAGAAGCATATGACTTCAAACACTTTATTTGTTGCTATTTAGTTTAGAGCTAGATACCAGATAACCTAGATAGTGGTCATGATTCTTGGGATATTCTTTAATTTATTTTATACTTATGTGGAACATGTTTGGACTATTATCTAGTATAAATGTTTTTATAGTTGTCTAGTGACATGACATATGATCTTTTATTGAATGTTATTCTATTTATTTCAGTAATATTTATAGTTGTCTCTATTTTTGGTTTTTCTTTCTCATTACTTATAAAGCTAGTAATATTTATCTTTTCATACCATAATCCAATGTGATATATATTTTTATTGAAATAATTGTCTTCCCACAGACTCAAACTAGACCCTCGCTACGAGATGGATGTTTGACATTCGAGGAGATGTGTAAGAGGCCATGTGGACTGGTATGCTTTGTGAACCTGTCAATCGGAATCTGTTTCTAGGACTTCACATGTGTATAATGATTCAGTAACATGCCACTAATATGTCATTAATGAGTGTTCACATTTTTATGATTTTATGAAATAATTGTAGATAAATGTTTATAGAGGAATAATCATTTCGAGTGATCATAAAATAACTAAACCTATATCAACTCAGATTATAAAAACAACATCACTATGACCGAAAAAATTAGAACAATCATGAAAAAAATCATTTTTATATCCATCCAAAACCTATTTAGTAGTCTTAAAAATCCTCAGACTCCTGGTTAAACCACACATAGTCATCATGCCTTGAAAATATCTACAGATCAGTTCAGATATAGCATCATTCCCTACTATTTTCTTTCTTTTCTAATCACCCATAATATCCATTCTAAACGGTCATCACATATGGGTCTAATCAAACTAGATAATAATGCCTCCAGGTTCAGCCAAACAAGACCATAATTTCACATTGTCCATCTCAGCCTTGCCATCATGTCACATTCATTGTCTGAACATGCTACCCTCTATGTCTACCATGATACAATGGGCCCCCAAATAAAATTAGAACCATTATTAACATGTGAACATAAAATATTACATGAATATGAAAAAGAATAAGTGGAATCATATAAAACATATCACGAGTGTGAAGAATTATATCCATACACACACATGTGGAACTCAACATGGTCCAAATTAGATCATTATGAATAATCAAATTATGTTAATCAAGCAGGACTCATATATACAAACCAACCCATATGAACCATAAACATATAATTAGTTAGTACATTATAAATTATATTTCATATTAAAAAAATATTTCCCCCAAATATTACTAATATTCCTTCCACGATGTTGTCAACATCAACAGTAGGTCTGTCTAGTGTTCCATCACTCGAACTGTGTTTAAAGATGAAACAAAAATACAATTTCATTTCAAGGAGTCTTTACATATTTTAAAAATAAACAATGGTATAAAATTCTTCTCGTAGAGTCTTTCACATCAATGCATCTTTCCCATCAATATTATTTATATCATAGATTATATTGAATAGTTAATTTAGAAGAAAATATTAATATATAAATAAAAAAAATTGAAATAAGGGGAGAGAGGGAGAGGCATGGAATGTTAGGTGTTCCAAATATTCCTAGATCCTCCTCAAAATTCCCAATTTAATAATTTTCATCTCAATCCAATATTTAATGTTTTTTTGATTATTTTTTCATTGTAGTTTGTTAAAAATTATGTATTTTTCTCTTCCTCCATGAGTTTTTAAATTTAAATTTATTCCAGCATAAGTCATTGTGTTCCTCCCCATACCCATCAAATATTTATTTACTTTTCTACATCCTTTTATATTTATTTAACTTTTCATTGAAAATATATTTCAACAACATCCACACACACATATATATACACACATTATACATATATATAGAACCTTATATTCATATACGCACACACAAATAAATACATATCTTTATATATTCACAATATATATATATTTATATTCATATACCCATAAATACATATATACACAATAAAATATTTATATGTACAGACAAATAAGTTTCCTTCAAATATATATGCATATTATGTATAAAAAACCACATATACATTATATTTTTTCACATGCAAATATTATTCTCCCAATTTAATAAAAATAAAGTAAATATTATTTATTATCCATAAATATCAATTATCATTCCCAATATAATAATTTCAAATAAAAATTACATTAAAATTGGTATAATAGATAATATATATCTATTAGCCACTCAAATGCAATTATTCCGGAAATGATGTAATAGTAATTTTATTACTTTTATCACCATTAATTTACAACCCAAACAAAATTTCCATTATAGTAAAATAAATAATTATTCATGTAAATTTTCATCCTTCTTCATCAATGAAAGAATATTAAAAGAAATTTGATTATTATCATTATTCCTAAAAAATATTATGATACCAATTATTATTACCCTAATATTCTATATAACTAAATTTACGATATGCACAAATATTATATAATTCCTTGGGTAGAAACCAAATTTTGGAACTAATGGAAATATCAGAATTTATCATTTTACATTCTTTTCAGGGGTATATTTAAAAAAAATTGTGGTGAAAATTTTAATTAATCATCATCACGTTCGATATAACCAAACACCAGATGAAAAAAAATTTTATATCACTCTTATTGTCTATCCAACATCCCAGACCAAACAACACCATAGCATTTCTCATTTGAGACATAGTTTTAGTGATATTTCATTATTTCAAAAAATTCATGTTCATGTAATAAAATATATTTTATAAATTTTTTAAACTAGTTTTGAGGCTCTACATGTTTGGAAATCCAATTATAACATGTCGCTAGAATCCAAAAATATTCCATTTAATATTTCAAGGTGTTAACTGGGATTTTACCCTTCTATATGTGGTTTAATGTTTTTAATACTATATTTTAATTTTACAAATACATTTTGAAATAAAAATAATTGTAATTGTTTATCATAAAGGGTTTCTATTATCATTTAAAATTTAGGATACTACACATAAGAAAGAAAATTTTATGGAAATAATTAAATATAAAAAATAACAACATAAAATGTAATGGAATAATATTTGGAATAAATAGTTAATACAATTTATTCATTATAAATATTATCAAAAACAATCCTGAAAAATATTGGATTATAAAATAAAAGCATTATTTCTTTAGTAACTATGGATTCATAAAATACAAGAAATAAATAAAATAAAATTAAAAATAAAATACCATGAAAATATTAATATTCACAATAAAAATTAAAAAAGATTATTATATAAAACACATAAATTATAATGGATTGTATTATAGAATATTCCATATATTAGATAATTTGAGGTGGTAAACCGTTACCACTTTGCAATCATTCTAATAAAATTCCCTTTTATGCTACAATAAAAATGCTAACATTAAATACAATTAACTAAGAATGATCCATTATATAAAATTTTAATAGATAAATATATAAACATTATAAATTTAAATACGATTATATCATCAAAATTTTTTCACTAGGAAAATTTTAGAGGAAGAACCTCTATGGCTTTAGTAACTTCATAATCGAAAATCATAATAAGATTCAAAATTTAATGTTTCTATAAATACATTAAACTAAATAATTTATAACACCATAATACATTTTGGGTATTATATACAATATAAAAATTATAAAATTATTCATTAAAACATGTCACAGTGAAGGGAAATTGAGTTGAAACCCTTACATCAATTGTTTCTTTCATTATATGTTCTTTAACCCATTGAATAATAAAATTAATTTTAACATAATTCAAGGAGAGAACCATAACCATACTTATAATTCGACAAATATTTTACTAATAACATATTATCACTATTTTATTAATAATCATCCATTATAATTATATTTTCTATTGTTAACTAATAACATTTTCATGTATGTTTTGTTTTAATAGTTATTTTCCTTGATAATTGATCATGGTTAAATTATCTAATAAATTTATTAATTATATAAATATCATTTAAAATCAACATATACTTATTTATTACCATTAATATATATTAGTGATAAAATATGATGTACATAACCATGTTGAGATTGTAGTATGTACATATGTACGATTAACATATGCTCTTTTGAATGAATGGAAATAAAGAACGAAAAATATTAATTCATTTTTAATAAATAATTTTTATTTACTAAAAATAACATAAAAATATATATAATAAAAATACCATAATTATTAAACATGAATTATGGTTGTTTAAAATGGGTCATATCACTATAAGAAGAATGTAGTCCTCACGTACACACTATGAATACATTCTTCACCAATTAGATTGAGAATATGGAGTAATTAGTTTTTTGTTCATCGTAATGAGATCCCTATTATTGGTGATATCATATTCATAATTGTTTTTGTATATATAATTTTCAAAAAAAAATTAAATGAGATGAAATAAAATATAATAATTTTGGTTACGATATATAACTTCTCATCAATGGATCTCCATTGTATTAGTCCATAAGACTTGAAGGGATCATCTTAATAGAAGAATAACGAATCTAGGATACGTGGAGAATTATAGTAATAATTTAATATTTCTAATGTATATGGTTTGTATTTTGTGATTATGTGAGGAGAAGACGTTCCCTTTCATATGTGGGAAGAGGGACACTGGTGGAATTTCTTAGAAGATTACAATTATAAAAGGTCACATTACTGTAAATGGGTCATAAAATGGAAGAATATTTAAAGTGAGGATTATTTAAGATATAATATCTTCAAAATGATAATACTTATATTGGTTTTTATGATAATTATACTATTTTATCTTGATTTCATTCCCATTGTTAACATATTTTAACCTTTGAAATTGGGAAAATTAGTACTATTATAACTATTTACAATGAAAAAAAAATGTTGACAAATTAAAATAATATTAATTATAATGATTAAAATTTCTAAGTCAATTTTACTATAAAAAATGTCCATATGTATAATAATTTATCTTTATATGAGTATGTATCCATTAATAAAAAAACCCATTTTAGAAGAAAAAATGTGTGTCAAATAAAAAATTTAATTTAATTACATCACATTCAATTTAAAACCAATAAAACTAATGTTTAAAAAAGTATTTAATTTATGATCTTTAAATTTAATTAATAAATTTAAAAACGTGTGATAATTTTTATCTATTATGACAAAAAGTCATTGTGTGCATAAAAACAATTTTAACAAAATGTGTTTTCTGACAGAAAATTATACTAAAAATAAATTAATTTTTATGGATGATTCTGGTTTAATATATAACATTATATGTAATAATTGGATAATTATTACATATTAGCATAAAATAAGAAATAAAATGTTACTATTAAATTTAATGAAACAAATTGATTTGAAAAAATTATATATTTTCACCACTCACTAAAAATAAATATATTTAAAAAAATCGAAAAACAAACAATACGAATATATTGAAATATTTCCATAAAAAATTCAATTTACAAAAAACAAATTTCCAAAAAAATTTACATTTTTAATATAATTTATATAATTATAATGTAAAAAAAACCCTCTTTCATAAATACATAAATTTCATGAAAAAAATATTTACATAAAATTGAGTATTTTTTAATATTCCATAATAAATATAATTTAATTATTTAATACATGTACAAATATTTTTTCAGAATTTGTTTAATTATACTATTACCAACCACTTTAATGACAACTATATAATGGTTTACTATATTGATATTTATATAGACTCAGTGTCACAATTAACGAAAGCTGATGAAAAAATATTTTATTTAAAGGAAAATTATATTATAAAATCACATTGTTTTATATCCCCCCTAAATAATGGTCACCTTCTTATTTTTTATAATATTAATAAAAATTTCTATATTTTAAAATACCTCTGTGGAAAACCATATTATATAAAGATAAAATAGATTATCATTTGAAGAAATAAGTCGAGAACAAAATGGCTAACTAAAATAACACATAATAAAGTACCCAAATAAATATAACATTAGTTTATATTAAATATATGGTCATATAGTTGAAATATAATTACACAATAATCAAAGATAATTGTAGTGTATACGGTTATGAAAATGAAAATGACAATATAACCACAAACCTTGTGGTGGTGAAAAAAACCACCGACTCCAGAGAAATAGCTATAAAATAAACAAATCATTTCCAAGATAACATCTCCTAGAGTTGAGGTATTATTTTACAATAAAATTTAATAAAATGAAATTATTTTATTTAATTGAATTTTTAAATGTATTTTTATTATTTTTTTTTCTATCGATTTACACTTGTAAATCAACTATTTATCTAGGAGAATTATATTCAAGATGAATTTTTTCTTCCTAAAGAACATATATTAAATTTTAACAGATTATGAGATCCCTAAAGAATCTAAAATTCATTTATTCTTTATATATGTTTTTATAAAATACAAAATGGTTCCCACATGTTGTAAAATATCAATATGATGAAATTATTGGTTAATATAAAAATCTATAAAAATATCACCCAATGTTCAAAATGAAGCATTACATAAATAGTTAACCTTTAAGATCCACCAAAATATTTTTTCTATATTGAAAACATGACAATTTATAAAAAAATCAAATTATTTGGAATATCATGTTTACTATAATACAAAAACAATATAATGTTTCCCTAAAGTTGACATGCCATTCATTTGAATACCATTATTATATATTCTCCTCAAACATGTTAATAACCTGAATCATCATAAATTATCAATTAAGACAATTATTAATTATATAAAATTAATTATATCCTTATACATGAACTAAAATCACAAAATATCAACTATATTCCATAATTCTAAAAAAACATCAAAGATAATATAAATAGATTTATCATCAAATCAATAATGTTTATCAAGATCCATAATATTACCAAATATACGTTATCAAAAATATTTATATTATAATCTCAACTAAAAATTATTATCTCAACCTCATAAACATATTATGATTTATTTAACCTTCAAAAATATATTTTCCAAAAATATCACCTTACCAATAAATATTTTTTCTAGGTTATTTATACCATTCAATGTATTATTTCAAACCCTTGAAAAAACTTATTTTTAGACCATAATAATGGGTTACATTATTATTTTAACCCAAAAATAATTACTAAAATACTCTTACATAATAATTCTCAAATCCCAATACATAATAACAATAATTATTCCACATGAATTATTGTAATTCCATATTACCATCCTTAGTTTAGGATTTAGACTTCTGGATTAAATAATTTTCTCAGATGATTCCCATTATCCACACACATAATATATTGAACTATAAATGATACCTTTGTATCTACTATATTTACCTCCATTAAACTATTCATTTACCGATATCATTTAATAAATTTATGTCATTATTCTATTCATGTTTTTTCTTCTAATTTCAGTTTGAGGTTTGACATGGTGATTCATCCCAAATTCCAAATTTATAGAATTATGAATCATCTTTCCTCCATAGTTATAATGAACCTTAATTTAATATTTGGTTTATTACAATACTCCTCCATTTTATGGTGATTAATCATTTAAAGAGAACGATTAATATGAAAAATCACAAGGTTACACATTCTATCCCCCAAATCATTGGGTTACACATGAGGAAATTCACTTGATTTTAAGTCACAATTAGTGTTAGGATGGTTATTTTTATTCTCATCCATTCACCAACACCAAATCCCTAGTTTTAGGATAAGATAGATGCCCACTAGGCCATCATGATATGTAATGGGTCTCCCTCTACCCAGTTAAAAGAGGTCATTACTTTTCTTTAAATAATAAATGAGGGTTCATCCCTAACCTTTAAAAAATATCTAATAATTAAGAATCATTCATAGGATGTCCAAACCACGACCCCTAATTTTCCTCCTATTACACCTTCAGTTTTTATGGGTCTTTCACAGTCATTATCTATCATAATCATTCACAATGGTGTATAATGAACTTTTAATTTTAGATAAGAATATCCAATTAAATATTCATACCAAGTGCGTAGAATGTATTTATTCCCTATGCACCATAATGAGGGTTGGCACATACTAGGTAAAATATTTTTGGAGTTATCACCCCTAGAAAAACATGTTTCAAATGTGTGACATGAAAATGTATATAGAGAACGATTTATTTTCTTAGGGAAACCACATAACCTAATTTGTAATAAAAATCGATGTTCTCTTATATATATACATATATTTAGGTCTCTCACTATTATTTCATTATCCTATATTCCTAATAAATTTAAACCATTCCTATGATATCATCTATAATGAACCATATCTTTCATTAATAATTTTTATATAATTTATATGAATATCCTTAATATTTCCCACTAATACATGTGTCATCATTGTAGAGGATTTATTTATGAAAACATGTATATATAAAAAAAATCAAATATTAAAGATCTATATCATTTCTATATAGTTATTCATAACTATAACAATTCATATATGTGACATACTTTAAAATGTTATCCATAATCTACTGAAGGGAAATAAATAAATAGGTGAAGACTAATACATAGTAAGGGTAAATAATAGAAATATCAATAAAATATAATATCATAGTATATGATATGAATAAGCCTTTCAAAAATTTAGTTATACATTATAAATTCTATCAAATCAATTTAAATATCAAAATAATTAAACAAGGAATAATGTTCTCCCAATCAAAATACATTAGAAATAAGATTCTATAGTCATCAATAATCAATCACAACAAGTTAAAAAATATAATAATCATAAAAATTATCTTCTGTTGGGGTGCACATGATTATTGAAAATGATAAATTTAGCCACGAATCACTTTTAAGGCTATAATATTGGAATGGGTTCAATCAACATTCTATCACTTCCATGGTCACGGTTCACACCCAATTATATCCTATTTAAATGTTCCTCTACTAAAATTCAGGTTTTCCCCATTTTAGTTATTATTATCTCGTGATATACCATTAATTAACAAATTAATTAGAGGGGTATATAATTCCAAGTACCCTTGGTATGTAATAATATCAAATACATATATGTTCCACATGACCAAAATACAATCATCAGATCATCATATCACAACCCATGTAAAAGATATAGGTTTCATAACAATTTCATCATAATAGTCATAAAACATCTAATTAAATAAAAAAGTGTAAAATTGGCTAATATCACCAATAAATGAGAAAATATATCAAAGGTTTTTTGATATATATGATACAAACATTAAAATATTACTAGGAAATTTCATGAAGAAAATACTTATTTATTTTCAAAATAATATTTTTAAATACCATAATATTGTTAATATTGAAGAAATAATAATATTTTAAAACTTACAAGAAAAATTAAATAGTACTATTTAATTAATAGATTATTTAATGATTTGTATAATTTTGTTCATGTAGTGTAATATAATTCAAAAATTCCATTCACATTATATATAAAAAGTCAAAATTTCCATGTTTGGAAAAATATATGAAAATTACCATGATTTTTTTGAAAAAAAAATAAAGCAACAAAAACATTGAATTTAACTAATCAAAAGAAAATATTAATTACTTTAATTAAAACAAGTTTATGAAAATATGGACAAAGAAGAAAAGATTTCTCATAGAAGAGAAAAACATTATTAGTTTTCCATAAACACATTCTTTGTGTATTGTGAGTTTATAGAGAATTAATAATGAAAAGAAATTAATTAAATAAAAAGATATATATATCTTGGATATGGAAAAATAATTTATTTGGATAGAGTGGTTATATAAATACCACATTATAAATTTAAGCATAATAAACCCTTGGAAAAAATGAGATTGTAATATAAAATCCCTACCACTTGTGTAACATTTGACTCATAATTCCCAAGGAAGAAATACCTTCAAAAGAATCATGAAAATGAATAATCATAATTAAATCACAATAAACAATTTAAATAAGAATATTATATACACCTCATAATAAAAATATTGTTTTATCACATATTGTTTTTTCAAAAGAAGACAATTTGAGATGGTTAACACCTTCCACTATATTAAATTCAAATAAAATATCATTATTTTGAATAATGTTAATTGAATCATACAATACATGGGGTTAATATTGAAAAATTATATTAAATTTCAATTGATCATTATATAAGTTACAAAATTATTAATAGTTTCATTTTATAAATCATGTCTCAATAAAAGACAATTGAGATGAAGAACCCTTACAATTTAGTAATTTTTTAATCGAATACCATTAGAATATTTAAAATAAAATTATAAACTATATTAATTTAATTAAATTATTTATGATAATAAAATTATTCTTGAGTGTTATATAGACCATATATATAATAAATTTTTCTATAACATTAAAACACGTCTCAATGAAGAAAAATTCAGAAGAGACCATATCCCCGAGATTGAATTCTTCATAATAAATATAACATCATGTATAATAAATATAATTTATTATATTAATATAATATAATAATAATAATATATATAATTTGATATCTGGTTTACATATAGCATATTTTCACCATTACATTAACAATATATCATAATGATCAATAATTTGGATGTTAGATTCTTTTTGTTTCATTAATGTTTTGGTTTGGATGTTTTGTTTGATTCACATTGATCATCGTTAATTCTTCTCCATAATGTTAATTATTTTATACATATTAATAAAAATTTCTATAATTTTATTGTTAAAAGTTATTTTCATCACTATGTATAGATGTTAATTTGTATGTACACTCAAGTGACATTTCAATTTTTCGATGGGCCGAATGAAATAATGGTAAAAATTACATCATAATCCCACAATAATAATTATAAAAAAATAAATACATAAATATAATATTTTCAATAACAAATATTTATTAATGAGGACAGTATAAAATGAATTCTATCACTATGTGGAGGCGTTGGGGTACTCATATGCACAACCATTACTTTAACCTCCCCCTAGATTGAGAAGAAGAAGTAAATGGTTGTGAATTCATCATGATAAAATCCATTTATATTTATAACACTATATTTATCAATTATTATATATAAAACATGTTTATAGGTTTTATATATAGATATAAAACTGAAAAATCATGGTTAAAATCCATACATCTTCTTTAAAAGACTTCATTGGCATACATCATATGCCTTGAAGGAATAGCTTCAAAGGAATTCCATAATATATATGTTAAATATAAGGATTCATGGAATTATATTAAATAAGAATATTAAATAATATGAAGGTTCAAGTGGTGTAAATAAGGAACTACAATAGCTTCCCTTTTATATGTGAGTGGAGTGGTAAAATGGAATTTCATTAAACATTTCAATTTTATGAGGTCAATTTCCTGGTAAAGTTGTGTCTGATGGCCAATTATTCATAGTTATGATAATATAATGTTGAACTTTATTTTTACAATATGAATTATATAGTTTTTGGTGAAAATACTACACTTATCTCACGGAATAACCCCCATATAAACCTATACTTGATTAACAATAGTTTCAAATTTATATTGTATTTACACTTCAATATAGAAAAAATTATGTTGACGGTATTAGATTATATTAAAGGAAAGTATTCATAATATTTAAAACATTTAAATTTATTAAATTTTTATATTTTTTAGAATTTAATTTAAAATAAACCCTCCACCCTCAATGAAAACATATTTTAGGAAAATGATTATTTACTAAATAAGATAAAAATTTTCATATACCTATAAAAAAATAAATTTAATGTTAGAATTATTTATTACATATATAATATATATAGATATATATAAATTAACCCATTAATATATATATATATATATAACAATTTTATTCATTAATATAAAGAAAACACTATACGCATGATTTTTTTTGGAAAAAGTGTATTTTATCCCCCAAAAAACTATACCAAAATAAAGTATTACAACAATTAAAATTTAATTAATAGTTTAATTATAGCATCCCGTCTTTTTATTACATAACATTCATTTCATTACATGGAACTGAGGTTCTTTAAGGTTTGGTGTCTTGGAAACAAGGAACATAATACATGAAAAGAACATAAAACATTCTTCTTAAAAACATGAAAGGCTTCTACTTATGTTCATCCTAGGTTCATTACTGCATCTCATATCCTAGGGGCATACATCAAATGAAAGGGTGAGCAGAAGGCCAAGTAAGGGAAACAAGAGAAACATTTTACATGTGAACATGAGATATTTCAATAAGGACATAAAAAGAACTTTAAGGCATGAGAAAGAAATCATGAGATACATCATAATAAAAATAACATTGTTCATAACTTGAAGATGTGGCTGCAACATTTAATATTGACAATCATTTAGTTTCACCAAGGTCTATCCCCAAGGTGTCATTAAAAATTACCAAGGTTATTCACCAAGGTATCAGTCCAAAAAGTCATCTCTAGAGATTAAGTCTTTCCCCAATGCATTGGAGCGCTCTCTGGGCGCACCCTTGAAATGTATTTATTATCATGTGAGCCACATATATCATCATAAATCATTTCATCAACAACCCATATATCATAAGAGAAATGGGTTTCATTTCCTAATCATAACATTTTAAAAACTGTTTTAAAGACATGATCTTTATGTCACTTTAAACCCACGGAAAGGGGAAGCGGGTTTCATGTAAGTAAATACCAGAATTTAAATTAGAATATTTTGATATATATGTGAATACACTTGTAGAAATAAGAGCTTTGATTATTTAATTTATGACATAAAATAATTTTTAGAAAAAATAGAGACATTTTGAGATGAAAATTCTACAGCATAACGGCTATGTTACAAGGTTTTAGAAAACATTGAAAAGGGAGGGAACATGGGTCACCCACTCATAAATGATCCATAAAACAGTAGGGGGACAGAATATAAGGGATTTAAGAATATTGTAATGAAATTTGAACGATATACCATATGAAATGAAAAACATTGAAGTGAGACAAAAATAAGATATCTCTTATGAAAATTCGGCAGCTTAACGGCGTCACTTAAACTTCAATAAAAAAAGATTTGACAAGATTAAATAGGGTCTCTCATAATATGATCATAAGATATCATTATTATAGATATATAGATCATAACCCAACATAATAAAAAGTAACTTGAAAGACTTGACAAGAAAATCAAACTTGAAAATGAGAAGGGTGAAAGAATCCCTTAAAAATTCGGCTGCCTAACAGCGTCACATAAACATTCAGAAAAAGAAATAATGAGAGTAAGAGGGGATCTATCATCATATAAACATGAAAAGGGAAGTAAGAGGAATATAAAAGAACATCCTCTCACAAAATAACATGGAGCATAAAAGGAATGACATAAAAGAGATTACATGAAAAGAAAGAGAGAGGTCAGATCCCTTACCTTAAAACGTAACTCTTAAAACTCAATGGTTTGGACCTTGAGGGCTTGGGGGAACCTTGGGAGGACTCCTTGGGAGGTAAGGAGACTCAAACTTCGTTGGGGAGATTTGGGAGTGAAAACTAAAGGAGGAAAGGGTGGGTATTTATAGGCAATGTGGGGGACAAGACATTAATGGCCAAGAGACACCTCACAAGTGTTTTTCTCAAAACCATGTGCTCTCCCTTGGCATTTACCATGGAGTTAGGCCACATGGGGCCCCCAAAACAATAATTCATCACCCTTGGCCGGAAAAACCTTAAAATATCTCATGAAATCATCATGACATAGTTATGATTTCATTAAACATATCGAAACCCTAAAACTGTATTTTTACTATTCACTGAAAAACTCATCTTACTCAGAAAAAAATCCATAATTTTCACCTTAACCAAATATTGACGCTCTAATTAAATTTATGAACTCCATTTTATAAATATAATTTTCTAAATATGTTTAATTTAATTTTTAAATAAAAGAACTATTCATCGGGAATTAATTTTTTTCAAAAAAATCCCCAAAAATTAACATAACATTATATCGATGCTCTGAGTTCAAAAATAAAGTCATTTTTATAAAAATAATTTTCTAATTATTTTTAATTAAATTTTTAATTAAAAAACACTATTAGCCCAGAAAAAATAATACTTGGCTAATAATTTATGAAACTGTTATTTACCCATTTTATTGAATAAAATTACTTAATCTAGGTGTCTAAATTCTATTAAAACTGTCTTTGAGTGAAATTACTAATCCATTTGGTCACATTACTAATCCTAAGCGTAAAATCACTATTCATGATTTACTATTCATCAAAAATTAAAATGATCTTATTAGACTCCAAATTCTATATTGAACACTTTTGTAGAAGACAATTTTTTTAATATCATTACACATGATTAATTATTTAGGGTTTACATAAATATTTTAAAATATCCTTTTTTCAAAACTCATCAATAAAATACATCCTAAAATTATCCAGACATTTGAAATTTCACAAACATCACTAAAGGAAGAAATCTTAATTCATTCATCCCAAAGGATTACACAAAGTAGCTAGGGTCTCATCACATAACCCCTTATAACAGCGGCATATGACCTATGTGTAATGTGTGCTATATTGAGAGAATCTGAGGGAGGCTCAGATAACATTGCCCTAGTAGTAATCTCTACTAATTTGAACTTCTCCCGCAGGCGTTTCCGTTCAAGCTTGACACACTGGATTTCGGCTTGGGCTTGGTCCAAAGCGAAGCCCACAGATGCTACCTCCTCCCCAACCACTGATAAGTGGGCTTCATAAGGTTCGAGTCTACTAGATGAAGCCATTGACTCCTCTTTTTGCATTAACCATTAACATCTTATTTAATAATTAAGAGTAAGTTAATATACTACCCAAAAAGATTGGGTCGTTACATTCTTCCCCCCTTAAGAAATTTCGTCCCCGAAATTTATACATGAGGCCTTGTCGAAAAGGTGAGGGTACATTTGCTTCATTGTTTCCTCAGGCTCCCAAGTCGCTTCTTCATATTTATGATTCCTACACAACACTTTCACAAGGTGGGTAGTCTTGTTTAGTAGAACCTTGTCTCTATGGTCCAAGATCCCCACTGGCTTCTCCTCATAATAGAGGTCATTTTCCAATTATACCACCTCTGGGTTCAGTACATGCGAATGGTCGGGTATGTACTTCCTCAAGAGAGATACATGGAAGACATTGTGAACTTGAGATAGGTTCGGTGGAAGTGCTAGATGATAGGCCATAGCTCCTATGCGATATAGGATTTCATTGGGGCCAATGTACCTAGGGCTGAGCTTCCCTTTCTTCCCAAACCTCATGACTCCCTTCCAGGGAGAAATTCAAAGGAATACTTTGTCACCAACACCAAACTACAAGTCCCTTCGATGATTGTCATCATAGCTCTTCTTCCGACTCTGAGCAACATTTATGTGTTGTTGGATGGCATGAACCTGTTCTGTCATCTCTTGCACAATATCAGGCCCAATAAGCTTTCTCTCACCAGTTTCATCCCAACATGTAAGAGTTCTACATTGCTTTCCATACTGAGCTTCATAGGGTGCCATCTGAATACTCGAATGGAAGCTGTTTTTATAGGAGAAATCAACTAATGGGAGGTGTTGATCACATCCACCATTAAATTCCATTGAGAATAATCTCAGGATGTCTTCGAGTGTCTGAATAGTCCTTTCATATTGGCCATCAGTTTGAGGATGATAGGACGTGCTAAAATTCAATTCAGTATTCAGAGCATGTTGATGACTTCTCCAGAATTTTGATGTGAATCTTGGGTCACGATCAGACACGATGGATAGTGGTACCCCACGCAGCCTTACCACTTCCTTCACGTATATCTTGGATAGCTGATCCAGAGAGAAATCTTCCCGAATAGAGATAAAATGGGCTATCTTGGTGAGACGATCCACAATAACCCATATCGCATTGTTTCCTTTGGATGTTTTTGGGAGACCAGTTACAATGTCCATAGTGATATTATCCCACTTCCATACTGGTATGGGTAGCGGTTGTAATACCCCCTTAAGAATTTTTCATTCTGCATTTACTTGCTGACACACCAAGCACCTTGTAGTGTAATCATCAATCTCCCTCTTCATGTTATCCCACCAATAATGATCACGAAGGTCTATATACATCTTTTTTCTTCCCGGATGTATTGAGAAAGTAAAGCTATGAGATTCATCCCTCAGTTCTTTCTTTATCTCTGGAATAGATGGAACACATAGTCTTGTATGAAATTTCAATTCACCTTCTTGATCAATATTGAAATCAGGGAACTTCCCATCTTTTACAGCCTCCAACATCTCCTACAGCAAAGGATCTTCTTTTTTAGCCTTCTTGATCTTCTCTAGTAAGGAAGGTTGAGAAATCATTTGGGATAGGGTTGATGATGTCCCTTTCCTTATAATTCCCATGTCCAGTTTTACTAGATCTTTAATCAAGGGATCTCCTAGGATCCTTATTGTTGCCAGAACAACATGGTATTTCCTACTTAAATCATCTGTGACTTTGTTTGCTCTTCCAGGGTGAGAATGAATTGAACAATCATAGTCTTTAATAAGATCCATCCATCTCCTTTGTCTCATGTTCAATTCTTTCTGTGTGAAAATATACTTTAAACTTTGGTGGTCGGTGTATATATCAAATTTCTCCCCATAATGATAGTGCCTCCATATCATTAGAGAAAAAAACAACTCCCGCTAGCTCTAGATCATGCGTAGGATAATTCTACTCATGAATATTCAACTGTCGAGATGCATAAGCAATTACCTTTTCATTTTTCATGAGGACGCACCCAAGACCTTTCAGAGATGTATCTCTAAAAATAATGAATCCTTCTCCGATAGAGGTTAGTGTTAACACAGGTGCAGTAACCAATCTCTTCTTCAGCTCTTGGAAACATTCCTAACATTCCATTGTCCAGATGAACTTAACCCAATTTCGAGTCAACTTGGTTAGTGGATTAGAAATCCATGAAAAGTTTTTCACAAACCTCCTATAATATCCCGCTAAACCAAAGAAACTACTAATCTTAGATACTGTTGTGGGTTGAGGCCACACCTCCAGAACCACTGTCTTTGCAGGGTCAACCGATATTCCTTCATTGGTTACAATGTACCCCAAGAAATCCACTTGTTGTAACCAAAATTCACACTTTCTAAACTTTCCAAAGAGCCTCTCCTTCCTCAATGTTTTCCAAATAACCCTCAGATGATCTTCATGCTCCTCACGAATTTTTGAATATATCAAAATATCATCAATAAAAACAACCACAAAGTTATCAAGGAAGTCCTTAATGACTCTATTCATCAAATCCATGAATATAGCAGGAGCATTAGTCAAGCCGAAGGGCATAACAGTAAACTCATAATGCTCATATCTTGATCGGAAGGAAGTCTTTGGAATATCTTCCTTCTTCACCCTCAGTTGATGATAACCAGATTGAAGGTCAATCTTGGAGAAGAATTGAGCCCCACGAAGTTGGTCAAATAAATAATCAATTCTTGGAAGAGCGTATTTTTTCTTCATTGTGATCCCATTCAGTTCTCTATAATCAATACATAGCCGCATTGATCCAACCTTATTCTTCACAAAGAGAACTGGTGCTCCCTAAGGAGACACACTCAGACGGATAAACCCCTTCTCCAACAAGTCTTGGTGTTGTTTATTTAACTCTTCTAGCTCCACATTTTCCATTCTATATGGAGTCATTGATATCGGTTGAGACCTAGGTACGAGTTAAATGGAGAAATATACCTCTCTTTTGGGGGGAGGTCCATGTAACTTCTCAGGAAATACATCAATGTATTCCTGAACAATTGGATCATCTTCTATTGGTATGATCCCTTCTCCTTCTTCATCATCACTGATTAACTCCATAAAGAAATATATAGGAGGTTCTTCTAGATATGGATCAGTTCGGGATATCTCTCTATGGAAGATAACTGTAGGTTGTTTATTCCAGAATATTGAGATTTCATTACTTCTGCATTTGATCTTAGCATTATACTTTGAGAGACAGTCCATCCCTAGTATAACATCGAATTCCAACATGGGAATGACTACTAGATTTGCGATAAGATTGTGCTCACTAAAGTAAACAATAGAGTCTCTATACACTGTTGATGCATGGATAATCCCACATGGAGTCTTGACTGACAACTCTACCTCAAGAAATTATGAGATTGATTATATATTCTTTGAATACTTGGAGGAAATAAAGGAATGCGTAGAACCAGAATCAAACAAAGTAGTTGCTAGTTTCGAGATGACAAAAAGAGTACATGCTACCACGTCATTCAGAGCTTCCACTTCAGTTGTTTTGATAGAAAAAGAACGACCTTGCTCCCCTGGCCTTTGCTGAGGTTGATGGTGATTCCCCTCCACTGCCCTTGGATTTGGACGGAGATTAGCATACTGCCCAAGCTGTCCACACTTGAAGCAACGGACTTCGGGTAAGGCCAGAACCATCTTTCCTCTATCGTTAGTGTTGGGGAGTTGAGGCTTCACCTCACTACGACAATTCCGAGAAATATTTCCTCCTATTCCACACTTGTAGCACTTTCCACTTCCGACCAAGTAGTTACCCAGATGCTTCTTCCCACATTTATTGCATGTGGAAAGTTCCATTTGCTTTCCACCTCTTCCCTGATCAAAATTCTTCCCTAAACTAGGCTCCAATGATCTTTTCTTTTCATTTGATTTATGAGACCACTGTGTCTCACCAAACACTAGCTCGACTTTCATTGCACTCCGCACGATCTCCTCGTAGCTATCATAGTCCTGGTTGGATAAATTCTTCTGCAGATAAGGTCTTGTTCCACCGAAAAATATACCAACCTTCCCACATGGATCCATGACAAAGCTAGAGGTATATCGTGAAAGTCGGGTGAAGTTCATCTCATAGCTTCCGACAGATTCGGTCTCCTTCTACTTCAGCTCGAGAAACTCTTTCTCCATTCTCGTTCTCATGGTACGAGGGAAATACATGTTAAAGAATATTCCATGGAATTCTTCCCACTCCATATCTTCCATCTCTCCTCTAGGCTTCGTGTTTTTGACCAGTGACAACCACTGATCAGCTTCTCCCTCTAGGAAATAAATAGCAAGGGTGAATTTTTCTTATTCCGAACAAAGGAGTACAGAAAAGATCTTTTCAATGGAGATTATCCATTGTTCCGCAACCAAAGGGTCAGTAGATCCACTGAATAATGGTGGTCGTTGATGCATGAAGGACTCAACAAAGTGTTGTTCCCTTCATGGTGAGGTCGGCCTCTCAGCTTGATTCAACGTATTACTCATAACTTGAGTCAGTTGGTTCATCATTTGCATGAATGTTTCCATTCTGGCTTCCATCGGAGGGCTGTCAGCACATGGTGAATTGTAGTCACCATCGACATGGTTCCTCCTATTTCCCGCCATTTTCTGAAATAATAAATCCTTAGTGAGAAACTTATTTCATTTGTGAATATTTTAACTAAGACTTCATGCTTAGACAATTACACTTTTCTATAATTCCTTCATAATGATTCATAAAAAGCTTGTGATTTACCAAACATATCCCATGGGAGTGTCATAACCAAGAGTGAAGCAAGGCCCGTTATCGTGCACCGATTCCCGTTCGAGTCTAGCTCAAAGTGGTGCTTTCGGTTTTTACCCCAATGTACATCTGTGCCAGAGTCGCCTCTACCTGCTCGTATCCATACATGGATGTATTTGTTTGATAAACCACTTACTCAATACTTACCAAAATACCAGGAAGTTTTCCTATATTTAAACTTTTCTATAGGGTTCTTCCTAAAGTTTATATATACTAATTTCCACAAATTACTAAACCATCCTTTGATACCAACTATAGCATCCCGTCTTTTTATAACATAACTTTCATTTCATTACACGGAACCGAAGATCTTTAAGGTTTAGTGTCTTTGAAACAAGGAACATAATATATGAAAAGAACATAAAACATTATTCTTAAACACTTGAAAGGCTTCTACTTATGTTCATCCAAGTTTCATTACTTCATCTCATAACCTGGGGACATAGATCAAAAGAAAGGGTGAGCAGAAGGCCCAGTAAGGGAAACAAGAGAAACATTTTACATGTGAACTTGAGATACTTCAATAAGGACATGAAAAGAACATTAAGGCATGAGAAAGAAATCATGAGATACATCATAATAAAAATAAAATTTTTCATAACATGAATATGTGGCTGAAACATTCAATATTGACAATCATTTTATTTCACCAAGGTCCATCCCCAAGGTTTCATTAAAAATTACCAAGGTTATTCACCAAGGTATCAGTCTAAAAAGTAATCTCTAGAGATTAAGTCTTTACACAATTCATTGGAGAGCTATCTGGGTGCACCCTTGAAATGTTTTTATTATAATATGAGACACATATATCATCATAAACCATTTTATAAACAACCCATATAGAATAAAAGAAATGGGTTTCATTTCATAATCATAACGTTTTATAAACTGCTTTAAAGACATGATCTTTATGTCACTATAATCCCACGGAAAGGGGAAACGGGTTTTATGTATGTAAATCCAAGAATTTAAAATAGAAAATTTTGGTATATATGTGAATACCCTTGTAGAAATAAGATCTTTGAGTATTCCATTTATAACATAAAATAATTTTGAGAAAATAGAGAGACATTTTGAGACGAGAATTCTGCAGCATAACAGCTATGTTACGAGGTTTTAGAAAACATTGAAAAGAGAGAGAACATGGGTCACCCACTCATAAATGATCCATAAAATAGTAGGGGAATAATATAAGGTATTTAAGAACATGGTAATGAAATTTGAAAGATATACCATATTAAATGAAAAACATGGTAGTGAGACAAAAATAAGATTTCTCTTATGAAAATTCGGCAGCCTAACGGCGTCACTTAAACATAAATAAAAAAATATTTGACAAGATCAAATTGGGACTCTCATAATATGATCATAAGAGATCAGTATGATAGATATAGAGAAAATACCCCCACAGAATAAAAAGGAACCTGAAAGACTTGACATGAAAATCGAACATGAAAAATGAGAAGGGTGAAAGAATCCCTTAAAAATTCGGCAGCCTAACGGCGTCACTTAAACTTTCATAAAACCAAATGATGAGAGTAAGAGGGGATCTCTCATCATATAAACATGAAAAGGGAAGTAAGAGGAATATAAAAGAATATCCTCTCACATAATAACATTGAGCATAAAAGGAATGACATAAAAGTGATTACATGAAATGAAAGGCAGAGGTCAGATCCCTTACCTTAAAACGTACCTCTTAAAACTCAATGGTTTAGACCTTGAGGGCTTGGGGGAACCTTGGGAGGACTCTATGGGAATTAAGGAGACCAGAAAATCGTTGGGGGAGAGTTGGGAGTGAAAACTAAAGGAGGAAAGGGTGAATATTTATAGGGAACGTGAGGGGACAAGGCATTAATGGCCAAGGGACACCTCACGAGTGCTTTTCTCAAAACCATGTGCTCTCCCTTGGCATTTACCATGGAGTTATGCCACATGGGGCCCCCAAAACAATAATTCATCACCCTTGTATGGTAAAACCTTAAAATATCCCATGACATCATCATGACATAGTTATGATGTCATTAAACATACCGAAACCCTAAAATTGTATTTTTACTATTCACTGAAAAATTGATCTTACTCAGAAAAAATCCCAAATTTTCACCTTAACCAAATATTGATGATCTAATTAAATTTATGAACTCCATTTTATAAAAATAATTTTCTAAATATGTTTAATTTAATTTTTAAATAAAAGCACTATTCATTGAGAATTCATTTTTTTAGAAAAATCCCCAAAAATTACCATAACATAATATCGATGCGCTGATTTCAAAAATAAAGTCCTTTTTATAAAAATAATTTTCTAATTATTTTTAAATAAATTTTTACTTAAAAAACACTATTCACCTAAAAAATAATACTTGGCTAATAATTTATGAAACCGTTATTTACCCATTTTATTGAATCACATTACTTAATCTAGGTGTCTAAATTATATTAAAACTATCTTTGAGTGAAATTACTAATCCATTTGGTCACATTACTAATCCTAAGCATAAAATCATTATTCATAATATACTATTCATCAAAAATTATGTTGATCTTATTAGATTCCAAATTCTATACTGAACACTTTTGTAGAAGGAATTTTTTTAAAAATAATTACACATAATTAATTATTTTGGGTTTACTTAAATATTTTAAAATATCATTTTTTCAAAATTCATCAATAAAATACATCCTAAAATTATCCGGACATTTGAAATTTCACAAACATCACTAAAGGAATAAATCTCAATTCATTCATCCCAAAGGATTACACAAAGAAGATAGGGTCTCATCATATAACCCCTTATAACACCGACATATGACCTAAGTGTAAGGTGTGCTATGGTGAGAGAATCTGAGGGAGGCTCAGATAACATTGCCCTAGTAGTAATCTCTACTAACTTGAACTTCTCCCGCAGTCATTTTCGTTCAAGCTTAACATGCTGGAGTTCGTCTTGGGCTTTGTCCAAAGCGAAGCCAACAGATGCTACCTCCTTCCCAATCTTTGATAAGTGGGCTTCATAAGGTTCGAGTCTACTGGATGAATCCATCGACTCCTCTTTCTGCATTAACCATTAACATCTTATTAATTCATTATGAGTAGGTTAATATACTACCCAAAAAGATTGGGTCGTTACATTAATTTATAATTAGTGGATAATTACATTACATTAAGATAAAATTCCAAAAAATTATGGTATTTTCTCTTAATAAGAAGTGACATTTTGTTATAAATATTATTTTTAATCTCTATCCAATGACAAATATACTTTAATAAAAAATGTAAAAACACACATTAATGTAATATTTAAATTTTTCAAAAAATATATTAATATAAAAAAATAATATTTTACAAACATTATAAGTTAATTATAATGTTCATGTATTTAAAATTCATTAAATTTTGTTTATGATAACAAATTATTAATGGATAAAATAATATTACAGAAAGATGAATACATATTTATTATATATTAATAAATAAATTTACATTATTTAAAAAAAGTATACATATTTTTTATTTTTTGGTTATTAATATTCATACATGATAATTGACCTCCACGTGTCAATGATCAAGAGATAAAATATTAAAATTTATATACCTACTTACAAATTAGTATAGTGATAATACGTGGTCGAACAATAGAGAGACCTAATGTTATTCTTAATTATCAATAAAAAAATTCAAACATAACAAACAATGGTGAAATCTGATGGTGATGGTGTAATATATATGATATAGTGATTGAGTGATGATTTGTGTGTGGGTGAGTGAAACTGATATGAAAAAGAGGCCGAAAAGAATATGTAGACAATAGTAGTGATAATAATCCATGGATGATCAAGGGGGAAATCAACATGTTGTTTTCAATTATAATTTCCCTTTTTCATGGACATAATTTAATGTGTCTATATCTGATTGATTTTTTGGCCTGTTTTTTTGTCTAGTCAATGTGTGATTAAATTGTCTATGCAGTTATTTGAAAAGAATTCTTTATTCGATAAACCAATGACTAAATATCAGAATTCACAAGGTTCAAATTTCATTTTTTTCTCCGTGAATCTCCATATCTCACAAGAATTATTAACCATGTAGTTTCATCCTCAGATTGAAATCATATCGAAATGTGATTTGATCAAGATCATTTTTCACTAATTCATGTGGTTTTGAAAATGTGGCCAACTAGAAAATGAGAGAGGGACGAGGGGAGAAAGAGATATACAACTAGAAGAAAATTGGTTAACAGACCAGGAAAGAGTAGATCTAACTGACTAGACAATTCCCCTATTGAATCATAGCTGTATATCCTAGTAGGAGTAAAAATTATAGTATATATGAAACTAAATATGTTTATATTGAGAAAATTTTAAATAAATAGAGTACGAAGAAATAAATCATGCTCTCCCAGTTCAATCTCCAAATGTTACAACTGTATACAAAAGTGCTTGATGGTGGATATAGTGCTCTCCAGATCTCCCACCTTAGGAATATGAAATGTAATGCTGATCTCCCACTGCTACAAGTATCTACACCTTGAGAGGGTTTGAATCCTACTCCTAGGAGTGGTCGGGGATATAGTTTTGGATGGATCGATGTGAGTTTGAATAGATTAGAGGAATTTAGTGCATTAGTGTGATGATGTTTCACCACATTGGGTGATTATTGTCGATTAGGTATCACCATGTGAAATCCTCTACTCATCACCACTACTATGTGAATGGAACTCTTTAGAATCTAATGAAAGTATTCCCTAGGCTCCATGTAGTAATTTAACCTTGATATTCTATCTCTAACCATCACTCATGTAGTTTCTCTATACCCAGAAAAAATATTTGCTAAGAACGCCCTCTAGAAACAGAAAGGATATGGAATTCAAAATAATTACAGTCAGTGAATATTAAAATTACGTTTGATTAGAATTACATATTATATGTTAATAAAAATAATTAGGCTATATAAAGAAAGAGAAAAGGATTTAAATAATTATTTTTACATGTACGAATAAATAAATAAATTATTTATTAGAAGAATTAAATTTATTGCAAAAAAATTAAATAAAAACTAAATTCATATAAATGAAATAATAAATATATATTTTTTAACAAAAAAATAATTGTTTTAAAGAATTTAAAATAATCAAATAATTTAATTTAAGTATTAAATATAATCATTAATGTTAATATGTTATATTTTCTATGAAAATTTATAATTAAATAATATAGAAATTTTAATATATAAAATACACAATATAAATATATATCAATGTTATATTTATTAATATATGTATTTTTGTTTTATAAAACTTATACTAATTATATTATACTACACATATATATCATTATTTTTACTAAATAAATTATATTAACTATTAATAATTACGTAATAAAACATATATTTTACATAATAGTCTATAAAAAATAATTAAATTACATCATTATAATATTAATTACATTAATTATATATAAATATGTTATTATATATATTATTTTATATGTTGTTTTTTATATATGATATTGAATAAAAAATAAAATAAAATAAAATCAGAAAATGAAATAGGGGAGGGGTGTTGGGTTGCGGTGGACTGAAGAGGGATTGGGTAGGCAGGATAACTGAGCAAAAGAGAGTGGTTGTCGATGTGATCCTCCCCAATGGATTCGGTGGTGAATCAGGGTGATGGAAATTTCTGGGGAGATCAGTTCGGGGACTGGTGAAGTCCTTCAGAAGGTGATCGGGGTTCCACAACTGCTCAAATGTGGGTCGGCTGAGGGTATAAAAACATGGGCGGTAAGGGTTTATAGTGTTTCAACAATTTGGGGATGCAAGAATCAGGTCTAGGATGAGGAGTAGGGCCTCAAATTCATTAAGATACAGGTCGTCCCACATGCAAGGGTGAGTTGGGTGGATGAGGCCAATTGGTATCGCGACACATGTATTGTAGAGCGTGCAACGGTGGTTCAGAAGAGGCACCCCTTGGATTTTCCATATCTGGTGATTTTTGAATTTCATGGTTGAATGGATTCAATATTCAATTTTTTTTCATTATCGGGATGTTTTTTGTTGTTTCATTTGTTTAGGTTGAGTTGATTTTGATGATGTTGTTTAATTTGTTTTTGGTTTTACATCGTTGTTGTGTTGTTGTGAGTGTGGTGGAGGTGGACGACTGTGAAGTGAAAGTATGGCATTAGTGAGTGGGGATGAAATGGTGGGATTTGTCGGTGAGTAATAGAATATAAGAGGGGGAATAATTGTCGATGAGATAATCAGGAGAGACGTCTATGTGAGTATGTGGACATAAGATTATATGGAGGAATGATGTCAGAGATACTGATGTAGTTGAGACCGATGATATAGAAAATAGATGAGTGCATTAGTATCAGTAGCATGGAGAGGGGTTATGTTAGTGTATGTGGGATAGTGGTGGAATGACAATGTTGGTGGGACTGATTGAAGGGGTGCATCAGTGGCAAATTTTACTCAATGATAGGCAATGGCAGTGTCACCGAAACATCACATCACAAAAGATATGTTGATCAAAATAAATTAATAAATAAATAAACTTATATCAAAAAAATTAAATAAACTATGTTTGTAAATTAAAACCAATATATTAGAATAGTTAATAGTAAAAAAATATAACTAATTACAATATTGAAAATTAACATCAAACAAAAAAAGATAGTTGAACGGTTATTTATCAACTTAATTAATTAATATAATGAAAGAAATTAAAATATAAAAATTGCTAAAAATTAATAATTAAAGAATAGAATTAAATTGTTAAAACTAATTTAACTGTTTAAATGAATAAAAATTAAAATTAGTTATTTATTTACAATTGAAATAATGAATTAATTAAATTAATGAGTTTAAAATTATTAAATTGATAAATATTTACAAAATAATTAATCATATCAATTGTTATTTGGGATAAAACATAACAATTATATAATTAAATTGTTAATAGAATAAAAAATGAATGTAAAAAGGGAATAAAATAATTAATTACATAATTAAAAAATTAACAGAAATAATCACTAATAATAAATTTTAAACACAAAATCATTCATTTTACCAATATAATCTACAAAATAAAACTATTAATAGGTACTATATAGAATACATTATTTAAATAAGAAACAATTGAAAAAAGTTGTGAAAATTGTTGTGGAAGACAATACTAAAATATAACCACATCAAACTCCCCCAAACAAGAATCATTTTTCCCTCAAATAAAGGCATGTATTTGACATTAAAATTCAAAAAATATTTGTGATATTCAGTTCAAAAAGAGAATGCATAAACTTTTACTAACTGGGGGATAAAACCTGGTTAAGATTTACTGAGAATGTTAAACATAATTGCACCGCATTGTTTCAATGACTTGATGAAAATGAAAGGATACACCAATTATTCCACTAATAAATATTTCATGCCTTATATATGATGTTTCATAATTTTACAACTCCACTTAATTTTACGTCTCAATCCCAAAAGTGATTACAAGATAGAAAAAATCGAATTAAAACTTTAACCAAAGGAACTATAATGTTTAACTTTCTTCAAGGTCCAAATAATGTTTTTTTGAATGAAATTATTGATACCACATAAATTTTATTTAATTAAGTTAGTTTCTCACTTCTTTATTTAGGTTCAAAATTTCCCTTACCTAAATGAGCTCATTTTTTGACACGACACTTAATTTTAATTTCTATGAGCCATATTTGATGTACATAACACTATATGTAGCACTTATTCCAGTTTTTTCACTACCCGTCCTCGGGGCCCGTGCCGTGACTACCCCAAGCCCGCCTTTCATAGGCCAGTGGTTGGCGACTAGAACCAAGGCGTAATTCCCGGTAAAAAGGTAAGGCATTTCCTTTGTAATGTAAATAAACCTCTCAGAGCAAGAAAGAAGAAGTAAACACTAAGTAAAAACTAGGTACAATAGTAAGTGCGGAAAAGTAAGTGGGCTCGAATACAAACCTAAACTGAAACTAAAGTACATCTAGAAAGGGGAAACATCAACTGAAAGTAAAGCCGCAACGTCGAGCTGTCCACTGGAAGTCCCACCTGAAGGGTTGGTAGAGATAGCCTCCACAACTGCTCGGGTCCAGCCATCCTCTCCGATCACGTCCCGCCCAGTGGTCCACCTTCAGGTACCGTCCTGCTCCGCAAGCCTCAGCCACGATCAAGGTTGTCCGTTGTCTGCAACCAACACAATGTAGTGCGGGAATAGCTAGTATAGGGGTGAGTATAAGATACTCACTAGGGACCCCGAGACCCCCCGAAGGTCTCCCAGAATCCACAAAGGATAATCCAAAAAGGAATGATACAATCATGAAGTAACATCCGACACTACTTAGGTATATAACCAACAATATACCTAAGTCATCAATTTCCAGTTCGACTCCAACATCCAAGCCCAAATTCGATCACGTCCACACATGATAGCACAACCCAATCCACATAGGAAAGCAAGTCAGGATTCAGCTCACATAGGTATACTTCTTCATAAGATGATATAGATGATAAGATGTAGCCTCTGATTCATCTAAGCCGTCAGACCCACACATGATCGATAGGTACTATCCCCCGCAAGGACCCACAAAGGATTGATAGGTAACTAACCTCTGCAATAACCCACACAGAATCGGGCCCACACAAGATCTGTAGGCGCTGTCCCAGAGAGGACTGCTGAGCACTGACCCACACAAGATATGAACCATAGAGGATCGGTAGCACTGATCCACATAGGATCGCTAAGTGCTGTAGTCGTCGCCGTCGAATTCACGGAGGATTTCTGCATAGGCGTCATCGTCGTCGCAGTCACAACCAGCTCTAGGGTTCTCGCACACAACAAGCTCGTTCGGGAGGGTCCGCTCCATGATCCGAGGGGCTGATACATCAACTGAAACGGAGTCCAAAGTTAATGTATCCAAAAGTTCTGTATCGTCTACAGGAACTCAACGTCACAGACAGCGCGTCAATCGGACGCCCAGTCTGAGAGTTATTGGCTTTTTCGTCCCAGGGGCCCGGTTGGGTTTTAAGTCAAAAACAACCCGACCATACACCAATTTCATCCAAACCTCAAGCAGAGTAATCCAAAAGGTCTGTCTCCCTTAGGGGAATCCAACAAAGTCGACGGCACGCCAATCGGACGTCCGGAGCTCAAGTTATAAGTGTTTCCGCTCAGAGGGCCCGGTTGGTTTCGTGTACGAACCAACCCGACCGAACCCAAAGATCTCCAAAACCATGAGTGTAATATACCGAAACGACCATCTCGATCCTAGGATCGCATCGTAGCTAACCGTGCGTCGATTGGAGGTCCGCAGCCCATGTTATGGGAAAAAGAACGTAAGAGCTCTGATATTAGGGGGTTCGGGCCTGGTCCAACCCGGCCCAGTACCCCCTGAGTCAGCCCGAACCGGGTCGACCCGACCCGGGGACCGGGTCCGGCCCGATTGGGCGTGGCCCGGCCTGGCCGTGGCCCGGCCTGGCGGACCGGCGCGCAAGCGCTGGTCAGGGACAGGTGGCTCGTCCGTTTCGGCCGATCGGATGGGGGTGTGGGGGGGCGCGCTTCCCCCCGCAATTTTGTAACTGCGGCCCCCATGTGGGGGGCCCTCTCTAGTCTGGCCATCTGGAGGTTACGAACCCTCGACTCTTACTCTGACCGGCCGGCCCGCTCCGGCCGGCCGGCTGCTGCCGACACGGGACCGGCGCTGGCCAGTCCCCCTACTCTGATGCCGGCGGCCCGGAACCAGCCACCAGTCCCTGCTCTACCGTGGCCTATGGCCGCGACCGTGGTCCGCCTGGCGCCGCGTGATGGCGCCGCGCCCCTTCGCCGCAGCCCCGCTCCGGCCGCGGTGCCTTCGGGGTTCTCCGGCGCGGCACGACAGCACCGCGACCTTGTTCGATTCAACGACGTGGCATGGCGGCGTCGCACATTTCTTCCCGCAAGACCCCATGTGGTACGACGACACCGCTCCATCACCTTTCCAATCCACCACAAGGTAGACAAGAGAAAAAGGGCAGGAGGGTCGGCCGTGTTTGTGCGATCTGGCCCCATCCCGTTAACTGATAACTAGCGGTCCAATTGTACAAGGATAGATGACGAAAGAAAACATGAATATCATCATCAACAAAATTTCCCTACCTCTAGTGTAGTTTGAACGGAGGATTGTCGTGAAAAAACCGTCACGGAAGGAGAATCATCGCGTCACGGAGAAAAGATTCGTCGGCGTCGCGTCGTCGATCTCCGAGGATCCGGTGTTCTTGTCGACCTTCATCGGAGGTCTGCGTTCTTCGCGTTCTTCACGTTCTTCATTGAGGAAGAAGAACATCAAGATATTTTCCTTTTCTCCCAAAGACTCCACACAACAAGTTCCAACAATAATAAAATAAGTAGTTCACTTATTTTTTTAACATGACTTAATAATTTTGAATTTCAAACATTGAATTAAACCACTTAATTAATTCATGTCAAGTTGTCTTAATAAATGGAGGGTTATGGAAGTTTTGGGAAAATGAAGGGGCAAGGTTCTTGTGGGCCCAACCATTCTCATAACCTCCCATGGGAATTTAGGTGGTTACCCCAACTTACACTCAAAGTATTAACCTCTTAGAAAGAAATAAAAATTGTAGCTCAATTTTTATTTTTAACTTCCTAAACTTTTAACAACATCTCCCTTGTAAACGCAACTTTGTAGAAGGTGTTCCTAAGAAATTACCGGCGCTGCGAATCCATCGGTGACCTTGGAATTCGATTCCGAGAACGGGTTAAAAATTTAGAAAAATCCCGCTCATTCGTTCACTGAACATACACGAGCTAAAAATCGGATATAAATTCTGTGCACACCGGGCCTCAGTATCAAGTGCCGTCAGAAACTGTGTTCTTGTAAAATCCCAAATAAAATTAAGAAAAAATATCCCTTGAAATTTATGGGCCTTTAAATTACTCCCACCTCAGGGATTTATGTCCCCGTATAGATACATCACAAACTAGGGGAACAAATGTGGGTACTGCGCACGCATCTGAGCCTCCCGCTCCCAAGTTCTCTCCTTGAGGTTCCCGTGCTGCCATATGATGCGCACTAGAGGAATCGACCGTCCATGTAGGACCCGCTCCTATCGATCCTTGATCTCCATTGGGGCATCTGCAAAAGTCTCTCCATCGTCAATGTCCACCTCCCCATGGTCAATGATATGCGTCGGGTTGTGCAGGTATCTCCTTAGCTGGGATACGTGGAAATCATCATGCCCTCAGTGCAAATGAGGTGGTAGAGCCAGGTGATAAGCCACCTCACCAATCGTTCTGAGGACTTGGAACGGTCCGATGAAGCATGGAGACAACTTGCCGCCTCAGCCAAATCATTGTAATCCACGTCGAGGTGAGACCTGCAAAAAGACGTGGTCGCCATCCTCGATCTCTAATGGCCTCCGCGTCCTATCAGCATAAGACTTCTACCGGCTCTGAGCTGTCATCATCCACTCCTAGATGACCTGGACCTTCTCGGTCATGGCTTGGACCATCTTAGGTCCCACAAATGCTGACTCCCCAGGGTCGTTCTAGCACAGTGGTGATCTGCAAGGTCGGTCGTACAACTCCTCGTATGGTGCCATCCTGATGGTTGATTGGGAGCTGTTGTTGTACACGAACTCCACCAAGGGTAGGTGGTCCTCCCAGCAATGACCAAAGTCAAGGGCAATGCATGGAGCATGTCCTCGAGAGTCTGAATTGTCCCCTTCATCTGAACATTTGTCTGAGGTTGAAAGGCGGTGCTCAGACGTAGTTGCATCACGATCGCCTCCTGCAACCCCTTCCAAAGCCGGGAAGTGAAGCGAGCATATCGACCAGAGAGTATAGATTATGGCACACCCTGAAGCCATACAATCTCCTGAACGTAGATACTTCCCAAGCTCTTCACTGATCCATACTCTCTGATGGGTAAGATATAACGACCCATACTTTACATACATCGTTAATACTTCAAAATTGAAGCACACTTATTACAAAATATGACAAAACCACAAAGGACCGTATAGGTATAGTGTCTTTAGAAACTGGGAAACATAAACAACTGGTTCATAAATCTTCTACAGTGTCTCCCATTTATTTCATCATATCTAGGGTCCCTTTTAGAATATTCTTCTTAATATCCATATTCCTGACCTGGGGAAAAGAAAACATACAATAAAGGGTGAGCTCAAATGCTCATCAAGGACAAATAAACGAAATAAAAATCATATCATATCTTTTTGAAAATTATAACCTGCAAAAGAGATCATAATATCTTAACATGGAATAAATCATAGAAGTGAAAATGAGATCCCCATAATCATAACATAAAACTTGAAACATTGTGGCATGCACACATAATCATGGAAAATAATTTCTTGTTAGTCATGACTCATTGCCAAGACTATCTTAGCGGACAAAGTCCATTTCTGAACCGAGTTCCCTCCTCGTTTCAGCCCTGTATCACTGAACCGAAATAACCTTCCGTTCCAGCCATGTCTATCTCATAAGATATAAAATCTTTACCCAATGCATTGGAGGGAGATATAGGTCCCACCCATCTTATAATTAATCCTTTCTTATGTGTTCCACATAATAATAAATCATACATCATCGCATAACACATGTAACAAAAATGGGATTCTTAAAACATCATGAAATCATAAAACAAATCATATAAGGTAAATGACTTAATAAAAATAATTTCATCAAAACATAATCAAATCAATGTAATAATAGGGATAAAAACAGAGCCCTATATTATCTTATATGGAAAATAATTTTGATAAAACATTTGAACTCCATTCTTGAGGAAAATATCCTTTCTACTTCAAAAACACTTTTCTTTTCGTAACATGTCATACAATTATAAACTAAAAGAAGTTGATTAAAAATAAACTTGAAAACTTATAAAGGGAGATTCTTGGAAATAATGTTTTAAAAATCCATTCATGCCGTATAAGTTAAAAAAAACATTCTTCATACTTTTGTCGGAAAAGTCAAAAAGTACCTCGTACGAAAAATGAAAAAAGATTCCTTTCATATATTTTACTAAAAACTCACCGAATGGTAAAATTAGATATAAACTATTTTAGAAGGATGGAAATAATATTACACATTGAGGGAACATGGATGTGGATGATAAAATACACCCTAGTAATTACCAAAGTAAAAACAATCTCGGATAAAAGTGAGATTGTGATATTTCCATTACCTTAGGTCCGATTTGCTTTGTACGTGTCCGATGTTCCTGTATAATGGTTTAAATAATGTTATTGAATTATTCCAAAATCATACATATTGATATGATATCATATATTTTCATATTCTTAGCTTCTTATTAGTAATATTTCATTGTTACTTGTTACTCGGGTCTTTATTGCCTTTTGTTCTTATGCGTGTTTTGCCGAATAAATTCTTATTATTCTTTTAAGGTTATAGATACCTTATATCCAGAATGGTATTAGTGTAACATATATCATATTTATTCATTCAATTCATTTATATAATTACTATGTAATTATGATCATGTAGAACGAGTCACATCACATCGTGGAGACGGTATTCCGTACGTACGCACGAGCGATGATATTGTTCCCATGATCGTGGAACTGTATTTAAGTGTATTTATACTATTTCACTATCAATATCACTTTATAATAATCATATATAGTTACTCATTACACCATTATACCCATCCTTGTAAGGTGATGGTGAAAAATAGATTACACCACGGTGTGGAGACGGTATTCCGTACGTACGCACGCGCGGTGATTTCATTTTTGCGTAGGATGGATAGAAGGTGAATTAGGTTTGTTTCATATTTATAATAACATATCAGTATGTAAGTAATACAGATGTTATTACTTTATCATGAAACAACTAAAGAAGAAGAAGTTGAAGAAGAAGGAAATTGAAAAGATCGGTAATGGATATTACCTCTTCTTTGAAACGCCTCTTTGAATCCTCCACTTAGGGAACTATGATTGGTCATTGAAGAAGACCAGGACCTCTAGGAATATTCTAGGGAAGTGGAGAAGGGATTTTGGCAGGGGTTGGACGAGCTTGAGTGCTCAAATTGGTGTGAGGAGGAGGGGGAGGAGGTGCCCTTTTATAAGGGAGGATATGGGCACCTTAGGAATATCTCAAAATATTATTTTATATTAAAGTCAAAATCGGTTTATAATGGTTCCAAAGGGTCTTATTTCGAGGGTAAAGTGGGGATGGGTCGAAATCCTATCAACCAATAGGATTTAGACAAGTTTCGGTTATTATTTTAACCTTATCAATTAAATTTAACTCTAAGTTAAATAATTTAACCTTTACCGTGATATTTTGTTTTCTTACACTATATGGTTAATACACATACTATGACATGCCAAACGAACCCCAAGCTGTTTATTATTAATATATATATCATTATCTAAGTCATTTGGCCTAACCTTAGATTTTTAAGAATAAAATAACAATTAATAATATAATATTTTATTTAAAAACTATTTTGTGTCAATTTTGACACTATTTGATATATGATTTTTGTGAAAGTCATAATTGAATTATATGTTCGAACCAAGTTTATTAAATCAACACTAATATATCAGAGTAACCTATAAAATTAGTGGAATTCTTAAAAAGTCTCAAATTACATTTCTTTGAGCATTTATAACATCAATTATGTTAACATTTCTTTAAAAGGGTAATTACTGCATCATCGTTGTGTCATAAATAAATTAATTTATTTAAAGTCTAAAAATTATAAATAAAATATAATTATGTAGGAAATCGTTTTATCTTTCTAATGAATATTTATAGTCGAATTTATCTTATGTATAACCCCATATTAAAAGTGTTCTAGTTATTAAACATTGATTTTATCTATTTTAACTATTCATTAAATAAAATAATATTAAATGTCATAATCTAATCTAAGTGGACCTAAATGGTCATATTATATTCATAAGGTTGTTTTTGGTCGAATTACACTTATCCAATAGAATTAGGACATGTTTTAGGGTAATTGTAATATCATATTTACCCTTAGTTACCGTATTTACTATTAACCGCGGTAAAAAAAAGTAAAAAGTTACTATTCAACAAAAAAATATTTTTATCTCATTGAACCACATTTTACTTACTGATCCCAACCGTGTCTGTCGGATTTTCAAAATTCCATTCACAGAAGCGGTAAAATTATTTTTTATGCAAAATTCAGTTTTAAACCTACCACTTAGTGGTTTCACTATTCATCAAAAATTGAAAGTTTTCAGAAAAATACCAAAATTTCACCCTAGGCTAATTTCGATATTCCGAATCCCAAAATGAAGTCCATTTTGAAAAATAAAATTTATAAAATTTCATAAAGTGGTTATTACTATTCATAATGGCTAGTTTTAATAATATTTTAATAACATATCGTTGTTTAGTGAAACTCGGTATTGCGTACGACGCAAGTTATCGGGGAAGGTCGCGATTTCGTGTAAAACAAGCCAAGCAAGTGTTGTGTAGAAAAAGATTCCTTTGATGATTTATATAACATAAATGTCTCGGGTGTTACATTCTACCCCCCTAAAAATGAATTTTTCCCTCGAAATTCGTCACTTTGTACAAAAATATGAGGATACCTCTCCCTCATCATATCCTCAAGCTCCCAAGTAGCTTCTTCTAATTGGTGGTTCCTCCATAAATCTTTCACCAAGCGAGTGGTCTTGTTTCGTAGGAATTTTTTGCTACGATCCAGAATCTCTATCGGCTTTTCTTCATAAGAAATATCTCTCTCCAGCGGTACAACTTCTGAGCTGAGTACATGTGAAGGATCAAGTATTTAGTATCTCAGGAGAGATACATGGAACACATCGTGAACTTGAGAGAGATTCGGTGGAAGCGCCAATCGGTAAGCTACCTTCCCAACACGATCCAGTATTTTGAAAGGACCGATATATCTAGGGCTCAACTTCCTCTTCTTTCAAAATATCATAACCCACTTCTAGGGAGATATTCGTAAGAACACTTTATCACCCACTTCAAACTCTAGGACTTTTCTTCGGTTGTCGGCATAACTTTTCTGTCGACTCTGAGCTGCTCTTATGTGTTTTTGAATAGATCTGACCCTTTCTTCCATTTCATCAATGAGATCAGGTCCTAATAGCTTTCTTTCCCCAACTTCATCCAAGAAAGTTGGAGTCCTGCATTTCGTTCTATAGAGAGCTTCATAAGGAGCAATCTGAATACTAGAGTGAATGCTATTATTATATGAAAATTCCACCAAAGGTAGGTGTTGATCCCAACCACATTTGAAATCCATAGAGCAAGCTCTTAACATATATTCTAGAGTTTGAATTGTTCTCTCAGACTGACCGTCTGTCTGAGGATGATAAGTAGTGCTGAAACTCAACTCTGTATCCAGAGTATGCTGAAGACTTCGCCAGAACTTTGAGGTAAATCTCGGATCCCGATCAGAGATAATAAAAAGTGGTACTTCATGCAATATTACCACTTCCTTTACATATATCCTGGAAAGCTGATCCAGAGAGAAATCCTCTCTAATAGCAATGAAATGTGCATACTTTGTAAGACGATCAACTATGACCCAGATAGCATTATTTCCATTGGATGTTTTAGGAAGTCCTGTGACAAAGTCCATAGTGATGTTTTCCCATTTCCATTCGGGTATGGGTAATGGTTGTAACATCCCCTTAGACTTCGGTCTCTCAACTTTAACTTCTTGACAAACCAAGCATCGAGAGACATATTCAGCAACATCTCTTTTCATGCCATCCCACCAGAAGTACTCTTTCAGGACCCTATATATCTTCATGCTTCCAGGATGAATAGAGAATGACGAACTATGAGCCTCATCCAGCAGCTCCTTCTTTAATTCGGGGATGGGAGGAACACAAATCTGATTCCTGAACATTATTATCCCATCACAATCAAGGTTGAATTCAGGAACATTTCTCACCTTCTTTTTTAACTAGAAATCTTCCTTCTGAGCCTCTTTAATCTTCATATGTATAGATGGTCTAACATTCATTTAAGAAAAATAAGATTTTTCCCCTTCCATTATAATTCCAAGATCCATCCTTTGTAAATCCATAAATATTGGATCTTTTGTGATCCTCATCATGGATAAACTAGGATGGTCTTGTCGACTTAATGCATCTGTCACCTTGTTTGCTTTCCCAGGGTGGTAATGGATTGGGCAGTCATAATCCTTAATCAGCTCCAACCATCTTCTTTGACACATATTCAGCTCCTTTTGTGTGAAAATATACTTTAAACTTTTATGATCAGTATAAATATCACACCTTTCACCATAAAGGTAATGCCTCCAAATCTTTAATGCAAAGATTACCACAGGTAACTCCAAATCATGTGTTGGGTAATTTTTCTCATGGATTTTCAACTGTTGTGAGGCATAAGCTATCACCATATCATTTTGCATGAGAACACACCCCAATCCCTTCTTGGATGCATCACTGTAGATCACAAACCTTTCTCCACTACAATGCAGTGTGAGCACAGGTGCACTGGATAACCTTCTTTTCAACTCCATGAAATTCTCTTCACATTCCTCTGTCCAAACAAACTTAACTCCTTTTCGAGTCAACATGGTGAGTGGATTAGATAATCGTCAAAACTCTTTCACAAAACGTCGATAATATCCAGCCAAACCATGAAAACTTCGGATCTCAGTTACTGTTGTTGGTCTCGACCATCTTTCGATAACCTCTGTTTTTGCTGGATCCACAGATATCCCCTCTTTTGAGATTATGTGACCCAAAAATGAATCTTTTTGAAGCCAAAATTCACACTTGGTAAATTTGGCATAAAGCTTCTCCTTTCTCAGGGTCTTCAATATAATTCTCAAGTGAGCTTCATGTTCTTCCTTGCTCTTTGAATAAACAAGAATATCGTCTATAAAGACTACCACAAATTGATCAAGATAGTCTCTAAAGACTCTATTCATTAGATCCATGAAGATAACAGGGGAATTAGTAAGACCAAATGGCATCACTATAAATTCATAGTGTCCATACCTTGTATGGAAAGCCGTCTTTGGTATATCCTCCCTTTTGACCCTTAATTGATGATACCCTGAACGCAGATCAATCTTGGAAAAGTATTGAGCTCCGCGTAGTTGGTCAAATAAGTCATCAATGCGTGGGAGAGGATATTTGTTATTGACAGTGATCTTGTTAAGTTATCGGTAATCAATGCAGAGTCTCATTGATCCATATTTCTTTTTAACAAATAGAACAAGTGCTCCCCAAGGTGACGCACTAGGGCGTATGAATCCCTTCAAGATTCTCTTGGAGTTGCTTCTTCAATTCCTGCAACTCAATTGGGGCCATTCTATAAGGTGTCTTTGAAATAGGCAAAGCACCCTGTACGAGTTCTTTTGAAAACTCAACTTCACGATTTGGTGGATGACCCGGTAATTCCTCCGGAAAGACATCATCAAACTCCCGTACGATGGGTATATTCTTAATCGCTAGTTTCTCACCAACCATTTGAGATAAATAACCTTCATTTAGTGGAATCAATACCCATAAAATGGAAGAAATTTCCACTGGAAGGTTATGTTCATCCTTTCATTGATAGACGATCATAGATTGATCTGGAATAAGAAATGTGACTTCCCTTCTTTGGCAATTGATATGAGCTCCGTATAAAGAAATCCAATCCATGCCAAGAATCACATCGAATTCCACTAAAGGAAGGATCACCAGATTTGCAGGAAGAACATTCCCACAAACTTCGATCGGAGAAGAATTATAAGCTTTTGATGCGATTGATGTGCCATTAGGTGTTTTCACAGCTAACTCAACATCTAATTGTTGAGGTAATACAGTGATACCCTTAGAAAATTCTTCATAAATAAAAGAGTGGGTGGATCCAGAATCAAATAAAACATTTTCTACTTTAGAGTGGATGGTAAGTGTACCTTTCACCACTTCGTTATTGTTACCCTCATCGCTGATAGAAATTGCATGTGACTTTCCTTTGTCTTTACCCTTATGAGTTTGTTGATGTCGACCATCATCATCAACCCTTGGATTTGGGAATTTATTGGAATAATTCCCCATATCCTTGCACTTGAAACATTGAAGTGTAGTAGGTTCATTATGTGTATCCCTTCCTTTGTTTGCATCATTAGACATCTTCTTCCCATTATCACGGTATTCAAATGCCTGATGACCTTCCTTTCCATATTCGAAAAATTTACTTGTCCCTTTAAGACAACTCCCTCCATGTTTCTTTTGACACTTTGAGAATAAGGGAAAGCTCATCTTCTTTTCAGTGTGCTCTTTAGATTTTCCTTTGAATTCCATTTTCCTCTTCTTATCAAACCCATATGATTGATGGGTTACTCCAATCTCCATCTCGACTTTGAGAGCACATCGAACGATTTCCTCATAGATATTGAAGTCCCTTATGGATAACGCCCTTCAAAGACTTGGTTTTAAGCCACTAAAGAATCGATCGATCTTACTCTCAGGTTGGATAATAATACCAGAAGCGTACCTTGCAAGTCTTGTAAAATTGGATTCATAGGTACCAATAGATTCATCATCCTTTTGCTTCAGTTCAAGAAACTCTTTCTCCATCTTTGTTAGGAGAATACGAGGAAAGTACTTATTGAAAAATAATTTCTTGAACTCGTCCCATTCCATGGACTCAATTTCATCCCTTTTCCTCGTATTCTTAATAAGATTCCACCATTGATCAGCATCTCCTTCCAAACTATACACTGCTAGGATGAGTTTATCATGTTCAGAACATTGAAGAACTGAAAATATCTTTTCAGTAGTACTAATCCATTGTTCAGCAACTAATTGATCAGTACACCCGCTGAAAGAAGGTGGACGCTGTCTCATGAAGGATTCAACAGAATGTTTCTCCTTCCATTGCTCGTTTGGAAGTACTGCATGATTCATATCTTGAGAAAGTTGTGTGAGCATGGCTACAAGATTTTTAATTCCAGCTCCCATATTGTTTGGTTGCTCAGGGGGACAATAATTGAATTTCCCATCACATTCCGCATTAACACGGTTCCTTCGGGTTCCAGCCATTGACTAAAACCAAGAAGAATAGTGTGAGCAACACTAATTATAATAGGAAAGCTGCATAATTCAAGAATAAAATTTTCACACTTAAGGTCTTATCCTAGGTTATTCATGGCCATTTCTAAAACACTAATATTTTGTTCTATGCTTAGACTTATCCTTAGGGTTATTACTAAGGCTTTCACATCCTAGTTTCCAAAGGTTGACTATACCTTTCCTTTGATACCAACTATAACGACCCATACTTTACATACATTGTTAATACTTCAAAATTGAAGCACACTTATTACAACATATGACAAAACCACAAAGGACCGTATAGGTATAGTGTCTTTAGAAACTGGGAAACATAAACAACTGGTTCATAAATATTCTACAGTGTATCCCATTTATTTCATCATATATAGGGTCCATTTTAGCATATTCTACTTAATATCCATCTTCCTGACCTGGGGAAAAGAAAACATACAAAAAAGGGTGATCTCAAATGCTCAGCAAGGGAAAATAAAGGAAATAAAAATCATATCATATCTTTTTGAAAATCATAACCTGCAAAAGAGATCATAATATCTTTACATGGAACAAATCATAGAAGTGAAAATGAGATCCCCTTATTCATAACATAAAACATGAAACTTTGTGGCATGCACACATAATCATGGAAAATCATTTCTTGTTAGTCATAACTCATTGCCAAGACTATCTTAGCGGACAAAGTCCATTTCTAAACCGAGTTCACTCCTCGTTTCAGTCCTGTATCACTGAACGGAAATAACCTTCCGTTCTAGCCATGTCTATCTCATGAGATATAAAATATTTAACCAATGAATTGGAGGGAGATATAGGTCCCACCCATCTTATAATGAATCATTGTTATGTGTTCCACATAATCATAAATCATACATCATCGCATAACACATGTAACAAAAATGGGATTCTTGAAACATCATGAAATCATAAAACAAATCATATAAGGTAAATGACTTCATAAAAATAATTTCCTCAAAACATAATCAAATCAATTTAATAATAGGGATAAAAACAGAACCCTATATTATCTTAGATGGAAAATAATTTTGATAAAACATTTGAACTCCATTCTTGAGGAAAATATCCTTTCTACTTCAAAAACACTTTTCTTTTCTTAACATGTCATAAAATTATAAACTAAAATAAGTAGATTAAAAATAAACATGAAAACTTATAAAGGAATATTCTTTGAAATAATGTTTTAAAAATCCATTCATGCTGTATAAGTTAAAAAAACATTCTTCGTACTTTTGTCGGAAAAGTAAAAAAGTACCTCGTACGAAAAACGAAAAAAGATTCCTTTCATATCTTTTACTAAAAACTCACAGAAGGGAAAAATTGGATATAAACTATTGTAGAAATATGGAAATAATATTACATATTGAGGGAACATGGATGTGGATGATAAAATACACCCCAGTAATTACCAAAGTAAAAACAATCTCGGATAAAAGTGAGATTGTGATATTTCCCTTACCTTAGGTCTGATTTGCTTTGTAAGTGTCCGAAGTTCATGTATAATGGTTTAAATAATGTTATTTACTTATTCTAGAATCATACATATTGATATGATATCATTTATGGTCATATTCTTAGCTTGTTATTAGTAATATTTCATTGTTACTTGTTACTCGGGTCTTTATTGCCTTTTGTTCTTATGTGTGATTTTCCGAATAAATTCTTATTCTTCTTTTAAGGTTATAGATACCTTATATACAGAATGGTATTAGTGTAAAATATATCATATTTATTCATTCAATTAATTTATAAAATTACTATGTAATGATGATCTTGTAGAATGAGTCGCATCACATCGTGGAGACGGTATTCCGTACGTACGCACGAGCGATGATATTGTTCCCATGATCGTGGAATTGTATTTAAGTGTATTTATACTATTTCAGTATCAATATCACTTTATAATAATCATATATAGTTCCTCATTACACCATTATACCCATCTTTGTAAGGTGATGGTGAAAAATAGATTACACCATGACGTGGAGACGGCATTCCGTACGTACGCACGCGTGGTGATTTCATTTTTCCGTAGGATGGATAGAAGGTGAATTAGGGTTGTTTCATATTTATAATAACATATCAGTATGTAAGTAATACTGATGTTATTACTTTATCATGAAACAACTAAAGAAGAAGAAGTTGAAGAAGAAAGAAATTGAAAAGATCGGTAATGGATATTACCTCTTCTTTGAAACGCCTCTTTGAATCCTCCACTTAGGGAACTAATATTGGTCTTTGAAGAAGACCAACACCTCTAGGATTATTCTAGGGAAGTTGAGAAGGGATTTCGGCAGGGGTTGGCCGAGCATGAGTGCTCAAATTGGTGTGAGGAGGAGGGGGAGGAGGTGCCCTTTTATAAGGGAGGAGAGGGGCACCTAAGGAATATCTCAAAATATTATTTTATATTAAATTCAAAATCTGTTTATAATGGTTCCAAGGGGTCTTATTTCGAAGGTAAATTTGGGATTGGTCGAAATCCTATCAACCAATACGATTTAGACAAGTTTAGGTTATTATTTTAACCTTATCAATTAGATTTAACTCTAAGTTAAATAATTTAACTTTTACCGTGACTTTTTGTTTTCTTACACTATATGGTTAATACACTTACTATAACATGCCAAACGAACCCCATGTTGTTTATTAATAATATATATATCCTTATCTAAGTCATTTGGCTGAACCTTATATTTTTATGAATAAAATAACAATTAATAATATAATATTTTATTTAAAAACTATATTGTGTCAATTTTGACACTATTTGATATATGATTTTTGTGAAAGTCATAACACAATTATATGTTCGAAAAAAGTTGACTAAATCAACACTAATATATCATAGTAACCTATAAAATTAGTGGAATTCATAAAAAGTCTCAAATTACATTTATTTTATCATTTATAACATCAATTATGTTAACATTTCCTTAAAAGGGTAATTACTGCATCATCGTTGTTTCATAAATAAATTAATTTATTTAAATTCTAAAAATTATAAATAAAATATAATTATGTAGGAAATATTTTTATCTTTATATTGAATATTTATAGTCTAATTTAGCTTATTTATAACCCCATATTAAAAGTGTTTAAGTTATTTAACATTGATTTTAACTATTTTAACTATTCAATAAATAAAATAATATTAAATGTCATAATCTAATCCAAGTGGACCTAAATGGTCATATTATATTCATAAGGTTGTTTTTGGTCGAATTAAACTTATCCAATAGAATTAGGACATGTGTTAGTGTAATAGTAATATCATATTTACCCTTAGTTACCCTATTTACTATTAACCGCGGTAAAAAAAAAGTAAAAAGTTAGTATTCACCAAAAAATTATTTTTATCTCATTGAACCACATTTTATTTACTGATATGAACCGTGTTTGTCGGATTTTCTAAATTCCATTCAAATAAGCGGTAAAATTATGTTTTATGCAAAATTCAGTTTTTAAACTACCACTTAGTGGTTTCACTATTAATCAAAAATTGAAAGTTTTCAGAAAAATACCAAAATTTCACCCTAGGCTAATTTCGATATTCTGAATCCAAAAATGAAGTCCATTTTGAAAAATAAAATTTATAAATTTTCATAAAGTGGTTATTACTATTCACGACGGCTAGTTTTAATAATATTTTAATAGCATATCGTTGTTTAATGAAACTCGGTATTGTGTACGACGCAAGTTATCGAGGAAGGTCGCGATTTCGTATAAAACATGACAAGAAAGTGTTGTGTAGAAAAAGATTCCTTTGATGATTTATATAACATAAAAGTCTCGGGTGTTACATAAGAAGTGAGCTTACTTGGTGAGTCGGTCGACAATCACCCAAATGGAGTCGTGATCTCTGGAAGTGCATGGAAGTCCAGTCATGAAGTCCTTTGATATCTCATCCCTCTTCCACTCTGGAACCTCCAAGGGTTGTACCAAGACTGCTGGTACCTGGTGCTCTACCTTCACCTACTAGCAGGCGAGGCCTCGAGAAACAAACTATGCCACAACCTTCTTCATGTCCGGCCACCAGTGCTATCATCTGAGATCGTGGTACATCTTCGCAACTCCAGGATGTACTACCAAAGGGGAAGTGTGAAACTCTCTCATCACATCCTCTCGTAATGCAACTGGTACCAAGGTACGTCCTCTAAAATGGACATCGTGGTCTCCTCCCACGGATAATCCATTAGGTGCTTGTCCTGAGGATATCTGTGCACGCCGCATCTCACTGTCGGCATCCCCATTCAGTGCCTCTCTGACCCACTGCAGTAGTGGAGAAGTGACTGTGAGTGACTGAAGAAAGGCTGCTCCATCGCTATCCACGAAGGATATCTACAAAGCTGCTAGCTTCTCTGTCGCCTCCCCATGTAGCTGAATGACCGTCCTCTTGCTGAGGGCATCAACTACTAAGTTTTACTTTCCAAGAGTATAGAATATATCAACTTCATAGTCCTGGAGGAACTCAAGCCATCGCCGATGTCTCGGGTTCAGGTCCTTCTGCGAGAATATGTACCTGAGAATCTGGTGGTCAGAATAGACTGTAAAGCACTCGCCCATCAGATAGTGTCGCCACATCTTCAGAGAGAAGACTGCTGCTGCTAACTACAGGCCATGGGTAGTGTAGTTCTACTCATGCTACCTCAACTGACATGATCCATAGGCGATCAAGGCCTGCTCCTGCATCAAGACACATCCAAGTCCGGTCCCTGATGCATCGTAGTAAACAACGTACACAACTCCCTCCTCTGGAAGCCTCAAGATAGGCGCAGTAGTCATTCTCTATCTCAGCTCCTGGAAGCTCTACTGACATCTGTCTGACCACACAAAAGGATTCCCCTTCTTCGTCAAAGTTGAGAGTGGTGCGACAACTATGGATAAGTCTGGCACAAATCTCTGGTAGTATCCAGCTAGACCCAAGAATCTCCACACCTCTGTCACACTCCTGGGTGGATCCCAAGCTAGCACTACCTCGATCATCGCAGGACGCACCACAAATCCCACCTTAGAGATAACATGTCCCAAGAAGTGGACCTCACGTATCCAGAACTGACACTTCGAGAGATTTCCATAAAGCTGGTTCTCTCTGAGTGTGTCTACTATAACCCGTAAGTGGTAGGCGTGCTCCTCCTCAATCGTCGAGTATATCAAAATGTCGTCGATCAAGACCATGACAAATCGATCGTGGTTTGGCTGAAATATCCAGTTCATGAGCCCCATGAACACTGCTGGATCATTGGTTATGTCGAATGGCATAACCAAGAACTCAGAGAGGCCATACCGACATCTGAAAGTCATCTTCTACACGTCCTCATCCCGAACACTGAGCTGATGATAGCCTGACCTGAGGTCTATCTTTGAGAACCAACGTGCTCCCTTGATCTGATCAAAGCGGTCTCAAATCATCAGCAGCAGATACTTGTTCCTCACTCTCATCTGGTTCAGGCGACGATAGTCAACACAAAGTCGCATGCTCCCATCCGCCTTCTTGGTGAACAATATCGAGGAATCCCAGGGTGATACACTATGTCGAATGAATCCCTTTCCCTGCAAGTCCTCCAACTGTACCCGTAGCTCTCAAAGCTCAGCGGGGGCCATCTGATATGCTGGGGTGGATATCAGGGCTATCTTGGGGTACAGATCAATATAAAAGTATACCTCTATGCGAGGAGGTAGTCCTGGAACGTCATCATGAAAAACGTCTACATACTGATCCACCACTACAGGAAAACCATGACTATTATTGTCAACAGCTCCTAGGATGAGGCTAGCCAACTAATTAGTGATGGGTTATCCTCTCATCTGTGAGAGTCCATCCTGTGCTGCGAAGGCTCCCTTTTTGCCGATGAAGGTGAACCTGCTCTCGTCGGTGCGTATACATCACACCTTGCACCTAATACAATCAATCTGAGAATGGACTGTAAATAACCAATCCATTCCCAAGATGAAGTCTTAAGGCCTCGACGCCACTACAAGAAGATCCCAGATGAAGATCTTGCCTCCTAGAGTAAGCTCACACTGCCGGCACCAGTGCGTAATCATCAAGCCTGCTCCCGTAGGAGTTTCTAGCCATAAGGATCGATCCAACGGCTCGGTCGGAATCTCCGAGATCCGAACAAGGGAAGTGGCTATGAAATAATGAATCACTCATGTGTCTATAAGAACTACAGAAAGGGTGGAATAGATACAGATAGTACCTCTAATCATCTCGGGCGTGCTGTGGTCATATGCCTCCGCTGCCTGAAGATGTGTTTGTCTCTGCCTGCTAGATCCTTGTGGTCGGGGTGGACTCCTGGTGGTGGTGGTGGTAGAGCCTCAAAGCATCGCCCACAACCTGCTGCTCGACCAGCTCCTCTACCTCATCTGCCTGCTCCCTGCGGACCACTACGGTCGACCCTCTGCCTCTTCCTGGGTGGTCCCTCAACCGTCTTCTGCTCCTCGGCACGGCGGGTCGGGTAGTCACAAGCCAATTGGCCCTGCCCGCGGCATGCATAACAGTGTTTTCCTCTCGAAAGACTAGCTCCGCGCTGATTGACCCGCACCTCTGAGCCAGTGTCATGAAGTCGTCTTCCTGAGGGTCTGGTCTACCTAGACCCATGTGTCATCAGTCGACTGCCTGCCGTAGAAGACTCTACTACGTTTCGCCCTGCGGTAGGTCTCACTGCTGATGCAGGCTCAGCAAGGATGCTCTCGATTAGAAGAGCTCACTCCAGTACCCCTGTCTGTGTCAGAATTCCATGTGAGATAAAAAATGCCATGATCTCCTGCCTCAATCCATGCTCAAAGTTCCGGGCCCGGAAGAATGGGTCTCGTACCATGCATGTCGAATAGCGCGAGAGATCTGTAAATCTCACCGAGTACTGGGCGACCGTCAAGTTGTCCTGCCGCAGCTGTAGAATCTCTATGATGTGCACCGCACGGCGGGTGGATTGGACGAACTCTGAGCGGGAGAGGCTCTCAAAGTCCATCCAAAGGAGATATTTCTTGTCGTGCACCTGGAGCATCAACCTCCCCCATCTGCCTATCGCTGCGTGCAAGAGGCTTGCTGCGAGGAACACCATGAGGTCAGCTGGAGTCCTCGTATACTTGAAAACTCGTACATATGCCTCCAGCCAATCCACGGCTGCCTGAGGGTCTATCTCCCCGCAGAATCTGGGCAGTCGATGACGCTGAAACTCGTGCAGTGCACTAAGGCGACGTGCATCGTCAGTGGCTGGGGATGGTAGCACCGGTGGCTCGGTGGGGAGAGGTACCACAGGTACCTCTACTATCAAAGGGCTTTGTACCGAGGCTTCATCGCTCGGTGGGCTGTCGTCTCACACAACACTAGGAACCCTAGATGGCTTCCTTCGTGAGGCCATCCTGAAAAGAAACAGGTTCACCATGGTCAAACTGTATACCTGGTGAGATGACACAAGGTAATCACAAAGAAAACTTGAAACACACATGCAATCAATGTTTTCATGCATTAAGTCAGAAATCAGAAGTCAGGGTCCTGGTGTACGGATACGTCGGCCGCCGCAACAACACTGGACTCCCTGGACTGATAACCACACTCTATATGCATTACACTATTGCTTCATATTGAAGAAAGATCATTTTCCAATGTTCTTCGGTGGAACCAAACTCCTCTGATACCAATTTTCACGACTCGTCATCGGGGCCCATGCCGTGACTACCCCATGCCCGCCTTCCATTGGACAGGGGATGGCGGCTAGCACCAAGGCGTAATTCCAGGTAAAAAGGGAAGCCATTGCCTTTGTAAAGTAAACAAACACCTCAGAGAAAGCAAGAAGAAGTAAACACTAAGTAAAAATTGGGTACAACAGTAAGTGTGGAAATGTTAGTGGGCCAGAATACAAACACAAACTGAAAGTAAAGTGCAACTTGAAAGGTAAAATAGCAACTGAAAGTGAAGCCGCAACGTTGAGCCGTCCACGGGAAGTCCCACCTGAAGGGTGGGTACAAATAGCCTCCATAGCTTCTCGGGTCCATCCATCCGCTCCAAGCACGTCCTGCCCAGTGGTCCACCTCCAGGTACCGTATTGCTCCGCAAGCCTCATCCACGATCAGCACTGTCCGTCATCTGCAACCAACACAATGTAGTGCGGGCATAGCCCGTGCATGGGTGAGTATAAGCTACTCAGTAGGGACCTCGAGATTCTCGAAGGTCTCCCAGAATCCACAAAGGATAATCGACAAAGGAAATATAAAATCACGAAGTAACATCTGACACTACTTAGGTATATTCCCATATATAGACCAACATCATCAATTTCTTGTTTGACACTGACATCTGAGCCCAAATCCGATCATGTCCACACAGGATAGAACAACACAATCCTCATAGGAATGCAATTCAAGATTCAATTCACATAGGTATAGATTTTTGTAAGACGATAGAGATGATCAGATGTATCCTGTGATTCATCTAAGCCATTGGACCCACACAGGATCGATAGGTACTAACCCCCGCAATGACCAACACAGGATTGATAGGTAACTAACCCCCGCAATGACCCACACATGATCAGACCCACAAAGGATCTGTAGGAGATGGCCCACAGAGGACCGCTGGGCGCTGACCCACACAGGATCGGTATCACTGATCCATGAAAGTTCCCTGAGTGCAGTAGTCGTCGCCGTCGAATCCACGGAGGATTTCTACACAGTCGTCATCATTGTCGCAGTCACAGCCAACTCTAGGGTTCCCGCACATAGAAAGCTCATTCGGGAGGGTCCGCTCCACGAGCTGAGGGGATGAAACATCAACTGACATGTAGTCTGAAGTTGATGTATCCAAAAGTTCTGTATCGTCAACAGGAACTCAACGTCACGGACGGCGTGTCAATCGGACACTCAGTCTGAGAGTTATTGGCCTTTTCATCCTAGGGGCCCGGTTGGTTTTTAAGTCAAAACCAATCCGAACCTACTCCAACTGTGTCCAAACCTCGACCAGAGTTATCCAAAAGGTCCGTCTCACTTAGAGGAATCCAACAAAGTCGACGACACGCCAATCAGACATCCAGAGCACATTTTATAAGGGTTTCTGCTCTGAGGGCCTGGTTGGTTTTGTGTACGAACCAACCTGGCCTGGGCACGGCCCGGCGTGCTGGCGCTGGCCAGGGCTAGGTGGCTCGGCCGTTTCGGCCGAGCGGATGGGGGTGCGAGGGGGGGGGGGGGGGGGCGCTGCCCTCCGCCGTATCGTAACTGCAACCCCCATGTGGGAGGCCTCTCTTGTCTGGCCAACCAGGGGTTATGATCCCCCGACTCTTCCTCTGACCGGCCGGCCCGCTCCGGCCGGCCGGCTGCTGCCGACACGGGACCGGCACTGGCCAATCCCACTGCTCCGATGTCAGTGGCCTGGAACAGTCCACCGGTCTGTGCACCGCCAAGGCCTATGGCCGCGGCCTTGTTCCACCCAGCGCGGCGCGATGGCATGAAGCCCCTCTGCCGTGGCATCGCTCCGACTACGGTGCCTTCGGGGTTCTCTGGCGCGGCGCGACGACACCACGACCTTGTTCAGTTCAATGTAATAGCACGACAGAACCACACATTTATCGCTGCAAGACACCATTCGGTGCAACAACACCACACCATCCCCATTCCATTCCACCACAAGGTAGACAATAGAAAAAGGGGAGGAGGGTCGGCCGTGTTTGTGCTATCCGGCCCCCTCCCGTTAACTAATAAAAAGCAGTCCAATTGTAGAAGGAAAGAGGATGGAAGAAAACACGAATATCATCAACAAAAAAATTTCCCTACCTCGAGCGTTGTTTGAACGGAGGACCGTCGCGGAAAAACCGTTGCCGAAGGAGATTCGTCACGTCGTGGAGAAAAGATTCGTCAGCGTCGCGTCATCAATCTTCGAGGATCCGGCGTTCTTGTTGACCTTCGTCGGAGGTCGGAGTTCTTCACATTCATTATCGAGGAAGAAGAAAATCAAGAGATTTTTCTTTTCTCCCAAAGACACCACACAACAAGTTCAAACAATAATAAAATAAGTACTTCACATATTTTATTAACATGACTTAAGAATATCGAATTTCAAAAATTGAATTAAACCACATAATTAATTCATGTCAAGTTGTCTTAATAAATGGAAGGTTAGGGAAAATGAAGGGGTAGGGTTCGTGTGGCCCCCACCATTCTCATAACCTCCCATGGGATGTTGTGTGGTTACCCCATCTTCTACTCAAAGGCTTAACCACTTAGAATGAAATAAAAAGTTTAGCTCAATTTTTATTTTTAACTTCCACAAATTTTAACAACTTCTCCCGTGTAAATAAAATTCCGGAAAAGATGTTCCTAAGCAATTACCGGCGCTGCGAACCCATCGGTGCCCTAGGAATTTGATTCCGAGCAACGGTTCAAAAGTTAGAAAAATCCTGCTCGTTTGTTCACTGAACGTACCCGATATAAACTTCAGATAGAAATTCTAGGTACACAGGGCCTCAGAATCATGTACCGTCAGAAACTGTATTCTTGTAAAATCCAAATGGAAATTAAGAAAAAATTTCCCTTGAATTTTATGGGTCTTCACATTTATTTATTCCCGAAAATCTACACAGTGAACCTATCTCAGAGACTCAATATGGGATCAGAGATTCACATTTTACACTAGTAGAAAAGGGAATCTTACAGCTTTCACGCAGCCCGGAATCACGGTTGTGCTTCAACCATACCTGGAGACCTTCTCCAAGCCGACGTGCAAGTCGTGGAATGCATGTTACAGCTATCACACAAGTCCACCTCAACCACTTGCATGACACAATCTTATCTAACTCCATACATGCACAACTCACACCCTTTTACGCCCAAACCAATATTGAAGCATGACCACAAACTACCGCGCTTCATCAAAACATGGTGCACAAGTTTCACCAAACCACTTGCGTGAAACCTCCTTATTCAACTCAAAACTTTGGTGACTCCCTTCATTTCTCGCCCAATCCACACTGGACACGCAACAAACAACTGGCGTGCTACTTCTATATGCGCGACCACCACACCTACGCGACAGGAGATATTCTTTTATCTAAGTGTTAAAATCACACCGAATGAGGAGGTGTGGACCTCTATTTATAGGCATTTGGACACCTTGCGCAATAATGCAAATGTATCCTCTCAGCACGCTAGTCTCGGTGTGCAAGTCTGCCGCACGAGACACCTGTGCATCCATCTGGAACAGTTTGAACTTTCTTTGCACTACTATGGAGAAAATTAATCTGATTGTCTCTAGCCTTGAAACCAGTGAAAATCTATCATCAACATCAAAGACCTATATTTTGGAGTATCCGTTACACACTAGTCGAGAATTTTTTTGAATCACTGTTCCTTCTTCAATCATTGTTTTGGGAAAATACCCATTTAGTCGCATTGACAATCTTACCAGCTGGCCTTGAAACAATCTCCCACGTATGATTCTTCTCAATCTGGTCTAATTCTTCATTCATATCCTGAACCCAGTACTCATCTTCAGCTACATCAGAAAAACATTTTGGATCCTCTTGAGATAAAAACGAAGTTTTCTGCAGTGATTTCATTCTTCGAGTTTGAACTACAGGTGAATGATCACCAATGATATTTTTCCTATCAATTTTAGCATGAATCCTTGGATTTTATGCGGAATATTATTTTTCTTCTTCATGCTCATCATTAGTGTATTCTTCTAATTCAACATCATCCACTTCTTCTCCTCCTACGTTGCTTACATCCTCTTCACTTTCATCCAGAAACTGTTAACTGAGTCATTGAGTATTATGCTCATATTCTACTATAGCGACGTCATTGCTCTCAATAATTTTTCACAACCATTTGTTGAAGCATTTATACACTTTTCTTTTACCAGAGTATCCAAGGAATATTCCCTAATCTCCTTGTGACTCAAACTTCCTTTGATTTTATTTTGTTGAGAATAAAACACTTTCTTCCAAAAATTAAAAAAAAAAATTCAATGTTGGCTTTTTTTTGTACCACATTTAATTTGGAGTCATTCCTTCCTTCGGACACAACAGAGCCCTGTTCGAAATATAGACCGATGTCCAAACGGATTCCTTCCAAAATTTCTCTAGTAAGTCCTTTTCAATAAGCTTCCTTATAACCATGTTGTTGATGATCCGATTTCTCCTTTCAACAACTCAATTTTTTTGGGGAGTTCTCACTGATGAAACTTGATGTCTTATCCAATGGTTCTCAAGTTAGTCTCCTACTTGATTGTTTGTGAATTATATACCATTATCAGTACAAAACATCAGAATTTTCAACCCAAGAACCCTTTTTAAATTCCCACCAATACTGCATTATACAACTGAACACATCTGACTTATGGGAAATGAAAAATACCCAAGCCATTTTTCTAAAATAATCAATCAAAATGACATAGTACCTTTTCCATTCATGGATCATGGAGAGATAGGTCCACATACATCAGCATGCACCAATTCGAGAACTCTGGTAGATTTCTGTTCCATTGGCTTCTATGTCTTTCTAATGATATTCCCTTGTTCGAAAGCATCACATGCATGAGTACGATCTCATGGCAGTTTGGAATGTTCTCTATAAGAATCACACCTTACCAGATCTTCCATAGATTGTTGGCATAGATGAACAAGTCACTTATTCCATAGCTTGTTTTCTTGCTCTCTGGATAAAAGGCACGAATCATCTTCCCCACTTACAATTGAATGATATCCTTTTGTCCTTTTCACCTGTAGAACATCTTCTCCATCTTTTCCTTTCAGAATACACATCTTCTTGGTAATTTTGATAGTGTGCCCAGAGTCACATAGTTGACTGACACTGAGCACGTTATGACTGAGACCCTCTACTACTAGGACATCTGCACTTATCATTTCTTTTTCCCCACATTTAGCCTTCCCAGAAGCAATAATCTTTATCCCTTAAACATTCCCAAAATTTAAGACACCTTCTTTCTGATATTTAATGACTGTAATGAGATCCTTGTTACCTTTAACATGGGAAGTGCAGCAACTGTCAAGGATCCATACTCCTGAACGATCTGAAGTATTAATGGAAATTTCCACAATTACTGACATCTCATCATTTTTTTTGATCCATGTATTTGACTTCACAATCGGTGTGGTTTAGAGAATTTTATATTCCTTATAGTGAGATGGACCAGCTTCATTCTGTAGAGCTGCAAATCGATTCTGTGTTTTCAGCTCACTCTACGATTCCCTAACTTGGTTCCTGAGACTGATTGAGTTTTTCATTGGCACATTACCTTGTATGGTTGAAGTTAAATATGTAGCCATGTGCCCAAATCATCAACAATAACAACTATGAACTTAAATGAATGTTATACTATATTGAGGGATGTTTGGCTGCCACTATTTTTCTTGTACCCTTCGGTATCTCTTTGATGTAGATCACACATTCTATGACTATCCAATTTTTCCACAACAATAACACCTATTGTAAGGAGCATTCCTATGTGTCACTTCTTCACTACTGGTTTCCCATTGATAACTGCAATGATTCTATTTTGTACCCAATTCTATCTTTACTCTCAGAATGGGTGCTTTCCGTCTATCATCAATATGTATAGATTTTTTTTGACCAATCCCCAATTAAGCCTTATCATCTGAGCTCAATTTCTGGTTCTTTCCTGCTGAACTACTAGCCTCCACTATCATCATTTATGTCCTCTGAATGACCTAATTTCTTGATATCATATTGGGAGTCAAGAGTTTTTATTGATAGTTCATTTTTCATTGCAGACTGGCCACTTATTCTTTAAGTTCATTGATACACTTCACTTGATCTTTAACTTTTCTATTCAAGCCATCGATATCCCATTTCTATTAATTAATCTTGAGTTTATAATCACTAACTGATTCTGAGTTTTTTGGTGTTGATAACTCGATTTTCTCAATTTCTTCCATCAACTCAGACTTCACTTCTTCCTATTGCTTCATATAGAGTTTGGCATCGTGGACAACTTTGTAAGCTTTCATTGTTTTGGATCTCCAAACATCTATCTCCTCGAGAAGAGACTCTAACTAAGCTTACATATCTATTCTTGCTTCATCTTCTTATTCTTATTCATCACCTACAGTTTCGTTCTACTTTTGATTCCTACAGTCAAGTTCCACCATATCATTTTCTCCCGATATTTTCAATTTACAATCTCCTAAACCTCTTCAACCTTAGACTCATCTGAATTGTCTATTTCTTGTGAAACAAGGTTCTTCTTTTTGAAGAAATTTCTCTTGAACTGTGTTTTCCCTTTCACATATGCTGATGATTTATTCATGGTAATTTCAACTTCATCTTCATCATTTTCATCTTGAAACTTTTTGGAGCATCTTTTGTGATATGTCCAACCATTCCACATCTAAAGCATGAAAGTGGCAGTTTCCCTTTAAACGTTCCTTTTCCCCTTTGAAGGTTCATGGAAATGAATGACATCACTTCATATGTATCTTCATTCTCCTGAGATTCATCAATAGAGAGTTTCTTCATGGCCTTAAATTACACCACTATGGATTTCTCCTTTTCCATAGCATCATTTTCATCATTCCTCATTTCATATGCAACTATGGTACTGTGCAGATTGTCCAACATCAACTATTTTGGGTTGTTATCTTCCAATACGGAGTTATTCATATTAAACCGAGGTGGAAGCTTCCTCATGATACGCTTCACAATCTTTATATCTACGATGAGTTCTCCAAGACCCTGCATGTCTTCCACAACAACATTTACCATGTCGAAAAATACATCAATAGATTCATTCTGGCTCATTATCAGATCCTCATACTTTTTACGCAGAACTTGTAGCATTGTCTCTCTATCTTTTGTGTCCCCTTCATTTATAATCAAAGTATTTTCCCACATATAATGTTACATATTTAATTACATCACCTTCGTATAGATATCATTGGAGAGGGATCCACTTACAGAATTAATAACCATCGTTTCCGCATCTATATCTATTCTTTCTGCTTCCATTAATGCTCCACTATTGATGTCAGCTGAAATACCATGAATAGATGATGTAAACACATCCATTCCCAAAGATCGTTAATATTTTTTCATTCAATTCTTCCATATTTGAAAATTAACTCCGTCGAAGATCAGAATCCATTTATGATTGGTGAACTCCATAAAGAGAGAAGTACAAATACCTACCATTGCATATGATACCAATTGATTGGTCTATTAGGATGAATACCCTGAGAGGGGGGTGACTTTGGGTATGAAAAATTTAATGTTAAATCTCCTTTTGGTCTTATTTCACTGTTATGAAAAAACACTCTTCTCTCTCTTTCCTATTTCACAATATAACCAGAAAGTAAAGCATGCAAAGGACATAGCAATTTTACTGGGTTCACCCTCACTAGGGTACGTACAAGGACCCTACATCGGCAATGTGCTGATGTACCAAATCCATTAAAATCACACTATTGTTTACAAGGTTTGGGACAGATTACTTCTATTCCCAGGCTCACTGTCTTTTCAATGTTTTGGGTCATCTCACTACTTTCCAATGGGTCAAACCCTATTTCTATCTCTCTATCTCACTGCTAGTGGAGGGGATCACATTATTCCTCTTCATTTGATCAATTCTCAAAAAAGGATCCACTAACAATTTATAGTCTTTTAGGTCTCTTCATTATCACTAATGAATACATACACTGTTGTATGTAGAAGCTCTATTGAAGTCCAACTTTCACCCATACATGAATCTTACATTGCACCAAAGGTATCAGCCAATATTCCAGCTTTCACGCATTCCAGAATCACTGTAATGCATCAACCTTACTTGGCTCCCTTCTCCAATCTAGCATGTATGTCTTGGCGAACAAGTTACAACTGGAGTGAGAGTCCACCTCAACCCCATGCGCGACACAATCTTCTGCAAACCAAACTTACTCGACTCACACCATTTTACTCCAAAAAAATAGGCGCACAACCACCAAATATTGCGCATCTTCAAAACATGTCACACAAGTGTCACCAAACCACTTGCGTGAAACCTCCTTCTTAAATCAAAACATGGGTGAATCCCTTCCTTTCTCGTTCCAAATCTCACTAGACATGCAAAAAACAACAGGCGCGCTACTTCTACATGCGAGAACACACCACCACTTGCCTGGACACCACACATGCGCAGTGGGAGCTCTGCGTTTCTTTAAGTGTTGAACTCATAAATAATGAAGGGGGGTTGACCTCTATTTATAAGAATTTGGACACCCTACGCGACGACAATAAATTCTCCTCTCGGCACGCAAGTCTCTACTATGCAAGTCACTTGCGCGACCAACCCTAGAACATGGGCATCCATTATCCCTTTTCCATATTTTGATGTTCTAATATTGAAAAACATGTGGAGCCACATTGTATCTCCTCTTTTGGTACCACCTCTAGATCATCCATTCCTTTTTCAACGTTCATGAATCAAACATGGATCGTTAACCATAGACCTTGAAATCAACATGCCACCATGAAATCCACTTTGTAATCAAATTTGTATTTCAAGGTTTTCTTTGTAAACAATCACAACACAGATGTCCTCTTTTTCAACAAACACATTCACATCAAAAATGCATCAATGATACCTTGCAGGATTCTTGCCCAACAATCACTCCCATTGGGTCTGTTGACAGCTCTTCCATAAAAAGATACATCATTAATTCATATGCCACTTTTTTCCTATTTTGATTCAAATAGCGATAAAGGATTTACTCAACACATACTCTAAGACCACATGAGCAATTCTCGGCTTGAGAAACAAGAGTAAATGAAAAGTTCATCAATTAATCAATTCAACTCTGAAACCCAATATTCATACCAAACTGATACCAGTCATTGGAAATATTCTTACCACATTCTAACACCACTCTTCTGATATTATCACAATATTTATCTATATTTATATCTATTCTTTGATCGATCACTTATAGCATTGTCCGATATAGAACACTCCTCCTATCTAGTCACAGTTTTAACTCTTGTCAGTTGCAAATCCGCTTCAGCACTATTTCCTGTGTTGTCCAAAACTATGCTCTAGCAATGCACTTTGAACCAGCTTCAACACTCCCTATCTTGCTTCTCCACATGTCATATTCCCCCCATATCTACCATTAATTCATAAAAAACTACACGATCTTTCCCATTAATTGTCACTATTTTCTCCCCCTTTGTCAACGAACACAAATGATACTCCTCTGCAATAACTAACAGAGTAGAGAACACATATCATCACATTAGTGAAAAAACATCACACCTCGAGGATAGGGGGCTTCTCCACATCCAAAAATTTTCAAGTGAAAGGAGTCGACTGGACTCCCATATCCATTTGATGCCTCTCAAAAGCTTTCTCGGGTAAGGCCTTTATCATAATGTATGCAACCTGTAGCTTTGTAGTTACATATTCCAACTTCACGATTCCCTAGTAAACTTTTTTCCTTCTTAAAGTGATTCTTTATCTCAATGTGCTTTGTCCTTGATTGATGGACATGATTTTTGATGAGATTTATAGAACATGAGTTATCACACTGAATTCCGATCAGAGACTTCACATAAAATCCCATAACTTCAAGATGATGATTCATCCACAATAACTGTGTGAATGCTTGAGTAGACACAATATACTCAGCCTCCATGGTGCTCAATGAAATGAAATTGTGCTTCTTGCGTAGCCAAGAAATACACAATCCACCAAGATATAATGTACCTCCTGATGTTGATTTTCTATCCTCTGATGATCCGGCCCAAAATGCATCTGTGTAACCCAATAACATGGATTGAGATTTGTCATTTTTCATCACACCGAAATCAAAAGTGCCTTTGATATACCTATGTATTATTTTCACTATGAGGATGTGGATTTCTTTTGGATTTCTTTGGTAATGTGCTTCTTGGCGTTTGGCGAAAACAGGAATAGGTCTTGTTGCTGTTAGGTATCGTAATATGCTGATAATCTTCCTGTATTCAGTGATATTAACTACCCAGACACTATAATATTTTGATAATTTGATCTAGTTTATTTCTAGAGTGTTAATTTCCTTGTAATTCTTCATTCCAATCCTTCTAAGAACCTCATTGGTTTATTTGTATTGTGAAATGAAAGCTCTATTTCTGCCTTGTGTCACCTATAAACCCAGGAAAAATTTTAGTTCTCTAATCATTGACATCTCGAACTCATTTTCAGGAATTCAAAATATATTTTGAACTAAGCATCTTAATATACACCAAATATTATGTCATCAACATAAACCAACACCATAATAATTTTCTTACTGTTGTTGTTGACGTAAATATTGTAATATACTCCACCACGTTGAATTCCATGCTTTTTCAAATACTGATTCGGCCTTGAGTACCATGCTCTTGGTGTATACTTCAACACATATAGTGTTTTCTTTAATCAACGAATATTATTCTCATCTTTATAATTGAGAAAACCATCTGGCTTCTCAATGGACACCTATTCTTCCATAACCCCATTGAAAAATGCAGATTTGACGTCCATCTGGAACACATTGAACATTCAATGCAATGCAATGTCTAAAAATAATATGACTGTCTCTAGCCCTGAAACCGGTGAAAATTGTCTCATCAACCTCAATTCCCTCTATTTGGGAGTATCCTTGACACACCAGTCGTGCTTTGTTTCGAATCATGGTTCCATCTTTTTTCATATTGTTGAGAGAAACCCTTTTAGTCCCAATGAAATTCTTATCTACTGGCCTTGAAACAATATCCCACGAATGATTCTTCTCAATCTGGACTAATTATTCATTCATTTCATGAACCCAGAACTCATCTTCAGCTGCATCGAAAAAACATTTTGGCTCATTCTGAGATAACAACAATTTTTGGTGCAATGGTTTCACTCTTAGAGTCTGAACTAGAGCTGATTGACCGCCAATGATATTTTTCCTATAAATTTCATCTCCACTCCTTGGCTTCTATGCAGAAGATGATTTTTCTTCTTCATGTTCATCATCAATATCTTTTTCTGAATCAGCATCATCCACATAAGCTCCTCTTGCATTTCTTACCACCTCGTCACATTCATCTAGAAACTGTTCACTGAGTCATTCAGTATTCTGTTCATCTTCTACTATAGTGATGTTACTGCTCTAAAAAAAATTTCTAAGCCTTTTGATGAAGCATTTATATGCTTTTCATTTACCTGAGTATCCATGGAATATCCCATCATCTCCTTAGAACTCAAACTTCCTGGGATTTTAATTTTTTGAGAATGAAAAACTTACTTGAACAGATTTAGAAATATTTCAGCGTTGAATTCTTTTCGTACTACATTTCATATAGAGTATTTCCTTCCTTCGGACACAATAGAGCCCTATTTGAAATATAGACCGATGTCCAAACTGATTTCTTCCAAAATTTCTCTAGTAGGTCTTTTTCAATAAGCATTGTTTTATCCATGTTTTTGATGATTAGATTTCTCCTTTAAACTACTCCATTTTGACGGGGGTTTCTCACTAATGAAACATGATGTCATATCCTATTTTTCTCGAGATTTTCTTCTACTTTACTATTTGTGAATTCTGTACAATTATCAGTATGAATCTTCAGAATTTTCTGCCGAAGCATCCATTAATAATCCCTCCGATAATTCTTTATAAAACTGAACACATTTGACTTTTGGGAAATGAAAAATATCAAGGCCATTCTTCTAAAATCATCAATGAAAAGTACATATTATCTTTTCCCATTTTTGGTTCTTGGTGAGATAGAGCCACATACATCAACATGCCCCAATTGGAGCACTATGGTTGATTTATGATCAATTGGATTGTATGTCTTTCTAATGATAATCCCTTGATGGAAATAATCACATGAATGAGTAAGATCACATGACAATTTATGAAGGCCTCTAGATGAATCACAATTTACCAGATCATCCATAGATGGATGGAATAGATGACTAAGTACTATATGCAATAGCATTCCTTCTTCCTCTCTAGATAAAAGGCACATATCTTTTTCCCCACATAAACATAAATATTTACCTTTGTCCATTTCCCTTGTAGAACTACTGTGCATTCTTTTCCATTCAAAATAGAAATCTTCTTGGTAAATTGGATAGAGTTCCCAGAGTCACATAGTTGACTGACACTGAGAATGTTAGTAATGAGACCCTCTACTTCCAAAACATCAACACGTCTCATTTTCCCCCCAAATTTAGACTTTATCGAACCAATAATCTTCAGCCCTTCATCGTTCCCAAACTTGAAAACACCTTCTTTTTCATATATAATACCTTTAATGAGATCCTTATTACCTGTCATATGGGATGTGCAACCACTGTCAAGGATCCATACTCATGAACGATCTGAAGCATTAATGAATATTTCCGAAAATACTACCTTCTCATCCTTTTTCTTTTTGATCCATGTATTAGACGTCAAAGTCAGCGTGGTTAGGTGAAGTGAGTCTTTCTTAGAGCGTGATGTACCAACCTCATCCTATAGAGATGAAAATTGATTTTGTGTTTTCAGCTCACTTGATGATTCCCAAACTTGCTACTTGTGACTACTAGAGTTTTTCTTTGGAACACTCCTTTGTATGATTGATGTGAAATATTTAGCCACGGGCACAAATCCTACACACTAAAAACAATGGGATGTTCATTAATATTGAGCTCTGTTTTGCAGCCATAGTTGTTCTTGTGCTCTTAGGTATATCATGGATATAGAAAAGAAATTTTTTGAGTGTCCCATATTTCCCCAGAAATAGCACCTAATCTAAGGGGAATTCTTGTGTGTCACTATGGCACGACTGGTATTCCCTTGGGATCTGCTAATATTCTGTTTCTTACCCAAATATATCTTCACTCTCAGAATGGGTTCTTGAGGTATGACATCAATATTTAATGTTTTTTTTGTTTTCATCGAGGCCCCAATTTAGCCTTAGCATCTGAGCTCGATTTCTGTATCTTTCCTGCTGAACTATTAGCCTCCTCTATCATCTTTTATGTCCTCTAAATGACCTGCTTTCTTGATATCATATTGAGAGTCAAGAGATTTTCTTGATCCTTCATTTTTCATCGCATACTGACCACTTATTCTTCACGATCTTTGGCACACTTGACTTGATCATTATATTTTCTATTCAATCCATCGATCTCCCTTTTCTGTTCTTCAATATTTTGTTTATACTCAGAAACTAATTTTGAGTTTTCTGGTGTTGATAAAATGAGTTTCTAAATTTCATCCATCAACTCAAACATCTCTTCTTCCTACTGCTTCATATAGATTTTGGAATCACAAAAAACATTGTTATATTTCTTTATTTTGGCTCTCCAAACATCTATCTCCTTAATAACAGCCTCTAACATAGCTTGCATATCTATTCTTCCTTCAACATATTCTTCTTCATCATCACCTTCAGTTTCCTTCTTCTCCTGATAACTACAGACCACTTCCACCATAGCATTTTCATCACGATATTTTCAATTATCAATCTCCTCAACCTCTTCAACCTCAGACTCATCTGAACTGTCTATTTCTTGGGAAAGAAGGTTCTTCTTCTTGAAGAAATTTCTCTTGAACTCCTTCTTCCATTTCACATAGGCTGAATATTTCATCTTGGTAATTTCAACATCATCTTTATAATTTTCTTCTTCAAATTTTTTTGGAATCTTGATGTGATATGTCCAAAATTTCTTCATCTAAAGAATGCAAGTGGTAGTTTCCCTTTAAACATTCCTTTTCTTCTTTGATGGTTCATGGAAAGGAATGACATCACTTCATATGTCTCTTCATTCTCCTGAGATTCTTCAATGGTGATATTCTTCCTAGCCTTAAATTCCACCTCCTTGGATTTCCCCAATTCAATAGCATCATTTTCATCATTCCTCATTTCATATGCATCAAGGGTACTGTGTAGATTGTCCAACATCAGCTCTTTTAGGTCATTATCTTCCAAGAATGATACTTTTAGATTAAACTGAGGTGGAAGCTTCCTCAAGATACGCTTAAAAATATTTATATCTTCGATGAATTCTCCCAGACCCCACATGTATTCCACAACAACATTTACCCTATCCAAAAATACATCAACAGATTCATTATGGATCATTCTAAGATCTTCATAATTATTCCACAGAACTTGTAACTTTACCTATCTATATTTTTAATCCCCTTCATATATATTCAAATTCTATTCCAACATAGCATGTGACATTTTTCATGACATCGTCTTTGTATAGATAGCATTGGAGAGGGCTCCAATTAAAGCATTAACACCATTCACGTCAGCATATATCTCTCTTCTTTCCGCTTATGATAATACTCCACTTTTGAGGTCAGTTGGGATACCATGAATAGCTTCTGTAAACACATCCATTACCAAAGATCATAAATTTTGGTGCTATAAATTCTTCCATATTTGATAATTACTTCCATCGAATATCAGACTCCCTTTATGATTGGTGACCTCTATATAGAGATAACTATAGATATCAACCTTCACCTCTGATACCAATTGTTAGGTCTACTAGGTAGAATACCCTGAGATGGGGGGGGGGGTGAATCAAGGTATGAAAATTTTAAAATTAAAGCCCATTCTGACCTTGTATTACTGTTAAGAAAAACACTCTTCTCTCAATTATTCCGTTGCAAAAAATAAACAAAAAGTAATGCATGACCAAGACACACCAATTTTACTTGGTTCACCCACACTGGGTTACTTCCAAGGATATTAAATTAGCAATTTTCTGATGTACCAAATAAATTATACACACACTACTGTTTACAAGGGTTAGGATAGATCACATCTATTACTAGAATCACTGCCATTACAATTTTTAGGGTCTGCTCACTGCTTTCCCAAGGGTCACTCCCTATTTTTCTCTCTCTCTGGCTCACTGCCAGTGGAGAGGATCACCTTCCTCCTATTCATTTGCTCACTGATCTGGAAGGATCCACTCAGAGTTTGTAGACCTGTAGGTCTCTTCATTATCACTAATGAGTACTTCATCTATTATATGTAGATGGTATGTTGATGTGCAAATTTCACTCGTACATGATTCTCACGTTTCACCGAAGGTATCGGGAAATTTTCCAGCTTTAACACAGCCCTGAATCTCTAGCGTGCTTCAACCATACCTGGTGCCCTTCTCCAAGCCGGTGTGAAAGTCTCGACATGCATGATATAACTGGTGTGCAAGTACACCTCAACCCCTTGCACGACACAAGCTTCTACAACTCCAGACTTGCCCGACTCACACCCCTTTACACCCAAACCAATATTAGTGCGCAACCACCAACTATCGTGCTTCTTCAAAACAATGTCATGAAAGTGTCTCCAAACCACTTGTGCAATACTTCCTTATTCAACTCAATACATGGGTGACTCCATTACTTTCTCACGCAAACCACACTGGACATGCCACAAACAACTGGCGCACTACTTCTACTTGCACGACCACACCACCACTTACGTGACCACCAAACCCGTGCAACGGGAGCTCTGATATTCACTGATTGTTGAACACGCACCGAATGATGAAGGTTCGACCACTATTTATAGGCATTTGGACACCTTGCGTGACAGCGCTGAAGTTTCCTCACGGAACGCAAGTCTCATCCGTGTAAGTCACATGCGTGACCAATCCTAAAACGAGGGCACCCCTTATCCCTTTTCTATATTTTGATGTTCTGATCTTGAGAAACGTACGGCTCCACGTTGTATCTCCTCTTTTTGTACCACCTCTAGATCATCCATTCCTTGGTAAAAGTTCTTGAATTAAACATGGATCGTTAACCACAGAACATGAACTCAACATGCCACCTTGAAATCCCCTTTGTCATAAAATTTGTACGTCATGGTTTTCTTTTCCAACAATCAAAAATCATAGGTCCTTTTTTGCAACAAACACAATCACATAAAAATGAATCAATGATAAATTAAATGATTTTTCCCAAAAATATCCCCCTCTGGGTTTGTTGAAAACTCTCCCACAAAAAGATACATCGTTATTTCTTCATACACCATTCGCCTAATGAGTTTCCGAGAGCGATCAAGGAGTTACTCAACACATACTCTAAGCCCACATGAGTAATTCTCGATGTGAGAAACAAAAGTAAATGAAATGTTAATCAATGAATCACTTCAACTATGACTCCCATAGTTGATACCAAACTGATACCAATTTTTGGAAATTTTCATACCACATTCTAACATCACTCTTCTACTTTTATCACGATCCTTAGCTCTCGTGACATATATTCATTGATCGATCACTTATATCATCATCAGATTTAGAATGCCCCCCTATCTGCTCACAACTTTAACTCTTGTTAGCTGCAAATACTCTTCAGCAATATTGATTGTGTGGTCCAAAACTAAGCTCTAGCTAAGCACATTAAACTAGCTTAAACTCCCCCTATCTGGATGCTCCACATGTCAGCTTCTCCCCGTGTCTGTCATGATAAATCAAAAAGCCACACTGTCTCCCCCCTTGAACAGTCACTATTTTCTCCCCCTTTTTCAATCATCCAAAAGATTACTCCACTGCAGTTTCTAACAGAGTTGAGAACACATATCAGAACATTAGGGAAAACACATCATACCTCAGGGGTATGGAGATTCTCTACATCCACAGTTTTTCACGTGTGGTGTGTCGACTGTACTCCCAGAGCCAGTTGATGCCTCTCAAAAGCTTCCTTGGGTAACGCCTTTGTCATATTGTCTGCAACCTATAGGTATATAGGTACATACTCCAACTTCACAATTCCTTGCTCAACTTTCTCCTTGTTAAAGTGATATATTATCTCAATGTGCTTTTTTCCTTGAGTGATGGATGAGTTTTTTGCTCTGATTTATATCTCTTGAGTTATCACACATGATTCTAATCGGAGACTTCACTTCAACTCTCAAATCTTCATGATGTTTCTTCATCCACAATAAATGGGTGAATTCTTGAGTGGCTGCAATATACTCGGCCTCCATAATGGTCAATGAAATGAAATATGCTTCTTTCATAGCCAAGAAATAAAAAATACACGAATACAGAATGTTCCTCCTAATGTTTATTTTCTGTCATTTGTTGATCTGGACCAATCTGCATTTGTGGAACCCAATAACACTGATTGAGATTTTCCATTATACATCTGATAGAAATCCACGATGCCTTTGATATACCGAAGTATTATTCTCACTACTTGTATGTGGATTTCTTTTGGATTGCTTTGGTTATGTGTTTCTTGTCATGTGGTGAATACAAGATCCAGTCATTTTGGTGTTAGGTACAGTAAGCTGCCAATAATCTGCCTGTATTCAGTGATATTAACTACTCTACAAGTGTCATCTTTTGATAATTTCATCCGGGTAGAAACCAGAGTCTTCATTACCTTGGAATTCTCTAATCCAAACCTTCTTAGAACCACCTTGGCTTATTTTTATTGAGAAGGGAAAGTGACATTACTGCATTGTGTCACCTGTAAAACCAAGGAAAAAATGTAATCTCACTAATTATTGACATCTCGAACTCATTTTTTCATGAAATCAGAAAACTGTTTGCATTGAGCTTCATCTGATACACCAAATATTATTTCATTGACATAAACCAACACCATAATTCATTTATTACTATATTTGTTGATTTAATGATTGTAATCAACTCCACCACTTTGAAATCCATACATTTTCAAATACTAATCCAGCCATGAGTACTATTCTCTTGGTGCTTGTTTCGACCCATATAGTGCTTTATATAATCAAAAAACAATATTATAATCTAAATGAATGAGAAAACCGTTTTCCTGCTCAATGGACACCTCTTCATCTAGAACACAATTCAAAAATGCAGACTTGACATCCATCTGTAACACTTTGAACATTCTTTGCACTACTATGGCTAAAAATAATCTGATCGTCTCCTACCTTTCAACCAGTGAAAATGTCTCATCAACATCAATTCCCTCAATTTGGGAGTATCCTTGACACACCAGTCATGCTTTGTTTTGAATCACTGCACCATCTTCGTTCATCTTGATGGGAAAAACACATTTTGTCTCGATGACATTCTTATCTGCTAGCCTTGAAACAATATCCCACTTCTGATTCTTCTCTATCTTGTATAATTATTCATTCATATCGTGAACCCAGTACACATCTTTAGCTTCATCAGAAAAACATTTTGGCACCTCTTAAGATAAAAACGATGTTTGCTGCAATGATTTAATTCTTAGTGTCTGAACTAGAGATTATTGATCACCAATGATATTTTACCTGTCAATTTCATCTCAACACCATGGCTTTGGTGCAAAATATGATTTTAATTCATCATGCTCATCATTAGTATCTTCTTCTGAATCAGCATCAGCCACTTATGATCCCCCTGCATTGCTTACCTCCTCATCACATTCATCCAGAAATTGGTCACTAAGTCATGGAGTATTATGATCATATTCAACTATAGAGACATTATTGCTCCAAATAAGTTTTCCCAGCCTTTTTTTGAAGCATTTATACTTTTTTATTTTACCTATGTAGCCATGTAATTTCCCCTCATCTCCTCATGACTCGAACTTCCTGTGATTTTCTTTTTTTTGAGAATGAAACACTTACTTACAAATATTCAAAAATATTTCAAAGTTGGATTCTTTCTATACCACATTTTATATAGAAACTTTCCTTACTTCGGACACAAAAGATCCATGTTCAAAATATTGACCAATGACCAAACTGCTTCCATCCAAAATTTCTCTAGTTGGTCTTTTATAATATGCATCGTTCTAGCCATGTTGTTGATGATCCAATTTCTCTTTTTCACTACTCCATTTTTTTGGGGATTGCTCACTGATGAAACTCGATGTCTTATTCTGTATTTCTCTAGATAGTATTCTACTTGACTGTTTGTGAATTTTGTTCCATTATCAGTAGGAAACATCAGAATTTCATGCCCAAGAATCCTTTCAGATTCTTTCTGATACTAATTTATACAACTGAACACATCTGACTTAAGGTAAATGACAAATACCCAAGAAATTCTGTTATAATCATCAATGAAAAGGACAATGTACCTTAGCCCATTTATGGCTCGTGGTGATATTGTTCCTCATACATTAGCATGCACCAATTTGAGCACTCTGGTTGATTTATTTTCTATTGGCTTGTATGACTTTCTAGAGATCTTCCCTTGTTGGAAAGAATAACATGCATGATTATGATCACATGACAGTTTAGGAAAGTCTCTAGAAGCATCAATCATTACCATATCTTCCATATATTGTTGGAATAGATGGCAATGTCTCTTATTCCATAGCTTGTTTTCTTCCTCTCCGGATAAAAGGAATGTATCTTCGTCCCCACTTACAAGGTAAATATTTCCCTTTACCCTTTTCCCCTGTAAAACAACTGCTCTATATTTTCTACTCACAACACACATATTCATGGTAAATCGAATATAGTGACCAGAGAAGAATATTTTTCTAACACTGAGAAAGTTATGACTGAGAACCTCTACTAGAAAGGCATCATCATGTCTCATTTCTTTTCCCCCAAATTTAGCCTTTCCTGAACCAATAATCTTTAGCCCTTCATCATTCCCAAACTTGAAGACACCTTATTTGTCATCTTTAATGCCGGTAATAAGACCCTTGTTACCTGTAATATGGGATGTGCAATAATTGTCAAAGATCTATACTCCTAAACGATATGAAGCTTTAATGGAAATTTCCACAACTACTGTCTTCTCATTATTTTTCTTTTTGATCCATGTCATCGACATCACAGTCAGTGTGGTTTGGAGAATTTGAAATTCCTTAGAGTGTGATATACCAACTTCATCATGTAGAGATTCAAATCGATTTTTTGTTTTTAGCTCACTTGACAATTAACTAACTTACTTCTTGTGACTGCTCGAGTTTTACTTTGGCAAATTTCTCTGTATGATTGATGTGAAATATCTACCAATGTGCCCGAATCCTCCACACCAAAAAATGGCCTTCAAAAGATGTTCTATAATATTGATCTCTGTTTGGATGCAACTATTGTTCTTATGCCCTTTGATATCTCCTGGAAATAGAACATACATTTTTTGAGTGTCCCATCATTCCATAGGAAAATCACCTAATGTTAGGAGCATTACTATGTGTCACTTCTGCACTACTGATTTTCCCATTAGATCTGCTAATATTATGTTTCATACCCAAATCTACCTTCACTCTTAGAATGGGTTATTGTGGTTTGACATCAATATTTACAGTTTTTTTTTCTGACCAAGCCCCAATTTAGCCTTAGCAAAGAAGCTTGATTGCTGCTTCCTTCCTACTGAACTAGTATCTTCCTCTATTATCTTTTCTGTCCTCTGAATGAACTTCTTTACAAATATCATATTGGGAGTCAAATGTTTTTATTGATCCTTCATTTTTCATCCCAGAATGACCACTTAATTTCATTTTCTTATATAAACTTGACTTGATCTTTCACTTTTCTATCGAAGACATCAATCCCTCTTTTCTGGTCTTCAATATGTAGTTTATAATCACTAACTGATTTTGAGTTTTCTGTTGTTGATAACTTGAGATTATCAATTTCATCGATCAAATCAGAATTCTCTTCATCCCGTTTCTTGATATAGACAATGTCATCGAGAACAACATTTTTAGCTTTCTTTGTTTTTGTCTTCCAACATTGATCTCCTCAAGAGCAGCCTCTAACATAGCTAGTATATCTATTCTTCCTTCAAATTATTCTTCATCTTCATCACCATTGGTTTTGTTCATCACCTGAGATCTATTGACGACTTCAACCATATCATTTTCTCCACAATCATTGAAATTTTCAATCTCCACAACCCCTTCAACCTCAGACTCATCTGATCTATCTATTTATTGTGATAGAAGGTTCGTCTTCTTGATGAAATTTAACTTGAAATTCTTCTTCCCTTTCACATAGGCTGATGATTTCTTTTTGGGAAATTCAACATCATCTTCATCATTTTCGTCTTGAAAATTTTTGGGGCATCCTACTGAGATATGTCCTACCTTTCTACATCTAATGCATGCATGTGGATGTTTTACTTTAAACTTTTCTTTTCCTATTTGAAGGTTCGGGGAAAGGAATGACATCACTTCATCTGTCTATTAATTATCCTAATATTCTTAAATTGTGAGATTTTTAATGGACTTAAATGTCACCTCCTTGGATTTCCCCTTTTACATAGCATCATTGTCATCATTCCCCATTTCATATGAAACAAGGTTAATGTGTCGATTGTCCAATGTCAGCACTTTTGGGTCTTTATATTCTAAGACTGAGACTTTCAGATTAATCTGAGGTGGAAGCTTTCTCAATAGATGCTTCAAAATCTTTACATATCATCGATGACTTATCCATGACCCCACATTTCTTCCACAACAACATTTAACCTATCAAAAAATACATCAACAGATTCATTCGGGCTCATTCTCAGATCTTCATACATGTACCACAGAACTTTCATCTTTTCCTCTCTTAATTTTGTATCCCCTTCATATATATTTAAATATTTTCCCACATATCATGTTATGTTATTCAAGACATCACCGTTGTATACATAACATTGGAGAGGGATCCACTTAAAGAATTAATACCCTTCGCGTCAGCATCTAGCTCTCTTCTTTCTGCTTCTGATAATGCTCCACTATTGATGTCAGCTGAGATACCATGCATAAATTATGTAAGAACGTCCAATATTAAAGATCATAAATCGTGTTTCATTTGATTATTCCATATTTTAAAATGACTTCTGTCGATTATCATAATACCTTTATGATTGGTGACCTCTATAGAGAGAGAAGTACAAATATCTACCTTTTCTTCTGAAACCAATTGATAGGCTACTATGTTGAATACATTTGGGGGGGGGGTAAATCAAGGTTTGAAAATTTTAAAATTAAATCCCCTTATGACCATATTTCACTATTAATCAAAACACTCTTATCTTTATTTCCCATTGAACAATACAAACCAAAAGTAAAGCATGCACATGACACAAAAATTTTACTTGGTACACCCTCACTGGGATACGTCTGAGAAGGATACACTGACAATGTGCCGATGTACCAAATCCATTATAAGCACACTGCTGCTTAAAAGGTTCAGGATAGATCACTTCTATTCCTAGGCTCATTTCCATTGAAATGTTTAGGGTCAACTCACTGCTTTCCCAAGGGTCACTCCCCGTTTATCTCTCTCCAGATCACTGTTGGTGGAGAGGATAACCTTCTTCCTCTTTTTTTTCTCACTGCTCTAGAAAGGATCCACTCATAGTTTATAGACATTTAGGTCTCTTCATTATAACTAATGAATACATATTCTATTGCATGTTGCTACTATGTTGAAGTCCAACATTCACCCGTACATGAATCTCACGTTGCACCAAAGGTATCAAGAAATCTTCCAGCTTTCACGCAGCCCTGAATCACTGACGTGATTCAACCATACCTGGTTCCCTTCTCCAAGCTGGTGCACATGTCTCTGCTACAAGTTACAACTGGCGTTCAAGTCCACCTCAACCACTTGTGCGACACAAGATTTTGCAACTCCAAACTTGCGCGACTCACACCCTTTTACGCCCAACCCAATATTGGTGCAAAACCACCAACTATCAAGCTTCTTCAAAACATGGTGTGAAAGTGTCACCAAACCACCTATGTGATACTTCCGTATTCAACTCAAAACATTTCCTTCTCCCTTCGTTTCTTGTGCCAAACCACACTGGATGCGCAACAAACAACTTTCCGGCTACTTCTACTGGCTCGACCACACCACCACTTGCTCGACCACCACACCTACGTGATGGGCGCTCTGATTTTCACTATGTGTTGAACTCTCACCGAATGAGGAGGTTTTTACCTCTATTTATAGGCATTTAGACATCCTGTGTGACGACGTGCATGTCTCCTCTTGGTGCACAAGTCTCTCCGTAAGTCACTTGCGCGACTAACCCTAGAACTAGGGAACCACTTTTCAATTATCCGTATTTTGATGCTCTGATATTTTAAAAATAATGGCGTGCAAGTTTCCTATCCTTCAATACCATGGAGCGCAAGTTCATTTTCCAAAACCAATTTTTCCCAACTGTCAATTTTCACACCCAAAAATTTGGCAAACACTGGAAAACTGCGCAACCTTGTATCTGCTCTTTTTGTACATCCTCCAGATCATTCATTACTTTTTTGAAATTCTTGAATCAGACATTGATCTTTAGCCACATCCCTTGAACTCAAAATGACACCATGAAATCACCTTTGTCAAAAAAAAATTACGTTATGGTTTTCTTGTCAACAATCACAACAAAGATGTCCACTTTGTCAACAAACACAATCACCTCAAAAATGCTTCAATGATACATTGAGGGAGTTTTTCCCAACACCTATGATTCTGTTAAAATTTCCATATTCCAAAATTTATTATCCAAATTTTACAAAAATATATAATATATTAATCCCTTCATTAGTTATTTAACAAAATTTTCATAAATATAGTTATCAACATCACCCAAAAATCACTCATACATTAAAATTTTAGAATATATGCATCTCTTAAATCATAATAGTAGTAATCCACTTGGCAGGACATATATTAAGTTCCAAATAAACCTCGAATACCATCATTTTATAAATAAATTTTATAAATTTTATATATTTTGAAATGTATTATTGATATTTATTGACCAGTTTTATAAAAACACACAAATTTTATGTTCAAGAAACGGTAATTTTATGTGAACATATAACGACCCCTCTTCCCCACACATAAAACACAAAATATTTCCCAATGATGTATCTGGAGGAGTAATGTTCTCAAATAAAATTGAAAATTCATCACATAATAGAATTTTGAGTAGTAGAATGATTGTTCAAACAATTTTTTCCACTTCAAATGTAAAAGAAACAAACAAAATCCTATGTACAAAATGAGAAAAAGGGTTAATTGTTTTTTAATTTTTTAATTTTTTTAGTTTACAGAAGAATCATAACATACATAGTGAATATAATAGAAGATTTTAAATTGTTAATACACAGTAGTAGGTGAATCATAATGACTGTAGTGGGTGAAATCTTGTTAAAATATTTAGTTCATCAAAAAATTCAACTCACTAGATACTAACATCAAGAACCAAAAAAACAGATAGATTCAAGAGAATTATGAAGAATTCAAGGGGACTCCCCATACTTATGTACATGTAGTATATTGGTAAAAATCTACAATAAAATTAAAATTGTTTATTGTCTTAACAACAATTCCCTAAATAATTGGATCTATAGCATTGAAATCCATTGTAAGATATTCTTCTATAGTATTGAATCTTTACTCTTCTTCATTAACCTCATGTACATAGAAGTAAAATAACAATTCATAATTTTACCATCAATAAAATAAACCATGGTATGAGTTGAATTGATGTTATCCATATGATGCAGTGGAAAGATCCCTTGGTTATCCTTTTCCGAGTTTCTGGTATCCATCAAGTCTTTCACTAGTAGAGGAAAGTCATTTTACATAATTAGGCAGTAAACAAAACAAACTAGAGAAATGAGCAATAATATTTATCATTATTGAAAACAAGATTAAAAAGAAAAAAACTATGAAACCACATGTTATTTCCCACAAAACACTAGGTTTATAGTCCTTTGTTAGACTAAATACATCTAATTCATCTAGGATAGAGATAGCAGCCATGCCTTTTTTCTACCATTTAATGAAGTTATTAATTATCTAACCATTTACTATGAATGGGATTTTCTCTTCCCCATACATCTCCAAATCTCCTTTAACATGACGTTCACAATGGTAAAGGGTCCATACAATATGGTTTTCAACATTATAGGAAAAAATATCAATCTAGAATTGAACAGCAGGATCCTCTCACTAACCTTGAAATTTAATTTTCAAATGAATGAGTTATGAATAGTATTTGTTCCTACATTAAATATTTAAGCATTATCACAATACTCCATTCATATCTCCCCAATCATACATAGATCCAACAATATTCTCTCACCAGCAGACATGAAATCATCATTGAGAGCCTTCAATGCCCAATACGATTTCTGCAGTAATTCAACAGGTAGAGGACATGTTTTACCAATGTGAAACATGTATGGTGACATACTGATATGAGTCTTATATGTAGTTATATACGACCAAATAACCTCATCTAGATTCACTGAACAATCCTTCGTAAAGTGAGAATTCATCTTCTCTAAAATTTGTTTGAGCTCCATGTTTGAAACTATTGCCTACCCATATATTTTCGGTGGTAGGTGGTATTTTTCTTATGTGAGCACCCATTCTTCTACATGGAACTCTAGAATTTTGAATATCTTAAGTGAGTTCCATTATCAGTTATGAATTATCATAGCACAAGAAACCTGTAAAAATTGTTTTCCGTGGTGAATTTGACTACACAAGAAACAAAATTGTTGGGCAGGGCCATTGCCTCCACCCACAAGGACACATAGTCCACAACAACCAAAATTTTCTCATTCAATTAAGAGGATAGGGTATGTTCCCATGAATTCCAAGCCCCAAAAAATATTTATTTAAACTTATAGAAGTACTTTTTGATTCATATCTTACCTTCATCAAATATTACCATTCATCTATCATTTTTGAGGTCAAATTACCAAACTTCTAGCTTCATTAAAAAATTTCAGGTAGTAGAAACCCACCTTCATGACCTTTTGAGAAGTCCTCTCTCTTCCATAGTGTCCATCCCATGGTGATAATTGGAAACACACAAGTATTGGAAACATCTCTTCTTTAGCAACATATATCCTCGTAATATCAACAAAAAACCTTCTAAAGAGAAGAGGGTCATCCCAAATTTTTTATTTTTTCTCTGATATGAACATCTTTACTTTTTTGGGCTATAGGTACATAGAAATTACAGCTAATTCCAAGATGTTGTAAATGTATGAAAACCAAGAAGACTGCTTCCTATAATGAACAAAATATTGTTCATTATTAAATGAGCTATTGACTTCTTTTGGTTCCTCACATTGGGTGTTGGGCAGCCTTGACAAGGGGTATTCCACTACATTCTCATAACCTATTGTATCCTTAAAAACCAAATAAAAAACCATCAGCTACAAGGAACACCTCATAAATTTTGGTTTTGAATCCTTCTTATAAAGAATGAACTTGAAGGTAGTATGGTCTGAGAAAATGATAATTCTAGACCCAATCTAGAACGTCCCAAACATTTCTAAAGGTAACATCACAATAGATAACTCCTTTTTAGTAGTGTAGTTATTCATTTGGGAATAATCCAGTTGCATTCTGGTATATTAAATAACATGTCGTTTATACTTCCTTTTTTCCAAAACAGCTCCTACCGCAAAATCAGTAGAATCACCCATCACATCAAAAGGGAGTTGTCAATCAATGGAATCAATTACAGATGATTTTGTGAGCTTCTCCTTGAATATATTAATGGACTCTGTGAATTTCTTATAGAAAACATTTTGTTTTTCATTAACTAACATGGAGAACAGGGGGTCGTGTAATCTTTGAATGGTTTTTAAAGAACCTCTTGTATAACTCATCATGACCCAAAAAAAACTTAATTCATTGGACATTCTAAGGCATGGGAATCATTTTAATATCATAAACATTGGAATTATCTACCTGAACCCCCTGTTAAATAAATTGTGACAAAAAATATGCCCCCATTAGAGATTAATTGGAACCTTTTCCAGTTCAATACAAATTTTGCCTCCTGGTATCTATCCCTCAAAAGTATTAGATTTTCAAAATAGTTCTCTAAGTCACATCCCACTGTAAAAATTAATCCATAAACACTTAGATTATTATTTAATTCATGTCATAAAATATTTATATGATGCATTTTAGAAATGTGGCAGGAGCACCACACATGCCAAAGAGCATCTGCCAATAGGAGAATGTCCAAAATGGACATGTATTGGTGGTTTCATCTTGATCATCAAGAGAAATGGAAATCTTGTTGTTACTAGAAAATCCATTAAAAAGGGATAAAAATACAATGCCTACCATCCACCCTAACATTTGGTCTAATAATTTAATGGGAAGGTAGTCCTTTTTGTGGTACTATTGAATTTCTTATAGTCTATAATTACTCTCAATTTATTTACTACCCTTGTATTGATTTAATGATTCTTTTCATTAGTGACCACTACCACTCCACTTATTTTGGGGACCACCTAGACAGGGCTTCACTTGGAGATATCCTAAATGAGAGAATAATCCCAACATAATGCTACCTAATAACACTTTACCCGATAACATCATTCATATGTGGGTTTATACTCTATTGGAAATCAAGTATGGATTTATATTCAGGTTCCATCTGTATATTGTGCATATAATTGGATGGACATATCCCCTTGATATCAGAAATTGACTAGCCTATGACAGACTTGTACTTCCTCAAAAAACACAACAAAATTTTCTCTAGGAATTTTTCCATATTAGATGAGTTAATAAAAGTAATGGTGAAAATATCTTCTAAAAATGAATATTTTAGAATGGCAAGGAGGGTTTGAGTTAAAGAATGTGTGGTGACTCACTTGAGTGATGTCACATGGGCATGGTTTTCCCAAGGTATTCATGTTTCCTCTTGAAAAATGCAATATAGAAGGCCCCCATCATTATTATAATTTCTATAAAACTTCTCCTCAATCATAGACACCACTATTGGGGAATGAATGTTTTCCAATTAAAAATCATCAAGGTTATTCAAAAAATTTCCCCTATATTAATCAATAAGATCACTCTCCAAACATGATATTATCCCCAATCTTGTGGATGAAGGGATCTCAGATTCACAATAGATATCCTCTATCATCCTAAAAAACTCATATTCCACCTCATCAACACTACCATTAGAAACTGGAAACCCATCTATGGGAATGATTGGGTGGGTGGGTTCTAATATATTCATGAAAACATTTAATTCCTCTTTTTTCTGACCCAACATGAAGAAAACTTCTTTTCATCCATATCTACCATATCTCCTCATGTGGCCAGGAAGGGCCTACAAAGGATGGTAGGTATCTCTTGATCACACTCCCCATAAAGGATGAGAATTTCAACAAGAAAAATTATTATACCTAATTGTAGTAGGAACTAATAAACCCTTTCCACCATGTGTATGATGGACCTTCTGGAAAGTTGTAGCACAACAGTGGTGCGTGAGGGAACTCCTAATATCAGGTGCTAAAAATGTGACAGACGAATCAAATAAGTGAATGTTCTACGGTAACAAATGTAGTTGAATATACCATCACTATACCTAAAGCTGCATGGAATGACAGAGCTTCATGGGTCATGATGTTTAGGAGATATTTTATTCTATAACACATCACTACAATCATTAGTTAGACTATATGTGGAAAATTCTTCAAAAGACTTTTTGAGAAGATGTTCTTGAGTTATTTTAGATATATGGACATTGAATCAGACCTTCATATAACAGGATATCAATGTTCAGCTACATAAAAAATTTGGGATAATTCATCAGTTCAAATTTATGAATGGGTTTTTTTATTCTTTCAAGAATGGAAATTATAGGGGCTTAATTTCTCATAATTGGGGGGGAACACAATATTTTCTTCTTAATATATGTTTTTACTTTTATTTTCATGGTGGTTAAAGACCTTTTATTTAGGTTTTCATCTAGAACATTACTTATAGGGGAGTTCCCAGTGCTTCTGTCTAGATTTCCAGATTCCAAATTTTTTCATCATTTATTTTTTCATTTTAATTAGTTTGTGGTTCATTCCTAGGATCATGGTGGGTTTGGAGACCACATATTGTAGTCCAAACCATGTCATTATATATAGGGTTGGATTCACTAGTGTTGGTCAGCCTATTGTTTTCTCTGTTTCACGTAACCCAAGAAAACATCCCAATTTTAGTTTCTAGGTTTTTCATTCTAGCATCCATTTCAAAATTATTGTAATCATTATTTGTATTTTTTTCATCAAATATCCCTATAAAATAATGGAACATATCATTCACCTCATCATCCGACATCGATGACTCATCCTTAGGATGGGGATGAAATTGATGTTGAGGAGGCTACTGGAATCTAGGAGGTGCATAATTTTAAAAGACTACATAATCCCTCAAATACATGATCAGAATGATCCTATACCCATGATTATATGTCTTAGAAAATAGATCTTCTCTAGACTACATCATAGGGCCATATCTAGAAAAACTAGCTCTCTCATGAGGCTGTATATGCATGTCAATGTTGGAACAAAAACTCTATGAATGGACATACATTTTAAAATGGTGACAGTACTCCCTATGTGTTTTATGAATGTTCTCGTTGAAGAAAATAGTGGCTTGGGATTCGTCTTGAGGGATATAAGTGTGTTCAATACCCACAAAGGGTCTACTCCTAGAGAATTTTTGCTGGGAGTTTTGTGCTAAGGTATTAAAAGTCCGTTTGATGTCCTCATCAGTCCTATCATTAATGTACCCTCCAGTAGACTGGTCCACCAATGTTTGGAAGTAGGGGAAAGGATATTCTAGAATTAATCCACGTAGAATTGAGGTGTACACTAGTGGTTCAGAAATTGTCTATGAAAACCCATAAAACTATCCTAAATTTCATGTAATAGTTCTATATAATCATTAATGAATCCTGTAATTTTTTTCCTAATTAAATATTTCAACCTCATTGGATTGAACATAATGGATAATGAATTGTACACTTGATCCAATGTGACAATGAGTTCCTCTTCTAACTGTTGAAACCAAGTCTGAGTATTGCCCTTGAGGGAAAATAGAAGAACTCTTTGTTTGAGTTCTTCCTCACTATGGACCATATGTGGATGTTACTAGACACTATAATAGAAGGCCCTAATTATGTACATAATGTCTTCACTAAGTATTACAATGAATGTTGGAAGCGGAATAGTTATATATTTCATGATTTCCAAAATTATGGACATAGGTGAGAGCATAATGAATTATGGGTTTCTAGAAACATATGTTTGAAGACATTCTATTAGGATGTTCCCCTTTCCGATCCCATTTCACTGTGTGTTTAGATATTCATGCGGTTGGTTTTCAGGTTTTTATTTTTATCATCTCTATTATCTTCCATTTTGACTTCCTTTTTGTTATTTTTCAAATCTCTGATGTGTCTCTCTATCTTTGGGTTCAATTGTTCTATGGTCTCCGAACATGATATTGTGATCATGTAGAAGGTGTTTCTCTTATTTTTTATGAATTTTTATATCAGATTTTGTTTTTTAGGTTTTTTAATTTTTATATGTGTTTTATTTGTTTTTTAGACCCAAAGTGGCCTCCCTAAAAAGGGAAGATATATTTGTCCTTAGTGAATCATTGAGCATGAGAGATCACATTAAAATTTATAAACCTACTTAATACTTAGTATAGTGGTAAAACAAGGTCAAAACACAAATAGTTATAAATTTTTTCTTAGTGAACAATGAAATTATAACAAACAGATACAAACAAACCAAATCATGTTAAAATTTGATGGTGATGGTGTAATTTCCATGATATAGTAAGTGAATGATGATTTTTCTATGGGCGAGTGCAAGAATAGTATAAATTTTGGCAGATAACAAGAAGGAAGACAACAAGTAGTGATTTCAACCAACAGACCCTCATGAGGGAAAACAACAACATGGTTTCAATTATTCTTTCCCTTATTAATGCACATAAATCAAAGTGTCTGGATCAAAATGAAATTTGATGGGTAGATTTTTTTATAGTACACATGTGATTGTGTTTTATCAATATTAATTTAAACAAAATTGATTATTCGATCAATCGATGAGTAAAAATCATAATTCACTAGATTCCAATTGATGTTGGAACTTAGTGAATCTCTCTCTCTTTCTTGACCTTGATTAACAATTTTTTTGAATCGTCATATTGATAAGAGTTCGAAATATGATTTAACCAAGATTAGTTTATATTGATTTTTGATGTATTGAAAATGTGACCATCCAGAAAATGAGAGAGAGAGAGACATCCAAAAGAAAATCAGTGCATGGACCAGGAAAAAGAATATAAAGTAGAGTAGCTTATTCCCCTAGAGTAGATTAGTTGGAGATCATGGTTGGAGTTAACATTATAGTAGAAATTAAATTAAGATCTTCATATAGAAGAAATTATATAGAAATAGGGTATGAATATATATGTATTTCTCTCTCTATTCAATCTCCAAATGCTACGACTCATTGCACCATTTCTCGACTATGGATGAAGTCCCCTCCATATCTCCCACCCAGGGTATTTGGATTTCTATGGTGATTTTCCTATGTAACTGGAATCATCTCATCAAGGGGTTCTGAAGAATTCTCCTAGAAGATTTTGTGGATGGAGTTGTGGATGGATCAATGTGAGTCAGGATATATTTGAGGAAATGAGTGTTTGAGAGATATGATGACTCCCCCATTGGGTGATGATTATTGAAGTAATATCCCCACCATACAATCCGTTACTCATCAACAAAAATCCATGAATGGAACTCTCTAGAATTACACAAAAGTCTTCAATGGGATCCATATAGTGCACTCACAATGCCACTCTCTCTCCAACCATCAATGGAGCTGTTTCTCCATAACCAAAAAATTCATGTCATCAACCACCTCCCGAAATAAAATCAAAATGGAAATAAAAATTATAAAATCTAAAGAAGATTAAATATACATATGATTAGTATTACATATAATATTACAATATGAATAATTTGAATAAATAAAAAAGTGTAAATAAATTAAATAATTTATTTAACATGTATAAATAAATAACTGAAATATTTTTTACGGGAATTATAATTATTGAAAAAAATTTAAATAAATATTTAATATATAAAAATTAAATAATATATATATATTATTGGAAAATTAATTGATTTAGAAAAATTAAAATAATATTATTCATTTTTATGAATATTATATATAAAATATTTTGATAACTAGTTATATTCTATAAGAATAATTATCATTAACTAATACGAGAACAATTGTGATTTACAATACACTTAATAATTATTAGTTAAAGGGATCTTTATTATTATATCAATTATTAATATATATAACCTATACTATATATATATATATATATATCATTATTATTACAAAAACTCTTTTATATTAAATATTACAAATTACATAATAGAACATATTTTTAATATAATAGTTTACTCAAATTAATTATATTACTATTATTATAATATTATGTACATTAATTATATAAATATATATGAATGTTATTATTATTATTATATGTTCTATTATGTTATAAGTAATAATTATAATAAAATAAAATAAACTAAATAAAAAAGTATTGAGGGGAGGGGTGTGATGGGTTGCGATAGACAGAAGACGGAGGGGATAGTAGGACGGTGGAGAAAAACAGAGGGGTGGATGATGTGGTGCTCCCCGGTGGCATGAGGGGTGGAATTATGGAGATGGAAATGAATAGGGAGTAATGGTTGGGGCATGATGAGGTCCTTCAATAGGTGAAAATGGGTTTTGTGGTTGTTTAGATGTGGGTTAGATGAGGGATGAAGAACATGGGTGATGAGTGTTTAGGGTGTCACAATGATAATGTGATGTAAGAAATGGTTTGAGGCTAAATAGAGGGGTTGTGGATTTTGTGTTCAATAGGTAGGGACATATGCTAGGGTGATTTGGGTGGCCGATGATGAAATATTTCACAGCGGTCGCGGTGAAGGGAGAGCAACAGTGGTTTGGAGGAGGCACACCTTGGATTTTCAAGAACCGATGAGGTTCAAATTTCTTGGTTGAAGGGTTTTTATTTTCAATTTCAATTGTAATTCATTAGGATCTTTTGTTTGTTGCTTTATTTGTTCTCGTTGTGTTGAATTTGAATATTCTATTCAATTTATTTGCTATTTTTCTTTACTGTTGTGATGTTTTGAGTGCGTTGGAGGTGGAAAAAGGTGATGGGAAAGCAGTGCATCAATAAGATTGGATGAAGCTATGGTAGGGAGGGTAGGTAATTGTAGATGGGTGGGGGTATCGGTGTTAGCGAGATGAGTAGGGGAGACATCATTGTCTGTATGTGGACATATTGAAAAAAATGGATGAGCGATATCTGTGAGACCGACGATAGAGAAAATAGAGTCATTATTCAGACTCAGTAGCATGTAAAGGGTGTGTGTTAGTGTCATTGAGAGAGGGGTGGATAGAAAATAATGGTGAGATTGACCAAAGGGCTGCATTAGTGACTCATTTGAGTCACTGATAGGCAGCATCGCTGTCACCTGCAGTACAAAGAAAAAAGATATATTCATAAAAATAATTTAATAATTAAATAAAACTAAAACCAAATTCAAATTAATTAAGTGAACATTGTTAATAACTTAACTAAACACAATTTTAATAGTTAACATCAAAAACATTAATTAATGTATTCACAATTAATTTAAAAAAATAAATCAATAATGTCAGTTTGAAAATATATTTAACAACTTAATTGGTTTACAAATCAGCAAAATTAAATAATTAAATTAAAATATTAAAAAGTGTTACAAAATATTAATGATATTATAGAAATAAATTTCTAAAACAAATTTAATTATTTAGATGACTAAAAACTAACCTGAATTTTAATATACAATTTAGTTAATGAATTAATTATATTAATGAGTTAAACATTATTTAATTGATAATTAATTACAATAATAATTAATCAAATAAATATTTATTTTGAAAAACATAAAACAATGAAATATTAAAATATATAAAATGATAAAAAATGAATGTTAAAAACAAAATAAATTAATTAATTTCATTTAATACATTAATTAATAATTATTACAAAAAATGCATTATATAAACAAGAAAATGATTAGAAAAAGTGAAAATTGATGTGGGAAACATAAACAAAATATGGCCACATCAAAATCCCCTACACAAAAAAACTGTATTTCTCCTTGATTTAATGCATTCCTTTGACTTTAAAATAGGAAAATTATTTTTGATATTCTATTCAAAAAGTGCAAGGCCAACTTTTACAAACATAAGGAATGAATATGGGCTAGATTTATGAAGAATGTGCAAAAGAAATGTACTACACAGTTTTAGTGACCAACTAGAAATCAAAGGTTACATAAATTCATCCCCAATTAATGATTTCTGGCCTTCCATATGAAATTAACTAACTTTCCTAAAACAATTATATTTTATGTTCCAATTCAAAAAAGTTATGACATGTCATAGAAAATTTATTTAAAACATTATACAAAGGATAATTCAATATTGACTATCTCTAAGGTTCCAAAAATGTTTTTTTGATTCAATTTAATGATACCACTAAAATGATATTTAATTTAATTAATTTATTATTTCTTCATTTGGGTTCAGAATTCCCATATACTAAATGAGCACATTTTTTATGGAGAACATTATTTTAATTTTTATTCGGACACTCTATTTATGGAATTCTTCAATATGAAAAAATTTATTTTCATTTGTTTTAAAAATTTGACTCCATCCAACATATCCTGATAACATCCTTTTGCGGAAGAGGCTATTCGGCTAGATATTCTTTTTCCAGGTCCATGAACTAACTTTTTTCTGGATGTCTCTCTCTCTCAAACATGTTTTTTGCGAAGTCATATTTTCAAAACATCTAAAATTTATGTAAACTAAACTTTAGGAAATCATATTTTGAACTCTTATGAATATGAGTATTCTACTGAAAAGTTAATCATGCTCAAGGGAGAGGGGGATTCTTTATGTTTACAATACAATTTGAACCCATTGAATTCTAATTTTTACTCTTTGTTTCATTGAATAATAAATTCAGTTGAAATAATATTGGAGATAATTTCATCAAACATTGACAAGATGGAAAATTTGATAAACAACTATCAATCAGAGACACGCACTATTATTTATGTTCATGATCAAGGAAAATTAGTATTGAAATTGACTACTTGATTTCAACCCTTGATCATCCTATGGTTCTTATCATTACTTTTCGTCTTTATACTTAATGTACAACACTTTTTATTATAATCATTCACTCTCCCACAATAAATCATCACTCACTCACTATCTCATACATATTACACAATCACCATCATATTTTACAATTCTTTGTTTGGTGTTCTTTTTTTGTTTAATTTTCATTGATCACTAAGCACAACATTAGACCTCTTAATGTTTTTACCCTGTCTTACCACTATACTAAGTAGTCAGTAGGTTTATAAAATTAAATTTTCTCACTCTTCCTCAATGGCATGAAAAAATTATAATTTAAAAACATACATACTAATTATTATAGTGGTATGTTAGGGTCGAACCATAAGGATGTGTAATTTTTTTTAGTGATCAATAAAAATAAAACAAAAAAAATCACAGAAAACAAAAAATAGTGAATTTTGATGGTGATGGTTTAATGTGTATGGGATAGTGAAAGAGTGTTGAATTGTGTGTGGGTGAGTTCATGGATATAATATAATGTGTTATATAGAATTATGTTATAAAACATGTAGTGATAACCACCAATTGATGATCATGGGGGAAATCAACTAGTATGTCTCCTTTCTTCTATTGCATGTTCATGCATGTAAATCAAAGTGTTTGGCTCCTATTTAATGTTGTTGGTCATATTTTTTGTTCGGTTAGCATGTGATTAAATAATATATATATATTTTTCTAATAATTTTATTATTCAAAAAACAATTATCAAAAATTAGAATTCACATGGTTCAATTTTTCGTTTGATCTCTGTGAATATTCCACTCTCATGACCTTTATTAACGTTTCGGTTGAATCCCCATATTTGAAAAAGTTTGAAATAAGATTTTATCAAGATAAATTTTCACTAATTCTTACTATTTGTAAAATTTGAATATTTAGATAATGTGTGTGATAGAGAGAGACATCCATAAGAAAATTAGTTCTTGGACCATGGAAAAACCGATCTAACCGACTACTATATATTCCTAGAGGAGAATAGTCAGAGATCATGGTTAGAGTCTACCTTAAAATAGAAATGAAACTAATGTTGTTTATATTGAGAAAATTTCATAAAACATTGTTAGAAGGTAAAAGTATCACTCTCCCAATTCAATCCTCTGATGCTCCGACTATATGAACTATTTCATGATTGTGGATGAAATCCACTCCAGATCTACTACATTAGGATTTTGAAAATGTTGGTGATTATCATACAATATTTTAATATTCTCACGTAATGGTTATAAATCATGGTACTAAAATTTGTTGGGGATGGAGTTTTGGATTGATCAAAGTGAGTATGGATAGATTAGGGGAATTGAGTGATTGAGAGTTATGATGTTTCCCTACCCCAACCAGGTGAGGATTTTCAACGACGTGTCCCCCTATGCAATCCTCCGGTCATCACCGCTACTGTGAGAATTAAATTATATGGAATCTCATAGAAGTCTCCCCTGTCCTCCACATAGAACATCCACCATGCTACTCTCTCCCCATCCATCACTAGAGCAGTTTCCCTAATACTGAAAAAATACACTACACCAACCCCATCCTATAATAGAAACCAAATGGAAATCAATAGAATAAGAGATATAGAGAATAAAAACTTCATTTGATTAGTGTTACTTATTATACTAGAAAATTAATAATTATAAAAAAAAAATATAAAGGAAATAAAATAACTAATTTAACAACTACAAGAAAATAAATAATATATTTATTACAATAATTAAATTTATTAAAAAAATATAAATAATGAATGAAATTATATAAATAAGAGAAAAAATTAATATTTACTGATGAAAAATGGAAATTTTAAAGGAATATAAATAAATATTATTATATTTAATCTAAATTATATATAATCTATGATATTAATTTGTAATATTTTATATGAATAATTATTATTAAACAATATACAACAATTCTTATATACAATGCACATAATAACTATATATAAATTGTATATTTATCATTAAAATTTTTCTTACTATATAAATGTTCTAATAAATATATTATACAACATATATATATATATCACAAATAATACTAAAAAAACCAATTATATAACTATTACTAATTGTATAAGAAGGAATATTTTTAATATAATAGTCGATACAAATTAAATATATTACTATTATTATAATAGTAATTACATTAATTATATATATATATGTTTGTGTTATTATATATATTATATTATATGTTTTATTATATATAATAGATTAAATAAATTAAAATAAAAAAATAAAAGAAAATGAAAGTCGGAAGGGGGTGAGTTGGGTTGCATCGAACATAATAGGGAAGGGTATGATGGATGGTGGATCCACAAAGAGGGGTGGACGATTTGGTGCTCCCAGGTGGTTTGGGTGGTGGTGTCAGGGTGATTGAATGGTCCAGGGTTAAAATGTAGGGGCTTGATAAGGTCCATTAGTAGGTGAGCGGGGTCCAGTGGTAGCTTAGATTTGGGTAGGCCGAGGGTGGAAGAACCTGTGCGATGAGGGTTCAATGTTCCACATTGATCCGGGGGTTCTAGAAATAGTTTGAGGCTGAGGATTGGGGTCATGGATTTAGTGAACGATATGCATGGTCAGAGGCAGTGGTGATTCTGTTGGCTGAGGCAGAGGGGTTTCACGATGCTTGTAGTGAAGAGTGAGAGATGGGGGTTAAAAAGATGAAATTCTCAGATTATTTAAAAATAATATTTTTAAAAAAATTAACTAAATTAAGGTAAAAAATTAAAAAACACACAATTTTAAAAGTTTACAACCAAAATTGTAATTAATTTAAATATTAAAAATTATTTTAATACACAAAATAAAAAATAAAAAATTACGTTTCAAAAGATATTTTACGTCAAAATTAATAAAATAAATAATGAAATTAAATTATTAATCAACAATAAAATAATGTGTTAAATAATAATTAATAAATATAATTACATTATTATAACTAATTTAATTATTTTATGGATTAAAGGTAAAATGAATTATGTATTTATAGTTGAGTTAATTAAGTAATTAAATTAATTTATTAGAATTTATTAAACGGAAAATTTACTAGAAATAGAATTAATCAAATAAACTGTTTTTTTGAAAACATAAAAAAATAAAAAATTAAATTTTTTCAATAATAAAAATTAAATGTTAAAAATATAAAAAATAAATTAATTTCATTATTATAAAATTAACAGAAACAAACTAAAAGTACTCTTTTAACAAAGAAACACTCATTTTAACAATTTAATATATAAAATACAACTATTAATAAATATTAAACAAAACAAATTATTTGAACCCCAAAAGGTAAAAATTGATGTGCTAAAAAGAAAATAAATATGGACACATCAATAATTTAATAATCAAAAGATAGTAGATTATTATATAGTGATTCAAAAAGATTTGGGGTTGTGTGTAACAAATGAATCCAGAAAAATACATTATATTCAATGAAATATTAAATTCGAAAATGTTTATTTGATATACTTATAATCACATTTTAATGAATAAGTTAAAATGGGATAATATTTAGATTTTATTTTCCAATTACAAAATTTATCATTATCTTGATAGTCAATCCATGGCTAATATGAAATTAAATTTTAATAAAAGAAGGCTAATATTACTTATTTAAACCTTTTTTCAAGAGGTTTCATATTATTGGGAAACAATAATCTTAAATGAATATGTATTTATTATTAATTAATCATCTAATCATTGAGGTGATCAGTTTTTGTTTTTTCTAAAAATTCAGAGAATGGGTGTTGGTTGAACAATATATGAATCCTACATTCATTATTGATGGTGGGGTGATCAGTCTACCAAATTGAATATCTTTATCATTACACAATTTTGTAGTGTTGGTTGAATATGATTTCTATTATATTAGAATATGGACTATAAACCATATTATCACTTGTATTTTGTAACAAAAAATGATAATTTCCATGTTTCCCACATTTATGATAGTGAATTATTTATGGTAGAATATAATGATATATTTTTCCATTCATAATGTCAACTAAAATCATTTTTCTCCACAATAATTATTTTGTTCTATTCCATATTCTTCATGAAATGACCTGAATTACCCACCAAAATGATTCCTGAATCAATCATGACATGTATTTTAGACCATTTCCACTATCCACTAGCTGGAGACTTTCCCCATGGAATCATAAATCATCTCGATGGTAATTATTCTTCCAAAGTAATTAATATTGAAATTAATACATCCGAAGAAAATACATAATAGTCATAATTATAATACAATCACCAAGTGTAAAAATCACCCAGTACGAAAAATATCAATCTAGATATAGTTATTCAATTAAAATAACATCCCAAGATCCCGTCTGAATAGGTGGATCAAACACTATACCTATCACCACATGCTCCCATGGTCCTTCTAATAAATCACTCTTTCTTTGTTAAAGTGAATTTTTCTCTTTCCACAGTCTTTCACTTTTTAATATAAATTTGCTAAAGAGAATGTTATTTTTATAGAATAATATTCCAATAGTACATCACCTAATGTTCCACATGTAATATCATAACAAATAATCAAATCATTATTAAGGATTTTTTACTATATGGAAATATAATATTTTTCACGTTTTATATAATAACAGGATTAAAAAACATTTCTATGATAGTAAAATATTTTTAAATAAATTTATTCCGAAAATAGTGGGTCTTTAATAAATCAGTTTGATAAACACTAGAATCTAATAATATTAATATCAGCATTTTTAATTGCTTTTAGTGTCATATATTTTGGGATATAGGAACCACATACCAATTAGAAAATCTATTATTCTTATAATTATACACATGTCCATAAAGCTCACGTGATCAATATATAATTAAACAACACCCCATTAGGGAATACTTTTAGTCAATATTGAATAATTATATTATTCATTATTAATATGTTTCTAGGGATTTGAGTCCTATATTTCTTTCACTAATTACCCACTATATACTTAGGTTCATATGTGATTTAAACCATTGAAAAAATAATATAATGAGTAAAACATCAATTTCAATTATTTTCATCAATTAATTTCTTCAAATTTAATAAAAAATCCAAAACTAATTCATAGGGTTCATTCGAGTTTAATACATCTAAAATGAACATTCATTTCAATCCATTTTCAAAAATATATATGATAAAAAAATTCATCAATTAGGTTTTTATTTCATTAAAAAATCTCATGGTATTATTCATAGTATTTTCAATGCTATCTATGAAGGGTATATTTCATAATTATATGTCATTAGAAAATAATAAACCAAATATCCCTAATTCAAGGTTCTGAAATTAGATAAAACATCACAATTAATCATCATTGAAGTAATGTTTAAAAGGCTATGTAAAACCCTTGTAGAACTACAAAATCTAATTACAATATAATAGAAAACAAAAAATATATACCTCAAATGGATACATTAGAATGTTAAAACCCCATTATCAAAGAAACATACCAAAAAAATATAATTTTTCAATCACCTAGTAGCTGGATTTCATAATAATAAATTAAGAGGGACATTGGAAATGATGAAACATAGGATCAGTTATTTTAAAAAATAGCATTGTAAGCATGGTTTGTGGAAGAAAATACAAATTTAAATAACTACTTAATTTAAAATTTTAATCTTATTCATAAATTTGAAAGGATTAATATTATTTATAATTGATGTTATACACATTAAAAGGTAAATTTATTTCAATAACAAAAATTTATAGTTTTTTGAATTGTGAAATGTGTCTTACAAGTCCTTATGAAAAAATATGATATAAAATTATATTTTTAAAATGTTTTTTTCCAGAATTGTAGTTCTATGTAAGGGTAACTGGGTTTAAACATATTCATCTCATATAATCCATTAAAAGTTTATATATTTTTTCCATACACAGAAATCACACAATGATAAAAAATTAAATACAATTATATTACCACAATTTTTCCGTTATATGTAAGGGTTCACCCTAACACCACTCTAGGATCCCCTTAAATTTCCATTTTAGTTATGGGTTTACCACTACATAACTCTAGGCTACCCATACATAACCATTATACCTATGGTTTTACCAAATTCCATTGTTGATGTACCTTTACACAACTTTTGATTACCTGGGGATTCAATTACTCAAATCATTCATACCCTTAAATAGGTCGAGAGTTTTCATTTAACAAATATGCATTTCACATAATTTAGTAGTGTGTTTCCCTTATTCCCCTTTACAAATGTTCATCATACCACTGTATAGCCATGCTTATCCTTAAATAGATAAAATAATAGCCTTAAAAGGTGTATCTAATATTAACCCAAACCTTATTAATCATGTGACTTAAACTTATATATCCATTATAAATTTATGTTTTACCTTAGACATTACATTCATTATATTACTAAAATTTCCTTAAACTTACTCATACCCCATGCATTATAAAGGTGTGAAAATAAATTTAAATCATTTAAATTACTTTTATAAGATTCATTAAAATAAATCCAAAAAGGAATAAAATATAATAAAAAGGCCCCAATACACACATAAATGAATAAAACATCAAGAACCAGTTAATGTACCAAAAAATATCATGAATTTACAATTACATTCCCCATAAATTAATTCTACCTTATGACAGAGTATCATGAAAAATATATATCAAAGAGATGAATCCACTTTTCACTAATTAGTGCATCATACACTCGTGTGTCATCTGAAGCCAAGCTATGTAGCCATAACCCCTCAAAAAAGGGTATGGCTTTAACATGAAGAAAAATTATATAAGCATTAAAAATATGAATTGGTTTCCCAATCATTAATAGATTATTTTTCATATCAATCCAATCCCTTCTCAGGACAGGATATGGATTAGGGATATATTTTTTGTATTTTTACACATTGAACATGTTGTGGATTAGCTTAAACTATGGTATAAAATAATAATGGTATGCCACTTTTACATTGTAATAAATATCTTCAAAGGATCAAAAATATCTCAGTGTTATCTTTCCTTATTATTTGAGTAGTAGGTGACCTAACAGATGTAAAAGAGTCAAAAACACCAGATCTCCATCATAAAACTCTAAAGGGAGTCAATGATGATAAATGTATTATTTTTAAAGGATTTGGCCCATTATAAACCAATGAACAATAAAAATCCCCATATATCCATTATGAAACTGTATCCAATTAGGTTGGTTTCTTCAAACTCTATAAAATTAAGGTGGATATTTACATAATTTTACAAACACTCCCTCAAAGGGTTCCATCATGAGGGATGACTAGTAGTTATAATTATAATAAAACTAGACTTGTCACAAATGATTATCCCATGTTCCTCTAAAGTCATGGACACAGATACGTAACAGTTACCTAAAAACTTGAACATCTGATACCATATGAACATCCACGTGAGGATGTAAGAAATTACCAATCTTTAAATTGGACTGTAATTCCTTTAAAAGGCCTCACAAAAAATGATATGTGAGATACATATCGATACTAGAAATGATAATAGTCATAACAGCAAGAAACACGATGATCTCCTGGATGTATTGATTTTTCATGTCCACAACTATTGAAGTATCACATATTTGAATAATGATTGACTATTTGGTCTATCAGTCCAGAACCACCTATACATCATTATTTATAGAAGTGTTATGTGGAAACACAATTACAAAGTCTATTCATATATCATCCAACATCCATGATTTCACTAGAATGAGATGTATCAACCTTAAAGGGATATAATTCTTGAACATGATTTTTTGAAAAGTATGCCTTTTTGTATCAATGTTAGCAATTTCCCATTCAAGAGCTACCCATTATAAACCTCACCGATTTTAATAAAACGTTATATTCATGATATTATAAAATTCCATGATTTTAAAATAATGTATATGTTCAAAAACATACAAGACATGAAACAGTTATCCCAAGAAATAGTTAACTATTAATAATTAAATCATATTGTTTTACCATAAAAATCAAATTTGAGGGTGGGAATAATAATAACTGACTTATGGAATATATATTAAGGGAGTACTAAAAAAATTAATGATAAATTAATAGTAAATAATAACTCTATTTTATGTAATTTCATTCTATTCTTTAATAAACCAGCTTTCATTAAAATTGTAATTAATGATTTTAATGAGAAAATATAATAATTCATTTCCATAACTCTTACAAATTTTATTTTATAAAATAGATGCCAATTTTGTAATCACCAATCCAGAAGTATGTATTGTTGTTTTTTGAAAATTTTTTGTGGAAAATTTATTTTCTAGTGTATAGTCTAACAAAAGGATTTAAATTGAAAACAATACTTTTGATTCATGAATTCATAATGTTTCATCTTAATCAATGATGTTGGTATTTCTACTAAAATACTGATAATAAAAATAATTTTAATGGGGTCAATTTTATGAATGAATAGTTATAAAAAAAATTACACTTGGTAAGGAATTTTCAAAAGAAATGGGTTTTAATGTGTGTTTCAATTTAATATTAAATTAAAATCATCCACTTCAATAAATTAAATCATGAAAAATATATTACATATTTGTAATGATTATTTCCACATTTGGTAAATAGTTCCCTTTTTTCATTATGAATTGTGACCAAGATAAATATTTATTACAAATGTAAGGGGAAATTGGGTATTTAATGTTATAAATAATATGATAAGAACTAAAAAATAACTATAAATAATTATTTAATTTTAATGTATGAGTCTACCTCATTCATATTCATCCATTTTATTGATATATGGCCTTTTTTTCATTTATCTATGATTTTGAAAATTTTAATATTTATTTAAAAGATAATGTATAAAATGTTTCTCTATTGCTTTAAATATCTAAAATTTTTTGTAACATGGATAATTTTTTTTCTTATAAATGTAAATTTATTATATTAATTTATCTATTGTGGTATTTTATTTATAATTTTTAGTCATTATATAATTACATTAAATTCATAAGCAATGTCGACCATGTAATTATTCACATAATAGAAAAAAAAATAAGTAATATTTAAAAAAGTAAAATAATTTTTTAACGTAATTTTTCCTCTAATTGTTTCAAAATATTTAACATTTAAAGATATTTGAATGGATTATACCCCAAATTTATTATTTTTGTGTTGTTTTTAGCATCAAATTAAATTTCTACTTCCAAAATGGAATTAATGATATTTTATAATAAACAATATTGTATTAGTTAAATTAAAATTTATAATAAAACTAAATTAGGACATGTATGTTCAAAAATAATTTTAAAGTCAGAATTCTTTTTATTATTGTCCAATTGATCTTTTATTTTAAATATAATTTTTTCTAAAGTGTAAAAAATATGGTTGTTGTGATAATTAGAAAAATACATTAATGACGATTTAAATAATGAGATATGTTTAATAACATCATAGAAAAATGTAAAAAATTTATGATTAATATTTATTCATCCCATAATCATCCAATATTATATTTATAGCAGTTTTGAGGATTTCCATATGAAATATAATTATTATTATGATACTGATTAATTTAATTCTAAGAGTGCCTCTTCCCTAACCTATAAATGGGAACAGCCTCTCGAATTTTCTTCACGCATAAAATTAATTTTATATCATCCCAGATATAAACCAATAAATAAATATAATCCCCCACCAATTATTGAGGTTTTTTGGCATATTACCATCATTACAGGGACTAAGTTGTAATGATAAAGACACTATCTAGTGAAGATGTTCAAGTTTCAATAGAATGGTTCAGTTTTAGTTTCACTTCAACCACCATAAAATATTATTGTTTCATGAAGATATAATTGATCAAATCCCTACCATATATTTATATTTATCTTTATTAATGGAATAAATTTTATTTATCTACTATTCAATCAAATCAAAAGTGAAACTGTAGTTCATGTTAACGGTGGAACACTACCTCATGAACCAGTCTGATACATTTTCAATAACTAACTATCAATGAAGAATATAATTATAGATTTATGTATATATATGTGAATTGTGACATATTAATCATTATCCAATGATAATATATCATATAGTTTTTTACCATGTCATTCATAGAAAAAAGGTAACGTCATTCATGCATGATGTAAATCTGGTTTCTTGTTTGAAACCCTTACATTGTGATTTTTATGATTATAATGTTATTTTGTGAATGAAGGTATAGTTATGTAATATTTTGATATGTTTTTCTAATAAAATGGATACACACGGTCTGCACACTGGGTGTCTAAACCATACAAAAATCCTAAACATATCGTGGGAAGTAGCAGTTTTGAGGCAGTAGAATAAAGAGTGTGGGAACATGGTGAGGGGGACTGTGTGATGAGGTCTTGTTATTTTTTTATTAAGGAATTATCTAACAATAATTAAACAAATAGTTTACCTAACCATGTTTTTTATGAATGCACATAGTCAAATATAGATCCAAAAAAATAAGATCTCAAACATTTTGTCCCTAACTCTATGTTTTTCATCCTAAGAGGACCTAAATCAGGATACCTCTACATTAATTGTAGGATTACCTCTTCAAAGTGATTTATAATCAATTTGGACCCCATATCTAGTGTTTTCAATCTATATTCTGTTGGTATGTGTCATTTTTCAGCAATTGTTTCATGTTTTATTAGATCTAATTAGATCTACTTCTCCTCTCATCTCTACTACACTGATCTACACACATTATATATATATATATATATATATATATAAGATTTTGGATTCCAAATATGATGATATTTGGCTTTGGTTTTGGTAACAGAAGAGTTTTTTGGTGGAGAATTAACCAAGTTTCATAAGCATTCATTGTCCATTTTCCATTTTTTTCAAAATGGCCGACGTAGGTTCATTCACTATTGACTACACTTTGTAGAACATAATAGTATTGTTTCAAATTGATATCAATCTGTGGAATATATTTTTAATTCGATGGTAATGGTTTATATAAACCATATTTAGTAATGGTCATGGAAAATCAAGAATATTCATTCATTGTATTAATTTGTTTTATTTATGATAGTATAATGTGGATTCTAAAATAATTTTTTATTCTGGAATGATATTATCTGGATATGATAAAAGGGTTTTCCATTAATGGAGTTATTTTATTGATATGTAATAGTTTTTTTTGATTTGGATCATTTAATTTCATTTCAATATATAAATGATTTTATTGAAATTGTTGAAATAATTTTTGCATAATAGTGATGAGTGATTATATTGAATTTATGAGGCTTGGTAGAAATATGACCTTCTGATCAGTGCTAATGTAGTAATGGATCATTGTATATAATTACCTTGTGATGAAATGTTTGATCATAAGGAATCCAATTAGAAGTATGGAATTTTCGTAACAAAGCCCGAATGGATGGATATATCGTTACGTGGAATGTGAAGGTTATAATTTTTTTTTAATGATAAATGGTTTCAAATAATTATTTCGTTGTTTAACTAGGAATATGAATTTTTGTAATGTTTTTTATAATATAATGGGTTAAATATTGGATTTATATTGGTTTTGAAATCAGTTATATTTATTTATAAACTATTTTAAAAATTTTTATTATATATTCTATCTTATATAAATGTTGATAACTTTTCTAACCTGTTGGTGTGAGTAGGGAAATCATTATTGAAAACCTGATATGTTTTATACTAACCCCTTCTTTGTTACATTTTTTCTTTTAATGATTTTATATTTTGAGTCATGGGAAAATGTAATGTATGACACTTATATAGCCCCACCTCATGATACATGGAATTTATGGTGATATTTGATGATAAGGCATGTGAAGCATGAAGTCATGTTTACTTCATGGAGCCTTTGGTTCTTTCCAATATTTACTCTGATAGTTTCATGGTCTTCTACTGCAGAAAACATTACAGTTGTTTGAAATTAATGGAATGGTTGATTTGTCATTCATTTTATCATGTTTCATATTGTATGATGCTTGGATATGATTTTTTAGTTAATGGATTTGTTATTAAAGGGTAAATCGTCCCCACTTGCATTTGAATCCCTTTGGAAATTATATCCAGTCTTTCGAATCTTGGGGATGTCAATTTAGTCATAGTAATGATTCATTGTATTCTTAGGATAATGAGAATATGTGCATCAATACAAATGGTATCAGTTTCTATGATCAAAATGTTTCATTTAGATATATGATATTAGCTAGTTCCTTCCCTTATGGAATAAGTAGTCATCAGTTTTCTTGGTCTTGGAGTAGAAATTCCTTCTTTTCTATTCCATGGGTTATGATATTTGAAATGAGTATGATTTTTTGGACTTCAAATGTAGATCATAAAAATACATAGCTATCCTTTTTTATGATAAACTTCATGTTATCGGGGAGTTGGGTACCTAAGTGTTTTGGGTATAATTTTAGGATTTCAGAAATCTCATTTTTATGTGTTTATCCAATTATATGAGAAATAAATTAATTTTAGATAACATATTTTCCACTAGTATTGAATATTTTATTTTGAGTAATGATTTATGATTTTGAACAGAAGTGGTAATTTTTTTAAATCGCTGAAATTTCTTTCAAATTAATGATTTTGAAAAGATCGTGGTTGATTTATTTTTAAAATTGTTTAATTTTCAAAAGTACGTATAGAGATTTTTTTAAAATTATTATACATAGAATATGTTGTTTTGGAATGATATTTTATGATAGTTAATGTGATAGAAATTAATATTTTAAGCCATCAGTTTCTATAGACTGATACATATATAGATATTTTTCATTGTATAATAATGGAACTCGATAGGCTTCATAGGATCATGTTAAAAGAATCTATTGAGAATTTCATTGCACCAGAGACAAAGGTTAACAAATATTTGGTCCAATGAATCTCTCATGTATTTTCAAAAGGCTGAGTCAATATTATCACTGGAAACCCTTTTTACAATTTTTTTACTACTAGAAATCAATGTTAAGGAAGCACAATTATCTTCCCATGAGGAGTTAAGAACTCTAACAATAACTGGAAAAAGAATGTGGGGGAACCTATTCTCATGTTGTTGGAACACAATATAATTGGACCATGTGGGAAATTAACCTCCTTCTAAATCCTATGGGGAATCATGAATGTTTTCAATGTGGTTCACAAAGTCACATAATCCACGAGTGTATAGAACTGAAGAGATCATTCCAAGATTGCATCAAGCTGGAACATCATGAGCACTATTGTCAATGTTCCCAATGATAGGTAATTCAGACACTTCATAGGTGTCGTAGGAAACATATGATTTGGCTATATGTGGATAGTAGAGTGAATATTTTCAACAGAGCAGAGCTATCCTTGGAAATTCAAAGAACACCATGACTCCTTAGCAATGTAAATATCAACAATTCCTAAGGAGAAGATTATAAAAATGGAGAAATTGTATTGAGTTGAGAAGATTATTGAATATAAATTGGATAAACCATCTATAGTGAGAAGTAAGAATCTATTTAATTATACCATTATCAAATTAATATTTCACACTCGTCCATCTTGTTCGTTCATTTCTTATCGTAATATTGATTTTTTACATTTAAAACATGAGATGATTTCATTTGGGTTAAAACTTAAAACTCATATTGGGTAAATAGAATATAGATCCTTCCTGTATAGTGAATCCTATATTACTATTCATTGATTGGAGATGAAATGGGACTTAATTAGTGTGGGAGATAGATGTATATGATGCAATATTGGGTTTTCATTCGTAAAAAAAGTTCAAGGATCACTTAAAAAATTATAGTAGAATGGTTATTTTCACAAATGTGGATGGCATCGAACATCTATTCAATGGAAAAAAAGGGATGTTAAGATAAGTTAAATGAGCTTGTTGGAACCTGTAGTTGGAACAATCTCTCACCAATTGGTGGTGTTGACTTTACAATCTATATATGATATCGAGGATAATAGTTTTCTATGAGATCTAGATCAATTTACAGAGGTATTTGCCAAAAAAATCACAGGGTTACCACATATATGAGGATTGTAGTTTATAATTGATCTCCATCCATGGAAAATTATTATTTTCCTTATGTATCATAAGATTGTATCCATATATTTAAAGTATCCTAATGTGAAATTAATGTATATATAATGTAAATGTTTCATTCATAAAATAAAATATCTTTGGGAAACACCAATCTTGTTTAAAATGAAAATAAGATGGAACACTAAGTTTTTGCATTGATTATCATTATCTTCACCATGTTATAATAACAAATTGATATCCACTTACACATATTGATGAAATGTTTTGTCAATTGGTAAGATCCCAGTGGTACAAAAAAATTGGCTTGCGATCAGGATATCATTAATTGTGAGTTTGGAAGGAAGATATTCTAAAAAAGCCTTTCAAAATTTTATATTACCACAACAAATATGTTTTAATACCTTTAGGTATTATAAATTCACCATCATACTTAATGGGAATAATGAATCATATATTTTATTGACATCTAGATTCTTTTTTTGTGGTGTCTGTGGATGAAATATTAGATTATTCATGGACATAGGCTTAGCAAGTAAAACACTTTGTGAAAGGGAAGGGAACCCTGAGAGACAATCATTTTCATGCAAAAATCTGAAACTGTGATTTTTTGATATATGTGGAATTCTTTTTTGGCCATGAGATTTTTATAAAAGGTGTTTTAGTTGATCTTGAATGGATAGAAACTATTATCTCTTAGGAACCCCCAATGAATGTCTTTGAGATAAAAAGTTTGGTTGGTCTACCAGGTTATTACCAACACTATGTTCATGACCTATCACAACTAGCTACAATGATGATAGTTTTGACAAAGAATAAATTTCCATCCCAATAGATTGAGTAATTATAGAATTCCTTCCATGATCTAATGGTTCATCTTACATCATCACCTACCTTGGTTTTTGAAGAATATAGATATGGGTATTTGGTGGACTTTGATTCTTAGGGGTCCGGGTGGTGATTTTTTTTTCATGAATGGGTACCATATTGTTCATATGGTTCACTGAATTTCAGAGGTTTTGAGAAGATTTAACCAACACATGATTTGGATTTAGTATCGGGTTTCCATGCCTTTAAGACCTAGAATAATTATTTCATTGGTTATAAATTTATTATGTACACTGACTATAAGATCATGAAAAATAATTTATCACAATGGGTTTTGAATCAGATACAATGGAGGTGGATAAAGTATCTCCAAATTATTGACATTCACATATGGTATACACTTAGAGAGTTTCATTCAGGTGTTGATCCATTAAGCATAATGTCACTAGGGCGGCTGGCAAAGGATGCTTCAACTTTGTGGTTGTTAATGTCAGTCCAAGAAAACATACATGTAAAATGTGGAGTCCATGGTGTTATTTTGTTTTTATTTTAAATCTATATGGTTCCTGATTTGGTAAATATGGGAAATGTGGAATAAACACATAATTTGTAATTCTTAGTAATCAGATCAAAACTGAATGGTGGGGAGACCATCGAGGGATGATAACATTATGGGAGTTCAATTTTGTGGTTCAGAGAACGGATGGTTGGACCTATGGATTTTCAGAAGCATATTCTTCATGCATACCAATATTGTAGATGGGTTATACATATATTAATACAAAATTTCTATGAGGTGGTGAATGAATAGTTTTGGTGGAACGACATGAAAAGGAAAAATGCTAAGTACATTTCAATGTGCTTAATTTCTTGTCAATATAAGGATGGGCATGAGAAACCGGAAGTTATATTGAGTATATATCAATTCCATTTTTTAAATGGGTGTAGATATTGATGGGTTTTGTTACAGGTTTACTATGACTGGTTTTTGGACATGGTTCCATATGGATAACAGTGGAACGACTCACAAAGTCATCCCATTTCATCCTGATTCCTGAATCACATACGGTAGAGGTCCTTTCCAAAATCTATATATAATAATTTTTAAAGAGTCATGGAATACCAGTCTCAATTTTATTATATAGTGATTCAAGGTTAACATCTTTTTTCTGTAAATACATACCTAAATACATTGGGAATCAGTTGACAATGAGTACAGAATATCATCCTCAAAAATACTGGCAATCCAAAAGGATGATATAGATATTTGATTACATTTGAAGGGATTGTGTAAGGGAATTTTTTGGATCATGGTAGGAGAATATAACTTTAATGGGGTTATAATATAAAATATTTATCAGGACTAGATACATAGGGATCCTTTTGAAGCATTGTATGGGTGTCCATGTCGTTATTAACTGTATTGGGTGGATATAGGTGAGACGTCACTATTTGGTCTAAGCCTTGTCTAAGAAAAATAATGAAAAGATTAAGTTGATTAGGAAATGGATGGATATGGCTTAGAGTTGTGAGAAATTTTATTCGGATCATCACCTTAGACTGTTGTGGTTTGTGGTGAGTGATCATGTGTTCTTGAGGATATCTCCAAGGGTAAGATATCGATATTTTTTGAAGAAGGTAATGTTATCCCCTTGATATATTGGTCGATTTACTATACTAGAATGGGTTGGAGAGGTGTTATATCCATTGGAATTGACACTATTTTTCATTTCAGTGCACAATTTTTTTCACGTATCTTAGATGGAAATGTATCAACCTGATCTAGACCATATGATTAGATGGGATCACATTGTCCTAAAGCCGGATGCTTCATTAGTACATATTCTATTGAGGATTTTGGAGTGGTAAGTGAAATTATTCCGTGGAAAATGCATTTATCTATTGTAGGTTTATTGAAACATGGTCATATTTAGGATGAGACTTTGGAATTTGAGAGGGAATTGAAAGAGTACTGGCCAAAAATCATTCAAGGAAAGAATGGTTTTATTTTTTCCATAGAAAGAAAGTCCTATTGTGGGGAGACAGTAGTAACCCATGTATCTAGTATGTAACCCTTAATTTTCTATTTTTATGATTATAAATTCTATCATAGATGTATAGGATAGTTGGGAGACCATTCTTTATGATTTTGGTTAGAAAGGGGACACACAAATTCTGCATACGGTGTGTCTAAAACATTCATAAATACCAAATGAAACTATAAATTGTAGATGTTTTGAGGTAGTATCTTGGGAATGGTGGGAATATAGTTAGGGGCATTGTGCTAAGAGGTTGTGTAGGGGTTTCATTTAGGAAGAGTGTAATCCACAGTTAGCCCATGGTTTGTCCAACCATGCCCTGAGTCAAATATAGATCCTAAAAAATGGGATATTAATATTTTTGAATCTAACACCACTATTTTTTCACCTAAATGTCTTTAATTCTGGATTACACTCCACTGAAGGTAGGATAACATCTCCCATGTTATTTGGAATCCATCCAGATCATTCCCATGGTGTTTTCAAGCCTGATTCTTGCAGTATGTATTGTTTTTTACCATCATAGGCAAGTTTTCTTAGATTTACAAAGATTAACATCTCATATCCTATCAGTTTACAAGATAATTTCATGTTTTGGGTAGATCTAGGATATTGGATACCATATATGATGATATTCAGTCATTTGGTTTCTATGAGAAGAGATCTGAGGATGTTTCGCGGAGATTCGACTCAGTTTCTTGAGCGTTCCTCTTCCATTGATGGGTTTTGTCAAAATGGTCCAGGTAGGTGGCATCACTCTCGAATCCACATAGTAGAAATAAATATAATGGTTTAGAATTGGTTTCCCTATGTAGATTTTATTTTGCGTAGGATGATTTGTGATGGATAAAAAGTGTCTTTGGTAATGGTTGTTGAAAATATGTAAAATTGGAGATTTTGGATAGTGTAGGATTCTTGAATGATAAAATGTGGAATAAAAAATGGGATCTTTATAGAATGAAGGTAATTGGATTTTATCACTGGATTTTCAATAAAAGGAATTATTTTTTTGAAATGAAATGGGTAGTGGGAATTGTCTTACTTAAATGGTTTCAACAAAAGAATAGTACTACTGAAATGGTTTTTTAAAAATAGTGATGGGTGATTATATTTCATTTATGGGGCTTGGTTGAAATATGAAAATTTTCTTAGATCCAAATTTTTAACTGAACATTATATATAATTACCTTGCAATGACTAAGTGGATAAATGAGAAACCACTCATGAGTATGGAACTATCATAATTAAGATTTCATGGTTGGATGTGAGATTAAGTTTAATGGAATGGATATTCCAAAACGTTAATGATAAATGGTATCAAAGCCTAGTTATGTTTTTTATCTAGGAATATTTCTTTCAATAAAATATATTTTTAGATTACATGATCACTTTTGGTTTTTAATGTTTTTTGAAAAATTTATAATTAGTTATAAACTAATTTTGGAAATTTTTTTATATAAACTATTTTAGATAATTATTGCTAAATTTTTTATCCTATTGGTGTGAGTAGAAAAGTCATTGGGGGAAGAACTATTCCATTTTATACTCAAACCTATTTTGTAATTTAGTTATTTTGAAGACGTTATCTTCTGGGACATGGGAAAAGGTAAAGTATCACGCGTATTTAGAACCACCTCAATATACATGGACTATTTGGTGATGTAGGACCTCAAAACATGTAGAGTTTAGAGAATTTTGGTCTTAATATAGTATTTAGTTGTCATTCCACTATTTACGTTGATATTTGCATAGTATTACACGATTTCAAACTGTAGTGTTATTTGATATTAATGGAATGGTTGGGTTTTCATTTATTTGTTCATGCATCATATAATGAGCTGTTTGTTTATGGTTTGATGAGTTAATGGTTTTCTTCATAAAGGGTTAATCTTCCCCCATTAACATTTTAACTCCTTTGTCATTTATATCTAGCCTTAGGTGTCAGGGGGATATCCCTTAAGGCCAATTAATTATTCACTATGTTCTCAAGCCATTGAGAATAAGCAGGTCATTATAATACACATGTTTAGATTACAATATCTATGAAACAACATATTCCATTTACTGTTTTGACATCGTAGTGCTGGTTCATATAAATTTATTTAATAACATAATATGGAATGTATAATTTTTTTATCATTATTTATACATTAAATAATATGAACCTTATTTCCTTAATGATATTTGACTAATAGAAATATTAGTCACGCATAAGTAAAACCCACTATCACAAATCATATAAAATCATTAGTTTTTCATAACCATATATCATAGTTTTTAATAGAATAATTGATTTATAAAAATTTAATTTATGTTATTTATTATTATTATCTATCTTGTGGAATGATGTCCTCTTACATTGTAGTTATCATACAAAAGTAATTTTGAACATATGGGTTAAATATAATCAAAACACCCAACAAAAAATTAATTTAAAATTAATTTAAATAAAACATCATAAAAAGTAAATTAAGTTAAATAATAAAAGACAAAAATATTATTAATCATGTATATTGTTAGAAAATATTATTATATAGAATGACAAAGAAGATATGTGATGATTCAGACTCTAGGTAAGTATTATATCAATTTAATAACATTTTTTAAATGGTTTAATGTTTCAATTTCAATATCATTTTCATAAATATCTAATTTATAAAAATAGAATATAGGTGTATTTGTATGGATATATATTAATTTTAATTTTAATTTTATGTCAATAGTTTCTTTATTTAAATTATTTTCAGAATAAATCTTTTTATATGTTTTATATAGAATATTTTAACATTATTCAAAAATGAAAAAATGAATATTATATTAGAACTAATATTGAAGGAATCATTTTACCAATATTGTATCAATAGCTTATATAGGGTTTAGATTAAATTATTTCATGTTTTTTCCGAGAATGAAATCATTATTTCATATCTGTCATACAAATAATCAAGGAAAAGTTAGAATGCTTTTTCTCAGACAGTGCTCTTTTACATTGGGTAATGATTTATTCATGATTTATTTTCAATGGGGTTAGTTAATAAATCATATCCACTATGGGAATATATCAACTATGTGATGTAGTCTTGGTAGATTTTCTTCAATTTTTTTAGTGTTTTGTATTACTTCCATAATTCTATAATTTCCAAGATCATATGATATAATATTCTATATTTTATGCAACCATGTTACCAACAAAAATTTTATATGATTGATAATATTTTGTCATGATCATTTTTATATCAATAGATAATAAAATATAATATGTTTAATTTAATCAATAGGATCCTTTTAGGGTTTTTTTTAAAATAACACTTTTCATTGATTGTCATGTTTGCTAATAAATATTGCTTGCTTTGATTATGAAATTATTTTATCTTATAATGGGTATTTTGAAAATAAGTTGGTTATGAAGATGCATTCATGTGAATATAGAAGATCATTTATGCTCAATGTTTATTAGGTTAAATAAAACATCTCTATTCAATGTGATTGGATTTTTAAATTAACTAATATGTTATTGATTCTTTTTTACCCTTACTGATATTTATTGGCACATAAAATTTTTTAAAATGTTTTTTCACAATATTTTGAGGATCAATATGGACAAGGATGTGTTGAAGAAAAATATTTTGAACATTTTACATTTGAAGAATACTTAAAATATCATAAAAATATTCTTTGTGTGGAGAAAATAGATATTAGGTTGAAGTGTCTACTTTTTGATGTAATTTATATTTATTTATGGGTGTTGGAGTAATTGAATACAAATAAAAAGGATAAGATCATAAAATTTATTAGAGCGTATCAGTGATATAAAACTGCAGAATATCTAATTCTTAAATATGATTTCTTATAGTTACTTTTATAGGAATGGTTATGATAACATTAGAAATTAGGATGTTTCATTAGATATTATATTAAGAGTTATAGATACCATGATGCGTTTATAAATTCAAGGAAAATCATAAGGGTAATGTCTTAGAAAACACTTTTTATGATTTATATGATGAAATTTTGAGGTCATTATTGATATTTTGGGTGGTGATTTATTTTATTGAGGTTAATGTGACCCTTAGGATTACCAAGGATGATTATTTTAGAATAATGATAAATATTATGGTGTTATAAGTGTAAAGGGATGAGACGACCATTTTGGTTATAATATTAATTAATATTGAAGTTATTACGGTTATTTTTGAGGATGTTAATCCTTTTTTTGTTAACATTGTATGAATTATATGAATATAATTTTTTGTAAAAGGATAATCCACACAGTTGGTGATAATCAATCATATTTTTCATGGTTGTTGCTCTTGAACCCACAACTTATGGGAAACTAGTGTGAATCTGCTACCACTAGTTTGTATGATGTATTTTTTGGTTTAAAATTGTATTTATACTTATTATATTTTACATATAATGATTATGTTGGTTATTGGAACAAAAAGATTATCATGTAGATAACAATGGGATTGAAAAGTGAGTTACTGGTTAATTGTTTAATGTTATTTAAAAATAAGATTACATTTATAAACGTATATAGTTAGAGTAAATATAAAACTATGTGATTCATTTATGGAATAAATGTTGAATATAATTTAGATTAACATGTTATTTTACTGTGGAATTATGATGATAACAGATATTCATGGAAATAACTACCATGTTTTATATATTATATGAAAAGGTAATCTGCATTTTTTATTATATAATTTTACATGTAACTAACATTTACTAGGAGAAATGTAACATTATTCTTGGAGGAATATGTGTTAAAATGATCCTTATTTTAGGCTTCCAATAATTGTAAGGAATATATTGATTAATTATGAGTATTGTTATTTATAATTTGGTATGTGTAGAAATTCTGGTGTTTGGATTTATCTATAGATATTAATTTTATATTTCTTTATTTGATATTGTATTAATTTGAGTAATTATCTTACCATGTGTTAAATTTTTTATTTGTTTTTTTAGTATCTATTAGAAATATGAATATATTTGCATCTATTAATATATTTCATGATCCATTGTTAATTTATTAAAATTTCTAGTAATGTAATTTATCAAAAATACTTATTATGTTGAAGAACAAATGATATTTTTGAGGAATTTTGTTGAAAAATAAATTACATTTTTTAGTATGTGTATTTAATTTTTTAGGGCTAAATGATATGTAATCTCCCACCCCAAAAAATATCTAAAAATAATAATTATCATCCAATTACATTGTTTTCAAATGAATCAATATCTTTTTTTCACAACTCATTGATTTACGATTTTGTGGTTATCAAAATTCGCTTAATCATTCATTTTCAATAGATCAATATACTATGTGACTCTAAATCAATATTTTGACATTATTATTTATAGAAATATATATATTTTCATATCCTAATTTTTTATTTTGAATTTTCAGAACCAATTATGTGTAATTTGAAATCAATTTTTTAGTTCCTTTTCAAACTTATGAAGATGATTTTTTATTAATCCTTATTACGATGTGAGATTTTAATAAATGATTTTAGAATTTTCAACCACTTTTTTAAAAACCTAATTTATAAATTTTAAAGATTCAATTAATTAGTGGGAATATGATTTAACATCTATATATTTTAAGAGAGACTAAGTTCGATAGAATATAAGACACACAACATAGATGAAAAATATATATAACATATTAATATTTGAATATTTCAATGATTAAGAAGATGTTAAATTAGAATATCTGAAAATTATTGAATGATTTCTGAAATATATAATATGTTCCTAATAAATATAAATTTATTGATAAATTATTATAAAATGATCGCTCAAAATTTAGTACAGACATTTTATTCTTCAAAAGGATATATTTCTTTCCAAATTTTAATCATTTATTTCTCAGAGAAAATATTTTATATAATTTGTTTAAAAATATTATATTTTACCTGATAAAAAAATAATCATCTATATATTAATAATTTTAAATCTATAAATGATTTTGTTTAGATTACATATAAAAAAAATTGATTTTCCATTGCAGATTGAAAAATATATATTTTTATTGAAGACGTTATTCTTGTTTTATGTATTATCTTTGATTAAAAAAATTCATATAAATATATGTTATCTTATATTTAGAACAACTTAATTAATTTCAATTTTGAGTATTTAAATTTGAATTTTGAATAAAATCACTTTTTACATATAAGGCCTTTTTTGTAAAACATTTATTTGTTGTTTTCTGTTTTAGTATTAAATTAATTTAAAAAAATTTTATGAATTCAGTAATGAAAAATAGATTTTATATCTAGGAATAAAAGTTTAATATTTGGTCAACATGCCCCATTTATTATTGTTCATTTTTAATAGTAATAAAAGTAAATAATCATCTCCTTAATAAGGGTAAATTATGTAATTAAGGTTTAAAATAATTTCATTTGTTCTTGAAAAAACCCTAAACTATCCTAAATTTGATTTTATCGACATATTTCATACCTTATCATCCAATATATGTATTAATGACCTTATTTTAATTGTATGTGATTTTTACCATTATAATATTTATGTGAAAGATAAATTCAATATTTTTACTATTTTAGTTATTATATAATTGAAAGAACAACATGGATAAAGGAAAATTATTATTGTTTCTAAAAGGATATTTTAAATATAAATTATTTAATTATGATTTTACATTATTTTTAATTATTGTGATTAAATAATTACATTGAATTATAATGTAACATCGACACATTTCTTATTTAAAGAATATAAAATTAAAGAAATTGATTTCAATAAAATTAAACGTAATATAATTTGAATTTAATATTTATTGCTAAATAATTTTTTGATAAATATTACATGTTAGGGATATGTGATTAATTTTATTTGAATTAAATTATTTTATGATTGTTTTCAATGTGAAATTAAATAAATATATCGAAAAATTACATTGATGATATTTTTTAAAACATAAATTTTTTTATTAAATGATTTAAAATGTGTGAAAAAATATATTTTGTAAAGATATCGGTAAATGGTTTAAAATATAATAAATTATCTATTTATGGTCCAATTTCCCCTTTATAGTAACTATCATGAACCATAACTAGTGAAAAAAACATGGTAATCATGGTAACTATCTAAATGGATAATGTGGGATAAAACTAATTGATATGGGTAACAATATAATATAAAAATATAAATTTTTTTGGAATATTTGTTCGGACCAATATTATCAAGTATTCAATTTATATTTGTTTTGATCATTTTTACAACAAATTTAAATAATATTAGTTTCCTATTATATGTAGTTACAAGAGTGCCTCACCCCTCACATATAAAGAGGTAACCCAATATCATCATTTATTCAAACAAGAAAATAATATTAATGAAACCAAGATTCCACAAAATCCATTCATAAGAACCATTGGGTAATTATAGTGGTTATTTTTAAGGTATAATGAAATCATTATAGGGATTATTGTGTAAGGAAAGGTATATTGTCTATAAAAGAGGGAAAATGTTAAAATTAATGTTTTTGTTATATTTATTTTTTCACATAAATAATATATTATTTAAAATTTATAATATAATTAAATAATTATATACCATATAATGAGGTTTTTGTTTTAATTTCATGACCTATATCCTAATAATATTCTATAAAATGGGATACAAAACCATCGTTCATGTGTAAGCTACATTACCACATCACGAAAAGATGCATTTTTTTCTATCACATCCACTCATGAATGGATATAATTATTTATTTATTGAATTTAAATAATAATATTGGTATATTCAGCATTTTTAATGATAATATACCATCAAATTTCTTATGATTACTTTTATTGAAAATTGATAACGACATTAGTGTATATGTCAAGATTACAACCTCTATAAAGTGATGTGATTAACGTATCATTAGAAAATAAGATAGATGGTATATATAAGAGTAACAATAAAAAATAAATTCTTTTATAATATAACTATAATTCTACTGTTGTAAAATAATTCATATAAGTTTTCATTATTGAACGTTGACAAATAAACCAGATACTCATCCTTATGTACGACCAACTCTCTCCATTATTTTAATGGCGTTTATTTTTCAGAACAATCATTAATGGTTGGTTATAAAATTTATATTGACTTATAAATATTATTATTATTTAATTTTTTCCATATAGAAATAATCGTATAACTACCTGTTCAACCATATTAAACTTATCAATGCCATTTTGGAGAAATGGGCCACAAAACACCAAAAAATTTGACATAAAAATAATAATTAAGTACATATATATTTCATTGTAATTAAAAAAAAGTATAAAAAAATGTAAAGATTTACTAATAATGTAATAAATTAGTATATCTTTATTACTAATTCATATAATGATCATATGTGATGATTCAAACTCAATGTAAGGGATATTTTACCTTAATAACATGTTTTAGAATATTTAAAAGATTTCTTTTCTAAATATTATTTATAGATATAAATTACATAAAATCAATTTTATTTATTATTATGTGTATATAAATTAATTATAATGAAATTATTATATTACACTTTAATTCCATTAAATGTTTACCAGAAGAGCTCATTTACCATGTTCAATATGTATCGTTTTGACATTATTGATAAAATAAAAAAGAAACACTCAATTTGATCATATGAAAAGTCATTTATAAAATATATATATATATATATATATATATATATATCGGATGTTTTTGACCCTTATATGATTTAATATCTTTTTCATAGAAGGAAAAACAAAATAATTTTTACTATATAAATAATCATGAACATTATATAATCGGTCTTCCCAAACAGTGCTACAATGCATTGGGTATGGTTTTTTTATTATGAATAATTATATATGGGATTAGCGAGAAAATAAAATCCACTATGGGACTGTGTATTCTATGAATTTTTTTCTTGGTAGTTATCTATTACTATGTTCTATGTCATGATTCATGTAGTAAAAATATTTCTTTTGATTCTAATATCTTATGACGCCATGTTATTTATGTAATTATAACATGACAACAACATGAATTTTAAATTATTGTTAATAAGTTTTCATGGAATTAATTAAATTTCAAAAGTTATTGTAATGGTCACTTATTTTAATTTATGTATTATTACCCTTCTATATTAAAAGGGATTATTTTTATAAAATTGGATTTTAAATATTCCTATGTTTTCTTTGAAATCATCATAACTATTATTTTTTCAATTATTTTTTCCTAAATTGTGTTTTATGAAAAAATCACCTGTCAGTGTACATAATTTTAAATTTATATAAATGAATATTAAAATTAAAATTTATTTTATAAAATACAGTCTGTTTTATTATTAAATGTTTTTAAATAGACTATATTTATATTTATTCTTTTATATTCCTTACTAAAAAATTTATGTTCATATAATGTTTTAAAGTGTTTTTACTAGATTTTGAGTATTTTGTGAAATTGGTAATTTAATAAGGACAATTGTGAATATATATAATGGAAAAAAAAATTATATCATTAATTGTTTTATTTTTTGGGGAAACATTTATAAAAGCTGTAAGTGTCTAATTTGCGATGTAGAATTTATTTATCTATGGGTGATGCCCTAATACATGAAAACCCTAAATAGTAATGATAATAAAATGTAAGGGAATGTATTATTTACTTAATGATAAATATTGAGGAATTTTTAAGGTTACTTTATTATATCCATGTTGTACCTTTCAAGACGAATTATGGAAATCCTCTATCATATGCTTCCTTAGAGGTATATGTTGTATGAATTGGCACTATATGAATAAGATAAAATACAAATTTGGAGACCAATTATCAATGGTCATACAACTATATTAGTAATCTATGGTTCCATATAACTCGTCATGGTTCTAAAAGTTAGAGTTTCAATAGAATACATAACAAGACAAACCTAATCTTATCTACCTAGTCACACAATTTTATACGAGGAGAGAGGGAAGTCAACTAACAATCTATATAAGTTTATTTAAAGGCATGTGAAGTATGTTCTAGGTTAATGTTTACGAATTGACATTAACCTTACTATATGGTCAATAAATATAAAAATTTGATGATTTCAGGAACTCTAATGAACATCTCTAGTGACGATTCATGTCCCTTTGGTTGAAGATATCACAAATTTTTTTTTGTACATTAGACAGTGAACATTAAAATGAAAATGTAATACCAAAAAATATTTAAATAATGCATCACAAAAGTGATTTTATGATCAAGAGGGGTATAGTTCTTCTCATGTGGACTAAGATAAATATCATCATAAAAAATGAATATATATTATAAGAAAAATATGAATCCTAATCATGATACACCATATAAGGGAACATTGGCCTTTCCTACTTCTAGAAGAGAAAAAATATGATATGATGTCAAACGATGTTTTAACTCATCAAATGAATCCTAATATTTTGAATCACAGAAAATATTACACACTTATGAGTGAATATTGTGGTTAAAGAATCCAATATGGATATATCCTTCAAAACATGACAACAATACCAAACCAAGCCAAGGAAACTATTAAATTAAATAACATTTTATAGTTCTCCCATGTTATAATAGCTATCACGTTCTAAGTATCAATAGAAATAATTTTTTTGGTATCCACATGTCCCAAAAATTTTACTTCCCCCATCAAATATATTCATTTAGAATAGTTTTTTATTTACAAATATATCTATAATCTATCTTAAATGACATACATGGGCCTCTTTTGTCTTATAGTAAACCCTGATTTGAATCAAAAATACCACAACGATAAATTAATGTACTCACGTAAATCTTGATCATTATCTGAATGAGAACTATATGTGAAATGTTCTGTCTAAAAGGGAAAAAAGATACTGATAATTTCCATACGTAATTATGTAGGTAGTATATGGGATGTTGTACTCATTGATTGGAAGATAGTGATAAATAGACCAATATTCAATCTTTTATAACTTCTTAACCCTCATTCAAATTGTAAAAAATTTCATTAATTTTGTGAAATATTTTTTTCATGGTCATTCCTATATTAAAATATAAATAATTAACACAATTGTGAAGGTTTTAATTATCCTTCATGGGGATCTATTTTTTTTCTTTAAAAGGTGACACACAAAGACATCTGAATCCTCTATACAATATATCTTCCGAGTGTGTTTTAGACACCATTAGTTTATATTGTTTTATATGGTAAGTGGTCATATAAATAGAATGGGTAACTAGTACAAAGTCGATAGAAAACACATCCCCACTTACTGGGGAAAACAATTAATGTATGGTAGAAACAAATTGAGGAACATAATAGATTCAATATAATGATAACTAATAAAATATTCTTTCTCCCTGTAAAAATGAAACATTGATATTATCACACCACCTTACAAAGTGTTTCCCGGCTCGACTAAGACATGGTTCTAATTATACCTATTTAATAGAATACAACCCATATGGGGTTGTTATGGACACCTACTATAGATAATAAGAAATCTAGGATTTATGCATAATAATCCAATCCATCACAAGAGTGACATCCAATGGTTTTTTGAGAACTATAAAATAATAGCTTAAATCAATCACTAATATGGGTATGTAACAACTGGAAAATTAGATAACCTCCCACATATCATTACAAGGGGCATATAAATATCCACAACATAAATAAATAAGAAAAAGTTGATGGTTCAAGATATAGACAATGTTAGTAAACATGAAATAATGAGATGCATCGATATAAAATTGGGAAGTCACTAATGATGAATATATTGTGATGATACCACTCACTATCATTTGACCAAATTTGAATTTTTCTAGAGACTCATAAACATCATATAATATCATTATTCTTTATTTATAGGTTAAAACCCCAATTTTTTATGTATTAGATTATTCTGTAGTGATTTTCTTTCTAAAGATACCATGCCACTATATGGGGAATGATATTCAATTAAAAAAATTTATACGATCCTTAACAAGAAAAATTATTCTTAATTCGTTAGTGTATTTTTAAAAACCATATTCAAATGAGTAGTCTTTCCAAAATAGATGTAACAAAATGAGACATTTATAGATACTACAAATGTTTTCGATTAATTATTTTATTGATATATATGAAAATACACATCCTATTCCCTCATTCCTATAAAGGGGCCATTAAAACCACCATATGGAGTGTGTGTAACTCCTGTCACCCCTGAGTTTCTAATCCAAATAATATCAACCAACAAATATCTATATATAAAATCATCATACAATTTGATATTAATCATGAAAAACTAATATAATACATATTCTCAAATTCCAATCTCAAATATCATGGTTTTCATATTCTCATCATGTATAACATTTGGTGATATGTTAATATGCTCATAAATGATTATAGAATACATATTTGTAGTTTAATTACATATCATGTGTTTATGAAACCATATAAATTTATTTAACAACATTTATTATCAATAGAACTAATTCATGAAATTATCCATGATATCTTTCAACACAAATATCATATTTTCCTCTATCAAGACAATTAATTTAAACTACCCCTACCATGACCTTCATTAGTGAATGAATTACATTTCACCACTATATAGTAATAATTCTATATGAAAGAAATTATCGACAAGTCATTATATAAATGATCCTCTATTAACTACGGATAATTCATATTCTTGAAAATAGTGGATTCAGATAGCTCTAACCAGAGGTATCTTTAAACTAATTCTTATGGGAATGGTACTACACAAAATAAACATGAAATAATGAAAAAATCATTCAAGACACATGAGACCATTGACTCGGTCAAGCAGAATTCAATGGGGATACATAAAATTCATATCAATACACAATGATTTATTTAATAATATAATAAAAATTTTCAAAGAAACTTTTTTCCTAAAACCTGTGGTAATTTAAGTCTCTTTATGATGAGGTATTGCTAGTAAATCTCTACACACCTACCCATTAAGTTCGAAAAACATTGTCTCATGTCTACCATGATATCCCAATTTGAATAACGACATTAACGAAGAGGTATAGAATCCATTGATACATACATTTCATGAATTAAACAAAATAATCAATGATAATGGTAGCTTGATGTACCCTTACATAGATTGAAGGTAATTTCATATCCCTATGGGTATGACACTAGCATCGAGGAATCGTTAAACAATAAGGGGGAATAATTCCATAAAATAATAAACAATTATAATGAAATTTATGGAAAATTATTATGAAATATATATATATATATATATATATATATATATATACTACAATAGTAAAACTCCACATATAAGAAAAATATTAAACCATATATCTCAATTCAAAAAAAATTATCCCATGATCCCCTCACAACAAGTGAAATACACACTCCTCCTATCACAGAAGGATGCTATGTTCCCACTAATAAATAAACACGATACCTCTAAGATAAAATTATCATGTCATTATTCCAATCATAAAATATTATTAAAATATATAAAAGAAAAGGTAGGATATGTGAAAAATGTCCTAGAATTATGTCCATAAAATTTCAATAATAATTTTTAAAAAAATAATAATTTTTTTAACTTTTAAATTAAACAAGGAATAGATATATTTTAATTCATTATATCTAGTTATTCATCTTGAAACATTTCAAGGGATAATTTAAAAAATAAATTAATATTTTCATAAAATTGAATGGTATGAATAATCCAGTTCGATTACATCTTGAATGTAAAAACAAATAGAATATAATCTATTATGGTAATATTCCACACAGGACATTAGATCAATGTTATTGGATTCTTTTACTTAGAATTTAATCAATCAAAGCTATATGTGTGGACGCATCCCTAAGGATCATGTAGTAGTGATGTTATCAATAGACACTACATTTGGGGAAAATGATGTTGAATCTAGTATAGTAAGTGTTTTCATTGTCAATCAAGTTTTAGGGGGTCTAAGTCCTAGAGTTCTTACATAATTCACTGAATAAATACACAGTCTCTCTTTTACATTCAATATATCAAAAAATTCGTTAATGTGTAAATCACTATATTATATTATGTTCATTTTTTATTATTTTAACCATCTATTTAAATATCCAATAAAATATTATAATTTTATCATGTTTATGACTTTTAAAATCATATTTTTGTTAATTTAATATCAGTTATTAATAAAAAAACAATTATTTAATTGAAAAAATTTTCATTAGGAACCATAATTTCACATAAATCATCCCCATATTTTAAAGCCTTTAATGCAGGTTTTGGTATCTCCATTCCATTTATTTTGGAAACAATAATATAAATATCCTAAATAAAAGGTTAAGGAATAAATAATAATTTTACATTTAATCAATATTGGATTTATTGTATTATGTGTTGAAAAAATTACTTTTGAAAAAACCTATATAAATTACAATATCACAAAACATAAATAATGGTTAAGAAAATTGAAACATGTGATGGTCCACAAGAAATAATAATAAAATAATAAAAAAATCACTTATAATGATCATATTATAGTTAGTAACACTAAAATATCTTTAAGAGGATTAGTAAAATTGAATAATTATTGGATAACTTGTTTTTAAAAATATCATATGTGTTCTAGTTCACATATGAAAATTAAAATTTCAAACACTATTTAATTTAATGTGTTCTACGACATCATGAATGTGGATGGATAAAATTAAACATGAATTGTGATACAAATATTATTAGTGAAAAACAATTTAATACACAGGAAATCGATATTTTCAAATAAAAATGGTATATTACTAGTATTTCTGGGATATAAAGAATTAAAATTGTATTTAAAAATATAAATTTAAATGAATAACATTTGAGAAAATGGTTTATCCCACTTGATATTATGCCTTCCACACAAGGGTATGGGGTTTTTCCATTATGAATATCTCACACCAATTCATACTATTATGAAACACCAGGATATATTTATATTTATTCATACCGAGCCTTTATAATTATGTCTATACCCTTACACAATTTCTAGTGTAACATAACACATGAAATATTACCTCAGGTTTACCCTTACATAAATCCAAGATACCATTACATGTCTCGTGAGTTACCTTAACAGAGGTAGGATTTTCCCATATTGTAGTAGTGGGTTTCTTCTTATAACCTTAACCCAATCCAAGATTACCCTTATGCTTCCAATCCCTTCCTTATATAACACACAATTTATATTTCTATAGTGTTTATTATTTTCACCCTAGCCATACATAGTGGGTTACATACTTTTACATAACCTGTAGAAATTTTTGTTTACCCTTACAGATCACCCATTTCATATAAGTAAAATGTCCTTTCACTTACGCAACACTAAAAAATATATAATAATTTAAATTAATGTTAAATTTATTAAATGTACTTCTAAAAAACTCTTGAAAAAAATAGAGAAAGGTATCTAAATATCATATAATTTCCTAAACAAATTCAAAAGTAAAAGGGAACATCATGAACTAGTTAATGTTACTAAAAGTTACATTCAAAATGATGTACTTTCTAAAGAAAATTAATGATATTATAAAAAAATTATAATATGAAACAGGGTGATTCATAACACATTTTTCATGTGAATGAAATTGAACCTTCATTCATCCTTATTATCATCAGTTGAAATTACTTGAGAATCCATCATTGTATTATTTTGGGATTCCAAATTCAAATCTATGATCTAATTGTTAATCATTGAGCTTTATGTGTGGTTTTTCCTAATCGTAATGTCTATATCAATTTTTATTATCCCGTAATGTTTTTAATTAGGAATATCTATTTATTATCCATGAGATAAATTGTTAAATTAATTTCATCAAGCATCAACCATTAATAAAACCAAATGTATATAGTCATGATTGATGAAAAACTAACACTATAAGAAATTTATTGTAAGATATTTACATGAAAAATATTATCATGAAATTCAACACACATTGAAATTATAACATTAGGTTTCAGTTTAAAAAATATATATATTTGTTCTATAATGGAATATTTTGGATGGCTTCTCTCATATTCCTTAACATATGTTTCTAAAATACTAAATCAATTATAAGGGTTTGTAAAGAGAATCTGATTAACCAAATCGTAGGCTTAAGGGTCCCTAACATGGTATGTGTACTGAGTCTCACTCATAATACACTAGAGTAATGATATTTTTTAATCTCAAAAAACCATTTCCTGGGTGATTTTCCATAACTGTGTCTATGATATAACAATTTCCACATTCGAATATCCAAACTAGGAATTGATTATTATGAGAACCACACAATCACAAAATTACCAAAATATTAGTATGTAATGTATTTATCAAATATATCTCATATACCTATCCATAAGGATTTCAATTATTTTTAATTATTTATTCACTAAAATATTATATATTACCTAATAAAATGATGGAGTTATCAATGCCTCTAAATTTATGATCGCCCTTATCTTATATAGCCTAAATGTTTCCTTAAATAAATTCATAACCTCTAATCTTATCAAATCCTAGTTTGGTAAAAACAAAGACACACTACATATGTGATCATATATTTATATGAATTGATGAAAATATTTTGTTATGATACATTCAAAATAGCAATTAAGTTTATAGTTATAGAGAAATAAGGATAAAAATATTAATAACAAAACCACTGATTTTTAAGTAATGGATAGATTTAACAATTTATAAACAACTAATTAATCATTAACAACATTTCCACATCTCCCCCTAATTCTCTAGACAATATACTCTTCTAGAAATATCATGAGATTTTATCTTATTAACATTAGTAAATATGAAAATGTGAATATGGTGTGCCTAGATTATTTGTAATGTAAATAATAAGAGATAAAAATCAAGGACCATAATTGAGTATAATATAATGTTATGGTTATAAATAGGCTGCATAAATAATTATTACCAAATAAATAATTGATCATAAATCATGATATAATTGAAATGATAACATTATAAATGAATTAAAATTTGGAAAAAACATGGGCAATGAACGAATAATATAAATATTATAATAATCATCCTGTCATGGCATAATCCTATTCATGGGAAAAATTGTGTGAAAAGAAAATAGTGTCTATTATTTTGTAAATATACTGAATAATTTTCAAGAATTCACATATACTAATATTTAATTTCATAATCAATGCATTAGAGGGTGAAATAAGACCCCATCCGTCATCATCAATATATATGAGATCCACTCAAAAAAATTCATTCATCTTATCATAATGAATCATTGGGATGGAAGTGGGTTTCATTTGTCACATCGTAGAGCGATCCTGGGAAAATCATGGGAATCAAGCCTTTTCAAATGTATTCTAATAAATCATATATTCAATATTATACCAATAATCATAACATAAAAGTCTCCTATATATTGAATGATTATAAAAGGATATTTATTATCTTTCATGGATAAATCCTTTAAATTAGGATAATAAAGAATATTGAATTTACAAGATATAGATAATGATTATAATTTTACGTTAATTATTTTTTTGTCAACCAAATAATAATATCTTTTTAAGCTCACTACAATAATTGTATTTATATATTGAGTTGTTTTAATGGGAATATATTTAAAAAAATCAATGACTGCAAAATAAAAATATTGTAATAGATTGTAAGATTTTTTACCAGTCATTATAGTTTGAGAATTTAATGGTTAAATCATGAAATGAAATTTATAGGGAAATTATTATATTTAGTTTAATATTTCACATGAACATTAAAAATGTTCTAGAAAATTTTCATATAATTTTGAAAAATAACCGTTATAGATCACACTCAAAATACATTTTCATAAATATAAGGTTATAAATTTTTAAAAAGATATATTGTTGAAGATGAAAATTAAATATAGTACCTTAAAAATATATAATTATAATAAATAGTAAATTTTGGTTGGAGCATAAAATATTTTTTGTTGAAATTATGGAAACCATTTTTAATAATAAGAAAAACAATTACTAAAAATGTAATTTACAAAAAATGTAACAACAGATTAATATTAAATGAGGAGGAGAATAATATTAATTCTTTACAAGGTAATAAAACAATAAGATTCCAAATATAATGGATAATATTGTGTGGAAGAATAATATGGAGTATTAGATGAACCCATTGTTTAAGACAACCATAATTATTCTCAACATTGTGGAAATTTTTTGGTGACTGAATTTTTTTCAGTGTGAGGGCCTTCAATGAAATGTAATTTAATAATAGTGGGGAAGATAATGTACAAAGAAATAAAATCATAGGAGAAAATAAAATATTATTTGGACTAAAAAATTTATAAATAATATTTGTTACTCAATTAAGGGATATGAATTAATAAAAACTCTAAGTAAATTAGTTTTTTAATTGAAATAAATTTTAAGTAATAACATGATATAGATAATCAAATACTAGGAATTATAGGAATTTTTTGAAATAAAATCATTAGGATGAAATAAAACATTATTTAAAAAATTTATCTCGCACAATAAGAATTATGTCTCAAAAAATTTTATTTGGGCCATACCCCTTATGACATTAGATATATTCTAATAAATAAACATTTGTGGGAATGATTTTCAATTAATACATAAATATTGTGACTAATTTTCGTATCATGATAAAAAAAATTTATAGGGAATTAGATAGAAAATTCCATAGAACACATGGTGTATAATAATCAAAACATATCAAGGAGAGATAATTAAAGAAATACAACATTACATTGTTTCTCTACTTAATAAAATTCCATATAACCTTATATATTGTAATGAATCGTCCTAATAGGGACCAAGTCCTATCAATCTAAAGGCCACATATAATGGGATAGAGGATAGTGACCAGTGACATGTAAGAATATCACACACATGGTGGCCTTATCCTAATGTACTAGTACACACACACATCATCAAGTATATAAAATTATAAAATATGAAACAAATGATAAAAAGTAATCCATAATTCTAAATCCCCAACATAAGAGTATTAAAATAAGTATTGAAATGAAAAATGGAGAAATTCTATTCGAAAATAATGAAACTGAATACAATTCCCACATATAATCTAGTTGGGGAAGGATATCAATTGAACCACAAGAGGACACCTCATTTTGTAAGACTCTCTATGATGTACATGGTATTGTCCCATTAGGACTATATAAAATATTTGATCATTTTAATAAGAAAATAAATTACCTAGAAATGAAAAATTTGAGGTGATTATAACATTTCATTGTAGGAAAACCCTAAGTCATGAATCTAAAAAACTCAACAATAATAATCATTTCATCATAAGTATATGTGATTAGAATATAACAGGAATGACTATATATACATAGGTAGGAACATATTCTTGAGGTATGGTATCAACTATAATAATATCCTAGGATTATTTATAGAAGGTTCTTCATATCAATCATATAGTAAAACACATTCCATGAGTAAGAAAAAACTGATGATATTAATGTGATTTATCATTCATGTAAAGTCTCTCCATAATAACTACATATTGGATGTCAGAGGAGAATGATACATAGATGCGGATCACACTATAGGCGATCTGTTATACCAACAACCCAATCCAAATTATCCATCTTAGTAGATAATCTATTCACATGTAGTGTTGGTCAATATGAAACAAAGAACCCCACCTAAAGAAATATTGATTATATGTGATCTCACTTCGGGACATTAGAAATTAATCCAAATAATCTACCCAATACAAATGTTACTCATATGGATAACCATTAAATGCATCGGATGAGCCTCAATAATATACCATGAATTAATTGATAAATGGAACATACCTTAATGAAAATTTCTCTATGTGGAAAATGATAGTGGACCCAAGACTTATTTGAATTTGAACCTAGAGTGTACATGAAGTAGATGGTTTATACCTTCGGCACTTGGTATTACCCCTGTATCATGACTTAGGACCATGTTCATGCATGAGTACATAGTATACATGATATTTCATACTACTGCCCATGGTTTTGTACCCTTTGAGGTATATTGTGAGCCTCTGTGTAAGGGACACAAACTGTGTGACACCTTTCACACAATATGTATATCATAATTTCTATAATTCTATAAGTTTCTAATGTGGATTCCAAAATACATCTCAACCATCATAAATTATACCCATGAAACAAGAATATTGGGTTTTACCAAACATGTAGTCATCAATGACCATATTACAACTTCCCATTAAATGGAAATCACTTTACGAATCATTACCTTCATCGTACCTCAAAAAAATGTCCATAAATACCTTTCATCTTAACCTGATCCATTATTTTTACAATGATTTTGTACATGTCATCAATACTGAACCCAGATCCATGATTCCTATATATTATGGCAAAAAAATATGGTGGAAAAAGTGATTATTAAATATTTCATCAAAACATGGCCCATGAGGACGTCGAAGATGAATGAATGATGAATAGTGGTAGAAAAAAAGAAGCACAAAAAATATGAAATAACCCCAAACTTTTTTGGGTTTGTCTCAATATATTTCCATTAGGATTGTGAATAAAGAACCAAAATAAACAAAAAAAATTTCTAAAATACACTGAATTTGTATTTCACCCATAACACAATTAATTATATAATTAATTATTCAGTCGATTGATTCACATTCATTTTTGGATAATCAAAATTTAGATTTATAAAAATAAGACAATGTACTATCTCAAGGAGAATTCACTACTGAAAAATAATTATCATGCATTATTTTCAATGGTTGGATCCTAAATTATAATTGCACACCGATCCATGATCCATGATTTTGGTGATGTTTAACTGTGAATGTTCCTCCAACGTTCCATCCAAAACTCTATAATTATGCATATAATCAAAAAAATTCAGTAAAAAAATTATAGAAAAAAATAGGTCATGTAATTTTATATAAATAAATAAAAATAATTAATTTATTTATGAAAACTCATTCTCATGATTGTTCCTAGAAAGAGAATCTAATGTGCTAATAATTATGTCATGCTAATAATTAGTCAAGATCTGGGGGGCCTTGGAGCAGCGACTACCCTCCTTGCGCGCGAGTCTAGAGTTTCCATTAGAAAAATCACCTCCTCCCATCCTCCCCTCCTCCGTCGCCATTCAATATGGCTCAATGACTCTTCTCTGGGTTGGTGTGGTGGTTGTGTGGATCGGCATCAACTTCGGTGATCTGGCTTCGACTCTGGAGAGACTCATCGTTGTCTCTTCCGGAACTGGTGTTGGAACGGATCGACAAAGGATTTTGATCGCTTCCCGCTTCTTCCTCCGGTGTGGCCCGACGTCTTATATGGTTCATCTCAGATGGGGGGTGAGATCTATTTGGATTTTGTAGGTTTATAAGTTTTCTGTGGCATCTTCACCACTGGAATTTCCCTGATGCTCCTCGCTTTCTTTGCTTCTCGTGTGCGGCTGTTGTTTCGGTGGAGGGTTGGGGATTTCTCGTGGATGGAGATAGGGTTGTTTTTCCGGTGGTGGCTCTGTCATATGGTGCCGGTATTGTGGTGTGTGATATTGTCTTCTTGAGCTTCTCCTAGTGGTTTATATTCTCTTGCAGATTTATTGTTGAAGCTGGATTGATGATTTCTGGTAATCGATGTTGTTGGATTTTTTTGATGATGATTATTTGGAAAAGTTTTTGATGTCTCAAGGAATCCCTATGTGATTGATGGATATTTTTTGTGTGTTTGGTTTGATCCTGAAGGTGGGAAGCTTGTCTGCTCAATGTGATTGTAGTTTCCTGGAGACATTTTGTTCAAAGTTCTTGATTCGATATTTTCCTCAGATATTGCTTCAGATGAGGTCTAGAGCTTTATGTTTTCACCCAACATATGTATTTCAATGTTGTATGATTGAAAGGGTATGACCTTTTCCATCAGTACTAGCCTGTCTTTGTACATGATTTCTTTTCGTGCACGTTGGAATGGTGGAGACTGGATTTAACATTCATTATGCTGGGGTAGGGCCATCATTGTTTTTTGATATAGTTTTTTGAATTTTGGACCATTGGAGTATGTTTTTATGTCTTAAGTCGATGAATTCATGTTTCATGGTTTCTCACTTTTTCCATAAAAGTGTTTTATTAATAAATAATGTTAATTTTCATTCAGTTTATGTCATGCCTATGGTAAATACCATAATCTGAATACAACAGAAGCCTTAGATTTCAACTATTATCCTCCATTAGATCATATTCCATATTTTTTTTAAATTTTCGAAAAATATATAGTTAATATATGTAATATATTATAACAAAAAATTTTGCGAACATTATGCCTAGAGATCTATCACCTCCCCAAGATGTATCACAAGAAATAATCAATTTAATATTTGAAAGAAGTAAATGAAAAAATTGCATTCATTACATTCTACCCATATTGTTTCATTATGTAAAAAAATAAAAAAATGAATAAACAATGAGATATGGTTATTGGGAAAATATCAAGGTCTCTCTCTCTTGGATAATGTTGTCTATATTATCATGCATCCACAAAACATACACTATATGAACCACTTTCCGATAGAGTATACTCTATTTATAATTCTAAAAATAAAATAGGAAATTGGAATAGGTATCCCCATACATGATATCAATATCACCCTACATGATAACATGTGGTGGGTCATATAGATATCTCCTATAATATGACAAGTGGAAGACAACATTCCCCTGGTAAAACGTCAACATTATAGCTTAGTAGTATGTCACCTATATAACTCTACACATTATCTAAATTGGAGAATGATCTCATATATTTAATATCTTTTCATCCAACCTTCCAAAATCTATATAGAGGATATAACCTTTGGATGAAATTATTTTCCTCCTCGTATTCCATAGGCCTCCCTCATCATTATTCAGGGGAGTTTTGACAGATTTATGAAATCCACATTGACTCCCGGATAATCTAAAACATCTATATAGTGTCACACACCAACTCTGGAACCGTAAGTGATGACACCCCTAGGAATGTCCAGCATAGTGCTGTCCTTTAGGGTAACCCATTAAAAGACTAAAACGATTTCATACCAATGGTGTAATGGTAGTTTTTGTTGAACACAAACATTACCAATGGTTGGTGATCCAAACAACTATTTCCAAAGTCTAACATGACATAATGAAACTTGTCCTCTAGAACATAAATCGTATTCATAGTCTATCCATTAGATATGGGTTGTACTATAGGAAGTGAGCATCATAATCAAAACATAACAATGAGGGGACTCCGTGGATTTATAATATATCCCACATATAGAGGCATCACATTCTATATACTAAACTATGACATTGAATAAATAAGATGCGGGATTATTTGATGAGTCTGTCTATGTTGACCTATAGAGAATAATTTCTCCTAGATGTACATGGTATCCACATAAAAATTTCAATTTATATCCCTTCACACATTCACTCTTTCATCTCAAAGAGTTTAGATAAACTCTATGGAATCCAGTTCGTATCCATTACTTGATAGAAAGTAAGGTATTATTTGAGAAACTCTAATATTTTTTTTCTTCATCCTATCCATGAAAATTATAACTGTAGGTACTTGTATATGTTCAACACAACCAAAAGTACAGCTTGGGGTGACGTATTGTATTCAATAATATCCTCTTATATCTGAACATATGGTACAATAATACATCCTTTGAAAATAATTACATTTTCTCCACCTTTGGAAAATCCATTAGGAGCATGTTTAGTGGATATATGAGTACATAGGGTCTCATAGATTTTATCCACAATCTATAACTCCATAACTCAAATAAAAAATTAGAGAAAAACTGATCGACTAATGGTAGGATTTTTCATCCCTACTCAGAAAGGATAAATACACAAACTCCAAACTTATAAACTGTGTACCTGATATCTTGATTAGGGTATATCTTACAATGTTTCCATTATCAACAATATATTAAATGTCAAAGTCATATACCTAGAATAAATCTATCTCTATCCAATGTAATCATCCTAATTGTAGAATATATACATGAGACTCCTGTGGTTATAATAAAAGAAAAATCTCTCACCCATAATGTAATGTCCCCACATTAATAGATTCATGACTATTACTGCTACCTCAAAGTTATGGGTGGAATAGTACTTCTAATGTGGTCTAAAATGACATGAACCATCAGTATTCATTTCCATTCTATGAATTATAAAACAACCAATCCCAGTCCCAAATTCATCACAGAACACTACATAATAGACACCCTCCTTGGTAAATCTTAATATGGGAGTGCTAATGGATAATTACATGTAGTCTTAGGAGGTCAATTGTCACTTATTTATCCATATGTACGGTTTACCCTTTTGGATGAAATATGCAATGACTACATATAATGTGGAGAAATCATGTCGGAATATCTGAAAGTAGCATTCCCTTCAATGGAAGGTCAGAACCTCTTTCATGCTCTTGGGTGTCTCCAAATCTAGAACATCGTTGACCATTTCTAGGTACGCTACCGCACATATTGTAGATATGACATGTTTAAGTATGTGGACCAATATATTCTTGAACATGTAGTTCATGATCTTCCTGTAAATTTTCTACTCTCAAAGAATATCAAATAATATCATCAATTTTATCATGTTCTCCTCCTTGGACGATGAATACAAAAGGATATCATCAATTAAGTCAACAACAATCAAATATTATAAAGGATGAATGTCCTATTACATGATACCCATGAAAGTTTAAGGTGAATTTTTCATTCCATAGGGTTTCAATAAATACTCATAAGTATCATAACATCTAAATTTCATTAATGGTATATCCTCATTCCTTAATTGTACCCAATGATTTTCTTATCTAAGGTAAATCATTGATATCCATCATGCCCCTCTGAGATGTTCAAAGGGGTCATTGATCCCTGTTAATAGATACTAGTTCATTTTGGTCACATGGTTCATGTGACTATAGTCAACACACAACCTAAAGCAATTTTTTATCTTCTTGGAGATCAAAATGGGGGCCACCCAAGGAGAGACACTTGGATTGGAAATGCTCTTCCCCTATGTTTCTTCATCCACATATTTATCTTGTGAATAACTATAAGAGACATTTGAAAATATGGTGAATATTTTAGTGTCTTAATGAGGAATAGGTAAATGAAGAAGTCTATCTCTCAGTGGGGTGGTATTCCTACATTTCCTTAGGAAAAAATCATCTTATTGTTCTACCACTATTAGAAACAGAAAGATCATAGTATCCACTACACTAAGGGTCATTATAGCCATATGGAGTACATTTATTTCTCCTATATAAGCATGAGTCCACCCTTCACATCCTCATTTTTAATTTCACCTATAATAGAAACCTAGATATCGTCACTGTGAATGCACTAGACCCCCACCCTAAATTGTATGTATGGTGATGAACCATAGATAACCAGTACATACCTATGTTGACATCATAAGGCATCATCACTTCTACAATGTGATAAAATATATAACTCGCTCATCATAAAATAAATATTTAATATAGGATGCATACTGTGATCACTGGGTCTCCTATAATATAATTTTCCAATAGTATGGGTTGGGAAAATACCTCAACCGGAATCTCTAAGAATCATAATATTTATGCGTAAATAATGGAATGGCATTCATTTATTCTATCAGTACTATATGTAAGGTTGAAAAGTTATTTCTCATACCCCATATCATCCACAATGGCTCTAGTCCCTAATCCTCGACCACATACACATTTTCTCACTACTATCCCTTTTCTCTATTCCCCGGTGGGGACCATATGGGTTGGTGGTACTAACAAATCAAAATTTCTACAAACATTAGATAGTCTCCCATTTTCATTACCATGTATACCTTTTGATGGACCAACCTGCTTCAAATATTTCGATTATATAGGTGGCACAAACACTACATTCGTGTTATATGTACATAGGGTCCGAATATCACAGGCATGATTTCCTAAACCATCACAGGAGTAGAAACACCTATCACTTAGTTGAATAGATCAATAATGATATCCTTTAACCACAGACCCCTTTTCCTTGGATCTCCCCCTAAATCATCTCTAATGTCTAGTTTCTCAAGTATAACATTGGAAAATATCTACCGAAGACTAAAATCCTTCATGAAAACATCCAACACCATCTATCACTGTCTCATTAGCTATATAACTCTCAACTACCATATAACACTATTGAACCAATGTATTTGTTGGAATTTGTCGAGGTATTAAACTAGATCATATGCCTCTTTATAGTCCTATCTCAAAGGTAAAATCCTCAAAAACCCAGTCACCTACCATATACAGCTAGAGTCATAGGAGGTTGTAGAACCACAATGAATACTAGGCCACACTCATATGATTGTACTAAAACTGTATAAGAACATGGATGTGAAAAAAAATCCTCAATGTATCATATGAAGAACGTAATATGGAAATAATCTCAAACTATAACCATGATAGAGTCTCATCATCATATGACTATATCACTAGGCCCTACCATCGTCATGAAGATCCATGGAGAAATATTTCTTCTTGTTCCACTATATGATCTTTTATTTTCCAGGAAAGGTATAAGACTCAAATCACGACCTCAAGTTAGTTTTCAAAACTTATGAGTCATATTGTCCTCGAAAACTAATGTGTCGCTACTGATGAAACTTATGATGCATGATTAGACTACACACATCATCTACTGGTACTATTGGTACCATTTGATTCTCAACATATGGTGGAAAGACCGATGCACCACTTGGATTAAATCATTATGATAATGACCTAGTATTGAAATATTATCATTTAGGAGATCATTCAAAAAATCCTTCTACTGAATACTATCAAGAGTATATTGTGGAGAAATTCTAAAACAAACATGATATAACACATTCAATTAGTATATCTATAGATTTCACTAAATAAGGACAACGAAAAAACAAAATATTCATATATTATGTCTGTACCATTTTTTTCTTTGTAACTAGTATCTACATGTACCATGTTTATAAAAATATTTTCAAATTTCATATATATAGATACATCGATCGCAACACGGACACTGGGGTCCCAAGCCTATGATCCGAACATGAAACAAGAAAAATATTTTCCCTAAACCAATATCATAGACTCAAGTCCTTGGTTTGAATTGAATTCTATTATAAAACTCTGTCATGAACTATCTGAATGGGGCCCATATCGAAACTACCCCAATCCAACCTCTAATAGGATATGGGATTGTGACATGTGCTGAGTATGTATATCACAAACATGGGATGCCTTACTAGATATACCTAAAACCAAAAACATATCCATGACCATAGAATTTAGAGATGGAAAACAAATGTAATAATTGGATGCATATATCAATAATCCCACTACCAAAGTATGGAAATAATTACTGGAATGGAATAGGTACAAATACAATCCTAGATCATAGAAACTAGAAAACACCTCTAACCTGTAATGTGGATGTAGAATATTGTCGATGTAACCACCCAAAAACACCTCATTATGTCCGGATCAATATGATCATCCTAGTTCTGGTCCCTCTAGGAATATGTTAAAGGGTATATCATCATCATATGACAAGACACATGTGGGAGAATATACAAATGGGTGATTAAAACCGTAACCTATTGGAAAACCCAAAAAACACAAAGAATATAAAATAAAGAATAAAAATTATCTCATCACACTTATACATCAAAAACATATTAAAATAAGCTATTGGTATACTGAAGTTGATAAAAAGTCTCAAGGTAATGTCACAACCATATTTCTTTCCTACGATTCCAGATCAAAGGATCTACATAATAGTCATTGTGGAGAACATACTCCACAATGAAGATATCACTGATTAAATCTATCGAATAGGTCCTTCTCATTATGTATAAAAATAATAATTCCATTCTCTAAGTATAAAGAGAATAATACATAGATTGGGATCACACTAAAGGACTTAAGCTATACAAGAAACCAAAATAAATTATCACACTAATTAGGGGGTCAACATTTACATTGTTTGGTTATAATGTTAAAATGAAAAAAAAAGGAAAGCTTGATGATATATTATATCACTCCAAACATCAAAAATTAATTCAAACAACTCATCCCATGTTTAATATTACACAGAATGGATTATCGTCACATATAATGAATGATACTCTATTCTAATCCCTCCAAGAATTGATCAGGTAAATATACCCTAATTTAAAATTTCCATGTTTATGAGGAAAATGAGTTTAATAATTCATTTAATTATAACATATCGTGTACTGGATGTACACTTTGTGTTCCTTCGGCAACGATTCATACCCTTGTGTCATGGACCACACCCATGTCTGTGTCTAAGTACACATAATATCCAATCATGTGTACTCTTAGGTAATTATTCTTACACTCTAAGGAACTTTAACAACCATCATGTAAGGGTCACATGTAGTGTGATAGTGTTCTCACATTGTGTGATACATATCTCCTCTTTGAAAACACTATCCCCACATCGATGGATCCACATGAGATATGATCCCAAATACATGTCTTTTAAATTATGATTTATATAATTTCATTGGATACTATCACAATATCATAAATCCATTCCTTTCATCGTTGGTCCTATTAATAAAAAATAGATTTGGGGTTTAACTAATCATTCCATCACTGGTGTTTAGATTGCATCTTCATATTCTATAGAAATCACAACCTTTATATATGTGGAGATTTTATGTAAAAAAAACAAGGCATGAACACCCATTATTCAGTACCAATCCATTATTGTTTCCATTTTGTCTCATTATATCATTAATACTAACCTGGAACTATGATGGAAATTAGTTTCCCCAAGAAATAAGGTCACAATGACTCATTATATTGTATTTCATTGAACCATCAGCCAAACAAAAAATTGGGATAAACACATAATAAATGATGGGACAAAACCATGAAACATTTTAAATAGAAACATCACACAATTGTCATTAGTTTTCTCCAAAAAAATTACCTTACAATATTGAATATAGATCCATAATAAATATATAATTCTATAAAACTCCCTATAGTTAATCCTTCTCCTACAATATGATCAACCTATGAATCTACCCCTTAGTTGATTGATTCCAGTTCATTGTAGGAGAAAAAAATGAAGATAAATTAAAAAAATTATATCCTCCCATATGATGGATTGATCCCAAGTGAAAAATGGACTAGGGAAATTTTTGTTTTTAGTTCCTTGAATCTCATTTCACACTGATTGACGATCCAATATCCAGTTTTTCACCTAAGAATGTCCCTCCAACAATATTTCAAATGGCTCCATGGTAATGCGAGTGACCATTATATTTCCTCACAACGCTTTTTATAGGAATAATTGGGTTCATGGAATTATAATTAAAGAAATAAATTTAATCAATTACTTTATTTAAATTATAGCCCACGGCTACTCCAAACTCAGGAATCAGACAAGATCATATGTTCTGTCGCACCAACGGTGAAATTCATTCCTTGAACAAAAAAAGGCCCCAAATTTCTGATCGTAGACAATATTTAAAATATATTTATTATTATTTTTGAGAATTTACCATGATTTATTTTTAATATTTATATTATATTTCATAAATAAATTCTAGGCACATTGAGCCTTATAATGTAATGTTATCCGTGCACCACGCTGTATAAATATTTCTTGTAATATTTAATAAAAATCAATGGAAAATTCATTTTCATTACTTATAAATAAATAAAAATGTCATAATATTATATTTAAATGAGCTATTTAATTGAAAAATAATTTATATCATTCATTTTTTATCAATTATGAAGAACATATTAGTTAGTTATAACTTATTTTTACCATCGGATGTTAGTAACATCAATTGTTTCACGAATGCATTATGATATTGATTTCAATTACCATTATTCAATAAAGAATTCATCATTTCCATATATTTTAATATTCTTTACCAGATTTGATATATGTATTTCTAATTATATTATATCATTCCATATTTTTTAATGTTTTTTGAATATGGAAACATGGTTGGCATATTTGAGTAATTTTGGTGATTGATGATTATATTTTAATAATATGTTAAATAATTATTATAAATAATAAAAAACTATAAAGAAGTAATGTTTTCCACATTATCATATAATAATAATATTATTAATGTTCTTATATTCATCCATGATAGTGTTTTATAGAATTTTTCAAATAGGTGGTATAACAGGCCCATACATTAATATAACATAATTAATGGGTAATTATGGTAATGATTTTTTTCATTTTGAATAATATAGTTAATATTTAAAAATAATGATATTATTTATATATTTTTATAGTTTTGAATAATTTTATAATATTTTAATTTAAAATATAGAAGTAGATTAATAATGACACATGTTATGTCATGTAAATAGTAGACTACAAAACACATGATTGATTTTTTTATTTTACAAAAAATGTGTAGAAATTATGTAGCATTATACATTTTTTATTATAAATAAATTATTTTATATATATTAGATTTAGTCTTATATTATATCCATATTATTCATCAAGGATAGTTAGTGGATAAAACCAATGATGTGGCTTCATAGAGGTAATAATCCCCACTAACCAATAATCAGGGTTCCTTTGATTTTATTAGTTTAAGGGAATGAAAAAATAATTATTTATACACTAAAGTAATAAAAATATTTTTAATAAATAACATTTGGAAATTATATAAGTAATTTTATGATACTACTGGATGGATTAAAATAAGAAGAAATGTTAAATGGTTAATTATTACTTATATTGATACCTTGAACATTCTTTTGAAGGTATCCTTGTAAATGATTATTTTAGAAAAAGTTTGATAAACATTTGATATATTTTACGAGAGGGGGTCTAGGAGGGGAATAATTGGATTATTATTCTAGTAATTTATGAAAAAAAATTGTAAATTTGATCGGGTTTAATTTAATACCATTTATATGTGATGAAAATGGAAATTCTATTAACACTTATAACTTTTTTCGAAGGGAATGACACTATTCAAGGATAAATGTTACAATAGTGAGAAATAATGGAATTTTTGGAGATATAAGGTCATTAAATCTTCCAAATATAATTTAAAACATGTTCTTACCCAGTTTTAAGCATTTTACCACTTTCTTTTCAATATTCATCTTTTTTACATTGTTTAATAGTTTTCCTTAGTAATTAATATTTTGTTTAAAAAATATAGTTACCAGTAATATGAAATCTAGGATTTTTGAAACAAAATTATTCTTATAGTATATTTTTATTCATAAATAAGATTTTATGTTCATTAAAATTAAAAAATTCAATATATAAAAAAACTTCTTTGTATAAAAAATATTATTTTCATAACTATGTGTTTTTAATAAAATATAGTATTGGATATTTATTGAATGAGTGTTAATTTATTTATATAATCATTTTAAAATTATATTAAACATATTTAAGAGAATATATTAAATTATTTCATTCCCTAATAAAATCATTATAGATGAAAAAAATAATCCCATATAAACAACTCTATTATTATAATCAAATTCATGAACTTAAAACAACATAATCATACATTTATTCAAAATATGAAATTCAAATTATCTCATAATTAGAAAATTTTAATATAAAATGTGAATTTTATTTTTAAAATTTTGATTTAAAGTATTTGGATATATTATTTTTTATATATTTGAATAAAAATGGAGTTCTCACTATAATATACATATGTTTCAAAAATTTTAAACAAGGGTTTAATAATTTACCAAATGTATTTTTTAAATGATATATTTAATTTAAAAAATATTATTTATAAAAAAATAAAAAAAATCAATTCATTCAATTATTATGTAAATTTAAAAATGAGATGCTATTATCTATATATGTGTCTTTTTTATATTCACCTAAAAATCATTTATATTAAAAATATATCTAGAATACAAATTAATATAATATAGACATGATTACTAAAAATGTAAAGATTAATTTTTCATGTTTTTTAAAAAAATTATAAATTTATCTTTTCGATAAATTTAAAATATAAAAATTAAAACATCTTATTTTATAAAATGAGAATTTATACCATTTAATGTGGTTAAATTTTTTAATTGAATTTATAATCGTTATTTATTTTTTTATGTACTATACATATTATTTTGGTTTATAATTTTCTTATAAAATATGTCACAGATCATTTTTTTAGTTTTAAATTTGAAAAAAATCATCATACAATCATTATTTAAACAATAATATATTATGAAATATTAGGCTTCTACACCCTTTAAAAAGTAGGAATTTATGAGATGACGCTTGTGGGATAATGAACATGATACAATGCTTGTCATTTTTAATAAACATTTATATAAGTCACAATATCTCGACATGCATGATTTTGAAGATATTGTAATGGAGAAGTTGAAACGGTATTATAAGTGGGGGCTAAAATATTTCTAATTATGAGAAATTATTTTTCAATTATAATATATTTATAATGAATATGTTGGATAATACAAAATCTAAGTGATTTTTGACGGTGATATCTCCTGAGATTAGAGAAGCATAATGATGGGACATTAGCCTGGTTCGGATAAATATAAACTAAGATAAGGCCAAAGGATAAATAAACCATGTGAAGATATTTAATTATTTAATATTCATAATATATTCCAATATTATAATTGTTTATACATTGTCTCACTCAAATCGATTTAGACATACTTTATGTGGTACATCACACATTGATTATGATGGGTTTATAAAAGGAGGTGCATGCCAAATCAAAGAGGAATAATAAGATATTTGGATATAGATGCACCGTTAATGGGGTTTATATGTATAATAGATTAAATATATAGATATAATGATTACTAATTATAGAAATTATTTTAAAGAGGTATAAAGGGGGATATATATCAGACGAGGATTAAAATTAAATATTAGAAGGTATCAGATGTGTAAAGGGGATTCGAAACAATAGTAGGAGGTTTCACCCATGGTGAAGTGATATTGTTATTGGATAAATTAATTTCACTATGTTATTTTATTTTAATTCCATCTAATAGTTATTATGATGGTTAAATTCATAAGATCCTATCATTATATAAATGAGGGATTTTTATGTGATATATTACATGATCTTATATCATTGATGGGGTTTCAAATATGTTTTTAAAATTATTGAATATTATTATTCTCTTCATAACATTTCCATTATTCATTTTATTTTTAATTAATATAATCCAAAAAAATAATCTAATTATATTCATTAATCATTGGGTGAAAACAATTGTTATTTTTAATCAATGATTTGAACTACTTATTCAGGGTAGTAATTGATGTCTTTTAGAGGTTAAAAGAATTTAAATTGAGATAGATAATGTCTACACTGAGAGGAGGCTCACTACAATCCAATTTTTCTGAATTCTAAAATTAATTATTTCTTACTACAACATTACTGAATGAGCAGTGATATAAAACACAAGGTAAATTTTCTATTATTGATTCATTAAAAAACCTTTCGATATATTGTGTCTCTATTCTTACTCTAAATTCAATTGAATTTTTATAAATTTTTTATTATGGTACCCATATTAAAACCCACTTACTAAAAATTCTATTAGTCCATATGTGGTCTGATTATAAAAGTTTATAAATTGGTTTTTTTTAACAAAAAACACCAATTGTGCAAAAAACAATTTTATTATTTAAAATTTCCTTTGAAATATTTTATCAATATAATATTTTACTATTTTCCTTTTTTAATGTAATTATTTTACCCCCATGAAAATACATCTTCTTTATCGGTATTATTGTAATTTATAACCTAATTCTCATGGTAGGGTGACTAAATAAACCATAACACCCATATTAACATTGGAATTTAAAATACCTTACAAAACATGTTTGTAATCCTTGGTTTCTCCAACAACATATCATTTAAGCATATTTTTTTTCTGAAAATATAACTTGTTTTCCTTGTTAAAAAGGATTTACATAGTGATTCTTTAAATCTTACATGGATTTAATACTAATCCACGATGTAATGTGGTTGACCAAACATTAATTGATAAAAAATATTGGGTTTCGTATGATTTTCACTCAAAACAAAACATAATTAATAATAATAAATGGAACTATTAATAAAAAATAAAATATAAAAACCTTATTTTCAATTCATACTTTTTTTTAAATGTTTATCTATCCATCAATATTGAATTAGCAATATTTAAATAATAATGATTCTTATCATCCATGGATAGTTCATACTCCCCTCATAGCTATTTTGCCAAACCCTAACACATAACCCCAGAAAATTAGCCCCTATATTCTGTTAAAAATGAAAACATTATCCTTCTATATTATTTAAATTAATAAAAAAAATTACTAAAAATAAAACAAAAATATTAAATCTTTGGTGTTGAAAATATTACCCAATAAGATATCCCCATATAACACCCATAAAATCTAATACATGATATATTAAAAAATGAATACATCAAAAAATATTAGAAAAATATAAATTACTTATATAATCATAATACTATATAAAAAAATTAATCACTATGTAATACACTTATGATTAGGAAACAGGATAAGAATTCAAATCACTAATGAATTTCATAAAACTTTGGTAATATTGATTGATTCACTTATAACTTATTTTACAAATTTTGTCCAATTATTTCATAATACATTATTCACCAATTTTCTAAATAAAATCCCAAAATACTTTTAAGATTAATCTTATAAAAAAATATTACATTAAAAAAAATAAAAGAGTTAAGAGATAATAATAAATAAATTATAATCTCCAAGGATTATAACAACACTATAGATGAACCTTCATCCATTTATCATTTTACATTAATTGTTCTCCTAATATTTAAAATGGTCCTTCCACCCCAAATTTAGTTTGAAACATTTTAAAATATTATATGAACTTTTTTATTATTATATTATTATTTAACCCATTTATTATGCCATTGAATTATTTATTTCTATTGATCCAATTTTATTCCAAAAAATTCTATAAAACAATTAAAACCATCAAAATACATCATAAAATAAAAAAAACTAAATCTTTAAATTTGGTATGATAACAATAAATTTTCTTGATATGAATATAAAAAACATAGACCAACCAAAACATTCAATATTTTTTTATGTAATCCCTGATCCATAAGAACAAATATTCACATAATAAAATTAATTACCTCTCTAAATTGTTTTGATTATATATATAATAATAATTTTTAAATTAAATTACTATGAAAAATTATTGAATAAATATAATCGATGGTAAAATTATAAATTAATAAAATTAAAGTAAAAAATACATTAAATGATCATAATTGTAATAATAAATCATATATTCAAACTATATTAGTTTAATTTTTTTAATATTAAATATAAATTTATTACAATTTTATTAATAATTGGATCCGTTGTTTTTTAATTATAAAATAATTTCTTCATGATCGAAATCCCACTAACGGATCGAAAAACATATATATGAAACATAATAATATAGATGTAATGTATTAAGTTTTTACATTTAATCTAATAACGATCAACCCAGTCCATGAATGTCACATGTTGTTGGATTTACAAATAGTATGAAAATAACACTAAAACAAATTAGTTTATTTTATGATATTTTAGGAGAAAAAATAATAGTAATAAAATTAAATATTTAATTTTATCATGAAACCACTTATATAAAATATTATATCATTGTTTTTACTCATCATTAATAATATCTATGAAAAACAACATTATATAATTTCCTAAAAAAATATAAAAAATATATAGTCACAATTTTCTTATCATGTTTAAAAAATAAATATCTATTATCTTTACTTTATGACCACTAATAATTGTTTCCATTATTTTCTAATCAATGTTTATGGCAAAACCTTCATAACAATCATTTTTTATACAAAATCACCAAAAAATTAACATAATAGGTTATTAGTGCACCAATATTATACACAATATGAAATTAAAATCCCAGAATGTTATTTATATCTATATATATTAAAAATATTTCACTTTTTCTACATCATCCAAATTTATAGTATGGGAAATATCAATAATCTATATTATATATAATATAGTCTAAATACTTCTAAATATATAATTACATGCTTTTTAACACAAAAATTTGATTTATTAAAACATAATGATCATGAGTCCTAGTGTGCATGGATGAATATGTTCAAAACATATCAATGTAAAACTAAAAATATTGTTTTTATTTTGTTCTAAATAAAGTTGTCCTAAATCCTTTTGATCACACAAAATTTCTTGGGATAGTATAGGGAAAACATAGACCAATGATATGAAACAAAATACTAATAAGTAAATAATGATTATAAAGAATAATAACATGTCAGTCCACAATATAACATGACATCATAAAATAGAATTATATTGAGCAATTACATTGATTCATAACACAAATAACATGGTATCATAAGGTCAACGAACCATAGTAAACATTTAAGTAACATAAAACATGATATATTTTTGAGAAAAGTGTAACTATTGATACAACATCACATGGTCGATAGATTCCAATTATGGATTACTTTTACTCCATAATCCTAAACATAACATCTCATGAGACGTAAACATTAAAAAATGAATTATGTTATATGTAACGGTCCCACCATAGCTACCTATAGTTGGTGCATTATTACATAACATTGGCCTAATCACAAGAGATCATGTCTCGAATGACTGATTAGTTTAGTTACCTTGGAAGTACTTGATACATACATTAGTTTTACATTACATTGTGAAATGATAAAACAAAACAATCATGTCCCTTTGATCACACACATATACCTTAGCCTATTCCTGCAGGTTAGTCGTAATATACATTTTCGCATCCTGAAAAAAAAACATAGAAAGGGTGAGATAAGATGAATAGTTAGGATGACGGTATAACATAAACTATCATATATAATCATAAAAATTTAAGGAAATGTATAAGAATTTAACACAATTCTTTTAAAGATAATCTTCAGCATAATATGGAAATGGTAAAACAAAATAATGACATTTACTTATTCACATTGATATTCTACTAGTCGAATAATCACATGTAATATCAATAGAAAATTTCATAATGATGGAATTCATAACGCCAGAAATCATAACCATATACTCATGTCCTCAACCCAAGACTGCAAATAATATGTTTTCATGGACTTCTTCCAAGACAGTAGTTTGTCTCATGAGACCTACCGATGCATCAAAAATTTATAGTGGGTTCCACCCGTCACATACTAAGTCCAATGCATTCCTCATATGAAAAGGATAAATCATAACATAAACATTAATATTTAAACTAGCATACTTTAACCATAAACCATGAATGGTATAAAAATGAAACATACATAGTAAAACATATCAAAAAACAATTAATAAAATATGGAATATTGTATTATAATAAATCAACTTCAAACAAGTGTAAATCCATCATATATGTAGACATAGATGAAATCAAAACTATTTGAGAGAAATATATCATTATATTATGAAATCATTTAAAATTCAAATGATTATAAAAGAAGACAATTATTTTGAATATATTAATATAATCTATTTAGGGAAACTTTTAAGGTGTTATAACAGTGAAAAATATCCACACCCCCTTTATAAATTAAAAAACATTCTTACCTTAATTTGTTGAAAAAGTCATAAAGTACATTTTTTGGAAAACGACGTAATGATTCCATTCAAAACATTTTATAAGAATTAAAAAATGGTTTTAAATGATGTTATCCCATATTCTTGGAAATAGTAAAAAATAGTTAAATTAATTTTAAAAAAAACACGAATGTTGATGATAATGAGGTCCCAGTAGATACTCACGTATAAACTACCTCAGAAAATAAATAAATTGTAAAATTAACCCTTAACTATTACTATTCCTCAGTCGAGGTTTGGTTAAAATTATGTATAATTGTTAAATCATTGTTATTAAATTATACAAGAACCACATACCTAAATATGATGTCATTTATGAACATATAATATTTCTTTGTTAATAACCATTTAGTAGTATCATTTTTTCGGGTGTTAACAAATCCATTTTACAATATATATTTAATTACATAATTCATGTTTGTTTTGGATATGATGTATTCGATTCATATCCAGAATGACATTAAGTTCATAAACATTATTTTTAATCATAAATTATAATTATTCATGAATGGTTATAATGGGGAATGAAACTCATTGCGTCCGTGGAGATGGTAATCCGTACGTATGGACGAGCAACACTATCATTTTATTGATGAGGAAATAGTATGTAAATGGGGGGTATATCATATATACAGAATCATTATGTAGTAATATTTATTATTAACATCAATTATACTAATTAATATTCACATCCAAATAATTATGTTTTGAATAAAAAACTACACCATGATGTGAAGACGATAGGCCATATGTACACAAGTATGGCGACTCTTTCATTCATAAGATGGATAGAATAATGAATATGGTTGTACCATATTAGTAATAACATAACTGTATGTATGAGTTACAGGATTTATTATTTTGGAACAGAAACACCAAATAAAGATAATGTATAAAAATAATCGAACTTTGAAAGTGGTGATGAAATTATTACCTCTTATCTGGATGCTTCCTTTTATTTTTATCAAAAGGGATCTTTAGGTTGTCTTTCTGAACAAATTAAGGAATATAGGATTAACTGAGGGTAGTTGGGATGATATTTGTGAAAGGGTTGGCCGAGACAAAATTATTTTTAGGTGTGATTTAGATAATTGTTGAAATAACCTATTATAAGAGAGGTGAGTGTCACTTTAGGAGGATCATGAAATAATAATTTAATAACAATCATATTTTGTTTATAATACCTCGAAAAAGAATTTATTTCAGGTATATAGTGGTAATGGGTCAATAAAATCTCAACAAATATATCTTAGATAGGTTTTTGTAACCATATTAACCTTATCATTTAGATTTAACTTTAAGCTTAATAGCTTAACTTTTACCATGTATTCTTGTATTATTATATTAAATGGTTAATAAACATTCTATAAAAAGCCATGATAACCCCAAAAGGTTTATTATTGAATTATATAACCTTATCTTATTCCCTTGGTTGAACCATATAATTTAAAGGAATATTATAACATTTAATAATACTGTATTGGCTTTTAAAAACACATTTATGTCAATTTTGACATTATTTGGTATTTTGTTTTTTTCAAAGTCATAAAAAATTTATCACTTATATTTTTTAAATAAACAATAAAATTTCATATTATACTATAAAATTAGTGTAATGAATCAAAAGTATCAAATTAAATTAATTGTGATATTTATAATAATAATTATTTTAATCTTTCATTAAAAATGTTATTACATTATCATCATTGTGTCATAAATAAATTTAATTATTTAATGCCTAAAAATATAAATAAAATTTAATTATGTAAGAGAAAAGTTAATATTTCTAATTAATATTTATAGACCAATTTATCTTATGTATAACCCTATATTATAAATGTTTTAGTTATTAAAATTTGAATTTGGCATTTACAAATCTTCTTTATGTAAAATATTAATAAATGTCCTAGTCTAATCCATGTGGATAAAAGATGATCAATTTTTATTCCTAAGGTTGAGTTTGGTCTAAAAATAGTTATCCTATAGAAATAATCCTTGTGTTAGAGTAACTATAATATCATTTTTACCTTCAATTACTATATTTACTTTTAATGATGTTAAATAAAATTCAAAAGTTACTATTCACAAAAACTTATATTTACTAATTGAACCAATTTTTACTTACAGATTTCAATTGTGGCTCTCTAATTTTTTAAATTCAATTCAATGAAGTGGTAACATTACATTTTATGCAAATTAAAAAATGTGCCTAGAAAGTGGGTAAAAGACGTTAAAAAGATCAATAAACATTTATACATCTTATCTTATTAAAAAATGTCTCCAATGAATTAAAATAAACTAGTATAGGTATTATATATCTATTTGACATAAAATATATAATTAATTTTAATAAAAAATTTCATTCAAACATCAACACTGTGTTTTTCACTATTCATTAAAATTGAATGTTTTCAGAAAAATACCAAAATTTACCCTTATTTAATTTTGATATTCTGGATCCAAAAATAAAGTAATTTTTTGAAAAATAATATTTATAAATTTCTCAAAAGTGGGTATTTATATTCATAATGGAATGTTTGATTGGTCGCCATGTGATAGAACTCGATGTTGCTTGCAATGCTGGCTATTTTATTATTCAACAAGAAGCATATCGTGGAAGCTTGGGATGTTACATTCTTCCTTAATTCAAATAATGTCATCCTTGAATTTTATAGAATATTACTACATAAAAATATTTGAGTGGATTTTCATCATCTGTTCCTCAGGTTCCCATGTTGCCTCATATATCTTCTGGTTTCTCAATAGATGTTTTACTAGATCAGCCATCTGGTTTCTCAACAATTGTTATCTAGTATCAAAAAAATTACTAGTCTAATCAAAATAAGACAGATCAGGTTCAAATTCTATTTCTTCATAGTTGAGTACATGCATTGGGTAAGGCATATATTTTCTAAATAGTAATACTTAGAACATATTATTAACATTAGAGAGACTTCAAGGGCTAGCCAAATGGTAAGCTACTACTCTTATTCGTTCTACAATTTTGAAAGGTCCGACATACATGTTTCTTAATTTAACCTTCTTACTAAATTTTCTAATACCCTTCCATGGAGATACCTTCATGAAAACATGATCCCTCCTACATGAAATTACAAATCCTACCTTTGGTTATTGGTACAACTCCTTTTCTTAATTTTAGCTACTTTTATGTGGGCCTGGATAATATTAAACTTTTCTATTGATTCCTCAACTAGTTTTGGGCCTATAAGTTTACTTTCACCAACATCATCCCAACAACTTGGTGTGCGAAATATTTTTCTATATAATGCTTCATATAGTGCCATCTGAATACATGAATGGAAGCTATTGTTTTTAGGAAATTATATCATAAGAAAATATTGATCCCACATAACTTGAAAGTCACTTGAAAAATAACTCAACAGGTCTTCTATGGTTTGAATAGTCCATTCTGATTTTCTATCTATTTGAGGGTAGTAGGTAATTTTCAAATGAAGTATAGTATGTTGGGCCTTTGGAAGACACTTATAGAATCATGATGTAAAACAAAGATCATAATCAGAAACAATTGATAAGGGAACTACATGAAGTATTAAAACAACATTAATATATAGTTTTCTAAATATTAAAGTGTTTAATCCTCTATTAATGAAATAAAATGTTATAACTTGGTAAGATGAAAAAAATAACCCATATTTGATCCTTCCTTCATGTATTCTTTGGTAGCCCCATGATAGAGTCCACTGAAATATCATCCCATTTCTACTCAGGTATGGGTGTAGGATGCAAGACAGGTCCCGGATGTTGTCTTCCATCCTTAACCTTTTGAAAAACCATACATATTTATACATAATCATAAATACCACTATTCATGTTGTCCCAAAAAAATGTTCCTTAAAATCTATATACAACTTAGTGATACAAGGTTTTATAGAGAAATTGGTGCTATGAGAATCATCCACCAATTTTATTTTTAGATCAGGTATTTCTGGAACGCAATGTATCTTCCCAAATTTCAATATTACATCTTCATATACGAAGTCAATCAAACTTCCATCATTAATAGCATTAATATTCTTTTGAAACTCGTTGTCATCAGTATGTGAACTTTTAATTATTTATAGTAAAGATAGTTTGGAAACCATTTGAAAAAGTATTGATGATTCTCCTTCCATGATTATTCCCGTATACATATTTACTAGATCCATTAACATATGATACGTTGCAACTCTCATCTTGTTCAAAACACCATGATCCATTCAACTAAATGCATATGTCACCTTATTTTACTTCCCTAGAAGGTAGTGTATAGTGAAATCATAATCATTGTGTTGGTCAATCCATCTTCTTCCCCTCAAGTTGAGTTCTTTCTGTGAGAAAATATACTTCAAACACTTGTGATCGGTATATATCTCACATTTTTTACTATAGAGATAGTGACTCCATATATTTAAAGCATAGATTAATTCTGCTAACTAAAGATAATGAGTGGGATAGTATGGTTCATGAATTATTAAATATCTCGATTCATAGGAAATAACTCTATCATTCTCTATAAGGACTCAACCATGTACTTTCATTGAATCATAACTATAAATAACAAACCCATCATTTACTGATGGTAGAGTCAATATGGGAGAATTGACTAATCTTATCATTACATCTTCAAAACATTCTCAACACTATTTTTTCAAAACAAATTTAAACCCTTTACGTGTGAGCTTGGTTAATGTGTTAGCCAATCAAGAGACATTATGGACGAAACACTGATAATAACCTACTAAACCATTAAAACTGCATACCTCAGTTATACATGTTGGTGGTGGTCATTCTTATATTACTCTTGTCTTAGAAGTATAAACATAGATTCCATATTTATAGACAATATTTCCATGAAATGAAGTCTCCTCATGAAATAATTCACACATACTAAAAATTCCATGTAATTCAATTATTCTATGAGTCTTTAGAATAGTGCGCAAGTGATTTTCATGATCTTTATAGATATTGTATTATACAAAGACATCATCAATAAATACCATTACAGTGTCATCAAGATATTTCTTGAAAACTCTATTCATAGGATCCATGAAATAAGAGGGTGAGTTAGTATGTCCAAAAGGCATTACTGCAAACTTTTAATGCCCATACCTGATATGAAATGCCTTCTTCAACATGTCTTCCTTCATCACACAAAACTGATGGCATCCAGATAGAAGGTCAATGTTTGAAAAATATAGATCTCCATGATTTTGATCAAATAAATCATCAATCTGAGGTAGGGGATTATGGTCCTTTACTGTTATAACATTGATCTCCCTATAGTCAATACACAAACTCATAGATCCATCATTCTTATTATAAAAAAGAAAATGGGGTTCCCATGGAGAAACAGAAGGTTCAATAAATACTTTAATAATCAATTCCTCAATCTATTTCATTAGATACACTAATTCCACAGTGTCCATTCTATAATGGGTCTTCTATATGGGCCTTGATCCAGGAATTAAATCAATTATAGAATAAATTTCTTGTTCTAGAGGATATGGAGGTAAATACTCTATAAATACATCAATATATTCTTCAAAAATAGGTACTTACTCAATTTGAACATTCCTTTCCTCACCTATAGTTATTTCACTCTCTTCATCATCAAAAATTAAATTTATTAGAGCTACTGGGGGTGGATTTAGATAAGAATCAAATGGGGATGTATATGCTCTAAAGATAATGTACTCCTTATCATCATCGAAAATTGTAACCTCCTTCTTCTTAAAACAAATTTTTGCATCATGGTCAGAAATCCCATCCATAATGGGGATTATATCAAATTAAATCATTGATATTACAATGAGATCAACACATAATGAATATTTATATTCCCTAATGGGAACTGATTCAAAAAACATTATTGCAATGATACATCCCTTAGGAGTTTTGACTAAAAACTCCCTTATTAAATCAAATTGGAAATATCTATTTTCATAGAAAATATCGAAGATATGAAATAATGCAATGATCTAGAATAAAATAAATTTATTGGAAAATTTGGAGTAAACCATTAAATTTCCTTCCAATATGTCATTCAGAGATTCAACCTCAATAGTAGTGATCACATTACCTTTGCCTTTCTCCCATGGAATTTTTTGAGTTATTTTTCCCTGATTCTTAGGAAATTCATTTGTATAATCCCCCATTTATATACAATTGTAGCATTTAACCTTGAGAGCCTCTTACATATCCTTGAAATCATGAGAAAGGTGTTATTTTTCTCCACACTTTTAATAGACTCCCATTCCCTTCAAGAATGTACTTGGTTGTTTCATCCCATATTTTATATAGAATGGAAATTCAACAATCCCCTTATTCCCATTATTTCTATTTTTAGTGTGCTCAACAGATCTCTTTTTTTTTTATTTCATTTATTTAAATTTTTAAGACAAAGATATTTCCCTTTCGGTCTTGATAGCAAATTAAACAATGAATTTATATGATGAGAAGGATTGTGAGACTAATGCTTGATGGAGAAATGGTTTTAACCAATCAAATAATCAATCAATATTACTATTTCAGTTACATATATAAACTGTTTCATGCCTTGATAACCTTGTAATGTTAGCTTCATACATTGTGATATTCTCATCCTCCTTTTTCCTTAGACTGAAGAATTCCCTTTCCATATCTTCTCTATGGTCACGAGTATAGTATTTTTCTATGAAAATATCTTTAAACTCCATCCATTCTATATTTTATACTTCTTCATCTTGTTTTTTATATGAATTAACGGCCACCCTTGATCTACATATCATGTGAGGTGATAAACTACCATGAAAACGTTTTTCATTTCGCTACTCCCCAATGCAAGGAATATTTTCTCTATAGATATTATATATTTTTGAGCTAAAAATGGATTTGTATTCCTATTTAATGTTGGAGTTTTTTCCTAATGTGGCGCTCTAACATTGATTATCTGAATTGTGGATCAGGGTGACCCATACCGGTAATGTTATTACTCATATACTGAGTGAGTTGTCCCAGTATGGTTATATTCTTTTCATCACCAATTGCATCACCAACTCCACTATAATTATCTTGAGTATGGGTAAATCCCTAAATGTGTTACATGCATTGATAATGTTTCCATTCCAAAAACTAGGCTCTATTTTTAGAAAATGGAATACACTATTTTAGTTTATGAATAGAAATACATAATTCAAAAATAGTAAAATACCTTACCAAAATTTTACAATTCATGCATAAAATCAATAATAATAATAATAACTTCTTGACGAATTATTTACTCATAAATACTACATAATCGTTTGTAAATAAAATGTGAATTATAATAAGAATATACCCTGGGAGTGTCGAAATAAAGAGTACATCAAGACCCGTTGTCATGTACCAGTATACCCAAAGTCAAGCCCGAAACTAATTTTCTATGTTTTCACTCCTAGGTAGATCTGTTCTAGAGTCGCCTCTACCAATTCGTATCTATATAGGGACATATAGCCTGGAAAAAACACAAAATACTTACATTACCAAACATCTAGTATTTTCTTCTATACTAATATTCAATGTCTATCTTAGGACAATGTTCTCTAATCATTGTTTTTCTCAATTTAGCTTCCAAGTTTGTAGTAAAAATCCTATAATACCATTGGTAATGTCCTTAACCTAGTTATCTAGAGTCTGTGCGTTATTATATAACAATGGAATGATCATAAGTGATCACGTCATGAATTACTGATTAGTTTAGTATCCTTGGAAGTACTATATACATATATATGTTTTAAATTACATCATGAAATGGTAAAAAAACAACATAGTATCCCCTTTTGAAGCCACTCATATCCCATTTCCTATTCCTACAGGTTAATAATAATATACTTCTTCGCATCATGGAAAAAATATAACATAGATAGTGGTGATATCAGATGCTCAATAAGGACAACAATATAACGGAAACTATCATAAATAAGCATAAACATTAAGAAAATCTATAAGACTAAGTCACCCGCCATTTAAACATAAACAGAAGTATAATATGGCAATGATAAATCAAATAATTCTATTTACTCATTCACATGGATATTCTAATAGTTGAATAATCACATGTAATATTAATAGATAATTTCATAATGATGAAATGCATAATGCCGAATATCATAACCACATATTCACAGCCTCATTCCTTGACTAAAAATAATATTTTTTCAAAGTATTGTTCCAAGACACTAGTTTTCCTCATGAGACCTACTGATACATCTAGGAGCAATAGCGGGTTCCACCATTCACATACTATGTCCAATTCATTCCTCATATGAAAAATGTTGAAACGTAACATAAACATTCATATTAAAACTAGCATAAAAAAATTTAATAAATTATCCTTAAACCATGAATGGTATAAAAATAACATCTCTATAGTCAAACATATCACATAACCTTCAATATAATATTGATGATTGAATCATAATAAATCAACTTCAAACAGGTGTAAAATCTATCAAAGAGTGTTGACAAAAAATGGGATCCAAACTATTTGAGAGAAATATCTATTTATTTTTTGAAATTACTTAAAATTGAATTAATAATAAAGGTATACATATATTTTGAAAATACTCTTTTATGATTTTATGGGTTGCTTCGAAGGTGTTATAACGGTGGAAAATAGATGCACCCACTTTATATGTTAAAAAACATTCATATATTAAATTTTTAATAAGTTAATAAAGTACCTTGTTTGGAAAATGGCATAATGATTCCATTCAAAATAATTATAAAAAATTAAAAAACCAGTATAAATTAAATTAAAACATACTCTAGTAAATAGTAAAAATGATTTAAAATGCATTTTTAAGAAACACAATTGTGTATGACAAAGAGATCCAAGTAGATACTCACGTATAAAATATCTCAAATAATAAAGAGATTATAAAATTAACCCTTAACATGAAATTTTCATTGGTCGAAGGTATATTATCATCCTATATATTAGTTAAATCATTGTTATTAAATAATACAAGAACCACATATATAAATATGATATCATTTACGTTCTTCTAATATTGATTTTTAAATAATATTCAATTTGCAACATTGTTTTGGGTGTTACCTGATTTGTTTTCTATTATATGTTTTGTAAATTAAGTAATGTTTTTTGGGTAATATGTATTTGATTAATATATATAATTATATTAAGATCTTAAACATTATTTTGTAATCATAAAATGAAGATTATTCTTGAATGATTACGATGGGGAATGAATCTCATCACGTTCGGGGAGACGGTAATCCGTACCTACACACGAGCGACAATATAATTCTATTGATGGTAAAATGATATTAAAATGGATGATATATCATATATACATAATCATTATAATATTATATTTTTTATTAACATCAATTATACTCATTATTATATGCAGAGAAATAATTAAGTGTTGAATAATAAATAACACCACGATGTGGAGAAGGTAAGTCGCACGTACGAATGTATGGTGACTTTTTCATCCATAAGATGAATAGAATAATGAATATGGTTGGCCCATAGTTAAAATAAAATAAAAATATTTATAAGGTAATGGGGTTATTATTTTGGTATGTAAACAACTATGAATGAGGAAGTGTAAGAAGAAAAGAACTTTGAAACATGCGATGAAATTGTTACCTGTTCTTCCGGTGATTCCTTTTGATTTGATAAATATGGATACATAGGATGTATTTTTAATAATTGTAAGCCCTAAAGGATTATGTGAGTAAAATTGGGAAGATATTATAGTAGGGTTTGGATGAGCCTAATGTATTTGGAGGTGTGATATTGAGAGAATGGGATGTAGCCTTTTATAAGAGTGGTGAGAGTCACTTTAGGAAAAGCTGGAAATATTAATTTATTAAAAATCATATTCAGATTATAATGTCTAAAAAAGAATTTATTTCTTGTATAAGGCGGTTCTGGGTCACAAAACTCTCAACCAATAGGGTTTATATAGGTTTAATTTACCATATTAACCTTATCTTTTAGTTTTATCTCATAGCTAAATAGTTTAACTTTTACCATGTATTATTGTATTATTATAAAAATTGGTAATAAAAATAAAATAAAAAGCCAAAATAACCACAAGAGGATAATTATTGAAATATGTAACCTTATCTAAGTCCTTTGGATGAACATTATATATTTTGGAATTTTTAACATTTAATAATATTTTATAGGTTTTTAAATACTCATTAATTTCAATTTTGACATTATTTTGTATTTTGTTTTTGTGAGAGTTATGAAAAAACATTATCACATAGAAAAATATTCATTTGGTCAACCCTAACATGTAATATTAACCTATAAAATTATTTTAATTTATCAAAATTTTCAATTTATGTTTATTTGTATATTTATAATTTCAATTATTTTAATCAATAATTAATATACTAATTAAGACTTCATCATAGTGTCATATATATAGTTTATAATTTAAAATCACAAAATTATAAATAAAATACCATTATGTTATAAATATCATTATCTTTATAATGAATATTTATTGAAAAATTTATCTTATGCATAACTATATTTTAAAAATGTTTTTGGTTATTAAAATTTGAATTTAACACTTTTAACTCCCCTTTAATTGAAATAATAATAAATGTCCTAATATAATCTATGTGGATAAATTATTATCATATTTTATTCATATGTTTTATTTTGGCCAAAAAACTCTTATACAATGGAATTAATACATTTGTTAGGTTAATTATAATATCATCTGTACCTTTAGTTACCCTATTAACTTTTAACCATGGTAAATAAAATTGAAAAGTTACTGTGCATCAAGAATTATTTTCATATTATAGAACAAAAATATAATTATTGATGCCGACTGTGTACCATTTATTTTTTAAATTCAATTCAAAAAAGTGGTAAAAATATGTTTAATACAAATTTATAAGTGTTCCTAAAAGGTGGGTAAAAGTCGTTAAAAAGTTACAGAAAATTTTATACATCTAATATTATTTTTAAAATGACTTCAATGAATTAAATTGAACTAATATATGTATTATGTGTCTTTTGGGACCTCAAATAAATTTAAATAAAATTAATAATTTTTTAAATAAATTTTCGGTTTTAAATGATAACACAGTTTTTTCACTATTCATCCAAAATTGAAACTTTTTAGAAAAATGCCAAATATATACCCTAAGATATTTTTGATATTCTGAATCTAAAAATGAAGTCCATTCTGAATATTAAAATACATAAAATTTCAAAAAGTGGGTAATACTATTCATAAAGGCATGTTTGATTGGTAGTGGTGTGCAAGAACTGGAAGATGTGTACAACCAAGCTATTGTATTATTCAAAGATAAGTGTACCGCGGAATCTTGAGGTGTTACATGATATCTAAATCAGGGCCCAAAGATAAAATTAATTTAATTTACTTTATTATTTGAACCACATAAGGAAATAAATCAAATTTAATAATCATTATCATTATCTTACTAATAAAATGATTTATATAATCTTTCCTCATATCAGAATCAACAAAATATTTATTTTTAAGGGATTTGAGAACTGGGAATAATGAATTTATTTCCCTTTCAATGGGATACAGATTAAAAAAAATATAAATTTAAGACACACACACACACAAATATTATAATCATTCAATAACATTAAAGGTTATCATCATTAATGAATAGAAATGCTAAAAATAAATAAAAAATATTCTAGTTGAATATAACTATCTACTTTGAGAAATAATTTTGAGAAAATAAAATTCAAAAAATATTTTGGGAATCCTTTTATTTTAAAGTATCATTTGGAAAATATAAAATATATTTAAAATATAATTTTAGCAGGAAATTATTTGCATTCCATATAATTTAAAATATTAGTCATTTAATATTTTTAATGAAAATTAAATATGAACTATATATAAAAAATGATGGAATGAATCTTTTTAAACTATATTATTAAAAAAAACATGCGTCAAAATTTCATTAATAAATTTTCATCATTAATAAATTGTTATAAAACATTCATGGATCATTTTTTCTAAAGGAAATTTATTTTGACTCTAGAAAGAAATGATGTTGGATTTTCATAATAATATTTTATCGATAATTTAAAGTATCCATGAGATGAAATTTTTTTATTACATGAAGATTTTTAAATTATATATTAGATAAAAAATCAATGTATTTTATTATAAAATTATCAAATAAATTCTTTCATTTATAATTTAAGTATAAATTATCCGAAATAAAATGTGATTGATCCATAAAACATTTCCTCCTAGGTTAATTTGTAGTACCAAAACCCATGAATGAATTAAGGGAATTTTACCATAACACAGAATCATGTATGAAGGATTAATGATAATTTTTTTAAATTTTAATAATATACACCATTTTAAAAATATTCTGTATAAAAGAACATGTGTCTCAATGATGGAAACATGGATACTGAAACCGTTACCTATAGTACAATATTGTCACATATATATTTTATCTCTTATACAAATAATAAAATTCAATTAAAATTTTTCATAAAGTAATTGTTCAGGTATTAATTTCATGTACCTATTCAATTTTTTAATTTATATTAGTGATTTATTTAATTAGATAATCTTTTATGTCCACATAAGGTGTTTTGAGGAAACCTGATTCATCATTTCAAATGAGCATCGATGTATTGAATGTGGTTCAAGGGGTCATTGTTACATCATATCAAAATTAATAATCGATTCATAATTTGTATTTTTATATATAAAATATAATTTTAAAAAACTCATGAATTTTGATTATGAAAAATGAACTGTGTTACAATTGTGAAGACAATAGGATGAATTCACGTATATATATTTTTGTATTTTTTAAATGATAAGGATGGAAGAACTGTATGAATTATTTTATTTATATCTAGAAATCGTAATAAAATAAATACGATTTCATTTATATTTCTACACATAAACACACCATCATTATGTTATTGTAGAAAACGAATCGATTTACTTCTCTAGGTGGTCGTCTTTCGTACACACGAACAATGTCCTTATTTCATAATATTGTTAGGTAAGAAATTATAAAAAATATTACATGTAAAAATGATTAATATTTCATTACGATTAAATAAAAATAATAAATTTTAAAATATTAAAAACCATGAGGTGAAATGATTGAAAAATTTTATACCAGTTCACTATGTGTTTTTCTACCATATAGAGGAAATATTGGTTTATTTCCCATTTGATAATAGAAGAGATGAGTTTTTAATATTACATAAATATAATATAATATCAGTATTATGGTGATAATGGTGTAATAATAATTTATTTTTCATATATTAATTGAATGGGAAAAATAAGATGAAAAACGGAGTGTGATGAAGACTATTACAACTTTTTTGGATCACCAATATAGAATTATACCAAAAAAATACCACACACAATTTGATAACAATACAAGTCTTCAAAGAATATTTTAAGGAGGAATGGATGTTATTTTTTCATGTCATGTATGATCCAATTGGGTAGGTAAGTGTGGAAATGAGAATATATGGTGTTCACTTTTATAAGGGAGCGTGAGTGAAATTATTGTGAATACACGTCACTATTAAATGAAGGGATGTCAGAATCAAGTCAAGTGCCTAAAAATTTATCAAATAATTTCGTGGATGATATATAAGTCCAGAAATAACCTCAACCATTCAAAATAAACGTTTTTTACAAATTTAGTCAAATATAACTATAAGGTTATTCGCTTTTATCATTTTAATTTTTTAACTATGGTATCTATTTTTTTAAAATTTTTAACTATTCATTGTGAAAAATTATATACATAGACATATTTTATAATATTAATTATTCTGATTCTGAATATTCAAATATTTTTAAAATATTTAAATAAAATTCATGGAATACTAAAATTTAAAAAAATACACTCAAGCGCGATGAAAAGGTGGTTTTCTAATGAATTCTATTTTTAATTATAATATTATTTTTACCAATTTCTTGAATATAAATCATAATTATATGAATACAAATTAATATATATATATATATATAATCTAAACAATTTAGTTAAATATATTTTCATTAAATTTCATATTAATTAATAAAAATTTAGATACATTACGCAATTAAGAATAAATTTTAGAAATTTTTTTACTTAAGAGTTAATTTATAATAAAATAATACTTAAAGTTGATGAAAATGTATTTAATTATTTAAATTTAAATAATTAAAATATTCACAATTGTGTATGGGAGAGAACTGAATTTTTTAAACCTATATATCACTATTTACCTTAGATATGGTGTTTTGGTGATGTTTCATGGCTTATTTAGATCCTAACATGTTTCTTGTTGCGGCAGTGGCAAGAGAAGGAAATGAAAAAGAACCAATGGAACTGGATCTAAATAAAAATCTGTATGTTAATGGCGTTGTATTTTATAAAGAACAATGAGTTTTTTACCTCTATATATAACTTATTAAGTTCGTTTATTCACCCATAATAGGTTATAAGATGGAATTTTTTATGTTGTTGCCGATCTAGAGTCCATCATTATATGCCTAGATAGGTCTAGGTTCATGGTTCTTCAGAATGTATCTATGGTGAATGGTGATAAACATTGTAGGGGTCAAAATCTCAAATCCAAGCTTATAAATTTAGGGGATTTCAAATTCCAGAAGATGAAATCAATTAGAAGAGGGAATTTATGTAATAACTTTGTCTCAAAAGAAGATCTTATTAGTTCTTTGAATTATGGGATCATTCCTTTCTATTAGAGATTTTTTTTAGAATCTAATAATGGGGTATTAACTTCAACCCATTCACCAAGAGGAAATCAACCACTCATGTTTGGATTCTTCTACATGGTATTAGCTGGTTTTATTAGAATCAATGTATTCTATGCGATTAAGCCCCTAGTGTGGGTGAGACACTAATTATTGATCAGAATAACATAAAGGTTGGTCTTGGATTCTTTTCATGTGTTTTAATGAATGTTGACATTGATTCCAACTCTCATGATATGACCCATCTCATTTTCCATTATAGATAAATTGATATGATAGTATAATTTGAATATCAGACTCTATTTTTGAGTACGACATCATTATCAGACACTCCATATCCATTTTTGAGTCATAAAAAGTAAATATAATCATCCTAATTTTGGAAATCCTTCAATATGAAAACAAAATATTGAAAGGACATGATTGGAATTACAATCAATTTGTAAGAGGTTGAATAAAAAGGTAATGAATCAATTTCAATCTATTCGAATGATGTTTATTTCCATCATACTAATGAATATGGGTTGAGAAATAAAACATAAACCAAAATCAATTCTGACTTCTTTGGTAGAAAATTTTACAACTATTGTAGTGGGGGATAATTAAACACAAATGTAGTTAGGGATTGTGTGGAGACAATGCAATGTATTATTAGGTCTATAATGGAATTTATACATCAAGATCCTCACATTTTAGCAGAGAAGTAGAAGATTGAATCGAACGTGTAGAGTGTCTCTATGAATGGTTATTAATGATAGAAAATTGAATCACCCTCTGATCATATCGATTCTTATGGAGGTTCTCAATTCAATTATGCTTTGATAGATCAGACTCTTCATTCTCTAGTGGAGGCCATTTAACATGTCTCTATGAGATAGGGTATGAATAATTATAATGAAAATGATCCCATTGTTGATATATAAAATTTTAGAGGTTAGTTTGAAAGTAACCCAATGTCTTGTGCTCATACTATCACATTACTGGTTGGATGCATTGATGATCATCCCACTCTAGTTTAATGTGAAAATATGCATGTGGAAAAATGATTTAAAATATCCTTGAAGCATAAAAAATGTATTGTAGTCTTGTTCATGAAGAAGAGGATGATTATGAGGCCATATATCCTACCCTTGGATCACACAAAGAAACAACATGTGTTCATGAATCATCAATTCATCCATATATTTCAAGGACCATAACATTTTCAAACCACTGGTAATTGAAGCTAGTATTTCTATTAAAATTTGACTAATAATTCAATCCAAAAATCCATATTTTTCTTCTCGGTTGCCCAAAGATTTTCTAGAAAGAAGAATTCAAGATGAAGAAGGTATTTGGAAGATTAAACTCAAAAATCATGTTGAAAATGTATATTTTATTATATAATTTCCAATTAATAGATAACTACACAATAGAAAATTTATTTGTTAAACACATTATAAATTATAAAACAAAAATCATGGGAATTTCTATAACAAAATATTCTTTTTGTGTTGTATTTTCTATGATGTAGTAATTTTTTTTATCTTTTTTGGAATCCAATAGTTATTAAACATTTATTGTAAATATTTGGGTGTTCATACATTCTTCATTAGGTATTTTTAATGCCCTCAAATTTGATGAATAGATTGCCACTTATAGCTTCCGACTAAATTGTGCGAGATTTTTGTGATCCGTTATTAGTGAAAATAATAAGAATTGAGAACAGGAGATATAATGGGTAATCAATAATATTCTCAAATAATGTATGTCTAACCCATAGTTTATCCATTTTTAATTCAATAAAATTCCTCTGATATGGTGAGAAATGTTTTGTTTTCGATTCAAAATTATTTCTTCGGTAATTTATGTGTTTTATTGAAGTTAATAGTCAAAAAATAATTATTTTTTATGACTTATATACATTTGGTAAATGAATAATCTCAATAGAAGTTTATCCACCAAATGTGATAAATGTTTTACCAATGACATGGATTTGGATATGAAGGATTCAATTTACAGTATCACAATTACCAAAATAAACTCTAATCATAATCCCATTCTTGTTAGTTCCAAGATAAAAGAGCAGAAAATAACCATAACTTTTGGATTTAAAAATACTTAGCCTCAGCAAATTGGATTCCATAAGTTGTTTCTTTTCTTTTTTAGAATATGGAATTTTAGATATGTGTATTTTTATGCAAATTTAAGGTCAAACTCATAATTACTAAAGTGATGATTTAGGGAATAGGTTTATTTATAGATTTGGAAAATAAAATTCTCAAAACTGAGAAATCTCTTATGATGATTCAGGATGATCCTTACAAATTGGAATTCCACAAAGAACAATCCATAAAGGTTATCATCCCTTATATGTTGAATTTTCTACAATCCTTGAACGGAAGAATTCATAAACAAGAATCCATGATAAAATCTCTCCAAGAGGGGTACATGAACAGTAATTTTTTTAAACTCTCTTCAAATAGTTAGGAAAGAATTTAGACATATTTCATCAATTAATGTTGGATATAATGTCATTAAAAAAGTGAGTGCATTTTAGAACACATTTTATCTAGATACTCTAGTATCATTAATGAACAGAATTTTGTGGGTAGTTTTTTTTGCATGACTCATTACTAGATTTTTTACTCTAGAAAGAAAATTTTTTGCACCAGTTTCCCCCTCAAATATGAGATTAAGGACGATGTTTTAGATTCAATTCTTTTAGTGTTCCCGTTTTGAAGTGATTTGACAATTTATTCTTCAAAAAATATTAGGTTGTCATTCAAGATGATTTTTACAAGAATATAACTTCCTTATTTAATATAGAACCATTCCTTAGAGTCTCTATGAACAATTAATTATTATGATTCCTAATGTTGAAAATTCCACCAAACTTCATCTTTTTAGTATAATTAACCTCTTCAAAACCATTTATAATGTGATTAGAAAAATTATTGTAAACAAGATCTGTAGCATTAACAGGAAAATTATATCATGGAATAAATTCTTCTTCATCAAAAGTAGTTCTATAATGTATTGAGTTCTTAATGGTTTCATAATCCTTTAATCTACAACGAAATTTCCGAAGGGGATATCATTTCTATAAATCATGATATCAATAAATCCACTAACATAATTGAGATTAACATCTTTTATATGATTCATTAATGCTTTACATTATCTATAATTTTAATTAATTGGGTGTTTGGATTTTCTAGGACTACTAACATTTTGGTTCTCAGTACTGGCTCCTCCAATGGTTGTTTTATATTATACATGGGGTTCATGCATGGTGACCCCTCTTTTCAATCATATTATTTATTGCGGATGATTTCATCAGTAAGATCCTCTCACACCTTGTTACCCAAGTAATGATAAAACCTATTCAAGCCTACATGTGTCTTAATGATCTTACAAAACATTCCAATGTTGATGTAATAATCCTACTTATGTTGTGATTTAATAAGAATATTATGTCACTAATGTTTGATATAGTCCATTATGAATTTATATTAGGGAAATTATAATTTGGAATAAATATTATAAATTATCTTGGGATGTGAACCCCATAATGATAAAAATTACATAATGTCAGTGTTTGGAATAAAAGATGGGTACCTCCCTTCAAATACCTTAGAGTTCTATTATTTTTGGGGTGGCTGAAATGTTGTTATTTTTCTAGTTTTATTGGTCAAATAAAAATTAATCCATAAATATGTTTTGAGAGGGTTATATATATGGATGAAGTTATATTCCTTGTAAAATTTTATATTATCTCCATTAATTTTTATCATTTATAACTAATAAACGATCTAGAGGGATGATTAATCTCATGAATGTTAGTGTTAAAAATTGCATCATGAGTTGTAGTGTACAAAAGTTGAGTCTTCTCATTATTCCTTGGAAAATTTGATGTGATACGTTATCCATTATATGTATAGGAATCAAGAATACGAATTATTTCAATGAGTATCATAAATCTCAATTCACCTAGAAAATCATTAATAATAGTTATACTTCTTATAGATTTCTCGAGAACAGAATCATGAAATGATTAATTTAGGGTAGTTTTTCTTAAATAGACTCTTCTATTTGGATAACTATTGAATAATAATTTGTTATCATCATGTGTTTCACTCTATGTATTTTCTATATGTGATATTCTATCAAATTTTAGTTTTAAAATTCAAAATAATCCTCTCTTATTGAATAATTTTAGCCTTTGGACTCATCTATTAATACACAGATCACCATTAAATATTTCATTGAAATTTTTTTGCCCCATTCATAAGATGAAGTTAAAATTATTATAAATGATTGAAAACTTTTTTCATTCAACTTTTTTAATTCTAGTAATAAAAAAAATGTTATTCATAATAGTATATTATTTTATTAGCATATTTTTATAGACTCTGAAAGTGATTTCACCTATATTTAAAATTTCAACAATAAATGTATTAGACCATCTTAGTCAACTATCTTATAGATCCTAGCATGCAATAAATTTCCCTATTACATTTTCATACATTCAATTTGGTATTTCTCTATGATCAATATAATATATGTGAAATCAAAACAAGGAATACGCGAAGAATGTATTCCATAGTTATGTGACTACCTCAATGTTGTGGAGATAAGTTTTTTCTTTGGTATTTAGGGAATGAGAATGAAACTTATGCATTATTATCCTTAGTATAATACATTTTTAAATAATAATTCCTAGTTAAATAGTTTAATATATATGGATGTAACCCAACTGTTGCGTGATATATTTATTTGTCACAATTACGAAATTAATTATACTCTAACCATCTATCCAGAATCAGTGATGTGTAATGTTCTAGTCAATAAAATACTGAAAAATAATATAAAATAAACAATTTAATTATAATGTTCAAGAATGAAATTTATTGAGTACAATGTGTATTACAATGAATTACAAGATTATAGTGAGCCTACATTTGGTTTTTAGAATTGATCCACTTCCCAATTAGATCTAAATTAACACAGAAGATGATTTTATGGAAAATCTAGGACCCTCAAGATATTTAATTGTAATTTGTAATAATAATGAAAAAATAATTTGATGTTTTCATGTATTTTGTGGAATTTTTTAATTTCATGATATTGATATTCAAGGAATCATTAAATCTATTTAATTTAATAAATTGAATGGATGGAATAATTTTTTATCGGAAAGTGAATCCATTCTAATATTGTAGGATATTAGGAATGAAACATTTCACCTTTATAAGAGTCTCAAATTTCATTGGATGGAGTACATAGATTATCATATGAGACTAAATTTCACTATCACTCATATTTTCTAGGAGACAATGAAGGTTGAAGATAGTACTTCCAACATATGAGATGTTATAGATCTATCTTGGTCGGATACTCTATCGAATGATTTGAAATCACAAAACAAAAGAGTCTATAAAAATACAATAATTTAGACCATTGGAGATTTCATATTTTATTTACAAATCCCTTAACAAATTTGGTCATGATAGTTTTTGATAAAAACTAATATTTCTTAATATTTTTAATCAAATCTCAATAATTATAGTAAATGTTTGAAATAAATTTATTAAAATGACATGATACTTTTACCCAAAATAAGAATTATCACTATTCACTAAAAAAATATTAAAATATAACAATTAGTTACTTTTTTTTATTCTTATTTCAATAATGAAATTAATTTCATAAAATATATTTTCAAAAAGTGAAGAAAATTATTAAAATTATATACTCACAGTAATAAATAAGAATCATTTTTTGAGAAAAATAAATTTTCATTGAATAAATTGGAATTTATTAAAATTAAATAATCAAATTTATATAATTTATAAATAAATAAATATTGATTATAGATTTTATACATATTTATGAAATTAGGAAATCATGTTCAAAAATTATAATTTAAAAGATAATTTATAATTTAATTAATTAAATAATAACAATTAGTGGTTCATTTTGGAAAAGTGATTCATGTCATATATTAAATCAAATGTAATGTTATTTTTTAAAATCATTGTTTTTACATTCGTCCATGTTAAAAAATTTCAACCTTGAAATGTAATATTTTTTTTATTTAATTAGGGTTTATTAATTTTAAAAAAATATAGGGGAGAAAAAAACATAAAAATTATAATAAAATATTATACCAAAAAATATGTAAGGGAAAAAAGATAGTGATCCAATAACTAGGTTTCCACATAGGGGAAAATGGGTGAGAAGTGACTTTTTTCAGAGGTCCATTTAAGAGGTAATTTTATAACACTCATTTTTCAATAACATAAGTGGTAATAAATTTTTACAATATAGTTAACATTTTTACTTGAAGATACTTATCCTAATGTAGAGGGATCCATTTACCATAATGTATAATATGAAATGTAAATATATACATGAAAACTACAATTCCATCGATTAATAATTTCCACCATAATCAAATTTCATTTCTAAATGAATAGTATTCATGTTGAATTTTTCTAATGCCTAATGATATTAAATAAATATATAAAAATTCATAAAACCAAAAATAATAACAAATTATCCCTCCCATATTTACTAAAACAAAAATGGTTTCAAAAAATTTTCTTATATAATACATTAATCTATAATATCACAAAATTAACATCAAATGTTCAACATAATCGATTCCATATAATTCAATCCTTAAAACACTTAAGGTTACAACATTAAAAACCTAATATATATCTTCCAAAATATTCATTTCTATTAAAAATTAATTTTATATTAATATTAACCAAAAAAATCTACCAAAATATCTTCAATAACCTCTCTATACTAAAAATTTCACATATAATGGATCCTAAAATATCATTCCCATAATAAACATTAAATTTATCCAGAAATTAATTTAAATAAAAACTATTTCTTAAAATATGATACTTTATATAGTATACTATAAGTGATTTCACACTTATTGCCATTTGGATGTGGGTTAATGACTCGTATCCTTTCTAGATGTGATGATTTGTCACATGACATCTAACATGTCAATTTCCAGATACGATATTAATATAATTCGTCCATCATTCAAATATAATCTGATGGAAATACTCCAAATAAAACTGATCCTTATATAATATTTTAACCCACATTATTTTTTATACTTTTTTTCTACAAAATATCACCGTTCCATTAAACCACAATTCTATGCCATTATTACCATTCAACATTTTCTTGAAAATCCCAAAATAGAAAATAAAACAATCCTAACATTAGATGATTCATTATTCTTCTAAAAGGATTAAAATTGATAAAAAACATCTATTATATAATTATAGGATCCCATATATTCACACACTTCATCCTATACTGTTTATATAACATAGTTCCTCTTTTTACGGGATAACCCTTATTTTAGGGCATTTACTCGGGTAATTCCCATGTTCCCCAATATTAATAAATCAAATTAATTGTCAATTCATCGCTATATTCCCTATATTTCTCTCATGAAAATAAATTAAATTATAATTATAATATTTCTATATGTTCTTATTCAACCATTAATGACATTTATGAGGTTGAATATTTATTTTTTATCTCCTTTAACACTTTAACTTCCTTGATAAACCATTCATCTATTCTTTGATGTGTTTTGAAATTCAACTATATTGATGTTATTAATTATAATTTTAGATAGATGATTTTTAATGATCAAAAGATAACTAAATACCATTCCCATTGGGCTAGTAATCTAATTTGTTATGTTATTAAAATTATCATCACTTTTGATATTATAATTATTTCTCATATATCCCTCAATTAACTAAATATATTAAAAGAAACAAGTTGAGCAAAAATTCATATAGTAATGTGAACTAAATAAATCAAGAAGGAATAACATTTAACAGATAAGTATATCATGAAAAATTTTTGTCTTAGTTTAGGTAATCCGTGTAAACATTTACAATTATGTTTTAAAAACTAATTGATAAGTTAAAGTCTTTAAAATGGTACATAAATAGTTTTTGAATTTTCAAAACAAATCCATGACGTGTTTAAAACATGTATGTAGTAAGGCAATGTTACATGTCCCAGTCAATGATTGAGTAATGTCTAATGATAATTTTTCATATATATTACCCCTCAATATATTTTTCCAGAACCATGACCCCATGTATAATTCAGACAATGAAAAATTTTATAAGAAACCAATCTCACTATACATCACAACAAATAGATTATATATTCTTATACATTATCCATCATTAAAAATATCATTACTGTAATCTCTAGGGCTCTCAATATTATTTTCTCACAATAGTGTCCATGGTTTACTTAAAAATTTCAACTCATTCCATCTATAGTGACCCAATCCAATTATATATATCATTACAACATTTTTACCATAATAATATATTAATTACACCCCAACAATTGTGTGGAATAATTGCTTTTGGAGAATAGTTTTTTTAATAAATTAAAATGAGACTAAAAAAAATCATTTTATTATATTATGTATACCTACAGACTAATCCCTTCCGTTACATAAAATTTCATTGGAAATCATTGGGATTACATTAATACAATGAGTGGTTTTAAAATATCATTTTGTAAATTAAAATTATAAGCTAGAATAACTAGCTTCTCAAATGTATAACATGTTATCATGAAATATTAGGGACATAAGAAAACACATTGAATCATAATGAAGTAATCATGTTTTCATAATAACATTATATTATAATAAATGTGGAAGAAACAAAAAACATAACATAAACATCATTATATGATAAATTCAATGAAAACATCATAGGGTGGAGAATTTACTATAATATATTTGGTTCATTTCCTAATCTCATACATGATGTCTCGTGAGACTAATATATTACCTAATTCATTAGATGACAATTTAATTTCAGGACCATCCAAAACACCTATTTCATGTTCAGGAATATGTGTTCTACATAAGGAAGTCAATGATACAAATCGTATATAAGAATTTACCTTGGAAAGACAATTGGTTATATAATATTTTATCATATCATAATAAAATGAATTTGGATAATAATGTAATTTGAAAAACTATCCAAATTTAGGTATTATCTCATCAATGTAAGGGAGGTAGATAAATGTATATATGTAAGAGGATTTTTTAAAAATTTAGAATAATTTCATAACATTAATGGTTTTCATCAGTAAGGAATCATAATGAATCCAAGGAACAAAATATATGAGATCATATAATTTGCATAATAAATATATTTGTGACCTATAGATATGTATAGAGAATAGTTTTCCAAGGCTACCAAAAAATACATTCATAACAAGTTAAGCTTGGGCTAACCACCTATGTACCTACTTTGGGCTTGGGATAACCTATCTTCTTACCACAATTATTCTTCAAATAACCTCTCATGTACACAATTTTTTTGGGATTGGGATAAACTCTCTTGTACCATGTTCTTTCACGAATTGGATAACACCTCAGGTACTTAATTTTCAGGCTTGGGATAACTTTTTGTGTACCATTTGACTCATAGAAGCTTAATAAATTATCAAATGTATAATAGGGTTATATAATTAATGTCTCATTGATCAAATAACTAAAATTATAAATTTGAGGTCAATGTAATAGAAAAATATTATTCACATAATATCCCATGAGAAGAACTTGATTGAATAATTATTTCACCATCTCTTATCCCCTACAACAGAAATTTGTTTCGTAATCAATTTGTAAATTCAACATATTAAATTGGTCTATTTGTAAAAAATATATGTATTATGATCATAAAATATATAGGGAAATAATAATGATGTAATCATTGGATCAAATAATCATACAAGATTAACTGAAAACAATAGATTTCTTCATAGTAGAAAAATTAATTTTAAATATCACATTGATTGTTTCATGAGTAATATATCATTTTTCTAAGATCCCAAAATTTTATAGATATTTATCAAGTACATTAATAATTGTTACTTTTACTTATTGAGTATAAATTATTTGGGTTTTACATTTGTTATTTTTTTAAAATTTGAGAAAATATAAAGGAGAGGAGGCAATGCATAGTTGGTGTACGATTTTCTCAAATAGTGATCCTACCCCACAAAATCGTGTGAACCCAAACACTGGGGATTCACAATGCTGGGAAGTAGTTTTTCAAACTATTCACCCTATATTAAGAAACCATTCACCCCTAGAAGTGGTACATGGTGTGGAAAACAATGATCCCCAATATAAGAAATCATGCACATGTATTTAATTAAACTAAAAAGTATTTAAAAAATACAGGAACTCCCATTATTAACCCTAAATTGACATTAGATAAACCAAAAATGAATTAACTCCATTTTGGAGAATCCAATATGACTACCAATACTTTATAACCTCAATTCATGATGTTTTTTTCTCAGATTGAAGATCGTAACCTCCCCTAGTATGTGGTTTCTTCCTGATTAGATATCTATCTCCCCCACTTATTTGTAGATAAAAGAGAGGTGTTTTATCCTATGTTGCAATGTGTTTAGATATAAGTTTAATGGATATTGTTTATATCGATCATGGATCTAGGTTTTATATCGTGATCATGTTCATCAATGTGTTCTCAATTGTTTTGTTTCAATTTGGAATTTATGTGGGCAAGATTTTGTCAACGATTTTTAGGTAGGAGGTATAAACTCATATACAATAGTATTGATTCCATATGCATGTATGTGTTGTTATATATAAATTGGAATTTTGAAAATTTAATCTTGAATTGAATAAATAAATAAATTTATTAATTTATTGAAACATGAAATTATATTAATTAATTGTAGAATTAATTAATGGAATGTGTGATTGTGTAGTTGAATAGGATATGTGGATTGGGAAGTTAGAATAATTAATTATTGAATTAATAAATGGATATTGTTGTGATTATTTGATTTATTTAATTAGGTTTTTTATTTATTGAAAAAATTAATGGATATTTTAGTGACAATATAATTGTTGAACATGATTAATTAATTATTATTATAATTAACGAGGTTTCATTGATTGAGAAATTCATGAATTAATTAATGGAATTGATTTGACTAATTATTTATTTATATATTTCATGGATTTGAGGTAATATATCATTAATGAATTGGATTAATTTATTTCTTAATTAATTAATTCTATTTTTTGGAACATTTGATGTTGTGATTTCTGTGAAATTTCGATGTTATGTTATATGTGAAAATCTTATGTGGGACATTGACTGCTGGATCAAAAGGCCATAGTGATAAATAATAATACTCACGTGTTGGACATGGTTTTGTGCATCAGAATACTATTGTGATAAATTATTGTTAGACATTGAGTACTTATCCATTATTCCACCAGTGTTGTAGTTTGAAATATGAGTTGGATTTACCAATAATTTCATAAAATAACCATGATATCATAGGTATTACAATCTAAGCCTCAAATACTGGAATCATACTATGGTTCCAAATATAATTAATATGAATTAAATTGAAAAGATATTTAATAATATTTCTATTTTGATATGTCATATCGCTAGAGAATATTTCAAATTCAAATATGGGATGATATAAGTATTGATAGATCAATCATCCATGAAAACTAGTGAGTTATTTCTTAAAATAAAGAGTAATTGATAAAAATTGAATTGTTTAACTAAGAGTATGTAAATAATTACTTATAAAAATATATTAATTTTTATTGACATGATATTGGTTTATACGCCATTGGCGATTTCCAGGATTGTTATACTCACACCCTATTGGGGCATCTTGATTGATACCGGGATAGACAACAATTTTTCATGTTAGTATAACGAAAAAATATATGTGTTAGATGGGTGATATGGGATGAAGCATGGATAAGGGCACAAGACATAGTGTCAGGAACCTATTTGGATTTATTATTGTCTTTATTTATTTTGGGTTTTCATTGTTGAAACATAATAAATATCTGGAATGTAATATCTATTCTTTAATTATTGAAATATTATTTCATGTTTTTCTCATCTTGTGATATTCATTTTATAATTGATTATTCAATTTGGTTATTCTTGTTTTATTAATTTTATGACAGTTCTATGATAAATTGGTCATAATCTCTCCATGATAATTATTATAACCTAGATATTATTTAGTTTTCTCTGGTGTATAGAGAGCCACATCTAAGATCATGTGACCACCTGTCTTGTAGAATTAGTGTGTGGCACCATGTTCAGGATGTTATAAGTATCATAACCATTAATTTATTTTAAATTATCTTACTATTTTGGAAAAGTGGAAAAAAGAATTGGATTTCTGGGACTCGGACATGATATCATACATGGGAGTATCTTACACATGTATGGTTGGGAAACCCAAGTACCCACACTAAGTTTATAGTTATTGATGTCTATTGTTACAACTGATGTTATTTCACATCGAGTGATGAACTTGTTATGTGATATGACTATTTTTTGTGAATTTTAGAAATTATACTTTTGGTCTAGTATTGAACGAGAGTTAAATATTCATTACTCATTATATTCACTATTACATTATTGTGACATTGAACATTTTATGCATGCATAACAAAATTGTTCATTTGATTGTTGTTGAAGTTGGTATTTTTTTCTTTCATGAATGTTATGACATCAAAATTTTCATAATTCTAAATTGGGATAAATTAAAAAATAATTATAAATTTTCAAAATGGGAGTCTTATGAGAGTATTTTATATTCAAATATGTTTTCCATTGTTAACAATCATCTATAAGTAGAATGGAAAAGGGTACTGATGGAGGCATGGTTTTCACAGCGTTGCAAGGTTTGGGGGAATGGCTTGTTTTTGATATTGTGAATTCATAATATTTGATGTTTTAATGTTGTGTTATGTTTCATAATTTTTGTGTTTATAATTTTAGATATATGACTCCAGATATATTCCTATTGAGAATATTTACATGAGATTATTTCAGGGAATGGTCAACCAACAAAAGAACCTTATGCAACAAAAATGCCCACTGAGTAATTCAGAGATATATTTTGAGAGAACAATTCCAAATTAATATATTTTAAGTGAAATGAATAATTTATGATTTTGAGAATAATTTATTATTGATCATTGGGCTTAGTGTTACATGAGGCTTTAACATTAACAGGAGAGGATGGGCCTATGGCGGCTGAGTTATAGATTGAGACTAACCAGACTATACCTGACCTCTTAGAGACGCCTATGTAGAAGGGGGTAAAAAAATTTCCATACATGTTATGTGGAAATGATAATTGTTGGTGGGAAATCCATACACATCATTGAAAATAGGAGAACATGGAGTGGAATGAATTTTAGGAGATGTTCTTGGAGAACATGGAGAGTGTAGATTAGTTAATGAGGATGACACCAAGGAATATGTTCATGATGGACTATGATTTGTGATTTAGATATTTCTTTTGTATTTTTATATAAATTTAATGAGATGGGTATATTGTGGAAAAACAGTTTCAGGATTCAATTAAATGTGAAATAATATCCCAAGTGAATTTCATTAGGCTACAGAAGTTTTCAGATGTGGTGAATCTGGCTATTAATTATAAAGGGAATGCAAAGGAGTCTTCTAAAGGATGTTATGTGGTTTCTAATAGATGTTATAGAGTAATGACTTATGATATTTAGAATCATCACTATGGGAATTTTATCCATGGTGACAGAATTAAGAGTATCCATGGGGAAGGGTAATACACACATGAGCTCACTAGAATTAACTGTCACTAGAGTTGTAGGTCATGAAAAATATGTACATAGTTCTACAGACCACCTACAAATTTTAGAGGCTATAGAAATATGGTACGTCTAAATAGGTTCTTTTGGATGTTATGACATATGAGAAATAATGGATATCTTCACAAAACTATAGTATGAGAAGGATATCTTCTGCACTATACCATTTTTAATGATAGAGTTCAATTTGTTGTGCTGGTAGACGTAGTATATGAGATGATTCATGGAATGAGTTCTAGGATAAATAGAGTGGTGTGTCATTGGGGATTCATATTACAACACAGGGAATCAAGGAATGATAGACACTTATAGATACATCTATACCAGTGGATAGTGAGGATATACCATCGATAGTTTGAGGTACTATTCTTGTAAATTCTATGATATCTAGTACATTATTTGATATTTAATCCCCTAATTCTTTTACATCTGCAAAAGGTACTATTTTATAGATCACATAAGAGGATTTCATGAGTGGGGAAATGATAATACATGCAAATTTGAGAGTACTCTCTTGAGCCATCTATTTTTCCATGGGGTGTTCTCTCCAGGTTAAAGAGTATCATATTACATGGGATACTTACATCTACAAAATGTCAGGCTTTGGATTTTTTTGTATAAACTAGTTTGTAGAATACTAAGACCAGATAGATATTTACAATAGGAGAGTGATTACTTCATAACCTTGGGGTGACAATTACATCCACCATGGAGTGTTGGATGTCTTGGTTGGCTAAGTAGGGGGAATTTATCCAAAAATGGTTGATCTCACCACCTAGGTTTATAGTTTTTTACTGGATGATGGAGGTTTAATTCATTGTTTCTCTCCACACATTGTGAAAATTTCCTAGAATTTATTTACTTACAATTTAGCATGATGTTCACTAGAGAGAGATGTGTAATTAACTATTAATATCATGTTGGGAACTGAGCTAGTTTCTGTTAAACAATACATAATGGAACCAACAAAACTTCTAGAGAATAGGAATCAACATGGTAATTTGGATCATACTATAGTTATATTTTTACGTAACTTTCAAATGGGTTCCATTGACTTTTTTTCTAAGAAGGCTGATGGGACTCTAGAATTTTGTGTCGATTAAAGGATGTTGAATAAGATGACTCTGAAAACATCATATCCTTTTCAATGTATTGATGATATATTTGTCTAGTTAAGAAGATAATTATATTTATTCATGATAGAATTGAGATTAGAATATCATCACATGATAGTTCAATGATCATATGTACATGAAATTACATTATGAAGCAGGTGGGGATAATAAATGTTATTCAAAATGTTGTTAAAGTTTACGAATGCACCTAAAGAGTTTATGGACATGATGAATAAAATATTCCACTCATATTTAGATGAGTTTGTAGTATTATTTCAGTAGAAATCTTGGTTTACTCCATTATTAATGAAAATATGTCCCAACATCATTCTATCAATATGAGTATAATGAGAGAGAATAGATTATACACAATTCTATATATGTGTCAATTATGGGTTGAACAGGTAAAATTCATTGGTCACATCATATTGAAAGAAGGTGTGTTATAGAACCAGATACAGTTCAAGTGGTTATTTACATAGAGTATCCCAAAACTGTTTTCAATGTATGTATCATTGTCGGGTTAGTAGGATATTATTGATGATTTATCCAAGACATTTCATATTTTAGAAAACCATTTTTGGGATTTTTTAAGATGGAGATAACGTTTCAATGGTCTAGATCACTGGGTAATTTCTTATAGAATTTGAACAAGGGTTTGGAAAAGGTAAAAATATTTATCCTACCATATCCATGTGAGGAGTATATGTTGTTTTGTGATGCTTTTGGGATCGATATTTCAATGATGTTGATACAGGGAGATAAATTTCTGGTGTACGATTCTCAATAGCTGACGGTAGATGATTAGAATTAACCAACATAATAACTGATGATTTCCACATTGTTTTATGATCTAATTTTTGGTGGATTTATATATTGGGTAAATTTTTTGTTATGTATAATAGTCAGAAGAGATTAAATTATATCTTTTTATAGCGGGGTTTGAATATTCAACAGTACAAGTGGCTTGAGTATATGAATTAATTTGGGTTTGAACTATAATATATGACATGGAAGGGGAATATTCTTGATAATTTTATATGCATTAAAAATTTACTAAGGTATTTCAAGAATCTAGTGATGAATGAAATATAATGACTTTACTAGTTGGGATGCAAGTTGTGGTTCATGAGAATCATGAGAAGATGAATCTCATATTACTTTTAGTGGAGTCAGCACTTTTTAGAGAGATCGGGGATAGTAATTATGGGGATTAGATTTTTTACCAATCACATAAATCCTTGGAGGTGAGGAAACACCATCAGAATAAAAAATATATAAGGATAATATCATCTATGTCAGAAATCAAGTTGTTGTTCCAACATGCATGTATAAGGATGCAATTTTTGAATATCATTCCTTGATGTGGGAGGTGAATATATGTGTGATCAAAATATCTTGTGACCTAAAATGACTATTTTTATTTTCAAACATGAAAAATGAGATAGAATGTTTCATGAAATGCGGCTAAACATTTCAAAAAGTTATGTATGGGCAACAATAACCTGGTGGTTTACTAGAGTCATTTCCTATTTTGAAAAGGTTGTTGGATGATATTAATATGGACATTGTGGCGGTATCCCAAGGAAACCTTGGATGAATGATGGTATTTGGGTGATTAGTGACAATTTGGACAAATTTATTACATATAGTTCTGATATGGGATATATTCTTAATTGATCAGTTGGGTGAACTATACCTTCACGACACCAAAGAAGAATGATGTGATACGTTTTAGTTTTATTATATATTCTTAACAGTCAAACTAAAACTGAGATTATTCTAAAATGAAAAAATCATGGATTTGGGGGAATTGGGGGTGTTTTCAATGACCCAATCTATCAAAGGAATGAAATTTTTTTGATTAAAATATTTCCTAAAATCACTTGGTGTTACATTTAGCAACCCTTCAACTGAATGTTACACTAAACATTACAACACAGTTGTACAAAAAAATAAGGATAATTCTATTTCATTACATCCTATGGTTTTGAAGTAGATTCACCATATATTTTATATCACTAGATAATTTTATGCATTTCTTATTCTTATTCTATAAAACATTATGTCTTCAATACATGTTTTCTATTGGTTAATATTTATTGTAAATATTATTTTCTATGGGTATGACATCTAATTATAGTACATTTTATATTTTTGGAATTTACTTCATTCGAAGAGATACACATAACAAATCATGAAATAGAGAGTTGTTTAATGGATGCACAAAGAGATATTATACCATCCAAACTATGTTAATAATCAGGAAGTAGCCAATATACATAGTGCTTGTATTTAAATTCCTACAAAATATAACAACATTTTTACATGGGAATATTCATTTAAGCATGTTTTCAAAAACATTGAACACCATACCTCACTGAAAATTGTAATCCAAACTTTTCTATATACTCTGAAAGTCCTCGATGTGATGAGGAATGAATCTAGAATTTTCATTTGTTTCCCCAACTAGAAAGATCTCAATATATTTCATTCTCTATCATCAACATGTGATGTCATATTTATACATTTAATTCCATATATCACTACAAAATAATTAGTTTTTTCCAACAGCGGTATATATGTTGTTAAAAGTTCATTTTTTGTTGGTAAAATGTTTTGCCAACTGAAATTGTTTTTTATTAAATTGTTCGTAAAAGCTCTGTAATTAAATGCTATTGTGACAGATATAAATATTCTGTTGCAATTATAATAATACCAACAGATAAAATATATGTTAAAAATGTTTACGAACAAATTAATACGACTAATATATCTGTTTGAAATCTCATTAACATTTATAAACAATATCAACAATTAATATTTATTTGTAAATTACTCGAAATGTTCGTATTCCAATATTTATTGTCATTATTTTATTTTATATTTATTAATAAAATTATATATAACATATTATTATATTTATTATATAATAATGACAAAATTAGCTTATATAAAACTCCAAAAAAACATTTTTAAAAAAACACATTCAAATATAATTTAATTACATGTTAAAACTTCATGAAAAGATAATATCCTCCATGAAATATTTTACAAACTCATTTAATCATCTTCCAACACTAAGAGATATTACATGGAACTCAATGAAACATCATCTCCAATCTATTTCCCGCAATCATCGAACGTCTTGAAATCGTCATAACTTCACATGAGCAATTATCTCTTGTAGTGGATTAGAACATGCACAACTTCACCCTCATCCCTTTAACTATAGTCAACCCATCTATTTCTTGAAGCATCACATACACTTGTTCCCTCCACTTTATACATGCATCGTCATGCGAAGCGTTCTCATCACACAAACAAAACAATTGTCAAATAGTTTTCATTTAAATGAAAGATATAAAAATAATAACACATGATATAAAACTATCATCTAGTTACCACAACAAGAGGATAATCTAACCAGTAGAAACAACGACCATAAAATAATCTATCTAGATACCAAAAAAACCGTAAATGTATCCATCATGACCACAACAAGACTATATAAAGAATACAAAAACAATTTCTATAACACGCCCTATAAAAATAATCAGTGAGGAGAACAATATAAAAATGAAAATTACAAGTGACCACATTAATAGAAGACATCCAGTTACCATAAAAAATTAAAATAAGAAAGGGTGGTATAAAAATAACAAAAATATTATCTAACATGGGACCACGAACCATTAATAATGACACTAACTTAAATTTTGAGTGACACAACTCAAAATTCTATAATATTTTCCAAAAAATAGAGACATGATTTGGTTTTCCACCCCCCTACCATAATACATTATTAATGAAAATGCAAGTTACAGTGCATACACAAAGATCAATTTCACTATCAAGGAAATGAAAGAGATTTCAAGTATACATCACATTAACACACATATCATAGAGAATGAAATATCAACATTTTACCCAGTAATCCCAACCATTCATTAGAAATAATGACTCAGATAGACCATATATGAAGAGGTTACAATTAGTACATAATTAGAACCATTTTAGGGAATTTAATATGGAAAGAGATAGTACAATTTTAAAATTGATTCAACTAGGAAGAACACTCACAATAGCTATAATGGAAGGAACACGAAGAAATTGATGGGATTTATAATCCATGGAATTTGAAAATGGATATCTTCATGTGTTACTATTAGGAAATGAGGGGAAAAATAAATATATGAGAGACATGACCAAAAATTCGTGAAGACCAAATCTTATGACTAAACAGAGGGAAAGACAAACAGAAATCTGTCCATGATTTGTAGAGAACATCTTTCCTATAATGATACTCCTCATCTACTTCAATATAAATATACTCCATATGGGTCATTAAATAATCTTACTACAAATAGATAAGACAAGAAATTTTTTGGAATAGAACATGTGTTCTATAATCTTCATAGTGGAATCACTAAAGAAAATTTTCAATAGAAAAACCATGAAAATGAAAAATTATATGAGAAACAAACATCTTCAAACAAATTTAAATCCCACAACCCAAAATCAGTTCAAGGCAAAAAAATGAAATGAAACCAACCTTCTCAACAGAGAATTTACTAGTTTGGTATTTTATCTTCAATTAGGGCTAAGAGCTTGATTGGAAATTCAATCAAACAAGTGAAATCCTAGAATGGCGACCTTGTGAAGTGAGTGATTCCCCAAAAATCAATTGTCAAGAACCCAAAGGTTTTTAGTACGAAATGGAATTTGGCCTTCAAATTATTCTCCGAATTCATGGTAGATCCATGAGATGAAGTGAGAACGTCATCAATACCAGCAAATTGCAAGACATTCTTGGGAACCGTAGCTACCACAATCCCTGAACAGCGGGAGGCGGGACCATTCGAACAGTGACAGACCCAAACTTTCTCGTGATATTAGAGGGAATGGTGTGGGGAAGACTGATCTAGTTACCTCAATAGTCTTGCTTAACTAGGATCACAAATAGATTCTCCATTATTATGGCGCCGCAGATGGCGATTTCCACCTCCTGGATGCACTTGATCCCCAACCCCACATGACAATTATTTTCTCTAATGACCATAAAGGCTTTGAAACATGTCCGCTGACCAGCACGGGTCTTCTTCTAGAAGGGAATGATATTCTTCACTTCGTCCATTAAGACTCCAGGGCCCAGGAGGGCATCCACGATCTAAGACTCTCTGAGGCTGTAGGAGGAGGGAGGTACGCCACTAGGGTTCGCTGGGGTGTGGGAAAAACACGAACGAGAGACGTGGGGTAAAGTTGGGGAGAGTGGGAGAAGGAAAATGTATAATTTGAAAATAAAAAATAATAATAATAATAATAATAATAATAATAATAATAAATCATCTTTTTTCTAGAAAAAAAAAATTAATCACGTCCAGTATGATAATGAATGTTATAGTAACGGTTATATGATCAATGCGGCTCGAGACATTTAATATAGTAAAGAGTGTGTCATATTATTGGTATAATTATAAAAAGTCATGATATATAATAAATTTATATATAATTTATATGTAATGAAAAAGTTATAAATTAATATATATTTTTGAATAAAAAAATATATTATATACATATAATGAAATTATATATACATAAGTTTCTTTTTTTAGTTTTTTCTACATTAGGTCTTATTCATGTATCAAAAAATTATTATAATTTATCCTCAATTTTATATCATATATATATATTATCACAAACATATAATGTGTCAATGAAAACATATGATTATATGATTTTATTAAAATATTTATAATTTATAACATTTATTGAAAATTATATATATATATATTCTTTTATTGGTAAAATATTTTATGTTATTGGATAAATTATTTCAATAGATTTTTATAATGGTAAAAAATCAGTTGTTAGTAATAGTTAATAGTAATAAATTTATTTTTTGGAAAAAATATTAGTATTGATATGATAAAGTAATAGATCTAAATGTTGGTACAAAAATTATTGGTATTAAACAACCAATATCAACAGTTATAACTGTGGTTGAAAATAAGTGTTGGAACATAAAATATATACCAATAAAATTTAATATATGTTTGAATTTCTCATTTTTACCAACAAATATATCATCTATTAATAAATTTCTATTGGTATAAGTCATTTTTTGTAGTGTATGACTTTATAAATTTCCATCCTAAAGCTCAATTAATAACAACTACTCTAATTAATCTCATCAAGTGGACGGTGTTGATTCCAACAACCTTTGAAATCCATATAACAAGATAATAAAAAAATGTTAGGGTTTGAATAGTTCTCTATGGATGAACACATACATGGGGATGATATGTTTTGAGGAAACATAACTCCTTATCCACATTATATTGAAGACTTATCTAGAACAACAAGGTAATCCTCAGATCCTGATATAATACACTAGAATGTGGTACTCTTTCAATCCTTACCAATTTAATAATGTATATCCTTACAATATGGTGTACAGATATACATACTCCCATAGGAATGAAGGGTGATGAATTTTAATGATAATCAACTACAACAGCAGTAAATTTTTTCCCACTATATACATTGTGTTGTTAGGAATCAAAATCCATGATGATGTATTCCCATTTCTGTTCTGTTATAGGAAATGAATGTAACATAACCTAATATAGTTATATGTTGTCCTATAATATCTATAATAACAAAATTTGTTCCATCCATCTTTAAATATATATTTTTATCTCAATACACCATTTTTATGAGAATATAAATAGATAATAATGAAAATGATATTCCTCTAAGGGTTCTTTCCTCAAATCTGGTATGGATAGAACTCATACATGGTTCAGGAACCATAACATTCTATCCTAAGGTTGATAAATCATAGGAGCATTTTTGTCCATCTTTTATACCTCTATAATCATCATATGGTTTGATGGTAGAAAACTCATTTGATAAAAATAATATCCCCCCCCATTCCTTATGGATTTCCAATCCATCATTATTTTATCATTAAATAATTTTTCTTTTTATCCTCATTATATATATGCTATCATGATCCATTCTACTCAAAACAGTGAAATAATTTTTCATATTCACAATTTGGTCATGTATTGTGAATTTAAATTCATTAATCAGTTATATCCATCTTCTTTTCTAGATATTCAAATCCATATAAAGGAATATATAATTTAATATTTTTTTGATATGTATATATAACAACGATTTCTATTCAAATATAATTTCTCCATATCATTAATAAAATAAAATAAAACATTTAAATACAAATTACAACCTTGTTAATTTTTTACATTAACTATTAGTTTTCGTGAGGAACAATATAAAACCATATAATTCATCGTGAGATAACATCCCAATTCATTCTATGATGAATCACCATATATTAAAAACCCTTATCTACTATTTGTAAATGTAATAATAGGTGGAGTTAATATTCTTCTTTTTATTTCCTTGAAATTTTATTTACATTGATTTTTTTGAATGAACTTGACCACTGATCTAGAAAACCTGATGAATGTATTATATAGATGTCATAAAATATTCTAAAACAATCAATACTATCCATCCATACCAAGAATATGTCATATCATATTCATAGTTGTTTTTGTGGGCCAATATTTAGTAGCCTACATCATAGATGGATCTATTGATATAACCATGATTGAGATTATGTGAACAAAAAATAAAACATTTTGATGAAGAAAAAAATGTTTGTAAATTTTTCATACAGTTTCTTCTTCCCTCGAGTCTTCAGTAAAACTCTTTTGTGATATTCATAATATTCTTTTCCCCTAAAATGTATAGTAATATTATCTATAAATACTCCCATAAATAGATCATTTTAATCTTAGAATAATTAATTTAATAAATCCACAACTTTAGTTGTGAAATTAGTAGTAATGAGTTAAATAAATATATATTCATATAGTCCCTAAATTGTATGTAATTTTGTGTTTGGTATATCCTCCTTCATGAAACTTATTTGATGAAAAATAAAATAAAGTTTAATCATAGAAAAGTATTGATCTATCCTTAGTTGATCAATAAATTCATCAATATTGGGTTGGAGAAACATTTTCTTGATATTGATCTTCTTATGTACCTAATAATAAATGCAGAGTCAAATTGTTATGTATTTCTTCATAAAGAAAATTAGTAGTGAACCCCAAATTGACACAATCATCCAAATAAGTACAATATTAATATATTTCTATAGATTATTCATCACTTACTAAAACATAACCAATTCCACTCTATACGTAGTCATTGAAATTGGTGTCGAACTATGTTTGAGTTCTAGGGAAAAATAAATGTAATGATTCAGTGGATGAATGAAAAATTACTCTATAAATACATCCAAAATGCTCCTACATAATAAAAATATAATTGATATCAAGTTTCTCCCCTACCACCAATGATAAGAATATCATTTAAATAGGAATGAAGCCACTAATACTGATATAAATTCCATCATAAAATAATATTTATCATCACATTGATATAATATCATAGGTTTTTAATGAATATAAATCATGACTTCCATTCCTCGAAAATTGATTTGGGATATATTTAAGTAAATACAATCCATAACTAATATAAAATAGAATTCAATCAGGGGAGAATAATGATTGTTTCATGAATCATATTCTCACAAACATTAAATCAATATGATTCATATTCATATAGTATGATCATCACACCGTCAAATAATTTCACTACTAATTTAACCACAAATCATTGATTTGGAATATCGATACCCTAGTCAAATTATTCAGATATAAACAAGTGGGTTGATTCAGAGTCAAATAATACATCAGCAGTTCTAGAGTTGATGATATGTGTACCATTCACCATGTCATTATCATACTCCACAAAACATTTATTGAATGAGATTTCCCTTTATCTGTCAACATAATAGGTTGGTAATGTTCATCATCACTATTAACCGATATATTTATGAATATCCTAGAATTATTTTATTAATACTTTCATTGTGACCACTATAGTATGGGTGGTGAATTTTGCTAATATTTATCTCTATAATAAACATTATAAAATTTCATCCTATCACATTAGAATTTAGATTACCTATGACCATACATTCCAAACACAAAAATTTTATCATTCCCCTTACGATAAATTTCGAACATGTTTTCATTCACAAATCATTTATGCTGAAAATATAAATCTCTTATCAACATGATTTTTAGTATTTATTTTGAAATCAATAATTGTTTTAAAAAAAAGAGATTAATGGTTACATAAAATATTTATATCCACATTGGAAACATCCCGGGACAAGATATCACTTGGCCACATGCCCTTAAGTGTATATCCCAAAATCCCAGAGGAATCCGAACTATAGCGCGGTCCTTGGTGTGTTAGTGGGAAGACTATTCTATCATCACTTGTGTTGCACAACAAAATAATAGTATCATACATGTATCCAAATAAATTAACAATTTAGACAGATATGAACAATGGAATACATATAATAAATAATAACACAAATCATATCACAATGAAAAATATTTTATGAGTCAATGTTTTCTACAAAAAATTAAAAAGAGGATTAAAATGAAGATGTATAAATGGTTAACAAAACAAAAAATAAAGCCAAAGTATCCTAGTTGGATCATGATTAGCCACTAAATGAGGCTAATATTCATTGGTAATATATATGATATTCATGTTATTTATTATTCATAAACACCATTTTAGTGCATTTTTCACTTTTAACATCATTTCACATTATGATTGTAATACCTTCTTAAAATGCACTATTATGTGGTAAATTTTTGAACATCATTTGAAGTAATCAATGATTCATCTAATTATACATATTTTAATTTGATATTTTTGGAAATTTATCTACACTCCAATATGAACATGTTTCACTCAGGGTTCAATGGAGAATTTATGGAGGATTATGGAGATATTTGGAAATAAAAGGAAGCAATTCTGGAGAAGGCAGATTGGAAACTAGCCCACTGATGAGACTGTGGGGCCCAAACTACATTCCCAATTAACCCCAACATTAATGGGATTCTAGAAGACATATCTAGGAACAAATCAATCTGCATAATATAATGCTATTTCAGTCTCCATGGTGGTCATTTAGGCGGCCCAATTTAGAGATAAAATTATGGGCCAGATTCTGCGGCCCAGAAACACAGCCCACCAATTAACTCATATCAATAAACCCATAACCGCTTTTGTGCTGAGATTTTACAGAATGTTAGGAGACATCCGGATTTCAATTTAAGTATTCTATGGACCACCCAAAGTCGGTCATCTAGAAGGTGTTTGAAGTGTGTCTGTTCAGTGCATGAAAGCTGAATGCCTTTTCGGGTCAAGGGGGGAAAGTATTCTCTCCACAAACTTTCCACCACCCTAGAACTACCATACTCAAGTGGGATTCTTTGTACTGTTGGAGGCTCGACCCCAGGGCTAAAAAATGCCTATTTAATGCAATGGTGTTGGAGGATTTGAGAATCATTGAGCTTGTTTTCATCTTAATGTTATGCTGCAAATTTCTCTTTGTAATGTTCTTCCTTCACATGTAAGTTGTTTTAACTCATCCTTGTTTCTTAATAAAAGTTCTTCTTATCTTATCATTGTTTTCTTCTCCTTATCACTTTGATACCGTTGGTTCAAGGTGTGAACTTGTTCATACCAAAACTTGTGATATTATCACACAACGGTGGAGTGATTGTTATTTTATTGCGTTTTTTTTACTTCTCCATTTCTTCCCTCATGAGTCTACTTTCCGCTTCCATTGAAATCATAGAATCAATGGAGGGCTAACCCACTTATGGGTTGATCCAAGGGAGTATAAAGTGACTGGATTGGATGTTATTTATCACCTCATTAATGTATAATCACTTTTTTAATTGAGATTTTTATTTGATGATTTCTAAACTCCATCATCCTTGTTGAATTTAAGGCCACACACTTCAAGTGCTAATATGAACCTTTACCTTGAAGTGACCAAAACTTTGATCCTTCAAGTGTATAGGTGATCAGTATTAAAGGGTGTAGGGATTAAAATAGTAAGTGATGATGTTGTTTTATCTCCTTAAATGAACCCATCTCAAACATAAGAAATTGAAATCATTAAAAAGGAAATACGTCCAATCCACCCCGAGAGATAACCCATGATCAACTCATTATTTTAATTTGAATTCACTTAAGTCTCTTAGAGTTAACTTAAACCCATCTAAAATCAACCAAATTTTGGACTCTTCATAGCCAAAAACAGTCCATAAAATGTACGTGTCTATAGGTTTCTTCTTAGGTCTCTGTGGATTCGATATACCAAGCTAAACTACAAGGACCATCTTACCTTCTTCTCTTGGGTAAATTTGAGCGAGAATCAAATTTTGGCGCCATTGCCGGGGACCTATGTAAGTTATCTTAGACATTATCATCTTTTTTTTCATCCCTATTCTATGTTCTCACCCCCTCACTTCTATGGAAAACCCTTTTGAACAAATCCAAACATGGGGAACCTCTCCTTACTTTGATCACTCCACACCAAGTGTGATGTACAATGACCATCCTAATTTCTATTGCTGGGATCATCAAAAACATAATGAACCAAAATGTTTTTACTCATATGGTCCACAAAAAAGTTCAACATATAATGAGTTTTAATCCCCACAAAGCCAATCTGAACACCCTACTATGAAATTCCAACAACATAATTATCCACCTGGAATAGACCATATTTCTCAACCCCATTCCCATAATTATCCAAAAACATTACTTGAAAAACTATTTCAACAAATAGAGATAATTATTTTAGAGGATTCATCATTGAGGTTAGAACTACAGAGCATTAAACATTGTGAGGAACCCATCCCTACACAAACAGTCCCTTCCATAACCTTATCTGAATTTTCTAGTTTCCCACAAACCTCTAATGAATTTACTGAAGAGAAAACCTTTGGATTTTGGGAAGATGATGAGGATCATGGAATTGTTGATGGGTGTTTACATCAAGAAGAAATTGATTTCTTGTATTCACAAGAGGGAAATTTGACATCATGGATTGAGTCTCATGAATATAACTCCATTGATGATGTTTCAAAAACACAAATCACTGAACCATTAAGGGAAATCACAAACATTGAGTCCATACCCATTCCTGAAATTGATCTTTCCAATTTTGTGGTTGAATCTTCTATTCATAAGGAACCAATTCTGTAGAGAAATTTTGAAAATGAAACTGATTTGAATTCAATGTCGCAGCCTATGTTTGAATTTTTTAGCCTACCTAAACTTGAACAAAAGGACATTCCATCCTCCCTCAAGTTTCCATTCATTGGCGACAGCAAAAAACTTCCAGTTTTCTACATTTCTTATCTTGAAACCAATAAAGAGGTAATTATTCTTAATGTCTTATAAAATACTACAATATAAATTCAATCCATCATTTTTGATATTCCATCCACTTACCTGCTCATTTTAGAACAGAGGTTTTTCCATGAAACAAATTCTAAAAATAGAATAAATTTCAACCTAGTAGAAGTGGTGAAACATGTGGTCCTTATAATTTTGAATTTTGGTATTGGATATGTTGGGGGGGCTCAAGTCGAGCTAACGATGTTAAACAAAGCGCTGCATGGGAGGCAACCCATGGTTTTCAAGTTTCCTATCATTTTGTTGTTTTAATCAACTTTATATTTTAAATAAGATTAATTAAACATTTTTTATATATTTAAAACCAATAGACTGTTGACCTGTTCTTATATTATAAGTATGGATGGGTATGAAAGGGGAGCACCATATTCATCCATTTCACATGGTGAGATCCTTGAGTAAAACCACACCCAGAAATATAAAAAGAAGACAATGTATCATCAATTTATATATATACTTATATTTAACTTTTTTTTATTATATAAATATATATATATATTGTTTTGTTTTGTTTTGTTTTTCTTTATTTATTTTTTCCTTTTTTACTAGGGAACTCTAAAAGTGACATGGATATCAAACGACTAAATTGGAGCACCAAGAACTTCAACTTCAACCACCAGGTGACTTCATTCCATGACCCTCAGTTTCAATTTCCATTTTGAACTTCCATTATCTCCCTATACTCCTTCTAAATTTTCATTTCTTCAAACACTGGGGACAATGTTATTTTATGTTGTGGTGTAGATAAAATAAAAAATGCTGTTGTGTCAAAAAAATGATAAATGGTTTGAAAAAAAAATTGTAAATGGAAAGAAAAATTCCTTTAACTTTGAACATGGTAATACACATTGCACACTTTGAAACTAAATATCAAATAATATAGCATACCGTGATTCTAATTTTAATCCTTGTATAATTTCATGAGCAATTATTTTGGAAAGTGTGGTTGTCCAATGTGATATTTCATCATTTATATTTTCATCCAAATAAAAAAAGATCACAATGCACGTCCTTTGGATAATGGGGAATTAGTTTGAGTTCATGAGCTGCCCCAAATAAATATCATAGGTTTGGTGATCATTTTAGTTTAATTTGAGTATTCAAAAATAATAATAATAACAATAATAATAGTAAATTTGCGCGTAGAGCAATGAAATGACCTAATGAGTGGCTTTCGGCACGTGGTGATCTTGACTCCATAGTTGTTTGGCCCAGAGTTAGTAATTGTATCTCTATTTTTTGTAATTTGAATTTTTTTAACTGAGTTAACTCGAGATGATGCCCGAGTATGTGGGATTCCCTCGGTTCCCTAAGGTATTTGAGCCTGGGAGTCATCGGCAAAGTCTCGCTACAAAGGTTGACTCTTTTGAGTGCAATTTCAATTACCATGGCAAAATTGCAAAAAAAACAACAACAAAAAACAACAAAATTACAAAAAAAAATTGAATACTCATCTTATTATTGAAATGTGATTCGACCTAGCGCTTCCATAATTTCCCCTTTTAATAAAGATGAACCCCCATGTCTATTGTGATGCACAACACATCCTCATACTTAATTGATATTCGATGAAATGTGGCAATGAATTTGAACAAAGGAATGGGATTGGGATTGGGATATTCTTATGAAACTATCTTGTATTAAAATATTTTGATGGGTTTCATGATTTTTTGGTATAAGGTTTTTGGTTATCATTGTGTATTAAAATGTTTTTTGGGAAAAGGGAATTCAAATTTCATATTGTTGAGATATATTTTGATCGGGACTAGAAAAACTCAAGTTGGGGGGGTGTGATTAGCCACCAAATGAGGCTAATATTCATTGGTAATATATATAATATTCATTTTCTTTATTGTTCATAAACACCATTTTAGTGAATTTTACACTTTGAACATCATTTCACATTAAGATTGTAATAACTTTTTAAAATGGACTATTATGTGGTACATTTTTGAACATCAATTGAAGTAATCAATGATTCATCTAATTATAAATATTTTAATTTGATATTATTGGAAATTTATCTACACTCCAATATGAACATGTTTCATTCAGGGATCAATGGAGAATTCATGGAGGATGATGGAGATATTTGGCAATGAAAGGAAGAAATTCCGGAGAAGGCATATTGGACACTAGCCAACAGATGGGACTGTGGGGCCCAAAATACAGGCCCAATTAACCCCACACATCATGGGATGCTCTAAGACATGTCTAGGAACAAATCACTCTTCAGGATCTAATGCTATTTCAGCCTCCATGGTGTTCAGTTAGGCGTCCCAATTTAGAGATAAAATTCTGGGCCAGATTCTGCGGCCCAGAAACACAGTCCACCAATTAAATCATATCTCGAAAACCCTAACTCCTTTTGGGCCGAGATTTTATAGGATGTTAGGGGGCATACAGACTATGAACCACCCAATGTCTGTCATATGGAAGGTTTTTCATGCTCATATGTTCGGTGCATGAAATCTGGATGCCTTTTCCGGTCAAGGATGGAAATTCTTCTCTCCACAAACATTCCACCACCCTAGACCTACCATACTCAAGTGGGATGCTTTGTACTGTCATAGGCTCGACCCAAGGGCTCAAAAAATGCCTATTTAAGGCAGTGGTGGTGGAGGAGTTGAGAATATTTGAGCTTGTTTTCATCTTAATGTTATGCTGCCAATTTCTCTTTGTAATGTTCTTCCTTCACATGTAAGTTGTTTTAATTCATCCTTGTTTCGTAATAAATGTTCTTCGTCTCTTATCATTTTGTTCTTCTCCTTATCACTTTGATACCGTTGGTCCAAGGTGTCAACTTGTTCATAGCAAACCTTGTGATATTATCACACAACGGTGGAGTGATTGTTATTTTATTGCGTTTTTTACTTCTCCATTTCCTCCCTCATGAGTCTACTTTCCTCTTCCATTGAAACCATAGAATCAATGGAGGTCTAACCCACATATGGGATGATACAAGGGATTACAAAGGGGATGGATTGAATGATATTTATCACCTCATTAATATATAATCACTTCTTTAATTGAGATTTTTATTTGATGATTTTTAAACTCCATCATCCTTGTTGAATTTAAGGCCACACAATTCAAGTGCTAATACAAACCTTTACCTTGAAGTGATCAAAACATTGATCCTTCAAGTGTATAGGTGATTCGTATTAAAGGGTGTAGGCATTAAACCAGTAAGTGATGATGTTGTTTTATCTACTTAAATGAACCTATCTCAAATATAAGAAATTGAAATCATTAAAAAGGAAATACGTCCAATCCACCCCGAGCGATAACCTAGGATCAACTCATTGCTTTAATTTGAATTCACTTAAATCTCTTAGAGTTCACTTAAACCCATCTAAAATCAACGAAAAGTTGGAAACTTCATATCCAAAAATAGTCCATAGAATGTACGTGTCTATAGGTTTCTTCGTAGGTCTCTGTGGATTCGATAACCCATGCTAAACTACAAGACCTCTTACCTTCTTCTCCTGGGTAAATTTGAGCAAGAATGAGATCATAATCCTCATCTGAGTCATTTTATATTCTTCTATAAAATTTTAAATCATATACCTGAATGTGGGATGTTTCACATATAATTTCTTGCATACATATAGTATATTTTGGTCCAAAAGGAGACCCAAAAGGGGCTTGAATTATAACCCTAGTTGGAATACACCCATGGTATATGCCAATAAGTCAGTTAATTAATATCAAATTTTTACATGAATTTAATATTTAAATAAATGATGTAATCTGAATTAAATAACCTTTTAATGATGGTTCTTATTTAAATAAAAATTTCATTTATTAAAAATACATCAATTCAATCTCATTGAGATTCATAAGTATCAAGATCCAGCTAAAGTCATGCATCCCCTATACAGTCATAAATACAAAAGAAGGCTGAAATGGCCATCTAAAATGTTCATGTCAAGATTGAATCCATGATTATGGATTCTATTAGTAGATCCATCATAATACTTATTTAATTTATTATTCAAATTTTAACATGAGACCCTACTTTAGATAACTACATTAGAATACAATTATCACTCCAAGTGTAAAATCAACCAATACCATATAACCCCATACTTATAGAACCTCTCTTGAAACAAGAATCGCTCAAGGTAAGTATAACATCACATCCAATCAAGTCTGTCCTCGGTGGTCCACTAATGAAGTATGAGTATCAAATGTTACTAATGTTGTAAAAATTCCCCTTTGAGTCTGTCCATAGAATCATATTATGAATAAATGTATCCCTCAGAATATATTCATAGCCTAAATGAATCATTCCAGGGAATCCCTTAGTTAGATCCATGTATCACCCATGTCTTAAGATGGGATCAATGAAATTGATTTCGTCCATGTAATTCTATTATGAATCCACATATCACAAAATCCTCATAATCATTAAATCAATTCATTAATACTTAAATAAATTTCATTTTATATTCATTAGTCAAAACCAATTACATCCAATTATATCTCACTTAAAAATTCTTATATTTTATTTTCCAACATCATAAGGCTTGGTCGGTCATTTACTCACATGTGATTTCTAATATAATATGAATATAATGTTGTTATTTGACTCATAAATATTTTAAAACATTTGGTGAAAATATTATAATAGGATTATCAACATAATCAAACCATTACATAACATTGTCTTTATGTAACTCACATGGGAAATTCACATTAATTGATGTTCAATCATATCATGAAACTCTATCCTTATCATGTTATATGATGGTAGGGTTCAAGGTTATGCTGACTCACCATGTACCATTCTATCCATTTACATAAAAAGACAATAAATAGATCAATCAACCCTTTACCATCCAATGAACTGGGGAAATAAAGAACCACTTAAGGGGGGTCCAAATCCTAATACATTTTAATGGGCGTGAAAGTAATTTAACCAAAAGGGCAGGATTATAGTAGTCTCTCAGTCTATAAAAATTATATTAATCATCTATTATCACATTTTCCAGGGTGATATTTTATAGTATTGAATTTCAATATAAAGAGACACCACAAAATTGGGTGTGCGGCATGAAATATTCTTAGTGAAGCAAACGACAGAAGAACACGTACCTTTGGTCCTTGCTAGAAAGATCATAATTATTTTCTCTTGATTCAACATTAATCAGATGAAGTATGAAGGGAAAACAAAGATTGTGAAAATAGATAATATAAGACTAAATGAAAATATTATATACGATAGCTTGATAAATGATATATGATTATAAATAAATTTACATGTTACCATTATAGAAATAACAAGTAAAATCATGCTTGATATAAAAAATTGATAAAGAATCTACATAAATTCAAGCATTATTCGGGAAGAGATCTTCATCAAGAGTCCCCCTTTTGTTTCATAGAAGGAGACATAAAATAGTTTTTAATACGATATATAATTTAATTAAATTTATTAAATTTATGAAAAATAGAAGGGTCAAACTGATTATCTATAGGGTTTACCAAACAATACGCAAAATGTGTATGAGTTCCTATAGTCCAAGGGAACTCAATCAGTTTACCTACACAATTTATTAACTTCTCACAAGCCGTGTGCTAATCCATTGTGATGTTTTGAAGAAATTGAAGACAAGGATTCAAGATTGTTTGGCCCAACCCACAATGTTTTCACTAAATATGAAGTCAACTATTTTCACAAAAAACAGGGTTCAAGGACCCATACTAATCCCTAATATAACACATTCATAGATGACCTCAAAGGTAATTCATAGTAATCTACATTTAAACATTAACAATAAAAATAATAGAAAACAAGGAATCGGTGCCTTAATGAAGAAATGTGTTCTTACAAGCTTCCACCCTATAATGAAATTTGTCCCTGAATTTCCCTTCTAAGGGTAGTGAAGAATGATATGAAAACATCTCAAACCAATATTATAATACATAGTTCTACCAAACCATGTTATTTTCATGTACGCATCCATGATTTGATAACAAACATAATAACGTGATGGACCAGCCTCAGAGAACCATGATTCAAAAATCCACAATACATATAGGATTCTCTTTAAAGTGTTAATCTACCAGTAACTCATCCAAATTAGGCTGAATATTATGAAAAGTTTCTGAATAATAACATCACAGCTGGGAAACATGGGAGACTTCATTCATGGACTCATACCTCACAGGAAACAGTAACCAATAGGATACCCTCCTGACTCTCTATTGAGTATTGAACTTCCCAATTTACTATGGTGAAATCTTACCATGTCTCATGATTCATTTGTTTCCCAACCTTCATGAAACATTAATGAAAACCCAATCCAGATCCTTGAACTCTAGTGATCATATACTATGATTGGCATATTATTTTTATAATACTATGTAGTAGACTTCTAATTTATTATCAACTGCACCTACTCCATGGTCTTTTAAATAGGACGAGGTCCCTACATATAATCTTATTCTTACTCTATTAAAAAAAGGAGTGAATGGTGTGTCTGAACATCTTAAAAATCATAATGAATAAAATAAATTGTACTCTAAATATATTATGGAAGGTGAATTATACCAAGAGAATATCTCTCTCGCAATAACCTTTAAAATTTAGGACGTGTGCTCACAATATGTACTCAGTCAACTGAATTGAGCACTCTCACTAGCCATATGTCTATGGGTGATATGTCGTGCTCAAAATAACACATGTGCCCAATTAATGTAGAATCCCTTTCTAGAATAGCGATGTAAACCTAGAGTCTCTATACAAAATGATAGTATAGGGTACCCCATTAAGGTATACAATATCATAGATATAAATAATCCTAAACCATTAAAAATTAGTGTTATTATTGATCCGAAAAAAATGAAAAAAAAATTGTGAGACTTTAAAAATTAACCCATATAAAATCATTACATCCATGAGACCTCAGTAAACGCATCGCAAAATCCAATATGACATTATTCCATTTCAACACAGGATCGTGTAGTTGCTGTAAAAGTTTTTATGGATGTTGTTGTTATACATTCACCTCTTGATAGGAGGAACACCTTATGACAGAAATAGCTACAAATCGATTCATTACCATCCTCCAATAATGATGATATATATCGTGATACATATTTTTTACACATGAGTTCACTACAAAAATTCATTCTTGAAAATCTTGAATTAGATCATCGTGCATTTATGTTTATACCCATATGTGACCTTGTACTCATAAGATCTCATCCTCCCCTATGGACAACTAGGTGGAGGGTCTTCACCTTCAACAATATACTAATGAAATAATCATTTATAATCTTATAGATATAATTTTCTCACTCTATAATCCATGGAATAGGTAACAGTTGAAGGCGAAATAATGTCTACCCCATACTATAGTGCAACTTCATGTGCATCTAAAATAATAACACCATCAACTACCACTCACTACAAGACTTCTTCATTGACTGTATCTGAGCCCTCCTACTCTGTCCATTCTCCATTGTACTTCCTTTATAAGGCATACAGACAATATTGAAGTTGAATCCAGAAAGGTATTCCACTGACCATCACTACCCCGAGTTCATATCATACCTTGTAAATATTTATATGATGATTTTGTTCTGAATTTATAGTAAATAATACTCTCATAAAAAATAACAACTACAATATAACAATACATGAATAAAATCAACTACCATGATATATTTCATTGGTTAATTCCTCTCTTGTGGCCTCATCTTTTAATACATATATACCTCATCACTATAACCATTAATAAGAACATATCAAAGCCAAATGTGTGATGCATCACATAAGAAACATCAACTCCTTACTAGTTGTTGAAAAATTAGTATTATTGCTAAAGCCAATATACCTTTTATATAATGAATGACTGTATCAATGAAATTATTAAATATATAATTCAAAAACATTTATTCAATCCTAGAATCAGGACTTCTATGTGTGATAATTTCTCTATGAAATACACATATTAACTAACAAGACCTATAAAACTATGTACCTCAATGATGTTCTTTGAATAATTTTAGGAATTTAAAGATCTCACCTTCATTAGGTCCATTAAAAATCCAGCCTCTAAGATGACGTGACCTAGTAAATGAAATAGATCCATCCAGAAGTGGGATTTTCTGAGAATAATATATAACGTATTCTCTTGTTGTGTATTGTAAAATATCTCATGAATCTCAGTGTGTTTGTGTAAATTATGAGAATACACAGTGATATCATCCTCAAAAAACAACATGAACTGATCAACATAAGTATAAAACAGTTAGTTCATCAATTCTGTGAATACTATTGGAGCTCCGATTATACAAACGACATAAAAAAATACTCCTACTGACCATAAATACTCTAAATGGCTATGCGAGGTATTTATGATGGTCTAAAAAACACCTGATGATAACCAGACCTCAAATCAATCTTTGTATAAACATTATATCCTTGGAACTAAATTAAAATATCATATATCTATAGAAGAGGATACCTATTCAAGACCATTATTTGGATCAACTTCTGATAATCAATACATAGCCTAATGTCTTTATCTGAAATTTTTTTACTAAAAGGGAAAGTGAACCCCATGGAGAAGTATTGTGTCAGATGAAGCACATTTCTTATAAATTCCCTACATTCTATTTATTCTATTGATAATATTTCATAGACATACTATAAGGTGGAATGGATACCATTGAATCCCCAAGAACTAGATCGATAGAGAACTCTACCTCTCTCAAATGAGGAAATCTTAAAAAGTCATTTGGGAAAATTCTTTAAAATGATATGTAACTGAAAATAAATCAACCTTATGAGTTCCTTAATCATCTAATTATTAACTCACATTCTAGGATGTCATTCTGCCTTGTGGATGATGCTTGGTTCTTTCTTAGCATGCTTGGATATCTCATTCACTATAGGGAATGAACTCTCTTCTGTATTCTAATGTGAAACTCACCCAATAGTGAATGATATCAATGAAGGATTGAAAATGGAACCAACTAGTCCATCCAAATAATAATATCAAAAATTTTCATCCTGATGAAATAATGATATCATATAAAGTGACACCCACCATATTCATGAGGTCACTCCCTATACTGACTCATACATATGTTTAAATCCTCAACTTAGTATCTAGAGTGATGAAACCATAATTATTATATAAATAGATCCTATGGCTTTAAAAAATAGGAACATAAATAAAGCTATCTAAATATCATATGTAAAATTTATAAAAGCTACAATGGATGATACTAGAACAATAAAATTGATAGTATTGGTTCCAAGATCCTACTCCTTGTGGGTTTATTATATTGTGTATTCCTAAAAAATACCATGGCCCTATGAAAACAACTAAATATCTTGAGCTCATCCACCTTTCTATTTATTTATGACTAGTGTTGAACTACCATAATAAAAAATAGTACCCTAGCTGGATCGACCATATATACTGAAGCTCCCAACATCATGAGAAGATTCTAACCCGGCAATAAAACATGGATTCGTTGTAGAGCATCTATAAATTTAGGGTATTGGAAACGTTATATAGAATCACTATTGATGACCCATTTTGCAACATGAATAGTGCTCTAGAGGATCCTTCATACATTTAACCCTCATATTTTCTAGCTTAAAAAATTGGTAGCACCTAACCTAGAAACCAAAATATATGTTTTGAAAACAAAAATCATTATGTGGAAGCTGTAGATGATGCTTTCAACTACTATTTGATGTAGTACCAGACCTATTTGTCGAACTGCAATATAGTGAACCTCAATATTTTCTCATGTTACACTATTTTATGTGTTCCTAATTCACTATATATGGTGAATTTGTTTTAAAAATTAAATTTATCTTTTATTAGACGTCATACCTAAGACCATCCTCACACATCCTAGTATTAGAAAGATCGTCTCCCATCATAGTAGTTGTGATGCACTTGAGATAAATAAAATGTTCCGAGGAATCCATCACTGATAATTTTTACTACTCCCAATGTAATAACATCATGGATCTAATATTCCATTAATATATCAGGATATAAATAATAAATTAAGGTTGTATAAAGATCCCTCTTGATCATATCTTAATGATGACCTATCTGAGTTATATCGTTCCACCATATCCTTGCGGAATCATGAAAAATATATTCCATGATCATTGCTATCCACTATCAAGTCTTAGATGAATGATATCATGGTCTAATTCGAGGAATTTTGGTCGCATGGTCTTCCAACACAAATAAATTTTGTTGGATGCATCTTTTAGATCTCACATGTAATCTCTCTTAGTCAGGGTAGGTCATGGTGCTCCCTAGATCATTTTGCATGAAATCTAAGAACCCATCAAGCAGTTCTGCCTCAACACCTGGGTCTAGTATAACTCCACGTGATGTATCATTAATTAATGTTGTATCTACTGGTTGGCCATAGAAAATATCCTCTAGTGCATTATCATCAATACTCACCATTCATACAACTAAAGGACATTGTGGTGGCACACCTCTATAATGAAAATCACAAACCTCAGTTGAAGATCATTATCCCAGATCAGAACTCTAAAGTTCATTTATTTATGAAGGATAACAAAAATCCATCTTTAATAAGAACAGACACCTCTTCTTACATGAAGAGTCATGTTTTTGGGTTAAACAATACATGTACAACCATGAGACATTACTAGTTTACCATTTCTAAGGTTGGGTCTGTTATAATTCAATTATATATGAAATTCATGTTTTCATTTATTTTTATTGAATTAACATATTAATTTTCTTTTTTTATTTCACATGAATTATTTTCCATTAAAAAATTTAGTTCTATCTTATTTCATATATATATATATATATACAAATTCAATTTAAAAAATAATATATGATTCCCCAAATTCTGAACCATGAGGCCCATACACCCCATGGACCAATGCATGGATTCCAACCAATCATAACCATATCACATATCAATATTCCTATCAAATCAACATGAATATATATCATGAAATTAATTACAATATAACTAAAAAAATAAATAGTCCCTAAATTTCATAGAAAAATTGATGGGATGTGATCTCTAGAATGTTCTTAATAGGAAGCAGGAGATGGAAAACCATCATCTCAGAAAGATGAAAATCTATATAACCCAAAATAATTTCAATAATAACATCATAAATCATGTTCATCAATCAACGATGGAATCAAATAATATTTTATTGAGAAAAAAAATAAAACAATAATTCAATTTTAAAAAATTTGGATATTTCCTATTCACAGGTTAACAACAACTAGGCATAACTCATTACCGAATTTCTATTCCTTACAATACCTATATATTTTCAGAAAATAGTAATGAAAACAAGAATAGACCACTATATACAACTATGTAGTTTCCCGAAACTAGATTCCACTACACAGTTCCCTAAGACCAGCTGGCACATGGCCTCATACACATTCCTAAATTAACTATAGTAATGTCTCTAACAATTTATGTGTTATAATTTTATATATAAGTTTACAACTGGCTCATAAATAAACAGTTTATGAAATTTTAGACTCTATATTATCTTTATTATCTCTTTTAAAAAATATTATGACTTTTTGATAATTTAATAATATATTATTTTGATATAAAAATTTTAATGTGTATTTTGAAATTTATCAATTTTTTACTTAATAGGTATAAATAAAAATTCACAATTTTATTGATACTATAAAAAAATATAATTGTATTTCATATTCACAATTACAATTTATTTTGGACTTTTAAATTTTCAAATTATATAAATCATAAAATATTTTATATAATTAATTTTATTTTTCATTAATTAAATAAATATAGTTTCAATAATTTTTAATAATTTCAAAGAATGATTTAATAACATAGAATTATAATTAAAATAACACATTTAAAAATTTTATTATTATCAAAATAGTAATATTTATTTGTTTATATATTTTTCATCTTCCCACATAGACACATAAAAAATATTTTAAACTAAGATAGGGACGTTTTGTAATTTTTTTTAATTAATGCAATATATTTTTTATTTTAATCAAAAAGTTTCAATTAATTATTTAAATTAGATCATAATGAAAAAATAGTCAAATCATATTTATCAACTATGAATTATCATGAATATTTATTTCCTCGTTACTTAATATTAAACACTATTTTCATGATTCACCCTTTAATTTTGTGACAAATTTTTCCACAGTCAGAATTCCAATTAACTGAAAATGGCCCTATTTCGAATATTTTACCCTCAATAATATAAATATTGAATCCATTTTATAAATTTAAAAAGCTATAAGTTGACGAAATTAATTTGGAAATATGTATGAATAAACAATGAAATCTTTTATGAAAAATATATATTTTAATCATAAAAAAATATTTATTCATTTCTTATGTATTGAATAATATTAAATGATATTGAAAACAATTATTTAATATAAAATATATAAATATATAAATATAAATAAATTTAGTAAATAATTTTGTTTAATTTAATTTATTTATATAAAAATACTTTCTGCATTGTAATAATTGTTTTTTAGAAAAAAATGTATTAATATTTGACATCGTTTTCAATTCTAATCACCTTATAACCAATGAATCTATTCTAAAAAAATTAGATATTAATTGTTTCATAATTTAGTTTATACTATTAATAACATACAATATAATGTATAGATAAGAACCATGATATAATAACATTTTAATTGTTTATAATGGGGTTTTAAACTTAGTGTTGTGTCTAACTGATGATATTGAGAAAATAAAAATATATAAAGGGAAATAATTTTCAAAAATAATATGGTGTCACATTTTACCCCCATAGTATTGTATTTCCCACAAGTAATTTTTATCTCTGAATAAAAAATTTGGATATCTATATTTCATTACCATCCTTGTTTCCTGATTATTTTAATCAAATTTTTTGTTTCCCTAGAGAAACATAACCAAGAATGTATTCTCATTCCATAGACCATTATATATATTTCCCAATATTTATATTGTCTGTTCGTCAATGGAAAGGTCATTATCAAGTTTTATGACCTCTATGAATATTATATATAGTATATTAGGTATGTTCTTAATCAATATAGATAGAATAGACATTCCATGAAATTATGAGTGGTTATGTGGAAGCATTAAAAAATATGGTCCCATCTCTACTCAATCAATAATATCGAAGAGATCAATATACCTAATGTACAAAATTATAATATTTTTAAATATAATAAATATATTCTAGGTACAAATTAATAAAAAAATATCAATAACATAATATTCTAGATCAGGTCTCTGATTGTTTGCATAACAATTTTTTCGACTCATAGGAGCCTCAATGTACTAATGAATAGTTCTAAATTTATCATCTTTTCCACACATAGATCATGTCCAAATAAATATTTTTCTATACCTTTATTCTATAATTTAGGAGGTTTGAAATTATTCTCATGGAGGACATAATAATAATCAATCATAATTATTGAGTGAATGCTACATTTTTACTAAAAATGAATGAAGGATATTGTTGATCCCAAAAACCATTGAAGTACACTGAACATGATCTCAATATATTATTGATGTTTGAAATATTTATCTAAAACTAACCATAATTCCATGGATGAAATAAAGAAATGAAACATAATATTTTATCCAAATCACACTGAAGACATCAGAAAAACATAATGTTAAACCACAAGTCCAAATCAAATATGCTAGAAATAGACACTCCTTGAAATCTAACTAATTTTTTAATATGTGTTATGGATATATGATCATGTAATAACTTTTTTCTGATAAAATATATGGATACTAAATTCATATGTTCATCGACTATAACCCATATGAAATTATATCATAGAGTTTTTTTGGTTGTAAAATGAATTAATCTGTAGTGATGTTCTAGCACATCCATTTTTATTTGGGTAATGTATGTAACATAATCTATTATCTCTACCATTCTTCCAAAAAAAAATTTACAAACCGTGAACCAAGATTTGTATTCTATAATATATCTCTTATTTATCCCCCTAAAATTAAACTTTCTAGTCTCTATACATCTTTGGACATTTAGGATTAATTGATAATGTTAAGCTCTGAGCCTCATATAATAGATCATTTTCCAATATTATATTGATAAGAAAAAAAACATGGTTCCATTAAATTATCATTCCCTCAACATCTTTGATAAAATATGATTATTTTTACCTTCTTTTTTATCTCAATAACAAACTTTTTCTACACCTTAATCATCATATAGATAAATGGTAAAACATTTATTTAAGAGTGGTAATATTTATACCCTTCCTTCACAAATTCCTGATCCATACATTTCAAATCCACACATATTGTATCTTAATATACTCATCAAAGATTGTAAATGACAATATTTTTGATTAAAAGAATATACAACATTGTTTTCCTCCCTATGGGTGTAATTTATTATGATGTTATAATTATTAATCATCTACAAGAATCTTCTCTAGTGCATATTTATCTTTTTATTATTGAATATATACTTTAATTTTTTTTTAAAATATATTTCTCATCTTCCCTGTAATGAAAATGAATCAATATTTGTAATGAAAAGCTCATGAAACAAACTCCAATTCATGATTTGGGTAAATGTTTCCATGATATTTCAATTAGATTTATCGATATTCTATCACAAAATTATTTTCCTGATAATAATAATTACTCACTTCACTAATACATCAATATGTTACAATAGAGTCACTATATTATGGTAGTGTAAGAATAGCTGCACTAACAAACCTTATTTTATACTCGATGAAGTTTTTCTCAGTATCTTTGATCCACTTGAATTTGACACCATTTTGATTCAATGTGGTTAGTCGATAATATTATCATGAATAATATTTCCAAAAACATTGCTAATACCCAGCGAATCCCATAAAAATATAGGTCTTAGTTACTATGGTTGTCCTATTCTATTTCTAAAAAAACCATGAAGGAAAAACTGATATAACCTAACTTGAGAATATTTGACCCATGAATGAAACATTTTTATTCCAAGTATTAAAATTGGTAAATTTTTTAAATATATTCACCTTTTTTAGGTCCTTAAGTACATCCCTCAAGTCAGCTTCATGATCTTCTTTACTCTTTGAATAAACAATAATATATTCAATAAATAAAACCTAACATTGAATAAGGTATTAATTAATAAATATATTAAATTAATCAATGAAGATAATGGGGGGGTATAGTATGAGAAATAGGGATTACTATAAGTTTATATTGTCTACGCCTAGAATGGATGTCCATATTGGGTATATCATAATTATTTACACCCAATAGATGATATCCAGAATGAATTTCAATATAGATAAAATATTTTTTCTTCATATTTGATAATATAATCCATCAATATTGAGGATATGTTACTGGTTATTGATAATGATCTAAAAAAATTCCCAATAATAAATGAAAAGAATAATTGAACCATAATTTGTCTTAATAACCCAAAATGGTTTGCCCATCGTGAATCACTATATTGTATGAATCTCCAAACAAGATATCTAACGTTTTATTATTAAATTCCAAAATCTCGGTTAAGGCCATTTTAGGAGGAGTATTTGAAATATTAATAGAAAATGTTTTGAGTTCTATTGAAATATCATCTCCATGAATATAAGGTAGACTGAGTAGTCCATCTAGAATGATATAAGAAAAGTATCATACAAAAGGTTATTCCTTAACATTCATTTTCCCTCAAACCATCTATGATATATAACCTTAATGATATAAATTAATATGTACATGATGGAAATAAATTCACTTTTATTTTTATATTATTATTTTCATTGATAAAAGATCATATGTTTATTTAGAATAAGAAATGTGAATTTACTCCCATAGAAAATGATATGGTCCCCATATTAAACAAAAATACATGTCTATAATCACACAAAAAATAACTAAAGGCAGAATACCAATATTTTCATGAAGCACATTCCCAAAAAATTCATTCCTAATGGAACTATATACTTTATATGTAACCATAATACTATTAATAGTTTTCACTGATAGCTCAAAACATAATCATTGAAGATATCCAAGGATACAGTTATAAAATTTCATATATATAAGATATTTGGAAGACACAAACTTAAATATGAAATTATCTTTTATTGAGTGGATGATAAGTTTACCACACTTCTAATCATTAATATATCCCACAAGAACATCCATGGTAATATGATATTTACGAAATTATCATGTCTTATGATGTTGATGATAATGATCACTTAGTCATTATATAAAATAACTATTTTTCATAATTCCAATATTAATCTCATTGGACTAATTAGAGTATTTGTGGTTTAGTAGTTGGTGTTTTCCATTCTTCAATTCAATTTACTAGAATATTTATACCCATTATACAATCAAGGACATTATTACCCAACATTCCACTTTTAAGGCTACATATATTTACATTTTAATAAATCCCTTTTATAATTATTCAAATATTTATAACATATAGATTGTTGTAATTTCATTCCCTCTTGTGATTTATTTATTTTATCACATGAAACTATGTTCATTATTTTTAAAATAGATGAATTGTTTTTTAATCTCTAATTTCAATTACTTCATTTGGTGATCATTTAATAATTTATTCATCGCTATGGATGACTATTATATATAATTAATTTTAGTGAGTATTTTTATCCAACTAAAAATCATTCATTTTTTCATTCATGGATTATAATTAAACCACTTTCATACATTTTATGTATTCTTAAATTTTTCTCATTGGTACCAATTAATTAGTCATCCTTTTTTAGTATATCAAAATATTCATTCTATATCTTGTATATATAATCCATGGAAATTACATACCAATTAATAACCCCTTAAAATCATCCTATATCATGGATTGAATTTGTTACTCTCGACATTTATTCATAATAAGAATACTGCACTACTATTATTTTCCTTTAATATGATTAAAATAAAGGAAAACTTATGCTAGTTATGAGTGATGAAGAATATAAAATATTTCCTCCATGGTGTTGATCCAATTCACTTCCACTATTGGATCATTAGATCAACTAAAAGTATATGGAATTTTCCTCATGAATATTTCATATGTGCATGGTTCAATCATTTGATCGTTTAGAATATCAGCATAATTTGTATCCTAAGAATGTTTATTGAGTATATAAAGAAGATTATACATTCCATATCCCATAAATTTTTTATTATTAGTTTTAAATTCATTTCATGTCCCATTAAATTCATAAAAAACATGATTAAATTAAGTTCCCTCCTTAATAAAACAATAAATAATATTATATGAAAAATATAATCATATTGTAAAAATCATAATCAAGAAAAATTTATGAATCGTAACACTATGTTTATTGAAATAAGTTTTTTCACTTAGGTCATCCATGCCCATCAACAAATCATTAGCCCATTATCCGATAATTAGAATTTTCACATAGGTTTTTATAAAATGTATCTAACAATAATAACAAATATTGACTAAAACCTTCTTTAATACCAACTATAGTGGCCCCTGATTTTTATAAATAATAATTTCCTATATTTAGATTAATAATAATTTTATAAAATTTTAATTCACTCTAGAACTATCATGAATTTTATTATTTAGAAACTAGATTTGAAATCTCATATTTTATGAAATATCTTCAACTTATCCCATAATGAACTTCACACATAGTACTCTTTATTGGAATACTCTACATAAGACACTGAATACGATATCAAAAGAAAATATAAAAAAGGTTGAGCTTATATGATCAATAAGGTTTGCATTGGAAATATTAATACATGATCATATAAAATCATGGTATAATCATAATGGAATAATATCTTTACCATTAAATATTCTTATTAACCAATATAAAAATGTTCATAAACATGAGTTATGGTATAAAACTATATCATTTCAAAATATCAGAATCATTAGAATAACAAATAATAAAAACTCAATCATTAACTATAATTATAATTATAAATTAGGGTGGTATCATCATAAGTATAGATAGAATATCATATTTTAATATTAACCTCAAATATCATTCAATTAGGCATTATCACCTATTTTCCATAACGAATCATGCAGATCAACTTATTTTCTATAATATATCAAGAAGATTTACATGTTTCCCATAAAAATCTTATGTGTTATAATAAATTATCAAATTAATTGGAGGGAATATTTTTCCCACCCATATAATTATAAAATTTGTATAAATGTCTGCCATAAGAAATAAAACATACATCATATCCTTATATCATAACATATTATAACAAAATTGATTCGATATTTCATCAAATTATAATCTAACCAAAAAATAGGATTAATAAAAATGTCCTCATCATAAATATAAACAATATTGAGAATGAAAAGTGATGTTATAATTAGATAAATTACCTATTAAAACATTAGAAACAATAAATTACATTTACATAGATGAATATAAAGAATATTATGTGATCATTAAAATCATTTCATCAGAAAATTACCTTTTTATTTGAGAAACAATATTCAAAACAAAAAAAACTCAAAAATAATATGAAAATTACTTCCATTTTAAGGATTAATATAAATATGTAATTTATTATTTTATGTATTTTTTTCATTATTTTGTGATGTTTTTCCCATTTCATATAAGTTTAATGAAAACATTCATTTTTTAATTTTTTCAATAAGTACCTTGTTCGGAAAACGACAATACGATTTCATTTAAATTATTTTTAAAATAAATTTCAATGGGAGAGGATTTATATAAAAATTCATTGGATAAACATAAAATAATTCTCAAGAATAGTTATAGTAAATATGGATATCTATATAAAATTATTTGAGAGAGAACGGAAAAATTAAGTTCATTTTCCTATAAAAATTCTCTTTTGAACACTTAAATAATTATAGACAGAAAAAAGATATAAAAATATATACTATCACAAAATTACTAGAGGAGAATAAATATAATGGATTAATCAAATAAGGATCATATAATTTCCATGATGTAAATTCATGTTTAAATGTTTTTAATGAAATGGAATTTGGCCATAAATCCCTTACCTCATGTCACACCATTCTCCATTCACAATCCAACCTCACCTATAATAAATACTGATTTAATATATATGTATTCTATAAAAATATTTAAAAATATCATAAAATTTAAGATTAATTTATGTAATTGTATCCTGTTATTATTAATACTAATTAAAATTATGGATTCGTGTAATAGTTGCTTCGTTTAACAAGATTATTTCTGGCTTAAAGTCCCAACACTTATACATGGATTATGGTTCCGAAATTCCATGGATTTAAATAATTATATAAAAAAACATATATTTATTATATAAATATATGAAATTACTCATCAAAATAGATGAAAAATAAATGAATTACACTATTCATGGAGATGGGAGTCCATACGTACATACAAATGTTGTTTCAATTTTTCGATGGATATAATTAACGAAATAATAATATTAATTCAAAATTATAGTTAAAATATATTATTATATATATTATATAAATTCATTAAATATATCCTTATTTCAATCTTGGTTTTTTGGAATTAAAATACTAATCACATGACACTATAGAGGTGGAATACACACTTATGCACAAGTGATGTTATCTGCTTCCAAAATTTTGAAATGTAATAAGTTAGATTTAATATAATTATTCAAGAAGTATAAAAATATTAGAAATATTAAATATAATCTTAAAAAAAATCATAATTACCAACCATGAGTTATAGTGACAGAAAATAAATTGTATCATTGTGTGTAGTTTGTAAGTCGTATGTATGAACGAGTGATATTTTCAATCATATTTAATGGTAAAGAAGGTAGATAATGGTATAATAATAATCATGAAAGAATAATTTTATATTGAGTAAACTGAATTTATTATTTTATAAAAAATAACAAGGATTTAGAATATGTAAAAAAGAAATAAAAATAATTTGATCCGTTAAGGTGGAAAATATATTTTTTGAAACAACTCTATTATATATCATATATGTTATTTTGAGAAGAACATAGTCTATTGAATGTGGATAATGAATTTTAGAAGGTTTTATTCTTGGGTGTAGTTATTCATGAATGCTTAATATGGGTTACAGAAGTGACAGAGTAGGTGATTATTTATAATTGTGATGAAGGGAAATTTTAGATTTTTTTAAAATAATAAGTTATAATAATGTCATTATATAGAAAAAAATGAATGAAAAATGATATGGATTTGGATATAAGTGATTATAGGGTAGTAACCCCATAATCTAAAAATATATTATTTTGATATAAACATTTTTTTGTCAATTTTGACATTTATCATTTATTTTTACTAAATAGACATGAATAAAAATTCACAATTTTTATTATACAATATAATACTATAATAGTATTTCATATTCACCAATATGATTTATTTTTTACTTTTACATTTTTTAATTATATAAACCATATATTTTTTAATATAATTATTTTTATTTTTAATTAATTAAGTAAAAATAGTATTAATATTTTGTAAAAATTTCATAATATAATTAAAAAATTAATAATTATAATTAAAATTACACAATTAATATTTTGTGACATTCTGATGCTTTTATTAATTAAAATAATATATTTTTTATATTTATGAAAAAGTGTCCATTAAAAATTTAAATAAGATTATACTATAAAAATATGAAAATTATATTCATCAAATATGAATTATCATGAATATTTATTTCCTCATTACAGAATTTTAAACACTATTTTCATTATTCACCCATTACTTTTGTGAAAAATTTTTTTCACTGTTATAATTCATATTTACCAAAAAAGGCACCTATTTAGAAAATTTTACCCTCATGAATTTAAATATTGAATCCAGTATATCAAATTAAGTAGATATAAGTTGAAAAAATTAATTTTGAAAACAGTGTGAAAAAGAAAAATGAAAACGTTTTTTATGAAAATTATACATTTTAACCATATAAAAAATTATTTCATTTCATATCTATTTAAAAATATTAAAATATTTTGAAAATTTTTTTTTAATATAACGTATATAAATATAATTTAACATTTCTCAATATATAAGAAACGAATAAATATATTTTTACTCCTAAAATACATTGTAAATTGTAAAAATTGTTTTTAAAAAAAAAATAGTATTAATTTAAGATATTTGTTTCAATTATATTCACTTTATACCCAATGAATTTATTCTAAAAAGAATTTATACATTATTTGTTTCATAATTTATTTAATAATTTTAATACCATAAAATATAATGTATAGAAAACAACCAAAATATAATAATATTTTAATAGTTTATAATGGTTTTTTAAACGTAGTGTTGTGTGTAACACATGATATTGAGCAAATAAAAATATTCAAAGGGAAATTATTTTCAAAAATAATATGGTGTAACATTTACACCCCCCCAATATTTAATTTCCTACAATGAATATTTCTCTCCAAATAAAAAAATTAGGATATCTATATTTCATTAAATCCTTTATTTCCGAATTAGTTTCTTCAAATTTTTTGTTTCCCTGGATAACCTTAACCGGGTGTGTATTATTATTCCATTTACCATTATCTATATGTTTCCATTTTTTTATTTCTTATTCCCCAATGGAAAGATCATTATCAGGTGTTATGACCTCTATGTATATTATATTTGGTAATTTAGGTATGTTCTTAATCAGTAGAGATAGAAAGAAAATTCAATGAAATTAAGAGAGGTTACGTGGAAGCATTAAACAATGTTCTTCCATCTCTATTCATTCAATAATATCGAAGAGATCAATATACCTAATGTAAAAAATTATATTATTTTGAAATCTAATAAACATATTAAATTTGAAATTAATAAAATTAACAAATCTAAATAACATAATATTTAAGATCATGTCTCTGATTCTTTGCATAACTATTATTTCTACTCAGAGGAACCTCTCTGTACTGATGAATAGTTCTAAATTTATCATCCTCTACATATGTAGATCATGTCCAAATAAATCATTTTTTCTACCCTCATCTTGTTATGTAGGTGTTCTAAAATTATTCCCATGGAGGACATAATAATAATCCACTAGAATTATTGAGTGAATGCAAATATTGTACTAAAACACTACAAAAGGAATGTGTTGATCCGAAAAAACCATTGCAGTACACTGAACATGATGTCAATATATTATCTATGTTTAAAATATTTATCTAAAACTAACCATCATCAAATGACGATATGAAAGAATGAAACATAAAATTTTATCCAAATCCTACAGAAGACATCATAAAAACATTATGGTAAACCCCAAATCATTATCATATATGCTAAAAAGAGACAATCCTTGAAATCTCACTACATCTTTAATATATATTATGCATATATGATCAAGTAATAAATTTTATCATATAAAATATAATTATACCAAATTCATAATTAGATCAACTATTTCCCATATGAAATTATATCATATAGTTTTTTATGGTTTACAATTAATTGACCTGTAATGTTGTTCTCCCATATCTATTTTTATTTCGGAAATTTATGTTACATAATCTATGAATTTTATATTTCAGAAAAAAATTTCTAACAAACCATCAACTGATATACATATTCTGTAATATATCTATAATTTATCCCACTAAAATTACTCTTTCTAGTCTTTATAAATCATTGGTATTTCAGGATTAATAGATAATGATAAACTATGATCCTCTTATAATAGAAACTTTTCCAATATTATATTGATAAAACAAAAACATTGTTCCAAAACATTATCATTCCCTCACCATCAATGCTAAAAAATATGTTCATTTTTTCCATCGTTTTCATCTCAATATCTTCCTTTTTCTAAACCATAATCATCATATAGATATATGGTTGAAAATTTATTTAAGAGTGATAATATTTATCCCTTACCAGCATAAATTTAGGATCAATACATTACAAATCCATATATATTTTATCTGTTTAATACTCATCAAAGATAGTCAATCACAGTATTTTTGACTGAAAGCATCTACCACAATGTTTTCTACCATTGGGTTGTAATTTATTGAGTAGTTATAGTTATTAATCATCTATAACCATTTTCTTTGGTATATATTTATCTTTTTCTATGTTAATATATGCATTATCTATTTTTATAATAATATATATCACATATTCTCCGTACTGAAAATGAATCCTTATTTGTATGGAAATAACTCATGAAAGTAACTCCAAGTCATGATTTGGGTAAATTTTCCCATGACAATTCAATTAGAGTGATCCTTATTCTATCACAATAATATTTTTAATGATAACACTACTTATTCCCTTCAATGATTCATCACTATATGTTATAAAAAATTCACTATTGCAAGGTAGTGTATGAATAGCTTCAATAACAAACCATATTTTATACTCCACAAAATTCTTCTTATAATCTTCCATCCACATGAAATTATCACCATTCAGATTCAACAAGGTTAGTCGATAAAATAATCATAAAAAATATTTCAAAAAACATTGCTAATAACTATCCAATCGCATAAAAAATAGATTTTAGTTACTATTTTTTTTCTTTTCTGTTTCAAAAAGAAAATTCTTTAAGGATAAACTTATATAACCTCACTTGAGAATATTTGAAACATGAATGAAACATTCCAATTCCATTTATTACAATAGGTAATTTTTTTGAAAATATTCACCATTGTTAGGGTCTTCAGTACATCCCTCAAGTCATCATCATTCTCTTCCATACTCATTGAATATTCAAGGATATCATCAATAAAAAAACCTAACATTGAATAAGGTTATCATTATTAAATATATTAAATTAATCCATGAAGATAATGGGGGGAATAGTATGAGAAAGCTGGATCACTATAAGTTCATATTGTCTATTCCTAGAATCGATGTCCATATTCGGTATATCATAATTATTTACTCACAGTAGATGAAATCCAGAATGAATGTCTATATTGATAAAGTATTGTTATCTTCATATTCTATAATATAATCGATCAATGTTGGGGATATGTTACTGGTTATTGATAATGATCTAAAAAAACAATTAATAATAAATGTGAAGAAGCATTAAACCAACATTTATACTGATAAAACAAATTTTTTTTCCTATTGTGAAGAACTATAGTGTATAAATCCCTAAACAAGATATCTAGTGATTTCTTATTCAACTCCCAAATCTTAGTTAAGGCCATTCTATATGGAGTATTTTAAATATTAAAATAAAATGTTTTGAGTTCTATTAAAAACTACACTCCATGATTATAAGGATGACTGAGTAGTCCATCTAGAAAGATATAAGAAAATTATCATATAGAAGGTTTTTCCTTAACACTCTATTTACCTCAAACCATCTAAGATATATAACCATAATGGATATAAATTAATATGTACATTATGGAAATAATTTAACTTTTATTATCATTTTCTTCATTGATAAATGATCATAGGTTTATTTGGAATATGAAATGTGACTTTCCTCTTTTAGAAATTGATATTTTTCTCTATATAAACCTAAATATACATGTCTATAATCACATAAAATATTAATAAAGGTACAATACCACGATATTCATGAATCACATTCCAAAAAAATCATTCCCAATGGAACTATATACTTGTTATGTGACAATCATACTATTAAGAGTTTTCACTCATATCTCAACACCTAATCATTGAAGTGATTCTAGGATACCATTATAAAATTCCATAGATAAAAAAAGTTGAATGACACAAAATAAAATATGAGATAATCTGTTATAGAGTGCATCATAATTTTACCACTCACCTAATCATTAATATAACCCACAACAACATCCCTGGTCATATGATTTTTACCATATAATTATGTCTTATGATGTTGTTGATGATGATCACTTAAAATCATTATATTCAATAAATATATTACATAATTCAAATATTAATTTCATTTTACGCATTAGAGAATGTGTGGTTTATTATTTTGTGTCTTCCTTTCTTCAATTGAATTAACTAGAGTATTTATACCCATTCTACAATCATGAACTTCATTACTCAACATTCAATTTTTAAAGCACCATCTATTTCAATTTAATAAATCCCATTTATGATTCTTCCCTTATTTCTTGCATATACATTGTTGTAATTTCCTATCACCGTGTGATATATTTATGTTATCACGGGACACTATCCTCTACATCTTATAAAACAGATGAACTTTTTTTCTAAATCTCTAATTTCTATTACTACATTTTGTGCACATAAATTTATTTCTACATTACTATAGATGTCTATTATATATAATTACTTTTAGTTAATTGTTTTATCCAACTATAAATCATTTAATATTTCATTCATGGATTATAATTAAACAATTTTCATACTTTTTATGTATTATAAAATTTTTCTCATTGGTACCAATAGATTAGTTATCCTTTTTAATAAATCAAATAATTCATTCTTTATCTTGCATTTAGAATCCAAGGAAATTACATATCAATTGATAAACCCAAAAACTCATCCAGTTTCATTGATTGAATTTAATACTCTATAGATTTATTTGTAATAAGAATATTTATGTACTCTTATTTTCCTTCAATAAGTGTAAAATAAATAATAACTTATACTCGTTATGAGTGCTGAAGTATATAAAATATTTCCTCAGTGTTGTTGATCCAACTTTCTACCACTATTGGATCCTTAAATCAAATCAAAGTATGTGGAATTTTCCTCATGAATGATTTATAAGTACATAGTTTTATCATTTGATCATTTAGAATATCAGCATAATTTGTATCCTAATAATTTATCATGAGTATAGAAGAAATAATATACATTCAATATCCTATATCTTTTGGATTATTTGGTTCAAATTAATTTCATGTCCCATGACATTCATAAAAAAATTTATTACATCAAGTTCCCTTCATGTAATAAAACTATAAATAATACTGTGAAAAATATAATCATAGTGTAAAAATCATAATTAAGAAAATGTTCTGAATTGTAACACCCTCTTCGATGAAATGTGAGGTTTCACTGATGTCATTCATTCCCATCAACAAATCATTAATCTTTTATCCAATAATTATACTTCTCACATATTTTTTATTAAATGTTTCTAACCATAGATAAATATAGACTATACCCATCTTTAATACCAAGTATACTGGCCCTTGATTTTTAAAATAAAAATATCATATATTTATATTAATATTCAGTTTAAAACAATTCAATCCAGTCTAGAACATTCACAGATTGTATTCTTTAGAAACTAGATTTGAAATCTCTTATTTTATGAAATGCCTTTAACATATCCCATAATACACTTCACACATAGTACTCTTGTCATGACCCTCCCCAAACACTATACCCCTCTTGGGACGACAATGTGAGAAAGGAGATAATGACCCATGAGTCCGGCCTTCAGTAGGCCCCGGGATGGTGACTAGCACCAATGGTATTGTAAACACACCAATGGAAGGAATTACCATCTAAAGAACACATGCAGAAGAGAGGGATAAGATAGAAACCAAACAACTCCAACTCAACCAGTAAGATGAATGAAATACCAAGTACACATATGAAATGTCAAGCACAAATACTACAACTGAAAGGGGAAGAAACTGAAATTACACAAATGGAAGTAAAACAACAACAACCACAAGCCCAAAAAACTCCTCTATTACTCAGCTAGTAATCATCGGCCTAATTTCTAACCTACACAAAGTGACATGAAAAACAGTTTATGTATACATAGGGTGAGTAAAACAGTATACTCAGTTGGATCCTCCCCGAAGCCTCTCGTGTAAAAGTGAATAAATCATGCTAAAGTACAGTGAATGAAAAGTGAAACCAACTCATCACCTAAATATATATAATATGTTCCCAACCTCACCAGGGATACCATCACCAATATCAAGTACAATAATATATCATATAATAATGAATATCTAGGGTACCCCACTACTTCTTCCCCTCAGGATTGGGGCTTTTCCCGAACATTGCACGTCCTGAGCATCTCTCTCCAAAAACTCTTTCTCTCAGACACCTTGGTGAAACACCACAACACGCACCTTGTGAAAAAAAACCCTCATGTCCAAATAAGAAAAGTAACTAGGTATTTTCTAGGAGCAATCGCAACCTTCATAACGTGTATCATACATGAGGTATTATACCTCAAGCCATTATATCCCACACACCGAGTAAGGATCCACATGCCATCACAACCTATACACGTTGCAAAAATATTAGTCCAAAGGATACTATATCAAGAATACATGTGTGTGAAAAACCACAAGCCATTAGAGCCATCTACCCACTTATATGTGGAAAACTAACCAATGTGCCTTCCAACACAGGTAACTACTAAGAGAAAAGAGCAGCACCGAAGGGGGTATTCAGCCATCCGTCCACCCACCAGAATATTGTGGAAAACACCCCCATGGATCTGACTCATGGTTGTTTCAGTTTTATTTTTCTGAAATGGTGGATTAGCATATAGAAAAACAAAAATTACATGATATACTATATCTCACAACGGCAATATAGGCATAACGAAGTCGTAAACACAACTGCTAATAACGTCTCTCACACTCTGGGTAGATACTTCTAATTCTAGCCATCATATAATCACACAACCACTTAAAGAGATTAAATATATTATTTCATTACCTTTTTATTAGTTTCAATTTAAGTTATTTAAATTTTAAACATTAATTAACCAAGGATAATACCACATTAATTTCATTATAAGAACACCCTATGTCTAATGTCCCATTAAAAATTCATCCTCATAATTACATTCCTGCAATCTCCAACCCGATGGGATAACAACATTTATTCAATTATTCATTATAGAATTACATTCCAATATTCCCATGCATCTATGAAAAGAAATATATTCTACTAAACACAAGGGAGATCAACACGGTGAGAATATGTAATACATGTTGAGTCTTTTCCGCCTATATCAATAGTGTAGACCCATCCTCCCTTAAGAATATAGACACGGAAATCAGGTGGCATACCCCACGAGTCATCACCTCTTTCGGAAGAATGGTAATCAAGACCAACATCCTTGAGCACTGGGGAAAATTAAAGTAGATAATCAACCAATAAGAATCAGTATTCATCCATCAATCACATCCATACCATTCCATAATCCCCGGTGTCCTCCCTGAAACCCACATGCATAAACCGATGCATCTCTCCAATCTAGGCGTAATCTTCTTCCACATAAAAGGCCTCCATGCCCCCACATATCACAATATCCATCCAATATCAAATCACAATAAAAGCATCTAGAAAACAAACATCACATCAATTGGTCTATTGTCCCTTTGACAATAAAGAGGTTAACTTAGAACCCTTAAATGATTTTATCAAACAATCAGATCATTAATCCATCTTGAATTAACAGATTTATTATTCATAGGTTCCAAAATTCAGGAAAACTAATCAGTAAGCTATCAAAAATAATTAAACTTTCTTATTGCACCAATTTGATTATAATAAAATTGAAATTAGACGAACCACATTCATTTACATGACTCTCTATCCATATCCAACAATTTTCAATTAATTATAGTTTACATACTTTACCAATTTTCATCATGAACGAATAGTGAAATGAACCATCCATGGATATCACACTATTTCGAAAACAAGGGGCAATAACATACGACCGATGTCAATTTATTTATCTGGATCAAATACTTTTTAGGTCAATTACATTATGGTAATGTGGGATAAAAGATGATAACAATATTGTTGCACGTAAAAAAATAGAAGCAATTAATCCCCTACTTCAAATATTACTTGACATTCTTTATCCACCCAATGGGTCACGATTCTCTTCTCGTGTCATCTACATCCACCTGAGGATTCCATGGAACAACCGAACCAACCAAAACCAAATAAAACCCCATTAAAAGCATGATGATTACATAATATAATATGTAAAGGAAAAACTGGAGAAGATGAACCCCAAAAAAATGATGTTAAAACCAACCTTATATCGAAGATTCACCAATACATCATGGTTGCATCAAAACAGAGCAGAATCAATCTGAATTGGAATGTTTGATTATGAAACTCCTATGGAATAGAATGAATTTTTTTAGTGTCTCATATATAATATGAAATAGGATGAATTATGGAAGAAGATATCACATCCCTTTAGATGATTTAACTGGGTGATTTTTTAAGATATGCTTAATTTCCCATTTAATGTGGATCACATTAAACAATACAGTTGACCAAGTAAAAACATACCGAGCCTTTGGAATAATTAAAATAGGAGTCATGTAATTTGAAGCGGCCTTAGAGACCTCAAAATGAGGAATTAAAAGCATTTTACGTCAAAGGAAAACTGTAAAGCGGTGAAACTGTAGGTAGTTAGAAACACTGTTCATGAACTCAAAATTTGGAAGAGTAAAACATTGTTCAGGAACCTCACAGTTAGACACTATTCATGAACCTCAACATTAGACACTTTTCAAGAACCTCACTGTTAAACGGTCTCCATTTTTGAAACACTATTCTAAAACTAAAAATTTGGAAAAGGAATGAAAATGTCACTATAAGAATGTCACAGTTCTAGAAACACTGTTCACCGAACTAATAATTTGGAAAAAGAAAAAAAGCCACAGTTAGAAGGCCACCGTTATAGAAACACTGTTCACAAACTCGATATTTGTGAATGGAAATATAGGTTACCATTATAGGTTACCTGTATAGGTTACCGTTATAGGTTACTGTTAGACCTCACTGATATAACAGTTCACTGATGGAACTGTTCAATGAAATTAAAATTTCAAAATGGAAAGAGAGGTTAACGTTAGAGGTTACCAATAGAACTATTCACGAATGGAACTATTCACTTAATTGTAAATTTGGAAAAGGATACGACAGGGTCACCATTAGAAGGTCACCATTATGGAATCATTTTTCATAGAACTCGAAATTTGGAAAAGGAAATAGTGGTTACCATTAGAGGTTACTAATAGAGGTTACCATTAGAGGTTACTGTTAGACCTCACTAAGAGAACTATTCACAGATAGAACTGTTCAATGAAAGGTAAATTTGAAAAAGGAAATTGAGGATATCGTTATAGGTTACCGATAGAACTGTACACTGATGCAAATGTTTACAGAATTGGAAATTTATCAAAGGAAAGAGATGTCACCATTAGAGGGTATTGATAGATCTTTTCATCGACAGAACTCCTTATAGAAGGATACTGATGAAACTATTCACAGAAGGTTACCATTGCACTTTTCAAAACTGTCTCCTGTTGGAAGTGTTCACTAAACTAGAAAATTGGCATAACATTGTGGATAAGTCACCATGACCTCCCGAAACACCTCAAACACCATATTTTTACAATAGAATATACCAGATTGTTCTGTTTCATTAAAAATATTCATTTAAATACTCTATATATGAGATAATGAATTACTTATCTATAGAAAATATAAAATGGGTAAGCTATTACGATCAATATGGTATGATTTGGAAATATTAACATGTGATCATATAATAACCTGGGATAATGATAATTTTATAATATCATGAACATAATTAATAATGTTAGTACTGAATATAAAAATTATCATAAACTTGAGTTAGGGTATAACACTATATTATTTCCAAATATCAGAATAATTTGAAAATGAAATAATTAAAACTCAATCATGAACTATTATTATAATCATAAATGTGGGTGGTACCATCATAAGTATAGAAACCATATCATATTTATTGTTAACCACCAAGATCATTCGATAAGAAATCATCACGTATTTTATAATAATACATTTTTTTATAATAATACATATCATATAGAGGTAAGAAATGAAATTCACCGTTGATGGAGACGGTAAGCCGTACGTACGCTGGAAAGCTAATTTCATTTATATTTATAATTTTAATGGAATTAAAACGAAATTATACATATTTATATTATAATTACAGTATAATATAATATATAATATCATTAAATCCATCCTTTATACATCCCACATAAGGAATTAATGAGTCACATCACTTTGAGGGGGCAGTAGTCTGCACTTCCTCGAATAAGATTATCGTATTTACCCATGATGGAAACCATAAAGGTTTGATATAATTGGGAAGTAATAAAGTATTATGAAATAATAATCATAATATATATAATATATAAATACAGTTCCATCATAATGGCCACCATGAAAGGTGGTAAGATGTAATTGAACAGTCATCGTTTCGTGAGGTGTTAGTTTTCCATCCACAGAAACATTATGTTCTTCATCCATTAGATGGAGGTGTGTGTAATTGTTGTTCGAATACATCTCATAAAAACATCCTAGTATATTGATGATAATGTTGTTGTTTCAAATGAAAGTAAATAAAAAGTTTTTAGGTGTTGGGGAAGTAAAATAAAAGATAACAATTTTGGAAAAACTATTACCATTAATTTTGGTAACTCTCTTTGGATTGAAGCAAAGGACTTCTTGAAATGACTTCATCCTAAGTTAAGGCTTCTAGGAGGAGGATAGGGATGTAGGAAGATTAATTTTGAATAGTTAGGACGATACAAATGGCTTGAGAGGTGTGAGGAATTGGATATAAATGGTCTCCCTTTCTAAGGGAGAGGAGGGGTTTTTAGGAAAGTGTCAAAACATTATTATATTATATAATTATATTCGGTTTATAATGGTCCAAAAATCATTAAGGTCATAGATAAGATGACTCATATTAGAAATTAAATCATCCAATCATAATTGGACAAGTTTTGAATAATATTATAATCATTATAATCTTATTTATTTAAATCATTTATTCATTAAGTAAATACTGCATCATTATTGTGTCATAAATAATTTAATATTTTTGATGTCTAAAAATTATAAAAAAATAATATCATGTATGAAATATTATTTTATTTCCAATGAATATTTATAATATAAAATAGGACTTATATAACACCATATAAACATTAATTACTATAAGAGTTTTGTTAATGTAAATTTTGTCTTTACATTAAATTAATTAATCTAAATTTTCATTTTCACTCCCAAGTAGATCAATGGGGTCCCAAAATAGACCCAAAGATGCGCACGGTAGTTAATGTCTCAACCAATAAGGTTTTTAGAAGTGTTAAAGTAATTTTGAATTATTATAATAATATTTTAATCATGAATTACTCTATTTTCTTATAACCATGATAAATAAAAGTCAATAGTTACTATTCACCAAAAAAAATTTCATCATAATGAACCAAATTTTACATCTTGATGAAAAACATGTATGTAATATTTTTGAAATTCAATTCATAGAAGTGGTAAAATTTCATTTAAATGAAAAATTAAGTTTTTTTAACTACAACTATGTGGTTTCACTATTCATCAAAAATTGATGTTTTTCAGAAAAATACCAAAAATTCAGAATAAGCTATATTTGATATCCTGAATTCAAAAATTATGTCTTTTATTACAAATTAAAAACATATAAGTGGCATTAATTAACATTAAAATTTATTCTCGTTATCAAATCAAATAGTGTGTTTTTAAGAATCAATAACTATCAAAAGATTGATACTTGTTTATGTCCAATTTCAAAGTGAAATTAATTCCAATGACCCAAATAGGATTAAATGGTAAAAATATATTTTAATTTAATTTTAAAACAAGATAAAATGATAATCTATCCATATAAATACATTAGATTAAATGGCACTTAATAATTAAAATACAATATTTTTCACTATTCATTAAAAATTGAAGTTTATCTGAAAAATTCCAAAAATTTACACAATGTAAATTTTAATGTCCCCATTATTAAGAAGGATTTAATATGGTCATTTAGAATGTATTAAAGTGACCAAAACTAGATTTTAAAAGGGTTTTCCATTAAATGGCGATAAATTGGCATTTTAATTTATTTTATGCTTAAAATTAGATTCATTCACATTTTAAGCCTATAACATTTATTGGATAAATGTAAATACATTTAACAAACATGTATAATGATATTTTATTTAGTTTTGTTAATTCGTGCCAATACAACGACTCAGATTTGACTACCATTTATATTAATAATATTATATTATTAGTGTGCAACGTAACATTTCAAAGAAACCTGTTGTTGCGTATCAGGTACGCTATCTAACAAAGAAAAACATTTAATGTAAAAAAAATATATAATTCAAAAATTAATAAATATGAAAAATTCATATTTTTTATTTACCTTGGATGTTACATCCTTCCCCCAATTTGGGAATTTCGTCCTCGCATTTTTAAAATTTGGGATCAGAAACATTATTGAATGTCCCATATCGGTAAAAATAGTCAGTAAAACTATCATTTTATAAGATATAATGATATGTAAAATGTTCACCCGAGTAAACCCATACTACGATTCCATAAAAACATGGATATAGAGGAGAAAACAAAGGGTCATGTTCTGATGGATTGTGATAGGAAACATGTTTAAGAGAAAGTTAACCACAAGAAAATCACAAACATGTGATGGGTTAAACAGTCTATGATTCCCCAGTAGGAAAAGTTAACATAAAATGTTTTTGTTTAATTTTACTTTTCATTGAGGAATTTATTTATGATATTAACCCAAAACATATGGAAATATACATACTTGTCATGCAGACAATCATCTTTAACTAGATTTCCAAAACAAACTCATATTTTCTCCAAACGATGAATAATTAGGATGACTTTTTTTCACATTAAGCGCACTATAATCAACTTCGAAAGAATCAAATAATCCAAAAAAGATGAACTATATATTTCCCATGCCATTAGATATTAAATAAAACCAAAATGTATAGTATAAGATCATATAATCACCAAAAGGATAATCCTTTATAAAAATAAATACTACTCTTAATCTCCAAAATTCATGAAAAATAACCCAAGGTTCATGAATAACCATTAAATAAACAATAATCCTTAAAATTATTCAAATTAATATAAACTACGATTGAAACCCAAATCTCTGAAAAATTTAATCACATATTCTTCCACGGTAAATCATAACATTTATTTCCAAATAACATCAGTTACTCTTAATGTCTGATAATGAAAGGTAATTAACCTAATCACATATCCTCTCTAATAGGTTAATGATTTCAATAAGAAACCCAAAATCAACTTATTCCTGATTAATAAGATCAACTATCTAAATATAATTATTCATACTAACTAGGGACTTCACGTAGTCCAGTGTTAGGTGATTAATACTAGTCGCTCTTTGGTTGTGGGTTCAATTATCACATCTTCGTCCGACATGATGGGTGGTCAAATGGTTTGCATGTTGTCCCTTTTCGAATAAAACATAATTTTATAACATTCCCAAAAGAGATAAATTCATCAAAAATAACCATAACATATTTTAACCACAAATTTTATCTAATAACTTTCGTTTTGTATCCCAAAATGTATTCACCGGTAATTGACTCAAATTCAAGGATCATATAAAACCAAATGGTTTTTTATAACTACAATCACAAAAAAAATATAATTACTCCTTGAATTAAATTTTCATATATCAAACATTAGGGTTACACATACTATAAAGAGTCTTCTAATGTAATCTCATCATCAAAAGAGCCATAATACATTTAAGAATTTCACCATCCTGAAATCTACCATAACTCTTGAATCCCTTATATGTTAACCTCTTACTCATTCAACATCCTTCACGATCCATCAACCATTATTTACTAACCTATTCAGAAAATATTCATTCCTATATACAAAATAATGAATCATGTCATGTGATTTCAATAATAGGAAAACATATGTTAAGAAATAATCCATACCTTCCATTTGTCATTGTCAGTTTCTTCATCCTCAATAGGAATGGCATTAGGTATTGGTAAATGAATATTTGTAAGATCCTGGTGATCCCATTCTGGAAACATCTTCATAGGACATGTGTTTTTATAATGACCATGCTCACCACATTTAAAATAGTCAAATGATCCCTTTGAAATGACTTCTTTACCTTTCCTAGAGTCAACTATATGCTTCCCTTTTCCATGGAAGGTTCTTGCTTTATGACGTTCATTTACACATCAATACCATCTTTCTTTCCCTCTAAAACATTTTCCAATGTTTTTCCTTCTACATCTTTGACAAATAGGTTTTAGAACATACTTACCGTTATGATTATTACCTGAACATCCATAGGGATTTGTTTCTCGCATATATGAAGTCTTCTAAAAATCACTAAGGTTCAGGTGGTCAATCATGACTCTAGATATTTGGTTGAGAATAACCACAAGTGTTCTCATTACAACACTTATATCATTCAACTGCTCATTCAGAAAACTGTCATAGTTTTCTTCACATCCACTATTACTTTGGTGCCTTCAAGATCCAGCCATTTACTATAACCAAAAAGGTTACTGAGAGTATATTAGTAAAATCGTCATATAATATCTTATGAGGAGGGTAGATACTAAGATATACATATTCATGTTATCCAAAACTCATTCAATTTATAAAAATAACAATTAATCATTCCGAAATCCAATGAATTATGGTAATGTCACTTATGCTTAAATTGTACCCTTACCTCTAATGTTATCTAAACCGACCTTCGATACAAACTATAAGGACCCCACCTAAACAATACATAATATTTAATTATTTAAATAATTCATATTGAGGATATTTTCATGTTTAGAGTTTTAGATATTTAGGCTATTACTATTACATTAAAACTTGAATATTACAACTATACACTACTACTCAGTATCCATGATTTTCATAAAATAATAACTCTTAAAAAGAAACATATCTAGTTCCATGTTTTAGATAGGTTGACTTTTACTTGATCCCATCCTTGACCCTATTCATATATAATTCCTTTGGAAATCATTTCAAAAACATGGTATGAGTATAAAAAGCTTAGTAAGGGATATAAAATAAGGAAGGAAAACATAAGTCCACAAATAAATACAAATCAATGAAACCATACTTTTCAATCATAACATACCTTATGAAATCATGATATTTATGAATAACACATACAAATCATAAATCATAAAGGTTACTTATGGAATACATATCAAACATACATTATAGTTATCATAGCTACGTAGGGATTTACAATTGGAATACCCACCATAGTATATTCCCAAAATATCTTAGGTGAAACATCGCGTTTACCTCCATCACGGTACCCAATGCATTGAAGAGCTATCTCAGGCTCACCCGCCCTAGGTTTATCATAGAACCACCTGTATATTTAAACAATGCCCAATAACCATAACATAATCATAACACATAACTTAAGTATAAAAAAAAGATAAAATTTCCACATTCCACTATATCAAATCAATATATTGAAGTAAACAATGCTTTATCAAACCATTTTCAAAAACCATTTAAAAAAATATTTTTGAATCAAAGTGCCCCATTCCACATTGATGATTTTAAATTAATTATCATTTTAAAACAAAAATGTCCATATAAATAAATCCTAAAACCCATTTTGAAAACATATACATTAATGAGAAATATTTATAAGAATAAATATTTAGTACAATTAAAACAATATTTTAGTTAGAGAGTTTTTAACAAAAAGAGAGACGCTTGATTACAAATAACTATAGAATAAATTTTATTCAGAAATTTATAATATCATTAGAATAAATGGATTCATGATATAATATGTCAGAGGACAATATATACACCATATAAGAGTGAATTGGTACATAACAACAATGAAGTCTCAAAGGAAATGTAAATTGGGATGAAATCCCTTATAAATATGGTATCCTTAAATTATGGGAAAAAAATCTCATAATAATGTGTGTCTAATATTAATACACCCAATATAAGTGGATATTAAGTGTAAAACAATAAGAGTCCATTCACACATATTCATAGGATGACATAAATAAATAATAAATAGAATATCAACCCCATGAATGTGAATTTGTTTAAAGAGTTCCCTTACCGATTTGGTAACTTACAAAACACTCACCACATGAAAAAAGGATTATAAAATAAAGATGTAAATACTCATAAATGGGAGTATATTACACATAAAGTACAATATTGTGCAGTACTTACACCACGCAAAAGTAAATAGTGGAAAGTATAGCATGAACCCACGAGAATAAAAAGTTAGATGAAACCCTTTACCATGTTGTAATCAATTGAGTCGTATGACCAAATGATAATAACAACCAATTATTCATTTAATACCATGAATATAATTAGAATCATTATAATATATATATAATGGAAGTAAACAATACACCACATGTAATGAGTAAGTGGCGAACAATGGAAATCTCACGCAATTAAAAGTGAGATAAGAAAATCCCTTAAAAAAAATTCGGCAACATAACGACGCCACTAAAAAATTATTAAAATGAATTCATGAGAGTAAGAGAGGGTCTCTCATCATATGAAAATAAAAATTAAAATATGGTGAATATAAAATAAAATCCTCCAATATAAGAACATGGAGCATAAATGAAATGATATAAAAGAGAGTACTTGAATGAATAAAAGAGGTTGGATCACTTACCTACTGTCCGACGTGACTCAATCGTTTTTTAATTTCCTGAATAATAAACTAATTTTTTTTACTTGACTAAGAAACATTTTCATGTTTATTATTCCTTTTATATCACATATTATCTTGTTATAAACATTATGTAATCATTTAATTTAATAATGTTCATTTTGTCGATATTTGGTACTTGAGTCAAAATAAACACCATATATTTACTAGTTGTCCATGTGGTCAATAGTTAATTATATACAGAATGATATTAATGATTTTTATATCATATATATTATATATATTGTATATACATGTTTTTATAATAGTACATAACATTTAGAGGTATGAAATGAAATGCACTGTTCATGGAGACGGTAACCCGTACGTACACATTAACGATAATTTCATTTCTATTTCTTTTTTTAATGAAATTAAAACATAATGATACATAGGTATATTACAATTATAGTATAATATCATATATAATATCATTAAATCCATTCTATATACATCCCACACAAGGCATTAACGTGTAACATCACTTTGAAGGGGCGGTAGTCCGCACTTCCTCAAACGAGATTATGATATTTACCCACAATGGAAACCATAGAGGTTTGATATAATTGGGAATAAAGAAGAATAAAGAAATCATAAAAATAATATATATCATATATAAATATTGTTCCAACATAATGGCAACTATGAGAGGCGGTAAGATATAATTGAATAATCATCGTTTCGTGAGGCGTTAGTTTTCCATCCAGAGAAACATTATGTTCTTCAAACAATAGATGGAGGTGAGTGTAAGGGTAGGATAATACTTCTTATAACAAAATCCTATTATATTTAGGATACTGGTTTTGATAAAATATAAAGTAAATAAAAAGATTTTAGGGGTTGGGGAATTAAAATAAAAGAAAACAATTTAAGAGAAATAGTTACCTTTAATTTGGGTAACTCTCTTTGGTTTGAACCAAAAGACTTCTTGAAACGACTTATGCCTAAGTTAAGGCTTCTAAGAGGAGGATAGGGATGTAGGTAGATTAATTGGGCAGAGTTTGTATGATCCAAATGGCTTGAGAGGTGTGAGTAATTGGATATCAATGGTCTCCTTTTATAAGGGAGAGGAGGGGATCTTTAGGAAAGTGTGAAAACAATATTTTATTATAAAATTTTATTCTATTTCTAATGGTACTAAAATCATTAAGGTCAATGATAAGTTGACTCATATTCGAAATAAAATCATCCAATCAGAATTGGACATGTTCTGAATAATATTGTAATCATTGTAATCTTATTTATTCAAATTATATAATAATGATGTAAATATTGTATGATTATTGTGTCATAGAAAATTTAACTTATTTAATGTCTAAAAATTAAAAAAAAAATATCATGTAGGAAATATTTTTAGCTTTAAAATGAATATTTATAGTATAATATAGGACTTATATAACACCATATAAAAATTAATTAATAAAAGAGTTTTGTTAATGACAATTTTGTCTTTACATTAAATTAATTAATCTAAATTGTCATTTTCACTCTCAAGTGGATGAATGGGGTCCCAAAAGCGACCCAAATATTACCATGTTTGATAATGACCCCACTAATAAGGTTTGAACACATGTTAAGGTAATTTTGAAATATTATAATATTCTTTTAACCAAGAATTACCCAATTTACCTTTAACTGCGGTATGAAATGACAAAAGTTACTATTCAACCCAAAATTATTTTTATCTTAATGAAACACATTATACTTATTGATTACAACCATGTATGTCGGATTTTGGAAATTCAATTCACATAAGTTGTAAAATTTCATATAAATGAAAAAGTTAGTTTTTTTAACTACCACTATGTGGTTTCACTATTCATCAAAAATTGATGTTTTTCAGCAAAAATACCAAAAATTCAGCCTACGCAATATTTGATATCCCAAATTCAAAAATGATATCTCTAAAGTGAAATTAAAAATATATAAGTTACATTAATTAAATTTAAAATTAATTCCCTTTATCAAAACAAATATAGTGTTTTTAAAAAAACATTAACCATCAAAAGATTGATACTTGTTTATGTCCAATTTCAAAGTGAAATTAATTCCAATGACCCACATTGGATTAAATGGTAATAATATATTTTAATTTCACTTTAAAACCAGTTAAAAAGATAATCTTACCATATAAATAAATTATATTAAAATTCACTTTTGAATTAAAATACAATATTTTTCACTATTCTTAACAATTTGAAGTTTATCCAAAATATTAAAAAAATATACACAAAGTAAATTTTAATTTACCCTTTTAATGAAGTATATTATTTGGTCATATATAATGTATTAATTTGACCAAAAATAGATTTAAAAAAGTTTCTCCATTAAAAAGTTATAAATCAGCATTTTAATGTAAATTACGCTTAAAATTGGATTCAATCACATTTTAAGCCTCTAAAATTTATTGGATAAATTTAAATAAATTTATAAAACATGTGTAATCATATTTTATTTAGTTTTGTTTATTCCTGCCAATACAACGGCTCGGAGTTGACTACCATTTAAATTAATAATATTATATTATTTGTGTGTAACATATGATTTCAATGAAACCCGTTGTTGTGTATCAGGTACTCTATTGAACATAACAACCATTTTAAAGTAAAATTAATGTTTAATTATAAAATTAATAAATATGAAAAATTCATATTCTTTATTTACTTGGGATGTTACAATATTTACATGAATCACCCATTACTTTTGTGACAATTTTTTCCATGGTTACAATTCATATTTATCAATAAAGTGGCCTATTTATAAAAGTTTAAACTAATAAATATAAATATTTAATCCATTATATCAATTTATATATATATATATAAGTTGATGAAATTATTTTTTAAATATGTGTTAAAAAATTGAAATCATATTTTTTGAAATATATAATTTTAAAGCATAAAATATTATTTAAACATTTCTTATCTATTGAAAAATATAAAGTCATAGAGAAAACATTTATTTATTAAAAATATGTAATTATAATTAAATTTATCCAAAATAGTGTTTAATTTAATTTTTTGAGATACAAATACATTGTGCATTTTAAAAAATGTTATTTAGAAAAAAATATTCTTAATTATAGATATATTTTTTCAATTATAATGACTTGATTACGAATGAATTTATTCTAAAAAAATAGACATTAATTGTTTCATAATTCAGTTTATACTATTAATTAAGTATAATATAAGGTTTCAATAATAACCATGATATAATAACATTTTAATTTTTTATAATGGTTTTTTTGAAACATAGTGTTGGGTGTATCACATGATATTGAGAAAATCAAATTTTTTAAAGGGATATAATTTTAAAAAATATTATGTTGTAACATTTCACCACTATTATATTGAATTTCCCACAAGGAATGTTTCTCTCTAAATCAAAAAATTAAGATATCTATATATCATTACATCCTCGTTTTCCCAATTAGTTTCTTCGAATTTATTTTTTCCCTATTGAACCATAACCCATAGTGCAGTCTCATTCCATAGAACATTATCTATATGTTCCAATATTTATATTGATTGTTTCTCAATAGAGAGGTCCCTATAGGGTGTTCAGAGTTCAATGTATTTTATATATGGTGGATGAGGTATTTTCATAATAAATAGAAATCGATAGAACATGTCATGAAATTATGATAGGTTATGTGGAATCATTAAAAGATATGCTTCCATCTCTACTCGATCAATAATATCGAATGTGTAAATATACCTAATGTAAAACATTTAATTATTTTGAAATATATTAACTTTATTCCACAAAGATATTAATAAAAAACAAATCTCACTAATGAAACAATATAGATGATACGTGACCATCATACATTTAGAGTTTTCACTGCTATCTCACCACCTAATCATTGAAGTGATTCTAGAATACCATTATAAAATTCCAATGTTTTAAAAAGTGTGTAGATCCAATATAAAATAATAAATTATCTATTATGGTGTGGATGTAATGTTTACTACTCCCCTAATCATTTATATAACCCACTTAATGATCTATTTCCATATGCTTTTTACCTTGTTATTATATATTTAGAAGTGGTTGACCCTGATCAATTAAAATCTTAATATATAATAAATGGTTTTTATAATTCGAATATTAATTGCTTTTGAATCTTTAGAGTATGTGTGGTTCATTAATTTCCATTTTCCGTTCTTGAGTTTAATTAACATGAATATTTATTCACATTCTACATTCATGGACATTATAACACAACATTACACATTTAAAGCGACACAGATTTCCATATAATATATCTCATTTATTATTCCTCCCACATATCTAGCATATAGACGGATGTAATTTCTTTCCACCATGTAATTTCTTTTTGTTATCACGATACTTTTTCTTCTATATCTTATAAAACCCATGAGACTTATGTGAATCTCTAATTTCTATTACTACATATGGTTCAAATAAAATAATTTCATCATATCCATAGATTCATCTTATATATAATAAAATTAATTAAATATTTTTAATCCAATTATGAATCATTTAATTTTTTGTTTATGTATTATAATTATGTCATTGTCATAAATTTTTTTTTACACTATAATTTTTCTCATAATTATTAATAGATTATTCATCCATTTTCAATAAATCAAATAATTTATTCTCTATCTAGTATTTAAAATCCAGGAAAATTAAATACTAATGATTAACCACATAAACATTTACCATTTCATGGAATGAGTTTCTTACAAACTAATTTTTTCGTAATAAGAATATTATACAACACTTTTTTTCCTTCAATATGAGTAAATGAATGAATAATTATACTCGTTATGAGTGATGACGAATATAAAATATTTCCTCAATGGTGTTGATCCAATTCTATGCCACTATGGGATTCTTAGATCAACAATAACAATGAGGATTGTTTTTCTCAGGATTGATTCATAAGTACATAGTTCCATCATTTTATCATTAAGAATTTCACCATGATTTGTAGCCTAAGAATGATGAGTGAGGATAAAAGAAATATTATACATTCCATATCCCATAACTTTTGGATTATTTGGTTGAAATTCCTTTCATTTCAAATTACATTGATCAAAAAGATGATGTTATCCTGTTCCCTCCATGTTATGAAACCATAAATAATACTGTGAGATAAATAAAATCATATTGTAAAAAACATAATCATTAAAAATTTATGAATTATAACACCCCCATTGATGAAATGTGAGGTTTAACATCGGGAATTCATGTCTGTCACCAAATAATTAGTCTTTTATACAACAATTAGTCTTATAAAATCAGTTTTTATAAAAGTTTTCTTACCATAAAAAACAAATAATTTTTAAATACATCTTTAATACTAATTATAGTGTCCATTTATTTTAATTAAAAATTCATATATTTAGAATAATATTCATTCCATAACATATAAATCCACTCTAGAACTATCTTCGAGTCTATTATTTGGGAATAGATATGAAATATTATTGTATTATTAAATCTTTTCAACGTATCCCTTAATGGACATCCCACATAGTACTCTTTATTGGAATACTCAACATAAGACACTCTGAATTGATTATTAAAATAAAATATAAAAAAGGTTAAGATTATATGATTAGTAAGGTATGATTTAGAGATATTAATATCTGATTAAATAATATCATGGGATAGTCATAATGGTATAAGCTCATTACCACAATAAACAATGACTGTACCCAATATAATAATTTTCATAAACTAGAGTTTTGGTGAAAATCAATATCATTTAAAAATATCCGAATCATAAGAATAAGAAATAATTAAAACTCAACCGTGAACTATAATTTAATATCAAAATGTGGGAGGTACCATCATAAGTATAGAAACCATCTCATATTTTAATGTTAAACAAAGAGATTATATGATTAGGCCTCATCACCTATTTCATATAGTGGATCGAGAACATATACATACATACCATAACAGATAAAAAACATTAACATGTTTTCCATAACAATCCCATGAGTTAAAATAAAATTCCCTATTCATTGGAGGGAATATTATCCCACCCAAAAAAAATTAAACACTTTATATATGTGTTCCACATGTAAAAAAACATCCATAATATCCTTATATCTTGACCTTTTTAAATAATATATATTCTATATTTTATCAAATTAAAAAATAACCTAAAAATATATTTATTAAAATTCAATGAAAATTATAATTTTTTATTATATCTTAAACCCTTATTAAGGACTGACAGGGAACCAAACATGACTACAAGGACAGAAGACATTAAAATATGCCATAAAGGATCAAAACCCATTAAACAATATCAAAACATAAAAAATATCCACGATCTAATGAAAACTCTACCTCTGAAACCTCATCTGGAACATCTCAAAAAGCTAAAATGGATGCATAGACACTTCTACCTCTTGATTTTACAATAGATCAAACCAACCAAAGTCAACCAAATTTGCACAGTAGATTCACCGCAAGAAGAAGTATCAAAACAATAAAAATATCGAGGCACATGAAACATCAATACACTAAAATGCATCACCAACCACTAGTGGAATTCCAATTCCAACACCATTTGAGCAGGAACCAACATCCAATGCCATTTAGAAAATAACGGACATCACCAATCAATAAACTAGTAAAAAACTTGCAGAAGACAATTGAGACCTTCCACCTCCGAGCTACTACAGATCCATTATTGACTACACTACAAACACAAATGAGACATTTCCATGCTGCACCGTTATGAGGTTAGAAGAAAAGAAACTTCGGGCTGCGACGTTTCCGATACTGAGAAGCCATCCACACCTAACCAAGTCAAAAAGTCAGAGCCACACCAAGAAAATTTCAGTGAACAAGAAGTCGAGCCACGCCAATCCGAGCCAAAATCTAGATCCAATGCAAGACTCATCGTCATCTAGGACCCGAAGTCAATGTCGATCCATGACATAGCCAGATGTGCAACATCGATTCCAAGCCACACCATCTCAGTGTAAAACAGAGGGCCGATGTTGAGACTGAATCATATCATAGGAGGTAGGGTGTTGGTCTTAGGAAGAAACCCAATCCACCACAAGGAAAGTGAGATTCCACTCAAATGCTTCTCAAGATCTCACAGATATCACTTTTTCAATAATATTTAATAAAATTCTCATCATAAAAAATATATACAATATTGATATAGAACTATGATTTTATCACTAGTTAAATTACCTATTAATACATTATAAACACTAAATTATGTCAACATCGGTGAATATAAATACTATTAAAAGATCATTGAAATTATTTCATAGGTAAATTCCACTTTCATTTGGGACACAAATTTCAAAACTGCAATAATTCAAAAATAATATGAAAATTATGTTCAATGTATTTATTATTGTAAATATGTAATGTATGTTTTTATATATTTATTTTTCATTATGTTTTAATTTTTTTTCCATTCCATATATGTTTAAATAAAATAGTCATTATTTTTTTTACAATTAGTACCTTATTTGAAAAACATCAATAAGATTTAATCTAAATTATATTCTAAAAATTTGTCAATTGGTAATGATTTATTTAGAAATTCATTAGATATTCCTAAAATCATTCTCAGGAAGAGTTATAGAAAAAGAATATATCTAAAGATAATGTAATTTGAGTGATGTGAGAAATAAAGTAAATTTTCCATAAAAATAGACTTTTGTACTCTTAAATAATTAGAGAGATAAAAAGGAAATCAAAATATATAGGATCAAGAAATTACATGGGGTGAATAAAAATAAGTGGATTCATTTGACAAGGATCCTATAATTTCCTTATTTTAAATTTTGGTATAAACAATTTTTACTAAAATAGTATTCATCCATAAATTAGATACCAAAATTATCTGCTTTCTTTGTTCACAATTCATCCTCACCTATAATAACTGATTGTCCTACTATTCTTGGTAAACCATTTTGGTCCTCATTATTTGATGACTGGTGGTCCTCATTTTTAATTCATGTATAAACAATTTTTGTCTCACCATTCTATGTGACCCGATAGGCACATTATAATCACTGAGGATGATTTCTTCTACATCCAAACATTTTCGATGATATAACTAATGGTTCTATATTCATACTCAACAATATACCTAATTTGAGCTATCTAGAATTGTAATAAAGATTCTTTATTTGTTAGGTTTATTTCTTTGTGTTATTTTCATTGTGTTTTGGAATCCCTATTGAGAAATTTTTACTCACCCCTACACGGGCTTCTCTTGCATGTGTTGTGTTTGGTGTAGAATATCAATCACATAATAGAGGACTTGGTGGCCTAGGACCCAATGGTGCCCAGTGAGACTAGGTAGGAGGGACACACTTCTACTTCTTCAATTATCTACTCCACACATATGCGTCAGGATCCCATGTTTCCTCTTCAATTTCTTGTCTCATGAAATTTACTATAACCAGTAGTGTCTAAATATTCCTAAACAACTATTCATTAGTGTACATGACCAGATAGGCTCTTCGTAGTAAAATCAGTTAGTTTTAAATTCTATACCATTAGATGTATGTACATGAAAATGTTATGGCATGTACCTTCTCAATATTGATTCAATAATAACATTGTGTACCTTGTAGATGATAGGTGTTACATAAAAATGATAAATTATATCCCCGTGTTCATTAAAATTTAAATAGTTCCATTGTATCTGGGACTCTGTTTCCCATTCATTCAAAAAATTATAATACCCTTCCATGGTGACTCTTTTAGAAAATGTGAACTCCCTCTTGATAATTCCAAATCATTCCTTCGATTATCAATATATATTTTTTTCCTACTATGAACTTCTTTGATGGGGGTTTAAATTTTATTTGTTTTTCTCATCCATATACCTGATCCCACAATCTTTCTTTCACAAACTTCATCCTACCATTTTGGTGTATGACAACTATTTCTATACAGTACGTCATATAGTAAAATTTTTATACTAGAATTGAAACTATTGTTAGAGGAAAAGTACAAGAACGTTAAATAATGATCCCACCTACACTGATGGTCATGTGAGCATGATCTGAATATGAATTCTAATATGTGTGTTATTCATTATAATTTCCCATCAGTTTGAGGGTGATAAGCATTACTCAGTCAAAGCATAGTATCCATATATTTTTTATGACTTTTCAAAAATTTATATATTATTTTTGGATCATGATCAATCCAAATTGAGAGATATTTTCAATAAACACTCAATGCATTATTAATATAGAGTCATGAATGGACCTCTAAGGGAAAATCATCGTTTATAGTGAAGAAATGATCATATTTGATAAGTCTATCAACAATTTCCAGATTTCATCATTTTTTCATGTAATTTTTTGTAATCAAATTATAAAATAAATAGTGATTCCATCCTATTTATAAGTATTAATATGTATAAGAAACATGAATCCTCTGGTATTTTGTATTTCGGCCATAACTTGTTGATAGACTAAACATCTAGATATATAATCCACAATTTCCCACATCATGTTTTCCTATGAGAAATGATCCTTCAAATATCTATAATTTTTAGTGCTACCAGGGTGTATTGAAAGATTCAAGCTATATAAACCATCCAATAACTCCCTATTTTGCTTGATTATAGAGGGATCATGAATCCACTTCCCAAAATCATGAATTCCATACTCACACATGAAGTCATCCATCATCCAATCCTTCACACATTTTATTTTGTTTGTATGATTCTCATCACAAGTCTAGGAGCCTTAACACTTTATAATAAATATGTTTGGGCAATAAATTGAAAATGCTGTGAAGATTCACCTATGTTGATAATTCCCATATATATCATCATCAGATCCATATACATTAGATACTTCTAAATTCTCATCTACATTATAACTAATTGGTCCTTTATGATCAATGCATCAGGTACCTTTTTTCCCCTTCATGGGTGGTTGGGTATGGACCAATCATAATTATTGAGTATCTCAGGTAATCACATTTTCCTCATATTGAGTTATTTCAATGTGAATATATATTTTCTGCTCATGTGATTTGTGTATATATCACATCATTCTCTATAGAGATAGTGTCTCCATATCTTCAGATCATATCTCATAGCTTCTAACTCGAGATCATGAGTTGCATATTTCTATTTATGAATTTTTAACTACCTTGATGCATAAACGATAACTCCATCATTATTTATAAGGAAACCCCATTTCTTTTCATTGATGTATCACTCTAAGTCACAAATCCATCATTTCATGATGGTTGAGTAAAGAACATATCATTCACTAATCTCCTATTTAATTATACACAAAAAACATTATTTTTATATGAACAAGCCCCCATTACATGTAATATTGGTCAACTAGTTAGCTAATCGAGTGATGTTATACATGAAATGCCGATAATAACAAGTTAATCCAATCATGATATATTCATTATTTATATTCATTAGTGTAGTCCATTCCAGAACTACCTTTAATCACAAGATCAACTATTATTCCATAATAAGAGACAATATAAAAATGAAAATAAACTGATTGAATACAAAATTAACACTTTTCAACTTCTAATATAATTTATTTCATCTAAGAGTGTTCATAATAATACTCAAGTGATTATAATATTCCTCATATATTTTTGAGTATTCAAATATATCATTAATAAATAAATGAAAAATTCATCAATATATTTCATAAAAACTCAATTCGTTAGATACATAAAAATAGATGGTGCATTAGTCAGTCAGAAATAAATTACTGTACTCTAAAAATTCTCATACCTGGAACTAAATGACGTCTATGGAACATCATTCTTTATCACACAAATCAATTGATGTCATGATGGAAGGGAAATATTTTAATTTTTTTTCAATATCATGGTTGATCAAATAAATCATAAATGAGAGGACTATGGTACTTTCTACATATGATAATAGAATTTATATCCTAGTAGTTAATTTATAGCTTCATAGACCCATCTATATTCATAATAAATATGGTAGGGGATCCCCTCGGAGAAACAATAAGGGGATAAATAATTTATCACTCAATTCGTTTAATTGTTTATTCTATTCTAAAAACTCCACTATCAACTCTCTATATGGAGTCATTGATATAGGTCATGAATTAAGAATTAAATCAAAAATGAACTAAACTTATCACTTTAGAGGATGGGTAGATTAATCCCTTGGAAACACATCAACATGTTATTTCACATTAGTTACATACAAAATTTTTATATTACATTCCACTCTCTTAGATATTGAGTTTTATTCCTCCATAATAATTTCTTTTTGTAGAGCTACTGAAGGTGGGTCTAGATATGAATCTGATGATGTGTTTTTGTATCTATTGATAAGGGATTCAATATCACTCCAAAAAATTATAACTTCCTTCGTCGTATGTTTTTTACCAACAATTTGAAATCAAATTCATAATAAATATTATATAAAATTCAATAATATGTATAATGATAATGTTAGAAACAAAATCACAATTATGTGTCCCAATGGGATTGATTAATAAATATTTGTTATTTTTATTATTCCTTTATGTGTTATTACTCTTAACTTCCGTAACAAATAAATATGGAAATATATAATTTTCATGGAAAAATTGGAAGATATAAAAGAATGTGACGATCCTGAATAATGTATTGAATTGGATGAGTTCTCAGAAATGGTTTTTATAAATTCCATTACATCATTAGGAACTTAATTCTTATCATTTTTGACTGCATTGGCTTGGACGTTCCCCCAAGGCCTTATTTAGGGAAAATATTCTTAATGCATAGGAAATTCATATCAATAATGTACCATCTCATTACAGTTTTTTAATTGAACCTTATTTTCATATTTCATTACATTAAAATAATTAGATTTGTGTATTTTCTTTCCACACTATTCCTAGACTCCCATTCCCATTAGTAATGTTCCAGGGTGTTTCTTCCCACAATTACTCTAGGAAGAAAAGTCCAATCGTCAATTCTAACCCATTTCCTTTTTTCCTTTTCTAATGTTTTTTTCCTACATTTTTTCTCTTTATTTCCTTTTCATGTAATAATTTAATGAAAATTAATTTCTTTTTTTATTTCACGTAAGACATTGTCTTAAAATGAATACGAATTATTGGAGAGTAGTGACCTTTGTGGGGATTTTATTAAAATATAAATGTCTTGATCAGTCATGCTCATTGTATTAACCATGTATTCCATGGAATGTCGTTCGATCCTTGAGAAGTTAATATCATACATTGCAACATTATAATGATGTTATATCTCAGATTTAGAATCTACCTTTCCATACCATCACACTGTTCATGGGGAACGTATTATTCATAAAATATTTCTTGAAAAAAATTCATTACATATTTTCATTCACTTCCTCATCCACTTTTTTTAATTTGTTACCAACTTTGATTATTTTCTCTTCATAGATATTAAATTTCCATGAGAACCTTCTCCATTTTGGTACTCCCAAAAATGATAAATTTATTCTCCTTGGTAATTAACCACTTCTGTAACTTGAATGGGTTTGTAGTCCCATTAAATGGTAGTGATTTGTGCATTATAAAGAGGACAAAAATTTCACCTTCATTTTGTGGACTCAGATGCTTTGTACAAGTATGTTTATTGCTCGTAACCTGAGTCAACCATCGCAGTATATTTATAATATTCTCAAAAACAATCATAGCTCTAGAACCTACATCATTTTCTTACATGTGGGGGATATACCAACATAAGATATCCGTGTTCATGTAGTTTCAATTACATTCAATAAGGGCCATCTCTATAATATTTCATACTAAATATTACGTTATAAACAATGTTGTCTTATAAACATGAAAAATACTTAACAGAAATAGAAATCCAGTGCATAGATAATCACATTATCATAATCAGGAGTTCTTTGAGGAAACATTTAATTTCAAATCATTCATAATTGATTGTAAGGAAGATAAGAATTAACCAAATAATATCCCTTAGGACTGTTATACTCGATGCGTATAAAGGCACATTGATATGTACCAGGATACCCATGGTCAAAACTAAAACACCTTGTCAGTGTTGTTAGTTCTATGTCCAACTGTGGTAGAACCACATATACTTATAGTATCCAGATAGAGATGTATTTCCTACCAAGATCCACATAATCAATCACTTAAAATATTCAAAAAATATTCTTGTATATTTATCCCATAATCCACTATAGGCCATTGTTCCTTAATCTAAATTTTCTATATATAGCTTCTATTTCATCTACAAAACATCCTCTGATACTAATTTTAATACCCTAACCCTTGATGCATGGAGATGGTGCATTATATAATAACATTTTCTTTTTTACAAGAATTCTGTATCTTGATGTACTAAATATTTTAGTAGCAATGTAAAACCTGATATATACATATGTTTAACATTACAACATGAAACGAAAAAGAGAACGTGAATTCAATTGTAAAAATCCTTATCAACATGATTATCCCTACAATTGACTGATAATATAAATCATTACGTCCTTGGAAAATATAATACACAATAATGGGGTGAGATCAAATTATTATTAAGGGTATGTAATACAGTGGATGGATAATTAATAAGGCATGCTAAATAAAACAACACATTATACTAAAACATATTATAGATCATAATATCGAAGGAATAATAGCTAAATGAATTACTCCATAATCTAACATTACCATGTATATTATATCTGTAAAATAAAAACATGTACCATCAATTAATATATTTATAATGAGGGAATTCATAATATTGTTCATCATAACTATACAATCAAGACCTCGTGCTAAGACCATATTTAAATAGGTAAAAACTGATATGAGATTGTCTAATGAGACCTAACAATGAACCAAGGGTATGTAACAAGACTCGCACAATACTTAAAAAGTGAAATTAATTCCTTAATGAATAGGGTAATACATAATCAACATATGAATTCATATTTAATCTCACAAATGAAATTTAAATAACTTTTTCCAATAATGACACCTAATCACTAACCATTTTGAGTTATATTGTTAATGGTACCAAGATAGAACATCCACAGTCAAAATAATAATAAAATATTAAATAAAATATGGTAGATGATATCATAAAATATTAATCCAAATTAATCATAATAATCATAATGAATGTTGAAAAATATGAAAATACTCTTTTTAATGCATCATATAATTCTTAATAGAAACACTCTTTTACTTTGAAAAGAAGAAATATTTTAGAAAAATATTTTTATAAAACAAGGAGTGATATAAAATTGGTTTTTCCTAATTAAATGAGTGATTTTAGAAAAATAATGATGTATTAAGGAATATTATAGATTGACCTTGAAAATAGATAAAATATCAAGAGGACCCCATGATTCAGGATTATTTTTCTTGAAGAATATGATAAAGATCCTAATAAAACATTTAACTTTTTATAAAAAAAATGAATGATTCTGTTTTGTAAACCAATAAAGGAAATTATCAAAGAATATATTGAAATTACATATTTTTAATTAATAATGATTTTTATTTAATTATATAATACGAGTAACTTGAATAAAAATTGATGTCCGATTAGAAAACCCTTTCTTTATGTCTGAATGTATTATATTCTAGATTGTAATTGACTAGAAAATAAAATTAAATACATTAATTATCTAATTTATAAACTTTAATACTTATAGTTGATTCGGTATAGGTTTATTAATTTCCTTTATGTCCTTATTTATATGTTATATGATTGAATTCTATTGTTCAAGAGTGTTTGTTTTTCATGATTTCACGGTCGGTCGACTTGATTATAATTAATGGATTTCATGTGAAAACGGAATAATTCTATAAAATTTAACATATATATTATTACTAAACATACATGAGTTCTGATGGTTATATATATACATTTGTTACATGTTGTTAAATTGAATCAATAGATATGATATTTAGTGATAATAGTTTATATTTTTATAACAGTCTTCTCATCATAATGAACTAGTTTTTGTAATATTATTTAATATCATGATGGTTCTTTAAAAATTACCTTTGATATAATACATATTTTAAAATATTTTTCGATAATATAATGGTTCAAGGACCAGACTTCAATAAGAAATTGCAGAATAAAACTTTGTCATCCAAAAATATTGTAAATTGGAACCTCCTGGAGAATGAATTTGTTTATAAAATAAATGATGGAGGGTTGATATATTTATAAAGGATGTTAAATTAATATAATATAATTCCAGTATATAGAATATAAAATATTTATATAGATAAATTATAGAGGTTTTTAGGAGAGAGTAATAAAATAAGTAACATAGAATGAAATTAAATGGTAGATGGAAGATGATTTTACCTCTTGAAATATCTCACTTGGGAACCTACTTAAGGGATAATGTTTTGTCATGTTGGAAAGAAAAAGAGATCATAGACATGGGGAGTAAAAAAGGATGAGTATTTGGGAATAAAATTTATAATCTTCATGTTTTAGAGGTATGAGGAGAAGAGGGAGTGACTGGTGTCTGTTATATAGGATGAGAGGAGCGACATTTGAATATCATATTCATTATTTTATTAATTTTCTCCAAAAAAGAAATAGTGTTGATTCCAGTGAACATAAATAGTTATTAGTACATTTCAGTTTGAAACAATATCCATTTACATCATCCATGACTCATTCATTATTCTTAAATCCATTTATTTAACAAATTTTCAAAATTATTGAATTTTACTATTTTGAAAAAATTCACTAATTTTTAGTAAAATAAAAAAAATCACTATAACCATTTTCAACATGTAATATAAAAATATGGACTTCATTTTATTATATTATGATTCTAAATATGTGAACATTAATTTCAAAATTAAATAATTATTTCATTTTTAGAATACTAATTATAAATTTAAATCTAATTTTACAATACTTTCAAAAATAAAATGAGGTATCATAAAATTATCCTGATTTTATAGGATGAAAAAATATTTATTTCAGAATATATTTTATGAAAATGAATTTTATTAATCTATTAATATTAAATTATAATTTAATATTTACTAGTCAAAAATTACAATTATTTATTTATTAATTTTACAATAATTTTTTATCACATATATAGTGCCTAAATTATATTTATACATACGTAGGATAGGTTACTATTCAAGAGGTTACATTAATATTTATAGGGGTACGTTACTATTCCAAAGGATAATTTTCTATTCACAAAAAATATAAGTTAACCCTATCAAAAAATAAATATCTTACTTATAGTAATTGTTTTTGTTTGTTTGTCGACATTCAAATATCTGAAGAAGAAAAATTATGTTCATTGTCAATGTAATAACAAAGTGACATTCAATAGTGGCTCTATGTTTCACGCATTCAATATTAAATTAATCTAGAAATTATTAGGATTCCATATTTCTCAATTATTTTACATTAATATCTCCATAAAAAGTCACATATCATCTTCCTCTACATACTATATCATCCCTTTCACCAATCAAAATAACATTTCCACCATTAGAAAAAGTAATTATTAAAAATATCTCGTGGAAATTAATGTGTGCCTAATAAGTAGTTAGTTTTCCCATGTCGAAGATCACATTGAAACTGGTCATCTTAAAGACCATGAAATCCAACTAATTTATATTGTTGGAAAATTCTATTTAAAACTCTAATAACTTTATAAAATGAAAAAATTTGTTTCTGACGGGTGTATATTAAAATAGTAACACCAAAGATAACCCCACTGATATTTCAATACTAACAACAATTTGATCAGATATAAATGAATAAAAAACCAATATCAAATTGTGTATTAATAATAGTAGAGGTGATTAGAAATATTCATTGAACAATTAATGGTCTCTATTCACATTCATTACAATCCTGTCTAAATTCACACATTCATCTTAGCTCAGCTCCATAACCTTGTACATGGTATGCATGACATGCCTGGTTCATTTTCATTTGAGGGTTTTGAAATCGCTACTAAGGACTCTAACCATTCATTATTATAGATTCCATTGTATTATTGAAAAAACCATGAGATCTCATATATGATGTTGTTAGTTAGAAACATGAAATATGAAATGCTTAGCCATCTTAATGAATCTTGATCTATGAATTTAGGAAAAATTATTGATAACTACCACATAAAACACTTCTCTTCTCTGGAAACCTAATTCCCCTCTCGAATGAATCATCTTCCATCATCATCCTATAACAAGAAGTTTCCCTGGGATATATATTGAGGTCTAAAATAAGTCCCACAACTCTATCCTTATGGTGTACATCTTCTACCATCATGGATTTTAAAAGAAACTCTATATTGTCATTCAGAATAATTTCTTGAATGGAAAAATAAAAATATTTCATTCAATGGTCTTGATTTTCATGTGGTTTTGTTCCTCATTATGATTCATGAGAGTCACAAAGTGATTTAACTCTAGCTAATGTTCTTAGAAACCTGATACAATACTCATGCCCTTTTAATTATCTATTAAATCTATAGATTTTTGAGCATTACTATAATCAAAATGTCCTCATCATGAAAAATAACATTGAAGCTATTGCACGTTAGAGATTGAAGACTATTAAACATATAATTAACACCCCATAATATCCTAATATTTTCTTGAACATTGAAGGAATCTAACCATACATATAGATCATCCGAGGTTACTAATAAATTAAATATTCACACGGTCATTTCGGACTAGTTATCTGAATATGATGGGCCTCTGGTCCCCTAGAAGAATTCTGGGAAAAGGAGATAAATTTATTGATCATTTTTTACCATGGTATTGGAAATACCACCACCATGAACATAATATATGTGCAAAACTCATAGATGATGTTAGCCATCTTCTTAAACAACTTGAGATTTGGTTTGATCAAGTTTAGATACATTCCCTTCCATAGATTATGGTATTACCATAACATCATCCCATATGTGAGGGTCTTCATATATATCTTTAGGTGGTCCCATAAGATGTTGTCAATGTGATATTGAAAGGAATTTCGATGTTTCAATTGAACACATATATATTTTTACCTAGATAAAAAGATAATAAATTATTTGGAATACATAAGGGATTTTAAATAACCATTATTTGGAGTCTACATGTAACAAAATGACATTTCCATCTAAGCATGACTCAATAATCAAGTCTATTTATCAATTCATGAATGTCATCGAAGTTTTTATATTGAATAAAAAGTATGTCTGTGTTAAAATAAACCTTTGTAGTACAAATATTTCGAAATATATAGGGAAATATATATACCCACAATCCAAAAGAACAGATCAAGGAATATAATTAATGAAATATATTGTAGTACTCACTAGAAATATATACATATATAAATAAAAAATTTCTTGCTATGTTCCTAGTCACGAGGCATGAAAGCACCCAAATCCAATAAAACTGTGACAATTCCTAATATATATGATCAACATTAAACCCTAAAAAATAACTATAATAATAGTCCTGGTAATGGTTACTCAATTATTTGTTACCGAACTACATACCAAGAACACATGCAACCCCCTTACCCATGCTCAACAAAAATTAACTCTATTATACATTTCACAAAATAATTATGAAGAATAAATAAATTGGGTACCTTCATTTAGAAGAAAATTGTAATGCCCCAACTTGTATCACCATGTTTATGATGGAAAAAATACTATACTAAAAATTTAGAACATCCCCACAGTTTAAAACCGTCGCTATAGGTCCTCAAAATGTAGCTAAAGGAAATAACCATTGTTTTAGGAACCATGGATATGTTTGAAATAACTATAGGTATACAACTACAATTGTAACCTTGTTAATTTTACTGTAGCCACTATTTAAAATAGTATATATATCAGTGGAAAGACACACTCTACCAGCACAGTTTCTAAATGTGGCTTTAGACCTATAGCCATAGTTAAAAACATTGGATATAGGGTTTAGAAATCTGTAAAAACAAATTACCCCCACCCTCTCTTTTTCAAAACCCCCACTCCCTTTGTAGTATCCCCCACCCACACTGGACATCTCCCACTCCCCATGGGGTAGCCCCCTTGGACAAACATAACCATATAAATTCCCCTCCTTATTGTAACCCCCCACACACACAACCCCCACCCCTCAATCCCCACCATACACAACCCCATGGAAAACAGCCTCCCACCCCTCCCTTCCCCAGGACAGCTCTCCCTACCACTCCACCATCTACCCCTACCCCCTGGACACCCTCCATTTTCCTAGACATCCCCACCTTGACTCCCCCTATATCCCCTCCCTTTCCATGGACAACCCATCCCCCTACAGCTCCCTCCCACCCCCTAGACCGCACCCCCATCCCTCTAGATAGCCCCCACCTATAACAATGATATCCTCCAGTGGAAAACCCCACCCCCCACAACCCCATGGACAACTACCCTCCCACCCCCTAGACAACCCCCTCCCCTAGACACCACCACCACCATTCCACCAGTATCCCCCCTCCATCCTCTAACACCCCACCCCATGTATACCCCCCACTTTCCCTAGAAAACACCCCACCACCACTCCCCCTACAACCCCATCGATTTCCATAGAAATTACCCCCTCCATAGCTTTACCTTAAAACCCCCTCCCTTTCCCAAGACAACCCCACCACCACAACACTCTCCCTACAGCCCTAATTCCACCCCTTAGATATCCCCTCCCCCTATAAATCCCCCACTCCACCTACAACGCCCTCCCTCCCCTAGACAACCCCCTCTCCCCCACACACACATTGACACACACATCATGCCCCCTATATCAACCCTCCCTTCCCCTAGATAGCCCCTGCACCCACCCCCACTGCCACTACAACTCCTTTCCCCCTGTAAATCCCCACATCCCCTTGGACACAGCCACCCATTTCCCAGGATATTCCATACACCCCACTCCTTGGATATACGCCCCTCCTTCCAGGACAGACACCCACACCCTACACCCACACCCTACACCCCAACCCTCCATCCCGGAGAGACACCGACGAAAGACCCCCTCTATATCCCCAAACCCCCTGCAAATCCCTCATCCACTCCCCCACGTAACCCCCACCCCACTACATAGCCCCTGGACCCCCCCCCCCCCCGAATTGGCCACCCACCTAACAACCTCCCCACCCACTCTACACACCGTTCAATTGAATTTCACAGTCTAAAAACATGCATATAGAAAATATAAAATAATTCTGTTATGATGAACAACAATAAAGAATAACATGATAATATTTCATTAAATAAATCAATCATCGCCAACCCAAATTGAGTAGAGTTGAAAAAATGAATTTTTTTAAAAGGGGATACTAAACCAAACTGAAAATAATGTAACCAAGCTGATTGAAACCAATGAAAATTGACTTCATCAAAGTACAACTGATTAATACAAAAATGATTATAATGAAACAATACTAATTGAATATAAAATTTTTTTAATTGAATTGGGTATCCCAAAATTGAACAAAATTATCCTATTAAAATTGACATAATATAAAAAAAGGAACTAAAAAAATAATAATGAAAACCTAACATGACTCAAACTGAGAAATGGAGTTTGGAATTATGATGAGATTGTAGAAGTATTATATTCCATAGGATGAGAGGATATCTAAGTCAGGTGGTGGTTCACTATCCCCACTATTTCATCTTAATTTTCATTATGCATGTATGCGAAGGACTCGTGACTGCATTGTCCATTCATGTGATTGTTCACTGTTGATGGATTCATGGACAAGGAGGCTGTCTGAGAGGGTATCACATAGATCTCATGTGGATACATCATAGACAAAAAGTTAATGTTGACAATATTTCCGACACACCACAATAACATGACTTCTCATAATTGAAATCAAAAAAATAAAAATAAATAAACAAAAAATGACACTCAAAGGACTACTTCTGTTATGGGGTTTCAACAACATGTCATGCATCTAAGGATTGGTTTTTTAGTATAGATTCATGAATAGAATTAAAATCTACTAGGTATTAGAAATTAATTCAACTTAGACCAACACATGATGGGATTTGACCAAATATAATACATAAAGAAGCGAAATATAAGGCTACATTTCAATGAGTGTTCATCAAGAGAATCTACAAAGAAGAGGGGAAACACAAACAAAATAATGGAACATACCCCTTCCCCACACTACAAACAAAAATCGTTCCTAGACAACCCCGAAATCTACTAACACAACTGATATCCCCCCCACATCCTCTTGTACAACCCCCTCTGAACCCCACCTCCACCTGCACATACCCCCTCTTGATTCCACAAAAAACTAAATACCTCCCACCTCCCCCTGTACAACCCCCACCCTCTATCCCTAATCATATGTAATTTATGTACATCACATTATGGTTTCTAAATTGATAAACTAGATTTAAAAAAAAAATCATATTTTACCAAATATCATTATTTTGATGATACATTACAGTATGGTGAATCCACTTCAATATTATGTTGGTTGTGCATTTTATTGTTTTTTCTAATACCAATCCAAACAAGTCACTAAATATTTCATGGGTGCTAACTAGGTAATATTAATAAAATTCTATTTAATATACCATGTATAATATTTATCATTGAAAATAAATACCCTGTACAAATTCTCATAAATAGAAACTCTTAACATGTAACTAACATAATAGATGGAGACCATAAATTAGAAAAGTAAAATGAATGTGAGAAACATCCAACTCAATGTACCCCAACCACATACCATGAATCTAAATTGAATGAAAAATTTCCTTAATCCTTTGTTGGCATGATCAATGATAGATGTGGAAATATCCCCATCAGTCGCTTTCAGAGCCTTCAAAGTCGTGGCCTATAGACTACAACCTTTTTCACCACCAAATCAATGTACTTAGTGGCTATGCACCATGAGAGAGGTTACATTAAATGATTTTTAATGAATAAAGACATTAGAAATTTATTTATGATATCTGAAAATGTAAATATGTAATTTATTATGATTTTTAAAAATAAAAAATCAATTATAATCATAGTCTTAATAGTTTAGGTTAACATAGGATGTAGCTATTTTTGTTTTAGGAAATACATATGTTACATGTACAATAACAAGTTGGTATTGTGTTTGTTATGTTCAATTTGATTTAGTTTCCAATTTTTCATGTTATGATTCACTCAATATTAATAAATTTGGTTCCACTAAATTCATTTTGGTCTATTTTTTGTTTTGACTATATATGTTTCACTACATACCCCCTTCCCTCATCAAAACCTCACTCTATTACCCCACCCCAGGATAAGATGATACCCCCTATAGGTACCCCCTCCCCTTTTCACAACCCCCCTCGACCCCCCAAGCCATATCATCCCCCATCCCCTCTATAAATCCCTCGCTCCACATCCCCGTGAAAATGCCCTACCCCCTTAGAGGAAAACCCCAAAAAACCCCTCAAACCTCTTTACATGGAATAATATATCCCTCTAGTGTTGAGATGGTCCATAATATATAACGATGTAAATATTCTATATCTTCTATTCCAGGGAATCAATTAGATAAAATATTTTATTTATCCCCTCCATAAATTCATAAGAACTATGAGAAATAACATATCTTTTAAAAATGACACAATGAAAACATGAAAATCAAAAAATACATCGAAAATCCATACTAATTATTATGTTGGTATCATTTCCAAATATTGAATCAGTTTAATAATAATATTAGTGATATTTTTCTCAAATTCAGTTACGTACTCATCCATTAATGTAACATGATGAGATTATGATTCCATATTTCCCTCACTAGAACACATAGTATTAATATTATTTTCATGAGGCTAATCAACTAGTTTTACAGGGTCAATAATAATAAAAAATAACCAATAATATATCATTAAATATTAGAATCATAAAAAATAGAAGAAAATATACTAAATCAAACCCTTCAAACAATCGTAACCTAATAAATAAAATCTAACTTATCACGTTACATAATAAAATTCAATTCTAAAAATTATGATAAATATTTTATCTGAATCCCATCCTGATAGTTTTCAATGTATTTAGATCATATTTTATAACAATTCAAGTTGAAAATATTTCTTAAATTGTAAATCATGATAAATATATGGAGTGATATTGTCTAGATGTGTTTAGAATAGTTTTTGTGATGAATGTTAACAGTTGGAGTTGATGGAGTGGTTTTCTGATGAAAATATAATCTGGGTAAAAGATGATTTCATATTAAATTAATAAATATTCCAAATAAAATATTTTTCAATTAAAAATTTTTCAAAATTGAAAAAAATATCATGAAAAAAAATATTCTCAAAAAGGGAAACAATTCATATGGGAAAATTTGTTCATGAAGGAAAATATTTCTATAAAAGGATTAATATTATTTGGAATCTATAATAGAGAGTAATTTGTGAAAATATGGTGTATGAATCATGTGGGATGAAAATGAGAACATTTTTAGAAAATAGGTGGATATTTTTATTGGAATAGAAATGAAAATCATGTGAAAATAATTGGTCAAATAGATTATTTTTATTTAGTTTTCTTTTTGATAAAAGGGAAACATTTAATTTTATATGAGTCATGTTTTCTGAGGTCCTTAATGTATAAATATTCTCCCAATACCTTAAATAAGATAAAAGGATGCAATAGAAAAACATTAGAGTCAATAGGTAGACTCATTTTCAAAAAATGTATTTCACAATAAGATAATTATACATTTGTTATATTCTAAAAATTTCAATTAACATCATTAGAAGTGATTAAGAGTAACAAACATCAGAAACCTTTAGGTATACCATCCAATCATATTGTATTACTATACTATCAACCACTGTCATATTGTTGAATCATTTGATATAATAATTCATTCGAAAAGTTTGAATGTCTTTAAATTAATATAAATTTTTTAATTTTATCCCCGAGTCACTTCCAATCCACAATCACTATCCAAAACCTTTGGATATTTGATTCCCAATTTTCCTCCATCTTATTGATTACTTTTTTAAAAAAATTGTTTTCACAACCAAGCCTTAAAATATCCCAATTTAGAATCATTATACAAGATTCCCTAACAATTACACTATAATATTACATGGACGTACTAAAAATCATGTATATTCCACTATAGATAATACGGTTCTCCAATATTCTTTATGATTATCCGAACCCAATCACGGGATAAAATCACCTCAGAACATCTTTGATAATGACCTTTGTTAATATGTAAACTAAACATTGAGTCCCTTCTATAATTCATATATCCAATAGATTTTCTATGAAAAACTTATGAATTATGAGATAATTTTGTTGAATATGTTTTTTACTAGGATTAAGAATTGTTTGGCTCGAAATGAATACCTCTTTATGAATCATGGAATAGAATATAATCATCTTTCCTCCTTTTGAGAAAATCCCTACCACCATAGCAATATTATATCCTTCCCAACATCCATTAATGTGAAATAATCTAAATTTATTTTTTAGAGTGAAACTATTTATAAATTTTATCATACCCATATAATTATCATTATTAAAAAAATAAACACATAGTTATCCATGCTTTTATAATTTTCGCTATCCCCGTCAATGATAATGTTTAAAATACCTTAAATAAAATTATCTACTATGAGTTAAACTATCATTATTTCAAAACCTCTTAATTATTTGATAATCCAATTCATATCCTATAAATGTTCAATCCCAATATTAAACATTTTCTTACACCCAAATTTCATTTCTTGGATAATGTTATGGGGTGTAAAATATAGGGTGATTATCATTCTTATGATTTATAATTCAACGGAATTTTTTTCATTTACTCTACCATACATCTCATTTTATATGACTTCTCATTTCATATATTGACGTTTCTAACTAGTATTATGGTTATTGATTTTTTCCTCTCTTATGTTGATTGTATCCACCTTCTACTAGACATAAAAAAAACTAACTCTGTAGTAATGTACCAATACACAATTATCTCAAAATACATATACCCAAAATACTTTTCACTAAACAAATTTCTATTATATAGGAGATCCAAGACAATTTATCCATCATTAAATTAATTAATAAATTTACTATACATATACTCCACATTTCATCAATATATTGAAGTAGGACTATGAAACCCCCTTCATCAAACACCTTCTAATAATTAAAATGGTTATCACTTCCTTGAAAAAACAACCACATAATCATGTAGTATTTAAACATATGATTTCTATTCCATAGAAACTACATTAACATATAAATGATTTATTAGATAATTAACATAAGATCATTGTTTTTAATATCCTTAATTCCAATGAAATTCCCTATACTTATATCATCATCTAAGTCCCTATGAAGGAATATTTTCATCACATCCAACATATCCAAATATAAATTTGATTGGGAAATGAATATCAACACCTTATGAATATTCATATTTATAACTCTTGGGGAAAATATCTTTGAGGAATCCATACCTTATGATTTTTGAAACCACATTACAACTAAAATTTACTTGAACCTCCAACTATCATTAACATATTACATCAACTAACACGCACATTTTTTATTTAATTTTCCCCAATAGACCACTCTCTTATCTCCATTTTTTAGGACACATGGAAGGAATAAATCTCATCGCACTTGTTCATATTCCAAAAATTCAAATCCTCTAAAATTATATCATTATCGGTAACTACAACTCCCTATAATCCATTAAAATAAAGTCGTTCAAATCAGAACCATACCTATACACATGAAACTCTCTTTGGTGGTTCTCAGCTCTTGTGACTTTTTTCATCCTCCTTCTAGAATTGAAACTTATAATTTTTTATTTTATGGAGCCTTTTCTCAAGATTTAATAGTTATTGCGCTTTATGGTACATCAAGCCTTAGATAAATTATCAAAACCTAGACTCCTTTAGGAAAATTATGTATAATGTTTAGTGTTTCGGTACTAAAATTCTTCCATGACTCACTAGAAAATCTAAAATGTCTGGACATCCCATCATATGAACTACTTAATTTTATTATTCATTTATATCATATAATAACCCATATAATGATTTTTCATTTAATATGATCTCATTATTTAGGATCTTATTTGGAATTTTTCCACCTTATAAAGGGGTTGGTAACATAGTTGAAAAATAATATCTTCATCTCTATATCCCACAATGTAACAAACTCACGACATAGATCATGATTTTCTCATTCCTTGGCAACTACATGGACATAGGTGAGTGCATAGAATACACTGATATGGGAGAATTAACCCATACATTTGGACTAATAGGATTTTGGAAGATTTTACTCTAATAGAGAATAAAGACTCATGTTTATTTTTTATTGTTGTGTAATTAACACTTATCCAAAATCGCATTGGGGGATCCCTTGTAAATTCTAAAAATCAATTGTTTTTTAACAAATGGCCATCTAATCCTTGACAATACTTTATTAGGTTTGATATTTCCTAGTATATTCATTTTAATATATATTTATTTCCACAAATGAGTTGTACGAATGTATAAGATTATATGCTCACCTCTAATATCAGACTTCTTGCTCTTAATATTGTGACCAATCTCATATCTCAAAATGGATCTCTATCTAAATATGATTCAGAAAACATGAAACTTTTCATTGAGATAGAAAAACCACACAATAAGTGATACATCATCCATGAATGTAACTTATGATGTAAAATTTAATTATTGGGTGTTTTCCCATCACATTAAATATTATTCTATGTATTTTCATGATTAAATGTACCATTATTAGTAAATAAAAGCATTTCATGTGATAGAGAAGGGGTATGGATCTTGGGATGGACACTATTGTCTACATCCCAAGATCCATCTTACTTCACTATTATAATTTAAATAGAATAAATAAATAGATATTAATTAATTGAAATATTTTTTTAAAAATGGTAATTGTATAACAATATTGACAGCAAAACAACATTACATAAAATATGTCTATTTCAAATATTTCAATCACCATTTTGATGTATCAAAAACCCAAAAATGTTTAATTAATAGAAAACCCATGGGATCCATCGTGAATTTGGAAACAACCATGAATGGGACATACCAACTTAGAAGTGGACTTAATACCCCACACACCATACCTTCTCATTACCAAAAAACTACCCACAATAATGATACAAATTTTTAACATATCGGTATCATATCTAATAATATCCCCCCAACAAAGAAGGTGTTTTTAAATCTAATGAATTATCGATTTTCTAAATCATGTCAAAAATATTTTAGAATAATCATGAAACATAACATACCAACCAAAAACTGAAGGGTGGGTTTACTTCGTCATTGATAATGGGGATTGTGAGAAATAAAATGAGGATATTGAGTGGGTATTGATGGATATGGGTGATAAATCAAGGAGTTGGGGTGACCATGTTAGAGTATAATGGACTCTTAGTGGTGGGGTAGAGGCATAAGAGGATGACCATAGAAGTTGGTGAGGTATCATCACATAGCCATCAAGGTACAACGAGCTACATCAGAGCAGGGTTGTGGTGAGGCATGGGGAGGGGTGTTAGAGTTGTGTCTGTAGGTAGATGGGGAGGTCGTGTCTATCAGGAGGTGGGATGGTAGCACCAGTGATGCCTAAACATGAAGGCATCGGGAGTTGAGTCAGTGTGGAGGTGGGATGGTGGCACCATAGTTGCGTCAGTAGGGATGCATTAGAGCCGCATTAGAGCTGATTTGTTGGGGATGTGTCCCAGCTGCATCAGATCCAAAGGGGAAGGAGGAATCATGAGTTTATGAAGTGGGGGAGTATGAACAATGAGGGGGATGTGAATTTGATAGTGGAGAGGGTCAAGGGAGGGAGGGGATAGTCATGCATGAGTGTGGGGTTGCCGCAATGAAACACAGTTTCTAGAAAGTGTCGAAGTGACGTTAGGGGATGAGTTCATGGTGAGAAGGTCTAGGTTGAGGGTTCTAGGAGTCAAAAATCAGGGGAGGAGTGGAGGAGAGAATCTCGAATAGTGTGGAGGAGGACCCCAATGGGTAGTCAAAAAAACATAGCCACATATTGTGGATAGATATCAAGATATATCAATAAATTTAATAGAACTTTGGATATAAACCAAGATATATCGATGAACCTATAAAACTGTGGCTATATATATGTTGTTTAGACCTATTTTCTAATAGTGATATGGCTTCATGTTTTCCTTGTTGGATGAAAGAGTTTACTAATTATCGTTGAGGTAATGAATGCCATCAATGAGGATAATATACCCTCATTATAATTAATAATTATGTGAAATGTAAAATATTTATAAAATTATATAATAATAGAAATATTAACTATTCCTTGTCTAACATAAAAATAGACCCAAGTCCCCTAAAGTAGAATGTCCTACAATAGTTTGAGTTTCAAAGGTATGTAAATAATACACTATGCAATTACCCTATATTTCAACATAGTAAGAGAAATAATCACCATGATCCACCTATTCACTCCCAATCATTAGTTCCATTAAGAATTCTATATATCTAGTGGGAATGACTACACAAATGACAAGATACCCATATTTTTTTAGTATAAATAAAGTAACACATGACCAATTTTTCCTTAACATTAGTTCAAGAGTATAATATTGTATTCCATGATAGTATATATACTCACAATTAGCAACATGATATCATTTATCATGTGTTAAATCCATCAACCCCCACCAATAATTCTTTTTCATTAATTCTTAAAATATATTCCAAAAATGTAGTCATAACATAGGAGGTGTTTAGAGTCTATCATAGGGTCACAACATGAATACCATAACACCAACAATTCTAATGACTATCAGGTTAGGACATCAAGACTAGTCACCCTCATTGAATTTTCCACAATGTCCACATAATTTGACACTACCATTGGTCAAGACACTAGGACTTCATAACATTACACTCTTACATGGGTCATGTAATTGATGATTATGAAAACCCACTACCACCATTTAAGTAAAATCAAATAATTCTACCATTCCCCTAGGTCAGGACACATAAGGACTTCATGCCCATCCACACTGGTCCTCATTTATAATGACATGTAAAAACATCATCCCCTATAGTGAAATAAAATCATGATGTGTTCACCTATCAATTTGACACAACAGAAATTTCAAAACCAATATAGAATATACTATATAAATCTCATGATGGAAATTGATAACATACTATGAGAACAAAAAATCATTATAATCATTAATTTGCTATATATTCCATTATGAAAATCCTATTAGACACCAAAAATATAGAATAATATATAGTTTTTGGATACGTATATACATAAAAAATAACAAGTAATATAGATAAAACCACATTATTTAAAAATAAAATAACATGCCATTAGATTCTATTGTTCTTCTTAAACTACAAAATATATCACGGTGAAATATATAAGAATGTGGTGATCAATAATGATTGGTAAATGAAAAAGAAAATTATACCATAATGAAAACAATGATTATTAGTTAAAATGTATTTAAATATAACTTAAAATGGTAGATAAACATAAAAAAGATCATTGTATCATGTTATATGATAATTAAAAATGAAAATATAGGTATTTGGAAAAAAATTAATACATGAAATCAAATGCATAAGTCATGAATAACTACCCATATATCTCACTAATAATTTCCTGGGTATCCTCCCATGCACCAAAATTGGATTATCTTGAGATAAAATTTCATCGAATTCTTTTAGGTAAAGGTCATTCTGGTCCCACCTGGCACATTCATATTCTGATAATGTATTTTTTCCATATAGATCAATAAAAATAAATATTTATTTCATTATTTTTCACCCACGATCAAGGAGTGTGGACAACATTCATGGTTTTCCTTGACCATTGAAATACTAGTACATCTATGTAAATATCTTTGTGTGAAAATCATTATGGATATTCACATATCACATTTTGAGATGAAAAATGGTTAGATAACTTTGACAACATAAAGGGTTTATATAATGATTCAATGAAGGAGTTAATTATAGGGATAAGTTGTATCTCATAATATGTGTATTATAATGATATCAAATGTATTTTTTAAAAATATATTCTAACATGGGAAATTAGAAATCAAAATGCATAACTCAATTTAAATGATTGATGAAATAGGATGGGAGAATCCCCTGGCATTGACATAGTATTAGTATAGGTAAAGGATATACATAGAGAGGATAAATTATATATAATTATTAAAATATAATTTTTATTACAATTACACATATCTAATTTCACTGAAAATAAATAAACTAATATTATGAAAGGATAAATTCAATGAACATGTTTGAATAGAAAAGAAGAGAGAGAGAGAGAGAGAGAGATCGTTCATAGAGATGGGGATTCTTAAACCATGATAGAATATTCTTAATTTCTTAGGAACTCCATTAGAGGGATTTATATTGGTATAGGTAAATTAAGATCATGTTCAATTGGTTTTTAGTAAATAAGAATATGATTATGTGTTGGTATTTATAGTATACGGGAGGGGTCTTCATTATTAATGTACAATCATAGGTTTTGGACTCCATGAAAAAATAATTAAAATAACATAGCATTACATTGTTTATACCCACTGTATCCACCTAATATGACTGTTTTTTAATATTTTACAATTCCATGAACAAGTCATATTAAAATAATATCATTTTTAGTACATAATTTAGTCATGTTCATAATGAATTTATTTCAAAAATATAAAACAATATATAGGGTTTTAATGATTAATTAACGTTTTAAAATGTTTATAAAATAACATAGAAACTCATTTTTTGAAGGTTTAATCTATTTTTGTTCATGGTTTCATTTAATTTAATTCATTTATACCACATTTTATCGAAATATTCAACAGTCGCAAAATATTATGAAGAATGGATCATTATTTCATTTCAACTTGTTTCATTGTAAATTTTTTTTTGATAAAAATATTATCATCTATATAATAATTTTCATTTTTTAATAAAAAAAATAAATTTATACGAATTTACTAATTTTATGATAATAACTACTTTGAGAACCTTATTAAAATTGAATCTCAAATCATTAAATTTTGTTATAATTTATATCTAAAAAATTTATACGTAACATTAAAAATTTATTAAAATAACATTTATTTCAAAAAACATTTATCTTATGAACATAATTTCATAATTTATGTTATATATTTATAAATATTTAAATTTCAATTATGTAATAAAACACTATAATATTTATCAATCTATTTATATTATAAATTGAGAATTACTAGTAAAAAGGAATTAATATATTACATATTTAAAAAATAAAATTATATTGTTGTCGTTTAAAATTCAACGCCTTATTACTACAGTTCATGACCAAATGAAAAGGCGTGTGATGTTGGTGATATTATTGGATGGTTCATCGAACATGGTCTTTCCCAAAAAATTGATTTACATGAACTTCTCCCATTAAACATTTTTCTCAAGATTATGTTTTTGAATCTGTGCATGGGATTGATGTAGGTAAAATCCCAATTATTTAATCTACCTTTAATGATGTGATAAATTAAATTTTGATGGTAAAATATTATTTTTCAAGTCCATAACATCTTCTATACATGTAAATTAAACTATAACATAAACCATAACAAGTACTATTTTAAATTGTAACTTTTTGATGGATGCATTATCTGTGGTTAATATAAATAATGATATTTAAATCCAACAATCTATTTGAGTAAAAAATCACCAAATTAGTATATGTATTTTTTAAACATATTACTTAATAAATAATTTTTAGTAGAGAAGAAAATTAATTTATAAATCATCATGTTATTACATTATCCCTCATCAAAAATATCACCATAAAAAAATTATTTGAACAAGATCCAATGAGGATAGTTATGTTTCATCACCTCTTCTATTTCCCATGTTGTGTCCCCAATCATGTTGTTTTTTCAAAACTCATTGAGATGGCGACCCATATTGTTTCTTAGAACATTTTATCTACAACATATGATATTACCTGACAGCTCTATGTATGAATTATAATTATCCTAGGGTTTATTCTATGGGTTCAATACATTTTAGTGTTTGTTATTTACTTCCTTTAGAGGGACACATAGAGAAAACCATGTAATTGGGATGGGTTATATGGAAATCCTAGTTTATTGGAAACCACTATGATGTGATCAATGTTCTCAAGGAGGAAAATATATCATGGACTAAATGTTACATTTTTTATCAAATATATTGACTTTATTTTATAGTGATAAATTAAGAAACATACAAATATATTACAATAAACAATTGGTCCCATTAATGAAAGTCTACATATCATTTCTTTTTATTTTCATTAGATTTCACATGATGTTGACATATTTTAGCCTTTCCATTCATATATTTGATATGATCAAAGACCATAAGAATAAACACTCAATCAAAATCCTATCATATTGACCTATGAAACATCAACCCATATATTTCTTTTAATAGTTCTTTTTGAATTCTAGAATAAAAATATTGTTCTATGAGAACTCTACTAGAGGTTTGTGTTCATATTTTCATCCTTGTAAATGTATTGAATATGATCATAGTATATATTTTATAGTTTTAATAGTTCTCAAACACTGACCATCCATATGTGTATTCTAAACTATACTAAAACACATCTTTATATCCTAATCATGCTGATAGATTCTATAGAAAATAAAGGTATGACTGGGATGAATATTATATATAATGGAGATTCGAATTCTATGATGTATTACCACTTCCCATATGTGTAACATGGTTAGTTGTTCAAGAGATAAATATTACTTGATGTAAAATATGTTTTATAACATTTTAATTAATTTTACTACCACCTATATAGAGTTAGTTCCATTTTTATTCCTAGTGAGTCCTATGATTATATCTACAATTTTGTTTTCCAATTTACACTCTATTATAGGAATTTTCAATATCATACCCTCAGACTTATTTATTTATAATTTAATTGTTGACATATCTAACCTGATTATATAAAATTCACAATATCACTCATCATTTATTCCTCAAAAATATCATCACTATAAATAATATTTCATCCTTGAGGAATATAATAATCATTTTGATTTTCTATATTCAACATCATTTATTATGGGACATATATTTGGGTTCAAATCATTAAAAACAAATCATTAGAAATGTTTAAATAAACAATAGTAACTAAATTTTTTTCTCCTCATCACCATTTTCAGCCTCCATGGTCCTCTTGATAATAGATAGATGAGTTGTTAGTAGATAGAACATGAATGCATTTGAATTATTCTTATGTTCATCATTTTCATATCTAATAATATTGTATCCCTTTAAATTCTTATCAAGGATAGGGATGCCTGATTATTTCTACTTAGATCATCTCCCACATTATTCTACTTCCTAAGATTGAAATTTATTAAAAATTTACAATCCTTGATCATTCATATCCAGCTTCATTGATTTATATTGACATCAGTTTGAATGATTATATAAATGACACTTTTATGATCCATATATATTTAAAAAAATTCCCTATAAAATTAATATCTATAAAACATCAATGTGAAGACTCTATCATCCATTTCTAGATCATGTTTTGTGCATTTCTTTTTAGGAATCATTTATTTGAATGTTTTTTAGTCCATAACCATGTTATAATTCGTGAGTATAAAATTGAAAAAATTTTACACACTTCACTTTAGATCACAAATACATTCAAATTGGTGGGTAATATGTGAACATGTGTAAATATTAACATTTTATAAAACTATTGTAATATCTACTAAAATTAATTATTGTATAAAACATCACTCCCTTCTAAAATATGTTGTTTTGTGTTATTTTAATGCATGATAAATTTATCATAAGTCATTAACAGTAATCCATAGTCTAAAGATTATATGGATCTTCATCACATATGTATTTCTATCCAATCATTCAAATTCCATTATTTTTAAGTATCAATGGGCATCCCTTTGTTGGTGATGAAATTCCCAATGAATGTTACTCCATCCAATACTAGAATTTACTATAAATCACACATAACAATTCCATCTTCATCTCAATTAGTAAAAAATTAAATATTCGTTTAATATTCATACATTATTTTAGCAGAATATTATGACAATATATATAAACACAACCAAAATTTAATCCACCTAATCTGTGAAAACATTATTCAATATATCTTTCAAAATAATTTGAGTATTAGGGTGACAAAATATAATAAATATAAAATAATAGTGCCCATACAATATATGCAATGATTCTTTGGGTATTTCATACTTTTAAAAAATTACGTAATAATATTTTGACCATTGATCTATCATTGATAGGTTTTTGGCTCCACATAGAAGATTCAAAAATCATTAATATATGGTAGAAAATAGTTTTACATTATCTTGGTTATTTTTAGCTCATGATAATTGATGAATATGGTTATTGAACCATCCTTGTTCCTAAATAAAATAGGATCTATGAACCAAATACTAAATAATTTGGATGTATAAACACCATATCTAGATTCAAATGATGTTTCATCATCATTTCTTTAGGTTCAAATGTTTATGATCTATATAGACTCCTGTATAATGGCACTACTTCACACATATGCATGAATGAGAACTCATCCTCAATTCTTTGTGTAATTTAATGAAATTATCAATTAAACCGATCATTGTATTAAATTTGAGTGGGAATTTCATAATGGTTTATATATTCCTAGCACTGAATCATTTGATCTAGATATAAAAACACATAGTGAAATAATGCCCATTCTTGAGTTGAAAATAGGAAATGAGACATATATACACCCTTGCACTTGTATATAATCATATATAAAATCATGATATTTAGAATAAATTTTTTCTTCAAGAAATTTATTTCTTCTCTAAATTAGGAAATAAAATCCATTCACAATTAATCATAGAATTATGATAAGGGAACTATACTAATGGTCATTGGGATATCCAATCCACAAATAAGAATAGATGAAATGTCATAAACATGAGATACAATAATTTCTCTATTTTCAATTTTAATAGATACATAAAATTACATGTTATATGTGGGTGATTGAATAGTTTTACAAAAAATTGTTAATATAAAAGAATTCATTAAAACAGAATCAAATATTTTATTCTATATCAGTGAATTAATTACATATGTAATTGTTATCAAATAATTATTTCAATCCACCATGGTAGTTTTATGGGAATATTTTCACCTTTGATATGTAGTACATGGTGGGTTTCTTCACTATTTATCATTGATATCCATTAGCATAGTTCAATTATTTTCATCATTACCTTGTTATTTATAATTAAATAATTGGACATAATGATGTCTGTTGACTGGAGAATTATTTTTTCATCATGTACATGAGTTGTTCCTATATTAATTCATTATACCGTATCCCTTACTTCAAAAAAATTAATCACTAGCATTTCCTATTCATGTAATTTCAATGATTATTCTTCCAACAACTTTTAAAATTTTGATGTTAGACTTTGTTATCATCATGATATTTCTCCATCACTCAGCCAATATTGATATTTATTTTCTAATTCCTCTCTCATAACCCCTAAGATACACTAACCATGATTTCATATATTAGGGAACACCAAAATATTTCCACATAGATTTAAATGTCATGAATTACTAATGATATATAAAAATGTAGTTTAGCCCACTTATTAAGAGTTCAAAAATACATTTGGGTTCAACAAAAATGTAGGAGGTGTATCAGGCTTGAATTTTGAATTTTTTTTCATAGACCCAAATCTATATTTCATCGTTTTTAATGACTCTATGGAACCCCTATAAATTTTTAATAATAGATTTTTTGGAAGATACATATCAGAAAACGTTTTATTAGATTCATTCCACTATACTGTTTCAAAATCCTCTATTGGATTCATATTTTAGATAAACATCAACCATTGATCAGATTCACCATCCAAGTTATAGTCATAAATTAAAAAAATAACTTATTTAATGAATTTATGGATATAGAAATCCTTTTAATTTTTTTTGATCCATTATTAAATGATATATGGATGGAAGATTGACATAATATTGAATTCATTTGGATGTAAATGACATAATTGAAAACAAAACCCTGGGGAGAATAGAAAACATCATTATTCTATTTGTATAGGCAATGTAGATGACATTGGTAGTTGATCTGACAATCGTTTTGCGGTTTTGGGAGAAAGTGATTGTCATAATTCCACTGAAGGGGCTAAAGCGGAAGTTGATCATGGATAGGACCGATGATTGAGGCCAGATGAAAATGGAGTGGTATATGATTCTACTTCCGAATCATTATCTGTTGATCGCAAGGAAGTGAAACTCGCGGAATATTATCTAGGATCTTCTAAAATGAAATGAAAGAACACTCTCATAGATTCATATGGTTTTATAATGCATTCACGGAGATCACGAAGACAAAAGGACTACTCAAATATACCTATCCCTCCTATTACCAGATCTTCTAGAAAAGGTAACCCCACCCCCCAATTTTGACTAATGTCTATGATAACTCAATGACTAAGTGTAAAATATTTTCAATGCTTGTGGAGTTAGCAGCTAATGAGGTGCTTTAATCACAAGTAGGGGTTCCAGATGTCCCTATGCCAGTGGTTGACAACAATGAGGCGGAGGGATCATCCCAAGAACTCCTCATGCACACTAATGAATAAATGTTAGAAGAGTCCTTTTTGAGGAAGATTTTAGAGAAAGATGCTCACGGTATGTTTGAAAGACCGCTGCGTGTTGATTTGAATGACAAACAGTCTTCTTGGATTGATAAACAGAATATAATTCTGATTTGTGGCTTCAACTACGAGAAAACAAGCTTGGAGGAGCATGTGCAGGATTTGGAAAAGATGTCCCTATGTTTCGATGATCTCATAAAGCAAAACCCAGAAATTGAAGTTACCTCTATTGAATGACGTCTTCTTAAGGTGCAGAATTCAAACCACTTTAGATTTTTATGTAATGGATCAACCATTTCTTATGAGGCTTGATTTTATGTATTATGAATCTAGTTGGCTTCTCACTTTTTACTTAAAAGTGTTTATGAAATAAAAAAATTTAATTTAGATGAGGAAATAATTTAAAATTTCTCATTCACAGGGGGTGTGGGTTTTAAACCATATTCTTGGTTCTATTAAGAATATGAGTGGATATAATAATTATTTTCATGATTATCTTGTATCCTCTACACGTTGGGTTGTAAATATCATTTTCTAATTTCCCTTGTCATTATTTTTTGACTTGGTTCCTCTTATTTCCAACTGTTCAACAAAATAATAGCAAAATAAGTGATGTGAATTATTAAAATACAAAACGCATAAAAGGGAAAATTTGAATATCAAATGGATAACGTCAAAATTTCATAAGTTCATTATCTAAGTAATATCAATAACTGAATATATGTAAAATTTGTTTTTTAATCATATAATTTTTATTGGAATTTTTATTCCCTTCATAATGGTTAATAAAGATCACACATATTTACTGAATAATATCCCCCAAAGTGTATCAAAATAGGTGTGAGAAAATTTATCATTGTAGTGAACTGTTTGATTATTCTGTTAATACCATTTTCAAAAAATTTTGTGTTGTAACACCTATGTAAAAACATTCCACATCCACAGCCACTTATAGTGTATAGACAGGGTTTTTACTCCAAAAAAACTAACTCTAAAATTTTTAACAATTTAGGGATAGTTTATTACGTTTTTTTATTCCATACGATTGACTATGGTTTTATGATCATAATTCCCAAAAACAACCAGAGCATTCACTAATATAAAATGTGAAAACCCAACTTCGTTAAAAAAATTAATTCGGGATCTATTACATAAATAACAACATAATCTAATTCCAAAATATGGAACTTCCATGTGTCATTGGGTAACATGATACATAGAACCAGAATATGGAATAATGGTGACAAATTTATATTTATAAATAAAATAACAAGCTATTAGATTCATTTTATCTTCTAAAACTACACAGGAGAACCATGGGATCTACCGTTGAATGTTGTGAGATAAAAATCCCGGTAAGGGAATAATAAACGAATAAAATAATGAAAATAATACATGCTATTCAGGACTTTATAATTGTGTCATGAAATGGGTGATAGAAGAAACAATTCTCAAATATTAATGATATGTGAGGATTAGATCAAGGAAATATATGGGTGTAAAAAAGAAAAAACATGAAATCATAAACAAAATTCAAGGCTAAACATTGAGATATCATAAATATGTACTATAGAAAACATCCCATTTACCAAAAATGGAACATTGTAGAGTAAAAAACATTATCCAATGAATTGGAAGGATATATAATTTATTTCCCTCCCATCATATTCATATTATATACACGAATTTCTATTTCATGTAGTTAATTTAATAAAAGGATGTATTTCATAACATCTAATCACACGATTAAAGACAATAGGTTATATACATTGGAGTCCAAAATAAAATAAGTATTGTAATATTTAGTTGAATTCTTTAATAGAATAAATTATATTAGGTATTGAAAAAAAATTATTTTGTCATTGATAATCATAAAATATTTTTGGCTTCTTGGCTTCTGTATAAAATGATTCAAGGAGGGGTTTAATGACGAAGAAATGTGGCCTCCCATTAAATCAAAATCATAAGGACTATAAATCTTTACTAAAAAAAACTCCAGTATCCTAGATACAATGGTTAAATAATTACATTGTAATAAGATACAAAAAATCACATCCCAAAAGACTGAATAGTATAATTTTCTTATTAAAGTAGATATATAAATTAACCTAACAATACATTTGAAAACAATTCATTTAGATCATAATTAATGTAAATATTATTCATCTTTGAACTCATTCAATGATTAATTATTAAAACCTTGGGTAAAGGATACCAAATAATTGGAGATCTCAACAACTTAGTTATGGTTATATATAATGGAATCTATGATTATTAATAATGTAATAATAAATATTTCATGTTAGATGACTGAAAAACATTATAATAAATCAATACAATGAACTTTATGGATGTTATTATACGAATAAATGACGGTCTTATAATTTCTTATAAATAATTCGATGAACTTGAAACATATATATGGATGTTATACATATCCGAATAATCACGTAGACATTAAAATATATTATACTGATGGAATTAATAGTTATATAGATCAGAAACATATGGACAATTCCTCATGCCAAGATATACTATATAAATGGGTTACCCTTTAACTAAATATCAAAACTAGTTTTTATTATTAGACATATCAATGCACTGAGGGGATATCAATAATCCTGTCTAACAAATCTCTATAATTGCAGTTCATACCATAAATTGTGAATGATCAACTCAATTCATAATAAATTTACATATTAATAATATATGTTTTCAGAAAATAATATGGTTTTTCAAATTATTTCCCTATTTGATAATTAATAATTTATTTTAAAATACCATATATAATAATTGTAAATGGTTTAGTAAATATTCATATTCTCAATACAGAAAATATGGATGTTAATAAGAAGTGAAGTGTCTAATGACCATATTAATGAAAATGATTCCCATGAAAGTGAAAAACCAAAAAATTATTAAGAAATAAGATGCAGCAATCAATTCAGTAGAAAATTTTGTTTTGTAATAAAATCAAATCATTTGAATAAATATTGATCTTGAAATTGAAATATTAAATTAATAATTAATTTTTGATTATTCATTGTTAAACAATTTAGAATGTGTGGAATATGGACAATATTATAATATGGTTATAGTGGAAGGAAACAATGTTAATGTTGTATATATAAATAATTTTATTGTTAAAAGTTTTTAAAGAAATTATAAAATGAATATCTTGGAAAACATAAGAAGCATTTCTTTTAAATTTTTTAAAAACACATGGATCAATTCAAACACAATTAATAATTTTTTTAGTAAAAAATGTACTTTTGAAAATTAAGGTTAAAAAAATATACATATGAAAGTCAACTATATCTAATTAAAATATAATTTTTTTATTTAAATGCTTTATTTTACAAGTTAATGATACAAATAGAGAAAATGAAGGAATAAAATATGGAAACTCCATAAATATCTTGACGAGAAAAAAAATTTCAGCTTCATAATGATAAATCATAGGTCTCTTTAAAAAATTAAATCAAAAAATAATCAAATATTTAAATATACATTCTTACTTATTTGTAAAATTTTATATTATGACCCCAGGAAACACAAGAACATGAATTGAATGAAAAATACACATTAATAAAAAGGTATTCAAGTTAAATATTTAATCCGGGGAATATGTGCACCAAAATAAAATTTTTATGTGAATGGAATCAAATATGTCTCAACAGAATATAAATTAATAAAAAATCCATTATAATGATCATTCATTTTAAATTAGGAATATTTAATTAATAGTTAATTCATAAAAACATAAATAAATAAATGATATGAGTTATAAAATTGATAAAATATAATTACACATTATCTTTGGAAATCAAATTTATTGTGGATGCGATATGAGGAAATAAAATGAAATTGAGTTTGGAATCCCCTTATCACATGACATATTTTGAGTCAAATAACATAAATTAAAATAATTTTAATTTGAACTTATGACACCAAAAAATATAAAGGATTCATGATATAAAATTTAGAATGGAATTGTATACATAATATAATATAAATTCAATCATAAAAATATAATATTTTTATTTAAATTGAAAGGAAGTTATAAACCATTACCTAATATCCCACTAATCACATAAATGCATTTCCATTTTGAGTAAATCATTATGTTAATTATTCATTCTCTTAATTAACCTGTTTTTTATAATTGTTTTAATTTTTTAATACCAAGGTATATTTAATTTCGTAATCAATTATGTTCTTGATGGGAATTTCAATGATACTCAGTAAATATTTCCAAGATGACTTACATTGTTTAAATATGGTAATAATATTAAATTTTTTATCATAATTACAATTATAATAATGAGATTATTATCATTTTAAAATAGGCATTATAAATATTAATCCAACTATGAAATAAAATTTTTAATAACGAATGATGGTAAACACATGAAGAAGTTATGTCCTATGTATCTGTGAGTAATGTTTCAATTTTTAATGATAATGATTAAAAAAACATATGTAACATCCAAGGCTTCCATGGTACACTTCATTTTGAATAATACAGCAGTGTGTGTTGTACTCAACTTCGAGTTCTAAAACACCACAACCAATCAACTAGCCGTTATTTATAGTAATACCCACTTTTTTAAATTTTTTAATTTTTATCATTCAAAATGGACTTCATTTTTGGATTCCTAATATCAAAATTATCTTAGGGTGAATTTTTGGTACTTTTTGGAAAACTTTCATATTTTGATGAATAGTGAAAATAACTAAATTTAAATTAAGAAATAATTTATTAATAGAAATAATTAATGGTGATAAATTATTAATTTCGGTGGTTTTAAAGTATATTTAGAATATATTTTTACCATATAATACATTTTTGGTTATTGGACGTAATTTCACATTTAAACTGGACATAAGAAAGTGTCAATCTTTTGACAGTTGTTATCTCCTAAAAATACCCTTTTTGTTTTAACAACTGGAAGTAATTTTAAATTAATTTCTGCCACATTTATGTTTTTGAATTTAGAAAAATTGATTCCATATTTAAAATCAAGAGGTCCAAATTGTGTAAATATTTAACATTTATTTTTAGACATTTAGAATAATTACTTCAGTAAATGTTTTATTTACCATGGTTAAAGGATAAATCCGGTAAATAAGGGAAAATAAATATTATAGTAATATTAAATTTCCCTAAAACGTGTCCTAACCCTATTTGATGATACAATTCCAACCATGGGAATCTTTGGGTCGATTTTAGGGCCCAATTGATCCACTTGTATGTGATAATGACAGTTTATATTAATTAAGCTAAATTAAATTCAAAAATGACAATATCATATGTCTTTTAGAAAAACATTTTTTATATAGGTTTATATATGTTATATTTTAGACTATAAATATTCATTATAAATATAAAAAGATTTAGTACATAATTTTATTTTATTTATTATTTTTAGAAACTGAATAATTAAATTTATTTATGACACAATATTGATGCAGTATTTTCCATATTAATTAATGAGTAAAATAGTTAGTATTATAAATGTAAAAATAAATATAATTTGAAAGTTTTAATTAAATAAACGAATTTAATTGGTTAATTTGAACTTTTTGGGTTAATTAAATGAATTTTTTTAGAGTTAATAATGTTGTTAAGACTTTAATAGAAATTAATTATTAAATAGTGTCAGAATTGACATATATGAGTTTTTAAAACAAATATTATATTATTAATTGATATTATATTCCTAAAAGTCTAATATTAGGGTAAAGGACTTATATAATGATATGTGTGTTATTAATGGACCACTTGAGGGTCCTTTAGAAGTTTATAGTATGTTTATGGACTATATAATATAAAAAACAAAGAGACATGGTAAATATCAAATTATTTAACTAAGAGTTAAAAATAAAAGATAATGTTAATATAGTTACCCAAACATATCTAAATTCTATTAGTTGAGTGGTTTCGAACAATCCTCACCTATACATTGAATAATCCCTTTTGGAGCCTTTAGAAACAGAATATGAATATTTTATAAATTAATACTTTATGTATTTTCTAAAGAGCCCCTTCTCACCCTTATAAAAGGACATCACTTATAACCAATTAATCATCCCATAAAAGCATTTTGGTTCAGCCAACCCCTGACTAATTATCATATATACTATCTCCCTTCAATCTAGAGGCCTATTTTTAATCATAAATCCAACCTACAGAGACCTTTTGATCAAATCAAATGGAAGAACCTGAAGAAGAGGTAATGTTTTCACCACCCTCTTTCAAGTTCCTTTCTTATTAAACTTATTCTATCATTGTTATTTCAATTCTAAAATAATCAATCCATTATATCCTATATACTATGATGTTATTATAAATATGGTACAACAATATTCAGTATTCTATAACTCCTTTGAATGACATGTCACCATACGTGCGTACGTACTGCTTACTGTCTCCACGTCATGGTGTAATTTTTATTCAAAACATTAGTATTTGGATGGTTATGATAATTATGTGTAATTAAGGTAAATAATAAATATAAAATTATAATTATTATTTAAATATGATATACCATAAAATTATTTATGATTTTGTTATCAAAATAATTATATTGTCACTCGTGCGTACGTACGGACTACCGTCTCCACGAACGCGATGAGATTCATTTCCCATCATATCCATTCTAGAATAATTATCATTTGATGATTAAAAATAATTTTTAAAGACATGATATAATTCAAGATATGAATAATATATATCCCATCCATAACAAATATGGCTCACATAATAATGAATATAATGAAAAATGAATCCGCTAATACTAGAAACGATGATAATACTAAGATATTATTAGCAAATCCATGTTAAAAGATTATATATGATATCTTATTAATGTATATGATTCTTTTATAATTTAATAAAAAATATTTCACCATTATAAATAAGGTTAACCTACCCTAAACCAAGGAAAAGTACAAGGTAAGGGTTTATTTCACAATATCTTCATTATTCGAGGTTCTTTATACGAAATTATCTATTGGGACATCTTTATCATCCACATACATGCTTCTTAAAAATACATTTCAAAACATTTTTACTATTTACTAGACAATGGGTTAATTTAATTTATACCACTATGTGTTTTCAAAGTAATCTTTCCATCGTTTTCTGAACAAGGTACTTTTTGACCTTTTTGAAAAAATTATGTTAAGAATTTTTTTTACATATACGGTGGGTGCAGCTATTTTACGCCGTTATAAAATTGTTGAAGCATCCCTAACAATATTTTAAGATTATTTTCAAAGTAAATGTTTTCTTTTATAAGTATGTGACTTTAAAATTATTTAGAAAAATATATTTCACTCAAATAGTTTTGATTTCATCTATGTCAACATCCTTTGATGGAGTTTAAGCTTATTTGAGGTTAATTTATTATGATACAAAACTTCTATATTGTATTGAAGGTTTTGTGATGGATTTGACTATGGATGTGTTATTTTTATACCATTCATGGTTTATGGAGAAAGTATTGAAATTTCATATGATTGTTTTAATACGAATGTTTATGTTATGTTTAAATATATTCATATGACGAATACATTTCACTTAATATGTAATCGGTGGAGCCCTCTATAGATCCTCAAGGCATCGGTAGGTCTCATTAGACAATCTAGTGTCTAGTCATAAGGCCTTGAAAAAATATTATTTTTAGTATTGTCACATGTCCATGACTATGTGGTTATGATAGTCTGGCATTATGCATTCAATCATTATAAAAGTGGTTAGTGATATTGCATGTGAGTATTCGACTAGTAGAATATCCATGTGAATAATTAAATGGAATTACTTCATTTTATTTTATACATATTATGCTGATTTTATCATTTAAAAGGATTTTGTTTTTGTTATAAATTTCCTTAAATGTTCATGCTTATTTATTAATGTTTTCGTTGTATTTTTATCCTTAATGAGAAACTACGGTCACCACATTCTATGTTTTATTTTCCCCAGGATTCCATGAAGTGTGTTGTGATTGATATACAAGGTTATTCAAAGTGAATAATGGCATTCATAAAAGATTATTTATGTTTTTTTTGTTATAATGTTTAGTGTAACCTTCATGTCTGTAATCTATTTTACAAGACTGCTATACCGATCGGTCCTTCGAGACATGATAACTTATAATCATGCCAATGTATTAAAATAATGCACCGACTCTAGGTAACTGGGTTCGGAGAGTTACAACATATGTATAATTCTATCTTTTAATAATGTTAATTATTTAATAAATATAATAAAATTTATAATAATATACATATATAATCCATCCATATGATGTGGGGGTGAAAAACACATTACATCTCTAATTAGAGGTGGTCATCCACATGTATGCACGAGCAACCTTATTATCATCAAATAAATGGAATTTTATTAAACTATATGATATATTACAATTACATAATTATAGAAATTCCAATAATATCATATATACATATATAATACATAATCACATACATTAGTGAGAGATGATTATTGAAAATGAATTAAATTTGTTAGTCAGGTGGTAGTTCACCGTACACATGAACGACAACTTAATTTACCAATTGATAGAATCATAGATGGATGTTGGTTAATAGATTAAAATAAGAACCTATTATTATATTATCGATATATATGATATTATCTAATAATTCTATAATATAGTTCAAATTTGATGAAAATTTTTAGAATATATCAATCACATCTCCAATTATAGGATTTTTAATAATTCAAAATCATTTAATAAAATGTTATTTTTTTTAAAATAACATTAATGAAAGTATTTAAACTTCTAATTTCATACATGAATTGTTTTTCAAATATATCCATCACATCTCCAATTTTATGATTTTTAATAATTCAAAATAAATAAACAATATTTTATTTATTATAAAATAACATATATGTCATTGCTGAAACTGCTAATTTAATTTAACATTAATCACAACATGAAAAATGAATAATTCGAATCCATATATATCTAAAATAATAAGTATGATATATTTATATATTAAAATATTAGAACAAAATGAGTCACTCAAATTATATATCTTTAAATATTTTCAAAATATTTTATTTTATTTTTCTATTAATTAACAAAATAATATGTCGGTTTTCCCTAAGAATTTATGTTATTTATATAATCTATAAAAATATAAATACTTTACCATTATATAAATTATATAACAATTCACTATAAAATAATTAATATTTTCTCACAACATTTTTTTCCTCAAATGGGAACACATAAGAGATATTTGATTTCAATAATGTAAAATTTTCTGTTTTTCATTACCAAATATATTATTTTGGTCGCATACATGGAAATGTATCACATTGAATATTAATATCAAACCAAAGGATATAATGGTAAAAAAAATTATCCATTGATATTGAATGAGAAAAATTGTTTCCTTATCAATTAATTTTATCGTCGGTTTACCAGATTTACTCTTTTACCATAGAGACAAAAAAATTCATCTTTTACAATTTATTATGATACAAAATTAGGAAACCCATATTAAATAATAACAATTCTGATGATTAAATTAAATATCAGATTTATCAAAATTAAATCACAGTAAATTTTAGGAACATATTTTATAAGAAACTCATAAAGAGAGAGGATAAAATGTATTACATGAATATTCCTTTTTAAGTCGAATTTTTTCTATACCGAGGTAACTAATACTTTTGATTATTACTTAATTAATTATATTTTTTAAATAAATGTGTATTATTTTAATTTATAATAAAATTCAAACTAATATTATATTTTTTAAAATTAAAATTAATTAATGTTGTATAGAAATCTATATTTGTCATCATTAAATGAATGAGAAATTGTTTCCTTGAAAATTCTCAAAATATCACTAGAATATGATTAAAACATTATAATTGAAACACATGTGATATTTTTGATTAGAAAAAATGAAAAAATTTATATTTATTTGTTATATTAATTTCATCTAAAAAATTAAGAATATTATAATGTAAAATATATTTTTGTATCTTATAATTACATTCCAAAAAAATGATTTCTTATTTACAAATATAATAGCTTTATCTAAAAATTTTATATAAAAATTTTAAAAATTGTGTTTTTTATTAATAATTTTAATTATAAAAAATAACTTATTGTATTTATGTTTAAAATTTTATATTATATAAGGGTTTTTTAAAAATTCATTTTACATCTAACACGATGTATATATGAAATCATATAAATTTATAATGAAAAATAATTTCAAAAATATTAGTGTGTTAAATTATATGCAATAAAATCAATAGTTCCCTTGAAATTCTATTTTAGTAATAATTATTCATTCAATTGTTGAAAACCCAAATCATTTACTTGGATACTAAACAATATTTTAAAAAGAGGAAATCATAATGGTTTCCTCAAATATTATGTTTTTATTTTCCTAGATATAGAAACAATTGGTCGGAAGTTAAAAAATAGACATATAAGTGATGAATAATGTCCATTGACTAAAAATTAGTTCTATAGAACATACTCATGGTAATATTAATAAACAAAATCTATAAATCAGTGAGGGGTGAAAAAATCATTGATTACTCTTAAATGAAGGTAATACTATTTCATTTCTGTTTGAGGTTAATTTTCCAAGAGTTGGGAAATAATTTATCATCTAACCAAAGAAAAAATAAAATCAAACTTACATTATAAATTTATTTTCATCATACTATTAGTTTCCACAAATATCTCATATTTTTATCAAAGTGATTATTATTTATATTTTTTATTTTTTATATCTGAAACACTTAAATCATCATATAATAGATCATTCAATCCCAAAATGAATAACTAAATAGTCATCCTATATTAAACAAAAATAATGGATATAAAAATGTAAGATAATACCCATATTTAATAATCCTTCATATGTTGAATTAATACATTAATCTGTAATAAAAAAACCAAAGGTTTAACATCAATATTTTCCTTTAATAATAAATCTTGTATTCAAAAAAACCACAATTTACTAAACTGGAATGGTTTTTTAACCTCAAGGGTTTTCTAACTACTTTAATATTACATATCCAATAATATAATCATATTCTTACTAAATAATCATTTACATTAAACATAAAGGTTATATATACTTCAACCTAATAAAATGTCTCCTGTAATATCACTTATCACCTAAAATCAAAGTGATTTTATCCTATCAAATAGTTCCCGCATTTTTTAGTTAGATCCCTAGAACCCACTTCTATGTACATTAAGATAACATTAATTGATATTTTTAAATATTAAAAAACTTTTGATCACATAATGATCATTCTCATTTTTATTATATTATGTGATAATTTTTCATGAGTGATGTAATACTAAAAGACCATATCAACTCCCATGTATGATGATAACCCATAAGTCCCATGATCGAATACTTAAATATATGTTATATATCTGAATAATATAATTTGGGGTACATAGTTGATACATGATATCATGGTTGGACACTCATTGGATTTGGAGGCACCTTCTCATGGTGTACACATTTGGTAATATCTTATGTATGATATTATCAGAAGGAGACCTTCCTGTGTGAAATCCATATTTCAATGTGTTATTGGGTGATCGAATATTCATATTTGGGTATTGATACCTATACATTATGAATATTATTTTTGTGTTTCGTAAGTCACGTACATCGATGTATTGATGAAAACTATGATGACAAATGTTTATGTTGAGGTAGGATAAAATGGGTGCATAATGAGTCATATTTTATTAATTAATATTGATTCAAATGTGTTTTCCCATATATTATTCATCAAAAGAAAGAAATTTATTTCAATTTTATGAAATATATATAGTCTAAATAAATCATTTTCCTTGATGTCCTATAGGAAAGATTGGTTTTTTAAATTTCAAAAAAAGATACTCCAACACATATGTTGTTGGAACCCATATGAAACCAAATTGATTAGAGGTATACATATTGATGGATTATATTATAAATTTTAACTGGTATGAGTAAATTATTTTATTGATAAATTAGCATATATCTCTATGGTTTTCCGGTGTGATTTTATTTTATGCCCATGGAATTTAGGATTCCTCTCAAAATGAAACAAAAAATGATTTTTAGAGAGTCACACAATAAGTATACCTTATAACTCCATTAAATAATATATTTTAATATATTATTTGATAATATGAATAAAAATTATTCCTAAATTCGGATTAATAAATTATATTATTTTCATGATCCCATATATTCATTTAATAGTTATTCCAGAGGATATTCTGTAGGAAAAATATTTAATAAATATTCATTCATTATTTAGTGTATATAATATTTACGTATCTATTGGAAAATAATTAAATGATATTTACTTATTAAAGAAATGGTCAATTTCAATTCCATATAAATTTTATTTAAGAAGATATAAATAATTTTAATTGTCTAGTGAGAAGTAATATATACTATATATTTTATAAATAAGTAATATATAATTTATTTCATGGTTTAGGTCATGTCATGAAATAATAATATAGTTTTTATTATAAGAATGTGGTTCTGTATGGATTAAATAAATAATAATGGGAACTTGTTAAATTATTTATTTCTTACCCTAGTTGTATATGAAACAATATATATTTTTTTCCAAAATTTATAATTCATTTTTGTCTGTAAAATTACATCCAAAGTGAATCCTCTCATGCCTTGGAAAGATCCTTTTCAATTAATGCTCCAATGGAAAAATAGTTATCATCCTCCACTTTGCACTCTCAAGTGTATGGTGATGAAGAAAAATAATTTGGATGTGATTCTCACGTAATTGAATGGTGAATGAAATAACAAATAGAATATATTTTTCTAGTACATAGAGATTCCTTCAATGACATTTGGAGATTCGTTGACCATGTGTAAATCCATACTACATGGAAACTAATATTGATTCATAATTGTTGAATGGTTTGGAAAAGATCCGCATTATGATCCATTAGCAATGAAATTTTTTTAAATATTATTATATTTAAATTTAATAAATTTAATATTATTATTATTTTTAAATATTTCTCTTCAGTTCTAATGATTATCCATTTTTTATATTGATTGAATCGATTACATTGATCAATATGTTTATCATCTGGTAAATCCCATATTAATCATCAATCGTTGGAAAAAATAAATATTGGTAATAGCTCATAATATGCTTCTAATACATTCATATCCTTTATATAGTATTATATAAGTCACAAAATTATTTTCATTTATTTAAATATTGATCATTTATTTACACATTTATAATTATTTTTCAATTCCAATTTAATTTTTTATTATTTCGAATTGTGAGATTTTTTTATTCCACTTCATTTATCATAAATCTAATGAAATAGAATAATTTTATAAAAGAAATATTATCTAATATCTCATTAGGTGGTCCTAAGGAATATGGATGGATTATATAATAGTACACTCTATATATCCCAGAGGTGCACACCATAAACTATTCTTTAAGTTATCAGGAATTAATTTAATTAATTTCCATTTAAAATCATTGTGAATTTATTTATACACAACTTGTTGGTGGGGTCATTCTATCACATAGTTTTTTAGAGTAGAGGATATGTAACATTCATACATGTCATGTTGTCATTTAGTTAGAGACAAGACATTCATATTCATACACAATCTACATTATTAGTGGCCATGTAATATTGATACCATACACCATGTAGCCCACGTACACTCAATTTAGTGGAAACATATCCATGGAACACATAAGCACTATGTTCTTATCCATGTGTCATATATAGAAGATAATAATAATAAATAAAATGTATAATAAATTTCTATGTGTTGTGATTTTACAAAATTACATCAAATTTATGATTAATTTATTTCACTGGGAAAACCATATGAAGATGTTCATACATGTGGTAATTAAGTTGATAGGATATGTCATTTTATGGATTATATTTATATATTTGTCTGTCTGTGTTTGTGTGTGTGTGTGTCTAATAAAATTATATGTAATGTTAGAATCTATTTATCATGAATAATTCATTAAAATGTTTTTACTCTACAAGAATTGACAAATAACAAACTATATAAATATAATTTGAACCCTCTGATCATTATGTTGATATTGAATTTCAAGAAATTTTGTTATAATTTATGTATATCACATGTTTCAAATGATAATTGAATATTATTATAATACATGATGGGTAGTTCAGTTTGGTACTCATTATAGTTTCTCCATGTTACATTTATATTATATAATTAGTTTTAAATAAATTAGTTCAATTTGTTTAAGATTACGATAGATGATAAAATCCACAAATGTTTAGATGATAGTTGTGATAAAACAATTGATTAATTAAATATGAAAATTAATTTATTCTAGTATGATTTATATTAAATTTGAACGATTATAATTGAATACTAATATTGTTAAATTTATAATTTGTTGCCTACATATGGATGATAACGATCTTAGAATAGACATTGGTGTTTGGTTTCAATCATTTAATTTATTATTAATTTAAATTTTTAGCATCCATGTCATATATCATCTAATTATATAATTTCTGGGGTTTCTCATGATTCCTTTTATGTAAACCAATTAGATAGTCTTTCTTGTTCCCCAGATCTACATTTGAGTAAAACCATATGTAATTTATGGGGCTCCCAAATATTGTGGAGGTAATTCAATTTTGGAGTTGAGGAATAACCAATATAACAGTGAAAAAATCGGTGGATAGATGGAATGATAAGTAAAATAACCATTAATGGTTCATAAACTTTTTCCACTAGGATAATTGTTAGTTTATCCTCTATAATGAAAAAAACATTAGTAAAATTTCATGGTCCTTCAATATATTTATTTTATTTCATTCATGTATCCCAGTTATTTAATTTTAGATTATTTTTCATGATCACATGAATTGATGAATTTCCAATCATGTAATATAGAGATACTATAAATTGGATTATACATTAATAATATCTAATTAATGGTTGATCGATAAAGTAAATAAAATTGATATTTATAATCATGTAATAATGTTAATATTTGGATGTTTACTCATAAAAGATAAAATCCCTCAATTATATATATATATATACACACATATTTATATATATATTAACTCATTATAGCCTTATACTTATTCAATTAAAATCAAACTATAGTTCAAAGTCCTTGACTAGACAAATTTGTAGTGGCTTTAATTATCAAGGAATCCTAACATGTGGTTTTTGGTTGAAATAACTTACTTCACATCTAGGGAAGACTGATAAATAATTAAATAGTCAAACTGAGAGGTAGGGTTTATGAAAAACAATTTATGGATTTATGGATTAGGATTTACACTAAAGAAATCATGGAAGAACCTGTTAATATAGTTAAAATTTGTAATTCCAAAATAAAACATTTAAAAGTATTCAAATAAAGTTTGCTAGGGTGATGAGAATTTCAATATAGTTCTTTAAAACTAGAATAACGAATCAACAGGATATTATATCACTAATTGTGTAACACACTGAGATTTCATAGTATGTTATATTTTCAAAGTAATTCAATAACTTGTTCTACAAGAAACACTAAGTTCCAGTGCACCGCGACTTACCAAACTAGCTGATCAAAAAAGCGGTTATGAGTATTATTAACTGATTTTGAATTTAATACACTCCTAATAATTTTATAATCCACATTATGTGTATCTTAGACATAATATAAGAACAAATTAATTTTTTTCAGATAAAAAAGTAATTTTCAAAAATTGGAATTTTACATCCTTTTAATGGAGAACAAGTTTTAAAACCAATATATGAAACATTTATATATTGAATTTATTGAATTAAATTATTATTTAATAGTGGGACATAAAAATTTAGTTTTTAAAATTTTTTGGTATTTTTTTGATAACTTTCATATGTTGTATAATAATGAAAAATATTAAATTTTATTTCAAAATAAAATATTCAATTAAAATAATTTACAGTTCTAAATTATAAATTTGAGTCCTTTAAAAGTATAATGGATTATTTTTTATCACTAAATATCATTTAGGTCATTGGATTTAATTTCACATTTAATCTAGACATAAACAAGTGTCAATCATTTTATGGTTATACTTTTTTGAAAACACGCTTTTTTGTTTTGACAACGTGAATTTATTTGAAATTAATTTCTGCCACTTTTTTGTTTTTAATTTGGAAAAATTTATTCCACATATGGAATTGGGGGGTCCAAATTATATAAATAGGTTTATTTTTTAGACATTATGAATATTTACTTTAGTAAATATTTTATTTACCATGGTTTAAGGGTAAATATGGTAAATAATGATAAACAAATAATATTATATTAAAATTTTATTACCCTTACCTATGTCATGTTCATATTTTTTGATACATGTCCCACAGTGGGCATCCTTGGGTAGATTTTGGGACCATATGGAGCCACATGAGAGTGATAATGACACTATATATTAATTAATTTAATGTGAAGATAAAAATTACATAAACAAATATCTTTTATGAAAAATATTTTTACAAGGGGTTATATAAGTTATTTTTTCAACTATAAATATTCATTTAAAATCCTAAATGATTTCCTACATCATGGTATTAGTTTTATTATATCTAAACACCAAAAAAATAAAATTAATTATGACTCAGTAATGATTCTGTGTTTACTACATTAATGAATGATTAAAATAAATGAGATTATAAAAATTAATACAACATCAAAAAAATTTATAATTATTATTGGATGATTTTTATTTCAAACACGAGTCATATTTTCTTATTCTTTAATGAAATTTTGACCTTTATAAACCGAAAATCATTATATAATAAAATAATATTTTCAAACATTCTTATTGATACCATCCCACTTATAAAAATCCCTCACCTCTAACCCATTTCTCACACCTCTCATGCCCCTTCGCTCATCTAACCCATGACCAATTAGGCAACCTAAATCCCACTCTTCCTCCTAGAATCCATATCATATATAGGAGGAACTTCAAGGAAGTCTTTAGTTTCAAAAAAATGGGAGTTACATAAATTAAGTGTAACATATCCTCTTAAGTTATTTCCTTTTATTTTACTTTTGCAACCCCAAATATTTCATTATTTCATTATTTTATAACAAGAACAGTATCCTTAATATAATAGGTTTTTGTTAAGAGATTTATTTTAACTAAACTTACTCACACATCCATCTAATGGGTATAGAACCATATGATTCTGTGGACGGCGAACTACTGCCTCAGGAAACAATGATTGATCAATATTCTACTGCCACCTCTTACATTGGAAATTATGATGGAACAATAATTATATATGATATTTATGATATTTATTTTTTCTATAATATTATGTATTTCTCTTTTATATCATACCTTTATTTTTCTCATGTTTTATATATTCGATAATTTCATTTGAGGAAGTGAGGACTACCGCCTCCGCAATGTGATGTGACTCGTTCATACCATACATATAACTTGTGAAGGATAATGTTAATGAAATTAATAACATATATATAATATTATATTGTACTGTAATAACAATATACATTTGTATCATTTGGTTTAATTTCCATTTTAAATAATAAAATGAAATGGATGTATCGTTCTTGCGTATGTATAGATTACCATCACCATGAACACAAAGAGATTCATTCCCCCTCGTAACCATTAAAAATAATTTTTTTAATTATTAAAAATAATATTTATGAAAATAATATCATTATGGATATAAATCAAATACATCTTATCAATAAAAAACACGACTTAGGTAACAAAACATATGAAGGAAAACAGACCAGTTAACACCCAAAACAATGATACTACTACAATATTACTAAAAAATAAATATTAGAAGATCATATATGATTTTATATTTATGTATTTGGTTCTTTTATAATTTAATAACAATTATTTTACAATTTTAATGGAGGTTAACATACCCTATACCAAGGAAAAGTACAAGGTAAGGGTTAATTCATTAATCCTAATATTATTCAGGATTGTTACTAAACATTTTCAACTATGTTAACATCTTTTATTGTATATTATTCTTTTTTGAGGTAGAATAATTTTAATAAAATCATCAATATTGTATTGAATGAGTTATGATATTTTTTACTATGGATATGTTATTTTTATACCATTCATTGGATATAGTTAATATATTTGACATTTTTTATGCTATTATTAATACGCATGATAATGTTATGTTTCAAAATATTCATATGTGGAATGTATTGGAAATAGAATGTGATGGGTGGATCCCGCTATAGCTCATTGATGCATCAGTATGTCTCACGAGGCAAACTACGGTCTTGGAACAAGGCCTTGAAAAAATATTATTCGTAGTCTTGGCATGAGGGATTCACTATGTGGTTATGATGTCCATCATTATGCATTCCATAATTATGAAATTAGTTATTGATATTACATGTGATTATTCGACTAGTACAATATCAATGTGAATAAGTAAATGGAAATATTTGATTTATCTTTGACATATTATGATAAAGTTTATCTTTAAAAGGATTTTTTTATGTTTTATACATTTTACATGAATTTTTATTCTTAATTATGATGTTTCCTCTATATTGTTATCCTTAACGAGCGTCTGAGCTCACCCATTTCTTATGTTTTATTTTTCATAGGATTCCATGAATTGTATTTTGGTCGATATGCAAGGTTAATCTAGGGTAACAATGGCATTCACAACAGATTATTTAGGATTTGTTTTATGTTTGAATGTGTAATGTAACATTCATGTATGTAATCTATTTTCTAAAAAATTTAATGTAATCGGTATTTTGATACAAGATTCCTTTTATCATACCAATGTATTAAAATAATGCACCGACCATGGGTAACTAGGGTTGGGTAATTACATTTGGCATCAAAGAAGTTTATTACAATCCATGGAAACTAGATTTAGATAAACTCTCAGTATAACACATTGTCCTAAGATAGACTTTTAGGATTAGTATAGAAGAACATTATATAAATTTGGTAATATAGATATTTGTGTTTTTTTCAATGAAATACATCCATGTCTAGATAAAAGCTGGTAGAGGCAGTTCTGGAAGAAAAGTATCTAGGAGTGAAAACTCTAAAAATGAGTTTTAGCCTTGACCAAAGGTATCCTGGTTCTCAAAAACGGGACTTGCTGCATTCCTGGTTATGACACTCCTGGGGGATATGCTTAGGATAATTCATATTTTCATTTCAAACCATTATGAAATTTTTTTAGTATATACCTCCTCAAAGAAAACATTTTTATGAATATAGATTATATCTATAAACTATTTAATTTATGTTAAGTGTTTTACAAGTTTGGAATTATGTGTTGTGATTTATAAACTAATGTAGAGTATTCCATTCTTTAGAAACAGAAAAAGTGGAAGTAATGGAAACGGTATCAATGCACATAATCCATATTGGGATTTCATTCATACTCATGATAATTATTTTGGAGTGGCTGGTGCTATAGGGGTTAATCAGTGTATCACTATACTGGGACAACTCACTCAAGTTATGAATAATAATCTTACCCATATGGAGCACTGTAATCCACAATGAATAATATCATTGTTAGAAAAATTCATGAAGAAAAACCACCAAAATTCAATAAGACTAAAAATAAATTTGTAGCTGAGAAATGGATATGTTCCTTAGAGAAAATATTATATTTCATTGGGGAGTAATGAAAGGGAATAAGATTTCAAGGAAGTTTATCACCCCATAGGAGAATCAGATCAATTGTGTTCATTAAGTTAAAACACAATGGAAGAAGTAGAATTATCAAATATGGAATGGGGAGAGTTTAGAAGGAATTTTTTAGAAAAATAATTTCTCGTGACCAACAAGTAGACATGGGAAGGCATTTTCTGAGTCTGAGTAAAAAGGATGATTATATCTTCTCAATGTATGAGGCTAGCATTACAATGTTATCAATCCATGCAAAAGATTTTATACGTAACCCAATGAGTATGATTAATCGATTCATCGATGGGTTAAAACCATTTCTCTATCGTACATTAGTCCCACAATCCTTCTCATCATATGAAAATATTGTCTCATGTTCTATCAATACATAAAAGGAATTATCTAAGACTTACAACTTTAAAGAAAACCAAGAGAAGGAGAGATCTACTAAACACTTTGGAAGTAGAAATTAGGGAATGAATGATTTTCACATATGCAGTAACTTTGGAAAGAATCACCTTGAAAAATGCTTGAAGGGGATGTGAGTTTTTTATATGTGTGGAGAAAAAGGACACAACAAATTTGATTTCACAGGTAGTAAAAATATTTCAAATATACAATGATTTATCAATAATGAGTTGGCACACTACGCAAATCAATTTTACCAATAATAAAAGTATACCGCAAATGATGCGGTTGTATAATAATCATGTTATGATATTACTACTGATAAAGGGTAATGTATATTGTTCATATGTTCATATTAAAAAAATTATATCATTTGAGAGTTGTATCAATGATGTGTCGGTTATAATAATTTTGGAGTATATAATGATTGTACCACAATACTACTTCGTTATGGATTTTAGATAGTGTGTTATAATGAAAAGTAATTCAATATCAAGTTAAACTTTTTTTAAAATTCATGGTGGAAGGAAAGACAAAATTTAATATGGTCATGATACTGTGGTATTTATTTTGGAATAAGAGATGATTGATTTTTAAAAAATATATTCAATATTATTTATTAACTTGGAACTAATTAATGTTTTTTATACCCTAATTGGTTTGATTTCTACATTTTTAATTTAAGGAGTATATACAGTATTATATGATTTACATAATGAATAAGTAAGTACATACCTATTTAAATATGGTCTTCTAGAAATTCATTTTATAACCACGTTTTAAGAGAAAACACGATGAACGTATTCACATTTATATTATGTGACATTCCTTATAAATTTTGGACTGTGAGTTCGGACTCATGTATAATGGATATGTCTAATGGTTTGAATAGGTTATGTTTGAAAATTGGTAATATTATTACGGTTAATGTATTTATTAAGATTATTTTTGGATTGCAATAAAATGGACAACCTGGAGATTTGGATAAAACTCGTCGAGTTCGTTAAGGCCATAATACTTGAACCCGCAACCATATGGCAATAAAGTTACATCACATGTCACTAAAATACATGATGTCTTAGTTTGTATAATGTAGTTTTTTAAAATTGTATATAAAATATATTATAAATTTATTCTTTTTAACCCTATATAATTAGAATAAAAAGAATATTTTTGAATTCTATTATCATTTGGAGTGAAATATGAGTTTGTGGTAGGAATTATTTGAATGATAAAACACAAATTTCACGAATATTTTTTCCTCTTATTTAATGAAATAATTAATTTTTTAAATTTAATAAAGGGATCTTAAAACAAAAAATGTGTTATCCTAATAACTTATGTTTTGTTGAACATATGATATTTTAAATCATCATAGATTGACAGATTTGAGGGCCTCAATTTTATACATTTTTGGCAATTTATGACCTTAATACTTCACTATAGATATTTGGTTATTCCTCTAATTACATTCCACTAATTTCCACCAATATTCTCCTTAATGAGATTATAATTGGCGGTGACTTTTTCATTTCTCTTTACCTCGTATTAAGACCAATTTTCATCAACCCAATTTCTGATGTGGGTTTTCCAAAAAGGAATTTTTCTATTTTTACATTTTATTTTTAGGGAAATATATGAAATTGTGAGGATGAAATTTTTTTAGAGGATAATGTGACACCACATGATTTCATATTGTGTTAAAACCTTAAAGAAATTCAATAACTTGCACTACATGAAATATTGAGTTCGAGTGCACTATGACTTACTAAAATAGCCATTCTAAAAGCAGTTGTGAATTGCATTAAACAGATTTTGAATTTCATATACTCTATATAATTTTAGAATCCATATTATGTTTTTATTAGATATAATATAATAATAAATTCATTTTTTCAGAAAAAAATAAGTATTTTTCAAAAAATACAATTTTACCACCATTTATGGAGAACCATTTTTAGAACCAATATTCGAATATTTTATATATTCAATTTAATGAAAGTAAATTATGTTTTATAATAATTATAAAAAATATAGTTAGTATTAATTCTTGGTACTCTTCTGATATCTTTTATAATTTGATGAATAGTGAAAATTAATAAATTTGAATTGAAATTTTTTTTTAAATCAAATTAATTTATAGTGATAAATTATACATTTTAGTGGTTTTAAAGTATAATTATATTATATTTTTATCATTTAATCTAATTTAGGTCATTGGGTATAATGTCACATTTAAATTGGACATTAACAACTGGCAATATTTTGATAGTTATTATTTCATAAAAAGACGCTTTTTGTTCTAACAACGTGAATTAATTTTAATTTCATTTATTAAAATTATATGTTTTGAATTTGACAAAATGGATTCCAAATTTGGAATAAATACTTCCAAATTGTGTAAATAGATAAATTTTATTTTTAGACATTATTAATATTTACATTAGTAATTATTTTATTTACCTTTCTTAAAGGAGAAATCTAGTAAATAAGGGCCAACAAATTTTATTATAATAACATTAAATTACCCTAACATGTTTCATATTTATATTTGTTGATACATGTCTAACCATGGTCATTATTAGGTTTTTTTGGGGCCACATAGAGCCACTTTAGAGTGATAATGACACATTATATTAATTAATTTAAAGTAAAGACAAAAATGACATATAAAATCATCTTATAGTAAAACTATTTTTAAAAGGTGTTATATAAGATAAAATTTAAACTATAAATATTAATTTTAAATCTAATATGAATTCATACTTTATTTTATTTTTTATCATTTTTAGACATCAAATTAAAAAAATTATTTATGGCACAATAATGATGTAGTGTTTAACTAAATAATATATGATTAAAATAAATGATATTATAAAATTAAAACAATATCCAAATTGTCTCCAATTATTATTGGATGATTTTATTTATAACATGAGCCATATATTCTTCATCATTAATTATTTTTGGGATTTTAGAAACCAAATATCATTATATAATTAAATAATATTTTCAAACATACCAAAAGATTTATTCCCCCCCCCCTTATAAAAATCCCACACCTCTAACCAATATCATATAACTCTCAAGACCCTTGGATCATCCAAAATCATCCCAATTAGTCTCCCTACATCCTACTCTTCCTTTTATAATCCTTACATTAGGCATAAGGCACTTCAAGGTATCCTTTTGGTTCAATCCAAAGGGAGTTACCTGATTAGAAGGTAAGATCTCCTCTTATTTTCGTTTCTTTTATTTTACTTCTCCAACCCCTAAAATCTAAGAATTCCATTATTTTATAACAAGAACATGTGTACTCAGTATACTATATTTTTTATGAGATAAATTTTAACAACACATACATGAACCTCTAACTAATGGGTATCATATATAATGTTTATGTGGATGGTGAACTACTGCCTCACGAAATGATGATTGTTCAATATTCTACCACCACTACTTATGGTAGCAATTATGATGAAACTGTAATTATATATGATATTTATGATATTTATTTTATCTATAACCTTATGTAATTCTGATTTATTGCATAATGTTATTCTTATCATGTGGTATATATACAATAATATAATTTGAGGAAGTGCAGACTACCGCCCCTCAAAGTGATACGACTAGTTCATACCATACATGTAATGTAAAAAGGATGTTGTTAAATAAAATACATAACATATATAAAATATTATATTATACTGTAATAATAATATACCTATATATCATTTGGTTTTATTTCCTTTTATAAATAAAAAATAAAATTGAAGTATCATTCGTGCGTACGTAATGATTATCATCTCCACAAACGCAATGAGATTCATTCCCCATTGTAACCATTAGAGATTAATTTTCCTTTGATTATTGAAAATAATATTAATGAACCTAATATCATTATGGATATTAATCAAATACATCATATCTGTAACAAACATGACTTACGTTACAAAACATATAATGGAAACCGAATCAGTTAACATATGAAACAATGATACTACTAAAATATTATTAACAAATCACAATTTAAAGAACATATATGATTTCATCTTTCTGTATGTTTTTCATTTTATAATTTAATAAAAATTATTAAACTATTAAACATGAGTTTATCATACCAACGACTGATGAAAAGTACAAGATAATGGTTAGTTATTCAATCTCATTATTATTCTTGATTGTTTATGTGTTAGTTATTACTGGGAAATATGTATTATCCAAGGCCATGTTTCATAAATGTGTTTTTAATGGTATTATTTTTAAGGTACTCATTTACTAAAACATAATTTAAAATGTTTTGAAGAATTATTCTTCTAATCCTTTCTCGTTAATTTCCATTTTTTCAAAATGGTTTTAATGATGTATTTATTTGGAAATTAATGATTTAAAATGTTATTTACTTTTTAAAATTTCAAGGATGAATGGGAAACATTGATTCAAAAGTATATTTTAAAAGAATTCCATTATAAATTATGTGACTATTAAACAATTTCCTTAGAAATGGATATTTTTCTCAATGATTTTTATTGATCATTTGCAACTTTGTCATTATCATTTACGAAATATTATTCTTGATTGATGTTGATGTATTATAATAAAATATTCCATATTCTATTGAATGGGTTTTGGTATATTTTATAGTGGATGTGTTATTTTTAAACCATTAATTCTTTATCGTTAATGTATTTACATTTCGTATACTAGTTATAATAAAAATGTTAATGTTATGTTTCAAAATATTCATATGAGGATTGAATTTGACATAGTAAGTAACGGCTGGACACCAATATAGCTCCTCATTGCATTAGTAGGTCGGATGAAACGAACTTGTGTCTGGGTGCAAGTCCTTAGCAGAATCATATTTGTAGTCTTGGAATGTGTCCTTGACTATGTTGTTATGATGTCCAGTATTATTTATTCCATCATTATGATATTAACTATTCATATTACATGTGATTATTAGACAAGTATAATTTCCATGTGAATAAGTAAATGATATTATTTGATTTATCTTTGACATATTATGTATAAGTTTATGTTTAAAAGTATTTTGTTTATGTTTTATACATTGCATAAATTTTTATGATTATTTATAATGACTCCACTATATTGGTATTCTTAATGAGCATCTGAGCTCACCCCTTCTTATGTTTTCTTTTTCTTAGGATTCTAGGAAGTGTATTATGTTTGATATGAAGGGTTAATCTAGGGGAATAAAGGCATTCAAAACAGATTATTTATGTTTTGTTTTATGTTGTAATTTGTAATGTAATGTTCATGTATGTCATAAATTTTCCAAGACTACTAAACAAATCAGTCTTTTGAGAAATGATTCATTGTATCATGCCAATGTATTAAAATAATGCACCAAATTTGGTTAACTGAGGTTGGGGAATTACAAATTTGGTGGTCTATTGGTTATAAATAAATTTTTGGATCTTTAACAAATATAATATTAAATTTTTTTCTCTAAATGTTATCATAAAAATTATTAAAACACAACTCGGATTTTTTTATAAATATTTTTATAAATGAATTTAATTATATCCCTATGAACTATACATGAGACGGAGAACATTCTAACTATAATAAATTTACCAGATGGGAAATTATATTTCACGATATCATAAACCATTAGTGTAATTTTTATATAATGGGAGAACATATTCATGATATCCATGGTAATGAGGACAATAAGGAAGATTTTTTTCTCTATAATGAAAATTTAAATGATTCTATATTTGTTCAATATACCATGCCATCATCCATAACTAATTTTTATTTAAAGTGACAAGAGGACATGTATGAGTTTAGAATGTTGACTAACCTTCAAGAAATCCATCATGTGAAATAAATACAAGTGAGATATCAGATATCCAATTCTATATTTAAAACTAATTATGGAGACTAAGCACCAAATAGTATTAGTATAGTCATGATTATTAATTAAAATGAAATCCTCGACATCTTGTGTCATAATTTCCTAGAATATTTTCACAAAAATCTCATACATTCATCACGTAAAAAACATCATGAAGTATTGTTAATAATAAAAAAATTATAAATAATGGGAATATCCTTTTGCAATATCAACCTATAATTTTCCATGTTGATAAGGAAATGGGGAATGGAAAACTCACAGTCTTTATCATGATTCAAAAAAAGAAGAACAATTTAAAGGTGTATACTGAATAGAAATGTCCCAATCACTTTATCATTATCCTTCCAAGGTGGGGAAGGTCAAAATGCATGTTAAGAAAACCGTGGAATTATGTTTTTATATGGTAAGAAATTCCCATGGAAGAGGAACTAAAACCCTAAGAAAAGGGAAGTTATATATGATTTCATTATTGATTATAATATTTCAATATATACACATTGGTTTTTAAATATATCTTTTTGAGATTAATTATATATATAAATAAGGCAATAGAGTAGATTCCAAAATATTTCTAGTCGACACGTAGATTTGTGAGCTAGTAATGTATTAGGGTGGATGCGATGGCTATCACGGCCCATCCTCAGGGTCCATGCCGTGACTACCCCAAACCCACCTTCCATAGGCCAGGGGCAAGAGACTAGGACCAAAGGTGTAAATCTCAAAAAAAAGGAAGGAATTGCCTTTATAAAATTAACAAACACAACAAAGTACACAAAAAAAGTAATCACTAAATAATACTGAACACAAAAGTAAGTGCTGAAATGTATATGGGCCAGTATACAAACCCAACTATAAAGTACAGTACAACTGAAATGCTAGTACAACTGCAGTAATGTAAAACATCAACCACTGATTCGTCCTCCATGAACCCTATATGAAGGGTGGGTACAGATGGCCTCATCACCACCCCATGTTCATCCATCCTCTCTGTGTACGTCTCGCCAAGTTGTCCACCTCCGAGTACCATACTTCTCTACAGGTCTCTACATCGATCAGTTCTATCCCTCATCTGCATCCAACACAACATACTGTGGGAAAATCTCATGTATGGGAGAGTTTACGATACTCAGTTGGGACCCTGTGACCCCTGAAGGTCTCCCATAATCCACGAAGGATAAAGCACAAAAGAGATATATGAACACAAAGTATCAACAAACCCTACTTATCTATATGCCCACACATATACCTATGTTATCAACCATAGTACGACACCTAGTCTCAAGCCCTTGTACAACCAAGTCCACACAAGAATGAAGTCAATCAAATTGATGATAGTGATTAAAAGTCAGGACTCTACACACACAGGTAAAAATAATTCATATAGGGATAGAGATTATCAGATGCATTCAATGATTCATCTAAGCTGTCAAACCCACATAGGATACAAGACAAGCTAAGCTGTCGGAACCACACAGGATACCAGACCAGCTACTCTGCCAGACCCACGTAGGATACAAGTACAGAGGTCAAACTGCCAGACCAACACAGGATACAAGAACAATAGTCATCGTCGTCGAACCCACATATGATTCTAGTATGGTAGTCATCACTGTCGAACCCACGTAAAATCCTAGTATGGTAGTATTCGATGTCAAAACTACAGAGGATTCCATTATAGTAGTCGACGCAGTCGCACCCAAGGAGGATTCCAATACAGTAGTAGATGTAGTCGCATCCAACTCTAGGGTTCCCTGCACACATCACGCTCGATTCCGGGAGGGTCCTCTCCACGAGCAAAGGGGTTTGATACATCAACGGCTACAAATTCTAGAGTTAAGGTAACCCAATGTTCCATCTCATCAAAATTAACCCAATTCAAAAGATGATGATTCATTCGGACACCCGTCCGGAGAGTTATTGGATTTTCCATTCCACGGGCCTGGTGGGAATTACACTCGTTCCAAACCCGGTCGTTTTACAATGTTGTTAAAAACTCACAAAGAGCATCGCAAAAGAACCGCCTCATTGCAAGGTTCCCAGTTTCATAGAAGGTTTGTCGATCGGATGCACAGTAATGATGTTTTTCATATTGAAGTGAAACGGGCCCCGACTCGTTAAGCCCGGTGGGCTGGTGGGTCTGCCCGTCCTGGCTTAGCGGGTCTGACCCGACTAAGTGGGTGGCCCGTCCTACCAGGGATTGGACTGGCTTGGTGGTGTGTGAACAAGCCTGGCTGGCGCAGCCCGACCCACAGATGGTCACGGCTCGGCCAGCGGGCCGCGCTCATTAGGCGGTGCGGCCCCCGATCTTCCAAAATGACGGCTTCGAGCGGTGCCACCCTCCTTTCCGAGCGGCCGAAGCCGACCAGTTCATTGTCACTTGAGTGGCCCACATATGTGGGGTGTGGTTTCCTCCACGTAGCTGGTTAGAGGACACCACCTCTGGTCATCACCGCCTCCCATTATCGCCACCAAAAAATATTCAAGAACAATCGTAGGGTCGTCGGGCCATGTTCATTCGGCCCGCTTCCTCCGCGTTAGGTGATATCAACTGGCCGAAAACAATAAAAGCATTCAACAAGGACGTTATATAATTTCATTCACTAAAATTATATCAAACCCCTACCTAGAAATTGTCATTGCACGTCAACGAGCTGTGGAAGACGAGTGTCACGGTAGTCGGGCATCACGAAATACGGCGTCGCGGAGAACGTTGTTGTCCCATCAATGTGGGAGGAAGAGTCATTGGAATAAGTTCTTCACATTCTTCGTTAGGGATGTTCATTGTTGAAGAAAACTATTCTTCATTGAAAAATGATCACCTGTCTTTTAATTATCCAAATCCTCCACAATAGTAAACATTCCAACACAAATGAAATAAAAGCCTCCCCATTTAATCGTATTTCCATGAAATTAAAATTGTTTCAAAAGAGCTTCCAATTAATTAATGTAGGTATTAATTAGATAGGTTGACACCTTCAATGGGTCAGAGGTGGAGAGGCTCCACCATTATAAATATGAGTACTTCTCAAATTAAATAATAGGGAATTAATGGGGAGTTGAGGGGTGGTGAAAGGGTTTGGGTTTGTATGGGCCCCATGACACTAAATCCTATAATGGGAGGTTATGTGGGTGTCAGACCCACCTATAACTTCCCCTTGTAGGTAATAACCACCATTTATAAATAAAATTGTGTATGAAAATATTATTTAATTTATTATAAATCATCAAAAATTATCATTCAACCCATATAAAATGCAACTGTGGTAAAGGTCCCCTTAAGCGAATACTGGCGCTGCAAATTCATCGGCGCCCTCAGATATATATTCCGAGCACTGGTTTGAATGATAGAAAAATATGCACGTATGTTTACTAAATATACCCAAACAAAACATTACAAATTGATTTCGGGGACATCGTGCCTCGAAATCAGGCAACGTCAAAAACCGCAGACTCGTAATATTCAAAAATAAAATTAAAAAAAATTCCATTAAATTTCTAGGTCTTTACATTACCTCCTCCGTAGGGCTTTACAGCCCCATAACGAAACAAAACAAACTAGTTAAACAAATGGGGTTACGGAGAATGCATCTAAGCCTCCTGCTCCCATGTTCTCTCCGAGTGGATCCCATGCTCCCAGTGAATGTGCACCAGAGGAATCGACCATCCATATAGGAACCACTCCTATCGATCCAAGATCACCACTGGGACCTCCGTGAATGATTCCTCATCATCAATTTCCATCTCCTCGTGGTCGATGATGTGGTTGGGTTCGTGCACGTATCTCATTAGCTATGATACGTGGAAGACGTCGTGCACTTGATGCAACTGAGGTTGAAGGGCCAGATGTTAAGCCCTGTCGCCTACCCTATTGAGGACCTGGAATGGTCTGATGAATCATGGAGATAATATTCCACCCTATCCAAATCTTTGTAGACCTTGTCGAGGTGAGACTTGTAGGAAATCGTGGACTCCATCCTTGAACTTCAGTGGTATTTGTCTCCTGTGAGCATAGGACTTTTGTCTGCTCAGTGCATTCTTTATCATCTCCTAGATGATATGTTCCTTCTCTATCAAAGCCTACACCATCTCTGGACCTACTAGTGCTAACTACCCTAGGTCTATACAGCACATAGGTGATCTTTATGGTTGGTTTTACAATGGATCGTAAGGGTCCATCCTGATGGTGGAGTGGTAGCTGTTGTTGTATGCAAAATCCACCAAGGGTAAGTGATCCACCCAGCTGCGAACAAAGCTGAGGGTAGATGCACAGATCATGTCCTCAAGTGTCTTAATGGTCCTCCCATTTTGACCGTCCATCTTAGGATGGAAGGTGGAGCTCAAGCAAAGCTGCTTTCCAGAAGCCTCCTCTAACCCCATCCATAGCTAGAAGTGAAACGAGCGTCTTGATTAGAGACGATAGTCGATGATACACAATGAAGAAGAACGATATCCTGAATGTAGAGGCATATCAAGCTCTCTACTGAGACCTGCTCCTTGATCGGTAGGAAGTGGGCCGACTTGGTGAGTCGATCAACGATCACCATATAGAGTCGTGTCCTCTAGATGTAAGTGGAATCCCCATCACGAAATCCAACCACGTCCGCTGCGGGAACTCTAAGGGTTTTACCAAGAATGCTGGTTCCTGGTGCTCTTCCTTCACTTGCTTACAAGTGAGGAATCATGAAATGAACTCTACTAAATCCTTCTTCATACCCAACCACCAGAGCTGTTGTCTGAGCTTCTGATACATCTTCTCCACTCTTGGATGTACCGCTATAGGGGAAGTGTAAAACTCCCTCAACACCTCCTCTGGTACTGCAACTGGTATCATGGTACGTCCTCTGAAATGTATGATGTGATCCCCTCCATCAAAAAATACATCAGGTGCCTACCCTGAGGAAATATGAGCACATCGGGTCTCACAATCAACGTCCCCACACTACGCCTCTCTGACATGCTGAAAAGTGGAGGAGTGACTTTGAGAGACTAAAAAAGGTTTCTCATCTCTATCCACAAAGTATATCTGCAACGAGACCAACTGCTCTGTCGCCTCTCCTAGAAGTTGAATAACTTATCTCCTTCTAAGAGCATCTGATACAATCTTCCCCTTCCTAGGAGTATATACTATCTCAAAGTCATAGTCCTAGAGGAACTCAAGCCATCGCCGCTATATCATGTTCAGTTCATTCTTCTTGAAGATGTACCTAAGACCCTTGTGGTCAGAGTATACTATAAAACGCTCACCCATCAGATAGTGTTGTCACATATTCAAGGTGAAGACCACTACTGCTAACTCGATGTCATGGGTAGCATAGTTATGCTCGTGCTTCCTCAAATGTCATGAACCGTATTCTATCACAGCTCGCTCCGGCATCAGGACACACCCAAGTACGGTCCCTGATACGTTGCAGTATACTACATACCCTATACCCTCCACCAGTAGCATCAAGATGGGTGCACTCTATAACCTCTGCCTCAGCTCCAGAATGCTCTGCTAGAATCTATCTGACCACAAGAAGAGTTTCCCCTTCTTCGTCAAAGCTGAAAGCGGTGCTGAAACTATGGAGAAATATGGGACAAATATCTGATACTATCCAGCTAGGCCTAGGAAACTCCAAACCTCCATCACACTCCTGGGTGTCTATCAAGCAAGAAGTCCACCAATATTCACAAGATCCACTGCTACCCCTGACTCTGAGATGACGTGTCCCAAGAAGTGAACCTCTCGAATCCCGAACTGGCACTTCGTGATCTTACTGGAAATCTAGTGCTCCCAAAGTGTTTCGAGTACTAACTTCAACTAGCAGGCATCCTCCTCCTCTGTAGTCGAGTAAATCAGTTTGAAATCGATGAAGACAATGAAGAATCGATCGTGGTAAGGCTGGAGGATCCTATTCATGAGACTCATGAACACTGCTGGAGGATTGGTTATGCCGAATGGCATATCGAAGAACTCGTAGTGGCAAAACCGGCACCTGAAGGCTGTATTCTGCACATCCTTGTATCGATTTCTAAGTTGGTGATATCCTGACCTAAGGTATATCTTCGAGAACCACAATTCTCCCTTGAGCTGATCGAAGTGGTCATCAAGCCTCATAAGTGGGTACTTATTATTCATGGTCACCTAATTTAGGCAACGGTAGTCGACACACAGTCGCAAGATCCAATCATCCTATTTGGTTAACAAAATTGGAGAATCCCAGGGTGAAACATTGGGTTGGATAAATCCCTTTCCCTGCAAGTCCTCCAGCTGTACCTGCATCTCACGAAGCTCGGCAGGAGCCATCTAAAATGCTGGTGTAGATATCTGTGTTGTCCCAGGGTACATTTTTATGTTCAAGTCTACCTCTCTCCGAGGAGGTGGTCTTGGAATGCCTTCATGAAAAAAACATCCACATAATGATCCACCACAATAGGGAAACTCAAAATCCGCACATCAACTTCACCAAGGATGAGACTAGCAAACTGATGTGTGATCGGCTGCCTCACCTCTACGTAAATCCATCCTATGGTGTAAGGGATCCCTTCTCACCGGTGAAGGTGAATCTAGTACCATCCATGTGGACACACCGCACATTGTGCCAAATATAGTCAATATGATCACTAACTATAGATAACCATTCCATACCCAAGATGACATCGTAAGGCCTCGACGTTGCTACAAGAATATCCCAGTAGAAGCTCTCGCCTCCTAGAGTATTCTCACACTATCGGTACAAGTGTGAAATATTCCAGTCTTCTTTCGTAGGAGTCTCTAGCTGTAAAGTTAGTGCTAACGACTCGGTTGGAATCTCTGAGCTCTAAAAAAGGGTAGTGACAATATAAGAATTACTCGCACATGTGTCTATAAGTACTGCAACAATGGTGTAGTAGACACATATTGTACCTCGAATCATCTAAGGCGCACCGTTGTTATAGGCCTCGACTTCCTAGAGCTGAGCTTGCCTCAGTCTGCTAGCACACTATGGTCGGGGTGGACCTCCTAGTGGTGGTGGTGGTGGTAGAGCCTCAAAATGCCGTCTACCACCCGCTGCTCGGCCAGCTCCTCTGCCTCGTTCACCTTCTCCCGGAGGACCACCACGGTCAAAACTCTACCTCTGCCTGGGATATCCCTATACTATCTTCAACTCATCTGCATGGCAGGTTGGGTCATCAGGATCCCGGTGGCAGTGCCCGCTGCATGCATAGCATTGTCTGCTTCTCATAATGTTGGCTATATTTTGTGTGCCCTGCACAATCAAACCTGTATCTTAAGGTTTCCCACCAGATGGCCAGGTCCGCATAGACCCCTACGACATCTGTCTACTGTATACTGGAGAAGACTCTACTGCGTGTCCCCCTGTGGTGGGTCTCGCCGCTGGTGACTGCTTAGCGAGAAAGGTCTCCACTAGAAGGGCTCGCTCCAGCACCCCCGCCTGCGTTGGGTTGCTGAGGAGAATCACCGAAGCCCTGATCTCATGACCCAGTCCCTGCTCGATGGTTCAAGCCCTGATGAATGGGTCACATACAGTATTTGTGGAGTATCTAGAGTGTTCAGTGAACCTCGCTGAGTACTAATCTACTATTATGCTACCCTGATGCAGATGAAGTATCTACTAAATCCGTATCACACGAAGGGTAGCTAGAACAAACTTTGACAAGATGAGACTCTCGAATTCTGTCCAAAGTAAAGATTCCTCATCATGTACCTATAGCATCAAACGCCACCATCTACCTTCTTCTACTTGCAAGAGACTCGTGACAAGGATCGCGACAATGTTGGATGGTGTCCCTAACAATATGAAAACTCTATGGATAACCTCCAACTAGTCCTCAGCTTCCTGTGAGGCTGTCTCTCAATGGAACCTGGGTGGCCTCTGTCACTAGAACTCGTGCAACGCACACTGACGGCATGAACTCTCTTCTGCTGGGGTTTGTAGTATTAGTGGTCCAGCGGGTAGAGGCGTTGTTGGTGCCTCTTCCTTGATAGGGCCCTACAATGAGGCCTCGTCGCTCGGTGAAATATCATCTCATACGTAACATGAAACCCTAGCTGACTGCCTTCGTGGGGCTATCCTAAAAAGAAACCGGTGTTCTACGGGGAAACATTATACCTGGTGTGATGACATAAAGTAATCACACAAAAATACTTCAAAGGACACACACACACAATTAGTGTTAGCGTGAACTGAGTCAAAATTTATAGGTCAAGGTCCCGGTGTATGGATATGTCGGCTACCACACCAACACATGACTCGATGGATTGAAAACCACACTCAATACTCTAAACACTATTGCATCACAGAAAGGAATGATTAGAGTCTCGTGTTCTGTGGTAGAACCGACCCCTCTGATTCCAAATTTTTATGACCCATCCTCAGGGCCCGATAAAAGATGAAGGCATTGCCTTTATAAAATTAACATACAAAATATAGTACACAACAAAATTATGCAATAAGTTATAATGAATACGAATTTATGTGCTGAAAAGTAAATGGGCCAGTATGGAAACCCAACTGTAAAGTACAGTACAACTGAAAATCTTGTAAAAATGCAGTAATGTGAAACAGAAACCACTGAATCGTCCTCCATGAACCCCACCAGAAGGGTGGGTACATATAGACTCATCAACACCCCATGCACATCCTTCCGCTCCGTGTACGTCTCACCAAGTGTTCCACCTCAAGGTGGCATCCAACTCTACAAATATCTACCTTGATCAGTGCTATCTGTCATCTGCATCCAACAAAACGTAGTGTGGGTAAAGCCCAAGCAGGGGTGTGTATACGGTACTCAATTGGGACCCCGAGACCCCCGATGGTCTCCCAGTATCCAAGATAGACAAACCATAGAAAAGAGATACGAACATGAAGTATCAACCAACCCTAATTAGGTTTATGCACACACATATACCTAAGTTATCAACCATAGTACAACTCCAACTCTCGATCCCATGTACAACCCAGTCCGCATAGGAAATAATTCAGACACCTCGATGATAATGATTGAAAATCATGACTCACCTCACACAGGTATACATATTTCACATAGCAATAGAGATGATCAGATGTAGTCAATGATTCATCTAAGATGTCAGACCCACAAAAAATACAAGACCAGTTAAGCCGTCAGACCCACAAAAAATACATGACCAGATACTCTTCCAGACCCCCATATCATAAAAGTACAGAGTTCAAACTGCCGGACCAACACATGATACAAGATTAGTAGTCATCGCTGTCAAACCCATGAATGATTCCAGTATGGTAGTCTTCGATGTCGAACCCATGGTGGATCCCAGTACATTAGTCGTCACTGTCGAACCCATGGAGGATTCCAGTACAGTAGTCGAAGCAATCAAACCCAAGGAGGATTCTAGTACAGTAGTTGACGTAGTCGCACCCGGCTCTAGGGTTACCACACACAGTACGCTCGATTCTGAGAGGCTCTGCTCCATGAGAAAATGGGTTCAATTCATCTAATCTCACAAAGTCCATAGGTGATGTATCGCAAAGTTCAGTCTTTTAAAAATAAACCCAACGCAACAGACGGCGCACCATTTGAACGCCCGGTCTAAGAGTTATTGTCTTTTTCTGTTCTAGGGGCCCAATTCGAATAACACTCATTCCAAACCTGGATATATTCCATATTGTAACAAAACTCACTTAGAGTATCACAAAAGGACTGCCTCATTGCAGGGGTCCCAGTGCCACATACGGCATGTCGATTTGAGGCACATTCGTGAAGTTATTCACATTTAAGTGAAACAGGCCCCACCCGTCAAGCCCGGTGGGCTGGCAGGTCGGCCCTTCCTGACTCAGCAGGTCCGACCCAGCTAAGTGGTCAGCTGAGCGGCCCACAGAATGCGTTCCGCTGTTCCTTTGGCCCGACCATCTTTAGATGGTAGGTTAATCTTTGGCCGAGCGGCCCGTGGATGTGGGCCATGGTTTCCTCCACGTGGTCGGTGCATGGTCCCTGCCTCTGTTTTCCGTCGCCTATGGTCGACACCACCTCATGTTTCCGACTCCATAAAATATTCAAGAACCATTGTAGTGTTGTTTTCCCATGTTTTTTCAGCCCACACCCTCCACTATATGTGATATCAATTGGCTGACCTGGCTAAGTGGTATGACCCAACTAAGTGGTCCAATGAAAATCCAATCATTCACCAAGGACATGATAAAATTTCATTAACTTAAATTATATCAAACCCCTACCTCGAAATTGACATCGCACATTGATGACCCATGAAAGATTAGTGTCACAGTAGTTGGGCATCGTGGAAGACGGCGTCACGGAGAACGGTGTCGTCTGGTCCACATGGGAGGAAGAGTCGCTGGAAGAAGTTCCTCACGTTCTTTGTCGGGGATGTTCTTTATTGAAGAACGATGTTCATCGTCGAAAAAGGATCACCTCTCCTCTAATTCTCCAGAGCCTCCACAATAGTAAACTTTCCAATGTATAAGAATTAAAAGGCTACCCATATAATATAATTTCCATGAAATTCAAATTTATTCCAAAGAGGTGCCTATTAATTAATGTAGGTATTAATTAGATAGGTTTTAACATTCAATGGGTGGGAGGTGGATAGGCTCCACGATAATAAATATGAAAAGCTGACAAATTAAATAATATGTAATTAATGGGGAGTTGAGGGGAGGTGAAAGGGTTTGGGTTCGTATGGGCCCCACCACACTAAATCATCTCATGGGAGGTTATGTGGGTGAGGGACCCACCTCTAAAATCCCCTTGTAGAAAATAACCACCATTTATAAATAAAATTGTTTACAAAAATTTTATTTAATTTATTATAAATCCCAAATGATTAACATTCAACTTTCATAAAACGCAACTGCGGTAAAGTTCTCCTTAAGAGAATACCAGCGCTGTGAGTTCATCAATGCCCTCATATTTCTATTCTGAGCACTAGTTCAACAGATAGAAAAACCCTCTCATACATTTACGGAACGTACCCGAACAAAACTTCAAGAATTGATTCCGGGCACACCGGGCCTCAGAATTAGGCAATGTCAGAAACCACAGACTCATAATATTCCAAATAATATTTAAAAAAAATATTTTCGTGAAATTTTGGGTTCTTTACAACGGCCATTGGTGACTACCACCATTCATTTCAAACTAGAATGATATTTTTTCGGATATTGAAATTATATATGAAAACTTTCCAAGAACATATTATAAGATTCATTCATATATGTAGATGGTTTTATTTTCATGTTATGAATTAAATTATGTTTATTTTATAATAAAATCATATTGTATGGTATGGATAATATAAATAATGTTGTTAATGTAATAAATTTTGAAATATAATAATTAGAAATAGAAAAAGAATAATGTTTTCATTACTCATATAATGCCCAGTTATGGTTTCACTCCCTTTTGTCATGTATATGAGAAAAATTTGAAAAATCAATATCCATATGGTTATTTAGACTACCCTAGTGTAAACCCAATTAAAATAACTCATTCTTGTTTACATTAAAAAAATGAAAAAACACACCATTTAGTGGATTGGGAGAAAGGTGTGTGAATGTTTTTGGACTAGTACACACGGGTGTTGGTTAATCTTTTACAATGGTACATAGTGGCTGGTTTTCATACATAAATATGTTCACTGCTGAATTAATTATATATAGATATTTCCTCACGATGATGTATATTTAAAATTCCATTGATATATTCATAGAGTATAATAATGAATTTGATAATCAATTTGGAAGGATGATAAAGAATCATTGATCAAGATTAGGTGGTAAATATATTATCCAATAGTTTATCAAGATTCTATAGGAGTTTGGGAATCAATATCAACTCACTTCTCCATAAACACCATGTTGAAATAGTGTTAGTTAAATGATGAATTTATCCATGTTAGATATCGTAAAGTCAATGGGGATTCATGTGGATCTTACATTATAATTTAGGAGATATTAATTACAAATTAAACCATGCACACTTAACAGAGTACCAACTAAAATGGAAAATTGAATTCCCTTCGATTTATATATTGAAAAGAACCATTTATTTTAATTAACAATTCTATGGTGTTGTGAGACAACTGTTAGAGACTTTTATAGATTCAAACTAGCTCCCCGATCCACAAAGGGTATCATAATATAGTATCTTAAAAAAATAAGGTGTATCTACATTTAGAGCCCCTTAGACTACCATGTGAATTCAATAGAAAAGGAATCATTATTGAGTGGTATTACATACTCATGAACATTAATGGGAGAAATATTGACTCTGTGGATGATTATTTTCATGATAAGAAATATTTGGTATAAGAATAGTTTCAATAGGTCCCCATGGAAAATGCAGATCAAGAAACCAAAGTACTATATAGAATAACTCAATAGGCAAGATAACTAGTGAGATATGGGTTTCTAGTCTCTAAAAAGGTTGACATGTAATTTGTTTACACTGATGAATGTCACTCCTTTGAAGGGGTACTAGTGAGATCTGAAGCTGCAATATGGATAAAATCAATGAATTTTGAAATGGATTACTTGAATTAGAATCATATTTGGGTTCTTATTGATGTAACAGTTAATGTAAATACAATATGATGAAAATTTTAATCCATTGAAAACTATACTTGTATGGTAAGGTAAATACATATAATGAAATTACAGTGTTTGATGGGTTAAACAACATCACAGAATTTACTACAATGAATAACTTTCACAATATTCAATTTTTTAATCCATAAAAATTATAAATGTTATAATATCATACCATTTATATGAAATTGGGATAATGGATTTAAAAACATTTTTACATAATGAGATCCTTTATGAATATGTATACATGACACAATATTAATGGTTTTTCCTCTAGGTAACGCCAATATGATTTTCAATTTGAAGATACCAATTTATGTATTAAATTAGGCATCCAGGTCATGGAACATTCGAGTCGATGATGCTATAATGAAAATTGGTTTTGTTATGAAGGAATAAGACGCATGGGTTTACAAGAATTTTAGTGGGAATGCAGTCATTGGACTAGTATTATATATTGAGGAAATATTACTTATTTGAAATAACACTCCCATCTTAGAGTCGATTATGGACTTGATAAATTCATATATCTTCATGAAGGAATTATGTAATGAAACCTATATTCTAGGGATAATGATAATTCCTGATATATCAGAGAGGCTTCTATGAATATGTCATAGTACAAATATTGAAATGATACTGAGTAGATTTTGTATGGAATAATATATGAGGTGATTGGTCCCATTATCGCATGGTATACATCATTTATCTAAAATGTTTTATCAGAATCAAGATGAAAATTAAATAATGAGTATGATCCCATTATTTTTAGAGATAGAATCTCTCATGTACTTCATGTTATGTACATGAAAATATTTTTCCTATGAATTTTTACAATTGGAGGATGTTAGGAAGATCTAAGAGAACATAATCGAATTGCTATTCAAGTTATCCTTATGTACCAGAAAAGAACTAAGGATATATTCATGGTGTATGGAGGATAATAGGATATATTACTCAAGGGTTATACTAATTCTAGTTCTTAAGTTGATCATTATTATATCATGTGGTAGTCAAGATATGTTTCATGTCCCAACATATGAGTTGTGAGCTAGGAAGGTTAAAAGAAGTTAGTTTTCCCTAATTCTACGATGGATTCCTTGTATATATGGGCTTCTCAAGCATATAAGGAATACATTATGATGGAAATTTTTTTCCAAGGTCTTGATTTGGTAACAATTTGTATATATCCTTTCACATTGTATTGTGATAATAATATATTAGTGTCTCATGATGAAGATACATGGTCACACCGACCAACAATGAAGATTCTCTAGATGTATCACCTATTGAGGGATTTTTCTAAGAGGATTGATGTTTTAGTATGAATACATCCCATAGAATAAAATGTGGTTTGCCCGGTAAATAAATACCTACATTTATAGAATCATGATTATATTTTGTGAGTTAGAAGACTGATAGTTATTAGCAATTGGTTATAGTGAATGTGCAATTCCGCTGGAGTTGGTATAATAGAACATAATTCTATGTAACTTATTGCAACATGTATTCAAATTTTTTAATATTAATAAACTTCTAATGAACTCTTCATTTTTTTGTAACATAGTATGTGTTAATGTGTTAAGATTATCTGTCACTATAAAAGTTCATAGCAGTTCCCCTCTATAATGTTAAACCATAAGTGAAATAAGATTATTCCAAAATATGTTTTCTATATCCATATGATATCATTTGTGTCTCACAATTGATATATTATATAATAGGGTGGTAAAATTATAGGACATTCAGTAAAATTCTAATGGTGTATTCCATTTTTAATAACTAATTTAGGATTTTATGATAATGAGATCTACAAGTAAGAAATATACATATATGTGTCATTAGATGTTCATGTATATGTGTATTTTTATTGATCCTTATACATTGTTATTATTATTATTATTATTAAGTGTTATGAATCTTATACGTTTATGTATTGATGAAAATAGGGACGAAACAAGTTCGTGATGAGGTACGATATGATGGGTGTGTTGCGGGTAATATTTCATTAATGAATAATATGAGAAACGATTTAGCCCTTATTTTCATCAATGAATAATGATATTTTTGGAGTATTAATAAAAATGATATAGTGGAAACAAATTCATGGCCATGGTGTTCTATAAGAATTTTCAATTTTCAATGTTTCAATGAATTTGAGATTGCGCATATTGGTTGATGAAATAGATATTCATTCTATATAATTAGATATATCATGATAAATAGATTATATTTATCTTTAAGCTTTTATATGAAGTATTATTTCAATTCAGTAGTAACTCCATTCTCTACAGTTGTATTTTCTTAATTATAGAAGTTAACACTGGACTATAGGTTACATTATTATATACCACAATGAAAGAGGCCTAGAGAGTCACACGCTAAGTGTATCCAAAATCTCGATTTAATTATATATATATATATATATATATAGTTTAATAAACTGAATAAATATTAATCACATGCATGGTTTAATAATTATTAATGTATATTTACTCACGTATAATACATAACTAGTTATTTGATAGAATATTATTTGACCAGAATATTTTATAAATATCTATTTTCTATTTAATTGTTATAATATATATACTTTGAAAAATAATAAAATGATATATATTTATTAAATTAATATAAATTATTCAAGGACCAATAAATATTATGGACGAATGGAGAATTGTGATTAATGGTACATTAAAAAATAATATATATTTAATATTATTTGAATATGTAGTATTTAATTTAATTCACTTATATAACACATGACAAGAAATAGTAAGAAAATTATTATTATGGACATGGTATTCGGTAGGGATTAAATAAATTATAAAAGTAACTTTTGAGGCTATTTATTTCTAACCCTAGATATATATAAACCAAATTATATTATTTTCCATGAGATCTAATTCAGTTTTTAGTGTACATAACAACATAAAATATGAATCAATTCAATACATAGAAAACTCCCTCTTCATGAACGCTCTCATGAATTGAGTGACATGTTCCTCCACAATCCACTCTAATGTCTATTGAAATGAATGAAAATCATGTTAATTTGATGCTCAAAGTGATCAATTGCAAAAAATGAATTTTATATGATCTACCATACTAGAACCATTATATTAATAGTATAAAATTTAGAGATTCTAGGAGAAAACGTGGATCCCTAATAAAGGTAATCTAATCATTATTCCAAAAATTCGACAAAATTACAATGTAGATCCATTTTTAGATACATAAATAAACAAAATTCACATAAGATCATTCATTGATTTCATAAATTAATTATTATTAATATGTGATGACCCTGAATATCAATTTTAGTGTTTAGACAATTTATGTATTATATGATACAGTTACGTTGATCACAAATTTTAACTTCTTGTCAATATTGTATTGTTTATCACTCATGTAAAAATAAATAGTTTTGATGACCCATTTGACACTTCTGTTATGCCTAGAACCATCCAAATAAACATCATATTTATCCGTCAATCCATTTATCTAAAAATCCATCATTCAATCTATAATATAATTTAGACTAGTGGTAGGTACTAAAGCCTTGTCACACATCAATTGTTGGTTTAATCCCCATGGCCTTTCCTGATTTTTCGGGTTTTCACTAACAAATTAATATGATATTTTTCAAAAACAATATAATTATAATTATTATAATGTTCCCAAAAATAAGATGATCATGTTGAAAAAAAAATTTTAATGAACAAAACAATTTTAAATCCCATGGTAATTTATATAATAAAATATATATTACCAAATTTTATTAATGCATAATTTAATCATAAATATAGATCATATTAATAGTAATTGTTATCAATAACATTAATGTTATTAATATATAATAAAAATTATTATTCCTAAAATAAAATGATCCTCAAAATATATACTAAACCCAAAAAAATTATTCAAATAATTTTATAATAAAATATCCTTATTCATGTTAAATTCCCATTAAAAAATATATTAAAAGAGGTATATATTCATTTAAAAACAAATTCAACCATAAAAATATCATCTAACTACATTTATATTTATCTTATATGAAATTGGAATATCATATTTTTCCATTGGTTATATTCAATGAGTTTTTATAATGGTTCATAGAGAGAAAGATTTTACTAAATCAAATCATTCAGAAGTGTCGAAATATGTTTTTAGTAAGGGAGGACTCATGATTCAATAAAAATATAAATAATATATACTAAACTAACTCTTTTCATGGTCATTACCTCATTATTCATTTATCCCATTTCACTTTCACTTTTAGCATCTATGTAGGTATTTGTTTCTAGGAAGTCTACAATATATGAATGTTTCCCTAATTCTATGATGTTATCATATTATTAGGATAATATTAAATATCGGTCAAATGGTTTTGTTCCAAAATCTATGTTTTACTAAATTCAGTTTCAATGGTTTCTAATAAACATTGTCTAATACAAACTATATAGACCCCAACTCTAGTATCCAAGAGCTGGTGGATCCATTTATCAAATTTTCATATGTTAAACAAGTTCACACCAGAAATTATTGAATATATTAGTAGTCATGGTTTTTTAGATATTTATTTTCAACTAAAATTACATTTGATAAAATTAAAAATATGACATTGTGATTAAAAATGTTCAACATCTTTGAACACATTCAATGTTTCCATTTTCAAATCATGGGGAAATTTAACAAAAAAATGGGTCAGGTAAAATAATTAAAAAATATTATGTACAAAAAAATATATCCTGAAGAAATAAGTGATAATAAATATGGGATGTTAGATAACTGAAAACACATGTAATTCAATCAATAGGATAATCAAATAGATTAATATTTAAGTAATAATTCATGTACAAATAGTTTTATATAAATAATCCCATGAACATGAATCTTATAAATGGATATTATAATAATTAATATATTATCATGGAGAAAAATAATAATCTCATAATGATTGAATGAATAATGTAAAACATCATAATCTTACCATAATGTTCTAATTATAAGACATCATATTTAAATGGTTAAGGCCTTAGCCATACACCAAAACTATTTTTTTCTTAGTTGACCAACTCGTGAATCATGGGACATATATAACTGGGCCCCACAAATTGTGACATGTTAAATATTGTCCTCATATATTGAATGATTAATTTAATTCATAAATACATTATGCCTCACTTATAAATAACCTTATTAAGAAATGAATATGGGATTGTCACGATTTTTCACATTTAATATAATACATTCTATAATAGACAATGTATGTAAATTTTTTTAAGGTTTTGGAAATTATCATATCATTCTATAGAGAATACATATTTTTAGATAATGTTAATTTTCAATTATAACAGAAAATTGATTATTTTTTTAAAAAAATTATTACCACAAAATTATTAGGAGATAAGAGACGGCCATTGTTTCATATAGAATGTAGATTTTGTAATAAACTAATTCATATTATATAAATATTGAATATAAAAGGAAAATATTTTGATTGTCATTAATTTAAGTTATTTTGTTTTCAAAACAACAAAAAATGATATTAGATAATAAATATAATGGAACGATTTTGATGATGGGAAGGTCTATTAATGTCGTATTTGTTAAAAAAATTCCTTTTAAATATTTATATAGAATGAAAAATCCATTCAAAAGACACTATAAATATCAGTTAATTCCTATAAAAAATTCAAGTATGACATAAATTTTCATTCATAAATTATTTGAGTAATAATTAAGAATTTCTATATAATAATTAACAAAATATTATATGGATGTAAATTATAATTGATTAAATGGGAAAAAAGTTGGATTTTCTATAAATATTTAATTCTGTTATTGAGTTTAAAAAGAGATGAAATGTTTGAAGAAAATATGAAATATAATTTAATAAAAAAGGATATGAATATTTTGGAAACTTATGAATTATAAATTATAATATTCCTTCTACTAAACAATGTGAAATTCCATAAGAATTTGAGTGTAAATAAATTATTACATCTTTTGTAACATTAAAATTGCAACCTTATAAATGAATAAAGAAGAATTTAAATATTAATCAACATGAATTAATATAAAATAATTTTTGAATACGTCAACGGGGATCTAAATTCATCCAAAAAAAGATGATCCTTTCAATATACAAAATATATCGTAATTTAATTGAAATTTATAAAAACAATACATTAGAATGGAAATAACATTGAAGTGAGGATTAATTAATGAATCAATTATATTTATAAAATGGATATTCAAATTAATAATGTTTACATAATGAATAATGTAATCCAATGTCATTGAAAACGTAATCTTGTAATATAAAAAAATAAAAAAAAAATATAACACAATTAAGTGAAACTGCTTTATAACACACCTAATAACATGGTAACATTATTGTGAAATCTCTTTAGATAAGATAATTTTAGTTGAAAAATAAAATACAATGAAAATTTTTGTATTCATGATATATAATTATAAATTTTCATTTAAATAGAACAGATATTAAATTGTCACATAATAATAATACATGAATCAATGAAAGTGAATTGAGTGGTAATATCTTACCTCCTGTATGATTCGTGACATGAATTATTTCTCTTCGTTAATACTAACCATATTTTAATAATTTACATTTTTAGTAAATATATTCATTTTTATTATTCACTTAATTTTTTTTAATCAAATTCTATATTTAAATACATAATCATCTATTTTCAAATTAAATGTTTTAATGTTATTATATTCATGTGACCAAATCCATTCATTGGTTGGACTATAGTAAATGATGCCTTTATTAAATCATCATAAGAATAATAATCCTTTAGTAATTATATGTTTTATACATACATTTTACATTAAAAAAACATGAAATATGATTTGGAAAAATGTACTACAAAATAATCATGGAGATGGTATGTCATACATTTTCATGAGGAATGTTTAAATAATTTAATGTTCATGAAAAAGGGAAAATATATATTATTTAATATTAATAGAATGAATATAATTTAAAAAATGTCATATTATTTGTTTAAACATACTTATATATACCATCCATGAGATGAGGAAATTAAAAATGAATCACACAGCTTTGTGGATGTCATAATCCACACATAAGCAATAATAATACTGTCACAACAAGGTAATGGAAATTTGAGAAAATATTTTATATATTATTTTTATAGATTAAATTAATATGTCCTGAATTATATATATATACCTTATGTATATCAACATAAATATACATGTTATGTAATGATATAAAATCTAATGCCTCAGATCAAGAGGTGGTACTATTCCATTCATATAAAAAATGGTTTTGTTTCCCATTATCGGGTAGAGTAGATCGATGTATGTCATTACACTAACCTAATAACATATCATTATATGATAGATATTGATTTTATTGAATAACTGCATTCCAATAATATTTGAATGAGTTTGAATAACAATTAAACCAAAAACTGTTGGTCATGAATGATACCACTTCATCAGAAAATGTCTAGAGGTTTACACCAAAAATATTTCTTATTAGGGGTTTATAGTAAAACCATTGTCTCTAAGACCTAAAATAGAATGTAAAGAACTTATTTTTATAGTTATTTTTTGAACTGAAAATGCTTTTTAGGTTTGAATAAAATAAGATAGGATTTATCCTTTTATATGAATGGAGAGGTTAACTTTTTGATTTTCATAAAACATAAATATTTTATAAATAATATTCAGGTTAATATATAACTAAGAAGATATAATTTTATGATTGGATAATTATAGGTCAATTTACTATCAATAAATAATATTTGGGAACCTTTATATTATTTATGTACCCTAACATCCTTTTTAACATGTGTGAACCCTTTTTACCAATTTCCTCAGTGAGTATGTTATTATACATTAATGGTCAAGATGGTTAATATATAATATACACTAGGCCATTAATGTAACAAATAAGATATTTTTAATAAAATTTAAAAAAATTACAAATGATAGGGTTTTTTTTTGTATTTTACATCATTTGATAAAAATATTATTCATTTTAAAAAATATTAATGTCATTTTCGAGAGTATTAATTAAATTAATAAGTAAATACGAGAAGGGAAAAAAGTGAATAAGAATCTATAATTATATAAAATCAGTATTATGATTTTTTTCTATAGGAATCATAGAACATTATAAATCACTCAAGTTATATTAATATTAATATTTTATAAATAATTTATTTTATTTTTCATTTTCTTTATTAAATACCTTGACACCAATACATATTCATTTAAAATAATTACTCAATTAGTAAAATATATATATTTAAATTATAAACATATTTAAAATATTCTGAAAATAATAACTAATATTTTTTTAACAAAATATCTTCTTGTCCTATTTTAAATACAGAAGAGATATTTAAATGGCAGAATGTGTCAATTTTTATTTTTCATAACTTAAAATATTATATTGGTCAATTTAATGGAAAAGTGCCACATAATAAAATTAATTCCTTCATATAGTGTAAAATTATGATATTGCGTAATCTAATAATATTGAAGATGTACTATAATGGAATTATAAAAAAATTTATCATTGGTTAACTCGATTTACAATTATTATATAGTGAAAATTTTATATATTTTTTACTATTCATTATGACCATAAATTAAGCTTAACTTTTTCATAATATTAGTGGTGGTGATTCAAAATACATACTCCATCATAAAAATTAAATGTCTATATTTGGTAAAAATTCATTTTTTGTGTATCCCCCAATGGATGATGAAAAATGTATATCCCATAAAATATCATTTAAGTAAAAATGTATACTTATACTATGATAATGAATAATTTTGATTAATATGTAATTTATTTAGTGACCTATAAAAATTGGACTTATATTAATTTTGAATCAGATTCCAAAAATTATGAGCGTTTTCCATTGTAATGGAATCATTGTTTTTATAAAATATTTAATTTTTTTATATTCACTTAAAATCAATATTTTATTAAAAAGTCCAAAATATTCTCCCGAAGTTATTTTTGACATCTTATTTAATTTATTTTTATTTTATCAATTAATATTTTTTAAAAATTTGATATTCTAATTATTTTATTTTCTCTCAAATATAAACTAAATATTTTTTAAAAAATATATTTTTTTAAATATGTAAATATTTTTCAATAAATTTAGTACTTATTTAGCAATATATTTGATTTATTTAATATATATATATATATATATATATTGAAAGGTTAATATTCATATTCAAACTTCCAATTTTAACAACATCAACATAATAATCAATTTAAAATATAAAACTATTATACAATTGTTTGATTGAACTTTTTTTTTCATGTAACACAATCTATGTAAGAAATAAAATTTATTTTAATGGAAATATAATCTAAAATATTTGGATGTTACAAAATGGATGAGAAATTTTTTTCCAATGTGAAATTATTGTAATCAAAAAGCATATCCCAAATAAAGTTCATTAATAAATAGAATGAGGGGAGAATCCACACACATTAGTAAAGTAATGGCCTAGGTAAATGTTATAATGAAAGAGATTACTGATCTCCCATTAATAGAACATAAATTAAATTATAAATCAAAATTTATAATTACATTATTATATAGAAAACTGTGATTCAAATGGATAAATATAATGGTGATGTCTAAATCGGTAATAATAGATAGAAATACCTTACCTAGAGATTGGGTTTCTAATAACATGATATGAAATTCTTTAGATAATGGTAATCCCATTTGGAGTGATTTATAGAGGAGTGTGGAGAGAGATTTCTCCAAAAATTGGTTATAAGTATTGGTTTTTGGGGGGATGGGAGGGTATATATAAAAAAGATAGGGGAATTCTTTATTAATTTTGGTACTTAGGTTTTGACTACACATGATAATAAAATCAATATAAAAACAATATTAAGGATTATTCTAAAGAAGAGTGTTGTTAAATATTTTTTATGAACATTAATTGAACATAATAAAATAATTCCATTCATGAGAAGGATGTGAGTCATGTTCGTAATGAATTTATTTGAAATCATTATACCAAGTTATAGGTTTTGAAATATTCATTAAAGGCGAATAAAATTTGTTAAATAACATAAAAAACTCGTCATTTGATGGGGAAATATATATTTGATCATGTATTCCATTTATATCCTTTATTACTCTAGTTTTTGGAGAAAAAAAATTCACAATGCATACCATTTATTAATATAGAATTTAATTTTAACTCATAAATTTTAATTTCTCCTAAATTTATGAAAATTTCTCCATTGGATAAATGTTTTGCTATGATTTCTAAAACAATGATTTTTTATAAAATACTTCCTAAATATTTTTAGTTTCATATTAAATTAAATATCTACATTTATTAGAATATTCATGTTTTTAAAATATTAACAACATTTCGAGACTAATATAAAATACATTTTCGATAAATAAATTATGTTATAATTTATATTTATATAATTATTTTGTATTAAAAATATTATATATGAAAAAAAAAATTAAAAAATTATTGAATTTATCAAAATATTGTTTTAATTGAACCTTTATAATTTTAAAAGAAAAATATAATTTCTATTTCTTCATGTCAATATCAAATAATAACCAAAAAATTTTAAATATTAATTGACAAACTAACAACAATAAGGGATATATACAATAATTATTTTAATAAAATGAAAATATATAAAATTATATTTCAGGGGCCTAGATACATAATCCATTTTTACAATAGCATATGACTCGTGTTTAAGGTGTGAGGTAGGGGTATATTATTGGGGGTTTTCGACAAACCTGATTGGCCCATTATATAAATAAAATTTAAAATATCATGTAAATAATTTCAAACATTCATAAATTATTGAACCTCATCTTGGGTGTAATCATTGTAAAGTCCCTATGATATCAGCTCCGTTTAAAGATATGAAAAATGGATATCATATGGAATGATCCTATAATTCAACATAATAAACTATTCTATCATTCTCAGTTAAAATTTATAATAAAAATTAATATGTAATATTCATAATGGTAATTTTTAGATTGCAACATTATCAACAATTCTATTTCATTTTATTATTTTGTATTTAGTACGATATATTTGTCCAAAATAAATAACCTCATGCATGTGTTCTCTATAAATATATTAAAAAATAATTTAATTATTCACTCAAAAGATATCTTCATTTATATAATTTTGGACCATTAATTATAAATAGAAATAAGATAAAATATCTAGAGTGAGAAAACAAATCCATCCACTCACAAATGTGACTAAAGACAAACAAGGGTCACCCAAGCTACAAATGGACACACTTTCTATCACTGTCAAACATAGTATAAGGTATATAATAAAATGATATAAATTCATATAATAATTATATACATGGACAATATATATGAAGGAACATATATTCTCAAGAATTTCAATATCATCATCATGTCCTTACTGGAGTTCCATCACCTAAACTATATCTGCACACCAACCGTAGAATGTGTTCATGTCAAGTCCTCTTAAATATTGCAATAGGAAAAAATATAGATTCATAAATGATACTAATAATGTTTTAGGATAATTGGTATACCTACAACATACAAAATTTTAAACACTATTTTATAATTTGAATCATGTTGAGGGAGGGGAAGTCTATTTATCATGTATGATTGCTTAACGGAGAATAGGTGAGGGTCCCATAGTTTTTATTAAATAGTTATTTTATACCACTTCTATGGGTTGATATATCCATTAATGTTGGGAAAGGATGACTGAGACAAAAAAATTGTTCTAGGAATTCTCCCCAACATAATAACGGTCAACCAAAATGAACTTATGTTTCTCTAAAAAACATATAAATTGAAGGAATCATCAACAGCTAAGGGATGATTCATATATTATTGAATAGAATAAATTAATATCACATAAAATATCCCTAATAATATTAAATGGGTTTTTTTATTGTTAACTAGTGAATATAAAATAATAATGGTGGTGATTATGACAATTTCCAAACAATTTCAACTACAACTATTTCCAGCACCATGTTGAAGTGTTTCAAAAAATGATAACACTATTTGGATGACCGCCATTTATTTTTTCCAAAAAACACATATTTCCATAAACATATACCCCACTATGGGTATGGTGAGGTTACCATATCCATAACCCACATTCCCATACCTCAACCACCATGGTCGAAGCCACACCTATTCAAAACTATATCCACATTTGATATTTTCATAGATGCTTACCAGATTCCACAACAGTAAGCACCATTATGTTATTGTATATTGTTTTTTTTTGAAGAAAATGTCCACACACTCATAGTTGTTAGTAAAATATCATAAGACTTCACCCAATCATGGATAAACCAAAAACATTAATATAGTAAATAGAAATTGGTGTTAGAATATTAGTGAAAAAAATATAGTCTTCATTAGTGTCACATCATTCTTTTAATATTATAAGATAACATATTGGAACCGAATATTTACATGGAAATGTTTTTATTTTTAATTGTAAATTAATCTAATGAACTTATATCATGTTATTCAATTTACATTAATGTATGATTCTAATGATTTGGTATGAAAAACCCTATTTCATCAACCAAATGAATATGTTGATAATATATTGTTTTGTAACCCCTTAACTAATCTCGAACATATGTTACAAAACCTAAAATATATTTATACACATCAAAATATATATCATTTAAATTCTAAAAGAAACACCTTGTCATAAATTATTAAAATAATTTTTAATTAATCATCCCCAAAACTGCAAGGTTATTGTGGTTGATAGACAACCCCATCTTTTTTAGATGCGACCTGTAGTTATATGCTAGATAAAATTTTAAACTAACTCTGATTAAATCACTCAAGATATAATTAAAATCCAGTTCAATTATAAAAATTAATTTTAATAAATTATATATATACATTTAAATTTTATTCCATAATCTAATAGAAACTAATGTCGAGGTTTATGAAATCTAAAACAGTTATCATACAATTCATTTAACTCCTTATATGACTGTATAATAATTTATAAAAGTAGTTTTTCTTTTTAAAATATGTCATATAAAAATTTCTTATATTAAATATTTACTCATTAACAAAACATGTAACGAATGAAATAAATTAATAATTCATTTATTTGAAAATTTGATAAAAATTTTATGAAAAATTCATATATCTTGTAATTATAATCACATGAATTTCAATTCATGCAAAATTTAAATTCAATAATTGATTAAATAAAAAAATTTAATAATTATATGAAACATGAAATCATTTATATTATATATTATTTGGAGTTCCCTTCATATACTTGATAAAAAATATAAAAAATATAAATATGAAATATACATAAAAACTATAAAAAAACAAAATATCACACATTTAAAATTGTTCAGTTATTGATCAAATTAATAAGTTATAATTCGTCTGATATGGTATATATAATTTATCAAATTTGGCCTTTTAGATGGAATATGTCAAATTAATAATTATAGGAAATTCATATTTTAATATAAATACCAATATGTTATGACTTAGAAATTTTTTAATACTTTATATATTACCCTTATGATTTCAATATCAATAATTTATATATAAATTAAAATCCATGATATATATTTAAAAGGTATTTAATATTAAATATATATTAAATGTTTTAGAAATATAATTAAATAATTATAACTATTTTTATAGTTAATTATAATATGATAACATTATCAATTAAAAAATAATTAAAAAAATTATTTTTATAGTAATTATTAAAAAAATATTAATTATAAAAAAACGATATTTAATTGTAATATTATAAAAAAGACAATATTAAAAAATATCTATTTAATGATATACACAATATTTTAATTCAAAACATGGTTCATAAAAAAGGTCATGATTTATGATTACAAAATAAAAAATGATTGAAAATAAATGGTAACAATAATATTCTTTTATATCCATGGTATATTGGAGTTTTCATAACATAACATTTTTCTTGTCTTATGATATATCCTAATGCACTACGAATTTTTCTTAACGATAAGTATAATAAAAATTTGTCAATACAAGGATATATTTTGAGATATACTAGTTGGTCAGATTTCACAATATTACTACCTCATTGCTTACAATATAACAAGGAATGACCTAAATAATTTCGTGCTTCTTTTCAATTTGATGTCGTATATCAAAATTGATAGCACTATTGAATGTTATGAAATTCTAGTTCACTAATATATCTATAAGTTAAAATCCATTATAATTATTATTATTTTGAAAAAACATCATAGAAATATATAAATTATATAAATTATTCATTTTCCAATCATGTTTTTTGTAATCAAGAATAATTGTTAGTCAATGATAAAACATAATAGTTTTGAAAAATAAGAAAAAAATTTCCAATTCTACAGAAGAAATTATAAACAACAAAACCATAGTTCTCCATACATTGATGTTTATTTCAATAAAATATAATTGGAAAAATATTGTAGCTCCCACAATTTTTAAGAAATCATATTGTATTCTACATATTTATCTGAAATTATAATGAAGATATTCAAAAAATATTTACCTCTTAAGTGTATCCATGGAAAGATATAAATTTTTAAATGATCAGTAATGACCCTCCACATTACCTCTATATGTTATTCCATTGATTGGTAAAGGATATCAGAGGACTAAAAGCCACAGAATATCAGTTGAGAGAGCTTATGAAAGGATTTCATAATCAAAAGGCCCTAATCCAAGCCTTATAAAATATATATTGCAATCATTGATTGTCCCTAGGCCTACCAAGCATTTATTCATCAATATATCATGTATAATTATATGGAATGTAGTTACATTAATTTTAACCATTAAGAGATATAGATCATATGTGATTCATTATTAAAAAAATTATGATGATGATAATTATTGGTTGATGATTCTAAATGATTAACTATTAATTTTTTATTTATTTATCAACAATAAGAGGTTATATGAATCATATATTATTAATCATTTCATTATGATATGCCCACATCACACCAATTGGAGGGATAAATAGTAAAATATGATACCATTATGTCATATAAAACAGTATACCCATCCATATAATATTTTCTTCCATGTAATCATAGATGTCACACATTATGATATTCATATATCCTACAATACGGTATTTGAGTACATATAAAATAATCATTATAATTTTGCACATATCTCAATTACTCTACCATCCTAATGGTTGGAGATCTTGATTATAATCATTATCAATCTCCATCTATTTTAACAGTTCGATATATGAAATTAATGATATATGACGTATTATAGATGTAATTATAGTTAAATTTATCAATTCAAATTCTTTTGGTGAATCCATTCCACTAGACCATTGGTTAGGTATTGTAAATATTAATATTTATAAATTTTAACTACTAAAAATAGAATTAAATAATCTGGATTTAATATGTTCTAGTGTTTTTTAAATAGTAAGCATGTATTTAGGGTATTTGGGATGTATTTTCATGTTTCATTATTTTGGAAATATTTCAAATATATTTTCTTTATATTCCATGGTTCATAATAGAAATAAAATCCTAATTTTTTAGTGATAATATTGAATTAATTATAATACTATTTAATTTTCATTTACATATTCCTCAATTATTATTAGAAAATTTAGTATACATTTTATGTTTTGGTAAATTTTTTATATTACAATGGTATTCATGGATGGTGATCCAAATATAAATTGGAGTTTGAGAAATATTATTAAGGGTATGATCAAACTAAATCTGTTTAGGATATAGATGCAGGGATTTCATATAATAATGATATATCTCCATTGATAATTCTGATAAACCCCGTCAAAAGTTTGATGGATTCAACTACAGTGCCTTTAATCCAATAGTACATTCCCTATATCTCTTGGTTATAATAATTAATTTTATTAAATTAAAAACCAATAATATTTATTTATATGATTCATGCATATTAATGTCTTGTACATCAATGGATTCATCAATGGATATCAATATTATACCCAATAATTAGAAGTTAAATTGACTAGAATTAATTTATAAGTGGCTTATAAATTAAACATCAGTTGGAGTTTCTATGATATATTAATGAAATTTGGCTAGGATATTTATTTCTCCACAAATTAATTTAAATCATCATGGAAAAATGTTAATATAATAAAATTTTTGTGTAATTATGTCGAATGTCACATTATATGATCTATATGGAATTATAAAATTGTATTTAAATATTCATAGAACAAAAATAGATTTTTCCAAAGTTTTATTATCTATAAACTGTTTTTAAGGGGAAATTAAGGCATAAGAGACAAATATTATTATGTAAGTATATGTGGTTTGAATATCTAGATCATAATATCTTTATTTTTTGGATTTTAACAACTCATAACATATACCTATTTAATTTTTAATTTTAATGAAGTTTTGTTCCCATTTTAAAGAAGAGCATGAAGCGATAAAAGAAAATGACAATAGATTTTATAGAGAGGATATAATACATATGTAATAATTGTGAATTATTTTTATATCCCAAAAAAATATATTAATATTAATGTCAGATTCACCATTTTTTGTTTTTTATTTTCTTATTTTTTATTATACATGCATAATTTTTTTAACATTATTCTCTCAATAAAAAATAATATGAAAATTATTTTCTATGCATTTCTTGTTTGAAAATTTGATGTTTTAGAAAAAAATATTACTTAATCAATAATCATCGATTAATTAAAATATAATTTTTAT